>JAQPPZ010017206.1:0-5000000 GCA_028583015.1 Wollemia nobilis | reverse complement strand
TATATGATTTGATGATATGACGTGATGTATTTTGATGATGAATGATGAATTCATGATTGTATGCAAATGGATATTGCCTATGTGTTTTATGATGTGGTTTATGGATGATTAATGACTTGTTTTTGTGGATATGATGTTATTGTTAAATTCATATTTTAATTTTGCTTTACTTGTATGCATATAACTTATGTGATGGGATGGTATAAACGAACCTGTATGCTCTAATAACTTAAAACATACGGAATGCATATGACATTGACAATATTAATGGGTGATACCACAGAAAGTAAAAAAAAAAATCATGAATTTAAATAATCACTCTTATCATAAGAATTGATTAAGTATTCATATATGAGGTGTAATGGTGTGTAATGTGTTTTATTAATAAGTTTTTTTAGTTCATGTTTGAAAACTCAATTAGAGGAGGGTGCACAAGAGCTGAAAGGTAGAGACGTTTTTCGCAGGACTGCCCAAACTACCAAACTTGTTTCAGCCATATCTCACTCATTCGAACTCGAATTGATCTAAATTTTTGAGGGTAGATTCCTGAAAAACCCTAGAACGTATCCACAAATTTTCATATCATTTGGAGAAACACAGATCCTAGAACATCCCTATGTGTGAACGATATATTTGGCAAGCGGCTATGCGCGGGTTTCATCTGGGTTGAGTGCAAGCAGCTCTAGAGATTGGTTTTTAGGGCCTTCGGGCCCTAGCGGCCAATATTTTTGTGGTTTATGCTCAATATTTTTGTAAGAAATGTTGCAAGGGATACAAGATGGGTTAGAAATTTGTCTTTCAATAGATCATACTATGAACTTGAGTGACAATGGCTTCTAATTTGCTGCACAAAAGAAAAGTGAAAACCATACCTTTCCACGGTGTCTAGGGCAAGGATTAAAGAGACCACGAAATAAGTTTCAAACAGTTGATCAAAAAATGGCTCATATCTCAAGTGAATCTGGTGCTAAGGTGCACTTGCAAAATAATTCTACTATGAAAACCCCTGTCAAGGGTAAGAATTTTGAAGACTCAGTCCCAAAAATGAATTTTAGGGATGCCCTTCGTGGTGGACAGCCTCAGCCCAATGCTAATATCAATACTAGGGCTTCTCATAAACCTCTAAGAATGCCTAAGATTGATCCCGGGAAAATGGAGTCGGGATGTCTTAAAGCAGTGATGGAACTCCTATTGTTAAGCTTGATATGGGTAACATTCAGACTGGCATTGAAGATTTGGAAAAAAAGGACTAATTTGTCAGTTCGTAGGTTTTCGTCCGAGTCTATCTACTTTCAATGTCTGGGCTGCAAAAAGCTGGAAAACTAAAGGTGAGTTACAAATCTCTATTTATCCAAATGGTTATTTTCTTGTTTTATTTGCTAATAATGAAGATAGAGAGAAAAATTTTCAAGGGGGTCCTTGGTTTTTTGGAAGGGCAAGGCTTTTCATGAAGCCCTGGCATACTAAATTTAAATTCGAAGAAGAGATGCCTTCTATAGCTCCCGTGTGGGTTAGACTCTTTGGCCTACCTATTGAATTTTGGAATCCTACTATTTTTTCTTCAATTGGAAACTCTTTAGGAACTTTTATGATGACTGTTGATTGTACTCAAGGGGGTTATGTGGAAGGACATCAAATAGTAGATGAGATAGTTCTTTCTTAGGAAGCCATCCATTCCATGGATATGCAAAATTCTCCTATGTTCATCCGGTTAGACTTATCCAAAGCTTATGACAGAGTGGATTGACACTTCCTTATAAAAGTTTTGAGGAAATTTGGTTTCTCTAAGGATTGGATGGATTGGATTATGGGATGTATCTCTTTAGTTTCATACTTAGTTCTTATCAATGGTAGGCCTTCTCAGTATTTCCCAGCTTCCAGAGGTATCAGGCAAGGTGACCCGCTATCCCCTTATTTATTCATCATTCTTGCTGAATGCTTGGGTAGGACTATAACCAAAAAGAGGGAAAACAAAACCCTTGAGGGAGTTACCATTGCTCATGGAGCTAGACCTATCTCTCATATTCAATTTGTGGATGACTCTACCCTTTTAGGTAAAGCTACAGTTAAGGAATCTTCTAATTTTAAGCAAATCATTAGATGTTTTTCTAAGGCTACTGGGCAGTTGATCAATGAAGACAAATCTAAAGTTATTTTCTTTCACTGCTCCGCTAGATAGGAAGCCATGGTCTTGGATAAATTAAGATATAAGAAGACCTCTCTTCCAATCACTTATTTAGGTATTCCCATAAATATTCAAAGGCAAAAAAATAAATATTGGAATTGGTTGTTGGACAAAGTCAAGAAGAAAATTGGAAAGTGGACCAACAAGTGGCTTTCTTCTGCGGGTAGAATCACCTTGGTAAAATCAGTCCTTCAAGCTATTCCTATTTATGTTTCTTCCATTTTAAATATCCCAAAGGCTGTTCTTCGATAATTGGATCAAATTAGTCATCGTTTCCTTTGGAGTGGTACTAAGGAGAAAAGAAAATGGACCTTGGTGAAATGGGATACTTTATGTCTTCCTAAGAGTGAAGGGGGGTTAGGATTCCGGTCTTCTATTAATAACAACAAAGCTTTAGCTGCTAAATTATATTGGAGGATGTTGCATAACCCCAATGATCTTTGGGCCAATAATCTCCGTGCTAAATATGCTGAGAACAAAAGTCCTGAAGACCTTATTCGCTATCAACTTCCTACCAAAGGTTCTCCCATTTTAGTAGTTCTTAATACTGGTGAGGATTTGATAAAGAAAAAATTATTTTGGATCATTCATAATGGTCAACATGCAAATTTTTGGACAGATTCTTGGGATGGTCACAAGCCTTTGATAACTCAGTTTCCGATTGGAGGCCTTGGATGGAGGAGCTTCACCGAGCTAATTGGATAAAGGTGGCTAATTACTGTCGGTACCATACTGGTAATTCAAAGGTTGGTAGATATTAGATACCTATTGAGGACTGGCCTATTCAAATTCCATAAAGGCAAAGACAAGATATCCAAGGCATCCTTCATATGAGATCCCTCTCTTGGTCCCATGAAAAAGATTGTTTTGGATGGAACGACACTACTAAGGGTGAGTATTCAGTTGCTCAAGGTTATTTGACCTTATGCCATAATAATCCCAACCATTCTTCTAACATATTTTCTCAATTATGGGCTCAAAAGCTCTGGCCTAAGGTGAGGTTCTTTAATTGGCTTTTATTGCATCATAGGGTGCTTACTGGTGAGCAACTTATGAAGCATGGTTTTCATGGCCCTTTTAGATGTGAAATGTGTGAAGAGAATGTAGAAAATATCAACCATCTTTTTATTGAGTGTACTTTAGCCTCTGAGCTATGGAGGAGAATGGCAACTTTACTTGGCTTACAGTGGTCCAATTTTTTCACTTTTGAACAACTTTGGAGGGATTGGCCTAATCAAGAGGGTGTTGATCATTTTTTTAGGCAATTAGTTTGGATGGGTTCTACCATTCTTCTTTGGAATATTTGGAATGAAAGGAACAACCAAATTTTTAATCAATATAGGAAGGATATTCACTATATTTGGCAAAATACCATAGCCAACTTAGTTGAATCAGTCCATCATCTCCTTAATCACCCCCAAAACTCCCACCAAAGATGGGATCAAGTGATGCAAATATTGAAGATTAAACCTTCTAAGGGTAACCAAATTAAAGGGAATGTGAGTATTAGTAAGATGGATAGGACTAGAAATTGGCAACCTCCTCCTAAGGATTTTGGAAAAGTCAATACTGATGGAGCCTCTAGAGGGAACCCTGGAAAAGCCAGTGTGGGAGGAATTGGTAGACTTTTAGATGGCTCCCTGGTTTTTACTTTTGCTGAGAATTTGGGTATTCTTTCCAATAACCTTGCTTGAGGGGTATGGTATCCTTAGAGGCCTTCAGGAGGCTACTAAGGTTGGATGGGAAAAGGTGTTAGTTGAGTCTACTCTCAACTTATGATTAATCTCTTGAAGACTCCTTCTAAGAATCATAAGGTGGATTGGAGAATAAAAAGAATTATTGAGAAGATTCGAGTTAATCCGGATGGGATTTTTGAAAGCTGATTACAATCATGTGGTCAGAGATCAAAACAAGAGTGCTGATGCTTTAGCTAATTGGGCTTTGGACAAAGGTAATCTTACTTGTTATGGCCACCCTCCTATATGGTGGGATTCTCAAATTAGGGAAGCTCTTCTTTCTATCATTTCTTTGGATGGCTCTAGTTTTGAAGGTACCTAGTTTCTTCTTGTTTTTTTTTTTTTTTGTTTCTCTTTGGTTCATTCAGTTTTTTTAGTTCCCTAGCTCATTCTATTATTTATTTTGTTTCCTCTATTTATTCTTGCATTAATAGTCTTCTGATCTAGATAGGTCATTGTTTTGTTCATTTTTTTTCTTTTGTCTTCTTTGTTTTTTTGTTTAGTTTTTTAAGGTGGGTGGGTTCTTTTGTTTTGTTTTGTTTTTGTGTTCTTTGTGTTGTTTTTTGTTGTTCTTGTGTTTTTGTTGTTTTGTTTTTTTTTTATGTTTATTGTTAGTGTTCTTGTGTTTTTTCCGTTCTTGTTCTTGGGTTTCTCTTTGTTTGTGTTATTTCATTTTTTTATGTGTGAGTGTTTTCTATGTTTTTTGTTTTTGTTTATTGTCTGTTGTTGGTTGTTTTTATTTATTTTATTTTTTAGGTTTTGGTTGTGTTTATTTTTCATGTTTTTTTGGGTTATGTCTTTGTAGTGTTCTGTTGTTTTTGTCTTGTTTGTGTTTTGTTATGTGGTTCTTGTGTTTTTCTATGTGGTTTGTGTTGTGGTTTTTTTATCTTATTGTGCGTGTTTGGTTGTGATTTTGGTTTTGACACACTCAAGGAGTTTGTTTTTTATTTTATTTTATTATTTTTGTTGTTATTTTCTTTTTTTAATTTGGTTTTGTGTGTTTGTTTGCTCCTTGAGTATGTCAAATGTGGTAGGCCAGGTCCGAGTCATGGGCATTTTTGGCAGAATGGATACCCCTACCTCCTTGGGTCTTACTCGAAAGTGGCATCCCTTTTGGGATGTTTTCCACAAAAAAAAAAAAAATAAGTTTTTGTAAATTAAAATATATAAAGTAGTCAGTGGCCATATATATACTATTTCTAATAATATGTGGTATATGTCCTAATATGTTGATACCCACTAATTTATAGAATCTTATAAAGAAAGTGATGGTGTGAATGATGTTATGATTTTTTGCTACGTAAGAATTTTTGGGACTTTTCAGAGGTTCAAACACTCTAGTTAACCTATCAACAGCTATCTACTAACCACTTAGACTTTTGAAAAGTAAGGATTTTACCATGGACCTGAAAAAACATGATCTCTTGTGTGTGCAAGTGATTGTATATTTTGAGGTAGAATTCAAGCATTTCCTTCGATGTCAGGCAGGATTATTTCAGCCCATTGCTAAGATCGGGGATCCTCAAGTGTTCATTTCATCCTTATGTTGGACTTAGTTGTACTATACTACTAGGCAATATTGAGTTACCTAAGCTAGCTCATCCACATTCAAACATTGGTCTACATAAATGCATTAAGCAATTGTGGTAGACATATCATCAAGCATAAGGATTTATCCTTCCAATTTTGTACAATGCTAAGAATTCCAGGGATTCAAGCTTTATTCCCTTTTGGCTTCTTTTTGGATTTTGGATATTTGCTCATATGTAGTGATGAAAATCACTATTTATTTTTTATTTTTATTTGAGCGAGGATTTTGGTAGTGATGATAATCACTGTTTATTTTTCTCATATGTAGTGATGAAAATCACTGTTTATTTTTGATTGATTTTTGAGCGATGTTTCTTTGAATTTATGATTTTGTGTATTGGATTATTGCTTTGAAATATGGACTGTATGCTTGGCATTTTGAATATGTACTTTACTTTAGGATTTTTTCTTATTATTATGTAAGCAAGGAATTTGTATAGGGTAAAGCTTGTCCTTTTTCCAATTCTCAGCACCTTTAAATCGGTTGCATAGGGGGATAAGCAAGGAAGATCCTTTTTGCTTAAGGTAACCTAGACCGCTTTGCAGCTTTCATATTTTCCTTGTATAGGCTAGGATTTTAGTGTTTCAATTAGTGATGGGATATTGAATATCTAAGGCATTATCATAGCTAGACCTTACCTTCTACTAATCAAAGTTGTTTTCGTCAAAATATGATAAGATCACTAGGTGTGTTTGATCAACTGAAAACCTTAGTATATTATGTATAACAACAAATAATGGTTGTGTTGAAAAACACAATTACTCACTGGTGTTAATGGAGGTATGGATTTGAATAATTTGTGTGACAAACTGAGGTATCACTTTTAAGTCTCTCATGCCATATGCAATTGTAGTGGATATGAAAATGCAATGCAATGATGTGGATGCAAAATGTGAGATGCAATTGGTTTTGTATTTTTAATTTTTATGTTGTTTTTGTACTTTTGTTTTATTTGACCAAAGGGCTTATTATGCCTTTGGGGCTTTTTGATTTTTGACCAAGTAGCATGAAGTACCCTTGGAGCTTTTTGATTGAAGTTGACCAAGTGGTTTGAACACCCTTGGAGCGTTTTGAATTGATTTTGACCAAGCGACTTGAATACCCTTGGAGCCTTTGATTGATTTTGACCAAGTGGCTTGAATGCCCTTGGAGCATTTGAATTGATGTTTGACCAAGCGGTTTGAATTACCCTTGGAGCTTTTTGAATTTATTTTGACCAAGCGGGATGAATTACCCTTGGAGCCTTTGATTGTATTTTGAAATTTTATGTTTTTATGATTTGTTTTATGTTTTTGACATATTTGAATTTTTTTGTTTTTATGACATATTTGAATGTTTTTGTTTTTATGACATATTTGAATGTTTTTGTGTTTTAAGTGTAGAATGCCTTTAAGTGAATGATGTTGAGAGGCTCAGGCTCCTCAAAACAATCTAATGATATAAGGTGATACGCTCCAGACCCAACCCTCTGTGAAATCATGTATGGGCCTATCCAGTTTACCACAAACTTGTCTCGTAGATGCGACGACATATTCGAATTTTGTTGGTTTTTTTTTAGCACTAGATCTCCAAACTTAAATTACCTTAAGTGGACTTTACTATTGTAAGCTCATGCAAGGCAATCTTGGTAAACGTGAAGATGCTCTAAAGCATTGACTCGGTGTTCATCAAGAAGTATCAACTGATCAAGGCGGCCTTGTTGTGCAACATCATCATCTATGAAGTCCTTTAATGCTATGCATAGAGTCAAAATTTCCAACTCTAGTGGCATGATGGCCTCAGTGCCATATACTAGTGAAAATGGTGTTGCCCCAGTGGGCATCCGTATACTAGTCCTGTATGCCCATAGTGCAAGAGACAACTACATGTGCCAATCCTTGTGATTGTATTGCACTGTCTTCCTCAAAATGGAGACTATTGTTTTGTTTGAGGATTCTATTTGCTCGTTTGCTTGCAGATAATAAGGCATTGAAAAACTATGCTGAATACGGTATTTTTCATTAAAGCACACATATTTTTGTTTTTTAAAGATGGCCCATTATCCAATATTATCTTAGAAGGGACCCCAAAATGACTTATGATATTGTGGAGTATAAACTCCGTAATCCTTGGTCCAGTTGTTAATGTTAAGGGGATCACCTCCACCTATTTAGTGAAGTATTCTATGGCCGTTATGATGAATGTGTGTCGGCCTAAGGAAGGGGGTGAGATCTTCCCAATCAAGTCTAGTCCCCACTGCAAGAATGGCCATGCTGCCTGGATGGGTTGCAAGGCTTGCAATGACAAGTGCGTTAGATTTGTATGATGCTGGAACTTACTACATTTCTTGACATACTCATAACAGTCCCTTGCCATGGTGGGCCAATAGTAACCCATTCTCAAGATGCACTTAACTATGGCCATGCCACTGAAATGCCCTCCACATGTGCCATTGTGAGCTTACGAATTGCCCAGGATGCTTCCTGGGGCTCAAGACAATGGAGTAATACTCCATCATATCCTCATATGTAGAGGATTTCTCCTAGAAATATGTATCTTGTTGCTTTCTGTTTGAACATTCACATTTTAGTATGCAATAAACCTTGAGGTACTATTCCAAGTTTCAGGAAGTCCCATAGTTGGGAAAGCCAATTCTGATAAGCCACAACTTCTATAGAAAAGATGACTTGCTCTTACTGTATTTCGAGCTAGTGAACACAGATTGAGGAACAACTCTATGGTGTATGGTTGCACCACACTCCATAGGTCCTTAGGAGATCAAAGACCCCCAAGGTGTCATTTGTAAGAAATCCCTGGCTACAAAGGACCAATCCTGATTTAGCTCGATGTTGATCATGTTGACTGATTTTTGATTGTCAAAAACTTCACGACATATTGTTGAGTGTGAAAGCACTTTCACATGAAGGGTTGTAAAATTAGTAGATAGATTTTGAGGGATTAAGAATCCTAAAGAGGCCATGGTGTCTGCAAATCTATTGACGTACAAGGGATTGCCTCGATGTCGTACTATTCCAGCCAGGCTAAGTAGGTGTCAAAAAGTTCCTTATAAGTCTTCAGGAGTGGGCACCTACATTGGAATAGTCCTTTGACTTGGTTTACTATGGTCAAGGAGTCACCAAAGATATTCAATATTTTAATGCCCATTGCTACGATTGTTTGGAGTCCCAAGATCAATGCTTCATATTTTATATTATTGTTTATGCATAGGAAGTCTAGTTTGAATGATAAGGGCAATGGAGCACCCTGTGGTGTGATAAAGATAATCTCTTCTCTGCCCCCTTGTTCACACTTCGAACCATCAAAGAATAATGACATGTATTTTTCTTTCTTAGGTTATTCGAGTTTTGGTGGATCTGATAATGAAAAGACCGCATCATCAGGAAATTCTATAGTGAGAGGCTTGTTATCCTAAAGAGGCGCCTCTGCTAATTGATCTGCTATGAATTGTCCCTTGATGGAATTTTGGCTTATGAACTCTAGATCAAATTCTGTCAATAGCATTATCCACTTTACAGTACGTGTATTGTGATGTCTTGCTCATCATGTACTGCAAAGGATTTTATTTTGATATGACATAGGTTGTATGGCTCAACATGTAGTGTCACAAATTTTGAGTTGCAAAGACTACTGCTAAACACAAATTTTTGACATACATAACTCATAACTCATAACTCACCAAGGTGCGACTAATGTAATATATGGCTTGCTCTTTGTCTTGTGCATTCTTTTGGGCTAACATGGTGCCCAATGCGAAATCAATAGCCGATATATAGTAAAAATGGTATGTTTGGCCTTGGTGGAGCCAATACTGGTGGTGTTGCCAGATAAGTTTTGATCTCTGCAAAGGCTCGATGGAATTCTTCGTCCCAATGAAAGGGTACCTCCTTGCATAGCAACTGATTCATAGATCAGAATTTGTCTGATAATTGTGCAATGAATCTTTTGATGGACGCTATCTTGCCTTGTAGGCTCCTTAACTCCCTAATCTTAGTAGGGTGGCAATTTCTAGTATAGCCTTTACATTTGCAGGATCAACTTTGATGCCTCTCTTGGATATGATGAATCCCAAAATCTTGCTAGAAGTTATGCCAAATACGTAATTTTTAGGACTTAATCGGACATTGTGTTCTATGAGGCGATCAAAGACTTTTCTAAGGGCTTCATCATGCTCTTTTCATAATAGGGACTTGGCCAATAAGTCATCCATGTAATCCTCCAAGATATTATGCATATAGTGTTGGAAATTTGAGGTAATATGAGGCATTTTATGTTGTCATTGATGTCACATGGATCATTGATGTCACATGGATCACATTTGGTTTTGGTGACCGAAATAGTTCATAAATAAGCATTTATGATATTTCAAAAAATAGGGTTTTTGTGAAAACCAAGGTAGGTAAAATAAAAGGTTTTATTTAAAACCACGGATGGCAGATTTGATATGGGTTTTTCTTAAAACCCAGGTTGGCTTTTCGTTTCATCGAAAAAGGTGCCCTGGAGATGAAGATATTCAACCTTGAATAATCGGTGCAAATTTTAATATTTAAAATTTAATATTTAAATTTTAAAATTAAAATTTAATGACATCACCGTCGACGTCATCATAAAAATTGAATTATTCAAAATCCGTCGATGTTGGAAAAATAATGAAGGGTGCATATATATACACCAAGGCTTTTGTTTAAAAACCTAGGAATAAAAGTGGAGAGAAGACGACGAGCGCAAAAGATAATTCATGTGGCAAGCGTGGCCTAACGGCGAGCGAGGGGAGACAAAGGCATTTTGCTAGGCAGAAGACTGAGGTTCGATTCCCGTCGGTTGATATTTTTAGGGCAAACAAAAGGCCCACGTTTGGTTGTGTTTTTGGGGCAAGAAAGGCCCACGTTTTGTTTTGCGAAGAGAGAGGAGAAGACAAAAGCGCCTTTCGCGCTTATTGTCTCATGTGAGCGCTGTGCTCATGTGGTCATTGGCATCGTGGTTAAGGAAGTGCATGGGCAGACGACGAGGGTTCAATTCCCTCTAGAGGCAAGTAATTTTTTATTATTAAAATTAATTTTTGCCTAATGTTGGAGGTATAAGGTGATAAGGGTTGAGTTGTTTTGGAAGGCAAGATATATGTGCTCTTAGTAGAAAAGATATTTCTGGTATGTTTCTTTTATGAAAGTATATCATATTATATATCGTTGGAAAGCTTATTTCGAGGGCTATTTGACTAACTCATTTAGAAGGAGAAATAAGGAGTGTATAGAGAGATATTTTTGTTTTTGTGAAGGGGTTGAAAAGTAAATATTGTTGTGCTCTTTGTCAAAGTGTGATTGAGTGTGGCAGATTTCCAAAGGGGTTCTTCTCTTCATAAAAAGGTATGGGCACATTCTCCTATTGATTGATTGTGGTGGTTGATTTCTGAAATATCATTGGAGGGAAAAGGATTGTATTGTGGTTTCCTTTTCAAAATTGGTTGGTTGAATGCTTCAAGGTTTTTTGGTTTGAGAGTTGTGTTTAAACCTTGTTTATAAGCATTGTTGTTGAAGCCCATTGATTGTGAGATGAACTTGAGCTATAGAAGAACATGAGTATCATTGTTATGTGAAGACTTGTGATTGAGCATTGTTGGAAACATTGTGAGATGGTTGATACATGCTTGGACTAGGGTTTGTGAGAAAGGATTGATCCTTGAGGTAATTGATTGAGTTGAGTTGATTAAGCCTAGTCAAGGGGATGCATGTGGTTGTTCAAGTTCCTAGAAACAATCTATTCTATATTCTGATTTGAGTTTGAGAATAAGGTTAGAACATATTGAGTCTCTAAAAATTCTCTTTATGCTTCTATTGAGTTGAGATTGGGATTTGAGTATAGAACATATAGAGTCTCTAATAATTCTCTTTATGCTTCTATTGAGTTGAGATTGGGATTTGAGTATAGAACATATAGAGTCTCTAACAATTCTCTTTATGCTTCTATGAGATTGACTTGAGTTGAGATCATTGTGGATCATCATTAGCAACATCATAGAGTCCCTTACCATTCTTTTATTTCTATAGTTGATTTGAGTTAAGACTTGTTTTGTTGAGTTCATTTTGAGTGCTACTTGAGCATGATTGATTGAGCCTTTGAGAAGGCCTTTGGGACAGATTTGAGGATAGTGTTGGGATAGATTTGAGGATAGTTTTTGGACAAGTTCTTGGTGAGCTTGCTAGAGCAGATTTGGGCAAGTTCTTGGTGAGCTTGCTAGAGCAGATTTGGGCAAGTTCTTGGTGAGCTTGCTAGAGAATATTTGGGCAAGTTCTTGGTGAGCTTGCTAGAGCAGATTTGGGCAAGTTCTTGGTGAGCTTGCTTGAGCAGATTTGGACAAGTTCTGTGTGAGCTTGTTAAGTAGATTTGACAAGTTCTGTGTGAGCTTGTTAAGCAGGTTCTGTGTGAGCCTATTGAGCAGGTTCTTAGTGAGCCTATTGATAGAGCTTTGGAGGTGATAGAGTATAGAGGACAGAGTCTCAGTGGATAGAGATCCAATAGCCAACACAGTTGAAGATAGATCTGAGTGAGGAGTCTTCAAGTGGAGAGAGGTCCACCAGTCAGTGCAGCAGAGAGACATAGTCTTCTAGAAGATCACATAGCCAGAGCAGAAGGGGAAAGAGTTCTCCTGTGGAAGAGATCCATGAACTTGAGATTAGGGGATTAGCATCTCCTTTGGACAGAGATCCATAAACATTGTAATTGGGAGTGATTCCCAAAGATATTGATTGAGAAAGTTTTAGTAAAATATTTTCTTCATGGAGTAGCCCACATTGGGTGAACCACGTAAATTGTGGTGTCTCTATTGTGTATGGTTTTTGTGCATTGCTTTGATTACTGCTATTGATACTTCTATATTTACACAACATAATATTGATTTGGAAGAAAAAGTAAAAAGTGGTCTTATATTGTTCACCCCCCTCTCAGTATAAGCTTGTGTTCTTCAATTGGTATCAGAGCGGGTTCCTTCGAAAAGGCTAACATCTTGAGGGAAGATTCTACAAGAACACACATGGCAAAGAAAGGCAAAAGAAGAACCATGAGATCTAAGAAGAAAAATGAATCCGATCTTGAAGCTCTAAGAAGGGAAGAAGAAAAATCAGTAAGATGTCTTGAGTGTGGTAAGCTTGGTCACATGGCATTTTATTGTCCACAAAATGGGTATAGTAGTAATAGAGAGGAAATGGAACTTGACTGGATTTTCAAAGATATTGTTTCTCAAAAGGCAACATTCAAGGTTTCAAAAGAAGAATATTCTGCTTGTGGTCAACTCGATCATGTCTCAGGTTACTGCAATGGCTTTAGTGATAGTGAAGATGAAATGGAACTCAAGGAAGATAGGCACAATCAAAATAGTGAAGATGAATGTAAGAATAAAAAATAAAAGGAAAACATGTATGAACAAGGCAGGCATGACAAGAAGAGCTTGTATATGGAAGAAGTAATCAGTGCTTCTAGCAGCAATAATGAAAGTCTCTCAGTCAGTGAAAAAGAAGAAGCTCCTACTGAAGATCAAAAGGAATCTCAAGTAAGAATTTATCATGAAGAGAAAAACAGGCACAATTATGATCATGAAGAAATAAAGTGTCGGAACAAGCTTTTGAAGAAATGAAAAGAGAAAACTCAAGACTAAAGGCTCAAGCACAAGAGGATGAGAAGATAAAGGCAAAGCTCCTACAAGATCTCATTGATCTAAAAATCACGGTTGAAGAGGCAAAGAAAATTGAAGAAGATATGCTCGAACAATTAAAGGTAAGGAAGCAAGAATGTGAAAGATTAGAACATGAAGTTGTTTCCTTAAGGTTGGAAGTGAAAGACTCCAAGGATAAGTTGCACAAGTTTTGGAAAGGTTTCAAAGCACCAAAGGTCCCATATTTCAGGTTTGGGGAATCACACTCAAAAGGAAAGGAAGTTCTAAAATATGAAAGCAAGGAAGCACCTAAGATTTGTGAGGAAAGTTCCAAAGTTCCTATGGCTCCAAATATTCAGTTTGGTTCTTGTTTTGAGATAGGTGAATCAAGTTCAAAGGGAAAAGAAATTATTGAAGAGAAAGGCAAGGAAGAAACTAAGGAAGAGGTTTTAGATGCTACAAAGAAGGTTCAAGAATGCAATGCACAAGTTGAAGATGATCATAAGGATAATGGTCAAGAAAGGTATGAGGAACCAAGGCATGAACAAAGGTTTTTTTAGGTTGTTTTTTTTCTTGTCATGGGGGGGGGGATCCATGGATCAAAGAAGTTTGATTTTGCTAGAAGAAACTTCAAAGGAAGAAGGTATGATTTTTAGGGACATTGCTTCTCATGCAACAGGATTGGTCATAGAGCTTTTCAGTGCAAAGGAAATGAGCAACATGGTTTTGGTTTTAGAGCTACACAATTCAGAAGTCATGGTCATAATGGTCATGAAAACAGAGCTTCACAATACAGGGTTCAGGAAAGGAATGGATATGGAAATTATTTCAAGAATAATTTTAGGACATGGGCACCAACCAAAGGCTACAATATCAAGTGTTTTAATTGCAATAACTTTGGGCATATTGCAAGATGGTGTAGGACTCAATTCCAAACAGGTTCAAGACAAGAAAATCAAGAGAAGGATATCAGAAAAACATGGAAGGAAGTTGATAGAGGAAAGAAACAAAGTGATATGGGAGTAAAGATACTCCCACCCCAAAATTAATCACCTCAAGAGAGAAGGTGGTGAGGGGGCTAAGCTTAAGAGTCATATATTTTAGCCCCATAGGTGTCCCTTTTGCCATTGATGTCAAAGGGGGAGAGATTTGAGTAAAGGGGAGAGCATTGAGTTAGGGGGAGCAGCCTCCAAAGAGAGCATTGAGTTAGGGGGAGCAACCTCCATAGAAAGTATTGAGTCAGGGGAGCAACTTTGATTCTCAGAGATGGTTTTTGTAGTGATTATGGTTTTTGCATTAGAGGTGTTGCCATCAATGACAAAGGGGGAGATTGTTGGAAATTTGAGGTAATATGAGGCATTTTATGTTGTCATTGATGTCACATGGATCACATTTGGTTTTGGTGACCGAAATAGTTCATAAATAAGCATTTATGATATTTTAGAAAATAGGGTTTTTGTGAAAACCAAGGCAGGTAAAATAAAAGGTTTTATTTAAAACCACGGATGGCAGATTTGATATGGGTTTTTCTTAAAACCCAGGTTGGCTTTTCGTTTCATCGAAAAATGTGCCCTGGAGATGAAGATATTCAACCTTGAATAATCGGTGCAAATTTTAATATTTAAAATTTAATATTTAAATTTTAAAATTAAAATTTAATGACATCACCATTGACGTCATCATAAAAATTGAATTATTCAAAATCCACCGACGTTGGAAAAATAATGAAGGGTGCATATATATACACCAAGGCTTTTGTTTAAAAACCTGGGAATCAAAGTGGAGAGAAGACGACGAGCGCAGAAGATAATTCGTGTGGCAAGCGTGGCCTAACGACGAGCGAGGGGAGACAAAGGTGTTTTGCTAGGCAGAAGACTGAGGTTCGATTCCCGTCGGTTGAGATTTTTGGGGCAAAAAAAAGGCCCACATTTGGTTGTGTTTTCGGGGCAAGAAAGGCCCACGTTTTGTTTTGCGAAGAGAGAGGAGAAGACAAAAGCGCCTTTCGCGCTTATTGTCTCATGTGAGCGTTGTGCTCACGTGGTCATTGGCACCGCGGTTAAGGAAGTGCATGGGCAGACGATGAGGGTTTGATTCCCTCTAGAGGCAAGTAATTTTTTATTATTAAAATTAATTTTTGCCTAATGTTGGAGGTATAAGGTGATAAGGGTTGAGTTGTTTTGGAAGGCAAGATATATGTGCTCTTAGTAGAAAATATATTTTTGGTATGTTTCTTTTATGAAAGTATATCATATTATATATCATTGGAAAGCTTATTTCAAGGGCTATTTGACTAACTCATTTAGAAGGAGAAATAAGGAGTGTATAGAGAGATATTTCTATTTTTGTGAAGGGGTTGAAAAGTAAATATTGTTGTGCTCTTTGTCAAAGTGTGATTGAGTGTGGCAGATTTCCAAAGGGGTTCTTCTCTTCATAAAAATGTATGGGCACATTCTCCTATTGATTGATTGTGGTGGTTGATTTCTGAAATATCATTGGAGGGAAAAGGATTGTATTGTGGTTTCCTTTTCAAAATTGGTTGGTTGAATGCTTCAAGGTTTTCTGGTTTGAGAGTTGTGTTTAAACCTTGTTTATAAGCATTGTTGTTGAAGCCCATTGATTGTGAGATGAACTTGAGCTATAGAAGAACATGAGTATCATTGTTATGTGAAGACTTGTGATTGAGCATTGTTGGAAACATTGTGAGATGGTTGATACATGCTTGGACTAGGGTTTGTGAGAAAGGATTGATCCTTGAGGTAATTGATTGAGTTGAGTTGATTAAGCCTAGTCAAGGGGATGCATGTGGTTGTTCAAGTTCCTAGAAACAATCTATTCCATATTCTATTTTGATTTGAGTTTGAGAATAGGACATATTGAGTCTCTAAAAATTCTCTTTATGCTTCTATAAGATTGAATTGAGTTTAGGTGATTTGGAGTATAGAACATATTGAGTCTCTAATAATTCTCTTTATGCTTCTATTGAGTTGAGATTGATTTGGATTTGAGTATAGAACATATAGAGTCTCTAACAATTCTCTTTATGCTTCTATGAGATTGAGTTGAGATTGATCTTGGGTTGATATCATATTATCATCATCATTGAGTACCTTACCATTCATTGTTTGAGTTCATCTGAGTTGAGTTTTTTGTTGAGTTTATTTTGAGTACTACTTGAGCATGATTGATTGAGCCTTTGAGAAGGCCTTTGGGATAGATTTGAGGATAGTGTTTGGACAAGTTCTTGGTGAGCTTGCTAGAGCAGATTTTGGGCAAGTTCTTGGTGAGCTTGCTAGAGCAGATTTGGGCAAGTTCTTGGTGAGCTTGCTAGAGCAGATTTGGGCAAGTTCTTGGTGAGCTTGCTAGAGCAGATTTGGGCAAGTTCTTGGTGAGCTTTCTTGAGCAGATTTGGACAAGTTCTGTGTGAGCTTGTTAAGCATATTTGACAAGTTCTATGTGAGCTTGTTAAGCAGGTTCTGTGTGAGCCTATTGAGCAGGTTCTTAGTGAGCCTATTGATAGAGCTTTGGAGGTGACAGAGTATAGAGGATAGAGTCTCAGTGGATAGAGATCCAATAGCCAACATAGTTGAAGACAGATCTGAGTGAGGAGTCTTCAAGTGGAGAGAGGTCCACCGATTAGTGCAGTAGAGAGACAAAGTCTTCTAGAAGATCACATAGCCATAGCAGAAGGGGAAAGAGTTCTCCTGTGGAAGAGATCCACGAACTTGAGATTAGGGGATTAGCATCTCCTTTGGACAGAGATCCATAAACATTGTAATTGGGAGTGATTCCCAAAGAGATTGATTGAGAAAGTTTTAGTAAAATATTTTCTTCGTGGAGTAGCCCACATTGGGTGAACCACGTAAATTGTGGTGTCTCTATTGTGTATGGTTTTTGTGCATTGCTTTGATTACTGCTATTGATACTGCTATCTTTACACAACATAATATTGATTTGGAAGAAAAAGTAAAAAGTGGTCTTATATTGTTCACCCCCCTCTCAGTATAAGCTTGTGTTCTTCATATAGTCATGGAATATGTATGTCATGGCCCGCTGATATGTGGCACCAACATTTTTGAGACCGAATGGCATCACTTTGTATCATAATATTTCCCACAGAGTAATGAAAGTAGTTTTATGTTGATCTTTGGGCTTAATCTATATCTGATTGTTTCCAAAAAAACCATCCATTAGGGAGAGCATATCATGACCTACGGTTGCATCTACAATAGCATCTATGTTTGGCAATGGGAATGAATCCTTTGGTGTTGCCCTATTTAAATATCTAAAGTCTATACAGATACGAACTCTTCCATCAGGTTTCTCCACGGGTACCATGTTTGACACCCACTCAGGGTAGTCGATAGGGACTATGAATACTGCATCCAATAGTTTTTGCAATTCGTTCTTCACCATCAAAGCGACGGTTGAATGCATTTTCCCCAGCTTTTGCTTGATTGGCTTCTTCATGGGATCTAATGAAAGATTGTGAACGACTAACTTTGGATCTATCCCTGGCATGTCTTTGTAAGTCCCAACAAAAATATTGGGCCTCTCTTTTAGGAGAGGAATTAGGATGGCTTGTTCCTCTGGAGATAGACTTTCTCTGAACTTGAATTTTCTTGGTTGGGTAGGATCATCGTTGATGTCCACCTCAAAAGTTACTTCTATCACCATATGTGACCCATCATCTAGCTGATGAGGCATGGGTATCAAATGAATATCATTGATAGGATTTACAGGACCTAATGACTCAAGTTCCAAACCAACATGGAAGACGTCATACGCACAACTTGATGCAAAATGAAATGGTTGTAACATATCTTCGTTAGAGAAGAGGTCTTCCAGCTCTATGGGCAAATTAGCACAATCCTAATAAATAGCCTCTACATCAAGATGCAATGATTTTGTAGGATCTACTAGATTATGAAGTGGAGTGGTCAAATCAATGAAGATCATATTGATAGATGTAATGAAGTCTCTAGGACCACATGGGTGCAATCTTGTCTCAGGGGTTTCCCTTCCATACTCACGATGAGGCTTTGGAGGAATGGGAATTTATAGATCTGGCCCATGAGTAGGGTAGAAAATATGATCATTGGGCTC
Source organism: Wollemia nobilis (assembly GCA_028583015.1). NCBI lineage: Eukaryota > Viridiplantae > Streptophyta > Pinopsida > Araucariales > Araucariaceae > Wollemia > Wollemia nobilis. Next base: position 4,981,743 of record JAQPPZ010017206.1, on the reverse strand, counting down.
TAATCGCTCTCTGAATGTAGGCAAATGGGGATTGACCATTCGATGAATGGCAGCTAGGTCAATAGGTCTCCCAAACAATCGTATATGGGTTTCTATGGCACAGAGTTCCACCTCTCTCTCTACTAGCTCGTTGACTTGCCACAAGTGGTGAGGTCCAAGATAAGCCATCTCAATCTCATCCTCGAAGTCATCATCACTTATCCAAAAATTGTTAGCATTGATATACGATCCTAAGACAGGGGCTCATGTATTAGCCCTAAGTAGACCATATCTATTTCATCTTCATATTCTTTGTCACTTATGAAGAATCCATTTGTATTTGTCTCTTGCCCCAAATTCAGGGGTTGATGGCTTAGGCCTAAGTAGGCTCTTTCTATTGAGTCTTCTGATTCATAGTCACTTTCATCTGATGTATACCCACTCTCATTGTGGATGGACCATGTGAATGTTTATAAATAGCAAGGCCCATGATAGGCTAAGCCAAGTTGCACCTCATCATTACTTACTTCATATCCATTCTCTTCATCCCATGAGTTGTACCCTGTTGGGGTGGAATCAATTGAGATGTTTGGATGATAAATTTTTGGTGGTGGTATGTTTATTGTGGCCACTTATTTGTTGCTCAAATTTCTTGTTCTTAGGGGGTGATAAGGAATGAAATCAATGTCTTCTCCTAACCCTAAGCTTAATCTATCCAATGCCACTACAAGAGTCATCTCAACCTCCGATATAATAGCCTAACCCAAACCTGTTGGATGGAACCTGATATTGTGGCTCGTATGGCTACTTGCACCCTTGCTCATATATGTTAAGGCCATAGCCATACCAATGGTAACGCTCAAAGTAGCTCAGAGCAAACTCGAGGTTATAGAGGTAATGAAAATTGATCGTGAATAATTCGTCACTATCCTCTTCTATGTCTAAAGAATTATGGGTGCAGTCCAGGCCGACGTAGATAAAATTGGTTTGGTTGGGAGGGATTCTGAGTGGGACCACTATTCCCACTTGCGGTCTCAAGTCCTTAGGCTTTCCCATGTCTTGTGCAGACTCAATGATAGGTGTAAAGGTAATGTTCTGCACAAGGTACTCCCCTATTCCTGTTCTTGCCAAGTGTATTGATGCATACAATGTAGATGACCCTACGGATGACACTGGTGATGCAGGGTGATAATCACTATCTTCATCTAGATCTTGAATATCTTCTTCTTCCATAGGACTTGGTATTTTAGCAATGGCTATAGTTGGAACTTCCTTGGGCCTTTCTCCCTTGACTAAGGGTACCTTTAGCTTATGATTATATTTTGGTTTTGACATTGATGGTACTTTAGAAGCATTGACTATTTTGTGTACACCAGGAGGTGTTGAAGTGCTTCAGTATTTTCTTACCCCTTTGTCTTTATTATCCACTTGTGTGGTTGGGGATGAAGATGCTATGTACAGGTGAGTAGAAGAGATTACAAATTCTCCTAGAATGTCTACCTGATGGACATATTTAAGAGGCTCTTCATCGACCAGAACCACATAGACTTTGTTTTCGTACACATACTTGACACACTGGTGCAAGATCGAAGGCACACACTTCATGGCCCTTATCCAAGGATGCCCTAAGAGGATGTTGTACTGCATAGATCCTTCTAATACATGACACATCACAGGGATGGTATTATGCCCTACTTTTATGGGTAGGACTATCATTCCCACAATATTGCATAAAGCATCATTAAAAGCTCTTAATGTGTATGCTCCTGGAATGATATTGGACTTGGGGATCATGAGGTACTCTATTGCTGTTGTTGTAATGATTTTTATTGATGAACCAGTATTGACCAAGACCCTCTTGAAAGGTAAGTCATTGATTTTTGCCACAATGTTTAGTGGAGGGTATGGTAAGGTAGCAGGAACTGTCTTAATCTCATGAATATAGAATTGAATTACAGGTTCCTGGCATTCTTGCACTTGTCCCACAAAGTGAGTGAATGCATTTGCATCTTGCGGTTGGAGCTCAATTATCCTTAAGATCTCCATTAGGGTCTCCCTATGCTTTGGGGACTGTTGTATGAGCTCATAGAGTCATCTGTAGGTTTTACTCCAATCTACTTCGAATAGTTACCACAGGTCACATTGGTGGACTTGGAAGGTTGTCTTGCCTTTTCCTAGGAATTACTGGGATGTTCATGGGATCTGTTGGTGGTTGCAATTGACCATACCGCCTAGTTCTTGTTACTATGTTAACAATCTCAACCATCCCAACGCATCCGTGGGTAGGTATATTAGCTCGAACTTGATTGACTTGGGCACCTTGCTCTCTAGGGGCCTCATGATTGGGTAATGGATTTTTGTATATGCCCATGTCTCTATTATTGGGAGCTAGTTGATTGTCAACTTTGAGTTCTCCTGCCTCAATAATATTTTGCACTTGATGCTTAAACCCAACACAAGCCTCAATGTCATGCCCCGGTATCCTGTGATAAGAGTAAAATTGATCTTCCCTATATCCTTTTGGATTAGGATGGTTGGGATCTATAAGAGGTATATCAAGAAATATGATCCTCTTGGCCTTGCTCAACTGATTAAATATTGATTGCATTGACTCTGTCAGAGGTGTGAAATAATGAGGTGACTTGCGTTCTCTATTTCTTCCATGATTGTTCTTTTGGTCGTAATTAGCTGGCGGGGGATGTGCTTGATAGTTATGGGGTTGTTGTGCACCACCATCATTGGGTGTAGCCAATACAACTTGATTGACTAGATCAAGATTGCCCTGCTTCTGCTTGTACTTGTCATTCTTACCATTCTTGTTCCACTCCTTTTTGTTTTAGAGTTTAATGGTTCCCTCATCTACTTTTATTTCTTCAATGAGCTTGGATTATGCCAAAGCTTCCTCAAACGAAGGATATTATTGAAGTTGTAGCAAGAGGGAGATGTGTTTAGAGTAACTTTTGGTGAACATGCGAATGATCTCTTCTGTGGGAATAAAGAATGATAATTTTACCATGACTTTTATCCATCTATTCCCATAATCCATTACTGGCTCATCATCATACTGTTTCAAGTTGGCTAGGTCTGAAAGGTTCACTTTATTCTTAGAACCAAAGGAGAAATGCTTTAAGAATGTGTTTACTAGTTGTTCAAAGTTGGTTATGCTATGCTTAGGTAGTTGGTTGAACCATTGAGTGGCAACACCTGAAAAATGTCATTATGAATGTTCTTAGCATGAGAGCGTCATTGTCTTCAAGATGAAAATATACATTGATAAAATTGGTGACATGCTCTTGTGCATCCTCTTCACCCTTAAAATTTTCTAACCTAGGCATCTCAAAGTGCTTAGGATATGGAGGGCTAGGGATTGATGGGCACAATGGTTGGTTGTGTATTTTGCTCAATGTTGGTGAGTTCCCAGCTGCCTCTTGTTTCTAAAAGGTCTTCATATTTTTAGCAAGCTCTTGAAATGCCTTTGATGCATGGATTTCCTCCTCTTGTAGGCCTACCTGTAGTAGCAATGGAGGTAAATCTCTATCCATTTGATTCGTTCCATTTTATTTCCTCCTACAAAGGGACTCAGGATTGTGATCCCTGTTTGTTGTGTTTGCCCTTTCCCCACTAGTTGGATTCCATTCTTGGTTTGATGGAGGATTTTATTGTGGGATATCTTGTCTAGTGTGCCTCTTCTTAGGTGAGTCAACACATCTAGTTATTTGGTGGTCACCACCATTTATCTATAAATTGTTAAGAGCTAGTTGCTCAGCTTGCTCTCTTAAACATTGCTCATGTTGGCACAAGAGTATTTCTCTTTGTTTATCCTATTTGAGAGCTTCCACTAGCTCTCGCTCCTTACATAATGCATTTTGTAACCACCACATTCGATTAGTTTATGTTGTTATAGAATACTCATATTTATCTGAATCTATTCTTGTTATCTTGACTCACAAATTTATCGAGGTCTCTGTTGTATCTATACTCTTGCTAGATAATGTGACTTGTTCAGTGTAATTTTGAGTATCCCTATAATTAGAATCTATACATATACTATGGGATTGCTCTGAGGTACCCCCAGACTAGGAGATGTATTTAGAAGTCATAGTTCATGAGCTTCCAGATGTAGAGTTCTCAGTAGCTACAGTTCTTTGAGTTGTTCGTGTAGGAAACCGATCCAAGCCTTCTAGCTATCTTGTTTTCCATGGTTGGTCCCGTGGGGTGCCATTCACTCCTATGAGGTCATAATCTATGGGAATATTTCCTTTTGCATGAAGGGTTTCTTATATTTGATTCCCATGGCTAGATGTAGCTCTAGTTTCCTGCCCTTCAGTGGGGAGCCCTATTTCATATGTTTCTTGTGAGTCTTAAGGTGTTGCAATTCTTTTTTGACTTCTTTATGAAGAGGGATTTGTGGTAACATATTTTCTCCATATGGATGGAGATGTAGCAGTCTTGTCATCCCTATGTGAAGAATGAGTTTTATAACCTTCTTTATGTCCATGTGAGAAGGAAGCCCTTGAAGCTTCCTCACGTCTTTGAGATGTTTTTGTGTGTTTAGAGGAGGCCCTTGAGGTCTCCTCATGTCTCCTTGATGAGGATGGTTGTGAAGCCTCTTTTTGTTTATGTGACTTTATTCCATGATGTGGCTCCTTACTTGGGGTTTCTCGAGGAGATCCCCTAAGGGTTGAATTATCACCCCTTAGGCTCACGGAGCTATGTCTCACGGTCTTACAGGTGGGTCGTTCAATGTTACTACGACTCCACATATGGGTATGAGTTGCTTCTGTCTCTCCCTCGGTGTCAGACTGAGGGTGCTTACTTCTTTTTTTGACCATGTTGTCTATGAATTGATAGTTTGAGTTGCAATTTAGGAATAACCACACAATACAAAACAAATGTTTATCTTGATTACTGATTTAAGTGTGACCTAAACTGCTTGGTGTGTTTTGATGTGTTGTTCTTTCAATTTATTGCTCTTGTTATTGGATTAAGAATGAGAAGACTCATCCATATTGAAAATCAAGTATACCTATGCCAAACATAATTTTATTAAAAGAAGCTAGGGTACACCATTGAAGACCCAAAGGGGGTTTCACCTAGCTCTTCCACTATGAACCAGTGATTTTTCCAATAGTGGGAGATAGTTTGAGCACAAGTAACTTAGTATCACTATAAGTAAGTTTATCAATCCATTTCTAGGAAGCTCTAGGGGGTAAACTAGTGGAAGGAGATGTATTTCCAACGTCACTGGACTGAATTGAAGGTTGGTGATGAAATCCAAATCCCCAATGTTTAAATGAGATGTGTATGTGTGGTGTTCATTTTAAGCTTACGTAACATAAAGTGCATCATATAGCAACAATGAATCTTTCCTATATGCCTAAGTGCAGAAATATGTTTCAATATTCAGAAAGATGCATGAACTACTATGATTTGTATGAGCACACTTTACTTTGTGAAGCTATGGCCTCTAGAAGGGCCTCAAAGCAAGCAAAAAACATACAATTTCTATCACGTTGTATTCTAGGGTGAAATTTTCAGGAATAATCCATTGTTCCTAGCAATGCCTAGTGGAAAATTTAAAAGAAGATCTAGGATATGCGAAATACTTAATTATTTCTCCTTTTATTATTTCAATTTCCAAACATAAATGTGCTTTAAGTTCTCTGTCTTAGACACACGAGCAGATAGAAAGTTGTAAAATATCAGATAAGCTATACCAACCTTTGATCCAGATTAGAGAGTCGATGTTTTGACCTCTATTGCACTCCATTTCTGGCCACTATTGACCAGAGCAGCTGGTTCTTGGCCACTGTAGATCAGAGCGACTAAAGCTCTATTGGCCGATGTAGCTCAGAGAAACTAATTTTTGGCCGCTGTAGCTCAGAGTGGCTAGACCTACACACAAAATAAGTTAGTATTTTGGTAGAAAATGAAAAATTAGTGGTGGTCCCACCGTGATCACCATTTGTAGCAACCCCGAGATGCACACACCGCTCTTTACTCTACTTGCAATGTTATTAAAAACCCAAGATGAAATCGAAGGCAATGAAAAAAGCATATAACACATAAATAACAAATATGGATCTCTTTATTTATATTGAAATTCGGTTACATGTCGGTCCCTCTTAGGGATACCCATTTCGATACAATAAGGTTACAAATAGGCAAAGAGTGCCATTTTTGCAAAGAGGTGGTGCACTTTCAAAAAGCTTCCCGATTCTACACATAGAAATTTATGAGGGCTTACAGATGCCTCCTTCTCCTGATCTGTTTCCTAAGGGGATCCTTTTTGCTCTCGTATATTACATATTTCGTCCAATGAACCTATGGCCCTATAAGCAATGAAACAACAACACACGCTTAGATGTCCGAGAATGCCTCCCTATATGAGGTTGTTAGTACTAAATATAACAAATGAAAGCAAATGTAAATTAGACTAATGCTATGAATGTGAATGAATGAAATGATGCTATGCTAATGATATGCTAAAAAAAATAATGAATCTAATGTCTAAAACCCTAAGCTAAGCCTGCGGGGCACTCTCGTTCTCTTTGCTCCAAAGCTATGGACCAAAGCTTGTATCTAATGTTGAAATAATGGTTTCTATGCTCTTTAATCCAAAGTCTCGAAAGATATTCTCAATGACCAAGATCAAAAAAAGATGTATATATCCTCTCTCGATAAGAGATGTCTGTCTATGTGTCTCTATATGTCCTTTTGTGCTCTTAGGCTTGCACCTTTTATAGTGTGAAACCCTAGGTCTATGTCCAAGCCCTAGGAATGAATTTCTCATGTGTAGTGTAAGTTAGCATGAGAAGCTTCTTGTATTTTCTATGTTTGGAAGCTAGTTAACTGCCAACTTGAGTCTCCTATGCGAACTGGTCATTAGCATGAGAAGATTTTATCCTTTATTTATGCTTGAAGGTTAGTTAACTAAAGTTTAAATGCAAACTCAAGTCTCCTATGTGAACTGGTCATGAAAAGGAATGCAAAGTTACTCCCACTCACCTTTATTGCATGCAAACTACCACTTCCACCCGTGATTAGGCCTTTTTGTCGATAAAATTGCTTTTGGGATTTAGTCGCTGTCGTTTGCAGTGACTAAGATTTGGCCATTGTCATCTACAGTGGCTAAGGTCTGGCCACTCTAGGCTTGAGCAGCTAGGGTCTGGCCACTCTTGGCTTGAGCGGGTAGGCTTGGATGGCTTGAAAAGGCCCCAAATGAGTGGTGAGAACCACTGTTGATGCTTGGAAAGTCTAATATTATGTCTTATGATCTAATGAATGTGTCTATGTGAGCAGATACCCTAAGCATGACATAATTTAGGTGTCTATAGTTTGAAACTTGGGATGCATGAAGTCATCGATTTTACAAATTAGGGTGAAATATTTTTTATATTTTATCTCATTCATCCGTATTTCATGGTACATTTCACATTGCATAAACATTGCATCTCACTTGCATCTATATTTCAAATATAATCATCGAAAAACATGTCAAATTCTCTTAGGATCATTGCACAATATACACTAAGAAGATCTTGAGATTGGGAACTTATGCTGAAACTGTCTTGAACCGAACACAATTTGCACATATTAAAAGCATTTTGGGTAAAATGGCCAAAATCATCCTTGGAAGAAAATGTGAGGTAGAAATATATAATCATTATCGGTCTTATCATGCAACTTAGTCCATGGAATAGTGGTTTTCACCACTTCCACAAGACTTGAAATGAAAAATAATATAGTAAGGATAAGGTCAAATTCTCATCATACTTAGGTTGAGAATCCAATTCCCCAAAGCTCTGAGTCTACTTGTATCACACACCACTGACTATTAGATTGTAAGGATCGTACTACATGTACCCTTAGAAGGATAAATAGTCATTTATAAGATCCAAGAAATCAAAAGCAAAATCATGGACTATAGGGCTAATCTCCATCGGGGCTATAGATGCTTGAATGGCAGTGGAGTATGATCATGCGTGGTGACATATCTCATTTAAAAGTGACACCTCTGACCACTCCAATGGACAGACTAGCCTTGTGGTTTCATCCATAACAGGTTTAACCATGGTCAAGATGAGATAATAAAATCAAAGATCAGAGTAGTAAGGATAGGGTCAAATTCTCATCATACTTAGGTTGAGAATCCAATTCCCCAAAGCTTTGAGTCCACTTGCACACACGTTGGGTCTGGATTGTAGCGGTTCATAACTGAGCTCTTGATCTGGTAAATAAATTCAATGCACACACATTTGATCCTAAGAGGGTTAGACATATTTAGTGTGTTTGTTTATGGTACTAGAATGTTTAAGTATCTGTAAAACATGTCGTTCATATAATGGCATCCTATCAAGACATCCAATCTTGCATAAATCATCTATAACATATCATATGCATAAATCATGAAGACATAAACATCAATGTAAAATTGACGATGGAATGTTGAATGGTTTCATGATGATAAGGAATGAATCACATTGTACACACTGAGCTGATGCTAAATGATTCTGATGGTTCATGTATTTTTGGTCTATTTTCATTATCTGGATACTTGACGATGATTATAATTCTAATATTTGGGTTTTGTGTATTTTTAGGTTGGGTTCTTACCAAAATTCTAGGAGCATTTCCCAATAGAGTCACCATTTGTTGTGGTTGCTCCACAACTAGCCCCAAAATTTGGGGACCCACCTTTAATTTTTGGTTTTCAGGAGTTTTTAGTTGTCTTGGAGTGATAATTTCAATAGGTCACTTGATACTCCGTTGCAATTTCCAAGATTCCATGTTGAGTAGTGTCTTTGGCTCCTATTGTCTTCAATGGAGTATTGGTAGACTTGTTTGTTGTTGAGTTTTTTGCCTTCATTCTTATAATGGGTCTCATTGTTGTTTGCCTCTTATTGTTTTGTTGTAGCGTTTGAATTATCTAAGTGATTTGATTTTGAGTCCATTCAAACATTTAATTTTAATCAAATCAAATTTAAATGAAATTTGGACTTAAAATAATAAGGAACAAAGCATTAAGTGAAAATTAAAAAAAAGAAAAAAAAGAAAATAAAAGATAAACTTTTGTACATGTAAAAGTTTGAAATAAAACAAAAATAAATAATTCGAATATAATAAAAAGGACCTTCCTATTTTTATTGAATATAATTGTTGGTTCTAATTTTATATATATATATATATATTATAATATATATTATGATAAAAAGTAAAAAAAAAATCAAAATAAAATATAAGAAAATATATTCCTTTTATGTATATTTCAATATATATATAAAAGTATAAAATCACACGAAAATAAAGATAACATAATATATATAAATATATTATGTTATAAAGTAAAATATATAAAATAGAAGAGGAGAGATTAATTCGGGTTTGAGTTGTGTTTGCCTTTATGTCAATTCAAATTTATTTCATCATCTTTTTAAACGCTTAGTTAAGCAGGTTTCATTTACCTTCTTTATTTAATATTGTTTTTAATTGATGGTTTTCGATGCTGTCGCAGGTTTTGCGGATGAATGGTTAATAGGCGTGGATGTCGTTCACTTGGGTTATGAGGTGTCTAACCACCTCAGCCAAATCTCAGACATCCCTGGCAGAATAGAATATAGCATGGCACATGATTACATGGCTGCCACTAAGATGACACGTCAACGAGGGGATGTGGAGAGATTGGCTAACATATCAGAAGCAACGTTGGCAAATTCAAATGATATGGCATGGACGCGGTAAATGACACCACCCCACAGGAAGAGAACGTGGGTACTTGCAACATTGCAAGTAGAATTAGTCGGCTTGGAGGCCTGCTAGTGTTGATAGATGGCAAACGTAGTCTCCAATACGTTCGTTTTGGAGAGATACACTGGTCTAGAAGAAATAAAAGAAATAAAGTTTAAACTTTATGTTATATCACATGGGAGGATTCAAAGCCAAAACTTACCGTATTGGCCACGTGAGCATGGCCAAATATAAATAATACATAGATGCATTAGTGGATGCGTTGTGTTTATAATGCACCATAAAAGACAAAGGTTGGGTCTTAAAAATAATAAAATAGAAAAGTATGATCGAAGGAGGTTAAGGTGAAATAGAGATTAACATATAGATTAAATATAAGCCATTACGAAGCCATATGGAGGAAAATAATTTATAAGGAACGGTTATGAAAGGGGCCAACAAGCACATGATGCATGCATCGAAAGGGAAAAAGGAAGAATTGTGAAAAGATGAAATGAAAAGATTAGAAATCAAAACCAGAGAAATGAAGGGTTTCAAGATCAAGTGGAGATGAAATGAAGAGTCTTTTTTGCCATGTTAAATACAGTGTTTGAAAACAAAGAAGGGGCTGGACCTTTTGGAGGCCACATGCTGCTGGGATGTAAAATGACCAATTTTTAATGCCAAAGTTTTCTTCAAAATTTCAGGCCTTGTTAGAAAAAAAAGAATGAGATTTTTTTTGCATGCTCAAATTTATTTGTTCATCTTTCCCTTTTCAGTTTTCGAATTTCTAGAAGATGTTAATGTCATTATGGGTTATATTAGGTGAATGTTTGAAATCTGAAATTCATTTCGAACCCTAGGAGCTAGCACTTAGTTTATTTTGGTTGTGCAAACGTAGGTTGAATAAACTAGGTTGCATGCATGAATTTCTCACATATTCGGTTTTGCAGGATGAGGTGCTATCAAACTGATGGAGCTTTGCATTTATGCGTTTTCAACATTTGATTTGTTGCAAATTTTTATTTTTCAGTTTTCCAACTTTTATTTTATAGATTTTTTTTTTTTAAATTTCCAGGCATTAAAATAAACACTAAAATATTTCAAAATTTAAAAATAATTGCATGGCCACCTAGAATGAACATCAATCTTCAATATGCAACATATTTGGACTCATTATGCTATCATTTCAATTTTATATTAATTTTGAAAACTGTTGTTTTTCAAGGGTTTTATAATTTCGGAAATTCATTTTTTCAGTTTTGGAGGTAAATCATATTTTTAATTTCTGCATTTCCACTCATAAGCCTATGATGACATTTCCTTCATGAAAACTTCAATTTCATTGAAGGGGTTATGTTTTATGGCATTTTACAAATTACCATTTTAGAGCAATAAATGCACCTTTTCTTCATGAAAATTCTGATTTCATTGAAGGGGGGTAATTTTATATGTTATATTAAAAGGTTGTTTTAAAGCATTAAATTATTTTTATTTATGAAAATTATTTCATAAAAGAAGGATAATTAAATGACATTTTAAAGTCCTTACTTCGAGGCAATGAATTATCATTTTTTTTGTGAAAATTAATTTCACCAAGGAGGGATAGTTTATTAATCACACCAAAATCTATCTTTATCTTCATGATAAGAAGCTATATTCAATGAGCTTATTCATCATTTCAAATTTACATTCATAGATATATTTTCATCTTCATTTTCATGCTTAAAGTAGGATTAATGCAAGATAAAACTTGTTTAAAACCTACCTAATAAGGGAAGATAAAATCTACCTTAAAATCCTCAAGATAAAAGGAATTAAGGTACTACATCGTGGTCATATGAGGGCCAATTCACATTTACTTTTATTTAAGGTTCATGAACAATCATTAAAGTAGCATGGTAAAATAAACCAACACATGCCCCTTGTTTATAGTTACTTGCAATCACTAAGGTGTTCCTAACATTGAATTGATATATCTTTATTGATATTACTAATACACATAAGCAAATGCTAATATAGCGGAGACCTTGGAGAAGTTGTTTGTTTAACTTCTTTGCAAGAGAGGGTTTTGGGATCCAAACCCTAAGGGAGAGTGTAATTTCACAATTGGGTAAAATTAACACTCAACAGGTCTAAAATATAATGTATCTTTACCCCTAAACCATGGGCCTCCATCCATCATTTTATCCCTTATTTTTGAACTAGATAAAATGTGACAACCCAATCAAAGACACATTGGTTGTAACATTCAAACTCATCTAAAGGTTAATCAAACTAGGATGATGGTTGACAGGGGTAATTTTTTTTTTTTTTTTTAAAGATTTAGTTTTGCACCCCTTTTGTATCAGTATGTAGCATGAAATACCACTTATAGCAAATTGACTATTGTTGATGGCCTCCCAAGTGGACGAGACAGGTCAGGTCTCGTAGAAGATGCCATTTAGTGATAATATTCACATTTTTAATAGTGAATTGAGAACCACGATATGGGTTATCCTCTAGGGCCCATAACACCTAGAGGGGGGACACATAACTCTTGTCCTTCATGCTTAATGGAAAATCCAAGAGTATAGTATAGTATATCTCCATATGTTACTAAACATGTAAGGATTTTAGTGTAAATACTACAATGCTTAATCGGAGATCATGATTCACCATGGGTAATTAAAGACTAGCCATTCACCTAGATCCTGATCATTGATTCCTTTATGGTATTACAAATACAATGGTACATCCCATTCCATACTACTGAGGAGTTTATCCAAGATCACCAATTCTCCTACCAGGATTTCCCTACACCAGATAATCCCCATGAAGAACTAGTTATTTTTAGAGTTAGAGTCTATTACATCATTTGGATCATATAAATGTACCTTCCTTGGTACACACTTAGGACATTATATTACTTTAATGGGAAGTTATTTAGTTACTTTATGCAATGTAATAAATGCACAAGTGTCAATGTGCAAGTTGTAAAAGTGCAAGGTGTCCCTTGTACAACTAGTTAGAGTGTTGGGCGAGAAATCTATCTTCCACTATAAGAGACCCTCATTGTAAGAGTTTGATAAGAAAGTTAGTAGGTAGTAGTAGGAGTGGTGGGTGACTCCTTTAGTGATGGAACACATTATGGTTATGTAGCATCTTGCATGAAGTGTCCATTTTCTCCATAATAATATTGTATTCATTTTTGTCAATTCTATTTATAGCATATTTCAAAAATCTCATGAGTTTACTTGCTTTCATATTTCAGAATCTTGTGATTGTCATATTTCATTGTGATATACCTCAAAAGCCAATAGTAGAATCACAACCATGATAGATATATTCATAGTAGGTCAATAGGAATACCATCATTATTATCAAGTCTGAGTTTTTTATCAAGCTAATGTGCCATTAGACCAGTCACTGTCAAAAATTCTTAGAAGAGTCTAGGTGGTAGAATTAGGGAGAGTCACAAGTGACGACTAAAAAAATATTAGTTTTAGAAAGTACTGAGATTGTATATAACTAGAGGCTCTCCATAGAGTTACAGGAAAACTTGTGAAGACTAGGACTTAGTATTCAACCCACTAGATTGACAGATCATCTAGTGAAGATCATTCAAAATATCTAGATTTTGGTAACTATTACTTGAAGGTTCCTCTTACTACTAGGAACTAACTATTAGATTATTGAGACACCTCCTACAACAAAAATCTAGGATATTTCAACTATGTTGCCTAAAGGTTGTAGTGCCTTCATAGTGCAGAGATTAGTTGTTGTAAAAGAAGAATTCTACAGAAGAGACTCTAGGAGAAAGAGTCATAGGAAATACTAGAGATTGAAGATATCTATCAATAAAGTCAACTTCACAAGAAAGAAAGGCCACAAAAGCCTTAATCCAAAAAGGCCATAAAAGCCTTAATCTAGAAAGGCCACAAAAGCCTTGATCTGGAAAATGCCACGACAACCTTAACCTATAAAGGCCATAGAAGCCTTAATCTAAAAAGGCCACAAAATCCTTGATCTAAAGAGAGAAGGCCATAGAATCCTTAATACAAAAAGGGCCATAGAAGCCCCGATCCTGAAAAAGACTCTAGAAGGGAGTACCTAATTTAGAAGCATAATCAAATTTTAGTACTAATCATTTTTTGGGAGAAATAAGAGTTATAATGAAGTTTAGAAACTTCCTACATCAAATTTAGGAAGAGTATTTACTTCAAAATCATCCAAAACCTAAAGTAAACCTAAAGGTGAAGATATCAGGTGAAGATCTCATTGAAGAAACTTCCATTCTTGGAAGGACAAGAAGGACCAGGAGGAACTTGTTCAGATCTAGAAGTAGTAGAATCAAGAGATCTAGGAAGGAGATCTCAATTCCAGAAGAAGACCTCAAGGAATACCAAAGAAGATCTAGAATTGAAAACCTAGGAGAGGTTTCGAGGAAAAAATATTGGAGAAGCCTATTACAACCCTAACATAGCTGACTATGTTAGGTTCCAATTGAATTAATTATTTTTACTATTTTTTTTAAGCGAAAAACCCTTTATGGGGCTGCCTTGGTTTGAGAGACCACGAACAGGGGGTTCTACACCATCAAATTCACCCGGGAGGTGCACCCGACCCTGTCCACACCAACATTATCAATTGGATTTTGGATACCCAATTCAGATTTTTGGTAGGGTGGATATTTGAACCTGGGACCTCCCTTGGAGGATTTCCCTCTTGTCTCCAACTCACTATTTAGACTAGGGTTGATTTAATGGAATACTCATATTTCAACATCTTATTCATTTGCTTCCACAGAGGACTATCCCTCCTAGTGGTGAGGACCAGCCCTCCTTAAAAGGCTTGCATACTTAAAACTTCATTGCTTCATTTTCAATAAATGTATTCTAGTTATTTTTGTTGTATGGTTGTATTATTCAAATTTAGAGTTTTGTGCATAGTTTATCATTGATACCAATTAATATTTATACATTCGATGGATAAGGGAAGAAGGTTACTTTCATGTGGTATCAGTCTAGGCAATCTCGAAGAGAGGATTAGCCCACGTGTAGGATAAACACTGGCATATCTGGTGTCACAGGACAACTATACGCCAATTTGGGCAAACCTACAACATAGGTGCAACCATTCAGGATAAGCCAAACCAACACACACACCAACACTAATAAGGGAAATTAGTCATATTCAAAATAGTTTAGCATTTCCACATAACCATTATAGACGGGTCCTCACATGCACACATGTCCAACCAGGCCACTTACAGTTGCTCATAGGCAGTTCAAAATTGTTCATAGGCCAACCAATAGATGGTTTGGATACATTCAGGCACCAAATACTATAAGGGGGTTATCCAAGGAAGGTGAGACAAGAAATTAATACCAAATGTTTCATCTCCCATTCGAATTCATAGTAGAGAAGCCGTAGAATCCACAACTCTACATATTGAAACCATCAGGCCAATCAAAAGTGAGTATTAATCATAAAACCTAAGGTTAGAGCTCATTATATTTATTTTTTTAAAAAGTATCAGTGATAATTATCCTGCATTCATCATGTGTTGGGTGCAAATGGGTTTAATTAAGGGAAAGTGCAACTAGTTTGGTGTGACTTCGGTCACATGAAGCCCACCCTAGCCTTGTGTGTGAAAGGTCTTACTTGTCACCTGCTGGTTGTATTCCTCATGGTCCAGTCGTGATGTGTCTCACATTGTGTGCTGTGTTCATGGTCATTGTGTCGTGTCTCGAGTTGTGCACTATGTTCACTATCATGTCAGGGTCATCATCTAGGGTTAATCTTGAGTTGGGTCTAGTATTGTATTCACGATGGTGTCAAGTCTAATTCACTGTTCAGGTCTATTATTGTGTCAATAATAGTAAAACTTTCAAATTGGTATCAAATTAGTGTCAAATTGGGGGTAAGAAGCAATTTTTGATTCAAATTTAAAAGCAGTTGAGTAGCTGTTAAAGCCTCAAGTGGGCAATTCAAAATTCAAATCCACGTCGTAGTTGGAGTGACATTGGGAGCAAAAAATAAACCAATTTTTTGCCCAAATTTATCAATTTTTTGTAGAATTCAAAGGTGAAATTGGTTAACAAAGACTTCTTGACTAGCGCATGAGTGGAAGGTGGACCAAAGGACCAAATGGATGTTTATACAGCTCAACAGATCCAAACAAAGGGATCCTAAAATCACAAAGAATACCTCCAAGAAAATAAGGTACACATAATTATTCTCCTTTATGAATTAATAGTTTTGATCCCTGTCATCCATTGCTTAACACTATGGCATCCAAAAAATCCCAAAATTCTTCCCAAGAGAACCTCACATATAAGGAAACATGGAGCCCCAATATCACCACCAAGGCCATACAAATATTATTAGACAGTATGAGCAACTTGACTGTCAAGGTGACCCAACTTATGGATAGACAAAGCCAACCAATCCCTCCTATTCCAAACCACTCCCATAGATACTGGAACAATGAGGATCAATATGGAGAAGAAGTTTATACACAACAAAGAGGTCATAATGGTAGTCCCAAAAATTGCTTCAATGGATAGAGGAATGATGAGGATATCTACAACGAAGAAGTCTATGAGCAACAAAGAGGTCATAATGATAATACCCAAAATCACTTTCATAGACATAGGTATAATGAGGACCAAGATAGAGATGTAGTTTACCAATAGCCAAGAGGTCCTAATGGTTTCAATTTTCCATGCATTTATATTCCCACCTTTGAGGTTCATGATCCACGTGGATGGATAGCTAAAATGGAAGGTATTTTAGACTTATACCGAATTTGTGATTCAAAAAAAGTTCATTTTTCTACCTCCAAACTCGGTACTGAAGCTTATCAATGGTTTGTATGGCTCAAACATGAGAAGGGGAATACCATTTATTGCGATGATTTCACCAAATATTTTCTTAATAGATTTTATGAATGAACCTCATATTATTACATGGTGCGGTTGTTATCACTTAAGAAAACATGATCGGTAATGGATTATATATCAAAATTCATGAGTTTGCTTTCCTATGCAAGAAACTTACAAAATGATGTGGTGGTATCTGCTTTTAGAAATGGGTTGAAAGAGAATATTAAATTTGAAGTGGATTTACAAGATCCATCCTCTTTAGATGCCTGTATAAGGATTTCCAAGTTGGCTAAAAAGAAGGTGCAAATGGGGACATCCACATGACATGATTCATATGGTTTACCTCCATATTGCAACAACTCTTTTTGCATAAATGATCATCCATAAAGATATTTATGCTATAAATATCACAATCACCATCCAAAATATTAGGCATGTGTACCATAATAGAAATTTCAAATTGAATATGATGACAGGGAAGATGAAGAAATAGAGGAGACTAGCTCACCTGACTATCCCATAGACAAAGATCAAATTGAACATGAAGAGGTCAAAGTTGAGGAAGATACTATGGCAATTTTAGTACATGCCCTTATGGGGTTATTAGCTCACCATACAATCAAGGTAGCAGGTTTCATTTAACAAAGGAAGATAATTGTACTAATTGATTCATGAAGTACTCACAACTTTAATGACACAAATATTGCCAAGGCATTAAACTTGCACATCAACTCCTTCAATCAAGATAAATTTCAAGTTATAACTACAAATGGGGATAGTGCTCAATGTATAGGTAAAACATCTTCAATTTTATTACAAATGGGAAGTTATACTTGACAGGGTCCTCTTTTTATTATGAATTTAGGGAATTCAAAAGTTATCTTGGGAGTCACATGGTTAGAACAAATGCAAACCATGGTTGGTTTTAATTAGAAGCAATGCTTTATTGAATGGAAAGAAAATGGTAAGACCATTCACCTCCATCAAAGATAGTAAGTTTGCACAACATGGAAAAAATATTAAGAAAAGGTAGTTACAGATTCATTGCTCAAATTAATTGTATGGAAATGCAAGCACAAGATACACCGGAAATCTAATCGAAAGATCTACAAAACATTGTGGCCAACTATGATGAGGTCTTCCAAGAACCAAATGGAATACCTACAAAAAGATCCCATGACCATGCCACATACCTTGTTCTAGGAATTCTTACTCCTAATGGCCATCCTTATCGATATCTCCAACCTCAAAAAATAAAAATTGAGAAAATTATCCAAGAACTGTTAGAATATGGAGTCATTTGTCACAGTACTAGCCCCTATTCTTCACCAATAGTTTTGGCCCATCGCAAAGACAATTATTGGCGCATGTATCTAGATTTTCATCCTTGTAGTACCCTAAAATTGGCACATTTAAACCTTAGTAAAAAGATAAAAATTTGAATTTTAACCCAAAACCGTCCGTTAACTGCCCGTTACCCGCTCCCCTTGTTTTTTGCACCATTTTTAGGATTTGTTTTGATCGTTGACGATATCACCGCTGATCATACGATATCGTTTCCGATCAGACGAAATCATCCCAGATATGACAAATTCATCTAGAACAGAATGTCTAGAAGATTTCATCCCAAAACTGAATTTTCATAATTAGCTTCTCTAACTTGGGCAGAAAGCGTATCTACGTAGTTAGAGTCTCCCCCGTTGGAGATCTCCCAAATTGGGATGATCTCCAACCTTCTAACCTCTCGCTAATCCTATATAAACTAGGATTTTCTTAGTTTATCCCCCTAAACCCCCTGGATGACTGATTTCCCTGCAAATTTAGTTCCTTGTGCATTAGAACATCCTCACACCATCATTTGTATTTTGTATTTCAAGTTTTCTTACAGGAATATTACTGTTTTTCAGCCAAAGCAAGCTTGGATCGTCGAAGGCGATTCCAGATGATTTCGGATGATCTTATCAAGGATCGGCGATGATATCGTATGGTTGGAGGCGATCTTGACTGTAGTCCAGATTGGGGGCAATCGAAGCCTGAAGTTTGCATTTTTCTTATCTTTTCTCTTCATTTTCTTATGCATTAACTTGGTTTATTTTATTTCTGTATCTTGGAGTTCATCTCATTTAGTACAGATGCATGATAAAGTTAAAATAAATTATTAAATTGATGCATTTCCTTTAATTGCTATCTGGATCTATCATTTAGGAAAATTTACTGTCATTTCTATCATTTCCCCTTGATTTTGTAGTTGTATTTTTGGTCTTTGGTATCTGTCTCTATGACTACAGGTTTCTGACGAATTCGTCTGACAAATTCGTCAGATCGATGACGATCTCATCTGATCTCAGATGACCAACTAAGATCTGAGATGATTTTGTGACATTTCAGATGATTACGTACGATTTGAGATGATTTGGACTTCTACAAAACTCAAAATCTGCATCAGACATCCGGAATTAGGTATATTCTGTCTCATTTAGCATATTTTTTGTGTTTAGCACTTATTTATGTTCTTTGTATTCATATAAATCAGCATTGGCATATAGAATAGCTTAGATTCATCTTGGCCAAACCTAGGAATTGAATGATTAAAGCACAAAATGAACACATCAAACCTACTCTCAACCTAGGCGTGGAAACTACCACTCAAAAGTTTCCTGGTGAACCCACCATCCGTCGAAAATTCACCCTTATACCCCTCCCCCGAGAGGCGCAACATTCAAAGGGCATCTTAGTCCGAGGTATTGTCCCATCCTTATCGTATTCCCCTTCTGGGTGTAGATCCTATAGCCTGAAGGTAAGGATGCAAAAAATTTGGAGCGATACATTTTGGTGAACCCGACGTGAAAACTAAAAACCTTTTGAAAACAATAATAAAAAAAAACAAAACATAAATGCATTTAGAATCATCAAAAAAACAATTAAAGATTGCATATCATATTTAGATGGTATATTATAATAAAATACGAGATGTCACCATTAATGTTGAGAACCAATTAGCAGCTATAGAGATTACTTCTGTACTTAGAGTACCTCAAACAAATAGGGTTCAAACTTTATGGGAAAAACTTAATAGGAGATTGAATATCATTGAATCTAGATCAACCAAACTTAGGCAGATCAAGAGGTTTGTCCTAGATAGAATCTTGGATCCTGATCAGGTGACTTTGTACCATGAACTTCAGAGAGCTTGCCATAGGTGGTTAGCATATAAAAGAGCACTTGTGTCTTCTGAGTTGTATACCTTTGAGGAATACCTCGACAATGCAGTTGTAGTACATAAATTTCTATCTCGTATAGAGGATCAATAGGTCATTATTACGGATAGAAAGATATGGAATAGAGATCCTAGAGCTGTGTTATATCGAGAGTATTGCCATGAAATCTATTTTTACAAGTCAGAGTCAGGAGTAGATAACATCACCATAGCACACTTTGTCAAATTCTTGAAAAACCATTTCCAATTTGAAGAGGAGCATTTCATGATTCCTGATGAGCTTGATCCCATCAATGACATCTATAAACTATTTATAGAAAACTAAGCCATTCTTTTATTATTTCTTGCATTTAGTATACTGTTTGTTCTCTTTATAATATTATTATAAAAACAAAAACAAAACAAAAATATAACAAAAATCAAAACATTTTCTTTTTATTATAGTAGGTATATAATTAAAATATATACCTCCCAAATTTGTTGCAAATATATATATATCAATATATATTTTCTAAAATCTAAGTTTAAGCATAATGACTAGACTTAGGAATGGAAAACAGACTAAAGTAGAAGAAGATTGGTTAGGAAAACCAGTAAATAAACCAGATGTCCTTCCTGAAGACCCAATTCAGGAAGAAGGAACACTAGACCAACAAGAAGAAGAGTTTGTTGAAGGAAATGAACAAAGAGAAACTGTTAGAGTGGAAGGATCCTCATCCCCTAAAATGTCTCCGAAAGGAGCTGTTACTTTTGAGAACATGGAACATTTCTGGAAGTTCCTCAATACTAATATTGGCGCTCTTAATAGAGCAGTACATATGGAAAAGTATCAAATTAGTGACATCCAAGCAACCCTAGAAGAAATATATCACACACGCACTAATCCCTTGCCCTTCGTTGATCAAGAAAATGATCAAGTTGGACCACCCAAATTTAGATATGGCCGCTATAATCCAGAACATGCAACAACAAGAGGTTACCCAACCACCTAGAGTGCCTATTACCAAGCCTAGGGTTATTCCCACACAAAATAAACCTTCATTCACTACTCTATTTCGCCAAGTTATTGATCAACATACCTCAAATCAACAAAAGCCTAAAATAAAACCTAACACCAATTTCCAACAATCTGGGATACAACATAATGCTACTACAAATCTTCTTCATAATACTCTCCCTACCAACCATTTGCATACTAGCAATATAGCATCCAATCCTTACGTCACGCCATCATATGCTCACATACCACCGAACCAATATGGTGGACAAACTAGTAATCTGGAAGCCATGGTGAAACAGTTAGTCTCCCGCATGGACCAGATAGATCCCTACCGTTCCTCGTACAATTATCGAGAGATGTATAGTCAGCCTTTAGATCCTATAGTTGTAGCATAGCCATATCCTAAACACTTTCCTATGCCTGTCCTACCTATATACAAAGGAACCGAAGATCCCATAGAGCATCTTCGTCTGTTTAGGATAGCTCGTCATGATATATCACATGATGACTTGTTATTACTAAAAATGTTCCCAAAAAGTTTAGGAGGAATGGCATTGGAGTGGTATTATCAACTACCCACTCATTCTTTGAGGAATTTCAAAGAAACCGCCGAGTCTTTTGTTCATCAATTTAGTGCCTACATCGAAAGGCATGTGACCATTAAAGACTTGTACAACTTAAAACAAGATAAAGATGAATTTTTTGCTGATTTCCTGGCTAGGTGGAGACAATTGATAGGAAAATTGCACTTTGTGTTACCTTATAGGGAGATGTTGGACATATTTATTAATAATTTACAAGACCAACTATCCTACGAGTTATCAATTGCTACCTTGACCACCTTTGATCAGGCTATAGACTTACCCCAAAGAGTGGAAGATTCTCTCATTAGGAGAGGTCAGCTTAAAAAGAAAGATGATGAGAAAACATCCATAAATGAATATAAAAATAAACA
The DNA here is from genome assembly GCA_028583015.1 of Wollemia nobilis. Classification (NCBI taxonomy): domain Eukaryota; kingdom Viridiplantae; phylum Streptophyta; class Pinopsida; order Araucariales; family Araucariaceae; genus Wollemia; species Wollemia nobilis. The sequence continues at coordinate 4,959,997 of JAQPPZ010017206.1, read as the reverse complement.
AGTTGTGGGTGATGGAGTCACCGATGGCAGAAACGTTGCCAATATTAATACTATGAAAACAACAGAGAAGTTCATATTGAAACCTCCTGATAAACCACCTCGAGAATTTACTAGGTTAAATCAACCTCTATCAACCATTCTACCACAATTACTAGCACGAGGTTTGATCCAATTACCAAATATCCGAGAACCTGATCCAACTATACCTGGATACAGAGCTGATTTACACTATGATTTCCATAGAGGACCTGGACACGCTACCAACTCTTGTAAAATATTAAAACATAAAATACAAGACCTGATTGATAACAATGAGATGGAGGTACAAGCCTTCCAACCTAAAAAAAATCCTCCTAATAATGCTCAAAATAACATCCCCCAAAATCAGAAATAGAATGCCAATCAATCATTGGACATTTTTCAACATCCTTTACCAAAGCATGGTAATGAAGTGGCTAATCAAATTGAGCATCATAATGTTCCCCCTCCTACCAGATATGTAGGAAATATTAGTGGGCATTCACCTACTCATGATGTGGAAGTGTTTGACACAACTTTATCCATGGTTACGACCAGAACTCTATATAATACTCAAACACCTGATCTTAGTGATGTAGAATATGATATTGAAAGTGACATGGAAATCACCTCAAATCAATCGAATAGCTCTGAAGATGAATCAGATCCTATTCAACCTATCACAAGTTCTATGGTTCCAAAAGAACCATTTCTAAGAAGATTCACTACTAGACCATCTTATCACCAATTACTTTCTAATGAACAAGCCATAAATGCTAGACCAAGACCCATTCATCATCTACAAAATAATATTGTAGGTACCATCAGAGCTGTTACTCGACAACAGGCTCAAAATTCTCAACAAGATCAAACTCAGAACGATGGATCAGCTCCATTTGTTTTGAAAGTTCCTAATAAAGGGAATCACGCACCTAATGTTCAACCTTAACCTCATAATATTAATGAACAATTATCAAATACTATAGCTAGAATTTCCATTTTGGACCTTTTAAAATCTTCTCCTACACATAGGGATGAGTTAATGCTCACATTAAGCCAAATGATGGTACCACAAAATATTCAACCTGAAGCCATGGCCAATATTATCATAACTCGAGAAGTCAATTGTATTGACTTTCGGGATAGAGATATACCACAACATAGTGTACATAAGGATAACCCCTTATATATTACTGCCCTAATTGGAGATGTAGCAGTTAAACGAGTCTTAATTGATAACGGTTCATCTTTAAACATTTGCACTTTTGACTTCTACCAAATATTTGGGTTTAGAAGTGACAAAATGAAAAGAACTGATATGATCATAAAAGCATTCAATGACGAAACACAAGAAACATGTGGAGTTATTACTATACCATTGTAAGTTGGTCCAAGAACCTTAGACACAACCGTGTTTATTGTACATTGCCCTGCATCATACAATATACTCTTGGGTTGCCCTTGGATCAACGTGATGCGAGCTGTTCCCTCAACTTTACATCAATGTGTTAAATTTGAATTTAAAAATCAGTTGGTTACCATTCATGGTGATCCCAGACCCTTTGATATGTGTGCTTTAGCAGAACCTGTTGGAGTTCAATTTTGCCCTGCTTTATCATCCACACATCCTAATTCTCATCATCCGTATAAATGTGTGAAACACACACCCATAACATCATCTACTTTTTCTCCATCAACTCTACCTCTACATATAGTTCAACCATCTTTCGAACAAACCACATTAGGACTTTCAAAAGATCCTAAACCCACAACCAATGCTTCTTGTTTTACTCCTATAACTTCCATACCTATAGACCCATCCATCGACATCTCTACAACGTCTACACCTACCAGAGGCATATTTTTCGCATCCAAAGATGTAGGAAATGTTCCTTCTACCTCTTACACTCTTACTGATGAGCTCTTACCCGATTTATCTAAAATTATTATATCAAAAAAAACAAACGTTGCTATGCGATATTCCCTTATTTTAAATAAATTGCCACCCTCTCCTCGCACCTTGGGCCTCCCATAGCCTATGGGAAGTATTTACCAAGGGGAGTTGCGATTTTATTTATAAGGGATATGACTGGGGAAGAATACCTAGAAACATCAAGACACATTATGATGGTTATGCTCGATGTTATTTTGCTAATGAGTATATTAAAGCTAATATTATAATGCTTAAATTGGGATATAAAGGGAAAGGTTTGGGACCTTCCCAAAATGGTATGAAAGAACCTTTTGAGGTAGAACCATGGCTCGCCCGATGTGGTGTGGGCCTATTTCCTAGTAAAGGTCAGCCCTTCCCATTTGAGGATGATGACCATCTCATATGTTACCAAGATTATTTGGATGAACACGATCCTTTGCATTTAATAAATAATCCATTTACATGTAATATGCTCTCCATAGCTTACCCTCAGATGATCGTCGAATCCGATGATGAGTTGGAGGGAGATATTTTCCATGATGTCTCTGTTGAGGAATTATTACATAATGGATTTTATTTCGATGGATCTATACCTAGTATAGCCCAGTTTGAGGCCACGATTCCTCAAGACGAATTATCCAAGCTAACCTTGGAAGAATTACAAGAATTGGGCGTTTCACCCACCCCACCTAATTTTGAGAGATATCTACACATGGAAGTAGATAATGTCATAAAAATTAACATTGGAACCAACAATAACCCTCACATAATCAACATTGGATCAGAATTAAGTCAAGAAAAACAAGATAAATACATTGCATTTCTTAAAGAATATGTAGACGTTTTTTCTTGGACATATGAAGATATGCCAAGATTAGACCCTTCCGTAGTTATGCATCACCTAGTAGTCCATCCGGATGCTAAACCTGTTAAACATAAACTTAGAAAAATGCATCCTAAAGTGGCTTTACTAGTCAAAGGGGAATTAGAAAAACTCCTGAAGGTTATTTTTATACAAGCCATTGATTATGCTGAATGGATCTCGAACGTAGTTCCGGTAACTAAGAAAAAAACTACCAAAGTTATGGTTTGCACAAACTTTAGGGATATTAATGTCGCATGCCCTAAAGATGATTTTCCTCTTCCCAACATGGATCAGATCATTGATTTTACTACTGGGAGTGGAATGATATCCCTAATGGATGGATTATCTGGTTATAATCAGATCAGGATAACTCCTGAAAATCAGGCTAAAACAACCTTTATTACCCCTTGGGGGAAATTTTGTTAGAAAGTGATGCCATTCGGTTTGAAGAATACAGGTGAAACTTATCAATGATCCATGACTTAAATATTTCATGATATGATGCATGATATTATACATGATTATGTAGACGATATTATAGCTTGTTCCATCAAAGAAGATGATCATTTAGATGACTTGAGAAAAGTCTTTGATCGGTTAAGGGAATATCTTATTCGACTGAATCCAACTAAATGTATATTCGGAGTTAAGTCCAGTAAATTATTGGGGGTTATAGTTTCTTTACATGGCATTGAAATTGACCCTCTCAAGATCATGGCTATCATTGATATGCCCGCACCCACAAATATATCTGAATTACGAAGTCTACAAGGTAAACTTCAAGCTATTCGTCACTTTGTCGATAAGTTGGCGGACAAAACATGACCCTTTCTTAAGCTTCTTAAGAAAGATGTCTCTTTTCATTGGGACGATGAATGTCAGGAAGCATTTGACCTCCTCAAATAATATCTCCTTAACCCTCCCGTGCTTTCACCACCTAGACCTGATCGCCCATTTATCTTGTACATTTCTACTTCAGATTTTGCCTTAGGAGCTATGTTAGCTCAACTTGATGATGAGAAGAAAGAATGTGCTAATTATTACATTAGCCGAACATTAATCAGTTATGAAACTCACTATATAGTATTAGAGAAGTTATGTCTAGCAGTCATATTTTCTACACAAAAATTACGCCATTATATGCTTAGTCAGAAAACGTATGTTATTGCTAAATTCGATCCTTTGCGATATCTCATGAGTCACCCATACTTATCTGGTCACACCGCAAAGTGGGTTATTGTGCTAAGCAAGTTTGAACTCATGTTTATAGGACATAAGTCTGTTAAAGGTCAAATCATAGCAGATCAATTAGCTGTTGCACCCTTAGAGTCTGAAAGCACGAGGATACGGAAACAAAAAGGAATATGCCACAAGAACAAGAAATAACGTATGCAAATTGACACAAGATAAAAGCAATAGAAATATGGTAATCTCTTTTATTGATATGCTTTAAAAATTGTGTTACAATACATCTCCTTCCTTTTTAGGGGATAGGAGAGTCAAATGTGTTTCTTGTCACAAGATCCATGGCTAACAATCCTTCTTCCGCGTGCCCACATGTAAGATGGGCGGACCAAAATGTCACCGCCGCTGTTGTATGTGATTCTTTGCTCTTTCCTGCTCCTCTACTATCGGAAACCTGCATTCAAAGAAACATAAAATATTAATAATACCTGCAGACCAAATGAAACATATATTTCCCACAGCCTATTGTCAGTGTATGCATGAAAATAATAAAATGACTATCAAATAAACTCTGATTGACCTAAAACTTTGACAAAAGCATAAAAATATCATCAGAAGACCATTGCAAAAATAACAGTCTGAAAATTCCTCACAGATCTGTACTCGCTCCAGGGTGGGACGAATAGGACTGTGAGAATTGGCCAAAAAAGCACCCTATTCAATGTCCTACTTAGGAAGCTCCAAAAGACCTGCAAACTTGGGGTTAGCTAATTAGGGGCATTTTGGGACGACCCAGATGCTCAGATTTCTCCAATTTTGCCTCTAGAACCCATATTTTGAAGATGGCATCTGCAAGTTAGTGAAAGCGGGAAACAACAATAACTTGGTCAAAAATGATCAGAATGACATGGAATTTGAACTGTAACCTATTTAACCTATCTAGAATAATATGCAAAATAAAAAATAAAGAAATCTATCACATATTTCTAATCATCTCGGGGTGGGGCGATTAGCACTGTGATAGTTTGGGGAGCACCCGAGGGCAGGACGCCCATCGATTGAAGCATTGTTTCGGCACCAATCCACTTGGGATGGGTCCAAAACTGGTTATGGGGTGTTGTCGAAAAATTTGGTGGATAGTTGTGGTCATAAATCAGGTTTTGGGTATGGATTTGCGCCTCCAATAGTCACCCAATAACCTCCCTTTCGAATGAGAGATTAAGGATGTAAAAGCACAAATCACAGTTAGGTATGAAATTGGCAGCACTTCGTTGCTCAAATTATCCTTCTCTGTATATATTTTGGGTGGTAAAACCCACCAATTTATAGACCTAGGGTCTCTTTGTTTGAATTGCACATGCGAGGGTGCCTCTTGAGTTAACTGTCCTATTTTCAGAGAAAAGCTAACTTCTTGATAAAAAAGCTTCTTTGCATGAGGTCTCTAAAATAAAGACATACATGATTGAAATCTCTCTTCTTGATTTGGAGCCATTCCTCGCAATTGCATGACTTGTAGCTTCAGTTAACTAGCGGACTTATCGAGGTTTGACTTTTTGCCAGTCAAACCTACTATTCATCCCACCTTGGAGCGATTGCTTAATCGTCCCAGGGTGGGACGAATACCAGTATGAATTCGTCCCTGGGTGGGACGAATGGAGAAAAAGGTGCCAAAAATGTGCAAAATTGACTTTTGACCCTCAAAACTACTTTTGGGAGTGGTTAGGACCACTGTTTGACCTCTGGGGGCTGCCCTAGGGGATTTTTGTGTCAATGCGATCAAAGCTTGTCACATGATCGGATTGGTGTTGTTTTGGTGTCTACAGATGCCCCTTTTTGGGAAATGCTATGCAAGGCACAGCGTCGAGAAAAAATAGATAACCAAAGCACTAATGATTAGGGTTTATCAGTAACCTAACCAACTCTTGATGCCCCAAGTATGGAAAGGGCACGCATTCTTGAATCCTTGCTTCTGACGAGCTAAGGAACTAATTTCAAGTGTTAACCTTGTTCAGTGAGGTGTTACTTGAGCTTGGACAATGATCAGTCATGAATAGGCAAAGGGCACAACCTTTTGTCTATGGGAACCTTGAGTTCATGATTCACGAATGCCAAGTGTTTGATCAGTTTATGATTTTTTCTTTTTTGTTGCCCCAAGCAGGGGCGTTATTGTCTTTGTCAATGATCCTTTGAATGCGTGTCATTTCCTTAATTGGGTATGTTGTTGTTGATTGGTGACTAAGTGTGACTACCCCTTCAAGTGACGAATCGATGAGGAAATGACCGACATGAGAAAAGCGACGAGTCGCTTGACCCAAGATGACTTAAGTAAGGGTGCCTTCAGTTTTTTTACCATTGAATGCGAAAGTAGTTTCCGAACATTTTGACCTATTTTTGGTGGGTTTTAACCCTTTTTGTGACGCATTTTTGAGTTGAAATTGACAAAAATCCGTACTCCTGTGGAGCAGTCCCACTATGGTAACCTTCTTAGGGAGTAGGATAATAACAATTTGTAACCCCAACATCTGTTTTGGATGCCAAGAATGTCAGGCGCAAAGGCGCCTTCGTTCGGCAATGTGATTGCTATTTTTGGTTGGGTTTTGACCCGTTTTGGTGACACCGTTTGGGACTGAAATTCTCAAAAATCTGGCTTCCCGTGGAGCGGTCCGGCTATGGTAGCCTTCTTAGGGAGTAGGATAGTGAAGATTTGTGACCCCGACATCGATTTTGTATGCTCGGAATGTCAAGTGCAAAAGCACTCTCATCGGACAATTTTATTGCTCTTTTTTGTGCATTTTGCTATTTTTTGAAATGTTTGTTTATGATGATGTATGCATGTGGGATTATGATTGCGATGTTGCTAATTATATGATGTATGCATATGAAATGAATGAAATGATTTGTTGATAACTTGTCGATGGCACCATAGATTGTACAAGATTGACTAGCTTGCTGTACTTATGGGATGACTTTGTGGAATGACGTTGCATGTGACAACTGTGTTTTTGTATTTTGCATTTTTTGCTAATGGTGATGTATGGAATGAAATGGACCAGTTGTTTTTAAAATGTAGTTAAGATTTTTTGAGATTCGGATATTTTAACTAACTAGCCAAGACTGTACATTTATCTCCCAAGACTTTTGAACAAGGTATAAATCCGACTTGGAGGTTAACCAAGTTATTTCACATCCCTGTGTGTACAATTGAGTTCGTTTATGTGGTATTTTTCAAGATACCGCCAGTGCCAGATAGGCTATCAACCAAACCTATACTGAGGATCACCTAACTAGCTCCACTAAATCCATTGTTGTATTTAGCAATATTAATCCACGGGACAATCTAAGGTACCATAAGCTAGCTCATCCACATGCAAACATTGGTCTGCTCACACGCAAAGCTAATGTGATAGACATATCGTCATGCGGGTAGGATACCGCCATTGCCGTGTAGGCTGTCCACCAAACCCGTAATGAGGATTACCTAGATGGTTTTTGAATACTGAGAATTCCAAGGATTCAAGTTTAGGCTTTTTATTGGCTCAATGGTTTAGGATATTTACTCGTATACAAAGTGATGAAAATCACTGTTTATTTTGTTCTTTTTTTTTTTCTTTTGGAGCAAGGATGTTAAAGAGTAGTGAGAACCACTGTTATTTGATTTGGCTTTTGAGCTTTGTAAGGTTAAGCTGGTATGTTTGTGACTGGTGAATAACCTTGATCCTTTTAGGCCTAGGGGATGACTACCCATCCTTAGCAGGGACATGTAGTACGAATCCTTACGACTTTGGGAACCAAAGGGTAGTATGGAGATTATGAAGTAAGGGTATTGATCTGTTAGGCCTTGGGGATGACTACCCATCCTGGTTAGAGGCATGTAGTACAAATATTTACAACTTGGAGACCAAAGGTGAGTGGATATGGTTGTGATGATGGTTTGTTGGAATTGTGTTTTTGAATAGCGTTGATCCTTTTAGGTCTTGGGGACGACTACCCATCCTTGGCAGGGACGTGTAGTACAAATCCTTACAACTTTGGGAACCACTATGATTGGGATTTGTGGAAGTGGTGAAAACCATTGTTTATTATGGGGAATGGAAAGGGAAGAGCTCGTCCTTTTTTCAATTCTTAGCATTCTGGAACCATTCGCACAGGGGGATGAACAGGCTAATATTTCACCTATGGTACCCTAGACTGCTTTGTAGGTTTCTCTTGCGTTCACACAACTTAGGAATTATTGTATGTGTGTTAATTTGTGTTGGTATGCTACGTAACAAGGTGTGATCCAAGTAAAACTTTCCCAGGTAAAATTTGTTTAACTTTGTACAGTTTTTGGCTAAAAATTTAAAGACAGCTGAATAACGAAAACCCTATATACATTAGGAGACAACTGAATTAAAAAATGGTGATGATGCTATTCTGGATGTATGCATTTGGAAAATGGATTTGATTTTGAAATTGATGGAATTTCCAAGTAATGACAGTCTATGGTGCTTTTGAATTGTATGACCAACAACTATGCGATGTATGGATGCGATGCCTAATGCAACCTATATTTTTGTATTGTGATTTTTTTTTTGTATGAATGAGATTGAAATGCAATTTTTTTGTTATTTTTGATGATTTTATGAGTATGCATAGAATTGAAATGCAAAATTTTTGATGATTTTATTGTTTTTGTTTGTTTTTTGAATATTTGTTTTGACCAAGCGGTTATGGTAACCCTTGGAGCGTTTGGTTTGACCAAAGGATTTATGGACACCTTTGGGGCATTTTGGGGTTGACCAAGCGATTGTGATAATCCTTGGAGCTTTTTGGGATGACCAAGTGATTGCGATAATCCTTGGAGCTTTTGGGTGACCAAGCGATTGCGATAATCCTTGGAGATTGTAGGGTGACCAAGTGATTGTGATAATCCTTGGAGCTTTTAGGGTGACCAAGTGATTGTGATAATCCTTGGAGATTGTAGGGTGACCAAGTGATTGCGATAATCCTTGGAGCTTTTAGGGTGACCAAGTGATTGCGATAATCCTTGGAGCTTTTGGGTTGACCAAGTGATTACGATAATCCTTGGAGCTTTTGGGTTGACCAAAGGGTTTATGGACACCTTTGGAGAATTTGGTGTAATCCACTCACTCTTCAGGGAATATATGTACCCCCAGCTTGATGATATTTGTGCACCGGACCTGGCTCTGGAGGGATAAGCACGAGGATACGAAAACAAAAAGGAATATGCCACAAGAACAAGAAATAACGTATGCAAATTGACACAAGATAAAAGCAATAGAAATATGGTAATATCTTTTATTGATACGCTTTACAAATTATGTTACAATACATCTCCTTCCTTTTAAGGGGATAGGAGAGTCAAATGTGTTTCTTGTCACAAGATCCATGGCTAACAATCCTTCTTCCGCGTGCCCACATGTAAGATGGGCAGACCAAAACGTCACCATCGCTATTTTATGTGATTCTTTGCTCTTTCTTGCTCCTCTACTGTTGGAAACCTGCATTCAAAGAAACTAGAAAATATTAATAATACCTACAGACCAAATGAAACATATATTTCCCACAGCCTATTGTCAGTGTATGCATGAAAATAATAAAACGACTGTCAAATAAACTCTGATTGACCTGAAAATTTGACAGAAGCATAAAAATATCATCAGAAGATCATTGCAAAAAGAATAGTCTAAAAATTCCTCACAGATCTGTACTCGCTCCAGGGTGGGACGAATAGGACTATGAGAATTAGCCAAAAAAGCACCTTGTTCATTGTCCTACATAGGAAGCTCCAAAATATATGAAAACTTGGGGTTACCTAATTGGGGGTATTTTGGGATGACCCAGATGCTCAGATTTCTCTAATTTTGCCTCTAGAACCCAGATTTTGAAGATGGCATCTGCAAGTTAGTGAAAGTGAGAAACAACAATAACCTGGTCAAAAATGATCATAATGACATGAAATTTTAACTGTAACCTATTTAACCTATCTAGAATCATATGCAAAAGAAAAAATAAAGAAATATATCACAGATTTCTAATCATATCGGGGTGGGGCGATTAGCACTGTGATAGTTTGGGGAGCGCCCGGGGGTAGGACACCCACCGATTGAAGCACTGTTTTGACACCAATCCACTTGGGATGGGTCCAAAACTGGTTATGGGGTGTTGTCGACAAATTTTGTGGATATTTGTGGTCAAAAATCAGGTTTTGGGTACGGATTTGCGCCTCCAATAGTCACCCAATAACCTCCCTTTCAAATGAGATATTAAGGATGTAAAAGCACAAATCGCAGTTAGGTATGAAATTGGTAGCACTTCGTTGCTCAAATTATCCTTCTCTGTATATCTTTTGGGTGGTAAAACCCACCAATTTATAGACCTAGGGTCTCTTTGTTTGAATTGCGCATGCGAGGGCACCTCTTGAGTTAACTGTCCTATTTTCAGAGAAAAGCTAACTCCTTGATAAAAAAGCTTCTTTGCATGAGGTCTCTAAAATAAAGACATGCATGATTGAAGTCTCTCTTCTTGATTTGGAGCCGTTCCTCGCAATTGCATGACTTGTAGCTTCAGTTAACTGGCGGACTTGTCGAGGCTTGACTTTTTGCCAGTCAAACCTGCTATTTGTCCCACCCTGGAGCGATTGCTTAATCGTCCCAGGATGGGATGAATACCAGTTTGAATTCGTCCTTGGGTGGGACGAATAGAGAAAAAGGTGCCAAAAATGTGCAAAATTGACTTTTGACCCTCAAAACTACTTTTGGGAGTGGTTAGGACCACTGTTTGACCTCTGGGGGCTGCCCTAGGGGCTGTTTGTGTCAATGCGATCAACACTTTTTGTCACATAATCAAATTGGTGTTGTTTTGGTGTCTATAGAGTCTACCCATCCCCTCATCATTAAGTTTCCCTATGAATGCCTTAAACTAGAGGCAGACCATCCTGAGCAATGGTTCCTATACTTTGAGGGATCCCGATGCATGAGTGGGGCTGGTGCATGTATTATTTTAATATCTCCATAGAAACATATTATACCACTGTCCTTCAAATTAATGTTTTCTTGCACTAATAACACTGTTGAATATGAGGCTCTAATCCTTGGATTACGAGCTGCCTTGGCACTAAAAATTAAAAATTTATTAGTTTTTGGTGACTCTCAACTTGTCATAAATCAAATCAATGATTTTTATCAGACCAGAGATGATAAATTACGTCCATATAAAGCATATGTCCTATAATTATTATCTTTATTTGATCAAGTTACCTTGGAAGCTATTCCTTGAACTAGCAACCGTGTGGCTGACGCTATGGCTGTAGCTACATCTCTATTGCCCTTGGATTTAGATGATGAATATGCTACCATCATTATTCATTGACTCCAAGAAACCGATTCAAATAAATCATGCTTAGAACCTTTGGATGTGTTTCTAATCAACGAAACTACTCCTAAACCTTGGTACACTGATATATTTAATTTTCTTCAAAATGGGACCTTTCCTGAAGGTTGTAATAGCAACCAGCACCAATTATTACGTAGACGATCATGTAAATTTGTAATTATTGGTAATACCTTGTATAGGAGATCTTTTGAAGGCATCCTATTGAGATGTTTGACTCTAGAAGAATCTCGATCAGCTTTGAGTGAAGCCCACGATGGATCTTGTGGGGGACATTTTAGTGGTAGCGCCATTGCTAAGAAGCTCCTTAGGATAGGATATTTTTGGCCTACCATGGAGAATGATGCACATGATTATGTGTGCCATTGCGACAAGTGCCAAAAACATGCTGACCTTGTCCATGCGCCTGCACAAGAACTGCAAGCTATTTCATCTCCTTGGCCCTTTTCAAAATGGGGCTTAGACATCATTAGAAAAATCAACCCTGTGTCATCTAATGGACACATGTTTATCATAACTGCTATCGAGTATTTCATGAAGTGGGTTGAAGCTATGCCCTTAGCTTCTTGCATTGTGTTGAGTGGTATTTTCACCCGGTTGTGAAAACACACTCTCCGATAGGATTTGGGTTCTAAATCCTCTGCTTGCAAAGAAATTAAACATGTAACTTCTCCAAGGTTCTTATTATGTTAGCATTTTGCATCTGTGTATTAATAATCTCAAATAAAGATATTCAATTAAAATGCTTGGAACACCTTAGTGGTTGCAAGTAACTCGAAAACAAGGGGCACTGTTGGTTTATTTTACTGTGAAACTTTAATGATTGTTCATTGAACCCGAATAAAGCAAATGTGATTTGATCCCTTTATGACTATACTGTAACTTCAAAATGAAAATTGATGAAATGTCATAAACATAAACCCTTTAATGAAAATGGAATTTTATGAAGAGAATTTCATCATCCGCTCATGAATGAAAAACAAAACTGAAAAATGAAACTCTGGCCTTGAAATGGAAATTTTCTATTTTCTGACTTTGGAATTTTTTAGTTTTTTTAATTTTTATTTTAATGCCTGTAAATAAAATAAAATGCAGAAAAAAAATGAAAATAAAATGTGAAAGAAAAATAAAAAGTGCATTCAGTATGATGCTATCCTCTTTGACAAAACCGAAGCTAATGAGGTTTTCTGCATACAACCTAACCTATTGAACCTGCAAACTCGCACAATCCAGGTAAGTTAGGTGCTGGTTTCTGGGGTTTAAACTGTAATTTTCAGATTTAGACATTCGCATGAAGCAACCAAGAGAACTTGCATTAAACTTCACCTATAAGCCTAGAAATCTGAAAAGGGGAAAGATAAACATTTAATCCTGCATGCAGAAAATAACTCCTTCTTTCTTGCCAATGAGGTGCAACTCTCTGAATTTTCTGTATTAAAAATTGGTCATTATACAACAACAGAATCTCTCGGTTTCCCAAACCTAGTCTATGGAAGAAAATAACCTCAAAGAAGGCCCGAATGGCCCTCTGGCCTTCAGCACTGCAACTCTGCTTACAACAATTTCCTACCCAGTCCAATGTAAAGGAATATCCGGACAAAGTGGAAGAAAAACACCACAAAAGTAGGCCCATAATGGCTTATTGCCTTTGGCTCTACAACTCTGCCCGTAGTGGTTTTTCGACCCTCGTACCAATCTATGCCTCTGATTTTATACTTTTTGATGCGGTTCTTTGTTTTGCCCTACGACGCTTCGTTTCACCTCCCAGAATGCATCGTTTTGAATTCCTCGCCTTTTCATTGCTTTTGACCTTATGTTCGATGCCGAAACGTTCGATATTCTCTGTTAAAATGTAACGCTTCTGTAACCCTGACACCTGTATGCCACGTGTTTCATGCTTTTTTGCATGTTTCGTAACTGCCCCCTTGTAAATCATGACAAAAATAGCATGTCGCGCTATCGCGACATTTTTATGCATGCAACTCTGTTCCTCTACTTTCATCGCAAAAATGCGACATGTCACGATATCGCGACATTTTCCTGCCAACAGCCTTGTCTGCCTTCATGTCCAAAAATGAGACATGTCATGAAATCATGACATTTTTATGCTATCGGGCCCTGTGGCTGCAACCTGTCATGAAATCATGACGCTTTTCCTCTCCGTACGCCTTGGCTGCTTCCTGTCATGAAATCGTGACGCTTTTCATCTCCGTACGCCTTGGCTGCTTCTATCGTGAAATCGTGATGCCTTTTCATTTGGAGCTGTCTTGCGGCTTTCTGTCGTGAAATCACGATAATTTTTGTTCCGTACCATTTTGCCAGCTTTTCGTCACAAAATCGTGACGCTTTTCTATTTGGGCTGCTCTTATGGTGAAGTGACATGTCACGAAATCGTGACATATTTTCCTTTCGTACCACTTTCGCTTGGAGCCGCGAAACGTGACTGTCGCGATATCGCGACGTTTTTCCGCTTCGTGCCCCTTTGCTGCTTTCTCTCGAAATCGCGACGCTTTTAGTGCCTTGCCCTGTTTGACTGGTTTGACCACGATTTTGTGACATGTCATGATTTCGTGACAATTTTCCATTCTATCTTTCTCTCTCCTCTCTGGACCGCGATGGAGAAAACATGTCGCGATATCGCGACACCTTTTCATTTTCGGCGCGACGGAGCAACATGTCGCGATATCGCGACACCTTTTCTTTTTTGGCAGCGACGGAGCGACATGTCGCGATATCGCGACACTTTTTCATTTTTGTGCAATTTTGCCCTTTTCTTGATTTTTAGCATCTGGGTCACTGAGATCTTCTTTGAAAGCATGCAAAAAGGGTGGGTCCCCAATTTTGGGGTGTGTTGTGGATCAGCCACAACAAATGGCGACTCTACTGTCAAATGCTCCTGAGCATTTTAGTGAGAACCCTACCTGGAAGTATACAAACTCAAAAACATGTGTTAGCACATAAGAAATATAAACCAATGCCCAAAGATCAGAAATATATGAATCATCAGAATCATCAAGTATTAGCTCGGTGTGTGCAATGTGTTTTCATTCCCTATCGTTTGAAATTGATCAACATTCCATTGTCAGTTTTACATGAATGCATATGTGAGATTGTGAATGATTTGTGTAACCTGATAACTATGCTTAGAGATTTTGCTCTTGTAAAGGCCTAAACTTTCTAGTATCATGCACAAACATTCAAGATTACCAAACCCTCTTAGGATCCACTAATGAATTGCTTTATTAGATCCCAAAGTTGGTTATGAGTCCCTACTATCTTGAACCCATGTGCAAGTGAACGTGAAATCAGAACTTTGGGGAATCAGACTCCCAACCTAACCGAGATGGGAGTTTAACCCTATCCTTACTATTCTGATTTGGAATTCATTACCTCACTTTGAGCAAAATAATTTAACCAATTATGGAAGAAATGGTCATGCTAGTCTAACCCTTTGAACAATCAGTGGTCTTGTTTTTTAGACAAGACATGTTGCCATGCATGGGCATACTTAACCCCATAATCCAAGACTTATCTTCATTTCTTTGGACCTTGGGGATGACTACCCATCCTTTGCAGAGGACAAGTAGTACGATCCTTCCAATCCAATATAAATATGAGATGGGAAAAATTAATTTTTACTTCTTGGACCTTGGGGATGACTACCCATCCTTGCTAGGGACATGTAGTACGATCCTTCCAATCCAAGCTTTGGATAAAAATGGAAAATATTAATTTTATTGCTTAGACCTTGGGGATGACTACCCATCCTTTGCAGAGGACAAGTAGTACGATCCTTCCAATCCAAGATTTATCATGAAATGAGACATAGGAGCTTTGGGGAATCGGATTCTCAACCTAAGCGAGATGAGAATTTATGCCCTATCCTTACTACTCCATGTAGGTCAAATCAAAGCTTTGGGGAGTTGGATCCTCAACCTAAGTTCGATGAGGATTTAGCCCTATCCTTACTACTCTGATTTTAGGCTTTAAGCTTTATGGAAGTGGTCAAAACCACTGTTTTAAGGATCATGTTGCATAATAGGATAGACATGAAATACTTCTTTTGCCCCACCTTTTCTTCCAAGCAAGGTTTTGATCATTTTGCTCAAGATCCTTTTTAATGTGTATAAAATGTGCTTGGTTCTAGATATCTCAAGACTCAGTTCCCAACCTTAGGATTTTTCTTATTTTTTATGTTATAGCATAACCCTAAGAGGATTTGACACACTTTAATGATTTGTATTTGAAATGCATATGCAACTAAGATGGCATGTATATGCAAATTGAGATGTAATATGAATGCATTGCTCTTTTGGAATATATGAAATATTGCCATATTAAAACCGACAACTTCATGCATCACAAGTTTCAAACGATATTATTAAAATGTTTGTGTTTCTTGTGGAGCTTTCTACAACATAATTCCAATGTTCCATATTCTCCCGATCTAGGACATAAGTTAGCATCTCAAAACCAATTTTTCATTTTTTTTTTATAGACAAACAAAAAATGTCAAATAAAGACACAACTTTAAACTAAAACTTATCAATCCAAATCCAAATAGCAATCCCAAAACTGAAAATTTGAAAACACAAACCCAAAACCAAAAAACCAAAATCTATATACAAATGTACAATATAATACAAGATGATGCAAAGCTTGGACTATCACTTTCCTGGATCCCAAACATGATTAGAACATTTCAACAAAAATATAACGTGATATGCATGCCAAATGTTGTGGGAATCCCACAAAAACAAGACTAGACCAAACAATGCAACAAATTTCCACTTGCCATGCTCACCATACCAATTTGATTTAGTTCCAATAATACTCCCATAGGTGAGCATCAAATTACTAAAATGATTAGACAATAAATGATTTTCAATTTTATCATGTCTATTCTTTAAAATGTAAACTTCATAATTCCCTCCTTGATTTAGAATTAGGCTATCTTTTTCAAATATGCAATTTTGTAAGTAGGAGCCTATTTCTACAAATTTCAAAGCCAAATCATTTTCCAAATTTGTAGGCCAATCAAATTTGTGTAACAATTTACAAGCATCTAGGATATTTACTAAATTAGGATCATTAAAAGTTTTTATCCTAGATTCAATTAGTAATTGTTGATGAATTTGGTTTAACAGTTCAAGTGCATCAACTTCTTTTTCATTCATTGAAACAATGTTATCAAAGGTGTAATTAGAAATCATACCCTGTTTTTCATTCACCTTTAACGACATTTCATCATAAACATCAATCAAATTCAAAACATGGTCATGCAAATTTTCAACCCTCAAATGTTTTTGGTCAAAGTGTATGTCCCATGACTCATCTTGATGATCCTTCATTTGAGTTGCTTCCAATTGATCAATCTCTTTATCATTTGGTTCTAATTCTTTGTTCACTATCCATGGTATCTCTTCATGTGAGGTGGAAGTTTCCATATCTTGCATATCAAGTGAGATATGAGTTTCATCTATAGAGATGTGAGAAAAGAATGCATCATCATATCTCCCCCAACCATTGTAAAAATCGTCATCCAAATCCATAGAATGAAATTCCATGATGTTTGTGACATGATCTCTTGATTCATTCATCAATTCTTTTTCTTCTTTGTCCTTGGTAATAGAATCATCATGATCTTTCAAAATTTGATGAGATTTGAAACTTTCTTCCAAAACATCCTCAAATTGTACAGGAGTTGTAAAGTCTTCCTTTGAGTAGGCGATTATGTTGTCCTGTATATCAATTGGCACACAAGTTTCATTAGTAGTTTTGGATTGAGTGAAGTCTTCCCACTTCTTCCAAGCATCATAATAATCATCTTTCAAAATCAAGTGGTGACGTTCAACTACTTCTTCAACATCTTCCAATTCATCAATGTGCTTCTCATCAAATTCATCTTCACCTTCCTTAGATGGTTCAATTATTTCCAAAAGTGGGTCATTTCTTGAATTCAAATTTATAAGGCTATCATCGTCCAAATTAGTAACCCATGATTCATTATCATAATTTGGAGGGTGAAGAATTTCTTGATCCTTAATTTTACACATCTCATCAATAGTATCTTCCAAGAACAAGTGGTGAAACTCTATCATGTCTTCAAATTCATTTATTGGTTTTCTCCCAATTTCACTTTCAACCACTTCATTCAATTCTATGGTGGGTTCCATCCTATCACATATATCAAACATTGTTGAATTTAGAACCCCTTCATCTAGATAATCGTGTATCTCTATGAATGAGATCATTTCTGCATAATCCTCACTAGCGGATGTTGGCTTAGCAATTTGCACCTCCCCTTGGACTACATCTAAGGTGGTTGTAAGATTTGGATATTCAAATTCATCCCCTTGATCATTTACCTTAGATATCATTGGAGTGGAGGGTGCTATATTTGATGGTTGGTGTAGGTTGGCATCAATATCTTTAGAAGGACAATCTCTTATGTGAGCATGTTGTGCCTTTTCTTCTTCAAGACCTTGTCGTTCTATCTCTTCTAAGATCTCATGGATTTTCTCTAAAGACAAACCACTCAGTTTTTCCTCAATGAGTGAAGCAAGTGTGGGGTGTATGGCTCCTAGGTATACTTCCATGGCTTCCTCTTCTAATGTGTTAAAATTTTCCCACATTTGGGAGTGCAACTCACGAAATCTTCCATTGAATTGACTCAAGGATTCATTAGGCTCTTTACATATGGAGGTAAACTGATTTTTCAAGATTTCTAAGTCAACCTGATTACCAAAATGATAAAGATAGGCTGCTTCTAGTTGTATCCAAGAAGTCCTAACCTCCATGGGTAGTTGGCTGTACCAAAAGAATGGTTTATCATCCAAAATGTATGCAAATAACCTACAAGCTACCTCCTCATAGAAAACCTGGAATTGACATAATGTATTCTTGTAGACATGCAGTTTTTGCAAGTATCCTAGTGGCACCTCTTGATTAAAACACCGTAAAAAATCCAATAACATTGTAGGAATTTGATAGGGTACCACAGGTATAGACAAACCCTTATAATGATCCTCTATCATTGATACCATTCTCTCTCTTAGAGACACTATTTCAGCTCTCAGGGATACCATTTGCTCCTCAAGTGTTGCCATTAGTGAAACTTAAAATGTAATTTTAGAACCAAATCTGTTGAATATTCAACTCCGCAATGTAAAAAAAAATCAAGTTAGCATCAACTAAGAGATGTACTTATTAAAATAAAATGTCAAGTAATTGCATGAGAGACCAAAATTTTCAAAATTAAATCAAATCACATATTTCTGAATGAACAATCGGAAAAGTGTTAGAATAATATACAACATACCCGAATTGCTTAAAATAGAACAAGTAAATAAATTCGAGCCGTCCTTTTTACAATCAGCTGAGTGTTAGAGGACTAAAGCATAAAAAATTTAAATTTAAATAACACTAAAATAAACCCGTTCGGCCCTCCTAGCACCAATCTGTTGAGTGGTGTTAGAGGAGGCCGAAGATGCTAATCAAATGGACTTGAAATATTTAGCAATGTAAAGCTCTTAAACAATTATAAACCCGTAGCATCTAAAATCATGATAAAATAAACCTTTTCATGCCCTCCTTCTAGCACCAATCTGTTGAGTGGTGTTAGAAGGCTAAAGATAACAATCAGTATGGCATGAAATATACAAAAATTTTAAATCTCACTAAAATAAACCCATCCGCCCTCCTTCTAGCGCTAATCTGTTGAGTGGTATTTTCACCCGATTGTGAAAACACACTCTCCGATAGGATTTGGGTTCTAAATCCTCTCTTGCAAAGAAATTAAACATGTAACTTCTCCAAGGTTCCTGTTATGTTAGCATTTTGTATCTGTGTATTAATAATCTCAAATAAAGATATTCAATTAAAATGCTTGGAACACCTTAGTGGTTGCAAGTAACTGAAAACAAGGGGCACTGTGGTTTATTTTACTGTGAAACTTTAATGATTGTTCATTGAACCCGAATAAAGCAAATGTGATTTGATCCCTTTATGACTATACTGTAACTTCAAAATGAAAATTGATGAAATGTCATAAACATAAACCCTTTAATGAAAATGGAATTTTATGAAGGGAATTTCATCATCTGCTCATGAATGAAAAACAAAACTGAAAAATGAAACTCTGGCCTTGAAATGGAAATTTTCTATTTTTTGACTTTGGAATTTTTTAGTTTTTTTAATTTTTATTTTAATGCTCGTAAATAAAATAAAATGCAGAAAAAAAAATGAAAATAAAATGTGAAAGAAAAATAAAAAGTGCATTCAAGTATGATGCTATCCTCTTTGACAAAACCGAAGCTAATGAGGTTTTTCGCATACAACCTAACCTATTGAACCTGCAAACTCGCACAATCCAGGTAAGTTAGGTGCTGGTTTCTAGGGTTTAAACTGTAATTTTCAGATTTAGACATTCGCATGAAGCAACCAAGAGAACTTGCATTAAACTTCACCTATAAGCCTAGAAATCTGAAAAGGGGAAAGATAAACATTTAATCCTGCATGCAGAAAATAACTCCTTCTTTCTTGCCAATGAGGTGCAACTCTCTGAATTTTCTGTATTAAAAATTGGTCATTATACAACAACAGAATCTCTGGTTTCCCAAACCCAGTCTATGGAAGAAAATAGCCTCAAAGCAGGCCCAGAATGGCCCTCTGGCCTTCAGCACTGCAACTCTACTTACAACAATTTCCTACCCAGTCCAATGTAAAGGAATATCCAGACAAAGTGGAAGAAAAACACCACAAAAGCAGGCCCAGAATGGCTTATTGCCTTTGGCTCTGCAACTCTGCCCATAGTGGTTTTTCGACCCTCGTACCAATCTGTGCCTCTGATTTTATACTTTTTGATGCGGTTCTTTGTTTCGCCCTGCGGCGCTTCGTTTCACCTCCCAGAATGCATCGTTTCGAATTCCCCACCTTTTCGTTGCTTTTGACCTTATGTTCGATGCTGAAACGTTCGATATTCTCTGTTAAAATGTAACGCTTCTGTAACCCTGACACCTGTATGCCACGTGTTTCACGCTTTTCTGCATGTTTCGTAACTGCCCCCTTGTAAATCATGACAAAAATAGCATGTCATGCTATCGCGACGTTTTTATGCATGCAACTCTGCTCCTCTACTTTCATCACGAAAACGTGACATGTCGCGATATCGCGACATTTTCCTACCAACAGCCTTGTCTGCCTTCATGCGCCATGAAAATGAGACATGTCACGAAATCGTGACATTTTTATGCTATCGGGCCCTATGGCTGCAACCTGTCATGAAATCGCGACGCTTTTCCTCTCCGTACGCCTCGGCTGCTTCCTATCACGAAATCGTGACGCTTTTCATCTCCGTACGCCTTGGCTGCTTCCTGTCATGAAATCGCGACGCCTTTTCATTTGGAGCTGTCTTGCGGCTTTCTGTCGTGAAATCGCGACAATTTTTGTTTCGTACCATTTTGCCAGCTTTCCATCATGAAATCGCGACGCTTTTCTATTTCGGGCTGCTCTTGCTGTATTTGGCCGTGAAAACGCGACATGTCATGAAATCGTGACATATTTTCCTTCCGTACCACTTCGCTGCTTGGAGCCACGAAAACGTGACCTGTCGCGATATCGCGACGTTTTTCTGCTTCGTGCCCCTTTGCTGCTTCCTGTCGCGAAATCGCGACGCTTTTAGTGCCTTGCCCTGTTTGACTGGTTTGACCGTGATTTTGTGACATGTCACGATTTCATGACAATTTTCCATTCTATCTTTCTCTCTCCTCTCTGGACCGCGATTTCAAAACACGTCGCGATATCGTGACAATTTTTGATCATTTTCGGCGGGGGACTGACATGTCGCGATAGCGACGGAGCAACATGTCGCGATATCGCGACAACTTTTCTTTTTCGGCAGCGACGGAGCGACATGTCGCGATATCGCGACAACTTTTCTTTTTTGGCAGCGACGGAGCGACATGTCGCGATATCGCGACACTTTTTCATTTTTGTGCAATTTTGCCCTTTTCTTGATTTTTAGCATCTGGGTCACTGAGATCTTCTTTGAAAGCATGCAAAAAGGGTGGGTCCCCAATTTTGGGGTGTGTTGTGGATCAGCCACAACACATTGGAACCCAAGTTTCTAAGTTTATTTTTAATCAAATTATTTGTAGGTTCGGAATTCCTGCAAATCTCATCTCAGATAATGGAACTTGTTTCAAAAATAAAGATGTCAAAAAATTATGTCAAAAATATAAAATTCAACATCGTTGGTCCACTCCCTATTATCCTCAAGGTAATGGCCAAGCAGAAGCATCTAATAAAATATTAATCAAAATCCTCAAAATATTGGTCAATAAATCTGGCTGAGATTGGCACATTCAACTATATCCTACTCTGTGGGCATATCGAACTAGTGTTCGCACTCCCACGGGCACTTCACTTTTTGTTTTGGTCTATGGCGCTGAAGCAGTTTTTCCATTTGAATTAGAAGTTCCTTCTTTTGCTCTGCTACTTCAAGATACTAAAGTAAGAGATGAATATCGTGATGGCAGACTTAGTCAGCTGGAACTCCTAGATGATAAGCACATCAATGCTTTGGAGCATCTTCGTGCCTACCAAAACAAGCTCAAGCGAGCATACCTCAAGAAAGTTCATCATCGATCCTTTGAGATCGGTGACATTATCTTGAAAGAAAATAAAAAAAATACTAATGCAACTAAAGATCTTAAAGGTAAATTTGAACCTAACTGGCTTGGCCCGTATATCATCACTGCTAAATTTGAATCGGAAGCATACCGATTAGCTACCTTAGATGGTAAATATCTTAAAGAACCTATGAACATTATGCATCTTAAGCGCTATTATGCATAAAATCTGGGCATTTCATCATTGTATATATTATTATTTTGCATATTGTTTCATTTTAGTCATCCATATAAAAATTTTCAAAATAGTAACATTATTTATTCTTTCAATTCATCAATCAAAATCAAAATATAAAAAAATTCAAAATCTTCAAAAACATCTTTTATTTTCGCACTTGTCAATTCTTGCAGTATTGCAGTTATATTTTCAATTATTTTTGGATAAATTAGCATTTATTTGGAATCCCGCACTTTCACACTCACATGAATAAATATCTTGATTTTATTTGGTATGATTATTAATCTCTCTTATATCAAAGTCCACAGTTGAATTAAATAAAGTTTTTGAGCATAGAGAACTGATCTTGTTATTTACTTGAACCAAGTATATCTCTTCACATTAAAATGATTTCATTGCAAATTCGATATGATGCTACATAGTAGAAATGGTTTCTTGAGCAAAAATTTTCCCCTGCTATCCTATCATGCACATGGTCTAGAATCTTTGAGAATTGACAAAAGGACAAGCTCACCCCTACCCAGAATAAAAATCCCTTGCTCTACAACCAATCCGAGCAAGTATCCCTAGTATAGGAAGCAAAAGAAAAAGTCAAAGAACATGAGAAAAAGAAAAATATCATTTTGTACCATCGCAGCAATATTTCAGCATTATCTCAGTTTCACGCAAAAATACAAAAAAAAAAAAGAAGAAAAGAAGCAAGAGAAAAAGCAAAAGCAAAAAGCAATAAAATCCTTTTCCCTACCCCTTGAAAAGAAAAGAAGGGTGAATGAGCTTGAATCCTTGGAATTCTCAATTATTCGAAAACTGTGAGGTAAGCCCCATAACAGGTGGTTTGTGCCCAACCCGCTTGGCCTTGGGTAATCCCTAGCGTGGTGATATGTCTGTCACATTAGCGACCTTATTTTGTACAGACCTATGTCGGCTTATGGATTAGCTAGCTCTTGATGACCTAACTTACATAGTAGTCTGGTACAGTCACATGCATATAAATCATGGTCAACGAACACTCATTTGGTTAATTCAAATTACTTGTATCAAATTATCTTGCTCAAAATTGGTGAATGAACAATACAATTGCACACACATTTGTATTTGAGAGATTTTGTATCATTATGATAAATCAAGATCGGTAATGAACTCACATTTGCACATGAGGGTTCCTTATAAATCTACATTTTGTCTTTGAGATGATTTAAAATATTTTTGCAACTCTTGTTGGAATAATTTCATCTTCTTATTTAAGAACATCTGTTTAGTATAAAAACAATTACATACATTGTTTTCAAAAATCCTAAAATTCTTTCAAATAACATATTCAAAAACCTAGTAAATAAAGTCATGTTTATATATTATTATTTTCTGTTTATCTCAAAATCAAAAATCAATCATGCAATAAAACTAAAATATCAATTTCCTTTTTGGATTTCGCGATGATGGTATAAGTCTATACCTATAATTCTATGCCTAGCGCAAACCATTGTTCTAATCTTATTTTCCCATTAATTTTAATTTATAAAAACATATGGCTTACATCATTATGTTACACAAATTATGCTTTAAAAAGAACGAACACATTTTTCTATTTCATTTCATTATGTCAACATTCCATTTTGCAACCATGGTATAATTCCTAGGGAATTATTCAAAAATTTTATCACACTTAGGAATTTATGCCTAGCAAAAATCATATTTCTTTTAATATCTCATGCATAATATTTTTATGAAAATCTGAAAACACATCATCATCATCATCATTTTTCATCATCACCACACAAAGTCTTAAGATAGTCTCTTAAGCACTCTTTTACTTTTAGCAATATTTCTCTACTGGGATTAGCTTGACGACCTAGTGAGCGGCGACTCCATGAAATGGTCTATAACAACGACAATGTCCTTTGAAATTATTGTTAGAAGTCTCTTTATTTTTCATCAAAACACACCACCAAAACAACCAATTTGTTTACATCAGATTATTTCATTTAAATTTTATGGCATGACATAAAATTATAATTTATTTCCAAACGACATAATTACATGAACAATTAATCAACAAATCCAAAATTAAAGCATCATACAACATATACACAAGTCATATCATCAACAAGACCATATATATATATATCAACAAATTATATACATCATATCAAAACCGGATTGGTATGCCACAATCTATACCCTGGCATACTCAATCCTCTCAAAAATATATACAATCTCTGTGCAGTGAGCGGCTAGCCTCGAGAAGCCCTCGAGCTCTCCGCCTCATCTCCTCCCCCACCCTGACGTGGAGGAGGTGGTCCCATAGAGGTCCGAGCAGTGTCTCGGGTCCTCATCGTCGATCGTGAGGATGTCCTCGACGATCCCATCATGATCGGCTCCACAATGGGGGCTGGCAATGGTATCCTCTGGTTCTTTGGAACCACGTGATAGTACAACCCCTGGTAGAACATGGTCTGAGCAATAGCCCATGCCAGATCCCGAGTGCTCGCCCCTCCGCTCTGAGCCCTGAGCCATGTAGCCTCATCCTCTAGTGTCTGCACCTGAGCCCAGAGGTGGGCATTCTTAGCTCGGAGAGCCGCCATCTCACTGCTCTCCCCCACCTCGATACCCTTGCCCTTATCGAGCGATGGTGGCCTCCCCCTTGCTAAGAAGGGAATCCCTCCTCCCTCCTCCCTATCTGCTATGGCCTCTATGGAGCCCGTGCCATCCTCTGGCGTCTCTCCTATGGAGACCGTCACTGCTCTCTCCCATCATGACCCCATGCTACCTCAATAGCAGCCTGACGTCGCCTCCCCATCCATCGCACCATGGCATGCACTGGACCCTATGCCCTCGTCATCCGAGGAGGGTGGATGCCTACGTACCAAGCATCGTATCCGTCTACAACCCCAGCATCGTCACCATCCACTGGCTGGATGGGGGCATCATCCGTGTCTTGACTCTAGAATCACTGCATATCCGGAGCCCCACTTAGTGTAGTACTATCCCGGATAGTCTGGGAGTACTCGTAATCCCTGAGGGAAGGGATCCCCTGCTGAAGACCGAACTATCATAGAACTCGGTCGTAGCGGTGGAGCTCTACCTCTCCCCGCTCCATCCTCAGCCAGTAGACTCGCCTGATGTGAGCCAGCTCCTGCCCATCCTCTGCCCACCCTGGATGCTCTCTCCATGGCCTCTAGGTGATCTGGTCTGGGATGAGGTCATCTAGCAACCTCTGAGACATCGATAGATCTATCCACCACTGTGACCCTCTCTGGAGCCACCAATAGAAAACCCGAGGCCTCTCCCGGTCAACCCCTGTCAGTGGGAGCCCTACCGGCCTTCGCACCATGATGTGCTCCCAACACCAAACCTGTAGTAGTGATGTCACAACCAGACATCGACCTCCCTTGTATACGACCCCATGCAGGATCCTATACAAGTGACACAGTACAAAGCTGCCCCATGCATATCTGTATCCGTGGTCTCTCATGTCACAGACCACATCTGAAAGGAGCCAGGGTAATCTACACCCGCTCTGGTGGCACAGCAATAAGCCACCCACTACCCCTGCCAACACCCGAGTCAACCTAGATGCCCCAAGCATCTGCCTCAGAGACTCGATGTTCACTCCGCCCTTCTCTAGGGTGAAGCTCGGGTCTCCGCTCAGCCTCATCATCGCCTGGCCCTGATTGGTCATAGGAGTCATCAACCGTCCCTGTATGGGGATCCTCAAGATCCTCCATACGTCCTCTAGTGTGGGAGCCATCTCCCCTGTCGGTAACTAAAAGCAGGACGACCCCGGATACCACCTCTCTACTAGGGCTGTCAATAGCCCCATGTCCGTCGATACTTGTGGCATCTCTACCACATGCTATAGTCCGACCTGTGCTAGTCGGTCTTGCTCCGCCTGGTCGAGCGTGGCTATATCATCTCTCAGCCCCCCGTATTTCCACTCCCGACTCTTTAGTAATCCCCTCTGCAAAATAAACAATAAAACAATAAAATTTATTAATAAACCAATTATTAAAATCAATTAAATGCAATTCAAACAAGCTTAATTTCATCAAATGATGATATCGTCCACTATTGGATGATATCGTCCTAAATTGGGTAAAATCGTCCTTTGTAGGACGAAATCGTCTCCTATTTTGCAACTTGGGGATCGCCCCTTGTTGGACGAGATCGCCCCTAGTTCGTCGATTTCGCCCTCAGACGAAATCGACGATCTAGAGACGATTTCGATGAAATAGGGACGATTTTGTCCCGACGTCGTCGACGGCCTAAAAACGGCCGCGATGCCCCAAAACAATCAAAAATTAAAACAAAAAATTGCACAAAACAAATTCAAACATAATTTACTAGCATTAGATCCTTACCCGTAGCCCGCATCGGACCTCTGTCGATCTGTGCACTGTCTCAACAATTTTTGTCTGCAGAGCTCTCAAACAGTAAAAATGAACAGAAAAAAATGAATTAGGGTTTTCCCTATTTTTCTTAATTTTATTTAAAAAAAAAACAACTTTTTTTTAGTTTTGCTTTTCCGCGCTTTTACCTCAAACGTTCGATTTGGGTAAAAACACGGAGGGGGCACCATAGTCAGTAGTCATACGATTCGACCTAGAATCGTCGTCTAGAAAATTGAGTAAATTTTTGCTTTCTCGTAAAACGAGAAGAACTCATCTTTAACGCATTTTCTTCAAAAAATTCACTAAAGAGGGGGCAAAATGTAGCACCCTAAAATTGGCGTAGTTAAACCTTAGTAAAAAGATAAAAATTTGAATTTTAACCCAAAACCACCCGTTAACCGCCCGTTACCCGCTCCCCTTGTTTTTCGTGCCATTTTTAGGATTTGTTTTGACCGTTGGATGATATCGTCGCCGATCAGACGAAATCATCCCAGATCTGACGAATTCATCTGGAACAGAACGTCCAGACGATTTCGTCCCAAAACCAAATTTTCATAATTAGCTTCTATTTCAACAACTTCTCTAACTTGGGCAGAAAGCATGTCTACGTAGTTAGAGTCTCCCCCATTGGAGATCTCCCAAATTGGGATGATCTCCAACCTCCTAACCTCTCCCTAATCCTATATAAACTGGGATTTTCTTAGTTTATCCCCCTGAACCCCCTGGTTGACTGATTTCCCTACAAATTTAGTTCCTTGTGCATTAGAACATCCTCGCACCATCGTTTGTATTCTGTATTTCAAGTTTTCTTGCAGGAATCTTATTGTTTTTCAGCCAAAGCAAGCTCGGATCGTCGAAGGCGATTCCAGATGATTTCGGATGATCCTGTCGAGGATCGGCGATGATCTCGTATGATTGGAGGCGATCCTGACTGTAGTCCAGATTGGGGGCAATCAGAGCCCGAAGTTTGCATTTTTCTTATCTTTTCTCTTCATTTTCTTATGCATTAACTTGGTTTATTTTATTTCTGCATCCTGGAGTTCACCTCATTTAGTATAGATGCATGATAAAGTTAAAATAAATTATTAAATTGATGCATTTCCTTTTAATTGCTATATGGATCTATCATTTAGGCAAATTTACTGTCATTTCTATCATTTCCCCTTGCTTTTGCAGTTGTATTTTTGGTTTTTGGTATCTGTCTCTGTGACTGTAGGTTTTTGACAAATTCGTCTGATGAATTCATCAGATCGACGATGATCTCGTCTGATCTCAGATGACCGACTGAGATCTGAGATGATTCTGTGACATTTTAGACGATTACGTATGATTTGAGACGATTTGGACTTCTACAAAACTCAGAATCTACATCAGACATCCGAAATCAGGTATATTCTGTCTCATTTAGCATATTTTTTGTGTTTAGCACTTATTTATGTTCTTTGTATTCATATAAATCAGCATTGGCATATAGAATAGCTTAGATTCATCTTGGCCAAACCTAGGAATTGAATGATTAAAGCACAAAATGAACACATCAAACCTACTCTCAACCTAGGCGTGGAAACTACCACTCAAAAGTTTCCTGGTGAACCCACCATCCATCAAAAATTCACCCTTATACCCCTCCCCCGAGAGGCACGACCTTCAAAGGGCCTCTCAGTCCGAGGTATTGTCCCATCCTTCTCGCATTCCCCTTCCGGGCATGGATCCTATAGCCTGAAGGTAAGGATGCGAAAAATTTGGAGCGATACAATCCTCTTAAAAAAATTAACATAAAAAATAAATTCCCTATACCTGTCATTGATGATTTATTAGATGAACTCCATGGTGTAAATGTTTTTACAAAACTAGACTTACGTTCGGGGTTTCACCAAATTAGGGTTAGAGAAGAAGATATTCCCAAAATAACTTTTCATACCCATGAAGGTCACTATGAATTCCTGGTCATGCCTTTTGGTCTCACTAATGCCCCATCCACATTCCAAAGTCTCATGAACCATGTGTTTCACCCATTCCTTTGCAAATTTGTCCTAGTCTTCTTCGATGACATACTCATATATAGTAAATCATGGAATGATCATCTGTTGCATGTGGGAAGGGTGCTTCATATACTATACAAGGAAAAATTATTTGTCAAACGTTCTAAATGCTCTTTTGGTGTTCAAGAAGTTGAGTACATGGGTTATATAGTCTCTCAAGAAGGTTTTAAAGTGGATCCCAATAAGATAAAGGCAATGTAGGATTGACCCTTACCTAAAACTATAAAAAAACTTCATGGTTTTTTGGGTCTCACTGAATATTATCGTAAGTTTGTGCATAACTATGGAAAAATTACATCTCCTCTCACAAATATTACAAAAAAGGATGCTTTTCATTGGTTGAAAGTAGCCACTCGAGCCTTCGAGGCTCTCAAAGAAGCAATGTGTACTACTCTAGTTTTGGCGACTCCAGATTTTCATAAACCATTCATAATTGAATGTGATGCTTCAGGAACGGGTATTGGGGCTATATTAATGCAGGAAGGTCATCCTTTGGAATTAAAAAGTAAACAAATTTTGGAAAATAATTTGGGAATATCTACATATGAAAAAGAAATGTTGGCTATTCTACATGCAGTGGAAAAATGGAGACACTACTTAATCAGTAGTCGTTTCATTATAAAAACCGATCATAGTAGTCTCAAGCATTTTATAGAACAACAATTTTCTTATCCAAAACAAAATAAGTGGTTAACAAAATTGCTGGGATATGATTTCATTATTGAGTACAAGAAAGGGAAAGAAAACATGGCAGCAGATGTATTATCCAAAATATATGAAGATGAAGTGGTTATCAATGCTATTTTAGGTCCTTATTCTCAATGGGTATCTCAGTTACAGAAGGAATGGCTGTACAATAGTGAAACTACTTAAATAATTTAGTACTTGTCATTGGGTTCATCCAAGCACCCTCTTTTATCCTATGAAGATAAGATATTAAGAAGGAAGAATTGCATTTAAATTACACACTTTTCAATAATCAAATCAAGGATTTTAGATGAGTCACATGCTTCTCCGTTAGCAGGACATTCAGGTTTCACTAGCAGAATGGTGGTACAACACTTCGTAATTGGATTTCACTAGAAGAATGGTGGTACAACACTTCGTACCATTATTCCATCAAGATGTCTCCCTTTGAAGCATTGTATGGAATTAAGCCACCAACAATAGTAGATTATGTACCAGGATCTTCCAAAGTGGCCCAAGTAGATGATTGGCTTCAACAATGATAGTCAATTCTCACTATTATCAAAGACAATTTTACCCAAGCACAAAATCGTATGAAGCAACAACAAGATATACACCATTCAGAAAGACAATTCACTATTGGTGATATGGTGTTCCTGCGTTTGCATCCCTAAAAACAATTGTTATTAAAGATCAAGTCCAGTCAAAATTTGGCTCCAAGATTTTATGGTCCCTACAAAATTGTGCATCTCATTGGAGAAATGGCATATCAACTAAAGGTATCTCCCTCATCACGTATACATCCAGTATTTCTCTCAAGAAGATGATCAGCCAGAAAGTGCAATCTCAGTTAGAATTACCAGTACTAGATGAAGAAGGGTGTATATATCTCCAGCTTGAAGCAATTTTACAAAGCAGAACACGCATTCTAAGGTCTCATCACATCCAAGAATTTCTCATAAAATGGCAGTACCTACTAGAAGAAGATGCTACATGGGAACTTGAAAGTATTTTCTAGATATTTCCAGCTTTGAGGACAAAGCTTTTCAAGGAGGGGAGCCATGTTACAACCCTAACATAGCCGACTATGTTAGGTTCCAATTGAATTAATTATTTTCACTATTTAGACTAGGGTTGATTTAATGGAATATTCATCTTTCAACATCTTATTCATTTGCTTCCGCAGATGACTAGCCCTCCTAGTGGTGAGGACCAACCCTCCTTAAGAGGCTTGCATACTTAAAACTTCATTGCTTCATTTTTGATAAACATATTCTGGTTATTTCTGTTGTATGATTGTATCATTCAAATTTAGAGTTATGTGCATATTTTATCATTGATACCAATTAATATTTATACATTCAGTGGAGAAGGGAAGGATGTTCCTTCCAAAGCCTTTTTGCTAAAGCAATATCATCAAAGAGTTCTTAGAAGAACTCATTGGAGAAATTCTCCATCAAGGAGAAACTTTCTCACAAGGAAATATTTGGGACAATTATCACCATCCAACAACAAGCCCAATCAGGAGAAGAAGAATTGGAAAGGAGTGTCAAATAATATAAAGAAGACCTCAAGATATTTTATCATGTCCTGAGCATACTTATGTTGACAGATGAAGATCCCTTTATCTGACTGATGAACTTCCATTCCAAGATAATAGTGCATTAAGCCAAGATCTTTCATCTCAAATTGCGTCATCATGGAGTGTTTGAACTCCATATTCATTTTCTCATTACTACCCATAAAAATAAGATCATCCACATACAAACAAACTATGAGGATGTATTTACCTTGTTTGAGGTAGTAGAGTGTGGGTTCATTTTTGCTCCTTGTGAACCCATATTCTTTGAAGTACCCATAAATGCGTGAGTACCAAGCTCTTGGTGCCTGTTTGAGGCCATAGAGTGCCTTCTTCAATCTGTAAACAAGGTGTTCCTTACCTTGTACTTCAAATCCCTGTGGTTGCTCAACATACACTTCTTCTGTCAAGTAACCGTTGAGAAATGCACTCTTAACATCCATGTGTTGTACTTGCCATCCTTTGTGTGCAGCTAAGGCAAGAACTGTTTCGATTGTCTCCTGTCTGGCTACAGGAGCAAATGTCTCTTCATAATCTATTCCATATTTTTGAGTAAATCCCTTTGCCACTAATCTTGCCTTATGCTTCTCAATGCTACCATTAGCATTAAACTTGGTCTTGAAGATCCATTTATAGCCAACACATTTCTTTCCTTTAGGAAGCTTCACGAGCTCCCAAGTGTCGTTTTTTTTTATAGAGGTTATCTCCTCTTTCATGGCATCTTGCCAAATCTTCTGAGTACATGCCTTCTCATAACTAGAAGGTTCAAGCTATGCACTAGTTAACAAAGCATAGTTAACTTGATCTCCTTTGGGTTCTTGTAGGGATTCATCATCACCATACAAGTGCATACTTTCTAATCTGTGTAAAACAAAATCCATTTCACTAGCCTGACTCCTAGTATATCTTCTTGAAAAATTCTTATCCAACATCTGAGATGATGGATGATATTGTAAAGTTCTTTTACCTTTGGATGGAACATCAATATCCATTGGTGAGGAACTTACTATCGAGGTGAGGGAGTCTCGAGAACCAAGGTGAGAGAAGCTCGTAGCACACAGCCTGAAGTGAGGTTGAGGTGGGGTTCACAGCACGTAGCTCGAGGTAAGAGAAGCTCGAAGCACACAAATCAAGGTGAATTTTGGAGCAGGCCAGCACAACAAGCATGCAGAGATAGGAGCGACACAGGAGGACCTATCACAGTGTGACACATGGTGAGAGGAGGATGACTCATGAGATGACATGGAAAGACATGTGGCACGAGGAGCAATGTGGCAGTAAAGGGAGCAATGTGGTGAGAGGAGGATGACTCATGAGCTGATGCAGATAGACATGTGGCATGAGGAGGAGCAATTTGGTAGTAAAGGGAGCAACGTGGCAAGGAGCGATTGGTCAAAAGGAGGAAAAAGGGGTGATTGTTGATTGCCCAAATCCAATCGCTTCATTACTCACCCGCCCAGGGTTATAAACCCTATTTTTGCCCCCATCATGCTCAATGTGGGACAAAAGAATTTTAATTTTTTTTATTAAAATCACCGTCCACTGCATTTCAAATAGAAAATATTCCTCCTTCATACCCAGTCGTGGGCGTAGCTCGAGCGGCTAAGGAGGAGCACTTGTGAGTAGGGTGTCTCGGGTTCAAATCCTGCCAGGCACATTTTTAGTTTTTTTTTTTTAATATCTGGGAAGCACAAGCTAGAAAAGGATCATAGATCCTTTATGTTTCAAATAGACACCGTGGCGCATTGGTTAAAATTTTTGTGACAGTCAAGAGGTCACGAGTTCGAATGGGCTAGAGGATAAATTTTATTAATTTTTTTTATCATTTAAACTTTAGAATATTTAAAATTATTAAATATTAATTTAATAAAATTAAAACTAATTTATAATTATTTTAAAACTTAGGTTTTTAATAATTATAAAGTTATTTTTTTATTAAATATGAATATTTAATTTTTTTATTAAGTTTAAATTTTAATTTTTTTTTTTTGTAAAATCCCTAGAGGCTTGATATTGTCAATTATTGGAGCCTTGTAAATTTCACATTTTGTGAAAATTTCAGAGATTGTAAAAGAGGTTAAAACTTTCCTAAGAGGAAAGAGTGTGTAATAAGCCTAAGAGGCTTAGTTTTTTTTTGTAAAGGGCATTGATGATAAGACCAAATGGCTGTTATCATGCCTTATGTGCAATTATAGCAAGAGAAGGTGCATAAAGGTTTGATGAAAAGGTAAGAGGTTATGGACTCAACATTGTGTTTAGTCAACTCCAAAACGTAGTAATCGCACATCAAAGGCATCCTGACTCAGGGTACAAAGTGGATTTTTAAGATAACTCATTCAAGAGTCAATTTGAACAATCAAAATCCATACAAGCTGTACCACAAGAATCAAAGTACACACACTACAGTATTTCAATAGAAATCCTAGAACCAGAATCACCAAAAATCATATAGATAAGTGACGACAAAGAAGAAGTGGCATATAAATTTATAAATCAAGAGATAACATCCCCACATCAAGAGGAACAAGCAGTCAATGATAGAGTAGAACAAGTCAGATTTGACTTAAATTTGTAAGCTCTTCCTTCTTTCTTTTTCTTATTTTCTTCTTTCAAACAACAAAAGTATTTTATTATAACCATGAAATAAAGAGAGTTTTTTGGTAACCATGGCCTCACACAATAGCTTACCTATACCAGAATTTAACAGTTATGACTATGAGTATTGGTCTATAAA
This sequence comes from Wollemia nobilis, assembly GCA_028583015.1. Lineage (NCBI taxonomy): Eukaryota > Viridiplantae > Streptophyta > Pinopsida > Araucariales > Araucariaceae > Wollemia > Wollemia nobilis. Next base: position 4,926,305 of record JAQPPZ010017206.1, on the reverse strand, counting down.
GATGAAGACCTTGTTCATAGGTAGAGGTTTGTGGAACATCATAGAAGAGGGCTACACAAAACCCTCATACTGGACAACACTTAGTGCCATATATAAGAAAACATGAAAAGAAGAGAAAAATAGCAACTCATCTGCTCTTTCTCATCTCCAAGCTGCATTGGAGAAAAGCATATTTACCAAAATCGTTGCTTGTACGACTGAACAAGCTACATGGAAAGCATTGAGGGATGGATTCCAGGGTAGTAATCAAGTGAAGCAAGTAAGGCTTCAAATATTGAAGTGAGATTTTAAAAATCTCCGAATGAAAGATGATGAAAAAATCGATGATTATTGTGTTAGAGTAAAAGCAATTGTAGATAAAATGGTTACACTAGGTGAAGAAATCAAGCCTGAGAAAATTGTAACAAAAGTGTTGAGAACACTTACACAAAAATGGAACCATATTGCCATAATAATAGAAGAATCCAAAGATATTTTCCTTTTAACATTTGATGCATTGATCGAATCGTTAATGTCACATGAAGAGAGGTTTCCTGAAACTCCTTCAACAAGCTATGGAGGTGATGATAAGGCCTTCACTTCCAATGAAAATAATGGAAGAGGATGGGGAAGAGGTCAAGGTAGAGGTAAGAAAAGAGGCAGAGGCAGAGGAAACTACAGAGGAGGCAATTCCAATAGAGGAGGCAACCATAACAGAAGATGCAATTCCAATAGAGGAGGCAACTCATACAAAGGAGGCAACCAACAAAGAGGTGGAAATCAAAATCAAGGTGGAAATCAAGGACAAAGTGGTAATCAAGGTCGAGGAAGTGACAAGTCCAAATCAACATGTTTCAACTATGGCAAGCCGGGACTGTTGGTCAAAATATTCACAAGGCAACAACAATAAATATGGTAATTATGGAGAAGAAGATGATATTTCTAATCTTTTTCTGTCATATGGCCAATTAGAACATAATCTAAATGACACATGGATTCTGGATACTGGTTGTTCCAACCATATGAGTGGTAAAGAACATTTATTTGCTACTCTCAATTCCACTTATAAATCCTAAATCAAATTAGGGGATGATAAGACATTACAAGTAGAGGGTATTGGAACCATGGAGGTTCCAACCAAAGAAGGACTAAAGAAAGTGCATGACGTCTATTACACTCCAAAGCTCCAACACAATATGCTAAGCATTGGAAAAACGATGGAGAACAATTACAAGCTTGTATTTGATGAAGGAAAATGTATTATTTTTTATAAGAATAATTATAATCGTGTCATCACACAGGTCCCCATGACCAAGAATAGGTTATTCCCTCTCAATTTTGATGAGCCAAGGGGAGATCAAATTGCAAATGTAGCTATAATAAATCCAAGTGTCCTTTGCCACTTGTGATATGGTCACCTTAATTCAACTAGCTTAAAACTTCTAACTTATCAAGTTATGGTGATAGGACTTCCCAAAATCAATGAAAAAAAGGAGGTCTGTGAAGTATGTGCTTTGGAAAAGCACTCAAGGTTGAAGTTTCCAATAGGACAAGCGTGGAGAGCCAACTATCCACTACAGTTAGTACATTCGGACATCTATGGTCCAATGCAAACACAAAGTCTCAAAAATAGTTCTTATTTTATCACTTTCATAGATGACTTCTCTAGAATGTGCTGGATTTACTTTCTAAAACACAAAGATGAAGCTTTTGATTGCTTCATAGATTTTAGAAACAATGTAGAGAATCAAAGTGGAAATTATGTAAAATATCTTAAGATAGATCAAGGAGGTGAGTACTCCTCAAAAGTTTTTTTGAAATATTGTAAAGCAAGTGGGATCAAAAGGTAATTTACCACTGCCTATACCCCACATCAAAACAATGTGGCAGAAAGGAAAAATCGCACCATAGTTGAGATGGCGAGATCGATGCTATAGTCTAAGCATATAACTCATATATATTGGGCAGAGGCTGTAAGAACCAGTGTATATATTCTAAACAGAAGTCCAAATTCTACTTTAGATGGTGTCACTCCTTATGAGGTGTGGTACAAAAAGAAACCTAATGTAAAGCATTTCAAAGTGTTTGGTTCTTTAGCATATGTACACATTCTTGATGAGAAAAGGAAGAAGCTTGATCCAAAAAGTCAAGCTTGTATATTTGTAGGGTATTGTGAGTCTACAAAATGATATAGACTCTACAATCCCAAGAATCATAAAGTTGCAATCTCTAGGGATGTAATTTTTGACGAAGGGGGAGAATGGGGTCATCAAAGAATTTTTGTTGATGGTGAGTCCCAAGATGTAAGTTCTTCATAGGTACAGTAGGTGTCTCCAAAGAAAAGCAAAGACACACTACCCCCTCCAAGCCCATACAGGAGTACTACATCAAGTACTACAGGAGTAGGACATCGACAGAGACTCTCCATCAAGAGGCAGAAGAATATTACAAAATCATTCATACTTTCAAATGTTGGATTAGAATTTCCAAAGAATATTCACTAGAAGTCAAGCTAGTGAGATGAATACAGTTTTGCAAAAACTTGAAAATTTGCAATTGTATGGAGATGATGACTCCCACGATCCTATGGGAGATGTAGTCAATTATGCTTTATTTACTAGTACACAGCTAGAACCAACTAGCTATGAGAAGGCATGTACTCAAAATGTATGGCAAGAATCCATGAAAGAGGAAATAACCTCTATAAACAATAATGATACATGGGATCTAGTAAAGCTACCCAAAGGAAAAAAATGTATTGGGTGTAAATGGGTCTACAAGACCAAGTACAATGTTGATGGAAGCATTGAAAGGCATAAGGTGAGACTAGTAGCAAAGGGTTTTACTCAAAAATTTGGCATTGACTATGAGGAAACCTTTGCTCCTATTGCATGACAAGAGACAATCAGATTAGTTATTTCCTTAGCATCCCATAAAGGATGGAATGTACAACACATGGATGTGAAGAGTGCTTTTCTGAATGGATACTTGACAAAAGAGGTTTATGTTCAACAACCTCAAGGTTTTCAAGAACAAGGAAAAGAGAAACTTGTTTACAAATTGAAGAAAGCACTTTATGGCCTCAAGAAAGCACCAAGAGCCTGGTACTCATGCATTAATGGCTATTTTAGCAAGTATGGATTCACTAGAAGAAAAAGTGAACCAACTCTATACTACCTAAAGCAAGGAGTAGACATTCTCATAGTTTGTCTGTATGTGGATGATCTAATATTTATGGGTAGTAATAATAAAATGAATATGGAGTTCAAAAAATCCATGATGAAACAATTTGAGAAGAAAGATCTTGGTTTAATGTGATACTTCCTAGGCATGGAAGTGTATCAATAAAATAAAGGGATATTCATATGTCAACACAAGTATGCTCGATACATGATCAAGAAATTTGCCATGGAGCAGTGCAAATCAGTTGCAACTCCAACTAGACATGGGATCCAATTGAGCAAGGACGATGGAGCATCAAAGGTTGACATGACCACTTACAGAAGCATGGTTGGGAGTCTAATGTTTCTCTCCAACACCAAGCCCAATATTCAATATGTAGTTTCTCTAGTTTCAAGGTTTATGACTAGTCCATATGAGCTGCATTTACAAGCAACTAAAAGAATTTTAAGATATGTAAAAGGTACATTGGATTTTGGAATCCATTAAAAAAAATGTAATTCTATGAAATTAGTTGGATTCAATGACAGTGATTGGGGAAGCAACATAGATGACATGAAATCTACATCAGGGAATTGTTTTAGTCTAGGATCATGACTAATTACATGGAGTTCCAAGAAACAAACTATTGTAGCATTGTCATCAACTAAGGCTGAGTATATAGCCATCACTCATGCTAGTACTCAGGCCCTATGGTTAAGAAAAGTTCTTGAAGAGATTGGAGAAATTTAGAGTGGTCCAACTTGACTGTATTGTGATAACATAAGTGCCATTCAGTTGGCATAAAATCTAGTCCACCATAGCAGATCAAAGCATTTCGATATGAAGTATCACTTCATTCGAGATATGGTGGAACAACAGATAGTTGAGCTTCAATATTGTAACACTTTGGATAATATTACAGACATCTTCACCAAAGGTATAGCTAAAGATCAATATATAAAGTTGAGAGACTGTATAGTCAGTCCTCTCAACTTTAAGGGGGAGAATGTTGGAAATAAAGCTAGTAAAAGAAGTAAAAAGGAGTAAAAAGGTGTAAAAATTTGTTTCAACTGTAAGCTTTGGATCTTACCCCTTTTACCTCCTGGGATGGTAGCTGACTGGGTAGGTAGGTTGAATTGGATGACAACTAACTGGGTAGATTTGACGGCAAGAGCGATAAGGCGAACCAATTCTATTTCCATTTCTCTTTTCCTCCCTATTTCTCCTATTTTCCTAACTTCCCTATATTCCCTAAAGTCATTTGGAGTTACCATTATAAATACCATTGTAATATCAATTTTCTAAGGTTCAATATATATATTAATTTCTATTCGCTCCTAATTTTTCTCTCACAAACCACATCCTCTATGGTTTCCCAATCAACAACCACCTCCAGATCGTACAATCTTTACCTCTTCTTCAAACTGTTCAATATTTTGTAAATCATACAATTGCTACACTAAAATGTATAGGGTCATATCACTCTTTACAATATCCCTCTCTAGTTGCTTCCCTTCACTAAATACATACACTTCCATACGATTTGCACAAAAAGCTTAAAACAACCCAAAAATTTGCCTAAAATCACACAATATTTTTCCCAAGATCATACAGTCTGCCTCCAAATCATACAATACATCTCTTAAAACCCTTTTTCACCTAAAAATCATATTTTTAACTTCTCCTCCATGATTTCTCACCGACCTAGTTGCTGAAATGCTCCGATCTATATTTTCAATGCCTTTCGGGAGCAATTTTTCAAATTTTCCACACTTGGAACAATTTATCCTCAAAAAAAAAATTTCTTTTCTATTTAACAGGGTTGTACGATCTTCTCCTTACTTCCTTTTGTCTTCTACAATTCATTTTTGTCTGCTTTCACCAGATTAGGGTTTGTAATATTATTTTACCCATAATTTCTCTATTCCAACTCCAATCCTCAACTTCCTCAATCCCTGGTGTACATTTTTCAAGAAATTGGTTCATACTTGGATGCCTTCTAATTCAAACCCTTGTTTCCATTTTTTTGAAATCAAAATCTACTTTTAATGGAGTCAAATTCGTTGCTTTTCTTCTTCGGTTTGATTTCCTCGAATGCAAAAAGTCTCCCTTGTGAAAATTAAAAAATGTGTCATGCAATATTGCAGCTCACTGATGTATTGTAATTCCCATTCAATTGATTCCATTCAGTTGCATGCTTTCCACCTTCATCCTCCTAAAAAATTTGAATTCCTCCTTGTACGGTTTGTAAAATTGCTAAGGGTAGCCTTGTATTTAAATTGTTCTCAAACCCTAACTACTCCAAATTTAAAATTATGCTACTTTGCATGTTTTAATCTTCCTTGCATGGATGATCAACAACTCATCACTTTTCTATATAATTTAAACTTTTTCTCATGCTTTTTTGATAACACATCATTCCGCACATGTGAACATTAAATGTGATGATTGAAAATCGTACAATTGTGCTCATAACCATACACTGTACTATCCAAATCATACAACATGCCTTCTTGTATGATTATGCATGTACTTTTCCCAAATTTTCTTGTATGATCTTCTACTTATGCTTCTTCAGTTTTAAAATTGACTTGTACGATCTATCACTTAGATAATTTTTCTATTTTTCTCTCTTTGAAGAAGTTGTCATTTTCAGTTTTCAACCCACTTCCTTCTTAATTGTGTCCCAAGGAATTTTCACAATTAAGGCCTTTTATTTTTTATTATTTTATTTTATTTTATTCTTCATTTCCTAACCTATTTACACTTACCATTATGGAAATCGCACAGTGACATTCACTTGTACGATCTCATCTGATTCTTCTCTTGGAGGTTTGACCGTGACATTCTGAGTGGTTGTGTCACCTGGTGCCACTTGCTCTCTGGGCTAATTCATATCCACTTGTGATGTTACCGAGTTCCCTGGCCTTCCTATACCATGTGTACAATTTGGAATTGTACAATTGCAAGCTAGAGTGTCTTCACCTGGTGTCACTTCCTCTTATCGTGTAGGTTATTGATCCATTGGTAGCGGTGTCCTTACTACTCTACTATAGTTCAAGTGACTTCTTTACCTATATCCTCAAATCAATTCTAGATCTAGACTCAGTGATCAGATCCTTTGTTGTATCTGGTTTCTCTCATCTACAAAATGCACTCTTCCTCTACCAACAAGGCCTCTCCTATGTAAGTGTCTTCCCCATCCTATTCCTATTGACATCGGGCTTCTCTATGCCATTGGTGATTCCTCCATTTCTTGGAGTAATCCTCTACCACCTACCACTCTTTGAGGTTCTCATTGGATTAGTGGTGGTCGTCCTAATAGATACTACCTTATGGGGCTTGGTAATATTCCTCTCAACCGTGGTATACCTTGTAGATTCCTTATCCAATTCATACATGCTAAAGGTGTATCTCCCAACCATATAAGAGTAGGGGATAAAAACCTTCCTCATCCTATTCCACCAAGTGGGGCACTTTCGCCTACCAACAAATGCCATTTAACCTCTCAAACGTTGGAGCGACTTTCCAAAGAGCGATGGACTTAGCCTTTGGTGAGTTACTAAATCAAATCATTGTAATATATTTAGATGACATGAATGTTTTCTACCACAAAAGGGGAGAACACAGTCTACATTTGCGTCAAGTATTTGAAAAGTGTCTAGAGTTCAAAGTTTCCATAAATTCAAAAATTCTATTTTGCTATGAAATAAGGTAAGCTTATGGGCCATGTAATCTTAGAGAAGGGACTAGTTGTTGATCCTGCTAGGGCTGAAGCTCTCCTCAAGCTACCTCTACAAATAAATAAGAAAGGCCTCCTATCCTTTTTTGGGAAGATCAATTTCATCAGGAAGTTCATATCCAATTTTTCCCAGGTGGTAAAGCCAATGATTGAACTCCTAAATAAGGATGTTGAGTTTCAATGGACCGAGAAAAGGAAGCAGGCATTTAGATAAATCAAAGAGAGAATCACTCAAGCCCATGTTTTGGTGAATCTCGATTACTCTAAAGACTTTATCCTTTATGTCGTTGGTGAACTAGAGAGCTATGTAGCTGTCATTACTTATAAGAACAAGGATGGGGATGAACGGTCGATAGCATTCCTAATCCAAGTCATCCATTCGCATAAAGAGAAGTATAACTTCATAGAGAGACAAGTACATACAATGATGCGATCGTTGAAGAAGTTTCACCATTTTGTCTCCCAGAGTAAGACAATAGTGTACGTAGCACACCCTGACATTAAAAACTTCATTATCCAAGGTGAGCTGGGTAACAAAAGAGTAGGATGGGTCTCTAAGATCCAAGAATTTGACATAGAGGTCAGTCCCACTTAACTGGTCTATGGCTAAGAATTGTGCTAAGAACTTGCCAGGAGTGTCACATCCGAGGTAATAGCATGCTAGTGGGATGATCCAGTACAAGAAAGTGATCTTGCAAATCAGTCTGTACATGGTAAGGATTGGACAGAGGACCTTATCGAATACTTCAATATTGAAAGGTGCCCTTCTCGTCTCAATGCTTCATAGAGGAGAAGGTTCAAGATTCACGCTTATAGATATGTATTGTTGTCGAATGGTTTTTTTCACAGGAACATAGATGGAGTTCTCCTGAGGTGTATCAAGGGGACAAAGAAACAAAGAATCCTTGATGATTTCCATTCTAGGATGTCAGGAGGACATTTCATAGGAAGGCCTATGGCCTTAAAATCATTAAAGCAGACTATTATTGGTCTACTATTTTTGTTGATGCCTTCGAGGTCAGCCAGAAGTGCGATAAGTGCCAGAGCTACATCGGTCGGAGCAGGAATTTTTCTTTGCCTTTGCACTCAATTCAGGTCAAATCTCCATTTCAGCAATGGGGCTTAGATTTCATTAGGGTGATAAATACTAATTCCTCTGTAGGGCATAAGTATATCCTAACAACTACAAATTATTTACCCGGTGGGTGAAAGTAGTGCCAACCAAGCAAGCTAACCAGGATGTAGTCATTACCTTATTGGAAGGACTGATAAATTGCTTTGAGATACCAGATGCAATCATAACTGACAATGGCATCCATTTCATCGATGCTAAAATCTATGCATTCTCAAGTAAGTACGATATTTACTTACATACTTCATCTAACTATTACCAACAGGGGAATGGTTATTCAGAGTCCATGAACAATTTCTTACTAAATATCCTGAAGAGAACCTTGGAAGGGAACAAGCAGAGCTGGCATTTTCTCCTAGACCTAGCCTTATGGGCTGACCACATCTTGATTAAGAAATCAATCAAAACATCTCCATATTCCCTGGTGTATAGGAAAGAAGCAATTCTTCCCACACACATTGAGTTGCCCACATTGCAGTATTTCCAATCATTAAATGGCAAAGATGAGGATTTTGATCCCTTGAGTGTTAGGTTATCCCAAAATTTTCAATTAGAAGAAGAAAGAGAAAAGGTCTACGAATATTTTATGAAGCATGCGTAGACCACAAAAAATTGGTTCGACAAGAGACCTCTGACCAAACCTTCCAGGTTGGTGACTTGGTGTTAAAATGGAATGAGAAAAAATCTAAACCAGGAAATCACAAGTTTGATGCATTCTAGGAGGGTTCATTTTGATTTTTGGGGTTAATCAAGTAAAATATTTCATTCTCCAAGATTTAGATGGGTTCTCTCTCCCAATATCAGTCAATGGCCTTCATCTGAAGGCATACTACCAGTAAGGGGTAGTAATAAAGTTCCTTGGCTGTGTATATAATTATTTCGTTGTTTGTATGTATATATGTTTTCTCTCAAAGAATAAATATCTTTGATCTCCTTCCCCTTGCGCTCTTAGTAGTGCAATTTTGGGACAAGTTCCTTGTTATGGTAATAAATCGAGTTGGCAGGGGAATAGCAAAAGAGTTTGAATAAAAAAAAATTAGTTTAGTTTGCATGAATTCTAGAGCCAAAAAAGAGAAGAGTAGTTTTAGGCGCCCAGGGCTAGCTAAAGCACTTTCACTTTTATTTTGAGCAAAGGAGCTTGTTTCACTGTTCTAAACATCGTCTGGAAAAGCATTTCACAGCTGATGGACAAGGCACCCTGTCATTTGATAAAGAAGATTTTCACTCTTGCATACAGATGAAACTACATTTCAGCACCTTAGGGAGCGAAAGCTACAATTGAGGTGGGGCCAACCCAAAATTCAAAGTCAAAAGTGTGAAGTTTTGATGAGCCCATGACTTTAAGCTCCATGTGTCAGGTAAGGAAGAGAAAAGAGCTCTTGAAAATCGTTTTCTTTCTTCGAGCATCAAATACTGGCAAACTACATTTTGGGTGCTTTATTGAGTGAAAGATGCTTTCGCTCTCCTTTATGGGTGAAATTCAAATCATGGCCCTTCAATCTATTTTTGTGCAAGTGCCACATGGCAAGGGATTAAAGGAGATGATTTTCGCTCCAAGGAAAGAGTGTACAATTAACAAAAGCTTTAAATTTTGGTGTTTTTTCTATTTTGGGCATTAAATGGGTGAAACAGTTCTTACTTGACATTTTAAGTGAAAGCTATTTCAACCTTTGAAAAATGAAAACGTTTGCTAGAGCAAAAGGGAAGTTTTGATTTCTCCAATGCCATAGGCACACATTCTGAAGAAAAATCTAGCATGTGCACACCCCGAAGAAGGCCGTTGGAACATGAAATTATGCCTTGAAAATTGAAACATGATGCATCATGAATTTCGAGGAAGATTGTTGCCCGTGCAGTTGGCCATATTTGGAAGGAGTGCTCAACTACTGGTTAACATGAACAGAAGATCTCCCACTTTGTCCATGATCCCTCCATGCATTTACTTCACCCTAAAGCACAATTAAGGTGGTGGATCAATTGCAATGTTATAATAAGGCCATCGATGTAGTTCAAATGAAACTATAAGGAGATTGCTGAGGGTTTTGCAATATCATTGTTTACCTTGTCAAAGTTCAAAGCGAGAGGGTTGTTGATAAAATGTAGTGCACTAAGCAGCAATGAAACGTTATCTTTTTCAAAGTGAGCACTTGTTCCAAATAAATATTCAAAATGAAAAGCATTGAGCCTAAGAAGGAGAAGACCTTGAAGAAGTCAAAAAGGGAAAAGAAAAAAGTAGTGCCACCACCACCCGAAGATAGGCTGGGTAGAATTCAGGATTGTATGCTCACAAATAAGAGTGTGGAGAAGTTTCACCAGACTATGGATGTCATGTTGACAAGGGTGTCTGTTGAAATAATATGGATGATCACCTATTACTATCACCTCTACTGGTACCTATGCACGCATGTGCATCACTACCAGGAGCTAGTGTGTGGAATTGCTAAGTTTTACGACCCTCGGACTAGGATGGTCTGAAATGCCAAAGGGGACAAGTTGTTCGTAATTTCTGCAAAATATGTCCAGGAGGCTTTCACTTATGGAGAAAATCTCCTTGTCGATTATATAATAAAAAAATAAACATCACGAAGCAGAATGAAATGTACACATTGACAACACAAATGCGGTAGTTCATGGAGATGCAGTTACTGGAGAAGTCGGTGCCTAGGGTATTGTTAGACATGCCCAAACCCTTGAAGTTTTTCAAGCATCCTGATATATACTCCATGTTGGCATGGGTCATGGGACTTTTCTCAGACACAACGACATACGAGTGGTAGGTTTCCCTCATAGAGTGTATTTCACATGGCAAATTATTCCCACCACCATGAAGCCAGAGATAAAGCCAGTGTTCTTCAACTGGGAAGAATTAGTTGCATGGTAGATACATATACTATTGTGCAATCTGCAGAGTGAAAAGGATATTTCATTCCGACTCTGCTCCTTCCTTTCTTGGTATCTATTCTACCACATGCACAATCGTTTTGTTTTTATTTTCAAGAACCGCACTAGTAAAGTGGGTAAGAAAATCCTAGTTTATCAGTGGACTCAAAGTCTATACATAAGTGAATCCTACTATAATTTCAACAGGATGTTTCTCAACCTAACCCTAGATCTAATCTACAACATTTGTGAATGAGTGCAAAGGCAAATGAGAGACGAGGTAGTGCAGAAGAAGCTGGGTGATGTTTTTTAGCGTACACATGGTCTTGTCATCAGGATTTATGGTTTTACTGGGAAACCCTTCCTGTTGTCATACTACACCACGAAGTACCTTTTTGCCCTTGAAGTTGCTCGACAAAGCGACTTCTCTGAACCTGATAGATAAGGCTTTGGATCTTCATATTAAGGAAAGCTCAATCCCCCTATGAGCTGTTAGAGATGTTGGCATCCCTACCACATTGTTTTCTTTTGTGATAAATTTTGCTATGTAATAATATCTTCTTCCTTGAAACTCTATTTTTTTCAAAATGTATTCTTTTTTTCCACGTTTTGCTATCAAGATTTGTTTGTTGCACTCAAGGAAGCGTGTAGTCTTGTATTTTCACTCATCATGCAGGGTCCTTCTCTAAGTTCTCATGACAAGGTCCAAGTAAATTCATGGATTTGAAAGGCAAGAGTTGTTTTGCGCCAACGCTTTTGCTGAAATATCATTTTAGCCTTAAAGATGTAGTGAATACTGGTTAAGTTGGTCAACACAATTTGATTTCAGAGAAAGAGTGAAGCATAGGCCCATTTCGGGCTAGAGGTCGGCTGAAACTGAGTGGGGCCCAAGTGTTTTCACCCCAACTCAAGAGTGCAAGTCAGCTTCAAAGTTTGTTTGAGCGAAACCGCCTTTGTCTTTTCCTCAAGAGTGCAACCCAGTTTTGGATAGAAATACAATGTGGGCCCAATTCCTTTTCACCCCAACTTAACAACGCAATCCCATTTCGGGCCTAGTATGGGCGAAAGTGCCTTTGAATTTTCTTAAATTCAACATAAATTTGCCTTAAATAGTGTGAGGCCCAAGCGCTTTCACCTCAACTCAAGAGCGCAACTCAATTTTAGGGCAAGAAGGGGTGAAAGTGCCTTTTTTGTCTTTTTCTAAAGCCAACGCAATTCAATTTCGGAGAAAGTCGCAAGTGGGGCCCAATTCCTTTTCGCCCCAACTCAAGAGCACAATTTTGTTTCAAGCTAAGGAAAGGCAGTGTGGGGCCTAAGCGCTTTCACCTCAATTTTGGAGTGCAATCCCATTTCAAGCTAGAATATAGTGAAACACAAGTGGAGCCCAAGTGCTTTCGCTCCCACTTGAGAGTGCAAGCTCTTTGCAAAGCTTGTATGGGCAAAACACAAGTGGGGCCCACATCAACGAAGCTCCTATTTCTTAGTCAAACTTTCTTACTTCAGAAAAAATTCCCAAAAGTTCTTCTCAACAATGAAATTGAGTTTCAAAGGCGCACCTTCACCCATTTAAGTGTAGTCGGTCATAGAAGCATCCAAATCCAATCCCCACGGATCTCAAAATCTAGTTTTTCATTGAGGCGGTTCCAGCAAGTGAGAGATGGTGCTACGGGCGAATCACGTCCATGCAACTACTTCTCAACAAGTCATCAAATTTGGGTCATGCTTCATTACTTTTTGATGAGTGCTGGAATTCAATCTTTGCTGCCACCATGATATTTTGTGGTTGGGCAATTATGTCTTAAAGGTGAAATCCTCTATAAAAACTAGCAATTCTAATGTAAAATGATGGACGTTTTTCTAGAAAATTGTTGTACCTGAACTCAGCTATGAATGCAAAGAATCCTTGGCTCTAACTCTGGATCTCTTTTTATGTGTATGTTTTCTATCCCTTATTTTTATTAATTTCGCTTCTTTGTATTAGGGCTATAATTCTATGTTTGAATTTAGCTTCTGATAGAGGGTGAACGCTAGAATAATTCTAAAGATTGCGCATATAAGATATCTGGTTTTAATTTCTATTATATTCTTTGTGTGAAGTGCTATTGGTTTAGAGTACAACTAAGTAATCATGTTGCATGTTCATCACCCCCGTTCATTTGGCTTGAAGCCACATTTTCCATCCCTTTCAATCATTTATCATTTATTTCTTGTTTCCTTAATATCAAATCCCTAAGTTAGAATAGTAAGGGAGGTAGCCCTCTTTGGAGATTGGCACGGGAGGCATTTATTCCTTTCGGTATTTCAATGTTGGTTGGGTCTAGGGTGCATGGATGAAACATTCCATACCTAAGGCAAATTATTGACCAACAATATGATACAATACCTTATGCTTTGTTCTTGTAAATTTTGGAGTTAGAATAAATCCTCCGTGTTTTGTTTCCTTATTGTTCTTAGCACGTAAAAGCTAGATATAAATGCAATAATGTTTGGATAAAATATTAAAATAAAATATGGTCATATTCTTAATCTTGTTTGTAAAATGCACATTACGATGGACCATAAAATATTTTCTTCCTTAATTCTATTTATAATTGCTCTATAGTATCTTTTATACATTTAATTTGATTGTATGGAATTGAAACAATCCCACCAATATTACATAATGACCACATCATGATATATATGTGGTTTCTATTGGGGGCCACTCCCATCATAATACCAAAATCTTACATTTGTTGCAGCATACATTTTCATCACAACTTTTTTCATTTCTTTTTCTCTTGAATATATTCTTCAACTTTCTTGAAGTGCTATGTTTCCACAATCAACTCCTTGGCATCATTTTGATTAAGAAATAAAATCTCGTTTGGCTAGTTGTCTTCTAAAATTTTAATTTCATCGAAATGAATATCAACACCGCAATTCGCTAATTTATTTGCTACTTGATTTCCTTCTCTATAAATATGTTCACACTTCCAAGAGATTACCTCTAGTAATAGATGATAAACACCAACAACAATATTATTTTTTATCTAGTCTCTATATCCTTTTTTGTTAATAGCATTTATGATGATTTGTGAACCCCCCTTAATTGAAATATATTTTCATCCTTTTTTTACTACAATTTTAATCCCTGTAAGAAGTGCCTTAGCCTCTACAAAATTGTTAGTTGAAGGTCCATATGATTTTGAATAAATAAAGAGAATTTTGCCTTCACCATTTCTAAAAACACCACCTCCACAACTTTTTTTGTATTTCCTTTAGAAGTACCATCATTTTTTTTTTAATAAGCTATGTGTGGCTTCTATTGGGGGCCATTCCCATTACAAAAACAAAATATTGCATTGCTCTCATTACATTTCTAACAAGTTAATTAAAGCATATCCAACTTTACATTTTGATAAAATATATTCTTCATTTGCCTTTCTATCAAAGATATTCTCCATATTCCTCAAAATTCTAAGTTTCCACAATCAAATCCTTTTATATTAGATGCCTTCTAAAATTTACATTATGCTAAGATGCAATTCAACACTGCTAATGCCTATAATATTTTTTCCCAACTTCTATATCTATAAATATCTTATCTATAACAACCTCATAATTTATTCATACATTTTTTCAGGGTTCTTATCAATTCCCTTAATATTCCTAGATATTATTTTCATTGAATTTTTTGATTTTATTTGTGGGTTTAGCCCCACTTCTTGTTAGAAATTGTGATATTTGCTTTTTTTTTCCCATATCAATATCCCTTTGGGTTTATTTTTCTATTTGTTTATGATTCTTGGGTCTTCCTCTCTTCTTTTTCATTCCTAAAAATACTTTCATTTTCATCAATCTCTTTAATATTCTCACACTCCTCATATAAGACTTGCCATATTTAGGTTTTTCTTGTTATGAAGGATTTGAAGAGCAAGGAATAACCTCAAAAGAAAAAATTTATTTATGTTTCCCTAGAAACCCTAAAGTGTAAGGATGCTCTTCTCTAGCAATTACCTTCTTATTATGCTCCTCTAATTGTAACATCACCTTGTCCTCATTCATTCCATGGTCAAATACCTCCTCCTCTTCCTAGCTAAAGCCTTAGGGATCCTTGTCTATGCCTTACTTCCATTGCTTGGTTATCAGGAGTTATCTCTACCAACTCAATGTTGGCTAGTGGACTTCTACTTCATCTTGTACTTGGTGAAAATTGTCATAGTGCTTTTATTCTATGATCTGCACATGCTAAGAAACGTCTTCATATTATTTAATCGAAGCATATTTGTGGAGATGAATTTGCCAAGACCTCTCTATATGCATCAAAAAACTCTATCTCATAATTGAGTCATTTCGATTATCTTCTCTCTATTCTACCCAATATGTTGGTAAATTCATCAGTCTCTCCAATATCCTTACTTCTCTCCTTTGTCTTATCAAATATTGATGGGCTATTATATATGCTTGTGGATCAAGTTTGGTTTTATGCTCTTGTGATCTCCCTAGTTACTGATGTGTTGTACATGCTAGGGGATCACGATTATCCTAAGGATTATAGGGATTCCCTAGGCAATTGTCATCATCACTAATTTATGTGCTAGGTTCCCTTACTAGCCAAGGCATTCCTTCATCACTGGAATCACTCAAATATAGTTGTGCATTACCCTATGATTCAGGTGATGTGGTTGCTTCCTCAATATCTTTCCAAAGCATCTCTGCATCTTCATTCATCATTGGTGTATCACTTGGTGGTACTTGTGAACTTATGTTTGTGCCATAATTTATTATACCACTTCTTGGAGTTATATTCTCATCATCCTTAGGTTCCTCTTCTAGCTCCTATAACCTAGATGTTCTTTGTTCATCCAACCTTCGTATTATACTATCCAATTTTTGGATGGTTTGTTCTCTCAACCTTGCATTATGACCTCGCAACGTTTGATATTCCTACTATAGTTGTTGAGTTTGTAGTCACATTATCTACTGTAATAGCCCTATATAATCTAATAGAGTAAGTCCAACAAATTATTTATCAATGGTATCATTCCTATTCTCTTTTGGAACTTCCATTTCAAAAGTGTCCACTCTATCCTCATATTGTACTATTAATCCTATCCTTCTTCGTCCTTCATCTTGTTGGGGCAATTCTCTACACTCCACCTAAGGATACATCACATTCCTATTTACTTGGGATGCTTCTTCTTTCCTTCCACTATTTTTGGGTAATAGTACTATCTCCTGATGTCCTCTTTCATTTGGAGGAATCCATTATTCATCTTCCTCTGTTACATATTCGGTCTCATCTGCAAATATGACATGCACTCACAATCTTCTTCTTTCTCCAGGTTGAGGTGCCAACTATTGCTATTATATGGTTGGTCTTGTCTCCTACCCTTCTAAAAATAAGTGTGTGAGTCCTCTATTAGGCTCCTCTTGTTATGGACCTTGCTCACCTTTAGTCCTCTATTGAGATTCTACTTGTCTTCTTCGTTTGATATCTTCTAAAGAAATGAATAATCACTGTAATTTATAAGGCTTCAACTTTGAGCCATTTACAGTGTCGGGTACTTCCATCCTATTCAAGTTTTGCAAGTTGACTGCTCCATTATTCATTACTTCTACCACCTTGTAGGGACCAAACCGTAACATTTTCAACTTACCAGGCTTGATTTCCTGCTTCCCATTAAACTTTAAAACCAAGTCACCCAGACTAAGTTCTAACTTCCTCAAATGTTTGTCATGCCATGAATTCCTTATTTTCTAAGTTACCTCAATCACCCATTGTGCCATGACTCTTCTTTCATCTAACTTTATAAGTGTTAGTCATTCTTCCAAACTTTCTTGATCACCCAAGTGATGCTCCACTGTAACTCTCAAACTTGGTATCAAGAATTCAACTAGCACCACTACCTCTTGTCCATACATCAATTGGAAATATGTATGCTCTATTGTTGGTTTAAAATTTGTTCTATATACCCATAAAATAGATGGTAGCATTTCCTCCCAATATTCTCCTATTCCACAGGTTTTATACAAGGTAGATACAAGGACTTTTTTTTTTGCTTTTGCTTACCCATTTGCTCTGGGATAGTATGAACTAGACAATGAGTGCAAATTATTGAACTTCATTGTTAGTTTTTTGATGATTTTATTGATAAAGTGTCCTCCTCTATCACTCGTTATCTATAGTGGAATACCAAATATTGTGATTACCTACTCGTACAAGGATCCATTGTAATTTTAGCTGAGTTATCAACTAATGCTCTTGCTTTGACCCATTTTGTCAAGTATTCCATTGCTACTATGATGTACCTACACTTCCTTCTATGAGATGTATTCAATGGTTCAACGAAGTCCAATACCCACCTTTAAAATAGTTCTTGGGGTTGTGATGGAAGCAAATGCCTAAAGTCTCTATTTACTAGCTTTCCTACCCTTTGAAAAGTGTCACATGCTTTCCCATACTCTTTTGCATCATTATACAGTGTGGGCCATCACAATCCTGCTAGTAATATTTTCCTAGCTATCACATCTAGTCCCCATGTGCCCTCTTGCTAAGCCTTCATGAGCTTCTTTCAATACTACTTTAACTTATTCTTACATCACACATCTTTGTAAGATACCATCACTTCCCATTTTATACAACAATCTTATTATTAATTGGAAGGGTGTTGACTTCATAATCATTTTCTTTTTCTTAGTTGCCATCATTTCCTATGGTAACTATCCTATGGAAAGGTACTAGCCAATCAACTTGTACCACGATGAAACAACATTGATGGTGAGTAACTGTGCATTAGGGAATTCATTCGAAATTCCTATTCCTACAGGCTCTCCTGATCGTATCCAAGACAACTGGTCTGCAATTATGTGCTTCTTACCAGGTCTCACTACTACTCAGAATACAAAATCCTATAGGATGACGAGCCATCTACTGATCCATCCTTGTATCACTAGTTTATTTATTAAGTACAATAGGGCTTGGTGATATACATAGAAAGCAAATGGATTCACCAGTAGATAGTACCTAAAATTTTGGATTACATATACCATTACCAAAGCTTCTTTTTTTGTTGTACTATAATTTGTCTCTGCCCTTGACAATAGGTGACTAGCAAAGAAAATAGGTTGATCTAGCCTAAATTGTCCTTCTTGTGCTAAGGCACATCTGATTACAAAATTTGAAGCATCAATATGGACATGGAATTCCTTATCCGAGTTAGAGAACACCAAAATTGGCTACTCACAAGCTTAGCCTTTAACTCCTCAAAGGCTCCTTGGTGCTCCTCTGTCCATTTGAAAGCAATATTCTTCTTCATAAAGGAATCCAATGGATAGGATACATGTGCATAGTTATTTATGAACCTTCGATAATATCTCGTCGATCCTAGGAAGGTTTTAAGTGAAATCACATCATATGGTTCTTCCATGTGCAATATCACATGGATCCTATTAGGATCTATTTTTAATCCTTCACTACACACACTGTGTCCTAAAATTTTTCCATATGGTACCATCAAGTAGCACTTCCTAGGGTTTAATTATATTTGTGCATTTTTGTACCTACTCATGCATTCACCGAGGGTAGGAAGATGCTCCTTGATCTTCCCATAAATGGACCAATAATCCAAAATGCTTTAAAGTTCCCTGTTACCAATTGATAAAATATATATAGTATGATGCATTTAAATGTAGCTGGGGCATTACAGATCCTGAATGGAATTTGATTGTACGCATAAATTCCATTATACACGATAAATGTGGTCTTTAGCTTGTCCTTGGATATACTTATCTGATTGTAACCCAAAAATCCATCCAAAAATGAATAGATCTCGTGTCCTGTGACGTCCTCTAGGATAGAATCTATGAAGGGAATAGGGAAGGGGTCCTTAATAATTACTGCATTTAGACTTCTAAAGTCCACAAATATTCTGATTTTTTCCACCTAATTATTCAAGGTGACCACTATAGGTGATACCCACTCACTGGTCATAACCCTGAAGATGATTCCTACCTCCAACATCTTCTCTATCTCTGTGTTCACCAATGTAGCATACTTTGGGTTCATTCTATATGGTCTCCTCATTACGAGTTGTGCTATAGGCATTAGTGTAATCTTGTGGACACATAACTCAGGTGGTACTACCTTAAAGTCCTTGTATGTCCATGCAAAGATATCCTTATATTCTAAGAATATCTTAAAAGCTTCTACTTTCAATACAGGGTTCCAATCATCACCATAGTGAATCATCCTAGGTTAATCCTCTAGATTGATGTCCACTATCTGAGGTCCTTCATGTTTGATATTATTTGGATCCCTTTCTTATTTATCTATATTATTTTGTTGTGTCAGTATTGCATCAATTTTTGCATCTCCTACTATATACTCTGCAAATTTTTTTGGAAATGTCCATTTCTCTTTCACCTCCTTCTTAGGTTCCTGGCTAACTTTTGGTTCGTCTTGTTTTTCCTTGATCTCCTCTGAGTAAATACAAAGGCAGTTGGGATGAAAAATTTCATACTCTTCTAGTTTCCAATGAAGAAGTTCACTATCAGATCTAGCTTCGTCTTCACTACATTCATCCAGGTACAACATTCCTTCTCCATCTGGTTCATATCCTTCATCTCCTGAGGAATTTTTTGATTCGTCAATCATAGCTACATCCTCACTGACCTTTTGATTAGTTAGATTAATCATATATTTGTGTTGTCCCTTCTTGAAAGTGATCTTATTATTTCCCTAGTTGTGATTAAATTTGGCTACTCGTAGCCATCCTCTTCCCAATAGATAATCGTATACAGGCTTCTGCATAGTAATCATAATAAAATACAAGATAAACTCTTGGTCAACTATCACCACTTATTATGCTATCAAGACTCCTTTTGTCTTGATACCATACTGATCAAAACCATATAATCAAAATATCGGTACTCATAGAGATGGAGTACCTAGTTCTAGCTAGGTCCTTTCAAGTAGCACATTGGCATTGGATCCTCCGTCCATAATAACTTGTATCAATTTGTGCCCTAGGATCTCCATATGCACTAATGTAGGTTTCTTTCCTACATAAATCATCAATATAGTTGGATCCAAGAATTGGTCTTTCATTCCTTTTCCTGAATTGGTTGAATCTGTACTTCCATCACCTTATGCAGTTGTATCTCTTCCACCATCGCTGTCCGTAATGATGGAATAGCTTCCAATAGGTTTACCACTTTGATATATAATGTGGTGTCCAAAACCTATGCTTCTAGATTCTGCATAATTGCCTTCTCTTTTGATGAATTTTTTGGTTCCTTTACTTTAGCTAACTTTACTTGTTTATCTTTTTGTGCTTCATCATGTAGTATTTTCTTTGCTACTTGCCAACACTGCTTTTACTTTGATGGCTCTGGATACTTATCCTTTTTAGCCTAATTCCTTATCATGGCTAAAACTTCCTAGGTTTCCTCCTTAACTTGAGGAACCTCAATGTCTAAATAATTTACATTCTACGGGTTACTTGAACTTGCCTGCTTTGGGAAATTTGCTTCCTTGTGGTTACTCGGACCACACCACCTACACATATGTGTAGTGTTTGCTTGCGGTGTTTCCTATCTCTAAGGTGAAGGACACTTTTTGAAAAAATGCTCCCATTCTTGGTAATTGTGACACTGTATGATCGACCTCCCTTCTGAGTCATATTGCAAACAACTTTGTCCTCCTTATCGATTGCCATGGTTCTACCTTCCACCTCATTGATTGTTTATATAATCGCAACTTGTTTCTTGTTACCCGCTTCCTGGGGTATTAATTTTCTCTTCCTGCTCCTGGATTGTCAATACCTATGGACGTAATCTCAAATTATACAAACATAGAATCACCTCGTGTCCCATCACATTACAGATATGACAATGGTCATTTTGTGAACACTTCACATTTGTATGACCTCTAGTCTTGTATTCTATACACCAAATGTCATTCCTATCAGGTTTTCTTATTTGTTCTTTCATAATATTATCAAAATCTTGATGAAATGATGCCACTGTCCTTTGTATAGTGTCATCTTATCCACTATCTAAATCATTAGACTTGGGGTGAGATAAAATTCCTATGTACGTCTATTTCGATTCACTTTAAAAATTCTTTGCATGCTTCACAACTTCTTCATACATTTTTGATGGTACTGCCTTCATATTTTTCTTATATTTCAGTAGTAATCCATATGCAAACCATTGCTTTACCAATACATCTACCAAAGGTATCTACATCTTATTTACTAACTTCTTTAGTCTACGGTTGTATGATTTTACATCTTTGTCATACTTTTGCTTTGTCATGTAAAGTTTAGTAACAATGTAGCCATCATCCTTCAAAGGCTAAAATTCTAAGGCTAAAATTCTTAAACAAATTTCTCCTTTACTTGATTCCAAGTCTGAAAATCTATTGAATTTTCCTTCTTTAGATACCAATCGATCGCCAATCCTCTCAAGGTAGTAGGAAAAAAAGTTACCCAATCATCTATCTGGTCTAGACCATTTGCCCTTCAAATGGTTATACAAGTTTTGATATGTCTTGTGGGGTCTTCCTTAACCTCACCTGTAAAATGTGGACATCTCTACTTGGCTACATTATTAGCCAACTTTGGAGAATTGTCCTCATCACTTGAGGTTTCTCGTGGAATATCTATCTGATTCCTCCTTGGGGGTGTTTTACTACAGTCTTCATAAGAAGTTTCTATCTGAGGTATCATATTATGTCCCACCAATTGTTGATCAAACTCACATGTATCTTCACTCTGTGACCTCCTTTGCTAATGTGAGGGAGATGGTCTTGGTCCTTCTTCCTAAGACCTCGTTCCATGTTGCCCTGGTGCATGACTCCCATCCTTTGCACTCCCTTGCAAACCTTCTATCACTTTCTTAGGTGGCACAATTCATTCTTCTTCCTTGTGCACTTCTTCTATGTCAACTTGTGCCTCTATGCTAGGTGGTTTTGGTACCTCCTCTTCTGTCTCTATCAACAATGCCTCAAAATATCCTTCTTTAGATGCCTAAACTTGCTCTATTTATGGTTCATGTGTACTATGGTCTGAGTTACTTGCATTCTATCTTTGATAAATTATTGTTATCATTCTTATTATAATGTTCTATCATACTTTCCATCTCCTACACCTTTGTACACTGGTGTCTGTCTTTCACCTCTAATTTTATAGTATTCTTTACTTGTCAATTTGACCCGTTTTAACAAAAATTCTAGATTCGATAAGGTAATGATGCCAAATGTAGCATAGGGGTGCAATATTCCTAGTGGGGAGGTGTTTTCTATGGATTATAATGATAAACTTAATATTCGTAATCAATGGACCAAATCATACAACCATACAATCTTTACAACTAGCAATGTGTGACAATAAAACAACTTTTATGAAACCCAAATTGCACCACTGTACAATCCCAAATCATATAGTAATAGATATTGTATGATTTCCCACTTAAACAATCCTTCAGATTTGGTTTTGCAAGCTTTTGTACACAGTTTTGTAACTAAATTATTTGATTTTCCAATGCTGCCCAATCGGGTAAATTTCCTTCAATCACATAAACTGCCAAATTGGATAATTGTCTTCTGTATTATTTATAACAATTTTGAAGTACAATTTGTATGAAATGAAGGTACAACCAAGTGAAAAATTGGATATTATCCTTGGCCAATCTCTCTTAGATAAATTTTTTAAGGATTAAATATGGCAATTAATCCTAACTCTACCAACATGCAAAGTGCTTTATCAAGGTTGAGAGAGTTCTATATCCAATTTCAATGTCCAAAAATCATACAATAGTGTTCAATACATCTCCATTGATATCATCATATTTACAGATCATTCCTCAAAGCCACACTAGTGCTGGTTTAATCCAATTCCTCCATAACAATGCATAAATTAGCCATAACAAAAAAAAAGAAATACATGCAATAGAGATAAACTATCAAATGTTATTCAACCATTCCAAGATTGTACACTACATAAGAGAAACCATGAACTGTGCTCAAAATTTATTATTTTTCAACAATGTCAATAAAAAATCAGATATATGTAATAACACTTCACAACCAAAACTCATAGCATTTCCTACTAACTAGAATATCACCAGAGCATAACCAGACTATCAAAATTGAAAATGGGACCTTATATAATATTTCCTAGACCTTTCCAAAGTGGTTCTTGAGGAAATTCATTATTTACAACTGCCCATGCATAAAAAAATACATTAATTAAGACTTTTACTAAGTCTAACACCTTATTTATCAAAATCATGCACAATTACAACCTAAATTATATTTCCCATGCATTTCATTTCATTGCACACTGTACGGTTTGCCTTCACCTTGTATAGTTTACCCTTCTGGTTGTATGGTTTACTCTTACCTATATGGTTTACAAAATTTGTCAAAATTGTCAAACTTGGGCAAATCCTTTTATCACTTCTTCTTCTAGGAGGTGGATTTTTTGCCTACATTATAAATATTCATGGAAGTGCAAAAAGGAAATTTTATTTTAAGGTTCATTTGCATATTATTTTAGAGTTGATTAGATTACAAAATTACATTAATCTATCAACTACCTATCTTATATCTTGAAAAAGAAGATTGGATCCTACAACTATGTTTGTAGTGAAATTTGTAGATTATATTTGAAAAGTTATAGTGGAATTATTAAGAGCATATTTGAGAAATTAGTGGATCAATAAGGTGAATTTATTGTTACCATTTATAGTGCATCTATTAAGCACTATTCTAGTTAAAATTTTAACTAATTTCTCTATAATTGTTTGTGCTGATTAAGAAGCACAAAAATAATCTACAACACTTTTGTGGCCAAAAGAAGTTACCATTACAAGTAGAAAGGTGGAGTAAAAAAACCAGCACTGAAATCCTTGAAGGAAGTCTCAAATAGAGACCTTAGTAGTCTCAAGACTCAAGAAGGATTCTTCCTTCAAGCACAAAGTGCAGGATTCCTCACTACCAATAACTTTGATTAACTATCATCCAAAATAATCAAGAAGGATTGTAGATATTCTTCATTTTAGGTGTAAAATTATATATTACAAAAGGCACCTAATTTGTTCCTTGGAAGAATAAAGGCTTTATCATTTACAGGGGTTAGAAGGATATTTTTCATCTAGTAGGTTTATCACCAAGTGAATGAGCTATTCAGTAGTACATCTACAACCAAAATGAAGAGCTATTAGAGAGATCACACATCCTCATTTTAATAGAGTTGTAGCCAGGTGAAGGAGCCCATACGAACAACAAAGTTGCATCCAAATAAGGAGCTACCAAAGAGCTCACATGTCTAGGAGCTAAGGTATTTAAAAAGACCATTTTTACCACTAGAATTAGCCCTATAAGGCAGCACATCACATGCAATAGTGGAGCCATTGGAAGAAGAGATTAGCACTCATATGTATGTAGAAAGGAGGACAATATTCAGTGAAGGAATATCTATGTAATATGAGTAGCATTGGGTGTTCTAACCAATGATAAAGAAAGGATATTAACACTCATGCATACATATAAAGGAGGATAGTATTCAACAAAGGAATATCTACGTAAAATTCAAAGCATTGGGTGTTATAACCAGTGACAAAGGAAGGAAGAAAAAAACATTAGAAATCTGTAAACAAGTGTAAAGAGAGAGGAAGCAATGCCTAAGGCTTACATTGAAGCAAGCATCCACCAAGAGAAGAGATTGAAGGCATGTCAATAAGCTATCCAACTATAGCCATACATCACCCTCTCCAAGATAGCTAGCAAAAGAAAGCTTGCATACCAAGGAAAAATAAGCTCACGTATGGTGCAAAGATAAAGGAGGAATTATGGTTACTTAGAGAATTAGAAAGAAAGCTTGCATGCACAAGCCACTTGGTAGGAACTCTCTACGTCTACCAAAATTAAAGCACTCACCTAAATGGAGTTACACTTAGTTGGATGGATTTAAGATTTTTTGGAGGTTACCACCAACCTCATCATTGCCAAAAGAAACGCTCATTTCTAAAGAAA
The DNA here is from genome assembly GCA_028583015.1 of Wollemia nobilis. Classification (NCBI taxonomy): domain Eukaryota; kingdom Viridiplantae; phylum Streptophyta; class Pinopsida; order Araucariales; family Araucariaceae; genus Wollemia; species Wollemia nobilis. Next base: position 4,901,387 of record JAQPPZ010017206.1, on the reverse strand, counting down.
CGCTCACTACTGAAGAGCACTCATTATTACTGAAAAGAGCTGGCTTGTAATACTTTATGTGACACTTGTCATGAAGCCCATCCTTATTAAGACATCAATCTAAGAGAGTGAAGGACACACCAACATAACTTAGTCAAGCAAAGCAATGAGCAGTCAAAATCAAGTTAATGCTTCAAGGTGAAACATCTATATAGTGTAAGAAAGATAGTAAATACACTGTCATAAAGCCAACATTCAGAGAAGACCAACGAAAGGTATTTAAATCCATCATATTGTAGAGGTGTTAAATTTCCATTTGAAGGAAAACTTATGCCACTCAAAGAGGGCTCAAAATTTACCATAAGCTCTATGCAACACGTAGCAATAGATCTACCAATATACAATAGTAAGGATTGATTGAGGTAAAATCTATATGCTTGTCTTAATATAAAGTTTATGGAGTTATAAGGAAACATATTATTATTTAACAAGCATACTTTAGATTTATTATTTGCAAAAGTTATCAAGGAGGAATAAGGGATATTATAATTGTTAAAATAACTTGCAAATATTATTTTATATTTTTTCCAAACTTGGGAGTTATAAGGTATACAACATCAACTTAGGAATTGGAAATTAGAAAATATTAAATAAATAAAAGAAGGGTATTTAAAATAGGTTTATTAAAAGTCTTCAAAAGTTGGTTTTTTATAGTGTTGTCTCAAAACACTTAAAGAAAGGAAAATAAATACCAACTTTAAAACCTCTTCAAAGAATTGAAAATAGTGCTTAGTTCAATAGGAGTAATAAGGAGATAGAAAAGTTTTTTTTTGTACTTACAAAATTTTACAAAATCAACTTAGAATTGAACTACAATTACAAAAGCACTATATTGATAATACATCCTATCCAAAATATCATAGGGAGTCATTAGGCATTCTACAAAAATTGGTAATATTAGCATCAAATAAAATTATCGAGTTCAGAATTTATTGGGTAGATGTAAAGCTTGATACAAAACCTAAAGACTTATTAGGTTTATTTAATCTCATCAAATAAGGAGCTATAAGAAATATTACAATTCTTTAATCTCTTCAAATGGGTAAAGGAATTTCATACAATGAATGTAAAACTTACTCCAACAGAAACTAGTTTACAAGTCATGAACACATGTGGTTTATTGATTCTGGATCCAACCATCATATGACAGGAAATGTACAATGGTCTGACTGTCTTGAAATTGCTAAAGGTTACAGACTAAGAATTGCAGATAGAAAAAAGTACCCTATACATGGTTTTGGATGTGTAACACCAAGCAAATAATTTGCAAATATTCTACTATAAAAAGTATTATATGTTCTTTGATTAACATTCAATCTCATATCAGTAAGCAAATTGGTAGAAAAAAACTATATGATTAACTTTGGATATATGGATGGGATCAATACATGTCTTATTATGAATCAAGAAGGCATAAAAGCAAAAGGTTCAATTCATGAAAATACCTACATACTAGACTCAATGAAAAATACACAAGACATTGTGATGTTTCAAAAGGATGCTAACACATTTACAGAGGAATAGGTTGAAGAAAATGAAGAATCAGTACACCAAAAAGGTAAGCACAGAAGGATAAAAAATAGAAAGATAAGAGGATAATTGCATCATGCCCTACTCATTCATCAACAATCAGAACCAAATGGAGATACATGCAAAAGTGGCTAGATAGAAGACAAGAAAGATGAATCTGAACAAGCCGAAGATCATCCAATGAAGAAAGAAGCCTCATCTGACTCTGCATCATATGAAGACATAGATTACCTATTGAACCTAAACATAAAATGTTAGGATCCTATCCTAACATTAATTAATAATAATAATAATAATAATATAAATTGTATATCTTATGGTTAAAATATAAAATAATATAATAATTAATTATATATTAATTATTATATTATTTTAACATTAGGGTTGTGACTCTTCACTCATAACCTAAAAGGGGTATAAGATATTATACAATCATACCTTTTGGGATATCCATGAATATAAAATATAATATAATTTATTGAAGGGACTTCCCGACAATATCAAAAGGCGATTCTTTTAGATTTAGGTTATTTATTATTTATTTATCATTTTATGTGCTAGGAACCCTAGGTTCCTACCATATGGTATCAGAGCCTTATGGATCCAACCATATTGGTCAAGGAAATGAAAAATGACATTGCAAAAATTAGAAGAATGATTGAACAAAAACAAAAAAAACAAATGGAACGTTCTGATCGTATTATACAATATTTAATGGAAATGCAAGAGGAGACCCTAGCCATGAAATCTCAGGTAGAGGAGGAAGAACCCATAGCCATGGAATCCCAGGTGGAGGAAGAACCCATATCCGACGAATCCCAGGTGGTAACCATTGCTCTTCCCAAGAAAGAAAAAAATGCAACTGAACATATTGCTCCAAACCCTAAATTAATTGTTTCTCTGGATGAGCCCATAACCAAAGAACTTTCAGAAATACCTATTGCACTTTCGAAAGAAATTAATCAAAACCCTAATAATGAAAATATATTTTTAAAAGAAATTGCACGTGAAGAAGAAGAGGAAAAAAATAGGAAGGAAATTGCAAGTGAAATTTCTTTTCATTCGGAGGAGCCCGTAGTCATGAAATCCCAATTGGTACCTATTGCACTTCTGGAAAATAAAGAAAATATTTTAAACCATCAAGAGAGCAAGAACCTTGCCCCCAATCCAGTTTATTCCTTGGGGGGTGACAGACCAAAGCAAGTTGACCACCGCCCTCTCCATTTATTAAACCATAAATTTTCATTAATTTCATTGAGACAGGTGGGACAAACCTCTCTACTAAAATCAAGGGAAAAAAATAGAAATTTTGCTTTAAAAATAACCATCTCTCAAATAGAAACTTCCATGAAACAACCTGCCGATTATGACATCAATAGAAAAATGATATTGCAGAAGGCGTCTTTTCTCAACTTGAAGGATTACACTGCAAGGCTGTTCTCTGATGCACGTCCGCCTCCATGGCCGCCACCATAACTAAAACCAAATTATACAAATACTGTACTGAAAATATTGAGAATTTTTCCTAAGAAAGAATTCATGGACATATCCAACCAGTACAACTGCGTCATATACTAATGAAAACAAAAACTACATCGTACCGAGAATAAATGACTAAGCTTGTCTTTTAAGAAACTTGGTGAACTAATTCCCTTATTTTTAAAATACAAGAAGCTCAAATGGTTGTTTAAGGCGGAAGAATTTAATATAAGGTGATTGACAGAAAGGATATGGTTTACAAAATGCTATAAAGTCCAAGAATGGTTACTTATATCTCAGTATTAATAATGGGGATCGTTGAATTGCATCAACGACACAATAGTCTCATCAAATTTCTTTATCAAGAGGGATTTATGGATGAGCAATTTACTCAGCCTGAGAAGCTGTAGGATAAAAGCAATCCTCATTTTGCGGAGGAAGCGGTAACCTTGTTTTTTTTTGAGGATACTCTAAAATTGGTTGAAAATTTCCAAAGAACGTCTACTGAGTGCACAACTAGTGGCAGTGATCCTCTATATTTTGGTAGACAAAATGGTTACCTCAAATGATGGCGTTATCTCCTTGGGTTTTAGAATGATACGACTGCACTCTCCATTTCAATTGGAGTGCAATTGAATTTTTCAGGGAGAAAATATTTGTAAGCAACATTATCCACGTAAGTGCTGGCACTGCATCCTCTTTTCCACCCTCACAATCCTTGGTTTGGTGGACAAACAAATAGTATCATTAACGCAGGACTCCAAACTTACATTTTTTTTTTCCACCATTTGCAAAATTAAATACAACCTTAATTAGAAGTCCATTGACATTTCTTCAAGGATTAATAAGAATAATGTGGTGTCCTGGCATTTTTTTTTACCGCAAGCTGTTTGGCAAGTTCGTAGTAATTCTCAGATACATTAAACCAGAATGCATGCTGCCTCACCTCTGGAGTACCATCAATGGAAAAAATCTAGTCTGGGTTATACCACACATTGTTAAGCAGATTATCACAACTTTCTACCGATGGATAGCAGTAGTTGGTGAAATGAATGTACCTAATTTTACGAGTGTAATCTCCATTGGATTCTAAGGGTAGTTCATCATTCTGTCCTTGTCCATATCTATGTTTAATCATAAATACACCTCAATGAGAAAGATAAAATACAAATGCAATGGTTATATCTATCTATATCTAGGGACGAAGACTAATTAAAACTATGTAAAACTGATATGGAAAAGCAGACAGTATGAGCCCACTAATGGGAAATTGTAACATCATCAACGTGGTAATCTAGGTTTCCATTCCCAGCAATTCCATAGTGAACAACTCCATTTACCTTAAAAAAAAAAAAATTGAGCAGCAGTTGGGTGGTTACCCTGCATTCATCTACATCAACATACAACAACATTGGTGAGAATTACATAAAACTCAAAAAAATAGTTCAGTAGTTTCTAAAGTGTATTAAATTTGCAAGAGGTGTCGGTACCAGATGTCAGTAATTACCATTGCTAGTCCAGTCATAACCACAATCACTTTTTGGTTAGCGATTGTTCCAACGTGGAATCTCTTTCCTGCATGAAATGAAGTATATACTTTGTATGTCAGCCTTCCAATCCTATAAAAAGAATCATGTATAGATTCAATGATCTCGGCCAATGTTGAGAATATTTGGTGATACACACGATTAGCAAACGGATAACAACAACCAATAGATACCCTGCCAATGAAGAATAATACATGATTTACACTGCTACTAAAATCTGATAAACCAGGGTGAATGCATGGCATAACCAGAGCTTGTTTTCAAATATGGAAAAGGCGGTGATGGCATCAGGCCCTCCCAAATGCAGCAGCAGAAGTGGATTCCATCACAGTTTGCAATAGAGTTAGAAAATTCCAGTGGCAAAACTTTCCAACCAAAGTTCCTGATAATTGGAAGCCTCGTGGATATGAGCAGCATTTCTATGAGCAACCTTGCTCATCGTAAACTCAATATTTGATCTGTCATTTTCGCATTTTGACCACAAAGTATAAAACCATTCAGTTGGCTATTGGAAAGTACTAGACGTTCAAGTCTTCGTAAATTTCCATTGGGATTCTGCCATTCAAACATCGTCAATTTCCATTGGGATTTTGCCATTCAAATTGGAGAGGCCAAACCCAAAACTCTGAGCTTCGTACAGTCCACATTTCAGGTGGTAACGAGCCTCTAAAATGGTTCTTCCAAGTTCTCAACTGCTGAAGATTTGTAAGCTTACCAATTGAAGCAACACCTCACCAGATAGATTTTTATCAATATAGTAGAAGAGAAGACAACTCGAGATATGACCTAGCTCTGGAAGAATACCACAAGAAATATTATTGGAACTTAGGTTGAGAACAACAAGAAGACTGCAGTTCACGATACTCGATGGTATGACAATTATTTAAAATATTGAGACACCCAGAGAGTCGGGAAAAAACTCCAAACTTACACAGAAACAAATATACAGTGAAATCAAGCTGGACAAATTAACTAAAAAGACGGTGGCAAACATTCCAATCCGTAACATCCAATTTAGTCAAGTTAGACAAATTACCAAAAGTAATTGGCAAGCTTCTCAACACCATGCTCTCTATATTCCTCACTCCCAAATTGTAGAGTTTATATATGTTAGGAGGCACATTCCTTATGCTAGTACAAGAACAATTGAACTCTCTCAAGAATGGCTGGTTTGTGATATAATGAGGCAACGCTTGCAGTTCCTCGTAGTATGAAAAGCTCAAATACTCAAGCATTGTGATGTTTTCCAAAATATCTAAATTCTCTAACGTAAAATTGAGCCTCCTACAATTGGAAAAATCCAGATATTGCAGGCATGTCAGCTGCTTAAATGAAACAGGCAAACGCTCCATTCAAAGATAACCCACTCGCAACGATTATGAGACGAAATTGGTCGCTTTGAGGACAAAGCCATTTTTCAAGAGGGGTGGAATGTTAGGATCCTATCCTAACATTAATTAATAATAATAATAATAATAATAATATAAATTGTATATCTTATGGTTAAAATATAAAATAATATAATAATTAATTATATATTAATTATTATATTATTTTAACATTAGGGTTGTGACTCTTCACTCATAACCTAAAAGGGGTATAAGATATTATACAATCATACCTTTTGGGATATCCATGAATATAAAATATAATATAATTTATTGAAGGGACTTCCCGACAATATCAAAAGGCGATTCTTTTAGATTTAGGTTATTTATTATTTATTTATCATTTTATGTGCTAGGAACCCTAGGTTCCTACCATAAAGAATGCAGAGAAAATATACAAAGTGCAAGATGAAGATGAAGATCTATATTGAAGACCAAAAGTCTTTAGTACCCAAATAATGTAATACAGGGGTGTTAGAGTTAGATTCTATTACATCATTTGGATCATGTAAATGTACCTTCCTAGGTACATACTTAAGACATTATATTACTTTAGGGAGAAGTTATCTAGTTACTTCATGCAATGTAATAAATGCACAAGTGTTAATGTGCAAGTTGTAAAAGTGCAAGGTGTTCCTTGTACAACTAGTTAGAGTGTTGGGCAAGGAATCTATCTTCCACTATAAGAGGCCTTCATTGTAAGAGTTTGATAAGAAATTTAGTAGGTAGTAGTAGGAGTAGTGGGTGACTCCATTAGTTATGGAGCACATTATGGTTCTGTAGCATCTTGCATGGAGTGTCCATTTCCTCCATAGCAATATTGTATTCATTTCTATCATTTCTATTTATAGCATATTTCAAAAATCTTGTGAGTTTACTTTATTTCATATTTTAGCATCTTGTGATTGTCATCTCTCATTGTGATCTACCTCAAAAGCTAACAGTCATCCCTTCAAGGCTTCTTATTTGTCAATCCCACACAAGGTCCACCACCGTACTACTCATACAATGACATAGATAAGTGTCCCATACAACATATCCTTAGCATCCAATCCTGAATCGCATTGAATGCATACTCGCATATCCCATGGTAGGAGGTGACTTGGTTTATTTTTGTCCATCCTCATCGATGGATCTAATTAAATTTAAGTTCAAGGTTTCTTTATCATCCTCACTGATGATGTTGGTTTTTGGTATATTTTTCTCAAGGCTTCCTAAGGAGGGTTATCACACATAATTTTAATAACTTCTAAATTTCTACGTGAGCTCTTCCCATGATTTAAGAATTTTATAAAATCTACAATTCCTTTACTTAAAATGTCCTATTAAGCAAATATTTTCATTCAAAATTAAATAAATAGAAGCCCAAATATGAGGTTATATTTTAACCCTATCAAAAGAATGCTTTTATTACTCTTGCAATAAACACGTATAACATAAGCTACATTTTTATTAGAAGAATGCAAAATAAATTTTACAAATAAAAGCCTAGTGATCCATTCTAGATGGTAGAAAATATATCAATTTTGAATTAAGTTCACTTTGACTACTATTGGTGTCATGACCCTCCATTGGAAAAAAATTAAATTGGTTGAATTGATATTTTGTGGAATGCTCATTTGAATGGAATGCTTGGACAATCTTTGTTTATATGCTTAATTTATTTAAGGATAAGCTTTATAGTATATAAATTTTATGAGAAAATGAGATCTATTTTATCCCCCTAACTGATTTACTCGATGCCCCCCTTTGGAAGTTATGTGATGACAAAATCTTCTCTGTCAAGTCTGTGTACCTACTTCAGATCAATATCCCCATATGCATGATTCCTATTAACCTCATTTGGCTCAAGTGTTTTACGCCCAAATTTGGCTTCTTTTCTTGGATGCTAGATAAAAAAAAACATGACCATCAACAACCTCATGATCATAGGAGTAATGATTCCCAATCACTGTTATCTCTACAATTATGCTTAGGAGTCCACCTACCACCTCTTCATGAATTACCCCTTAACTGAAGCTTTCCTAAGTTTCATATTAAGCACTTTTAGCATTGCTTGGATCTGACCTCCTTCATTGAATAGCCTCTTCACCCAATTATCAACCCCTTTCGTAACAACAAAATAAAATCATTTTGGTCCCTTTACCTCCACCACTTCCTTTGGTAGGTCTAGCTTGAGTGCAAAAATAGAACCTTTGTTAACCTATCTAGAGATCCTATCTCTATGGGCAATAGAGTGCTTTATTTTTCTAGCAAAAATGCCCAACTTTTTCCCTGCTCAAGACCCCCTGATCTTGAAATTGAGTCCATCATTACTTCGAACCTCAATTTATCCATGGAGCTATCTATAACCTCGATGCCCACCAATGCTTGATCCAACACTTTTTGGACCCCTCTCCCTGAAGGATGGCTTAATCTCAACTTTGATGGATATTCCAAAGGTAATCCAATAAGGGCTGGAGTAAGAGGGATTGTTAGAGATCATAATGGTAAGATTATTGTTGCCTTTGCTAAAGACCTGGGCATCCAATCCAATCATATAGCTGAATCCAGAGTGCTCTATCGTGGGCTCTCAATTATTAGCAATCTTCAATGCATGCTAATTATAGAAGGTGACTCCTTGAATATCATCAACTATTTTAAAAGCAACAAAGCACCAAAATGGAGAGTCAACAACACCATTCTAGAAGCCAAAAGACTCCTCCAAGGTTACCCCATGTCCATAATCTATTATGTCTTTAGGGAATCCAACCGTGCGGTTGATTCATTGGCCAACCTTGGGCCTCATCAACATTCCTTAAGTGTATAGTACAATGATTTCCCATAAAATCTTATCCATGCTATTGTTGCTAATTACACCAAGTCTTGTTGAGTTTTTCCACTTGCCCACCATCCTTGGTCAACCTTTGCATGGACCTATCCTAATACTTAATCTGATGCTCATTTTTGCTTGCCTCTCTTTATGTCTTAGCCCCACACCATCCACCCATCCATTACCCCTACTTACCCCCTTCCACCCCACCATGTCCACCCTCGTTATTCTCCATCAACATCGTCCTACCCACATAACCTCCATCCACCTCATCACTGTTATCTTGCATTCCTCTCATATTTCCCCATGTCCCTCCATCCCCCTTACCAATCACCCACATTCCTCTTTGTCCATATGGTCATGTGTCATACGCTCTTCATCTATTGGAACAACTATTTGGATTTCCAACTTGGTCTTCCTTGTTGCCTCAAGTTTTGTTGGTTGATGATCGCATGCCACCCTAGTTGGCCATCATATCCTTCTAGGGCCTTTGATTACCAGAATTTTCCACTCACCTTTTTCCCATGCTCAAAACATCTCTCATCCCAGGGCACACATCCCAACCACCTTTGAAGATCAAAGGTGGCATCAAACCTATAGATATCTTAGCATGCAGACTAAGTGCAACTTTAAGTTCAACCTCCATCCCAGTGTACATTGTTTTTCCTTCTTTTGTCCTTCTCTTGGTCAACACTTCAGAGCCCTCAATTTCCATCCTTGATTCACCATGGCCCTACTCACACTTGACTCCCTCAACATTGACCCTTTGGTCAAAGAGATTTTAGGTAGCCATGGATTTTTACCCTTTCTGAAGAAGTTCTCTGAAAATGATGAAGAGGCGACTAAGGAGATCATCGAGACATGGGATAAAAACAATGTCATGGTTTGAAGGATCGAGTTCTAGATTAACATCCAAATGATGGCAAAAGTTATCAGGTTTCCAATTGATGGTCGAGTGGTCAGATGCGACATACACTCAATGGTGTTGGAAATATATAGCTTTTCAAATAAAGGTAAGGATTTTATCATTGAGAATGGAAGAATTGTTAAAAAATCCCTTCCCACTCCCTAGGATCTTGTCATGATTCCCATCATGTAGTTCATCACCATAGAAAAAGTCGACAACCCCCTCTGTAGCTTTCATATTACCTTTCTTAGCCACCTTCGAGACATTAAGAAAGTTAACATCCCTAACTACCTTTTTAGATACATCAAACTTTCTATAGCTAATTTTAGGAAGAGAAAATCCACTCAACCCATCCATAAAGGTCTCCACATCATCCTTTACAAGCATGCTCTTGATGCCTTCACCAAAAAGGTGGTGGTTTCTAGTAGTCTGCACCCTTCCAATCTTATTGAGAGTCCCATCCAGGAAACCCCTATCCAAGATGTCTCAAGTGATGAAGAAGACCTTGAATTTGTCTCTCCCTCCTTCAAAAAGTACACTCCTAGATCCAAGAAAAAGGATACCTCCCCTTATGCAGAGAACAAGTTTAGACGTCAATCCCTTAGAAGCGCCATGCATACTAAGAGCCCTACATCTGCCAAGTGAATTCCCACCCCTACTACCTCCAAGGCCTCCTCTCTCCCTAAGAAGCAAAATAGAAGATCCCATTATGAAGGCCTCCATTGATGAAATTCCTCACATGGATTCGATGATTGATCCCAATTTGAACCCCTTTGCAAATTCATGTTAGAATTCTATTCTCAGTCATCTTTCCAGCACCATATTTAACCTAACTTCTATGCATTCAAAGCATCCTAGACTACTTATCAACAAGCAACAAAAGAAGTGCTGGATGAAATCCATAGTCACCTTAAGAATGTCGATGACTTTGAATGCAAATATGATTGCAAAAGCCAGCATTGATGACTAATGGTGCTTCTCGCATGCTCTGTTTTTGTTAGGGTCTACCCTGTCGATTTGTTTTTAGGATTGTTGTGTCGAGATAATCTCACTAGGATTCCCTTTTTTGGTCTAGTTTGTAGTGGATGTAGGCCCTTGATTGTTAGCTCTGTGTTGTTGGATCTAGTCAGCTAACCTATGACTTTTTTTAAAAGGTTTTGGGGCCCCTTTCAAAACCCATTTGTTAATATAATCTACTTATAAAAAAAAGTAATTGACTACTTCATGTGTGATTTTTGTAAGATATTAGAACATGATGCTGCTAATTGAATTGCACTTATGTGTAGGAACAAGTGTTCATTCGAGGTGAGAGAAGAGACTCAACCACAAAGAATGGAATGGGGGAAAGGATGTGAAGTGTTATTTATGAAATAGTTTAGGCAATCTGGATAAATTCCCATTTCATATAGTTGCATAACATGGCTTGCTTGAGGAAAAATAGATTTAATAGTGGTTGAATGAAATATGCTACCTTGATTGTGATTTGTTTTATTAGAATCTATTTTTTTTAGTTGAACTTCCTTGATTAAAGAAGTTATGGTATGGTGAATCAATTTTTCTATATATGAGTTAACTTTAGAAGACAAGGAATTGAATCAATTTTGCTATATATGAGTTAACTTTAGAAGACAAGGAATTAAATCTTGACTGATTTAAGCATGTTGTTAAAGTAGAAAACATCCACTAATCTAGTCGAATAAATAATGGTTGCCTTATATTTATTTGGGAGATGTTCGTTGAGTGAGTTTTCTATAGTCCTTGGAATTCAAAGCCAAAGAATAAGGGAGATGAGACACTTCGTTAACAACATCATGACTAAACTAAAAGGGAAAAATAAAGAGAACAACCAGGAGATAAAATGGAGTAAGAGACTAGACATGGTAAGGGAGAAAGTGAAGGAAAGGAAGAAGACTAAATTTGTTTCACCAAGGGTGTTCAACCAGGTTTGACTACGTGTAATAGGTAGATATTCTGAGGAAAAGCTTTGCTTATTTTTATGTTGGTTATATAAAATAAATGCTTGTGATTTTGAATTCAAGAAAAATCCAGTTAGTAAACCAATGGAGACATTGTAGTTGACTAGCTGAGATAGATAAGCTAGGTGTTATTTTTATGTCGATAGACTTGTGTGTGTGTCTTTCTAAGATGTCATATAATTACTCTATTTTTCTTGTTCTAGAGATATAGAAAATGAAAGTAGGACAAATGTAATGGCTGTAAGAAGTTATGGATAAATATTTGAAAAATTCCAAATTCCATTTGGTGTGCTTAATGTGGTTTTGCTAGTTTCTATGGTTAGATATTATGTTTGGATAGAAGAAAATGATTGAGGATTGGTACTCATCTCTTATTCCAAAATTTGGAGTGAAACTATAAATAAATATAAATCTGCTATACCAGAATGATTGTTGTGTTTATTAGTGAATCTTCTTGTGTGGAAATTTACTCATCGATTGACTGGGGAATATGAGTAGAGGACAATGAGTCCATTAGGAAAGAAAAGGTATTCAATCAGATGTATGGTCTGTGTATGTGATTGTGATGAGGAAATTTTTACGGTTGTGAAAGCAGTGATGGATTATTTATGCTTATTTCCATTATTGAGTGTACTCCTTCATTTGCAATTATTTAGGAAGGTAAAAGAAATATTTTAATGAATATGGTATTTGTTGGAAGTTACATGATTGAGTTACTTCTACTACCTATGGATAATAGAATTTTTATTGAAGGAAACCAATGCTTGTTTTGTATTCGATTCTATCTATGATAAAGAAAGAAGACTGTTGAATATTTTATGTGAATGTATGCAACATATGCTTTATTGATACTTCTTTAATTTGAATGATTGAATTGATCGTAATATTTAATAGTTTCATAAAGGAATGCATCTCGTAATTTTTAAAAGGATTGAAATTATTGATATGTTAATAGTGCATTAGTTAAATGCATTATCATATGAAGAAATTGCACTGATCCCCCATAGATATTCCTTCTTAATGGACGAGAGTTGCTACCTTCTATCTCTAGAAGAGAGGTTGAGTGCATTTTAAGGATTGCGACGTCCAGAAACTACATATTTTGTGAATATTATGGTGAAAGTATTGAGGAGCTACAATAGTTCCTTGATGTGAGGGAGTTTTCAGTGATGGCAACTCCATGATCCAAAAATATGGGTCATTAGAACCCAAGAGTTGTAAAATATTATTGGAATCTATATTGGCATTGTAGATTTTTAGAGGACTTGTTAGTGGCATTCACTGTAATAATAACGTTCAGTTGTAAATGTTGATGTTGTGAGTTAATGAGAATATTATCTGCTGTGTAAATATTATGTTAATATCAAAACCATTAAATGATGTTATGGATGTGTCTTTTAGACTTCAGTTAGTGGAAAATGGAATCTCATTATTCATAAAGTCTTGATATGCAAAATATTTGTTGGCCATAATAATAAATCTCTTGTATTGAATAATCCATAAGTGAATGGAAAAACTATTTCTATATTTACTTATGGTTGTTTTCATAAGTTTAGATACACCAAAAACTAGTTAAGGATGTCTAAAGGATTAGATATGGTAACTTCCATTATACAAATAGGTTGAGAAGTTCTCTTTCCTAGGAAAAGAATAATAAGACCCACGAAGAGTAACCAACTCTCATTGACATGAGTTGGAAAGGAATCACTCTTACTCTTAAGGCATATGCACTAATAGAATTGTGCAAGGCACCGATATATTGAAACCACATTTTAAAGGATTGAAAGGCATGAGCTAGCTCAAAGGATATTTGAGATAGATAGCTTCATTGAAAGATGCCACCTAATAGATAGACTTATTATTGAAGTAAGGATAGGTGTAACTTGGGATGGTCAAATGGAATAGAAGTTATCACCTAGTACTCATGCGTAGATAGACTTATGCATGAAGTAGGGATGGGTGAATTGTAGTCGCTTGGTTAAGACATGTCCTCAAGTAGCTAGTAGCGATAATGACTAGAGAGTTATATATATATATATATATATATAAAACTTCTATTAGAATGAGATAGAATAAGATGGGTCATGGCGTTTCGTAGTGGGATATAAAATAGTTTTGTTATGTAATAGAAAACATACTGATGAAGGAAATAAACCCTGTCAATAGAATACCTATTAGGAGTAAATCTATTGAATTGCTTGAGATGATAGGGTAAATGACTATTAGTAAGAGGAGCAATTTTAAGGACTAATTCCCAATGAATTATTACTACCTCTTATATGTATGGCTAGGGATAATGCCACCAAAGAGAATAAGAGGAAGTTTTGTCCCATTGACAAGGCAGACACAACAAAATAATATTGAGAAACACAAGTGGGTAACCCTAGAGTGAGTTAGCCAAATGAACCTCTTACTGAGGCACAACAAGCTAGGGTTAGATTAGAGGCCAAGTTGGTAAAGGAAATGAAACATTTGAAATCTTCTAAATTTAATGGAGAGGAATATGGGGACAAGGCCTAGGTATGGCTAAAGGATATAGAAATCTATTACAACATGAATAACTTTTCCTCAAGCACTAGAATATCTTATGCCACACTACATCTGCAAGGTGATGGTTTAGCATGATGGGAAGCATATAGTAATGAACTAGATCTTAAGGCAATAGTTGATCTAAAATGGGTAAAGTTTGTGAAAGCCTTTAAAGATATATTTCTCACAAAATATTTCTATTCCCAAAAATTTGAAGAATTCTCTAGACTTCGGTAGGGAACTAGGATAATGGAAAAGTATTATCAAATATTTATCAAATTAATGAAATATGTACCTACTTATAATGAGAAAATGAAGATCCATAAGTTCATATTGGGAGTAGATCCTATAATTGGACAAGAAGTGGATATGCAAGAACCTGCAACTCTATAGAAGGCCTATGATTTAGCCAGGAAGGCTGAAATATATCTTAAACCCATCTTCGATTATGAAATATTAGATGAAGAGGGTAAAGAGGCACTAAAAAAGAGAAATAGTGCAGGTTATGTAAAATGGAAAGAGAAACAATAAAGCAAGAACCTCTCTCAACAAGGACCAAGGAAATGATAGGAATAAAGGGAATTTTAGGAAAAGGTTCCAAGGGAAGAACCGAAACAATAGTAAGGGTAACGATAGATAGTCACAAGGACAATATAATTCGACATTTGCCGAAAAAGTAGAAGGACAAAAGTAGAAAGAATATCTAGGGTCAAAATAAGGATGTTACCTTTGTAGAGAACCACATTATGCTTCTAATTTTCTACGAAGAACATAAATGAGTTCCAAGGAAAAGGAACCAATGTACAAAGAAATTGCACCTAGAGAGCCAGTGCAAAAAATCTATGTAGCTATAGGAAACCAGAATCTTGATGGTCAAGCCACACCACTAGTGATTAGAGTTAAGATTTTTGGTAGAAATGTTAAAATCTTGATTGATATTGGTGCTACAGATAGTTTTATTTCCACTAGTTTAGCTAAAGATTTTTCAAAAAGGTTAGGAATATTGGCTCATGGGTGGAAGGTTGAGTATGGTTCAAGATAAACCTACTCTATTAATCAATGTTATTCTATGGAAAAAATAGCCTTAACTAGTAGTACAACTATGGGAAGTTTGTACGTAGAACCTCTGCATGCTTTGACATAATCCTAGGAATGGATTGGCTGCAAGTGCATAAGGTAGTACTCAACTTTCAAGATAGATGAATTGAGTACATATGATATGGAATGAACACTTGACAGCAAGCACAAGAATTGCATGATGAAAACATACATTGTATTAATCCAAAAATACATTTATAGGTATGTCTGCCTTTAAAATAAACATTTAATACACACGATTAGTGTGAGTATTAAGTGCAATATTAATACCTATCATTCCTTCCCATTGAGGAAGTATTGGTCCCCAATGATATTTTTGGATGATAATCTTGTGTTTAATTGGATTTCACCTATATGCTCGTAGCTCAACAATCAAAAATGAAATTCCAGTCATGTAATCCAACCTATAATGTGTGGTGATTAAGTCCACACATGGTCAAGGAGCATAGATCCTACCTGTTCCTCATCCAGTTCACCTGTAGTATATGATATACCTCTCTGAAGAGAGATACGTGCTATAATCCATGGGCTATGATGAATCTTGGAACTAGCCTTGGCAAAGAACAAGGTTCATGGGATTTGAGACAATAGGTGGAGATGAAAGCCACCTTGTTGAACTCTACTAGTGGTTCATGATGAAATCCAACTCACTAGCGTTTAAGCGAATTATGGTGTGTGTGGTTATTTTTAATCCTAAGAAAGTAAACAAGGAAGCATTTGATGATAATTCACTAAATTCATGCAAAAAGGTGCATTTTACTTTTAGAAGAAGCTAGATAAAAAGACACCTACAAGATGCAAACCCTAACTGATGACCTACCTATTAGGTAGCCTACATGCAGATAAACCATACAAGGGCATCATAGATTTAACTTCTTTTTTATTTTTCTTCTTTTTATTTTATATTTTTGCATTTATAATAAAAATAAACTATCTGTTTACCTTTCCATTAAAGAAATCATGCAAGAAAAATTGAATTTTAGGAAATTTTGACTGTGTAATAGAAAATAGAAAGTTCAGGCACCTACCTTATCAGCCCATGAACCTACTATTTCTAGAAATTTGAGCAAAAAAGGCTCTATTATGTGGCTGTCCTAGGGTGGGATGACTTCCAATTTTATGGCCATCCCAGGGTGGGATGGTTGTGTGGCCATTCCAGGGTGAGACGAGGAGCAGTCCAGAGGTTGTTTCAGGCTAGGACGACCAATACCTGCAACAAAGACCAAGCAAAAAATAAGGTTAAACATTCAATTAAGCAATATGGATAGGGTACCACTATGATTACAACTAAAGTAGGGGAAAAATTATTTACCAAATGAAGCTAAAAAATATGCATCTATTGCTAGTGTGTTATGAGCATCAAAATGAAAGCATGCAAGTAATAGTGGAAATACACCAAATTGCAAGAAATGAAATAAAAGGAAGTTTATTTATATTAATTTGATGGTTCAAAACCATGGTTACATAGATGTACCATTGAGGGCTCAATATTGATACAATTGTTACAAAATGGTGCCCAAGGATCAAATCCTCAAAGTAACTCATGTGCACTTCCAATGTCTTTCCTCATACCTACAATTGAGGTGGGTGAACCTATTATACCACCATTTTTTTCTATGATCTTGTTATCCTTCCTAATGCACTATAAAAACTTGCACCTGCACACAAGGAAATCATAATCATTAAATAGCAAGTGTGTATGGTGAAAATATGCAATCCCCACTAGCACTGAAAGACTAGAAAATATGAATATGTAATAAGCCTATCTAAATCAACTCAAAAAAACTTGAAATTATAAGGGTATGTAACATAGATGGTTTTGGGAAGATATTACTAAAAATAGAACTGAAATTGCATCAGTTGGCATGGCGTAATCGCAGTAGACCTACGAAGCATGCAAAATCCAAAGCAAGAAATTTATGCCCCTAAAAATATCCAAAATGCATGAAAATTGGAAAAAATACATAAAATGACATTTCAAGACAACCCATGTGGTCATATTTGTAAAATAAAGCACATATCCTTGTGCATGCTCCGATGGACCCTACAAGCCTGCAAAAACTTGAAAATATGATATCTCATCCAATACAACTTCAAAATGTATGAAATTTTGAAAGTAGCATCACATGATATCCTAGAATATGTCTAAGTAAAAAAATTAAAGAAATAATGCATATATATGCCCTCATACTAGGGTGGTATGGTTGGGACTATCACAGAATGAGGATCGTCCTAGGGTGGAATGGGCACCAATTTTGCACTTATTTGATCACTAATTCCTCTATGAATTGGTATAAAACCCTCCTAATGGTGTTTTCATCAAATTTTGTGGTTAAATTCACTCAATTTATATATTTGTAAACAAATTGTGCATCCTAGATCACTCGTAAACCTCCTTCGTTAGGTAGATATTTCAAGGGAAAAGGGCACAAAATGGTGAGGGGAAATCTTGGCAGCACTCCATCGCTATGTCTCAAAAATCCTCTCTATATTTTGTGTGGAAAACGGATCCACTTTATAGCCAAAGAAAGCCTTTGGGCAAGAAGGCATGCGAGGACATGCAGGGCAAGAAGCGCCATTTGGCCAACATGGTGGCATGCATTGGAGGGGGAAGAGAATATCTCTATTTGGTCTCCATCATGCAGTATGTCATAAGGATGTTGCACCCTCTGACTTGCATGCTTGAATAGATGAGTCAAATGGCAGTTTTTGGGTGTCATTTGTCCAAATTTGAATTTTTGGGAGTCAAACCTTTAGGCCGTCCCACCCCAGGACGACCATATTTCCACAATTATAGGGTGGGATGGCCACAAACTATGACTATATTGGGGTGGGACAATCATGCCTATATGGCCCAAAAGCTCCAAAAAGTGGGGTAGAGCCTTCCTAGAGTGGTTAAGACCACTATAAAACCTTTGGGGGTTTCCCAAGGGGGCCATATGGTGTCAATTGGACCTTGTATTGGTTGCCTAATCAGATTGACCAGATTTTAGTGTCTACACCCATATATACTTATTTCGAGGTACCATAACATTCCACCCTTCTTACAAATGTTTTATCCTCAAAATAGGAGAACAAACTAAATAATATGATCTTCTAAGCAATTTTGACAAATATTACAAATCTTGATCATCCATCCATCCAAGTAAAATATTGATTGGTCATGGTCTTTAATGATGTCAATATCCATAACTAATTTATTGGCTCCATGCTTTTGCTACTCTACTTTGATATTTTGAATGATTGATCCTATTTTTACATGTTTCTACTACAGCACTCTAAAATATAGAATCACTATGCTTTTTTTCCCAAACATTACCATACTTGATGCCTTTTTGACTCCATGTAGACCCATAATAATGTTGATTTCCTAAGCCTTATCTCTAATATTGTTTTTTCCCATGGTGGTATGCATGGCGATATGCTACAAACTTAATTTAGAATTTTGTTTCCTTTGATTATTCAACATTTTGCTCCTCTATTGTAAATTATTCCTCATGCTCTTCTATCTTGTGCCATTATTTTGGTGCATCCTTGTGCTCTTCTAACAGATATTTCTTGGACTTTCTTTTGCTTCTTTCATGGACTCTACTACTGCCTTTAATATATACTTAGCTTTTGATTCCTTTGTTGGTTCCTTAACTTGTTCCCCTGTCACAGCTACTTTTGGCTTCTCCTTGGATCCTTACTCCTTGAGTTGAGAAATATCCTACAATGTTATCTTCTTTTCCCTATACCATAACTTCATGAAATTATTTTGTAGACTAATGTTAACAGTTCCCAAAGAATTCAACCAAGCATAACCAAGACCAATATCCAAATTACCCATCTCAATAGGATGCAAATTTGAATGTAAAATATTTATCCATAGAGATCTTCAAATATTCAAAAATTCTATACATTGTCACCCTCAAGCTATGTCCTTAAATTTTGTTGCTTGAATGTGCAACCTTTTAGCCAAATAAATATTAATAAAATTGTACCTACTGCTAAGGTTAATGGAAATAATAAATTTTCCCTTCTGAGTGAAACCTTGAACCTATAAAATCGAATTTTTAAATTCAAGCAAATCCCTCTGACCACTCTTTGGCTTGTATAACACAAATAAAGTGGTTCCATTAGCCTACACAATGTCATATTTATTTTTTTCCTTTATTAATTTTTTTTTCCTCCTAAAGCCTTTTTATTTATTCTTCATATCTCTTTATGATGATCTTCAAACTAGCTATATTTTTATATGGGTCCCACTAACTCATGAATGCATGTTCTATTTCATCTGAAATGTACTCATAATTATTTTTCTTAACAAAAATTTCCCACCAAAAACAAGCCTCCTCTTCTGAAATTTTGTAAAGGTGGCATTTTAGAAAAATGGTTAGAAAATATAGAGATATAAAATTTATCCACCATTCTCAAACATCAATATCATCCTCTCTAGAAAAAATTCATAACTCCATGAGTTTACATCCACAAAATGATAAAGCAAACTAGGGTTTTATGAACCAAAGTTGCAAGAAAATAAATATCTCTCATTGATTTGAAGCTAAAATTCTACATAAATAATTAGACCAAAAAAAAAACTCTTTCAAACACAACAACATATGATTTGCTATCACAATTGACAAATATCTCAATTTTTTTTATTTTTTATTTTTTATAATTTACATGGTGGAATTGGTAGCCGCCATGAATATGGGTAGGTTTTCTAGCTTTTATGGCCGCCATAGTATGTTGCATTGTCTACCTCAAAATCTGCCACATAGATCTTCGTGTAGTCCGACCCTATAACCACCATGCCACAATCATTTTAAACCTTTTACGCCACTGAAAGCACTAGTAAAGGGACAAGAATTCAGTTTGGCAAGGCACGATATTTGAACCTTGGACCTACACCCCCTTACGGGGTTTGGTTGAACCAATTGGTCTACACCTCGGACCTCATATCTCAAATTTTGATTTTTAGAAAAAAATGTGATTTGAAAAATGTCACTACCCTTGTTTGAGATAGTTGACTTTATGGGGTTGTATCTACCTCAATACTACTCAGATTCCTTAGTATGATCAATCTATTTGAAGCTCTTCAATTTTTGAAAAAAATGATACAAAAATTATCTAAATCATACAATTTCACACAAAGTTGTGACTCCTAAGAAAATATAATATTTTTGGGAAAAAATTGCTAAAATTTTGTGCTCTACAAAATAATTTCTACTTTTCTAGAAACATTGATCTAATAGTTGTTATGAAAATTTATTTCTCATAAACATAAACCATATACAATATTGGAAAATATCAAATCATTTATCCATAATAACAATTTACATAGTGAGATAGAGATATATAATACCCTTGAGGTTGGGAAACACCAATAGTAATCCTTAAGGAAGGATTAACTCCACAAGATCTCCCAAGATGAGAGACCACTCTACAAAAAAATAGATTACAAGAAAATATTCAATATTAATGATGATTCTTACAATGACTATTGCTTATTTATATACCCATATTCTAATGCTAATTTGGGGAGCCAACTACTAAACCCTCATCACACTCATTATTATAATATAATAAAACAACACAATCAAACTTTGGTGATTATTATCTCATGCCAACTATCCATAATACCCTTATACAATAGAATATCATATCCCCATATACATATTCCTATGTATCATAGTAGATGCTGTGAGGTACAATATGTTGATGAGAAGGTGCACAAGAAGATAATGATGATGCATAAGAACCCTTGATTGTAAGTTGTTGGATCTAAAAGATCAATTATAGAATGGAGATTGTTGTTTTACATGTAAACCCTAACATTTAATTTTCCCTAAAGACATCATTTGATATTCATTTAATCATGAAGATCAAAATTTAAAGTAAAACCTAATATGAAGAGGACATTAAAGCATATAGTATTATTGTTTTGTGGCTGAAATCATTTGAATAGAAGCCACAAATATTTCTGGAGGACAAGCATTAGTTTTATCCCACATGCATAAGTGGGCAAGCACTTTGACCACTTAAATACATATTTACTTCTTCTCAACAATCAAAGTGAACAAGAGCATTAGGAGAGCATGTTGTCCTTTCTCATTTTTGACTATTGTATGGAATATTCATGTGCGTGGAATAATTAAAAATTCAAATATTGATTTTGTGGATTAGTTTTTTAGCATATTGCTTGGTGAAACACTATTATTTTTCCATGATTAGAGGTGCATATCTTTAATGAATATAGGAGTATTTATATTAATCAAAAATATTTTTTCAATTCCAATCTAATAGAATACTTCTTTCATTTTTTTTCAAGATTTAATATGGTTTTTAATACCCCAAATATGTTGTTTATTGATTCGTAATTGTTGAAATATGACAACTATTTCACATGAAATACAAAGTTAAAAATTCACCTCCAATTTATAGATCTATGGGAGTGGTATCTAGTACCATCCATAGACATGCCATTGAAAAATATTTTTTGATAATAATATTTTGCATGTTTGATGAGATAAAACCATACATTTGTGATGCAATAACAACCAAAGACACATGGGATAACATCAGCTTGATGTTTGGATTCAAAAATTAAAATTAGATTCTACATCTGTAGAGTCAATTACACTATTTTTAGATGAATAGTCATGAAAATTGGGAGGGTTTTCTATGAAGAATTATAGAGGTGAGAGCCTTGCTTCAAATATTAGGAAATATTTTTAGTGATGATGTGCTTGGAGCACTACCACTCACATTTAGTGTTTTGGTGATAATATTGAATATTACAAATCAAACTTGACTTTTGAGACTCTTTTGAATTTGCTTCAATAGGAGGAATCTATTCAAGAAATAAATACTGAAGGTGAATGTGCTCTACATTAGAAAGGAAAAATACCCATGTAGTCAAAGGAAGATGGAAAATATGCTAACAAGCATCAATAACAATAGAAAGGTAAAAGGAATATTCAACAACAAGGACAAGGGAACTTTTCACATCCCAATATCATATGTTTCATTTGTGGGAAGCCAAGGCATGTACTTAACTAGTGTAAGTACAAAACTTTCCCACAAGGTTCTTGCAATAATAGCCAGGGGAATACTTCAAGAGGTAAGAAAAAGGATCCTCAATGGTAGGGGTGGAATGTGCCACAATGCAAATATAGAAATTTAGTATAAGATATAAATTATAACAAAGAAGGAGAAGACTATGTCTATTTTGCACAAGATCTTGATGTAGTGACAAAATGTAAACCTAGTTTTGTATGTAGATTTAGGGGCTACCAAACATATGATAAACAAAAAAAATATGGTCTGTGTGTCTTAACCATTTGTATTATCATAGGTATGTTACTCTTGGTGATAAATCAACATACACCGATGCTAGTATTAGTGACGTCTCTTTGTATATTGGTTTACATAATGGTTGCCTAACTAAAGTTTACAATCTAAAAATTTAATTTGTCAAAACAAGTGATAAGAAACTTTATCCGTTTGACAGTAATCCAAAGTTTTAACAATTGATTCCCATGTTATAGGTATTGGAAATATGTTTAGAGCTTAAACTTCTATTATGAGATAACTAATATTTGGTAACAAAGAAAAATAATTTGCCACACTTTGACATAGGTATTTTAGACATCTAAATGTTAGCCACCTAAAAGCCTTCAACCATCATGCCATGGGGAAAGATATTACCTTACTACTAAAGCCTCATGAAATTTGTACAAGTTACTTTGGAAGAAAGCAACATCAAGCCCCATTTAGTTCAAGCAATCATAGAGTGACTAATCCAATTGACCTGGTGCACAATGATCTATGCAAAGCAATAGATCTAAGTTTTAATGGCTATCGATATTTTTAGTTGTTTTTTGAAGATCATACATAAAAAATATGGATGTATCATTTTAAGATAAAGGATAAAACCTTTCATTTTTTAAATATTCAAAGATCATTTGGGAAAAATTATTGGTCATCATATCCAAGTCGTCTACTCAAAAAAGAGGAGTACATTAGTAACGAGTTTTCTATTTTCCTAAAGTATAATATCATTCAATGAAAATTTTTAATTGTCTATATAACTCAAAAAAATGATTTTGTAGGGAGGTACAATTATAGTATTTGGTAGATGGTGTGATGCATGTCAAGTGATTCCAAATTACTGCTCGTATTTTTGAAAAAAAATGTTTCTACCATCGTTTATTTACTAAACCATGCTTTCATAGTTGTATTAAATGGTGTGACACTAGAGGAACCATGGACAAATATTAATCCCACCATGACCTATATTATAGTGTTTGGATGCACCCCATTCATGTAGATTCTGAAGTAAAAGCAAATGAATCTAGATAATAAATTCAAGAAATGCAGTTTCATTGGATACATTGACAAGTTGAAGGTATATAAACTCATGGATCCTAAAACCAAGAAGTTATATATTAGTAGTGATGTGTTTGATAATAAAAATATGTGTACCTCTTATTTTGAGTCACATGCTTTAAATAAAGTGCTTGTTTTGTTGTTTTATGATAATGATACCTCCAAGAGGGAGGATGTAGATTTGTATGATGAATATGGAGATGATCCTTATGGATTTGATGAACCAGGACATCTACATCAAGTACCACTCATAAGCCTAAGTGATATATTAGTATTTTTCATTTTGTGAACTTAGATGTGTTCCAAACACATTTATTTCAAGGCCAAGAACTCACAATAGATCTTGAAATGGGTCAACCGATCTCTTATGAGCACAAGTGTATACAAATTTTAAACTTCAATAGTTCATAAATATTTTGCATCAAAATAGTGGAATAATGCCATGGATGTCAAATATCAAGTGTTGGTGAAGAATAATATGTGGCAACTTATTGAACTTTGACCTAGAAATAATCCCACTAGTTGTTAGTGGGTATTCAATTTCAAATACAAAGGTAATGGGATTATTGAGAAGTGCAATGCAAGGCTTGTTGAGAATGCTATGTTCAAAAGGAAGGAATTGATTATGATGAGACTTTGTACCAACAAAAAATATAAAGACCATTAAGATGGTATCATAATGATAACTCAATTTGGAAGGAAGTTGCATCATATAGATGTAAAAAATATAGTTCTCAATGGTGATCTCACTAAAGAAATGCATATGATGTAACTAGGGAAATTTTTCATACCAAGGTTATGCTTAAGGGGTTGGCCCTGAAATCTATTATAAAATACTAGCGAATCAATCTCAAAATCCTGGTGAATCATGTCCAAGGAGAAATGGCGAATTGCATTCATATTTCACCAAAAATTTTCAAACTATGGTGATTTTTTTGTGTTGGGGGCTATGCCTATCGGTTGCCAAATTCTAGAACTATATGGTAAAATCAAAGGCTTTATGCCGATAGGAAAAGATATGTTAATTAGACTATACCTATAGAACAATACTAATAAGAAAAAGCTATGCCGATCGGCTGAGATGATCGGTTAAAGATGATGGTCAAAAAATGCTGATAAATTGCAAACATGATGGTTAAAAATTTTTGATCAGTTGCAGATATGATGATCAAAAAATTTTGATTGGTTGCAAATATACTGATTGATTTATGTTGATCGACTATAAAAATGATGGTCAAAATATGTTGATCGATTGTATACATGATAATCAAAAAATACCAATCAACTACAAATATGCTAATTGGTTTATGCCTATTAGTTGTAAATATATCAACTGATCTATGTCGATCAGTTGTAGATATGCCAATTAGTATATGCCAATCATTTGTAGCAACATCGATCATATGCAACAATATTGACTAATTAGATGTAGCAAAGTCGATCAGTAGAACCAGTACTAATCAGATGCAGCAAAGCTAATTTATAGCACCAATACTGATCGAATGCAACAAAAATTAATCGATTGTACCAATACCGATCAAATGCAACAAAGTCGATCGATTGCAACAAAGCCGATCGATTGCAGTAAATATAATCAGATGTAGCACAATCTATTAGATGCAACATAGTCAATCAAATGTAGCATAGCTGATTGGATGCAACACAACTAATTGGTTGTAGCAAAGTATATTAGTTGCAGTAAATCTGATTAGTTGCATTGACTATGCGTTACATATGTACCACGTGTAAATAATGCATTAAATGATTGCATGCAGATGCCACATGTTTATTATTTATTCGATGGTTTCATTCAAAAATTCTATATAAAGGCATAAAGATTTATTTTTTTACCTTTTCTAATGTATTTTTAACCCTTTTCCTTTCATTTTAACCATTTTTTGATGCTTTCCATCAAGTTTCCAATAGCTTCCACCCTACCTCCTAATCCCTAGTCCCTAGTACCCAATGAAATAACCCAATGGTGCCCCCTATCACTCCTGCAATGTTGAAAATTAATTTCAAAAACCTTGTTTGCCCCCTAATTTCCAAAATTTTATCAGCATCGGGTTACGAAATCTCATGGATCAAAGACTTAGGTCTTCGGGGTCTAATTTCGATACCATAGTTTGACACAGACATAAAACTACTAGAGAGGATAATTGCAGGTTACGATATTGATTTGGCCATGGTAAATGTTGTCATTAACAACAACAAATATCAATTTTTATTTCTCAACAATAGATATCTCTAGATTCATAGGATTACCTCACACCGTTTGTGATCCTATCACATCCAAATTCACTTTAATTAATGAGTGTAAACTCTACCTGGAGACCACCTTCAATATCTAGAAAAAATATTTTCAAGGTATAAATGTATATTTTTATATTTAATTGAATTTAAATTCTAGGGTTTATAATTATTGATTTATTGTTTTTGCAATTACCGCTACCAAGTCCAAAAGGGGTTTGACTGTACTAGCTATTCAAGACAATTTTCTTCGGGTATGTTACGAATTCTTCCTAGCCAAAATCTTTCTATAAGGAAGATCGACAAATTTTTTGATGTGATGTGGGTGTTGGCATATTTAGTTCATTGTATTGCATACCAATAATTCGACTAGTCCACATATGTATCACATTGGATCATAATGGATATCCAGAACATGAAAAACCATGCTTCTCCATCACCAACATAAGAACATACAATTATATTCTTGGTTTTTTGTATGAATCTTATTATAATTTGCAAAATATCATGGGTACCAACTTCTTGGCACCCAAACCTAGCCACTGTAGCCATGATAGATCAACAAGTGCAGGTAATTTTTAGTTAATATGAAACTAATAATTTTTTTATATTTAATATGTTTGTCATTTTTATAATTTTAACAATTTATACAAAATACATAAAATGGCATCCTCTTCCTCTTCAAAGAGGGATGCTACTTTTAGAGGTTATAATCTAGAGGAATTAAGAGACTTTGAAACACCTACGGAGGAAACAACGCCACCACTAAGAAAAATAACTAGGAAATATGTAAGATCTAATTCTCCTAATCCTTGACAACCTCCACCTACACATCCATTGCCAATTGGTGTAGTTACGGAAGAGGTCTCATCTTTGGCAAGTAAGTTTTATAGTTTACCTTCACAAAATTTGTTACCAAATTTTTACTGTGTTTTTATTAATTTTTATAATGTGTTTTTAGATGTACAGTGCACCCATCTTCCATTTGCAGTTGCTGTTGTTCAAGGGGTCTCATATTTAATCGGTAAGTGTCATAAATTGATGGTAAATTTTATAGTCTATCTTCACAAATTTTCTAACCAATTTTTATTTTTATTTTTTAAGGTACTCAAAATGTACAACAATTTCATCATGGAAAACAAAAGTCGATGCCACATCCTCCTCCACCATGTCAACATCAAATGCGATGTCAACAATGGTTCCAAGGTGGACAAAATTTTATTCCATATAGGCCACATGGAACAACATCCAAGCAATTTTCATGATTCAAAAATATATCTTTTGGTAATTTTACAGGTGTATAGGAAGCTTTAGGTGTTGGATTAGATAATATTCCACTTGATCAGGATTTATTTTTACAAGGCAACATACCCACTATCTTTCAAGTAACAGATCTGCTTTGAGGTCCTCAAAATTAAGTAGGAGTAGAATGTTCAAGTCCATATCCTCTTAAGGAATCTGGAACTCCTCAAGCTCATCCTCTACCAGAGGATGATAAAGTAAAATTTTCTAAAAATGAATTAGTTTTTGATAATATTCAAGCAACCATTAAATATTCTCTAATTCCATATGTAAAAGAAATGAAACAATGGGAGTATTGAGCCAAAGTTTTGATAAAGGAAATAAATGCCTAATTCAAAAAATATTCAAAAAGAGAACTTTTTTTCTTTAGTTGAAAATGAACCGAAAAATATTGATGCTCTACTACATCAAGCTAAATATGGCATGGTGAAGGTTCAAACATCTTACAATGATGAAATTTTAAGGGTTATGTCGAAAAAATTGGAGAACTTAAATGTTGGAAGCCCAAGCTTATTTTAATGAATAGACATGTGATAAGAAAATGGTTGTTGTTGTTGTAGCTACAAGTAATGTTTCCAAGGTTAGACTAATATGTTCTAAAAAAAATTTGTTCTCTTTTATAAAATGTAAATTTTTGCTAACTACTTATTTTTATTTTTGCAGTTAAAGTTTTATAATTTGAGGAAGAAGGTTCAAAACCTACAAGACTATATCTAGATGGCAAAGGATTTCTTAATTGCTTTTATGGCAATGAAAAAAAGAGCTCAACAAGCAATTTGAAAAAAAAATGCTTTTAGGAAGATCATTATCTAAAATGGATTCGAAGGCGAAGGGTAAAGAAGTTCTTGCACCAATATCCAAAGATGCTGAGAAAGAGGAAAACACCATGCTCGAAGGCTTGAAAAGTGTAGAGAACATCCTTGTCAGTTCTAGAGTAATGGAGAGGACTGATAACTAGCCTAAGGGAGGATCCCTTAAACTGTAAAATGTGGAAGCAATGGAAAAGGTAAAAGAAGCT
Organism: Wollemia nobilis; assembly: GCA_028583015.1. Taxonomy (NCBI): domain Eukaryota; kingdom Viridiplantae; phylum Streptophyta; class Pinopsida; order Araucariales; family Araucariaceae; genus Wollemia; species Wollemia nobilis. The sequence goes on along the minus strand of JAQPPZ010017206.1, from coordinate 4,873,139 downwards.
GAAACTACCTCTAGCCCCCCATCTAAGGAATGAAAAGGACATCTTGGTTCTATTTTTGCTTTTAAAATTTTTATTTTATAAAAAATATGATTTTATGATATGTTTTCATTTGAAAACAATACATTTACTATTATTACTTGAGTATTATACTATTTACATTTATATTTGTGTGATTTGATAAGTTAAATTTCATTAAAAGGGGTTGTGAAAGGGCCCCAAAACTTTAATACAATAGGTCACAGGACCACAAGAAAATCCAAAATAAAGGTTGTAGGAAATTCCAGAGGAAAGACCCAAGGAAAGACCTAAGGAAAGGCTTAAGGAAAGCCAACATGAAAAACATGAAAAAATGCAATTGAAGTGGGAAAAAATAACATCCCACCCAACCACGAATTTGAACAGCCCACCCAGCGATAAAAGGAAAAAGTGAGAAATTTTAAAATTCAAACTCTCCCACCTAGTCACTAATTTGAATAACCCAAACAACGATAAATAGAAAAAACCCTCGAAAGAAGGAAAATTACAAAAATGCACAATACCGCGTAGGGAAAAAACCAAAAATTGATAAGGAAACACTGGAAAACCAGAACTGCTAAACAAAAAACCACCCCAAATAGCAAGATAGAGCATATAAACCATTGAGAAAGGAATAACCCATAAAATAAGGGCTGGAAAACACGTAGGGATGCAAGAGAACAACATCCCGCACAGGCCTGAAAATTGGAACACAAAATTGGGGATCACCATAGGCCACAAAATCCCCTTGCAGTGAGGAGTGCTACCTAGAGAACAATGAAAATAGAGGAAACAACAACACATAACCACAAGTTGCTGGAAAAAGGTGGTAAGGTCCCCAACAAAAGAAGCCATGGGGTAAATTTGTAGCCATTTAAGCACATGTCCCTCTCAAGACCAAAAAATGCAATAGCCTCCAACACCATCGTTGAACAACTTCAAGGATATATAAAAGGAAGACCAGCGGGGTCATATTAGCATGCAAAATAGAGGCCCTCACCAAGCCACAAAAAATGCTGAGATCCCACCACAAAGCCCACATCTGGAAACCCAAAGAGCAGCACCATAGGAATAAGCACGTGGCCCTAAGAATGCCATTAATATACTATGAAGAGCTGCTCATGAAGCAAAAATCCCAAGCCTAGGGAACCCCAACAAAAGGAGCCACAAGGTAAAGCTACAACCGTTTAAGCATAGGTCCCCCTCACAAGACCAAAAAATGTAGCAAGAACCCCAAGATAGCCTCCACCACCACCATTGAATATCTCCAAGGATCCAAAAAAGGAAGACCAGTAGGATCACAATAGCATGCAAAACAAAGGCCCCTCCCAAGAAAAATAAAATGTTGAGAGTTGGCTGACTAATGAACAAGAAGCCAAACTATTTGCTATCCTAAAAAAACATGTTCAATATTTTGCTTGGAATTATAAGGACATGATTGGCATTCATCCTGATGTGTGTACACATAGGATATACACTAAAGATGTCAAACCAGTGAGACAACCTCAAAGGCACCCGAATCCTGCTCTAAAAGATATTTTTAAAGAAGAAATTGAAAAACTTTTAGATGTAGGATTCATTTACCCAATTTCAGATAGTAAGTGGGTTTCTCCATTAGTCATTGTTCCAAAGAAAAATGGGAAAATGAGAGTGTGTGTGGATTATAGAGAGTTAAACAAGGTAACACATAAGGACCATTTCCCATTACCTTTCATAGACCAAGTGTTAGATACCCTTGCTGGCAAGAAATTTTTTTGTTTTCTTGATGGATTCAGTGGTTATAATCAGATACAAGTTGCACTTGAAGACCAAGAGAAAACTACTTTCACATGTCCTTGGGGAAGCTTTGCTTATAGGGTTCTGCCTTTTTGTTTATGTAATGCTCCAACAACATTTCAAAGAGCTATTTTGGCCATATTCTCTGATTTGACAAATGAGAGTGTAGAAATTTACATGGATGATTTCACAGTATTTGGAGATAGTTTTGAGTATACCTTGGAACAACTTGAAAATTTTTTAATACGTTGTGAAACATACCATTTGTCTCTTAATCCTAAGAAATGCTTCTTAATGATGGAGGAAGGGATTGTCCTTGGTCATCATATTTCCTCTTATGGGATCAAGGTTGATCCTAAAAATGTGGAAGTCATAAAAAACCTTCCTTCTCCAAAAACTCAAACTGATGTAAGGAGTTTTCTGGGGCATATTGGTTTCTACCGTAGATTTATTGCCAATTTCAGTACCATAGCCAATCCAATGTTTGCATTACTAATGAAGGATTCTGAATTTTCTTGGTCTACTGAGTGTCAAAAGTCTTTTGATGAATTGAAAGAAAAATTAACCACTCCCCTTGTATTGAGAGGACCTAATTGGGAATTGCCCTTCCATATTCAAACTGATGCTTCCAATACTGCTATTGGAGTTGCATTAGGACAAATTGACAATGGGGAGCATTATGCCATTTACTATATCAATAAAAACTTGATAGGAGCTGAAAAGAACTACACTACTACTGAGAAGGAATTCTTAGTTGTAGTATATGCTATCAATAAGTTCTGACACTATATCACAGGATATCAGGTATTCATTCATACAGATCATGCTACCATTAAATACCTGATGAATAAACCTCTGGTTAGTGCAAGAATTATTTATTGGTTAATATTGTTGCAGGAATTTGATATCACTATAGTTAATAAACCAGGGAAAGCTAATGTAGTTGTAGATTTTCTATCAAGATTGCCAAATGCAGATACAGGAGAGTTGGTTGAAGATGCATTTCTTGATGAGAAACTATTTGCTATTTTTTTGTAGCCTCCATGGTTTGTAGATATAGCTAATTATTTGGCTATAGGAAAAATTCCTCTTCACTTTACTCCTAAACAAAAGAAATAGTTAATCAAGCAAAGTTCTTCTTTCAAATGGATAAGAGGTTTACTTTTCAAATGCAATCCTGACCATGTTTTGTGCAGGTGTATCCACAAGGATGAAGTATATGATATCCTATGGGCATGTCATGATGAACCATCAGGAGGACATTATTCAGTAAAGAGCACCATTCGAAAGATTTTGGGTACTGGTTATTACTGGCCATATTTACATAAATATGTGAAAAGGTATGTTGGACATTGTGATGCATGCCAAAGGATGGGAAAACCTACCTTCACTAGTGAAATGCCATTACAACCTCAAATAGGAATAGAACCATTTGAGATATGGGGGTTAGATTTTGTAGGACCCATTGACCCTCCTTCCCAAGGGAAAGTGCATATCTTGGTATGTACTGACTATGTAACCAAATGGGTAGAAGCCCATGCTTTTAAGCATGCTCGAGAAGACAAAGTTGCTGATTTCCTGTATTCATAGATTTTCCTACATTTTGGGGCCCCACAATCCATCACCACAGATCAGGGACCTCAGTTTACTTCAAGAGTTGTTGAAGCCTTCACTCAACTATATGAAATCAAGCACAGGAAATCCTCACCTTATCATCCACAAGCCAATGGTCAGGTTGAAGTAACAAATAGGGAACTAGAGAGAATCTTAACCAAAACCATAGCTTCCCATAGGAGGAATTGGATGGACAAACTACCTGAAGCAATTTGGGCTTACAACACTACTTGGAAATCCACTATTGGATTCACACCATATGAATTGGTTTATGGTAAAAATCCTCTTTTGCCTATTGAATTTGAGTTATTAACTCTTCGAACTGCTTTGGATGTAGGTATTGATTTGTCACAGGCACAAACTAACCAAATTCTATAGCTCAATGCATTAGATGAGCTACGGAGGGATGCATTGCACCAGACTGAGATGATCCAAGCACAACAAAAATTATGGCATGATAGTCACATTCAGTAGAGGAAGTTTCAGCAAGGTGACTGGGCTTTGTTGTTTGACTCACGTTATGAAGACTATCCTGGAAAGTTGCAGACTAGGTGGCTTGGACCATATCATATTGAGGAAGTATTTGAAAATGGAGTTGTTCGCCTTTCACCCATTGATGATTCACGATGAAAATTGGTGGTTAATGGACATCGCCTTCGGATATATCATAAACCACTATCGAAGGAGGAGTTTCTCAAGCAAGTGGAGAACTTGGATGTACACATGTTGGAAGAAAACACTTCTTCCACACCAGACTCAGTAGAGTAACATGAAAGAAATTAAAAAAAACAATAAAAAAAGAGTAAAAAAATAAAAAAAGAAAAAAAAATGAATAAATTCAGAAAGTGAAAACCTCTTTGAGGCGCCTCTGAATTAGGCTTGCATGAAAACTGGTCTTCCGACATGTTTGCCTTAGTGACTCACCATTTGTACCCACCATCATTGTTCCATATTTTCTCACAATCACTGTTTCACCTATTTTCAGATTGCACCTGTCTTAGTCCGTAGAGCAGCCGATTGAGAATCAGCAGAAACAACCACTATACAATTGTGGATAAATGGTTATATCAGGTATGTGCCTTTTTTATTTTAGAACAATTTTGATATCTAGTATGTAGTGTATAATATCCCTAGTTAGTATATGAGGCATACATAAGGTTAATTCAAAAATTTATCCATCTAGTCAATGGAAGATGTGAAAAGGGCAGAAAATTTTTATCCATAACCTTCAAATGTTTCAGCATGATAATGCTTCAAAATAAATGGTACTCATAACTGCTTCGGAATGATGATAACTCCAAAACCAAAACAAAGAGAAAAGACAAGAACAACTTCAGAATAAAAATAAACATATGCTTCGAAATGAAGGAATGTTCATACTTCGAGAAAGACTCCGGAATGAGTAAGAATAAGGATGAAACGACATGTGGCATCACAATCAAATTTCTATTGTTCGGAGTAAGGAAAAATTATGGCACAGATTTCAAGACGCAGGTTTCCAACACAATGATGGAAATGAGGTTGTTGGGAATCATCGCACATTTCACGATATGCAAAATCTTCGGCACACTTCACAAGGACTTCAAGAAAAAGGGAAGTTCTGTACATTGTCCATAACCCAGCCAACAGACAACTGTCACATCAGCGCATCGTAATCATTTAATCAAACATAGCAGATCACGTTCCTATGGGAAATAGGAGTCTGCCACGTGAGATAGAAGAAGGAAATTTAATTTCCAAATGTTCCAACACGTTTCGAAGCATTTTTTTGGCATTGTAAAAATTTAATTCCATAGCCCAGAACCATTTTGAGCCCTACAGTTGCAAATAGTTTGATTCAGACCCAAGAACGACGTTGTCTTTCGACACTGAGAAGAGATAGAACACAGGAAGATTAAAAATGGGGGGTAAGAAGAATTGGATTGAGCCAGAAAATACAGATTGCCTACAGGGAGATCTTGAATCATTGTGTATCTTTACGAAGGGAGGGTTTATGCCATTTTTGCATAAATTTGATGGACATTCTGAGGGGTTAGCGACAGAATTCGCCCGAACGTTTAGGAACAACCAAGTCCATATCAGCGGCATGACCATCCAGGTAACTCCAAAAATTCTTAGTTATATTACTGAAATGCCTTTGCAAGGGGTTCAGATTGTAAAAACTGGAAAAAATGCCCTGGTAGAAATTGTTAATCAATTTAGGGAAGAAGGGGACAGACCAATTGAATTTTTAATGAGCAAAAATGTCTGTAAAGGGGTTAAGAGGTCCAGTCTACCACCTCCCTGGAATGAAGTAGCTATATGGGTTATTAGGTTTTTAACCTGTGATGGACAATTTCTTGTTCTATCTGGGCATCATATCAGAATTTTGAATCATCTACGACATGGTCATTCAAACCCAGAGATCAAGATAAATATGACCTTATACCTTCATCAAGAATTGAGCACTATGGCTAGAAAATACCAACAAGGAAGGGGCACTCCCAAACACCATGGGCTCATCAAGATCATCTGCAAACATCACTTTAGAGGAAACCCTAGGAGTTTTGAATGGTTCTTCTCTACCTGGAATGAATTGGAGAGTGAAAGCCTTGAATCTAAGGAAGAGGCAGAAGGTGAGAAGTCTGAATCTGAAGATGAAGCAGAAATTACAAGATCTGAACCTGAAATTGAAACTGAATCCTCTGAAAAAGAAATCCCCTCCTCACCACAAGGACCTCCATCCTCTAGGACTAGGAAGCAAAGGGAAAAATAATCTAAGTCTGGTTCTGTGGGAAAAGAAGGAGAGTTACATTTTCTAAGAATGTAACTATTTTTCCAACACAACCTATTAGGTAGCCTGGTAGTTCAAGAAAGGAAGGGCGGCTAGAGAAAGAAACACTTGAAGTAGGTTCTGCTCCAGAATCATCAAAATTTGTTCCAGAGTCACCAAAAAGGGTTAAACAAACTCCTATGGGGTTACGAAGGTCTTCTAGACTTCAAAAAAAAAAAGTAATAGAAGAAATAGTGGATGAAGAAGCGACATCACTGTTTTAGTAGTTAAATACAGAGCAGGAGCAAGAAGTGCTTGTAGAACAATTTACAGAAGAAATATCAGAGGAAGTATATATGGACATAGAAGAATTGGAGGTAGAGACAACAATCATAGATACAGAAATACCTACAATCTCACTTGTTGACTATTCAGATTCTGAAGATTCTGATTCTGGCAAAGAATCACTAAGAGAAGAGGAAGAGCCTGATATGCAAACCCAGTTACATGCTGCTAAAAGTGTCATTAAGACACAAATGGGTTGGATTGAACAACATGAAGCCTCTATCATAGAAAAAGATAAGCTTATTGCTGATTTGTAGGAAGAAGTGAACAAACTAAAGGCTCGGTTGTCCACTCTGGAGCAACAACCTACATAATCTGATTCTAAGGATGAATTGGCCAGAATTTTGTTAGAATTGGTAGAATATCATAGGGAGATAGCCCTACCTAAGGAAGAATCACCCATCAGAGGAGTGGAAATAGAAGAGACAACAACACAAATCTTCCAGCAGGATGTCAGCATGATAGATTCAGGAGCTTCTATAGAACATTCTAAAAATTTACAATAAGGGGCACAAACATCACAAGCAGCTGAGGAGGCCAATGAATAGGGAGAAGTGCAAGAACAGGTAAATATACATTCTCCTCAATTATCTATTGAATTAATTACAGTTGAATCACCTCAAGTTGAAACAACAAAATTTGGAGTACAAGTAGATCTACTCTCTGTTAACACATCAAAAATTGGTATACAAGTGGACTTACCTCCAAAAATACAATCAATCATAAGGCCCCCACAAAAAGTTACAATGACAAAATATAATGAGGACATAGCACATTGGATGCTGCAGTGTCAATAGATGGAGGCACAAATTTCAGCCTTAAAACCTTTGAAGCAGAAGCTAGAAGCCCAAACTACAGATATAACTAAGTTACAGGAATAGATACAGGATATGTGCCAAATTGTAGAGTACTTAGTTCAGTGCAGAAGGCCTGCAAGGTTTTATACTTTGATCCTAAAATAAAAATACCTCCGTTGGCAGTTAATGAGGATTATTTCCAAACTTCCTTACAAACTGGACACTGTTGAGGAATTTGTAGAAACATATCTGCATAGTCTAGAGGAACAGAGAAATCTGCTTTGTGAATTATTTCTGCATAACTTCTTCTTACCTGAGAATGGAACCTTCTTGCCACACATATTTATAGGAGATATCCAGTTGAGAGCCTTCATATCTCTAGTGCAAAATTAGATTCATTGGGAGGAGGAGAAAAAGGCAAGCAAGGAAATGGAGTTGAAAGCTGAGTTACTAATAAGACGGACCCATACTAATTATAGGGAATCCATAAACCAACATTTCACTATGATGAGGGAACAAAAAATCAGAGAAGTATATAAGAGCAATCTTACTGATTGTATCAGGAGTTTTTAGGTCTTTTGTAACCAACATTTTGGTAATGCTCTATCAGCTTGTAAGAGCAGGTGGGGAGAATTACCAATATCACTTCAAAAAATGGAACCTATCTCACCCAACAATTTGTTGTGGTCCAGAAGAAGAGCAGAAGGCATAGTGCAGGTCATCCACAAACTGCAAGATCATTGGGTAGGTTTGAGGTATAGGCTGCCAAATGTTATAACCCCTGTTCCATATTTCTTTGATAATGATCCCCAATCAGATGAGCAGTTCCAGGAGTGGCTCAAGAAAATACAGGCAATCAAAGGATATTATAAGGTTCTAGGGTCGAAAATGAGTTATGAAGAATGGAATATGGACATAGATCTTTGTGCTATTGTGGCTTCACAGAATGCATGAGGACATGCATTATAATAGGTTGGGGGGAAAATGATGAGGCCAAAAAATTGCCTCATTCATGGACCATTTTTGGATATTTGATAAACTATTTTATAAACCTTATGTTATGTTTTGATGCTAATTATGGTGATAGAATGCATTATGTATTAGTGTTTACATGTTTTAAATGTTGAAGAGCATATATTCTATTTTGACTATTTTTCTATACTTTCTGACCTGTTTCAACTGAATTCTTTAAGCAAAGTAGGATTTATTTGAAGCTGTAATAATAAGTGTTGATATGTATTTAGTTTTGAAATAATTTCATTAGATTTCCCCATCGTATAACCATTTCAAATGGCCAAAAAGGTGCCAAAACTTGTTCAAAATAGTTTGACTGTGCAGAAACAGGAAATTATCCATTCAAATTCCAGCCAGTTGTACATATACAACATGGCTTGGAATTGGTCCACTCCAGCTCATGCAAAGGATGGAATAAGTCTTATGGGAAATTATGGAGACTATTCACGCCATCACAACTATTTTCCTGCACCTTTGGTGCATGAATTAATACAAACTCTGTTATCCTGCCTGATATTCTAGAGCAGCTCCGAAATGAACGCAGTAAGAACAGTTTTGGTCAAAAGTGCCTATAACAACAATAGAAGGGTGGTAAATGGTGGCTACAACTATTTAAGGGATGCCCTTATTATTTCCAACACCTGTCCCTCAATGCATGAAGCCCAGAAGAAGGAATGGATAAGGAATAATAGAACAAATCCTTGCATTCTGGGAAATAGTTCTGCAATAGTTGTAGCAGCCCTACATAGCAACACAAAATCCTATCAATATTGTAACCCATTAGTATAAATAAGATAGCTCCCATTTGGTTGAGCATATAGAGGATATAGAGTTGCATAATTTCATAATAGATAAGCTTTCCTTATAATTACAGTAGGACAATATTTTGTAGGCTTTTTCCTACAATACTGTAATGCTACTGCAGAATCAATAAAAGGTGCAATATTTCTATTTTATTGGTAGTATGAGTGAATGTGTGTGAAAATTAGATAGTTTAGAATAGTTCTTTCCACCTTCTTCTGGGTCAGGGAGCAAGGGCCACTTCTAGGGCCAGGAGAAGGAGCAACTTTTATAGGTTTTCTGCTCATTTCTTGCTACAACAAATTAGCAAGAATCTGTCAGTTTATACTTCATAATTTTAGTTGTACTATTTTAGATTGCATGTGATAATTTGTAATTATTATAGGAGTATGTGCATGTCAGCTGACCACTTAGCATAAATTCTTGCATCTTACAACATTTTCTGTTATTTTCTGTTTTAGCAGTTGTTTTCAGAATCTGGCATTTCTAGTTTGCATCAGAGAATTTCTTAATGTTTCAGTTCTGCAACATTTGATTACTGTTATTTGAATTTTGATATTGTAATTAGGTTTTTCTTGATACAAGGTGTGATTTTCAATTCTGCAAGTTTTATTTTTGCCATTTCAACTTCTGCATCATTTCATTTCTGTCAGTTTAAATTCTGCAACAGTAGTTAGTTTTCCTTTTTCTGCAAAGTTTCAATTCCTACAATTTCATTTCTAAAAAGGGTAAATAGGAGTCAATTTCAGTTTATAAGGTTTAGAGGTGACATAAAACCCCCAAACACTAACTGTTTCACCAATAAAACCATCCCCTGAATGAACTGATCCTTAAACTGCTTACCTTTCCTATCGTATACAACCATTGGACACCGCCCTGGATTGACAAGAATAATGATTAAATGATGAATAATTGATGACACTCATTATTTTATGCATTAAAAATTTCTATCATCTTATGTAGTTCTAGTAAATGAGGTCTCAAATAATTTTGGAATGTGTAAACATGTATGTAGATCCAATATGTGTTCTCAACATTCGCTACCTTATCAATGGAAAGTGAAATAATTTTTGCTTGTTTTACATTCTCTCTCAGGTCCTCCTTCTCAACCAATGATAGAAATTTTGCCATTTTCCAACCACTTCAATCTGACCAATGGGAAATGGTAATGTTCTATACATTGGCTAGTTGAAATAGTTGCTTATAATTAGAAAAATTAGACATTGATCGATCCTTTTTTATAATACTATATACAACAACAAACTACAAATATTTATAGACTAATATAGTCTTATTAATTTTTTGAAATTGGACCTAGATTGTTCCACCATTCTCGATGATAATTTGTTGGTGTTTCATTGCTTTTTTTGTATTCAAGTGCATATCTTACATGCACACATTTTGATGCATCCTTACACCTATTATATTTCTTAATTTTTCCATCACTTTGTATTTCTTTGATATAAAATTTCCCACGGTGTTTTTATATTGTGTCTTTCTTATTTTGTAACAAATGATTCTTTCCCAGCTTCAAACTATAAATAATGGATCTACACATTTTATCTATCTAATCTCACTCAATAATTGGGTATAACCATACCCATTCATTTTTAAAATTCCTTCCAATAGTCCATTCGCTTGTCTTTTGACATTTAGATTTTTGACTACAAGATTCCCTAGAGGTCTGCATTTTAATTGTACTATTATTTTATTTTTTAGTTGATGTGTTTATATTTGGCATCTCATGAAGTGGTTTTTGAATGTCATTATTAGGAAAATTATCATGTGGCCCCATCTCATCTACTGGAATATCTTTGAGTGAATACATATCAGGGTCAACAGTGTTTACTGCATTCAATGTTTGGTGTTCTATATTATTTTTGGATGTAAAAAAGCACTATTTTAAAGAATTAACAGAATACAATTTTACAAAGCATTTAAAAAGAGGTATATAAGTAGACAATCATTTTTTTACTATAAAGAAAGGCTTTATATTTAATAATAACAAATAGAAAAAGTAATGATTTGATGGTAAAAGGTGTTTGTACCTACATGTTGTACAAATGTGGATGCCTCACTACATTTTGATATTTGTGTAAAATATTTTAGAATTATATTTTTACCAAAATATTGGCCTCCATTCTTTTGATCTTTAGTAGGTGACATTGTATCTGTAAAGAAAAAATCTTTAGATGTTAGAAAATGAATATGAAATTGAAGGAAAATTGCATACTTGCCTCAATAATAATTTACGTTTCTAAGTAACCAAGGTTAAAATGTAATTCCTTAAATAATATATGAGTCTTTAGATGAACCTACGCTGACTTATAGAATGACCTTTGCCTACGTGCTTAGAGAAAAATCAAAAATAAAAAAAATTCTAAGAAAACATACTCTAATAGACAATAAGTAGTCTCTAAAAACAAAAATGCTCCTAACACACAATAATATGATATATATACTTGTCTATCATAGTTACAGAGCATGCATCTATGTTGCCTATGAAACTAAAGAAAAAAAGCTTTGGACAACAAAACTATGGAAGAAGAATACTCTATCTAAATAATATAAAGAAACTAACAAAGGTTAAAAAAGAAGTAACAAGGCTACAACAAAAAGTAGGCATTAAGTCAAATTTATTACTAGAGATTATCCAAAACAAAACTGTAGACACCAAAATCCAGCCACTTGCAAGTCATCTATACATGTCAATCATCCATCTTTCCCGCCATTATTTGGCCCAAATCCACACTTTCCCGCCATTATTTGGCCCAATTTCACCTTTCCCGCCATTTTTCATCCCCAAATGTATTTAAATTAATATTTATATATGTATTTTAATATTTTAATATTTTAATATATATTTAAATAATAGTTTAAGTGATTTAATCTGAGTCGTCCATCCTTCATTTAATCTCATCCGTCCATCCATCTTAATCCATTCCACAACCAAGATTTATTCTCTACCCTTGGATCCACTTTAATCTTAGCCACACGTTCAAAGTGTCGTTAAAACCCTAAAGTGTGCCCTAAGAGTAGATTATAAATTGAGTCACTTTGATGGCTCAAACCCTATGTATTTTGCTACTTCTATCTCCTATGCACTATCTCTGATTCTAATTCTTCTACTACTATCTCCTCTATCTCTCTTCTGCTACCCTTTCGTCGCATCCATCGTCGCTTTCGTCACCACTTTCACCGTCATCTCTTTTGCAGCATTTTGTAGAATCCCCCATTCTTGTCACAAGTGCCCGCGGGTGTTTACCCCTTCACCAAGTGCCCACGAGCGTTTACCAAGTGCCCACGGGCGTTTACCAAGTGCCCACGAGCGTTTACCCACAGCCACAGACTCAGACCGGCGTCTGAAACCTTAATCCAGAAGCATGCGGGCGTTCAGCGAGTGCACCGGGGTGCCTTCCACAGCCGATTTGATAGCCACATTACTTCTAGGTGTCGCCTGGTCTAGCTGCGTTAACAGAGAACAGGTATAAATTAGTTTAAAGCAAGTAACTTCTTTTCTTCTATTTGATCTGTTATTGAATTCTTGCATTTCATTTTTCTAGGGTTTTAGATTGTTTCTGAGGGCTCACACAGTGGAGCCCTCTTATTAATTTCTAACTCCTTGATAGTGTTAATGTGTGCAGGTTTTTGACAATGAGATCCGGTTTATTGATGGCGGTGATTAAGTCTGGAGTGGTCCAAGCAAGGGATACAACAAAGCCCACTCACTCTGTTGGGATTGAAGATACGTTCTTCGGAAGTGCCACCATTTGTGCCAGCTAGGGTTTCGGAGAACCCTAGCATAACTTGTAACTGTGTATCACAAATAAAGGGTTACAGGCCCAATTGTATTCAAAAAGGAGTTTTTAAACTCCATCGATTAATAGAAATCGTTTATTTTGTGCAACTTTCCTGTACCCCATTATTGTGGTTTTATCTTTTGTTTGGCGTTGTATCTTTAATCTACAAATGGCGATCATGGTGGGACCCCCTAGGGTTTCATATTTTTAATACTTGCTTTACTAATCTGTTCCTGTTTTCTATTTTATTTTGCAGGTTCCAGAAATCACGAAATTCATTGCTCCAGCGAACTAGGGTTTCCGAGTTTGCGGAAAATGCGGCAGACGCAGAGGGGCATCCGGAAGTCCAATACGAAACGCAGAGGTGCGTTTCAGCTGTCGTGAGACTCCCGTGGGCGTTTGAAGGCAGTTTTATAGAAAAAGCGTAGGCTTCCAAGTAAGTGCTGTACTTTTTACGTTTTTGGTTTTTCTGCCATATTTTGTTTCTTTTTCAGATCATTACTTTAAAATGAACAAAAACTAAGTAATTTGGAAAAGAACAGTTATTTTTAATTACATTTTTCTTTGCATTGCATTATTGATTGTTGCTTGCATTAATTTTTTTTTTTTTTTTTTTGCATACCTAGCTGCATATTAGAATAGCTACGAATTATTTGTTTTAATTATCTAAGTAGGACTATTGATTGGATGTCAATAGTACTCCTGCCATTGGGTGATTCCAAGCAGAGAAGTGGACGAACCTTCCGGTTGCTCCTTTGATATCTGATATCATTGGTAGGTAGGGGGTTTTAAACGGTGTACTCCACTTCTTCAGAGAAAATGACATGTTTTCAGTAGCCTCTTGCTTAGATCATTAGAACTTTTGATTTATAGCCTTGTATGTACACATTAGATAACTAAAACATTTAAAAAAAAAAAATTTCATTGCATTTTCATATTGCATTTAAAACAATAATATCTGGATTTCATCACCAGGTATTGCTTGAAGTTTAGTGACGGTGGAATTCATCTCCATCCATTAAACTTATGCCTTAGACACCATAGGTCACCCCCGAGCAAACTTGCTGGATTTCATCACCAATAAGAATCTCGTTGTCCTTTCCTAGCCATAGTTTTTACCTTTTTTGTGAATAATTAAAGATTAGATCACATGCAAAACTCATAAATCGAACACTTAAAATTTACTACAGATTAAGATCAGAAAATAATTAATTAACCGCAAGGTAAGACACATTGGTGGAAACCTAGGTTGTGACTGTTTTCTAATAATTTCTTTAGTGTAAATTTATCATTCCAGTTTTGCATTCTTCTTTTCTAAATTTGTTTAGATTTATTGCTTCATGGTCTTAACAAGGAATCAATCTAAAATGTTAAATCTAAATAATCAAATGGGAAATTCACAGAATATCCCCATCACCAACATGGCCACTTATCCTAGTGAATTTTAGGCAGGTTCGCCTGCAGGTCTTTCACGTCCTTCTACCGTCTATCACATGGCCATGCCCATGGAGGAAGACAATTCCTCTCATATTGTCCACATTGATATGGCCCAAGTGCAAAATCACTTAAGATATGGCACTGGCTATGTCCTTGAGCCAATCCAAGATTCCCCTATGCAAGATTCTATTTTTCAGCAGGATATTGCATCAACCATACCCGCTGGTTTCACTCAGGTCTACATTAACCCTTTTTTTGAGGCTAATGTGGTATCTATTCAGCCGACTTCATCTCTATCATCTTCCCAGATGCTCAATTGCCCTCCTTTGGAGACAAATGTAGTGTCTTCTCGACCACTTTCTCCTCCATGTACCCGGGTGTACACCAATTCTCTTTATGAAGTTGGTGGAAACTCTTCTAGCCATGACCAATTTCAACACTCTTCTTCCCAAACCATTTATGGTTTCACCCTACCTGGGACATAGTCTACTGTTCCTTCCCAGGTATCGCCTACTTCAACCACCTTCATTGCTCTTGCTGTGCAGTCCCCTATGACTACCATGGCAGCCTGCCCTCCCAACTTCATCGCCCCTGCTATGCAGTCTTCTGTGACTACCATGGCAGCCTACCCTCCACCTTCATCCAATCATCCCACCTCCCTTGGGTTAGAGATTAATAAGGTTAAGGAGTATCTCGACAAATTGATTTTGCAACAACAACAACAAAATGCCCAACCACCTGTCATAGTAAATCCTACACCCCAACCAATTTCTACCCAGGCAACTTTTATTAGCTCAGGCCCCACCTGGGTATCCCAATCTTCGGTGGTGTCCATTCCTACCCCACCTTTCTCCCAACCTAGTCTAGTTCATCATCTACCTCAATAACCTTCTTTTCGGTATCATCCATACCAACAACCTGTCCATTCCACACCGCCTAATTCAGGCAATTTCATCCCATCTCATCAATTTTCCACTCTTCCATTACATCATAATAATCATCAAATGAGTCAGAATTTTCATGAAGATTCTCGACTCCATGCTATGTAACAACAGATTGACAACATTATGCTCAACATGCCTGGCTCATCTAGTCAGAAACCTACGCTAAGGTCATTGATCAATCAACCAATTCATCCTTCGGTACCTTCATCGCCATATCCGACTGATTTCACATTACCGAAGTTTGACAAATTTTGAGGAACTGAGGATCCTCATGAACATGTGAGCTCATTCATGCATGCTTGCTTTAGAATCCAAAATAATGATGCTCTTATGCTCAAAAATTTTCCTCAGACATTAGGGGGAGATGCTGTACAATGGTACAATCATTTAGCTCACCATAGCATTTATGCTTACGAGCAATTGATTAATCTATTTTTAGAACGATTCTCCCTGAATGTACAAAAGAGAGTTTCATTGTCCGACTTATACAAGCTCAAGCAACATGACGATGAGACTGTTTATGACTTTGGAAACTGTTGGAGGGATATCATTAATAAACTGCCATTCTCCCTACCAATGGAGGAGTTAACCAAAATGTTCACCCATAGTTGTTTAAAACCTATCTCTTGGTTACTCCAATTACAACAATACAGGACTTTTGAAGAGGCTTTGGCCCAAGCAAGTATCATAGAAGACATTAAAGTCCAAGAGGGTGTTTTAAAACCCCGTAGAAAATAATGGCAACAAAAGGGCCAACAACGAAATAATAATTATGGCCAAAACAAACAAGCACAGGCTAGTACAACCTCAAATGTTAACCAAGTTAATCAAGTGGTGGCGAGCCAGCCCGTAATGGCTCAACAACAACAAGTAATGCAAATTCAACCGCAACCAATTGCTTATCATGCGGTACCCGCCCCTACTCAACCAACTCCCAATACTGGGCCAACCATGGAAACTCGACCTTGGCAAAACAATCGTCCCAAGCGACAATTCACACCTTTAGATGAACCATATGCGGTCATATTCAACAAGTTATATAGCACAAATCAATTAACGTTACCTGAGTTTAAACCTTTAGACCCATCTAGAAGGGGGAAGTATTACAAGGAGTACCTATTTTGTCCTTATCATAGGCAAAATGGGCACGATATCAATAATTGTACAGCTTTCAAACATGTGATCCAAGATCTTATTGAGATTGGAGCCATTAAATTGGATAGCCCCTTAGCCCAAAAAAATCAAAATATTGGTATATTTCAAACACCCCTTCCACATCGGGAGGAAGCTCCAACAACTTCAGGGGGAGTAACTCAGGTAACTCCTCCTAATCAAGTCAACCATGTACAACAATACCAAGGTTTTGTGGGTACTATTAACGTAGTAACCCGAGGTCAAATGGCAAACCAATCAAATCAGGCTGAACCATAGCCACCTGTACAAACCCCCAGTCCACCTCAGGTAACAGTGACCCAACGACGTGCTAGTACTTCTCAACAACCGCTAAATCATTCTACTCAACGCCAACGACCCATCATGTCATTGAGTAGCCGGTTAACTACCAGTTTAAAAATGGCTTCTGCCAAGTTATCGATTTATGACCTCATTCAACAATCTCCTCCGCATAGAGAGGCATTAATGGAAATCTTAAAATCAATCGAGCTTCAAACTCAAGATACTAATGCCTTCAAAAAATTTGTGGGAAGTATTCAAACATGCATGGAGCCCTCCATCACTTTCTATGATTTTGAAATCAAACCTATGTCAACAGAAAGTATAGATCCTCCACTGCATATCATGGCCAAGATCGATAACAAGCCATTCAAGAGAGTTTTAATTGACATCGGTTCCTCAATCAATATCATTACAACATCGACGTTGAGTCATCTAAAGTTGTCGCCATCCCTTATCACAAAGTCGACTTTTACTCTTAAAGCGTTCAATGATGCTTTATCTTCCACAATTGGCACGGTTATCTTGCCCATTGAGGTAGGGGCCCAAACTTTGCATACCTTGTTTCACATCTTGGAAGGGACCATGGCATACAATGTATTGCTTGGACGGCCTTGGCTTAGGGAGATGAGATGTGTCCCTTCTATACTGCATCAATGTCTGAAGTATGTATATGAGGGACAGGTTCATTGTGTACCTGTTGACATAGAACCCTTCAAACATTGCAACTATGTCTCAAATCCTTATGAGATTGTGTTGCCATCCACTCATCTTTTCTTGACCCCATCTATTTCTTCTATACCATATTCTTCTAAAGCTCCCATTCCTGAGGAGCCACCCATCATATCGCAACCATTTTCCTCTTTCGCTATTCCATCTCATTCACCACTTTCTTCATCAACTAATCTTCCTTCTTCTTCATCAGTGACCACATGCACATGTGGCCATGACCAATCATCTCTTTCCACGTCATTACCCCCTTCTTCTACACCTTCTTCAACATCACCTATTATTCCTCCATCTTCCCAACCATCACCAGCTAATGTTTCACAAGTTAGTGAAGCATCAACTGTTGTAGTCCAAACATAGCAGCGTCGACTATGTTTCTCCAAGAGATAGAAATTTAGTATATATATTCACCGTAGTTGGTTTGAATAAGAATCATCATATCTTTTATATTTTTTCATCTGCTCGCTTACCGCAAGGGTGTGCCCACCTTAAGTGGCCATTGTTTTATTTTTATTCGTTCGTCGTAATTCCTTATTCTTATTCGCTTCGTCCTCTGTCTGTATAATAATTGTTTATTTGTATTTCATTGTGCAAGAGATAGAAATATCTCTGCAAGTGGTATCATCCGCTTCGATCTATTGGTTTCTGTCGTCGTCCATTCCATCCGCTTCAGTGGCTAATCCTTCCTTCCACTGTCACCCATCATTTTCCTTCGTCTTCCTTAGCAACAACGGTCGCTCCATTCATTCGTTCGTCTACCTTCGTCTTGTTACCATTCATCTTCCTCCGTCCTCAGCCATTTTAACAGCAAATCGATGCAATTCCTTTCGTAGCTACTGTTCTGAAAGCAACCGAGCTCTGCACATCACCGCCATCGTTACAAACGTAGCCAGCAAATCCACCATCGGCATCCAATAGAAAATCATGAAATATTTTCTAATTAAATAGTTTCTAAGGTTTCTTTTTATTATTCGCCGGCTGACGTCAGCAGAAACTTGGTTGCGAGTTTGGCTAGAATGTTTATCCCACATGTGGTGTGGTAAGCATGCCGAGTGGTTTTTATAGCGTGTGTCACGCATTCTCAAGTGTGACTACGGTCACACGTTGAGCTCCTCGACGCTGTGGTATTCGTGTGGTCACATGTTGGTTTTCTGTGGTCTATTGTTTGTCGCGTCTTGTATCGATTCTGTCGTGTCACGTTGCGTGTTGAGTCTATCATGTGTCGTGTGTGTCGCGTCTGTTGTCTTCCATGCATCGTGTCTCGGTCTATCATGTTCTGTCATCATGTGTCGAGTCTGTCGTGTGTCGTGTGTGTCGCGTCTGTTGTCTTTCGCACATCGTGTCGAGGGTCCGTCGTGTTCTATCATCGTGTGTCATGTGTGTCACGTCTGTTGTCTTTTGTGCATCGTGTCGAGGGTCCATTGTGTCCATTTCGAGTTAGGTGGCTTCATTGCAGTCAAGTGGTCAACAGCTTTCATCAGGAAGGTGAGCCAACGAAATCCAGTTCCGCACCACAGTTGGAGTGGTAGCAAGGCGGAAAACAACACAAATTTTTACAATTCAGTGTGGCCAAAATTTTGAAGTTCAAAGACTACTAAGCAAGAGTTTGTAAGCAGTGCATGAGTAAAATTTGGAGCAAGGGTCCTAACGGTCGATTATCCAGCTCAGACACAACTAATACCAACATAAGAAGAGCTCATCGTAGCCCAGGTACAAAAAATTCTCTTTCTCATTTTAAAATTGGTAGTTATAATCCACATCACCCACTAGTAGATCCTATGGCTACTAATCCTTCCCCATCTCATGAAAACATCACGCAAGAAAACTCAAGTAATTCAGCCATGTCCGATAAGGAGTCTCTTCACAGCATACTAGAGAGTCTACACGACATGGGTCTCACCCTAAAAGAACTTGTGCAAGCACAAAAACAACCTAATCCCAATACTAATCCCCAAAATCACTCCCATGCCCAACGGAATGTAGAAACTATCGATCCTAATGATGATTGGCAACAACAACGAGGTGATGCGAATAATTACAGGGATCCCTATCAAAGACAACGGTATAACCAAAATCAAGAAAGGGACACGGGTTATCACCAACCAAGAGGCCCTAATATTAACTTTCCATGAATTGATATGCCCACTTTTGAAGGTCATGATCCTCGTGGTTGGTTAGCCAAAATGGAAGGCAGCCTTGACTTATATCAAATTAGGGAAATTGATAGAGTTCCTTTTGCTGCCTCAAAATTAGGCACTGAGGCCTACCAATGGTTTGTATGGCTTAAACAAGAGAATGGAGCCATTATTACTTGGAGAAAATTTGCTACCTCTTTTTTAGAAAGATTTGATGACGGAGCTACATCATCCTACACAGTAAGATTGTTATCTCTTAAACAAAAAGGGTCAGTTAGTGAATTTGTTTCGGAGTTTACCAGTTTACTACCATACACTTCAGACCTTAGTCCCGACACAGTGGTAGGTGCCTTTCGCAATGGTTTGAAATAAAGTATTCGAGTAGAGGTAGACATGCACGATCCAACCTTGTTAAACAGTTGTATAAGAATAGCCAAGTTGGCCGAGAAGAGACACCAGTTGTCTGCACAGCGGGAAACATATAATCGTCCTTCATACCGCAACAATTCCTTTCGTAGAAATGATCAACCATCAAGATATTTTTGTTATAAATGTCGCACTAATCACCCCAGGGAACAAGCTTGTGCCCAAAAACAAAACTTTCATATTGAAGGTGATCAAGGTGAAGGGGAAGAGGATGAACCTTACCAATCAGAAGAACCTATGCCAGAAGACCTACCAGGTACTATAGATGAAAAAGAAGAGGATACAATGGCAATTTCAGTGCATGCTTTCATGGGTTTAACCGCCCACCATACCATCAAGGTACCAGGTTTTATCCACCAGAAAAAGGTGAATGTGCTAATTGATTCTGGTAGCACCCACAATTTTATCGACATCAAAACAGCAAAAGCCTTGAATTTATTCATTAACTCTTCCAACAAAGACAAATTCCAGGTTTTAGTGGCCAACGGGGTGAACGCACAATGCATGGGTCGCACATCTCAAGTTTCCATAAAGATGGGAACTTATACTTGGTTAGGTTCCCTTTTTGTCATGAATTTGGGAAATTCTGATGTCATTTTGGGGGTTGAATGGTTGGAAACATTAGACACAATTAGCTTCAACTTCAAAAAATTATTTGTGGAATGGAAGGAAAATGGACGAGTCATTCACTTACAAGGCATTACTACTCCTCCAACACAAATGGTGAGCTCTCATAGTATGGAAAAGATGTTAAAAAAGGGTGGATATGGGTTTATAGCTCAAATTAATTGTTTGGAAAAACAATCGGCAGCAACTTCGGATATTATTGCACCTGAGTTACAAGATATCATCACACATTACGACGAGGTTTTCCAAGAACCTCAAGGATTACCACCTAAACGATCTCATGATCATGCCATCCATTTGATGCTAGGAAGTGTCCCACCTAAAAATCGTCCTTATCGCTATCCTCAGCCACAAAAGACAGAAATCAAACAGATCGTTCAGGATTTGTTGGATCATGGAGTCATTCGTCACAACACTAGTCCTTATTCCTCACTTGTAGTCCTGGCTAGATGAAAAGATAACTCTTGGCGTATGTGTCCTGACTTTCGTTCTCTCAATAAACTCACTATCAAGGACAAATTTCCTATCCCTGTCATTGATGACCTATTAGATGAGTTGCATGGTGCAAAATTTTTTACAAAATTAGACCTTCGCTCCGGATTTCACCAAATCCGTGTTAGAGAAGAAGATATTCCCAAAACGGCCTTTCGTACTCATGAAGGTCATTACAAATTTTTGGTCATGCCTTTTGGTCTCACTAATGCACCATCCACATTCCAAATTCTCATGAACCAAGTGTTTCGTCCACTCATCCGTAAGTTTGTGTTAGTTTTTTTTTATGATATTCTCATATACAGCAAAACTTGGGCGGACCATTTACATCATGTGGATAAAGTCCTTCACATCCTACACAAAGAAAAATTATTTGTTAAACGCTCCAAATGCTCATTTGGTGTTCAAGAAGTCGAGTATCTTGGTCATATAGTTTCACATGAGGGTGTCAAAGTCGATCCCAATAAGATTAAGGCAATTCAAGAGTGGCCTTTACCTAAAACCATCAAGAAACTTTGTGGTTTTTTGGGTCTCACAGGCTACTATCGCAAGTTTGTATAGAATTATGGTAATATTGCAGCACCTCTCATAGCACTCACAAAAAAGGATGATTTTCGTTGGTCGGACGAGGCTACTTTAGCTTTTGAAGCTCTTAAGCAAGCCATGTGTACAACTCCAGTCTTAGCAACTCCCAACTTTCACAAACCATTTATTATCGAATGTGATGCATCAGGAATAGGAATTGGGGCTATATTAATGCAAGAAGGTCATCATTTGGCATTTGAAAGTAAACAGATTTCCGAATTTTTTTTGGGAAGATCAACATATGAAAAAGAAATGTTGGCTATTCTTCATGCAGTAGAAAAATGGAGACACTACCTAATCAGTAGCCGCTTCATTATCAAAACAGATCATAGTAGCCTCAAGAATTTTTTGGAGCAAAGGTTTTCTTATCCAGAACAAAATAAGTGGTTAACCAAACTTCTAGGCTATGATTTCATTATTGAATATAAGAAAGGGAAGGAAAATATAGCTGTCGATGCGCTGTCCAGAAAATATGAAGATGAAGTAGTCATCAATGCTATTTCAGGTCCTTGTTCCCAATGGGTAACTCAATTACAAATTGAATGGCTGTCCAATAGTGAAAGCGCCCAGATAATTCATGAATTATCTATAGGGTCTTCCAAACACCCTGGGTTCTCTTATGAAGATAACATCCTCTGGAAGAAGAACCGCATTTACATTCCACATAATTCAGAACTCATAAAAAATCCTCGACGAATCACATGCTTCTCCATCAGCAGGACATTCAGGATTTTTGAAGACATATTTAAGGGTCAAACAATCATTTTGTTGGAAAGGATTAAAAGTGGAAGTCAAACAATGGGTAGCAGAATGTGAAGTTTGCCAGCGCAATAAAGGAGAAACAGTCAAATCACTAGGATTATTACAACCATTACCCATCCCTGAACGACAGTGGGAACATATATCCATGGATTTCATTGAAGGTCTTCCAAAATCAGAAGGCACGACAGTAATCTTCGTCGTCGTAGACCGGTTATCCAAATATGCTCACTTTTAGGCTTTACAACATCCATTTTCCACAAGCAAGGTGGCAAAGGTATTTATGGATTCAATTTTCAAATTACATGGTATGCCAAAGAATATTGTAAGTGATAGAGATCCCATTTTCACTAGTAACTTTTGGCGGGAATTATTTCGACTTAGTGGTACCAAATTGAACATGTCTTGACATACCATCCACAAACGAGATGGTCAAATAGAAGTAGTTAACAAATGTTTGGGTACATACTTAAGATGTTTTGCTCAAGATAAACAATACCAATGGAGCCATTGGTTAGCATTAGCGGAATGGTGGTACAACACTTCTTACCATTACTCAATTAAGATGTCTCCATTCGAAGCATTGTATGGCACCAAACCTCCAAAAGTTGTAGATTACGTACAGGGATCATCTAAAGTAGCTAAAGTGGATGATTGGTTCCAACAAAAGCAGTCTACGCTTACCATCCTCAAAGAGAATTTGGCCCAAGCACAGAATCGTATGAAACAACAACAAGACTTGCACCGATCAGAGAGAACTTTTAATATAGGAGATTGGGTGTTCCTCAAGTTGCAACCTTACAAACAAGCCTCATTAAAGATAAAGTCCAGCCAGAAGTTGGCCCCACAATTCTATGGTCCCTACAAAATTGTGCGCCGCATTGGAGAAGTAGCCTATCAATTAGAGCTATCGACATCTTCACGAATACACCCGGTATTTCATGTTTCTTGTCTCAAAAAAGTAATTGGTCAGAAAGTACAAAGTCAATCAGAATTACCAGTGCTCGATGAGGAAGGACGCATACATCTCCAACTAGAAGATATACTACAACATCGAGTCCGCAAACTGAGATCACGTCAGATTCATGAATTTCTCATTAAATGGCAAGATTTATCGAGAGGAAGATGCAACATGGGAACACGAAAGTATCTTCCAGGACATTTCCGACTTTGAGGACAAAGCTTTCTGAGAAGGGGAGTCATGTTGCAGTCCAAACATAGCAGCGTCGGCTATGTTTCTCCAAGAGAGAAATTTAGTATATATATTCACCGTAGTTGGTTTGAATAAGAATCATCATATCTTTTATATTTTTTCATCTGCTGCTTCTGTGCAAGGGTGTGCCCACCTTAAGTGGCCATTGTTTTATTTTATTTCGTTTTCCGTAATTCCTTATTCTTATTCGCTTCGTCCTCTGTCTGTATAATAATTGTTTATTTGTATTTCATTGTGCAAGAGATAGAAATATCTCTGCATCAACCCAACCAAATCCTTCCAATTATTATATTTCTTCTATTCCATCATCTAGTCTTTCTCCCTCCCAAGTCAAGGTCCACCTCACTGATGCAGGTATTGGTGAGTATGCCATCCAAGATGTCCACATCACACCGTTCAATGTGCAAACAGTTAAAGATTTTGGTCATCCACATGACCAACATTTATCCATTGGATCGGTTTATAACATGGGTTCTATGCCAAATTCCATTAATTTTGTATATGGGGGAATAGAGTCATCTTCTAGTCCTACCACCATACTAGAACCTAAGCATCCGAGTCCCTGCCAATATCAAAAGGATGGAGGGTTTTCCCTCTCGCTATTTCCAGAGACATAATTGGCAGCAATTTGGCCTAGGTCGATACGAGCAAGGAGTAACTGAACGCATCGATATGCCATATCAGAGACCCACTGAGCATTTTAGTCTGGGCTACCAACCACTTCCATCCCTTTCTTATTTTGAACGAGCTTTTCAAAGCATTAATCTTAATTCAGAAGAAGAAATCCTCCACCCCGACGAATCCGAAGATGAAGCCTATGAAGAATTTGATGTCATGTCAAATGGTGATGAATCTGAAGAAGAGTCGGCGCCCATTGTTCCCCTCACTAAACAAGACGAGTTTTATCTCCAATTGTTCCCTCTCCAAGAGGCCATATTTCACTTGCTTCTTCCACAAGAACGAGGTGAACCACCCCCTCCGCCACATCCATAAGCCATAATCCAAACTTGTATTATATGTATATACTAAAATAGTGGTTTTCACTAATACCAAAAAAAAAAAAAAAATCAGAAAATTCCCAAAAAAAAAAAAAAAATCAAAATATATAAAAATACTTTATTGCTTTATGTATGTGTGTAATAGTGGTTTTCACCACTACAAAAAAACAAAAAAAAAAAAAACTCAAAAACTATGTTGTTTTGCACTTCAGGTCTTCCGAGGTCTTCACCGGTTTTCCCTTCCATTCCGCCA
This sequence comes from Wollemia nobilis, assembly GCA_028583015.1. Taxonomy (NCBI): domain Eukaryota; kingdom Viridiplantae; phylum Streptophyta; class Pinopsida; order Araucariales; family Araucariaceae; genus Wollemia; species Wollemia nobilis. The sequence goes on along the minus strand of JAQPPZ010017206.1, from coordinate 4,848,175 downwards.
TTCTTTCTTTCATAAGTTGACAATGAATTTTGAAGACTTATTCACCTCGCTCCATAATCCATATGATCCGGATAATCCAATCCCGATCAATCCAAGCCTGATTGACATGGATCGGATTTCATCCCCTCCATCTATTTCAGAGTTCATCCTTTTCGAGGAATTGTTAAGGGCTTTCGCCAACTACATTCCTCCTTCACCTCCACATTCACCTTCATCTTCTATGTGTTGTATAAATGTGGATATGATGGAGTACTCCTCCGCTGTCTAGAAGCAAGTGAAACACATAGAGCTATTGCTGAAGCCCATGATGGTACTTGTGGTGGTCATTTTAGTGGAATGGCCATTGCGAAGCGTATTTTACGTATGGGGTATTATTTTCCCACTATGGAACAAGATTGTTGCAAGTATGTTAAACAATGTAAAAAGTGTCAAGAACACGCTAATTTAATCCATATACCATCACAAGCTTTACAGCCCATCCAAAGCCTTTGGCCCTTCTCACAATGGGGTCTCGATTTAATTGGCAAGATTTCACCTACCTCTTCAAGACAGACATACTTTCATCATTACAGCCACTGAATACTTCACAAAGTGGGTTGAAGCTATTCCTCTAACCAGTACGACAGGTCCTAGAATTTTGGAGTTTATACTTCACCATATCATTTGTCGTTTTGGTATTCCCTCTAAAATCATTTCTGATAACGACAAGTCTTTTAAGAATAAGGATGTTCGAGCTCTTTGTGAAAAGTATAATATCCAACATAGTTTCTCAACTCCTTACTACCCACAAGCCAATGGACAAGCTGAAGCTTCAAATAAGACCATAATTGCTATTCTTAAGAAACTTGTTAAAGAAAATCATAAAGATTGCAATACACAAATCCCCTTGGCATTATGGGCTTATAGAATAAGCATCAGAACTCCCATTGGGGCAACGCCATTTTCTTTGGTCTATGGAGCTGAAGCAATCATGCCTCTTGAGCTCAAGATCCCTTCCTTGTGAATTTCTTTGCAGGAATTTATCGATGATGATACTGCTAGACAAGCACGTCTTGATCAACTCACACTCATAGATGAAAAATGAATCAATGCTTTAGAGCATTTGCGAGTTTATCAAGACTGATTGAAACGTTCTTACAATGCCAAAGTTAATCTAAGAGAATTTCAAGTAAGGGATCTTGTCCTTAAATAAAATCAACAAAACACCAATGCATTGCCACATCTTCGAGATAAATTTGCGGCTAATTGGTTAGGTCCATATATGGTCACTGAAAGAGTGGGTAATGGAACTTATAGACTTGCCAGTTTAGAGGGAGAGGAAGAACCCGAACCACTTAATGTTATACACTTGAGGGCATTCTACGCATAGTTTGAATTTTATATGTACATATATACATGGCTTGTAAAAAAAAAAAAAAACAAATAAAATAAAAAGAATTTGCATTTCATTGTTAGTTGCATACATCTCATTCAAAAACATTGCATTTCATGTGCATACATCTCATTGAAAACCATAACATTTCATTTTCAGCCATAGTTGCATATCATGTTAGAGACCATTTTATCTTTTGGATATAAAATTTGGTCAAGCAAAAGTCATGTTGCCTTAATCAGGGGCACCTTCATAAAATCCATCAAACCGAATTGTCATTCGTACACCCATTTTCCATTTGCACATATTTACATTGCCAAAATGTTTTCGAGTCACTCGACCATTTCTAGTGTTTTAAGCAAACTTTGAAATGCATGTCAAATTTCTCTAGGGCCATATCATAAATTACACTAAATAAAATCTTGAGTATTGGGAAATGATTTCAAAAGCGGTCTTGAACCTATCACATTTTCACATCTTAAAAACATCTTGTGTCAAAGAGAGATAACACCATCCTTGGGTTGTGCCTCGAAGTGAACAGGGTAATCCTCGTATGTCCTATCATGCAAACATAGTCCATAAAACAGTGGTTCTTACCACTATCACAAGCAAATAACAAAATATAAATATAAACAGAGTAGTAAGGATAGGGTAAAATTCTCATCATACTTCGGTTGAGAATCCGATTCCCCAAAGCTCTAAGGAAATGAACATTTTTCACACACCACTGATCCCAAATAAGTTGTAAGGATCGTACTACTTGTCTAGTCAGACGGATAGGTAGTCATCCCCAAGGCTTACAAAGGTCTAAAACAACATGGACTATGGAGTTAACCTTCACCGGGGCTATAGACGCTTGACTGGCAGTGGAGTATACTCATTGTGTGGCGACATGTCTCTCCTCAAAAAGAGACCTCTGAATGCTCATACGGACAAACTAGCTTCGGGGTCTTCTCCATAACAAGGTTACCTAATTTATGCAAGATGAGGTTAATGAACACACTTGCACACACACAGGTTTTTGATTGCCTAGAGTCACTACCATGCTTCTAATTTGGTTAATGAACTCACATGCACACACATTTGGTCCTAGTTGAATTAGGCAGTGTTAATAAGTTTGTTTGATATCACTAGCATGTTTGAGTCTTTGTAAAACAGTCTTCCTCCATATTTTCTTCCATATCAACCTCCATATCTTCTTCCATATTCATGTCATTCCATACGTCATTCATTCACAAGCTACCAAGTTCGGTGCCCCTGATTAAACAATTATGATAACAGTTGGATAAATCTAACTATCTAAAAGTATGAGTGCTTATTAGTGCATATTTCATTTACTTAGTTTCGCATTAATCATCTATAACTTTGCATTCCATTCCATCACATATGCATTAAAACATATAAAAACATGCATCACAAAAACATAGGCATTCACACAAAAGAAAGTAAAACACTAAAAATAAAATCCATGTATATGTATGTATAAAGTCAAACTGTACAATGAATGCCAAAAGGCTACAATATACAATAGAGCACCAAGGCTCATAAAGAGTGCATCTAAGCACTAAGCTAACCATCAAAAGAGGACCCCTATGACCTAGTAGGAGCCCTAGACCTAGTGGTGTGCCTAGACTCACTACGCCTAGAGACAGAGGAGGATGGAGGATCAGGCAACACAATGTGATGCCTAAACAATGTGTCCTATAGAGCCTCAATATAACGAGTCCTAGACCTAAGTCTAGATATGTCTATCCCGTGTCTTCGCTCTCGCTCCGCTAGCTCTGCCTGGAGTCTCGTCACCCTGTCATCCTAGGGCACCCTAGTCGCTCCATCCAAGTCCGCCTGCATCTGGGCCATTCTCTCCTCCTAAATAGCTATCAGGGCATCCCGCTCTACAACCTGTTGCTCCAGATGAGCTATCCTCTCATCCCGAATAGCTAGCATAGCATCGCGCTCTGCTATCTGCTGCTGCAGCTACGCCAGATCATCCTCATGCTCGCTAGGGGGTACCTCCCTAGTCTCTCTTGTGGCCTCTCCTAGGCCCTCGCCATCATCCTCCTCATCATCTTCGCTCCTCGATGCCTGTCGCATCATCTTCCCCTTTCACCTTCGACTATCAGATCGAATGCGGGGACCATCCCTACGCTTGGGAACCTCTGTGGTTCCCTCGTCCTCTCCAGCTCCAATAGCCACCAATGGTGGCTCCCACCTTGGCTCTGCATCCATCCATGCTGCATACTTAGCTGTTACCCCGATGTCATCCACGTTGAGGATCTCCATGTCCTCATCGTCCTCTGTTTCCTCCCTCCATGGCTCAGAACACGGCAAATCCCCCTCTGATCTGTGCCTCTGGTAGTGCACTGGCTCACCGGGGACATCCTGTCTCAATCCGACCTAGCGGAGCACTCGAGACATCTGTATGTACTCCACCTCATTGTGGCCCTGACCCACTACCCATATAGCCTGTCGTGCCCATCTCAGATGCTCTCCATCATCGATCCACCTCGCCTCCCGCCAGGGCCTCCAAATGACTTGGGCATCTATCAAGTCTGCCCATAAACTCCTATACCATTGCCCCGATCTCACGGGGTGGCTCGACTGTCTCTCCTTCGCCACTGGCCATCTCCTACCATACGCCTGGATCATGTCCCAGTAAGCACATGGCAACCCCTCCTGTCAGGCCACTTTGAAGTGCTCCCAGCCCCAGCACTGGAGAACCAAACTACAGCCTAGGCCCTTTCGGCCCCGTCTTCGAACCTCATACAACTCCCGGTACACCTGCACCAATAAAGCGGGCGCCCAGGCATACACTACCCTATTAGTGAGCATCTCACTCACTACACCCATCAGGTTCCATGGAAACCTGCACCCGGTGCTGTTCGAGGCCACAATGTTGGCCAATACGAACATCATCAGAGCCTCCACCGCTACCAACTCCTTGGCCGTATACATGGCCAAGTATGGGATCCCCCCGCTCTCCGTTCGGATCTCCATCCAGTCATCCCCAAACAACTTGGCCATCTCCGTAGCCCTATCTCGTCCAACCTCCACCCGCGCCCCCTCCACGGGCACCTTGAGGATGCGGTATACATCCTCAAGCGTCACCGTCATCTCTCCAGTCGGGAGCTGGAACGTCCCCCGATCTGGATCCCACCTCTCGGCCAAAGCCGAGAGGTACCCCTCATCTGGCTGAACTACATCTAACTGGGCTGCCTCCGCTAGCCCTACTGCCTCCAATATCTCCCAGTCTGCCTGGGACAATGACCTCCTCATCCCCGGAATGATAGGGGAGAATCGGTGTCGTGCCTCTAACACCCTAAGCTGCAAAACAACAAAACAAAAATTGGTTACAAATTTTTTCAAAAAAAAAAAAAACACATAATAAGTACTTGCTTAAATAAACAAATACCTCAGCTGGCTGCACTGGCGTGTCCGCTCCCACCTCCACCATAGCTCCCGCGTGCTTCACAACTTCTCACTCCACTTCACTCCATTCCCCCAGACGCACTTCTCTCAAGCTCGAACGCACAAATGAGCAAAATTCTCGCTGAAACTGTTTAAATAGCTGGTTTTGGCACCCTGAAACGCAGTGGGGTGTTTCATGGCGCTCTCAGATGCAGTGGGGCATTTCATGATGCATTCAAACACCGGCGGGCATTTCTGCCACCTCCAAATGCATACCGACGTTTGGTGTCAGTATTGAATAAAAGAACAAAACTTACAAAATTGAAGCTTACCTCCTCCAAATTTCATCAAATTGCATCCATCCATTCTTCTTATCATAATAAAACATTTTGTGAAGGTTACAACAGTTTTAGAAACAAATTTAGTCATTTTGCTCAAAAAGCGCATCATTCATCATTGATTTATAAATTGGGTTAAAAACATTCAAAACCTTCACAAAATTAACAACATTCATCAATTCTTCTGATATATCGTCAATTTCATTCATTATTCTTTCATCATGCATATTTTTGCCAAATTAAATTAAATTAAACCTCGTATCTAGTGGTATATTCTATCACCTTGGCGATTGCAGCGATTTGCATCCATGCAATTCGGTAAGAGGATTAAACAACCATAAGGACACTTACCATTTATCATCATCAATTATTTCATTGTTTGAAAATTGGAAATCAATTTTGGGTATCCTACTTTTCAAGTGACCTCATACCAAGATTAATTTGCTCAACAGTTGTCATTGATGGCCTAGTTCATGGGGCATTAAACGTGGACAATCTTCAATATCATCATTATTTTGAGTCTTGCTAGAGATTAAGGCTACCTAGGTTGATTGGTTCCGACCCGAGGAATTATCCATACAGTCACTAGGAGCATCTCTGAAGTTCTGGACTCTTTCATATTGCATCTCTGCATATCAATGGCATCAACAAGGCAATTTCATCAACAGTATGGATTCACCCATAGGATTTGGGGCATCCGTTATCAAATTTTAACTTTCCTAATAGTAGAATTCATATTACATGATCATGGAATTTAAAATTTGGCAAAAATCCCTTTCTAACCATTGGGGCAGAAAATGGTTCATCTTTCACATCACTCATATCGTCTTCAATTATATTCTTTTCTGGTTCGTACACCAACCCCTTTTCTGTTGGGACATAAACAGATGGTTCGTACACCAAACCCTTTTTTGTTGGGACATAAACAGATGGTTCATACACCAACCCCTTTTTCACCATTGGGGAAAAAACGGTTCATTTTCTTCCGAATTTCTTCCAATTGGCTCATGAGAACCATTCTCGCTCGCCAATTGAGGGGGTAAGCTGATAAATTTTAAACATTCTTTTATTCTTTGGTCTTCAAAGTTGTGCTTTAGTCTTGAGAGAGAGTTACGTCTGATCCAGCTTTTTAGGTGTCCTAAGTTTTTGTGCTTGCATTGTGTCTTCACACAAAGCGGCTCAAAAGGGGCATCTGTAGACACCAAAATCCAGCCACTTGCAAGTCATCTATACCTTCCTGTCAGCCACATGTCAATCATCCATCTTTCCCGCCATTATTTGGCCCAAATCCACACTTTCCCACCATTATTTGGCCCAATTTCACCTTTCCCACCATTTTTCATCCCCAAATGTATTTAAATTAATATTTATATATGTATTTTAATATTTTAATATATATTTAAATAATAGTTTAAGTGATTTAATCTGAGCCGTCCATCCTTCATTTAATCTCATCCGTCCATCCATCTTAATCCATTCCACAACCAAGATTTATTCTCTACCCTTAGATCCACTTTAATCTTAGCCACACGTTCAAAGTGTCGTTAAAACCCTAAAGTGTGCCCTAAGAGTAGATTATAAATTGAGTCACTTTGATGGCTCAAACCCTATGTCTTTTGCTACTTCTATCTCCTATGCGCTATCTCTGATTCTAATTCTTCTACTGCTATCTCCTCTATCTCTCTTCTGCTACCCTTTCGCCGCATCCATCGTCGCTTCCGTCACCGCTTTCACCGTCATCTCTTCTACAGCATTCTATAGAATCCCCCATTCTTGTCGCAAGTGCCCGCGGGCGTTTACCCCTTCACCAAGTGCCCACGGGCGTTTCCCAAGTGCCCACGGGCGTTTACCAAGTGCCAGCGGGCATTTACCCACAGCCACAGACTCAGACCGACGTCTGAAACCTTAATCCAGAAGCACGCGGGCGTTCAACGAGTGCACCAGGGTACCTTTCGCAATCGATTTGATAGCCACATTACTTCCAGGTGTCGCCTGGTCTAGCTGCGTTAACAGAGAATAGGTATAGATTAGTTTAAAGCAAGTAACTTATTTTATTCTATTTGATCTGTTATTGAATTCTTGCATTTCATTTTTCTAGGGTTTTAGATTGTTTCTGAGGGCTCACACAGTGGAGCCCTCTTATTAATTTCTAACTCCTTGATAGTGTTAATGTGTGCAGGTTTTTGACAACAGATCCGGTTTATTGATGGTAGCTGATTAAGCTGGAGTGGTCCAAGCAAGGGATACAACAAAGCCCACTCACTCTGTTGGGATTGAAGATACGTTCTTCGGAAGCGCCACCATTTGTGCCAGCTAGGGTTTTGGAGAACCCTAGCATAACTTGTAACTATGTATCACAAATAAAGGGTTACAGGCCTAGTTGTATTCAAAAAGGAGTTTTTAAACTCCATCGATTAATAGAAATCATTTGTTTTGTGCAACTTTCCTGTATTCCATTATTGTGGTTTTATATTTTGTTTGGCGTTGTATCTTTAATCTACAAATCTGTAGACACCAAAATCTAGCCACTTGCAAGTCATCTATACCTTCCTGTCAGCCACATGTCAATCATCCATCTTTCCCGCCATTATTTGGCCCAAATCCACACTTTCTCGCCATTATTTGGCCCAATTTCACCTTTCCTGCCATTTTTCATCCCCAAATGTATTTAAATTAATATTTATATATGTATTTTAATATTTTAATATTTTAATATATATTTAAATAATAGTTTAAGTGATTTAATCTGAGCCGTCCATCCTTCATTTAATCTCATCCGTCCATCCATCTTAATCCATTCCACAACCCAGATTTATTCTCTACCCTTGGATCCACTTTAATCTTAGCCACATGTTCAAAGTTTCGTTAAAACCCTAAAGTGTGCCCTAAGAGTAGATTATAAATTGAGTCACTTTGATGGATCAAACCCTATGTCTTTTGCTACTTCTATCTCCTATGTGCTATCTCTGATTCTAATTCTTCTACTGCTATCTCCTCTATCTCTCTTCTGCTACCCTTTCGCCGCATCCATCGCCGCTTTCGTCATCGCTTTCATCGTCATCTCTTCTGCAGCATTCTGTAGAATCCCCCATTCTTGTCGCAAGTGCCCACGGGCATTTACCCCTTCACCAAGTGCCCACGGGTGTTTACCAAGTGCCCACGGGCGTTTACCAAGTGCCCGTGGGCGTTTACCCACAGCCACAGACTCAGACCGGCATCTGAAACCTTAATCCAGAAGCACGTGGGCGTTCAGCGAGTGCACCAGGGCACCTTCCGTAGCCGATTTGACAGCCACATTACTTCCAGGTGTCGCCTGGTCTAGCTGCGTTAACAGAGAATAGGTATAAATTAGTTTAAAGCAAGTAACTTCTTTTCTTCTATTTGATCTGTTATTGAATTCCTGCATTTCATTTTTCTAGGGTTTTAGATTGTTTCCGAGGGCTCACACAGTGGAGCCCTCTTATTAATTTCTAACTCCTTGATAGTGTTAATGTGTGCAGGTTTTTGACAACAGATCCGATTTATTGATGGCAGTGATTAAGCTGGAGTGGTCCAAGCAAGGGATACAAAAAAGCCCACTCACTCTGTTGGGATTGAAGATACGTTCTTCGGAAGCGCCACCATTTGTGCCAACTAGGGTTTCGGAGAACCCTAGCATAACTTGTAACTGTGTATCACAAATAAAGGGTTACAGGCCCAGTTGTATTCAAAAAGGAGTTTTTAAACTCCATCGATTAATAGAAATCGTTTGTTTTGTGCAACTTTCCTGTATTCCATTATTGTGGTTTTATCTTTTGTTTGGCGTTGTATCTTTAATCTACAAAAATAAGCACGTTGATTTTTAGAATATTTTGATTTACCTATTGTCACAGTCGTCACAAATTTATCTCACCAATAGTCACTTTAATGTTATTGCAACTAGTTAGTCACAATTGATTGACAATATTATCAAAATATCTACAACCGATCAGTTTTTGACGATCAATAATCTGCTGCAACTAGTTGGTATATATCGAGAGGTAGTCCTTTGTAATAAATCATCACTATTAAAATATCTACAATTGATCGACAATTATCAATTGACAATTTTGCTTATGTTGATTAACACTCTTCTACAATCGATCATCCTATGTCGATTGGCACTCCTTTACAACAAATCGACCTATTCCTATTGATACTCCTCTATAACTAATCGACCTATGCCAATTGACACTCCTCTACAATCGATAGACCTATATCGATTGACACTCCTCTACAACCAATTGACTTATACCAATTGATACACATCTATAACTGATTAGTTTATACTGATTGACACTACTCTACAACTAATCAACTTATGCCAATCAACACTCCTATCCAATCGATAGTCTTATGCTGATAGACACTCCTTTGCAATTGATCAACTCATGTCAATTAAAACTTCTTTACAACTGATTGGATTATGTTGACTGACACTCCTTTGCAACCGATCAACTTATGCTAGTAGATACTCCTTTGAAACTAATAAACTTATGCTAATTGACACTCCTCTGTATCTAATTAGCTTATGTTGATAGACACTCATTTGCAACCAATCATCTTATGTCGATTGACACTCCTCTGCAACCTATTGATATATGTTTATTGACACTCCTCTACAACTGATCGGTATATGTCATTTGACATTCCTCTACAATGGATCAATTTATGTTAATAAACACTCCTCTACAACCTTGTCATGTTTGTGGAATCGATCAGTGTCTTTTGATTGATAATACTCTACAACCAATCAAAAAATATATCGACTGACAATAGGTTTTTCATTGCTTCAATTTTCGAGTTAGAGTGTTTTAGATGTATATTTATTGGTATAGGGTACCCCCTTCAATATTTATACAGGTAGTATATGTGGTGAATTGAGTAAGAAAAAAAAAATTATTTATAATTTGAAGGTGAATTGTCCATGGAATTGGGTGAAAGTGGTTGGTGAATTAAAATAAAAATGGGATAATTATTATGAACATTGGGAAAATTGACCCCCAAAAAATTCCACCCCATAAATTTTGGGCACATGGGCTCCAATGAAAGGACCCAAAATTAGAAAATTTAAAATTTTGAAAATCCTAAACTTAGCCAATTTACAGTGTTTCACACTTATGCATAACACTGTGTCATACCTAGTTAGGAGAGAAAGGTATACAAGCTTATCAAGTCTCTCAATGGGTTAAAGCGGACTCTCAATGACTGGTATATGAAGATTGATGAGAATCTTATGTAACATGATTTAATTGTAGTTCTTATGATCCAAACATATACTTCAAACTATAAGGAGGACAAGTGATCATAATTGTGTAGGTTGAAAACTTGGTCATCATTTAAAGTTTAGTGAAATGATTGAAAGAACCAAGAGCATTGAAATAGTTGTTCAACATAACAAAACATTGGCTCATGCATTATTGTCTTGGTTTAATGGTGTGGAAAATAGATAAGTATACCAAGACATTGATCGAGAAGTTTTGAATGATAGATTGTAATATCATGCCTAATCCACTAGATATAAGGTTGCAACTATCCTAAAATAATCCATCTCCATAGGTAAATGTAATTCTCTATTGCTAGTTGATTAAGAGTCTTATTTATCTGACCTACACTCGAACATATTTATCAATTATGCTATCAACTATCTTTCATGGTGAACCAAGGGTGTATCATTAGAAATTAGTAATATGAGTACTCAAATATATTAATGTTATGACTAAGTATGGTTTGGAGTACAAGAAGAATGATCAATTTTTCTTGACAGGATTTATAGATGTGAAATTTGTAGGATCCACTGCTAATAACATATCCATATCTTGATATATATTCTCTTTTGGATCCAATATAATCTCTGGGGAATGTAAGAAGCAATATGTTATTGATTAATCTTAATTTGAGGTAGAATATCACATTATAGGAAGAGCTATCTACAAAATTATATGGTTATGTTACATTTTGTGAGGAATAGGAATTCCATAGAAGCAACCAATGATCCTGATCTATGAAAATCAAGGAGTTGTAGAACTTTTTTGCAATATAAATTTTCATGAGAACATAAATAACATTATATTTTACTACCATTTCATTCACAACCATGTTTAGGAATATAACATACAAATTAAATTTTATCCATCTATAGATCAACGTGTAGATATTTTCACAAAGTATCCTATACATATTAAGTTTAATAAATTTAAATTTTCTTGTATATACTTTGATTGAGAATTGATGTAATAAGACGAAAAATTATGAATATCATCTAATATTGTAGTCAATTTCAAGAGTTATAGCTAATGAGAAATTAGTTATAATCAAATACATCTCTATTCTTCATAAAAGAGTGTAACATAGGATGCTTTATTTGCATTTCTAAGCTTCAATTTATAAATATTTACAATTTGGAAATACTAAAAATAGATCCTACAAATATTAACAAGTTATCCCTAAAAATATTAATAAGTTATTCCTAAAAATCCCTACAAATTCTAACAAGCTATCCCTAAAAATCCTGACAACCTATCCATAAAAATTCTAACAAGTTGTCCCTACAAAATTGTTATAACATATAATAAAATTATAGAAATCATCATCATATCTATTTACTCTAGCCCCTTTGCCATTGACTTACCTAGATACAATCCCAAGCTTATCCCTAAATTTTACAATTTTTTCTCTACCTAAGGGTCTAGTCATTACATCAAAAATCTATTCAAAAGTTGGACAATAATCAAGGATTGATTTTTACGCTCCACCAGCTGTTGGATATAGTGATGATGAACTTTAATATGTTTTTTTCTAGCATTATATCTTGTATTTTTCACCAAATTTATAATACTTTGATTATGATAATGAAGTAGAAATTATATTTTATCTATTTGAAGATCATACAATATGTGTCATAACCAAACAACACAATTTGCATTGCATGTTACCTTATATTCTATTTCAATTGATGACAAATCAATTGTATACTAAAATTTGATCTACAAAGGAATAACCATGATCAAAGTGAAAATATATAACCAATAATGGATTTTATATCATAAATTTATCTTGCACAATTTGCATTAGTGTATATTACCAATTAAAAATCATCATATTTTTGGTATAGTATATCAAAATTGAGGGTACCTTTGATATATTTGAGAATACATTTAACAAATTTCCAATGCTTTCTCTAGGGATTTGAAATGAAACAAGACAAATGAATCACAACAAAATATTAATATGGTTAAGTAGTCTTAAGATAAATCTATCTTCCACCTGACTAACAATATACCGATTCATTGACTAGAGCTGAATGAGAGGAGGATGACAATTTTGGCCCAACTTAAGTGTAGATATTAGATTACAATTTTTTATCTAAAATATTTAGAAAAGTGTTTTGGAATTATTTCTTTGTGATATAAACATAATATGATCAAGTTGTTAAAATTTTACACCTAGCATTAAACATATCATATAAAAAATTAAATACAAAACATATTTTACTTATTGAGTAAGGTGGACTCAACTACTAATAATGACAAGTTCATATACATACATAATGATAGTGGAAATGTTATTACTTGTAGTTTTGATATAGATATTGGGATTAAAAAAACTCTGACTAAATATTGAATCTCTAGGATGTTGATCAATTTTGAAATACCAAGCTTAGGAAGTGTACTTAAGTTTGTATAGGGATTTAATCAATCTACAAACCAAATTTTATTTTCTTTGTATATAAATCCCTTGTGGTTGCACCATGTAGGTCTCCTCTTCTAAATATCTATTCAATAATACTCTCTTAACATCCATTTGATATACCTTCCAACCAAGTTGTGTTGCAATGGAGATAATTAATTGAAAAAATACAATGTTTATAGTTGGAGCAAATGTCTCTCCATAGTCTATATCTTGTTTTGCATACGTTTTAGCAACAAGAAGAGATTTTAATTTATCAATCAAACCATTTGATTTATATTTTACCTTGCAAATCCATTTATAGCCAATGGATTTGTTTCCATGGGGTAAATTATATAGTTTTCATGTTTTATTCTTTGTCAAAGAGTCAAATTTTACCTTCATGGAAACTTCCCAATCTGTTCTAATAGTTTCCATGTTTTATTCTTTGTCAAAGAGTTAAATTTTACCTTCAATAAAATCTCCCAATCTAGTCTACCTCTAGCTTCTTCATATTTTCTAGGCTCAAAAACCTATAAAACTAAAGCAAAATTTTCATGCTCATTAACTACAAGTTTTTTTAGCTCACCTAGATTTCCTAACTACCATGTTCTCATCCTACTTGACAATTTTCATTGTCTAAGTATATGATTGGTCGTTGATGTGGCTCTTACTGCTAGCAAACTTCACTTGGGTGTACATATATCAAGCTCATTCTCAAAGATCATCCCAAAGTGGATTTTCAATACACCCATATGGTTGAGTCTTTACATCCTTCTTTTCATCTCCAGTATTTGGTGTATCTAAATCCAGGTGAACTTCACTACCTATTGTAGTACTATCAATAGTTATAAAACATAAAAATCTTAAGAGGTTTACCAACATATTATAAGAAAGTATTCTTCTCATGTATGATGATATCTCTACCAAGTATAATCTTGTTCATAGAGACATGAAGCAATTTTTATACCTTAGAGTATTCAATATATCCAACAAACATGAAATTTTTATTTTTTGCATCTAAGTTAGTTATTTTCTCCTTAGGAATTAATGCAAAAACAACATAACCAAAAATATGGAAATGACTAATTAAAGGTTTTCTTGCACACCATGCTTCTTTAGGAGCAAAATGTTACAACTTTGAGAAGTATATCAATATTGGTAGTAATCCAATGATACACAAATAACATTACCCAAATGATAATAATAATTTAGATCCAATATCTAGAAAATAAAAAATTAATCAAATTCTAGATTCAAATCATTAAAAATCCTTAGCCACTTAGAAGGAAAATGTCTCATATGCAAATCAAACATGACTAAGATTCAAATATGAAAGATAATATCAACTATCCTGTAACTCTTTCTATTTATATATTATGTCAATCACTAACTCTAATTCTAATGCTCAAGTACTGACTATCTAATCCTAGGGCCTGAGCTGATAAAAATAAAGATAGCTAACATAGCTCTATTGGAGCCATTACATGGACCCCCCTTTAGAATATTTTTACTCAAAGCTAAAAATATTGGAAAATACCCTCAAGTTCCTACATAATATCTTCTTTTTGAATGTGCTACCACTCAATGAGGAACTCTTGAATTTTTTAAGACTGAAGATAATGAAATATTGACTACAACACTGCTTTAGCCTAGAGAGTAGCTTGACCTTCTTAATTGAGTGTTGGAAGATCCATTTGGGACTACACCTTCTTGCTAATAACCTATTTTAGACAAGATACATGAAATATGGAATGGATGAGAGAATATTGTTGAAGCTCCAATTGCTATACCACTTCACCAATGTGACGAATAAAATTGAGGAGCCAAATTTTAACTAGACTTGCTCTTCAAGGACAATTGCTTATAAGGTTGTAGGTACAAAAATACCATATATCATATAGTAAATTATAATTCAAAATAGTGTCAATATTACCATTGATTCATGCAGTTTTTGGTTTAGATCAAATTATCTTTAAGAAGCTAATGCACGAGTCATCATTGCTATAAAAAATCATCTACCTAGGTAACATTGGGATCTTGGTACATAGTCTACCATTAGTGGAGTTTTTTGTTAGGTACCTAGAAATAGGAATATGGAAATATAATATTTTATTTTTGCTAAAGGCCCATACATAACCCAATATTGGTTATATTATAATATTATATTCTAATAATGAGAAATATGAAAGGATTAGGAAGATAAGCATATAAAGAAGGGATATCATGAAGTAAATTAGAATGATTCCTTCTGTTGTCCTATCTGATTGTATTGGCTATTGGAAAGGGTGTGGACTAGGTAGTCGAGGCTATTGTACCTCACATAGAGTGACATAATAGAGCTAGTCTTGAGAGCATAGGGTTTGGCTCAGTCAGGGATCTCTAAATTGTTTTGCAAATATTGAATCCTTTATAAGATGCGATATCAATGCATGGTTCCTAATATAATAGCCTAGAGGAGAAAAAGGGTTAGAGAAAGAAAAAAAAAGATTAAAAAAGGAAAAAACCTAAGCTAACAAGAGGTGATGTGCCAAAGATAAAATAAGATCCCTTGCACGACAACTCTAACTGTAATGCACCATTTTGAACACTTCCTCTCAACATATATAAACATATATTTAAATAAAATAACACACACACAGGAGATGGGTTAGGGCATGAGAACCAAACAAATGGAACCAAATAGACATGTAGACCTCCAAAATATATACATGCAAGTAAAATATTACAAAGATTATGCTAAAAGTGGTGGTTCAGGTTTCCTACAAGACCACCCAAAGATACACATACTACTATACAGAGAGAAATTAAGGTAAAGTTATATAAATTGTCGATATTTTACAATGTTAAAACTACTACTCTTTATAGATACAACTAAGGAAAATTTCCCTTCAAATTCTATAGGATATTTTGACAATTAGAATTTGCTCCTATATTTATAAATGAGGATATTTTTCAGTAATTACTTCTATCAGATGTAGGATAGTAACCACCATGTTTATCTTTAATGTTTTTTGGGATTGCTACACTAAGGTGACAATGGTAGGTGATCCTCATATTATCTGCTATTGTCATATTTATTTACCCAATCTAGTTTTTTTGGGAGTTTTGCATCATTACTCCTTCTATGTGACTAAATTTCCTTCTAGGATAGTGGCTCTCTATTCTAGGCTTTAAATTATGGCATGCTTCTAGTCTCTGTAGATCCCTCATGCAAGATATAAATTGTTTATTGGAAATTTCACTTGTTGGCTAGTATCATGATTTTTCAAGACTTTTGTGATTGGGTTGCATCTCTCATTGGAAATAATTGACAAAATATTTATCTCTTGTTCTTTCATCAAACCTTTTAGTGTTTTTCCTTTTATAGCTACTTATTATATAGTCTACCTTTTAGGACTTCTATTTCTTTAAAACTCAACAAAACCTATGATTTTTGGGAATTTTTCTTACTTTATACTGGTTGGTCCTTTCTTATACCTCCTTCCTTTTGAGAAAAGTAATTTTTGTATGCTCAAAAATTTTGCATCTTCCTTCTACTTAAGACTCCTAAAAAATCATGATAATCCATGATCAATATTTTTTTTCCCTCCACCATGTTGCTTTTATTTTATCATTTATCTAAGGCTAAAACTTTAGCATAGCGAGGAATCACTACAATTTTGGTGACTCACAAGGGTATTTCTTCTTTTTGAAGAAGAAGTCAGATTTATTGCCTATATCCTTAGGTGTGGGATCAAAATTTTATAATTCCTATATAATAAAACACAATAAAGGAAAAATACAAACAATAAAAAAATCACAAGGTCAACAACCTTGCCAATGCTTTCTTGTTTTCTATTCACTCCTTTGATGGGCATCAAATCATTTTTAAATGGTTTTAGGTTGTCTCAAGATCAACTTGGCCACTTATGGGGAGAATATTTGTCCTATTGGAAATCAGAT
The DNA here is from genome assembly GCA_028583015.1 of Wollemia nobilis. Lineage (NCBI taxonomy): Eukaryota > Viridiplantae > Streptophyta > Pinopsida > Araucariales > Araucariaceae > Wollemia > Wollemia nobilis. Next base: position 4,831,429 of record JAQPPZ010017206.1, on the reverse strand, counting down.
GTGTCTAAGTCCTCAAATCAATTATAGGTTCAATAAAACTTATAATGTTCTTTGCTTCAAGAGACTATGACCTCTTTGGAAGTAAAAATATCCTCCTTGTAGTTTTGTAGTATTTTTACATATTCTTGTTTTGGGACAATCTTGTCCATTTTGCAAGAGTGATTGAATTTTAACTCTAAACCCTACATATATGCACAACCCATTCCATATAAATGAAAACCATTACCCTCATCACTGTCACACTCTTGTCATGAATTTCTATGAACCTTAACTTAGAGTCTAATATAGAGGCTAGCCTTGATAATTTTTGGCTTTAGCTATTTTCATAGAAGCTTTAATTAGGCTTCATTCAGTTTCTCGTTTCGCTTGGCCACTTAATATGGTAGTTGCATCGATGAACTAGAATATCTAGAAAAGCGAGTCAGTCAGGCTAATAATTTTATCCTAGTAGATGTCATTGATTTATTTTATCAAAATTTCAAAATTTTGACATTTCCCTACTATATTTTTCTATTTGATCTTTTCCATCTTCCTCTAGATATCCTATTTATCTTGAAAAAATTCAATATCTTGTTCAAACAACTCTCTTGAGAGGCTCCTAATTTGTTCTTCCTTTAATTTTAGAAGAGGATCTACAAGCTACCTTTATAGAAACTAAATTAGCTCATCTATCCATTTTTTGAGTGCTTTAATATTTGACTAGGAGTCATTCAAAATATTCTTTATAATTTCTAGTTTCTTTTCCTTCACTTTTAATTTTAGTCTTAGCATTTCATAATTATAAGAAACTATTTTATCTACTTCCTGCTTGAGTTGTATATTATATTTGGCCATACATTTCTCAGATCAAGACATTTCATGACCACTAACCAGTCTTGTTCTATCAATTTTATTTTTAGGCTTTGCTACTAGTGGATATTTTCTTTTGCAGAGCAAAGTGGAAGTTTATTTGGATCATAGCTGGAAATTGTGCTAACAAAGCCTACTTATACTAGTTGAATTAATTTATCTGCTATTGAATACACTAAAATTCTTGAGGTAGTAGGAAAATAGGATGATATTTGACAAATGAGGTATTTGACAAAAGGGAGGTTGTAACACCGAGAGGTTGCTGGGTTACTTCTTCTTGGTAGACCAATATAGAAAGGGAATCTATGGGTCTATCAACTAATATTACTACTATAAGTGGGACCATTGTGAATAGGTTTGATACCTTTAATAAAGCTAGAGGATCCTCAAAGGAGGATGAACGATCTAGTGGAGGGACCTTTTCTCTTTCTTGCCTTATTCCTTTTAGACAGGTTGTTTGGTTTGAAATGGTCATTAATGCTACAACTGCATCTTATATTAGGATTTCTTCTTCTTGCATTTTATCTCTTATTTCAACCATTTTATCTTGGGACGAAGAAATATTTTAGGTTGGGGATCCATATCTCTTTCCTTCATTTGGTGATTCTAGTTGAAGTATTCACTTTTGCTTTCTTGGAGGAGTTTCACTTCTTGATTTCTTCTACACTATTTCCTTTATTAGATAATATGGTAAGATTGTTGTGATCCCTTTTGATTTTTCTAGGATAATATCCATTATAGGAGTTATTATTTTATGTTTATTTTTTTGGATGCCACTTTCTCTAGGTGATCCTCATCATAGTACATGATGAATGTTTGATATTCATCTAGGTCTAAAATTTTAATAGGTCCTTTAGTTTGGTTAATCTCCTAATAAAATTTCCACCACACTTTGATTTTGTTAATGCTCCATTTTATATTTTATAATACATTTTTCATGGTGGTGTTTATTGGGAGCACAATGTTAGATTCTTTAAATTTTTATAAAATATCTCATACAACCTTTTTTAGGGACCCTATTGTAATAAATATTCCTTATTTAGTGGTAAGATATTTCTTGTATGCTTGTAAATCTTTTGAGTTCAGGCATAAGCTCATGTACAATTATTTTGGAAATGGGAGTGTCTTTAACCATGCAATAATTTTTTTTTTGATTGTAGCTCCAAGTTTCTTCTAGAACTTCTAACCCTAATTCCTTTAATTTGGTTTCTAACTCCTCGGTCACTTTTCTTTTATCTTGAGTTATAGTCCCTAGTTGGATATAAAATGATAAATTTCTTTGTCCACTTACATAATTTGTATCTATAAAATTTGTCTACCTTAGTATTTCAATACATACCACTATTTTTGTTACGCATTGTGGCAACAAAAATATTGGCTTGCTAAAACAAAAAAATGTGTACCCTAGTCCCTTCCTCCAAAAATACCAATCTCCTTTTATCTATACCCTTAAGATATACCATGGTATCTCCTAATATTTGCTTAACCCTTTCTCCTTTGATTGTGTCTATCTTTAGGATTAGAAACTTATTTGAAAAATAATATTAGGGATAGCTATAATATAGAACATTCATCTAGAGAAATGCAGGGTTCACTTGTCCCTTTTCATTTTTCATTCTTAGATTTAAATGTTCAAATTTCCAACTATTTTGATGTAAAAATAGATGAATTAGGAATGAGCAATACCTAAAGTCTTTATTTCTCCCATAATTAATTATTCCATGAATTTGTTGAGATATGAAGTCATTGAAATCAAGGGCTAGCAACTTGCTTTTTGCATTGTTTCTGAGCATGTGAATAATAGCCAATTTTTTTGTGCTATTTTGTGTCACTATCAACTCCAAAGATGAAAGCTACCATACTTAGAGCATCTCTGTCATCTTAAGTGAATATCTCTTGTTCTAATAAAAACTCTAGCATGGGTTTTTTAGTTCTATTGAGTTCTTGATTCAAGCATTTTAGCGTATCCTTAAGCTTTGAGTAATACTTAATTGTGATTTATAGACTCATATTGAAGCCTTTTGGTAGTTAAAACATTTATTGCATAGGTTCCCCATATATAATTACCTATAAGGCATCATAATGAGGTGCAACAACTATCTTGAGGTGGGAGTCATGGTATCCTACACATGCTTGCACTAGTTCATAGTAGGAATGGAGAAGGTATTGGGTAAGACCTTTCTTGCAAATGATTCTTCTTCAAATTCCAAGTATTTTGGTAGGCTTCATCCCCAAGTGTTATTTCATCCTTCAAAAATATGGGATCTATGACCTTTTTGGATTTATCCTATATGCACCTCAAGGGTTCTATCCTTGCAACTTGGGTATGCTTTATATTCTTCATATAAGGATTTGATGGTGTGACTACCTCATTGTAGAATCCATGGATGCTACTAACTTTTCTTATAAGAGATTTGCTTGTATTTTGATGAAACATTGAATAACTTTGTAGATGAACATATTTTTTAATAATGCTTATTGTCCCTTTTTCTTTATTATTAATGCACCCTTATATGTTTAGCCTTAAGGGACACCTTTGATATTTTATCCAATGGTTGAGATTTATGATTGGCCAAATTTTAAAATCTCTTGCTTTAGTGGTGCCCACCCATCACCATGCCTCTAGATTCCTTTTTGTCTATTTTTGCTTTATTTGACAAGTCAGGATTACCTTAAATGTTGTGATCATTCATACATTAAGACCTTGCCTTAGTTATTTTAGATTTTCCTTTGTCTAGTAGTTGATATATATATATATATATATATATATATATATATATATATATATATATATATATATATATATATATATATATATATATATATATATTATTATTATTGAATGGGTCAAGGTGAGGTTTCACTTTATGATCAACCCACACCGGTAATATGGTATGCTTGGGAAGGGCTGGGATCCCATACCTTAGTCATTCTTTGTTTCATTTGATCGTGCGGGGAGGAATATATATTTTTTTCTTCACACCTTAGCCCATTATACTTCTAGTATGGGAATTTGGTTAATAACTAGCCCAAACATCTATAAATGCTTGTTGTAATACAAACAAGATTTTTTCAATGGAATTGTTCTCTTGACTTCATAGCGTACCTTCAAGATCATTAGGGTCAAGTTTGGATACAAATATCTTATTGTATTTATAACAAGAAATCTAGATAGGTAGTTATCATGACATGTGAGGAGGTTATTCACTACTCTACTTGGTGTCACTAAAAGGTTGGATCATCATATAATTTAAGTAAAAATTTGGCTAAACCTAAGATTTTAACCATACTTCCTACTAACTATGGATCTTCTAAATCTATTGGCCAAAACTCCAAATCCAACTTGTTCCTCGTTTCTTCCATCCTGAGTGCCATTCTTAATTCAAATTTTCCAATTGGGAGGTTATATAAAGACTTTTATCTACTAAATATGGGAGTATATACATCACTTATTCTAGCATAAACCTCTTCTATGTTATTTTTGATACTTATTTGATTGATATTTAGTGAACTTATCCTTGTTGTAGATGACAAAAAGGGGATCCCTAGGAGGCACTAGCCTTGATAGGTCATCTTTAATTTAAGAAAATACACTCATATGAGACATAATTATTGTTTTCCCATTGTTTGTGTATTTTTATGAGCTTTGTATATTTGGTAAAAAATAAAGATCAAGGGTTCACCAAGGGAATTTATCAATTTTCCTAAAACTAAGTTTTATGTGTTGATTTTACAAAATACCTACGTTCTAACCATCCTAGTGTCTATATTCAAGAATTATGATAGGTCAATGCAAATTAAGACACAGTGTAACATACAAAATCTATATGCAATTTTGATTTTTGATGCTAGTCTAAGACTTGACTTTATTAAATTAAACATTTTTTTTATGGAAAACATCCTAGAAGGGATGCCACTTTTGGGTAAGACCCAAGGAGGTAGGGGTATCTCTTCCACAAAAATCACCCAGGACTCACACCTAGCCTACCACCTTTGATATACTCAAGGGGAAAACCTGAAAAAACAAAAAACAAGAACACACAAACACAAACACACAAAAATATTAAAAAATAAAACAAAAAAAGCATGCTCCTTGAGTGTGTCAAAAATATAAAGCACAACCAAACACACACACAATAAGATGAAAAATATACAACACGAACCACATAGAAAAAACACAGGAACAACATAACACAACACAAACATAAAAAAAAAATAACAGAACCAAAATCATGAAAACAAAAACAACCAAAACCTAAAAAATAAAAATAAAAACATATAAAACACTTACACACAAAAAAAAAAAACACCAATTAACACAAATATACAAAAAAACAAGCACAAGAACAAAAAAACATAAGAACAACAACAAAAAACACAAAACAACAAAAACACAAGAACAACAAAAAATAACACAAAAAACACAAAACAAAAAAAAACAAAAAAAACACACACATAAAAAGAAAAGAAAAAATAAAAAATAGAACACAACAATGACCTTTATAGACCAAAATAATTTTAAGGCAAAATCAACAGAGGAAACAAAAGAAATTTTAAATTGAGCTAGGGAACTAAAATACCCTGATCGAACCAAAAAGAAGCAAAAATAAAGCAAGAAGAAACTAGGTACCTCTAGAATTGGAGCCATCCAAAGAAATGATAGAAAGAAGAGCTTCTCTTATTTGTGAAGCCCACCATCTAGGAGGGTGGCCATAGCAAGTAAGATCACCTTTTATCCAAAGCCCAATTAGCTAAAGCATCAACACTCTTGTTTTGATCTCTGACCACATGATTGTAATCAACTTTCAAAAATCCCATATGGATTAATTGAATCTTCTCAATAATTATTTTTATTCTCCAATCAACCTTATGATTCTTAGTAGGAGTCTTCAAAATATTAATCATGAGTTGAGATTCAGACTCAACTAGCACCTTTTCCCATCCAACCTTAGTAGCCTCTTGAAGGTCTCTAAGGATACCATACCCCTCAGTAAGGTTATTGGATAGAATACCCACATTCTTAGAAAAAGTAAAAACCAGGGAGCCATATGAACGTCTACCAATTACTCATGCACTAGCTTTTCCAGGGTTCCTCCTAGAGGCTCCATTATTATTGATTTTTTCAAAATTCTTAGGAGGTTGTCAATTCCTTGTTCTATCCATCTTGCAATTACTCAAATTCCATTTAAGATGGTTTCTCTTAGAAGAGTTAATATTCAATATTTGCATCACTTGATCCCATATTTTGTGGGATTTTTGGGGGTGATTAAGGAGCTGATGGATTGATTCAACTAATTTGGCAATGGTATTATTCTAGATATAGTGAATATGCTTACTTTATTGATTAAAAATTTGGTTATTACTTTCATTATAAATATTCCAAAGAAGAGTGGTAGAACCCATCCAAACTATCTACCTAATAAAATGATCAACACCCTCTTAATTAGGCCAATCCCTCTAAATATGATCAAAAGTAAAAACATTGGACCACTATAAGCCAAGTAAAGTGGCCATTCTCCTCCATAACTCAAAGGCTAAAGTACACTCAATAAAAATATGGCTAAGAGTTTCCACATTCTCTCCACATATTTCACATCTAAAAGGGCCATGAAAACCATGCTTCATAAGATGCTCCCCAGTAAGCACCCTGTGATGCAATAAAAGCTAAGTAAATAACCTCACCTCAGGCCAGAGCTTTTGAACCCACAAATGAGAAAATATATCAGATGATTGGTTGGGATTATCATGGAATAAGGTCAAATAACCTTGAGCAACTGAATACTCACCCTTAGTAGTGTTGTTCCATCCAAAATAATATTTATCATGGGACCAAGAGAGAGATATCATATGAAGGATGCATTGGATATCTTGTATTTACCTTTTTGGGATTTGAATAGGTCATTCCTCAATAGGGATCCAATATCTACCAACCTAAATTACCAGTATGGTATTGACAGTAATTAGCCATCTTTATCCAATTAGCTTGATGAAGCTCCCCCATAGAAGGCCTCCAATCGAGAAAATGAGTTATCAAAGGCTTGTGACCATCCCAATAATCTTTCCAAAAAATTACCTATTGACCATTATGAATGATCCAAAATAATTTTTTCATTATCAAATCCTCACCAGTCTTAAGAACTGCTAAAATGGGAGAACCTTTGGAAGACAATTGATAGCGAACAAGGTCTTCAGGACATTTGTTCTCAGCATATTTAGCACGAATATTTTTGGTCCAAAGAGCATTGGGGTTATGCAAAATCCTCCAATATAATTTAGTAGCTAAAGCTTTGTTGTGATTAATAGTAGACCAGAATCCTAACCCCCATTTATTCTTAGGAAGACATAAAGTGTCCCATTTCATCAAGGCCCATTTTATTTTCTCCTTAGTACCACTCTGATGCAGGAGCATCCATCAGCACCTGATGCAGAAGAATCTAGTGTCAGGAGGGCCACTACTAAAAAGTTGGCTAAGGAGGAAAGACGTCGCAATTTCGTGACATGTCACAAAATCATGATAGCAAAAGAAAAGAGTAGGCAAGGAGAAGAAACTATCGTGATATCACAACAAGAAATGTGTCATGATATCGCGACACTAGTGGAGAGCGGAAGTCAGCAGAGAGAAACCATCACGATATCGCGACGGTGAATGTGTCACGATATCGCGACACAAAACGGTGAAAGAAGCTAGCGGGGAAAATTGTAGCGATATCGCTACAGGTTCTAGAAGAGAAGTAAGGATGCCAAGGATGTCGTGATTCTGTGACCCAGACAGGAAAGAGGAGGTTGCAAGCCAAGATGTCATGATTTCGTGACATGTCACGATTTCATGACCCGTAGGCAGGATGAAGGGCAGAAGAGGATGATGTCACGATTTCGTGACATGTCACAGTTTCACGACCCACAAAAGAGAGAGATGGCACAGAGGAGAAGATGTCACGATTTCGTGACATGTTGTAGTTTCACGACCTGCCAAGGAGCGAGAAATCCAAGAGAAAGGGATGTCATAATTTTGTGATAGGTCACGGTTTCATGACCAGAAGGCGACGAAGAAGCCAAGGAAGAAAGATGTGATTTCGCGACATGTCACATTTTTGCGACCAGAGGGCAAGCGAAGAAGCCAAGGGAGGAAGATGTCACGATTTCATGACATGTCACATTTTCACGACTAGAAGGCGAAGAAGAAGCCAAGGAAGAAAGATGTCATGATTTTGTGACATGTCACATTTTCGTGACCAGAGGGCAAGCGAAGGAGCCAGAGGAGGAAGATGTCACAATTTCATGACATGTCACGGTTTCATGACCAGCTGGTGAGTGAAGGAGCCAAAGGACGAAAGATGTCATGATTTCATGACGTGTTTTCGTGACCCGATGAAGAAGAGAAGGCAAGGGGGTCGAAATGTCATGATTTCACGACCCGAAGGAGCGAAAGAAAGCGAAAGAGGAAGATGTCATGATTTCATGACATGTCACATTTTCGTGACCCGAAGAAGTGAGAGGAAGCAGAGAGGAGATGTCATGATTTCGTGACATGTCACATTTTTGTGACCCGAAGGAGAGAAAGGAGGCAAGGAAGAAAAATGTCACAATATCATGACCGAAAGAGAGAAGGAAGCGCAGGAGAGCAGAAATGTCGCGATATCGTGACATTTCAGGTTTTTGTGACCCAAAGAGGAGAGAGAAGGTGATGGAGTAGAAATGTCACGAAATCATGACATGTCACGTTTTTACGACCAAAAGAGAAGAGGAAGAGGAAGAGGAAGAAGATGTCACAAAATTGTGACATGCTGCATCTTCAGGGACCGTTACAGGGTGAGGTCATTGAGCGACACGTGGCAGCACTGGACAAGCACGTGGCATCAAGATGTAGTAGAAGCAGACGAAGACCAAGAGTCGGGACGTTTCAAAATCTAGAATGATGAAGAGGCATGGGATATGAAACGAAGCATCAGATGGAAGATGATGAGTCACACAAAAGTATAAAAGGGCAATCAGAGGCATGCATGAGGGGTTGGAAAATAGTTGAAGAACCTGCAGTTGCAGAGTTGCACAGTCATGATTCAGAGTCAAAGGCAGAGGGCCACTCGAACTGGCTAGAGTGTGTTTTCCACCCAGAGTTGCTATAATTCTTCCTGGGAACACAGGCAGATCGCCGAACGTGAGGCAACTTGCATTAGGGAGAAAACTATGCCTATGTGCTAGTGTTGAAATTGGAGAAAGTAAAAGAACTATGCCTACGGGCTAGTTGTGTAAGATTACAATAGAAGAACTATAAGCCTGCAGGCTGTAAACTATAAAATTAAAGATGAATTTAAAGATGAAAATTTGAAATTTAGTGTGTTTTTTTTTTCCCCCCATCAAGTGGTATCAGAGCTAGAATATTATGAGCGTGCAGCAGTGCACCAGGATCTGTGAGAGGAGGGAGCAGAATGCCTCCACCAAGAAAACATGGTAGTGGAAGAAATGTGGCGCAGGATGAAGATTTCAGAGCGTTGCAGAGGCAAGTGCAAGCCCTGCAAGAGGAGCTGCTCAGAATAGATTTACTAAGGCAAGTGAAGGCCCTACGAGAGAAGCTATGTAGAAGGCGTGATGAAAAATAGGAAAGAAGAGAATATCACCTCTCCCCTAACCCCGGGTGTCTGATGCAAGAGTATCCATCAGCACCTGATGCAGAAGCATCTAGTGGTAGGAGGGCCACTGCTGAAAATTTGGCTAAGGAGGAAAGACGTCGCGATTTCATGACATGTCACAAAATCGTGACAGCAGAAGAAAAGAGTAGGCAAGGAGAAGAAACTATCACGATATCGCGATAGGAAATGTGTCACGATATCGTGACACTAGTGGAGAGCGAAAGTCAGTAGGGAGAAACCGTCGCGATATCGTGACGGTGAATGTGTCGCGATATCGCGACACAAAACGATGAAAGAAGCCAGCGGGGAAAACTATCATGATATTGTGACAGGTTCCAGAAGAGAGGCAAGGATGCCAAGGATGTTGCAATTTCATGACATTTCATGATTTCGTGACCCAGACAGGAAAGAGGAGGCTGCAATCCAAGATGTCGTGATTTCGTGACATGTCATGGTTTCGTGACCCGTAGGCAGGATGAAGGGCAGAAGAGGATGATGTCATGATTTCATGACATGTCATAGTTTCATGACCCATAGAAGAGAGATATGGCACAAAGGAGAAGATGTCATGATTTTATGACATGTCACAGTTTCACGACCCGCCAAGGAGCGAGAAATCCAGGAGAAAGGGATGTTGCAATTTTGTAACAGGTCGCAGTTTCGTGACCAGAAGGCAAAGAAGGAGCCAAGGAAGAAAGATGTCATGATTTTGTGACATGTCACATTTTCGTGACCAGAGGGCAAGCGAAGAAGCCAAGGGAGGAAGATGTCGTGATTTCGTGACATGTCGCATTTTCGCGACCAGAAGGCGAAGAAGAAGCCAAGGAAGAAATATGTCATGATTTCATGACATGTCACATTTTTGTGACCAGAGGGCAAGCAAAGGAGCCAAAGGAGGAAGATGTCACGATTTTATGACATGTCATGATTTCACGACCAGCTGGCGAGCGAAGGATCTAGAGGACGAAAGATGTCATGATTTTGCGACATGTCACGTTTTCACGACCCGATGAAGAAGAGAAGGCAAGGGGGTCAAAATGTCACGATTTCATGACCCAAAGGAGCAAAATAAAGTGAAATAGGAAGATGTCATGATTTCGTGACATGTCACATTTTCACGACCCAAAGAAGCGAGAGGAAGCAGAGAGGAGAAGATGTCACGATTTCGCGACATGTCGCATTTTCGCGACCCGAAGGAGAGAAAGGAGGCGAGGAAGAAAAATGTCATGATATCGTGACATGTCATGATATCATGACCAAAAGAGAGAAGGAAGCGCAGGTGAGCAAAAATGTCATGATATCACGACATGTCAGGTTTTCGCGACCCGAAGAGAAGAGAGAAGGCGATGGAGCAGAAATGTCACAAAATCATGACATGTCACGTTTTCACGACCAGAAGAGAAGAGGAAGAGGAAGAATATGTCATGAAATCATGACATGCTGCATCTTCAGGGACCATTATAGGGTGAGGTCATTGAGTGACATGTGGCAGCGCTGGACAAGCATGTGGCATCAAGATGCAGTAGAAGCAGACGAAGACCAAGAGTCAAGACTTTTTGAAAGCCAGAATGACGAAGAGGCATGGGAGATGAAACAAAGCATCAGATGGAAGATGATGAGTCACACGAAAGTATAAAAGGGCAATCAGAGGCATGCATGAGGGGTTAGAAAATAGTTGAAGAACCTGCAGTTGTAGAGTTGCATAGTCGTGATTCAGAGTCAAAGGCAGAGGGCCACTCAAACCAGCTAGAGTGCATTTTCCACCCAGAGTTGCTGTAATTCTTCTTGGGAATGCAGGAAGATCACCGAACGTGAGGCAAATTGCATCAGGGAGAAAACTATGCCTGCGGGCTAGTGTTGAAATTGGAGAAAGTAAAAGAACTATGCCCGCAGGCTAGTTGTGTAAGATTACAATAGAAAAACTGTAAGCTTGCAGGCTGTAAACTATAAAATTAAAGATGAATTTAAAGACAAAAATTTGAAATTTAGTGTGTTTTTTTTTTGTCCCCCCCATCACACTCCAAAGGAATCGATAACTGATTTGATCCAATTCTTGAAGAATAGCCTTTGGGATATTCAACATGGTAGAAACATAAAATAGGAATATCCTGAAGGACTTTTTTTACCAAGGTGATTCTACCCCTATAATAAAGCCACCTATTGGTCCACTTTCCAATTTTCTTCTTGAATTTTTCCAACAACCATTTCCAATATTTTTTTCTATCTCTGAATATTGATGGGAATACCTAAATAAGTGATTGGAAGGGAGGTCTTCTTATATATTAATTTATCTAAGACCATGGATTCCTATTTGGCAGAGCAGTGAAATAAAATGACTTTAGATTTGTCTTCATTGATCAATTTCTCGATAGCCTTAGAAAAATAGCTAATGATTTGCTTAATATTAGAAGCTTCCTTAACTGTAGCTTTACCTAAAAGAGTAGAGTTATCAACAAATTGAATATGAGAGATAGGTCTAGCTCCATGAGAAATGGTAACTCCCTAAAGGGTTTTGTTTTCTCTTTTTTTGGTTATAGTCCTACCTAAGCATTCAACAATAATGCTGAATAAATAAGGGGAAATGGGGTCACCTTGCCTAATACCTCAGAAGCTGGGGACAACTGAGAAGGCCTGCCATTGATAAGAATTGAGTAGTAAATTGAAGAGATACATCCCATAATCCAATCCATCCAATCCTAAGAGAAACCAAATTGCCTCAAAAATATGATAAGGAAGAGCCAATACACTCTATCATAAGCTTTGGATAAGTCTAACTGAATGAACAATTAAATTAAATCTTTGTTTTAGGAAAAAATACAAACAAACAAATTAGCATAATGTATATCTACATGCAATTTTATTTCAAATACCTATTTGACAAACAATTAAAAGGGGTAATGTTGGGCCAAAAGGATCTTTTTGTTGACTCTAAAAATTAAAATGTTTAACAATGCATATTACTAAATGTAAAATAAAAATGCATAATACAAGTGCAATCATTTTTCATTTCTTTGATGAAAAACTATCCTAAAAGCTAATATATATATTTACAATTTTCTCTTTGAGCAAGGGTAAAATAATCTACACATGAATAAATTAACCTAGATGCAAATTACATGCACATTTATTTTAATGCCTAAAACAAGAAGATAAATTTATGATAAAACCTAACTAAGATTATTTTCCTTTTTTTGTCTTTTTATGATTGATATTTTATGATACCTTAAGATGAGACAAAGAAGTAGAAAAGTAGTTAAAAAATATTCATGACATGTAAAATTATATATCTATTCTAGATCTAATTCAATTTTGTATACACACATCAAGGACCTGACTATGAAAATCAGTTAGCCTATTATTCCTACTATTTAGTAAGACCCCAAAAAGCTAATTTCTTTTTTTTAGTATTTTCATTTTTACATGTTTTCATGAATATACCATCCAAAGAGGTTGCAAGTCACCACCTAAAACTATGATTGATGGAAGATTCAATTTGAATAGTCAGGACCCAAATGATTATGATCAAATTCTAAAATTAGAATACCACAATGATATCCCAAATTGACCACCTAAGATTGTGATGGATGGATAATTTGATATGAGCATTAAATTATGATTCATAGGAGGAAGAAAGTGGTTGAAAGAGTGTCAGGTGAAGGGATGAAGTTATGTGGGACTAGTAATTTAGAGAACGTCCTTGAGTTGGTCTATAAACTAGGGTAAAAGTTGTCAACTAATAAATTCATCACCTAACCTGGATATAGGTGGTAGATTTATTTTCTGTGGGTAAGGAAGTGAAATAGGGATATAAAAACTACTACATGCACAAATCCTAAGCCCAAAAAGGGACTACAAGCCCCTAAATGAGGCTAAAAATAAGGGAATATGGTCTGCATTATGGAATGGGTTGCAAAGAAGGATTCAAAATGAATATTCCACTTGGAATGGTTTCTGATGGTAAATTTATTATAGAGGGAGATGAACCAAAAATTAAGATTGTAGAGTGTATGGAGACATACAATTTGAGTGTTAAATGTCATGTTTGTAAGCCTATGGAGATACACAAGGATTCAAGATAACTTGCAAAACAAAATTACACACTCTATACTTGACAATGATTGTTATGAAAATATAAAAATGATAAATAAGAAAAATTATGAAAATGCAATAAGGACAATAATAAAATGAGAGTGAATTATAAAAATAAAATGAAGGATAGTAAAGTAGAGAGAAGCACTCCCTCAAGACTCCAATACCTTGTTGAAATTCTTTTGCTAAAAGCTTTCTAAAATGATGAGCCCAAAATCATCCCTTGAAAGAAATTTAGAAAAAATCTAAGCAAAAATTTGTTACCTCCATAAGTCATGCCAAAATGCTTCCCCAAAGGTTTATTTTATAGATAAATGTGGACACCCAAGGAGGAGGGTGAGGTGTCAAGATCTGTTAAGTTAGAGAGTGATGATTTCTAGTTAGCTATATTGATTGGTAGTTTAAGATTTGATTGGGATTTAAGCAAGTTTGATTTCCAATTAGGATATTGATTGATGGTTGATTTCTAAGTTAAAAATGCTTGATTAGTAGATAACTAGGTTGGATGGTGGTACCAAGAAGGTTAACTACTTGTGATAGGTATTCATGGGCAAGTAGAGATATTACATACATGCTTAGAATGAATATTCCATCTATGAATATACTATTAGAAGATTCATTACTTGGCAGATTCAAATTCCTAATCATTGTAGAGCAAGCTTCAATAAGTAAGGAAGGAATTGGGTGAGAAAGCTCAATTTTGTGAATTTATCATTTATGGTGAATTCGTTTCTTAGTGGATTTATCTTCAAATGAAAAATTCATGCAAGGTGTTAGGATTCTCCATCCTAACATAACCTTATTATTTAATTAATTAATTGTTTATTAATTATTATTCACATATGAAACATCACATCCTTCCATAGTAGCCTTAGAATAGATATAAGGATAGGGTAGATATATTTAGGAAGGACATCTAAGAAAAGAACATCATTTTTATTACAAACATTTATGAGGTATCCCCCTTATAAGTGTCCTGTGAATCTTTAAAACAATGATTTCATTCTATTTTATTCAATCTATTTATTAAATTATAGAGACACCTAAAACATGTCATGTTGAGGATACTACTCATATGGACACATTTTTAGGCCATATGACTCACCTTGGACCTTTCCAATACCCAGGAGTGGTTCTAACCACTCAATCAGGGTAGCCTAGTCCTATTCATCCTTCATCACTGATGTCATTAGTAGTGGCCATCATCGCTACTAATGCTTAGAGTGACCGTGGGATGGCCACACTTGTTGATAGTGGTCATGGTCATAGTTGAACCTATTGATAGAAGTTGAGTTTGTAACAAACCCAAGCTACCTGATCCGAGCAAAATTTATTTCTAGCAATGGTTTCTTAAGCAATTGCACCTATGAATCTTCTAGAAACATCCATCCAACTACCCTAGCCTAAAAAATTCTTGATCTTGGCTTCCTAGAGAAGCTAGGATTAGAATTTTGGAATTCTATTTAAGGTGTCCCAAAATAAGAGAAAAGAGAGGAGAATTCATGAGCAATTACCATAGCGGAGCCCTACCAAACTGAGAAGCAATTTCATATCCCTTTGAGGTGCAACAAAGTATTTCCCAATTGTGTAATGACATCTACCCTATGGAGATCATTGAATCTTGAGAACCAACCACCTTGTCATTTTCCATCAAATTTCCATGGTTTAGAGCCCAATTTCACAATAAACCGTGTCTTGAGACATGACCAACCCTTGCACATCAATTCAATGGAGTAATTGATCACCATCAGGTCAAAAATATAGAGAATAGAGACTCTATCCCATGGTTGCTATTTTTAATAGTGACCCACAGGCACCGCCATTGACATTGATAGCGGCTAACCGAGTTTGTTGTCTTGATCAATAGCAGCCATGGTATGATGTACCTTTTCCTTTGTTTTAGATAGTAGATTATTTATTAGATGCTTTCATTCAGTTTTCTAACATAGACTAGCTGCTTTACCTTCAATACTTATGCTTTTATTCTAGTATTTCATGTATCTTTACATATTTTTATGCATTTGATTTATAATTTGCACTTATGGAGAAACTAGCCTCATCTTGAGAGGCCTCATATGCTATTGAAATTTCTTGTAGTTTCTTGTGTGCGAGATACAGGGTAGTTCAAAGGCTAAATATCATCAAGATCCATGTTCTTGACATCATAAGCAGAGGTTGCAAGTAAACCCTCTATAATCAGATTAGTGGAGACACAAAGACCTTGTGGAGTGCATATTCCCCTTTTTGGGGCCACATTCTTTGTAATTTTGTATCGAATTGGGTATCCCTAAGAGGGATGTATTGTAACCAAAGCTTATTTGATTAATAAAAAGAGAGCACCCCATTTTGTTATCTCATTTTCTCAATGGTTACATAATTTCATGTTTTCAATTCATTACAATATTGCAATAGATTAGATGTATGGTTTTTTAGCTTTACAAGTGGCGATCACGTGTGGGACTTTACCATTTTTGGCTTCTAACTGACTTTCTATCTGTATTTTTTTATTATAGGTATCACCGCTCTGAGTGACCATGGATAATAGTCACTGCCACCATTGACTCCAGTAGCTAGCACTGCCATTGCCCTGATCATCAATGGTCTCAAGAAAAACATAGAGAGTCAAAAGTGTAGCAACTTATTAGAACTAAGGCTTCACCTATAAGTTACCCTAATCTATTTTTCTACTTTGTTTTCTTTAAATTTTTTGGAATAGCAAATAATTACAACACAGAGAAAATTAGGAGGTAAATTATTAGTTTTTCCTATGTTTACTGTTCTCCACTACTAGGAACAATAGCCTCTACTGTTATCTATCCTAGAAACCAATGACCAGAATTCTAACTGCCCCTGTGCATAGCAGCCACTACTGTTGGTTGTTGTTCATAGAGGTAACCATTGTTAAATCTAAATTTTAGGGTTGCATGCTTGGAGCCTGCTTAAAGGCTATTTTATTTTAGTTTACATCTAAATTTTTTGAATGTAAAACATCTTTTACATACATCATTTATGAAATTTAAAACATATTTTCATGCATGTGTAGTTAAAAAATCATGGCATGTTGTTTGATGCACCTTTGCTTTTATTTAAAGTAAAATGAACACACACACACACACCTCATGCTCTCACATCCAACCAATTTATCAAGACCAACAATGGATGTCATTACCACTTGGTTGGCTTACATATTGAGAGTTTTTCGAACCCATTTGTGGCCAAGGCCAACTCCAAGAACCATAAAATCTTGGGAAAATAGCACGTACTCTTATTTGAAAGGTACACCACTACCCTAGTGGATTGGATGAGGATTGGTAGGGCCTGTTTCCCCCTATCTATTATGGGTTTCATCTCCATAGTTTGATGGGATTCAAAATTTAGACTTCATCATCAGATATGTGTGTATGAGTGTACAGGTGAAAACCTTTTAATAAATTAAGAGTTACATCAACCATATTCAAACATGTATGAGAAAGTGGAACTATATACAACACATCAAAAACACACAATCCAGTTCTTAGGAAACACAAAGCAATCCTTAAAATAGATAATCATCTGTATACTTTATTTCTTAAAAGCACATACAAGATCATTAAAAATTAATGGTTACCACATGGAGCCATGTTCAATCCATGATTGAGGTAGTGGCCAATGCATAATAGGGCACAAACTACCCTAGAGTTAGTACAGTTATCCAAGCCATACCTAAATGATGTTTAGGTAGTCTCTATGGAGTTAACTCAACACATGGGGGAGCCCCTCATCGAGAGATCCCTATTAGAGGTACTTCTAATGTAACCCCTCATGATCATGAGGAGTGTCCTACTAGACCTCACATATCCCATGATATTATTATATACAATCAGCCCAATGAGGGGTAAGCTGGAGGGGTTGTGCCTATTCACATACCTACCAAAGCGTCAATACCACTTGAACATGAAGCAGGTCAAATAACATTTCATAACATTGGTGAAAGAGGTACACCTCTTATCCAACCTTGGAGAACCCATAAACTTGATCATCTAGACAAGTATGGAAGATAGTTAACTCATAGGGCCACTTCAACTACCCATTCTCGTTCAGAGAGTGTGCATAGCAAATATGTAGTGTGACATATGTATGCCTAAGGTGAGTGCTCCAAGAACCCATGTAATACAACCTCCCCATTCACACATGAAGGGACTAAACTTAGGATTGATTATGGTGTTAGTGCTACCTCTATAGATAGAGGTAAGAGGATAGTTGAACCTTCTATTAGAACAAAAATTTCCAAATCACCTCACATAGAGTTGCAAAATTAGAGACGTTACACAGTAGATCACTTAGATTGGTTTCCTAGGCCAAAAACCAACCAAAGAGAGCAACTACTCCAATATTAATTTGAGAACTTGTAGAATTAGTGTGAATGCCTAGATTAAGAACATGAAGAACATCAGAGATTGCACTGTTAGCATTTGTGCGAACATCAATTGTGAGAGAAAGGATCCTTGAGCAAAAGTTGCAGGAAGAGCAATACAATAGGATAGCTCAAGAAGACCTACCCATACCTAGTACCCACATGCAACAACTCACTTCAAGATATGGTATGTTTCATAATGATTTGCCTGATGGGAAAATAAAAATTCATCCTCATCGAGTTGCATTGCATGATTCTCGGTGACCACAGTGCCCAACGCTTAACCCGTCAGAATATGACAACTATGAGGTGACATAAATAGATGAGCAATATCAAATATATCCTAAGCCATATTCCGTAAATTTGAAGGATGTTCAAAATCCTCCTAATAATCTAACTAGAAATAGGCCACCCATTTATCCTAGGAGATCTCCTCGAGAAGATGATATTATCTCATCGCAGGCATACTAAGTGCTCAACAAGCAAATCAAATTTCTTGAGAAAAAAGTGCGGCTTACCAAAAACCCACATTGAGAAAAATTCATAACCAACCACTCGATCCATTAGTACCAAGTACATCAATCCTAAGCATTTCAAAATGCTAAAATTGGATAAATTTAAAGGAGATGAGGATGCACAGGAACACATTATGAGTTTTATGAACTTGTGTTTCTAGTTGCAAGATAATGATACCTTGTTGTTGCAAACCTTTGTGATAACACTCTTGGGTTCTGTTGGTCCGGCTTTCATACGCACCCCTACGAAAGGATGGGCAGGAAGCCCCGGAGACACCCACGGGATGGATCCCACTCACTTTAGGATCTAGCTGGTTATCCAAGGTGCGAGTTACAGAGTTGGGTCGAATGGCTATTCACTCTTTTCTGCTTTTGGAATAGATTTAAATATGGATTGCTCTGTTACCTTACAGGGGGTTCCTGAACTTGTTCAATAGTTGTAAAAGTTGTTGACAATCAGATTTAACTTGATTCTTGATCTAGCTCTCATGGGTCAATAGATTTAAATAAAAGACAAACAAAGAAAATAAAAATGGATCATTCACGAAAAACAAAGAGAGGGTAGGGTAGGGCAGAAAGAGAAGTTCATCAGACTTTAAACTGTAAAACCCTAAACTACCAATCTTATCTATGCTATCAGCTTCACAACAGAACAAATCAAAGAAGAAAGTGTCCAGTCATTCTAAGATCACTTTCAACTAAGAGCACAAGGCAAAGTGGAACAGATCTAGCAGAAAATTATAAATCCAAGGGGAAGCTGGTTAAAATAGGTATCTTTCACCGACAGCCTAGCTCACACAGTGAAGACAGAGCAATTAGAACAAACTTAACCTCAAATCTGTAATTTCCCCTAGCAGACAAAAGAACAACTGAAGCCTAACAGGATATTTAAACTTGATAACTCAGATTTACAACATATATCTAATAAAATTTAATGGAACGGATAACAAAAGAAGATACACTTATCACACTCTGCAAAATATTAGGCTCCTGGCCATGCTATCACATAAAAGCTAAAGCACATCAACTCCAAGTCTAGAAACAAAGGATTTCACAAAATTTGCAAGAAATTGCTTATAAGACTTTTATTTCTAAGTCTCCGCCTCCTGCGATTACATTGAGAAGAAGTATTTATAGACTCAGGACAGACCCTGATCTTTTCAGAAATATCTTCTTCTTTAACTGCAAATCTTATCATCTTAAACCCTAGGACCCAGGTTTTACAATAAAAATCCATTTAAAATCAAAGTCCAGATAGAACTTAACCCTTCGGAAAATCAGGGGAGTCAGCTGCCATAAATGGAGAAGATAAAGTTGAATGCCACTTGCATTCATCCGTAGCTACAAATAAATGCCTCCATTAATTTTGCTGGTGAGCCGGATGAGTCACCACTTCTCCATCAATTTGTCCCCGTAAAGCCATCCTTGAGTTGAAATGGTCTTCATGCTATTAATTCGGCAATAAATCTCCATTGAATGCTTTCACTGACATATTCTCCTCTAGCATGGCGGTCCTCGATAAAATCTGCACTTTAACTTTGACTTTATGGCCTTTCCCGGTTGTCCTGCAAGTGCCAGATGGAATCCTTCATGAAAGACAAAAATATTATATTAGCACTTTAATAATCATTAAATCAGAAGCTTTAAAGGTTAAAATAGATTAAATCAGGCTAAAAACCCTAAAGCAAGCTTGCATGTCGGCTTCTATTTGTCTGCCTCACGCTTTGACACGTGTCGCTACCCCAGGATGCCTTCTGTTTCCCACTGGAATGCACTTCTGGCCTTTTGAGGACTTTCTCTCTCCTACCGTGATTCTGCGACATGTCACAATTTCGTGACATGTTGCGAAATCGCGACGTCCCCAGCGCTGCGCTGCTTCTTCCCCTGTCGGCCACGAAAACGTGACATGTCGTGATTTCGTGACATGTCGCGAAATCGCGCCTCCTGCCTGGCCTCCGTACAACTTCTTGATTTTCAGCCGCGATTCTGCGACATGTTAGCGACGCACTGCACCTTTTGGACTTAGCCACTTTTTCTCCTTTCCAGTCACGAAAATAGAACACGTCGCGATATCGCGACAGTTCTCATAGCTGCATGCATTGACCGCGTTGACCGTGATTTTGTGACACATTTGCGACTTAGCCGATTTTCATTCTACAGCCCACTTTCTCTCTCCTCGCGACATGTCACAAAATCGTGCCCTTTCGTACGTTTTCTTTCTCTCTCCTTCGACCGGCAGCGATTTTGCAACACTTTCCAAAAATGAAAATGTCACGATATCGTGACACTTCCAAAAATGGAAAGTGTCACGATTTCGCTACACAAAAATGACTTAGCTGCTTTTTGATTTACCTGTCATGATTTCGCGACATTTTTGAAAATGGAAGTGTCGCGATATCGCGACACTTCCAAAAATGGAAAGTGTCGCGATTTCGCTACACAAAAATGACTTAGCTGCTTTTTGATTTACCTGTCACGATTTCGCGACATTTCCGAAAATGGAAGTGTCGCGATATCGCGACACTACCAAAAATGGAAAGTTTGATTTTTCATGAATTTATGCAACTGTTTTCTGGATTTTTCTTGGTACCGGTGCAGGATTTTATTTGTGCATGAATGATTCTAGCATGTAGAAAGTGAATTCTTGGATAACACAGCTGGAATGCAAGAAAAAGCACAACTTTAAAAAGGAGGCAAGCAAATTTGGATTTAAAACCTGAAAATTATCAAGAGGGTCCCTGCTGCAAAAATGGAAGTTCGGGGCTTTCTAAGGATGGAATCTCATTTTTCAGTGGGGGTGTGTTGCTTCTCAACAGGTTCTATCTTCAAGTGGTACAATCAATTACCAAGGCACAACATATCTAGCTTTGAATAGCTAGCTAACACTTTCCTTGAACACTTTTCCTTCGACATCAAGAAGAAGGCTAACCTTTCTAACTTATAAAGTTTACATAAATATGATGATGAGTCGGTTATGGATTATAGGAATAGATGATGGAAGATTATGTCCAAACTCCCATTCACCATACTTGTGTTTAAACTAACACGAATTTTCACAAAGAGTTGTGCTAAACATATTTCATTGCTCCTATAGTTGCAATAATATTCAATATTTGAGGAGGATTTGGTGCAAGCCAAATTTATAGAAGACTTTAAAGTCCAATAGGGTGAGTTGAAGCTCTATAAAAAGGATTGGAATAAAATCCAATGAAACAACAATTATCATTAGGTGAAATATATGCCTATGAATAAAGTTGTTTTAAATATTCCAAAAGTGGAGAGGTCATAGCAAAAGCCGAATTATCAAGCTCAACCCCCTCCAGTGCATTACAATAACCAACATGCTAAAAATTAGGGCAAAGACAAACAACATTGCCCACCTCACCAATTCATGCTATTGCCTGAGTCTTTGGCATCCATATTTAATCGACTATGTGAGGCTAAGGTACTTCAATTTATCGAGGTCCATTTGTTGGATCATAACCACCCTAAGCCAAAGAGGTATACGGAAGATCAATACTATCCTTATCACAGATAGAAGGGTCATGATATTATAGTGTTCTACAAATTCAAAAATGTAGTACAAAACATGATAGATAGGGATAAATTTCAAATTGATAGCCCTTTGGCTCTTGACAATCATAAAATGGGAATCTATAAAGATCTCTTTCCTAATCATGAGTTTTTAAGAAATCAGGTAGGTCAGGTCAACCAAGTTCAGATAGATCCTCCCACATAGGGATTTATTACCATGGTTAAAATTATCATTAGAAATAGAATATACAATCAACCTGATCCACCTGTGGCTCCTATCAATATCCCTACTATGCATCAGTAGATGCCATATCAAAATCAACTGCTAGGCCCATCAGCAAGATTGGTGATCAACATAAAAAATAGACTCACTCAAAGTTTGTAGATTGCCTCAGCTAAATTATCTATATATGAGCTCATTCAATAGCCCCCTAGGAATAGGGAGACCTTAATGGAGATTCTTAGATCTATATACCTCCAAACTCAAAACTTGGATACTTTTACAAACTTTGTGGGGCATATAAAAAAATGCAAAGAGACAATGATCACATGCTATGATCACAAAATTAAGATAGTTTTGACTACCATAACAGACCCTTCGCTACATATTATCGCTTGTGTTAACCACATACCCTTTAATAAAGTGTTTATTGACATAGGCTCATCAATTAACATTATCACAACTAAGGCCCTAGGACATCTAATCCTTCTCGAGTTGCACATAGTTACCTTGACCTTTACTCTACGAGCATTTACTTATGTGTTATGCTCTACAGTAGGTATTATAGTTCTACCTATTTAGGTAGGGATCAAAACCATTTTGATCATGTGCCATGTCTTTTAAGGTGCCATGCAATATAATATCTTACTAAGGTATCCTCGAATCAGGGATATGCGATGTGTTCTCTCAATTTTGCATCAATGCATAAAATATGTACATGAGGGATAGGTTCATGTAGTCCCATATGATGAAGAACCCTTTAAATACATCAATCAAGTTGATTTACTAAGATATTTCATCCTTCCATCCACACATATGGATATATGACCCATATCACCAATAAAATATCCAGATAAGAAGGCAAAGTCAGTGCAGATTGACCACTCTACATCAACACTACCATAAAATCCTAGGTCAACTATTGCTTCTGGAAAAACTTTAACATCATCCAATTTAAGGATAAGTAGAAGCTTAGGGCACCTTTGATAGAAGAAGAGCCTAGGGTTATCCCTAATGTAGCAACCATGGATATTTCAGCTCCCATGGAGGAATATGACTCACCAAATCTAATATAGGAGATACCTCAATCCACTTCACCTGCATCATCAACTGCATCATCTATGCTATAGGTTACAATCCACTTAGCTAATCCTGGATTAGTGAAATATATTGTGAAAAATGTGGCATTCACATCGATCATTGAGTCTACACAAGATATGGAAAGACCCAAAGTTCCCCCATTACCTATCAAGATGGTGGTACCCCTAAGGGTGCTACCAAATTAGACCAATTTTATCTACGGTGGATTGGATCAAGTCACATACCATTCACCTATTGAGAACTATTATGATGAACCTTTCATAGCTAACATACATTATTTATCCAATCTTGAGTTTACCCTCAAATACTTTAAACATTACCATTGGCATGGTAATGTCTTTGGCTTATTTGAGCAAGGGTGCAGAACTCCTTATAAGTCACATTATCAACTTCCCACTGATAATTTTGGTCTAGGATATTCCATTTGTAGTCATAATGAACTATTAGCCATATCCTTAGAATACCTAAGTCTAGGATTTTGGGAAGACATCAAATGGAATCCTTATGATCCCAACCCTTCACGTTCATGAAGAGGTTACCGACCATGACTATTGTGACCATAAAGACTCCCCTAGTTTATCATCCAAACATCTATTAAGAGGAGCCCAAATCAAAAAATAATTTTGAGGATGAAAGTGAATACATCTCTGAGGATGAAGATGCCAACACAAACGAATACTATGAGGACCCAACCGAGATGGCTTATCTAGGTCCAAGATACTTGCATCATTTAAACAATGACATAGAACCCAAGGAACTTCAAAGACCTTTTGTTAATCTAGAGGATATCTATCATAGGGTATTATTGTAGCTACCTATCTTAGAGTAGTTTCTTCTGCTAGAAGGCCACATTATCCTATCTCCTCCTAGAGCAAATACTGAAATTCCAATACCTCCTAGACCATATTGGGAGCATCTAGCTCAACATGCAATTGATGAGTCCTACCCACATCACCATGGATATTATCTTCCATTTGTAAACATGATCTCCATTTATTTTACCACTCCACTCTAAATCCATTTGATGCATTAAAACCATTACACCTCAACCTTGAGGTCATTTATTTTTATCATGCCAATTCACCCCTGTTGCTTGAGGATTTCGTCCCTCATGAAGAAATATTGTAACCATTTCATTTTGCAACAGGTTGTACTCATGATGTTTATAATGCCGAGGTTGATACCAATATTATAGATCCTTTGAACCTAGCATATGACATCTATTTTATCCCTACACATCACCAGCTTGATGAGGGGTCATATATGTCAATAGAGGAGGCTTTTAAATTGGATATCAACATAAATCCCATGAATCCTAAGAAATTCAAGTTTGGAGAAATCTTATCTCCTAAGTAATGAGCCATCCTCATCCCTCTATTGAAAGAGAGACCTAATATATTTACTTGGACATATAAATATATGTTGGTTTTGGATCTAAAATTGGTTACTCATAACCTTTCATTGGACCCTACCAAGATACCAGTCAAGAAAAAACTTAGAAAGATGAATCCAATTATCACTCTAATGGTCAAGGATGAATTGCAAAAAAAATTGGATGTAGAATTCATAATTACCATCAACTATCCAGAATGGGTATCAAACATGGTACCCATAAGAAAACCTAATAGAAGAATCCAAATTTGTATATATTTTTGAGACCTCAACAAGGCAACACCCAACGATGATTTTCCACTACCCAATATTAATGCTCTTGTAGATTCTACAATTGGTCATGAGATGTTATCACTCATGGATGGATTCTCTAGCTATAATCATATTTGTGTCAAACCCGAAGATCAACATAAATAAAATTTACCACTCCATTGGGAACATTTTGTTATAAGGTTATGCCATTTGGCCTAAAAAATTATGGTGCCACATACCAACATGTTATGACATATATTTTCCATGAATACATGGACAAAATCCTAGAGGATTATATTTATGAATTGCTAGCAAAGTAATTATTGTGTGAAGAGCATGTTGAGATCTTAAGAAAGGTCTTTGATCGCCTGATTGAGCACAATGTCATGTTGAAGCCTAAGAAATGCATTTTCGGTGTTACATCTAGAAAACTCTTGGGATTCATCATTTCAAAATGAGGGATCAAAGTCGATCCAAAAAAAGTAAAAGCTATATTAGAAATGTGTCCCTTGACAAACATAACCTACATGGAAAAATAACATCCATAAAGTGCTTCATCACATAGTTATTAGATAAATTCGACCCATGAATCAACTGCTACACAAGGGGGTCCCATTTAATTGGGCTGAATATTATCAACAAGATTAGATCAAGAAATACCTAGCATCACCACCAGTACTAGCTCCACCTAGACCAGATGTGCATTTTCTACTCTATATATCTGCCACATACTTTGCATTGGGAACCATGTTAGCCCAGAAGAACAAGCAAGACAAAGAACATGTAATATATTACATCAGTCGAACCCTGGTCATCTACGAGATAAAGTATGCATACATTGAGAATCTATGTTTAGAAATGGTTTTTACTACTAAAAATTTGTGCCACTATATGATAAGTCATACTACGTATGTCATATAAAAACAATCATTTGCAATATATGATGAGCTAAACATATCATAATACACATACTACAAAGTGGATCATGCTACTGATAGAATTTAATCTAGAATTCATAAGCTAAAAATAAATCAAAGGTTAGGTAATAGTAGAGGCTCCTCTTCAGGATGATAGACCTCTCATCATAGATCTTTTTGATGATGCAGTATTTGCATTAGCAGAGTCACCCAAATCCAAAGAGCCAGATAACAAATTCGACATGACTTTGTTATTTTATGGTTCAAAATGTGAGTAAGGGGGTGGTGCAGGGATCATGTTTTTCATGCCACAAGGTGCTCCAATGCCCTTGTCATTTAAACTCATTTTCCCTTGCACAAATAACAATGTTGAATACGAGGCCCTAATATTGGATCTCCAAATAGCTCTCACCATGAATATCAAAAAGCTAAACATCTTTGGTGACTCCTTGTTCATAGTAAACCAAGTCAAAGGAATCTATCAGTGTAGATGTCCTATTTTGAAAGCATATAAGGAACTTGTGAACACTTATCTAGCCCAGTTGGAGTGGTACAACATCGAGGTAGTCCCTTGTATGTAAAAAATATTTGTAGAAACTATGGCATATTTGGGATACTTTAATCCCTTAGACTCTATTCATTGACTTCACTACCATCCAGGTCAAGATGCTCTCACAATATGTGATGTTGCGTGAGGCTCCAAACAATCATGAATCAATCCACATAATTCATATAGAACTAAACCATGAATGGTTTTATAAAGTTAGAGACTTTCTAACAAAGGTATCTTGGGGGTCCTTGATCTCGTAGGGTCCTTTAGAGAATGGTAGTACCATTCACCATAAGGTTATTTCCCAATATGCATTTGTGTAACTCAAATCACAACGATAACAAGTCGTTCATTCAATCGATTCTATTGTTTATCAGGATTGGCTAACCCAATTACAAGATTAACTTAAGCTTGGTATAATATCTCATGGATTATTGCATACCAGAAAAAGAGCATTCAAATAAAAAGTTACTGGATATGTCTTGTTAGGAGACATATTGTATCATTGTAGCTATGATGGAATTCTCCTTCGTTTTATCGAACCCCAAGAATAAACTTGGGTGATTTTGCATGCTCATGACGGTACATGAAATGGCCATTTTAGTGACATGGCCATTTTTAAGAACATCCTATGAATGGGTTATTATTGGCCCACCATGGAGAATGATTGTTGTGTATCTATCAAGAAATACATTAAATGTCAGCACCATGCTAATATTACACACCTGCCATCATAGGCCTTGCAGTCGATTCAAGCGAATTCATTTTCTTAGTGGGGTTTTGATCTAATTGGTAATATCTCTCCCCCATATTCAAGCTAACACATGTTTATCATAACAACCATTGAGTATTTCACACAATGGGTGGAATCAATCCCTTTAACCTCTATGATTGGAGCATGTATTGTGGAGTTTATACTCCATAATATCATATGTCATTTTGGGATCCCATCCAAAATTATTTTTGATAATGGTACTTTATTTAAGAACAAATATGTGCGAGATTTAATGTCCAAATACAATATTTAGCACATCTTTGCAACACCTTATTATCCGCAAGCTAATGGGCAAGCAAAGACCTCTAACAAGATAGTAGTCACCATTATGAAGAAAATAATTCAAGATAATCATAAGGATTGGCACCTTCAATTGCCTATTTCTTTATGGGATTATAAAAATAGCATATTGACACCCATTAGGGCAACCCCATTTTCACTAGTATATGGCACTGAGGCCATTATGCCCTTGGAATTGGAAATCCCATCATTGTGTATCTCATTGAAAGAGTTCATCGATGACAACACTGCATGACAAGCTCACCTAGATCAATTGACCCTTCTTGATGAATGTCGAGTGAATGCTCTTAAGCATCTTCATGTTTACCAAGATCATATTAAATGATATTACACTAATAAAGTCCATATTTGAGACTTTAAATTTGGGGATCTTGTGCTAAAAGAGAACCAACAGAACTCAAACCTGCTGCCTCATCTACGAGACAAATTTGTGGCCAACTGGTTAGGTCCCTTCATCATTTTAGAGAATATTGGACCTAGAACTTATAACCTAATATCACTAGAAGGTTTTGAAGACCCTAAACCTCTCAACATTATTCACTTAAGGTCATTTTATACATAAAATCCAAAAATAATAAAAATCATCAAAATTCCAAAAAAATTGGAAAAACAACAAAACACAAAAACAATTCAAAACATCAAAAACACAAAAACAATTAAAAAAATTGAAAACATAAGAACATTTACATTTTTTTGCATTTTAGTATATGCATTCATTAGTTGCATTGCATATAATATCTCCCATTATAATATTCAAGAAGGTCAGATAAGGTCTATAGGAGAAATAAGAAGGGCCAAGAAAAATAATATTATAATATTAAAGGTCTAATGGTAAGACCTAAAGTAATTAAATTAATTATAAATTAATTTTAATAATTTCATTATAAATTAATTTATAATTTAATTTGATTAAATTTATAGTTATTAAATTAATTATAATAATTTTATATTTAATTAAATTATAATTTAATTTAATAACCCTTAGGTTAGGGTTATAAGGGAAAAAATAATGTGTCAACGTCATACATTACCTCCTCCGTCAACGTCAAATAATTTCAAGGCATGGGTATAAATACCCGAAGCCTAAGAGGTGTCAAACTATCCATGATTGATTTTAATATGACTCCCAAGCAAATCGTGTGTGCAATATTCAACGAGCAAGAAGGAAGAAGTCCTTTGTTTGACTTCTTTGGTAGGTAGCAAAGGGTGAAAAGGTACAAGGCTAGGAAGCCTTGTCACCACCTAGCTAGGTGGGTTAGCGATAGTTGGTAGCACTTTAGGAATGCAAGGTAATGTGTTTTATTTGTAGTAAGGAATGTTGTGAGGTTGTTTTGCATGGAAGTCACCAAAGCTTTTTGGGCCTTGGCGCCTAGGAAGAAGACAAAGTGCCTTGGGCGCTTTTGCCTTCCACGTGAGTTCTTAGCTCACGTGGCTTGGTAGCCATGACTAAAGCATTAGAGACACCGTGACTTGGGATTGAATCCCACAAGGAGAACTTTGAGAGGTAATAATTGTTTTTATAAATTGGTTTTTTCTCCTAAGGTTGTATGGTGTATTTTTTAGCTTAGGGAGATATAAGGTTGATGAAATTAAATAATTATTTTTTATTTTATTGTTTGGTGGATTGAGTTATTTAGAGTGGAGTTATAAGGTGTCTTAAGAGATTTAATTTTTTGTATGCTTTTGGTGAATTCTAGTTTCAAGGAGTTATAAGGTGTATTTGAGTTTAATTATTTTTGTAATTGTGAAATATTTTGAGGAAGTGTTAGAGTGATATTTTATCATCTAACCTTTGAAATTGGCAAAGAGAGTAATTGTGATTGAGACAGGATTTGAGGTCAATTATTCATCAAAAAAAATGTATGGGCACATCTTCCTTGTGAGTGATTGTTTGGATGTTGTGAATGCTAAGTTGGAGTGAAAAGGATTGTTTGATAAGCATTATTGAGTTTGATTGTTAAAGGGTTTTCTGAGTGAAGTTTGATGATAAAAACCTTGTTTGATAAGCATTGTTGGAAATATTGAACGAAACTTCATATGCATGATTAGGTTTTGTGCAAGACCATGAGTATCATTATTATGTAAAGTTGAGAACTATCCTGAGACTAGGGTTTGTGCAAGATCATGAGTATCATTGTTATGTGAGATTTTTTGATAAGCATTGTTGGAAATAATTGAGTGAGTGTTCATATGCTTGGACTAGGTTTTGTAAGCAAGGAGTGTTTTTGTATACACCTAAAATGTGTCATGTCGAGGGTGACTACTCATATGGACATGCTACAAAACCATACGGAGGATCTTGGATAGACTCCAAGATAGAGCAGTGGTTCTAACCACTCAATTTAGGCATTTTGGTCTAAGCAGTCTGAACCACAGCCCAGGCCTATGGTCTCTAGTCTAAACTGTGGTTGACACCTACGGTCTATAGTTTGGACTGCAGTTGTGACCTGTGGTATTAAATGGAGTTTAGTTAGGCCTTCCATCCAAGCCAAATTGGTTGGAACGGCCAAGAGATCCATAAGGAGGCAATTGAAGGACGAAAGATTCTAGAGGCTTCCATCCCAACTGTCCTAACCACCCTTCTTGGTCTTGTCTTCTCCATGAAGCCACCCCTAGCCCTAGGGGCATGCTATAAATACCCACATCTAAATGGGGAGGAGGGAGAGAGATGATTTGTATAGTGAAGTGTTGATAAGTGTTGGTGAATTATCAAGAGAGAGTTAATGGATCAAGAGAGCAGCGAAGCCCTGTCAAATTGCATACTAACTTTGTGCATTTGAGAGCCCCTTTGCTATCCATATAAAGACCAATTAGCCATGGATGCCCTAGGTGTCTAGGAGGATCAAGAAACACAAATCTAGGCAAAAGAAGGCCCTTCATAGCGATTTGACTACCAAATCTATCAGAGGACAACAAAGGTGACCCTTTAACATCAATTTGAACAAGGAGATCAAGCCCATTGCCCCTAATTCTGAGGGTAAACATATCATAGGTCAAACTGCGGCTGTCAGCCACAGTTCACAGTGCAAACCACCCATCATAGCTATGGTTTGCAATAGGTTAATGATAACCTTAATTGCTTTGCTTTTGACCGCATAGATTAGTTATATTAGTCTTTTCATAGGTTTAATTGTATTTTAGAGAAACTCTGACCATAGAAATTAGACATTTCATGCATTGTATTAAGTAGGATTACATTGGATATTTTATGCCCTTTATTGTTCCTAATTTGATATTTGATCCATGCATCATTTTCTTATTCATGTCATTCATGTTGTAGCATAATTCTTGATTTAATTAGAATAGTTTAAAGTATTTCTTAATGCTTTCTCGTTTTACTAGTTTAATGGCACTTACATGCATATTCCCTTAAAGGGCCTCATCACAAGAGGCTATCAATATTTTTAATCATGTTCTATTGTTTCTTGTTCACAGAGAGACAGGTGCAAGAAGAGCTTATGTCATAATGCTTCCACATCACAAAGAAGGGGGTTAGCTCCACCCCAAGGCAGTTTGTGACTAATCAACAGAGCACCATAAGTGTGCCTACCCTATTGAGGGCATTGGCAATTGTAATATCAATATCATCTTTCAAGTGACCCTAAGAGGGAAGTTTTGTAATCAAAACTCATTCAAATATTAATATGAGAAATATTACATACTTTGTTTCTGTTCAATTTATGTACTTTTGTGAATCTTTATTCTTTTATGATGGTATAGATCAATGCAGTAGCTAGGTGCACGCTCTGTGATAAGGTCAGATGGTGATCATAGTGGAACCCTACAATTTTAGCCTCGAGTTCTGAATTTTCTTGGCTATTTCTTATCTTAGGTGCTAACTGTAGCTTTCAGCTATGATTATTTTTTGTCCCATGACTGTAACCTACGGTTACTATTGCAGCCTGTAGATCGGACCTACGATTTATAGAGGAAAATGCAAACAACGGGAAACTCAATGGGCAGCAGAGCAGGAGCTGAGGTAGGCCCCAATTTCACTATCTATTCTAAATATTTTTCTTTGTATCTTTCCATAAAGCATCGAACCATTGCAAACTAGGAACTCAAATAAAAAAGGGTCAATGAACAAGTCCTAGTTTGTTTCCATTTTCCTTTCATTAGAAAGGCGTTGTTGGGAATAACGAACCTCTGAGTACAGTCTACCCCTAAATACAATGACATTGATAGATATGGTGTATCATTTGCATGCTTGAGGCCCAATTAGTGGCCATGTCATTGTAATTGCATTGTCAAAAAATCATATAGGACATTAGCATGCATTCTTTCTGAATTTGAAACGTTCCTTTATTTTCATGCATAACATGTAGGAATGATCATTATGCTCTTTTATGCATTTGTCATTTTTGCAAAGTAAAAGGAACTACACACACCACCTGGCACTTAAATGCTAGTGAGTTGGGATTCATATCCAACCACTAGTAGGGTTCAACGACGGTGGGTGTAACTTCCATCCGTTGGTCCAAATCCCATGTACCATGTGTTACTAGACCATACCGGGTCCAAGATCCTTTCGTACCCTAAAAAATTTATAGATACTCCTCTTCGGAGGGTATGACGCTTATTGGTGGAAAATGGGTGAGGAACTGGGAGGACCTGTGCCCCCTGATCATGTGTGGGCTTCACTTCCACACATTATAGGTTGGTTTACGTGACTTGGATTTCATCGCCAAGTTATCGAGCTGTGGGTATGTAGGTGAAAGCCAATTTAAATGAGTATAAATTACAACAATATTTCAAAACACACAAGAGTTTCTAACACTGATACAACACATTTGAAAATAACATCAAACTATTTAGGGCTCACAATAAAAATTTAAAAGGAGATAATCATCATTTGTAAACTTTGTTTGCTTAATAAAACACATCTAGACATTAGGTACACAAATGGTGAACACACGGGGTGATCAAAAAAGGTCTAGGACCGATGCCCATGATCAACCCCCAACTATTTCACAACAACATGTGTCGATTCCTCACACACATGAGTTAACCGAACAACGTTCGGCAAGCATTAGAGGTGACAACTCGACATGAGGATATCCCATTGAGCGGACCCCCAATAGAGGAGCTTTAGTACACTCCTCTAGGCATAGGACTGAGCATGGAGCTTCTCAGCATGAGGATGCTCTACTCCAAATCCATTACTGATACCGCACTACACATGCATCCATGGGATCAACCGAGGAATATGTTGTGTAGGGGACCAAGTTGGTTCCCATACGTACTAGGTCCATAGGAGGTTCTAACCCTCCACCGTTAGAGTATAGAAGGACTAGAGATCTGCCCATTCAGGGGCAAGATGATAGGCTCACTTTCGAGCATAGGTCCACCCATACTCCTACGCATGGCTCACCATGCAAGATCACCATTGATATATCAAAGGTGGGAGCTAATGGAACACCACCACATGAGTGGTGGAGGTCTAGATAGTTAGATGGTCTAGGTAGTGTTCTTGAGCAGCTAGGCTACAAGCCTATAGCTTCGTCCACTCGTGCTCTAAGTGAGCGTAGCGATAGTTGTATCAAGATCACTAGAGAGCATGGAGAGGCTTCTAAGTGCCCTCATGTCACACATACACCATATACATATTTTTTTGATGGGTACAAAACCCATAAGGTAGTTCACATAAAGCACACACACCGGAGGCCTCCCACGGCCGACCAAATCAATAGATCACATAGACTGGTGTCTGAGCAAAGACGTCAACTCCTCAAAGATCAATTGGATGATGCTCACCTAGAGAGGCAGCATATTGAAGATGAAAATATTCAAGTGCAATGGCTCCTACGATATATATTATATGAGTAGCACATGCACAAGGAGCATATTTTAGCTCAGAAGGAGCGCATAGAGTAGGAGGATCGGCTAGCCAGGGATGGCCTATACCCTCTCAAGGAGCATAGAGAGTGTGTGCGTAGGAGGGCTGTGTCCTTAGCCGATATGCACGAGGAGCACAGAGACTCTCGTACTCATGTTAGTTCCCAACAGAGGGAGCGACTATCATCACTCAATGATCTTAGACAAAGGTAGCATGAACATGTAGATGTAGATGGATACGATCAGGGGTATCCTGAGAGTTACCAAGTTGAGGAGGAGGAAGAGCCACGTCCTCCACCTCCCCCGAAGAAGACATTACCTCCTATACTGCCTTCACGTCAGCTTAGGGAGGAGGAATTTTTGTCTTCTAAGACATACAAGGTTTTGGACGATAAGGTCAAAGCAATGGAGAGGCAAGGCACGACTATGCAAAAGCCAACACTGAGGAAGATACACAATGAACCTCTAGACCCCTCGGTGCCTACGTCTCCATATTCTAAACATTTTGATATGCCCAGATTATAAAAATTCAAGGGTGATGAGGATTCCCAAGAGTATATCATGAGTTTTTTGGATGTCTGTTTCCAGATAGAGAGTCAGGATGCCTTGTTGTTGTGCACTTTCATTATGACACTCTCTGGCCTAACCCGAGAGTGGTTCAACCAGGTGAAAAAACATAGTATTACTAGTTTTGAGTAGTTAGTTGATGCATTTCTTGAACGTTATTCATTTAGCATCAAGAAACAGGCCAATATTTCCTATTTTGCTATGTTATCTTAGTGCGACGATGAGCCCATCAAAAAATACGAAAAGAGATGACATAGAATAATGGCAAAGCTGCCATTCCCTATTCTTGCAACTGAACTGACTTGAATGTTCACAAAGAGTTATTCCAAGCACATCTCGGTATGATCAATTGAATCAACCTCATGCTCCCATTAGAATACAAGCTACATCGGATCAACTGCCAGCTCAGAATATTCCAGGCCCACCAACTAGGCCGGTGGTGACCATAAGGAGTAGGTTAGTTCAGAACCTACAGACAACTCCTATGAAGTTATCAATATATTATCTTATTCAGCAGTCCCATAGATATAGGGAGACTCTTATGGATATTCTGAGGTCCATTGAGGTACAGTACCAAGATGCGCATGCATTTACAAATTTTGTGGGACATGTACAACAGTGTGAGGAACCCACGATACAATTTTTTGATCATGAAGTGAATATAGTTCCTACTATTACGACTGACCCATCACTGCATATTATCACGTGTGTTAACCACATGCATTTCAAAAGTGTATCATTGGGTCCTAAATCAATATAATCATGACCAAGGCACTGAGCCATCTCAAGTTATCCAAATCACACATTGTGCCTACCACCTTTATGTTGAGAGCATTTAATGATGCACTATGCTCGAAGGTTGGTACAATTGTTCTACCTATGTAGGTGGGACTCAAGACCATCTCTATGATGTGTCACATGATAGAGGGTGCCATGCAGTACAAAATTTTTCTTGAAAGGCCTTGGATTCATGAAATGTGTTGTGTCCCCTCTATCTTGCATCAATGCATGAAGTACATTCATGAGGGACAGGTTCATGTAGTGTCCTCGAATGAAGAACCATTCAAGTTTGTGAACATAGTAGATTTTCTTGGGGGTTTTATACTCCTATAGATGCACTTGGATATCTGACCTATTTTGTCAGTTAATATTCCAATAGTTAAACCAGCAACCCATGCTCAATCATCGATATCTATGTCACACAGATCTGAGCATACGACTGTAACTTCTCTAAAACTGACTACATCAGCAATGCATTGGCAAGTCAAGAAGCTAAAGGTAAAATTGGGTGAGAAAGTAGAAAATAATATGCCTGAACCAATCACCAATGAGACTCCCACTCCCATGGATGTGGAAGAACCTCAAGAAAAATTCAAGGAGGCACCTCAGTCTGCTTCATCTGCATCTTCAGTAGGGTCATCTGCACCGTAGGTGACCGTTCATCTGGCTAGCATAGGGTTGGGTGAATATCTTGTGCAAAATGTTACTTTCGGACCTATCCTAAAAACTACACAAGAGATGGGCCAACCGCACGCCCATATATTTTTGATTAGATCTATAGTGTCGTTGGGTGATCCACCCAACCAAACAAACTTCATCTATGCAGGGCTAGATCAAGTACCCACCAGAATGTTCATAGATGAGGATGATGATGAGCCATTTGCTATGAATGTGTGCTATCTATCCAACCTGGGATACGCCATGTGCATTTTCGAGTCGTATCATTGGCATGGACATGACCTTGGTCTTTTTGAACAAGGACATAGGACTCCACTCGAACCTCATTATCAGTTAGCTACTGATAGGTTCGGGTTAGGGTTATAGGTACAGGATCATGATGATTTGCTTGTTGCATCCTTAGATCCCATGTACCTAAGTCTGGGGGACGATGTGGATTTTAATCCATACCACCCTAATCCTTCCAATTGTTGGAGGACTCACCAGATGATATCGTTTGTTACCATAGGGCCACCTAATTCATATCATGATGGGCCCTTAGAGGAAAACTCCAGAGGCAACTTGGGTAACCAAATATGTAGTGCTACCGATGACACAAGTATGCAGGGGCATAACCCCACTACTATAGGCAATCTCAAGTTGGGATAAAATTTGTGATGATGATGGAGAGGAGTCCACCTCTAAAATGAGTGGACCTAGTTATTATGTAAATGATGAGTCCATTGAAATCGAGCTGACCTTTCCAGGTCCAACGTTTATATGCCATATGCTACCTATGGAACGAGTGGAAGAGACGAACGAGAGTTTCATAGCCGATAGTGATTATAAATATGAAAAAGAGGAGGCTTACTTAAAGACTCATCCAGATAACCTCCCACTATGCATAGACATAATAGAGTGGCCCATCCATGGTAGTGACCATGGTGATGAAGATGAGAGGACCGATTCTAGGCTCGTGTATCCACAATATCTATTGCCTAGGGAATCAGACCATGTTATTGAGGAAGTACCTCCCAAAACTGAGCACTCTGAGGAAGAAGTAGTGCCAGTTTACATGGCAGTATCATATATATGATCACTCTATTGGATTTATCTAGATAGTGATGATAGCGATCACAAAATCAGATACATGGGTCCACATCTGGTAGATTTCCCCTTAGAGGAAGGGGGAAATGATGGATTGTATTTGTATAGTGATGATGTGGATTTAGTGGAGATGGCCTATTTGGGACCTCATCACTTACGTAATAGGCCTCAACCTCGAGGTTCCCCACCTATTATAGCTATAGGTTTGCATCGGGAGATTAATCTCCATCGTAGCCTGAGGGAAAGAAGAGAGCTTGAAGAGAGGCATTAGGAACTCTTTCCCCATTCACCTACGTATGCAGAGCTCCTTGAGCCGAGAGATCCCATTTTATAGCTAGTGCATCAAGAGGATCTAGTTATACGGGTATTGCATAGAGAGGATATGTTTGTGCCTGTACCATTTGAACCAGATCTTGGGTATAGAAGCTATGCTTAAAAGATAGAGTTTTATCCGTGTGGTTTCAAAGATCAATTCCATTCCATCAACATGGTCTCCGTGGATTTGACCACTCCACTTCGCAATCTAGTAGATCCATCCAAACTGCTGCATCTAAACATGGATGCTATCGATTGGGATCATGCTGACTCATCGGTCCATCCTAAATATTTCTTCCCTAATGAAGAAATGTTGCAATCATTTCATTTTGTGCCAGGCTATGCTCATGATGTTTATCATGCTGAGGGTGCTTCCCACAAGGAACATGTGAACCCAAATAATGACATCCATCTGATTCCTACACCTCACTAGCTTGAGGAAGGATCACATATGTTAGTAGAGAAAACCTTCGATGTGGATATCAATAAAGATCCCATCGATCCAAAGAAGGTTATATTTGGAGAGAGTCTCACTCTGGATGAGAATGATAGAATCATCCCTCTAATAAAAGAGAGACCTGATTTTTTGCTTGGACTTACGAAGACATGTCGGGTCTAGATCCAAAATTGCAGAGATATTTCTATCTCTTGCACAATGAAATACAAATAAACAATTATTATACAGACAGAGGACGAAGCGAATAAGAATAAGGAATTACGGCAAATGAAATAAAATAAAACAATGGCCACTTAAGGTGGGCACACCCTTGCGTAAAAACAAGCAGATGAAAAAATATAAAAGATATGATGATTCTTATTCAAACCAACTACGGTGAATATATATACTAAATTTCTATCTCTTGGAGAAACATAGCCGACGCTGCTATGTTTGGACTGCAACATGACTCCCCTTCTCGAAAAGCTTTGTCCTCAAAGCTGGAAATGTCTGGAAGATACTTTTAGGTTCCCATGTTGCATCTTCCTCTGATAAATCTTGCCATTTAATGAGAAATTCATGAATCTGACGTGATCTCAGTTTGCGGACTCGATGTTGTAGTATATCTTCTGGTTGGAGATGTATGCGTCCTTCCTCATCGAGCACTGGTAATTCTGATTGACTTTGTACTTTCTGACCAATTAATTTTTTGAGACAAGAAACATGAAATACCGGGTGTATTCGTGAAGATGTCGGTAGCTCTAATTGATAGGCTACTTCTCCAATGCGGCGCACAATTTTTTAGGGACCATAGAATCATGGGGCCAACTTCTGGCTGGACTTTATCTTTAATGAGGTTTGTTTGTAATGTTGCAACTTGAGGAACACCCAATATCCTATATTAAAAGTTCTCTCTGATCGGTGCAAGTCTTGTTGTTGTTTCATACGATTCTATGCTTGGGCCAAATTCTCTTTGAGGATGGTAAGCGTAGACTGCCTTTGTTGGAACCAATCATCCACTTTAGCTACTTTAGATGATCCATGTACGTAATCTACAACTTTTAGAGGTTTGGTGCCATACAATTCTTCGAATGGAGACATCTTAATTGAGTAATGGTAAGAAGTGTTGTACCACCATTCCGCTAATGCTAACCAATGGCTCCATTGGTATTGTTTATCTTGAGCAAAACATCTTAAGTATGTACCCAAAAATTTGTTAACTACTTATGTTTGACCATCTGTTTGTGGATGGTATGCTGAAGACATGTTCAATTTGGTACCACTAAGTCGAAATAATTCCTGCCAAAAGTTACTAGTGAAAATGGGATCTCTATCACTTACAATATTCTTTGGCATACCATGTAATTTGAAAATTGAATCCATAAATACCTTTGCCACCTTGCTTGTGGAAAATGGATGTTGTAAAGCCTGAAAGTGAGCATATTTGGATAACCGATCTACGATGACGAAGATTACTGTCCTGCCTTCTGATTTTGGAAGACCTTCAATGAAATCCATGGATATATGTTCCCACTGTCGTTCAGGGATGGGTAATGGTTGTAATAATCCTGGTGATTTGACTGTTTCTCCTTTATTGCGTTGGCAAACTTCACATTCTGCTACCCATTGTTTGACTTCCGCTTTTAATCCTTTCCAACAAAATGATTGTTTGACCCTTAAATATGTCTTCAAAAATCCTGAATGTCCTGCTGATGGAGAAGCGTGTGATTCGTCGAGGATTTTTTATTTGAGTTCTGAATTATGTGGAATGTAAATGCGGTTCTTCTTCCGGAGGATGTTATCTTCATAAGAGAACCCAGGGTGTTTGGAAGACCCTATAGATAATTCATGAATTATCTGGGCAGTTTCACTATTGGACAACCATTCAATTTGTAATTGAGTTACCCATTGGGAACAAGGACCTAAAATAGCATTGATGACTACTTCATCTTCATATTTTTTGGACAGTGCATCGATGACTATATTTTCCTTCCCTTTCTTATATTCAATAACGAAATCATAGCCTAGAAGTTTGGTTAACCACTTATTTTGTTCTGGATAAGAAAACCTTTGCTCCAAAAAATTCTTGAGGCTACTATGATCTGTTTTGATAATGAAGCGGCTACTGATTAGGTAGTGTCTCCATTTTTCTACTGCATGAAGAATAGCCAACATTTCTTTTTCATATGTTGATCTTCCCAAATTTTTTCCAAAAAGTTGTTTACTTTCAAATGCCAAAGGATGACCTTCTTGCATTAATATAGCCCCAATTCCTGTTCCTGATGCATCACATTCGATAATAAATGGTTTGTGAAAGTTGGGAGTTGCTAAGACTGGAGTTGTACACATGGCTTGCTTAAGAACTTCAAAAGCTAAAGTAGCCTCGTCCGACCAACGAAAAGCATCATTTTTTGTGAGTGCTATGAGAGGTGCTACAATCTTACCATAATTCTGTACAAACTTGCGATAGTAGCCTGTGAGACCCAAAAAACCATGAAGTTTCTTGATGGTTTTAGGTAAAGGCCACTCTTGAATTGCCTTAATCTTATTGGGATCGACTTTGACACCCTCATGTGAAACTATATGACCAAGATACTCGACTTCTTGAACACCAAATGAGCATTTGGAGCGTTTAACAAATAATTTTTCTTTGTGTAGGATGTGAAGGACTTTATCCACATGATGTAAATGGTCCGCCCAAGTTTTGCTGTATATGAGAATATCATAAAAAAAAACTAACACAAACTTATGGAGGAGTGGACGAAACACTTGGTTCATGAGACTTTGGAATGTGGATGATGCATTAGTGATACCAAAAGGCATGACCAAAAATTCGTAATGACCTTCATGAGTACGAAAGGCCGTTTTGGGAATATCTTCTTCTCTAACACGGATTTGGTGAAAGCCAGAGCGAAGGTCTAATTTTGTAAAAAATTTTGCACCATGCAACTCATCTAATAGGTCATCTATGACAGGGATAGGAAATTTGTCCTTGATAGTGAGTTTATTGAGAGAACGAAAGTCAGGACACATACGCCAAGAGTTATATTTTCGTCTAGCAAAGACTACGGGTGAGGAATAAGGACTAGTGCTGTGACGAATGACTCCATGATCCAACAAATCCTGAACGATCTGTTCGATTTTTGTCTTTTGTGGCTGAGGATAGCGATAAGGACGACTGTTAGGTGGGACACTTCCTGGCATAAAATGGATGGCATGATCATGAGATCGTTTAGGTGGTAATCCTTGAGGTTGTTGGAAAACCTCGTCGTAATGTGTGATGATATCTTGTAACTCAGGTGCAATAATATCCGAAGTTGCTGCCGATTATTTTTCCAAAAAATTAATTTGAGCTATAAACCCATATCCACCCTTTTTTAACATCTTTTCCATACTATGAGAGCTCACCATTTGTGTTGGAGGAGTAGTAATGCCTTGTAAATGAATGACTCGTCCATTTTCCTTCCATTCCACAAATAATTTTTTGAAGTTGAAGCTAATCGTGTCTAATGTTTCCAACCATTCAACTCCCAAAATGACATCGAATTTCCCAAATTCATGACAAAAAGGGAACCTAACCAGGTATAAGTTCCCATATTTATGAAAACTTGAGATGTGCGACCCACGCATTGTGCGTTCACCCCGTTGGCCACTAAAACCTGGAATTTGTCTTTGTTGGAAGAGTTGATGAATAAATTCAAGGCTTTTGCTGTTTTGATGTCGATAAAATTGTGGGTGCTACCAGAATCAATTAGCACATTCACCTTTTTCTGGCGGAGAAAACCTGGTACCTTAATGGTATGGTGGGCGGTTAAACCCATGAGAGCATGCACTAAAATCACCATTGTATCCTTTTCTTTTTCGTCTATAGTACCTAGTAGGTCTTCTGGCATAGGTTCTTCTGATTGGTAAGGTTCATCCTCTTCCCCTTCACCTTGATCACCTTCAATATGAAAGTTTTGTTTTTGGGCACAAGCTTGTTCCCTGGGGTGATTAGTGCGACATTTATAACAAAAATATCTTAATGGTTGATCATTTCTACGAAAGGAATTATTGCGGTATGAAGGACGATTATATGTTTCCCGCTGTGCATACAACTGGTGTCTCTTCTCGACCAACTTGGCTATTCTTATACAACTATTTAACAAGGTTGGATCGTGCATGTCTACCTCTACTCGAATACTTTCTTTCAAACCATTGCGAAAGGCACCTACCACTGTGTCGGGACTAAGGTCTGAAGTGTATGGTAGTAAACTGGTAAACTTCGAAACAAATTCACTAACTGACCCTTTTTGTTTAAGAGATAACAATCTTACTATGTAGGATGATGTAGCTCCGTCATCAAATCTTTCTAAAAAAGAGGTAGCGAATTTTCTCCAAGTAATAATGGCTCCATTCTCTTGTTTAAGCCATACAAACCATTGGTAGGCCTCAGTGCCTAATTTTGAGGCAGCAAAAGGAACTCTATCAATTTCCCTAATTTGATATAAGTCAAGGCTGCCTTCCATTTTGGCTAACCAACCACAAGGATCATGACCTTTAAAAGTGGGCATATCAATTCATGGAAAGTTAATATTAGGGCCTCTTGGTTGGTGATAACCCGTGTCCCTTTCTTGATTTTGGTTATACCATTGTCTTTGATAGGGATCCCTGTAATTATTCGCATCACCTCGTTGTTGTTGCCAATCATCATTAGGATCGACAGTTTCTACATTCTGTTGGGCATGGGAGTGATTTTGGGGATTAGTATTGGGATTAGGTTGTTTTTTTGCTTGCACAAGTTCTTTTAGGGTGAGACCCATGTCGTGTAGACTCTCTAGTATGCTGTGAAGAGACTCATTATCGGACATGGCTGAATTACTTGAGTTTTCTTGCGTGATGTTTTCGTGATATGGGGAAGGATTAGTAGCCATAGGATCTACTAGTGGGTGATGTGGATTATAACTACCAATTTTAAAAGGAGAAAGAGAATTTTTTGTACCTGGGCTGTGATGAGCTCTTCTTATGTTGGTATTAGTTGTGTCTGAGCTGGATAATCGACCGTTAGGACCCTTGCTCCAACTTTTACTCATGCACTGCTTACAAAATCTTGCTTAGTAGTCTTTGAACTTCAAAATTTCGGCCACACTAAATTATAAAAATTTGTGTTGTTTTCTGCCTTGCTACCACTCCAACTATGGTGCGGAACTGGATTTCATTGGCTCACCTTCCTGATGAAAGCTGTTGACCACTTGACTGCAATGAAGCCACCTAACTCAAAATGGACACAACGGACCCTCGACACGATGCGCGGAAGACAACAGACGTGACACACATTACACACGATGACAGAACATGACGGACCCTCGACACGATGCGTGAAAGACAAAAGACGCGACACACACGACACACGATAGACTCGACACACGATGATAGAACACGACGGACTGAGACACGAGGTGTAGAAGACAACAGATGCGACACACATGACACATGATAGACTCAACATGTGACGCGACACGACAGACTCGATACAGGACGCGACAAACAACAGACCATAGAAAATCGACACGTGACCACGCGAATACCACAGCACCGGGGAGCTCAACATGTGACCGTAGTCACACTTGAGAATGCGCAACACACGCTATAAAAACCACTCGGCATGCTTACCACACCACATGTGGGATAAACATTCTAGCCAAAATCGCAACCAAGTTTCTGCTGACGTCAGCCGACGAATAATAAAAAGAAACCTTAGAAACTGTTTAATTAGAAAATATTTCGTGATTTTCTATTGGATGCCAATGGTGGATTTGTTGGCTGCGTTTGTAACGATGGTGGTTATGTGCAGAGCTCGGTTGCTTTCGAAATAGTAGCTACGAAAGGAATTGCACCGATTTTCCATTAAAATGGCTGCGGACGGAGGAAGATGAATGGTAACAAGACAAAGGAAGACGAACGAACGAATGGAGTGGCCGTTGCTGCTGAGGAAGATGAAGGAAAATGACGGGTGACAGCGGAAGGAAGGATTAGCCACTGAAGCGGATGGAACGGACGGCGACAGGAACCAATAGATCGAAGCGGATGATACCACTTGCAGAGATATACTATCTCTTGCACAATGAAATACAAATAAACAATTATTATACAAACAAAGGACGAAGCGAATAAGAATAAGGAATTACGACAAACAAAATAAAATAAAACAATGGCCACTTAAGGTGGGCACACCCTTGCGCAGAAGCAACAGATGAAAAAATATAAAAGATATGATGATTCTTATTCAAACCAACTACGGTGAATATATATACTAAATTTCTATCTCTTGGAGAAACATAGCCGACGCTGCTATGTTTGGACTGCAACAAAAATTGGTTACTCATAACCTTTCATTAGATCTGTCAAAGAAGCCATTCAAGAAAAAACTCAAAAAAATGCATCCAACAGTAGCCTTAATCGTGAAAGACGAGTTGCAAAAGCTGTTGGACGTAGAGTTCGTCATCTCCATCGACTATCCAGAATGGGTGTCCAATATGGTGCCCATAGGAAAGCTAGATGGAAGGGTTCGTATTTGTATGAATTTTAGAGATCTCAATAAGGCAAAACCCAAATATTCATTTTTGTTGCCAAATATCAATGCTCTAGTAGATGCTGCTGCAGGTCACGGAATGCTCTCCCTTATCGACAATTTTTCTAGATATAATCAGTTTCGAATAAAACCTGAAGATCAACATAAAACCACATTTATAACGCCATGGGGGATATTTTGTTACAAAGTTATGCCATTCAGTCTTAAAAATGTTGGTGCCACATATCAGTGGGCTATGACATATATCTTTCATGACTACATGCATAAAATCTTAGAAGATTATATCGATGACTTACTAGCTAAGTTGTTGTTGTGAGCAGAGCATGCAGAGGTCTTAAGGAAGGTCTTCAATCACCTGATAGAGCATAATGTTAGGTTGAATCCTAAGAAGTACGTATTTGGCATAACTTCAGGTAAACTCTTGGGATTCA
The DNA here is from genome assembly GCA_028583015.1 of Wollemia nobilis. Classification (NCBI taxonomy): domain Eukaryota; kingdom Viridiplantae; phylum Streptophyta; class Pinopsida; order Araucariales; family Araucariaceae; genus Wollemia; species Wollemia nobilis. The sequence goes on along the minus strand of JAQPPZ010017206.1, from coordinate 4,787,216 downwards.
TCATTTCTAAATGAGGCATCGATGTAGACCCAACAAAGGTCACGACTATTCTAGAGATGCATCCTCCCACTAATATCAAAGAACTAAGAAGCCTTTAGGGCAAAGTAACATCCATAAAGTGATTTATCACTCAATTATCGAACAAATGTCGACCCATGAATCAACTGCTACACATGGGAGTCCCATTTGATTAGGACGAGGACTACCAAGCAACCTTTGCTGAGATTAAGCAATACCTGGCAATGCTGCCAGTACTAGCTCCACCAAGACCAGATGAGCCTTTTCTGCTATATATTGGCAACCAACTTTGCATTAGGGTCCATGTTAGCCCAAAAAAATGTGCAAGGTAAAGAGCAAGTCGTATATTACATCAAACGCACCTTGGCGAGTTATGAGTCAGGACATGCATATGTTGAGAAGTTGTGTTTAGCAGTGGTGTTCACTACCAAGAAATTACGACATTACATACTAAGTCATATGACATATGTTATATCAAAACAGAATCCTTTGTAGTATATGATGGGCAAGACATATCATAACACACGTATTGCAAAGTGGATCATGCTATTGACAAAATTCAATTTGTAATTCATCAGCCAAAAGTCCATCAAGGGAAAAGTCATAGCTGATTAGATGGCTGAGGCACCACTATACAATAGTAGACCTCTAACCATTGAGCTTCCAGATGATGTGGTCTTCATAATATCTGAAGCTCCCGAACCCAAGGAAACCAGATAATAATGTCGATATGACTTTGTTATTTGACAGTTCGAAGTGTGAGCAAGGGGGTGATGTAGGAATAGTGTTTTGCATACCACAAGGAGCTCCAATGCCCTTATCATTCAAGTTAGACTTTCCATGCAGCAACAATAATGCTAAGTACGAAGCCCTACTTTTGGGTCTCCATGTAGCCATTGCCATGGGTATTAAAATATTGAACATTTTTGGCGATTATCTGCTCATAGTTAACCAGGTTAAGGGGCTCTTTCAGTGTCAATGTCTCATACTGAAAGCCTACAAAGATCTTGTTGTGAATTATTTGGCTAAATTTGAATGGTATGACATCAAGGCAATCCCTCGTTATTCAAATAGGTTTGCAGACACCATGGCATATTTGGGGTCCTTGATCCCTTAGAATCCATCTGTTTATTTTACTACCATCCATGTTAGAACGCTCTCGTACCCAGCAGCGGAGCGTGCAGCCTTTGATAACAAAGAGTCATTCAACATGATTGTCATGGAAGCAACAACTGATTGGTTCCATAGAGCGGAAGACTTTCTTAATTAGGCACCCTGGGAGTCATTGACTTCTCAGAGTCCTACAAGAAGTGGTACTACCATTCACCATAAGGTTATTTCCCAGTCTACATTTGTAAAGTTAAATACGCAGGGAGAGCAGGTCGTCTTAGCAGTCAAAGCTAAGGCTTGTCAAAGATGGATGTTGCAAATCCAAGACTTCCTAAAACTTGGTATGATTCCAGAGGGATTGTCACATGCCACAAGATGCACATTCAAACAAAAAATGACTAAGTATGTCTTGATAGGAGATATTTTGTACCGATGTAGCCACAAAGGAGTTCTCCTTCGATGTATTGACCCCCAGGAGTCATCTTGGGAAATTTTAGAAGCTCATGATGGTACGTGCTGTGGCCATTTCAGTGGCATGGCTATTGTCAAACACATCCTCTGCATGGGTTACTATTGGTCCACTATGGAGAAGGATTACAATGTGTATGTCAAGAAATGCGTTAAATGTCAGCATCATGCTAATATTACACACTTGCCATCATAGGCCTTACATCCCATTCAGGTGGCTTGGCCATTTGCTTAGTGGGGATTAGATCTTATTGGAAATATTTCTCCTCCATCGTCAGGCCGGCATACATTCATTATCATGGATACTGAGTATTTTATAAAGTGGGTGGAAGCCATTCCCCTTACAACGACCACTGGAGTTTGCATCATAGAATTTATTCTCGAGCATATCAAATGTCATTTTGGGATACCATCCAAAATAATTTCCGATAATGGAACTTTTTTTAAGAACAAAAATGTGCGAGCTTTAACATCTAAATACCACATTAAACACAGTTTTGCAACTCCATACTATCCATAAGCAAATGGGCAAGCTGAGGCCTCAAACAAGACTGTGGTAGCCATATTGAAAAATATAGTGTAAGAACACCACAAGGATTGGTATATACAATTGCCCCTTGCATTATGGGCTTACAATACTAGCATTCAAATACCCATTGGGGCAACACCATTTTCACTAGTATATGAAGTTGAGGCTATTATGCCTTTAGAGTTAGAAATTCCAACGCTGCGTGTCACATTGAAAGAGTTCATCGATGACGACACCATACGAAAAGCTCACCTCGATCAATTGATGTTGCTCGATGAACGTCGTGTGAATGACCTCGAGCATCTTCAAATTTATCAAGAGCAATTAAAATGAGCTTACAATGTCAAAGTCCACCAGAGAGATTTTGAAGTTGGGGATCTTGTGCTGAAAGAGAACCAACAAAACTCAAATTTACCACCTAATATGCTAGACAAATTTGTGGCTAACTAGCTAGGGCCTTACATCATATCTAAAAATATTGGTCCAGGTACCTATCGCCTAATGTCGCTAGAGGGTGTGGAAGAGCTTGAGCCTCTCAATATCATCCATATTAAGGCGTTTTATGCTTGAGAGTGTAGTAAAGGCACCAAAGGCATTTGTAAGCCATTTGGTCAACCCAAAAACTCAGGGTTTTGTCTCAATCACTTGGTCATCCCAAAATGCCTTAAGCTCTCTGATTAAGAAGCTTGGTCAAGTAAAGGCACCAAATGCATCTATAAGACCTTTTGTCAACCCAAAAGCTCTGAGGGTTTTGTCTCAACCGCTCAGTCATCCCAAAATGCCCCAATCTCTCTATTGAGTAGCTTGGTCAAGTAAAAGCTCCAAAGGTAGTTCCTCACTGTTTGGTCATCCTTAAAAGCTCCAAGGAGATGTACTCATAATTTGGTCAAATATGAAAGCTCAAAAATCTATAAAAATCAAGAAAAATATATAAAAGTCCAAAATTTTTTTTGGTAAAGCTTAAAATCCAAAAACATTTGCATTTGCATTCACACAGACATTCACATCATCATATTGCATTTAGGCATTTTTCATCCATTGCATTCCATAGTAGAGTGTAATGCGTCTATCAAAATTTTACAAACAATCACACGTTTGTATGTCAATCATGCACCCTTGCATTTATCATAATCATTGCATTTATACGTGATACCTATTGCGAAGAAATATGTATGTATATTAAGTTTTCCCGTCACTCAGCCATACCTAGTGGGTTCTTTAGATATTGTAGAAAGCTTGCTTTGTTGTTATAGACAAGGTCATTAGTTGGGATAGTGCTTCAACATATCATAATTTGGCCACTAAGAAAAACAATATAAAATCCTGCTAAGATGAGAGAGGATGAAAGCTGCGAAACCAGTCTTAGGTATCTAGAGAGATGGATTTCATGACCTACTTATCTTGCAAATAGTCGATCTAGAAAGGTGTACTTTGGAAAAAGGACAAGAATTTCCACTATAAATCCTAAAGTCACAAAGTTTAAATCCTAAGATTACAAAGTGCAAAAGTACAAATTTCAACTTCAAAATGTAAAGTGACATAGTGAATCAAAAGCACTATAAAAATCCCTTGCTCAAAGAAAATGGTAACACATGGACTAACAGTGAGTTTTATCACTACACATGAGCAAGTAAGAAGGGTGAGAACTTGAATCCTTGGATTGTACACATTTTGAAAGCCATAGAGTGATCCTCAATCACAGAAATGGTTTGGAAGAGTCCCACCTACAATCAGAGGGGTAGTTCTATGGGGTGATCCCCAGATGTAGCAATGGGTTGAAATAGTCCCGCCTACATTTGGAGGGGTAGCCCTGATCAATTTGTAAGATGAGCTAGCTCTAGGTACCTAGGATGGTCTAGATGTATAAGTCTAATCAAATCTAAAACAAGGATGGTGCGATCGTATGAGGAAACCTATCTCACATATGGGTTGAAAGAGTCCCGACTGACATACGGGGTATGCTTACGATCTATCTAAAAATACTCACATGCACACACAGGGATAATGAATAGTTGGGTCTGTCATGACAAAAGACTTGTCCAATATAAGTCTTGTATAGTTAGTATGTAATTTTTGGGGAAATCTACTAGGGTGTTTGAGTCTCAAGAAAAATCCCAAAAGGTGCTCCAATAGCAACAAGATACCAAATATCATTAGACTTCCAAAATATGAGTCATTCATTCATCAGAATGCATTTTACAAAGCACAATCAAACATATAGGATAGATACCACATGAATGTTAGAAATGATGTTTAGACGACCATTGACTATATAGTGCAGCAAAGAAGAAATATACAAAATGACATAATAATTCATTAGCATTATACCAATCCATTTCACTGCATTTCATATATAGGTGATTAATTGATTAAGTTCTTGTAATGAGAATTATCAATTAGTTTGCATGATTGTTATACATTCTGTGGTGTCATATTTTAAAAATTGATATACATAGTTTACATTCATTCCTTATGTTTTAAGTGATTAAAGCATACAGGTTCATTTCCATTAGATTATGATTATGTACATAATGCATTACCATACATTGCATAACATACCATAAACTACATAAAATAAACGCATGCCCACAAAGTAAAAATAAATATGCATTCAAAAATAAACATTGCATCCATAAACATACATCATATATCGCACATCTAATCATCTAGATCACTGCATATCATCATCATAAATTAAAATAGTTATCTAGTGCATGTCATCACATCATATAAACATAGCATTTATGTAAGCCTTGCATCCATGTGCATCAAATAAACATAAAATAAAAATAATAAATATACATGTACACATAATGAGCCATAAAAGATCATATCATATATATATGTATCCAAAAGAGTACATAAGGAGTACAAAATACCCGCAGGCTACAACTGTGTAGGTCCTCGACCTTACACACAAAATAGTATATCAAAATTATAGTCGACAGTTGTTATAACACAGATCTAGGATACTCCCCCTGTACTGGAGCTCTCATTGCCTCGCTTCACACTATGCTCTAGAGCTTGCTCTCCTGGATGACCTAGCACCTATGGTGGATCTTGCTGTGGATCCTGCCTACCTCCAAAGCCTAAAGCACCCAGCACATGGGAAACTGGTAACTACAACAGGCTAGTCCTCTAACTAGAGGTCCTTGATGTCTACCCTGGATCTCTAGTCCTGGCCTATGACCTTGCTGTGTGTGTACTAGAGGACCTGTGCATCCTCTCAATCCTATGAGTCCTATGACTTGAGCTCACTATCGACTGCCCTAAGGTCTTAGAACTGGTATGCTAAGACTTTGATGCAAAAGGATCCTTAGGAACCTATAGCCTATGCATCTCTATGTAACCGACTAGCTGATCAATGCAAGTAAGCCAAGCTACATGCATCTCATTGGTCCTCATGACCATACCACATAGTTGCTATACCTCCATAGTCAGATCCTATGCATCTATTGTACCTACTATTGGTGTTGTAGGATGCCCAATAGTAGCCTAAGGAGGCAAAATAGCCCCCCTCTATGATCACACAAGATCCCACTCTGCCTCTATTGCAGTCCACTACACCTATGCAAAATCTAGGGTAGTATGTAGTCTCTACACTTGGGCCTCTACATAGGTAGCTTGAGTCATGAGATCCTGTATCTGGTCTTGTGCCTTAGTCAGGCACCACTTCCTATCAACCACCTTCACCTCCAGAGTGGTTATGGTAGTATCTCTCTTGAGTTGCTAGGTGTGAAATCACCCAATATGACTCTGCAAATCAGCAACCAAAGCCAGCAGCCATCCCTTTATGCTATCAAGAGAGACCTCACCATCCTTTGAAGCATCCTCCTTAGGGTTTATCTCTAGAATATCCTCAATGGTGGCCTTTGCACCCTAACCGCCCTCAGTACACTGGTGCACCCTGCACCCATCAAGATTTGCCTCTGCCTCTGCCTCAGCTAGCTCTCAACCTAGAGGCCCTACCCCATGTCATCTAAATAGAGACCACCACCCATCATAGTCGAGCATGGTCCCAGCTGTCTCTACCCCTGACTCCTAGAAGTCATCGGGTGCATCTCCTAATGGAGGAGAAACTATCAATGAGAGATCCCTCTCTAGAGCCAAGCGTCTATACCTCAGTGGCATCTCTAGTATGTCCTGCACCATGCTAAACTATCATAGGACACAAGAGAATAACTGCTACTCTCAGACCTCTGGCTTATGCCAGATAAGCCATCTATCTTGGTGGGCCCGTTGCAACCACTCATCTACCTTTGGCCATGCAGGGCAATCCATGTAGGGGTGGCAAGCGATGTCCCCTGGCCCAAGTGATGTGAACCTGATAATATAATGCTCAGTGTTCCCAGCATGAGCCCGATTGCGGATACCCTCCTTAGCACAAGGCCAACATGTAGTGTAACATTGATGGTCGATGTCTATGGTAGTGATGCACAATGGTAGCTCCTTAGGATGCTCAATCTAGATGTGCTACCACCCCCAGATCTATAACAATAGACTGCATATGATGCCCTTACGGCTATGCTTTGTAATCTGGTATAACTCCCTATAGAGTTGGCATAATAGGGTGCTCCCCCAAGCTAATAATAGTGGCTCCTCTATTAAGCTCTAAAAGCACCCTCCAAGTAGGGGCTAGCATGTTCCAGGGAATCCTCATGCTCGAGGAGTCTAGAAGGACAATATGCATGATGAGATGCATGAAGAGGGCCTCTTGTACAAAGAAGACATCATCACGATACCAATCACCGATGTGCACCCCTCCATGTTCTGCATCATCTTGTGCATCGACGCATTTCTTAGTGAGGTTAATTTTTTGCACCAATCAAACATGAAATTAAATCCTAAAGCTAACCTAGACTAGTGGGGTTCATTACCAGCAGTTTAGTGAGGTTAATTTTTTGCATTTCTTAGTGTGGTTCATTTTACTGGTATTGAGTGGGTGGTCTCAGTTTTGAGTTACCTTACCCACACCCTGCCCTCAGTTAGTCAATGGCTAATCAGGATCTGCCATCAGGGTAGATGATTGTAAATGTGGTAGATTTTGGTAGCGTTTCGTATCAAAGAATGTTCTATCTGTCTCAGAGCTCTCAAATTGCTAGTGGTTGCTAGAAAATAATAAAAAATTTCAAATGGAAATTCAATTTTATAGGTCCTCCTAGTCTCTTCAGATTGCATCTGACACCTACGGTTCTGAAATTAGAGTTTTTCGCCCACAGGTCTGATCCGTGGTTCCCAAAATTTGGAAATGTAAAACACATACCGTACCCGTGATACACATCCAACAATAAATGCACTCAAAACCCATCGTGGGAAGGTCTAAAAAGACAAATTACTGACTTCCATCGGACAAAAATTCAAAATCAATGATTAAAATTGTAAATTTTGTGATGCTAAAAGCACCAGGATCAATCAAATAAATGCAAAATTAAACAAAAAAAATTACAAAATGAAAAACCAAATGCACCTTGTATTCAGTGATTTATCCTATAAAATTGGCGGTTGCAACAACTTGTGATCCATGCAATCCGGTAAGATGAGTAAATCACCATAAGAACATTTGGGGAAAAATTATCATTTCTTTTATGACATATTTTAGGAAATCATCGACAATATGATTCAACACAAGTTTAATTACATTTGTATTATTTTGACTCCCTAAGATGGCTATCATAGCTTGACTGCTCCATGGGATAGAGATGTAAAAATACTACTAAGAGTTGCAATCATAATCTGAACCAGGCCTAGCCAAGGCATTAAAAGGATTGAATCTAAAGTTATTCAGGATCATTCATTATGGTCAAGTGATTTTCTCATTTCATACATTGTCATTACCCTCATCGACTCGTCGCTTGAGGGGGTAGTCATAATTTCATGTCATAATCAAAATCAACAGAAGATCCCAGAGATTGCAGATCCCTTGATCTTGTCAAAATTGTGCTCATTCTTACAAATTATTGCTAACAACTATCATAAGCTTCCCCCTTTTCTTGGGGTAAATAGAAAATATGAAATTTTATTTGTAGCTCTCATCCTTCGATTATATAGGCCTAACTCCTATTATAGCACCAAAGCTACCCGAACGTCTGATGGTGAGTGCAAACTTTTCAAATGTAAGCCTTTCCAAGTTGGAAGTAATGATTCCAGGATGCATTTCCTTTTGTTGGACATGGGGCTCTAATGTTTATCAAACTAATGATCATCATAGAACCTTCGGCATCATTTTAAGAGGTCTATTTTTGCTCAACGTTGTTTGATCTCACAACGCATCTCAAAAGGGGAATTTGTAGACACTTAAAATGTGTCATTTCAAGGGCGAATACTCATATGGACATGCTACAAAATCATATGGAGGATCTTTGATAGACTCCAAGATAAAGCAGTGGTTATAACCACTTAATTTAGGCATTTTGGCCTACGCAGTCTAAACCACAGCCCAGACCTGCGGTCTCCAGTCTAAACCATGATTGACACCTACGGTCTATAGTATGGACCGAAACTGTGACATGCAGTCTTAACTAGAGTTTAGTTAGGCCTTCCATCCAAGACAAATCGGTTGGAATGGCCAAGAGATCTAGAAGGAGGTAGTTGAAGGATGAAATATTCCAAAGGCTTCCATCCCAACTATCCTAACCACCCTTCTTGGTATTGGATTCTCCATGAAGCCACCCCTAGGCCTAGGGGCATGCTATAAATACCCCCCTCCAAATGGGGAGGAGGGAGAGAGATGATTTTTAGAGCGAAGTGTTGGCAAATTATCGATAGAGAGAGTTAATGGATCAAGAGAGCAGTGAAGCCCTACCAAATTGCATACTGACTTTGTACATTTGAGATCCCCTTTGCTATCCATCTAAAGACCAATTAGCCATGGATGACCTAGGTGCCTAAGAAACACAAATTCGAGCAAATGAAGGCCCTTCATATTGATTTGACCACCAAATATGTCAGAGGGCAACAAATGCGACCCTTGAACATCAATTTGGACAAGGAGATCAAGCCCACTGCCCCTAATTATGAGGGTAAACATATTAGAGGTCAAATCTTGGCTATTAGTCGTGGTTCATAGTGTAGACCGCTCATCACAGTTGCGATTTGCAATAGGTTAATGATCACCTTAATTTCTTTGATTTTGACCGCATAGATTAGTTATATTAGTCTTTTCATAGGTTTAATTGCATTTTAAAGAAACTCTGACTCGTAGAAATTAGACATTTCATGCATTGTATTAAGTAGGATTACATTGGATCTTTTATGCCCTTTATTATTCCTAATTTGATATTTGATCCATGCATCATTTGCTTATTCATGTCCTTCATGTTGTAGCATAATTCTTGATTTAATTAGAATAGTTTAAAGTCTTTCTTTATGCTTTATTGTTTTACTAGTTTAATGACACTTACATGCATATTACCTTAAAGGGCCTCATCACGAGAGGCTATCAATATTTTTAATCATGTGTTGTTGTTTCTTGTTCGCAGAGAGATAGGTGCAAGAGGAGCTTATGTCATAATACTTCCACATCATGAAGAAGGAGGTTAGCTCCACCCCAAGGCAGTTTGTGACTAATCAATAGAGCACCGTAAGTGCGCCTTCCCTATTGAGGGCATTGGCAATTGTAATATCAGTATCATCTTTCAAGTGACCCTAAGAGGGTAGTTTTGTAATCAAAACTCATTCAAATATTAATATGATAAACCTTACATACTTTGTTTCTGTTCAATTTATGTACTTGTGTGAATCTTTATGCTTTTATGATGGTATATATCAATGCAGTAGCTAGGTGCACACTCTGTGATAAGGTCAGTTTCATTGAGTGATTTGTTAAGTGGAGTTGATTAAGCCTAGTCAATTGGAAGTGTTGAAGTGATAGTCTAACTTCTGTAAAACAAATTGTTCTATATTCTAAATTGATTTGAGAAATAGATTGAAAGTGATTGAGCATTGTTGTAAGTGTGAAGCATATTGAGTCTCTAACAATTCTCTATATGTTTCTATGAGATTGAACAAGATTTTGTGTGAAGATTTTTTGAGTTATTGAAGAAGTTTTCTGTGATAATATTGATTTGAGTAAAGTAAGCTTTTGTGGAAGCTTACAATGCAGATTTGAGGTAAGTCTTGGTGAAGACTTGTTGTGCATATTGGAAAAGTTCTAGTGAGGACTTGTTGAGCAGATTGGAAAAGTTCTAGTGAGGACTTGTTGAGTAGATTTGAGGTAAGTATTTGAGAAGACTTGATAGTAGAGTTTATTAATTTATTTGTTCAAACCTTAGGTTAAGGTTTGAGGCAGATATAGCAGAGTTGATTTGTTATTGGGTCAAGCTTTGTGTTAAGGCTTGAGGACAAATTTGTGCTAGACTGAAGGATTGTGTTTAGTGCAGATTTGAGGACAAAGATTGAGAAAATTTGTGCTAGACTGAAGGACTATGTTTAGTGTATATTTGAGGACGTATATTGAGCAAATTTTTGCTAGACTGAAGGACTGTGTTTAGTGTAGATTTAAGGATAGATATTGAGCAGATTTGTGCTAGACCGAAGGACTATTTTTAGTGCATATTTGAGGATAAAGATCGAGTAGATTTGTGCTATATTGAAGGAATGTGTTTAGTATAGATTTGAGACAGAGCTGAGAGAAAGCTTTGGAGATGACAGAGTATAGAGGAAAATAATCTCCTATGGATAAAGGTCCATTATCCAGGGTAGTGAAGATAGGTCTTATGAGTGAGGGTAGGATTATCTAGTGGATAGAGATCCATAAGGCAATGCAGTGGAGGTAGTAATTCTTATAGAATATCACTAGCTAGAGCAGAGGAGTTCTCCTATGGATAGAGATCCATGAACTTGACTAGGGGATTGGTGTCTCCTTTGGATAAATATCCATAGACATTATAATAGGGAAAGGTTTCCCAAGATATTTATTGAGAAAATATTAGTAAAATATTTTCTTCGTGGAGTAGCCCACATTTTGGTGAACCACATTAAATTGATGTCTCTATTGCATGTGGTTATTTGTGCATTGCTTTGATTATTATTGTTAATATTTCCAGTAATATATAGCATAATATTGATTGGGAAAGAAAAGTAAATGGTGATATTATATTTTTCACCTCCCTTCTTAGTATAATCTTGTGTTCTTCAATGTTTACATTCTTACGAATGACACCATGTTTGTATGCCAATCATGCATCTTTTCATCATCATCATTCACATTTCCATTGTGAGTAACTGTGTTTTTCAACACATTTAATTAGTTGCTATAAGGTATATACTAGGGTTTTTTGATCATTCAGCCATACCTAGTTATCTTTTTAGATTTTGTAGAAAGCTATCTTGAATTTTGAATATGAGGTCTAGTTTTGATAGTACCTTGGATATCTCAAAATCCCATCACAATTTTAAACATTAACAATCCTTTTTTGCACAAGGAAATATGACACTACGAAGTGGTCCTGATCACCTTAAGTGAAAGGTTTTCATTGCTCATATTATCATGTGCATGGTCTAAAGTACTAATTATTGGCAAAAGGGCAAGATCCTCCCTACCCAAAGATATCCCTTGCTTTAATACAAAATAAGCAAATTCCCAAAGCAAAGCAAAATAAACAGTGATTTTTATCACTAAGAAAATCCCTTGTTCCAAAAGAAAACAAAATGCAAAATAAATAGTGAAAATCACTAAACATGAGCAAGTATCCCAAACAATGAAAATAAAAAAGGGGGTAAAGAGCTTGAATCCCTGGAATATTCAGTATTCAAATTTCATGGGGTGATATCCATTATAGCAATGGGTTGAATGAAACCTGCTTGGCAATGGAGTATCCATACACATGGTGATATTTTTATCACATTAGCAATCTTATTTTATACAGACCAATGCCAAATTATGAATGACCTAGCTTTAGGTGGCTTGTATTGCCTAGTAGTCTAATCCAATTGCATCCAAATTCAATATCAGGATGACCATATGGTTATTCTCATTACAGTAATGGGTTGAATGAAACCCACCTAGCAATGAGGTAATCTTATGCCTCATATAATATATTCACTTTGCACACACAAGAATAGTGAATAGTTGGGTCTTCTCAACATGCTTATATCTTTCAAGAGTCTTGTGTAGTCATTATACAACTTTTGATTAATCAACTAGGGTGTTTGAGTCTCATGGAAAACCTAAAGAATCCTCCTATAGCAACAAATCATCTCATCAATCAATCACAATTTTCTTTATGATTTTTTGTTTTTTAAGGGATGTTCATGGAATAGGATAGATATCACATGGATATCAGAAATGATATTTAGATGACCACTGACTATTTTGTGCATATATTTTAATTTATAGAATCTTATAGGGAAAACTCATACATCTCACATCATCTCATCCCACATATGGATGTCTAAATTATTACTTCTTATGATAAGAGTTCTCATTTTCATTCATGATTTCCATACATTCTATGGTGTCTTCCATTAGTTTGCAGCACATATTAAATTTATTCCTTATGTTTTACGTTATTAAAGCATACAAGTTCATTTGCATTAGACCATCCACATGAAATTAATGCATTACATCCACTATATCATATACACAGATTAAATGCATAAATAATTGAAACATTTCAACATGCATTTAACATTCACCATTGCATCCATATAAGCATACATAGTAGAGCATATACACATCTAGGTCACAACATCTAATCATACATCTATCATATAGCTAGTGCATATCATAAATACATCACATACATATAGCATAATCACATCATCATTTAGGTATTGCATCTATAACTACATCACATGAATATAAAAGAAAATACATAATACACATAATGAGCCATAAATAAAGTAGCATATAGGTGTGTTTCATAGTATATAGAGGTACAAAAATGACCATAGGCTACAAATGTGTAGATCCTCAGACCTTACACTAAAAAATGATACAATTCATCATGTCATAGCAAATGGGACCTTCAATCCTTGAGTCACCTCCATCCTCAGCTCCATCTCTACAAGGCTCTCTGAAGCTTCCACCTGCTAATCTCTCAGATCATGCACCTATTGGAACTATTGAGTACATTGGCTGTCATTGATTTCAAAGGTATAATAGTTTAGAAATACCTTCAAGGTTGAAATATCAAAGTGCAAGGCAAATCTCTTCAAAGGGTACATGAGGAAATAATTTTCAAGGCAAAAACATTCTCCATGGTTATGTGAGCAAGAAAAAGACAAGGTTATCCACGATTACATTTGCAAGAAAAATAAAAATTTTAATTAGTTCTCCATGGTTGCATTTGCCAAAAAAATAAAAGGTTTAATTAGTTCTCCATGGTTGCATTTGCAAGAAAAAGAAAAGGTTTAATTAGTTCTCCATGGTTGCATTTGTAAGAAAAAGAAAAGGTTTAATTAGTTGTCCATGGTGCCATTTGCAAAGAAAAAGACAAGAATTTATTTTGTGAGAAAGAGGCCCAAAGGTGAAAAGTCTAATATATAATATTTAAATATTTTAAGATTTAAAATATTATAATTAATTAAAATGTTTAAAATTTGGGCACCAAAAATTTTTAAATTTAAAAATATAATTATATTTCAAGCACCAATGTCAAAGTTCCAAAGGGCAAGAAAACGTATATAAAAAAGGTAAATTATTTGCATGGCCTAAGGTTGAGATGTAGCACCATTCGATATCCATTCGAGCATGTGAATCGTGGAGGTAGAGAGAGGTAAAAATATTTACGCCATTCATCAACGGTAGTAAGGCTAAGGTTGAATGTGCCAATCGAGATTCATATTCAAGGAAAGCTTGCATGGGTAGGGAGAGAAGAAAAATCAGAGCTTACAAATTTCAAGAAGGAGCAAAAAAATAATAAGGAGGCAACACATGATATATTCCAAGTGGGCATCTATCCCACATGGTTAACTAGATTGCGCTAGGATGCAGGCCAACGAAAGGTGGAGGTTCAAGTCACGACGGTAGCACTTGAAGCAAGAAAAAAACAAATAGTTAAGGTATGCATTGTGCTTGACCTAGGGAGGCATAAGGTTTTAATTTTATATTGTTTGGTGTGCATAGTGCTTGATCTAGGGAGAAATAAGGTTGAAGTTCTTGAAATCAAAATATTGTGTGCATTTCAGATTTCTATGTGTGTATTTATAAAGATAAAATAATTTTTAGAAATATTGGAGGTATAAGGTGTATGAAAGTGGAATTAAAATTATTGTATGAACTTAGGGGTTTGGTTGACAATATTGAAAATTACTTGTGGCCTTTACAAGTAGGAGTTTTAAGGTGCTTTCTGGTTTAATTATTGTGTGTATTTTTTCATGGTGAAAAAAAGTTTGAAGGATGTTCTTCATTGATTAAAAGCCATGTCTTAGGAAATTAAAAGGAGTTGTATAACAATATTTTTGTGCACATTTTTTTGAGGAAAGGTTTTCATGTGGATGGTTGAAAAAGTGTTATGCTAACTAACCCTTGAAGTGGCATAAGATAGAATATTTTGAGACAGGTTTTGAGGGCTCATCTTCATCAAAGCAAGCTAAGAGGTATGGTGACATTATTCCTTATTTAAGGTGTTTGGTTGAGAAAATATTTCTAAATCATAAGGTGGAGAAATAAGGATTATATATGTGCATTATTAGAAATATTTGAGTTAGGGTTTGTGAAAAAAATGTGCTTCATTGTTTGAATAAATTTGTGAAGCTTTTGGGCATTGGTTTGAGTGACATTGAATGTGAATGAGCAAGTGTTAGAAATTAGTTTTGTGAAGCAATTTGTGCATTGGACTTGAGTGATATTTGGAAAGAACATATTGTAAAATTGTATTGCATATCATTTCCTATGTGTTCTTGAACAAGAATTCTAGGTAGAATATGTCTGAATTATTATGATCAAAGCATGTGTTATGAGCAATTTTGAACAAGTGTTATGAGCAGTTTTGAGCATGTGTTATGATCAGTTTTGAGCATGTGTTATGAGCAGAGACAATAAGAAAATTAGAGCAGGATTGTGAGATATTTTGAGTAGGCATTTTTGAGAGGGCTTGTAAGTAGTTATAAGTAAATTTTGTGAGCAGGTTTGAGGTAGACTTGTGAGCAGGTGTGAGATAGATTAGTACAGGTAGTTGAGCAGATTTGATCAGAGTTGTGAGTAGATTTTATTAGAGTTGTGAGAAGATTTGATCAGGTATAAGTAGAGTTGAGAATAGGCTTTAGATCCAACCAAATTAAAGGGTATAGAGTTATCCTATGGATATAATTCCATAAACTAGAGCAGTGGGGATAGAGGTCTCCTGTGGATAGAGGTCCATGAAATTGAGCATAGGATATTGGTGTCTCCTTTGGATAGAGGTCCATAAATATTGTAATAGGGATTTGGTTCCCAAGAGATTTGTTGAGAAAATTTATAAGAAATATTTTCTCTATGGACATAGCCCACATTGGGTGAACCATGTTAAATCCATGTCTCTCATGTGTGTGATGATTTGTGCATTATTTACTGCCTTGATATTATTGTTGTTATCATTTGGATTGAAAAGTAATTTTTTTTTATATTATACTATTCACCCCCTTATTAGTATAATATTGTGTTCTTCAGCACATGACCTATGATTGGACTGCATTGATGACTACCCAGACTCACTCCTCCTACTCCATTGAGAGCCCCCTACTATAGACCACTCTAGTAGAGTGTCACCTAGTATCCCAATATAAGTCTTTAGAGAAATGATATACATAGCATATGCTCCATAATAAGTCGTGCTCTAATCTAGAAGTCCCCTCAATATCTAATATTTGTATCTTATCCTGATGCTACTATCCCTTGAGTGGATAGAATGGGAGGTGTAGCCTTATCCATAGTAGAAAATGCCAGTAGTGTTCTTAGAGCATCTACCTCGATAGTCTTAGCCTTCAACTACATATGTAGTGTATCCATCATCATCTAATCTGAATCCACCTAAGTCTAGAGAGTGTTACTTTCCTCAGCATACCTCCATCATAGCTATTGACCTACACTCAAATGACTCTACATAGTAGTAAGAAATGTATCTTGCTCCATCACCTACCTCTAAGATACTTGTAGCTACACCTGTAAGCTATGAACTTGAGATCGTAGCTATGATACCTCATCATATGGGGTATCTTCCTCATCCTCCTCCTCATACTAGGGATCATAAATAGTAATTGTTGCTTGTCCCCACTTTTCATCCATCATGTGATGCACTTGTCACCCATAATCATCACCCTCAACTATTTCCTCATCCCTAGATCTACCTAGGATATCACCACCCTACCATAGTTGAGAGACCCACCAAGTATCATATTCTATACTGGTCCTAGGATCCTCTGCATCTATGTCATAAATAGGAGGGTCCACCTCCTCTATAAGCCCTACCACCTATGGCACTGGAAGTTGTGTCTATGTATTTCAGTAGCGATAGAGGACTGGCTCTTTTGGCACATTCTACACAAGTCCAAACTACCTAGTAACCTGAGCATAGTGGAATTACACCCTCACCTTCCCATGACACCCCATGAGCCACCTGCCATGCCTCACTCGATCCAAGTATCACCCTACCTCATACCACATAGGATAGTCTAGGTAGGGTCTCCATATGATCTTACTCTACTACAATCCTATCAAATACCTGATATAGTGGTCTAGTCTACCTACATGTGGATGGATCTAACTAGTATTTGAATCATGTGACAACCTAGTAGCAGTCTACATCATCTAAGGTAGCTATCCCCAATGGTATACTACTAGGACAATCAATCCTAATATGCTCCCACCCTAGATCTATAGTAGCAAGCTGCATCCCACTCCCACTCATCCCCATCACATAATCTGATATAAATCATGATAGATTTTTTCAAAAGTGTGCTCCCCCATACCATAATCAAAGGCTACTCCAAGTTGCACTCCAAAAAATCCTACATCATGTCTAGGAGGTTCCATGGGTGCTCCCCCATACCAGGTAGTAGCACATTATAGATAATATGCATATGTACTACCTGGTATCAAGAGAATACCTATTGTCTATACCAATACTCCATAGACATCCCACCATGCTCAATATCTCCTAGTGCCTCATCAGCTCTGTCTCCAAAAACCTAAGAAAAAATTACCTCCTTCACCATAGTGGGAGAAGAAACAATAGCTTGTCCATATATGGGAATCCTAAAAATATGATAGACATCATCAAGTGTCACCATCATATATCCAGTTGAAATATGGAAAGTATTAGTCCTACTATCCCATTTATGGGCCAGGGCTATGAGGTATGACTGGTTCAACATCACCTTTAGAAATATCATGACATATTTGGGGCCAATCATCCCAAGCCACTCCCAATTATCCTCATCCAATAGAGGTAGTAGCTCCAAAAGTATATTGGGATCTCGATCCTGAGCTGTCAGATTTTGACATACAATAGAGCACAATTCAATGCACACAATAAATCACTCATAAAAAACAAAAAATAAAAACCAAATAAAAAAATAAAAATCATTCAAAAATAAAAAAAATTGATCCTAAGGTTCTCCGCTGCTCACAGTTGCAGCGACTGCCATGGTCATCATCGACGTCATCGGTGGCCACCGCTAACGGTCATATTTTATATTGTTTGGGTTTGAATATTACCACCTGTAGACACCTAAAACACTTCATGTCGATGGTGACTACTCATATGGACATGCTACAAGACCATATGGAGGATCTTGGATAGACTCCAAGATAGAGCAGTGGTTCTAACCACTCAAGTTGGGCTCCTTGGCCTAATCAATTTAAACCATAGCCTAGACTTGTAGTCTACAATATGAATCATGGCTAAGGCCTACAGTTTACAGTCTAGACTGTAGCTATAACCTGCGGTATTAACTAAAGTTAAGTTGGCCTTCATCTAAGCCAAATCAGTTTGAACGACCATTTGTTCTAGAAGACGGTGGTTAGAGGAAGAAAGCTTCCAATCCAACTTTCCTAACCACCTCTTCTTGATCTTGGCTTCTCCATGAAGCCACTCCTAGCCATGGGACATCCTATAAGTACCCCCTCCAAATTAGGGTAAACTATGAATGAAGCATTGGATTTTAGAGTAGTGAAGCCCTATCAAATTATGGAATCACTTGAGTTCATAGAGAGAGCCTTGTTGCTATTACCCATTGTAAATTTGTCAAACATCATGAAGAGTTAGGCCATGGATGCCCTAAAGACCTAGGAGAGCCAAGAAATGCTAATTCGAGCAAATGGAGGCCCTGTTCAATGATTCAACCACCAAATTTTTTATAAGGATACCGAATGCGACCCTTGAACATCAATTGTACAAGGAGGTCAAGCCCACTACCCTTGATTTTGAGGGTAAACTTACTTGAGTGCTAATCGCGACTGTCAACCATGGTTTACAGTGTAGACTATGCACCAATGTTGTGGTTTGCATTAGACCTATCACCACCTTACTATTTTCATTTTTTCCCATCTAGTTAGATTAGATTAGTCATTTGCACGGTTTAATTGCAGTTGTAGAGATTTTTGACTGATAGATTAATATTTTTACTAATTTGTTCTCATCATAGTAGTTTAGACATTAATGGTTTCTTTCCATATTATAATGCTTTATTTCAAGTAACTAGTTCCATAGATTTATAGTTGTGCTCTTCATTTACATATTTCCATCAATCTTGATATTATTTACATATTTTTAGCATAGTTTACGCATTTTCTTGATCTTACATCATTATGCTATTTTCATGCTATTTGTCTTTAAAGGACCTCATCATGAGAGGCTTCCTATGATTTTGAAATTCTTGTGTTGTTTCTTTATCATAGGAAATATGTTTCTAAGGAGCTACAACCATTCATTTCCTTCCTCAATGCAAATAAGAGGGTCTACTCCACCCTAGAGTAGTTCATTTCACCTTAAGGGCTTGATAGTGCATTTCACCCCTGAGGAGGATTGAAATAATTGTAATTGTGTATCAAATAGAGTATCCCTAAGAGGGACTTACTTGTAATTAGACTCTTATTTATTTTAATGGAATAATAGAGGCACTTATTGTAATTTCCATGTGTTTTTGCCATTTATTTGTTTAAATATCAATCTTACTTTATCTATGCAATTACAACATTTCGGGTGCACGTATTTTTGGTCGTACATAAGGTTATCATGGTGGAACTCCATATAAATACCATCTAACTATATGTTATTGACCTTTTTGACATGTAGGTACAGACCGTAGCTATTAGTTGCAGGCCAAAAATTGAACCGCAGGTTCAACCCGTGGGCCATAGTTAGAACTGTAGACCAAACCTGCAATTTCTAGCTAACAACACAAAAAATAAAAATCAGAGAGCCAATCATTGCAGGACCTAAGGTAGGCCCTATTTTCAGCCCTCTACCATTTTTTTTCCTTCTGTATTTTTATAGCGTGTATAATTTCAAATGCAAATTAGGAAAAACCATTAAAGAAAGGGATAATCAATCTTCCTAGTTTGCTTTTGCATTTACTTCCATAGAAATGCACTGCTAGGAATAGTGGACCTATGATTGTAGTCTGCCCTAGGCTACAATATGCTTGATAGAGTGTCTTGTTTGGTTTGCATGTGTGAGGTCCAATTAGAGGCCAATTATCATTGTAATGTGTATTGTCTCAAAGAGCATCTAGAATAGCTTGTATTTTTTGAATTTGAAACATTATTTCATTTGCATAACATATAGAAAATGAGCATGAGTGCTATATGATGCATTTCTTTTATGTACATTAAAATGGACCACACACACCACTTGGCACTTAAACACTAGTGATGTGGGCTTGGCATCCAACCACTAGTAGGGTTCAATGACGGTGGGCGTAGCTTCCATACGTTGGCCCAAATCCTACGAATCTTTGGATACTAGACCAATACCGGATCTGAGAACCTTTTGTACCCTAGAAAATTTACA
Organism: Wollemia nobilis; assembly: GCA_028583015.1. Lineage (NCBI taxonomy): Eukaryota > Viridiplantae > Streptophyta > Pinopsida > Araucariales > Araucariaceae > Wollemia > Wollemia nobilis. Next base: position 4,767,158 of record JAQPPZ010017206.1, on the reverse strand, counting down.
TGTGTTCTCTTCGAAGGTTATAACACTGACTAGGGGAAAATAGGTAAGTATTTGGGAGGACCTGTGCTCCCTGACCATGTGTGGGCTTCATTACCACACATTATAGGTTGGATTACATGACTTTGAGTTCATAGCCAAGTTGTCAAGCTGTGAGCATACAGGTGAAAGCCATTAAACTAAGAATAAAATCCAATAAGTTTTGCAAAACATGATAAGAGTTTCTACACTGATACAACACATTTTGAAAACACATCAAATAGTTTAGGGCTCACTTTCAAAATTTAATACGAGATAATCATCATTGTATACCTTGTTTTCTTAATAATAAAAGATACATCTAGATGCTAGGTACACAATGGTGGATACATGGTGTGGTCGAAAAAGGTCTAAACTTAATGCCAATGATCAACCCCTAACCAATTCACAGCAGCACGTGTCAAGTCCTCACCCACATGAGCTAACCGAATGTCGTTCGACAAGCATTAGAGAGGATAACTCAAAATAAGGGGAGCCTGTAGAGCATACCCCAGATAGAGGAGCTTCAGTGCACTTCTCTAGGTATATGATAGAATAGGGAGCCTCTCAGCATGAGGGTGCTCCTCTTGAAATCCATTTATGAGACCGTATTGCACGCGTGTCCACGGGATCGGCTGAAGAGTTTGTTGTGTAGAGGACCAGGTTGGTGTCCCTATGTACTAAGTCTATAGGAGGATCCATGCCTCCACATTATAAGTATAGAAGGACTAGAGATCCACCCATTCAAGGGTAGGTAGACAGGCTCTCTATCGAGCATAGGTCTATCCATACTCCCATATGTGGTCCACAATGCAAGATCACCATTGATATATCAAAGGTGGGAGCTAATAGCACACCGTCGCATGATCGATGGTGGTATAGATAGCTAGAGGGTCTAGGTAGTGTCTTAGATAAGTTAGGCTACAAGCCTTCTGCTCCACCCACTTGTGCACCGAGTGAGCATAGCGTAAGCATCGTCAAGACTACTAGAGAGCATGGAGAGGCTTCTAAGTGCCCTCATTTCACACACCCACTATTTGTGCATGGTGGTTTGTAGTATAGGATACAACAGGATGCCAATGCCATCTTCACAAAAAGAGGTAAAGGTGTAGCACATCAGTTCGATGGGTATAGAACCCACAAGGTCACTCGTACAGAGCAGGAATACCAGAGGTCTCCCACAACCAATCAGATTGATAGATCACATCGATTGGTATCAGAGCAAAAATGCCAACTCTAATATCAATTGGAGGATGCTCACCTAGATAGGAAACACATTGAATATGAAAATCTTCAAGCATAGAGGCTCATTAGATAGAGGATATATGAGCAGCACATGCGCGAAGAGTGAATCCTTGCCCAGAAGGAGCACACAAAGTAGGAGGATAGGCTAGCTAGGGTTGGCCTATATCCTCATGATGAGCATAGAGAGCATGTATATAGGAAGGCTTTGTCACAAGCTGATCTACATAAAGAGCAAAGATATGCTCATACTCATGCTAGTGCCAAATAGAGGGAGTGGTCATTGCTGCTTGATGATAAGAGATAGAGGTAGCATGAAGAAGCAAAGGGAGATGAATACGAGCAAGAATATCCTGAGAGCTCCCAAGCTGAGGAGGAGGAAGAGCCACACCCTCCATATCATACGAGGAAGACAGTGCCTCCTAAGCCACCTCCACATCAACTTCGGGAGGAGGAATTTCTATCTTCAGAGGCCTATATGGCCTTAGCTAAGAAAATCAAAGCCATCGAGAGACAAGGTGCGGCTATTCAAAAGTTGACATTAAGAAAAAATCATAATGAGCCTTTGGATCCTTCGGTGCCTACTCTGGCTTACCCTAAGAATTTTGATATGCCTAGGGTATACAAGTTTAAGGGTGATGAAGATGCACAATAATATATAATGAGCTTTCTAGATGCTTGTTTTCAAATAGCAACCAATGATGTATTGTTGTTGGGAACTTTCATCACAACACTTTCTGGTCCCACCCGGGAGTGGTTCAATTAGCTAAAGAAACATAGCATAATTGGTTTAGAGCAATTACCTGATGCCTTTCTTGAATGCTATTCCTTTGGCATCAAGAAATAGGCCAATATTTTTGATCTGGCTATGCTAGCTCAGTGCGATGACGAGCCAATTGAGAAATATGGAAAGATATGGAGGAGACTAATGGCGAAGTTGCCATTCCTTATTCCTACCACAGAGTTAACCCGAATGTTTGCAAAGAGTTGTGCCAAGAACATCTCGTTACTTCTGTAGCTATAGTATCCTACATTCGAGGAGGCTTTGGTGCAAGCCAAAGTGATCGAGGACATAAAGTTGCAAGAAGGTAACTTGAAGCTCAAGAACAGGAGATAGGGACAAAAGAAGAGTACCACAAAACAACAGGGCAAGCAGACCCATGTGAAACAAGTGGTGTTGAATCTCCAAAGGGAGAACAAGGGGCAACAAAAATAGAATTATCAGGCCCAACCTCCTCTTGCGTAGCATAAAAAGTGCAACAACAATTATAAGGGCAAGAATAAAGATCAATACCCTCCTCTTGATCGAAATTTAGATGATAGATCCTAATAAACCCAAACCAAAGGGGTACCAAGAAGATCTATTTTGTATTTTTCATCGAACGAAAGGCCATGACATTGAGGTGTGCTAGAATTTCAAACACATGTTGCAAAATATAATTAACAAATGTGAGCTTGTAGTGCTCCACAACCCGTAGGTGCCCGATAATCAGAATATGGGGATTTACAAAAACCCCTTGCCAAATCATGAGGTGTCTCACAACAACGTTGGCCAGGTCAACCAGGTGCGAGTTGAACCACCTACCCAGGGATTCGTAGGTATGGTGAACGTTATCACTAGACATGGGAGGTATGAACAACCTAATAAACCTCATGCTCCCATTCAAATACAAGCTATGACAAATCAATGGTTGACGTAGAATATTACAAGCCCACCAAAAATGTTATTGGTGACCATAAGGAGCAGGTTGGTCCAAAACCTGCAGATAAATCCTATGAAGTTGTCGATATATGAGCTAATACAAAAATACGCTAGGCATAGGGAGACTCTTATGGACATTTTGAGGTCCATTGAAGTACATTCCCAGGATGTGCAAGCATTTACTAATTTTGTGGGACATGTATAGCAGTTTTAGGAATCGATGATCCAATTTTATGATCATGAGATAAGGACGGTTTCTACAACCATGGTTGACCCATCATTGTATATAATCGCATGTGTTAATAACATGCCATTTAAAAGGGTCTTGATCGATACTGGCTCATCAATCAACATAATAACAACCAGGTCACTGAGTCATTTGAAGTTGCCTAAATCACACATTGTACCCACTACATTTACATTGAGAGCGTTTAACGATGCACTATGTTCAACTATTGGTACAATCATCCTATCCATGTAGGTAGGCCTGAAGACCATCTCCATGATGTGTCATGTGATAGAAGGGGCCTTGCAATACAACATATTACTCAGTAGGTCTTGGATTCATGAAATATGTTGTGTTCCCTTGATTGCATTAGTGTGTGAAGTATATTCATGAGGTACAGGTTCACGTAGTGTCATCGAACGAAGAGCCTTTAAGTTTGTGAACCTAGCAAATTTGCCTAGGGGTTTCATACTCTTGTCAACACACCTAGATATTTGGTCATCATCATCGATAAAGAAGCCAAGAGTTAAACTAGTAGTACATGCTCAACCAACGCCATCTATGTCACATAGATCGGAGCACACCATTGCAACTTCCCTAAAACCATCGACATCAGTCATACATTGGGATGAAAGGAAGCTGAAGGCAAAAATGGGTGAGAAAGAGAAGTGTGAGCCCAAGCCAGTTATTGAGGAGGTTCCCACTCCTATGGAAGTTGAGGAATCCCAAAACAAAGCTGAGGAGGCACCTTAGCCTGCCTTGCCTGCATATTCAGTAGGGTCATCCACATTGCAAGTGATAGTACATCTCACCAACATCGAATTAGGAAATTACCTTGTGTAGAATGTAACCTTTGAACCAATTATAAAGACTATGCAAGAGATGGGTCGATCGTCTGCTCATCATTACCCGGTTGGATCGGTGGTTCCATTGGGAGAGCCCCCTAATTAGACTAATTTCATTAATGTAGGGCTAGATTAGCTTCCAATGTGAGATCCCATGGATGAAGATGACAATGAACCTTTCACAGTAAATATTCGTTATCTATCCAACCCAGAGTATGCCATGCATATTTTTGAGTTATATCATTGGCATGGATACGACCTTGGTCTCTTTGAATAAGGATGTAGGACTCCACTGGAACTACGTTATCAGTTAGTCATTGATGGGTTTGGTTTAGGATTATAGATACGAGGGCAGGTTGATTTGATCATAGCATCCCTAGATCATATGTACCTTGATGTGGATTTTAATCCATATCATCCAGATCCTTCTAGTTTCTAAAGGAATCACCCGCTGATATCTGTCATCACCATTGAGCCACTTGAAGATCATCATGAAGGGCTCCTTGAGTAGACTAAGATAGAACTAAACCCTAGAGATAACCTGGGATACCAAACTCGTGATGTAGTCAATGAAACAGACATGCAAGGGTGTAACCCCATTCCTACAAGCGATATCGAGCTAGGAGATCTTTGTAATGAATATGGAGCAGAGTACACATTCAATATGATTGGACCATGCTATGATACAGATGAGAAATACTCAAACAATGATGAATATGGGGATGAAGTCGAAGGTGCCTATCTGAGGCCTTGGAAGGCATGTTATTTATTGCCTGTTGAGTCGGTACAGGTTACTGAAGATATCCTTCCCAACATTGATCATTTAGGGGAAGAAGAAGAGCTATATTTCTTTGTGATTTCACCCTTACGATATAATTATATGGTTTATCCAGATAGTAATGACAACAATCAAGCAGTTAGATTCATGGGGCCACACTTGCCAGAGAGCCCCCTAGGAGTAGGGGTAAATGAAGGATTCTATTATGACAGTGACAAAGAAGATGAGTTAGAGAGGTCCTACCTTGGTCCTCCTTATTTGTGTTACCATAATCAACCCATCGACATAGATGAGGTCTATCGGTAGTTACGTGTTGGTCCTCACCTGAGAGAAAGATGCTTAAACTTGAATCAAATTTATCGGTTGGTTAATCCTCTTTCGTCAACCTACATGGAGCTCTAGGAGTCAAATGATCCCATTTTGCAGTTAGTGCATAGGGAGGATCCAATGGTTCATAGTGCTCATAGATAAGACCCCTTTGTACCTATGCCATTAGAGCCAGATCGTGGGTATGAGGACTACATAGATTTTGTAGAAGTTGGTCCATGTGGTCCTAGAGATCAATTCCATTCCATAAACATGGTATCCATTGATTTTACCACTCCACTCTGCAATCCAGCAGATCCGTCCAAACCGTTGTATCTTAACAAAGATGTTATCGATTGGGATCATGTTGATTCACCCATTGATCCTAAATATTTCTTCCCTAACAAAGAAATGTTGCAACCTTTCCATTTTGCACCAGGCTATGCATATGATGTTTATCATGCCGAAAATGCTTCCAATGCAAAATCGATCAACCCGACTGATGACATACATATAATTCCTACACCTCACTAGCTTGAGGAGGGATTGCATATGTTAGCAGATAAAATATTTGAGGTGGATATCAGTAATGATCCCGCCAGTGGAAAGAAGGTTAAATTTAGAGAGATTCTCACTCTAGATGAGCGGGCCACCCTCATCCCTCTACTGAAAGAGAGACCAAATTTGTTTGCTTGGACATACAAGGATATGCCAGGTCTAGACCCGAAATTGGTTATGCATAACCTTTTTCTAGATATGACGAAGAAGTCGGTCAAGAAAAAGCTTAGAAAGATGCACCCAATAGTAGCCTTAATGGTGAAATATGAGCTACAAAAGCTGTTGGATGTGGAATTTGTGATCTCCATTGACTATCCAGAATGGGTGTCCATTATGGTACCCATGGGAAAACCCAATGGAAGGATTTGTATTTGCACAAATTTTAGAATCCTAAATAAGGACACCCAAATATTTATTTTCGTTGCCCAATATTGATGCTCTCATAGATGCAAGTGTAGGTCGCAAAATGCTCTCCTTAATGGAGAGTTTTTCTAGTTACAATCAAATTTGGATTAAACCTGAAGACCAATATAAAGCCACATTTATAATTCCATGGGGAACATTTTGCTATAAAGTTATGTCATTTGGCCTCAAAAACATTGGTGCCACATATTAGCGGGCCATGACATACATTTTTCATGACTATATACACAAAATTCTAGAATATTATATTGATGACTTGTTGGCCAAGTCATTGTTGCGAGAAGAGCACACAGAGGTATTAAGAAAGGTCTTTAATCACCTAATAGAGCATAATGTCAGGATGAATCCTAAGAAGTGTGTATTTGGCATAACTTCTGGAAAACTACTAGGATTCATCGTCTCTAAACAAGGCATCAAAGTAGACCCAGTGAAGGCCAAGGCTATCTTGGAAATGCATCCTCCCACCAATATTAAGGAATTAAGGAGCCTTTAGGGAAAGGTAGCATCGATAAAGTGATTCATCACTCAGTTATCAGATAAATACCGACCCATGAATCGACTGCTACATAAGGGGGTCCCATTCAACTGGGATGAGGACTGTCAAGAAGCCTTCGTTGAAATAAAATAATATATGGCAATGCCGCTAGTGATAGCTCCACCAAGGCTAGAGGTGCCTTTTCTACTATATATATTGATAACTGACTTTGCACTGGGAACCATGTTATCCCAAAAGAACATGCAAGACAAAGAGCAGGTCATATATTATATTAGTCGAACCTTGGTGAGCTATGAGCTCGGGTATGCATAAGTGGAAAAATTATGTTTAGTAGTAGTGTTCGCTACAAATAAATTGCTACACTATATGTTAAGTCATATGACATATGTTATATCCAAACAAAATCTGGATGATGTAGTATTCATCATATTTGAAGCTCCCAAACCCGAAGAACCAAAGAACAATACTAATATGATTTTTTTCTTCAATGGTTCGAAGTGCGAGCAAGGGGGTGGTGCTAGAATAGTGTTCTTCACATCGCAAGGAGCTCCAATGCCCTTATCATTTAAGTTGGATTTTTTGTGCACCAACAACAATGCTAAGTATGAAGCCCTACCCTGGGACTCCACATAGCCATCACCATGAATATTAAAATATTAAACATCTTTGGTGACTCCTTGCTCATAGTAAATCAAGTTAAGGGGCTATTTCAGTGTTGATGTCCCATACTGAAAGCCTATAAAGATCTAGTTGCCACATATTTGGTTAAATTTGAATGGTATGACATCGAGGCAATCCCTCGATCATAAAATATGTTCACAGATACCATGTCTTCTTTGGCATATTTAATCCCTTAGAATCCATCTGCTTATTTCACTACCATCCATGTCAAGACGCTCTCACATATGACAATAGAGCATGTAGCCTATGATAACAAAGAATCGGTCAACATGATCAGTGTAGAACCAAAAGCTTAATATTTTTGCAAAGCTAAAGACTTTCTTAAGAAGGCACCCTGGGGGTCATTAACCTCTCAGAGTCCTATGGGAAGTGGTACTACCATTCACCACAAGGTTGTTTTCGCGTTTGCATTTGCAAAGGTAAATATGCAGGGGGATCAAGTTGTCTTAGCAGTCAAAGCTAAGGCTTATCAAAATTGGATGTCACAAATTAAAGACTTTCTGAAGCTTAGTATAATCCCAGAGGGATTGCCACATGCCATGGAGCACACATTTAAATATAAATAGGTTAAATATGTCTTAATAGGAGATATCTTGTACCGTCGAGGCTACGATGGAGTTCTCCTTCATTGCTTAAATCCCCAAGAGGCATCATGGGAAATTTTATAAGCTCATGATGGTACGTGTGATGGCCATTTTAATGGCATGGCCATCGTCAAGTGCATCCTTTGAATGGGCTACTATTGGCCCACTATTGAGAAGGAGTTCAATGTGTATGTCAAGAAATGCATTAAATGTCAGCATCATGCTAATATTATGCACTTGTCATCGCAGGCCCTACAACCCATCCAAGTGGCTTGGCCATTTGCTCAGTCGGGATTAGATCTTATAGGCAATATCTCTCCTCCATCATCGGGTTGACATACATTTATAATCATGGCTATTGAGTATTTTAAAAAGTGGGTGGAAGCAATACCCTTAACAATGATAACTGGAGCTCGTATAGCAAAGTTTATACTGGAGCATATCATAAGTCATTATGGGATTCCATCCAAAATAATATTGGATAATAGGACGTCTTTCAATAATAAAACTATGAGAGCTTTGACATCTAAATATAGAATCAAACATAGTTTTGTGACTCCATACTATCCGTAAGCAAATGGGTAGGTTGAAGCTTCAAATAAGATAGTGGTGGCCATCTTGAAAAATACGGTACAAGAAAACCACAAATACTGGCATATCTAGCTGCCCCTTGCATTATGGGCTTATAGGACTAGTATTCGGATGCCCACTGGGGAAACATCATTCTCACTAGTATATGGCACTGAGGCCATTATGCCCTTGGAATTTGAAATTCCTACGCTACGCATCGTATTGAAAGAGTTCATCGATGACGATATCGCACGACAAACTCAACTAGATAAACTGACACTATTTGATGAACATTGCATGAATGCCCTGGAGCATCTCTGCGTTTATCAGGAGTGACTAAAATGAGCTTAAAATATCAAATTCCACTAGAGAGACTTTGAATTTGGGGATCTTTTCTTGAAATAGAACCAACAAAACTCTAATTTACTGCCAGATATGCAAGACAAATTCACGACTAATTGGCTAGGACCGTACATCATATCTAAAAATATTGGTCCGGGTACCTATCACCTAACATTGCTAGGGGGTGTTGAAGAGCCTTAACCTCTCAACATCATCCATATTAAGGCATTTTATGCTTGAAGAGCATATTAAAGGGCTCTAAGGGTTGCTTGTAACTGCTCAGTCATCCTAAAAAGCTCCAAACACTCCCATAAGTAGTTTGGTCAATAAAAAATCTCCAAAGGCATCTATAAGCCCTTTTGTCAAACTCAAAAAGCTCCAAAGGCATCTGTAAGCCCTTTGGTCAAACCCAAAAAGCCTCGAGGTTTTTTTTGAAAATCGCTCGATCATCCCAAAAGGCTCCAAGCATTCCTTAAACTGCCTGGTTGTGTCAATCAAAGGCCCTGAGGGTTTGCTTACGATCGCTCGGTCATCCTAAAAGGCTCCAAGCTCATCCGTGAGTAGTTTGGTCAATCAAAAGGTACCAAGAATATGAAAAATTGCATGGTCAACCCAAAATATCCAAGGATTCTTAAAAGATCATTTGGTCATCCCAAAAAGTCCCAAAGGTGCTCATAAACCCTTTGTTCAAACCCCAAAGGATCCGAGGGTTTGCTTAAAACCGCTCGGTCATCCTAAAAAGCTCCAAGGATTTTGCTAAAATTTACTTGGTCAATCTAAATGCTCCAGAGGCATGTACTCGCTGTTGGGTAAGATATGAGGCTCAAAACTCATAAAAATTATAAAATCAATAAAATCCAAAAAAAATGATAAAGCATAAAAATCTAAAAATATTTGCATTTGCATTTGAATGTTGCATTGTCTTTTTTTGTATTTACTCATGCATCCGCTGCATTATTACGTTGCATATAGGCATGCATCATCCATTGCATTCCATAGTAGGAGGGATTATGTTTGTCAGTCTTACAAATGACACCATGTTTGTGTCTAAATCATGCATCTCTACATTTATCATGATTCATAATTCATGTGAGTAATTGTGTTTTTCAACACAACCTATAAGGTTGCTATGGAGATATACTTAGGTTTTCTGATCACTCAACCATAACTAGTGGTCTTATCAAGAGTTGGTAGAAAGCTTGCTTTGCTTTTGTAGCTAAGGTTTAGTTAGTATAGCCCTTAGCATATCATAAGCCTATAACTAATCAACAAATTAAACAATCATAACAAGGACTAGGGGAAGATGAAAGTCGTGAAGTAGGACCGGGTATCCTGAGGTGAAAAGAGTTATTCTTTCTTATCCCTCTGTGCAGAAAATATGGGAAATGTTGGCAGTGGAAAAAATGACAAATTAGTTCCCTATTTAGAATCCCTTGCTTACAATAAAATGAGCAATATCCTAGAGTGATATCCCATATCAATCCTCAATATTGATACCCTATATTGATATCATAGATCGACTTCCTATATTGATATCCCATACTAATATCATAAGATCGATATCCTCAATCGATATACCAAAACAATTTTTCCAAGTAAATACCCCAAAGGAATTTTTTTGAAGAAAATTATCAAATATAAATGTTGAAAAGTGAATATCGAATGAAGATCAGAAAATAGGCTTAAATCAAGTTCAAAGTGAAGATAAAATGAAGATCATAAATTAAAGTTCGAGTGGAGATCAAATGAAGATCCAAAATCCACTTTGAAGAGAGATCAAATGAAGATCTAGAGATAGTTTATAAGGAATATAGAATTGACTCCCTTGCTTCACTACATATGAGCAAGTATCCCAAAAATTGAAGGATAGAAAGGAATGAGCCTAAATCCTTGGAATTTTTGGCACTACTATACCTTACACATGATGATATGTCTGATACACTTGCATATCGCTTGTGGGTAGACCAATGTTTAAATGTGGAAGAGCTAGCTTCAAGTGTCCTGCATTGCCTAGTAGCTTAGTCCAACTAAAATCTAAAATTGGGATTGGATAAGACATTTGTGGTACCCCTATCTTAGCAATGGGCTGAAAGAATTCTACCTGACATCGAGGAACGCTCGTGTCTTATCTTAAAATAATCAAGTGCACACACAAGGATAATGAACAATTAGAGCCTATTGTGGCTGCTCCATAATGTACCCCAAAATTGGGGACCCACCTTTTTTGCATGTGTTCCAAGAAGACCGAAGTGGCCCATAGGCTAAAGATCAAAGAAAAAAGAAAAACACCACAAGGAGAAAAAGTGTCACGATATCGCGACATGTTGCACCATCGCGGCTAAAAGAGAAAAAATGTCGTGATATCGTGACATGTTGCACCATCACAGCAAAAATAGAAAAAGTGTAGCGATATCGTGACATGTTGCACCATCGCGGCCAAAAGAGAAAAAGTGTCGCGATATCGTGACATGTTGCACCATCGCGGCCAAAAGAGAAAAGTGTCGCGATATCGCGACATGTTGCACCATCGCGGCCAAAAGAGAAAAAGTGTCACAATATCACGACATGTTGCACCATCGCGGCCAAAAGAGAAAAAGTGTCACGATATCGCGACATGTTGCACCATCGCGGCCAAAAGAGAAAAAGTGTCACGATATCACGACATGTTGCACATCACGGCCAAAAGAGAAAAAGTGTCGCGATATCGTGACATGTTGCACCATCACGGCCAAAAAAGAAAAAGTGTCGTGATATCGCGACATGTTGCACCATCGTGGCCAAAGGAGAAAAAGTATCGTGATATCGCAACATGTTGCATTTTTGTGATCAAAATAGAAGAAAGAGAAAGTGTCGTGATATCATGACATGTTGCATTTTCATGACCAAAATAGAAGAAAGAAAAAGTGTCGAGATATCGCGACATGTTGCATCATCGCGGCCAAAATAGAAAAAGTGTCGCGATATTGCGACATGTTGCATCATCATGGCTAAAAGAGAAAAAGTGTTGTGATATCACGACATGTTGCGTCGTCGCAGCCAAAAGAGGAAAAAGTGTCACGATATCGTGACACTTTGCATCGTCGCGGCCAAAAGAGAAAAAGTGTCACGATATCGCGACATGTTGCAATTTTGCGGTCAAAAGAGAAAAAGTGTCGCGATATCGCGACATGTTGCAGTTTTGCGGTCAAAAGAGAAAAAGTGTCACGATATCACGACATTTTGCACTATCGCGGCCAAAAGAGTAAAAGTGTCGCGATATCGTGACATGTTATATTTTTGCGGCAAAGGGCCACAAAATGAAACAAACAGTCAAGGAAGGTGAAACGAAGAGCCATGGGAAAATGAAACGAACAGTCAAGGAAGGTGAAACGAATAGCCATTGGAAAATGAAGCGAATAGTCATGGAAGGAGAAACAACATTTTTTCACAAGTTTAAATACGCCATTCAAAGAGGCCAGAAAAGGCGTGGAAACTTTTTAGAGAAGATTGTAGTAATGAAGGCAAGGCCTTAGCACTGGGTTTCTCTAGATATTTTCTTCCACATTGGACTGGTTTTTCTTCTTCCACAGAAATGGTTGGAAACTACTGTGAGCAGAGTTGCAGAGATGAATGCGAAAAGGCCATTCTGGACATGTTTGAGTTGTTTTTCTTCCACAGACTGGTTTGGGAAAACCAAGTATTTTGCTATTGTAAAATGACATATTTTTAATGCAGAAGTTTTCAGAAATTTGCATCTTGTGGGCAAGAAAGAAGGAGATTTTCTTTGCATGCTATGGATTTAATGTTTATTCTTTCATTCTTTCAGATTTCAAATTTATAGATAATGTTAATGCCATGTTTTTGGGTTACATTAGGCGAATATTTGAAATCTGAATTTTATTTCGTACCCTGGGAACCAGCACTTAGTCTATGGGGATTGTGCTTGTTTTGCAGGTCCAATAGGTTAGGTTGCATGCATGGAGACCTCACATATTCGGTTTTGTCGAAATAGGATAGCATCATACTGAATGCATTTTATTTTCAGTTTCTGCATTTCATTGTCATTTTTCTGCATTTTATTTTTTCTAGAAATTTTCACTTATGATAAATTTTCAGGCATTAAAATAAACCTTTAAAAAATTCAAAATCCAAAAAAAAAACAATGAAAAATCACTAAAGTTTCATGATGAAATAAATCAACATTGCCCCTTGTTTACAGTTACTTGAAATCACTAAGGTGTTCCAAGCATTTAAATTGAATATCTTTATTTGAGATTACTAATACACATATACAAATGCTAATACAACGGAGACCTTGGAGAAGTTGTTTGTTTAACTTCTTTGCAAGAGGGGATTTGAAACCCAAATCCTAAAGGAGAGTGTACTTTCACAATCGGGTGAAAATACCACTCAACAGATTAGCGCTAGAAGGAGGGCCTGAACCAGTTTATTTCAGTGTAATTTAAATGCTATAGGGATTTAAATTTTGAATATTTCATGCCCTATTGATTATTATCTTTAGCCCTCTTTTAACAATACAACATTGTAGTGTTAAAAGGAGGACATGAATTGCTATGCATTGTTCTAATGCTCTTGATTGTTCATACAGGAATAATGTGTTTTGATTTTATTTAAAAAAAAAAAAAATTCTTGACTAACGAGGTTGTCTCTATGCAATTACTTTCATTTGATTTTAATGGATACATCTCTTGGTTGATGCTGACATGATTATTCATACGTTACATGTTTGATATTTTCTAGTCATTTCATGCTTATTTGTAAGGAATTATTTTGTCTAAAAATGTATTTGTTGTCAGTATTATTCTCTTCACCTACGCGTAATACGATCTTGTGAATCAGAAAGCCTACAACACTAGGAGTATGCTCTTCACTTGCGCATATGCGATTTAGTGAATCAGAAACTAATTTACATTTTTAGAATATTGCTTTGTCATGGTTCCTTCTTTCATTCATGACTAACAAATTTATTTTGAAGTTATTCTTTGAATTTCATTAATTGCAGAATTTTCTTTGTGTCATAGGTTTTCTTTGAGGCATTGAGAGTTTTATTAGGTTTTGTAGGGTTATCATCATCGATTTTGAATCACATGGCCCAAACTCCACCACATCCTTGGTACATAGCCCATAAAATTCCTTTGAATATTGTAGGGGATATTCATGAGATCCCTAAGAATATAGAAATTTTTTTTCCCAAATACAAACCGGATGGCCCAAGGACCGCAGAAGAACATATTCAGGCCTATAGGGATTTTTTGATAAGATTGCAAGTTCAACATGAATAGGTGGCTTGTAGACTTTTCCCCATGATCCTAGACCAAGGGGCTTACGAATGGTATATTTGCTTAACTACTGGTTCCATTACATCATGGACGCAAATGGAGAATGCTTTTGTCAACCAATTTAGGTCACCATTAGATCCCATAATCATCTATAATCAGTTCATTACATGCAAAAGAGGCTAGGGTGAGCCAATCCAAAATTTTAATCAGAGATTTCAAAAGTGCTATAATAGAGCAATTCGACATTTTGCCATTGATCCCGCAGTAGCTTTACAAATATATTTTGGGGCATTGGATCCTATGACGACAATGTTTGCAAGGTAAAATCCTCAAGTTACCACACTTGCTCTAGCCTACAATGAAGCTATGACCATTGAACAACAAATGACACCACAAGGTTATGGGTTTTCCCAGATGCCTATGGTAGGACAATATGATCCATATGGTCAAGCTCCTATGATGAATCAGACATGGCATTGCAAATATCAAGCATAAATGCTTGGCCTTATCAAAAACCATATTCATCAACACCCACTTATGCACCCAATCCAATTTTGATTCAAAGTGTGAATCCCTATGCAAATCAAGTGGCTCAAAATCCAACTCAAATGTTAAGTCAAGATCTCACCAATTACGCAAATCCTATTGGAACTAGAAATAACATAGCTCAACCAAAAGAGATTTATTCGGAGGTTGAAGAACTCAAAAATATAGTTCACAAATTGAGTAATTATTTGATTCAAAAATAGAATTATGAATCCTATGCCCCTCACCCAAATCAAAATTCCAACAATAGAGGGAGATAGTGGAATACGAAGCCAAACAATGGGGGTGTGCCTTCCCCTATTGCTAATCATATAGATACTTTTGCAGGACCAAGTCACTCTAGTTCCATTCTTAATCTTTCTTATTTTGCATGGGAAAAGGGGTGTAGATTGCATAATACAAAGGAGCATAATGAAAGGAATTGTCCCGAAATTGCTATGTATACCCATTGTCTCCAAGCTCAAGTGGATGATTTGGAACTTGTGCTAAATAAGAGTCCACACCAACATCCACAAGGAGAGGACAACATTTTGGTGGTGGAAACTCTATATCGTCAAGAGAGTGATGACCAGGAGGATCCACACATTCCAAATTGTGATAAAATTGAATCATGGGTTACAAATTTGGATTATGATAGCTTTACCAATTTGAATTCAATAAATAACCCACTTTTGGAAATAACTAGACCATCTAAGGAAGGTGAATATGAATGGGATGAGAAACATGTTGATGAATTAGAAGATGAAGAAGAAGTACTTGAGCGTCACAACTTGAACTTGGAGGATGATTACTATGATTCGTGGAAGGGATGGGAAGAATGTTATCAATATAAATCTTCTAATAAACTTGATGTGTCAATTAATATGCAGGATAACTCAATTGCTTCCTCACATGAGGATACTATAAATCCTATACAATTTGAGAAATTTTTGGAAGAGGAATTCGAATCTCATCAAATTTTGGAGCATGATAAAGATTCTGTAACCGTGAATCAAGAAAGAGAGTCACTTGCTTTAGATTCCTTTGAAGGAAAAGAAATTGAAAATCTTGATCCACTTACTTGTGCTACAACTATTATGCCATTTCAAAATGAGGAAATTACAAAACCTGAATCATTTGGGTTTGACATCATTGATGATCCAATTGAAAATCTCATGTTATCCAAAACAACCCAGGTGATTGATCATGGAAATGTGTTAGTTAACCCACCCATAGATAGACAAGACTTATGGTTTGAAAGGGATGGGCATACTTTCAATTGGGTACCTAATTTTCATGCCTTTGATAAGCGATTCATGGGGAAAGAACAAGTGCTACATGATGATGAATGTCATGAGAGAAAAGAGGAATTTTCAAATCCTCTTCAATTAAGGTCAAATGAAAGCATGTCAAAGGTAAAATCTCACCGTTTTGGTTTCACCATGCAAAATTCGAATGAGGGTTTGCCTAATGAATGGTTTGATTCAAATATTATTAATGTTATGGCTTTATTGAATGAAAATGAAATCTTATTTCTACACCATGAATCAAAGTGCGGAATGAACATCTTAAAGAACAAACATAAAGGAATTGAATATCAATCATTGTCTAATCAATTTGAAAATTTGAAACTCCACCATAGGATTATCAATGAAACTAAATCAAATTGGTATGGTGAGAGGGGCAAGTGGAAGCTTGTTTCTTTGTTTGGTTTGATCTTGTTTTTTTTGGATTCCTACAAAACTAGGTATGCGTATCACATCATGTATTTTAAAGAATTCTAATCAGGTTTGGGATCCAAGAAAATGATAATCTAAACTTTTTGTACAGTTGTATATACTTTTGGTTTTCGTGTTTCAGTTTTGAATTGGATCTCATTTTGGTTTTAAGTTTTGTGTGTTGGTCCTTTGGACATTTTTGGTTTGTTAACTTAGATCCTTATGAATGTTGACTAATATCGAGAGAATGTGAAACATCAAAATTGTATTGCAGAAAGCTCCACAAATATCGCAAACACATTAAAGAGTATCGTTTGGAACTTGTGATGCATGAAGTTGTCAGTTTTATAAATTATGGCAAAGTAGGTGGTATACTCCATTCACATTTCAAAAGGAGCAATGCATTCATATCTCATGTACATTCCGCATTGCATATACATTCCATCTCAGTTGCATCTTCATTTTAGGTACAATCATTGATAAGGTGTCAAATCCTCTTAGGGTCATTACATAACATATATTAAAAGGATCCTAAGGTTGGGAACTGATGCCCGAACTATCTTGAACCAAGCACATTCTATGATTTTTAAAGGGAATTTTGAGCAAAATGGTCAAAACCATACTTGGAAGAAAAGGTGAGGCGAAAGGAGTATTTTCCTGTCTGTCCCATCATGCAAAACATAGTCCATGAAACAGTGGTTTTCACCACTCCACCTCCATAACATCACTTGGATTGAAAGGATCGTACTACATGTCCCTCATAAGGATGAGTAGTCATCCCCAAGATTTAAGGAAGCCATTACTACTCCACCTCCATAACATCACTTGGATTGAAAGGATCGTACTACATGTCCCTCATAAGGATGAGTAGTCATCCCCAAGATTCAAGGAATCCATCATTAATCCACCTCCATCATATCATTTGAGTTGGAAGGATTGTACTACGTGTCCCTCATAAGGATGAGTAGTCATCCCCAAGATTCAAGGAAACCATCATTAATCCACCTCCATAATATCATTTGAGTTGGAAGGATCGTACTACGTGTCCCTCACAAGGATGGTTAGTCATCCCTAAAATTAAAGAAATCCAAAGCTTGGACTATGGGGTTGATCTTCACCAGGGCTATAGATGCTTGTCTGGCAATGGAGTATGCTCATGCATGGCAACATGTCTTGTATAAAAGCAAGACCATTGACTGCTCAAACGGACAGGCTAGCCTGACAATTTCATCCATAACAGGTTAAATCATTTTGTTCAAAGTGAGGTAATGAACTCCAGATCAGAGGAGCAAGGATAGGATTAAATTACCATCTCACTTAGGTTGGGAATCTGATTCCCCAAAGCTTTGATTTCACTTACACTTGCAAATGGGTTCAAGATGGTAGTGACACATAACCAACTTTGGGATCTAGTAAATTAATTCAGTATACATATATTTGGTCCAAAGAGGGTTTGATAGTTTTAATATGTTTGTTCATGATACTAGAAAATCTGAGCCTTTGCAAAGCAGGTTGTTATATCTCTAGCATATTTGTCATACATTAAATCCTGCACAAATCATTCATAGCATTGTATGCGAATCATAAGTAAAACTGACAATGGAAAGTTGAACGAGTTTCAAACGATAGGGAATGAAGCACATTGCACACACCGAGCTGATGCTTAATAATTCTAATGCTTCATGTATTTCTTGTCTAGTTTCATTCTTAGGATATTTGTTGATGCTTGTATTTGAGTCTGTGTGTTTTTAGGTTGAGTTCTCACCAAAATTCTTGAGAGCATTTTCCAACAGAGTCACCATTTATTGTGGCTGCTCCACAACGTACCCAAAAATTGGGGACCCACATTTTTAGCATGTGTTCCAAGAAGACCGAAGTGGCCCATAGGCTAAAGATCAAAGAAAAAAAGCAAAACACCATAAGGAGAAAAAGTGTTGCGATATCACGACATGTTGCACCATCGCGGCTAAAAGAGAAAAAGTGTCACGATATCGTGACATGTTGTACCATCGCGGCCAAAAGAGAAAAAGTGTCGCAATATCGTGACATGTTGCACCATCGTGGCTAAAAGAGAAAAAGTGTCACGATATCACGACATGTTACACCATCGCAGCCAAAAGAGAAAAAGTGTCACGATATTGCGACATGTTGCACCATCACGGCCAAAAGAGAAAAGTGTCACGATATCACGACATGTTGCACCATCACGGCCAAAAGAGAAAAAGTGTTGCGATATCGCGACATGTTGCACCATCATGGCCAAAAGAGAAAAAGTGTCGCGATATCGAGACATGTTGCACCATCACGACCAAAAGAGAAAAAGTGTCACGATATCACGACATGTTGCACCATCGCGGACAAAAGAGAAAAAGTGTCGTGATATCGTGACATGTTGCACCATCATGGCCAAAAAAGAAAAAGTGTCATGATATCGCGACATGTTGCACCATCGCGGCAAAAGGAGAAAAAGTGTCACGATATTGCGACATGTTGCATTTTCATGACCAAAACAAAAGAAAGAGAAAGTGTCGTGATATCATGACATGTTGCATTTTCATGACCAAAACAAAAGAAAGAAAAAGTGTCGCGATATTGCGACATGTTGCATCGTCATGGCCAAAATAGAAAAAGTGTCACGATATCGTGACATGTTGCATCATCGCAGCTAAAAGAGAAAAAGTGTCATGATATCGCGACATGTTGCATCGTCGCGGCCAAAAGGGGAAAAAGTGTCATGATATCGCGACATGTTGCATCGTCGCAGCCAAAAGAGAAAAAGTATCATGATATCGCGACATGTTGTAGTTTCATGGCCAAAAGAGAAAAAGTGTTGCGATATCATGACATGTTGCACTGTCATGGCCAAAAGAGCAAAAGTGTCGCGATATCATGACATGTTATATTTTCACGATGAAGGGCTACAAAATGAAACGAACAGTCAGGGAAGGTGAAACGAAGAGCCATGGGAAAATGAAATGAACAGTCAGGGAAGGTGAAATGAATAGCCATTGGAAAATGAAGCGAACAGTCATGGAAGGAGAAACAACGTTTTTTCACAAGTTTAAATACGCCATTCAAAGAGGCCAAAAAATGTGCGAAAACTTTTCAGAGAAGATTGCAGTAATGAAGGCAAGGCCTTAGCACTGGGTTTCTCTGGATATTTTCTTCCACATTGGACTGATTTTTCTTCTTCCATAGAAAGGGTTGGAAACTACTGTGAGCAGAGTTGTAGAGCTGAAGGCGAAAAGGCCATTATGGACCTTTTTGAGTTGTTTTTCTTCCACATACTGGTTTGGGAAAACCAAGAATTCTGCTATTATAAAATGACATATTTTTAATGCAGAAGTTTTCAAAAATTTGCATCTTGTGGGCAAGAAAGAAGGAGATTTGCTTTGCATGCTATGGATTTAATGTTTATTCTTTCATTCTTTTAGATTTCAAATTTATAGATAATGTTAATGCCATGTTTTTGGTTTACATTAGGCGAATATTTGAAATCTGAATTTTATTTCATACCCTAGGAACCAACACTTAGTCTATGGGGATTGTGCTTGTTTTGCAGGTCCAATAGGTTAGGTTGCATGCACGGAGACCTCACATCTTCGGTTTTGTCGAAATAGGATAGCATCATACTGAATGCATTTTATTTTCAGTTTTTGCATTTCATTTTCATTTTCCTGCATTTTATTTTTTCTAGAAATTTTCACTTATGATAAATTTTCAGGCATTAAAATAAACCTTTAAAAAATTCAAAATCCAAAAAAAAAACAATGAACAATCACTAAATTTTCATGATGAAATAAATCAACATTGCCCCTTGTTTACAGTTACTTGCAATCACTAAGGTGTTCCAAGCATTTAAATTGAATATCTTTATTTGAGATTACTAATACACATATACAAATGCTAATACAGCGGAGACCTTGGAGAAGTTGTTTTTTTAACTTCTTTGCAAGAGGGGATTTGAAACCCAAATCCTAAAGGAGAGTGTACTTTCACAACTTGGTGAAAATACCACTCAACAGGGCCTATCCTAGAAAAATCCTTTTATCTCAAAAGTCTAGCGTGGTTAGTATAAAACTTTTGATAAGTCTATTAGGGTGTTTGATTCTCATGGAAAACCTCAAAAATATCCCTCATAGCAAAAAAATATCAAATATCGCAAACCATATAAAATCATCAAATAGCAAAGTATCAAGTTCATGATACATCATCATATAAAGCACAATCAAGATATAGGATAGATACCGAATGGATATTGGAAATAATATTTAGATGACCATTGACTATATCGTGCATATTTTTCAAATTTGCAAAGGAAAATAGAATGACACATTATATCATTTGCAACATACAGTCGTATTCATTGCATTTCATATATGGGTGATTAATTGATTAAATTCTTATCTTAAGGATTTTCAATTACATTCATGATTTTTATATATTATGTGGTGTCATCCATTAGATTGATAAACATATTTGCATTCACTCCTTATGTTTTAAATGATTAAAGCATATAGGTTCATATACATTAGATCACCATAATGTAAATAATACATTTCATACATCGCACATCTAAGCATCTAGATCACTGCATATCATCATCATCATAAATTAAATAGCTATCTAGTGCATGTCATCCATACATCACATCATATAGCATCAAATTAACATAAGCATTGTATCCATGTGCATCACATAAACATAAAATAAAAAATATACAAGTACACATAATGAGTCATCAACGATAAATATTATATATATATATATATATATTGGTATCTCAAGAGTACATCAGGAGTACAAAATTCCCGTAGGCTACAATCTTGTAGGTCCTATACCTTACACCAAAAATGGTACATATGCAAAAATATAACCCAGATCTAGTAGAGCCCTAGCTCTAGCCAACTCCCCTTGAACTGGAGCTCTCATCACCTCCCTTAGCCCTGTGCTCTAGATTCTACTCTATAGTTAGCTCTGGTGCCTACTGTGTGTCCTACTAAGGGCCCTGTGCATCACCTAACCCAAAGAGGCCTAACACATAGGACACTGATATGTCTAGGTAGCTAGACTTATGACTAGAGGTCGCGCCCATCTCCTTATGACTCTTGTGAGAGCTGCCTCTGTGTGTGGTAGAGGACCTATGTGTCCTCTCTGTCCTATGCATCCATTGGTTGGAGCTCATCATGGATTGTCTTGAATTCCTAGAATTGGTCATCTAAGACCCAGTAGCATGTCTATCCTCTGGAACCTTTAAGCCCTACAATTTGATGAAACCTTCCAGTTGGGAGATGCAAGTTGCCCTCCTATCACAAAGGTCATTTTCCTCCTCTATGAGGGAAGTGATCCGCATAAAATCTGCCATGGGATCGCTACCTCTCGGTAATATAGCTGATGGTGCAGTAGGAGGTCCCATAATAGCATGGGAGGATGAAGGATCCCCCTCTATGCCTTGAGCAACTCTCTCTACTATGGCCTCGCCCCACTGTGCCAGTGCCACATATCATGCACTAGTACGCTCACTAACCTATGACTATACTACTATAGCCCGAGCTATGAGAGTTATAATTTGTGCCTAAGCCTCTGTCAGTTGTTTGTCCCTATGACCTAGCTTCACCTCTAGAAGGGCGATAGATGTGTCCCATTGTAACTGCTAAGTGTGCAACCTCCCAACATGACTATGTAGGTTGGAAACCTAAGTGAGGAGCTCCCATACATCACTGTCCTAAGGCACATCACCCTCCTCGAATCCCTCTCCCTCCTTTGCCTCTACCTACGGAGCCTCCTCTATGGTGGCCTTAGTGCCCCATCCACCCTTGGTCCTCTAGCACACCCTACGCCCATCAGGATCGACACCTGCCTCTGCCTGGTCGTCAACTCTATTTAGAGACCCTGAGCCATATCACTGTAGGAGGGATCACCATGTGTCAAATGCTATGGTGGTCCTAGGTGTGTCATCCCTAGACTCTTAGAAGTCATCAACCTCATCTCCTAGAGCTGTAGGCTGAATCCATGGCAGATATGTCTCTAGCATGAGATGTCGATACGCAAATGGAATATCTAGAATGTCTTACACCAAGACAAACTATGATAGGATGAGATATAAGAATTGATAATCTCTAATCTCGACCTTACGACTGAGTAACCACCTATCCCAGTGAACCTATCACAACCACTCACCTACCTTGATCCAATCAGGGCAATTCATATAGGAGCACCACTCAATGTCATCTAACCCAAGCATTGCAAATAATGCAATGTAATAGTCTATATCTCCAGTGTGGGTCCTACTCTAGAACCCCTCCTCCTCTTATGGCTAGCACATGGTTTAGCATTGATGCACGTCATCAATGATCGTGATCTGGAGAGGTAGGTCCATGGGATGCTCGATATGGATGTGCTACCAACCCTAGATCTCTAGCAACAGGCTACAATTGATACCTTGGTGGCTTCAAATCATAATCTAGTACAACTCCTAATAGAGCTGACATAATAGTGTGCTCCCCCAGGCTAGGCATAGTGGCTGAGCAATGGAACTCTGAATTACTCGTCAAACACTGGCTAGGAGGTTCTAGGGAATCCTCATGCTCGAGGAGTCTAGAAGCACTACCTGTACCACAAGGATCATGAAGATCATTGTACAAACTAATAAAATGCACTCACCCTAACAGTATCCAATGCGGACGCCTCCATGATTTATCTTCTCCTGAGCCTCCTTGCTCTAATCACTGAAGATAGTGTTGAAGATAGGCTCCTTCCTCTGAGAAGAGGAAGAGGTGATGGCCTCACCATCGATAGAGATCCTAAAGATTTGATAGACATCCTCTAAATTCATAGTCATTTCACCCATAGGTAGGTGAAAGGTGTTGGTCCGTGCATTCCAATGCTGAGCCAACATAGTAAAATAGGTTTGATCTACCCTAATAGTGGGTAGATATAGTACATAGCCAAATTCGATGGCTCTAAACCATGCATGCTCACCATAAGTGAGCTGTCTATGGAGAGTCTAAATAAGATTGGGCTCGTGAGCCCTAGAGGTCAACCTCTAAAATAAAAGCAGTATATAAGCTAAAATCTAGCTAAAAACAAGCAAAAAAAGCTAAAAATGACTTTAAAAATGTCAAAAACATCTAAAAATTTGATAAAAAGACAAAAACATGTTGCAAGGCATTCATAAAAATCAAGAAAATTCACTAGGAAAGTCAAAAATGCATTAAATAACATTAATTTTCTAATTAAATTTAGAAAAATGGAAAAATTTAATAAAATTTTTCTAAAGTTGGCGAACCATGGGTCAACCCTACGGTCTACTTGCGGTTAAAATATAACCGTTGGATTTTTTATGTGAACCATAGCTAATAGCTACGGTCCCAAATATGACAATTGGGAACCACAGCTACTAGCTATGGTCCCTAATCTGACAATTGGGAACCACAACTGCTAGCTGCAGTCTAAGAAGAATACCCATTTCGGGTACCTTCCTAGTCTGTCTCACTAAAAAAATTAAAACCTAATTAATCTAACCTAGTGGGGTTCATTACCAACTATTTAGTGAGGTTAATTTACCACATTACTTAATGTGGTTGATTTTAATTGGTATTGAACTACGAGGACTCAGTTTTGAGTTACCTTGCCCACTCTACGGCCTCTGCTAGTCAATGGTTGGTTAGGATCCACCATCAGGGTCTCAAGTGTGGTAAATGGAAGAGTTTTTGGTAGTGTTCCAGAGTAGGGAATGTCTCCTATATCTCAAAGCTCTCTCAATGCAGTTTATTTCCAAAAAAATAATGATAAATTCAAATGGGAATGACTATTTAAAGGTTTGCCTAATTTTGGTGGACCGCAACTAACACCTGTGGTCCCGAAATTAGGGTTTTTTGACTGCAAGACCTAGTCACAGTTTCCAAAATTTGAAAAATTCAACCGCAGACCATACCTATGATTCATAGCCAACATTAAATGCACTAAAAACCCATCATGGGAAGGTCTAAATAGGAAAATTGATGACTCCTAATGGATCAAATTTCAAAAAGAGCAATTAAGGTTGTAAATTTGGTGATTCTCAAAGCACCAGGATCGATCAATAAATCAAAATTAACAAATAAATTAAATAATTAAAAACACCAAATGCACCTTGTATTCAGTTATTTGCCCTATACACTTGGCGGTTGCAATGACTTGAGATCCATGCAATTTGGCAAGATGATTAAATTACCAGAAGGACATTTGGGGCAAAAAAAATGTCATCGTTGATCTGATATGCTTATTTTCAATACCTAAGAAGGCATTCATGGATAGACTTCTCCAAGGGAATAAGGTGTTTCATGTCATGTCTCCTATGACATATTTCAACAAATCATCGATCACTTGATTCAACACAAATCTAATTGGAGTTGCCTCATTTTGATTCTCTAAGATGACTATTTTAGCCCAACTTCTCCATGGGATAGGAATGTGCAATTACTATTAATAGTTGGAATCAGAAGTTGAACTAGGCCTAGCCATAAAATTAATATTCTCAAATCTAAATTTGTTTAGATCATCCATGGTGGTCAAGTGACATCATCTCTTTAATCATTGTCATTACCCTCATCGACTCGTCACTTGAGGGGGTAGTCATAATATCAAATCATAATAAAAATCAATAGAAGATCTTGGAGATCATAGATCCCTTGATCTTGTCAAAATTGTGTTCGTCCCTGTGAATCATTATCAACAACTATCATAAGCTTACCCCTTTACTTGGGGTAAATAGCAAAAATGACTTTGCTCTTTGTTCTCTGCATTTCGGATCCATGGGTCAGAAGATACCTATGGAATGCACAACTGTACCAAATGAGATGAGAAGGGCACAAGCTTTTCAAATAAAAGCCTTTCACCCAGTTGGAAGCAATGATTCCAGGATGCGCGTCCTTTTGTTGGACCTGGGGCATCTAATGTTGATCTAAATAATGATCATCATAGAACCTTTGACATCATTTTAGGAGGTCTATTTTTACTCAGCGTTGTTTGATCTCAGAACGCATATTAAAAGGAGAATCTATAGACACCTAAAATGCATCATGTCGATGGTGACTACTCATATTAACATGCTACAAGACCATATGGAGGATCTTGGACAAACTCTAAGATAGAGTAGTGGTTCTAACAACTAGAGTTGGGATCCTTGGCCTAATAAATCTGAAATGCAGCCCAAAACTATGGTCTACAGTCTGAACCATGACTAAGGCTTGTGGTTTATAGTCTTGACCATGGCTATAACCTACGGTCTTAACTGAAGTTTAGTTGGCCTTCATCCGAGCCAAATAATTTTGAAAGACCATTTGTTCTAGAATATGATGGTTAGAGGATGGAAGCTTCCAATCCAACTATCCTAACCACCTCTTCTTGATCTTGGCTTCTCCATGAAGCCACCCCTAGCCCTAGGACATCCTATAAGTACCCCCTCCAAATTAGGGTAAACTATAAATGAAGCATTGGATTTTAGAGTAGCGAAGCCCTATCAAATTATGGACTCACTTGAGTGCATAGAGAGAGCCTTGTTGTTATTCCCCATTGTCAATTTGTCAAACATCATGATGAATTAGGCCATGGATGCCCTAAAGACCTAAGAGAGTCAAGAAATGCTAATTTGGGCGAATGAAGGCCCTATTCAATGATTCAACTGCTAAACTTGTCAGAAGGACACCGAAGGTGACCCTTGAACATCAATTGGATAAGGAGGTCAAGCCCACTACCCTTGATTTTGAGGGAAAACTCACTTGAGTGCTAACCATAACTGTCAACCATGATTTACAGTGCAGACCAAGCATTAGTGCTATGGTTTGCAATAGAGGTATCACCACTTTACTATTTTCATTTCTTCCCATCTAGTTAGATTAGATTAGTCATTTGCAAGGTTCAATTGCAGTTGTAGATATTTTTGACCGATATATTAATGTTTTTACTAATTTATTCTCATCATAGTAGTTTAGACATTAATGGCTTCTTTCCATGTTATAGTGCTTCATTTCAAGTAATTGGTTCCATAGATTGATAGTTGTGCTCTTCATTTACATATTTCCATAAATCTTGATATTATTTGCATATGTTTAGCATAGTTTACGCATTTTATTGATCTTATGTCATTATGTTATTTTCATGCTATTTGTCTTTAAAGGGCCTCATCATGAGAGGCTTCCTATGCTTTTGACATTCTTGTGTTGTTTCTTGATCGTAGGAAATATGTTTCTAAGGAGCTACAACCATTCATTTCCTTCCTCAATGTTAAGAAGAGGGTCTACTCTACCCTAGAGTAGTTTGTGTCACCTTAAGGGCTTGATAGTGCATTTCACCCCTGAGGGGGATTGAAATAATTGTAATTGCATATCAAATAGAGTATCCCTAAGAGGGACTTACTTGTAATCAGATACTTGTTGATTTTAATGGAATAATAGAGGCACTTCTTGTAATTTCCATGTGTTTTGTCCATTTATGTGTTTGAATATCAATTTTACTTTGTTTATGCAATTACAACATTCTGGGTGCACGCCTTTTTGGTCGTACACAACCCACAATGATGATAGACCCATTTTAGAAAATTGAGCATCACCCTCACCGACAATGACCACGAGATAGACCCCACATGTAGTCATTTCCCACCCAAAAAAAATGCAAAATTTAAAATCATACCCCCATTAAGCTACACCTAAAGTAAGGGGTGAAGTTCATTGCCTATAGTTTAATGTGGTTCCTTAACCCATTAATTAGTGAGGTTCATTTTTAAATGCACAAATCATGAGAGTGAGAGATGAAGAATCTACCTTAGGAGCTCCAGCTCCACCACTCATGGAAGCCTCTACATGATCCACCATCATGGTTTAGGGTGATTGCAGTAGCGTTCCATATCAAATTTTGTCTCTCCTTAGAGCTCACTATTCTCCAAAGCCAACTAGAAATAATGAATTTGCAAAATTCCAAAAATACCTTTTATATTTTGCAATTTTTTCCACTTCTCATCTTGAGCACAATCGAAGATCTGGCCAGGCCTAACCGTCGATGTCGATAGCATTGACATGAATTATAAATCTTCGATACTGTCTTTTATGGTGATCAAGAAATAGTTATAAATGCACCTATTTTCTCACCATAAGGAGTTTCATATTAGACATTAATGCATATTTACTGGTCCATAATCATCATAAATCATAAAATTTACAAAAAATCAAATAAAAAATTTTCAAGTGCACTTTGTACCTAGTTATTTACCCTATACACTTGGTGGTTGCAGTGACTTATGCTCCATACAATCCGGTAGGATAGGTAAATTACCATAAGGTCATTTGAACCAAATTATTCATTGATGAATTGAAATATTTTCACTTCAATCCCCAAGAAGGCCATTGCAGCCAGACTGCTCCATAAGAATGAGGTGTTCATTTCATTTCTTCTATGAAATTTTATCTAATCATCAAACATAGTGATTCATCACATGCTTAAATTGAATTGCTATCATCTTGATTCCATAAGAAGGTCATTGTGGTCAAATTGCTCCATGGGATAGAGATGTACAATTACCATTAATGGTTGAAATCACAATTGTAATAGGACTTGCTTTAAAACAATAGTAATCATCTTGAATTGTACAAGTCAATCATCTTTCATAATCATAAAATTCATAATAAAAATCAATAATTGAACACCTAATCATGTTAATTGCGTTTTTCCGTGCATCATTGCCAAAAAAAATCATGCCCTTGCTTGGATCAGAAAACAAGCAAATTAATTAAACAAATGCTTGATATTTTTGAAGCGTTAAGGTAGGTCCTTGCCTCTTCATGACTAAAAAATATCCAAGATCAAGTAAGCCTGAGGTGAAAGGTTTTACTTGAACCAGGTTCTTTAACTTTGTTTGAAACAATGATTCAGAGATGTATGCTCTTTCCATGATCGGGGCATCCAAAGTTGACCAAATCAATGAACATCAATCAACCTATAATATGGCTTTAGGTTGTCTGTTTTTGCTAAGTGTTGTATTTTCCCATAATGCATCCTAAAAAGGGGTATCTATAGACACCTAAAACATGCTATGTTGAGGAGACTACTCATATGGACATATTTTTAGGCCATGTGACTCACCTTGGACATTTCCAAGACCCAGTAGTGGTTCTAACAACTCAATCAGGACAATCTAGTCCTATTCAACCTTCATTGCTGATGTCATCAGTGAAGACCATAATCATCGTTAATGCTCAGAGCAGTTGTAGACTAAAGAACACAAGCTTATACTAAGAGGGGGGGTGAATAGTATAAGATAAAAAATTTCACTTTTCAATCCAAATGATAACAACAATAATATCAATGTAGTAAATGAAACAATGCATAAATCATCACACATATGAGAGACATATATTTAACATGGTTCACCCAATGTGGGCTACATCCATAGAGAAATATTTCTTATAAATTTTTCAATAAATTTCATGGGCTCTAACCTATAGGAGAAACCAATACCCTATTACAATGTTCGTGGACACAAATACATAGGGAGATATGAATCCCCTCTCAAGTTATGTGAACACCACTCCACTATGTTTTGGTTTCGTGGACACAATTCCATAGGAGACACCAATCCCCTCTACTCTAGTTCTGTGGACAACACTCCACTATGTTCTAGTTTTATGGACACCACTCCACAGGAGACACCAATTCCTTCTATTATGGTTCTTGTCTTCAACTTTGCTCAAAATATATCTTCAACTCTGCTCAAACTCTATCTTCAACTCTGCTCAAACTCTATCTTCAACTCTGCTCAAAATCTATCTTCAACTCTATTCAAACTCTATCTTCAACTCTACTCAAACTCTATCTTCAACTCTGATCAAACTTTGTCTTCAATTTTGCACAAATTCTACCCTCAATTCTACATAAAACAACTCCATAACCTACTCAAATATGCTTACTAAACCTTATTACATCTACTCACAAAAGTATTCAACACTAATCCAAAATCATGCTCACAAATGTGCTCAATAATCGGATCCAAAATCTGCTTACAAACACTGCTCATCTTCACCCAAATATTACATACATACAATGCTCATCTATTCCCAAATCTTGCATACTGATGTCATCAAGTTCTTCATCTATTCTTCAATGTGCTTTCCTCATCTAAAACAATTTAGATATATTATACTCAAAATTATTTTATCTTCATGAACATATAGAGAATGATATGCACTGACAATTACCCAATATGTTCTTCACATTCATTAAGTTTATCGCTTTCACATGTCTCACATTTATTACATTTTAAAGGTAGCTCTAGTCTAACACTTGATAACTGACCTTGTAATTGCTGAATTGCACCTTTCCTTCCCTTTTGTAGATAGCTAAAAATGTAATTTTCAATTGAATCCTTTCACATTATTCTTGCACTAGATGACACTTTTACTTGCTTTAAAACAACCCTTCTATTTGTGTGAGACTATACTTATTTTGCTTATTTCCACATTCACCTCAAAATCAATCACAATGCATAAATTTATTCTCCTCATCTACTCCCAAAATCAATCATACACAATGCACAACTTAAATATGTTCTATAACCCTTGCACATTTACTCCCAATATCAATCAAAACCAATGCACATCAAATTAATCCTTATACCTCCAACCATATAACATCAAAAATATTTTCCTCAAACAAAACCACCCTTGATAAAGTAATTAAATCACCATACCTCTAAATCTACCTCAATGATGATAGTCTTCTTTTGCATGTGCTTGTCTTGACATTTAAAAACCCTTGTCAAAAATGTGCATGATAAATATTTAAAATAATAATACCTTATATCTCCTTTTAATAATTTTCAAAAATAAAACCTTTATGTTAACACCTCAATCCTTATTTCTCCTATTATTTAATTTTAGAAATCACAACACTTATATTAATTTTTAGAATGACACCTTACACTAACACCACAAAACCTTATTTCTCCTTTTCACTAGTATGCAAAAATTATAACATTAAATTTGCACCTTAGCCCTTATTTATCCTTAATCAAACTTAATAAAACAAAATTTAAATACCTTTGCACCATCACAAATTGAACCACTGACCTCAAGAATAGCAGTGCTTTCCCAAGAACTTGTAACTAGTTGCGCTACCACGGCTAGTGAAACAAAAGGGGCACAAAAAATATTTAACACTGTCTTCTGTGCTCATTCAAAAGTCAACATACACAACAAAACGGTGTCGAAAGGTTTTGAACCTCCAACCTCATACACAACAACACTTCTACACAAACCAAGCAACTGGCTAGGCTACCCTAGCAAGTGAAACCAAAAAGCACTCATGAAATCTTTGTCCTTGTCTTTGCGCTCATCAAAACTTTCCTTGCTCCCTATTTGTTTGTTGTTCGCATTCACCATGAAAATAACATATTTGATTCTCTTTCATTTCAAAGGTCAAATATAACCATATATTTATATGCTTCCAATGGTCTTAAATTTTTCAAAGTCAACTCAAATTTAAATTTTAAATTTCCTCCAAAATGTTGGTGTGTTTTTCCTTTTCAAGAAAATTTGTGTTATAATATTTAAATTAAATGTTAAAACATTATCTTCTAAAACCTTAAATATTTAAATCCTTTGATTTAAATATTTCAAACTTATGTCCCAACCTTTGTCCTTATCTTTATAAACCTTTGCCCTTCTTTTTAAATCTTTTTGTCCCAAGCCTTTAAACCTTTTTGTCTCAAGCCTTTAATTAAATATTTTTGTCCCAAGCCTTTAAACCTTCTCTTTATAATATTTAAATATGATATTTAAATATTATAATCCTTTACTTTGAGATATACCTTACCTTGAATAATTATCCATTGTTTTCTTTGTTCAAACTTGTAAGCTTCTCATTCTTGAAGAATATTTCCACCTTGAATACCATGCACCCTTTGACATCAATGACAATTAAATATTTCCAACAATCTCCCCCTTTGTCATTGATGGCAACCCTACAAAAAAATTCGTCTATTACAACTAGATTCCAAATCTACTCTCCCTAACACGTTGCTCCCCCTCACTAAATTCTCCCCCTCTGACATCAATTGCAAAGGGCTCCTTGGGACTAAAAATAACACACTTAGCACAACCCCATCACCACCTCCTTTACTTGAGGTGATAAATTTTGGGATGGGAGTAAAGCTACTCCCAACTTACAATGCTCTTCTTATTTTTTAATTTTTTTTTTTCTAAACTTTGAATGTCATACCCTTTTGAACATCTTGACCATTATCCTTTTTGCTTGGCTCTAGAAATTCAAGGAATATTGTTCTACACCATTTAGCTTTATGCCAAAAATTATTGCAATTGAAACACATGATGTTGGAGTTTTTGAAAGGTGCAAATGAATTGAAGTTTCTCTTGGTGAAGTCATAATAATTCTTACCATGAACCCTACAATGTATAGCTTTGTGACCAAAATTATTACATGAGAAGCAATAACCTTGGAAGAAGTATTCATCTTTCCTTGGAGGATATGGTCGCATGATTCTTTATTTGCTTTTTCTATTCTGGTCCCTATTCCTTGATGGTGCATTATTTTCTTTCTCATTGATGTTTCCACTTATCAACTCATCAGTACAGGTCTTAGATTCTTTTTCAAATACCTTCTTTGATGCTTCTATTTATTTTGAGCTTGACTCCTCTTTTTGTACTTCTTGACCTTCCTCAAATCCAAGTCTGATCTTCATAAATGGAGATCTCTGTGTTTTGATAATATCATCCAAATATTTTGAGCTTTTCCTAAACTGATATATATTATTATTAGATTTTTCAAGTCCTTTCCTTAGAATGCCAGCTTCATGTTCTAGTCTTTCACATTCTAGCTCTTTTACCTTTAATTTTTCAGCCATACATTCTTCAACTTAATTTTCCTATTCAACCTTAACTTTTAAGTCAGTAAGATGTTGTAGAAGCTTTACCTTTGTTTTATCATCCTCTTGTACTTGAGCCTTCAATATTAAGTTTTACCTTTTCAACTCTTCAAGATCAATAACAAGTTCCTCTTCCATATCAATTGTGGCTTCCTCTTCATATTCTGAAACTTTCTCTTCTTCTTGGTCTTCAATAATAGGGGCATATATTTTTTCTTGGTCTTTGACAATAGGTGCATCTTATTTCTCTTCTACTTGGTATTTGACAACAAGAGCATCTTATTTCTCTTCTATGGCCAAAAATAGAATTTCTTATTTTTCACTATCGGAGAGACTTTCATCACTGTCACTAGAAGCACTGCTTGCTTCTTCAACATAAAAATTTTTCTTGTGCCTTTGAAAGATCTTCTTCTCATGCTTGCCTTGATTGTGCCTATTTTTATTTTCATGATAAAAAATTTTTTCTTTCTTTTTCTTGTATTCCTTTTCCTCTTTACTGCTACTATTTCACCTTGTGGACAATTAGCTGCATAGTGACCAATATTACCACAACTAAAGCATTTCATAGTCTACATATTTTTGTGTTTTCTTAGACCCTTCTTATTTCTTCTCACAAAGTTAGCCTCCTCTTCACTACTTGATTTTGGTACTTCATCCTTTGCCTTATTTGAATCTTTAAATTCTACCTATCATTTGGATGTTTGATATTTTTTTGTCCTCATATCATAGGTTGTGAGAATTCCATGTCACTCATACATACTTAAGGTGTTGAGATCCTTCATCTCTTCTATTGTTGAAACCTTTGCATCAAATTTTATAAGAAGTGACCTTAATATTTTTTGAACAATCTTAGAGTATTCAATATTTTCTCCAAGTCCACAAATGGTGTTGACAACCTCATCAACACGAAGTAGATACCTATAAATATATTCCTCATATTTCATCTTCAAGTCTTCAAAATTCCTCCAGTAGGTTTGAATTTTTGCCATTTTAACCTTGTCATCTCCTTCATATGTTCTCTATAACTTGTCCCATATTTCTTTTGATGAAGTGCATTGCTTGACTTTCACAAAATTTGATTCACATAAACCACTTAAAATTGCATCCATTGCCTTGGCATTATTTTCATATGGTTTCTTACCACTTGCATATGTAGGAGGAGTTTTAGGTGGTGTGAAACCATTCTCAATGGATTACCATATATCATATCCATGTGCCATCAAATAAGTCTTCATCCTCACACTCTAGAAAGCATATTTAGTTCCATAAAACAATGGAGCTCTATTTGATGAAAATCCTTCCTGATGTGCCATTTGTGTTCCTGTAAGATCTTCCTTCAAGATGTTAGGCTCTCACAAAGGAAACCGCTCTAATACCAATTGAAGAACACAAGCTTATACTAAGAGGGGGGTGAACAGTATAAGATAAAACTTTTTACTTTTCAATCCAAATGATAATAGCAATAATATCAATGTAGTAAATGAAATAGTAAAAAAATCATCATACATATGAGAGACATAGATTTAACATGGTTCACCCAATGTGGGCTACATACACGAAGAAATATTGCTTATAAATTTCTCAAAAATTTTTATGAGCTCCAACCCATAAGAGAAACCAATCCCCTATTACAATGTTTGTGGACACCACTCCACAGGAGACACCAATCCCCTCTACTCTAGTTCTTTTGACACCACTCCACTCTGTTCTAGTTTTTTGGACATCACTCCACAGGAGACACCAATCCGCTCTATTCTGGTTCTTGTCTTCAACTCTACTCAAACATTGTCTTCAACTCTGCTCAAACTCTATCTTTAAATCTACTCAAAATTTATCTTCAAATCTACTCAAAATATATCTTCAACTCTGTGCAAACTCTATCTTCAATTATGCACAAATTATGCCCTTAATTATGCACAAAAAAACTCCATAACCTGCTCATAAAACCTACTCAAATATGCTTACTAAAACTGCTCACATTTATTCACAAAAGTTCTCAACACTGCTCCAAAATCATGCTCACAAATGTGCTCAATAATTTTATCCAAAACCTACTTACAAACACTTCTCATCTTCACCCAAATATTGCATACATACAATGCTCATCTATTTCCAAATCTTGCATACTAATGTCATCAAGTTCTTCATCTATTCTTCATTGTGCTTTCCTCAACTAAAACAATTTAGACATATTCTACCCAGAATTATTTTATCTTCATGAACATATAGAGAATTATATGCACTAATAATTTCCCAATATGTTCTTCATATTCATTAAGTTTATCGCTTTCACATGTATCACATTTATTACATTTTAAAGGTAGCTCTAGTCTAGCACTTGATAACTAACCTTGTAATTGCTGAATTGCTCCTTTCATTCCATTTTGTAGAGAGTTGAAAATATCATTTTCAATTGAATACTTTCACATTATCCTTACACTAGATAACACTTTTACTTGCTTTAAAACAACCCTTATATTTGTGTGATACTATACTTATTTTTCTTATTTCCACATTCACTTAAAAATCAATCATAATCCACAAATTTGTCCTTCTCATCTACTCCCAAAATCAATCATACACAATGCACAACTTAAATTTTTCCTATAACCCTTGCCCATTTATTCCCAATATCAATCAAGACCAATGCACACCAAATCAATCCTTATACCTCAAACCATATGACATCAAAAATATTTTCTTCAAACAAAACCACCCTTGAGAAATGAATTAAATCACCATACCTATAAATCTACCTCAATGATGATAGTATTTTTTTGCATGTGCCTGTCTTGACAAAAAATAAGTATCTTTTTTTTTGCCACTTCAAATTTGGTTAGAAAATCTCTTTTTCTTGAATATATATCAAATCATTCACATTTAAAAACCCTTGTAAAAAATGTGCATGATAAAGCTTAAAAAGAATAATACCTTATATCCTCATTTAATAATTTATAAAAAATAAAACCTTTATGTTAACACCTCAATCCTTATTTCTCCTATTATTTAATTTTAGAAATAACAACACTTATATTAATTTTCGGAATGACACCTTACACTAACACTACAAAACCTTATTTCTCCTTTTCACTAGTATGCAAAAATTATAATATTAAATTTGCACCTTAGCCTTTATTTCTCCTTAATAAAAATAAATACAAAAATTAAATACCTTTGAATAATCGTGAATCAAACCACTGATCTCAAGAATAGCAATGCTTTCCCAAGCACTTGTAACTAGTTGCGCTACCATGGCTGGTGAAACAAAAGGGGCACCCAAAATATTTAACATTGTCTTCTGTGCTCATTCAAAACTCAACATACACAAAAAAACAACATCAAAAGGTTTTGACCCTCCAACATCTTACACAATAGTGCTTCCACACAAGCCAAGCAACCGACTAGGCCACCCTAGTAGGTGAAACCAAAATGCACTCATGAAATATTTATCCCTATCTTTGCGCTCATCAAAAATGTTGTTGCTCCCTCTTTGTCTGCCATTCGCATTTACCACAAAAATAAAATATTCGATTCTCTTTCATTTCAAAGTTCAAATAAAACCATATATTTATATTCTTCCAATGGTCTTCAATTTTTCAAAGTTGGCTCAAATTTAAATCTAAATTTCCTCCAAAATATTGGCACCTTTTTCCTTTTCAAGAAACTTTGGGTTATAATATTTAAATTAAATATTATAATATTATCTTCTAAAACCTTAAATATTTAAATCCTTTGATTTAAATATTTCAAACTTATGTCCCAATATTTGTCCTTATCTTTATAAACCTTTGCCCTTATTTTTAAATCTTTTTGTCCCAAGATATTTAAGTATTATAATCCTTTACTTTGAGATATACCTTACATTGAATAATTGTCCATTGTTTTCTTTGTTCAGCCTTGTAAACTTCTCATCCTCGAAGAATATTTCTACTTTGAATACCATACACTCTTTGACATCAATGACAACTCAAATTTCCAACATGATCTGGTCATGCTTGTTGATATCAACCATGGCCATAGCCACACCTGTCGATAGTAATCAAGTCTATAAAATATTTGGGCTACCCAAGCTGAGAAAAATCCATTGCCAGCAATGGTTTCTTGAGCGGTTGCACCTACGAATCTTCCAGAAGTATCCATCCAACTACCCAAGCCTAACAACTTCTTGATGTTGGCTTCCTCGAGAATATAGGATTAGGATTTAGGAAGTCTATTTAAGGCATCCCAAAACAAGAGAAAAGAGAGGATAATTCATGAGCAATTTCCATATCGGAGCCCTGTCAAACTGAGAAGTGATTTCATGTCACTTTGAGGTGAAATGAAGTGCTACCCAATTATGCAATAACA
Organism: Wollemia nobilis; assembly: GCA_028583015.1. Classification (NCBI taxonomy): domain Eukaryota; kingdom Viridiplantae; phylum Streptophyta; class Pinopsida; order Araucariales; family Araucariaceae; genus Wollemia; species Wollemia nobilis. The sequence continues at coordinate 4,730,608 of JAQPPZ010017206.1, read as the reverse complement.
TCTGTATATTCATCTATGGAGATAATCGAAGCTTGAGAACCAACCACCTTACCGTTTTGCATTGAATTGCCATGGATTAGAGCCCAATTTTGCAATCAATTGTATCTTGAGACATGATCAAACCTTGCACATCAATTCAATGGAGGAATTGATTGTAATCAGAATACAAATATAGATAATAGAGCCTCTACCCTACAACCACTATTTTTAATAGCGGCCCACAGGTGTCACCACCGATGTTGGCAACGACTAACAGAGTCCATCGTCTTGATCAATAGCAACCATAGGATGATGTGATTTTTCCTTTATTTTAGATATTAGCTTAGTTATTAGATGCTTTCATTCAATTTTATAACATAAAATAGCTACTTTAATTTCAATATTTATGCTTTTATTCCAGTATTTCATGTATATTTACATATTTTTATGTATTTGCTTTATAATTTGTAATTTTGGAGAAACTAACCTTATCTTGAGAGGTCTCATATGCTATTAACATTTCTTGTAGTTTTTTGTGTGTAGGATATAGGGCATTTCAAAGGCTAAACATCATCAAGATCAATTTTCTTGATATCATAAATAGAGTTTGCAATCAAACCCTCCTATAATCAGATTAGTGGAGACACAAAGTGTAGACACTAAAATCTGGTCAATCCGATTAGGCAATCAGAAGCACTAGTTAATTGACACCATATGGCCCCTTAGGGCAACCCTTATGGGTTTACTAGTGGTCCTAACCACTCCTAGAAGGCTAAAGTCCACTTTTGGGGACTTTTGGGCCACATAGGCATGACCATCCCACCCTGGGATGGTCAAAGTTCATGGCCATCCCACCCAGGGATGATCACATGTAGCCATCCCTGGGTGGGACGACTAGGGCCTTTGACCCTCAAAAAGTCAAAATATGGCCAAATGGCACCCAAGGACTGCCATTTAGCCCATCTATTCTCTCATGCAAGTCTGAGGGTGCAAAAATCTTATGACATGCTGCATGTTTGACTCCCAAAATGGAGATGCCTTCCCCCTCCAATGCATGATGAGTTGTGTACAAGTGGCACCTGGTGCCCTGCATGCCCTTGCATGCATATTTGACCTAGGGGTTCCCTTTAGATATAAAGTGGATCAATTTTCCACACAAACCATAGAGAGGATTTTTTATACATAGCAACAGAGTGCTACCAAGATTTCCCCTCACTATTTGGTGCCCCCATTCCCTCAAAATCTCTACCTAGAGAAGGAGGTTTGTGAGTGAATTAGGAGGTATAATATGATCCCAAAACTAAGCTATCTGAGTTCTTTTTACCATAAAATTCAACAAAAACACTATTTATGAGGTCCATAACCAATTCATATAGGAATTGGTGATAAAATAAGGGTAGAACTGGTGGTCATCCCACCCCATGATGGTCCCTAGTTTGTGATAGTCCCTACCATACCATACCAGTATGGTGGCTTATATATGCATTATTTCTTTAATATTATTTTTTTATATTCTAGATTATCATATGATTCTTCTGTCCAAATTTCATGTATTTTGGAGCTATATTGAGCGAGATATCACATTTTTAGTGTTTTGTAGGGTCTCATGCAGGTCTACGGTGGTCATCTAGAGAAAAACCTGAAACTGTTATTTATTTTGTAAATATGACCATATGGGTTCTCTTAGAATTATATTTTAGGCATAATATCCAAGTTTCATTTGATTTGGATGTTTTTTGGTTCATAAATTGCTTGCTTTGGGTTTCATAGGTTGGGAACGGTCATTACAATTACGACATGCCATAAGATATAATTTTAGCTCTATTTATGGTGATATCTTCCCAAAACCTTCCATTTTACATCCCTATGCAATGTCAAGTTGTTTGGAGTTGATTTGATATAATATCCATGCATATTATCATTACTAGTATTTTGATGCCTGTGGGGATTGCATGTTTTTCATCATACGCACTTGCTATTTGAAATTTCTGGTTTCCTTGTGTGTAGGTGCATGTTTCTATAGTGCATTATGAAGGATAACAAGACCTCAAGATCAAAGACACAAGTGGCAGAAGTAGTAGCCCACCCACCTCGATTGTGGGTATGAGGAAAGACACTGGATGTGCACCCGAGTTACATGAAGGATTTTGATCCTTGGGCACCAAATTTGTAAAAAATTGTATCATATTTGAGCCCTCAAGGGGACATATATGTAAAATTGGATTTGATCCACCATATTAATAAGAAATCAACTCTCTTTTTCTTCATTTCTTGCTATTTGGTATCTCTTCCATTTTACTTGCATGCTTCCATTTGATGCTCTTAAGCAGTAGGAGATAGATACATACATTTTTCATCATCATTAGGTGCATCATTTTTCCCTTATTTAGTGGCAATCATGGTGGGACCTTATCCCTATTGGTTTTCTGAAGGTTTAACCTTGGATTTTGCTTGTTTTCTATTGCAGGTACTAGCCATCCTGGCCTGGAATGGCCCCTAAAATGCTCCTTAGCTCACCTTGGGATGGCCACACAACCATACCACCATAGTAAGGCCATAAATATAGCCACCATACCACCATAATATGGCCAAAAAATAGGGTATTTTTTTCTTATATGCCAGAAATAGCAGGTTTCTCGAGTGTTAAGGTAAGTACTTAAACCTCTGGTTTTCTGTTTACATAGTTAGAATATGCTAAAGTTTGGTTTTTCTCACATCATTTGTTTTCCTAGAAAGGTTAAAAGTTAGATTTACTTTTCTCATAATGTAAAATAACAAAAAAAAGAAGAAAAATCAAAGAAATTCAAAGTAGCAATGCATCTCTATGGTTTGATTGCTTGTAGCCTACCCAATGGGTAGGTTAACATTTAGGGTTTGCATTTATAAGTTATATTTGTAGGTTCCTTTTATCCTAGATTTATGAAATTAAAATACACCTTTTGCATACATTTAGTGAATGATCATTGGATGCTTCATTGTTTACTTTCTTTGGATTAAAAATAACCACACACACCACGATTCACTTAAATGCTAGTGAGGTGGATTTCATCACCATCCACTAGTAGAGTTCAATGAGGTGGCTTTCATCTCCACCCATTGTCTCAAATCCCATGAACCTTGTTCTTTTCCAAGGATGGTTCCAATATCTATCATAGCCCATGGGTTATAGCACGTATCTCTCTTCGGAGAGGTATATCACAGACTATGGGTGAACTAGGTGAGGAATTGGTAGGACCTGTGCTCCCTGGCCATGTGTGGACCTCATCACCACACATTATAGATGAGATAATGTGACCTGGAGTTCATCAACAGGTTGTCAAGTTATGAGTATATAGGTGAAATTTAAATAAAACACAATATTATCATTAAACAAGATTTTAAACACGTGACACAAGGTCCTCTTTTACAAAAAACACATCTGAAACACACAAAATAGTTTAGAGATTCACATCTAAAACTTAAAAGAGATAATCATCTATCTTATTGAGTGTTTCCTTTTCTTGTTTGTTGTTTCATTAAGAATTTGTAAAGGATATAATCATCTAGGGTTTGGTAGAGAGTTATAATGGTGTGCACCCACAACCAAGCCCAATCATGGGTAAAAGCTATGGAGAGTGGACTAGGAGACATGAGTCATCTCTGCTATAGCCCCAAGGACTTGGTCATACCTCCTTGGTGAGCTTCTACTCATCCAAGTACTTGAACAGTGGTATGAGAACCACACTTACAATGGAGCCCTATGCGGGACACCCCTGTGGGTGATGGACCTTACCTGGGAGAGTGTTCCTAGTATCTAGATACATCACATGCCTTATTTGATGAAAAGTAATAGTGTGCTGAGGTGATAGTAGACAGAGCGATGCTATGCATCCACATACCTATTAGGTCTGACATGCTTATTCATAGGCCAGAGCATGACTTCACATATTGGGTAGATCAGGTTGATCCAACCTTGCCTCTACATCGCCCTTATAGGGTACATCACCCTAGGCAGTCTGATGGGTATGATACTCATCACTTGAGGTGAGCTAACTCTACCCTTCCCTTCCTCATCCATGAAGGAAGGCATGAGGAAATACTTGATTATCCTTAAGAGTAGTATACCACACATGCACGATGATGCTCACTGAGTACAATGAACATATGCTTAGGACTGAACCTCAAGTCAATGTGATGACCCTCGATCGAGGGAAGTGTGTGATAGATATCATAGATTATCTTGAATGAGGTTAGCCTCAGGGTGAGACTCCTAAGCCTCCTAGACCTCATATAGTAGAACATATCAATAAAGAAATTGCAAAATATGTAGAATGCCAAGCTCAGTTCAAGCAACTTCGATGAGATAAAGAGCAACTAGATCGCTTGCACTAACTTGAGAAATAAATAATCGAATGATAGACCAATGAGCTGTTCTAGAAGACTTTACGCGAGAGGGTCCCTACACCTAAGACACAGATAGGAATTACACATAAGGAAACCCACACTAATTTGAGATAGGTCTCCTATAACTTATCCAATTTTTCTTTTGCGACCTCCTAGGCCATATTGGGACTTGCCTCCTAGGCCATATTGGGACTTGCCTCCTAGGCCAAATATAGGGTGCCCATAATGGGTAGATATATCTCTTTATAGACCAACTCGAGAGACACCCTATGGGGCCTACACTGAGCATGAGATAGAGGTAGAGTACTTAGAGACACCTTACCAAGGTAGGGGGTGACGTGACCTCAGCCCACAATAGGCTAGAGGATCATCGATCTCCATCATAGGATAGGAGCAAGGACGAGGAGATTAAATACTTAGATGCATATCAAACATTGCTAGAGCACCTAGAGTTAGTAGAGAACAAGACCTTCGGGTCTGGATCTCAAAATCCCACTTTGCACAAGCTATGTAGTTAGCCCCTTCATCCTTTGGTTCCTACCCCTCCCTATCCAGAGCAATTCAAGATGCCTTAGTTGGCTACCTTTAAGGGAGAGGAATATGCGTAGGAACATGTCACTAAATTCTTGAGTCAATGCTTTGGCATTTAGGATAACGATGCTTTGATTTTGTGGATATTTGTGACTACCCTCTTTGGCCTAGCCTTGGAGTGGTTTACCCAACTCCCAAATCATAGCATCCACAATTTGGATCAACTTGTAGATGCATTTCTAGAATGCTTCACCTTCAACACTAAGAGGAAGGTGATGCTAGCTGATCTCGTTGGGTTGAAACAATATGATGATGAGTCAATAGAAAATTATGGCAATAGGTGGTGATCCTTGCTCGCCAAGCTACCTTATCTACTAACCATGTTGGAGTTGACTTAGATGTTTTCTAAGAGCTACCTAAATTCGATCTCCTTGTTGTTGTAGCTACAACAATATCTGACTCTTGAAGATGCCCTAGCACAAGCTAGGATCATTGAAGACATTAAGATTCAAGAGGGAGAGATTGTGAAGCCTCATAAGAAGGAGTGGAACAAGAATACCAAGAATACCCCAGTGTAGCCTAAGATAGCAATAGTGAATCAAGTTGCCATTAGTGTCCTAGGGCTAGTGCAAGTAGTGCCACCTCAAAAGCCTAATTATCAGGCCACTCCTAGGAACTATGCCAAGGACAACCAGAATAATCAAGGGCAAAATCAACAACGTCACCCCAAGTGATAGTTCATGCCCATTGCAGAGTCTATGGACTCATTTTTTGAGAGCCTCTTAGCAGCCAATGTGATCAATCTACCTGAGAGTCAACCTATCGACCCAAATGCACCAAAGCCCAAAGGATATAGAGAAGACCTATATTGCAAGTTTCATAGGCAAAATGGGCATGATGTGCAAATGTGCTATAAGTTTAAGAATTTTGTGCAAGACATGATTGATAGAAATGCCCTTTAGGTAGACAATCGTATCACACCAAACAACCAAAATATGAAGGTATTTAAAGACCCTTTGCCTGCCCATGTAGAGTAGACCAAGCCAATGCCCCAAGTGAATGAGGTTCACCATGCCCTCCCTAAACAAGGGTATGTTAGCATGATTAGCATTGTAACAAGAAATAGGTGGTACCCAAGTCTAGTCACACCACCTACAACTCATATCAATGTTCCTTTGATTTCACAACCTTTACTGCCTCCTGTGTTGAGCCTCCCACCTAGGCCTATGGTCATAATTAAGAGCAAGCTTACTCAGAGCTGAAGAATGACATATGCTCGGCTCTCCATATATGAGCTTATTCAACAATCACCACCTCATAGAGAAGCCTTGATGGAGATCCTTAAGGCAATAGAGATTCATCCCCAAGAGTCTAACTCCAATAATTTTGTGGGGCATGTGTGACAATGCACAAAATTGGTGATTACCTTTTGAGAAGATGAACTTAAACTAGTTCCAAATGATATGGTGGATCCTCCCTTGTACATTGATGTATGTGTAAATGGGACACCATACAAGAGAGTGTTGATAGACATTGGGTCTTCTAGAAACATCATCACTACAATAACTCTCAAGCATCTGAAGCTCCCAAAATCCCATATTATCACATCTACCTACACCCTTTGAGCATTCAATGATGCCATATGTTCAATGGTTGGTGCGATCATCTTGCCTATCCAAGTAGGGAAAAAGACCATACCAACATTGTGCCACATTCTGGAGGGTGATATGGCATACAATATCCTATTAGGCATGCCATGGATTAGGGACATGAAGTGTCTTCCTTCCATTGCTCACTAGTGCCTCAAGTACACTCATGAAGGGCAATTCCATGTCATCCCTACCAACCTAGAGCCTTTCAAGTATTGCAATATGGTGTAGCAACTCCCTGAGTCAACCTTACCATCAACCCATCTGGATTTTCAACCGAATAAATCCAGCCAAGGTTTGACCCCATCACCATCACTTTCAAGCAATCCATCACCATCTCATGCCATATCATCCTCATCATTAGCACCCCCCAAATACCCATGGCACCTATGGATCCTTTGCCTAGGAACCTAGGAAAGTGGCATGTTGATGAGGTCCATCCAACCATCTCCACCATCTCCATAGAGGAGATACCTATCCAAGTTGATGAGGAGCTACCTCATGAAGCAAACGATGAATCAGATTAGGTCTCACTTTCATTCCTTTTCTACCCGTAGCATCAGGTCACAGTGCTCCTAGCTACCACCGAATTAGGGGAGTACATGGTTAGGAATGTTAAAAATACCCCTACTATAGATTCGATGGAGGACATGGATCAACCTCATATTCCCATAGGCACTATTGTGCCTCTCGATCTCCCCCTAATCAAACAAATTTTGTATATGGGGGCCTTGACTATGGCATCAAACCTTATCAGCAGAAGGAGGAGGATGAAGAGACCTTTTATGAGGACATCAACTACATGCCCAACTCCAAATTTACCATAAATTATCTTTGCCTCTATAATTGGCATGGTTATGGGTTAGGTTTGTATGAGCAAGGCACCAGAGTTCCCTACCAGTTGTAGTATCAAATACCTTATGACAAGTATGGTTTGGGACACAACAAGCCTTTACCCTTAGACATCCTCATAGATAGCTTAGAGTGCATGACTCTAGAATTTAGAGATGAGCTTGCACAAGATCCTTTCACTAACCCCAATCATGTCTACTCATTGGGGGACTACTTCCCTATGCCCTTGGGAGATGATGACCCACCTCATGATGTTATCCAATATTATGAGAGAGGTGAAGGTTCATGCACTTTTTCCCATGATAGTGAGAAAGAGGATCCAGGGTCCCCTTATAATGATGAGTCAAATTATGGAGTCACATCAATTTAATATGATAGCTCTAATGGAAAGTACACATGAGTCATACCTTTGGACAATGAGGATGAGTTCTACTTGCACATGTTCCCATTACATGATCCCATCTAGTGACAACTTCTTCCTCTAGAGGAGCAAGCTTTTTCATAGCCACACCAACCACCTCTGGTCATTCCACCTCCATCACAACCACCTCTAGAAGTATTATGACATCCTGATGTCCATGAATGCCACCATCCACATAGGGAAAATCATCCATCCATAAATATGATTTCCATAGATCTGTTCGAGCCCCTATGAGATTCGAATAACTCGTTGAAGCCATTGCACCTTGACTTGGGGGCAATTGATTTTGATCGAGGAGATTCCTCCCATCGCCTTATGAGTACTAGACTTGCGATGAGATGCTGAAACTATTTAATTTCTCTCCAAGGCCTACTCATGATTTCTTCCATGCTGAGGAGGAACCCGAGGTTCCACTTGTTGATCTAAAACTAGCTGATGACATCCACCTGATCCCTGCTCCTCACCAGCTAGAGGAGGGATTACATATGTCAATCGAGCCCATGATTGATAAAGATATTAGCTTAGATCCTAAGAATCTATAGTATATTAAGTTGGGGGAAAGTATATCCCCAAAAGAGCAAGCCGATTGCATAGCCCTTATCATAGAGAAGAAGGCATCTTTTGCATGGTCCTACAAAGACATGGCAGGATTGGATTCAAATCTAGTCATCCATAATCTGACGCTTGACACCAAGGCCAAGTCGGTCAAGAAAAATCTAAGAAATAAGAATCCCAAAGTAGCCCTAATGGTCAAATATTACCTAAAAAATTGTTGTATGCTATGTCTGTCATTTCAGTAGACTATCCACCATGGTTGTCCAACATGGTTCCCATCAAGAAGCTTGATGGGAGGATTCACATTTGCACTAATTTTTGAGACCTAAACAAAGTAAGTCCTAAGGATGATTTCCCTTTTTCGAGCATTGATTCCTTGGTAGATGCCATAGTGGGCCATGAAATGTTATCCCTCATGGATGGTTTCTCTAGGTACAATCAGATTCATATCAATCTAGAAGACCAGCTCAAAATGGTGTTCATAATGCCTTAGGGAATATTTTGTTATAAGGTCATACCTTTTGGCCTTAAAAACACTGGCGCTACCTACCAACGTGCCATGAGATACATCTTCCATGACTACATGCACAAGATTTTGGAATATTACATGGATGAATTACTGGATAAATATTTATTATGCCATGAGCACCTCGATGTCTTACGCAAAGTCCTTGATCACCTTATTGAGCATAACATGAGACTAAACCCCAAGAAGTGCGTCTTTGGTATCAAATATGGAAAACTATTAGGATTTATAGTTTCTAAATGAGGCATCAAGTGGACCCCAACAAGGTCAAGGTAATCCTCGAGATGCCTCCCCAAACTACCATAAAGTAGCTTCATAGTCTATAGGGGAAGATCAAGTCCATAAAATGCTTCATAGCGCAATTGTCGGACAAGTGTTGACCCATGAACAAATTATTGCACAAGAGGGTTGCATTCCACTAGGATGATGAGTGTCAGGATGTCTTTGATGTAATTAAACAATACCTGGATTTGCTGCTAGTGTTGGCTCTTCCTCGACCAGAATTGTTGTTCTGAATATACATCTCAACCATTGAGATTGCATTGGGTGCCATGTTAGCCTAGAATAATGAACTACATAAGGAATATGCTACTTACTATCTCAGCTGCACCTTGGTCAGCTATGAGATCAAGTATGCATACATTGAGAAGTTATGCCTAGCAGTGGTTTTTTCCACCAAGAAGCTATGATATTACATTCTTAGCCATACCACGTATGTTGTATCTAAATAAAATCCATTGTAATACATGATGATTCACACTTATCACAATAGTCGCACGATGAAATGGATCATGTTGTTAATGGAGTTCGACCTAGAATTTTTTGGATAAAAATCAATCAAGGGTTAGGTCATCGTTGATCAACTCATAGAGGCTCCTATATAGGATGATCAACCTCTTAGCATGGAGCTTCTTGATGATGGAGTCTTCCAAATATCATAATTTCTTGATTATGATGAGCCTGAGTCACAATAAGATATGAATCTGTTCTTCGATGGCTCAAAATATGAGCAAGGGGATGGCATAGAGATCATGCTTTTCACACCGTATGGGACTCCCACACCCCTATCATTTAAACTCAATTTCTTGTGCACCAACAATAATTCCAAGTACGAAGCCTTGCTCATAGGTCTTCAAATGATTGTCACCATGGGAATAACCAAGCTCAATATTTTTGGTGACTCCTTGCTCATTTTCAACCAGGTCAAAGAGATCTACTAGTGCAAGTGTCCAGTACTACAAGCCTATAAAGCCCTTGTGGATAAAATCTTGGTAAAGTTCAAATGATATGACATCAAGGAACTTCCTTGATCATATAATCATTTTGTAGATACGATGGCCTCCCTAGGGTCCTTGATCTTGTAGAACCCTACTGATGATATGACAACCATTTAGGTAAAAATGCTATCGTAATCTACGATTGAGTGTGAGAGCATTCAAGCCACGCCAAAGGTCCACTTGATTCAAATTGAACCTCATCAAGAGAGATTCTCACACATTCATGATAACTTGAATCATGTTGCTTGGGGGACTTTGTTCCCTCAAACCCCTTTTGATAGCAATACAATGCTATTCTTACAAGTTCTTTCCCAATCAACATTTGCTCCAGAGGAACTTTAGGAGGGATAGGCAATTCATGCAATCAAGGCTTCCTCCTAATAGGACTGGTCCACACAAATTAGGGAGTATCTAAAGCTTGATAATATCCCTCCTATATTATCACACTCTACCAAAGGAAAATTTAAATGGAAGATGAAAAATTATGTCTTGCTTGGAGATATTTTGTATTGTCGAGGCTACGAAGGTATCCTCCTTTACTGCCTAGAGCATCAAGAGTCAGTTTGGGTGATAATTCAGGCTCACGATGGTACATGTGGTGGCCATTTCAGTGGCATAGCCATAAAAAAGTGCATTCTTCACATGGGCTATTATTGACCAATGTTAGAGCGAGATTGTTGTGCATATGTTAATAAGTGCGTGAAGTGTCAACACCATGCTAACTTGACACATGTACCTTTGTAGGCCTTACAACTGTTCCAATCATCTTGGCCATCCTCATAATGGGAGTTAGATTTAATTGGGAAAATATCACCTACCTCCTTGGGCCATCACATATTTATCATTACGACTATCGAGTATTTTACAAAGTGGGTGGAAGCAATTTCCCTTACCACTACGATAGGACCCCGCATAGCGGAGTTCATATTGCATAATATCATTTATCATTTTGGTATTCCATACAAGATAATTTTGGATAATGGGACATCATTTAAGAATAAATATGTGCATGCTTTGACAACAAAGTATAATAACTAGCACAACTTTTCGATGACCTACTATCCGCAAGCAAATGGGCAAGCAGAGGCTTCTAAAAAAACATTGATTGCCATTCTTATGAAAACTATCAAATATAATCACACCAATCACTACACACAAATACCCCTTACTCTATGGGCCTATAGCACTAGCATTTAGATGCCCACTGGGGCTACTTCATTTTCACTCGTGTATGGTTCTGAGGTAGTCATGCCTCTAGAGCTAGAAATCCCATTTCTATGCATATCCATGCATTAGTTCATCGATTATGATATTGCATAGTAGGCTCACCTAGATTAGCTTACATTTCTTGATGAACATCTTGTTAATGCTCTTGAGCACCTATACATTTATCAAGAGTGAATTAAGAGAGTATGAAAGTCCATCTTAGAGACTCTTAGGTTGGTGATCTTGTTCTGAATGAGAACAAAAACAATTCTAATTTTCCATCCCATCTGTAGGACAAGTTTATGGTAAACTAGTTAGGTCCCATTGTCATCACTAGTCATATCAGATCCAAAAATTATCGTCTCACCTCCCTTGAGGGCATCGAGGATCCTAAACCCTTAAACATCCTTCATTTATGGCATTTCCATACCTAGAGCATAGTGGCCCATACCAAAATTCTCCTAGGTAGTCTATGACCATCTAGGTCACCCCAAAATGCTCCAAGGGTGTCTACAACCCGCTTGGTCAACCCAAAATGCTCCTAGGTGGTCTATGACCATGTAGGTCACCCCAAAATGCACCAAGGGTGTCTACAACCCACTTGGCCAACCCGAAATACTCCTAGGTGGTCTATGACCATCTAGGTCACCCCAAAATTCTCCAAGGGTATCTACAACCCGCTTGGTCAACCCAAAATGTTCCTAGGTAGTCTATGACCATCTAGGCCACCCCAAAATGCTCCAAGGGTGTCTACAACCTGCTTGGTCAAACCAAAAAAACTCCTAGGTGGTCTATGACCATCTAGGTCACCCCAAAATGCTCCAAGAGTATCTACAACCTGCTTGGTCAACCCAAAATGCTCCTAGGCGGTCTATGACCATCTAGGTCACCCCAAAAAGCTCCAAGGGTGTCTACAACCCACTTGGTCAACCCAAAATTCTCCTAGATAGTCTATGACTAGGTCACCCAAAAATTCTCCAAGGGTGTCTACAACCCGCTTGGTCAACCCAAATTGCTCCTAGGTGGTCTATGACTATCAAGGTCACCCCAAAATTCTCCAAGGGTGTCTACAACCTAATTTTTCAACCCAAAATGCTCCTAGATAGTCTATGATTATCTAGGTCACCCAAAACGCTCCTAGATGGTCAATGACCATCTAGGTCACCCAAAAATGCTCCAAGGGTGTATACAACTTGCTTGGTCAACCCCAAATGCTCCTAGGTGGTCTATGAACATCTAGGTCACTCAAAAAGCCCAAAAGGCATCCATGAGCCCTTTGGTCACCCCAAATGCCCCAATGGCCCTGAATAAGCCCGTTGGTCACATGTACATACATATATTAATCAAAAATTCAAAAATATCATAAAAACATAAAAAATACAAAAATATTACATTTCATCAAGTTGTATACCATTGCATTCATTATCACTTGCATTAGGTATACTCATCATGGTACTTTGCATTTTAGAGTTGCTCATACATTTCTAACACTATGATTGTATACTAGTCATCATTTGCCCTAATAAATGTTGCTCAAGTAATTATTCACATTATTTCATATTTTACAGTTCATTTTCCACCTACATTTATCACTTTTCATATTTGTGTCCATTCTCTTCACCTAGCCATTTAGTCTAGAATGTCACTAGGGTTTTCGATCACTCAGCCATCTCTAGTTTTCTTTTCAGATCTTGTAGAAAGCTATCATGATTTTTAGGAGGTAGAGTCTTGCTTAAATTGTACCTTGTATATTTTAGAATCCCATCACATTTATGATGAGTGCCAAATTGAAACATATTTTATGCAAATATTATCTGTTTTCTATCTGCAAAATGATGAAATTAAATGTGTTTTAATGATTATTTTACATTATTTATGTGATTTATCAGTTAATTTTATGAATGAGGTTAAAATGATAAATGATCATATTTTACACAAATTGTGCGAAGTTTTTGTATGTTTTTGATAGGTAATATTACATCAAATACAGGTCATATATTGAATAAAAGGATGAACAAATACTGAGGAGACATGTGGATGTGCACTACGAAAGGGCGTTACGAAAGGGTACTACGGAAGGATGTTACAAAAGCCTAGAAAATTCTATGAAAAAATCTATTTTGAAAATGCCACCTATGCTACAGCCTGGTCAAACACCACATGGGCAGCTGAAAGAATCAAGCACGAGAGGGTTCAAATTCCACATAGGCGTTTAGAAGAATCAAACATGGGTGACTCATCATTTATTTGGGGCATGAATTTGTTATGAGATTTTCTATAACAATACGTGAATATTTGTAATAAATGCATCCTTCCCTAAAAGAAAGGATCAAAGCTATAGAAAAAGTCTAAATCAAGGGTTGTATTGTTACGTAGCTATCCCACCAAGTCAAAGTTAGTATTATGTTATAATTAGTTGCCACTTGGACCAATTAGAATATTTATTGAGTCCAAGTATCTTAGGATATGTGTTAATTTAGATTATTCTTATTATAATAATGTTGTTGCGTGATCAAGTCCAAACCATATGGGAGAAATACGAGAAGTTATGTTTGAAATTGTCTGAGTAACAACATATATTTGCATATGAGGCCTTTGAAAAGGCCTTTATGGATGGCGAGCAAATGAAGAAATATCTGAAATCTATAATTATTCTTGATGTATTATTCTATATGCAATTTTGAAATTTGGATGCATATCCATGTACGTTTGATTTTCAATAATAAAGTAGCAACAATATTTTCTTCAGGATATGGTAACTGTGTTTTATAATTATTTTATATTTTGCTTGCTTTGGTAATTTTTATTTCTTTTATTCTCTTGTAATTATGAAATAATTAAGAATTAGATTAATTAAATGAGAGTCGATTACTGAATAGAAAATAGGGGAATGGGTTCACACTAACCTTCCGGAGGTAGGGCCCACTCCGAAAGGTTAGTCCCTAATATCTTCCCCCCGATAAATAGAGTTAGAATGTAGAATAAATTTTAAAGCATAAACTTAATTAAATTGCATAAAAAAATAATTATAAATTATATTATGCATCATTAAATCATTCGTGGATCCACATATACTCATATAGAATAATTCATAAATTGCATATTTTATTTTATTTTATTCTATTTTTCGTAAACTTTAATTTCTGCAACACATGAAACCAGAAAGAGATCTGAACTAAGCTTAGTATTAATTACTACGGTACAATATATACTGTATTGCTACTCTTTAAATCTAACCTGGATTAACCTGGATTGAAAAAATTAAATGTAAGCTACTACAGTCGATCAATTTACATATATTCAATCCAAGTTTTATGCAAGGAAATATGAAACCTATGAAGTGGTCTAGGTTACCCTAAGAAAAAAGTGTATCCTGCTCATCCCCTATGCGAATGGTTCAAGAATTTTTAGAATTGGAAAAAGTATAGGCTCTTCCCTACTCAATTCCCCAAAATAAACAATGGATTTCACGACTATCAAGAAGTCAAAATACCGCAAAGCAAAAGTCACAAAGAAAAATCCCAAAAATAAAAATCAAAAAACAAAGTCAAAATAAATAGTGGTTATCACCACTCCCCAAATACCTTGCTAATTTTTTTTTTATAAAAAATAAAGAGTGATTTTCGTCACTACATATGAGCAAGTAGCCCAATAAAATTGAAGAAAATAAGGGAGTATTGAACTTGAATCCCTGGAATTATCATAATTTAACAAACCATTAAGGTGATCCTCATTACAGGTTTGGCAGATAGCCTACCTAGAAATGGCAATATCCTTACGTATGATGATATATTTGTTACATTAGCTTGTTGTGTGTGTGCAAATCAATTTTTGCATGTGGATGACCTAGTTTTTGGTAGCCTATATTACCTAGTAGTCTAATCCAACTAAGTACAAAACCTAGGATCGTGTTACTCATAGGGTGATCTTCAGTATAAATGGTTTGTGTAATCCCATTTTGCATTGGGGTAATCTTATGCTTATTACAAAATGAACTCACTTGCACACACATGGATATTGAGTATCTTGGTCATCCTAGCAGATTCATACCTTGTCAAAAAGTCTTGCATAGTTAGTATACAACTTTTGATCAGTTGACTAGAGTGTTTGAGTCTCATAAAAATGTCATCGACATCCTATAAAAATCTGATCATTTATTCCATTTTATCACATTTACGTTAGTTTACATTATTCACAAATCCATTACATAATCTCATGACA
The DNA here is from genome assembly GCA_028583015.1 of Wollemia nobilis. NCBI lineage: Eukaryota > Viridiplantae > Streptophyta > Pinopsida > Araucariales > Araucariaceae > Wollemia > Wollemia nobilis. The sequence continues at coordinate 4,715,008 of JAQPPZ010017206.1, read as the reverse complement.
ACATTACACATGAATTGATGAATTCTATACAGTCTATGGTGCTAACATAGTGTGTCAAATAGTATATACATTTCATCATCTAGATCACTACATCATCCATCGTAATATGCATCCATGCAAATACAAAATCAAATCAAATCAAATCATATTACAACATATGCATACATGATAGACATCCATCATCATATCATAAAGCAAATAAACACATTGCATACATCTCATAAAATAAAGCAACATATAATGATAAACCACATAAAAGCTCATATATATCTGTGTATATGTATGGGACAAAAATATACATCATATTGCTCGTAGGCTGCAATAAAGTTAGTCCTCAAACTTCACATGGATACACATCCAAAAAAATCCAAAAAATAGTCACAAGAGCCTCAACCATGGTAACGTAGGACCGGTATTGCAACTCACACTCCCACCCATAGTCAAAGTCCACTAAAAACTCCCATACCTGCTACCACCTACCCTGTTAGCCCTCCATCTAGATCTTGATGCCTCCATCCTAGAGAAAGACTATCCTATACTACTCTGGTGACTCTGGTATGACCTAGAACTATGTCATCTGGTAGACACCCTCCAAGGTACACTATCTCAATATCCAACTCATCAGTATAGGTTTTCCTACATCGACACCATGCCTAGTAAGTCTCCACTATGGAATGGAGTTGTGTCACCTCTGCCTATAGCCTAGCCACATCCTCACTACTAAATCCCTCCTATCGAGGGCTCTGATATCACAACTATGCTTGTAGAGCTGCTATCTTGACATGAGCCCCCTGTACCTATGCTTGTTGAGCTACTAGATTTGCCTAAGCATCTTGTACCTGTGCCTACAGGAGATCTCTCTTCTACCTAACCCTGATCAATTCATCTCATAGATCAGTCTCTGTGTCACCCTGTACCACCTGTTGTACCTACACCTCCTCATCCTTAGTGTCATCATACCCAAATTCATACCAATATCCTAAGTCTAGGAGGTCTTCCTACTCATATTCCATGTGTCCATGCCCATGCCACTCACCTACCTCAACCTGGTCCTCATCGGGATCCTCCTGATAAGCTTCCCCCATTGCATCCCCCTAGTGGCCCCTCTCCTCACCACTGGCTTGTCATAAACTAAGAGTTATACTCCTCCATAGTCTCAACATGATCCAAATCTAGAATGTCTACTATGAGATCTACATCCTGCACCATCATGTCCACCATTAGCCACATTAGTGTCCTCTTAGCCCCGTAGCATCGATAAAAAACTAGCTCACTGGGAAACCCTTGTCATAGTCTAAACTATCATACAACCCAAGCATAGGGAAATAACTCCTACTTTATCCTGTGTTAGCCCACCAACCATCTCCCTCACCTCACTCAACGAAGCTGCACATTAGCATTAGCCCATTCTGGGAAATCCTTGTAGGGTCTCAAGAATACATCAGATGCTTTGAGTCCTATAAAATATTGGGCATAATAACCCACATCACCCACCCAACATCGAATATGTCCTACCTCCTAGGCCCACTACCATAGGATCTCATAGCCAATATCCTGGTCTGCTAGCTCCACCCACATCATCCATGGTAGTCCCTACGGTATATCCACCGCTATATGCTACCATCCCAAAACTTGTAGAAAGTTGCACCCCAAGCCCTTCCACCCTAGGGAGTGGATCTCGTATAGCTCATCATACAACTATGCTAGTAGAGTTGTGAAAAGGATTGAAAATCCAACTAAGAGTTCTATTATTTACAAATCATTATATAGGCACTAATGGCCCAAAATACATAACCAACCCATGAAATCATGGATTTGATTCACACGCTTAACCCAAAAGCTACAAAGGTGCAAAGAAGAATGCACGTAAACTTCTAAGTTAAGATTGCTAACTAGAAGATCCATTTTAGCTAACTTGAAGCTCACACTTCCTACTTTGAGTTCACACTTGCTAACTAACACTCTAAAAGACAACTAGAAGACAACTAGTGCCCACAAGTGCATGTGAGAAAGAGACTCACTTACAATATCAATTTGCTAGAAATAAACTAAGCAAACCTAAGCTAGGAACTACTAGAGGGGTCATATGAAAGATCATACATCAATCCTCATCATGCCTCCCCACAATAGAAGCATTGGACTCCAATGCTTTCAAAAGAATAGGAAAGTCACGGGACATCTGATGAAAAGAAATCCAACGAGCCTGATGCGGCAGCTGTCCTCGCCGAGCCACAAGATATGAGGTGGTAGACCCCTGACGAGTCTGTCGAGTCTTCGTGTCATAGATCTGATCTGCATCCAATGGTAATCGTGCTTCAGGAACCACGTCCACAGGATGGCTGATAGCTGGTGCAGTCTCCAATGTAGAGTCAAAGTACAACTTCAAGAGATCCACATTGACGACGTCATGAATTCCCAAGTGTGCGGGAAGATCAAGGCGGAAAGCATTCTCGGACACCTACTGAAGAATAGTGTAAGGCCCATAGCGAATTGGTTTGATTTTGCTATGAGTCTTATCAGTGAAACGCCGCTTGTCAAGATGCAACCAAACTTTATCACCAACCTGAAAAGGATGAGGAATTCGATGTCGATCCATGGCCTTTTTCTGCTGCTTGTGTCTTTTGCAAAATCTCAACCACCTTTGATTGAAGATTGTGCAAGTGTTGAACAAATGAGTGTGCCTTGTCTTGCTCCTTCTGAAGATGTGAAGTGACAGGAGAAGGCAAAGATAAAGGTAACTCATAAGGTGCCAAGGGCTGAAATCCCATACAAACTTCAAAGGGTGAATGACCTGTAGAAGAGTGTAGGGCCCTATTATAGGCATGTTCAATATGCGTGAGACTCAAGTCCCACTTTTCTGGTGAAGCGTGATGATAGATTCGCAAACTTTGCACAAGTGTACGGTTTACCACTTCAGTCTGCCCATCGGACTGCGGATGATAGGCGGTAGAGAAGTTAAGGGAAACTCCCAAAATCTTCCACAAAGAATGCCAAAAGTGACCCACAAAGCGTGAATCACGATCCGAGATAATGCTGGTAGGTAGACCAAAGGAACGCCAAATGCTATCAAAGAAAAATTGAGCTAAGTCTGATGCAGAACTTGTCTTGCGGCATGGAATGAACTTAGCCATTTTGCTGAATCTGTCAACCACCACGAACACACAATCATGTTGGCGCACTGTCATAGGAAAACCACTAACCAAGTCCATGGAAATGCTTTCCCAAGGACGGGAAGGAATGGGCAAAGGCATGCCTAAGCCAAACTTTCTATTAGCTGGTTTTGAGCGACAACAAACTGCACACTGCTTGAGAAATCTCAACACATCCCTCTGCATTTTTGGCCAATAGAAAAATCGTTGCAAATGATGAAGTGTTTTATGCTTCCCAAAGTGACCACCATAAAGTGTAGAATGAGCTTCCTTAAGAAGCGACACTCTAGGTTCACAAGGAACACAAACCTTGTCCAATTTGTAGAGAAGTCCTTCTTTGATGTAGAAATCTTGGAAAGGACGCAAATTGGAAGAAGAAGGCTTACTCACTTGCTCAAATATTTTTCCAAAATCAGGATCCTGAGAATACTGATTAGGCCAAGTCTGAAATCCCAAGTGTGAAGTGGACATGACTGTTAAGGCAAGAGCGGCTGGAGGCCTACTCAAACAATCAGCAACTGTATTACTCTTCCCCTTTTTGTACTTGATCACCAAGTGAAATTGTTGGAGGTAAGAGGCCCACTTCATATGTCTTGATTCTTCAATTTTACTTTGAGATTGTAAAAACTTGAGAGGCATATGATCGGTGTGTACTCATCGTATCTTTTCCCAAAAGATAGTGTCTCCAGATACTTAATGGCTTGAACTAAAGCATACAACTCCTTGTCATATGTAGAATAGTTCAACTTAGCAGCAGAAAAAGTTTCTAAATGATAAGCTACTGGATGACCATTCTGTTTGAGCACAACTCCTAAGGCAACTTTAGAGGCATCTGTTTCAATCTCAAAAGGTTGAGAAAGGTCAGGTAAAGTTAACACAGGTTCTGTACACAATTTCTTTTTGAGTTTCTCAAAGGCAACTTCTTGGCTTTTCTCCCAATGAAATGGAGTTTTGGACTTAGTGAGATAATGCAATGGAGTTGCAAGGGTGGAATATTGAGGAATGAACTTGCGATAAAAGTTCGCAAGTCCTAGGAAACTCCTTAACTCAGTGAGAGTTGTAGGAGGGGACCACTTAAGCAAAACATCAACTTTAAGGGGATCTACCTGAATTCCACTCTCACTAATCACATAGCCAAGGTAAGAAACTGAAGTATTGCCAAAAGAACACTTGGAAGAGTTGGCATATAATTGATTCTTCGCAAGAAGATCAAGGGTTTTCTGGATATGCCTAAGGTGTTCCTCCCAAGTTTTTGAGAAAATCAATATATCATCAAGATATATAATGACAAATTTGTCAAGGACTTCACGAAATACATCATTCATCAACCTCATGAAGGTTGCAGGAGCATTAGTAAGACCGAAGGGCATGACCAACCATTCAAAGAGGCCCATCTTCGTCTTGAAAGCAGTCTTCCATGTATCCTCAGCTTGGATACGCACTTGATGATATCCACTTTTGAGATCTATTTTTGAAAAGAACTTAGCTCCTTGAAGCTGATCTAATAAATCATCAATGCGGGGTAAGGGATATCTATTCTTCACAAGAAATTCTGTTCAATGCACGAAAATCAATGCATAATCTCCAAGTGCCATCTTTCTTAAGAACTAACAAAATAGGTGATGCACAAGCGAAGTACTTTCCTTAATGAAACCCTTAGACAACAAATCTTCTATTTGCTTTTTTATTTCTTCATTTTGCAAAATAGATTGTCTATACATGGGAGCATTAGGAAGAGAAGAACCTGGAATTATTTCAATGCTGTGATTAATTGTGCGAATTGGAGGAAGAGACTTTGGCTCCTGAAATATGTGTGAATAACTTTGCAATATTTTATCCATTGAAGAGTGTTGCTTTGTAATGGATGTAGATGTAGAAGTGTTTTGAGAGCGAATGAAAATTAGAGCAACATCACCACCTTTCTTAATTACTCTTTTCGTTTGCTTGGAACTTAGAATGATATTAGGAGTGTTGGTGCTCTTAATGAGAAAGACCTTACCATATTTTTGAAGTGTGTAGGTTCTTTTAAAAGCATCATAAACAGCTCTCCTATCATACTGAAAAGGTTGTCCAAGCAAAATCCCACAACAATCCATAGGAGTCACATCACAAGTGACTTGATCTATGAAATGTGGGCCAAGTGCAAATTTTAAAGTGCAAGTGTGAGTGATTTCTGAGCCTCTTCCACTATCCTTCCAACCCAAAGAATAAGGTTGAGGATGAGGCTCCATAGGTAACTTCAAACGCTCGACAATGGACCTCGCAATTAGATTTTTCTGCGAGCCATTGTCCACTATACAATCAGTTGCAAAGTTGTGAAGTAAGTGGGCTCGAGTGATGAACAAAGCATCACGAGCTCCATCTGAAGAACTTACATTTACTAAGGTAACTTCATTAAGCTTACCTCGTAATTCCGTATATACTCTACTCTCTCCTACAGACTCAAGGGGACCCTTGGAAGCATCCTCCTCTTGAGTAGTAATCACTAAACTCTTCTTTTTGAGCTTAAAGCAATCAGCTTTCTCATGCCCTTTCTTCTTACAATAATTGCAGAATTTCTTAGAAGAAGAAGATGAAGATTTAGAAGAAGAGGAAGAAGGAGTAGAAGCGGAAGGGGAAGGAGAAGAAGGAGATGGAGAAGACACATTCTTCTTTTGAGCAAAATTCTTCTTTTGAGAGAAAGAATTATTCCCTTTTGATGAGTTTCCAACCACTTGAGTAACAGGTGTGCGGAATTCCTGCGATTGCGCCTTGAACTTGTCCTCCGCAAGTTGTGCCTGATTGAAAACTTGATCCAATGTTTCCATAGAAACAAACATTAGTTCCCTGTACAAATGTTCTAACAAGCCACTTTGAAACTTGAGAATCAAACCTGGAACATCATCCTCCACATTCACAAGTATTCCGAACCTGTTAAATTGGAAAATATATTCTTGTACAGACATATTAGTACCTTGGCGAAAACGAAACCATTTAATAACCAATTCTCTAGAATAATTTGAAGGATAGAAATTGGTTTTAAGACATTGTACAAGCTCATCCCATGTGGTGAGTTCTTGTCCTCGTTTTCGTTCCACAAGTACTTTGGCTAAGCGAGAAAGTTTAAGCTTAGCATAAGGCACTACATCATCTTCTGAAAGTTGAGAAAAAGCAAACCAAGAACTCATGTCAAGAATCCAACTATTCAAGACATCAGGGTTCCTGGATCCATCATACAATGGGACTTCACAACGAACTCTCAAACGTGAATCATGAGCAGAAGTGGAGGTATTATGCAAAGAAATGTCATTTACCTTCATGGCAAGGTTGCCAAGGACTTCCGCCATTGTAGTGTCATTTGCCTTATCGGCCAAAGTGTTTACAACATGGGCCAATTCTGCCACTTGGGCAGCCAAGTCAGAGGCCATGTGTTCTCGGGTATAAGCTAGAAGTACAGTTTAAGAAAGCACTAAATCAAGGAAGTACAATGCAAATTTCCTTGTTACAATGGAGTGCTGCTTAACTGAAAAATTAACTCCTAAGGCTAGCATTTTGAAAATTTTTAACTAATATAAAGTGCAAAATTTAAAATTTATTAATTTAAAAATAACTTAATCAAAAATTAAATTTCAATTAATCAAAAGATTAAAGAATTTAATTAAGTCATTAAAAATTAAATTAATAAAATAAAATTTTAACATGCACTTTAAAATAGTAAAAATTTAAAATTTTTACAATAAATTTACCCTTTCTGCTGTTTAGACTGGACAAAAACTACAGTGCATGAAAATTTTGCATGCTCTAAATTTGTCCTCTGCACGCTTCCCGAGGCATGGATTTCAGGGAGTGTGGTGCAGGTCCCGACAGAAAAAAAAAAAAAATCTGATGCGAGCTCCAAAGCTGCGCAGGCACCCGTGCGGTGCTGTGAGCTGCCTGCCGTCGGCATCGAAGGACAGGCGTAGCTGTGCCTCCTGCCTCGGCTACGATGCTTGTCTCTCGACGACGTCGTCGACAAGGGGGTGTGGAGGGGAAGGCCGACGCGTCGGCTATGACATGCTGCTGTCATGCTCTGACGAATGTCGGCGTCGACTGTGTCGCGACGCGCTGGCCTTGGCGCGCGTTTGTCGCGGATGCCTCGGCAGTGTTGTCGCGGGATGACCTCGGCCGATTGTCTTGGACGGCCTCGCTGTCGCGCGGACAGTCGAACGTCGCCGAATGTCGTGCTCCCTCGCTCCCTCGTCGCAAATTCGCGCGGGTGCGAATGTGGCCGTCGCTGTCGAACATCGAAGTGCGAGAAGAGGTGGTCGAGTTGAAAAAAATAAAAATAAAAAGATAACAATTCCTTTTTTTTTTTACAATTTTGCAGCAGATCTAATATATATATTTAAAATAATATATTGACCGAATTTGAAAGCTTTCTAACACAAAATTAAAAAAATTTAAAAATTAACCATGGGGGTTAATCTTAAAATTTAAAAAGCTTGAAATTATGCAAATGTGAGCAACCAGCTCCCACCAGTAGCTCTCCTTTCAAGATCCGGTCGACACACGACCAGCGTTTGAAAGGCACCCAGCTCTAAGTCGACACACGACCTAGCTTTGGAGTCCTCCTGAAGCTCTTCAATACTCAAAAATGGGGGGGGCAGCAGGGTCAAAAGGCTCCCTAATCCTAATTGGACCGTAGCTACGATCCAATCCCTTCCAAGGATCGGTATACGAAGAACTCTGGGGCAAACTCTTCCTATACTTTTTAAGCATAAGCAAGAAGTTGGAACGAGGGGTTTGTCGGCGAAGGAACTTCCTTCTCCGAATGGTTTTCAAGCTCCCTTTGGGCTTAAACCGAGTCCTCAATGAGAATACGTTTCTCATAATAATCCTATCTCCTATCCTCTCACCTCACAAGCCCTAGTGCAAACATGAACTAGGCTCTGATACCAATGAAAAGGATTGAAAATCCAACTAAGAGTTCTATTATTTACAAATCATTATATAGGCACTAATGGCCCAAAATACATAACCAACCCATGAAATCATGGATTTGATTCACACGCTTAACCCAAAAGCTACAAAGGTGCAAAGAAGAATGCACGTAAACTTCTAAGTTAAGATTGCTAACTAGAAGATCCATTTTAGCTAACTTGAAGCTCACACTTCCTACTTTGAGTTCACACTTGCTAACTAACACTCTAAAAGACAACTAGAAGACAACTAGTGCCCACAAGTGCATGTGAGAAAGAGACTCACTTACAATATCAATTTGCTAGAAATAAACTAAGCAAACCTAAGCTAGGAACTACTAGAGGGGTCATATGAAAGATCATACATCAATCCTCATCAAGTTGTCTCTCATGCCATCACTAGTGGATACTTCGTAGTACATCCTACCAGAGTAAACACTAACTCTAGAAGGTTCTAGGGAAACCTGACACCTAATGATTTTGGTAGAAGCATATTAGAAATCAATTTCATTAGTATAGCATGCCTCGTGCCCATTACCCTAGCCTCATACCAGTGTGCCACAAGTATACCTACCAAAGTACCTCTCCATAACTGCATCTCTTTGATCCCAGTGAGTAGATTCAATCAACCATATCTCTATCAGAATGTGTAGTATCTAAAATATATCCTCTAGCATTACTGTCATCTCCCCTATCAATAGGTGGAAGGTTTTGGTGTGTGGGTCCCATAGGTCAATAAGCACCGTCAAGTAAGCACGATCACCTAGCACAGGCTCTAACTATGTCACCTGCTTGAGTAAAATGGCATCAAGACACTCTTAGTATGCATTATTCAATAAATCTCTCATGGTATCAAATAGATATGGAACCTGACATCAACTCTTCACCACCTGGCAGAGGCAAGTCGGTCAAAAATAGGCTCCAAACAGGCTTCAAAATGCCCCAAAAACACTCAAAAAAAGATAAAAAAGACCCCTTTTTTAGTCTAGTTTTTTATCTTCCCACCCTGGTTTGGCCCCCAAATTTGTGATCTTCCCACCCTAGGATGGCCCCTTAATAGCTCAGGCTGGCCGTCCCACCCCAGGACGACCCCCAAACTAGGCAAAATTGGAACTTATAGGCCCTCAAAAATAGGCAAAAATAGCAAAATTAAAGTCCTAAAAAGAAATTAAATCACATGACAACACAAAAACAAGCATAAAACATTACCAAGTATTTCTAATAAAGTTTAATTACTAATAATTTAGTGTGCCCTAGAAAAAAGCAAAAATAAGCCCTAATTTCCATTTCAATTTCAAGCATAGTGCAATAAGAAATCCAATTCTTACCTGTCTCGCATCAGCTCTGCCACTGGATGAGTCTACACGCTGGCTCATGGTGATTATAGGATTATTTTGGTAGTCTCTACTACTTATAATTCTTCTCCTCCTCCTCTCCTCTCAAGCTACAAATATGCAAATGCACAAATGAGCCCAAATGACCCATTTTTGGCTTAAATAACCCTCCTAGGGCCCTGACCATCCTGGGGTGATCCAGGTGGCTTATTGGCTGGTCATACCATCTTGGTATAGTCATAAACCATACCACCATCCCACCCTGGGATGGCCATAGCAAAATTTCATAAAAACAACTTAAAATGCACCAAAAAGGGTCCAAAACCCATAAAAAATAGCTCAAATTTGGTCAAAATTCACATAGGATCAAGAGGAATCTAAATTTCTCATGGAGAAGTGGAAATTTTTTTAACTCATACCCTAATAAGGCAATTTTGGCTAGACAACCCCACATAAATAAATATTTCAGCTCCTTTCTTCCAAACAACATCAGTAGAATCACCATAATCCTCTTGAAACACCCCATTTCTCAATGAGTTACATCAAAGGAAACCCTAACAAAGTCATATGTTTCAAGTGACTCATAATTTTATCACTGGTCACTCCCTCATTGACTCGTCACTTGAGGGGTTTGTCATACTTAGCATATTCATAATCAAAATCAACATTCACAAAGTCAATCATGCAAATTGCATTCGTTCAACGAATCTTTGACAAAGACAATCACACCCCTGCTTGGGACAAAAAACAAGCACAAGTTAAACAAATTATTGGTATTCTAAGAGCATGAAGGATTATATGCCTTGCACCTTCATGACTAAAAAATATCTAAGATCAAGCTAACCTTACCTAAAAGGTTGCACTTGAAGCATGTTCCTTAGCTCGTCAAGAAAAAGGACTCAAGAACGCATACTCTTTCTAGGATTGGGGCATAAACATTTGGTTAGTTTATCAAATAACCCTAATTATTTAACATTAGTCATCTATTTTTGCTCAGTGTTGTGTTGCACACAACACATCTCAAAAAGGGGCATCTGTAGACACTAAAATTTGGTCAATTCGATTAGGCAATCAGAAGCACTAGTTAATTGACACCATATGCCCCCTTGGCCAACCTTTAGAGGTTTACTAGTGGTCCTAACCACTCCTAGAAGGCTAAAATCCATTTTTGGGTACTTTTGGGCCATATAGGCATGACTGTCCCACCTTGGGACAATCATAATTCATGGTCGTCCCACCCAGGGATGGTCACATGTAGCCATCCTTGGGTGGTATAACCAGGGCCTTTGACCCTTAAAAAGTAAAAATATGGCCAAATGGTTCCCAAGGACTACAATTTAGCCCATCTATTCTCTCATGCAAGTCTGAGGGTGCAAAAATATTATGACATGTTGCATGTTTGACTCCCAAAATGGAGATGCCTTCCCCCTCCAATGCATGATGAGTTGTGGACAAGTGGCACCTGGTGCCTTGCATGCCCTTGCATGCCTATTTGCCCTAGGGGTTCCCTTTGGCTATAAAGTGGATCCATTTTCTACACAAACCATAGAGAGGATTTTTGAGACATAGCAATGGAGTGCTACCAATATTTCCCCTCACCATTTTGTGCCCTCATTCCCTCGAAATCTTTACCTAGCGAAGGAAGTTTGCGAGTGAAATAGGAGGCATAATATAATCCTAAAACCAAACTAAGTGATTTTTATAACTAAATTCAATGACAACATTGTTTAGGAGGTCCATAACCAATTCACAGAGGAATTAGTGACAAAATAAGGGTAAAATTGGTGGTTGTCCCACCCCAGGATAGTCCCCAGTTCGTGATAGTCCCAACTATACCACCCCAGGATGGTGGCTTATCTATGCATGATTTATGTACTATAATTTTTTATATTCTATATTATCATATGATGCTTCTGTCAAAATTTCATGTATTTTAGATCTATATTGAGTGAGATATCATATTTTTAGTGTTTTGTAGGGTCTCATGTAGGTCTACGATGGTCATCTGGAGAAACACCTAAAACTATTATTGATTTTGTAAATTTGACTAGATGGGTTCTCTTAGAATCATATTTTAGGTATAGTATCCAAGTTTCATTTGATTTGGATGTGTTTTGGTTCATAAATTACTTGCTTTGGGTTTTGCGGGTTGGGAATGATCATTGCAATTATGATACACCATCAGACACAATTTCAGATATATTTTTGGTGATATCTTCCCAAAACCTTCTATTTTACATACCTATGCAATTTCAAGTTATTTGGAGTTTATTTGATATAATATCCATGCATATTCTCATTACTAGTATTTTGATGCCTATGGGGATTGAAGAATACAAGCTTATACTGAGGGGGGGGTGAACATTATAAGACCACTTTTTAGTTTCTTTCCAAACCAATATCAATTAATTTCCTTAATTGCAATAACCAAATATAGCAGTGTGCATTAATAACTCAGATAGCAATGGTAAGCAAGAGCACAAGTCACCACACACAATTGAGACACAATATTTAACGTCGTTCCCCCAATGTGGGGTACTCCACAAGATAATATCCTTATAATATTTCACACAAAAATAAGGATCCTTATCCAATACAATAATTTCTTTGATCTGCTCAAATCTAGGAAATAACAAGCTCACACAAAACTTGTCCAAATCTGCATAAAAAGCTCACATAGAACTTGTCCAAAATTGCTCAACAAGCTCACACTGAACTTTTCCAAATATGCTGTAGCAATCTCACCAAGAACTTGTCCAAAACTACTCCAACAAGCTCACTAAGAACTTGTCCAAATCTGCTCTAACAAGCTCACCAAGAACTTGTCCAAATCTACTCTAGCAAGCTCACCAAGAACTTGCTCAAATCTGCTCCAACAATATGTCTAAAACTATCCACAAATTTGTCTAAAAATATCAACAAATTTGTCCCAAAAACTATCCACAAAGTCTTCTCAAAGGCTCAATCAATCATACACAAACTACCACAAATTTGTCCAAAAATCTATCCCAAAGGCCTTCTCAAAGGCTCAATCAATCATGCTCAAACTGCCACAAATTTGTCCAGAAATCTATCCCAAAGGCCTTCTTAAAGGCTCAATAAATCATACACAAATTGCTATCCAAAAATCTATCCCAAAGGTCTTATCAAAGGCTCAATCAATCATGCTCAAGTAGCACTCAAATCTCATCCACAAATCTATGAAGGCAAGGCTCAAAGATGAACTCAACAATGAATGGCAATGCACTCTACAATGGATGACAACAATGATCCACTATGATCTCAAATCAACTCAACTCAAATCAATATCAACTCAAGTCAACTCATAGAAGCATAAAGAGAATTGTTAGAGACTCAATATGTTCTAAGATCAATCTCAACTCAAATCAAAATTATAGAATAGTTTGTTTCATGGGACTTGAACAATCACCTCACACAATTACTTGACTAGGCTCAATCAACTCAACTCAACCAATCACCACAAGGGACACTCTTTCTCACAAAACCCTAGTCCAAGTATGTATCAACCAACTCAAATGTTTCCAACAATGCTCAACCACAAATCTCACATAACAATGATACTCATGTTCTTTTCAAGTTCTTTACATAACCAATGGGCTTCAACAACTATGCTTATAAAACAAGGTTTAAACACAACTCTCAAACTAGAAAACCTTGAAGAATTCAACCAAACACTTTCAAAAAGGAAACCACAATCAATCCTTTTCACTCCAATGATATTTCAGAAATCAACCACCATAAACAATCAATAGGAGAATGTGCCCATACCTTTTTGATGCCAAGAAGTTGTCCACAAAATCTGCCACACTAAACACAACTTTCCTTTCCAATCTCAATAAGGGCTAGTGGACTTCAAATAATAATCACAAGATAAAGCATAACTCAATTTAAACCTTTTTACTCCAACTTAATAAACACATCCACCAAAGTCCTTTTTAATAAAAACCCTTATCAAAAATAATAATCAATAAACCTCTCAAAAATTATTTTATAACAACTCCTTATTTCTCCTAAATCTTAATTCTCAATTTCATGAACATCAAATTAAATCAACAACTCATCCACCTTTGAAATAATAATCACAACCCTTATAAAAACAAATTTTAATTAAAAACTTTAATTATTCCTAACCACCTTATAACTCCAACTTAGGGCTTAACAAAAATTAATTAGAGCAAAAACGTATTTACCTCCTCAAGGGGATTCGAACCCTCGACTTGCCCACACCGCGAGCGCCTTAGCCGCGGCTAAGGTTGCCACACGAGCTAGCTACTCGTTTGAAAGGGAAAGGCACAACGTGCCTTAAAACCTTTCCTCCCTTTCCACAAATCAAAAGTGCTTCGAGCGCTTTTCTTCCAACGCCTTCCGAACGCAATCAAGGGGATTCAAAACCTTGACATTTTTGTTGCCACACACCTTAGCCAAAATCCAATTGCCAATGCACCACTCTGCCCATGATGACTTTGGACTTCGACCAACCTTCGTTTATTCACTACTTCTGCTTTCTAAAATATTTTTGCACGAGCTCAATTCGGATGCTTAGCCAATGATTATTAACCATGAGCATGAATCAGTTTATGAACCTTAGGTATCCCCTTTATATAGCCTCCTTATTATTTTTTATGACGTCGACGGAAATCTTGTTTAATTAATTTTAATTTAAATTTAAATTTTAAATAATTAAAATTTAAACTAAATATTAAAAATTAAATATCTCCATCACCGGGGCACCTTTTTCGATGAAACGAAAGGCCAACTTGGGTTTTAAGAAAAACCCAGTTCAAATCTGCCATCCATGGTTTTAAATAAAACCTTTTATTTTGCCTACCTTGGTTTTCACAAAAACCTTGTATTTATCCATTCTTTCCAAAATATCATTTGGCCACCAAAACTCAATGTGATCCATGTGACATCAATGATCCATGTGATATCAATGACAACATAAAATAACTCAAATTTCCAACAATCTCCTCCTTTTTCATTGATGGCAACACCTCTAATGCAAAAACCACAATCACTACAAAAACCATCTCTGAGAATCAAAGCTACTCCCCTTGACTCAATACTCTCTATGGAGGCTGCTCCCCCTAACTCAATGCTCTCTTTGGAGGATGCTCCCCCTAACTCAATGCTCTCCCCCTTACTCAAATCTCTCCCCCTTTGACATCAATGGCAAAAGGGACACCTATGGGGCTAAAATATATGACTCTTAAGCATAGCCCCCTCACCACCTTCTCTCTTGAGGTGATTAATTTTGGGGTGGGAGTACTTTTACTCCCATATTACATTGTTTCTTTCCTCTATCAACTTCCTTCCATGTTTTTCTGATATCCTTCTCTTGATCTTCTTGCCTTGAACCTTCTTGCCTTGAACCTGTTTGACCTTCTTGCCTTGAACCTGTTTGACCTTCTTGCCTTGAACTTGTTTGGAATTGAGTCCTACACCATTTTGCAATATATCCAAAGTTATTGCAGTTAAAACACTTGATATTGTAGCCTTTGGATGGTGCCCATATCCTGAAATCTTTCTTGAAATAATTTCCATATCCATTCCTTTCCTGAACCCTGTATTGTGAAGTTATGTTTTCATGACCATTATGACCATGACTTTTGAATTGTGTAGCTCTAAAACCAAAACCATGTTGCTCATTTTCTTTGCACTGAGAAGCTCTATGACCAATCCTGTTACATGAGAAGCAATGTCCCTGAAAACCATACCTTCTTCCTTTGATGTTCCTTCTAGCAAAATCAAACTTCTTTGATCCATAGACCCCCGCAGATGTATAGCCCTATGTCCAAATCCATTACAAGAAAAACAATGTCCTTGAAAAGCCCTTTGTTCATGCCTTGGTTCCTCATACCTTTCTTGACCATTATCCTTATGATCATTTTCAACTTGTGCATTGCATCCTTGAACCTTCTTTGTAGTATCTAAATCCTCTTCCTTAGTTTCTTCCTTGTTTTTCTCTTCAAGTATTTATTTTCCTTTTGAACTTGATTCACCTATCTCAAAACAAGATCCAAACTGAATATTTGGAGCCATAGGAACTTTGGAACTTTCTTCATAACACTTAGGAGCTTCCTTGCTTTCATCTTTTAGAACTTCCTTTCCTTTTGAGTGTGATTCCCCAAACCTGAAATATGAGACTTTCGGTGCTTTGGAATCTTCCTCTTCTTTCTCTTCATTTGTGTCAAGTAGCAAATTGGCACACATCTCTATAGCCTCTAAAATGCAAGTATCCATTTTTGCTGCTTATTTTTCTTTAGGAACCGGTTCTTCCTTATAGATTTCTGAAACAAAGCCTCTTGATACAAATATAGGTCCTTGTGTACTTATTTTTTATTTCCCTTCTTCATAACCAAGCCCTGGCTTTATAAATGGATCTCGTTGTAAATCCAAAAAATTATCCAGAGTTTTTGAATTCCTTTGAAATCTTGCTAACTCATTTATGTAGGTCCCCAAACTTTTTTGATTTTCTTCTTCTAACAGATTACATCTTTCTTTTCTCTCCTTCAATTTCTCAGAAATAGTGATGCCAAGCTCTTTTGTTTCTTGAAGCTCTTTTTCCAAATATTGAATGTGTTGATTAAGCATCATATTGACCTTTTCATTTTCATGAACCTTATTTTCAAGCCTCTTGATTTTCTTTTCCAACCTCCTGATTTTCTTTTCCTGTTTTGTGGAATCCTCTTCTTCATCATCACTGCTGCTGGAATTGTCACTAGAACTGCTGCTAGAACTATTACTGGAACTATTGCTTTCTTTTTCAACAAATAAACTTTCCTTGTTGCAATTGTTGTAGTATGTGCAATCATCATCTATATGCCCAAAATATCCGCATATGAAGCATTTTAGTATCCTTAGACCCTTCTTGTACCTATTTTCTTTCTCAATGGCTATGGCAAGCTCTTCATGTCTTTCTTCAATAGATATATCCTCTTCTTTAACTTCAATACCTAGGAATAGGTGTTCTTGCCTTTCTTCACTTATTCCAAAGAATGTACATTCTTCTTCATCTGACTGGTTTCTGTCACTGTGATCTGAGCTATCTCTTGCATCTACAATGTAGTAAGATTTCTTTACCTTACGAAAAATTTTCTTCTTCTCATACATGTTTTGCTTGTATATGTCATCTTTGTCATGCTTATGCTTTCCATATCTTTTCTTCTGTGACCCTATTTTTCATCATCATTGTTTTCTTCATGTGGACACTTGTATGCATAGTGACCAAGATCACCACACTTGTAGCATCTGACTTTCCTTATATCCCTAAAATTCCTTGAGTCCTTATTAATTTTGATGAAGTTAGCTTCCTCATCATTATCTACAACTCTATCTATTTTTGGAACTTTCCCTTTCTCTTTTTTTGAAGCCTTGAATGCAATCTCTTTTATTGGAACTTGATGCTTACTTACCCTCATCTCATAAGCTGTGAGAGTTCCTTGCAATTCTTCCATTGTTAGCTTGTTGATATCCATTATTTCTTCTATTGCTGAAACCTTAGCATCATATTTCATGGGAAGTGATCTCAAAACCTTTTGAGTAACTTTTGATTCTTTCATCTCAAATCCTAGACCTCTCATGGTGTTAGTAATCTCATCAACTCGAAGTAAAAACCTTGCAATATCTTCAAAATATTCCATTTTCAATTCCTCAAATCTTTTTCTATGAGTTTGTAGTTTTTCCAACTTTACCTTGGAATCTTCTTCATAAGTATTCTGCAACTTGGTCCACATCTCATTAGTTGAATTACATACCATGACCTTTGCAAAATCTATCTCTCGTAGCCCACTCAAAATACAATTCATTGCTCTTGCATTGATCTCAACCAATTTCCTGATAGTCTTATCTACCTCGAGATAACCTTCAACCCTATACTCTTTTTCAACCATTTGCCATACCTCATATCCTTGTGATATCAAGTAGTTCTTCATCCTCATGCTCTAGAAAGCATAATTTTTACCATAAAATAGTGGATCCTTATTTGTGGATGATCCATTCTGTGAAGCCATTTGTGTTCTTGTAGAATATGCCCTCAAGCTATTAGCTTTTTTGAAGGAACCTACTCTGATACCAATTGAAGAACACAAGCTTATACTGAGAGAGAGGGGTGAAAAATATAAGACTACTTTTTACTTTCTTTCCAAATCAATATCAATTAATGTCCTTAATTGCAATAAAAAAATATAGTAGTGTGCATTAATAACTCATATAGCAATAGTAAGCAAGAGCATAAGTCATCATACACAATCGAGACACAAGATTTAACGTGGTTCCCCTAATGTAGGATAATCCAAAAGATAATTTTCTTATAATATTTCACACAAAAATAAGGATCCTTATCCACTACAATGATTTCTTTGATCTACTCAAAGCTAGGCAATAACAACCTCACACAGAACTTGTCCAAAACTGCATAACAACCTCACATAGAACTTGTCCAAAACTAGTCAACAAGCTCACATAGAACTTGCTCAAATCTGTGATGCGTAGTCGTTATATCATCTTTAATTCTCAATGAATTTGTCAATCCAGGGCTGTGTACAAGGCTATCTACGAAAGAAGAAGTGAAACAGCTATAACTTAGGTCAATCTAGAGCAACAGGTCTTATTGGTGGAACCGGTTGTGTGGGGGGTTTTAGGACATTCCTATTTCTAATTGTATAAATCAAATCTTAATCTAATTGCAAAAATTGAAACTAATCATTAACTACAAAAATGAAATCCTGATTTACAATTGCAAAATGAGACCTAATTATGTTGCAAAAATAACAGTTGTAGAATTGAAAGTATGATTCTAATTGCAGAAAGGAAATCTATTTACTTTTGTAGCAATGGAAGTCTAATTATAGCATGGAAAATAAAACCCTGTCAAGACTTTGTAATAGAAGGTTGTCAATTTTCTGTGTAGGGGTTGACAACAAAACACAAAATGCAAGAAATTGCAGAAAACAACAAATTCTAGAAATAACAGTCTGAAATAAAATGGAAGCTTTGCTGAAAGTAAATATTGTTAGAAAAATGAACTAATGTTTATTATTCAGCAGGGTGTTTAAATAGAGGTTACAATGCCGAGAATAGTCACCGACGTAAACAGAACTGTTACAGGAGTTGTAACAGTATGCCTAAATAATGAAATATAGACAAAATATATTAAAGTATGCTAACATCCCCCTTTATTACATTATTTGGGTAATGTAATAACTAATAGTTGTACTAGACTACTAACATCCCCCCTGATTACATCATTTTGCAATACAAAGAGAGCTGCGAAACAATTCAAATTTGACATGTGCAAGTGCCTTAGTGAAAATGTCTGCAACTTGAGCATCGATGGGAATGTGTTGAAGCTGAATTTGGTGCTTTGGAACTTCATCTCGAATGAAATGACATTGTGTGTCAATGTGCTTTGTTCTTTCATGATGGACTGGATTCTTGACGAGGTTCAGAACACCCTGATTATCGTAAAACAAGTGTATTGGATATTTTTATGGATGGCCCATACTTGTCAGAATGCGACGCAACCATATCACTTCGCACATAGCTTCACGTGTGGCACGATACTCTGCCTCTATTGATGAAATAGCAACCACCTGTTGCTTCTTGCTGTGCCAAGATATAGGACCGGATCCCAGATGAAAAATGTATCCAGAAGTTGACTTACGATCATCAAATGATCCGGCATAGTCGGAGTCCGTGTATCCTTGCAAGAAGAATTTGTTATTCTTCTTGTATTCTAGGCCATATTCCATAGTACCACGGACATAGTGAAGAACACATTTTGCTACTTTCCAATGAGTGGTCTTAGGCTCCTACATGAACCTCGAAAGATAGTTGATAGAAAATACGAGATCTGGCCTAGTATTGGTCAGATATATGAGACTCCCAATCAACTGTCGATAGAGAGTACCATCTACCTGAGGTAAATCATCATATCATGATAACTAAAGTCCATTCTCCATCGGAGTTGCCATAGGCTTGCAATCAGTCATGCGATATTTTTCCAGCAATGTCTTGGCATATTTTTTCTGAGACACTTTGATGGAGTGCTCCTTCTGGCTGAATTCTAGACCAAGACAGTAATGGAGAAGTCTAAGATATGTCGTCTCAAAATATTTACACAAGTTTCTTTTGACAGTAGAGATCATAGTTTCTGAACTCCCTGTAATGAGCAGATCATCAACATAGAGTACAAGCAACACTATCTCAGAACCCTATTTCTTGAAATAGAGGTTTGCATCTGACGAAAATCTCTTAAATCCATGCTGCATAAGGTGATTGTCCATTTTTATATACCAAGCTCGAGGAGCTTGTTTCAGACCATATAAGGATTTGACCAATTTGCAAACCTTCTGCTCTTGGCCTTCCACTTCAAATCCTTCTGGCTAAGTCATGTAGACTTCTTCTTGGAGATCACCATTTAGAAAGGCACTTTTGACATCCATCTGGTGAACTTTCCACCCATATTGTGCTGACATAGCACACATAACTCGAATTGTGGTCATCCGAGCAGTAGGTGCAAAAGTTTCCTCGTAGTCAATGCCTTCCTTTTGAGCATAGCCCTTTGCAACAAGACAGGCCTTATGCTTATAAATTGTTCCATCTACCTTGTACTTGACTTTATATACCCATTTGTAGCCAATGGGTTTCTTTCCATGTGGCAGATCAACAAGCTTCCAAGTTTTATTTTTCATCAAAGACTCATACTCTGTATCCATAGCGGCCTTCCACTGAGGCTCACTAAGAGCATCTTGCACTGATGCAGGTTCAAGATCATCTATGGTAGACATGAATGCCCTGTCATCATCAATATCCATATCCTCTACTTCTGTACGTGGAGTTACAGAAATTTCCTCAAAAGATTGACAAAGATCATCAACCTCACCATTTTCTTTGGCTTCTTTTTCCTTTTGAGCCATACTGCGTGTACGAGGTCTATCCAAGTTCAAATTTTGAGGAGTGGATAAATTTGCGTCTCTGATTGTATTTGTACACCATTTTGGATTCTTCTTCGGTGGTGTTGAAGAAGATGTAGAAGGACCTCCTCTCTGTGTTGACGAAGGAATCTTCTCTTCCTTAGATTCCACAAGATCTAGGTGTACTTTAGATGTGCTCAGTGATGTGAAAGCTTCATCAAAGACAACATCTTTGCTGACATGAATTTTCTTGGTCAAAGGATCTATCAAACGATATCCTTTAGAGTGCTCATCATAACCAAGAAAAATACATCTCAGTGTTTTCTCATCTAGCTTCTTCCTTTTCTATTTCGGTATGTGCATGAAAGAGTGACATTTGAAAATACATAGATGAGATATGGAGGGTTTTCAACCACTCCATGCTTCCTGTGGAGTCATTCCTTTTAGGGCCTTTGTGGGTGCCCTATTCAATAGATATACTGTAGTGGTGACAGCTTCTGCCCAATATTGTTGCCCAAGAGTAGCTCCTGTGAGCATACAACGAACCATTTCCATGATAGAACGGTTCCTTCTCTCAGCAACTCCATTTTGCTGAGTATAGGCAGTTGTTAACTGTCTCTTGATTCCATCCTTATCTAAGAATGCAAAAAATTCTTTAGAGGTAAACTCCCCCCCTCGATCTGAGCGGAGGGTTTTAATAGAAGCTCCTGACTCCTCAATAGATTTCTTGAACTACTGGAAGAATGCGAAAGCTTTAGATTTTAGTTGGAGAAAGAAAACCCACATCTTTCGTGAGTAGTCATCTACAAATAACTGAAAGTACCTCTTCCCTCCATAATTGTTGGGTGTGAAAGGACCGCATAGATCGGTGTGAATTAACTCCAGAGGTTTTCATGCTCTTGTTGAGCTCTTCTCAAATGGTACTCTATGTTGCTTTCCTGCAAAGCAGTCAGAGCACACTGGCAATGTGGCAAATAGGGAAGGAAGACCCTTTAAAATATCATACTTACTGAGCTCAAGTAAGTAGCCATAACTAAGATGCCCATATCTCTTGTGCCATAGGGAAGTTGCCTCCT
The DNA here is from genome assembly GCA_028583015.1 of Wollemia nobilis. NCBI lineage: Eukaryota > Viridiplantae > Streptophyta > Pinopsida > Araucariales > Araucariaceae > Wollemia > Wollemia nobilis. Next base: position 4,693,575 of record JAQPPZ010017206.1, on the reverse strand, counting down.
TGGTAGAGATAGTCATGGCAACATGTGGAGTAGAGATAGCATCTAGGGCAAATAAGCCATGCTTATATGAAGCCGTTGCAATCTGCTTACCCTTACTGGTAATAGTACAACACTTCTTTCCATTCTCAACATGAAAGTTGACAACCATATTTCTATCCAGGATTTGTGTGACTGACAAAAAATTGTTAGCCAATCCCAGAACATAGAGGACTTTGTCAATCTGAAACTTGCCATCAGGAAGAGTGACTGAAACTGTACCCTCTCCCTGAACCCTGTAGGTTTTATCATTAGCAATGGTGACAGGTTTGCCCTCTTTGGCCATGAATGATTCAAACCATGATCTGTCGCTAGTCATATGTTTGCTAGCTCCAGAATCGACATACCAAACAGGATCCCTCTGTGTGGAATCTATGGTAGTCATGAGCACCTTATGTGCCCATTCAAAATCTGAGTTAGATTCTTCAATAGCAACATTCACCTGGGGTTGCTTGTTTTTATTTTGTGGTTTGTTTTGGCCTTTCTGCTTGTTCTTATGCCAACACCTGTTGGTGTCATGGTTGTATTTCTCACAGATCTTGCACCACCTCTTCTTCTGTTGAGGTTTTTTTCCTTTTCCTTTCGTATCCTGTTGAGAATTTCCTCCTTTCTAAAAGTTGCCTCCATTTTTCCCATTACCTTTCTTCTTAGAACCCTACCTGTTGGTGTATAGGGCTGTATTGGAAGAGTCATCCTTGTGAAGTTGGCATGCCTCCTATTGTTGAAGCAGATTGACCAACTCGATGTAGGTAATTTGTCGTTGAGACACCTGGATGGAGGTGATCAACATATCAAATGAAAAAGGTAAAGCTCTCATCACAATTGAAATGAGAAGCTTTTCATCCACAGAATCTCCCAAAGAATTCAATTTCTCTTTCAATTCAGACACTTTGTACAGAAAGAGTTCAACTGTTTCACCCTGTCTCAAACTCAGGTTATGAAGTTGTTGTTGAATATGAAGAATGGTGGAATCATTCTTTCCCTCATAGATGGTTCTAATGGCATCCCATGCCTCTTTACCACTTGCTTTGTCAGCTATATGAGGTTGCACTTCATCTGAAATAGCAAACAAAATGAGCACCTTTGCTCGACTGTCTTTCTTGTCAAAAGCTATCTGATCAGCAGAAGGAGTTGTGGATCCTGATGCTGATGAAGGCCTAGATGTTACTCTAGTAACAATATCCCATAAATCTTCCATTTGGAGAATTGCCTTCATATTATGTTTCCATGGTGTATAATTTGGACCTTTCAATAACTGATGAGGATCAGTCATCAACTTTGCAATAGCGACCATAGTGAAGGTTCCTTATATCACCAATTGGTCCCCCTTTTGATATACCTTTTGCTAGGCCGTTATACCATACAAAATACCCACCCTTACGTGAGGGAAACTATAGATATTTAGAAAGATCAACAAAAATCACCCGCCCTTACATGAGGGAGACTATAGGTAAGTTTTAGAGATCATACGATAAGTGGAACATAAGCAGTACTGAAAGGGAATCACCTTGTTGATGGCACCTACCATAGAAGATTCTTCTCATGCATTGGGCGTAACTTCCCCTAAACACTATGAAGAATAATTCATCAGGATTTACGCCTAAACACAAGAGCGATTAAGGGTAGTGGATGGAGTGAAAAAATGCAAAAAATGGCAAACTTATTTCTCCTCGATGATTTATAGATAACAAGATCAGATGTTGTTGTAGCAGCTATATTAGGTTGCAGATACAGTATCCCAATCATGACAGCTTTACCTGTAAGTTCTGGCCAGAAGTATCACAAATATCGAATGCTGCAGTGCAATAAATTGCACGGATGGGTTTTAATTATTCCGGGGACTTAGGGAGTGAATTTGATTTTAATTTTTAATGTTATAGTGCAAAAGACAAATATGCAACATACAACAAAAAAAATTCCCACAGGAATAACCCACAAGGTGTCAGGCGTAGCCAAAAATGCACCTTTTACAATTCGCCAAATTGCTTTTTCAAAAAATTACTCACATTCCCCCTTTAATTTTTTGAAAAAAATATCCCCCCCTTAAAAAAATTCTCTTTAACAAAGCATTTTAAATAATTATTATGTATTTAAAGTTAAAATAAATAATTTTTATTATGTATTTAAAGTACGCTAACAAATATTACAACTAAAACATTAAGCACAAGATTAATCTAAGCATAAATAAACTAAGACTACAGATATTGTCAGTTGTTTACAAGCAATTGAAATAACAAGTTCTACAACTCATTCTGCTGTAGCAAAATCAGAATAAAAACCTACTGTTAGTCCTCCTCCTAGGTCTGGAAGTGGCCAACCTCCTTGTCCAGAAGAAGGTATGAGTCTCTCTCTCTCTAGATCTTAATCACACTCATTTACAAGCAATATGAAATAGAACTGGTGCACTTTATTGATTAAAGAACATGATTACAATAATTCTACTGAAAAACTGTTACAAGACTGTAACAGTCAATTTCTACCTATTTCTCTACTTTTGCTTTCTCCTAGCTTCCTTACTCTTTTCTCACTACTTACTACCTACTAGGCTCAACCTGAATGGGAGCAATATTTATAGATGTCCTATGATCTAATTACAAACTATGGATATCTCAAAAGATCTAATCCTACTATCCTTGCAACAAATTCTGGGTTTATTCTTTGATCTTTCCATTAATGATGGCTTTGGTCGGCAATGACGGCAAAGACAGATGGAAGATCTTTTCCTTTACCTTTTCCGACCTTTATTTCCCTTTTTCCAGCTTCAAAAATCGGTCAACAAGTCAAAGCACATTCTGTTTTCATTCCGGAGATAAGTGGCTTCATTCCGAAGACAATGCAATTCTCATTTCGAAGATCGCTCATTCCGAAGATACTGCAATTCTCATTCCAAAGATACTGCAATTCTCATTCCGAAGATCGCTCATTCCGAAGATACTGCATTCTTCATTTCGAAGATCCGCTCATTCCGAAGATGTTGTGTTCTCTCATTTCGAAGATATCTGTTCATTCTGAAGATACTTCGGAATGAACAAATGTGTGCTTTTCCAGTGATTTCTTCTGCATCTCTTAGGTGGGTTATCTCCTAAGATCAAATTCCAATGGTCTTCATCTCTTTCCACATGTGAATTCCATGCCTTGCTATTTATGGACGAGTTGGCTGGAATTTACATGGGAAAGACCAGTTTTTCTTGCCACGACAACGGTTTGCTTGCATTGTTGCCGATTTAGGTGAAATAAATGCTTGAGACAAATCAAAACATGATTAGTGAAATGCTGCTATTATTCTAAGCATATCCCATTTTAGCAAGTCATAGCAAAAAGAACACAAAACTATGCAAAAAGCTGTAAAAATCAGCATATAATATTCCAAATACATTGATCATGCAAAATGGTTAATATACAGCATATTGAATCAACTTAACTAACATATCGGGATAAAACATAAGAGTTTATAGGCAATTTTAGTGTTCAAAACATGTTATGATTGAGGCATTTCCAGGCCTCATCATTTTCCCCCAACTTATATTAATGCATGCCCTCATGCATTCTATTGGGCTATGGAATCACATATGTCCATGTTTAGATTCCATGACCTGTAGAATAATTTCTTGCCTATATAATACCCCCTATTTTCCTGAATGTTTTTGAGCCAATCTTCAAACTGTTCATCAGGTTGGGCATCTTCCTCAAAGTAGAATGGAACTGGAGTAATGATGGTTGGAGGCCTAAACCTAAGACCTATCCAGTTATGTTGCATGATTTCAATCAGCTGGATTACACCTTCTGCTCTTCTTCTGGACCATTCTAAGTTGATGGGGGAGATGGGTTCTCTTTTTCGCAAAGACATGGAAAGTTCATCCCATCTGTTTTTGCACATTGACAATGCTTGGGAAAAAATTGTGATCACAAAAATTTTTGAATCTAGCCACACAGTCCCTTAAGTTGTTCAAGTACATCCTCTTTACATCATCCATGTTCATCATTGAGAAGTGTTGTCTGGTGATAACTGGGTGGTTTGGCTGGATTGCTCTGACTAACAATTCAGCCCTTGTTTCAATCTCTTTATTCTACTTTTTCTCTTGATCCCAGTAAAGCTGATTCTACAAAGTAGACATAAATGCTCTCAGCTGAACATCTCCAATGTAGATTTGAGGATGAAACTCTACTTCCTCTGGAATGAAGAAACTGTGCAAAAATAGTTCACATAGGAGATTTTTCTGTTCTATGGGGCTGTCAAAATATGCCTCCAAGAAATCTATAGTTGTGTCCAATTTATATGGGAGGTTTGAACTAATCCTCATGACCTGCCATCTGAGGTATTTCTCCTTCAAAATAAGGCTGTAAAATCTGGCTGGTCGTCTAAATTGAACTAAAAATTCAGCAATTTGGCATAAGTCAGACACCTTTTCTTTTAATGCTTGGTTTTCTGTTTCTTTTGCCTCTAGTTGTTTCCTTTCCAATTTGAATTTCTCAGTCTTAGTGGCAAGCTGCTCATATCTAATCATCCAATTGGCTATGTCTGCATTATATTGCTCTAGAGACATGGTATTAGGTGGTCCGACTACGGGGGGATCCTAGGAAGCGAGATCTACCTGAACTCCTTTTTCTGCCACTTCTCTTGGTTGATTATCTACCAATAATTCTACCTGTACCCCCTTATTTGCTATTTCTATTGGGTTGTCATCAGATAGTAATTCTACTTGTACCCCCTTATCTACTATTTCAACTGAAGGTGTAATAGTTTGAAATACAGGGACCTCAATAGGAGTACTTACTTGAACATTTTCTTGCTGTTGGGACTGTTCCTGTGTTGGTGGCTCATCTCCAGTATCTTCTGCTATGCTCTTTGCCATTTCTGAAGCATCTTCAGAATGAGAAGGCAATGCTTTAGAATGAGAGAAGAAGAAAGAAGGGAATGAACACCCATGTCTGTCTCAACAGAGTCATCTGCCCTTGATAGACCCGGAAGCAATTGAGCCAAATTGTCTTCATCAATGGATACGGTTGGCTATTTTTAGACTGTGACAACATTTTTCTCAATTCTTCCACTTCTTACTGTAACTCTACAATTTTTCTTTCCTGTATCTCAATGATGCTTTCTTTCTCCTCAATCCACTTGGTTTGTGTTCTGACAACACTTCTTGCTGCCCTCAGCTGCTCTGTGATGTCTTCCACTTCTATTTCTGCCTCAGAATCTGATGCAGACAGATCAGCTATAGTTGGTTGCTCAACCATTATCTCTTCTTCTGCAACAATTTGCTCTTGTTCAACAGGTTCTATGAAACTACTTATAATTGTATCCACCATATCTGTAGCTTGTTGAACTGTAGCCTCCTCCAAATTATCTTGCCCAATTTTTGCCTCAGCTATCTGTTCAGGGAATTCTAGAAAATTTTTAGAGGCTGGTTGTATTTCTGTGACATCTGGGCTGCTTTGTCCTTCTTCTTCCTCCATAACCTGTTCTACTGTTTCTTTCAAATGGATTCTAGTGGACCTCCTAGTTCCAGATGCAAACTTCTTCTTTTTGCTCTGTTTCCTGGTGTCAGTAGGGGTTGTGGGGACAGTTTCAGATGCCTCTGTTTCCTTTGTTATTTCTTGTTCTATCAAATCAGTAGTCACTCCAAAAAAATGAACCTTCTTTTGTTTTTCTGTTCTACTGCCAGTTCCAGACCCTCTTTTCTTTTGTTTCTTGGTTCGTGAAGTTGAGGGTTCAGGAGCAAGGTTTTCTATTGCTACTGCTGGGTGTGGTTCTGTAACAGCTTCTGTGGCAATTCTATTTCTTCTTCTATAACAGCTTCTGCAATAGTTGTTTCTTCTTCTGCAATAATGTCAGCAGCATCTGGTTCTTCTTCTTCCTCATCTTCATCCCTAAAAATGACATCGTTTAGGGTAGAGTAAAACCTATCAAAACTCCTAGGGTTTCCTCTAAAATGGTGTTGGCAAACTAGTTTGATGAGGCCATGATGGCGAAGGCTTCCTTTACCCTCTTGATATCTCTTTGCCATGTTTTTTAATTCTTGATACAGATACAGGGGAAGATTTACCCTAACTTTTGGTTGTTGCTCACCATGTCTGAGATGGTTCAAAATTCGTAGATGATGCCATGACAACAGCACATACTGCCCTTCACGGGTTAGGAATTTAATTACCCAGGTGGCTACTTCATCCCGGGGTTCCTGTAGGCTGGCCCTTTTTAACCCTTTGCATGTGTTGTTATGGGTTAAATACTCTGGCTCTCTATCATTTTCTTCTACAAATTGATTAACTACATTTGCCAATGTATTCTTGCCAGATCTAGAAATTGAAATCCCTTCTAATGGCAGCTCAGTAATCTGACTTAAAATTTTAGGGGTTACCTCAATAGTCATGTCGTTAACATGTGCTCGGTTGTTTCTGAATGTATGGGCGAACATGCCAGCCAAATCTTCAGAGGACCCATTAAACTTATCCAGAAATGGCATAAGCCCTCCATCTTCAAAAATCTGCAGGACTAGCAGATTTTCTCGGAGGTAGGTGGTATCTGTTGGTTCCGTTCGATCTTTCGCCCCATATTTTCTGTTTAAAAAATGTTCACTGCTATTGCTATTCCTCTTTGGATCTCTGGTTTTTTATGTTGCAGATTTGCAGGGTTTAGTTCGAAATCTTCGCTTGCCCTGTTTCTCGTCTTCTTCTTGGAATGAACCGTAACCTGAGCACTGTACTTCACAAACACGTCTTCGAAAAGAAAGGTGGCACGCATTTCTACTATTGCATCGAACACCTATCCATCAATGATTGCGTGGACGTCCTTGCCGTCAGATCCACCTCATTCGGTTTTAATTTTTCTATTTAGTCTGTAGATTCTCATGTGCAAAATAAACCATGTCTTCCTTGATTCTAGTACCATGCAAAATAAACCATATCCTTGCTGACACGTGTTCCTTTTTTTATCGTATGCAGCTAAAAGAATTTGATTTTGTCGTACCTTGTCTTTCTTGGATGCCACGTGGAAATGCTCTTTCCGAAGATTATAATTTAATTGCAAAAAACTTCATTTCGAAGATTATAATTTCATTCCAAAGACAGGCCTTCATTCGAAGACAAGTCTTCTTTGCAAATTTAAATCTTCATTCCGAAGATTAATCCTCATTACGAAGATCAATCATCATTCGAAGATCAGAACTTCATTTGAAGACAGATCTTCATTTCGAAGATAGATCTTCATTCTGAAGAAGATCTTCATTTCGAAGATGATGCAGCAAGTCGTCATTCGAAGACAAAGTTTCGTTTCGAAGACAAATTGTCATTCGAAGACAAAGCTTCTTTACGAAGACAAAGTGCAACATTCATTCTACTGTCATTCTGAAGACAATTTCAATCCGAAGATAATACAGCGAGCCACTGTGTTTGGCATTCTTGTTCGAAGATTAGGCGAGAAATCAATATTTTCATTTTCAAAACATGTTTTAAGTATGCCAACTCTTATGAATACCTTTTATGCTAATGGTTAATTGTCATATACTATACACCAATCATTTTACAATGAAGAAATGTAAGAAATATATACCTGATAAAAATAGTTAATGCAAGTTTTGAAGAATGACTGCCTTTGTTGATGTTCTGCTGAGATTTTCTGCAACATTTCAAAACAAGTGCACTTGGTGAATTTGTACAATGATGGTTCAGAAATTTCTCAAGGTTATGCATGCCAGAAAATTGGTTTTCATGCATACCAACTTAGTAGTGCCTTAAAAAGGTTTTCACTGCTGAGTTATTCATTTTTCTCTCTTTTTTCTTGATTTTCCTTTTTTTTTTTTTTTTACCTCTCCTTTTCTCTCTTTTTTTTTTTTTTTCTTGATCTGACTATGCCCATGAAGGAATTTCATGATTTCCCCTGAAACCATGCCCATGAAGGAATTCATACTCAGAATTTATTCATCTTTTTGTTTTCTATTTTTTTGATTTTTTTGTATTTTCTGTTTTTTCTTGAAATCCATGATCATGTTGATTGTTTTGAAGTGGAAGAGGAAATCTCTTCCACCTGTTGTGTATCCAAACTATCAAGTTGCTGCAAGAATTCTTCTTTAGTCAGAGGTGTATGGTACACTCTGAGGCGATGTCCATTTACTACCAACTTTCTTTGTGATCCATCAATAGGAGATAGACGAGCTGCTCCATTGTCAAATACCTCTTCAATCTAGTAAGGTCCCAACCATCTAGTTCTCAGTTTTCTAGGGAAGTCTTCATAGCGAGAATCAAACAGTAAAGCCCAATCTCCTTGTTGAAGTTTCCTCTGTTGAATGTGATTGTCATGCCACAGCTTCCTCTGCTCCTGAATTACCTCAGTTTGGTGCAGAGCATCCAATCTAAGTTCATCCAATGCATTCAGCTGTAGAATCCTGTCTGTCTATGCCTACGACAATTCAATTCCAATTTCCAGTGTTGTGCGCAATGTTAGTAGCTCAAATTCAATAGGTAAGAGAGGCTTTTTACCAAAGACTAGTTCATAAGGTGTGAATCCAGTAGTGGACTTCCAAGTAGTATTGTAGGCCCAAGGCTCGCTTGAGGTAATTTATCTAGCCAATTCCTCCTATGAAAAGCTACTATTTTTGTCAAGATGCGTTCTAGTTCCCTGTTTGTTACCTCAACCTTGGCCATTTGCTTGTGGGTGGTAAGGTGATGATTTCCTATGTTTGATTTCATACAATTCTGTAAATGCCTTTATGACTTTGGATGCAAATTGGGGTCCTTGGTCTGTGGTGATAGACCGTGGGGCTCCAAATCTCTAAAAAATCTGAGTATACAAGAAATCGGCGACCTTCTCTTCACGAGCATGTTTGAAAGCACGCACCTCTACCCACTTTGTCAGGTAATCGGTGCATACTAGAATATGCACCTTTCCTTGAGAAGGTGGATCAATAGGTCCTACAAAATCAAGCCCCCACCTCTCAAATGGTTCTAAAACCATTTGAGGCTGCAGTGGCATCTCATTTGTATGAGTGGGTTTCCCCATTCTTTGGCATGCATCACAATGCCTGATGTACTTTTTCACATCCTTGTGAAGAGATGGCCAATAATATCCCGTCCCTAAGATTTTCCTAACTGTGCTTTTTACAGAATAGTGTCCACATGAGGGTTCATCATGACAAGCTCTAAGGATATCATACACTTCATCCTTTCGGATGCACCTACGTAACACATGGTCGGGACTGCACTTAAAAAGCATACCCTTAATCCATTCAAAAGAAGAACTCTGTTTGATCAATTGTTTTTTCTGTTTTGAAGTGAAATGTGGAGGAACTTTCCCTGTGACCAAATAATTGGCTATATCTGCAAACCAAGGTGATTGGACTGATATAGCAAATAGTTTTTCATCAGGAAAAGTGTCATCAACTAATTCCCCTTCATCTGTGTTCTGCAACTTGGACAAGAAATCTGCCACAACATTAGCTTTCCCTGGTTTGTTGATTATAGTGATATCAAATTCTTGCAGAAACAACAACCAATGAATAATTCTTGCACTTACCATAGGTTTATTCATCAAATACTTAATGGTTGTATGATCTGTGTGAATAAATATTTGATAACTTGTGATGTAATGCCTGAATTTGTTGATGGCATAAATTACTGCTAGAAATTCCTTCTCAGTTGTTGTATAATTTTTCTCGGCTCCTGTCAAGTTCTTGCTAATGTTGTAGATGGTATAGTGTTCACCATTGTCAATTTGTCCTAATGTTGCTCCAATTGTTGTATTGGAGGCATCAGTCTGTATGTGAAATGGTAATGTCCAATTAGGTCCTCTGAGCACAGGTGGAGTTATTAATTTCTCTTTCAGAGCTTCAAATGCTTCCTGACACTTTGCAGTCCAGGAGAATTCAGAATCTTTAGTCAATAGGGCAAACATAGGAGTGGCTATTGTACTAAAGTTGGGAATAAACCTGCGGTAAAAACCAATGTGTCCTAGGAAGCTTTCGACATTAGTCTGAGTTTTAGGAGGAAGGAGATTCTTGATAATTTCCACCTTCTTTGGATCAACTTGGATCCCTTCGGGAGAGATGTGATGACCAAGAACTATCCCTTCCTTCATCATCATGAAGCATTTTTTTGGATTCAAGGATAACCGGTATGTTTCACAGTGAGTTAAGACTTTGTCAAGATTTTCCAATGTAAAATCAAAAGTCTGTCCACATATTGTGAAATCATCCATGTATATTTCAACACTTTTGGTGGTCAGATCAGCAAAAATTGCTAGGACTGCTCGCTGAAAAGTTTTTGGGGCATTACACAAACCAAAAGGTAAAACCCTATAGGCAAATGTTCCCCATGGACATGTAAAAGTTGTTTTCTCTTGATCTTCAGGTGCAATCTGAATTTGATTATATCCACTAAATCCATCAAGAAAACAAAAGTATCTTTTTCCAAGCAAGAGTATCTAACACCTGATCTATGAAAGGTAATGGAAAATGGTCTTTGTATGTCACCTTATTCAACTCTCTATAGTCTACACATACTCTCATTTTTCCATTTTTCTTAGGAACTATTACCAATGGAGAAACCCATTGGCTATCAGAAATTGGGTAAATGAATCCTACTTCCAGAAGTTTTTCAATTTCTTCTTTCACAATATCTCTTAAGGCAGGATTCAATCTTCTCTGGGGTTGTCTAACTGGCTTGACTTCTTCAGTATAGATTCTGTGGGTACATATATCAGGATGAACTCCTGACATATCTTTGTAGTTCCAAGCAAAAGCATGAACATGCTTCTACAAGACAACTATCAATTTTTCTTCCTCTTCCCTAGTAAGCTGGCTGTAAATGTTCAAAAATTTGCCTGGTTGGACTTCTATTTGTTTTGTATTTAGAAGGACTGAATTCACTCCTTCATACCTGGTGATTAGGGGATTAAGAGGACATTGTTGATATGGGAGAAGAGAAGCGGTTTCTATTTTATTGCTTCTTGAGGGAAGCATATCTTGTATGGAACAGTGAGAAGGAAAAATCAGATGATGGTGCCATCCATGTGGTAGTGAAACAGAGTTTCCCTGTGATAGTACGAGATGGTTCATCTTCAGATTTTTGATTCTCCTCATTACTTAACAATTGTTGGATATTTGTTGCTTCCCCTTCTAAACCTTGTTCATGCAGAACATTCATCAGGATTGTTTCATTTTCTAAATTTTTTGTGTCATTGAGGTCTTCTGTGTGTTCTCTTACTACTAAGGTAGCTAGTGTAGAAATGACCTCTTATGGTTCTTCATCTGAGTCAGAAAACCATAACTGACCTAAAAATTTGCTAGATGGTTTTGCAGGGAGGATATAAAGAAATATGTTTCAGATCAATACCATTTGAAATAGTCATATTTCCAGATCTGCAGTCTATGAAGGCTACTGCAGTTGCAAGCCAAGGTCTTCCCAAAATAATGGGATATCCATGTGCTGAATTTCTTGGCTGTAAAACCAAAAAATCTGCAGGGAATTCCCAAGAAGAAACTTCTATAGGGACATCTTCAATGATACCTTCAGGTTTTGCAAGCGACCTATCGGCCATTTCTAAAGCTATAAATGTGGGGCTGAGATGTTTGAGCTGTAATTGTTTCATTGTATCCTTGGTCATGACGTTTATTGCAGCTCCTAGATCTACTAAAACATTTGATATTGGTACTGAACCTATGGTAACTATGATAAGCTGGACTTCTGGGTCACTATACTTTGGAGGTACTAGTTTTCCAGATAAGAGATCAGCTATCTTTCCTTCAACCTTGCATAGTCTTGGGAAATGCCTTCTTTTTTCTTCCTGCTCTTTTAATGCACAAATTTTGGACAGATCTTGTTAATCTCTGGTATTTCCTTAATGGCTTGTAATAAGGGCAATGATATAGTTAACTTTTTGAGTTCTTTGACCAGTTCTGACTTAGAATTTTTTGGTATTGTATTGAATCTTTCGGGATATGGAATTATCCTTGGTAATTGTTCTGCCTATGGTTTTGTCTCTTTCTCTATTGTTGGTTGGATTTTCTCTGGTTCCAATTTTTCTTCTGTCTCTATTGTTGGTTGGACTTTCTCTGGTTCCAATGATTCTTGCTCTTCATTTTCTTTGATTTCATTTGAAACTGGTTCAGGTACAACTTTTCTTGAACGAAGTTGGATGTTACTACAATCAAGAACATTAATTTCAACATTTTCTTCAGCTTCAGCCACATAGACAGGAGGTGTCTGTCTCATGTTGTTTGGATTAGTGACTGGTTGAGCTGGCAGTTGAGGTTGTTTCACTTGTTGTGTTTGCTACTATTTTTCTTGAAAATTTTGATTAGGTGCGGGCAACAAATGTTTGAGTTTGACCTTGATTCCTTTGCTGCCTTGGATAGGATTGGTATTGTTGACTCCACTGTGGTTGGTTTTGCATCCAATGTGGATTAGTCTGATTTTGATTCCAAGATGGATTGTTTTGATTCCAAGATGGGTTGTTTTGATTCTGATTCTAGGCTGGGTTACTCCAATTTGCTTGTGGCCATTCTTGGGAATTTGTCCATTGAGGATTATTCCAAGGACGTTGGGGTGGTTCTGGTTGTCCCCAAGGCATAGTACCAGGATTATGCCCCCAATTTGTAGGAAAATGAGGGGGATTTTGGTATTGAGAGAAATTTCCCCCTTGTTTTGGTCCAATATAGTTGAGTTCCTCAGTCTGATTTTCTAACACAGTTTTGAGTTGTGGTAGCAGGTGGCATTGATCAGTTGAATGCCTTTTTGAACAGATACTACAAATGGTTGAGATAGATGTTTTATTCAAAGGACATTCCTGCAAAGCATGTTTATTTCTACATCTTGGGCAATAAATTGCCAAAGGTTTTGTGATTTTTGCTTTTGTAGACATTTCCCCCAAAGTAGTGTTTAGGTGCACTAGAATATCAGTTTTGAAATTTGCAAGTTCCTCTATCAGGTCCTTCACATCAGTGCCATTTGTACGGCTTTTTCTTCTTCTCTGCTTAGTGCGAGAGTAATTCCTGTAGAGATCCACAATTTCATCATTACTGAGAGTGGTTACATCCCCTTTTCCCATCAAATCCAGAACTTCTCTGGATTCATCTTGCAATCCTCTCAAAAATATGGTTTTACATAATTCTGGTTCTACAAGTCCACATCTCCTTTGAACAAAGGAGAACCTATCAAGATAATCTTCCAATGTTTCATCATCTTCTTGCTTAATTCTGAATAACTCATCTTTTCTATTCCTTACACGGCAATACTCTTGATATTTATCTAAAAACACCGTTTCCATTTGATCCCAGGTTCTTATGGAATTTGGCTCTAAGCTCATGAACCAGCGTAATGCTGAATCCTTGAGTGTTGAGGGGAAAAACCTTAAGTTTCTGATTGTCATTTATATAATCATAGGTCTGACACACTACCTTGAATTCAAACAAAAACTGATCGGGATCTTCGGATACAACACCTCGGAAGGTTGGAAGTATTTGAAGGTGAAATGGTCTTCATGGGAGAGTTTTGTGTTGGATTCAGACGGATAGGATATTCAAATGTTCTGGAAGGTTGGGGCATATCCTGATCATCTCCTTCATTATGGACATAGCCATGTTGGCCATCTATATTGCCTCCTTCTGCCATAGTTTCCTGTTTCCTAGGAGAAGTTAAAGCTTTCCAAATTGTTCTCTCAAGAGGTCCAAGCCTCTCTGTTGATGATGAGTCTGATGAATTTTCTTCCTTAGGATATTCTGATGATGATAAAATTGGTGATTTTCCTTTCTCAAAATGTTCTAATGATGGTGAGACTGGTGATTTTTCTATCAATCTTTATGGTAGTTCAAACACAGGTGATTCACCCCTTAGGCGTGAAGATCTCCTTAATGGAACAAGCCAGGGATCCTTTGGGGTAGTTCTACCTTTTTCATCCCTAGACTTACTCATTCATGTTTACTCTTGAATGACATAAATTAAGTCAATAGTTGTTACCTTCCTCAGTTGTTGTATTCAGATTTTAACCTAAATTTTCATAGCTTAGTCTGATTATGGCTATTGGACTATTTGTTTTCTTCTGGCAACACTATTCCTCGACAATGGCGCCAAAATGATGCGTAGTCATTATACCATCATTAATTCTCAATGAATTTGTCAATCCAGGGTTGTGTACAAGGCTATCTACGAAAGAAGAAGTGAAACAGCTATAACTTAGGTCAATCTAGAGCAACAGGTCTTATTGGTGGAACCGGTTGTGTGGGGGGTTTTAGGACATTCCTATCTCTAAATTGCATAAATTAAACCTTAATCTAATTGCAGAAATGGAAACTAATCATTAACTATAGAAATGAAATCCTGATTTACAATTGCAGAATGAGACCTAATTATGTTGCAGAAATAATAGTTGCAGAATTGAAAGTCTGATTCTAATTGCAGAAAGGAAATCTATTTACTTTTGCAGCAATGGAAATCTAATTATAGCATGGAAAATAAAACCCTGTCAAGACTCTATAACAGAAGGTTGTCAATCTTATGTGCAGGGGTTGACAGTAAAACACAAAATGCAGGAAATTGCAAAAAACAGCAAATTCAGAAATAACAGTCTGAAATAAAATGGAAGCTTTGCTGAAAGTAAATATTACAGCTAAAACATTAAGCACAAGATTAATCTAAGCATAAATAAACTAAGACTACAGATATTGTCAGTTGTTTACAAGCAATTGAAATAACAAGTTCTACAACTCATTCTGCTGTAACAAAATCAGAATAAAAACCTGTTGTTAGTCCTCCTCCTAGGTCTAGAAGTGGCCAACCTCCTTGTCCAGAAGAAGGTATGAGTCTCTCTCTCTCTAGATCTTAATCACACTCATTTACAAGCAATATGAAATAGAGCTGGTGCACTTTATTGATTAAAGAACATGATTACAATAATTCTGTTGAAAAACTGTTACAGGATTGTAACAGTCAATTTCTACTTATTTTCTCTACTTTCTGCTTTCTCCTAGCTTCCTTACTCTTTTCTCACTACTTACTACCTACTAGGCTCAACCTGAATGGGAGCAATATTTATAGTTGTCCTATGATCTAATTACAAACTATGGATATCTCAAAAGATCTAATCCTACTATCTTGCAACAAATCCTGGGTTTATTCTTTGATCTTTCCATTAATGATGGCTTTGGTCGGCAATGACGGCAAAGACAGATGGAAGATCTTTTCCTTTACCTTTTCGACCTTTATTTCCCTTTTTCCAGCTTCAAAAATCGGTCAACAAGTCAAAGCACATTCTATTTTCATTCCGGAGATAAGTGGCTTCATTACGAAGACAATGCAATTCTCATTCCGAAGATCGCTCATTCTGAAGATACTGCAATTCTCATTTCGAAGATACTGCAATTCTCATTCTGAAGATCACTCATTCTGAAGATAATGCATTCTTCATTCCAAAGATCCGCTCATTCTGAAGACGTTGTGTTCTCTCATTTCGAAGATATCTGTTCATTCCGAAGATACTTCGAAATGAACAAATGTGTGCTTTTCTAGTGATTTCTTCTGCATCTCTCAGGTGGGTTATCTCCTAAGATCAAATTCCAATGGTCTTCATCTCTTTCCACATGTGAATTCCATGCCTTGCTATTTATGGACAAGTTGGCTGGAATTTACATGGGAAAGACCGATTTTTCTTGCACAAGCAATAGTTTGCTTGCCTTGTTGCCAGATTTAGGTGAAATAAATGCTTGAGACAAATCAAAACATGATTAGTGAAATGCTGCTATTATTCTAAGCATATCCCATTTTAGCAAGTCATAGCAAAAAGAACACAAAACTATGCAAAAAGCTGTAAAAATCAGCATATAATATTCCAAATACATTGATCATGCAAAATGGTTAATATACAACATATTGAATCAACTTAACTAACATATCAGATAAAACATAAGAGTTTATAGGCAATTTTAGTGTTCAAAACATGTTATGATTGAGGCATTTCCAGGCCTCATCAATCTGCTCCAACAAGCTCACTAAGAAATTGTCCAAATCTACTCTAGCAAGCTCACCAAGAACTTTCTCAAATCTACTCCAACAAGCTCACTAAGAACTTATCTAAATTTGCTCTAGCAATCTCACCAACAACTTGCTCAAAACTGCTCTAGCAAGCTCACCAAGAACTTGCTCAACGATGCTCAATAGGCTCACTCAAAACCTCATCAAAATCTGCCCCAAATTTATCTAAAACTGTCCACAAAGCTATCCCAAAAACTATCCACAAAGCCTTCTCAAAGACTCAATAAATCATACACAAACTACCATAAATTTATCCAAAAATATGTCCCAAAGGCCTTCTCAAAGGCTCAATCAATCATGCACAAACTGCCACAAATATGTCCAAAAATCTATCATGCACAAACTGCCACAAATATGTCCAAAAATCTATCATGCACAAACTGCCACAAATATGTCCAAAAATATATCCCAAATGCCTTCTCAAAGGCTCAATCAATCATACACAAATTGCCACAAATCTGTCCAAAAATCTATCCCAAAGGCCTTCTCAAAGGCTCAATCAATCATGCTCAAGTAGTACTCAAATCTCATCCACAAATCTATGAAGGCAAGGCTCAATGATGAACTTAACAATGAATGGCAATGCACTCTACAATGGATGACAACAATGATCCACAATGATCTCAACTCAACTCAACTCAAATCTCAACTCAACTCAAGTCAACTCATAGAAGCATAAAGAGAATTGTTAGAGACTCAATATGTTCTAAGCTCAATCTCAACTTAAATTAGAATTATAGAATAGTTTGTTTCATGGGACTTGAAAAATCACCTCACACAATCACTTGACTAGGCTCAATCAACTCAACTCAACCAATCACCACAAGGGACAACTCTTTCTCACAAAACCCTAGTCCAAGTATGTATCAACCAACTCAAATATTTCCAACAATGCTCAACCACAAATCTCACATAACAATGATACTCATATTCTTTTCAAGTTCTTTACATAACCAATGGGCTTCAACAACTATGCTTATAAAACAAGGTTTAAACACAACTCTCAAACCAAAAAAATTTGAAGCATTCAACCAACCACTTTCGAAAAGGAAACCACAATCAATCATTTTCACTCCAATGATATTTCAGAAATCAACCACCATAAACAATCAATAGGAGAATGTACCCATACCTTTTTGATGCCAAGAAGTTGTCCACAAAATCTGTCACACTAAACACAACTTTCCTTTCCAATATCCATAAGGGTTAGTGCACTTCAAATAATAATCATAAGATAAAGCATAACTCAATTTACACCTTTTTACTCCAACTTAATAAGCACGTCCACCAAAGTCCTTTTTAATAAAAACCCTTATCAAAATAATAATCAATAAACCTCTCAAAAATTATTTTATAACAACTCCTTATTTCTGGTAAATCTTAATTCTCAATTTCATGAACATCAAATTAAATAACAACGCATCCACCTTTGAAATAATAATAATAGCACTTATAAAAACAAATTTTAATTAAAACTTTAATTATTCCTAACCACCTTATAACTTCAACTTAGGGCTTAACAGAATTAATTACAGCAAAAATGTATTTACCTCTTCAAGGGGATTCAAACCCCTGACTTGCCCGTGATGAGCAAGGTGCATCCAAAGTATTATCATTATTGTCAACACAGTCAGGTTGATCAGTTGATGCAATGGAAAATAGTTCATTTATGAGCAAGGTGCAGCCACAGTGCAATGGATAGGAGTTCATTGATGAGCAAGGTGCAACCAAAGTATAATGGATAGGAGTTCATTGAAGAGCAAGGTGCAGCCAAAGTATAATGGACAGGAGTTCATTGATGAGCAAGGTGCAGCAAAAGTATTGTCATTGTTGTCAACACAGATAGAGGATCGGTTGATGCAATGGACACAGTCAGGGAGATCAGTTGATGCAGTGGATAATAGATCGGTTAATGCAATGGACAGGAGTTCAGTGGTCATACAAAGCATGTACAATGATTCTCCAAGAAGAACGTAGTGGCCCATATGCAAAAGCTCAAAGAAAAAGACAAGTAAGAAAAGTGTCGCGATATCGCGACATGTTGAGCAAGCATGAGAAACTGTCGCGATATCGCGACATGTTGAGAAGAAAGAAGGCAAAAAGAAAAACTATCGCGATATCGCGACATGTTTGGCCAGAAAGAAAAACTGTCGCGATATCGTGACATGTTGGAGGCAAAGAAGCCAAGTAGAAAAACTATCACGATTTCGTGACATGTTTGTCATGATATCGCGACATGTTGGAGGCAAAGAAGCCAAGTGGAAAAACTGTCACGATTTCGCGACATGTTGGAAGATAGAGAAAGTGCAAGAGAAAACTATCACGATTTCGTGACATGTTGGAAGCAAAGAAGGCAAGTAAGAAAACTGTCACGATTTCATGACATGTTCGAAGAAGCAGCGCACAAGAAAAACTATCACGATTTCATGACATGTTCGATGAGAAGGCACATGCAAGAAAACTGTCACGATTTCGCGACATGTTTGGAGAGAAGGCGCAGGCAAAGAAAACTGTCATGATTTCGTGACATGTTTGGAGAGAAGGCACAAGCAAAGAAAACTATCATGATTTCGTGACATGTTCGGGGAGAAGGCGCAAGCAAAGAAAACTGTCGCGATTTCGTGACATGTTTGGAGAGAAGGCACAAGCAAAGAAAACTGTCACGATTTTGTGACATGTTCGGGGAGAAGGAGCTTGCAAAGAAAAGTGTCACGATTTCGTGACAATCTGCAAGAGAGGCAGTACGGATGAAAATGTGTCACGATTTCGTGACATGTTTGAGAGAAGAAGCTCGCAAAGAAAAGTGTCACGATTTCACGACAATTTGCAAGAGAGGCAGTACAGATGAAAATATGTCACGATTTCATGACATGTTTGAGAGAAAGAGCTTGCAAGGAAAAGTGTCATGATTTCGCGACAATTTGCAAGAGGAAGCGCTAAGGAGAAAAAGTGTCACGATTTCGTGACATGTCAGGTTTTCGTGATCCGATGCAAAGAGAAGCGCTAAGGAGAAAAGATGTCACGATATCGTGACATGTCACATTTTTGCGACTAAGAGAGGAGAGAGAATGTACGGAGATAGAAATGTCACGATATCACGACAACAGTAGAGAGGAAGACTCTGAAGGATGAAGTGTCATGATTTCATGACAGAAGCAAAACGAAAGAGCATGGAAGCAGAAGCATCACGATTTCATGACAAATTCAAGGAGGAAGAGCTCAAAGGCGAAAGTGTCACGATTTCGCGACATGTTCTATTTTTGCTGGTGCATGCAAAGAAGAGTGTACGGAAGCGAAAAGTGTCACGATTTCGCGACATGTCATGTTTTCACTGGTGCATGCAAAGAAGAGTGTACGACAGTGAAAAGTGTCACGATTTCATGACATGTCATGTTTTCGTTGGTGCATGCAAAGAAGAGTGTACGACAGTGAAAAGTGTCACGATATCGTGACATGTCATGTTTTCGCGGTGCATGCAGAGAAGAGTGTACGACAGTGAAAAGTGTCACGATATCATGACATGTCATGTTTTCATGGTCAAACGCCAAGGAAAATTCAAAGGGGCAGAAATGTCACGATATCACGACATGTTGTTTCTGTGTGACTTAAAGCTAAAAGGAGAACAACGAAGTAAAGTTAACCAAGTAGAACGGATTACGGGAAGTTGCAGAAAATCATGCAGCTAAGTTAAGAAGAGTTAATTGAAGTCATGCAGCAGATACAGGGGCCATTACAAAGTAAAATCATGCAACTAAAATAAGAACAATGCATTAAAGACAGAACGATTGTTATAGGGCCATGTGTGTGAAACTGTCAGAGCGGTGGCTATACTGAGAATCCCAATTAAAGAGACAAATCCATTAATAGGTTGCGTATAAGAATAGTGTGTCAAAAAGGAGTTACTTATAGGAGTGGCTATTAATAGGCTGCATGCGGGATTATGGAAGTTACAGAAGACTTAGGGTTTCAAGATGAAAATATTGTTATAAAAGGGCAGTTGCATGCAGAAGAAAAATTTGGCTTAGAATTGAAAAGTGCCGCCAAAAAGAGTAAATGTGTGGTGGGAAATGAAAAGGCTGCTCAAAATTGAAAAGTGTGCCGCCATAAAGAGGGAAGGTGCCACTGATGAAAGAATAAATGTGCTGAGAAAAGTAGGTGGAAAAAGTGTGTTGTAAGAGAGTGTTGAGCTCCGTGCGGGAATAGAGAGCAGCGTGTTGCTGAATAGAGGGATAGTGTGGTGGGCTGTTATAAAGCTGGAAGAATGTTGTAAGAAGTACAGAGCTGTGAGAGCTGCAAGAGTAAGCCATAAGAAAGGGTTGTAAGTGTGCAGTAAGTAGAGCTGTAAAAGAGTGTATGCTTTGTGGACAGGGAGTTGAGATTGAGAGTTAGAAATAGAATAGATTGAGTCTCTAACAATTCTCCTTATGCTTCCATGAGATTGATTTGAGTTAAGATAGACCAGGTGAGGGTCTTGTAACACGGAAGGCATTTTTATGTCAATCAAGATTTAAAATAGAAGTCCAAGTTGGTGCTTGGAATCAGGGGTTGGTGCTCCTTTCTGTTGGTGCAGATAAATTAGGGGTTGGTGCTCCTTCCAGTGGGTGCTGGTAAATTGATTGTGAAGTTGGTGCTTTGCAAAGGCTGGATTTGGATGGGAGTCCAAGCAGTCTATTTTTGAGGAGTAGCCAAAACTAGTGAACCTCGTTAAATCTTGTGTTTTGTGTTGCTATCTTGTTACACTTGCTGCATCTGGTTTTAAGCATTCATTAGTTCTAAATTAAGAGATGAAGATTTAAGTTTTTAATTAGCTGCACTGATTCACCCCCCCCTCTCAGTGCCATTGTAAGACTAACAATTGGTATCAGAGCCAAGTTCCCAGTTTTGGCTAAATCAGTCAGGGTTGATCTTGGATTAGTACACAATGGCTAAAAAGAATAGATCCTCCTTCAAAAAGGCATCCCAGTCAGTTTCAGTTTTTGTAGAAGAGAAAATTGAACCAGAAAAGGTAGAAGAAGTGAATCCTGAAGTCTGTGATGAAAATCTTGAGATTGAAGTAGATTTAGAAGGTGAGTTGATCTCTGCACTTGAAGAGTTGAGTATAGAAAAGAAAAAGAACAAAAGAATGTCCAAGAAGTTAGAAGAATATGGGGATGAGATTGAAGATCTCTTCCTACAAGTTCAAAAGGCCAAGAAATCAGAAGAAGCCTTGAAGACACACCTGGATGATGAGGATGATGTATGCAGCACAAGTGAAGAGGAATCTAACAAAGTTATTGTTGATCTAAAGCTGCAAGTAGAACAGTACAAAAGGATTGAAGATATTCTCAGGTCTCAAATCAATGAGAAAGAGACTGTTTGTTGCCAACAAGAAGAAGAGATTGTTTCATTGAAGAAACAACTAAAAGAGGCCAATATAAATCTCAAATATGAGAAGAGCACAGAGTTGCTAGATAAAATGATAAAGCAACAAAGAAGCTCCACGGCCAAGCTTGGTCTTGGATTTGAAGCTGAACAACCTTCATCTTCCAAAAGTGCAGAAAAGAAGAAGTCCACTGCTGAAGGATCAAAGCGAGAAAAGTCTGAAGCTGAACAACCCTCATCTTCCAAATATGCAGAGAAGAAGAAGTTCAAGGTTGAAGCTGAATCTTCAAAAGGAAGAAAGCATCAAAGAAGATCTACAGACAAAGCAACCACAACAAAAGAGGTTCTCTCACTCTCACTCTTTTAATAATAATGCTTTTAATGTCTATTGTTCTAAATGCAACCGCTATGGTCACAAGGCAATTTATTGTGGACTGAACAATAGATCAAAAAGTTATGTTGATAAAAACACATCTCGCTTTCCTGAGTGAACACCCCGTGCAATGTTTTAAATGTAATGGCCATGGGCACATTGCAAGGTTCTGTCCAAGCACTTCTGTATCTAATCTAAGGCAAAACCCTAGATTTCATCATACACACAGAATGCAATACAGACAGGGAATAAAACATGTGCAATGTTTTAAATGTAATGGTCAAGGGCACATAGCAAGGTTCTGTCCAAGCACTTCTGTATCTAATCTAAGGCAAAACCCTAGATTTCATCAGACACAAAGAGTGCAACACAGACAAGGAACATATCATGTGCATAAAAGAAAGGAAAATATTCATCCATCAAGGATGCACAAGAGACAACCCCGCAAGAGAAATGTTCAAGTTCACGAACAGGTGCAAAATGGGGATGTAGTTGAAAAACTCAAGCCCAAGTTCAAGAAAGTCTTGGAGAAAGACAAAAGAAAGGGAATCGTGTCTCCTTGGATTGAAGGAGACTACTCCTCTATTGCACTAAGCAACTCCAGGTGGCACATCCTCAGGGGGAGCGATATTAAAGTCTTATTTTAAATGCTCCTATGTATTTGTTTGGTTATCTGAGGATGAAAGGCAAGTAGTCAGGATATTGTTGTATAGTTGTCAAGTGTGTTTTCAGTTCATGTAGTTGTTTGTGGAAGTGCCATGAAGGGTGGTGATTAAATTGAGAGTTGTCACCATTGGTAGTATTGCTTTATGTCATTGTTGTACTGTTGATGGTTCTTACTGCCACTATTCAAAGCTATGGATTATAACAGTTCAGATATTTTGATTAGTAAAAGAATGTTTGCCCTAGCCGCGTATTTGTGTTTCGATAAAAGCAATGTGTATTTGTACTTACACATTGATGTGGAGATTGTTAGATCTTTCATGACGCCTTGGTGAAAATATTTTGATTTAGCTATCAAGATGAACAATTTGCTTTTGAAAAATGCCAATCCGAGGTTAAGAAGTATGAGGTTGAGTAAGGTGCACTATGGTTGGCCATAAAGTGTTTGACAAAATGTCTTCTCCTGATTTGCACAGTTGAAAGTAAGGTGTGATCTGCAGTAATTGTAGAAAACTTAGATCAGGTTGTAAATATAAAAAGGAATTTGGTTGTGTTGTAGTACAGTATTTGATGCTTACACAGAGTTGAAAGTGGATTGAGGTAGCCTGCTGGATTCTCACTGAAGAGAGAGACAAACAACTGACATTAGGTTCAAGCTTGTTGAGAATATCCAAGATGCATGGTGGAGATGTATGCAGATGCTGCTGGCATTGCAGAACAAAAAGTTGGCTATATAAGATTATTGTATGCCTTCACTAATAGTGGACAAGTTTGAGTTTGCAAAGCAACAGAGGGTAGTTGCACAGAAGACAGTGGTCCAGTCATGTTCTTACACATGTTATATTGGTGAAGTTGACGGTGATGATGTCATTCACTGGTTATTGCTGCTACTCACATTATTGATATTGTTGATGCCTATTATGCTTATCATGATGTTGTCAAACAGTGAAATGAAGTGGTCACATATTCCCAAGAATAGACTAAGAATTGACTAGCCATCGGGATCAAATTCTCAGGGGGAGCATTTATGCATCTGTTATTCATATTGCTCATGTTTATGCTTTTTTCTAACTGTAATAATTTTTGCTTGAGAATGTTGTGCATGGACTCAGGGGGAGTTTTGTAGCCGCCCTTTGGTATTATTGTCAAAGGGGGAGAAGAATTACAGGTAATTGCACACAATTACGTGTGTTGCCAACAATTCCAAAGGGGGAGATTGATGAGCAAGGTGCAACCAAAGTATTGTCATTGTTGTCAACACAGTCAGGTTGATCAGTTGATGCAATGGACAGGAGTTCATTGATGAGCAAGGTGCAGCCAAAGTGCAATGGATAGGAGTTCATTGATGAGCAAGGTGCAGCAAAAGGAGTTCATTGATGAGCAAGGTGCAGCAAAAGTATTGTCATTGTTGTCAACACAGACAGAGGATCGGTTGATGCAATGGACAGAGGGAGATCGATTGATGCAATGGACAATAGATCGGTTGATGAAGTGGACAGGAGTTTAGTGGTCATACAGAGCATGTACAATGATTCTCCAAGAAGAACGTAGTGGCCCATATGCAAAAGCTCAAAGAAAAAGACAAGTAAGAAAAGTGTCGCGATATCGCGACATGTTGAGTAAGCATGAGAAACTATCACGATATCGCGACATGTTGAGAAGAAAGAAGGCAGAAAGAAAAACTGTCACGATATCGTGACATGTTTGGCCAGAAAGAAAAACTGTCACGATATCGTGACATGTTGGAGGAAAAGAAGCCAAGTAGAAAAACTATCACGAGGACAATGACATGTTGGAGGCAAAGAAGCCAAGTAGAAAAATTGTCATGATTTCGCGACATGTTGGAAGAGAGAGAAAGCACAAGAAAAATTGTCATGATTTCACGACATGTTGGAAGCAAAGAAGGCAAGTAAGAAAACTATCATGATTTCGTGACATGTTCGAAGAGAGAGATAGCACAAGAAAAACTATCATGATTTCGTGACATGTTCGAATGAGAAGAGCAATGCAAGGAAAACCGTCATGATTTCACGACATGTTTGGAGAGAAGGGGCAGGCAAAGAAAACTGTCATGATTTCATGACATGTTTGGAGAGAAGGCGTAGGCAAAGAAAACTATCACGATTTCGTGACATGTTCGGGGAGAAGGCGCAAGCAAAGAAAACTATCACGATTTCGTGACATGTTTGGAGAGAAGGCGCAAGCAAAGAAAACTGTCACGATTTCGCAACATGTTTGAGAGAAGGAGCTCGCAAAGAAAAGTGTCACGATTTTGCGACAATCTGCAAGAGAGGCAGTACGGATGAAAATGTGTCACGATTTCGTGACATGTTTGAGAGAAGAAGCTCGCAAAGAAAAGTGTCACGATTTCATGACAATCTGCAAGAGAGGAATAGGAGAAAATATGTCACGATTTCGTGATATGTTTGAGAGAAAGAGCTTGCAAGGAAAAGTGTCACGATTTCGTGACAATTTGCAAGAGGAAGCACTAAGGAGAAAAAGTGTCACGATTTCGTGACATGTCGGGTTTTCATGATCCGATGAGAAGAGAAGTGCTAAGGAGAAAAGATGTCATGATATTGTGACATGTCATATTTTTGCGACTAAGAGAGGAGAGAGAATGTACGAAGATAGAAATGTTGTGATATCACGACAACAGTAGAGAGGAAGACTTCGAAGGATGAAGTGTCACGATTTCACGATAGAAGCAAAACGAAAGAGCATGGAAGCAGGAGCATCATGATTTTGCGACAAATTTAAGGAGGAAGAGCTCAAAGGCGAAAGTGTCACGATTTTGTGACATGTTCCATTTTTGTTGGTGCATGCAAAGAAGAGTGTACGAGCAAAAAGTGTCACGATTTTGTGACATGTCATGTTTTCGCTGGTGCATGCAAAGAAGAGTGTACGACAGTGAAAAGTGTCACGATTTTGTGACATGTCATGTTTTCACTGGTGCATGCAAAGAAGAGTGTAAGGAAGCAAAAAGTGTCACGATATCACATGTCATGTTTTCACTGGTGCATGCAAAGAAGAGTGTACGAAAGTGAAAAGTGTCACGATATCGCGACATGTCATGTTTTCACGGTCAAACGCCAAGGAAAATTCAAAGGGGCAGAAATGTCGTGATATCACGACATGTTGTTTCTATGTGACTTAGAGCTAAAATGAGAACCCAGCTGAAGTAAAGTTAACTAAATTAGAATGACAGTTGTAGAGGAAGTTGCAGAGGAAAATCATGCAGCTAAGTTAAGAAGAGTTAACTGAAGTCATGCAGTAGATATAGGGGCCATTACAAAGTAAAATCATGCAGCTAAAATTAGAATAAGGTGGAGTTAAAGAGAGAACGGTATGTATGAGGCATGTGATGATGAAACTTTTAGAGCGATGGTTATACCAAGAATCCAAATTAAAGAGACAAATCTATTAATAGGTTGCGTATAAGAATAGTGTGTCAGAAAGGAGTTACTTACAGGAGTGGCTATTAATAGGCTACATGTGGGATTATGGAAGTTACAGAAGACTTAGGGTTTCAAGATGAAAATATTGTTATAAAAGGGCAGTTGCGTGCAGAAGAAAAAGTTGGGCTCAGAATTGAAAAGTGTGCCGCCATAAAGAGGGAAGGTGTCGCTGATGAAAGAATAAATGTGCTGAGAAAAGTAGGTGGAAAAAGTGTGCTGTAAGAGAGTGTTGAGCTCCGTGCGGGAATAGAGAGCAGCGTGTTGCTGAATAGAGGGATAGTGCTGTGGGCT
Organism: Wollemia nobilis; assembly: GCA_028583015.1. Lineage (NCBI taxonomy): Eukaryota > Viridiplantae > Streptophyta > Pinopsida > Araucariales > Araucariaceae > Wollemia > Wollemia nobilis. Next base: position 4,667,379 of record JAQPPZ010017206.1, on the reverse strand, counting down.
GTTATAAAGCTGGAAGAATGTTGTAAGAAGTACAGAGCTATGAGAGCTGCAAGAGTAAGCCATAAGAAAGGGTTGTAAGTGTGCAGTAAGTAGAGCTGTAAAAGAGTGTATGCTTTGTGGACAGGGAGTTGAGATTGAGAGTTAGAAATAGAATAGATTGAGTCTCTAACAATTCTCCTTATGCTTCCATGAGATTGATTTGAGTTAAGATAGACCAGTGAGGGTCTTGTAACACAGAAGGCATTTTTATGTCAATCAAGATTTAAAATAGAAGTCCAAGTTGGTGCTTGGAATCAGGGGTTGGTGCTCCTTTCTGTTGGTGCAGATAAATCAGGGGTTGGTGCTCCTTCCAGTGGGTGCTGGTAAACTGATTGTGAAGTTGGTGCTTTGCAAAGGCTAGATTTGGATGGGAGTCCAAGCAGTCTATTTTTGAGGAGTAGCCAAAACTGGTGAACCTCGTTAAATCTTGTGTTTTGTGTTGCTATCTTGTTACACTTGCTGCATCTGGTTTTAAGCATTCATTAGTTCTGAATTAAGAGATGAAGATTTAAGTTTTTAATTAGCTGCACTGATTCACCCCCCCTCTCAGTGCCATTGTAAGACTAACAGCCTGCACCACAAGCGCCTTAGCCATGGCTAAGGTTTCCACACAATCTAGCCACTCATTTAAAAGGGAAAGACACAACGTGCCTTAAAACCTTTCATCCCTTTCCATAAATCAAAAGCGCTTTGAGCACTTTTCTTCCAACACCTTCCAAACGTAGTCAAGGAGATTTGAAACCTTGAATTTTGTGTTGCCACACACCTTAGCCAAAAGCCAACTGCCAATGTGCCAGTCTGCCCATGATGACTTTGGACTTCGACCAACCTTCGTTTATTCATTGCTTCTGCTTTCTAAAGTATTTTCGCACGAGCTCAATTCGGATGCGTAGCCAATGATTATTAACCATGAGCTCACATTTTTTTTATGAACCTTAAGTATCCCCTTTATATAGCCTCCTTATTATTTTCGATGACGTCGGCGTAAATCTTGCATATTTAATTTTAAATTTAAATTTAAATTTTAAATAATAAAAATTTAAACTAAATATTAAAAATTAAATATCTCCATCACCGGGGCACATTTTTCGATGAAACAAAAGGCCAACTTGGGTTTTAAGAAAAAACCAATTCAAATTTGCCATCCATGGTTTTAAATAAAACCTTTTATTTTTCCTACCTTGGTTTTCACAAAAACCTTGTATTTATCCATGCTTTCCAAAATATCATTTGGCCACCAAAACTCAATGTGATCCATGTGACATCAATGATCCATGTGACATCAATGACAACATAAAATAACTCAAATTTCCAATAGGGATTGCATGTTTTTTATCATACACACATGCTATTTGACATTTCTGGTTTCCTTGTGTGCAAGTGCAGGTTTCTACAGTGCATTAGGAAGGAGCACAAGACCTCAAGATAAAAGACACAAGTGACGGAAACAGTATCACGTTATGGGTATGAGGAAAGACATTAGATGTGCACCCGAGTTACATGAAGGATTTTGATCCTTGGGAACCCAATTTATAACAATTGTATCATCTTTGAGCCCTCAAGGGGAAATCTATGTAACCTTGGATTTGATCCACCAGATTAATAAGAAATCAACTCTCTTTTGCTTCATTTCTTGCTATTTGGTATCTCTTCCATTTTACTTGCATGCTTTTGTTTGATGCTCTTAAGAAGTAGGAGATATATACATACATTGTTCATCATCATTAGGTGCACTATTTATTCCTACTTCACAAAGACCTTGTGGAGTGCATCATTATTTTAAATTTTGCATCGAATTGGGTATCCCTAAGAGAGATGTATTGTAACTGAAGCTTATTTTATTAATAAAAATATAGCACCCCATTTTGTTATCACATTTTCTCAATAATTACATAAAATTCATTACAATATTGCAATATATTATATGTATAGTTTTTGTAGCTTTAAAAATTATTTTGAAACCACTAGGGTTCTACCATTTTGGTATTAGAGACATCATCCTAAAGCTGCATCAGACAATAAGAATTTCAATTAAAATTTTACAATCAGTGTGTCTAATTATAGTCATCCTTTCCTCGTTATCGAAAGCATTCCTATGCTTGATTACAAACCTCCAGGGTATTGTTACCAATGTGTGTACTTCTACCTGCATTCGCAATTCACCCATGTGCACCCAAAACCCTACACCCTGCAGTAAAGTATTATATAAATTAAACATCACTCCATACAATACAATTTTTACTTGCATTCTACTTTCACATCATTTACCTGTCTCATGTACCCACAATTTCATATTCTACCCTTGAAAACAAGTCTGCAATCATACAATATGGAGTCATATGCTCAGTAATTAGTAGGAGGAGAACAATTTAAATCCAAAATCAAAGGTTTAAAATTTTTATTTGGATTCAGATGCATCGACATCAATAATTAATAGAAGGACAAATTTTTAAATCAAAATTCAAAGGTTTTACGGGAATACTTTAACCTACCCTCCAACTAATTGATGTAAGACATGTGGCGAATAAACCAATTACATCTGTATAAATACGTCCATGTTAAAAAAAAATGCATGACTATTTTCATCTTGGGATAATATCCCACATCATCGATACATGAATCTTTATTAAGGTTTAGATTTCAAGCATCTCATTATTCTTGTTGTGACCACTATGGTGGCCACATTGAACCTTCGCCTCTCCCACGTATCTGCAGCATCTCATATTATTCCTACTTCATGTCTCATCCCTCTCACATATCTACAGCATCCCTCCCACTTTGTTTCCCATGTTGTCAATCTCCTCCTTATCTACATTGCAATCTTGTGTCGTTCCCCATGCTATCAGTCTCCTTGTCTATAGCGTAGTCTCGTGTCTCTCATGTCATTTATCATGCTATCAATCTTGCCAAAGTTTGCATCACAGTCTTGTATCATCCCCTAGTGTCTTGAGTTCTATGTAGGTCATTTAAACCTTACCAGTCTAGTGATCATTGTGAAAGTTGTGTATGTCATTCAAACCTTACCATTCTAGTGACTGTTGTGGAAGCTGGGTTCACAATAAGTTGCTAAAAAAACAATTTTTTTAGCAAATTAAAATTTTACTATATATAAATTATATATATATATATATATATATATATATATATATATATATATATATATATATATTATTTTTAAAACCAATTCAATTTTAAACCTTTGCACAATTTGGAAATCTTGCTGCCACTTTTCAAACTCAAATTAAATTTTACCACCATCATCAAAAAATATTCCTCGAATGGTTGATGAAAGAATATCTCAAGACCCCACTCTTGAGAAACTGGATCATGATGTTCATCAAATCAAGGACCAACTTTCTCAAGTTAATCTCATTACACTACCAGATTTAGAAGTGTGAGAAGCGGAACAACATCTCAATTATTGGATGAAGTATAAATAATACAATAGGGCCAGGATTAGTCCGGAGGTTGTGGAACCACCCGAGACCAATATAGGCGCAGTTGTAACAAATAACAACTAGCCTAAATTAATCAATTCTAACAATATAAGATCGTTAGGATCAAATAATTTAAAGAAAGAAATATTGAAATATATTCTAACATCCCCCCATATTACAATATTTGAGGAAACATATAACTACTAGCTATACTATCATCCCCCCATTATTTTGAAATACATAGAGAGCTATGAAACAATTCAAATTTGACACGTGCAAGTGCCTTAGTGAATATGTCTGCAACTTGAGCATTGGTGGAGATGTACTGAAGTTGGATTTGGTGCTTTGGTACTTCATCTCAAATGAAGTGGCATTGTGTATCAATGTGCTTGGTTTTCTCATGATGCACTGGATTCTTAACAAGATTCAAAACACCCATGTTGTCGCAGAACAAGTGTATTGGAGATTTTTATGGAAGACCCATACTTGTCAGGATGCGATGCAACCATATCACTTCGCACACAGCTTCACGTGCAGCGTGATATTCTGCCTCTGTTGATGAGATAGCAACCACCTGTTGCTTCTTATTGTGCCAAGAGACAGGACCAGATCCAAGATGAAACAAATATCCTGAAGTTGATTTACGATCATCATATGATCTAGCATAGTCGGAGTCCATGTATCCTTGTAAGAAGAATTTGTTGTTCTTCTTGTATTCTAGGCCATATTCCATTGTGCCACGGACATAGTGAAGAACTCGCTTTCCTGCTTTCTAGTGTGTAGTCTTAGGTTCCTGCATGAACCTCAAAAGATAGTTGACAAAAAATACGATATATGGCCTAGTGTTGGTCAAATATATGAGACTCCCAATCAGCTGACGATAGAGAGTAGCATCTACCTGAGGTGATTTGTCATATCGCGATAACTGAAGTCCTATTTCCATTGGTGTTGCCATCAGCTTGCAGTTAGTCATGCGATATTTTTCTAGTAGTGTCTTGGCATATTTTTTTTGGGACACTTTGATGTAGTGCTCCTTCTGGTTCACTTCTAGACCAAGATAGTAATGGAGAAGTCTGAGATCTGTCATTTCAAAATATTTGCTCAAATCTTGTTTGATAGTAGAGATCATTGTTTTTGAACTCCCTGTTATGAGTAGATCATCAACATAGAGTACAAGCAACACTATTTTAGAGCCTTGCTTCTTGAAATAGAGGTTTGCATCCGAAGGACATCTCTTGAATCCATGCTGCAGTAGGTGATTATCCATTTTTATATACCAAGCCCGAGGGGCCTGTTTCAAACCATATAAGGATTTGACCAATTTGCAAACTTTCTGCTGTTGGCCTTCCACTTCAAATCCTTTCGATTGAGTCATGTAGACTTCCTCTTGGAGATCACCATTTAGAAAGGCACTCTTGACATCCATTTGGTGCACTTTCCACCCATACTATGTTGCCATAGCACAAAGAACTCGAATGGTTGTCATCCGAGTAGTAGGTGCAAAAATTTCCTCATAGTCAATACCTTCTCTTTGAGCATAGCCCTTTGCAACAAGTCGGGCATTATGCTTATCTATTGTCCCATCTGCCTTGTACTTGACTTTGTACACCCATTTGCAGCCTATGGGCTTCTTTTCGTATGGCAAATCGACAAGCTTCCAAGTTTTGTTTTTCATCAGAGACTTATATTCTGCAACCATAGCGGCCTTCCACTGAGGCTCACTAAGAGCATCTTGCACTGAAGTAGGTTCAAGTTCGTCTATTGAAGACATAAACACCTTGTCATCATCAATATCCATATCTTCTGTATCTCTCTCTGGATCTATAGAAAGTTCCTCAAAATATTGACAAAGATCATCAACCCCAGTAATCTCTGTTGTAGCTTTCTCTTGTCGAGCCATGTTGCGAGTACGAGGTCTTTCCAGAGTCAAATCTGGTGGAGTGGATAGCTTAGAATCTCTAATTGTACTTGTATACCACTTTGGATTCTTCTTCTGTGGTGTTGAAGAAGATGAAGAAGGACCTCCAACTTTTGATGAAGGAGACTTCTCAACCTTAGTTTCCACAAGGTCTAGGTATACATCTGATGTGTTTTTTGATGTGAAAGCCTCATCAAAATCTACATCTCTACTGATGTGAATCTTCTTGGTTAAGGGATCAATCAATCGATAACCCTTAGAGTGCTCATCATACCCAAGAAGAATGCACTTCAATGTTTTCTCATCTAGCTTCTTCCTCTTTTCTTTCGATATGTGCATGAATGCTTTACAACCAAAAATGCGTAGATGAGAGATGGAGGGTTTCCTACCACTCCATGCTTCATGTGGAGTCATTCCTTGTAGGGACTTTGTGGGTGCCCTATTCAACAGATATACTTCTATGGTGACAGCTTCTACCCAATATTGTTGCCCAATTCTAGCTCTTGTGAGCATGCAACGAACCATTTCCATGATGGAACGGTTCCTCCTTTCAGCAACTCCATTTTTTTGAGGAGTATAAGCAGTAGTCAACTATCGTGTGATCCCATTTTCAGACAAGAATGCAGAAAATTCTTTAGAGGTGAACTCCCCCCCTCGATATGAGTGGAGGGTCTTTATAGAAGTCCCTAACTCCTTTTCAACAGATTTCTTGAATTGTTGAAAGAAGCCAAATGCTTCAGATTTTAGTTGAAGAAAGAATACCCACATCTTTCATGAGTAATCATCCATGAATAACTAAAAATACCTCTTACCCCCACAACTATTGGGTGTTAAAGGACCACACAGATCGGTGTGAACCAACTCTAGAGGTTTCTTTGCTCTTGTAGAGCTTCTCTTGAAAGGTACTCTATGCTACTTTCCTGGAGAGCAGTCAGAGCAAACTGGCAATGTGGTAGAAAGGGAAGGAAGACCCTTTACCATCTCATACTTACTTAACTCAAGTAAGTAACCAGAACTCATATGTCCATATCTCTTGTGCCATAAGGAAGTTGCCTCCTTTGTAGAGACAATCATGGCTACATCTGGAGAAGAGATAGTATCTAGGGCAAATAAGCCATGCTTATATGAAGCGGTTGCAATGTTCTTACCTCTCCTGGTGATAGAACAACACTTCTTGCCCCCTTCAACACTAAAATTTACAACCATATCTTTGTCCAAAATTTGTGTGACTGACAACAAGTTGTTCGCCAATCCTGGAACATAGAGGAACTTCTCAATTTGACACTTTCCATCAGGAAGAGTGGTAGAAACAATACCTTCTCCCTGAACCTTGTAGGTTTTATCATCGGTAATAGTGATAGGTTTGCTCTCTTTGGCCTCAAAAGACTCAAACCATGATTTTTCGCCAGTCATGTGCTTACTGGCTCCAGAATCGACATACCAAATAGGATCCATCTACTTGGATACTGTGGTAGTCATGAGCACTTTGTGTGCTCACTCAGAATCCGTGTCAGATTCCTCAATAGCAACATTCACTTTGGGTTGCTTGTTCTTGTGTGGTTTGTTCTGGCCTTTCTATTTTTGTTGTTTGTTTTTATGCCAACATCTGTTTGTATCATGACCTTCTTTGTCACAGATCTTGCAATATCTCTTAGTTTGTTGAGGTTGTTGAGTTTGTTTCCCTTTTGAATCCTTTTGAGAACTCCCTCCCTTCTGAAAATTACCCTTCTTCTTGTTCTGGCCCTTCCTGTTTGTGTAGAGGGCAGTATTAGAAGAATCATCTCGTTGTAGTTGGCGTGCCTCCTCTTGTTGAAGCAAATTTACCAACTCAATAAAGGTAACTTGTCTTTGTGATACATGAAGTGAGGTGATCAATACTTGAAAAGAATCAGGTAATGCTCTCAATACCATTGAGGTAAGGAGTTGATCATCAACTGGTGCTGCCAAAGAATTCAACTTTGCTTTCAACTCAGACACTCTGCACATAAAGAGTTCAACTGTTTCTCCCTGGTTCATGCTCAGTTTGTGTAATTGAGATTGAATAAATAGAATGGTGGAAGCATTCTTTCCTTCATATATAGTTTTAAGGGCATTCCATGCCTCTTTACTACTTTTACACTCAACAATATGGGGTTGAACTTCATCAGAGACAACAAGCAAAATGAGCACTTTTGCCTTGCTATCTATCTTATCAAAATCTTTCTGAGTAGCAGTGAGAGTTGTGGCTCCAGCTACAGATGAAGGTCTCACTGTTGTTCCAGACACAACATCCCAAAGATCATCCATCTCTAGGATTGCCTTCATTTTGTTTTTCCATGGTGTATAGTTTGGACCTTTCAACAATTGATGAGCATCAGTCATTAGTTTTGTAGACATTGTGAAGGTTCCTTATAACACCAAATGGTCCCCCCTTCAATATACCTTAATTCCAGGTCGTTATACCATACAAAATACCCGCCCTTACGTGAGGGAGACTATAGGTATTTTGAAAAACCAAAAAAATTACCCGCCCTTACGTGAGGGAGACTGTAGGTAATTTTAATGATTATACGATACGTGGTACTTAGGCGGTACTAAAAGGGAATCACCTCATTGATGGCATCGACCTTAGAAAGTCTTCAATCCTCATGCATGGGGCGTAACTTCCCCTAAACACTTTGGATATCCGAACATTCGTCTGGATTTAAGCCTAAACATGAGAGTGATTGGGGTAGTGGATGGAGTAAAAAAAATAGCAAAATGGCAAACTTATCTCTCCCTGACGATTAATAGAGAACTAGCTCAGACGTCATTTTTGGCAGCTATATTAGGTGGTGGATACAGTAGCGCAATCACGACAACTTTACCTGTAAGTGTTGGCCAAAGGTATCACAAATACCGAACGCTACAGTGCAATAAATTGCACAAATGGGTTTTAATTATTCTAGGGACTTAGGGAGTGAATTTGATTTTAACTTTTAATGATGTAGTGCATAGAAAGAAAAAAAATGCAACATAAAACATAAAAGTGCCCACAGAAATAAACCACTAGGTGTCGGGTGCAGCTGAAAATGCACCTTTACAATAATGCCAAAATTTGCTTTTTTTTTCAAAAAAAAAATTACTCTCAATCCCCCTTTGATTTTTCGAAAAAAAAATACCCCCCCTTTGAAAACTTCTTCTTATAAAGCATTTTTAAACATTTTTATATCTAAAGTTAAAAAATAATAATTATTCCATATAGCAAAAATTATCTTAAAAAAAAAAAATTTTAAACTATATAAAGAAATAATTTAAAAAATTAATTTTTAACTTTAGAAAAAATATTAAAAAATAACTTTAAAAAAAAAATTGTTTTACCTTTGCTTTGGGGGGGGTCGGTGGGATTCAAACCCGCAACCTCAGGCTCCCTGAGCCTTAACCACTCGGCTCACCGCCAGGTGAGCCAGTGGGCTGATTTGAAAGAGATCAGGCTCCACTCGTACTTAAAGATCTCCCACAAGCCAAATGGCCCTCGCGGTGGCGCTCCCTCCTCGGCCACCGCTCGGGCGGAGTGCAGGCGACACTACTCGGTGGGAGGAGGGTGGTGCGAAGGCGGCGATGGGGTGGCACGATGGCGGCGACGGGGTGGCTGGCTCATAGATAGCCAAAAATGCCATAAAAAATTGCTCTAAAGGGATCGTTTAAGATTGTTTTCTCCTCTGCAATTTAATAGACTCAAATTTTCACCTTAAAACTGCAAAAAACGAAGCAGAAAAACTTGCATATCGAATGGCCATTGACGCCCTATGTGATGAAAAAGTCAGAACTAGAAGAAATTTAAAGGACTAAAACAATTTTTAATCTAGCCAATCTGCTCCGATTGGCTTCCTTGTTCTAGAAAATCCTGCAGAAAAGAAAAACACTGAACATAGTGATAAGGAAAAATACCAACTGTGTCACAATTTTGATGCCAAATGTTTCAGGTGACGCAAAAAATTTTAGGTGACGTGTTGTTGATTTCGAGGTAGATCAAAGGAAAATCCCACATCCACAGGATAGTGAGGCGTATAAGGTTTTAAAAAAACCTTTACTCCACTAAGGAGTAAATCCTCTTGGGGAGAGGCTCTCTCCCGAGAGGGTCGTGGGTAAGCCTTGGTGTTGGCTCCCACGACTTGCTTGTCGTGCCTCGCTTTGACCTTTCGACCGTTTGGGTCGAACTCTCCGTTGTCGGTCGAACACTCTCCTTTGCTATGTCGATCGAATGGTCGAACGTTGTCTTTGCCCTTTGATTATTCGTCGATCAATTCTCCCGATCTAAAACAAAACAAATTTTTGAGAGCACCGAGGTATAAAAAAAATCCAATCAATATAAAAAAAAATTCTCAAAATGATTAAAAATAATCTTTGCTCATCAAGAGCTCTACTACTACGAGATCACTTCGAGAGAAATGAGAGTGGCGGAGGTCGAGCTCTGATACCATGTGAGAAGCGGAACAACATCTCAATTATTGGATGAAGTATAAATAATACAATAGGGCCAGGATTAGTCCGGAGGTTGTGGAACCACCCGAGACCAATATAGGCATAGTTGTAACAAATAACAACTAGCCTAAATTAATCAATTCTAACAATATAAGATCGTTAGGATCAAATAATTTAAAGAAAGAAATATTGAAATATATTCTAACAAGAAGAAAGGATGTCCGAGCTAAACTTGAAATTTGATTCAATGACTCAAAATCTTAACACAATGAATCAAAATTTGGCATTAGCTATAGCTAGTCAGTATTCAAGTTCACAAAGCTCAGGTTCATCAGGACGGTCGATGCATCAGGTACATCTTGGGGGTCCACAAAAATCTATCCTTCCAAGAACAACTAAATTGGATTTACCTAAATTTGAAGGAGGCAATCCCACTAATTGGATTTATCAAGCAGAATAATACTTTTCCCTAAACCAGATCCTTGATGCACAAAAAGTTTGTATTGCATCCTTCCATCTCAAAAATGATGCTATCCAATGGTACCAATGGTATGAAAAGACTAATGGCATTCCTACTTGGCTAGACTTTATGCAGAATCTATTGGTATGGTTTGGCCCTAGTAAATTTGAAGATTTCATAGGAGCCCTTACCAAACTGCGTCAAACCACTTCTATGCACGAATACCAGGCTCAATTTGAGAAACTAGCCAATTGCACAACAGGGTTGGATGCCTCATTTTTTAAAATTTGTTTCATCAGTGGATTAAAATAAGAAATTAAAATGGAAATACAGATGTTCAATCCTAGTACCATAATACAGACCATTATATTGGCCAAATTAGCCTAAGATAAATTCAATGCTCAATGTTGATTAGGAAAAACACCTATTAGAAAATCACAAATCACTTACACTACCCCAAAACCTAACTATAGACACCTAAAACATGTCATGTCGAGGGTGACTACTCATATGGACATGCTACAAAACCATATGGAGGATCTTGGATAGACTCCAAGATAGAGCAATGGTTCTAACCACTCAATTTAGGCATTTTGGCCTAAGCAATCTAAACCGTAGCCCAGACCTGTGGTCTCTAGTCTAAAAAATAGTTGACACCTGCGATCTGTAGTCTAGACCGCAACTGTGACCTACGATCTTAACTGAAGTTTAGTTAGGCCTTCCATCCAAGTCAAATCGGTTGGAACGGCCAAAAGATATAGAAGGAGGTAGTTGAAGGACGAAAGATTCCAAAGGCTTCCATCCCAACTATCCTAACAACCCTTCTTGGTCATGGCTTCTACATGAAGCCACCCCTAGCCCTAGGGGCATGCTATAAATACACCCTCCAAATGGGGAGAAAAATAGAGAGAGTTAATTTATCAAGAGAGCAGCGAAGCCCTATCAAATTGCATACTGAATCTATGCATTTGAGAGCCCCTTTGCTATTCACCTAAAGACCAATTAGCCATGGATGCCCTAGGTGCCTAGGAGGATCAAGAAACACAAATACGATAAAAAAAAGGCCCTTCACAGTGATTTGAATGCAAAATATGTCATAGGACAACATAGGTGACCCTTGAACATCAATTTGGACAAGGAGGTCAAGCCCACTGCCCCTAATTTTGAGGACAAACCTATCAGGGTCAAACCGCAACTGTTAGCCATGGTTCACAGTGCAAACCACCCACTGATGAGGCCTAGAAATGCCTCAATCATAGCATGTTTTGAACATTGAAATTGCCTAAAAACTCTTATGTTTAATCTGATATGCTAGTTAAGTTGATTTAATATGTTGTGTATTAACTGTTTGCATGATCAATGTGTTAGAAATACTATATTCTGATTTTTTACAGTTTTTGCATAGTTTTATGTTACTTTGTCATGACTTGCTAAATGAGAAGTATGCTTAGGTTGATAGCAACACTTCACTAGTTTTGTTTTGATGTGTTTAAAGCATTTTTTTATCTAAATCTAGCAAATAGTGCAAGTAAACTATTACTGTGCAGCAAAAACTAGTTTTCCAATGTAAATTCTAGCCAGCTACCAATGAATGGCAAGGCATGGAATTCACACATGGAGAGAGATGAAGGCTATTGCAATCTGATCCTGAGAGCTAACCCACCTGAGAAATGCAGATGAAATCACTTGAAGAGCACACAATTGTTCATTCCGAAGATCTTTGGAATGAACAGACATCTTCGAAATGAGAAACATAGTCTCTTCGAAATGAGCGGACATCTTCGAAACGAGAAATGCAGTCTCTTCGAAATGAGCCACTTATCTTCGAAATGAGAACAAAAAGTGCTATTTGACTTGTTGACTGATTTTTGATGATGGAAAAAGGGAAAGAAATATTGAAAAGGGTAAGGGAAAATATCTCCCATCTGACTTTGCTGTCCTTGCCGACCAAAGCCACCATTTATGGAAAAGATCAATTTTGATCCTCTTCTAGGATAAACCCAGGAATTGTTGCAGCATAATAGGAATAGATCTGTAAGATAGGAATGAAATATTCTTAGCTTGTAAGTAGATTTTAGGATATCTATAAATATATAGCTCCCGTCCAGGTTGAGCTAAGAAGATATAGAAGAGGAATAGTAGGGGAAAATAAGCAAGTAGTATAATAATAAGAAAAGTGACTATTACAGTCTTGTAACAAGGTTTTTAGCAAGAATACTGTAATTATGTTCTTGAATCAATAAAGTGCACTATTTTTATTCATGTTGTTGTGAATGAGTGTGAGTAAGATCTAGAGAGAGAGAAAGACTCATACCTTCTTCTGGACAAGGAGGCTGGCCACTTCCAGACCTAGGAGGAGGACTAACAACAGGTTTTTATTCTGATTTTGCTATAGCAGAATAAGTTGTAAAACTTGTCATTTCATTTCCTTGTAAACAACTAACAATATTTGCAATCTTAGTTTATTTCATGATTAGGATAATCTTGTGATTAATGATAAGTTTGGTTGTAATCTCCATTTTTAGCAAAGCTTTCAAATTACCGCAGATTGTCATTTCTAGAATTTACTATTTTTTGCAATTTATTGCATTTTATGTTTTGTTGTCAACCCCTACATAGAAGATTGACAACCTTCTATTACAGAGCATTGACAGGATTTAATTTCCATGTTATAATCAGGTTTCCATTGCTGCAAAAGTAAATAGACTTCCTTTCTGCAATCATAATTAGATTTCTAATTCTGCAACTGTAACTAGGGAGTTATTTCTGCAACATAATTAGATTTCATTCTGTAATTGTAATTAGGATTTCATTTCTATAGTTAGTAATTAGTTTCCATTCCTGCAATTAGATTAAAGTTCAATTTATGCAATTTAGAGATAAAAATGTCCTAAATCCCCCACACAATCGGTTTCACCAATAAGACCTGTTGCTCCCAAATGACCTAAGTTATAGCCCTGTTCACTCCTTCCACAAATAGCCTTGTACACTGCCCTGGATTGACAAATTCATTGAGAATTAATGATGTGCATAATGACAATGCATCATTTTGGCACCGTTGTTAGGGAATAGTGTTGCTAGAAGGTGACAATAGTCCAATAGCTATTAATTAGACTAAGCTATGAAAATTCAAGATAAAATCTGAATATAATAGCTGGTTAAAGTAACAACTATTGACCTATAATTTATGTCATTCAAGAGTAAACATGAATGAGTAAGCCTAGGGATGAAACAGGTAGAATTACTCAAAAGGATCCTTGGCTTGTTCCATTAAGAAGATCTTCACGCCTAAGGGGTGAATCACCTGTGTTTGAACTACCAAAAAAATTGAAACAAAAATCACCAGCTTCATCATCATTAGAACATCCTGAGAAAGAAAAATCACCAACTTCATCATCATTAGAACATCCTGAGAAAGAAAAATCATCAGACTCATCATCAACAAAGGATCTTGGACCTCTTGAGAGTGAAATTTGGATAGGTTTAACTATTCCTAAGGAACAAGAAACTATGGCAGAGGGAGGCAATCTAGATAGGGATGGCCAACATGGCTATGTCCATAATGAAGGAGATGATCAGGATATGCCCCAACCTTCCAGAACATTTGAATATCCTATCCATTTGAATCCAACACAAAACTCCCCCATGAAAACCATTTCACCTTCAGTACTTCCAACCTTCCGAGGTGTTGTATCTGAAGATCTTGATCAATTTTTGTTTGAATTCAAAGTAGTGTGTCAAACCTATGACTATGTAAATGACAATAAAAAACTTAAGGTTTTTCCCTCAACACTCAAGGACTCAACATTACGTTGGTTCATGAGCTTAGAGCCAAATTCCATCCGAACCTGGGATCAAATGGAAACTATGTTTTTAGACAAATATCAGGAGTATTTCCATGTAAGGAACAGGAAAGATGAGTTATTCAGGATTAAGCAGGAAGATGATGAAACATTAGAAGACTATCTTGATAGGTTCTCCTTTGTTCAAAGGAGATGTGGACTTGTAGAACCTGAGTTATGTAAAACCATATTTTTGAGAGGATTACAAGATGAATCCAGAGAAGTATTGGATTTGATGGGAAAAGGGGATGTAAATACTCTCAGTAATGAGGAAATTGTGGGACTCTACAGGAATTACTCTCGCACTAAGCAGGGAAGAAGAAAAAAGAGTACAAATGGCACTGATGTGAAGGACCTAATAGAGGAACTTGCAAATTTTAAAACTGATATTCTAGTGCAATTGAACACAACTTTGGGAGAAATGTCTGCAAAAGCAAAAACCATAGAACCTTTGGCAATTTATTGCCCAAGATGTAGAAATAAACATGCTTTGTAGGAGTGTCCTTTGAATAAAACATCTATCTCAGCCATTTGTAGTATCTGTTCGAAGAAGCATTTGACTGATAAATGCCACCTGCTACCACAACTCAAAACTATGTTAGAGAGTCAATTGAGGAACTCAACTATGTTGGACCAAAACAAGGGGGAAATTTCTCTCAGAACCAAAATCCCCCTCGTTTTCCTACAAATTAGGGGCATAATCCTTGGACTATGCCTTGGGGACAATCAGAACCACCCCAACGTCCTTGGAATTATTCTCAATGGACAAATTCCCAAGAATGGCCACAAACAAGTTGGAGTAATCCAACCTGGAATCAGAATCAGAATAATCCATCATGGAATCAAAACAACCCACCCTAGAATCAGAATCAGACTAATCCACATTGGATGCAAAATCAACCACAGTGGAGTCAGCAATACCAGTCCTATCCAAGGCAGCAAAGAAATCAAGGTCAAACTCAGCATTTTCTGCCTGCACCTAATCAAAATTTTCAAGAAAAATAGAACCAACCACAACAAACACAATAGGTGAAACAACCTCAACTTCCAGCTCAATCAGTCACTAATCCAAACAACATGAGACAGGCATCCCCTGTCTATGTGGTTGAAGTTGAAGAAAATGCTGAAATAAATGTTCTTGATTGTAGTAACATCCAACTTCGTTCAGGAAAAGTTGTACCTGAACCTGTTTCAACTAAAATCAAGGAAAATGAAGAGCAAGAACCTTTGGAACCAGTTAGAGTTAAACCAACAACAGAGAAAGAAGAAGAAAAAATAGAATCATAGGCAGAACAATTACCTTCATCAAGGATAATTCCATATCCTGAAAGATTCAATACCACAGCAAAAAATTTTGAGTCAGACTTGGTCAAGGAACTTAGAAAGTTAACTATATCATTGCCCTTATTGCAAGCCATTAAGGATATACCAGTGATTAAAAGTACTATCCGAGATTTGTGCATTAGAAGAGCAGGAAGAAAAAAGAAAGCATTTCCCAAGACTGTTCAGAGTTGAAGGAAAGATAGTTGATCTCTTGTCCGGAAAACTAGTACCTCCAAAGTATAGTGACCCAGGGAGTCCAGTTATCACAGTTACCATAGGCTCAGTACCAATATCAAATGTCTTAGTAGATCTAGGAGCTGCAATAAATGTCATGACCAAGGATATAATGGAACAATTACAGCTCAAACATCTCGAGTCCCACATTTACAGTTTTAGAAATGGCTGATAGGTCAGTTGCAAAACCTGAAGGTATCATTGAAGATGTCCCTATAGAAGTCTCTTCTTGGGAATTCCCTATAGATTTTTTGGTTTTACAGCCAAGAAATTCAGCACATGGATATCCCATCATTCTGGGAAGACCTTGGCTTGCAACTACAACAACCTTCATAGACTGCAGATCTAGAAAAATGACTATTTCAAATGGTATTGATCTAAAATAGATCTCTCTGTATCCTCCTGCAAGACCCTCCAACAATTTTTTAGGTCAGTTATGGTTTCCTGACTCATATGAAGAACCAGAAGAGGTTATTTCCACACTAGCCACCTTGGTAGTAAGGGAACACATAGAAGACCTCCATGACATAGAAACTTTAGAGAATGAAACTATCCTAATGAATGTTCTACATGAACAAGGGTTAGAAGAGGAAGCAGTAAATATCCATCAGTTGTTAGGGAATGAGGAGAACCAAAATTCTGAAGGTGAGCCATCTGTACTATCATAGGAAACATCAGTTTCACTACCACATGGGTGGCACCATCACCTAATTTTCCCTTCTCACTGTTCCATACAGGATATGCTTCCATTAGAAATCAATGAAACAGAAACTTCTTATTTCCTCCCATCTCATCATTGCCCTCTTAACTCCCTAATCACCAAGTATGAAGAAGTGAATTCAGTCCTTCCAAATACAAAACAAATAGAAGTCCAACCAGGAAAATTACTGAACATTAACAACTGGCTCACTAGGGAAGAGGAAGAAAAATTGATAACTATTTTGCGAAGCATGTTCATGCTTTTGCTTGGGACTACAAAGATATGTCAGGAATTCACCCTGATATATGCACCCACAGGATTTATACTGAAGAAGTCAAGCCAGTAAGACAACCTGAGAGAAGACTGAATCCTGCCTTGAGGGATATTGTAAAGGAAGAAATTGAAAAACTTCTGGAGGTAGGATTCATTTACCCAATTTTTGATAGCCAGTGGGTCTCTCCATTGGTTATAGTTCCTAAGAAAAATGGAAAAATGAGAGTATGTGTAGACTATAGAGAGCTGAACAAAGTGACATACAAAGACCATTTTCCATTACCTTTCATAGATCAGGTGTTAGATACCCTTTCTGGAAAGAAATACTTTTGTTTTCTTGATGGATTTAGTGGGTATAATCAAATTCAGGTTGCACTTGAAGATCAAGAGAAAACAACCTTTACCTGTCCATGGGGAACATTTGCCTATAGGGTTTTACCTTTTGGTTTGTGTAATGCCCCAACAACATTTCAACGAGTGGTCTTAGCAATTTTTTTTGATCTGACTACCAACAATGTTGAGATATACATGGATGATTTCATAGTATGTGGACAGACTTTTGACTTTACATTAGAAAACCTTGACAGAGTTTTAACTCGCTGTGAAACATACCAGTTATCTTTGAATCCAGACAAATGTTTTATGATGATGGAGGAAGGAATAGTTCTTGGTCATCACATCTCTCCTCAAGGAATCCAAGTTGATCCAAAGAAGGTGGAAATTATCAAGAATCTTCTTCCTCCTAAAACTCAGACTAATGTCAGAAGCTTCCTAGGACACATTGGTTTTTACCGCAGGTTTATTCCCAGCTTTAGCACAATAGCCAATCCCATGTTTGCCCTATTGACTAAAGATTCTGAATTCTCTTGGACTGCAAGGTGTCAGGAATCATTTGAAGCTCTGAAAGAGAAATTAGTAACTCCACCTATGTTAAGAGGACCTAATTGGACATTACCATTTCACATACAGGCTGATGCTTCCAATACTACAATTGGAGCAGCATTAGGACAAATTGACAATGGTGAACACTATGCCATCTACTACATTAGCAAGAATTTGATAGGAGCTGAGAAAAATTATACCACAACTGAAAAAGAATTCTTGGCAGTAATTTATGCCATCAACAAATTCAGGCATTACATCACAGGTTATCAAATATTTATTCACACAGATCATACAACCATTAAGTATTTGATGAATAAACCTATGGTAAGTGCAAGAATTATTCGTTGGTTACTGTTGCTGCAAGAATTTGATATCACAATAATCAACAAACCAGGAAAAGCTAATGTTGTAGCAGATTTCTTGTCCAGGTTGTAGAACACAGATGAAGGGGAATTAGTTGAGGACACTTTTCTTGATGAAAAATTATTTGCTATATCTGTCCAATCACCTTGGTTTGCAGATATAGCCAATTATTTGGTCACAGGGAAAGTTCCTCCACATTTCACTTCAAAACAAAAAAACAATTGATCAAACAGAGTTCTTCCTTTGAGTGGATTAAGGGTATACTTTTTAAGTGCAGTCCTGACCATGTGTTACGCAGGTGCATCCGAAAGGATGAGGTATATGATATCCTTAGGGCTTGTCATGATGAACCCTCAGGTGGACACTATTCTGTAAAAAGCACAATTAGAAAAATTTTAGGGACAGGATATTATTGGCCATCTCTTCACAAGGATGTGAAAAAGTACATCAGGCATTGTGATGCATGCCAAAGAATGGGGAAACCCACTCATACAAATGAAATGCCACTACAACCTCAATTGGTTTTAGAGCCATTTGAGAGGTGGGGGCTTGATTTTGTAGGACCTATTGATCCACCTTCTCAAGGAAAGGTGCATATTCTAGTATGCACTGATTACCTGACAAAGTGGGTAGAGGTGCATGCTTTCAAACATGCTCGTGAAGAGAAGGTCATCGATTTCTTGTATACTCAGATTTTTTAGAGATTTGGAGCTCCACGGTCTATCACCACAGACCAAGGACCCCAATTTGCATCTAAAGTCATTGAGGCTTTTACAGAATTATATGAAATCAAACATAGGAAATCATCACCTTACCACCCACAAGCAAATGGCCAGGTTGAAGTAACAAATAGGGAACTAGAATGAATCTTGACAAAAATAGTAGCTTTTCATAGGAGAAACTGGCTAGATAAATTACCTAAAGCAGTTTGGGCTTACAATACTACTTGGAAATCCACTACTGGATTCACACCTTATGAACTAGTTTTTGGTAAAAAGCCCCTCCTACCTATTGAATTTGAGCTACTAACATTGCGCACAACATTGGAAATTGGGATTGAATTGTCACAAGCATAGACGGACAGGATTCTGCAGTTGAATGCATTGGATGAACTTCGGTTGGATGCTCTGCACCAAACTGAAGTAATTCAGGAGCAGAGGAAGTTGTGGCATGACAGTCACATTCAACAGAGGAAATTTTAGCAAGGAGATTGGGCTTTGTTGTTTGATTCTCACTATGAGGACTTCCCTGGAAAGCTGAGAACTAGATGGCTTGGACCTTACCAGATTGAAGAGGTATTTGACAATGGAGCAGCTCGTCTATCTCCTATTGATGGGTCACAAAGAAAGTTGGTAGTGAATGGACATCGCCTCAGGGTGTACCATACACCTCTGACTAAAGAGGAATTCTTGCAGCAGCTTGACAGTTTGGATGCACAATAGGTGGAAGAGATTTCCTCTTCCACTTCAATACAATCAACATGATCATGGATTTCAAGAAAAGCAGAAAAATAAAAAAAATTAGAAAAAGTAGAAAATAAAAAGATGAATAAATTCTGATTGTGAATTCCTTCATGGGCATGATTTCAGGGAAATCATGAATTCCTTCACGGGCATAATCAGAATCAAGAAAAAAAAGAGAGAGAAAAGGAGAGGTAAAAAAAAAAAAGAAAAAAAAAAGAGAAAAATGAATAGCTCAGCAGTGAAAACCTTTCCTAAGGCACTACTGGGTTGGTATGCATGAAAACCAGTTTTTTGGCATGCATAACCTTGAAAATTTTTGAATCATCATTGTACAAATTCACCAACTGCACTTGTTTTGAAATATTGCAAAAAATCTCAGTAGAACATCAACAGAAGCAGTCATTCTTCAAAACTTGCATTAACTTGTTTTAATCAGGTATATATTTCTTACATTTCTTCATTGTAAATGATTGGTATGTAGTATATAACAATTAACCATTAGCATAAAAGGTATCCATAAGAGTTGGCATATTTAAAACATGTTTTGAGAAGGAGAATATTGGTTTCTGCCTAATCTTCGAAATGAGAATGCCAAAAATAGTGTCTGCTATCTTCTTCAGAATGATTGTTGTATTGTCTTCGATTGAAATTGTCTTGGAATGATTGATTTTCTTGAATGAGATTTGTCTTGAAATGAATTTGTCTTGGAATGAGGATTTGTCTTGAATGAAGATGATCTTGAATGAAGATGAATGAATGTGGATTTGTCTTTGGAATGAAGCTTTGTCTTCGGAATGAGGATTTGCCTTCGCAATGAAGCATGATCTTCGGAATGAAGACTTGTCTTCGGAATGAAATTTTATCTTCGAAATGAGGTATTGTTTTTGCAATAAATCATAATCTTTGGAATGAACATTCAACATAATATTTCCACGTGGCATCCAAGGAAGGGAAAATATACGATCAAGAAAAATTCTTTGACTGCATACGATAAATAAACACGTGTCAGTTGAGATGTGGTTTGTTTTATCTTGCACCCATTAAGGAAGTACCAGAATCATGGGGACATGACCAACAATATGCCACCATTATTTGATGCTAATAATCATGCACGTGAAAATCTATGGGCGAAACAGAGGAGCTAAAAACAAGTGAGGTGGATCTGACGGCAAGGACATCTACGCAATCATTAATGGATAGGTGTTCGAAGAAAAAATAGAAATGCGTGCCACCCTTCCTTTCAAAGACATATTTTCTAATGCAAAATGATTACGAGGTACAGTGTCGATATTGCAGTTCATTTCGAAGAAGAAAAATAGGGCAATTGAAAACCTGGAAACAAACCCTGCAAGTCTACAAAAACTAGAAACCAACGATCCAACGGAAGAGTAGCAGTAGAAGTGAGCAGTTTTTAACATACCAAAATAGGAAAATGGGGTGAAAGACAAATATGGAACCAGTAGATACCACCCACCTCCGAGAAAATCTAGAAGTGCTACGAATTTTTGAAGATGGAGGGCTTATGCCATTTTTGGACAAATTTAATGGGTCCTCTGAAGATTTGGCCGGCATGTTCGCTCACACATTCAGAAATAACCGGGCACACATTAACGACATGACAATTGAGGTAACCCCTAAAGTTTTAAGTCAAATTACTGAGCTTCCATTAGAGGGTCTTCCAATTTCTAGATCTGGCAAAAATACACTGGCAAATGTAGTTAATCAATTTCTGGAAGAAAATGATAGGGAGCCAGAATACTTAATACACAACAACACATGCAAGGGGGTAAAAAGGGCCAGCCTACAGGAACCCTGGGATGAAGTGGCCACATGGGTAATAAAATTTTTAACCTGTGAAGGGCAGTATGTACTTTTATCAGGGCATCATCTCAAAATTTTGAACCACCTAAGACATGGTAGGCAACAACCAGAAGTTAGGGTAAATCTTCCCTTGTATCTGCACCAGGAGTTGAAAAATATGGCAAAAAGATATCAGGAAGGAAAAGGGAGCCCTCGCCACCATGGCCTTATTAAATTAGTCTGCCAACATCATTTTAGAGGAAACCCTAGAAGCTTTGATAGGTTTTACTCTACTCTGAATGATGTAGTTTTTGGAGATGAGGATGAGGAGGAAGAAGAAATAGATGCTACTGTAGATGTTATTGTAGAAGAAGAAATAGATACTACCATAGATGCTATTGTAGAGGAGGAAACACACCCAACAGAAGCAACAGAGCACCTTTCTCCAGAACCTTCAACCTCACGAGCTAAGAAACAAAAGAAGAGAGGGCCTGGAACCAGCAGTCAAAAAGAAAAATAGAAGAAAGTTCATTTTTTTGAAGATGTTACTGATCTATCAGAATAGGGGAGTGAAGTGCCTAGAAAAATAGGGGAAGAAACAACAAGGGAAATAGAAGCACTCCCACTAGAATCTGAAATTGTCCCCACAACCCCTACTGTCACCAAAAAATAGAGCAAAAAGAAAAAATTTGCATCAGGAACTAGGAGGTCTACAAGACTCCACTTGAGAGAAATAGCAGAATAGGTGATAGAAGAAGAAGGTGGACAAGGCAGTCTGGATGTTACAGAAGTGCAACCAGCCCCTGAAGATTTTTTAAAATTCCCTGAATAGATAATTGAGGAAGAGACTGGGCAAGATAGTTTTGAAGTTGCTACAGTTCAACATGCCATAGAAAATGTAGATGCAATCATAGATAGTTTCATGGAACCTCCTGAACAAGAGCAGATAGCTGAAGTAGAATATGAGATAGTTGTTGAGCAGCCAACTATAGATGATTTTTCTGCATCAGATTCTGAATCAGAAATAGAGGAGGTAGACATCACAGAATAGCTAAGAGCAACAAGAAGTGTTGTCAAAACACAAACTAAATGGATTGAAGAAAAAGAAAATATCATTGAAATGTAGGAAAGGAAGATTGCAGAATTATAGCAGGAAGTGGCAGAATTGAGGAAGAGGCTGTCACAGTCTAAAAAATAGCCAACTGTATCTATTGATGAGGATGATTTGGCTCAATTACTTGTGGATTTATCTAGGGCAGATGACTCTGTTGAGGCAGACATAGGTGCTCATTCTGAAGCAACGCCCTTTCATTCTGAAGAAGTGCCCTTCCATTCTGAAGCATTGCCTTCTCATTCTGAAGATGCTCCAGAATTGGTAAAGAGCATAGAAAAGAATATTGGAGATGAGTCACAGCAGGAAACACCAGCACAGGAACAGTCTAAACAGCAACATGAAATTGTTCAAGTAAGTACTCCTTCAAATGTGGTTTCTGTATTTCAAACTGTTACACCTTCAATAAAAGTAGAGGATAAGGGGGTACAAGTGGAATTATTGTCTGATGACCAACCAATAGAAATAGCAAAAAAGGGGGTACAAGTAGAATTATTGTCAGATGACCAACCAGTAGAAGTAGCAGAAAAAGGGGTTCAGGTAGATCTGCTACCCAGATTTCCACCTGTAGTTAGACCACCCAATACTGTATCCCTAGAGAAATATAATGCAGACATAGCCAGTTGGATGATCAGATATGAGAAACTTGCCACTAAGGTTGAAAAATTCAAATTGGAAGGTAAACAATTAGAAGCAAAAGAAACAAAAATCAAGGCATTAAAGGAAAAAGTGACTGATTTATGTCAGATTGCTGAGTTTTTGGTCCAATTCAGACGGTCGGCCAGATTTTACAGTCTCATTCTGAAGGAGAAATATCTCAGATGGCAGGTCATGAGGATTAGCTCAGGTCTCCCATACAAATTGGACACAACTACAGATTTCTTGGAAGCATATTTTGATAGCCCTATAGAACAGAAAAATCTCCTATGTGAATTATTTTTACACAACTTCTTTATTCCAGAAGAGGTAGAATTTCACCCTCAAATTTACATAGGAGATGTTCAACTGAGAGCATTCATGTCTACTTTACAAAATCAGATTTACTGGGATCAGGAGAAAAGGCAAAATAAAGAAATTGAATTAAGAGCTGAATTGTTAGTCAAAGCAGTTCAGCCAAATCATCCAATTATCACCAGACAACATTTCACCATGATGAACAGGGAAGATGTAAAAAGGATGTACTTGAACAATTTGAGGGACTGTGTGACCAAATTCTAGAATTTTTGTAATAACAATTTTGTTCCAGCATTATCATTTTGCAAAAATAGATGGGCAGAACTTTCCATGTCTTTACAGAAAAGGGAACCTATCTCCCCCATTAACCTAGAATGGTCCAGAAGAAGGGCAGAAGGAGTGATACAACTGATTGAAATCATGCAACATCACTGGATAGGTCTCAGATTTAGGCCTCCAACCATCATTACTCCAGTTCCCTTCTATTTTGAAGAAGATCCTCAACCTGATGATCAGTTTGAAGAATGGCTCAGAAACCTTCAGGAGAACAGGGGATATTATATAGGCACCAAATTGTTCTACAGATCATGGAATCTGAATATGGATATATGTGATTCCATAGCCCAATAGAATGCATGAGGACATGCATTTATATAAGTTGGGGGAAAATGATGAGGCCTGGAAATGCCTCAATCATAGCATGTTTTGAACATTGAAATTGCCTAAAAACTCTTATGTTTAATCTGATATGCTAGTTAAGTTGATTTAATATGTTGTGTATTAACTGTTTGCATGATCAATGTGTTAGAAATACTATATTCTGATTTTTTACAATTTTTGCATAGTTTTATGTTACTTTGTCATGACTTGCTAAATGAGAAGTATGCTTAGGTTGATAGCAACACTTCACTAGTTTTGTTTTGATGTGTTTCAAGCATTTGTTTATCTAAATCTAGCAAATAGTGCAAGTAAACTATTACTGTGCAACAAAAACTGGTTTTCCAATGTAAATTCCAGCCAATTGCCAATGAATGGCAAGGCATGGAATTCACACATGGAGAGAGATGAAGGCTATTGCAATCTGATCCTGAGAGCTAACCCACCTGAGAAATGCAGATGAAATCACTTGAAGAGCACACAATTGTTCATTCTGAAGATCTTCGAAATGAACAGACATCTTCGGAATGAGAAACACAGTCTCTTCGAAATGAGCGGACATCTTCGAAACGAGAAATGCAGTCTCTTCGGAATGAGCCACTTATCTTCGAAATGAGAATAGAAAGTGCTATTTGACTTGTTGACTGATTTCTGATGATGGAAAAAGGGAAAGAAATATTGAAAAGGGTAAGGGAAAATATCTCCCATCTGACTTTGTCGTCCTTGCCGACCAAAGCCACCATTTATGGAAAAGATCAATTTTGATCCTCTTCTAGGATAAACCCAGGAATTGCTGCAACATAATAGGAATAGATCTATAAGATAGGAATGAAATATTCTCAGCTTGTAAGTAGATTTTAGGATATCTATAAATATATAGCTCCCATCCAGGTTGAGCTAAGAAGATATAGAAGAAGAATAGTAGAGGAAAATAAGCAAGTAGTATAATAACTGTTACAGTCCTATAACAGGGTTTTTAGCAGCAATATTGTAATTATGTTCTTGAATCAATAAAGTGCACTATTTTTATTCATGTTGTTGTGAATGAGTGTGAGTAAGATCTAGAGAGAGAGAAAGACTCATACCTTCTTCTGGACAAGGAGGTTGGCCACTTCCAGACCTAGGAGGAGGACTAACAACAGGTTTTTATTCTGATTTTGTTACAGCAGAATAAGTTGTAAAACTTGTCATTTCATTTCCTTGTAAATAGCTAACAATATTTGCAATCTTAGTTTATTTCATGATTAGGATAATCTTGTGATTAATGATAAGTTTGGTTGTAATCTCCATTTTTAGCAAAGCTTTCAAATTACTGCAGATTGTCATTTCTAGAATTTACTATTTTTTGCAATTTATTGCATTTTGTGTTTTGTTGTCAACCCCTGCATAGAAGATTGACAACCTTCTATTACAGAGCATTGACAGGATTTAATTTCCATGTTATAATCAGGTTTCCATTGCTACAAAAGTAAATAGACTTCCTTTCTGCAATCATAATTAGATTTCTAATTCTGCAACTGTAACTAGGGAGTTATTTCTGCAACATAATTAGATTTCATTCTGTAATTGTAATTAGGATTTCATTTCTGTAGTTAGTAATTAGTTTCCATTCCTGCAATTAGATTAAAGTTCAATTTATGCAATTTAGAGATAAAAATGTCCTAAATCCCCCACACAATCGGTTTCACCAATAAGACCTGTTGCTCCCAAATGACCTAAGTTATAGCCCTGTTCACTCCTTCTTGCAAATAGCCTTGTACACTGCCCTGGATTGACAAATTCATTGAGAATTAATGATGTGCATAACGACAACGCATCACCCACCATAGCTATGGTTTGCAATAGGTTACTGATCACCTTACTTGCTTTGCTTTTGACCGCATAGATTAGTTATATTAGTCTTTTCATAGGTTTAATTGCATTTTAGAGAAACTCTGACCATAGGAATTAGTCATTTCATGCATTGTATTAAGTAGGATTATATTGGATATTTTATGCACTTTATTGCTCCTAACTTGATATTTGATCCATGCATCATTTTCTTATTCATGTCCTTCATGTTGTAGTATAATTCTTGATCAAATTAGAATAGTTTAAAGTCTTTCTTTATGCTTTCTTGTTTTACTAGTTTAATGGCATTTACATACATATTTCCTTAAAGGGCCTCATCACGAGAGGCTATCAATATTTTTAATCATGTGCTATTGTTTCTTGTTCGTAGGGAGACAGGTGCAAGAGGAGCTTATGTCATAATCCTTCCACATCACGAAGAAGGGGGTTAGCTCCACCCCAAGGCAGTTTGTGACTAATCAATAGAGCACTATAAGTGCACCTACCCTATTGAGGGCATTGGAAATTGTAATATCAGTATCATCTTTCAAGTTAACCTAAGAGGGCATTTTTGTAATCAAATATCATTCAAAGATTAATACAAGAAACCTTACTTATGTTGTTTTTGTTCAATTTATGTACTTGTGTGAATATTTATGCTTTCATGATGAAATATATCAATACAGTAGCTAGGTGCACGATTCGTGATTAGGTCAGATGGCGATCACCGCAAGAGCCCACAATTTTAGCCTTGAGTTCTGACTTTTCTTGGCTTTTTCTTATCTCAGGTGCTAATCGCAGCTTTCAACTACGATTATATTTTGGCCCACAATTGTAACCTACGGTCACTACTGCAGCCCACAGATCGGACCTATGGTTAACAGAGGAAAAGGCAGACAACAAGAAACTCAGTGGGCAGCAGATAAGGAGCTAAGGTAGGCCCCAATTTCACTATCTGTTTTGAATTTTTTGCTCTATGTTTTTCTAGAAAGCATTGAACTGTTGCAAACTAGGAACTTAAATAAAAAAAAAGTCAATGAACAAGTCTTAGTTTATTTCCATTTTCCTTTCATTAGAAAGGCATTGTTGGGAACAATAGACCTCTGAGTGCAGTCCACCCCTAAATACAATGACCTTGATAGAGATTGCGTGTCATTTGCATGCTTGAGGCCCAATTAGTGGCCATGTCATTGTAATTGCATCATCAAAATATCATATAGGACATTAGCATGCATTCTTTCTGAAATTGAAACATTCCTTTCTTTTCATGCATATCATGTAGGAATGATCATTATGCTCTTTTATGCATTTGTCATTTTTGCAAAGTAAAAGGAACCACACACACCACCCCGCACTTAAACGCTAGTGAGTTGGGCTTCATCTCCAACCACTAGTAGGGTTCAATGACGGTGGGCGTAATTTCCATCCGTTGGCCCAAATCCCACGTACCTTGTGTTACTAGACCATACCGGGTCCAAGATCCTTTCGTACCCTAAAAAAATTGCATATACTCCTCTTCGGAGGGTATGACGCTGATTAGGGGAAAATGGGTGAGGAACTGGGAGGACCTGTGCCCCCTGACCGTGTGTGGGCTTCACTTCCACATATTATAGGTTGGTTTATGTGACTTGGATTTCATCTCAAAGTTGTCAAGTTGCGGGTATACAAGTGAAATCCAATTTAACTAAGTATAAAATCCAAAAATATTTCAAAACATGTGAGAGTTTCTAACACTGATACAACACATCTGAAAACAACATCAAATAGTTTAGGGCTCACAATAAAAATTTAAAAGGAGATAATCATCATTTCTATACCTTTTTTGCATAATAAAACACATCTAGACGTTAGGTACACAAATGGTGAACACACGGGGTGATCGAAAAGGTCTAGGACCGATGCCCATGATCAACCCCCAACTAGTTCATAGCAACATGTGTTGAGTCCTCATACACATGAGTGAATCGAACGATGTTCGACGAGCATTAGAGGTGACAACTCGACATGAGGAGATCCCATTGAGTGGACCCTCGATAGAGGAGCTTCATTACACTCCTCTAGGCATAGGACTGAGCGTGGAGCTTCTCAGCATGAGGATGCTCTACTCCAAAGCCATTATCGAGATCGCACTGCACGCACATCCACGGGATCGGCTAAGGAATATGTTGTGCAGGGGACCAAGTTGGTTCCCATACGTACTAGGTCCACAGGAGGTTCTAACCCTCCATAGTTAGAGTATAGATGAACTAGAGATCTACCCATTCAGGGGCAAGAGGATAGGCTCACTTTTAAGCATAGGTCCACCCATACTCCCGTGCGTGCCCCACCACGCAAGATCACCATTGATATATCAAATGTGGGAGATAATGGAACACCACTGCATGAGCGGTGGAGGTCTAGATAGTTAGATGGTCTAGGTAGTTTTCTTGAGCAGCTAGGATTCAAGCCTACAACTATGCCCACTCGTGCTTCGAGTGAGCATAGTGGTAGTTGTATCAAGATCACTAGAGAGCATGGAGAGGCTTATAAGCACCCTCATGTCACACATCCACCATCAACACATTTGTCCGATGGGTAAAGAACCCATAAGGTAGCTCGCATAGAGCATACACATCGGAGGCCTCCTACGATCAACCAGATCGATAGATCACATAGAATGGTATCTCAGAAAAGACGTCAACTCCTCCAAGATCAATTGGAGGATGCTCACCTAGAGAGGCAACATATTTAAGATGAAAATATTCAAGCGCAAAGGCTCCTATGATAGAGATTATATGAGTAGTGCATGCATGAGGAGCATATTCTAGCTCAGAAGGAGCACATAGAGTAGGAGGATTGGCTAGCTAGGGCTGGCCTATACCCTCCCAAGGAGCATAGAGAGCATGTGCATAGGAGGGCTATGTCCCTAGCTAATATGCACGAGGAGCACAGAGACGCTCGTACTCATGTCAATGCCCAATAGAGGGAGCGACTACCATCACTCAATGATCTTAGATAGAGGTAGCATGAACATGTAGATGTAGATGGATACGATCAAGAGTATCCTGAGAGTTACCGAGTTGAGGAGGAGGAAGAGCCATGTCCTCCACCTCCCCTAAAGAAGACATTACCTCCTAGACCGCCTCCACGTTAGCTTAGGGAGGAGGACTTTTTGTCTTCTAAGGCATACAAGGTTTTGGTCGATAAGGTCAAAGCAATAGAGAGGCAAGGTGCGACTATGCAAAAGCCAACACTAAGGAAGATACACAATGAACCTCTAGACCCCTCGATGCCTACGCCTCCATATCCCAAGCATTTTGATATGCCTAGGTTAGAAAAATTCAAGGGTGATGAGGATGCCCAAGAGCATGTTACAAGTTTTCTAGATGCTTGTTTCCAGATAAAGAGTCATGATGCCTTGTTGTTGCACACCTTCATTATGACACTCTCCGACCCAGCCCGAGAGTGGTTCAACCAATTGAAGAAACATAGTATTACTGGTTTCAAGTAGTTAGCTGATGCATTTATTGAATGCTATTCATTTGGCATCAAGAAATAGGCCAACCTTTCCTATTTGGCTGTGCTAGCTCAATGCGACGATGAGCCCATCGAGCAATACGAAAAGAGATGGCATAGAATAATGGCAAAGTTGCCATTCCCTATTCCTACGACCGAACTGACCCGAATGTTTACAAAGAGTTGTGCCAAGCACATCTCGCTATTGTTGTAGCTGTAGCAGTACACTACATTCGAGGAAGCTTTGGCACAAGCCAAGGTGATCGAGGACATCAAGTTGCAAGAAGGCAACTTGAAGCTCAAGACCAGGAAAGAAGGGTTTAAAAATAGTACTACTAAGCAACAGGGCAAGCAGGCCCACGTGAATCAAGTAGTACTAAATCTTGTAGGAGAGGACAAGGGACAAAAAAAGCCTAATTATCAGGCCCAACCTCCTCCTGCATGTTATGAGACACGCAAAAACAACTATAAGGGCAAAAATAGAGAAGAGCACCCACCTTGCCAGTTCACACCTCTGACGGAATCGATGACTTCAATTTTCCATCAACTGTGCAAGGCCAAGGCCATACGATTTCTCGAGGTCAAATTAATAGATCCAAATGTGCCAAAGTCAAAGTGGCATCAAGATGATCTGTTCTGCATATTCCACAGAGTGAAAGGCCATGACATCGAGACATGTTGGTCCTTCAAACACATTGTGTAGAACATGATAGAAAAAGGAGAGCTTGTAGTACCAAGCAATCCACAGGTGCCCGATAATAGAAACATGGGGATTTTCAAGAATCTACTACCTAATCATGAGGCACCTCGTAACAACGTCGACTAGGTCAATCAAGTGAGAATCGAACCACCTACCCAGGGGTTCGTAGGCATGGTCAATGTTGTTACTAGACACGGGAGGTACGATCAACCGAATCAACCTCATGCTCCCATTAGAATACAAGCTACGCTAGATCAACGACCAACTCAGAATATTCTAGGCCCACCAACTAGATCGGTGGTGACCATAAGGAGCAGGTTAGTTCAGAACCTACAGACAACTCCTATGAAGTTATCAATATATGAGCTTATTCAGTAGTCCCCTAGACACAGGGAGACTCTTATGGACATTCTGAGGTCCATTGAGGTACAGTCCCAAGATGCACACGCATTTACAAATTTCATGGGACATGTACAATAGTGTCAGGAACCCACGATACAATTTTATGATCATGAAGTGAAAATGGTTCCTACTATTATGGCTGACCCACCACTACATATTATCGCGTGTGTTAACCACATGCCTTTCAAAAGGGTCTTGATCGACACTGGGTCCTTGATCAATATAATTATGACCAAGGCATTGAGCCATCTCAAGTTACCCAAATCACACATTGTGCCTACCACCTTTATGTTGAGAGCATTTAACGATGCACTATGCTCGATGGTTGGTACAATTGTTCTACCTATTCAGGTGGGACTCAAGACCATCTCTGTGATGTGTCACATGATAGAGGGCACCATGTAGTACAACATTCTACTCGAAAGGCCTTGGATTCATGAAATGCATTGCATCCCCTCTATCTTGCATCAATGCATGAAGTACATTCACGAGGGACAGGTTCACGTAGTGTCCTCGGATGAAGAACCATTCAAGTTCATGAACCTAGCAGATTTGCATGGGGGTTTTGTACTCCCATCGACGCACTTGGATATCCGGCCTGCTTTGCCAGTTAAGATTCCAAGAGGTAAACTAGCAGCCCATGCTCAACCATCGACATATGTGTCATGCAGATCTAAGCATATGACTACAACTTCTCTAAAACCGACTGCATCGGCAATGCATCGACAAGATGAGAAGCTAAAGGTAAAATTGGGCGAGAAAGTAGAAGATCATATGCCCGGACTAGTCGCCAATGAGACTCCCACTCCCATGGATGTGGAAGAACCTCAAGACAAAGCCGAGGAGGCACCTCAGCCTGCTTCGCCTACATCTTCAGTAGGGTCATCTGCATCGCAGGTGACCATTCATCTGGCTAGCACAGGGTTGGGTGAGTATCTTGTGCAAAATGTTACTTTTAGACCTATCCTAAAGACTGCACAAGAGATGGGCCGACCGCACGCCCATCGATTTTTGATTGGATCTATAGTGCCATTGGGTGAGCCACCCAACCAAACAAACTTTGTCTACGTAGGGCTAGATCAAGCACCCACCAGAATGTCCATAGATGAGGATGATGACGAGCCATTCGTTGTGAATGTGCACTATCTGTCCAACCCAAAATACGCCATGCACATTTTTGAGTCGTATCATTGGCATGGACACGACCTTGGTATTTTTGAACAAGGACGTAGGACTCCACTCGAACCTCATTATCAGTTAGCTACTGATAGGTTCAGGTTAGGGTTATAGGTACAGGATCATGATGATTTGCTTACCGCATCCTTAGATCACATGTACCTAAGTCTGGGGGATGATGTGGATTTTAATCCATATCACCCTAATCCTTCTAGCTATTGGAGGACTCACTAGATGGTATTGTTTGTTACCATAGGGCCACCCGATTCATATCATGATGGGCCCTTAGAGGACAACCCCAGAGGCAACCTGGGTAACCAAATCCATAGTGCTATCAATGACACTGGTATGCAGGGGCATAACCCCACTACTGTAGGTGATCTCGAGTTAGGAGATCTTTGTGATGATGATGGAGAGGAGTCCACCTCCGAAATGAGTGGACCTAGTTATGATGTAGATGATGAGTCCTCAAATGATGATCAATCTGAGGAGGAAATCGAGCTAACCTTTCTAGGTCCGGCATTTATACGCCATCTGCTGCCTATGGAACAAGTGGAAGAGACGAATGAGCGCTTCATAGTCGATAGTGATTATAAAGATGAGATAGAGGAGGCCTACTTAAGGCCTCACCTAGCTAATCTCCCATTGTTCATAGACACAATAGAGTGGTCCATCCATGGTAGTGACCACAATGATGTAGATGAGAGGACCGATTCCAGGCTTGTGTATCCACAATATCTATTGCCTAGGGAATCGAAGCATGTTATGGAGGAAGTCCCTCCCAAAATTGAGTGCTCTAAGGAAGAAGCAGTGCCAGTTTATGTGGCAGTATCATATATACGATCGTTCTATCGGATTTATCCGGATAGTGATGATAGTGACCGCAGAATCAGATACATGGGGCCACATCTGGCAGATCGCCCCTTAGAAGAGGGGGGAAGTGATAGATTGTATTTGTATAGTGATGATGAGGATTCATTGGAGATGGCCTATTTGGGACCTCATCACCTACGTAATAGGCCTCCACCTCGAGGTCCCCCACCTATTACAACTACAGGTTTGCATCGGGAGATCAATCTCCATCGTAGCCTAAGGGAAAGAAGAGAGCTCGAAGAGAGGTATCAGGAACTCTTTCCCCATCCACCTACGTACGTGGAGCTCCTTGAGCTGAGAGATCCCATTTTGTAGCTAGTGCATCAAGAGGATCTAGTTATACGGGCATCCCATAGAGAGGATCCGTTTGTGCTCGTACCATCCAAGCCAGATCTTGGGTACAAAAGCTACACTTCAGATATAGAGTTTTGTCCATGTGGTTCTAGAGATCAATTCCATTCCATCAGTATGGTATCCATTGATTTGACCACTCCACTCCATAATCCAACAGATCCATCCAAACCGTTGCATCTGAACATGGATGCTATCGATTGGGATTGCATTGACTCATCGATCCAACTTGAAGATTTCTTTCCTAATGAAGAAATGCTGCAACCATTTCATTTTGCGCCAGGCTATGCTTATGATGTTTATCACGCTGAGGGTGCTTCCCATGAGGAACATGTGAACCCGGCTGATGACATCCATCTGATTCCTATGCCTCACCAGCTTGAGGAGGGATCACATATGTCAGTAGAGAAAACCTTCGATGTGGATATCAGTAAAGATCCCACCAATCCAAAGAAGGTTATATTTGGAGAGAGTCTCACTCTAGATGAGTGTGATAGCATCATCCCTCTACTAAAAGAGAGACCTGATCTCTTTGCTTGGACTTACAAAGACATGTCGGGTCTAGATCCGAAATTGGTTACTCATAACCTTTCGCTAGATCTTTCAAAGAAGCCAGTCAAGCAAAAACTTAGAAAAATGCATCCAACAGTAGCCTTAATGGTGAAAGACGAGTTGCAAAAGTTGTTGGATGTAGAGTTTGTCATCTCCATCGACTATCCAGAATGGGTGTCCAATATGGTGCCCGTAGGAAAGCCAGATGGAAGGGTCCGTATTTGTATGGATTTTAGAGATCTCAATAAGGCAACACCCAAAGATTCATTTCCATTGCCAAATATCGATGCTCTGGTAGACGCTACTGTAGGTCACAAAATGCTCTCCCTTATGGATGGTT
Organism: Wollemia nobilis; assembly: GCA_028583015.1. Classification (NCBI taxonomy): domain Eukaryota; kingdom Viridiplantae; phylum Streptophyta; class Pinopsida; order Araucariales; family Araucariaceae; genus Wollemia; species Wollemia nobilis. The sequence goes on along the minus strand of JAQPPZ010017206.1, from coordinate 4,633,758 downwards.
TTTTTGGATACAATCAGATTCAGATTAAACCCGAAGATCAGCATAAAACCACATTTATAACGCCATGGGGGACATTTTGCTACAAAGTTATGCCATTCGGTCTTAAAAATGTTGGTGCCACATATCAGCGGGCAATGACATATATCTTTCATGACTACATGCATAAAATATTAGAAGATTATATCGATGACTTACTAGCTAAGTCGTTGCTGCGAGCAGAGCATGCGAAGGTCTTAAGGAAGGTCTTCGATCACCTGATAGAGCATAATGTCAGGTTGAATCCTAAGAAGTGCATATTTGGCGTAACTTTAGGTAAACTCTTGGGATTCATCATTTCTAAATGAGGCATCAAAGTAGACCCAACAAAGGTCAAGGCTATTCTAGAGATGCATCCTCCCACTAATATCAAAGAACTAAGAAGCCTTTAGGGCAAAGTAGCATCCATAAAGTGATTCATCACTCAATTATTGGATAAATGTCGACCCATGAATCGACTGCTACACAAGGGGGTCCCATTTGATTGGGATGAGGACTACCAAGCAGCCTTTGCTGAGATTAAGCAATACCTAGCAACACCGCTAGTACTAGCTCCACCAAGGCCAGATGTGCCTTTTCTGCTATATATATCAGCAACCAACTTTGCATTAGGGACCATGTTAGCCCAAAAGAACATGCAAGGCAAAGAGCAAGTCGTATATTACATCAATCGCACCTTGGTGAGTTATGAGTCAGGATATGCATATGTTGAGAAGCTTTGTTTAGCAGTGGTGTTCGCTACCAAGAAATTGTGGCATTACATGCTAAGTCATACAACATATGTTATATCAAAATAGAATCCTTTGCAGTATATGATGAGCAAGACATATCATAACACATGTACTACAAAGTGGATCATGCTATTGATAGAATTCAATTTGCAATTCATCAGCCAAAAGTCCATCAAGGGACAAGTCATAGCTGATCAATTGGCTGAGGCACCACTGTCCAACAGTAGGCCTCTAACCATTGAGCTTCTAGATGATGCGGTCTTCATAATATCTGAAGCTCCCAAACCCGAAGAACCAGAGAATAATGCTGATATGACATTGTTCTTCGATGGTTCAAAGTGTGAGCAAGGGGGTGGTGCAGGAATAGTGTTTTTCATGCCACAAGGAGCTCCAATGCCCTTGTCGTTCAAGTTAGACTTTTCATGCACCAAAAATAATGTTGAGTACGAAGCCCTACTTTTGGGCCTCCACGCAGCCATCGCCATGGGTATTAAAATATTGAACATTTTTGGTGATTCTCTGCTCATAGTTAACCAAGTTAAGGGGCTCTTTCAGTGTCGATGTCCCGTACTAAAAGCCTACAAAGATCTTGTTGCCACTTATCTGGCTAAATTTGAATGGTATGACATCGAGGCAATCCCTCATTCATAAAATAGGTTCGCAGACACCATGGCATATTTGGGGTCCTTGATCCCTTAGAATTTTTCCATCGATTTTACTACCATCCATGTTAGAATGCTCTTGCACCTAGCAATGGAGCGTGCAGCCTTTGATAACAAAGAGTCAGTCAACATGATTGTCGTGGAACCAACAGCTGATTGGTTTCATAGAGTGAAAGACTTTCTTAAGCAGGCACCCTGGGAGTCATTGACTTCTTAGAGTCCTACGGGGAGTGGTACTACCATTCACCATAAGGTTGTTTCCCAGTCTGCATTTACAAAGTTAAATACGCAAGGGGAGCAAGTCATCTTAGCAGTCAAAGTTGAGGCTTGTCAAAGCTGGATGTTGCAAATCCAAGACTTCTTAAAACTTGGTATGATCCCAGAGGGATTGTCGCATGCCGCAAGATGCACATTCAAATAGAAAGTGACTAAGTATGTCTTGATAGGAGATATTTTGTACCGACGTAGCTATGAAGGAGTTCTCCTTCGATGTCTTGAGCCCCAAGAGTCATCTTGGGCAATTTTAGAAGCTCACGATGGTACGTGCGATGGCCATTTTAGTGGCATGGCTATCATCAAATGCATCCTTCACATGGGTTATTATTGGCCCACTATGGAGAAGGATTGCAATGTGTATGTCAAGAAATGTGTTAAATGTCAACATCATGCTAATCTTACGCACTTGCCATCACAGGCCTTACAACCCATTCAGGTGGCTTGGCCATTTGCTCAGTGGGGACTAGATCTTATTGGCAAGATTTCTCCTCCATCATCAGGCCGACATACATTCATTATCATGGCTACTAAGTATTTTACAAAGTGGGTGGAATCCATTCCCCTTACAATGACCACTGGAGCTCGCATCGCAGAATTTATTCTCGAGCATATCATATGTCATTTTGGGATACCATCCAAAATAATTTTGGATAATGGAACTTCTTTTAAGAACAAAACTGTGTGGGCTTTAATGTCTAAATACCGCATTAAACATAGTTTTGCAACTCCATACTATCCGCAAGCAAACGGGCAAGTTGAGGCCTCAAACAAGACTATGGTAGCCATCTTGAAAAAGACAGTGCAAGAACACCACAAGGATTGGCATATACAGCTGCCCCTTGCATTATGGGCTTACAGGACTAGCATTCGGATGCCCATTGGGGCAACACCATTTTCACTAGTATATGGCGCTGAGGCCATTATGCCCTTAGAGTTGGAAATTCCAATGCTACGCGTCGCATTGAAGGAGTTCATCGATGATGACACCGCATGACAAGCTCACCTCGATCAATTGATGTTGCTCGATGAACGTCGCGTGAATGCCCTCGAGCATCTCCATGTTTATCAGGAGTGATTAAAATGAGCTTACAATGTCAAAGTCCACCAGAGAGACTTTGAAGTTGGGGATCTTGTGCTGAAAGAGAACCAACAGAACTCGAATTTGTCGCCTGATATGTGAGACAAATTCATGGCTAATTGGCTAGGGCCTTACATCATATCTAAAAATATTGGTCCAGGTACCTATCGCCTAACATCGCTAGAGGGTGTGGAAGAGCTTGAGCCTCTCAATATCATCCATCTTAAGGCGTTCTATGCTTGAGAGTGTAGTAAAGGCCCCAAAGGCATCTATAAGCCCTTTGGTCAACCCAAAAGCTTCGAGGGTTTGTCCACAACCGCTCGATCATCTCAAAAGGCTCTGAGTTCTCGAATTGAGAAGCTTGGTCAAGTAAAGGCACCAAAGGCATCTATAAGCCCTTTGGTCAACCCAAAAGCTCTGAGGGTTTTGTCTCAACCGCTCGGTCATCCCGAAATTCCCCAAGCTCTCCGTTGAGTAGCTTGGTCAAGTAAAAGCTCCAAAGGTAGTTCCTCGCCATTTGGTCATCCTTAAAAGCTCCAAGGACATGTACTCATCGTTTGGTCAAATATGAAAGCTCCAAAATCCATAAAAATCAAGAAAAATATATAAAATTCCAAAAAAAATTGGTAAAGCTTAAAATCCAAAAACATTTGCTTTTGCAGTTTGCATTTTCATACATGCATTCACATCATCATATTGCATTTAGGCATTTGTCATCCGTTGCATTCCATAGTAGAGTGTAATGTGTATATCAAAATTTTACAAACGATCACACGTTTGTGTGTCAATCATGCACCCTTGCATTTATCATAATTCATTGCATTCATACATGATACCTATTGTGGAGAAATACGTATGTATATTAAGTTTTCCAATCACTCAGCCATACCTAGTGGGTTCTTCAGATATTGTAGAAAGCTTGCTTTGCTGTTATAGACAAGGTCATTAGTTGGGATAGTGCTTCAACATATCAGAATCCTATCACTAAGCAAAACAATATAAAATCTTGCTAAGACAAGAGAGGATGAAAGCTACGAAAGCAGTCTTAGGTATCTAGAGAGATGGGTTTCACGACCTGCTTATCTTGCAAATAGTCGGTCTAGAAAGGTGTACTTTGGCAAAAGGACAAGAATTTCCCCTATAAATCCCAAAGTCACAAAGTTTAAATCCCAAGTTACAAAGTGCAAAAGTACAAATTTCAAGTTCAAAATGTAAAGTGACATAGTGAATCAAAAGCACTATAAAAATCCCTTGCTCAAAGAAAATGGTAACACATGGACTAACAATGATTTTTATCACTACATATGAGCAAGTAAGAAGGGTGAGAACTTGAATCCCTGGATTTTCCACCTTTTGAAAGCCATAGAGTGATCCCCGATCACAGCAATGGGTTGGAAGAGTCCCACCTACAATCGGAGGGGTAGTTCTATTGGGTGATCCCCAAATGTAGCAATGGGTTGAAAGAGTCCCACCTGCATTTGGAGGGGTAGCCCTGATCAATTTGCAATATGAGCTAGCTCTAGGTACCTAGGATTGTCTAGTTGTATAAGTCTAATCAAAGCTAAAACAAGGATGGTACGATCGTATGAGGAACCCTATCTCACATATGGGTTGAAAGAGTCCCGACTGACATATGGGGTATGCTTATGATCTATCTAAAAATACTCACATGCACACACATGGATAATGAATAGTTGGGTCTGTCACGACAAAAGCCTTGTCCAATAAAAGCCTTGTACAGTTAGTATGTGATTTTTGGAGAAGTCTACTAGGGTGTTTGAGTCTCAAGGAAAACCCCAAAAAGTTCTCCAATAGCAACAAGATACCAAATATCATTAGACTTCAAAAATACGAGTCATTCATTCATCAAAATGCATTTTACAAAGCACAATCAAACATATAGGATAGATACCACATGAATATCAGAAATGATGTTTAGACGACCACTGACTATTTAGTGTAGCAAAGAAGAAATATACATAATGACATATTCATTCATTAGCATTATACCAATCCATTTCACTGCATTTCATATATGGGTGATTAATTGATTAAGTTCTTGTAATGAGAATTATCAATTATTTTGCATGATTGTTATACATTCTGTGGTGTCATATTTTAAAAATTGATATACACAGTTTACATTCATTCCTTATGTTTTAAGTGATTAAAGCATACAAGTTCATTTCCATTAGATTATGATTATGTACATAATGCATTACCATACATTGCATAGCATACCATAAACTGCATAAAATAAATGCATGCCCACAAAGCAAAAATAAATATGCGTTTAAAAATAAACATCGCATCCATATGCATACATCATATCTCACACATCTAATCATCTAGATCACTGCATATCATCATCATAAAGTAAAATAGCTATCTAGTGCATGTCATCCATACATCGCATCATATAAACATAGCATTTACATAAGCCTTGCATCCATGTGCATCAAATAAACATAAAATCAAAAATAATAATAATAAATAAACATGTACACATAATGAGCCATAAAAGATCATATCATATATGTGTCCAAAAGAGTACATAGGGAGTACAAAATGCCCGTAGGCTACAACTGTGTAGGTCCTCGACCTTACACACAAAATGATATATCAAAAATGTAGTCGACAACTGCTATAACTTAGATCTAGGCTGCTCCCCCTGTACTGGAGCTCTCACCGCCTCCCTCCACACCGTGCTCTAGAGCCTGCTCTCCTGGATGACCTCGGCACCTGTGGTGGATCCTGTTATGGATCCTGCCTACCTCCAAAGCCTAAAGCACCCAACACATGGGAAACTGGTAACTATAGCAGGCTAGTCCTCTGACTGGAGGCCCCTGATGTCTGCCCTAGATCTCTAGTCCTGGCCTACGATCTCGCTGTGTGTGCTAGAGGACCTATGCGTCCTCTCAGTCCTATGAGTCCTATGACTCGAGCTCACTATAGACTATCTAGTAGTCCTAGTCTGGATCCTCTAAGACTTTGATGTGAAAGGATCCTCTAGAACCTATAGACCATGCATCTCAATATAACCGACTAGCTGATCAACACGAGCAAGCTGGGCTACATGCATCTCATTGGTCCTCATGACCATACCACGCAGTCACTCTACCTCAGTCGTCAGATATTGTGTAGCTACTGTACCTACTACTGGTGCTACAGGAGGCCCCATAGTAGCCTAAGGAGGCGATATACCCCCCTCGATGCTCGAGCAAGATCTCACTCTACCTTTGCTACAGTCAACTGTGCCTGTGCTAACTCTAAGGTAGTCTGTAGTCTCTGCACCTAGGCCTCTGCATCTGTGGCCCGAGTCGTGAGCTCCTGTACCTGGTCTTGCGCCTTAGTCAGGCGCCACTCCCTATCAGCCACCTTCACCTCTAGAGTGGTGATGGTAGTGTCTCTCTCAAGCTACTATGTGTGAAACCGCCCGAGCTAACTCTACAAGTTAGCCACCTAAGCTAGTAGTCGTCCCTCTACGCTATCAAGAGGGACCTCACCCTCCTCTAGAGTATCCTCCTTAGGGTCAATCTCAGGAATATCCTCAGCGATGGCCTCTGCACCCCAACCACCCTCTGTACGCTAGCGCACCCTACGCCCGTCAGGATCTGCCTCTGCCTCTACCTGAGCCGGATCTCGACCTAGAGGCCCTATCCCATGCCATATGAATAAGGACCACCACCCATCATAGTCTGGCATGGTCCCAACTGTCTCAACCCCCGACTCCTAGAAGTCGTTAGGTGCATCTCCTAGTGGTGGAGGAACTATCAATGGGAGGTCCCTCTCTAGAGCTAGGTGTCTATACCTTAGTGGCATCTCTGGTATGTCCTGCACCATGCCAAACTATCGTAGGACACAAGAAAAGAACTGATACTCTCTGACCTCTGGCTTACGCCAGATAAGCCATCTATCTTAGTGGGCCCATCGTAGCCACTCGTCCGCCTCTGGCCATGCAGGGCAATCCATGTAGGGGCACCAAACAATGTCCCCTAGCCCAAGTGATGTAAACCTAATGATGTAGTGCTCAGTGTTCCCAACATGAGCCCTACTGCGGATACCCTCCTCAGCATGAGGCCAACATGTAGTGTAACATTGATGGTCGACATCTATGGTGGTGATGCGTAGTGGTAGCTCCGTAGGACGCTCAATTTGAATGTGCTGCCACCCCCAGATCTATAACAAAATACTATAGCTGATGCCCTTACGACTACGCTCTATGATCTGGTATAGCTCCCTATAGAGCTGGCATAATAGGGTGCTCCCCCAAGCTAAGCATAGTGGCTCCTCTGTAGAGCTCTGAAGCACCCTCCAAGGAGTGGCTAACATGTTCCAGGGAATTCTCATGCCCGAGGAGTCTAGAAGGACAATCTGCACAATGAGATGCATGAAGAGGGCCTCTCGTACAGAAAATACATCATCGTGGTACCAGTCACCGATGTGCACCCCTCCATGGTCAGCATCATCCTATGCATCGACACTCTGGTCATCGAAGATGGTGTCAAAGACAACATCCTTTGATGTGGAGGTAGAGGAGATGATAGCCTCACCATCGATGGGGATCTTGAAGATCCTGTAGACATCCTCTAGAGTGATAGTCATCTCACCGGGAGGAAGGTGGAATGTGTTGGTCTGTGCATTCTAGAACCAGGCCAATGTAGTAAGATAGGCTTGATCTACCCTAATGGTGGGTAGATCCATGATGTAACCAAACCCGATAGCTTGGAACCAAGCTCCATCATCATCAGACAAAGCCTCATGAAGAGTCTTCATAAGGTCAGGCTCCCGCACTCTAGAAGTTAACTTTTAAAAAGCAAAAAGCATAATGTAAGCTAAATCTAGCTAAGTAGAGCTAAAGAAAATTAAAAATTTTAATTAGACAACCTAAAAAAAAAATAGCAATAGCAAACCGTAGCTGAAACTTGTGGTCCCCAATTTGCAAATTGGGAACCACAGCTAAAACCTACGGTCCCCAATTTGCCAACTGGGAACCATAGCTACCAGCTACAATTTAGGAGTGGCACCCATTTCGAGTACCCTCCTAGACCACTAAGGCATAAAATTAAATCCTAAAGCTAGCCTAAACAAACTAGTGGGGTTCATTACCAGCAGTTTAGTGAGATTCATTTTTTGCATTACTTAATGTAGTTCATTTTACTGGTATTGAGTGCATGGTCTCAGTTTTGAGTTACCTTGCTCGCACCCTAGCCCTAGCTAGTAGATGGTTGATCAAGATCTACCATCAAGGTAGATGAGTGTAATTGTAGTAGAGTTTGGCAGTGTTCTGTATCAAGGAATGTTCTCTCTCTTATACCTCTCAAATTGCTAGTAGTTGCAAGAAAAATAACAAAAAATTTCAAATGGGAATGCAATTTATAGGCCCTCCTAGTCTTCACGGACCGCAGCTAACACCTGCGGTTCCAAAACTAGGGTTTTTTGCCTACAGGTCTGACCCGCGGTCCCCAAAATTTGGAAATGTAAACCGTAGACCATACCCATGATCCGTAGCTAGCAATAAATGCACTCAAAACCCACTGTGGGAAGGTCTAAAAAGATAAATTAATGACTCCCATTGGATAAAAATTCAAAATCAATGATCAAAATTGCAAATTTGGTGATGTTAAAAGCACCAGGATAAATAAAATAAATGCAAAATTAAATAGAAAAAATCAAATAATGAAAAACCAAATGTGCCTCGTATTCAATGATTTATCCTATAAAATTGGCGGTTGCAGCGACTTGCGATCCATGCAATCCGACAAGATGAGTAAATCACCATAAGGACATTTGGGGCAAAATTATCATTTCTTTTATGACATCTTTCATCAAATCATCGACAATATGATTCAACATGAGTCTAATTGCATTTGTATTATTTTTATTCCCTAAGATGGCTATCGTAGCTTGATTTCTCCATGGGATAGAGATGTGCAAATACTACTAAGAGTTGCAATCATAAGCTGAACTAGGCCTAGCCAAGGCATTAAAAGGCTCGAATCTAAATTTTTTTAGGATCATTCATTATGGTCAAGCGATTTCATTGCTTCATACATTGTCATTACCCTCATTGACTCATCTCTTGAGGGGGTAGTCATAATTTCATGTCATAATCAAAATCAATAGAAGATCCTGGAGATCGTAGATCCCTTGATCTTGTCAAAATTGTGTTCATTCTTATGAATCATTGCTAAAAGCTATCATAAGCTTCCCCCTTTTCTTGGGGAAAATAGAAAATATGAAATTTTGTTTGTAACTCTCATCCTTTGGTTATATAGGCCTAACTCCTATTGTAGCACCAAAGCTACCCGAACGTCTAATGGCGAGTGCAGACTTTTCAAATGTAAGCCTTTCCAAGTTTAAAGCAATTATTCCAGGATGTGCATCCTTTTTTTGGACCTAGGGCATCTAATGTTGATCAAACTAATTATCATCATAGAACCTTCAACATCATTTTAGGATGTATATTTTTGCTCAACGTTGTTCGATCTCATAACACATCTCAAAAGTGGCATCTATAGACACCTAAAATGCGTCATGTTGAGGGTGACTACTCATATGGACATGCTACAAAACCATATGGAGGATCTTGGATAGACTCCAAGATAGAGTAGTGGTTCTAACCACTCAATTTAGGCATTTTGTCCTAAGTATTCTGAATCGCAGCCTAGACCTGTGGTCTCTAGTCTAAACCACGGTTGACACCTATGGTCTGTAATCTGGACCACAACTATGACCTACGGTCTTAACTAAAGTTTAGTTAGACCTTCCATCCGAGCCAAATTGGTTGGAATGGCCAAAATATCTAGAAGGAGGCAGTTGAAGGATGGAATATTCCAGAGGCTTCCATCCCAATTGTCCTAACCACCCTTCTTGGTCTTTGCTTCTCCATGAAGCCACCCCTAGCCCTAGGGGCATGCTATAAATATCCCCTCCAAATGGGGAGAAAAAGAGAGAGTTAATTGATCAAGAGAGTACCAAAGCCCTATCAAATTGCATACTGAATCTGTGCATTTGAGAGCCCCTTTGCTATTCACCTAAATACCAATTAGCCATGGATGCCCTAGGTTCCTAGGAGGATCAAGAAATGCAAATATGGGCAAACAAAAGCCCTTCACAGTGATTTGATCACCAAATATGTCATAGGTTAACAAAGGTGACCATTGAACATCAATTTGGATAAGGAGGTTAAGCCCACTACCCCTAATTCTAAGGGTAAACCTATCAGAGGTCAAACCATGGCTGTCAAACATGGTTCACAATGCAAACCGCCAACCATAGCTGCGGTTTGCAATAGGTTACTGATCACCTTACTTGCTTTTATTTTGACCGCATAGATTGGTTATATTAGTCATTTCATAGGTTTCAATTGCATTTTAGAGAAAATCTGATCGTAGGAATTAGTTATTTCATGCATTATATTAAGTAGGATTACATTGGATATTTTATGCACTTTATTGCTCCTAACTTGATATTTGATCCATGCATCATTTTCCTATTCATATCCTTCTTGTTGTAGTATAATTATTTATCTAATTAGAATAGTTTAAACTCTTTCTTTATGCTTTCTTGTTTTACTAGTTTAATGGCATTTGCATACATATTTCCTTAAAGGGCCTCATCACGAGAGGCTATCAATTTTTTTGATCATGTATTGTTGTTTCTTTTTCATAGGGAGACAGGTGCAAGAGGAGCTTATGTCATAATTCTTCCACATCGCGAAGAAGGGGGTCAGCTCCACCCCAAAGTAGTTTGTGACTAATCAATATAGCACTATAAGTGCACCTACCCTATTGAGGGCATTGGCAATTGTAATATCAGTATAATCTTTCAAGTGACCCTAAGAGGGCATTTTTATAATCAAAGCTCATTCAAATATTAATACAATAAACCTTATGTTGCTTTTGTTCAATTTATGTACTTGTGTGAATCTTTATGCTTTCATGATGATATAGATCAATACAGTAACTAGGTGCACGCTCTGTGATTAGGTCACTAACCAAACCTTACCAATTAAGCATCTCATCCTTGTGGAAATGAAGGAATGATGAGCAAAGGGCCTCTACTATAATTACGATGAGAGATATGTGCCAAATCATAAATGCACTACACAAAAGTTATATATTTTGGATGCAGTTGATCCTTGTAGTTCAATAGAAGAAGAAAATGAGATAGAAGTAGAAGTAGTGACGGATACACCCGATGATAGCACTGAGGATACACCAAAAATTTTCTTTCAATGCCCTCGTAGGATTTTCTTCTCCACAAACTATGAAAGTTCAAGGATACTTCAAATGACAAAACCTCATTGTGCTCATTGACTCTAGTAGTACACATAATTTCATTGACCCACATGTGGTAAAACAAGCTAATTGCTATATACAACCCTATAATAGTTTTGAGGTCATGATTGGTAATGGGGGAAGGATTACCTGTAAAGGGAAGTGCCAGAATATTAAGCTCACCATGGGCGATTACAACATGAAAAATGATATGTATGCGCTTCCATTAGGAGGATGTGATATTGTCCTAGGGGTGCAATGGTTGCGAACACTCAAGACAATCCAATGGGATTTTGAGGCATTATGGATGAAATTCACAACTAAAAACCAGACATATATTCTTAAAGGATTACAATCAGGCCCCTCACAAATAGTGAGTTCTCACCACATGGAAAAAATTATTTGCAAAGGAGGTAAGGGAATGGTTGCACAATTATTTTCTATTCAATCAACCGAGAAGGAACAAAATGAAGTGATAGAATTACAACTCCTAACACATCATTCCAGAGTATTTGATGAACCAAAAGGGTTTCCCCCCACCATAGTCACGATCATGCTATACAACTTCTTCCTAGAAATCAACCCCCAAATATTTGGCCTTATCGATATCCCTACCTACAGAAAACTGAAATTGAGAAACTTGTGCAAGAATTATTGAAGGCAGGTGTTATTTGACCTAGTGTTAGCCCTTATTCTTCTCCAGTATTATTGGTCCATAAGAAGGATGGATCATGGCGTCTATGTATCAATTTTTGTGCTCTTAAAAAACTCACAATCAAGGATAAATTTCCCATTCCTATTATCGATGAGTTGTTGGATGAGCTTCATGGTGCTAAATACTTTTCAAAGTTGGATCTAAGATTAGGATATCATCAAATTAGAGTCAGAGAAGAAGACATTCCTAAAACTGCCTTCTAAACTCATGAAGGGCACTATGAATTTTTGGTCATGCCTTTTGGCCTCACCAATGCTCCTTCAACATTCCAAAGCCTAATGAACCAGGTATTTTGCCCTTATATTCAAAAATTTATTTTGGTTTTCTTTGATGATATTTTGATTTATAGCAAGACTTGGGAGGATCATTTGGTTCACTTAGAACAAACCTTGAAAATATTGGGTGAAAACCAACTATATGCCAAATGTTCAAAATGCTCTTTTGGGCGAGAAGAGATTGAGTATCTGGGACATATCATTTCCAAGGATGGGGTTAAAGTGGACCCCCACAAAATTGAAGATATGAAAAATTGGCCTACCCTAAAATCATTGAAAAGTTTATGTGGTTTTCTTGGATTAACCGGGTATTATCGTAAATTTGTTAAAGACTATGGCAAGATCGCTGCCCCATTAACAACTTTACTTAAAAAGAATGCTTTTCTTTGGTCCTCCAAAGCTAACGATGCTTTTTCCAGATTAAAGGATGCCATGTGTTCCACTCCTATGTTGGCCATGCCAGATTTCTCCAAAACCTTTGTGATCGAAAGTGATGCTTCTAGATTGGGAATGGGTGCCATTTTCATGCAAGAAGGATGACCTTTGGCTTTTACTAGCAAGGCATTTTTTAGGTGAAACTTGGCCCGATCAACATATGAGAAAGAGATGTTGGCCATCATTCATGCCATCCAACATTGGTGACCATATCTCATTGGTCAACATTTCATTATCCGTACCGATCATCATAGTTTAAAATATTTCCTAGAACAACGTATCTCCACCCTTGAGCAACAAAAATGGGTCACTAAACTATTAGGGTATGATTATGAGATCATGTATCATAAGGGGAAGGACAATGTGGTTGTTGATGCCCTTTCACAAAAATTTGAATATTTTCCATAGTTGCAAGCGCTCTCATCACCTATTCCACAATGGATAGACAAGGTAACAAAGGAATGGCTTAGTGATAGTTCAATGCAATCATTAATTCAACAACTCCAACAAGATCCCACCAGTAAGCCTCACTATACTTGGAGCAATGGAATGCTTAGGTTCAAGGGGTGTATTGTACTATCTCCTACCTCCTCATATCGAACCAAAATACTCCATGAGTTACATGCCACACCTATAGTAGGACATTCTGGATTTCTAAAAACTTATAAAAGGGTGGCTTGATATTTTTATTGGGTAGGAATGAAATGAGATATCAAAAACTTTGTTGTCGAATGTGAGGTTTGCCAATGATAGAAGGGAGAGACCATGGGTACCCCTAGACTTCTTCAACCTCTCCCTATTTTGACCAAAACATGGGCTGATATTTCAATGGACTTCATTGAAGGTCTTCCCAAGTCTTCAAGAAAAATTGTTATTCTAGTGGTGGTGGATCGATTGTCTAAGTATGCCCATTTTTGCTCCTTAGCACACCCTTACAAGACTATTAACGTAGCGCAACTATTCCTTGATAACATTTTTAAACTCCATGGTATGCCTTCCACCATCGTTAGTGATCGTGACCCCACCTTCACTAGTCATTTTTGGAAGGAATTGTTCAAGCTCCAAGGCACTCAACTCTATATGAGTTCAGCTTATCATCCCCAAACCGATGGCCAAACAGAGATTGTAAATAAATGTTTAGAGACTTACTTGCATTGTTTTGCTTCTGCTCAACCCATTCATTGGGTAAAATGGCTTCCCTTGGTGGAATGGTGGTATAATACTTCATACCATACTGCCATCAAAATGATACCCTATGAAGCCCTGTATGGCCAGGCACCACCAACAATCACATCTTATATTCTAAGGTGTACCAATGTGCTAGTAGTAGATTCTGAGCTTTCTACTCGAGCCAATATTTTTTGTCTTCTTAAGGAAAATTTACTCACAGCACAACATCGAATGAAACAGTAGGCGGATCAACATCGGATCGAATGTGAGTTTCAAGAGGACGATATGGTATTCCTACGACTTCAACCTTACCACCAAACTTCTCTCAAACTCAAAGGTTCATAGAAATTAGCCCCAAAATTCTATGGACCTTTCAAAATTCTACAATGCATAGGACCTATTGCCTACAAGCTAGAATTGCTCAAGTCTTCCAAACTAATGTGCCATCAATAGATTCTTAGCTTTCTACTTGAGCAAATATTTTTTATCTTCTAAAGGAAAATTTACTCACAGTACAACATCGAATGAAACAGTAGGTGGATCAACATTGGATTGAATGTGAGTTTCAAGAGGATGATATGGTATTCCTGTGACTTCAACCTTACCACCAAACTTCTCTAAAAATCAAAGGTTCATAGAAATTAGCCCAAAAATTCTATGTACCTTTCAAAATTTTGTAGTGCATAGGACCCATTGCCTACAAGCTAGAATTGCTTGAGTCTTCTAAAATTCATCCTATGTTTTATGTATCTTACCTCAAACCAGTTGTTTGTTCACACATAAAAACACAAACTCAGTTACCTAAATTTGCTGAGGATGGATCCCTTGTGATTGAACCTAAAGCAGTCTTGGATCGTCGAACTTGTCAAATTCGCCATCGCACCATCATTGAATTTTTGATTTAATGGTGGGGCTTCACACTAGAGTATGCTACTTGGGAAGCACTTCATCAATTCCAACAATAATTTCCTCACTTTTTGCTTTGAGGATAAAGCTTCTTTTAGGGAGGGTGGCATGTTAGGATTCTCCATCCTAACATAACCTTATTATTTATTAATTATTATTCACATATGAAACATCACATCCTTCCATAGTAGCCTTAGAATAGATATAAGGATAGGGTAGATATCTTTAGGAAGGGCATCCAAGAAAAGAACATCATTTTTATTACAAACATTTAGGAGGGATCCCCATTATAAGCAGCCTGTGATTCTTTAAAATAGTGATTTCATTCTATGTTATTCAATTTATTTTTTAAATTGTTTTAAAACCACCAGGGTTCTACCACAAGGTTGATCAAGTTTTAAAATTTGGGCTTGAGGATGTAAACCATGACTAACTTGATGGCTTGGTGGATTAATGGTGATATCGGTTCAATTAGGTGATTCAATTTTGGATATCTATATTTTACCCCTTTTTAATACATTTAAAATAATAAATGCATAAAAAATAACTATATATACCCCCAATTTTTTAGGAAAGTGAAGGCATTAAGCTTTGATTGATTTATATAAGGTAAAACATAGCAAAAATTAGTTTTCAAGGGTGAAAACTACCCAGGGTTTTACCGAGTAAGTTTTATGATGTGTAGATAGGAATGAGGGTTTTATTGGTTTACCCCTAGACGAGGTGCTCCCTCAAGTTTTTGAGGGATCCAATGTGGTCATGAGGGAACTTGAATAGGCTGGGTGAAAAATGGGTTGGTGAGAAATTTTACATTGGGAAGTAAAGTTAGGTAGAAGAGGGTAAAAATATTTTATTTTTACCACATGAGGGGAGATCATTTGCTCTAGGTAAAATGAAGAAAATTGCATAATGGCTCAATTGAGGCATCCCAATAATATATTAGAGGTATTTTAGGGTGGAGGTGGACCAATCAGGGCCCAACTATGAGTCAATTATGTCTGTTATTTTTCTTTTTTTTTTGCTTTTTGAGGGTAGGGTTTCCACAATTGGTAGATTCATACATGATTTGTGAATCCACAATGTATGGCGATGAATTTTTCAAGTCCTAAATTCATAAATCTATAATGTAAGGCAAAAAATTCACTTAGATGGAAAATTTTCTTATGGGTAGCAGATTTGAAACATGAAGAACATGATATTAATTGTTTGCTTTTGCTGACTTTTTTGACTCTTGGGTATATCTTTTTATGCATGTAGGTGCTAGAATCATTCATATTATTGATTTAAAGTCAAGCACCTTTATATCTATAGTGGATGGTATTAATCCTATAGAGATGACATTGTTATATGATGTAGGTATTGATTATCTTGTGATAATGACCTATATAGAGCTAGACCATGGCTTACTAATAGTATTGACTGAGCGATGGCACTCTGAGTATGCTATATTTTTTATACCAATAAGGGAGATGTTGATAACTTTAAAGGACATGTAGAGGATTCTTTAAGTGCTAGTTATAGGGGCACCTATATTGAGGATCCATAATAAGGCTTGATCACTAGGGGTGTTGACTCAGAACGTCTATCTTTGGCTTACTAAATACGTCATAAATGCCATATTTCAAGCAAGGTGCTTGTAGAGGATGATAAGCTTACTTTGTGCTCTAACCGTAGGTTTATTGATCTAGGATATGAGCAAGGGGATTCTTCCATGGGTATGGTGTGATATTATGGCTCAAATGAGGGATTAAAAGATTTATTTTTCCTAGGATCCCTTTCTTATTCATAGGCTATACTAAAATTTGTACCATGAGGTTTACCATGAGGGTAAATATTTGGTGTGTAGTATTTTATTATAGGTGTATTCATGGGAGCATATAGCTTTCAAGTGGATAGTTAGAATTTAGTAGATGTAGCTAATGTTGATGGTCCTACAAGATTTTTATCGGATGGTGTTCATGAGGTAGGGAGGAGACACTTCAGGGGGATTTTGATGGTAGTGTGAAGGGAAATTGATGACCTCTATGAATATGATATAATATGGTGATCCTATAGGATCCATCCTAGGTGGGAATATTATGACTTTTAACTGGATTAGGTTAGGAGGACAATATCTATAGGTCTCTTGAGAGGAGTTTGAGTTATACCATCCTAATTGTATTTTACATTAGTGTTGGAGCCAAATTTGACTCAAACTTTGAAACACCCAAATTTAAATTTTTGGTTTCATCAGAATAAACAAGCATTCCTAGTCTCTTTGCATCTTATTAGAGATTTTGGCTTTCCATAAATTTAATATTGAACATTGCTATTATGTGCACCTTTGAGAAATTGTTATATATTAAAAAGGTTGCCAAAGTTAGTACCTTTTAATAAAACCCGACCATTGAAAATACAAGGTTTAGTCTTCCAGATCAATAATCATAATTGGACCTAAGTCAATTTTTAAATCATTAGAGTCCTAAGGTATTAAAATATCTAATCAAGGGCCATGGTCTAAAAACCCAAAAATCCAAGCACAATATTAAAGTCCAAAAAAATAAAGTTCGTATTAAGGTCTTCATTAAAATCCTTGAGGGTATGCACCCCGTTGCATTAACAATAGAGCACCTCGTATAAATATAACGATGGTGATTCATAAAAAAATAATCCAATCAACATGATTTTCATAATAAACCTGAAGGTTAAGACAAAAGTCAAAAGATCTAAGAAGATTTTAACCTAAGATCAAAGTCATTGAATTAAATATGTGCAACTTTGCTAATCTAGACAGATGCACTTGAGCTAAGCCCAATTCAACGGATGTGTGCTCTCAAAAAAGTAAAATATTTAGGGAGTCAGCAAGTTTCGAAATTCTGAATTAAAGCCTAAATTCTTGTCCCTCGTTAATTAAACATAAGATAAATCTAACAGATATGATGATAGCACTTAAGTGAGATGTAAATCCAACGAATGCGCTTGATTTAACCACTTTTTAAATACTATGGTCAAAATAATTAAGGATGCATGCTCCCTCGAATTAAACATTGAGATAATTGGATAAATTTGATGACAACACTCGATCAAGATCTGATCGGATGATGACGCTATCATAAAGGCACATCAAAAAGGTAAAAGACCATAGGATTAATTAAAATGATTAAATGAGATTAGCGAGGGTATAATTCATGGACTAATTATCCCCATTTTGGATTAATCAAAGCTTAAAATCATATGCCCTTTGGTAACTAACCTCATAGGTTGAATAAAATCAACGGTCGTGCCGACATTGATCAAAATTCAATGGTCGTTTCAGAATCAAAACCTAAACGATGAAACAGTAAATGTATCAGGAAACACAAAGGTAAAGCTAAGATTAATCATGCATTAGTGAGGGTATAATACGTTGCTAATTACCCCATTTTAGCTTAAACCAAGATTAATCAAATATAATAATGCACCCCTTTCGACTATCGAGTATGCAACTTGTAGGAGATCTAACGACAATGCTAGAACAAGCTCAAAGATCAATGGACGTGATCCATTCCATGATTCCCTTTTGTCATACGAATATTTAAAGTAAAAAGGAATCAATGGATGTGAAGGCCCTTGTCAAGATATGATGACAACGAATGATTCAAAGTCAAACAAAGGGATAAAACAACACAAAGATCTGACGACAGTGCCCATATTTGCCCGAATCCAACGACAATGCGTTGTTAAAAGTGATTGAAGGTTAATCAAGGCTAAAAGAAAACACTTAATCAATTTTATCAAAGGTTTGATACATGGATAATATTCCCCCTTCCATTTTGGCTAAACCTCGCACATGTATGGTAAATCCAACTGTCGCACCCCCATCATTGTATGATCCAACGACAACACACACTTCAAAGGTAAATCAAAGGGTAAGCCTAAATTGATATTTGATTAATTAATATTTTAACCACATTAAACAAAGGCCATAATACTATAGACACAAAAATTTGACACCTGGTAAAACACATTTATCACCCCACCATCAAATCCTGCATAATAAAAAGATATACCTAAGTCCTAACTTAGGGATATAAAATCCAACACATTATCCTAAATATGGAAAATCACATTAGGATACCCTACCTACCCATTGGAAATGTGTCCTAGACACTTCATCCACCACCCTTGCCACATATTACCCACTCCTCTCCCCCTTGTCCTTACACATGGAGCATATTACCAACACCCATGCCACAACTCATTTGTTGTTGTCCCCTTATCCCTTCATATAAAAAAACATCCCATATCCCACTCCAATTAAAGCCACATAACCCCAGTTAATTGAGGCACACTGGATGACTCACTATAACTACCCCTTCCACCTAATAGCCCAAATCTGCCACTTGGTAAATCAAGCTTGCCACCTACTATTCCCACTCAGACCTCCAAGAGGCCTATAAAAACACCACTAGTCCAACAAGGAAAGAGAGCTAAATTTGCATACTGATATGCTGCCAAATTGAGTTAGACCAATGAGAAATTACGAAGCATGAGCTTTATTCTAACCTTTGGTTTGAATCTCGAGGTGATTTGTTCTTCAGTCGAAACCGCTTGTTCATGATTTCATAGTCAAAAAATCAAGCCCACGGTTTCACAATCGTAGGTCCACGATTTCTAGCCCATAACCGTGCTTTTGTGGTTCCACAGTCCCGAGAACGAATTCACATGTACGGTTGAGATAGTAATATTTTTGTGTTAGCAAGGCATTATTTATTTATTGTTTCTATCATTTGTTTCATATAATTATCTACTTAGGGTTTTATGCATGCATTTATTTTATTTCTCAAATATACAGGTGTTACTAATCCCTTTGCTGGTTTGAATGTGTGCAGGCGACAGGTACTTTGGATAAGCTGTTGAAGCTGGAGTGGCCCCTGGTTGGATACCAAAGCCCACTCACCCCTTGAAGCTATGACGAGAGAACAAAAAACACTACATCCTACGGAAGATTCGGAATATCTCCCCTCCTCCATTAAATCATTGTATTTCAGAGAGACAATAAGCATTGTAACATTGCTCCCAACACACTTGAGGCAACTCAAAACCTTTTGTAAAAAAATTTATATCAAAATTAATACAAAAAGGGCATTTTGGCAATCTACTTCTCTTTCTATATTTATTTTTATTTGTGTTCAGTTCTTTGGTTATAGAAATGGTGATCACGATGGGACCCCCTAAAGGTTCTATTTTTTTTGCCTTAATTTTTTAAATTTATTTTTTGATCTTTGTTTGCACCTATAGGTTTCGGGAGTTCGAGGCACACATAAATCTGATTTTAGATCGATAAATTTGGAAAACCCTATGCCCGAATTGTTTACTGTGGAAATGCAAAAATGCAGTTTCTATTATGAAGAAACACAGATGCATGGTTCCTATTCTGAGAAAATGCGAACCCGCGAATCCTATTATGAAGAAACAAAAATGTACGGTTACTGTTTTAGGAAACACAGACCGAAAGTTGATAGTTGGAAGGAGCAACGATAGGATCACAGGTCTGTACCTTTTGATTTCTATTTTTCTGCTTCTTTATTTGAATTCTACCATTAGCATTGCACTTAGGGTAAATTAGAGGGTCTGGTCTTGTATAACATTGTTTGCATTTAGGTCTTAGAATAGAAAAAGTTACTTAAATTTTGCATCCATACATACAATAACAAGAAAATATTAAAGAGAATCTGCATTTGCATAATAGAAAACAGGCCATCTTGCATTCACCAAGTTAAAAATAACTTAGGCACGATTTCAGGTTTGGGTCTATAAAAAAATTATATTTTGTTTATGTCTATAGAAAGGACCCACGCATCCGTAGTTGGCAAACCACACATCTGCGGTTTACCAGAACTAACCGCACACCCATGGTTAGCCCTGTTGAATAGAATCTTATTGAATTCGACCTGAATTTGGCACTTTTACCCCTAATTTATTGTTTGTCATTCTCTATTTTTTATTTTCCTACATCTAGGCATTGAAACAAAATTGCATGATAATCTTGCATACCACAATAATAAAAAAAACCACTACACACTTACATAAACATTGGAAAATGGTTGTATTTCATCATCGTCGGGTTTGGATTTCATCACCAAACCACCAACATTATACCCTATTCTTTGCCAAGGCTGATTCCAAGATCCTTCATAGCCCATGGGTAATAGCATGCATTTCTCTTCGAAGAGGTGTATCGCAGACTACGGGTGAACTGGGTGAGGAATTGGTAGGACTTGTGCTCCCTAGCCATGTGTGGACTTCATTACCACACATCATAGGTGATATTATGCAACCTAGAGTTCATAGCTAAGTTGTCGAGCTACGAGTATACAGGTGAAATCCTAGATTCATATAGGGCAAAAAATTGAGCACATGTCTTTTCATTTTTAAAAACAAATTTAAAAATAAATAAATAAATAAATAAACTAACGAAAATATAACATCAAAAAATTTGTGTGTTTATTTGCTTTGAGTGTTGTATTGCATTGTATTGTCATTTTATTTGCATAGATAGTCGCCTTTGGCATTTTACCACATAGTAGCGTATGGTAGTGACTCGTAGTCAAGCTAAGAAACTAGAGTCAAATCAAAGTCAGTGGTCTTCCCCCATGGCCTCTTAGTCTGGTAATGTCCCTCACACTTTGATGGCAGGACAAGTAGGTATGCCTCTTTCTATGTCCCAAAGTCTTAATGTAGGGCCTTCTAGTAATGCCTCTAATACGAACATAGATATTACGCATAGGGCTACTCACACAACCATACCTGAGATACCTAGGAGTGAACATCCTACAGTAGTGGATAGTCATGTCACCATGTTCGACATGGATACTATTAGAATGTACTTGAATGCAACTGGAATGGTCTTCCCATCATTACCACAACTCTCCATCCCATCCTGTGTTGTACCATTTATACAACAAGAATCCACGTTCACATGCCCATAGCAGTCAGAACACATATTTACAAATCCTCTCTTTGAGTTAGCCATTGTAGCAATGGCTAGTCAACCATCATCATCCAACCAATTACCTCGCACATTACCACAACAATTAACCATTTCCACTAATCCCTTGTATGAAATAATCCCCATTATTTCACAAGCCCCAACATCTGCTCCACCCATTACCCTCATAGGTTCTACATCTCATACCATACCACAGTCAGTGGCAATACCCTTTGCTACTTACCCCCCACTCACTTCCACTACCATGGTTGCTCCGCAACCAACCCAACCTACCACATCACATGTGGCGGTCCCTACTTCAAATGCAATAGCTATGCAACAAGCTTTCATATAGTTGCAGCAAATGATTTTAGATAATGCTAACCGTAGCATAAATCCTAACCCTGACCATCATTTACAAGGGATTGAGCACAACTTCCCACCTCCATATCATAAAACAAATACCTTTATCCAAGATCCATCTTGGACAATGCGCCCCCCATCCACCACTATAGTTCAAAACCAACCTCCACATCCATATGCTAATACAGTAGGTCAGCATACCATCATACCCCATCACCCCATCTATATCATAATCTCCATCACCATTCATATCATAACACATTTCAGTCAACCATACCTTATCACCTGCAGCATACATACAATCCACCCCATTACCAGCAGTATCAAGTACATTCAAGTATCATTCCTATGGATGATCCTAGATACCAATTTTACAGAATCAGATTGATAGTCTTGCCATGCAAACTCTAGGTTTACAATACCGAAAAATAACTTTAAGGTAACTACTCAATCATCCTATTCATGCTTTGGTACCTAAGCCACCATATTTTTATGAACCTGCAACTTGAAATATGAATTGAATGCAGAAAAGAATCATTGTTTGAATAGAATCATAGTTTGTATTGAAAGGCAAAAACCCACAATATAATAAATTAATGTTCTTGGATGATCTTTGGAGCATCCTCCTTGTCCTATTTACATCTATCTAAAAGTTGTGAATGGTGAAGGGATGTATCCCTTTATAATACAATATAATATATAATATGATTAAGAGTTACATTAGGAGGGTCCTAACATGCCACCCTCCTTTGAAAAAGCTTTGTCCTCAAAGCTGGAATTGCAAAAAAAATTGGTGAATCTGGTGGAGCATCTCCCACGTAGCATACTCTGGAGGTATACCTTTCCATTGAATCAATACCTCAGTGATGGTGTGGTTATGGAGGTGGTGCATGCGTCGGTTTAGGATAGCTTCTGGTTCAACCACAAGAGCTCCATTATCTGAAAATTTTGGAAGTTGAGTTTGCATAATGATGTTAGTGCCTATTACGGTTTTAAGACAAGAAACATGAAATACCATATGGATTTTAGAAGATTTTGGTAATTCAAGTTTATATCCAATAGGTGCAATACGTTGTAGAATTTTATAAGGGCCATAAATTTTTTGCGCTAATTTTTGTGACCCTTTTATTTTCAATGAAGTTTGACGATATGGTTGGAGGCATATAAATACCATATCCCCTTATTGAAAAACCCTTTCAGTCCAATGTTGGTCAGCTTGTTGTTTCATGCGGTGTTTAGCAATATGTAGATTGTCCTTCAGAGCACGAATGATATTATCTCGAGTGACTAGCTCCATCTCTACAACTGGTACTTTTATACTTCCTAGAAGATAAGAGGTTAGATATGGGGGTGATCGGCCATATAATGCTTCGAAAGGGGTCATTTTTATGGTTGTGTGATATGTGGTATTATACCACCATTCAGCTAGTGGAAGCCATTTAACCCAATGAAGGGGTTTGGTGGAAATAAAGCATCGGAGATAGGTTTCTAAGAACTTATTGACAATTTTAGTTTGACCATCCATTTATGGGTGGTAAGCAGAGCTCATCTGAAGTTGCGTACTTTGGATTTTAAATAATTCCTTCCAAAAATTACTAGTGAAAGTGGGATCACGATCACTAACGATAGTAGAAAGCATGCCATGTAATTTAAAAATATTGTCAAGGAAGATTTGAGCAATAGTACTAGCGGTATAGGGGTGAGCTACTAGAAAAAAATGGGCGTATTTAGATAAACGATCTACCACCACTAGGATCATCATTTTTCCTATGGATTTTGGAAGACCTTCAATGAAATCCATTGAAATATCCTCCCATGTCCTGGTTGGTATGGGTAGAGGTTGAAGAAGGCCCGGTGTTGCCACTATTTCACCTTTATTTCTTTGGCATGTTTCACATTCATTGATGAACTTATTGATATCATTTTTCATCCCTCGCCAATAAAATTATTTAGTCACTCTTTATAGGTTTTTAGGAATCCAGAGTGGCCTATAGTAGGTGTAGCGTGTAGCTTATGTAGAAGCTTTGGACGATAAACCGATGTAGGTGAGAGGACCATACATTCTTTGTAATGGAGCATGTTACCTTGCCAAGAGTAGTGAGGTTTACTCATGGGATTTTGTTGTAGCTATTGAATTATGGCGTGTATAGTAGGGTCTGCATACCATTCATCCTTGAATTTTTTGATCCATGTAGGGATGGGGCAGGAAAAAACATGTAATTGTGAAGTTTCTTTGAACTTTCTGGAAAGTGCATCTGCAACCATGTTATCTTTCCCTTTTTTGTAGATAATTTCATAATCATAGCCTAATAGTTTTGTTACCCACTTTTTTTGTTATGGAGTGGTTATCTGTTGTTCAAGAAGGTATTTTAGGCTATGGTGGTCGGTGTGGATAATTAAATGTTTTCCAATAAGGTATGGTCTCCAATGTTGGATAGCATGGACCATAGCTAACATTTATTTTTCATAAGTGGAACGTGCTAAATTATTTTTGGAAAATGCTTTACTAGTAAAGGCTAAGGGCTTCTCATTTTGCATGAGCACCACTCCCATTCCCAATCTGGAAGCGTCACTTTCAATAATGAATGGTTGGGAAAAATTTTGCATAGCTAGGATGGGGGTGGTACACATGGCATTTTTCAAAGTCATGAAAGCTTCATTCATTTTTGGAGACCATATGAAAGCATTCTTTTTAATTAGGGTTGTTAAGGGTGCTGCTATTTTCCCATAATATTTAACAAATTTGCGATAATAGACCATTAATCCTAAGAACCCATGCAACATTTTTAGAGTTTGTGGAATTTGCCAATTTTCCACATCTTCAATTTTTTGGAGGTCTAATTTAACTCCTTCCTTGGAGACAATATGTCCAAGATATTCAATTTATTTATTCCCAAAGGAACACTTTAATCTCTTTGCATATAATTTATTTTCTTCCAAGATTTTGAATGTTTGCGTTATATGTGTTAAGTGCTCTTCCCATGTCTTGCTGTAAATCAAAATATCGTCAAAGAAAACTAAAATAATTTTTCGAAGGAAGGGAGAAAATATCTTATTCATAAGACTTTGAAATGTGTATGGAGCATTGGTGAGGCCAAAAGGCATCACCAAGAATTCATAATGTCCCTCATGGGTATGAAAAACATTTTTGGGTATATCTCTTTCCTTAACTCGAATTTGGTGGTAACCTGATCGTAAATCGAGTTTAGAAAAATATGCGGATCCATTTAGTTCATCGAGTAGTTCATCAATGATTGGAATAGGAAATTTGTCTTTAATAGTTATTTTGTTGAGAGCATGAAAATCCATGCATAGGCACCATGATCCATCCTTTTTTCTTACTAGTATGACTGGCGAAGAGTAGGGACTTCTACTAGGTCGAATGACCCCTGCCCTTAGTAGGTCTTGTACTAATTTTTTTATTTTCATCTTTTGTAAGTATGGACATCAGTAAGGTCTAATATTTGGAGGTTGGTGTCCTGAAAGTAATTGAATAGCATGATCATGGCTTCGTTGTGGAGGTAATCCCTCTGGTTATTTGAATATTTTATCATGTTTCTCTAGGAGTTCTATTAATTTGGGTTCCTCTGGTTGATCTTCGGTGGTGTTTTACAAGGAAAATAGTTGGGAAACCATGCCTCTTCCTCCTTTTCGAAGAATCTTTTCCATTCTATGGGAACTTACGATTTGTGTGGGACCTATTTTTAAACCTTGAATTGTGTATGTTTGGTTGTTTTGTATAAATTGCATCCATAACTCTTCAAAGTCCCATTGAATTTTGTCGAGCATTTGTAGCCATTGTACTCCCAAAATAATATCACATCCTCCTAATGGTAGTACATACATATATGCTTTCATGTTATATTCCCCCATTGTGAGTTTGATATTTCTACATTTGCCTTTACATGCAATTTTTCCTCCATTGCCAATCATGACTTCGAAGTTATTGCAGGGATATATAAAGCAATTAGATTGTTTGGCCAAACTAGGGTCTATAAAATTGTGAGTGCTACTAGATTCTAAGAGCACAATAGGGTTTTGTTTCTTAAAATACCTTTTACCTTCATTGTTTGTGGAATCAAGTATCCTGCTAATGTGTTAAAGGATATTTTTGTTTTATCTTCTTGGTTTTCTTCTGCAACCTTAGTTATTACTTCCACTTCTATGTCATCCTCCTCTTTGGGAGTGCAATCAACTGTGTCCAAAATATATAATTTCGATGAGATGCATTTGTGGTTGGGGGTAAAATTTTTGTCATAGTGGAAACATAGGCCTTTTTCTCGCCTTTCTTTTAGCTCTTCTTGGCTAATTTGTTTAATTGGCATGACCTTATTCAGTTTTTGGCTGGTGTACGTATTTGGTGTTTTTCTTGAAACAACTCTTCTGTTAGTCTCAAAATGACACTGAGATGGGGGGTGAATCAATGTGGCTCTTTAAAACTTAAAAACTTCAACTCTTAAAGCCAAAACAAATGAAAGCTTAAAACCACATAAAGAAAATATAACAAGAGAGCATCACACAAAACAAGATGTACCGAGGTTCACCAGTTTTGGCTACTCAAAAATTGACTGTTTGGACTCCCATACAAATATAGACTTTACAAAATATCAATTTTACAATCAATTTACCAACAACCATTGGAAGGAGCACCAACCCCTGATTTATCTGCACCAACAGAAAGGAGCACCAACCCCTAATTTATCTGCATCAACAAAAAGGAGCACCAACCCCTAATTTATCTGCACCAATAGAAAGGAGCACGAAACCCTAATTTATCTGCACCAACAAAAAGGAGCACCAACCCCTAATTGACCAGCACCAACCCCTGATTTACAAGCACCAATTGGAAGGAGCACCAACTCCTGATGCCAAGCACCAACTTGGACTTCAATTATGAAACTAGATGATTGACATAAAAATGCCTTCACTTTTACAAGACCCTGACTGGTCTATTGCTTACTCAACATCTCTCGCTATTCACCAAAACACCACACACTCTTACGGCTCTGCTTACTGCACTTTTATGACCCTCTTCCAACCCTCCTTTTTGTAGCACTTTTGCTATTTTTAGCAGTGCTTCCTCTCTATTTTAGAGCAGCAAGTAATTCTTCATGCAGACCTCCTTTTATAATAAAGTTCAGACTCTATTTTTAGCTTCCATATTTTTGCATGCAACTTATTAATAGAAACTTCTATATGTAACTCCTTTATCACACAGTATTCTCTCATGCACCCTATTAATAGTTACGACTCTTTGTTTGGTCTTCAACTGATGACTTTCAGTTTAACCCCCGCTCGATGCTTTCACTCTGTAACTAGCCCTGTAACTATCGTTCTGACTTCAGTTCACTGTTCTTATTTTAGCTGCATGATTTTTCTCTATAACTACACCTGTAACTAACGTACTGACTTTAGTTAACTCTTCTTATTTTAGTTGCATGATTTTCTTCTGCAACTGCACCTGTAATTGTCGTATAACTTCAGTTAACTGTTACATATCTTATTTTGGCTAGGTTCTCTTAGTAGCTCGCACCAAAGCGACCTATCATGAAATCATGACACTTCTGCCTCTTTGTCCTCTTCTCGGCTTTCACCCACGAATACACAACATATCGCAATATCACGACACTTTTGCCTCCCTGCTACTCTTCTTGGCTTCAACCCATGAAAACACATGTCGCGATATCGCGACACTTTCGCCTCCTTGCTACTCTTCTTGGCTTCAACCCGTGAAAACACAACATGTCACGATATCGTGACACTTTCGCCTCCTTGCTACTCTTCTTGGCTTCAACCCATGAAAACACATGTCGCAATATCGTGACACTTTCACCTCCTTGCTACTCTTCTTGGCTTGTACCAGCGAAAACTCAACATGTCACAATATCACGACACTTTTGCCTCCATAATATTCTTCTTTACTTTTGTCGCGATATCACGACACTTCTACCATCATAATTTCTCTCTCCTCCTTAAGTCACGAAAATGTGACATTTCATGAAATCACGACACTTTCTCTCCTTTGCTCTTCCTCTTGCCTTCGGTTCACGAAAACTCGACATGTCACGATATCACGACACTTTTTCTCTTGGTCTCTCTCTCTTGCCTTCGGGTCATGAAAACTTGACATGTCACGATATCACGACACTTTTTCTCCTGGACTCTCTCTCTTGCCTTCGGGTTGTGAAAACCTGACATGTCGCGATATCACGATACTTTTTCTTCCATACAATCTCTCTTGCAATATGTCACAAAATTGTGAAACTTTTTCTTTCGGACTCTCTCTCCTGCAATATGTCACGAAATCGTGACACTTTTTCTTCCGTACAATCTCTCTTGCAATATGTCGTGAAATCGTGACACTTTTTCTACTTGCCTCTCTCTCCTACAATATGTCACGAAATCGTGACACTTTTTCTACTTGCCTCTCTCTCCTACAATATGTCACGAAATCATGACACTTTTTCTACTTGCCTCTCTCTCATGCAATATGTCACGAAATCACGAAACTTTTTCTACTTGCATTTCTCTCTTCCAACATGTCGCAAAATCACGATAGTTTTGCTTGCTTGCGCTTTCTATCTAAACATGTCACGAAATCGTGACAATTTTTCTTGCTTGTGCTTTCTCTCCGAACATGTCATGAAATCGTGACAGTTTTGCTTGCTTGTGCTTTCTCTCCGAACATGTCGTGAAATCACGATAGTTTTACTTGCTTGCCCTTTCTCTTTGAACATGTCATGAAATCACGATAGTTTTGCTTGCTTGCACTTTCTCTCCAAACATGTCACGATATCGCGATAGTTTTTCTTTCTTCTCAACATGTCGCGATATCGCGATAGTTTTTCTTTCTTGCCAACATGTCGCGATATCGCGATAGTTTTTCTTTCTTGCCAACATGTCGTGATATCGTGACAGTTTTTCTTCCTTGTGATTTTTTTTTTATTTTTAGTATATGGGCCACTTCTATATTTTGGAAAACCACTGTACATACTCTGAGTAACCTCTTAACTCTTGTCCACTGCATCTACCGATCTGTCTGACTATGTTGACAACAATGACAATATTGTTCCTACACCTTGCTCAACAATCTCCCCCTTTGGAATTGTTGGCAACACACATGCAATTTCCTGTGATTCTTCTCCCCCTTTGACAATAATACCAAAGGGCTGCTGCAGACTCCCCCTGAGTCCATGCACAACATTCTCAGGCACAAATTAATAAAGTTAGAAAAAATTACAAACATGAGAAAAAAGATAATCAAATATATAAATGCTCCCTCTGAGAATGTGATCCCGATAGCTAGTCAGTTCTTGGGAAACGTGACCACTCCCAGTTTATTGTGAAGGTACTCAAAAATTTCCTTGGGCAGCGGTTTTGTGAAGATATCCGCTACTTGCTCTGTAGTTGGGATAAAATCCAACTTAACCTCACCTTTCGCAACTTTCTCCTTCAGAAAGTGATATCGGATAGCAATATGTTTTGTGCGAGAATGCATAACCGGATTCTTTGAGATGTTAATGGCACTGGTGTTATCACACTTAACTAAAATTGGCTCACTGAAGTTAATGCCAAGATCTTTCATGGTTTGTTTCATCCATAAGACCTACGTACAATATGTAGTTGTTGCAATATATTCTACCTCTGCTATGGATAGGGAGACTGACTCTTGTTTCTTACTGTGCCATGCGACCAACCTGTCTCCAAGATAGAATGCACCTCCACTGGTACTCTTTCTGTCGTCGACACATCCTGCCCAATATGCATCTGAATACGCAATAAGGGTGAAGTCCTTACCTTTTGGATACCATAACCCATACTCCATAGTACCCTTCAGATATCGAAGAATCCTCTTCACTGCTGTCACATGAGTCTCCTTGGGACTAGCCTAAAATTGTGCTACCATGCAAACTGCCTACAAGATATCTAGTCTGGTAGCTGTCAAATACAGTAGGCTCCCAATCATAGATTTGTACATGGTTTGATCAACATCTGGAGATTTGTCATCCTTGCTCAACTTGCAACCTGTCATCATGGGAGTGCTAATAGGCTTACAATCCTCCATTGTGAACTTTTTTAGCATCTCTTTCACATATTTAATTTGATAAATAAATATGCCCTTCTCATTTTTATTAACTTGCAGTCCGAGGAAATACGAAAGTTCACCAATCATTGACATTTCAAATTCTTTTTGCATATTATTTGCTAAATCTTTACATGATTCATCATTACTGCTTCCAAAAATGATATCATCTATGTATACAACAAGGACAATGAGATGGCCATTCTCTGTTTTGACATACAAATTGCTATCCACCATACCCTTTTTGAACCTTTGTTGAGTAAGATAGTTTTCTAGCCTTTCATACCATGCTCTGGGTGCCTGTTTTAAGCCATACAATGCTTTCTTCAACTTGCAGACGAAGTTGGGATTATCACCGAGTTGGAAACCATCTGGCTGCTCAATATAGACCTCTTCTTCAAGTTTTCCATTCAAAAATGCTGATTTCACGTCCATTTGATAAACTTTGAAATTCCTATGAACTGCTAAAGCCAAAAAATTTCTAATTGCCTCTAGTATAGCCACTGGTGCAAAGGTTTCATCAAAGTCTATACCTTCAACTTGTGCATAGCCTTTATAGACCAATCTTGCTTTATTCCTGACTACCTTTCCATCTTCATTCAATTTGTTTCAAAAAATCCATTTAGTATCGATTATATTTTTATTTGCAGGTCTTGGTACTAACTCCCAGGTTTTGTTTTTCTCGATCTGATCTAATTCTTCATTTATTGTCGTTATCCAACTTTCATATTTGCTTGCTTCAACAACATTTTTGGGCTCAATGCTGGATAATAGAGAGTAGTTACTTACTACTCTTCTTCTTGTCTGAACACCAACTATGGGGTCTCCAATTATTTGCCCTCTAGGATGATTTTTCTACCAGCTGCCTATTCTAAATTTCTTGTTTTCTTCCTCTTCTGAATCACTACTTAAATCATATGAGTCAATTTTTTGTTTCTTTTTCGTTTCCTTTTCCTCATCTCCTTCAATAACCTCTTCATAAATTGGGTAGTTTTCTTTATAGCTTATTTCTCGTTCCCTACCTTAATCAACTTTAACATCGGCACTCTCCACAATTTTCTTTAGCCTCTTGTTGTAGCATGTGTAGGCTTTGCTTTTTGTCGAATAGCCAAGAAAAATATCTTCATCAGCTCTATCTTCAAACTTACCAAGATTATCTTCAGTTCTTTTGATGTAACACTTGCTGCCAAAAACTTTAAAGTATCTTGATGTTGCCTTTTTACCGAACCACAACTCATACGGATTTTTGCTTTCATGCGTCCTCAACATGCACCTATTTTGGATGTATACCACAGTATGGACTACCTCTTTCCAAAATTTGTTTGCTATTTTGCTCTCAATCAACATAGTCCATGCCATTTCCTGCACTGTCCTGTTCTTTATTTCTACCACACCATTCTGCTAAGGTGTCTTTGTTGCTAAAAATTGTCTCCTAATCCCATATTTTTCATAGTACTCTGCAAACTCCTCTGAAATGAACTCTCCTCCTCTATCTGATCTTAAACATTTAATCATTTTCCTTGTTTGATTCTCAACTTATTTTTGAAAATCTTGAACATCTCAAAGGCATCTGATTTGAGCTTCAAAAATAGTACCCATGTCATCCTGGAATAGTCATCTATGCACAACATAAAGTATTTGTCACCATTTATGCTTTGCATTCTCATGGGTCCACATAAATCAGTATGTATTAGTTCTAAAGGTTTGCTTTTGAAGTACTCTTTTGTTTTAAATGTGGCTCTAGTTTGCTTCCCATTTTTGCATGAAGCACAAATGCTATTTAATGGTTTGCCAATGGTGGGAATATCTCTCACTGTCCTTTTTGAGCTGATTTTTACTAGATTGTCAAAACTAATATGACCGAGCCTCTTGTGCCACAGCCAATTTTCTTCTTCTTGTCCAATCAAGCACGCTCCTTCTAAAGTCTCTGAGAGAGTATACAGGTTTCCAAATGTCCTTGATCCAGTTGCTATCAACTTTCCATAGTTTGATGTTCTGACTTCACAACCCTACTTTTTGAAAACTACTTCATGACCTTTGTCACAAATTTGACTTACGCTTAACAAGTTATGCTTCAGACCAATCACAAACAAGACTTCTTTTGACTTGATTTTTTTGTCACTGATCTTAATTGATCCTTTGCCAACTATCTTAGCTCCATAATTATTTCCAAATTTTACAGAACCACCTTCATATTTCTGTAACTTCTCAAATTTTTGTTTGTCACCTATCATATGACTGGAGCATCCACTATCAAGTATCCATGGTGCAGATTTTTTCTGTGCTTTAAATGTTGTATGTACGATCAAGGATTCCTTTTCTTCCTTGGGTCACTCCTTTTCTTTCCACTCTGGTTTGATTACAATTTGGGTCACTTGTTTTGACTTTTATTTGTTAGTAGCCTGTGCATGTTTTTCGAAAAATTTTCTATTTTGTCTCAAACCATTTGGTTGAAATTTTCTTCCTTGATGTTTATTTACTACAAATGTACTTCGAAAATTTCTTGCAATGTGCCCAAAATTATGACAGTTATAACATTCTACTGCATAATCCATCAACGGTAAAAAAACATTTCTACTAGTAAAGTTCCTTTGTCCTACATTATACTTGCAATCTAAAATCTTATGTCCATAACCATTGCATTTAAAACAATAACCAGAAAATGAATGAGTGAACCTGGGTGATGGTTTTTGCCATTTTGTAGTGGGAGCCATAAATCTTCTTATCCTTTGATGAGTGACATTGGTGAATCCATCATTTTCAATACTCCTCTTGTGCCTGTCATTATTGCTTTCTTTAGCATGATTCATTTTTCCTTGATCAACCCTGATCTTTTCTACATTCTTTATGGGTTCTACAATTATGGCCTTTGATCCATTTGATGATTCTCCTTCGATGAAGCCTAAACCAAATTTGATGCCTGTAGTCCGTTGATTATTTATAATCTTATCCAAATTTATAGAACTTTCTTCAAGTTTGTGATAACAACTCATTTTTTGATTCATCTCTTCTAGCTGCATCCTTAAACCAACAATATCTTCTTCTAGCTTGCTGCACTAATCTATTTTCATGGTTAATTGTACTTCGATATCTTCAAATATTTTCTTAAATTAATCTATCTATACTTTCAATATGGTTATGATTTCATTGGCATCCTCAAGCTTTCTTGAAATTTTCTTATTCTTTTTCTTCTCTATTTTCCACTCTTCAAGTGCAGATATCAACTCACCTTCTAGATCTACTTCAGCCTCAAGGTTTTATCACATACTTTAGAATTCACTTCTTCAACCTTTTCTAGTTCAATTTTCTCTTCCACAGGAACTGAAACTGACTAAGATGCCTTATTGGAGGAGGATCTATTCTTATTATCCATTGCATACTAATCCAAGATCAACCTTAGCTGATTTAGCCTAAAAAGGGAAACCTTACTATGATACCAATTGTTAGTATCACAATGACACTGAGAGGGGGGTGAATCAGTGTGGCTCTTTAAAACTTAAAAACTTCAACTCTTAAAGCCAAAATAATGAAAGATTAAAACCACATAACGCAAATATAACAAGAGAGCATCACACAACACAATATGTATCGAGGTTCACCAGTTTTGGCTACTCCTCAAAAATTGACTGTTTGGACTCCCATCCAAATCTAGCCTTTGCAAAATATCAATTTTACAATCAATTTACTAGCACACACTGGAAGGAGCACCAACCCCTGATTTATCTACACCAACAGAAAGGAGCACCAACCCCTAATTTATCTGCACCAATATAAAGGAGCACTAACCCCTAATTTATCTGCACCAATAGAAAGGAGCACCAACCCCTAATTTATCTGCACCAATAGAAAGGAGCACCAACCCCTAATTTACCAGCACCAACTGGAAGGAGCACCAACCCCTGATTTATCTGCACCAACAGAAAGGAGCACCAACCCTTTATTTACCAACACCAACTAGAAGGAGCACCAACTCCTGATGCCAAGAACCAACTTGGACCTCAATTTTGAAACTAGATGATTGACATAAAAATGCCTTCATTTTTACAAGACCCTGACTGGTCTATTGCTTACTCGACATCTCTCGCTATTCACCAAAACACCACACACTCTTATAGCTCTGCTTACTGCACTTTTACGGCCATCTTCCAACCCTCCTTTTTGTAGCACTTTTGCTCTTTTCAGCAGCTCTTCCTCTCTAGTTCAGAGCAACAAGTAATTCTTCATGCAGACCTTTTATAACAAATTTTAGAATCTATTTTTAGCTTCCATATTTTTGCATGCAACTTATTAATAGAAACTTCTATATGTAACTCCTTTATCACACAGTATTCTCTCATGCATCCTATTAATAGTTACGGCTCTTTGTTTGGTCTTCGACTCAGTTTAACCCCCGCTCAATGCTTTCACTCCGTAACTAGCCCTGTAACTATCATTCTGACTTCAGTTCACTGTTCTTATTTTAGTTGCATGATTTTTATTTGTAACTACACCTGTAACTGACGTACTGACTTTAGTTAACTCTTCTTATTTTAGCTACATGATTTTCTTCTACAACTGCACCTGTAACTATCGTATAACTTTAGTTAACTGTTACATATCTTATTTTAGCTGGGTTCTCTTCTTAGCTCACACCAAAGCGACCTGTCACAAAATCGTGACACTTCTACCTCTTTGTCCTCTTCTCGGATTTTACCCATGAAAACACAACATGTCACGATATCATGACACTTTCGCCTCCTTACTACTCTTCTTGGCTTCAACCCGTGAAAACACATGTCACGATATCGTGACACTTTTGCCTCCTTGCTACTCTTCTTGGCTTCAACCCACGAAAACACAACATGTCACGATATCGCGACACTTTCACCTCCTTGCTACTCTTCTTGGCTTCAACCCGTGAAAACACATGTCACGATATCG
Organism: Wollemia nobilis; assembly: GCA_028583015.1. Taxonomy (NCBI): domain Eukaryota; kingdom Viridiplantae; phylum Streptophyta; class Pinopsida; order Araucariales; family Araucariaceae; genus Wollemia; species Wollemia nobilis. The sequence goes on along the minus strand of JAQPPZ010017206.1, from coordinate 4,598,877 downwards.
TGACACTTTCGCCTACTTGCTACTCTTCTTGGCTTGTACCAGTGAAAACTCAACATATCACAATATCATGACACTTTCACCTCTGTACTCTTCTTCTTTACTTTTGCCACAATATCATGACACTTTTGCCATCTTACTTTCTCTCTCCTCCTTAAGTTGTGAAAATGCGACATGTCACAAAATCGTGACACTTTCTCTCCTTTGCTCTTCCTCTTGCCTTCGGTTCGTGAAAACCCGACATGTCGTGATATCACGACACTTTTTCTCCTAGACTCTCTCTCTTGCCTTCGGGTCACGAAAACCCGACATGTTGCGATATCATGATACTTTTTCCCTTGGACTCTCTCTTGCCTTCGGGTTGCAAAAACCTGACATGTCGTGATATCGCGACACTTTTTCTTTCGTACAATCTCTCTTGCAATATGGCACGAAATCGTGACACTTTTTCTTTTAGACTCTCTCTCCTACAATATTTTGCGAAATCGTGACACTTTTTCTTCTGTACAATCTCTCTTGCAATATGTCACGAAATCGTGACACTTTTTCTACTTGCCTCTCTCTCCTGCAATATGTCGCAAAATCGTGACACTTTTTCTACTTGCCTCTCTCTCCTGCAATATGTCACGAAATCACGACACTTTTTCTACTTGCCTTTATCTCTTCCAACATGTCACAAAATCGTGACAATTTTTCTTGCTTGCGCTTTCTCTTCGAACATGTCACGAAATCATGACAGTTTTGCTTGCTTGCGTTTTCTCTTCGAACATGTCACAAAATTGCGATAGTTTTGCTTTCTTGCGCTTTCTCTCCGAACATGTCGCAAAATCATGATAGTTTTGCTTGCTTGCGCTTTCTCTCCGAACATGTCGCGATATCGTGACAATTTTTCTTTCTTCTCAACATGTCATGATATCGCGATAATTTTTCTTTCTTCTCAACATGTCGTGATATCGCAACAGTTTTTCTTTCTTTCCAACATGTTGCGATATTGCAATAGTTTTTTCTTTCTTCTCAACATGTCGCGATATCACGACAATTTTTTTTTTTGCCAACATGTCGCAATATCGTGACAGTTTTTCTTTCTTGCTCAACATGTCGCGATATCGCGACAGTTTTCTTCCTTGTGATTTTCTTTTGATTTTTAGTATATGGGACACTTCTATCTTTTGGAAAACCATTGTACATACTCTGAGTAACCTCTTAACTCCTGTCCACTACATCAACCGATCTATCTGACTATGTTGACAACAATGACTATACTATTCCTGCACCTTGCTCAACATCTTCCTATTCACATTTGGTTATTGTTCTTCTCTTCTATCATTTGTTCTAATGCCACTGCATGCATCATATCGATAGGATTTTGTATTTGTACCTCCATTATAATGTCTTCTTTTAGGCCACTAATGAAACGACTTTGAAATAATGATGCATCTAGTCCTGTTGTAAGGTTCGCCAATTTCTCAAATTGTGCTTGGTATTCCCTTACGGTGGAGGTTTGCAATATTTTAGTGAGGGCTCTTGTGAAGTCTTCAAATTTAGTGGGGCCAAATTGCAACATTAAGTTTTTTGTGAATTCGATCCATGTGGGCAGAAATTTTGTTTTCTCATACCATTTATATCACTGGATAGCAATTTATTCCAAGTGAAATGATGCGATACGAACTTTTTGAATCTCCAGAATTTGATATAAGGTAAAATATTGGTTTGCCCTATATATCCAATTTGTGGAGTCGCCTCCATAAAATTTTGGAAAATCTATTTTTGTGGTACAGGGAAGGATTGATGTATGTGGTCCCCCTATTAATGTTTATTGTGGTGGCGTAGTGTTCTGTTGTCCATTTTGCATGAGCAACAAATTTTGTTGTACTAAGTCCATGGAATGGGTTGTAGCATCCAATTTAGTGGATATATCTATATTCGAGTTGGTGATGTTTATGGTTAGGTCTGCTATTTTGGTAGCGATTTTATCTTCTAAATTGTCCTTCCAAAACATCATTCCTTGCATCATGTCTCTCATTTCCTTGGAAAACTGTGAGAGTTCTTTCGTAATTTCTTTTGAAACCTCCTTCATTTTGTCTTGAGATCATCTTCCCTTGGCCATTTTGGGTGTGGTTGGTTTATAAGTGAGTTGAATATGCAAAAATTAGTTTTTTCAAAAAAAAATGTTTGTCTTCGCCACGTTTAATTTTACGTACTTGCTTCTATTTGTTTACACCAAATGGTATTTTCCTTGTGTGTACTCATTGTTGGGGTTTTCTAACTCTGGTAATGCGTGATGCTGTCCAAAAAAATTTGTATGCTACCTTTGCTGGTGACTGTGGCCTGTTGTGTAACAGTTCCGTCAGTAATGGTTAGAATGTGCTGAAAAGAAAATGTTATCGAGTAATGGCCTGTCAGTAACTAGAGCGAGGTGGGGAAAAAAATTCAGGTCTTTTTAGCTCTGATCCAGTCTTTATGAACCTACAACTTGAAATATGAATTAAATGCAGAAAATAATCGTTGTTTGAATAGAATCACAGTTTGTATTGAAAGGCACAAACCCACAATATAATAAATTAATGTTCTTGGATGATCTTTGGAGCATCCTCCTTATCCTATTTACATCTATCTAAAAGGTGTGAATGGTGAAGGGATGTGTCCCTTTATAATACAATATAATATATAATATGATTAAGAGTTACATTAGGAGGGTCCTAACACATATCCAGTATATTTTAAAATACCTAAGCTTGAATTTAAGGGGGGAGAGGACCCCCGTGAACATATAACTAGATTTTTAAATGCATGCTTCAGAATCAAAAGCAATGATGCATTACTATTACATACACTTCCTCAGACACTAGGAGAAGAAGCCCAAGACTGGTACAACCACCTACCACATCAAAGTGTTTTTACTTTTGAACAACTAGCGAACAAGTTCTTGGAAAGATTCGCCTTGAATGCCAGAAAACAAACCACATTGACTGATTTGATTTATCTAAAACAATATGGCGATAAATTAGTCTATGACTTTGGCAATAGGTGGAGATCAGTCATGATCAAGTTACCATTTTCCCTACCTATGCCAGAGATAATACAAATGTTCACAAAGAGTTTTGGTAGACCCATCTCTTCATTATTATAGCTACAATAGTATAGAACATTCGATGAGGCACTCGCCCAAGCAAAGCTTATTGAAGAGATAAAAATTCAAGAAGGCGAGATAAAGGCTAAGAAGAAAGAGTGGCACAATAAGAATCAAAAGTGGAAAAACCATGGTCAGTCTAAGACCACACAGGTTAACCAGATATTTTTGGGCCAACCATAATTAAATCAATCGGTCCAAGCACAAATCCAACAGCCCCAAAAAAAACAATAACCACAACAATTGAATCATCAAGAAGTTCCACCCCCACAGCAGGCACAAAATTAGACACAACCTACAAAAAGGAAACAACATCATTTTAAGCCAAAAAGAAATTACACACCAGTACAAGAGTCATATTCATTAGTTTTCCAAAAGTTGTATGCGATAAAACTCTTTACATTGCTAGAGATGAAACTTGAAGATCATAACAAACATGTAGGAAAATTGAACATTGATCATTGTATTAAGCAGTGCATAAATAATACAATATGGAACTGATTAGTCCGTTGGTTACGGAGCTAACAAGTCGTGAATAGAAATAGTTACAACAATACGAACAAGATGCTAATAATGTAATAACAACTATATGCCTAATTAACATACGCTAACATCCCCCCTTATTACATTATTTGGGTAATTGAATAACTACTAGCTATGCTAATATCCCCCCATACAACAATATTTGGGTAAAGTATATAACTGCCCCAATACAGTGAAAGAAGAAGAGAAATGAAAGAATGATGGCTCGTGCTTTGTCTTCGGCTCAGGCTCTGGCTCATGGCTCTGACTCTGGCTCTAAGCATACCTCTAGAATTGTACCTCTGTGTCTATCTCTAGAACTTCCTGTGAATCTGCCTCTGGATTAGTGCCTCTGGATCTGCCTGTAGATCTGCCTCTGGAACTTTGTCTCTGGGTCTGTCTTTAGGTCTGTCCCTGGGTCATTATCTCTGGGACTGCCACTCGATCCTTTGGATTTGCCTCGGGGTCTACCATAGGTTTTACCTTTTTGGTAGAAGCCATACAACATTTCTTTCATCATGGTCCATTGTGTGAGATTTGTCCATCCACAATCAATGTGAACCTTGTTGGCCATTTTCACCTTGTACCAACATTTTGAAGAAGAGTGATTCGTACACCCACATGAATCACAAGGATGTAATCTCCAACACTTAGCTACAACATGACCTGTTTTGCCACAATGATTGCAACAATGCTTTTTAGGAGAGGTAGGAGATTTAGGTTGTACAAACATGGAATTACTGGTACTTACTTGTCCAATATAGCCAAGGCCTTCATTCTTTGCCCTGACATTTGGCATTATAGGAGTTTTAATGCCTTGTTCCTATTTACCTAATCTCTCACCATTGAATCCCATTTTCTTCAACATTTTGGAACCAAATCCTTTGGTGTGTTTTTCAAAACACCCAATTTCAACATCTTCATCAATGCTTTTAACAATATTGCATTTGTCACTATTGACGAGATTATGGAGTTCTTTCTTAGGAGGTTCAGTTGTTAAGTCATTAGTGTCACAAGCAAAATCTGCTACTGAAATGAGATCACCTGTGCTACAACTGATATTTGCCATCATAGGCATGAGGTCGCTTGTATCACAACAAGCATTGGCCATCATGGGCTCAAGGTCACATGTGTCACAACAAGCATTCACCACCATGGGATGAAGGTCACTTGTGTCACTACAAGCATCAACCATTTTTACCTCAGTTTCCTCACCAAAGTCCCTATAGAGTTTACGTTGGGCCACATCAAGAGAAATCAATGATATGCGGACTGCCCTTATGACTCCTATAGGGATTTGAACACCATTTTTCTGAAGGTCTTCAGAATCTTCAGAATCTTTGAGAATAGATTTTACACCACTGAGTAGTGTAGAAAATTTTTCATCCTCATAAAAATCCATCCCATCCATCTCTGGTGGAAAGTATGGATCTTTAACTGATTCAACAATATCAGTTTGTTTTGGGGTAGTTTTCTTCTTTGATCTGCCCATTCTTGAAGGTGTCGGTCACTGCCGAAAATGCACCCTTATACAAAGAATTTTGCAAAAATAATCTGACCAAGGTGTCGGTCACTACCGAAAATGCACCCTTATAAGTCTTCCCCCTTTGTTTTTGCAAAATTTATATCTCCCCTTAGTGAAAAAATATGCAACTTTGAAGCCAAGAAGGCTTTTACAAAGATTTTCAAATTAATTAATTAAAAAAATAATTTAATAGAAGCTAAAAATAATTAAATTTAACCAATGAAGGTTAAAAAATAATTAACATAAGCTTAAAAATTAAATTATTTAAATAAATAATTAAAATAAAACATAAAAAAAATGTTTCACCTTAGGAGTAATTCATAGGTATGATTTCCTATACCAAAATATTGGTGATCTGCACGTGGGGATTTGACCCCAAGACTTCTCGTGCACTAGCGCCTTAGCCTAGCCCGATCAACCGGCTGGGTTGGCGTCCCTTTTTGGAAGGAATAGCGCAGGAGGCGCTATTTGAGTATTAAGCGCTCGCGTGTTCCCTCCGGTGGGCGGCACTCCTTTCCAGGTGCTGCTCCTCTACGGGCGGTAATAACAGGGCACCGCTTCAGTGGATTGCATAACTTCTTGGTGATTGGCGAAATAAAAAAATAAAAAAATAATTTAATATCCTCCTTTCTCCCTTTTTGGTCTTCAACCTGGTAATTCGATCATGTCAGAAAGACAATTTGTTTTCCTTCTACACTTGGCAAACACCGTCGTCATCAGCAATAAATCACAGTGAACGTCTATGCAATCCTCCTGTAACTAGATCTGCAAATTTGGTTGCTACTTGGTCGAACACAAGGTTTTCGTTTCATAGGATCTGATCGATGCCACCATCGATGTCAGAATGTCTCAGATCCGACGACTGCATCCTTGCCAGAATTGGGCCTATAATCTGGCCAGTCTCCTTCTCGATGGCAGCGCTCCTCTTTGGGCAGCGATGCTTGTCTACGATGAATCTTTGCAATATCGTAGCAAGCAGTCTCCAGTGCAATCCACAGTGGCTCCAACGATGCTCACTCCTTCGCCAGGTCTTCGGGGGTGTCACAATCCGATCATCCACCAGATCGGATCTGTGTTGTCTTCAAATCGATGTTTTCAGACGTTGCACCTCGATTACAGCCAGATCTCTCAATCAATCGCTCCCAAATATCCCACACAGGCAGGATGGGAGGGAAAAATGCTTTTTAAAAACAATAAGGCCTAGTTACCTTAATGTCCACCTTAGGGTGGATGATTCCCCAATTTTGCCTTTTGTCTCCGTCCACGTTACCCGTCCGTCTAGGATCTGAGTCAAAGCTAGCAACCACCAACCATGCATCAATTGCTTACCCACATCGCCTAGCCTCCTTGCTCAGTGCCTTAGGTTCGATGGCTTAGTGGTCACATGTGATCTTTAGGGTCCTGTAGATCCTTCCAACGGTTCGTTCAGCCTAGGTTAGGGTCATCCATGTCACGTCTAGGTCAAGCCATTTAGGTCGTCCATGTCACATTTGTAGGATGTCCGTCCAGGATGTCCACATCAATCAATTAACCTACCTCGAGAAGCGTGCTCGAGTCAAGTTCTGTCAAATCATAATCGGGCTACCAAATGAGCCTCGATTAACTCATGGCTCTGATACCATGTAGGAAAATTGAACATTGATCATTGTATTAAGCAGTGCATAAATAATACAATATGGAACTGATTAGTCCGTTGGTTACGGAGCTAACAAGTCGTGAATAGAAATAGTTACAACAATACGAACAAGATGCTAATAATGTAATAACAACTATATGCCTAATTAACATACGCTAACAAAACAAAAGACAAAAGGTTACAAAGAACACCTCTTTTTCATCTATCATAGACAAAGAGGACATGATCTCGAAGGTTGTCATGGTTTCAAAGGAATTGTGCAAGATTTATTAGAAGCGGGTACAATCAAAGTTGACAATTTACTAGCCCAAAACAACCAAAACCTAGGCATCTATCAAACACCTTTGCCACATCGAGAGGTAAATAAACAACCTATGGGAGCATCAACTTCTATAGTTCCTCCCAATCAGGTTAATTATGTGTCTCAACTACCACAAGGTTTTTTAGGAGCTATCAGTATAGTTACCCATGGACAGAGGTAAGCTAATCACACAAAATAGGCTCTAGCAACACAACCAACAAATGTGCCCATACAACTTGGACCAAGCATTCCACCACCACCTTTCCATAATCGTCCAGTTGTCACCTTAAATAGCTGGTTAATGCAAAGTTTAAAAATGGCTTCAGCAAAACTATCAATTTATGAGCTAATACAAAAATCAACACCCCACAGGGAAGCATTGATGGAAATATTAAAGTCTATACAAGTACAATCAGAAGACCCTAATGCATTCAATTCCTTTGTGGGGAGTGTACAAAAGTGCATGGAACCCTCGATAGTATTTTATGACTTCAAGGAAAAGCAAATTTTGGTAGATTCACCTGATCCACCATTGCACCTAGTAGCTCACATTGATAGAAATCCATTCAAGAGAGTGCTTATTGATACCGGTTCCTCCATAAATCTCATCACCATGCCTGCAATAAAAAATCTCAACATCCCATCATCACATATCACAACTTCCACCTTCACCCTTAGGGATTTTAATGACACTTTATGCTCAATTGTGGGTAATGTTGTTCTCCCCGTCACCGTGGGGGTAAAAACAATACATGTTCTCTTCCACATCTTGGAAGGAGAAATGCAATATAATATACTTCTTGGACACCCTTGGATTAGGGAAATGAAGTGTGTGCCTTCAACATTGTATCAATGCTTAAAATATGTACATGAAGGAAAAGTACATTGTATACCAGCTGACACATAACCTTTCAAGTATTGCAACTTAATTTCAAATCCATATGAGCCCTTGCTTCCATCAAAACACCTAACTATCCAACCACTCATCGTTAGGACTATTCCACCTAATAGCACCTCATCAAAAGCACCCGTACAAGAGGAATTGCCTATAGTTGACCCAGCTTTTGCATCCAAAAGTGTCAACTCAATTCATCCTTCAAACATTGCATTTCACTTTCCAATAACACCTAACCATCTTGCCAATCAAACACTAACTCCATATAGAGCACTTCCAGATCCACAACAACCATTCATATTCACAACACAACACACTCCATCCATCAATAAGCTGCAATCATCGTAGCCCATAGTATCACAAATAGGGAAACCTATTAGAGATAATCCACCACCACCATTAGAGCCACAACCAAGCATAGAAGAACCCTCTTCATACACTGAGCCATCAACTTTCCAACCTTTCTAAGTTACAGTACATTTTACCAATACTGGTATTGGCGAGTATATTATTAAAAGTATCATAATTACACCACCTATTGAGTCAGTAAGAGATTATGGTCACCCTCGTGACCCACCTTTAGCCATAGGTGAGATATACAAAATAGGCTCATCATCAAATGTAATAAATTTCATATATGAGGAGTCGATTCTTCATCTAGTCCATCTCCTCTAGAGGAGGACCATGTAAAAGAGTTTAATGAGAACATTGATTTTTTATCTAACCCATCATTTTCAGTTAGATATTTTCAAAGGGTTAATTGGCAAGGATATGGACTTGGATGACATGAACAAGGTCCTCACCACATTATTGAGCCATAATATAGAGATCCAAATGACCGCTCAGGTCTAGGTTACAAACCTTCCATCGCAAGCTCTTCGCTAAGTCAAACATTCCAAGAACTAGATATTGAGTGTGAAGACGAAGAAGGAGAAAGTGACAAGGAAGATGAACCTAATGATGAGGATGATGATATAAATGGTGAATACCTAATCAAAAATTTTTACCCTCATGTGTTTGGAACTTTCTTAGAACAAGCCTTGCAGCAAGAACCAGGATACAAAGATCCACCAGAAATGGCTGACCTTAGGCCAAATTACACACAACTTATTTTGGGACCTCATACAAATGCTAACGGCTTCTGGATAAGCGATGATGATAATGAAGATGAGACAAAAATGATATTTCTAAATCATGAGCACTAAATTCAAGCTAGAAGAATACTAAAAGCAGAGGTGCATTACGAACAACAAAATCAATAGGCAGAAGAACCTAGAGAGGAGTTATTACATGCAAAATCTATTCAAAGAAATGACTGGTACCAAAAGAAGTTTCTAATAAACCAAACTCTCTTTCAGTTGAGCAAAAAGTGTGAAAGTCCTGAACCAGAACCTCCTCCACCATCTTGGCTGCTCCTGTAGCACCACCAATCACACACATTAGATCAATTACAACCTATGTAGGATGAGTCATCACCTCTCGAATCGTAGCCACATCACCTTCATCAAGTCAACATGATTTCTATTGATTTTCTCACCCCACTCCGTAATATGTATGATGAGGTAAAATCTATCCATATTGACACCAGCCTCATTGCTATGGATAGGATCTCATCCCCACCATCCATTACTAAATTTGTTATGTCCGAAGAGTTACTGCGTGCTTCAAACATGTATATTTCACAACAACCTTCATCATCAAATAATTTAGTTTTTCAAACTAAAATAGAGGGGAAAATCCTAGAGATATTTGAAAATGTGACGGATGATATCCACCTCATCCCAACTCCATATCAACTAGAAGAAGGTTTCCACATGCTGATTGAAGATTCTATAGACGTGAACTGTAGTTAAGATGCGGATAATCCCCAAATTGTTAAAATTGCAAAAGATTTATCTGTAGTAGAGAAAGAATGCATAATAAACATGCTAATGAAAAAGAAATAAGTGTTCACATGGTCATATAAAGACATGCCTGGTTTAGATCCAGACCTGGTAGTCCACAACCTAACACTGGCACATGATGCGAAGCCATTCAAGCAAAAGCTTAGAAAAGTCCATCCAACAGTTGCATTAATTGTAAAAGAAGAGCTGCAAAAGTTACTGGATGTGCACTTCATAGTACCAATTGATTACCTAGAATGGCTTTCAAATATGGAACCCATTCTCAAGCTGAACGGAGGGGTACATGGGTGCACTAATTTTTGAGACTTAAACAAAGCGTGTCCCAAAGATAATTTTCCTTTGCCTAATATCGATCAACTAGTAGATTTATACACAGGTCATGAAATGATTTCCTTAATGTATGGTTTCTCAGGATACAAACAAAGTCCTGGGTTTTTTTTGCGAAATGGATACCCCTGCCTCCTTGGGTCTTACCCAAAAGTGGCATCCTTTTTGGGATGTTTTCCACAAATAAATAAATAAATAAATAAATATATATATATATATATATATATATATATATATATATATATATATATATATATATATATATATATATATATATATATATATATATATAGAAAGTCCCAAAGGTACAAAATGCCCGTAGGCTGTATACATTGAATAACTAAGGCTCATAGCAAAATAGAAGAAAAATATAAAAAAGAGAAACAACATGTCACACTCGCTAGTACCAATAGGATCCCTATGAGGACCGTTGTAGAAGCACCATGAGAACTCGATGATCGATGAGTCTTGCGACTCCTCTCAGTCCCTCGGGTAGCAGTAGTAGTTGATGAAGAAGAAGGAACAGGCAAAGGAATCTAATGCTCATGAAAAATATTCTCCAACATCTCTATATAAATAGCCTACTTGCACAGGCTCCTCAAGTCCACACCCTCACGAGCAACCCACTCAAAAATCTTTACTCGAAGAGCAACAATAGTAGATGCAGTGTCACCTCTGCCTGACCCTGCCTATAGCTGAGTCAACTCACCCTCTAACCAAGTGACCTCACCTCCAAGCCTAAAAATCTCCATGTCCTTTACAACAAGAGAATTATTGCTAGGACCATCATGCATCCTATCCACCTCAACTTGGAGATGAGTCACCTCATCCTGGTACCATGCTAACTCACCCTTTAGGCGAGTCACCTCTAAATCTAGGCTATCACACTCAACCTATAACAAATCCCAATCCTCCTCTATCCATCGAGGAGGGGGATCTCCATCACCACCACCCTCATCATCTCCATCACCACCCCCATCGCCACCACCCTCATCATATCCATCACCATCTCCACCTCCCTCCACTGGCTGTTGTACATCAGTAACCACCTCAACCCTAGGAGTACTACGTTGTTAGTGCTTTATCGACTAAGGAGTTTGCTCACCCACCTCCACATCATCACCACTCCCATCATCATCAATAATAATACTTTGCATCCAAGGAGGTTGAGAAGAAAACCATACATCATACTCGTGAGTGGTACCTGTTGGTCATCAAATCTGCCTAGGAAAGGATTTTGGGTAAATTTATGCACCCTAGACCTGGACCAACATTGAAAAGCTGAAGGGAAGAGATGCCCCTCATGCCAATATCCGAAGAAATGTTGGCTCCTATGCTAAAATACTTTGGTGTTTTGAGATAAGGGATGCAGGAAAGAGATAAAAAGAGTTAGGGTTAGAGAAAGAAATAAAAAAGGGGTAAGGGAAGAGAGATCGGTGATTTAAGGTGGGAGAGAACAAGAAGCATGATCACTAACTAACAACTTGAATAGCAGCAAAGAACACCAAGAATAAATTAAATAAATGCTACATTAACCTTTCTATGTATCCTCTGAAAGAGCTCCAGGATTCTCCTTCTCCCTTTCATCAAAATTCAGAGTTCAGAGTAAAGATGATTAGGACAAGCGAATATAATAGAAACCACAACCCACCAAGCATCATAAAAGAAAGCCAATATAGCATTTTTCCTCCCCTATGTATCCTTCAGGAAAGTTTTAGGGTAAAATCCCCAATCGCACATCGGATTCAGGATTTAGAGTCTTAGTGTACAAATGAAGAAAAACAAAAGAATCAAACATAGAATGTAGCATAAAAGAGAGAAATTGAGCCCAAAGCTCTTTAGTATTAATTGCAAGACATCAAGTTATAGCAGCTTTCTAGCAGATAGTTCCCCCCACTTTCTACATTACAATACCTGGGTTTTTATAGAGGACCTGACCCTCTGAGCCATAATTACATAGAATGGTGAAGCATACTCTTGAGATCTGAGAAGTCGGCTCCTCGCGGCCCTCGTGACTGAGCTTTCAAATCCATTACCAGAACTAGAAATTGTGACTGAGTCAACCGTGGAAACATGCATTTATGAGCCTTCTGAGTGTCCTTGGTTTTTGGGTGCAATGCTCAAGTGGCCGCCATGCTTGTCGGGCTTTCCTTTAGGGACTGATACTTCGCTTCCAATTGCCAAAAGAGCAACGAGCTTATTAGGCAAGTAAACATGCATTTATGAGGCACTTGATCATCTCGAGAAAATACCTGGCTTGGAGTGCGTGCCCCTTTTGAGTCACAAAAAAGCAACATGTCGTGATATCATGACATTTCTATGTCTTCAGCTTGGTTCTTCTTCTTGCATCATGAAAATATGACATGTCACAAAATCGTGACATTTCTATGTCTTTGTCCTCTTCTGTTGCTTTTGGTCGCAAGAATGCAACATGTCGTGATATCACAACACCTTTCCTCTTTGGGTCGCGAGAATGCAACATGTCGCGATATCGCGACACTTTTCCTCCTTTGGTCACGAGAATGCAACATGTTGCGATATCATGACACTTTTCCTCCTTTGGTCGCGAGAATGCAACATGTCTCGATATCACGACAATTTTTCTTTCTTGCACTTTCTCCTTGCTTTGAGCCGCAAAAGCGCAACATGTCGCGATATCGCAAAAATTTTTCTTTCTTGCTCTTCTCCTTGCTTTGAGCCGTGAAAATGCAACATGTCACAATATCGTGACACTTTTTCTTTCTTGCTCTTCTCCTTGCTTTGAGCCATGAAAACGCAACATGTCGCAATATTGCGACACTTTTTCTTTCTTGCTTTTCTCCTTGATTTGAGCCATGAAAATGCAACATGTCGCGATATTGTGACACTTTTCCTTTCTTGCTCCCTCTTGTCGCTCTCGGAAGTGAAAATGCAACATGTCACGATATCGTGACACTTTTTCCTTCTTTTTGTGGAGCTATCTTTTTTGGAATGTTTGGCAGCAAAGCTCTTCTTCTTCGTTTTGTGTACAAGGGGGTGGTATTGAAATCCAAAATTGCTACAACACTTACAAAAAATTTCAAAGCAACAAAAAATACTTTACAAAGAGAATTTTTTTGATTTTTTTCTACCCCTCTATGCAATGTGACAAAATTTTCAACATTCTTGGCAGCTCACGGGGCATTTAGCTCATCTGAATGCAAATATCCCAGGCCTTTATCCATTGGGCAATAGAGTCATTCCCATTATCCTATTCTCTGACTATCCACTGACGATATTTTTTTTTGTTTCTGCCTAAGCTCCTAAGCAACACTTAGCGCCTCGACACTTATTTACTAGTCGGGCCATTTACAGTATTTACACAAAATTTTGTGACATGATTGGCATGATGCTACCATAAACCCAGCTTTGGGTGCCTATCCGATGAACCTACAATGTCTGGACTAGATCTGATTGAACTTCAGTTGATCTTTGAAGTCCAGCTGGCCTCTTCTTGAAGTTGTCCATGTTGCGAATAGGGAGCAACGTAGTGAGTTGTCACTCCTACCAGTACTTGTATTATTGATGAAAGATGTGGTGAAGAAGTTCGCCATATGAGGCCTATTGGGGTACTGGTCATAGTGGGGGATAGAACCAATACCAGAATACCAAAGAATCTACTAACTATGGGCTGGGTACAGGTTCTTCCATCCTCCTGATGCGGTAACAAGGTTCCTCCGACAAAGAGTAATCTTTCAGGATCTCTTCAGGTTCAGCTTGATGAGGCATGCTTAATGGATTCTGGATGAGTACTTGCGTGTCATCTCTTGGGATACAAAAAGGGTGCAAAAATGTGCCCTCTTCATTCTCAAGCTCTACCACTTGAGTCTGCTCCTCTCCTTGGCCCATCTCTTGATGGAGACTGCAAGCAACCATATTGTTCATTGTTGGATCATGGCTTGCATATTCCCATTGTTGTACTTGGATGAAACCCACCTCTTGAGCTTCAAACGACTGCATCTCAGGCCTCTTCTCAGTATGAGGAGTCTGCCATGATGAATATTGTGTTGGATAAACAGGAGCAGTAATTACCGGGTAGGGTGATGGGGCTACTCCCCACTGCCACTTTCTCGATAAGAGCAGAAGTTGTTCTGCTCGTATTGCTTCCTCAAATATTTAAGGGAATATTCGCTCACCTAATCATAGTAAGAGGAGGCCCATGTCTGGGTGAAAGGCCCGAACATAGAAGAGGTGGGCTTGGGCGAGCATCGGTTGGATATCCCTTGGAATTCTCTTCCAAATTCTATAGAATTAAACATTAAAGTCTGTAATGCTCTAAAAATGTGCTCTCCTGATGGTGGAGAGGTACATCAAAAGCTAGAAGGGGTCTTGAGAGCCATCAAATATTCTAAATAGTGCTCCCACTAAGTCATCCCATGAGCAGATGCTTTTACGCTCTAGCAGTCTGTACCACTGCAGTGCCCTTCCTTCCAAAGATAGAATTAGGAGTCTGATCATGACATCTTCATGAATTATGTCATGGAGGGGTGCTAAAGCAACAACATCTTCAAGGTGCTCTCGGGCCATTCCATTAGTGTCATTGTATTTTGTCAATGTCTCCAAGGCGCTTTCAAGAATTTTATGGTAACTTTGGATATTTAGAGGGCCACGATCATCCCAGTTGGGATAGCATACCCTCTCCATTATAGCAGTGGCCTACAGATATCACGGTTCTTGCCACTAAGTCGGAGTCACCAGGTGAACATACTTTTCTCCGCTTGTGAGGTCAAGGCTGCTCACCAAACCTTGAGTCCTCTGGGGTGTCTTCTTTCAGATTTAAAAGGCACCTACAATCAAGAAATCTAGATCTTCAGCTCATTCAGAGTCGCCAGGTGATTTTTCTAGATGGAGGCAAGCTAGAGATTCACCAAACTCGGGCTTCCTTAAAACATGGGACCAGAGTCCCACCGGGCATGCCAAAAACTATTGGCCCTGGTGGAGACGTGTTAGAGATTCGCATTCTTAAAATATGGGACCTTGGTCCCACCGAGCGTGCCAAAAACTATTGGTCATCAAATCTACCTAGGAAAGGATTTTGGGTAAATGTATGCACCCTAGACCTGGACCAACATTGAAAGGTCAAAGGGAAGAGATGCCCCTCGTGCCAATCTCTAGAGAAAGGTCGACTCCTATGCTAAACTACTTTGGTTTTTTGAGATAAGGGATGCAGGAAAGAGATAAAAAAGAGTTAGGGTTAGAGAAAGAAATAAAAAATGGGTAAGGGAAGAGAGATTGATGATTTAATGTGGGAGAGAACAGGAAGCACGATCACTAACTAACAACTTGAATAGCAACAAAGAACACCAAGAATTAATGAAAGAAACGCTACATTAACCTTCCTATGTATCCTCTGAGAGAGCTCCAGGATTCTCCTTCTCCCTTTCATCTAAATTTAGAGTTCAGAGTAAAGACGATTAGGACAAGCAAATATAACAGAAACCACAACCCACCAGGTAGCATAAAATAAAGCCAATATAGTGTTTTTCCTCCCCTATGTATCCTTCAGGCAAGTTTTAGGGTATAGTCCCCAATCGAACATCGAATTCAAGATTCAGAGTCTCAGTGTACAAATAAAGAAAGACAAAAGAATAAAACACAAAAGGTAGCATAAAAGAGAGAAATTGAGCCCAAAGCTCTTTAGTATTAATCGTAGGACATCAAGTTACAACAGCTTTCTAGCAGATAGTTCCCCCCACTTTCTACATTACAATACCTAGGTTTTTATAGAGGACCCGACCCTCTGAGCCATAATTACACAGAATGGTGAAGCATACTCTTGAGATCTGAGAAGTCGACTCCTCGTGGCCCTCGTGACTGAGCTTTCAAATCCATTACCAGAACTGGTAACTGTGACCGAGTCAACCGTGGAAACATGCATTGATGAGCCTTCTGAGTGTCCTTGGTTTTTGGGTGCAATGCTTGAGTGGTCGCCATGCTTGCCGAGCTTTCCTTTAGGGGCTGATACTTCACTTCCAATTGCCAAAAGAGCAGCGAGCTTATCGAGCAAGTAAACATGCATTTATGAGGCACTTGATCATATCAAGAAAATACCTGGCTTGGAGTGCGTGCCCCCTTTGAGTTGCAAAAAAGCAACATGTCACGATATCATGATATTTCTATGTCTTTAGCTTGGTTCTTCTTCTTGCATCATGAAAATATGACATGTCACGAAATCGTGACATTTCTATGTCTTTGTCCTCTTCTGTTACTTTTGGTTGTGAGAATGCAACATGTCGTGATATCGCGACACTTTTCCTCCTTTGGTCGTGAGAATGCAACATGTCATGATATCGCGACACTTTTCCTCTTTTGGTCGCGAGAATGCAACATGTCATGATATCGTGACACTTTTCCTCTTTTGGTCGTGAGAATGCAACATGTCGTGATATCGTGACACTTTTCCTCCTTTGGTCGCGAGAATGCAACATGTCGCGATATCATGACACTTTTTCTTTCTTGCTCTTTCTCCTTGCTTTGAGCTGCAAAAATGCAACATGTCACGATATCGTGACACTTTTTCTTTCTTGCTCTTCTCCTTGCTTTGAGCTACGAAAACACAACATGTCGCGATATCGCGACACTTTTTATTTCTTGCTCTTCTCCTTTCTTTGAGCTGCGAAAATGTAACATGTCACGATATCACGACACTTTTCCTTTCTTGCTCCCTCTTGTTGCTCTCGATTGCAAAAATGCAACATGTTGTGATATCGTGACACTTTTTCCTTCTTTTGGTGGAGCTATCTTCTTTGGCTTGTTCGGCAACGAAGCTCTTCTTCTTCATTTTGTGTACAAGGGGGTGGCATTGAAAGCCAAAATTGTTGCAACACTTACAAAAAATTTCGAAGCAACAAAAAACACTTTACAAAGAGAAATTTTTTGATTTTTTTCTACCCCTCTATGCAATGTGACAAAATTATCAACAATACCCACATCATCCAAGTCAGGAACCTCCAAGTCAAAGTCATCAGCAATATTATCAACTCGCCAAAATTCAGGAGCAACAGGTAACTCCAGCTCGTCTCCCCATCGTGTATATGTCAAGGTGCATTAGGCACACCCTGTACCAAACCAAACTAACGATGCACCCAAGAAAATTGGACAAACTCCATCTCCCTCAGATGGGTTCCAACAAACCATCGCTCTTGCCTGATGCGATGGAGCTCTACCACATCCATCACCCAATCCAGGCCCCTCCAAGGCTGCCAACTCATGAAGTTTCTAGAAAGGGAGCTCAAAATTCCACGATACTCTGATGCCCCAATAACTGGATGACTAAGCTCCTCACTAAGTAGCCACCTATAAGCACAAGGAGTAGTGGCATCACAAGCATAGGGAAGACCAACCGACCATCCAACAAGGATGTGCTCCTAAGACCATACTTGGAGCACAAAACTATAACCTAGCTCCTTTCACCCTTGCCTCTTCACCTTGTATAACTCATTGTAAATATGGCATAGAAGAGCGAGAGCCCATTCCAACCATCGAGGGTCCAAAATCAAATTGAGTAAAATAGGAACCTGGTTCCATGGGATCCGTGATCCCATGGAATTAGGCAATAACATGTTGCTCAATAATTACATCAAGAAAGCTGGAACAACTCCCAAACTATCGACGATAAAAATATCAAGGTAGGTAATACCCCCTCGATAGTAGTCAACATCCCACAAATCTCCAAAAATAAGAAATAGAGCCTCCTTATTGTCGAGGCCAACACAGACAGTAGGACGCTCGATAGGAACACAAAGAATCTGATAAATATCTTCCAAAGTAATAGTTAGCTCCCTTGTAGGAAGCTGAAATGTACCTCAGTCAGGATCCCAGTGCTCAACAAGCACCGACAGCAAATCTTCATCAACATAGATGGTGCTCATCCGCTCTCAACCATCGAGACCAATCACCTCAAGAAACATCCAATCATCGTCCGTAAGGGCCTTGCACACTTTAAAAATAGTGTGAGGCCACCTATGTCGGGCATCAAGGAGCTTAACCTGAAAAACAAACAAAATAAACAAAAATATCAGAACAAAAAACAAAATAACAAAAAAAACAACAAAAAAAAAATCAAAATTATTACCTAACCCTAGGTAATCATACAACAAAAGCAAAAAAAAAAAAAAAACAAAATTTTCACCTACACCTAGGTGAGCATAAATAAACAAAAAACAAATCATAGAAAACTCTCAAAAATAAATCAAAACAAACAAAAAAAAACAAAATTTTCACCTACCCCTAGGTGAGCATAAAAAAAAAGAAAACAAATCATAGAAAGCATCTCAAAAATATTTCAACAAACAAAAAAATCAAAACAAACAAAAAAATAAAATTTTTGCCTACCCCTAGGTGAACATAAATAAACAGAAAACAAAACATACAAAGAAAAACAAAACACAAAAAATAAAAAAATCAAAACAAACAAAAAAAACAAAATTTTCACCTACCCCTAGGTGAACATAAATAAACAGAAAACAAAACATACAAAAAAAAACAAAACACAAAAAAAAAAAAAAATTCACCTACACCTAGGTGAGCATAAATAAATAGAAAATAAATCATAGAAAACTCTCAAAAATAAACCAAAACAAACAAAAAAATGAAATTTTCACATACCCCTAGGTGAGCATAAAAAAACAAAAAAAACAAATCATAGAAAACATCTCAAAAATATTTCAACAAACAAAAAAATCAAAACAAACAAAAAAAACAAATTTTTCGCCTACCCCTAGGTGAACATAAATAAACAGAAAACAAAACATACAAAGAAAAACAAAACACAAGAAACAAAAAAATAAAAAAAAGTAAAAAAAACAAAAATTTCACCTACCCCTAGGTGAACATAAATAAACAGAAAACAAAACATACAAAGAAAAAAAAACACAAAAAAAAAAAAAAATCAAAACAAACAAAAAAACAAAATTTTTGCCTACCCCTAGGTGAACATAAATAAACAAAACAACAACAAACAAAAAGAAGCTAACTAAAGGCAAAGAACACCTACCTCGACAAACCGAACGTCGCCTTCCACTCCAGTCGAGACACCACCACCGCCACCTCCGCCACCACTGCCCTCGTCGATCTCCATCTCACTCATCACTCTCACCAAACCAACAAATGATAAATGGCAAATGATTGAAAGCGATAGGCCCAACCTACTTATAGCCGCATTTCATGGTGAAAAACGTGCATCCACATTTCTCGTAGCACTCAAAAATGTAAACCCGCGGTTTGTCGCAAAAATTGCAAATGCGTGGTAAGCACATCTAAACTGCGAGAACGTGTTTTCAAGCATGTACAACCGCACAAACACGGTTTAAAAAAAAATAGTAATCCAAGGTTAAAAGACGCCTACTCTGTGAGGTTACAAAACACGGTCAAATCAAATCAACATATGCATAATGGAATTGCTAACAGTCACTAGGACAAGCAACTAGGATGATTGGTTCCCTTTTTACTTCATTTCTTGCATGTCAACAAACCGATCGATAATCTGCAGAAATTTACAAGTACATCACAAAATAACAATTTCAATTGCCCATTGGGTTTCTAATGTCACCCACTCGCCAATCGAGGGGGTAAACAAGCAAATTAAAATTTCATTAACAAAAAAAAAATCATTCATTTTGCCACACAAAAGAGAGTTGAGTCCATTCATCAAGTAAAGGTCTAGTGTCATTAGTTTTTGCGTCGCATTGTGTTGTACACAACGTAGCCCAAAAAGGGGCAACTATAGACACCAAAATCTGACACCTGCTAAAACACATTTATCACCCCACCATCAAATCCTGCATAATAAAAAGATATACCTAAGTCCTAACTTAGGGATATAAAATCCTGCACATTATCCTATTTTCCTAATTTATTAAATATGGAAAATCACCTTAGGATACCCTGCCTACCCATTGGACATGTGTCCCAGACACTTCATCCACCACCCTTGCCACATATTACCCACTCCTGTTCCCCTTGTCCTTGCACATGGAGTAGATTTCCAACAACTATGCCACAACTAATTTGTTGTTGTCCCCTTATCCCTTCACATAAAACAACATCCCATATCCCACTCCACTTAAATCCATATCACCCCAGTTAACTGAAGTACACTTGGATGACTCACTATAACTACCCCTTCCACCTAGCAGCCCAGATCTACCACTTGGCAAATCAAGCTTGCCACCTCCTATTCCCACTCAAACCCCCAAGAGGCCTATAAAAACACCACTAGTCCACCAAGGAAAGGGAGCTGAATTTGCATACCGACAGGCTACCAAAATTGACTTAGACCAACGAGAAATTGTGAAGCGCAAGCTTTATTCTGACCGTCGGTTTGAATCTCGAAGCGATCTATTCTTCAACCAAAATCACTTGTCTATGGTTTCACAGTAAAAAATGTGAGCCCGTGGTTTCACAACCGTAGGTCTGTGGTTTTCATCCCACAACCGTGCTTTTGCGGTTCCACAGTCCCGAGCACGAATTCACACCTATGGCCAAGATCAGTAATATTTTTATGTTAACAAGGCATTATTTGTTTATTGTTTCTATCATTTGTTTAATATAATTATCTGCTTAGGGTTTTATGCATGCATTGATTTTATTGCTCAAATATATAGGTGCTACTAATCCATTTTTTGGTTTGAATGTGTGCAGATGATAGGTTCTTTGGATAAGCTGCTAAATTTGGAGTGGTCCCTGGCTAGATACCAAAGCCCACTCACCCCTTGAAGCTGTGACGAGAGAACAAAGAACACTACATCCTACGGAAGAGTCGGAAGATCTCCCCTCCTCCATCAAAGCATTGTATTTCAGAGAGACAAGAAGCATTGTAACATTGCTCCCAACACACTTGGGGCAATTCAAAACCTTTTGTAAAAAAAACTATATCAAAATTAATACAAAAAGGGTATTTTGGCAATCTACTTCTCTTTCTGTCTTTATTTTTATTTGTGTTCAGTTCTTTGGTTACAAACACGTTATTAATCACCACCATTATCTTGATTAATTCAATACTAAACAAAGGAGTTTCGAAGCATGTTTCTTTTAGGCTATCTAACCCATAGGTTATAAAATATCAAAAGTGACGGAACAAAGGTTGATCCAACGATTGTGCTCGATCGCGATTCTTCCAAAGCACGAGTTGTACCCTATGGAGATCAAATAATTCTATTGGTCCCTTATAATATCCGATGACAATTGATTGATCTAGAACATATAAAAGGAACCAAGGAAAATGGGGTATATATGGTCGATTAAATATTTGTACTCAGTTGAACAACTGATCTGACAATAAGCCACTAAAAATCGACAAAATCATGTTACAAAAATAAAATTTGATAGTCTAGGCTCTCGAAAAAAGGGCGATCACTTCACAGGATGCATGAAATCAATACCAAGGTAGAGAGCAAAGAAGTGACTCATCCGCAACAAGGTACACAGAGGGATGATATGAGGATCAACAATAAAGATGAAGACAAATAATTAGTACATACCAACAATGTGAGTCCAGATAATACTCAAGGAAGGAAAGATTCAAACAATTAGAATAAATCCCATAGATAATACATAAAAAGGAGTAATGTTGACTAAGTAAAAGATAAACCCTCATGCTCAACGTGTAATTAGGCCATACAGATTCACTGAAAATGATAAATATTAAAATAATCTTACTCAAAATCTCGTGCTTGAAACTCTTGTCTTATAAATAAGGGTACAAAAAGGGAGCTGAAAGGCATCAATAAGAAAAACAATGGATTACAAGGAGTATAAACATATTCATTTTTTGTTCTGCAAATACTCAAGACGAAGAAAGCGCGTGAAGAATAAATATGGTTTTGACTTGCAGAAAGTCATTCAGTCCGCACTTCGATGAAATATAGTTACAATGGGCACACTTAGACGAAATATAATTATGGTAGCAACTTATAGATGCTTCCAAATCTTGTTTTCCATTCCTGCCTTCCTCCTACTTATCACTACCTCCCTCCTTTCATGCATTTTTCTTTAACCATCCTAACATTTTTCCCAACATTACACCATCTCACCTCCATCCATCGTGTGAAGCCATCACCTTTCCTCCATTCTCCCTTCACTCTATTGCATGATTAGTGACATTACATCTGATTGACATTGGCATGCCACCCCTTGTCTTCACCATTACGTTGGGTTCCCCTCCGTCCTTCATATAAATTTCATGATAGCAACCTGGTCGATCCTTAACAACAGACTATAGTGACCAGGCCAAGAAGAAAAAAAAAGAAAAATATAATTATGAATCCTTAGTTTCTAGGGCCAACAAAAGAAAAAAATGACCAAATTATTCAGCGAAAGAGGTCCCTTCAGCCCAAAATCAAACCATGATGATCATTTCAGAGCCACACCAACTAGACAACATACATAATAGGTTCAATCAGATGCTGACAAGTGTAAGGCCAGAACCAGACCAAAAATAACAAAATCAAGAACTAGTAGCTATAAAAGGAAGCATATAGGTTCAAATTCATCATCAAGAAATTAAAGAATAGCATTTTTTCTAAGAGGTATACTTGAGTGCCCATTAGAGTTGTGTTTTTGTATCTCCCTTTTGTGTCTATTTTTCTCATTCATTCTTTTTTATTCCCTTTATTATGCAAGATTTTGATAGGAAAGTGCTCAAGAAGCTGAGATTATTTCTTGTCCTATTGAGACTGAGATTTAGAGACTCTACTATTACCATATTGGAATAGGGATAGCAGGAGAGACCTATTACATTATTTGAATAGAGTCTTCTTCATTGTATTGATGTATTTCTTTGAGATAAACAGAGTTAAAAGACATCCTGCCCACTCTACAAGTAATATTTTATGAAATCAATACAATTCTGAGTTTCATTCCTGTTATATCTTTGTCTCGGTACTGTGTGTCATTGTGTAATGGATTACATTATTTGAATGCATTATATATGTTTCTTTCATTGGTCAAATTTTAGTTTTATTATGATATTCAAATAAGTCTAAGAACACCAATTTTATTTTCCCCCTTCTCTCTGTTCATGTCAAAATTGTTGTTAAATTGCTATAACAACCCAATGAATCTAGGCACCGATCTACATAAGGCATAACAAATGGTTATTTTCTTGCTTGATCATTTTAATACATATAGTTTTACATTAATCTGGAGCGTGTAATTAACATTTTATCATAGAATTACCACTAGGGTTTCCTTACCCATTATGTAGTTTTCCTTTAGTAATAGTCGTGTTTATCAGAACGAAGAGGTAGGTTGACCAGAGCCTATAATAGCTCATTAGTTTCAAGTGAATTTTTGCAGCGTGACAATCGAATCCTATGGATGCAATAATCAATTCCAAAAGTTTTTTGGCATCGTTGCCAGAGATGACTTGTTAAAATATCTATCTATATTTTAAAGTTTTTTCTCTGAACGACATAATTTTTAATCAATGGGTGACCAGTCAGAATAAAGAACTTTCATTTTAATTTTTACATTTTTACGTTCTTTATTTCACTTATAGTTTTCAAATTTGATTTTCTTTACGTTTCTTTGTTTTATTGAAAATTCCTATGTATCTTAATTTTCTTGAATTATACCAAGAACCGAATCTCGTAAGGATGAGTGATAGTATCAAGCATTCTTGATAAAGTATACATTGTTTTTTTTTGCACCTCGGTGATGGCAACTCTGTCTGAACGAACCTAGAAGATAAAAAAAAAAAGGAAAGAGTAGAACATGCTAGTGAACACCAAGAGAAGTGGTAAGGAGCAATTCCTAGAACTCAAGAATCCATAGGTATTTATACATAATAAAAAAACTCCACTTTTCAAGAGTACTACTTATAATAGTTGTAGACACTAAAATTTGGTCAATCCGATTATGCTACCATAAGCAATGGCTTCATGACACACCAAGGCCCCTAGGGCAGCCCTCAAGAGGTATACAATGGTTCTAACCACTTAGTACAAGGCTTTGAAAGGTTCTAGGCTACTTTTGGCACCTTTTGGGCACCCTACTACTATTCGTTCCACACAGGGATGAATATAGAACCTATTCATCCCACCCTGGGATCAATAGTAGTATTCATCCCAGGGGGGAACGAATAGTAGGTTTGATTGGCAAAAATTCAAATCTGGATAAATGGCACCTAGAAATAGTTACTTTTATATTTTCCAATTCCTAGGAATTCAGTGCATGAAGCATATTAATTCTCCAACCCATGAGGGAGGCCAAATTGGGATATTATCTTCCCCATCCAATGCATGTCACCTTGGTGGCCAAGTGGCACCTCGTGCATCACATGCCTTTTGACCCATGAAACCTCCTTGGGCTATAAAGTGGATGCATTTTCCACATAATAGGCGATGATATTTTGAGGACAAAGCAATAGAGTTATGCCAATATTTCCTTCCACCCTTTTGTGCCTATTTTTCCCTCAGAATGTCTACCTAGAAAAGGAGGTTTGTGAGTGAACTAGGAGGCACAATTTGTTATAAAACCAAAGCATCTGAGTGAATACCCACACAAAATTTGATGAAAATTACCCCTTAGAGTATTTTGCATCAATTATCAGTGGAATTGGTGGTAAAATTTAGGCAAAAATGGTGGGCGTCCCACCCCCGAGCGCCCCCAATTTGTGATAGTCCTATTCGTCCCACCCTATGACAAATAGAAATATGTGAATGATTTTGTTACTTTTTTTAATTATTTATTTTCTACAGGCTATTACTATGATGCAGTTCAAATTTCAGGTCTTTTTGAGCTATATTGGCTGAGATATTGCATTTTTTGTGTTTTGAAGGGTCTCTTGCAGGTATCCAGTGGTCATTTGAGAGAACATACAAACTATGATTGATATTGAAAATATGATCAAATGGGTTTTATTATAATATAATTTTATTTATTCTATCAAATTTTCATGTATTTTTGATATGCATAAGATCATTAATTGCTTACTTTGGGTTTTGTAGGTTGCGAATGGTCATTCAAGTTTCAAAGCCCCATTGGATGCAATTTTGGTGAAATTTCTGGTGATATATTTCCAAAAACTTCTTTTTTACATC
The DNA here is from genome assembly GCA_028583015.1 of Wollemia nobilis. Taxonomy (NCBI): domain Eukaryota; kingdom Viridiplantae; phylum Streptophyta; class Pinopsida; order Araucariales; family Araucariaceae; genus Wollemia; species Wollemia nobilis. The sequence continues at coordinate 4,573,581 of JAQPPZ010017206.1, read as the reverse complement.
CCTATGCAATTTCATCTCATTTGGAGTTGATTTGATATGTTTTATAATTATTAGCCATTTTACCCCTATGGGGATTGCATGCTTTTTATCATACGCACTCGCTATTTGATGTTTTTGGTTTCCTTGTGTGTAGGTTTAGGTCATTACAACACATTTTTAATGAGCATAATACATATGTATATAAGACATAAGTGCCAAAAATCTTGGCCCACCCACCTCGATTGTGGGTACGAGGAAATACATTAGATGTGCACCGAAATTTCTTGAAGGATTTTGATCCTTAGGCACCCGAGTTGTAAACATTTGTATCACCCATTTTTGAGACCTTAAGAGGACACATTTTAAACTAGAATTTTATCAATTTGATTAGTAATAAATCTATTTGCTTTGCATCCTTTCTTGTTATTTGCTATCTTTTCCATATTTACTTGCATGCTTCCGTTTGACGCTCATAAGCGATAGGTAATAGATACATGCATTGTATATCTTTATTTGGTGCACCAATTTCCCCTATTTTAGTGGTGATCATGGTGGGAACTAGTACCTTTTGATTTAGGTGATTTTGGAGCTCATTCTTCATCTTTTTATGTTGTAGGTGTTATTTGTTCTAGGCTGAAATGAACCTTGACCTGCTATTCATGCCACCCTGGGATGAACGCAAGTTCATCCCAACCTAGGATGAATACAGAACTACTATTCATCCCACCCTAGAGCGAATAGAAACCAGAGGGTTTTCAGAGTAGAATTCTAGCAATAGAAAGTTTTGGCAATGATGAGGTAGGTCCCTGAGTCCTCCATCTCTGTTTTGTATTTACAGAAACTATTTATTTTTTGCATTATTTGGTTTTTCTTGCATATTTTCTTGTTTAGAAAGGTTAAAAGTTAGATTTCATTTTCTTAAATGCAAAACAATAAAATCACATAAAAAGGAGAAAAATCAAAACAAAATCAAAGTAGGAATGCATCTCTATGGTTTGCTTGCTTGTAGCCTACCCAATGGGTAGGCTAACATTTTTTTTTTTTTAAGAAAAAAACCCCTTGCAAGTCTGCCTGGGTCTAAGAGACCACGAACAGGGGGTTCTACACTGTTAAAGTCACCCGGGAGTCACACTCGACCCTGCCCACACCAACATTATCAATTGAATTTTGGATACCCAATTCAACTTCTTGGTAGAGTGGAGATTTGAACCTGGGACCTCCCTTGGAGGATTGCCCTCTCCTCTCCAACTCACCTACAACACCCGGGTATTAGGCTAACATTTAGGGTTTTACATTTCTAGATGCATTTGTGAGTTCCTTTTATGCTAAATTTCTGAAAGTAAAACATACCTTTTCCATTCATCTAGTGAAAGATCATCGAGTGCTTCCTTGTTTGCTTTCTTTTAAGTTAAAAACAACCACACACACTTGCACGTATCACAATAACATTGGTAAGGTTGGATTTCATCACCAACCTCCAATTCATACTGGTGATGTTGGATTTCACCTCCTTCCACCAGTTTTTCCCCTAGACACCTTAGGTAGAATAGGGCACTTTCTCAATATGGAATAGGTCATGTTGTGGTTGATCCACAACACACCCCAAAATTGGGGACCCACCTTTTTGCAGGCTTGCAGGGAAGGATCTCGGTGACCCAGATGCTAAAATTGAAGAAAAGAAAAAAAAATGCCTAAGTGTTGAAAGGTGTCGCGAAATCGCGACATGTCGCGAAATCGCGACATGTCGCGAAATCGTGACTGGTTGCGCCATCGCGACCGAAGCCGGAAAATTGTCGCGAAATCGCGACATGTCGAAAAATCGCGGTCAACGCGGTCAACGGCAACAAAACAGAAAAATGGTCGCGATTTCGCGACGTGTTTCGGGGAGGCGTACGGAAAGAAAAAGCGGTAGCGATATCGCGACAGAAAGCTGCATGAAGGTCCGAGGGGGAAAAACGTCGCGATATCGCGACAGGTTTTGCCAAGACGTACGGATGATGAAAGGTGTCGCGATTTCGCGACGCATTTTGGCATAGTTGTACGGTACAAGGAAGATGTCGCGAAATCACGACGGGGATGAAAATTAGGCTCGAAGCAGAGAAACGGTAGCGATTTCGCTACGCCTTGCGAAAAGAAGACTCAAAGTTCAAAACGGTAGCGATATCGCTACAAATTTCATAAAGGCCAGTCTCAAAGTCAGAGGGTAGCGATAGCGCTACAAGTTTAGTGAGAGAGGGCTTGAAACAAAAATGGTAGCGAATCGCTACCATGTCACAAGGAGAAGGCTTGAAACGAAAGTGGTAGCGAATCGCTACCACATTTCAAAGGGACGCTGCAAGGCCAAGGTGGTAGCGATATCGCTACCACATTTTGAAAAGGGCTCAGAGTTAGAAAGTGGTAGCGATATCGCTACCATTCGGAGGGCTCAAAATGTTAAAAGGGTAGCGATATCGCTACGAGAAGTTGCCGGAGGTAGACAAATGAAAAACGGTCGCGACATCGCTACGGGGAGCTGATGAAGGCGTACGGCAGGAAAGCAGGTAGCGATATCGCGACATGTCACGATTTCGCGACATGTCGCGATTTCGCGGCCGGGAAGGTGAACAGGCGGACTTGCAGTTTTGTCGGGTTTTTGCGCAGGAAAGCGTTACAGGGGGCGCAGAAAATGCGTGACACGTGGCGTGCAGGTGTCAAACTTGCAGAGGCGTTACATGCAGAGATGAATTTCGGAGCGTTTCCAAATTTGAGTGTGAATCAAGGCAAGGAAAGGCGGGAATTTGAAGGGTCGCCCACAGGAAGAGGAAATGAAGCGACGGAGGAAATCGAAGAGCCATAACAATGCTATAAAGCCGGAATTGCAAATCGAAGAAGGGGTTGGAAATTGCCGAATACGGAGTTGCAGAGACGAGAGCTTTGTGCTATTATGGGCCTGTACTTGGGCAATTTCCTTCTTTTTGTTCGGGATTTTCTTTTACACCTGGAACATTTTTGAATGTAATCGAAATATTCTTTAATACAAAATACAGAGAGTTGGCATCTTTTGGATGAGAAAGAAGGAGTTACTTTTGCATGCATGATTTAATGTCTATCTTTCCCTTCCAGATTTCTTAGGTTTTTAGGTGAAGTTAATGCAAGATCTCTTGGTTGCTTCATGCGAATGCCTGTTTTCTGGAATTACCACAGAAACCCTCGAGACTCGCACTTGGCCTATTTGGATTGTGTGAAAGTGCAGGTTCATTAGGTTAGGTTGCATGTAGAAAGCCTCAGTATCTTCGGTTTCATCAGATTAATGACGACTTTACATTGTAATTTATTTTACGTTTTTATTTATTTTGCTTTGCTTTTCAAACCCATATTTTATTTTCGGCAGTTTAATTACTGTGTTTGAATAAATCACTAAAAATCCATCGGAATTAAAGGTTAAAGCAGATTTTATTCATTTTGAGTCCATTGAAAGTTCAAAATTAATAAACCACGGTGCCCCTTGTTAACATCCACTTGCAAACCCTAAGGTGTTCTTAGCATTTCATTTTAAACAACATCCTTGATAATTAATAATTAGCATAATAAGAACCTTGGAGAAATCGTTTTTCTTTGCAAGCGAGAGGATTTAGGACTCGGATCCTACGGGAGAGTGTGTTTTCACAATCGGGTTAAAACACCACTCAGCAGATTGGCGCTAGAAGGAGGGCCGAATCGGTTTATCTATTTCAATTTTTATATCTCGAATATTTTGTTTTTGATTTAATTCTGAAATTATTTACGGCTAAAGCTGCAACACTATTTTTGTGTTTGTTGCGGGTTTTCTTCGAACTAGCCGAGGGTTTCCTCGAGCGAGTCTGGACCCACCACGCCGTATTGCGACCGGGTCTCAAACAACCGGAGAAACCATTTTTCACGACCTTATTGGTACTCCCAAGGGTAAAGTCAAGCAAGTCGTAAGCACTCCGGTAGCAAAAGGCCTGTTTTCTCCAGGGAACGTCGAGTGGACCTACGTCGGTAATATCCGTTGCCCCTAGTGTGCCTATAGTTTGTAATATTTCTTCTGCTATTGTAGGTCTGTCTACATCAATTATGAGTCAAATGGCTCAAGCTCCAGCAGACTCCTTGGTATGGAGCTAACAATACTCCTTTGAATATTGCTGGGGATATCCATGAAATCCCCAAGAACATTGAAATATTTCTGCCTAAATACAAGCCAGATGGCCTAAGAACAGCTGAAGAACATATCCAAGCCTATAGAGATGTTTTAATTAGGTTGCAATTTCAGCATGAAGATGTAGCCTGCAGAATTTTCCCCATGAGCTTGGATCCAATAGCATATGAATGGTATATATGCTTGCCAGCTGGTTCAATCACCTCTTGGACACAAATGGAAAATGCATTTGTCAATCAATTTAGGTCGCCCTTAGATCCCGCAACTATTTACAATCAGTTTATTACATGCAAACGGGGCCAAGGGGAACCAATCCGAATGTTTAATAAGAGATTCCAAAAGAACTATAACAGAGCAATTAGACATTTTGCCATCGATCCTGCAGTAGCTTTGCAGATATATTTTGGGGCATTGGACCCCATGACAGCCATGTTTGCAAGGCGTAATCCTCAGGTCACCATGCTGGCTTTGGCCTATAATGAAGCCATGACTATTGAGCAGCAATTGACACCGCAAGGCTACGGGTTTACCCAGATGCCTATGTTGGGACAGTGTGCTCCATATGGTCAAGTTCCCCAGGCAAATCAACTCATGGCACCACAAATGCCAAGTATGAATGCCTTCCCATATCAGCAACCGTATCCACCAGCACCCGCATATGCACCCATTCCAATCCAACCAATCACGGCCATTCCACCTGTTCTTGCATTTTTGCAAGAACAGTCAATCAACTACGCAGGAAACTAGTCAAGTCAATCCTCAAGCCATAGTTCCTGTTCCGAATCCAATCCCAATTCAAGGTATCAATCCATATGGGAATCCAATTCCTCAGAACCCCACCCAAATGTGGAATCAAGACCCCATCAATTATGCAAATCCAATGGGGGTTAACAACAATGTGGTTCCACCGAAGGATGTCTTTTCGGAAGTCGAAGAGCTCAAGAAACTAGTGCATAAACTAAGTAATGACAGGGTTCAACAGCAGAAGCATGAGTCCCGTGCCCCTCACCCAAGTCAGAATTTTAACAATAGAGGGAGGCATTGGAACACTAAGCCAAACAATGGGGGAGTTCCTGCTCCCATTGCTAATCAATTAGATGCTTCTACAGGCCCTAGCCAATCCAATTCTCTTTTGAATCTTTCAGATTTGGCATGGGAAAGAGGGTGCGGGTTACATAACACAAAAGAACACAATGAGAGGAATTGTCCTGAGATCGCTAGATACACTCATTGTCTTCAGGCACAAGTTGATGATTTGGAGCTGGTATCAAATGAGGATCCATCGTATCGGCAAGATGAAAATATTATGGTGATGGAAACGGTATATCACCAAGAGGGTGAGAGCGAGGAGGAAGAAGACGAAGTTTTGGAACAGGAGGTGCAAGCTTTTCGAGATTTCAGAAAGGGGACTCATGGGTACCATTTGAGGAGTAAGTCTAAAGCCCCTAAAACCTCATCAACACCTCCAAACAGTTCTATTCTTCCTCCAGATACAAAGGCAAGTAACAACCCTCCCCCTCCACTCAGAAGAGAAATGTCTAATGACGTCCAGAAGACAGTCAAATTCGAAAAACCAAATTATGACGTAGTGGAGGATATGAAGAAGTCCAAATCTAGCCTTTCATTCTTGGACGCGACTAAATTGCCTGGTCAAAAGGAGGCGTTGATAAGAGCTTTGAACTCACCCGATCCGATGTGGAAGGAAAAAAGAGCTGAATCCCATCTGATTTTGCGAAAGGAGAGAAGGGATGTCCCGCCATTCTTATTAACTATGAGAATTGCGGGTAAGAACTTGCATAACTGTTTGGTAGACACAGGAGCCACGAGCAACCTCATGCCTACGGAGATATGTCAAATCCTTGGGTCTACAACCGGTTTCATCCAAATGCACGGTCTTGCAATTGGACCGTTCTGAGGTAAATGTAGTAGGGACCTTATATGATGTCAAGATTCAATTAAATTCTGAACCCAGGGTCCAGCAGGTTGTAGACATTTTGGTGGTTAACATCCCAAGTAGGTATGGAATGTTACTTGCGAGAGATTGGATGAAAACGTTGAATGGCTATTTTGCAACAGACTGCTCGCATATGTGGCTGCCATGGAAGGGCATTGCTAACCAAATCAGAGTGGAAAACGAACCGAGGCTTAAGGAGATTATAACGGATTTTAACAAGCCGAATGAGGTTCAGTTTTCTGAGCCAGACCTAGGGGTCTATGCTCTTGATGTTGAGAAAGCTGCTGATGAACTTAAAGAAGAGGTGTGTCATGGTGGTTCTTCTGAGGAGAAGGATTACACGTGGTTGCTCAAGTTTGATGGATCAAAATCTAGACAGGGAGGAGGAGCTGGAGTCGAGCTCATCTGGTCCGAGGAGGTAAACCATTATTGGCTGCCTACAGACTACAATTTCCTTGCACAAACAATGTGGCAGAATACGAAGCATTGATCTACGGTTTACGTCTAGCATTGAGCAAACATGTTAAATGCTTGAAGGTTTTGGGAGATTCTGAGTTGGTTGTCAAGCAAATCAAAGGACAGTATACATGCCGCGACAAAATGCCGAGCCTTTATAGGACTAGGGTTATGGACCTCATGGAGGAGTTTGATGCATTCAACATAGCCCTTATTTCTAGGAGAGGAAATCGAATAGCGAGACTCTCTTGCGGTCGTCGCGGGCATGTTAAACCCGGTGGATATAAAAAGATGTAAAAAGTTTTCCATTGAGCTGGTTCCTTGTCCATCAATACCGATAATGTGAAGAATTTCCAGGTTTTTGAGTGTGAGAGGCACATCTTCAAGTTTGTCACAAACTCGGGTATTTTTGAAAATCGAGGTGATCGATGAGGAACAAAGGTGGCGAGGATGAAACGAGAAGAAAGTGAAGCTGCGTATCAATCCAACAAAATTCCTAAAGACGTGGTTTCATTAGAAAAGATGTTCGACATGGAATGCAAGAACAAGAAAAGAAAAAGAGTCCCGCTCCCCAAAGATGCATGCGATTCAATTAATCCAGGGAGTGCGAGACAATCCAAAGGAGGTGTACATAGCAAAGGCATGTAGAGAGGAAGAAAGGAGCAATATAATACAGGCTTTGAAGCATTACATAGATTGTATTGCTTGGAACTACAATGAGGTGAAGACTTACAACCAGAACATTATCACGCATACCATCCCTTTGAAGCCAGACTCCAAGCCTTTTAGGCAAAGACAGCGAGTTGTTAACCCGCTATTGGAGCCTTTGATCGAAAAGGAGGTTAAAATATTATTGGAAGCGAAGATCATTTTTCTGTTAGGCACTCAACCTGGGTGGCCAACCTCGTTCCAGTAAGAAAAAAGAGTGGAGAGATTAGGCTGTGCATAGATTTTTGAAATCTTAATAAAGCCTCTCAAAAAGATAATTATCCATTACCATCAATCGATGAAATTCTGCAAATGGTAAATGGATCTGAAATGATGTCCTTTCTCGATGGATATTGCAGGTACAACCAAGTTCTTATACATCTGGATGACAGGATGAAAACAGCCTTCACTACCAAGTGGGGGACATTTGCATATAAGAGAATGCCGTTCGGACTGTTAAATGCTGGTGCAACTTTTCAACGCGCCATGGATTACGCATTCAAAGGACTAATAGGCAAATGCATCATCGTGTATGTGGATGATATCCCGATTTTCTCGAAGAAGAGAGAGGATCATGTTAAAGATTTGAAGAAGGTGCTTCAAAGATGCGAGGGAACATGGAATTTCATTGAATCCCAAGAAATGCATTTTTGGAGTGACGAAGGGAAACTGCTAGGTCACATTATTTCAAAGGAGGGAATATCCATCGACCGAGAAAGGATACAAGCTATCCAAGACCTACCTCTCCCGAGCGGTAAAAAAGAATTGAGGTCTTTCTTTGGGCAAGTTAATTTTGTGAGGAAGTTCATCTCTAGCTTCGTTGAGATAGCTAAACCTCTAAACCAGATGCTCAAGAAAGATGTGGACGTAAGGTGGAACGAGGAAAGTAGAGTGGCTTTCCAGAATATCAAAGATGCCATTTCCAAAGCCCCGGTCTTGATAAGCCCAGACTATTCCAAGCCTTTTTACATTTATGCTTTTGCATCGGAACACTCCTTTGCGAGTGTCTTAACCCAAAAAGGTGAGGATAGTGCCGAAAAGCCCATTGCGTTTTTAAGTGCCCCCCTAAAAGATGCCCAATTAAGGTATTCAATCCTTGATAAGCAAATGTATGCACTTTTTAAAACTGTGAAAAAATTTAGGCACTACATCGTGCACAGCAGAATTATCGCCATCGTGCCCGATTCTGCTTGTCAAGACCATGTTTTTACAGAATGAACTAGGTGAGAAGAGAGGAAAATGGATTTCGACCATCCAAGAATTTGATCTCGAAATCCAACCAATGAAACTAGTTCGAGGACAAGGACTGGCAAAGGCGATCGCAGAAAATGATCCGCAAATAACAGGTCAATGCTCAAATATGGAATACATGGCTAAGGAGGACTGGTATGTTGATATTGTGCAATTTTTATTGATGGTAAGTGCCCTTCTAATTTGAATTCAACACGAGAGGAGAGCTTTAAGGCTTAAATCTGTTAACTATCTGATAAAGTCCGGTGTGCTTTACAGGAAAAATCATGAAGGTATCTACCGAGATGCTTGAGCAAAGATGAAGCCGCCAGGGTGTTGCAAGAATTTCATGGCAAGCATGGAACTGGTCATGGTGCAGCCAATGCTACAGCACATCAAATCCTGAGAGCGAGGATATTACGGCCACATATATTCAAGGATGCGCATACCCATGTGCGATCTTGTCACATCTATCAAGTGGCTGCAAATAGAGAAAGAAATGCAGCCATGCCGTTGCAACTTGTAGTTGAAACGAGACCGTTTGCACAGTGGGGACTGGATTTTATCGGGGTTATTAACCCAAATTCTTCTGATTCTCACAAATTCATTTTGACAGCTACAGACTATTGTACAAGGTGGACGGAGGCGATTCCTACTAAACATGCCACCACGGATGTTGTGATTAAATTTCTTGAGGATCAAATTATAACAAGATTTGGGATGCCCGACTCTATTGTCGAGTGACAATGGTAAAGCTTTCATTTCCACACAATTTGCAGAGTGGGCATATGATAATAAAGTGAGCTTGAAATTTGCATCCAATTACTATCCTCAAGGAAATGGGTTGGCCGAGTCTTCAAATAAGAATTTGTTGAATACTATTAAGAAGTTCTTTGGAAAAGAACCCTCGGAGTCGGCACAGTCAACTAAAGTTTGCCCTTTGGGCGAGATAGGACCGAGTGAAAGAATCCATAGGGAATACTCCCTATCATTTGGTCTATGGGCAAGACCCGATATTTCCGGCAAATTTGAAGTTGCGAGACCTTACATTTCATACAAGAGTACTTGGGGACGAGATGATCAAGTTGAAGCCGAGGTTGAGCCGGTTGTTGCACCTTGATGAAAAGAGAGAAGAGGCCGTGAATCACATGAATAAACACCGGGAAGTAATCAAGAGATGGTTTGATGAGAAGGGCCAAAGTTAAATCATTCAGAATTTCAGATTTAGTATTACTATGGGACAAAAGACATGAGGAAAAAGGAAACCATCAAAAGTTTGATTGTCTTTGGTTAGGCCCATATCAGATTTCGAGAGATTCTTGGGAAGAATACCTTCAGGCTAAAAACCTTAGAAGGGAAAGATTTCATGCTGCCGGTTAATGGGCAGATTTTAAAACATTATTTTAGCCCTTAGGTTGTGGGACTTTCATATCATTCTTTGATTTTGGTGGGATTTTCAGATCTTGTTTCATTGTTTAGGATTTTCAGATTTTGTTTGATTTAGGATTGTTAGCTTAGCTAGGATTTTGGTTGTGGATTTGATTTCAATTGTCATGTTGTTAATTTAAAAAATAAAATAAAAAATAAAAATAAAAATAATAAATAAATTGAGATGCCAACTTATGCTTAGGGTTAGGAGAATATGAAATATTGGAATTATCTTGTAAAGGCTCCACCAAGTAACACAAGCATATTAAGTTATATTGTTTGATTTTGTGATACATGAAAGAATCAGTTTTGCATGACATATCATTTCATTTGCAAAGATAAGGCATTCATATTCCATCTCACCTCACATACATTTCATTTTAGTTACATATGCATCTTATGTACAAGCCATGAAAGTACGTCAAATTCTCTTAGGGTTATGTTATAACATAAATGTAAGTAGCTCCTAAGGTTGGAAACTGAGTCTTGAGATATCTAGAACCAAGCACGTCTCATGCATTAAAAAGGATCTTGAGCAAAATGATCAAAACCTAGCTTGGAGGAAAAGGTTGAGCGAAAGTGGTTTTCATGTCTATCCTATTATGCAACATGATCCTTAAAGCAGTGGTTTTAACCACTTCCATTAAGCCTAAAGCCTAAAATCAGAGTAGTAAGGATAGGGTTAAATCCTCATCGAACTTAGGTTGAGGATCCAATTCCCCAAAGCTTTGATTTGACCCACATGGAGTAGTAAGGATAGGGTATAAATTCTCATCTCGGTTGGTTGAGAATCTGATTCCCCAAAGCTCTTATGTCTCATTTCATAATCAGTCTTGGATTGTAAGGATCGTACTATTTGTCCTCTGCAAGGGATGGATAGTCATCCCCAAGGTCTAAGTAACAAAATTAATGATTTATATCTAAGGTTTGGATTGTAAGGATCGTACTACTTGTCCCTAACCAGGATGGGTAGTCATCCCCAAGGTCCAAGAAATAAATAAATAAATAAATTTTTCCCATCTCATCTTTATTTTGGATTGTAAGGATCGTACTACTTGTCCTCTGCAAGGGATGGGTAGTCATCCCCAAGGTCCAAAGAAATGGAGATAAGTTTTGGATTGTGGGGTTAGATATGCCCATGCATGGCATCATGTCTTGCCTAAAAAACAAGACCACCGATTGTCTAGAGGGTTAGACTAGCATGACCATTTCTTCCATAGCTGGTTTAATTATTTTGCTTAAAGTGAGGTAATGAACTCTAAATCAGAATAGTAAGGATAAGGTTAAACTCTCATCTCAGTTGGTTGGGAGTCCGATTCCCCAAAGTTCTGATTTCACATTCACTTGCACATGGGTTCTAGATAGTAGGGACTCATAACCAACTTTGGGATACAATAAGGTAATGAATCAGTGGATCCTAAGAGGGTTTGGCAATATTGAATGCTTGTACATAGTATTAGAAGTACCATGCCCTTTATGGAAGCAAATATCCTTGCACATTCATTAGGGTACACAAATCATTCACCATCCCATATATGCATTCATGCAAAGCTGATAATGGAATGTTGATCAATTTCAAATGATAGGGAAGGAAAACACATTGCACACATTGAGCTAATACTTGAGGATTCTAATGATTCATGTACTTCTGATCTTTGGGCATTTGTTATTTTGCTTATGTGCTAACATGTATTTGCGAGTTTGTGATATGTTTCAGGTTGGGTTCTTACTAAAATGCTCAAGAGCATTTGACAGCTGAAGTCGCCATTTGTTGTGGTTGATCCACAACACACCCCAAAATTGGGGACCCACCTTTTTGCAGGCTTGCAAGGAAGAATCTCGGTGACCCAGATGCTAAAATTGAAGAAAAGAGAAAAAAATGCATAAGTGTTGAAAGGTGTCGCGAAATCGTGACATGTCGCGAATTCGCGACATGTTGCGACATCGCGACCGAAGCCGAAAAATTGTCGCGAAATCGTGACATGTCGGAAAATCGTGGTCAACGCGGTCAACGGCAACAAAACAAAAAAATGGTCACGATTTCGCGACGTGTTTCGGGGAGGCGTACGGAAAGAAAAAGCGGTAGCGATATCGCGACAGAAAGCTGCATGAAGGTCCGAGGGGGAAAAACGTCGCGATATCGCGACAGGTTTTGCCAAGACGTACGGATGATGAAAGGTGTCACGATTTCGCGACGCATTTTGGCATAGTTGTACGGTACAAGGAAGATGTCGCGAAATCACGACGAAAATGAAAATCAGGCTCGAAGCAGAGAAACGGTAGCGATTTCGCTACGCCTTGCGGAAAGAAGACTCAAAGTTCAAAACGGTAGCGATATCGCTACAAATTTCATAAAGGCCAATCTCAAAGTCAGAGGGTAGCGATAGCGCTACAAGTTTAGTGAGAGAGGGCTTGAAACAAAAATGGTAGCGAATCGCTACCATGTCACAAGGAGAAGGCTTGAAACGAAAGTGGTAGCGAATCGCTACCACATTTCAAAGGGACGTTGCAAGGCCAAGGTGGTAGCGATATCGCTACCACATTTTGAAAAGGGCTCAAAGTTAGAAAGTGGTAGCGATATCGCTACCATTCGAAGAGGAGGGCTCAAAATGTTAAAAGGGTAGCGATATCGCTACGAGAAGTTGTCGGAGGTAGACAAATGAAAAATGGTCGCGACATCGCTACGGGGAGCTGATGAAGGCGTACGGCAGGAAAGCAGGTAGCGATATCGCGACATGTCGCGATTTCGCGACATGTCGCGATTTCGCGACCGGGAAGGTGAACAGGCGGACTTGCAGTTTTGTCGGGTTTTTGCGTAGGAAAGCGTTACAGGGGGCGCAGAAAATGCGTGACACGTGGCGTGCAGGTGTCAAACTTGCAGAGGCGTTACATGCAGAGATGAATTTCGGAGCGTTTCCAAATTTGAGCGTGAATCAAGGCAAGGAAAGGCAGGAATTTGAAGGGTCACCCACAGGAAGAGGAAATGAAGCGACGGAGGAAATCGAAGAGCCATGACAATGCTATAAAGCCAGAAATGCAAATCGAAGAAGGGGTTGGAAATTGCCGAATACGGAGTTGCAGAGACGAGAGCTTTGTGCTATTCAAGGCCCGTACTTGGGCAATTTCCTTCTTTTTGTTCCGGGATTTTCTTTTACACTTGGAACATTTTTGAATGTAATCGAAATATTCTTTAAATACAAAATACAGAGAGTTGGCATCTTTTGGATGAGAAAGAAGGAGTTACTTCTGCATGCATGATTTAATGTCTATCTTTCCCTTCCAGATTTCTTAGGTTTTTAGGTGAAGTTAATGCAAGATCTCTTGGTTGCTTCATGCGAATGCCTATTTTCTGGAATTACCACAGAAACCCTCGAGACTCGCACTTTGGCCTATTTGGATTGTGTGAAAGTGCGGGTTCATTAGGTTAGGTTGCATGTAGAAAGCCTCAGTATCTTCGGTTTCATCCGATTAATGACAGCTTTCTGACTGTAATTTATTTTACGTTTTTATTTATTTTGCTTTGCTTTTCAAACCCATATTTTATTTTCAGCAGTTTAATTACTGTGTTTGAATAAATCACTGAAAATCCATCAGAATTAAAGGTTAAAACAGATTTTATTCATTTTGAGTCCATTGAAAGTTCAAAATTAATAAACCACAGTGCCCCTTGTTAACATCCACTTGCAAACCCTAAGGTGTTCTTAGCATTTCATTTTAAACAACATCCTTGATAATCAATAATTAGCATAATAAGAACCTTGGAGAAATCGTTTTTCTTTGCAAGCAGAGGATTTAGGACTCGGATCCTACAGGAGAGTGTGTTTTCACAATCGGGTTAAAACACCACTCAACAAGTCACTAATGTTCAAACTGCCTCCCACTATTGGAAACACTGTTTTAGAGTGGAAGACCTAGGCGAACCCCCCACTGGGTTTTAAGTGGTGTATCCTAAACTCTTTTAAGAAATCATGTTTGGCACTAGTGTTCCTAGTCACCACTTTGGTTGAGTTCCCTCAATCTAATTCCAAAACAAGAACAAAAAAGCAAGAGCAAAAAACACATCTGAAACACATAAAATAGTTTAGGGATTCACATCTAAAACTTAAAAGAGATAATCATCTATCTTATTGAGTGTTTCCTTTCTTGTTTGTTGTTTCATTAAAAATTTGTAAAGGAGATAATCATCCAGGGTTTGATAGAGAGGCATGATGGTATACACCCACAACCAAGCCCAATCATGGGTGGAAGCTGTGAAGAGTGGGTTAGGAGACATGAGTCATCTCCGCTTTAGCCCTAGGGACTTGGTTATACCTCCCTGGTGAGCCTCCACTCCACCTAGCCCCAAGACAGTAGGGCATGAGCCACACCTTCGAGGGGACCCTCTGTGGGACACTCCGAGGGATGATGGACATTACTTGGGAGAGTGTTCTCGGTATGTAGATGCATCACAGGTCTTCCTTGATGAAAGGTAACAATGCACTGAGGTGCTAATAGACAGAGCGGTGCCATGCATCCATGTACCCGTCAGGGCTGACACGCCTATTCATAGGCAAGAGCATGACTTCACACACTAGGTAGCACAAGTCGATACGACTTTGCCTATGCGTCACCTTGATAGGATACAACAACTTAGGCAACCCAACGGGTATGACACTCATTGCTCGGGGTGAGCCAATTCCGCCCTACCCTTCCTCATCCATGAAGGAAGGCATGAGGAAATCCCAGATTTTCCTCAGGAGTAGTATTCTATGCATGCCCAATGTGCCTCTGCGCCTACTGAGTATAATGAGCATATGTTCCAGCCCGAACCTCAAGTCAATGCGGTGAACCTTGAAAGAGGCAAGCACCCGATAGATATCACAAATTATCTTGAATGAGGTCGGCCCCAAGGTGAGGCCCCTAGACCCCCTAGGCCTCACATGATGGAACAAATCAAGCAAGCAGTTGCAAAGTATATGAAATGCCAAGCTCAGTTCAAGCAGCTTCGATGGGACAAAGAACAACTAGACCACTTGCATCAGCTTGAGAAAGAGAGGATTGAATGATAGACCAACGAGTTATTCCAATAGACTCTACGGGAGAGGGTCCCTACCCCTAAGACCCATAGGCAGGAAGTCCCCCGAGGCAACCCACACTCATTCGAGATAGGTCTCCTAGACCTTATCCAACATTGCCTCCATGGCCTCCTAGGCCAGATCGAGACTTACCTCATAGGCCAGATACAGGGCACCCATAGTGGGTGGATACCCCTCTTTATAGACCGGCTCGAGAGATACCCTATGGGGCCTACAATGAGCATGAGCCAGAAGTAGAGTATTTGGAGATGCCTTATCAAGGTAGGGGGTGACAGGCCACCACCCCGTAATAGGTTGGAGGATCCTAGACCTCCACCATAGGATGTGAGCAAGAATGAGGAGATCAAGTCCTCAGACCCATACAAAGAGCTGCTAGAGCGCCTAGAGTCGGTAGAGCACAAGACCTCTAGGTCTGGATCTCAAAAGCCCACTATGCACCAGCTGCGTAGTCAGCCCATCCATCCTTCAGTGCCTGCGCCTCCCTATCCAGAGCAATTCAAGTTGCCTCAGTTGGCTATGTTTAAGGGAGAAGAGGATGCGTAGGAGCATGTCACCAGATTTCTGGGCTAGTGCTTCGACATTCATGATGATGATGCTTTGCTTTTATGGATGTTTGTGACTACCCTTTTGGGCCCTACCTCAAAGTGGTTTTACCAGCTCCCTAAGCATAGCATCCACACTTTGGATCAACTTGTAGATGCATTCCTAGAATGCTTCACCTTCAATACCAAGAGGAAGGTGACATTGGCCAACGTAGCTAGGTTAAAATAATATGATGATGAGTCAATAACAAATTATGGCAATAGATGGTGGACCTTGCTCGCCAAACTGCCTTATCTCCTCCCCATGTCGGAGCTGACTCAGATGTTCTCCAAGAGCTACCTGAAGCCAATCTCCTTATTGTTGCAGCTGCAATAGTACCCCACTCTTGAAGATGCCCTAGCATAGGCTAGGACCATCGAAGAAATCAAGATTCAAGAGGGGGAAATTGTGAAACCTCGCAAGAAGGAGTGGAGCAAGAACACTAAGAGCACCCCAATGCAGTCTAAGCCAGCAATAGTGAATCAGGTTGCCATTAGCATCCCGAGGGCAGTGCAAGCTGTGCCACCTCAAAAGCCCAATTATCAGGCCACACCTCGGGACTATGCCAAGGATAATCAGAATAGTCAAGGGTAGAATCAATAGCGCCACCCCAAGTGGTAGTTCACGCCCCTTGCAGAGTCCATGGACTCATTGTTTGAGCGCCTCTTAGTGGTAAATTTGATCAATCTGCCTGAGAGTCGACCTATCGACCCGAATGCACCCAGGCCCAAAGGGTACAAAGAAGACCTATATTGCAAATTTCATAGGCAAAATGGGCATGATGTGAACATGTGCTACAAGTTTAAAAACTTGGTACAAGACATGATCGATAGGAAGATCCTTTAGGTAGACAACCCTATCATGCCAAACAACCAATATATGGAGGTCTTTAAAGATCCCCTGCCTACCCATGCGGAGCAGGCCAAGCCAGTGCCCTAGGTGAATGAGGTTCACCATGCCCCTCCTCAGTAGGGGTATGTCGGCATGATCAACATTGTCATGAGGAATAGGTGGTACCCAAGTCCAGCCACACCACCTACGGACTCAGAGTGATGTCCCTTCGACATCATAGCAGCCACCGCCTCCTCTATCGAGCCTTCCACCTAGGCCCATGGCCACCATTAAGAGTAAGCTCACTCAGAGCTTAAGAACAACATCTGCCCGACTCTCCATCTACGAGTTGATTCAGCAATCACAACCTCACAGAGAGGCTTTGATGGAGATCCTTAAGGCCATAGAGCTTCTACCCCAAGAGTCTAACTCCTTCAATAATTTTGTGGGGCATGTAAGATAGTGCACTAAACCGGTAATCACCTTCTGAGAGGATGAGCTTAAATCGGTTCCAAATGATACGGTGGACCCTCCCTTGCACATCGTCGCATGTGTAAATAGGACACCATACAAGAGAGTGTTGATAGACATCGGGTCTTCTAGAAATATCATCACCATGATAGCTCTCAAGCACTTGAAGCTCCTGACATCCCATATTGTCGCATCTACATACACCCTCCGAGCATTTAATGATGCCATATGCTCAATAGTTGGTACGATCGTCCTACCGATTTAGGTAGGAGAAAAGACCATCTCGATGCTATGCCACATACTGGAGGGTGAGATGGCATACAATATCCTATTAGGTAGACCATGGATTAGGGACATGAAGTGCATCCCTTCCATTGCTCACCAGTGCCTCAAGTACACTCATGAAGGGTAAGTTCATGTCGTCCCTATGGACCTAGAGCCCTACAAGTATTGTAACATGGTGCAACAGCTCCCCGAGTCAACCTTGCCATCAACACACCTAGATTTCCAACCGAATAAATCCAGCCAAGGTTTGACCCCCTCATCATCGCATGACATACCTTCCTCATCATCGACACCTCCTCCGATGCCCATCGGGCCGATGGATCCTTTGTTGAGGAACCCAAGGAAGAAGCCTATTGATGAGGTCCAGCCGACCATATCCACCATCTCCATAGAGGAGATACCTAGCCCAGATGATGAAGAGCTACCATAGGAGATAGATGATGAATCAGATCAGGTCTCACTCTCATCACTCTTCTATCCATAGCCTCAAGTGATAGTGCACTTGGCTTCCACCAGATTAGGAGAATACATGGTTAGGAATGTCACAACTACCCCTGCTATAGAGTCGATGCAAGACATGGGTCGACCCCATCTTCCCATAGGCACTATTGTGCCCCTAGGCATCCCCCCTAATAAAATGAATTTCATCTATGGGGGACTTGACTACGACATCGAACCCTACCAATAGTAGGAGGAGGATGAGGAGCCCTTCGTAGAAGACATCAACTACTTGTCTAACCCTGACTTCACCCTGAAGTACCTTGACCTTTGCAATTGGCATGGTTACGGGTTAGGCTTGTATGAGCAAGGCACATAAGTTCCATTTCAACCCCGATACCAGATGCCATATGATAAATCGAGATTGGGACATAATCACCCCTTGCCCCTGGATGTTCTCACAGATGGTCTGGAGCGCCTGTGCCTCAACTATAGAGATGAGTTGGCCCGAGATCCCTTTGCCAACCCTAATCACGTCTACTCACTTGGGGACTATTTCCCTATGCCCTTGGGAGATGATGAACCACCTCATGATGGTATCCAATCCTATGAGAGAGGTGAAGGTTCATGCACTCTTCCCCATGATAGTGAGGAAGAAGATCCAGGGTCCCCTTATGAGTGGATGTCAGATGATGAGTCGGACTATGGAGTCGCACCGATTGACTCTAATAGTTCTGATGGAGAATACATGTAGGTCATCCCTTGGGATGACGATGATGAATACTATCTATGCATGTTCCCATTACAATATCCCATTTGGAGATAACTTCTACCTCATGAAGAGCAAGTTCACCCACATCCACACCGACCATCGCCTATCATTCCACCACCTCCACAGCCACCTCCTTAGGTCGTGCTGCATTCGGAGGTCCATGGTCACCACCAACCACCTAGGGGAAATCATCCATCCATAAATATGATTTCCATAGATCTGTTCGAGCCCCTGTGAGATCCGAATAACCCGTTAAAGCCATTGCACCTCGACTTGGGGGTAATCGACTTTGATCGGGGAGATTCACCCCCATCGCCTTCTGAGTATTGGCCTTGCGATGAGATGCTACAACCATTTCGCTTCTCCCCAGGGCCAGCTCATGATGTCTTCCATGTTGAAGAGGAACCTGAGGTTCCCATTGATGATCTAAATCTAGCAGATGACATCCATTTGATCCCTACCCCCACCAGCTGGAGGAGGGGTCGCATATGTCAATCGAGCCTACGATTGACAAAGATATCAGCTCAGATCCAGAGAATCCATAGTGTATCAAGTTGGGGAAAGTCTATCCCCCAAAGAGCAAGCCGATTACATAGCCCTTCTCACCAGGAAGAAGGAAGCTTTTGCATGGTCTTATAAAGACATGTCGGGACTGGATCCAAATCTAGTCACCCACAATCTGATGCTTGACCCCAAGGCCAAGCCTGTCAAGCAAAAGCTAAGAAATATGCATCCAACGGTGGCCTTGATGGTCAAATATGAGCTACAGAAGTTGTTGGATGCCCAGTTTGTTATTTTTGTAGACTATCCACCATGGTTGTCCAACATGGTTCCCATCAAGAAGCCTGACGGGAGGATTCACATTTGCACTGATTTTTGAGACCTAAACAAAGCGAGTCCTAAGGATGATTTCCCTTTGCCAAGCATCGATGCCCTGGTAGATGCCACAATGGGCCATGAAATGTTATCCCTTATGGATGGTTTCTCTGGGTACAATCAGATTCGTATCAATCCAGAGGACCAGCTCAAAATGACGTTCACAATGCCCTGGGGGACATTTTGCTACAAGGTCATGCCTTTTGGCCTTAAAAATGCTGGTGCCACCTACCAGCGTGCCATGACATACATCTTCCATGACTACATGCATAATATTTTGGAATATTACATGGATGACTTATTGGCTAAATATTTATTATGCCATGAACATCTTGATGTCTTGAGCAAAGTTCTAGATCGCCTCATCGAGCACAACGTGAGACTGAACCCCAAGAAGTGCATCTTCGATGTCACATATGGAAAGCTCTTGGGATTTATCATCTCTAAGTGAGGCATTGAAGTGGACCCCAATAAGGTCAAGGCCATCCTCGAGATGCCTCCCCCAACCATGATCAAGCAGCTCCAAAGTCTGCAGGGCAAGATCACATCCATCAAATGCTTTATAGTGCAATTGTCGGACAAGTGTCACCCCATGAACAAGTTGTTGCACAAGGGGGTCACATTCCATTGGGATGACGAGTGTCAGGAGGCCTTTGATGCAATAAAACAATACCTGGCTTCACCACCAGTGTTGGCACCACCTAGACTAGGAGTGTCATTCCGCTTATACATCTCAGCCACTGAGATTGCACTGGGCGCCATGTTAGCCCAGAACAATGAATTTCATAAGGAGCAGGCCACTTACTATCTCAGTCGCACCCTAGTCAGTTATGAGATCAAGTATGCATACATTGAGAAATTATGCCTAGTGGTGGTTTTCACCACCAAGAAGCTACGACATTACATGCTTAGCAACACCACGTATGTTGTATCTAAAGAGAATCCATTGTGCTACATGATGAGCCACACTTATCATAGTAGTCACACGATAAAATGGATCATGTTGTTGATGGAGTTTGACCTAGAGTTTGTTGGACAAAAATCAATTAAGGGTCAGGTCATCATCGATCAACTTGTAGAGGCTCCTCTCCAGGATGATCAACCTCTTAGTATGGAGCTTCCCGATGAGGGGGTCTTCCAAATATCAGAATCGCCAGATTCTGACGAGCCTGAGATGCAGGTAGATATGACCCTATTTTTTGATGGCTCCAAATGCGAGCAAGGGGTGGCATGGGAATCATGTTTTTCACACCGCATGGGGCTCCCATACCCCTATCATTTAAACTCGATTTCCCATGCACCAACAATAATGCCGAGTACGAAGCCTTGCTCATAGGCCTTCAGATGGCTATCACCATGAAAATAACAAAGCTTAACATTTTTGGTGACTCTTTGCTCATTGTTAACTAGGTCAAAGGGATCTACCAGTGCAAATGCCCAGTTTTGCAAGCCTACAAAGCCCTTGTGGATAAGTTCCTAGAAAAATTTGAATGGTATAACATCGAGGCACTCCCTCGATCATCTAATCATTTTGTGGATACAATGGCCTCCCTAGGGTCCTTGATCCCGCAAGACCCTATGGATCAGATGACTACCATTCAGGTCAAAATGCTCTCATAGTCTACGGTTGAGCGTGAGAATGCTCAAGTCATGCCGAAAGTCCACTTGATTCAAATTGAACCTCATCAAGAGAGATTCTCGCACATTCACGAATGCTTGAACTAGGCCGATTGGGGGACTTTGTTCCCTCAAGCCCCTTTTGATAGCAGCGCAATGCTATTCTTACATGTTCTCTCCTAATCAGCTTTTTCTCGGGATGAACTTCAAGAGGGACAGGTCGTTCATGCGCTCGAGGCTTCCTCACAATAGGACTGGTCCACACAAATCAGGGAATACCTAAAGCTTGGTAACCTCCCTCCTGGGTTGTCGCACATCGCTAAAAGAACATTCAGATGGAAGGTGACAAAATATGTCTTGCTAGGAGATATTCTGTATCATCGAAGCTATGAAGGGATCCTCCTTCGCTGCTTAGAGCATCAAGAATCAGCTTGGGCAATCGCCCAAGCACACGATGGTACATGTGGTGGCCATTTTAGTGGCATGGCCATCGCTAAGTGCATTCTTTGCATGGGCTATTATTGGCCAACTTTAGAGCGAGATTGTTGTGCATACGTGAGGAAGTGCATGAAGTGTCAACACCATGCTAATTTGACACACGTGCCTTCTCAGGCCTTGCAACCGATTCAATCGGTGTGGCCATTTTCACAATGGGGATTGGATTTAATCAGGAAAATCTCCCCCGCATCCTCGGGCCACCACATATTTATTATAATGGCTATCGAGTATTTCACTAAATGGGTGGAAGCAATTCCCCTTACCACTATGATGGGACCCCGCATAGCGGAGTTCCTATTACATAATATCATTTGTCATTTTGGTATTCCATCCAAGATCATTTTGGATAATGGGACATCATTTAAGAACAAATATGTGCGTGCTTTGACAACAAAGTATAATATCCAACATAGTTTTTCGACACCCTACTATCCACAAGAAAATGGGCAAGCAGAGGCTTCCAACAAAACATTGATTGCCATTCTCAAGAAAATTATCAGAGAGAATCACACAGATTGGCATACACAAATACCCCTTGCTCTATGGGCCTACCGCACTAGTATTCGGACACCCACTAGGGCTACTCCATTTTTGCTAGTGTATGGCACCGAGGCGGTCATGCCTCTAGAGCTCAAAATCCCATCGTTGCGCATATCCATGCAAGAGTTCATCGATGATGACACCGCATGGTAGGCTCACCTAGATCAGCTTACGTTGCTTGATGAACGTCGTATTAATGCTCTCGAGCACCTACGCATTTATCAAGAGTGACTTAAGAGAGCCTACAATATGAAAGTCCACCTAAGGGACTTTCAGGTTGGTGATCTCGTTCTGAAGGAAAACCAACAAAATTCTAATTTTCTGCCCCATCTGAGGGATAAGTTCATGGTAAACTGGTTAGGTCCCTATGTCATTACTAGTCAGATAGGACCCAAAACTTATCACCTAGCCTCCCTTGAAGGTGTCAAGGATCTTGAACCCTTGAACATACTTCATTTGTGGCCATTCCATGCCTAAGGTATGGTGGTCAACCTAAAATGCTCCTAGGCGGTCTAGAACCATCTAGGTCACCCCAAAATGCTCCAAGGGTGCCTATATCCCACTTGGTCAACTTAAAATGCTCCTAGGTGGTCTATAACCATCTAGGTCACCCAAAAACCCCAAAGGTATCCATAAGCCCTTTGGTCACCCCAAATGCCCCAATGGCCCCCAATAAGCCCGTTGGTCACATGTACATATATATCACTCAAAAATACAAAAACATCATCAAAATATCAAAATCCAAAAACATTGCATCACATTGCATCTTCAAACATCATCAAAATATCAAAAATACAAAAATATTGCATCGCATCACATTGCATCCCATTGCATTCTATCATCGCTTGCATTTAGGCATACTCACCATTTGCACTTTGCATTTTAGAGTTGCTCATACATGTCTAGCACCATGATGGTACACTACTCATCACTCAAAATCAAGGTTGTGAAAGTAATCATAGTTCAATGTTTCACTTATCATTTTCACCCACATTTTCCATATTCCATATTTGTGTCCACTCCCTTCACCTAGTCATTTGTTTTAGAATGTCATTAGGGTTTTTGGTCACTCAACCATCTCTAGTTTTCTTTTCAGGTTTTGTAGAAAGCTATCTTGATTTTTAGGAGGTAGAGTCTTGCTTAGATTATGCCTTGTGTACATCAGATCCCAAACACATTTTAACATTAATAAATCCAAGTTTTGCACAAAGAAAGATGAAATCCATGAAGTGGTCTAGGTTACCTTAAGCGAAAAGGTCATCCTGCTCATCCCCCTGTGCGAATGGTTCAAGAATGCTGAGAGTTGGCAAAAGGACAAGCTCTTCCCTACCCAATTCCCCAAAATAAACAATGGTTTTCACCACTATCAAAAATCCCAATTCCCACAAATCCCCATCCCAAAAAAAAAATCAAAGAAATAAAAAGTTCAAAAATCAAAATCCCAAAAAAAGTAAAAATAAAAAGCAAATCAACAGTGGTCTTCACCACTAATCCCAAATCACCACTCCCAAATCCCTTGCTCAAAGAAAACAAAATACAAAATAAACAGTGATTTTCATCACTACATATGAGCAAGTATCCCAATAAAATTGAAGAAAATAAGGGAGTTGAACTTGAATCCCTGGAACTCTCAGCATTTGGAAAACCATCAGGTGATCCTCATTACAAGTTTGGTGGATAGCCTACTTGTCAATGGTGGTAGCCTCCCGCATGATGATATGTCTGTCACATTAGCTTTTGCATGTGTGCAGACCAATGTTTGCATGTGGATGAGCTAGCTTTTGGTAACCTAGATTGCCTAGTGGTCTAGTCCTACTAAGTACAAAACCCAGGATTGTGACATTCATAGGGTGATCCTCATTCCAGGTTTGGTGGATAGCCTATCTGGAAATGGTGGTATCTTTATGCGTTTCATAGGAATGAACTCACTTGCACACACAGGGATATGAAGTACCTTGGTCGTCCTAGCAGATTCATACCTTGTCAAAAAGTCTTGCATAGTCAGTATACAACCTTTGATCAAGTCAGCTAGAGTGTTTGAGTCTCATAAAAACCTCATCTACATTCTCTAACATCTCATGTCAATTATTCCATTTCTACCACATTGCAATAATACATTTCCACATTTCCATTACACAAAAATAGTACAAAAAAACAAAGGAACAAAAAAGAGCGTTAATGTGTTTTGTACAGTCTATAGTGCTCACATAGTATGTCAAATCATTAGCCACAGTTCATTTTTATCAATCAATCAAATATCACGTCTCACTGTGCATCCATGCATATAGATAGCAAAATCAAATCAAAATCAAAATACACATGCATACATGATATCTACCTATCATCATTCCATTGCATCCATATGCATAACATACTAAGCATTTAACACATAATCATAAATCCATACACACATTGCATTCATACAATAAAGCAATAAATGAAACACATGATGACCACAATAAAATCTCATATATATATGGGGTAAAACATGTACATCATAGTTTCCAAAATGCCCGTAGGCTACAATAAAGTGGGTCCTCAGACCTCACAATGCTAAACATCCAAAAAACCCAAAAATAATCCCATGAGTCTCCATCACCATGATCACGTAGGATCGATGCTACGACTCACACTACCACCAGTAGTCCGGGTCCCTGAGACCCCCCATGCCTACTACCACCAACCCTATCCTCCCTCTACCTAGTAGAGGATTGCACCATCTCACTCTACCAAGATCGGTGTGATCTGCTACTCTCCCCATCATCCGATAGCTACCCCCCAAGGTGCACCACCTCCATCTCCAACCGATCCACATATGCCTACCTCCTCTGTCCCTACACCTGATAGGTATCCACCATTGATTGTAGCCATAATACCTCTACCCATAGCTTCTCTGTCTCCTCAGTGTTGGATCCCTCCTACCTTGGACCCTGAGCTCTCAGCTGCACCCACAGGGAGGATATCTTGGCCTGGTCCTCCCATGTTTGTACCTATAGGATATCTCTCTCCTACCTAACCCTGGCTAGCTCAGCCTATAACTCTGCATATCGGTCACCCTGTGCACCCTATGGTACCTATACCCTAGGATCCTCTACACCCATGTCATCACCCTGATCTCCCAAATCCAGGAGATCTCCCTGCTCACCACCCTCTACCTGGTCCTCCTCTAGAGCATCCGACATCATCTCATCTACCACCCCTAGCTACCTCACCCCCTAGGGCCCCTACACCTCGCCACTAGTGCATCACCCACCATGAGTCATACTCCTCTATAGTCCTAGTATCATCCACATCAGAAAAACTACTACAGGATCTGACTCCTCACCCACCTCCTCCACAGTAGGCCATAACAACATCCTCTCATCCCCATGGTGCCGGTACACCACTGGCTCCCTGAGGAAATCCCTATCATAGCCCAAATTATCGCATGACATGACCAAATGGGAAGTACTCCCGCTCGGTCCCATGTCATGCAATCAACCACCTACCCCACCTCACCCACCGAAGCTACTCCCCAACATCTACCTAGACTAGAAAATCCATGTATGGTCACCATAACACCTACCCTAGTGCCAGGTGAGAGAAGATATCGACGTAGTGATCCACATCACCCGTAAACCACTAACTCTACCCTCTCTCCTATGCCATCTACCATAGGATGCCATATCCTATCTCCCTATATGCTAGCTACACTTGGGTCATCTAAGGTAAGCCTTGTGGTTGCCCCACAACTATGTTCTACCACTCCAACACTACAATAAGAAGCTATAGCCTAAGCCCTTCCTCTTACAGTAGCAGATCTCATACAACTCATCATAGATCTATGCCAACAACTTAGTCCCCCATGCCATCACCAACAGCTTCTCCTTGGTGCAACCCACCAGGCATACACCAACTCTAATAGGTTCCAAGGGAACCTAGCTCTTGATGAGTTAGGGAGGAGCATATTGGAGATGAGAGTCATTAGTAGTGCATGCCTCACCTCCAACACCCCCTCCTCATGCCAATACCCCACCAATATACCTCCATTATGGTAGTCCATCTCTGTCGCCTCTGCATCTTCCCCAAAGTACCTCATCAGCACTGCACCCCTCTGGTCGTGATGCGATGACCGGATAGGTCACCCCTCTATCGGAATCCTCAGAATATGATAGATATCCTCCAGTGTCACCATCATCTCCCCCATCAACAGATGGAAGGTGTTGGTGCATGGGTCCCATAAGCTAATCAAAGTCATCAGATAAGCCCGATCGCCTACCACAGGCTCCAACCGAGTAACTTGCTTGAGCCCTAGGGCATCAAGCCACTCCTAGTCAGCCTCAGTCAAGGCATCCCGTGTGGTCCCGAAGAGCTTCAGTTTTTGATACCGACTCTTCACCACCTAACAAAATAACAAAAACAAATAAAAACATCAAAAACACAAACCAAAAAAAATAAATAAACAGGTAGTACACTTTTAATAAATGAGGTCATTTGAGTTAGTATTTACCCTCCTTGCATCGGCCCCTTCGTTGGATGCCTCCACCTGCTGACTCATGATGATAGCGGGATGATTTTGATAGTGCTTCACTACGCAAAATCACTCTCCTCCTCCTCACCTCTCAAATCATAAAAGAAAACATGCAATAATGAGCCCAAAACTTGCATTTGGGGTTTATATAGGCCTACAATAGTCCTATTCATCCCAGGGTGGGATGAACACACTTTTGGCCATTCGTCCCACCCTAGGATGAATACCAAATTTGTATTCATTCCACCCTAGGATGAATACAGGATTCATAGGTCAAAACAACTTCAAATGCACCAAAAGGGTCCAAAAACCCACAAAAATAGCTCTATTTTTGTCAAAAGTTTTGTATCAATCAAGAGGCAAATAATAGCACTCATGGATGCTCAAAAATAACCTTACTTCAATACCTAAGAAGGCCACTATGGCCGGACCACCCCGTGGGAACGAGGTTTTTCATTCCTTTCCTCCAGGAAGCAAGCACAAAAAAGGGTTCAAAACCCACCAAAAACATGTCAAATCTGATGGAATTCACTTAGGGTTAATATGGAACACAAATTTCTCATGGATGCATGGAAAATTTACTACTTTACTCCCTAAGAAGGCCATTTTGGTCGGACTGCCCCACGGGAATGAATTTTTCAACTCCTTGCTTCAAGGAAACCCCCATAACATCATTTAAATCCTTTCAAAACTGTGCCATTTTTCAATACGTACAACTTAGGGCAACCTCACAAAAAGTCATCTAGGTCAAGCGACTCATCACTTTTCTCATGAGTCATTCCCTCATTGACTCATCGCTTGAGGGGGTAGTCATACTTAGTATCACAATCAACAAGCACACACTCAATCAGGAAAATTACGTTCGTTCAATGAATCATTGATAGAGACAATCACACTCCTGCTTGGGGCATGTTGTGGCTGCTCCACAACGTACCCCAAAATTGGGGACCCACCTTTTTTGCATGTTTTCCAAGAAGACCGAAGTGGCCCATATGCTAAAGATCAAAGAAAGAAGAAAAGAGAAAAAGTGTCGCGATATCGCGACATGTTGCATTGTCGCGGCCAAAAGAGAAAAAGTGTCGCGATATCGCGACATGTTGCATCATCACGGCCAAAAGAGAAAAAGTGTCGCGATATCGCGACATGTTGCATCGTCGCGGCCAAAGAGAAAAGTGTCGCGATATCGCGACATGTTGCACCATCGCGGCCAAAAGAGAAAAAGTGTCGCGATATCGCGACATGTTGCATTTTCGCGGCCAAAAGAGAAAAAGTGTCGCGATATCGCGACATGTTGCATTGTCATGGCCAAAAGAGAAAAAGTGTCGCGATATCGCGACATGTTGCATTGTCGCGGCCAAAAGAGAAAAAGTGTCACGATATCGCGACATGTTGCATTGTCGCGGCAAAAGAAAAAAGTGTCGCGATATCGCGACATGTTGCATTGTTCGTGGCAAAAGAAGAGAAAAGTGTCACGATATCGCGACATGTTGCATTTTCATGGCAAAAGAGAAAAAGTGTCGCGATATCGCGACATGTTGCATTTTCACTGCAAAGAAGGAAAAGTGTCGCGATATCGCGACATGTTGCATTTTCTGGCAAAGAAAGAAAAAGTGTCACGATATCGCGACATGTTGCATTTTCTAAAAGAAAAGGTGTCGCGATATCGCGACATGTTGCATTTTCGCGACAAAGAAAGAAAAAGTGTCGCGATATCGCGACATGTTGCATTTTCGCGAAATGAAAAAGTGTCGCGATATCGTGACATGTTATTTTGTGATTAAAAGCAACAAAAGAGAGCAAGGAGGCAAAAGTGTCGCGATATCGTGACATGTTCCATTTTCGCCAAGGTAACAGAGTTGACGTCATCAATAGTGACGTGGACATAAGGACAAAATCCAATGAATAAGACAAAGCGTTACATAAGGAATCTTTAATGATTTGAAATCATTTAAGATGGTCGTTACACACGGAAGGAAATGGACGCAAGCCCATGTGGAGAAAAGGAAATGTTAAATGAAACGAAGGGCCACAAAATGGAAACGAAAGTCTTTTGGAAATCAAAGCACATGCATGCAGAGGGAAGGTGAAACGAACAACCATTGGAAAATGAAACGAAGAGCTTCCTGAAAATTTTAAATACGCCATTCAAAGAGGCCAGAAGGGGCTGGAAATTGTAGAAAAAAACAAAGACTATCTTTCGAAATAAAGGAGTTTTTTTGGCAAGAGCAACTCTTGTGTGTGAAATCAAAAGGAGATTGAAACTAAGACTACTGTTATTTCTGTAAATCTTTCCTTTGCATTATTGCTTCTTGTATCTATTCGTTGACGCCATAAAGTGGGTTACGATAGGTGAATGATGGAATGATGCAATTATTTGTTTCCTTAGAGTCTTGCATCTGATCTAATCTGATTGTGTTTATGTTACAGGTCTGTTAGGTCAGGTAGTCTTAGAATTTCATCTCATAACTTGGGGTTTTGTAGGGAGGAGATTGCTAACCAAATTAATGTCCTGTTTTGTTTTTCCAGCTAACTGTTGTAGATAATGTTTATGTTTTATTTTTTTATATTTGGATTAACCTTGCTTTAAAATCTGCTTTTCTGATTCTGGTCCATTCTAGAATTTCTTGCATCTCCAAACACCTTCATCTAATTTTTAGATAAGATATGGGTTTAGGAGGGCTACTAATTCCAAATGCACATTAAATCAGATTAAGTGAATGAATCCTAATTTTCTAACTTACTAACTTTACTAACAACCAACCAAATGCTAACATAGGGATAGTGGAACACTTTTAAATGAAGATAAAACGAATCCGCTAATTCTAAAAAATGAACCTCATGTTAAAGGCATGGAGTTTAAAATGAAGTGGTTTAAACCACACACTTTCTCATTTGGAATCCTTTTAAGTTGAAGATAAAAGAGGTTACTAACTGGGTTTCGGGTAGATCATTTTAATCTTAGGAACATTAAAAGAAGCTATCTTCACATTTGGTCGATTTAATGGATTATGGTTGCAAAGTACTCATTCGAATCATTAAAGGCCCCTTGTTAACTGTTACTTGCATGGTTTAGGTTATTCTGGCATACATTCATTTATTTGCTTTAGTCTTGATTGATTATATGCACATGAATGTTTGTTCACAAGAACCTTGGAGAAATGAGTAATGCTACTTAATTTCTTTGCAAGAGAGAGTTTCCTGTTTGAGACTCTAGTTGTGGTGATCATTTTGCTATAGGGCAAAATATCCACTCAACATTTTGGCGCTAGAAGGAGGGCCTTCTTTATTGCTTTGTGATTACGATCTGTTCTAACGATTAACGTGGGTAGTTTTGTTTCCACCTATTGTGCTTGCAGGTATAACATTTATTTGTTTCATTTTGCAAGTGAGTTGAGAGAAGTCTTTTAGAGGTCTAGAGTTTTCAAGCTGGCCCAACCTGAGTACATAGCTACTAGGTCCAAAACCATAGGGGAAACTATTTTCCAAAGCCTTTCTCCCACTGGTAGGAAGCCGAGAAACCAAACATTAGAGATCGAAATACCACCCAGTGTACTTGAGTTAGGAGCTTCTTTAGACTCAAGTACGTCTCGCGGGCCTGAGCCCACAATTTCAAACGTGACAGCTACACCAAGTGCGTCTGTCCCCATCATTACAAGTGTCGCCATTGTTCCTATAGGGTCGATACCTTTGAATAACATGGCCCAACAACAACAACAACAACAACCACCTGCCCTTTGGTATGGTGCGCAAAGTTCTCCCTTGAATATCCCTGGGATAGTTCATGACTTGCCTAGAAATATTGAAAGGGGATTGCCTAAATTCGTGCATGATGGTCCCATAACAGTCGAAGAGCATGTCCAAATTTACAAGGATTACATGTTTAGACAAGGAGTCACCCATGAAGATATCGCTTGTCAAATTTTCCCTGCTAGTCTAGACAGTACGACCAATGAATGGTACAGGAATCTTCCCGTAGGGTCCATTACTTCATGGGCCCAATTAGAAACTGCCTTTATTAGCCAATTTCGAATGTTGTTGGATCCTTCCATAATTTATAATTTATTCGTATCATGCAAAAGGTTACCCAATGAGCCCATAAGAACATTCAATCAGAGGTTCCAAAAGTTGTATACAAATTTGACTCGCCACTTCGCAGTAGATCCTGCTGTGGCCCTGCAACTATACTTTGGAGCTTTAGATCCGTTAACATCCTTGTTGACTAGAAGGAACCCTCAGGTTATGACGCTTTCATTAGCTTATGCGGAGACAATGACCCTCGAACAACAAATGAATTTACCAGGAGTAGGGTTGTCTCAATTGATTGGGATGGGACAATATGGTCCATACAGTCAATTCGCCATGATGAATCAATTAATGGCACCACAAGTTCCAACAATGAACAATTTCCAACAACCATCTCAAGTCGCATCATTTCCCACTTATCCTAATGCCTCTGTTCCAACACAGGCTTTGATTCCAAATAACCCGATGACCTTGCCTGGGTTCAATATGGGCAATAACTTGTTGACCATACCTGGGTTTACTCCGATTAGTATGCCAAGTCCAACGACTTATCCAACAATCACTCCTATTCAAAGTGTGAATCCAGGATGGAATCAAAGTGCCCAGACCCAAGCCATCGTACCTATTCCAGAGGTGGCTAATGCAACAAATACAATGGGGCCCAGAATTACAGTGCCCCAACCACATGGGCCTGAATCCGTGATAGAAGACATGAAGGAAACATTGGCCAAAGTTTTGGTTACTATGGGAAATGTTAATAAAAAAGTTGACCAAGTCATGGGTCATAACCGACCTCATAACCATAGAGGAAAAGGAACATACAACACACATCCTAATAATGGACGAGTACCCAATCCCGTAGCCAATCAGGCAGATGTCTCGAAAGATTTTGGAGAGTCAGGATCTTGTGATAATGATTGCCCACACTGTTGCCATGGAAAGCAGGAATCTATATTGACTGAAGTTATATATTCCCAAGAAAGTGAAGAAGAGGAGGATGTGGAGTTCTTTGGAAAAGAAGATGAAGAAACATTGGAAGTTCATGCCAATAAACGTTTTGGGAAAGGAAATCACAAGTATTACACAAGGAGTTCTAAGGATCCCAAAACTTCCTCTACCCCTCCAAACAACCCATTACTTCCTCCCGATCTCAAAGGAGATGTTAATCCACCTCCTCCATCAATGGCGGAGAAGTCTAAGTTGGTGCAAAACATGTCAAATTTGGAAAAACCCACCTATGACTTGATAGAAGACATGAAGAAAACTAAGGCCAATGTCTCAATGTATGATATGTCCCAACTTTTAGGCCAAGAAGTAAGTCCACCAAAAGGTTTGGATCCACCTACCCAAGTTCATGAAGCTAAAGGTGTTGAATCCAAATTGGTTTGGAAAGGGGAAAAGCGAGATGTGCCCCCATTCCTCATAACCATTAGAATTGCTGGTAGAAATCTACACAATTGTCTAATAGATTCAGGGGCCTCTGCTAGCATTATGCCCCTAGAAATCTATCAAAAATTGGGACTTACACCAAAACCTTCTAAAAGCAGGGTGGTGCAACTGGATAGATCGGCCATGGAGGCGAGAGGGAGAATTAAGGGATATTCTTATTCAGGTCAACTCGGAACCTAGGGTTCAACATCACATAGATATATTGGTACTTAACATTCCTATCAAATATGGCATGGTGTTGGGAAGAGATTGGAGCAAGAACTTAAATGGATACATTGTAACAGACTCTTCACATATGTGGTTGCCTTGGAGAGGAGTGGCCAACCAAATTCGAATTGATAGTGAACCTAGGCTCAAGGAAATGATAACAGAATACAACAAACCTAATGAGATTCAATACATTGAAACTGAATTAGGAGCCTATTGCTTGGACGTAGAAATTCTTGAGAGTTCTAAAAATGGAAGGATTGGATGCAATGATTCTGAAGAACACCATAAGGTTTGGACTTTAAGATTTGATGGATCCAAGTCCAAACAAGGGGCGGGAGCTGGTATTGAACTTTCATGTCTAGACAGAAAACCTATGTTGGCTGCATATAGATTACAGTTCCCAGCCACCAACAATGTGGCAGAATATGAGGCCTTGATTTTCGGACTTCAATTGGCCCTTCGAAAGAAAATCAAATGTATCAAGGTCTTAGGTGATTCTGAATTGGTGGTAAAACAAGTTAAAGGACAATATGCATGTAAGAACAAGCGGCTCAGCCTTTACCAAACCAGAGTTAGAGATTTAATAAATGAATTTGATGCTTTTAACATATCTCTAATCTCTAGAAAAGGCAATCGTTTGGCAGATTCTTTAGCCGTAGCTGCTAGCATGCTTAAACCAGTGGATCACAAGAAGTGCAAGAAATTTTCCATAGAATTAGTCCCTTGCCCCTCGATACCTGATAACGTCATGAATTTCCAAGTCTTTGATAGTGACAGACATGTATTCAATTTTGTCACTAATTCTGGTATCTTTGAAAATCAGGTTATTGATGAAGACGAGAGGGGGCAAGAAGAGGCAGGTTTGAAAAGGGAAGCTACTGGAAAATGGAATGAGATGCCAAATGGGATGGCCTCATTAGAGAAAATGTTTGATATTGGATACCAACCGAAAGGAGGGAGAAAAGTTCCACCTCCCAAAGAGGCTTGTGACTCAGTCAATATTGGAAGTGCAGAAAATCCTCACGAAATACTCATTGCAAAGGCATGTACCGAATATGAAAAGAATTCCATTGCCAATGCATTGAAGGAATACATAGATTGCATAGCTTGGAGCTATAAGGAGTTGAGAACTTATGATCAGAATGTTATAATGCATACAATCCCTTTGAAGCCAGACTCCAAACCCTTTAGGCAAAGACAGAGGCCAGTCAATCCGTTACTAGAGCCCTTGATAGAAAAGGAGGTAAAGCGACTATTAGAAGCTAAAATCATCTTTCCTGTTAGGCATTCCACATGGGTTGCTAACTTGGTCCCTGTGAGGAAAAAGAATGGAGAGATAAGGCTATGTATTGATTTTAGAAATCTGAATAAGGCCTCACAAAAGGACAATTACCCTTTACCTACCATTGACGAAATCCTTCAAAAGGTAAATGGGTCGAAAATGATGTCATTCCTAGATGGCTATTCAGGATACAATCAAGTCCTCATCCATCCTAATGATAGGATGAAAACCGCCTTCACCACAAAATGGGGCACGTTTGCATATAGGAGAATGCCTTTTGGATTATTGAATGCAGGTGCCACATTCCAACGAGCCATGGACTTTGCCTTTAAGGGGCTCATCGGTAAGTGCATTATTGTCTATGTAGATGATATTCCCGTATTTTCTAAGAACAGGGAGAACCATGTCAAGGATCTAAGGAAAGTTCTCCAAAGGTGTAGGGAACATGGCATTTCACTCAACCCAAAGAAGTGCATTTTCGGGGTAACGAAAGGAAAATTATTGGGGCATGTAATATCCAAAGATGGAATTTCCATTGATCCTGAAAGAATAGATGCCATACAACAGATTCCTTTTCCCAATAGCAAAAAATAATTGAGATCATTTTTTGGGAAAATTAATTTTGTTAGAAAATTTATTTCAGGTTTTTCAGAAATTGCAAAACCCTTGAACGATATGTTGAAGAAAGAGGTCCAAATCAAATGGACGAATGAAAATAGGGATGCTTTCCAAAGAATCAAGGATGCGATTTCTAGAGCCCCGATTTTAGTGAGTCCTGACTATGCGAAGCCTTTCTACATTTACACATTTGCTTCAGACCATTCCTTTGCGAGTGTTCTAACTCAGAAGAGTGAACGCAACATTGAAAATCCCATTGCCTTCCTTAGTACTCCTCTCAAAGATGCGAAATTGAGATAT
This sequence comes from Wollemia nobilis, assembly GCA_028583015.1. Classification (NCBI taxonomy): domain Eukaryota; kingdom Viridiplantae; phylum Streptophyta; class Pinopsida; order Araucariales; family Araucariaceae; genus Wollemia; species Wollemia nobilis. The sequence goes on along the minus strand of JAQPPZ010017206.1, from coordinate 4,539,293 downwards.
TCCATCTTGGACAAGCAAATGTATGCCCTATTTAAGACTGTAAAAAAATTCAGACATTATATAGTCCATAGTAGGGTGTTTGCTATAGTCCCAGATCCTGCAGTTAAATCCATGTTTATATAGAATGAACTGGGTGAAAGGCGAGGTAAGTGGATCTCAACTCTTCAAGAATTTGATCTTGAAATTCAATCTATGAAGATAGTGCGGGGACAAGGGTTGGTTAAGGCCATAGCAGAAAATGATCCCTTAATATCCTGTCAACATTATGAAATAGCAGATATAACTGAAGATGAGTGGTATGTAGATGTTGTGTATTTCTTACTAAATGGTAAGTGTCCACCACATTTAAATTCTACTCAATGAAGAGCCTTGCATCTAAAATCTGCTAATTTTCTAATCAGATCCGGTGCGTTATACAAGAAAAACCATGAAGGAATTTACCTTCGTTGCGTTGATCGAAAAGAGGCAGCTCAAATACTCGAGGAGTTCCACGGTAAGTATGGGACAGGGCATGGGTCTGCTAATGCCACAGCCCATCAAATCCTTAGAGCTGGTTACTATTGGCCTCAAGTGTTTAAAGATGCTCATGCTCATGTGAGGTCATGTCATACTTGTCAAATTGCAGCAAATAGAGAAAGGGGTGCTTCTATGCCATTACAATCTGTAATCGAGTCTAGACCTTTTGCACAATGGGGTTTGGATTTTGTTGGGATCATCAGTCCCAATTCATCTGATTCCCATAAATACATTCTCACGGCTACAGATTATTGCACAAGGTGGACGGAAGCTATTCCCACTAAAAATGCCACTTCAGAAGTTGTTATCAAATTCTTAGAGGATAACATTGTCACTCGATTCGGAATGCCTAACTCCATTGTAAGTGACAATGGTTCCGCTTTCTCCTCTCTGGAATTTGCAAATTGGGCATTCGACAACATGGTGAGTTTGAAGTTTTCTTCAAATTATTATCCACAAGGTAATGGATTGGTTGAGTCTTCCAATAAGAACTTGTTATGTGTCATTAAAAAGTTGCTTGAAAGAAATCCTAGAGATTGGCATAACAAACTTAAGTTGGCTCTTTGGGCTGATAGAATCAGAATCAAGGAATCATTAGGAACATCTCCTTACCACTTAGTTTATGGACAAGATCCTATTTTTCCCACAAATCTTAAGTTACAAACATTACATTTCATGAAAGATTACCTTGGAACTGATAATAAACTTGAAGCTAGACTAACACAATTGATGCATCTGGATGAAAAGAGGGATGAGGCTATGCTTCACTTCAGTAAACACCAAGATGTAGTAAAAAGGTGGTTTGATAAAAAGTCTAGAGTCAAAACATTTAAAGTTTCAGATTTAGTGTTGTTGTGGGATAAGAGACATGAGAGGAAAGGAGATCATGATAAATTTGATTACTTATGGTTGGGTCCTTACCAAATTTCAGAAGTCCTAGGTGAAAACAGTTTTAGATTAAAAACCCTGGATGAAAAATATTTGGCTTTACCCGTCAATGGGCTGCATTTAAAGCACTATTTCCAGGCCTGAAATGGCAAGGCCTTGTATTATATGTAAATATGTCATGTTTTGTCTTTGCGTGTGTAGTTTTGATTTTCTTAGGTGTGTGTTAGGTTTTTGCTTTCAACCTTTATTTTAGCATGAGGAGATTGTTCTAAACAAGGTTTTGGAGGCATTTTGATTGCATTGTTCTTTTCTTAGCTTAGTGTGTTGGTCATGGGACCAGTTTTGGGCGTGATAAAAAAAAAAATAGCAAGGTGGTTAGTGTGTATCCTTAGCAATGTTCTAAAACTAGAAGTATATGAAACAACATAATTGTTTTACAGAAAGCTCCACGAGCACTGCAAACACATTAAAGAATATCGTTTGAAATTTGGGATACATGAAAGTTGTCAATTTTGCAAGATAGGGTGAAGCATTTTTGTATAATCCATCTTACCCATTTGTGTTCAGGATGCATTGCATAATAGCCTCGAGTCTCATTCCATCCCATATTTCAAAAACAACCACCAAAAGCATGTCAGACCCTCTTAGGATCATTGCACAATAAACATTAAGTAAGGTCTTGGGGTTGGAAACTGATGCCGCATTGTCTTGAATTAAACACGCTCTGCACATATAAAGAACATCTTGGGCAAAATGGTTGAAACCTTACTTGGAAGAAAAGTTAGGCGAAAAGAATTTTTCTTGTCTGTCCCATCATGCAAAACATAGTCCAGGAAATAGTGGTTTTCACCACTTCACCTCCATAACATCACTTGGATTGAAAGGATCGTACTACGTGTCCCTCATAAGGATGAGTAGTCATCCCTAAGATTCAAGGAAGCCATTACTACTCCATCTCCATAACATCATTTGAGTTGGAAGGATCGTACTACGTGTCCCTCATAAGGATGAGTAGTCATCCCTAAGATTCAAGGAAGCCATTACTACTCCACCTCCATAATATCATTTGAGTTGGAAGGATCGTACTACGTGTCCCTCACAAGGATGGGTAGTCATCCCTAAAATTCAAGAAATCCATCATTAATCCACCTCCATAATATCATTTGAGTTGGAAGGATCGTACTACGTGTCCCTCACAAGGATGGGTAGTCATCCCTAAAATTCAAGAAATCCATCATTAATCCACCTCCATCATATCATTTGAGTTGGAAGGATCGTACTACGTGTCCCTCACAAGGATGGGTAGTCATCCCTAAAATTCAAGAAAGCCAAAGCCAAAGCCTGGACTATGGGGCTGATCTCCACCGGGGCTATAGACGCCTGACTGGCAGTGGAGTAGGCTCATGCGTGGTGACATGTCTCATTTAAAAGCAAGACCTCTGACCGCTCACACGGACAGGCTAGCCTGGCAGTTATCCATAATAGGTTTAATCATTTTGCTTAAGATGAAGTAATGAACTCAAATCAGAGTAGTAAGGATAGGGTTAAATTCTCATCACGCTTAGGTTGAGAATCTGATTCCCCAAAGCTCTGATTTCACTTACACATGCACATTGATTCAATATGGCGAGTGGCGCATAACCAACCTTGAGATTGGGTATATGAACTCAATTCATGCATGATTGGTCCTAAGAGGGTTTGATAGTTTTAATGTTTGTGCTCGTGCTACTAAAAGTTAAGAGTCTTGGTAAAGCAGGTCAGCCATAGTTCATTATGTCGGCAATACATTCGATCTTGCATAGACCCTCCACTATTCATTATATGCATTCATGTGAAATTGGCAATAGAATGGGGAACTATTTCAAATGATAAAGAATGAATCACTATGCACACATTGAGCGGATGCTTGAATAATTCTAATGTTTCATGTATTTCTGGTTTATTTACATTCTTTGGATATTTGCTGACGCTTGTATTTGAGTTGCATGTTTTCTAGGTTGAGTTTCTCACCAAAATGCTCAGGAGCATTTCCCAGCAAAGTCACCATTTGTTGTGGCTGCTCCACAATGTACCCCAAAATTGGGGACCCACCTTTTTGCATGTTTTCCAAGAAGACCGAAGTGGCCCATATGCTAAAGATCAAAGAAAGAAAAAGTGTCGCGATATCGCGACATGTTGCATTGTCGTGCAAAAGAGAAAAAGTGTCGCGATATCGCGACATGTTGCATTGCGGCAAAAGAGAAAAAGTGTCGCGATATCATGACATGTTGCATTGGCAAAGAGAAAAAGTGTCGCGATATCGTGACATGTTGCATTGTCATGGACAAAAGAGAAAAAGTGTCGCGATATCGTGACATGTTGCATTATCACGGCCAAAAGAGAAAAAGTGTCGCGATATCGCGACATGTATTTTCGTGACAAAAGAGAAAAAGTGTCATGATATCGCGACATGTTGCATTGTCGCGGCAAAAGAGAAAAGTGTCGCGATATCGCGACATGTTGCATTGTTCGCGGCAAAAGAGAAAAAGTGTCGCGATATCGTGACATGTTGCATTGTTGCAGTAAAAAGAGAAAAAGTGTCGCGATATTGTGACATGTTGCATTTTGGTGGCCAAAGAGAAAAAGTGTCGCGATATCACAACATGTTGCATTTCTGGCAAAAGAGAAAAAGTGTCGCGATATCGCGACATGTTGCATTGGAAAAAGGAAAAAGTGTCGCGATATCGCGACATGTTGCATTTTGCAAAGGAAAAAGTGTCGCGATATCGTGACATGTTGCATTTTCGAGAAAAGAGAAAAGTGTCGCGATATCGCGACATGTTACATTTTTGCAGCTAAAAGCAACAAAAGAGAGCAAGGAGAGCAAAAGTGTCACGATATCGCGACATGTTACATTTTCGCCAAGGTAACGAGGTGACTGCTATAGTGACGTGGACATAAGGACAAAATCCAATGAATAAGACAAAGCGTTACATAAGGAATCTTTAATGATTTGAAATCATTTAAGATGGTCGTTACACACGGAAGGAAATGGACGCAAGCCCATGTGGAGAAAATGAAACGAAGGGCCACAAAATAGAAACGAAAGTTTGGAAATCAAAGCACATGCATGCAGAGGGAAGGTGAAACGAACGACCATTGGAAAATGAAACGAAAAGCTTCTTGAAAATTTTAAATACGCCATTCAAAGAGGCCAGAAGGGGCTGGAAATTGTAGAGAAAAAAAAAGACTATCTTTCGAAATAAAGGAGTTTTTTTGGCAAGAGCAACTCTTGTGTGTGAAATCAAAAGGAGATTGAAACTAAGACTGTTGTTATTTCTGTAAATCTTTCCTTTGCATTATTGCTTCTTGTATCTATTCGTTGATGCCATAAAGTGGGTTACGATAGGTGAATGATGGAATGATGCAATTATTTGTTTCCTTAGAGTCTTGCATCCGATCTAATCTGATCGTGTTTATGTTACATGTCTGTTAGGTCAGGTAGTCTTAGAATTTCATCTCATAACTTGGGGTTTTGCAGGGAGGAGATTGCTAACCAAATTAATGTCCTGTTTTGTTTTTCCAGCTAACTGTTGTAGATAATGTTTATGTTTTATTTTTTGATATTTGGATTAACCCTCGTGCTTTAAAAAACTGCTTTTCTGATTCTGGTCCGTTCCAGAATTTCTTGCATCTCCAAACACCTTCATCTAATTTTCAGATAAGATATGGGTTTAGGAGGGCTACTAATTCCAAATGCACATTAAATCAGATTAAGTGAATGAATCCTAATTTTCTAACTTACTAACTTTACTAACACCAAATGCTAACATAGGGATAGTGGAACACTTTTAAACGAAGATAAAACGAATCCGCTAATTCTAAAAAATGAACCTCATGTTAAAGGCACGGAGTTTAAAATGAAGTGGTTTAAACCACACACTTTCTCATTTGGAATCCTTTTAAGCTGAAGATAAAAGAGGTTACTAACTGGGTTTCGGGTAGATCACTTTAATCTCAGGAACATTAAAAGAAGCTATCATCACATTTGGTCGATTTAATGGATTATGGTTGCAAAGTACTCATTCGAATCATTAAAGGCCCCTTGTTAACTGTTACTTGCATGGTTTAGGTTATTCTGGCATACATTCATTTATTTGCTTTAGTCTTGATTGATTACATGCACATGAATGTTTGTTCACAAGAACCTTGGAGAAATGAATTTCTTTGCAAGAGAGAGTTTCCTGTTTGAGACTCTAGTTGTGGTGATCATTTTTCTATAGGGCAAAATATCCACTCAAAATTTTGGTTCTAGAAGGAGGGCCTTATTTATTGCTTTGTGATTGTGATCTATTCTAACGATTAACGTGGGTAGTTTTGTTTCCACCTATTTTGCTTACAGGTATAACATTTATTTGTTTCATTTTGCAAGTGAGTTGAGAGAAGTCTTTTAGAGTTCTAGAGTTTTCAAGATGGTCCCACCTGAGTACATAGATGCTAGGTCCAAAACCATAGGGGAAACTATTTTCCAAAGCCTCTCTCCAACTGGTAGGAAGCCATGAAACAAAAAATTAGAGATGGTATTCGTAAGGGAAATCTAACAACTAGCCCTTTTGAGTTGGTGTCTAGGGCTCCTACATCTATTCCAAGTGGTGGTAAAATCCGAATGATAATTTTGACTTTTGCATCATGATCCATGAGTGGGTATGTGTTATCTATATCTTTTTTAGTGATGGTAGACAATGGTTAAGTTGAATTGTTGCATAATAAGTTATCTAATGGTAGGTTGATATATCAACCTCCAAGGTAATATCTACTTAAACACATCCTAACTTTTTAATGTCATTGTTATGTAGAAGCTAGATCTAGTGATGTATGGATTTATTGGTTGTTGTTAGAACCTACTACCATTGTGACTTTTGTCCTAGCTACATCCCTCTCTGCAATCAAATAGGTAATCATTTATTACATCATGAAGATCTAATTTTTCTCTTCTATATCTTGGTCATCTCCTTGTTCTACAACATATCATGTTCTATTAAATTTATTGCCAATGTAGCCCATAAACTAGCCATCTATTAAGCTAGTGCATCTATCTACCTATATAATGGATTGATGGGAATGACTAGCTCTTGCTTCCCCCATTGTGATCATTGGTATAGTTTTTATTGGAACCCCTACTACCATTGCTATTATTTCCCTCTTTAATATCTATTGGTGCTCTTGCCACTACCTCACTAGTGGTGAGACTACTGTTGAGCACCCATTGGTTGCTTCGAAGACTCCAACCTTTCCACTTTATCTTTGGTTGAGTTGGTTGATTGGATTACGTGAAAATTAAGATTGGAGTGAAAAGGATTTGATTAGGGTTTCCTTTTTGAAAGTGTTTGAATTAATACTTCAAGGTTTTCTAGAATTGAGAGTTGTGATTAAAACCTTGTTTTATAAGCATTTTTGTTGAAGCCATTGGTTGTGCAAAGAACTTGAACTAGGATTTCAAAATATCATGAGTATCATTGTTATGTGAAATTTGTTGTTGAGCATTGTTGTAAATATTTTGGGTTGTTGTATACATGCTTAGACTAGGTTTTGTGAGAAAGAGTTGTTTCTTGAGTGATTGGTTGAGTAGAGTTGATTGAGCCTAGTCAAATGGATGTATGAAGTGATTGTTCAAGTTCCATAAAATAAACTATTCTATATTCTAATTTGAGTTGTGAAATAGATTGATTTGTGAGAATAGAACATATTGAGTCTATAGCAATTCTCTTTATGATTCTATGATATTGAGTTGATAAAGTGATTAAGTTCTGAATATAGAACATATTGAATCTCTAACAATTCTCTTTATGTTTCTATGGGATTGGACAATTTATGTGTGGACTTGTTAAGCATATTTGAGGTAAGTCTTTGATAAGACATGTGGACTGATTTTTATTTGAGGTTTTGTGGAAGCTTATAATAAATATTTGAGCAAGTCCTAGAGAGGACTTATTGAGCATATTTGGGCAAGTTCTGTGTGATCTTGTTGAGCATATTTGAGTAGGTTCTGAGTAGACCTATTGAGAAAATTTAGACAAGTTCCTGAGTGGCATATGGAGCATATTTGAGCAGGTTTTGAGTGGACCTATTGAGTAGATTTGAGATAGGTTCTGAGTGGACCTGTTGAGCATATTTGAGTAGGTTCTGAGTGGACCTGTTGAGCAGATTTGTGCATGTTCTAAGTGCACCTATTGAGCAGACTTGTGCTAGACCAATTGGACTGTGTTTAATGCAAGAGTTGAGTAGAGTTGTGCTAGACCAACTGGACTGCATTGAATACAGGATTGAGATAGAGCTTTGGAGGTGATAGAGCAAAAAGGATAGAGTCTTCAACGGGTAGATATCCATCAACTATAATATTGAGGATAGGTATTTTGAGTGAAGACAAGAGTTTTCAAGTGGAGAGAGATCCACTGGTCAATGCAGTGGAGGTAGTGTCTTCTAGAGGATCACTAGCCAGAGCAGAGGAGAAAGAGTTCTCCTATGGATAGAGATCCACAAACTAGATTTAGGGGATCATCATCTCCTTTGGATAGAGGTCTATAAACATTGTAATCGGGAAAGGATTCCCAAGATATTAACTAAGAAATTTTTAGTAAAATATCTTCTCCATGGTGTAGCCCACATTGGGTGAACCACGTAAAAATAATGTCTCTCATGTGTGTGATGCTTTATGTGATGTTTACTATTTTATTAATGTTGATGCTACTATTTGGATTAAAAGGTAAAAAAATTTATTCTATACTGTTCACCCCCCTCTCAGTATAAGCACATGTTCTTCAATTGGTATCAGAGTGGGTCTCTTTGTGAAAATACTAACAACTTGGAATACGATCCTTCGATAGCACAATGACTTCAGAAAGTGAAGAAGAGACTATGTTTGATATAAAAGAAGAATTCTTTGCTGCTCTCAGAAAATTGGAAAGACTTAGAGAGAAAAATTCAATCTTGAAAGAACAAGTTCAAGAAGATGAAGAAGCAAGAATGGAACTTATACAGAGTCTCATAGAACTCAATATTAGGGTGGAAGAAGGAAAGAATATTGAGCAAGATATGACAAATCTATTGAGAGCCAGGGAAACAGAATGTGAAAAATTGGAAGCAAAAATTGTTCTCCTAAGGAATAAAGTGGAAAGGACCAAGGTACTACAAAATATAGAATATGAGAAGCAGAAAGAGGAATCAAGTCTCCAAAAGGTAGAAATTTCAAACAAAGAAAAGCAATCAAAGGATATCAGAAAGGAAGAAAGTAAAGAAGAACCCTGGATAAGAGTTAATCACAAGAAGAAGATGACTTCTTCACAAACTCCAAGACACCCAACCAGGTTACATAATTTCTTCCATGGTCATTGTTTTTCTTGCAATAAATATGGTCATAGAGCTACACACTGTATTCATTATGCAATATACAATAGAAATTTCAATTCCTTTGCACCTCTCATGGATGATGATGTTATATGTTACAAATACAATAATTTTGGGCACAAGGCTAGATGGTGTAAAATTGTACCACCTGAGTCTAGAAAAAAAATTCCAACAACTTGGAAGGATGAAAGAAAGAATGTTAGGCCTAGATCAATGTTACTACAAATAGCCCTTCATGCTCAAGATAAATAAGAACAATGGTATCTTGATAGTGGTTGCTCTAGTCACATGACAGGAGACAAAGATAAATTCATTGTACTAAAAGAAACAAATAGAGGATCGATAAGTTTTGGTGATAATGGATCAGCAAGGATTGTTGGGAGAGGAACTCTAAGTCTAGACAATGGAAAAACAAAAACAGAGAATGTTTTGTATGTCAAAGGGTTAAAACACAATCTACTGAGTATAAGTCAACTTTGTGATCAAGGATACATGGTCACCTTCCATCCAGATAGATGTGAAATAAGGAAAACAAAAACTGGAAGAATCATTGCAAATGCAAGAAGAACCCCAAAAAACTTATATATGCTCAATGAGATCAAAGGGGAAAAGTGCTTTCTATCACAAGAAGATGAGAGTTGGTTGTGGCATAGAATATTGGGTCATTTTAATTTTGACAACATGGTCAGTATAAGTAATAAACAGGCAATTAGAGATTTACCCAAAATAAGAAGACCTCAAAACACAATTTGTGCACCCTGTCAACATGGAAAGCAAACTAGGACAACCTTTAAGCCAAAAGGCTATATGTCATCTGAGCCATTGAGCCTAATACATACTAATTTGTGTTGTCCTACCAGAACACAAAGTATTTAGGGTGAGAGTTACTTCATGTCGTTTGTATATGATTATTCTAGAATGGTTTGGGTAACCTTCCTAAAAGAGAAATTAGAGGCCTTTGAAAAATTTAAAGCATTCAAGGATTTGGTTGAAAATGAAATAGGCAAAAGGATTAAGTGTCTACGATCCGATAGAGGAGGAGAATTTACTTCAAATGAATTTGTAGAATTTTGTGAACAACATGGAATCAAGAGAGAGTACTCAACAACAAGAACTCCTCAACAAAATGGAGTAGTTGAAAGGAAGAATAGGACTGTTGAAAATATGGCTAGAGCTATGTTAAATGAATCCAAGTTATCAGATAGTTTTTGGAAACAAGCAGTATCCATAGTTGTATACATAATTACTAGGGCTCAATTAAGATTAAATCATCATAAGACTCCATATGATCTTTGGAGAGGAAGACCTACTACCGTAAAATATTTCAAAATATTTGGAAGCAAATGTTACATAATATGAGAAGATCAAAACTTGGGCAAGTTTGATCCGATATGAGATGAGGGAATTTTTCTTGGTTATTCCACAAAGAGTAAAGCCTATAGATGTTACAAAAAAAGAACATGGACTATGGTGGAAAGTATGAATGTAATAGTTGATGAGAAGATATATTCTATAGAACCAGTTCAATAAATTGTGTACCAAGAGGATGGATGTTGTCAAGAATAATTTTGTGAGGAATCAGACAAAGATGAAGAAGAAACACAAAGGCTTCTTCCTAAGACTCCTTCCAGGTATGTACAAAAACATCATCCAAAAGAACAAATCATCGAGAATCCAGATGAAAGATAGACAAGGAGAAGAATAATAAAACCATCTCAACAAGCAATTTTTTCTTTACTATCTAAGATTGAGCCAAAAGACTTCACTCAGGCTAGTGAGGATGAATTTTGGGTTAAAGCAATGAATGAGGAGTTGGATCAGATAGATAAGAGTAAAACTTGGGAACTTGTTCCATGACCAAAGGACAAAAATGTGATTGTCACAAAATGGGTATTCAGAAATAAGTTTAATGAAGATGAACAAGTGGTCAAAAATAAAGCAAGGTTAGTATGCAAAGGTTATGCACAAGTAGAAGGAATTGACTTTGATGAAAATTTTGCTCTAGTTGCACGACTTGAAGCTATAAGGATATTTTTAGCTTTCTCAAGTTTCAAGAACTTCAAGGTATATCAGATGGATTTCAAGTCAGCATTTCTAAATAGGGTTCTAGAAGAAGAGGTCTATATTGAATAGCCAAAGGGATTCATACTAGAAGATACACCATATCAGGTATGCAGATTGAAAAAGGCATTGTATGGTTTAAAGCAAGGCTCCCAGAGAATGGTACTCAATATTGGATAAGTATCTTCAGGAACAGGGATTCAGGAAAGGAATAGCAGATAGTAATTTGTATATCAAAAATGAAGGAAATGATCTTCTAATAGTGGTTGTTTATGTTGATGACATAATTTTTGGAGGAAACAATGATAAGATGTGCAAAGATTTTGCTAAGAATATGCAAAATGAATTTGAGATGTCTATGCTTGGTGAATTGTCCTTCTTTCTTGGACTTTAGATTTCACAATAAAAAAGGGAGTGTTTCTCTCTCAAGCCAATTACATCAAGGAGATGTTGGATAAATTCAGGTTAGAAGATTGCAAACTAGTAAGTATTCCTATGGTCACGGGATGAAAGTTGAGTAAGGATGATGAATCTCTAGAGGCAGATCAAAGATTATACAGATCTATGATTGGAAGTTTATTATATGTCACAACTACAAGACCAGACATAGTACAGTCAGTGGGATTAGTGGCAAGGTTTCAAGCAACACCTAAGGAAACACATGTGGTAGTAGTAAAAAGAATTTTTAGGTATCTAAAAGGGACTATGTATTTTGGGCTGGGATTTGGTATCCCAAAAGTGACAGTTTCACACTAACAACATATATAGATGCAGATTGGGCTGGCAACATTGATGATAGAAAAAGCACAAGTGGAGGAGCATTCTTTCTTGGAGAATGTCTAGTCTCTTGGTTAAGTAAGAAGCAGGTTTTAGTATCTCTATCTACAACAGAGGTAGAATATATTGTAGTAGTAGCCAATTGTACATAGGTGTTATGGATGAAGAGAACTCTAAAATACTTCAAGATAAACCATGATCAACCCATTCCTATACTATGTGATAATACAAGTGCCATAAATATCTCAAAAAATTTGGTAATGCACTCCAGGACAAAGCACATTCCGATTAAGTATCATTTTCTGAGAGAACATGTGACATATAAATAGGTCATATTGGAGTATGTCACTACAAAGGAATAGATAGTAGATATTTTCACTAAGCCACTTTCAAAGGAAACCTTTGAGTATCTTAGAGGAAAATTGGGAGTGAGACTCCCACCCTGGAATTAACCACCTTAACAGAATGTGGGAAAGGGGCTAAGCTAAGAGGATTATTCTTAGCCCCGATCCCCAAAGGTGACCCTTTTACATTTATGGAAAAGGGGAAGATATTTATGTAATGGGGAGAGATTTGATATTTGAGAGAGCATTGAGCTAGGGGGAGCAATGTCCCAGGGGGGTAGAATAAAAAAGGTCAAGTTTCAGTAAAAATAATGTGGGTTGCCATCAATGACAAAGGGGGAGATTGTTGGAATTTTTGGGCTCTTTAGTTGTCATTGATGTCAAGAAATGCAGTTAACATTAATATCAAGGTTTTTGTCAAGGAACGAATTTGTCAAAGTTGCTATTTGATATCCAGGAAGAAGGCCAAAGGTCAAGAGTTTCAATGCAAAGTAAAAGAATGGTTTAAAATTTAAACCTTACAATTCTAATTTATAAAATTTAAATTATTTTGAATTTAAAATATTTATAAATTATAATGTTGACATCATCAAATTTAATTTAAGCACTTTGCATATATTATAAAGTGTTTAATGGTGCCGATGTCATTAAAACAAGGAAGCTCCAATGTTTGAAGAAAACACATGGTTGTGTATAAAAGGTGGCTTCAAAGACATTGCAAATCTTATCCCTCGATCAAAGAATATTTGTGCTAAGGTAAAAGAGCTTCGTTTGCATTTTTGAAAGAATTAATTGAGGAAGAAGATGAAAAACATTTGATAAGACTTGTGGACTGATTTTGTGTGAGGTTTTGTGGAATCTTACAATACAGATTTGGTTAAGTCCTAAAGAGGACTTATTGAAAAGATTTGGAAAAGTTTTTTGTGAGCTTGTTGAGCAGATTTGAGCAGGTTCTGAGTGGACCTATTGAGCATACTTGAGCAAGTTCTAAGTGGACCTATTGAGCAGATTTAAGAAGGTTTTGAGTCGACCTATTGAGAATATTTGAGTAGGTTAGGAGTGGACATATTGAGTAGATTTGAGCAGGTTTTGAGTGGAACTATTGAGCATATTTATGGTAGACTAACTAGACTATGTTTAGTGCAGATTTGAGTGGACTTCTGCTATACTAACTGGACTGTATTTAGTACAAGAGTTGAGCATAGTGTTGCTAGACCAACTGGACTATGTTTAGTACATAATTGATACATAACTTTAGAGGTGACAGAGCAGAGAGGATAGTAGTCTCCAGTGGATAAATATCCATAAGCCAGGGCAATGAGGATAGGTATTCTAAGTGGGGATAAGAGTCTTTAGTGGAGAGATATCTGCAAGCCAGTGCAGTGGAGGCAGTAGTAATCTAGAGGATCACTAGCCAGAGTAGAGGAGAAGGAGTTCTCCTATGGATAGATATCCACAAACTATATTAAGGGAATCAACATCTCCTTTGGATAGAAGTCCATAAACATTGTAATTGGGAAGGATTGCCAAAATATTATTTGAGAAATATTTAGAAGAAATACTTTCTTTGTGGAAGTAGCCATCTTTGGGTGAACCACGTAAAAATGATGGCTCTCATGTGTGTGATGCTTTGTGTGATGTTCATTATTTTATTAATTTTGATGCTACTATTTGGAGTGAAATGTAAAAAAAATTATTATATACTGTTCACCCCCCCTCTCAGTATAAGCACATGTTCTTCATGCCCTATCCTCTCTAGCTAATATGACCATATATAAGTTGTTGGTGTCTCTAGATCTACTACATGTCCTAATAAACATGGAAAATATACAAATACTATGTGCTCTCAGGCCTACACTTGGAGTAAGGTATAACATGGTAGCCCCCTTCCTCCCTTATGAACTACTCACTGTAGTGACTAGTTTAGTCATCTTAGGATGAGTGGTCCCCATGTAAAAATGGTTTTTCACTCTAGCATACCTACAACGACCTCCCCTAGACCTAGTAGGATCCTTTTCCTATTTAAATATCCACCAACATACATGACATTCATGTTAATGCTAGACCAAAAATCTAAAAAGTGGGCATCTTTTGTTAGTTTCTCTAGGCTTTGCTATTGACTCTAGATCATCTAGACTATATCTCCTATGATAAGAACTATGAAAATATACTAAACACCATTAATAATTATATTTAGCTCACCATAGGGTAATTGGAAGGTATTCATCTTTGAATACCAGTTCTTAGCCAAGGTTTTTAGAAAAGCCTAGTTAAACTAAAACTTTGGTATTAGGGTTATATGGTATAGCCTCACTACTACCAAAACAACATGATTTACATAGTCTAAAAAATCCAAAATGGTCTCTAAATCATATGGCCACCACTTTTTAAAAAATAAATTTTGAAGCCTCTCTTGCAACCATAACATAACCACTAGATTAGTTCCCATACCAATATTGAACTTATCCTAACAAATGAACCTAAAAATTACCTTTGGAAAAGTGCCACCAAAATACAAAAGTGTCATCGAGCAGCAAAAGCATTTCCATACAACAAAAGCACTTTCAACATGGTGAAATATTGACTTGATGGCAAAAATACTACCATAATACAAAAGCATTGGTACAATAGTGCCATCATTGCATGAAAGCATTATCCTTTTCTTTGGGTGTACATTTTGAGGTAAAAAAGCATAACTAGGCTACATTTCAAGTTGCATGCCTAAGGCTAACCTCATCCTCCTATTGTTAATGGTCTCACTCTATCTACATGATATAATAGCCTTGCTTGTTGCTCTTGGTCTATGATTTGCCTAATGAATTGGAGTGTACCCTTGACCATAGGGCCAATATTGGATGGTTTAAGATTTATCCTTAGCCAACCTTTAGAGTATATCACTTCCTTGTGGTAAAAAATAAATAAAAATATGGGAGGAAGACTAGAGTGAGAAGTGGAGGGTTAGGGATAAAAATTTTGGATTAGATGTGTATAGCATTTGGCTAAAAATATTGTTGTATACTATGAAACACACACTGCAACTAAACTATATGTAGGGCCTAATAGACTAGTTACTAGGTAAAGTATCATTGAATATGAATTGAGCCTATATCATTCCCTCCACTACTCCAATAGCTCTTAGCACCCTAAGCAACTTTTATAGAAGAAAGCAAAACCACACAATCAAAAACTAATCATCCCTAATATTCCAATAGTCAAGCCTAATAGAATAGACTACTCGACCTCCCAAATAGGTTTTATAGAAATTTCTAGGACCTACAAAGCATCCACATATAAAAAATCTAGTGATATAATGCTAGAAAAGATCAATAAACAAGCTAATTCATTAAAATTGTAGAGCAGAACCACAAAATATACAACAGTCAAACACTCAAATTGTTGACCCCCTTACTTAGATAAATTCCACTATTTATAAATTTTTATACCAGCCTAGCTAATTATTATAAGTATGTCCTCCCATTTTCTTGACAATATATGCACCACCTGGCCCTGTCTAGAGCTTATGCTTGATCAACATGTCTAAAAGAAATGGATATCTCTTTCTTATCTTTTCTTGACTAATTGTTTTGATCAACACCATCCATTATTTGTAATAGCCACATATCCTTATAATTTTTTCCCCATAAGTATGCTTGGCTTATCCTATTATGCCAAGTTGTTGTGCCAACTATCAAAGTTGCAATGAGCCCCGCTTATGATTAGTGGAGGCTAACACTATTGTAGTTTCTAAGAGATTGCTTGTTGCTTTTTTATAACTTCCTTGTCCTAGAAGGTTGAAAAGTGTCCCTGTGGTCCATGTATCTATCACATGATATTTTCCCTAAAAGGGACCATTCGAAGAGCCTTCTTTTATCATTATCTATTTTAGGTGTTATACTTGTTGCTAAAATGTCAAGGAACTAGCCAAGGTTGTTATGAGTTCTTGTTTATGTTGTTCATAACCTTCAGCCACTCTTGAATCTAGCTAGCTATACTTCCAACCAGGATTGGTCGATACCATTGCACACCTTACCTAGTCATGTCTATAAAAATGTTTGACCACATTTATTTAGGACTTTAAAGTAGTTGGGTATATTTTCCTTAGCCAAATTTTGGACCAAAAAATTGCCTTTGAGTTTTCTACCAATCTTTGTATGGTGATTATCAAAATTTTCTTGTATTAACAAAACTAATAGTCTAGTAGAATGCTAGGATATATCTATATGGAGGGTTTCATGGGTCCACATTATTAGAACCTCCCAAGGATTTTTTCTTGTAAAATTGAAGACCAGATAGACTTATCCTTTGGGTAATGGAGTTGAGCAATGCCAAAAAATATTTTAAAGAAAAAAAATTAAAACTAGTTGATATATACTATTATTGGCCAAAATTGATCAGACTTATTATTTTTATGGAACATATGCCACTTGGCATTCTTAGCATTTTATACTATGTTATTTTACCCTCCATGATCCTTTTTTAGCTTTCTTGGGTAGTCTGATTTGTTGCCTTGTTCAATTTTTATTCCTTTGAAATATTTCTTTATACATGAATTGTTGGACTACTTCATGTCATGCATTTATCCATTTGATATTGAATAAAATGTATGGAGAGTTGTGATATCTAGGGATATTTTGTTTTGTTTCTTTCCATGATTTAGGTTACCTCTTTATGGAATAAAAAAGCTACACCATTCATAGAATTCTTCTTATTTTAAGTGTGTTGGAAGCTCTTATTTCCATAAAATTTGAGCTTTTTTGGATGACACCAATCCTTTACCTGGTCACCTTTAGTCCAATTAATGTCTCCACTCCTTATATTTCTTTTCTAGGGGCCCTTACTAGATGGTGGTAATGGATCCCATTATATGTGGAGTATAGATTGGTTTTTGAACATACCCCTCAGGGTAGAGGGTTAATTCTAAACCTCTAAATAGGACTAAGTCCTATTAAAGGTAAATTTATTTTAGCTAACACTAGGAAGGTTTCAAAACTCTAACCAATAGTATAACCTATATTAGCTATCACCTAAAAGGCTATAGAATATCATCTTTCTATTCTGTTGAATTAGCATATACTTGTGGCTTAGGGAGCCTTAAATATGTTATCAAATTTCTTTCTTGGGCTTTTCTTTTCAAGCAACTCGAGCATTTATCTTGTGTTGGCTACTTTATAGATGGATGGGTCTTCAAGGCCCCTCATTTTTTTCAACACTAAGAAGTTATTTAGATCCAAATAATCCTTTTTGGTTGAGACTTTTATTGTAGGATGTGAGGCACTCAAAAATAGAAGCCTTGTCTATTAGGCACAAATTCTATTGGAACTTTTAGCACTGAGGAGGAGGGAAAAGAGACTAAATATTTTGAAAGGCATCCTTCATCAAGGTTTTTTTGAAATTATGGGAAATAAAATCTCCTTATATAGACCACTTTGACCAATGAGGCCATTACAATCACTTATTTGATCAACGCTATTTCCCATCCCTATATTTTTTTGGTAAGCCATTGAAAAATGAATCTTTTAAAGCAAATGAATTAGTCAAACCTATTTATTTTTACCTGCTTAGTTTTCTTACTAATTATTGAGCTGCTATATTTGTACTAGCTTTTCTTGATCACACATGCAAACTACCCATTGCACTTTTCTCAAAAGCTTGTGTTGGTGCTACTTTATTGCCCATATTTGCCAAGCATTACTCTACTGCTCATCTTAGCCAATATTTTTTACTTTTTATCAACTTTATTTATATGTCATATATTTACACAAAATTTGGAAATATTTCCTCTAGCTAGCTATTTCTCACATGCCATTTTTTTTTTTGGAATCTACAGTGTCTAGTTCAAAGTGTTTCAAACCCCCATTTTTTTTATCTTTTGGAGCATGTGACTTGTTTGAACTAAGAGCTGCCATATCATTTTAGGCTAGTATGCTATTTACAGTTAAAAATATCATGTACCACTTCCCAAAATAGTTGTGGACCTCTATTTTTTTCTCAAAATTTTCTATGTACATTTATGATACAAATTGGCATATTCTCTATTTTGTGCAAAGTATTATTTGTAATTAGTGTTCATTGGTATTGGAAAATTTTGGTCATTGATCACTACTAGTTCACACATATTGCATTTGATCCTTTAGGTATTTTTATAGGGCCTGGGCCCTATGGGGCCAACCCTTTTGTGTTGGCCTAGATTCTTCCTCATTCCAATGTAAAGTGGGTAACATTTCAAGAATTTTTGTGACCTAATCTCCATGTTAACAAATTATCATTTAGAAAATGAAGAACATGAACTTATACTGAGAGGGGGGGTGAACAGTATAAGACTAAACCATTTAATAATTTTAATTTCAGATAGCAGTGGCATCAACATAACATTAAACAAGACAGAAAGCATTACACATAAAAGACCCATTTTAACGTGGTTCACCCAAGGTGGGTTACTCCACGGATAAAACTTTCCTCTAAAAATTATATCAAAACCTCTGGGAATCCTTCCCGATTACAAAGTTTATGAGCCTCAGCTCAAAGGAGACACCTTCCCCTAATTCTGCTTTGCTAGTGATCCTCTAGAAGACCTCTACCTCCTCTGCCCTTAGCAAGTGGAATTCTGTCCACAGAAGACACCTGTCTTCCTTGCTCTGGCTGGAGATCTCTGTCCTCAACTCTGTTACTGCAAAGCTGGTCCTCTTTTCTGTACCAAACACAGTCCTTCGGTCTAGCACAATTGTCCTCTTCCTCTGTTCCTTTCTGCACTTGGTTGAAAACAACTTTTCACTGCCTGCGCAGCTACAGCAGCACAGTCTTCTCAAATTACAGTAGCACTTGATCACCGTTTGTCCTTCACAACTATTCGCAATTACAGCAGCATCTACTTCGTGCACTTTGCTTTCTTTTACACAGACTGCGTGAACACAGTCGCAATCACAGCTGTTCTTAGATCAAATTCCACCCTTTTCATGATCTTCGCAAACACTGCAGCATTCGAACGCACAACAACTTATGCGCCTATGTACAACCACCACATCATACTTTTTGCACAGTCTTCTTATGAACAGTAGCACAGTCTTTGATACTTAGAAGATTCAACGAAATCCACTCTAATGCTGTAGTCGAACTTCGCTCTCTGCTTTTTCGATGATCGAACCTCACTAGTCGCACTAACTTTGCGAACGCCTCACTACGAATGCACACTTCGATCGATGCCCAAAATTGCTCAAACAGTCTTCCTTTAATACTCACAATCTTAAGATGAAATCTTGTTCTTTAGTCGGCTGTTCAATCTCCAAACACGTCGGCTGTAAAACCTTACACTTCGTCGACAAAGGTTAACTTCGTCGGCTTTAACCGCCTCTGTTGTTCTGTAGCTGTTCTCACGTGAAACTCAAACATGTCACGATATCGCTACGCCTTTGATTGCCGTACACCTTCTTTGGTTTGTTGTCACGAAATCGTGACACTACAGCCTTTGCTGACGTCATCGTAAATCTTGTCGCGAAATCGTGACGCTCTAGACTTCAAAGCCTTCTTCTCTGCTGTTGTCACGAAATCGTGACACCTTTGCCTCTTGCTGACGTCATCATGATTCTTGTCATGAAATCGTGACGCTCTGGACTTCAAAGCCTTCTTCTCCGCTACTTTCATGAAATCGTGACACCTTTGCCTCTTGTTGACGTCATCATGATTCTTGTCGCGAAATCGCAATGCTCTGGACTTCAAAGTCTTCTTCTCCGCTACTATCGCTGAAATCGTGACACCTTTGCCTTTTGCTGACGTCATCAGCAACTCTATCGTGAAATCGTGACACCTCTTGCTTCTTCATCCTTTTCTTGGTTTGCACTAGCGAAAATGAAACATGTCACGAAATCGCTACGCTTTTGCTGCCTTAAGCTCTTTCTTGCCAACTGCTCGTGAAACTGGAACATGTCACGAAATCGCGACGCTTTTGCCAACTACAAGCTGCCAACTCAACTTGTCATGAAATCGTGACACTTTCTGCATCCGTACAACTTCTTCGAAACTTGTCATGAAATCGTGACACTTCCTACAACTCAACATTGCCAACTCAACTTGTCATGAAATCGTGATAGTTTTTGCATCCGTACAACTTCTTCAAAACTTGTCACGAAATCATGACAGTTTTGCCCGTTCTGCCTCTGCCTTCCTGCATGTCGTGAAATCGTGACACTTTTCCCGCTTTGCCTCTGCCTTCCTGCATGTCATGAAATCATGACAGTTTTGGCCAAACTTTCTCTCTCCTCAAACATGTCATGAAATCGCGACAGTTTTTCCAGCAGCCTGCAAACTTTTTCTAACTTATCTTTTTCTGGATTTTTGGCAATTGGGCTACTTTGATTTTCTTGGAGACTTACTGACCAGCTGAAACCTTCATCAAAACACATCCTTAGACATAAAAACAAATTGCTCCAAGAACTCCTTGACATCAAAAACAACAACTACCAATAGCTCCTTGACATCAATGACAACAATTAAACTTAGGCAAAGGCAATGTACTCAAGATACCCAAAATTGCCAACAATCTCCCCCTTTGTCATTGATGGCAACCCTTAATTAAAAACACATCTTTCAAGAGCCAAAACTGAAATCAATCTCTTCAAGTTTTGCTCCCCACGACTTGAAGCTTTCCTCTTCACTTGAAAACACTCCCCCTTACTTAAATCTCTCCCCCTTTGTCATCAATGGCAAAGGGTCTCCTTTGGGGCTTGGGACTAAGAATGAGCCTCTTAGCTTAGTCCCTCCCCCACCTCTTGATGAGGTGACTAACCTTGAGGTAAAAGTACAACTCCCAATTTCTCCCTTAGATACTCAAACGTATCTCTTGGAAGGGGTTTGGTGAAGATATCTGCAATTTGCTCTTTAGTAGGTACATATTCTAGCTTGACCTGCTTCTCTTGCACTTTTTCCCTTAAAAAATGATATTTGATAGAAATGTGCTTCGTCCTTGAGTGCATTACCAGATTTTTAGAAATACTTATGGCACTTGAATTATCACAAAGAATAGGGATAGGTTGTTCATGCTTGACTTTGAAATCCTCCAGAGTTGTTTTCATCCATAAAACCTGAGTGCACCCAGCCACTGCTGCTATGTATTCTGCTTCTGTTGTAGATAAGGAAACAGAAGGTTGTTTCTTACTCAGCCAAGAAACTAGACTCTTTCCCAGAAAGAATGCTCCACCACTAGTGCTTTTTCTATCATCAATACTGCCTGCCCAATCTGCATCTGTATAGGTTGTGAGGGTGAAATCATCGCCTTTGGGATACCAAAGCCCAAAATCCATAGTGCCCTTCAAATATCTGAATATCCTCTTGACTGCTATAACATGAGATTCTTTTGGAGCTACCTGAAATCTTGCTACTAATCCAACGGCCTGCATGATATCCGGTCTGGTAGCTGTACTATATAGTAAACTGCCAATCATAGATCTGTACAATTTTTGATCTGCTGTTGGAGATTTATCATCCTTACTCAGATTGCACCCTGTAATCATTGGAGTACATACAGGTTTACTGTCCATCATCCCAAATTTTTTTAACATCTCTTTGATATACTTTTCCTGAGAGAGAAATATACCATTTTTTGATTGCGCAATCTGCAGTCCTAAAAAGAATGACAGCTCTCCAATCATAGACATCTCGAATTCCTTTTGCATGGTGTTAGCAAAAACTTTGCACATCTGAGTATTATTTCCTCCAAAAATAATGTCATCGACATAAACAACTACGATAATTATATCATCACCTTTATTCTTAATGTACAAGTTGCAATCTGCCACGCCTTTCCTGAAACCTTGTTCATAAAGATACCCGTCAAGTCTTGAGTACCAAGCCCTGGGTGCTTGCTTTAACCCGTACAATGCCTTTTTCAATTTACACACATAGTCTGGCTGTTCTGAAAGAGACGCACCTTCTGGCTGTTCTATATAGACTTCTTCATCCAACACCCCATTTAGAAATGCAGACTTTACATCCATTTGAAACACTTTGAAAGATTTGAAACTAGACAGGGCCAAAAACATTCTGATTGCTTCAAGACGTGCAACAGGCGCAAACGTCTCTTCGAAATCAACACCTTCGACTTGAGCATATCCTTTACAGACTAACCTGGCTTTGTTCCTGACAATCTTTCCATCCTCATTAAGTTTATTTCTGAAAACCCA
Source organism: Wollemia nobilis (assembly GCA_028583015.1). NCBI lineage: Eukaryota > Viridiplantae > Streptophyta > Pinopsida > Araucariales > Araucariaceae > Wollemia > Wollemia nobilis. The sequence goes on along the minus strand of JAQPPZ010017206.1, from coordinate 4,517,152 downwards.
TTTTGTGCCAATGACATTTTTGTTCTTAGGTCTTGGAACCAAATCCCAGGTTTCACTTTTTTCTATTTGATTTAGCTCTTCATCCATTGCTTTTACCCAAAAATCATCTGTACATGCTTCACTAAAATTTTTTGGCTCAATCTGAGATAACAATGAAACATTAGCAGATTCATGTGAAGGAATGACTCTTCTTCTTGTTTTCCTGCTATTTGGATCACCAATGATCAAGTCTTTGGGATGATGTTTCTGAACATACCGTGAAGGAGTTTTGGGAAGCAGTTGTTGTCTTTCCTCTTCTTCATCTGACACTTCTCTGAATTCTTCTTGACAGATTTCATCACTGAGTTCCTTGACTGGTTCTCTTATCCCTGTCTTTTCATCTATTGTTACATTTATGCTTTCTACAATGGTATGAGTTCTTTTGTTGAAGCATCTGTAGGCCTTACTTTTGCTGGAATATCCAAGAAAAATTCCCTCATCACATCTAGGATCAAACTTACCCAGATTTTGATCTTCCCTTCTGATGAAGCACTTACTCCCGAACACTTTGAAGTGTTTAACTGTAGCTGGTCTTCCTTTCCACAGCTCATAGGGAGTTTTATGATGATTGACTCTGAGTTGAGCCCTGGTAATGATGTGAACTACTGTATTTACTGCTTCTCTCCAAAAACCATCTGAAATATTTGACTCATTTAACATTGCTCTAGCCATATTTTCAACAGTTCTATTTTTTCTTTCAACTACTCCATTTTGTTGAGGAGTTCTTGCTGCTGAATATTCTCTTTTAATTCCGTGTTGTTCACAATATTCCACAAACTCATTTGAAGTGAACTCTCCTCCTCTATCTGATCTTAAGCATTTGATTCTTTTGTCAGTCTCATTTTCAATCATTTCTTTAAAAACTTTAAATTTTTCAAAAGCTTCAGATTTTTCTTTGAGAAAAGTAACCCAAGTCATTCTTGAGTAATCATCTATAAACAGCATGAAATAGTTATCTCCCTGAATGCTCTGAGTTCTGGTGGGGCCACACAAATCGGTATGAATAAGATCCAAGGGTTTGGAAGATGTATACCCTTTCGATTTGAAACTAGTTCTGGGTACTGTTTACCATGTTGACAAGGACCGCAAATGATGTTTTGGGGCCTTTTTATTTCGGGCAAGTCTCTAACTGCTTCCTTGTTACTAATACTGACCAGATTATCAAAACTCAAATGTCCCAATATTTTATGCCACAACCAACTCTCATCTTCTTGAGTTAGAAAGCATTTTTCTCTTTTTATCTCACTCAGCATGTAAAGATTGTTTGGAGTCCTTGTAGCCCTAGCAATAAGTTTTCCATTTAATTCTTTACTTATCTCACATCTATATGAAAAGAAAGATACTATGTGCCCTTGATCACAAAGTTGACTCACACTAAGCAAATTATGTCTTAGCCCTTCTACATAAAGCACGTTTTCTATTTTGGATTTCCCATCCAAACTAAGAGACCCTTTACCACAGATCTTTGCGGACCTGTTATCTCCAAAACTGACTGTTCCTCTGTTTGCTTCTTTTAAAGACAAATTTTTTTCTTTTTCTCCAGTCATATGTTTTGAACAGCCACTATCAAGATACCATTTTTCTACTTTGTCTTGAGCATGAAAAGCAGTTTGAACTATCATTGACTTAGATTTTATCTCATTCCTCCTTTTTGAGAACTCAAAACTAAATTTATCCAAAGCGCACATCCTTGCTATATGCCCAAAATTCTTGCACTTGTAACACATGATATTTTTATTCATAAGAGGTGCAAATGAGTTAACATTTTCCTTACTACGACTCTTCAGAGATTTATTGCAATGCATAGCTATGTGACCAAATTTTTTACAGGAAAAACAATATCCATGGAAGGTATTATGTAACCTGTTTTGATGCCCTGGAAGTTTGTTCTTCTTGCGATCAACTGGAATCCATTGCTCTTCAGAATGAAGATTGTCTTTGCTTGAAGACCCTGTTTCATGTAAGGTGATGCCATCCTTCTTTTCACACGGAAAATTCTATCTGAGAGATGACTGTTCTAACTTCACTCTAAGAGACATAATCTCTCCTTCTAGTTTCTCACAATCAGCCACCTTTCCTTTTAGAACCTCTGTTAGAACTTGTTCAATCCTCTTCCCTTCTTCAGCTAGAATTTTGAAATCTATAACACATTGAGCCAATTCTGATCTTGCTATCTCTTTTTCTTGGTAATGCTGCTTAAGGACAGAATTCTCTTCCCTGAGTTTCTCAAGCTTTCGTAAGGCCAAGAAGAATTCATTCTTGAGATCGAATTCAACCTTTTCTGAATTTATATGTTCCTCCGTTAGATCCTTCTCCAAGCTGTTAGGCTTTTTCTGGAGAGACCTGCTCTGATACCAATTGAAGAACATGAACTTATACTGAGAGGGGGGGGTGAACAGTATAAGACTAAACCATTTAATAATTTTAATTTCAGATAGCAGTGGCATCAACATAACATTAAACAAGACAGAAAGCATTACACATAAAAGACCCATTTTAACGTGGTTCACCCAAGGTGGGTTACTCCACGGATAAAACTTTCCTCTAAAAATTATATCAAAACCTCTGGGAATCCTTCCCGATTACAAAGTTTATGAGCCTCAGCTCAAAGGAGACACCTTCCCCTAATTCTGCTTTGCTAGTGATCCTCTAGAAGACCTCTACCTCCTCTGCCCTTAGCAAGTGGAATTCTGTCCACAGAAGACACCTGTCTTCCCTGCTCTGGCTGGAGATCTCTGTCCTCAACTCTGTTACTGCAAAGCTGGTCCTCTTTTCTGTACCAAACACAGTCCTTCGGTCTAGCACAATTGTCCTCTTCCTCTGTTCCTTTCTGCACTTGGTTGAAAACAACTTTTCACTACCTGCGCAACTACAACAACACAGTCTTCTCAAATTACAGTAGCACTTGATCACCGTTTGTCCTTCACAACTGTTCACAATTACAGCAGCATCTACTTCGTGCACTTTGCTTTCTTTTACACAGACTGCGTGAACACAGTCGCAATCACAACTGTTCTTAGATCAAATTCCACCCTTTTCATGATCTTCGCAAACACTGCAGCATTCGAACGCACAACAACTTATGCGCCTATGTACAACCACCACATCATACTTTTCGCACAGTCTTCTTATGAACAACAACACAGTCTTTGATACTTAGAAGATTCAACGAAATCCACTCTAATGTTGTAGTCGAACTTCGCTCTCTGCTTTTTCGATGATCGAACCTCACTAGTCGCACTAACTTTGCGAACGCCTCACTACGAATGCACACTTCGATCGATGCACAAAATTGCTCAAACAGTCTTCCTTTAATACTCACAATCTTAAGATGAAATCTTGTTCTTTAGTCGGCTGTTCAATCTCCAAACACGTCGGTTGTAAAACCTTACACTTCGTCGACAGAGGTTAACTTCGTCGGCTTTAACCGCCTCTGCTATTCTGTAGCTGTTCTCGCACGAAACTCAAACATGTCGCGATATCGCTACGCCTTTGACTGCCGTACACCTTCTTTGGTTTGTTGTCGCGAAATCGTGACACTACAGCCTTTCGTGACGTCATCGTAAATCTTGTCGCGAAATCGTGATGCTCTAGACTTCAAAGCCTTCTTCTCTGCTGTTGTCACGAAATCGTGACACCTTTGCCTCTTGTTGACGTCATCATGATTCTTGTCATGAAATCGTGACGCTCTGGACTTCAAAGCCTTCTTCTCCGCTACTATCGTGAAATCGTGACACCTTTGCCTCTTGCTGACGTCATCATGATTCTTGTTGCGAAATCATGACGCTCTGGACTTCAAAGTCTTCTTCTCCGCTACTATCATGAAATCGTGACACCTTTGCCTTTTTCTGACGTCATCAGCAACTCTATCGTGAAATCGTGACACCTCTTGCTTCTTCATCCTTTTCTTGGTTTGCACTAGCGAAAATGAAACATGTCATGAAATCGTGACGCTTTTGCTGCCTTAAGCTCTTTCTTGCCAACTGCTCGTGAAACTGGAACATGTCACGAAATCGCGACGCTTTTGCCAACTGCAAGCTGCCAACTCAACCTGTCGCGAAATCGTGACACTTTCTGCATCCGTACAACTTCTTCGAAACTTGTCACGAAATCGTGACACTTCCTGCAACTCAACTTCGCCAACTCAACTTGTCGCGAAATCACGACAAGTTTTGCATCCGTACAACTTCTTCGAAAACTTGTCAAGAAATCGTGACAGTTTTCCGTTCCCTCTGCCTTCTGCCATGTCGGACGAAATCGTGACACTTTTCCCGCTTTGCCTCTGCCTTCCGCATGTCACGAAATCATGACAGTTTTGGCCAAACTTTCTCTCTCCTCAAACATGTCGCGAAATCGCGACAGTTTTTCCAGCAACTTGCAAACTTTTTCTAACTTATCTTTTTCTGGATTTTTGGCAACTGGGCTACTCTGATTTTCTTGGAGACTTACTGACCAGCTGAAACCTTCATCAAAACACATCCTTAGACATAAAAACAAATTGCTCCAAGAACTCCTTGACATCAAAAACAACAACTACCAATAGCTCCTTGACATCAATGACAACAATTAAACTTAGGCAAAGGCAATGTACTCAAGATACCCAAAATTGCCAACAGAAAAGTCTTGTTGCTACCATAGGCCATAAAAATCCATATTTTTAGGTTACTCCTATAATAGTAATCTAACCACCTTTATTTCATGGAACCCTTGCTTTGGAGTGATCAACAACTATTGACCGCATAACCTTGCATCATCATAAAAACTTGGTATGTCTTTGGATATAGCAATAAAATCCTCCAAAGAAAATTTAGCTTCCATATAGAATTCTCAAGTCACCTCTTTTGAGTAGTAATCGGTCTCCATTTGATATTTTTTGACCACTTCCTAAATATAGTCCTAGTCTTCTTCAACCAAGTTGATCTCCTCAACATAGTCTAGATCATCCTCCAATAGGTTAACCCTTTCTTCTTTAAGTTTATAAACTTGGAAGGGAGATGGCTTTTCCACATAGATGTTGATATTTTAACCTTTGTAAGAGATGACCATATAATAATAATTTGTTAGAGTATATTGCATTATTTTTTACATGCTAATATACCCCCATGGTACCTTCATGGTACATTTGTAAATAACAGATTAGGGTTGAGTCATAGTTTATAGTATAAGTTATACTTCCCTTTTATGTAAGTGTGAATGTGTAAGAAATGCACAAGTGTCATGTAAATTTGTAATGTGCAAGAAATGCACAAGTTTCATGTGAGTTAGAGTGCAAGTGTAAGTTGAGTCTATGTGCACAAGTGTATTATATGTAAGACTGTAAATATGTAATGTAAAGATGTGCACAAGTGTCTTATATGTAAGACTGTAAATATGTAATGTAAATATGTGCACAAGCATATTAGATTAGAGTGTGCAAGTTATATAAGTGTAAGAGTCATGTATAGGTGTGCATATGTTATAGTGTCAAGTGTTCATCAAGTATGCAAGTGGCAAGTAGATAATCCAAGAGTCATGAGACTTGGCATATGGAAAGAAATATTCAAGTATCCAAAGAGTCACACTACTATGGCTATATTATGGAGGTAATACTCCATAACAAGATATAGAAATAAGGAGAACAAGTATTACAATATTTTGTAAGAGAAAGTGAAGCAATAAATCTTGTATACATTTTGAGCAATTAATATTATAAGTTATATTTTGTGCATAGTACATGATTGATTAAGGCTATTTACATTTATATTTCTGTATATTATTGAATTTTATTTGATTTATTATAAGCCTTGTTTTACATATTAATTTGCTCATATTATTCTACTCATATTATTATCTTGACCTTATTATATTGTGGTTATATTATATTTAGATCCTATGAAATATAACCTATGATATTTTGTGGTAGTATTAAGGCTTAAAAAGCCATCAATGTTATTATACCGAACTCTGTCTAGATTTATAGAGTTTATTCTAGCCACTATTATAAATTGATTCTATCCATATTTTATAAAGTCAATTAAGATTTTGCCTACTTTAAAGGCAGTAAAACTCAATATATATTTTAAGGTAATATTGAGTAGAAAGGCTAGGGTCTATCCACTAGGTTGAAGAATAACTAGTGAAGATAAGGACTCGGCTATATTTATAGGCATACCAATTCAAGATTATTTGGTCATTCAAGGATAAATCCAACCTTGACATTAATATTGATTTGTAGATTAAGAATTAAGAAGTGAATCAACTATGAGATAGTTGATCATTCAAGGACATAGCCAACCCTAGACATTGAATATTAAGGGATATTCAAAGTCACCTTGAAATTATATTGGATTATCTAGTAAGGAGGAGAATCATATTGAGTTATTAGGTGTGACCTAAGACATTATAAATTTTAGATAGCAAATATTAAGCTATAGAAGTGTGAGAAGCTTCCTACAAAATATAGATAAGATTTTTAGCTTCTAAGTGTAGAGAAAAGAAGATAACATCAGAAAGAAAGAATATCAGAAGAAATATAATAGGAGATTAAGAAGCATTCAGAGCTTCCAAATAGAAAATAAAGAAAGCAAAACAAAAGAAAGAAGATAGAAATATTAATATTTTGTATATCAGTCTTGAAGAAAGATAAATAATCATATAGCTTGCTTTATATTGCTTCAAGCATCGGATTAGAATCTACAATTGTTAAAATCTACAAGTTAGTATAGAAATAGAGGCCCTTATAAAGGAAATAAAGAGGTCCTTATAGATAAAAAAGAGAGGCTCTTATAAAGTAAAGAAAGAGACTCAATAAAGGTAATTACAAAGAAGGAACACAAAGGCTCCTTATAGAATAGAAAATAAGATTGTATAAAGAAGAGAAAATTTCCCTTATAAAATAAAGGAAAAGAGGCCATCAAAATAGAAGTCATCCAAAGAGAAAATATTAAAAAATAAGTTCAAAAACTAGAGTAGAGTAGCCATTTATTTGGGCTACATAGTTGTGGTTATTTATTAGAAAAGGATATAGCATAGAGTTAAAAGATAAGGTCATTAGGCCAAGATATGTAGAGTTAAAGAAGAAGACCATTAGGTTGAAATTCACAAAAAATAGAGACCCTCAATCCAATGTATGTGAAATGGAAGGGTATTGGGCCAACTCATGTAGATACGAAGGCTATGAGGTCAATGTTCATAGAGAAAAAGGATATCATGGCATCATACGTAGAAGAGGAAGCCAGAAAACCAAAGTATGAAAAAAAAATGGATAGGTGCACAAGCAAAATCTATTTAGAAAGGTGCAAGAGATAGTGATATTATCAAGCACCAATGCTAGCATCAATTTGTAATGTAGTCATAATTTGGAGCTTGAAATTGCATACAATAAGCAATGTGAGCAAGGTAAAGCATAAATAAGATAAGCTATAGTGAATAACTATAGTAAGCAACTATAGTGAGTGTAGCAAGTGTAAATATAGTAAGCTCGGTATGTTATCATACATAGTAGTGTAGAGTAGCAAAAATCATACACCTAAACATGTAATATGAAATCAAATTTACAAATGCAAATTATGTAGCCATTAAATCACAAAGAAATATATAAAACGGTGTTATCATTGATATTTAAAATCGTCTTTACAAAATATCCCTTTTAGGGATTATACCAATTTGATACAAAATTACAAATGAGAACCCAAAAGGGTAGGTGCAATTCACAGAGTTTTTGCTCTCCCAAAACTGATTATGGAGGGTTTCTTTGTGACCTCCGCTTATTGATGTAAATATTGGAGTATATTTATGATGAAAAGCTCTTGATAAGGCCTATAACCTGCACATAAAAGAACTTACAAGACATAAATAGCAAATGTGGAACCTCTCAAGATGAGACCCATATCCATAAGAGAAAATGAAAGAAAAATTCTTAAAACAATTAATAAATGCATGCAAAATGTACTGAAACTATGCTAAAATATAAATTAGGGACTGCTAAAGCTATTGTAATTAAAAACACAAAGAAAATAGATTTCACAGAGAGGCCATAATAGGGTACAGTGGTTAGATCTCTTAGCCATCAGAGGGTCCAGCGACTGCACCTGCGATCCACTTCAAGGCAAAGCAACCGCTGAACAGAGAGCTCTATCTACATGTCTAATGTAGAATGATGTCTAATTTTCTATAAAATTGATGTTCAAGGGTCTTGATCTTTGAAGCATAGCTGAATCATGGGAATTGGATCAAATTTGGGATGATTCGATGGTAAAATGAGTTGTAATTGGCCTTCAAGCTTCAAAGGACTCCTTTGATGTGAATGCAAGATTCATGATGGGATTTGGGAAGCACTTTGTTGCTTATGAGAGAATTGTCTCTCTATTACTTAAACCAGTAGCACTTTTTTGCATTCCTATTTGATTTCATCTCTCTTTTTATTCAAGTTTTTGGGCTCCTTTTATAAGATTTACCAAGTGCAATATTGGCTTGCAAGGGAAGCCAAGATCAAGATTCGGTTAGGATCTATGCAACTCAGGCATCACTTATAGAAACTTCTCATGGTTAGTTGTTATGCACAAGTTGTGTTGTAACTGATTTAGCTCAGCTTGGGGAGCCCAAATTGGTTACAGGTGTGGCCATCCTAGGGTGAAGTGCCTAGACTTGGGGGTTGTCATAGGGTCCAATGGTCATTGGAGGTTGCTCTTGGGTATGATGATCTAGTCTATAAAGGGATATATTGCCCTATTGGAGTGGTAAGAACCACTTTTGGGTCTTTAGAAGGCCCCAGATGAGTCATATGGCTTGAAAATATGTCCATATAGGTAGCCACCTCAACATGATGTATTTTAGGTGTCTATAGATACCCCTTTTTGATATGTGTTGTGTGAAAGCACAACACTGAGCAAAAATAGATAACCTAACATCACATTGTAGGTTGATTGATGTTCATTGATCTGGTAAAATTTAGATGCCCCAATCATGGAAAGAGCATGCATCTCTAAATCATTACCTCCAATAGTTTGGTGGATTTTATTTGTGTAAAACTTTGATGAATCTGAAGACAATCAGGTAGTGTTGTAAAACTACATGTTCTACTAGTTCAAACTAACAAAGGTTTAGTTTAAAATTTTTGCTTTTTGCCCAGTAAATAGGGAATCTTATGATAGCTTATAGAAATGATTCTTATATGAATGAAATTTGCATGATTAAGTGTTTAATTGTTGATTTTGATTATGAATTCTTTGATTATGACTACCCTCTCAAGCAATGAGTCGATGAGGAAATGGCAAGTGATGAAAGCGATGAGTCACTTGACCAAGATGAATTTTTTAAGCATTGCAAGATGATAACAAATGTAAAAGGGAAATAATGTTATAGTTGTAATTTCAATCATTATTGGTAATTGTACATCTCTATCCGAAGGAGCAGTCCAGCCACATGGCTTCCTTGGGGATTGAAGTGAAGGCATTTTGATTCATCGATGAATTATTTGGTTCAAATGGCCTTATGGTAATTTACTCATCTTACCGAATAGTATGGATAGCAATTCACTACAACCGCCAAGTGTATAGGGTAAATTAAAAGGTACGATGTGCACTTGAGATTTTTTTTATTTGATTTTATTTTTTCTAATTAAATTTTTTGATGAAAGTGGACCATTAGATGTTGTTAAATGTCTAAATTAAAGCTCATGATGCTATCAAAATGTGTGCATTTATTACCATTTGGATATTGTCTTAGGGTACAGTTACCACGATCTACAAATTGTGGGGTCATATTGGGTACAGAAGTCATGTCGAAGTGTGACCACTCCACCCCACGATGGTCATGAAATTTGGAAAATATAAACGCAAATTGTCCAATTTTTAATTTCATTGTGACAATTGGTAGTGAGAGAAATGTGAGCCATGAGGTAGAAGGGAAAGATTCTGATAAGGAATGTTTTTGAACTTCCGATAGAGGACCATGACAATCCAACCATAGGCATCAACGAGTGGAGGAGCCAGAGCTCCTAAGGTAAAACTCTCAATCCTTCTCTCATAAATTTTATAATTAAAAAAAATAAACCTCACTAAGTAATGAGAATAATGAACCCCATTAAATTATTGGCAACGAACCTCACCTTAGCCTAGGAATGTATATTAGGATACCTTAAGGGTAGGTTAATTATTTTTTAGCATTTTTAGGATGGGAAATGACCCCATGTAGGTGCCACTACGGGGTCATCTTGGGCAGAAGTGGCTCCCCTTTAGTAGGAAGGGGGTCATCATGAGGTATGGCAATCGTATTTGAATTCTAACAATCAAAATTTTGACCATTGGGGTGATCATCCTGGGGTCTAGCGATCGTGCATGGAAGCCGTCAGGGGCTTAGATTGACCTCACAACTAAAAAAATATATTTTTTTAAATTTTAATTGCATTTTTCTTTGTGAAATTTTTATTGCACTTTTTTTTTGAGATTTTTTTTTATTTTTGTTTTGGGTGTCAGATGTTGACGGTTCATGCTAGGGAACCCACCCTATTTACTGATTTGTGGAAGGATTTTAATACTTATAATTGGACATGGTTTGGAATGATCAACCTCAAACAGGTAATGTGCCTACCTACAGTGATATCGAATCAGGATTATCTCATGATCATGACTTGTCATTGGGATAATATGACCAACACTTTCCATCTCCCAACTAGCAATATGACAATGATGTTGGAGGATATCTACAGGATTACATGAGTGTTTACAGTAAACAAAAATACGAAGATAAACTGCCACGCTTCAAAGCAATGATGGAACTGCACGAAGGGACCTGCGGCTAGTCATGCAACGGTTTGGATTGTTTTTGATTATTACTATTTGTCCATGGTGTAAGTTACAGGAGGCAGTTTTAAGAGAACTTTATTTGATAGTAGATTTAACAAATTCTTCTATCATCTACTTTTTGTAGATATGAATGTTCAATGTCCTCATCATACTAGAAACGAAAATAGACTAGAAAAAGAAACTTAGGTAGCTATATTGAAAGCTCTTATGGTGTGTAACAGAGTTGAGTTTTGAGTGTAATGTATATATATTGTAACAGATGATATGACAGAGTTGAGTGTTGAGTGTAATGTATATATATTGTAATAGATGGTATGACATACTTGTAAATATTTGGTGACGATGGTTTGACATTCTTAAAATATACTCTTTTATGAAGACATAATATAAAAGAATTATTTTAAATAGATATTTGTGGCATGATTGTTTGATAGAAAAATGTAGATAAATTAATATAAATACATTACATGTATATGTAGCTGTATCGCTCCAAATTTTTCGCATCCCTACCTTCAGGCTATTGGATCCGCACCCGAAGGAGGATGGGAAAAGGATGGTGCGGTACCTCGGACGAGAGGACTTCATGAAGGTCCCGCCTCTCAAGGGAGGTGTATTTTGGTGATTTTTCGACGGATGGTGGGTTCACCAGGAAACATTTGGCGGTAGTTTCCATGCCTAGGTTTTGGGAATGAGTTTTGATGAGTTCATTTTATTTTTAAAAATTCATCCTAGGTTTGGCCGAATGATTCTAACTTAAACTACATGAAAATGCAATTTAAATGAATACAGCAAATAGAAAAGAAAGCAGAAACAGAGAATTTGCAAGAGGCCAATGAAGATTACCTGATCCGGAAGTCTGATGAAGTTTCTGATTACTTGTAGCAATCTGGATCGTCTGCAATTCAACAGGATCACCTTCAATTTGATAAAATCATCTAAACTGACAGGATCATCTGCAATCTGACGAATTCATCAGACGAATTCATCAGAGACCTGCAAAACAGCAAACAGATGTGAAATACAAGAAATTATATTTTGTAAATAGGGGCAAACTATATGAAAAAGTAATATGAGTATTGAACAATATACAAGAACAAAAGTAAATGCAAATCACTGTGTTTAGATAGCAGAATATGATCTTAATATGCAAACTAGACAAAATGGGTGAACTCCAGATGCAATATAGTATAAAAACTGAATAGACAATCTAATTTATAGCATAAAATGACAAAGAAAAGAGAAAGAAAAGCAAACTCTAGGCACTGATTGCCTCGATGTGTGCTGTAGTCGAAATCGTCTCGCATCAGAACAAGATCGTCCCGAATTTGATGAGATCGCCTCCGATCTTGACAGGTTCGTCGGCTACAATAGATGCTAGGTCCGGCTAAAAACCAGTGGTGTACCTGCAATAAAATTAATATAGGACTAGTGCAAGAGCAAATTTGAAGTGTTTTAGCGCATAGGGAGTTGATTTACATAAAAATTCAGCCAAGGGTTGGAGAAGGAAAAGTTTTAGAGTTAAATAGGCATAGGATAGTTGTTGGGAGGTTGGAGATCATCTCAATTTGGGAGATCTCCAACGGGGGAAGGGTCCCAACGGCGCAGACACGCTTCTGCCCGGATTGGAGACCCGTTGGAATGGATTCCAACTATGCAAATTTAGTTTTGCGACAAAATCGTCTGGACGTTCTAGTCCAGACGAAATCGTCAAATGCGGGCGATATCGTACGATCGGAGATGATATTGTCAAACGGTCAAAACAACTGCTAAAAATGGCACAGAAAAAGAGGAAACGGGTTTCTCGACGGTTAACGGGCAATTTGGGAGGTTAAATTTGAATTTAAATTTATTTACTAAGGTGAATGTAATTATTCCAATTTCACTGTGCCAATTTTAGGGTGCTACATTTTGCCCCTTCTTTAGCGAATTTTCTGAAGAAAAAGCGTTAAAGATGAGTTCTTCTCGATCTACGAGAAAGCAAAAAATTATTCCCATTTTTAGGCGACGATTCTTGGTCGAATCATATGACAACTTACTATGGTGCCCCCTCCGTGTTTTTACCCAAATCGAACGTTTGAGGTAAAAACGCGAAAAAGCAAAAATTATTTGTGAATTATTTTGAATAAAATTAAGAAAAATAGGGTAAAACCCTAATTCATTGTTACTTGTTCATTTCATTGTTTTTAGAGCTCTGGAGCAAAAATGGTAGAGACAGCGCACAGATCTGCAGAGGTCCGTCGCGGTCTATGGGTAGGGGTTTAAAATTAGTTTAGATTGATTTAATTTGAATTTACATGCTTTGTAAATGAATTTTAGGATGAATTTTGAGCATCGCGGCCGTTTTTGGCCATCGACGTCGTCCGGACGAAATCGTCTCAAGTTCGTCAATTTCGCCCAAGGGCGAAATCGACGAAAAAGGGACGATTTTTTCAAATTAGAGACGATTTCGACATGCGAAATCGAAGACAATTTTGCTCAAATTTTATACGATATTGGCCAATAGTGGGTGATATCATCAATTGCAAAAATTTGATCTTTAAGTGACATTATTGATTGCTAAAATTGTTATTAATGATTGTTTGTTGTTTTGATTGTTTATGCTTGCAGAGAGGATTACTAAAGAGTAGAGAGTGGAAATACGACGGGCTGAGAGATGAATTGGCCGCTCTCACCCAGGCATAGTGGGATCTGTTGGCACAGGCCGGCTTGCAGCATGTGGCAGAGATGCCATAGGTTTCTACTGACATGGGGCTACTGACAGCCCTAGCAGAGAGGTGGTACCCGGGCTCTTCATGCTTCTGGTTACCAACAGGGGAGATGACTCCCACACTAGAGGATGTATGGAGGATTCTTAGAATCCCCATACAAGGGAGGATGATCACACCTATTGCCAATCAGGGCCACGCAATGGGATGACTCTGCGGTGACCCAAGCTTCACCCTGGAGAAGGGCGGAGTGAACATCGAGGCACTGCGCCAGATGCCTGGGGCATCTACACTGACACAAGTTTTGGCTGGGGTGGTTGGTGGACTTCTGCTGTGCCACCAGAGTAGATGCAGGGTACCATGGATGCTGGCAGATGTGATCTATGACATGCGCGACCATGGCTACAGATTTTCTTGGGGCAGCTTTGTTCTATGCCGGCTGTACAAGATCCTTTACAGGGTCATGTACAAGGGTGGGCGATGTCTGGTCATGACATTGCTCCTACAGGTTTGGTGCTAGGAGCACATTGCGATGCGGAGGCCGGTAGGGCTTCCACTGATAGGGGTTGACGGGGAGAGGCCCCGAGTCTTCTACTAGTGGCTCCGGAGAGGGGCATAGTGATGGATCGACCTGCCGGTGTCCCGGAGACTACTGGATGACTTGGTCCCAGACCAGATCACCTAGAGGCCATGGAGGTAGCATCTAGGGTGGGCAGAGGATGCACAGGAGCTAGCTCGCATCAGGCGAGTCTGCTAGCTATGGATGGAGAGGGGAGAGGTGGAGCTCCACTTCTATGACCGAGTGTTGCGATAGTTTGGTCTACAACAGGGGATCCCATCTCTCAGGGATTATGAGTTTTCCTGGACTGTCCGGGATAACACCATAGTTAGCGGGGCTCCAGATATGCAACGATTCTGGATTCAAGACATGGACGATGCCCCCATTCAGCCAGTGGATGGGGACGACATAGGGGTAGCCAATGGCTACGATGCCTGGTACGTAGGCATCCGCCCTCCTTGGATGACGAGGGCTCAAGGACCGATCCACGTAGTTGTGCATCGAATAGGGAGGCGACGCCAGGCGGCGATAGAGGTAGCTCGGGGTCATGGCAGAGGAGAGCAAAGGAGGCCACAGGCATAGGAGAGGTCGCGACAGAGGGAGAGGGAGAGGAGGGAGGCGAGACCCCCATCTCCATAGAGGCCACCATCGCCTGATAAGGGAAAGGGTGTGGACATTGGCGAGAGTAGCGAGATGGCTACTCTCCAAGCAGAGAGAGATCATCTATGAGCTTAGGTGCAGACGTTACAGGATGCAGCTGCACAGCACCAGGATGAGGTGTCGTAGCTACGAGACAAGAATGCTTGTCTCAGGGCACGAGGCGGAGGGGTGAGCACTCAGGAGCTGATGCGGTCGGTTTCTCAGACCGCATTCTATCAGGCACTATACTACCAGGTGGTGCCAAAGGGCTAGAGGATACAGGTGCCACCGGCCATAGCAGATCCTATCAGGACAGGGTCGATGAGGAGCTCATCCCGATCGATGATGAGGACTTGCAGTACCACACATACTACGATGGGACCACCTCGTCCTTCGCAGGGCGGGGGAGGAGATGAGGCCAAGAGCTCTAGAGGCTCTCGAGGCTAGAGGGCGGGATACTGCCACTGATATTGTATTATACTTATATTGATAGAGGATTGAGTATGCCGAGGTACAGATTGTCGCATACCAATCCAGTGTTGATGATGTATATATTTTGTTGATATATATAGATGAGATATTTTTGATCATATGACTTGTCTTATGTGATGCTTATGATGCTTTTTATGTTTGATTGATTGATTGAGTTGATTGATGTAATGATTTTATTGATGATTCATGTAATTATGTCATTTTGGAAAATATTATAACTTGGATGTCATGCTTTAAATATTTTAAATGAAATAATCTGATGTAACAAATTGATTGGTTGTAATGAAATGTGATAAAAATAAAAAGAGATTTCTAACAATAATTTCAAAGGACATTGTCGCTATTATAGACCATTTCATGGAGTCGCTGCTCACTCGGTCGTCAAGCTAGTCCCAGGATAGAAATATTGTTAAAAGAAAAGAGTGCTTAAGAGACTGTATTAAGACTTTGTTGTGATGATGCAAATGATGATGATGATGGTTTGCTTTCAGATTTCCATAAAAATATTATGCATGAAATATTGTGAAATGATTTTTGCTAGGCATAAATTCTTAAGTGTGATAAAATTTGTGAATAATTCCTTAAGAATTATACCATCATTGCAAAATGCAAAGGTGACATAATGACATAACATAGTAAAAATGTATTTGCTTTCGCAAAAGCATAATTTGTGTAAAATGAAGTCATATGTTTTGTATGATCTTTGATAAATCAAGAAATAAAATTGTTACAATGGTTTGCGCTAGGCATAGAATATGTAGGTATAGACTTATACCATCATCGCGAAGATCAAAGAAAGGATAGTTTTATTGCATGATTAATTTTTGATGAACAGAAAATATGATAATGAGGACTTGCGCTAAGCATAAAATTCCCATTTTGGTTTTGGAACTATGCCATCGTCGCGAAAGTCGATAAGATATATATGATATGTTTTGATTGAAATTTTTGATTTTTTCTATTATATAGTTATCTTTGTGGTAAATAATTGTACTTGGTTTATTCCAAACAAGTTTGCAAAAATAATATTTCAAAGTATTTTGAAGACAAAAAGTTAGATTTATAAGGAATCCCATGTGCATAAGTGAATTCATTGCCAATCTTGATTTATCATAATGATAGACAAAATCTCTCAAATACAAATGTGTGTGCAATTGCATTGTTCATTTACCAATTTTGAGCAAGATACTATGATACAAGTGATTTGAAGAAACCAAATAAGTGTTCATTAACCATGATGTAGATGCATATAACCATACTAGGCTACTATGTAGATCGGATTATCAAGAGCTAGCTAATCCATAAGAAGACATAGGTCTGTACAAAAGAAGGTCGCTAATGTGACAGACATATCACCACGCTAGGAGTTACCCAAGGCCAAGCGGGTTGGGCACAAACCACCTGTTATGGGGCTTACCTCACGGTTTCGAATAATTGAGAATTCCAGGGATTCAAGCTCATTCACCCTTCTTTTCTTTTCAAAGGGTAGGGAAAGGGATTTTATTGCTTTTCTTGCTTTCTTTTGAACTTTGCTTATTTTTATTTTTGTATTTCTTTTGCTTGATAATGCTTGGAACATTGTTGACATAACATTTTTCTTTTCTCTTTTTCTTGAATTTTTCTTTTCTTTTTCTTTTTCTTTTTCTTTTTCTAGGGATACTTGCTCGGATTAGCTGTAGAGCAAGGGATTTTTATTCTGGGTAGGGGTGAGCTTGTCCTTTTGCCAATTCTCAAATATTCTAGACCATGTGCATGATAGGATAGCAAGGGAAACTTTTCACTCAAGAAATTAGTTCTACTATGTAGCAAAACATGGAAATTACAAATATAATCATTTCATTGTGAAAAGATGTGCTTGGTTTAAGTAAATAACAAGATCAATTCTCTATGCTCAAACTTTATTTAATTGAATTTTGTGAACTTTGATATAAGAGAGATTAGTAATCATGCCAGATAAAATCAAGATATTTATTGTGTGAGTGTGCAAGTGAGGGATGCCAAATAAATGCTAGTTTTATCCAAAATAAGTTGAAACATAGAATTGCAATAATTGTAAGAAAATAATGATTTTGAGAAAGTTTTGAGAATGTTGACTCTCTCTTTCTTTCTGTATATTGTTTTATTTTTGTTTCGAAAGAGTCAGGCATATAGCTGTTTGTAGATTTTGATTTTGATTTTAGTTTTTGAGAAAACAATTTAACAAGTGCTTTAAATAAATGCAATAGATAGTTTTTGAATATTTTTGGATATTTATGAATGTTTTTGGTGTTTTTGAATAATTTGAAAGAAATATAAGATAGTAATTTTGAACAAATATATACATGGATGAAATGACCAGATTTATGCATAGTAACGTTTGAGATGTAAAATATTCATGGGTTCTTTACCATCTAAGGTAGATAATTTATATGCTCCTGATTCAAATTTAGCAGTAATAATATATGGTCCAAGCCAGTTGGGCTCAAATTTACCTTTAAGGTCCTTAGTTGCATTTGTATTTTTTTTTATTTTTGAGGATTTTTATTTATTTTTTGTATTTTGATTTTAATTTATGAATTGAAATTGGTGGTATATACAAGATGATCTATATACACTATACAAGGTTTATTTGAGTATAGCATGTCTAAGGTTGCTTCAAAATCAAAGGAAGTTTTGAAGGATAATTTGGTTGGGGTGAAGGTAAGGACAAAAGATGATAAATAAAATGTAGTGATAACAAAAGCTTTGTTATAATGTAGAATAATGTAGAAAAAGATTTGACTTTTATATGTGTAAAATTGATCATGTTACAAAATAAAATGTCAGAAGGATAAGAAGGTTCTTCATTCTTATTATTATCTTCCAAGTCTTGATAAGATGGAGAAAGTATATGTGAAAGATATGCATGAGTGTTATTTGGTAAACAAGGATGATCATATATGGATGAAGGAAAGTGATGGATAAAAAATAATTGTGACAATAGAGAGTGTATAGAACTTGATGTTTCAATCGTTAAATATTCTTCAAATGGTTTTGGGTCACCATGTATGGTAACAATTTTATTTGTAAGTTCAAACTTCAAACATTGATGAAGAGTGGAAGGGACAACCCTCATCGTATGAATCCAAGGACTTTGGAGAAGTAGTTTGTAAGGTGAAGGACAATATCCTACATAGAATAAAGTATCCAGGATCTTGGATCCAATATTAAGGGGAAGAATTATAGTACCTTGATGATCTTGAATTTCATTGTTAAAATATTTTATAAGAACATTTGATTCATTAAGATCTTCCTCCTTTGATTTGAGTTTTTGGAATAATTGATAAGTGCATAAATTAAGAGAGGAGTCATTATCTACCATGATAGTTTTAACAGGTGTTTCTTCACTAGATCGGATAATGTAAAGATAGGAGTCTTCTTGTGGAGTAGAGGAAGGAATATCCTCATCATAGAATGAGATATGGTTAACCTCAAGAGGGTTTACACCATTAATTATGTTCTTAGAGAAAATATGATGAGGAAAAAATTGTTGGCTAGGTATTTTGAACAAAATTTCCATATGAGAAATTTGTAATACTTCTAAAATGGATATCTTTGTTTGAGGATTAATCACTTGTTGTTGGTTATCAAAGTGGATTTCAGATTGAAATTTTGATTCTAAAGATGAGCTTTCTATGCTTACATTCCATTTTGGATCATTCTCTATAGCCAAAGATAGTTTTGAAGGTTGGTCAAATGAGGAATCCATCTCTTGAATATTAGATTGAGTTGATTGAACTTGAGGTTGCTCATTTGTAGTTTTTGTTACAATATTAATAATATCATCATGATGGGACACATTAACATGCAATATTTGATTGGTTTCTTGTTGTTGATAATTGAGTAGGGGTTCTTGGGAGATCCCCATGTCTTGATTGATTATTGGTATTTGTTGTGTAGGAGTTTGATAGTTTATTGGAGATTTATAATCAGTTGTAGATTGTAATTCCTTTATATTAAAAAGATCCTTATCAATCAAATATTGAATTGCACATCTTAAATATTTATAATTTTGTGTCATATGTCCATCTACTCTATGATATTCACAATATAGCTCAGGTTTAAACCAATCTGATGTGGTATTAGGTTGTCTTATGGAAGGCAGTTCAATAATATTTGTGTCAACTAAATACTTGAGAATTATATCCATTGGTTGATTACGCTTAGTAAATTTACGTGATGAAGGTTTTTGAGAAGTTTTTGATAAATGCTTTAGGAATTTCGTCATAAAAGGACCTAATGTTTTCTCACCTCTACTTTCTTTATTATGGGTTGAATGATGATAGGAAGATTGCGAAGCATGAGGTGAGTGCATGGTAGAATTGGAAGAATAAGTATTTTCTTGTTGAAATGGATGTGTTATATTGAAAGAAGAGTATTGAAAAGGGAGAGGAGGATTATATGTGGGTTGATAGACATAATATGGATATATGGGAGAATAGATAATATCGTTATGAAGAGGATTGGCAAAGGGATTGTCTTGTTGGGGTAAGGATGAAAAATGAGAGAAGTGTGATGGAGGTGATGTTGAATAGGGATAAGGTTGGTCATAATCAATAAATGTATTTGGCTGAATTCTTCCAACATTATTGATGGGCTCATATTGATTTGAGTAAAAACTCATGGTTTCTTTAGTACTTCTAAAAGTGATATTTAGCATCTACTATTTAGAGTTGAATCTAAAACATACAAACTTGAAATGATGATTTTGTTTTTGTTTTTCTTGTATATATATATATATATATATATATATATATTGTTTTTTTGTTTTTGTTTTCAAAAGGTTATGATGCATTCACATTGGGTTCACCAAAATGTATTGCTCCAAATTTTTCGCATCCCTACCTTCAGGCTATTGGATCCGCGCTCGAAAGGAGGATGGGAAAAGGATGGTGTGGTACCTCGGACGAGAGGACTTCACGAAGGTCCTGCCTCTCAAGGGACGTGTATTTTGATGATTTTTCGACGGATGGTGGGTTCACCAGGAAACATTTGGTGGCATTTTCCACGCATAGGTTTTGGGAATGAGTTTTGATGAGTTCGTTTTATTTTTAAACATTCATCCTAGGTTTGGCCGAATGATTCTAACTTAAACTACATGAAAATGCAATTTAAATGAATACAACAAATAGAAAAGAAAGCAAAAACAAAGAATTTGCAGGAGGCCAATGAAGATTACCTGATCCGGAAGTCTGATGAAGTTTTTGATTACTTGTAGCAGTCTGGATCATCTGCAATTCAACAGGATCGCCTTCAATTTGATAAAATCATCTAAACTGACAGGATCGTCTACAATCTGACGAATTCGTCAGACGAATTCATCAAAGACCTGCAAAATAGCAAACAGATGCAAAATACAAGAAATTCTATTTTGTAAACAGGGGCAAACTATATGAAAAATTAATATGAGTATTGAACAATATACAAGAACAAAATTAAATGCAAATCACTGTGTTTAGATAGCAGAATATGATCTTAATATGCAAACTAGACAAAATGGGTGAACTCCGGATGCAATATAGTATAAAAACTGAATAGACAATCTAATTTATAGCATAAAATGACAGAGAAAAGAGAAATAAAAGAAAACTCCAGGCACTGATTGCCTCGATGTGTGCTGCAGTCGAAATCGTCTCGCATCAGAATAAGATCATCTTGAATTTTATGAGATCGCTTGACAAGTTCGTCGGCTGCAATAGATGCTGGCTCCGGCTGAAAACCAGTGGTGTACCTGTAATAAAATTAATATAGGACTAGTGCAAGAGCAAATTTGAAGTGTTTTAGCGCATAGGGAGTTGATTTACATAAAAATTCAGCCAGGGGTTGGGGAAGGAAAAGTTTTAGAGTTAAATAGGCATAGGATAGTTGTTGGGAGGTTGGAGATCATCCCAATTTGGGAGATCTCCAACGGGGAAGGGTCCCAATGGCGCAGACACGCTTCTGCCCAGATTGGAGACCCGTTGGAACGGATTCCAACTATGCAAATTTAGTTTTGTGACAAAATCGTCTGGATGTTCTAGTCCAGAAGAAATCGTCAAATCTGGGGCGATATCATCTGATCGGAGACGATATCGTCAAACGGTCAAAACAAGCTGCTAAAAATGGCACGAAAAAAGAGGAAACGGGTTTCTCGACGGTTAACGGGCGGTTTGGGAGGTTAAATTTGAATTTAAATTTATTTACTAAGGTGAATGTAATTATTCCAATTTTACTGCGCCAATTTTAGGGTGCTACAGTACCATGATTGTTGGATTCTCTCATATTATCAAGATCCTTAATTGATTGACTAGTAGGACGTGTAATGTTTTTAACAATAAGTGACGTGGCTTATTTTTAAGCTGCATGAGTGGTGAAGATCATTATATTATATAAAATTAAAGTAGAAAATAAATATATTTTATCAAACATATCGTATTAGTATAACTCTTCTTTAGTGCAACCCTTAAAAAAACCTAGTGAAAATCTTACCGAAAATTCTGAAGTATTAGATATAATGTAAAAAAAAGAGAAAATTGTTTAGGAACTTTTAGATGCACTAAATAGTGATAAACTTTCCTTTAGACCAGTGTCATAAAGGATTTTTCCTGATCAATTTGTTTCTAGATAAATTTTATAAAGGACTTTTTCTTGGACTTTAGATAAATTTCATAAAGGACTTTTGCCTTGTTTTTAGATAAATTTCATAAAGGAATTTTGCTTTGCTTTTAGACAAATATCACAAAGGACTCTTTTTGATGAATTTGTCTTACAAATGTCATAAAGAACTTATATATTACCTTTAGACAAATGTTGTAAAGAACTTTTACCTTAATTCTACATAAATGGCATAAAAAATTTGTCTTACCTCTGGATAAATTTCATAAAGGACTCTACTATGCCAAATAATAATAGACTTATCTCTAGATAAATTTCATATAGGATTTTATCTATGTTGTGTAACAGACTTATCTCCATTTTTCTCATGAGATGAGGAACCAAAAAATCAACACTCTTATCTTTTTCATTTATATAACTACTTTTAAAACGCATTGCCTTACATCAGTTGAGATTTGAAGTCAACATAGGTAGAGTTAATTTATGGGTGGAGTAGCAAGCAAGTTTCGGTATAAAATTATTCCAAAATTCTATTGATCAGTGGATTATTAATATTTATCAATGTTGTTAGCTTTATCCGGACATTATCCGTTCAACTATTTTCTAACCCTTATTTCTATCCCTAAACTTACACTTTTATCTGGGCTTAATTGATTCAACACCTAAATTTAGTTGACAAGGTATACCAACCTACTATGAACTTTGGATTGAAGCAATATTTGATCCATACAATGTTAGGGTTTGATCTGTAATTAGCGAGTGCGTGCCTCCCAGAAAGTCATAGACTCATAGTCACGGTTCAAGTTTTCGTTGATGTAAATTTAGACCCCAATAGTACCTTGATTTCAAGATCCTCCATAGAGGTTAGAAGCTGGTTGTTATTAGCCTTGTCAGAGCAGAGCTAAGGGTGAAGGTGAGAGCAATGGTGCAGGACCAGCCTGACTGATCTACATGTGTTCTATATTTTTGAGAGTGTGAGGTCTAAGGACCCACTTTATTGGAGCCTACGAGAATTGTATACCATTATGTACTTATGGCATTCCTATTAAAATATATATATATATATATATATATATATATATATATATATATATATATATATATATATATTCCTTATGACTCATCATGTGTTTATGATTTTGCTTTGATTTTATGTTATGTATGCATTAACTAGATGTAATGCTTATGTTATGATATATTGTTCTATACATGTGATGTCCTAATGACATGCAATAGTTAGATGATTGATGTATGATGTGATTCTGTGATCTATATGTATGAATCTGATACTATGTATGTGTATATGGATGCCATGTTAACTATTAAATGCATGTTTATGTTTATTTAATTTCTTATGCATTTAATTTTTTTTATATGATATGGCAGATGTAATGTATATGTAATGTATTAATTTCATGTGGATGATCTAATGCAAATGCACATGTATGCTTTAATCATTAAAAAAATAATAAATGAATCTAGTTTATATTTAGCAGACTAATGGCAGACACCATAGAATGTATAAAATTCATGAATTAAAATGTGAACCCTTATCACAAGAGTTATACATTTATACATGCATATGTGAGATGAATTATGTGAAATGTAGGGGCTTTCCCTATAAGCTTTTGCAAACTAAAAGGTATGCATAAAATAGTCAGTGGCCATCTAAATATCATTGTTGATATCCATCTGGTATCTATCCTATCTTATAAACACCCCTTAATAAAAAAAAGTTCATAAGGAAAACTGTGACTGTTAGTGAGATGATTTGTTGCTATGAGAGGATTTTTGAGGTTTTCCATGAGACTCAAACACCCTATTTAATTGATCAAAAGTTGTATACTGAATACACAAGACTTTTAAAATATATAAGTCTATTAAGAAGACCCAAATATTCATTATCTCTGTGTGTGCATAGTGAATGCATTAGATAAGGCATAATACTAACTAATTTCCAAGCAGGTTTCATGCAACCCATTGTTATAATGAGGATCACCATATGATCATTCTAATCCTAAATTTGGACGTAGTTATAGACTTTTTTTAGGAAATAAAAACCACCAAAACCTTGCTCATCCATAATATGACATTGGTCTGTACAAAATAAGGTCGATAATGTGATAGACATATCACCATGAGTAAGGTTACTCCATTTCCATGCATGTTTCATTCAACCCATTGTTTTAATGGAGATCACCCCATGTATTTTGAATACTAAAAATTCCAGGGATTCAAGATCATTACTCCCTTATTTTATTTTAATTGTTTTGGATACTTGCCCATGCTTAGTGGTAAAAACCACTATTTATTTATTTTTATTTTTTTGAGCAAGGGATTCGCTTAGTGATGACAATCACTGTTTATTTTGCATTATTTTAAGAATTTACTCATTTTGTGATAGAGCAAGGGATTATTTGGGTAGGAGGTACTTGTCCTTTTGTCAATTCTTAGCATCCTAGATCATGTGCATAATAATATGAGCAAGAAAAACCTCTCGCTTAAGGTGACAAGAACCACTTTTTAAGTGTCATATTTCCTTGTTCAAACTCGGATTGTTAATGTGTCAAATTGTGTTAAGATTTTGACATATGCAAGGTACTTCCAAATAAAGACCTCACCTTCTAAAAGCCAAGATAGCTTTCTATAAAATATGAAAATATAACTAGGGATGGTGAATGACCGAAAAAAACCTAGTATACACCCTATAGCAACTGATTAATTGTGTTGAAAAATACAGCTACTCACAAGGAAAATGTTAATGATAATGATATGTAGATTTATGATTGGCATACAAACATGGTGTCATTCATAAGAATATAAACACAACCTATCCTAGTGTAAATGCAATGGATGAATATGCATAATGCAATGCAACTACTTAATGCATATAATGCAATACATATTGACATAATGTAAATGTTTTTATATTATAATGTTTTGTATTGTTTTTGTGTTTTTATGTTTTATGATTTATTTGGTATTTTGGTGATTTTTGTTGTTTTTGTGATTTTGATTGTTTTATGATTTAAGTATAAAATTACTATAAATGAAGAATATTTATATTTTCAGTCTCCTCAACACCTTCTAGAGAAGTTAGGCGATAAGTTCCTGGTCCTATCTTCTCTATTATGATGAAAGGACCTAACCAATTGGTCCTAAATTTATCTCTTATATGAGGTGACAGGTTTGATTTTTTTTTGTTCTTATTAAGAACAAGATCCCCAACCTTAAATTCTCTTGTATGGACTTTAGTATTATAATCTCATTTAAGATGATCTTGGTAAACATGGAGATGCTCGAGAGCATTCATTCATCGTTCATCAAGTAGGTTCAATTAATGGAGGTGAGCTTATCACGAAGTTTCATCATCGATGAACTCTTCCAATGAGATTCACAATGATAGAATTCATAATTCCAAGAGCATAATGGCCTCAGTTCCATATACTAGTGAAAATAGGGTTTCCCTAGTGGATGTTCAAATTCCAGTTCGATAAGCCCATAAAGCTAGAGGTAATTGAAGGTGCCAATCCTTATGATTTTACTTGATGATTTTCTTCAATATGGTAACTACAGTTTTGTTGGAGGATTCTGTATACCCATTTTCTTGTGGATAATATGGTGTTGTAAAGCTATATTGAATACTATATTTGGATTTTAAAGCCCACATATATTTGTTCTTGAATTATGTTTCATTATCAGATATGATTTTTGATGGGATACCAAAACAATGTATAGTATTATGGAGTATGAATTTTGTAATATGAGCTCCATTCATAGTGGTCAAAGGTATTGCTTCCACCCATTTGGTAAATTACATAGTAGCTATTATAATGAACATGTGATGGCTTGTATATGGAGGAGAGATCTTCCCAATTAGATCAAATCCCCACTAAGAAAAAGGTCAATATGATTGAATCAATTGCAATGCATAATATGGTAGGTGTGAGATATTAGCATGATGCTGATACTTTATGCATTTTTTGATATATGAGAAAAAAAATCTTATCCATTATGGTCCAATAATAACCCATTCTAAGGATGCACTTAACGATAGCCATATCGCTGAAATGGCCATCGTAGCTATTATCATGAGCTTACAAGATTACCTAAGTAGATTCTTGGGGCTCAAGATAATGAAGGAGGATTCCATCATAGCTATGATGATACATAATATCTCCTAGAAATACATACCTAGTTGCTTTCTATTTAAATGCTCATTTTGTAGCATATGATAATACCTGAGGGATACTACCAAGTTTCAAGTAATATAATAATTGGATAAGCCAATACTAATAAGCTTGAGATTCAACTGACTCAACATCTTATTCTCATTGTAATCCATTATGCAAAAATATAGATTGGAAAACAACCTTATGGTGAATGGTCATGCCATTAATTGAAGGACCCTAAAATATCAAGGACCCCCAGGATGCCTATTTTAGAAAGTCTTGTGCTTTATAGAACCATTCATGATTTGGTTCTATCTGAAACATGTGGATTGATTCTTTATTGTGTGAAGCCTCATGTAAAATAACTATTTTCAAGAGCTATTTAACATGGATGGTTGTAAAATCAGTGGAAGGATTCTATAGGATTAAGGATCCCAAATATGACACTATATCCACAAAGTGATTAGATGTACGAGGAACTACCTCGATGTCATACCAATATAGATGGGATAGTAATGTATCCACAGACTCTTTGTAAGCTTTCAAAATGGGATATTTGCATTGATAAATATATTTTATTTGGTTTACGATGAGCAAGGAGTCACCAAAAATATTAAGCTTTTTAATATTCATGGTGATAGCTATTTAGAGATCCAATATTAGAGCCTTGTATTCAACGTTATTATTAATGTAAGGGAAATTTAGTTTAAAATAAAAGAGCATAGGAGCTCATTTTGGAATGAAAAACATAATCCCTACTCCACCCCCTTGCTCAAATTTGGAGCCATCAAAAAACAAAGTCATGTTTGCTTTGTTATCTAGTTCTTTGGGTTTGGGTGATTTTGACAATGTGAACACTGCATCATCGAGTAGTTCTATCATGAGAGGCTTATCATCCTGAAGAGGTGCCTCTACTAACTGATCCACTATGACTTGACCTTTGATGGATTTTTTACGGATGAATTCAATATTTAATTCGATCAATAGCATGATCCACTTTATGGTTCACGTATTATGATACGTGCAACTCATCATGTATCACAAAGTATTTTCTTTTGATATAACATGTAGTGGCAAATATTTTTGGTAGCAAACACCATTGCTAAGAAGATCTTTTTGACATATGCATCCTTTAACTTGAAACTAACCAAGGTGCAACTAATATAATATATAGCATGTTCTTTGTTCTTTTTTTTCTTCTGGACCAACATGGTTCCTAGAGCAAAGTCTATGGCTAAAATGTATAGCAAGAAAGACACATATAGCCAAGGTGGAGATAACATTGGTAGTGTTACCAGGTTTTGTTTGATCCCATCAAATACATTTTGACATTCTTCATCCCAATTGAGTGGGACCCCCTTGTGTAGCAGTCGATTCATGGGTCAACATTTATTCGACAACTATGCTATGAAGTGTTTGATGGATGCTACTTTGCCTTGTAAGCTATGAAGCTTTTTTATTTTTATAGGGGGATATTTTCTAGAATTACTTTGATTATAGCAAAATCCATCCATAAGATATAACATCTCATGACTAGCAGTTGTGTCTATGAAAGCATCGATGTTGGATAGAGAAAATGCATCCTTGGGCATTGCCTTATTTAGATCTTTAAAATCCATGCAAATATGGATCCTCCCATTAGGTTTACCTATAGGTACCATTTTTTATACCCATTATGGATAGTTAATGGGCTGAATAAATTCTACATCCAACAAATACTGTAATTTTTTCTTCACCATTAAGGCAATTTTTGGGTGCATCTTTCTAATATTTTGCTTTATTGACTTCATAGTGGTATCTAAAGTAAGGTTATGTGTAACCAACTTCGGATCAAGACCTGACATGTCTTTGTATGACCAAGAAAATATGTCAGAATTTTCCATAAAAAGAGGAGTAAGGCTGGAACGCTCCTTAGGAGATAGACTTTCTTCAAATTTTACTTTCTTAGGATGGTTAGGATCATCGCTAATATCCACATCAAAAGTCTCCTCAATTGACATGTGGGATCCCTCCTCAAGTTGATGAGGTGTGGGGATCAAGTGGATGTCATTCACTGAATGGATAATCTATCATATCAAATTTGACCTCAAAATTATAGACATCCTCAATATGGCCTAGATCAAAATGAAATGGTTGTAACATTTCTTCACATGGGAAGAACTCCTTAGGCAATGGTAGTGACATGGTGTGATAAAATTTAGTTGCATCGAGATTGAGTTACAATGGCTTTGAGGGGTCACTTGGATTTTGTAGAGGTGTGGTTAATGGTTGGTGATATCCATGACTATAGGGGTAGGACCCATTTATTATTGGTTGCTCTAGATGCTCTAGATGTGGATTAGAAGGCATTGGGATCTTTGGGTCTGCTCTAGAAGTAGATAGGATAATTGGATCCTCAGGCAGGAGCAACTATCTCCAGTAAGATGGAGTAGGAAATACCCTATGATAGATGTCATCTATATCAATAGGGGGTCTACCTGGATCAATATATCTTGTATAGTTATTAAGACAATGAAGGTAGGTAGGATCCAAGTATGAAATTTTCATTTCATCCTCATACTCATCATCTTCATCAACCCAATCAATTTTAGGAATATATTTTGATTCAGATTCCTCTTCTTGATTGGTCTCATGATATGATTCAGGAGGTTCTATGGCTACCATTGTGATTGGTAAATGATCCCTCAATAAATTTAAAGGACCAAGGTTAGCGTACCCATTCCTATCAATGTATTCCCTAAAACTTAATTTTAGGTGTTGTAGGAAATTAGCTATAATATCGTCTGGTATGTGGATAGAATATCTATAGGTAATTGATATTATGGTTGATAGAGTGTTCTGCAACCCTGATCGTATAGACCTAAGCCATTACCATACCAATTACAATGGTAGAAGTGTCTTAGAGAAAATTTAGGGTTCAACATATAATATATGTTTATTTGTGGCTTGGTTGAAGCCCCCATATATAAAATGTATATGATTGGGTGGTATGCCTAGGGGTACCAATGTTCCAATGGGAAAGGGAGGAGCACAAGGTCTCCCCATATCTTGCACAAACTCAATAATTGGTTTAAAGTTACATTTTGTACCAAGTATTCAGTGAGCTTAGGATTGACTAAATGAATAATCACTTAAGGTAGAGATGATCCCGTCAATGAGGCAAGGGATGTAGGTTGCGGTACATCCTCCATTATGTCAAGAAAATATTCTTCTTCCATGGGAGTCAAAATATTTGTCGTAGAGATGTGTGGGATGAGTTATATATCATCTAGCATGGATGCTCTCAACTTCTATTTATCCAAGGATTAGATGATGATGAAGGTTTATCAGAATTAGCTACTAGTTTAGGTGATGGTGGTGGTGCTGAGATAGATGGATTAGCACATGCCAATTTGGGTTTGCTCTCTAGATGCTTAATAGAAGATCTAGATCTAATATCCACATGCATTTATGGTAAGATAAACTCCCTCAGTTTTCTAACCTGATTGACATACTTAAAGGGTTCATCATATGATGGGATGATATGAACCTGTCCTTCATGAACATATTTAATGCATTGATGTAGAATAGAAGAAACACATTTCATGTCTCATATCCAAGAATGACTGAGCAATATATTGTATTGCATCACTCCTTCCAACACATGGCATAAGACAAAAATAGTTTTTAGTCCCACATAAATATGAAAGACTATAATGCCAACCGTTGAGCATAATGTATCATTGAATACTTGCAATGTGAAAGTATATGTCACTATGTGTGATGTTGGAAGGCTCAATTTTTATAATGTGGTCATTGTTATTATGTTGATCGATGAGCATGTATCAATAAACACTCACTTGTATGGCATCCAAATTATGCAAGGGATTATGTGTAACAAAGGATCCGCTATATTGGTTGGTACTTATTTAATTTCATGGTCATAAAAGGTGACCATAGGCTCTTTTCACTTTTGAACATGCCCCAAAAATTTAGTGAATATATTAGGATCTCGAGGTTGAAGCTCAATAGATTTTAAAATATCCATGAGAACTTCTCTATATCTAGGGGATTGTACAATAAGCTCATAAATTGAGAGCTTGGTCAAGGTTGTCTACAGACTCTGAGTAAGCCTATTTCTAATGGTAATCATCGGTTGTGACGGTGGACCTAGAAATGAGTTTAAAACTAGATCTTGTTGGGGCACAAAAGGTATTCAAATGGAAGCTACATATGGCTCAACTTGATTGTACCTTATATTATGTGTTACAATGTTTATCATACCTAAAAACCCATGTGTGGATGGATCCATATGTATCTCATTTACCTACCTCATTTGATTGCCCTTGACCTCATGGATGGGCAAGGGATATTTGAAGATACCCATCTATTGATTATCTATAGTGAGAAGGTTATCAATCTATAATTTATTCTTATCAAACATTTTTTGTACTAGGTTTTTGAAACCATAGCACGTTTGTATGTCATGTCCATTATGTCGATGATAAGAATAATATAAGTCCTCTTTGTACCCTTTAGGTTTTGGGTGAGAAGGATCTATCATGTAGATTTCAGGTAATGTAATCACCTTAGCCTTGCATAGTCTATGAAAAGAGATCCCAAAGATTCAGGTAGTGGTGTGTATGTGCGAGGAGGATGATGTTGCTTATTCTATCCTTGATTTTTTTGATGTTGGTCGTTGTACTACATCAAAGGGGTTTGAGCCTGATAATTAGGCTACTGTTGCATTTATTTTGCTTTAGGAAAATTTAAAACAATCTTATTAACTAGGGCTAGTTTCACTTGACGATAATTGTTATGGAGATTCTTATTCCACTTCTTCTTACTGAGCTTTATGTCTCCCTCCTGGACCTTGATGTCCTCAATAACTTTGGCTTATACCAAATCTTCTTTGAATGTTTGATATTTTTGCAATTGTAAGAGAAGTGATATGTGCTTAGAGTAGCTCTTGGTAAACATTCGGGTTAGTTTTGAAACAAACATGATGAAAGATAGTTTTGATATTATCTTACGTAAAATGTTTCCATAGTACATAACTGGCTCATCATTGAATTACCGTAAGTTTGACAAGTCAGTTACTTTTACCTTCTTCTTGACTCTGAAGGAGAAGAATTAAAGGAAGTTCACTAGTTGTTCAAAGCTAGAAATGCTATGTCAAGATAATTGGTTACACCACTCTAAACCTACACTAGAGATTGTTATCACGAATGTTCTTAACAACAAAGCATCACTATCTTGTAATTGGAAGCACAAGTTCAAGAAACTTATGACATGTTCTTTGGCATCATCATCCCCTCTAAATTTGTCCAACTTAGGTATTTTGAAATGCTCTGGGTAAGTAGGATAAGGAATTGTTGGATCAAGGGATTGATTGTACAATTTGTGCAATGTGGGTTTTTGGTAACCCACTCCTTGCTTCTCTAGCGATTGAATTCACTTTGTGAGGACTTTATATGCCTAAAATGAGATGATATCATTCTCCTAAAGGGGTCTCCTAGGAGGATTGGGTGGAAGATTCCTATTCGATCAAGGTGGTGAATTGTAATCATCTTCCACATCCTCACAAAGTGACTCGGGATACACTTGATCCTGGTCCTATGTTTCTATCTATTTGTAAGCCTCATATTCCAATGGATTGGTTCTTGGTGCTATCTTAGTTGATACAGGTGAATATAGGTAGGAAGAGGATGGTTTTTGGTTGGCCTAGAGGGCAACTCTTGATGTTGCATTGTGTACCTCATGTTGAGTTATTATAAGTAAGTTCTAGGTATGGGAATCTCATCATGAGCTACCATATGTGATTGCTCTTCATGCAATCTCTATTATATGATTCTCTCCTCATACATTCTATGCTCATACAACCACTGGTAGTGTAGCCTCTATTGTTTTTTGTGTTCATGATCTAGGTGCTCTCTCTTATGGCACAAATCATCCAATTAGGATTGGATAAATTGCTCTCTCTAACTGGTGTTGGGCCTAGGTAGCTGATATTTTTGATCCACTATATGTGGCCTATGACTTCTCATCTCAATATGAGGGATTTTGAATATTTTAGTTTGTGCATTAGGGATGTCTACCCTCTTCCCTCGATCAATCAAAGTTGTGTTAATTCTATGCTTGATTCTAGGGGTATTATCCTCATGTAAGGATGGCATAGTGTAACACCCTAAAAATGACTCATTATAATTTGTACTAAGGACAAACAACTTGTAAAAATGAGCCTCTAGCTAGTTGCCTCAATTTTTATGCCCTCCTGGTGAGATCGACTAATCTAGACAAGATCGTATCGTACGATCTTGGATCATATGATATGATCTCGGATTGTATGATACGATCCCTGATCGTATGCATACGATCTTGCTCAAAATAGAAAGTTCAAATTTATCAAAATGACAAAACCAATTGAAATGCCTTTTGTCCTTACCTATGTAACCATGTGACAGTTACGGATCGGATTCGCTCAATTTGGTCCTAATTTTGGAAGGAGTTGCAACCAAATTTGTTGCAGCCCATTTTAGCCATCTTACCTTGCCTATTTAGTTAGGCACCCTTCCCCTCTGAATCCTCCTAGCACTCATAATTCTTTGACTTAATTTATATATTCATATTACTATAAATTTGCATTAGATCTATTAGTTTGGTAATGTTTTGCAGAATCAGAAGGATACGATCAACAATCAGACGATACGATCTATGATCAAATGCATACAATCTCACTTTGTTCATACGATCTTGCTCACAACACACTTGGGGGTAATTTCTAACCTTGGTTTGCATTTCCTAAGTTCTATTTTGCATATCTAGCTTAATATTTATCATTTCCATTGCACATGGTATCAAATTTAACTATTTGTATCCTTGGAGTTCACCAAATCTGCACATAATTGTATATTTTACAAAGTTTTATGCATGCATATATTAATTCCTTTTAGTGCGATACTCAATAGCCAACATGTAATGTAATTCATGCTTAGAAATATCATTAGCATCCTTTTTTTTCTATTTTCTACATTCTACCCATGAATTTGTAGTTTTTTTTCAAGATCATATTTTTCGATCTCTGATTAGATAGTATGATTTTGAATCGTATTCATACGATCTTGCTCTATGCATACGATTTTTCTCTGCTACATACGATCTGGACTGCAATCAAGAATCAAAATATTCTTCAGCCTTCCAAATATAGGTAAGAGTTCTAAATTACTTTTTAAGCACTGCATTGTTAATATTGACATTATCTTCTTCTATTTGTTGTTTACATATAAATAAATCAAAATTACATAGAGCTTAGTGTAGTTGCATATTGGCCAAAACTAGGTGATTGTGAGAATTTAAAAGGAACACATCAAAACAAACTCCCAAACCTAGGCATGGAAACTACCATAAATGTTTCCTAGTGAATCCTAAATAAATTATAAAAAAATCACCATAAGAAGGTACGATCAAGTACCTCTCTTTCAATGTGTAGACCTATCATTCCCACATTCCCCTTTGAGGTGTGGATCCATTAGCCTAAAGGAAATGAGTGTGCAAATTTTATACCTACATTCTTTGGTCAACATGATGTGAAAACATTAAGCATATTTTTTATTTATAAAACAAAATAAAAACCAAAAAAATTAATAAAATCATTAGTTATATTTGCACATTTCAGTGAATTTCATAAATGGTAGATTACAACATAAGGAGAGCCATCCAAATTGATGTAATAATAGTATTATCAACCCAAGAATTTTCTTCATTAAGTAGTGTGCCATACCCTGAGATTTGGAGAAGATTAGAAATTATAAGGATTAAAGAAACAGAACTTAATAAAATCATAAGGTTTGACTTGTCTAGAATATTTTATCCTGATAATGCACCTTTTTACTTTAATCTTCAAAGAGCATGTGATAGGTGGCTAGTGCATAAGAGATATGTCATTTCCCTATGTCTTTACTCATTTGAATATTATATTGAGAATGCAATAACGGTACATAAGTTATTATCACACGTAGAAAATTAAGAAGAAGTCTTAGATGATAAGAGAAGATTTAATAAAGTTCCTAGGGCTGTGCTTTATCAAGAATATTACCACAAATTGTACTTTTGCATGTCAAACTATGAAGTTGATTGCATCACTATAGCTCATTTCATAAAATTATTAAAATCCAACTTTTAGTTTGAAGAACACTATATGACCCCTGAGGAATTGGAACATGTTAATGATATCTATAGGCTTTTCCAATAAAATTAAAGTATAATATCTATAATATTACAAATTTTTATTTTGTTTGTTGTATTTTTTGCAAGCCAAAACTACAAAAACCCAAAAACATAATATAATATATTAGTTAGGTATATATAACATATATACCCCAAGCATTAAGCACACACACACACACACACACACACACACACATATATATATATATATATATAATATTATATATATCTGCAAGATAAAATATTTTAAGTAAAATGCCTAAATTAAGAAGTGGAAAACAAGTAGAACATGAACATATAGGAGAACAAGATCAAGGAAATCTTGAAGATGAAGTTTGAATTGAAGAATATGTATCATCAGAATCAGATGAGGAAAACCATGATAAACAAGAAGAAGTCTTCTATCATAGGCCTTGTTGAGTGGTATTTTCACCCGATTGTGAAAACACACTCTCCGATAGGATTTGGGTTCTAAATCCTCTCTTGCAAAGAAATTTAATAAACAATTTCTCCAAGGTTCCGCTATGTTAGCATTTGGTATATGTGTATCAATAATCTCAAATAAAGATATTCAATTAAAATGCTTGGAACACCTTAGTGATTGCAAGTAACTGTTAACAAGGGGCAATGTTGGTTTATTTTACTGTGAAACTGTAATGATTGTTCGTTGAACCCGAATAAAGCAAATGTGATTTGATCTTCGTATGACCACGCTGCAAAATCAAAATGGAAATTTATGAAATGTCATAAAACATAACCCCTTCAATGAAATTGGAATTTTATGAAGGGAATATCATCATCTGCTCATGAATGAAAAACAAAACTGAAAAATGAAATTCTGGCCTTGAAATGGAAATTTTCTATTTTCAGACTTTGGAATTTTTAGTTTTTTATTTTTTTATTTTAATGCTTGTAAATGAAAATAAAGTGCAGAAAAAATGAAAATAAAATGCAAAAAGAAAAATGAAATGCATTCAGTGGTGATGCAATCCTATTCTTACAAAATCGAAGCTAATGAGGTTTCCATGCATGCAACCTAACCTATTGAACCTGCAAACATGCACAATCCAGATAAGTCAAGTGCTTGGTCTCTGGGGTTTTAACTGTGATTTCAGATTTAGACATTCGCATGAAGCAACCAAGAGAACTTGCATTAAACTTCACCTATAAGCCTAGAAATCTAAAAAGGGGAAAGATAAACATTTAATCCTGCATGCAAAAAATAACTCCTTCTTTCTTGCCAATGAGGTGCAACTCTCTGAATTTTTTGTATTAAAAATTGATCATTTTACAATAACAGAATCTCTAGTTTTCTCAAAACTAGAAAAAGGGGAAGAAAAACACTCCAAAGCAGGCCCAGAATGGCTTCTCACCTTCGGCACTGCAACTCTGCTCGCAGCGGTTTTTGACCCTTGTACCAATCTGTGCCTCTACTTTTATACTTTCTAGCAATGCTCTCTGCTTCACCCTATGGCACTTCGTTTCATTTCCCAGATTGCATCGTTTCGTATTCCTCGTCTCATCGTTGTCTTTGACTTTATGTTCGATGTCTAAACGTTTGATCTTCTCTTTTAACTGTAACGCTTCTGTAGCCCTTACACTTTTATGCCACGTGTTCCACGCTTCTCTGCATGTTCCATAATGGCCCCCTGTAAATCATGACCAAAAATAGCATGTCGTGATATCGCGACGTTTTTATGCATGCAGCTTTGCTCTTCTACTTTCACCGCGAAAATGAGACATGTCACGAAATCACGACATTTTCCTATCAACAACCTTGTCCGCCTTCATGCACCGCGAAAATGAGACATGTCACGAAATCATGACATTTTTATGTCAACATGGAAATGCAACTGTTAAAATAACCGAAATCACGACGTTTTTCTCTTTCGCTATGTTTTGCTTTACTAGTCGTGAAAACCGGCGACATGTCGCGAAATCATGACACTTTTTCATTCTGTTCACTTTGGCAGCTTTCTGTCATGAAATCG
This sequence comes from Wollemia nobilis, assembly GCA_028583015.1. Taxonomy (NCBI): domain Eukaryota; kingdom Viridiplantae; phylum Streptophyta; class Pinopsida; order Araucariales; family Araucariaceae; genus Wollemia; species Wollemia nobilis. The sequence continues at coordinate 4,480,954 of JAQPPZ010017206.1, read as the reverse complement.
TGATGCCTTTTCATTTTGGGCTGTCTCACTGCTTTCTGTCAAAATCGTGACACCTTTTCATTTCGTTCACTTTGGCAGCTTTCTGTCATGAAATCGTGATGCCTTTTCATTCCTTTCACTTTGGCAGCTTTCTGTCACGAAATCATGATGCCTTTCATCTTCGTACCCCTTGGCTGCTTCCTGTCATGAAATCATGATGCTTTCTCTTTTCGTACCACTTCTTTTCCGTGAAATCAGACCACTTTTCATCTTCGTCCACTTTCTTCACCTGTCGCGAAATCACGACGTTTTCATCTTCGTCCCTTTTTCTGTCCGTGAAAAATCAGACACTTTTCATCTTTGTACCACTTGGTTCTTTCTATCACGAAATCGTGACATCTTTTCATTTGGCATGTCTTGTTGCTTCAGGTCACGAAAACGTGACATGTCACGATATCGTGACAACTTTAGTGCCTTGCCCTGTTTGATTGGTTTGACTGCGATAATGTGACATGTCACGATTTCGTGACAATTTTCCATTCTCTTTTTGTCTCTTTTTTTGGTTGGCTTTTCTTGACATGTCGCGATATCGTGACATTTTTTCATTTCTAGCCACGATGGAGCAACATGTCGCGATATCGCGACAACTTTTCATTTTTGGCCGTGACGGAGCAACATGTCGCGATATCGCGACAACTTTTCTTTATGACGAGCAACATGTCGCGATATCGCGACACTTTCTTTTCTTGCTCCTCCCTTTTTTTTTTTAGCATCTGGGCCACTGCAGTCTTCTTTGAAAGCATGCAAAAAAGGTGGGTCCCCAATTTTGGGGTGTGTTGTGGATCAGCCACAACAAATGGTGACTCTGCTATCAAATGCTCCTGAGCATTTTGGTGAGAACCCAACCTGAAATATACAAGCTTAGATACAAGCGTTAGCACATCAAAGATAAACAAATACCGATAGATCAGAAATACATGAAACATCAGAATCATTAAGTATCAGCTCGGTGTGTGCAATGTGTTTTCATTCCCTATCGCTTGAACTTGATCAACATTCCATTGTCAGTTTCACTTATGATTTGTATGCAAGGCTATGAATGATTTGTGGAGGATTTGATGCATGATGAAGATGCTAGAGATATAACAACTTGCTTTGCAAAGGCTCAAACCTTCTAATATCATGAACAAACATATTAAAGCTGTCAAACCCTCTTAGGACCAAATATATGTATACTGAATTAATTTATTAGATCCCAAAGTTGGTTATGTGTCACTACCATCTTGAACCCATGTGCAAGTGTAAGTGAGATCAGAGCTTTGGGGAATAGGATTCCCAACCTAAGCGAGATGGGAATTTAACCCTATCCTTACTACTCTGATTTGGAGTTCATTACCTCATCTTGAACAAAATGATTTAACCTGTTATGGATGAAATGGTCGAGCTAGCCTGTCCGTTTGAGCAATCAGTGGTCTTGCTTTTAGACAAGACATGTTGCCACGCATGAGCATACTTAACCCCATAATCCATGATTTGGCTTCATTCATTCTTTTCTCTTTTTTTTTATTTCTTGGACCTTTGGGATGACTACCCATCCTTGCTAGGGACATGTAGTACGATCCCTCCAATCCAATATTAAGATGAAAGATGGAAAATATTAATTTTATTTTTGTTTCTTGGACTTTTGGGATGACTACCCATCCTTGCTAGAGGACATGTAGTACGATCCTTCCCATCCAAGTTTTATGATAAAATGAAAGATGGAAGCTTTGGGGAATCGGATTCTCAACCTAGGTGAGATGAGAATTATGCCCTATCCTTACTACTCCATGAAGGTCAAATCAGAGCTTTGGGGAATTGGATCCTCAACCTAAGTGAGATGAGGATTTAATCCTATCCTTACTACTCTGATTTTAGGCTTTAAGCATTATGGGAGTGGTAAAAACCACTGTTTTAAGGATTATGTTGCATGATAGGACAGACATGAAATATTCTTTTCGCCTCACCTTTTCTTCCAAGTATGGTTTTGACCATTTTGCTCAAGATTCTCTTTAATATGCGTAGAACGTGCTTGGTTCAAGATAGTTCGGGCATCAGTTCCCAACCTTAGGATTTTTCTTATTTATGTTATAGCATAACCCTAAGAGGATTCGACACCTTCTCAATGATTGCATCTGAAATGGATATGCAACTAAGATGGCATGTATATGCAAAGTGAGACGTAATATGAATGCATTGTCCTTTGAATTGCAGATGGAGTATATTATCTACTTTACCATAATGTGTAAAACTGACAACTTCATGCATTACAAGATTCAAACGATATTATTTAAGATGTTTGCTTTACTTGTGGAGCTTTCTACAATACAATTCCAATGTTTCATATTCTCCTGATTTTAGGCATAAGTTGACATCTCAAAAACAATTTTTTTTTTTTCATAAACAAACCAAAAATGTCCAAAGGACCAACACACAACTTAAATCCAAATCCAAATAGCAATCCCAAAAAGTGAAACTTGAAAACACAAACCAAAACCAAAAATCAAAACCTATATACAAATGTACAATATAATACAAGATGATGCAAAGCTTGGATTATCACTTTCCTGGATCCCAAACATGATTAGAACATTTCAACAAAAATATAACGTGATGTGCATGCCAAATGTTGTGGGAATCCAAAAAAAACAAGACTAGACCAAACAATGCAACCCACTTCAACTTTCCTCTCTCACCCCACCAATTAAATTTAGTTCCATTAGTATTCTCATAGGTGAGCTTCAAATTACTAAAATGATTAGACAATAAATGATATTCAATTTTATCTTGTCTATTCTTTAAAGTATCCATTTCATAATTCGATTCATGATTTAGAACTAGGTCTTCCTTTTCAAATATGAGATTTTGTAAGCAAGAGCCTATTTCTAAAAATTTTAAAGCCAAATCATTTTCCAAATTTGTAGGCCAATCAAATTTGTGCAACAATTTACAAGCATCTAGGATATTTACTAAATTAGGATCATTAAAAGTTTTTACCCTAGATTCAATTAGTAATTGTTGATGAATTTGATTTAACAATTCAAGTGCATCAACTTCTTTTTCATTCATTAAAACAATGTTATCAAAGGTGTGATTAGAAATTATACCTTGTTTTTCATTCACCTTTAATGACATTTCACCATAAACATCATTCAAATTCAAAATATGGTCATGCAAATTTTCACCTAAATCTTGGATGTTTGAACACAAAAGGTTAGATTCTACCCTTTGAACATCTTTATTTACCAAAATTTGATGGGGATTTGTAATTCCCTCTTTTACCTCATGGTCTTCACACTCTTCATTGATTACTTGTTCATCAAACATACCAAAATTAGGCACCCAATTGAAAACATGGCCATCCTTTTCAACCTTCAAATATTCTTGGTCAAAGTGTATGTCCAATGACTCATCTTGATGATCCTTCATTTGAGTTGTTTCCAATTGATCCATCTCTTCGTCATTTAGTTCCCATTCTTTGTTCACTATCCATGGTATCTCTTCATGTGAGATAGAAGTTTCAATATCTTGTATATCCAGTGCAATATGGGTTTCATCTATAGGGGTGTGAGAAAAGAATGCATCATCATATCTCCCCCAACCATTGTAAAAATTGTCATCCAGATCCATGGAATGAAATTCCATGATGTTTGTGGCATGATCTTTTGATTCATTCATAAATTCCTTTTCTTCTTTGTCCTTGGCAATAGGATCATTATAATCTTCCAAAATTTGATGAGACTTGAAACCCTCTTCCAAAACATCCTCAAATTGTACAGGAGTCGTAATATCTTCCTTTGAGTAGGCAATTATGTCGTCTTGCATATCAATTGGCACACAAGTTTCATTAGTAGTTTTGGAGTGAGTGTAGTCTTCCCACTTCTTCCAAGCATTGTAATAATCATCTTCCAAAATCAAGTGGTGATGTTCAACTACTTCTTCAACATCCTCCAATTCATCAATGTGTTTCTCATCAAATTCATCTTCACCTTCCTTAGATGGTTCCATTACTTCCAAAATTGGGTTTTTTCTTGTATTCAAGTTGATAAGGCTATCATAGTCCAAATTAGTAACCCATGATTCAATTTTATCATAATTTGGAGGGTGAAGAATTTCTTGATCATTAATTTTACACATCTCATCAATAGTATCTTCCAAGAACAAGTGGTGAAATTCTATCATGTCTTCAAATTTATTTATTGATTTTCTTTCAATTTCACTTTCAACCACTTCATTCAATTCTATGGTGGGTTTCGTCCTATCACATATATCAAACATTGTTGAATTTAGAACCCCTTCATCCGGATAATCGTGTATCTCTATGAATGAGATCATTTCTGCATAATCCTCACTAGCGGATGTTGGCTTAGCAATTTGCACCTCCTCGTGGACTACATCTAAGGTGGTTGTAAGATTTGGATATTCAAATTCATCCCCTTGATCATTTACCTTAGATATCATTGGAGTGGAGGGTGCTATTTTTAATGGTTGGTGTAGGTTGGCATCAATATTTTTAGAAGGACAATCTCTTATGTGAACATGTTGTGCCTTTTCTTCTTCAAGACCTTGTCATTCTATCTCTTCTAAGATCTCATGGATTTTCTCTAGAGACAAACCACTCAGTTTTTCCTCAATGAGTGAAGCAAGTGTGGGGTGTATGGCTCCCAGGTATACTTCCATGGCTTCCTCTTCTAATGTGTTAAAATTTTCCCACATTTGGGAGTGCAACTCATGAAATCTTCCATTGAATTGACTCAAGGATTCATTAGGCTCCTTACATATGGAGGTAAACTGATTTTTCAAGATTTCTAAGTCAACTTGATTACCAAAATGATAAAGATAGGCTGCTTCTAGTTGTATCCAAGAAGTCCTAACCTCCATGGGTAGTTGGCTGTACCAAAAGAATGGTTTATCATCCAAAATGTATGCAAATAACTTACAAGCCACCTCCTCATAGAAAATCTGGAATTGACATAATGTATCCTTGTAGACATGCAGTTTTTGCAAGTATCCTAGTGGCACCTCTTGATTAAAACACCGTAAAAAATCCAATAACATTTTAGGAATATGATAGGGTATCACATGTATAGACAAACCCTTATAATGATCCTCCATCATAGATACCATTCTTTCTCTTAGAGACACTATTTCAGCTCTTAGGGATACAATTTGCTCCTCAAATGTTGCCATTAGTGAACTCAGAATGTAACTTTAGAACCAAATCTGTTGAATATTCAACCTACAATGTATAAAAAAAATCAAGTTAGCATCAACTAAGAGATGTATTCATTAAAATCAAATGAAAAGTAAACAACACTTTGCATGGTCAAGACCAAAATTTTCAAAATTAAATCAAATCACATTTATTTCTGTATGAATAATCAAAATGTGTTGCAAAGCTCTTAAGCAATTCTAAGCATTTAAAATCACAATAAAATAAACCATTTCAGGCCCTCCTTCTAGCGCCAATCTGTTGAGTGGTGTTAGAGGAGGCCAAAGATGCTAATCAAATGGACTTGAAATATTTAGCAATGTAAAGCTCTTAAACAATTATAAACCTGTAGCATCTAAAATCACGATAAAATAAACCTTTTCATGCCCTCCTTCTAGCGCCAATCTGTTGAGTGGTATTTTCACCCGATTGTGAAAACACACTCTCCGATAGGATTTGGGTTCTAAATCCTCTCTTGCAAAGAAATTTAATAAACAATTTCTCCAAGGTTCCGCTATGTTAGCATTTGGTATATGTGTATCAATAATCTCAAATAAAGATATTCAATTAAAATGCTTGGAACACCTTAGTGGTTGCAAGTAACTGAAAACAAGGGGCAATGTTGGTTTATTTTACTGTGAAACTGTAATGATTGTTCGTTGAACCCGAATAAAGCAAATGTGATTTGATCTTCGTATGACCACGCTGCAAAAAAAAATGGAAATTTATGAAATGTCATAAAACATAACCCCTTCAATGAAATTGGAATTTTATGAAGGGAATATCATCATCTGCTCATGAATGAAAAACAAAACTGAAAAATGAAATTTTGGCCTTGAAATGGAAATTTTCTATTTTCAGACTTTGGAATTTTTAGTTTTTTATTTTTTATTTTAATGCCTGTAAATGAAAATAAAGTGCAGAAAAAATGAAAATAAAATGCAAAAAGAAAAATGAAATGCATTCAGGGTGATGCAATCCTATTCTGACAAAACCGAAGCTAATGAGGTTTCCATGCATGCAACCTAACCTATTGAACCTGCAAACATGCACAATCCAGATAAGTCAAGTGCTGGTCTCTGGGGTTTTAACTGTGATTTCAGATTTAGACATTCGCATGAAGCAACCAAGAGAACTTGCATTAAACTTCACCTATAAGCCTAGAAATCTGAAAAGGGGAAAGATAAACATTTAATCCTGCATGCAGAAAATAACTCCTTTCTTGCCAATGAGGTGCAACTCTCTGAATTTTTTGTATTAAAAATTGATCATTTTACAATAATAGAATCTCTAGTTTTCTCAAAACCAGAAAAAGGGGAAGAAAAACACTCCCAAGCAGGCCCAGAATGGCTTCTCGCCTTCGGCACTACAACTCTGCTCGCAGCGGTTTTCGACCCTTGTACCAATATATGCTTCTACTTTTATACTTTCTGGCAATGCTCTCTGCTTCACCCTATGGCACTTCGTTTCATTTCCCAGATTGCATCGTTTCATATTCCCCGTCTCATCGTTGTCTTTGACTTTCTGTTCGATGTCTAATGTTTGATCTTCTCTATGAATTGTAACGCTTCTGTAGCCCTTACACTTTTATGCCATGTGTTCCACGCTTCTCTACATGTTCCATAACTGCCCCCTGTAAATCGTGACCAAAAATAGCATGTCGCGATATCGCGACGTTTTTATGCATGCAGCTTTGCTCTTCTTCTTTCATCGCGAAAATGAGACATGTCGCGATATCGTGACATTTTCCTGTCAACAGCCTTGTCCGCCTTCATGCACCACGAAAATGAGACATGTCGTGAAATCATGACATTTTTATGTCAACAGCCGAGCAAATGCAACCTGTCGCGAAATCATGACATTTTTCTCTTTCGGGTTGTGCAGATGCAACCTGTTGCGAAATCATGACGTTTTTCTCTTTCGCTGTGTTTTGCTTTACTGGCCGCAAAAACGCGACATGTCACGAAATCGTGACACTTTTTCATTATGTTCACTTTGGCAGCTTTCTATCGTGAAATCGTGACGCCTTTTCATTCTGGGCTGTCTCACTGCTTTTTGTCGCGAAATCATGATGCCTTTTCATTCCTTTCACTTTGGTAGCTTTCTATCACGAAATCGTGACACCTTTCATCTTCGTACCCCTTGGCTGCTTCCTGTCACGAAATCATGACGCTTTCTCTTTTCGTACCACTTGGCTACTTTCTATCGTGAAATCATGACACTTTTCATCTTCGTACCCCTTGGCTGCTTCCTGTCATGAAATCGCGACGCTTTTCATCTTCGTACCCCTTGGCTGCTTCCTGTCGCGAAATCGTGACGCTTTTCATCTTTGTACCACTTGGCTGCTTTCTGTCACGAAATCATGACATCTTTTCATTTGGCATGTCTTGCTGCTTCAGGTCACGAAAATGTGACATGTCGCGATATCGCGACAACTTTAGTGCCTTGCCCTGTTTGACTGGTTTGACCACGATTTTGTGACATGTCACGATTTCGTGACAATTTTCCATTCTGTCTTTCTCTCTCTTCTATGACCCGCGATTTCACAACATGTTGCGATATCGTGACATTTTCTCTTCATGATGCATTCTGTTGCTCCTAGCCGCGAAAACACGACATGTCGTGAAATCGCGACACTTTTTCATTCCACCACTCTTCGCTTGTCTGGGCCGCTAAAGCTTGACATGTCGCGATATCGCAACGTTTTTTTCATTTCTGGCTGTGACGGAGCAACATGTCATGATATCGTGACATTTTTTCATTTCTGGCCGCGACGGAGCAACATGTTGCGATATCGCGACATTTTTTCATTTTTGCCAGCGACTGAGCAACATGTCGCGATATCGCGACAACTTTTCTTTTTTGAGCCGCGATAGAGCAACATGTCGCGATATCGCGACAACTTTCTTTTCTTGCTCTTTTAACATCTGGGCCACTGCAACCTTCTGGGAAAGCGTACAAAAAAGGTGTGTCCCCAATTTTGGGGTATGTTGTGGATCAGCCACAACAGGCCTCAAGTAGATGAAGAAGGTAATCTTAAATTTACTTCCACACAACATTTCACTGAGTTTCTATAAGACAATATAGATGTCATTAACCATGTCATACAAATAGAATCTCAACTCCCTATGGGAAATTATTCAATGGAGGCTTCCATAGAGGTTGCTCTTCAATTGAATAGAAATCCATTAACGTACATGAACAAAAATAAAAATCAAGATAGAACATCTCAAAATATAAACCAAAATTTGAATCAGAATATAGCACAACCGCCACCAGTAACAACTTCAAAATCCAACCAAAAACAACTAGCTTCTGCCTCACAAAAGGTAGCACAAATAATTAATAAGATGCACAAAATTATTCATAATCAGCCAAAGGTTCAACAAAACAAAATTCCCTATCAACTTCATAATACTCCTCCTAGTAACACTTTTCATAATAGTGTTTCAGTTGAAAATCATTATACGACAACACCAACTTATTATCAAGGACATAACACTATGATGCAAAAAAACCAATTTGGTGGACAACAACAAGGACTTGAAGTCATGGTTAAACAGTTAGCTTCAATACTAGATCGAACAGATCCCTACCGTCCCTCTTATAGTTATAGAGAGATGTGTAGCCAACCCTTGGATTCTATTGTGGTTGCTCAACCATATCCTAAGCATTTTCCTATGCCTATCCTGTCGATATATAAGGGAACCGAAGATCCTATTGAGCATCTTCGCATGTTTAGGACAACATGTCATGATATATCTCATGATGACTTGTTGTTACTAAAGATGTTCCCTAAAAGTCTTGGAGGTATGGCTTTAGAGTGGTATTATCAATTACCTACAAACTCTTTAAGGAATTTTGAAGAAACAGTAGATATGTTCATCCACAAATTAAATGCTTATATAGAGAGGCATGTAAGTAATAAATATTTGTATAATTTGAAGCAAGAAAAATATGAGAGTTTTGCTGAATTCTTGACTAAGTGGAGACAAATCTTAGGCAGATTATATTTTTCTTTACCTCACTGAGAATGTTGGATATTTTTATTGGTAATCTGCAATAAAAACTATCTTATGAACTTTCTACTGCTACAGTAACCACCTTTGATCAAGACATTGATTTAGCAAGAAGGGTATAATAAGCCCTTATTAGAAGAGGTCAATTTAAGAAGAAACATGAAGATAAAGCTTCTAAAAATAAATATAAAAAAAAACTAGTAGGTGACGGAGTTACTGATAGCAATAATACTCCAATTTTTAATGCTACAGAAACATTTAAGAAATTTCCATTGAAATTTCCTGATAAGCCACCAAGATAATTCATAAGATTAAATCAACCCTTAACAATAATTTTACCTCAATTATTGGAACAAGGTTTGGTACGGTTTCCTGAAATAAGACAACCAGATACTACTGTAGCTGGATATAGGGCTGACTTACATTATAATTTCCATCAAGTAGATGGACATTCTACAAATTCTTGTAAAAGGTTAAAGCATGTGATACAATATTTTATTGACAAAGGAAAAATGGAAGTGCAATAATTTCCTGCAAACAATAATACTCAAAATAATACCCAAAAACCAAAAAATCAAAATGCAAATCAAAAGGTCCAAGGTGTAGACCAATTGGTTCATCTAAACCCCATAAGGGGAGCGAAGGTCCAAGGTTCAAATCTCGAGCCTTGCCGAACTGAACGCTTGTCCCTTTCCTGGTGCTTTCAGCGGTGTAAAAGGTTTAAAATGATTGTGGCATGGTGGTTATAGGGGTGGACTGTGCGAATATTTGTGTGGTGGCTTCTAGGGTGGACAGTGCAGAATACTATGGTTGCCATAAAAGCTGGACGGCCTACCCAGATTCGTGGCGGCTACCGATTCCACCATGTAAATTCAAAAAAATAAATGCAAATCAAAACCTAGATATTTTTCAACATCCTTTACCCAACCATGGTAAAGAAGTAGTAAACCAAGTAGATCATCACAATGTTCCTCATCCAACTCAATATGTGATAACCATTAGTATCTTTTTACCACAACAATATTTTCAAACATCTTTATCTGTAGTCACAACTAGACCAATACAATATTTTAAGTCATCTTTGGAAGATACTAAAAGTGACACAAAAAGTGACAGAGAAAGTGAAACTGGGAGTGAACTAGAGATTTCTTCAAATAGTTTCGAGTATGAATCGGATCAAGTCACTCCTATTATAGATTTATTAGTTCCAAAAGAACCATTTCCAAGAAGAATAACTACTAGACCATCATCTCAACAATGGCTTTCAAATGAACAAGCAAAAAATGCTAAAGCCCCTTTTGGTAATCCTCGACATAGCAACATTGTGGGTACCATTGGGGTTGTCACAAGACAACAAGCATAAGTTCAAAATTCTCAACCACAAAGTCAAAATGAAAAATCAACTCCTTTTGTATTGATAACTCCCACTAAGGGAAATAATGTACTAGGTTCACAATAGAGATATCCATATGATATTAATGAACAATTAGCTACCATCATAGCAAGAATTTATCTTTTGGATCTTTTAAGAACTTCCTCCATACATAGGGAAGAATTAATGAGAACTTTAAGTAATATGGTGGTACCTAAATATATTGAACCTAATGCTATGGTGAATGTTGTGACATTGGATGAAGCAAATTTCATAGATTTCCATGACAAAGGTATCCCTTCTCAAATCATGTATAGAGATAATCCTCTATACATTACAACATTGATCAGAGATGTAGGAGTCAAAAGAGTTCTAATTGATAATGGATCATCTTTAAATATTTGCACATATGATTTCTTTAAAATATTTAGATTTAAAAAAGAGGATATGAAAAGTACTGAAATGATTATTAAAGTATTTAATGATGAAACTCAAGAAACATGTGGAGTAATGATAGTCCCAATGTAAGTTGGCCCAAGAATTTTGGATACAACTATGTTTTTTGTACCTTGTTTTGCATCATACAACATTCTTCTAGGTCGACCTTGGATCAACACAATGAGAGCAATACCTTCCACATTACATAAATGTGTCAAATATGAATTCAAAAATCAATTAATCACCATCCATGGTGATCCAAGGCCATTCAATATGTGTGCTATAGAAGAACCTATAGGAGTTCCATTATGTCCTACTATATCCTCTACTCATCCTAGTCCACCTTCATCATCAAAACCATCTAAATCTAAATCATCATCACCTTCTAAATCCATATCATCAAAAACATGACCTAAATCACCAACATCAACAAATTCTAAGTCATTATCATCATCATATTCTGAACCTATGTCTAATCCATTTCCTAAATCCACATTATCATATCCACCTCTTGAGCCTACAATGTTTAAATTCACAACATCTAAAGAACTAGTTAATGAGGATATTTTGTCTACTTCATATGCTCTTTCGGATGAAGTATTATCGGATGTATCTTCAGTGCTTGTAAATACAGAAGAAGTTAATTTTTCTACCCAAGATTCTTTGGTGTTATCTAATTTACCTCCCTCTCCCTGAACCTTGGGCTTGCCAAAGAATGGAAGCATTTTCCATATTTGGAGTTGTCCCTTTGTGTATGCGAGGTATGATTGGGGTAAAATTTCAATTGTAAAAGTTACAATTGATCAGGATGGATTTGCTAAGTGTTATTTTTTTGATGGATATATAAAATCAAAACCAATGATGTGTAATATGGGTTATACAAGTAAAGGTTTAGGACCTCATGAAAATGGTATGAAATAACCTTTAGAAGTTGTAGATTGGCTTGCCCGATGTGGTCTTGGCTATATTTCCACAAAAACAAAACCATTCCCATATGAATATGATGATCATCTTATAACATATCAAGAATATATGGAACAGAAAGAGCTCTTTAAAAAGATCTATACTTAAAATATGTTAATTGTAGCTTATCCAGAAATGATTGCTTCTTCAGATGAATGTTTAGAAGGTGATATCTTTCATAAAATATCTCTTGATGAATTTTTGAGGAATAAATTCTTCTTTTATGGATCTATGCCATGTATATCTGATGTTGAAGCAACTACTCCTCAAGAAGAACTAGCTAAATGCATATTAGCAGAGTTACAAGAAATGGGTGTATCACCTACACCACCCAAGTTTGAAAGAGACTTAAATATTATTTTTGGATATATTTTAAAAGTTAATATTGGAACAGAAGAGAACCCTTGCCTAGTCAAAATTGGATCAGAATTAAGTGAAGAAAAACAAGAGTTATATATTTCATTTCTCATAGAATATGTTGATGCTTTCACTTGGACATACACAAATATGTCAGGCCTAGATTCTTCTATAGTTATGCACCATCCAATAGTACGCCTTGATGTTATATCCGTAAAGCAAAAACATAGAAAAATGCATCCTAAAGTAGCACTACTAGTCAAAAGTGAATTGGAAAATATTTTGAATGTAAATTTTATTCAAGCTATTGACTATGCTGAGTGGATATCAAATGTCATTCCAATAACAAATAAAGAAGCTACTAAGATTAGGGTTTGCATTGATTTTAGAGATAAATTATGCATGCCCTAAAGATGATTTTTCCCTCCCTAATACGGATCAGATCATAGATTTCATATCCAAGAGCAGGATTTTATCCCTCATGGATGATTTTTTAGGATACAACAAAATCAAAATAGCTCTTGAAGACCAATCTAAAATAACCTTTATTACCCCTTGGGGAAAATTTTGTTGGAAAGTAATGCCCTTTCGGCTAAAAAATGTAGGAGCAACATATAAAATAGCTATGACATACATATTTCATGATATGATGTATGATATTCTACATGATCATGTGAATGATATTATAGCTTGTTCAACAAAGGAAGATGATCACATTAATTATTTAAGAAAATTTTTTGATAGACTAAGAGAATATCTAATATGATTAAATCTTGACAAATGTGTGTTTGGAGTTAAATCAGGAAAATTATTGGGGGTTATTGTTTCTATGCAAGGTATAGAAATAGATCCTCTCAATATTAAGGCTATCCTTGATATGCCACCTCCTAAAAACATATCAGAGTTACGAATTTTACAAGGAAAACTTCAATATTTTTGTCGCTTAATTGATAAAGTGGTGGATAATACGTGACCTTTTCTTAAATTACTTAAGAAGAATACTCCCTTCAATTGGGATAAATAATTTCAACAATCTTTTGAGAATATTAAGCAGTGTCTTCTTACTCCTCTAGTGATTGTTCCACCTAGACCATATCATCCATTTATTTTACATATTTCTACTTTGAAACTTGCACTAGGAGCTATGTTGGCTCAAATTGATGATGAAAATAAAGAATGAGCCACATACTAAATAAGCAAAACTTTAATAAGTTATGAAACTCGATATACTCCATTAGAAAAATTTTGTTTAGTAGTTGTGTTTTCTATGCAAAATTTGCATCATTACATGCTTAGTCAGAAAACATATGTTATTGCTAAGTCATATCCATTAAGGTACTTGATGAGTAGACCTTACTTATTAAGACGCACAGCTAAGTGGGTTCTTGCTCTTAGTGAGTGTGAAATCACATTTATCGGCAAAAAATATATTAAAGGTCAAGTTATAGTTGATCAGTTAGCTGCTGCACCTTTAGAATCTACTCATCCTATGAATATTGAATTTCCTGATGAGTGCCTTAATCTAGAAGAAGATCATTCTAAAACCTGGTCTTTGTATTTTGATGGAGCTCGATGTACGAGGGGTGCAAGTGTTGGTATCATATTGAAATATCCCCAAAAGAATATTATACCTTTATCTTTTAAGTTACAATTTTCTTGTACTAATAATATTGTAGAGTATGAAGCTCTAATCCTTGGGTTACGAGCTGCTTTTGCTTTAAAAGTTAAAATTTTGTTAGTTTTCAAATATTCTCAGCTTGTGATAAACCAAATCAATGAAATTTATCAAAAACTGTTGGAATATGTAATGCAACATTGTGTAAATTATTCTTAGACTAAAATATAAAGTCTAAAGGATAATATTTGAATTAGAATATAATTCTATCGTATGTAAAATATTCTCACCCAATTAATAAATAAATTAAGGGTGCTATGAATATTTAATTTCTTGGGAAAAAGTTATTTCCCTTTTCTAGAAAATATTTGAAATTAACTAATCACATTCTAATATTTGATAGATGTCACTTATCACATATCTCAAATATTATATTGTGATAAAATTAGAAAGTAACTAAAACACTTTCTAATATTTGATAGATTGTGATAATATTAGATTGTGATAAGATTTAGGGTTGTAGTAGAAAAGCTTCTCTTTAAATAGGGGTTTTTTCTACTACATATTATCATATCTTATCATATCTTGTCATATTGACTTGTGTTGTAGTTTATGTTGATGCATATTGTTGCATAACATTGAAGCATTCTTATATTGTTGAATCATTGAGTAATATAGTGAGCTTCATAGTAGATGTTTCCCTTCTTCATTTGAAGTAAGGTTTTACCACTTAATATTGGTGTTGTGGTTTTTTATTTTTTTGTGTGTGATTGATCTTGTGCAGCATTCTTTGATCTTGGAGAGACTTTGTTTGTCTCACATTTGGTATCAGAGCGGTTGGGATCTCCATCAAGTGTCTTCAATCCTTTGAGATGAAAAACCCATTAAGGTATATTTTTGTTTCCATGCATTTGATATTTGGGTATTTTATGTAAACTTATTTTGCAAATCTGCCATTAGGGTTTATAGATTTATTATGTTTTTAGATCTAGTTATTAGATCTTTTGCAAACAATATTTTCATTTTAAATCTATAAATTTTTTTTGGCATTAAGCTTTTTCTGGAAGGGTTTTGGAGCTAAACGGGCCCCATGGTTGCGTCTAGAAGACCCAAAAATATTTATTTCCATATATAGTCATTTTTTTTATTTAAAAAAAACAATCGACTATATATATATATATATATATATATATATATATATATATATATATATATATATATATATATATATATATATAATAGTTTTGCTTTATAAAATTGTTTTGTTTAAAAAAAAAAAAACAGTTTTGCTTTTTGAAAAAGTTTTGCTTTATAAAAATATTTAAACTTTTTCATACCATTTTTTTTATTAATAAAATAAATTTTATTAATTTAATTGCATATTTTTTTAAGCAATTTTTTGTATTAAAAATTATTATTATTCTCCTTAAAATGCAATATTTTTTTCTCACATTAACAATGGTTGTTTGTGAGTTTGCTTGTTTTGCAAGGTTATCCAAGTATGTTTTGGAGTATACAAGGAAATTTTGGATCAACTTTTTCACTCTCTTCCCTTATTTTTATTAATTTCTTCTAATCTCTCTCCAGTATTTGCTTGAAGCAACTGTAAATTAATGTAACTTGTATCTCTCATTATGAAAGTAAAAGAGAATGAAAGTGAGAGAGAGAGAGAGAGAGAGAGAGAGAGAGAGAGTGTGTGTATTTGTGTTTTGCTTTACATTGTTGTTATTTTTCTTTCCCTTGCCAAACCATTTCTTAGGTCCTTGTCCCTTAGCCTTTTCTTGTTCTTCCTTTTATGCAATCTTCTTCTTCTTGAAATAATTTTGTTCCTTGTGGCCTCTCTTGCCACAAAAGTTGTAAGTGAAACGAGAGAGAGAGAAAGAGATAGAGAGAGAGAGTGTGTATTTGTGTTTTGCTTTGTGTCTCCACTATCTCTTGTTCATATTTCTTACATTTTGCATCTCAACTAATCTAACTACTAACTTGCTACTAAACAATCTACTAACCAACTAACTTTCAATTTACTAATTTTCATATTAATCAAGAAGGTTAAAAATGGATCAACTTACTAACCACAACTTTAATATTTAATTAAAATTTACTTAATCTTGCAACATAGTTTATGTTTGCTAAATACCTATTGAATCCAAAAGAATCTGCTCTATCGATAACAAGTCATTTTTGGGTCCTCGTACTCGTATCCTTTTGGGTAGCTTGGTTGACCTTGGGTAAGATGAATTCAAAATTCATTAGGCTATAGCAAAACCTAAAATGAACACTAACTTACTAACTTATTGACTATCTAACATTTAACAAATGTTTTATGGTTCAATTCAAGTTAGTTTATTTTGTTGCAAGATGATTGTTATGGTTAGTTACCTTCTTATTGCAAGTTAATCTATTGCAAGTTGATATTGGTTTATTAAATTGCAATATGGTTATAGTTTTTTATTGCAAGATGGTTATAGTAGTTCATGATTATCTTTCATGATGATCAATCAGCTATTGCCTTGGCTAAAAATCCTGTAATGCATTAAAGAACAAAGTAGATTAAAATCCAAGCCCATTTTATCAGAGAGAAGGTATTGTATGGGACTATTCAGTTGGAGTATTTCCCATCATCTTCTAATTTTGCTGATTTGTTCACCAAACCTCTTCCCAAGGAGCAATTTTGTAAGTTGAGGGACTCACTTGGTTTGGTGAAGTTGTCCTCAAGGGGTAATGAAGTGTAGTTACACTTGTGTGATGACAAATTCATCCTTATGAGGTGTTTTGTGCTATATATGAGTTGATCTTTGGTGGTATAATTGCTTTTTGCATCTATTTTGAACATGGTACTTTCTTGTTTGCCTTGTGCAACTTTTGTACATGTTACTTTGTAGATGGCATTGTGCAATTATGGTATATGATGCAATTACTTTATGCCACTCTTTTACATGGTACTTTCTTGTTGTTTTGTGCAACTTTGTACATGTTTTTATGTAGTTGGCATTATGCAATTGGTTTATCATGGTACTTTCTTGTTAGCATTTATGCTACTTTTTTACATGATATTTTATAGTTGGCTTTATGCAACTAGTGTACACACTTTATTATTTTCATATACCTTATGCAACTCTTGTACATGGTACTTTTTTGTTAGCCTTGTGCTACTTTTTTACATGGTACTTTAGAGTTTGCATTATCATGGTACTCCTTGTTTCCTTTATGCAACTTTGTACATGATATTTTTTGATCAACTATATAGCACGTGACTATAAGTATGGCTTGGCATCTTTTTGTGATGACTTATAGTTCACTATTTGTTAGATCAATTTTGTTATCATCTTTGGATATTCATATATATTATGGTGAATATATTTATGATGATGTATCTAACATATCTTATGTTGAGTTGCTTGTAGCTTGTAGGTACTTCCATTTGGGGTTTTGTAGGCTTACTGAAGACACCCTTGTGATGTTTTCTTCTTGTCATTTGTAACCACTTGTGGTTGATGGATGGCTTTGTAAGATGCTTGTATCTGAAGCTACTCCGTTGGGGGCTTGCAATCTCATTTTGGCCCATTTTGTATTGGTGCCTTATTATAGACCATTCTTGGTCATAGAAACTCATTGTAACTACATATTATCAGATCTTATCATATATCTTGTCATATTGACTTGTGTTGTAGTTTATGTTGATGCATATTATTGCATAACATTGAAGCATTCTTGTACTATTGAATCATTGAGTAATATAGTGAGCTTCATAGTGGATGTTTTCCTTCTTCATTTGAAGTAGGGTTTTACCACTTAATATTGGTGTTGTGATCCGCCCATGTAGAGGAGTTGGAGAGCAAGTGGGTAGTTAAACCTCTCTAGTTGTTGAGAGGCCCAGGTTCAAATCTCTCACCTCACATGTTGCGGATATGTTATGTAATGGTTCCCTCGTGGTCACAGTCTGTTTACCCCTTGTGGCCACCACCAATAAAAAAAAAAAAAAATTGGTGTTGTGGTTTTTTTCTTTTTTGTGTGTGATTGATCTTGTGGAGCATTATTTGATCTTGGGGAGACTTTTTTTGTCTCACAAAAAAGATATGAGAAACTTCATCATTATAAATAATATGTCCTAAAGCTTATATCAATGTTTTAAAAAGTAACTTTCGAAAGCTATTCCTAGAACTAGCAACCGTGCTATCGATTCTATGGCTGTGATTGCTTATTTTTTGCCTTTATAGTTGGGTGATGAGTATGCCACCATAATTATTCATCGAATCCAATAAAATTCTTCTTCTAAGTCATGTTTAAAACCATTAGAGGCATTTTTGATTGATGAAATTACCCCAAAACCTTGGTATATAGATTTGTTTAATTTTCTCCAAGGTGGAACCTTCCCATAAGGATTAGATAGAAACCAATGTAATTGTTGGTAATGCCTAATATAATATATTTTGAAGGTATCCTATTAAGATATCTCAACCTAGAAGAGTCTAAAAAAGTCTTAAGTGAAGCCCATGATGGATCATGTGGAGGACACTTTAGTGGAAGTGCCATTGCCAAAAATCTCCTTAGAATGGGATATTTTTGACCTTCCATGGAAAAATATTCCAATGATTATGTGTATCATTGTGATAAGTTTCAAAATCATACTGACATTATCCATGCTTTTGCTCAGGAACTTCAAGCCATATCCTCTCCTTAGACATTCTCTAAATGGGGTTTAAATATTATTGGTAAAATCAATCCTATTTCATCTGATGGTCATAAATTCATAATAACAACAACAAAATATTTTACAAAGTGGATTGAAGCTATGCCTTTAGATTCTTGCACAAGAATCCAAGTTTCTAAATTCATTTTCAATCAAATCAATATGTATATTTGGAATTCCATCTAATATCATCTCCGATAATGGAACATGTTTCAAGAACAAAGATGTTAAGAAATTATGTCAAAAATGTAATATCCAACATAGGTGGTTCACTCCTAATTATCCACAAGGTAATGGCAAAGCTGAAGAATCCAATAAAACTTTAATCAAAATTCTAAAAATATTAGTTAATAAATATGGCCGTGACTGGCATATACAATTATATCTTGCCTTGTGGGCTTATCGAACTAGTGTTCGTACTCCTATAGGTGCTTCACCTTTTGTCTTGGTTTATGTTGTTGAAGTAGTTTTTCCATTTGAATTAGAAATTCCTTCTTTAGCTCTTTTACTTCAAGATACTGAAGTAGGATATGAATATCACGCTGGCAGATTTAGTTAGTTGGAACTTCTATATCAAAAGTGCATCCATACTTTAGAGCATTTTCATGCCTACCAAGACAAACTTAAAAGGTCATATGCAAATAAAATTCATAGTTGATCCTTTGAAGTTGGAGATTTAGTCTTAAAAGAAAATCAAAAAAATACTAATGCAATAAAATATCTAAAAGGAAAATTTCAACCTAATTGGCTTGGTCCATATGTCATCACTGGTAAATTTGGATCAGATGCATATATATTGGCTTCCTTGGATGGGAAAGATCTCAAGGAACCCATGAATATCATGCATTTGAAAAGATATTATGCATAAAATCTAAAAATTCCATAGCTGTACATAATTGTAAATAAATTTTGTCATCATCTGCAACCCTCATATTATCAAAACAAAATAAAAATTGAAAAAGATGAAAATTTCCAAAAATATTTCAAAATTGTTAAGTTATTCATTTTGCATCAGTGTGCATTATCTTCCAAAAATCTAAGTTATATTTTTTTGTATTTTAGATAAATTCAAAAGTTGTCTTGAACCATGCACCTAATTTACATATTTAATAATTTTGATTTTGTTGCTTTGATTATAAATCTCTCTTGCATCAAAAAGCACTATTACTTCATTAAATAAATTTTAAGTTTTGAGAAATGATCTTGCTACTTCTTGAACCAAGAACACATTCTCACATCTTAAAAATGATTTGTTATAAATTTGAAAAGGATACTACATAGTAGTCTTGGTTCCTTAAGCAATAATTTTCCCCTGCTTTCCTATTATGTGCATGGTCTAGAATACTAAGAATTGGCAAAAGGATAAGCCTTCCCCCCTACCTGAATAAAATCCCTTGTCCTATGCCTAATTTGGGCAAGTATCCCGAAAAAGAAAAAGAAAGAAAAAGAGAAAAATAAAGAAAAGAAAAAAAAGAAAAGAGAACAAGAAAATAAAGAAAAGAAAGAAAAAGAAAAAGTAATAAAATCCCCTTGTTCAAAAATGAGCAAGAAATACCTATTCCAAAATTTGAAGAAAAGAAGGGGGTAGTGAGCTTGAATCCCTAGAATTCCTCAGTTATTTGAAATCCATGAGGTAAGCCCCATAATATGTGGTTTGTGCCCAACCCGCTTGACCTTGGGTAATCCCTTTCGCATGGTGACATGACTATCACATTAGTGACCTTCTTTTGTATAGACCAATATCCGCTTCTGGATTAGCTAGTTTTTGGTAACTTGACTTACATGGTAGTTCAATACACTGGCATGCACAAAATTATGGTTAATGAACCTTTCACTCACACACACATTGGTTCATTCAAGTTTTATTGTATCACTACCTTACTCAAAATTGGTAAATTAATTTCACAAGCACACATATTTGATCCTTGAGAGATTTTGTATCATTGTGTCAAAATTAAGATGGATAATAAATTCATTTATCACACACTGGTTCTTGATACATTAGAATTTGTCTTCGAAATAAGTCAAAAAAAAAATTTGAAATTTGTTAGACAACATTTTATCATCATCCATTTCTTCATAGATCATTCCAAAAAAACTTGTAAAAAAAATTATTTATCATACATTGCATTTTGAATTCATGATAATGGTATAATTCCTAGTAACTATTTTTTCAAATTTCACACTAGGAATTCTATGCCTAGCACAAGTCATCTTTCTCAATTTTTTTTTAAGTTTTAATTATTTCATATAGCACAAATAATTTTCAATACACCATACGTTGCACTTTGACTTCGCAATGATGGTATAATTCCTAGTAACTACATTTCTCAAATTTCACACTAGGAATTCTATGCCTAGCACAAGTCATTTTTCTCAATTTTAAAGTCTAAACCATCCCATATTTATTAATCTTCTTAAATATGTGATACAAATGATTTTTTTTATATCAACTTATGTCTTCAAAATAAATAGTTTCACATTATCATGCATTGCATTTTGAATTTGCAATGATGGTATAATTCCTATAAATTATTCTTCTCAAAATTCACACTAGGAAGTTCATGCCTAGCGCAAGTCATCTTTCCCAATCTACATGCTTAAATCGCAACCAATAAAATTATCAAAATATTTCTTAAAAATCAAATTGTCTTAACATCAAAAAATCAAACATCTTCTTTTATCACCATAAGCCTCAAGATTATACTTGAGCACCACAAAAACGTTTTTCTTATTAGCAATACAAAACTTCCTCACAATAGGATTTGCTTCATGACTTAGCAAGCACCGATCTCCACCAATGGTCATATAACAGCACAACATCCTCCGAGGAACATTGCTAATCTATTTATTTCATTATCTTACATATGTTCACAACATATTTTTCAAAAACCATATTTCAAAAACACATTTACCAAAACTCAAGTCAATTTTCATTTTAAGCATGATTAAAACACTTAAATTAAAAGCATGATTATGAGAAATTTAAACATCATAACAATTTCAATCACATATAATCAAATTAAAAAAAAATCACATAATAGGGTCAATATATATATATATATATATCTCAAAATTCCATGTACAAAATTAGACTGGTATGCCACAATCCTCAAAAATTGACATACTCATTCAATAAAGATATAATACAAAATGTGTCTACATGAGTCTAGCCTAGACTCCTCTTGAGCCTATAGAGCTCACTGCATCATCCTCTCTACTAGAGGGTGATGGTGGTGGTCAAAACTGTCCTCCTACTATTGTCATCCTAGAAGAAGTTGCCCTAGTAGTAGAACGAGATGAAGATCCTATGTGAATAGGACCCGTAATATCAGGAGGTATAGCCTATCTCTGCTCTGGAGGAACCACTATGATGTATAGATTCTGATAAAATATGGTCTACTATATAGACCTCACCAGCTCCTCCCCCATGCTGCTCCTCCTAGACTATGTAGTCTAAGACGACGTAGGTGTTGGAGCCGCATCTCTCTGTCCTGCCTGAGTCCTAGCCTCTGCCAACTCTACCTCTAGAGCTTGAATCCTAGATCTCAAGCCTACATCCTGTGCCTCTAGGGTCTCAATCCTAGCATTCTGGGTGGCAATCACCTCCCTCAACCTAGTGACCTCTACCTCGAGGTCTCCTATCCCGCTACTATCCCCTACCTCTAGAATCCTCTTGCCCTTCTCGGGTGAGTCAGGTATCTCCTCTTGATGAGGAGATGCTCTCCCCTCCTACTAGGGTGACTCTCTCTTCTCATCCCTATGTATTCTCATTGTTATATCTTGTCTCCTCTGAGGTATGTGGCCATCCCTAGTCTGAGGTCCCTCTTGTTTAGGGGTACCTGTGTCCTCTATTGTTGCTAAATAACCAGATGGGCTACCTACTCTATAGAACTCCATGGTTTATTCGGTCTAGATGGACAAATCCTAGAATACCATTGTTGGTATCTATCTGTCATACCAGCATCATCCCCATCTATCACCTGCATCGGTGCATCATCTGGTGTTGGATCCAAAAATGTAGTCATACTCAGAACACCACTGATGGTAATGTGGTCCCGAGTCATCCGAGGGTAGGTAATAGCTCCCAACTTAGAGAGGTCCTGTTGTAACCCAAACTATCATTGCACCTAATCAAAGCGATGTAACTCCACCTCCACCTAGTCCATCCATATCCAGATGGTCTTCCTGATGTGAGCCAACTCAAAATCATCCTCAACCCACCCTAGTAGACCCCTCTAGGTTCTCCATGTTATATCTTGTGGTCGTAGCTCATCTATGAGTTTCCTCACCACATCAATACCAACTCATCCCCTGTACCCTCTCAATAGTGGCCAATAGAAGATCTTGGGCCTATTATACTCTACCTAGGGCTGACCACCTATAACTTGAATCAAAGGAAGTCCTATAGGTCATCGGATAGCAATGTGCTCCCAATACCACACCTATAGGAAGGGAGTCAAAATCAGTCCCTTTCCTCCCTTGTAGACTACCCGTTGTAGGAATCAATATAGTCTACAAAGAAAGATTAGATCCCAAGCAAATCACACCTCCTAGTCATGCATATCACACACCACCTCTGCCAAAGTCTAGGGCATATGCTATCCACTGATATGGCTTACTAGTAGACCACCCACAATACCACTCAATAGAACTATCATCCAGGAGATACCCTCTACCTCTCCCAGTCTGTCAATAATGACCCCAACCTTCTTCAACAAGAAACTAGGGTCTCCTGTCAGTCTTCATAGTGCCTAGACCTGATTACCAAATGAAGTATTGTGGGCACCCCTCAGTGGTATCCATAGGATCATCTAGACATCCTCTAAAGTGGGAGCCATCTCCCCTGTGGGTAGTCTGAAGCAGGATGACTCTGGATACCATCTCTCCACTAGAGCCATCAATATCCTCATATCTACTGGGATATGTGGCATCTCCACCACATGCCTCAATCCCATAACTTCTAAGCGAGTTCTCTCAATCTCAGTGAGAGCACCCAAATTTGTCCCAAGTGTAGATTATCTCCACTCCCGATTCTTCAAATTCTACCATATGTCAATAAAAACAAAGAAATAAATTTTTTGTGTCATTAAATCGTATCAAAACATTCAAAATCGGATAATAAGTGTAAAATCGTAACATTTTATATAAAATCATAACATTTTGTGCAAAATCATAATAAATTATCAAAATCGTAATAAAATTCCATAATTTGTCAAAATCATTCTAAAAACATCAAAATCATAGCAATTTTTGTGATATCGTATCAATACGATATCGGTCGATCATATCGATTTCGATCGATATCGTGAAATCGATACGATTTTATGAAATCATTACGATTTCACATTTAGGGCTGTGCACAGTACTCGTGCCCTAAAAATCCATATTTAAAATTAAATTCAATGAAATATAGGAAAAATTTAAGTTAAATAAGTGATAAATTCATACTCGGAGTGATCCGTCGCCAACTGGGACAAATAAACACGATGTGGAACATCCGCCATGCTTTCTCCAAAGCTTTGAACAGGTAAATAGTAAAATGCAAATGAATTAGTTTTATATTTTTCTTTTTACTATTTATTCATTTACCCATGAATTTCAAGTTTTTACCCAGATGTCAAAACTGGCATAAAAACTCGAAGGGGGTATTATTAGTAGCATATCTTAAAAAAACTTACATAAAAACTTGAAACCATCAACAAAATTTGTAATAAATTTTTGCTTTCTCGTAAAGCGTACCATAATTTTCTTTAATGCATTTTCCTTCGAAATTGCGCTAAAGAGGGGGCAAAATGTAACACCCTAAAAATAACTCATTATAATTTGCACTAAGGACAAACAACTTGTAAAAATGAGCCTCTATCTAGTTACCTCGATTTTTGTGCCCTTCTGGCGAGATCGAGTAATCTAGACAAGATTGTCTCATACAATCTTGGATCGTACGATACGATCTCGGATCATATGATACGATCCTTGATCGTATGCATATGATCTTGCTCAAAATAGAAAGTCTCAATTTAGCAAAACAACAAAACCAATTGAAATGCCTTTTGTCCTTACCTGTGCAATCGTGCAGTAGTTACAGATTGGATTCGTCCGATTTGATCCCAATTTTGGAAGGAATTGCAACTAGATTTGTTGCAACCCATTTTAGCCGACTTACCTTGCCTATTTAGTCAGGTACCCTTCCCCTCTAAATCCTCCTAGTGCTCATAATTCTTTGTCTTAATTTCTATGTTCATATTACTATAAACTTTGCATTAGATCTATTAGTTTTGCAATTTTTTGCAAGATCAAAAGGATACGATCAGCGACTGGATGATACTATCTACGATCGGATGCATGCGATCTCACTCTGCTCATATGATTTTTCTCATAGCACACTTGGGGGAAATTTCTAACCTTGGTTTTCATTTCCTAAGTTCTAATTTTGCATATCTAGCTTAATATTTATCATTTCCATTGCACAGGGTATCAAATTTAACTATTTGTATCCTTGGAGTTCACCAAATATGCATATAATTACATATTTTACATAGTTTTATGCATGCATATTTTAATTACTTTTAGTGTGATACTCAATAGCTAACATGTAATGTAATTCATGCTTAGAAACATCATTAGCATCCTTTGTTTTCTATTTTCAGCATTCTACCCATGAATTTGCAGGTTTCTGTCAAGATCGTATTAATCGATCTCTGATCGGATGGTACGATTTTGAATCGTATTCATACGATCTTGATCTGTGCATATGATTTTGCTTTGCTACGTACGATCTATACTGTAATCAAGAATCATAATTTTATCTAGAATTTTGGATATAGGTAAGAGTTCTAAATTACTTTTTAAGAATTGCATTGTTCATCTAGACATTGTCTTCTGATGTTTTTTGTTTACATATAAATTAAAATTTCATATAGCTTAGTGTAGTTGCATATTGACCAAAAATAGGTGATTGTGAGAATTTAAAAGGAACACATCAAAACAAACTCCCAAACCTAGGCATGGAAACTACCATAAAATGTTTCCTGGTGAACCCTAAACAATTCATCAAAAAATCACCATAAGAAGGTATGATCAATTACCTCTCTTTTGAGGTGTAGAACTATCATTCCCACATTCCCATTTGAGGCATGAATCCATTAGCCTGAAGGAAAGGAGTGTGCAAATTTTAGACCTACACATAGGAGTATGGCATGTTTGAGTAGAATACTCTTCGCGCATATGGATAGGATGTACTAAATCTTCATCACTCCCACCCTTAGAATGAGTATAGATGGAGGAAAGTTCTCTACGAGCTACATTAGGGCCATACCTATCTATATGGTATATTATATGACTCAACCAAGGGTGATAAGGAGGATTACATCCCCCATCTAGACTAGGTAAGGGCATGTATCTTGCCCCATGCTCAGATGGGAGTGCGGATTGGTGGGGTACACGAATACATGTGATCCCTCTACTCAACCCCTCAATCGGTGGATCTCATCTAAAAGTAGCATGATATGGATTAATTCTAAGAAAATCTTCTTTTCAATTATGAGGAGGTCCCATAGGAGTCCTCCTAGTAGGGGTATCTTTATGATCGGATCCCCTGTGAGTTGAATTGTCTCTATGATGACTATTAGAACATTGTTTAGGTAAGAGTAAATTTTTTGGGCTATAGCAAAGGCATTCTATACCTTATTGTGCATTATCTATAGCCTCTATTTATCAGTCTATAAAGGGTCCAACGACTACTGGAGGTTGCTCCTGGGTATGACGGTCTAGTTTGTAAAGGGATAGATTAGCCTATTAGAGTGGTAAGAACCACTAATAGGTCTTGGGAAGGCCCAATATGAGTCATATGGCCTAAAAATATGTCAATATAGGTAGCTACATCAAAATAACATGTTTTAGGTGTCTATAAGTAGAACCTGAGCAAGTTTATAGCATATAAGTAGAACCGTCTGGAATCCAAAATAATGAGATGGTAAGTAAGACACTGTCAATGAAAAGAATTTTTAGGTAGCTAATAAAGTCTTGAATCAGAAGTGCCAAAGAATTTTTAGATTCATTTCACCTATAGTAATGCTCAAGTATTACATTTAGATAATGAGTGCTACATTTGGAAAGCAAAGTGTTACGAGTGCTATGAAGTGAAATGTTCCATGAACGTTACACCATACCATCAATCATGTAGAATTTTTTTGGAAAATATTAAGAAGATATTCACATGAGCTATATAGGAGAAGCATTGCATAACAATGAATCAGGGCATGTGCAAATTCAAAATGGATGTAAGAAGTCTTTTCTAAGGTTAGTTTTGTATTTAGGATTTTTGAAGCTAAAATATTAAAGTTACTTTGACTTAGGAGTTATAAGGGTTAATTAGAAGTTTTTTGAAGAATTTGATTTATTGGTTTATTATAATTTTGGAGTGATAAGGAATTCAATTAATTGACTTAAAATTTTTTAAAATTTTTAAATTTGGAAGTCTTTTGAATTTTTTGAATTTGGATTTTATTTTTGAGAAAATTTAAAAAATTTGAAATTCTTGAATTTTTGCAAATTGAAATATTTGGGAGGTAAAAGGTTTTCAACATCAAAGGATTACGAAAAACAACAATTTTCAAAATTCATTTTTAGTTTCTCAAATAGTGATTCATAAGGTTTACCACTCCATAGGAACTAAACTAGTGAACTTGAATTATAAAAAACTAGGAGATATAAGGTTTTCTACCTCAAAGGGTTTCAAAAAAATTGAATGAGTTCTACAATGTCTAACAATAATTTTTTCCTTTCTAAGTCACAAATGCTGGAAGGCAAATTTTTCTTCATGGAAAAACAAAATGAAATCAATTCTAGTTGTAGAAAAACTTTGGGATATAGTAAGTGGAACAAAGACAAAACCTAATGAAGATGTAAGAGAAATACAAAGATTTGAAGAAAGTGATGCTAAAGCACTTATGATAATAAAATTTGGAATAATTGGTGAAATACAACCTTATTTAAGTGGAGCAAAAAATTCTACAAAAGATTGAAATACTTTATGCAAAATCTTTGAAGGGAAGAATAAAGTTACTATTCTTATTTTGCAATCTCAATTGTATTATTTAAAATTCAATAGTGGAGAAAGTATAGAACTCTTTCTTCATAAAGTAGAAGATATAAAAGATAAGTTGTTAACTATGGGAGACAAAATAGAATCTAAATTTCTTGTTCAAGTAATATTAAGAGCACTTCTAGAAAGCTACAAATATTTAGTCACATCTTTACAAGTTTTCATTAAGGAAACTACATTTGATGATTTTAGTCAATATTTTCAAGAATATGAAGTAGAAAACTCAGTCAAATATGAAATGACTATCAATGTTGGTATCAAATGTTGATACACAAGGTAATATTATTTAAAATTCAATATATAAATCTAAATGGAATTTAATATACTATCAAATAAGTAAGAAAAATGTTCATAGCACAAATTTCTATAAATACAATCAAAAAAACTAGTATCAAGGAAATCATATGAGTATGAATCAAAGTGGTCAAATGAACAATTCAGTACAGCATAGGCAATATCAATCTCAATATCAATATAATACTCAATGACAACAACAATTTCAGACTCAACACTTTCAACGCTAGTACCATTCTCGCTATCAGTATGTTTATTGGAAACAACCACAATTACAATATAGAGATGGAAACCAAAAAGGAAGTTTAGCTCAAGAAATTCATGAAATTTAAGAATTAGAAGAAAATTATAAAGAAAATGAATTCAAATCTCTCTCAACAAAATTGATAATCAATAAAGGTATTTTCTCAAATATTTTTGAAGGTACTAATATTGTAGTTGTTGTAGAACATTAGGATATAGGAAGGCAACATGATAAGACCAAGATAGAAAATAATAGAATAAATAAGCAAGATCAAGAAAATTTAGAAGAAAGTAAAAAGAGAACAGAACAAGCACAAGTTTGAAGGTTACTTGAATATTAAATACAAATACAAAGACCATGATCAAACACTAAAGTCTTCAATAACTAAATAATGTAATATAGGGGGGTTTTGGAGTATATTTACATTATTTGGAATATGCTAATGTGCCCCAAAGGTACCTTAATGGTACATTTATAAATAATATATTAGGATTGATTCATAGTTTAGAATATGAGTTATATTTCCATTTTATGTAAGTGTGAATATGCAAGAAATACACAAGTATCATGTAAAGTTGTAATGTGCAAGAAATGCAAAAGTGTCATGTGAGTTAGAGTGCAAGTGTAAGTTGAGTCTATGTGCACAAGTTTCTTATATGTAATACATGTAATGTAAATATGTGCACAAGTGTCTTATATTAGAGTTTGCAAGTTATAGAAGTGTAAGAATCATGTATGGTTGTGCATATGTTATAGTGTCAAGTGTTTTTCAAGTATGCAAGTGTCAAGTAGATAAGCCAAGAGTCATGAGACTTAGCATATGGAAAGGAACAATAAAGCATCCAAAGAGTTATACTACTATGGCTATATTATGGAGGTAATACTACATAACAAGACATAGCAATAAGGAGAACAAGTATTACAGTATTTTGTAAAAGAAAGTGCAGTAATAAAGCTTTATATTTTGAGAAATTAATATTGTAAGTTATATTTCATGCATAGTACATGATTGATTAATTTACATTCATATTATTGAATGTTATTTGATTTATTATAAGCCTTATTTTATATATTATTCTACTCATAATTATCTTGATCTTATTATATTGTGTCTATATTATGTTTTAGATCTTGTGAGATATAACCTATGATATTTTGTGGTAATATTAAGGCCTAAAAATCCATCATAATACAAGATAAATATCCTCCTAACTTGGCAGTGAACTCTCTAGATAGGCATAGACCAAAGCAAGTTGGAAGATCCACCATAACTACCTCCTAAATAATTGTTACCTCTAGGAGCTTGTGTAGCACCATTTGTATGTCCTTGCCCACCCCAAATATCTAGATAGGAGTACCATCCAATTTTATAACTCTAGGTATAAAGTGTATTCCATTACCATTACTTCACACATTGCCTTTGGTATGATAGTAGTGGTTTTTATTGAGTTAATCATGCAATTGTGTACAATCCACCCCTCCATTTGTAAATATATGTAGAATGGAGGTGGTCAAATATTACCATGGTAGGGCTTGGTTGGTATTGAGCCAGATTTATGTTTGGAAGCTTATCTTATTTAGGATTGATGACTTTTAATGTTGCTCTAAGTAGATCTATCTAACTAGGGATTAGCAATACATCATACATGCTTGCCTTGGAATGAGTCTTCTTGAGTTATTCAACAATATTATACCTATTCACTCCTTATACGCTCTTCAAATCTTCTATGATATTAATCAATATCTTCCAAACTTTATATTTTGGTCATATATGGATACCTCAATCTTCCTAGTGTTTGTTCCTTAGGATCCTCTTGCATGGCCTTCACTTTTGCTAGTTTTTGCCTTGCTAGTTTTTTCCTCGGATGCTCTTTTGCTTGCTCTTTGTAAGGTTGAGCAAGGAATTTGAATGGCTACAACTTGTGTGGCTCTACTTGTAGATTCCTCTTTCTATATCTGGTTAGAACTTAAATAAATTCTTCTTCTTTAGGTTCTCAGATATAATGACTTGTTTTAGATTCATCAAAATGTTGACCACTTTCTTTTGTGCCTTTTCTAATCTTTTCATTTTCTTTTTTTTTGCCAACTGAGCTTGGTGTTGATAGACCATACATATGTATATATTGTGGGGATCATTTCAAGACAAACAATAGTATATTTCATGAGGATATAAATTAGATGGCATCTCCTCTGATTCATTATATACAATATTTTATTATCCAATGGCATTATTGCTAGAGATCCATTGGTCTTTGGTGGTAGAGAAAAACCTCTTGGGATGATAGCCCTCATATTTTATCTCTACATTTTATCTCTCTAGCACAATGATCTTATTGTTCAAATCCTTTAATTCTACCCTTAGCTCTAACAATTTTATGTTTTCTCTAGATTTTGGAGTTGTCAAGAGAGGGAGAGATGCTATAGAAGGCTTAGGTAGATCTGTAGGTACTAGAATAGGAACCTATTGCAGCACAAAAATAGCTGGATCTTGTTGTGTAGGATGTGGTAACTTTTACAACTGATATCATTGCATTTTTTACAACAATTACAACTTGAAAGACTTGAGGTAATCTCATATCATTGGCTATATGGATCTAGAGGCCTAGATTTAGTTCAAAGGTTCACATGTAATAGATATATGCTTGAGGTTGAGAAGGTTTAATATCCTAAGGAATATGCTTACATATTTTGTTGAATATGATGTTTACATAAATGATATTTTCTTGCAAATGCCTCTAAATGGAGGTGAATTGGGTATGCAAATAAAATGGATCTCCTACCTAGTTGAATTCCAAGATAAATGGTTTGGAAAGTTGAGCATAAGAAGTAATACTATTATCATCAAGGGATCTATACCATGTGAGAAATTTTCATCTAAAATATATATCTAGTAGCCTTACCATTACATCTTTATGTTGGATATTATGAATAGCAGCTAGAGCAACCACATCTTGGCAGTATTATGGGTATTTTTCTTAGTTCCATTAAAATTTGGTAAAGCTTTAAGAGTAGATTGAGGCATTTCATAGAGATATATAGGGAAGAGGGGACCATTGCTATTCCATCTTGGGTAGATTTTTTTGGCCATATTTTTTTGATAGGGACTATCAAGAGATTGCCTAGGAAAGGATTGCAGAGGAATAGGACTTTGAATGAAAGGAGCTCTATTAGAGTGTTATTTAGTTGGTCTTATTCAAGCTCTTTGGTTAGGTAGTTCAACAAATTATATAGGTTATTTGAGCTTTCTAGACTTCGATCTTGTTAATACATAAGTTTGGAGTTCATCCCTAGAGCTCATTCCTTCAATGAAGTTGTCAATCTCAAGTTATTTCAATAATGGAGTCACTAGGTGAATGTGTATTCTCTGCTTGTGAGGTCAAAATGTTCATCATAATCTTGGGCTCTTTGGGTAAATGAGGCAAATATTAAATGATTCATCCCATAAATAATGCATTTGTGGAAATAAATCAAATAGGATTGGTTCCATTGGGTGTGCCAAAAACTCTGGTTCTATGATCTACCTAATATATATGAGTATGCCCTTGATCATAGGGCCAATATTGTATGGTTCAATATTTCTCCTTAGCCAACCTCTAGAGTAGGTTTGTTCCTTCTTGTAAAATGAAAATAAAAAGGTGGGGGAAATACTAGAGTGAGAAATGGAGGGTTAGGGATAGAAATTATGGATTATATGTAGACAACATTTGGCTAACAACATTACCATATACTATGCAACACACATTACAACTAAACTACATACAAGGCCTAATAGACCAATTACTAGGTAAAGTATCATTGAATATGAATTGAGCCTAGATCATGCCCTCCACTACTCCAATAGCTCTTAGCACCCTAAGAAAATTTTACAAAATAAATAAAAACCACACAATTAGACACTAAGCATCCCTAATATTCTAATAGTCAGGACTAACAAAATAGACTATTAGACCTCCAATAGATATTTGACAAAAAGATTGAATTCCTACAGAGCATCCACATAAATAATTCAATAACATAATGCTATCAAAGGTCAAATAACAAGCTAATTCATTGAAATTACAAAGCAAAATTACATAATATACAATAGGTAAACACTCAAACTTTCAACCCTTGTATTGAGGTAAATATCATTATTTATAGATTTCTATACTAGCCTAGATAATTATTACAAGGATGGCTTATCGTAGGCTTGATAATATAGGCATAACTTGGCCTTGTTTGGATTTCATGCTTAATCACCATACCTGGAAGGAGTGGATATCTCTTTCTTATCCTATCTTAGCTAGTTTTTTTTATCAGCATCATCCATAATCTACAACAACCCCATGTCCTTATATATTTTCCCCCTCAGCATGCATATCTTCTCCCATTAAGCCATGTTATTGTACTAACTATCATATTTGAAAGGAGTCCTTCTTATGATTAGTGGGGGCCAATGCTATTACAATTTCTAGGAGATTGCCTATTGCTTTCTTGTAACTACCTTGTCTTGGATGACTAAAAAGCATCCAGGTGTCCCATACCTTTGACATGCACAATTTCTCCTAAAAGGGACCTACCTAGGAGCGTTATTCTTTTGTCACTATTTATTGAATGCATTATGATTATTTCGAGGATGTCGGGGAACTAGTCAGGGTTATTATGAGTTCTTTTTTATGTTGTTCAAAACCTTTGTACACTTATGCTTCCAACCACTCTTGAATTTATCCAGCTATACTCTTGGTAAGGATTGGTCAGGACCATTGTACACCTTAGATGACCATGTCTACAAAAATATTAAGCCACATTTATCTAGGACTTTAAAGTGGTAGAGTATCTTTATCTTAGCTAAATTTTGGATCAACAAATTATCTTTGAGCTTCTAGGCAGTCTTTGTATGGTAGTTACTAAAATTTCCTTGTATTTACAAAATTGATAGTCTATTAGAATGTTAGTATCTATCTATGTGGAGGCTTTCATGGGTACACGATTGCACCATAAAATTATCTACTATGATCATGAGTACAAAGCTCCTGATCACTACTGTCAACGGTAAAAATAATTTTTTTTTACCCCTAGCCATTTTACCCTCCCCACAATATTTCATCACTACACTAGTGTGTATCATGATCAAGTTGAGTATCCTCCATAAAACTTAATTTTCTCTCTTAAACTCAAGGGTTCATATTAGGGCATGGTAGCATTTAAATTTTTTGAAAATACAAAATTTAACATTATCATTGGCCAAAAAATAAAAAACATAAATCATCTTAAACCTTGAATCTTAAGTAACATCAAACCTATCTCAAAATTGAGGCATGAAGGTCAATTTTTTATGTATTCATAATTCGATAAATGCATTAAAAAGGGAAAATGTAGACACCCAATTTTGAGCACATAATCAATTCTCTAAAACTTGCCAATGTCTATATCAACTAGGCAATCAAACATCTCAATCAAATCAAGCATCCTAAGGATAAACTTAGGGGTATTTATTGCCTATTTTATTGAAATAAAAAGTGTTATACCCATGGTGGTAATGTCAATGGCACTACTAACTACCTAGAATCGCTTTTCTCAAAATGTCAAATTTCACGTTTTCCACCTAGTCATACTAATAATTATTATTTTGGCACTAGAATCGATATCTTTAGAGCCATTAGAACTCATGATCCTAACACAATTGAATATTAGAGAATTAAAAAGAGAGGTAGGTAGTTTTAAGGTACCAACTACCTACCAAATGTAGATCTATGTCAATTATATATGCCATATAAATTGTGTTAGCTTTTGATGATATATATTAAAGGAAATACAACCACAAGATCTAAAATGAGCAAGCAATGTTAACTATATGATAATGGTAATATAATATGCAGGAAAAATATATGAGAAACTTCTACAATAACTCATAAAATAGCCATTAATGAAATCTCACAAATATAGTACAACGTAATATAATGGAGGTCTTAAACACCAAAAATTCTTGCATGATCTACATTCTATCTACCCTCTTTTCTCATCACTATGCTCTACTATTCTATATGCTTCTCTCTTGCATTATATCTTAGGCCTATATATAGATATATATGAATATTTACCTTTCACCTACCTATGACTCTTCATCTTCCTATTTAAAGACTCATGTACATGTTGACTACATGCACATTTACATCATTGCATATTCTAACACTTGTGCATTTATTACATTGCATAAAGTAAATGCTCAAACCTTAATCTAAGACACTCTAATAATCTAATTATGTATCCAAGTTCGTACATTAGCATGTACCAAATAATGTAATATATTCCAACACCCCCTCTATATTACATTATTTGGGTATTGAAGACTTTAGTCTTCAATATGGTCTTCATCCTAGTTCTAGAATTGGAACTCTTATTTTCTGCTTTCTTCATTTTGCTCCTTGTTTGTATCCTAATCAAGTAAATAATTAGTATCTTCATGAAATACTATTTTAGAAAAAAGAGCTTTGACTTCATGTTCATCTGTAATTTCTTCCAATTTCTAAATTTCTTGAACTAGTTGTCATTTTTGTTTTCCTTCTCTATATTGTAGTTGATGAATATTGTATTGATTTTGAGAGGTATATGGATGCTGAAACTATTATTGATGTGGATTATATTGGTTTTGATATTGTCTTGGTTGGAATGGCCTACTTTATTGGCTTCCAACATTTGTTTTATTTTCTTGAAATTGATTTCTTGGATTGAATCTACAATAATTTGTACTATGTCCTTTCTTTCTACATACTTGATAATATCTACTATTCCATTTAGATCTTCCTTTTGAGAATGAGGTAATGTTTACTTGTGGGTTATCTTTTGAGACTAATTCATTGTTGGTCATTTCATATTTTATTGAATTTTCCACCTCATATTCGTGTAGGATATTGACACTTATCAAATGATGTATCTTTACCTAGAATTTGTAAATTTGTGACTAGATGCTTGTAGTTATCTGTAAGTGCTCTTAAGATTACTTGAACAATAAACTTGTATTCAATAATTTATCATAAGGTTAATAATTTTCCTTTTATATCAGCTACTTTCCTTAGGAATAGTTCTATACTTTCACCACTATTAAATTTTAGAGAATGTACTTGAGTTTGAAGATTCAAGATAGTGGATTTGTTCCTTCCTTTGAATATCTTGGCTAAAGTTTTCCAAGCTTCTGTAGAAGTTGTTGTAGAACTAATGTATGGTTGTATTTCATTTGTAATTGTAAAAGTTATAATCATGAGTTATTTTTCTTCATTTTCATAAAAATTTTGAATCTCATTATCTCCTATAGTAGGTTTAGTTTTTGCTCCTTTAACAATATCCCAAAGCTTTTAAACTATCAATATTGACCTCACTTTATTTTTCCATGAAGTGTAATTAGGTCCTTTAAGTAGTTGGGATTCTAAAAGTATGAATTTTTTGTAGCCATAATAATACTTGTAGAAAATCTTATATCTCCCTCGTTTTGAGTATGTGATCAAAATTGATAAAATATTTTCTAATCTCAAGTTTTGTAGAACCCCTTATATCTCCCTAGTGTTTTGAGTGTATTATAGTTTTGATAAAGTGCTTAGCTTTATTTAGATTTCTTTTGAGTTGAATTCATAACGTTCAACTTCTATTTTTCACCTTATTTCTACCTATTTGTGAAAGCTAGAAATAATTTTAATGCACTTTCAATTTGATAATGTTCTCTATTTTCCAAGACCCTATGGTTGGATTCCTTTTATACCTTAAATTTGTATAAGAGACTAATATAAACAATAGTTTTTCAACTTTCAATAGATTCTATGTTTTGCTTCCTATATCCTTCAATTCTCAATGATTATGGTTTCTAAATTTCAATATATTTAATTTGGTGTTGAACTCCTTATATCTCCCTAATTTAGAAATTTAGAAAATTCTAATAGTTGGAAAATTAATGCTTCAATTTTAAGGTAGAAAACCTTATATCTCCTAGTTTAATTATTTGCAAATATTTTGATAATTGAATCTCAAATAACACAATTTGAAATAGCTCTTAAAGATATAATCCCCTTGCTTTAATTACTTTCTAAACCATTAATGACTAATCTAAGGTTGTAATTTCCTTATATCTCCATGTAATAATTAGCTAAACTTAATCTTAGAAATAATTTACCTTATATCTCCTTGCACTTGATGGAAAGCAAATATTAATTCAATGTAAATATACCTCTCTTTGATGTGATGTGCTACATGCTGATTGGTGTCTTCCTTGATTGCACTTTCAAATCTTTTGAATGTTGTATCCTCCTCAGTATTCAAGGTATAACACTATGCATTAATTACACTATGTTCTATGGCACACTCTATACTATCCTCTTCTACTTTCAATGCTCTTTGACCTATGGAAGCTTTATATGTGCACTCTTATCATGTATGCATATTAATACTTCTTTATATCCCTTTGGAATACATGCCAGATGGCATTTACATTGCTCTTGAATGTAGATATCCTTGTTAGGTGGTGCAAGGACGTTACAATCTTTAGAATACATTGATTTAGGTGGTGCAGGCATTATCTCTCCTTATGGATGTTAAAGTAATGAAGTTTATTATTTTCTTTCTTGAATGGAGTGTTACTTCAAAGTTGGATGTTCTTCTTCTTGTGCAGGAATTATATTTTTGAGGTGTTACTAAGAATTTATAGGTGCTATTATCCTTTGTGCCAAATGGCACAATATTCTATTGTTTAGTGTGTCAAGTGGAGCTCCTTCCCTTGCATGTAACCAAGCACTCAACATCC
The DNA here is from genome assembly GCA_028583015.1 of Wollemia nobilis. NCBI lineage: Eukaryota > Viridiplantae > Streptophyta > Pinopsida > Araucariales > Araucariaceae > Wollemia > Wollemia nobilis. Next base: position 4,443,859 of record JAQPPZ010017206.1, on the reverse strand, counting down.
CTTATCTCCGTAATGCTCTTACCAAATCCTTGCAAGTTGTTTGGATTCTTTTTCAACATCAGTGTTCTTTCTCCAACGTATGGTGGATCCTCTCCAACAAAGGTGGATCCTCCTATGGTGTTTCAATGCTCTTTTCTAGATGGTTTTTCATCCAAGATTCTCTCCTATTCCACTTGGATAATAGTCCTTGCTACTTGTATCTTTGTTACATTATTATCGTTTAATTATTCTCCTTGCAACTTGCACCTTAGTTGTGTTATGGTGTCCTTGCTATTGGTACTATGTTATCCTTAATTAGTCTCCTTTCTTGTTGCAGGTTTCTTTTGCACTATGAGCATTGCCTTCATGAGACTATGGTATCATATTTGGTGTCTTTAGACACCTTGAATAAGATGATTTTAAGCCCTTAGTTGGCCCTTTTCCCTTTGCTTCATAGCTCCTTCCTTAGACTAGATAATAATGTTGCTTGATAATACAACTAAATATGTTATAAACTAAGATAGTATACCTTAGTTGCACCTAGATTTTGAGACTTTCTTAGTCTCTTTATGTAGCTTTCTTCCTTTTCTTTAGTAAGACAACACCTTATCTATTCCTTTGTGAGTGTAGTTCTCCTTTGGTGACTTCTCTTCATCAAGACTTGTTGCAGATTTACCTATGTTTAATAGTGGATTCAATGTTGTATTCTCCTCCTTGGAAACTCTCTTAAGTCTCCTTTCTTGGTTAACTTTTAAATGATGAATCCAAGATTTTTAATCATTCAAATACTATACCTTTTGTATGGCTATGCTTTGCCATATTATATATAAAATATATGCCTGAGAATAATGCCTTATTTCTTTTCAATAGATAGTAGGAAATTGATATTATTATTTTCCTTTGAAAAATATCTAACTCCTCTTTTTTATGTGCAGGTTTTATTCCTTGTAAAAAAACTATATTCTGCACTTCCTTGAAGACTTAAACTAGAAACCTTCCTTTTGCAACTTTACACCTTGAATTTGGTGCTTAATAAAACTTAATAATAATATGGAAAACAAAAAATCTAATGACACAGGGAATGATGGTGGCAACAACAAAAACCCCAATAATTGTTGTGACTACAAGAAAGTTTTCCCAGGCCCTGGCAGGGGATTTTGATCTGGAACAAGGGGAGATTCCCCCTTCAGACACAGCTAACAAGGCGGATGATCCAAAGGGCCCTGACCCTGATCCTGGTGGGAAGGGGAGCCTGAACAACCACCGGCCATGGGAAAACTATATGGGGTCTGTTCCCCCTCTCCCAAACAACAATCCCTCCTCCCGGGATGTTGTTCCTCAGACTTACCATGAGAAGGTGGCAGGAAAGCCAAATCCCAGCTCCTCTGGAACCTCAACACATCCCCCGGTGATCGCTTCCGGGGAAAACCTAGTTATTCCAGTCTCAATCATGGTAGAGAAATTATCCATCGAATCCCTCACCCTTGTTGGAAAATTTGTGGGGGGCAGACCCGACATGGAATCCATAAGGAAATGGGCCGGATTCAAATGGCGAACAACAGGAAGCTTCCAGCTAGTAGCCCTCTCAAGGGGTTTCTTCTTGATACGCTTGAACAACCAGGATGACTATGCCCGAATCCTCACTGGCGGGCCATGGTTTTTTGGAAGGAAAATCTTGTTCCTAAGAAAATGGGGGGAATATTTCAACCCCCAAACCCAAGACATCAACTACACACCCATTTGGGTTCGCCTTCCCGATCTTCCCATTCAGTTCTTCCATGAAGACATCCTTCGCTAGATCGGGGGATACATTGGGGATCTTGTCGCCATCGACTCTGCTACGAAAGCCCGTTCCCGCATGGCTCATGCCAGAATCTGTATCAACGCTAATCTGGCATCCCAGCTCCCAACCCGCATCAACCTCATCTATGGGGATTTTCAATGGTGCCAAGCAATCGAGTATGAAAATAAACCTGCATTCTGCATCGAATGCAAATCCCAAGGACACCTCAAGTCCCAATGCCCAACCCTCAAGCCCCAGTAGGAGGCACCAAGCACTAAGCTTCCCCCTCTCTAGCACTAGAGCACCCATATGGGAATGCGCAATGACCGAGTCAAAGGCCCCATCGAAAATAGGTGGGAAAAAGAGTTCAAAGGGAAGCAGGCTGCCCACCAGGAACCACCCTTCAACAATCCCTCTTCAAGCTCGAAATAGGTAAGCTCCATGTTTGCATTCCCCAATAGATTCGGGCCTTTATCTTTTTCAAACGATGAAGTTCTCTTCCCTGAATCTGCCCCCATGAAACCCCCTTCCCCCCATCCCCACCCCCCCTCCCCCTCCAATTCTGGACCCTCCTTTCCCATCTCTGATGAACCCCTTCCCCCCTCAATCCCCCTTTAGATCCCTTGACCGATATGAACCCTCCCCTCTATGATGATATATCCTCCTTTCCCCCTCGAAAGAACCTCCATCCCCAACCAAATCCTGTTCAGAGTCTATGGAAGACGCTACCAGTCCCACCCATAGCAGAGCGGATCCAAGCTCCATCATTACCAGAAGCAAAAAAGGCCCTATTGACATAGGGAATGAAAAGAAAAGGGGCAAACCCACCACTTCTAAACAAATCAAAAAAGATACTGATAACCAGGTTGCTAATGGAGTGTAGACAACCCTCTTCCCAGAGTTGTTTAACCAGTCCAAGGATGAAGCAAAAAATCCCAAACCTCCCCCTCTACCAAGAAAGGGAGGCAAGAAACCTACCAAGGTGTCTAGATGAAGATCCTCTCTTGGAATATCAGAGGCCTCAACAGTATGAGCAAGTAGAGACTAGCTCGAACCATTAGGAAGGAATTCAAACCAACCATTCTCATTCTGCAAGAAACAAAAACTGATGCTGCTAGAACTCACATCATAGCTCAGAAAGTCTGGAAAAACTATCAATGGGCCTCATCCCCGGCTGAGGGATCCTTTGGGGGTCTCTTGTGCTTCTGGGATCCAAAAAAAGTAGAGGGCAGAGTAATTTATTCTTCTAATAGAACTCTGAATATGGTCTTCTATTGTAAGGAAAACCAATTCACTTGGGTGCTATCCAACATCTATGCCCCCAATAATCCCATGGAAAGATGCACCCTATGGAGATCATTGTCCCTCATGAAGGATGCCTTCTCCAACCTCCCCTGGATGCTAGCAGGTGATTTCAATTCCCCCCTCTTTCCTTCTGATAAGAAAGGGGGTGTCTCTACTCCCTCCAAAAGCATTCTTGATTTCTAGGATTTTGTCACGGAGAATGAACTCATGGATATTCAGATCAGAGGCTACCAATTCACGTGGAGCAACAAAAGAGCAGGGTCGGATCATATTCAGGTCAAGCTGGATCATTTTTTCCTTTCCCAATGGGCCATCCCCATATTTGGAGACACATCTCTCATCTCTCTCCCAAGGATCAGTTCTGACCATTCCCCCCTTCTCCTTGAATCCAACAGAGGCTCGTCTTTCAAGACCCCCTTCAGATTTGAAAACATGTGGATCCAACACCCTGACCTGAAGCAAAGAATCAGTGAATGGTGGAGGACCCCATGTTCAGGATCAACCATATCCTAGGTATCCCAAAAGCTAAAAATAGTCAAGGAAAACCTAAAGATCTGGAACAAGGAGGTATTCGAAAACATCTTTGAGAATAAGGAACAGACCCTGAGCAAACTCAAAACCCTGGAGCAACAGATTCAGCATGACCAATGGACCCCTCAGCTATGGGAAGAAGAAAGACAGCTTCTATCGAAATATCATAACATTCTAGCCAGAGAAGAGACCTTTTGGCATCAAAAATCTCGAGCCCTCTGGCTCAAATATGGGGATGCGAATACAAGGTTCTTCCATGCCTCTACTCTACGAAATAGAAGCACAAATAAGATCAGAGAGCTCACCCTGTCCGATGGATCAGTCTCTCGAGATATCTCCAAAATCCATGAAGAAGCCTCCTCTTACTTTAGTAACATGATGGGGACTTCCCCCCCACCAACCCAGAAGCCCAAGAAGCCCTTCTGCAAAATATTCCCCCCTGGTCACCCCTGAGATGAACCTTTCCCTGATCCAGCCTCTCTCCGAGAAAGAAATCAAGGCTGCCCTATTTTCTATGAAAGCTGACAAGGCCCCTGGGCCAGATGGGTTCCCCTCAGTTTTTTTAGACCTTCTGGGACATTGTGAGGGAAGATATTTGCAATGCAATCATGGAGCTCCAATGCACCAAGATCATCCCATGAGGGACAAATTCTACCTTCATTGCCTTGGTCCCTAAAACCCCTCAATGCAGATCTATGACCGACTTTAGGCCAATCAGCTTGTGCAACATCATCTACAAGATCCTCACCAAATCTCTAGCTCTCAGGCTGAAGAAAATCCTCCCTATCATCATAGATCCCTGCCAAGGTAGTTCATTGGAAGGCAGATCCATCACGGATAGCATCATATCACTTCATGAAACCCTTCACTTGACTCTGTGCAATAAAAAAGTGGCCATGTTCCTGAAACTGGATATCAACAAAGCCTTTGACAGGGTAGATAGGGATTTCCTCTTGAAAGTCCTATCCAGATTCGGGTTCCACAAAGACTGGATCAACCTAATCAGGGGTTGTATCTCATCTCCCTGGTTCTCTATTCTAGTCAATGGGTCTGCTGCAGGCTATTTTCCCAGCCACAGAGGAATTAGACAAGGAGATCCCCTGTCCCCTTTCCTTTTCATCATCCTTGCTGAATCCCTCGGTAGAGCTTTCAAATCTGCCTGTGCTTCTGGGTGTGTGATCGGGATCAAAGCCTCATCTGACTCCCCTCCCCTGTCCCATCAACAGTTTGTAGATGACACCATTATTGCTACTCTAGCCTCTGTTATCCAAGCCAAATCCATTAAGGTTATTCTTGACACCTATGCCTCAGTAGCCGATCAAGAAATCAACTATCTCAAAAGCAAATGCTATTTCCTCAACACCCCTGGCAGCAGACAACACAAGATTACCCGCATCCTTCAATGTTGCATAGTTGATCTTCCTACTTCTTACCTGGGCCTCCCTCTGTTCACTAAAAGCCCAAAATATTCTATGTGGGATAATGTCATTGATAGGATCAAATGCAAACTCACAGCATGGAAGGGCTCCCTCCCGTCCCAGGTAGCTAAAGCAACCCTCACCATGGCTATTCTCCAAAGCATCCCGATCTATTTCATGTCAGTTTTTAAGGCTCCTGCCTCTGTTCACTCCAAAATCGAACAGATCCAGAAGAAGTTCCTGTGGATAGGCCCAAAAAATATGAGAAAATTTCACCTTGTTAGCTGGGACAGAGTTTTCCAACCAAAATCCCAAGGAGACCTCGGCCTCAGAAGATCAGCCAACATGAATCTTGCTCTCCTAGCCAAGCAGGCATGGAAGCTCTTCTCCAATTACAGGGCATATTGGGTGTCAATTATTAAAAGCAAATATCTCAAGCACATGTCTCTGATGGATGACAACATCCCTACTAACGGATCAGCCTTTTGGCAGGCTATAATTCAGGCCAAATCTCTTATCATCAGAGGCACCCGATGGCAGCTAGGTAGGGGAACTTCGATCAATTTTTGGGAAGACATTTGGCTGAAAGACAAACCTCTCATGGATGTCCCTGAGATATCCATCCTAAGACCGATTCTGGAAAGAAGATGGGGAAGCAAGGTAAAGGACTACTTTGATAGACAGGGCAATTGGAAGACTCTCCCAGCTGGCAATGGAAATGAGCATCTTGCCAGAGCAAGGGTATTTTTATCCTGGTTTCTAAGGACCACCATCATTCCCACCATAGCCACCTCGGATCTCCCTATGTGGATAGGAACTGACAGTGGGGATTTCTCAGTCAAGTCGGCCCATTCCCTCCTGCTCAACCCTCAAATTCCCACTATTCCATTCAAGTTGGTTTGGGTCAAGTGCCTCATCCCAAAAATAGGCTTTTTCTCTTGGACAACCATTCAAAACAAGGCCCTCACCACCGACAATCTCATGAAAAGGGGTATTCTTATCCCCAACAGATGTCATCTTTGCCTGTCCAACTAGGAATCTGTCAACCACCTCCTTGTGGAATGCGAGTTTGCCTATGAGGGTCTGAGTCACTTGTTGTCTACGTTCCAAATCCAGTGGGCCCACCCCAAATCCCTCCTAGACCTTTTCATCCAATGGTCTACCCCCTTCAAGAATCCTAGAGTCACTTTCCTTTGGAAAATTTGTCTTCACCACTTCATCTGGCAAGTCTGGCTCGAGCGCAATCGCAGGGTTTTTTCAACCACTTCAAATAACCCCATTTCCACGACAGCCAAAGCTATGTCCTATGCTTCTAAGAATTCCCAACTCCTTCCTTGGCCTAACTCCCCACTCGGCAAGACTAAAATTTAGGTCCTCCAATCCCTCAACATCCCCATTCCCACCCCTTCCCATCCCACACCCCATCCCAGGCTTAAAGCCCAATGGAATCCCCCTGGAAGGGTGGTTGAAGCTTAATTTCGATGGTGCCTCCAAAGGGAATCCCGGCCTGGCAGGGGCAGGAAGAGTGGTCAGAGACTGCAGAGGGGAGATTGTTCTAGCTTTTGCAGAGAATTTGAACCATCAAACCAATAATATCGTCGAGGCATGGGCTCTTTGGTGAAGTCTGCATCTGATAAGGGACTCTCGGATCAATCTCCACATTGAAGGAGATTCCCTCAATATCATAGGCTACATCACCTCCGACAAGAATCCCCCATGGAACATAAGGTCCCTGATCCAAGAAAGCAAGAAACTAATTGGTCAGCATCACCAGGTGGTAGCTGCCCATGTTTACCATGAAGCCAATAGGCTTGCTGATAGGCTTGCCAACCTGGGCATAGGCCAAACACCCATCTCGGTGTGGCGCAACTCCATTCCGCCAGGTGTCTCCCAAGTTGTGGCTACGGATAAACATGATAGGTGCTTTAATTTCCCCCACTCTAACCAATGATTTTATTTTTCAAGGTGATGCAGGTCTTGGTTCACGCTAAATATCGAGGGAGGCTTCCATTTTGTATGCTCCAATGCTACAATATGATTGGCCATCTAGCTAGGCATTTCCCACCATGGTTCTCCCGAGTGGACTTTTAATTCTCCTAATGCTGGTTTCCAAAGGCCTATGCATAATCCCAACACCGTGTGTACTATCGCTTTCTCGCACATTTCTCCATCATCTCCTGCCTTCATCGAGAGCCTTTTAAATTCCAAATCCACCCATGTGGATATTACCCCTAGGCTCTTCACCAATCCCCATCATCCTTGGCCTACCCATCGCCTGTCCACCTGTCATCATCCCTCGATGATCGACATGGCCTTCAAGCTCCCCTCCACCTATTTATCCTGTACTCATCGCATGCATTTCGACGTTATCAACCGTTGCCACCCCAACCTCTGGTCGAACTCCCCTACCACCTTCCCCTTCCCCCTTTTCCCGCTGCCATGGCCTACCTTGAGCCGAGCACTCTATAGCTCGATGCTCTGTCATCCTCCTTCCTGCATGGTTGTAAGTTAATCACTCTGCTATCGAAATTCAAAGGAGCCAAAGTGGACGTCATGGTCGACTTCGTCAGGACGTGGTCGAATGACCATGTCATAGTGAAGAACATCCAGTTTAAGGTAACCCCTGCCCTAATTGCAGAGATAGTTGAATTGCCCCTCTCTGGTCGCATGGTTCGACGCGATAAGCATAACTGGGAACCGGAGTTGGAGGGCTTCCCAAACTACCAAGATTTCAGGTGGACAGGGGTGTCCCTAGAGCGAGAGTCCCTCCCCTCCCCATGGCCCATCGTTGCCATCCCTTTGATTCAATATCTTGCCTACGATGACCCAACGAAACCCATGTCCAGCTTCCATTTGGCCCTGGTCAACCACGCCCATGGCTACAAGCCCATGAACCTCCCCGCTTTCCTCCATCGGTCTATCCACCTATCGATTTTTGGAGCTCGCAAGAAGAACACACCACCCTCTCACCAAGGTTTGTTTGTCATGATTTACCATCATGTTCTCTCCAACCCACCCATCATGACCACCCCTCTACAATCCAGCCCCTCAAATCCTCCCCCCACCCATAGCCCTACTCACTCCCTATCTAGTGAGCCCTTGGCGAGTGATGGAGTCCCCAAATTTCAAACCCCTACATCCAAGAAAGGCGCTCAGTCTCCCGCCCCTCCCTCCAAGCCTACCCCCTCCACCAGAAAGAAAGTGATATTGGGCAAGCGTAAAATTAAAATTGAGGAGGCGTCCCCTCAGTCCCGTAGATCATCCAAAACCAAGAAAGCTAAAGCTGAGTCCAACCAAAATTCCCCCCTCAAAATTTTTGAATATTTGAGTGGGAATTCAAATCCCACCTCTGGTATCTCCAACTAGTTGACTAGAATGTTCATGAAAAGCTTCATCATGGCCTTTGAGAGTGCCAACTCGGCCCTAAAGCAATCCCTTCAGTAGAATGCAGCGCATACCGGAGAAGACATACTGGAGGTCGACCTCTAAGACTGCTCTCTAGGCCAGGTTGTTTTTTGGGTTGTTTGGGTTGTCTGGTCAGTTTTATGCCACTAGTGCCATTTTATGTATCTTTCTGCATGTCTGTTAGAATTGATAGTTCTAAGGTGGCCCCTGCGTGGGTTCTAGCTGTGCTTAATGGGTTTTTGATGATGGTCTTTAGATGCCCCTGCGTGGGCCAGTATTTCCTTTTTACCGACGTTTCTATCCCCTGCGTGGGAATTTTGTTTCTTCAATCCCCTACGTGGGAATGTCTCAGATGGTGCGTCTCTACCTCCCATGAAATGGGATTTTGTTACAGTGTTTTCTTTCAACCTGCTAAAGGTAACTGTACATCTGGGGTTGGGGCCCAGTCAAAACCCTTTTAAATAGAAACACCAAATTACCAAAAAAAAACTTAATAATAAGATAAATATAAATGTTCAATTAATGAACCTTTTGCACCAATGTTGCATACCTTTTTGGTCTCCATTTGGTGATAGATTTCTTGGTGATTTGGATCACCTAATTTCTTCTTCGAGTTTGATAAATTTGTAGTTTCGATTTGTATTACTTTGTTGCTTTAAACTAGTCTATTTTGCATATCTTCTTGCTATTCAAATCATCTCCTTAACTCTCCCAACTTGCATATTTTAACTCCTTTGACATATTGCTCTAAATTTTTATTTTGTGGATTCAACTCTCCTCCAAGTAGCCTTCTTGAATTCTAAAAATTATCAGCTATTAATGCTGCCCAAATTTTTCCTTCTAACTATCCTTAAATTTTGAAATTTTTAGGTTCTCACACAACCTATTTCTCCTCTGATATTTTTTCCTCAAATTTCTCTAATCTGGTGGCCTCTTCTAGATCTTTTCTCCTCATGTCTCCTTATCAAATTTTGACTTCAATATTGGCCTATTTGCTAGCCTTCTTATCAATAATCTAAATTTCTTGAGGTCTTTGGAAATCTTTCCAAAATTTGGCAAACTTCTTGCCAAATATTTCTTTCTTTTGGGCTTGTTGTCGGATGGTGAAAATTTTCCCAAATTCTTCTCTATCAAGAACTTATCCTTGCTATAAATCTTCTCACTTGATTTATCCTCAAATCTCCTCTAATGGCCTTCTTCAAATTCTCCAATGAGGCTTTCCTAGCCTTCTCCTTCTTTCTCCTTTTAGCCTTTCTTGAGATCTCTTCTCTTGGATCTCCTCCTAGATATTCTTTCTTCTTTCTTAACTCTGAAGTCTTCAATATTTATATCTCTATGAGGACCTCCTTATTGGTTCTCCTCAATATTCAATATGAAATGGGGTCTTCTTTCTTGGATCTCATCCTTGATCTATAGTCTTCAACATGGATTCTTTTCCTCTTCCTCTATTCTCAATATTTTACTTGGAATATTTAATCTAAAAATCCTACAATGAGACCTTTTTCTTAGGCCTCCAAATATTCAATCTTCAACTTGTTGCTTCAAGTGCTAGATTGATTCTAAAGAATATATTCTTCCTAGATCTTGTAGGAAGTTTCCAAACTTTCTTTGAATCTCCTCTTTTTTGCAATAAAGTATTAGAAAATGATAATGGCAGCGATGACGCAACATGTCACGATATCGCGACACTTTTTCTCTTTGGCCACGATAATGCAACATGTCACGATGTCGCGACACCTTTTTCTTCTTTGGCTGCAACAATGCAACATGTCGCGATATCGTGACATTTTTTATCTTTTTTTTGAGAAGATGCATCACGTCACAATTTCATGACATTTTTTCTCCTTAAGCCGCGATGATACAACTTGTCGCGATATCGTGACACTCTTTCTCTTCAGGCCGCGACACTGCAACATGTCGCGATATCACGACACTTTTCCTCATTTGGCCGCAACAATACATGTCGCGATATCGTGACACCTTTTCTCCTGGGGTCGCGACAATGCAACATATCGCGATATTGCGACACTTTTTCTCTTGGGGTCGCGATAATGCAACATGTCACGATATCATGACATATTTTCTTCTTTGGCATCGACGATACAACTTGTCGCGATACCGCGACACTTTTACTCATTTGGCCGCAATAATACAACATGTCACAATATCGCGACACCTTTTCTCCTGGGGTCGCAACAATGCAACATTGTCGCGATATCGCGACATTTTTTCTCCTGGGGTCGCGACAATGCAACATGTCACGATATCGCGACATATTTTCTTCTTTGACAATGACGATGCAACTCATCGCGATATCATGACACTTCTTCCTCTCTGGCAGCGATGTTGCAACATGTTGCGATATCGTGACAATTTCTCTTCTTCGGCCGCGATGCTGCATTTTGTCACGATTTCACGACATCTTTTCCACCCTTGGCCGCGACAGCGCAACATGTCGCGATATCGCGACACCTTTTCCTCCTTGCTTTTTCTCTATGTTGTGGACCGTGAAATTGCAACATGTCACGATATCGTGACACCTTTCTTCTTGTGGTGTTTGGCTTTTTATTTGATCTTTAGCTCTTGGGCCTCTTCGATCGGTTTGGAAAACATGTAAAAATTACTTGTACAAGGTTCAGGGACCTTTCAACACCCTTTCAACCAATCAAAAAAAAAAATCTTTAAATATAAATAAAATAAACTTCACTAGTTGATTTGTTAATCTAGTGGAATCAATGTTGAGTCCTAGTATTCACAAGTTTTTATGTAAATCTGTGGAAAGACTCTAGCCAAATGCAATTTCAAAATTTTTGAAAATGATATTTCCTATCTCCTCTCAATCTCTCTTGTGTCTCTCTCTATTTCCTATCAATCTACCTTGTGCTCTGATACTACTATTAGCTTTTGATGATATATATTAAAGAAAATGCAACCACAAGATCTAAAATGAGCAAGCAATGTTAACTATATGATAATGGTAATATAATATGTAGGAAAAATATATGAGAAAATTTTGCAATAACTCAAAAAATAGTCATTAATGAAAGCTCACAAAAATAGTACAATGTAATATAATGGAGGTCGTAAACACTCAAAAAATCCTTGCATGATCTACATTGTATCTACCTTCTCTTCTCAACACTATACTATTCTATATGCTTATTTATTGCATTCTATCTTAGGCCTATATAGAGAGAGATATGAACCTTGGCCTTTCACCTACCTATGACTTTTCATCTTCCTATTTTATGACTAATGTACATGTGGACTACATGCACATTTATATCATTACACATTCTAACACTTGTGCATTTATTACGTTGCATAAATTATATACTCAAACTTTAATCTAAGACACTCTCCTAATCTAATTATGTATCCAAGGTGGTACATTGGCATGTACCAAATAATGTAATATATTCCAATAAATTGCACCTTGATTGGAAATCAAATCTTAGAACTTATCCTTTTTGTCTCTCATATTATCCTCCATCCCTCTTTGTATGTTAGTTTTTCTCAATCTTTCCTTCAATCAACTAAACTTCAAGCCATGCAAATAGCCACCTCTCTAACTTTCCAATATTGGCAGATTCTTCAAGGTATCCTTCATGGGAGCCATGGCTTTCTATAAAACTAGCCCTAAAGAGTCTAAATAATGATTGTCTAAAAGTAGCAAAGCCCTATCATATTAAGAAATCGGCTATGATAATAGTGAAGTGTTTCCAAATTAATTACTTGTTGAAATTAGTATATGCCTTATCCAATTGAATATTATTTTTCAACATAGCAGGGCCTCACCAAGCTAACAATATTTCTCAAGGTTATGTATAGAAAGGCTTTTGGGACTACAACAAGCTTATTTTCCATGGTTGTTTGGTTTTCATTATCACTCTTATCTCTCATTTATTATATTTATCTTTATCATTATTTATTATTGTAATCCATTTGACTCAAATTTTGCATAGTCTTATTTTTCATGATCACACAATCCATACCCTGTCTCTATTAAACCCTTATGCCTTTTATAGTGAGGTCTCTTTATCAATTTATGAAATCATCAAGGGTTTCATATTTCAATCCTAGGTTTATTTTTCATGATCACATATTCCATAGCCTATCATATTTTTATTTGTCTTTTGATTTGTTATATTTTCCATAAAACTAGCCTTGAAGAGTCTAAATAATGATCATCTAAAAGTATCAAATACCTATCATATTAAGGAATCATCTATATTAATAATGAAGTGTTTCCAAATTAATTACTTGTTGAAAGTAGTGTATACATTATCCAATTGAATATTACTTTTAAACATAGCAAGGCCTCGCCAAGCTAACAATATTTCTCAAGGTTATGTATATAAAAGCTTTTGGGATTACAACAAGCTTATTTTCCATGGTTGTTTGGTTTTGATTATCACTCTTATCTCTCATTTATTATATTTGTATTTTGATATATTGTTAGTAATTTTTGTAATCTATTTGACTCAACTTTTACATAGGAAGTTGTGTTTTTCATGATCACACAGTCCATAACCTATCTCTATTAAAACCCTATGCCTTTTCTAGTTAGGTTTCTTTATCAATATATGAAATCATCAAGGGTTTCTTATTTCAAATCCAATTCTATTATTCCTACAGGTAGAAGTGTTATAGAACTATAGTCTTAGTGGCACTATTGTGATATGCTTTTATAACAACAAATGTTATAATTTATAGTCAATAATATATCATAGATAGTGAAAATATCATCCCTTAGTGAAAGCACCAATGGTGCTATCGCTTTCTTGTGGATATTCCATCTTATGTAGACAATCAACATTTTAGTCTATAACTTTTCTTATTTCACTTTCTTGAATAGGGGTTTTATGCTAGTCAAGAACGTTGTAAATCTACACTACCCTAGGTATACCCCTCTACATTTGACTCCACTTTTTTTGTTTACTTTTATAGGTTTCAATGGAAGTATGAACACAAGCAAAATTACCACTAGTCATCAGAAGTATTGGCAATGCTTCTCAATCAACTAACACTATTGTTGGATTTTTAGCCAGATTTAATAACATGTTTAAATAACCATGATCTTGAGTAACATTCATGAAATAACAATAATATGGATTAAATGGCCAATATCAGTAACAGTATGCATACCAAAATTACAATATAATTGCTAAAATTATTGCATATAATCTTCAATATTCTCTACTAAATCTTCTATTCCATGTGATTACAATATTTGATACAATACATGGAGCTTTGTCTCCATAATATAACCTTAGAAAGGTGATTTTTCAATACTTTGACTATTGCTCTTCTCACATATCTAGGAGATGCATCCTTTCCTATTCCACATATTATACAAATCTCTAATACCTCTTAGCTTTACATATTGACACTTGTATGCATGACTCTTGACTTTATATTTACTTTCACACATTGCACACTCTTAAATATACACACTTGCACACATTGTTACATGACACTTGAACCTTCTCACACTCTACATACTTGCACACTTTCTCACTCATGACACTTGTACACATCCTACACATAGACATATACTTTAGGAGAAATATAAATCACACACCCTAAACTATAGACTCACACTCTAATATAATATTTACAATTGTACCAAAGGTACCATGGGGATACATTAGCATGTACCAAATAATGTAATATTCTTCAACACCCCCTTGTATTACATTATTTGGTTATTGAAGACTTTAATCTTCAATCTGTGATTCTTGCTTTCATCCTTCGACTCTAGCTCTCGCACTACTTGAAGTTTAGATTTTGAATTTGTTCCTTTGTATTTTTTTATTAGATGTACAAAGTATTTTTTAAAGGGTCTCCAAACCTTTTTACAAAGCAGATAAATCACTGAAAATATAACGAAACACTTCAACCAAATATCTGCCAACCAGAGAGCTATCAAGCGACAATTACATCAGCAAAAAATTTTAAAATTTGAAAACAGAATGTTGCCTAGCTAAGAACGAGTCCAACACAAACAATTCATATCTTCATGAGAATTGTGAATAATCAATAAACATTTCTTTTGTATATTCTTTATTTTTATTCAGATCCATTTCTTGAACAATTTTCAAGTAATTTCTTATGCAATTTTTCAATAATTTTTTTCTTCAAGTAGAAATCCTTTTATCTCAAAAATTTTAATTTCTTCAAATAATTAACTTCTTCAAAATATTAAAATTAATTCCTATGGAGTAGAAAAAAATATTTCTCCAAAGTTTAATTTCTTTAATCAAATACTAAATTTCTTTAATTTTTTAATCTTCAAATGATCAAATTTGCAAAATTCAAATTTGTATCAAATCAATTATTAAATCCTTGTCTCTCCAAAATTAATTCAACCCAAATTTTCTCCAAGTTCAAATTCAAATTCAATAAATCTCTAAGCTTTAATTTATTTCCTATCACTCCAATATTTTGTGCAATCAATATTTAATATTCATTCACCTTATTACTCCTTAATAATTAAATAATCAATTGAATATTAAGAGCTCAATAGTTTTTCTTTATTTTTTTCCCAAGATTTAAATGTAAATCATACCTTAACTTTTCACTCCACCCTTAACCTTTTTCAAAAATATCATGGAGCTCCAAATATAATTAGGATGTGTCAGTCATTAAGGCATTTCATATGTGAAGGTATATTAGGCAATTCAAGTGTTTGTTTCACATGCAAAGCAAAATTCTTTCATGCTTCTCCTATTTTGTATGGTGTTCTTCCATCAAATATAAAATGACCTATATTTTACCTATTCTTTGATTTATGCAACCCAACTACAATGGTGTTTTTCCTCATCTCTTAATCGATTCTATTTTGCTATGGTGCTCAGTCTTGCTAAGTCACTCAAACACTTAGATGATGAATTTAGGCTTATTATTTCTTATCTGGTATTTATGGGTGTATCTCAACTCAGATGACCCCTTATCCCTACTCTATTTCTTGACTCAAGAAACTCTCTTTTATATCTTCTCTATAGGAGAACTTGGGAAAATTTAGTGGCTCCCTTCTTTTTATCCTTTCTCTTTTGTTGGATGTTTCTCTTACTTAGGTAGCTCAATGGATCATATTTTATGTCTATCCTTCCAAATGAATTCTCTATTGGATGTCACTTATCACAGGTAGCTAAAATGGCTCCTTTTTATCTTTGTCCTTCAATATGACTTTTTTGTTGGATGTCACTTATCATAAGTAGCTACAATGGCTTCTTATATTTGTACTTCAAGAGAACTTACGGACTTGACTTAACATAGGTGGCTATGATGGAACTTTCTGTTCATTTTTCATTTATATTTTCCAACACTATTCTTCCAACCCACGTTCGTTGGAATGCTTCAATGGGGCATGATATTTTATGCCCGCATATATCAATTTCACAAAATATTTAATAATGTCAAGGTAATCAATAACCCAAAAAATGATGATTTTGAACTTTATCTTATGCTAGTTTTTTCACTGGGTGGGATTTGTCAAATTGGTTTTTTTTTACCCTTGGTTTGGTCGGTTGACCTATTGTAAAAAGGTTTTGGGATCCTTTCAAAACCCTCTTATAATATAATTTTAACTTACCAAAAAAAAAAAACCCAAGAAATAATAATCTATTTTGGCCCATTTTTCTTCATGTGACTCTTCCTCCAAATTTCTTCCTTTAAATTCATACTAGAGTTCTTCTCCAATGCTAGCTTTTGATCAATCTAAAACTTATCTCTCTAAATTTACACCAAAATTTTCTTATGATATTATCTTTTCAATATAAAAATTATCACTCCAATACTCTTCAAATATTCACACCAATTTTTTTTTATTCTAGCTTTAGAGACTACTCAAAGTAGCTCTAATACCATTGTTCGTATTTTAGCCAAATTTAATCATAGGTTCCAATATCTAGGATCTTGAGTAGACTCAAATATTAGAGCAATCAATATAAATGGTCAATATCAATGAATATAACATTAATTAAATAACAATAATATGGATTAAATGGCCAATATCAATAACAATATGCATAAGCAAACTTACAATATAATTTCTCAAAATATTGCATACAAGATTCAATATCCTCTACTAAATATTTTGTTACATGTGATTACAATCTTCAATACAATACATGGAGCTTGTTCTTCATAATATAACCTTAGAAATATGACTCTTCAATACTTTGACTATTGCTCTCCTCACATATCCAATAGATGCATCCTTTCCTACATAGAATACAAACCTCTCATGCCTATTGGCTTTACATCTTAACAGTTGTGTACATGAATATTGACTTTCTATTTACTTGCACATATTGCACACTCTTACATATACACACTTGCACACATTGTTACATGACACTTGGACACTCTCACACTCTACACACTTGCACACTTTCTCACTCATGACACTTGTACACATCCTACACATAGACACATACTTTAGGGGAAATATAAATCACACACCCTAAACTATAGACTCACATTCTATTCTAATATTTACAATTGTACAAAAGGTACCATGGGGTTATATTGGCATGTACCAAATAATGTAATATTTTTTCAATAGCTATTATCACAAAGGCATGACCAATTTAGATATTTTCATCTAGCATATTTTATCAATTTAAGTTTGAATTATTACTATCTATTGTTTGTTTGGTTGTTTGTATACTTTTATTTTTAAGTTATATAGTTTATTAAAGTAAAAGTAAAAAGGAACAAATAACTTAGTCTCACCATTAATAAGGGAACATTCATATCTTTGCATTATCATTAAAATTGAATTGCATATAAGAATTTAGTTTTACCTACTTGCATTCCCTCTTATACCCTTGCTCAAAATTAAAATTACCTTTTGTTTATCATTAAAAAAATATTCATCCAAAACCCATAAAGGGGGCGGAGGTCCAAGGTTCAAATCTCGGGCCTCGCCAAACTGAACGTTTGTCCCTTTACTGGTGCTTTCAGCATTGTAAAAGGTTTAAAATTATTGTGGCATGGCAGTTATAGGGGCGAACTATGCAAAGATCTGTGTGGCGGCTTCCGAGGTGGACAACGTAGAATACTATGGCGGCCATAAAATCTGGACAGCCTATTCGAATTCGTGGCAGCTATCGATTCCACCATGTTATTAAAAAAAATCATTAAAAAAATAAAAAGCATATAGTCAGTAGGCCTATTTACTACATTGTGTTTGTTGCATTTGTAGCTCGAATAGTGTCAAATTAAGGTTAGGTATTTAAAGGAATTTCTTAGAGAAAAATTAGATGCTTACAAATTGAGTCCTTAAAACCCTAGACTAGGGTCACAACTTCCCCTATCCTCAATATGAGATGTCATAGACCTGATACCCCATAGGAAAAAAGAAACAAATGCTGGTCCCATAGGCTAATCAAAGGGCCTTAGTGATTTCCTTGTCTCACTTTCACCTATAACATTCTTATCTACATCTATATTATTACGAGGACCTACATGGCTAGCTTGAGCATCTCAAATATATGCATGATGGTAGGACACTCATCACTAGGAATTTCCTAAGTGTTTATATATTCAATAGGACTTACATAAATTAGAACTTCTAAAACATTTGGAACATTAGCTCCATTATGCCCCACTTTACTTGTACTCACTCCTTGCACCTCAATTAGAGTTATTTTTTAAAGTGATGAGCTATCTCTTTGTTGTGTATTTACTTTTAAATTTTTTAACTCTAGTTTGACTAGTACAAGTTACATTAATAATTTCTTTGTTTGGTCTTCAAGTTCTCTATTGTTTCAACTAAAATTCATGAATTGAGATAGATTGTGATATGGGTTGTCATGATTAGATAACTTATACTATTATAAAAATTAAAGGGTATCTAATCAACTTGAGCATTAACAAACAATAATAGAAATAATGTTAGGTAGAGAAATAATTGAATCAACGTTAACCATAAAATATATTCAATAGTGCTATTATGAAGCTAATAATAGCTTTAGAAAATATTAACAAAATATAATCCCCCTATAGTTCTAACTAACATGCTTAGCTCATAAAGCGCTAACTACTAACCTAAAATCTAACATAGTCAAATTGACTACCATGACTACGATAACTAACCTAGGATATTTAGGTATTAACCTAGGTAACCATTAGATATTTGAAATAGTAAATATCTACATGGTAAGTGGTAAAAATTAAATGTAATAATCTAGCTAGCATAATGCAGTATACTACTATTTTACCTAGTGGAGTAAAAGGTAAATATATCAAAGAATGGAATATTACTCTAACATCCCCCATTATTATATTATTTGGGTAATGTATATAATTGCCTCAATACAGTGAAAAAGATATCGATTTGTTGGTTCTTTCTCTGTCACAGTGCTCTGGCTACTCCTAAGCAAAAAGTGGGTCATTCCTCACTTTGTCTTCACATCAACGAATGTCCTTATTGTAATCTTGTCATCCAAATGAATTGCATGGGTAACCAACCGCTGTAATCGCTAGGTGTAGTAGAGTAGATCACTTCATATGAGGTTTATTCGGTTACAATGTGAGTTTACAAAAAAAAATTATATGGTAGCTAAGGTTTTAGTCGTTGCCTAAAATGCACCCTTATAAGTTTCCACCCTTGTTGCAAAAAACATGTAATAAAATTTCTGAAAGAAGTGTGACTAAGGTGTCAGTCGCTGCCAAAAATGTACCCTTATAAGTCTTCTTCCCTTTTTACAAAAAATTGTGTGACGTAAGAAAATAAATGTTTATCCCCCCCTTAATTGCAAAATATGTGCAACTTTAAGAAGCATTGTGAAGGTTTTTACAAATATTTCCTCCTAGGTAAATTTTACACCAAAAAATTCCCTCCTAGGTAAATTTTACACCAAAAAATTCCCTCCTTTTGTTACAAGTACTTCAAACAATGAGAGTTTGCTATTTATGAAGCCTAAAAGAGGTACAATAACCCCTTTATTTCTAGTACTTCAAAAAAAAACTTATGCTATATATGAAGCCTTAAAAAAAATAGAGTAAATGGTGCTTGCTAAAGGTGACAAATTTAATTTCCCTCTACAATACTATCTTAGCCAAGAGTACTCTGTGTGCTTTTTCTGAACCAGAATCAGAATCAAAACTAGAAACTTCACTAGAAATATTACCTTTGTCTTGCTTTTGTGATGTGCATTTGCCATTTTTGTTTTGCTTGTTTTTAAACCAACACCGATTAGTGTCATGGTTATCCTTTTTACAATGCAAGCAAAACCTCTTTTGAGTTTTCTTTCCCTTACCTTTTGAAGATGATCCTCCCTTTTGAAAGTTTCCTTTCTTCTTGTCACCCTAATTGTTTGAGTAAAGTGCATTGTTCGATACTTCATCGCTTTGGAGTTGATTTGCTTCCTCTGTTTGAAGCAAATTGACTAACTCCACAAAGGTGACTGATCTTTGTGATACATTAAGGGATATAATCAACATTTTATAGGATTCGGGAAGAGCCCTCAATATTATTGAAGTCAAAATGGTGTCTTCTACTTTAGCTCCTAAAGCATTGAGCTTAGACTTCAATTCTGATACTTTGTAGAGGAAGATTTCTACTGGTTCACCTGAATTCATATGGAGTGTATGAAGTTGTGTTTAAAGGTTTAGAACAGTTGATTGATTCTTGCCTTCAAAAATAGTACAAAGTGCATCCCATGCATCTTTACCGATTTTAGCTTCACTTATCTGAGGCTGGATCTCATCAGTAGTTGCTAGGAGTATCACATGAGAAGACAATTGTTCTTTTTGTCCCATGCTTTCTTATCTACTCCTGCTGATGCAGGTCTTGATTCAGTGCCATCAACTAAATCCCATGTTTCCTCTACAAAAAATATGGCTTTCATATTAGTTTTCCATGCTGAATAGTTAGGACCTTTAAGCAATTGTGTATCATTTAAGTATTTTTTGATAGTTGCCATGATGAAGGTCCTAGAATTTACACTAAGATGATCCTTCTTTCACTTTTAAGTGATATTTAATGGCACCTGCATAAAAATCCTCTTGAAGAGGAATAATCAGTTTGAGGAAATTAAGCCAAACAAATAAGAGCGAATTAGGGGTTTTTGTTTATAGGAGAGAATATCAAATGTAATTGCCTCTAAATCTGTGCAAGGATTTACACAAATTATTAGTGAGATTGTGGGGTATAGAGTGTTCTTGATTCTATGACTTATAATTACAAAGAAATAATGCAATAATTAAACAAGAATACCCACAAAATTCTTATCACCTAGGTGTCGGATGCAACCAAAAATGCACATAATTTTCCAATGAAGGTGTCGAGTAAAATAGAAAATGCACCTTTTAATTTTTGCAACAATATTTGGAATTATGTTGTGCAAAAAAACTTGATATATTTTATCTCCTCTTGTTTTTCAAATTTGCAAAGAATGGGGCATGAAACAATTGTATTTTATTTTTTTTTTGCAAATTTAACAAGTTTGTTTTTGTTTTAAAGTGCTCCTCACTTTTGTGTTACAATTTTGCAAAGAAGATCAATTTCTTGTCTTCCCCCCTTAATTTGCAAAATTAACAAAAATAGCACTCCTTCCAAGATAAGTCGACACACAACCCGCTTTTTAAAGGCTTCCAGAACCAGTCGACACACGACTTGGTTGTAGTGGACCCAATGTCACAATTTCTTCTCAATTTTTGCAAAAAATAATAAAATGTGCAATACATGTATTATATCCTCCCTTGGAGAAAAAACAATTGCACACTTTTGCCTTGGAATTTTACAAAATTGTGTCTCCTTGTTTTCTAATTTTGCAAGAAAGAATCAAATTTCTTTGATGTTGTCCCTCTTGAATTTTGCAAAACTAACAAGGTTGAGAAGAGTTTTAGGGCTTTCTAATTTGCAAAAAAAATAGGTGCTCTTCTATGTCTTATATCTCCAATTGGAGAAAACAAAAGCTCCTTTTGATTTGATATTGCAAAATTTGTCTAAAAAAACCTTTAAATTTCAATTTTAAATGCAAATTTTCTAATTAATATTAGCATAATTTTATTAATAATAAAAATAACATTGCTAAAAATCATCTTAATTTGAAAAAAATGATTTCTTTACAATGAAAATTCAATTATTAATAAAATATAACTAAAAAATAATTAAAAATAAACATAAAAATTAAATACCCGGGTGTTGTAGGTGAGTTGGAGAGGAGAGGGAAATCCTCCAAGGGAGGTCCCAGGTTCAAATCTCCACCATACCAAAAAAAAGTTGAATTGGGTATCCAAAATCCAATTGATAATGTTGGTGTGGGCAGGGTCGAGTGCAACTCCCGGGTGAATTTGATGATGTAGAACCCCCTGTTCATGGTCTCTCAGACCAAGGCAGCTCCGCAAGGGGTTTTTCACTTTAAAAAAAAAAACATAAAAATTAATTTTAATAAATTTTACGCATAAAAAAAATTCATATAGCCAAATTGGTCACACGCGGGATCGAAATCAAGACCTCGCGGTCATGAAGGAGCGCTCTTACCATGACGCTCTTGTGTGCCAATGAAACCAAAGGAAGCAAAGCTTCCTTATATCCCTCCTGGCATGCACATGGGATTTTAAATCAATTATCCCACATGCATCCCATTTGGGATCATGGGGATATATAAAAACAAAGGAGCCTCCATTAACATTTGATTGTCGTAAGGCAATCGGGTCATCAATGAAGAGGTTTTGCCAGACAAAACTACTTCAGAACCAATCAGAACATGCCACATGTATGCACTCAGAAGTCACCATGTCATAGTCCCATCGGGACCAGTCAGGTGTCTAGTACGGTCAATCCATGTGTTAGTCAGGTGTCCAGTCTGGTCAGTCCACATGTCATGTGTCAATCAGGTGTTCATTTTGATTGGTCCACGTGTCACCATGTGTTAGTCCAAGTTAGTTGTTCACCTATTGCCATGTCAACTCCTACCTCGAGAGTCATGTCGACCAATTTAACTATCCACTTGTCAAAATTATCCTCGTGTCACGTGTCGAGCAAAGTTTTAGGGAGTCATATAAGGTTCTATCTGGTCTCTAGGTTTCTATGCCAGTCAGTGTCATAGTGCTCCTACCTAAACACCATGGTTGCCCTCCCGAGGGCCCTCCTACCCTCATGGAGTGGTCGACCGATCTCCCACCATCGGAGTGCTAGCTTCGATGGTTGGTCGGTCCTCCATCGTCAGAGAGTATCTTCAATTGGTGGTCTCTCGAGGGTGCTCCTACCCTCATGGAGGGGTCAGCCTCCTAGGAGGGCATGCCTGCCCTCCTATCAACATTATCGGTCCTCACATGGTCGGGCTTCATCGGGGAGGACACTCTTTCCCTCCTATCGATGGTGTCTGTGCGATGTTATCCATACAATCGACGTGACCCTTGAGGCCGGTCTCTGGTCCACTTAGAAGGTCGCGCCTTCCTCTGCTTAGAGGGGGGAATGCGGATTCTAAAATATTCCTGTGGGCCTTAGGTCCCAAAAAAAATTGAAACATAGGAGTTAGGAAAAAAATTAACCTAAAGCAACCAAATAAATAATTCAAATGGTGCTTCCTCCTTGAAATGCTATAATGTGAAATCTTTCGCCTTGTCCAGCAGAACGAGAAGTTTCTTGCCTTTCCCTATGTGGAACGAAATTGACTCCCGCCTTGCCCTGCACTTCAGTTGCTCTAATGCCAATGTTAGGTAGAGAAATAATTGAATCAAGCGTTAACCATAAAATATATTCAATAGTGCTTAAGTAGTACATTAGGAAGCTAATAATAGCTTTAGAAAATATTAACAAAATATAATCCCCCTATAGTGCTAACTAACGCGCTTAGCTGATAAAGCGCTAACTACTAACCTAAAAGCTAACGTAGTCAAATTGACTACCATGACTACGATAACTAACCTAGGATATTTAGGTATTAACCTAGGTAACCATTAGATATTTGAAATAGTAAATATCTACATGGTAAGTGGTAAAAAGTAAATGTAATAATCTAGCTAGTATAATGCAGTATACTCATATTTTACCTAGTGGAGTAAAAGGTAAATATCCCAAAGAACAGAATATTACTCTAACAATTAAGTTTTTTTGCTTTATAAAATTAAAAAATATATATACCCATGTGGTTCAAAGCAAGTTATTGGAAGTGAAGAGTATCGTTTCATAGACCACAATTTGAATCCCATGGGTGAACCTTAATATTTATACCCATGGTGTTTGGGTCAAGCAACAGAGATAGAATAATTCCACACCATAGACCAAGCTTGTAATCCCATGGTTAACCTTAATATTTGCCCATCAAATTTGGAGCAATTAGTTAAGAGTAAAAAACTTCACACTAGGAACCGAGATTCTAATCCTATGGTTGAACATTAAAATTTTATCTAATGACATGAGCTAAATCATTGAATTCCTTGAGTTTCAAGGAGGATAACTAGGTTTGAATTTTTCCAAATAATAAATGCATAATTGTAAAAACAATTATTGTAATACCAATATATGGTCATAATGTAATAAGTTTGGGACCCATTTTCTTTTTAAAGTTTGCAGCCCATTTCAATCCTATATAACCAATTTAATAATTTTAAAAAATGTTTTTGTTGGGCCTTCAAACAAATGATGGAAAAAGTACATAATCAAGGCCCAAATAACCTAATTAAAAAATTCTTTTAAACATAAAATTAAAAATTTTATTTTATTTCAAGGTGCGAGCTTATTAAAGTGGTAATGGCTTTGGCTCTTTGAGAGGTCTAAGGTTCAAACCCCACTCGGTATGAGGGGACTAAGAGCCCTCATAAAAATTTGTGTAAACTCATTGAAAAATATTGTTTTATTATATTTCCTAAAAATGAAAACGCTTCAAAATTTATAAAAACAATGAAAATGGTCATAGGTCCTTTTAAATAATCAAAATATTATAAAATAATTTTTAAACATGAAAGAATAATTAAAATTGTAACTCCAGAATTATAATAATCAATTGAAAAAGACTCTAGGATCTTTAAAATAATTAAAGTATTGAAGAACACATAAAAATAAAAAGAATAATAATAATTCAATTTACACTATTTAATACAATTAAGGTCAACTACTAGCAAGTCAATTTATATGTATAAGTAGGTTTGAAATTTATTTGTGGATAAAAATATATGATAGAAGATCAAACAAAATATTACTCAAACGTAACCTTCTCGTATCTAAAGATAGGACATGAATATTATCTTGAAAGCTTTCAAATATCTGTTGGAAATATTGAGCATATTGAGTTGTCATTGATGTCAAAGGCTTGATGTCAAAAAGAGCATGGTATAAATGGCAGAATATTCTTCAAAAGGGATGAGTTTACAAGGTTGGTAAATGGAAAGCAAGGCAAATATGTTTAAGGATTATAATATTTAAATATTATAAAGAGAGTTTATAAAGGCCTAAGGACAAAAGTTTATTCAGATTAAATCAAGGTTGGGCCACTAAAGGTTTTAATCCTTGCAAGGTTTTAAAAAGGAGTTAACCTTATAATATTTAAATTAAAAATTTAAATATTATAACCATGCATTTTGGCACCAATGTTCAAACGAAAGTGTTAAAGTTTCAAAGTGTCAATGTCGTCTAAAACCAAGGTGTGCTTATCTATACATAATGCTCCATCCACCTTTGATTAATGCAATGAATCACAGACACTATCAGGAATAATATTTGTGTGAGAAAACAAACGGCAAAAGTGAAGGTAGCAAATTGTTTTATAAGCAAAAATCAAGATAAATCCTTTCAATTTCCCTTTTGAGTCATGTCTTCTGGTGTAGCCCAACTGGTCACTGGTATTGTGTGAGGATGCTACACGAGAGAAGGTTCACGGTTCGATTTTCGTCGATGCCAATTTTGACGTGTTTCATTTTGGGAAGTGCGATGAAGAAGAAGACAAAGATGTTAATGCACATTTTGAGTTTCATCTGCCTGGTTATCTCGAGTGGTCACAATCCGCGTTTGGGTGCTAGAGGTTAGAGGTTCAATTCTCATCCGTGCCAGCAAAATTTTCATGTGAGTTATTTATAAAGTTTTTGATTATTTGTTAAAAGGAGTCATAAGGGTGTATGTGTTATAAAGTATTTTATTTTGCAAATAGGAGTCATAAGGGGTGTGTGTTATAAAGTCTTTTATTTTGCAAATAGGAGTTATAAGGGTGTATGTTATGAAGACTTTTATTTTGCAAATATTATAAAGAGGAAGTATAAGGGATATATTTTGCATGATTGGAAGAGGAAATATAAGGGATATTTTTGAATGTGAGAAAAGGGGATATATGGTGTCTTGTGGATTGTTTTGAAATTTTAATTGTTGCATTTTAGAAAGGAGACATAAGGTGGATTGTGGCTTATTGTTTAATTGTATTTTTGTGATAAAGAGGGAAGATTGTAAGGGTTTAAAAGCTTTATTTTATGATATTAAAAAGGATTTATAGAGCATTACTTTAAGGTAATATTGTGCACAAAATTTGAGAAGGATTTTCAATGTATGAAGAAGAGATTTGCTAACCAAGTTTTCAAGTGGTAAAAGAAAGGAAAATTATTTTGAGACAGGTTTTTGAAGGCACATCATCATCAAGGCAGTTTTAGAGGTATGGTAATTTAATTCCTTCTTAAGGTGGTTGAGTTGTCATATGTTTGGAGAAATAAGGATTGATTGAGTATGCATTTATTTGATAGAAATTAGAAATAAAAGTGCAAGGGTTTGAAAGTAAATTTGATGTGCATTAGTGATTGATTAAAGTTGGAAGTAATTGTAAATTATTATTGAATTAAATTGGAAATATTTGTGCTAGGGTTTGAGAATAAAGTTGTGCATTATTGTTAAATGGATTTGAAAATGAACTTGCAAGGATTATAGACCAATCTTGTAAAGCAAATCTATGCATTGATTTTGAGAGGATTTGGGAATGCATGTGCAAGTATAACAAACCAATTTTGTAAAGCAATTTTATGCATTATAGTGATTGATATTGGAAGTAAACTTGCAAGGGTTATAGACTAGTTTTGTGAAGCAAATTTTTGCACTAGCTTTGATTGATTTTGTGAGTAGATGAGAAGGACTTGTGCAGTGTGATTGGTCTTGAAGTAAAGGTGCAACTCAACAATAACCAGGTTAATCATCAAGTTCTGGACTAGAGCTACCTTTAGAATGCAATAAATGTGGGACATGTGAAAGCAATAGACTTAATGAATGTGAAGAACATAATGAGCATTTTTTAGTGCATATCATTCTCTATATGTTCAAGAGGTTAAATTAATTCTGGGTAGAATATGTCTAAACTATTTTATTCAAAGAAATAACTTTTGGGAAATATATATGAAATTGTTTCTATGCAAAAAATTAGGAATGGTTAAGCAATTTTTGTAAGGATTGAGTAGATTTTATGAGCAAGATCTATGAGTAGGTTTGAGGTAGATTTGTGCAGGTTGTGTGAGCAGGTTTTTAGGCAGATTTGAGTAGGTTGTATGAGCAGGTTTATTGAGGCAATTCTGAGCAAGTTTATTGAGGCATTTATGATCAAATTTGGTGAGATGTTTTGAGCAGGTTTAGTGAGCTATTTTGAGCAGGTTTAGTAAGCCATTTTGAGCAGGTTTTTGGAGCATATTTGAGCAAGCCTTGTGAGAAGGCTTGGAGCATATTTTATTAGTTTGATGAGCAAATTTTAGCAAGCATTATGATAAGGATTGGAGCATATTTGAGTAGTTTAGTGAGCAGATTTGAGCAAGCCTTATGTGTATGGTTGAAGTAGATTTGAGTAAAGGGGATTAGTGTCTCCTATGTATAGAGGTCCATGAACTAGAACCAAGGGTATTGGTGTCTCTTGTGGATAGAGGTCCATGAACTAAAGCAAAGGGGATTAGTGTCTCCTGTGGATAGAGGTCCATGAACTAGATCAAATGGGATTGGTGTATCCTGTGGATAGAGGTCCACAAACTAGAGCAAAGGATATTGGTGTCTTCTATAGATAGAGGTCCACAAACCAAAGTAGATATGATTAGTGTCTCTTGTGGATAGAGGTCCACAAACTTGAGCATAGGGGATTGGTGTCTCCTTTGGGTGGGTGCCCATAAACATTGTAATAAGGAATTGGTTCCCAAGAGATTTTTTGATAAAGTTTATAAGAAATATTTTCTCCATGGATGTAGCCCACATTGGGTGAACCACATTAAATTTGTGTCTCTCATGTGTGTGACGACTTGTGCATTGTTTCATTATTGTACTTGATGATACTGGATGATACTGCTTTGGAAATTTATTGCAATTTATAATATTAGATAATACTGCTTTGGAAAGAAAAGTAAAAAGTTATATCTTATACTGTTCACCCCCCCCCTCTCAGTATAAGCTTGTGTTCTTAAATATTTTGGATTCCATATGCATGATGTATCTCAAACACTCATAAACAAATATAAACTTATAAAAATTAATAAAAAAATTATAATACCATTAGAATGATTATACTATTTAAAATAAAAATAATTCAAATTGTGTGATAACAAACATATAATAGATGGATTGTTGTAGTTGGTAATCATGGAAATCCCCACCTACTATTGGAAAGTCTATTTTGTAGGTTCATGGAAGCATTCAAAAAGAACATGTTATTATTTCCATTGACCCTAGTAGCAGATATAATTTTATTAATATTACCTTGGCTAAGAGGTTGCAAGTTCAAGCAACAAAAATTAAGGGCACACATCTTGAGGGTGAGAATGTTCAGATTTTTGAATATTTGAAGATCACCATGGATAAATATGTTTTACATTCAGATTTTCATGTTATTCAGATGTATGATGAGGATATTGTTCTTGGTTATCCTTTGTTATATTCTTTGGGTTCTTTTAACTTAATATGCAAAAGAAGTTTATGAAGTTATGGTATAGGAAAAATAAGATAACATTGCAAGATATTTCTCAGCTTGAGGAGCAAGGATCCAAGGAAAATCAAGAAGTGGTTGTAGAGAAACAAATCGAAGATCTGAAAATAGAATCCAAGAAGGCAGTAGCAGCAACAAAGTCCATGGAAGAAGTAGCAGCAATGGAGTCCATGGAAATAACAATAATAGAGTCCAAGGAAGCTTTGATAGAAGAGCACAAGGACACATCGAACAAAGAGAATATAAAATAACAATGTGTAGAATAATTTAAAACAATGGAGCCAAATGTTGGGAAGTCAAATAAGATAGAACATCAAGTTAAGGTTGCACCATATCACCATCCAAACCACCATGAGCGATAATATTATTGGAGTTATGGTTCAAGGCAGCAATATTATGGTTACACATGGAATCATAAGGGCACCAACTATGGCAGAGTTTGGCAGAGAAATCATAGTGATCCTAGTTTTCAAAGTGGTTCATAAACATCAAGGAACTAGTGGACCCATCATTCAAGTTATCAAAATACAATAGCAAAAGTGTGGAACCAAAAAAGCATATTTGGATACTCAAGTAACAAAATGGCCTACCAACATTTCACTTGGATGTATGGATGATCGAGATTGGTATCAGTTGCTAACATTGCTTAGCAAATCATATTATCGTGTTTCTTCATATGTTTCAAGTGTGAAACATTTGTAAGGAGAGTGGCATGGTAGGGTACCTAGGAATAGATATTTTGGGATATATTATTATATTGTATAAGGATTGGCATGGGCCACACATAACCCAAGATTGATTGTATTATAATATTATATTAGTAATTGGCTCCCCAAAGTAGAATAAGAAGGTGGATATATAAATAATATATATTTGTCATTGTAATCATCATGGGAGATGAATCTTATGTAATCGTCTTTTCCCAAGAAGTGGCTTATGGGACTTTGCCCTCCTTGAGTGGCTCTCTCATCTTGGGAGATCTTGTGGAGTGATTCCTTCCTTAAGGATTATTATTGGTGTTCCCCTACCTTAAGGGTATTATCTATCTCTCTCTCATTTGTGGATTGTTATTGTGGATAATTATTTGTGGATGAATGATTTTATATTTCTGCATATTGGTGAATGATTTCTATTAATAATAATAATTTTTTGTAACAATCATTTCCTTGGGTCTATTCACTAGTTGGAAATATCTAAAAAATAATCATGATGAAAGGTGGCCCCATAAAAATAGAAAAAAATAAACAGAAGAACCTAGTTCTCTATAAATTAGAGGCATATTCATAGTACACTTGACATGTATAATTGAAGTATTTAAACTTCTTGTAAGTGAACCATGTAAGTGATGACTTTAGTTTAATGTTTTATTTAAATTATCTCTTGTGTTGCTAATTCATATATTGATATATATGTTCATCTTCTTTACTATATAGATAATGTGTTTAGTCTCTTCTATGTACACTCCATGATAATTCACCTTTATACGATATATCATCAACACTAAAGATATAGATTATTTTTATAGGTAGTACTTACAAGAATTAAAAAGAAATGATGTAGAAAATTAGTTAATCATAGAGAACCTCACCCTTGATGATATGAATATTCTAAAAATCCGCATGCACTTAACTTATAAGCTCAATTTTTTAAATTATATTCTCATTCATTTTCTTCTCAAAACCCATAAAATTTTACATAGGTGGTATGTATGTATTATGTTTAAATGTGATTTATTATATATTAACCCCTTGTTTGGGTAAAGTGATGTGATTTATGTAAAGCATGGTGCTTATGAGGTATGATAATTTTTTCATGGATATATTGTAAAAAACCTTATCCAAAATATAAACTAACATAAAATTTCTAGAACAAAACACCCAAAATTTTTAGCAATAGAATTTTTGAATAATAATATATGTATATGTACATGTGTGTATGTGTACTATTTCAATAGGAGATAATAAATGGAGATTCACACAAAGAAAAATAGAACAATAAACTAGAAAACATGCACCTAGAAATTGCATCCACTATAGAGATATTACAATAGAAGAGTCAAACAATCACCAGTTGCTAAGTAAATTCCTTTGAATGCACAATGCAGACCCAGTAAAAAATCTGGTAGATAAAATTAAAGATATGATCCTGAGATTCAAATATTTTCATCCTCAAATTTTCCAATTGAACTTTGACGGTTTTCATCCTTGAATATGCCAATTTTTTGATGCACAACCGCCACCCAAAACTATAGAATAGTTTTTATTTTTCAAAATGTTCAAAAAGCTCCTATGTTACTTCCAAAACTTCCCTTCTATACAACCACCCCATTTAATTTTTCTCTTTTTTTCTTTTTTTTTTCTTTGTTTTCTTTTTAACTCATGGGATAGTTTTTTTTTTTAACTCTAATGCATCCATTAAAATATATATTACAACTCTAAATTACACCAAATAAAAGGTAGCATAGACTAGAACACATCTAAAAGAATCACTAGGGCCACTCCAAAACTCAATGCTACCTCCTAAAAATTAGGAAGATCCCTAAAACACAAGAATTTCCTTTTTATTCACTAGGAAAATAATACAGAACAAATGTATATAGTTACTCATGTTTATGCCTCCTACACATGAACATTCATTCACCATGACTACTCCACAAAAATAGGTGAATGGGACCCACAATCTACTATCATCTAGAAAGGGATATTACATGTATATTTGGCTAGATAGAAATAAATTGTCTACACCACAAACATTTTATGTAATCCCTATATTAAATTGTCATACTTTACCTGATGGACCTTGTGACATGGAAAACAAAGTATTAATTGATAGTGCTTTAATACTCGATTTTGTGCAATTAAGAAGCTATGCGATGTTAGTAGATATTGAAGAGCATGATACTGCTAACAAATTACCAATGTGTAGGATCAAGTACACTCGTAAGTGGAAGAAGTTGAGTCATCCACCAAAGGCGAGGGTACTTGAGGTTGGGAAAATAATGATAAGGTAACTCGAAGGTAACATTGATGGATACCTTCATATAGGCATGCATTCAGTTAGGGATAATTATCAATACCTAGCCACCTTGAGCCCCAGATTGATAGCCTAGTAGCTATTGTAAGTTCTATAGGCTGAGACAGGTGATGAAATTGATGGACAGATTCCCCTCTTTATCTATTGCACATGCTTGATTATCTTTTACTTCAACACTATTTGCCTCAATGATTTGGGAAGTATGGATGGATATGTTGTCTTCATAACTCCTTGTGTTTCTCAGACAAATAGAATGATAAAGAGATTTTATTTTAAATAAATAGTTGATTTATTTTAGAATGATAAAGAGATTTCATATTAAATAAATAGTTGATTTATTTTAGAATGATAAAGAGATTTCATTTTAAATAAATAGTTGATTTATTTTAGAATGATAAAGAGATTTCATTTTAAATAAATAGTTGATTTATTTTAGAATGATAAAGAGATTTCATTTTAAATAAATAGTTGATTTATTTTAGAATGATAAAGAGATTTCATTTTAAATAAATAGTCGATTTATTTTAGAATGATAAAGAGATTTCATTTTAAATAAATAGTCGATTTATTTTAGAATGATAAATAGATTTCATTTTAAATAAATAGTTGATTTGTTTTTAGAATGATAAAGAGACCTCTTTTTATAAAAATAATTGATATACTTTAAAACGATAAAGAGATTGTTTTATAATAAAGGAATTTCATTCAAATAGTTGTTTTATGTTAAGTGATAAAATAATCTTCATTATAAACATATAACTATCCTATTTGGAATGATAAATGAAATTCATTTAACCTAATTATTAAAAACTTTTATTCAAATGATGATGGACATTCATTTAAATTAAGTATTAAAGTTCTACCTAGCTAATAATTGAAATCGTCTAAATTATTGTTAAAACGCTCTTTAAGCAATTTAATAAGAGCGGCTAGGTAAGTAATAAGTAAGATCCACTTTAAATATTTGTAATATCAAATTCTTGAACCTACCTTTCTTAGGATTTCGACCAAGGTGGCGAGGTGAAGCTTCCTGTCAAGTATAGAAGGGATGGCTTCATTAATAACAAGACTTGGGAGAGATAAAATAAAATTATTTATTTTATCCAAAGGGTGATTGACAATCACGGATGGGAGAGGGAATTAATGGCAAGTGGTTGATATTTAATGGAAGATAAGACCGCCAAGTGGAGGAGGGGACGGAGGCTCCCTATATAGGAAAAAAAAGTGGATAGAGAGAGAGATGAGGAGGTAAAAGAACCAGAAGGAGGAGAACCAAAACGTGCTATGGAAAATGAGTGGATAGCACGATCATCTTGGAATCCTTTAGCAAACATGTTCAGGTTGGTTGCCTTCTGTTTGCTTGTCCTTTAAAGATAAAAAAATTTGGTTAATAACCCCCCATGTCTATGGATGTGTTTGGTTCATTGTTTGTTCATTGAAACCATAGATGACTATCCTTGCTTGTGTCGTAGCTCCTTTAGTTTAGCTTTCCATGCTTTTCTCTTTGTAGGCAATGTGGGTGTACTTGGAAAAAACTCTGTAGGAGGCCTATTGTAACCCTGCACTCCTCATAACATTACTTGCGTTCAAGAGGGAGCTATGTTGGTGCTTGTTAAGAATCCCCTGGTTGACATTTAGAATTCAATACTATGATAAACCTTTAATAGATGCCTAACATCATCTATTTCTGAGGCTTTGTGTACCTTTCAAGCACCCATTTTCATAGGGACACCTTGCATGTTCTGGTTGGTGGATTTCTTTGCTATTGAAACCACTATGACCAACAATTCGAGATATCACAAGCGACATATCTATTACATCACATATTGTCATTATTCCTCTTTGGTTTTTCTCGATCATCATTGTGGTGGTCATGGAGTGCGTCCATTCCCATAGGGACACCTTGCATGTTCTGGTTGGTGGGTCACTTTGATATTGAAACCACTTTGACTAGCAGTTCAGTTCCATCTTCCCTTTAGTCATCCTAGGGTTTTTAGGTGTATGCCTTAGTTCTGAGTGCATATCCTTCAAGCTACTTCTAGGCTACCCCTTTTCTAGTTTTTATAGAATCCCTTCCTTGTTGATGGGTCTTGGTTGTTCTTCCTTGGATGATGGATGGTAGTTTCTACGTACTGTGTTAAGCAACCAAATAACACTCTATGTTGATATTTTAGCATTAGATGGTTATAGTTTAATTAAATAATAAGTTATTTAAAATAAAGAATAACCAAAGAGTAGATATTTGATTTGCTAAGTAAGATGCTCTGATTATGTCAAATAAGAGTTAATTTAAATAATCAGATTTTGGGTAATTAAGGATGGGGAACTTTAATTATAATAAAAGGAAATGCTTTATTCATAGATTAAAGTAAGGAAAGCTTTGATTTGTGAAATAAAATATTATTAGATTTATTTTTAAATTGAAGTTATGGGACTTTGATTTAGTAAATAAATAATTAAAGGGTGTCATAGATTAAAGTAAGGAAAGATTTTATTGTGAAATAAAAGAAAGATAGTTTATTTAATGATTGAAGGTATGTGACTTTAATTTATTGAACAAAGATAAGATTTTATTAAAGTAAAAGAGACCGATCCAAGTGTGTATGTTGCATGACTCTCTAAGGTGTTTGAGAGGTGATAGTGGAAGTAATGATTCTTTCATGATATCAACTATGCATTAGATGGTTAGAGACTTGATTAAATTTTTTATAGTTGCAATTTTGCAATGAAATGAGTATAAATGCATTTAGAGGTATACCTATCCTGAACCATGAGTGTCCTAATCCTTTACTATCCTCAATTGATTGATGGAGTTAGGTGGATGACCAAGGACAGCAGTTGGTTCACTTGTATCTATTTGTCTTAAACTTTACTTATTTATGCTCAAATAGACTAAACTGTGGGGAGATTTTCCTGATCAAATTGATGTAATGTATTATTTAAGGGTATGGAGGTTTTACCATACATGCTTATGTAATAAATGATTAATGATGGAAGATGCACCTTTATATTCCATTTGATTTTATTATGTTTATATTTAAATATTTATAGTTCATGTTTATTGTTAAGTATTGCTCTTTGTTTCTAGTTATCCTTTGCATGTTTAATGAGTTATATTTTTTTAGATTTAGTATCTAGATCTATATTTTATTTTCTTTATTGAATAATTTTTTATGAAATTTAGTAGTAAGTTCTAGGGTTAACTTAGAGGATAACCTAAGGGCTTGAGACCCCCTTAGGAAGAATGGTACCTACGTTTATAGAAGATCGTACCTGAGTTAAGATAGCTTGTTAGATAAAATATTGATAGCTTAACTCGTAGTACACGTAGTATACCTATGTATGATGGATTGCATAGAATATAGACATGCATGTACACCTCCTAATGATTAAAGGTGATAAGTCTAGCTCATCAAGGATGATGAGATGGATGGACTTATGTGCATAACATGAGATATACCTATGCAGAAGGGACTTGCATGAGGGTAATATTGTGAGGTATAGTTCTTGAGAAACTTAGGGGATTTGTTAAACATTAAGTCAATCTAAGGTTGGTTAGGGATTTATGAATCCCTCTCCTTAAGCAAAAAAAAAATCTTTCTCTTTCTGTGTATTTCTTGTTTCTTGTTTTTTTGGGTCGTTACATAAATATTGATCCTCTCTTAAAAATAAATAATACAAAAATAACACTCTTTAAATTTATTCCTAGGAAGATCCATGATTGAGTTTATCTTCCTAATATAGTCACTTATTTTTCTCATAGTGTGCATGTTGTTTATTCTTAATCTTTCCATGGACGAAAACAATTCATTTTTCAGTAAATCTATCACGATGAGTTGGAGGATACTTGTAATTATACCCACATTCATTGAACACATATATCTTGGAGAGCATCTCATTGGTATTTGTGTTCAACTCATTTTGATTATGGAAGTGATGAAATCGGTCTTTGTTTTCTTAAGGTGATATGGCTTATATAAAGCATGGTACCTATGATCAAACATAATTTTTTAAAGGATATTTATTTCACAAGATACATGTAATGTGCTCTACAAGAATGATATTATGAGGCTAAATACTAGTAATTCAAATAACCACAATTTAAACTTCAAATAATGAATAAATGATGATATATTCTTGCAATTGTGTAATACCATACTATGCCATTGTTATAATTATAAAATTTTGAAGGATGGTTGGATAAATTTATTATAACTTAATAAACCTAGAGATATTATTATTTAATGATGTATACCCATGGATTTTATTATTCTCATATTTGACCCTAATAAAAATGTAAAATATTTTACCTATATGAATTTTTGTTGCAAAAATGATAAAGTTATAATGCTTGATATTGTAGTTTCTTCCATTCTAGTAATTGTTGCTCTTTAGTTCAAGAGTGTAATGCATTCTTATCAATAAAATAAACTTATATAGGTTTTATATCTTGAGTATAATAAATATTTAGTATTGAATAGTTATACCACCTAATTGATCTAAACCTTCCCTTGTCCATCCACCCTACACCTCCTAGCCATGATGAGAAAAGTGATGACATATTCATAGATTTATTAAAAAATGTGTATCTTAAAAAAAAAATACATGCTTTATAGATTTATGGATCTATTAGCACTTGTAGGCTTTACAAAATATAATGTATTTTATATTACATATATTTTAGCAAACTTAAAGGTAAGGTTAGTAATTCAAACCAAAATGTGTATGATTATCTTCAAAATGTATGTTCATTTTAGTTTTTCTTTTGATGTCCACTCTTGGGCCTACTATATTCTCACATATCCCAAGTGTTAATATTTAACACCCCATGTAGTTCAACTTTAGAACCATGGACTATACTACAATCTCATTGGATTGAAATGCTAGACAAATTACTCAAGAGATACTTAAAACGATTGATGGAGGGGTATCACTCAAGAGTTTTAACATATGAAGTAACTCATATGTACATCATACTCTTGTCACCATTTATATTATATTTTGGCTTACTCAAAAATTCAATAAAGGCATGCTTGTATTTTATTTTGAGAAGAAATTTTGGTTAACATGATGAGAGGTTTAAGAAAAAATTAAGAAGACAAGGAAGCCTACTATTTCCAATTGTTCCATACAAGGATTTGGAAAATTATTAAGCTAGGGATATTGCTTGTGAATCTAATTAAATATAGAAACTTAAGAATTTATCTTCTTATATCATTGAGAATTTGATTATGTTGCACTTCTTTATTGTTTGGGTGCATGTGTTGGCTTAGATTCCCATGGGTTTACGTAGGCAAGGTTTCATTTCAAGATGGGTCAAATATATTCAATTGCTTAGGCATTCAATCTAATAGGAAACCTTATTGTAGTTTAGAAATATTTCTTTTTATTTTTAGCCCATTCAACAAGATAAGTATGCTTGGAGATCCAATACACTATCATTCTTTAGCATATTTTTCAAATATTTAAATTCTTTATTTATCTTGGATCTTCATTTCATCTCAAGCCTCACTCAAGAAAACTTACTTGCTCATTCACATGAGGTGTCAAGTTGGTCATGTCTTCTTCTAACTGGGCACCTATTTTTCATCTCTTATTTTATCAATGAAGGAAACATGCTCAAGAAATTGAGTGACTTAAAATTTTGAGCACCAACAATACTTAGTTTTGCGTACTCTTCATTTGTATGCATAATTTATGTATAATTATAAAATCATAAATTACGATACCATAAAGCTTGAAGTCACGAAGGTTATAACTAGAATGCAACCAATATCATAAGATTGCAATTATGTCACTACTATTATTACCCCATTGGGGTGAAGAATATGACCTTTTTTTAAGGATGGGATATTCCATGTTCAAGGTTGGATTGATGAGGTTAAGTTTAATTTTCTCTTGTTTTTTATAATTATTTAATAGATTATGGATAATTATTTTATTATTTTTATTTCATTGAATTTAAAATTCATTAAATCCTTATCCATTTTGTTCCCCTCCCAATAAAACATGAGAATAAATTCATAATTTGACATTTTATATAAAGATAAGGGTAACCACAATAACGTTGTCATTTATCTTTATTATAGCCCATTTTATTAAATTAATTGATAATAACATTAGAATCCCCTTCAATTTCAATATAATCTTGATTATTTTCAAATGTAATCAAAACACCATGAAGTAAGACTTTGGCCTTGAGCAAAATTGTCGATTTGGATTCCATAAGTCTTAACATAAGTCAAAAGGAGTTATCCATTAGAACCATGTAAATCCTTTCCTCCCGATGGGACAAAATATGCTTTCAAAGCATTGTCAAAGTTTAATTTGATCCATCTATATCAGAATTTCTTATAATTTTAATCGTTAAGTGATCTAATTGATCCATACAGTTGAGGCTAGGCTTTCAACTGATTCATATATATATATATATATATCCTTCATTTCTCTTCCTCTTGTTAACAACTTTAAAAAACCTACAATGCCTTTATCATTTAATTAATAAATTAACTATATTTATACATAAATTAATATATAATAAACATAAAATAATATTATTATATTTTAAAATAATAAACTAATATCATGGTACATTAATGAAGTCAAATATATTAATAAAAATTAAACATTTAGAATAACATGCAAAAGCATACCCATTCCCTAACCTTTATAGTAAAAGTAAAGGAGCTTTTACCCTTACAACTTTAAACCTTTCATTTAGAATTCTAAAATTTCATCCTTAAACCTACTCAACTTAAATATATTAAAAATAAAAATAAAAATATTTTAAAGAATTCACAATTAAAAGTTGTATTATACATTAAAAATATGTATAGGTTCTCTTGATGTAATAAAATTATTTAGTAAAAGAACCCTACCCAAAGGATAGTCAACATGGAACTTCATATCAGATAGTTTGCAATTGATAAATAAACATATTAGATGGTTAGTCAATGAGGGGAATTATGCAAATTTTTGGTATGATGTTTGGTTGAAGCCTTATCCTCTTATCTCTAGCTCAAAATGGAAACCATTGGCTCAATTATGCCTAGCACGTAAAGGTCCAAAGATCAAATACCATATTAATATGAACAAAAACTCCAAATCATGGATTTATTTTAGTAATGTAGTTGAAGGAGAGGAAATAAAAAAAATTGCGGATGAACTTAAAAATATGCTTTAAGAGTTTTATTTGTCAATTTTTACATGAAAGGATGAGTTGGTTTGGAATTTATCAAAGTATAGTGGATACTCAGTCAAGTTGGGATATGAGAGTTTAGAGCAATCAAAATTTCTTTCTCCCAAATATTTTCCTTGGAAGAATGTTTGGTAATTAGAGGTTCTTCCTAAGGCCTCAACATTTCTTTGGTTAATATTTCAAAGTAATATTCTTACACGAGAGTCCACAAAAAAGAGGATATTATGGACCTTTTAGATGTGCCTTTTATGAGAAATATTTAGAAACATTAGACCATTTACTTCTTCATTGTCCCTTTGCTCACACCATTTGAGGCTACTTTTTTAAAATATAAAATTATATTGGGTAGCTCCATCAACATTGAAAGAGTTGATGAAATATTTGGATTAATTATTTCAAAGTTAAAGCATTATGTATTCTATGTAGGATTGATCCTACCATTATTTTTTAGAATTTATGGCTTGAATGGAATAATAGAATTTTTAAAAATAAATATCAAAATCATGCCCAAGTTTGGAACCATATTATTGCTTATCTTGTAGAATATCTACAAATATGGTGCTCATCATGGGAAGTCTAAAGTGCAAAAAAAGAGGTGCTAATAACTTGGCTACATGATTTGAAAAGACATGGAAGTATCATCTGTGATAATGAAATTAAAATAAAGGATATACTTCAATCTAAGGTTAAATGGAAATTTCCAAAAATTTGGTTTATCAAAATTAATTTTGATGGTACTTCTAAAGGAAATCCAAGAAACGTTGATGGAGGTGGTGTTTTTAGAAATAGTGAAGAAAAAAATTTCGTCCCTTAGAACCATATGGAACTTCAACTTACAACTATATAGAGACTAGGGCACTTCTTACATGGATTAAAATTACAATAAAAAAAGGATGGAAATAAATTTCAATTGAAGGGGATTCACGAATTATGATCAATTATATTAACAAAAATGGATGTGGAGACTAGATATAAATAATATTAATGTTGATATTCATCATCTATTACTAGAGATAATCTATTGGACATGTGAACATATTTATAAAGAAGGAAATTGGGTTGTAGATAATTTAGCCAATTGCAGTGTTGATCTTCAACTTGGTGAAATTCATATTTTAGAATGCAACTGGCCAAGTGAGCTTTTATCTCTTAATAAAAATGATGTCAAGGAACTAGTTGTGAAAACATAGCACTTTGAAGAAGTTGAAAAATATATTTAATAGAAATAAAAATAAAAAATGTGATAAAAATGCATATTGTATATGGTTTAATTGACATAACAACAAATATAATATTTTCGTATTTTGATGGGAGTGGCCCCAATAAAATCCACATATAAATTATTATAAAAAATTATTATAATTAAATTAAATAAAAAGAAAAGAGGGAGCGAGTGCAAGCCAAGAGCGAGTAGGAGGAGGAGTGGGCAGGAAGCAGGAAGTAGAAAATAGTGTGATCAAGAAACAAGTGACATTTTGTTCCAAATCTTACTCCTAAAGGATTCATGTGAAGAAAATATAGGTAACATGGCAAGAAATTAATTTTTGAAAGTCCTTACTAAAAGCAAGGATGACCTATTTGGAAGTAAGGATGACTTAATTGGAAGTATGTATGTTGTAGGTCTAAAATTTTTGCACCCTTACCTTCAGGCATATGGATCCGCGCCCGAAAGGGGGATGGGAAAAGGATAGGTCTACACCTCGGATGGAGAGACACTTTGAATCATGCCCTCTTTGGTGATTTGTCGATGGATGGTGGGTTCACCAGGAAGCATTTTGGGGTAGCTTTCGAGCCTAGGCTAGGAATGAATTGGATGTGTTCATTTTAGTTTAAAAACACTCAAATACCTAGGTTGGCCAGAATGAAGCTAAACTATTCTATATGCAAATTATGATTTATATGCAGATAGAAAACAGAAATAAACTCTAAATGCAATGCTTGAAAGGAAAAGGAAATATCTTACCCGGTTCTAGATGTCTGATGAAGGTTCGACTTTTTGAAGCAGTCCAAATCATCTCTAATTCTGCAAATTCATCTGCAATTGGATAGAATCACCTGCAATTTTGTAGGTTCATCTGTAATTACGTAGATTCATCCAAAATCGGATGAAATCATCTAAAATCAAATGAAGTCACCTGATCGATTTCATCAGAAACCTGCAATAGAATAGATAGATGCCAAAACAAAGGAAAATATAGTGCAAAATACTATTTAAAAGGATAAAAACATTAACTAAATGCTTAATTGATCCTAGAAAATTTGATAAAATCTGAAATAATGAAATGCCCTTATGTTTTAAGTGGAATTGATCCTAAATGCAAAATGTCATTAAGAATGAGGTGAACACCAGATGCAATACATAATAAAGATCTAAACTAATGTAAATTGATTAATTGAATCACTAGGAAATGCAAACCTCAGATCTTGATTGCCCCTAAGAGGAGTATAGTCAAGATCACCTGAAATGGTACTGGATCATCTCCAATAGAGACGAGATCGTCTCTAATTTGAACAAGATCGCCTGCGATGATCCAAGCTTCCTCTGACTGATGCAAAATGAAAACTTGCAAATGGATCTAGAAAACTTATGCGAATAATCGAATTTCAAGATGTTCTAATAGGGTATGGAGCTTGGGTTGCAGGAAATCGATTAGCCAGGGTGGGTTTAATGGAAATCAAGGTTTAAATAGGATTGAGGGGGGAGTTAGGAGGTTAGGATTCATCCCAATCTGGGAGATCTCCAGTGGAACGTCCTCCAATGGTGCAGACATGCTTTTGCTAAGCTGGGAACGGGAGTTGGAACTATTTCCAATTATGAAAATTTGGTTTTTGAATGAAATCGTCTGGACGTTCGGTTCCAGACGATCTCATCCAATTAGGGACGATATCATCAAATCGACGACGATATCATCCAACTACCATAACTGCCTCTATATTTGGCATAAAAAATGAGGCGAGTGGTTAAAAGGTGGTTTTACGGTTGATTTTCGAATTATTACCTTAGGGTAAATTAAATTGCGTCAATTTTAGGGTGTTACATTTTGCCCCCTCTTTAGCGAATTTTCTACAGAAAATGTGTTAAAGAAGAGATTGGCATGCTTTACGAGAAAGCAAAAATTTATTCCAATTTTTAGGTGACGATTCTAAGTTGAATCGTACAACTGATGACTGTGGTGCCCCCTCCGGGTTTTTAACCAAATCGAATGTTTGGTAAAAATGCGGAAGAGTTAAAAAAGTGCATTTTTAATATATATATTTTTAGAAAATAGGGTAAAACCTAATTTCATTTTTATTTTCACTGTTACCATTCCAGAGCTCTGAGGCCAGAGAAATGGTGGAGACCGAGCATCGAGCGACGACAGTGTGACGAGGGATGCGGGTAAGGTTTCTAATATTTTCTAAAAAAATTTAGCTTTAAATTTTTATGTTTAGATTGAATTTTTGTTGGATTTTAGGGTGCCGCGGCCGTATTTCACTGCGTTGACGAAGTCGAGATGAGATCGTCTTGATTTTGACAAAATCATCCCAATTTTAGCAAGATCGTACCAAATGATCTTGACGAATTTGGGATGGTTACATCCAATTTGGGATGATTTGACTGTTAGGGCCGAATCGTATAGGGTGAGATGATTTCATCGAAACAAGGATGATCTCGTGAAATTAGGAATGATATCATCCAATAATGGATGATATCAAAAAATTGTTAGGCGATTTTTAATTTGTTGATGTTATTGATTATTTTATGATGTACTAATTATTGATTTTTGTTGTTTGTTTTGCAGAAGGAATTGCTAAAAATTTGGGAGTGGAAATATGGCGGGTTAAGAGATGATTTGGCCACACTGACCTCGGTAGAGAGGGATACTTTAGGGGTAGTGGGACTACAACATGTGGTAGAGATGCCACAGGTACCTACAGATATGGGGCTATTGACAACCCTAGCAAAGAGATGGTATCCGGGGTCATCTTGCTTTCGGCTATCGACAGGGGAGATGACTCCCACTTTGGAGGATGTATGGAGGATTTTGCAAATCCCCATCCAGGGCAGATTTATTACTGCTTCGACCAGTTGTGGTCGAGTGATGTTGAGATTGACTGGCGATGCTAGCTTCATCCTAGAGAAGGGCGGAGTGAACATCGAGACTTTGAGACATACAGATGGAGTATCCACCTTGACTAAGGTGTTGGATGGGGTGGTAGGTGGCTTATTGCTATGCCACCAAAGTGGATGCAGAGTACCATGGCTACTTGCAGATGTCATCTGTGACATGAGAGAGCACAAATACCAATTTTCTTGGGGGTCGTATGTTCTATACCGCTTGTATAGGATCCTCCACGGGATCATGTACAAGAGAGGCAAATGTATGGTGTTGACTTCACTCCTCTAGGTCTGGTGCTGGGAGCACATCGTAGTGAGGTGACCTATGGGGCTACCATTGATAGGGGTTGACCAGGAGAGGCCCAAGGTGTTCTACTGGTGGCTACAAAGAGGCTCATAGAGGAGAGTCGATTTACCTACCTCTCGTAGGTTGATAGATGATTTGACTCTAGACCAGATTACTTGGAGGCCATGGAGAGAGCTTCCAGGGTGGCCAAAGGATGGGTATGAGCTGGCTCACATCAGGTGAGTCATTTGGATGAGATTGGAGTGGGGTGAGGTAGAGCTCCATCGGTATGATCGAGTCCTCCATCAGTTTGGGCTCCAATAGGGGATCCCAACGATGAGGGATTACGAGTTTTCAAGGATGGTGTGGGATGCCACAACATTGAGTGGGGTCCCAGACATGTGGTGTTTCATGAGCCACAATGAGGATGATGCCCCCATCCAGCCAGTAGATGGGGAT
Organism: Wollemia nobilis; assembly: GCA_028583015.1. Taxonomy (NCBI): domain Eukaryota; kingdom Viridiplantae; phylum Streptophyta; class Pinopsida; order Araucariales; family Araucariaceae; genus Wollemia; species Wollemia nobilis. The sequence continues at coordinate 4,400,474 of JAQPPZ010017206.1, read as the reverse complement.
GATGTAGGGGTTGCCATGGGTTATGATGCATGGTATGCCACTATTCACCCTCCACGTTTGACGAGGGTGAGGGGACCTATACACGTGGTTGTGTGGTGGATTGTATAGCAGTGATAGGCTGCATCTCAGGGAGAGAGCAGACAGAGAGGATGGGCACCTTCTACACAAAGGAGGGTTAGGATGCGGGGTGGACATGTGGTGTCCATGGGTGCTCGGCAGACATAGTCTGGGGAGAGGCAGAGGCGAGAGCAGAGGAGGGAGAGATCTTCTCCTCCATAGGTAGATAGGTCTCCTTCACCCGATAAGGGCAAGGGTGTGGAGGTAGGAGAGAGTAGTGAGATGGTAGCTCTCTAGGTGGAGAATGCCACACTACGGAGGTAGGTGCAGGGTCTCCAGGTGATGGACACTGCACTATGAGGATAGATACAAAGTCTACAGGCAGAGGTCCTATGGCTCAGGGAGAGAGGAGGAGGAGCTAGGGCCTTCGAGTTGGCATGGTCGATGGCATAGACCACATTTTATCATGGGATGTACTATGCATTGGCCCTCGAGGGCCGCAGAGAGGAGTTTCCTACAGACATAGCAGGACCTATTCGGGTTGGATCGTCATCCAGGACTTCATCAAGGATGACTTTGAGGACACAGACTATAGATGCATTTATGGGACCACCTCCTCCAGCTCCTGGAGGTGGAGGAGATGAGGCGGAGAGCTCAAGAGGCTCTAGGAGTTATATATATATATATATATATATATATATATATATATAATATATAGATGAGGTGTATATATATATATATATATATATATATATATTGTAGATTTTGTACGATGATTGAGTATGTCGAGTCATGTATTGTGGCATACCAATCGATATGATGGATGTATATATTTTGATGATGATATATATGTAGATATATGTTTTTGTCATGTGACTTATGTTCATAATGATGCTTTGTGAATTTATGTTTTCATATGATTGCATGTCGTGAAATGTTTATGGTTTTCTCATGCTATAAAATTAAATGAAAAATGTGTTTGTGACAACAAATGTGTGGATGAAAATGAAAATAGAAAAAAAAGACTTTTAACAATAAACCACGAAGGATGTAGACGTTGTGACATGACCATTTGATGGAGTCACTGCTCGCTAGGTCATTAAGCTGATCCTGTTATGGGTAGTATTGCAAAAGTAGTTGGTTTTTCTTAAGAGTAATTCTTAAGGCTTTTGGTGATGAAAAAGTAATGATGTTTTGATGTTGTTTTAGAATAGGATTTCAAATAACTTTAAGCAGGAAAACATGAGAGAATGATTTGTGTGTAAGTATAGAATTCCTAAGTGTGATGGGCAATTTAATGTGTACTTAGGAATCAAAAATCGAAATGATAAAATGGTATGAAAATTTCATTTTTCGATGAAGCATGTGTTTGCAAAGAATAATTAAGTCACATATTTTTATAAGTTTATAAAATGCTTGTGGACACACAAAAATTAAAATGATGACTTGTGCTAGGCATAGAATTCCAAAGTGCGGAATTATACCATCATCGTGAAAAATCATGATGGAAGAAAATATGATGTTTTATTTGATAATTTTTACGATGGGTATAAAATTATGTAAATATGACTTGCGCTAGGCATAAAATTCCAAATTGGTTAGGAATTATACCATCATCGCGAAAGTAAATATTTTGATTGTAAGATTTTATTGCAAGATTTTGAAATATTTTGATAAAAAATAAAATTAAAGTTTAAGAGATCGCGAAATTGACTTACACTAGGCAAAATTCGCAAGTATGAAAATTTTGAATTTATAATTTCTTGAAAATGATGCCATCATAATGAAGTCAATGTTTTTGTAAGCAATAACTATTTTGCAAAAAATAATGGATACCTTTTTTTTTTTTTTAAGAAATTTCAAAATCATATTTTAATTTATTTCAAAGAGAAATTTAAATTTATCCAGAACCAGTGTGTGCAAATGTGAGTTCATTACCCATTTTGATTTAACATAATGACACAAAATCTCCCAAAGATCAACTGTGTGTGCTTTGTAGTGTTCATTTACCAATTTTGAGTAAGGTATTTTGATGCAAGCAATTTGAATGAACCAATGTGTGTGCGATTGAAGATTCATTAACCATGATTTTTGTGCATGTAACCATACCAAACTACTATGTAAGTTAGGTCATCAAAAGTTAGCTAATCCACAAGATGACATAGGTATGTACAAAATAAGGTCGCTAATGTGACAGACGTGTCGCCACGTGAGAAGGAGTTACCCAAGGCCAAGCAAGTTGGGCACAAATCACTTGTTATGGGGTTTACCTCACAGTTTTTGAATAATTGAGAATTCCAGGGATTCAAGCTCATTCACCCTTCTTTTCTTTTCAAAGGGTAGGGGGGATTTTATTGCTTTTATTTTTCTCTTTTCTTGCTTTTTTTTATTTTTCTAGATTTTTGACTTTGATATTTGATATTTCTTGGATATTGCTTGGATTTCTTTTTGTATTTTGAACATTGCTCTTTTCTTTTTTTTTCTTCTTCTTTTTCTTTCTATTCTAGGGATACTTGCTCAGCTTAGATGTGGAGCAAGGGATTTTTATTCCGGGTAGGGGTGAGCTTGTCCTTTTGCCAATTCTCAAAGATTCTAGACCATGCGCATGATAGGATAGTAGGGGAAACTTTTCACTTAAGAGACCACAACTACTGTGTAGTATTATTTTTCGAATTTGCAACAAATCATTTTAATATGTAAAAGTGGATTTGATTCAAATAAATAGCGAGATCAGTTCCCAAAACTCAAAATATTAGTTATTGCAATAGTGCTTCAATATAAGAGAGATTTATAGTCATAATTCTAAGATAAAAAATATTTATTCATGTGGATTTAAAGTGCATGGTCCAAGATAACTTTTAAATTCATCCGAAACAAAGGAAAATATAACTGCAAAATTTCAACTTTGGTAATGTAAATGAACATGTTTTTGATAGTTTTAATGATTTTTTATTTTTGTTTGATTTTGAATTATTATGTAAATTGCTTGAAATGAGAAAAGCTATGCAATGTAAATGTTTTTGATGGTTTTGAAGTTTTTATATGAATTGTTGAAATGAGAAAACATATAAAATTATGTACAATGATGAGTCATTTTGTTTTTAAGTATAATATCATTTAAGATACATAATTTTCATGGGTTCCTTGAGATCTTTTCCATCCAAGGTTGCCAATCGATATGCACCCGATCCAAATTTAGCAGTGATTCATATGAAATAGCTTGGATTTATTTAGTAGGAGCATGGACAAGGTTAGCATGCTTCTGGAACTTGTCGCAATGGCACATGTAATCATGTGCATCCTTTTCCATGGTAGGCCAAAAATATCCTATTCTAAGGAGTTTCTTAGCTATGGCACTACCACTAAAGTGTCCTCCACAAGATCCGTCATGGGCTTCACTTAAAGCTCTTCTAGATTCATCTAGATTTAAACATCGTAATAAGATACCTTCAAAGGATATCCTCTACAAAGTATTGCCAACTATTACGAAGTGAACTGCTCTCTTACGTAATAACTGACATTGGTTTCTATTGAAGGTTTCGGGAAAATTTCTTGTCTGGAGAAAATTAAGGATGTCGATGTACCATGGTTCAAGAGTAATTTCATCGATTAGAAATATATCCAATGGCTATGAATAGGATTTGGTGGAAGCAAGTTCCTAGAGTCAGTGAATAATGATAGTAGCATAATCCTCATCCAACTCCAAGGGTAATAATGAGGCAGTTGTAGCCATAGCATCAGCAGCACGGTTACTAGTTCTAGGAATAGCTTCTAAGGTGACCTTATCAAACAAGGATAGCAACTGTAATACATAGGCTTTATATGGGTGAATTTTATCATCTCGGGTTTGATAAACATCATTAATTTAATTTATCACTAATTGAGAATCACCAAAAACTAATAAGTCTTTAATTTTTAGTGCTAAAGTGGCTCGTAATCCAAGGATTAGAGCCTCATATTCAGTGGTATTATTTGTGCAAGAAAATTTTAATTTAAAAGATAATGGTATAAGGTGCTTCTGAGGGGATATTAAAAGAATACCTGCACTAGCCCCACTCATGCATCGGGTTCCATCAAAATATAAATACCATTATTTCGAATGATCCTCATCTAGGTTGAGGCATTCATCAGTAAAATCAATGATGAGGGGATGAGTGGCTTCTAAGGGTGCAGCAACTAATTAGTCTGCTATGATTTGACCCTTAATGGATTTTTGACCTATGAATGAGAGCTCAAACTCACTCAGAGCAAGAACCCACTTAGCTATGAGATCGGATAGATAAGGTCGGCTCATGAGATACCTCAGGGGATCATATTTGGCAATGACATATGTCTTTTGACTAAGCATATAATGGTGCAATTTTTGCATAGAAAATACAACTGCCAAACATAACTTTTCTAGTGATGTATAACAAGTTTTATAACTTATTAATGTTCTGCTAATATAATAATTTGCCCGTTCTTTCTTCTCATTATCAAGTTGAGCTAACATAGCTCCTAAGGCAAACTCTAAAGCAAAAATATAAAATATGAAAGGATGATCAGTTTTGGGAGGCGCAAGAACATGAGGACTTAAAATATATTGTTTTATTTGTTCAAAGGCTTCTTTACATTCATCATCCCATTGAAAGAGGATATTTTTCTTAAGAAATTTGAGAAAAGGTCCAGTTTTGTCCGCCAACTTATCAATGAAATGACGGATAGCTTGAAGTTTACCTTGTAAACTTTGTAACTTAGATATATTTTTAGGATATGGCATATCAATTATAGCCTAAATTTTAAGAGGGTCAATTTCTATGCCGCACAAAGAAACAATAACCCCCAACAATTTACCTTACTTAACTCCAAATATACATTTTGTTGGGTATAAACGGATAGGGTATTCTCTTAACCGATCAAATACTTTTCTCAAATAATATAAATGTTCATCTTCTTCAGTATAACGATCTATAATATCATCCACATAATCATGCAAAATATCATACATCATATCATGAAAAATGTAAGGCATAGCTCGTTGATAGGTTGCACCTGCATTCTTTAATCCGAATGGCATTACTTTCCAACAAAAGGTTCCCCAAGGGGTGATAAAAGTTGTTTTAGCTTGGTGTTCAGGAGCTATCCTGACCTAATTATAACCTTAGAATCCATCCATAAGGGATAGCATCCCACTTCTAGTAGTAAAATCAATGATCTGGTCCATATTATGAATAGGGAAATCATCTTTAGGACATGCAGCGTGTTGAGTGAATATTTTGCCCTATAGCAAAATGATCACCACAACTAGAGTATCAAACAGGAAACTCTCTCTTGCAAAGAAATTAAGTAGCATTATTCATTTCTCCAAGGTTCTTGTGAACAAACATTCATGTGCATATAATCAATCAAGACTAAAGCAAATAAACGAATGTATACCAAAATAACTTAAACCATGCAAGTAATAGTTAACAAGGGGCCTTTAATGATTCGAACAAGTACTTTGCAACCATAATCCATTAAATCAACCAAATGCGAAGATAGCTTCTTTTAATGTTCTTGAGATTAAAGTGATCTACCCGAAACCCAGTTAGTAACCTCTTTTATCTTCAGCTTAAAAAGATTCCAAATGAGAAAGTGTGTGGTATAAGCCACTTCATTTTAAGCTCCGTGCCTTTAACATGAGGTTCATTTTTAGAGTTAGCGGGTTCATTTTATCTTCATTTAAAAGTGTTCCACTATCCCTATGTTAGCATTTGGTGTTAGTAAAGTTAGCAATGTTAGCATTAAATGTTAGCAACAATTAGTAAGTTAGCAAGTTAGGATTCATTCACTTGATCTGACTTAATGTGCATTTGGAATTAGTAGCCCTCCTAAACCCATATTTTATCTAAAAATTAGATGAAGGTGTTTGGAGATGCAAGAATGAAAATCTAAATTAAAGAAGTGGACCTAGAAGCGGCTTTCTCTTCTCCGCTATTAATCCCTGGTTTTCTTTGGGAAACACTAGATCTGCAAACAAACCCTCCAATTTTTGATGCGAGCAGATCGCTTTCTCAAGCGCAGACGTAGAGCATACTCTTGGCAGATTTATTTACCTTCTTTATAACTTAGATTATTCATGACAACAAATGAACTATTTATTAACATAAATTCTAGAATGGACCAGAATCGAAAAATTAATTGCCTACAAAAATTTTGGAATGGACCAGAATAGAATGAAAACAAATGCAAGAAATTCTGGAATGGACCAGAATCAGAAAAGCAGATTTTAAGGCGAGGTTAATCCAAATATCAGAAAAATAAAACATAAACATTATCTACAAAAGTTAGCTGGAAAAACCAAAATAGAACATTAATTTGGTTAGCAATCTCCTCCCTGCAAAACCCCAAGTTCTGAGATGAAATTCTAAAACAACCTGACCTAAATGACCTGCAACATAAACACAATCAGATTAGATCAGATGCAAGACTCCAAGGAAACAAATAATTGCATCATTCTATCATTCACCTATCGTAACCCACTTTATGGCATAAACGAATAGATACAAGAAGCAATAATGCAAAGGGAAGGTTTACAAAAATAACAACAGTCTTAGTTTCAGTCTCCTTTTGATTTCACACACAAAAGTTGCTCTTGCCAAATAAAAGCTCCTTTATTCCGAAAGATAGTCCTTTTTTTTTTTACAATTTCCAGCCCCGTCCACTTCTTTGAATGGCGTATTTAAAACCTCTAAAAATTTGTTTCTCCTTCCATGATTGTTCATTTTCTCCTTCCCTTGTGCATGCATGTGTTTTGGTTTCCAAAAAGGCTTTTCATTTCTATTTTGTGACCCTTCATTTCATTCCCATGGTTTGGCTTCCTCTGTTTGGTTTTCTTCACTTTTCGTTTGATTTCAAAAAAACGTTTCCTTTTCTCCACATGGGCATGCGTCCGCTTCCTTCCATGTGTAATGACCATCTTAAATGATTTCAAATCATTAAAGATTCCTTATGTAACGTTTTGTCTTATTCATTGGATTTTGTCCTTATGTGACAAATTACCTTATTCAATCTTCGATTTATTCCTTGGCTTTATATAAAGCCTTGACACCTTCGTGAGCAACTAATGAAGGGGTATGAATCACCTCTTTCCTTGCATGTCTATGTGTCCTCGTTTGGCAATATTAGCTATGACTACCCATGGTTACCTCTCGCAGCTCGAAACACATTGTTTTGTAACGACGGTCTATTCCTCAACCTACATAAGCCATGCTATTCAAATTCCTCATAGGTCCATGTCACTATGTAGTCTTCAGTTTCACTATCCTGGTGTTCATCACTAATATCAGACGCACTGTCAACTACTCCGTTCCCTTGGCGAAAATGGAACATGTCGTGATATCGTGACACTCTTGTTTCTCTTCTCTCCCTTTTGAGTCATGAAAATGCAACATGTCGCGATATCGTGACACTTTTCCTCCTTCTCTTTTTCTCTTTGCCTGAAAATGCAACATGTCGCGATATCGCGACACTTTTTCTTTCTTGCTCTTTCTCTTTTCTTTGGACCTGAAAATGCAACATGTCGCGATATCGTGACACTTTTTCTTCTTTTGGCCAGAAAATGCAACATGTCGCGATATCGCGACACTTTTTCTTTCTTGCTCTTTCTCTTTGCTTTGGACCGCAAAAATGCAACATGTCGCGATATCGCGACACTTTTCTTTCTTGCTCTTTCTCTTTGCTTTGGACCGTGAAAATGCAACATGTCGCGATATCGTGACACTTTTTCTCCTTGCTTTTCTCTTTGCTTTGGACCGCGAAAATGCAACATGTCGCGATATCGCGACACTTTTTCTCCTTGCGGTGTTTTGCTTTTTCTTTGATCTTTAGCATATGGGCCACTTCGGTCTTCTTGGAAAATATGCAAAAAGGTGGGTCCCCAATTTTGGGGTACGTTGTGGAGCAACCACAACAAATGGCGACTCTGCTGGGAAATGCTCCTGAGCATTTCGGTGAGAACCCAACCTGAACACCTTCAAAACTCAAACACAAGCATCAACAAATATCCCAAGAATGAAACTAGATGAGAAATACATGAAGCATTAGAATTATTAAGCATCAGCTCGGTGTGTGCAATGTGCTTCATTCCCTATCGTTTGAAACTCGTCAACATTCCATCATCTGTTTCACTTATGATTCGTGCATATGAGAAGTTATGGATGATTCTTGTAGGATTTAATGCATGGTGAAGATGTTAGAGATATAACAACCTGCTTTGCAAAGGCTCAAACTTTCTAGTACCATGGACAAACATGTTAAAACTGTCAAACCCTCTTAGGACCAAATATGTGCATACTGAATTAATTTATTAGATCCCAAAGTTGGTTATGTGTCACTACCATCTTGAACCCATGTGCAAGTGTAAGTGAAATCAGAGCTTTGGGGAATAGGATTCCCAACCTAAGCGAGATGGGAATTTAACCCTATCCTTACTACTCTGATCTAGAGTTCATTACCTCATCTTGAACAAAATGATTTAACCTGTTATGGATGAAACTGTCAGGCTAGCCTGTCCGTTTGAGCAATCAGTGGTCTTGCTTTTAGACAAGACATGTTGCCACGCATGAGCATACTCCACTTCCATTCAGGCGTCTATAGCCCCGATGGAGATCAACCCCATAATCCAGGATTTGGCTTTACTTTTGATTTCTTGAACCTTGGGGATGACTACCCATCCTTGCAAGGGACATGTAGTACGATCCTTCCAATCCAATATCAATGATGCAATACAAGTAGAATGAAAAATATTTGCTTTGGAACTTCAAGTTCTTGAGTGTAGATCGCGCTTTTAATTTCTTAAAGCGTGATGGAGGCAAAATAGAAGCTTTGGGGAATCGGATTCTCAACCTAAGCGAGATGAGAATTAGACCCTATCCTTACTACTCCATGAAGATCAAATCAGAGCTTTGGGGAATTGGATCCTCAACCTAAGTTCGATGGGGATTTAACCCTATCCTTACTACTCTGATTTTAGGCTTTAAGCACTATAGGAGTGGTAAAAACCACTATTTTAAGGATTATGTTGCATGATAGGATAGACACGAAATACTCCTTTCGCCTCACCTTTTCTTCCAAGTATGGTTTTGACCATTTTGCTCAAGATCCTCTTTAATATGTGTAGAACGTGCTTGGTTCAAGATAGTTCGGGCATCAGTTCCCAACCTTAGGATCCTTTTAATATATGTTATATAATAACCCTAAGAGGATTCGACACCTTTTCAATGATTGTATTTGAAATGTAGATGCAAGCTGAGATGAAATGTATATGCAATGTGGAATGTAACATGAGATATGGATGAATGCATTGCTCTTTTTGAAATGCGGATGGAGTATACCACCTACTTTGCCATAATTTGTAAAACTGACAACTTCATGCATCACAAGTTCCAAATGATATTCTTTAATGTGTTTGCGATACTCGTGGAGCTTTCTGCAATACAATTCCGATGTTTCATATTCTCTTAGTCTTAGTCAACATTCATAAGGACACAAACTAACCACTTTGCTATCCCCTTCTCCTTTTTTTTTTTCAAACCCAAAACTGGTCCCATGACCAACACACTAAGCTAAGCAAAGAACCATGCAATCAAAATGCCTCAAAACCTTGTTCAGAACAACCTCATCATGCTAAAATAAAGGTTGAAGGCAAAAGCCTAAAACACACCAAAAACTCAAATCTGCCCACACAAAAACAAAGCATGACATATTTACATATAATACAAGGCCTTGCCATTTCAGGCCTGGAAATAGTGTTTTAAATGCAGCCCATTGATGGGTAAAGCCAAATATTTTTCGTCCAAGGTTTTTAATCTAAAGTTGTTTTCACCTAGGACTTCTGAAATTTGGTAAGGACCCAACCATAAGTAATCAAATTTATCATGATCTCCTTTCCTCTCATGTCTCTTATCCCACAACAACACTAAATCTGAGACTTTAAATGTTTTGACTCTAGACTTTTTATCAAACCACCTTTTTACTACATCTTGGTGTTTACTAAAGTGAAGCATAGCCTCATCCCTCTTTTCATCTAGATGCATCAATTGTGTTAGTCTAGTTTCAAGTTTATTATCAGTTCCAAGGTAATATTTCATGAAATGTAATGTTTGTAACTTAAGATTTGTGGGAAAAATAGGATCTTGTCCATAAACTAAGTGGTAAGGAGATGTTCCTAATGATTCCTTGATTCCGATTCTATCAGCCCAAAGAGCCAACTTAAGTTTGTTATGCCAATCTCTAGGATTTCTTTCAAGCAATTTTTTAATGACACATAACAAATTCTTATTAGAAGACTCAGCCAAGCCATTACCTTGTGGATAATAATTTGAAGAAAACTTCAAACTCACCATGTTGTCGAATGCCCAATTTGCAAATTCCAGAGAGGAGAAAGCGGAACCGTTGTCACTTACAATGGAGTTAGGCATTCCGAATCGAGTGACAATGTTATCCTCTAAGAATTTAATAACAACTTCTGAAGTGGCATTTTTAGTGGGAATGGCTTCCGTCCACCTTGTGCAATAATCTGTAGCTGTGAGAATGTATTTATGGGAATCGGATGAATTGGGACTGATGATCCCAACAAAATCCAAACCCCATTGTGCAAAAGGTCTAGACTCAATTACAGATTGTAATGGCATAGAAGCACCCCTTTCTCTATTTGCTGCAATTTGACAAGTATGACATGACCTCACATGAGCATGAGCATCTTTGAACAATTGAGGCCAATAGTAACCAGCTCTAAGGATTTGATGGGTTGTGGCATTAGCAGACCCATGTCCTGTCCCATACTTACCATGGAATTCCTCGAGTATTTGTGCTGCCTCTTTTCGATCAACGCAACGAAGGTAAATTCCTTCATGGTTTTTCTTGTATAATGCACCGGATCTGATTAGAAAATTAGCAGATTTTAGATGCAAGGCTCTTCGTTGAGTAGAATTTAAATGTGGTGGACACTTACCATTTAGTAAAAAATACACAACATCTACGTACCACTCATCTTCGGTTATATCTGCTATTTCATAATGCTGACATGAAACTAAGGGATCATTTTCTGCTATGGCCTTAACCAACCCTTGTCCCCGCACTATCTTCATAGGTTGAATTTCAAGATCAAATTCTTGAAGAGTTGAGATCCACTTACCTCGTCTTTCACCCAGTTCATTCTGTATAAACATGGCTTTAACTGCAGGATCTGGGACTATAGCAAACACCCTACTGTGGACTATATAATGTCTGAATTTTTTAACCGTCTTAAATAGGGCATACATTTGCTTGTCCAAGATGGAATATCTCAATTTCGCATCTTTGAGAGGAGTACTAAGGAAGGCAATAGGATTTTCAATGTTGCGTTCACTCTTCTGAGTTAAGACACTCGCAAAGGAATGGTCTGAAGCAAATGTGTAAATGTAGAAAGGCTTCGCATAGTCAGGACTCACTAAAACCGGGGCTCTAGAAATCGCATCCTTGATTCTTTTGAAAGCATCCCTATTTTCATTCGTCCATTTGATTTGGGCCTCTTTCTTCAACATATCATTCAAGGGTTTTGCAATTTCTGAAAAACCTGAAATAAATTTTCTAACAAAATTAATTTTCCCAAAAAATGATCTCAATTCTTTTTTGCTATTGGGAAAAGGGATCTATTGTATGGCATCTATTCTTTCAGGATCAATGGAAATTCCATCTTTGGATATTACATGTCCCAATAATTTTCCTTCCGTTACCCCGAAAATGCACTTCTTTGGGTTGAGTGAAATGCCATGTTCCCTACACCTTTGGAGAACTTTCCTTAGATCCTTGACATGGTTCTCCCTATTCTTAGAAAATATAGGAATATCATCTACATAGACAATAATGCACTTACCGATGAGCCCCTTAAAGGCAAAGTCCATGGCTCGTTGGAATGTGGCACCTGCATTCAATAATCCAAAAGGCATTCTCCTATATGCAAAAGTGCCCCATTTTGTGGTGAAGGCGGTTTTCATCCTATCATTAGGATGGATGAGGACTTGATTGTATCCTGAATAGCCATCTAGGAATGACATCATTTCCGACCCATTTACCTTTTGAAGGATTTCGTCAATGGTAGGTAAAGGGTAATTGTCCTTTTGTGAGGCCTTATTCAGATTTCTAAAATCAATACATAGCCTTATCTCTCCACTCTTTTTCCTCACAGGGACCAAGTTAGCAACCCATGTGGAATGCCTAACAGGAAAGATGATTTTAGCTTCTAATAGTCACTTTACCTCTTTTTCTATCAAGGGCTCTAGTAACGGATTGACTGGCCTCTGTCTTTGCCTAAAGGGTTTGGAGTCTGGCTTCAAAGGAATTGTATGCATTATAACATTCTGATCATAAGTTCTCAACTCCTTATAGCTCCAAGCTATGCAATCTATGTATTCCTTCAATGCATTGGCAATGGAATTCTTTTCATGTTTGGTACATGCCTTTGCAATGAGTATTTCACGAGGGTTTTCTGCACTTCCAATATTGACTGAGTCACAAGCCTCTTTGGGAGATGGAACTTTTCTTCCTCCTTTCGGTTGGTATCCAATATCAAACATTTTCTCTAATGAGGCCATCCCATTTGGCATCTCATTCCATTTTCCAGTGGCTTCTATTTTCAAATCTGCCTCTTCTTGCCCCCTCTCGTCTTCATCAATAACCTGATTTTCAAAGATACCAGAATTAGTGACAAAATTGAATATATGTCTGTCACTATCAAAGACTTGGAAATTCGTGACGTTATCAGGTATCGAGGGGCAAGGGACTAATTCTATGGAAAATTTCTTGCACTTCTTGTGATCCATTGGTTTAAGCATGCTAGCAGCTACGGCTAAAGAATCTGCCAAATGATTGCCTTTTCTAGAGATTAGAGATATGTTAAAAGCATCAAATTCATTTATTAAATCTCTAACTCTGGTTTGGTAAAGTCTGAGCCACTTGTTCTTACATGCATATTGTCCTTTAACTTGTTTTACCACCAATTCAGAATCACCTAAGACCTTGATACATTTGATTTTCTTTCGAAGGGCCAATTGGAGTCCAAAAATCAAGGCCTCATATTCTGCCACATTGTTGGTGGTCGAGAACTGTAATCTATATGCAGCCAACATAGGTTTTCTGTCTAGACATGAAAGTTCAATACCAGCTCCCGCCCCTTGCTTGGACTTGGATCCATCAAATCTTAGAGTCCAAACCTTATGGTGTTCTTCAGAATCATTGCATCCAATACTTCCATTTTGAGAATTCTCAGGAGTTTCTACGTCCAAGCAATAGGCTCCTAATTCAGTTTCAATGTATTGAATCTCATTAGGTTTGTTGTATTCTGTTATCATTTCCTTGAGCCTAGGTTCACTATCAATTCAAATTTGGTTGGCCACTCCTCTCCAAGGCAACCACATATGTGAAGAGTCTATTACAATGTATCCATTTAAGTTCTTGCTCCAATCTCTTCCCAACACCATGCCATATTTGATAGGAATGTTAAGTACCAATATATCTATGTGATGTTGAACCCTAGGTTCTGAGTTGACCTGAATAAGAATATCACTTAATTCTCCCACTACCTCCATGGCCGATCTATCCAGTTGCACCACCTTGCTTTTAGAAGGTTTTGGTGTAAGTCCCAATTTTTGATAGATTTCTAGGGGCATAATGCTAGCAGAGGCCCTTGAATCTATTAGACAATTGTGTAGATTTCTACCAGCAATTCTAATGGTTATAAGAAATGGGGGTACGTCTCACTTTTCCCTTTTCAAAACCAATTGGGATTCAACACCCTTAGCTTCATGAACTTGGGTAGGTGGATCCAAACTTTTTGGTGGACTTACTTCTTGGCCTAAAAGTTGGGACATATCATACATTGAGACATTGGCCTTAGTTTTCTTCATGTCTTCTATCAAGTCATAAGTGGGTTTTTCCAAATTTGACATGTTTTGCACCAACTTAGACTTCTCCACCATTGATGGAGGAGGTGGATTAACATCTCCTTTGAAATCAGGAGGAAGTAATGGGTTGTTTGGAGGGGTAGAGGAAGTTTTGGGATCCTTAGAACTCCTTGTGTAATACTTGTGATTTCCTTTCCCAAAATGTTTATTGGCATGAACTTCCAATGTTTCTTCATCTTCTTTTCCAAAAAACTCCACATCCTCCTCTTCTTCACTTTCTTGGGAATGTATAACTTCAGTCAATATAGACTCCTGCTTTCCATGGCAACAGTGCGGGCAATCATTATCACAAGATCCTAACTCTCCAAAATCTTTCGAGACATCTGCCTGATTGGCTACGGGATTGGGTACTCGTCCATTATTAGGATGTGTGTTGTATGTTCCTTTTCCTCTATGGTTATGAGGTCGGTTATGACCCATGACTTGGTCAACTTTTTTATTAACATTTCCCACAGTAACCAAAACTTTGGCCAATGTTTCCTTCATGTCTTCTATCACGGATTCAGGCCCATGTGGTTGGGGCACTGTAATTCTGGGCCCAGTTGTATTTGCTGCATTAGCCACCTCTAGAACAGGTACAATGGCTTGGGTCTGGGCACTTTGATTCCATCCTGGATTCACACTTTGAATAGGAGTGATTGTTGGATAAGTCATTGGGCTTGGCATACTAATCGGAGTGAACCCAGGTATGGTCAACAAGTTATTGCCCATACTGAACCCAGGCAAGGTCATCGGGTTATTTGGAATCAATGCCTGTGTTGGAACAGAGGCATTAGGATAAGTGGGAAATGATGCGACTTGAGATGGTTGTTGGAAATTGTTCATTGTTGGAACTTGTGGTGCCATTAATTGATTCATCATGGCGAATTGACTGTATGGACCATATTGTCCCATCCCAATCAATTGAGACAACCCTACTCCTGGTAAATTCATTTGTTGTTCAAGGGTCATTGTCTCCGCATAAGCTAACGAAAGCGTCGTAACTCTGAGGATTCCTTCTAGTCAACAAGGATGTTAACGGATCTAAAGCTCCAAAGTATAGTTGCAGGGCCACCGCAGGATCTACTGCAAAGTGGCGAGTCAAATTTGTATACAGACTTTTGGAACCTCTGATTGAATGTTCTTATGGGCTCATTGGGTAACCTTTTGCATGATACGAATAAATTATAAATTATGGAAGGATCCAACAACATTCAAAATTGGCTAATAAAGGCAGTTTCTAATTGGGCCCATGAAGTAATGGACCCTACGGGAAGATTCTTGTACCATTCATTGGTCGTACTTGTCTAGACTAGCAGGGAAAATTTGACAAGCGATATCTTCATGGGTAACTCCTTGTCTAAACATGTAATCCTTGTAAATTTGGACATGCTCTTCGACTGTTATGGGACCATCATGCATGAATTTAGGCAATCCCCTTTCAATATTTCTAGGCAAGTCATGGACTATCCCAGGGATATCCAAGGGAGAACTTTGTGCACCATACCAAAGGGCAGGTGGCTGTTGTTGTTGTTGTTGTTGGGCCATGTTATTCAAGGGTGTCGACCCTATAGGAACAATGGCAACACTTGTAATGATGGGGACAGACGCACTTGGTGTAGTTGTCACACTTGAAACTGAGGGCTCAGGCCCACTAGACGTACTTGAGTCTAAAGAAACTCCTAACTCAAGTATACTGGGTGGTATTTCGATCTCTAATGTTTTGTTTCTCGGCTTCCTAGCAGTGGGAGAAAGGCTTTGGAAAATAGTTTCCCCTGTGGTTTTGGACCTAGTAGCTATGTACTCAGGTTGGGCCAGCTTGAAAACTCTAGAATTCTAAAAGACTTCTCTCAACTCACTTGCAAAATAAAACAAATAAATGTTGTACCTACAAGCACAATAGGTGGAAACAAAACTACCCACGTTAATCGTTAGAACAGATCGCAATCACAAAGCAATAAAGAAGGCCCTCCTTCTAGCGCCAAAATGTTGAGTGAATATTTTGCCCTATAGCAAAATGATCACCACAACTAGAGTATCAAACAGGAAACTCTCTCTTGCAAAGAAATTAAGTAGCATTATTCATTTCTCCAAGGTTCTTATGAACAAACATTCATGTGCATATAATCAATCAAGACTAAAGCAAATAAATGAATGTATACCAGAATAACTTAAACCATGCAAGTAACAGTTAACAAGGGGCCTTTAATGATTCGAACAAGTACTTTGCAACCATAATCCATTAAATCAACCAAATGCGAAGATAGCTTCTTTTAATGTTCTTGAGATTAAAGTGATCTACCCGAAACCCAGTTAGTAACCTCTTTTATCTTCAACTTAAAAATATTCCAAATGAGAAAGTGTGTGGTATAAGCCACTTCATTTTAAGCTCCATGCCTTTAACATGAGGTTCATTTTTAGAGTTAGCGGGTTCGTTTTATCTTCATTTAAAAGTGTTCCACTATCCCTATGTTAGCATTTGGTGTTAGTAAAGTTAGCAATGTTAGCATTAAATGTTAGCAAAATTAGTGAGTTAGAAAGTTAGGATTCATTCACTTGATCTGACTTAATGTGCATTTGGAATTAGTAGCCCTCCTAAACCCATATTTTATCTAAAAATTAGATGAAGGTGTTTGGAGATGCAAGAATGAAAATCTAAATTAAATAAGTGGACCTAGAAGTGGCTTTCTCTTCTCCGCTATTAATCCCTAGTTTTCTTTGGGAAACACTAGATCTATAAACAAACCCTCCAATTTTTGATGCGAGCAGATCGCTTTCTCAAGTGTAGACGTAGAGCATACTCTTGGCAGATTTATTTACCTTCTTTATAACTTAGATTATTCATGACAACAAATGAACTATTTATTAACATAAATTTTGGAATGGACTAGAATCAAAAAATTAATTGCCTACAAAAATTTTGGAATGGACCAGAATAGAATGAAAACAAATGCAAGAAATTTTGGAATGGACCAGAATCAGAAAAGCAGATTTTAAGGTGAGGTTAATCTAAATATCAGAAAAATAAAACATAAACATTATCTACAAAAGTTAGCTAGAAAAACCAAAACAGAACATTAATTTGGTTAGCAATCTCCTCCCTGCAAAACCCCAAGTTCTGAGATGAAATTCTAAAACAACCTGACCTAAATGACCTGCAACATAAACACAATCAGATTAGATCAGATGCAAGACTCCAAGGAAACAAATAATTGCATCATTCTATCATTCACCTATCGTAACCCACTTTATGGCATAAACGAATAGATACAAGAAGCAATAATGCAAAGGGAAGGTTTACAAAAATAACAACAGTCTTAGTTTCAGTCTCCTTTTGATTTCACACACAAAAGTTGCTCTTGCCAAATAAAAGCTCCTTTATTCCGAAAGATAGTCCTTTTTTTTTTTACAATTTCTAGCCCCCTTCCACTTCTTTGAATGGCGTATTTAAAACCTCTGAAAAAAATTTGTTTCTCCTTCCATGACTGTTCGTTTTCTCCTTCCCTTGTGCATGCATGTGTTTTGGTTTCCAAAAAGGCTTTTCGTTTCTATTTTGTGACCCTTCGTTTCATTCCCATGGTTTGGCTTCCTCTGTTTGGTTTTCTTCACTTTTCATTTGATTTCAAAAAAAAACGTTTCCTTTTCTCCACATGGGCATGCGTCCGCTTCCTTCCATGTGTAACGACCATCTTAAATGATTTCAAATCATTAAATATTCCTTATGTAACGTTTTGTCTTATTCATTGGATTTTGTCCTTATGTGACAAATTACCTTATTCAATCTTCGATTTATTCCTTGGCTTTATATAAAGCCTTGACACCTTCGTGAGCAACTAATGAAGGGGTATGAATCACCTCTTTCCTTGCATGTCTATGTGTCCTCGTTTGGCAATATTAGCTATGACTACCCATGGTTACCTCTCGCAGGCTCCAAAACACATTGTTTCGTAATGACGGTCTATTCCTCAACCTACGTAAGCCATGCTATTCGAATTCCTCATAGGTCCACGTCACTATGCAGTCTTCAGTTTCACTATCCTGGTGTTCATCACTAATATCAGACGCACTGTCAACTACTCTGTTCCCTTGGCAAAAATCGGACATGTCATGAAATCGTGACACTCTTGTTTCTCTACCTGCCTGCCCTTTTTGAGTCACGAAAATGCAACATGTCACGATATCATGACACTTTTGCCTCCTTGCTCCCTTTTGTTGCTCTTAGCCATGAAAATGTAACATGTCGCGATATCGCGACACTTTTTCCTTCTTGCTCTTTCTCTTTGCTTTGGACCGAAAATGCAACATGTCGCGATATCGCGACACTTTTCCCTTCTGTTGCTCTTGGCCAGAAAATGCAACATGTCATGATATCGTGACACTTTTTCTTTCTTGCTCTTTCTCTTTGCTTTGGACCATGAAAATGCAACATGTCGCGATATCGCGACACTTTTTTCTCCTTGCTCTTTCTCTTTGCTTTGGACCATGAAAATGCAACATGTCGCGATATCGTGACACTTTTCTCCTTTCCTCTTTGCTTTGGACCATGAAAATGCAACATGTCATGATATCGCGACACTTTTTCTCCTTGCTCTTTCTCTTTGCTTTGGACCATGAAAATGCAACATGTCGCGATATCGCGACACTTTTTCTCCTTGCGGTGTTTTGCTTTTTCTTTGATCTTTAGCATATGGGCCACTTCGGTCTTCTTGGAAAACATGCAAAAAGGTGGGTCCCCAATTTTGGGGTACGTTGTGGAGCAGCCACAACACAGCGTTAATGTCTCTAAAGTTTGTACAAACCCTAATCTTGGTTTCTTCTTTTTTAGTTATAGGGACAACATTAGAAATCCAATCAGCATAATCAATGACTTGAATGAATGTAATATTTAGGAGTTTTTTTAACTCACCTTTGACTAGTAGGGCAACCTTAGGATGCATTTTTCTAAGTTTTTGTTTAACTAGTTTCGATTTCGATCGTACTACTAGATGATGCATAACTATAGAAGAGTCTAAAATAGGCATATCTATATATGTCCAAGCAAAAAAATCACTATATTCTGTAAGAAATGTAGTGTATTTGTTTTGTTTTTCTTCATGAATTTTGATCCAATGTTGACTATGTGAGCATTCTCTTATGTTCCAATATTAACTTTTATGACACTTTCCACCTCCATATGTAAGTATCTTTCAAAATTATGAGGGGCGGGTGACACACCCAGTTCTTGTAATTCTTCTAAGGTCAACTTAGATAATTTCTCTTGAGGGGTTGTGGCCTCAAGATGAGCTATAGGTGGTATAGACCCATCAAAATAAAAGCCATTATGCAATAATTCTCCAATGGAAATATCATGGAAAATGTCACCCTCTAATTGTTCATCCGGGTCAACAACCATTTTGGGGTAAGCTATAGACAACATATTACAAGAAAATAACTTACCCATAGACATAAGGATATCTTTTTCATCTAAATAATCTTGATAGGGTATTAAGTGATCATCATCCTCAAATGGAAATGGCTGACACTTACTAGAAAATAGGCCTATACCGCATCGGGAAGGCCATGCTTCGACCTCAAAAGGTTCTTTCATGCCATTCTAGAAAGGTCCCAAACCTTTCCCTTCATATCCTAATTTAAGCATTATAGGTTTAGCTTTGATATATTTATCGATAAAATAACATTGAGCATATTCATCATAATTGGTTTTAATATTTCTAGGTATTCTACCCCAATCATATCCCTTATAAATGAAGGCACAACTCTCGACTTGGTAAATACTTCCCATAGGTTGTGGCAAGCCCAAAGTACGAGGAGACGGTGGTAATTTTTTTAAGGCAAGGGAATCTTGTATGGAAAAAGATGTTTCTTCTGATGTTATGAGGATTTTGGACAAATCAGGTAATAGTTCATCAAACAAAGCATATGAGGTAGAAGGAGCCTCTTCTACGGCTTTAGATGCAGAAAACACAAATTTGGTAGATGTGGATGGAATAGAGGTTGTAATAGGTGGAATTACTATGGATTCAGATGGTGTAGGGGTAGAACAAAGAGGAGTTATCATGGGACTAGTATTAGATGTAGATTTTGGTGGAGATTCCTTAGGAGAAGGTTGAGGAGATGGAGATGTAATAGGTGTAGATGGAGGAGATGATATCTTAGGTGTAAATTTCACATGTTTAGAAGGAAAGGCAGAATTAGGATGAGTAGAATATAATGAGGGGCAAAATTGAATCCCAATAGGTTCTACCAAAGCGCACATATCAAATGATCTAGGATCACCATGAATGGTGACCAATTGATTCTTGAATTCGAATTTGACACATTGGTGTAAGGTAGAGGGTACAACTCGCATTGCATTGATCCAAGGGTGACCCAAAAGTATATTGTATGATGTAGGGCAATGTACAATAAACACGATCATATCCAAAGTTCTCGGACCAACCTGCAATGGAATTGTAATAACTCCACATTTTCTTGTATTTCATCATTAAAGGCTTTTATGATCATATATGTTCTCTTCATCTCATCACTTCTAAATCCAAATCTCTGGTAAAAGTCAAAAGTACAAATATTTAGGGATGAACCATTATCAATTAAAAATCTTTTGATAGCTACATCTCCGATTAATGCAGTAATGTACAAGGGATTGTCTTTATGTAAACTATGAAGTGGGATATCTTTATCGCGAAAGTCAATACAATCAACTTCACAAGGTATAATAGTATTTGCCATAGCTTCAGGTTGTATGTCTTGTGGTACCATCATCTGACTTAATGTACGCATTAACTCTTCCCTATGTGTGGGAGATGATCTTAGAAGGTCTAAGAGAGAAATCCTTGTTGTAATATTAGAAAGTTGTTCATTGATATCATAAGGGGGTTTGGGTTGAGCATTTGATGCATTATTTCCTCTACTAGGAACCTTTAGAACAAACGGGGCTGACTTATCATTATGATTTTGATCTTGTTGAGAATTTTGGGCCTGTTGTCTAGTAATGGCTCCGATGGTACCCACAATATTATTGTGTGCATGGTGAATGGGTCGTGGTCTAGAATTTATGGCTTGCTCATTAGGGAGGATTTGTTGTGAGGATGGTCGTGTCGTGACCCTTCTTGGAAATGGTTCCTCTGGAACCATATGAGCTGTGATAGGGAGAATAGGTTCTGACTCATCTTCAGAGCTATTTGATTGTTCGGATGTAATATCTAGGTCACTTTCTATTTCAGAATCTGTATCACTTGGATATGTTGTTGGAATGTTATGTATGGGTCTAGTGGTAACCACAGATAATGTTGTCCCAAATATCTCAAAGTCTTGAGAAGGTACATGTCCACTAATGGTTCCCACATATCGGGTTGGATGGGGAACATTATGATGCTCGGCTTGATTAGCCACTTCTTTATCGTGTTTGGGTAAAGGATGTTGAAAAATATCCAATGTTTGATTTGCATTCTGATTCTGATTTTGTTGTGTATCTTTCTGAGCATTGTTTGGAGCATTTTGTTTTGGTTGGAAATTTTGTACTTCCATTTCGTTGTTATCAATCAAGTCTTGTATTTTATGTTTTAATCTCTTGCAAGAATTTGTTGAATGTCCAGGTCCTCTATGGAAATCACAATGTAGGTCAGCTCTATATCCAGGTATGGTTGTATCAGGTTCCCAAATATTAGGTAATTGTATTAGACCTCTTTCTAATAACTATGGCAAGATAGTGGATAAAGGTTGATTTAACCTAGTAAATTCTCTCGGAGGTCTATCAGGAGCCTTCAATACAAACTTCTCTGTAGTTTTCACAGCATTAACATTCGTAGTATTTCTACTGTCGGTGACTCCATCACCCACAACCTGCTTATTCTTATATTGATTTTTAGATGCCTTATCATCATCCTTCTTCTTAAATTGGCCTCTTCTAATGAGGGCATCTTCAACTCTTCATGCTAAGTCTATAGCCTGATCGAAGGTTGTCAATGTAGTAGTTGAAAGCTCATAGGACAATTGTTCTTGCAAGTTATTGATAAAAATGTCCAACATCTCTCTATGGGGTAATGCAAAGTGTAATTTCCCTAGCATCTGTCTCCATATTTCTAGGAAATCGGTAAAGCATTCATCTTTACCCTGTTTCAAGTTGTACAAATCCTTAATTGTCACATGCCTCTCTATGTAGGCACTAAATTGGTGGAAAAATGATTCAATTGTTTCTTCAAAATTTCTCAAAGAATTGGTAGGCAATTGATAATACCATTCCAATGCCATGCCTCCCAAGATTTTTGGGAACATCTTTAGCAATAGCAAATCATCATGAGATATATCATGACATGCTATTCTAAACATATGAAGATGCTCTATGGGATCTTCGGTTCCTTTATATATAGGGAGAACAGGCATAGGAAAATGCTTAGGATAAGGTTGGGCAACCACTATGGGATCCAAAGGTTGACTACACATCTCTCGATAGTTATATGAGGGACGGTAGGGGTCTATCTGGTCCATGCGGGAAACTAATTGTTTCACTATGGTTTCAAGATTACTGGATTGTCCACCATACTGATTCGGTTGCATTATGGTATTGGTTCTTTGAGTGTATGAAGGGGTGACATAAGGATTCGATGCCAAATTACTATTATGCAAAGCATTACTAGGAAGGGTGTTATGAAGTGGATGTGGGACAGTGTTTTGTTGAACCTTTTGATGTTGATAGTTGGTATTTGGTTTCGGTTTAAGTTTCTATTGTTTTGAAATTTGTTGATTAATAGCTTGAGAGAATAAAGCGGTAAATGATGGTCTCTAAGGTGGAGGATTGTTCTTTGGTTTATTGACAGGCACTTTAGAATGTTGGGTTGTCTGATGTTGTTGCATGTTTTGAATCAGGGATGCCATATTTGCATTTGATGGTCCTGCTTGGTCACTTTCTTGATCTATGAATGAAAGAGGGTTTGTATGCATTTGAAATGTGTTTTCTAAAGTGGCCTGTGTTTCACTAATTCTAGCTTTATCTGCTAATACTGCTAGGTTGAAATCCTCAATGTTGGTTTTTACAAATTTTAGAAGGTGTTCCATAGATTTAAAGTTAACAGTTCCTTCTGGAGTCACCTTAGGTGATCCAGTTTCATCTTCTCTATTGATTTCTTCTTGTTCATAGTCTTCAGCAAGACTCCCATCACGGTGGTCATGAGCACCTTCCTCTTGATCTTGTTCTTCAAGAGGGGGATTTTGAGTAGGTGGTGGTTCCACCCACTCATCATCTATTTGTTTACCACTCCTTAGTTTAGGCATTATGGTAGATTTGAATTTTTGCAAATATATATGTTCTTATATATATATATATATATATATTTATGCGGTGGAATTTAAGGAGGTATATATTTTATATATATACCTAATTAATATAATGTATATATGTATGTTTTTTTTATTTTTATTATATTTTTATAGCTTTAATTTGCAAAAATTAAAGGAAAACAAGAAATACAAAATATTATAATATAAGTATTATAAATATTATAACCTAGCTCTCTAGAAACAACTTATAAATATCATTGATGGGTTCAAGTTCATCGGGTGTCATGTAATGCTCTTCTTCAAATTGAAATTTGTCTTTCAAAAATTGGATAAAATGTGCTACAGTGATATGATCAACTTCAGAATTAGACACATAAAAATAGAGTTCGTGACAATATTCTCGGTATAATACTGCCCTAGGAACTCTGTTGAATCTTCTTCTATCAGTCAAGACAACCTCTTGGTCTTCTATACGGGATAGAAATTTATGTACTACCACAACATTTTCAAGATAATCTTCAAAGGTGTATATGTCAGAGGAAATGATTGCTCGTTTATCTGCTAGCCATCTATGGCAAGCTCTCTGAAGTTCATGATAGAAGGATAAGTTATCAAAATCCAGGATTCTATCTAAATCAAACCTCTTGATTTGTCTAAGTTCGGGTGCTCTGGACTCAATAATAGTTAACCTTCTATCCAATTCATCCCAATGTGCTTGAGATCTAAATCTAGGACCTCTAACTAGAGTAGAAATTTCTATGGTTGCTAGTTGAACACCAACATTAATCAAAACACCACGTCTTCTATTGTAATCTACCATCTAATGGATTGATAAGTCAAATGATCTAAAATTTTAAATTCTCTATATTTTTTTTTGTTTTCAAAATATTTTTAATGTGTTTCATGTCGGGTTCACCAAAGAATGTAGGTCTAAAATTTTTGCACCCTTACCTTTAGGCAGATGGATCCGCACCCGAAAGGGGGATGGGAAAAGGATAGGTCTACACCTCGGACGAAGAGACACTTTGAATCATGCCCTCTTTGGTGATTTTTCGATGGATGGTGGGTTCACCAGGAAGCGTTTTGGGGCAGCTTCCGAGCCTAGGCTAGGAATGAATTGGATGTGTTCGTTTTAGTTTAAAAACACTCAAATACCTAGGTTGGCCAGAATGAAGCTAAACTATTCTATATGCAAATTGTGATTTATATGCAGACAGAAAACAAAAATAAACTCTAAATGCAATGCTTGAAAGGAAAAGGAAATATCTTACCTGATTTCGGATGTCTGATGAAGGTTCGGCTTTTTGAAGCAGTCCAGATCATCTCTAATTCTACAAATTCATCTACAATTGGATAGAATCACCTACAATTTTGTAGGTTCATCTGTAATTGCGCAGATTCATCCAAAATCGGATGAAATCATCTGAAATCAGATGAAGTCACCTGATCGATTTCGTCAAAAACCTGCAACAGAATAGATAGATGCCAAAACAAGGGAAAATATAGTGCAAAATACTATTTAAAAGGATAAAACATTAACTGAATGCTTAATTGATCCTAGAAAATCTGATAAAATCTGAAATAACGAAATGCCCTTATGTTTTAAGTGGAATTGATCCTAAATGCAAAATATCATTAAGAATGAGGTGAACACCAGATGCAATACAGAATAAATATCTAAACTAATGTAAATTGATTAATTGAATCACTAGGAAATTCAAACCTCAGATCTTGATTGCCCCCAAGAGGAGTACAGTCAAGATCACCTGAAATGGTACCGGATCATCTCCAATAGAGACGAGATCATCTCTAATTTGAATAGGATCACCTACGATGATCCAAGCTTCCTCTGACTGATGCAAAATGAAAACCTACAAATGGATCTGGAAAACTTATGCGAATAATCAAATTTCAAGATGTTCTAACAGGGTATGGAGCTTGGGTTGCAGGAAATCGATCAACCAGGGTGGGTTTAATGGAAATCAAGGTTTAAATAGGATTGAGGGGGGATTTAGGAGGTTAGGAGTCATCCCAATCTAGGAGATCTCCAGTGGAACGTCCTCCAACGACGTAGACATGCTTCTGCTAAGCTGGGAATGGGAGTTGGAACTGTTTCCAATTATGAAAATTTGGTTTTTGAACGAAATTGTCTGGATGTTCGGTTCCAGACGATCTCATCCAATTAGGGACGATATCATCAAATCGATGATGATATCATCCAACTACCATAACTGCCTCTATATTTGGCACAAAAAATGAGGTGGGTGGTTAAAAGGTGGTTTTACGATTGATTTTTGAATTATTACCTTAGGGTAAATTAAATTGCGTCAATTTTAGGGTGTTACAAGATGCTCTAGTTAGTGATAAGAGGAAGACTAAATCTATGAAAAACCTTGTCTAAAATAGCAGATTCTACACCTGAAGTGATTATCAAGGATGAGATGATTGAGAATGATATAATGGTTCTTAAAACCAAAGGGTTAATATGTAAGTTTCATGGATACTAGCTAGATTTTTTTAGATTCAAAATTTGATCAAGTGGTAATGGAGATTAAATTCAAATTAGTCCATGACTTTTCTTCCAAAAGTTTTTTTTATCATTATTTTCTCTAGTTCAAAAATAAGGGATAAAATAATGGATGGAAGCCCATGGTTGAGGGGTACGGATGCATTTCATTTAAGACCTTGGAGTGAGAATTTTTTTGTGGATACAAAAACTGTTAAAAGGCATCTATTATAGATTAGGCTTTTTGGACATCCTTATCAAATCATCAATAAGGAGGTTTTCAAAAATATTGGTAATACTTTAGGTGAATTCAACCAAGAGGAAACAACTACTAGGGAGAGAAGACATGGTATATACACTCGAATATATTTTTTCATGGGTATTTCAAAATCTTTACCATAGTCAATTAGAATTAAATTTGAACCAAGAGAATGTGATCAACTAGTGGATTATGAAAAATATTACATTTTGATGTCACAAATATCATGAAACTAGGCACATTGCAAAATACTTCAAAGTGAAAAATATGAAGAGATGGAAATTTTTAAGCATGAGCTTCAATTTGAAATAAGGAGATGATATCATAGGATAAGATAGGTCAAATTAAGGATTTTTCACTTCTAAGATAATGGCAAGAAAACCCCTCTACATAATCAAATGGCAAAGGCTATAATAGTTCAGTTGAATCAACTATTAGAAGAAAAAATGATGAGGTATGAGGAAGTACAATGCACAAGTTCAAATATAGAAGGATATAAAGATGCAAAGTAAGAGGGGAAGGCAAATTTTAAAGCAAAGGGAGATGGAAAAGTTTATTTTAAAGTAAAGGAGGTGAAGGAGGTCAAGCTTAATCTAAGTAAATCATATTTATTATCCTTAGGTAGCATAAAATGTTGTCCTTACAATAAAATTAAAAGTAGTATAAAGTGTATTCCTTCCATTTAAGGGTTTCAAGAGCAGTACAATAAATAAAATCTTATAATGATATCTAGGGAAATTTAGGTTTTATAGGCCTACATAAGAAAGTAATGACTATGGGGGATCATCTACGTAGTTTAGAGCTTTTAAGGTAATATAAAGAAGAAAATACTAATGAGACTATTCCTTGCACTTTAGATTTTTTAGGCTGACATAAATCTTCAGAAGATAAGTCTCATTATGAACAATATGAAAAAAATATTAGAGAATGATGAAGATGAAAGTGTTGGTGGGGATGGAAGGAGAGGAAGGCCATCAAATTAGGAACAAAGATAAAAATAAAGTCAAAAGGATATTTATTTGGGAAGCCAAATAAAAATATCATAGGTGTTAACAAGAAGTGGGACTAGAACCACTAATAAAAATAAAAAGTGTTGATGATGAAAATGATATTATCAAACATTAGGAATATGAAAAAAATCCTTTTTATTTTTTTAAGGAATTAATAGGTTGTTATAGCCCTAAGTTTATTTTAATAAAAGAAATAAAATTATGTAGTGAAGAATGTAAGGATGCTTTTAATAAGATTTAGAAGGTGGGTGATTTTTTAGCAATTTTTTGTATAGGAGCTTTAGGCAGTATTACAATATTATGGGATAATTGTATATGGTATGGGCAACTATTAGAAGCAATAAGTAATTGGGTCACTAGATTTTTTGCACAAAAGAGTAAAACATCAAAGTTGAGGTTATAAATGCACATGCTCCAACTATAGTTTCTCACCGTGAAAGATGTTGGAAGGACCTTCGCATATTTTTATCAAATACAATGATGATTCATTGTAATCTATAGATTCTTTGGGTGATTTTAATATTGTTCTATCTCCTTTGGAAGAGAAGGGTGGTGTTTAAATATGGTTTAAATCAATGCAAGACTTTTCTTCATTTTTCAATTGAAAGGATATATTGTATGTTAATCCCTCAAACTTTCAATATAGATGGCATAACAGACACAGTGGGCAAAATCATATAGCAAAAAGACTAGATAGATTCTTGGTATCTAGAAAATGGTGTCAAAAAAGTATACAAGCTCTTCAGATATTTTATTGTGAGTAAGATTAGATCACAAACACATTATTTTGACTTGTGATTTACCTAATAATGGTCATCTAAATCCATTTTACTTCCAATCTATGTGGCTCAAAGACCTTGATTTTTTCTAGATGGTTATGTTGTGGTGGGATGAATCAAAATTTGAAGGATCATGTATGTATAGGTTTGTTCAAAAGTTGAACTATTTAAAAGAGAAAATTAATATTTGGAATGACAACTCTTTCGGTAAAAAAGGAGTTTGAATCCAAGCTCAAAAATTTACAAGAGATAGGATAAAGTAATGG
Source organism: Wollemia nobilis (assembly GCA_028583015.1). Lineage (NCBI taxonomy): Eukaryota > Viridiplantae > Streptophyta > Pinopsida > Araucariales > Araucariaceae > Wollemia > Wollemia nobilis. Next base: position 4,372,381 of record JAQPPZ010017206.1, on the reverse strand, counting down.
AATGGATCAAGATTCTTATAAGAAAGAAATATAATTACATTTTGATTTTCATAATGCATTGAAAAATGAGTCATATTGGTTCCAAAAATCCAGAGGGAAGTGGCTCAAGGAAGGATATAGAAATTAAAAAATATATATTATGCTATAGCAAAAACAAAAAAAAATTGTCACATCAAAAATATTTTAACTCTAGATGGAAAAAATATTGAGGATGAAGAAGATATAAGGAAGGAAGAAATTAATTATTTCAAAAATATTTTGTTATATACTAGGCAAGATAAGGAGGCACAAGATAAGATTTTACAAAATATTCCATCAATTATCACACAGGGAAAAATGAAAGCTTGATGAAGAAGATATTTATGAAGGAGCTCCATGAAGCAGTTTTCTCTTTCCATCTTAACAAGGCACCTAGACCCAATGGATTCCTACAATTTTATTTCAAAAAAATTATGATTTATTGAAGAGTGATATGTCAGTTATGGTTGAAGATGCCTAGAAAAGGAAGGCTATAATAAGTGAGATCAATGCCACTTTTATTACATTGGTTCCAAAGAAAGTCGAGAAAAAATATTTTGATAATTTTCTTCAATAAGCCTTTGTAATATGATTTATAAGGTCATTTTAAAAATTATGGCAAACAAATTGAAGGGTATTCTCAATTTCTATTGGGGGCCACTCCCATTACAAAAACAAAACATTACATTGCTCTCATTACATTTCTATCAAATTAATTAAATCATATCCAACCTGCCTTTCTATCAAAAATATTCTTCATCTGCCTTTCTTATCAAAGAGATTTGCCATCTTCCTCACTGCTAAGTTTCCACAATCAACTCCTTTTTATCATTTCATACAGATGCCTTCCGAAATTGAAATTTTGTCAAGATAAAATTCAACACCATGAATGGCTAAAATATTTGCTGCCCATTTTTCATATCTATAAATATAAATATATTGTCTATAACAATCTGAGAGTTTCTTAATACCTTTTTTTAGGGTTCTTATTCATGCCCCTAATATTCCAAGATATTATTTTCATTGTTATTTTTTGTTTTTATTTGTGGGTTTAGCCCCACTTCTTGTTAACACTTGCGATATTTGCTTTTGTTTTCCCATATCAATATCCCTTTGGGTTTCTTTTTCTCTTTGTTTTTGCTTCTTGGGTCTTCCTCTCTTTTTTCATTTCCACCAATACTTTCATCTTCATCCATCTCTTCAATCTTCTCACACTGCTCAAAGTAAGACTTATCATCTATAGGTTTGTCTTGTTGTGCAGGATTTGTAGAGCAAGGAATAACCTCAAAAGCACATTCTTCTTTATATTGCCCTAGAAACCCTAAAGTGCAAGGACGCTCTTCCAAAGCAATTACCTTCTTATTCTACCCTAAAAACCCTAAATTGTTACAGACTTCCTCCATCCTCATTTCTTTATTATGTTGCTCTTGAAACCCTAAAGTGCAAGGGATAACCTCTATACCACTTTCACTTTTATTACTAGGAGAGGATTCTATACTACTTGAGGAAAATGAAGATGATTTACCTGGAAAGATCTTGACCTCTTTTGTCATCTTTGTGTTTGGATTTTCCTCCACATTTACCTTTGCACCTTTAATTCCTTCTGAACTTGAACTTACATATTGTACTTTCTCATCCCTTATATCCTTCTTTGTTTCTTCTAACTGTTGATCCAAGTGAGTTATGGTGGCCTTTTCCATAAGATGTTGTAGATAGGCTTTCTTTGCCCCTTCTTTAGGAGTGGAATATCCTTGATCTGATCTACCTTCTATTAATGTATGATTTCCTTGCTTCACCTTGAAGTTTTTCTTATGACCAAAATTTTTATCTCTTTCTTCATAGTTTTCACTTTGCAAACTCTTGCCAAGTGGCCAGTCTCATAACAATTGCGACAACAAAATGCGATGTTTTCATAATCCACTTGTTGATCCCATTCTCTTGATTCAGATTTAATCTTAATGGATTGTGGCAAAGGTTTTGAAATATCCATAGCAACACATATTCTAGTATATATAGCATGCTTTCACTCCTTAATAGTTAGTCCTTCCTTGATGAATTCTCCTAGGGTATTTCCAATATTCTTCAAAACATCCTTATTGATAAGCTGATATGGAAGTCCAAAAAGCCTAACCCAAATTGGAAGCTTCTTAATAGTTTCTGTCTCAATAGAAAAAATTCATTCCATGGTCTTAAATAAAGGGTATCTCTCCCTCTAAACCATGGGCCACCACTCAATATTTTATCCTTGATTTCTAAATTAGAAAAGATGACAAGGAAAAAACCTTTAGGAAGAAAACTCATAGAGTAATTTGAATTCAATCCCCACTTCCACTTGATCCAATCTTGAATCTCCAAAAACCCTAGCCAAGATCTATGGAACTTACATATTAACCCCTTGCTTTTCAAAACCATTATATCATGCTCAATCATCTCATCCTTGATGGTCACTTCTGGTGCAACATCTGCTACTTGGATCGAACTTTCCATATATTTGCTCTTCCACTTATCTTCAACTTGGGCATCCATACTTCTAGCTAGGGCATCCTCACTTCCCATTAGGGCTTTCAAATATGACTTTCCTTCCAAACTAACTAGTGGGGTTGGGGTTGGGGATCGCTCTTGGCTTGCACTCCCTCTTAGCTCGCACTCACTCCTAGCTTGCACTTCCTCCTAGCTCGCACTCCCTCCTAACTCACACTCGCTCCTATCTCTTCTTTCTCCTAATGTTCCTTTGCTTTGACAATTTTTTGGAAACAATATTCATCGCATTCATGGTAAGGGTTTGAAGCATTGATACACTTCAAACGAATCTATTGCTCTTTCGCCATATCTGAAGATCTCAAGATTGGCTCGCACTCCCTCTCGGCTTGCACTCACTCTCGACTCACACTTCCTCCTAGCTCGCACTCCCTCCCAACTTGCACTCCCTCCTGGCTCACACTCGCTCTTGTCTCTTCTTTCTCTCGGCGTTCCTTTGCTTTGACAATTTTTTGGAAACAATATTCATCACATTCATGGTAAGGGTTTGAAGCATTGATACACTCCGAACGAATCCGCTACTCTTCCACCATATCTGAAGATCTCAAGATTGGCTCGCACTCCCTCTTGGCTCGCACTTCCTCCTAGCTCGCACTCATTCTCGATTATGTTATATCAAAGGAACAAAGTGGTTTTGTTTATGGTAAAGAAATTCTTGATAGTATAATTATTATACAAGAGTCCATATGTTCTCTTCATTCCATGAAAAAACCAAGTATGCTTATGAAATTACATATGAACAAAGGATATGATAGGGTTTCCTGGAATTTTCTACATGCTATTCTCATAAAATTAGATTTGATTACAGTTGGTGTGAATGGATTAAATGTTGATATAGCACTACAAAATTTTCTATTTTGATAATTGGTTCTCCTATTGGTTCAAGTCATCTTGTGGACTTCATCAAGGTGATCCACTATCTCCTTATCTATTAATTATTCTTACAGAAGCATTAGGGAGAGGTTTCTCAAAGGTAAAAATGGAAGGAAAAATCAAAGATATTCAAGTTGTAAAAATGGTGCCTCTGAATCTCATCTCCAATTTGTTAATGATACTTTTATTTGGGTCATCCCTCAGTTAGTGAGACCATGGAGTTTAAATATATATTATCATGCTATGAGAAGGCTATTGGATAATTGGTTAATACTGCAAAATATAGGCTTTTTTCATTAATATTGCCTAGATTTATAACAAATTATTGTGAATATTTTAGGGTTTACCATCAACCTACTTGGGTATTCCTTTGTCTCTTAAAGGAAATAAAAAGGAGCTTTGGATGTCTTTTTTGGATAGAATGAAAGCTTGTTTGGTAGTTTGAAAAGGTAAGTTTTTAACCATGGCGGGAAGGCTACAACTCATAAATACTACATTGCAATCCATCCCTATTTATATGATGTCACTTTCAAGATTACCTACAAGTATAACATTAGAAATTGATAAAATTCAAAGAGACTTTCTATGGAAATGTTATGAGAAAAAATTTAGGTTTCCTCTTTGTAAGTGGGATAGGGTTTGCAAAGGAAAGAATATTGGAGGAGCAAGCTTACAAAATTGTAGACTTATGAATTTGGCATTAGGAGTAAAGCTTGGGTAAAGATTATTCAAAGATTAAGAAAAACATTGGGCAAAAATATTACTTCAAATTTATATAGGTTCTCTTGATGCAATGAAATTATTTAGAAAAGGAACCCTACCCAAAGGATCATCAACATGGAACTTCATATCAGATAGTTTGCAATTGATAAAGAAACATATTAGATAGTCATTCAATGAGGGAAATTATGCAAATTTTTGATCTGATGCTTGGTTGAATCCTTATCCTCTTATCTCTGGCTCAAAATGACAACCATTGGTTGAAGCATGCCTAGCCATAAAGGTCCAAAGGTCAAAGACTATATTAATATGAGCAACAACTCTAGATCATGGATTTATTTTAGTAACCTAGTTGAAGGAGAGGAACTGAAGGAGAGGAACTCAAGAAAATTGCAGATGAACTTCAAAATATGCTTAAGATTTTTAGTTACTAATTTTTACATGAATGGATAAGTTGATTTGGAATTTATGTTCACTTTTAAAATACTTTTCTTAGTCCCTCGAGATACCTTAACATCAGGTTCGAGCTTCATCTTAATTTCTTCAGTAAGGACCGACCCATATTATATCATGCTCCAAGAAATGTGACTCTAATTTATTTATTTATTTGGATAGTGTGAGAAACTCCTATGAACAACATTTAGGGTTTAGAATTTCCATCCCAGTCATGACCCTCATAAAACTAAAAGCTAAAACTTATCGATAGAGGATTAACATCCACATGCACATCTTGGTTTGAATTTTTAATATATAGAGAGAGAGGAGTTGGTTATATCCATAGTCATTTTCTACTACTACTAAGCAGGGTTCAAATCCTAAGGTTGTCCCCAACAACACCTATTCGATCTTGTTATTTTATAACCTAGCATGAAGAGGACTATCGAGTGCTAGGGATTGGTATAGTCATCATCAAGTTGACTTGCACTCAACGGATTTAGGTCAGACTACTACAACCCATCATGAAGAGGACTATCGAACGCTCGGGATTGGACACTCGAGATTGGTACTGCCATCATCAAACTGACACGCACTCAACGGAATAAAGTCAAACTACTACCCTCATAAATAGACATGTCCCCAGGATTTGAACCTAGGTCTCTTCTTGGTAAGCGTCAAAACTTACCAATCTACGTAGCAGTTTGAACCTTGACCTTCCAAGAAAATGTGACCCCAATTATACTACCCATTATACTTTCCATTACTTAAAAAAATCAATTATACCTCCTATTATTAATCTATATTTTGGTTATAACATCTTTCAATTTTGATGCTAAACCTCGATCCAAGAAATTTTATTATTTTTTTTATACATATGAATATGTCATTGGATAAGACAAAGTCAACAAGACCTGATCCTCAAGGGTATCGATGCTACCTCTATAAATACTAACTCGTTGGATAAGACAAAGTTAAAGGGACACCGACCCTTCAAAGCATCAACCACTACCATCCAACCTATCCTCTTCCAAGTATATCGTGGTTTGAACCTTAAATCTATTCAGGTATCAATCGTTACCATCCAGTCTATCCCCTTCCAAGTATTTTTCCCCAAAAATCCAAAACCCTAACCACTACACTGTCCTAACTAGACCATCCAAAAAAAAAAATTATATTATTATTATATAGGAGAATCGGTAACATCCCTTCATTTTCTACTATGTTTATATCCTTGGAACTGCCACTATAACCTTTATTTCACCTCATTAATGCAACTCTCACAATAACTTAAAATTGAAATTATAGTAATTAGGACAACCATCAAAACAGTCTATTATCTACCATAGATATTTAATTTACCCTTGAAATACAAGGTTCACATATTCATCTACTCCCTGCCAAAGACATTTAATTTACCCTTGAAAGACAAGGTTCACATATTCAGAGAAGCATCGAAGCATCAACCAACTCTCACGAGGCCAAGCAGCCTACTTGCAAATTAGAACCTTCAAATCATGGGCATGACTGGCAATAGATTCACGTGATTATGAAAGGAACCCGAACTCCTTTCAATGCAATTAAATTATTTTTTTGTTCGCCCCTTTTTGGTGCAAGGTCATAGTCTAGGAAGACAAGAGAGGAATGTATTCAAGGTCGGTGGAAGACGTTTTAAATTAAATAGAGAATCAAAGGGAAAATAGAAAGAGGTAGGAAGTTTCATTACTTAAAAATAAACAATTATTTTAGTTTTGTAAAAGATATTTTAGTGGTATGTTTTTAAAAGATTTAAGTTTAGTGGTATGTTTTTAAAATATTTAAGTTTATATAGCTGTAAGACAGAACGAAACTCTTATTAAAACCCATGTTTTTTTACTTGAAATTTTTATTCTTACGAAGGATATTGTAGTGGTATGTGTTTGGTTCCCTTGTAAAAACCCAACCGATCATGTTAGGGAGTATAGAGTTTTCTATGCAACAAAAATTAAAATAATATTTTTTTGGGAGGTCCAAGGTTCAAACCGTAGGGTGGGTGAGTGTGTGAGGGGGTGGGTGTGAGAGAGATAAAATATATATATATATATAAAAGATTTTTTTGTGGAGAAAAGGGGTTGTTCTTGGGTCCCTCACCGCAACTTTCTTTTTTAGAGCATGAGAGTTTGCAAATAGATTCAATTCTCATTTCAATTTAGTTGTTATAGTTAAAAACCTACATCATTGAACTTCGAATAATGAATAAATATGGTGATAGGGTTTTTCTCTGCAACTCATCCTGAGGATCCGAGCCGACTTTGCATTCTTTGTTTGCATGTGTGATTTTTTGCCTCGTCACAGTGCTGCATGTGCCAGTGGATGGGATCTGTTACTTTGTCCTTCCATTATTGATCCGCCTTGGGTGGAATTACTATATTTTTTTTTAATATGTCACATTTGGTTCCTCCTGGTTCATCGTCTGGTGAAGCCGATGGAGAAAAGGATGGCGGGCAAGCAACCTTGGAAGTTCATTCCCACGGTGTTCCACAAGGTAATGTGCCAGACATTTCTATTCCCCTCGATAGTTTCAATAAAGCTTGTACTTGGCTAGAGCAAAATACTCGTCATAGGCTATTTCTTGGGCCGTATCCCCTCTGATGCAATTCTACGAAACTAGTTTCAAAGCTATTGGAACCCATATGGTATCTTTGTAGAGTCTGTGCAAAACCTGACCAAATGTTTCTTTCATATTCGGTTCTCTGATTCAGAGTGTGTCAAAAAAGTTCTTAGCAAGGGTCATTGTTATGTTCATAGCACTTTGCTTATTTGTCAACCATGGCACAAGAATTTCCAGGTTGCCAATGGTGTCTCTCTTGTTGTCCCTGTGTGGGTTGAATTCCTAGGTTTTTCAATGGCATTGGTCTCATTTATTCGTGATGTTGCCATGAAAGTTGGGGAATTTGTATGTGAAGAGCCTCAGCGCTTCTATAATGCTCGGCCTACCCGTCGGCTCTGCGTGAAAATTGATTTGGCAAATTCCCTCAAGGAATTTATTGATATTAAGGTAGGTGATACTAATATCCACTAGAGAGTGGTGTATGTCAATTTGCCAAACACTTGCTATAGGTGCCAGTCTGCTGCACACAAGATTAAATATTGTCCCTTAATGGCAGATAAGTTTAAATCCAAGGGCCCAACCCCTGTTAATCAAGCTTCTAATGAGAAAAACCAGCCAACCAAAGATGGGTCTGACAGTGAATGGAAGGTGGTCTCCAAGAAATGCAAGCATGTCCCTGGTAAAGGCCCTCAGGGAGGCCAGTCCTCTGTCCATAATCCTCTGTCCATAATCCTCAGGGGGGTCAGCCTGCTGGCTCCTATGCTCAAGCCACATCCATAAAACTGCCCTTGCATGTCCCAGTTCCATCCCAGAATGCTTCCCCAAGTACTCAAATCCTTTCCAATTCAGCAGTTGTGGCTGAAGATATGTCGATGGCTCTTAAAGATGATGGTATCCTCTCTGTCTCCATGGTTGCTCACCAGCTAGAGCAAAAAGAAGGCATGAATGCCCGAAGACGAAGGTCTCGTAGTCCAGTGTAGGGTCTGCATGCAGACAAAAACTGACAACTGGGAAGCTTTTCTAGCAACTCGTTTGAGTCACTTGCTATTCTGGGTGACTCTTATGAGGTCAGAGGAAGTTTGATCCTCGACAGGTCAGAATGATTTTTCTATCATGGAATGTTAGAGGACTGACGAATCCAGTTCGAAGATACATGGTTCGCAATGATATTACTTTATGTGCAACCAAGTATGGGGGCCCAGATATCGTTTGCTTGCAAGAAGTTAAAATCACTGAGTTCCAATTGCAGTGTGCCTGTGCGCTCATTTACCCTAATAGTCAAATTTTTTCCACCAAGCACCCTCCCGGTAGTGGTGGTGTTGTTATTCTCCTGGCCAATAGATGGCATGGGAATTTTTTTGATTGGGGGGTTGACCCTTCTAACTAAGTTGTTTGGATTTTGCTTGAAGTTGATGGAATGTCCTTTGGAATTTTAAATGTATATGCCTCCAATAGTGCTCCGGAGCATTGTTTGCTTTGGAAATGGTGTGCCTTTTCTTTGCCTCCTGCAGTTTGGATCGTCTGTGGAGATTTTAATATGGTTGAGCGTGCTTCTGATAAAATTGGGGGTCTAAACCATAGGTGGGCCCTTGGTGAGCATGAAGCCTAGTTTTTTATGAAAAAAAAAATATGTTTGTCTGACCCTAATTCTTGTCTTTCTCTTGCTTCTTTTGATGAGCACCTTTGGTTTACCTGGAATAACTTTCAAGTTGGGCGGGCAAGGATTCTCAAACGTTTAGATAGAGCTATGTTGTCAGACCATACCTAGTTTTATTTTCATTGGAAGCATGGAGATGCTCCAGTTATGGAGTTTATTGCTGGTACTATTGGGTCTGATCATTCCCCAATTATGTTCACTGTTTTATCTTTTGTGGTACCTGTTCAGGGTATTAAGTCTCAGTTTTTTCTTAACACATCCTTTCTTCAGCATTCCTCCATGATGTGTCATATTCAGAGAGTCTGAAATTTTGGGGACAGACCTATTGGTGAAGAAGGATGGATTGAGTGGTGGAATGATGCTATATCCTGAACCACAACCCTTCTTCGCAGTTTGGGCAAGAAAGTTGCTCAGTTTAGAAAATATTATTTGCTTGCTTTACGCACTGAACTGACAAAAGCCTCTTGTAGTCTTGAAGCCAACCCTCTCTATCCTATTTTGCAGGGGCATGTTGCTCGGGTTCGTCATGAGCTCAAGGTGGCAGAGCTCTATGAAGCTAAAGGTGCTCAGATCAAGGCCCGCTTACATTGGCTTAAGATTGGGGATAGAGTTTCTAAGGAATTCTTCCAAAAGTTACGTCCTCCTCGCAATGCCACTAAATTCAAAGGTATTGTGGACAATGGTATTCGCCATACCTCTCTACCCAGTATTGCTGACATTTTTGTTAAGCATTACACTCAAGTTTTTGCTGCTCAGTCTTCTTCTCCAAAGAGGGATGAAGCTCTCAAGCTTTGCATGGATGTTGTCCCTAACAAACTCTCTGTAGCTCAAAGAGAGGAGTGTGAAAAGTATTTGTCTGTTGATGACCTTGCCTCAGCATTAACTCGAATGGCCAATGAGAAGGCCCCAGGCTTGGATGGTTTTCCTTGTGAATTCTACAAGGCATGTTGGGACTTTGTTGGTTTTGATTTACACAAAGTCTACCTTGAAGCCATGCACAGTGGCTCTCTTGGAGCAATTTTGAACCGAGGTAATATCAAGTTCATTCCAAAACAAGGGGATCTTGAATGTATAACAAGTTGGAGGCCAATTACCCTACTCAATGTCAGCTATAAGATTATTGCCAAAGCCTTGGCTCTGAAACTTCGGCCCCTATTGCCTCTTATTGTTAAGCCGGAGCAAACAGGATTTATTAAAGGCGAGATATATATTGGATAATGTCATTGCATTTTGGGAAGATATGGAATGGGCTAGGCGGTCTGGTCAGCAAGCCCTCTTCCTGAAAATTGATTTTGAAAAGGCCTATGATAGAATTGAATGGAACTTCATTCTTTCCATGTTACAGTCTTTAGGGTTTGGGCCTGTGTTTGTTCAATCTGTCAATATTCTTTTTTAGGATGCTTCGGCTGTTTTATCTTTGAATAATAATCAAACTAGGCCAATTGGTTTGTTCAAATCTGTTCGGCAAGGTTGTCCCTTGGCTCCTTCTCTGTATATCCTTGCTGCTGAAGCCTTTGGATATTTGCTTGCTAGGCATGCTTCTTTGGGAAAAATTAAGGGTATTTCTCTCCCTGATAACCAAGGTCATATCATTAATGGTCACTTTGCTAATGACTCTTTTCTCACTCTTTTAGAGGAGGAACACTCAGTGAAGGAAGCACTCAGATGTTTGGAAGTTTTTTGTCAGGCCTCTGGTTCTAGTATTCAGTGGAGAAAAACTTCTTGTTATCGCGAGTCCCCTACCCCGCTCCCTCCTTGGCTAGAACAGTTTCAATGGCATTGGATTTTGCCAAGAGAAGTGTTCAAATTTCTAGGGATCCCTTTTGCCTTTTATGGTTCCCCTATTTAGTTATGGAACTATGTTCTGCAGAAAGTTGAGAAAAATCTTGAGTATTGGATTACTAAAAAGATGTCTTTGGCAGGAAAATTCCAGATTTGTTCTAAGGTCCTTGCCTCTACTCATGTGTATTACTCTTCTTGTTGGGTCCCTTCACAAGCATGCTACCTTAAGCTTGAAAGACTATTGAGGAATTTTTTGTGGGCAAACTCAGCTGAGAAGAAAGGTTATCATCGGGTTGCTTGGGATATGTGTTTTTTACCTAAAGCTTTAGGAGGAATGGGCATGGTTGACTGTAAAAGACAAGGCATGGCTCTCTATGCCAAATGGATCATACGAGCCCTTAAAGGCTCGGAGGCCTAGAAAATCCTCATCAGACATTGTATTTCTTCAGGGCTGCCTTTGAACAAACAAGCCTGGAGAGGAATTGACCTCCCTTCCCTAATTGTAATGCCAGTCTTTGTGAAAATCTCTGGTTCTTTTGTGATTAAAAGTATTTGGAAATCATGGCAGCAACTCACTCCTTGGCTTAAGTGGAAATGGAATAGAGGCCATAAAGGACTATCCATCAATTCTTTAAACATCTGGTGGTCTTCGGTGATTAACATTCAGGGAACTCCTCTTGCTCAAGTCCCGTGGATTCATGCCCAAAAGTTTTTTAAAAAAGGTATATCTACGAGTTTCTAATTTTTATTCTCAAACCTCGAGGGATTGGATCCCTTGGCCGCTTTTTAAACAACAATTTCAGTTGAGCACTGGTGACAAGCTCAATTATGACTCGATAATTGACATTATCCCCTTTTCCATGTGGCACAAGTGTGGGCAGCACTCTCAGAGGCCATGGTGGAAAGATTGGTCCTTGTTTTCGGATATACCATTGTTGAATTACTCAGCTAAATTGGGTTACAAGTGACTCTCCCCAATGTTGCCAATGGTCCCTAGACTTAATGATAAATGGGGAGATCCAGTGGCGGTTTCTGGTTGGAAGGATCGATTTTAGATAGTTTGGTCTTCTTTTCTTGAGCCAAAACAATATTTTTTTGCTTGGAGCCTTCTCTTTCAAATTTTACCCTTAGGAGACAGACTCAGGCACTTGGGAGTTGCAAACCTTAAATGTGCATTCTGTAATGAGGATGAATCTTCTCATCATATTTTCTAGTTCTGCACAAGCAAGGAGTGCCTGGGAATGGGGATGGTCTTTTTTTTCCCAATTCTAGGATGAATCCCTTACATGGCAGCAAGCTCTATTAGGGGATAAGATTAAATTTGTTCTTCCCTTGTCCAAAGTGTGGCACATATTTCGAATTAGTCTTATTTTTCACATGTGGAAATCTAGAAACAAGATAGTTTTTCAGCATCAAAATCCTTCTAATGAATTTTCTCTAGCTGACAAAATAGAGGTGTTTCAAGATACATGGTTCCAGATTTGCAATCAGCAGGCTAAACTTGACATTGAGCAGGCACACATGAAGGCACTTTTTGATGACTGGAAAAATGCACCATGCTCAGTTAGTAGGGTTTTTCCAAACAACGCACAACAGACGTCCTGTTCCCACTCGAGGTCTCATCAACTGCCATGTCTGGTGCATGCACAGGGAGGTTGGGGACATGACAATTTTACCTACAATGATGGATGGAATGCACAGCCAATTCAATCACCATCATGTTCTCCACCCGCAGGTGCCCGGGATGAGTCGGTGGAAGTTAATGGTGGCACACAGGATCGTGCCTAGAATGCAAGGGATATAAATGCACATAATCACCAGCTTGATAGATCTCGAGGACAGGGCTGGGGAGATTCAAATGTTCATTAGGATCAGGGACACACACAGATGGATTACCGCATACCTTGGCCATTCCATGGGACTCCAACGTAGACATGTAGCCACAAACTTTCTGATTGCATGCAAGTTTCACTGCCTGTTTGATTGATGTTGCCTAGTTTGTAGTGAGCTCTAGTTTGTGGTTTCCCAACCCGTGGTTAGGGTTGGTTTGTTTCTTCCAGGGGTGTGATCATTGCCACCCACCACTTTTTTTCATGTTAAACTTTATTATTAATATAATTTAGCTTTTCATCAAAAATAAAAACCTACATCATTTTGCATTAAATGTTTGAATTTTTTATTTTTATTTTTTGAAACTTTTTTTAATATGTTTGTATAAATACAAATATTCTAGAGTTCAACATCCTTCTTAACATTTTCCTATAGCAAACTTCACAATACCAAAACTTCACCTCTACTCTCTATGCATTGCATCTTAGTAGAGTAATATTTCCAAAACATCACACTATCATAACCCGTTTTACGAGATATGGATTGCTAGTTTCCTTCTTGAAGCACAAGTGCAACCACAAAAATTGTACTAAATAGTACATATGAAAGCACGATAATGTTATAAAATAAAGTAAATATTACCAATGGAAAACATTAAAGTAAATCTTAATCATTTTTTTATTCAAGCAATCAACATTTTCTTGGTAGCTTCAGCTAAACTTACTCCTTCCTCTAACAAAGGAAAAGAGAATTTAATTTCACGACCCTTAATTAAAACCCCTCTATTGGTTATCTTAGCTTATCTGCATATTTGTTTAAAGTAAATATTACCAATGGAAAACATTAAAGTAAATCTTAATCATTATTTGATTCAAGCAATCAATATTTTTTTGTTAGCTTCAGCTAAACTTACTACTTCCTCTAACAAAGGAAAAGAGAATTTAATTGAATTTAATTTCACAATCCTTAATTAAAACCCCTCTATTGATTAGCTTAGCTTGTATGCATATTTGTTTCCTTCTCTTAACGTATGTACAAACCTAATTTCTTCAAACTCTATAACAAGGTCTTGAACTTCCACAATTATCTCTTGTGTGTTCCATGGAGCCTTTGCTTTTTTCAAAATTACATTTGTTACCATGACTGAATCACCTTCCATCCATACTTTGTTCCATTTCATTTGTTTGCATATTTTTAACCCTTCCAAAGCCACCCAAGCTTCAACTTCATTATTTATCTTAAATCAAATAAAAAAATTAAAAAATTACAATTAAAAATTATTTTGAAAATAACATTAATAAATAATTTAATTTAATCATTAATAATTGATATTAGATAAAGTTAATAAATCAAATACTAGACTAAAAATATAAGTTTATATTTTCTTTAAATATTATTATTTGATTTATTAGTAACATAATTATATTGAAGAAAATTGTAATAGAAAAAGGATATAAATATATTTTAATTAAAATATTTATAAATTATCATTAATGTTGTCAACTAAAATGAATGTGAGATTGGACTTAATCTAAATGATTTCAAGGAGTTGATCGTTGAATATAGCACTTTGAATAAGTTAAAAATATATTTGATAGAAAAAGTGATTAACAACAAATATAATAGTTTGGTTGTTCGATAAAAGTGACCCCAATAGAAGTACTATATAACTTATTAAAATCATATGATAGGGTTTCTTGGAATTTTCCACATGTTATTCTCAGAAAACGTAGCTTTGATTATATATGCTGTGAATGGATTAAATGTTGTTATAGCACTATAAATTTTTCTATTTTGATCAATGGTTCTCCCTTTGGTTACTTCAAGTCATCTTGTGGACTTCGTCAAAGTGATCCACTATCTCCTTAGCTATTAATTATTCTTACAAAAGCATTAGGGAGAGCTTTCTCAGAGGTAAAAATGAAAGGAAATATCAAAGGTATTCAAGTCCCTTTGAATCTCATCTCCAACTTGTTAATGATATGTTTCTTTTGGGTCATCCCTCAGTTAGTGAGGCCATAGAGTTTAAATATATATTATCATGCTATGAGAAGGCTACTGGACAATTGGCTCATACTACAAAATCTAGGATATTTCATTAATATTACCCTAGAATTATAACAAATTATTGTGAATATTTTAGGGTTTAACATCACCCTACTTGGGTATTCCTTTGTCTCTAAAAGAAATGGAAAGGAGCTCTAGATATTTTTTTTTGGATAGAATTAAAGTTTGTTTGGTAGGTTGGAAAGGTTGGTTTTTAACCATGGTAGAAAGGCTACAACTTGTTAGAATAATATATCATATCCTAAGTTGTTACTAGGATAATTTGTGTAGCTGATATTAGCTCAGTTAGTTATGATCCAATGGATCAGATTGTAAGCACTTGCTATTTAAGCAAGGTCCTTTCAATTGAATAACATCAAGTATTTCATTTTTTCCACATGGTATCAAAGCGGGCCTTCCCTGCCCTGTGAGCCTGAGGAGATTTTTTCTCATGGGGGTATTTTCCTCATGGAAATCCTCCCCTCATTTTTTTCCTTTTGGTCATTTTTCAGAAAACTGAGGGAGAATGCTCTCCATCTTTGATGGATCAAAAACCAGAATTTTTTATGGCTACCAATTTTATGGGAATTTTTTTTACTAAGTAATTTTTTAATGGATGGTTATGTTTCCTGGTTTGGGACTAATTGACGGTATTGGGAAGTTGATTTGTTGATTTCTAGTACCTTGTTAACTAGTTGAAGAGCCCACTACAACCTTTTATAGCTCCTTTGTGGCCTCTATTTGTACAATGATCACAGTCACATCCATTGATGCCCTTCACTGTGATCGTGTGCCTTGGCATCACAGACTTCAATGGAACCTTATTTCCATTGGATATTTTCTTGAGGTACAGCTGTTTGGGATAAGTTTATTAGTTTTTTTCATTTTAATATTTCCTGCAGTCATATTGGCATTTGCACAGTATGTCGTACCTACAGAGCGAGCGACGACATGGACGAAGATGTTGCTTTGGGTGATTTATCCTGAGGAGGTGGCGATTATAGCCTCAATTCCCACTCGATATTTTTGAGACCTCTCGTTGCCATCATGGTTCTTTGCGAAGGAGCTCAACTCTTCGTTGGCCTAATCCCTGGCCCTACCAACCCCTTTCATCATGTGGACTCAAATCCCTACCACCCATGGAACAAAAGCAATGATGAGATCTGATTTTTCTATGCTCTTCGAACCTATGGAAGAGGAAGTGAATGATTATTGGATGAGGCCTGAAAAGTTTTATCTATAGTTCTTACATTTTTTAAGCTATATTTTTGTGTCTTTTAATGGAGTATGGGCTAATCGTGTATGAGGTGCACTAGTATTCCTTTGGCATCGACTAGGCCGAATGCAAAGCATGTGCGGGAGCATCGTGGCAGAGGAGATCAAAACTGTGTGTGAATAAATTTAGCTCTCTAATGAGCAAATTCGATGCCCATTTCAAATTCGATGCTAGCACAATTTATAAGACTTCAAATGGCATCGATGGTATGATTCTCAATGCAGAGGATGAAGCAGATTGTATTTTATTTTTGAATGTGTCATATGGACATGGTAACTCTGCACTACGTCAGGTGGTTACAATGATAATTTTTTGATAATATTCATGATGGATCTGGGGAACTTTCAGTTCAAGCTCTTTTACGACTTCAAGGAAGCTTGGAACTGCACTCTGAAATGGAGGTACCGATGCCATGTGGAGGACAACGGTATTTTTATTGTTGGACCATCATCGTTGATAATTTGTTACCCATTGGACCGCTAGAGCCTGCCAAGTAAAATTCTTGCAAAGTGATGATATACGACTTAGCTGATCATTGATCGTGATGGTGTCTATTGTTAAGCTCTCGAGATCTCTGTCTTTCATGATATGGAGCCTATGTCAAGATACTACAATTTTATTCTAGTGGGGCTGAAGAGGTGCGTGACATATATCTTTCAAAGGTGGCACCAGTGATAAATATGATTACGTAGGATTGAACAAGGAGGCCATTATGCACCCGCACGTAGTGTGATCTACCTACATTCACAACACGATGTCCAGATTCCTCTATGTTGCAGATCTAGAACTTGATAATATCACTTTTATGCAAAGAATCGATTGCGTCGTGTGGAGTCTGCAATCGTCGGTTTGATGGGTGGAGAAACACAAGGCTCATTTTTATTATTTCTGGATATGGAGTGCACAGTGAGTTTTTTTATTGAGCTCTTCGGTAAATTTTTTGTGGCCTAGTTTTTTAGTGCCGCCCATTGGTGCTCAAATTCATCCAGAATAAGATATGCCAGCATAGTCGCCATCTCGCATTTTCTGTTATCATTCACCTTGTCCTATCATATTTCCTTTCTGTCGAAGATAAATTTTTAGGTCTTTGATGTCGACTGTGATCCGTGTTATCTGCAATCCAGCATTGCTCTTTGGCGATACGAAGGAAGAGGCACTGCAGTGGAAACTTAGCACAAAATATAGCATCATGGATTTTGTTGAGCAATAACAAGATATTTCTAGGAGAGCGAAGATGAAGGCACCGTTGAACTCGACGAGCACGTCTAAACTAAAGAGCTTGTTGATGTAGATGGCACGATGGTGATCTGGAGGTCCTTCTCAAAGATGTTTGTATAGGTGTTGTCCAGCATGAATGAACATTTGCAGGGGATAAATTATCGCCAATTGTCGACGATGCTATTTTATTTTCGACCTATTCGTGGGAGTCCTTAAAAAATGTGGAGGTTAAAATGAAATATGCCTTATGACAAGGGGTCCTTTTTGAAATCACTAAAAAAAAAAAAAATTAATTGAAATTTTATTGTTTTTTTGACCCCGTTTGAAGCTTAGCGGGCCCATTACAATATGGCCAGGCTCATTTAGGCAAATATTATTTTATTAAAAAAATGGGGCCATAAAGTCTTTTTTGGAGAATTTTTTTAGTAGAGCCCATACAATGATATTTTTTTATTCAGGAAAGTCATTTTAGATGATTTTCTAAAATGGTGGGCCCTATTACTCTCCTACGAGAAATATTCAAAACCATGCAAGATTCATAAGATTCCTTGTGATGGAAGAATAAGGCTATTGTTTTTTCCTGTAGATGAAGGCCAAAATAACACCCGATCATAAGGGTATTTATAGTCATCGAAAAGATTTTTTGAGACGGACACATTGGTAATGTAAAATTTCCATTTTGAGGCACTTTAACCTGTGTTTTTTAAGCCTCAAGAAGTTGTATCATGGAGTGCATTCTTGGTTCAACCCAACACTCCCAGAAATTGTTAGAGTGATCCTAGTATCTAGTCATCTCCTCTATATCACCTAGCGGTTGTAGTGGCTAGTTACCCATGCATTTTGGTAGGATGAGGAGGTCACCATAAGGACACGTTCGACAACTACCTTGGTGCTTCATTTTTATTCCCTTGTTTTTGTTGTTTGTCTAGAAGTTTTTGGACCTTGTTATCAACCCATTGTGTTCATATAGGTGGAAACCACATACTTATGCTTGTGGAGTCATTTTGGACTACCCTTGTGATTTTTGTGGTTATTTTTCCACACTATCTTCACACTCTCCTTTTGTGAAACAATTTTGTTTCAAGGGCTTTTCTTTAGTGACCTTTTTTCATGGTTCACAGTCTTGATCTTTGTCACAAGCACCAGTTTGGGAGTAAGATTTTATTCAGTTCGATGATGAGGTTTCTCTACTTTTTTGCAGTATCTCATGGATCCTTTGCAGGACATTATTAATGGAAGTTGTCCTCGGGGGGTTGAAGAGGACATCTTCTTCTCCATCCTCCTTGCACATCTTCCTCCTCCTTCTTATTCTTTCTCTTCTTGCAATGGTTTTTTTCATCATCTTTCAGCAGATTTTTCTTATGAATATATTGTACATGAATACCTTATCAGACCTTGTTGTCGGGTTTCATATCTGTGAACATGTCACTTGATTGATTTTGTTTTTCACTACCTCCTAGTACCACTTAAGGGGGGGTGTTAGAATAATATATCATATCCTAAGTTGTTACTAGGATAATTTGTGTGGCTGAGATTAGCTCAGTTAGTTATGATCCAATGGATCAGATTGTAAGCACTTTCTATTTAAGCAAGGTCCTTTCAATTGAAAAACATCAAGTATTTTATTTTTTCAACACAACTCATAAATACTACATTGCAATCCATTCCTATTTATATGATATCACTTTCAAGATTACCTACAGGTATAACACTAGAAATTGATAAAATTCAAAGAGATTTTCTATGGAAAGGTTGTGAGGAAAATTTAGGTTTTCTCTGTTTAAGTGGGATATAGTTTGCATAGGAAAGAATATTGGAGGAGCAAGCTTACAAAATTGTAGACTTATAAATTTGGCATTAGGAGCAAAACTTGGGTGGAGATTATTCAAAGATAAAGAAAATAATTGGGTAAAAATATTACTTCAAAAATACATAGGTTCTCTTGATGCAATGAAATTATTTAGGAAAAGAACCCTACCCAAAGGATCATCAACATGGAGCTTCATATCAAATAGTTTGCAATTGATAAAGAAACATATTACATAGTCATTCAATGAGGGAAGTTATGCAGATTATTGATTGGATGCTTGGTTGAATACGTATCCTCTTATATTTGGCTCAAAATTATAACCATTGGTTGATGCATGCCTAGCATGTAAAGGTCCAAAGGTCAAAGACAATATTAATATGATTAACAACTCCAAATCATGAATTTATTTTAGTAACCTAGTTGAGGGAGAGGAACTCAAGCAAATTGCAAATGAACTTCAAAAGATGCTTCAAGAGTTTTATTTAGCGATTTTTACATGAATGGATAAGTTGATTTAGAATTAATCAAAGGATGGTGGATACTCAGTCAAGTTGGTATATGAGAATTTAGAGCAATCAAAATTTCTTTCTTCCAAAGATTTTCTTTGGAATAATGTTTTGTCATTCGAGGCTCTCCCTAAGGCCTCAACATTCCTTTCGTTAGCAATTCAAAGTAATATTCTTATAGGAGATAATTTACAAAGAAGAGGATATTATGGACCTTTTAGATGTGCCTTGTGTGAGGATTCATAAACATCAAATCATTCACTTCTTCATTGTCCCTTTGCTCACACAATTTGGGGTTTAATTTTTTTTAAATATGAAATTATATTGGGTAGCACCATCAACATTGAAAGAGTTGTTGAAATGTTGGATTATATAGAACCAAAAAGTTAGGAGCTCAAAATATAATCTCTGATATTCATTCTCCTTGAAAGGTTCAAAAATACATTGCTTAAATACATAAACTAATAACCAATACTTAGAAATCTTAGGAGAAATATTAGGGAGGAAGGAAAATAGGGAGGAAAGGAAAAAAGGAATTTGGATTCAAACTCTTCCTGTCGTCCATGTCGTCCAATCCTGCTGACTTGGTTGTCGTCCAAGGAGGTAAAAGGGTAAGGTCCAAAGCTTACAGTTGTAAAACAAATTTTTACCATTTTACCATTTTAACTTCCAACATTCTCCCCCTTAAAGTTGAGAGGACTGACTATACAGTATCTCAGCTTTATATATTGAGCTTTAGCCATGCCTTTGGTGAAGATATCTGCAATGTTATCCAAAGTGCTGCAATATTTAAGCTCAACTATCTGCTGCTCCACCATGTCTCGAATAAAGTGATACTTCATATCTAAATGCTTTGATCTGATATGGTGGATTGGATTGTATGCCAACTGAATGACACTTATGTTATCACAATACAGTCAAGTTGGACCACTTTGACTTTCTCCAATCTCTTCAAGGACTTTTCTCAACCATAGGGCTTGAGTACTAGCATGTGTGATGGCTATATACTCAGCATCAGTAGATGACAATGCTACAACAGTTTGTTTCTTGGAACTCCAAGTGATTAGTCCTGACCCTAGACTAAAACAGATCCCTGATGTAGATTTCCTATCATCTATATTGCTGCCCCAATCACTGTCACTGAAGCCAACTAATTTCATAGAATGACATTTGTGGTAATGAATTCCAAAATTCAATGTACCTTTTAAATATCTTAATATTATTTTAGTTGCTTGTAGATGTAGCTCATATGGACTTGCCATAAACCTTGAAACTAGAGAAACAACATATTGAATATCGGGCCTTGTGTTGGTGAGAAACATCAGACTCCCAACCATGCTCCTGTAAGTGGTCATGTCAACCTTTGATGCTCTGTCATCCTTGCTCAATTGGATTCCATGTCCAGTTGGAGTTGAAACTGATTTGCACTGCTCCATGGAAAATTTCTTGATCATGTCTCGAGCATACTTGTGTTGACATATGAAGATCCCCTTATTTGATTGATGCACTTCCATGCCTAGGAAATATCATATTAAACCAATATATTTCATCTCAAATTGCTTCATCATGGAGTTTTTGAACTCCATATTCATTTTAGTGTTACTACCCATAAATATTAGATCATCCACATACAAACAAACTATGAGAATGTCTACACCATGCTTTAGGTAGTACAGATTTGGTTCACTTTTGCTTCTAGTGAATCCATACTCGTTGAAATAGTCATCAATGCATGAGTACCAAGCTCTTGGTGCTTGCTTGAGGCCATAAAGTGCCTTTTTCAATTTGTAAATAAGGTTCTCCTTTCCTTGTTCTTGAAAGCCTTAAGGTTGTTGAACATAAACCTCCTCAGTCAAGTATCCGTTCAGAAAAATACTTTTCACATCCATGTGTTGAATGTTACATCCTTTGTGGGCAGCTAAGGAAATAATTGATCTGATTGTCTCTTGTCGTGCAACAGGAGAAAAATTTTCCTCATAGTCAATTCCAAATTTATGAGTAAAACCTTTCTACTAATCTCGCCTTGTACCTCTCAATGCTTCCATAAACATTGTATTTGGTCTTGTAGACCCATTTACATCCAGAACACTTTTTTCCTTTGGGTAGCTTTACTAGCTCCTATGTATCATTATTTTTTATAGAGGTTATTTCCTCTTCCATGGCTTCTTGCCATACATTTTGAGTACAAACCTTCTCATAGCTAGTTGGTTCTAGCTGTGCATTAGCCAATAAAGTATAATTGACTACATATCCCTTAGTATCATGGGAATCATCATCCCCATACAATTGTAAATTTTCAAGTTGCTGCAAAATTATATTCATTTCACTAGCTTGGCTTCTAGTGAATCTTCTTTAGAAATTTTGATCCAGCATTTGAAAGGATGGATGATGTTGTAAAGTTCTTTTGCCTCTTTGTTGCGGGCCAAACAAGGTTAACTTCTTTCCTACTTTTGTCACATGCCCGTGCATTTAATTTATCAACCCAGGGAGCTTCGTAAACTTGCGAAGGGTCTTGAACAAGATTGCTTACAATACCACTTGAGATGAGTCCGCTAGTTCTACTATTGGGGGGTGTTTCAACGGTCGTCAATCATTCATACACTCCTCAATAATTTACGTAAAAACAATTAAATCTACAGAAAGGAAATATTCACGCATTCCTGGAAATAAACCTATTGCAATACTAGAAATAACAATGCGATAAACAATCTTATAAAAGCGGTAAACTAATCTAGAAAACATAGGAAAAATAGGGGAAGAAATACTGGCTTGGAGTGGGCCCAGGCTCCAGCAACTTCCTCCCAGCTGAACACGCACTTAGAAACTCTTAGAACTATATTATAATTATCAAAGTATTACAATGCTTCTTCTGTATATCTCTCTACATTTACTATCAAAATATTCTATATATCCTCAGAGAGGTCTGCGTGTGTTTATATAGCACACCCGTAGATCTTCTGTTACAAAGAAGTTATAACAGTCGATTCATTCCAGACTAAACTAAGACAGTCTGGTAAATGTGATCGACGTCTGCTAAAATTGGCATTCATTTCTAATGGTGGCATGTTCACTGATTGGTTTGTGCTTCACCTGGCATTGGTAGGACGTTCTCATACGTCGGTGTGATCCCCAATTTAACTCTACATGACGTAGAGTTGGAACTACACCAATCTCTGTTGTCCACGTCATGCTTGTCTGGTCAACGGGCGAAGAACAGGGGCACCTTCCCTATGAGGAAGGTGCCTAAGTATGTCAAGGGCCTTCTCTATGCGGAAGGTGCCTTACTACCATTGGCGCCTTCTTGGAAGAGGAAGGCGCTTATCTTCTATTGGCATCCTTCTATGAGAGGAAGGTGCTTGCCTTCTAGTGGTGCCTTCCTGTCGGTGCCTTCCTTATGAGAGGAAGGTGCTTATTTTCCTTTGGTGCCTTCCTGGAAGAGGAAGGCGCTTCTATTGGCGCCTTCCTGGAGAGGAAGGCGCTTGTCTTTCCTTGGCGCCTTCCTGGAAGAGGAAGGCGCCTACTTATGCTTGGCGCCTTCCTGGAAGAGGAAGGCGCCTACCTTCTCTGCATTGATTCCGAAAGAAACAAAGTGCCAGGTCCATGAAAAGACCTCGACTGATCCAAATCTGACTAAATCAACTACAATTCCACAAAAACACACTGAAAACACATGAATTAGATAACACGCATAATTTCATCAAATAATTATATAATCATTCATAAACATATGCAATCCTTATTATACAACCGCATAATAATCAAGAAAATGTATACAAAATATGAGCATTTCTGATGCTCATCATCCCCCCATGCCTAACATATGCCACGCCCTCATGGCATCAAAACTATAGGTAGCCCTGTTGACCCCTCATCATTGTCATTTCTTGGTGGATCCAACTGTACCTACGGCCCGTGTCTGCCTCTTCTGCACACTAGCATCTGGAGGTGTGGCTCCTCTTTTTCTATGTGGGGCTAGGGTGTTTATCGGCTTTGCTTTCCTCGTCCTGGCCGCTATCGAAGGTGATCTAGCCAGCATCGTCTCTACTACCTAAAATGCAGCTTCTATAGCTTGCCATAGGTCAGCGTCCGGAGGTCTGACCACTACAAGAGGGATATCTAAATTATCCCTCTTGAGATGAACTACTTGGGCTTTGTACAATCGGGTTGCTTCAGGAGTAAGCCCTACGTTCTCCTTTGCAATGGCAGTGGCTTCCAATTCGGGGCCATATACCCCCCATCATTCAAAATACCTTCTTATCTTGGAGGGCCATCCCCGGGATGACCCATAAATCTCCTAGAACTGGCTGTCCTCTATCGGATTGACATAGATACCAGAGTCCCCCTGCATCCTCGAGGTTGCCTTCCTGGTCTCCTTAGTTGCTGTCATCTCTTTGAGCAGTCGTTCAAACTATTTTTGCCTCTCTATGAATGGTTGCATATCCCACTCATCTTCTTCTGGCTCGAAGAAGGTCACCTTCACCTTCTTTCGAGCCGTCCTGGGCCCTTTTCCTTTGGCCTCTATAGAAAATGTGATGGCTCGAATAGGGGTTTTCCCTTTCTCCCTGGCGGACGTCTTCTCGCTTCGAGGGGCCTGCTCTGCGGTCCCTGGAGCGTTCTCTTCACTCTGGGGGACCTATGTTGCCATCCCTAGGGGTGCTTCTTCCCCCCTGTCTATCTTGTGCCGACCCCTCAGGTTCTTCTCTTTCTTCCTTAGGTCTGGGGAGTTCTTCCTTATCCCCTGGTCCTGTCTATTATTGTTGGCCCTCGTCCTACTCTGTATCACTCAGGTCGATGATAGGGGGTGTTGTGGGACTTCTTTCCCCTTCACTCCCAAAAATAGAGGAATTCTCCCCTACCTCCGGGCTGCTCTATCGGGCGTCCGATCAAAATTCTCCCAAAGAGAATACTCGTTCTGTAGATGTGGGAGAATTCATTGGGACCTCTATTGCCCAGTCAGTTTGGGTCGATGCATCCCTTCTTTCTGTTCCCCTATCTTGGAGTTGTTGGTTCTCCTCCCACAACTGCTGGACCAACTACTCGAGCTGGGTGATTCATCTTTCTCATTCTTCCAATTCCCCTCTATGCTCATTCTGGTAGTCCTCCAAAATTTTTTGGGCCATCCAGCAATTGGTCTGCCACTCCAGCGCTTCCTCCAAGGCTGCGTCGACCTGATCATTGCTCTCGAAAGTCCTTGCATCTTGTGGGCTCTGGTTTGTCAATTCTCGGAGGGTTTGGGCTGCAATGTCGACTTTCGGGTCATTCTCTTCTTCTTCTATCGAGAGGAGTCATCATAGGCGTTTCCTCCTGGGGACTGGTTCTGGCGGTCGGAACTCGGCCTCGTTGCTAATAAGCGGTGCTCCTTCCTCTTCATACTCGAGCACTAGGGAATGCCCTCTTTCCTCTGTGCATTCGGGCACTGGTGAATGCCCTCTTTCTTCCATGAAATTGGGCAATGCCAATTTCTCGATACTTGCCATCTCCTCTATAGGGCTTCCCTCTTCTTGCCCTATTTTGGCAATAACATCCTGTTGCCTTTCTTGGCCGCCATCTCCCTCTGCGTCGGGGTTCTACCTCTACGCTTCTGCATGGCGGACCAGTGCTGATATCAGCCCATGGTGGGCCAAGGCGGATGGTGCTCCCTTCTGGTACCTAGCCGCTTCTTCCTTCAGGGCATTTTCTAGGTAGAAGGGCATGTTCAACTTCCTTCCATGCACCAGGTGATTCAAAAACTGCACATGGTTAGTGTGCAAATGGGTATACTTCTCGGTGCATGTAAAGAATCGAGCAACCTGCTCGAATATCTTCCATAGATTCATGGGAAGGCTACTTTTGGGTAGCCCTTCCTTATCTATCTGCACATTTTCTCCTGGCAGCAGCACTTTGACGTACGACTTCAGCAGTCCCCTTTGTATATGCATTCACCTGTGAGGGGCAATCCAGTCGCCTACGAGATGTATTCAGGGGTGACCAAAATTTCTACCCCTCGCACCTGAGCTACGTCGCCCCTCAAGGAGGCAGCGAATTCCTTGGCTGCCTCCATATCCTGGCCCTGACTAACTAGGGTACAGTATTCGAACCATCCCTCGACCTCGAACTATGTTTTTACCGTCCCCCTGATTCCTTCCGTATCACTCGGCTCATTCTTTTTCACCGCATGATTCTTCGACCTTCCTCCCATGGCGCCTTCCCTTACTACTGCGCTTCTTTTTTTTGTCCTTACTTCTTCAGGAAGGCACCTTCTTATAGGGAAGGTGCCTAACCTTAGCATTTAATTCTAGGGTACGCCTTTCGAGCCATATCATTGGCACGTGGTTCCGACCATGGGGGTATATGATTTTTATGACGGCAATATTTTTTTGGTACTGCATAATTTATGAATAATTATATAAATATTTGAGTTAGTATGCGCGTACCTTATTTGGTGTTTCATGCATCGTGAAGAGCGTTGATTCACTGATTTGTGACATGGGGGAGGGGTATTTCGTTTGTTGACTTTTTTTTTCTTTTTTTTGTTATTTTTTTTGTTTTGGGGTGGTGGTAATCTGATGTCGCTCGTTCGTGTGGTGATTTCATTTCGATCGAGGCATCTGTGAGACTTAAGTGTTGGTTGTACGTGGAAGGTGCTCTTTGGTACCTTCCTAATGTGGAAGGTGCTTATGTGGTGCCTTCTCGATGTGGAAGGTGCTTATATGGTGCCTTCTTGATGTTGTCGATGCTCTTTGAATGGATGCACCTTTCGGTGGTGGAAGGTGCCCTTTTGATGATGGCGCCTTCCTGCTATGAAAGGTGCTTCTGAATGGGTGCGCCTTCCTGATGTGGAAGGCGTTGCTGAATACCTGTGCCTTCCTAGGGTGGAAGGCATCGTTGTATACCTACGCCTTCCTGGGGTGGAAGGCGCCTCGGTCTGTATGCGCCTTCCTGATGTGGAAGGCGCCTCGGGTTTTTTTTTTTTGTGGCGCCTTCCCGATGTGGAAGGCGCCTATTTTTTTTTTTTGTGTGCCTTCTTTATAAGGAAGGTGCCTTCTTTGGGGTGCCTTCTTCATAAGGAAGGTGCCTTATTCTAGTGGGCGCCTTCTTCATAAGGAAGGTGCCTTATTTTGGGGTGCCTTCTTCATACGAAAGGTGCCTTCTTCTAGTTGGGCGCCTTCTTTATAAGGAAGGTGCCTTCTTCTGTGCCTTCTCGATGTGGAAGGCACTTTATTCTTGGCAATCATGTTGCGATTGACTGGGAAAGGGTGATCAAGCCTTCTCAGTCTCGCTTCACGCTGCCTCAGCTTCTACCTATGAGTGTCGGTGTCGGAATGCTGAGCCGAATCAGGCCTGGTTTCCCAGATACCTATTCCTCGTGTTGTCAGGTCCTCCACCTACAAAAAGCAAATGAAAAGAAAGAAAAATAAAGGTAGTTAGATGCATTCCATGCCTGTTAGGCCCTGGATTAGGATGCCTACAGCTTGCATGCGGGCGTCGTCCCTGCAAAACACACCGTAAGAAAAAAACTAAATTAACTAATTTTGGTGAGCACCTCCATGCCCACCGTTTCTCCTGTTAAGAGTTTGGTCCGGATCTAACAAGATGGGGTCTCCCCCATGTCTATTCTGGATTCCACCTGTAAGGTTTTGGATGTGTTATAGGGGTGCAGTCGGTGGCCATTGACCGTTAACACGGTGTTGCTGCCATCAATTGTTCTAACGTGCACTACCCCATTCTTGATGAGCTCTACCACCTCATACGGTCCCATCCATATTTGCATTAATTTACCTTTTCTTTCTTGGAATCGAGAATCGTACAACAACACCCATTCTCCTTCTTGGAACTGCTTCAGTTTAATGTGGTGATCATGCCACCACTTTCTTTGCTTTTGTATGATTTTCGTTCTCTGCAAAGCGTCCATTCGGATTTCGTCCAGCTGATCTAGCTGTCGAATCCTTTCTTTTTGAGCGTCATCCAAGCTCAAGTTCAATTCTGAAGCCGTCCTCAATGTCTTGATTTCAAATTCAATGGGCATCATCGCACTCTTCCCATAGACCAGTTGGAAGGGTGTGAAGCCTGTGGTGGATTTCCACGTGGTATTATACGCCCAGACTGCCTCCGACAACCGTGTAGCCCAATATTTTCTGTGTTGCTGCACGGTCTTCGTCAGGATGTTCTCTATTTCTCTGTTCGTCACTTCCACTTGCCCATTTGCCTATGGATGGTAGGGTGTAGTTTTATTGTGCCAAACTCTGTATTGCTCCATCAGCTCCTTGATCAACTTGGAGGTAAATTGAGGCCCTTGGTCTATTGTTATCTCTCTAGGGACCCCAAATCATGTAAAAATGTGGGCAAATAAGAAATCGATGACTGTTCTTTCTTTTGAATCTCTCAACGCTTGAACTTCAACCCATTTGGTGACGTAATCTGTACAGACCAAAATAAACCTCCTCCCTATTGAAGGTGGATTAATTGGTCCCACGAAGTCCATGCCCCACTTATCGAAGGGTTCCAGGTGTACCTGAGGCTGGAGGGGCATTTCGTCTCGATGGGTTGGTCTACCCATTCTTTGGCATTCATCGCACTTGCTGGCGTACGCAGCCGCATCCTTGAATAGAGTGGGCCAAAAGTACCCAACCTGTAGGATTTTGTAGGCAGTTCATTTCCCTGCAAAGTGTCCTCCGCATGGTTCATCATGACACGCTTTGAGTACTTCTGAGAACTCCTGTTCTGCTATGCATCTCCTTATAATCTGGTCACGTCCTATTTTGAATAGGAGGCCATCAATCCATAGGAATGATGCACTTTTCTCTATGACCGCCTACTTTTCTCGAAAAGAGAGAGCAGGTGAGGTTCTTTCGGTGGCCAAGTAATTGGCTATATCTGCGTACCATGGGATTTTCTCACTAATGGTGAACAAATGTTCATCCAAAAATTGGTCTTCCACTGTTGTATGGTCTGTCGGTATCAATCTGGATAGAAAATCTGCTACGACGTTGTCTTTGCCTGGTTTGTCGACTATTGTGATGTCGAATTCCTATAGTAACAAGAGCCACCTGATAATTCTTCCGCCAATGGCCGGCTTGCTCATCAAGTATCTGATGGCCACGTGGTCCATGTGGACAAATACCTTATACCCGATGATATAATGGTAGAATTTGTTTATGGCATGCACAACTGCAAGGAACTCCTTCTCCGTCACCGTGTAGTTGAGCTCGGCTCCTACCAAGTTTTTGTTGACATAGTAGATGGCATAAAATTCTTCGCCATCCTTCTATCCGAGGACTGCTCCAATCGCATTGTTGGATGCATCACAGTAGATATGGAATGGTATGGCCCAATTTGGTCCTCTTAAAATCGGTGCGGATATCAGTTTCTCTTTAAGCAACTGAAATGCTTCTTCGTAGTCTTCCATCCAATTGAACTCCACATCTTTAGATAATAGAGTGTGCAGTGGTTTTGCAATTTTGCTGAATTCGATGATAAATCATCGGTAGTACCCGATTGATCCAAGAAAACTCCTCACCTCTCTCTACGTTCTGGGGTTGGGTAGGTCTCTGATGACCTCAATTTTTCTTTTATCAACCTTTATTCCTTCTACGGAGAGGTGGTGTCCCAATACGATGCCTTCTTGCATCATCATAAAGCATTTCTCGTTGCTCAGGGACAAATTGTTTTCCTTGCTTCTTTCGAGCACTCTTTCCAAGTTCGTCATTGCTTCGTCAAAGGTTTCTCCATAGACGGTGAAGTCATCCATGTATACTTCGACCGCGTCTCCCATCATGTCTAAAAATATGCTAAGCACCGCCCTTTGAAAGGTGGCAGGTGCGTTGCATAATCCGAAAGGTAATACCCGATAGGCAAACGTTCCCCATGGGTAGGTGAACGTTGTCTTATCTTGATCCTCTTCTCCTATCTGGATCTGGTTGTATCCATTGAATCCATCTAGGAAGGAGAAATACTTCCTCCTGGAGAGTGTATCCAAGACTTGATCAATGAACGGGAGCGAGAAGTGGTCCTTCTTGGTCGCTTTGTTTAACGCTCTGTAGTCCACACAGATTCGCCACTTCCCATTCTTTTTAGGGACTACCACTAACGGTGATACCCACTCACTATCAAAAATTGGATAGATGAATCCGACAGTCAAGAGTTTTTGCAGTTCTTCCTTGACAATGTCTTTCATTATCGGATTCATTCTTCTCTGTGGTTGCCTGCTTGGAGTTGCTTGATCATCGAGGTATATACGATGGGTACAGATCTCTGGGCTGATACCCTTCATATCTGAGTAATCCCATGCAAATGCCTATTGGTGTCTAACTAGGAGCTCTTCTACTTTCATCAATTGTGTGGGAGTCAACCCACTGCTGACATTCAACGTTCTTCCTGGCCCGACGTGTATCTGCTGAACATGGTGATCTTGGGCACCAACCAATGATGATCCAGGTGCGGAGATGGAGGACTCCCCATGGAGGAACTCCACAATAGCACCATCTTCATCTTCTTCTGCCAACTCATCCAACGTCATCATCGGTTGGATCATGGATAGCTCAGGATTTTCATGCTCGATCAACATGGGTTCTCCTAATGAGTCGACGGACTACGTTGGGGGTGAAATAGTCAACCTTTTAATGTTTCGTCCATCGAATATGGTCATCAGCCCATCTCGATAGCTGATGTAAGCGTCAGCTATTGCCAGCCATGGCCTTCCCAAGATGAGCGGGTAACCACCCAACCTAGTTTTAGATTGCAAGACTAAAAAGTTGGTTGGGTATTCCCATGCATTGACTGTCACTATTACATCTTCCAACATTCCTTTCGGTGCCACGGTCGATCGATCGGCCAGCTGTAGCACTATCATAGTGGGTTTCAGGTTCGTGAGTTGTAGCCTCTACATGGTCTCCTGAGGCATTACGTTGATGGCTGCTCCGAGATCGACCAACGTATTGGACAGGGAATGTCCCTCGATTTTTATAGTCAGCATCGGGCTGCTCGGGTCTGCATACTTAGGATGGCACATTTTGCCCATCATCAAATCTGCTAGTTTACCCATGACATTGATAGTCTGGGTTGCTCTTCATCTTGGCTTCCTTAGACACATCTCTCTTATCACCTTGGTATATATCGAAACATCTCGGATGGCTTGAAATAATGGAATTGTCATGGTGAGGTTCTTCAAGCTAGACAAGATATCGAACTCTGGCTGCGTTACTTTCCTCTGTTCTTGCAGTCGGTTGGGAAATGGAGCCTTTGCTCTCTCAGGCATTTCTTCTATCACCTCTTCTACAAGAGGTGTTTCTCCTACCTCTTCCTCCTCTTCTACCAGTGGAGGCATTCCTACTCCTAGCTGTCTACCAGACCTAAGCTGAATATGGTACATCGGATACATCTCACCCTCCACGTTGTATGTTGGTTGGTTCACCCTGTTATTAGGATTTGTCATCGGTTGTGCGGGTAGCTACGTAGGTCTCACTACTGGCAACATCGATAAATTCTATTGGGGGTGAGCTGGTGCTACATTCTATGGAGCCTGATTCCATGCAGTGTGGCCTCTCCACTGCTGCCCAGGATATGGATATGGCATCCATGGCTGCTGGTTCGGGAATGTTGTTGGGGTGCGTTGGACCAGGGTGATGGCCCCCACCACCCCATGTTAGGTGGTTGAGGTGGGCCTTGGGGCATGTATGGTCCTCCCCCATATGACGACATTTTGGTTGGCATATTCCCCGCAAGGGGTTGTGGCCAACTCTTTCGATTGCCTATGAAATAGGCATCCACGCTTTCAGCATCCTCCTGATTATTGGGCAATTGCGGGCACAATCGAGTTTTATGGTTCAGCCTACAAACTATGCATACTCTAACTTTGTTCTCCGGGCATGCATTCTTTGCATGCTTCCCTCTACATTTTGGATAGAAATAAGCCAATGTTGCTTCGTTTTCTTGCTTCTTTTTCTCTAACAGTAGCGTATCCATCTGCAATGCTAGAGATGAGAGCATTTCGCTCTTTAAATCTTCCAGCATGTTACCTATTTCTGTCTTCGTGACTGAAGCAGTCGCTTTCATGGTTCTAGAAGTGGTCTTGCCTCTCCTTCTTGAGTAGTTTCGGCATAGTTGTCGGATGTCTTCCATAGCGTGTTGGTAGACATCACCTCCAGAAATCATGTTAAGAGCCTCCAGTGATTCATTGGTAAGTCCTCTCAAAAATATGCTTTTGAGGGACTTATCAGATAGTTTCGTGTGAGGAGATCATTGAAGATTGAAGTTGAATCTCTCCCAGTATTCCTCGAGAGACTCATCTTCTTTCTACGTCATGCTCAGGACCTCTTCTCTGGAGTCTCTTGCTCTCCCAAAATCTTGGTATTGCTCTAAAAGAGCTTCTTCATTTGATCCCAAGTGGCAATGTGTTTGTCTCCCAGATCGATGAACCACCGTAGAGCTGCATCGTCCAATGTGGAAGGAAAGAGTTTCAGCTTTTGCGTATCATATTTGTAGTCCACAGACCTGCATAAGACATCAAACTTAAATAAAAATAGGTTAGGGTCCTCAGTTGGGTATCCTCTGAAGGTCGAAAGGTGAGCAGGGGATATGTTTTTCATTTTGGTATCTCCTACTCCTTCATCAATCGGGAAACTAAATCCAGATGAGACTTCTTCGTTGTCAGCCATTTTTCAAGAAATGCGGTCTCTAATGTAGTATTTATGGCCTTACGGTCATTTAAGACTTTCTGAGTCAAGGCTCTAAGGTTGTCTGGTGTTATCGTCCGATCTTCTACAGCTTTCCACAATAGGGCTTCCTCTAAGGGTGTCCTATTAAACAGGGGATTTATGATGATTCGTTCTTCCCCAAGTTGATGGGATGAGGAGGCACTTTGCACAAAGTGTGGATCCTCACTCCAATGGATTGTTGGTGGTGGGTCGGGCGAGTCTAATTCAAATTCAGAATGTTCGGCTGACTCAGGTTCTGGTGGATTGGTTTTTATAAACCGACCGTCAGGTCCTCTTCTTCTCGAAGAACTCATACAAGGTCAGATGGAAGGTTTCTAGGTATTGTAAATAATCTAGTTGAGATGCTTCCCTAGAAACGATGCCAAAATGTTGTGGGCCAAACAAGGTTAACTTCTTTCCTACTTTTGTCACATGCCCATGCATTTAATTTATCAACCTAGGGAGCTTCGTAAACTTGCGAAGGGTCTTGAACAAGATTGCTTACAATACCACTTGAGATGAGTCCGCTAGTTCTACTATTGGGGGGTGTTTCAACGGTCATCAATCATTCATACACTCCTCAATAATTTACGTAAAAATAATTAAATCTATAGAAAGGAAATATTCATGCATTCTTGGAAATAAACCTATTGCAATACTAGAAATAACAATGCGATAAACAATCTTATAAAAGCGGTAAACTAATCTAGAAAACACAAGAAAAATAGGGGAAGAAATACTGGCTTGGAGTGGGCCCAGGCTCCAGCAGCTTCCTCCCAACTGAACACGCACTTAGAAACTCTTAGAACTGTATTATAATTATCAAAGTATTACAATGCTTCTTCTGTATATCTCTCTACATTTACTATCAAAATATTCTATATATCCTCAGAGAGGTCTGCGTGTGTTTATATAGCACACCCATAGATCTTCTGTTACAAAGAAGTTATAATAGTCGATTCATTCCAGACTAAACTAAGATAGTCTGGTAAATGTGATCGACGTCTGCTAAAATTGGCATTCATTTCTAATGGTGGCATGTTCACTGATTGGTTTGTGCTTCACCTGGCATTGGTAGGACGTTCTCATACATCGGTGCGATCCCCAATTTAACTCTACATGACGTAGAGTTGGAACTGCACCAGTCTCTATTGTCCACGTCATGCTTGTCTGGTCAACGGGCGAAGAACAGGGGCGCCTTCCCTATGAGGAAGGTGCCTAAGTATGTCGGGCACCTTCTCTATGCGAAAGGTGCCTTACTACCATTGGCGCCTTCCTGGAAGAGGAAGGCGCTTATCTTCTATTGGTGCCTTCCTATGAGAGGAAGGCGCTTGCCTTCTAGTGGCGCCTTCCTGTCGATGCCTTCCTTATGAGAGGAAGGCGCTTATTTTCCTTTGGCACCTTCCTGGAAGAGGAAGGCTGGCCTTCTATTGGCGCCTTCCTAGGAGAGGAAGGCGCTTGTCTTTCCTTGGCGCCTTCCTGGAAGAGGAAGGCGCCTACTTACGCTTGGCGCCTTCCTGGAAGAGGAAGGCGCCTACCTTCTCTGCGTTGATTCCGAAAGAAACAAAGTGCCAGGTCCATGAAAAGACCTCGACTGATCCAAATCTGACTAAATCAACTACAATTCCACAAAAACACACTGAAAACACACGAATTAGATAACACGCATAATTTCATCAAATAATTATATAATCATTCATAAACATATGCAATCCTTATTATACAACCGCATAATAATCAAGAAAATGTATACAAAATATGAGCATTTCTGATGCTCATCACTCTTGATGGAGAGTCACCGTCAATGTCCATTGTTGAAGAATTTATTGATCTCTGTGGAGGACTTGGAGTGGCGGTTGAAGTACTTGATGTAGTACTCCTGGTTGGGCTTGGAGGGGGTGGTGTGCCTTTGCTTTTCTTGGGAGACACCTGCTATACCTATTGTACTTGTGAAGAATTTACATCTTGGGACTCATCATCAACAAAAATTATTTGATGACCCCATTCTCCCCCTTCATCAAAAATTACATCCCTGAAAAGTATAATTTTATGAGTCTTGGGATTGTAGAGTCTATATGATTTGGTAGACTCACAATACCCTAAAAATATACAAGCTTGAATTTTGGGATCAAGCTTCTTCCTTTTCTCATCAAGAATGTGCGCATATGCTAAAGAACCAAAAATTTTGAAGTGCTTTATATTTGGTTTTTTTTCATACCACCCCTCATAATGAGTGATACCATCTAAACTAGAAGTTGGACTTCTATTTAGAATGTATACACTAGTTCTTACAGCATCAGCCCAGTACATATTAGTTAGATGCTTAGTTTGAAGCATCGTTCTCGCCATCTCAACTATGGTGTGGTTCTTTCTCTCTACCACACCATTATGTTGTGGGGTGTAGGTGTATCGCTCCAAATTTTTTGCATCCTTACCTTCAGGCTATAGGATCCGCGCCCGGAAGGGGGATGTGAAAAGGATGGGACAATACCTCGGATTGAGAGGCCCTTTGAAGGTCCCGCCTCTCGGGGGAGGGGTATAAGGGTGAATTTTTGATGGATGGTGGGTTCACCAAGAAACTTTTGAATGGCGGTTTCCACGCCTAGGTTGACAAGTGAGTTTGATGTGTTCATTTTTATACTCGATCATTCAACTCCTAGGTTTGGCCAAGATGAATCTAAACTATTCTATATGCCAATGCTGATTTAAATGAATACAAAAAATAGGAATGAATGCTAATAACAGAGAATATGCTAGCTAGAATGTGTCATACCTGATTTCGGATGTTTGATGAAGATTCTGAGTCTTGTAGCAGTTCAGATCGCCTCAATTCATACGTAATCATCTGATATTTCATAGGATCATCCCAAATCATAGAAGGTCATCTGAAATCAGACAGAATCATCTAAAATCTGACGAATTCATCAAAAACCTGCAATCACAAAAACAGACGCAAAATACCAAATATGCAAGTGCAGAAGCAAAGGAGAATGGTAGAAATAACAGCAAACATGCCTAAATAATGGATTCCAATAACAAATAAGGAAATGCAGTAGATTTAATGATTGATTTTAACTTTATCATGCGGTTATGCTAAATGAGGTGAACTCCAAGATGCAAAAACATAATAATTTAAGACAGTGCAGAAATACAATAGGAAAAATGCAGAGAAAGCTAAGGAAATGCAAACTCTAGACTCTGATTGCCCCCAATCTGGACTACAGTCAGGATCACCTCCAATCGTACGAGATCGTCTGTGCTCCTCGACAAAATCATCTGTAATCATCCGAGATCGTCCACGATGATCCGAGCTAGCTTCGACTGAAAAATAGTAGAGTTCCTGCAAGAAAATGCAAAATATAGAATACAATAGTAGTGCGAGGGAATAAGGAACTAAATCTATAGGAAAAATCCATCAGCTAAGGGGTTTAGGGGGTTCAGGGGGATAAACTAGAAAAATCCTAGTTTATATAGGATTAGGAAGAGGTTAGGAGGTTGGGGATCATCCCAATCTGGGAGATCTCCAACAGGGAAATCTCCAACTGCGCAGACGCATTTTTGCCCAAGTTGGAGAGGTTGTTGAAACAGAAGCTAATTATGAAAATTTGGTTTTGGGACGAAATCGTCTGGACGTTCTGTTCCAGACGAATTCGTCAGATCGAGGATGATTTCGTCTAATCTGCGACGATATCGTCCAACGGTCAAAACAAATCCTAAAAATGGCATGAAAAACGGGGAAAGCGGGTAACAGGCGGTTTAACGGGCAGTTTGGGGTTAAAATTCAAATTTTTATCTTTTATCTTTTTACTAAGGTTTAACCGTGCCAATTTTAGGGTGCTACATTTTGCCCCCTCTTTAGCGAATTTTTCGAAGAAAATGCGTTAAAGACGAGTTTTTCCCGTTTTACGAGAAAGCAAAAATATACTCAATTTTTTAGACGACGATTCTTGGTCGAATCGTACGAATGCTGACTATGGTGCCCCCTCCGTGTTTTTACCCAAATCGAACGTTTGAGGTAAAAACGCGAAAAAGCAAAAATTAAAATGTTGATTTTTAAATAAAATTAAGAAAATAGGGTAAAACCCTAATTCATTTTTACTGTTCACTTTTACTGTTCCAGAGCTCTGTAGAGAGAAAAATGGTGGAGACAGCGCACAGAGCGACAGAGGTCCGACGCGGGCTACGGGTAAGGATCTAATCCTAGTAGATTAGGTTTGATTTAACTTTGTGCAAGTTTTTGGATTTAAATTTGATTGTTTGGGGCATCACGACCGTTTTTAGGCCATCGACGTCGTCGGGACGAAATCGTCCCGATTTCATCAAAATCGTCAATTTCGTCTGAGGGCAAAATCGACGAATTAGGGGCGATCTCGTCCAACAAGGGGCGATCCCCAAGTTGCGAAATCGAAGATGATTTCATCCTCACAAAGGATGATTTTGCCCAATTTGGGACGATATCATCCAATGGTGGACGATATCATCTTTAACTTGATTTTAAAATGTGTTTAATTTGATTTTAATGATTGATTTATTAATGATTTTGTTGTTTTATTGTTTGTTTTGCAGAAAGGGTTACTAAAGAGTCGAGAATGGAAATACGATGGACTAAGAGATGACATAGCCACGCTCGACCAGGCAGAGCGCGACCGACTAGCACAGGTCGGTCTACAGCATGTGGCAGAGATGCCACAAGTACCGACTGACATGGGGCTACTGACAACCCTAGCAGAGAGGTGGTATCCGGGGTCATCCTATTTTTGGTTACCGATAGGGGAGATGGCTCCCACTCTAGAGGACGTATGGAGGATCATGAGGATCCCCATACAGGGACGGCTGATGACGCCTATGGCCAATCAGGGCCAGGCGATGATGAGGCTGACTGGAGACCCGAGCTTCACCCTGGAGAAGGGCGGGGTGAACATCGAGTCTCTACGGTAGATGCCTGGGGCATCTAGGCTGACTCAAGTTTTGGCAGGAGTGGTTGGTGGCTTACTGCTGTGCCACCAGAGCGGATGCAGACTACCGTGGGTGCTCTCAGACATAGTCTACGACATGAGAGACCATGGGTATAGATTTGCATGGGGCAGCTTTGTACTTTGCCGCTTGTATAGGATCCTGCATGGGGTCGTATACAAGGGAGGTCGATGTCTGGTCTTGACATCGCTACTACAAGTTTGGTGCTGGGAGCACATTGCGGTGCGGAGGCCGGTAGGGCTCCCATTGATAGGGGTTGACCGGGAGAGGCCCCGGGTTTTCTATTGGTGGCTACAGAGGGGGTCACAGCGGTGGATAGATCTGTCGATGTCACGGAGGTTGCTAGACGACCTCATCCCAGACCAGATCACCTGGAGGCCATGGCGAGAGCACCCCGGGTGGGCAGAGGATGGGCAGGAGCTGGCTCGCATCAGGCGAGTCTACTGGCTGAGGATGGAGCGGGGAGAGGTAGAGCTCCACCGCTACGATCGGGTACTATGGTAGTTCGGTCTACAGTAGGGGATCCCTTCTCTCAGGGATTACGAGTACTCTCGGACTATTCGAGATAGTACACTCGAGCGGGGCTCTAGATATGCAATGATTCTAGAGTCGGATGTGGATGATGCCCCCATCCAGCCAGTGGATGGTGATGATGTCGAGGTTGCAGATGGCTATGATGCCTGGTATGTAGGCATCCACCCTCCTCGGATGATGAGGGCGTAGGGTCCAGTGCACGCCGTGGTGTGCCAGATGGGGAGGCGATGATAGGCTATGATTGAGGTAGCATGGGGTCATGGTGGGGTAGAGCAGCGATGGTCTCCGTAGGAGAGATGCCAGAGGATGGCACGGGCTCC
Source organism: Wollemia nobilis (assembly GCA_028583015.1). NCBI lineage: Eukaryota > Viridiplantae > Streptophyta > Pinopsida > Araucariales > Araucariaceae > Wollemia > Wollemia nobilis. Next base: position 4,334,583 of record JAQPPZ010017206.1, on the reverse strand, counting down.
CCAGAGACCATAGCAGCCAGGGAGGAGGGAGGAGGGACTGCCTCCTCAGTAGAGGGAGAGACCACCATCGCCCGATAAGGGCAAGGGTGTCGAGGTGGGAGAGAGCAACGAGACGGTGGCTCTCTGGGCTGAGGTTGCCCACCTCCGGGCTCAGGTGCAGACATTGCAGGATGAGGCTACACGGCTCAGAGCTCGAGGCAGAGGAGCGAGCACTCAGGATCTGGCGTGGTCTATTGCTCAGACCGCATTCTACCAGGGGCTATACTATCACATGGTTCCAGAGAACCAGAGGGTACCACTGCCAGCCCCTATTGCAGAGCCGATCATGATGGGATCGTCGAGGACATCCTCATGATCGACGACGAGGACCCGAGATACAGCCCGAACCTCTATGGGACCACCTCCTCCACGTCAGGGTGGGGGAGGAGATGAGGCTGAGAGCTCGAGGGCTTCTCGAGGCTAGGTGGCTATGGACTGTATAGATTTTGTATAGATTTTTGAGAGGATTGAGTATGCCAGGGTATAGATTATGGCATACCAATCCAGTTTTGATATGATGTATATAATTTTTGTGATATATATATATATATATGATCTTTTTGATATGACTTGTTCATATGTTTTTATGATGCTTCAATGTTTGAATTGTTTGCTTGTTTGATTGATGATTCATGTAATTATGTGGTTTGGAAATATTATAATTTGATGTCATGCTGTGAAATTTAAATGAAATAATCTGATGTAAACAATTGGTTGTTTGTGATGTGATTTGATGAAAAAATAAAAAGAGACTTCTAACAATAATTTCAAAGGACATTGTCACTGTTATAGACCATTTCATGGAGTCGCCGCTCACTCGGTCGTCAAGCTAATCCCAATATAGAAATATTGCTAAAAGTAAAAGAGTGCTTAAGAGACTGTCTTAAGACTTTGTGTTGTAATGATGGAGATAATGATGGTTTGATGATTTGTTTTCAGATTTTCATAAAAATAGTATGCATGAGATACTAAAAGAAATATGATTTTGCTAGGCATAAATTCCTAAGTGTGATAAAATTTTGAACAATTCCTTAGAAATTATACCATGGTTGCAAAATTGAATGTTGACATAATGACATGAAATAGAATAAGTGTTCGTTCGTTTTAAAGCATAATTGTGTAACATAATGATGCAAGTCATATGCTTTTTATGCATTTGTTTTTGAAATAAATGGAAAATAAAATTAGAACAATGGTTTGCGCTAGGCATAGAATTATAGGTATAGACTTATACCATCATCGCGAAATCCAAAGAAGAAAAATAGATATTTTGGTTTTATTGCAAGATTGATTTTTGACTTTTGATAAACAGAAAAATAATAATATGAAAATTTTGTTTGAAATCATTTTTGTGATTTTGTGAAAAGATGTATGTAATTGCTTTTATACAAAACAAAAATTCTGAAATAAAAGGGTAAAATTATTCCGAAAAGAATTACAGAAACATTTTAAATTATCTCAAAGACAAATGTAGATTTATAAGGGATCCTCATGTGCAAATGTGAGTTCATTACCGATCTTGATTTATCATAATGATACAAAATCTCTCAAATACAAATGTGTGTGCGATTGTATTGTTCATTCACCAATTTTGAGCAAGATAATTTGATACAAGTAATTTGCCTTAACCAAATGAATGTTCGTTGACCATGATTTATATGCATGTAACCGTACCAGACTACTATGTAAGTTAGGTTATCAAGAGCTAGCTAATCCATAAGTTGACATAGGTCTGTACAAAAGAAGGTCGCTAATGTGACAGACATATCACCACGCTAGGAATTACCCAAGGCCAAGTGGGTTGGGCACAAACCACCTGTTATGGGGCTTACCTCACAGTTTTCGAATAATTGAGAATTCCAGGGATTCAAGCTCATTCACCCTTCTTTTCTTTTCAAGGGGTAGGGAAAGGATTTTATTGCATTTTGCTTTTGCGTTTCTCTTTTGCTTCTTTTTTTTTTTTCTTTTTTTTTTTGTACTTTTGTATTTTTGCTTGATATTTGAGATAATGCTGAAATATTGCTGTGATGATACAAAATAACATTTTTCTTTTTCTCTTTTTCTTGAACTTTTCTTTTCTTCCTATGCTAGGGATACTTGCTCGGATTAGTCGTAGAGCAAGGGATTTTTATTCTGGGTAGGGGTGAGCTTGTCCTTTTGTCAATTCTCAAAGATTCTAGACCATGTGCATGATAGGATAGCAGGGGAAACTTTTCGCTCAAGAAACCATTTCTACTATGTAGCATCATATCGAATTTGCAATGAAATCATTTTAATGTGAAAAGATATACTTAGTTCAAGTAAATAACAAGATCAGTTCTCTATGCTCAAAACTTTATTTAATGCAACTGTGGACTTTGATATAAGAGAGATTAATAATCATACCAAAATAAAATCAAGATATTTATTCATGTGAATGTGAAAGTGCGGGATTCCAAATAAATGCTAATTTATCCAAAATAACTGAAAATATAACTGCAATACTGCACAATTTGATAGGTATGAAAATAAAATATGTTTTTGAAGGGTTTTGATGATTTTGATGTTTTTGATGTTTTTGATTTTAAGTTATGAATTGAAAGAATAAATACTATGATTGTTTTTGAAATGTTTTATATGGATGACTAAAATGAAACAATATGCAAAATAACAATATATACAATGATGAAATGACCATATTTTATGCATAGTAGCGTTTAAGATGCATAATGTTCATAGGTTCTTTAAGTTCTTTACCATCTAAGGTAGATAATTTGTATGCTCCCGATCCAAATTTAGCAAGTGATGACATATGGTCCAAGCCAGTTGGGCTCAAATTTACCTTTAAGGTTTTTAGTTGCATTAGTATTTTTTTGATTTTCTTTTAAGACAAGGTCGCCGATCTCAAAGGATCGATGATGAACTTTCTTAAGGTATGCTCGCTTAAGCTTGTTTTGGTAGGCACGAAGATGCTCCAAAGCATTGATGCGCTTTTCATCTAAGAGTTCCAGCTGACTAAATCTGCCAACACGATATTCATCCCCTACTTCAGTATCTTGAAGTAGTAGAGCTAAAGAAGGAACTTCTAATTCAAAGGGAAAAATGGCTTCAACACCATAAACCAAGACAAAAGGTGAAGTTCCAGTGGGGGTTCGAACACTAGTTCGATAGGCCCACAAAGCAGGATATAATTGAATGTGCCAATCTCGACCGGATTTATTGACCAATTTTTTGAGAATTTTGATTAAGGTTTTATTAGATGCTTCTGCTTGGCCATTACCCTGAGGATAATAGGGAGTGGACCAACGATGTTGAATTTTATATTTTTGACATAATTTTTTAACATCTTTATTTTTGAAACAAGTTCCATTATCTGAAATGAGATTTGCAGGAATTCCAAACCTACAAATAATTTGATTAAAAATAAACTTGGAAACTTGGGTTCCAGTGCAAGAAGCTAATGGCATAGCTTCAACCCACTTCGTGAAATACTCAAGTGGCGGTTATGATGAATTTGTGTCCATCGGATGACACCGGGTTGATTTTTCCAATGATGTCTAAGCCCCATTTTGAAAAGGGCCAAGGAGATGAAATAGCCTCGCAGCTTCTTGTGCAGGCTCATGGACAAGGTCAGCGTGTTCCGGCACTTGTCGCAATGTCGCACATAATTATGTGCATCATTTTCCATGGTAGGCCAAAAATATCCTATCCGAAGGAGTTTCTTAGCAATGGCGCTACCACTAAAATGTCCCCCACAAGATCCATTATGGGCTTCATTCAAAGCTGATCTAGATTCTTCTAGATTCAAACATCGTAGTAAGATGCCTTCAAAAGATCTTCTATACAAGGTATTACCAATAATCACAAAGCGACTTGCTTGTCTACGTAATAACCTACGCTGGTTGCTAGTACAACCATCAGGGAGGGTTCCTTTTTGCAAAAAATTAAATATATCAATGTACCATGGTTCAGGAGTTGTTTCGTTGATGAGAAACACATCCAAAGGTTCTAAGCATGATTTTCTTGAAGCGGGTTCCTGGAGTCGATGAATAATGATGGTAGCATATTCATCGTCTAACTCCAAGGGTAAAAGAGATGCAACTGCAGCCATAGCGTCAGCGCACGATTGCTAGTTCGAGGAATAGCTTCCAAAGTAACTTGATCAAACAAGGATAATAATTGCAAAACATATGCTTTATATGGGCGTAATTTATCATCTCTGGTCTGATAAACATCATTAATTTGATTTATGACAAGTTGAGAGTCATCGAAAACCAATAAATTTTTAATTTTCAATGCCAAGGTAGCTCGTAATCCAAGGATAAGAGCTTCATATTCAGCAGTGTTATTGGTGCAAGCAAATGTTAATTTAAAGGACAGAGGTATAAGATGTTTCTACGGAGATATTAAAATAATACCCGCACCAGCCCCACTCATGCATCGGGCTCCATCAAAGTATAGGGACCATTGCTCTGAATGGTCCGCCTCTAGTTTAAGGCATTCATCAGGAAACTCAATGATGAGGGGATGAGTAGATTCTAAGGGTGCAGCAGACTAATTGATCTGCTATGATTTGACCCTTAACAGACTTCTGTCCTATGAATGTGAGTTCAAATTCGCTTAGCGCAAGAACCCACTTGGCTATGCGACCAGATAAATACGGTCGACTCATGAGATATCGCAAAGGGTCGAATTTGGCAATAACATACGTTTTTCGATCGAGCATATAATGTCATAGTTTCTATGTAGAAAATATGATCGCTAGACATAATTTCTCTAATATGGTATAGCGAGTTTCATAACTGATTAAGGTTCTACTGATGTAATAATTAGCACGTTCTTTCTTCTCATCGTCAAGCTGAGCTAACATAGCTCCTAAGGCAGAATCGAAAGCAGAAATGTACAAGATAAATGGACGATCAGATCTAGGTGGGGAAAGCACTGGTGGTTTAAGGAGATATTGCTTAAGGAGTTCAAATGCTTCTTGGCATTCTTCATCCCAATGAAAAGAGACATCTTTCTTAAGAAGCTTAAGAAAGGGTCCAGTTTTGTCCGCCAACTTATCGATGAAGCGGCGAATAGCTTGAAGCTTACCTTGTAAACTTCGTAATTCTGATATATTGGTGGGTGCGGGCATATCTGTGATAGCCGCGATCTTGAGAGGGTCAATTTCAATGCCACGTAAAGAGACTATAACCCCTAATAATTTATCGGACTTAACTCCGAATATGCATTTGGCTGGATTTAGTCGGATAAGATATTCCCTTAACCGATCAAATACTTTTCTCAAGTCATTTAAATGATCATCTTCTTTGATAGAACGAGCTATAATATCATCTACATAATCATGTAGGATATCATGCATCATATCGTGAAAGATATAAGTCATAGCTCGTTGATAGGTTGCACCTGCATTCTTTAAGCCAAATGGCATCACTTTCCAACAAAAGGTTCCCCAAGGGGTAATAAAGGTTGTTTTAGCCTGGTCTTCAGGAGCTATCCTAATCTGATTATAACCAGAAAATCCATCCATTAAGGATATCATTCTGCTTCTAGCAATAAAGTCAATGATCTGATCCATGTTGGGAAGGGGAAAATCATCTTTAGGGCATGCAACATTAATATCTCTAAAGTCTGTACAAACCCTAACTTTAGTGGCTTCTTTCTTAGTTACTGGAACTACATTTGAGATCCATTCAGCATAATCAATGGCTTGTATAAAAATGACTTTCAACAGTTTTTCTAGTTCTCCTTTGACTAGTAAGGCCACTTTAGGATGCATTTTTCTAAGTTTCTGTTTAACAGGTTTAGCATCTGGATGGACTACTAGATGATGCATAACTACATAAGGGTCCAAACCTGGCATGTCTTCATATGTCCAAGCAAAGACATCTTCATAGTCTTTAAGAAATGAAATGTATTTATCTTGTTTTTCTTGACTTAATTCTGATCCAATATTGATTATGTGAGGGTTATGTTCGGTTCCAATGTTAATTTTTATAACGTTTTCAACTTCCATATGTAAATCTCTCTCAAAATTAGGTGGGGCGGGTGAAACACCCAATTCTTGTAATTCTTCCAAGGTTAACTTGGATAATTCGTCTTGAGGAGTCGTAGCTTCAAGTTGGGCTATACTCGGTATAGAGCCATCAAAATAAAATTCATTATATAACAATTCCTCAATGGAAACATCATGAAAGATATCTCCCTCCAACTCGTCGTCGGATTCGGCAATCATTTCAGGGTAAGCTATGGATAGCATATTGCAGGTAAAGGAATTATTCTTTGCACGCAAAGAATCTTGTTTATCCAGATAATCTTGGTAACATACAAGATGGTCATCATCCTCAAATGGGAAGGGCTGACCTTTACTAGAAAATAGGCCCACACCACAGCGGGAAGGCCACGGTTCTACCTCAAAAGGTTCTTTCATACCATTTTGGAAAGGTCCCAAACCTTTCCCTTTATATCCCAGTTTAAGCATTATGGGCTTAGCTTTAATATACTCATTAGCAAAATAGCATCTAGCATATCCATCACAATGTGTCTTAATGTTTCTGGGTATTCTTCCCCAATCATATCCCTTATAAATAAAAGCACAACTCCCGACTTGGTAGATACTTCCCATAGGTTGTGGGAGGCCCAAGGTACGAGGAGAGGATGGGAGTTTATTTAAAAGAAGGGAAGTTTGCATGGCAGTGTTGGTTTCTTCTGATATAAGAATTTTAGATAAATCGGGTAAGAGCTCATCAGTGAGAGCATAAGAGGTAGAAGGAACATTTCCTACATCGTCGGATGTGGAAAGGATGCCTGTAGTGGATGTAGATGTTATAGGGATATTGATGGGTGAGTCTATAGGTATGGAAGATATAGGAGTAAAACAGGAAGCATTGGTTGTAATTTTGGGATCTTTTCGAGGTCCTAATGTGGTTTGTTCAGAAGATGGTTGAGCTATATGTATAGGTGTAGTTGAAAGAGTAGATGATGTTATGGGTGTGTGTTTCACACGTTTGGGCGGATGATGAGAATTAGGATGTGTGGATGACAGGGCAGGGCAAAATTGAACTCCAACAGGTTCTACCAAAGCACACATATCAAAGGGTCTAGGATCACCATGAATGGTAACCAACTGGTTTTTAAATTTGAATTTAACACACTGATGTAAAGTGGATGGAACCGCTCGCATCGCGTTGATCCAAGGGTGACCCAAAAGTATATTGTATGATGCAGGGCAATGTACAATAAACACGGTCGTATCTAGGGTTCTAGGACCAACTTGCAAGGGTATAGTAATGACTCCACACGTTTCTTGTGTCTCGTCATTGAAGGCTTTTATAATCATATCAGTTCTTTTCATTTCGTCACTTCTAAACCCAAATCGTTGGTAGAAGTCAAAAGTGCATATGTTTAAAGATGAACCATTATCAATCAAGACTCGCTTAACGACTACATCTCCAATTAGGGCAGTAATATATAAGGGGTTATCCTTATGTAAACTATGTTGTGGGATATCTCTATCTCGAAAGTCAATACAATCGACTTCTCGAGTGATGATAGTATTGGACATGGCTTCAGGTTGAATATTTTGTGGTACCATCATTTGGCTTAATGTGAGCATTAATTCATCCCTATGGGTAGGAGAAGATCTTAACAGGTCCAAAAGGGAAATTCTAGCTGTAGTATTGGATAATTGTTCATTAATATTATAAGGAGGCTTAGGTTGAACATTAGGCACATAATTCCCTTTATTGGGATTTTTCAAAACAAATGGAGCTGATCCATCGTTCTGAGTTTGATCCTGTTGAGAGTTTTGAGCTTGTTGTCTGGTAATGGCTCCGATGGTTCCTACAATATTATTTTGCAAGTGATGAATAGGTCTTGGTCTAGCGTTTATGGCTTGTTCATTAGAAAGTATTTGGTGAGAAGATGGTCTAGTAGTGACTCTTCTAGGAAATGGTTCTTCCGGAACCATAGAACTTGTGATAGGTTGAATAGGATCTGATTCATCTTCAGAACTATTCGATTGATTTGAGGTGATTTCCATGTCACTTTCAGTCTCATATTCGGTGTCACTAAGATCAAGTATCCGAATATTATGTAGAGGTCTAGTCGTAACTATGGATAAAGTTGTGTCAAATATTTGAGGATCATGAATAGGTAATTGTCCACTAATAGTCCCTACATATCGGGTAGGAGGGGGAACATTATGATGCTCAATTTGATTAGCCACCTCTTTACCATGCTTTGGTAAAGGATGTTGAAATATGTCCAATGATTGATTGGCATTCTGATTCTGATTTTGGGGAATGTTCTTTTGAGCATTATTAGAAGGATTTTGTTTAGGTTGAAAGGCTTGCACCTCCATCTCATTGTTATCAATCAAATCTTGTATTTTATGTTTTAATATTTTACAAGAGTTGGTAGCGTGTCCAGGTCCTCTATGAAAATCACAATGTAAATCAGCTCTGTATCCGGGTATGGTTGGATCAGGTTCCCGGATAGTTGGTAATTGGATCAAACCTCGTGCTAGTAATTGCGGGAGAATGGTTGATAAAGGTTGATTTAACCTAGTAAATTCTCGGGGTGGTTTATCAGGAGGTTTCAATATAAACTTCTCTGTTGTTTTCACAGTATTAACATTGGCAATGTTTCTGCTATCAGTGACTCCGTCACCCACAACTTGTTTATTTTTATATTGATTTCTGGATGTTTTCTCATCATCTTTCTTTTTGAGCTGACCTCTTCTAATGAGAGCATCTTCCACCCTTCGAGCTAAATCGATAGCTTGATCGAAGGTGGTCAAGGTAGCAGTTGATAATTCATAGGATAGTTGTTCTTGTAAATTATTGATAAAAATATCCAACATTTCCCGATAAGGTAACACAAAGTGTAATTTTCCTATCAACCGCCTCCATCGAGCTAAGAAGTCAGCAAAACACTCATCTTTGTCTTGTTTTAGGTTGTACAAATCTTTAATGGTTACATGCCTTTCGATATAGGCACTAAATTGATGCACAAAATATTCGACGGTCTCTTCAAAATTTCTCAAAGAATGAGTGGGCAGTTGATAATACCACTCCAATGCCATCCCCCCTAAGCTTTTCGGGAACATTTTTAGTAATAACAAGTCATCATGTGATATGTCATGACATGCTATCCTAAACATACGAAGATGCTCTATGGGATCTTCAGTTCCTTTATATATAGGTAGGACAGGCATAGGAAAGTGTTTGGGATATGGTTGTGCTACAACTATAGGGTCTAGAGGTTGACTACACATCTCTCGATAATTGTACGAGGGACGGTAGGGATCTATCCGGTCCATGCGAGAGACTAACTGTTTCACCATGGCTTCCAGATTACCAGTTTGTCCACCATATTGGTTTGGTGGTACATGAGTATGGGACTTGTGAGCGTAGGAAGGCGGGACATAAGGATTAGATGCTATATTGTTGTTATGCAAATGATTGGTAGGAAGAGTATTATGAAGAAGATTTGGTGTAGTATTATGTTGTATCCCAGATTGTTGGAAATTGGTATTTGGTTTTGTTTTAGGCTTTTGTTGATTTGAGGTATATTGATCAATAGCTTGGCGAAATAGAGCAGTGAATGAAGGTTTCTTTTGTGTGGGAATAACCCTTGGCTTGGTAACAGGCACTCTAGGTGGTTGGGTAACCTGTTGTTGTTGCATGTTCTGGATTATAGTAGCCATGTCCAAATTGGACGGTCCAGCTTGATCACTCTCTTGATCAACGAAGGACAAAGGATTAGTGCGTGTGTGATAGATGTCTTCTAGGGTTGCTTGAGTGTCACTAATTTGATCTTTATCCATATGAACTGCTCTATTAAGAGTGCCAATATTAGTATTGAGGAATTTCCAAAAATGTTCCATGTTATCAAAAGTAACAGCTCCTTTCGAAGTTATTTTAGGAGATGAGGATCCTTCCTCTCTATCATTTTCTTTTTGTTCATTTGCATCCACAAATTCTTCTTCTTGTTGGTTTAAGGTTCCTTCTTCCTGAATTGGGTCTTCAAGAAGGGCATCTTGTTTATTTATGGTTTTTCTTAACCAATCTTCTTCTACTTCAATTTGTTTTCCATTCCCGAGTCTAGTCATTATGTCTAAATTTAGATTTTAGCAAATATATATTAATATATTTGCGACAGATTTTGGGAGGTATATATTTTAATTATATACCTACTATAATGCTTAAAAGAAAATGTTTTGATTTTTTTGTTATGATTTTGTTTTGTTTTTGTTTTTGTTTTTATGCTTATAAAGGCAATAAACAACACACTAAATACAAGAAATAACAATAATAAAATAATAGCTTAGTTTTCTATAAATAGTTTATAGATATCATTGATAGGATCAAGTTCATCAGAGTCATAAAATGCTCCTCTTCAAATTGGAAATGGTTTTTCAAGAACTTGATAAAGTGTGCTATAGTGATATTATCTGTTTTAGATTCTGTTTTGTAAAAATAAATCTCATGACAATACTCTCGATATAACACAGCTCTGGGAACTCTATTCCATCTTTGTCTATCCGTAAGAACGACCTCTTGGTCCTCTATACGAGACAAAAATTTATGTACTATAACTGCATTATCGAGGTATTCCTCAAAGGTATACAACTCAAAAGACACAAGGGCTCTTTTATCTGCTAACCACCTATGGCAAGCTCTCTGAAGTTCATGATACAAAATCACTTGATCGGGATCCAGGATTCTATCTAGGACAAACCTCTTAATTTGCCTAAGTTCGGTTGCTCTAGATGAAATGAGATTCAATCTCCTATCAAGTTCATCCCACAAAGGTTGAACCCTACTTGTTTGAGGTACTCTAAGCACAGAAGTAATCTCTATAGCTGCTAATTGATTTTCAACATTAATGGTGACAACTCGTCTTTTATTATAGTCTACCATCTAAATATGATATGCAATTTTTTAATTCTAAATGCATTTATGTTTTGCTTTTTTTATTTTTATTTTCAAAAGGTTTTTGTTTTCAAAAGGTTTTTGTTTCACGTCGGGTTCACCAAAATGTATCGCTCCAAATTTTTTGCATCCTTACCTTCAGGCTATAGGATCCACGCCCGGAAGGGGGATGTGAAAAGGATGGGACAATACCTCGGACTGAGAGGCCCTTTGAAGGTCCCGCCTCTCGGGGAGGGGTATAAGGGTGAATTTTCGATGGATGGTGGGTTCACCAGGAAACTTTTGAATGGCAGTTTCCACGCCTAGGTTGACAATGAGTTTGATGTGTTCATTTTTATACTCGATCATTCAACTCCTAGGTTTGGCCAAGATGAATCTAAACTATTCTATATGCCAATGCTGATTTAAATGAATACAAAAAATAGGAATGAATGCTAATAATAGAGAATATGCTAGCTAGAATGTATCATACCTAATTTCGGATGTTTGATGAAGATTCTGAGTCTTGTAGCAGTTTAGATCACCTCAATTCATACGTAATCATCTGATATTTCATAGGATCATCCCAAATCATAGAAGGTCATCTGAAATTAGACATAATCATCTAAAATCTGACGAATTCGTCAAAAACCTGCAATCACAAAAATAGACGCAAAATACCAAATATGCAAGTGCAGAAGCAAAGGAGAATGGTAGAAATAATAGCAAACATGCCTAAATAATGGATTCCAATAACAAATAAGGAAATGCAGTAGATTTAATGATTGATTTTAACTTTATCATGCGGTTATGCTAAATGAGGTGAACTCCAAGATGCAAAAACATAATAATTTAAGACAGTGCAGAAATACAATAGGAAAAATGCAGAGAAAGCTAAGGAAATGCAAACTCTAGACTCTGATTGCCCCCAATCTGGACTACAGTCAGGATCACCTCCAATCGTACGAGATCGTCTGCGCTCCTCGACAAAATCATCCGTAATCGTCCGAGATCGTCCACGACGATCCGAGCTAGCTTCGACTAAAAAATAGTAGAGTTCCTGCAAGAAAATGCAAAATACAGAATACAAACAGTAGTGCGAGGGAATAAGGAACTAAATCTATAGGGAAATCCGTCAGCTAAGGGGTTTAGGGGGTTCAGGGGGATAAACTAGAAAAATCCTAGTTTATATAGGATTAGGAAGAGGTTAGGAGGTTGGGGATCATCCCAATCTAGGAGATCTCCAACAGGGAAATCTCCAACTACGCAGACGCATTTCTGCCCAAGTTGGAGAGGCTGTTGAAACAGAAGCTAATTATGAAAATTTGGTTTTGGGACGAAATCGTCTGGACGTTCTGTTCTAGACGAATTCGTCAGATCGGGGATGATTTCGTCTAATCTGCGACGATATCGTCCAACGGTCAAAACAAATCCTAAAAATGGTGCAAAAAATGGGGAAAGCGGGTAACAATGGGTTTAACGGGCAGTTTGGGGTTAAAATTCAAATTTTTATCTTTTATCTTTTTACTAAGGTTTAACCGTGCCAATTTTAGGGTGCTACAATAGACAGTGGTGAATTGCCTTTCGATCCCACTTACTTTACAATATTTCAAGAATTCTTTTGAGGAGTACTCACCTCCTTGATTTGTCCTGAGATATTTTACAAAATACTCACTTTCTTTCTCTACATTGTTTCTGAAATCTATGAAGCAATCAAAAGCTTTGTCTTTATGTTTCAAGAAATAAATCCAGCACATTCTAGAGAAATCATCTATGAAAGTGAGAAAATAGGAATTGTTTCCGATACTCTTTGTCTACATTGGACCACAGATGTCCGAATGCACTAAATGAAGTGGATAGCTGGCTCTCCACGCTTGTCCTTTTGGAAACTTAGACCTTGAGTGCTTTCCCAAAGCACATCCTTCACAGACCTCCTTCTATTTGTTGATTTTGGGAAGTCCTGTCACCATAGCTTGAGAAGTTAACAGTTTCAAGCTAGTGAAATTAAGGTGACCATATCGCAAGTGCCAAAGTACACTTGGATTAGTTATAGCTACATTTGCAAGTTGAGCTCCCATTGGCTCACCAAATTTGAGATGGAATAACCAATTCTTGGTCATTGGGACATGTGTGACGACACGATTACAATTATTTTCAAGAATGATACATTTTCCTTCATCAAAAACAAGTTTGTAATTATTCTCCATCATTTGCCCAACGCTTAGCATATTGTGTTGGAGCTTTGGAGTGTAGTAGATGTCATTCACTTTCTTTAGGCCTTCTTTTGTTGGAACCTCCATGGCTCCAATGCCTTCGACTTGCAAAGATTTATCATACCCTAACTTGATGTGGGATTTATATGTGGAATCTAGAGTAGCAAATAGATTTTCTTTGCCACTCATATTTTTTGAGCAACCAGTATCCAAAATCCATGTGTCATTTAGATTTTGTTCTGATTGTCCATATGAAAGAAAAATATTAGAGGTATCATCTTCTTCACCATAATTTCCATATTGACTGTTGCTGCCTTGAGAAGATTTTGACCAGCAGTCACGAGCAAAGTGACCTAGCTTGCCATAGTTAAAACAAGTTGTTTTGGACTTGTCACTTCCTCATCCTTGATTTCCACTTCGTCTTGGATTTCCTCCTCAATTTTGGTTTCCACCTCTGTTCTGATTGCCTCCTCTATTGGAGTTGCCTCCTCTGTTTTGATTGCCTCCTCTATAGTTGTCTCTACCTCTACCTCTTCGCTAGCCTCTACCTTGACCTCTTCCACATCCTCTTCCAGTATTTTCATTGGATGTGAAGGCTTTATCATCGCCTCCATAGCTGGTTGAAGGAGATTCCTGTAATCTCTCTTCATGAGACATTAACGACCCAATTAATGCATCAAATGTTAAAGTGGAAAGATATTTTGACTCTTCTATGATTATGGCTATGTGATTCCATCTTTGAAGAAGTGTTCGTAACACTTTCTTTACAATTGTTTCAGGCTTAATTTCTTTGCCAAGAGTAACCATTTTATCAACTACTGCTTTCACTCTGACACAATAATCACCTACTTTTTCATCTTCTTTCATTCTGAGATTTTCAAAATCTTGTTTTAGTGTTTGAAGCCTCACTTGCTTCACTTGATCACTTCCTTAGAATCCGTCTTTCAAAGATTTCCACGCATCTTGTGCAGTTATACAAGCGGCTATTCTAGGGAATATACTCTTCTCCAATGTTGCTTGGAGATGATAAAGAGCAGAGGAGTTGCTCTTTTGTGCTTCTTTCTTTGTTTTCTTATCTGCGACACTTAATGTTGTCCAATCTGTGGGTTCGGTGTAACCCTCTTCCACTATGTCCCACAAACATTTCCCTATGAGTAAGGTCTTCATTTTGATAGACCAATACTCGTAGTCATACCCATTGAACTCTGGAATTGGTAGATTGTTATGTGAGGCCATAGTTACTAAAACACTCTTTTATTTCTCGGTTACAATAAAGCACTCTACTTTTTCAAATAAGGAAGAAGGAAGAAGGAAGAAAGAAGAAGAAATAAGAGATTACAAATTTAAGTCAAATCTGACTTGATTCACTCTTTCACTAATTGCTTGTTCCTCTTGTTGTGGCGCTACTATTTCTTGATTCACGAAATTATCTGCTACTTGTTCTTCATCGTCATTGATCAATATTATCTCAGGTGATTCTGGTTCTAGAATTTCTACTGAATTATCATAAGGAGTATATTCAGATTCTTGTGGTGCAACTTCTATGGATTCAGATTGCTCAAATTGACTCCCAAAGGAGTTATCTTCAGAGTCTGCCTCGTACCCTAAGTCTGGATGCCTCTGGTGTGCTATTACTGCGTTTTGCAACTGACTAAACACAGTATGAAGCCCATAAGCTCATACTTTTTCATCAAAGCTTTCAGCATTCTCTCTTACCAAAAGTGCACAAAGTGCATGATAACATCCTGTGGAGCGAATCATGAATTTTGCCCTTCAATTTACCTCTTTTTACAAATTCCTAGTCTTCAATATTTTGCCTCTCTCAGACTTTTACAAAGAAATTGTCACAATTTTCCACCTTTGAGTCCTCTTACATAAATTGCCTCTTAGGCAATGTTCTTTTTCTCCTTTTATTGTACTAAAAAGATATCTATATTTCTATTTAATAAAAAATAATAATTGCTTTATAAAAAAAATTAAAAAACAATTATTATTTTAATTTATTAAATATAATATAAATTATTCTTTTTAATATATAAAAAAAACTTTAGAAAGAAAAAAACTTTTTTTATTTTTTTTCAAGCCTGCAGGAGTCGAACCCGCGACTCCTCTCACTAAAAAAAGCCTTCTTACCAACTCGGCTTCCACCGTCGATGGGACTCAAGCACCATACACCTGTATTTCTAAGCTTTTGGGGCAAGTGTACCAAAAAAAAATTAAAACCTTTGTCGCCACCGAGTTTCGAACTTGCGACATGCTGGGGGCGAGCGCCTTAAGGCTGGCTCCTCGAGCTAGTCGAGCTGCGTGGCCCGACGAGGATGCAAGGGAGGCTTGCCTCCTTTGTTTCGTCGTGGCCTACACAAAACAACAAAAAAAAACTTGTGCTTTTATCCCACATTTGCTATGCAAAGGGGAAATAGCACTATATAATCAAAAAGATGCACAAAGCTTATCGATTGCCTTCGGGCAATCGGTGACCGCCCTTTTGCCAACTTCCTTAGCCAATATCCTCGCGCCACATCGCCCTAGTTGCTCTTTTTTTTGCCATGTCGCCTTACGTCCAGTCAGCTCTCCTCTGGTTCGCGTGTCCACGTGTCTGCCTTGCTGTCTGCTTGCCACGTGTCCGCCTCTGGTTTATGTTTTTCCAAGTCACCTGTCAGTCGCTTGGGGAATCGTGCCTGGTGTTCTCTGGTCAGCTGGTCAACCTCAAACTATATGCTCTCTACGGGTCTCCTCTTGACCTCGTCTCGGTTCACGCTCTACGAGCCCTCTCGACCTCCTCGAGATTCGTGCCTCGCTTGTGGGCCTCCTCGGGATCCATGCCTATCTTGCCTTGAAGTCCTAGACACCCTCTGCTCTGATACCAGATATAGAACCAAAAAGTTAGGACATCAAAATATAATATCTGATATTCATTATCCTTGAAAGGTTTGAAAATACATTGCTTAAATACATAAACTAATAACCAATACTTAGAAAGCTTAGGAGAAATATTAGGGAGGAAAGGAAAAAAGGAATTTGAAGTCAAAATCTTCCTGCCATCCATGTCGTCCAATCCTGCTGACTCGGTTGCCGTCCAAGGAGGTAAAAGGGTAAGGTCCAAAGCTTACAGTTGTAAAACAAATTTTTACCATTTTACCATTTTAACTTCCAACAGATTAATTATTTCAAAGCTAAAGCATTATGTGTTCTAGGAAGAGTTGGCCTTGCCATTATTTGGTGGAATTTATGGCTTGAAAGGAATAATAGAATTTTTAAAAATAAATCTCAAAATCATGCCCAAGTTTCGAATCGTATTATTGCTCGTCTTTTAACAAGTGTAGAAAAGGAGGTGTTGATGAATTGGCTACATGTTTTGAACATGAAGAGTCATATGTGATAATGGAATTTAAAAAGGATCTATGTTGATCTAGGGTAAAATGGAAATGTCTAGAAATTGGGTTTATCAAAATTAATTTTGATGGTACTTTTAAAGAAAATCTAGGAAAAACTGGTGGAGGTGGTGTTTTTAGAAATAGTGAAGGCAAAATTCTCTTCACTTACTCATAATCATATGGAACTTCAATTAACAACTATGGAGAGACTAGGGCACTTCTTACAGGGATTAAAATTGCAATAGAAAAATGATGGAAATATATTTCAATTGAGGGGGATTCACAAATTATCGTCAAAACTATTAACAAAAATGGATGTGGATACTAAATACAAAAATAATACTATTGTTGATATTCATCACCTATTATTGGAGGCATCTCTCGGAAGTGTGAGTATATTTATAAGGAAGAAAATTGGGTAGTAGATAATTTAGTCAATTGTGGTGTTGATCTTCATCTTGGTGAAATTCAAATTGCTTTTGATCTTCATCTTGGTGAAATTCAAATTTCAAAAAGCAATTGGCAAGTAAGATTTTATCTCTTAATTAATATCAAGAAAATGGTTGTGGAAAATATATCACTTCAAACAAGTTAAAAAACATATTTAATAAAAACAATTAAAAAATAATAAAAAAACATATAAAATATAATTTAATTAACCTAACAACAAATATAATATTTTAATAAAATAATCTAATAAAAACCAAATATAATCTTAAAAAAAACCATATATATATATATATATATATATATATATATATATATATATATATATATATATATATATATATATATATATATTATATAATTAAATAAAAAGAAAAACCAACTTTTTCCTCCATAAAAAATATATTCAAAAGACAAACTTCCCCTGTTCCTAGAAGAGTTTGCCACCGACCGGACCACCCAACCTCCTTGAAAATTTGAAATTTGAAATTTGAAATCGTGGGCATGAGTAAAAATTGTTTCACGTGTTCAAAGAAAGGAACCAACTTACTTTATTCTTTGTATGCAATTATAGGCCTCGTTCCGTACAAACATTGTTTTAAAATAGCTACACGAATTAGAAGCTTCCTCCTCGTTAAGTCTCTCAAGTCGTAGATTTTATTTCTTAAATTATATTCACTTTTAAAAGACATTTAATTATGATCAATACACTCTATTACCTTCCAAAGACATTTAATTTACCTTTGAAAGACAACGTTTTCATATTCAAAGAAGCTTCAACTAACTCTCACGAGGCCAGGCAGCCTACTTGCAAATTAAAACCATGAACCTTCAAATCATGGGCATGACTGGGAATAGAATAGAATCACGTGCTAATGAAAGGAACTCCAACTGCTTTCAATGCAATTAAATTATTTTTTTGTGCGCCCTTTTTGGTGCAAGGTCATAAAAAGGAATGTATTCAAGGTCGGCCGAACGACGTCTCGTTTTAAATTAAACAGAGAATAAAAAGGAATATAGAAAGAGGGTTGAAAGTTTCTGAATAAAAGGGAATATAGGAGGAGTGTTGAAAGTTTCATTAGAAATAAATAATTATTTTAGTTATATGAGATATTTTAGTAGTATGTTTTTAAAGATTTAAGTTTATATTGTAGGCAAAGGGGACTGTGATTTTTATAAAAATTTATGTTTTTTACATCAATTTTTTAGTTTTACGAAAGATATTGTAGTGGTATGTGTTTCAGTTCTTTCATAAAAATTCGTGTTTTTAACTCAAAATTTTCTCATCAAGGCACTATAGTGATATGTTTTGGGGTTTTTATCTAGGAGACCCAAGTTTAAATTCAAGGACCTTCCACAAAAACTTAGGCTTTACCTTAAAATTTTACACAAAAAAGATAGGCTAGTTAGTAAAGGTTGAGTGCCCGGGTTCAATTTCCTAGATAGTCAGATCTATTGCCTTCATATTTATCTAAGAGGTTAGGGAGCATAGAGTTCCTTATGAAAAAAAAAAATAGTGGAGAAAAGGGGTTGTTTTCGGGTCCCCCACCACAACTATCTTCTTTAGAGCGTGATAGTTTACAAATAGATTCAATTCTCATTTCAATTAAGTTGTTATAACTAGAAACCTACATCATTTTGCATAAAATGTTTGAATTCTTGAATTTTATTTTTTGAATTATTTTTTGTATAAATACAAATATTTTAGAGTTCAACATGCCTCTTGACATTTTCCTATAGCAAGCTTCACAATATTAAAACTTCACTTCTACTTTCTATGCATTGCATCTTAGTAGAGTAATATTTCCAAAACATCGCACTATCATAATCCGCTTTACCAGATTTGGATTGCTAGTTTCCTTCTTGAAGCATAAGTGCAACCACAAAAATTGTAATAAATAGTACATATGAAAGCACGTTAATATTATAAAATAAAGCAAATATTACCAATGGAAAACATTAAAGTAAATCTTAATCATTATTTGATTCAAGCAATCGACATTTTCTTGTCAGCTACAATTAAACTTACTACTTCCTCTAATAAAGGAAAAAAGAATTTAACTTCACAATCCTCAATTAAAACCTCTCTATATTGGATAGCTTAGCTTATCTGCATATTTGTTTCCTTCCTTAATATATGTGTAAATCTAAATTTATTCAAATTGTATAACAAGGACTTGAACTTCCACAGTTATCTCGTGTATTCCATGGAGCCTTTGCTTTTCTCAAAATTGTATTTGTTACTATGAGTGAATCACCTTCTATTCATACTTTATTCCATTTCATTTGTTTGCATATTTTTAATCCTTCAAAATCCACCCAAGCTTCAACTTCATTATTTGTCTTAAATTAAATATAAATAAATAACAAATAATAATAATAAAAAATATTTTAAAAATAATTAAAAAATAATTAGATTCGAGGCAGAGGCTGCGACTGCGACGAGCGCACGACGACGAGCGCGACGAAGAGCGTGAAGGCTACGATGAGGATGAACATGGGCAGCAGGGCTTTCGAGGCGATGTGGATGTAGGCGAGGGTGAAGCCCACGAGGAACCAAAGAGCCAACAACGATGATAACACTTCTCTTTGCGAAAGGGGTGTAAACCCTAGGTGCAATCAAGCGATGGAACAAAGTGATAAATTTGGGTACAGTATTCACAAAAGAGATGCAAACCCTAGGTGCAGTCAAGCGATGGAACAAAGCAATAAATTTGGGTACAATATTCACAAAAGAGATGCAAACCCTAGGTGCAGTCAAGAGGGTTGTTCGCAAACCATCTCTTCAGTCTGTGAGAAAGCCTCTTCGATCAGAAGAAATATTTCTCAAGGATATTTGGGTTTGCAGGTGGATGAACCCATGCCCTCTATCAAGATTTCAGAGGATGAATTTGGGTTGGATCTGATTGATCATGAAGCCCAAACAATTATTTGTAAACTCAAAGGCAAAAGACTAGGCCTGGAGGAGCTCAAAGGATACATTAAATATTGGTGGAGTTCATATTTCCAAGTAACTCTCCTACCCAAAAATTTCTTTTCTATTTCCTTTTCTAATTTAGAGGATAAAGATAGGGTAATGGATTATAGATATAATTGGTTTTTCGGACAAAGGGGTGTCTATATAAGACCTTGGACTCCTAATTTCAACCCCTTTACAAAAGAAGTTAATTGCTTCCTAGTCTGGGTGAATCTTTATGCTCTCCCTGTGGAGTTTTGGGGAGAGAATATATTCACCAAAATCGGTAATGTCATTAGTTCATTCCAGTATATGGATGCCCAAACTAAGAAAATTTTATCCAATAAAATTAATATGAGTAAAGCAAGGTTGGCTATTTGGATGGATGTTTCAATTCCTGGACCTCAATCCATTACTATCTCCTCAAGCAAAGAGGAATGGCTCCAAAATATTCAATATGAAAACTTCTCCCTAAGATGTTATGGCCATCAATGATATGGCCACTTGAAGAAGAGATGCCCAAAAATCCGATCATGCTTTGATTCCTCCTTGGTGGAGAAGGGTTTGAATGCGAATGATTCAAAATCTTCAAATATTCTAGTTCAAAAGAAAGAAGCTCATCCTCTAGATGCACCAATTATCCAACAGGAATCATGCGAGCAACATAATACTCAACCCCAAAAGGAGAATTTGAATCATATCATTGAGAAAATCCAAATGGTTACTAAAGAAGAAGCTCATCCTCCAGATGCACCAATTGTCCAACAAAAATCATGCAAGCAACATAATACTCAATCCCAAAAGGAGAATTTGAATCAGATCATTGAGAAAATCCAAATGGTTACTAAAGACCATCCAAACGATTCCATGGAAAATATTAGCACCTTAGATGGTATACTCAAAGCTAATTATAAAAAATTAATGAAGATGAGTTTTTTAAAAGTGAAGATCCTACAAAATGTGGTACAACTAGATATTACCTCAGGAGCTTGAAGTGCAAAAATGCATTCTCAAATCTTACCACTCTACAGGAGGAAGAATCTCTACTATAGAAGAAAAATAATCAAACTAATTTCCTCTTTGATGGATGACTGTTATGTTTATTTTTCTTCTATCTATTGGAGTTATGTGTCATGTAAGGATTGTTCTTGTTGTTAGTTCCTTCAACAAAAAAGTTGATTATGGAGCCTTAGTAGTTTGAGGAAGATGGAAAATATCTTTGATAGAAAAGCAAAGATAGGTATGCTTTAATTAATTTGTTAGAAATGTAATGAGAGCAATGTATCATTTTTTTTTTGTAATGGGAGTGGCCCCCAATAGAAGCCACACATAGCTTATTTAAAAAAAAACATCAATAAATAATTTAATTTAATCATTAATATCTGATATTAGATCAAGTTAATAAATCAAATAGTAGACTAAAAATATAAGTTTATATTTTCTTTAAATATTATTATTTGATTTATTAATAACATAATTATATTATATTGAAGAAAATTGTAATAGAAAGAATAGAATATATTTTAATTAAAATATTTACAAATTATCATTCTAAAATGAATGTGAGATTGCACTTAATCTAAATGATGTCAAGGAGTTGATCATTGAAATATAGCATTTTGAAGAAGTTAAAAATACATTTGATAGAAAAATGACTTAACAACAAATATAATATTTGGTGTTTTGATAGGAGTGACCCCAATAGAAGCCCCATATAACTTATTAAAATCATATGATAGGATTTCAAGGAATTTTCTACATGTTATTCTCAGAAAACTTAGCTTTGATTATAGTTGGTGTAAATGGATTAAATGTTGTGGACTTCATCAAGGTGATCCACTATATCATTATCTATTAATTATTCTTACAAAAGCATTAGGGAGAGCTTTCTCAGAGGCAAAAATGGAAGGAAAAATCAAAGGTATTCAAGTCCCTCTTAATCTCATTCCAATTTTTTTAATGATATTTTATTTTGGGTCATTCCTCAGTTAGTGAGGCCATGGATTTTGAATCTATATTATCATGCTATGAGAAGGCTATTGGAAAATTGGTTAATACTAACAAATCTAGGAACTTTAATTAATATTTCCCTATATTTATAACAAATCATTGTGAATATTTTAGGGTTTACCATCAATTTACTTGGGTATTCCTTTATCTCTTAAAGGAAATAAAAAAGAGCTCTAGATCTTTTTTTGGATAGAATGAAAGCTTGTTTGGTAGGTTGGAAAGGTAAGTTTTTAACCATGGTAGGAATACTACATTGCAATCCATTCCTATTTATATGATATCACTTTCAAGATTTCTTGCAGGTATAACACTAGAAATTGATAAAATTCAAAGAGACTTTCTATGGAAAGGTTGTGAGGAAAAATTTAGGTTTCCTCTTTTTAAGTGAGATAGGGTTTACAAAGAAAAGAATATTGGAGGAGCAGGATTACAAAATTGCAGACTTATAAATTTGGCATTAGGAGGAAAGCTTGGATGAAGATTATTCAAAGATCAAGAAAAGAATTGGGCAAAAATATTACTTCAAAAATATATAGGTTCTCTTGATGCAATGAAATTATTTAGGAAAAGAACCCTACCCAAAGGATCATCAACATGGGACTTTATATCAGATAGTTTGCAATTGATAAAGAAACAAATTAGATAGTCATTCAATGAGGGAAGTTATGCATTTTTTTGGTTTGATGCTTGGTTGAATCCTTATCTTCTTATCTTTGGCTCAAAATGACAACCATTGGTTGAAGCATGCCTAGCATGTAAAGGTCCAAAGGTCAAAGACAATAATATGAGTAACAACTGGATTTATTTTAGTAACCTAGTTGAAGGAGAGGAACTCAAGAAAATTGCAAATGAACTTCAAAAGATGCTTCAAGAGTTTTATTTATTGATTTTTACATGAATGGATGAGTTGATTTGAAATTTATCAAAGGATGGTGGATACTCAGTCAAGTTGGCATATGCGAATTTAGAGCAATCAAATTTCTTTCTTCCAAAGATTTTTCTTGGAAGAATGTTTGGTCATTAGAGGCTCTCCCTAAGGCCTCAACATTCCTTTCGTTAACAATTCAAAGTAAGATTCTTACATGAGAGAGTTTACAAAGAAGAGGACATTATGGACCTTTTAGATGTGTCTTGTGTGAGGATTTAGAAACATCAAACCATTCACTTCTTCATTGTCCCTTGCTCACACCATTTGGGGTTTACTTTTTTAAAAATATGAAATTATATTAGGTAGCTCCATCAACATTGAAAGAGTTGAAATGTTGGATTAATTATTTCAAAGCTAAAGCATTATGAATCCTAAGGAGAATTGACCTTGCCATTGTTTATTGGAATTTATGGCTTGAAAGGAATAATATAATTTTTTAAAAAATAAATCTCAAAATCATGCCCAAGTTTGAAATTGTATTATTGCTTGTCTTTCAACAAGTGTAGAAAAGGAAGTGCTAATGAATTGGCTACATGTTTTGAACATGAAGAGTCATATGTGATAATGGAATTAAAAAAAGGATCTATGATGATTTAGGGTAAAATGGAAATGTCTAGAAATTGGATTTATCAAAATTAATTTTGATGGTACTTCTAAAGGAAATCTAGCAAAAGCTAGTGGAGGTGGTGTTTTTAAAAATAGTAAAGGCAAAATTCTCTTCACTTACTCATAATCATATGGAACTTCAACTAACAATTATGTAGAGGCTAGGGCACTTCTTATAGGGATTAAAATTGCAATAGAAAAATGATGAAAATATATTTCAATTGAGGGGGATGCACAAATTATCATCAATGTTATTAACAAAAATGGATGTGGATACTAAACACAAAAATAGTATTATTGTTGATATTCATTACCTATTACTAGAGGTAATCTCTACGAAGTGTGAGCATATTTATAGAAAAAGAAATTAGGTAATAGATAATTGAACCAAGTGTGGTGTTGATCTTCATCTTGGTGAAATTCAAATTTTAAAAGGCAATTGACAAGTGAGATTTTATCTCTTAATCAAATGATGTCAAGAAGCTTATTGTGAAAATACAAGACTTCAAAAAAGTTAAAAAATATATTTAATATACAAAAAATTAAAAAAATTAAAAACATGTAAAATATGGTTTAATTTACATAACAACAAATATATTATTTTAATTTTTTTTTTGATGAAAATAACTCTTATAAAAATTATATATAAACTTATTAAAATTATATATATTATATTTTTGGATTTGGATTGTGTGAGAAACCCCTACAACCAATGCA
Source organism: Wollemia nobilis (assembly GCA_028583015.1). Classification (NCBI taxonomy): domain Eukaryota; kingdom Viridiplantae; phylum Streptophyta; class Pinopsida; order Araucariales; family Araucariaceae; genus Wollemia; species Wollemia nobilis. The sequence continues at coordinate 4,310,395 of JAQPPZ010017206.1, read as the reverse complement.
CGATTTATACTTTAAACCTCTATAAAACCAAAACCCAAACTCTTACATATTCCTATATATATTTTATAATTAAATAAAAAAATAAATTTTTTCCTCCATAAAAAAATATTCCTTATTTTCAAAAGACAAACTTCCCCTGTTCCTAGAAGAGTTTGCCACCGACCGGACCACCCAACCTCCTTGAAAATTTGAAATTTGAAATAGTGGGCATGACTAGAAATTGTTTGACGTGTTCAAAGAAAGGGACCAGCTTACTTTATTCTTTCTATGCAATTATAGGCCTTGTTCCGTATAAGCATTGTTTTATATCTACAGGGAATTGGAAACTTATTCCTCGTTAAGTCTCTCATGTCGGCCTTGTTCCGTACAAACATTGCTTTAAAATATCGACAGGGAATTGGAAACTTCTTCCTCGTTAAGTCTCTCAAGTCGTAGATTATATTTCTTAAATTATATTCACTTTTAAAATCCTTTTAACTTCTTCCTCGTTGAGTCGTAGGTTTTATATCTTAAATTATGTTCACTTTTACGTTTATTAGTCCCTCAAGATAGTGGATCAGTATATTGGTGTTTCATTTTAATTTTAATTATTTCAATTTTAATCATAAGAAGTTAGAGTCTGTTTTATATTATACTTCATTGAAATGTGGTTTCAATTATATTATCCATTATGCTTCTATTTATATATATATATATATATATATATATATATATATAAATTAGTTATACTTTTTCTCATTTTCTTTTAATTAGGTTAATGTGAGAAATCCTTACAACCAACATTTAGGACATCCAATACAAAAAAAAAAAAAAAAAAAGTTTAATTATATCTCCTTTTATTTTTTTTTTAAATTAAGTTAATGTGAGAAACCCTTATGACAACATTAAAGGCATCCTCATTCTAACTAGATCTCTTAAACAAAAAAGTTTAATTATATCTCCTTCTATTTTTTTTAAAATTAAGTTAATGTGAGAAACCCTTATGACAACATTAAAGGCATCCTCATCTTAACTAGATCTCTTAAACAAGGGCCAAACACACATCCACACCTGCCCCTCGCACATTCACCTATGCCACAATTTAATCCTTAGACCTCCAAAAATACCAAAACCCGTACCATTGTGTTGTTCCATCATTAATCTATTTTTTTTTTTTGTTATAACCTCTTTCACTATTGACATTAAACCCCATTCCAAGAACATATAAAAATCGGTAATATCTTTAGATGTTGCTTTTATAAACCATAATCCATTAATAAGACAATGTCAATGGGACTTTGACCCTTAAAAACATCATTTGCTTAAACCCCATTCCAAGAACATATAAAAATCGGTAATATCTTTAGATGTTGCTTTTATAAACCATAATTCATTAGATAAGACGAAGTCAATGAGACTTTGACCCTTAAAAACATCATCTGCTTAAACCCCATTCCAAAATATATAAAAATCGGTAATATCTTTAGATGTTGCTTTTATAAACCATAATCCATTAGATAAGACCAAGTCAATAGGACTTTGACCCTTAAAAACATCATCTGCTTAAACCCCATACCAAGAACATATAAAAATCGGTAATATCTTTAGATGTGGCCTTTATAAACTATAATCCATTAGATAAGACGAAGTCAATGACCCTTAAAAACATCATCTACTACCATTCAACCTCCTTCAGAATATACTATGCTTTGAGTTTTAGATCTCCTTCAGAATATACTATGTTTTGAACCTTATATCTTCTCCAACATCATCAATCGCTACCATCTAAACTATCCCCTTCTAAATATACAATGATTTAAACTTTCAAAAACTAAAAACTCTAATAAGTAACCCCAACTCCTTTCAATACAATTCAATTATTTTTTTGTACACCCCTTTTTGGTGCAAGGTCATAATCTAAGAAGACAAGGTCGGCAGAAACACTAGAACTTGTGACGGTAGATTAAATTTGGGTCTCTAAAAAATAAACCTTAAATTAATCTTAGATTTTTTAAAAAAGCTAAAACTAAACCCTAACCAGTGCGGACACGGGTATTGACGAATAAACAAGCGACGTCGTTATTCCCTCCATTAATAACCGGGGAAGGAAGATATGCTTCGGGTGGCAAGGCAGATTTGATGACCTCAGGGTGTCGGCCGTGTGTCATGGGGCTAATTTATCCAGAAGACGGGGACGATAATTAAAACGTGCAGGAAACAAGGGCAGGAGATAAGAGTCATTGGAGATAATAACTGGAAAGAAGGCGGCGGCCGCCTAAACCTGTGGCAACAAACACGGCTTTAATGATCCATCTGTCTCCGCTTACCCCCGTAGGGCAGCACGCGTTACTTTTCCTCGCCTTGCTCCTCATTTCTCTGCATTCGATTTCTTCTGTTGGTGTTTTCGCGTAAGTTTCCCCTGCCGGCAGGAAATGCGATCGCCCCAACAACCGCGGCCCGCTCATTCGCAGCTAACGGTGCGCGCAGGAGCCTCGTTTCCCGCCTACCTATTTATTTGCACCACTTCACCTTCCTTTTACACACTTCATTTGCAGTTTGCGAGTTTCGAACCCTTGACGTATGCTACAACTCCATTTTCTCCATTGCAAACCCTAGGGGTTTTTTGTAATTTTTTCTCATTGTTCGATCTTTTGAAGTTCCCCGGTTTCGAACCCTCGACCTCTGCTGCAGGTCCTACTGTTTTCTTTCGTTCGAAACCCTAGGCGTCTAGTTTCAATATGAGCAACATTTATCAAGAATTCGGCGTTAATGGCGGCGATTCGCGGGAAATTATGAACGCGCGGAAGAACGCCGGCCTGGCATTTACGGAGTCGAGGTTGCTGGGAATGAACAAAGATTCTCACGGCTTGGCATTTGCGGAGTCGAAGTTGCTGGGAATGAACAAAGATTCACAGAAAATTAGGAAGCCGGCTTCTGCACCGCCGCCGCCGCCGTACGGAGGCCGGAAGCCAGTGATCATTCACACGTATTCGCCCAAGGTCATCCAGACGGAGGCGCACAACTTCATGCAGCTGGTGCAGAAGCTCACGGGCTGGGACGAGGAGCACAAGCAGAAGAAGAGAAAGCAGAAAAGCAAGAACAAGAAAAGGGATTCCAACGCTCAGAATTCAGAGACGCACCTGTCCGTGTCTCTTCCCTCTCCTGCTGCGGAAGATTTGTCTTCAGCCAAAAGGAGCGGCTGCGGACGCAGGGTTACGGAAACAAATTCCGTCACCAATGCTTCCTCTGCTGATAATAATCATAATAATTGTCTAGAACTGTACTCGCGGCAGCAGATGAGCTCGAGAGATAACCTGCCTGTTTCGCAAAATTGCTTTCAAGAGATCAGTAGTACTACTGCGAGCGCCGCATATTCCACAGGAATGGCCGAGAATTCTTATGCCGCTTCCTCTTCTTGTGGTCTGCTTTCGAATATGGTCGTGGATCTGCCGCATTTGTTCCATATTGCTCCGAATTACGCATCTTCTCAAAGCCTTCGTCTTCCATGCAAGCAGACTCCTTCTCCTCCTCCTGATGCGGACGCTCACAATTTTAATGTTAATCCATGTCAAGAACAGGTTCGTTATGTAGAGAATCTTCCTTCTTCTTCCCCGGCAACCCTCGGCGACGGCTTGTACAACATTTCGGAGTTGTTGCCTCAAATCTTCGCCAAGGACTTCGAATTTCAGCATCTTCTGTAAAACAAATTTCATATATTAATAACTTAGGCCCCTCCGATGTTCTGAGGCTTCTCTGCAACTGAGAATTCCATTGCACCGTATAGGAAATGTTTGGTCTTTGTTTACGTCTGTTTCAAGTTCTTGAATTGCAGGGTTTTGTTGTTATTCATTTGAATCAAACAGAAAAACTCTACTGCAATCTTTCCTTCTTAAAAATCTCCATGAATTCTGTTGGCCTGAGGGCTCGTAAGGTTACGTCACGCAGCAAAACTAATTCAAATTGCAGTTACCCGTTCTGTTCTTTTCCATCTTCTTCCGTTTGCAGTGACGATCATGGTCAGGTTGGTTGCTAGGATTTCTCCTGCGATAAAGTTTGCAGCGAACGCGTTAGATTCTAAAAGTTACGAGTTCATAAGAAGGGGCCGTAGAATCAGGTCTTGAATGGATTGATGTTTATCGTACGGATTACTGATTGATTTTATTTTTGCCTCTCAATTATTTAACAAAGACAATTTTTTTAAAGAAAATTTCTTGTTTTTTCCAATTGATTATATGAAACGATTATTACAAAGTGGGATTGAAATGAATTTTTTTCTCTACCTTTCAAAACAATTCTAATTATTCAACTGTTTTTTTTCCAATGCAATTTCCAAGTGTGGCAGCATTTTTAACAGTTCTTTTATTTATTTTACATATATTTAATATTTTTAGCAACAGACATATTAAGGCCATTCTCTCTATAAATAAAGTTTGGATCTCTAGAAAACTAACACCTTAATAATTATTAAGGTGTCTACTCGTTTAATAAAAGTTGTAGAAGAGTTTTATTGACAATTTAAAAAAGAAGACTGTGTTTCAATTTTCAAGTAAAAGAGTTTGGGGTTGATACAGTCGGTCAATATTATAGCATGACGTATTAACATTATTTCAATTCACTTTCAAACAATTATATGGCAACGTTTTTAGTAAATTTTTACTGACATTACCCAGCCTGTTCGAATTGTAAATTATAGTAAACTAGTGAGAAGATTATTCATGTGAGACAAACATAATGGAAATTAATATACTTAATGTTTTACATAAATTCATATAAAACGAGAGCATTTAATGATTGCATAGGGTGTTTTAATAAATATATTAATTTTTCATTTGATTCATATCTGAAAAAATATATCTATATTAATAGATAGATCTTTATTGTGGTACACTCTGCAGGCAGGTAGCAACTTATAATTGAGGTAAGGTAGTTTACTTTTTTTCCTAATTTTAAATTTAAAATTAAATAGACATATAAATATATTATATAACTAAATTATAAAAAAATTAATAAGACAAGGAAACCAAATAAAACATAGATTATTTTATTTTAATAAACTGATATTAAAAAATAAAAAATATTTGATTATTTTATATTGTTTTAACATTTTGATTGTTTATCAAGTTACATTTTGAAGTGTTATTATGATTAAAGAAATTTTCAAGTACAAGCATCATAAATTATTTCAATCATTTTTGTTTAAGCCCAACAATAATATACCTTATTTTTTAATGAGTTTACACAAGTTTTTATGAGGGAACTTGGTACTTTCATACTGAGTGGGGTTTGAACCTTGGAACTCTCAAAGAGAGGCGAAAGCCCTTACCATGGAAGTAAGCTTGCAGCTATAATAATATACCTTGTTAGAAATAAACATTTTATGGTCTTCAACAACCTAAAATTTACAAAAGTCTATGTCTAATTTAGTAACGAAATCTCATAGATACACATAGTCTTTAACAATAAAAAATTTATGAAAGTCTACACCCTATTAAGTAAGGAAATCATTACACACAAAGTCTTCAATAACCCAAAGTTCATGAAAGCCTTATGAATTTTGTAACTCTTTTACTTGGTAAAACATATAAAATTTAAAGCATATTTTGCACATAAAATTTTCACATCTTAAAAAAATTACATAGTAAGAGCATTTTGATTTTTTTATACACCACACACCAACAAACTGATTCTATCCTATAGTTACAAACATACCTAAGAAAATGCACAACTGTTGTTACAAACTCAACTAAGAATATGCATAATTGTAGTTACAAATTCATTTGGGAATATGTACAATTGCAATTACAAATTCAACTGGAATATGTACAACTATAGTTACAAGCTTTGTTGGGAATTTGCAAAACTGTAATTACAAGCTTAGTTGAGAATCTGCACAATTGTAATTACAAGCTTGACATTTTATTTCTAGCACTTCCACAACTATGGGTTTTGCTTAGCATCATATCCTAACATTCTCCCCCTTAATGCTGAGAGGTCTTACAAGACTGCCTCTAAGTTTTATGAACTGAGCTTTGACAACTCCTTTTGTGAACACATCAACAAGTTGCTCTAGAGTGCTATAGTACTTCAACTCTATTACTTTTTTTTGTACTATATATTTGATAAAATGATACTTCAAATCAAAGTGTTTAGATCTGCTATGATGGATGAGATTTTTTTCTAATTGAATTGCACCCATATTATCTCAAATAATGACTATATGATGATAATGATTCTCATAAATCTCCTTCAATATCTTCCTAAGCCACAAGGTTTGTGCACTAGCTGAAGTGACTACAATATACTCAGTTTCTATGAAGGAAAGAACAATTGATCCTTACTTCTTTGAGCTTCATGTGATCAATCTATAATCAAGAGAAAAATAAGTACCAAAGTAGACTCTCGGTCATCCAAGCTACCACCCCAGTCATAATCACTAAAAAAAACAAGCTCCATATTCTTAGTTGCACAATAATAAATATCAAAATCAAGAGTACCTTTCACATACCTCAAATTTCTCTTGTAAGCCTTTAAATCATTTTGATATGGTTCATTCATGTACCTTGAAATAAGAGAAACAACATAAACAATGTCTAGTCTAGTGTTAGTGAGAAATATTAAACTTACTGTAATATTCCTATAACCTATCATATTTACTTTCTCAATGTCATCGTTCTTGCACAATACTACTCCATGAGTGATTAGAGTAGAAACTAGTTTACATTTGTCGATACGAAACTTCTTCAACATATCATTAGCATACTTTGTTTGGAAAATAAAAATTTCATCCTCACATTGATGAACCTTCATTCCAAGGAAGTATTGAATCAATCCCAAATCTTTCATTTCAAACTCATTCATCATAGCATTTTTGAATTCATATTTTATTTTTTATTTGTTGCCTATATAAAGTAGATCATCTACATACAAACATACAAGAATAATATCATTATCTTCTTTCTTGGAGTAGAGAGTAGGTTTAATCTTACTCCTTTTAAAGACACTTTGATATAAGTATCCCTATAACATGTCATACCAAGCCCTTGGTGCTTGCTTGAGGACATACAAGACCCTCAACTTGTATACATAGTCTTCTTTTCCTTTAACCTCAAAATATTTTAGCTATTGTACATACACTTCTTCTATGTACCCATTCAAGAAGGTATTATTCACATCCAAGTGATGCATGCTCCATATCCTTTGGGACACCAAAGCAATAACCATTCAAATTATTTCTTGCCTTGCTATAAGTACAAATATTTTTTCATAATCAATTCCATACCTTTGTATAAATCCTCTAACAACAATTCTAGCCTTATATCTTTTAATACTTCTATCATTTTTATACTTGGTATTATAGACCCACTTGGAACCCACACATTTCTTACCATTGAGAAGTTTCATAAACTCTAAGTATCATTCTTCTGAATGGAATTTATCTCTTCTTGCATTGCTTGCACCCACACATCATTAGTACAAGAATATTCAAAACAATAAGGTTCAAACTCAACTTGAGACACTAAAATATAATTATCTGACTTACCTTTAGGATCTTCTTCATCATATCCATATATGTGCAACATTTTCAATCTTGAAACAACTTGATCAAATTCTTGATATTGGCCTCTTGTAAGCCTCCTTTCAAAATTGCTATCAAGCATCTAACTTGGTGGGTGAGCTTGAAGAGTTCTCTTCCCCTTCTTAGTATTCATAAGATCAATAATGGGTGATGAATTACTTGAAGAACTTGATGAAATCTCCTTACAACTATTTGATGAACTACTTGAAGGATTGCTTTGAGGACTTAATGGAGGAGTAGGCACACTAGTGGGTTGTTCACCACCATCACTACCCTTATCAACATTTATGGTCTTATTATATTGGCCTCTTGGATGACCATATACTCCCCTTCATAAAAATTCACATCTCTAAAAACCACCACTTTATTAGTCTTTGGATTGTAAAGCCTATAAACTTTGCTATTTTCATATCCAACAAAAATACAAGGTTCACTATTTGGATCAAGCTTCTCCCTTTTCTCATCAACAACATAAACATAGGCTAAACACACAAAAATTTTAAAATGACTAACATTATGTTTCTTTTCATACCATGCTTTATAAGGGCACTTGTGGTACTCCTATTAAGAATATATGTTATTGTAACAATTGCATCAACCCAAAAAGAATTTCTTGTCCCTTTGGTTTGAAGCATACTTCTTACCATCTCAACCATAATCTGGTTCTTTCTTTTAGCTAACCCATTTTGTTGAGGTGTGTAGGAAGATGTAAGCTACCTCTTGATCCCATTCTTAGCATACAATTCTATTAATTTCCTTGAACAATACTCACCAACACGGTTAATCCTTAAACATTTAATTTTATATCTACTTTTATTTTCTAAAAAGGCTTTAAACCTCTTGAAAAAATCCAAAGCCTTATCTTTACTCTTTAAAAAGTATACCCAACACTTACTTGAGAAGTCACCAATAAAAATAATAAATTAAGATGACTTACCCAATATTTTTGTTTGCATTGGTCCATAATCATCAAAATGAGCTAATTGAAGTAGATGTTGGGCCCTCCATATATTTCCTCTTGGAAATATTTCTCTCGCATTCTTGCCTTTGGTACTGATGTAGGAATATCAATAATGAAGCTATTTTATTCATGAAATATGCAAGTATATATATAGGAATACAATGAGATGTTACGTAGGTTAAGTGGTTGTAACAAGTTGCCTCAAATGTCCAACCACTTAACTAATGGTTAACTAATTGCTAACCTAGGATGAAACTAACTTTCTAGAAGATAAACAAGATCTCTAGTAGTTAACTAACACCTAACAACTCTGTCTTATGTGGGCATACTATGCCTCACATGCAAACAAAGTGCAATAATAAGACATAACAATAATAATAATAAATATTAACTTAGGCTTAATGAATAAGCCTAAGTATCCTCAACACTCCTCCCAACCATATAAGCATTGGATCCCAATGCTCTCAACAAATGTGGAAAGTCATGGGCCATCTCATGGTGAGAAATCTAGTGAGACATGTGTGGAAAGTGATCGCGATGAGCGACAAGGTATGTAGTGGAAGAACCCTGTCCAGTGTGATGAGTCTTCATCTCGAAAACTCTATTTGAAATGAGCGAAAGCTGATGATCAGGTGCCACTACTACCATAGGGCTGAAAATAAGATTAGGTACCAAAAGAGGGTCCTGAAATGGTGTCTCTGGAAAGCGGCGCTCATCCAAAGGAACCCAAAATCTGCCTCCAACCTGTGGTGATTGAGGATTGTGATGCTTTCGTACCACTCCCTATGGAGTCCCCTGCAAGTCCTGTAGTACCTTGCCTAGAAGGTTCTGCGGGTGCTCAGTAAGAGAAGTAACCTTCACTTGCTCCTCCATGTGTACAATGGTGGGAGTGGGCAAATCCAAAGGTAACTTCTGTGGAACAAGTGGTTCAGTAGCTGTAGGTGTACCCAAAATTATACCAATGGAATCAATGGCATATTTCTCATGAGTGATAATGGTGGGTTCCTTAACCACTTGCTCTTGTGATTGTTCATCATGTGGGAGTGAAACTTCTTCCTTTGAATGTTCCTTAGGTGGTGCTTTTTCTTCATGTGTGGGACAAATGCTAGTAGGATCCAAAATGAGTGCTTGAATTAATGGCTTCCTTACTTGCCTACAACTCAACATAAAATTGGAAGTAGGTGTAGTGCTTTGTATCAAGTAGGTTTTACCATGCAACTCCAATGTGTAGGTGTTCTTTTTAGCATGATAAATAGCATTCCTATAAAATTGATAGGGTTTACCTAGCAAGAGTCCACAACAATCCATATCTGTGACATCACACCTAAATTTATCCACAAACTTGTCACCAAAAGCAAAAGTCAAGGTGCAAGTATGGGTGATGTTGGATGTGGAGTCTACATCTTTCCACCCAAGTGCATAAGGTTGGTAATGAGGTTTGATGGGAAGTTTCAACTTCTCCACAACGGACTTCGCAATGAGGTTCTTTTGTGATCCGTTATCAATGATACAATCAACATAGAAATCATGCATCAAGTGGGCTCTAGTGACAAACAAATGGTCACGCCCCCCTTGAGCAAATATATTTGACATTAGGGTAACTTTTTTCAGTTTACCCTTTAAAGCAAGATATTCTTCTTCTGTCCCTGTAGCCAAAATGGGACCATCTTGTGGTTCCTCATGTGTAGGCTATACAATTAGGGATTTCTTCTTCTTAAACTTCTCAAAAGTATAGCATTTGGACTTTACATGACCATGCTTTTTACAAAATTTACAATACAATAAAGAAGAAGAATCTATAGCATGAAAATAAGAAGAATGTGCTTTAGGAGAAGTGGGAGGAGAAGAAGAATGAGGGGAAGATTGAGAATTTTTCTTCACCTTCTATTGATGCTGATTCTCGCCTTTGGAAGAGTCCTCCTATGATGAACGAGACTTTTGATATGCACCAAATTTCTCCTCTGCAATAATGGCATGATTGAATGCCACATCCAAGGTGAGGAAGACATTGAATTTGATCTCCCTAAAAATTTGATCTTGCAAGCCACGAGTGAATTTATTAATCAACTCCTCTTCTGAATTTTTCACACCAAGCAAAACCCTCAACCTATTGAATTGGAATATGAAATCAAAAATTGACATCCCATAGGTTTGCCTCAATATGTACCACTTGGCAGTGAGGTCACTTTGGTAGTTTGGTGGAAAGAAGGTGTTTTTCAGAATCTGAGTTAATTCTTTCCAATTCATGGTGGAATTATGGCTCTATATTTCTACAATGAGAACTTTACTTAACCTGTGATTTTTAGTGTAGCAAAAGTAGCTTGTTCATCCTCCAGAATTTCAGCATAAGCAAACCAAGTTTGCATATCCAAAATCCATGCAGATAAGACATCGGGATCCCTAGATCCATCATACATTTTAACCTCACATTTGGATTTGTTTGCATGATTATGGTGGATTTGAGTTCACCAAGATTAAATTGCACAATAATATCTCTTATTTTTTTTGCCAAAATATCTACTACTTCGGTGAGGTTTTCAATGTTTGTTCTGAGGTCGTGAGCCATTTGATTTTGGGTGTATGCCAGACTAGGAGGGTTACCAAATGGATGCAAGAACTAATCTAGGCTTAGGAACAATTTTAGTTTCCTATGCAGCCAAATTGCCTAGATTTTACAATTTCTTTTGCTCTCCAATTACAAAATTAGGGCTATTTTAAAGTGCTTTTACAAAAATTAACTCAAATTTGCAAAAATGTAAGCACTTAAAAATGAAAAAATTTAGCCCTTTTACAATGCCGCAAATTGGGTTAGGAGGCAAAATTAGCAATATTCAGAAAATTTTCAAAAGAACGCAAAAAATTTGGTCAAAAACGGACCAATAACGAGGAAGATATCACCTCTTGAAGTTGCTCTCCTTTGTTGCAGTTTTGGCACCAAAAAGGTTAAATTTGAATTTAAATTTTCAAATTCTCCCACCGACTTTTTCTCGCCAAAAATTTCCTTCAGGTGGCAAAATTAGGTTTCCCACAAAAAAATTGTTCTTCCTTGCCCCGGTCAACTAGGCAGCGGGTAGGTCAACAGGCAGGACTGACAGGTCAACGGGCAGGACTGATAGGTCAACAGAAATTCGCCGATCGAAATTCGCCATGTGGCCAAGTGTGGCCGTGGCCCCCAACTAGCCCTCTTGGTAGTTGCGCCAAGCAACCGACACACACACAAGGTGCGCTCAAGAGCGACTACCGCAAGGTAGTCGATCTCTTTAGTGAGCGCGAGCTCACTTAAGGCACGCAGGTGCCTTCCCACAGTCAATGTGGGATAAAAGGTTTTGAGAACCTTTTAAAAAAACAAATTTCTCTTCCACCTGTTGCCGGTCGTCGACAAATTTTCGTAGTGACAAAAATACTTCTCCGACGGCTGGCAAAAACTTAAGACCTTTAGAAAATTTTTAATTTTTCTCGCCGGGAAATGCTTCACTCGCCAAAAACGTAGCGTTCATAAAAAATTGCAGAATTAACTGAAAATTTTTGTTTTGCACTTGAAAAGGTCGAAATATCGTCGGGAATCAACCTCGTTCGTGTCAAAATTTACAAGGTTTTCTGCTGTTGCCTGTTGTTTCGGCTTCTGCGGGATTGCCAGAGTTCATGTTGGAGAGTTTTTTTTCGTGCCTGAAACCTGCTCTGCTCACCGAGAATTTCATGTCGAATACGCCGAGAAATTGTTTCTCCTTGCCGAAACCTCAAACTGCGTCTACAATTTTATGATCGATTGTTGCTATCAACCACTGGTTTTGGCCTCTATAGAAAAGACATCCGACTACACAAAAAATATGCTCTGGTTTTCTCCGTCATAGCCCGTGATAGGCTCCAAATGTTGCCGTCTTCGCTATATGGTCGACTACAATGGAGGAGTAGGGCGCTCCCTACTTGGTGGTGGCCAGATAGGAGATGGCCCGTCGTGGCCACTGGTTGGTAGTCGACAGATTGCCGGCTACCATCGTTGATGGTCGATACTGCTTGGCTGTTGAACGGTCGATCGCGATGATGGACGCCGGTTGCTGTCGAGTGCTAGTGGTCAGGGCTCTGATACCAATGATGTAGGAATATCAATAATGAAGCTATTTTATTCATGAAATATGCAAGTATATATACAAGAATACAATGAGATGTTACGTAGGTTAAGTGGTTGCAACAAGTTGCCTCAAATGGCCAACCACTTAACTAATGGTTAACTAATTGCTAACCTAGGATGCAACTAACTTGCTAGGAGATAAACAAGATCTCTAGCAGTTAACTAACACCTAACAACTCTATATTATGTGGGCATACTATGCCTCACGTGCAAACAAAGTGTAATAATAAGACATAACAATAATAATAATAAATATTAACTTAGGCTTAATGAATAAGCCTAAGTATCCTCAACAGATACAACCTTCACAAACTTCTTTGTGATCTTCAAGTTTGGGAAAACAAAAAACCAGCTCTTGAGAAGTCAACAACTTCAAAGTTTAAAAGTTTAAGTGGCCATACCTCAAATAACACAACTAACTCTTATATTTAATAAAAATATTTGACAAGTTATTGCCATTACTTGACATAGGAACAATAATAAAAACTTTGTTCCCATGGTTCTTGTTATATATGATACATTGCTTATCATAAAAACAATTCTGTAATTCTTTTCACAAAGCTTCTCAACGCTCAACAAATTATGCTTAATATTAGGAGTATAATAAATATCATGAATTTTTATTTTACCTTCCTTAGTACTTATGTCCATTATACCTTTTGCTGTCACCTCCAAAAACTTGTTATCACCAAGCTTGGTCTTGGTCTTAAATTTCTCATCCTTATAGCAAACAAGTCTTTGTTACCTATCATGTAGTTGGAATAGCCAAATTCAAGATACCAAGTCTCTAAAAGAGTCTTTTTAGCCTTATCATAGGACAAGAACAAGTTTCTTGAAGCATCCTCTTTCTTATTTGCATAATTTACTCTTTTTGTTTCATTTGCAACTTTTACTCTAATATTAATTTTCAAAATATCCATACATTTTGCAATAGTAGCATTGGATATTTTTCTTGTCAAGTCTTCCTCTTCCTTTTCCTCTTATGGTAGGTCCACCTCTTCTTCCTCCTCTTTCTCTTGAAAAATTCTAACTTTACCCTGTACCTTGTCCTTGTCCTTTGTTACTTATATTAGCATCAACACTCTTTGAGGCAAAAACCTTCTCTTCACCTTCACCAAAGGTGTCTCTCAGTATTTCTTCATTTGACATACGAGAACCAACAAGATGATAAAACTTCAATGTTATCAAATCTATACTTTCTTTAATAATGACAACATGGTTTCATCTTGGCGTTAGAGTTCTTAGTACTTTCTTTACAATAACTTCCATCTCCATTATTTCTCAAAGAGTGGCTATTTTATTAACCACTTCTTTCACTCTAACACAATATTCACTTACACTTTTAGATTCTTGCATCCTTAAGTTCTCAAAATTTCTTTTCAATGTCTGCAACTTGATCACTGCCTTGGTAAGCCTATTGTAGAGCCTTCTAAGCATCATTTACAGATTTTGGATGTGCAATCCTTGGAAATAAACTCTTATTTAGAACTGACTAAATGTGTTACAATGCCAAATAATTCTTCTTCTTGGCCTCCTTTACTTGTCTATCATTATGTAGGATAATATACTAATATACTAACTCATAATAACTAGCCTCAACAACATCTTAAAGATCTTTTTCAGTCAACAATATCCTCATCTTAATGATCTAGTAGTCGTAATCTTGCCCACTAAATTCTAGAATAGGAAGAGATTTATTATTGGCCATGATCAAAGGTTAGAAAGATTAAAAATATAAAATCAATCCAACCAAGACCAAAAATGTCTCTTATACCAAATGTGAAAACTATAGCCCTTTTACTTAACAAAACACATTAATTTTAAAGCACAATTTGCGCAATTTTTTTCACATCTCAAAAAATTTCATAGCAAGAGAATTTTAATTTGTTTACACACACAACATATACATACTAATAAATTGATTCTACCCTACAATTATAAGCACGCCTAGGAAAATGCATAGTTATAGCTACAAACTCAGTTGACTCAACTAAAATATATATAGTTATAGTTACAAACTCAGCTAGGATATGTACAATTATAGTTACAAACTTAGCTAGAATATGTACAACTATAATTACAAGCTCAGTTGGAAATCTATACAACTGCACTTACATATTTAGTTAAAAATTTATAGAAGTCTACATCCAATTTAGCAAGGAAATCACACTCACACGTAAATGTGCATGAGCACACACTCACACTCTCATGCACATGCATGCATATACACACACTTACTATTTATAAACCATAAAATCTAATTATAACCCTAATAAATGCTAAGTGTTCTAAACATTTTAAAGAAGAATAATAATTTATTATAAATGTGCAGTGTTGGTAATATTGACTATATTTGAAGCTGTAATGCATGGAATACGAATAAAGTAAACACAAAAAATTCAAATAATAATATTCCATTACCATGTCTTTTAATATAGATTAATGAAGAACTTACTAGTTATCATCAAGTCATTAGGTTAGGAAGAAGCATACCAAATAATAATTTTTGTCATTTATATGATATAAATGATATATCCCACTCTCCATATTTAAATATTTTAATATGTTAAATTTATCAAAGAATGTGTATTTAAATATGTTTAAATATTTTAAAATGATTTTCATTATAAATTATAAACCTTAATTTAAAAATTTATTTTATTTTAATATTTAAAAATTTATTTTATTTTAATATTTAATTTTTATTTCTAAAGCTAAACTTTATTTTTTCAAATGTGTTAGATTTTGATCTCATTCAACTTCGTGAACTTCACCATGGTAGAGAGGGCTTGAGCCTCACCGTGGCAAAGAGGACTACGACTTTGAGGGTTGTAGCTCCAGAGATTTTTGGAAACCCCGACAACCCAGATGCCCTTTTGGATAGTGAATTCGGTTAGTAGACGACTTTGCATCTATAGTTGGCTTGTTGAGAGGAAGGTTGGGTAGCTAGAACCTCAGTTGGGGGGTGGGGGAAGGAGGTTGGGTTGGATGAAGGATATTAACATTTGGCGGTGTTGTGGGGTGGTCTCCTATCTTGGTTCATTCTGGGTTGTTGGATCTCTGGTTTGGTTGTTTTTATTGCAGATGTAGGTGGGATCGTGAGGTGGAAGGTTGGGTAGCTAGAAACCTAGTAGGGGGGCTAGTGGAAGGATGTTGGGCCAGCTGAAGGAACCTCAAAATCCATCTTTGCTAATGGGTATATGGCTAGACAAGGCTGCAGTTAGACTCTAACGAGATCTGTGGGGTTTTTGCCTTTGTAGATTTTTGTGTTGGAGGGTTTTCCTATCACTGGGGCACTCTATTGCAGATCTCCTCTTTAGCTAGTTTTGTTTTATCTCCATGGTGTGCTTCGATTTGAGCAACTTTATTTTGGTATATTTTTTCAACTGAGGTAGGATGGCGGACGAGTCAGATCCTAGGGTTCCAATGCTCACATTTTTATCCGGGATCCTCCCTTTTCTCTCTCAGATGTTGCACTGGGTGTTTTCTATTTTTTTCTTCCAAATACACTGAGAGTGGTTTCTTCAATGAGATATGTGGATTTCTCGGTAATTATTTATTATGTTTCCCATCAGGTGAGCCCTGTGGGCTTGTTTTTTGATATGTTGTGGATTTTGTTGGCCGATATTTTCTAGTGTTGTTTTCTTAAACTGGTTATTGTTATGAGGGGTTGTCCTATTACATGCTTTTTTGGATGGATTTGTTGATCGTGATGATAGGATTCCCCTGTTCTCCTTTCTTGTGAGGCAAAAAATACTTCGGTTTGAGCGATATTTATTTGTAAATTTATTTTAATCGATAACATTTTCATTATTCTATTATTTTTCTCTGGTGCTTTAGATTCCTGAGCACATGATGGTTTGACCATTGGGTAATATCTTGTGTTTGCTTGATAAAAATTTATGGCTTATTTGATAGGAGGTTGCTTCATTGGATTTTAGGGTTTGATTCATGGAATCTAGCTCAATATTTCTTGATGTCTTATTGCTACATCTAAGGTTTGGAGGTACCTTTCAAAATCCTACTTGTAATAGGTTTGGGGACCCTTTAAAACCCCTTCTACTATCAATAAAAAAATGTACTATAATTTAAGTTTCAATCTCTACCCATAAAATGAATTTGCACTTGAATATCCATTGATTTACATTCCAAAATCGAAAACACATTTCACTTAAATCTTTGCCTTTCTCCATTACAATATCCATTGTTAAAGGGTAATATTCATTTTTCATATGTATGCCAAAAAATTAAATTTTAGATAATACATGTAGCCTTTATTAGTAATTAAAGGAAGGAAACTTTAAAACTATTGATGTGGGAGAAATTGTGGATGTAGTTAATATACATAAAGATATTTTAAAATATAAAAGTTATAATTGATGTAAATAGTGGGTCTTATAAGAGGTTTATAGGAACAATCAAAATTTCTTTATGAGTTATGGGTGATGAAATATTTAGACTTTATGCTATTTGAAGGAACCTATATTAAATTGGGTGGTAACTTCTTGTGGTTGTTATCTACTTTAGAATATAAATGAATGGTACAATTATTATTATTGTTTTTTATTATATGGATGAAGGAGTTTTAAAAGGGTCTCCAAACCTTTTAACAAAGTGGAGTAGTCACCAAAAAGGTGATGAAACACTTCAACCAAATATCAAGCTGCCAACTAAAGAGCTAACATGCGACATTTACATCAGCAAAAAAATTTAAAATTTGAAAATAGAATACCGTCCAACCAGGATAGAATCCAACACAAATCTTGAAACTAAAAAGCATTTAAACGGGCCAAGAATAGGTAAATAAAATCTAAACTACCCCCTAAACAAAAAGGATCAAAACCACCACAAAAAACTACACCGATTTTATGCCCAAAAAATTGCCACTCAACTCAGAGACAAAATCCATCCCCTTCCTGATGAAGCAATTTGGATCACTACTGGGGGCGGGATACCCACCAAAATGCACAAAAGCATTATTTGATTCCTTTCGACTAAGAAAATAAGAACTTTGCTGAAAGTTGAAGATCAAAAACCAAAACCTCAACTTCCACTCAAAACCGAAACTAATTCCACATTTCACTAGCCCAAGGTAAAATCTTCATTTATGAGATTTGATACTATTTCCCCCCTTAGGAGACTGGGAGGATTGACAAAATGAATCAAGCTTAAGTTGTTTACCTTTTGGCTCCTTATCCTTTTCAATATTTGATAGGAATTGAAGATCATCTACATCCCTTGTATCTACTACCTAAAACCTGGGCAGTTTTTCAATCTTTCTTTTTACCCCTAAATTCGACTGGCCTTTTCGATTGCTTCTTGTTTTAGGCTAAGAATATATTACCCTTGGTGCTCCCTCCCTAGGGAGAGAGGACTGAACTTATTTTTGAGAAGCCGTAATATTAAGAGGAGAACCGAGCTCCACCACAACCTTCAAAGGGGGAGAACCACCCTCAGCTACATCTTGAGGAACACCATGCTCCTCCTGAACCACTACTTGAGAATTTAAACTAAGAAAATAATTTTGAAGGAAATCCTGAGGAATAGGAGTTTCAAATTTCAAAACAGTGAGGTTAGGCTAAGAATGACCACTACAGGAACTATCCAGATTCTTCACAACTGCCACTCTTGGATTACTAATATCAACCTCCACCAGCTCATCCATGATCCTATCCCCTGTAACTAGGTCCTCATGCTCAATACGAATGAGATTCGACATAGGATCCGCCATGGACCCTATGCTCTGGCTATGACCCTAAGATGCCACTGGTTGCTTCTTAGCCCAGTTCTGCTTGGGAGGATCCCTTTTAAGAGTCCCCATTTTTTTTGAATGCCCTTAGGGCACGCACTAGAGGAATGACCAAAACTACTACAAACTGAGCATCTGATAGGTCTGTTCTCATAAACTATGGATTGGGTCTAGGAACCCTGGTTGAAAATGAGATCAATATGGTCCGACAAATCTACCTCTGGGTCTGCCATTACACACATCCTAGCAAAAATCATTCTTGATTTAGCTCGAGTTGCAGAATCGATCAAGATTAAATCCCCAAAAACTTTAGCTATACCTCATAATATATCTTCATGCCAAAAGTGGAAAGGCAAATCTGGGAGCCTAACCCAGAGAGGAACCATATTAAATTTTTGAGTCCTTGGGTTAAAATATAGCCCCCATTTTTGTAGGAATATCCCCCTTCTATCGAATAACGAGGGCCCTCCCCCAAGGATACATTGTGAGTCTTCTTCACAGTTGAGTTTGATTAAGAAAAAAAGTTGAAAAATACCACAATATTAAAAGATCCTTTGGGTTTCCACTTGATTAAAGCCCATCTCCTTAAGGTATCAATATTCGGATGACCCCCTTGGAGTTTACCAACCAAATTCCATGAGCCTTCCTCCATGGTGACAACCATCAGCTCATCTAGAATGATCAACTTATTATAGGATGGGGATAGATCAAACAGAGCACTAGGGTTATGGGACCCGTAACCCTTTGCAACAACTAAAGCAAAAGAAAATGCACCTGGTAAAAGACGCTATCCAAAACTTGGGAACCCACCTCCATGGCCACCTACAGGGCCCTTCTTCCTTTTCGGCATTCACAAATCACCATCAGACTCTCTAGAAATAACCCTTCCACTCGACCCAAGCCCTGACCCACCATGGCCGGATTCAAATCCACCGACTCTCATCGAAAAAGCTAAAACCTTATGTTAAGAAAAACTGTTCCTCGTATCCCTTGGGGACCAAAAATTTCTGTTCTATGAGACCTGTCCCATTCGAGTATACCCCTCAGGTTAGTCGGGAGTTTTTTTTTGTATCCGACATAGGTTACAAAGCTTGAACCCCGGATCTCCTTCTAAATTTTTAAATTAGATAATTAAAATAAATATTTTTTATAAATTAGATTTTTGAATCAAAATTTTTTATAATAAAAAATATTGTAATTATTAATTAAAAAATATTTGAATTTAATTTTTTATATTTTATATAAAAAGTAAAAATAATATTATTTTATTATAATTAAATTACATGTCAACTATAGAATGAAGGATACTCAATCATCATGTTGGAAAGGACTTTCTTTATTTTATTTATAAAAATATTGATGATTAAACTAAATTTATTTGAATCTTAGCTTGTGGACCAAAAAAAAACTCTGTGCGCATTTCATAAACACATAGGCAACTTGCAAAAGACTTTATTTTATTTATAAAGTTATGGTACTTTCATATGTAATTAAATAATTAAATAATGAAGCTAAATTTATTTGTTTTTTAGCTCAAGGATAAAAATAAAACTCTATGTAGACGATTTCCTTTATTTTTTTAATAAATTTTATAGTGCTTTTATATGTAACTCTTGGTTAAACTATTGCATAAATGGTGAAAGATATCATAATTATTTTAAATTGGTTATATAAAAATTAAGTTCAATTTGTATAGTAGTATTTTTCACTTAGAAAAAAATGTTGTACTTGGGTCCTTCATCATTGATAAATCATAACTTTTTTTTGTAAAGCTTAAGAGTTTATAAATATATTCAATTCTCATCTCAATTGAGATGCTAAAATTAGATATCTACATATTTTTTACAAAAAAATTGAATGCTTGATATTCATTTTTTGGATCTTCTTTAATTTTTTTGTAAATAGAAATATTTAACATCATTTTTCTTGATAATTTCCAATCTTGTTCATCCATCCATCCAAGTGAAATTTTGATTAGTGATGATCTTTGATGATGCCAAGTTGTCATTATGCTACTTGAATATCCATAAATATTTAGTTGACTCCATGCTTCTGTTTCTTTGCTATGATATTTCAAAAAGTTGGTCCTATTGTTCCCTAATGTGGCTACATCCCTTTGAAATCCAGAAGCATTATGCTTTTTCTACCAAACATTGCCATACTTGGCACCTTTTTGACTCCATTTAGATCTAAAATATTGATGCCTTAAACCATACATCCAAGATTATTGTCGCTCAGGTGGTGTGGGCACCGATATCCTGCAACCTTAACCTAACATTATGTTTCCTTTGATTCTTCAACAATTTTTTTTTTCATTATTATTTTAAATTCATCTTCACAATCTTCTCTTTAACCTTTATTTTCGTTCATACGCTAAGGTTTCCTTAGATATTGTTGCTACTTTTATGGAATCTATTGTTGCTACTACTATAAATTCAATTTTTGAGTTTTCTAATGGTTCTTCAACTTGTTCCCTTGCCATAACTGCTTTTTGCTTCTTAAGATTTTCCTTCTAAATGTGACCATGAACTTGCACATTATCTATATTTTTTCCTTCTATTATATCTTTTTTTTTTTAAATTCTTTTAGTTCCCTTTGAAGCCTTTTTATTTCTTCTTCATATCCTTTGATGGTGACCTCTGTCATGACCCTCCTTGGCAGGACTCATCATTGATATTGATTATGTATTGATGTGTGGTTTTTCAATGCTTAATCTTAATTGTATTATCAATATGAGTGGTTATTGCATTTGATATTTTGATTATACTATGCTAGAATATGGTACTGTTGATGATGTGTATGGTTGCAGGACCAGGTACTCTCATGGGTGGAATGATGAAGTTTAACCACTAGGAACAAGAGACCAAATAAAAGAGAAATGATGGTCAAACAAAATAGTCTATGATAGCTCTAGGGTAATTATATACCCTCATGTAGTTGCATCTCATAACTATGTTTGAATAAAATTATACCATTGGCTAGGAAATTTTTGGAGCAAGGGAACGGTTCTTAATAGACAAGTGATGACTGGTCATCGAAAAGCTTGCTAATTAAGAACAGTGGTGGTATAATATAATTGCATGGTTAATAAGAAATTATTTGGTAATATGTATGTGTTTGTGAAATGGGTCTAGCAAAGGATCCATCGAATAAGGTATTAATAAACATGGAGGCTTTATTAATATCTAAATACTTATTATCAAGGCTAATAATTAATATTAGTTTTTGATATTAATTAAATCTACTAAAAAGAAATAATTGATTTAATTGTCTAATGTTGTCTAATGTTTATGTTAACATTAGAAAATTAAAAAAATGGATTTTATCAATTACATTATGAAGCATTATGGGTATTTTTGCATGAAAAAGGTATTTGATAATTAAAAGATTTAATTGAGGTTCTTTACTTTTGATTTTTTTTTTCTAACAAGCGAAAAATAGTTGGAATTTCAGTTGAGAACCTACCATCTTCTTGAATGGTCTTGGGGGAAAGATGGTAGGGGGACACATGGGAAGAAAAGGAAATAGAGGCTTGGAAAGAAAAAAAAGAAGAAACAAAGGGTGGACAAAAAAAATATTATGAGAGAAGGATTTGAGCAAGGAAGAGATTAGTTGGATTAACTTGCTAGTAGAGGTATTCTCCTTTCAATATTTTCTTATTTGTTTCATTAGTTTTTCTCCTCTTAAAATGAATGTATGCTTGGTATAGACCAGAGTGTTGATATCATGCTTGTATAACATCCTCATTTTTTTATAACGTGTAGCATTAAGCTTACTATTCGAGTGGACAATTAAAGGAGAGCATAGAAGCAATGTAGCCTTATTTTAAAGTATTTGAGGATACTTAAGACTGTTTTATAATTTTAGAAATCACAACAATAGAAGGAGACTTGGTCTTCGAAATGATGGCTTTTTATTTAAGTAAAAATTTGAGGAAAACCATTTGTAGTACCCTGTTTACTTTTCATTTGGCTCTAGAAAAGAAAAATAGTCATTCTGGTATATATATGATTGTGTATTGAGTACTTGTATAGAACTTATGTGTTTCTCTTGTATTAAGCTTGTATAGTCTCATGTATTGCATCTTGAGGTATTATAATTGTTTCTTTGATATCAGTGGCCAAGGTGTTATTTTTATTTGATGTTTTCTTCAGGAAAGGAGACTAGAGCTACCTAGAAAAAATAGAAGAGAGTAATTACCTTAGGCAATTTAAATCCATGGAAGAAAATAAACCTGAAGTGCAGTGTGAATCTGACTTCTCTGGACCTGGTTAGAAACTTTAAGTGATAACTTAAGATATTTGTTCTTGTATCTGGTATAAACTTGCGTGTGGTAACTCTTAAAGAGATTCTTGGATCTAGATACCCAAATTGTGTGGTAACTCTTAAAGAGATTCTTGGATCTAGATACCCAAATTGTATGGTAACTCTTAAAGAGATCCTTGGATCTAGATATCCAAATTGAAACAAAAGGTGCTAAAAATTAAACACAACGAGCCCAAGGCACCGCAAATTAAACACAAAAGGAGCATGACAAATTTTAAAATTTTTGCCCATGATGGGAACCTTGGATCAAGAGATCCAGGCCAATGAATGCAGGCACATAGCAATCTTGCAACTGAAAAAGCTAAAACATGCACAACTAACTCCAGTAACAAAAACTAACAATCTAAAATTGAACAAAAAAAACAAAGAAATTCCATGCAGATTGGTTCCACAAACAAAGTTAACAAATTTTGGCCTAACGATTAGATCCCTACTCAACCGCAAACTGCACAAAGAGATAATTATATATCTAGATTTGAAAACCTGCAATAGATACCTAGAATAAAAACTGGTGGATCCTGCGATCCTACTAGCCACTATCTGAAGCAGGATTATAATAGTAGCAGCTAGCACCGTAAAGGAAATAGGGACTTCAAACACCCTGAGATGTGATCCAACAGGTATAAGAGACCCGGGAAAATAGCATAAAAATTCGATAAAATATTTGTGTGCTAAAAATACCGAAAAAAGGATATGTGATCAGTTCGAATCAAGCATCCATTAGAAAATACATCAAAAATCCTCGAAACCAGCCAAAAGCTTCAAGCAGAAGATTTAAATAAAATATTTGGCTTGCTGAAGCCCTCAAATATTGCCTAAATATCAAAATGATAGAAAATGAAACAGAGCACTAAAAAAAAAAAAAAAAATCCTAGGAGCGCTTAGAGAAAACACAAACCCTAGGAGCGCTTAGAGAAAACACAAACCCATCCCAAATAAAGAAGTTGGATCTATAAGTTGGTCCACCTCCAACAACCCAAACCCACCAGCCAGAGTGACCAGACAACACCAACAAGTCTCCACTAATAATAAAGGTACAAGGTCTCCCCTAGATTTGAACTAGAGGAGCAAAACCAAAGGATATCCTAGAGAGAGTTAGACTGTCCACCACTACAACTAGCTACAAGGTCATAGTAGGGTAAAAAACCAGAGGACTCTACAACCCAGAATGAATAAAACCAGTAAACCCCCAACTTCACATCAGCCAAGGTGAATCCATCAGTTGCCCAGTCATCCCCCAACCCCCCATACTCGAACCCCCAACTAGGGTACTAGTTGACCCAACCTTCCTCGAGTCTCACAAACAAGACCATCAACCAGAGTCATTCTTTACCCAAAAGGGCTTCCACCATGCTACAGATCTAGGTCTCCAAAAATCCAGGATCTCAAATCATTTTAAATTTTATACGCATATATAATTTTAAAAACAAATTAATATTTATTAAACACCCATCAATTTTTTATGTTAATTGTGAATAAGAAAAATATTTTGACCTGTGATATTTATAATGTACTTATTTGCATACATATATTTAAAATATATTTATTATCTTTTTAAGCTAAAAAAATAAATAAACAAATATATATTTATTAGAAAACTTTATATATTTTTAATTATTTATGAAAATATTTTTTTATAATTTAAACTTGTAATAAAATCTTAACAATATTTTATTATTATATGTTTTCATTCTATTTAAAACTTTTAAGAAATTTTTATAAACACAATCAACAAATTTTTTAAAACTAAAAGTATTAATTAATATTTAATAAAAGAAATATTAAAATTTAAAATTCAATTAAAAAAATAATATAAAATAAAAAGTTCTAAATCTACACATCATGAAATTAATTTCCAATCCCAACCCCAACAACAATATCCCTTTGTTTAAGGGTTTAAACCGTATGTAAATGCAGTCTACTCATGTAATGACTAGAAAAAGGTCAAACACATGTAAAATATCACCATAGGAAGGAGAATCAGTTGTTAAGCAAAGCATCACAATCCATTCATCATGTTAGAAAACTTTAGAAAGCATATTAGAGAGAAGAAAATTGCATCCACCTCGCAGAGAGGTAGTATCCTTCACATTCATTACTCTATCCTATTCATCTCATCTTTATTACTGATTCATTACTCTATCCTATTCATCTCATCTTTATTACTGTAAAATTATTTATATTGTGAATTATTTTGTAATAAAATTATTATATGAAAGTAGATTATAAAATAGGTTTGAATTTAATTAAATTATTAATTTAATTTAATTAATTATAAATTTAACTATATTTTAGGGTTTTCATATAGAATTAAAAAGTGTTGCAGATTCTAACCACATTGAGAATCAACCTTGCATTTAAAGGAGTATGATTACTTAACAGGGTCTTAGTGGTGACTTGGTGATGTTCTAGTAATTGACTATCTCCATTGATGTAGGACACAACTTATAAATTAGCCTCCTTGTTCTTTGGTTTTGTGCTCTTGAGGTATGTTTTTTGAAAGGAACACATGGCCTATGTTGATGACTTCATATCATGTGGTCGTAGTAGCCCATTTTTACAAGTATAGGAGGTAGGTGAAATAGGATCAAAGGAAGGAGAGTTACATAATCAGGAAGAAATAATTGAGGGATTAAACCATCCTAATTTGTGTGGTGGTCACAAATCCTCCACACTTCCCTTGGGTCCATTATCATTTTAGTTGGGTTTCTTGCTTCTAATCCAGTTATGTATGAAATTTATCATCCCTAACCCCATTGCCTAGTTTTAAACCAATATGGACCTCTTAGGCACTGCTAAGGGTACCATTTACCATTGTAGCCCTTATTACAGTTCTAATCATAATACTATATCTAACTCCTTAGGTTTTGTTAAGATTTTCCTAAATTGTTGGTGCTATGAAGACCTTTCATGTAGTGCCAATTCTAGTATCCCTATCCTCTATTGTCATTGAAACTATAAAATCCATTGACATTGTATTGACTCGCTCCTCAAACATGGCTAGGGGTTCCTATTAGTGCTTATATCTAGGCTATGTTAATAGGTAGATATTTTTTATGTATTAGATCTTCCAACTACTCATTTTAATAGTCCTCCACTACCAATATCCCAAGATCACCCATATCTTCTAGACTCATGTCTTTCCCTTACCTTATTGCTTAGTACTTTATCTATTATTATTGAATATAGTCTTGATTTAGCCCATGTTGCGGTGATGATCAATCCATGGTAGGTCTCATGTTTATGGAAGACTGAATTCACAATTAGTCGTACCTATCTATAAGGTCTTCTAAAGAGATATTAAATCCTAATGTGGAATAATTGAGTGGTGTGAATTATAAATGAGTCAAGTTAGCTTTGGATATGAAAAATGATATATTAGAAGTAGGGTCATGAATTAGGGGTGCCCTCTCATGAACATGTGTTGGAATATATTACATTATTTGGTACATGCTAATGTACCACCTTGGGTACATCTTTAGATTAGGAGAGTGTCCTAGATTAGAGTGTGAGTATTTACTTTATGCAATGTAATAAATGCACAAGTGTGCAAAGTATTTTGGTAATGTAAATGTGCATAATAGTCCATGTGCACATGAGTCCATAGAATAGGAAGATGAAGAGTCTCTAGAAGAGTGAAGGCCAAGGGTGCACCATATGAAGAGTCACATTCCATTATATATGTATCTATGTGTGTGTGTGCAAGATACATGTATTGTAGTATGAGAGTGTATGTAAGTATGGGTACTTGAGATCTTGATTCAATGGAGATACAATTTTCGTGAGCATTTGTTAATGGTAATTCTATGAGTTATTGTTGAAGTTATTTATGAGTTTTATACATTTAGAATATTGCCATTATCTTATATTTCATATTGCAACTTTATTTTAGATCTTGTGGTTATTTTATCTTTAGTATTTAGCTTCAAAAGCTAACAGTGGTATCAGAGCTACAACAAGGTTTTGACTTGCATAGGTTTTAAAGTTGCAAAGGAGATTTCCATTGGTTAAGGAGAAACCAGTGAAGTTAAAGAAATTACCTCTGGAAAAGAAAACCAAGGAAGTTTGAAGATTTACCTATTCCAAGAGCAAATTCGGAATAGAAGGAAATTACAGGTCTTGAAGATAGACCTTGACATTGATGAGATTAAGAGACCCAAGAAGGAGGTCCTATTGAAAATTTTGATAGATTGAAGAAGATTCCATATTGCTATTTGGCTAGAGTCTTTCCATAGGGTTGAAGGAAAACTTGTGAAGACTAGGACTCAACATAGATTTCTTTCCACTAGTTTTGAGAATAACTAGTGAAGTTTATTGGTTTTAGAATTTTGGAAATTTGAATGTATTTGGTTGCTACTGTCTAAGTTTTTTTGTTGCAGAAAATTAGTTCTCAAAAGTTGAGAAGCTTCCTACAATAGATAGAGAAGAATTTCACCTTCGATTGCTTGAAAGTCTATGTGCTTTCCTCGTGCAGGGATTAGTTTTGAGTTGCAACAAAAGAGTAGACATTGCAGATTAAGGAGGTCCAAGAAAGAGGTCTCATTGAAGATTGAAGATTGTTGACATTGAAGATTGAGGAGACCCATGTAGGAGGTCCCCATAGAAGATTGAAGATTGAAGAGAGAGGACTAAGAAAAGGTCCTATTGCAGATTTGAGAAGCAGCAGATTTTGGAGATCCAAGAAAGAGATCTCATTGTAGAATTTCCATAGTTGGAAGATTAGAGAGACCAAGGAAAGGTCTCATTGAAGTTTTGAGAAGAAGAATTGAGGAGTTGCAGAATTAGAAGACCCAAGGGAAAGAGGTCTCAAGAGAATTAGTAGAAGAAGAAGGCTAGAGAAAGCCTCATTGCAAAGTTGAAGAAGTGGCCATTGGAGGAGATTTGAAGAAAGCTAGAGGAAGAAGATTGCAAGCAAGGAGAAGGTTCTGATAAGAAGGATTTGGGACAATTATCGCCATCCGACAACAAGCCCAAAAGGAAGAAGGTTTTGGCAAGAAGGTTGCCAAATTTTGGAGAAGATTTTTGAAGATCTCAAGACATTCAAATTCTTGAGGAAGAAGATAGTGGAAGATATCATATTTGAAGTCAGAATTCGACAAGAAGATTGAAGGAGAAAGAAAGATTGAAGAGGCCATATTTTTGAGAAGTTTAAGGACAACCACAAAGATTTTGAAGGTTGATTTGAAAAGAAGAAGGTTGTTGATTTTCGAGGTAGAAATTGAAGGGTCATAGGACAACGAATTGAAGAAGGTATAGAGTTGTGATTTGGAGAAGATTTGGGCAGATTTTGAAGTGCCCTTGAATAGCAAATTGAAGGAAGACTTGACAACAAAATAAGGTAGAAATTTGAAATTTGAGATAATTTTTAAAATTGCAGAATATTGGACAAAATTTGGGCAGCACTAATAGCTGCAAGTTTTAGAGTTTGAGAGAATGAATTTGGAGGATATTTGAAGCCACAAAAATCAGATTTTATGGGCAGCATTAGAAGAAGAAAAGAGAGCTGCATTTTGGAGAACTTCGGGGTAGATTTGAGAGAGTTTTTGGGCAGCGAGCAAGTTGGTATTTGGGTAGCAATTAGAGCTGCAAAATTGATAAGTTTAGAGCAACAAAGTGAAAGGAAGTGAAGCTGCAAAATTTACAAGATTGAGATAGCAAAAGGGTGAATCAAATCACCAAGGAAATTAGCTACAAAAGGAGACCAAAAAGGTATGTGATATTGGTGCTACATAAGTTTATTATTTGAGCATTAAAACCAGTCTACATTAAGTATTTGAGAGCACCATATTAGCTTTATTAAATTCTGAAAAAGGAAGTTGAAATAGAGAGTCTTCAAGCAAAAGAAGGTGGTAGCATTTGTGTCCTAAAATCTGTAAAAATAAAACAACAAATATCTAAGTTAAATCTTACTTGAAAAGGAGAAATAAGGAGGAAATAATATTAGTATTAAATGTTGTTTTTATAAGCTCATAAAAGTGCAGATTTATTAGTGTAAAAGAAACCGAATAAGGGCATTTTTCTCTAAGCAAATAGAAGACCAAATAAGGGCTCAAAATAGATCAAATTTTAGAGTGTCTAAAGACACTAAGGGAACCACCATGCAAGAAAAGGAGGAGGTATCGGTTTGGAGTAGTGAAAGCACCACCGAGTTGGAAGAGCCACCATAGCTCAAGGAAGAGCCACCATCGCTCAAGGAAGAGCCACCATAGTTCAAGGAAGAGCCACTATTGCTCAAGGAAGAGCCACCATCGCTCAAGGAAGAGCCACCACTAGAAAAGTGAAAGAAAGCCACCAAGCTGAAGGTCCAACGCCATAGCTTCACCTCAAGGAGCTCAAACAAATGTAACCGAGATGTTTCTACAAAAGATAGTGAAGGAACGTACATAAAGGAGATAGAGCGTTGAAGAATTAGGGTGAACTCCAAGCGTCAAAGATTGAAGGAAACGTTTCATGCAAAAGATATTGAAGGGATGCATGTGGAGAAGACAAAGCATTGGAAAGGATGAGCTAGAGAAAATTCCAAGTGCCAAGATTACACCAAGGCTAAAGGAGATGTTTGAATCTTTGTTGGAGGCGAGACACTTGTAAAGTGTAACATCCAAAGTGTCATAATTTCACCAAACTAGGCAGAGTTACGTTATAAGCGCCTGAGGAGAACAAGGTGAGTGAATTTGGAGCGATAGAAGAGATTGAGTGCCATGTGGCACATGAGAAGTGGAAGGTCAACAAGATTGAAGCAATTCAAATATTCACAATGGATACGTTAATGCATATTTCGAGGTACCAAAGATAGCATAGTGTAAGTTTGATTTTAGAGAATGTCAAAAATAGGAGCGAGTGCAAGGAAGCTCATTGATTGAAGTTTGAGTGCAAGTAAGGAGGAGATACTCCATTTGGCTCATGCAAGAGAGCCATTCAAGATACGTACAACAAAGGAGTTGAAGGGTCAAACTAAAGACTAAAAATAGGTCTGCATTACTTCCATTTCAATTACAACAACAGGGATAACATATTAATTAGAGCGCCTTTATAAGGTTGGAAGTCAGTTGACCAATCAAAGAGGAGAGAGAGAGTAATCTTTCCAAGGCAAGCCAAAGTACAACAAGAACTCCATACATACAACATAGAAGGAGGAGCACCAATTAGGAGATGGTCAAACACTATTGACCAAGAGAATTTACGCATTCAAGACTGGAGGTAATTCATTCTATTTAAAATTATTTATATGCTCAAGATAGGAGGTATAAGGTTACATAAAATTATTATTTTCTAAGGTTAAAGTGAAACTATTTATTTTGGAGAGATAAGATATTGAATTAATATTTGAAACCTTAGAAACTTGATTATTGCTATTTGAAAGTTTATGAAGATTTGAAATTTGGTTTGAAGAATTAAAGGAATTAATTTGAAGTTTTGTAATTTGATTATTTGAGTTTACAAAACAATTTGAAATATTTGCAATTTGATAAGATTGGAGAAATAAGGTTTTCTACATCAAATTAGGAATATAAAACTTGCAAATATCTTTTTATGGAATTTCTAAATTTCTAAATTTGGAGTTATAAGGAATTCAACACCAACATAGGATTGAGAAATTTAGAATTAAAAGAAATTATATTTTTTGAGATTAGGGAGTCATAAGGTAGTCAACCTCAAAGGTTTAGAGATTTTGAAATTGCATTCAAAATTATCTTTAGCTTACTGTTCATAATTAGGGAGAAATAAGGGATTCAACTTAAAGGAAAACTTAGAAAGCTAAGTATTTTTATCAAAGCTATCTTACTCAAGAAAACTATGGATGAAATAGTGAAGAAGGTATTTAATGAAGATAGTGAAGAAATATTACATGCATTCAGATTTTATTCACATGGCTTAATACCCAATATTGATGGAGATCGAATATTTAATGTTCTAAAAGATAAATTGAGTTTATTCCTCAAAGAAGCTAAGGAAGGGAAATTTACTACCTTTATAGGATATCTTCATGAAAAACTTTTTAGGTCTTGTTGGGAATCTCAAAACATCATTGTATTCACTACAGAAGAGTGTTTAATGATGTATCTTTCATTAATTATTTTTGAACTCTTTCAAGGAAAGATACAGGTTGAAAGAAATGCTTCATATGATTATCTTAAGGAAGAATCATCAAATCCAAGTCAATATTATTATGATCTACTAACTCATCATATTGAAGGAGAATCTCTAGTAAGAGTGCAGGAGCAAAGAAGGAAAAGAAACAAGGAAAGAAGTCAGATCAAGAAAGGCAAAATGAAGACTAAATCTAAAGAAGATACTTGTTTGAAGAATTCAAGACAAAAATCTAAGTTATATTATTGTGATGATTTGCTAACACAATGCTTAGAAGATGAATCATCAAAGAAGATACAAAAGCAAAGAAAGAAAAAGAAGAATAGAAGAAGTCACATCAGAAAGGTAAAACAAGAATTGTTTTGTGCAAGTTCAAGAATTGATCTTAAAGAGATAGATTGAAGACAAAAGACGAAGACTATATTGAAGACTAAAGTCTTCAATAACCAAATAATGTAATACAGGGGGTGTTGGAATATATTACATTATTTGGTACATGCTAATGTACCACCTTGGGTACATCTTTAGATTAGGAGAGTGTCCTAGATTAGAGTGTGAGTATTTACTTTATGCAATGTAATAAATGCACAAGTGTGCAAAGTATTTTGGTAATGTAAATGTGCATAATAGTCCATGTGCACATGAGTCCATAGAATAGGAAGATGAAGAGTCTCTAGAAGAGTGAAGGCCAAGGGTGCTCCATATGAAGAGTCACATTCCATTATATATGTATCTATGTGTGTGTGCAAGATACATGTATTGTAGTATGAGAGTGTATGTAAGTATGGGTACTTGAGATCTTGATTCAATGGAGATACAATTTTCGTGAGCATTTGTTAATGGCAATTCTATGAGTTATTGTTGAAGTTATTTATGAGTTTTATACATTTAGAATATTGCCATTATCTTATATTTCATATTGCAACTTTATTTTAGATCTTGTGGTTATTTTATCTTTAGTATTTAGCTTCAAAAGCTAACAATATGGAACTATAAGAGCTTTATTTTTAAGTACAATACCTTGAGTTTATTCTACTAGGGGAGATGCTTGATAAAATTAGGGATTGCCATAATAGAATTGTTGTATTACTTTTCCTTTGAGGGGTGTCCATAAAACATGAATTTTGTAAATGAAATAGGGTTAATTGTAAAATTAATGGATGGATAATTGAATGAATGAGGACAATGGATAAGGGTTACATATCTTATCAATTTAACTCTAAATAAGTTGTAAATGTTTTACTTCAATTCAATACATGGGCAATTTATGGCCAGGACTACTATTTGCATGTCTAGTCTTTTGAGTTTCATCCAAAACATCCATCTAGAAAAAATAATTACTCTAAGTGAAACTTCCTTGTCTGAACTTATCTTTTTTTCAATGATTTTGAACAATTTTTTATAAGGGGTCCTGACCCCCTCATACTGAGTGGGGTTTGAACCTTGGACCTCTCAAAGAAAGGCCAAAACTCTTACCACTAGAGTAAGCTTACAACTTATGTCTAAACTTGTCCTTTAGACCATATGTAAAAGATACTTATTCCTAACCAACTTCATAGAGTGTTTCAATGCAAAAATGAGTAAGAGAAGTTGTTGAGCTTCTAGGACATGCTCATACCTACATGAAATCAAAACTAGATGGTGAGCTTCCTTATGATATAAAATTTATTGGTCCTAGTTTTGAATGTGATAAATACAAAGTGTACCTTAACTATATTAATATACGCTTTTAGTGTGAAGAAGTTGGAAATATGTTTAGGGTTTGTCCTTAAAAATGGATTAATATTTATAGGTTCTTAGGGGTACGAGGAATAAACTAGTCTTAGTAGTAGATAATTTTGCTACACCAAGAAATTAGGGGGTCTTATCATAATATGAATGAGTCACTTGTTATATCAATGGCTCAAAATTGTAATGCAAACTAGAATTTAATATTCAAGAGCATAGGGGATTTCAAGGTAAGGATAGATTCAGGATTAAGATCAATAAGGTGGAATAGGAGGTCCATTCCTCATCCAATTTTTTTAACACTAGGACTTTAGTTAGGCTTGCTATAAATTTTTAATCTATGAATTCCACTCAATTACAATCATTGAAGGATCCTTCCTACAAATATATAGTTCTATTAGAGGAATGGATATAGTTTTAGAGAAAATACAAGTATATATCCAAATATTGTCATTGGCCAAGCATAATATGTCTAAGGGAGAGGGAATTCTATGATGGCAAGAGTTCATGGATAGCTTTATAAAATATTTCTTAGTGGTGACTATTAGGATAATGTTCATTCTAAGTACCCCTAGGAAGAGGTAAATCTTCATTTTTTTAAACTCATATAGGGCCATAGTCATAGAGTCCCCTTCTAGGGCTAATTTAACATGAGTTTCTTAGTCCTAATATGGAAAATTAGGGGGATAATATTGAAGGATATAAACATTAGGTTAGATAAGTTATGAATCGATGTAATCTTGATACTTTATTGCTCCAAGAGGTCAAATGTAGTAATTAAAAACTTTAACTTGTCCTTCATTTAATCGGAAATTATATTTTTGTTTATATTTATTACACTAGGAGATAGATGTAAGAAGTACACTTTTCTTTCCTATGCGGATGAAGATATTGATGGTTAATAATGGAAAAGACCCTTAGAAAGGAGTAATTTGGAATGAAGGTGTAAGAGTTGATTTTAAGAGTGCTTGCATGGATTCTTGTTGGGTAATTTAATATGGTAGAATAAAATTTGGCTAGGAGTTGGAATTACTCTTTGCAATGCTTCACCTCATTATTATTCATCAAATGGGTATATTGTAAGAACAAGCTTGGTATTTTTTACATTCTTATGAATCAAAATACTATAGATAATAATTTCTAGTGCACTTGGAATAAAAGGATATCAATAAAGGAGTCAAAGTTTGGTACATTGAATTGGTTCTATTGCTTAGAAGCATATTCTATTAGTTTTTTCATTATTGGTTATCATGGAGGTCCATAATATTCCCAATACCATATCACATGGGTTGATATTGGGGTAGTTAAAATTAAATATATTATAAATAATATATCACTAACTATAAGGTATGATTGAAGTATATTTACATGATATGTATTGGGGGTTTAAATAGAAACTAAATATAAGTGATATGTATTGGGGGATTTAATAAAATACAAAGATAATCATGTTTGACTTCTCACATATGGTAGATTATATTTGATTAGCTTAGATTTTTAGCATTATTTAATCTTGATTATAAACTTTTTTTTCCTAATTATTCTAATGAGGTAACCATGAACGCTATCCATCATAAACAATATTATTGATATAATAAGTTCTCATTCTTACTAAAATGGGAGATTGAATAGAAAAAATAGAGCAACCTTGTATCCATTTCATTCATAGACAATGAAGTTAATTAATTCATTCAAAAGAAAACTACCCTTGTCATAGAAAGGATAGAATTAGAAAGGGATTTTATGAAAAATAAGACCTAGAATACATGGTGAAAATAGAGGATATGTTAAGTTAAAAAATATATTATGAGGGGGTATTAATTATATAGGATTTAGAGGTAGAAATGAAATTAGGGATATTTTTTAGTATTTTATAAATGCACATGCTATGACATAATCATATTGAGTTGAATTCCCATGTTGATCGTATCATCTTTATTATTGTAGCATGAATATATTTTATCATTTTACTATAATATCTTCCTTACAGATAGGTTAACCTCAAAAGCATTTTGGATGTCTTCCTAAACTCAATGCATACTTATAATATGATCTTAGATTATTTGCAATGGCTAAAAGTTGCTTGGTTTAAGGAGAAGAAACATCAAAGTGAAGACTTATAGATATCTTAGCGGGAAAAAGACATTATCAAGACTACTAATTTTCTTCAAGTATTTTACAAATATAAAACTAGAGCATTAGGATATTTCATAAATTTGTTATTTTTATCTTTCTAAAGAATGCAAAGCATGAGCATACAATCCTACTTCTCAATATTGGAAGGATCAAGTTGTGATTATCCTAAGGCTAGAGGATAATCAAGTTGGGGCTAAATAAAGTTTAGGATTCAATGTATCAATTAGGTGACAAAGGTTTAAATTTTTTCTTGAATCACATCAATCATAAGCACAAAAATAAAAATATATCATAGATTAGGGATGAAAATGTTAAAATAGAGGTTGAGGATAGAGGAATTGTCCATGTCTTCTATGTGATAGGTGATAAGTGAACTAGTTGTTTAGTAGTTTACAAGTTGCATTTTATAAAAAAATATCAACAACAAAGTTTCCATGATAATCCTAGACGTTATCATTTGAAGATCTTATAGATACCCTTTTTTAATACCCAAAGGTAAAGCACCTAGTCTCGATGGTTTGTTGATAAATTATTTGGGTTGTGTACCTTATGTAAGGAGGAGCTAGATACAGTAGATCATTTGCTTCTTCATTGTTCCTTTGATCCCACCATTTGGGTATACCCTTTACCAAAACAAGAATCTATTAAGTTGCTTCATCAACATCGGAAGAATTGATAAAATACTGGGTAAATCAAAGATAAAGCAACAAATATTATGGGTAACTAGTTGTAGCACCCTAAAATTGGCACGGTTAAAACCTTAGTAAAAAGATAAAATATTAAAATTTGAATTTCAACCCCAAACTTCCCGTTAAACCACCTTTTACCCGCTTTCCCCGTTTTCCATGCCATTTTTAGGATTTGTTTTGACCGTTGGATGATATCGTCGCATATTAGACGATTTCGTCCCCGATATGACGATTTCGTCTGGAATAGAACATCCAGACGATTTCGTCCCAAAATCAAATTTTCATAATTAGCTTCTGTTTCAACAGCCTCTCCAACTCGGGCAAAAGCGTGTCTGCGCGGTTGGAGATTTCCTTGCTGGAGATCTCCCAGATTGGGATGATCTCCAACCTCCCAAACCTCTTTCTAATCCTATATAAACTAGGATTTTTCTAGTTTACCCCCCCTGCCTCCCTGCCTAATTCTTACTAATTCTCCCTGAATTCCCAACCCCTTTGTTGACAGGATTTCATTGCAGAGTTAGATCTTTTATTCCTTCGTATTATTACTTGCATTTGGTATTTTTGCATTTTTTATTTGCAGGAACTCTACTGTTTTTCAGTCAAAGCTAGCTTGGATCATCGTAGACGATATCGGACGATTGCGGATGATTTTGTACGATTGGAGATGATCTTGACTATAGTCTAGATTGAGG
This sequence comes from Wollemia nobilis, assembly GCA_028583015.1. Lineage (NCBI taxonomy): Eukaryota > Viridiplantae > Streptophyta > Pinopsida > Araucariales > Araucariaceae > Wollemia > Wollemia nobilis. Next base: position 4,274,342 of record JAQPPZ010017206.1, on the reverse strand, counting down.
GCTGTCCAAGTTCAGAGTTTGCATTCTCTTAAGTTTTTCTACATTTTTCATAATATATCTCTGCACTGTTTTAGGTTATTATGTTTTATGCATCTTGGAGTTCACCTCATTTAGTATAATTGCATGATAAAGGTAAAATCAATCATTAAATTTACTGCATTTCCTCATTTGTTATTAGACACTATTATTTAGGCATGTTTGCTGTTATTTCTATCATTATCCCTTGCTCTTCTGCATTTGCATATTTGGTATTTTGTGTTTGTTTCTGTGATTGCAGGTTTCTAACGGATTCGTATGACGAATTCGTCAGATTGCAGATGATCCTGTTTGATTTTAGACGACCTTATGTGATTTGAGACAATATTGAGAAATATCAAATGATAATGTTCAAACTGAGACGATCTGAACTGCTACAAGACTCAGAATCTCCATCAGACATCCAAAATCAGGTATGAATTCTTTTGGTTAACTTATTCTCTGTAATTTGCATCTATTTATGTTTTCTGCATTCATTGAAATCCGCATTGGTATATAGAATAGTTTAGATTCATATCGGTCAAACCTAGGAGTTGAATGATCAAACATAAAAATGAACACATCAAACACACTATCAACCTAGGCATGGAAACTGCCATTCAAAATTTTCCTGGTGAACCCACCATCCATCGAAAATTCACCCTTATACACCTCCCCCAAGAGGCGGGACCTTCAAAGGGCCTCTTAGTCCGAGGTATTGTCCCATCCTTTTCACATCCCCCTTCCGAGCATAGATCCTATAGCCTGAAGGTAAGGGTGCAAAAAATTTGGAGCGATACATTTTGGTGAACCCGACGTGAAAACTAAAAACCTTTTGAAAACAATTCAATTCAAAAAAAAAAAAAAAAAACAAAACATAAATGCATTTAGAATCAAAGATTGCATGTCATATTTAGATGGTAGATTATAATAAAAGACGAGCTGTCACCATTAATGTTGAAAATCAATTAGCAGCTATAGAAATTAATTTAGTACTTAGAGTACCTCAAACAAATAGGGTTCAACCTTTGTGAGACGAACTTAATAGGATATTAGATCTCATTTCATCTAGAGCAACTGAACTTAGGCAAATCAAGAGGTTTTTCCTAGATAGAATCCTGGATCCCGATCAAGTAATTTTGTACCATGAATTTCAGAGAGCTTGCCATAGGTGGTTAGCAGATAAAAGAGTCCTTGTGTCTTCTGAGTTGTATACCTTTGAGGAATACCTCGATAATGTAGCTGTAGTGCATAAATTTTTGTCTCGTATAGAAAATCAAGAGGTCGTTCTTACAGATAGACAAAGATGGTATAGAGCCCCCAGAGCTGTGCTATATCGAGAGTATTGCCATGAGATTTATTTTTACAAAACAGAGTCAGAAGTAGATAATATCACTATAGCACACTTCATTAAGTTCCTAAAAAACCATTTCCAATTTGAAGAGGAGCATTTTATGACTCCTGATGAACTTGATCCTATCAATGACATCTATAAACTATTTATAGAAAACTAAGTTATTATTTTATTATTGTTGTTTCTTGTATTCAGTGTGCTATTTATTGTCTTTATAAAAACAAAAACAAAATAAAATTATCATAAAAAAAATTGAAACATTTTCTTTTAAGTATTATAGTAGGTATATAATTTAAATATATACCTCCCAAGATCTGTTGCAAATATATTAATATATATTTGTTAAAACCTAAATTTAAACACAATGACTAGACTCAGGAATGGAAAACAAATTGAAATAGAAGAATATTGGTTAGGAAAAACCAATAAACTAGATGCCCTTCTTGAAGAACCAATTCAAGAAGAAGTAACTTTAAACCAACAAGAAGAAGAATTTGTGGACGCAAATGAACAAAAAGAAAATGATAGAGAGGAAGGATCCTCATCTCCTAAAATAACTCCAGACGGAGCTGTTACTTTTGAGAACATGGACCATTTTTGGAAATTTCTCCATACCAATATGGGCACCCTTAATAGAGCAGTTCGTATGGATAAAGATCAAATTAGTGATACTCAAGAAACCCTAGAAGACATATATCACACACGCACTAATCCTTTGTCCTTAATTGATCAAGAGAGTGATCAAGCCGGACCGTCCAATTTGGACATGGATGCTATAATCCAGAACATGCAACAACAACAGGTTATCCAACCACCTAGAGTGCCTGTTACCAAACCAAGGGTTATTACTACACAAAAGAAACCTTCATTCACTGCTCTATTTGCTAAGCTATTGATCAATATACCTCAAATCAACAAAATCCTAAAACAAAACCAAATGTTAATTTCCAAAAATCTGGGATACAACATAATGCTACCACAAATCTTCTTCATAATACTCTTCCTACCAATCATTTGCATAATAGTAACATAGCATCGAATCCTTATGTTTCGCCTTCTTACGCTCACAAATCCCATACTCATGTACCACCAAACCAATATGGTGGACAAACTGGCAATCTGGAAGCCATGGTGAAACAGTTAACCTCCCGTATGGACCAAATAGATCCCTATCGTCCCTCGTACAATTACCGAGAGATGTGTAGTCAACCTCTAGATCCTATAGTTGTAGCACAACCATATCCTAAACACTTTCCTATGCCTGTCCTACCTATCTATAAAGGAACCGAAGATCCCATAGAGCATCTTCGTATGTTTAGGATAGCATGTCATGATATATCACATGATGATTTGCTATTACTAAAAATGTTCCAGAAAAGCTTAGGGGGGATGGCATTGGAGTGGTATTATCAACTACCCACTCATTCTTTGAGAATTTTTGAAGAGACCGCTGAGTGTTTTTTGCATCAATTTAGTGCCTATATCGAAAGGCATGTAACTATTAAATATTTGTACAACCTAAAACAAGACAAAGATGAGTGTTTTGCTGACTTCTTAGCTCGATGGAGACAGTTGATAGGAAAACTACACTTTGTGTTACCTTATCGGGAGATGTTGGATATTTTTATCAATAATTTACAAGAACAACTATCCTATGAATTATCAACTGATATCTTGACCACCTTCGATCAAGCGATAGACTTAGCTCGAAGGGTGGAAGATGCTCTCATTAGAAGAGGTCAGCTCAAGAAGAAAGATGATGAGAAAACATCCAGAAATCAATATAAAAATAAACAAGTTGTGGGTGACGAAGTCACTGATAGTAGAAACATTGCTAATATTAATACTACGAAAACAACGAAGAAGTTCATATTGAAACCTCCTAATAAACCACCTTGAGAATTTACTAGGTTAAATCAACCTTTATCAACCATTCTCCCACAATTACTAGCATGAGGCTTGATCCAATTACCAGCTATCCGGGAACCTAATCCAACTATACCCAGATACAGAGCTGATTTACATTGTGATTTTCATAGAGGACCTGGACATGCTACCAACTCTTGCAAAATATTAAAACATAAAATACAAGATTTGATTGATAATAATGAGATGGAGGTGCAAGCCTTCCAACCTAAACAAAATGCTTCTAATAACGCTCAAAAGAGCACCCCTCAAATTCAGAATCAGAATGCCAATCAATCATTGGAAATATTTCAACATCCTTTACCAAAGCATGGTAAAAAGGTGGCTAATCAAATCGAACATCATAATGTTCCCCCTCCTACCCGATATGTAGGGACTATTAGCGGATAATTATCTGTTCAGGATCCTCAAATATTTGACACAACTTTATCCATGGTTACGTCCAGACCCCTATATAATATTCAAACACTTGATTTTAGTGATGTAGAATCTGATACTGAAAGTGACATGGAAATCACCTCCAATCAATCAAATAGTTCTAAAAATGAATCAGATCCTATTCAACCTATCACAGATTCTATGGTTTTGGAAGAACCATTTCCTAGAAGAGTTACTACTCGACCCTCTTCTCATCAGTTCCTTTCTAATGAACAAGCCATAAATGCTAGATCGAGACCAATTCAGTGTCCTCAATATAAAATTGTAGGTACCATCAGAGTCGTTACCAGACAACAGGCTCAAAATTCTCAATAGGATCAAACTCAGAATGATGGATCAGCTCCATTTATTTTGAAAAATCCCAATAAAGGGAATCATATGTCTAATGTTCAACCTAAGCCTCCTTACAATATTAATGAATAATTATCTAATACTACAGCCAGAATTTCCCTTTTGGACTTGTTAATATCTTCTCTTACCCATAGGGAAGAATTAATGCTCACATTAAACCAAATGATGGTACCTCAAAATATTCAACCTGAAACCATGTCCAATACTATCATCACTCGAGAAGTCGATTGTATTGAATTTCGAGATAAAGATATCCCACAACATAGTTTACATAAGGATAACCCCTTATATATTACTGCCCTAATTGGGGACGTAGTTGTTAAACGAGTCTTGATTGATAATGGTTCATCTTTAAACATTTGCACTTTTGACTTCTACCAACGATTTGGGTTTAGAAGTGACAAGATGAAAAGAACGCATATGATTATCAAAGCCTTCAATGAAAAGACACAAGAAATGTGTGGAGTCATTACTATACCCTTGCAAGTTGGTCCTAGAACCCTAGATACGATCGTGTTTATTGTACATTGCCCTGCATTGTACAATATACTTTTGGGTCACCCTTGGATCAACGCGATGCGAGTGGTTCCCTCCACTTTACATCAGTGTGTTAAATTTGAATTTAAAAACCAGTTGGTTACCATTCATGGTGATCCTAGACCCTTTGATATGTGTGCTTTGGCAGAACTTGTTAGAGTTCAATTTTGCCCCTCCTCGTCATCCACACATCCTAGTTCTTCTCATCTGTCCAAACGTGTGAAACACACACCCATAACGTCATCTACTCTTTCAACTACACCTATACATTTAGCTCAACCATCTTCTGAACAAACCACATTAGGACCTTGAAAAGAGCCTAAACCCACACCCAATGCTTCCCGTTTTACTCCTATATCTTCCATACCTCTAGATTCACCCGTCAATATTCCTATGACATCTACATCCACTACTGGCATCCTTTCTACACCTGACGATGTAGGAAATGTTCCTTCTACTTCTTATGCTCTTACTGATGAGCTCCTACCTGATTTATCTAAAATTCTTATATTAGAAGATATCAACACTGCCATGTAAACTTCCCTCCTTTTAAATAAACTCCCACCTTCTCCTCGTACCTTGGGCCTCCCACAACCTATGGGAAGTGTTGAGTGGTATTTTCACCCGATTGTGAAAACACACTCTCCGATAGGATTTGGGTTCTAAATCCTCTGCTTTCAAAGAAACAATTTCTCCAAGGTTCCTGTTATGTTAGCATTTTGCATTTATGTATTAATAACCTTAAATGAAGATATTCATTTTAAATGCTTGGAACACCTTAGTGATTGCAAGTAACTGAAAACAAGGGGCACTGTGGTTTATTTTACTATGAAATTTAATGATTGTTCCTTGAACCCTAATAAAGTAAATGTGATTTGATCCTTAAATGACCATGCTGTAACTTCAAAATAAAATTTAATGAAATGCCATAACATGAATGGAATTATTTTTGGGTTTTGAAGTTTTTTAATTTTTAAATTTTATTTTAATGCTTGAAAATAAAATTGGAGTTTCTGAAAAATAAAATACAACAAAAGAAAATAAAATGTGAAGAAAAGAAATTAAAAATTGCATCCAGTCTGATGCTATCCCGTCCTGGCAAAACCGAAGCTGTGAGGTTTCCATGCATGCAACCTAACTTACTGGACCTGCAAACATGCACAATCCCGATAAGCTAAGTGCTGATTCCTAGGGTTTGAAATAAAAATTCAGATTTCAAACATTCGCCTAATGCAACCCACAAAAGTGGCATTTAACATTATCTATAAATCTGAAATCTGAAAACAAAAGAATAAACATTAAATCCATTAGCATGCACAGAAGATCTCCTTCTTTCTTGCCAACAAGATGCAAATTTTTGAACACTCTACATTAATAATATGTCAAGTTACAATGGCAGCATCTCTGGTTTTCTCAAAACCAGCAAAAGGAAGGAAAACAGCCTCAAAGCAGGCCCAGAATGACCCTCTGGCCTCTAGCACTACAACTCTGCTCCAGCGGCTTCCCCCCCTGTGCCAATCTGTGCATCCGCATTTATACTTGCTATTGAATTGATTCCCCTTCCACGATGGTTCGTTTCATCTTCCAGTGGCTGCTCGTTTCACCTTTCTTTGACTGCGTGTGTTTTGGCTTTATGCTTGACATTAAGACGTTTGATCTTCTCTGTAATGCTTCTGCAGCCTGTACGCCATGTGTCCCGCACTTTTTTGCACGTTCTGTAATGGTTCCATGAAAATCATGACCAAAAATAGCATGCAGCCTTGTCCGCCTTCCTGGCCGCGAAAACGTGACATGTCGCGATATCACGACGTTTTCCTGTCAGCAGCCTTTCTTGCCATCGTGCCCAGCGAAAACGTGACATGTCACAGAAATCGCGACACTTTTCTCCTTCGTACGCCCTCGCTGCTTTCCTGTCGTGAAATCGTGACGCATTTTCGCTCCGTACACCTTCGCTGCTTTCCTGTCACGAAATCGTGACGCATTTTCGCTCCGTACACCTTCGCTGCTTTCTGTCGTGAAATCGCGATGCATTTTCGCTCCGTACACCTTTGCTACTTTCCTGTCACGAAATCGCGATGCATTTTCTCTCCGTACACCTTCGCTGCTTTCTTGTCGCGAAATCGCGACGCATTTTCGCTCCGTACTCCTTTGCCGTTTCTTGTCGCGATTTCGCGACGCTTTTCTGCTTTGCCCTGTTTGACTGGTTTGACCCACTATTTTGCGACATGTCACGATATCGCGACACTTTTCTGCTTCGTCTTTCTCTCTCCTCTTTGGGCCGCGAAAATCAAACACGTCGCGATTTCGCTACGCTTTTCTCCCACCTGCTGCCGTTGACTGCGTTGACCGCGATTTTGCGACATGTCGCGATTTCGCGACACTTTTCATTTTTGGCCGCGATTTTGCGACATGTCACGATTTCACGACACCTTTTCATTTTCGGCCACGACGGAGCAACATGTCACGATTTCGTGACACTTTTCTATTTTTCGGTAGTGATGGCGCGACATGTCACGATTTCGCGACACTTTCTATACTTGTGCATTTTTGCCTTTTTCTTGATTTTTAGCATCTGGGTCACTGAGATCTTCTTTGAAAGCATGCAAAAAAGGTGGGTCCCCAATTTTGGGGTGTGTTGTGGATCAGCCACAACAAATGGCGACTCTGCTATCAAATGCTCCTGAGCATTTGGTGAGAACCCAACCTAGAAACATATATAAACTCAAAAACATGCATTAGCACATAAGCAATATAACAAATGCCCAAAGATCAGAAGTACATGAATCATCAGAATCATCAAGTATTAGCTCGGTGTGTGCAATGTGTTTTCATTCCCTATCGTTTGAAATTGATCAACATTCCATTGTCAGTTTTACATGAATGCATATATGAGACTATGAATGATTTGTGTAACCTAATAAATATGCTAAGCGATTTTGCTTTTATAAAAGGCATAGTCTTTCTTCTAGTATCATACACAAACATTCAAGATTATCAAACCCTCTTAGGATCAACTATATGAATTGCTTTATTATATCCCAAAGTTGGTTATGAGTCCCTACTATCTTGAACCCATGTGTAAGTGAATGTGAAATCAGAATTTTGGGGAATCAGACTCCCAACCAACCGAGATGAGAGTTTAACCCTATCCTTACTATTCTGATTTAGAATTCATTACCTCACTTTGAGCAAAATAATTTAACCAATTATGGAAGAAATGGTCATGCTAGTCTAACCCTTTGGACAATCAGTGGTCTTGTTTTTTAGACAAGACATGTTGCCATGCATGGGCATACTTAACCCCACAATCCAAGACTTATCTTCATTTCTTTGGACCTTGGGGATGACTACCCATCCTTTGCGAGAGGACAAGTAGTACGATCCTTCCAATCCAATATAAATATGAGATGGGAAAAATTTATTTTTTACTTCTTGGACCTTAGGGATGACTACCCATCCTTGCTAGGGACAAGTAGTACGATCCTTCCAATCCAAGATTTATTATGAAATGAGACATAGGAGCTTTGGGGAATTAGATTCTCAACCTAAGCGAGATGAGAATTTATGCCCTATCCTTACTACTCCATGTAGGTCAAATCAAAGCTTTGGGGAATTGGATCCTCAACCTAAGTTCGATGAGGATTTAGCCCTATCCTTACTACTCTAATTTTAGGCTTTAAGCTCTATGGAAGTGGTCAAAACCACCTGTTTAAGGATCATGTTGCATAATAGGATAGACATGAAATACTTCTTTCGCCCAACCTTTCCTTCCAAGTTAGGTTTTGATCATTTTGCTCAAGATCCTTTTTAATGTATGAGACGTGCTTGGTTCTAGATATCTCAAGACTCAGTTTCCAACCTTAGGATTTTCTTCTTATTTATGTGATAGCATAACCTTAAGAGGATTTGACACACTTTAATGATTTGCATTTGAAATGCACTTGCAACTACGATGGCATGTATGTGCAAAGTGAGATGTAATATGAATGCATTGTCTTTTGAATTGCAGATGAAATATTGCTATATAAAACTGACTACTTCATGCATCACAAGTTTCAAACGATATTATTAAACTGTTTGTGTTACTTGTGGAGCTTTTACAAGACAATTCCAATGTTTCATATTCTCCCGATCTAGAACATAAGTTAGCATCTCAAGGCAACTTTTTCATCATCATTTTTTTTTTTTTTTATAGACAAACAAAACATGTCAAATAAACACACAACTTTAAATCCAAATCCAAATAGCAATCCCAAAATGAAACTTGAAAACACAAACCCAAAACCAGAAACCAAAATCTATATACAAATGTACACTATAATACAAAATGATGCAAAGCTTGGATTATCACTTTCCTGGATCCCACACATGATTAGAACATTTCAACAAAAATATGACATGATATGCATGCCAAATGTTGTGGGAATCCAACACAAACAAGACTAGGCCAAACAATGCAACAAATTTCCACTTGCCATGCTCACCATACCAATTTGATTTAGTTCCAATAATACTCCCATAGGTGAGCATCAAATTACTAGAATGATTAGACAATAAATGATTTTCAATTTTATCATGTCTATTCTTTAAAATATAATCTTCATAATTCCCTCCTTGATTTAGAATTAGGCTATCCTTTTCAAATATGCAATTTTGTAAGTAGTAGCCTATTTCTACAAATTTCTTAGCCAAATCATTTTCCAAATTTGTAGGCCAATCAAATTTGTGTAACAATTTACAAGCATCTAGGATATTTACTAAATTAGGATCATTAAAAGTTTTTATCCTAGATTCAATTAGTAATTGTTGATGAATTTGGTTTAACAATTCAAGTGCATCAACTTCTTTTCCATTCATTAAAACAATGTTATTAAAGGTGTGATTAAAAATTATACCTTGTTTTTTATTTACCCTTAATGACATTTCACCATAAACATTATTTAAATTCAAAATATGGTCATCATTTTCAATCCTCAAACATTCTTGGTCAAAGCGTATGTCCCATGACTCATCTTGATGATCCTTCATTTGAATTACTTCCAATTGATCAATCTCTCTGTCATTTGGTTCCAATTCTTTGTTCACTATCCATGGTATCTCTTCATTTGAATCCTCCAAATCATCATGTAAACTTGCATCCACACTTTCAATGAATTTATATTTTGTCCCCTTTTCAAATCTTGTGAATATGAGATCTTCGTATGATGTAGAAGGTTCAACATCCTGCATATCAAGTAAAATATGAGTTTTATCTATAGGGATGTGAGAAAAGAATGCATCATCATATCTCCCCCAACCATTGTAAAAATCGTCATCCAAATCCATAGAATGAAAATCCATGATGTTTGTGACATGATCTCTTGATTCATTCATAAATTCTTTTTCTTCTTTGTCCTTGGCGATAGGATCATTATAATCTTCCAAAATTTGATGAGATTTGAAACCCTCTTCCAAAACATCCTCAAATTGTACAGGAGTTGTAATATCTTCCTTTGAGTAGGCAATTATGTCGTCCTCGCATATCAATTGGCACACAAGTTTCATTAGTAGCTTTGGAAAGAGTGAAGTCTTCCCACTTCTTCCAAGCATCATAATAATCATCTTCCAACATCAAGTGGTGACGTTCAACTACTTCTTCAACATCTTCCAATTCATCAATATGCTTCTCATCAAACTCATCTTCACCTTCCTTAGATGGTTCAATTATTTCCAAAAGTGGGTTATTTCTTGAATTCAAATTTATAAGGCTATCATTGTCCAAATTAGTAACCCATGATTCATTATCATAATTTGGAGGGTGAAGAATTTCTTGATCTTTAATTTTACACATTTCATCAATAGTATCTTCCAAGAACAAGTGGTGAAATTCTATCATATCTTCAAATTTATTTATTGATTTTCTTTCCATTTCACTTTCAACCACTTCATTCAATTCTATGGTGGGTTCCGTCATATCACATGTATCAAACATTGTTGAATTTAGAACCCCTTCATCTAGATAATCATGTATCTCTACATGATCCTCACTAGTGGATGTTGTCTTATCAATTTGCACCTCCTCTTGGACTACATCTAAGGTGGTCATAAAATTTGGGTATTCAAATTCATCCCCTTGATCATTCACCTTAGATATCATTGGAGTGGAGGGTGCTATGTTTGATGGTTGGTGTAGGTTGGCATCAAAAGAACAATCTTTCATATGAACATGTTGTGCCTTTTCTTCTTCGAGACCTTGTCGTTCTATCTCTTCTAAGACCTCATGGATTTTCTCTAGGGACAAACCACTCAGCTTTTCCTCAATGAGTGAAGCAAGTGTGGGGTGTATGGCTCCTAGGTATACTTCCATGGCTTCCTCTTCTAATGTGTTAAAATTTTCCCACATTTGGGAGTGCAACTCATGAAATCTTCCATTGAATTGACTCAAGGATTCATTAGACTCTTTACATACGGAGGTAAACTGATTTTTCAGGATTTCTAAGTCAACCTGATTACCAAAATGATAAAGATAAGCTGCTTCTAGTTGTATCCAAGAAGTCCTAACCTCCATGGGTAGTTGGCTATACCAAAAGAATGGTCTATCATCCAAAATGTATGCAAATAACTTACAAGCCACCTCCTCATAGAAAATCTGGAATTGACACAATGTACTCTTGTAGACATGCAGTTTTTGCAAGTATCCTAGTGGCACTTCTTGATTAAAACATCGTAAAAAATCCAATAACATTTTAGGAATTTGATAGGATACCACAGGTATAGATAAACCCTCATAATGATCCTCTATCATAGATACCATTCTTTCTCTTAGAGATGTTATTTCAGCTCTCAGGGATACCATTTGTTCCTCAAGTGTTGCCATTAGTGAACTTAAAATGTAATTTTAGAACCAAATCTATTGAATATTCAACCTGCAATTTATAAACAAAAATCAAGTTAGCATCAACTAAGAGATGTATTCATTAAAATCAAATGAAAAGTAATTGCATGAGACCAAAATTCTGAAAAATTAAATCAAATCACTTTAATTTTGTATGAACAATCAAAAAAATATACAACATACCTGAATTGCTTAAAATAGAACAAGTAAATAAATTCAGACCGTCCTTTTTACAATCTGCTGAATGTTAGAGGACTAATGCATACAAAAATTTAAATTTATATTACACTAAAAATAAACCCGTACGGCCCTCCTAGCACCAATCCGTTGAGTGGTGTTAGAGGCCGAAGATGCTAATCAAATGGACTTGAAATATTTAGCAATTTAAAATTCTTAAACAATTATAAACCCGTAGCATCTAGAATCACGATAAAATAAACTTTAACATGCCCTCCTTCTAGCGCCAATCTGTTGAGTGGTATTTTCACCCGATTGTGAAAACACACTCTCCGATAGGATTTGGGTTCTAAATCCTCTGCTTGCAAAGAAACAATTTCTCCAAGGTTCCTGTTATGTTAGCATTCTGCATTTATGTATTAATAACCTTAAATGAAGATATTCATTTAAAATGCTTGGAACACCTTAGTGATTGCAATTAACTCGAAAACAAGGGGCACTCGTGGTTTATTTTACTATGAAATTTAATGATTGTTCCTTGAACCCTAATAAAGTAAATGTGATTTGATCCTTAAATGACCATGCTGTAACTTCAAAATAAAATTTAATGAAATGCCATAACATGAATGGAATTATTTTTGGGTTTTGAAGTTTTTTAATTTTTAAATTTTATTTTAATGCTTGAAAATAAAATTGGAGTTTCTGAAAAATAAAATACAGCAAAATAAAATAAAATGTGAAGAAAAGAAATTAAAAATTGCATCCAGCTCGATGCTATCCCGTCCTGGCAAAACCGAAGCTGTGAGGTTTCCATGCATGCAACCTAACTTACTGGACCTGCAAACATGCACAATCCCGATAAGCTAAGTGTTGATTCCTAGGGTTTGAAATAAAAATTTAGATTTCAAATATTCGCCTAATGCAACCCACAAAAGTGGCATTTAACATTATCTATAAATCTGAAATCTGAAAACAAAAGAATAAACATTAAATCCATTAGCATGCACAGAAGATCTCCTTCTTTCTTGCCAACAAGATGCAAATTTTTGAACACTCTGCATTAATAATATGTCAAGTTACAATGGCAGCATCTCTGGTTTTCTCAAAACCAGCAAAAGGAAGGAAAACAGCCTCAAAGCAGGCCCAGAATGACCCTCTGGCCTCTAGCACTGCAACTCTGCTCCAGTGTTTTCCCCTGACCTCCTGTGCCAATCTGTGCATCTGCATTTATACTTGCTTGAATTGATTCCCCTTCCACGACGGTTCGTTTCATCTTCCAGTGGCTGCTCGTTTCACCTTTCTTTGATTGCGTGTGTTTTGGCTTTATGCTTGACATTAAGACGTTTGATCTTCTCTGTAACGCTTCTGCAGCCTGTACGCCACGTGTCCCGCACTTTTCTGCATGTTCTGTAACGGTTCCATGAAAATCACGACCAAAAATAGCATGCAGCCTTGTCCGCCTTCTTGGCCGCGAAAACGTGACATGTCACGATATCGCGACGTTTTCCTGTCAGCAGCCTTTCTTGCCATCGCGCCTATTGAAAACGTGACATGTTGTGAAATCGTGATGTTTTTCTCCTCTGTACGCCCTCGCTGCTTTCCTGTCATGAAATCGTGACACATTTTTGCTCCGTACACCTTCGCTGCTTTCCTGTCGCGAAATCACAACGTATTTTTGCTCCGTACACCTTCGCTGCTTTCTTGTCGTGAAATCGCGATGCATTTTTGCTCCGTACACCTTCACTGCTTTCCTATTGTGAAATTGCGACGCATTTTCGCTCCGTACACCTTCGCTGCTTTCCTGTCGCGAAATCGCGACGCATTTTCGCTCCGTACTCCTTTGCCATTTCTTGTCGCGATTTCGTGACGCTTTTCTGCTTTGCCCTGTTTGATTGGTTTGACCCGCGATTTTGCGACATGTCGCGATATCGTGACACTTTTCTGCTTCATCTTTCTCTCTCCTCTCTGGGCCGCGAAAATCAAACACGTCGCGATTTCGCTACGCTTTTCTCCCACCTGCTGCCGTTGACTGCGTTGACCACGATTTTGCGACATGTCGCGATTTCGCGACACCTTTTCATTTTCGGCCGCGATTTTGCGACATGTCACGATTTCGCGACACCTTTTCATTTTCGGCCGCGACGGAGCAACATGTCACGATTTCGTGACACTTTTCTATTTTTCGGCAGCGATGGCACGACAGGTCGCGATTTCGTGACACTTTCTATACTTGTGCATTTTTGCCTTTTTCTTGATTTTTAGCATCTGGGTCACTGAGATCTTCTTTGAAAGCATGCAAAAAAGGTGGGTCCCCAATTTTGGGGTGTGTTGTGGATCAGCCACAACAGGAAGTATCTACCAAGTCGGAAGTTGTGCTTTTGTTTATAAAGGATATGATTGGGGAAGAATACCCCGAAACATCAAGACACATTGTGATGGATATGCTCGATGCTATTTTGCTAATGAATATATTAAAGCTAAGCCCATAATGCTTAAATTGGGCTATAAAGGGAAAGGTTTGGGACCTTTCCAAAATGGTATGAAAGAACATTTCGAGGTAGAACCATGGCCTGCCTGCTGTGGTGTGGGCCTATTTTCTAGTAAAGGTCAGCCCTTTCCATTTGAGGATGATGACCATCTTGTATGTTATCAATATTATCTAGATAAACAAGATTATTTATATCCAAAGAATAATTCTTCTACCTGCAAGATGCTATCCATAGCCTATCCTGAAATGATTGCCGAATTCGACGACAAGTTGGAGGGAGATATCTTTCATGATATTTCCATTGAGGAATTGTTATATAATGAATTTTATTTTGATGGCTCTATACCTAGTCTAGACCAGCTTGAGGCATCGACTCCTCAAAACGAATTATCCAAGCTAACCTTGGAAGAATTACAAGAATTGGGTGTTTCACCCGCCCCACATAATTTTGAGAGATATTTACATATGGAAGTTGAAAACGTTATAAAAATTAACATTGGAACCAAACATAACCCTCACATAATCAATATTGGATTAGAATTAAGTCAAGAAAAACAAGATGAATATATTTCATTTCTTAAAGACTATGAAGATGTCTTTGCTTGGACATATGAAGACATGCCAGGTCTGGACCCTTCTGTAGTTATGCATCATCTAGTAGTCCATCCAGAAGCTAAACCTGTTAACAAAAACTCAGAAAAATGCATCCCAAAGTGGCCTTACTAGTCAAAGGAGAACTAGAAAAACTGTTGAAAGTCATTTTTATACAAGCCATTGACTATGATGAATGGATCTCAAATGTAGTTCCAGTAACTAAGAAAGAAGCCACTAAAGTTAGGGTTCGCACTGATTTCAGAGACATTAATGCTGCATGCCCTAAAGATGATTTTCCTCTTCCCAACATGGATCAGATCATTGAATTTACTGCTGGAAGTGAAATGATATCCTTAATGGATGGATTTTTCGGTTATAATCAGATCAGGATAGCTCCTGAAGATCAGGAAAAAATAGCCTTTATTACCCCTTGGGGAAGTTTTTGTTGGAAAGTGATGCCATTTGGCTTAAAGAATGCAAGTGCAACCTATCAACGAGCTATGACTTATATTTTTCACGACATGATGCATGATATCCTACATGATTATGTAGATGATATCATAGCTCGTTCCATCAAAGAAGATGATAATTTAAATGACTTAAGAAAAGTATTTGATCGATTAAAGGAATATCTTATTCGACTAAATCCTGCTAAATGCATATTCAGAGTTAAGTCCGATAAATTATTAGGGGTTATAGTTTCTTGACGTGGCATTGAAATTGACCCTCTCAAGATCACGGCTATCACAGATATGCCCACACCCACCAATATATCAGAATTACGAAGTTTACAAGGTAAGCTTTAAGCTATTCGCCGCTTCATCGACAAGTTGGCAGAAAAAACTGGACTCTTTCTTAAGCTTCTTAAGAAAGATGTCTCTTTTCATTGGGACGAAGAATGCCAGAAGCATTTGAACTCCTTAAGCAATATCTCCTCAAACCTCCAGTGCTTTCCCCACCTAGATCTAATCGTCCTTTTATCTTGTACATTTTTGCTTTTGATTCTGCCTTAGGAGCTATGTTAGCTCAGCTTGATGATGAGAAGAAAGAACATGCTAATTATTACATTAGCAGAACCCTCATCAGTTATGAAACTCATTATACCATATTAGAGAAATTATGTCTAGCAGTCGTATTTTCTACACAAAAGCTACGCCATTATATGCTCAGTCAAAAAACGTATGTTATTGCCAAATTTGACCCTTTGCGATATCTCATGAGTCGACCGTATTTATCTGGTTGCACAGCCAAGTGGGTTCTTGTGTTAAGCGAATTTGAACTCACCTTCATAGGAAAAAAGTCTGTTAAAGGTCAAATCATAGCAGATCAATTAGCTACTGCACCCTTAGAATCTACTCATCCCCTCATCATTGAGTTTCCTGATGAATGCCTTAAACTTGAGGTAGACCATTCAGAGCAATGGTCCTTATACTTTGATAGAGCTCGATGCATGAGTGGGGCTGGTGTAGGTATTATTTTAATATCTCCGCAAAAACATCTTATTCCTCTGTCCTTAAAATTAATATTTGCTTGCACCAATAACACTGCTGAATATGAAGCTCTTATCCTTGGATTACGAGCTGCCTTGGCATTGAAAATCAAAATTTTATTGGTTTTTGGTGACTCCCAACTTGTCATAAACCAAATCAATGATGTTTATCGGACCGAGAGATGATAAATTATGCCCATATAAAGCATATGTTTTGCGGTTGTTATCCTTGTTTGATAAAGTTACTTTGGAAGCTATTCCTCGAACTAGCAATCGTGCGGCTGACACTATGGCTGCAACTGCATCTCTTTTACCCTTGGAGTTAGACGATGAATATGCTATCATCATTATTCATCAACTCCAAGAACCCGCTTCAAGCAAATCATGTTCAGAACCTTTGGATGTGTTTCTCATCAATGAAACAACTCCTGAACCATGGTATACTGATATATTTAATTTTTTGTAGAAAGGAACCTTCCCTGATGGTTGCACTAGCAACCAGCGTAGGTTATTACGTAGACAAGCAAGTCGCTTTGTGATTATTGGTAATACCTTGTATAGGAGATATTTTGAAGGCATCTTATTGAGATGTTTGAATTTAGAAGAATCCAGATCAGCTTTGAATGAAGCCCACAATGGATCTTGTGGGGGACATTTTAGTGGTAGCGCCATTGCTAAGAAACTCCTTCGGATAGGATATTTTTGGCCTACCATAGAAACTGATGCACATAATTATGTGTGACATTGCAACAAGTGCTAGAAACACGCTGACATTGTCCATGCGCCTGCACAAGAGCTGCAGACTATTTCATCTCCTTGGCCCTTTTCAAAATGGGGCCTAGACATCATTGGAAAAATCA
Organism: Wollemia nobilis; assembly: GCA_028583015.1. Taxonomy (NCBI): domain Eukaryota; kingdom Viridiplantae; phylum Streptophyta; class Pinopsida; order Araucariales; family Araucariaceae; genus Wollemia; species Wollemia nobilis. The sequence continues at coordinate 4,257,239 of JAQPPZ010017206.1, read as the reverse complement.
ACCCTGCGTCATTATATGGACACAAATTCATCATAACTGCCACTGAGTATTTCACGAAGTGGGTTGAAGCTATGCCATTAGCTTCTTGCACTGGAACACAAGTTTCCAAGTTTGTTTTTAATCAAATTATTTGTAGGTTTGGAATTCCTGCTAATCTCATTTCTGATAATGGAACTTGTTTCAAAAATAAAGATGTCAAGAAATTATGTCAAAAATATAAAATTCAACACCGCTGGTCCACTCCCTATTATCCTCGGGGTAATGGTCAAGCAGAAGCATCTAATAAAACCTTAATCAAAATTCTCAAAAAATTGGTCAATAAAACCGGTCGAGATTGGCACATTCAATTATATCTTGCTTTGTGGGCCTATCGAACTAGTGTTCGAACCCCCACTGGAACTTCACCTTTTGTCTTGGTTTATGGTGCTGAAGCCGTTTTTCCCTTTGAATTAGAAGTTCCTTCTTTAGCTCTACTACTTCAAGATACTGAAGTAGGGTATGAATATCGTGTTGGCAGATTTAGTCAGCTAGAAGTTCTAGATGAAAAGCGCATCAATGCTTTGGAGCATCTTTGCGCTTACCAAAAAAAACTTAAGAGAGCATATCTTAAGAAAGTTCATCCTCGATCCTTTGAGATCGGTGACCTTGTCTTAAAAGAAAATCAAAAAAATACTAATGCAACTACAAACCTTAAAGGTAAATTTGAGCCCAACTGGCTTGGACCATATGTCGATCACTGCTAAGTTTGGATCAGGAGCATACAAATTATCTACCTTAGATGGTAAAGAACTTAAAGAACCTATGAACATTATGCATCTTAAACGTTACTATGCATAAAAATTGGTCATTTCATCATTGTATATATTTGTTTAAAACATTTCAAAAAACCACTATCTTGTATTTCTTTCAATTCATAAACTTAAAATATAAAAACACCAAAAACATCCAAATCATCAAAATCTTCAAAAACGTCTTTTATCTTTGTACCTCTCAATTTGTGAAGTATTGCAGTTATATTTTCAGTTATTTTGGATAAATTAGTATTTATTTGGAATCCCGCACTTCCACATTCACATGAATAAATATCTTGATTTTATTTGTTATGATTATTAATCTCTCTTATATCAAAGTCCACATTGGCACTAAATAAAATTTTGAGCATAGAGAACTGATCTTGTTATTTACTTGAACCAAGTATATCTTTTCACATTAAAATGATTTCATTGCACATTCGATATGATGCTACATAGTAGAAATGGTTTCCTGAGCGAAAAGTTTCCCCTGCTATCCTATCATGCACATGGTCTAGAATCTTTGAGAATTGACAAAAGGACAAGCTCACCCCTACCCAGAATAAAAATCCCTTGCTCTACAGCTAATCAGAGCAAGTATCCATAGCATAGGAAGAAAAGAAAAGTTCAAGAAAAAGAGAAAAAGAAAAAGGTTATTTTGAATCATCACAACAATATTTCAACATTATCTCAAATATCAAACAAATATACAAAAGTACAAAAAAAAAAGAAAGAGAAAAGCAAAAGCAAAATGCAATAAAATCCTTTCCCTACCCCTTGAAAAGAAAAGAAGGGTGAATGAGCTTGAATCCCTGGAATTCTCAATTATTCAAAAACTGTGAGGTAAGCCCCATAACAGGTGGTTTGTGCCCAACCCGCTTGGCCTTGGGTAATCCCTAACATGGTGATATGTCTGTCACATTAGCGACCTTTTTTACAGACCTGTGTTAGCTTATGGATTAGCTAGCTCTTGATAACCTAACTTACATAGTAGTCTGGTACGGTTACATGCATATAAATCATGGTCAACGAACATTCATTTGGTTAATTCAAATTACTTGTATCAAATTATCTTGCTCAAAATTGGTAAATGAACAATACAATTGCACACACATTTGTATTTGAGAGATTTTGTATCATTATGATAAATCAAGATTGGTAATGAATTCACATTTGCACATGAGGATTCCTTATAAATCTACATTTTCCTTTGAGATAATTTAAAATATCTCTATAAATCTTTTCGGAATAATTTTATCCTTTTATTTCAGAATTTTTGTTTTGTATAAAAGCAATTACATACATCTCATAAAATCTCAAAAATAATTTCAAACAAAATTTTCATATTATTATTTTTTTGTTTATCAAAAGTCAAAAATGCATCTTGCAATAAAACCAACAATCTATTTTCTTATTTGGATTTCATGATGATGGTATAAGTCTATACCTATAATTCTATGCCTAGCGTAAACCATCGTTCTAATTTTCTTTTCCATGTATTTTAAAATAAAATTCATCAAAACATATGACTTGCATCATTATGTTACACAATTATGCTTTACAAACAAACAAACACCTATTCTATTTCATGACATTATGTTCAAAATTCAATATTACACCCATGGTATAAATTCTAAAGGAATTGTTCAAAATTTTATCACACTTAGGAATTTATGACTAGCAACATCATATTTTCATGCATACTATTTTTATGAAAATATGAAAACAAATCATCAAACCATCATTATCTCCATCATTACAACACAAAGTCTTAAGACAGTCTCTTAAGGACTCTTTTACTTTTAACAATATTTCTATACTGGGATTAGCTTGACGACCGAGTGAGCGGCGACTCCATGAAATGGTCTATAATAGCGACAATGTCCTTTGAAATTATTGTTAGAAGTCCCTTTTATTTTTTATCAAATCACACCACAACAACCAATTGTTTACATCAGATTATTTCATTTAAAATCTTACAACATGACATCAAAATTATAATATTTCAAAACGACATAATTATATGAATCCTCAATCCAATAAGCAAACAATTCAAAAAATAAAGCATCATAAAAACATATGAACAAGTCATATCATCAGAAACAAGATCATATATATATATATCCAAAAATTATATACATCGTGTCAAAACTGAATTGGTATGCCATAATCTATACCCTGGCATACTCAATCCTCTCAACAAATCTCTACAAAATCTATGCAGTCCATAGTCACCTAGCCTCGAGAAGCCCTCGAGCTCTCAGCCTCATCTCCTCCCCCACCTTGACGTGGAGGAGGTGGTCGCATAGAGGTCCGGGCTGTATCTCGGGTCCTCGTCGTCGATCATGAGGATGTCCTCGTCGATCCCATCATGACCGGCTCTGCAATAGGGGCTGGCAGTGGTACCCTCTGGTTCTTTGGAACCATGTGATAGTATAACCCTTGGTAGAATGCGGTCTGAGTAATAGACCATGATAGATCATCCCTGCTCACCCCTCTGCCCCGAGCTCAGATCCGTGTAGCCTCATCCTGTAGTGTCTGCGCCTGATCCCGAAGGCGGGCAACCTCAGCTTGGAGAGTCACTGTCTCGCTGCTCTCCCCTACATCCACACCCTTGCCCTTATTGAGTGATGGTGGTCTCTCCCCCTACTACGAAGGGAGTCTCTCCTCCCTCCGCCTTGTCTCCCATGGCCTTTGTGGAGATCGTGCCATCCTCTGGCATCTCTCCTGTGAGATCTACCACTGCTCTCTCCACCCGTGACCTCGTGCTGCTTCAATAGTAGCCTGTCATCGCCTCCCCATCTGGCACACCATAGCGTGTACTGGATTCTATGCCCTCGTCATCCGAGGATGGCAGATGCCTACGTACCAGGTGTCGTAGCCATCAGCAATCCTGGCATCGTCACCATCCACTGGATGGATGGGGGCATCGTCCGTGTCTTGACTCCAGAATCGTTGCATATTTGGAGCCCCGCTTAGTGTAGTACTATCCTGAATAGTCCGAGAGTACTCATAATCCCTGAGAGACGGGATCCCCTAATGAAGACCAAACTATCGTAGTACCCGATCATAGCGGTGGAGCTCTACCTCTTCCCGCTCCATCCTCAACCAACAGACTCTCCTGATGTGAGCTAGCTCTTGCCCATCCTCTGCCCACCCGGGGTGCTCTCGTCATGGCCTCCAGGTGATCTGGTCTGGGATGAGGTCATCTAGTAACCTCCGTGACATTGACAGATCTATCCGTCATTGTGAACCTCTCTGCAACCACCAGTAGAAAACCTGGGGCCTCTCTCGATCAACACTTGTCAATGGGAGCCCTACTAGCCTCCGCACCGCAATGTGCTCCTAGCACCAAACCTGCAACAACAATGTCAAGACTAGACATCGACCTCCCTTGTATACGACCCCATGCAAGATCCTATACAAGCGGTAGAGTACAAAGCTCCCCCATGCAAATCTGTACCTGTGGTCTCTCATGTCGTAGACTGTCTAAGAGCACCCATGGTAGTCTGCATCCACTCTGGTGGCACAATAGTAAGCCACCGACCACCCCTACCAAAACCCGAGTCATCCTAGATGCCCCAGGCATCTGCCTCAGAGACTTGATGTTCACTTTGCACTTCTCCAAGGTGAAGCTTGGGTCTCCGATCAATCTCATCATCGCCTGACCCTTATTGACCACAGGCGTCATCAGCCGTCCCTGTATGGGGATCCTCATGATCCTCCATATGTCTTCTAAAGTGGGAGCCATCTCCCCTATCAGTAACTGGAAGCAAGACGACCCCGAATACCACCTCTCTGCTAGGGCTGTTAATAGCCCTATGTCAGTCGATACTTGTGGCATCTCTGCCACATGCTGTAGCCCGACCTGTGCTAGTTGGTCACGCTCTGCCTGGTCGAGAGTGGCCAAGTCGTCTATTAGCCTGTCGTATTTCCATTCTCGGCTCTTTAGTAATATCTTCTGCAAAACAAACAATAAAACAACAAAATCATTAATAACTCAAGAATGCAAATTAAACAACTTAAAATCAAGTTTAAAATGATATCGTCCACCATTGGATGATATCGTCCCACATTGGGCAAAATCGTCCTTTGTGAGGATGAAATTGTCTTCGATTTCGCAACTTGGGAATCGCCCCTTGTTGGATGAAATCGTCCCTAATTCGTCGATTTCACCGTCAGACAAAATCGATGATCTAGGGACGATTTCGACGAAATCGAGACGATTTCATCTAGACGACGTCGACGGCCTAAAAACGGCCGCGATGCCCCAAACAATCAAATTTAAATAAAAAAAATTGCACAAAGTTAAATTAAACCTAATCTACTAGGATTAGATCCTTACCTGTAGCCCACGTCAGACCTCTGTCGCTGTGCGCTGTCTCCACCATTTTTCTCTCTGTAGAACTCTGGAACAGTCAAAGTGAATAGTAAAAATGAATTATTGTTTACCCTATTTTCTTAATTTTATTTAAAAAACTCAGCATTTTAATTTTTGCTTTTTCACGTTTTTACCTCAAACGTTCGATTTGGGTAAAAACACGGAGGGGGCACCATAGTCAGTATTCGTACGATTCGACCAAGAATCATCGTCTAAAAAATTGAGTATATTTTTTCTTTCTCGTAAAACGGGAAAAACTCGTCTTTAACGCATTTTCTTCAAAAAATTCACTAAAGAGGGGGCAAAATGTATCACCCTAAAATTGGCACGGTTAAAACCTTAGTAAAAAGATAAAATATTAAAATTTGAATTTCAACCCCAAACTGCCCGTTAAATTGCCTTTTATCCGCTTTCCCCGTTTTTCGTGCCATTTTTAGGATTTGTTTTGACCGTTGGACGATATCATCGCATATTAGAAGAAATCGTCTCTGATCTGATGAATTCGTATGGAATAGAACGTCTAGATGATTTCGTCCCAAAACCGAATTTTCATAATTAGCTTCTGTTTCAACAACCTCTCCAACTCGGGCAGAAGCGTGTCTGCGCGGTTGGAGATTTTCCTGTTGGAGATCTCCCAGATTGGGATGATCCCCAACCTCCCAAACCTCTTTCTAATCCTATATAAACTAGGATTTTTCTAGTTTACCCCCCTGCCTCCCTGCCTAATTCTTACTAATTCTCCCTAAATTCCCAACCCCTTTGTTGACAGGATTTCATTGCAGAGTTAGCTCTTTTATTCCTTCGTATTATTACTTGCATTTGGTATTTTTGCATTTTTTATTTGTAGGAACTCTACTATTTTTTAGTCGAAGCTAGCTTGGATCGTCGCAGACGATCTCGTACGATTGCGGACGATTTCGTACGATTGGAGACGATCCTGATTGTAGTCCAGATTGAGGGTTGTCCGAGTTCAGAGTTTGCATTCTCTTAAGTTTTTCTACATTTTTCATAATATATCTCTGCACTGTTTTAGGTTATTATGTTTTATGCATCTTAGAGTTCACCTCATTTAGCATAATTGCATGATAAAGGTAAAATCAATCATTAAATTTACTGCATTTCCTCATTTGTTATTAGACACTATTATTTAGGCATGTTTGCTGTTATTTATATCATTATCCCTTGCTTTTGCATTTGTATATTTGGTATTTTGTGTCTGTTTCTGTGATTGCAGGTTTCTGACGGATTCGTCTGACGAATTCATCAGATTGCAGATGATCCTATCTGATTTCAGACGACCTTATGTGATTTGAGACGATCCCGAGAAATGACGATAATGTTCAAACTGAGACAATCTGAACTGCTACAAGACTCAGAATCTCCATCAGACATCCAAAATCAGGTATGAATTCTTCTGGTTAACTTATTCTCTATAATTTGCATCTATTTTTGTTTTTTGCATTCATTGAAATCCGCATTGGTATATAGAATAATTTAGATTCATATCGGCCAAACCTAGGAGTTGAATGATCAAGCATAAAAATGAACACATCAAACACACTATCAACCTAGGCGTGGAAACTGCCATTCAAAATTTTCCTGGTGAACCCACCATCCGTCGAAAATTCACCCTTATACACCTCCCCCGAGAGGCGGGACCTTCAAAGGGCCTCTCAGTCCGAGGTATTATCCCATCCTTTTCACATCCCCATTCCGGGCACGAATCCTATAGCCTGAAGGTAAGGGTGCGAAAAATTTGGAGCGATACACTAGTCATGCTATTATGGCTTGAAAGAAATAATAGATTTTTCAAAAAAATATATTTTAAATCACATATAAGTTTGGATTCAAATATGTTGCCTCTGTTGCAAAATTTTTAGAGGCATGGTGCTCATCATGGGAAGCATAAAGTATGGAAAAAAGATGTGCTAGCTACTTGGTTTTAACATTTGAAGATATATGTAAGGGTGATATGAAATAATGGAATTAATGCAAAGGATATACATTGTAAAATAGAAGTATCCAAAAGTTGGGTATGTTAAACTTAATTTTGATTATGCTTCCAAAGGAAATCATGGAAAAGCTAGTAGAGATGGTGGGTTTTTTTGGGGGATAATCAAAATAAATTCTTCTAGCCTACTTAGAATCATATGAAACTTTTACAAGCAACTATGAAGTGACATACACTTCTCATCGAGATCAAGAGGGCCAAAGGATAGAGACATATTTAAGTTATAGATTCATATATCAATTCTACAAAAAAAGATATGGAGATTGGATGAACAATAACATTGTTTTAGATACCCATATCGATTATTGATGGAAATAGTATTCAATACATATATATAGACAAGGAAATAAGGTCACATATAAATTTAAAATGATTTGGGATTAGTCTTTATATTGATAAAATATAAATTTTAGAATGCAATTGATCAATAAAAATTAATTAAAATAATATCAAGAATTTTGATAGGGAAAAATAAGTAGTTTAAAAGATAAAAATATAATTGTAATAGATAAGAAAGCTAGATAATTATAAACTCAATTTTATTTTGATGGAAATAAGGTCACAAATAATTTTAAAAAGATTTGGGATTACTCTTTATATTAATAAAATGTAAATTTGAGAATGCAATTTACCAATGAAAATTTTCTTTTAATTAAAATGATATCAAGATTTTTGATAGGGAAAAATGAGTAGTTTAAAAGATAGAAATATAATTGCAATAGATAAGAAAGCTAGATAATTATGAACTTAAAGTTTTGTTATTTTAATGGAAATAATCTTCAATAAAAATTAAATATAATTTATTAGAAATGAATTATAAAACTAATTAAGATAATATATATTATAATTTAAAAAAATTAACTGGTTATATGGGATTGAATCAAGCCCATCCATAATAATAGATGACAAATATTCCCTTTAAAAGTTGAAGAATTAAATTGGTTGAACTAATAGTATTTGATAAATATGAAATATGAGATTGAGACAGGCCTCTGCCAGCACTACATCAAAACCACATAATGGTATTATAATAATTTAATAATTACGCATGTTTTCGTGATCAAATTTTAACCTGTCTTCTCTAAAAATTATAAATATAATCGATTAAACTAATACCATTTAATTATAAAAATAATTAAATTATAAAACTAAAAAGCAAACACATTATTTTTATTAATTAAAATTAAAAAAAACTAATACTTCCAACCAAAAAGAACTTTAAAGCTTTTAAAAACCATCCTTTTATATAATGCCATTTATTTAAGAGCATTGAAATTTTATTATCATAAACAAGGATTGAAAATAAACTCAATGAAACATCTTTACATGCAAACTCATTTATTTAAAAACTTGTAACGATTTTACTCCTTATTTTAGAACTTTTATGGTCAATAGTCATGGTCAATAGTTTCGGTTACTGTGCATGATATTCAGAGCTTTTTTTAGTTCATGCATGTCAATAACACCTTAACATTTTCTCAGATACTCTGGAGAAGTCAACTATTAAAAATAAATTGTGTATTCATGAAACCTCAATACTAAGGTAATCAGTAGCAGTCGATCGCTCTTCAACTACAGCGACACACTCTTCATTCAACAGAGTGCCGGGATTTTGAATAGGGAAGTTAGCCTTATACATAGTTTTCTGTTTTTTTTCTTTTCCATAACATAGTCTGCTGATTTTTTTCATTACATAGTTTGGAACAAGTTAGTAGTACAACATTAAATATGGGGACCCGTCACAGTTGCTGTAGTTGCTTTTGGTCACATCCACATAGTCCTGTCTATAATTATGTTGCACATCCTGTCAAGGAGGAGGAGAAGAAGAGATATTTATCTGAAGAAGAGGAATGTCCAATCTGTCTAGAAGGATACGAGGAAGAGGATTCAAGAATGAATATTGCTTGTGGTCATTATTATCATCTTGCATGTATTGTTGAATGGGCAAAAAGAAGCGAAGCTTGTCCCATTTGCAGTAGGTCAATTAGTTGGTGAATTCAAATGCCGTTCTAGTCTTTGGAAACTAAAAGTGTTTAAAATGAATAAGAAAAAATAAAAAATAAAGTCTTCGTTGTTTTGTTTTAGTGAATATCTTGTGGAGCTGGCTCACCATATCATTTCTTTTATAAGATAGTGTTTGAAAATTAAGAAATCTAATTTCACAAGGAAGGATCAGGAATGGTGTGCATGGTGTTCAGTAAAAGCTGCAAGGGATTCTTATATGAATATGAGTTGTATAGACATGGGATTTTTACTTTCAATAAATTTATATTAGATGCATGGATATAGAGATGTGGGATACTCAACATGTAACGATTTATAAGTTGGGGTTTGTTAAGATTATAATATTAGATTTTAATGAAAGTTTGAATATTTAGTTAAATTTGATTGAAATCTTGACTGATGTTATAAAAGTTTTAAGTTTTAAATGAACGAATCAATCTAAATTAATTTTATTTATATACATATTTAATTATATATAAAAAAGTTTTTGAAAGGATTTTTTTCCTTTTTATATTTTATTGGTCTTTTTAATAGGGTCTTTTTTACACTTCAAGGATTTGCTTTGTTTTTCCGTCTTTGACAAGGGTTTTTCACCCTAAGATTTTTTAAATCCACCATGGAATTTTGCTTCATGAAGATGATTACCTCTCTTTTGAGGTTTTTTTTAATCAATCTTCAATAGGGTTGTTTTACCCTTGAAACTTTTTTTCTCAAATAGAGTGTTCTTGTTGGCTTCTTTGTGTTTAAGCTAGAGGAAAATCAAGAGGATAATTTTTTTTCTTCTATCTGCTTTGATACTACATGTTAGAAACTACTTTGATGTTTTATATTATGAAATGATAGATATTTAAATATATAGAATGCCTATTTCAGGCATAACAACCTCTTAACCAAACTTGCAACTACCTCTATCCTATGTTACATGCATATACCTTGTGAGGGGTGGTTATACTACTTGCCACTTCACATGGGCTATTATATAATAAATCCTAAAAAAATATTTCTTTGTTTTGTATTATGTTGCCAATTTTGATGATATCACAACACATCTTATCATTTAGTATTTTTATTGCTTGTAATGTTGGTGCACTCCTTGACAGGAGTTTTATAAGATCTTGGACTTTGATAATGATGTAAGGATCTTTCATTTTGTGAGTTATAAAAATAGATAACCTTTTTTTAACAAGATCAAGTTTACAAGCTATGCCATACTTCTTCAAAGCTCTTCTCACAATAGGCCATTCATCTTGCAAATGCTTTTCTCCATACTTAAGAAAATGAGTGGAAAAAATAAACTTTAAACATATCATCTTCATTCCTGATGGTACTGAACTTCTTAGACTTAGAGGTATCCATTGCTTGTGCTTATAATAGTTGCCTTTGTATCTCAAAATTGTTCTCTCATGCTTGATGTATTCTTGTTGGTTTTCTAGTTGCTTGGAGTGATCAATAGATGCAATATTCCTTGTATAACAATTTGAATGATTTAGATGGATCCATTTTCTTGACCTATTATATGTTTGGTTGCTTCATAGTCATACCATATATTTTTGTGTTGTCTTAGCCGTGTTTGTGCAATAGACATATATTCTTATTTAACTTAATTCTCTTTGACTATATTATTCTATTGTACCTTTCTCTAAACTTGACTTTGCTTATCCGATGATGACTTGTATTTCTATTGGTTCATCTCTCATAAAGGAGATCCATTCATAAATGGATTTCATCATTCCTTCACTATATGGCCACTTCTACCACAAATTTCACATATATTTTGTGTATGAAAAATATTTCTTTGTTGATAATTATTTCTCTGATTTTGATATCATTGAGAATTATTTCTCTATTGGAAGTAATACCTCTTATATATGGTATCTTTCCTTTTTTATTTATAAGAAGTACTTATTCTTTTTATCTTGAATATGAGGCCTCTAGTGTTTAAAGGAGGTTCACCAAATTTTCAAAGCTTAATGTTTACTTAGTGAATTTTGTCACAAATATGTTATATTGAGAAGGGAGAGATCTTAAAATAATTAGAACAACTATATCATTAGATAACTTTTCTCCTAAAGCTTGTAGTGATGCTTGTAATCAAGCAATTTTTATCATGAATGATTTGATTTTTTCTCCACTCTTCATCTTTAAACAATAGAGTTGGATCTAGAGAAATATAATTTGATTATGATTGTTTGCTTTAAAGACTATTTGCAACTTCTCCCATGCATATTTGGCTATGGTTGAATCTCAAATATATGCTTGTACTTCATCTGCTACTTCCAACATGATGATCAATCTTCCCTTTTAAAATTTGTCTAATCTTCACATTTTGTAGTAGGATGGGTAATGGTTTTATCTACAACTTGTCATACTTTTTCAAACTTGAGATATATTCTGAATTTTGTCTTCTAGGCAATGCAATTATTTTCCCTTAATAGTTGGGAATCATTCAATAAGAGCATTTATACACCACTAGCCATATTAAACTTTCACAAAATTAGAATATTTATCTTTCATTGAAGCCTCAAAAAATTATTTTTAATGAGTATATATGCCTATACTTATGATTTAATAGATACCTCGAATTACAAGAAAATAATGTCTCGTTAGGAAAAATAAAACAAAGAGAATATTCTTCTTTTGATATTTCAAAATTTTATGTTTCTTCTATTATTTACTTGTATTATCCAAAAGGAGTAAGCTTTATCTTATCGGATATAGTGAGTCAATTCAAAAATTATGTGGGATTATTGAATAGGTCTATGTACCTTTGCTTCTACATTTTCAATGTTTGTTTCCTTGAACTTCTGTGAACATGAGTTGCTCTTTACATATGCTTTTGATGATGATTGCAACCCCATTGATGCTTTGGCTTTATATAGTGTACAATATAGCACTATTACAAGTGGTTAATAGTGATGAAACTTTAACGTATTCTAGCTTTATTCCTTGTATATTTTTGGATTAGATTTTTCATTGAAGCATATCAATTACTTTATGAAAAACTAAGATGATGAGAGTATTCTCAGTTTTCCCTTGGATATACCATTCTAGATTTTTTTTTTTTGTATAAGATGCATTTTGTGTTGGCATAGATTCCTTTCTTACAATCATGTATTACTAAATATGATTATGCTTCAATTATTTGAGAACGAGCTTCTTGTTGGTTGGAAATTGAGTTTTCATGCAGATGAGCTCTAGCCTCATTTGGGAAGAGACACCAATATTTGTTTGATTAGAAAAATATAATTGAATCTATGTGCTACCTCCAAAGATAAAATTACCAAGAATTTAACTTGATTGTAATCCATGTTCAAGATGGAAAGTGAATTTCTCACCTATTTTAGAATATTCATATTAAGCATGATGCCAAAAAAATATTATCATGAGGTGCAAGATCCTAATATTGTTGGTTTCAATACCATATTACCCATGTGCCTTGAGTAAGATGTGGCTAATTCATGCTTAGGCTTATAATTGCACTTTCCCATGTTGTTACTCAATATTCTTGAATGACACTTTCTTGTGAATGTCTTGCAACTTCGTGAGCTTGAGTTTGATTGCATGTTTTGTTACAAATATGGTAATTCTTGTTACCTCTCAAAAGTAGTTCCAATAATGGATTTATTTTATTTATGATAGTGTTTTTCTTGCAATATTTGAGAAGCTTTAATGACTTCTTAGTGTCTTTGAAGGAGCAATAATTTTACAAGAGAAATATATGAACCTATTTCTTCTTTACTCTATAGCACCTTGGTGCCTTCCTTTTGCTTGTTGAACACCTATTATTCTTGTTGATAATTATGCTTAGATGTTTTCTTCTAGTTGGTTCTATTATTTTAATTGGTAATGTTCTATCTTGATGTCATGAACACCTTCAATCTTATGTTTATATATTTATACGACATAAAACTTACCTTAAGATGATCTACTATAATATTTCTTATTCTGAGATCGCTTCTTTGCTATGGTCTATTCTAAGACTCTTCTTAGCAAGAATTGGATTTTTTTTAAAATTTCATGGGAATGCTTTATTGAGAGAATGGTTACCTCTTTCTCTTTAGGTTAACCTTATTTGGTCTTTAATAGGGTTCTTGACCCTTAAACCACTTTTATTTTAATAGAGAGATCTTTTGAGGCTTCTCTATGTCGAAGCTTGAGAAGGATTAGAAGGAGAGATTACTCTTCCTTCTACATACTCTAATACCACATGTTAAAAATCAATGCTTCAATGATTTACATTATGAGATGGTAGATATTTAAATTCATAGAATGCCTAATTTTGGAATAACAAACCTCTAATTAATCTTGCAACTACCCTTGTCTTATAGTGCATGCATAGTCCTTGTGATGGGTGGTTATACCACATGCCATTTCACATGGGCTATGATGTAATAACTCCTAACATACCTTACATACCATGTGTTGAGTAGTTACTCAACTTACATACACCTTCTCTATGATGCAATAATTACTCACAAAGATATTACAAATTTTGAACATCAAGATCTACTTTATTTCTTAGTTTAGAATTTAGAACATAACAAAAGAGAAAGTAATATAACAATCCTTTTATGAGAAGGCCTTGGACTATTCATTAAAAAATAGTTTTATTATTATTATTATAAATATGGAAGAGGATATAGATTCTATAAACTTGCCATAGATTATGAATGAGATCTAGCATAGAAAATAGTATGTTGAAAATACTTTATTTCTATAAAAATCAAGAGTAAAAAAATCATGAGTAATCAGTTAAGAGAGACTTTCCTCAATATTGGGGTCCTATATTTGAAAAACAAAAAATTATACTTGATGTTCTTAGGGGTAAAGAAATTAAAGCGCACAACTTTATTTAACCCCATATGAACTAGTCTCTACTCTAAACATAATATTTGTGAATTAAACACCATAAAAACAATTTTTTTAATGCTCAAGAGGGTAAAATCATACTTGGGTTAGGATTCCTGAGCCAAAAACTATGGAAAAATGGGATTCATAATTCTTATTTTACTTACCTCTCAAGTCAATAAAAATGATAACAAAAGGTATACAGAATAATTTTGAAGGGTGTTCACACATTTCATTTCCATTCCATTTAGCATCTACATGAAGGTATACTATCCAACTTGTGAAGCAATTCTCAAGAATAAATATTATATTTTCCTCTAGAATATTATAATCTTGGAGTCTAAGGAAAAAATTCCCCTTTAAGTATGAAGACAAGGATGTTTCTTTTATGTCCTAAAATTGATCGAATTTTCTTTTAAAAATATCTAAAATGAGTAATCTTTGTAATATGTTTGTCATGATAAAGAATGATAGGTGATTACTAGATGAATTTCCTATTTAGAGATAATCCATTTGAAATAGATTTTCATCCCATTAAAAATAAGCATTATTCCTCTTCTTATCCTTATAAATACTTTAAGCTATAAAATATGATAAATCATAACTAGAATAGGGGTGATGAGGAGGGTTTTTGATGAGACACCAAAATATCTCATTATTTTAGTATTATCATACATAAAACTGCTATTTTGTCTAAATGTTATAGTGTAATGCCAAGTACTTTGATTATTGTATTTCTATAGTAAATTCTGTAATATTTTTACTGTTTAGTAGGCATAAAAAAGGCATAGAAAAGAGCAATATCAATGAAGTTCCTAGTATATATTTGAAAATATAACATGACAAGGTTTTTAAATAGTTCTCCCACCTTTAGAAAGTGTTTTAAGATGATGTGGCACCTAGATAGTCATAACTGCACCAAATATGAATAGTACAACCTGCTATAATAGAACCTGTTAGAATATTATTATTGTTATAATGTGCACTATGCCTATAATTGACAGGTTGACATTTGTCTTTTGCCACTTGTCCTGTCTTCAGTTTGAGTTGGAGTGGTGTCTTCTGAAAGACACTTGGAGTGGAGCTTATGACACTTGTCATATCTCCCTCCTAAGCTTGATGCTTATATATTATAAGATAACTTGTAAATAATTAAGGCCTTTTTGTTCAGTTCCAACATCTGGTATCAGAGCGGTGAGATCTGCCTGAGGGACCTTAGGGTTAAGGAGTCTGGTTTATGGAGTTAGGGAGTATGCTCTCCACTCATTGAGTAGATCAAAAACTAGAAACTCCATAGAGGACAATCCTCGCCATCCGAGGACATGCCTCTTTCCAGATTTCCATTGAGCTGATGCACATGCTATATTAGGAAAGTCTGCCATTTCTGAACATTGTTGTGCACTGTGGACATGGAGGTGGCATAGTGGATAAAGAGGAGTGGACCTCGCATTCGCCTCATCCACAAGACCTTTGCACCGAGAACCAGAAGTAGAAGCACGCCCCCCTTCGGATAAATTTTGCACCTGCTGCTTCTGATGGCGGTTATTATTATGATGTCGATGCTGTTCCGTCATGATCATGGAACTTGCCATGTTATGGTGATGTTCAAAGAAAACAAACCCTAGCATGAATTGAAAATTTTTCCAACATGATTCTGTTGAAGATAAAAAAAAAAGTTTCGCCCATTGGTTCCTCCGTCGGGTTAACGTTCACGGCCATTACAATTGCCGTCGGTGGCCCCTCCATTTGTAGCGCTCCAGCATATCATCTATTGATTTCGTTTCCCCAGAGAAAATGACTTCCACACTTCTGTCGCGTCTGTTACGGACCCAACCTTTCAATCCCAGTTGTTGGGCATTCTCCATCGTAAATTTTTGGTAAAATATTATAGCTTTAAAAAATATTTAAAACATATTCCCCCATTTATGAGTACACAACTGTTTGGCAAGTGTGGTACACAATTGGAGTGATCTCGAAGAAAGCAATATGGGAACAAATATTCACATTGAAAATGGAGTAACACCATTACAACAATGAATGAGCAGTCAGGTCCACCAGGGTCGAGGCATCCATCAGTTTCCTCCTCCTTCTCGATGATGCTGTGGCCATTTTACTGATTACAAGCAATGGTACCATGAATGGGAGGTGTTCGTTACCTTCACCCGGACATTCATGGTTTTTGGCCTCGGCCTATGAAGATGCAGAGCTCATTCTGAGAGTTGACAGATATTTGGACTTCAATTAGCAGGGATTTTCAGGACAGGGAGAAGGGCGAAATATCCCGTCATTTATATTTTTCCTAGCAATTGAAGGGTTTTGATTTATATATTTTTCTTCAATTTTTTTTTTCTGACCACTTGGATACTGTTTGCGATGAAGTGGTCCATGATTTGAGAGACAGCGATTTTGCCAATGGGCCTTTGTTTGGTCCAATCAATTTTAGAGTTAACGAACACCTCCCATTTGCGGTACCATTGCTTGTAATCAGCAAAATGGCCATAGCATCATCGAGAAGGAGGAGGAAACTAATGGATGCCTCAGCCCTGGCGGACCTGATTGCTTGTTTGTTGTTGTAGTGGTGTTACTCCATTTTCAACATGAATATTTGTTCCCATATTGCTTTCTTCAAGATCACTCTAGTTGTGTACCACACTTGCCAAACAGTTGTGTACTCATAAATGGGGGAATATGTTTTAAATATTTTTTAAAGCTACAATATTGACTTTATATGAGATATTTGAAAGTTCTCACCTCCTCATAAAGATAGTCATTGTAACCGACTATAGCCTTATATATAGTCGTTGGAAGGAATTTTGTGAGAGGAATCTATTGGTGCAGTTTGTTTTCAGTTTTGAGATCATTTACTCAGCTAATTTTTAAGTCAAAGATGATATTGTAAAAAGAGTGCATTTTTGGTTGCATCCGACACTCTTGGTGGATAAGTTTGACAAGCTTGTAAGAGGCACAATTCTAAGTCTTTAGGGAGGACATTATGCCAAGTCATATATTGAATTTGGGGGCAATCTTGTAAAAGGAGGCATTGATATTGTCTCATATTTTTGGAGGCACATTTGGGGCTAATTTGTTTTTTAGCCAAATACAAATCATCAACTTAAGGGGTGATTTAGGGCCCCTTGTCCCTTGTCAGTGGATTCATTTTGTGGCACTCTCTTGGCCACTAGGTGTTTGTTGCTTGCATCTTCTATTTGGGATTTGTATACATTTTATGCTTGCTATCACCCTTGCATGACTTTGGGTTTTATAATTGTAATCAAGTGTAGTTCCAATTCATACACACTTGACACTAAGCCATATACAAGCAAGCAAACACATACAGGCATTTTTCAGCAATAATACATTAGCACATTGATTAATTCTACAAAAAGCAAGCATCACACTTTTATAACCGCCTATGTTCCACATATCAACTTATCAAAATACTTATAGTCTCCCTCACATAAGGGCGGGTATATTGAGCAGTTTGGTATAAAGGTTTGGCAGGTTATTCCCTTTCAGAATCGCCTATGTTCCACGTATCAACTGCTCAAATACTTACAGTCTCCCTCACGTAAGGGCGGGTATATTGAGAAGTTTGGTATAAAGGTATGGCAAAATTATAATTCTTACTCTATTTGGATAAAAAAAAAAGACACTTATGTTCAAATTAACCCTCCCACTGTTGGAATTTCTTGAAGATTCAGAGTGGAAAAACTAGGCGAACCCTCCTCTGGATCTTCAGCTGTGTACCCTAGATTTTTTTGAGGGATCTAATTTGGCATTTATCGTTCTTACTTCATCCTTTGTTGAGCTCTATTTTCTTTTGATCCTTTTCTAAATAATGGCTACTACAAATCTATTAAGTGGACTTACAAAGAAAATTGAAGGAGCATAGACTTTTGCAAATTAGAAGTATGATATGGAGTCAATATTGATGATGAATGACATGTGGGACTTTGTGAGAGATAGGTAGGCTAATGAAGACCCACTCATTGCACCTACAGACCCTAAAGAAAAAGCACAATTTGAGAAGAATTCCAACATAGCTTTAAGTTTAATCAAGCTAGCTACAGGAATTCAATGCAGAGAAACTGTAAGGGCTGCAAAAACACCTAAACAAGCATGAGATGCTCTTAATAGATTGTTTGATAGGCCAAGTCAAGATAATATTTTGTATCTCAAACAAAAATTGCACAATCTATGTATGAAAGGCTCACTTATCGATTATCTTATGGAAGTGAAGTCTATTAAAAATGATTTCGTAGCTGCTGGAAAAACCCTAGATGATAATGAATTAATTCCAATAATGTTGCATGGTCTTCCTTCAAAGTTTCACTCCTATGCTACCATGTTAGACTTGAGTGGTAAAACAATGAATTCAACACTAGAGGATATTGAGATCCTACTTAAGAAGCATGAGCAAGCCCTAATCAAAGATGAAGAAATTGAAGCCACATCAGAAACTTTTGCCACCAAGGCATCTTTACAACCTAAACAAAACAAGGGTCAAAATTAGTAGAATCAAAATTAGAGGGGTAGACAACACCAGAGATACACACAGTACCAGCAGCAGCCAAATCAATAGTACCATCAGCAACCACGTCAGCAACAGTACCAGCAGCAGCCACAACAACAACAATACCAGCAGTAGCAAATATGGCAAACAAGACCTCAAGGGGGTCAAAAAAACAATCAACAAGGGTGTGAATATTGTGGAAAATGGAATCATAATATTGCTAATTGCTATCAAAGGCAAAGAGAACAGGGAGAACCACAAAATAATAATATGAACACATTGTATGCAGCCAACCAAGTTAATGTTGAAGATAAAGAATGTTGGTATATTGATTTTGGAGCAGCAAAACATATGACAGGAAGGCAAGATTGGTTGACCAAGGTTTAGCCCACATCAAATCAATTTATTACTTTTGGTGATGAAAGTGCTCTACCCATTGAAGGTGTTGGGGAGGCACCACTTACTTTGCATGATGGTAATAATGTTCCTGCAATAGATGTTTTGTATGTGCCTGGTATTAAAAGGAGTCTTCTTTCTATTGGACAACTTACAGATAAGGGCTATAATGTCTATTTTGAAAAAGAAAAATGCTACATTAAGGAACCCAATGGCAATGTCAAGGCCATGGGAGTGAAAAAGGATGGTGTTTACTACCTCCTTACAAAATCAGTAACACAAACATCTTTGCATACAACAACTACTTTCTCTTTGGAGTACATGTGGCATGAAAGATTGGGACATTTAAATTTTAATAATCTTCAAATGATGGCTACAAAAGGATTAGTTAAAGGACTCCCACATCTTAAGGAGTCAAAATGTTTTTGTGAGCCATGTGTAATAGCCAAACACCATAGGCAACCATTTGAAACAGGAAAGGCATGGAGAGCTAATAGACCTTTGCAATTAATTTATTCAGACATTTGTGGGCCAATGTCTGTTCAATCTTATACTGGGGCAAAATACTACATCACTTTCATTGATGATTATAGTAGAAAGGTATGGATCTACCTAATTCAATATAAGTGGCAAGCCCTTGATAAGTTCAAAGAATTCATCGCACTTGTTGAAAGAGAAAGTGGCTATCAAATCTCCACCTTAATATCAGATAATGGTGGAGAATATGTCTCCAATGAATTCTTTAATTTTTGTAAGTATCATGGGATAAGGAGGCAATTTACAACCCCTTATACCCCGCAACAAAATGGAGTTGCTGAGAGAATGAATCAAACTATCACAAATAGGGCAAAATCAATGTTACATGCTGCTATATTACCTAACTCATTTTGGGGAGAAGTTGTTCTTACTGTTGCATACTTGACTAATAGGTCATACACAAAGGCCTTACATGAAATAACACCTGAAGAAGCATGGAGTGGAAGAATGCCCTATGTGGGCCATTAGAGAATATTTAGATGTGATGCCTATGCTCATATTCCTCATAAGAAAAGGACGAAGTTTGATGATAAGAGCCAAAAATGAATCTTTGTTGGCTATAGTGATAGTGCCAATGCATATAAATTATATGAGCCTATTTCCAAGAAAATCATTTTATCTAGGGATGTTACCTTTCATGAGTATCCTTCATCTAATCCTCCTAAAACCCCCACATTAGAAATAACTAATGAAATAGTTGCTCCATTCATGCACACAATATCATCTCGTACTTCTCCTTCACTCATAAATCAAGAAATTCATCCACAATAAGAACTTCCTACAAATGATCCATGTCCTCCATCTCCTCCTCCTAATGATCAAGTAACATCATCCAATACTTTACCCAAGTGGGTTCAAGCCACAATAGATGAAGCCCAAAATCATTTGCCCACCTATACAGGTAAAAGGCCTTCAACCCTAAGACACCAAGTGAATTATGCCCTAATGGCCAAAGTCCTTAGCCAACCTGAACCTTCTAATGTTAAAGAAGCACTTGGTGATCCTAAATGGGTTCATGCCATGGATCAGGAATTGGATTCCATTGAAAGGAATCACACTTGGGAGTTAGTTGATTTACCCAAAGGAAAATATACCATAGGCAAAAAATGGGTATACAAGGCAAAATATAAAGCATATGGCTCACTAGATCGCTACAAGGCTCGCCTAGTAGCTCAAGGCTATAAGCAACAAGTGGTAATTGATTATGAGGAGACCTTTGCTCCTGTGGCTAAGATGACTACAATAAGGATAGTTATTACTATGGCAGCTCAAAAACATTGGCCAATATATCAAATGGATGTCAAAAGTGCATTTCTAAATGGTCATTTGAAGGAGGAAGTGTATGTGAAACAACCACCAGGGTACATAGTTGAAGGCCAAAACAACAAAGTCCTCAGATTAAATAAATCTCTATTTGGGTTGAAGCAAGCACCCCAAGCTTGGTATTCAAAAATTGACTCCTATTTCCTCAACCTTGGTTTCACTAGATCTACAGCAGAATCTACTCTCTATGTGAAACATTGGAGGAACCGCATCATTTTGATTACATTGTATGTGTATGATCTCCTCATTATAGGTGATGACATAGAAGGCATAAGGTTGCTCAAAGAGGACTTATGCAAGAACTTTGAGATGACAGATTTAGGCCTCCTCCACTATTGCTTAGGAATAGAGGTATGGCAACGACACGGTAAGATTTTTATCTCACGAGGCTAAGTACATTCAATCTATTTTGGAGAGGTTTCACATGGAGGAGTGTAAGCCCTCTCTAACTCCCATGGAAACTAGATTGAAATTGCTAAATAATGATGAAGAAGAAAGGGTTGATGGTACACTTTATAGGCAACTAGTTGGAAGTTTGATCTACTTAACTTCAACTAGACCAGATATTTGCTATTCGGTTGGCCTTATTTCTAGATTCATGTAGGATCCTAAGAAGAGCCATTGGATAGCATCTAAGAGGATTGTGAGATTCCTAAAGGCCACACCTCATCATGGCATTATGTATAAATCAAGTGATAATTTTTCTTTGATTGGATACACGATTCGATTGGGCCGGTTGTCATGAAACCGAGAAGATCTACATCAGGTTATTGCTTTCAATTAGGCCAAGGCTCTATTTCATGGAGCACAAAGAAGCAACACATAGTTTCACTATCTTTAGTAGAAGCAGAATATAGAGCAGCAGTTGAGGCAACTAAGGAGGCAATATGGTTGAGGCAATTAATTCAGGATATTGGGCTCTTCATACATGGTCCAACATATATATATTGTGACAATCAAAGTACCATCAAGATGACCAAGAATCCAGTTTTCCATGCTAGAACAAAGAACATTGAGATCCATCATCACTTCATTAGAGAAATGGTCCAAGAATATATTATACACATGAAGTATGTACCAACTCAATATCAAGTAGTAGACATATTCACCAAGTCACTTGGGAAAGACAAGTTTTCTCAGTTTAGCAATTTGCTATATCTATGTAAAAGAAGTCAACATTAAGGGGGAATTTTATCTAATGTTGACTTATTTTTTAGGATAGTGCACATTAAGGGGGAATTTTAGAATATTATTATTGTTATAATGTGCACTATGCTTATAATTGACAGGTTGACATTTGTATTCTGCCACTTGTCCCTGTATTCAGTTTGAGTTGGAGTGGTGTCTTCTGAAAGACACTTGGAGTGGAGCTTATGACACTTGTCATATCTCCCTCCTAATATTGATGCTTATATATTGTAAGATAACTTGTAAATAATTAAGGCCTTTTTGTTCAGTCCCAACAGAACCTATAGGATCTACTCTGGAACATATGGGTAACAAGCTACAAGATCCTATATAACGGGTGTTACACTCAAATTGGGGGTCAAAATTGCTTTGTTAGGATAAAGGAGAATATGTCCAAGCATCGAAGATCAACCCAAAAACCAAGTAATGAAGCAATTGCATATAAAAAATAATCAATCACATGTTTTGGAGAAGTTGTAGGAATTCCTACAGGAAAAACATAATCATTTTCTAATTGATTTATAAGGAGGAAAGATGAGTTGATGAGTTGGGATGAAGCATGAATATTCTTAAGACCTATTCTAAGGCCTTCCACATCATTTGAAGGCGTATAAACACAAAAAATCTACCCAAAATAGATTTCTATCCTAATTTTGGACTAGGTAGTTGTTGATTGTAAAATTGAAGGAATCAAGCAACAACAAAGCATATAACAAATAATCAATCACATGTTTCGGAGTAGTTGTAGGAATTCCTATAGGAAAAGCAAAATAATTTTCTAATTGATTTATAAGGAGGAAAGATGAGTATAAACACAAAAAATCTACCCAAAATAGATTTCTATTCTAATTTTGGACTAGGTAGTTGATTGTAAAATTGAAGGAATCAAGCAACAACAAAGCATATAACAAATAATCAATCACATGTTTCAGAGCAGTTGTAGGAATTCCTATAGGAAAAGTAAAATTATTTTCTAATTGATTTATAAGGAGGAAAGATGATTATAAACACAAAAAATCTACCCAAAATAAATTTCTATCCTAATTTTGGACTAGGTAGTTGTTGATTGTAAAATTGAAGGAATCAAGCAATAGCAAAGCATTTCTATTTTAATTCCTGAATGTAAGCAGGAAAAATAGAGAATTTAATGTAAATACTCCTTGTATACCCTCATTTAAGGCTAATAGGAAAATAGAAATAGGAATCTATGAATTAGTCAACAAATTTTGTAACTGTCAAAGAGTCAATAAAGTGTAGTATTTTTAGTATATCATGTCAATTTGATCTCATAACTTAGCTTAGGATTCTATGAGTTTAAACCTTCTGTTGGACCTAAGAGCAAGGTCCCACTATTGAGGCTGGTGGAGGGATATTTGTACTATAAATGCGCTTAGCATAGGATTCTATGACTTTAAACCTTCTGTTGGACCTAGGAGCAAGGGCCCACTCTTGGGGCTGGTGGAGGGTGATTTGTACTATAAATGCAAGTTTTTTTATTACTATTTTTTTGTCATTTCTTGCAATAGACTAAATACTTTGTTTCCCTTGTTTTTTCCCCATGTTTGCACATGTTTATGTTTTGTCTCCTTCACAACTAGCTAATTTCCATTCATTCTTGTATTTTCCATTTCTATCAAAGCATCATTGTTTCAACATTTCATTTCTATTTTTAGCATTTTAATTCTGTTTTAGTGTTTCAGTTTAGCAACATTAATTTTCTAGCATTTTACATTTTTGTCCTTTTAATTTTAGCACTTTACTTTTTTGTCATTTCAATTCTAGCAAACATAATTTAGCATCTTTTTCTTCAACAAGTTCAATTCCTACAACTAGTTAGTTTTCCTTATGCAAGTGTGCTATTTAGTTTAATTTCTATAAAGATATTATGATTCCCTATTTTGGTTTAGTAGCCTAGTGCCCTGATTTCTAAGCCACAATTCCAACAGTCTCTATTGTATATAGCCTTAGATACCACCCTGGATTAACAAATGAATTAAATAATGAACATTAACGATAATCATAATTTTTGATGTCGTTGTTGGGGAACAAATTAATATTGTTAGAGAACAAATAAGTCATTCAATTTTTATCTTGTGAAGTTGCAAAAACCACAAAAACAACAAAAACAAAATAAATAGCTTTATATAAAAATAGTTGCATTACTTGGGATTGCATCTCAGATAATGGGATATTAGAATAGAAGTTATTTCTTTAAATAGATTGTATGAATATGTTAAGATATGAAAGAGATAGATCCATTAGATCAAACCTTCCACTAGTCATAGGAAGATGATATCCACAATAAGGGGTTGAACCTATACCTGAATTACCTCAATTTAAAATTCTTGAAAACATTGAATTAGAAACACAATCATCATCTTCAGGAAGTGTAGAAACAACTGAGATAAAATTGCAAGAGGAGCAAATTGTTAGTTCATCATCATCTACTCCTGACAAATCTATATGATCAAATCAATTTAGGAAAATCTATACTTATTGTTGGGAACATATCATAGCAAATTTATAAGGAAATGCATATAGGTATAGTAACATTCCTAATATGGGTAATACCCACACCCTTGCCTAAACCTTTGAGTATCCTATCTGATTAAATCCTACTCAAAAATCTCCTATGAAAACCATCTCACTGTCAATATTACCAACTTTTATGGGAGTTGCGTTGGATGATATTTATTAGTTTTTATTCGAGTTTAAAGTTGTATGTGAAACCTATGAATTTGAAAATGACAACAAAAAACTTAAAGTATTTCCTTCCACGTTAAAAGACTCATCCTTACGATGGTTCATGAGCTTAGCATTTGATTCAATTTAAACTTGGAACGAAATGAAAAGAGTATTTTTGGAGAAATACCAAGAATATTGTTGAGTAAAGAATCAAAAGGATGAATTGTTTAAGATAAAACAAGAAGAAGATGAAACATTGGAAGATTACTTGGATAAATTCACCTTTTTCCATAAAATATGTGGAGGTGTAGAACTAGAACTTAGCAAAATCATATTATTGAGAGGATTGCAAGACAAATCCAGAGATGTATTGGATATCATGGGAAAAGGAGATGTAAGCACACTTGAACTTGAAGAAATCTTGGAACTCTACAAAAATTATTCTCATACAAAGCATAAAATAAGAAAAACTAGTAATAACACAAATGATTTAAAATAATTGATGGAAGAGTTTGCCAGTCTTAAAATTGACATCTTAGTGCATTTAAACACAAAATTAGATGAATTGAATGCAAAGGCTAAATATACAGAACCCGTAGCCATATATTTACCAAGATATAAAAATAAACTTGCTCTCCATGAATGTCCTTTGAAAAAAACTTCTATATCTACTATATGTAGCATTTGTGGAAAAGGACATCCCATAGATCAATATCAATTATTACCAAGACTTAAGAATATCTTAGATAAATAGTCTCAACCTACATAAGAACTTAACTTTGTAGGACCAAGACAAGGGGGTAGTTTCCCTCAGTACCCATACCAAAATACTTTTCGATTTCCCATAAATTGGGGAAATAATTCTTGGTCTATGCCATGGTCTAATTCAGAACCACAACCTTAGAATCAACCACCATGGGCATCACCTTAGAAATGGTCTTAACCTAGATGGATGAATAAAAAATGGAATAAACCACCATGGATGCATACATAAATGCAAGGAAATAATGGGGACCATAGTATCAATCATACCAAGGGCAATGTATGTTTCAAAATAAACAACAAAAATTATTGCCTGGTCTTGATCAAAATTACCCTCAAGGAAGACAATAACAATCACAACAATAGGTAAAACAACCCCCACTTTTAGCTCAACTTGTGGCTAATCCAAATAACACTAGATAGGTAGCCATGTCTATATGGATGAACTAGAAGAAATAACCATGATAAGTGTCATTTAATGTGATAATATCCAATTACGTTATGGAAAGACACTTCTTGAACCCACTCCACCTATCATTATAGAAATGAGAGCTAAAGAAATCAAAATAGAGGACCCATCTAAATCAAAACCATTACAACAACATCTTGAAAAGGAAAAAAAGAAAACCTTCCTCAAGATAATTTTATTTTTCATTAGAACAAGTACCATATCCTAAAAAATTTGAAAATTTAGAACCAATATCTTCAAAATCAGATGTGGTACAAGACTTGAAAAATTTAAATATCACAATTTCTTTACTACAAGCTATCAAAGATGTACCATTAATCAACAAAATTATTCAATAATTGTGTATTAGAAAACCAGGAAGAAAGAAGAAAACATTACCTAAAACCATACAAGTAGATGGAAATTTAGCAAACCTCCTTGCAAAAAATCTTATTCCACCGAAGTATGGTGATCCAGGAAGCCTTGTATTCATAGTAGCCATAGTATAAGTGTAAATATCTAATATTTTGATTGACCTAGGGGCAACTATCAATGTTATAATGAAGGATATAGTGTAAAGGTTACAATTAAATAACAAACATCCTACGTCTACAATATTAGAAATCACTAATAGGTCAGTTGCCAAACCAAAAGGAATAATTGAAAATATTCCTTTATCAATTTTATCATGGGAATATCCAGTTGAATTTTTGGTATTACAACCTTGAAATACTCCGAATGGTTACCCAATAATTCTAGGAAGGCCTTGGCTTGCTATGGCAACTGCTTTCATTGATTGTAGATCAAGAGATATGACCATTTCCAATGGAATTGACTCAAATAAAATCTCTCTATATCCTATTGCAAAACCTTAAATTACTAGTAACCTATGGTTTCTTGAATCGAACAAAGAAATTGAAGATAAAATTTCAATGTTTGCCATCATAGTCGTGAAAGATCATGCCAAAGAGTTGAACCCATTTGAGAGGATCACATTTGAAGAAGAAATTATTTTGATGAATAATTTGTATGATTCAGGACTTGAAGATGAACCCGTTACTGTTAACCAATTACTATGGAAGGATGAAGAATAAGAACTTGAACCATAACCGTCCATTCCAATACAAGACAATTCTTTTAATTTACCATATGGATTACATCATCATATTCTCTCATATTTTCACTATCCTATATCAAATTTAATCCCATCAGGAATTACCTTTGATAAGGATACTCAGATCTTCCATTCTCTTCTACCACACCATTGCCCACTCAACTCATTAATAAGCAATTTTGAAGGAATCAATTCAATACAACTTGGTACAAAGCAAATTGAAATACAACCAAAAATATTTTTTAATATCAATAGTTGGTTGATAAATGACCATGAGGAAAATTTATTTAATGTATTGAGTTGTCATCCCAATGCTTTCACATAAAAATATGAAGACATGACAAGAATTCATTCAAATATATATACTCATCAAATTTATATAGAGGATGTTAAACCTGTAAGAAAACCACATCAAATATTGAATCCTACTTTACACGATATTGTGAAATATGAAATTAAAAAATTACTAGAAGTAGGATTCATCTACCCCATTTTTGATAGTCGATGGGTTTCACCATTGGTTATTGTTCCAAATAAAAATGGAAAGTTGTGTGTGTTGACTATAGAGAACTAAATAAAGCTACACATAAAGACCATTTTCTATTACCATCAATAGATCAAGTGTTAGACACAATCGTTGGGAAGATATATTTTTGTTTTCTTGATGGATTTAGTGGTTATAATAAGATTCAGGCAATACTTGAAGACCAGGAGAAAACAACCTTTACTTACCCATGGAGAACATTTGCTTATAGGATTTTACCTTTTGGACTTTGCAATACCCCAACAACTTTCCAACGATTAGTTCTTGCTATTTTCTCTAACTTGAATAATTATTGTATCAATATATATATGATTTCATAGTATGCGGTAAAATCTTTGATGAAACTCTTAAAAATATTGACAAGGTTTTGACATAGTGTGAAACTTACAATTTATCCTTAAACCCTGACAAAATATTTTATGATTATGGATGAAGGTATTGTTCTTGGACAACATATCTCATCTAGAGGAATACAAGTAGATTCTAAGAATATTGAGATTATCAAAAATTTTCTTGTACCCCAAATGCAAACATATGTTAGGAGTTTCTTAGGACATATTGGTTTCTATCATCAATTCATTAAGAAATTTAGTACCATTGCAAACCCTATGTTCACCTTGTTGACTAAAGATTTTAAATTCAAATGGATAGAAAAGTGTCAAATTGTATTTGATAATTTAAAATAAAAATTGACCAATACACCTGTGTTACGAGGTCCAAATTAGAAACTTTCATTTCACATTCAAGTTGACGCATCTAACACTACAATCAGAGTAGCTTTAGGTCAATTTGAAAATGGAGAACATTATGTCATCAATTATATTAGAAAAACTTAACAAGATCTGAAATGAATTATACTACTACCAAAAAAGAATTCTTAGCAGTAGTATATACCATTAATAAATTTCATCACTATATCATGGGATATCAAGTATTTGTTCATATAGATCATTCTGCAATAAAATACCTTATGAAAAAACCTTTAGTTAGTGGTCGAATAATAATACGATTGCTAGTATTACAAGAATTTGACATCACTATAGTAGATAAACCAAGAAAAGCTAATGTAGTAGCTAACTTTTTATCCATACTAAATATCATAGGAGAGGATGAACTAGTAGAGGAATATTTTTTTTATGAGAGGTTATATATAATTTAAGTACAATCACCATGATTTGTTGATATTACCAACTATCTAGAAACAAGAAAATTTTTCTCTCACTTTACTCAAGAAAAACAATTATTGGTAAACCAAATCTCATCATTTCAATGGATTAATGGTCTACTATTTAAATGTGGATCCGACTATATTTTATATCGATGTATTAAAAAATATGAGGTCTATAAAATTCTTCAAGCATGTCACAATGAACCATTAGGAGGACATTATTTAGTAAAATGCACCATTATATTTTTTTGGGGAATAGGTTATTATTGGCCCTCACTTCATAAGGATGTAAAGAAGTATGTATGACATTGTGATTCATGTCAAAGAATGGGTAAACCAACTGCCACAAATGAAATACCTCTACAACCTCAAGTGGTTTTAGAACCATTTGAGATATAGGGATTATATTTTGTTTGACCCATTGATCCACCTTATCAAGGGAAGCAACACATTCTTGTGTACACTGATCATATAACTAAGTGGGTTGAAGTACATACTTTTAAATATGCTTGAGAAGAGGTCATTGATTTTCTATACACTCAAATATTTCAAATATTTGGTGCTCCATGATCTATTGTTACAAATCATGGACCCCAATTTGCATCTAAATTTATAGAGGCATTTATTGAAATGTATGAAATTAAACATAAGAAATCATCACATTATCACCCTCAAGCAAATGGTTAGGTGAAAGTCACAAATAGATAATTAGAAATATTCTAACAAATACAATGTCTTGTCACAAGAAATATTGGATGAACCGGTTAGCCGAGGTTGTTTAGGCATACAACACTATATGGAAATCCACTATAGGATTTGCGTTGAAATAAGAAAAGTTAGCAAAGGAAAAAACCAGAAAATGAAAACCAAAAGTTGCAAAAAATAGGAGCATTGGGTGAAGAATTACAAAAAATATTTATAGGGAATATTGAAGTTATAGAATTCAAAGTAAAATATGTAGCATACCAAAATGGATGGGTAAAAGTAGAGAGCCGAACCAGACAACATAGAGAAGCTGCAATGTCATCCTAAAATTATCAATATTTTTTAGTGTGCAAGGTGGATGAGATTCCTTAAAAAATGATGATTATTTAGAAGGGATGACAATAGAGTTCTCTCACACTCTATGTAATAATTGAGTATATGTTAGTGGAATATAGATTGAGGTAACCCCCATCATTCTTAATGAAATTTTTGAACTCCCTTTTGAAGGATTGAAATTAATTAAAGCTTTTAAATCAACATTGCTAAAAATGGTGAATACCTTTAAATAATAAGGGTACCTTGAATCCCAAATTCATATTAGTAACTACATTTGCAAGGGTGTAAATAGGACTACTCTAAAACAACCATGGAATGAGGTTGCCACTTGGGTAATCTAATACTTGACCTGTGAAGGTCAGTTTGCTATGTTATCTGGGTACTACATCAAGTTATTAACCCACCTAAGACATGGTGCAAGTAGACCTTAAATTAGGATAAACATACATTTATATCTCCACTAGGCCCTGCATGATATGATAAAACATTTTCAAGAAGAACTGAGATCAATCAGGCACCATGGCATGATTAAGATGGTATGTAAACACCATTTTAGAGGAAATCCCAAAAATTTTAATAGGATTTTAAAGCCTTGGACATAATAGACCCCCTCAAAAACTATTCAATAAAAGGAAGAAGGGACTAGTAGCATAATAAAATCCCCTATTGAGAAATATAGAAGCAGGGCCACATCTAAAAATAAAACTAAAAATTCAAAAACTATAGGAAGCCCTTCCTCACCTAGCAAATTAGCACCTACTGCAACAAATCCAGAAGGAGATAGAAAAATAAAATTTGAAATAGCGCTTGGAGTAAAAGGACTAGAAGGGTTGTTATTAAATTAGGGGATACAAAGGTGTCGGCTCAGGAAAATATCTCTACCTAGAAAGAACCTTCAGAGTCAAGTACAATAAAGGAACATTCTAATCAGGTAGAATTATCTACCATAAAGGAATATGCTGCTCAAGAAGACTCTTATTCCATAAATTAAGAGTACTAGCCAAAGCAACAATTTCACGCAAGTAAGACTAGGTCTTCTACTAGGAGATAAGCTGAGGAAACCTATGGCCAAAGCAACATACAAAAAAAGGGGATACAAAAAACCAAAAACAATGAAGATCAACTTGATAGGCATCAAGATCTATTGAAAATATATCTAGTGAACAAGAAGGAGAGGAAATTGGGAAGAAAAAAACTACACCAACACCATCTCTTCTTAGGAGGAGCCTAATGCAAAGATAAAATGTAGTCGCTCAGGAAAAACAGGAAGCATCCCTTGAGCCCTAAAAACAAAGAAGGAGAAAATCAATTCAGGTGGATGAGGAAGATGATCAAGATGTTGGAGTTCTTATAGAAATAGAAGAAATATTGTAGGAGGATTTACCACTTGAAATTGCAATGCCCACCTACTCCTCAAAGTAAAAAGAATAGGAAATGGCTACAGAAATAGATCCAGAAGACCCCATGAAAGATGCTAGGGTAGTTATTAAGATGCAACAAAAATATATAGAAGAGGCAAAAGAGAAAATTAAGGAGAAGGATAAATATATCTTCCAACCATTGCAAGAGCTCTATGAGCTAAAGGAAAAAGTGGGATAATATGGAGGTACACTTAAATCCATCTAAGGTAAAGAGGTAGTAGAGATTCTGCTCAATTTGGGAGAACAGGTCCAAAATCTTAATGAACAAGAAATAACTCCATCACACCCTGGCAATATTGAAGCTACTATTCTAGAATAGCAACCAACCCTATCTAATCCTATTATGGATATTGTTTCTACAAAATAAAGGAGGTTAAAAGAAGAAACAATGTTTATTCAAATGGTAGGAAAAGAGCCCATGCATGTTGGAGAATGCTCCCAACAGAAAGAATATGATCCAGAGCATGAGAAACAATAGGTTTCACAAGAACAATCATAAACATAGAGGTAGGCTCCAAAACACCCAATACAAGAGGAAGCTTCAAAACATCAAGTATAGGAAGGAGCTCCAGAACGATAACAATAAGAAGAAGCTTCAACACAATAGGGTACACAATTGATAGCTCTAGAACATGCTACCACAATATATACCACTTTAGAATTATATATTGGGATAGGAAAATCTAGAATACCAGCTAAAGAAGAAGTGAAAAAGGTAATTGCAGAACCTGTGACTGTAATTGAAGCTACAAGAATAGAAGTACAATATGAAATACCTCCAATACTTGTTGCTCCATCAGATATTGCATCTCAATAGAATATGGTTTCATTGGTAGATCACAATTTTCCATGCTTTGGAGGAACATCTTGTAGCACTATGACCATTAGAGGAACATAACAAAAGATAAGTAGAGAAAATAACAATCATATAGAATAAGGTGAGAGACCTGTACCACATAGAAGAACATGTAGCACAATTCAGAAGAACTACCAAGATTTATAGCTTAGTCCTCAAGGAAATATTCTATATATGGTAGGTAATAAGAATCTATTTTGACCTCTCTTGTGACCTATCCTCTAAACAAGATTTCATTAATGCATTTTTGCAAAGCCCTAAGGAGCAAAAAAAATTGCTTTGTGCATTCTATTTGCATAAGTTTGTAGTGGTGGAGGATGTTCAATTTATATCGCATATCTACATAGTATATGTACAACTTAGAGCCTTTACCTCTAATTTGAACAACCAAATACATTGGTAGAGGGAATGGCAACAATATAAAACAATGGAAACAAGACCTAGACTCCTACTCAAACATGACCAGCCTAACCGAAAAACATTGATTAGTCAACACTTCTATTTGATGGGAAATATAAACATCATAACTACTTATCTTGAAAACCTTAGAGAAAGTGTAGCTAATTTTCAAAATTTCTATAGAGAACACTTTGACAGTGTAGGGTCAACATGTAGGAATAGATGGGATGAATTACCTATTTCTCTAAGAAAAAGAGAGCCCATCTCACCAACCAATATGATGTGGTCTCGTAGGAGGGTAGTAACACTAGTAGAAGTGATGCTTGCAATGAAACATGAGTGGATAGGTCTTCATTTTAGGCCACCCACCATACTTACACCAATGCCCTACTATTTTGATTCAAATCTAGAGCTAGAACAATCGTTCTAGAACTGGTTGGCAAAGATTAGAAGAAATAGAGTATATCATTCTCTGAATCACAAATTTTGGAAAAGTTTGCATAGGAAACTAGAACTAAATGCTAATATGGACCACCAAAATGCATGAGGGCATGCATCAGGTTAAGTAGGGGGAATGATGAGATACCAAAATATCTCATTATTTCAATATTATCATACATAAAAACTACCATTTTTGTCTAAATGTTATAGTATAATGCAAATTACTTTGATTATTGTGCACGATAATGTTAATGTTAGCATAATAAAATAATAAGAAATACTATTTTGCTGTTTAGATAAATTTCTTGCATTTCTATGGTAAATTCTGTATGATTTTCAGTATTTAGTAGGCATAAATAAGACATAGAAAAGAACAATATGAATGAAGGTCTTAGTGTACATTTGAAAATATAATGTGGCAAGGTTTTTGAATAATTATCCCACTTTTAGAAAGTTATTTAAGATGATGTGGCACCCAAATAGTCAAAACAACACAAATTTAGGCAGTGCAGCCTGCTATAACAGAACCTACAGGGTTTGCTCTAGAACATTCGAGCAACAAGCTACAAGATCCTAGATAACGGGTGTTGCACACCAAATTGGGGGTCAAAATTGAAAAAATAGCATAAATGGAATAAAAAAGAATATTTCCAAGCATTGGAGATCAACCTAACAACAAATTATTAGAGTATTTGCATATAACAGATAATCAACAGCATGTTTTGGAGCAGTTTCAAGAATTTTTGTAGCAAAAGCATAATTAGTTTCTAACTAATTTTCAAGGAGTAAAGGAAATATAGTGAGCTAGGATGAAGTATGAATATTATTAAGACCTATTCTAAGGCCTTCCATATCATTTGGAAGTGTAAGAACATAAGAATATATCCATAACAGATTTTTATCCTAATTATGGACAAGGTAGCTGTTGACTACAAAATTTAAAGAATCAAGCAACAACAACATATTTCTATTTTAATTCCTGAATGTAAGCAAAAAAAATGGAGAATTTAATATAAATAATCCTTGTTTTATCTCATTGAAGCCTAATAGAAAAATATAAATAGGAATCTGTGAATTATTCAACAATTGTTGTAAGTTGTAACAATCAAATGGTTAATAAAGTGCAGTATTTTCAGACCAACTTATTTTTAGTCTTTCATGTTAATTTGATATTGTAACATAGCTTAGTATTCTATGAGTTTAAACCTTCTACTAGACCTAGGAGCAAGGGTCCACTCTTAGAGGTGGTAGAGTGAGATTTGTACTATAAATGCAGTTTTTTTATTACTATTTTCTATAATTTATTGTAATAGACTAAATACTTTGTTTCCTCTATTTCTTCCCTATTTTCCCTCTATTTGCACATGTTTATGTTTTTTCTCCTTCACAACTGGCTAATTTCTATTTATTCTTGTATTTTCTATTTCTGTCAAAGCATCATTGTTTTAGCATTTCATTTTTATTTTGTTTCAGTGTTTCAGTTAAGCAACATTAATTTTCTAGCATTTTACCTTTTTGTCCTTTTAATTTTATCACTTTACTTTTTTGTCATTTCAATTGCAACAAACGTAATTTAACATATTTTCTTAAGCAATTTAATTCTTGCAACTAGTTAGTTTTCCTTATGCAAGTGTGCTATTTAGTTTAATTTTTACAAAGATATTATGATTCCCTATTTTGGTTTAGTAGTTGAGTGCCCTAATTTCTAAGCCATAATTCCAACATTCTCTATCATATATAGTATTGGCCATCACCTTATATTGATAAATGAATTTAATGATGAACATTAATGACACTCATCAGTTTTAATCTCAAAGCCCTTCATCAAGAATTTCCCAAAGTGGATCTAAAATAATATTATACTTATGAAGCTTCTTCCAAGCCCTAGGTCCAAAGACTACTCTATCCACCCATTTGGCAGAAACTTCTAGACATTGGTGTTATACATAGATGATACCTATACCACCCTAAGATTAAGGTAAATAGTAGAGTTCTTAGGCTACTTTGTGGAATCCCATGCTAACTCCAATCCTTGGCCTAAATAAAGTGTCTAATTATTTTTGAGAGCTTTACATAGGGGAATATAGAGGGGGATCAACAATTGGAGCAAAAAATATGTGTAGTTATGAGGACTTTGAAGCATATAAGAAAGTTCCTAAGTGGTTAATTTTTAGCAACCTAGTAGGATATTTTGTTATCACTATTGAGGAATATTTAAGAAATTTTATAGGGCTATCTCTAAAAAGCAAATAGGATCCCTAAAATAAAAGAAAATAATTAGGCTAGATCCATTTTTAAATATACATTGTTAGTCCATTAGATATATCATTATATTTGTGTTAGAGCTAGAGAATTCATAGAATAAATATGGAAGCTACTCATCAAAGGGCCTAATACCATTTGACATCCATAACTTTAGATCCAAAGAATCTTATAAGGATCAATATTTCAAGTGAGATATGACTTAGCATTGAAAGTAATAGCCACCTTGAAATATTTGAATGAGTTTTGGAGTAAAACCCTCCCCTTTGTAATATAATAATAGGAATAGTATTAGCTTTGTAAAGGATTGACAAGTCTGCAATTGTATCCTCTTGTAGATTTTCCTTTCATTTATTTTTGTAACAGCAATTGAATCCTAAGCAACTTATGGGTAATTTTGAACCCTTAATTTTGGCATAATATTTATAAATATTTGCTTACACACATACATACATACACATAGACACACACACACACATACACATGCACACACATATACATATATATTTATAGGGAAGCCTACATTAGTTTTTGGTTTAGCCATATGCGGTTCCCTATAGACTTGTTTTTGTGTGTATGTGTGTTTGTAATATTTTACCTACTTTGGGTTTTATCTGTGTATGTGTGTGTGATGGGTTTACATATTTTTTAACTAGTCATATGTGGCTCTCCTATAGAACTTATCTCTTTATACATGCCTATGTTGATGACTCTCATCTATGCTTAACTATGTTAAGGAGAGGAAGTGTTCACTATTGACACATAGCGTTTAGGATTATTTTTGTAGGAAGATCTTAGTGGATATTTTGGTGCATCGTTATCATTTTTATTTTATTGAGCTATTTCCATTTTATCTCCTACACCTTAATTTTCCCCTCTTGAGTTTAAGTGTACCTAAAAGATCACATCTTAACAAGGACTTGACCTTGTAAAAAACCCATGGAGGCCCTTGATTGACCCAAAACCTATGATCTCAACCACAACCCTATTGTGTCAATCCCTACGAGGCACGATTACCCTGCCACATACAATCAAAGATGACAATAGTTTAATGGCATGCCTGGTGGTACCCCAATGACATATCACTGGTCCCAAAATCATAACAAGTTAGATTTAAACTTGAGGGGATATTTTCCTATTCTCACTTGTTGAAGTACATGTTTACTCACCTAGCGACTATACTCTAGAACAAACACTAGAAGAAACCACTACTAAATATATTAGATAAAGTTTTAGGTGAAGATCTTAGTGTATCTAACTTTTAGAAGCAAGAAGTTGCAGTCACCTGGAGATTTCACTATAATATAAAGGATCCATAGGTCCAATATGGTTACCCCATCATAGGAATTATTTCTTACCTAGGGATAAAAATACCTGTTGTGACCTCTAGAACCACAGGTTGTTTGGGTAAAATTTCTAGTATCACTACTAGAAATCCTACTTGAATACACCAATGAAGGTCTAGCATCCCCATTAGAGAACATACAAGAAATGGTTTTTATTTACTAGGTGCATAACATCATAGAGCAAGACATGGCCAGCAAACTACTGGTGGCTTCACTAAAATGTAAGTCTTGCCAGAAGTATAACACTCTATCTCCACATTCAATCACTAACTAGGATCAACTTGTTACCTTAGTCATGAATTATTTTAGAGAAAAGGCAGATAGAGTGGAGCCTGAGCCAAGCACTCCCTCCAAATATGTATTAGAAGGGGAGGTACAAAACACTCTAGAGGAAATGAAAAGAAGATCTGTGAAACTAAAGTAGATCTCAAAAGAGCATCTTCATAGGCTTTAAAATGGGTATGGGTATGTAGCTTTATCAAGAGCTAGTTAGACCCATGGAGAAGAGGACAATTTTGGGTAAGACCTCTTCTACCCTAGTCATGACCAAGTAGGATAATGGGAAACTACCATCTTGGGAAAAACCCCCCATGAAGAGGCCAAGGCAGTACATGCAAAGAACCTCTTCATCCATAAGGATAGAGGGACAACATGAAGCTCGATCAATAAATGGGAACCTCACTCTAGTGGTTCTAATCCAAAGTAAACAACCTCATTAGAACTTACCTATTTTTTCTAAGGAGACTACTCTGAAGTCTCGCTCTTCCAAGGGTGATGATCTTTCACCCGAGAAAAAAGGAAAAAAATGAAGTAGAAAGAACTTAAGTAGCTAGTGGGGTACATTTTTAACTCCATTTCCAATGGATAAAGGCCACTCACTTAAAAATATGTACATATGTAAGATATAAGTGATGTCAATTTCATGAGATAGTGGAAGCCCTTACCACTTGCAGAGTTTTGAAGTTATGGCTTGACCATTGAAAAGTTTCACTTCTAAGGAAAATTTTTCCTAATGACATGCCTAATGAAATAAGATACCAATTTATTTGGGTTCCTTATATTTAGTAGGTTAAATATCCCTTGAGAGCCACTAGAACTATAGTGATGACTCACTACACCCTTTTACTTGGTAAGAAAAATCAAACGTTTGAGTCATGGACAAGCAGAGGAAGACCTAATCAAAATATCCAATGATTGGAGGGCATGTTTTGGAAGTAAAGGTTGTCCAAAAATTTTGAATTTTTATTAGTCCTAATTAGAAGACACAGAGAAATGTTCTAACATAATATCATGAGGCAAAAAGTCTTGAGGTTTTGATGTCAAGAAGTTCTAATTTTAAAGAAAAATTTCAAAGACAAAAGCACTGATGCCCTAAAAGTCAAAAGTGATGAGGTGCATTGTCTTAAAGGAATATCATCCTTTCTTCAAAATAATATCTCATATCTCCATGAAAGGACAAAAATAACATGGGAGTCACAACTAAAGCAACTCAAATATCTAAAACATTAAATGAAGAGCTATTTTATGCTTAGATGATGGGAATTCCTATAAATGGGTAGATGGAAATAAATATTGTAGCTGCTCATCAAAGGGATTAAGAGTATTTGACATTCATGAATGTATATCTAGAGAACCTCAAAGGGACTGATAGTTTAGATGAGACATGAATTGGCATCAAAAGCAATAGCCACATTGAAATATTTGCATGATTTTTGAAGGAAAAACCTCCCCTTTGTGATCTATAAATAGGAAAAGCATTAGCTTTGTAAAGGATCAAAAATTTTATAATGTATCCTCTTGTATGCTTGCCTTTCATTTCTTTTTATAAAAATAGTTGGCTCTTGAGTGACTTGTGGGCAATTTCGAACCACCGCTTCTAGCATAATCTTTATAAACATTTGCTTGTATATATATATATATATATATATATATATATATATATATATATATAAACCTACATCAATTTTTGGTTAGCCATCTATGGATCCATATAAATCCATTTTTGGGTGTATGTGTATGTCTATAATATTTTACCTACTTTGGGTTTTACTAGTGTATATGTGTGAGGGACCTACATCTATTTTTGGACCAGCCATCTATGGCTCTCCTATGGGACCCACCTCTTTATGCATACCTATGTTGATGGTTATCGTCTATGCTTAGATGTGTTGAGGAGAGGAAGTCTTCATTACTGGCA
Organism: Wollemia nobilis; assembly: GCA_028583015.1. Lineage (NCBI taxonomy): Eukaryota > Viridiplantae > Streptophyta > Pinopsida > Araucariales > Araucariaceae > Wollemia > Wollemia nobilis. The sequence goes on along the minus strand of JAQPPZ010017206.1, from coordinate 4,218,563 downwards.
CATAGTGTTCAAGCTTGTTTTAGCAAGAAGATCTTAGCAGATATTTTGGCACATTGCTACCATTTTTCTTTTGTTTAGTTATTTCTATTTTATCTCTTGCACCCCCCTTTTTCCCTGTTGAGTTTAAGTGCACTTGAAAGATCACATATTAACAAGGATCCAAACTTATAAAAACTCCTAGAGGCCCTTGATTGAGCCAAACCTCATGCTATCGGTCATGGCCCTACTATGTCATTCCTTGCAAGATATGTTTGCCTTGCTAAAAGGGTTATACATAACAACGAATCTTCGTAAACTAACGAATATTAGTATTTTCAAAAATAGAAACTAGCAAAATTTGGGGACCCTCGACGTCAACCTCCTCGCTAAAAATTTTTGGGTCCAAAAATTTTTAGGGGTTAGCTCGTTGCATGTTGATAATAATATTACCGATTTTTTTGAATCGCCAACACTCCCACCTAAATTGGGGATCCCTTTCGCATTGAAATCATCATTTTTTAAAATTATCTTGCTAAATTTACCTCTTATACTAGTATATATAATTAACACAACAATGATAATATTTCATGTAAAACCTTCCAACAGAAAAGACAAGAACTGAAACATTCGATTCGTTGCAGACTTTCATTGAACTCCGATTGAAAGTTGGACCTAGATCTACATCAGGTCGTATCCAAAATTAGCTTTGCACCCAGATAGGAAGTTAGACCTAGATTTATAGTTGGATCAAAATTTGAACCCATATTTGTACCTAGATAAAAAATAAGACCTAGGTTTGCACCCTAACCAAAAGTCGGATCCATATTTGTACTTGAACTGGAGTTGAAGTATGTTTTGAACCTGGATCATAGCCGGTGCATTATTTACACCCAAATAGGAAGCCAAACCAAGTATTATACCCAAATATATTGTTAGATCTTGATTTACACCCAGACAGAGGTTGAACCCTATTTTTCACCCGGACCATCTACTGAAGCTTGATTTGCATCGGTACGGAAGTCGAACCTTATTTTACACTCGAAACAAAATATGAACCTAGTTTTGAACTCGAACCAACTATCAGTGCTTGATTTGCACCCATATAGGAACCAAACCTTGTTTTGTACCCAGATCGACTATCAAAGAGTTGATTGAAAAAACTAAAGGTACAAAATTTTACCTCTCTAAATTCTTTTTCATTAGAAAAATGCACGATTTTATTTTACTATTTTCCTCTGTTTTCTCCTGTTATCATCTGTTCACATGTGAGTGTTTTGATGAATTTTTTAGCTACCTGTACTCTTAAGACACTGTGATCCTCTGTAGTCTGCTCTCTTATTTTTTAAAAGAATATGAGTTTAAAACGGTTGTAGGTTTTTCTTTCAGTTATTTAAAATTGGTTAATGTGTTTTCGATTTTTCTCCTATTTTCCTTTGTTCTGCATGTGAGTGTTTTGATGTAATTTTAAACTAATTTTCCTTCTCTTAAAGAGATATAATTATCTATTTCTCTGAAGACAATTTGATTCTCTGTTTCTCTTGATTTTTAGAGAATATGATTTCAAGAAGATGTAGTAGAAAGATCTACTTGTTTGTCATTAAATTATAAATAGATAAATGCTCTGTTTCTCTAAAAATACTGTGATTCTCAGTTTCTCTTATTTTTAGAGATTATGAGTTCAAGGAGAACATGTTTTCTCTCTTAAGACACTGTGATTATTTGTTTCTCTTAAGACACTGTGATCCTCTGTTCTCTTGGTTTTTTATAGATTATGAGTTCAAATAGTTGTTGTAATAACATCTATTTTTCTATCATCAAATTGCAAGTTTTTCTTTCATTTATTGTAAATAGGTCAATGCTTTGTTTCCCATGTTTTTCCCTATTTTCCTCTATTTTGCATGTGATTGTTTTGATGTATTTTTTAGCTAGTTGTCCTTCTCTTAAGGAAACTAAATTCTCTGTTTCTCTTAAGACAGTTTGATTTTTAGAGAAAATGAGTTCAAGGAGTTATAGTAGAAAGACTTGTTGTTCTATTATAAAATTATAAATAGGTAAATGTTCTATTTATCTAAAATCACTATGATTATCTATTTCTCTTAAGACACTATGATTGTCTATTTCTCTTAAGACACTGTGATTCTCTATTTCTCTTGATTTTTTGAGAATATAAGTTGAAGGAGAAAATGTTTTCCCCTATTTTTATTTGTTCAACGAGTGATTGTTTTCATGGATTTTTCAGCTAGTTGACCCTCCCTTAAGACATTGTGATCCTTTGTCTATTCCACTAATACTATTAATTTCTAGGATATTTAGTACTATAATATGATATTTCTCCACATTTGAATCTCTAATACTATGAGTTTTTCCTTATTTTTCTCTATTCTATATGTGAGTGTTTTGATTTATTTTTAAGCTAATTGTCTTTCTCTTAAGGAAATATAATTATTTTTTTCTCTTAAGCACATTGATTCTCTATTTCTCTTGATTTTTAGAGAATATGAGTTCAAGGAGAAATTATTTTCCCTTATTTTCCTTTGTTCATCGAGTGACTATTTTCATGGATTTTTCAGCTAGCTGACCTTCCCTTAAGACAACTATTCCACTAATACTATGAGTTTCTAGGACATTTAGTACTGTAATCTAATATGTCTATACGTGGCTGCATATTTGAATACATACAATTGCTATCTCCATAAAACATAATAGTGGCATACACTCAGAAAATCATGATAAAGCCTGACTAAAAATTTATATGTATTTTCTACCAACCAACCATATGTATATTCTATTTACAACATTATCAACATTTTATTAAGATTCTAAAATGAGAAACATTATCTTACAAGTAAAATGACACCTACTGGTGATGGAAAGAAGAGAGTCAAATCTTCTTTTGAAAAGAGTATAATCAAATATTTTAGCCATATATCGAAATCCAACGAACCATTGACGTCTATAAAAATTCAAGGTATAATTGATTTTTACCTTCTAAATAGCTAGTTGTGTATTATATAAATTATTTTAAATAATGCTTTCTTCCTCAAAAAGTAAATTTTTAGTATATGGCTCTGGCCATATTGCATGTTGATGTGAATTTTTTTCTGTTTGTAAAATTTTGTTCTATTAAATCCAAAAATGATAAAGAATATTATTTTAAGTAGAATACTTTTTTGACCCTGATATGCCTCCACTTGAAGATATTCCTCAACAAGAGATGCCTTCTAATGAAATTTCACTTAACAATGACATCCAAAAATATTTGAAGATATTCCTCAAAATGACATTCCATTTGAAAAGAAAGCGATAAATCAAATACAATACAAACTTCTGGATAATCATCAAGCCAAAAAATAAACATAGAAAGTTAAATAGATGGAATATTGGAAGATCATTTGAGGTTGAATGGGCATCAACATTTCCCTTTATAGAGCCAGTCCATCTAGAGAACGAAAATGCCATTCCAATAGAATATAGATACAAAAATTATAAATGGAAACTAGGTAAGGATCATAAAATGCAACTAAAGAAATATATAATAGAAAATATTTATGAGAAATTTTATTCAAATGTTATAGAAATTGATGGAAAAGTTAAGAAAATAATTAGGTTCCTAGTTTAGTTTTTCCTTGATATATCTTTTTAAAATATTATCATCCCTGACTTTGGATTGCATTGTTTTCTTCATTAAAACTGTATTTTTCAGGAATTTATTAGCCATTGTGATATTCTCTTCCATGCTTTTAACTTGTTTTCTTAAATTATCAAAATTTGACTACAAAAAGAAAAATAAAACATTATTCAGAAGAGATATATGAAACAATATAACTTGTTTTGATAAAATATTAAAACTTGAGTGCAAAAGAAATAGAAACCATAAGAAAACATTTTCTCACCTCAATGACATCCCTTGCAGCCTTAGTAACTACAATATTTTTATTATTGGAAGCCCATTGGTTATAAAATGCTTGGGCATCAACATTAATATTTTCAATTCTACAAATAATAATGTTTAGAATATCATCATTATATATAACAGTTGACTTCACTGATCTTGATGTAGCCTGATCTAGCAGGCTTGCAATATTTTCTAGTTCATTCTTGACCAAAGAAAAAATGATTCTCTTTTATAAAAATTTTATACCAAGCATTAATTTCCTTCATAAGGACCTTGGCTGATATTCCCACTCCTTCAAAACTTCCAAATCTTGAAGCAACACCTCTTTTATTGTTATTTCATAATTATCAACCATTAAATATTTTTCATCATAATTTACTATGTCATCCTCAATTTGAGGATGAGGATCGTCTGACTAACAAAGCGATAATGTCTACTGAGCTGTAGGGGCTTGTGTTTGTTGTGCTTATCCATGTGGATATTGAAGCACATCTATCGCCTTGAAGCCTAAAATATTTCCCTACAACAAAAAATCATCATTAAGTGGGATTTTATCTAATCTCCCACTTGAAACTTCTGGTGCTTGTGTATTTGTGTTCAGTGAAAAATTTGGGAACATAGACACATTCTCACTTGGTGCTACCCCCCACGATCTTTGTGAGAAAAGTTTTTTTCCAACACCAACCTGTATTTGCCTTCTCATTTTTTGAAATTGTGGTTGTTGTGGTGGAGGCAGTGGTGACATCACATTGTCTCTCACAGGTTGCTGTTGAGAGGTGTCTGAAAACAATAAAAATGATATTGCTAGAATTCCTTAGAAAATAAAATAGAAAAAATAAATATATGTTAATACAAAGTAAATACACTTTAATTTACATAAATACGATGAGATATGATGTATTTGGGTGTTGAATGGGGTGCGGCGTAAGTTTGAAAATATTTGAAAAATTTAATAACAATTATTATAATTTAAAGTAAACAAATATAGAGATAAAAGCTGAAAATAGAAACTTACATGTTGTAGGGGTGACCTCACAAGATGCACACTTTAGATTTTGTGCAAACATAGGTGCACAAGAACCCCCAGGAGAAGTAACATGTCTCAAACATTTTTGTGGGCTCTGCAATGGTGAAGCTTGTAACATAGTGTCTTCAAAATCACGAGTGGCCTCTAGTATGTGAACTCTTATGGTAGCATCATGTTTTTTCCTTGTTGTGGTTGTCCTAGTCTGCATTTAGGTGCGAATAAAATTTAAAAATAAAAACAAGCTAAAATATAAAAACCTATTTGATGGTGAAAGATAAACTTATTACCTTTAACTCCTAGGGTGTCATGGCAATGCTCTATAGTTTTGAATGCACTACAATTGGTATAGGAGTATTCTATAAATTATTAAAAAATTATAGTGCTAAAATATAATTGATAGTACCCACCATGGTCGCTGAGCTCGTTTATATGCCATGCAACTCTGTTATGATACGATCTACAATGTATGTGCACCAGTCGAACTTCTCATGATGAAGACAATGAACCATGTAGGCCAATACCCAGAACTAAAGTTTTATTATTCCATGCATAATCAGTCTTGCTCGAAAGAAATCAATAATTACCTTCAAAGTTGGATTTTGAATAGAGGTGTTTGTTAACCCTCTTTTTGATTTAGAAGTGAAAGCTACGAAAAAAATAAATATCAAACTAGAGATTTTAAATTTTGAACATTGATAGAAAATATAAAATCTAAGAAATGAGAATTATACCTGACAACAATTTCATACCAAGATTGTAAGTCATATCCAGTTAACCTCTATCCTCTGGAAAAAACACGAACTTTGGTGTCACTAAAGGAAAATCCTTGTGAGGAATATTTGTCAATATCTGGATGTTTGGAAGCGTGATTGTAAATAATAGTTTTCTATTCCATAATTATAGATTGAATTTGATATGTTCATGGTCATAATCATCAATGATATTGTGTAGAATGAGTTTATCTATCTTGAATTAGGGAATTTAAAGTAAGTTCTACAAATCTGCATCATTGACCCACGAAAAGTTGTAACCAAGAGTGGTTAACAAATAAAAAATTGCAAAGCAAGAAAGATCCTTCGATGTAATTTTTGTAGAAGGGGTGGAAGTGGTGGCAATTGCTAGAATTTACGAAAGCAAGAGTTATTGGATTACCAAGGTTGTAGGGTAATAGTTTGCTTTGGTCGGGTGTAGTTGTAGAAACGAAATATGGAAAAAAGACAGTTGATACCCTTTTATAGAAAAATAGATTGGCATGGACATGTGGTAATACGTTATTGGACATGCAATATGGGTGACCGATCATATGATATGTGGTAGTCAATCCATGTCCGAAACCTATTTTGCATCCGATCTATGATCAAACCCTGATTTACAACTAGTCCATGGTCGGATCTTGTTTTGCATCCGATCTATAGCCAGACCTTACATTGCAATTGTTTCACATTCGAACCTTGATTTACACCCAATAAATGATCAGAACTTGGTTTTCACCTAATCCATGATCGGGCCTTGGTTTACACCCGATCCGCAATCGAACCTGGTTTTGCACCCAATCCGCATTCAGATCATTTTTTGCACCCAAACTGTGGCCGAATCTCTTTCTACACCCGATCCATGGCTAGATCTCGTTCTGCACCCGATCTGACCAAAAAATTTAAATTAACCATTGTTTCATAATTTGTTGTAAAAAATTAAGGTAATTTGCCATGTCTTCTAGATGAATTTGGCTAGGATTCGCCTGGATTTCAAAACTGATTCATATTTTTATTACAATTAGATTTCGGGTTCAACCCTTATGCCTAACCCTTATTGCCAAGGACAATCAAAGATGACAACAATTAATATGAAGTACCACTTGGTTTTGTCATAAGATTTCTCAAACTAAATTCTAATAAACAATGTATGATGTCTCTGCATATACCCCAATCCATAACTTTCTGGATTGTACTAAGATTATGTCAAATATATATGCATTTAATAAATCATGTATATTTAAAGAATAATGATAAGGTTTAAGGGATGAGCTACAAGGGAAAAATATTTAACCCTAATCTTTAGGATGCATTCAATTGCATTATTGGATATAAATTAGTAATGTTCTCTAAGTCCCTCTCATTAGGAAAAACTAAATTTATTTATTAATTATCTTTTTTAGAGAGTGCTTATGTAAATAATCCTTATAGAAATGAAGGAAATATTACCTCAATCTATATTTCCTAGAAATTGAGCCTTACATAGATTATTTTCAAAGGATTATAGTTCCCTTTGGCTTAGTTTCACTTAGGCTTTTGGGAGACTAGTTATCAATCACTACTGAAACCCTCAATCTTTAATGAAAACAACACTTTCATTTGTAAAATTGCTCATGTAAGATAATAATAGAGTATGGATAGAATTTAAATAAATTTATGCAATGATTATATATCTAAAAATCCATATATATTCTATACTTTATTTCTATACCACACTATTTTCTATTACTAGCTCAAACTAGCTAGTTTCCAAGAAAATAATATAAACTTGATAAATTCCTATAGAAAGAAAATAATGTGACTAAAAATACTAAAATAATTAGATATAAATATACAACATCAAATCGGGTTGTTTTGATGTTGTTCTCGCAACTCTATTCCTTTTGTAACAAGGTTTTGGGGCCCCTTTCAAAACCTGTGTTCTAATGAATCTTTCTATCTACAAAAAAAAATATACAACATCAAATAATATAATTGTTTAATGTGTGAAACCATTTTAGGAATAAAACCCACAAATGAATCATTAAATTATTTTATTGTATGTAATATAGAACAAATACAAGAGTTGTTGCCATCATCTTGGTCATCAATGATATGTAAAACCACCATACCACTTGGTTATAGATTCAAATAGTGCCTTTGATATGTATTATTCCTTTTTAATTGATTGAAATAGCTTTCCCTTATTTCTAACTCTCCAAATCTCCCTTCACCTTGATAGTATTGAAACAAATAACCCTCATCTAGCCTCCTCCTCTTCCAAATATAGGAGTACAATTATTTTTTACTAATTTTTGAGGTTCTTTAAAGTAGAAAAAATGCATAGAGATGATTTTTCATGATTTACCCTCCACATATTCCTCTCAAAATTTTCCCAAATTAGTTTTCGACCACTATGCACACGAGAAGTTAGTTTATTTTTCATCAGCTTCTTGATTGGAATTTTTTGGAGTTTTAAAGTCCAAATGGATAATTTTTAAACTTAAATTTTTTAGGTACATGTCTAATGATTTATGCAAAAATCAAAATTTTAACTAATTTGGAACTCAATTTTTTGATTTAGGGAAGGTTATAAAATATTGTAATTCAAAAATAAAGTGTAAAAAATTAGAACACAAATATATAAGTAAAATAACACAATGATTTTATCACAATCATTACATCCATGAATCATGTGTTTTACAATGTGAGCAATCCCTCAGAAGAGATATAAGGCTATAACATTACATCCATGAATCATGTGTTTTACAATAAGGAATGCATCTCTATTTATACAATAATTGATGTATTGGAAATCCATCTTATTGAATATGGAAGGTCATACATATAGAAATATGGTGGTTCACCTTCTGCAAGTTAAAAGGTCACACATATGGAAATGTGCTAATTCACCTTCCATGGGTTATAAATTTTATGTTAAATGAAAATTATATACATATGACATGTACTTTTGTGTTTTGTATTTTTTTTTTTTTTAAAGCGAAAAACCCCTTGCGGGGCCGCCTTGGTCTAAGAGACCACAAATAGGGGGTTCTACACCGTCAAAGTCACCCGAGGGTCGCACCCAACCCTGCCCGCACCAACATTATCAATTGGATTTTTGGTACCCAATTCAGCTTTTTGGTAGGGTGGAGATTCGAACTTGGGACCTCCCTTGGAGGATTGCCCTCTCCTCTCCAACTCACCTACAACACCTGGGTGTGTTTTGTATTCTATTGATGTGTTAACAAAGATAGAGATGTATTTTGGGTATGAAAATCTAAAAAAATAAAATTACTATTTTGAGTAAGTATTTTGTTTTGCATTTTTGAGGGCCTCTAGAGATTTTTTCTACAAAGTTATCAATAACTTATCTATAATAGAGTTTTCTACTAAAATTGTTGTTGTATCTCTAATATTTCTAATGCTTCTTGAATGGATCAAAACAAAGTCTTGAGCACAAAATTAGATCCCCAACAATGAAGTTAGAATCAAAAATATTTTTTTGTGTATTTTTGAGCATTATCCATGTCATGAAAAGGTCACATGCTTGGATAATTTATCCCCATTGAAAATAAATGGTCCACATTATGTCAAATTTTGGCATCAAGTGTAGATTTTTCTTTATCTAATTTTTTGTTAGTCATTCCCATTGATGACCAAGATTTCTTTCCTTGCTGACTTTGCACATTTGATTGGACTACCTTCTAGACTACTTAGTCCATATTTCATCAATTTGATCCTCCTCCACTAGTTCTAAATTTTCTAGATTTACTTGTTCAATTTCCAACTTTTCTACTACTACTGAAGATTTGATGCTAACCAAGATAAGAAGGAAGATTCAATTCAAAGGCATCTTCTTCCACCTTTTTGGCAACGGTGTATCATCCATATCAAAGAGGTTTGATATTTCTATGGGGTTATATAATTCTCTTTTTTTGAAGATGTAATCATGTATTATATCTAACCTTGAATTGATGTGGAACCTGATGTTGATCGTAGAGTTGCTTGTATTTCTAATTAATCTTTTCCAAGAGATCATAGACTTGTTGAATGCATTGAATTTGTTTCAAAAACCATGCTATCATTTCTACTTCCTTTTTTCCATAAGGTGAGTACTCCATGATTTATAGAGGTAGATCTACATCAATAGGTGCCAAGTATTGTAACCCAAAATAGACATGAAATGGGTTGTATGGTAGAGCTATACATAGCTTGATTGTACCATGTTGAATATAGGGGAGGTTCTTATCCCATGTGCATGAATTATTATAATTATACATTTAAAGAAGATGTACAATCAATCAATACACAAATTTTTTCTCATCATAAATATAAGTATGGAAGGATATGGACATGGTCAACTTGGTTTTCATCATGTTCCATATGGTAATACTAAAAAATTTGCTACCCTATAATATATAATGGACTTTGGCAAGCCAAAGTTGAGCCACACATGACTTAAATAAAGCTTAGTAGTCTCCTTAGCTCGAGATAGTTATTTTAAAAAAATAATCAATTGCTACAAAAGCACAATCATTACCATGCTTAAATATGGATAAACTTGAGAGTAAATCCATGGGAAAAAATTCCCATGGCTTAGATGACACTAACAATAGTGTATATAGTCCCTTATTCTTGTTGGCTAGTTTAAAAATAGTGTAAGGGGTACATGAATTGATGTACCTCTTAATATTATTACTCATATTGGGACAATAGAAGTACTTTTAAATTACTACAAATATTTTTTCCATCCTAAAGTGACCTATTAATTTGTTTAAGTGTGCTAGCTAAATCATATTTGAGAATTTACTAACTAGTATACAAATATGTACCATGTGGAAGATGAGGTTATGATGTAACTAAAAATAAAAAACATGCTTACCTAGATTAAGAGCTTGATATGCATTTACAATTTAGAATCTAATTCATACAAGATGGACCAATTGAAAATATCATACTCATGGGAATCAAGACTAGTGGTGAATACTATGATTAAAGGACAAATCAAATAATCTACTACTAAATTGGAACTCCCTTTCTTACACTTGATGATCAAATGCAACTACTATAGAAATGTGGCCCACTTTTAATGTGTTTTATTCCTTAGCTTACTATTCATTTGAATTAACTCTAGAGGTCTATGATGTATGTGGATGATGATTTTCTTTCCCAAGATGTATTTCTATTATTTACATGCTTAGACAATGGCATAGAGATCTTTGTTGTATGTGGGGTATTTTCTAACTGCTTTATTGAAATTTTTACAATGATAGGCAATTGAATACTTGTGCTATATGAAAATAGATCCCAAAATTAACTTTGATGCATCAATTATTACCTCAAAATATTGATGTTGATCAAGTGGGGAAAGTGTAGGATCTAAATACAATTGGTCCTTCAACCTCTTAAATGTGCTTTGTTGTGTATCTTTCCAATGGGACTTGGGTTTGGTACCTTCTTTGGTCATTTGGTGTAGTGGCAAAAAAATGTGTGAGAACTCGCATATAAATATTCAATAGAAATGTGCAATACCCAAAAATATATAAATATATATTAGAGTATTTGGGGTAGGGTAATGTCTAATTACCTAAATATTCTTAGGAACGTGGACTCCCTCTTTGTCAATGTTTAGGAATATTAAATTATTTAGTACATGCTAATGTACCCTTATGGTACAATTGTAAATATGTAATAGATAAGGATTGTGTATTTAGTTTAAATATGTGATTTATATTTCCCATTTTATGTAAGTATCAATGTGCAAGAAATGCACAAGTGTCATGTAAGTTAGAGTGCAAGAGTAGATTGAGAGAATGTGCACAAGTATCATGTATGTAAGAGTGCAAATATGTAATGTGAGTATGTGCACAAGTTATTGGCAATTTGAGTTATTTTATGTTGTCATTGATGTCACATGGATCATTGATGTTACATGGATCACATTGAGTTTTTGTGGCCAAAGCATTTCATAAACAAGCATTTATGATATTTTGGAGAGCATGGATATATACAGGGTTTTTGTGAAAACCAAGGCAGGCAAAATAAAAGGTTTTATTTAAAACCACGGATGGCATATTTGAAATGGTTTTTTATTAAAATCCAGATTGGCTTTTCATTTCATCGAAAAAGGTGCCCCGGTGATGGAGATATTTATTTTTAAATATTTAGTTTAAATTTTAAATTATTTTAAATTAAATATATTAATTTTAGCGCCGACTAAAGAAAGAAGGAAAGGCTATATTAATTTATACTACCGATGTCTAAAGAAAGAGGAAAAACATATATATATATATATATATATATATATATATATATATATATATATATATATATATATATATATATATATATATATGCCAACAAAAGCTTAGGCTTTATGATATCCAGTGCTTATTTTTCGAATGCCTTCAATTAGGGAACGAATTGCGAAAAGAGAGAGAAGTGTGACATTGGTCTATTGAAAAATCATTCACGGAGTTTAATAAGATGCATAGGCATCTTTGTCCTAGAGGTTTGTGCACTGTGTGTTATGCAGGATGTCCTGCAATCGAGTCCCACTGTGGTTATTTTCTTTATTGAAGCGCTCAAAAAGCGTTGTTAAGTTTTTCGAAGGGTGCATAAGTTTATGATATAAGTTTTTGTTTGTGTCCCTTTGGATACGTGAGGGTGTATGGCCCAATGGCAAGTTGGCTGTGGTTAAGGCACTGAGTAAGGAGACATCACGAGATAAAATCCCATTATGGACAGAGGCAAGTTAATAATTTTTTAATATATTTTATTTTTTCTAAAGTTGCCCTAGGAGGAATAAGGTTTGTGATGCATGATTAGAAAAAGAGAGATTTTTGGTGTTTCTCCTTTTGAAAGTATATCATATTATATATCGTTGGAAAGCTTATTTTGAGGGCTATTTTATTAAATTGCTTATAGGGAGAAATAAGGTGTATGTAAAGAGAATATTTCTATTTTTGTAAAGGGTTTCAAAAGTGAAGGTTGTTTTGTTCTTTTTCGAAGGTGATTAATTCTTTCATGAGGGGACATGTTGTATCTTATTGAGTAGGAGTGACAAGATATTATTTGGATATTATTGTTGTGATATTAATCATGATCTCTAAACCTTGTTGAAAGTTAAAAAAGAAGTTTGTTGAGTGTGGCAGATTTAGTGGACATCCAATAAGGCATCAAAAGGTATGAGCAATATTCTCCACTGACTTTGTTATGGTGGTTGATTTATGAAATAATCATTGGAGAGAAAAGGATTGATTGTGGTTTCCTTTTCGAAAGTGGTTGGCTGAATGGTTCAAATTTTTCTAGTTTGAGAGTTGTGTTTAAACCTTGTTTTATAAGCATAGTTGTTGAAGCCCATTGGTTATGCAAAGAACTTGAGTTAGAAAAGAACATGAGCATCATTGTTATGTGATATTTATGGTTGAGCATTGTTGGAAACATTTGAGTTGGTTGATACATGCTTGGAATAAGGGTTTTGTGAGAAAGAGTTGTCCCTTGCGGTGATTGGTTGAGTTGAGTTGATTGAGCCTAGTCAAGTGATTGTGTGAGGTGATTTTTCAAGTCTCATAAAACAAACAATTCTATAATTATGATTTGGGTTGAGATTGAGATTTGAGATTAGAACATATTGAGTCTCTAACAATTCTCTTTATTATTATATAAGATTTGAGTTGAGCTAATATTGACTTGAGTTGAGTTGGTATTTATTTGAGTTGAGATCATTGTGGATCATTGTTGTCATCCATTGTAGAGTGCATTGCCATTCATTGTTGAATTCATCATTGAGCCTTGCATTCATATATTTGTGGATGAGATTTGAGTGCTACTTGAGCATGATTGGTTGAGCCTTTGAGAAGGATTTTAGGACATATTTGTGGATAGATTTGTGGTAGTTTTTATGAATGGTTGATTGAGCCTTTGAGAAGGCTTTTGGGATAGATTTGTGGTAGTTTTTATGGATGATTAATTGAGCCTTTGAGAAGGTTTTTGGGACATATTTGTGGCAGTTTTTGTGGATTATTGATTGAGCCTTTGAGAAGAATTTTAGGACAGATTTATAGACATATTTGGGATAATATTTGAGCAAGTTCTTGGTGAGTTTTTTGAGCATATTTTGAGCAAGTTCTTAGTGAGCTTGTTTAACAGATTTTGAGCAAGTTCTTGGTGAGATTGTTGATCATATTTTAAGCAAGTTCTTGGTGAGCTTGTTGAGAAGATTTTGAGAAAGATCTTGGTGAGCTTGTTGAGCAGATTTTGTGCAAGTTCTTAGTGAGCTTGCTAGAGCAGTTTTAGGCAAGTTCTTGGTGAGCTTGCTAAAGCAGTTTTGGGAAAGTTCTTAGTGAGCTTGCTAGAGAATATTTTGGGCAAGTTCTTGGTGAGCTTGCTGAAGTAGTTTTGGGAAAGTTCTTGGTGAGCTTGCTAGAGCAGATTTTGGGCAAGTTCTTAGTGAGCTTGCTAGAGTAATTTTGGGCAAGTTCTTGGTGAGCTTGCTGAGCAGATCAGTGGATTGCCTACCTGAGCAGATCAGTGTATTGCCTAGCTTTGAGCAGATCAAAGTAATCATTTGTATTGGTATATAGATCCTTATTTCTATGTGAAATATTATAAGGAGATTATCTTGTGGAGTACCCCACATTAGGGGAACCACGTTAAATATTGTGTCTCAATTGTGTGTGGTGATTTGTGCACTTGTTTACTATTGCTATCTATGTCATTAATGCACACTGCTATATTTTTTTATTACAATTAATGACACTAATTGATATTGGTTTAGAAATAAAATAAAAAGTGGGTGCTATACTGTTCACCCCCCCTCTCAGTATAAGCTTGTGTTCTTCATAAGTGTCTTACATTAGGAGTGCATGTAGAAGTGTAAGAGTCATATTTATGTGTGCAAGTGTCTTAGGGTCAAGTGTCCATGTAAAAATAAAGTGAAGAGTATAGTATGCAAATGGAAAGATGATAAACCAAAGATCATAGTATTTGTCATATGGAGAGAAATAGTTAAGGACTTGAAAAGTCACAATACTATGGCTATATTAGGAGGCAATACTCCATGAGAATGTAATCCAAATATTAGATTATAGAGTTGTAATAGGAAGAAAAGGAATAAAGCTTGTATATATTTTTTTGAGAAATTAATATTATAAGTTTTTTCATGCATAGTTCATGAATGAATTAGGCCATTTACATTCATATTTGATTATATAAATTAATGTTATTTTCTTTATTATATATGCCTTTATATACATATTAATTTTCTCATATATTATTCTACTCTTATATTATTATTATTTTGTTAAATTGGAGGAGTGGGTTTTGAAAGGGCCCAAAAATATTATTTACAAAATGAGCATCAAAAGGTTAAATTTCAATAAGATAGTCTTCTGGAGGCAAAAAATGATCAACTAAACTAGGGGAAAACCCCTGCAAGACCAACAATTGGAACTAAAATTTGAAAAGGGCTTTCCCACTAGGACCAGGGAAAGCCAACATGCAACCAAAATGATCTAAAAATTAAAAAAGGTTTTCCCACAAAGACTAGGGAAAGCCATCACATAGTCGAGACAACTGAAACTACAACCAAATTGGGCTAAAAAATGAAAAGAATTTTTCCCCCAAGCCTAAGGAAGCCAACATGCAAACGGAGCGATCTAAAATTTGAACAATATTTTTTTGCCATGACAAGAAATCCAATATGCAACATAAGTAGATCCTACACCACAGAAAGTGAATAGGGGAACCCTGAGCCCCAACCTAAAAAAAAAAACATCCTCTCAAAAAATATATATAATTCACTCTCGAGAGGAATCTAGAATCCTACAAGAAAATACCGTAAGGAAAGTCTTCCAAGAGCCTATAATATAGATTGGTAGCATTAGGATATCACCATAGGGTATGATATGTCATTGCAAAGTAGAAGAATTTCACAACCAAAAGATAGGAAAGCCCAGTGAAGCATCTATCCACTATGATGCCTCAGGACTGGAGGGGAAATATTATACAGGGACTGCCATCAGGAGACTAACTTTTACAATAGACAACCACACATAAGATCCCTCTCCTAAAGACTAGAAAGACTATAGAAGACACCCATCAAAGAGTCACCCATTCCAAATTGCTACTTGTTTGACCAACTATCCATCTAGGGGGAAAATAGAAGACACCATCATCTACAACTACATGAGAAAACATCAGCCTGACCCGAAGAGTAGAAAGGAGATGCAAAGAAAGGTTCCAGTGATAATACCTGAGATAAACAAGTGGATCTTCTAAGAAATATATCAAAATATATCAAACCCACTCCAAAAATTCCATCTTGAAAATAGTTGTAATAGCCACCCATTTATAGATGATAAAATCATGGGCCATCCCCAAGACTAAAAAATATATAGAAAGGAGACCTCAGAATGCAAAACAAACGAGCAAACAAGATGGTGGGAACCCCCTTTTGAGAGCTTATCTCTAGAGCAGAACATATGAAACCTTCCCTACAGATAGTAAAAAATCATAGGGCCCTACCCAAGACTAGAAAGGTCTATCAAGAAAGGCTTCACATCTCCCACTCCCATGCTAAGTTGCTTGAAATCCAGCCACCACTAGAGGCCATCAAGAAAATAAGCTTCAAGAATAACTAGCCAAGCCATAAAAAATACATCCAATATGGGATAGCACATCTTGGGAAGCCTAGGAGGGTCTTGCGGGGGTCTTGGAAATGTAGAAGAGAGATCCCAGGGAGATCTACCCAATAATATATCAATAGGAGAGGAGGAGGGAAAGGCAAGAAATTTGAAATGGGATCCTCCCACCTAGAGTGGGGGACCTCCCACTCTCCCATAGTTACTCTTATATTATTATTTTTACCTATATTGTGGCTATTTTATATTGGGACCTATGATATTTTGTGGTAGTAGGACTTAATAAGCCAACAATCAATAATATACCCATGGTAATAAATATTTATCATAACTTAAAAAATTCTCCATTTTAGTATATAGATTATATCTTTGAAGAATTTTAAGTACCTATCAAACATGTAATAGATGTTCCTCCTATTTCTTACTATAGATGAGAATATCATCTAAATATACTACCACAAATGAGTTGGCGTAGGGATGCAAAATTTCATCCATAATCCTCATGAATATGGTAGGTACATTGGTCAAGCCAAAAGGTATAACTATCCACTCAAATAAACCCTCATTGAATTTGAATCAATATTCCAGGTGTTAATGGGATTTATGGGTATTTAATGATATCCAAATTTAATATTAATTTTGGTGAAGAACTTTTCACCATGGATCTAGTCTAGCAAGTTATATATCTAAGGGAGTGGATAGAAATTCTTCATAGTGATTTTACTCAACCCTCTATATTTAATAAAGAATCTCCATGTTCCATATTTGTTTTAATCTAGGACAATTGGAATTCCATATGGTTAAGTACTTGGTCTAATATGCCCCTTTTGAATACATTATTAGATTTACCTCTTCTTTTAATCATTTTCTAGGATTGGTCTATGATAAACAAGTGCATTAGAAACATGACAACTAGGAAATAAATCAACGAAATGCTTTACCTCATAATGAATTAGAATCCCAATTGGTGACTCGAACAAGTTATCATATTTTGCTACAATTTGGTCCATCTATATTTGCTATGGAGGATCTATAATTGATATAGCGATGATACTCCTACTTTGCAACTTGATCATTAGTAAAATAATTTTTCTTATTTTATCTATTATATTTATGCATTGTTTAGAATTTATTAAGGAAATAGAGGTAGGGGATATACCTTTATTATCCTAAAGTGTTGAACTCTAATAGTAATTATGACATTTTGAGACCTAAAATCATATACACCATGCCTCTTTCACATAAATGGTTGGCTCAAAATCACATCACAATCATCCAAAGGAAAAAACATCACATAACGTAATCATTAAAGGGATTAATGGCATATGAGAGGAGATATTATTGAGTGACACAATTGTTTCTCCTTTGTTGTAGCCATCCAACATTATATGGTTGTCAATATGGTGTGATAGGAATATTCAAATACTTCACCATCTAAGCAAAAAATGTATTCTTTTGATTTCCACTATTAACAATAAAATTTAATGGCTTACCCTTAACCCATATTTATAAGTAAATAGGTATTTCTCCTCTTGTGACTCCATTGGTGTAGCATGTGTGGTGGCAATGGTCACATTTGATTTGTATTATATGATTCACTTATCTCTATGCTCAACCTATGGATGTGGAGGTAGTGGTGTAGTGGATGTAGAGGATTGTGACTTAGGAAACAATGATTGAATTTCTAGACACTCCTTCCTCAAATGTGGGTTACTCTTGTGATAATCACACCATTTTCTACTCTTAGACATTAAGAGATTCTTTTCTTGGGCATATTTATATTTTTAACTCTAATTTTAGGGATGTCACCTTTATCCTAATTCTTTGGAGATTCACTCTTACCTTTGCTTGGCTATTACTTAGTGTTTTAGTTTTTTTTTTAATATTATCCTCCTTTTATAATTATATTTTTGTGCTTACGATCCAATTTGATAACAATTTTATATGCCTCTCCTAGTAACTTTAATTTGAAGAGGTCCATATCCTTTTGAATGTACCATTGTATCCCATTGTAGTACTTAAGAATTCAATATCTTGAATACCTAGCTTTGTTGTCATGAAGTGGAAAGAATTAGTGTAATATTGAATAAATTGGTCTTTACCTTAACAAAATTATTTCCATCACATGTATTTGTCTTCATAGGTCCCATGAGATAATTTTCTTACTATATTATATCAGTGAAATAATCCCATGTGAACACTACTTCATCTTAATTCTCTTTTATAACAATATGTTTCCCATCCAATTTGAATAGATGTTGAAGATTCCAAGAGTGCAAAAGTGATTTTCTTACTTTAGGAGAATTTATTTATAAAGAAGTATACAAATAATTGATCCAACCAATTTTCTAAGGCATCAAGATTAATTTTTTTTTGAAAAGTAGGAATATCAAAATTTACCTACATCTTAAAATATGTGGCAACATTAAATGGTTCTAGGGTAGTGAGAGATTGTGTGGAGGAGGTTGTTATGGAATTGAGTAGGAATAGATTTGTTGTTCAATTAATCAACAAATCATATAGAGCATCAAGCTATATACAAACGTGTGTATCTTAGTTTCTCAAGAGATATTTGATGCTTAGAATACCAACATGTCTCTTCATATTATACCTATTCAATAATGTAATAATAATTTTTAAAATCCCCGCTTATTACATTATTTGAAATACAAAGACAACTGCAAAATAATTTGAACTTGACTCTTCCAAGTGTCTTTGTTAAAATATCTAGAAGTTGATATTTACTGAAAATGTACTTGAGCTATATTTGGTGATTTTGGACTTGATCTTTGATGAAATGGTATTGATATTCAATGTGTTTTTTCCTTTCCTAAAATATTGGATTCTTGACCATATTTAGAATACCATGATTATCACAATTCAACAAGGTTGATTTATTTTTACACACACCTATATATGTTATTATGAATTGCAACCATATTACTTCACATGTACCTAATCATACAACATGATATTCTACCTCTATGGATTATAGTACCACTACATGTTGCTTTTTTGTGCTATGAGAAAGGTCTAGATCCTATATGAAATACATATCCTAATGTTGACTTCTTGTTATCTATAGATCTAGCATAGTTTGATTCTGTGTATTCTTGTAAGAAAAATTACCATTCTTATTATATTCTAGGCCATATTCTATTATACCATGGATATAATGTAGTATCCTCTTTACATATTTCTAACGTCTCTCCTCAGGATCCTACATGAATCTTGAAAGATAACTTGCAAAAAAACTAATGTTAGACCTAGTGTTTGTCAAGTATATAAGAATCTCGATTAGCTAATGGTAAAGAGTAGCGAATACCTAAGGTGATTTACATATCTAGATAGTTGTAACCATAGATCCATCGGTTTCATCATATGTTTATAATTTTTCATTCTATATTTTTCATGCAATGTACTAGCACATTTTAGTATGACCAGAATGTGGTTCTTTCTCTGCCATACTTCCAATCCAAGACAATAGTGTAGAAGTCCCAAAATTGTTATGTCAAATAATATTTTCAAGTCATCCTTCACATAATTCACTATTTTTTTGAACTCCTAGTGATGATCAAATCATCAATATAGACCATAAGAATCACTATCTCATTCCTAGTGATGACTTAATATTTTTTTGGAGGTAATTCTGGTGAAACCATGATGCAATAAGTGATCATTAATTTTGATATGCTAGGCTTTGAGAGCTTGCTTCAAATTATGTAATGACTTCTTCAATATATAGAATTTTTGATACTACCCATTTTCAACAAACCCTTCAGTCTATGTCATGCATACTTCTTCAATATCACTATTTAGAAAGGTACTTTTAACATCCATTTGATGAATTCTCCAGCCAAATTGTGCTACCATTATTAATACTACATGAATGTGGTAATCCTTATTGTAGGTATGAATACCTTTTCATAATCTATTACTTCCTTTTATCCCTTCACAATGAACCATACCTTATATTTATCAATGGATCCATTTACCTTATTCTTGATTTTGAAAACCCATTTGTAGTCTATTGGCTACTTTCCTTATAGTAAATCAATGAGATCCCATATTTCATTCTTCATTAGTAATGTGTATTCTGCTTTCATGGCTTCTTTTCTTTTTTACAAGCATAGTACTTCCTTTACTAAGGTTGGTTTTGCATTCTCCATTACAAAATTTATTAAGCTCATTTTTACCTCCTATCATGTACTATTGTGAGTACATGGTTGTATGGAGGTTAGTTTAGCTAGTGCATCAAGATTATTATATTTAAGAGTATTTGTGACCATTTTGGAGTCTTCATTTGTTGTGGTGGATCAACCACTAGTGATACTATTATTGGTTCATCAACCACTTCTAAGTATGACTCATTTCCTTGAACTTCTTTGCAAACTTTCTCATTTGAATCAATGCTCACAATATTAACAACTGCAACCTAATATTGCTACTGTATATTTTCTCATGTGAGTATGCAACAAACCAATTTTATAATGTATTTGTTTCTCCTCTCAACAACCCTATTCTACTATGGAGTGTATGTGGTAGTAAGCTATCACTTGATCCTATTTTGTGTGAGGAACCTTGAAAAATTATTGGATGTATATTTACCTCTTGATCTGAGTGAAATACTTGAATAAGATTGTAGACACCAAATTATAGCCACTAAACCTCCATCCTAACCATCCCACCACCCACTTGTCTTCCATTCTACTCTCCCGTCAATTATTTGGCCCAATTCCACATTCCTACCATTTCCTAGCCTAATTGGGATTATTTTAATAATATTTTATAATATTTTATATAATATTTTACTATATTTTAATATATTTATTATAAAATTTATATAAATAAACTCAATTAACCTCAATGTATGATCAGATTTAATCTCCACCCTCTATATTCATTAATATGTGCCACATTCAAAAATCAATCTCAACCTTAGGATTCAATTTAATTTCAACCGCACAAATAAAAAGTGTCAAGTTGAAACCCTAAGAGAACCCTAAGTTGAATTATAAGTAAGAGCATTTGTAAATGCTCAAACCCTAGAACCCTAGAACTTGGATATGAGATTTTACATTTAGAAGGAATTATTGGTGAAGCCCTAGCATAGAATCCTAAATATTTGAAGCCCTGGTCTTCCAATAATACTTTTGCTATTCTAGCTACCATCCATCCATCCTCACTCACCACCATAGCCATCCTCCATCCATTGCCTTCATCGCCATCCCTTTGATCTACCTCTACATATTTACCCTACCCTACAGGCATTGTTTCGAGCTTGCAAAGCTCGCTGTAGATCCTGTCGAGTGCTCTCTAGAGCTTGCTCTGTCTACAGGTGCACGCTAGAGCCTATCAAGCTCACTGTAGAGCTTTATAGGCACTATTTAGAGCCTACCACATCACCAAGTGTGAATAAGAACCTACAGATCTCACGTTCGATCCTACCAAGTATGTGCCAGAGCATGTCGCCATCCACAAAACTCAAATATGAAGCTACTGCATCAATAGATCTGCGATGCCGTCTATAATAACTGATCAATAGTAAGGTAAATCTCATTTTTGTATATCCTATTTAGTAATTTTTTGATCTTTCATGCTCTCTAATTTTATTATTAAACTAGGGTTTTATTAATGTCTGAGGGCCTCACACTGTGGAGCCCTCTTAGGTATTACTAACTCTATTTTTTTTGTATGCAGATATACGAATTCCACACCTTATTTGATGGCTGTTGAAGCTGGAGTGGCCCAAACTTGGATATCCTAAGCCCACTCAATCTGTTGGAATCAAGAACACACCTGAATCTGAAGACACTACCATTGCTAATATCTAGGGTTTCGGAGAACCCTAGCACCACTGTAATATATATTATATCAAATATTGGCATTAAATATTGATTTTAATAAAATAATTTTATCAACTCCCCCATATTATTGAATACATTCTTTTATGCAATCTTTGTGTCTCACTACCTTATTTGATTTTATGCTATTTTATTTTAAGTGTCGTGTTCTTGCATGTGGGTAATTGATAGATCTATTATTGGAATGCTTCGCCCTAAATATTAAAAATAATGTGTCCTTATTAGATATCTACTATTTGAAACAATGGGATGAGGAACCTATCTATGACTTTGGAAACCGTTGGAGGGTAGTCATAATGAAGTTGCCATTCTCCCTACCAATGGAAGAAATTATAAAACTTTTTACCAAGAGTTGCTTAAAACCCATCTCTTGGATGCTACAACTAAACACTTATAGAACATTCGAAGAAGCTTTAGCGCAGGCCAGTGTCATTGAGGAGATAAAAAT
The DNA here is from genome assembly GCA_028583015.1 of Wollemia nobilis. Lineage (NCBI taxonomy): Eukaryota > Viridiplantae > Streptophyta > Pinopsida > Araucariales > Araucariaceae > Wollemia > Wollemia nobilis. The sequence goes on along the minus strand of JAQPPZ010017206.1, from coordinate 4,195,973 downwards.
CCAAGAGGGTGTCATTAAGCCTAAAAAGAAAGAATGGCAAAATAGAGGCCAATACCAAAATAATCAATCTGGCCAAAAAAAATCCACACAAGCCTCAACGGCTAACACAAAAAACCAAGTCAATCAAGTGGTGATGAGCCAGCCTATAGTGGATCAAAAATGGTACAACAAAAAATATCCTATCATGCGGTCTCATCAGTAACCCAAGTACCAATGGTACAAAATACAGTGCCAACTGTGGAACAACCTATCCACCGCTAATCAATCACCCACAAAGACAATACACTCCATTAAATGAGTCGTATTAATCCCTATTTTGAAGGTTGTATGAAACCAAAAAACTAGCCTTGCTATAAATTAGGCCCTATGATCCCACCAAATGACCTAAGGGTTATAGAGAGCACTTGTTTTACCCATACCATCAACAAAATGGGCATGATATCAATTACTGCCACATGTTAAAAAACATAGTGCAAGACATTATAGACTTAGGGGCCATTAACGTGGATAACCCCTTAGCTCCACAAAATTAAAATTTGGGCATATATAATATACCTCTACCTAACCATGGGGAGGTCTAGTATAATGTAGGGGGTAACAATAAACAAGCACCCCCTAACCAAGTAAATCATGTCCAACAATATCAAAACTTTGTAGGAATGGTCCATGTGGTCACTAGAGGGCAAAGGAAAAATCAACAAAATGTTCAACAACCTTCAAACCCACCTCCCATCCAAACATCGCCAAATCCATATCCACCAATCAATCTATCCAATTCATCCAATCCACATATCCTTCATCCAATAAGGCCAGCAGTAAGCTTAACCAGTTGGTTAACCACTAGTTTGAAAATGGCATCGGCCAAAATTTCTGTATATGAGCTTATCCAACAATCCCCTAGGCATAGAGAAGCTTTAATGGAAATGCTCAAGTCAATTGAGTTAGAATCCCAAGACTCTAATGCCTTCAAAAATTTTGTAGGGAGTGTTAGAACGTGCATGGAACCATCAACTACCTTATATGACTTTGAGATAAAACAATGAGTTCAGAATCGGTGGAATCTCCATTGCACACAATGGCATTAATAGATAAAAAGCAATTCAAAATAGTATTAATCGATACCGTCTTGTAAATCAATATCATTACTACCACTGCCCTTATCAATATCAACTTACCTCCATCCCACATTTCCAAATCATCATTCACCCTCAAATAATTTAATGATGCTTTGTGTACCACAGTTGGCATTGTTTTTTTACCTATATAATTAGGGGCCAAAACATTGCACACAATGTTTCACATCTTGGAAGGAGCCATGGCGTATAATATACTCATTGGTAGACCTTGGATGAGGGAAATGAAATGTGACCCATCAATTTTCCACCAATGCTTGAAATATGTTCATGATGGACAAATCCATTACTTCCTCGTAGATGTTGAACCTTTTAAGTATTGTAATTTCATTTCAAATCCTTATGAATCCATGTTACCTTCCATGCATTTATTCTTGGCACCATCATCAAATCCATCCATGTCATCTCTCAATCTGCCTCTTTCTTCTAATCCATATCTGTCTTCTTCTAAGGCTCCCATCATAGAGGAGCTACACATCACATCACCTTCTCAAACATCCATTTCTTCTTGTACATGTAATTACAGTTAATATTCTCTTAACATATCATACATTGCAAAAAATCCTACTACAACCACTTCTACTCCATCTCATCACTCCACATCGCCATCCAATCCAACTCCATAAGCCGATGTGTCACAAGTCAAACTTTATGATTGTGACATATTTAACTCCCCACCATCCATAACCAATCTAGAGCCATCAGAACCTTCACCATCCACCTCATCAACCCAAGTCGAAGTTCACATCACCAATCCTGGTATAGGTGAGTATGTGATCCAATATGTCACCATAAATCCCTCAGCCATTCCAAAAACTAAGGATTTTGGATGCCCTAAAGACCGTTCTTTATCCATAGGTGTTGTCTATGACATGAGTGCTGCTCAAAATAGCATTAAATTTATTTATGGAGGGTTGGATTACTCAACTGATGCAAACCCACCCGAAGAACCAAAAGAGCCTAGGCGTGCCAATATACCTAACGTAGAAGAGCTTCCAGCTAGATACTTTAATATGTTCCATTGGCAAGGTCAAGGTCTAGGTTCCCATGAACAAGGAATGCATGATATCCTAGATGTCCCATATAGAGGCACCCATGATCGTTATGGATTAGGCTATACCCCATTGTCCTCCACCGCTTCTCTTGAGCAAGCCTTCAAAAAGCTTAGCCTTAATGATGAAGAGTCCTCCATCCATCCATTGCCATCAACATCCTATCTTGAACAAGCCCTTCAATAACTTTGCATTAACAAAGTAGACAAGGATGATCCCATCAATTTGTCCTATCCCATATTCGATTTTGATGATGAAAGTTATGAAGAGTTTGAGGTTATGTCAAATGCTTCTGATGATTCTAAAGAGGAGTCACATCCCATTATCCCCATAACCCAATAGAAAGAGTTATACCTTTGAATGTTCCCCATCCATCATCCCATTTTTTGCTTGCTTCTTCCACAAGAGCAAGACGATCCACCTGGCAATTCACCTTGAGCCCCGCATAAGCCAAGAATTGTAACATATGTACATACTCCAAAAAAAAAAAAAAACAAAAAAAAAAAAGTTGCTTTGATGTTTCACATTCACTATTATAGGGATACCCCATCTCGACATCGATTTTGATTCAATTGTTCCATACCCACATCTATCCAAACCATATTTCCTCCCACTAAGTCAATATGAATCCTATTGAATTATTCACCTCGCTTCACAATCCATACGATTTGACTAAGGCAATACCAATTGACATCAGCCTTATTGACTTAGACCAGATTTCCTCTTCATCCTCCTTCTCAAAGTTTATCCTATCTGAGGAATTTATAAGGTCTTTGGCCTACTACATTCCTCCTTCACCCCCACCTTCACCCTCGCTATATTTAGCTAGCAGTCCTGACGTCTTCTAGGCAGAGTTAAACAATGATAAGCAAGAGAGGCTAGCTGACATCTTAGATGATTCAAATTCGATATCAACACCACATCAACTTGAGGAAGGTTCACATATGTCCATTGAAGATACCATCAATGTGAGCCTTAGTTCAAATCCTAACAATCCCTAAATTTTCAAGCTTGGAAAAAGTTTAAAACCTGATGAACAAGAGCAATTCATTGCTCTCCTCAAGAAAAAGAAAGAGGTTTTTGCATGGTCCTACAAGGATATGCCTGGTCTTAATCCTGACCTTGTTGTCCACAATCTCACCTTGCGACATGATTCCAAGCTGGTCAAAAAAAAGCTTAGAAGAATGCATCATACCGTAGCACTCATAGTCAAAGAGGAAATACAAAAATTACTAGATGTTCACTTTATCATCCCTATTGACTATCCTAAGTGACTTTAAAATATGGTACCCATTCGCAAGCCCAACGAGGGGATACGCGTTTGCAATCACTTTCAAGATCTAAATAAAGCGTATCCTAAGGATGACTTCCATCTACCAAAAATTGATACTCTTGTTGACACTTGTGCAGGCCACGAAATGCTCTCCTTCATGGATGGTTTCTCAGGATACAACCAAATTTGAATAAATCTTGATGACCAACATAAAATAGCATTCACAACACCATGGGGAACATTTTATTTTAGGGTTATGCCCTTTGGCCTCAAAAATGTAGGAGCTACTTATCAAAGAGCCATGACTTACATATTTTATGATTACATGCATAAAATCATTGAAGATTATGTAGATGATCTCTTGGCTAAATCTAAAACCCGACAAGAACATATTGATGTCTTGGAAAAGATTTTTGATCGACTGTTAGAATACAAGGTGAGATTAAATCCCAAAAAGTATGTCTTTGGTGTTACCTTTGGTAAAATTTTAGGATTCATTGTATCCAAAAGAGGCATTGAAGTGGACCCAAATAAGGTTAAGGCCATCATGGAAATACCACCCCCAACTAACATCAAGGAATTGCGTAGCTTGCAAGGTAAAATTCAAGCAATCAAACACTTCATTGCACAACTTTATGATAAATGCAGGCCATTTAACCACTTGCTACAAAAGGGGGTAGCATTTGTATGGATAGATGAATGTCAAAGAGCATTTGACGACATCAAACGCTAGCTAAATTCATCACCAGTCTTAACTCCTCCTAGGACGGGGGTCCCTTTCCATCTATATATCTCAGCCACAGAAGCTTCTTTAGGGACGATGCTTGCACATAAAAATGAACAAAATTGAGAGCAAGCAATCTATTACATTAGTCAAACATTGGTAAGTTATGAAATAAGATATGCTTATGTAGAAAATTTATGCTTAGTGGTGGTTTTAGCCACTAAGAAACTTTGACATTATATGCTAAGCCAAACAACCTATGTCATAGCTAGAGAAAATCCTCTGTGTTACATGATGTCTTGCACTTATAACAATACCCGTATCGCTAAATGGATAATGTTGCTTACAGAATTTGATCTTGAATTCATTAGCCAAAAATCCATTAAAGGTTAGGTCATCGCCGATCACCTTGTGGAAGCTCCACTACCTAGTGATCATCCTTTGATTATTGAGCTCCCAGATGATTCGGTATTTTCAGTCACTAAAGAAGGAGAAGATATCATTCCCAAGAAAGATGTCGATATTACATTATTCTTTGATGGATCTAAGTGCAAGAAAGGTCAAGGTGTGGGAGTCATCTTTCACACACCACAAGGGATTCCCATACCTTTATCATTCAAGTTAGAATTCTCATGCACAAACAACACATCAGAGTATGAAGCCTTAATCTTAGGTATTCAATCAACTATAACTATGGGTATTAAACATATCATATTTGGGGATTCTCAACTTGTCGTAAAACAGGTAACAGGAGAATACCAATGCAAAGAACCTACCATTAAGCTTTATCATGAAATAGCAATGAAATTGCTCTCAACATTCGAATGGTATGAAATCAATAACTTACCTCATTCGACTAACATATTTACAAATGCAATGGCCTCTCTTGGATCCTTGATTCCAAAGAATGACTTAGGAGAGGTACAACCCCTAATAATATCAACAATATCTAAAGCAATCATGGATCGTGCTAAGCCAAAGGATGGAAAAGATGTTTGCTTCATCCATACGAAATCATGTGAGTCTTGGTCAAATCCCATAGTCACATTTTTAAAATTTGGAACACTCCCATCGGACATGTCTCGGTCTACCAAACATGCCTTCAAGCAAAGGGTAGCCCATTTCATTCTCTTGGGTGATGTGTTGTATAAACACGGTTATGATGGAATCCTACTTTGATGCCTCGAACCTGAGGAGGCCCAAAGGGCCATAGAGGAAGCCCATGATGGTACTTGTGGTGGTCATTTTAGTGGAATGGCCATTGCAAAGCATCTATTATGCATGGGTTATTATTGGCCCACCATGGAACATGACTGTTGCACATATGTCAAAAATTACAAATAATGTCAATCACATGCCAATTTAACACATGTACCATCACAAGCTTTACAACCTATATAGAGTCTCTGGCCCTTTTCACAATGGGACCTCGACCTAATTGGAAAAATTTTGCCCTCCTCTTCAGGACAACATACTTTCATCATAATCACCACAAAATACTTCACAAAGTGGGTTGAGGCAATTACTCTAACTAGTACGACAGGACCTCGAATTGTGGACTTCATACTCCATCATATCGTTTGTCACTTTGGTATCCCCTCTAAAATAATTTTGGATAATGGTAAGTCTTTCAAGAATAAGGATGTTCGAGCACTTTGCGAGAAATATAATATCCAACACAATTTCTCAACTCCTTATTACCCACAAGCAAATGGACAAGTTGAAGCTACCAATAAGACCTTAATTACCATTCTTAAGAAACTCATCAAAGAAAATCATAAATATTGGCATACACAAATCCCTTTGGCACTTTGGGCTTATCGAACAAGCATCCGAATGCCAATGGGAGCAACACCATTTTCTCTGGTCTATGGAGCATAAGCTATTATGCCTCTAGAGCTCGAGATTCCCTCCTTATGAATTTCCTTGCAAGAATTCCTAGATGATGATACAACTAGACAAGAACGACTTGACCAACTCACACTCCTAGATGAAAGGCGTGTCAACGCATTAGAACATTTACAAGTTTATCAAGACCACCTCAAGCATGCTTACAATGCTAAATTCCATATTAGGGAATTTCAAGTAGGGGATCTCATCCTCAAAGAGAACCAACAAAACACACAAATGCGTTGCCACACCTTCGTGACAAATTTACGGCAAATTGGTTAGGTCCATATGTAATCACTCAAAAAGTGGGTAATGGTACTTATAGGCTTGCCGATTTAGAGGGAATAGAGGATCCTAAACCACTTAATGTTCTTCATTTAAAGGCATTTCATTGTTAAAAGTGACACACTATATGTATATATACATGGCAAAAAAAAAAAGTGCATGCTTTTACATAGGCATTTTTCACATTGCATACATTTCATTTACATCTAGGCATTTAACTTGCATTGTAATTCTAATCCATACATACATATTCCACTTTCCATTTGCATATTAACCTTCATTGCACTAGGCATATACATTTGCATTCATCCCATCCCATGTTCAATGATCTGGCATAGTAATGATGATATGGCCATAAACAAAAAGTCAAGTTATAGAAATTGGGGGTACCTAATTTGATACAATCATGCACCTTTCACAAACCTCATAAGCCAACAATACCACATGTCAAAATCACAAAGACTAGATTTTTAGTCACTCAGCCATTACTAGTGTAGCAAGCAACCTCCAAGCGGATGTCCAATTTTCTTTAGGACCAACAACACACTTTACACACTAAGAAAGTCTTGAGCATTATCAATTGATTCCAAACACAATCTTGAACCAATCACATTCTATCACATCTTAAAAACATTATGAGTCAAGGAGGGTTAGTTCCATACTTGGATAGTACCTTGAAGTGAAAAGGAATAATCCTCGCTTGTCCCATCATGCAACATAGTCCAAAGAAAAAATAGTGGTTTTCACCACTACCTCAATTACTCTTCAAACATAAGCATAAAAACATAGAGTAGTAAGGATAGGGTCAAAATTCTCATCACACTTCGATTGAGAATCCGATTCCCCAAAGCTCTATACAAAATTAACAAATAAAATCCCAAACACCCTTGATCCCTCAAGTCGTAAGGATTCATACTTCACATCCCTAGCACGGATGGGTAGTCATCCCCAAGGCCTAAAAGATCAAATCCCATTGGACTATGGAGTGAATCTTCACCGGGGCTATAGACACCTGGTTGGAAGTGGAGTAAGCTCATGCGGGGTGACATGTCTCCTTGGAAAATAGGAAGACCTCTGACCACACATAAGGACAGGCTAGCTTCAGGTCATCTCCATAACAGGTCATGCCCAATTTACTCATAGTGGGTCAATGAAATTCACATGCACACACACTAGTTCTTGATTAGATAGGGTCATTGTCACACTCAAGATTTGGTAATTGAACCTCACTTGCACACACATTGGTCCTAAAGAAATTTAGACAACCCAAGTGAGTTTGGTTGATAATACTAGTATGTTTGAGTTCTTGAAAATGCTGTAGTACTCATTCCATATCAACATCCATATCTTCTTCCATATCAACATCCATATCTTCTTCCATATCAACATCCATATCTTTTGTCATGCCAACACCCATGTCTTCATAGTGAGTCAAGTTGCATAGCACCACCAAATTTGGTACTCTCGATTGTCAAAACAATGGACAACAAAAGTGGCCAATAACATTTTTGAACTATAAAATATCATTTGAACAACATGCATTTCTCTCATATAGATCACAATCAATTACTTGCATTAATCATACATAACACATCATCATTAGATTACATATACATTACATTCTTCGTACATTTACTTGCATTAATCATCCATAACTCATAATCATTAATAACACATCATTAGATTGCATCATCCATATACACCTTAGGCACAACACATAGTTAGCTTGCATACATCATTCAAATAAATCTTAGGCATACACATCATGGTTAACTTGCATTCATCATCACAAACATTAAATAAAGCATTGCATAACACATAAAAACATCCACACAAAAAGATAACACACATATCTAAAAAAAAACCATGTATATATATAAAGTGTCCAATGTACAATCAGATGCCAAGAAGGCTACAAAAGGGAGCACCAAGGCTCACATGTATAAAAGAGTGCATCTAAGCACTACATCAACTATCCATGAGAAGACCCCTGAGACCTAGTAGGAGCCCTCGGCCTAGTACTCTGCCTTGACTCCGTGTGCCTCGATGACTCGGCCATAGATGATGAAGGAGGATCTGGCAAAGTGATGTGATGTTGCATACACACATCCTCCAAGGAATGTGCATATGCCTCACTAGCATGAAGTCATTGTAGGTCCTTCTGATGTCGCAACTCCTTCACTAAAATCTCTACCTAGAGCCTCATCACTGTCTCCTAATCCCCAGCTACAACCACTGCCTACTCTGCCTCTAGTCGAGCTATAGTTACCCTAGCCTCCCTCTGAGACTCTAGCATAGTCTCTCGCTCCTCTCGTAGCAACTCCAACTCTACCCATAGCCTAGCCACCTCGAAGATCTCACCCATATCCTCATCATCCTCCCTCTCCCCCTCTTCCAAGTCCACCTCTAGAGCCTACTGGGCTGCTCCCCTTGAATGCCTTCAACCCATCGATCGCTGAGGCCTCATCCTATTTGGAGTTGACCTCGACCCCATAGCTACTGCATCCACACCAACAACCTTTGGCACCCATACTGGTTGGGCACCAAACCACTCCACATACTCTAGAGTCACCCCAACATCATCCACGTCAGGTACCTCCAGCTGCTCATCATCCTCTAGCTACACATGCCATGGCTCGGGGTAGGGAAGTGTCCCCTCATCCCTTTGACATCGATATAGCATCGGCTCATCCGAAACACCCTGAGGTAAACCAAACTACCTCAACACCCATGAGTACTGAAAGTACTCCACCTCCTCATCCCTCCATCCAATCAACCATCGAGCTTGCCTCACCCAATGCAGCTGCCTCCTATATCCATCCCATCTGGCTCCTCACCATGGCCTCCACATCACATCTTCCTGAGTCACACCCGACCACATGTCCCGGTACCACTACCTAGTGTGTACCTCCCAACTAGGTTGAACCTCCTCAACCATCGCCCATCACCTTGCATAAGGCTCACCCATCCGCCATGACTCACATGGCAACCCCTCAGGCCGAGCTACCACAAAATACTCCCAAGCCCAACACTGTAGGAGGAAGTTGCACCCAATCCCCTTCCTCTCCCTTTGCACCACCTCATATAGCTCCTGATATAACTATGCCAATAAGGTCGATGCCCACGCATACTCTCGAGGATCTGTCAATAGATCGCTCACCAAACCCAATAGGTTCCAAGGGAACCTACAACTAGTGCTATTTGGTAGCACTATGTTTGCTAACACGAACATGATCAAAGTGGGGAGCGCATCTAACTCCTTCGCCTTATACATGCTTAGGTAGCATATCCCTCCATCCCCCGTCTAGACCTCCCACCATCGATCCCCAAAAATTTTATCCATCTTCGCCTTCTTATCCCTCCCAACCACCATATTCTCTCCTTCTACTGGCACCTTGAGAATGCGATACACATCCTCAAGAGTGACAGTAGCCTCCCCAATCGATAGTTGGAACGTCCCTCTATCCGGGTCCCACCTCTCTATCAAAGCAGAAAGGTACCCCTCATTAGCCCTCACCACATCTAGTCTCACCACTCCCTCTAAGCCCACTCTACCCAACAACCTCTAATATTCCTCCGACAACTTCTTCCTCATCCCTAGAATGAGAGGAGAGAAGCGATGTCGAGGCTCAATATCCCTCAGCTGCAACAAACAAAAACACTTTGTTAGTTTAAAAAAAAATCAAAAAAAAAGAAAGCAACAAAATAAAAACAAATTTTTGCACAAAGGAAACAAATGGTCTTACCGGGACAAACGACGCCTCTACTCCACCAGTAGCACCAAGTCCTTCCATCACCATCACTTCCACACACACCCACTAGCCTCACTTAGCTCACCAAATCACTCCACCCCTTAGATGTAGCTTCTCAAAGTCAACAACGCATGAATGAGCCTAAAATTTTACTCATAAAGCTTTTTATAGCTTTCACTAGTGCATTCAGGCACAGACCCATACCTAAAAATTATGGGTACTATTGTGCATCTACAAGTGCACGTAGGCACACTCGGGTGCCTGCAGAACACACCAGGCGTAGGTGCATGCCTGGAAACAAAGGAGTAAGAAGACAAAAGCCCTCAAAATGGTAGCTCCACTCATCCAATATGCACCAAATTTCATCCACACATCATACACACCATAAATGTTGATTTTGTGAGATCACAAATAGTTTTGCATGCGTATTTTCTGAGAACCAGCCAAATTCATCAAAATCATGTATCACATTACAAAACGCGTCTAGCAAAGTCCAATTTTCACAAAATCAACATTCCACAATTCTTCATCATCTACTGCATCATCCCACCCAATTTTATGTATAGTGGAGTTGATTTGACTGCTCATTCACTCATTTCTAACATAATCAATCAACTCCATAATAAAAAAATCATCATTGCATAAATCCATCAGGCATTCTTCCGCAATCATCGTGCATATATCATTCATCATTTTTATCTTGTCCAGTTCATTCAAGCGAACCTCGTATCTAGTATGTTATTCTATAAACTTGGCAATTGCAGTGATAATAATCCATGCAATTTGGTAAGATGAATAATCTACAATAAGGACACTTGCTCATGATCATAATCAATTATCTCATCATCATAAATCACAATCACATTTGGCACCTCACATTTTGAATGCAACCTTGCCAAGAACAATTTGCTCATAATAAATCATTGATGTCCTTGTCTGTGGGGCAAGAAAACATAGATAACCTACAATCACAAACACTCATTCACTTGACAATAGTCATAATACAGGACACCAATAAGTTTGATTGGTTCCATCATGGAATTGGTGAAGAAATTTCCACAGTCAATACCCAACCCCTGCATTGACTTAGTCAACCTACATCTTCATACCTTGCATACTCAATGATGCCATTGCAGAAACTTGTTCAACACGCATCAAATCATCCCAAAGTTTGGGGCAACCACATTACATTATGCTTTCCCATGATGGGATACATCTCACATGATCATAACATCTACACTAGACAAATACCCCTATCAACCATTGGGGCAAAAATGGTATCACATTTTTCATCATTCATATCATCTACAATCGCATGGTATTATATACCAACCCCCTTCCCACCGTTGGGGCAAAAAAATGGTATCACATTTTACATCATTCATATCATCCACAATCATTTGCATCTCACATATTTCATTCATCAATTGCACAAATTCATTACATCATTCATTTTTCAATTGGCTTGTGAGATACATTCGTAACTCATTCACCAATTGAGGGGGTAAGCTACACAAATTTCAAAAATTCTTTAGTCTTCAACTTCAGTGTGCAAATCCAATGATAGAGAGAAGCTGCTTCTGTGCCCATATCCCAAGCAGGTGTCTCATGTTTTTGCACCATATTGTGTTTCACGCAACATGGTACAAAAAGGGGCATCTGTAGACACCAAATTATAGCCACTAAACCTCCATCCTAACCATCCCACCACCCACTTGTCTTCCATTCTACTCTCCCACCAATTATTTGGCCCAATTCCACCTTCCCGCCATTTCCTAGCCTAATTGGGATTATTTTAATAATATTTTATATTTTATATAATATTTTATTATATTTTAATATATTTATTATAAAAAATATATAAATAAACTCAATTAACCTTAGTTGTCCGATCAGATTTAATATCCATCCTCCATATTTATTAAACCATGCCACATTCAAAAAGCAATCTCAACCTTAGGATTCAATTTAATTTCAACCGCACGATTAAAAAATGTCAAGTCAAAACCCTAAGAGAACCCTAAGTTGAATTATAAGTAAGAGCATTTGTAAATGCTCAAACCCTAGAATCCTGGAACTTGGAGATGAGATTTTGCATTCGAAAGGAATTATTGGTGAAGCCCTAGCATAGAATCCTAAAGATCTGAAGCCCTAGTCCGCCGATAATACTTTTGTTGTTCCAGCTGCCATCCATCCATCCTCACTCATCGCCACAACCATCCTCCATCCATCGTCTTCGTCTCCATCCCTTCGATTTGCCTATACATATTTACCCTATCCTACAGGCATTGTTCCAAGCTTTCAAAGCTCAATGTAGAGCCTACCGAGCACTCTCCAGAGTCTGCTCTATCTACAGGTGCACGTTAGAGCCTGCCAAGTTTGCTGTAGAGCTTACCAAGTGCTCTTTAGTGCCTACCACATCACCAGGTGCAAACCAGAGCCTACAAAGCTCATATCCAAGCCTGCCAAGTGTGCACCAGAGTCTGCTGCCATCCACAAACCTCAAATCTAAAGTTTCTACATCAATAAATCTGTGACGTCGTCTACAATAACTGATCAATAACAAGGTAAATATCATTTTTGTATATCCTATTTAGTAATTTGTTGATCTTGCATGCTCTCTGATTTTATTATTAAACTAGGGTTTTATTAATGTCTGAGGCTCTCACACTGTGGAGCCCTCATAGGTATTACTAAGTCTCTTTGTTTTGTTTTGTGTATGTAGATCTATGAATTCCACACCTTATTTGATGGTTGTTGAAGCTGGAGTGGTCCAAAGTTGGATATCCAAAGCCCACTCAACCTGTTGGGATCAAGAACACACTCAAATCTAAATACATTGCCATTGTTACTAGCTAGGATTTTAGAGAACCCTAGCACCACTGTAATATATATTGTATCAAATATTGGCATTGAACATTGATTGTAATAAAATGAGTTTATCGGCTTCCCCCATCTTATTGAATATATTCTTTTGTGAAATCTTTGTGTCTCACTGCCTTATTTTATTTTCTGCTATTTTATTTTAAGTGTCATGTTCTTGCATTCACAATGATACCCATTTATTGATTCAACAAAATTATTTAAGTGTTGAAAATTTATGAAGACATCTAATTTGAGTGGTAGGAAATATACCCATAATTGTTTATGAGTAATCATCAACAAATAACTAAAAATACATGTGTCTACTATAATTGGTTGGAATTGTTCTGCAAATATTGGTATGTATGATATCCAATGATCCTTTAGCTTTATGAGAGTTGAACTCAAAAGTTACTTGGTGTTTATTTGCTACTAGAAAACCAAATAAAACTATCAATGCAGGTAAAAGGTTAGGCAAACCTTTCACCATGTGATGATTATTCATTGGGATAAAATAACCAAAACTTAGATGACCATATATCCTATGCTAGAGTGAAGTACCATCTATTGTAGTTGTAGATAGTATGACATTAGAAGATGATAGAATATTAAATATGAGAAAACCATTCTTTTAGGAACCAATAGGCATAAACGCTTTATTAACAAATATGAATTCAACTACCACATCTCAATCCAACATTTGTGATACACATAGTAAGTTCTTTGCTAATCCTAGTATATATAGTATATTTTTAATTGTGCATTTACCATGAGTTAAATTGATTATATTTCCCACTCCTTTAACCTAATATATTTTATCATTATCAATCATGACTAGTTTTTCATCTTTGGATTTTAAAAAATCAAACCACATTTTATCTCTAGTCATAGGTTTAGTAGCCCTTGAATCAATATTCTAAAGTTTATCCCTTGGTTTTATCAATACATTAGGTAAGGGTACCTTGTGTGTTAGTTTAGAATCCTATTCACAATTTAATTCTAGTTATTCATGTGCAACATGCCATTGTTTCTATTGTGGTTCATACTACAATGTTTTATGAGGTGTTTTGTGGAATTGACCCCTCGAATCATATAATTATATCTACAATACTTTTTATCATGTCATTCTATTTTGATAAATATGAAAATACCCCCTTTGTTTATGAGTTTGATTTTGTGACGAAAAGGAATTGGAAGGACCCTTTTATGATTTTTTCATAGGGATGAGTGTATTGTTTGACAATTGGTCCCTTAATTGATTGTCTGCTTCCTCTTGTTGAGGCATATTTACTAACTCTTCAAGGGAAACACTTTTATTTGATACTTATAAAGAAGTAATTAGCATTTGAAATTATTCTAGGAGAGCTCTAAGTATAATGGTACTAAGATCTTATATTCTACTTCTTTGATAGTATTCAATATTACTTTCAATTTAGGAACTCTACAAAAAAAATGCTCAATACCTTCTCCATTTTGAACACTCAATGTACAAATTTGAAACTAAAGGTGAAGAATCGTGTCTTCCTTCTTCCCTTAAAATATAGTAGAAAGGATATCCATGCTTCCTTGGAAGTCTCTACTTCACTAATTTGTGGTTGAATTTCAACTGCTACACCAAGAGTGATGATCATTAGTGCCTTGGCATTACCCTCATCAAAATTTTATTTAAATTCATCCTATTTGGTTTGAGTTTCTTTTATGGTGACCATGTCTTAGATTTTCTCAACCATTGGGATGATCCTCATATTGGTCTTCCAAGGTGCAAAATTTGGGCCTTTGAGTGACTATGATTCTTTGAAAATATATTTTGATGTCTCCATGGTGAGCGTTCCTTATGTCTCCCAAATAGTCTCATTTTTAATATACCACCAATCCTATATACATATCCTTTCTATATACACACAATTTCTATATATTTATTGATATATGAAAGAAAATAGTCCTCTCAACATACATGGTCGTATATGAGAGAGACCTTAAGGTATGTAAAATAGAACAACACAAGGTACCAAGGTAGTATGGAAAGGGATTCATCCTATCAATGATAATTTCTAGCATATATATCCTTGTAAATGGTGTGACTGCCCTATATACTTGGAATTTATCAATTTTAGGATTTACATCTAATGATGGTGATGAATAGGGTAAAAATATAGTGGAAAAACTCACACAATAAATGATTTTCTTATTTATCCTTGATGAGTTATAGGCTCAATGCCCAAATGTTTCTATGGTAGTTATATTAGGCTATAAACATAGTAGCTTAACATGATAGCTTTCCCTATAAATGCAAGCTAGAGGTGCCTTTAATATTAAATACTACAAATATGCTTGAGCAAGTATTTGATACATGTAAAAAATATGAAAAATATTTTGAAGAAAGTGACCTTAAAATTGGTGTGTTGATCACTGTCAAAAATGCACCATTTTTAACAAAAGAAATATTTTACTACTTTTTTTTGTAAAAAGAATACACTATATCCTATTAGTATATTTCAATTTATTTTCTATTAACAAGCTATAGGAATATGCAAAATAATTTAATTTAGGTAATAAAGAAAATATTTGCTTTGATGAGTTTTGAACTCTTGACTTCACTTTTATATTTTTATCCAAAATATAAATGTCAATTCCCTTACTAATTATGCTTTGAATATATAGTAAGGAAGGAACTATTTTATGTACCTTTCAATTGCCTATCAATGTTTTATACTGGGACTACCTCATTTGTAGGAGAAAATAGTAGAACACATCCACTTACCACTCATCCACCCACCATATGACAACTATTCAGATGGCTTTTGAATATAGATTTAATAATGTATGCCTACACCATTCTAGATCCTTTCCTTGATATCATTTGAATGTACAAAATCCATTGATTAATGTAATAAATGATATCTAATAACAGGTCCCTACCCATTTTTTGAAACGATGCTTCAACATGGTTTTAGTGGTGAGATTTGATGTAAACAATAGGAATGTGTAGAATTAGAAAAGAATGATTACATGATGAAACAATGACTGAATTTTTAACATATATGTAAATATTTGGAGAAGGATGGAAATCTAAAAAAGAATAAATGTAGACTAAGGTTTAATTACCACTAAAATACTTACTCTCGATGAGTTTTGTATCTTTGACTTGGCCAAGACTCAATATGTTTTTCTACCAGAATAAATGGATATTGACATCAAAGTTGTGGGGATGGCATAATACTTCATAGTAATGGATGAGAGACCTTATTCATCATAAAGCCTATCATGGTGTCAAAGCTAAGTGCATTAAAAAATAGTAGTGCGATGTTATAGGAATCTTAGTGTTGTTTTTAGGGAGGATGTGATCCCCTATTTTTAAGAGAAGGTAAGAGTTTTGAAATTGGTTCTAGAGGTAAAAAATGAGAACACTAGGATGGATAGATACAAAATAAATGATAGAGTATGGGCAATAGCTAAACATAGAAAAATAGAATATGGGTAAAAGATATTTGTTTCTCTAATACCAGATGTAGGGTTATGCGTAAGGGGTCGGTCCCAAAATATATTTATAAAAATTTGGCAAATCAGTTTCGAAATCTAGGTGAATAGTGTCCAAACGCATGTAGAAGGTTCACTATTATTAGGGGTAATGTTGGAAATTTAAACTTAAAATGGTCAAATTATTATAAAATTGGGGTGAATCGACCCAAAAACAAATTTACACCTAGAAATTTTTGGCTAATGGGCCTTGGTCAAGGGTCCCAAATATTAGCCAATTCTAAATTTTGAAAATCCTAATTTTAGCCAATTTGGTGATAAATAGCCGCTATCCATAACCTTGACCAGATGATGGAATTGAGTAGGACAAATAACAAATGTGTTATTTAATCAATCAACAAAATATATAGAGCATCAAGCTATATATAATTATCTCATGGTTTCTCAAGAGACCTTTGGTGCTTCGGAGACCAACATGTCTCTTCATATTTTACCTCTTCAAAAATGTAACACAAATAATGTAATAATAATGTCTAACAGGATGCAAAATTTGTAGGGGGGGTTGTTGAAGAATTTGAGCAAATTAATCCATCATATCATTCCTTTATTTCATAAGGACTTCATTCAACATCTCCTTGAAAAGATAAACCATCTCAATGTTATATATTCTAGTTCTCATATAAGATCATTTGTAATGATAAGGGAGGTAATTAGAGGGATATCATGTTTGATATCCAAAATTTTGATATCTTGATATCATGTTTAAGGGTATACTTAATATACATACTATAATATTATTGATCCAAAACTTAGAATTTTAATTGATCTAAAACTCAAAATTTTAAGTTAAGAAATATCATGAAATAGTGCAATTAAAAAATAATAGAGTACAAATCAAAACACAAATATAGAAGGAAAATAATAGAATAATTTTATTTCTAAAAGAATTGAGGACAATGCAAACAATCTCTCGAAAGATATGTGAGTCTATAACAATGCATCCATTACTCATGTTGTTTATATTCAGGAGTACATCTCTCTTTATACAATAATTGGTGTATTAGAAATCCACCGTATTGAATATGAAAGGTCATCCACATGGAAATGTGGTGGTTCACCTTCCATGAGTTAGAAGATCACCCATATGAAAATGTGATGATTCATTTTCCATGAGTTACAAAGTGCATATTAAAGGGAAATTATATACATACGATTTTTCCTTTTATATTTTATCTTCTACTGATGTGTCAATATAGCTAGAGATGTATTTTATCAACAAAATTTTTTAAAATAGAAAATTACTTTTTTCAACAACTATTTTGTTTTGCATTTTTTATGACATCTAGAGCATTTTTCTAAAAAAATATCAATAACTTGTCTACTAGAGAGTTGTCTATTGAATTTTTTGTTCTCTCTCTCTAATATTTTTTATGCTTATTAGGTGGATTAAAATATGCACAAATTTAGGTCCCTAATAGTGTGGTTAGGATAAAAAGAATATTTTCAAGATTTGTTTAGCACAAATCCATGCTACAAAAGGTCATTTGCTTGAATTAATGTTATCAATAACCTTAAATAGAAACTTTATCTTAGTAAGAGATCTCAATGGAGAGCAAATGGGAATATATAACATATTTATTTTTATCTTTTCATTTCTTTTGACTATACAAACTGATAAAAATTGGAATAAGTTCAAAAGAAACATATCCTTTAATTCCTCTTTCATGTTAAAAATAATCACTCAATTTGAACTTGATTTAATTGTCTTATATCTAAAATACAAATCATTGGTCTTGATATTTGTCTTTTTTAGGGATTAGGTGGCACATTTTGAGCTCAAATTAAATTTTCTTCTTTATGTTATGAACCTCCCTCTAAATTTTCATTTAGTATTAGATAAAGATATGTAAGTGTTCTAACTATGTTTTGACTTTTTACTAGCCCACAAATACCAATAGATAATAAATAGATACCTAAAATAAGTGCATGCTCAAGCATAATAGATTAACCCTTCATATCTTGATCTCTTTAGATACAATGTTTTTTATCAAGTTGGTTATTTTTCATTTATTTAATGAATGAAAGGATTCCTCCATAATCTAAAATATCAAATATCCTACTTATCCTAACAACAAACATGAGAACTTTCATTTGCAACTTCTTATTCAAACTATTTCTTCTCAATGAGCTACAATAATTACTCCTTTTAGAGAAAGTAGAAGAACTATAGAAATAATGGAAGGATAAAATTAGTGGATAAATGAGTCCCAATATGTTAAACATTTTTTGTTAATTTTTTTTCCAAAATTTGATCCGATTTTTTAGTTAGAGATATTCCAAACCAATGATATATTCATGATAATAGTAATGAATGAACATGAAAAACTCATAAAAAATATTGAAGTGATGTTATATTTGATGGTCTAGGGGAACAAAATCAAGTTATTCATGGTTATTCATAAACATCATGATAATTATGATTAGTATTGACATCTCATATGCATATTAGTATTTGTGTAGCAAACACAAAATTTGCATTCAAAGAATATGAAATAGGAATATAAACAAGAATTAGTCTCAATGTAAGGGTAGAATAACTTAGATTAGTAATTAATACTACTCCTAGACCTCCTAATATGAGACCTAGTGTTAGAGGGGCCAAAAGAATATCTGTTGGACATTTTGAGTCCTCTAAGTCAGAGTTGTCATTGATGTCACCTGATAGAGTTATCACTCATCTTAAGGAATTCGACAAGAAATAAAGTCGCCAAAGTCATCCAGGAAAAAGTTTCATCAGTGTAAAAGTGAAGGGAAAAAGGCTCCATAATATTTTAATATTATTGGGAGCACAAGTTAAATTATTGGTTTATAAAAACCCAAGATGGGTTATTGCAAAAGTTAAAAATGAGGTTTAATAATTATTTATAAATAATTTAAATTCACAAGGAATTTAAAATTTATAAATAATACCAAGGTTGGGCATTAAGAGAAAGTTCTAAGGTTTTATTAAACCTAAGGTTGGCTCTTTAAGATAAAGTTCTAAGGTTGATTTTAATTTATAATATTTAAATTTAAAATTATTATAAATTAAATCACGTCGACGTTGAATTCATTCGAAGCACCGATGTGATGCTAAGGAAGGAAAAAGGCATTATATAAATGCCAAACAAATTCATTTACCAAGTATCCCTTGCTATTGTTTTCGAAGTGCATGTGAAAGAGATTTCTATTTCGAAAGCCTTATGATTTTCGTGAAGGTTAAATCTGTGAAGATTTGGAAGCCCTAAGCACGAAAGCCAGCATGGCCTAGTGATATGTTGGTTCGGTGCTAAGGAGGAGGTTCTGAGTTTGATTCGCATGAGGTCTATTTTTTGGATTGCAAGGAAGAAGCGCTCTACGCACTTGTTGTTTTTTGGAGGTTCATTGTTTGAAGATATTGCATGGTGGACGTGCCCTTTTAGACACATCACGACGCATGGCCCAACGACGACTTGGCTGCGGCTAAGGCGTTGGGAAGAAAATAGTCCAGGGATCAAATCTTACCGAGGGCAAGGCAAGTGAATTTAATTTTTGTTTAATATTTTATTTTTTGCCAAGGTTACCTAAGGAGAAATAAGGTTATGGTATGCCCTAGGAAAGATAGAGATTTCTACTGATTTTCTTTGTGGAAGTATATCATATTATATATCATTGGAAAGCTATTTTCAAGAGCTACTTGTTTAGATTGCTTTGAGAGAGAAATAAGGTGTGTGCAAGAAGATATTTTTGGTTTTGTCAATGAGTTCCAAAAGTAGGTTTGATTCATTCTTTTGAGGGATTATTTCTTGCATAAGAGGTTTTGGTGCATTTTTATTGAGTAGGAGTAATACGGTGTTATTGAGAAATTATTTTGATTATTGTGTTATTACTCATGACCTCTAACCCTTGTTGAGATTGAAAAAAGAAAGTGTGTTGAGTGTGGCAGATTTATTGGACAACTCATAAGGCATAAAAAATGTATGGGCAATATTCTTCATTGACTTATGTGGGTGATTGATTTCTGAAAATATATTTGGAGAGAAAAGGATTGATTGTGGTTGCATTTTTTAGAGTTGTTGGTTAATGCTTCAAGGTTTTATGAATTGAGAGTTGTGATTAAAACTTGTTTATAAGCATTGTTGTTGAAGCCCATTGGTTGTGTAAAGAACTTAAAATTGAGTTACAAAAGAACATGAGTATCATTGTTATGTGAGATTTGTTGGAAAATTTTTGAGTTTGTTGATACATGCTTGGACCAGGGTTTGTGATAAAGGATTGATAATTGAGGTGATTGGTTGAGTAGATTTGATTAAGCCTAGTCAAGTGATTGTGTGAAGTGGTTGTTAAAGTTCCATGAAACAAACTATTCTATATTCTGATTTGAGAATAGATCATATTGAGTCTCTAAAAATTCTCTTTATGCTTGAGACAAGTCTTTGAGAAGGCTTGTGGACTAATTTTATGTAAGCTTTTATGGAAGCTTGCAATGCAGATTTGAGCAAGTCCTAGAGAGGACTTATTGAGCATATTTGGAAAAGTTTTGTGTGAGCTTGTTGAGTAGATTTAGATAGGTTCTGTGTGAACCTATTAAGCAAATTTGAGTAGGTTTTGTGTGGACCTGTTGAGAAAATTTGAGTAGGTCCTGAGTGGATCTATTGAGCAAATTTGAGTAGGTTTTGAGTGAACCTATTGAGTATATTTGAGCAGGTTCTTAGTGGATTTTTTGAGTAGATTTGAGTAGGTTATGAGTGAACCTATTGAGTAGATTTGAGAAGGTTTAGTGAGCCTATTGATAGAGATTTGGAGGTGATAGAGTATAGAGGAAAAAGTCTCAATGGATAGATATCCGGTAGCCAGGACAATTGAAGATAGATATTATGAGTGAGGAGTCTTCAAGTGGAGAGAGATCCACCAGTCAGTGCAACAGAGAGATAGAGCCTTCTAGAAGATCACTAGCCAGAGCAGAAGGGGAAAGAGTTCTCCTATGGAAGAGATCCATGAACTTGAGATTAGGGGATCAAAATCTCCTTTGGATAGAGGTCCATAAACATTGTAATTGGGAAGGATTACCAAAGAGATTATTTGAGAAATATTTAGAAGAAATATTTTCTATGTGGAGGTAGCCCACATTGGGTGAACCATGTTAAAATTTGTGTCTCTATTGTGTGTGGTGTTCTATGCATTACTTTTATTATTGCTATTAATACTGCTATCTATACACTACATAATATTGAAATGAAAAGAAAAGTAAAAAGTGATATTATACTATTCACCCCCCCTCTTAGTATAATCTTGTGTGCTTCATTGGTATCAGAGTGGGTTCCTTCAGAAGAGTTTGACAACTTGAAGGAAAAGTGGTCTAAGAACACAATGGATCAAAAGGACGAATTCTTTAATAATGCAGTACCAGTATTTTATGGGAGTGACTTCTTGTATTGGTGTTTGTTGATGAGATTTCACCTGATGGTACTTGGCAATGAAGTTTGGGATGCAGTGGAATTTAGATATGATTCAGGAGCCAATCCTCCTACAGATAAGGAAGGTAAGCTTCTAATGCATGCAAATTCAAGAGCTATGAATACAATTATAAAAGGGTTGCATATATCAAAATCTATGAAGGTTATGGAATGTAAGACATCAAAAGACATGTGGGATCTATTGCATACCATAGATGAAGGAGATAAAAATATCAGGAAGGCTAAGATCAAAAATCTCAAAGGAGAATTTGAGAACCTAAGAATGCAAAATGATGAGAACATTTGTGGCTATCTAATCAAGGTTGATGAACTTATACATGAGATGAAAGATCTTGGAATGAAGGTTGATGAATTAGATGCTTGTGATAAGATATTGAGGAGTCTTCCAAAAAGGTACAGTGAAAAGTTTTATGCTATAGAAACATCAATTGATAGTGATTATTTGACAATGAATTTTTTGTTTGGCATGCTTACTACGTTTGATATAAGAACAAAAGATCATATTCCTCCAAAATAAGCAACATTCAAAGTGGACAAAAAGAAAAAGGGTAAGAATCAAGTAGTGAATATTCTAGTGATGAAGAAGCTAACTATGGCAGAAGAGATAAAGGTTCTAGAAGACCTGTAGATATGATATCTAGTAAGTGCTTCAATTATGGAAAGTATAGATATTATGCAACAGAGTGCAAAGAGCCCAAGAGCAACAATGAAGAAGAAAAACAAAATCACAGGTATAGGGAATAAAAAAGACACAGGTACCAGAAGAAGATCAAGGATGGACAAAACAGACAAGGGAAGAAGTTCTTCCAAAGGCAAAAGAGAAGCTACTATGCGGATAATGCAAGTAAGTACTTAGTTGATAGTGATACTAATTTTTCAGACAATGATAGAGATGAAGTCTTATTTATGATTGAAGAAAAAGATCTAGTTAATAAAAAGACTTCAGTTATTCTCAAGTGTTTTAGATGTGGTAGATTTAGAAATCTTGAATATGATTGCATAAGGTATGGTTATAGTTTTAGTGATGATGATTTTGAAGATGTACTTGATATACCAGATGAAAATATTCTAATGGCATTAGAAGAAGTGAGTGAATCTATAGAAGACACGCACAAATGAAGTAATGATATGGACAAAGGCAAACAAATGGAGGATTATTTAGTAGAGAATGGATATGATCTCAAGGGAGAAATTATCTATGCCCTTGACACAATAAAGAAGGTAAGAAAGTAACACTCTAAGCTTGAAATACAGTTTCAAGAATGTGATGAAGAAAGATTATTTCTCATAGAGGATCTAGAAAAGTCAAAGGCTAAGGCATGCAAGTTCAAAGTTAAGTTAGAAGCAAATATCTTGGAATGTGAAAATCTAACACAAGAAGTGGCCCTATTAAAATAATATTTAGAGGATTCCAAGAATAAGCTATACAAGTATGTAAAAAATGCAAAGAGTGTGGATAAAATAGTCAAGATACAAAGAAGAGCAACAAACAAGACAAGTATTGGTTCCAAACAGGTTCAAGAATACAAGTTAACTACCAGTTATGAACACACTTTAGAAGAAAAGGATACTTCAGAAGAGGGTTTCTCAAATGAGAGCGAAAGTGAAAGTGAAACTCCCAAGGATGAGTTAGATTGCAGTGAGTCCAACAGGAACAGGGACAATGAAAAAAGAATATTCAAATGGAACAAAAATCAGAATAGGTCAAGAGGAACTATATGATCAATGGGGTCTAGGCAAGGTTTCTTCAATGGAAGATGTTTTTCATGTCATAGGTTTGGGCACATGGCTTCACAGTGTAGGACACATGAAATACAAGTATATGGGAAAGGACATATTTTCCAAGGATATTGCTACTCATGCAATGAGTTTGGTCACAAGGCAATAAATTGCAGGGTTCATGACATAAGAGGATATGGCTTCACTAGGAGAAATCCTAAGATAGTTGCACATCCAAGGAATAATAAAATTAAGTGTTATAAGTGCAATAATGATGGTCACATAGCAAAATGGTGTAGAGCAAATATTCCAGAATCAAGCATGAAGAAGAACAGGAACATGAACATGGATGAGAACAGGAACATGAATAGGAACATGGATGAAAATAAGAACAGTAACAAGAACATAAGTGACGATAGGAACAAGGATGATGACTTGGAAATAAATAGTGAGAGGATTCAGAAAACTCATAAAAGAAGAGAAAAAGATAAAGACAAAGAGCAGTGATTTCGAGGAGTAGAAATACTCCCACCCCAGAATTAATCACCTCATGTGGAGTTGGGAGAGGGGCTAATCTAAGAGGCTCATTCTTAGCCCTGAGCCCCAAAGGTGAACCTTTGCCATTGATGTCAAATGGGGAGAGATTTGTGTATTGGAGAGAGATTTGTTATGTGGAGAAATTTAATGTTTGAGAGAGAATTGAGCCAGGGGGAGCAAAGTACCAGGGGGAGCAGAAAAGAAGGTCAGGTTTTAGTAAAATGATAAGGATTATTGTCAATGACAAAGGGGGAGATTGTTGGACATTTTGAGTCCTCTAAGTTAGAGTTGTCATTGATGTCACCTGATAGAGTTATCACTCATCTCAAGGAATTCGGTAAGAAATAAAGTCGCCCAAGTCATCCAAGAAAAAGCTTCATCAGTGCAAAAGTGAAAGGAAAAAGGCTCCATAATATTTTAATATTATTGGGAGCATAGGTTAAATTATTGGTTTATAAAAACCCAAGATGGGTTATTGCAAAATTTAAAAAGGAGGTTTAATAATTATAAATCATTTAAATTCACAAGGAATTTAAATTTTATTAATAATACCAATGTTGGACATTAAGACAAGGTTCTAAGATTTTATTAAACCTAAGGTTGGCTCTTTAAGACAAAGTTCTAAGGTTGATTTTAATTTATAATATTTAAATTTAAAATTAAATTTAAACTTATTATAAATTAAATCATGCCGACGTCAAATTCATTCAAAGCACCGACATGATTCCAAAGAAGGTAAAAGACATTATATAAATGCCAAACAAATTCATTTACCAAGTATCCCTTGCTATTGTTTTCGAAGTGCATGCGAAAGAGATTTATGTTTCGAAAGCCTTACAATTTTTGTGAAGGTTAAAGTTGTGAAGATTCAAAAGCCCTAAGCGCAAAGGCCAGCGTGGCCTAGTGGTATGTTGGCTCAATGCTAAGGAGGAGGTTCTGAGTTCGATTCACGTGAGGTCTATTTTTTGGATTGCAAGGAAGAAGCGCTCAATGCGCTTGTTGTTTTTTGAAGGTTCATTGTTCGAACATATTGCATGGTGGTCTTGCCCTTTTAGACACGTCATGGTGCGTGGCCCAATGATGTCTTGGCTACATCTAAGGCGTTGGGAAGAAAAAAGTTGGGGGATCGAATCTCATCGAGGCCAAGGCAAGTGAATTTAATTTTTGTTTAATATTTTATTTTTTGCCAAGGTTGCCTAAGGAGAAATAAGGTTATGGTATGCCCTAGGAAAGAGATTTATGCTGATTTTATTTATGGAAGTATATCATATTATATATCATTGGAAAGATATTTTCGAGAGCTAATTTTTTAGATTGCTTTGAGGGAGAAATAAGGTGTGTGTAATAAGATATTTCTGGTTTTGTCAATGAGTTCCAAAAGTAAGTTTGATTCATTCTTTTGAGGGATTATTTCTTACATAAGAGGGTTTGGTGCATTTTTATTGAGTAGGAGTAATAAGGTGTTATTGAGATATTATTTTGATTATTGTGTTATTACTCATGACATCTAACCCTTGTTGAATTTGGAAAAATAAAGTGTCAATTTGTTATGCCCATGATAAGTCCTATATTATTCTTTAAGATCTCATTTACTAAGCAAAACAATTGTCTCATTTACCTATTTGGTATTTTGGATATAAATATTTGTACTTTAGATATTTCATTCAATATGGGCACTAATTCATTATTATATTCGTAAAAAATAGATTCTAATTAATCATATAGGTTCCATTATTAATGGAATTTTAAATTGGATTTTGAATTCCTAAATCATCCAAAAAAGGTGTATGATTTATTTATCAATCCTCTTTGATCTCCTCTTTGATCAAAATTTAATCTGAATAATTAGTAGAAGTGATTGAATTAGGGTATTTATCCATAGTTCCTTCTAGCAAATAAGTTGAACTTAGAATTGCTAGAATTGTTAAATATTTAATAATCGATATAAGTAAATGTCCTAAAGCAATATGATCATAATTTAATTCATGATAATCATGGGTTCAAATTTTATATTCTTCCATCATTAATGGATGGTATGTAGGATAATACTTGACACAATTCCCATAAAATATACAAATTCTAAATTTATTGCTATAATTTTCCAATCATTTCTCCAATTTCTCTTCCAAATTTTCAATCAACAACAGGTATATTGATCGGGTATACATGGATACATAATTCACAAGAAATATATTTATAAAATTTAAAATGTATTTATCCAAAATATTATTCTTATGGGATCAATTTGTCATAGGGATATTGAATAATAATAGGTAAATAATTCAAGTGATTTAAAGTAACCATAAAACCTTGACCAATGTATCTCATAGTAGTTCTTGTTGGCTATTTCTTATAAAACTAGTTACCATGGAGAACATTTGGTAAATATCCTAAAATATTCATTTCCTAGAGTATTATTTTCTAAGAACTTTATTTTATTTTAAACTAGGTGATAAGGTTATATGTCACATGAACCATAGTTTAGAGTTATTTAGGAGGATGTTGATGACCATATGAATGGAATTTAATATGAATTTATGAGTGGGTTCATGACAAGTGTAATACTATTCAAATGGATTTTATTTTTTCCTTCTAGATATTATTAAAGTGATAATCGTCCTAACATAAATAAACTTTTAATTGGTAATATTTATCAAGGATTTGTTATCATGATGAACATATTTACTTAATTATTATTATGTTCAAGGTATTCCCCTTTTGATGTGTTAAGGTGACAATACATTTTGTTAAGAGAAGAAAATATATTGACAATTAGGTAATCATGGAGATTATCACTCTTGAAGTTACTTTCATGGTTTCTCATATAGTTAGTAATCATGAATAATCTCATTATTCAAATGGATTTTACTTGATGGGTAGAAGCATGGAGTTGGGACATAATATTGGGCCATGACATATATATGTAAATAAGAAGAAAGGTTTCACATGAAACTATTATGTGTAGCAATGAGCTAATTTGATCCTTCATTCAATTTTATTTTCACTCAAAATGGTCTCATTTAAAATAACTAATCTATTTGGTATCCTTCATGGTAGTGACATGGCATCAGGGATTAAGTAAGAGGGAAGGGATAAAATTTATTTCATGTATAAATAGAGTTACACATGAAAGTAAGATTCATATGAGTCTATATTTGCATTTTAATATTTTATTAAAATTTCATATAAAGACCATGGTTTCCTGTGAGTTAATCTTGAAACAACCAATAAAGCTCCTTCTTCATATCAAATAATTTTTTTTGTGGTGTTAATTTTGCTAGGGTCCCATTAATAATATTTTGTAAGATCAATGACTAGGTATCCTCCAGAATATTCATGTATTCAAATAATAAAATACTTTTCTTATTTATTGTTTAATTCTAGTACTTTTGTTTTAATCTACATGCCTTTAATCATTGCATTGATCATATTCCAAAGGAAACTAAATGATATCATAATATTTATTTGTCATCAAGGATTCTTATCCATAAAAAATGACCTTAATGTGAGACACCATTAGTAAATTGATTGAAAAATACACAAATTCATGTTGGAAATTTTGATCTTATTTAGTTCTCATTGATGTCAAGGTGAAAATTCGTAATTTATACCATGGAGAACACCATCAATAGCACCAGGAACAATACAAAGAGTTGAAGAGAAACTTGGCAAAATAATATTTTATGAGGATTTATGGTAAACCCATGATGGAAGATTAAAAGGTTTCATTAAAACCATTATAGTTGGCAAAATAATATTTTATGAGGGTTTGTGGTAAACCCATTGTGAAAGATTAAATTGTTTATTAAGACCACGTACATTTCGAGATGGCGGCTAAAAGTTGAAAAGACCCATGGTGGCAGAATAATATCCAATGGAGTACAAGTTAAAGGTTCAAGTTTAACCCAATGAAGGCTTTAAAAGCTAAAGTTTATGATTATAATTTATAAAATTTAAATTCCTTAGAATTTAAATCATATATAAATTACAAAGGTTTAAATGTGCTAACGTCATGAAAAATTATAATTTAAATCATTTATAAATTACAAAGGTTTAAATGTGCTAACGTCAGGAAAAATTATAAAGCGTCATTTATAAAACATAAAGTTGTTTTAATACACCGACGTCATCGAGAATATTGGAGCACCGATATTCGAAGCCTATAAGAAATCATGTATAAATGATGGTCAAAAGACTTTTGAATTTATCCCTTATCAATTTGATTAATGCGACTATGGTGAACTATTTCATGTGATTCATTGTTTCGGTTGAGGAAGAAGACAAAAAGGTTTTTGTCTTATGCGATAAGTTTAAAACAGAGTGGGTTTATTGCTTAAGACACGTTGGACATGGTGTTCCATTGGCATCGCACGTTTTTGTGAAGGTATTGATGGAGAAATAGCCTGCGATCGAATCCAGTGGAGTGGTAGCACCAAAGGAAAAAAAATTTGGGTTGCATTTTTTCATTCGGGCGCCAAGAGAGGAATAAATTGTACGAAAAGCTTTTAAGCTTTTAATGTGCATCTAGCGCACATGGTTGTTGAGCCTGTAACTAGGGCGTTTTCGGAGGTAGAGGTTAAGGGTTCGAAACCCACTAAGAGGCAAAGGTAATTTTTTATAATTAATTTTTGCCTAAGGTTTTTGAAAAGGATATAGTTGGAGTAATAAGGGTTTGATTGTGTGTTTGATTTATATTATTGTTGGAGTTATAAGGGTTTGAGAAAGGTTTTTGATTTGATATTTGATTTTTATTATTGTGGAGTAATAAGGATTAATGTGAGGTTGTTTTATTGATGAAGTGATTTATATCTTTGGAACCATAAAGAAAGTTGATTTGTTTTTTATCAAAGTTTCTCTTGCCATTAAAATAAATTAAAGAGGTTTGAATTAATTTGTG
The DNA here is from genome assembly GCA_028583015.1 of Wollemia nobilis. Taxonomy (NCBI): domain Eukaryota; kingdom Viridiplantae; phylum Streptophyta; class Pinopsida; order Araucariales; family Araucariaceae; genus Wollemia; species Wollemia nobilis. The sequence continues at coordinate 4,166,877 of JAQPPZ010017206.1, read as the reverse complement.
GTGGATGTTAAGTTTATTCTAGTTGGGAGTTTATAAGGTGTTATTGGATAAATATTTTATGTATTTTGATGGTTGTTTTGAAAGGTGGAGTGATAAGGTGTATTTGAGTATTTACATAATATTGTGAGAAAGATTTATCTTCTAACCTCTTTGAGATTGGCATAGAAGTTGTTATGGTTGTGGCAGATTTATGAGATCCCTTCATCATCAAGAAAAAGGTATGAGCACATTCCTCCATAGTTGAGTTGATTGATTAGTTTTTTGGAAAATAATTCTGGAGTGAAAAGGACTTGATTAGGGTTTCATTTTTGAGAGTGTTTGAGTTAATACTTCAAGGTTTTCTGGAATAAAGAGTTGTTGTTAAAACCTTGTTTTATAAGCATTGTTGTTGAAGCCATTGGTTGGTTGAAGAACTTGAGTTAGGATTTGAAAATGACATGAGTATCATTGTTATGTGAAGATGGTTTTATAAGCATTGTTGTTGAAGTGAGTTGTTTTACAAAGAACTTGAACTATGGTTTGAAAATAATATGAGTATCATTGTTATGTGAGATTTGTTGTTGAGTATTGTTGGAAATATTTTGAGTTGGTTGATATATACTTGAACTAGGGTTTGAAATGAACATGAGTATCATTGTTATGTGAGATTTGTTGTTGAGCATTGTTAGAAACATTTTGAGTTGATGGTTATATACTTAGACTAGGGTTTGTGAGAAAGAAGTGTTTCATTGAGTGATTGGTTGAGTAGAGTTGATTGAGCCTAGTCAAGTGGATGTGTGAAGTGATTTTTCAAGTTCTACAAAACAAAATATTCTATATTCTTATCTGAGTTGAAAAGTGATTGAGCATTGAGTATAGAACATATTAGGTCTCTAACAATTCTCTCTATGTTTCTATGAGATTTGGACAAGTTCTGAGTGAGCTTGATGAGAAGATTTGGACAAATTCTGAGTGAGATTGTTGAGAAGATTTAGACAAGTTCTCAGTGAGCTTGTTGAGAAGATTTGGACAAGTTCTGAGTGAGCTTGTTGAGCAGATTTGGACAAGTTCTAAGTGATCTTTTTGAGCATATTTGGACAAGTTTTGAGTGAGCTTGTTGAGTAGATTTGGACAAGTTATGAGTGAAATTGTTGAGAATATTTGAGCAAGTTCTAAGTGGACTTGTTGAGCAGATTGAGCAAGTTTTGAGTGGATTTGTTGAGTAGATTTAAGCAAGTTCTAAGTGAGCTTGTTGAGCATAATTGAGCAAGTTCTGAGTGGACTTGTTGAGTAGATTTGAGCAAGTTCTAAGTGGAATTATTAAGAATATTTGAGAAAGTTTTGAGTGGACTTGTGGAGTAGAGTTTGGTGTAGATTTGAGGAGAGGCTTGTAACAGACCAGAGATAGATATTGAGCATATTTGTGCTAAATTTAAGGATTGTGTTTAGTACAGATTTGAGACCAAGCTTTGGAGGTGATAGAGAAGAGAGGATAGTAGTCTCTAGTGGATAGATATCCATTAGCTAGGGCAGTGAGAACAGGTCTTTTGAGTGGATATAAGAGTATTTAGTGGAGAGAGATCCACAAGCCAGTGTAGTGAAGGCAGTAGTCTTCTAGAGGATCACCAGCCAAAGCAGAGGAGGAGTTCTCCTGTGGATAGAGATTCACAAACTTGATTTATGGGATTGGTATCTCCTTTGGACATATGTCCATAAACATTGTAATAGGAAAGGATTCCCAAGATATTGATTGAGAAAATTTTAGTGAAATATTTTCTCCGTGGAGTAGCCCACATTGGGTGAACCACGTAAATTATGGTGTCTTTATTGTGTATGGTGTTTTGTGCATTGCTTGATTACTGTTGTTGATATTTCTATCTATTCATTGCATAATATTGATTGGGAAAGAAAATTAAAAAGTGGTCTTATACTGTTCACCCCCCTCTCAGTATAATATTGTGTTCTTCAATTCAACCCTACCCACACTCATATATCTTTTGCAATTAAAAATATAATGAAAGATATTTTTTGTTAGGGTACATCTTAATTTGACTTTAATTATTATTTTTTCAAATAATGACTATAAGATGATTAGCCTTAACATGATGGTTTGAATAGAATTTACGGTATAGGATCATAAAATGTGTACATTTTTACATGAATATTACTATTTATTCAAGGTTTAATTATACTCATGGAATTTACTATGTAATAGAAATGAGATCTCTTGGTACTTTACCTTATTACTTCATTACAAGTTATACTATAATATAAGTGTGGATTATACAAGTACATCACTATGGAGGAAATGGTTTAAGTTATTTATGTGATCATTTAAAGTTCATACATAAGGCCCTTAATAATAAAAATATCTATGACATGTTAATGTGGAGCAAATCCCCCAAGCATTTAAGAGAAATTATTGCTATTATGGGATTCAATACAATGCACTAGTTACATTGACCAACAATATTTCCATCATCAATGTGATTAATGGTAGAGGAACCATTTGGAAAGGATCTTGATTCCACTTCTACACCTGTGGAGGGTTTCCAATGTCACAATGAATAAGAAGGAATGTTGCATGGTAAAAGCATGCCATTCATGCAAAAATATTCCTTATTCCCTAATTTTTTTTTTAATGAAAAACTTGTATTAATTAATATTAATCATACAAAAAAAGACAGATGAAATTTGCACACCCCACAAACCATAAAAGCTACTATATGGAGGAAATCATATCCCATAAATTTTACCTTTATATTATCAAATATTTTGGATATCTTATATTTTTATTGAATGTAATTGTTGGTTCCAATAAAAAATATTTTAGATAGAGTAGATAATTAATCTAATATTTTACTTACTATAGAAAATCAAAATAAAGGAACGAAAAATAATAAAATCTATACCCCTTACAATTTTGCAACCAAAAAATACTAATTATTTCTCAAAACGCATGTAAAATAGGAAGTTTAAGAAACCTATAGATAATAAATTTAAGAAGTAAGAAATATTTTTCAAACTTTATAATAATTTTCAAGCTACATGAAGTTTAAGAATAACTCTTAGAACACTATATGGTGTTCTGGTGTTCTCGTGTTCAACACTACATTCAAAACCTCAAACACCAAATTATCTATCTTAGTTTTATTTATTTATTTTGAAGTAAACTTCAAAGGGTAAAATAAATAAATAGGCTAAAATTTTAACAATATCAATTGAATAATCTTCTTTCAAAAAGTACATTGAGGAAGCGAGGATCCTCATCAACAACCAACCGCCAAGAAAATTTGATTCATAACACCTTTAGGGAGCCCAACAAAGCAGTCGATAGTTTGGCAAATGAAGGGATGTTAGGGGATAAGTAGTATTCCTCGCACTGTTGGTTGAACTGATTGTGAAGACTGAAAATTTTCAACATTTACCTGACAATGAATTCCATTAAAATGATGGAGTGTGATATTCCATTTTAAATAATTTTGGTAGGCTCTTGTTTTTCCACCTGACAATTAATGGCTGGTGCATGGGAATGTTTGGGAATGTTCAGTTCTCGTGATAATAATCACAAGAACTATCATGGAGAAGACAAGTGCTATGGAGCCAAGCAACGTAATGGTGGAGCCAGCAGTGTGGTGATGGAACCGGTTGCAAAGGCCATGTTTTTGGAAAGGAGTTTCGTGTCGTTTCTCAAAATATTTTAGGTGATGATCGGGAAATCACCATGGCCATATTGGATACCTGGGAAAGCGGTAAGGTGAATGCTTGTGGCAGAGAATTCTCAATTGATGTCAATTTATTGTCAGCTATTTCTGGTTTACCGCCTAAGGGGAGATCGATTCATCGAGACAAGCACAATTGGAAAGGGACCTTGTCTTTCAGTTCTGGTCTGAGACTGCCCTGTGTGGAGTTTTGTTTTCTGTCTACTTAGCGATAGGCTACCTGTGACGAGTCGTTCTACTCTTTGAAAGTGGTTATGGCAATCCTGCGTGGAGCCGTATGTTAATGTTTCTTTTTGCAAGTCTAAGTTTTAAGGTTTTTAATTGTATAATGTTTGTGTTATGGGCTAAAGTCCTTAAGGTATCTGGTAATAGTCATATTTAGTTGATAACTCTGCTGCTGTTGTATAGAGGTTTTGGGTTATCCTCTGATAACCCGTAAGCAATGAATAGTAACTGATTTAAAAAAAAAAATTTCCAAAAAATTACTTTGACTGATCTATTGACAAAAGCAATGCATTAGAATTCCATGAATCAATATCCTAAATTGAGTAATTGATACTACCACATGCTTTTATAGCATAAGAATATTTATAATTAGCAAGACAAATTTTTATATAAAAAAATTGAATATACATCATAAAATGTTGTGTTCTTCAATACCAAATTCCTTTAATATTTATAATTTTTTTTAATAATTTTATAAAATGATAATGAGTGGAGGTATAAATACTCTCCTTGAGGCATAAATATAAATCCAAATACTTGTCCATTATTGATGTATCATCTTAGAAAGTGAATACATTTCCATGGTTCATTGTATTAGTATAACATAACATTCACCATGGCCAAAGTTATATTTTAAATAAATTAAATAATTTCAAAGAACTATGGTTAAGGTAGAAATAGTAAAAGTATTATAAATATAATATTTTGAGATACTAATTTTTAATTAAAAGTAAAGTATAAATTATTTACTTATAAAATGTGATTTAATATTTGGTCAATAATTACTATGAGATATAGAAAGCATATGTTATCAATAAAATTTATAAAATTATTATGAGATAGAATTTTTAATTTTTTTACAACTTTTAAAGTCACCAATAATAGAGTAGTGTACCATTGATATCAAATATTCTCTTTAGTTTACATGTAATGATATGAGGTGTATCTCTTATACTAAACTTGCTAGATAGACACATCTCACGTTCTTTGATTTTTTAACATTATAATATATTAATTCATATAATCACAAGGTACAAGGCCCAATGAGAGTCGAACTAAAGTATTCATTGTGATGATTGCTCTCACCTTATGATTATATTAGACTAGTATTAATTTTTAATTATGAAATAAAATTGTAATTTAAATCTTACTTTTATAAATTTTATCAAAGTAATTAGTTATTTACATGAATAGTTAACTATATTGGATATTTTCCAAAATGAAATACAAACATGCATGTTTAGAATAGTAAATCTATTCATAATATTCTATACTAATTCATTCAATAACAAATTTTAGCATTAAAAAAATTATAAAGATTTTAGCATTCTATTTGGATGGATACTTGGTATGATAAAAAACCACTAAATCTAACTACTAAATCTAGATCCAATTTTGAAACTATTCATAGGGTTTTAAAAATTATGTATAAAAGTTATGTACAAGTATTATAAAGGAAGATGCAGATGAAAAGAAAATTTTTACAAGTATACTAGATATTGTTGCTAGGAGGTAGTTGAGCAGAAAGATAACAACATGATTATTCCAAGGGGAGTCAAGAATAAGCTGATTTGGGAGTTGAATAGATTAGGAGATTACACAACAAGAAGGAGATATAATGTAGATCACCAAAAAATAAAAATACCAAAAGAATATTGAGAGATATTTGAGATAATCCAAGCTTTCCATAAGATAAAATGTTTGTATGGCTTATAGGTTATAGGAATCCTGAGATAACCTAATACAAAGGGGTTTTCATGGTCCCTCACAATGTGTTCTATGTAAAAAATAGGAGGAGAGTATAGACCATCTCTTGGGACACTATTCAATAGTCTAGGAATTATGGCAACGAATTCTTTATATGCTTGGTAAATGCATGGTGATGGATGGTAGAATTGAAGAATAGTTAAAGCAATGGCGTAACACTTTTTAAAGTGAGGTATTACAAATATTTTAGATACATCAAAATATACAATACTTTGGGTTGTATGACTCAAAAGAAGCAAAATAATATTTAAGGGAAAGGAAAATAATTTAGAGGTAATAAAAAATAAAATATTTTTAGCCATAAAGGATTCTAAACAAACCCTATTAACTCACCCAATCCCTAATCTTGAAGTAGAGAGCCTTAATAAATGGATTCAAGCCATCAAAAAAAATTATGATAGGAAAAACACAAGGAAAGCAAAGTATATAAAGTAGAAACCACTAGTAAGAGCGCGGTCAAATTGAATTTTGATGGAGTATCTAAAGGAAATCTAGAACTAGCAAGAGGAGGAATAATTAAAAATAATAAGGGTGAGATTTTGTTACAACACACTTTCAGCAGTAGATTTAAGATAAAAAATAAAGTTCACACTATCAAGTCAGTTCTTCTCTTATGGGTAAAACCTAACATTTTAAAGCAAATATCATGAGCTTTAGTGATAATAAATAACTTTCATCAAATCAATTATAATTTAAAAATACTTGATAATTTGCTTTTTCAAATTAAATAAAAACCAACTAAAATAAATAAATAAATAACTTTCATCAAATCAATTATAATTTAAAAATACTTGATAATTTGCTTTTTCAAATTAAATTAAATGTTATTTATCAAAATGATAACCAAAATAAAAAGTTTGACTAGATAGCTTCTACCAAAAAAACATTAACAAGTTTGTTGTCCCAATATAATTTGTGAAAATGATAAGAAGAAAAGAATGTTTATCAAAATATTTTTTTTTCAATGAGTTAAAATCGAACAACTTAGTCACATTGAGCTATACAACATATTTGATGCCAATATTTGAACCTTGGTGTCGGCTACATCATCTATTTGTCCCAACCATTGAACCAAGACCTTGTTGGCTATCAATAATAAGGATTTAAAATCACTCATTTTATATTTTTTGCATTGATGTATTTGACCATACAATATGTTCATAGGAACACCACACGTGCAACATATTTTATGGTTACAACATATTTTTGGAATCATTTCTGTGATAGTAAAAGCATAGTAAAAGCATAGACAACCCTTAAAACCAATATTGTTATTCAAATAAATATGTTTTCCTTAAAAAAATTATAATTTTTATTTTTGAGTTTGAAAAATGTTACAATACTACAGATATAAAATACCCTAAAATTTGATCTAAATTAAAAAGAAAAATATTGTTCATATTGTTCTCCCTATTATAATAAGTTATAATCACATAAATAACTTTCAATCGTCCTTTTTCACATAACACTTATAAAATACCAAAACTAGACAAAACCCAAATTCTAATCACATAAATAACTTTCAATCACAGTTTTCACATAACACTTACAAAATACTAAACAGAACCCAAGTTCCAATTACAAAATAAAAACCCTATCTTTCTATAACATAAAGGTAAAAGAGGTCTTTCCAAATAACCAATATGCTTATATTGACCTAAGGTTTTAATGTGCCTAAAAAATTAACAAAGGCTAAACTGTTATGGCAGTAAAAGAGGTATTTTCAAATAACCAATTTGCCTATATTGACCTAAGGTTTTGATGTACCTAAATTAAAAAAAAATAATACTAATAACAAAAGCTTATCTGTGATGGCAGTGACAGTTATTTCAAATCCTTCAGATTAACTCTGCATTGGAATCCCAAACTGCACTAAACTTATGTAGCCGCATCTCTTGTGCCTCTTCTTTTTCAATCTAAGCGAGCAACAAGGCTCCTCAACTCTAGCAGCTTCATTCTCTTCACTCCTTACAAGTTCCTCCTCCCCATTCTCTTGCGCCTCTTCTTTTTCGATCTACGCGAGCAACAAGCCTCCTCAACTCTAGCAGCTTCATTCTCTTCAATCCTTACAAGTTCCTCCGCCCCATCCTCAGCAGCGACAGCGACATCCATACTGGCCACAAGTTCATTAGATACACCACTCTCAATTTCATTCCAAGATATATCTGCAGCAGCACTGCAATCAAGCTTCTCCGCTATCAAATTCTCCATGGCATCCTGTTTCTGAGATTCTCCCTGTTCCTCCTTGTGTTGATGATCATTCATAATAATGGGCATTGCTGGACCCTTGCCCTTGTCCTCTTTCAATCTGACGCTACTGTAGTGCATTCCATCATAAGTAATGTGGAGAGTTGGTATGTTGGGTTCATCAAAATTCTGTATTTTCGTTAATGGAGAGTCAAGTCTGTGAATATAAATGTTGGTGTGGGTGGCAAGTGAAGCCGCGTGAAGCTCCATATTGTCCGCCCATTCTCCATCCATTTTCATCCTCTCGCAGTGATTTTCGAAAGACTCCTCCTCATTCTCTCGGAAATCCTGATAATCCTCGCGGTGATTTTGAATGTATTCGACCACCATTTGGCGGTATTTCGCATGGTTTGCTTGCTTGCCGTCTCGCTGATCTGCAATGGCTCTGAAGAAGCAGTTGCCGTCTGGTTTTATCTCCACTATTCGAAGGCCCAGTTCGGCCAACTGGATGCCGAGTTTGTCTGTGTTCTCTCTGAGTTGCGTTTTGGCTTTGGGCAGAGTAAAATATTTGAATTTTGGGTTTTCATTCTGGTCTCTTGCCTTGGATTTCTTCTTGGACTTGGACTTGCCCATGTTGAAGAGCTTGCGGAAAAAGCCGAACAGACTTCGGAAAAAAATTATGGGCTTTGCCTTTTGGTTAACTTCAAACTTCCTCATCCGTTGCCCTTTACTGAATTCAAATTTTTGCTCCTTTTATATGCAAAAGTTTGCTTTTGACAAATAGAGAGGGAGGCCGACTTCATTATTTCAAAGTGTTTCCAAAAGGTGCCATGGAACGTTGTTGGTTATTGAATGGTTCTCATTTTCAATTGGAATGGATCCCAATGTTTTTTTTTTTTTTTAAATACAAATTTAGTGCATCTTTAAATAATAAATTTAAAGTGTGTATATTCTTTTTTTTCCTCCAATTTATTATTTTTAAGTTCGATATAATTACAATGTTACAAGTACGAAATAGAGTATGGGTCTATTTGTAATATGTTACAATTAACTTACAATCTACAAACATAATTCTAATGAAAGGAGGGATAGATAGTTTGATTAATTACAACTCTTTAATGACTCTTGCTTGACTACTGAGGACTTGGGTTTTAATTATGAATATTAATCCTCTTTTGATATGATTCTTAATAAGAGGACTATGAAAAAACCATGATTCCTCTAACCACTTCTTTTCTCTGCTAGCTTATTATTGGAAGGTTAAAACCATCTTTTGAAAGACCATTTGCTTCTACATTTAAGTTCTTATAAATGTGCTTGTATAAAATTTGTGTTATACAAGATTTTAAAAATTTTAGTTGCTCATATAAAGGACTAAGGAACAAGTTTTTCATCTCAACATGATCTACAACCCAACTTATCAATAATTTTGAATCTTCATAAATTTGTAAAGTTGTAATTCCTTGATCCACTATGAAGTATTTGATCCAAAACCGAAGAGCAAAAAAGTATAGCAAAATATTGAAGCAAAAATTGCAGTAGTTGGACAACCAAAATTGCTCAGAATTTGATGAAATTTTGTGAGTGGATTCTACATATAAATAACATTTCCAATGGTGTATCACATACAACAAATAAATCTGTAAAAAAAAGATATAAGCTTTGCAAGTTGACTGCAAGTTTTAGGAAATCACGGACAACAAGCATTTATTTCACAAAATGAATGGAATAGAATATATATTTCATTCAAAATGAACTCAAAAATATTACAAACATTTCTCCATATTTTTCTACATCTATTTACACTATTGTACATTTACAAAAGATAAAATGATACAACCCTTCATTTCACATTCTAGAAGTTCAACAGTCACAATGACTCTTCAAGGCCTGTCTCAAAATTCATGGGAGAACTTTTGATTTTATATTTTTCTTGGTTAGCATCAATATCCAACATACTTCCCCTTGATGTTGAGTGGTCAGACATGTTTGTCTCAATATCAAAAATTATTCTTTATTGACACCTTTGGTAAACATATCTACAAGTTATTGTTTGGTGTTGCAATATTTTAAATCTACAACCTTCTTTTCCACCATGTCTCTTATGATATGAATCTTCAAATCAATATGTTTAGTTTTACAACGATGGACTGGATTTTTTGCAATCTTAATTGCACTTATGTTATAAAAAATATTGTTGGGTTATTTTGAACTTCACCAATCTCTTCAAGTACCTTTCTCTACCAAAGTGCTTGTGTACTTGTAGTAGCTGTAACATATTCTACATCTATAGAAGATAAAGAAAAAATATGTTTCTTCTTTGCACTCCATGTTATCACTCCTGAACCAAGTGAATTTTTTTTTAGACGAATCATCCAAACAACTTCCCCAATCCGAGTTATTGTATCCAAAAAGCTCCATTTTATTGTTAGCATCATAATGTATACCAAAATTCAAGGTTCCTTTTAAATACCTCAGGATTCCCTTAGCTACTTTCATGTGTTTTTGTGAAGGTTCATTCATGTACCTTGATACAAGTGAAACTACAAAAGCAATATTAGGTCTTGTTGTAGTAATGAACATTAAGCTCACAATATTGCTTCTAAACAATTTTTCATCAAGTTTCTCTTCTCCATCATCTGTACACAACACTTATCCATGTGCCACAGGTGTCCAAACTAGTTTGCAATTTTCCATACTATATTTCTTCAACATAATCCTTTGTATATTTTGATTGACAAATGAAAATTTTACCATCACCTTGATGTACTTCCACATCAAGAAAATATTGCATCAGTCCTAAGTCTTTCATATCAAATTCATTCATCATAGCATGCTTAAAATAATTTATCATCTTTAAACTACTTCTCATTAGAGAAAATAATCAACATATAGGCACACGAAAAGAATATCATCACCTTCATTCTTGAAATAGAGTGTGGGTCATTTTTGCTTTTCTTGAAACCACAATCTTGGAAGTACCCATCAATTCTTGAGTACCATGCTCTAGATACTTATTTCAGTCCATACAATGCTTTCTTCAATTTGTAAACATGGTTTCCATTTCCTTCCACTTTAAAGTATTGAGGTTGCTAAAAATAAACCTCCTGACGGGGACGGGACCACATACGTAAAACACTCAGACAATTTTATTAAATTTTAGTTCGATTAGCTGGAAAAAAATGCATACAATAATAGCCCGCAGGCTTACAAAGACCAGATCCCGGTCTGGTTTTCTCTGATCTGCACTACTCCGTCTATTTCTCGATCCCCCCAAATAAAACATTAAAACGAGTTTTTATCGAGGTCTCGACCCTCTAGCAATTAATGTTCCACCAGCACGAAAGTATAAATTAAAACTTACAAAATCAACTTTTCTCGTCGAGTCTTCAATTTTCTATCTGTCATTGGCCAACCACCCCCGATCCGCCATGAAGGCACGCATTAAATAGGCCCTTACCCTGCAACCGCTGCTTTTCCAGACTGTCCCTTGGGAACTTTTGCCTTGTCAAAATATTTAACCATGCCCGCTATCTCTTTTCCCATGCGCAGGGCCATCCACGTGTCCAATTTCTAATTGGTCTTCAACAGGCCACGAAATCACGACATGTTGCGATATCGCGACCAAACTGGAATCTTGCCTTCATCCGCTAAAATCGTAGCAAAATCGTGACCAAAATCCCCTCCGAACCATTTGCTGCAAAAACATCGCGACATCGCGACGTCGCGATATCGCGACGAAAACTCCCCTTTGTGCCAAGTCGCAAACACGTCGCGACATCGTGACGTCGCGATATCATGACGAAAACTCCCCTCCGCACCGAAGCCTCCAAAAACGTCGCGATGTCGTGACGTCGCGATATCGTGACGAAAACTCCACCTTGCCTTAGGTTCTTTCTGCCTTTGAAAAACCCCGCCTTGCCATCTGTTCTTTCTGCCTTTGCTTCACCTTTGCCTTTTGGACATCACGATATCTTGACGAAAACCCCCCTTGAGCCATAGCCTTCGAAATTGTCATGATATCGCGACGTTGCGATATCATGACAAAACTAGCCTCCGCCGTGCTATAGCCTTTGGAGTCATGATTTCACGACATGTCACAAAATCGTGACATGTCACGATTTCGTGACCCCCCCAACTTCTGCCTTATTCCTCCAACTTCTGCCTTGTCCTTCCAACTTTCGCCTTGTTCCTGCTAGACACTTTAGAAGGAAAATTTTGGTAACTCTTGAGAAAATTTGGTTGATGCAAGATTGATCTGCTGCCACCGGATGCTCCTGCATCAGACACCCGGGGTAAATGGAGAAGTGACCTTCACTTCTGTGTTGTTCGGTCCGCATCTTTTGTAACAGCTCCAAACACTCATCTGCCTTTGCAACCTGCTCAATTCCCGTCTCCTGGCAAAAAAAAAATTTGCCTTCTACCAGACAAATTCTGGCACTGCTGCACACCTTATCATCCACTGTCTGCAATGGATTTAACTTGTGGTGCACTCCATCTTTCATCAAGGAGTATGTATTTGCATGACCATCATGCACTGCACTCTGATCAAACTACCATGGCCTTCCTAGCAGCAAATGGCAAGCATCCATGGGGAAAACATTACACAGGACCTCATCTTGGTACTTCCCAATATTGAACATGACTAAGCACTATTCACGGACCCATGCTCCGTGGTCCTTCCGTAACCACGCAATCTGGTGTGGATGCGGGTGTCTCCTCCTCTCCAACTGTAACTTAGCAACCATCTCCTCGGAGAATAAGTTATCTGTACTCCCATTGTCTATAATAACATTACAGACTTTGCCTGCACTTTTGCACCATGTGCGGAACAAGCTTCTCCTCTGCTCTGGTTTGTCTTCATCAATCAATGTGGTTCTCCTCACAATCATTGCTTCTCCTTTCTCAGCTTCTTCAGAATGTTCTGAGTCAGCATCTTCCTCTACCACAACAACTCTGGTAGGACCCACTTGTTTCTTGTTCACCCTCTCGGGGTGCTTGGGACACTCATATGCCCGATTTCCCTCTTCTCCATAGTGGAAACATGTTCCCCGAAACACTCATTTTCCATACCCACGTCCAGATCTACCTCTTCCCCTTGGGTAGCCATTGTTCTGAACTTGGGGTTTGGGTTCCCCATCTTCCTTCTCATCCCAGCTGCTGCTAACCTCTTCTTTCTTCTCCTCTTTTCCTTCATATTTTCTTCCACCAGCCTTTCCTCCATGTCCTTTTCCTCTTTGCTTGCTCTCAAACTTTCTGTTTAGTTTTTCTTCAACTTTCAGAGCAAACTGGTAAGCATCTTCAATGGTGCTCACCCGAACTAAGCTCAACTCTTCCTGGACACTGGGTCTCAACCCATTAATATAACGGGCCACCTTTTCATTTCTTGCTTCTAAATGGCCGGTTCTAATGGAGATTTTATAAAACTCCTCTGTATATTCTTGGACAGTTTTATTCATCTGTCTCAAACCCTGCATTTTTCTCAGCAGATCCAACTCGTAATCTGCTAGAATAAACTATCTCTTTAATTTCTCCTCCATCCATTCCCATCTTGTTATCCGTTCTTTTCCTCTTCTGTTCTGCTCCAACTGCACTCCCTTCCACCACATGCTAGCATGACCTTTTAATTTGGTTTTTGCAAATATGACCGTCTCGGGATCTTCAACTTATTCATATTCGAAGTACTCTTCCAGATCATTGATCCAGTCGATCAGTTCCTTCGGATTCAAGTTCCCGAAATACGTTGAAACTTCTATCTTCGACCTCTTCCCAATCTAGGATATGGATTTATACAGTCTGGCTTGTGCCGGATCTATAGCTTCCTCTTCTTCTTCAGACTAATTTTCTTCTTCATCTTTTTCATCTTCACTGTCTGCATATCTTCTCGATTTGTGTCCTCTACGCAGTTCTTCTTGCAGGGCCTGAACTTGCCGCTGCAAAGCTCAAAAATCTGCTGCTGCCATGCCTCTCCCACAAACGAGGTTTCTTCTCGGAGGCATCTTCTCACTTTCTCATGAGCCTTCCCATAGATCCTAGTGTAACTGCCTCACATCCGGCGATCTGTTACACACTCAGGAACTTTCGGCTCTGATACCACTAACGAGGACGAGACCATAGACGTAAAACACTCAAACAATTTTATTAAATTTTTGTTCTATTAGCTGGAAAAAAAATGCATACAATAATAGCCCGCAGGCTTACAAAGACCAGATCCCAGTCTGGTTTTCTTTGATCTGCACTACTCCGTCTATTTCCCGATCCCCCCCAAATAAAACATTAAAATGATTTTTTATCGAGGTCTCGACCCTTTAGCAATTAATGTTCCACTAGCATGAAAGTATAAATTAAAACTTGCAAAATCGGCTTTTCTCGTTGAGTCTTCAATTTTCCATCTGTCATTGGCCAACCACCCCCGATCCGCCATGAAGGCACGCATTCAATAGGGCCTTACCCTGCAACCACTGCTTTTCCAGACTGTCCCTCGGGAACTGTTGCCTTGTCAGAATATTTAACCATGCCCGCTATCTCTTTTCCCGCGTGCGGGGCCGTCCACGTGTCCAATTTCTATTTGGTCTTCAACCGGCCACGAAATTGCGACATGTCATGATATCATGACCAAACTGGCGCCTTGCCTTTGTCTGCCAAAATCGTAGCGAAATCGTGACCAAAATCCCCTCCGAACCATTTGCTGCAAAAATGTCGTGACAGCGCGACGTCACGATATCACGATGAAAACTCCCCTTTGTGCCAAGTCACAAACACGTCGCGACATCGCGACGTCGCAATATCGCGATGAAAACTCCCCTCCGTGCCGTAGCCTCCTAAAACGTCATGATGTCGCGACGTCGCAATATCATGATGTCACGATATCACGACGAAAACTCCACCTTGCCTTAGGTTCTTTCTGCCTTCAAAAAACCTCGCCTTGCCATCTGTTCTTTCTGCCTTTGCTCCACCTTTGCCTTTTGGACGTCGCGATATCGCGACAAAAGGCCTTCAACTCTGCACTTGCCTTTGCCTCCGTCTTAACTTTCAAAAACATCGCGATATCACGACGTCACGATATCACGACGTCGCGATATCGCGACAAAAAATCTCTTCGTATCTTTGCTGACAAAGCCGTCGCGACATCGCGACGTCATGATATCATGACGAAAACCCCCCTCAAGCCATAGCCTTCGAAATCATCGCGATATCGCGACGTCGCGATATCACGACAAAAATAGCCTCTGTCATGCTATAGCCTTTGGAGTCGTGATTTCGTGACCCCCCCCAACTTCTGCCTTATTCCTCCAACTTCTGCCTTATCCTTCCAACTTCCGCCTTGTTCTTGCTAGACACTTTAGAAGGAAAATGTTGGTAACTCTTGAGAAAATTTGGTCGATGCAAGATTGATCTGCTGCAGCTGGATGCTCCTGCATCACCTCCTCATCTAGATAACCATTCAAGAATACACTTTTCACGTCCATGTGATAAACTTTCCACTATTTATGGGCTGCCAATGAAAGAACCATCTAGATTGTTTCTTATCTTTCAACAGGGGTAAATGTCTCTTCATAATCCACATCATATCTTTGAGTGAGTCCTTTTGCAACCAACCTTGTTTTGTATCTTTCTATGCTTCCATCACTATTAAAATTTATTTTGTAGACCCATTTGTATCCAACAATCTTCTTATCCTTGGGTAATTCCACAAGTTTCCAAGTGTCATTTTTTTCAATGGATTGAATTTCTTCTTTCATTGCTTGCACCTAAACATCATAGTACAAGCATCTTCATAACATGAAGATGTCAAATCAACTTAAAAAAATAGAGTATAATTCACTAGCTCATCTTTTGGTTCTTCTTTATCATCACCATACATTTTGAGCTTTTCCAATATTGAAATAACTTGGTCCAGATCTTACAATTTACTTCTTGTTAACCTCCTTTCAAAGTTATTATCCATCATTTGGTTGGATGGATGTGATTTGAGTTTTCTCTTTTCTTTATTTGTATTCTTGGTGGGAATTGTAGATGAGCTGCTTATGCTTGAACTTGGTGTATTATCCTTTGAACTTGTTGATGGATAGCTAGGTGGACTTGAAGGAGTAGAGGAAATATTTGAAGGTTGTCCCCAAATTGTATTATCTTCTTCAACATCATATATTTTTTCTATAAATTTTTGATGACTATACGCTCCCCCTTCATAAACAATTACACCTCTAGAGACTCCAAAATTGTGAGTTTTTGAATTATATTATCTATATGCATTACTTGCTTTAGAATATCCCACAAGAATACATGACTCACTCTTGGGATCCAAATTATTTCTCTCTTCATCATTCACATTTTTATATGCAAGACAACCAAAAAATCTCAAATAACTTACAATTGATTTTGTGCCATACCATGCTTCATGTGAAGTCTTCTTGTGTAGTGCTCTTGTGGAGCATCTAGTGAGAATGTATACTACTGTATCAACTTCATAAGACTAATAAGAATTGCTTGATATATTATTTTAAACATGTTTATTGCCATTTCTATAATGATTACATTTTTCTCTTAAAATATACATACAAGCTTCATTGTTCATGCTTTAATATTTCATGTATTTTTCAGATACATTTCATTGAGCTTTGTCTCCATTATATAACCTTAGAAAGGTGAATCTTCAATACTTGACTATTGCACTCCTCACATATTCGAGAGTTGCAACCTTTCCTATTCTTTACATAAGATAGGCATCACATGTTCTTTGGATTCTCATCTTACCACTTGTATACACAACTCTTTATTTTCTATAATGACACTTGTGCACATCCTACACATGGATACTTACATAAGAAGGACTCAAATACTATACCAAATAATGTAATAATATCTAACACACCCATATATTACATTATCTAAAATGGATGATTCTTGATGTACATAGAATATCTTTAAATGTTTGATGCTTGCTTTGACCAAGAGCCTTTGTAAAAACATCTACAATCTAATTTTCAATAGGAACATAATTTAACTAAATATGATGATTCCGAACATGATCTCTAATAAAGTGACATTGAACTTCAATATTTTTTTCCTTTCATAAATCATAGGATTTTTTATTAATTTAAGAATCCCCTGATAATCACAACTTATTATTTTAAGAGTTCTTTTGATTACCATATCTGATAATATATATTGTAGTTAAAGGGTGTCACATACTGCATCTTTTGTTGCATGATATTCTGCTTCTATTGATGAAAGTGCTATTGCATGTTATTTTTTATTGTACCAAGAAATAGGTCCTTACCCAAGATAGAAAACATACCCTGATGTCAAATTTTTGTCATATATAGGCCTAACTTAGAATTTAAATCTCTTTAAGAAAAAATATCATCATTTTTTTTGTATTCTAGTCCATACTCTGTAGTCTTGCTAATATATTGTACTATTCTTTTTATGGCCTTCCAATAACTTTCTCTAGGTCCCCGTATGAATCTAGAAAGATAGTTTACAATAAAAATAATGTCATGTTGGGTATTTGTTAGATAAAGAAGACTTTAAATTAACTAGTGATACATAGTAATAGCAACTAGAGATGTCTTATCATATCTAAACAATTGTAATCCTTGCTCCATAGGTTTATCTTTAGGTTTACATTTTTTTATTCTATATTTATCAAGTAGAGATGTTGCATATTGTTTTTTGTGTTATTGTGATGCCACTTTTATTTTGATATGTTTTTAACCCAAGATAGTAATGAAGTAATTATAGATCTATCGTTTCAAAATATTTTTCCAAATCCTTTTTAACTTTATTTATCAAAATTTTTGAACTTTCTATGACTGCTATATCATCAACATACACTATAAGAATTATTCTCTATGCTCCAACCTTTTTTATATAAATATTTGGATATGATGTACTCATTTTGAAATTATATTATAATATATTATTATTAATCTTTATATACCATGCTCTTGGTGCTTGTTTTAAACCATATAACAACTTGATTTAATTTATAGGCGTTCTCTTCTTACCCTTTGATTACAAACCCTTATAGCTAAGACATATATACTTCTTCTTTAAAATTTGTATTAAGAAATGTACTCTTTACATCCATTTGATGAATTTTCCATCCAAATTATGCTGCTAATGCATAAACTGTTCAAATATTAGTCATTCTTGCTATTGGTGCAAAAGTTTCTTCATAATCTATTCCTTATGTTTGAGTATATTCTTTTGCAACTAATCATACCTTGTATTTTTCAAGAGAACCATCTACTTTGTATTTTATATTGTATACCCATTTACATCCTACCACTTTCTTTCCTTATGGTAAGTTCACTAGATTCCATGTTTTGTTTTTCATTAGTGTTGCTTAATTGACTCTATGTATGACTTCCACTTTAGGAGTCTTAGAGCACCTTGAGTATTTGTAGGTTATCCTACTGAATTTATTAATCCCATATTTATTATTGTTAGAATTTGATTTTGAGGTCATGTAGTAGTAAGATCTAACATTTTGTTAGGATCCTATCCTAACGCCATTTTGTAATTCTCATTTACTTATGTAATGACCCACTTCCAACATGGGGGATCCAATTATGATATTATTTTGTAATAATTTGTAATGTATGTGGCAAGTGGTATTCCTAGCAAAGTGTCATCATCTCATGTAACCATTTTTTATCAAGATTGTAATCGATGGTAGGTAGGAGATTCTAGCTCGAGTGGTATTTTACATGTAAGCCAAATCTTGAGCCTTTAGGTAGGGTTGCATGATTTTTTTCTTTAAAATATATGAATTCATATTTTTGCAAGCTAATGAAATATTGAAGGAGGTTGCCCCCTCAAAGAGGTTGCAATTCTGTGTTATTATGAGATTGTTTAATTTTTGCATAGTTTTATTGAGTTATTTTATGTATTTGTGTTATTTTCTAGTATTTTGTGTGAGTGTGCTTATTTTTAATAGTGATATCCTAACAAGTGGTATCAGAGCGCTTTCCAAGGTCGAGTTCTACTGCAACTAAGATGATTTTTTCCAGCCATTCCATCTGTTAGGTATAATTTTTTATGTTTTTCATTTCTATTTTTCCTTTATTAAAAATAAAAAAAAATATGCAGTTTTTTTTCGACCAAAAATCCAGAAGACAAAAAAATAGTCTCTATTTTAGTAGTTGTGTAGGTTAGAAACCCTATGCCAAGGGTTTTAAAATACTATGAAGGAGCTATCGTTATTGGCTAAGCTAGATAGCCCATAAAGCATCTAGTGAAGTGAGGGGCGATCAGGCTCCAATACCCAGGCCTTAGACAACACTCACGCACGGACTTGAGCTCCCACGCATCTTTGAGTGTATCGAGAGACAATCTAGGTTTAAAAAAAATTTATCCATTAGGAAGCTTTTCGACCTTGTATTATCCATAGTCCATAGGACACAACATCCCGGACAATCACCCTCCCATACTATCAAAGAGGAAAAAAGTGTGCTCAAGGGTATGTGTGGAATCCTCCTTGGGTAGTGGCCTGAAATATTGGTTCGAGCACTATTTTTCATCACTGCGGTATAACAGAGGGCCTATGGGTATTACATACTCCATTTCTTAGCATACCCTGGTTCTACAAAACATAACTTCCACCTACAAATCAACACCATCCTTATTTTGTTAACCTGCATTCACAACCCCAAAAGTGAGCATACAAAGAAGGCATTCCTTATCACAAAAAATAAACTTGCATGCACCAACAATCAAGACAACTCTTATAAGTATCTGTAATAGCCTATGGTCAAAAATAGAATAGTCAATATAGTGATAGAAACAATCTAGTCAGTAACAGAGGTAGTCAGGTCGATAGTAACAACCCTCTATAATAGTCTAGAATTATAGACTTCTAGTGTCAGAAACAGTACTATCAATATCAAAGAATTCCTAGGGTCAGTGATAGGAACCGTGTTAGTAACCGTAATACAGATGACATAGGAAGGAACAAGATAGTGACAGGGTGGTTAGGGTGTAGTCTACAAGTCAAAGACAATTGATCCCAGGTTCCAAATTTTGAACTGTAACTCCAGATCAGAAATTGACTACCAACCACAACAAAAAAAAAAATTGAAATTTTATTAAAACAAGGATATCTCTTCACACAGAGCTCAGATTGACTCCAAAATTTAGTAGATAATTCTACACTCTATTCCAAACAAAATTGTCCTTGGCAGCCCTTGGTCAAATTTTGCACCGATTTTCCAAAAATAGTAATTTTTTATTTTTCTTGCTAAGGCCATAACTTTTCAACGGTCAATCAAATTGATCCAATTTTTTAGGAATAGAAGCTACTTATTATTTTGCACCAAAGACTCTCAAGGACTCACTGGTGAAATTTTAAGTCCAAGGGGAAGAAATTACCTTCACATCGACTTGCAACCAATAGGAGATCACAAAAAGTCAAGAAATTCAGTATATCTCCTCATTGAGCGCTCAGATCAAATAGCCACCGAAGTGGACCCTATCCTAAAATTATAGTTGCAACACATTGCCCAAATTAAATTTTGGACCCTTACTAAAAATAGTAACTCCTAAAATCCCACATCTATTTTTAGTAATTGAGTAAAAGAGGGCCCACAATGGCGAGTGACACTTGTGGACAAAAGGAGTTAGAAATTACCACATTATTGGCCGATATGCAAAAATCCCTTGACTACTTGACCACTACAAACCACACCATAAGAGAAGATATTTGAGATCTCCGAATAGATCAGGATACCACTAGAATCCGCTTAGAAAAACAACTTATAGAGGTGGAGACACAATTGTAAGGTACTATCACATCTGAACACCAAGCTAAAAACTCTGAACTAGATCGAATAAGGGAAATAGAAGACCAAAGAAGGATAATCAAAGACACTCACTATGACCGTGATTCGACCTTAAAAATGCCTAAATTAGATTTTCCTAAGTTTAGTGGAAAGGACGTCGATGGGTGGTTATGTCGAGTTGATCAATTATTTAGACTTCACAATGTACCTATATATCATCGGGTTCAGAGGGTTTCCTTCAACTTAGAATTTGAAGCCTTACATTGGTTCCAATGGCTACGAGCCACTACCCCTAATCTATCTTGGGAGGACTTTGAGTCCCAAATACTCACCCGATTTGGCCCTAATCACTATGAAGACTTTACAGGAGCACTGAAAAATCTGAAACAAACTACCATAGTTCGTGATTACCAAACACAATTTGAGAAATTGGCCAATAAGACAAGGGGCTTGAATGAGGGATTTTTTATGAGTTGTTTCGTGAGTGGGTTGAAAGATGATCTACAGGCTAAAGTCAAGATGTTTAAACCACAAACCATGATGGAGGCTATCAGTTTAGCCCGATTGGCCGAATCTAAACTCTCAGCTCAATGACGGACACTGAAATTTTCTCAAGCTTGGTCTCCCTTTACTCCTCGGTTCTAAAATAATACTGATAATAAACCTCCTACTCCTAAGTGAATGACTACAACTGAAATGGATGCGCGTCGCGCCTAAGGGCTATGTTATAATTGTGATGAAAAATTTGTAAAGGGGTATAGATGTGCAAATAAGAGATTGTTCTTAATATATGTAGATGAACCTGACAGTAGTGACCAGAGTGATGAGGAGAGTGACACAACTGAAACACCAACTCAACAGGAAGAGGAAACCCAAGACCCTAAAGTAGAAATTTTTGTCCATGCTCTTGCTAGGGTTACCACTCCATAAACCATGAGAGTTGTGGGTTTTTCAAAGGCCAATGCCTTACTATTCTTATTGATTCAGGTAGTACACACAACTTCATTGATCCCCGAGTTGCTAAGCAAGCCAATTGCTATATACACACATGCAATTCCTTTGAATTCATGGTGGCAAATGGAGGCACTTTACCTTGTAAAGGTAAATGTTGCAATGTTAAAATAAATATGGGGGATTATGAACTCAAGCAAGACATGTTTACCCTTCAATTGGGAGGATGTGACATGGTGTTGGGATCCCAATGGTTGAGCACCTTAGGCACTATCAACTGGAACTTTGCATAACTATGGATGTAGTTTTCATAGCATGGAAAAACACACATCCTCCATGGTGCCAATCGTATGGAGAAATTATTAAAAATGTCATCTCATTGGTTATTGCACAAATATTTTCAATTCAACCAAGCACTTCCACAGTGGATCAAATTCCAACAGATTTGCAACTTGTTCTTACCAAGCACAATGGTTTTTTTTTAGAACCAACTACCCTGCCGCCTTGTCGCTCACATGACCATGCTATTCCACTACTACCAGGTAATGCACCACCTAACATCAAATCGTATCGGTATCCTCATGCTCTCAAGTCTAAAATTGAGCAGATGGTACTAGAATTTCTCAAGGATGGTTTCATTCGATCGAGTACCAGCCCTTATTATTCTCTAGTCTTACTAGTTTGCAAGAAGGATGGCTCATGGCGATTGTGTATAGACTACCGTGAGCTCAACAAAATTACCATCAAGGATAAATTCCCCATTTCGATAGTGGATGAATTGCTAGATGAATTACATGGAGCTATGTACTTCTCCAAGTTAGACATTCGTTTTGGCTACCATAAAATTTGGTTCAAGGATGAGGATATCTCCAAAACTACATTTCGTACTCATGAAGATCACTACGAGTTCCTAGTAATGCCATTTTGTCTAACAAATGCTCCTTCCACATTTCAGATATTGATGAACAACATTTTTTACCCTTTTCTGTAGAAGTTCATCCTGGTTTTCTTTTATGATATCTTGGTTTATAGTCACTTGTGGGAATAACACCTTATCCATGTGGATCAAACATTCATAACATCAACTTTTTGCTAAGTGGTCCAAGTGTTCCTTTGGTATAAATTAAGTGGATTATCTAGGACACATTGTCTCCAAAGATGGCGTGAAGGTCGATCCCAAGAAGATTCAAGCAGTTCAGGACTAGCCAAAACCTTGCACTCTCAAGGGACTTCGAGGATTCTTAGGGCTTACAGGTTACTATCGCAAACTTATTTTTAATTATGGAAAAATAGCAACCCCCCTCACATCCATGTTAAATAAGGATTCTTTTACTTAGATGGGGCCCGTTGACCAAGCCTTCCTTGAATTGAAGCATGCTATGACCACAACACCAGTTCTAGCCATGCCAAATTTTTCTAAACCTTTTATCATTGAAAGTGATGCTTTCGGTCGTGGCATCAGGGCAATGTTGATGCAGGAAGGGAGACCCTTGGCTTTCACTATTAATGCACTCTCTGATCGTATCTTAGGAAAGTCTACATATGCCAAGGAGATGTTAGCCATATTACATGCTATAACCCATTAGCGACCATATCTCATTGGGCATAATTTCTCCATTAAAATAGACCATTAGAGTCTCAAATACTTCTTGGAACAATGGGTTGCTACCCCAGAATAAAAAAATGGGTTTCTAAACTCATGCGATATGATTACGATATCACCTATTAAAAAGGTAAAGAGAATCTTGTGGTTGATGCTCTCTCTCTCCAATTTTAGGCCCTTAGTATGTTGTGTGCCATTTCTTCACCGGTTCCTCAATGGATAGATTCCTTATGACAGGAGGTACTTCAGGATGCAAATTTGAAAGCTTTGGTGGCCTTGCTCCATGATGATCCCACTTCATTCCCAGGCTACAATTAGGATGGCCATGACCTGCGTTATCACCAACGCCTTGTTCTTCCTCGCACATCCCCACTCTGTGAGCTCTTCATGAAGGAACTACATACTGCTCCCTCTGTAGGCCATTCAAGATTTTTTAAAACATATGAATGCCTCAAGCGCACATTCTTCTAGAAATGTATGAAACAAGATATCCATGATTTTTTCACAGCTTGTGATACCTGCCAACAGATGAAATGTGAAACAATACGTTCTCCGGGTACTCTTCAACCCTTGCCCATTCTAGATCAGGTTTTGACTGATATTTCCATGTATTTTATAGAAGGGTTACCTAAATCTGGTGGTAAGTCTATTATTCTCATGGTAGTGGATCACTTTTTGAAGTATGCTCATTTTTGTTTCCTTAGCCACCCCTACACAGTCTCCATTGTTGCCCAAATATTTCTCAATTCTATTTTTTTCCTTCATGGTATGCCCACCTCCATTGTGTCTGATAGAGATCCCACCTTCACTAGTATTTTCTGGCAAGAATTGTTTAAGTCACAAGGAACTTAGCTCAAAATGAGTTCAACCTATCATCTGCAAACGGATGGTCAAACTAAGATTTTCAATAAATTTTTTGAGACCTATCTTCATTACTTTGCATCAGATCATCCTACTCAACGGGAAAAGTGGCTTCCTTTGGATGAATGGTGGTACAACACTTCTTATCATACAACAATCAAACTCACCCATTTTAAGGCCATTTATGGGCACCCTCCACTCATGCCTTCTTCATACATCCTAGGCAGCTCCAAGGTCCAAGCAGTTGACACTACTCTCAACCAACATACTAATGTTCTTTGTCAGCTGAACCAAAATTTAGACATGGCTCAGAATCGGATGTGACAATAGGCTGACCAACATCGTTCTGAGCATAGCTTTGATGTAGGTGATATGGTCTTCCTTCTCTTGCAACCGTACAAACAATCATCCCTACAACTCTATCGGTGCCATAAACTTGCTGTAAAATACTATGAATCCTATCAAGTTCAACGGATTGGTTCCACTACTTACAAATTGGCTCTTCCACCCACTTCCAAGCTCCATCATGTTTTCCATGTTTCCTCTCTCAAGAAAGTTGGGGGCACACAGGTACAGGTTCAATCAACATTACCAGAATTAGATGAAGAAGGGTCCATATTACTCGAACCTAAAAATGGATCGTCAAACCCACACTCTTCATAACCGTACCATCACATAAGTTCTTGTTTAGTGGCATGGGCTCCAGCTAGAAGATGCTACATGGGAGTCTCTCCATCAGCTCCAGCACCAGTTCCCTCATTTTTAGCTTTGAGGACAAATCTTTTTGAAGGGGAAGGACATGTTAGGATCCTATCCTAATGTCATTTTGTAATTCTCATTTACTTATGTAATGACCCACTTCCAACGTGGGGGATCCCATTATGATATTATTTTGTAATACTTTGTAATGTATGTGGCAAGTGGTATTCCTAGCCAAGTGGCACCATCTCATGTAACCGTTTTTTATCAAGATTGTAACCGATGGTAGGTAGGATATTCTAGCTCGAGTGGCATTTTGCATGTAAGCCAACTCTTGAGCCTTTAGGTAGGGTTGCATGAATTTTTTATTTAAAATATATGAAGCCATGTACGAATTCATTTTTTTGCAAGCTAATGAAATATTGAAGGAGGTTGCCCCCTCGAAGAGGCCTGCGATTATGTGTTATTATGAGATTGTTCCATTTCTGCATTTAATTTTTACATAGTGTTATTGAGTTATTTGATGTATTTGTGTTATTTTCTAGTATTTTGTGTGAGTGTACTTATTTTTAATAGTAAGATCCTAACGCATTTGCTCTAGCTTTGAGTCTTTAAGTTTATATTTATACCATTTTGGCTCTTTTCTTTGAAGTGTTGCTATAATTTCTAGATTTTCTATTTGCTTATTATATACCTCTAATTTTGATTATTCACCTGATGATTTATATTTATTTGAAAATTTTAGAATAGATCTTGCATCAATCTTCTAGTCTTTAAAAATATATTTTTTTCCTTCATCAAAAGTTACATCTCCGCTTCTATGAATTTTCTTTGTAATTGGATCAATTATTCTATATCTTGTTGAATCATAATCATAACCAAGAAATATTCCATGAATGGTTTTATCATCCAATTTTGTTCTTATTTTTTTTGGAACATGTACATATGTCTTACATCCAAAAATCATTAGTTGTATTGTAGGTTTTTGTATGACCATACTTCTTCATTAGTAATATTTTTGAGTATTTTTAGAGGTGATCTATTTTGTATGTATATTATTGTTTTTACTGCTTCTATCCAATATTAATGATCAAGATGTGCTTCTTTTAGCATGCAATAAAAAATTTCCATAATGGAGTGATTTCTTTAAATAAGACAAGCCTCACATGTCCTTTGGATTCTCATATTGCAACTTGTATACACAACTCTCTATTTTCTATTATAACACTTGTGCACATTGTGTGCATGGATACTTACATAAGAAGGGCTAAAAGACTACCAAATAATGCAATAATCTATAACACACCCCTATATTAGATTATCTTCTATGAATGATTCTTGATGTACATAGAAGATCTTGAAATGTTTGATGCTTGCTTTGACCGAGAGCCTTTGTAAAAATGTCTACAATTTAATTTTCAGTAGGAACATAATTTAACTAAATATGATGATCCTGAACATGATCTCTAATAAAGCGATATTGAACTTCAATATTTTTTGTCCTTTCATGAATCATAGGATTTTTTTATTAATTTGAGAACCCCTTGATTATCACAATTTATTATTGTAAGAGTTCTTTTGATTCCTATATCTGATAATATATATTGTAGTCAAAGTGCTTCACATACTGCATATTTTGTTGCATGATATTATTTTTCTCTTTATGAAAGTTTTATTGCATGTTATTTTTTATTGTACCAAGGAATAGGTACTTACCCAAGGTAGAATACATACCCTCATGTCAATTTTCTATCATTTAAGAAAAAAATGTCATCGTTTTTTTTGTATTCTAGTCCATACTCTATAGTCTTGCTAATATATTATAGTATTCTTTTTGTGGCATTCCAATTACTTTATCTAGGTTCCTGTATGAATCTAGAAATATAGTTTACCACAAAAATAATATCATATATGGTATTTATTAGATATAGAAGACTTCCAATTAGTGATACATAGTAGTAGAAACTAGAGATGTCTTGTCATATCTAGATAATTATAATCCTTGTTCCATAGGTGTATCTTTAGGTTTACAATTTTCTATTTTGTATTTCTCAAGTAGATATGTTGCATACTTTGTTTGTGTTATTGTGATGCCACTTTTATTTTAATATATTTTCAACCCAAGACAATAATAATGTAATTCTAGATCTGTTATTTCAAAATCTTTTTCCAAATATTTTTTAACTTCATTTATTAAAAATTTTGAACTTTCTATGATTACTATATCATCAAAATACACTATAAAACTTATTCTCTATGCTCCAAAGTTTTTTATATAAATATTTAGATATGATTTACTTATTTTGAAATTATGTTATAATAGATGATTATTAATCTTTATATACCATGCTCTTGGTGCTTGTTTTAAACCATATAACTACTTGTTTAATTTATAGAAGTTTTATTCTTACCCTTTGATAAAAAACCCTTCTAGCTGAGATATATATATTTCTTCGATATATATATTAATAAATGTACTCTTACATCCATTTGATGAAGTTTCCATCCAAATTGTGTTGCTAATGCACAAACTCTTCAAATATTAGTCATTCTTGCTATTGGTGCTAAAGTTTCTTCATAATCTATTTCTTATGTTTGAGTATATTCTTTTGCAACTAATCATACCTTGTATTTATTAAGAGAACCATCTACTTTGTATTTTAAATTGCATATCCATTTACATCCTACCACTTTCTTTCCTTGTGGTAAGTTAAAATTTCATGTTTTGCTTTTCATTAGTGTTGCATATTTTGACTCCATGGATGAATTCCACTTTAAGAGTCTTAGAGCACCTTGAGTATTTATAGGTTCTCCTACTAAACTTATTAATCCCATATTTATTTTTATTAGACTTTGATTTTGAGGTCATGTAGTATTAAGATATGACATTTGCTCTAGATTTGAGTCTGTAAGTGTATCTTTATACTATTTTGGCTCTTTTCTTTGAAGTGTTGCTATGATTTCTAGATTTTATATTTTCTTATTATATACCTCTAATTTTTATTATTCACCTGATGAGTTATATTTATTTGAAAAATTTAGAATTGATCTTGTATCAATTTTTTGGTCTTTAAAAATATCTTCATATCCTTCATCAAAAATTATATCTCTGTTTATATGATTTTTATTTATAATGGGATCAATTATTCTATATATTTTTGAATCATAGTCATAACCAAGAAATATTCCATGAATGGTTTTATCATTACTTAAGTCCACACATTACTTAAGTCCACAAGGGAATAATTGAGATATAGTTTCTGTCAAGGTGTAGCTATGAAATAATCAAGATAGCAAAGAGAATGTTTATTTTCTAAGATGTCACTACATTGAAGAAGAAAAATACTGTGAATAGAGAATTTTATTCATCCATTTCTAAGTGTAGCTAGTTAGCAAGCTTATGGAATAATTTTAGAGTGCAAATTCATGTATAAAGTCTAAGGTGCAATAGAAAGAGTGTCACCATCCAGCCAATGATCAAATAAATAGTTTTTGATGTCATACTCTACATATAAATTTACCTGCAAATAAAGTGATAAGAAATGGAAATATTGTAATCACCATGTACATTAGAGGTAGTGTTATTTATAAAGAAAACAGAAACTACCATTGCTGAAGGAAAGTGGAATCACCATTATCAAAGTAAAGATATACTACCATTGCTAAAGAAAAGTGGGTGTCATTGTTAAGGTAAAGAGGAAGTGCCATTGTCGAAGTAAAGAGGAAGTGCCATTACTGAGGTAAAGAGGAAGTGTCATTGTTGAGGTAAAGAGGAAGCACCATCTCAACATAGATGTACATGTGAGTGTGTAGGTAGAGCCATTAGAGATAGTAAAATACAACCACCAAGATTTCCAAATAAAAGGAAACAAAACATCAACGCTAGAGCCATTTGAGTGACATTTATCGAAGAGGACATGCAAGAGATAGAGCTTAAGAAGAGAAGGAACTGAAGTTATAGCAATTGGAGAGTCAACAATTAGGGTTTGTAGAATCAAGAACCATCTATCAAAGAGCCACATGCTACATGGGGTCAAACATTTGAGTTTATAGCAAGGAGATGTTGGATAGACAAATTCATCATTTGAGAATCGTCTGCCAAGCTGAGCATTATGAAGGAGCATTTAGACATCACAAAATTATAACGTCTTTCGAAGAAGCATCAAAATCAAAGCTAAATATTCATTTATGAAGTCATGCACCACATTCAGAGTAGGAAGATAGAACAATAAATAATAAAGCATTTTCTTGGCAGTATAAGTTAATGCATGGGTGCATTCACATGCAAGCAATTCAATCAGGAGGGCGCATGACGTTGATTTTTAAAGCTAGAAAGAGGAGAAGTGAGCACCAAACAAAATCATCCTCAAAAGCCTACGTAAGGTAAATTAGGTTTTTGATTATATTTTCAAAGCTTAACCTATGGTTTAGTGGAGTGATAAGGAAAATTATTTGATATTTTAGTTTTTCTAATGTTTTAAAGTTTAATTTGGAGTGAAAAGTAGAAATAGATATAAAAAAATTTCTGCATTTGAAGGTTTGGTTACTTTATTATTTTTTAAAATTGAAAGGTCAAAGAATATTTGCAAATTATTTAATTATGGAGAGATAAGGAAGACTAATTCAAACTTAGGAATATTAAATTTGCAAATATTCTTAGTTTCTAATTAAAATTAGGGAGTCACAAGGATGTCTAGTTCAAAATAATCATTGAATTCAACAGACAATTTTTTTAATATGAAAATAAAGAGAAAATGTCATAAAATTTGGAATAAAAAATTTGCTTACAAAATTTGAAGGAAAGTTAGATCTAGTCTCAAAATTGATCTATAGTGAGGCAATTGATGAAAACTTTGAAATATTGGAATACTATATTCATGCAAGGATCAATGAAAATGAGAAGGATGGTATCTTAATACCTTTAGATATTGGTAGTATACTATATATGGCATTGCTTACACTCAATTTTTACAAAGAATAAAACTTAAAATAAAAGGAGTTGATTGAATCCCTAAAGAAGAAAGAAAGAGTAGACCAATCTATTTTGAAAAAATATTTCATTCTTCATGCAATGTTGATACTTCAAGTTCATCTAACTCAATATCTTACCATGATGCTTTAAGTGAATGTTTAGAAGCCTATCTATAAAATAAGGCATGTGATATAAAGGACAAAGGTAAAGGGAAGATTCTTTTACAAGAATACAATGATAATATGATAGTTCAAGAAAGCATAAATAATTAAGAACATAAATATGAATTCAAAGACAAGGTAAAGTTATAAGAATAAGAAGAACCAAGCCAACATCAAATCCAAAATCAAATTCACATGAAGGACAAATATTGTATTGAAGACTAAAGTCTTCAATAACCAAATAATGTAATATAGGGGGATATTAGAGAATATTACATTATTTGGTACATGCCAATGTACCACCTTGGTACATCATTGTAAATATTAGATTAGGATTGTGTCTTAGATTAGTGAGTGAGTTAATATTTTATGTAATGTAATAATGTGCAAGAAATGCACAAGTGTTATGTAATATGTGTGCAAGTGTTATAAGTGTAAATGTGTACAAGTGTCCAAAATATAAGTGTGCACATGTATCCTTAGTTTAGGAAGAGTTATGTGAAGAGTCAAGTACAAGTGTGCGTACAAGATAGTGTCATGTGTATGCAAGTGTCAAGTATAGAAGTCAAGAGTCATAAATCTTGGCATATGGAAAGGAAGAGTTATAGTAAGCAAAGAGTCATCCTAGAATTGCTATATATTACTCCATAGAGGATATATGATACATATGAAATATAAGATCTATATGAGATACACAAAGATCCATAGTGTTCGACATTGTCTATCGGGTCATTTCTCTGAGATATTTGTAATAGAAAGAGGAGTAATACAAGTTTATATACATTTAAGCAACTAGTATTGTAAGTGATATTATTGTGCATATTTTAGGCTTTACATTCATACTTCATTATATTTTTGAATGTTATAAATATTAGTTAGCTCATTTATCTGTTCTACATTATCTTTATTGGATTCATTATATTATAACTTTATTAAAATTTAATCCTATGATTACTTTTCTATGGTAATTTATATTATGTATAATGCTTTAAAAGCCATCACATATTCCCTAGAGAAAATATTTGGGAATGATTTTTCAAATTTAGAGCATGGATTTATCATTTTAAATTTTTATAGGCAAGAAGGGATTTCTAGGAGAAATGAACTCACGTATTTAATAAAGTAAGGGGGCTTTGCTCTAGATAATAATACCTTCATGAATATTGGCCCATATTACTCTAGAGAAAGTGCTTGATAACACTAGAAGAGAAATAATTTCTTCTTGATTATAGAATAGAAGGGATTTCTAGGAGAAATATATTTGTAGGTTATCCTGAGTAAGTTGATGATTGTGGCAAGCAATCCAGAGAAAGAAGTTGAAATTTGGGATTCAATAAGGATTCTAAATCAAATTCCAAGTAATGTTACCTACATAATTGTGTGTGATTGTGGACTTATATTTATTTTTTATAGTATATATTCAATATCTAATAGGAGATCCCCATATGATTAAATATATATTTTTAGCATAAGATGGTAGTTTTCCAATCAATTGAGATTTAATCATATACCAATGAAGTTATAAATTTATAGGAAGACCAAGTTATTCTTTTTCAACTTTTGGTTGTGCATGATGGAATTGAGAAATTTGAAATTATTGTCATTTAATCACTCCTATAGTGAAGGCTAATTTTGTAGTCTAAATTTTTTTAGAATCTTATGAGAGAGAAAAACTTATTTACCAAAGGTGGTATTCCATGATAATTCTTCTATAATAATGTCTTTGGCTTCTTAAATTCCTTTTCATATTTTGGATGTTTTTAGACTTTTTAGATTGACAAAGGTCTCTAGTCTAGGTTTCCCATTGCAATATTTGTGCACCAATGCTTGCACCCACCATTTTTAGGGTTGAGTGATCATTTTCAAAACCAATTTTACTTTTAATTCCAATTTTTTTGTTTATTTATTTATTATCCAACAATCCTTTACTCATCATCAAAATGATAATATCCCACTTGATCAGGTTGTATTTCCTTTTTTCATCCTATTTACCCCTTTCCCATAAAAATATTCTAATGATTTTCTTCAAATTTTTAAGAAAGGAATTTGGTTCATGGATAATATAGCATTGGTAAAAAGGTAAAGCACTAATTATATCCTTAATTAGGTTCATTCTTTCATAGTGTGTGAGATAAACATAGAACCATCCTTTAATTACCTTCTTTATTTTTTAATAATTTCATTCCATTAGTTACTCTGAATCCTGTTGAAGCCAATAAATATTCTTAAATATTTGAAAGTGACATTAGTATTGCTTTGATAGCCCAATATTCTCTCTATATATTTAAATTCTCTATTATCTTTATTAGATAAATATATTGTAGACTTACTGAGGTTTATCTTGTTTCCTGTTGCTTCTTGATATGTTTTGAGAACCTTTTTTATTCTTATGGCTTTATTCCAACACGTTGGTACTCATTTTATGTCAAGTCTAAATATTGAATCCATTCAAATATTCTTCACATTTAAATTTAAAGTAAGCCTTCACATTAAACCAAAATAACCACCTACGATAAATGACACCTTTTTCACCCAAGTTTAAAAAGTAACCCCAACACATTAGTGTTTAATCATTTCACCATAAATTACCTATTAAAAGTGGATAACATGTTTTCACTTACATTTTCTACAAAAATACCCCCCTTTAACCCCATTAACCTCTCCCAAGATATATTTAAAACCTTGAATATAATTCTAGAGGCCCATATTGCTATTGTTAAGTCAAATAACTCATTTTATATATTTTGATATTATAAAAATAAAACAACAAAGAAACTAAATAATACATGATAAAACAATCAAATCCATAAAGCACACAACATTATTTATTTGTATTCCATTCTTATTCACAAGATTATGTATTCTTCCTATTCTTCAAGGCAAGTGAATAATTCCACCAGATTTGGAGAATGTAGGATTTGGTCTTGACATCTTGTGATTTTTATAGCTACTAGAAAGATTTTTTTGGAGTCCATTTTGCTATATTCTAATATTGATCTTATTGAAGTATTTTAGCAAGATTTTAAATTTTGAATGTAGTTGTTCTTTGGTTGGATTTGATTTGAAGGTGATTGTATGTATTTATTTCATCATTTGGATCTTCATCCTTTTGTAGTTGTTAAAGATATCTAATTAAATCTTAAGTTGTATCTCCAGTCCTTGTTGTCCTTGAATATTTAAATATATACTTTTATGGTTGAAAGATTGATAGGCATGGTTGCTTGTTCATGCCACTATGTCATGGCTTTTACTTTATCTATCACAATGCTTGATATAGTGAGTTTTTAGATTTTTAAAATTATTTAAATAGATTTATGTTTTAGTATTATGCTACCTTTTCTTTTAGAAAACCCTTGATGATAATTTTTTTTAATGAAATCTAATGGTCATGTATCCACTTATATAAAATCTAAACATTATATTTAAGATACAATAAAAACTTCATAGATTAAAAGACACTCTATCATTCACCTTTTAATAAAATCAAGACATGTCTTTATGTAACACCTTCCTTTGGATACGGTGGGGATCTTCCTACTTGAATAATTGCTCTTTAAGAGCAAATATTGAATCCTTGGATCATAATATTATGCATTACTAATGGAAATTTATAGGTGATAATTGTTAGCTTTTGATAATTTATGATATGAAAAAAATCACAAGATGTAAAGTAGAAAGAATAAGATAATAGACTTCTCCAATAACTTTGAAATATGCTATTAATAGAAACTCACAAAAATATGGCACTTGATACAATAGATGGAACTACTCTACTAATGTATACTATGAGCAATGCACCTTCGATACATATTACAATGCCTTATCACGAATATATAATAGTATGTGACTCTTCATAAGCTGCACTCTTGACCTTCACTCTTCTAAACTCTTCAACTTCCTATACTATGTACTCATGTACACATAGAAAAATGTGCACATTTATATTATTGAATATTATGTACACTTGTATATTTATTACATAAGATAAAGCCTAATCTAAGACGTACCAAATAATGTAATATACTCCAACACCCCCCGTATTACATTATTTGGTTATTGAAGACTTTAGTATTCAATATGAGTCTTTGTTCTTCACATGTTCTTCAACTTGATCTGGTTCAATATTCATTTTATTCTTGGATCTCATGTATCTTTTCTGCATTCTCCAATCTACTACCTTCCTGTATACTTGACCAAATGAATGATTAATATATTTCAATCTATGTGGCTTCAAGATGATCAAACCATTATGAATTTTCTATTGTATATTTACTTGTTCCTGTATCCATAATTTCTTAGCTTTGAAGGTTCTAATCCTTTGAGGTTGACTTCCTAGTTATTAGAATATGTTAAGTACTTAATAACTAATAATTCACCATTTGAGTTGATTTTTTATGTTTTGGAAATGACAATAATCAACTCCTATTTCACCTTATTTCTCCTATGAACTATGCACTTATCAATTTAATGTGGTTCTCTATGGTTGAACTTCCATTTTCACTTTAATGTG
Source organism: Wollemia nobilis (assembly GCA_028583015.1). Taxonomy (NCBI): domain Eukaryota; kingdom Viridiplantae; phylum Streptophyta; class Pinopsida; order Araucariales; family Araucariaceae; genus Wollemia; species Wollemia nobilis. The sequence continues at coordinate 4,132,455 of JAQPPZ010017206.1, read as the reverse complement.
ACTATGAGACAAGAATGAACAAAAAATTCCAACTCAATTAACAAAACAATAACTTTTAATCTTCAACAATTTATTTTTCTAAATTCAAAAAGACTAAGTTTGGTGTAGTTCCTTATATCTCCCTAATTTGGAATAATATTTTACAAATTAATATCAATTCTCTAATGGTATTAACCCTTACATCTCCTACTTAATTATTTACAAAATATAGTAGGGTTTGAATCTTCAAGTAATGATATATTTTCCATATTTAATTTGCTTTCTATTTTTCTAAGATTATAATTGTTTTAATGTAATGATTTAACCTTAGACATGTTCACCTTATATCTCCAATAATTTGAAAGCAAATATACTTTATAAATTACCTTCCAAATCTAGAATGGGATGCTTAATAACACCTTTAACTTTTCTCTTTACTCCACGATGCCTTATTTTAGTGACAGAGGTTTTTTAAACTAAATTCATCCTTCCAATCAACCAGCTATAAATATTTTTATTAGGCATATGATTGGTCACCCATTGAGTTATTCCATCAATACTTCTCTTCCTCCAAATAGGTTATAACAAATAGATCCCAATGGGCTTCACTAGGTAATGTGAACATCTACAATTAGTGTGCATAGTGTTCTCTTTTGACTTCAATGTTGTGCACGTATCTCAAGTGATTTAATGACTCTCAACTATGGCACTTGTTATTTCTTAGCCTCAGATATCCTCAAATTTTGTGAATATGATAATGTTACCTTCATAATGGTTGACCCCTTATTCAATAATTTATGCTCACTATAGTGATATTTGTAATAGTTATTAAACTAAAATCAATGTTGCTAGTTCCCTCTAAGATGTGTATCCCAATAATCAATAGTGCTTCAATATATGATATGGTATTCGACAACATTGTGGTATTTTCAACTGATCTCTATCAAATTTCTTGGCTGCTCTTGTGTGACTCCTAAGAATTGAAAGCTTCCATATTTTCTCAACCTTGGACCAGAAGTAATTTCATGGTCAACTCTGTAAGTCCTTGAAATATGTGCTCACTTATATTAGACACTTTTTCCTGCTCTTTCAATGTTGGTCTATTATTAATGTGAACCTTTGGTGCTCTTTCAAAACTTACTCTCTAAAGCTTGTACGTTATTACTGTATTCTATCTCCACATAAAGGTTACACAACACCTTGGCCTCCTTACTCGGCTTCCACATCACACTACTTGATTGGTCCAAACTTTGGACATGCAACCAAAATTACCTTCGCTACCAAATCTACCTCTTCCTTGCTACCAAATGTAACACACAGTCTACTCCTTAAATTATTTACCTTTGTACTACATTCATTTTTATCCTACACCTATGAATGCTCTAATTTTATCCTTGTGTGCATTCCTTTAGATGGGTGTTTGAGATTTTACTTCCCTTTGTCTTCCACTCACCAAATGGTGCTTCACAAACGTTACACTGCAATGTTGGCACTCTTACACAATAAGTGTTACTTCTTGTATGTTACACGAATGTTACAAATATTGTAATGTACCTCCAACCACTTGTCACTTGCATGTGATACTTTCTCTTCAAGCTTTGGTGCTCGAAATATTTCCTTTATATTCCAATTAGTTTATATTATTTCCAAAATATTGTTTTACCTTTCTTTTTTAGGGATAAATTTGTTTTTGCTTGTAGGTAGTGAACTGGATGGGCTTGCTTGATGGTGGCTTCTCTTGAACTTGATTATGTAGCACACTTGGGCTTAGTTTACGTAGCACTTGGATGTGGCTTCTCTTGCACAGTGTTGGCTTTCCTTTAGTGATATCGGTGCTTTCTCAATGCACCTTCACATGTGTTCTCTTGAGCAATGGTTTCTCTAATAGTGGCTTGCTCCTTTAGAGCAATAGCCTTCTCCTTCTATATTGAATTCTTAGCCTCTTTAGATACTAAAAAGTTCAGACTTTTCCTAATACTTTTGGATTTGCTTTACACTATATTTTCCAATGGTTCTTTTGCTTTCAACGTACCTACACTTGCACTTCACTTAATAATTTTTTTCCTTATTTCTCTTTTCCAAATGCTTAAACAATTTCATTGATAATAATGTATTCTACTTATCTCTACAAATATATGTAGATAATAACTATTGTAGTCTTATAAATAGCTAGAATGTAAGATGCTATAACTCGCTTTGATGTCTACTTTCAACTTTCTATTTTCCAAAGTAATATGGTGCTCTTTAAGATGCCAAATGTAAAACTAGTTTAATGCTTTAAAACTAAATTAATGTAGCACCAAAATATTGTACCTTTGCACCTGATATCTCTAATGGTTGATTCACCTTAATTCTATAAGTTTTGCACTTTCACTTAATTGTCTCACAACTTACCAAATATGCAATCCTAGTTACTGCTCTTCTTCTCACTTGTTTGCTATCTAAAAATCTTGTTGGAAATTTTGGGTACCTTGGGTATATTGCCTTTGCTCAAGTGTATAAGTTGTCATTGATGTCAAGAATATTTTAAAGGAATTTGATTTGATGTAAAAGAATTTGTTTTGATGAAGGTTTCGGCATGACAAGTTCGAAAGCAAGTAAGTTAGAAAAATGTCACGATATCGTGACATGTTACAGTTTCGCGACTCAAAGAAGAGAGAGAATGTTCAAGCCAAAAATGTCGCGATTTCACGACATAATGTAGGAGAGAGAGTCTAGGAGAAAATGTGTCACAATTTCGTGACATAATATAGGAGAGAGATTTCGGGAGAAAAAGTGTCACGATATTGCGACATGTCGGGTTTTTGTGACCCGAAGAAAAGAAAAGCGCTAAGGAGAAAAAGTGTCACGATTTCGCGACAAGTCAGAAGACAAAGTGGAAGCAAGATAAAATGTCATGATTTCGCGACATGCTGTAGGTGAAAATGTTCCAAGTGAGGACTGTCATGATTTTGCGACATGCAGCAAAGGGAAGAATCTGAAATGAGAACTGTCACGATTTCGTGATAGGCTGAAAAGAAGTCATACGGATGCAGAAAGTGTCACAATTTTGCGACAGGTTGAAGAGAAAGCTTATGGATGCAAAAAGTGTCATGATTTCATGATAGATACAGTAAGCAAGTCTTCAACAGAAGAAGCGTCATGATTTGATGATGAATTCAAGAAAGAAGAGCTCGAAGGCAAAAGCGTCGCGTTTTCATGACATGTTCCATTTTCGCTAGTGCAAGCAGACAAGAGTGCAAGGAAGTGAAAGTGTTGTGATTTTGTGACAGTTTGAGATGGCAGCGTACGGATGAATAAAGTTTCACGATTTCATGACAGAAACTGAAAGCATGTCTTCCATAGGTGAGGTGTCGCGATTTTGTGACAAAAGCAGAAAGGAAGGTCATGAAGACAAAAGTGTCACGATTTCATGACAGAAGTGAAGACGAAGTCTGCAGAGGCTAAAGTGTCATGATTTTGCGACAGAAGCAGAAAGGAGGTCGATGAAGGGAGAAGTGTCGCGATATCGTGACAAGAACGTAGTTAAAGTTGACAAAGGCTGTAGTGTCACGATATCGTGACAAAAGCCAAAAGAAAGTGTATGGAGGCAAAGGTGTCGCGATATCACAACATGTTGTAGTTTCACGATAGTAGCTACAGAACTACAGAAGCAGTTAAAACCAACAAAGTTAAATGTGAACCGACGTTTGCAGCCGACAAAGTACAGGGTTATGCAGCCGACTAAAGATCAGGGTCAGCCGACTAAGATCAAGGTTTTGATCTTGAAAGTATTAGTATAAAAGGAGGGCTATTCGAAGAGTTAATGTATCTATTGAGGGTGTGCGTTCGAAGTGCGATGTTTGCAGATAGAGTGCGGAGGAGGAGTTTGATCGCTAAGAGTAGAGTGTGAAATTTGATAGCAAGGTACAGAGTGCTTTTTGTCAAATCATCTAAGTGAGAGAGATCGCAAGGAATCAGAGTGCGCGAAGACGGTGCTGCTGTGTTTGCATAAACAGTGTAAAGGTTGGTTTTGACCAAGTGCGACTGCAACTGAGCAGAGAGATTTTAAGGATAGATTTGTACCTAGACCAGAGAAATATTTAAGGACATTTGTGCCAGACCGAAGGACTGTGTTTGGTGTAGATCTAAGAAAAAGAACGAGGACATTTGTGCTAAAACGAAGGACTGTGTTTAGTGCAAATTTGAGGACCAGCTTTGGAGGTGACAGAGTTGAGGACAAATGTCTCCAGCCAAAGTAGGGAAGACAGGTGTCTTCTATGGATAGAGTTCCATTTGCTAAGGGTAGCAGAGGCAGAGGTCTTCTAGAGGATCACCAGCCAGAACAGAGCTAGGGGATTGGTGTCTCCTTTGGTTTGGTACCCATAAACATTGTAATCGGTAAAGGTATTCCCAGAATTTGATTTGATAAAATTTAGTGAAATATTTTATCCGTGGAGTAGCCCACTTTGGGTGAACCACGTAAATTGTTGTGTCTCTTTATGGATGGTGTTTTGTGCATTGCTTTTATTACGGCTTTTGATACTGCTATCTATACACTGCATAATATTGAATTGAAAGTTGAATTGAAGGAAAAAGTAAAAAGTGGTCTTATACTGTTCACCCCCCCTCTCAGTATAAGCTTGTGTTCTTCAAATCCTCCTCAAAAATACTATGAAGCTCTCTAACTCGTAGCCTTATTTATTCTCTTGAATATGTTCATAAATCTTATTTTGTGACTTCAAATCTCCTTTTCTCTTCTGCTCCAAAACTTACCAAATTTGTAGCCTTACTTGTTGCTCAACTTTCTCCAGATTCTTATCAAATAGCTCTCTCAAAATATGTGTTTGAGTTATCCAAACATGCTTCTTTCTACCTTCCTCTAATGTTGTCCACAAATCTAATTTTTTGGCTTCCAATCTCCTTCAAAACTATTCTACCAAATACTTGAGTTATCAGCTATTAATGCTATCCCAAATAATGTTTATTTTTTTGCACCTTATGTAGTCAATACCTTTCTTCTTTTGCTATCCAAAACCTGTAATTAAAGTCTCCAAATCCTATATTCTATTACAGTCACAAAATCCTTTAATATCCTATTCAAGGGTACTTCAAAATCTACCCAAAATTTCTCCAAATCGTAGCTCTAGGCTTCCTTCAATATGCTCACCTGCAACCTTTCAATTTTTGCTCCATAACTCTACAACTTCTTCAACCTTCAAAATTTGGTGGTTGTCCTTAGATTTCCCAAAACCTTGGGTTCTTAAATATTCTCTTCTCCTATAATCTCTTGGTTGAATTATGACTTCAAAATCAATATCATGTGTTGTCTACTTTATCAAGAATCTGAATGTCTTGAGATATTTGAATTCCTTCTCCAAAATTTGGCAAACTTCTTGCCAATTTTTTTTCCTTTTGGGCTTGTTTTCGAATGGTGACAATTGTTCCAAATATTATTTATCAAAATATTCTCCTTGCTTGCAATATCCAATCACAGACCTTCTTCAAATCTTCTCCAATGGTCACTTATTTTGCTTGCAATCTCCTACTTCTCACTTTTTTCAAAATACCTTCAATAACTACTTCTCCAAGATCTCATAAGACCACTTCTCTCAGGTTTTCTAATTCTACAACTCTCCACCTTCTCTTCTCGAAGCTTTGTTAGAAAATTTTTTATGGTTTCCTCAATATCCCAACTATGGGAATTCTATAATGATATCTCTTTGTTGGATCTCCAAAATCTACTACTCTTCAAATATCTTAAATCTCCAAAGTATTTTAATCTTCAAATATGCAATAGGACCTATTCTTAGGTCTTCTCTATCTCCAATATCTAGTTTGTAATGAGAACCTTCTACATGGATCTCTTCAATCTCCAATCTATAGTCTTCAATATGCAATCTTCTATCTCCAATATTCAATATTCCAAAATTGAAAGTTCTTCAATCTGACCTCTTTTTGGGTCTCTTCAATATTCTATGGGGACTTCTTTCTCAAGTCTCCTCAATATTAAATATCCAATGGGGTCTTTTCATAGAACTCTTCAATATTCAGTATCCAACGTTCTGCAATAAAAACCTTATATAGTAGTATCAAATATGTTAGAGCTTCCAAAATTCTAAAATGAATAACCTTCACTAGTTATCCTTGAAACTAGAGAAATAAATTCAGTGTTGAGTCCTAGTCTTCACAATCCTATGGAAAGAGTCTAGTTAATCTGTAATTTGTAGTTTATTTAATCTACCAACTTCTCTGATAAGACCTCCTTCTTGGGTCTCTTAATATCCTTAATATACATAATATCAATTTTTGTATTCAAGACCTGAAATCTCCTTCTATTATGAATGTATTCTTGGAATAGAAAGTCTCCAATCTTCCCTCGTTTCTCCTTCTAGAGATAATCTCTTGACCTTCATTGGATTCACCTTAACCTGTAGAAATATTATTTACAACTTTAAGACCTATTCACGTCAAAACCTTGTTGTGGCTCTGATACCACTATTAGCTTTTGATAATGTATGATATGAAAAAAATCACAAGATGTAAAGTAGGAAAAATAAGATAACATACTTTTGCAATAACTCTAAAATATGCTATTAATAAAAACTCACAAAAATATGGAACTTGATAAAATAGATGGAACTACTATACTAATGCATGCTATGAGCAATGCACCTTTGATACATATTACAATGCTTTACCATGAATATATAATAGTATGTGACTCTTCATAAACTGCACTCTTGACCTTCACTCTTCTAGACTCTTCAGCTCCCTATACTATCGACTCATGTACACATGGACAAATGTGCACATTTACATTATTGAATATTATGCACACTTGTGCATTTATTACATAAAGTAAAGTCTAATCTAAGAAATATACCAAATAATATAATATATTCCAACAACAATATATTCCTATATTAAGTTGGATCATGGTGTTTTTCATGATGAAATTAAGGAGAGTTTTTTCAATTTATTTCTTAATTCTATGTTTTTAGATGCTCATAGTACATTGATTTGATTATGGGATTGTTCTTTGAAGATGTACCAAACCTAATTGTTTTAATTTGAGTCTTGGTCATATTAAGGGGAGAAATTATAGAGGCTTTATTGTTATGATAAATTAAAGAATACATCGTTTAGTCTGTTTAGTTTTACTAATGTGAATATAGTCCATTTATAGAATTATATTTTAAACATGTAATTAATTACTCATATTAGTCCTAATATAATTATTGGGAATATTAGTGTTTGGTAAATGTAATAAATGTAATTTATACCCTTTGAAAAAAAATTTCTTAAACTTTTTATTAACATGCTCTTTTCCTAAAAGAAGAACCTTCTAGTCATTTGATCTTCTTGTCATCTTAGGCATTTAACTTGTTTTAACTTTTTAATTTATCTTTCTTTGTTTTAAATAATTTTTAGAACAAAGTTTGAATAACCATGTGTTTACAATAGAATTTATTAATGATGATAAAAACAACATTTGTTTGATCTTCATAGAGGAAATGGACTTTAATGAATGATAATTTAAGCCTTGAAAGTGTGGTTATGAGGCTAGCATATTTATTTTTACCAAGTGTGTCACTAGTACTATTGTATATAATGGGCCAAATGGTTTTATACTAATCCTCACCTAGATATTCTTAGTAGACATATTAGCTTATCATATGGTTAGAATTTATACTTTGATATTAGTCAAATGGAAAAAAAGGTTTTGATTCATTTGTTGGTGTATACAACCAATTTTTCTTTGCCAACAAATTCTTGGTCCACCATGACACCCATTAGCTCACCAAATCGATCCAACATTCTTCTTGCCTCGCATTTTGAGCATTTATTCCTCAAATGTGAACATATTGGCAAAAAGCAAATGCATTGGCTACAAAAACACTACCTTAGATAACATATTCACAAAAATAGATTTTCCTATCCAAAGTTGGCTTCCCCCATGAGACTTGTCTATTAATAGTCAAAACTACAAAAATACCACCTATGAATACATTGCCAACATATTTATAGGTAGTGTTTTTATCTCAAGTACAAAATATCAAAGTCTTAATTCTTAACCCTTTTGAGCCTCCCACCATTAATGAGGCCAATATTTCCTTAGATCCGTAGCCCCTTCCAACATCTCTCCAAGTCCACGATTTACTATTTTGAATATCTTCCATTAATGGCCACTTGAAACCAATTTCAAAAACTTACCTTCTATAAGCATGTCATCATTAAAAAAAATTTCTCCTTCCAAGGATCCATGGCTACCTAAAAAGCCAACCCTTGGATGGTCTTCTCAATAAGAAATTTCATGCACTAAAACTATGAAAAAAAATTCTTTGAAATTTCTCTCATTGATATCAAGACTACATTCAAGCATTTGAGGGTATTTTACTTACAACCAAAGGGGAAAATCAAGGGAGGATGACTTGTCTTTGTTTGGTTTTGCTTTCCCTCTTACTTTATTCTTGCTCTTTGGTATTTCATATATTTTTATTTGCTCACTAGAATTTTCTTTGTCCTATCATTTAATCCTCATCACTTGGTTATGTTGTTATTTTTATTCCTTTATACTCTTAAATTTTGACTAACGCTTATCTATTCCCTAGCATATTGACCTTATTTTGGTAGCATTTTGGTATGATTCATAAATTATTTACCTTTCTATATATGTATTATACTTTTCCTTACCTGTTTCTTCTAGAGTTTTGATCCATGCTTATATATTGTAGACACCTAAAACACATAATTTTTAGGAGACTACTCATATGGGTACCTTTGTAGATCATATTAATGATCTTGAACCTTTCCAAGGCTAAGTAGTGATTCTAATCACTCATCTAGACAATCTAGGCCTATTCAACCTTAGTCATTGATGACATCAGCAACTAAGATCTCAACCACGATTGACAATCATGGCTAGGTTCCTAACCACACTGAGCAATAGCGGCTAGCCCTATAATAAACTCGACCATCTTAAGCCGAGAAAAATCAATTGCAACCATCAAATTACAATGGTTTTGGGAAAGAAAGCTTCCAAAGGATTCCTCCCAACTACTCAGGCCAACTAATTCTTGATCTTGGCTTCCTTGAGAAGCCAACATTGGTATTTGGAGAGTCTATTTATAGACCCCCAAAGAGGCAAATGGGGAGACATGTTGAATGTAGCAAAGCCCTGTAAAACTGGAGAGCCACTTGCAACCCTTGAAGAGTTCTAAGATGTTGTACAATTGGAGAATGACACTTGCATTTGAAGCAATGGAGTTTCCAAGAGCTTGAGGAGTAAGCTTACCATTTCACACCAAGCCATTGGGAATTCACAACAATTCAATCGCAAATATATATTTAGACATCCAAGCGACCCTTGATCATCAATTCCATGAAGAAATTGAGCATCCATAGACCTGATTTCAAGATAAGGATACTTTTTCCATGGCCGCTATTATCAACAATAGAACACAGTCTTAGCTATAGTTATCAACAATGGCTAGTAGAGCTAGCTGCTCTAAGCATCAATGACTAGGGTTTGATGACCTTAATCCTTTGTTTTAGCCATAGATTTACCTTTCTTAGTATGCATTTTGATTAATTAGGCATAGATTAACCAGATTACATGCATTTCCATGGTTGACTAGCTAATTAATAGGCATCTTTGCTTACATTCATGCACTTCATGTTTGCAAGATTGCATAGATTAAGTTCCTTTATGCTTAATTTATAAGATTATATGTTTTTCTAAGTTCTTTTACATGATTCAAGCCATGCTTAATGATTTAATATCAATTTTCTAAGCATCTTTGTGCATATTTAGATATGTTCATGCTTTCTTTATGTATTTGATATGTTTCATACGTTTTCTTGGGAATCAACCTCATCATGAGAGGTTTCATGTACTTCTAAATGTGCTTTGTTGTTTCCTTGCATGCAGGTGACAGATATCTCAAAGACAAAGCATATTTTTATACCATTCCTCTTAACATTAGAGAAGGAGGTATCCTAGTAAGCCCTCAAGCAAATTTTGAAGACCTGAAGAGTCTATTGAAGGCATATACCACATGAGTTGTGGATTGTAATATGTATCACAGTGGTCAAATATTTAAGAGGGATGTTCTTGTAACCTTGTTGTAAAGAGATTCAAAATGATTAATAAAGATGGTCACATTATTTTAATTTTATTATTTGCACTTGGTTATTTGATGATTTTGTCCTTTTGATAGCTTATTATCTAGTTGTTAGAATTTTAAAGCCTCTTTCAATGGTGATCATAGTGGAAACCCCACATTATTCTTTACATTTATTGATCTACATTTTTTTTTGTGCAGGTACCAATCGTGGTTTAAAATAGCGACACAGACTCAACCACGGTTGAAAATAGTGGCTAGAATCTTATCTGCGCTAAGTGACATCAGCTAGTAGAGAATAGAAAAAAATAGTAAGCAACTTGTTTCATCGTCAAATGAGGATTCCAAGTTAGTTAAATCTCTCTATGTTTTCATGCCTTTTTTCTGTGTTTTGTGAGTGAATGCAAATTACTGATATTAACTAGCAAACACAATTTATTGTGAAAATATCTTGTTTGCTACTAGCCATTGCTAGGAACAGCAGCCATGTCTGTTGGTTGTCCTAGCCTCCAACAACTAAGATTTTTAATTGCTTTTCTGTCTAGTGGCTGAGACTGTCTCCTGCTACATAGAATAGCGGCCATTGTGTAGGATGTGTGTTAGAGTTTACTTTCTTGAGGCCTAATTAAAGACTAATTTTATGATAAATTTGTATTGCATACTTTGAAATTCAATATCATTTAGTTTTACATTTCTTTGAAAATTAAACATTATTTTCTAAGTATATACAGAAAATAATCATGAATGCTTCTTGATGCATATTTCATTAATGCAAAATTAGAAGACACACACACAACACAATTCAATTAAAAATCAGTGGCATTGGGTCTTCACATCCAACCCATTGATCAAGACCAATAGTGGAAGTTATTACCACTCGATTGGCTTATATAATATTGTACTATTGATACCTATTCATGGCCAAGGCTGATTCAAGAACTATCTTATCCATGGAAAATAGAACACATTCCTCTTAGAAAGGGTGTATCTCTGACTACAATGTGCTTTGGGTGAGAATTGGTAGTACCTATGCTCCTTGCCCGGTTATGGATTTCATCTCCATATCTCGAGGGATAGACAACCTGGATGTCATTACCGGGTTTGTCATTACGAGTATATAGGTGAAAACCTTTAACTATCTTAGAGTAAAATAAATATTTTTTAAACACGATGAGATTTAGACTATATGCTAAACAAATAAAAATGCACTAAACATTTTTAGGATGCACAGAGAAAATTTAACGAGATAAACACTTTGTATACTTTGTATTCTTTAAAACTTACATATGAGATAAGTTCACAAATCATGGTTAACACATGGAGAGTCCACCCTTGACACACAACCGAGGCATAAATTAAATCTCCAAACTACACACAGAACAACGCACTTGAACCTCCTATACAGAATATTCCCAAATAATGTTTGACTAGCATTAGAGGTGACAACTCGATGCATGGGAGTTCTCATCAGAATATCCCAATCAAAGGACATAATACACATTCATCTCATGACAGAACTAAGGGTGGTTCAAGACCCCCATAATCATATGATAGGCTTAGAGAAGATACAACCAATTAGGGGTAAGAGGAAAGGGTTGTGTTAGAACACAGACCCTCAAATACTAATAAAATCACAATGAACCTGGAAGGTTTACAATAGATCTCAATACTATTAGAGTCCATCTATTCCCATAATCTATGATTGGATTATCATCATATTATCTTAAAGTAGTCAAATTAGACAGGTTAGTCTTTTTATTGACACCGAATGAGAAGCGTTCAAGAAAAGCATTCGCCAACTACTCAAATCTAGTGATGCTATGCCTCGATAGTTGGTTATACCATTCCAGGGTTGGGTCTGAAATGGTGATCACAAAAGTCCTTAACATCAAAGCATCATTGTTTTGAATTTAAAAACATAGATTCATGAAATTGGTCACATGTTCTTGTGCGTCGTCATCGCCTCAAAATTTATCCATCTTTGGCATGTTTAAGTGATTGGGATATGCTAGACCTAGGATCGAGGGATACAAAGGTTGATTATGAATATTACTTAGAGTAGGCTTTTGGTAAGCCATTCCCTATTTCTTGAGGGATTTAATTTTCTTAGCAAGGATTATGTACGCTTGAGAAGATATGATTTTTTCTTCTCTAAGTGACCTTTGGGGTGCAAACAGTGGTAAATTCTTTGAGATCGAGATGGATAATTGTGCTCATCGTCCATGTCTACTAAATATGGTTCAAGATACTGTTAAACCTGGTCATCTCTCTTTCACTCCTCGTACTGACTCTACTTAGGCTAATTTAGCGATTGAAGCTATTGTTGCCTTGAAGTGTGATGGGAAGTACGATGAGTATGGTGCTCTACTTACCTAGGGCATAGCTCTAAGTACAATATAGCACATCTTGTGTTACATTGCTCTTTGTATTCACCAGTGGGAGGTAGGTTAGCCAGAGCTAACCTTTCCTCTCTCTTTTATCACTCCTGATTGAGGATGCGTTGCTATCATAAGTGGTGCTCATACAAACATTGTCAAAGCAACATTTGTTGGTGTGTGTCTTCGTTTTCCAATCGCTCACACTCCACACACAAATCTTCCAATTGGTCTTGAAGGATTTGCTACCTTTAGCCTGAATAAAGCCTACGTACCTAATATACATGATTAGTTGTATAAGGTCTTTGGCTTCTTAGCTCTATGCACAGAGCTCTAGTGTTATGAGTCTTAATGTAGTGATACGCTGTGCTCTTTACTTTATCAGCATAAGCTGCATTGATATTTTGTTGAGTTATTTATTCCATGCTCGCATGTGTGGATGGGATGTTTATGCTACAAGAGCATTTTTAGAATTCCCCTTGGGTATACGTATGTCTCTATATGTCCTCACTATGCATACTCTCAAAGCAATAGTGGGAAATAGAGGTCCTACACTCTAATCTTATAAGAGCTTGATCTATTTGATTGAGCTGACTAGTTCTGCAAGGTTTATCAGGAGGCATGCCATTTATCCCAATAGTATTGAGATCGAGCACATACCTCCCTTGCTCGATGTGGTTTGAAACTCTTGTGGGCCTGCGATTTGACATACCCCTTTCATATTGCCCCTCATTGGGTAGATCTTATCTATTTCTATCTTGTAATGGCGGGGGTCTTGAACCACCCTCATTTATATCACGAGAGGATCTTGTATTTTATCCTCTAATTGGGGTTTCTTGATGAGAACCCTCATGATTTGTGTTGTCACCTCTAATACTAATAAAACATCGTTCAAGAGCATTATGTATGGGAGGCTCAACTTCAATGTTTTATGTGTTGGGTGGAGCATCAGTTTCCACCTCAGTTGGGGAATGAGGATGGCGGCCCCGTGTTTTGACCATAACTTGTGAATTATATCTTATGTAAGTTTTAAGACAAACAAAGTATACAAAGTGATTATCTCGTTTAGTTTTTCTTTGTATTTCCTAAAACTTGTTTTATGCGTTTTGATTTATTGTGAATACAATCTAACTCTTATCATGTTTTCAATAGTTGATGTAACTTTTAGAGTTTTTAAGGTTTTCACCTATACACTCACAATGACAAACCCGATAATGACATCCAGGCTATCTACCCACCAAAATACGAATATGAAATCCCTACCCGATTACAGAGCATAGGTACTACCAATTCTCATCCAACACACTGTGGTCAGCGATACACCCCTTCGAAGAGGAATACGTATAATTTTCCACATATAGGATAGTTCTTGAATTAGCCTTGGCCATGGATGGGTCCTGATGATACAATGTCAGATAAGCCAACTGAGTGGTAATGACTTCTACCATTGGTCTTGATCAGTAGGTTAGATGTGAAGGCCCAATGCCATTGATTTTTACTATTAGATTGTGGTGTATAATTGGTTGATTTTAATTTGCATAAAAAATTGCATCAATCAGCATGCAATGCTCTTTTCACCTACATGCATATAATTTATATTTTATATTTAGATAATGCAGAATGAAAATGCATTTTAGAGAATGCAAATTAACATATGAAACAACCTTTGCACAAGCTTCAAGCAGGTATACCTACAAATGAGGCTAAATAGTAACCACTACTAAAAATAGCAATGCACAGTCTCGATCACTATAGATAGTAGCAACTAAAATTCTAGTCATTGTCTTCTCAGGTGGCTAGCAAAACCAGCCATTGTTCCCAGCAGCAGCTAACAGAAGCATAAAAAAATAAATTTTTTTTACCTTTAAATCCTTTTTCTATGTGTTTTAATTACTGCTAATGCCTTTCAAAAAATAGAATAAGCAAGAAAACAGAAAATGAGATAGGACCTCTTACCAATGGGATCCACATATGATGAAGAAACATGTTGCTAACTATTTTTATTTGTGATTTCTACTAACTGTTGTCAATCAAGGTGGTTGCGATGGTAGCTGATATCGTTGATGGTGGCTAGGACTTTTAACCATTTTCAATCGGAGCGGTTGTACATGCATAAAGGAAAAAGACAAAAACATTAGTACAAATGAAAAAATAGGGTCAGTCCAGTCTTGATCACCACTTGTAAAGCTCTAAAAGTATACATCTAATCTAATTGCAACATGATAAACAAATTTAAAGCAATGAACATATATAACCAAATGAATTTGCAGTAAATAATACCTCCTTTGTATTAATAAATTTTGAAGCTTAGTTACATATTCATCCCTCTTAGAGACACCATGTTCGATACATGATTACAATTGTTTTGAGCCCCAAAATGGGGGTGATGTATTCTATAGGCTCTTTAGATATCCACCACTTTGCTTGAGGGCTTATTAGTTGCCTCCTTCTCTAGTGTCAAGAGGAATGATCTTGAATAGCTTTGAATCCTTGATTATCCCTATCACCTGCACACAAGAAAACTAGAAAACATATCAAAAGCACATGATGCCTCTCAAGATGAGGCTAGTTTCCAAGTAAATGCAAGAAAGAAAGCTAAAACTTAAAGGTAATATGAAATGCACAAAGGAATGTAAATATGCTTATAAAACTAAGAATGAACCATGAAAATGCTATAAAGATAACTAATCTATGCTAGATAAAGCTAAATACATGCTAAAAATAGGAAATCTATGGCTAAAGCAAAGAAAATGGTATGTCAAACTCTGGTCGCTATCGCTCATAGCAGCTGGCTTTTCTAGTCACTGTCGAAGTCAACAGCTAAGCCTACAGGCCACTATTGAAAATAGTGGCCACAAGGAAGGTATTTTTCTCCTTAAATATTAGATCGATGATGCTCAATTTCCTTGACAAATTGATGATCAAGGATCGCCTATGTCTCAAACATGGATTTAGTGTCAGATTATCTTGAATTCATGGTTAATTGATTGTGAATTGAAATATTGATCCTCAAGATTTTGGAAGCTCCATTGAACTAGAAATAGTTGTCATTTCACAATTGGATAACATTGTGACACTCCCCATGGGATATAAAATTTCTCTCCAATCTAACAGGGCTTTGCTTCAGTCAATTCAGGTTTCATGTCTCTTTGGGAGGTCTTTAAATAGACTTTCCCAAGTCCTCATATTGGCTTCTCAATGAATCCAAGATCAATAATCATCGGGCCTAAGTTGTTAGGAGAAAACCTCTGGAAGCTTTGCAACCAAAACCACCCAAGAATTGTTGCAAATTGGTTAGTTACAACTAATTTTTCTTGGCTCGGGAAGCTCGAGTTGGTTACAGGGTTAGTCGCTCTCACTTGGCACAGTTAGGGGTAGGCTGCCCTTAGACGCTATCGACAGTCACGACTAGCACTTAGTCACTTTGATCACTAGCGATTGGTATCTTCGTTGCTATTGACGCCAATGGATAAGGTTGCATAGGCCTAGAATGCCCTAAATGAGTGATTAGAATCGTTTTTGGGTATTGTGAAGGTCCAAGCTCATTCATATGGTCTGTAAAGGTGCCCATATGAGTAGTATCCTAAACATGACATGTTTTAGGTGTCTAAAAATGCTCCTTTTGGGATGTGTTGTGTGGAAAACACGATGCTGAGCAAAAATAGATCACCTAAAGCCATATTATAGGCTTTAGGTGTCTACATATGTTTGTCTTTGATTGAGTACATTTAGTAGTTAGTCCTAGGGGACTTCTTCCTTCTAGCCTCCTAGGAAAGGGCCTACTCAAGAGTTCTAGCAAGTGAGGATAATCCCTCCATTATTTTATTTTTGTAATACTTCATTAATTCCTGGTATTAACATTTCTAGTTCTTGCAACGTTAACATAGTCATTTTATTAAATATAGTAAAATAAACTTATTCAGATCTAGTTAAATAGATTGAAGGAATAATTATTTGGTTTCTATCCCTCATTTATTTGCATATACAATGTTGGTATCTTGGCCAATTAAATATCTAGATTAATAGATAAAGGTGGTGCTCATCATTTTTTGATGCCATTACTAAGGAGGATGCCAAATATAAGTAGAGAATAGTAGTTGAACAAGGATCCTTGAACTAATGCATGGTGTTGACTATCAAGTTCTCCAATAAATTGATGTTCTAGCCTAGTTCCTTCACTTAGGAAGATCCCTAACTGATTTATTCTACAACTCAAATCACTCAAGTTATTAATTTATATTTAAATTCAATTGTGTTGTTTAATAGTTAAAATTTACAAACAACTGTGTGGGATAGTGACCCTAGGCACCAGATGTTTTGTATAAACTATTTTTTAGCATTGCTTTAGAATATTCTAGTTGATATTTTTATGGGTGATTTATATGAGGATGTGATCCAGAGCCTTAGGTGCTAGCCAATAAAAACTTGAAAGATGTCCTAGATTGAAGCACTTGATGACTAACATTTGGGAAGAAGATATTGTAGCCTCAAGTGATAGCCAATGAAATTCTTCTACTTTTTGAACCAAGATCTAGTCAAATTTATTTGAGCATAGGATATTGGTACCGTAGACACCAGCCTATAGACTTTTCATAGATTTTGATTTTTTTTTTCCATTTAGTTATATGTTTTTTCCCAACAATCCTAGAGATAATTGGGATCAATTTATTTAAAAAAAAATCTAATTAAGGTTATATTTCAAGAAGATATGATGAATTTACACAATTTGTAATAGAATTGGAATAAGTTGTCTATGAATTTACACAAGTTGTAATAGAATTATAAGTGACACCAATATTTCATAAGTCCCTTCAAACCCCACAAAACTCTTTCATTAGAGCATGAATGAACAAGTTGAACATGATAGGGGACATGCTAGAGACCTTTCTACATATGGATATCCTATAAATCTACCTAGGGACCCTTTAGCCATGAAGAACGATTATCCTTCCAATTTATTGGTCCTCTAGGGGACTATTTCAAAATATGCAAGTCAATTTCTTTTTGAATTTTGCATATTGTGTCATACATATGACTATACTATCGATGCATAAATATTGGGATTGTTCCCATCCACATTAAAATATGGATATTTATGGTGATTTATGGGTCTACCTGATCATTCTATAACTATATGGATCAAATGCAATATTAATTCTTGGATAATATTAGAAATATTGTTGAACTCAAGAAAAGAGAGATGAGATATTCTACTGACACAATATGAAGATGAAGCCTTGGAAGATTATCTAGAGCATTTTTTTCTTGCTACATAGAAACAACAAGCTTGCCTAGATGATGAAATTATGAAAACTAATTTGTTAAAAGGTCTCACCATAAATAGTATAAAGAAATTATATTAAATGGATGTTTGTGACATTTCCAAATAGAACCTCTAGAGAATTGTTGAACTGTGTAGAAATTATTCACAATCATGAGTTGGATCATGATATTCTAATACCATATCTAAATTAGATAGCGACATCACAAGAGATGAAATCAGTAACTTGTTGTAAGGCTTCAAGGACGATATTATTAGTACTTTATATTCTTCATTGGATATATAACAACTAAAGCCTCAGAGGAAGTAGCATTGGCAACACACTATCTAAGATACAAGAAGAGACATGCATTATATAATTTTCCCTTGGATAA
Organism: Wollemia nobilis; assembly: GCA_028583015.1. Taxonomy (NCBI): domain Eukaryota; kingdom Viridiplantae; phylum Streptophyta; class Pinopsida; order Araucariales; family Araucariaceae; genus Wollemia; species Wollemia nobilis. Next base: position 4,114,340 of record JAQPPZ010017206.1, on the reverse strand, counting down.
AACATCCATATGTTTGTTGTGTTCTCATATGCATGAATGTAGAAAATTCCCATTGGTTGAAGAACTCAAGACCATAGCATTAAACAATTGACATGAAAAGTCAATCAACTTAACCAAAGGCATGCTTGTCAACCATGAAATCAAGGTACATTTAAAACCTAAACTTATTCAAATTTTTATTGTTCTTTTCATCAATGGGTTAATATGGAATGGATATCACACCTATTTACTTAGGCTCAAAAATTCCATGACCAAGGCCAACACCATGATAAAATCCCACAATAATAGGGAGGACAACAACTCCACACAAATGGGGAGGACAAATAATTCAACAATAAAATTATCCCTTTAGAAACCAACTAGGCCAAATTAGTGCTCCAATACAACCCATTTTATGACAACCCACTCAACCTACTCAACCTACATTGAAACCCAATAATAATAGGCCTAATTGACCTATTTATAATTATGTAGGTGTTAATGTCATTGCTAAGAATGTTATTCAGTTAAAAATCATGAAAAGTTCTACCCAAGTGTAGGGATATTCCTTTCAAACCAATGGAAAAAAACCCAAACATTAGATAATCCTCGATAGAATGATATAATTATATTAAAAAATGTAGGTAGCTCAAAAGAGTAACCAACATAGAAAATAGAATCAGAGTTAACTCCTTTATTGTCCCAACGTCTAGAAGAAATTACCAAACCTATTTCCAAACTAGGTTCTGATTTCCTAGATGAAATTTATAATATCATGTTACAATACCTTTTTTATAGGCATAAAAGGATGTTCTCATAAATGTTAAGGTTGTGTATGAGCTCTGCTTTGGATAGTCTAGCCACAAGAAAAATAATGACCTAGTTACAATACATGTGTTAGAAAAATGTATGGACTTAATGACAAGGAAACCACTAATGCTTGAATATGATGATCTTAAAAGCCTAGTGGTTAATGTTCAAATTGGGAATGTTTTGATCAATTTAGGAATTGTAATAAATGTAATGACAAAAACCACTTTGTAAAGGATTGGTTTATCTAATCTTCAAAAAAAAACCCTACCATTTTGTAGCTAGTTGACATGACAACTGTAGTACATGTGGGAGTAGTGGAAGATGTAATTATTACTTTATATTCTTGGGAGTATCCTATGGATTTAATCAATACTTCAACCTAAATCATTCTTAGGGGTTTATCCTCTTATTTTAGGTAGACATTGGCTAGAAACAACTAATGATTTTATAGGATGTAGGGATGGAGACACGATGATTTCCAAAGGATTTAGTATTTAAAATTTGTCCTTGTATCCTCTAGCCCAACCTTTGTTTGAATTTGAAAATGCTTTGTGGGTAGATTATTCTAGTGAATAAAATTTCGTTCAAAATTTATCTACTGCTATTATCCAAAGACATTTAGATTAGACTCCTCTATTTTTTAAGAGTTATTACATCATAGCCCATGTGAGAAATCAAGTGATATAACCACCTCTCACAAGGTATATGCATGTAGTATAATATAGGGATAGTTTAAAGTTTGGTTAAGAGTTTGTTATACTTGAAATAGATATTCTATGTACTTAAAGATATATTATTGCATAATGCAAAGTATAAAAGCATTGAGTTCTAACATGTGGTATTAAAGTAGGTAGAAGGAATAAAAATCCTGCTTCTGATACTCCTCTAGCTTTCACATAAATAAGCCTCAAATAGAACTTCATTTTAGAAAATAAGTTTCAATAGTAGAACAACCCTATTGAAAATTGATTAAATCAAACCTCAAAAGAGAGGTAATCAACTCTATGAAACAAAATTTCATGGTAGATTCAAATGTCTTAGGGTGAAAAACCCTTGCCAAATACCAGAAAGGTAAAAGCCTTCAAAGCATTAAAAAGTATTTTAATCCCTTCTAATACCAATAAGGTCATAAGATTACAAGTAACAACAAGGGCAATTTTAGCAAGAAGAAACAAATAGGTGATAAGTTTCCCCTAAAGAATCAATTGTCATTTAAAAAGGTATCAAGAAACCATAGAAGTTCCTTAAAGAATTATAAGAAGATAAGGAAGTCATAGGATCTCCTTAATAATTGCTATAAAATTACTAGCTTTAGACTACACGTAGAGAAAAACAAGAATTAAGTGATTGCATTACCCCTTCTAGGTTATTTGGAAGAAAGTGATTCCAATGGGAGGATTGAATTTTTTGATAGAACAAAAATATGTTTTATTACTACTTCCCTCCAAAGGAAAAATTGCACAAAAATTCCAAGAAGGAATGCAAGGAATCATAAAGTAAGAAGGTTGCAGTTGAATGACCCACACAATTCAAATATTTTATAGAAAATGCATGCGACTGCATAAGACTTAGCTTCAAAGTGGAGCTAATAGCCAAGGAACAAAAATTATCCCTATGAAAGCAAACAAGAATATTCCAAAATTGGAGCAAAAATAATAAATGCATGTGAAACAACATAAGTCTTCCAAAAACAGACCTATCCAAAGCATTAGAGTAAATTAGAACAATTGTTAAATGGAAAAACTTTCATGAAAAAATAAACAAGCAAACATCCAAGAGTGAAATGAAATTAGGCATCTATAACCTAAGCAAGTAATCAAACCACTATTCTAAGAAGTTTAAAGAGTGGACACATCGATAACCACCTATAAATAAGTTCATGGTGATATCTAAATGAACAGAATAAAGGTGCATGTGTGAATTGAGGACAATGAAAAGACATCACAAAGTTCACAAACACCTCGTGAGGAGTTTAAAAATAACAAGTTTTCTATCAGGTAAGACATCTATGTTTTCAACACTCCTTATCATAAGATATTTATAGAGTAAGGAATCACTCTATATTAAGAGAGGAAAAAGAATAAGAGATGCATAATATCTTGGGCGCTAGATTGTAAATGATGTAAGGCATCAAAGAAAACTTTGAAAATAAGTATTAGATAAAGCAGGATAGTGTTTGATAAGACAGTGAGCATAAAAGAAATCTAAAGGATCCAGTGCAAGAGTGTTGTGACGAGAAAAAAGGAGAATCTAAAAGTAAGTTGTCTCTAATTAAAATAGCACAAAGTAAGATGCCTAACAACATTGAGAGCCTCAACAAAAATACTCAAATAATATTAGAGCATTGTAATTGCAAAGAAAGAGAAGTCACATAAGACAAATCCAATCAGATAAAAGATAACTCATACCATAAAAGCACTAACAATATCAACACTAAAATAGGACATGTTTTAATCAAGAGATAATGTAATTTTATTCAAATAAAAGTATTCAACACATAATCCCAAAAGGAAGTGCTTACATTAAACCAAGTTTAAATATATATCCCACACTTCAAGTGGAAAGTGACTAGAAGAATATAAAAGGGAGCCCTAAAAAAAAAGGTGCATATAATATTTTTTGAAAAATAAATATTCAAAAAAGGAAGGGAAAATTCCAAGAAGGAAGGAATAACATACCTTCATTTAATGTGATAATTATTTCTTGCAATTTTTTAAGCATCAATTAAAATTCGAGTATAGGCTTATCTATACTCATAAAAAAAATATTTTTTGAGGCAGATTTAGTATAAGAAAAATTTTTAAAGTTTGTGAAAGTTTACTATGACCAATGGAGCTATAAAGTTCTTGTTGCCAAATTCCTAACTACAAAGGGAAAATGATTATTCTACTTGGAAAACTAAACTCAAAATGCAGCTTGAGTTTGACGAAGTATGGCGAGTGGTATACAAGACCATTACTCATCTTGAAGAAGAAAATGAAGACCAAATAAAGTTCAACAAGGCAGATAGAAAGATAAAATTAATCATCAAGTTTGGAATAGCAAATGAAGTACAAGCATACATCTGGGACTTAACCATGGCAAAATATGTATGGGAGAAGCTAAAAATAATATTTGAAGTAAAGAATCAAAATCAAATTTTAATACTCCAAATCTAGCTTCATTGTTTGAAGATGAAGAGTGGAGAGAAACTAGAATCCTTCATGAGGAGAATAGTTGAGTTGCAAGCATCATTACAAGTGCTAAGAGTAAAGGTATATGATGAAACTATAGTTCTAATTATTTTCAGATCTCTCCCATAAAAGTACAATATTTTTATGACATAATTAAATTTTACTAAGGAAACATATTTAAAAAGTTGGTGAACCTACTTTAAAAATTAGAGGCCTCACATATAGTAAATGAAGAAGAAAAATTACTTCTTACAAGTCAAATGAGAAATCAACCATTCAAAAGAGGCATGAGACCTCCATAGAACTTCTAACAAAGAAACTATTTTCAAATGTATTAGAATCAGATAAATGATTCTCAAATAAGTACTTTCCATACACAAAGGATGTGTGAACATTATGGTATAAATATCCACACCATAAGGAATGTTGGCAAAATTCATTCAAAAATTGATCTTCTTCATGAGAGATGAATTAGTAGTAAGATAAGTCATCTTTCGACAATCAAAATCAATCTTGGAAAAATGCACATCAAAATAATGTAGCCAAGAAAAATTAAGTTAAAGAAAAAAGAGGAAAAGATCAAGAAGAAAAAATATATGTGTTTGTTGTACAAGCACAATTGAGACAATACAAATTTGGTATGACTCCAAACATATGACAGGTTAAGAAAACTAGATCCATTTAAATCCTCCAAATTATTATACAAGAAAATTTACATTAGTTGATCACTCCAAGCCAAGTAACCAATAGGAGGCAACATTGCATAGATATAAAGGTGACCATTATAAGTGTAAACCATGAAATACATTAAGGTCAAGAAATTCATTACATTCTAGAATGAAGATGGTATGTTCAAAGTTAATTCCTTTTCTACTCATTTTTCCAAGTACAAAGAAAAATATTTGCAAGATGAATGGACTATTGTGAAGAAAGCTTTGAAGAAACATGGTATAACTTGTAAACTCGATCTTGTTGAAAGAAGATTACCTATTTTTGCAACTCGATCAAGATATCCATACATCATTATCAAAGCCCATGATCTCATAAGACTCTTATCAAGGAGCGTACCGACACTACATGCAATCATGATATTAAATGATGAGATGCATTATGACTCCATCAATATTGACAATATCATACAAGATAAAGGGAGATTAATTAGATAGAGTTTACAACTATTAGGCCCCAATGGTTCAACTTTAAATACTATAAAGCTCTTGCTACATTCTTGTTCAGGAAACTATGATAGCTATGCGATCATTCAAAGGGTTGAAATAATTATCATATCCAAGGACTTATGATAAAGGGAGGACTTGCAAGAAATATAGGATTTGATTAAAGAAATGAGAAGCAAAGAAAGTAAACTAGCGAAATAAGTCTTACATAACTTTCATTCCCTCACATGAAAGACAAAAATTGACAACCACTCAATTCAATAGGTGATATTGGATGCATGGTAGCACATGCTTCACTTGAAGATATTGAAGGAAATACATAATTCATTGAAATATATAAGTATTAGAAATCATTGAATAATTATTTGTAATACATATATTTTTGTTGTGCATGATCGATGGAACCCAACACTCCTAAGTATCATAGCAAAAAGTCTACATTGAGGGGATAATTTCTCTCTCATGTTCCAAAATCACCCTAGAATTGTTTTTGGTCATAAGCTAAAAATAGAGCTATGACTATGATGTAATAAGGAAGCAATGTTAGAAGTTATTACATCATAGCCTAGTTATAAGGCAAGTGGTATAACCACCTCTCACAAGGTATATGCATGCAGTATAGGACAAAGATAGTTAAAATTTGGTCGAGTTTGTTATGCTGAAAATAGACATTATATGTGCTTAAAAACCTATCATTGCATAGTGCAAAGTATTAAAGCATTGAGTTCTAACACTATTAGATACAATTCTCTTTGATAGTTTTGATGACAATTTAGTAACTATAGAGAGCAAGGAGTCTCTAAGATAACATTATGATTCTACAACCGAGTAAGAAAATAATCAATTGATAGAATCTAAGGATCAATTCTCATTCATCAAAAATTTACATCCCAAAATCACTTTGGCTGATCTCACATATTCCAAATATACAATGGTAAAATTTGAGGAAAACAGTTCACTAAATATATCAATAGTATTGTCTTATGGAATCGATGCTTCCATAATCAATATTGGAATTGGAATACTTTACTACTTTTCAATTTTTACTACTGCACAAATGTCATCTCAATCAAGAAGTGATGGGCATGGACTCCACTAAGCCTATGTTTAAGCAAGTAGAAATTCAAGCTAATTAAACATTGAATATCAACAATCAACATGATTTTCCTCAACAAAGAAAATTGATTCAGCTTTTAAGGAAGCACAAGAAAGTATTTGCTTGGGAATATACTCATATGAAAGGAATCCATCTTGATATATGTACAAATCAGATCTATATCAAGGAGGATTGTTGACTAGTAAGACAACCACAAAGGCATATCAATATTGCTCTTTAGGTAATTGTTAAGGATGAAATTCAAAAACTCCTTGAGGTGGGTTTCATTTACCCTATCTTAGATAGACAATGGGTATCTCCACTAGTGATAGTTCTTAAGAAGAATGAAAAATAGAGGGTTTACATATATGTACATACTATTGTGAGCTCAATAAAGCTACACAAATGGATAATTTTCCTGTCTTTCATTGGTCAAGTCCTAGACACTTTAGATAGTAAAACATATTTTAACTTTCTTGATGGTTTTAGTAGCTATAATCAAATTCAAGTAGCCTTGGAAGAGATTAGGAGAAAACAATTTTTACCTACCCAAGGAGAACATATGTTTATTGTGTTCTTTATTTTAGATTGTGCAATGCTCTTGCTACTTTCCAAAGGATGGATCTCTTTATATTCTTTGATATTTCACATGAATGTATTGAGATTTATATGGATGACTTTAAAATATATGAAAAAACTTTTGATGTAGCTCTTACTAATTTAGATAAAGTGATTATAAAATATCAAATACATAAATTATTGTTAAACCATGAGAAGTGTTACATCATGATGATAGGAGTAACGCTGCACTTTAATATCAAAAATGTTAACCCCTAGATCTTATATTAGGATTTAAACAACGTGATATTACCTCAATAAGTATATGTATATCCTATAGTACATTACACTTAGGGGTTCAACTACAAGAAGGATCAAGGTTTTCAAATACCAACATGATAGCATAGCCGAGGGGCAGCAACAATGGGCTAGGCTATATATGATATGTTATCGACTAAGTTATGATAATTATATGGAGTGGAAATTATTTATTTATTTATTTATTTTTATTTTTATTTTATTTTTTATTTTTTGTTATACAGGAGAGTTGATTATAACCACATTATTTTTAATAATTAATAATTGCAGGTTCAAATTATATGGGCTGCTCTTACCAAATCTATTTCGCTATTATTGATCCGGTGTGAAGAGGACCACCGGTAGCTCAGGATTCATACCGTCGTGCAATTCATATCATCATCATCGGTCTGACGTACACTCAGAGGATTCAGATCAACTACTACTTTTGCAAACAAGCTACCCCTATTCCATTTCAATACTGTTGACCGAACGTGAAAAACCACCGGTAACTCGGGATTCATACCATCATAAAATCAACTACTTTTGCAAACAAACTACCTAAAAGTTTTGAACTTGGTAAGTAATCCATAGCCCTAGGGGAGAGAGGTGTAATGTTAGTCATCGTCTTGTGAGGTGGTGGGAAGAAAGGAGGCTGACTGGTCATCACCTGCCTGTAGTGGTGGGAAAAAGAAGGCTGACTGGTCATCGCCTACGTGTAGTGGTGGGAAAAAAAGCAGGCGGACTGTCAGAACACAAGCCAATGAATGGCGAGGTCTTGTAGACAGGGTCGGTCGTTGAGTGTAAGATCTTGTCAACCATACGTGGCATGGGCTAGCTTTGTCCACATGTCAGTCTTGAGAGTGCTAAAATCACGTTTGTAGTGCTTATCTCTGGAAATCACTATGAATCATGTTTCCATCGCTTTCAAACATGAGGGTGTCAACTGGCAGTGACGTTCAAGATGGATCGATGTGACCTGCCAAGAAAATAGATGTCAACGTCACATGGGAGAGGAGGAAAGGGTGACCGGGCCAAAAAAATTGGCGACGACACGGCCACTGAGTTAGACATTCATGGGATTTCGAAGTGGGTGGGCTGATTCTGGGGGATGGGAAGGATTTTGGGGGGATGATCACATGTGCCGGAAGATTATGGATGGGAAATAGATTTGCAGCACAGAATTGAGTTATGGCACTGGGGACATGAGGCAGCACAGGATTTGCTGCGTGACTTGGTAAGGCACGAAGTGCTGGGAATGACGCATGGTGTCTTAAGGCGGATGTGGAGGCAGTCATTGCTTTGGTGTCATCCGAATTAATTCAATGAACACCAAATTAATTCAATGATTGATAGGGCTGGGAGAGGTACATACTGTTTTGACTTTTGCAGCGATATCTAACTCACCGTGCATTCTGAGGACTTTTTAGCCTCTCCATACTGTTTTGACTTTTGCAGCAATATCTAACTCACCGTGCATTCTGAGGACTTTTTAGACGAGGTCTTCTTTCTAGTGAGCTTAATTAGGAGGATTTTGTTGTGTAAACTTTATTTTTTCGGTTATATATGAGGTCACAACTACATTATTTTTAGTAATTAATAAGTATGGATTGGAAGAGGTACATACTGTTTTGACTTTTGCAGGGGATATCTAACTCACCATGCATTCTGAGGACTCCTTAGACGAGGTCTTCTTCTCTAGTGAGCCCGATCAGCATGATTTTTTGTGTAAACTTTATTTTTTTAGTTATATAGGAGGTCACAACTACATGATTTTTAGTAATTAATAAATACGTGTTAGAAGAGGTACATACTGTTTTAACTTTTGCAGGCGATATCTAACTCACCGTGCATTCTGAGTACTCCTTAGACAAGGTCTTCTTCTCTAGTGAGCCCAATTAGCAAGATTTTGTTGTGTAAACTTTATTTTTTCGGTTATATAGGAGGTCACAACTACATTATTTTTAGTAATTAATAAGTACGTGCTGGAAGAGGTACATACTATTTTGACTTTTGCAGGAGATATCTAACTCACCGTGCATTCTGAGTACTCCTTAGAAGAGGTCTTCTTCTCTAGTGAGCCCGATCAGCAGGATTTTGTTGTGTAAACTTTATTTTTCGGTTATATAGGAGGTCACAACTACATTATTTTTATTAATTAATAAATACAAAGCAAGATTTTGTTGTGTAAACTTTAATTTTCAGTTATATAGGAGGTCACAACTACATTATTTTTAGTAATTAATAAGTACGTGCTGGAAGAGATACATATTGTTTTGACTTTTGCAAGCAATATCTAACTCGCCGTGCATTTTGAGTACTCCAGAAGGGTTCCACGAGGTCTTCTTCTCTACTGAGCTCGATAAGCAGGATCTTTTGTGTAAACTTTATTTTTTCGGTTATATAGGAGAGTTGGTCACAACTACATTATTTTTAGTAATTAATAAGTACACGCTGAAAGAGGTACATATTGTTTTGACTTGTGCAGGCAATATCTAACTCACTGTGCATTACGAGTACTTCCAAAATGGTTTGATGAGGTCTTCTTCTCTAGTGAGCCCGATCAGGAGGATCTTTTGTGTAAACTTTATTTTTCGGTTATATAAGAGAGTTGGTCACAACTACATTATTATTAGTAATTAATAAGTATAGGTTGGAAGAGGTACATATTGTTTTGACTTTTATAGGCGATATCTAACTCATCGTGCATTCTGAGTACTCTAGAAGGGTTCGACGAGGTCTTCTTCTCTAGTGAGTCCGATCAACAAGATCTTTTGTGTAAACTTTATTTTCAAAAAAATTTCGGTTATATAAGAGAGTTTGTCACAACTATATTATTTTTAGTAATTAATAAGTAGAAGATTCAACGCACAAAACTCTTCCCCTTTAACCTATTCAACTTCATTTATTATCCAAACTTTATGTTAATAAATTTGATGTGGAGGGCACAACAGATTGGATTCCGAACCCCTACAATTACTCGATTTTCTTAGTTATAGAGAAATGCATTTAACTTGGCTAGAAGTTATAAAATTATAATGGCTCAGCTTCATTTTATATTTTTGTTAAAATATTTTTATCAGTCTACTTTTTCCATAATTTATGTAGTGGAATACAATGAACTTTGCCTTAGATGTGGAATTTAGAATTTAGTTATAGTCTGGTTCTTACTTCTAAAATAAATAAATAGGTAAAATTAATTAATTAAATTAAATTTTGTTTTAAAATTAAGGTTTAAACTTCGTGACTTTTACATTATTAAAAATTTATATTAAAATTTGAATAATAATTTTAATTTGTCAAAAATATTTTTAAAATAATATGGTTCTTATGAATTGGGTTCTTTCCAATGGTTTTAATGTCATTCTATCCAATAGAGGAATAAAGGATGTCAAGGTTTTGGTGTTTCTCTTCTACCAGGAAGGCCAAGAGAAACTTGAGGACCTTGTTCTTATGGTTACATCCAAATCCATTTATAAAACAACAATGTTGTTCTTAGCCATCAAGGGGATCTAGGTGGTTATTGGATAACCCACCTCTACCTTCCTCTTTTGGGGGTGGGAGAGGGGTCTTGACCTCCCACTATTGGTGGTTGGAGTGTGAAATTAAGGATCTAGGTGGTAATTGGATGACCCACCTCCATCTTCCTGTTTTGGGGCTGGGAGAGGGGTCTTGACCTCCCACTATTGGTGGTTGGAGTGTGAAATTAAGTAAATTCCTTTGCCTTGCTTGAGCAATCTTATCCTCTTGGAATTCCCTTGAATCATAGTAAATTTTTAATATTTCTCATATTTTGGTGGCCTAAGAGCAACAACAAGATCGTTCATAGATCACTTTAGGTCATGGTTAGAATACTCCAACAATCTTGGCCCTTACTTCAACTAGTGGAACTCAAACAAAGAATATACATTATCATTAGTTGATGTTGTGTTATTTGCTTAAAGTTTCTTGTGTTTATTGCATTTTGGCATTACCATTATCGTTCCTATTTTTTTGAGTAAAAGCTAGGTTATATTATGCTATTGTCGAGAACATTACAATATTTTGGTGCTAGCACCATCCACCAACAAAAAAATAAATGAGGTGGATAAGGATTAAATCATCCATAATTGAATAAACATAAGAATATAAACTAATATCAACAAAAAGATCAAGCTATATCCCATTGCAATACATCGTATATCATCACTCATCTATGGGAGAGCCTATCATTTAGTGAATTTTTGGGCATGTCTTCTATAATATCTTTTGAAGTTTTACAAGAAGAAATAGAAGTAATCAGTTCATAAATTTGTTCATTATTTACTACCTTCTTTTTAGTTTCATGTTGGACCTTCTAAAGATCTTGTATTATGTGAGAAAGTTGATGAAGTTTATCAGTAACATCTCCTAGTGTGTTGGAAGAACCATGTATATGGGAATGAATGTGTCCCAAATATAATAGAAGATCAAAGATGAAGTCTGCTAAAACTGTATCCCATGGAAGAGCAGAATCAATAAACATATTTATGCATCTGAACTTCCAAAAATGCTTGAGAAGGATGAGTCTACAGACATCTTAGAGTTTGGGGTAATTATCTCGGTGGGAAAATCCAATTAGAGAAAGCTTCCAAAATCTAGTGAAAGAGGGGAATAAAAAAGTGTAGAAGACATCCCAAAACTATTTAACCATGTCACAAAACCAAAACAAGTGGATAAGATTTTTTGAAGCATTACAAAATTTACATTGAGGAAAATATGTAATATCTAAACATGTAGAATTTGGAAAATTTTGATGCAGAAATCGCCATCCAAGAAGTTGAGTTTTGGATTCAACAAGATCCAACTATATTTAATGGAAGAGATTCTATGGTCACTAACCCATCTCTAGTCAATCCATATTTTGTAGATAATTTTGCTCAACTTTATAAGGACCTCACAAGGAATGGAAGCCATAACCAAGCCACAAGACTCTTTGAACAAAAAGGGAAGGGAGCAATAATTATGGATCTAATTCTAGGTAATAATTAAGCAACTACCCAAATCCTAAATATCTCTTATTCTATTTATACCTTTCTTCATAAATGCTAGTCCTCGAGTAGCATTGCACAAAGCTAAAGATTTATCATTATGGAGAATAAGCTTATTCTACCAAATACTATTTAGACTGATGCTTAGAGCATGTCTTAAGGAAACAGACTTCAAAGTCAATAAATGAAAAACTAATTGCCAATATTTCCCGGTATAGGTAAGAGGAATAAATATTTTAATTGTAAATTATGGCTCTTTAAGGATATTATCCTCTAATGGGGTTTATTTCCATTTACCTTTGTGAGTAGATTGACATATTTTTTATTGACACAGGTGTTTTCAACATTTTTCATCGGTGATGGCTCTAACAACCCATTTTGCAGCTAAAAATTTGCTTTGAGTAAGAGGAGTAATAAACTTGAGTGCAAAGTTTCCATAAGATGGTTTCCATTCCCACCTCCCCATCCCATTTGATCCATAAAAATTTATGAATAACCTAAGTTAATTTGTTATAGGCTTCCTGAGGGCCATCCAACAAGAGGAGTAATAAACATGAGAGTTTTTCATAACTTTATTTGCAACTTGAATTCTTCTTGCTAAGGAGAGAAATTGAGTCAACCATACATTGAATTTCTTTTGAAGCCTTTCCATAACCCAGTTCCACATATCTTTAGGAGAAATATTAATCCCAAAGAGGATTTTCAAGTATCAAATAATTGTTCCATGAGGGATGATCTTTCACTTATCCAAGGCGTTGCATCTACTAGGTGTGAAAGAAGTATATAAGACTTATGTTTTAGAGTGGTTGATATGAGAGCCAAAGACATCACAAAACAATTATACAATCTCATTAATCGTTCCCACCTCTTGATGGGTATTTTGAAGAAAAATAAGAGAATCATCAGTAAAATATGAGTTAAAAGCACATTTATCAGGAAGCTCAATACCCTGAATAAGGCCATCATATTGAGCCTTATGAAGAAGATAACCAAAAGCATCGACAACCAGAACATACAAAAAATGAGTAAGAGGACAACCCTATCTAATAGACCATTGTAGAGGGAAGGAGGGAGAAAAAGATCCATTAACCTAAACACAAGCTAAAACATCACCAAAGACCATACCAATTTGATTATAGAATTTAGGACCAACATAAAGCCAACAAAGAATACAATTTTATTCTATCATATGCTTTATCAAAATCAAACTTAACCAGGAGGACATCTTTATTGAATTTGATAGATCATTGCATTATTTCTTAGAAAACCATATTGTTTTGGGAAAATAATAGCTTGTGCAACAATTTTGAAATTTAAATATATAGCTTTAGCTATGATCTTGTACAAAATATTGAGGAGGGTAATATGTCTCTAGTTGGAGTTTTGGTTTTAAGTCGTTCCTTTAGAAATAAGTTTGATTAACCCTGCATTGATATATCTAAGGAAACTATTTTGGAGAGCTTCTAGATATACATGATAAATATTTAAGGAAATGATATGCTTGAATTTTTTATAAAAAATATATTGGAAGACCATCCATACCAGGAGCTTTGTCATTCTTCATAGAAAATGAGTATTATGTAGATTGTTCATAGAAAGAGGATGTTCAAGCTATCCATGAATATTGGGGTCTAGTAGGAAGGGAATCTATTCTTGCACATATTCCATTAAAATAAGTTGGTTTTCATCCCTTGGTTGCATTGTAGAAAACTAAGAGAAGTGGGTTACAAAAGCTTCATGATCTCATTAAATTTGGAAAGAGAATGATCCAAAGTGTCCTCCAACTCAGTAATCCTTTTTGAAATATTCCTATGCTTGAGGTAGTCAAATAAAAATGTAGTTCCCTTGTCACCCTAAGATATAAAATTAAGAAAAGATCTAAAATGCACCCCTACAGCACGATATGACTCATAAATTGTTGCCTAATTTTTAGCATTAGCTAGATCAAATTGAACAACAATGTTAGCAAGGTATTTCATAAGCATGGAATGAAGATGAGAGATCTCTTTATGAAGGTGCATCTCTTGAATCTCATTACTCCTAGCAATAGAGGACCCATACCATCTAAGGGAAGAAATAGTATTGAAAATAATTGTTTCAAACCATTTGATCTAAGCCATTATTACTAGTTGGACTAAGAAATATGTTCTAGACATGCTCTACAAGGTGGCAATAGGTAGGTATGTCAAGGGGTAATATTTAATTTGAATGGAAGTGACATGGAATCAAGGGAGATAGAGAAAAAATGGATAGAATATAATATAGGAAGGTGATCAAACTGATTTATGTGAGAAAGAATGTGAACATGCTCATGGATGGGGAATTTATCCAAAAAAATTATTAAAATAAAATATGTTGAGACAAACAAGCTTCCTAGAAGATTCTTGAGAATTTCTTTGCAATAGGAGGCTTTACCAAAGAGAGGGTCATGCACACCTAAAAAATGGCAACAAAATAGCCAACTACCAAATTTAGTTGTAAAAAGGGGTTTGCTACTAGCCTAGATTTTATCACTAAGATTTTCAATCATATTAAAGTCTCCTTCTAGGATTCATTCTATAAGATGGAGATAAAAAACTAACCATTCCCAAAGAGTTATACAACTAGGAGGCTCATTGGGAGCATAGATAGAACAAAATCCAATAACTCGAGAGTTGAGAGCCAATCTAACCCAAAGACAATGGTGAGCAAGATCTTCACCATGGTATAAAATAACATAATTAAGGGACCTGGATATGGCTTTACCATTAGTATGAGATGTAGTAAAGGTGGATGCATATCATTGACCAATAACTTCCTCATAATGGGTTAGACTCTAACAAATGACTTTTAATTCTTAAAAAAAATAACATAAATATGATTCTCTACTACAAATTTTTGTACTTGAAACTTACGATAAGGGAGGGAGAGTCCCCTAATATTTCAAGATAGAAGATTTAAAATCATGAGTGATTTGGAGGCTACTCAACCTCATGAATTAGAGATTGGAATTTTTTTTTATTGAAGGGCAACAACTGTGTATTGTCTAAATAGGTTTGTTGAGCTAGAACCATAGTTTGGGCAACTTGAGAGACAGATCTCGCAAGATCTTTGATAGAGGGTTTTTTTCCTCTATATGGATGGAGTGATTTTAAGGGGGTCAATGAAAATTATCACTTACCTACCAATATCCACCCATGTGTCATATGGTTGTCTTTCATGAGTTCCACTGAAGGAATGAGATTCAACTCAAGGCTCACAGTTGAATCCAATAGAGCTTGTGGATTAACAGGAATATTCGAGAATTTAGTCTAAGATGTGGAAGAGGCAAGAGGGTTCATGGGGGGTATGGCCTAAGAGAGTGGAGAACGTTTTTTAGGAGTTAGGGGTGTTGAGTGCCATCGACAAACAATTTATCATCTAAATTATTAGTGACGACTTCTATATGAAGGCCATTAGTAGGGATTTTTACAACTATTTTTTGAGCGGTGGCTTCCATTTGTTTATTTTTAGCTAATTTTTTAAGGTAATTTTTGATCAAGTGTCCAACTCCTCTCTAATAAAAACAAGCATTGGGTAAGTTTAAGTATATGAGGGGTTGATTAACATGGAAAATTGGTGCATTGACATTCAGAGAGGGGGGCAATGACTTGGATATGTCCATTTCCACACAAATACAAGGATGAAATCTATAATTAGATAATTTTTCTGAATTAGGGTGAGACCACAAAACCCTACCAAGAAGAGCATCAATTTTATCGAGAAAGAGGTGAAATTAGAGAGATAAAAGGGAATATTTGTCCAAAGAGGATATTTTCCCTAGGGTCCCTTCGGATGAAAATCCAAAGACCAACCTTGAAGATAACTAGTTTGACCATAGATAATCCATGTTCTATATTAGAGATATTTTTGGGCATGTTTAGGGTTTGAAAAGGAGATAATTATGTGCACCCTTCCTAGCCCTCGAATAGCCTCAATTATCCATCCTCTATTTTTCCCAAACCCCTCTAACCCATTTGATAATATTAGACTCAAGAGGTATCCCTCATGAAAAAAAAAAAGATGACAGTACATTCAGACAAGTCATTGGATACTCCAACAAGCGAGTTGGAGTAGCCAATGAACTGTTTGTAGGGTTCCCAAAGGGAGTTTGGAGAACTTGATATTCAAGAACATTGAGGGATGGAGTTTCATCCAAACCTCACATCCCATGTAGACTAATACTTTGCATCCAAATGCTTCTTCATCACAGAATTGTGTCTATCGTCGGATGGCAATTATTGTCCCAAATATTCACTCTAAGCTATTATTATTTGCAAAAGTGAAATCAAATTTTCAAAACATAATACCACTAGCTAAGAACCTAGGATGTGTTACAAAAATCCTAAAATTACAAAGTATTTTTTATAATGTTTAATCTTGGTTATTTTCATATCCCACAAATTTAAATGTCAAACAAGATATAATTTGTACTGTGTCTTCAATTGCCTTGTGGTGCCTATAGAAAAATATTCGTGACCAAAACATTGCTACTTAACTGCAAATACTTACCATTCAATTATTAAAAAGCCTAATGTGGTATTTTTTTAGCATTCCCATCCCAGCCATGATCTCTCGTAAGACCAAGAGCTAAGATTATTAATAGAGGGTTAACACAAAACCACGCGTCAAGATTGAACCTTGGACCTCTTGAAGAAGATCTTAAGCAAAAACCGTTACACTATCCCCCGAGAAAATATGCACCACAAAAATCACAAGAAAAATGACATGAATATTTTGTGGTATTTTGCAAGCCAAAGGGACTATGCACTTCTCATTTTTTTTAGCCATAGATTAGGTAGTAGCTCATGCCATGCAAAACCCCTAAAACAAATTTCGTTATCAACAACAACCCATCACAAACTCACCTTACTATTATTATTAATTTGCATTGAACACCATGCATCTATTTAGATATTAAGTTTTCCTTTATTGTCCCTTCAGGTTTTGATGTTTTCTTGCTATGTAAACTTTATATCCTCTAATATGATGTTAAACTTGCTATATGTTTGGACATAATATTTTTTTGTTTGGATTGTGATTTTAACTTATTTATATCAACACTTATATCTTTTTTATTATTTATTTTATATATAAATTTAAATATATAATTTTAGAAAATTATAAATCTATCTATAAACTTGATCAAATTTATCCTTGAAGGAACCCGTTGTAGTGGTATGACCTTGTGAAGTTAGCCGTCCGAAACAAGGGCAGTGACGATTTTTCAAGTCATGAAAAATAAAATTGAAAATATCTATTAGCCATGGTTTGGATGATAGGAGGAGCAATAGAGAGCTAGGGCTTAAGTGAGGTAAGCCATTTTTTCTAGGCATAGAATAATTTAGCTAAGTTTATTTTTTCCTTCTTCATCTTAGAAATTTTGCTTGTAAATTATTATAAATTTTTATCAAATATTATATTTGCTATTGGATATTTTATTAAATTTTAGTAGATTTTGAGTTTTAGTTTTCTTCCTATAGACACTAAATTTTAGTCATTTGCACAACCAATCAATGAAAACACCCATAAATCCCCTTTCACAGTCCATAAGGTTTAAATTTGAATTTATTTGAATTCAAACCCATGGGTGGTGCAAAGTCCACATGCATTAAATAGCTCCCACTACCCGCCCAAGTCAAAACATACGCATTAAATGCCTAAACATGCCACCCTTTTCACACTAGATAAAAATAGGCACTCCAAATCTTGGGTACCCTCCCCTGTCCAAAAAATCTATAAATAACCCCCTTTTTCTTCATTTGAACATTAAAAAAAATACTACCAAAGTGCTGCCTAGATTACTAAGGATATAGGGTTTTATGTATGCTTTAATGTGCTTTTAAATCTCATTTTTTATTATGCATATGTGCTTCCCGTAGATGCTACTAATGATTTGTAGTGGGCTTATGTGTAGAAATCAAGGACAACAAGAGGCTTAGGGTGGTCGCTTGTACCAGTAACCAAAACCCGTCTGAGACTCACGAGTGTGACAAAGGAGATACTATGCTGCACCATTGAAATCAGTTGTAAAAGGAAAATCCTCCTTTTTGGAGGTAGCATTGTAAAAACCCCAAGAGGGTCTTATTGTAACCAAAAGGGCACATCTTATAATATCATATTTCATCTCTTCATTTACATGTTATGGTGCAATTTTCTTAGTCATACAAATCGTGATCATGGTAATTTTTTTAGTTATTTGTTTAGCTTGTTAGTGTTTTAAAAAAAAACTAATCCTCTATTTTTTTTGTGGGTGAAATGTTGTTCCGCGCTTGTCAGATTTCTAGTCCATATTCACCTTCCAGATAGTATCCAAGAGGTTGGTGCTATAGGTAGGTCCCATTGAGAACCTCATCTCTTTAGCATTATAATTAAAAAAACAAAAATCATTTTTATGTTTAGTTTTTTTTTTTTGCTTTTTTTTAACTTAAAAGGAAGAACTTACATTTAGGTTTTATTTTTTGCTTTTTTTACTTAAAAGAAACAAAAAAATTACATTTAGGTTTTAATTTTTCTTTTTTAAATTTAAAGAAATAAAAAAAAAATTAACTTTAGGTTTTGATTTTTATTTAAACAAAAAAATCCATGATCTCGCCCCCTCACACGGATGTGCCTCCTTGCTCAACCATGCGACTCTCTATGTCGCCATCCCAAAACCCTCCCCACTTAGCCCTACAACTCCCTTATCCGTGCTCCCCAATACTCTTGTGGCCCTTATTATGCAACCACACTTTTCCTCCAACTCAACCCTATCCCCTTCTCCTTCCTACCTTCTCTCTCTCCCACTGCAACCCTTGTTGTACCCCACTTCACCCCCTCTCCTAACCTAATCATGTTTTTCATGGCCCACCCCATGTATCCTATGGACTCTAACCTCTTATTCCCTTGTGCTGCTCAACCCGGTGCTCTCCTCACCTAGCCCCTACCATGATCATCATCACGGTATTCGCTCTACCATCCTCTCATATTCCTCCTCTACCCCTCGCATAACTTAATTCGATGCTCTCCTCACCCCACCCTCTCATTTCTCTACCATTTCCTACTCTCCAATCCTTGATCCCATCCTCCTGACCCTTTCTCTCCATGATATCTCTTCCCTATGTATCCTCTTAAGAATTACATCATGTTGTGCAACCCCTAGCCCATGCCCCTCCACCTAACCCTAGCCCCCACCCTTCCTGATACCATTCCCCTATGGACTCCCCTTCCCCATGTAGCCCTTTTTACACTACAATCTCATCCTCTTGCATGGCTTACACTGTGCTATGTAGCCCCCAACCCATTCCCCTCCACCTAACCCTAGTCACCACTCTTCCTGATCCCATCCCCCCATAGTATCCCCTTCCCTATGTGACCCTCATTGCACTAATATCCTATCTCCTTGCGTGGCCTACACCATGCTACATATTCCCCAACCTACATCCCTCCACCTAACCCTCATTACACTATGATATTGTACCCCCACACAACCTATGTCACATTGTACACCCCCAACCCACACCCCTCCATCTAACCCTAGTCACCACCCTTCATAATCCCATCCCCAATGACCTCGCCTTCCCCACTTGGCCCTCATCATGCTGTGATATTGTTCCTACTCATGTGACTTTGTCACACTGCTCAATCCCATGGCTTCCTATGTTGCCACTCGGTCACTCCCTTCCCCCTCCTCACCGCTCTCCTCTTGATTTTTCCATCCTCCTTCGCTCTTCTCACCCAACCCCTCCAGCATGAACACATTTGTGGTCTCTTGATGCCCTATCTATGGTGGCCTCCTCCATCGCACCACCTCTCCCCCTGTTCCATATTCACCCCGCCATTGTGCCCTAGTCCTACCTAAAAAAAAACAAAAAAAAAAAAACATTAAAAACATTAGACACAAACATTAATATATAAATAAACTAATAACACATTAATTAGAACCCTTACACCCATTAAATATTAAAAAAAATCACAAACAAAAAACATCACAACATAAACTACCCATGTGACACCTTATCTCTTTTAAAATCTTTGGTTCAAATAATCTCTAGGTTATTTCGATCACTTAGCCATGCTTATTCTCAATTAAATCTCCATTGAATATATTTTGCTTTGAGTGCTATAGTCCTTTTCTAGTTACCTCGGGTGTTCTCTTGAACCATGCATATATCACATATTAATAAAATTTTGAGTTTACGAAAGATGATGCCATATGTCACTCTAGCCATCAAGTAAATGATTTCCCCTGGTCATCCCATCATGCGCATAATCCAAACTTGAGGATCCAACTAGCATATCTATTATAAAAATAAATAAACATCAAATCAAGCATAAAAAAAATAAAAATCAATAAAGACATATTGTCATGGATTCTTAGGTATTTTAGACATCTCCATGCCTGGCTAGTAGTGGAGCAATATCAAAGGATTATGGGGCTATCTCCATTGGGGCTATAGAATCTTGAATGGCAATGGAGTATGCCCTCCATGTTGTGACATGTCTATCACATTAGCGACCTTTTGTACAAACCTCTGATCTCTTGCAGATGGGTTAGCTTATAATGGTTTGAGTTGGAAACGGTTAGTTCTACCTCACTCAAAATGGAAAATGAACTTCATTACACACAGTTTGGTCCCTGATAACCTTGATAAGATAGACTAGTCTTAGTATCTTCGAGCACCTAATTTATTAGTATATGAGTTTGATCGATGTCACTAGGGTGTTTGAGCTTCCTAAAAGCATTTCAAGATTCTTTCTCTCTAGGACACATGCGCTGACAACTTGTGTCACCTTCACTTATCTATTTTTCTCACCCCTTGCATATTTTACATCTCACTTCGTGTTATCCATTCTATAATCATGTCATTACCATTATATTCATGTCCTTGATTAATACATTATAGTCATTAGTAGTGATACATGTCTAAGAATTTTTTGAATGTTAATCCACTGTACATGGATCCATCTATTCTATTCTATCCCATTTGTTATCATCCATTTATATCCATTCATACTTAAATCATATCACATATTCATCATTCATCAATAATCACATCTTCCTCATTCATAAATAATCACAACATTATCCCTACACTTCACTTGCTAGTTTCAAAAGGTTGCACCATTTGCCTCACCATATCAACAATCGCATTTTAGTTCAAAGGATCCAAAGACACCAAATCCTTTGGTCAACATCTAGAATAGATTTTTTTTTCTTACAATAGCTTCATATTTTCTTTCTTATTGTAGATCATCTAGCCTAGATCCTTGATTGAACCTTGTATCTAGTGCTCTACTCTAGACACCTGGTGGTTGTAGCGACTGGTTATCCATGCAATTCAATAGGATGAGTATATTACCATAAGGACACTCGTAGTTCAAAAAGACAAACAAAGCAAAAAAAACACACCATAATTTTTCCTCCCTTGCATACCACATTTTTCTCTTTTCCCATTCCACCTTTTATCAATCAGCTCATAGATGTTATTCATTCTATCTTCCACCTACCCGCCACTTGAGAGGGTAGACAATATCCATAAAATTTTATCCCAAACAAGTTCAATAACCAAACATCCAATCCTAGAGTCGCATGTGTTCAAGAATCTTTACTTAAGGCTATCATGAACCCTACTATGCTGGGTCTAAATGCATAATTTCTCCTCTCAATCAAACTCTAATAAAATTTGATTCACTACAAACCATGCCTATGTATGGGTCTACATGACATATTCTCCATCGAGGTGGCAAAAATTACCGATCACCTATAATCGATTACAACATCGTGAGAACATCTACCATATGGCTGGCTTATTTATTGCATCAAGTGATCTCATCAATCTATCAAAAGCAAATATTCATAGACATTTGTCCATTCCATGATCAAGGAATCCTATATTGTCCTTGATTTTTGGTAACCTTACGTCACCCTCCTCAAGCCCAAAAGTTGCTTTCAACATGCACTAGCTAGTCATCATCACCTATCCATTATCATGCATCATCAATCCAACCAACTAGGTATCTCTTATTTTTGCATTACCTTGTGCTTCCACACAACACGATACAAAAAGGGGGATCTGTAGACACCAAATTTTAGTCATTTGCACAACCAATCCATCAAAACACCCACAAATCCTCTTTCACACTCCATGAGGTTTCTTTTAAATTTATTTGAATTTAAAATTCCCATGGGTGGCCCAAAGTCCACATGCATTAAATAGCTCCCACTACCCGCCCAAGTCAAAACATACGCATTAAATTCCTAAATCCTTTTCACGCTAGATAAAAATAGGCACTCCAAATATTGGGTACCCTCCCTTCTCCCTCTAAAAAATCTATAAATATTTCTCCTTTTTCTTCATTGAGCATCCGAAAAAATACTATCAAAGTGTTGCCTAGATTACCAAGGATGTAGGATTTTATGTATGCTTTAAGGTGCTTTCAGATATATATTTTTATTATGCATATGCTTTTCTCACAAATGCTACTGATGATTTGTAGTGGGCTTGTGTGTAAAAATCAGGGATAACAAGAGGTTTAGGGTGGTCACTTATACCAGCAACAAAAATTTGTTCAAGATTCAAAGTGTGACAAAGGAGATACTATGTTGCACCATTGTACTCAATTGTAAAGGGAAAATCCTCATTTTTTGGAGATGATATTGTAAAACCCCAAGAGGGTCTTATTGTAACCACTTTCCATGGACCGATTTATAGCTAAATTTCAAAAATCGTCTCTAGCATTAGAGGTTAGTAATAAAAGCATAGAGGATCGATCCTTGCTTCTCAAAGATAGGGTAGTTTTTGGTAAATGTAACGGGTATTGGCCAAGGGCTTCAACATTGAGAAAATGAATTGATAGGAGTTGGAAGTCTCCAGGAGTGATTTTATCCTTTCTTGCCAAAGGTTTTTTCTTAGCCATTTTTTTTTTCCAAGAAAGAAAGAGATAGAATCCTAAAAGGAGGTCCTTGTTTATGGGAAGAGTATGACTCTTCCTTACCCACTAGTATGAAGGCCTTTCACCTAAAAATGAAAATATATCCCTGGTACCATTCTTGGTTAGGATGTATGGGTTACCCATTGAGGTTTGGGAAATGAATACCTTCAAGGCAATAGAAAACACTCTAGGAGAATTCCTTGAGATTTCAAAAACTACACAGAATGGATTCTTGGTTATTTATGCTTGCATATTGGTCATTATTGATATAAGTAAACCTTTACCGGAAGCAATAATTATTAAGTATGAAGATAAGATGTGGATCCAAACCATATATTCTAAAAATATTTCTTTTAGATGTAGATGTCATGAGGTGGAGCATATTGAGAGATCATGCCCTAAGAAGAGTCCAACATAATCATATGTAGAAAACCGCAAGAGAAACTTACAAATGGATATAGACAAGGATGGTTTTCAACTTTCAAAAATAGAAATAGATAAATGAAAGTAAATAAACAATGGATACCAAAAAGGAATTATATTGGAATAAATACCAACTCTTTTGAGGCTTTAGCCTATGAAGAAAAAATAGATCAAATCTTAGCTAACACAATACAACAGGTTCAACACATTAACAAGGAACCATTTATTCAGTATGATCTTGATTTAGGGTTGAACATTCTCAATGAACCTAAGGATTGTGTCAGATTATATTTTGAAAAATATCTTGATGTACCATGTACCATTCAGGAGAAATAAATTGGTAAATAATATATTTTGTTAGATGTTAACACATATACCATTAATAAGGAAATACCAAAAAATGAGTAAGATAAGTCAAAAGATTTCATAGTAGAACTAGGAGAGGATAAATTTAAGGAAAAAGAAAGTTGTGAAAGAATATTGAGAAATAGAATAATAATACCTACTTCCAAAATAGGCAAGGTAAAAAGAGCAAAAACCTTAAATTATCAAGCGAGATCCAGGGAAGCAAGAGCAAACATAGAGAAAGAAACACAAACTAAGTTGGCTGAGATTTTATTTACCAAAAGACAAAATGATATTGGTAATTCACAGACATGGCCAATAGCCCCTAATGAGATATGAATACCATATCATGGAATATAATGGGTGCTAATACCCACTCAAAGTAGAGGTGTATTAGGGACCTCTGTTTAAGTAATAAGCTTGATATCCTTTGTATCCAAGAAACTAAAATAACAAAAGAAGAAGTTTCCAAAAATATGAAAGCAATATGGACGAGATATGAATGGGATGCTATAGATTTTGAAGGAGCAGCAGGTAAATTCTAACTTGTTGGAATCCTATTAGAATATCATGTGTAACCATTCATAAAACTAGGTATTGGAACCTCTTCAGTCACATGCTTCTTTGTAGATATTTGTTTCATCCTTCTCAATGTATATGGACCTATAACTCAATCAGGTATATTAGAAGTTTGGAGTGGTATTGAAGCCTTTATGAGAAGTAAAGACCAAGAAACCTAATTCATGATCATAGGAGATTTTAATGCCATAACAAAATTGGATGAAAATTTTTAAGACATTAGGGAATTAATTGGTGTAAACTCAGCTACAAGAGACCAACAAAATAGACTCCAATCACATAACACAAATGCAATAATGGAAGAAAACTACAAATTGATATTCTTCTCATTCCTGAATTCACACCCCTTCTACAAAATATTACAATCCATCATATAGCAACCGAAAACCAAAGAAACCCTAAAAATGTCTTTCTAAAATTGCTAAAAATAGATCTTCTTTCTAAAAACTTCTAAAAATAGAAATGAGTCGCATTACGCCAAAATTTGGTGTACACATCCCTATTATAATAAAAAACCTTAATTTAAAATATTAGGTCTCAAATATAGGTATAAAAAAAGATAATAAACTTCTAACAGCCAAAAAAACCTAAAAAACTCGAGAACCTATTCTAAAAGCTAATTTTGGGACACTAGATGGAGGAGTTAGGTCTCAAAAATATTTTTTTTGGAGATTCAGGCCAATAAAATATTCTCCTGATGTAGAACACACACACACAAAACCACTTTTTAAATTTCAACGCCAACGGGCGTACGGTTCACAAGTTATGCCTCTGGCAAGGTGCATCATTAATCCAAAGTATGAGATATTTCTAAACTTTTATTCAAAAAAATAATCTATGGGAGGTTGAGTTTGAAGAAGACAACTATACATGGACCAAAAATATGAGAGTTCAAAACCTAATAGCAAAAAAAATAGACAAATGCATTCTCTTAGATCATTGGCTAGATGAAGGGATTTGTACTAAAATTAATACCTTGACAAGGATTGGTTTAGGTCATTGGCCAATAAAAGTTAAAATGGTGGTAAGTGAATTAAAAATAGATAATATTTTAAATATGAGCAGATGTGGGAAGACCATCCTCAATTTGTTGATATGATAGCACAAATATGAAATTCTTCAGGAAATAATAGGTTGTATACACTTTCAAAACAAATTAAATCAATGACATCTAGATTAAAAGAATAAAAAAAACACTTTTGGAAATATTTTTGAGAAGAAAAATAAATAAAAGATAAACCTTCAAAATTCAAAAAGGTCATCATCATAATCCAAGCTTGAAGGGAATGGAGTTAGTGAATATCATAATATTTTGAGTAAGGAAGTGAAATTTTGGAGATTAAAATCGAGATAAACTTGTGAAGAAGAATATTAAAACACAAAGTTTTTTATTGGATGACAATAATACATAGATCAACATCTAAAATTAGTAGAATTAAATCAATAGAAGGGATTTGGATTGAAGACCATAGTGAAATAAAAAATGAGGCAAGGTCTTTTTATCATTATATTCTAGGATCAAAGGAGTTTGAAGTTCTTAATGATAAACTTCTACAAGAAGTTCCTTCAGTTATAATAGTTGAAGACAATAGGAAACTGATAGAGCCTATTACTCTAGAAGAAGTTCATCTCGCTCTTTTTCTTTTAATAAGGATAAATTCGTAAGCCCTAATGGGATATCTACAACATTATATCAACATAATTGGGAGATAGTGAAGTATTATTTATTGGTGGTAGTGGAACAATCTATGTTTAAACAATACATACCTTATAAAATATATGCAACATATCTTACTCTAATTCTAAAAAATAAGGATGAATAATTGTTTGATTCATTTCGACCCATAATCCTATGTAATATAGCATATAATATTATTTCCAATGTGATGGAAATTTGGTTAAGACCATTATTAGAAAAAAATATATTAGAAGAATGATGAGGATTTGTGAAATAGAGATATATTCTAAAAGGTAATATAGTATCTCATGAAGTTATGCATTCAATAGCTTCAAGAAAAGAGAAATAAATTATCTTAAAACTTGATATGAGTAAGGTCTATCATAGGGTTAAATAAGATTTTCTTTTTGTAGTATTATGAAATTTTGGATTTAGGAAAAAATTGGTAAAATGGATTGAAACTTGTGTCTCTACAGTTTCATATTCAGTGATGGACAATTGGTTAGTAACATAATCATTTAAATCCAAGAGAGACCTTAGATAGGGAGATCCTCTATCACCATATTTGTTCATTATTATGCTAGAGATTTTGGGTAGGAACTTGAAGAAGGCTTACAAATATGGGCTTATAAGTGGACTTAAGGCTAGTAATAGCATCGACAACATCACCCATAAATAATTTGTAGGTGATACAATCCCTTTTGGTAGGACAAGGATAAACGAGGCCAAATATTTGAGTAATTTATTAAATGAATATGAAAGAGCATCAAGGTAGAAATTTAAATGGTAAAAATATAAAATTTACTTCCTAAACATCCCAACTAAAATCAAAGTAGGAAAATACCATTTAATTCAAATTGAGGAAGCAAATGTTCCAACAACTTATCTAGTGATGCCCTTATTTGAAGGGAGAATGATGATAGAATTATGGAATCCAATTACAAGTAAAGTTTAGAATAAACTACCAATATGGAAAGGTATATGGTTATCATTTTTTGAAAAGGTAAAAAATTATATTGATAGAACAAGAATCAAATTATAGTCATAGGTCTACCACTTTTGTCAAGCCCTAAAATCCAAAGAAAACTCGTATTAACATCTCCAAAAATAACAAAAAATTGAGTACCATATACGGAGCAGAAACTTTGAACCTGTTGCCATTTCTGATTTACACTTATCCTAAGGAACCGAGCAATCTTGATAGTCCTACGAACACTACCCGTGCCATCCCAAAAAGGGCCAAAGAGTGCTGCAAGAGGTAGTAAAAAAAACAACAAATAAATGTTCATCCTCCATTGATCCATAAGACTCAATGGAATATGGTCTTCCTCATCCTTATCTAAGTCTTTGCTAGCTAATTTAAGAACCATTTGGTTCACCTCTCACCACTCAGAAGTGTCCCTATCCTGATTATAATTCAGCATGTATCCAACCAGACTTTCACTACCATGTTTAACCAAAATGTCAGCCATTGTATTATTTTATCTATCAACATAGACCGGTATGGCATCCTCAAACTATTGTCAAATGGACTTAATTTGGCTCACAATGTTTCTTATCCTCCAAGCCTTTGGTCTAAAATTTCTAATAGCATCCAAAAGCCCCATCATAATTTTTGAATCAGACTCAACTATGATCTTTCTAACCCCATTCTACCAAACATTAAGAGAACCTTGTTTGATAGCCAAGCCTTCAACTTCATTGTTAGTAGCTCTTCCAAGACCCTATAGTTCCCAATATAGAATCTTCCCCTTGAAATATCTTATGAGAAAACCAATGCCTGTAGCCCCTAGTTTATCCTTAGTTGCATCATTAGAATTAATCTTTTCCTAACCTAGATGAGGGGGCTACCATGGTCCCAACTTCTATGGCTTGGGAGTCCCCTCATTCACCTGAGTTTTCTTATCCCTAAAATGAGCTCTAGTAGATGGTTATCATTAGCAAGAAGAGTGCAACTAATTAAATTAGTCTTATAGGTCATTCCAACATATTATATATCCTTGTATACTATGCCAAAATCGATAGAAAAAAGATTAATATATATTACGTGATCATTTTTGTGGTTAGAATTACTTGATAAAAGGAAATTTATTTTGGTGAAATGGATCAATATGTGT
This sequence comes from Wollemia nobilis, assembly GCA_028583015.1. Lineage (NCBI taxonomy): Eukaryota > Viridiplantae > Streptophyta > Pinopsida > Araucariales > Araucariaceae > Wollemia > Wollemia nobilis. The sequence goes on along the minus strand of JAQPPZ010017206.1, from coordinate 4,086,166 downwards.
GATGATAATATAAGAGGTCTTGATTTAAGAATTATTACGGATGTAAACTTAGCTCTTAGAGGAAAAATAATTTGGAGATTGTACAAAGAGAGTCAAATACAAGGGGAAATAATTCTTCTAAGTATATTGAGCTTAATGATCCAAGCTTAATATTTACTATATTCTCTCTACCAAATGGTTCTTCACTATGGAATTTTAGAGTATATTATATTATTTGGTACATACCAATGTACCATCTTGGGTACATAACTAGAGTAGGAGTTTACTTTAGAGTAAGGTTTGAGTAGTTACTTCAAGCAAGTAATAAATGCACAAGTGTTAGAATATGCAATGATGTAAATGTACATGTAGTCCATATGTACATGAGTTACAGGATAGGTAGATGAATATTCTTGGGTAGAATAAAGGCCAAGGCACATATATTCCTATATATAGGCCTTTAAGGTTTAGAGACATAAACACACACACACACAGACAATGTTACTATAGAGAGTTAGATTATAGTAGTGAGTAGGTAAAATGTAGTTCTTCATTAAAAGTTTTGGTGTTCAAGTCCTCCATTGTATTGTATTGTACTATTTTCATGAGCTTTCATTAATGGCATATTACTGAGTTATTGCAGAAGTCTATCTCATTATTTTCCTGCATATTATAGTGTCATTATCATATAGTTATCATAGCTTGCTTATTTCACATATTGTGGTTGCATTTCCATTAATATAAATCCTCAAAATCTAACAGTGGTATTAGAGCACATGGTAGATCGATAGGCAAAAGGGAGAGCCGCAAGAGGAGATCAAAAAACTCATTTTCAAAATTTTTGAAAATACATTTGGCTAGAGTATTCTTATAAAGACTATGACTCAACATTGATTCCACTAGATTTACAAATCAATTAGTTAATATTTATTATCTCTAGATTAGAGTTTTATTCCATTACAATATCTAATACTTTATGTTGGAAATATTAAGCATATTGAGTTGTCATTGATGTCAAAGGTGTATAGTCATTGATGTCAAAAGTTCATAAGGCAGGAATATTCTTCAAGGATGAAAATATTATAAGGATGGACAATATCCTTAAGGTCAAAGAGAATAGAATTTATCCAAGGCAAGCATGAATCAAAGCAAATGTAATATTCAACAAAGGGTTATAATATTTAAATTTAAATTTAAATATTATAAAGAAAGAGAAAGGTTTATTTAAGTTTGCTTGGGACAAAAGTTTAAAGAGAAATATTTATTCAAGGTTTAAAGGAGAAAAAGATTTAAAATGCAATGGACCAAGGTTTAAGAGACATTGGAATAAAATATTCCAAGAGGAGAAAAAGATTTAAAATGCAATAGACCAAGGTTTTAGAATCAATATTATAATATTTTTAAATATTATAATATAAAGGTTTTAAAAAGAGAAAGGCGCCAAAATGCATATGGAGAAAATAAATTCGAATTTAATATCATGTCGATGTCTCCATGTGAAATCAATTTGCATATTTAAAAGGGAAAAATATTTCACTTAAGGTAAGAAGAAAAATCGATTTCGTTCGCACAAAGCGACAGCGGGTAGAAGAGGAGAAAGAAGGAGCACGGACCTCATTTGAGGAAGAGGCAAAAATTAAAAGATAAATATAAGTGAGTGCATTAGTGATCCCAACTGGGTGGCTAGTCCAGGTGGCATGCTATCCTGTGCTAAGGCATTGGAAAATAGGAGGTTAGGAGATCAAATCACGATGGCTCTGTTTTGTTAAAGTTTTAAGCAAGGAATAAATCGCAGAATTTAATTGAAGAACCCATTCACATGCTTTGAGTTTTGTATGAGCAGCTATCTCATGTGGTTGCCTAACTGTTGCTAGGGCACTACGCAAGCAGAGGTTGTGATTTTGACTCCCATGCGCTTGGTTAAGGTATGAAATTTTTTGAATAAGTTTTAAATTGCAAAGGAAATCATGATCATTGTGTTCGTTGGGCTTGTTTGATTTATTTGACAAGGAAATAATTGTTGGATTCATTTTTTTAATTATTAAGGTTAAAGTTTTTTTTTTTCAAAGGTTTATGTGCATGATTATTTCATAATAGGAGTACTAAGGTGTAGTGTGGATTATTTGGTATTTGTAAGGGCAAAGGTTTATGTGTATAATTATTTCATAATAGGAGTAATAAGGTGTAGAGTGGACTATTTGATATTTGTAATTATTGTGTGTTAAAGAGGAGAGATAAGGTGTGATATGGTTTATATTTAATTGTAATTTTGCCTTGTAGAAAAAGAAATTGTAAAGGTTTTTAAAAGCTTTATTTTGAGAAATTAAAAAGGGGGAACAAGGTATTATTTTCAGATTTGTTGTGGACATATTTGGAAAGACTTTTTGTGGATGATTTGAAAAAGAAAATTTTCTAACCAAGTTTTTCTAGTGGCAAAAGAAAGAAGATTATTCTTAGACAGGTTTTTGAGGGCACATCTTCATCAAGGCAAATTTTAGAGGTATGGTGTTTTAACTCCTTCTCAAGGTGGATTGTTTGAAAGGAATATTTTAAGGTGGAGATATAAGGATTAATTTTATGTGCATTGCTTTGATTGAAAATTGAAAATATATGTGCTAGGATTTGAAAGTAAAATTGATGTGCATTAGTGTTGAATGAAATTGGAATTGAATGTGCAAAGATTGTAAGTCAATTTTGTGAGAAAACTTATACATTGCTTTGAATAAAATTGTGAATGAATGTGCAAGGGTTAAATATCATATTTGTGAAGTAAATTTACATATTGTATATGATTGGTTTTGGGTATATATGAGCATTGTTTACATGCAAGAAAGAGGAATGTTATGAGCATATTTGAGCAGGTTCATGAGCAGAATTGAGCAGGTTTATGAGCAGATTTTTGTGAATAAATTTGAGCAAAGTATTGAGCAAATTTGAGCAAAGTTTGAGGTAGATTTGTGCAGGTTGTGTGAGTAGGTTTGAGGTATATTTGTGCAAGTTTTGTGAGTATTTTTGAGCAGATAGGATTGGTGTCTCCTATGGATAGAGGTCCACGAACTTGAGCATAGGGGATTGGTGTCTCCTTTGGGTTGGTGCTCATAAACATTGTAATAGGGAATTGGTTCCCAAGATATTGGTTGAGAAATTTTATAAGAAATATTTTCTCCATGGACGTAGCCCACATTGGGTGAACCACGTTAAATCTATGTCTCTCATGTGTGTGATGATTTGTGCATTGTTTCATTTACTGTATTGATATTATTGCTATTATCATTTGGAAAGAAAAGTAAAAGTTTTGATATTATACTATTCACCCCCCTCTCAGTATAAGCTTGTGTTCTTCAATTGGTATTAGAGTAGGTTCCTTTAGGGAAGCCTAACAACTTGAGGGAAGATCTTACAAGAACACACATGGATACTGAAGTGATAGAAGTTGCTCCTAGGTTTGAAATCAACAAAAGAAATCCAAAAAATGAAAAGGAAGGTTTGGTTGACATAGAGGAGGAACTTACTACTACTATTGTAGAATTAAAAAGGGTAAGAAAGAAGAATTCAAGATTGAAAATGTTTCTACAAGATCTCATAAACTTAAAAGTAAAGGTTGAAGAGGAAAAGAAAATTGAAGAAGTAATGATTGAGAAACTAAAGGCAAAATAGTTGGAATGTGAAAAATTGGAACATGAGGTTGTTTCTCTAAGAAAGGAAATTGAAAAGTCTAAGAATAGGTCACAACAAAATATAATATTACAAAAGGAAGAATCAAGCTCAAAAGAGACAAATCCCATGACCTATGCTGATGTATTAAGGAATAAGAAGGAAGAAAGCAGAGAATCATCATGGACAAAAGTCAATCACATAAATGGCATACAACCATATCATCCAAGGCAATCAAACAGGTTTCAATACTTCTTTCATGGTTATTATTTTTCATGTAACAAATATGGTCATAAAGCAACATATCGCATGGTCCGTGTAAAAAATGATGTTGGTATCATCAATAGAAATTCATTTGCACCACTCAACGATGTCATGTGTTACAAATATGAAAATATTTGGCACAAATCTAAATGGTGTAAAATAGTGTTTCTTGAACTTCCTAAGTCAAGCAAGAAGGAGGAAAGTCAAACAGTTCAAAAGGAGATATCTTCAAAAGTCTAGAAAAAGAAGGAACAAGAAAAAGAAAAATCTATGTTGGTACAAATAGCCATTCATGTGCAAAATGAAGGAAATCAGTGGTACATTGATAGTGGTTGTTCAAGTCATATGATAGGTGATAAAAGTAAATTTCTTTCTCTCAAGAAAATAAATGGAGGAATAGTAAAATTTGGTGATAATGCTTCTACAAAAATTGTTGGAAAAGGGACTTTGAGTTTGGATAATGGAAAATCAAAGACAGAAAATGTGTTGTATGTTGAAGGATTGAAGCACAATTTACTAAGTGTTAGTCAACTTTGTGATCAAGGGCACACAGTCACATTTCACCCAAATGGATGTGAGATTAGGAAATCCAAAATAGGAAAGATTATTGTAGATGCCGGTAGAACTACAAACAATCTCTATGTGTTAAGTGAGATTAAAGGAGAAAAATATTTTTTATCTCAAGAGGATGAGAGCTGGTTATGGCATAGAAGGATGGGTCACTTGAACTTTGACAACATAATGAAAATAAGCAACAAACAAGCAGTCAAAGATTTGCCTAGGATAACAAAACCCCCAAATATAATTTGTGCACAATGTTAGTATGGCAAGCAAACAAGATCCAGTTTCAGATCAAAATAATTTTCTTCATCCAAGCCTTTGGAATTAGTTCACACTAATTTATGTGGTCCTACAAGGACAAATATCCTACAAGGTGAGAGCTACTTCATGTTATTTATTGATGATTTTTCTAGAATGACTTGGGTAACATTCTTAAAGGAAAAATAAGAAGCATTTAAAAAATTCAAGGTATTCAAAGCACTAGTAGAAAATGAAGCAGGCAGAAAGATCAAATGTCTAAGATCAGATAGAGGAGGAGAATTCACTTCAGGTGAATTTGTAGAATTATGTGAACAACATGGAATTAAGAGACAATACTCAGTAGCAAGAAATCCACAACAAAATGGAGTAGTTGAAAGGAAAACAAAATAATTTAGGGTATGGCCAGGGCTATGTTAAATGAGTCAAATATTTTTGATGGTTTTTGGAAAGAGGTAATTCATACAACTGTTTATATTATCAATAGAGCTCAAATAAGAGTAAATCACCATAAAATCCCATATGAGCTTTGGAAAGGAAGAACAAATACTATAAATTACTTCAAAAATATTGGAATAAAATGCTACATTAGAAGAGAAGAGAAAAATTTGGGCAAGTTTGATTCCAGGTGTGATGAGGGTATCTTCCTTGGATACTCCACTAAGAGCAAAGCCTATAAATGCTACAATAAAAGATCACATACAATGGTGGAAAGTGCAAATGTAAGAGTTGATGAAGAAATAGATCTAAGAGAACCAGTTCAAGAGATTGTGTATCAAGAAGGAGAAAGTTGCAGAGAAGAAGAAGAAGAAGACACTGATGAAGATGAGACACAAAGGGCACCACCTAAGACACCATCCAAATATTACAAAAGAATCATCCAAGAGATCTAATTATTGGGAATCTAGATGAGAGACAAATAAGGAGGAAGATAATAGGAACATATGAACATGCAAATAACTATTTACTATCTAAAGTCGAGACCAAGGATTTAAATGAAGCAAGAGAAGATAAATATTGGGTCAAGGCAATGGAAGAAGAGCTAGACAAAATAGAAAAGAGTGAGACTTGGGAAATTTTCCCACGTTCAAATGGTAAGAATGTAATTGGCACCAAATGAGTCTACAGAAAAAAGTTGAATGAAGATGGTCAGGTTGTCAAAAACAAAGCAAGACTAGTATGCAAAGGTTATGCACAAGTTGAAGGAATTGATTTTGAAGAGACATTTGCTCTTGTTGCACGTCTTGAGACCATACAAATATTTTTGGTATTTTCAAATTTTAGAAACTTCAAAGTATATCAAATGGATATAAAATTAGCTTTTCTTAATGGTTACCTAGAGGAAGAGGTCTACATTGAGCAACCATATGGTTTCAGTCTGCTAGATAAGCCAGAATATGTATGCAAATTAAAGAAGGCTCTCTATGGATTAAAGCAAGCACCTAGGGATAAATACTCAAGTTTGGATAACTATATTCAAGAACAAGGTTTCAAAAAGGACATAACTGATAGCAATCTATACATAAAAAATGGAAGAAATGACTTATTGATTGTGGTAGTCTATGTGGATGATATCATTTTTGGAGGCAGTATTGATAAGATGTGTCAAAAATTTGCAAAGTATGAAAAATGAATTTGAGATGTCAATGCTTGGAGAGTTGTCTTTCTTTCTTGGTTTACAAATTTCACAATTAGATAAAGGTATATTTCTCTCTCAGACCAAGTATATAAAATAAATGTTGAAAAAATTCAAACTAGAGGATTGCAAACCTGTGAGTACCCCCATGGTTACAGGATGCAAGTTGAGTAAATATGATGAGTCTCCTGAGGCAAATCATACATTGTATAGATCCATGATTGGAAGTTTACTATATGTCATAGCTACAAGGCCAGATATAATGCATGTAGTGGGATTAGTGGTAATATTTCAAGCAACACCAAAGGACACACATGTACAAGTAGTAAAGAGAATCCTTAGGTATTTAAAAGGAACTATGGAATTTGGTTTATGGTATCCCAGGGGCAATAATTTCACTCTCATAGCATATACATATGCGGATTGGGTAGGCAATGTTGATGATAGAAAAAGCACAAGTGGAGGAGCATTCTTTCTTGGAGATTGTTTAGTCTCTTGGCTAAGCAAGAAATAAGCATCAATATCCCTATCCACGGTAGAGGCAAAATACATTGCAACAGTTGCTTATTGTACACAGGTTTTATGGATGAAGTAAACTTTAAGAGATTTCAAAATAGAGCATGATCATCCCATCTCCATACTTTGTGATAATACAAGTGCCATAAGTATTTCAAATAATCCAGTGATGCATTCAAGGACCAAGCACATTCCCATAAAATACCATTTTTTGAGAGAGCAAGTAATGGATCAACAAGTTAAATTGGAATATGTAGCTACAAAAGAACATATTGCTGACATATTTACCAAGCCACTTCCAAAGGAAACTTTTGAGCATCTCAGAGAAAATTTGGGAGTATTTTTACTCCCATCCCAAAATTGATCACCTCAAGGAAAGGAGGTGGTGAGGAGGCTATGCTAAGTATCTTATATTTAGTCCCAAGGAGCCCTTTGTCATTGATGTCAAAGGGGAAGAGAATTCAGTGAGGGGGAGCAACTTGTGAGGGGAGCAGTTTTTGGAATCCAGTTGCAAGTAAAAGAAGATTTTTTGGTAAGGGTTACCATCAATGACAAAGGGGGAGATTGTTGGAAATATTAAGCATATTGAGTTGTCATTGATGTCAAAGGTGTATAGTCATTGATGTCAAAAGTTCATAAGGCAAGAATATTATTCAAGGATGGAAAGATTATAAGGATGGATAATATCCTTAAGGTCAAAGAGAATAGCATTTATCCAAGGCAAGCATGAAGTAAAGCAAAGACAATATTCAGAAAAGGGTTATAATATTTAAATTTAAATTTAAATATTATAAATAAAGAGAAAGGTTTATTTAAGTTTGCTTGGGACAAAATTTTAAAGAGAGAAAGGTTTATTCAAGGTTTAAAGGAGAAAAATATTTAAAATGCAATGGACCAAGGTTTAAGAGACATTGGAATAAAATATTCCAAGAGGAGAAAAATATTTAAAATGCAATAGACCAAGGTTTTAGAATCAATATTATAATACTTTTAAATATTATAATATAAAGGTTTTAAAAATATAAAAGGCGCCAAAATGCATATGGAGAAAATAAATTCGAATTTAATTTCGTGTCGACGTCTCCGTGTGAAATCAATTTGCATATTTAAAAGGGAAAAATATTTCACTTAACGTAAGAAGAAAATTTGATTTTATTTGTGCAAAGCGACAGAGGGCAGAAGAGGAGAAAGGAGGTGATGCAGGAGCATCCGGCTGCAGTCGAGCAATCGTGCATTTTCTAGCTTGGGGGAGGTTTGGCAAAGCAATTTTTCGGTTTGAGGAAGTTTTGTAAGGCAAAGGGGAGAGGAGCTTCAGGCGTCGCAATATCGTGACCGGTTGGCACTACAGTAGAGAGGAGCTTCAGGCGTTGCGATATCATGACGTCGCGATATCGCGACCGTCTTCAGAGCAAGACAGAGGAGAAGAGCCCTGTCGCGATATCACGACAGGTCACGATATCGCGACTTGTTGTGATATCGCGGCAAATCAGAAGCTGCCACGTGGCTTATTTTGAAGGCAGCACCGAGGGCTAAGACAAAGCCAGAATCATAGCAAAGGACTTCGGCAAGGTGAAGATGAAGGTGGAGGGGTCGACCGCGGCCAAGTAAGGTCAAGGCCAAAGAAAATAGCGAACGGCCATGTAAGGCCAATTTCGACACGTGGCTGCCACGTGTATCAAAAAGTTGTAAAGGGCAGCACGTGTATCAATTATTTTTCATCAAGAAGAAGGCGTGGTCAGAATTACAAGCGGTCGGCCACGTTTAAGAAAACAAAGATAAGGAATGCGGAGGTGATAGCATTGAAGAGACAACAGGACAGAAGACAGTCTGACCGGAGCGGTGGTGCAGGTCAAGGAGGCCATTAATGCAAGCTCCGGGTAGCTCGGGCAGATGGCCCATTTATGTCGAGATTTTAAAAAAACCGAAAGGGGGGGAAATTTGAATTCGAATTTTTGTTAGGTGAAGGCATTAATTGCCAAGAGGATCGGGGGCCTCGTTAAAAAGCCCAAAAATTTGTAATGGAAAAAAAAGAACGGTGGACCGGAGAACAGAGGAGGCAGTACAGTGGAAGAACAGAGCCGAACTCGACCATTGTAAGCCTGCGGGCTGTTTCATTCAAGCTTGTAAAATATATATATTTTTAAAATTTTAATGAAAAGGCAGAGTTTCTTGAAGTGTTGGTTCCCGGTGCCCCGTCAGTGGTATCAGAGTAGGAGTTCCTGAGCGTACAATAGACCGCCGAAAGAGAGAGGCAGTTGTACCAGGACGTGTGGGAGGGTTTGAGTTTGGGTGAAGATGCCTCCGAGAAGAAACCCGATGGGTGGAAGAGGCATGGCAGCGGAAGATTTCCGGGCATTGCAGCGGCAAGTCCAGGCCCTGCAAGAAGAGCTACGTAGAGGACGTGAGCCGAGAAGGGATGCAGACAGTGAGGATGAAGTGGAAGAGGAGAATGAGTTTGAAGAAGAGGAAGAAGATGTAGATCCGGCCCAGGCCAGATTGTACAAGGCCATATCCCAGATCGGGAAGAGGCCGAAGTTAGAAGTTCCTACGTATTCTGGGAACTTGAACCCAGAGGAGTTGATAGACTGGGTGAATGATTTAGAAGAATATTTCGAATACGAAGAAGTTGAAGACCCTAACCGGGTCAGATTTGCTAAGACCCGACTGAAGGGTCATGCTAGCATTTGGTGGAAGGGGGTATAGCTGGAGAGAAACCGAAGAGGAAAGGAGCGGATAACCAGATGGGACAGAATGGTGGAGAAATTAAAAAGGTAGTTTATTCCCGTAGATTATGAACTGGACCTGTTACGTAAAATGCAGAGTTTGAGGCAGATGAACAGAACAGTTCAAGAATACACGGAGGAATTTTACAAGATCTCCATCAGAACCGGACATTTGGAAGCAAGCAAGGAAAAAGTGGCCCGTTACATTAATGGGTTGAGATCGAGTGTGCAGGAGGAGTTGAGCTTGGTTCGGGTAAGCACCATCGAAGATGCTTACCAATTTGCTTTAAAGGTTGAAGAAAAGTTGAACAGAAGGTTTGACAACAAGAAAAAGGTGAAAGGACCAGGAGGAAAGAACGATGGAAAGAAAGAAGGAAAGGAAGAGAAGAAAGAAGAGGAGAGCAGCAGTCGAGGTCAGAAAGAAGAAGATGAAGACCCAAAACCGCAAGTTCAGAATGATAACTACCCGAGAGGAAGGGGTAGATCTGGACGCGGGAATGAAAGGGGAGTATTTCATGGAACATGTTTCCATTGTGGTGAAGAAGGGCATCATGCATTCGAGTGTCCACAACACCGGGAAAAGACAAACAAGAAATCGGTAGGTCCCGCCAGAGCAGTTGTGGCAGTTGAAGATGCTGATTCAGAACATTCTGAAGAAGCTGAAAAGGGAGAAGCCATGATTGTGAGAAGGACCAGGCTGGTGGAAGAAGACAAATCTGAACAGAGGAGAAGCCTATTCCATACCCGGTGCAAGAGTGCAGGCAAAGTTTGCAATGTGATCATCGACAATGGAAGTACAGACAACTTAGTTTTCGAGGAGATGGTTACTAAGTTGCAGTTGGAGAAAAGGAGGCACCCACACCCGTATCAAATTACGTGGTTGCGGAAGGACCATCGAGCTTGGGTTCGGGAATAGTGTTTAGTCACGTTCCAGATCGGGAGATACCAGGATGAAGTCCTGTGTGATGTATTCCCCATGGGTGCTTGCCATTTGCTGTTGGGAAGGCCATGGCAGTTTGATCGGAATGCAGTGCATGATGGCAATGCAAATACTTACTCCTTGGTGAAAGATGGAGTGTGGCACAAGTTGAAGCCATTACAGACAATGGATGAGAAGGTGTGCAGCAATGCCAGAATTTGTCTGGTAGAAGGCAGAAATTTTTGCCAAGAAACGAAATTTGAGCAGGTTGTAAAGGCCGATGACTGTTTGTAGGAGTTACAAGAAACACGGGCCGAACATCCGAGAAGTGAAGGTCACTTCTCCAATTACCCGGGGTGTCTGATGCAGGAGCATCCGGCTGCAGTCGAGCAATCGTGCATTTTCCAGCTTGGGGGAGGTTTGGCAAAGCAATTTTTCGGTTTGAGGAAGTTTTGTAAGGCAAAGGGGAGAGGGGTCACGAAATCATGACATGTCACGATTTTGCGACATGTCGCGATATCGCGACCCCAAAAGCTGCAGAGTGTCTTTGGCGGGTTTCGTCGCGATATCACGACGTCGCGATATCGCGACCGGTTGGCACCGTAGTGGAGAGGAGCTTCAGGCGTCATGATATCGCGACGTCGCGATATCGCGACTTCGCGATATCGCGACGTCACAATATCATGACCGGTTGGCACCGCAGTAGAGAGGAGCTTCAGGGGTCGCGATATCGCGATGTCGCGATATCGCGACATCGCGATATTGCGACGTCGCGATATCGTGACCGTCTTCAGAGCAAGACAGAGGAGAAGAGCCCTGTCGTGATATCGCGACCTGTCGCGATATCGTGGCAAATCAGAAGCTGCCACGTGGCTTATTTCGAAGGCAGCACCGAGGGCTAAGACAAAGCCAGAATCATAGCAAAGGACTTCGGCAAGGTGAAGACGAAGGTGGAGGGGTCGACCGCGACCAAGTAAGGTCAAGGCCGAAGAAAATAGCGGACGGCCATGTAAGGCCAATTTTGACACGTGGCTGCCACGTGTATCAAACAGTTGTGAAGGGCAGCACGTGTATCAATTATTTTTCATCAAGAAGAAGGCGTGGTCAGAATTACAAGCGGTCGGCCACGTTTAAGAAAACAAAGATAAGGAATGCGGAGGTGATAGCATTGAAGAGACAACAGGACAGAAGACAGTCTGACCGGAGCGGTGGTGCAGGTCAAGGAGGCCATTAATGCAAGCTCCGGGTAGCTCGGGCAGATGGCCCATTTATGTCGAGATTTTAAAAAACCTGGAAGGGGGGGAATTTGAATTCAAATTTTTGTTAGGTGAAGGCATTAATTGCCGAGAGGATCGGGGGCCTCGTTAAAAAGCCCAAAAATTTGTAATGGAAAAAAAAGAACGGTGGACCGGAGAACAGAGGAGGCAGTACAGTGGAAGAACAGAGCCGAACTCGGCCATTGTAAGCCTATGGGCTGTTTCATTCAAGCTTGTAAAATATATATATTTTTTTAATTTTAATGAAAATGCAGAGTTTCTTGAAGTGTTGGTTCCCGGTGCCCCATCAGGAGGAGTGTGCACATTGTTTGAGGAAGAGGCAAAAATTAAAATATAAATATAAGTGAGTGCATTAATGATACCAACTAGGTAGCTAGCCCAAACGGTAGGCTAGCCTGCGCTAAGGTGTTGGCAAACAGGAGGTCAGGAGGTAAAATCGCTACGACTCCATTTTGTTAAAGTTTTAAGCAAGGAAGAAATCGTATAAGGTAATTTAAGAACCCATTCTCATGCTTTGAGTTTTGTGTTGGCAGATAGCTCACGTGACAACCTAGCTATTGCTAGGGCGCTACATAGGCAGAGGTTGTGATTTCTACTCCCATGCACTTGGTTGAGATATAAATGTTTTTTAGTAATTAAATTGCAAAGGAAATCATGATCGTCATGTTCGCTAGGCTTGTTTTATTTAATTGACAAAGAAATAATTATTGGATTCATTGATTTAATTATTAAGAGTAATTTTTTTTTTTGGCAGAGGTTTATGTGCATGATTATTTTAGAATAGGAGTAATAAGGTGTAGTATGGATTATTTGGTATTTGTAAGGGCAAAGGTTTAAGTGTATAATTATTTAAGAATAGGAGTAATAAGGTGTAGAGTGGACTATTTGATATTTGTAACTGTTGTGTGTTAAAGAGGAGAGATAAGGTGTGATATGGTTTATATTTAATTGTAATTTTGCCTTGTAGAAAAAGAAATTGTAAAGGTTTTTAAAATCTTTATTTTGAGAAATTAAAGAGGGGGAACAAGGTATTATTTTTAGATTTGTTGTGGACATCTTTGGAAATACTTTTTGTGGATGATTTGAAAAAGAAAATTTGCTAACCAAGTTTTTCTAGTGGTAAAAGAAATAAGATTATTCTTAGACAGGTTTTTGAGGGCACATCTTCATCAAGGCAGATTTTAGAGGTATGGTGTTTTAACTCCTTCTCAAGGTGGATTGTTTGAAAGGAATATTTTAAGGTGGAGATATAAGGATTAATTTTATGTGCATTGCTTTGATTGAAAATTGAAAATATATGTGCTAGGGTTTGAAAGAAAAATTGATGTGCATTAGTGTTGAATGAAATTGGAATTGAATGTGCAAAGATTGTAAGTCAATTTTGTGAGCAAACTTATACATTGCTTTGAATGAAATTGTGAATGAATGTGCAAGGGTTAAATATCATATTTGTGAAGTAAATTTACATATTGTATATGATTGGTTTTGGGTATATATGAGCATTGTTTGCATGCAAGAAATGGGAATGTTATGAGCATATTTGAGCAGGTTCATGAGCAGTTTTGAGCAGGTTCATGAGAATAATTGAGCAGGTTTATGAGAAAATTTTTATGAGCATATTTGAGCAAAGTATTGAGTAGATTTTGAGGTATATTTGTGCAGGTTGTGTGAGCAGGTTTGAGGTAAATTTTTGCAAGTTTTATGAGTAGTTTTGAGCAAAGGGGATTGGTGTCTCCTATGGATAGAGGTCCACAAACTTGAGCATAGGGAATTGGTGTCTCCTTTGGGTTGGTGCACATAAACATTGTAATAGGGAATTGGTTCCCAAGATATTGGTTGAGAAAATTTATAAGAAATATTTTCTCTGTGGATGTAGTGCACATTGGGTGAACCATGTTAAATCTGTGTCTCTCATGTGTGTGATTATTTGTGCATTATTTCATTTACTGTAATGATATTATTGTTGTTATCATTTGGAAGGAAAGTAAAATTTTTGATCTTATACTATTCATCCCCCTCTTAGTATAAGCTTGTGTTCTTCAATTGGTATTGGAGCAGGTTCCTTCAGGGAAGCTTAACAGCTTGAGGGAAGGTCTTACAAGAACACACATGGATACTCAAGTGATAGAAGTTACTCCTAGATTTGAAATCAACAAAAGAAATCCAAAAAAATGAAAAGGAAGGTTTGGTTGACATAGAGGAGGAACTTACTACTACTCTTGTAGAATTAAAAAGGGTAAGAGAGAAGAATTCAATATTGAAAAAGTTTCTACAAGATCTCACAAACTTAAAAGTAAAGGTTGAAGAGATAAAGAAAATTGAAGAAGTAATGATTGAGAAACTAAAGGCAAAATATTTGGAATGTGAAAAATTGGAACATGAGGTTGTTTCTCTAAGAAAGGAAATTGAAAAGTCTAAGAATAGGTCACAAAAAAATATAATATTATAAAATATAGAATCAAGCTCAAAAGAGACAAATCCCATGACCTATGCTGGTGTATTAAGGAATAAGAAGGAATAAAGTAGAGAATCATCATGGATAATAGTCAATCACAGAAATGGCATACAACCATATCATCCAAGGCAATCAAACAAGTTTCAATACTTCTTTCATGGTTACTATTTTTCATGTAACAAATATGGTCATAAAGCAGCATATTGCATGGTCCATGTAAAAAATGATGTTGGTATCATCAATAGAAATTCATTTGTACCACTCAATGATGTAATGTATTACAAATGTGAAAATAAGCATTGTATAAATGCTTATTTTCTTATTTTCATTATGTTGTGTTACAAACAAATCTTCGTGTGCAAAATAAATGAAATCAGTGGTACATTGATAGTGGTTGTTCAAGTCATATGATAGGTGATAAAAGTAAATTTCTTTCTCTCAAGAAAATAAATGGAGGAACAATAAAATTTGGTGATAATGCTTCTACAAAAATTGTTGGAAAAGGGACTTTGAGTTTGGATAATGGAAAATCAAAGACAAAAAATGTGTTGTATGTTGAAGGATTGAAGCACAATTTACTAAGTGTTAGTCAAGTTTGTGATAAAGGGCACACAATAACAATTCACCTAAATGGATGTGATATTAGAAAATCCAAAATAGGAAATATTATTGTAGATGCCAGTAGAACTAAAAACAATCTCTATGTGTTAAGTGAGATTAAAGGAGAAAAATATTTTTTATCTCAAGAGGATGAGAGTTGGTTATGGCATAGAAGGATGGGTCACTTGAACTTTGAAAACATAATGAAAATAAGCAATAAATAGACAATCAAATATTTTCCCAGGATAACAAAACCCCCAAATATAATTTGTGCACAATGTCAGTATGGCAAGTAAACAAGATCCAGTTTTAGATCAAAAGAATTTTCTTCATCCAAGCCTTTGGAATTAGTTCACACTGATTTATGTGGTCCTACAAGGACAAATATCCTACAAGGTGAGATCTACTTCATGTTATTTATTGATGATTTCTCTAGAATGACTTGGGTAACATTCTTAAAGGAAAAATCAGAAGCATTTGAAAAATTCAAGGTATTCAAAGCACTAGTAGAAAATGAAGCAGATAGAAAGATTAAATATATAATATCAGATAGAGGAGGAGAATCCACTTCAGGTGAATTTATAGAATTCTATGAAAAAATTGGAACTAAGAGAAAATACTCATAAGCAAGAACTCCACAACAAAATGGAGTAGTTGAAAGGAAAAATAGAATAATTTAGGGTATGGCCAGGGCTATGTTAAATGAGTCAAATATTTCTGATGGTTTTTGTAAAGAAGCAATTCATACAATTGTATATTATCAATAGAGATAAAATAAGAGTAAACCACAATAAAACCCCATATGAGATTTGGGAAGGAAGACCAGCTACTATAAAGTACTTCAAAATTTTTGGAAGCAAATGCTACATTATAAGAGAAGAGAAAATTTTGGGTAAGTTTGATTCCAAGTGTGATGAGGGTATCTTCCTTGGATACTCCACTAAGAGCAAAGCCTATAAATACTAAAATAAAATATCACTTACAATGGTGGAAAGTGTAAATGTAAGAGTTGATGAAGAAGTAGATATAAGAGAACCAATTTAAGAGATTGTATATCAAGAAGGAGAAAGTTGCAAAGAAGAAGGAGAAAACACTGATGAAGATGAGACACAAAGGGCACCACCTAAGACACCATATAGATATGTACAAAAGAATCATCCAAGAGATCTAATTATTGGGAATCCAGATGAGAGACAAACAAGGAGGAAGATAATAGGAACATATGAACATGCAAATATTTATTTACTATCTAAACTTGAGCCCAAGGATTTCAATGAAGCAAGAGAAGATAAATATTGGGTCAAGGCAATGGAAGAAGATCTAGACTAAGTATAAAAAAGTGAGACTTGAGAACTTATCCCAAGTTCAAAATGTAAGAATGTAATTGGCACAAAATGGGTCTACAAAAACAAGTTGAATGAAGATGGTCAGGTTATCAGAAACAAAGCAATACTGGTATGCAAATATTATGCACAAGTTGAAGGAATTGATTTTGAAGAGACATTTTCTCATGATGCACGTCTTGATGTCATAAGAATATTTTTGGCATTTTCAAGTTTTAAAAACTTCAAAGTATATTAAATGGATGTAAAATTAGCTTTTCTTAATGGTTACCTAGAGGAAGGGGTCTACATTGAGCAACCAAATGGTTTCAACCTGACAGATCAGCCAAACTATGTATGCAAATTAAATAAGGCTCTCTATGGATTAAAGCAAGAACCTAGGGCTTGGTACTCAAGGTTGGATAAGTATATTCAAGAATACGGTTTTAGAAAGGGCATAATTGATAGCAATCTATACATCAAAAATGAAGGAAATGACTTATTGATTGTGGTAGTCTATGTGGATGATATCATTTTTTGAGGTAGTAATGATAAGATGTGTTAGAAATTTGCAAAATGTATGCAAAATGAATTTGAGATGTGAATTCTTGGAGACTTGTCTTTCTTTCTTTGTTTACAAATTCACAATTAGATAAAGGTATATTTCTCTCTCAAACCAAGAATATAAAAGAAATGTTGAAAAGATTCAAACTAGAGGATTGCAAACCTATGAGTCCTCCATGGTTATAAGATGCAATTTGAGTAAAGATGATGAGTCTCTTGAGGTAGATCAAATATTGTATAGATCCATGATTGGAATTTTACTATATGTCACAACTACAAGAAAAGATATAATACAGGCAGTGGGATTAGTGGTAAGATTTCAAGCAGAACCAAAGGACACACATGTACAAGTAGTAAAGAGAATCCTTAGGTATTTAAAAGGAACTATATAATTTTGTTTATGGTATCCCAAGGGTAATAATTTCACTCTCATAGCATATACAGATGCATATTGGGCAGACATTGTTGATGATAGAAAAAGCACAAATGGAGGAGCATTCTTTCTTGGATATTGTTTAGTCTCTTGGATAAGCAAGAATAAGCATTAGTATCCCTATCCACAATAGAGGTACAATACATTGCAGCAATTTCTTTTTGTACATAGGTTTTATGGATGAAGTAAAATTTAAGAGATTTCAAATTAGAGCGTGATCATCCCATATTCATACTTTGTGATAATACAAGTCCTATAAGTATTTTAAAGAATCCAGTGATGCATTCAAGGACCAATAACATTCTCATAAAATACCATTTTTTAGAGATAAGTTAATGGATCAACAAGTTAAATTGGAATATGTAGCTACAAAAGAAAATATTGCTGACATATTTACCAATCCACTTCCATAGGAAACTTTTGAGCATCTCAGAGAAAAGTTGGAAGTAGTTTTACTCCCATACCAAAATTGATCACCTCAAGAAAGGAGGTGGTGAGGAGACTATGCTAAGTATCTTATATTTAGTCCCAAGGAGCCCTTTGCCATTGATGTCAAAGGGGGAGAGAATCCAGTGAGAGGGAGCAACTTGTCAGGGGAGTAGTTTTTGGAATCCAGTAGCAAGTAAAAGAATTTTTTTTGGTAAGGGTTGTCATCAATGACAAAGGGGGAGATTGTTGGAAATATTAAGCATATTGAGTTGTCATTTATGTCAAAGGTGTATAGTCATTGATATCAAAATTTCATAAGGTAGTAATTGTCTTCAAGGATGGAAATATTATATGGAAAATATTATTAAGGTCAAAGAGAATAGCATTTATCCAAGGCAAGCATGAAGCAATGCAAAGACAATATTAAGCAAAGGGTTATAATATTTAAATTTAAATTTAAATATTATAAATAAAGATAAAGGTTTATTTAAGTTTGCTTGGGACAAAATTTTAAAGAGAGAAAGGTTTATTCAAGGTTTAAAGGAGAAAAATATTTAAAATGCAATGGACCAAGGTTTAAGAGACATTGGAATAAAATATTCCAAGAGGAGAAAAACATTTAAAATGCAATAGACCAAGGTTTTAGAATCAATATTATAATATTTTTAAATATTATAATATAAAGGTTTTAAAAAGAGAAAGGTGCCAAAATGCATATGGAGAAAATAAATTTGAATTTAATATCGCACCGACGTCTCCATGTGAAATCAATTTGCATATTTAAAAGGAAAAAATATTTCACTTAAGGTAAGAAGAAAAATTGATTTCATTCGCACAAAGCGAAAAAGGGTAGAAGAGGAGAAAGGAGGAGTGCACACATCATTTGAGGAACACGAACTTGAGCATAGGATATTGGTGTCTCCTTTGGTTGGTGCCCATAAACATTGTAATAGGGAATTGGTTCCTAAGAGATTGGTTGAGAAAAATTATAAGAAATATTTTCTCCGTGGATGTAACCCACATTGGGTGAACCACATTAAATCTGTGTCTCTCATGTGTGTGATGATTTGTGCATTATTTCATTTACTGCATTGATATTATTGTTGTTATTATTTGGAAGGAAAGGTAAAAATTTTGATCTTATATTGTTCACCCCGCCCTATCAGTATAAGCTTGTGTTCTTCACTTTGTTGCAAGAAAAGAAGATTCAAAGAAAATCAAGAAGCTTCCTACAAATATCTAGGAAGAACATATTCTTTGGAATCAATCCGATAGCTGAAGTAACAAATGGAAGATTAAATATTTGGAGGCCTTAGGAATATATCCTATTGTTAGAGTTAGAAACCTATAAATTGTAGAGGAGATAAAAATGCTAGAGGAGCCTTACTGTATCCTCATAGAAGAAGAGACTCTAGAGAAGAGTCCAGGATAAGATTAGAGGTTGGTGATATTCATTAAATATTGAATACTATAGATTGCAGATAGAAGGAAGAGGAGAAACCACCTCAAGAATCCGAGGAGACCCACAAGAGATCCCATTGAATAACTTCTAGTTCTAAGAGATTGAAGATTGAGAAGGACTAGCAAAAGTCTTGTTCTAGATTTTAGAAGCAACATATTTTAGATATCCAAGAGGGAGATCTCATTGCAAAACTTCCATAGTTGAAGATTGAAGAAAAGGTCTTATTGAGAAGACCAAAGAAGCTACAAAATTTGAAGACCCTAGAGAAGAGGTCTCAAGGAAGGAGAAGGCTAGGAAAGCCCCATTGGAGGAGATTTTAGGAGAACTCAAGAAGAAGTTCCTGATAGAACATAATTTGGGACAATTATCACCATCCAAAAATAATCCCAAAAGGAGAAGAATTTGGCAAGGAGTTTGCCAAATTTTAGAGGAGATTAGTAAATATCTCAAGACAGTTAAAATATTGAGAAGAAGGCCTCTAGATAGGCCAATATTAAATTCAAAAGTCAATGAGGTTGAAGGAGAAAGGAGTTAGAATAATCCACCAAATATGAGAAATTTGAATATTACCATTGAAGGCAAGAAGGCTTATTCGGAGAAATAAAGTTGTTGGTTTCTACAACTAAAGATAATAGGTTTCTAGAAGGAGAGTTTCAACTACAACTTGGAGGAGTTTCCTACCAAGTTGGGGAGATTCAAGGATAACATTCTTGAGAATAAATTAGCTACGTTAGAATCTAAAAGTTTTAGAGTTATGGGTAGCAATTTGGGCAACATTACTAGCTACTAAGTTTTAGGTTTCAAGGGAGCATTCGAAAGGAGAATTAAAACCACCAAACTACATTTTTAGGTAACAAGTGAGAGGAGTTTTCAAATCTATGAATTGGTGAGTTAAAGAGTTATTTTGGACAACAAGGAAGAGCTGTGATTACATCTAATACAAGGCAACAATTTGGTGAATCCAATCACCAAGAAATACATCATCTATAGAGGTCATAAAGGTAAGCAAATTAGGTGCAAAAGGTTCATTAGTTGAACACTTATATTTGGTTCATTATTAAGTTTCATTAAGCACCATATTAGATTTTAAAAGTTGCAAGGAGAAGGTTTCATATTAAAGTCTTCAAGGGAGTGCAGAAGATAGTTTCTTATAAGGTTAAAACCTGCACATAAAAAATAGGAGTTAGATATATTTCAAGAGAAAGAAAAATATCAACATCCTATATTTTACTAAAAATAAAGAAGACATTACTCTTAAGTGAAGGTTGCATAGATTAAGAGTTCATTAAAAGGAGCAATAAGGAGAAATTACTATTGCATCATACTAGTTATTAAAGGTGCATTAAGTATTCAAGTTAAGTTGAAAATTAGTGCAAAGTTAAGCCATTCAAAAGGGCATTTTAGTTGCATGATTAAGAGCTTGGATTCATTATTGCAAAGTTAACCAAGCAAAGAAATTAGAGGAGAAATTTATCTAGTAAGGAAGGCAACATCAAATCTTAGTTTGCCACCAAGGAGTAGATCAAAGAAGCCACCTCATCAAGGAAGATAGAAAGCTTCAAAAAGAGACTATAAGGTCTCATAATTACGGTGCAAATCAAGGCAAAAGTATCTACATTATTGCACCATATTTCTCTTGTCCTACATAAAATTAAAAGGAAAAAATCCAAAGTGTATAAAGACACTACAACAACCAACATTCTACATCTACAAACTAACCATATTATCATGTTTGTAGAGCAAAAATAAAGCTGAGGAAGAGAGCCAATGAAGGGCTCAATAAAAAATGTTTTCAAGGTTTCTAAAGACACTAAATCCAACACCATTGGGCTCATTAAAATAGCACCTATAGCAACATAATATAAGTGATCTACAACATTCAAGAACCTATGTAAGGTAGCATTGCACCCATTGCAAGAAACATAAAATATTAAGTTGCAAACAAGAGTACATTACCCACGAAATAGCTTGGATGAACCACCAGCTAAGAGGATAGCATTGAAGCACCCATGAGCTACCATCGATTGGAGATGAATTACCAGATAATAGGATAGTATTGAAGCACCTAAGAGTTATCATCAATTGGAAAAGAACCGTTAGCCAATAAGGCAGTTTTAGAGCATTTTAGAACCACCATTGCCACCTTAGAACCATATTTTTTGGAGCCAACTTCATGAAAGAGAAGTGCTACCATTCACTAGAGCAAGAGCATTGAAGCCAAGACCAAACAACTTGCATTCATTGGCAAGAATTATTAAGGAAATAGAAAATATTGAGGAAGAAATTGCATGCAAGGAAAAAGAGTTCCACTTGTTACCTTAAGCTAAGGCATATTGTGCCACTTGTCACAATAAAATAAGGCACTAAAATATTCTTCATAATGCCTGCATAGGAAGAGAGCATCTAGGATAGAAGTAACGCCCATCTTGAGCATTGAAAGCATCATTCAAAGGTTTGGAGGAATAATAATCATTGCACATCATTCAAAGGTGGATAAGAGCATTGAAGGCACCTAAACTAACGCTCATCAAGAACATAACCTCCATTTACATACCTAAGCAATGTACATGTCACATGGCCAGTGTTCCAAGAAGGGACGAAGCATATTAAAATACCCAAGTTTAAGAAGAGCACAAATATTGGTAGCACAAATATTGAGCATTGGAGTCAAGCATTGAGTAGAGTCAAACTACATTTAAGGAGAAGGAATATTTTCATAAGGTACCCATGAGCAATAAATGCTCTTAGTCATACATAGGAGACTAGCATTACAATTCCAAAAACATGGATAGAAGAGCTAAACCAGAGGTCAATCAACACACACACTTCAAGGAAGGTAAAAGCTTTACATAATTAAATATTTGCTTTCCTTAAGGAGTTATAAGGTACTTAACATAAGGTTGAAGTTTATTACTGCATTGAAGAACCAACCTTAGTGAATTAGAAGGGAATTTAAGCAAAGGGAATATATCTTAAAAGATATTACAAAATTGCATGAGGTTCAAACATTAGAATATTTGCAAATAATTAATTAGGAGATATAAGGTTTTCAACATTGGAAAAATTGAAATACTAGTTTGCAAATATTATTACTTTCTAAATTTTAAAATTAGGGAGATATAAGGAATACTACACCAAAATTTAGTTTCTTGGAATTTAGAAAATTGAACCATTGAAAATTGAAGGATTAAATAAGCAAAACTATTAATTTCTTGAAAGTTGGAAATTGCATTTTACATTAATCCAACTAAAAGGTCTTGAAGGAAAATAACCTTATTAAAACTTGAAGGTGCATCACCATTTATCTTTAGCTTTCTACTTACTAATCAATAGGGAGACATAAGGCAAGAAAGTGAAGTTGAACATTAGGGAGACAAAAGGAATTCAACTCAAACTAGGAAAGCTAAGCATACTATCAAGATTCATAATACATTCAAACACTTGCAAGTTAAAAGGCATTTTACAAAACTTGTAAAATTGAAAAGTTCTTAGCAAGGTTGAGCATATACTTAAAACTAGGGAGTCATAAGGTAGACAACTTCAAAAAATTTTGAAATACAAAACTTCTACCAAGAATTATTCTCTTGTAATCAAAGAAGATTACTTAAAAGAAACTATGGAAAGGCTTATTAAATATACAGGTCTCAAGGAGTCAAAATGGTTCAAAGACATACTTGATTCTAGAAATGATAATAAGGAAAGTACAATTAAAAGAGAAGAACCAATATGGTTTAGAGAGACTTCTGAGAATTCACAAACCGTCAGTTTGGCAAAACTATCTATCAATGATGATAACTATACAAATGAAGATATTGAGAATCATATTCAAAAGGTAGAAAAGAATATTCATCAAAAGGATATCATACAAATCTATGAAAGAAGTAAAGATGAAATAGCTTCAATCGTACATAGATGGTTTAACTCTTTCATCAAGGAAATGGATGGACATGATTCTCCTAAAAATAGTGATAAAGAAATTGGGATATCTCTACTATGCACTTATTACAACAAATTTGGTCATGAGAAAGCAAATTGTTGGAGTTTCCATCCATGTAAATATTGTGGAGGAAAATCTCATTCATATTTCTTCTATTACTATAAAGACAAGTACTATAAAATATTTGAAGAGAGACTAATATTCATATTAGATTATTTCTTCCAAGTTCTTATTTTAGAAGCTTCCACTAACAATGAATTCAAGCTTGACATTTTTGAAGATCAAGGAAACAGGTCATTCAAAAAACCAAAGGAAAGGAAATGGAGCAATTCTGATTCACTTACGACCCACAAGATTATAAGATCTCTAGTTCATCAAGGTTACTTGGAAGACTTCAATAACAAATATTCATCCAAACACTTTGAAACAACAAAAAATAGTGGAATGAAGAAGACAAGAAGAGACAACATGAAGACTGAAGTAGAAGAAGAAGAAGGACCTGATCAAGATGAAGAATATTTGAAAGATGAAGATCCATATTGAAGACTAAAGTCTTCAATATCCAAATAATGTAATACAGGGGGTGTTAGAGTATATTACATTATTTGGTACATGCCAATGTACCACCTTGGGTACATAACTAGAGTAGGAGTTTACTTTAGAGTAAGGTTTGAGTAGTTACTTCAAGCAAGTAATAAATGCACAAGTGTTAGAATATGCAATGATGTAAATGTACATGTAGTCCACATGTACATGAGTCATAGGATAGGTAGATGAAGAGTCATGGGTAGAGTAAATGCCAAGGCACATATCTTCCTATATATAGATCTTTAAAGTTTAGAGATATAAAGTGAGAGAGAGAGACAATGTTACTATAGAGAGTTAGATTATAGTAGTGAGTAGGTACAATATAGTTCTTCATTAAAAAATTTGGAGTGTTCAAGTCCTCCATTATATTGCATTGTACTATTTTTGTGAGCTTTCATTAATGGTATATTACTAAGTTATTGCATAATTCTATCTCATTATTTTCCTGCATATTATAGTGTCATTATCAAATAGTTATCATAGCTTACTTATTTCACATCTTGTGGTTGCATTTTCATTAATATATATCCTTAAAAGCTAACATATAATGGTTCAACAAAATCAATTGATCTAGTGATTAAAGGTTTAGGATGGGTGGTGGGAACTAGAGAAAAGAAATCTATTTAGGTGGATACTTGGTGTGATAAATCCAATTTTGAAACCATGGATGAGATTACTTCAAGACAAATATGGTGATAGGGTTTCAAATATTTTGTACAAGGATCAGAAAGGAAGATACACATGGAAAGAAGATTTTTTTATAAGTATACAAGACATTGATGCTAAGAGGTAGTTGAGTAGAAATATAACAACAATGATTATTCAAGGCAAGCCAAGAATAAGTTGATTTGGGAGTTGAATAGATTAGGAGAATACACAACAAGAAGTGGATATAAGATAAAGTACCATACAAATATAAATATCGCAAGAATATGGAGAGATAGATGGGATAACCCAAGTATTCCTAAAGTCAAAATATTTGTTTGGCTAGTAGGTCATAGAAGAATTTTATCTTGGGATAACCTTATGAAAAGGGATTTTTATGGCCTCTCAAAATGCGTTCTTTGTAAAATGGAGGAGAGTATATACCATATCTTGGGATACTACTCAATAGTCTATAAACTATGGCAATGGATTCTTAATATGCTTTATGAATGCATGGTGATGAATGGTAAAATTGAGGAATGTTTAAGGTGATGGTAGAGAGCCTTGATAGATGGAGTCAAGTCATCAAATGGAATTATGATGTTGGGGATAGGATAAAAAAAATAAGGTAAAGAATATAAAGTGGAAACCACAAAATGTCAATTTGATCAAATTAAATTTTTTATGGAGCATCTAAAGGAAATCCAAGACCAACAAGAGGAGGAGGATTAATTAGAAATAATAGAGGAGATATATTATATCATAACACTTTCAATAGTGAATTTGAGACAAATAATGAAGTTGAAGCTTATGCAACTTTGGAAGGATTAAAAATATGAAATAAATGAAATGGAACAAAGTATGGATGTAAGGTGATTCACTCATAGTTATAAATTTAATTTTAAGGAAAGCAAATGCTCCATGAAACATACAAGAGAGAATTGTAGAAATTCAATACCTTGTTATAGATTTTAAAGAAATCAGGTTTACACATACATTAAGGGAAGGAAACAAATGTGCAAATAGGATAGCCTATAGAGGGATTTTAATTGAGGATCGTGAAGTTAAATTCTCTTTTCCCTTATTAGAGGAGGTAGTAAGTTTAGTTGAAGCTAACAAGAAAGTGTTGATTGCCTGAATCAAATAATGATTAAGATTTATTTTAATGTTTCTGCTTTATTTTATAGAATTAATGTGCTTTCATATATACTATTTATCACTTTTTTGTGGTTGCACTTGTGCTTTATAAAGGAAACTAGCAATCTAGATCTGGTAAAGTGGGCTATGATAGTGTGATGTTTTGGAAATATTACTCTACTAAGATGCAATGCATAGATAATAGAGGTGAATTTTTGGTATTGTGAAGGTTGCTCTAGGAAAATTTCAAGAAGGATTTTGAACTATGGAATATTTGTATTCACATAGAAAATTAAAAAGGTTCCAAAAAATAAATTCAAGAATTCAGACATTTTATGTAAAATGATGTAGGTTTCTAGCTATAGCAGCTCAATTTATATAAGAATTAAATCTGGTTGTAAAATATCATACTCCAAAGAAGAGAGTTGTGATTTGTCAAGGGTGGGGGATCCAAGTACAACTACTTGTTCTACAGCAAAAAAAAAATATACTTCTTGTGATACATCTTCCATAAATGGTATAGTGTGTTGTTATTAATATTATATTTTAATAGACTATGTGTACTTGGATTTGAGGCATATGAGATTTATTTTAGTTTCTATGGTTACCCCTCTGGCATATCCATCATAATATTTAAAATATTTAAACTACTTCAAAGATGTATTAACTTTTTTACTTTCCATTCTTAATAGAATTACGAGCAAAATTGTTAGGTCCATATTTTATTAATGTGTATTTCAAGAGTTTCTTGTAAAACCTATTGTAACTCAATTCCATAAATCAATAGAATTATATATTCTATTTGATCATTCTATTATATATTATTATATGTTGATACAAGCTTTTATTTCTATTTGTTATCTTCAGGTTAAGAAACTAATTTCTTGTCCTAAACATTGTATAAATAATTGATAGAATAACACTCATATTTGTGAATCTAGAGATAGTCGCATGAGATATTTCATGATTCAAGAGAATTCTTCTCCACTATCATATTTATGGGGTGTTGCACCATATCTTCTACATAGCTCTAATGGATCTATATTCTTGAATCCATGATATCTTTCCACTATACGATCAACAAATAAGAGGAA
This sequence comes from Wollemia nobilis, assembly GCA_028583015.1. NCBI lineage: Eukaryota > Viridiplantae > Streptophyta > Pinopsida > Araucariales > Araucariaceae > Wollemia > Wollemia nobilis. The sequence goes on along the minus strand of JAQPPZ010017206.1, from coordinate 4,059,713 downwards.
GTTATTAGCCATAACAACATTGAATAGTTTATTGAACTTTGGATACAATATTATGTACTTGAAAAGCATAGAACCCTTCCATCATGCTCATAAAAATGGTGCCACAATTCCATGAATATGATATTGATTTCCATAAATAGGAGAAGCACACATGATCTATTGATTTCTTACCATAGTAATAATTTGAATATGCTTCTTAATCTATACTCATACAATTTAATATTTTACTTTTACAATACTTTTGGGGAATATTTCAGACAACCAAACAATATAATAATCCTCATAGCTTTGTCAATGGAAGAAGAAATGCAAGAGGTGATCTATGTCACCCAAAGGGAAGTTCAAGGTTGTGAAAAAGATTATTATTTAGGATTTTGAGTAAGGATAATATTTAGACCCATGGGGTTCTCAAAGGAGAAAATAATATTGTAGCAGTTAAATTAGACATCAATTGTATATGATAACAATAGTATTTTACTATACAATAGAAAATACAATTTTTAATGTAAGGGAAAATAATCCATTGATGAAAGAATAAAATTAAATAAATATAACAATATAAGGTTTTCTTAAACTAGTTATATAGGATTGAAATGGGTCCCACCTATATTACATCATGACCACATTGTGGTATTACAACAAGTTTGAGAATTATGCATGTATCACTTGGCAAGATTCGAACCTTAGTCTTCTTGAATGTTGAAATATAACCAACTAAGCCAATTCCATTTGATTGATTTAATAACATCAATTTAATGTCTACAATTAGATCCTTTAGTCATTAATTTATGATATCTTTTATTTTTCATCATAGATTACTTACACAATTTTTATTTATTTGTCAATTTTATATGTATGTGTGAATTATACCCTTTTTGAATACTTCCATAGTGTATTATGAGGCTCCTTCAATGATTAAATTTATAAAGCCTTTCTTTGAAATAAAGTGACATCCTATAAATAGTGCTAATTCCTCTTCTTGAGTTGAAGTTGAAAAAATATGCTCAAGGAGAAGTCATAATTGTAATTTCCTTGGCAATCCCTAAATAGCCTTTCGTAGCCTATTGGACTAGGGTTTCCCTTGAGGGGACCAATGAAATTTAGTTTTATAGTTTGATTTGGAGGGGTATCTAGTGTTCTAGGTATCTTCTAACTTATCTCTAATTGAATTTATATCTAAAAATTTTATTCTTATCCAATAGTGTAGATTTTTGGTTGGGAAATTATTTTTGCTCTTATCTAGTAACTAGATTTTGCATCTTACCATCTTTATGATAGTTAATTCCAAGTTAGAAAAAAATACCTAGTTTTCAGGATTCCTCTTTAAATATTCTTATATTCCTCTTTTTACATAAAAACCATCTAATGAGTGAGGGGTATTAGCTCTAAATTTCATCTTAGAGCATTTTAGTGAGTTTCCTAGATGTCGACAAGCAATACCATCAATTGAAATATAATCTATTGTGATTAAAATTTCTTGAAAAAATAATTTCAAAATTTTGAATAAAAAGGATGATAAAGGAATCAACATCTATTATATTCTTTGTCACCTCCACATAAAACACATTTTGAAGGCTTTGCATATTCCATCCTTCTAAATTTATCTTGTTAAGGTGCTCTTCTTTGAACTGCTAGCCACAAGAAACTAGCATCCCTAGCTAGAAAATTTTAACCCCATGCTCTTTTTGATAGAAAAGGAGGATTTGCCTCTCATTCAAAAATGATGTCATGGCATTGGTTGACCAAAGGTGTATTTGTTTGAGGTTCCCTATATTAGCTCATTTAGGACCGTGAGGAAAGGTAACCTTATCTTGCAAAGCTATTCTAGAGTATGTTTGCAACTTATTGATTAAATTTTCAATCTATCTTTAATATTTCCAAGTTGGGAGGTCCCACTTATTTATATATGATAATATATAATGTACTAATTTTGGTATCCCATAGATGTATGAGATGTCCTTTGATTGGATCCAACTCTTATATCTCCCCAAAATATCTTTTCTTGAACAAATAATCCTACTAAAAATCAACCCCTTGGTCATTCATAACCATCCATTTAAAACTAATTATAACCAATACCCTTACAACATAGCATGAAGTTCCATATTTTTGATCCTTTAGATGGGTTTATAATTGAGAATAATATTGATGTTGTAAGCACATCAACATATTTCACTTGGATTGATCTACTCCATAAATTGTAAGGTTATTTAAAGTATTGTTAACTAGTTTATTTTTTTATGACAATAAGAAAATTTATTATTAAGAGAAAATAAAATTTTCACTCTACCTATTATGCCTACCGTACAAGTGTATTCTTTCAATGGTGTATGCATGAGTTTCATTTTATATATTTCTATCCATGTAACTACTTATCTTATGATGGCCTCTTCTTAATGATACTCTCATTTATATTCTTGGCTAAGGGTTATCCCTATCAAACACTCCATAATAGTAATAGTGTCTCTCATCTAGTGGCTCTTCAAGGGTTTAAGAAACATGGTTTCTCAATCTCTACTTTACTCTATGTTATCACAATTTATGCATTGGTTTATCTTTTTCATCCATATCACTAAGACAACTTGATTCATGGAATATACCTCCCTATTATTGGTTCTATCTTAAAATTCCACTTACTAATGACTCACTTATGTTCCTCCCAAATAATAATGATGAAATATCTAACGTAAGAGAAGTTCTTTAGATTTTATGATGTATTAAGATCCATCATTAGTGGCCCTAAAATAAATATGCTTTATACTTCTCTTAATGCTACATAGTTTGAGATCCTGAAAGATTGAAATATTACTAAAGGTTTTATTATCCATTTTCTTGGCATCCCCTTTGGTTAGACATCTATATTGTTGAAATGTGGGATTAATTTCTTAAAAAAATTCAAAAAAATATGAACTCCTAGCCTTGTAGTTTCCTTTTACTCACTAGGAAATTTTAGTTGATGAACAAAATCTTCATTGCAGTTATGCCTACTACTCTATGTATTGGCTTCTATCCAATGTTATTTATGTTAGGTTCATCACTAGAGTTCTTTTATAACTTTTTTTTAACTCTCTTCATAGATTATTTTGTATACAATTAGTTCCTATTTATACTCGTTGCTAATATGTTGTGATAGCTTTTGCAACCTATTGCTTAATGTAAAACTTCACAAGGAAGTAACCATAGGAACAAAATAAAGTTGCAATATAAATAATTCAATCAGAATATGAATAACACATAAATAACTTAGAAATACTCACAGAATAATCACATGGAAATGCTCACAAAAATACTGAAAGTGATATAGAATAAAGGCCTACTAAAGAATGCTATAAGCTATACATTTTTTATAACAATTACAATGCTTTGTCACAAATATATAGTATGTGACTCATCATATGGTGCACTCTTGACCTTCACTCTTCTTTGTAACTCTTCAATTTCCTATTCTAAGGACACATGTGCACTCTTCCATAATGGACACTTGTGCACATTTACACTCATAACACTTGGACACTTAATTACATGAAACTGAAAGAAAATTAAGATTTATTCTGAAAGAAAAGAATAAATCTAATTTTCTTTCAATTTTTGTGAGAAATTTTTTTATTCCAAATTTTATGACATTTGCCCTTTCTTATCTAATTATGGTTTCCATATCATTATCCATCCCTTTAACTCCATGGTTTTGAATGAAAAATTCTAATTTTTTCAAGAACCTTTGTAGTTGAATACCTTATGGCTCCCTAATTAATTAGAAACTATAAAACTAAGAATTTTACAAATTCAAAAAATCCCTAAATTTGAAGTAGAATTCCTTATCTCTCCATAATTAAATTATTTGCAAATATTCTATGGCTTTTGAATTTCAAGAAATAAACCAATAAATATTTCAAGTATAAATTAATCCTTTGAAAAATAAAACTTCAAATATAATAATGCCTACTTATCACTCCAAAAAGCAATTAAATTATTAATTTCTCTATTAAAATACTTATCTCTCCATTAGACTTATTTAACCTTAGCAAAGAAATAATAACTAAAACTATTCACTTCATTGGAGGATGTTGCATAACCCCAATGCTCTTTGGGCCAATAATCTTTGTGCTAAAATGAGGTGTATGACTTTTGAACTCTCCAATATCGAAAAAATTCGAGTTGAATGGTAGAGACGTTTTTCGCAGGACTGCCCAAACTGCCGAACTCGTTTCGGCCATATCTCACTCATCCGAACTCGGATTGAGCTGAAATTTTGAGGGTAGATGCCTGAAAAACCCTAGAACGTCTCCACCAATTTTCATATCATTTGGAGCAACACAGATCCTAGCGCATCCCTATGTGTGAACGATATATTTGGCAAGCGGCTATGCGAGGGTTTCATCTGGGTTGAGTGCAAGCGGCTCCGAGAGGTTGGTTTTTAGGGCCTTCGGGCCCTAGCGGCCAATATTTTTGTGGTTTATGCTCAATATTTTAGCAAGAAATGTTGCAGGGGATACAATATGGGTTAGAAATTTGTCTTTCAACAGATCATACTGTGAACTTGAGTGACAACGGCTTCCAATTTGCTGCACAAAAGAAAAGTGAAAACCATACCTTTCCACGGCGTCTAGGGCAAGGATTAAAGAGACCACGAAATAAGTTTCAAGCGAGTTGATCAAAAAATGGCTCATATCTCAAGTGAATCTGGTGCTAAGGTGCACCCACAAAATAATTCTACTTGTGAAAACCCCTGTCAAGGGTAAGAATTTTGAAGACTCGGTCCCAAAAATGAATTTTAGGGATGCCCTTCATGGTGGACAGCCTCAGCCCAATGCTAATATCAATATTAGGGCTTCTCATAAACCTCTAAGAATGCCTAAGATTGATCCTAGGAAAACGGAGTCAGGATGTCTTAAAGCAGTGATGGAACTCCTATTGTTAAGCTTGATATGGGTAACATTAAGACTGGCATTGAAGATTTGGAAAAAAGAGGACTAATTTGTCGGTTCGTGGGTTTTAATCAGAGTCTATCTGCTTTCAAAGTCTGGGCTGCAAAAAGTTAGAAAACTAAAGGTGAGTTACAAATCTCTATTTATCCAAATGGTTATTTTCTTGTTTTATTTGCTAATAATGAAGATAGAGAGAAAACTTTTCAAGGGGGTCCTTGGTTTTTGGAAGGCGAGGGCTTTTCATGAAGCCCTGGCATACTAAATTTAAAGCCGAAGAAGAGATGCCTTCTATAGCTCCCGTGTGGGTTAGACTCTTTGGCCTCCCTATTGAATTTTGGAATCCTACTATTTTTCTTCAATTGGAAACTCTTTAGGAACTTTTATGATGATTGCTGATTGTACTCAAAATTTTGAACATATTATTTATGCTCGAATTTGTGTTTTAATGGATTTTGACAAACCCCTACCTAAAAATATCACATTACAATTTGGGGAAGACACTTGGGAGCAAGTAGTGGACTATGAGAACATTCCTTTTCGTTGTAGAATTTGCCATGAATATGGTCATTTGGCAGTGCTTGCCCAAATAAAATTCTTGATCAAAAGAAAGAAGATATAAAATCGACAAGTTTCCAAATACCTAAGAAGAAGAACACTCAAAAAAAACCAGTAATGAAGGATCAATCAAAGTCATTTGCTAATATGTTTGAAATCCTTTCCACAAATGATGTCCCAAGTGAGGAAGAGGAAATAATGGAAACTGAAATCTTAGAAACACAGTTTAAATATGAAGGAAAGAACTCGAGAGACAAACCAACAAATCAAAGGTTTTCAACAGAAAAAAAAAGGAGAAAATTTACACAAGAAAAACAATATTTCAAATGTCAAAACTTCAAATAATGCGAGGTCCCAATATAGACTCCATTGAACCATCTAGTAAAATTTTGGTGTGTATGAGCATTCTTCAAGGTTAGAAGCCATCTCGGATTCAATTGGAATAAGTCAAGAAACAGGGAAAAAAAATTGAAGATGGATTCTAATCAAAAAGTAGGTCGCAAGACCAATCAATATCATATGGTAAAAGAAGGTGAAAAGCTTGTAGAGGAAGGTAAGATTAATGCCCTTCCCAACATTTTTAGCCCTGGTATTAATGAAGATCATCACTTGGAATATTAGAGGACTCAAAGGGAGTCTTTCAAAACAAAATGAAATTAGAAGAATGATTCGGATAAATCATCCACATCTTGTTTTCCTTCAAGAAACAAAAATGTCAATGGAGGATATGGACTTAATTGCCGGTAAAATTTGGCAGTTGGAAAAGTGGTTTCCCTCGGTTCCCAAGGGACTTCGGGTGGCATTGCTTGTCTTTGGGACCCAAAAGAGGTAGTTATTCACCATATGGTTGGCAGTTGGGGTTTGTTGGCTATAGCTATTCAAAGTAGACATTCCAACAGATTATGCTGCATTACTTTTATGCCCCGACTTCTTTGGAGGAAAAAAGAAGACAGTGGAAGGATATTACTCATATTATCTCTCATTTTCCTAAATCTTGGATCTTGATCGGAGGAGATTTCAATACCATCCTCTCTCTGGATGAGAAAAGGGGGAAATAGAAATTTGGACAAAAGTATTGACCTCATGAGCAAATATATTGCAAACCTCCATCTTGTGGACATCCAACTCAGATAATGGCCTTATGACTTGGTCTAACAGAAGGCAAGGCTTAGCTTGTATAATGGAGAGATTGGATAGGTTTTGCTCTCTGAAAATTTCTTAATCCATGGTCACATTCCTAAAGTGAAGACTCTTAATAATGTTGGTTCGGATCATTGGCCGGTCATGGTGGAAATGTGGAAAACCAATGTGAGTTTCTCTCCTTTTCATTTTCAATTAATGTGGCTTAGAGACATTTCCTTCAGACCTCATGTGCAACAATGGTGGAAGGAAGGTAAACCTAGGCATGGGACTAAGATGTTATGTTTTGCCAAAATATGCAATACATTAAATCCAAATTCAAGACTTGGAGCTGAAAAGAGTTTGGGGATGTTCATAAAAAAAACATGAAGTTATTGCTCATCTTGAAAATTTGAATAAGAAAATCCGTTTAGATGGCCTCACGAGAGAAGAGAAGTGCGAGATGAAATTAAACTCACAACTCGGTTAGAGGAATGGGAAAAAAGAGAAGAAATCTTATGGAAGCAAAAATCTAGAATTCAATGGCTCAAAGAAGGAGATCGAAACACAAATTTCTTCCACAAATCTCTTCTAGCTCGAAGATCTCACAACTTTATTTCTTCCTTAAAATCAGATTATGGAGATGTTGTTTATACTTGGGATGGCATGAACTCTATTGTTGTTGATTACTTTTCCAATATTTTTCTTGCTACTCCTCTTGACTCGGCTTCTCAACAAAATGTTCTTCAAGCAATCCCTTCTCTTATCACTTAAGGAGAACTCTATTTTTACTGCTCCTGTTACTATCAATGAGCTTCAACATGTAGTTTTTAAAATAAGGGAAAACCCTAGATTCTGATGGTTTTCCTATTGAGTTCTACCAAGAGTTATGGGATATCCTTCATGTTGATTTATTAGAGGTGGTGGAAGAAGCCGGGAAATCCAAAGAAATTTTGAAGGTTATCAATAAAACTTATATTACTCTTGTTCCAAAAGCTCAAGAGGTTGATCATATCTCAGCTTTTAGACCTATTGCTTTATGTAATGTTCTTCTCAAAATTATTACTAAAATCATGGCAGAAAGGTTGAAGCCTCTTTTACATAAGATTATTTCCCAGAGCAAGGGGGATATGTGGAAGGACGTCAAATAGTAGATGAGATAGTTCTTGCTCAGGAAGCCATCCATTCCATGGATATGCAAAATTCTCCTTCTATGTTCATCCGGTTAGACTTATCCAAAGCTTATGACGAGTGGATTGGCACTTCCTTATCAAAGTTTTGAGGCAATTTGGTTTCTCTAAGGATTGGATGGATTGGATTATGGGATGTATCTCTTATATTTCCTACTTAGTTCTTATCAATGGCAGGCCTTCATAGTCGTTCCCGGCTTCCAGAGGTATTAGGCAAGGTGACCCGCTATCCCCTTATTTATTCATCATTCTTGTTGAATGCTTGGGTAGGACTATAACCAAAAGAGGGAAAACAAAACCCTTGAGGGAGTTACCATTGCTCATGGAGCTAGACCTATCTCTCATCTTCAATTTGTGGATGACTCTACCCTTTTAGGTAAAGCTACAGTTAAGGAAGCTTCTAATTTTAAGCAAATCATTAGCTATTTTTCTAAGGCTATTGGGCAGTTGATCAATGAAGACAAATCTAAAGTTATTTTCTTTCACTGCTCTGCTAGACAGGAAGCCATGGTCTTGGATAAATTAAGATATAAGAAGACCTCTCTTCCAATCACTTATTTAGGTATTCCCATAAATATTCAAAGGCAAAAAAATAAATATTGGAATTGGTTGTTGGACAAAGTCAAGAAGAAAATTGGAAAGTGGACCAACAAGTGGCTTTCTTCAGGGGTAGAATCACCTTGGTAAAATCAGTCCTTCAAGCTATTCCTATTTATGTTTCTTCCATTTTGAATATCCCAAAGGTTGTTCTTCGAGAATTGGATCAAATCGGTCATCGTTTCCTTTGGAGTGGTACTAAGGAGAAAAGAAAATGGGCCTTGGTGAAATGGGATACTTTATGTCTTCCTAAGAGTGAAGGGGGTTAGGATTTCGGTCTTCAATTAATAACAACAAAGCTTTAGCTGCTAAATTATATTGGAGGATGTTGCATAACCCCAATGCTCTTTGGGCCAATAATCTCCGTGCTAAATATCTTGAGAACAAAAGTCCTGAAGACCTTGTTCGCTATCAACTTCCTACCAAAGGTTCTCCCATTTTAGCAGTTCTTAAGAGTGGTGAGGATTTGATAAAGAAAAAATTATTTTGGATCATTCATAATGGTCAACATGCAAATTTTTTGATAGATTCTTGGGATGGTCACAAGCCTTTGATAACTCGGTTTCCGATTGGAGGCCTTGGATGGAGGAGCTTCACGAGCTAATTGGATAAAGGTGGCTAATTACTGTCGGTACCATCTTGGTAATTCAAAGGTTGGTAGATATTGGATCCCTATTGAGGACTGGCCTATTCAAATCCCAGAAAGGCAAAGACAAGATATCCAAGGCATCCTTCATATGAGATCCCTCTCTTGGTCCCATGAAAAAGATTGTTTTGGATGGAACGACACTACTAAGGGTGAGTATTCTGTTGCTCAAGGTTATTTGACCTTATGCCATAATAATCCCAACCATTCTTCGACATATTTTCTCAATTGTGGGCTCAAAAGCTCTGGCCTAAGGTGAGGTTCTTTAATTGGCTTTTATTGCATCGTAGGGTGCTTCTTGGTGAGCAACTTATGAAGCGTGGTTTTCATGGCCCTTTTAGATGTGAAATGTGTGAAGAGAATGTAGAAAATATCAACCATATTTTTATTGAGTGTACTTTAGCCTCTGAGCTATGGAGGAGAATGGCAACTTTACTTGGCTTACAGTGGTCCAATTTTTCACTTTTGAACAGCTTTGGAGGGATTGGCCTAATCAAGAGGGTGTTGATCATTTTATTAGGCAGTTAGTTTGGATGGGTTCTACCATTCTTCTTTGGAATATTTGGAATGAAAGGAACAACCAAATTTTTAATCAAGATAGGAAGGATATTCACTATATTTGGCAAAATACCATAGCCAACTTAGTTGAATCAGTCCATCATCTCCTTAATCACCCCCAAAACTCCCACCAAATATGGGATCAAGTGATGCAAATATTGAAGATTAAACCTTCTAAGGGCAACCAACTTAAAGGGAATGTGAGTATTAGTAAGATGGATAGGACTAGAAATTGGCAACCTCCTCCTAAGGATTTTGGAAAAGTCAATACTGATGGAGCCTCTAGAGGGAACCCTGGAAAAGCCAGTGTGGGAGGAATTGGTAGACTTTCGGATGGCTCCCTGGTTTTACTTTTCTTGAGAATTTGGGTATTCTTTCCAATAACCTTGTTGAGGGGTATGGTATCCTTAGAGGCCTTCAGGAGGCTACTAAGGTTGGATGGGAAAAGGTGTTAGTTGAGTCGACTCTCAACTTATGATTAATCTCTTGAAGACTCCTTCTAAGAATCATAAGGTGGATTGGAGAATAAAAAGAATTATTGAGAAGATTCGGTTAATCCAGGATGGGATTTTTGAAAGTTGATTACAATCATGTGGTCGAGAGATCAAAACAAGAGTGTTGATGCTTTAGCTAATTGGGCTTTGGACAAAGGTGATCTTACTTGTTATGGCCACCCTCCTATATGGTGGGCTTCTCAAATTAGGGAAGCTCTTCTTTCTATCATTTCTTTGGATGGCTCCAGTTATGAAGGTACCTAGTTTCTTCTTGTTTTTTTTTGTTTCTCTTTGGTTCATTCAGTTTTTTTAGTTCCCTAGCTCATTCTATTCTTTATTTTGTTTCCTCTGTTGATTCTTGCATTAATAGTCTTCGGTCTAGATAGGTCATTGTTTTGTTCATTTTTTTTCTTTTGTCTTCTTTGTTTTTTTGTTTAGTTTTTTAAGGTGGGTGGGTTCTTTTGTTTTGTTTTGTTTTTGTGTTCTTTGTGTTGTTTTTGTTGTTCTTGTGTTTTTGTTGTTTTTTTTTTTATGTTTATTTGTTATTGTTCTTGTGTTTTTTTCGTTCTTGTTCTTGGGTTTCTCTTTGTTTGTGTTATTTCATTTTTTATGTGTGAGTGTTTTCTATGTTTTTTGTTTTTGTTTATTATCTGTTGTTGGTTGTTTTTATTTTTATTTTATTTATTTTATTTTTTAGGTTTTGGTTGTGTTTATTTTTCATGTTTTTTTGGGTTATGTCTTTGTAGTGTTCTGTTGTTTTTGTCTTGTTTGTGTTTTGTTATGTGGTTCTTGTGTTTTTCTATGTGGTTTGTGTTGTGGTTTCTTTTATCTTATTGTGCGTGTTTGGTTGTGCTTTTGGTTTTGACACACTCAAGGAGCTTGTTTTTTATTTTATTTTATTATTTTTGTTGTTATTTACTTTTTTTAATTTGGTTTTGTGTGTTTGTTTGCTCCTTGAGTATGTCAAAGGTGGTAGGCCAGGTCCGGAGTCCTGGGCGTTTTTGGCGGAATGGATACCCCTGCCTCCTTGGGTCTTACCCGAAAGTGGCATCCCTTTTGGGATGTTTTCCACAAATAAAAAAAATATATATATATTCACTTCTTATTTCTCCTTTTAACCTTAGAAAATTTTAATAATATTTAGAAACCCTAATTTACCTCCTTAATGGTGTGTAGCTTGGAAAATAATCTTTGGCATTGCATTACACTATGCTTCCCTTGTATTTGAGCATGTGAAGAGAGGATAACAACTTGGCTATAATCGTGCAAGATTTTGTTGTGTCAAGATTCCTTGCATGAATTACTATTTGAAACTCTCTCCAAAATATCTCAAACTTTACCCATTCACTTCCTTCATGTTACGTGGTAGAACACATGTAAAAATGGGTTGGTGTTTGAGTTAACTTCAAACATTCCAATGCTCAAGTAAAAGTAATGCTTCATTACCATTGTACTACCTAGATAATGTGTTCAGAAAATATTTTCACTACCCTTTATTTGGTGTTTGATGTTAGACTTTCATGACTCTTCTCCTTCACTGTGTATCATGTAAAAATTTTCACCTTATCTTGGTATAGATTTTGATCTTCCTGCAATATTTACGTTGCTTTTGATATTGGTGCTTCTCTATGGTACTACATTGGTGCTTAGATGATATTTTTTCACCTTTGCTTCCATGTTATTCCTAACAACACTGTGTTGGTGTTCATATGTTTCTATATTGATCGTCTCAATGGTGATATACCCAATGAATACATTGTCTAGTTGGCACTATGTTTGGCTATGATGTTGGTTGTCTAGTGAGCATTATAGTTATTATTATGTTTGGATATGATGTTGGTTGTCTAGTGGATGTTGATTGCCTAAGTGGTACTTAAAACTTTGATGGATATTGTATCCTTACACACTAAATACTACGAGTGGTATTGCACTCACTTTAAATCCTTTACTTCTTTACACTAGATTCTTATTTTTCACATAGATTTCTACCTTCTAAATTGCTATAGATTTTATTGTAGGTTCAGGTTATGTTGGAGATGCAAACAAAAATACCCTTAACCTATCCTAACTTGTATTTCCATGGATTTATTTATTCTCTCTGCTAATAGCTCAGCTTGGCTATGTCTTTTCTAATATAAGTGTCCTTGCTAATGGATGCCTTTTTGGTAATGTTGACATTCTTGCTTCCTCTTACTACATCGTCTTGAGTAAGACGTTTCACCTCTCTTTATATCTACTTGAGTGTAACCCTTGACTTCTCCAATGTCTCTACAATTCTTAGGCATCTGCCCACTATGATCTCAGGTATTCATTCTTATATTACATAACTTGTACTTATTTAATATTGTTGGTTGTTGTAATAAGTTATTACCTTTATAATTTATATTTGTTTCTTTTGAATGCAATGCTTGTGCTCTCCTTGATGGCATTTGACTTCAATGGCTATCATGTTATTCTCTACTTACAATGTTAAACTTCTATTGGTTTTTGGTCTCTTCAATGTCCAACATTACATTCCCTTTTCTTGAGGCTTTTGCCTACACTTCTCTATGTCTAGAATTACTCGTCTTGGGTGCTTGGATACCTTGATCAAAACTAAAACTTTGCTTGGCTTGGTTGAGCTTGACTCAACTTGACTCTTAGATGGTGCTTCAAGGTGCTTTGCTTTGAAGAGCTACTTTTCAATCGCTTTGCTTTCACCTTATATGATTGTATATTACTTGTTGCCTTGGATATTGCAATCTTTCATTGCTTATATTGGTAAAGCTTATATTCCTTCTCTTATTTATGCAAGTGCAGATACAAGTGTTTTTATTCTCTGGTACAAAATGCTTATGTACATGCAATCCAAACTCCTACAATGTCTCCTTTGAATGATTATGTTCTACTTCTATTTGCCTTCAATTATGTCCTCTAAAGCATTCTATTGCTTTTAAAAAACACTAATCAATATGGACTTATACAATGCTTTGATACAGTCTCTTTCTTGACTATATATTCTACCTTTTTGATATACTAGCTTCAAGTCTTCTTGTTATCTTGAAGTCTTCTATGCTCGCTTAAGGTCTTCTACTACCTTCAAGTATTTTCTTGCTTGTTTTCTATATTTGTAGAACAAGCTATTAATAATATCCTTTTTATTAAGAATATCTATCTTCTTTTCTCCTTATATCTCCTTGCACTTGGATTACTTCCCCCTTGTGCTCAGTTTAATTCTAAGCATTAATTCTCTGTATCTATGGGCTTGTCGTTGAATGGTGATGATTATCCCAAATCTAGTGATATTTTTCTTGGAACTCCTTTCTATCTCTTGAAACTCTTCTCTATCTATTTCTCTATCTTCAATGTTGTTCTTCTAGATTTTAGTCTTTTTCTTGACTGAATATGCTATCTTCTCTAGCTTCAATTCTTCTTGTTGTGATGCTTCACTTGCTTGTGGCAATAATATGAAAGTTGCCTTGCATTCTCTAAACTTATCCTTTTTTCTTTACTTCTACCCTTGTGGAATTTACTTCTAAGCTTGTTGTTTCTTTCCTTTAACACTTTCCTTGTGGCTTTCAAATGCTACCTTTCTCTTTAATGTTGTCCTTGTGACATTCAAATACTTTCAATATTACCTTTGTGATATTATTTCACTTTCAATATTGCTCTTGTGGCCTTCACTATTTTATTTCCAAATACTACCTTGGTTTTTTGTTGTCCTAAATTCTTTGACTTTGTTGTATAGTGTGGAATTCTAATATGCTACCTTGAATGTGCTATGTGTTGTCTTTTAAGTAGGGTCATCCTCAAGAATTTTACTGTCTTGAAGTCTTCTTTCTTCTATATTTAAACTTTAGTAGGACCTTCTTCTTAGGTCTCTGAGTCTGCCTTCAATGGGACTTTTTTCAAGTCTCATTTCTCTATCAATATCAAGGTCTATCTTCAAGACCTGAATCTTTATGTAGATTTCCTTCTATTTCGAATATATTATTGGAATAGATAAAATCAATCTATCTAAAAATTTTCAATCTCTGAAGTAGAATGATAATAACCAAATTTTCTTCTTTATTTGGTTCTGTAAAATATAAATATTTAATCTTTACTGGTTGTCCTTCAACCTAGTGGTATTAATTATTGGCTTCACTGGTTTTTCTTATCCATTGGTAATATCCTCAACTTCACTATTCTTTCCTTAGCTAGTGGAAATATCCTTAGACTATTTTCAACTTTTAAAAACATTTGTGAGTAAACTTGGTATGGCTCTAATACCACTGATAGCTTTTGTAGCCTAATACTTAATGTAAAACTTCACAAGAAAGTAATCACAGGAACAAAATAAGGTTGCAATATAAATAATTCAATAAAGATATAAATAACACAAAAATGACTCAAACATACTCACAAAATAATCACATGGAAATGCTCACAAAAATACTGAAAGTGATATAGAATAAAAGTCTACTAATGCATGCTATAAGCTATGCATTTTTATACCAATTATAATGCTTTATCATAAATATAATAGTATGTGACTCTTCCAATGGTGCACTCTTGAACTTCACTCTTCTTTGTAACTCTTCATTTTACTATTCTAAGGACACATGCACACTCTTACATAATGGACACTTGTGCATTTCTTGCACATTATTGCACTACATGAAATGTAAACTCACACTTTAATCTAAGACACACCTAATCTAATATTGTACAAAGGTTTTATATTGGCATGTACCAAATAATGTAATATTCTCCAACATGTTGACTGTATTTAGTCTTCCATTTTTAATTGAGAACTATTCGAGTGAGCTTATTCATACCTATTCTACAACTATGGTTATAAATATTCCTTTAGAACTTTGTATTCTAGATTCTTCTTATATTATTGATACTATTTTAGTAGATGAGTTTAAATATCCTCCAACTAAATTGAATATTATGCCTAACCAGACTATGACTATGATCAAATCCTTAGTGGATTATGTTTAACAAGAACATAATTGGATCCTCTATACCTCACACTCTTCTCACAAAAATGGATATAGATGGAAATACTATTATATATAATCAAGTTAAGTGATGTCCCAAGTAGAAAGTAGACATCAAAATAGAGTATTAATTATTTATGAAGAATATGATTTGGGATATTCTTCCTTTCCTAAATACAAGAAAAATTATTAGGTTTAGTTTGGGTCTATAAGAATAGTTTTGATAGAAATGGTTAATAAGTACAAATATTTCCTTCTTATTAAAAAAAAATAGAAGGAAGCAAATTATTGTGTTGAGAATTTTACTATTATTTCCCCATATGAAATCCATTCAAATGGCCCTCTCTATTATAACTTCATGCCCTTGGGAGGTTCATTATATAGACTTAAAAAGTGCTTTTCTTCATGGGACCTTTAAGATAATATTTATTGGTGGATTTTAAGAAATAATATCTCAAAATCATAGGTCCCAATATAAATAAGTCACAATATTAAAGGTCAAAATATCAATAATAAAGAGTAGAATTATATAAATGAGCAATCAAATATATATCTAGGCCAATATAATAATAAAATAACATTCACTTATAATATCAAATATGAATGTAAAATGACCAAAATCATTCATGTACATGCATGAAGAATACTTACAATATGAATTGCTCAAAAACTTGTATACAAGATTTATTATCAATGCTTGTTATGTGGTGATCGTTTAAAGACCGTTTTTCCAATACATTGCATGGAGATTTATCTCCATAATATAGACATAGAAGATGACTCTTCATGTACTTGACTATTTCTCTCCATATGACAAATCCCATGACCTTTGGCTTATCATCATGCCACTCATATAATATACTCTTCATTCTCTTCTTACATGCATACTTGACACTATGACACTTGTACACTACATGAATCTTACTCTCCTACATGACTATTACTCTCCTAATATAAGAAACTTGCACATAATCACTTTGATACTTATGCAATTTCTCTCAATACATAGTGGCACTCTTACTTACATACCACTTGTGTATTTCCTACACATTGCACTCTTACATGACACTCTTGCATAAAAATAAAATATAAATAATTCATTTAAACTATTTAATCAACCTTGATCTATTACATATTTACATTTGTACCATGAAGGTACCATAGCGATACATTAGCATGTACCAAATAATATAATATTCTCTAATATTTATATCTAGAATCCATCGAGTTTTATTTAGAATGGTCCTACACTATTATTATGTAGAATCAATAAGTCCTTATATAAGCATTACTAAGCAAAAGCTATGAACTTGGTATGTGAATATCCACATATCTTAAGTTCTTTGTTGTGGTTTCCATTATTATGAGTGTACACATAATATTACAATAAAACATCATAACAACTAGATTCTCATCATCATATTAAACCATATTCTCATCATAATACTTTGTATTGACAATATGATTATTATTGGAAGTTCAATTTCCTTATTTTATACATGAAGCTACAACTTTAATATTATTTTAATATGACATGTACTTAGGTCTAGGTTATTATTTATTAAGAAGTCAAGTTATTGGATCTTTAAGAAATTATATTTCTTGGTCTAAATATGCATTGGTATTTGAAGAACACAAGCTTATACTGAGAGGGGGGTGAACAGTATAAGACCACTTTTTACTTTTCTTTCCCAATCAATATTATGCAATGTATAGATAGCAATATCAACAATAGTAATCAAAGCAATGCACAAAACACCATACACAATAGAGACACCACAATTTACGTGGTTCACCCAATGTGGGCTACTCCACGGAGAAAATATTTTACTAAAATTTTCTCAATCAATCTCTTGGGAATCCTTCCCTATTACAATGTTTATGGACCTCTATCCAAAGGAGATATCAATCCCCTAAATCAAGTTCATGGATCTCTATCCATAGGAGAACTCCTTCTCCTCTGCTCTGGTTGGTGATCCTCTAGAAGACTACTGCCTCCACTACACTGGCTTGTGGATCTCTCTCCACTGAAGACTCTTGTCCCCACTCAGAAGACCTATCTTCACTACCCTGGCTGATGGATCTCTATCCACTGGAGACTACTATCCTCTCTACTCTGTCACCTCCAAAGCTCTATCTCAAATCTGCTCAATAGGTCCACTCAAAACCTGCTCAAATATGCTCAATAGGTCCACTTAGAACCTGCTCAAATATTCTCAATAGGTCCACTCAAAACCTGCTCAAATCTGCTCAATAGGTCCACTCAAAACCTGCTCAAATCTGCTCAATAAGTCCACTCAGAACTTGTTCAAACTACTCAACAAGCTCACTCAACTTGTCCAAACCTGCTCAAAAGCTCACTCAAACTTGTCAAATCTCTCAAAAGTCCACAAAATTGTCAATTCTCAACAAGTCAACTCGAAACTTGCTCAATCTGCTCAACAAGTCCACTCAGAACTTGTCCAAATCGCTCAACAAGTTCACTCAAAACTTGCTCAAATCTGCTCAACAAGTCCACTTAGAACTTGTTCAAATTTGCTCAACAAGTCCACTTAGAACTTGTCCAAATCTGCTCAATAAGCTCACATAGAACTTAACCAATCTCATAGAAACATAAAGTGAATTTTTAGAGACCCAATATGTTTCAACTCAATGCTCAAACACTTTCTCAACTCAAATCAGAATATAGGATAGTTTGTTTTATGGAACTTGAACAAACACTTCACACATCCACTTGACTAGGCTCAACCAACTCTACTCAACCAATCACTTAATGAAACACCCCTTTCTCACAAACCCTAGTCCAAGCATATAAACATCAACTCAAAATGTTTCCAACAATGCTTAACAACAAATCTCACATAACAATGATACTCATGTTCTTTTCAAACCCTAGTTCAAGTTCTTTGCATAACAACTCTCTTCAACAACAATGCTTATAAATCAATCTTCACATAACAATGATACTCATGTTCTTTTGCAAAACCCTAACTCAAGTTCTTCACACAACCAATGGCTTCAACAACAATGCTAATAAAACAAGGTTTTGACAACAACTCTTTATTCCAGAAAACCTTGAAGCATTAACTCAAACACTCTCAAAAAGGAAACCCTAATCAAATCCTTTTCACTCCAAACTTTGTTTTCCAGAAATTCAATCAATCAACTCAACTATGGAAGAATGTGCTCATACCTTTTTCTTGATGATGAAGGGATCTCATAAATCTGCCACACTCACAATCACTTCTTTGCCAATCTCAAAGAAAGGTTAGAAGATAATAATTTTCTCAATGAATCACAATACAAAATGATATCAAACAAAATACACCTTATCACTCCAACTTTAAAATAATATCCAACATCTTCATAATAATCTCTTTGGCAAAAATCCCTTTACAAATAAAATCAACACTCTTAAAGTCTTACTCCTCCAATATGCAAATATAATAATTAAGACTTTATTTAAAAATAAAATCAAACTCCTTATAACTCCAAACTTTATTAAAAATAATTTCCAACAAACACCAATTTTCAACTAGCAACCCTTTCAACTATTTCCAACTAGCAACCCTTTTAACTCCCAACTTTAGGCAATATTAAAAATAATCAAAATTTAATTACCTTGCCTTTGGAGGGATTCAAACCCTCAACGCAGCCCATGACCAATGCCTTTGCCGTGGCTCCAACCGTCGCTCGAGCTAAGCGCTCGCTTGGGAAGTGGAGAGCACAACGTGCTCAATGAACCTCCCTCTCTCTACCAAATAAAAATGTGCACCATCCCTTGGCGCTTCCAACACAATGCAAACACTACCATCATGTTTCGAATGTAGGCCACTCGATGCCTCAATATTTTAGCCAATGCCTCCTCGCCACTAGGCCACGCTGCCTAGCTGGCTCTCAAAATTTTGGCGCTTTCGATTTGTTCTCAATCACTGTCACACAAAATATGAATTTGTTGTCTTTTCTCATGAGCTCCTCTTCATTCAATTCACATACAAAATAATGTTCGAAGCAAGGATGATTAAAATACCTTTAAGGCATGGTATATATATAGCCTTTCATCCTTTATGCAAACATGTCGATGCTCCTCCAATATTATTCGACGTCGACGTTCGAATTAATTTATAAGTGATTTAAATTTATTTAAATTTAAATGTTATAAATTAATTTAATAAAACCTTTGGTTTTATTAGGGCCTTCTCTTATTGCACAACTTGGTATTAATGATATTTATTTATAAAATTTAAATTCCTTTTGAATTTAAATATTTTATAAAATAAATATTAGGCCTCCTTTTAACTTTGCAATAAGCCTCCTTAGGTTTTTATGAAACACCTTTTAAACTAAGCTTCCATATAAAATTAAAATATTATGGAGCCCTTTTGCCTTTAACTTCTGCACTGATTCTCTTGACCTTTGGTGTTATTTGAAGCTTCTTCCTGGATATCAAATGACAACCTTGACAACTTTGTTTCTTGACGAAGTCCTTGACATTAATGATGACTTCATCTGGTGACATCAATGACAACTTTGACTTAGGGACTCAAAATGTCCAACAATCTCCCCCTTTGTCATTGATGGCAACCCAAAACCTTTTTACCAAAAACTTGACTTCTTCTTCTGTGCTGCTCCCCCTAGGACATTGCTCCCCCTGGCTCAATGCTTTCTCAAATATCAAATCTCTCCCCCTTACTCAAATCTCTCCCCCTTTGACATCAATGGCAAAGGGTCACCTTTGGGGCTCGGGGCTAAGAATGAGCCTCTTAGCTTAGCCCCTCCCCCACCTCCTTTTGAGGTGGTTAATTCTAGGGTGGGAGTATTTCTACTCCTAGAAAGCACTATTCTTTACCTTTATCCTCTTTTCTTCTTATCTAAATTTTTTGATTCCTTTGACTGTTTCTATCCATGTCCATGTTCCTATCCATGTCTACATTCCTGTTCCTATTCCTGTTCTTGTTCACATCCATGTTCCTGTTCCTGTTCCTGTTCCTGTTCATATCCATGTTCCTGTTCCTATTCCTGTTCATACCTATTTTTGGAATGTCTGCTCTACACCACTTTGTTGTGTGACCATCATTATTGCACTTATAACACTTAATGTTATTATTCCTTGGAGGTGCAAATGTCTTAGGATATCTCCTAGTGAAGCCATATCCTCTTCTATCATGAACTCTGCAATTCATTGCCTTGTGACCAAACTGATTACATGAGTAGCAATACCCATGGAAAGGTTGTTTGTTCCCATATTCTTGTCTTTCATGTGTCCTGCACTGTGAAGCCATGTGCCCAAACCTGTGACATGAGAAGCATATTCCATTGAAGTTTCCTTGTCTTGACCTCATTGGTCTCTTAGTCTCTCTTGACCTATTCTGATTGTTGTTCCATATGTATCTTCTTTGTGCATTGTTCCTATTTTTGTTGAACTCTCTATTGTCCAACTCATCCTCAGATGTCTCACTATATTTTACACTATCTTTTTCTGAAGTATCTTCATCTGAAGTTTCTTCTCCTCCAAAACTTGAAGTTGACTCTCCTTCCCATTTCTTTTGAACCTGTTCAAATCCAAGACCTAGTTTTGCTTGATGTAGGCTTTTGTATCTTGATGAACTTATCCAAGTTCTTTGAGCTATTTTTGAACCCTTTCATCTTGACCTTGGAGTCTTCTAAATATTCTCTTAGTAGTGCCACTTCTTGTGCTAACTTCTCACATTCCAAGATCTTTGCTTCTAACTTATCTTTGAACCTCTTTGCCTTAGCCTTTGATTTTTCTAAATCCTCTATGAGCAATCTTCTCTCTTCATCACATTCTTGAAACTGAATTTCAAGTTTAGAGTGTTGCTTCCTTACCTTCTTTACCATGTCAAGAGCATAGATAAGTTCTCCCTTGAGATCATAACCATTCTTTTCTGAGTATTCCTCTATTTGTTTGCCTTTGTCCTCATATTTATTTTCTATTGGCTTGTCTTCTATAGGATCACTTTCTTCTTCTTCTAATGCCATTAGAAGATTTTCATCTGGTATTTCAAGTGCATCTTCATATTCATCATCACTGAAACTATAACCATTCCTTGTACAATCATCTTCAAGATGTCCGAAGTTACCACATCTAAAACACTTGAGAATTACTGGAGTCCTTTTCTTAACTTGCTCTTTTTCTTCAATCATAAACAAGACTTCATCTCTATCATTGTCTGAAAAACTAGCATCACTATCACTTGAGTACTTACTTGCCTTATCCGCATAGTAGCTCCTCTTTTGCCTTTGGAAGAACTTCTTTCCTTGTCTATTTTGTCCATCCTTGCTTTTCTTTTGATGCCTGTATCTTTCTGAATCCCTGTACCTGTGATCCTATTTTTCTTCACCATTGTTGTTCTTAGGTTCTTGAAAATCTGTTGCAAAATATCCATACTTTCCACAATTGAAACACTTAATAGATCTTAGATCTCTGGATCTTCTGGAATATTTATCTCTTTTACTATAATTAGCTTCCTCATCACTAGATGACTCATTGCTTGATTCTGACTTCTTACCCTTTGTCTTATTGATTGCTTTGAATGTTGCTTCCTTCTGGGGAATAGGATATTTTGTTCTTATCTCAAAAGTTGTGAGCATACCAAGAAATTTATCTCTTGTCAAAGTATCACCATCCATTGATACTTCTATAGCAGAAACCTGTTCACTGAATCTTTTTGGAAGAGTTCTTAAGACTTTATCACAAACATCTGATTCATCAATCTTCATTCCAAGACCTTGCATATCATTAACAACCTCATCAATTCAAATTAGATAAGCACTAATATTTTCCTCTTCATTCATTCTTAATGCTTCAAGTTGTCCTTTGAGATTTTACATCTTTGCTTTCTTGACACTTTTATCTCCTTCATATATATTTTGCAATTTATCCCACATCTCTTTTGTAGTTTTACAATGCATAACTTTCATAGACTCTGTTCTACGCAAACCTCTCACAAGTGCATTCATTGCTTTTGAATTATAGTGTTGTAAAATCTTACCTTCCTTATCTGTAGGAGGATTGATTAAGGGATCGTATCCAAATTCCATTGATTCCCAAATTTCATTGCCAAGTGCCATCAGGTAGATCTTCATCATCATACTCCAATACATATAGTCACTTCCATCAAATACTGGTGCTGAATTATTTGAGGACACCTCCTTAGGATCCATTGTGTTCTTGTTAGATTTTCCTTCAAGTTGTTAAACTCTTCTGAAGGAACCCGCTCTGATACCAATTGAAGAACACAAGCTTATACTTGAGAGGGGGGTGAACAGTATAAGACCACTTTTTACTTTTCTTTCCCAATCAATATTATGCAATGTATAGATAGCAATATCAACAATAGTAATCAAAGCAATGCACAAAACACCATACACAATAGAGACACCACAATTTACATGGTTCACCCAATGTGGGCTACTCCACGGAGAAAATATTTTACTAAAATTTTCTCAATCAATCTCTTGGGAATCCTTCCCTATTACAATGTTTATGGACCTCTATCCAAAGGAGATATCAATCCCCTAAATCAAGTTCATGGATCTCTATCCATAGGAGAACTCCTTCTCCTCTGCTCTGGCTGGTGATCCTCTAGAAGACTACTACCTCCACTACACTAGCTTGTGGATCTCTCTCCATTGAAGACTCTTATCCCCACTCAGAAGACCTATCTTCACTACCCTAGCTGATGGATCTCTATCCACTGGAGACTACTATCCTCTCTACTCTATCACCTCCAAATATCTATCTCAAATCTTCTCAATAGGTCCACTCAAAACCTGCTCAAATCTTCTCAATAGGTCCACTTAGAACCTGCTCAAATCTGCTCAATAGGTCCACTCAGAACCTGCTCAAATCTGCTCAATAGGTCCACTCAGAACCTGCTCAAATCTGCTCAATAAGGTCCACTCAGAACTTCTCAAACTGCTCAATAAGTTCACTGAACTTTAAACTACTCAAAAGCTCACTCAAAACTTGTCCAAACTGCTCAACAAGCTCACTTAGAACTTGTCAATCTGCTCAATAAGTCCACTTAGAACTTGCTCAATCTGCTCAACAAGTCCACTCAGAACTTGTCCAAATTCTCAACAAGTTCACTCAGAACTTGTCCAAATCTGCTCAACAAGTCCACTCAGAACTTGTCCAAATCTGCTCAACAAGTCCACTCAGAACTTGTCCAAATATTCTCAATAAGCTCACACAGAACTTAACCAATCTCATAGAAACATAAAGTGAATTGTTAGAGACCCAATATGTTTCAACTCAATGCTCAAACACTTTCTCAACTCAAATCATAATATAGGATAGTTTGTTTTATGGAACTTGAACAAACACTTCACACATCCACTTGACTAGGCTCAACCAACTCTACTCAACCAATCACTTAATGAAACACCCCTTTCTCACAAACCCTAGTCCAAGCATATAAACATCAACTCAAAATGTTTCCAACAATGCTTAACAACAAATCTCACATAACAATGATACTCATGTTCTTTTCAAACCCTAGTTCAAGTTCTTTGCATAACAACTCTCTTCAACAACAATGCTTATAAATCAATCTTCACATAACAATGATACTCATGTTCTTTTGCAAAACCCTAACTCAAGTTCTTCACACAACCAATGGCTTCAACAACAATGCTAATAAAACAAGGTTTTGACAACAACTCTTTATTCCAGAAAACCTTGAAGCATTAACTCAAACACTCTCAAAAAGGAAACCCTAATCAAATCCTTTTCACTCCAAACTTTGTTTTCCAGAAATTCAATCAATCAACTCAACTATGGAAGAATGTGCTCATACCTTTTTCTTGATGATGAAGGGATCTCATAAATCTGCCACACTCACAATCACTTCTTTTCCAATCTCAAAGAAAGGTTAGAAGATAATAATTTTCTCAATGAATCACAATACAAAATGATATCAAACAAAATACACCTTATCACTCCAACTTTAAAATAATATCCAACATCTTCATAATAATCTCTTTGGAAAAAATCCCTTTACAAATAAAATCAACACTCTTAAAGTCTTACTCCTCCAATATGCAAATATAATAATTAAGACTTTATTTAAAAATAAAATCAAACTCCTTATAACTCCAAACTTTATTAAAAATAATTTCCAACAAACACCAATTTTCAACTAGCAACCCTTTCAACTATTTCCAACTAGCAACCCTTTTAACTCCCAACTTTAGGCAATATTAAAAATAATCAAAATTTAATTACCTTGCCTTTGGAGGGATTCGAACCCTCAATGCAGCCCATGACCAATGCCTTTGTCATGGCTCCAACCGCCACTCGAGCTAAGCGCTCGCTTGGGAAGTGGAGAGCACAACGTGCTCAATGAACCTCCCTCTCTCTGCCAAATAAAAAATGTGCACCATTCCTTGGCACTTCCAACACAATGCAAACACTATTGCCACATTTTGAATGTAGGCCACTCGGTGCCTCAACATTTTAGCCAATGCCTCCTCGCCACTAGGCCATGCTGCCCTAACGGCTCTCAAAATTTTGACGCTTTCGATTTGTTCTCAATCACTGTCACACAAAATATGAATTTGTTGTCTTTTCTCACGAGCTCCTCTTCATTCAATTCGCATACAAAATAATGTTCGAAGCAAGGATGATTAAAATGCCTTTAAGGCATGGTATATATATAGCCTTTCATCCTTTATGCAAACACATCGGCGCTCCTCCAATCTTATTCGACGTCGACGTTCGAATTAATTTATAAGTGATTTAAATTTATTTAAATTTAAATGTTATAAATTAATTTAATAAAACCTTTGGTTTTATTAGGGCCTTCTCTTATTGCACAACTTGGTATTAATGATATTTATTTATAAAATTTAAATTCCTTTTGAATTTAAATATTTTATAAAATAAATATTAGGCCTCCTTTTAACTTTGCAATAAGCCTCCTTAGGTTTTTATGAAACACCTTTTAAACTAAGCTTCCATATAAAATTAAAATATTATGGAGCCCTTTTGCCTTTAACTTCTGCACTGATTCTCTTGACCTTTGGTGTTATTTGAAGCTTCTTCCTGGATATCAAATGACAACCTTGACAACTTTGTTTCTTGACAAAGTCCTTGACATTAATGATGACTTCATCTGGTGACATCAATGACAACTTTGACTTAGGGACTCAAAATGTCCAACAGTATTCTATTATATTCAATATGAAGGACTATAATTCAGATCATACTCTTTTTGTAAGGTGTGAATCTTGCATATAGGTGTTCTTTGTTTGATGCTAATACTTGATAGTATCTAGGGGGTAATATTTTGATCTCACATTCACCAAATTTGGAATTGGATTTTATTCTAGAAGCATATAAGCACTTAGTGAGAGTCATTGGAAGGATAAAACAAATATTTCAATACATAAAAGATACTCTTTAGTCTAATTTAGTGTATTTTTACTTCTTTCTAAATATAGATATGTTTGATTGCATTACAAAATAATCTAACATATCTCTATCTTCTATGAAGACATAATATGGTAGATAATTCTTGCTATGAAATATCTAAGTAGAGGCAAATGGGTATTGTAAAGTTTATTCCAAATTTAAAAGGCTCTAATATTATTATTTTGATGTTTAGAGTGTTATCTAGTTCATTTACAATCTAATATACCATCGACAACCCAAGTATATTAAGATTTGATGCAATGTATAAGCAAATAGCTTATGCTTATACAAATTTCTAAATGAGAGAATATGATAATTAAATATTTCCAATATGTGCAAGATATATGATACATATTTATGTATAAATATATTTTAAATTAAAATAATAAATCTTAGGTAGTTAATATTGAGGGATAAATAACCCTGTGAAGTAAGACATTTGAAACAAGGGTAGTGATAATTTTTCAAGCCACAAAAAATAAAATTGTAAATATCTGTTAGTTAGGGTTCGGATGATGGGAGGAGCAATGAAGGGCTAGGACTTTAGTGAGGCAAGACATTCTATTTGGGCATATAATTTTTGAGCTAAGTTTCTTTTTTCCTTCTTTATCTTAGAAATTTTACATGCAAATTATTATAATTTTTTATCAAATATTATATTTGTTATAGGATTGGTAAATTTTAGTAGATTTTAATTTTTAATTTCCTTTCCATGGATCGATTTATAGCTAAATCCTTAGAATCATATATAATGGTAGAGTTTAGTGAGCACACCACAAAGGATAAATCCTCATTGCTCTAAGATAGGGTAGTTTTTGGTAAATTTAATGGGTATTGATCATGGGCTTCAACCTTGAGAAAATATATTGATAGGAGTTGGAAGTCTCTAAGAGTGATTCTATCATTTCTTCCCAAATGTTTCTTCCTAGTTATTTTTGTTCTATGGAAGAAAGATATAGAATCCTAAAATGGGGTCCTTGGTTTATGGGAAGAGCATGACTCTTCCTTACCCACTGGTATGAAGGCTTTTCACTTGAAAATATAAATCTATCCCTAGTACCAGTCTAGGTTAGGATGTATGGGTTGCCCATTGAATTTTAGGAAATAGATACCTTCAATTCAATAGTCAACACTCTAGGAGAATTCCTTGAGATTTTAAATACTACACAAGATGAATTATTGGTTATTTATGCTCGAATTTTGGTCATAATTGATATAAGTAAAGCTTTACCAAAATAAATCATTCTTAAGTATAGGAATAAGATATGGATTCAAATCATTTATTATGAAAAGATATCTTTTAGATTTAGAATATGTCATGAGGTGGGGCATATTGAAATATCATGCCCTAAGAAGAGCCCAAAAGAATCATATGTAGAAAACTACAAGAGAAACTTACAAATGGATATGGATGAAGATGGGTTTCAACATCAAAAAATAGATATAGAAAAATGAAAGTAAATAAATAGAAGAGAATAGTAAGGAAGGATATTAGAAGAAATACCAACTCTTTTGAGGCTTTATCCTATGAAGAAAAATTAGATCAAAGCTTAGAGGACACATTACAACAGGTTCAACATATTAACAAGGAATCATCTATTTAGTATGATCTTGATTTAGGGATGAACATTATCGATGAACCTATGGATATGTATCATAATATTTTGAAGACTCTATTGAAGTACCATGCACCATTCAAGAGAAAAAAATTGGTAAATAAAATACAATGCTAGATGTTAATACCTCTACTATTAATAAGGAAATACCAACAAATGAGCAGGACAAGTCAAAAGCTTCTGTACTAGAGCCAGGAGAGGATAAATCTGATGAAAAATAAAATTGTGAAAGAATATTGAGGAATAGAACAATAAGACCTACTCCTGATATAGGTAAGGAAAAAATAAAAAACTCTCAAATTATCAAGCAAGATCCAGGGAAGCAAGAGCAAACATAGAGAAAGGAATACAAAGTAAGTTTGTTGAACTTCTCTTTTCTAAACAATATAATAATAGTGGTAATTCATAAGCAGGGCTAGGAGCCCCTAATGAGACATGATTAGCATCTCATGTGTCATGACATGGGGTTTGGTGGATTAAACCTCATTTTTGTTTGAAAGAATAAACATGTGTATTTTATTTAAATAAAAGAACCTTTTGGTTGAAAAAAATAAACATGTATTTTATTTAAATAAAGAAACCCTTTTAGAATACACATTTATATTTAAAATAAATGAATAAACCTATTAAGCAGGTGTTTCAAAAATGAACGAATTGTTTTAAAATAATAAAAATGAGATATTTTGAAAAGAACCATATAATATTGAAATATCTTCTTGGAGTAGATGGGTAGTAAATTTTAGTGGATGGGTTTTGATTTTTATAATGGTAATAATATTTTTCTTCTTACCTCTTTTTCAAAGGGGGGAGCAAAGACCTTGGAAAGGACATGGCTCGATTATTGAAAGAGAGGAGTAAGGAAAAAAAGAAAGGGTATTGAAGGATGCAATGGAAGCCATCCAAGGAGAAAGACTAGGTTGAGTTTATCCATTTTATTTCCTTGTTCAAAGCTTAAAATGATGTTTCATGTTGCTTAATTTGACTTGGAAGCTTGCTATTATTTAGCAAATTATTGGTTTTAAGTTAGAATGGATGACCCTCATCTCCTATATTTGATTTTTTTTTAAATTATTTTTGAGTAGGCATTGATCACAACAACATACGTCATTATACTGGTGGAATCTTATCCTCTCATTGTTTAAATAAATAGTTCCTTGTTTATTTATGCACTTGTTGTTGTGCGACATCCATCGCTATTTGTGTGGATGTCTAGTTTTTTATGGTTCAATTAATCTATGCTCCTCATCTACTTATGGTGATGTTTGTAGTCACTAAAAAGAATCGCAGGTGGATAATTTTTATTGATAATATAATTCTAAGAAATTTGCGTCATCGTGTGGTTGATTGAATAAAACCCATGTTTGCATCTTCTAATTCATCCCTATTGTGTGTTGGTTTCTATACTCAAGGAAGGGGGGTCAAAATTTTTTATTGGCATCTTAGTTAAATCCAGTCATCAGAAAGAAATGGTGAGGGTTGTGTTTGAAACCACTATGTGTTAATCTTCTATTGTTGTGCATATTTCTACCTGTGCATGAGTTGAAACCATCACTTGGGGGGAAATCAATTATTTTTAGGTTAGTGAAAAATGATTTAAATGTTTCCCTACAATTTTTTTGTTTTAATGTCCATGTGCCATGATCTAATTTTGATAGTCGTCCCTAATGTTCAAGTGAAGGGGAAAAATTTGATTTGATTGAAGTTTGATTAATATCTTATAAATATTCTTGTGTGCATGTTTAATTCTCCATCACACATATTTTTTCCATTGCTATCGCTCGAAGAAATCCTTAAGGTTAACCTTAGGATAAATTATAAATAATTAAATACTACCCTGCTATTTTTGGCAATGCCATTGCACGTTCTAAATCTACCATTGCAAGGTTTAAATTTCCTAAGGTTTAACTTAAGAAAGAGGAGCGGGGAGTTTAAATTACTAAAGCCAAGTTGTCCCCACATGACATATTTGTGCTTAGGAAGGCATGGGTAAGGTAAGGTCCTTCATGGCCTTTCTGTCACTTTATCCCACATGGGATAAGTGATATGTGCTTAAACACCTTAATAAAGAGGAATCCCCCTTTATTATTTGACCACCACTCGGTGGTCAAGGAAACCATAAAATGAGGGTCACTCTAGCACCATATGGAGGCACTATCCTCTCTATGTGTGTGGCATGCTTATGTTGTAGTTGTTTAACTACCATAGATTGGTCTGACACATGGTAGTCAGTGGTTTGGTCTGTTTTTCTGTTATGCCTAGTTAAGGTGAAGTTAAA
Organism: Wollemia nobilis; assembly: GCA_028583015.1. Taxonomy (NCBI): domain Eukaryota; kingdom Viridiplantae; phylum Streptophyta; class Pinopsida; order Araucariales; family Araucariaceae; genus Wollemia; species Wollemia nobilis. The sequence goes on along the minus strand of JAQPPZ010017206.1, from coordinate 4,030,333 downwards.
ACCCATTTTTTAGCTTAATATGAAAATTATCCCACATGCTCCTTATAGGAGCACTTACAGAATTAAAAAATGGGAAGGCTCCCCTATGGTAGTGACCACCAAGCAATGGTCGGTTGAGCCACCGCTTGGCAGGGGCTAGTGCATCAGTGGTTGGTGCAATCAATGAGGTTGACCTATTAGTTATCTAACTATGCGATTGATTGCCTATTCCAGTTTAACCAAAGTTTAACTCGTGGTTGTTTGGTGGTTTGTTTGATTGATTAAACCCCCTTTTTATGTTATTGAAGGAATAATTATATATTTCAAATAAAAGAAAAAAGACCTTTTATGTAAATTAAAATAATATATTTGATTTATTAAGTTTAGAGGATAAACTTATATCTAACATATTATACTCAATTTATTTAGTCTAAAGGATAAACTTATATCTGAAGGAATAGATTTGAGTTATTTAGTTTAAAGACAGACTTTTTATCAAAGGAATATTTGAAAGAATAGATTTGGTTCATTAAAGTTTAAAAGATAGAATTATATTTGAAATAATAGATTTGATTTATTAAGTTTAGAGTATAAACTTATATTTGAAATAAAATATTTGATTTATTAATTTTAGAGGATAAACTTATATCTGAAAAACAGATTTGATTTATTAAGTTTAGAGGATAAACTTATATATGAAAAAATAGATTTGATTTATTTAGTCTAGAGGATAAACTTATATCTGAAAAAAAAAAGTTTGATTTATTAAGTTTAGAGGATAAACTTATGCAAAAATAGATTTGATTTATTTAGTCTAAAGGATAAACTAATATCTGAAAGAATAGATTTGATTTATTAAGTTTAAAGATATAATTTTTATCAAAGGAATATCTAGAAGAATATATTTGATTCATTAAAGTTTAAAAGATAGACTTATATTTGAAAGAATAGATTTGATTTATTGAAAGTTAGACCTTTTGTTTATATTTAAAAAATGGTTTTTATGAGCATTTAATTGGTTAAAAGTATGGCTTTTAATTGATTAAAGAAAATGGTTTTGTAAGTATTTAATTGGTTAAAAGTATAGGCTTTTAATTGATTAAATAAAATGGTTTTTATAAGTATTTAATTAGTTAAAAGTATGGGCTTTTGATGGATTAAAGGAAATAGCTTTTGCGAGCAATTAATTGGTTGAAAGTACGGGCTTTTGATTAATTGAGATGATGATGTTATGGATACATTGGAACTTTAAAAAGATTTTATTCCTTTAAATGATTAGAAGGAAGAGATCGTCTTTAGGAGAATGAATGTGGAATTCATTCGAGGGAATTATGGGGTTCCCTCATTGAATTTGTAATGTGAATTAAAGGAACAATTCATGTTTTGAGGACATAAGAATTATGGGGTTCTTATATTGGTATTGATGTTTTGGAAAAAGGAATTATGAGATTTCTTTATATAGTTGTATTGGAGACAATTAAACTTATGCAATAAAATGGATGTTTGAAACTAGGATTTCCCATAAGGGTTTCCCAAGATATATGAGGTGTTTTGTGTGTATTGAATATCCTAATATTTAGGTCTTGCATTTACTGCTTCCTAGATTTACATATTGAGGTCATGTTTGCTCTTCAAAATGGGAGGTTTATTATATTTTATAGATCAAGGATAATATTTTGGTAAGAGTTTTACTAATAAGTGTTATTCTTAGAAATTGTAATTTTTAAAACAAGGAAATAAATAAGTTACCTAACTATGAGAAGGTAACAACACATGCATTTTATATTCTTGAATAGTCCTTACTTTGATGAACCTTATATAAATGGAAAATATCCTTTACTTTTTTATTGATAAAATATCTATGATATTAAGAATTGGTAAATTATCATGTTAGGATAATGGAACTAAATAGGGATTACACCTTTTATGTGACTTCTTATTGATGAGGTTGTAGATGTTATTTGATGCTTAATTAAATAGATAGACTTATTTGCATCCCTATTTAAGGAAGAAATATTGGGTGATCTTTATGAATGATATAATGAATTATAGATGATTGGAAAAATACATCTATCAAATGTATGCTTATGGATTAGAAGTATCCTACTAAGTTGTGAAGGGGTTTACATAATAGGGATACTTGGAATTTTATCCTAGTTAGCAAGAAGGACTTTTATTCATTAGAAGTTAGAGAGAGTTAAAAATAAGGGACTATGGGATCCCTTTGAGAAGGAAACTTTGATTAATCCTTGTTTTACCACTTCTCCTTAATGACATAACCTTAGATAGTTGTAGGAAGACAACAATTATATTATTGTGTCAATGAATGAACTATCATGTGAAATGATAGATGCTTTGGTTGGCTCATCATTTAGATGAGATGAACAACTAAAACTTACCTACATAGATGGACTTATGTATGGTAAAGGAAGCAAGGAAATTTTATGTCACTACGCTTAGTACACCTACATAGATAGACTTATGTAAGGTGTAGGGATGGGTGTACCCTTTGATAGACAAAAGGGATAAGTTGACTCATCACGGAGATGAGATGAACAACTTAATAATTAGGCTTCTTGTTAATAGACACCTTCATAGAATGACTTATGTAAGGTGGGGAGATATAGATCTCTAATGAGTATAAAAAAAATATTCTCTCTAGAGTTGGTTAGATTTTTGGATCGTTACATCATGGAATATAAGAGTTGATAATGCTCCATAAAAGCAAAGGTGTATTAAGGACCTCTATTTAAGTAAAATACCCGATATTCTTTGTATCTAGGAAACTAAAATGGTAGAAGAAGTTACAAAACTATGAAATTAGTATAGGCAAGATGTGAATGGGATGCTATGAATTCTGAAGTAGTAGTAGGGGGAATTCTAACTTGATAGAATCCTACTAGAACCTCTTGTGTAACCATTCATAAAACTAGGTATTGGATAGCCTTTGTAGTCACATGCTACTTTATAGATATTCATTTCATCCTTATTAAAGTCTATGAACCTACAACTCATTCAAGTAGATTAGAAGTTTAGAGTGGGATTGAAACCTTTATGAGAAGTAAAGACCAAGAAACTCGATTCTTGATCATAGGAGATTTTAAATCCATATCCAAGATAGATGAAAATTTTGGGGGAAAGAGGAAAATAACCCAAATTATGAGAGATTTATCAAATTTTATTTATTATTAATCTGTGGGAGGTTGAGTTTGAAGAAGACAACTATACATGGACCAACAATAGGAGAGACCAAAACCTAATAGCAAAAAAATTAGATAGATGCATACTCTTAGATCATTGGATATATGAAGGAATTTGTGCTAAAATTAATACCTTAACAAGGATTGGTTTAGATCACTAGCCAATAAGAGTTAAAATGGTGGTAAGTGAATTTAAAAAAGATCATATTTTAAATATAAGAAGATGTGGGAAGACCATCCTTAATTTGTGGAGATAAAAATACAATTGTTTTTCATAGGATGGCTATAGTACAAAGATCAACATATAAAATTAGTAGAATTCAATAGAAGGGGTTTGGATTGAAGACCAAAGTAAAATTAGAAAAGAAGCAAGGTCTTTTTATCAGAATATTCTAGGATCAAAGGAGTCTAAAGTTTTTAATGATAAACTTCTACAAGAAGTACCTTTAGTTATAATGAATGAAGATAATAGAAAATTGATGGAGCCTATTACTTTAAAAAAAGTTCATTTAGATATTTTCTCTTTTAATAAGGATAAATCCCTAGGTCCAAATGGGCTCTCTACAACATTTTATCAATATAATTGGGATATAGTGAAGCATTTTTTTGGTGGCAATGGATTATTCTAGGGTAAAACAATACATTCCTTATAAATTAAATGCAATATATCTTACCTGATTTCAAAAAAGAAGGATGTTGAATTGTTTGATTTATTTAGACCCATAAACCTATGTAATATGGCATATAAGATTATCTCCAAAGTGATTGGTGACTCGGTTAAGGCCATTGTTAGAAAAAAATATTTCAAAAGAGAAATGAGGATTTATGAAAGGGATATAGATTCTGGATGGGACCATAGCAACTCATGAAGTTATACATTCAACACCTTAAAGAAAATAGAAAGCAATGATCTTAAAACTTGTTATGGGTAAAGCCTATGATAAGGTTAAATAAAATTTTCTTTTTTGTAGTATTAGAATAGTTTGGATTTGGAGAGAAATGGGTTAGATGGATTAAAGCTTGTGTCTCTCTAGTTTTATATTAAGTATTTCTCAATGGGTTAGTAACAGAATCATTTAAAGCTAAGAGAGATCTTAGACAGGGAGATCTTCTGTCACCATATTTGTTCATTATTATGGCAAAGGTTCTAGGTAAGAACTTGAAAAAGGCTAGGGTTTATAAGTGGACTTAAGGATAGTAATAGTATCGACAACATCATCCATCAATAGTTTGTAGATGATACAACTCTTTTTTGGGAAGGCAAGGCTAAATGAGGACAAAGCTTTGAATACTTATTAAAGGAATACCAAAGAGCATTAAAGGAAAAATTTACTAGAAAAAATCTAAAATCTACTTCCTAAACACTCCAGCTAAAATCAAAGTGGGGATTTGCAGGTTACTTCAAATGGACGAGGTAAATTTACTAGTAACTTATCTAGGGATGCCCTTTTTTAAGAGGAGAATGAGGATAGAATTATGGAATCTAGTTATAAATAAAGTTCAAAATAAAATAACATGGAAAGATAGATGGTTATCGTTAGCATGAAGAGTACAACTAATTAAGTCGGTCTTGCAGACCATTCTAACATATTATATGTTATTGTATACTATACTAAAATCAATAGAAAATTATTTAATCTATATTATGTGATTCTTTTGTGGTCAGAATTACATGATAAAATGAAATTTCCTTTGGTGAAATAAAGCAAGGTGTGTGATGATAAAACTAGGGGAGGTCTTGGTTTAGGAGTTATTATAGATAAAAACTTAGCTCTTAGGGGATAAGTAATCTAGAGAATGTACAAAGAGATTCAAAGACAATGGGAATGAATTATTGTAAGTATGTTGATCCCAATGACCCAAGCTTAATATTTGTTGCATTCTCTCTACCAAATGGTTCTACTCTTCGGAATGGTTCAAAAAAATTTATTGTTATAGTGATTAAAGGTTTAAGATGGGTGGTGGGAACTAGAGAAAAATTATATTTGGATGGATACTTGGTTTGATTAAAACCACTCAATCTAGATTCAATTTTCAAACCTTGGAGGATATTACTTCAATATAAATATGGTGATAAAGTTTCAAATATTTTGTACAAGGATAAGGAAGGAAGATACAAATGGAAAGAATTTTTTTTACATGTATAAAAGATATTAATCCTAGGAAGTAATTGAGTATAAAGATAACAACAATTATTATTCTGAGGGGAGCTAAGGATAAATTGATTAGGGAGTTCAATAGCTTATGGGAATACACAAAAAGAAGTGGATATGATGTAAAGCACCAACAAAATGAGAATATTGAAAGAATATAGAGAGATATTTGGGATAGCCCAAGCATTCCTAAAGTTAAAATGTTTTTTTGGCTATTAGGTCATAGAAGAATTTTATCCTGGGATAACCTTATGAAAAGGGGTTTTCATGTCCTTCACAATGTGTACTTTGTAAAAAGGAAGAGGAGAGCATAGACCATTTCTTGGGACATTGCTCAATAGTATACAAACTATGGCAATGGATTCTTAATATGTTTGATAAATGCATGGTGATGAATGGCAGAATTGAAGAATGGTTAAAGCAATGACATAACACTTTACAGAAGAAGTGAGGCTTTACATATAATCTGGGATATATTAAAAGATACAATACTTTGGACTATATGGCTAGAAAGGACCAGAATAATATTTAAAGGAAAGGAAAGCAGTTTAGAGGTAATAAATAGGAAGATATATCTAGCCATAGAGGAGTCTAATCCAACCCTATTAACTCACTCAATTCCTAATATGGAAGCAAAAAGCCTTGATAAATGGAGTCAAGTCATCAAATAGAATTATGATGTTAGATACAAGAGAAAAAAAAAGAAGATAAATAATATAAAGTGGAAACCACCAGATGTCAAGTTGGTCAAATTAAATTTTGATGGATCATCTAAAGAAAATCCAAGACCAACAGAAGGAGGAATAATTAAAAATAATAGAGTAGAGATTTTGTCTCATTATGCTTTCAATAGTGGATTTAAGACAAGTAATGAAGTTGAAGCTTGGGTGGCTTTAGAAGGGTTTGAAAAATGCAAGAAAATAAAATAAAACAAAGTATAGATGGAAGGTGATTCACTCATAGTAATAAATGCAATTTTGATCAAATCAAAGGCTCCATGGAACATATAAGACATAATTATGGAAATTCAAGATCTTGCTAAAGAGTTTGATAAAATAAGGTTTAAACATATGTGAAGAGAAGGAAATAAATGTGTAGATAGGCTAACGAATAGAGGGGATTTACTTGAGGATGATGAAGTTAAATTCTTTTTTTCCATGGTTAGAGAAAGTAGTAAGCTTAAAACTTTTCCTGCTTGAATCAAATCATGATTAATATTTACTTTAATGTTTTCCATTGGTAATATCTACTTTATTTTATAACATTAATGTACTTTCATATATACTATTTATTCTAATATTTGTGGTTGCACTTGTGCTTGAAGAAGGAAACTAGCAATCCAAATTTGGTAAAATGGACTATGATAGTGTGATGTTTTGGAAATAGTACTCTACTAAGATGCAATGCATAGATAGTAGAGGTGAAGTTTTGGTATTGTGAAGACTACTATAGGAAAATGTCAAGAAGGATTCTAGAATATTTGTATTCACACAAAAAATAAAATAAAAAATCCAAAAATTAAAAATCAAGAATTCAAAACATTTTATGTATAATGATGTAGGTTTCTAGCTATAACATGTCAATTGACATGAGAAGTGAATCCATTTCTAAAATCTCAAACTTTAAAGAAGAGAGGTGTGATCTATCAAGGGTGGGAAACCCTAGTAAAACCCTTGTTCTAACAAATAAAAACAAAGCTTGATTAGTTGATGTAGACTTCAATAACATTTTAATACTATGATATATAAAACCCACTTGTATGATGATCACTGATAATATTTTATATTTAATCAAAGACAAAGACATGTACAACTTTTCGTAGTTATAAAAAAAAATGGATTTAACTTGATTAGAAGGCATAAGATTATAATGGCTATTATGTTAAAATGTTTTTATCATTTTTCATATTCTATTTAGTGAAATACAACAAACTTTGCCCTAGATATGAAATTTAGTTATATTCTTGTTCTTGATCCATATACAATTTAAAACTTGTTTTAAAATTAAGGTTTGAACTTCTTAACCTTCCCATTATTAAAAATTCAAATTAAAATCTAAATAATAATTTTAGCCCATCAACAATACTTTTAAAATGAGGTTGTTCAAATTGTTTCTTATGAGTTGCTTCCTCCCTATGGTCTTAATGCCATTCCATCCAAGAAAGGGACAAAGGAGATCAATGTTTGAGTGTTACTCCCCTTTGGAGAAGGCTTTTGGAGAATACTGCGAGAGGATGAAAATGGATGGATAATGGGCGGACAATATGGAGCTTGAGGCGGCTTCGCTTGCCACCAACACCATTATTTGCCTTCATAGCCTGCGTACACAGCAGGAAATAGAGGGCTGGCTTCCAAGGGGATTGCTTCAAAGAAGGTACTTCCCCAACATCCCCAATTCTGGTACAGTCAATCCGCCTATAATTCACCTTTCTTATCACCATGGAGTGCATTATAATAGCGTGAGATTGAAAGAGAAGAAGAAAAAGAAGAAAGAGAAGAAGAATACGAGGAAGAATCACAAGAGAGGGCAAGGCAGAAGGTGAGTTCGATGAGGGATTCCAAGTGTTGAATTATGACGAGTTAATCCGAGTTATATGTAAAACAGTATTCTTTTTTATTTTTTTTCCAATCAAAACCATATAAACACAGATCTGTTATTGTCACATATGGAGCAACTTCTTTTTTTTCACACGCACATATTTTATTTTTTATTATAAAAACTAAAGATTATTGATGTTTTTATTTGAATTATTTTTTTTAAAAAGAGTCTAAAGTTTTGTTAAAATTTCATAAAATTAAAATTTAGTTTCACATTAATATTTAATAATATTTAATTATCTGTTAGCTATATTTTTATTAATATCTAATTATATATATTTTAATAAATTTATTATAATATTTTTAAAATTTATATTTTAAGATAATAAATTTATTTATTTATTTTGAATGATGTATAATCATACACACCTACTCTTCACATACCCCTCGTTTTAATTTGAAACTTCTTAAATTTTAATAATATTATTATAATATATTTTTTTAAAACCTCAGAACTGGTTTTAAGAAAAAAAATATAAAATTACCCCAAGTTACCTAACTAAGTTTAAATTATCTTTGTGATATATGGTACTTTGTTAATATTTTGCCTCCAAATTAACATAACTTATTGGAGTGTGAGATATATGCTATTTATTTTTTAATGCAAAATTACCCCCAGTTAACTAACTAAGTTTAAATTATCTTTGTGATATATGGTACTTTGTTAATCTTTTGCCTCCAAATTAATAAACTTATTGGAGTGTGATATATATGCTATTTATTTTTTAGTTTTATGGTGTGTTATGCAATTTAATTTTACTTTAATAATTATTTATTGTAAAATATTTTGATAGATAAATTTATAATTTAATTAATTTAAGAAGGTGTGTTTTAAGTAGGTTGGATTAAAATTAATATTGATGGAGTTGCAAAAGGCAATTCGGGTAGAACTAGAATTGGAGTGGTTTACCGGAATCATGTTGGAACAATGCTTTACTGGGAATTGCAAGGCTTGGGAAGAGCCACAAACAATGAAGCGTAAGCCTTAGCTATCAAATCTGCTTCTATTTGGGCAGTAAAACAAGGTTACAAGAGGATAATCTTAGAATCAGATTCTCAAATAATGGTTGGAGCTCTAGATTGCATGAGGAACTTTGCTTTAAAAACATGGAGGTTGAAGATTCGTGTCACTCAAATTAAAGAATTATGGAGGGAGTTAGATGATGTGATTCTAGTTTATGTGAGTAGAGATCTAAATAAAGTGGCAAACTTCCTAGCTAAGATGGACACTGAAAAGGAGGTAGGGGTTCAGTGGCACAGTGACATGGCTATTGAGGATGAGATGACTAGGCAGGTTGGTGAGAAAATCCAGTGCTTAGCTAATTTGGATAACCATTCCAGAAATATTATTTAGGAGATTTGTGCTTCAATGTAGATCTTCTTTTATAGTTGTAAACAGGTGAATAGTCATTGTAGACATATGGTTTAAGAGATTTGGCTCCAATGCAAATCTTCTTTTGTTGTTGTAAAAGTGTGTTCTCTTTGGCTAAGGCTGGGAAAAGTCTCATCCCAACTTGTAAATGATCTTTGTTTTAATACAAGTTTTTTCAAATTATTTTTCAAAAATTATATAATTTTTTTATTAATTTACAATAATTTAATACTTAAAATTAAAATTGGTAGGTTTAAAAAAAAATGAATTTTAAAAAATATATAAAACATTATTTTTGAAAGTGTATATTTTCTCTCATTGCCTTGAGTATGCCTTTCATAATTATATTTAAGGTTCCAAAATTTTATTAAATGAAAAAAAGAGAAAAAAACATATATTTGAGTTGAATTTTTTAGTTTTTTTGTTATTTAATTTCAATTTTAATTAACAATATTTTATTATTTAAGTTTTTTTTGTGAAGAGTAACTTGATCTTAAAAAAAAAAGTACATTCACAAAATTAAATGAGTGATATGAAAGCACACCCCAAAATCTTATGCAAATAATCAACCAGGTCTAGAAAAGGCCTGGGAAAACTATAAAAAAATTAACACATCAACAAAAAAAAAGTAGAAGGCTTGCTAGTACTCAAGTCATCATATGAGTAGCACTAGCAGAGGAAGGGGGATCCTTATCCAAAGGATTTCCCTGACCAATGGGAGGATCATGATCTGTGAGAACTGAATCCCACCCATAATTGTCGCCTTGCAATATCGAAGTGTCCCCTATAATCTAAGACAAAGTGGTAGCCTAGTCGGATGATGAGCCCCAATGGTAATACTATGGCATGCAGTAAAATCCTTTCTTGGCACACTGGTCATGTGGATGAGACCTACGAGCAGTTGAAGTCCTACGACCTCGATCCCATTTTTTAGAAGAGTGTCTTTGGCGAGGTGGGAAGGGCAAAACCTAAGCCATAGTATAGGGAGCATTTTTCCAATGATCTAATAGAGTTAGAAGATGTTGAACCTCAATGGTAACCTTGTTCGCCTATGCTTGAATCTAAAGTAAAAAATTGAAGCATATTAGAGATTTTGAATACATAAAAACTCTAGAGATGCATATTGAGCAAAAAAAAAATGCATTACAGTTTTTCTATATGTTAAATAGAATCTCAATCCTAAAAATATACCAAATCTGCTCCATATGTACTGGTATTCAGGTTGTATCCCAAGAAGAACCATAGACCAATAAAAAGGTTGTGGTCTAAAAGGTTTACAAAAATCATGAATTCATTTCCATGCCATTGAGGCTGAGGAGTGGCTGCACTCGATGTGGTAGGGCTCTGTTTGTCCGGTATCAAGAGATAATGTTTGATCTTGCATGTTGAGGACAGGCATTAAAAATATGTGTTGGGCATGTTAATGTAGAGGACTCACTGAGATATCATAGTGTCACCAACTTGTATGTTAATAGTCTCCTTGAGATCTCAAGAAATATCAATCTTGATGCAAACACATTTTTGAGGGTATGCATGGAAAAAATTGTTCACCTCCACCAAAATGACATGCCCTATAGGGGTTGCTATGCGGTTGAGAAAGGGTCACAGAGGTAGAGGGAGTCTCAATAATTCCACCCACACAAGTACTTTGGTATATCTTTTCTTAGAAATAAAAAAGTCACAGGTCTAAGGGAAAAAATAAGCAGAGCTCGTCATATGCTAGGGACCATGCTCATAGATTATCTTAGCGTGGGCTATTTTCATAAAGAAAAATAAAAAAATCCCTTTGTACGATTTTGAACCATCACCATATTGACTCCATGAGGAGTGCAAGCCGCATTAACCCAACTCCTACAGGAAGACTCATTAGGGTTGCATCCAATAAAATATCTAAAAAGGGTGAATGATTCTAACCAATGACATGCAAAATCAAATTCAGGAAATGGAAGAATTACATCAGAAGGGGTGTTACCTTATGGATCATTCTTAGAACTAACTTGTGCAGTTATTAGAGAGGAGCCATTGTCTTTGCATTCCCTTATGTGATGCTAGTGTTGTGCACTGGTCCGCTAGGGTTGGGGACCAGCTTGATACTATACAAGAATACTCAAAACCCTAGTAAGCAAAAAAAATTCTCTCAAATATCTAGAGCTCGAAAAAAATATTTCTTTCTTATTTAAAATAAATTTGATTATTAAATTAAAGCAAAGAGACATTAACTTTAATATCTAATTAATTTGAAAAGAATAGAAAATCTTAAATATTTTAAATTATAAAGTTTTAAAATTAGTTTATAATTTTTTGTTTGAATATGTTATATATATTATTAAAGACAAAGATAACAACTTGTCCACCAGCATTAAATATTTAATAAAACATTGCATACATAGTACTTACCACCAATTAACAAAAAAGAAACCAAAATAACATATGACCATAGACATTAGACAAGCAATAGATGAATCAAGATGGTCAATCCTAACATAGTTAGGTTATGGACATAGTGAGACAAAGTGACTCGTTAGGTTATGGGCATAGTGAGACAAAGTGAATTTGAACACTATTACATATTGAATAGAGATAGGCACATTGAAGGTGGTCATAATGAGCTAGACATAGCCAAAATAAAAGAATATAATATTGGACATAGCTAAGCCACAAAATATGGAGAAAGCAACAAAAATAGATGAGACTAAGGATATGAATCCTATCTAACAAGCATGTTGATCATCTTAGCAACATGATTAAACCACTATGAAAAAATCATGATGGTAGTAGAATTCTATAAACTAGCAACTTTTACCTTCATATTAGAGACACCAATAATAACAACAATGGTTTAGGTGTGAACATTCTATAACTTTACCCTCATAGCACCAAGATTTTGTTGAAGTAATTGAATCCTCTCACTAACCTCTTGTATTGGATTGTTGTTGGTTTATACGCACCCTTAAAGATAAACATTCCACAATAAAAATTCTCTCATAATATTTTATATTTGCTATGTTAAGATAATCAAGAATGAACAAATAGTAAAATTTAGTAAGAATGAAAATATTGAGAATATCAAGATTGCTTTAAATGGTAGAGATTCTTACTTGGTTGTAATCATTGTTTACATGTAAAAATTATTGAACACTTAATGAAAATATGACTGTCTATGCTAACAAGTGCTATACTTGAACAACTTGTTCTTACTCTTTTCTCTTAAAAAGAAAAATAAAAATTAGTAGTATTGATGGATTGCATATTAAAGTATGAAATAAGTTAAAATATAATGGAAAATAATTGGTATTAATACATAAATGAACATAAATGGTTTTCTAAGGTTAGATCATGCTATTTATGTATTAGTAGAATTTATGAATTCTAAAATTAGAATGTGAATGGCCTCATTATTTTTAAGCATAGTTTATATTGAATCACATGTTGCTTAATAAGCTAGAATAAAATCTTCCATTAAGTACAATCCACTATACTTGATATCAATGCTTAGACTTGTATGATAAAAAACAACGTATGAGACCTCAAATAGAAAACCACAATCAATAAATTGATTAATACTTGTGCTGAAATCAATTGTCCTCAAGACTTAGAGAAGGTGTATAAATGCAATTTTTAACACCTTGTAGTCTAATTTGGTTATGTCACATGGATGGTTTCATGAAGAGGAGCAAGGTATTGTGAAGTTGTCATTTTTCAAAGGGATTTGATAGATAGGTTCAACTTGTTACTTAGAAAAGTGTTCACTAGTGAATATGATGTCAGACCTCATTGAAGAATCAAGGCATAAATGAATACATTCAAAGATAATAATCATGCACCACTTAAATATTAGTTAGAAAACTTAGTTGATTAGATTGTATCAAGGCTGAATTTATTAAGAGAAATGAATATATGATGATAAATGTTGATAATTCTTTTAATAACATATGATACAAATGTGTATAAAGATTAATTTAAATGTGCAATAGTTGAGAGGCTGTATTTTTATTATCTGATAATCAGATGTGAGTGTTGGCATTTAATTATTTGAATATAGAAAATTATGTTGCTATGGATTGATCCTTGTATGGGAGGTTGTGTTACACTTTTATTATCATATGAAATACAATTATTATGGTAAAAATTAAAGACAACAATTCTCAATGTAGCATTCTTTCATGACTGTTCTCTAGTTATCTAATATATGTGCAACCTTGGCGCATTATGTAGTTTGATTGAATTTTTACTACGTAGATATATTTATCTTATATTTTGGTTTAATTTTTTAATATAAATAAAATGCTAGCCTAATAAGACATACTTCTTGTGACACATCTTCCATAAGTGGTATAGTGTGTTTTTATTAACATTAAATTTTAATAGACTAAGTGTACTTGGTGTTGGCATTTTTGCCACATTGGAATTTTGTTGTAGTGTGCCACATTGACATTTCGTTGTAATCATTGGTGCCACATTGGAATTTTGTTGTAATCTTTGTTCGAAAATTGTTTTTCTTTTTTAAGTGTTTTCACACATTGAACACTTTTTCCTATGGATGTAATTTTGGGTGAAGTTTGGTGCAAATATTCCTTGAAAAGAGATTAATATTGATAAAGATAATTCTTGAGGTGATATGATCACTGAAGCTACCAAGTTTAAGCATGTGCTCTTGATTCCAGTGCAATATTGTTCATTTTCGAGGCATCGACCACTTCGTGGGCATGCATTTCCAAGGCGCCACCATGGAGATTGAAACTGGACCGATGATTTGTGCTGAAGCTTGATATGCCATGTGATAAAATCATCAGTTATTTTATTTGGCATTTGCTCATTGGTTCATTGTTGTGGTCGAGGAGAAAGTTGTTGCTATTGGTGGTTGAGTGGCCGACACTTTGCCTCCACATGTATTTAATGAAAGAGGCGAAAACCTCTATAAATACTAATCAAATTCTTATTGTAAAGGGAGGTTAGATATTTTGCAAGAAAACTCTCTAAGTTCTCTGCATCAATAGAAGAGACTTGGCTTCTAAAATTTGCAAGCATTCTTATGTGTGTGATTTCCTTCTTTTTTTTAAAATCATTTCTGTTTATGCTCATGCTCTTGCTGTTAAGTTTTGAATTCTGCATTCTGAATTCAAACGTTGTTGGTTAGTGAGTAGATTTTGAAATGCGATCCGGGGGTTATCTCTACAAAGGTGTGAGTTAAATTCTGCTGCTTTCCTTTTATTATATGTTGTTATAAAACTTGGTGGAATTTTTGCTGTTAGTCTGCCCCAAATTCTACACTTCGGCTTGTGGCTATATTTCCCTTTCTTTCAGTTATTTTTCAATTTCTTTCCTGCATCCCTAGTCTTCAAACAATGTAGAATTTAGTAAGGGAGCCAGCCCTCTCTGGAGATCGGTTCGAAGGAATTTTCTTTTTCCCTCGGCCTTTCAATGTTGGCCGAGTCTAGGGCGCACAAGTGATGAAATCTTGTACTTAGGCAGATTTGTGACCAACAGTTTTTGGCACGCCCGGTGGGACACTGAAAGTTTCACTTTCAATAGTATTGAGGTTTAATGTTCGCCTTCATGTTGTATAGTTAGAACATTTGGCGACTCAGCACTACCCAGAAGCCTCCGAACGTGGAGACAATGAGAGCTGTACTTCATGATCACAAGATCGAAGGCCAAAAATTTTGAAAATCCCGTTGAGTTTTTTGAACTTGACAACCAAAAATTAAGTGGACACCCTAAGTTGGTCTCCCCACCACTTACGTCCTCTGCAACATCCTCACAAATTGCTGGTGTATTTTCTGTTCCTTCAAGTTCATCTAGTACTGCTACTAGTTTTCCACCTCCTCAGCCACACACACCAGTCCAAATGGCCCAGAATCCTCCACCAAGGTAGTTCTCGACATGGAATAGTTCGGGAGCCTTGAATTTATAGGCACAAAATCCAGTCCCTCAAGCTGCTTTGAAAGCTTTGCCGACCTATGATGGTACTGGTAAAACTGCTTATGAGCATATTCAAGATGTAGCCTCTTTGGCGACCATCCATGACATAATGGATGAAGACGTGATGATAAAATTGTTGGTGTTGTCACTGAGAGGGAAATTGTTGTATTGGTACCGATCATTGCAACCAGGCACTATTGCATCATGGGATCAATTAGGAGAGTTGTTAATCAAAAACTTTCATGAACAAGCCGATCCATTTTCCTTGTTGCATCAATTTAATGCAATTCAAAGGCATCCGTAGGAGGAGATAGCGGACTTCAATGTCAGATTTACCGAAGTTGGCAGAGAGTTCCTGAAGGTCTTCGGCCCACTCATGAGCAAGCTGCATTCTATTATCTCAGAGCTTTTAACATAGACATTGGCTTGGCTATCCGATAGTCCAACGTGACTACATTCCCAGAGTTGTTCGAACAAGCGCAAAAGGCGGAAGCAGACTTGATTGCCATAGGTAGGCTTCCCCAAAGGTAACAATGCCTATCTTACCTGATCTTCCTCAACATTTGTATTCTGGTTCATTTTCATAGCCTATGCCTTCCATGTATCCTATTCCATCATGGAGCTCAAGTGCGCCTCAGATCGCACCCATTCCAGTTCCCCAGCTCCCTGCTCCAACTATTCCACAATTGCCTACACCAAGCATTCCACAATTACCAGCTCCCACTTCATTCCCAACATTGCCTGCACCGCCAACACCTCTACCTATACCGGCACCTCCTACGCCCTCAAATCCTGATCCTTACACAACGCTATTACAAGAGGTAAAATCTGCTAATTCAGCTATAAGAGCAATGGGAAATAAAATCACAATTATTGAAAGAAAGCAGGCCGAGAGAGATTTCCAACCTAGGAGATTTCAACCTCTGTCGATCACTAGAGAACAAGCGGCTTCAACAAGCAAAGTGCCTGAGAAGAACCCGACTGTGTTGACGAATGAGGAAGTTGGCCCTGTAGAAAGAACATATTGGTGCTCTACATGTAATGATCCACACGGTGAGGAGACTTGTATGGTTCATTTGAACTATGTACAAACATTGGCCGCAAGCTCTTCTGGAGGACAAGTTAACATGATTACTGAGGTAGATCATAATTTTATGGTTCCATCTGAAGAACAAGTCTCAGTTCTCACGAGAACTCGGGAAGAAGCCAGTCACGGTAGATCCAACAGAGATGGAACCATTAAGGGTACCGGCTGATCCGAAGATGCAAAATGAGAAGAAACAAGTACAAGTGAAAGCTCCTACTTCAATACCAAATCCAGATTCACCTGTTCTATTAAAATATCTTTTGCCACCACGAGCAAAGGAAAGATTGCAAGAAAAAGCCTCAGCTTCATAGGCAAGAGCTGAAATAGAGGAACAAGCCAGAGAAAAGCTCAAGTACCCATATTTGACTAAAAGACTGAGGGTAGAAGCCACTCAACAATATCGGAGCAAATATGAAGCCACTATTGAAAAGAGGGAGTCTGGTGCATCTACATACAATATTGTTGAAGAATTGAAGAAGATTCCAGCCAAGGTTAGTCTCTATGATGCATTACAATTACCTGGGCAAGTTGATTTGTTACAAGAATCATTGAAGTCTATGAAAGATAATGAGAAGAATCCTACCCAGATGATTTTTGCTCAAACATTAACTACTTCAGCCACTGGAAAAAATAGACCACCCCCATTTTATTTGTCACTCAGGATGGAGGGTTGGATAGTGCACAACTGCATGATTGATTCTGGTGTTGCGACAACTGTCATGCCAAAGGCAGTTTGTGAAGTCATGGGTATGGAGTATACAAGAAGTAGCCCTGGTGTCTTGCAGTTGGATGGGACTCCCATGAAAATAGTGGGTGTAATCAAGGATATTCCTATTGTTCTACATAGTATGCCTCAAATTACAGTAATTCAGGAGGTAGTTGTGGTTGATTTGGAACCATATTTCAGTATGTGTTTGTCGAGAGAATTCACTGCCAAGTTGGGAGGCTACCTTTCTCTGGATTATTCTCACTTGGAGATTCCTTTCAAAGGAAGAAGAATCCGGATCTACAATGAGAAGCCTTCTACTTTTCATATAGAGAAGATGGAAGAAGAAGAAAAGTCCACACATTCTGTCAACATGATAACCGAAGAATTGGAAAATCCTGATTTGATGGATGAAGTCCTGGATGAGCTTCGCTTAGAGGATGAGTTTTCAATGCTCGATTTTAATGCCATGATGGAAACTGAAATTGGTTGTTACTCCATTACAAAGCTTGAAGAGGTTGAAATAAAGATGCCTCTTGATCAAGATGATCAAGACTCTATGCCCGATCAATTATGGAAGTTGTATTTTGATGGAGCAAGATGTAAAAATGGTGCGGGAGCAGGGATTGTTCTTATTTCTCCCTCTGGCCTATAGAAAACATATTCATATCGACTGACCTGGAGTTGTACTAACAATGCTGCTGAGTATGAAGCGTTGTGCCTAGGTTTGAAGAAGGCAAAAAAATTGGGGATTGAACAATTGCAGATTTTTGGTGACTCTGAATTGATTGTGAATCAAGTAACGAACAAGTGCATCTCCAAGCAGCATTATCTCAAGGCGTACCGCAACAAAGTTTGGGACCTGTTTGAGGCTTTCACAACATTGAATATTCAATCCATTTCATGAGAGCTGAATAAGCATGCTGATCTTCTAGCATCTCTTGGAGCAAACTTCTCTCCGATTGAGCATGTAGTGAGGAAACCTAAGACCGTAAGGTTAGTTTACAGACCTTCGGTCCCGAACAAGAACATGTATTGGCAAGTATTCGAAAGTGATGAGCAGATTGTAAATTTTTTGATAAGAGAAGCGAGTACTATGGAAGAGAGAACGCTTGATGAGGAGGAAGCCAAAGGGCTTATTCAACTAAGGAATAATCATATCCCAAAAGGATTGATTACACTTGAAAGCCTTTTTGATCAAAATGATAGGGCAGAGAAGCATAGGATCAAAGTAGATGAGAAGGAGTATATTGAACTGGAGTTGGGTCCCCAAAAATCGATAAATATTGGGACGGATTGTACTCCCGAGGAGTTAGAACAAATCAGAGATTTATGTCATGAATTTCCTGACACAGTTGCTTGGAGTTACCATGATTTGAAGGGATATAACAAAGATGTAATACAACATACTATTGAGTTGCATGATGGGGTGAAACCCTTCAGACAAAAGCAGAGACCAGTTAATCCCAAGATTGAAGTACTGATGAAGGCGGAGCTTCTTAAAATGTTGGATTCTAAAATCATTTACCCCATCAAGCATTCAACTTGGGTGGCAAATCTGGTCCCAGTACGGAAAAAGAATGGAGATATTCGCCTATGTGTTGATTTTCAAAATTTGAATCAAGCCTCGCTAAAAGATCATTATCCTCTGCCTCAGATTGACCAGATTCTTCATGTGGTTGCGGGAGCTTAGAGATTCTCTTTGTTGGATGGATTCTCTGGGTATAACCAGATTTGGGTCAGGGATGAGGACCAACATAAAACAACGTTCACCACAAAATGGGGAACCTTTGCTTACCAGCGAATGTCGTTTGGACTCTCAAATGCTAGCGCAACTTTTCAAAGGGCAATGGATGTGGCTTTTGGTGAGTTGTTAAATCACATTATTGTGATTTATTTGGATGATATGACTATTTTTTCTCACAATAGGGAGGAGCACGGATCTCATTTAAGGCAGGTATTTGAAAAATATCAAGAATTTGGCATATCTATTAATCCAAAAAAGTCAATTTTTTTTGTAAAGGAGGGAAAGCTCCTAGGACATGTAATTTCAAAAAATGGCCTAGCTATTGATCCAGCTAGGGCCCAAGCTCTTTTGAAGCTTCCATTGCCAGCCAATAAGAAGGATTTGCAATATTTTTTTGGGCAAATTAATTTTGTTCGAAAGTTTGTTGCAGATTTCGCTCAAGTAATAAGGCCAATGACAGAGCTTTTAAAGAAAAATGCTGAATTTAAATGGACCGAGCAGAGGAAGCAATCATTTGAGGAGATCAAAGAAAGGATCACTCAAGCTCCGGTCCTGGTGAACCCTGATTATTCCAAGGATTTTATCCTTTATGTTGTTGGTGAACAAGAAGCTTATGCAACGGTGCTTACACATAAGGGAGATGATGAAAATGAACGTCTGATTGCTTTCCTAAGCCAAGTCATCCAACCACATCAAGAGAAGTATAACTTCATTGAGAAACAAGTGTATGCGGTAATGAAATCTCTGAAGAAGTTTCGGCACTTTGTTTCACAGAGTAAAACAATAGTTTATGTTGTTCATCCAGATGTCCAAAATTTTATCATACAAGGAGAACTTGGAGATAGGAGAGCTGGTTGGGTTTCTAAAATTCAGGAATTTGATGTTGAGATCCGACCAACCAAACTTGTTCGAGGTCGAGCATTGTGCCAAGAGCTTGCAAAGAATGCTTCCTCTGGATCCACAATTCATGAGTATGAGGATGTAGTAGATAATTGTAATTTTGACAATCATTCTATAGTGGATCAAGATTGGACAGAGGAGCTGATTGAATATTTTTATTCTAGGAAATGTCCTTCACATCTGAATGCCTCACAGAGAAGAAGATTTAGACTGCAAGCCCTCAAGTATGTCTTGCTACCAAATGGCTTGTTTCATAAGAATATTGATGGGGTTCTTCTTAGATGTGTCAAAGAATCAGAGAAGGAGAAAATTTTAGAAGAATTCCATTATGGATTATCAGGAGGTCATTATGCAGGTAGACCCATGGCATTAAAGATTATTCGAGCAGGCTATTTTTGGCCTACTCTTTTTGCAGACGCCTTCAAAGTTAGTCAAAAATGTGATAAGTGCCAAAGATACATCGGTAGAACCAGGAATGCATCATTACCTCTTCACCCGATTCAAGTAGAAGTACCATTTCAGCAATGGGGCCTAGACTTTATCGGGGTCATTGATCCTAACTCATCTGCTGGTCACAAGTACATCTTGACTGCAACCGACTATTTCACTAGATGGACTGAAGCAATTCCAACTAAAAAGGTGGATCAAGCCATGGTCATCACTTTTCTTGAGGGGTTGATCACTCGCTTTGGTATCCCAGATGCGATTATAACAGATAATGGAACTCCTTTCATAGGTGCCAAAATCAGTGAATTTGCGGGTAAGTACGAAATTTATTTGAAAACTTCATCTAATTATTATCCGTAGGGGAATGGCTTGGCCGAATCTACAAACAAGAATTTGCTTCGAATTTTGAAGAGGACCCTTGGCGACAATAAGCGGAGTCGGCACCTACTTTTGAATCAAGCATTGTGGGCTGATCGCATCTCGGTGAAAAAATCTATCAAGACATCCCCTTATTCATTGGTATACGACAAAGAAGCGGTTTTGCCAATTCATATTGAATTACCGGCCCTCCAGACTTGGCATTTGATTGATGATGAGGATGATGAATCTGATTCTATGAACATGAGATTAGCTCAACTTTTACAGTTGGAAGAAGAACGGGAGAAATCATACCAGGATTTTATAGAACATGCTTGAGATGACAAAGAAATGGTTCGGTAAAAAGGTCTCCGAAAGGACTTTTAAGGTTGGCGATCTTGTATTGAAGTGGAATGAAAAGAAATCAAAGCCTGGCAAACATCACAAGTTCGAGGCAATATGGGAAGGTCCATTTCAAATCACAGGTGCCAATCAAGTTAATTCTTTTTATTTGCAAGATATGGATGGTCATGCACTATTAATTCCAGTTAATGGTCTTCATTTGAAGGCCTATTATCAGTAAAAAAAAAAAAAATGAAAAAGTGTGCAGAGCCCGGGACTTCCCAGGAGGTCACCCATCCGAGTACTACTCTAGGAAGGTTATGCTTAACTAGGGAGTTCTTTAAAAACTTGAAAACCAAAAAAATCAAGTTGGATGAGGTGTTTAGGGGGTCCAAGGTTCTGGAGGTGTAAAAAAAAAAAAAAAAGGCTTGCATTTTCCCGCTTTCGCTCTAAAACATGGCCTTACCTTGGAACCCTTGTTTTTGGGATTTTGGCTGCGTTTAAAAAAAAAAAAAAAAAAAACTCTTCACTCCCTCCATGCTCAATTCGAAATTCAAATTAAAATAAAAAAAAAAAAAAAAAAAAAAAAGGCTTGCATTTTCCCTGCTTTCGCTCTAAAACATGGCCTTACCTTGGAACCCTTGTTTTTGGGATTTTGGCTGCGTTTTTTTTCCAACTCCCCAAAAAATAAAAAAAAAAAACTCTCCACTCCCTCCATGCTCAATTCGAAATTCAAATTCCGAAATTTGAATTTTCCCTCCCAAACCCTTTTTTTTTTAAATAAGAAAAGACATAACCCGAAATTCCTTTTTCGGGCCTCCGAAATACCCATTTCGGACTTCAAATAAAATATTATAAAAACTTCATTCCGTCCCTCCCGTTCCTTCATGCCCGAAACGCCCTTTTCGGATCCCGAAATAGTGTTCTCGGGATCTCGAAACCCTTCCCTCTCGCCCTTTGACTAGTCAACCAAGGAAAAAAAAATTAATAAAAAATTGCATGCTTCCCGAGCTCGTTTTTCTCCCACCCCAAATACCCTTTTTGGGTCCCCCTTCCATTATTTAAAAAAAATTAACGTGCTCATGCATGCCCGAAATTTCTTCATATTCCCCCCGAAATAGCCTTTTCGGGTCCTCGAAAACATTATTTCGAGTCCCGAAAAAGCCCTTTCGGACCTCCCAATATACATGTCTTCCACCACTCCCCGTCCGCAGTCTTCGTTATCCTTCCGAAATACTCATTTCGAACGCCGAAAACACTATTTCGGGTCCCGAAATTCCCATTCCGTCCCCGAATAAACCATTTCGGCCATTTAAAAAAAAAAAAAAAACTAATAATAAAAAAAAAACAATGATACTAAAATAAGAAAAACCATTATGCATTTAAATCCTTTCGCTCGTCTTTTTTCCCATGCACCCCCCATCTCCATGTTGCACTATCCGTAAATTCCGCTCATTACCATTTCTCACTCCGCTCACTCATTACACTTTCTAAAAAAAAAAAACTACCACTTCTCGCATTTCAAGAAGTGGTAAGAAGCATAAAAATAAAAAAATAAAAGCATCATTGGAATGCATGCGGTGCCCATGAAATTAGAAAGCTTTCCAACGGATGTGTATGGAAATTTATAAAAAGGAGGCCCATCCTTTTGTTTTCAATCAAAGCATTTGCAGTGGTTCCTATATCGAAGTCTTGCGAATCCCTTTTGCTCCAGGGTTTGTTGTTCGTTGTTGCATATTCAAAGGAAGCTGAAGATGGGGAGGAAAGCTGCAGAGGCCAAGAAGGTGAATGTACAAAAAAGGCCTGAGATCGCGAAGAAGCCGCGAAGAGCTCGAGAAGAAAAGGTTGAAGATATGGAACTGAAACCTTATGATGATCGCTTGGGACAGATTAAAGATTGCAATATCACCAACAAGGGAGTAGAAAGACTGCGTCTAGATGCTGGAGTTTGCTGCACAACATATGTCTGCTGAGAGTCCCCGTACTATAGCATTTCATTCTTATCTCTCCTGGTACTTGTGTACACTCGTGCATCCATGTCCCGAGCTGATCTGGGCAATCGCACAATGCTACAACACTGCTGCAAGAACTGTCCAAAATGCCCATGGAGAAGTATTGTTTAGTATCTCGGCTAGTTCCATACAGGATGCGTTTGCTTGCGGTGCACAACTTTCATCTTCTGCTACATTAAAAAAATTCAGTTTTAAGGAGGAGGAGGAGAGGTATCAACCTACCATTCAGATGCGGCAGTTCATGGAGAGCCAGTTATTAAAGACCCCACGATTGGGAGAGTTGCCAAAAATGCCGACACCATTGAAAAGTTTCAAGAGCCCAAATTTGTATTCAATGATAGCATGGCTAACAGGATTATCTTCAGATTTTGCAGTACAAAAGTGGCAAGCATCGTTGGTGCAATTCATTTCACAACCAGGGTTTTATGCTCCAACTGCCACGACAGCAACTCCAAATTCAATTTTCTTTGATTGGGCAAGTTTCTTAGAAATGAGGATACATTCACAATTGAGAAAGGTACAAAATGGAGAAGATCTTACCTTTAGGCATTGTTCCCTCTTGACATGGTATTTTTTCTACCATATGCACTCTCGTTTTGCTTTTGTAGCAATAAACAAGACAGATGAAGCAGGAAAAGCATTACCAGTATACTCATGGACTCAGAGTTTGTCCAAGAACGAGTCCTATTATAACTTCAACATAATGTTTTTAGGACCTGCTTTGGAGATAATGTATGGAGTATGCAACAGAGTGCCTCGGGCCCTACAAGCAGAAGTGGTTGATCAAAAAAAGGTGATGTTTTCTTACTAACCCAAGGCGTGGTAGTTAGAGTGTATGGTTTTACTGGTAAACCTTTTTTGCTACCATATTTTACAACTGAACATCTTTTTGCCTTGGAAGTAGCCCGACAAAGTGATTTTATAAATGATACCTATGGGTCAGGTAATAGAAAAAAAAATACATGTGTTATGCCTTTCAAGTTTGGTGATATCACAGTTACTCAGTGTGGGCAGAATGAACTGATTGCTGAGACACTCTATGATCATGGATTGGTTGAGCTCCCCCAATGATGGAAGTATGATCCTTTGGGTATTTTTGCCAGTTTCATCAAGGCAAAAACATTTCATTGTTGCCCCAGAGAAGATATTGTGCGACAAAGGAACAATCCTGAAGGGCATGACATTGAATGGCATGTAGAGAAGATGATGTCACTTCCTCCTTGGCATGATTTTTATGAAATGGAGGTTGAATATGATCCTGCCAATCACTCAGAACAGGTTCCTCCTGAAGGTTTGTTTGAGCAAATGAAGACCAAATTGCCTGATTGGTCTGATGAAAAGATTGCCAATTGGTGGATCATGAGAGTTCATCAAAATAAGCTCAAAACAAAATATTCGATGGCTATAGATGATTCTTTTTCAAATATTTATGATGATAATTATGAGAAGTATCAGCCCCTCTCCTTTGCTGATTTGGTGCCTAAAAGTATTAGTAGTCCAGGTAAAGAACAAGAAATGATCGGACAAGTGGAGGTATTGGAAAAAGAGAGGATTGTTATTGAAGAGGAAGAGCAAGAGCAATTTCTACAAAATAAAAGGAGTGCAGCCATGGAAATTCCTTTCCCTCACATAGCGAAGAAGCCTAGGAGTGGAGCACATTCTGCGCTGAGCATAAAACAGTCTTCATCACAAGCAATTGAGCCAACACACTCTGATTCAATGGTGACATCGGTTGATCTGAACATGGGGAAGGAACAATCTAAAGGAGAAGAAAATATTGTGATACAACAATGTTTACCATCGGCTCAAATGATCATAAGCACAAAAGGAGAGGAGCCCATAGGTATGCATTTTCCTTCTTCTTCTCTCATTAATAAGCATTTGGTGACCACTATTTTTTCATCCACAGCTTCCTATGTCCTTCTTCACCTCCCTCTCACATCCACCTCTCCCATTCCCACTTCTGTCCCACAGTCACGGGTCACTAGTGCTTCTTCAGTTTCACCCATTCCATCCTTTTCTCTTGCCTTCGGTTCATTTGCATCTGCCCCAAATCCATTTGCCCTTCCATTACCCTCTGTTTCATCTTCCATACCTTCACATTCTTCCATAAGCACGCAAGCACCTCTTCGAGTAAGCGTAGCTGAGATCCCCTCCACTTCCATTCCTGTGGTTGAATCCAATCCCCAACAAGCTATTTTTCTCTCTTCCCCAATTTTTGCCATGGAGGAGCCACTAGTCTCTGAGATAGAGTTGCTACCTGAGCGCTCAATAGCGAAAAAACTCAGCAAGGCACAACAAAGTTCATCTAGGTGGTGGAAGAATCGTAAGAGAAAGGATTCACTAGCCATGGCACAACCAATAAAGAAAGTGACTTTTGATCCCATAGCAATGGAGAAGCACACGGTGACCATGATTCCTCGGGTTCAAAAACCTCAAAGAGAAATGACAT
The DNA here is from genome assembly GCA_028583015.1 of Wollemia nobilis. Taxonomy (NCBI): domain Eukaryota; kingdom Viridiplantae; phylum Streptophyta; class Pinopsida; order Araucariales; family Araucariaceae; genus Wollemia; species Wollemia nobilis. Next base: position 4,005,060 of record JAQPPZ010017206.1, on the reverse strand, counting down.
CTAGTGACTATTCATACCAAGCTATCACTGAGGACCTCACAAAGAAGCATCCAGTTGAGCACATGGGCACCATACAGGAGGCATCAAGTTCCATGTATCTGCAGGAAGAACATTACAAGGATCTTCTCATTCAGGCTGAAGAGAAAATCAAAAAGCTCGAGGAAGCCTTAGAGGAACAACAGGCTAAATTTGATGCAGCACAATTTGAATCTCAATAGTGGCAACAACAGGTGATGCATTTGGAAAGTGACATAGCGGAGAGCAAGCAGACAACTACACAGTTTAGGGCGACTGAGCAAGAAGCACAACTAAAAATTCAAGCTCTGCAGGATCAGCTTCAGAACTTGCAGAATCAATTGGCAGCAAAATCAATGCACTCTGTGTCCCTCACCAAGGACAAGATTAAGGAAGCTCATGAGTCGGATGTTGACTAATTGTAAGAAAATGGTGACCAAGGCTACATTAGTGCTCTTGTTCCTTCAGGATGTTCAAGCAGCTGTTTCATATGGTGGACCTATAATAGACAGCATGGAGCAAGATTTAGAGCCAAAATTGGAAATGGCCATGAAGATCCAAGCAATGACTCAAATAAATCTCAAGATGCGTCCAATGAGTGATATAGCCCATGCTTGGGCGAGTGCTAAAATCACATTACGCAGTTATTTCTCCAAGATGAATCTGATTAAAGAAGCTCGTCAGTTGCAAGAGACCTTTGAGCATGAAAGACGTATTTCATTGGTTTATTTTGAAACACTTGCAGATAATGGTTTTCCTAGTTTTGTTGATGATCAAGGAAATATTCTGGCAAAGAAAGACCCGGATACATTATGGGCTGTTTTCATGATGGATACTTCAGATATTGATAATTTGGAGGAGCCCATCACCGAAGAGCATGTGTTACCATTAATGAGAGAGTTCATTCGCATTGAATCTGGATTATTGGAGCTCAGTCAAAGGGCCAAACATCTTGATATAGAAAAGGTTGAGACTTTTCGATATCTTGTGGGTACTCTCAAAGCTCGGGAGGCGATTACCATAGATGGATGGGCTGAAGCAGTTGCGATATATGAATCCACCGCAGCACATCTCAAAAAGCAAGACGAAGCTGGTACAAGTAGCTAACCATCAGATGCAACTGCAAGTGGGAACTCTGTACCCAATGAATAAAGGTCTGGAATCGATTACATTCAAGTGAGCTGAATACCCCGTGAGCCACCAAAAATGTTGGCATTTTTGCCACATTGGAATTTTGTTGTAGTGTGCCACATTGACATTTCGTTGTAATCATTGGTGCCACATTGGAATTTTGTTGTAATCTTTGTTCAAAAATTGTTTTTCTTTTTTAAGTGTTTTCACACATTGAACACTTTTTCCTATGGATGTAATTTTGGGTGAAGTTTGGTGCAAATATTCCTTGAAAAGAGATTAATATTGATAAAGATAATTCTTGAGGTGATATGATCGCTGAAGCTACCAAGTTTAAGCATGTGCTCTTGATTCCAGTGCAATATTGTTCATTTTCGAGGCATCGACCACTTCGTGGGCATGCATTTCCAAGGCGCCACCATGGAGATTGAAACTGGACCGATGATTTGTGTTGAAGCTTGATATGCCATGTGATAAAATCATCAGTTATTTTATTTGGCATTTGCTCATTGGTTCATTGTTGTGGTCGAGGAGAAAGTTGTTGCTATTGGTGGCTGAGTGGCCGACACTTTGCCTCCACATGTATTTAATGAAAGAGGCGAAAACCTCTATAAATACTAATCAAATTCTTATTGTAAAGGGAGGTTAGATATTTTGCAAGAAAACTCTCTAAGTTCTCTGCATCAATAGAAGAGACTTGGCTTCTAAAATTTGCAAGCATTCTTATGTGTGTGATTTCCTTCTTTTTTTTAAAATCATTTCTGTTTATGCTCATGCTCTTGTTGTTAAGTTTTGAATTCTGCATTCTGAATTCAAACGTTGTTGGTTAGTGAGTAGATTTTGAAATGCGATCCGGGGGTTATCTCTACAAAGGTGTGAGTTAAATTCTGCTGCTTTCCTTTTATTATATGCTGTTATAAAACTTGGTGGAATTTTTGTTGTTAGTCTGCCCCAAATTCTACACTTCGGCCTGTGGCTATATTTCCCTTTCTTTCAGTTATTTTTCAATTTCTTTCCTGCATCCCTAGTCTTCAAACAGTGTAGAATTTAGTAAGGGAGCCAGCCCTCTCTGGAGATCGGTTCGAAGGAATTTTCTTTTTCCCTCGGCCTTTCAATGTTGGCCGAGTCTAGGGCGCACAAGTGATGAAATCTTGTACTTAGGCAGATTTGTGACCAACACTTGGATTTGAGGCAAATGAGATTTTTTCTAATTTCCATGCTTGACCCTCTGCATACCTATAAAAATATTTGTAATAAGTTCTTTAATTTCCATCCTTAAGAGAATTATGAGAAAAATTGTTAGGTCCATATTTTATTAATGTGTATTTCAATAGTTGCTTCTAAAACCTATTGTAACTCGACTCCAGGATGTAATAGAATTGTAAATTCTACTTTGATCATTCTATTATATCTTAATATATGTTGATACAAGCTTCTATTTCTATTTTTTATTTTTAGGTTAAGAAACTAATTTCTTGTTCTTAACATTATATAAACTATTGATGGAATAACACTCATGTTTGTGAATCTAGTGATAGTCACATGAGGCATTTCATGATTTGAGAGAATTCTTCTCCACTATCATCATTATGGGGTGTTGCATCATGTCTTCTACATAGCTTTGATAGATTTACTAGTCTTGAACCCATAATAAATTTCCAATATACTAGCAATAAATACAACAAAGTTATTAGCTATAACAACATTGAGTAGTTTATTGGACTTGTGATACAATCTTATGTACTTTAAAACAGCAGTACCCTTCCATCATACTCTTATAAAAATGGTTCCACAATTCCACGATTATGATATTGATTTCCATGAATAGGAGAAGCACACATGATCTATTGATTTATTACCATAGTAGTAATTTGAATATGCTTCTTAATCTATACTTATAAAATAAAATATTGTATTCTTTTATAATAATTCTGGGGAATATGCAAGACAACCAAATAATATAATAATCCTCATAGGCTATTCCAAGTGGTAAGCTTTGTCAATGGAAGAAGAAATGCAGGATGTGACATATGTCACCCAAAGGAAAGTTCATGGTCATGAAAGAGATTATTGTTTGGGATTTTGAGTAAGGATACAATTTAGACCCATTGATTGCTCAAAGGAGAAAATTATATTGTAGCAGTTAAAGTGGAATTCCATTGTATATGATAGCTATAGTATTTTACTATGCAATAGCAAAGATAATTTTTAATGTAAGGAAATATAATTCGTTGATGAAAGAATAAAATAAACTAAATCTAACAAAATCAAGTTTTTTACATTGGTTATATAAGATTTAAATGGACCCCACCTATATTAGATCATGACCACATGGTGGTATTACAACAAGTTTGACAATTATACATGTATCTCTTGGCAAGATTCGGACCTTGGTCTCCTTGATTAATCTAACAAGTTGAGATGATGCAATTTGATTAATTTAATAATATCAAGTTGACGTCTATAATTAGGTCCTTTAATCATTGATTTATGAGATATTTTATTTTTTCATCATATATTACTTACATCATTTTCATATATTTTTCAATTTTATATGCATTTTTGAATTGTACCCTTTTTGAAGCCTTCCACAGTTTCTTATGAGGCTCATTCAATGGTTAACTTTATAAATCCCTTCTTTGAAGTAATGTGTCACCCTTTAAATAGTTCTAATACCTATTCCTAAGTTGAATTTCAAGGAAGGATGCTCAAGGAGAAGTCATAAACACAATTTCCTTGGTGATCCCTAAATAACCCTTCATATCTTATTGGGCTAGTGTTTCCCTTGAAGGTCCCATTGAAATTTAGTTTTATAGAGTGAGTTGGAGGGGGATCTAGTGTGCTAGGTATATTCAAACTTATACATAATTGAATTTATATCTAAAAAGTGTATTCCCATACAATAGTGTAGATTTTTGGTTGGAAATTTATTTTTTCTCTTATCTGGTAACTAGATTTTGCATCTTACCACCTTCATGATAGTTAATTCCAAGTTAGAGAAAAATTACCTATATCCCAAGATTCCTCTTTAAATATTATTTTGTTCCTCTTTTTCCATAAAAATCATATAATGAGTGAGGGGTCTTAGCTCTAAATTTCATCTTAGAGCATTTTAGAGAGTTTCCCAAATGTCAATAAGTGATGCCACCAATTGAAATATAGTCTATTGTGATTAAAATTTATTAAAAAACAATTTCAAAGTTTCCAATAAAAATGACAATAAAGGAATAAAAATCCATTATATTCTTCATCACCTCCACATAAAACACATTTTGAAGGCTTTAAATATCCTATCCTTCTAAATTTATCTCATGAAAGTGCTCTCCTTTGAACTACTAGCCACAATAAAATAGTAGCCTTAGCTAACGAATTTGAATCCCATACTCTTTTTGATAGAAAAGGAATATTTTCATCTCATTTAAAAAGGGTGGCATGGCCTTAGCTCACCAAAGGTGTCATTTATTAGCTCATTTAGACCTGTGAGGGAAGGTAATCTTATCTTGCAAATCTTTTCTAAAGTAGGTTTGCAACTTATTTATTAACTTTTTAATCTACCTTTTATATTTCCAAGCTAAGAGGTCCCCCTTGTTTATATCCAATAATCTATAATTTACTAATTTGGTATCCAGTAAACATATGAGATGTCCTTTGATTGGATCCAACTCTTCTATCTCCCCAGAAGCTATTTGCTTGAACAAACAATCCTACTAATAATCAATCTCTTGGTCATTCATAATCATCCATTTGAAACTAATTATAACCAATATCCTTACAACATAGCATGAAATTCCATATTTTTGATCCTTTATGTGGGTTTAGAATTGATAATAATCTTTATGGAGTAAGAACATCAACATATTTTTTTTGGATTGATCTACTCTAGAAATTGTAAGGTTATTTACAACATTGCTAACTAGTTTTTTTTTTTGCCAATAAGAAAATTGATTATTAAGAGCAAAAAAAAAAACACTCTACTTATTATGCCTACCATGCAAGTGTATTAAATCAATGGTGAATGCATAAAATTCAATTTCTATATTTCTATCCATGTCACTACTTAGCATGATGACCTCTTCTTGATGATACTCTCATTTCTATTCTTGAACAAGAGTTATCCCTATCAAACACTTTAGAATAGTAATAGTCTCTATTATTTAGTGGCTCTTCAAGGGTTTATTAAACAAGGTTTCTGAATATCTCCTTTACTCTATGTTATCACAAGTTATGCATTGGGTTACCTTTTGTGTCCATCCTACCAAGAAAACATGATTCATGTAATCTCTCTCCCTAGTATTGGTTCTATCTTAAACTTCCACTTGCTAATGACTCACTTCTATTCCTCCCAAATAAGAGTAATGAAATATTAGGTAGAGAATTAAGGGTAGCATCCTTGAACATATGAATGGTCTCCTTGGATAAGAGGAATATGTCAAGCCTCAATTGAATAAGTTGGTTATCGATCCTTCTATTACTCTATGAGCTGAACATTCATGAGTTCATTGTTGTCCACAAATTTACCAAAGTCTTTGAGACATCTTGGTGTTATGGTCATGCCTCTCATTTTGTTAGATAGATAGAGGGGGGACTTAAATTCCCCTGCGAGCATCCAAGGATCTTTTGAGAAAGTAGCTCTTATCAAATTAAGGGTGTTCCATAAGGCAAGCATCCCCTAGGTATTATTTGGAGCATAGATATTGGACAAAATCCAAGTTGCTTTACTATCTTTGCAATGAAAGAGGACATTTGTGATTCTGTCATAATAGGAAAGAAATCTTCCTTTAACTTTGGTTGGATCCCATAGGCATAAGAATCCTCCTGAAGTTTATTGAACTGGGCTGGCAATAAACTCACTGTTTTTCCATATGAGTTTGGCAATTCTTTCAACATTGCTTCCTTCAATTTTGGTCTCCTGAAGAACAAAAATGGTGGGTCTATTTTCCTTCCTCATGGTCAAAACTAGTCTTTGTTTTGTCGGACCATTGAGGCCTCTCACATCCCATTAGAGGATCTTGATTTGTGGTTTTTGCCAAAGGATTTTTCCCTTCTCGACTTTGCTACGTGGGGGGTTTGTTTCCATTTCCATCATCCTTGGATAGATCAACAAGGGCTAAGAAGAGGGTGGTTTGAGTGTCATTGGAAATTTCATCATCAACTTCTCTCTTCCTCTGGTCTTGAGTAGAAGGTCATCCCTTCTTTTTGCCACTACCCACGTCAATGGATGCCTTCTTGTAGATTTTGATGTGTTGCTTGAGTGGGCTAGAACTTTCCATTACATTATCATCAAGATGGCTGATGGGCTTGGTTAGGCTATGATTTTTAGCAAGGTCAGGTTGATCGATCAGCTTGAGAGGACTGCAATTTTGATCAAGATCGGGTGGTTGAGCGGATTAAGAGGATTGCAGGTCTTATCAAGGTTGGGGTGGCCAAGCACCTTGATAGGACTACGAGTTTTGTCAAGTTTTTAGTGGTAAGATGACCTAAGAGGATTGCGGTTACCCTTAAGGATATGGTTGGAGAAACCGATGTGCAGGGATGAAATGAAGTCAAAAACTAGAGTGCATTACTATGGAGGACAATAAGGTCCAGACCTAGATGAGAAATAGGGTGTACGAAAGAGATTCAAGCAAAAGGGTTGAGTCCCGAAGCTCAGCAGGGTGGGTGACTATGGTATTACCATCAAACAAATTAAAAAGAGGATTGAAATGGTTGAGGAAGGTGAAGAAAGAGCATACATGGTCATGGTTCTAGGATTCTTCTTGATATACAATTTGTTTTCATTTGGACATCTGATGATCCACCTTGGAGGGTGGCTTATTTTGAATACGGACACTTCAGAGGAGCTTCGGGAGGATTTCTTGAATAGGCCTCATCTTTATTTTTGGATTCCCTCTTGAGAGTTGGGCATTTTGATCTAAGGTGACCTTGAGTATGGCATTCATCGTAGAAGCCATAGGTTAAATTCACATAAGTAGACAACTTAGAGTCGAGGTTGGCATTGATGCAGATACGTGCATAAACCATCTTGCTTCTATCTTTAGTTGTTGGGTCAATGGCAACAATATCTCCAATGGTTTGAGCAATACCTATGAAGATTTTTGCATCCCATAATTGGGTTGGAAGTCCTGGGAGTCTCATACAAATGGGTGATATGTTTATGATATGGGTTTTAGGGTCAAATTCTTCACTCCACCTTATGATAAAATTACTACGACAATCAAATACCAAGGTCTACCAGTGAGGATGTGGCTAGTGTCATTCGGATTGTGTATTTGATGAGGAAAAATCCTCTGGGAAGGGCTACCAATTCCATGTTGCCATAGGGTCACCATTTGGAAAAGGCCCATTTGTGGATGGATTCGATGTCCGGTCTAGAGCCAACAAATTTGCCACTCCTATGCTACAAGAGAGGTCATTACATTGGAGGGAATGACCAAATATTTACCTTCAGGAATGAGGGAAAAGGGACCAGGCTGGTGAGTTGGAAGTGTGGTCCTTGAGCCATTCCAGACAGTCTCTGCAAAAGAGACAAGTTTGGATTTTTACTGATCTAAAAAGAGGCTCCCTCCAATATCCATGACTTCCATGCCTCTACTGGAAAGGTCTTGGGATCTAGAGTCATCGATTTCATCGTCTAAAGTCTGGCCATCACCTGGAATTTCACCATCTAAATAAATTCCTGCTACCAAAATTCAAAATTTCTTTTTCCACTTGAGTTCATCCCACCCAAGTTCACCCAGATTAATAAACCCACTTGTATAATAATTAATGATAATGTTTTGTATTTAATCAAAGACCCAAACATGTACTAGTTTTTCTTAATTAAAAAGAAATATATTTAATTTGGTTAAAAGGCATAAGATTATAATGACTAAGCTCCATATTATATTTTTGTTAAAATAATTGTGTCATTTTTCTTTTTCCATATTCTATATAGTAAAATACAACAAACTTTGCCCTAGATATGGAATTTAGCTATAGTCTTGTTCTTAATTCATATACAATTTAAAACTTGTTTTAAAATTAAGACTTCCCCATTATTAAAAATTCAAATTAAAATCTAAATAATAGTTTTAGCCCATCAAAAATACTTTTAAAATAAGGTTGCTCAAAAAAAATTGTTTCTTAAAATGGACAAAGGAGATCAATGTTTTAGTGTTATTCCCCTTTGGAGAAGGCCAATAGAAACCAGAAGATCTTGTTCTCATGGCTCCATCCTAAAAAGACAAAGTTGATCAAATTAAAAATAATTCTAATCATGAAATAGAAAATATATAAAAAACAAATCTCAACAAAATACAGAAATCTTTTTGGAGTAATGACCTCTCGTTCCGTCTTCCCTAAAAAGCTAACATATAAAAGACAATAACTTCAAAACGAAGGCAAAAGCGGCTGCGAATTCCCGTCGAGACCAAGAGAAATCAGGAGAGGAAGCGATCGCTTGTTTTTGCATGTCTCTGCGCCCCTTTCTCCAAGCTTTTCACCGTGGGCAAGTCCAAGTCCAAGTCTCAGTCCGAGAAGAAATCCAGCAATTCTATGCCGCCCAAAACCCAAAAACAACCAAAGGGGCTCAGAGACAAACTCACAGTCCAGTTGTGCAAACTGGGCCTGAGGACCGTGGTCATAAAAGGAGATGGAAACTGCTTTTTCAGAGCCATCGCAGAGCAGCTAGAAGGCGACCAAGAAAAGCATGCGAAATACCGCCAAATGGTGGTCGAATACATTCAAAATCACCGCGAGGACTATGAGGGTTTTCTCTGTGACGAGTCTTTCGAAGAACACTGCGACAGGATGAAAATGGATGGAGAATGGGTGGACTGTATTGAGGTTTACGCGGCTTCGCTTGCCATCCACACCAATATTTGCATTCATAGACTGCGTACACGGCAGGAAGAAGAGGAATTGCTTCGAAGGGGATTGCATAGAAATCTATTGCTTCGAAAAACGTTCATCCCCACTTGTGATAGAGTAGTCAATCCGCCTACAATTCACATTTCTTATCACCATGGAGTGCATTATAATAGCGTGAGATTGAAAAGGGACAGGCGCATCGGCCCAGCAAGACCTTTCATCATCCGTAACAAGAAGAAGAAGAAGGAGAAGAAGACTACGAGGAAGAATCGCAAGAGATGGCAAGGCAGAAGGTGAGTTCGATGAGGGATTCCATGTCTGTGTTGAATACTGACGAGTTAATTCGAGTTATATGTAAAACAGTATTTTCCCAATCAAAACTATATAAACACAGATCGATCATTGTCATAGTAGCAATTATATATATATATATATATATATATATATATATATATTTATTTATTTATTTATTTATTTATATTCTTCTTAAAGCATAGAGCTATTCTTATCAATAGGGAATTTAATAGACACTCACCTCACACACCCCCAGTGTGAACCTTGGACCTCGCTAACCAAAACCATTTCCTTACAACTAATTATATATTTTCTTATTTTTTTGATAAATTTATTATAATATTTTTTAAATTTATATAACTTATAAAATGTAGAAGATTATAAAATTTCTTAATTTTTAATAAAATTATTATGAGATATTTTTAAAAAATCTTAAAGTCAAATTTAATTCTAGATCTTAAAAAAATGTAAAATTACTCAAATTACCCAACTAAGTTTCAACCATTTTTTTTTAAACCATCTTTTGATATATGGTACTTTGTTAATCTTTTGCCTCCAAATAAATTGGGACAACAATTTTATTGGAATGTGAAAGATATGGTATTTATCTTTTAGTTTTATGTGTTTTATGCAATTTAATTTTAATTTAATAATTATTTGTGGTAAAATATTTTGATAGAGAATTTTATAATTTAATTAATTAAGTAGATGTGCTTTTAATTATATAAGTTTTTTTATTAATTAGTGACAAGTTAATAGTTTAAAAATAATAGTGATAGGTTTGGAAAAAAAAAATTTAAGGTTTTTTACATTAACCAAATCAAAAAATAAAAAATAAAAATAAAAATAAATATAATTTAAAAAAATATATAATTAATTTGATCTATAATGAAGTTGGTTACACCACACAAAGATCATATGATACGATTAAAGATATTAATATTAAAGATGATATGATATGATTTGAGTAATTGTACTTCCATATTTGAGGTCCCATAGACCATATTTGGGTCTCGCGGATGTAATTAAAATCTTTCATTTCATTTCACAATGGTAAAAGGCATTGGGATTTCCTAATAGAGATCCAAGTTTAATTCGTTTAATTCGTGACAAAGGTGGCCTTGATATGGCCTCAACTTTTCAACCTATTCTAATTCTTGAAAAATATAAAGAACATCATTTTTGAAAGTGTGTTTTCTCTCATTGTCTTTCATAATTATGACGAAGCTTCCAAAAAGTTATTAAAGGAAGAAGATAGATAGATAGATAGGTATTAAGAGAAAATAAATATATTTTAGTTGAATTTTTAAGTTTTTTTTGGCTATTTAATTTCAATTTTAATTAGTAATATTTTATTATCTAAAATTTGATTATTAAATAAAACAATAATTATATAATATTATTTTTTAAATATGTTTTACATGTAACTAAAAAAATTACTTTAACATACAGTAAATTTAACATCTAATTAATTTGAAAAGAATAAAAAATCTTAAATATTTAAAAATTATAAAGTTCTAAAATCAGTTTATAATTTTTTTGTGTGAATATCTTGTCTATATAATTAAAGACAAAGACAACAACTTGTCCACTAGTATAAAATATTTAAAATAATTCAAACATAGTACTTACCACTAATCACCAAAAATAAAACCAAAATAACATAAGACCTTAGACAAACAATAGATGAATCAAGATAGCCAATCCTAACATAGTTATGTTATGGGCATAGTGATTCAAAGCAACTCTTAATACTATTACATATTTAATGGAGCTAGGCACTTTGAAGTTGGTCATAATGAGCTAGACATAGCTAGAATAAAAGAATACAACATTGGAAATAGCCTATCCATACAATATGGAGAAGAAAAAGAAATAGACGAGACTAAGCATATGAATCCTCTCTAACAAGCATGTTGATCATCACAACAAGATGATTAACCAATTATTACAAACTCATGATGGCAGTAGCATCATATAAAATATCGAATTTTACCTTTATATTAGAGATATCAATGATGATGGCATTGATTTAGGTGTGAACATTCTAAAACTTTGTGCTCATATCACTGATATTTTACTGAAGTAGTTGAATCCTCCCACTAACCTCTCATATTGGATTGTTGTTTGTGCCTACCCGTAAAGATAAAAATTTCACAACCAAAATTCCCTCATTACTTAAAGGTATTTTGAATTTGTCATTCTTCAAAGGAAGTCGATAGATAATTCATTACTTGGCAAAGTATTCACTAGTGAATACATTCAATGATAAGAAAAATATGTCATGTTTTAGGAGCCATATCTTCACGAAGGATTATCAGATTTAGCTAAATTCTAAGACCACTTTGTGCAAAATTTGAAGAGCTTTAAAATGAGTGGCCATATGAAGAAATCCAAGCAATATTGAGGGAGATATGACCTTGTGAAGTCAGTCATCTGGAACAAGGGCAATGCCAATTTTTTAGGTCGTGAAAAACAAAATTACAAATATCTATTAGCCAGGGTTTTGATGATGGGAGGAGCAATGGAGGGTTAAGGCTTAAGTGGGGTAAGCCATTCTATCTAGGCATATAATTTTTTAGCTAAGTTTATTTTCCCTTCTTTATATAAGAAATTTTGCTTGTAAATTATTAAATTTTTTATCAAATATTATATTCTCTATATGATGTTTCATTAAATTTTAGTAGATTTTGAATTTTACTTTCCTTCCCATGGATATATTTACAACTAAAACCCTAAAATCATCTCTACTAATAGAGGTTAGTGAGAAAACCATAGAGGATGTTGCTCAAAGATAGGGTAGTTTTTGGTAAATTTAATGGGTCTTGGCCAAGGGCTTCAACCTTGAGAAAATGGATTAATAGGAGTTGGGAGTCTCCAAGAGTGATTCTATCATTTATTTCCAAATGTTTTTTCCTAGCCATTTTTTTCTAGGGAATAAAGAGATATAATCCTAAAAGGGGGTCCTTGGTTTATGGGAAGAGCAGGTTTCTTTCTAACCGATTGGTATGAAGGATTTTCACCTAAAAATATAAATCTATCCCTAATACCAGTTTGGGTTAGGATGTATGGGTTGCCCATTGATTTTTGGTTTAGGTAACACTTTGGGATAATTCCTTGAGATTTCAAAACAACACCAGATGGATTTTTGGCTATTTATGCTCGAATATTGGTCATGATTGATATAAGTAAACTTTTACTATAATAATTAATTCTTAAGTATGGGGATAAGATGTGGATCAAAACCATAGATTATGAAAACATTTCTTTTAGATGTATAAGATGTCATGAGATGGGGTATATTGAGATATCATGCCCTAATAAGAGTCCAACATAATCATATGTAGAAAACTACAAGAGAAACTTACAAATAGATATGGATGAGGATGGTTTTCAACTTCCAAAAAATAGAAATAGACAAATGAAAGTAAATAAATAGTGGAGACTACAAAATATTTTGAGGCTTTAGCCTATGAAGAAAAGGTAGATCAAAGCTTAGAGGACATAGTACAATAGGTTCAACATATTAACAAGAAATCATCAATTCAAATGCTCTTGATTTAGGGATGAACATTCTCAATAACTCTAAGGATTGTGTCAAATCAGATTTTTAAGACTCTCTTGAAGTACCATGCACGATTCAGGAGAAAAAAATTGGTAAATAAAATATTATGTTAGATGTTAATACATCTACCATTAATAAGGAAATACCATAAAATGAGCAGGACAAGTCAAAATCTTCCATAGTAGAGCTAGGATAGGATAAAATTGAGGAAAACTAAAGTTGTGAAATAACATTGAGGAATAGAATAATAAGACCTAATCCTGATACATGCAAGGTAAAAAGAGAAAAATATTTATATTATCAAGCGAGATACAGGAAATCAAGAGAAAACATAGACAAAGAAACACAAACTAAGTTGGTTGAACTTGTCTTGAAAAACAACAAAATAATTTTGGTAATTCATAGGTAGGGCCAGTAGCCCCTAATGAGATATGATTACCATCTTATGGAATATAAGGGGTGTTAATGCCCCCTCAAAGCAAAATTATATCAAGGACCTTTGTTTAAGTAACAAGCCTAATATACTTTGTATCCAATAAACTAACATGACAAAAGAAGAAGTTTCTAAAACTATGAAAGCAATATGGGTGAGATGTGAATGATATGCCATAGATTTTGAAGGAGTGACACAGGGAATTATAACTTGTTCAAATACGATTAGAATATCCTGTGTAACCATTCATAAAACTAGGTATTGGATAGCCTCTTTAGTCACATGTTTCTTTGCAAATATTTGTTTCATCCTTATCAATGTCTATGGACCTATAATTCAGTTAGGTAGATTAGAATTTTGGAGTGGTATTGAAGTCTTTATGAGAAGTAAAGACCAAGAAATCTAATTCACAATCATAGGAGATTTTAGTGCCATAACTAAGTTGGATGAAAAAATTAGCGGCATTACAAAACTAACCCAAAGTATGAGAGATTTCTCAGCTTTTATTTAAAGCAATAATCTATGGGAGATTGAGTTTGAAGAAGATAACTATACATGGACCAACACAAATGTGGAAGTCTTTAGGAAATGGTGGGTTGTATACACTTCCAAAATAAATTGAATCAACAATATTTATAGATTAAAAAAATGGAACAAGAACACTTTTGAAAATATTTTTTAGAAGAAATAAGAACTAAAATATAAACTTTCAAATTTCCAAAAAGGTACCCAGGTGTTGTAGGTGAGTTGGAGAGGAGAGGGAAATCCTCTAATGGAGGTCCCATGTTCAAATATCTACCCTACCAAAAATATGAATTGGGTATCCAAAATCCAATTGATAATGTTGGTGCGGGCAGGATCGGGTGCGACTCCCGGGTGACTTTGACGGTGTAGAACCCCATGTTCATGGTCTCTCAGACCAAGGCGGCCCCGCAAGGGGTTTTTCACTTTAAAAAAAATCCAAAAAGGTGATTATAATAATCCAAGATCAAAGGAAAGGGAGTTAGTGAATATCATAATATTTTGAGTAAGGAAGAGAAAGTTTTGAGATTAAAACCAAGATAGACTTGGTTAAAAGAAAGAGATAAAAACACATTTTTTCATAGGATGATAATAGTACAAAGATCAACATCAAGAATTAGTATAATTAAATCATTTTAAAGGGTTTGGATTGAACAGTAGAGTGAAATCATTAAGGGGAAAATGTCTTTTTATCAGAATATTCTAGGACTAGAAGAGTTTGAAGTTCTTATTGATAAACTTCTACAATAAGTTCCTTCAGTTATAATAGTTGAAGATAATAGGAAACTAATGGATCCTATTACTCTGGAAGATGTTCATCTAGTTTTTTCTCTTTTAATAAGGATAAATTCATAGGCCCGAATGGGCTCTCTATAGCATTCTATCAACATAGTTGGGATATAGTGAAGGATTTTTTATTGGTGGTATTGAAACATTCTAGGGTAAAATAATACATGCCTTATAAAATAAATGCAATTTATCTTGCCCTAATTCCAAAAAAGAAGGATGCAATTTTTTTTTATTCATTTCAAGTGATAAGCCTATGTAATATGGCATATAATATTATTTCCAAAGTGATGGTGAATTAGTTAAGACCATTGTTATAAAAAATGAGCAAGGAGTATTTGTGAAAGGGAGATATATTCTAGAAGGGATCATAGTAGCTCATGAAGTTATGCATTCAACAACTTCAAGAAAAGAGAAAGCAATGATATTAAAACTTGATATGAGTAAGGTCTATGATAGGGTTAAATGGGATTTTTTTGCAGCATTAGAAAATTTTAGATTTTGGAAGAAATGCATCAGATGGATTAAATCTTGTGTCTCTACAATTTCATATTCAGTGTTGGTCAATGGGTTAGTAACATAATCATTTAAAGCCAAGAGAGGCATTAGATAGGGAAATCCTCTATCACCATATTTGTTTATTATTATGGCAGATATTTTGGGTAGGAACTTGAATAAGGCTTAAAAAAATGTGCTTATAAGTGGACTTAAGGGTAGTAATAACATCGACAACATCACCCATCAATAGTTTGTATATGATACACGATTTTTTAGTAGGGCAAGGATAAACAAGGTCAAAGCTTTGAATAGCTTATTAAAGGAATATGAAAGAGCAATAAGGTAGAAATTTAATAGGTCAAAATCCAAAATATACTTCCTAAACACTCCAAATAAAATCAAAGTAGGGATATGCAGGTTAATTCAAATGGAGGAGGTAAATTTACCAACAACTTATCTAGGGATTCCCTTATTTAAGGGGAAAATGCGAATAGAATTATGGAATCCAATGATAAGTAAAGTTTAAAATAAACTACTAGCATCGAAAGGTAGATGGTTATCATTAATCAATCTTATAGGTCATTCCAACATATTATATATCCTTGTATACTATACCAAAATTGATAAAAAAAGTTGAATATATATTATGTAGTCATTTTGGTGGTCAAGATTACATGATAAAAGGAAATTTTCTTTCATGAAATGGAGCAACGTGTGTGATGATGAAAATAAGGAGGGTCTTGGTTTAAGATTTCTTATGGATGTAAACTTAGCTCTTAGGGGAAAAGTAATTTGGATATTGTACAAAGAGAGTCAAAGACAATGGGAAAGAATTCTTCTAAGTAAGTATGTTAAGCCCAATGACCCAAGCTTAATATTTACTACATTCTCTATACCAAATGGTTTTTACTATGAAATGATTTTAAAAAAATAATTTATCTAGTGATTAAAGGTTTAATATGAGTGGTGGAAACTAGAAGAAAACTTTCTATTTGGATGGATACTTGGTGTGATAAAAAAATAGTTATTTTAGATCTGATTTTGAAACCATGGATGAGATTACTTCAAGAGAAAAATGGTGATAGTATTTCAAATATTTTGTACAAGGATCAAGAAGGAATATACAAATGAAAATAAGATTGTTTTTACAAGTATACAAGAGATTGATGCTAGGAGTTAGTTGATTAGAAAGATAACAACAATTATTATTCTAAGGGGAGCCAAGGATAAGTTGATTTAGGAATTAAATAGCTCAGGAGAATACACAACAAGAAGTGGATATAATATAAAGCACCATCAAAATAGGAATATCACAAGAATATGGATCCTAAGCATTCCTAAATTCAAAATATTTGTTTGACTAGTAGGTCATAGAAGAATATTAACCTAGGATTAGCTTATGAAAAGGGGTTTTCATGGCCCCTCAAAATGTTTTCTTTTTAAAATGGATGAGAGTATAGACCATCGCTTGGGACACTGCTCAATAGTCTAGAAACTATGGCAATGGATTATTGATATATTTGGTAAATGCATGGTGATGAATGGTAGAATTGAGGAATGGTTAAAGCAATGGTAAAGAACTTTTAAAAATAATGTTTTACAAACAATATAGGATATATCAAAAGATACAATACTTTGAACTTTTGGATAGAAAGGAATATAAGAATATTTAAAGAAAATACAAGCAGTTTAGAGGTAATGTAAAGTAAGCTTTGTTTAGTCATAGAGGAGTCTAAACCAACACTATCAACTCACCCAATCCCTAATTTAGAAGCAGAGAGCCTTGATAGATTGATTCAAGTCATAAAATTGAATTATGATGTTAGGGATAGGATAAAAAAAAGAAGGCAAAGAACATAAAGTGGAAACCACCAGATGTTGAGTTGGTCAAATTGAATTTTTATGAAGCTTCTAAAGGAATTCCAATATGAACATGGGGAGGAGGAATAATTAGAAATAATAGAGGAGATATTTTGCCTCATTATGATTTCAATAGTGGATTTGATATAAATAATAAATTTGAGCCTTGGGTAGCTTTGGAAGGATTAAAAATATGCAAACAAATGAAATGGAATGAAGTATGTATGGAAGGTGATTCACTCATAGTTATAAATACAATTTTAAGGAAAGCAAAGACTCCATGGAACATACAAGAGATAATTATGGAAATTCAAGACCTTGCTATAGAGTTTAAAGAAATCAGGTTTACACATACATTAAAGGAAGGAAACAAATGTGTAGATAGACTAGCTAATAGAGGGGTTTTAATTGAGGATCATGAAGTTAATTTCTTTTTTCCCTTGTTAGAGGAAGTAGTAAGTTTAGCTAAAGCTAACAAGAAAATGTTGACTAGCTAAATCAAATAATTATTAAGATTTACTTTAATGTTTTCCATTGATAATATTTGCTTTATTTTATAACATTAATGTGCTTTCATATATATTATTTATTAAAAATTTTGTGTTTGCACTTGTGCTTTAGGAAGAAAACTAGTAATCAAGATCCGGTAAAGCAGGCTATGATAGTGTAATGTTTTGAAAATATTATTCTATTAGGATACAATGCATAGATAGTAAAGGTGAAATTTTGGTATTGTGAATGTTGTTATAGGAAAAATGTCAAGAAGGATGCTAAAATATGTAATATTTGTATTTACACATAAAATTGAAATAGTTCCAAAAAATATAAATCAAGAATTCATACATTTTATGTAAAATTATGTATATTTTTAGCAATAGAAACTCAATTAAGATGAGAATTGAATTTATTTGTAAACTCTCATACCCTAAAGAAGAGAGTTGTGATTTTTCAAGGATGGGGTACCCGAGTAAAACCCCTTATTCTCCAGCTAAAAAAAAGATATACTTCTTATGATACATCTTCCATAAGTGGTATAGTGTGTTGTTATTACTATTATATTTTAATAGACTAGGTGTACTTGGATTTGAGACATATGATATTTCTTTTAGTTTCCATGGTTGCCCCTTTGGAATATCCATCAAAATATTTAAAATATTTAAACTACTTCAAATATGTAATAAGTTCTTTACTTTCCATTCTTAATAGAATTATGAGCAAAATTGTTAGGTCCATATTTTATTAATGTGTATTTCAAGAGTTGCTTGTAAAACCTATTATAACTCGACTCCATGAAGCAATAGAATTACAAATTCTACTTTGATCATTCTATTATATATTATTATATGTTGATACAAAGCTTTTATTTCTATTTGTTGTTTTCAAGTTAAGAAACTAATTTCTTGTTCTAAACATTATATAAACAAATGATAGAATAACACTCATGTTTGTGAATTTAGAGATAGTTGCATGAGGCATTTCATTATTTGAGAGAATTCATCTCCACTATCATCATTATGGAGTGTTGTACCATGTATTCTACATAGCTCTGATGGATTTAATATTCTTGAATACATGATAACTTTCCAATATACTAGAAACTAATAAAAGAAAGTTATTAGTCATAACAACATTGAATAGTTTATTGGACTTGGGATACAATCTTATGTACTTGAATAGCATAGAGCCCTTCCATAATACTCTCACAAAAATGGTGCCACAATTCCATGAATATGATATTGATTTCTATAAATAGGAGAAGCACACATGATCTAATGATTTCTTACCATAGTAGTAATTTGAATATGCTTCTTAACCTATACTTATACAATGTAATATTGTATTCTTTTACAATAACTTTGCGAAATATGCCATACAACCAAAAAATATAAGAATCCTCATAGCCTATTCCAAGTAGTAAGCTTTATCAATGGAAGAAGAAATGCAGGAGGTGATTTATGTCACCCAAAGGAAAGTTCAATTTCATGAAAGAGATTATTGTTTGGGATTTTTAGTAAGGAGAAGACTTAGACCCATGGATTTCTAAAAGGAGAAAATAATATTGTATTAGTTAAATTGAAATTCAATTGTATATGATAGCTATGGTATTTTACTATGCAATAGCAAATAAAATTTTTAATGGAAAGGAAAATAATTGTTAGGATCCTCCATCCTAACATTATTAATTAGTATTGGTTACTATTATAAATCATTTAATTATTATATTATTAACTCATAAATTGAACCATCACGTCTCTTCATAATGTGAACCATCACATCTCTTCACCAACGTAGCTTTAGGGTAGATATATATTAGGTTGGCCATTCACACAAATCACCCAAGAAGAAGAATAAGAAGCTTAGATTCTAAAGAGGGAGCCCCCTATAAGTGGCAAGGAGGGAGCCCCCTATAGTGGCAAAGCAATTACAAGGGATCCCCCTTTAAGTGGCCTATGATTACATTTTATATTAAATTATTTATCAAATTTACACAAGAACATCAGGGTTCTTACATTTGGTATCAGAGCCATGTGGGACCAAGTCATGTGGGAATTGCTCAAATATCTTCATCAACTCACTTTCGTGTGTGAGTATCAAACTTGGTTTGAGGATATCACCAAACACAACACAGGGTTGGATGAATCAATTCTCATCAATAGCTTCATTAGTGGATTGAAAGAGGAAATTAGAATGGAGGTGACAAGGTTCAATCCCTATACCATGATGCAGACCTATGGATTGGCCAAATTAGCCGAAGACAAATTCAATACTCAATGTCGATTAGGAAAAACACCTATTGGGAAAGCATAAACCACTTGTGATGCCCCAAAACCTAACCGACCCTTGCAGGTTGAGTACCTCAGCCCGAAGGAAGTGAAGGAACGACGAGGGAAAGACCTTTGTGATAATTGTGATGAGCAATTTGGATCCCATCAAAAATGCATTACACTAATGTTGTATTTATTGAAGGAAATTGATCCTTGTCAATCCCTATAAGGCGAATATGAAGTAGTTGTATCTGAAGTGCCTAGCGCACCTACTCAAAATAATAAAGACAATGAGGTCGATATGTCATAAGTGATCGATGCATTAGGTAAGGATGAGGTAGACATTCCTAAAGTGACTCATTATGGCCAAACATGCACTCTACAAGAACTACACTCAATTTCCTCTCCAATAGTGAGTTATTGCCACAGGATCAAACTTATTTAAAAACAAGGTAGAAAGGTGACTGCACACTCCTCCATTGCCTCTCCTAGGGAAAAATAAGAGAATGTAGAAGTTTTACCACCTCTTTTTATGCATCATTTTAAGGCATTTGAAGAACCCCAAGGGTTGCCCTTCCCTCATCATCATACATTTACTAATTTTTTTTGGAAACCCCATGCTAACGCTTCATCCTTCTTGATATCCCTGCCTACATAAGGATGATATTAAAAGAGTCCAAGAACTTACGCAAATCCTTCTTGGAAAACAAAGTACAAAGCTCCTCACTTTGAGCTTTGAGGACAAAGCTCTTTTTAAGGAGGGTGGCATGTTAGGATCCTCCATCCTAACATTATTAGTTAGTATTATTTAGTATTATTAATCATTTAATTATTATATTATTAACTCATAAAGTGAACCATCAAGTCTCTTCACCAATGTAGCTTTAGGGTAGATATATATATTAGGTTGGCCATTCACACAAATCACCCAAGAAGAAGAATAAGAATCTTATATTCTAAAGAGGGAGCCCCCTATAAGTGGCAAGGAGGGAGCCCCCTATAAAGACAAAGCGATTACAAGGGATCCCCCTTTAAGTGGCCTTTTATTACATTTTATATTAAATTATTTATCAAATTTACACAAGAACATCAGGTTTCTTGCAATAATACATTGATGAAAGAATAAAATTAAATATATCTAACAATATCAAGTTTTTTTAAACTAGTTATATGGTATTGAAATGGGCCCCAAATATATTACATCATGACCACATGGTTGCATTACAAGAAATTTGGTAATTATGCATGTATGGCTTAGCAAGATAAGAACCTTAGTCTTCTTGAATGTTGAGGATTCTAACCAGTTGAGCTAATACCATTTGATTAATATAATAACATCAAGTTAATATCTATAATGAGATACTTTAATATTTAATTTATGAGATCTTTTATTTTTCATCATAGATTACTTATACATTTTTTATATATTTGTTTATTTTAAATATATTTTTGAATTGTACCCTTTTTGAAGCCTTCCACAGTGTCTTATGAGGCTCCTTTTATGATTAAATTTATAAAGCATTTTTGAAGTAATGCGTCACCTTATAAATATTTCTAATACCTTTTCTTGAGTTGAAGTTTAAGAAAATATTCTCAATGAGAAGTCACATATGCAATTTCCTTGACAATCCCTAAATAGCCCTTTATAGCCTATTGGGCTAGGGTTTCCCTTGGAGGCCCCATTGAAATTTAGTTTTATATTGTGAGTTGGAGGGGATATAGTGTGCTAGGTATCTTCTAAGTTACCTCTAATTGAATATATATCTAGAAAGTATATTCTCATCCAATAGTATAGATTTTTTGTTGGAAAATTATTTTTGCTCTTATCTAGTAACTAGATTTTGCATCTTACTAGCTTTATGATAGTTAATTCCAAGTTGGAAAAAAACACCTAGGTGCCAATATTTCTCTTTAAATAATCTTATATTCCCCCATTACCATAAAAACCATATAATAAGTGAGGTATATTAGCTCTAAATTTCATCTTAGATCATTTTAATGAGTTTCCCAAATGTCAACAAGTGATGCCATCAATTGAAGTATAATCTATTGTGATTAAAATTTCATGGAACCCCAATTTTAAACTTTCAAAGAAAAAGGACAATAAAGGAATCAATATCCATTAGATTCTTTATCACCTCCATATTAAGCACATTTTGAAGGATTTGCATACCCCATCCTTCTAAATTTATCTTGTGAAAGTGCTCCTCTTTGAACTGCTAGTCACAAGAAACTAGCATCCCTAGATAATGAATTTTAACCCCATTCTCTTTTTGATAGAAAAGGAGGATTTGCCTCTCACTCAAAAAAGGTGGCATGGCCTTGGCTAATGAATGGTGTCTTTAAATGAGGTTCCCTATATTAACTCATTTAGGCCCATGAGGAAAGGTAACCTTATCTTGAAAAGCTTTTCTAGAGTAGGTTTGTAACTTATTTATTAAATTTTTAATCTACCTTATATATTTCCAAGCTAATAGGTCCCCATTGTTTGTATATAATAATATATAATTTACTAATTTGGTATCCTATAGATGTATGAGATATCCTTTCATTGGATCCAACTCTTCTATCTCCCCAAAAACTATTTTCTTGAAGAAAAAATCCTACTAAAAAAAAATCCCTTGGTCATTCATAACTATCCATTTGAAACTAATTATAACCAATATCCTTAAAATATAGCATGAAATTATATATTTTTGGTGGTCAAAAATATATATCTATTTCTCCATGCTTCTACTGCTCTACTCTGATATTTGAATGATTGATCCTATTGTTCCCTAATGCTACTATACCACTTTGAAATATAGAAACACTATTTTTTTGCCATAAAATTCCATATTAGATGCCTTTATAACTCCATGTAGATCCATAATGTTGATGTCCTAAGCCATACCTCCAATATTGTTGCTAACTCAGGGTGGTATGGATGGGGATATAATGCAACCTTTTGGTTCGACTTTTATACACACCCTGTGAAGAATGAGCATAAAATCCCGATAACACTTATAAGGGATAAATCCCACTCACTTTAGGATCTTACTGGATATCCAAGGTGTGAGTTACAGAGTTGGGTCAAATGTCTATTCACTCTTTTTCGCTTCTGGAATAGTTTCAAGTGGACTGTCTATTACCTTACAACGGGTTCTGGACTTGTTCAATAATGTTTTTGGAATTGGTTATCTTTGTGGACACTCAGATTTACAATCAGTTCTTTGATCTAGCTCTTTATGTGTTAGCAGATTTAAATAAAAGACAAATTTAAAAGAAAATAAAAATGGATCATTCAATCGGTGGAACAGAGAGAGTAGGGTAGGGCAGAAAGAGAAATTTATCTAACTTAGCTGCAAAACCAAAACTACCAATTTTAGTTATACCGGTTAGCTTCACAATAGAACAAATCAAAGAGGAAAGTGTCCAACTTTCTAAGATCACCTTCCACTAAGAGCATAAGACAGAGACAACAACAGATCTGAAAGAAAATCACAAACAGAAGGGAAGTCGGTTAAAATTGGTATCTTTCACCAGCAGCCTAGCTCGCACAGTGAGGACAGAGCAATTAGAACAGGCCTGAACCTTAAATCTATAATTTTCCCTAACATACAATAAAGAAAATGAAGCCTAGCAGCATATCCAATCCTGGTAACACAGATCTACAACATAAATTAAATAAACCTTAATGAAACGAAAACAAAAGAAGATGAACTTATCACAATCTGAAAGAGATTAGGCTCCTGGCCACGCTATCATAGAAAATGAAAATCACACCAACTCTAAGTCCAGAACAAAGCTTTCAAACAAGATTTGCAGGAAATTGCTCCAATAGCTTTTATTTCTAAGTTTTCGCCTCGAAATTTACATTCAGAAGAAGTATTTATAGACTCAGGACAGACCCTGATCTTTTCAGAAATATCTTCTTCTCAAACCCTAAATCTTATCCTCTAAACCTTACTACCTCGGTTTTACAATATAAGCCCCTTTAAAAATAGAGTTTTGAATAAACCCTAACCACTCTACAAATCTTAGTGCAGTTACTTGCCATAAATGGAGAAGGCATGATCTGATATTATTCTCATCCATCTATAACTGCAAGTAAATATCTTCATTTTTTGGCCGATCGCCGATATATTCCATAAATGGGCACTGCGTAAGTAAATATCTTCATCTTTCTGGTGCACTTGCCGGGAGCGCCTCATTAATTCCTCAAAAAATTCGGAATGAGTCACTGGTTTCTCTGACATTTTATCTTCGCAGAGCCGCTTCTGAGTTGAAATTCTCTGCACGCCATTACTTTCACCATAAATTCTCTTGTTAAATGCGTCCATCGGCAAATTTCGATAACTGTGTGTAGATATTTTCATTTTTCGGTCAATTGCCGACATATTCCATTAAATGGGCAGCTGCTTAGTCACCGTAAAGTCTCTTTGCGGCCAGATCTATAAAATCTGGATGGACCAAAAATTCTCGGCATCTCACATTTCCATCTGACGGCCTTCATTTAATCCGTGCTTATTTTGTCCTTTTTCGCCATTACTTCCGCTAGTATGCAACTGCCAGCTCGCTTTCTGCAAAAGACAAACAAGGATTAGTATTTTAATACTATTAAATTAAAATCCTAATGTTCATTATATGTCGGCTTTATTTTTTGACACGTGTCACGAAATCATGACGTCCCCATCACTTTGCTCTTCCAGCTCTTCGTCACGAAACCGCGACATGTCACGATTTCGTGACATGTCATGAAATCGCGACGTCCCTTTGCTTTGCGTCTTTTGCTTCTCTGTCGTGAAATCGTGACATGTCACGATTTCGTGACATGTCATGAAATCGTGATGCCTTCCTTCTTTCTTTTCGGCTGGACGTCATCGATTCGTGACATCCTTTGTAGATTGTGACATGCTATGATTTCGTGACCTTCACCTTGGCTTTTTTGCAAGATTTCGTGACCTCTGCCTTGGCTCTGTCGTGATTTCATGACTGCCTGCCTGACTTGCTTTTCAAAACGTCGCGATTTCGCGATGTTTCAAGACTTGCCTTTGCAAAATGTCGCGATATCGTGACGTTTTCCACTTGGTTCTTTTAGTCAAATATGTCGCGATATCGTGACGTTTCAAGCTGCTTCAACAAAATATGTCGTGATATCGCGATGTTTCAAAAATGGAAATGTCACGATATCGTGACGTTTCCAAAAATGAAAATGTCACGAAATCGCGACGTTTTCATTACTTAGCAAATTTTCCAAAAATTGTAGGTTGACTCCAATGAATTCATTCATCTGTATTCTGCATTTTACATATCTGTGAAAGATCTTTTTACTCAAAATGATTCTAACATTAAAGAAGTGAATTCTAAATTGAAATTAAAGTCATATGCAAGCCTACTTAGATACTTTGGTATATGCAAAACTTGAAAAAGAAGGAGGCAAGCAAAATTTGGAATTAAAACCTGAAAAACATCAAGAGGGTCCCTACTGTAAAATGAAAGCTAAATATTTTCAAAGGATGGAATTTCATTTTTTTAGTGGGGGTGTGTTGCTTCTCAACAAATGGCGATATCTACGAGGAAAATAGTAGCACTATTTTAGAATCCAGGACTCTAGTTTCAAAACAATATAGACCATGTACCATGCTTTGCCACAAATATTCTTCAAAATAATTTAACTACTACCTGATAGTTGTTAAAATTTCCCAAGGACATACTAGGTTGAATCACTTAAGGAAGATTTCTGATGTGCAATTATAAGCGTATAAAACTTTCTTCAAGAATTATTGGGCCTTCGAATGTTGTACTCTGGATTGATCAACTTTTCTAGATTGTGAAAGGGGAAACCGAGTAGGGCTCTGTTTACTAGTTTAGCCTTTTACAACCTCGACAGAGTTACTCTTTAGATTTTCACGACCCTGATCCACAACTGTGAGGTAGTATCTACAACTTGGTAAAAGAAAACATCTTCTGAAGCCTTGGCTATCTCTTTCATTACATAACTTCTTCCTTCTTTTTTTTTTGTGGGAAATAACAGAGTGCCAGTTTATGTTGTCTTGCTCAACTTTCACCTTCTCTCTCTCTCCTTTGAAATATACCGAAATCTGAAAAGCCTTGCTAAAAAACAATTTTTTTTTATATTTCATCGATCTGGAACTGCTTCAGCCTGGGTACTGATAGCCTCTATGGATACTCAAATAATTTCATGAGTCAGAGTCCCCTCTTATGATCAACTTTTCTTGGATTCCCTGGGAGTTTCTCTAGCCAAACAATATAGCAGTTTCTTTATAATTAAAATAATTGTGGCAAGCAAGACACAAAATCCAATTATCTTTCTACTGTTGTTCTGAATAACAAAATAGTTCCACTGTTCAGTTTAAGCAGACTATCTCTTAATTAGAATAAAACAAAATGAACACGAGATTTTGAACTCAGAATAAAAACAATTTTTTTAAAGGCTGATTTCTTTCTTTACTGCCCAGGCAAAACTTAAAAAAAATAGAATTTTTAAAAGCTAAAAGAAATTTGTACAGACCCCAAAGGATAAAACATAGAACTTTAAAATCAAACAAAATAAAATAAAAACAAACTACTTTGTACAGACCCCAAAGGATAAACAAAATAAAATAAAAACAAACTACTTCAAAGCTAAAATAAAATAAAAACAAACTACTTCAAAGCTTATTTACAATATATACACATGTTACAACGTCTTTGTGATTTATTCAAACGATGTATTGGATGGAACAGCTGAGAAATAATGCTTTAGATATTGACCATTAATAGGAAGGTTCAAAAAATTACCCTCAAGGTCCTGTAGAAGAAATGCATTATTACCTAGGATCTCGGCAATCTGGTATGGCCCTATCCATAAAGGTTGCAGCTCTGTGTGTTTACCTTTCTTTTCTTGGGCTTTGTCCCATAGAAGCACCAGGTCTGCACGATTGAAGGCGCTCACCCTGGCCTTTTCGTCAAGCCAGCGCTTGACTGTCTCTTGGTGTCGACTAAAATGCTCCACAGCTTGAAGTCGTCCACCCTGCAAATCAAACAAGTCCAACATACGAGCTTTCGTATCTGCATGATCAAAGTAATGTAAAGCAAATTTTAATCCTGGTACTAATGCTTCATATTCTGCCAAATTATTCGTGCAGGGAAACTGCAAGCGATAAGACATAAAACCGGTTTGATTTTTTGGTCTTTTAAGAACAGCCCCTGTACCATAACCTTGCTCAGACTTAGCTGCATCAATATGAAGCATCCCAACTTCATTATCGTGATCTTGGTGAGCTTTAACCGGTTTCTCCTTTTGAGTAGTTGTCAAATTATAAACCCCGATATAACAGCCCTCAGCAAGATTAACAGTCTCATTCTTGGCATTATACTCTGTGATCATGAGTTTATATCTTGGTTCTCTGTTGATTCTTAATTGATTTGCAAAACCATTCCAGGGTAACCACATATGCGAAAAATCAGTAGCCAAGTACCCATTCAAGGATTTTGACCAATCCCTGCTCAGAAGCATTCCGTATCCTACAGGAATATCCACCACCTGAATATCAATTCTGTGTTGAGCTCTCGGCTCAGATGCTAGCTGGATATGTATATTCTGAAGTTCACCTACCACTTTAACCTCAGACTTATCCAATTGGATGACTCTCATCTCGGAGTTCATGGGGGTCAAACCCAACTGTTGACAAATGGCCAAAGGCATAACATTAGCTGAAGCACCTGAATCTACCAGACAGTTGTGTAAATTTTTCCCAAATATTCGAACAGTCAGTAGAAAAGGTGGAACTTCAGTCTTCTCTTTATACATGGCCACATTTGCATTTGCCATCTTCTTTCCCTTTTCCAAAGGTTTGGTAGTAGGTTCAGAATATGTTTTGATCAGGTTATCCCTCTGTTCTAAAATTTGGGCCAACTCATGAAGAGTGATGTTGGCTTTGATCTTCTTCATGTCCTCCACTATATTATATCCCTTATTGAGTGGAGGGACAAATGCATCTGGTCCTCTCGGATTTCCTCCCTTGGGTGGAGATGGGTTATTGCTTGAAGATGGATCTGGAGGAACACTGTGGGAGTTGTCCGGAGGGGTAGATGTAGTGTTGGGCTCCGGATTTCTATTTCTGAGGTTGTAGTTGTCCCTCTTGTACTGTTGAAAGGCTTGCACTTCATCCATGGGTAGCTCCACAACATTCTCTGATTCTTCTAGGAAAGTGAAAGAATCTAACACCATAGCTGCACTATGTTTAGATGAACTTGGAGCATCCGCAGTTCTTTGATGTTCAGGAGAAATCAACTCACCAGATAAAGCTTCAAAGGCATTACAAAATTCCAGACAATCCAATTCCCCGTGCTGAGAAGTAGCATGTATCCTGCACCCGTTAGGCAAAGCCAAATCACAAATATTTACATCATGACCTTTACCTTTATAATCCTTATTGGGTTCGTATGGGGGCCGAGTGAATCTATTTTGTTGATAAGGAAATCTGTTTGGGTTTTCGTCGGTGGACACTTGCCTTTTGAAAGTCAAAAAGTCATTTGCCAACTTTTGGACTACCCTTGAAACTTCTTCAACTCTTGTGTTATCAGCTTCTTTACTCGGATTCTGTACATTTTCAGCAGGTGTTACAGCCAATGGATTTCTTGATGGTGGAGTTTGATGTACTGGCAACATCATCTGATGTGGTATGGGATTGAAGATAGGGGTACCTTGTGTGACCAAAGGAATTTGATGAGCATTTAAAGGTTGAGGCCCCAATTGCCTTTCCAGAACTAAAGCTTCTTTGTAAGCCTCTGTTAGATTGGTAATAGAGGCATCTCTTTTCAAGAAAATAGAAGTCATTGGATCTAGAGAATTCCTAAAAATTTCTAATGCCAGGTCTGCATTTGGCACATAATAACCAATCAGTCTACCATAAGCCTTCTGAAATCTGACATTGTAAGATCTGACAGATTCATTTATTTCTCTTTTAATACCAAAAAACTGCTGATATAATACACTGGGATCTATTACTTCACCAAACTGTGATACAAAAACCTTTTCCAAGTCATTCCAACTGGTAATAGAATCGTTAGTGAGATTTAGAAACCAGTCGTAAGCTCCCTCCTGGAGAGTGAACGGGAACAATCTGCAAGCCACATCTTCATGTTGTACATTTAACAATTTTAGAGCATTCTTGAATGCTACTAGATGTTCTTCTGCTGTCCTAGTTCCATCATGCTTGTATCTGGGAAGATATCTCTCAAGATTTCTGGGCAGGTCATGGGCTGCACCCGAGATATTTAAGGCAGTGGAACCCAACCAGTTGGCCATTACTACTTGATTGACGATGATACTTTCAGTTGTAGTTGGAGTAACTACAAGTGGTGACAAAACTATTCCAGACAAGGACTTGGCCCTTCTGAGGCTGCTTCTTCTTGGAGTTTCTAACTCAGGCACAAGGAGCTCTCCAGCTCTGGAATGGGACCTTGTTACTCTATAAGTGGAATCCAGCTTTTCACAAGCAACTTATAATCTTACAATCCTTAACAAACTACTGAACTTTGGCCCTCCTTCTAGCGCCAATTTTAAATGTTGGTGTTGAGTTTCACTGTTTAGGCAAAACTCAAACAAACAAGTTTTAAAAGGCTAAAGGAGGAGGGAAAAAGATTAAAGAATAAAATATAAAAAAAACAAACAATTAAATCAACACTACTAAGAACGTAAGTTCTTGCCCTCCTTCTAGCGCCAATTTTAAATGTTGGTTCGACTTTTATACACACCCTGTGAAGAATGAGCATAAAATCCCGATAACACTTATAAGGGATAAATCCCACTCACTTTAGGATCTTGCTGGATATCCAAGGTGTGAGTTACAGAGTTGGGTCGAATGTCTATTCACTCTTTTTCGCTTCTGGAATAGTTTCAAGTGGACTGTCTGTTACCTTACAACGGGTCCTGGACTTGGTTCAGTAATGTTTTTGGAATTGGTTATCTTTGTGGACACTCAGATTTACAATCAGTTCTTTGATCTAGCTCTTTATGTGTTAGCAGATTTAAATAAAAGACAAATGTAAAAGAAAATAAAAATGGATCATTCAATCGGTGGAACAGAGAGAGTAGGGTAGGGCAAAAAGAGAAATTTATCTAACTTAGCTGCAAAACCAAAACTACCAATTTTAGTTATACCGGTTAGCTTCACAATAGAACAAATCAAAGAGGAAAGTGTCCAGCTTTCTAAGATCACCTTCCACTAAGAGCATAAGACAGAGACAACAACAGATCTGAAAGAAAATCACAAACATAAGGGAAGTCGGTTAAAATTGGTATCTTTCACCAGCAGCCTAGCTCGCACAGTGAGGACAGAGCAATTAGAACAGGCCTGAACCTTAAATCTATAATTTTCCCTAACATACAATAAAGAAAATGAAGCCTAGCAGCATATCCAATCCTGGTAACACAGATCTACAACATAAATTAAATAAACCTTAATGAAATGAAAACAAAAGAAGATGAACTTATCACAATCTGAAAGAGATTAGGCTCCTGGCCACGCTATCACAGAAAATGAAAATCACACCAACTCTAAGTCCAGAACAAAGCATTCAAACAAGATTTGCAGGAAATTGCTCCAATAGCTTTTATTTCTAAGTTTTCGCCTCTAGAATTTACATTCAGAAGAAGTATTTATAGACTCAGGACAGACCCTGATCTTTTTAGAAATATCTTCTTCTCAAACCCTAAATCTTATCCTCTAAACCTTACTACCTCGGTTTTACAATATAAGCCCCTTTAAAAATAGAGTTTTGAATAAACCCTAACCACTCTGCAAATCTTAGTGCAGTTACTTGCCATAAATGGAGAAGGCATGATCTGATATTATTCTCATCCATCTGTAACTGCAAGTAAATATCTTCGTTTTCTGGTCGGTCGTCGATATATTCCATAAATGGGCACTGCGTAAGTAAATATCTTCATCTTTCTGGTGCACTTGCCGGGAGCGCCTCATTAATTCCTCAGAGAAATTCGGAATGAGTCACTGGTTTCTCTGACATTTTATCTTCGCAGAGCCGCTTCTGAGTTGAAATTCTCTGCATGCCATTACTTTCACCATAAATTCTCCTGTTAAATGCGTCCATCGACAAATTTCGATAACTGTGTGTAGATATTTTCATTTTTCGATCAATTGCCGACATATTCCATTAAATGGGCAGCTGCTTAGTCATCGTAAAGTCTCTTTGCGGCCAGATCTATAAAATCTGGATGAACCAAAAATTCTCGGCATCTCACATTTCCATCTGACGGCCTTCATTTGATCCATGCTTATTTTGTCTTTTTTCGCCATTACTTCCGCTAGTATGCAACTGCCAGCTCGCTTTCTGCAAAAGACAAACAAGGATTAGTATTTTAATATTATTAAATTAAAACCCTAATGTTCATTATATGTCGGCTTTATTTTTTGACACGTGTCACGAAATCACGACGTTTTCATCACTTTGCTCTTCCAAGCTCTTCTATCGCGAAACCATGACATGTCACGATTTCGCGACATGTCACGAAATCGCGACGTTCCCTTTGCTTTGCTTTCTTTCTGTCAGAAAGGAATGTCACGATTTTGCGACATGTCATTCCTTTTTTTTTGTGTCATTTTTTGTGTGACGATTTTGTCCTTTGCTTCCCTTCTTTTTTTTTTCGTTTCGCCTTCTTTTTTTCTTTCTTGTTGTGATTTGCGAAATGTCGCGAAATCGTGCTTTTCAACACTTGCTCTCTCTTCCAAAACCTGTCGCGATTTCGCGACGCTCTTAAGACTTGCTTCTTTTAGTCCAAATATGTCGCGATATCGCGACGTTTTCTTCACTTGGTTCTTTTAGTCCAAATATGTCGCGATATCGCGACGTTTTCTACAAGCTTCACTTTCAACCAAAATATGTCGCGATATCGCGACGTTTCCAAAAATGAAAATGTCACGATATCGCGACGTTTCCAAAAATGGAAATGTCACGAAATCGCGACGTTTTCATTACTTAGCAAATTTTCCAGAAATTGTAGGTTGACTCCAATGAATTCATTCATCTGTATTCTGCATTTTACATATCTGTGAAAGATCTTTTTACTCAGAATGATTCTAACATTAAAGAAGTGAATTCTAAATTGAAATTAAAGTCACATGCAAGCCTACTTAGATACTTTGGTATATGCAAAACTTGAAAAAGAAGGAGGCAAGCAAAATTTGGAATTAAAACCTGAAAAACATCAAGAGGGTCCCTACTGCAAAATGAAAGCTAAATATTTTCAAAGGATGGAATTTCATTTTTTTAGTGGGGGTGTGTTGCTTCTCAACACCACCTTAACCTAACATTTTGTTTCTTTTAATTCTTCAACATTTTGTTTAAATTCTTCCTCATTCTCTTCTTGCTTGATCCCTTCTTTTGGTGTATCCTTGTGTGCTTCTAACAAATATTCCTTGGAATTTGTTGTTGCTAATTCCATGGACTTTATTGCTACTACTACTATAGATTTGAATTTTTATTCTTCTATTGGCTCCTTAGATTTGTTTCCCTACCATAACTACTTATTACTTTTCCTTGGATCCTTTGATCCTTAAGCTGAGAAATATCCTACAGTGGTTTCTTCTTTCTCTTGTACCATAAATTTATGAACTTCTTTCGCACATTAATGTTAACAATACCCAAATAATCCAAGGATAACCCAAAATTATATGTATATCATCCATCTCAATAGCATGAAAATTAGAATGTAAAATATATTTATCCATGGTGATCTTCAAATATTCAAAAATTTGAACATTATCACCTTCAAGATGTATGTCCTTTATTTTTTTTTCTTGAACCTACAACCTCTTAGCCAAATATATTAATAAAATAAAATTTACTACTAGGGTTAGTAAAAATAATAACCTTTTTCTTTTGAGTGCAATAATAAACCTACAAAATAGAACTTTAAGATGAATTTAGACCCTTTTGATCCTTCTCTTTCTTTTATAAATCCAAATATGTGGCTTCTACATTCTTATCACTATCTTCCCTAGCATTTTCCTCTATCTTCTTTGAGTAATTTGTTTTCATTATCTTCATTCTATTTCTTGAAAAAAACCCTCTTTTTATTTCCTTTTGTTTTTTTGAAGCATGTTTATTTATTCTTTATTTCCCTTGATGGTGATCTTTAAACTAGATATATTTTTATATGGATCCCATTGAATCAAGAATGCATGCTCCATTTTTTCCCAAGTGTATACATGATTCCTTTCATTACAAAAATTATCCACCAAGAATAAGATCCCTCTTTAAATCTTTTGCGAAGGAGAAATTTTCAAAAAGGATTATTAAGATATAGAGACCTAAATATTTTCCTCCATTCTCTAGCATGAATATCATGCTCTCCAAAAAATATTTGCAACTCTATTAGTTCACACCCAAAGATAAAGATAATAAAAACTAGGGTTTCATAAAAATATATCTTCGTACTAATTTGAAGCTAAACTTCCACATAAACAATTAAATTTGCATATTTTCTTCAAAAAATAAACTACAACTAATTTTCATACTCCAATCAAAAAAATTAATCTTTCAAATAAAAACGATGATTTGAAAAGTTACCACTATCTTGTTCTTAATGGTTGACATCACAGGATCATATCTCCCTCAATACTAGTTGGATTTCTTCATATGATCACTCATTTTAAATATCTTTAAATTATGCATAAAATGATCCAATAATTGTTTGAATTAGATAAAATTTCACAAAGATACAACTCCTAAAAAATGAGATTTTTTTTGGAAAAAATTGCCCTAACATTACCCTTGTTCAAGATGTTTGAATTCATAAGATAGTATCTCCCTCAATACTACTCATATTCCTTCAAATGACCATCCATTATAAAGCTCTTCAAATTTCACATTAAAATATTCAAGTATCATCTGAATTGGAAAAACATTTGCAAAGATATGGCTCCTAGAATATGAGATATTTTTTGGAAAAAATTGCCCTAATTTTGCAATCCACAAAAAACAATCCCCACTTTGCTAGAATTATTGCTCTAATACCACTTGTTATGAAACTTTATTCTCATAAAAATAAATCATTCACCAATATGCATAAATATCAAATCATTCATCCACAAATAATATCCACAATAATAATCCAAATAATGAGACAACGATAGATAATACCCTTAGGGTAGGGCAACACCATTATACTCCTTAATGAAGGAAAACTCCACAAGGTCTCCCAAGGTGAGAGCACCACTTAGAGAGGGAAATTCTCATAAGCCACTTTGTAGGAAAATATTATTACAAGAGAATACTCAATATGATTGATCTCCATGATTATTACAATGACAATATATCTTCTTTATATACCCTTCTTCTAATTCTACTTTGGGAATCTAACTACTAAACCCCCATCTCACTCATTATTATAATATAATTGTAGACACCTAAATCGTGTCATGCTTAGAGGAGCTACTTACATAGACACACTCATAAGATCATAAGATATAATCTTGGACTTTCCAAGCATCAACAGTGGTTCTCATCACTCATTTGGGTCCTTTTCAAGTCATCCAAGCTTGGTCGCTCAAGCCAAGAGTGACCAGATCCTAGCTGCTCAAGCCTAGAGCGGCCAGACCTTAGCCGCTATAGATGACAGTGGCCAGATCTTAGTCACTGCATACGACAGCGGCTAAGCCATAAGAAGTGGTTTGCTGACAAACAGGCCTAATCACAGGCAAAAGTGGAAGTATGCATGCAATAAAGGTGAGCGGGAGTGACTTTGCATTCCTTTTCATGACCAGTTTACATAGGAGACTTGAGTTTGCATTTATAATGAAGTTAACTGGCCTTCAAATATAGACAATGGACAAAATCTTCTCATTCTAACTTGCACTACGCATGAGAAATTCATTTATAGGGCTTGTACATAGACCTAGGGTTTCACACTATAAAAGGTGCAAGCCTAAGAGCACCAAGATATAGAGAATCATATATCCAAAGATCTTTAGACATCTTCTTGAGGAGATCTTTCAAGACTCATAAAGTTATCTTTGAGATCACATGTACGAAAGAGCTTTGACAAATCGAAGAGCATAACACCTACTATTTCAATATTATATTAAAGTTTTTGACCCATAGATTTGGGGCAAAGAGGGTAAGGTTTACTTTAGCGTTCGTTGTCTTGGACAGTGGCCCGCAGACTTAGCTTAGATAGACATAGCATCTTTTATTCTATTTTCTTATATCATTAGCATAGATTTACATGATTTCACGACATAGTTTTATCATATTTTCGTTACATTATTTGATTACTAAAAACCTCATCCAGGGAGGCAATCTCGGACACCTAAATGTGTGTTGTTGTTTCATTGCTTGCAGGGCCACAGGTACATCAGATGAATATTACAACATACGAGAGCAAAAGGGATCCCTCTAGGAAACATACCTGGATAAGGAGGCATCTGTAGGCCCTCATACATTTCCATGTGCAGAACCGGGAAGCTTTTATAAGCACACCACCTCTTCGTGAAAGGGGTACTCCTTACCTATTTGTAATTTATAGTATCAAAATGGGTATCCCTAAGAGGGACCGACATGTAACCAAGCTTCAATATCAATAAAGAGATCCATATTTTGTTATTTCGTGTTATATGCTTTTTCCTCTTGTCTTTCCATTTTATCTTTGGTATTTTAAATAAGCATTGCAAGTAGGGTTTTAGAAAAAGGGACCGGTGCATGCGTTCCCAAGGTCGCTACAGATGGCGATCACGATGGGACAAGTCCATCAAGAACAAGAGCAAAGAAATCAAAAGAACAACACATCAAAACACATCAAACAGTCTAGGGCACACTCAAATTGGTAATCAAGATAAACACTTGTTTGGTATTGTGTGGTCATTCCTAAATTGCAACTCAAAAGATCAATTCATAAGACAACATGGTCAAAACAAGAAGTAAGCACCCTCGGTCTGATATCGAGGGAGAGACAGAATCAATTCATACCCATATGCGAAGTCGTATTAACATTGAATGACCTACCCGTAATACCGTGAGACGTGGCTCCATGAGCCTAAGGGGTGATAACTCAACCCTTAGGGATCTCCTCGAGAAACCCCAAGTAAGGAACCACATCATGGAACAAAGTCACATAAAAAAAAGATGCTTCACAACCATCCTCATCAAGGAGACATGAGGAGACCTCAAGGGCCTCCTCTAAACATAGAAACATCTCAAAGATGTGAGAAATATTCAAGGGCTTCCTCCTCACATGGACATAAAGAAGGTTCTAAGACTCATTCTTCACATAGGGATGACGATACTGCTACATATTCATCCACATGGATAAAACATACTACCACCAAGCCCTCTTCATCAAGAAGGCAAACAAGAATTGCAACACCTCAAAACTCACAAGAAAAATATGAAACAGGTCTACCCACTGAAGGGTAGGAAACTAGAGATACATCTAGTCATGGGAATCATATAGAAGAAACCCTTCGCACAAAAGGAAATATTCCCATAGACTATGACCTCCTAGGAGTAAATGGCACCCCACGGGATCAACCATGGAAAAAAATACAGCTAGATGGGTTGGATTGATTTACTACTCAACCAACTCAATGAACTATAGCTACTGAGAACTTTGCATCTGGAAGCTCATGAAATGTGACTTCTAAACATACCTCATAGTCTGGGGGTACCTCAGAGTGACCCCGTAGAAGATGCATGGAGTCTTATCATAGGGATACTCAACAGTACACTAAACAAGTCACATTAACTAGCAAGAGTACAGATACAGTAGAAACCCCCTCAAGGAATCTATGAGTCAAGACAACAATAACAAAGTAAGATAAACATGAGTCTTCTATGACAACACAAACCTACCAAATAAGGTGGTTAGAAAATGCATTATGTAAAGAATGAGAGCTAGTGGAAGATCTTGAACAAGAGAAACAAAGATAAAGACTCTTGCACCAACATGAGCAACGTTTAAGAGAGCAAGCTGAGTGGCTAGCTCTTAAAAATTTACCAACAAATAGTGGTGACCACCAAAGAACAAGACACGTTGACTCACCTAAGAAGAGGTGCACTAGAAAAGATAGCCCACAATAAAACCCCCCACCAAATCATGAATGAAATCCAACTAATGGAGGAAGGGTAAACTTAACAAACCAAGATCACAATCCTAATTCCCATCGTAGGAGGGAGGAAAATGGAATAAATCAAATGGACAGAGAGTTACCTCCATGGCCAATGCGAATAGGCTTGCAAGAGGAGGAAATTTATGCATCAAAGGTATTTCAAGAGCTTGCTG
This sequence comes from Wollemia nobilis, assembly GCA_028583015.1. NCBI lineage: Eukaryota > Viridiplantae > Streptophyta > Pinopsida > Araucariales > Araucariaceae > Wollemia > Wollemia nobilis. The sequence goes on along the minus strand of JAQPPZ010017206.1, from coordinate 3,968,056 downwards.
AAAAGACAAAAACCTTTGAGAAACAAGAGGCAGTTGGGAACTCACCAACATTGAGCAAAATACACAATCAACCATTGTGCCCATTAATCCATAGCCCTCCATATCCTAAGCACTTTGAGATGCCTAGGTTAGAAAAGTTTAAAGGTGAAGAGGATTCACAAGAGCATGTCACCAATTTTATCAACGCATATTTTCATCTTGAATATAATGATGCTCTCATGCTAAGAACATTCATAATGAAAATTTTAGGTGCTACCAATCAATGGTTCAACCAACTACCTATGCATAGCATAACCAATTTTTAACAACTAGTAAACGCATTCTTGAAGCATTTCTCCTTTGGTGCTAAGAATAAGGTGAACCTTTTAGATCTGGCTAACTTGAAATAGTATGATGACGAGCCAGTAATAGTAGATCAATTAGCAGAGGTGCCTCTTCAGGATAATAAGCTTCTCACCATAGAGTTACCTGATGGTGTGGTCTTTGCATTATCAGATTTGCCAGAACTTGAAGAACCTAAGAAAGAAAAATACATGTCATTATTCTTCAACATTTTGAAGTGTGAACAAGGAGGCAGAGTAGGTATTATCTTTATCACATTGTAGGGTGCTCCATTACCCTTATCATTCAAACTGGACTTCCCATGCATAAACAACAATACAAAATATGAAGCATTGATACTGGGACTCCAAACAGCTGTAGCGATGGGAATTAAAATATTGAATATCTTTGGTGACTCCTTGCTCATAGTAAACCCGTTCAAAGGACTATTCCAATGCAGGTTCCCACTCCTGAATACTTACAAAGAACTTGTTGACACCTACTTAGCTCGGCTAGAATGGTACGACATCGAGGCAATCCCTCGTACGTCAAATAGATTTGTAGACACCATGGCCTCTTTGGGATCCTTATTCCCTCAGAATCCATCTGTTGATTTTACTACCATTCATGTAAAAGTGCTTTTGCATTCAGTAATACGCCATGAGGCTTTTGACAATCAATAATCAATCAACATGATCAACATCGAACCAAATCAAGATTAGTCCTTCGCAACTAGAGATTTCTTGCAAATAGCACCTTGGGGGTCTTTGATCTCCAAAGGACCTGTAGAGTGTGGTGCAACCATATACCATAGAGTTTTTCCTCAATTTGTGTTCACTACCTCAGAAATGCAAGAAGAGCAACTTGTCTATTCTATAGAAGTTGTGGCCTATCAGGATTGACTTTCCCAACTGCGGAACTTCCTGAAGCTTGGAATAATACCTCAAGGTTTGTCACATACTGAAAGGTGAACATTCAAACAGAGAGCAACAAGATACATTTTTCTAGGAGGAATCCTCTACATATGAGGATATGATGGAGTATTACTCCGTTGTCTTGAGCCCCAGGAAACATCTTGGGTAGTTTCGCAAGCTCAAGATGCAACATGTGGAGGCCATTTCAGTGGCATGGCCATCATTAAGTGCATCTTGAGAATGGGTTACTATTGGCCCATAATGGAAAAGGACTACTGCGAGTATGTCAAGAAATGCAGTAAGTGCCAGCATCATGTGAACCTAAGACACTTACCATCGCAAGATTTGCAGCCCATCCAGGCAGCATGGTCATTCTCGTAATGGGGACTATACTTGATTGGTAAGATCTCACCCCCATCCTCAGGTCGACATACATTCATCATAGCAGCTATAGAATACTTCACTAAATGGGTAGAAGTAATCCCCTTAACATCAACAACTGGACCAAGAATTGCGGAGTTTATACTCCACAATATCATAAGTCATTTTGGGGTCCCTTCTAAGATAATATCAGATAATGGGCCATCTTTCAAGAACAAAAATATGTGTGCTTTAATGAACAAATACCATATTCAGCATAGTTTTTCAATGCCTTATTATCCATAAGCAAACGGGCAAGCAAAAACCCCAAACAAAATAATAGTCTCCATTTTGAGGAAGACAGTGCAAGAAAATCACAAGGATTAGCACATGCAATTGCCTCTTGCACTATGGGCATATAGGACTAGTATATAGATGCCCACTGGGGCAACACCATTTTCACTAGTATATGGCACTGAGGCCATCATGCCTCTAGAGTTGGAAATCCTGACTCTATGCATAGAATTAAATGACTTCATAGATGATGAAGCTACGTAGCAAGACCGCCTTGATCAGGTGATGCTTCTTGATGAACTCTGAGTCAATGCTTTAGAGCATCTCCATGTTTACCAAGATCGCCTTGTGCAAGCTTACAATAGTAAATTCCACCTAAGGGAATTCAAGGTTGGAGATCTAGTGCTCAAATAAAACCAGCAAAATTCAAATGTCACCGCATCTGCGAGATAAGTTCGCAACGAACTGGATAGGTCCATACATGATTTCAGAGAGAGTTGGGTCTGGAGAATATCGACTTATATCATTAGATGGTGTTGAAGATCTTGAACCTCTCAATATCATTCACTTAAAGGCATTTTACACATAAAACACAAAAACATTCAAATATGTCATAAAACACAAAAACATTCAAATATTTCATAAAATTCAAAAACATTCAAATATGTCATAAAACACCAAAAAAAATCAAATATGTTATAAAAACACAAAAACATTCAAATATGTCATAAAAACACAAAAACATTCAAATATGTCATAAAACACAAAAACATTCAAATATGTCATAAAACACAAAAAAAATTCAAATATGTCATAAAACACCAAAAACATTCAAATATATCATAAAAACACAAAAACATTCAATATTGTCATAAAACACAAAAACATTCAAATATTTCATAAAACACAAAAACATTCAAATATGTCATAAAAACACAAAAACATTCAAATATGTCATAAAAACACAAAAACATTCAAATATGTCAAAAACACAAACAAATCATAAAAACATAAAATTCAAAAAATCAATTCAAAGGCTCCAAGGGTAACTCAAACCGCTTGGTCAAAATCAATTCAAAATGCTCCAAGGGTAATTCATACCACTTGGTCAAAACCAATACAATAAAAAATCTCCAAGGGTAATTCATACCGCTTGGTCAAAATAAACCAAAGGCTCCAAGGGTAATCCAAACCGCTTGGTCAAATCCAATCAATTCAAAGGCTCCAAGGGTAATCCAAACCTCTTGGTAAAATCCTATCAATTCAAAGGCTCCAAGGGTAATTCAAGCCGCTTGGCCAAATCCAATCAAAAGCTCCAAAGGTGATCCATACCGTTTGGTCAAAATCAATAACAAAATTCCCAAAGGCATAATAAGCCCTTTGGTCAAATAAAATCAAAAATACAAAAACAATTGCATCCACATCATTGCATCACATATTCATATCCACTACAATTGCATATGTCATGAGAGCCTTAAAAGTGATACCACAGTTTTTCGCACAAGTCATTCATATCAATACCTCCATCCACATGTGTGTAATTGTGTTTTTCAACACAACCATTATTTGTTGCTATACATAATATACTAAGGTTTTTCGGATAGTCAACCACACCTAGTAATCTTATCAACTTTTGAGGAAACAACTTTGATTAGTAGAAGGTAAGGCCTAGTTGTGTAGCCTTGGATATTCAAGATCCCATCACTAATTGAAACACTAAAATCCTAGCTAGTACAAGGAAAATATGAAAGTTGCAAAGCGGTCTAGGTTACCTTAAGCGAAAAGGATTATCCTTGTTTATCCCCTTATGCAACCGATTTAAAGGTGCTAAGCATTGGGAAAAGGACAAGCTTTACCCTATCCAAATCCCTTGCTTACATAAAAATAAGCAAAATCCCAAAGCAAAAGTACATATTCAAAATGCCAAGCAATAATTTGATACACAAATCATATATTCAAAATTTAGAAATTACAAAAAAATCAAGCTCAAAAAAAATCAATCAAAAAAACAGTGATTTTCATCACTACGTACGAGCAAAATAAACAGTGATTATCATCACTACAAAAAAATCCCCGCTCAAAGAAAAATCAAATCAAAATAAACAGTGATTTCATCACTACATATGAGCAAAAATCCAAAGCCAAAAATAAGGGAATAAAGCTTGAATCCTTGGAATTCTCAGCATTGTACAAAACTAGAAGGAGAAATCCTTACGCATGATGATATGTCTATTACAATTGCTTCATGCATTTATGTAGATCAATTTTTGAATGTGGATGAGCTATCTTAGATAACCAAATATTGTCTAGTGGTATAGTCCAACTAAGTCCAACATAAGGATGAGATGAACACTTGAGGATCCCTAATCTTAGCAATGGGCTGAAAGAATCTCGTCTGACATTGGAGGAAATGCTTGAGTTCTACCTCACAATATACAATCACATGCACACAGAGATATCATGAAAAACTAGGTCCATGGTAAAAGCCTTACTTTTCAAAAGTCTAAGTAGTAAGTAGACAATTGTTGATAGGGTACCTAGAGTGTTTGAATCTCCGAAAAGCCCCAAAAATAATTACATAGCAACAAATCATAGCATCATTCACACCATCACTTTTCTTTATAATATTCTATAAATTAGGGGGTATCAACATAATAGGAAGATATCACATATATATTAAAAATAGTATATAGACAACCATTGACTACTTTATACCTTTAAATTTATAGAAACTTATTAAGAAAATACCATTACATCTCATATATGAATACTTAATAAATTTTTATGATATGAGTGATTGTTTAAATTCATGATTATTTTTTTACTTTCTGTCATATCACCCTTTAATATTGTCAATGTCATATGCATTTCGTATGTTTTAAGAAATTAGAGCATACAGGTTCATTTATACCATTCCATCACATAAGTTAGATGCATACAATTAAAGCAAAAATTAAACATGCATTTAACAATAACATTTGCATCCACAAAAACAAGTCATTAATCATCCATAAACCACATCATAAAACATATAGGCAATATCCATTTACATACAATCATAAATTCATCATTCATCATCAAAATACATCGCATCATATCATCAAAACATATAAGTATATACACATCCATCTAAGCATCTTCAAATATCATCTATCATATAGCATATTCATCAAATCATCATAATACCATCATCGCATCATATCATAAAATAAAATAATAACAAAAACATAAGCAATAAACGATACACATAATGAGTCATAAAAAGAAAATCTATCATAAAAGTATGTGTGTCAAGTCCAATGGATATACAAAAATGCCCATGGGCTATAGTCATGTAGGTCATTTGACCTCAAAAATGGATCAAGAACCAAGTAGAGCATCAATCAAATACTAGGACTGGGCCCCCTGAACCACCTCCCCCTATGGTGGTGTCGCAAGTCGAGTGGTGCGAGCCTATCAGTCTCTCTGTCTGATTCTGGGTCCGTTGGCTAGGATGGGCAAAAGAATGCCCCAAGGTAGAGCGCTCGCTAACCTACAAACCACTTGTACCTACTGGATCCTTAGGGACAAGCCCATGTCTGCTGAGATTCATTTGAAGGATGGTGACATGATTTGTAAGTCCTCAGATCTGGTCCTCATGCTCATCCAATAAATACTGAAGTCATCCCACATCTGCCCCTAAACCTGTCGTTGGAACCTCCTGTGGTGTAGAAGGAGGAACAATAAATTGCATCATGACATCGCCACCCCAATAGTAGTCTGTAGAGTCTGTATCTGTGTTGTGAGCTGCTCAATAATAGCATCTCATCGTTGTACCTGGATCTTAGTGTCCTAAATCTCAACCTCGACCTCATGCAACTGTTCTCTCAGAGGAGAGTCTCTCTCCTCAGGCTCTAACTCCTCCTCAAGAATATTAGGATCCTTTGCTACCACCTGCTCTACCGGCTAGCCCCATACCTCGATCCTGGATTGAACCCTACATCCTACCGAATCTATGCCATCACCCCTATCATCATCCTCATGCCCTAGGCTATCGATGCCATGCCACATCCGATCACCCCACCATTGAGAGTAGGCCTCTATAACTCCCCTAGCCATTGTAGGGTCTACAAATGGGGCATCCTCCTCATCTACAAGCTCTATGATCTGTCGTGGAGGTAGATCCTTCTCTGTTGTGAGGCACCAGTACAAAAATAGTATCAAGGGCACATCATGGTGCAATCCATACTGACTAAGAACCCGAGAGTAGAAGAAATACTCCCAAATGACAATCTTACGGCTAATGAGCCATCGCTTGCATCATGTCCTAGCAGTAAAACTAGCTATATCATCCCAAGCAGGACACTCATAGTAAGGCCACCACAGACATCTCTGGCCAACAATCTGGTGAAAGCATTAGTATAGTGGGATAGCTCCCCTGCAAAAGTATGGCTCTTACGCTCCTCATGCTCTCAATCTCATCTGGTATCATAGCATTGTGTCAAAGCCTGAATAGTTGTAATCTCAACCAAGAGCCCCTTAGGGTGATCTACCTTAATGTGCTCCCATCCCCAAACTTGTAGGAGAAAGCTACAGGTAATGCTGACACATCCCCGTCGATGGATGTGGTACAACTCATCGTAGCACTGAGCCAATAGAAATCTACCCCATGCATAGATGATAGGCTCCTCGCTATCTAGTAGGTCTTGCACCATCTCTAGGAGGTTCCAAGGGAACCTCAAACCTGAGCAGTCTGAGATAAGAACGTTGTTGATCACCATCAGCAACACGACATGCCTCACTATGAAAACATGAGCATCATAGCAAGCCTTGATAGATACTCCTTCGGACCCAGTCTCCCGGAGGGCCTGTGTAGAGTGCACTCCAAACACCCAAGCATAGATGGCCACCTGATCATTAGTGGCCTACAAAAAAATGGGCACCTCATCGAATGGGATCCAAAAGATCCTGTACACATCCTCCGATGTGATAGTCATCTCATCGGGTGGAAGGTGGAAGGTTTTGGTCCACAGGTCCCAACGATGGGCTAAAGTTGTAAGATAAGCCTGGTCAACCATAATATGGGGTAACTTGATGACGTACTGTAGCCCATGAGCCTTAAACCACTCCTAGTAAGTATCATTAAATCTAGGAAGCAAGTCAAGCAGGAGCTTCGAGTCCCGAGACCAAGCAGTGAGGATTTAAATAAAGCAGAAGAAATACAAAACATAACTATAGTGCATCTAAGGCATAATTCACAATAAACATGAATATGGTGCAAAATAGTATGAGTTACTTTAAATCTAAGCAAAGGAAGAATAAATTGCACCTAATCAAACAAAGCAAAAATTCAAAAAACAATCATAAAAAAACACAAAAATGTAAAAAAAACAAGGCTTAAGCTTTAGCCACTGTCGCCTACAACGGCCGAAACCTGACCTTTTGGAGGTAGTAACGGCCAAGGCCCAACGATCAATTTTTTGACCAGTGGGATTCAAGCTTGGCCGCTCTGAGCAACAACAGCTTAGAGCCTACCGCTCTGAGTGACAGCGGCCAAGGGGCAGCATGGCAAACTCGTGAACCCTTGGCCAGAAAATCAAAAAAATTATAAATTTAACAAAATAGCTCCAATAAAACAACAAAGGGAGGGAAATCAAACAAATTGGAAAGCAAATTTCCTACCCAAGCATCAAAACTAAGCTAAGTTTGAGAACACCCAAATGGTGACAATAGGTGAATAATTAGAAAATTTTGAAAAAACACTAAGCTGAAGCCACTGACAGATAGCAAAATTGGGGACTAACCCACCGTAGCAAAAGGGAACCTAAGCCTAATTACAGAGTTTGTTCATTGCTAGTACGTTTAGTAAGGTTCATTTTGCTCATTACTTAGTGAAGTTCAATTTTACTTAGACAAAGAAAATATAGCTAGGGTTTTGAAGAGAGAAATACCCGAGAAGCTCTTACTCCTCCAACAACTTATGTCTCGCCCTGTGCAACCATGTCTTTAGCACCAGCAAGTTTCGAATTCGCAACCGTTGTCGCTGCACCAGAGGTCTGAAAATGAATCTTCAATAGTGAAAATGATAGTTTAAACCCTAGAAAAACAAATTTTTATATTTTCTTAGTTATGCCTTGGCCGCCACTGACGTCAGCGGCCTGAACTTCTTGGCCGCTCAAGGCGACAGCAGTCACAGGCAAGAACTCAGAAGTCGCTGGACCTGATAGCGACCAGATCCACAGATCAAAATAAGGGATTTTCTCCTTGAGGGATCCCACAAAAACAACAAATAAACACACTTTGGTGGTTTAGGATCATCAGAATGTTCAAAATAACAAAAAAATCACATAAAGTCATAATATCAGGTAGGCCTCGTATACAGTTACCTACTCTATCCACTCAGTGATTGCAACGATTTGCACTCCATCTATTTCGATTAGATGAGTAGGTAACCATAAGACCACTTGGGGAAAAACAACTCATTTTGAAATTACGATATGTCACTCTTCAAACCTGAAGAAGATCAATATGGTCAGACTGCTCCACGGGTGCAAAGGAGTCACTCTAATTCCCCTATGACATAAAAAACATTAAGTCAAAGTGATACAATCTACACATAAATAGAATCACTCATCCTAACTCCCTAAGAAGGCTATTGATAGTCGGACCGCTCCTCGGGATAGGTATGGATGATTATCATAAGCAATTGGAATCACACTTGGATGTGGGATGGCCCATTAAAAGCAACAAATTCTAGAAAGGAACCAGATTAGTCATATTGATCAAGTGACTTGTCGCTTCATTCATTATCATTTATTCACCAACTCATTGTGTGAAGAGGTAGTTCAAAACTTCAATATAATCATAATCAAAATCAACAAAAGATGACTCGATCATAGCAAAATCATGTTCGTCCTACGAATCATTGTATACAACAATCACAAATTTCCCTTTTTTGCTGGGAACGTACGTAGACATGACATATTCAATTATAGCTCTCCTATCGGTCGAAATTGTTGTAGTAGCTGAAGCTACCCGATTGAGTTTGAGGAAAAAGTGCAATTTAACATGCAAAATCCACTGAGCTAAGTCCTCTAAATGTTGAGGCAATGATTCAAGGGATGCGCACCATCTTGCATGATTGGGCCATCCGGCGTTGGTCAGAACATTGATCACCATACACCCTACAAACAAATCAGTCTATGTTTTTGCTCAGCGTTGTGTTTTCCACACAACGCGTCGCAAAAAGGGGCATCTATAGACACCTAAATCATGTCATGCTTAGGGGAGATACTTACATAGACACACTCATAATATCATAAGACATAATATTGGACTTTCCAAGCATCAACAATGGTTCTCCCCACTAATTTGAGGTCTTTTCAAGTCATCCAAGCTTGGCCACTTATTGGTCACAAATCTTCCTAAGTACAATATTTCATCACTTGTGCGCCCTAGACTCGCCCAAACATTGAAATGCCAAGGGAAAAATAAAATTCCTTCGAACCGATCTCTAGAGAGGGCTGGCTCCCTTACTAAATAATACACTATTTGAAGACTAGGGATGCAAGAAAGAAATTGAAAAATAACTAAAAGAAAGGGAAATATAGCCACAGGCCGAAGTGTAGAATTTTGGGCAAACTAACAGCAAAAATTCCACCAAGTTTTATAACAGCATATAATAAAAGAAAAGCAGCAGAATTTAACTCACACCTTTGTAGAGATAACCCCCGGATCGCATTTCAAAATCTACTCACTAACCAAAGAACGTTTGAATTAAGAATGCAAAATTCAAAACTTAACAACAAGAGCATGAGCATAAATAGAAATGATTTTAAAAAAAGAATGAAATCACACACATAAGAATGCTTGCAAATTTCAGAATCCAATACTCTTCTATTTATGTAGAGAACTTAGAGAGTTTTCTTGCAAAATATCTAACCTCTCTTTACAATAAAAATTTGATTAGTATTTATAGAGGTTTTCGCCTATTTCATTAAATACATGTGGAGGCAAAGTTTCGGCCACTCAGCCACCAATAGCAACAACTTTCTCCTCGACCACAACAATGAACCAATGAGCAAATGCCAAATAAAATAACTGCTAATTTTATCACATGGCATATCAAGCTTCAACACAAATCATCGGTCCAGTTTCAATCTCCATGGTGGCGCCTTGGAAATGCATGCCCACGAAGTGGTCGATGCCTCGAAAATGAACAATATTGCACTGGAATCAAGAGCACATGCTTAAACTTGGTAGCTTCACCGATCACATCACCTCAAGAATTATCTTTATCAATATTAATCTTTTTTCAAGGAAGATTTGCACCAAACTTCACCCAAAATTACATCCATAGGAAAAAGTGTTCAATGTGTGAAAACACTTAAAAAAGAAAAAACACTTTTCAATGTGGCACACTACAACAAAATTCCATGTGGCAAAAATGCCAACATTTCTGGTGGCTCACGGGGCATTCAGCTCACCTAAATGTAATCAATTCCAGGCCTTTATTCATTGGGTACAGAGTTCCCACTTGCAGCTACATCTTATGGTTAGCTACTTGTATCAGCTTCGTCTTGCTTTTTGAGATGTGTTGTGGTGGATTCATATATCGTAACTGCTTTAGCCCATCCATCCATGGTAATAGCCTCCTGAGCTTTGAGAGTACCCACAAGATATCGAAAAGTCTCAACCTTTTTTATATCAAGATGTTTGGCCCTTTGACTGAGCTCCAATAATCCAGATTCAATGCGAATGAACTCTCTCATTAATGGTAATACATGCTCTTCGGTGATGGGCTCCTCCAAATTATCAATATCTGAAGTATCCGTCATGAAAACAGCCCATAATGTATCCAGGTATTTCTTTTCCAGAATATTTCCTTGATCATCAACAAAACTAGGAAAACCATTATCTCGCAAGTGTTTCAAAATAAACCAATGAAATACGTCTTTCATGCTCAAAGGTCTCTTGTAATCGACGAGCTTCTTTAATCAGATTCATCTTGGAGAAATAACTACGTAATGTGATTTTAGCACTCACCCAAGCATGGGCTATATCACTCATTGGACGCATCTTGAGATTTATTTGAGTCATTGCTTGGATCTTCATGGCCATTTCCAATTTTGGCTCTAAATCTTGCTCCATCTTCGTCTATTATAGGTCCACCATATGAAATAGCTGCCTGAACATCCTGAAGGAACAAGAGCACTAATGTAGCCTTGGTCGCCATTTTCTTACAATTAGTCAACATCTGACTACGAGCTTCCTTAATCTTTTCCTTGGTGATGGACATAGAGTGCATTGATTTTGTTGCCAATTGATTCTGCAAGTTATGAAGCTGATCCTGCGGAGCTTGAATTTTTAGTTGTGCTTCCTACTCGGCTGCCTGAAACTGTGTAGCTGTCTGCTTGCTCTCTTCTATGTCACTTTTCAAATGCATTACCTATTGCTGCCACTATTGAGATTCAAATTGTGCTACATCAGATTTAGCCTGTTGTTCCTCTAAGGCTTCCTTGAGATTTTTGATTTTCTCTTCAGCCTGAATGAGAAGATCCTTGTAATGTTCTGCCTGCAGATACATGGAACTTGATGCCTCTCCGTATGGTGCCCATGTGCTCAACTGGATGCTTCTTTGTGAGGTCCTCAGTGACAGCTTGGTATGAATAGTCACTAGATGTCATTTCTCTTTGATGTTTTTGAACCCGAGGAATCATGGTCACCATGTGCTTCTCCATTGCTATGGGATCAAAAGTCACTTTTTTTACTGGTTGTGCCATGGTTAGTGAATCCTTTCTCTTATGATTCTTCCACCACCTAGATGAACTTTGTTGTGCCTTGCTGATTTTTTCCCCTATTGAGCGCTTAGGTAGCAACTCTATCTTAGAGACTAGTGGCTCCTCCATGGCAAAAATTGGGGAAGAGAGAAAAATAACTTGTTGGGGATTGGATTCGACTACAAGAATGAAAGTGGAGGGAATCTCAGCTACGCTTACTCGAAGAGGTGCTTGCATGCTTATGGAATAATGTGAAGGTATGGAAGATGAAACAGAGGGCAATGGAAGGGCAAATGGATTTGGGGCAGATGCAAATGAACTGAAGGCAAGAGAAAAGGATGGAATGGGTGAAACTGAAGAAGCACTAGTGACTTGTGACTGTGGGACAGAAGTGGGAATGGGAGAGGTGGATGTGATGGGAGGTGAAGTAGACATAGGAACTATGGATGAAAAAATAGTGGTCACCAAATGCTTATTAATGAGAGAAGAAGAAGGAAAATGTATACCTGTGGGCTCCTCTCCTTTTGTGCTTATGATCATTTGAGCCGATGGTAAACATTGTTGTATCACAATATTTTCTTCTTTAGATTATTCCTTCCCCATGTTCAGATCAACCGATGTCACCATTGAATCAGAGTGTGTTGGATCAATTGCTTGTGATGAGGACTGTTTTATGCTCAGCGCAGAATGTGCTCCACTCCTAGGCTTCTTCGCTATGTGAGGGAAAGGAATTTCCATGGCTGCACTCCTTTTATTTTGTAGAAATTTGATGTAGGAGCATCCTGTGGCAGCAGAGCAATCTTGCATCAACAAAAAAATTTCTAAGTGTTTGCCTTGGTGTCGTGATATCGTGACAGGAAAAGAGTAACGAAATCGCGACATGTCGAGTTTTCGCGACTCAGCCAGGAGAGAGAGGGTGCAGGCCAAAAATGTTGCGATTTCATGACATGTCGTGAAATCGCCACCAGAAGCAAGAGGGAGCAGAAGCATGGTGAAAATGTCATGATTTCATGACATGTCGCGAAATCGCGACTGTCGTGAAATCGCGACATCGAAGCAGCGGCCAAGGGGAAGCAATGGCAATGTCACGATTTCGTGACATGTCGCGAAATCATGACTATCGCAAAATCGTGACATCGAAGCAAAAGCCAAGGGGAAGCAGTGGGGATGTCATGATTTCACGACATGTTGCGAAATCGTGACATCGGAGTAGCGGCCAAGGGGAAGTAGTGGCAATGTCAAGATTTCGTGACATGTCACGAAATCACGACATCGAAGCAGCGAACAAGGGGAAGCAGTGGCAATGTCACGATTTCGTGACATGTCATGAAATCATGACTGTCGTGAAATCACGACTATCACAAAATCGCGACATCAGAGCAGAAGCCAAGAGTAAGCAATGGGAATGTCACGATTTCGTGAAATATCATGAAATCACGACTATCATGAAATCACGACCGGAGCAAGAAAGCAAGGGAGCATCCGAAGGCAATGTCGCGATATCGCGACTTGAAGCCAAGAAAGGCAGCATTGGAGGAAGATGTCGTGATATCGCGACCCGAAGGTGAGAAAGGCGATATGAAGGGAAAACATCACGATATCACGACCAAAAGGGAGAAGGAACGCAAGGAGGCCAAAATTTTGTGATATCACAACATGTCGCGATATCACGACAAACGACTGGTTCGTGGTTCGAAAAGGCATGCATTCTAAGGTGATGTTTTTGAGACGGTCAAGGGTCTCATTAATGCATGTTTTCGTATCCGATAAGTTAGCTAAACACATCGGCCTCTCGAATGCTGCGTCTAGAGGTCATAAATGTCAAGGGTTCTTTAATGCATGCTTTCATGGCGGATCGGGGCAGTTGCCCATTTATGGAAAGAAAATGGAAAACTCGGCCGTGGAAGCCAAATTTGTAGGTTTTTGTAATGAATTCTGCCAGGTGGGTCATTAATGGCCTAGAGGGTCGAGACCTCGATAAAAACTCAGTGATTGTAAGAGAAAGGTGTGGTGGATTGGAAGATCGCACGTAGAGGATAGTGAGTGAGAAAACCAAGCCAAGCGTTGGTCATTGTAAAGCCTGCGGGCTATTGTTGTTTTTGTAAACAAAATTTGCAGATTAATAAAAGAAAATTTGGGTTTGAGAAGGTGCAATTTTTCTCGTCCCCCATCAGTGGTATCAGAGCGGGAGTTCCTGAGTGTGTAACAGATCATTGGATGTGAGGTAGTTACACCAGGATCTGTGGAAGGGTTTGTAAGAGAAGAGAGAAGAATGCCTCCACGAAGAAACCATGGTGGAGTAAGAAATATGGTGCCAGCAGAAGATTTCTAAGCTTTGTAGAGGCAAGTTCAGGCCCTGCAAGAGGAACTGCATAGAGGGCACGAGCCCAGGATGGAAGAAGGAAGTGAAAACAAAGTTGATGAAGAAAAATACCAGTTTGAGGAAGAAGAAGAGGCTGTAGATCCTGCACAGGCCAGGTTGTATAGAGCTATCTCCCAGATTGGAAAGAAACCAAAAATAGAGGTTTCTATATATTTTGGAAACCTAGATCCAGAAGAGGTGATTGACTGGATAAATGATCTGGAAGAGTATTTTGAATATGAGGAGGTTGAAGACCCTAATCGGGTTAGATTTTCAAAGACCAAGCTGAAGGGTCATGCCAGCATCTGGTGGAAGGGAATATAGCTGGAAAGGAATAGAAGAGGGAAGGAAAGAATAACAAGATGGGATAGAATGGTAGAAAAGCTAAAAATATAGTTTATTCCTGCAGATTATGAGTTGGATCTGCTAAGGAAAATGCAAAGTTTGAGACAGATGAGCAAAATTGTCCAAGAATACATCGAGGAGTTTTATAATATCTCTATCAAAACTGGCCATTTAGAGGCAAACAAGGAGAAGGTGGCCCGTTATATCAATGGGTTGAGACCCAGTATCCAAGAGGAGTTGATCCTAGTTTGGGTGAGCACCATTGAGGATGCTTACCAGTTTGCTCTGAAGGTTGAAGAGAAACTGAACAGAAGGTTTGAGAGCAAGCAAAGAGGAAGAGGTCATGGAGGAAGGACTGGTGGAAGAAAAGATGAAGGAAAAGAGGAGAAGAAAGAAGAAGCTAGCAGCAGCCAAGAGCAGAAAGCGGGTGAAGATTATAGACCCCAAGTTCATAACAATGGCTACCCAAGAGGAAGAGGTAGATCTGGACGTGGGTATGGAAGAGGAGTGTTTCGTGGAACCTATTTCCACTGTGGCGAAGAAGGACATCGAGCATATGAGTGTCCACAACACCAAGAAAGGAGGGATAAGAGACCTGAGGGTCTCGCCAGAGCTGCTGTAGCAGATGAAAGAACTGAATCAAAACATTCTGAGGAGGCAGAGAGAGGAGAAGTCATGGTCACAAGGAGAGTCATCCTGATTAAGGAAGACAAACTAGAGCAGAGGAGAAGCTTGTTCCGCACGAGGTGCAAAAGTTCAGGTAAAGTCTATAATTTTTTTATAGACAATGGAAGTACTGATAACTTAGTCTCCGAGGAAATGGTCACTAAGTTGCAGTTGGAGAGGAGGAGACACCCGCATCCATACCGCATTGCGTGGTTGGGGAAGGACCACAGAGCATGGGTCCATGAATAGTGCTTAGTCACGTTCAAATTTGGGAGATACCAAGATGAAGTCCTGTGTGATATTTTTCCTATGGATGCTTGTCATTTGCTGTTAGGAAGGCCATGGCAGTTTGATCGGAGTGCAGTGCATGATGGTCGTGCAAATACGTACTCCTTGACAAAATATGGAGTGCGACACAAGTTGAAGCCCTTGCAGGCAGTGGATGAGAAGGTGTGCAGCAGTGCCAGAATTTGTCTAGTAGAAGGCAAAAAAAAATTTTGCCAGGAGACGGGTTTTAAGCGGGTTGCAGAGACAGGTGCACGTTTGGAGATGTTACAGAAAATGGTGACCGAACAGCACAGAAGTGAAAGTCACTTCTCCATCAACCTCGGGTGTTTGATGCAGGAGCATCCAGTGGCAGTAGAGCAATCTTGCATCAACAAAAAAATTTCTAAGTGTTTGCCTTGGTGTCGCGATATCACGACAGGAAAAGAGTCACGAAATTGCGACATGTTGCGTTTTTGCAACTTAGCCAGGAGAGAGAGGGTGCGGGCTGAAAATGTCATGATTTCGTGACATGTCGCGAAATCATGACCAGAAGCAAGAGGGAGCAGAAGCATGGTGAAAATGTCACGATTTCATGACATGTCACGAAATCATGACACAAAAGAGCAGCCAAGGGAGACAGTTGAGAATGTTGCGATTTTGCGACATGTCGTGAAATCACGACTGTCATGAAATCATGACATCAGAGCAGTGGCCAAGGGTAAGCAGTGGCAATGTCACGATTTCATGACATGTCACGAAATCATGACATGTCGCAAAATCGTGACATGTCATGAAATTGTGACTGTCGCAAAATCGTGACATCGAAGCAGAAGCCAAGGGGAAGCAGTGGGGATGTCACGATTTCGTGACATGTCATGAAATCACGACATCGGAGCAGCGGCCAAGGGGAAGCAGTGGCAATGTCATGATTTTGCACGCGAAATCGTGACTGTCGTGAAATCGCGACATCGAAGCAGCGGACAAGGGGAAGCTGTGGCAATGTCGTGATTTTGTGACATGTCACGAAATCGTGACTGTCGCGAAATTGCGACATCAAAGCATAAGCCAAGAGTAAGCAGTGGGAATGTCACGATTTCGCGACATGTCACGAAATCACGATCGGAGCAGGAAATCAAGGGAGCATCCGAAGGCAAAGTCGCGATATCGCGACTTGAAGCCAAGAAAGGCAGCTTTGGAGGAATATGTCACGATATCGCAACATGTCGCGATATTGCGACCCGAAGGCAAGAAAGGCGAGATGAAGGGAAAATGTCGCAATATCGTGACATGTCGTGATATCACAACCAAAAGGGAGAAGGAACGCAAGGAGGCCAAAATGTCGCGATATCACGACATGTCACGATATCGCGGCAAACGACTGGTTCGTGGTTCGAAAAGGCACACATTCCAAGGTGATGTTTTCGAGATGGTCAAGGGTCTCATTAATGCATGTTTTCGTATCCGATAAGTTAGCTGAACACAGCAGCCTCTCGAATGCTGTGTCCAGAGGTCAAAAATGTCAGGGGTTCTTTAATGCATGCTTTCATGGCGGATCGGGGCAGTTGCCCATTTATGGAAAGAAAATGGAAAACTCGGCCATGGAAGCCAAATTTGTAGGTTTTTGTAATGAATTCTACCAGGTGGGTCATTAATGGCCTAGAGGGTCGAGACCTCGATAAAAACTCAGTGATTGTAAGAGAAAGGTGTGGTGGATTGGAAGATCGCACGTAGAGGATAGTAAGTGAGAAAACCAAGCCGAGCGCTGGTCATTGTAAAGCCTGTGGGCTGTTGCTGTTTCTATAAACGAAATTTGCAAATTAATAGAAGAAAATTTGGGTTTGAGAAGGTGCGATTTTTCTCGTCCCCCATAAAAATTTCTCTTGCTCATCCTCTTCAATAACAATCCTCTCTTTTTCCAATACCTCCACTTTTTCGATCATTTCTTGTTCTTTACCTGGACTACTAATACTTTTAGGCACCAAATCAACAAAGGAGAGGGGCTGATACTTCTCATAATTATCATCATAAATATTTGAAAAAGAATCATCTATAGCCATCGAATATTTTTTTTTGAGCTTATTTTGATGAACTCTCATGATCCACCAATTGGCAATCTTTTCATCAGATCAATCAGGCAATTTGGTCTTCATTTGCTCAAATAAATCTTCAGGAGGAACCTGTTCTGAGTGATTGGCAGGATCATATTCAACCTCCAATTCATAAAAATCATGCCAAGGAGGAAGTGACATCATCTTCTCTACATGCCATTCAATGTCATGCCCTTCAGGATTGTTCCTTTGTTGCACAATATCTTCTCTGGGGCAACAATGAAATGTTTTTGCCTTGATGAAACTGGAAAAAATACCCAAAGGATCATACTTCCATCGTTGGGGGAGCTCAACCAATCCATGATCATAGAGTGTCTCAGAAATCAGTTCATTCTGCCCACACTGAGTAACCGTGATATCACCAAACTTGAAAGGCATAACACATGTATTTTTTTCTATTACATGACCCATAGGTATCATTTATAAAATCACTTTGTCGGGCTACTTCCAAGGCAAAAAGATGTTCAGTTGTAAAATATGGTAGTAAAAAAATTTTACCAGTAAAACCATACACTCTAACTACCACGCCTTGGGTTAGTAAGAAAACATCACCTTTTTTTTGATCAACCACTTCTGCTTGTAGGGCCCGAGGCACTCTATTGCATACTCCATACATTATCTCCAAAGCAGGTCCTAAAAACATTTTGTTGAAGTTATAATAGGACTCGTTCTTGGACAAACTTTGAGTCCATGAGTATACTGGTAATGCTTTTCCTGCTTCATTTGTCTTGTTTATTCCTACAAAAGCAAAACGAGAGTGCATATGGTAGAAAAAATACCATGTCAAGAGGGAACAATGCCTAAAGGTAAGATCTTCTCCATTTTGTACCTTTCTCAATTGTGAATGTATCCTCATTTCTAAGAAACTTGCCCAATCAAAGAAAATTGAATTTGGAGTTCTGTGTCGCGGCGGCTTGGAGCATGAAACCCCGGCTGTGAAAAGAATTGCACCAACGATGCTTGCCACTTTTGTACTGCAAAATATGAAGATAATCCTGTTAGCCATGCTATCATTGAATATAAATCTGGGCTCTTGAAACTTTTCAATGGTATCGGCATTTTTGGCAACTCTCCCAATCGTCGAGTCTTTAATAACTGGCTCTCCATGAACTGTCGCATCTTAATGGTAGGTTGATACATCTCCTCCTCCTCCTTAAAACTGAATTTTTTTAATGTAGCAGGGATGAAAGTTGTGCACCGCAAGCAAACGCATCATGTATGGAACTAGCTGAGATACTAAACAATACTTCTTCGTGGGCATTTTGAACAGTTCTTGCAGCAGTGTTGTAGCATTGTGCGATTGCCCAGATCAGCTCAGGACATGGATGCACAGGTGTACACAAGTACTAGGAGAGATGAGAATGAAATGCTATAGTATAGGGACTCCTAGCAGACATATGTTGTGTAGCAAACTCAGCATCTAGATGCAGTATTTCTACTCCCTTGTTGGTGATATTGTAATCTTTAATCTGTCCCAAGCGATCATCATAAGGTTTCAGTTCCATAGCTTCAACCTTTTCTTCTCGAGCTCTTCGTAGCTTCTTCGCGATCTCAGGATTTTTTTGTACATTCACCTTCTTGGCCTCTACAGCTTTCCTCCCCATATTCAGCTTCCTTTGAATATGCAAGAACGAACAACAAACCCTAGAGCAAAAGGGATTCGCAAGACTTCGATATAGGAACCCTGCAAATGCTTTGATTGAAAACAAAAGGATGGGCCTCCTTTTTATAAATTTCCATACACATCCGTTGGAAAGCTTTCTAATTTCATGGGCACCGCATGCATTCCAATGATGCTTTTATTTTTTTTTATTTTTATGCTTCTTACCACTTCTTGAAATGTGAGAAGTGGTAGTTTTTTTTTTTTTTTAGAAAGTGTAATGAGTGAGCGGAGTGAGAAATTTTAATGAGCGGAATTTACGGATAGTGCAGCATGGAGATGGGGGGTGCATGGGAAAAAATACGAGCGAAAGGATTTAAATGCATAATGGTTTTTCTTATTTTAGTATCATTGCTCTTTTCTTTTTCTTTTTTTTTTGGAATGGTGAAATGGTTTATTTGGGGAATGGAATGGGAATTTCGGGACCCGAAATAGTGTTTTCGGGCGTTCAAAAAGGGTATTTCAAAAGGATAACGAAGACTCCGGACGGGGAGTGGTGGAAGACATGTATATTGGCGGGTCTGAAAGGGCTTTTTCGGGACCCGAAATAGTGTTTTCGGGAAGCCAAAATGGCTATTTCGGGAATCCGAAAAGGCTATTTCGGGGGGAATATGAAGGAATTTCGGGCATGCAATTTTTTATTAATTAATTTTTTTTTTTTTTAAATAATGGAAGGAGGACCCGAAAAGGGTATTTCGGGGACCGAAAAAGGCTATTTCAGGGGAAATATGAAGAAATTTCGGGAAGCATGCAATTTTTTATTTATTTTTGTTGACAAGTCAAAGGGCGAGGGGGAAGGTTTTCGGGATCCCGAGAACACTATTTCGGGATCCGAAAAGGGCATTTCGGGCATGAAGGAACGGGAGGGACGGAAGGAATTTTAATTTTTTATTTGGCCCGAAATAGGTATTTCGGAGGCCCGAAAAAGGAATTTTGGGTTATGCCTTTTCTTATTTTTAAAAAAAAGGTTTGGGAGGGAAAATTCAAATTTCGGAATTTGAATTTCAAATGGAGCATGGAGGGAATGGAGGGAAAAAGAAAATTTCTTGCATGGGGGAGGAGGGAAAAAAAAAAACAACGCCAAAATCCAAAAAACAAGGGTTCCAAGGTAAGGCCATGTTGTGGAGTAGAAAGCGGGAAAAATGCAAGTCTTTCTTTTTTTTTTTTTTACACCTCCAGAACCTTGGACCCCCTAAACACCTCATCCAACTTGATTTTTTGGTTTTCAAGTTTTTAAAGAACTCCCTAGTTAAGCATAACCTTCCTAGAGTAGTACTCGGATGGGTGACCTCCTGGGAAGTCCCGGGATCTGCACACTTTTTTCATTTTTTTTTTTTTTTTTTTCACCTCAAAGCCTAGAAGAAACGTAAAACGACAATATGTACATATTTACATCAATAATTTTTTTTTTTATTTTTTACTGATAATAGGCCTTCAAATGAAGACCATTAACTGGAATTAACAGTGCATGACCATCCATATCTTGCAAATAAAAAGAATTAACTTGATTGGCACCTGTGATTTGAAATGGACCTTCCCATATTGCCTCGAACTTGTGATGTTTTCTAGGCTTTGATTTCTTTTCATTCCACTTCAATACAAGATCGCCAACCTTAAAAGTCCTTTCAGAGACCTTTTTACCGAACCATTTCTTTGTCATCTCAACATGTTCTATAAAATCCTGGTATGATTTCTCCCATTCTTCTTCCAACTATAAAAGTTGAGCTAATCTCATGTTCATAGAATCGGATTCATCATCCTCATCATCAATCAAATGCCAAGTCTGGAGGGCCGGTAATTCAATATGAATTGGCAAAACCGCTTCTTTGTCATATACCAATGAATAAGGGGATGTCTTGATAGATTTTTTCACCGAGATGCGATCAGCCCACAATGCTTGATTCAAAAGTAGGTGCCAGCTCCGCTTATTGTCGCCAAGGGTCCTCTTCAAAATTTGAAGCAAGTTCTTGTTTGTAGATTCGGCCAAGCCATTCCCCTATGGATAATAATTAGATGAAGTTTTCAAATAAATTCCGCACTTACCCGCAAATTCACTGATTTTGGCACCTATGAAAGGAGTTCCATTATCTATTATAATCGCATCTGGGATACCAAAGCGAGTGATCAACCCCTCAAGAAAAGTGATGACCGTGGCTTGATCCACCCTTTTAGTTGGAATTGCTTCAGTCCATCTAGTGAAATAGTCGGTTGTAGTCAAGATGTACTTGTGACCAGTAAATGAGTTAGGATCAATGACCCCGATAAATTCTAGGCCCCATTACTGAAATGGTACTTCTACTTGAATCGGGTGAAGAGGTAATGATGCATTCCTGGTTCTACCGATGTATCTTTGGCACTTATCACATTTTTTACTAACTTTGAAGGCGTCTGCAAAAAGAGTAGGCCAAAAATAGCCTACTCGAATAATCTTTAATGCCATGGGTCTACTCGCATAATGACCTCCCGATAATCCATAATGGAATTCTTCTAAAATTTTCTCCTTCTTTGATTCTTTGACACATCTAAGAAGAACCCCATCAATATTCTTATGAAACAAGCCATTTGGAAGCAAGACATACTTGAGGGCTTGCAGTCTAAATCTTCTTCTCTGTGAGGCATTCATATGTGAAGGACATTTCCCAGAATAAAAATATTCAATCAGCTCCTCTGTCCAATCTTGATCCACTATAGAATGATTGTCAAAATTACAATTATCTACTACATCCTCATACTCATGAATTGTGGATCCAGAGGAAGCATTCTTTGCAAGCTCTTGGCACAATGCTCGACCTCGAACAAGTTTGGTTGGTCGGATCTCAACATCAAATTCCTAAATTTTAGAAACCCAACCAGACTCTCCTATCTCCAAGTTCTCCTTGTATGATAAAATTTTGGACATCCGGATGAACAACATAAACTATTGTTTTACTCTGTGAAACAAAGTGCCAAAACTTCTTCGAGAGATTTCATTACCGCATACACTTGTTTCTCAATGAATTTATACTTATCTTGATGTGGTTGGATGACTTGGCTTAGGAAAGCAATCAGATGTTCATTTTCATCATCTCTCTTCTGTGTAAGCACCGCTACATAAGCTTCTTGTTCACCAACAACATAAAGGATAAAATCCTTGGAATAATCAGGGTTCACTAGGACCGGAGCTTGAGTGATCCTTTCTTTGATCTCCTCAAATGATTGCTTCCTCTGCTCGGTCCATTTAAATTCAGCATTTTTCTTTAAAAGCTCTGTCATTGGCCTTATTACTTGAGCGAAATCTGCAACAAACTTTCAAAAAAAATTAATTTGCCCAAAAAAAGATTGCAAATCCTTCTTATTGGCTGGCAATGGAAGCTTCAAAAGAGCTTGGGCCCTATCTGGATCAATAGCTAGGCCATTTTCTAAAATTAGATGTCCTAGGAGCTTTCCCTCCTTTACAAAAAAATTTGACTTTTTTGGATTAATAGATATGCCAAATTCTTGACATTTTTCAAATACCTGCCTTAAATGAGATCCGTGCTCCTCCCTATTGTGAGAAAAAATAGTCATATCATCCAAATAAATCACAATAATGTGATTTAACAACTCACCAAAAGCCACATCCATTGCCCTTTGAAAATTTGCACCAGCATTTGAGAGTCCAAATGGCATTCGCTGGTAAGCAAAGGTTCCCCATTTTGTGGTGAACGTTGTTTTATGTTGGTCCTCATCCCTGACCCAAATATGGTTATACCCAGAGAATCCATCCAACAAAGAGAATCTTTGAGCTCCCGCAACCACATGAAGAATCTGGTCAATCTGAGGTAGAGGATAATGATCTTTTAGCGAGGCTTGATTCAAATTTTGAAAATCAACACATAGGCGAATATCTCCATTCTTTTTCCGTATTGGGACCAGATTTGCCACCCAAGTTGAATGCTTGATGGGGTAAATGATTTTAGAATCCAACATTTTAAGAAGCTCCACCTTCATCAGTACTTCAATATTGGGATTAACTGGTCTTTGCTTTTGTCTGAAGGGTTTCACCCCATCATGCAACTCAATAGTATGTTGGATTACATCTTTGTTATATCCCTTCAAATCATGGTAACTCCAAGCAACTGTGTCAGGAAATTCATGACATAAATCTCTAATTTGTTCTATCTCCTCGGGAGTACAATCCGTCCCGATATTTATCAATTTTTGGGGACCCAACTCCAGTTCAGTATACTCCTTCTCATCTACTTTGATCCTATGCTTCTCTGCCCTATAATTTTGATTGAAAAGACTTTCAAGTGTAATCAATCCTTTTGGGATATGATTATTCCTCAGTTGAATAAGCCCTTTGGCTTCCTCCTCATCAAGCGTTCTCTCTTCCATAGTACTCGCTTCTCTTATCAAAAAATTTACAATCTGATCATCACTTTCGAATACTTGCCAATACATGTTCTTGTCCGGGATCGAAGGTTCAGTAAACTAACCTTACGATCTTAGGTTTCCTCACTACATGCTCAATCGGAGAGAAGTTTGCTCCAAGAGATGCTAGAATATCAGCATGCTTATTTAGCTCTCGTGAAATGGATTGAATATTCAATGTTGTGAAAGCCTCAAACAGGTCCCAAACTTTGTTGTGGTATGCCTTGAGATAATGTTTCTTGGAGATGCACTTGTTCGTTACTTTATTCACAATCAATTCAGAGTCACCAAAAATCTGCAATTGTTCAATCCCCAATTTTTTTGCCTTCTTCAAACCTAGGCACAACGCTTCATACTCAGTAGCATTGTTAGTACAACTCTAGGTCAATCAATATGAATATGTTTTCTATAGGTCAGAGGGAGAAATAAGAACAATCCCTACTCCCGCACCATTTTTACATCTTGCTCCATCAAAATACAACTTCCA
Organism: Wollemia nobilis; assembly: GCA_028583015.1. Taxonomy (NCBI): domain Eukaryota; kingdom Viridiplantae; phylum Streptophyta; class Pinopsida; order Araucariales; family Araucariaceae; genus Wollemia; species Wollemia nobilis. Next base: position 3,944,122 of record JAQPPZ010017206.1, on the reverse strand, counting down.
TAATTGATCGGGCACAGAGTCTTGATCATCTTGATTAAGAGGCATCTTTATTTCAACCTCTTCGGGCTTTGTAATGGAGTAACAACCAATTTTAGTTTCCATCATGGCATTAAAATCGAGCATTGAAAACTCATCCTCTAAGCGAAGCTCATCCAGGACTTCATCCATCAAATCAGGATTTTCCAATTCTTCAGTTATCATGTTGACAAAATGTGTGGACTTTTCTTCTTCTTCCATCTTCTCTATATGAAAAGTAGAAGGCTTCTCATTGTAGATCCGGATTCTTCTTCCTTTGAAAGGAATCTCCAAGTGAGAATAATCTAGAGAAAGGTAGCCTCCCAGCTTGGCAGTGAATTCTCTTGACAAACACATACTAAAATATGGTTCCAAATCAACCACAACTACCTCCTGAATTACTGTAATTTGAGGCATACTATGTAGAACAATAGGAATATCCTTGATTACACCCACTATTTTCATGGGAGTCCCATCCAACTACAAGACACCAGGGCTACTTCTTGTATACTCCATACCCATGACTTCACAAACTACCTTTGGCATGACAGTTGTCGCAACACCAAAATCAATCATGCAGTTATGCACTATCCAACCCTCCATCCTGAGTGACAAATAAAATGGGGGTGGTCTATTTTTTCCAGTGGCTGAAGTAGTTAATGTTTGAGCAAAAATCGTCTGGGTAGGATTCTTCTCATTATATTTCATAGACTTCAATGATTCTTGTAACAAATCAACTTGCCCAGGTAATTGTAATGCATCATAGAGACTAACCTTGGCTAGAATCTTCTTCAATTCTTCAACAATATTGTATGTAGATGCACCAGAATCCCTCAATCAATAGTGGCTTCATATTTTCTCCGATATTTCTAAGTGGCTTCTACCCTCAGTCTTTTAGTCAAATATGGGTACTTGAGCTTTTCTCTGGCTTGTTCCTCTGTTTCAGCTCTTGCCTGCGAAGCTGAGGCTTTTTCTTGCAATATTTCCTTTGCTCATGGTGGCAAAAGATATTTTAATAGAATAGGTGAATCTAGCTTTGGTATTGAAGCAAGAGCTTTCACTTGTACTTGTTTCTTCTCATTTTGCATCTTCAGATCAGCCGGTACCCTTAATGGTTCCATCTTTGCTGGATCTACCGTGACTGGCTTCTTCCTAGTTCTCGTGAGAACTAAGACTTGTTCTTTAGATGGAACCATAAAATTATGATCTACCTCAGTAATCATGTTAACTTGTCCTCCAGAAGAGCTTGCGGCCAATGTTTGTACATAGTTCAAATGAACCATACAAGTCTCCTCACCATGTGGATCATTACATGTAGAGCACCAATATGTTCTTTCTGCAGGGCCAGCTTCCTCATTCGTCAACACAGTTGGGTTCTTCTCAAGCACTTTGCTTGTTGAAGCCGCTTGTTCTCTAGTGATCGACAGAGGTTGAAATCTCTTGGGTTGGAAATCTCTCTCGACCTGCTTTCTTTCAATAACTATGATTTTATTTCCCATTGCTCTTATAGCTGAATTAGCATATTTTACCTCTTGTAATAGCATTGTGTAAGGATCAGGATTTGAGAGTGCAGGAGGTGCCGATATAGGTAGAGGCACTGGCGGTGCAGGCAATGCTAGGAATGAAGTGGGAGTTGGTAATTGCGAAATGCTTGGTGTAGGCAATTATGGAATAGTTGGAGCAGGGAGCTGGGGAACTGGAATGGGTGTGATCTGAGGCACACTTGAGCTCCATGATGGAATAGGATACATGGAAGGCATAGGCTGTGAAAATGAACCAGAATATAAATTCTTAGGAAGATCAGGTAAGATAGGCATTGTTACCTTTGGGGGAAGCCTACCTATGGCAATCAAGTCTGCTTTCACCTTTTGCGCTTGTTCGAATAGCTCTGGGAATGTAGTCACATTGGACTTTTGGATAGCCAAGCCAATGTCTGTGTTAAAAGCTCTAATATAATAGAATGCAGCTTGCTCATGAGTGGGCCGAAGACTTTCAGGAACTCTCTGCCAACTTCTGGTAAATCTTACATTGAAGTCCGCTATCTCCTCCTGCAGATGCCTTTGAATTGCATTAAATTGATGCAACAAGGAAAATGGATCGGCTTGTTCATGAAAGTTTTTGATTAACAACTCTCCTAATTGATCCCATGATGCAATAGTGCCTGGTTGCAACGATCGGTACCAATACAAAAATTTCCCTCTCAGTGACAACACCAATAATTTTATCATCACGTCTTCGTCCATTATGTCATGGATGGTCGCCAAAGAGGCTACATCTTGAATATGCTCATAAGCAATTTTTACCCAGTACCATCATAGGTTGGCAAAGCTTTCAAATCAACTTGAGGGACTGGATTTTGTGCCTATAAATTCAAGGCTCCTGAACTATTCCATGTAGAGAACTACCTTGGTGGAGGATTCTAAGCCATTTGGACTAGTGTGTGTGGCTGAGGAGGTGGAAAACTAGTAGCAGTACTAGATGAACTTAAAGGAACAGAAAATACACCAGCAATTTGTGAGGATGTTGCAAAGGACGTAAGTGGTGGGGAGACCAACTTAGGGTGTCCACTTAATTTTTGGTTGTCAAGTTCAAAAAACTCAACGGGATTTTCAAATTTTTTGGCCTTCGATCTTGTGATCATGAAGTACAACTCTCACTGTCTCCACGTTCGAAGGCTTCTAGGTAGTGCTGAGTCGCCAAATGTTCTAACTATATAGCATGAAGGTGAACATTAAACCTCAATACTATTGAAAGTGAAACTTTTAGTGTCCCATCGGGTATGCCAAAAACTGTTGGTATAGGTGGGTTTGTCAACATGGAATAGTACTTGTCCCACCGATTATGGATCTTATTGAGATAGAGACAGTCTGTCCCATCGGGTGTGCCAAAAACTGTTGGTCACAAATCTGCCTAAGTACAAGATTTCATCACTTGTGCGCCCTAGACTCGGCCAACATTGAAAGGCCAAGGGAAAAAGAAAATTCCTTCGAACCGATCTCCAGAGAGGGTTGGCTCCCTTACTAAATTCTACAATGTTTGAAGACTAGGGATGCAGGAAAGAAATTGAAAAATAACTGAAAGAAAGGGAAATATAGCCACAGGCCAAAGTGTAGAATTTGGGGCAGACTAACAACAAAAATTCCACCAAGTTTTATAACAGCATATAATAAAAGGAAAGCAGCAAAATTTAACTCACACCTTTGTAGAGATAACCCCTGGATCGCATTTCAAAATCTACTCACTAACCAGCAATGTTTGAATTCAGAATGCAGGATTCAAAACTTAACAGCAAGAGCATGAGCATAAATAGAAATGATTTTAAAAAAGAAGGAAATCACACACATAAGAATGCTTGCAAATTTCAGAATCCAAGTCTCTTCTATTGATGTAGAGAACTTAGAGAGTTTTATTGCAAAATATCTAACCTCTCTTTACAATAAGAATTTTATTAGTATTTATAGAGGTTTTTGCCTCTTTCATTAAATACATGTGGAGGCAAAGTGTCGGCCACTCAACCACCAATAGCAACAACTTTCTCCTCGACCACAACAATGAACCAATGAGCAAATGCCAAATAAAATAATTGTTGATTTTATCACATGGCATATCAAGCTTCAACACAAATCATCGGTCCAATTTCAATCTCTATGGTGGCACCTTGGAAATGCATGCCCACGAAGTGGTTGATGCCTCAAAAATGAACAATATTGCACTGGAATCAAGAGCACATGCTTAAACTTGGTAGCTTCAGTGATCATATCACCTCACAAAGTATCTTTATCAATATTAATCTCTTTTCAAGGAATATTTGCACCAAACTTCACCCAAAATTACATCCATAGGAAAAAGTGTTCAATGTGTGAAAACACTTAAAAAAGAAAAAACACTTTTCAATGTGGCACACTACAACAAAATTCCAATGTGGCAAAAATTCCAACACCACTCAAGCCAAGAGTGACCAAATCCTAGCCGCTCAAGCCTAGAGCGGCCAGACCTTAGCTACTGCAGACGATAGTAGCCAGATCTTAGTCGCTGCATACGATAGCGACTAAGCCATAAGAAGTGGTTTACCAAAAAATAGGCCTAATCACACTCAGAAGTGGCATTCTACATGCAATAAAGGTGAGCGAGAGTGACTTTGCATTCCTTTTCATGACCAATTCACATAGGATACTTGATTTTGCATTTAGACTTAAGTTAACTGGCCTTCAAACATAGACAATGGACAAAAGCTTCTCATGCTAACTTTCATTACACGTGAGAAATTCATTTCTAGGGATTGGACATAGAACTAGGGTTTCACACTATAAAAGGTGCAAGCCTAAGAGCACCAAGATATAGAGAATCAGATATTGATAGATCTTTAGACATCTTCTTGAGGAGATCTTTCAATAATCAAAAATTTCTCTTTGAGATCACGTGTACGGTGGAGCTTTGATGAATCGAAGAGCATAACACCTACTATTTCAACATTAGATTAAAGTCTTTGACCCATAGCTTTGGGGCAAAGAGGGCAAGGTTTACTTTAGCGACCATTGTCTTGGACAGTGGCCTGCAGGATTAGCTTAGATAGACATAGCATATTTTATTCTCTTTTCTTATATCATTAGCATAGATTTACATGATTTCATGGCATAGTTTTATCATATTTCTGTTACATTCTTTGATTACTAACAACCTCATCTGGGGAGGCAATCTCAGACACCTAAATGTGTGTTGTTGTTTCATTTCTTATAGGGCCACAGGTACATCAGACGAAGATTACAACATACGAGAACAAAAGATATCCCTCTAGGAAACAGACCTGGAGAAGGAGGCATCTGTAAGCCCTCATACATTTCCGTGTATAGAACCGAGAAGCTTTTATAAGTGCACCACCTCTTTGTGGAAGGGGCATTCCTTATCTATTTGTAATTTATAGTATCAAAATGGGTATCCCTAAGAGGTACCGACATGTAATCGAGCTTCAATATCAATAAAGAGATTCATCTTTTGTTATTCTGTGTTATAAGTTGTTTCCTCTTGTCTTTCCATTTTATCTTTGGTATTTTAAATAAGCATTGCAAGTAGGGTTTTATAAAAAGGGATTGGTGCGTGCATTCTCAGGGTCGCTACAATAATATAATAATATAATCAAACTTGGGTTATGTGTGGCCCATTCCAACCTTTATACAATATAATATCATATCCCCATATACATGTTCCTAGGTAACATAATGACAACAACAACTATGTTATTTTTTGAATATAATATTCACCATTTCTTGCTCATTAACTTTGGCTTGTTTTCCATGTAGAAAAAGTGCATAATGCTCTCCTTCAAGAAGGAAGGATACTGGTCTATGCAAGTGATAGGGCTACCATTGTGTTTAATGGAAGAGAAGCCAAGGTGCTTACTCCCTTTGAGCATGGGTTCAAAACCCACCACAAATTAATTTTGGAGGAAGAAGATTAAAAAAAATTGGTCTTGGGGATCATCTTGATTCTCATTATCATTCCCTATTGTACTATAATTGGCTATGTGGCATGGCGATTGGTTTGAAGGTTATAAAAGTGGAGACAAGGGATTGAATTGTGCTCCTCACTTTTGTTGTTGGATACTAGTTAGGCTTTTTGTGAAATGCATAGTTGACTTGTCAATGATTATCACTACACATAGATGGATGATAGAATATTTTTAGTGGCATGATTCAGGTGTTATGGTAGAGAACACTTCTTTTGCTTCAATTTTTGCAGCTAGATATTAAGGGATATTATTGTGATAAGGGAAGGTCATTCCTCCCTAGAGGCAAATGTGGCATTTTGGTTAGATGATTTTTCTTTACACTAGATAGGCCATGGTTTGAGCCCCTCCAATGCTTTATGCTTATCTTGCAAAGGATATTTGATCGACTGATGTGGTCACTCTTAGTACCATAAATAATATCTTTATATTTATATAACCCCTATACCAATCATGATGAGGATTTATGATATTAACATAGGCTTTTTTGTTGTTGTAAAAATTTATTATATGTTTTTATATATTAGCTTCCTAAGATTTGTTATTGTTGTAAACATGATATTTGGAAGATATTGCAAATATGGTAATTTTCACATCTATAATGCCTATATAAACTTGTGTTTTTTCCTTCAAAAATCAATAAATTTTGCTCAGAAACTTTGTTCCTATATCAAATCAAAAGTCAACATTTGCCATAATTACACGAAGACAAGAATGCTAAGGTGGTAAAAATAAATGGAGGCCACCAATGAATCATTCAATTTCAAGTGATATTGAGCAATTAGATTCTTTTTTTTTAATTGGTTATATGGGATTGAAATGGGTCCCACTCGTATTACATAATAACCACATAGTGGTATTATAAAAAATCTTGGATATTATCCATGTATTTCTTAGCAAGATTCAAACCTTGACCTCCTCCTTGAAATTTAAAGAATATAACTGGTTGAGCTAGTGCCACTTGATAATTATATTCTATTTTACTAAGGTTTGGGGATTTAATTTTTGAATTTTTGAGATTCATTAGGGAAAAACTTTCATAGGCCATAGCTTTTGCATACAAAAGTGTTTTGATCCCATTGTTTTCTAAACTGCATAATTTTTTGAGCTCCACACATTAGTTACATTAGTTCAAGGACTTGTTGTAGTGTTAGGGGTCAAATTGTGTAATATGGATCATCAAGCCCTAGTTACTTGTCCCAATGGAAAAATTATAGTATTTGATCAACCCAAATGATTGGCCTATTATGTAGTAAGAACTTGTGATGCATATTTTAAGAAGATAAAAGAACAACCCTTGATGAAAAACTTGTTAGCAAATAGGAGAAGAAGCTCTTGGCCTATTTTCCTTGTTGATTGAACCAGAATTGTTTTTCTACATCAATGAGGAGAGTGAACCTATTATTATATGGTCAAAATTGCATGAGTTATTTGGAAATTTTGATACAACTAGAGTAAGTTACTTGAACTAGAGCTTTCTTCTCTCAAATTGGTTGAGTTTGCTAATGTCAAGGATTATATTACAATATTTAAGGCATTGAGAATAGTTATTGCATCTTCTAGAGGTAAAAAGAAAGATAATAAAAAATGTGTGAAGATTTTCCTTGCTAATATATTTCCTTCTTTTCAAATCTTGAACCTCATGGTTCATATAATTTCTATGTTCTTGGAATCTCAAAAACTCTTACTCTTGATCAATTTTTCTCTCTCCTAGTTCATTTTTAGGTGGCAATGAGGAATTGTGGTGGTACTTCACAAATACAAGCTCATGCAAAGGAATTCAAAACTAAGGAGTCTAAGACCTAGGGACCCAAGGGTTAGGCTAAGTATTCTAAGAATTCAAAGAACATTTGTAGATACTACAAGAGGGAAGAAATACCAACCAATAATTGCTAGTTGAAATTGCAAAGGATTGAAGTTGAGTTTTTTGTACATCTTCCAGATGATGAGGGTTATTTAGAAGTATCTACCTGAATTACAAAGGTCCACTACAACATCCACTATGGGGAGGAAGATATTATTATCACTATTGTCTTCTATATTTGGCCCCTTAATTTAGATTATGAGGGAGCACTAGAAATATAATTTGATTCATGGTCAAGGTTGACATTTTATGATGTAATATTGGATAGGACTAAGGGTAATCATTATACAATATATTTAATTTATTATAATATTTTATTAAGTAATCCCTATAGGTTGAGCTTAATATTTTCATGGTTAAATCCATCTTATACTTATAAGTAAACTTAAATACCTCTTGTTATGTGTTGTTGACTATAAATGTCATGGTCACCCATTGCAGTGTCTAGATGCACCCAACACTCATGCCTCATGTAGAGCGACACAACCAAAAATACTAAGAGCATGGAATGTAGCTCAAAGGATGAACTTTGTATTTTTTTACAAGGCTAGCTCCTTATAAGATGTTATCTTTAGTGCTTGCCTACTTAAACTGCTCCTAAGCTACCTACATTCTTCAAAGGAAAAGGAAAAAAAGAGAGAACACAAAAAAATATTATGTTATGGTAGGCAATGCGCCAAGATGAAATATTCTCTTATGCGTCAATGGAATGAATGAACACTATCTTCATTCATTAATAGCTAAAGTGAATATTTTTGTATTCTAGAATAAGCATTCATGCACATAGAACATACATATAAGAAGGAAAAAAAATAATACTCACAACTTCATATATATATGATAAATTTTTTATAGATATTCCAAGCCAAGAGGGCTCAAATTTTATTAACAAAATACCTCAAGGATTGAGTCTATACTAATACATAAGAGAAATTGAAAGGAAAATTACACAAAGGGCCAATATTAGACACTAACAAGAAACTTCCAATCCTTTGCTATGAAAAACAAACTACTATTTATAGACAAAATTGAAAAACTTTTCCCTCAAAAAACTATGCCTAAAATTCAAAATGCCATTTCAAATTCATGTCAAGGATCCATATACATTAATTATTTATAGTCTTGAGGTCTCTAGTTTTGGATCCATTGATGTTGAAGGAGTATGAACCTCTAGAGGTTAAGTCTCTACTGCCTATGCCAACTGCCCTTACTAGAAGTCCTTAGGGACTTGGCATAAGAACCTTATTTAATTTATGACATTGGGCTTGAGGCTACTAAAACTGTGACTTATGATGCTACTATCGTTAAGACATCAACCACCTCCCTAGGATGTCATGCATGAGTAGTAATGGTATCTTTATAGGTTGCTCATTAGGATGGAAAAATGTTACTGACAAGTTATGATGAAATGGATAATTGATCATGTATCAATTGGTATGTGGAGTTATTTTCTTTTCAATATCCTCCTAGGCCATATTTTCTCCTCAAAATACAATATATATTTTAACTTCTCTATAATATGGTTAGCACCCTTTTGTGTATGGTCTTTTCTTTGTTCCCATCGTGATTCTAGTTAGCATAATTTTGCATGCAATACCACTTTGAACTCTAACTAGAGTTTTTGTTTCTTTCCCCTTTGTATACTTTATTGTTTGTTCTACACTCTTTTGCTTTTGACATTTCCCTAGATTTCTTCTATATTTTTAATTAGTGCTATTAAATCACACTCACTAGACATTTAAAATTTGTGGGTGTGCCCTAATATTTTTCCTTTTAGTTATAGCGAATTTACTTCTTGCTTATTACAAAATATTTTCAATGGGAGGAACTTACTTCTGCATATAGTGAGAATTCACTATAGCTTTGGTGACTCATGAGGATCTCTATCCTATTGAAGATAGAGAACCCAAAAAATGGTTGTCTTATCCATCAATCGCGGAGTTAAAATGGTAGACCTAGAAATGGTGAATGATATTATTGAAGCTTACTCATCAATATTTGTATCTCTTTCCACTCACCTTCTAAGGAAAACCTCATCTTTGTGAACAAGATATAATTCCTTTCAAGCTCCCACCAATCATCTTGAGAAATGTGAGTGATTGGCCCAAGATCTCTCGGAGGTGCACTTTGAGCTCCACCAATGGTTTCATCACTTGGTTCATTTTATTTGTAATAGAAGAGTCCAATGGTATATCAATATTCTTTTGTTGTTTCATCAATTTATAGAACTCTTGCTCTAGAAGGAGCCTGTCCTCCAAAGTCCAAATAGAGGAGAGGATAGCTTGAACCAGGGATTAAATGCACCCCTTATAATCTTTTGTTAATTAGACTAGAGCATCGACCTAGGCCTTACATTAGCATGTGGTTTTTTCTACTTCAAGTATCTCCATGATCGAGATAAGGGCTTCTTCTTGGTAGATAATTCTTGTAGCTATCCATTTCTAACTGGACAGGTGAGTTATCTATAACATATATGTGTATGCTTCAATTATCTTGGAGCTAGTTTATAATAACTTGCTCCATTATCTCACTGATCTCAATGCTTCATGTGGTGATTATCCTATTGAACTAGAATACTAGGACCAAGTTGTTAGCTACTTCAATTACCTTATCCCAAATCACCTAATCAACTTTAGATATTTGCTTCACACCACGCATATTTAAATCTAACTTAGCAACATTCCTTTTTGACTCATCCAAATCCTTCTTCAAGGCTTAAGTCTCCTCCAGTTGTGTCATAAGGTTAATCATATGAGACTTTATTACCTAAATTTTGGCCTCAAAATATTTGAGAGTATGTCCAACATTTTCTAGCTCCTTTTCATTTTTGGCCATCTTCCTTGCATGAGTCAAGTATTAATGGTTTACAACTTTATCTGTCTATCTATAAATTTAATTTTATCCCAATCTAGGTATACTTAAGGCTTATATTTGTGGTAGCTACCCAATAATCTTGATATTACATTTCTCCCTCCACCTTAGAGATGTTGGGCATCAAGTAGACCATATACATAGCAAAATTTTGAGGATTAAATATAGTCCTCACTTGAGTTATTATGGATTGCTCTACCTTTTTAGTTGCCTTCTATTACATGTAATATTGTGTTTGATCTTAGGTTTGTTATAATTGGGATAGCAGGTCATACATATAAGTGATGTCTTAGATGTTGGTCAGCTATTTTTGGTTATCTAAAGGTAGAACTAAGGGATTTAAGAAGGGAAAATTGGTTTATTGATCTACAAAGGACAATATGGCAAGAGAAGACTAAATGAATAATGGCAAGGTAGCAAGAGTTGTTGATTGGATTGGTTGGGAGGTAACGAGTGGCATAGGAGTAGCAAAGGTGGAAAAATAGGAGTGATGACAAGAACAACATTTTAAAATGGTGTTATTATATGGAAGTGGTAGGTGACATAGTGGTTGTAACTTTAGCCAATAAGGCCACCTCTTACTATATTGGTATAGTGACTTTAGTAGCTTTTATCAAAGATGGTAGAAGGATGCCCTAGGATGGATTTTTCCTCTTCTCTCTTTATTTATGATTTCGGTTTAAGGATCAATATTCACCTTATTTGAGAAGTTTCACCCTTTTCTTGAATCCCCTTGTCCTAGCTTTCTCTTTGCAATTATAGATTAATATTATGCAAATATATATAGGGATAATGGAGCAAAAGTTATGGCTAGATCCACTTCTTATATTGGTGGAAATTCTAAGAGGATACAAATGCCATCCTATTGGGATCCTTCTATTCTTATTGATCGACATGATTGTATGCTCACAACTTCTTCATTACTTCCCTCCATGAATCTCGAAACTTCTCCATAGTGCTCCTCATCATAACACTGGCTAAAGTTTTCATCATTATCTTCTTTTGGGTCCCCAAAGGGTGTCTCAATATCATCAATATCCTAGTAAAATTTCCACTAGGCATTGATCTTGTTATCACTCTATCCTAGATCCTACAAAAATTTCTTCTTACTGGAGTTGATTCAAGACATGGGGTTGGCATTGTGCACTTCCATATAGAATCTCTCATACAGTTTTTTTGTGGGGCTTGGGTGTTAAGAAATATGAGTGGCATTTGAATTCTTGCTTTTGCACTTTGGCATACCTCAATTGGAGGTCTTAATTCATTGGTGAATATCTTGGAGGTTTTTGTGCAAGTCGAGCATGAAATAATTTTTCCTTTTAGGTAATAGTTACATGAGTCATCCAAAATTTTTAGTCCCGACTAACAAATATTAGTCTCTAAAGTTGGGTTAACTTCCTCCTTAATAGATACACCTCATCAAGATGAACTAGGGTTTTATAAAATGTTCCTTGCTCTGCCCACTCTCATAAGCAACATCAATTATAACTAGTTATCTAAGGATTTCCAGGGAGACCACTCTATGTATTGTATGCCTTGATAGCAAGTATATTGGCTTGTTGAATCTATATAGATAGAAAATAGTTACATCCTCTAGGAGGTAACAGTTGCATACAACCTAGAATTTTAGATCTTTAGCACTACCTTATGGGATTTATTAGGGTTTCTCTCCTTTAATCACACTTAGAGTTGGCAATAAAATTTCATTTACAAAAATTTAGTAGGAAGAGGTCTGACATAGGACTTCCATTCAAAATATATAGGTCTCCTTTAGTCATCTTAATCCTTAATATTCAAATTTAAATGACTATACAACTAGGTATTCTAAAGCAATATTAAATGCACCAAGAATGAGCAATACTTGAATGTGCAAGCTTCCCTAAACTTATATAGCCCTTCATGAATTTTGTGGGATATAAAATTGTTGTAGTCCATTATTAACATCCTATTTTTTAGGGTATACCTTAACATGTGTATGGTTCCTAGATCTTCCTATGACACCTTCTTATCATCATTGATGTCAAAAATGAACACCACCTGATGAGGCCTAGAAATACCTCTTTATAACACTATGTTTGACATATAAAAAAACTGTCACATTACTAAACATGACAAATTTAATTTCCAAATAGTTGATTAGAATATATTACTTATTAAGTATTTGCATGATTTGATGTTAGGAATATTATACCCCTGTTTTGACTATTTTTAGCATTTTATGATTAATTTTGCTTGATTAAGTAACAATTAAAACATGCATTCTAATTAGCCAAATGTGGTATTATTATGTCCATTAATTTAACAAAGGTTTTTGATTGTTTTCCCACCTTTTTAACTTTTTTGAAATCCACATTGGAGCCAAATTTCTAGGACTGTCATAAATCTGGAAATTTTGTAGAGGACAACCATATAAAAACCAGCAAGTTGTCACTTTATAGGAGCACCTTGAAGTTGTCAAGAAAAACATGAGGAAATGGATGGAATGAGTTTATAAGGACTAAATAAGACATCTGACCTATTTAGAAGCATTCCCACATGGTCTAAATAGGTAGCAATAGGGTATAACAGAGCAACACTATTGCACAGTTTCAACATGGTTTCCTGATAAATGAAATGCATGATTTTGATAAGAAACATGATATATTCCCTTTTTTTAATATTTAAATTATTTTCAATTTGCTAATTGTTCTAAAAACTTGTAAATAGCACCAATTATTTGTAACTATGCAGCAGAAACAGGGAAATGCAGAAATCACCATGTAAATTCTAGCCAGCTGCCAATGAATGGTAGGGCCTAGAATTTGCCAACTAAAGAAGGTAAAAATGGTTGGTATAACCTCTTGGAAGTTGGAATAAATGACCTACCTAAATAAACCAGCTGAAATGAATATTCTAAACATATTTTTGGAATAAAGTGCACCTACAGCCAGTTATTCCGAAGATCTTCGAAATAACAGGGGAACATGCCTCTTTTTGAACACCTATGGTTTTTAAGTGGTTGAAAGGGTAAAGTAAGAGTGAGAATATATAGGAACAGCCTTCTATAGTTGTCCCAATTTTTCCCTACTTCCAGGAGACACAACTCAAGTAAACAATCGTTGATGCAACCTACCCTGTCCTGAAATAGACCTAGTCAGTTGCAGAATATTAGGCAAATCAAATGTAAAATAGAATAGGATATTTTGTGCATGTAAATAGATAATTAGACATTATAAATAATACAGATCCCATATTTATATAGCTATTAGGAAAATAGGAGTTAGCAGTAGTATATTCATATTATAACATAGTGCAGCAGTAGAGAAGTGTAATGTTGTTTTTGGAATAAATAAAAGTGCAAGTTCTTCATCATTTTTTTTATGCATGAGTGTGTGAAATATAGCAAGAGGATTTCATACCTTCTTCTAGAAAAGGAAGTAAGGTCCACTTCCAAGCCTAGGAGAAGGACTAATAATACAGGTTTTCTTCTGATTTCTGCTGCAACAGAATTTAGCTGAATAGTTGTCAATTTCATCTTTGTTTCACACTAGCTTCTGTTACAGTTTCATGATCTATTTCCATGTTTATAATAAACTTGTAGATTTATTAAGTGTGTGTTCATTTATATATTAGTTATTGTTCCATGTTTCAGCAATTTGCAGTATTATTTCAATTTCTTTAATTTTAGCAACTTTTACCAGTTTTTTGCATTTTATATTTTATTGTCAACTACTGCAACAAAAGATTGACAACCTTATGAAGCATAACACTGACAAGTTTCCATTTTTTCAAGTAAATTAGTTTATTTTATGCAATATAGGATTAAAAGGTGTTCTAAAATCCCCAGATAATCTATTCTGCCAATAAAAGGAACCCTGCTTAAAGTAACTAATTTGTTCTGCCAATAAAAGGAACCCTGTTGGGATTAAAAGGTTTCCCAAATGAACTAAACTGCAACCTTGCTTAAAGTCTTCTCTCATAAATGGCATTGTACATCGCCTTGGATTTACAAATCATTGAGATTTAATGATGCTAATAATGACACACATCATTTTGGCACCGTTTCCAGGGAACATAGTATTTTTAGAAGGTGAAAAGCAGCCCAATAATTGTTAAATGTGCTAAGTTGTGAACTTCAGAGTGAAATCTAGATAAATAACTGGTATAAGTAATTTTTTTGGTAAATTGCATTTTAGTACATTTAGGAAACAAGCAATAAACCATAGGAAAAACAAATCACAAGAGGTTGAAACTATGTCAAAGTTGTCTAAGTTTTTTATTTCCAAAAATGTTGGAATTTTCAAAGAATCACAATCATCCACTTCAAGCACTACAATATCCTTTGAGAAATCATTACAAGGAGGAAAAATCAGTAATTCAACACCACTTTCTCTTGACAAATCCATACAATAAAGACAATTTGATAAGATTTATAATTGTTTTTGGTAACCTATAATGGAAGATTCACTAGAGAATCCAAGGAGAACTAGCAATGTGCTCCACCCTAGTGCAACTAGTGCATCTACCAAAACTTTTCAAAACCTAATTCAATTAGATCCTAATCAAAATAATCTCATGAAGATCATTTCACCTTCAGTGTTACCAACGTTCAATGGAGTTACATATAAATACCCCGATATGTTTTTATTTGAGTTTAAAATTTTATGTCAAGCTCATGATTACACTAATGATAGTCAAAAGCTCAAATTATTTCCTTCCAATCTTAAATAGTCAGCTCTACGATGGTTTATCATCTTAGAACTTGATTCAATTAGAACTTGTGATGATATGGAAAACATATTCTTGGAGAGATACCAAGAATATTGTCAAGTCAAGAATCAAAACGATGAATTTCTTACAATGAAACAAGAGGAAAATGAAATCTTAGAAGACTATATAGACAATTTTTATTTTGTTCATAAGAGATGTGGAAGTTTTGAACCTAAAATTTGCAAAGTCATATTCTTAAGGGGACTGCAAGATAAATCTAGGGATGCATTGGATATCTTGGGAAGAGGATATGCAAATGCACTTGAATTTCAGGAAATCCTTAAACTATGTAGAAAGTACTCTCATTCAGGGTAAATAAAACATATAATTGGTAATGATAAACATTATTTGAAAGAATGCATGAAAGAGGCTAATATTTTAGTACATCTTGATAAAACATTATATGAAAAGAATAAATCTATTGAATCTTCAGTCATATATTTTTCAAAATGTAGTGAGAAGCAACACTCTTCATGACTGTCCTTTGAACAAAACATTTATACCTACTACATGTAGCATGTATCAAAAGTACAACCCACATATCAGTGTAGTTTATTGCCAAAAATCAAAAGTGTCTTTGAAAAAAAAGTCTCAACCTATGAAAAAACTCAATTTTGTAGGACAAGGACAAGGGAATAGTTTTCATAAATTTCCATATCATAATGCATCTCAATTTATTGCACATTACATAAATAATCCTTGGTATATGCCATGGTCTGCTTTAGGTCCACTTCAACAATGTTGGAGTCAACCATCATGGGCATATTTCCAAGAATGGTCTCAACATGGTTGGGTGCAACAATAATGGAATCAACATCATCCACCATGGTTGCAGCCAAAACTACAAGGATATCAATGGGTACAACAACAAAAACTATATAAAGGGCAGCAACATTATCAAAAATAGAAATCAAACTTATTGCCTACTCATACCTATAATTTCTCTCAAGGACAACAACAACAATAACAAAGTAAAACAACCTTTGTTTTCAGCTCAACCTGTGTCCAATTCCAACATGGTTAAACAGGTAACCCCTATCTCTATGGCTGAATCATAAAATATAGCCATAATAAATGCTAGTAATTGTGATAAAACTCAATTGTGTTTAGGTAAACCACTACTTGAACCTATTCCACTTATCAGTGTAGAAAGGGGAGTTGAAAATAATAAACATGAAAACAAATCCACACTGAAATATCAAAAAGAAAAAGAAGACCTTCCACATGATAACTCATCAAAGAAAGTACGGTATTTTGAACAGTCTAAGATATCAAAAATAACATCTTCACAATCATATTTGATAAAGGAATTAGAACATTTAACTATTAAAATCCCTTTACTTCAAGATATTAAAGATGTACCAATCATTAATAAGATTATTCAGGAAATGTGTTTTAGGAAACCAAGAAAAAAAAAAAGTATATCCTGAAACCATATAAAAAGGTGGAAAATTAGTTGACTTGATTACATGAAAACTTACTCCACCTAAGTGTGATTGTCTAGGAAACCCAGGGTTTCTTGAATCACATAAGGAAAATGAAAAGAACATTTCAACTTTTATGTCCATAGTTGTAAAGGGTAATGTAGAAGAGTTGGATTCATCTAAAAAGTTTGTTTTTGCTAAAAATTTTCATATTTCAGATTTTAAAGATGAACCAACTACTATTCAGCAATTACTATGGAATGATGAAAATAAAAATCCTGAATATTTGTCACTCATTCCAATACAAAATAGTTTCCTTCACTTACCACATATATGGCATCATTTTTTCTCATCTTTTCATTATTATTTATCAAAGTTAATTCTTTCAAGAATTTTTTTTGGTAAACATACACATATTTTCCATTCTTTTCCACCATATCATTACTCTCTTAATTCATTAATGCATCATTCTCTAAGAACCAATTCAAAACATCCTGGTAAAAAACAAACTGAAATGCAGCCAAAACAACCTTTGAACAACAATAGTTGTTTGACTAAAAATCAGGAAGCAAATTTGTTTGATGTATTGATCCAACATCCTAATGCTTTACTAACACTTTATGCATCTTTAGTAGTTGGTATTGAGTTGTTGCAGGTACAAAAAAGATAGATTTTGTATTTGAATGTGTTTCATGAACTTTGGTTGGAAGCACTTCACCAAACAGAGTTCATTCAATAACAATGGAGAATGTGGCATTATGATCATATTAAGAGCAGCAAGGATGAACTAGAAGAGTTTGAGAGTGAATTTGTTCAAATTTCTTCGGTTGATGATTTAAGAAGGATATTAGTGGTGAATGGACATCTTTTACAAGTGTACCATAAACCACTAACAAAGGTGGAATTTGCTCAATATTTCACACAGTCACATTTGCATATAATAGAAGAGGTTTCCTCTTCTGATAAAGATTCCAAATGATCATATTTTTGAATCTTGAAAAAAGAAAAGAAAAAGGAAAAAAAAATAGAGATAAAAGAAAAGAGGGAGAAAGAAAGAAAGAAAGAAAAATTGCAGCATAAGGTATGCCCCACAAAATGAAGATACATGAGGATATGCATCAATTTTAGCAGAGAGAAGAACTAATGAAGTCAATACTTCATTTCCAGCAATACAGAGGTAATGATGACATCATAAGATTCTTACTACTCATATGGAAGGAAGGTTGCATCATTGTTGCAACTTTTAGCATAAAAATATGTTGTTTTCATACATAAATTAACTTGTTTTTATAGAATAAGGATTGTTCTTATACAAATAAGAATGAGAGACATTCTCTCTCATTATAGCCTCATGAGATACATTCTATCTCATTAAAGCCTTTGAAAAAATTAGAAATTGGTTGAAAACCAGAAATGGCAGCCTCTTCTGATGAAAAAAAAATATGAAACAAAAAGAAAAGAAAGATGAAAAAATGAAAGAAAAAAATGAATAATTTGGTAGTGAAAACTTTCTCAGAGGCACTACTGAATTGGTTTCTATGAAAACCAATTTTCTGGTATGCATTGCCTTGTTCATCCACCCATCATTGTTCTACCATTGTACAAATATCACACTGCACATGTGGTATGTTTATGTTTTCAGATAGCTTGCTAACAATCATCAGAAGTAGCATGTAAGGTGCATGACAAATTTTTAGGACAGTAAGGCATATGTTTCTTGCATTTAGTCATAGTAAATATTTAGCATTTAGTGTATGATAATTGGTATTTGGCATAAACTATTCATACAATATTGGCAAGTTAAAAATAAATGGAACATATTGTTCAAAATATCAAGAAACACCCCCATCTGCCCTTATTTGCATGGGAACTTAAAAACTGTGCAAAAATATGATTTTGGGACAGACATGGCAGCAATTTTATTTGAATTAGTAGGGCAGGTTTCATAAGGAGAACTATAAATTGATATCTCACAATTACCTCATACATTTGAGGAGGATAATCTAGAAAATGCACCTAAAAAAATCTGTTTTACTACTATTTGCAATAAAATAGCAACATACAAAACAAAAAAAAAGCATCTAAAGAAAAGGATGGAGAAGGGATTTTGGGCCCACAATAGATTCTACAGCTAAATTTTGCATAGGAGGTCATTTATGCATTTTTGTGATGCATCTTCAGAATGAACAGGCATATCTTCGTAATGAACAGGCACATATTTGGAATGAATAGGAACATATTCTGATGTTCACACAATGACACTGAGAGGGGGGGTGAATCAGTGTAGTTATTTAACTTCAAAACAGCAGCATTCAAAGACTGAAGCACATAAAACTTATAAAACCAGAAGAACAAAATGAGAGCACACCACAACACACAATATAACGAGGTTCACCAATTTGGCTACTCCTCAAAAATTAACCGCTTGGACTTCAATCCAAATCCAGCCTTTGCAAAATTTCAATTTTACAACTTCTTTACCAAAGATCCACCGGAAGGAGCACCAACCCCCGTAATTTTCTCGCTGCAACGTATGGAGCACCAACCCCTAGTACCAAGCACCAACTTGGACCGCAATTCTAATCAAATCAAAATGACATAAAAATGTCTTCACTACTAACTCGACCCTGACTGGTCTGTAATTTTAACAACCTCTGCACAATCTCATGTCTCTGCTTATTTCTCTATACAGACCCTCTTTTCATAGCAATTCCCTTCTTACTGCAACAACTTCTATCTTTCTTCAACAATTTCTCTTTACAGCTATTCATTTATATACATCCAATCCGGCACGCAGTCGAATCATATACCCAACTGTTCGAATTCTTTTCTCCTGCAAATAAGTGGCTGTTCGAAAACGACTGTTCGAAACCCTGCAATACGACGTTTCGATTTCTTGTGGTATGGCTGTTTTGAATGCTGCAAACATATCTTCTCGAAAAGCATATCTCGATCCTTCATATTCGGCTCTTTGAATACAAGCAAAATGTCTGTTCGATTCCATGAGTGCGACCGCTCGAAAGCTGAAAAAAACTTTTCGAAAACCTTTCGATAATTTATATTTGATTCTTCGAATACATGCAAACGGCTGTTCGAATGCATGACCCACACTTGTCAATCAGAATCGTAGATCTGACATCGCTACATTTTATGTAACCGGCCGCATGATGTCTTTTATGACACGTGTCACCATGCCTCGCTTTTTGGCTTTTACCCCGCCAACTGTCGCCCGTCGCGATATCGCGACATTTTTAACTTATGCCGACGTCACCTCGAAGGTTGTCGAAATTGGCTTTTCTTTCATCCTGTCACGAAATCGCGACACTTTTCAACTTTGCTGACGTCATCATCCTTCTTGTCGCGAAATCGCGACGTTCTCGCTTGCGCGACGTGACACTTTCGGCTTCGGACACTCTTCTTTGCCACAAAAGGAACATGTCGCGAAATCGCGACACTTTGCTCTTCCGTACAACTCTCCTTGCCAACTCCAATAAAATGGAACATGTCGCGAAATCGCGACACTATGCTTCATGCAATGGCGAAATTTTTACATCTTTGTGCCTTGTGTTTTCACCTTGCCTCTTTTCATGAAATTTTGACTTGTAATATCATTGCTGCATCTTTCAATTCTACACTTTTGACTAGTAGCAAAATCGCTACACCTTAGTTTTCCTTTGTTTCAACATGTAGCGCCATCGCTACACCTTAGTTTCTCTTTGTTTCAACATGTAGCGAAATCGCTACACCTTCTTCTTGTGAATTTTTACTTGTGTCAAAATCGCCGCATCTCAGTTTTCTTAACTTCCGATTTGTAGCGAAATCGCTACACCTTTGTTTCCATACATTTCCAGCCGTGCTTTGAAATGCGAAACTTTAACATGCATGGAAATCGCTACTCTCTTCATTGCAAGCTCCTTTCCTCCATTTATGTCGCGAAATCGCGACACATTTTCTCTCTCCTCGCAAACTCGACATGTCGCGACATCGCGACATTTTGGGTGCATTTTCTCTCTCCTCTTTTTGTCGCGAAATCGCGACACATTTTCTCTCTCCTGAAACTCGACATGTCGCGACATCGCGACATTTTGGCGTGCATTTTCTCTCTCCCGCTTTTTGTCGCGAATCGTGATAAAAACATGTCGCGATATCGCGACGCTTTTCTTCCTTGTCTCTTTCTCGCCAATTTCTGAATCTGGTCACCTCTGTTTTGCTTGAAACTTTCTGCACTTGATCCGATCGACCTCCGAATCGCATCAATCGCATCAATCTGTCCGTGTTGACAACAATGACAATACTTTCTCAATGCTTTTGCTGCACCTTGCTCAACAATCTCCCCTTTGGAATTGTTGGCAACACACACGCAACCTTGCTCAACTTCTTCTCCCCCTTTGCCAATAATACCAAAGGGTCGTCGCAGACTCCCCCGAGTCTCTCGTACACCATTCTCAGGAAAATATCGTTATAGTTAGCAAAAATCATAAATATAAGCAAAACTATAAGTATATGCATGCATGCACCCATTGAGAATGTGATCCCTAATGATAGTCGGCTCTTGGGAATTGTGACCACTCCCAACTTATTCCTAAGGTACTCAAAAACATCCTTGGGCAATGGTTTTGTGAATATATCACCTACTTGCTCCGTAGTTGGAACAAAATCCAACTTGACCTCTCCTTCTCGCAACTTTATCCTTCAAGAAATGATATCGGATTGCAATGTGTTTGGTTCTTGAATGCATAATCGGATTCTTGGATATGTTGATAGCACTAGTGTTATCACATTTTATTGATATTGGCTCTTTGAAGTGGATACCAAGATCTTTCAAAGTTTGTCTCATCCATAATATCTGTGTACAGCAAGTTGTGGCTGCAATGTATTCTGCCTCTACAGTGGATAGAGAGACTGATTCTTGTTTCTTGTCGTGCCATGCTACCACCTGTCTCCAAGATAAAATGCTCCTCCACTTGTACTCTTTCGGTCATCAATGCACCTCGCCCAATCTGCATCGAATATGCAATCAAAGTGAAGTCTTTGCCTTTTGGGTACCACAACCCATAATCCATGGTACCTTTGAGGTACCTGAAGATCCTTTTTACAGCTGTGACATGAGTTTCTTTGGGACTTGCCTGAAATCTAGCAACCATGCATACTGCCTGTAGTATATCTGGTCTAGTAGCTGTTAAATACAACAGGCTTCCAATCATAGACCTGTACATTGTTTGATCCACATCTGGAGATTTATCATCCTTGCTCAACTTGCAGCCTGTTGTCATGGGAGTGCTGACCGGTTTACTGTCTTCCATTGTGAACTTTTTCAGCATTTCTTTTACATATTTAACTTGAGAAATAAAAATGCCTTTTTCATTTTGATTGACCTGCAGTCCTAAGAAATAAGAAAGTTCACCAATCATTGACATCTCAAATTCTTTTTTCATTTTAATTGATATGTCTTTGCAGGATTCATCCATGCTGCTGCCAAATATTATGTCATCTACATAAACAACAAGAAAAATAAGATGACCCTTCTCTGCTTTGACATATAAGTTGCTATCCACCAAACCTTTCTTAAACCCTTGTTTAATTAGATAATTATCCAACCTTGCATACCATGCTCGGGTGCCTGCTTTAATCCATATAAAGCTTTCTTTAACCCGCAAACAAAATCTGGATTGTCACCAAGTTGGAAGCCATCCGGTTGTTCAATGTAAACCTCTTCTTCCAGCTTTTCCATTCAAAAATGCTGATTTTACATCCATTTGATATACTTTGAAGTTTTTATGAACCGCTAATGCCGTAAACATTCTCGATTGCCTCTAGTCTTGCTACCGGTGCAAAAGTTTCTTCAAAATCAATGCCTTCAACCTGAGCATAGCCTTTACATACCAATCTTGCCTTATTTCTGACAACCTGCCCATCTTCATTCAATTTATTTCTAAAAACCCATTTAGTGCCAATTATGTTTTTATTTGTTGGTCTAGGTACTAATTCCCATGTATTGTTTTTCTCTATCTGATCTAGTTCTTCATTGATTGCCTTCATCCAACTTTCATCGCTGCTTGCTTCAAGCAACATTTTTAGGTTCAATACTAGATAACAGAGAATAGTTCCTCACCGCTGTTCTTCTTGTCCGAATACCATCCGTGGGATCCCCAATAACTGCTCACTTGGATGATTTTTCCGCCAGCTGTCCTGCTTTAAATTTCCTGTTTTCTTCTTCTTCGCATTCAGCTTTTACACCATCTCGGATCAATTTTCTGATTCTTCTCTGTTTCTTTTTCATCATCACCTTCAATGACTTCTTCATACATAGGGTAGTTTTCTTGATAAGTAGTTTCTTGTTCTCTACCTTCATCAACTTTCACATAAGCACTTTCAACAATTTTCTTCAACCTCTTGTTGTAACATGTGTAGGCCTTGCTTTTTGTTGAGTAACCAAGAAAGATACCTTCATCACCTCTATCTTCAAATTTACCGAGGTTATCTTCAGTCCGTTTTATGTAGCACTTGCTGCCAAATACTTTGAAATGTCTTGTTGTTGCCTTTCTGCCAAACCACAACTCATAAGGTGTTTTGCTTTCATGTGGTCTCAAAGATGCACCTGTTTTGAATGTAAACCGCAGTATGAACCGCCTCTTTCCAAAATCTGTCACCTATTTTGTTTTCTCGCCAGCATTGTCCTTGCCATTTCCTGCACTCGTTCTATTCTTCCTTTCTACAACACCATTCTCGTCGAGGTGTCCTAGCCGCTGAAAACCTGTCTTCTTATCCCATGTTTTTGACAAGATTCTGCAAATTCTTCTGAGATAAACTCTCCTCCCCTGTCTGATCTTAGGCATTTAATTCTTTTTCCTGATTGATTCTCAACAAGATTTTTGAAGGTTTTAAACATCTCAAAGGCTTCTGACTTGAGTTTCAAAAATAGTACCCATGTCATTCTTGAGTAGTCATCTATACACAACATAAAATATTTGTGTCCATTTATGCTTTCAGTTCTCATGGGTCCACATAGATCAGTGTGAATTAGTTCTAATGGCTTGCTAGTGAAGTATTCTTTTGCTTTGAAAGTGGCTCTGGTTTGTTTTCCCTTTTGGCATGACTCACAGATGCTATTTACAGGTTTGCCAATGTTTGGTATATCTCTAACTGCTCTTTTTGAACTGATTTTTGCCATATTGTCAAAACTAATATGCCCAAGCCTCTTGTGCCATAGCCAGTTTTCATCTTCCTGTCCAATCAAGCATGTTCCTTCTGCAGTTTCTGAAAGTGTATACATATTTCCAGAAGTTCTCAGTCTAGTGGCTATTAACTTTCCATTTTTTGTCTTTCTTACTTCACAGCCCTCCTTCTTGAAGATTACATCATGACCTCTGTCACATATTTGACTTACACTTAGCAAGTTATGCTTCATGCCAATTACAAACAAGACTTCTTTTGATTTTATATTGCCATCACCGATCTTGACTGATCCCTTTCCAACAATCTTTGCTCCATCATTATTTCCAAATTTCACGTAACCACCTTCATAATTCTGTAAATTCTCAAACTTTTGCTTGTCACCTGTCATGTGACTGGAACAACCACTGTCAAGTATCCAAGGTGCTGATTTGTTCTAAGCTTTAAAAGCAGTCTGGACAATCAAAGATTCCTTTTCTTTCCATTCTGGTTTGATAGCAGATTTTGCTACTTGTTTTGCCTTTGTCCTTTCATTAGCATGTGCCTATTTTTCAAGAAATTTCTGGTTTTGTTTCAACCCACTTGGCCGAGATTTTCTACCCTGATAATTATTTGATGCAAAAGTGCTTCTGCAGCTTCTAGCAATATGTCCAAAATTATGACAATTATAACATTCAACCGCATAATTCATTAAAGGAGAAAAAACATTTCTGCTGGTAAAATTCCTTTGAGATACATTATGCCCGCAATCTGAAATCTTATGGCCATAAGCATTGCATTTAAAACAATAACCAGTAAAATGCATGATTAAACCCGGGTGCCGGTCTTTGCCGCTTTGAAGTAGGAGCCATGACTCTTCTCCTCCTTGGATGTGTGACTTTTGTGAATCCATCTTTGTCAGTATTCTTCTTGAATCCGGCATTATTGTTTTCTTTTGCATGATTTGGTTTTTCTCGGTTCAACCCCGATCTTTTCTTCTTTCTTTATGGGTTCTATATTCAAGTTCTTTGAATCCTTTGAAGATTCTCCTTCATCAAAGCCTAAACCAAATTTTATGCCATAAGGCCTTTGGTTATTTAACATTTTATCCAACTTTACAAGACTTTCTTCAAACTTATGAAAATAGTTCAATTTTCTATTCATCTCCTCTAACCGCATCCTTAACTTAACAATGTCTTCCTCTAGCTTGCCGCATTCAACCTGCCTTTACAGCTTAATTGTTCATCAAGAACTTCGGACATTTTCTTGAATTCCTCTCGTCTCGTATTTTCAGATTGTTTATTATGTCCGTGGCATTCTCTAATTTCTTTGAAAATTTCTTATTCTTCTTCCTTTCTCGCACTCAACTCTTCAAGTGCAAAGAACCAATTCTCCTTCCAAATACACTTCAACTTCATCCTTGGAATTTTCATCACCTTCCCGATTTTCCTCTCGTTCTTTCTTCTTCAAGTGCCATGAACAGAGCTTCACCTCCTTCTTCTTCGACTCCTCATCCGTGCTTTCTTCGTAACCGCCGACATTCTTGGTTATGAAGCTTTTCTTCTTGAAGTTGTTCTTTCTGAAATTTTGTTTCTTCTTCCACTCACCTTTTTCTTGGTGTGACCCTTCACCATTTTTGGTTCTCTCCCGCATTGGACATTTGGCTACAAAATGACCGAATCCTCCACAATTGAAGCATTTAAAAGGTAGCTTCCCTCTATATTTTCCTTTTCCTTTTGTGAGTTTCTGAACAAAATTGGCTTCTGTTTCATCCAAGTTGTTCCTTCATCCTCGTATTCATGTTCAGCTTTTACATTCTTGTGTGCTTTAAAAGTCGCTTCTCTGTCTCGTAGACTTGGTTTGTCCTATTCTCATTTCATATTCTGTCAGGGAACCATGCAACTCATCCATGCTCAAGTTGTTTAGATCTTTTGCCTCTTCTATTGCAGAGACTTTGGAGTTAAATCTTTTGTGAAGTGTTTCGAGAACCTTTTTCACAACAACCGCATCATCAATTTCTTCACCGAGTCCTCTCGATTGCATTAATAATTCCGTTGACTCTCAAAGATATAAGTCTCTATGTTTTCATCTTCATTCATTTGCAGTGCTTCGAACCGTGCTCGATGAGTTTGCAGCTTTGCTTCCTTAATCTTACCGTCTCCTTCATGGATGCTCTTCAGCTTTATCCCACATGTCTTTTGCTGATTTACAACTCATGACTCTTATCGCTCACCGTCAACAAGCCCACACATTATGGCATTCTTAGCTTTGGAGTTGTTCTCAAATTTCTTTTTCTCAATAGATCTCGTTGGAGGGGTAGTGGGTGCTGTGTATCCACTATCTACAGAATCCCAAATATCATATCCCAATGCACTCAGATATGTTTGCATTCTAAGTTTCCAGAAGGTGTAATTTGTTCCATCAAATAAGGGAGCTTTGTTGGATGAAAATCCTTCACCGCCTGCCATTGTTTCTTCCAAGATCTCCTTAGCTGATTAAGCTTGTACAAGGAACCTTGCTCTGATACCAATTGATGTTCACACAATGACACCGAGAGGGGGGTGAATCAGTGTAGTTATTTAACTTCAAAACAGCAAGATTCAAAGACTGAAGCACATAAAACTTATAAAACCATAAGAACAAAATGAGAGCACACCACAACACACAATATAACGAGGTTCACCAATTTGGCTACTCCTCAAAAATTAACTGCTTGGACTTCAATCCAAATCCAGCCTTTGCAAAATTTCAATTTTACAACTTCTTTACCAAAGATCCACCGGAAGGAGCACCAACCCCCGTAATTTTCTGCCGCAATGGATGGAGCACCAACCCCTAGTACCAAGCACCAACTTGGACTGCAATTCTAATCAAATCAAAATGACATAAAAATGTCTTCACTACTAACTCGACCCTGACCGGTCTGTAATTTTAACAACCTCTGCACAATCTCATGTCTCTGCTTATTTCTCTATACATACCCTCTTTTCATAGCAATTCCCTTCTTACTGCAACAACTTCTATCTTTCTTCAACAATTTCTCTTTACAGCTATTCATTTATATACATCCAATCCGGCACGCAGTCGAATCATATACCCAACTATTCGAATTCTTTTCTCCTGCAAATAAGTGGCTGTTCGAAAATGACTGTTCGAAACCCTGCAATACGGCGTTTCGATTTCTTGTGGTATGGCTGTTTTGAATGCCGCAAACATATCTTCTCGAAAAGCATATCTCGATCCTTCATATTCGGCTCTTTGAATACAAGCAAAATGTCTGTTCGATTCCATGAGTGCGACCGTTCAAAAGCTATAAAAAATACTTTTCGAAAACCTTTCGATAATTTATATTTGATTCTTCGAATACATGCAAACGACTGTTCGAATGCATGACTGACACTTGTCAATCAGTAACTGCAGATCTGACATCAGTTACATTTTATGTAACCGGCTGCATGATGTGTTTTATGACACGTGTCACCATGCCTACTTTTTGGCTTTTACCTCGCTAACCCGTCGCCTATCGCGATATCGCGACATTTTTAACTTATGCCGACGTCACCCGAAGGTTGTCAAATCGGCTTTTCTTTCATCCTTCACGAAATCGTGACACTTTTCAACTTTGCTGACGTCATCATCCTTCTTGTCGAATATCATCCTTGTCGAGAAATCGCGACACTTCCGCTTCCGACACTCTTCTTTGCCAAATAAAAGGAACATGTCACGAAATCGCGACACTTTGCTCTTCCGTACAACTCTCCTTGCTAACTCCAATGAAAATGGAACATGTCACGAAATCGCGACACTATGCTTCATGCAATGGCAAAATTTTTACATCTTTGTGCCTTGTGTTTTCACCTTGCCTCTTTTCATGAAATTTTGACTTGTAATATCATTGTTGCATCTTTCGCCTCTACACTTTTGACTAGTAGCGAAATCGCTACACCTTAGTTTCCCTTTGTTTCAACATGTAGCGCCATCGCTACACCTTAGTTTCCCTTTGTTTCAACATGTAGCGAAATCGCTACACCTTTGTTTCCATACATTTCCAGCTGTGCTTTGAAATGCGAAACTTCAACATGCATGGAAATCGCTACTCTCTTCATTGCAAGCTCCTTTCCTCCATTTATGTCGCTGAAATCGCGACACATTTTCTCTCTCCTCGCCGAAACTCGACATGTCGCGACATCGCGACATTTTGGCGTGCATTTTCTCTCTCCTACTTTTTGTCGCGACATCGCGACATTTTGGCGTGCATTTTCTCTCTCCTACTTTTTGTCGCGAAATCGCGACAGAAAACATGTCGCGATATCGCGACGCTTTTCTTCCTTGTCTCTTTCTCGCCAATTTCTCGAATCGGGTCACCTCTCGTTTTGCTTGAAACTTTCTGCACTTGATCTGACTGACCTCTGAACTGCATCAACTGCATCAATCTGTCTATGTTGACAACAATGACAATACTTTCTCAATGCTTTTGCTGCACCTTACTCAACATATTCTAGATAAGAAAAATTATACCAGTATTCTTTAAAATGCTACATAATAGCAAAATAAGTAGGGCACATCAAATATTGAGGTTCCTAAAGCGTAAAATCATCCCACCACAAGTTGTAAATCCCTCCAAAAGATACAAATTCAAATTTTTGTCAAGTTATACATGTGCTTAATTGTAAAATGCTTGATATAGTGCAGCAAGAAGAAATTTCTCAAGTAGTAGGTGGCAAAAGATATGTTTTCACAAGGATAAAACCTACATATTACTATGGCCTACAAGGATGCATGAGGGCATGCATCAGTTCAAGTTGGGGAGGATGATGAGGCCTAGAAATGCCTCATTATAACACTATGTTTGACATATAAAAAACTTCCACATTACCAAACATGACAAAGTTAATTGCCAAATAGTTGATTAGAATATATTACTTGTTAAGTATTTGCATGATTTCATGTTAGGAATATTATACCCCTGTTTTGACTATTTTTAGCATTTTATAATTGATTTTGCTTGATTAAGTAGCAATTAAAACATGCATTTCAATTAGCAAAATGTTGTATGCTAATGTCCATTAATTTCACAAAGGTTTTTTAATGTTTTCCGACCTTTTGAACTTGTTTGAAATCCACATTGGAGCCAAATTTCTAGGACTGTCATAAATCTAGAACAACTGTAGAGGACAGCCATATAAAAACCAGCAAGTTATCACTTTATAGGAGCACCTTGAAGTTTTCAAGAAAAACATGAGGAAATAGATGGAATGAGTTCAGAAGGACTAAAGAATACATCTAACCTATTTAGAAGCATTTCCACATGGTCTAAATAGGCATCAACATGGTATAACAAAGCAGCACTATTGCACGGTTTCAGCATGGTTTCCTGATAAATGAAATGCATTATTTTGATAAGCAACATGATATATTCCCTTGTATTAATATTTAAATTATTTTCCATGTGCTAATTGGTCTAAAAACTTGAAAATAGCACCAATGATTTGTAATTGTGCAGCAAAAATAGGGAAATGCAAAAATCACCATGTAAATTCCATCCAACTACCAATGAATGGCAAGGCCTGGAATTTACCAACTAAAGAAGGTAAAAATGGTTGGTATCACCTCCTAGAAGTTGGAATAAATGACCTACCTAAACAAACCAATTGAAATTAATATTCTAAATGTATTTTGGGCATAAAGTGCACCTATAGCCAGTTATTCCAAAGATCTTCAAAATAACAGGGGAACATGCCTCTTTTTGAACACCTACAGTTTTTAAGCGGTTGAAATGGTAAAGCAAGGGTGAGAAGATATAGGAACAACCTTCTACAACTATCCCCACAATTCCCTACTACCATGAGACATAGCTCATAAGCAAACAATCAATGATACAACCTGCCCTGTCCTGAAATAGACCCAGTCAGTTGCAGAATATTAGGCAAATCAAATGTAAAATAGAATAGGATATTTTGTGCATGTAAATAGATAATTAGACATTATAAATAATATAGCTCCCATATTGGTAGAGCTATTAGAAAAATAGGAGTTAGTAGCAGTAGATTCAGATTGTAACAGAGTGCAACAGCAGAGAAGTGTAATGTTGTTTTTGGAATAAATAAAAGTGCAAGTTCATCATTTTTGTTATGCATGAGTGTGTGAAATATAGCAAGTAAGAGGAGTTCATACCTTCTTCTGGAAAATGAAGTAAGGGCTACTTCCAGGCCTAGGAAAAGGACTGATAAGATAGGTTTCCTTCTAATTTCTACTGCAGCAAAATTTAGCTGAATAATTGTCAATTTCATCTTTGTTTCACACTAACTTTTGTTACAGTTTCATGATCTATTTCCATGTTTATAATAAACTTGTATATTTCTTAAGTGTGTGTTCATTGATAGATTAGTTATTATTCCATGTTTCAATAATTTGCAGTATTAGTTCAATTTCTTTACTTTCAGCAACTTTTACCAGTTTTTTGTATTTTTATTTTACTGTCAGCTACTGCAATAGAAGATTGACAACCTTTTGAAATAGAACACTAACAGGTGTTAACTTGTGTGCTTGTAATTCAAAAACTTCATTTCTAAAAAATTCATTAGGTTTAAATTCTACAATTGTACTTAGATATTAGTTTCTGTAATTTAGAATCAGGTTTCCATTTTTGTAAGTAAATTAGTTTATTTTATGTAAGATAGGATTAAAAGGTGATCTAAAACCCCTAGATAATATGTTCTGCCAATAAAACCTGCTACTCCCAAATGAACTAAATTGCAACCCTACTTAAATTTTTCTCTCATAAATAGCCTTGGACACTGCCTTGGATTGACAAATCATTGAGATTTAATGATTCTAATAATGACACACATCACCACCATGCTTAGAGCATCCTTGGTATTATCATTAAAGGTATGTTAGCATAAGGGAAATTCCAACATGGAGGTTTCTAAATTTCATAGTTCTAGGTTCAAGCACTTCATCTTATCATGGATTCAAGCATAATACCCATTGATATTCTCTAAATTTAACCTAATCCCTTCTAGCACCATCAATATTTATTGCACAACCTCCCTTGAAATAACAAGTTTGAAGCTGATATCATAGGCCCTGGCCTATCTATGGTGAGGGTCATAATGTGAGCCACATGCCTCCACTAATTCATAGCAACAATGCACTTGGGGAACCAGGTAGTAAGCCAAACAATTAGTCCAAATCCTTGTAGAGGACTCATATTCACTTTTGAGACACCTTATCTCACACTTCTTATGCTTTTTGACAGTTTTGGGTCTACCACATTCTCTATCGCATCTTCAAAATATTTTAGAGGCTTCATATATGGAGTCTACTTTTGGGTGTCTCTCCTTGAAATAGAGTGAGATGCTAAGGATACTCATGATGATGAAGCAAAAAACACACTTCTCTTAGACTCTATGGTTTCCATGAGCTTTTTGGAATCTTGAAACTTTTCTATCCTTTGCTCGTACTACTCAACCCTTAGTGCTTCATGTCCAAATATTTTAGGTGCTTGAGGAATAATAAAGAAGACTTGGGGAAGGGAGGATATTAATAGGATTAACATTCCCTCAACTACAATTAATGTGCATATTAAGATTTCAATTATGTTTGGTTGGCAAGAATTACTATGATATTTTCTAGGCTAACAAGGCTCATTTGTTTATGTACATCCTCTTGTGATTGGCCAATTTCAAATTTGTAGTCATAACATCATCAACCTTTAATTTCATGCCAATTAAGCTTTTCATATCATCTATCAAAGTTTTGATCATATGGTCTAGAGTTTCCTTTCCCAAGGGTCCCTTTTGGCATGATATGTGAGGCACCAAAAGTTGTATTTTTAGTTTAAAGTACCTACCTCAAAAACATTGGAAAAACTAGACAAACTGGAGGGTTTGATGGATCGTATGGGTCCCTTTATAGTGATGCTACATCTAGAGGGCCTTTTTATTTCTTTGAATTTGGAATATCTTTCATTGATCACCGAAAATATCCACACAAGTGTGTAGTGCCACCTAGAGTATTAGTCACATGGCCCTGGCTAATGGGTCTTGAGTCATAAGGTTGGCATGATGGACTCTTGTCATGAGCTTATGGGGATTGGATTTTCTTGAAATATTGAAGCATTATGGGATATCCTCTATACATACATGGACAATGATACTTGAGTTCATGCAACCTTTAAAAATCTTTGGGATATGTGAAGCTTTCCCAATATTTCTAGAAGAGGGTGTTCTGGTATGAGAAGCATCACTAGCACTATCAATTCATTTTTTACTTAAGGCTTGACAATATTGGTTGCACAATTTTTATCTGGGGACCTTCTCACCACCCTCTTGAATTTTAGGTAGAGTCACATTAATGAGGCCCACGCATCATGCTTCCTTTGAAAACAAGCATAGATAAGCTTCTAGAGGTTATTGTGGTGCAATCTCTCCACTTGAGCTCTCATAGGGATATCAACTACATGCAACAACCTCACCACCTATTCAAATTTTTGGTATGCAATATAGATTTGAGTAGGTCATGGAGGGTTTACTTTTAGTTGTTCTCCAAGAGAACTCATCTGGAGGGATTGAAGCTCTTTATAAAATATTTGACTCAGGATATTATTTGCATGGTGATAAAGCATGGATTCATCTATCAATATTGTTTGAGTATTTCTTTACCTACATCATCTTCATACCGTGTTTAGTTATGCTTGAGTGAAGTGTGAGCTATTGCATTTAAGGAAGCCTTAGTCATATTTTGGCACATGAAGTCTCTTTTTCTTATCATCCAAGCAAGGTCAAAACTTAGCCCATGCCTATTGGCTCAAGAATTTCATAAGGATTTGAATATGAAATTTTGGCTACCCATTGATCCATTTGGTCATTGAGAATGAAGGAATGTATATCATCCATGGAAAATTTTGATTCACACAACTCTTCAACCATGAAATTTTGGTCAATGCTTTGCGTAGTTGCATGCAAGTGTTTGGCATGATGCATGTGGAGTAGCTCTGATAGAATATTAATCCTAGTCCTATATTGGGTTTCTAGGACCATGAGTATCTATTCTAGATATAGATAGCCCCCTAGTTTAGCAATAAAGTCCCTAGATAAGCAAATACTAAATGAGACCAAGAGGTTGATCACCACTATATCTTGTAGTATTGTAAGGCTCGAACAAGCATATAAAGTGAGTGAAATACCTTTATCTACCCCCAATATTTAAACTAAGCTCTTGTCTAGTTGTATCATCTTTTTATCAATATGTTGATAAGCCAATCTTAATGCATCTACCAACCCTCTTGGCATAACTGAAGTAGTTGACCTGAATTCTATCATGCAATTGTGGATCAGTTTATCACCATGGATAAATGTCAAGTAATATGACATGGGTATAGCCTAACTCATTTTTTAATCAATTTTTTTCAAGACTATTGATGTTTCTATTGTCCTAGTCCCTTTTGTTCCTCTACAACTTTCTTGAGGTGCTCCTTCTGCTCGGGGATGGACAAAATGTCTCTTATAGGCATGATCACCATGGATCTCTTTAGATGATCAATCATGTTAAATGATCCCAAAGAATGGGTCTTATGAGTAACACTTGGTAGCAACTAATCTTTAGGCCTCTTTGCAATTGATTGATGAATTTAACAAATCTTGGCATAAGTGCATATTGCTTTGGGACTTTGGGGATGTTTCATGTAGGGACCACTAGAAGTTTTGATATGTTCTGATTTGGTGGGGTCATGGTGGAAATATCCTTTCTAGGATCATCTGGTTTGCTCTAGATATTTAGGGCCACTTGATTACCATTTTCTAACTCTTCTAGTGCCTTCCTTTTATCCCTTGTCATGTAGTCTAATTAGACTTGTGGCTTGCTAGACACCACAATTCTCATTTCATAAAATATAGCATACACCTCCTCATTCCAGGTGACTAGAATAATACTTAAAAGGAAAAAATATTGAATCATGGAGGGATGGGAAATGGAAAGGTTGGCTTTGTGCTTATGTTTCTACCCCTGAATGAGAGATAGATGCTTGGACATGCACCATCTATTTGACACTACTATGAACTATTGAGATATTCCTCTAGAATAGGTATTGGGAGGGTAGTCATTTAGGTATTAGTAGTACCATGTAGTAGAGTCCTTTGTATAATTTTTTTACATGGGGGTTATGTCTCTAGCAGGGTTAGGAGGTTTCTACTACAATGGGGTTGGAACAAGAATTATCTATTGATCATATATCTAGGTCTAGTTTACATCTTTTTTGGCCTAGCATTAGGGCCTCTGATATAAGGGGAGGTATATAGCCCTAATTTTTTTTCTAGAAAGAGATCTCAAATTATTTTTATATTAAAACCTCTAGGCATTTTGTTGTCTCCTTAAGGCCAATACTTCATTGAAGACTATCTTGAGCAAATTTCTTATTTAATCTAGCTTAGTAAAGGAGTGGAGGATTGTAGTGAAAGGACCAGGTCAAGGAGAGTAGGGATTGTGATTGGGTTCATAGTTGAAATAGGCTAAAAGTTCATAGGTTGCACAACCAGAGGATGCTAATATGGATGTTGAATGTTTGGGAAGAGGGGGACTAGGAGTTAGATTTCTTATCTGAATGAGGTCGTTTTTAGCTTAAATGGCTATCCCATAAGTTTTTGGAAAGATTTTTTTCCCCTAAACTTGACCATCATAGAAATTTTAAAATTGAAAGCCTTAAAATAATATATGAATATCATACCTAAGGGGGTCAATTTTCATTTGATATCTTGTACTAGGTCTTATAAAACCATGTATTGAAGTCATCCATTTTTTCCATGGGTGCTCTTTTGATGGTTGTTAGCTGCCCCAAGAGTGATACTCCATTGGTCTTCTCCCTAAATCTATCAACCATTAGATCAATGAGTTGGTCCTATATCTCGACTGAATGTGGAGTCAAATTTATATAGCATTATCTAGAATTTCCTCTAAAGGATGCTATCAATAATCTTAGAGCTACATTTACTCTTTGATGTTGTGAATCACACATAAGCTAACCATATGATACAAATATTTTGTGAAGAACACAAGCTTATACTGAGAATGGGGTGAAGAGTATAAGATCAACTTTTACTTTTCTTTCCCAAGCAATATTATCCAATATTATCACTGGAAATATCAATAACAGTAATCAAAGCAATGCACAAATCATCATACAAAAAAGAGACACCAATTTAATGTAGTTCACCTAATGTGGGCTACTCCATGAAGAAAATATTTCTACTAAATTTTCTCAACAAATCTTCTTGGGAATCAATTCCCTATTACAATGCTTATGGACCTCTATCCAAAGGAGACACCAATCCCCTAATGCTTTTATTTGTAGATCTCTCTCCATAGGAGAACTCTTTCCCATTTTCTTTGGTTCATGGCACTTGATCTAGGAGACCTCTATATCCTCAACTGGTTTGTGGATCTCTCTCCATAGAATAACTCTATCTTCCTAGCTGGTTCATGGATCACACTCCACAGGATAACTCTTTCCCCTTGATCTATTTCATGGATCTCTATCCACAGGAGAACTCTTTCTCCTCTGCTCTATTTCATGGATCTCTATCCATAGGAGAAATATTTTCCCTCTGCTCTGGTTGATGATCTTCTAGAAGACTTCTACCCCCACTACGTTGGCTTGTGGATCTCTCTCCACATAACCTCTATCCTCACTGCCCTAGATAATGGATCTCTATCCACTGGAGACTATTGTCCTCTACTATATCACCACCAAATATTGCTCTCACCTCTTCTTAGATTTGCATCAAACTCTATCCTAAGTGTAGTAAAAATCTTTTGTAACTCTGTCTTAGGTCTAGCACAAATCTGCTCACAAATCTATACCAAACTCTATCCTCAAATCTATCTTCAATTCTTAACATAAAGCTTTCTCTAGTCACAAATTAACTCTACTTATTTTTTCCCTAAGCCTTAACACAAAGCTGGAACAAATAAATCAATCAACTCTTCTCTCAAGTCTTCACAAATACTTGCTCAAATATACCTTCAAGTTCTCTCAATAACTTCCTCAATATGCTCTCAAGTCTTCACCAAGACTTGCCCAAATTTGTCGACAAGTCTTCACCAAGACTTACCTCAAATTTGCCTACAAGTCTTCACCAATACTTACCTCAATTCTACCTATAAGTCCTCTTAATAACTTGCTCAATCTGCTCTCAAGTCTTCACCAAGACTTACCTCAAATTTGCCAACAAGTCTTCACCAATACTTACCTCAAATATGCCTACAAGTCCTCTCAATAACTTGCTCAATATGCTCTTAAGTATTCACCAAGATTTACCTCAAATCTGCCTACAAGTCTTCACCAAGACTTACCTCAAATTTACCTACAAGTCTTCACCAGTATTTACCTCAAATCTTCCTTCAAGTTCTCTCAAGAACTTGCTCAATATGTTCTCAATACATGCTCAAAAAAACTCATAAAATATGCTCAATCAGTCTCAAATATTGCACACAAAGTTATCAAATGCTTTGTCTAATCTTCAAGGTAATTCCTTTAACTCGAAGCAGTTTAGACATATTCTATTAAGAATTAGTTTAACCTCTGGAACATATAGAGAATGATGTACTCTATCAAAAACTCAATATGTTCTACTCAATAATTAAGTCTGTCACTTTCACAAATCTATTTTCTAATGTTTGCACATTCACTTTCAATATCACAAAAATCCAATGCTCAAGAAATTCACTCAATCATTCAATCAATGAAACACAGCTTGCTCACTAACCCTAAACAAGTGATTTCAACTTCAAATAAATAGCGTAATGTGATTCTCAAACCCTAACTCAAATATTTCTCAAACTCTATCTCAAATTAAATCATCCATAAACAAGGTGCACTTAAACTTTCTCATACATTTCCAACAATACTCATCAATTCTTTTCACTCCACCTTCTATTTCATACATTCATTTTAAACACTCTAAACAAAAGATAGTGTGCCCATACCTTTTTGCTTTGATGGAGATATGTCTTCAAAACCTGTTTTACTCACAACCAAATTCTTTTGCCAATTCTAGGTTAGATAGCAATAGTTTATCTCAAAATATCCACACAAATATTCACCTCAATAATTATTTCATCATTCAACAAAAACAATAAAATGTCAAGTCACAAATACACCTTATCACTCCTTTAAAACAAAGTTCAATACACATTAAAATAAAATTCCTTGTTTACACCTTATAATCTCCAATCCTTTATTTATTTTCTAAGCATTCAAAAATAAAATATTTATTCAACAACCCTTATGACTCCCTAACATTTCACATATGCCCTTTTTAATTATCACATGGACTTAAAATACTTTTCGCATTCTAAAATCTTTGGCAATATTAACTTAAAAATTGCATACCTTATTGTTGGTCCATGTCACCAAAAATATTGTGCATGTCTCAACGACTAGTGCCCAACGACCAGTGCCCAAACTCGAACCCATGACCTAGCCATCGTAAAACCTAGCCCAAGGCTAGGCTACCGCTTGGGCTACACACCCACACATGAACCAAAGGTCCACACTTCCGTATTAAAGCTACCTCTCACAAATTTTGGCAAAAATAAAAACTCCTTTCCTCTTTCACAAAAACTGAATGGTGTAGGATTTGAAACCATGATATTCCCTTCATAAGTGCCTTAGCCACACCTTCGACCACTGTCTGTGCTACCCAGCACCTTGGAATATTTCTATCGCTCCACATGAATGTCAATACAAGTTTGCCTCCCTTATTTAAAAGCTCACGAATATATTTCAAAAATGGAGCGCACGAATTCAATTGTCACTTGGGCGTACCAATTGCATTAGACCTTTGGAAATGAAAACTATTTCTTATTAATACTCTTACCTTTGCATTGAAACACGTCAGCC
Source organism: Wollemia nobilis (assembly GCA_028583015.1). Taxonomy (NCBI): domain Eukaryota; kingdom Viridiplantae; phylum Streptophyta; class Pinopsida; order Araucariales; family Araucariaceae; genus Wollemia; species Wollemia nobilis. The sequence continues at coordinate 3,906,644 of JAQPPZ010017206.1, read as the reverse complement.
CTCTTTGCTTTTGAATTCGAATTAAAATTTGAAACTTTGGCATCATTAATTATTTAAATTAAAATTTTAACCTTAGGTTAAAATATTTTAATTTAAATAAATTAAAACATTTGCTAACCTTTATAACCTACTCAATGGGCCTTGTCAGGGATATATATTTTTTAATGATTTATTGGACCTTGTTATTCTTCACCTCTTCCTTTTGCCCAAATATTATAATATTAAATATTATAATATTATTATTTCTTTTCAAACTTACTTCTATTTTCTTGGATATTCCATATTTTTAGCCTCTTTAGGCATATAATATTTAAAATAAATATTATACCCTTTTCCTTTTAACAACTTCCTTGCTTTTTGGAGAAATCAACCTTTTGATCTTAATGACAATAAAAATGGACATCAAGCCTCTTGACATCAATGATAACAAAACTTGATCAAATTTCCAACAATCTCCCCCCTTGTCATTGATGGAAACCCTTTTTCTTTAAGCATTCATTTTACCTTTTTCAATTCTGCTCCCCTTGAGAAACTGCTCCCCCTGACTAAATGCTCTCCCCCTAACTCAAATCTCTCTCCCTTTGACATCAATGACAAAGGGACACCTTTGGGGCTAAATATAAGTGTAGCACCCTAAAATTGGCACAGTTAAACCTTAATAAAAAGATAAAAATTTGAATTTTAACCCCAAACCGCCCGTTAACCACCCGTTACCCGCTTTCCTTGTTTTTCATACCATTTTTAGGATTTGTTTTGACCATTGGAAGATATCGTCGTAGATCATATGAAATCATCCCAAATCTGACGAATTCATCTGGAACAGAACGTCCAGACGATTTCATCCCAAAATCGAATTTTCATAATTAGCTTTTGTTTCAACAGCTTCTCTAACTTGGGCAGAAAGTGTGTTTGTGTAGTTAGAGTCTTCCCCGTTGGAGATCTCCCAAATTGGGATGATCTCCAACCTCTTAACCTCTCCCTAATCCTATATAAACTAGGATTTTCTTAGTTTATCCCCCTAAACCCCATAGCTGACGGATTTCCCTGCAAATTTAGTTCCTTGTGCCTTAGAACACCTTCATACTTTTGTTTGCATTGCATATTTTCAAGTTTTCTTGCAAGAATCTTACTGTTCTTTAGTTGGAGCAAGCTTGGATCGTCGTAGGCGATTCTAGATGATTTTGGACGATCCTGTCTCAGATCGATGACGATCTCGTACGATTGGAGGCGATCTCGACTGTAATCCAGATTGGGGGAAATCAAAGCCCAGAGTTTGCATTTCCTTATTGTTTTTCTGCATTTCTTTATGCATTATCTTAGTTATTATATTTATGCATCCTGGAGTTCACCTCATTTAGTATAGATGCATGATACGGTCAAAATAAATTGTCAAATTGATGCATTTCCTTTTAATCGCTATATGGATTCATCATTTGGACAAGTTTACTATTATTTCCATCATTTCCCCTTGCTTTTGCAATTGCATTTTTGGTATTTTGTATTTGTTTCTGTGATTGCAGGTTTTTGATGAATGACGAATTCGTCAGATCGAAAATGATCTCATCTGATCTCAAACGACCGATTGAGATTGGAGACGATTCTATGTAATTCCAAACGATTACATATGATTTGAGATGATTTGGACTTCTACAAACCTCAGAATCTTCATCAGACATCCGAAATCATGTATATTCTATCTTATTTAGCATATTCTCTGTGTTTAGCATCTATTCATGTTTTTTGTATCCATATAAATCAACATTGGCATATAGAATAGTTTAGATTCATCTTGGCCAAACCTAGGAATTGAATGATCAAAACACAAAATGAACACATCAAACCTACTATCAACCTAGGCATGGAAAATGCCACTCAAAAGTTTCCTGGTGAACCCACCATCTATCAAAAATTCACCCTTATACCCCTCCCCCGAGAGGCAGGACCTTCAAAGGGCCTCTCAGTCCGAGGTATTGTCCCATCCTTCTCGCATCCCCTTCTGGGCGTGGATCCTATAGCCTGAAGGTAAGGATGCAAAAAATTTGGAGCGATACAATAAGACTCTTAGATCAATTCCCTCCCCACCTCCTCTCCTTAAGGTGAATAATTTTAGGGTGGGAGTATCTCTACTCCCAACATACAATGCTCTTTTTCTTTGTCCATATTCTTCCTCAACTGATCCTTCTAATTATTTTGAGTATTCTTGTTCTTGCTTATCTCTAGAAATTATGTTCTACACCACTTAGTCATATGCCCAACATTATTGCACTTATAACACTTAATGTTGTAGTTCCTATAAGGTGCAAATGTCTTGAAGTTCCTCCTAGTGAAGCCATATCCATTCCTATCATGAACCCTACAATGAATTGCTTTATGACCAAACTGATTACAAGAGTAACAATACCCTTGAAAGAGATGCCCATTTCTAAAATTTCTCTTGGTAAAACCATATTCCTTCTTTTCATGTGTCCTACACTGCATAGCCTTGTGACCAAACCTATGACATGAGAAGCAATGTCCTTTGAAGAAATATTTCCTTTGACCCATTGGTCTCTTAGTCCTTTCTTCCATGTGATGTTCCATGTTCCTTATTTTTGCATTGTTTCCTTCCTTGGTGAACCTTTTATTTTTTAACTTATCCTCATAAGTCTCACTTTCTCCTTCACTCTCTTCTTCTGAAGCTTCTTCTTATTTGGAGCTTGAGCTTGAATCCTCTTTTTGTGCTTCCTATTTCCCTTGTCCTTCTTCAAAACCAAGTCCAGTCCTCATGAATGGAGATCTTTGTGTTTTGATAATATCATCCAAATATTTTGAGCTTTTCCTGAACTGATATATCTTATTATTAAACTTTTCAAGTCCTTTCCTTAGAATGTTAGCTTCATGTTTCAGTATTTCACATTCTTGCTCTTTTATCTTTAATTATTCAATCATGTCTTCTTCAACTCCTTTTTTCTTTTCAAATTTAACTCTCAATTCATTGAGATCTTGTATAAGCCTTACTTTTATTTTCTCATCTTCTTGAACTTGATCCTTCAATCTTGAATTTTGCTTCCTAACCTTTTTCAATTCTTTAAGAGCAACAACAAGTTCTGCTTCTATATTGTGCCTTCATTCTCTGATTCTTCCTCTAGATCCTCAAGAGCATCTTCATATTTTTCTTCACTGCTATTAAACCCATTATTTATACAGTGATCTTCAATATTTTCAAAGTTACCACAAATAAAGCATTTGAGTATTCTTGGTTCCTTCTTTCTTCCACTCTCATGAATTTTAATTATCGGATCATATTTTTCTTCTTCTATGGACATGAAGATAATTTCTTATTTTTCACTATCTAAGGATCTTCCATCACTATCACTTGAACTCTTGCATGTCTTGTCTACATAGAAAATCTTCTTATATCTTTGGAAAAACTTATTATCATGTTTGTTCTATCCATACTTTCTATTTTTTTTATACCTGGATTTTCCTGCTTCCTTGTTCTTATGATCCTATTTCTCTTCACCATTGCTACTTCCATCTTCTAGATAGTTATATGCATAGTGACCATATTTACCATAATTGAAATACTTAACTATTTTTGTACCTTTGTGCTTTCTTGAGTCCTTGTTCCTTCTATCATAGTTTGCTTCTTCATCACTGGATGACTCATCACTTGAATCTGAATTCTTATCTTTTGTCTTCTTTGCTACTTTGAAGTCTACCTCTTTCTTGGAGATAGGATCCTTTCCTATTCTCATCTCAAAATATGTGATAGTTCCATGTAACTCATCCATAGTCAAATTTTTAATATCTCTTGTTTCTTCTATGGCTAAAACATTTTCACTATGCCTCATAGGAAGTGACATTAAAACCTTTTGACAAACATCTCATTCTTCAAATTTACACCCAAGTCCTCACATGGAGCTAACAACCTCATCCACATAAAGTAAGTATGTAGTAATGTCTTCCTCATCCTTCATCTTCAAGTCTTCAAATATTTTCTTGTAATTTTGCAATTTTACCATCTTGAATTTTTTATCTCCCTCATATGTTTTATTCAACTTTTTCTAATGTGTAATGCATAACTTTTACAAACTCTTCTTCACGTAAACCACTTAATATTGCACTCATTGCCTTTGCATTATATAGAGGTAGGATATTACCATATTTATTTGTAGGAGAACTAGCTAGAGGTGTGTATCCATCCTCAACTGCCTGCCATGTCTCATATCCTTGTGCCATCAAGTAAGTCTTCATTCTTATGTTACAAAAATTATAATTGTTCCCATCGAAAAATGGCATCTTATTTTCTAAATATCCACTCTAATATGCCATCTGTTTTCCTGTATACTTTTCCTTCAAGCTGTTAAACTCTTATGAAGGAACCTGCTCTGATACCAATTGAAGAACACAAGCTTATACTGAGAGGGAGCTGAACAATATAAGATCAACTTTTACTTTTCTTTCCCAAACAATATTATCCAATATTATCAATGGAAATATCAATAGCAGTAATCAAAGCAATGCACAAATCATCACACACAATAGAGACACCAATTTAACGTGGTTCACCCAATGTGGGCTACTCCACGGAGAAAATATTTCTACTAAATTTTCTCAACAAATCTTCTTGGGAATCAATTCCCTATTACAATGTTTATGGACCTCTGTCCAAAGGAGACACCAATCCCCTAATGCTTTGATTTGTGGATATCTCTCCACAGGAGAACTCTTTCCCCTTTTCTCTAGTTCATGGAACTTGATCTAGGAGACCTCTATCTCCTCAACTAGTTTGTGGATCTCTCTCCACAGAATAACTCTATCTTCTCAACTGGTTCATGGATCACACTCCACAGGAGAACTCTTTTCCCTCTTACTTGATTTCATGGATCTCTATCCATAGGAGAATTATTTCCCCTTGCTCTAGTTCATGGATCTCTATCCACAGGAGAAATCTTTCCCCTCTATTCTGGTTGATGATCTTCTAGAAGACTTCTTCCCCCACTACTCTAGCTTGTGGATCTCTCTCCACATAAGACCTCTATCCTCACTGCCCTAGCTAATGGATCTCTATCCACTAGAGACTGCTATCCTCTACTCTATCACCTCCAAATCTTACTCTCAAATCTATCTCAGATCTGCACTAAACTATATCCCAAGTGTAGTATAAATTTTCTCTAACTTTGTCTCAGGTCTAGCACAAATCTGCTCACAAATTTGTACCAAACTCTATCCTCAAATCTATCCTCAAGCCTTAACACAAAGCTTGATCTAATAACAAATCAACTCTGCTTAGATTTTCCCCAAGCCTTAACACAAATCTTGAACAAATCAATCAATCAACTCTGCTCTCAAGTCTTCACAAAGACTTGCTCAAATCTACCTTCAAGTCTTCTCTCAAGAACTTGCTCAATATGCTCTCAAGTCTTCACCAATACTTTCCTCAAATCTATCCTCAAGTCTTCACCAAGACTTACCTCAAATCTATCTCTCAAGTCTTCACCAAGACTTGCCTCAAATATGCTCTCAAGTATTCACCAAGACTTACCTCAAATCTACCTACAAGTATTCACCAAGACTTACCTCAAATCTACCTTTAAGTCCTCTCAAGAACTTGCTCAATCTACTCTCAAGTCTTCACCAATACTTGCCTCAAATATGCCTACAAGTCTTCACCAAGACTTGCCTCAAATCTACTCTACAAGTCTTCACCAAGACTTACCTCAAATTGCTCTACAAGTCTTCACCAAGACTTACCTCAAATATGCCTTCAAGTTCTCTCAATAACTTGCTCAATATGCTCTCAATACATGCTCAAAACAACTCACAAAATATGCTCAATAAATCTCAAATCTTACACACAATGCTATCAAATGCTTTGTCTAATATTCAAGGTAATTCCTTTAACTTGAAGCAATTTAGACATATTCTATTCAGAATTTGTTTAACCTCTGGAACATATAGAGAATGATGTACTCTATCAAAAACTCAATATGTTCTACTCAATCATTAATTCTATCACTTTCACAAATCTAGTTTCTAATTTTTGCACATTCACTTTCAATATCACTCAAATCCAATGCTCAAGAATTTCACTCAATCATTCAATAAATGAAACACAACTTGCTCACTAACCCTAAACAAGTGTTTTCAAACTTCTTCAAACAAAGATCACAATGTGGGTCTCAAACCCTAACTCAAATATTTCTCAAACTCTATCTCAAATCAAATCATCCATCAACAAGGTGCACTTAAACTTGCTCATACATTTCCAACAATACTCATCAATCCTTTTCACTCCACCTTCTATTTCATACATTCATTTCAAACACTCTAAACAAAATATAGTGTGCCCATACCTTTTTGCTTTGATGGAGATATGTCTTCAAAACTTGTTTTACTCACAACCAAATCCTTTTGCCAATTCTAGGTTAGATAGCAATAGTCTATCTCAAAATCTCCACACAAATATTCACCTCAATAATTATTTCATCATTCAAGAAATACAATAAAATGTCAAGTCACAAATACACCTTATTACTCCTTTAAAAATAATGTTCAATACACATCAAAATAAAATTCCTTGTTTACACCTTATAATCTCCAATCCTTTATTTATTTTCTAAGCACCCAAAAATAAAATATTTATTCAACAACCCTTATGACTCCCTAAACATTTCACACATGCCCTTTTTAATTATCACGTGGCCTTAAAATACTTTTCGCATTCCAAAACCTTTGGCAATATTAATTTAAAAATTGCATACCTTATTGTTGGCCCATGTCACCAAAAATATTGCGCACATCTCAACGACCAGCACCTAAACTCGAACCTGCAACCTAATCTTCCACAAGCTTTAGCCCAAGGCTATACTATCGCTTGGGCTACACACCCACACATGAACCAAAGGTCCACGCTTTCGTATTAAATTTACCTCTCACGAATTTTGGTGAAAATAAAAACTCCTTTCCTCTTTTGCAAAAATTGAATGGCGTGGGATTCGAAACCATGACCTTCCCTTCACAAGTGCCTTAGCCACACCTTCGACCGTCGTTTGTGCTACCCAACGCCTTGGAATATTTATGTCGCTCCACATGAATTTCAATACAAGTCTGTCTTCCTTTATTTAAAAGTGCTCACGAAATATCTTCTTTCGAAAATGCAGCGCACAAATTCAATTGTCACTTGGGCATTCGAATTGCATTAGACCTTTGGAAATGAAAATCATTTCCTATTAATACTCTTTCCTTTGCATTGAAACACGTCGGCCCTCTTTGCTTTCGAATTTCAAATTCGAATTAAACTTTGAAACTTTGGCGCCATTAATTATTTAAATTAAAATTTTAACCTTAGGTTAAAATATTTTAATTTAAATAAATTAAAACCTTTGCTAACCTTTATAACCTGCTCAATGGGCCTTGTCAGGGATATATATTTTTTAATGATTTCTTGGACCTTGTTATTCTTCACCTCTTCCTTTTGCCCAAATATTATAATATTATTATTTATTTTCAAACTTGCTTCTCTTTTCTTGGGTCTTCCACATTTTTAGCCTCTTTAGGCATATAATATTTAAAATAAATATTATACCCTTTTCCTTTTAACAAATTCCTTGCCTTTTGGAGAAATCAACCTTTTGACCTTAATGACAACAAAACTGGACATCAAACCTCTTGACATCAATGACAACAAAACTTGCTCAAATTTCCAATATTTTTAGGTGTGGTAGCATATTCCACAATAAAATTGGTACGAGACTTTAAGGTTGAAGTCAGAATCAGATTCCATGTGGTTGAAGGGATAGATGAAATTAAGGAGCCTCTATCATTCCAAGCCAAATATCTTCTATGGGCTTGATTTGGTGGCATGACCATATTATGCTATAAGCCTATCCTCCTTATTGGAATTGGATTTAGTGGCTACACTAATGCTTGAGGATTTACAGTTTTAAAGGACGTACTCATAGGTCTTGCACTCATAAAATTTTGGGTCTTTTTTTTCTAATGTAGTCACCCGGTGAAGGTTCATTGTGCTTGAACAAACTAAGTGATTGATATTTTCATCAAACCCTTAGTATTATATCTCTCTAGTTGGCCTCTTTCAGATATTCTTCTTTAGTGGAGTTACCAAGTGAAGATTTAGATGCTTCAATAAGCAAATAAGTTGAGACTTTCACTATAATCTCAACTTAAATCTAATGCATGGGGTAAATAAAATTAGATCGGTCCCACCAAACATGCCATTAAACTTTTATCAACTCTAAATATTACAATCACCTGTTACAATGGATAGATGCACCCAACACTCATGCCTCACACAAAGCAATATAATCAAAAGTCCTAAGAGTGTGAGGCACAACTCAAAGAATGAACTTTAATATTTTTTACAAGGCCAGCTCCTTATAAGATGTGATATTCAATGCCCATATTCCTAAATTACTCCTAAGCTACTTGTATTTTTTAAAGGAAAAGGAATAAGAGATATAACAAAATAATAGAAGTCATATGCTATGGTAGGTGATACACCAAGATTGAATATTCTCTTATGCACTAGTGGAATCAATAAGCAACTTTGAACTGTTAGTTAACAACTATAAGGTAAACACTTTCTTGTTCTAGCATAAGCATTCATGAACACAAAATATACATAAGAAAAAGGAAAAAGAGAGAAGTAGTTAAAACCTTACATGTATACATACATATCTATCTATCTATATATATATATATATCATAAAAATTCTTATATATATACTAGGCCAAGAGGGCTCAAATGCCATTAAAAAAATGATTGAAGGCTTGAGTTCAAATTGATACATAAGAGAAAATGAAAAGAAAATTATACAAGGGGTCAAATATTAGGAACTTATTAAGCAATTTTCCAATCCTTTACAATGAAGAGGAAACTATTATTTATATAACAAATTGGAAACAAGTTCCCTCTCAAAATATGTCAAAATTTCAAAATACCTCTTTGAATTCATGTCAGGGATCCATCTATATTAATTTTTGGTAGAGTCAAGGTCTCTAGATCTAGATCCATTAATGCTAAAGGATTTTGGGCCTTTAGATATAGAGACTCTATTGCTTTTGCCAACTACCCTTATTGAAAATCCTCATGAATTGGTCATAGGGACCTCTTGTAATTAGTTTTTCTAGTCTTGAGGTTCTCAAAACTATGGCTTACATGGCTTGTATTTAAGACGCTAACCATCTCCTTGAAATATTGTGCTTGAATAGTAAAGGTAGCTCTAGAGGTTCCTTGTCATGGAAGGTAGAATGTTGCTAACAAGTTTTGATGACTTGAATCATTGATCGTGGATGAGATGATCCATAAAGTTCATATTTTTCAATTTCCTTTGGGGCCATATTTTCTTCTCGAAATGTAACATATATTTTATCTTATCCAAAATCTAGTTAACATCCTTTTGTGTGTATTTTTTCTTTGTTCCTCATTGGTATTTTGGTTATCATCATTTTGTGTCCAATACTTTGAACTATAACCAAAGTTCCAATTTCTTGCCATTTTGCATACTTCATAGTCAGGTTTGTGCTCTTTTGCTTTTGACCTTGTCGTATATTTCTTCAAGATTCATAGTTAGTGCAATCAAATCATGCTTATTAGACATTTAAAATTTATGGGTGTGCCCTAGTAATTTTTCCTTTTGATTTTGGGAAATTTGCTCCTTGCTTCTTGTCAATTTTTTCCAAGGGGAGGAACTTCCTTTTGCATGTTGTGATAATTCACTACATTGTGTTTTCTTAGGTTAAACTTATTATTGTAATTTGGTAATTAGGTATTGATATAATTCAAAGTGTTATGATTCCTATACAAATATGTACATTGATTATTTATTGTGCCTACAAGCACCCCATAATTTAAGTATCTCATATTTCTTTCTTTCATACTTTTACATTTTTTGTATAAGATTTGAGTGGATGGATTACTTCTATTTGTTTTTGGAAAATATTTTTATTTCCACCATAAGGGAGATTCTACAAAGTTATAAATTGATGCTTGGTTGAAGCATTATCCTTTTATTTATGATCTATAATGGCAACCAATGGATTAAGCATCTTTGTCTTGTATAGGTTTGAAAGTTCAAAATTATATTGATGTGAGCAATAAATTTTTCTCATGGATTTCTATTAGCAATCTAGTTGAAATAAAGGACCTCAAAAAAGCAATGAAATATTTTTAAAATAAATTGTTAGAAAATTTCCCTTTATTTCACAATAGGATGAGTTGTTTTCAATATCTTAAAAAATAGTGGATACTTGATCAAGTTGGGATATAAAGCCTTGAAGAAATATGAATTCCCTACTTCCAAATATTTTTCTTAGAATAATATTTTGCCACCTAAGACCCTTTGTATTGCCTTAGTATTTCTTTAGTTAGAAATTTGAAGCAACGTTCTTACAAGTGATATTGCAAATAAGGGATTTTAATGGACCTTTCAAGTGTGCTTTGTATAAGGAGAACATAGAAAGGTTGGATATTCTTTATTATACTTTTGTTTCTACTATTTAGGGTTGATTTTGTTTTTTTAATAAGAATTTTTCGGGTTGTTATATTGACATTGGAATATTTCATAAGATGTTGGATTAGTTATTTTAAAGATAAAGCATTATGCATTTTGAGGAGGATTAGTATTATTTTTTGTTAAAGTATTTGTTTTGAAAGAAATAATATCTTCAAAAATAAATATCAAAATCATGTTCTTGTTTGAATTAATATCGTTTTATCTTTTGTGCATTATTTGTAGGCATGGTGCTTATCATATGAAGTATTAGGTCTAGGAAAAGATATGGTGGAATATATTTACAATATTTGAATATAAATGTGAGGTTTATTTATTATAAGGGAGTTAGTGCAAAGGATTTCACCCCAATGTAGATCCAATAGGTGAAGTCTAGAACAAGCTCCATGCAGGGTAGCCAAAAAGAAAAAATAGGTGACCAGACAAGGAAGTTAATCCCCATTCACATCGTTGTCACCTTCCTTGTCCTCATCTTTAGTTCTTCTTTGACCTCTTCCTTGCTCTCATCCTCAGATTTCACCTCATCTTTAGATTTCACCTCATCCTCATGTTTCATATCATCCTCCTTGAAATCCTCCTGACTAGAAATTTCTCATTGTAGAATAGTAAATGAAGGGCTTCCCTGAGTTTAGAAATGGAATTCACCATGACTTGGTAATAGCTATTTAAGTTACCCAAGATGGTGCCTTAGGGTTGAAGCCTATCAGCCTGAAAGATCACACCACCCTAAAAACTGAGTAACGATGTTGAACACCAGAATATCACATGATTAAACTCAAACATTTTGAATAATTTCTTGGTCCATAATATTTTTGACCTCTTGGGGAAGGTCATCCGTCCATGTGATCAACCTGTTAGCTCTGACCCCTTGATTAGCTAGGATATCAGTAGCCTTATTAGATTCTCTAAATGTGTGTTGAAAAATTATCTCCACGTAGTTGAGGCTAAGGATCCTTGCTTCCTTGATACAATCTTTAAACCTCCATGACGATCTTTTTTATTTCAGGTAATTGATGATGTTCATCGAGTCTCCCTCCATGATGATTTTTCCAGGATAGTTTCTTGCCAGGTGAAGGCCTTGCCACATAGCTTTGGCTTCTACAACATTATTGGTTTGAGATCCTAAATACTCTGCAAATGCAAGGATAACATTCCCATTGTGGTCTTGAAGGATGCCCCCTGCTCCTACAATTCCAGGATTACATTTAGTTGCTCCATAAAAATTTAATTTGTTCCAACCCCTTGGTGGAGGAGTCCACTTAGAGATTACTCTTTTGTTGACTTGAGGATTATTTGGTCTTTCCTCCAAAAGCAAGTTCAAGGATCTCCCTAAGGAACTCTCCAATCTAGAGATAGGCCACGAGGAGGGAGGTATGAGGAGGGAATTTTTCTTAGTGTGGCAGAGGATTATGTTGGTAATTGAGGTAGGATTTGAATGGATATTAGAAAATACTATACAATTATTCTCAAGCCAGATTTACCAAAGGAACTTATGGAGGCAAGTGGTCCAAAAGTATTTCAGGTGTGGGTTGTGAAAAGATATGGGCCATTGGAAAAAGAGGTCAACAATGGAATTTGGCTTAGCCCACTGGATAAGGAAAGTTTGGAAGAGTCTATTGAGGACATTCATGAAGAAGGGACAGGTGAGTTTGGAATACAGTATGGTTATAGTTCGTGTGGACACACTCATTTTAGATATGTAAGAACAGAAGTGGTGGTCACAATCTGAGCAAAATATTGTGTAAGAGAAGCATTGTGTTGTTTTTTAGGGTTTGTCTCATCTAAAATTTAAAAAAATACCATTTATGATGGTTTGAAAGCAAAATATTGTGTTATTATAAGAAGCCAACATGTTGAACGAAGTGTGCAAGTGAGAGGTGCCCCAACGAACATTATTCTTCTTTGATCTCTTGTTTTAGAACTCATTTTAGATCTATAAGAGCATAAGTAATGGTCATGATCTGGTAAGTTTCAAAGCATAATATAGTATTATTAGAAGCAACGAACATGTCGGGCGAAGTGTGCAGTATGGTTATTTTTCATGTGGATGCACTTATTTCAAATATGTAAGAGCAGAATATTATGCAAGAGAAGCATTATGTTTTTGTTTAGGGTTTGCCTCATATGAACATAAAAAAGGGGAGAAAACAAAAATTTACTTGGCTTACGCAAACAAAAATCTATCAAGGGTGTGTTGCTATTTAGGGTTTGTCTCATTAGAACCATAAAAAAATCACAAGAGGAGGAAATAGAAATTTTCTCGACCTTCACAAATGGAAATCTACCAAGGTCCCCATAGTCGGTGTAGCATAATATTGTGTAAGAGAAGCATTATGTTTCTATTTAGGGTTTGCCTAATCCAAACTTAAAAAAAAATACCATTTATGGTGGTTTCAAAGTAGAATATTGTGTTATTGGAAGAATCCAACATGTCGGGCAAAGTGTGCAAGTGAGAGGTTCCATAGTAAACGTTGTTCTTCTTTGCTCTCTTGTTTTGGCACTCATTTTAGATATGTAAGAGCACAAGTAACTATCATGATCATCTAGTGAGTTTCAGAGTAGAATATTGTGTTATTGGAAGTAGCAAACATGTTAGGAAAAGTGTGCAATACGGTTATAGTTTGTTTGGATGCACTCATTTTAGATTTGTAAGAGCAAAAGTGGAAACCGTGATCTAAGAAAAATATTGTGTAAGAGAAGCGTTGTATTGCTATTTAGGGTTTGTCACATCTGAACATAAAAAAAGGGGAGGAAACAAAAATTTACTCAGTTTGCATGAATAGAAATCTACCAAGGGTGTGTTGCTAATTAGGGTTTGTCTCATCAAAACCATAAAAAAAGTTACAAGAGGAATCAAAAATTTGCTCATCCTTCATGAACGGAAATCTACCAGGATCTCCATAGTCGACGTAGAGAGCGGTTACATAGGGGTTGCGAAGTAGGAGCAGTTGTTGTCAAAGAGGATGGCACCGTTGAATGAAGCAGTAAGTGATGGTGATGTGGTGGTTGATGGTGATGATGGTAGTGGAGGTCCACATCAGTTCCAATAGGGTCATGATGATTCTTCAGGTGCCATTTTAGGTTAGATTGACAATGTGGAGAAGCTAGATCAGATCACTTCTCCTAGTTATAGTAAGGTCAATTTGTTTGGTGTGATTGGACATCCCCTTATGGTCCTGATAGGGTATTAGAAATGGCTTTTGTGGTGTCTACTGGAGCAACAAGATTAGTGATTCCTATTAAGGTTGGAGTTGTAGAAGACCCTAAAGAGATTAGTCACAACAGATTTATGACCATCATTGGTGGGAGGGCTTTGTCGGCTCTTGTTGGAGATGGATCAATGGTTCCTAATGGTTTGGATGCCATAGTGAAACCTAGTAGGCTCATTGATAGCCAATCTAAAAACCTCATTGGTCGGAGGACATCAATGGTTTTTTTTAGAGGTAGATATGTGACTTTAGATAGTATTAAGGTAATCATGGGCTCGGGCTCTGATGTGTGTATCAACAATGAACCTATGATCCCTGATGGATGTGGGGGTCCATCAAAATAAAGTGGAGGGAGAAATATGACTAGTTGTTGACACATCACAAGGTCAAAATGGATCCAAGCATGTTTTCTCCTCCCACTCCTTTGTAGCTCTTTTTAAAAATATTGCTTCTTTTGGGCTTCCCCCTTGTCCCAAGGTCGATCTGCACCCTTCTCAAGGTGCCCTCTAAATTCCATTAGAGGTTGTCTCCTCCCTCGTGGACCAATATTCTCATTATTTTATGAGAAAATTTTAAGGGCCTCACCCTGACATGGAGTCGATCTATAAATAGATCTTTACCCATTGGCACGCTCAAGTATCCATGGACCTGTTTGCCTTTCGTAGAATATTTTTTCTCATTCGTCTAAATAATCCCATTGATTCAAGAAGAATCCTATCAGGTGGACCATGGTTTTATGAATTAAGAGGGATTTTTCTAAGGAAATGGAGCATGGGTTTTAACCCTGAGACTCAAAATATCAACCTAGCTTCGATCTAGGTCCACCTTTTAGGTCTTCCTTTCCTTTTTGTAATGAAGATATTTTACGGGGGATCGCTCAGGACATTGGTGAGTTCATTGATCTTGATATGCCTACCAAATCCAAGACCTACATGGTCCACACTCGCATGTGTATCAATTCTAACCTCGATTTCTCTCTTTCTTTTCACATTGAGCTAATTTCAAATGAGATTTCTAGGACTCAGATCATTAAATATGAGAACAAGATAGCCTTCTATTCTAGGTGCTCCAAGCAAGATCACCTTAGCTCTTAGTGTCAAATGTTTAAGGTTTCTAAGGTGCCTACCACCAAAAAATCTTCAAGATAAAGGTTCTTCTAGAAACAACATTCCCATAATCGATATAATTATTCTTCTTTGGTGGGCTCCAAGCCCCCTCCCTCTGGTACTGAAGTTATTTCTAATCAGGGGGTTCCTTCTCAAGGTCTGTTAAGGGAGGTTTTGAGTGATTTAGTTCATGTATTTTTTTTTGTTTCTCAAAGTTTGTTGGGGGATCCTTTAAATGCTTCATCCTCTATCAATCAATCTCTCCAAGATATTCCCCTTGCTCAAGTTAATTTCTCATCCTCCTTTAAGGCATGCCCTCTAACTTCTATTTTTAATCCTTTTTCTTCTCAATCGATTCCTGAGATTCTTCCTTCTGTTGAGATTGCTACTCCCCAAAATCCTCCTCCACAGATCTCTCCTTCCCCTAAAGGCATTTTTTACCCTTCCCCATGCAAAAATATTCTCAACAATCTTTTTTCCTTGAACCCCTCCACCAAAAATCAAAAAAGGCTCCATGTTGATATCAGTATAGTGAAGAAGTATTGGAAGTTTTGCCACACTAAATTTTGATTGTAAAAATTTGAAGAATATAAGATGAATGATGCAGTTGTTTTGATTTTACTTGTTTTGATGTAATATTTTTGTTTCCTCCTTGAGTGATTTTATTAAATAAAGAAGGTTGATTTCATCCTTGGAAATACACAATAAATTTTGCCAGTAAAAATTCATGAAAATCGTGGGCAAAATATAAAAGGGAGAAATGTATGGCAAGGAACGTTTCAGGATCAAAGGATTGATGAAAAATGGACCAAGGCTTCAACAATTATTATTTAAAGGAAAAGCACTAGTGAAAGATAAAAGGGAAGACGTTTTCACCCCAGGGAGGGGCGAAAATCATTTTCGCCCTTCTTTTGGGGTGAAAATACCATGATAAGAAGATTTCATCCAAGTGAGAAGAAGGTAAAATTTTACAAAGTGAAAAAGGGCAAAAATAATGGATAAAAACTAGTCAAAGTCAAAGGTGCCCTTGGGAGGGGGCAAAAATCATTTTCGCCCCTCTTCAGGGTGAATTT
Organism: Wollemia nobilis; assembly: GCA_028583015.1. Lineage (NCBI taxonomy): Eukaryota > Viridiplantae > Streptophyta > Pinopsida > Araucariales > Araucariaceae > Wollemia > Wollemia nobilis. The sequence continues at coordinate 3,890,739 of JAQPPZ010017206.1, read as the reverse complement.
CCAATTGAAGACGTTCTGGGGCGAAAATCAAGTGAAACATGTGCCTGGTGAAGTCAAAGTCAAAGTCACCCCTAGGAAGGGGCGAAAATCATTTTCGCCCCTCTTGAGGGTGAAATCCAAGTTGAGGATATTTTTCGGAGCGCAAATGATGAAGTGACATCATCCAGGTGAAGGTTGCTCCAGTCAAAGTCAAAGCAATTTAAAGAAGGCACCTACCCATGTGAATTCACCCCACTTTGAGCAGAACGTTGATTTCACCTAGTTTGGAGCGAAAGTCCCAAAACAATCGATCAAAGTCAAAGTCACCCTAGGTAAGGGGTGAAAATCATTTTTACCCCTCTTGAGGGTGAAATCAATTATTTTCACCCAGTTTTTAGCAGAAGTCGTTTCCATCCCATTTTTGGGTAAAATTCCTTATTTTTTGGGTGAAATTACTCAGGAGGAGTGTGAAAGCATGTTGATAGGCGAAAACACCAGATTGCCGAGGTGAAATCAATTCTTGCCCCTTCCTTTCGGCAATGTTTTCTTTCAAGGTGCCACTATTGCTAATATCTTTTGGGAAAGAGCGAAGACTGGTGGAATTTAATTCTTGAAGAAATGAAATTAATGTTTCCTCAATTCCTGCTGAAGAGATACCAAGATTAAATGCTACATCCCGAATTCTGGTGCGATCCTGTTTATTTTTGAGGTGCCCTCCATTGATTTTGTTCCTTTTCAAAATAAAGTTAATTTTCGTTGGGTCTCCACTAGTGAGGGTAAGATTTTGAGGCATAAAGTGATGGAATGGTGTCCAAAATTTAATATCCAAGCTCCTGATTGTCATGTGATATTGCTGAGTTTCGATGCATCGATGCCTGGAACATTTTTCCTATCATCCATCTCTGCTGATTTCCCAAGCGCATTCCATGAAAACTGGATCGTCACTTCCTGAAGAATGTTCTGATTTGAGCATTGCCATTACCGAGGAGAGAATTGCTCTAGCTGGTCTTTGACTAGCCGACATTTTGTTTTAATTCACATTTAATTTCAGAGGTGAAATCCTCTATAAATACTAAGCATTTCAATGTAATGAAGGAGGATAGACACTACAAAAAAACACTTTGAGTTTTCTGCATCAATAGAAAGACATTCGACTTCTGGTTCCTTGAGTAGTGTTGTGTTTGATCACTTTCTGCTTATCATTTTTTATTACGTTCATGTCCATTATTAGCTAAATTTAAATTTTGCATCTGAATTTAATTTCTTATAAGGGAATGAATACTGAAATGCTTCTTGGAGGTTATCTCTACAAACTGTGAGTGGTTCCTATGCCTTTCTTTCTATTGTATGCTAATTAACACTTGATTTGATTTTTAGTTGTTAGTTTATCCCCACTTAACGTTTTTGGCTCATAGCCATATTTCCCATTTCTTTCTATCATTTCCCATCTCTTTCCTGTTACCCTAAGCTTTAAACCAAATTAGATTAGTAAGGGAACCAACCCTCTCTGGAGATTGGCCCGAAGGACATCTCTCTCCTTTGGCCTTTCAATGTTGGTTGGGTCTAGGGCGCATAAGCATTTTGTACTTAGGTAGATTCATGACCAATAGTTTTTGGCACGCCCGATGGGACAAATCATCTTCGTAGTTTAAGGGAGCCCGAGTTGGTGAATCTCTGGCTTGCTTTTATCTGGAAAAATCACCATAGGTGCCAACAATTTTGGCACACTTTGAATAGTATTGAGGTTTGATGTTCACCTTTTTATTGTATGATTAGAACATCTGGCGACTCAGTTTTACCTAGAAGCCTCCGAACGTGAAGTGAGCAAAAGCTTTCTTCATGATCACAAGATCGAAGGCCAAAAATCTAGAAGATCCCATTGAGTTTTATGAGCTTGACACCCAAGTGTTAGGAGAACATCCTAGGTTAGTCACTCTGGCTATCCCATCAAGTGTAACATCTTCATAGTTAGCTGGTGTGTTCTCTGTTCCTTCGAGTCCTGCTAGCATAGCCACTAGTTTTCCACCTCCCCAAGCAAACACTCCAGTCCAAATGGCTCAAAATCTACCACCACAACCACCAAGATAGTTCCCAGCATGGAACCACTCTGGACCTCTGAATCTGCAAGCTCAAAACCTGATTTTGCAAGCAGCAATGAAGGCTTTGCCTACTTACGATGGTATAGGGAAGATGACTTATGAGCATGTCCAAGATGTGGCTACCTTGGTGATAATCCATAGCATCACAGATGAGGATATCATGGTAAGATTGCTCGTGCTCTCTCTTAGAGGTAAGTTGCTTTACTAGTACCGATCTTTACAACCTACCACCATTACCACCTAGGACCAGTTGGCTGAATTATTGATCAAAGGTTTCAATGAACAAGTGGATCCATTCTCTCTATTACATCAATTTACCACCATTCAGAGGCATCCGTAGGAGGAAATCATGGACTTCAATGTCAGGTTCACCCAAACTTGGCATAGAGTTCCTGATGGTCTCCGATCGACTCCTGAGCAAGCTGCATTTTACTACCTCTGAGCTTTCAACTCTGACATCAGTATGGCCATCCGATAGTCCAATGTCAACACATTTCTTGATCTGTATTCTGCTATGCAAAAGGCTGAGGCTGATCTAATTGCTATCGGTAAGCTTCCATCAAAAATGATGATGCCTATTTTTCTTGATCTTCCATAGTATTTGTATACTAATGCATCTTCTCAACCCTTGCCCATGTCCCCCATGTATCCAATCCCTTCATGGAGTCCGAGTCCATCTCAAACCATGATGATAATTTCTATCCCTCAACTTCTTACTCCAACCATTCCATAGTTACCCACTTCGGTTCCATTCCCAGCACTACCATCTCCACCTGTACCACTTCCATTACCAGCTCCTCCAACACCCTCAAATCTTGATCCACAAGAGAAGTTGCTTAAGGAGATGTAGTCAATGAACTCAACCATAAGAGTGATGGGTAATGAGATCATAATTATTAAGAGGAAGTAGGTTAAAAGATATTTCTAGCCTAGGATATTTCAACTATCGCTAATCACCAGGGAGCAAGCAACTTCAACCAGCAAGGTGCCTAAGAGAAATCCGATTGTATTGGCAAATGAAGAAGTTGGCACATCAGACAAAGCATATTGGTGCTCTACCTACAATGATCCACATGGTGAGGAAACTTGCATGGTTCACTTGAACTACGTGCAGACATTGGTAGAAAGTTCTTCCGATGGTCAAATCAACATGATCATAGAAGTTGATCATAATTTCATGGTCCCTTCTGAAGAACAAGTTTCAGTTCTCACAAGAGCTGGAAGAAAACCCATCATCGTGGACCTAGCTGAAATGGAGCCCCTGAAGGTACCTATTGATTCAAAGGTGCAAAATGAGAAAAAAACAAGCACAAGTGAAAGTGCCTATTCTAGCACCCAAGCCAGATGCACCTATCCTGTTAAAAGATATTTTACCTCCACGAGTGAAAGAAAGAGTGCAAGAAAAAGCTTCAACTTCATAAGCAAAAGCTGAAATGGAGGAACAAGCCAGAGAGAAGCTCAAATACCCATCCTTGACTAAGCGTTAGAGGGTAGAAGCTACACAATAGTATCAAAGAAAATATGAGGCTACCAATGAAGGAAAAGAGTCCAATGCATCCACGTATAACATCGTTGAAGAACTGAAGAGGATTCCATCCAAGGTGAGTCTCTATGATGCATTGCAATTGCCTGGACAAGTGGACTTGTTGCAAGAATCACTAAAATTTGTGAAAGATAAGGGGAAGAATCTGACTCAGATGGTGTTAGCTCAAATTCTGATGACTTCTACCATTGGAAAGAATAGACCACCCCCTTTCTACTTGTCTCTCAGGATGGAAGGTTGGATTATGCATAATTGCATGATCGATTTCAATGCTGCAATGACTATCATGCCAAAGGTAGTTTGTGATGTTATGGGTATGGAATATACAAGAAGTAGCCCTAGAATTTTGCAATTATATGGAACCCCTATGAGGATAGTTGGGGTCATCAAAGACATCCCCATTGTGTTGCATAAAATACCTCAGATCACTGTGATCCAAGAGGTGGTTGTGGTTGATCTGGAGCCTTACTTCAGCATGTGCCTATCATGGGAGTTCACTGCCAAGTTGGGAGGCTATCTTTCTCTGGATTATTCTCATTTGGAGATTCCTATCAAAGGGAGGAGAATCTATATTTATAATGAGAAGCCTTCGACTTATCACATAGAGAAGATTGAAGAAGAGGATAAACCCATGAATTCTATCAACTTGATGATCAAAGAATTGGAGGAATTAGATTTGATGGAAGAAGTTCTGGATGAACTTCGGATAGAAGATGAGTTTTCAATGCTCAATTTTAATGCCATGATGGAGACCAAAATTAGTTGTTACACCATTACTAAGCCTAAAAAAGTTGAAGTGAAGGTGTCTGATGATCAAGATCCTACTCTGGATCAATTATGGAAGTTGTACTTCGATGGTGCAAGGTGTAAGAATGGCATAGGAGTTGGAATCATTCTCATTTCTCCTTCTGGCATACAAAATATGTACTCTTACCGATTGACCTAGAGCTGTACAAACAATACCATTGAGTATGAAGCACTCTGCTTGGGTTTGAAGAAAGTAGAGAAGCTCAGGATCAAACAACTATAGATTTTTGGAGATTCTAAGCTAATCATCAACTAGGTAACGAGTAAGTGTGTTTCCAAGCAACACTACTTGAAGGTGTACCATAATAAAGTATGGGATTTGTTTGAGTCTTTCACAACATTGAATATTCAAGCGATTTCATGAGAATAGAACAAACATGCAGATATCTTGGCATCCCTTGGCACTAATTTTTCTCTAGTTGAGCATGTGGTGAGAAAGCCCAAGATTGTGAGGTTAGTTTATAGACCTTCAGTCCCTGACAAAAATATCTTCTAGCAAGTGTTTGAAAGTGATGAGCAGATTGTAAATTTTTTGATAAGAGAAGCTAGTAATATGGAAGAAAGAACACTTGATGAGGAAGAAGTTGAGGGTTTGATCCAACTATGAAATAATCATATCCCAAAAGGATTGATTACGCTTGAGAGTCTCTTTGATCAAAATTATAGAGTAAAAAAGCATAAGATCAAAGTGGATGAAAGGGAGTACACTGAACTATAGTTGGGACCCAAGAAGTCGATCAAAGTTGGTATCGATTGCACTCAGGAAGAGCTAGAGCAGATCAAGGAATTGTGCCATGAGTATCCAGACATTGTCGCTTGGAGCTACCAGGATTTGAAAGGCTACAATAAAGATGTGATCCAACATACCATTGAGTTGTAGGAAGGAGTGAAACCCTTCAGGAAAAAATAGAGGCCAATCAATCCCAAGATTGAAACCTTGATGAAAGTAGAGCTGCTAAAAATGTTGGAAGCCAAGATCATTTACCCGATTAAGCATTCTACCTGGGTAGCAAATCTGGTCCCTATGTAGAAGAAGAATGGAGATATTCACCTGTGCGTGGATTTTCAAAATTTAAACCAGGCATCTCTGAAGGATCACTACCCACTACCACAAATTGATCAGATTCTTCATGTAGTTGTTGGTGCTCAGAGATTTTCTTTGTTGGATGGATTCTCTGGCTATAACCAAATCTGGGTCAAGGATGAAGACCAATATAAAATGGTGTTCACCATAAAATGGGGAACCTTTGCTTATCAATGGATGTCGTTTGGTCTCTCAAATGCTGGTGCAACTTTTTAGAGAGCAATGGACGTAGCTTTCGGTGAGTTGTTGAATCATGTTATTGTGATTTATTTGGATGACATGACTGTCTTCTCTCACAATAGGGAGGAGCATAGTCTACATTTGAGACAAGTTTTTGAGAAGTGTCGGGAGTTCGGAATATCCATCAACCCGAAGAAGTCCATCTTCATGGTAAAATAAGGAAAGCTCCTGGGCCATGTTATTTTAGAGAAAGGTTTGGCTATTGATCCAGCTAGAGTTGAGGCTCTCCTGAAGCTTCCATTGCCAGCCAACAAGAAGGATTTGCAATCATTCTTTGGGTAGATCAACTTTTTTCAAAATTTTATTGTAGATTTTTCCCAAGTGGTAAAGCCGATGATCGAGCTTTTAAAGAAGAATGTTGAGTTCAAATGGATCGAGCAGAGGAGGCAAGCATTCAAGGAAATCAAAGAAAGAATTTCTCAAGCCTCGATCTTGGTAAACCTTGATTACTCAAAATATTTTATCTTGTATGTCATTGGTGAATAAGAGAGTTATGCAACGGTGCTTACGTAGAAGGGAGATGATGGAGATGAGTGACCAATTGCTTTCTTAAGCCAAGTTATCCAACCACATGAAGAAAAATATAATTTCATTGAAAAGCAAGTGTATGCGATGATGAAATCCTTGAAGAAGTTTCGACATTTTGTTTCTCAGAGCAAAACAATAGTTTATGTTGTTCATCCAGATGTTCGAAGTTTCATCATTCAAGGAGAGCTTGGAGACAAGAGAGTTGGTTGGGTTTCCAAAATCTAGGAGTATGATGTTGAAATCCGACCAACCAAGCTAGTTCGAGGTCGAGCATTGTGTCAGGAGCTTGCAAAAAGTGTTACCTTCGAATCCATGGTTTGCCAACTTGAAGATTTAGTAAGTGGAAGTAATTTTGCTAATCACTCTGCAGGTGATCATGATTGGATAGAGGACCTTGTCAAATATTTCCATTCAGGAAGATGTCCTCCACACCTCAATGCTTCATAGAGAAGGAGATTCATACTTTAGCCTCTTAGGTATGTGATGCTGCCAAATGGGTTGTTCCATAAGAATATTGATGGAGTTCTTCTCAGGTGTGTTCAAGAATCAGAGAAACAAAGAATCCTGGAGGAGTTTCACTCTGGTTTATCAGGAGGCCATTATGCAGGGAGGCCAATGGCATTGAAGATCATTAAAGCAGGTTATTTTTGGCCTACTCTCTTTGTAGATGCTTTCAAAGTCAGTCAAAGTTGTGATAAGTGCCAAAGATATGTCGATAGAAGCAAGAATGCATCATTGCCCCTTCATCCGATTCAAGTAGAAGCATCATTTCAACAATGGGGCTTAGACTTTATTAGGGTCATTGATCCCAATTCCTCTATCGGACACAAATACATCTTGACTACAATCGACTATTTCACCCGATGGTCAAAAGCAATCCCAACCAAGAAGGCAGATCAAGCAATAGTTATCTCTTTCCTTGAAGGATTAATCACTCATTTTGGCATACCAGATGCAATCATAATGGATAATGGAACTCCCTTCATCGATGCCAAGATCAACGAATTCATAGGTAAGTACGAGATTTATTTAAAGACATCATCTAACTATTATCCATAGGGGAATGGCTTGGTTGAGTCCACAAATAAGAATTTGCTAAGAATTTTAAAGAGAACCCTGGGAGATAATAAGCATAGTTGGCACTTGCTCCTGAACCAAGCATTATGGGCTGATCACATCTCTATGAAAAAATCCATCAAGATGTCCCCTTATTCCTTGGTATACGATAAAGAAGCAATGTTGCCCATTCATATTGAATTGTCGACCCTTCAATCATGGCACTTGTTGTATGGTGAAGATGATGAATCTGATCCCATGAGCACGAGATTGGCTCAACTTTTACAGTTGGAGGAAGAGAGGGAGAAATCATACAATGCCTTCATGGAACATGCTCGGATGACACAAAAATGGTTTGGCAAGAAAACTTCCAAAAAGTCGTTCGAGGTAGGTGATCTAGTGCTGAAATGGAATGAAAATAAGGCTAAGCCTAGCAAGCATCACAAGTTTGAAGCGATATGGGAGGGCCCATTCTAGATTTCAGGTGTGAATCAGATCAACTCATTTTATTTAAAGGATATGGATGGTCGTGTGTTGCCGATTCTAGTAAATGGTCTTCATTTGAAGGCCTATCATCAGTGACAAAATTTTGATCAAGTATGTATATATGTACATAATTTTTCTCTGTTATTTTACTCTAAGTCAAGTATTTTTAAAATGATATATAAAAAAAAGAAGAAAAAATGGATGAAATGTTTTCGTCGGGAGAATTTAATTCTATCCCGAGCAAGTGTTTTCACCTCGAAAATATAAAAAAAAGAGGGCTTTTCAGTCATATGTTGGGAAAAAATCATTAAAAGGAAAAAATATAATTCCTTGGCAATTTATTTCGGAGGCAAAGTCAAAGTTAGATTTTAAAATTTGTCCAAAGGCATGATTTGCTTTAAAAGCGCCCCCATTTTTAAATTGCCAAAAAAGGAGATAAAAGATAAAAAAGGGGATAAGAGAAAAGCAAAAAGGTAAAGCAAAATTAAAAGATAAAAACTTTTATTTTTGCCCCACAAAGAAGATTTGCCATGTTTTTTCTATTTTGGGGTGAAATCCTCATTTATTTCCCCAAAGATATTTTTGGAGTGAAACTGCCAGAAAAGATTAAAAAAAAATGCATGCTTTTTCAAGAACTCTAGTTGGCAGCGCTAAGTTTGGAAAAGGAAGGGGTAAAATTAATTTTGCTTCACTTTTTTAGCAAAGCACTCTCAGTTAAAGCTTACTTTTTAGCAATAAGCTTTTTTGGGGTAAAATTGGAGATGAATTATTTTAAAAGGACTGCAAAGCATGTAATTTCACCAAGCAACAAGTGGAAGAGTATTTTCGGAGTGCAATTATCTTGGTATTTTTGCCCAAGGATATTTTCGGTGAAGCAAGTGCACCTAGTTAACGTTTTTTACTAGCCCATGTAAATTTTAGAGTAAACTTTAGTTGGATGCATGAAATTGAGCTAATTTCATTGATGAAACCCTCAAAAGATATTTTTGATGTTATCATGCAGTGCAATTAATGATTTTCACCCTAAAAAGTGCTCATCTCTTCCACATGGTATTTATCATTCTCGGAGTTAGTCGTTAAATACCTAGATTACACTTTTCAAGATAAAAGCGGCTGAGTACGGAGTTCGAGGAAGATTCACAGTGCAAGGGCATTATTGGTAGTTAAGTTCTCATTAAAAAATGTGTCGAGTGAGAGAACCAAGGAAGCATGTCCATCCAAATTCATCAAAAGTACCACCTGCATTCAATTCGGTAGTTGGGAGCGAAGGTTTTAAATACGACAAACCAGAAGCTTGCAGTTGAAGAAAAGGTTAAAGTTATTTTTTTGGAGCATTGTCGAATTATCATTTAGTTGCCCCGAATTGCTGCTTTGTTGTAGGTTTATCAGATTATTGTAGTAAAGCTGATCCTACAAATATGGGAAGGAAAGCTACCAAATCAACAAAAGTTGTAGAGCCAAAGAAAGCACAAGGAGGCAAAAAAGCTAAAAAATCCAAGCATAATGAAAATACAGAGCTTGACCCATATTCTGATGCATTGGCTTAGATTGGAGAATGTGTTATTTCGAACAAGGGCATGGAAAAATTATGCTAAGATGTGGAAGCTATTGTCGAGCAAGGCTTGATGCCAAAAAGCCCGTTAACTATCGCCTATCATGCATAGCTTTCCTGGTACCTATGTACACCTGTTCATACTTACCCCGAGTTGGTAATGGCAATTTCAAAGTTTTATCATCCTACCATGAGGGCCATTCAAAATATGAAGGGAGATAAATTATTCACCATTTCACCTAGCGCAGTCAGAGAAGCATTTGCTTGTGGGGTGAAGCCTTCTTTGGATGTTATGTTTAAAAATATGAATCTCAAGGAGCAAGAAGAGAGGTACCAATCAACTATGACGTTGCACTAGTTCATGGAGAACCAGCTGATAAAGGCACCCTAGTTTGGAGAGTTTCCGACTTTGCCAAAGCCTCTAATAGAATTTAAAAGTCCAAACATGTATTCCATGTTGGCTTGGGTGTCTGGTCTTCCTACCGACTCCATGGTGTATAAATGGCAAGTGACATTGGTGCAATGTATTTCATAGGTGGAATTTTATGCCCCAACAACAATGCAAGCAAGTACAAATCTAATTTTCTTTGATTGGGTAGATTATGTGGCTCGAGCAATGCATACCCAGTTGGAGAGGATACAAAGTGAAGGAGCAGTTTCATTCAAGCACACTTCATTTTTGGCCTAGTATTTCTTCTTTCACATGCACCAATATTTTTCTTTCATAGTGGTCAAGCAAGTTGATGAGGCAGACAAGAAGCTACTAGTTTATTTGTGGACTCCAAGCCTGTCCAGGAAGGAGTCATTTTATAATTTTAATCGCATGTTTTTGGGCCCCACCCTCGAACTTATTTTTGGCACATGTGAGAGAGTGCCAAGGGTGATGAGGGAGGAGATCGTTATGAAGGAGAAAGGAGATATTTTCTTGTTGATGCAAGGCATTGTGGTATAAATTTTTGGCTTCACTAGCAAGTCGTTTCTCCTTTCATATTTTACTACAGAGCACCTTTTTGCGATGGAAGTTGTCCACCAGATCGAATTCATTAATGATATCTATGGGGCAGGATGAGGAAAGAAGACTACATGCACCATGCCATTTTGCTTCAACGATATTGAAGTAGATTAGGTTGGCTAGAATAAATTGATTAATGAAGCTCTTCATGACATGGGTATGGTGGAGTTACCTCAACGGTGGAAGTATGACCCTTTGGGTCATTTTGCGGCATTGATTAAAGCCAAAAGTTTTCATTGTTGCCCCTGGGTAAATATTGAGCAGATGAGAAATAATCTAGAAGGGCATGATCTCGAATGGCACATTGAGCAGATGATGACGTTGCCACCATGGCATGACTTCTATGAGATGGAGGCCGAATATAACCCTACAGTTCACAAGCACCAGATTCCTCCTCCGGGTTTGTTTGGAAAAATGAAGGAACAATTGCCCACTTGGTCCGAGGAGAAAATTACCAACTGGTGGGTTATGAGGGCCCACAGAGGGAAAATCGGGTCAGCTTATGGCCTGGCGATGGATGAGGTATTTTTGAAAGTATATGATGAATACTATGATAGTTATCAGCCAATCTCTTTCGCTAAAATTGTACCTCGAAGCTTTCAAATATCTGACAGCGAAGAGATCATGGTTGGACAGGAGCAACAAGTGGTTGAGGAAGCGCCACTTATGGAAGAAGAGAAACAACTATCACCAGAAGTGCAGCCCCAACAGAAGAAGAAGAGCAAGCGTGAGGCGCTTCCTTTTTCAAAAATCTCCAAGAAGCCAAGAATAGGCATAGTTTCTTCATAAGTGCGAACCCTCCTCCTATAGTCGAAGCCACATAGGCTGATGTTTCAGGAAACCCTCCTTTGGTTCAGGCAAGACAACTTGGCCAACACATGGAAGTTATAGATCTAGAGAAGGAGATAGAGGAGGAACAAGACAAGGGTGAACCAGTGTCACAACCACCCTCATCATCGGCTCAAAAGGTGTCAGAGCTTGAAGGTACATTTTCTATATCCTCTTCCCTTCCTCTTGAGCATTCGATGACTATTGCACCACATTTCGTAGTTGTCGCTTCTATCTCACCCCCATTCGTAATACCATCCACTTCCATTTCACTTCCCATTTCTCAGTCCCCAGTCATCGATGCTCCCTCTTCTTCTATTCCCGCTTCTACTATTTCCCTTTCTTTCAATTCTTTTGCATCTGGTCCCAATCCATTTTTGCTCCCTTCATCCTCCATTCCAGTAATTTCTACCATGGCTATAAGTACACAAGCTCCTCCTCGAGTAAGTGTAACTATAGTCGAACCCCTCACTTTCATTCCCTCAACCACTTTCTTTCCACCAACCATTCCCATTTCTACTTCCCTTCCCAAGCTAAAACCTCAGTAGACTCATTTTCTCCCTATTCCATTTATTGAGCTGTAGGTGCTGCCAGAGCCAGAGATGGAGATTGTGCCAGAGCATCCTATTGCAGCGAAAATGAGTCGAGCCCACCAAAGTTCATCATAGTGGCTAAAAATCCATAAGAGAAAAGAAGCTCAAGCTCCAGAAAAGAAGTTGAAGAAGGTCACTTTTGACCCCGAAGCTATGGAGTCCCATACTGTAAAAATGATTCCCTAGGTCCAGAAGCCTCAAGGAGAAATGGCCCCAAGTGATTACACTTATGAAGTCATTATAGAGGACCTGACGAAGATTGATACCACAGAGAAGATAGGGAATATACAGGTGGATATGAGCTCTCTTTACCTGCATAGTGAGCATTACAAGAAAATATTTTTTGAGGTGGAGGTGAAGATTGTTGAGTTAGATGAAGCTCTAGTCAAAAATAGGGCACAACTAGAAACAACAAAATCAAAGTAGAGCATTGGCAGTGAAAAGCGGTAGAGTGGGAGAATGCAACCAAGGGATACCAGATAGCTTGGGTAGGAGCAGAGAAGCAAGTGCAAGCATTGACCACTCAGCTTGAAGCTTTGCAAAAATAGTTGGCCAAAAAGCCACACAGTCAATGGGCTTCTCCAAGGAGAAAATCAAAGAAGCTCACCGCCATTTAACCAAATATTGTGTAACATTGGTGGCAGACGCACTCAAGGTTCTATTGTACATTCATGAGGCTCGAATAATAATTTTCATTGGTGATCGGACCTTGGAGTATGTCGAGGAGCAACTAGAACCCAAGTTGGAGATGGCACTAAAGATTCAGGCGTTAGCTCAGTCTGACTTCCAAGTTAAGACACTGAGTGGGACGGATCGAGCTTGGGCCAGTGCTAGGATTATGTTGCGCAGCTTCTTTTCTAGGTTGGATCTAGCTAGAGAGGGCCGAAAGTTGGCCACTATGTTTGAACAGGAGCATTGCATTTCGCTCATTTATTTTGAGACTCTAGCCGATGTTGGGTTTCCAAGCTTCATTGATGAGCAGGGTGAGCTTTTACCAAAGAAAGAGTTGGAGGTAGCTTGGCATAATTTTTTCGAAGATACTTCAGAGATCGATAGCTGGGAGGAGCCAATCACGGAGGAACAAGTACTGCCATGCATGGAGAGGCTCACCCACATCGAATCATCTCTGTTGGAGCTCAGCTAGAGAGCTAATCGCATCAGCCTGGACCAAGTCGAGATGTTGTGCTTTGTCATTGATTCACTCTAGTATCCTTCGAAGCTTGATGAAGAGTCTTGGGCCCAAGCGGTTGCAGTATATGAGGTTACCAGTGCAAGTCTCGCCAAGCAAGAAGCATGAGCATAGGTGAAAGTAGAGCAAAAAGAAGCTACAGAAGAGCAGGAGAAACAGGCACAGGAGGAAAGGAAAAAGAAGGAGGTTGTTGAATCAAATGTACCACCTGATGTAGCCAATGGTGGTGACAACTGAGCCCAATGGATGAAGGCCTAGGGTCGATTGCATCCAGATGAGCTGAATACCCCGAGAGCCACCAAAAGTGTTGGTAGTTTTGCCACACTAAATTTTGATTGTAAAAATTTAAAGAATATCAGATGAATGATGCAGTTGTTTTAATTTTACTATTTTGATGTAATATTTTTATGTTCTTCTTGTTAGCGTATAATATATTTTAGCAAATCTTAGTTTATTACATTATTTTCCTGTTACAGCTTTAGCTAAATATTAAGCGGATTATTGTTGGGATCCGCTTCTCCCGAGCTAATTGAAGCATACTGTGTATTATTTAAACACTGCTTCAATAATGAAATGTTGTTCAGTTTATTTCAACATGGCATCAGAGCCAGAAGGGTGAGAGAGAGAGGAGGCGACACATTTTTTGTAGAGCTGGTCTTGCCTGGAGAAAAGCAGAAGTTTTTTGGAGGAAGCGGAAGATTGCTGGAAGATACAAACATTTTTTTTCCAGCGCTGGTCTGAGAATTTTTTTCTCTGTGCGTGTTTTTTCTGTGCACGCATTTAAAAAAAAAAAAAACTTAGACCCCCCACCCCCCACCTGCGCTGCGCCACTCCTGCGCATGTATTTTTTTCACGCAATTCCCTCCCTCCCTCCCCCCACGGCGACGTCGCGCGTGATTTATTTTCATCACGTGCGCGCCCCCCCTGCGCGTGATTTTTTTTCATCACGCGCCCCCCCGCGACGTGATTTTTTTTATCACGCGCGCGCGCCACCCCCCCCCCTCGCATGATTTTTTCTCATGCCACCCCCTCCCCTACGTCCGTGCGACGCGCGACGCAGGCGGCATGCGCTACCTGCTGCAGCCACGACCACCTGTAGCAGCAGTAGCAGTCGTGCGACATCCTGTCGCTCCGGCCATCTGTTGTAGTTGCGGTCGCCTTCAGCCACCGCGGCCACCTAATGCAACTGCCATGGCCACCTGCTGCGAACGTCGTCGCAGGCCTCCCGCCGCCACCAGCCACGGAGGAAGCCGCGGCCGTGCGGGGAAAGGGGTTGAGGGACCCTCCTCAAATAGGAGGGGGTCCCTGATCCTTTCGGATCAGCCCGCTAGTCCACCTGGTGGTGGACTGTGCGGTAAGGCTCAGGGAGCCTGCAGGTCGGGGGTTCAAATCCCGCCGACTCCCCCTTGGAAAGAAAAAAGGTAAAAAAAAATTTCTAAAGTTTTTTTTTATTATTATTTTTTTAGTTAAATTAAAAATTTTAATTTTAATTTATTTTTCAATAGTTTTTAAACTATATAAATTAAAATTTGATTTTAATTTATATTTTCATAGTTTTTAAACTATATAAATTAAAATTATTTTTTTTTAACTTTAAAAATATATAATAATTATAAAAAAAATGCTTTGTTAAGAGATTTTTTTTACGGGGGTATTTTTTTTCCAAAAATCAAAGGGGGAAAGTGAGTAATTTTTTGAAAAGCAAATTTGGCATTATTGTAAAGGTGCATTTTCGGCTGCGCCCGACACCTAGTGGGTTATTTATGTGGGCACTTTTATGTTGTATGTTGCATATTTCATTTTTTGCACTATAACATTAAAAGTTAAAATGAAATTCACTCCTAAGTCCCCGGAATAATTAAAACCCATCCGTGCAATTTATTGCACTACAGCGTTCGGTATTTGTGATACCTCTAGCCAGCACTTACAGGTAAAGTTGTCGTGATTGCGCTACTGTATCCGCCGCCTAATATAGCTGCCAAAACGACGTCTGAGCTTGTTCTCTATAAATCGTCGGGGAGAGATAAGTTTGCCATTTTGCATTTTTTTTACTCCATCCATTACCCTAATAGTTCTTGTGTTTAGGCGTAAATCCTGACGAAAGTTCTGAAATCCAAAGTGTTTAGGGGAAGTTACGCCCCACGCATGAGGATTGCAGACTTTCTATGGTAGGTGCCATCAACAAGACTATTCCCTTTCGACATTGCTTAAGTTCCACGTATCGTATGATCTCTAAAAATTACCTATAGTTTCCCTCACGTAAGGGCGGGTGATTTTTTTTTATCTTTCTAAATACCTATAGTTTCCCTCACGTAAGGGTGGGTATTTTGTATGGTATAACGGCCTAGCAAAAGGTATATCGAAAGGGGGACCAATTGGTGTTATAAGGAACCTTCACCATGTCTGCAAAATTAATGACCGATTCTCATCAGTTGTTGAAAGGTCCTAATTACACACCATGGAAAAACAAGATGAAGGCTATCCTAGTCATGGATGACTTATGGGATGTTGTATCCGGAGCAACAACAAGACCTTCATCTGCTATTGGTGCTACAGACTCCATCTACTGCTCAAAAAGACTTTGACAAGCTAGACAACAAAGCAAAGGTGCTCATTTTGCTTGTTGTGGCTGATGAAGTTCAACCCCATATTGTTGATCGTGAAAATAGTAAAGAGGCATGGGATGCCCTTAATACTATATATGAGGGAAAGAATGATTCCACTATTCTATTTCTTCAATCTCAATTACACAGTCTAAGCATGAAGCAGGGGGAGACAGTTGAATTTTTTCTTTGCAGAGTGTCTGAATTGAAAGCAAAGTTGAATTCTTTAGGAGAACCAGTTGATGATAAGCTCCTTACCTCAATTGTATTGAGAGCTTTACCTGATTCTTATCGGGTGTTGATCACTTCCCTTCAGGTGTCGCAATGGAAAGTTACTTTTGTAGAATTGGTTAATATGCTTCAAGAGGAGGAGGCACGCCAACTACAGCGAGATGATTCTTCTAACACTGCCCTCTACATCAACAGGAAAGGGCAGAACCAGAAGAAGGGTAATTTTTAGAAGGGAGGGAATTCACAAAAGGATTCAAAAGGGAAACAAACTCAACAACCTCAACAGAAAAAGCGATATTGCAAGATCTGTGACAAAGAAGGTCATGATACAAACAGATGTTGGCATAAGAATAAACAATCAAAACAGAAAGGCCGAAACAAACCACAAAAGAACAAACAACAAGTGAATGTTGTTGTTGAAGAATCTGACATGGATTCTGAGAGAGCCCACAAAGTTCTCATGACTACCACAGTGTCCAAGCAGATGGATCCTATCTGGTATGTTGATTCTAGAGCCAGTAAGCACATGACTGGTGACAAATCATGGTTTGAGTCTTTTGAGGCCAAAGAGGGCAAACCTGTCACTATTGTTGATGATAAAACCTACAAGGTTCAGGGAGAAGGTACTGTTTCAGTCACTCTTCCTGATGGCAAGTGTCAGATTGACAAAGTTCTCTATGTTCCAGGATTGGCAAACAATTTGTTGTCAGTCACACAAATTCTGGACAAAGATATGGTTGTGAACTTTAGTGTTGAGGGAGGCAAGAAGTGTTGTTCTATTACCAGGAGGGGTAAGAACATTGCCACTGCTTCATATAAGCATGGCTTATTTGCCTTAGATGCTATCTCTACTCCACATGTAGCCATGACGTAGCCATGACAGTCTCTACAAAGGAGGCAACTTCCCTATGGCACAAGAGATATGGACATTTGAGTTCTGGTTACTTACTTGAGTTAAGTAAGTATGAAATGGTAAAAGGTCTTCCTTCCCTTTCTACCACTTTACCAGTTTGCTCTGATTGCTAGGCGGAAAGCAACATAGAGTGCCTTTTGAAAGGAGCTCTACAAGAGCAAAGAAACCTCTGGAGTTGATTCACACCGATCTGTGCGGTCCCTTCACTCCCAACAGTTGTGGGGGTAAGAGGTATTTTCAGTTATTCGTAGATGATTACTCACGAAAGATGTGGGTATTCTTTCTTCAACTGAAATCTGAAGCATTTGGCTTCTTTCAGCAATTCAAGAAATCTGTTGAAAAGGAGTCAGGGACTTCTATAAAGACCCTCCGCTCAGATCGAGGGGGGGAGTTCACCTCTAAATAATTCTCTGAGTTCTTGAAATAAAATGGGATCACACGACAGTTAACTACTGCTTATACTCCTCAGCAAAATGGAGTTGCTGAAAGGAGGAATCGTTCCATCATGGAAATGGTTCGTTGCATGCTCACAGGAGCTAGTCTTGAGCAACTATATTGGGCAGAAGCTGTCACCACAATAGTATATCTGTTGAATAGGGCACCCACAAAGGCTCTACAAGGAATGACTCCACAGGAAGCATGGAGTGGTAGGAAACCCTCCATTTCTCATCTACGCATTTTTGGATGTAAAGCTTTCATGCACATACCAAAAGAGAAAAGGAAGAAGCTAGATGAGAAGACATTGAAGTGTATTCTTCTTGGGTATGATGAGCACTCTAAGGGTTATCGTTTGATTGATCCCTTGACCAAGAAGATACACATCAGTAGAGATGTAGTTTTTGATGAGGCTTTCACATCAGAAACCACATCAGATGTATACCTAGACCTTGTGGAAACTAAGGTTGATAAATCTCCTTCATCAAAAGTTGGAGGTCCGTCTTCATCTTCTTCAACACCTCAGAAGAAGAATCCAAAGTGGTATACAAATACAATCAAAGACTCTAAGCTATCCACTCCACCATATTTGACATTGGATAGGCCTCGTACTCGCAGCATGGCTCGACAGGAGAAAGCTGCAACAGAGAATACTGGGGTTGATGAGTTGTGTCAATATTTTGAGGAACTTTCTGTAGATCCAGAGAGAGATACAGAAGATATGGATATTGATAGTGATAGGGTATTTATGTCTTCCATAGACGATCTTGAACCCGCATCGATGCAAGTTGCTCTTGGTGAGCCTCAGTGGAAGGTCGCTATGGATGCAGAGTATAAGTCTTTGATGAAAAACAAAACTTGGAAGCTTGTCGATCTGCCATACGAAAAGAAGCCCATAGGCTGCAAATGGGTGTATAAAGTTAAGTATAAGGCAGATGGTACAATAGATAAGCATAAGGCCCGACTTGTTGCAAAGGGCTATGCTCAAAGAGAAGGCATTGACTATGAGGAAACTTTTGCACCTACTGCTCGGATGACAACCATTCGAGTTCTTTGTGCTATGGCAGCGCAATATGGGTGGAAAGTACACCAAATGGATGTCAAGAGTGCTTTTCTAAATGGTGATCTCCAAGAAGAAGTCTACATGACTCAACCGGAAGGATTTGAAGTGGAAGGCCAACAGCAGAAAGTTTGCAGATTGGTAAAATCCTTATATGGTTTGAAACAAGCCCCTCGGGCTTGGTATATAAAAATGGATCATCACCTTTTGCAGCATGGTTTTAAGAGATGTCCATCAGATGCAAACCTCTATTTTAAGAAACAAGGTTCTGAAATAGTGTTGCTTGTACTCTATGTTGATGATCTGCTCATTACAGGGAGTTCAAAAACAATGATTTCTACTGTCAAAAGAGACTTGTGTCAATATTTTGAGATGTCAGATCTTGGACTTCTCCATTATTGTCTTGGTCTGGAAGTCAGCCAGAAGGAGCACTACATCAAAGTGTCTCAGAAAAAATATGCCAAGACCCTATTGGAAAAATATCGCATGACTGATTGCAAGCCAATGTCAACTCCGATGGAAACAGGAATTCAGTTATCATGATATGATGATTCACCTCAGGTAGATGGTACTCTCTATCGCCAGTTGATTGGGAGTCTCATATATCTGACCAACACTAGGCCAGATATCGTATTTGCTGTCAACTATCTTTCGAGGTTCATGCAGGAGCCTAAGACTACACACTGGAAAGCAACAAAGCGCGTTCTTCACTATGTCCATGGCACAATGGAATATGGCCTAGAATATAAGAGGAACAACAAATTCTTCTTACAGGGATACACGGACTCCGACTATGCCGGATCATATGATGACCGTAAATCAACTTCAGGATATTTGTTTCATCTTGGATCTCGGTCCTGTCTCTTGGCACAACAAGAAGCAACAGGTGGTTGCTATTTCATCAACAGAGGCAGAATATCGCGCCGCACGTGAAGCTGTGTGCGAAGTGATATGGTTGCGTCGCATCCTAACAAGTATGGGTCTTCCATCAAAATCTCCAATACACTTGTTCTGCGACAACATGGGTGTTTTGAATCTTGTCAAGAATCCAGTACATCATGAAAGAACAAAGCACATTGACACACAATGTCACTTCATTCGAGATGAAGTTCCAAGGCACCGAATTCAGCTTCAGCACATTCCCACAAATTCTCAAGTTGCAGACATTTTCACTAAAGCACTTGCGCGTGTCAAATTTGAATTGTTTCGCAGTTCTCTATGTATTGCAAAATGATGTAATCTGGGGGGATGTTAGTATAGCTAGTTATTGTTTCATTACCCAAATAATGTAATAAGGGGGGATGTTAGCGTATAATATATTTTAGCAAATCTTAGTTTATTACATTATTTTCCTGTTACAGCTTTAGCTAAATATTGAGCGGATTATTGTTGGGATCCGCTTCTCCCGAGCTAATTGAAGCATACTGTGTATTATTTAAACACTGCTTCAATAATGAAATGTTGTTCGGTTTATTTCAACACTTCTTGGGTGATTTTATTAAATAAATAAGGTTGATTTCATCCTTGGAAATATACAATAAATTTTACCAGTAAAAATTCATGAAAATTATGGGAAAATTATAAAAGGGAGAAATATATAGCAAGGAACGTTTCAAGATCAAATAATTGATGAAAGATATACCAAGGCTTCAACAATTATTATTTAAAGAAAAAGTGCCAATAAAAACAAAATGGAAGACGTTTTCACCCCATGGAGGGGCAAAAATCATTTTTGCCCTTCTTTTGGGATGAAAATACCATGATAAGAAGATTTCGTCCAAGTGAAAAGAAGGTAAAATTTTACAAGTATAAAAGGGTGAAAATAATGGATGAAAACTGGTCAAATTCAAAGGCACCCTTGGGAGGGGGCGAAAATCATTTTCTCCCCTCTTGAGGGCGAATTTCCAGTTGAAGGCGTTTTGGGCGAAAATCAAGTGAAACATGCACCTAGTGAAGTCAAAGTCAAAGTCACCCCTGGGAAGGGGTAAAAATCATTTTTGCCCTTCTTGAGGATAAAAATCAAGTTGAGGATGTTTTTTGGAGAGCAAATGATAAGGTGATGTCATACATGTGGAGGTTGCTCTAGTCAAAGTCAAAGCAATTTAAAGAAGGCGCATGCCCATGTGAGTTCGCCCCACTTTGAGCAGAATGTTGATTTCACCCAATATGGAGTGAAAGTCTCGAAATCTATGATCAAAGTCAAAGTCACCCCAAGCAGGGGGTGAAAATCATTTTTGCCCCTCTTGAGGGCGAAATCAATTATTTTCGCCCAGTTTTTGGCAAAAGACATTTCCATTCCATTTTTAGGTAGAATTCCTTATTTTTTGGGTAAAATTACTCAGGAGTGTGAAAACATATTGAGAGGCAAAAACACCAGATTTTTGGGATGAAATCAATTCTTGCCCCTTCCTTTTGATAATGTTTTCTTTCAATGCACCCCTATTGCTAATATCTTTCGATAAAGAGCGAAGATTGGTGGAATTTAATGTTTAAAGAAATGAAATTAATGTTTCTTCAAATCCTGCTAGAGATATGTTGAGATTAAATGTTACATCCTAAATTTTTATATGATCCTATTCATTTTTGAGGTGCCCTCCATTTATTTCTTTTCTTTTCGAAGTAGAGTTAATTTCGTTGGGTCTCCACTAGAAAGGGTAAGATTTCAAGGCACGAAATGATGGAATGGCAACCAAAATTTAATATCCAAGCTCTCGATTATCATGTGATATTACTGAGTTTCAATGCACCAATGTCTAGAATATTTTTCCTATCATCTATCTCTATTGATTTCCCAAGCGCACTCCACAAAAACCGGATCGTCGCTTCCTAAAGAATATTTTGATTTGAGCATTGCCATTACCAAGGAGAAAATTGCTCTGCCTAGTCTTTGACTAGCCAACATTTTGTTTTAATTAAAATTTAATTTTAGAGGTAAATCCTCTATAAATACTAAGTATGTCAATATAATGAAGGATGATAGACACTTTGCAAAAAAAAACTGAGTTTTCTACATCAATAGAAAGACATTCGGCTTCCGGTTCCTTGAGTAGTGTTGTGTTTGATCACTTTCTGCTTATCATTTATGATTACATTCATGTTCATTATTAGCTAAGTTTTATTCTACATATGAATTTAATTTTTGATAAGGTAATGAATACTAAAATGCTTCTTAGAGGTTATCTCTGCAAACTATGAGTGGTTCCTATGCCCTTCTTTTTGTTGTATGGTAAGACTTGATTTGGATTTCAGCTGTTATTTTATCCCCGCTTAATGTTTTTGGCTCATAGCTATATTTCCCATTTATTTTTGTTATTTTCCATCTCTTTTGTGTTATCCTAAGATTTAAACCAAATTAGATTAGTAAGGGAACCAACCCTATCTGGATATTCGCCTGAAGCACATCTCTCTCCTTCGACCTTTCAATGTTGATCGAGTCTAGGGTGCATACATTTTATGATTAGGCAGATTCGTGATCAAAAATAAGTGAGGTCGTACTTCCTCTCATCTCATTAGAAATAGATAATATTTCGAGGAAATTGCCAATGAAACTTAGCTCACTTTGAGTCTCTCCTCCAAGAAAAATCTTCTTCCAGATCCACTTGAAAATGATACCCGATTCGAATTCTCTTCTTCATAAGAAAGAGAGAAAATGTCTTCTTCCAAAATATCCAAATGAAAATCCTCTCATGGAATGTGAGAGACCTCAATGGACACAACAAATAATGTTTGGTTAAGTCCATGAGGAAAGACCTAAAACCAAGCATTTTCCTCTTGTAAGAATCCAAACTGGATACCTAGAATGCTTCATACATTTTCAAATATATTTGGAAAATATATGAATATCTCATAAGACCTACCAATGGAGCCTTTAGAGGACTGTTATTTTTGTAGGATCCAAATTTTGTTGAAGGCAGACTCCTGTTTGTGGCAAAAAACTATATGAACATCTTGTTCTCTAGTAAGGACTACCATAACATATGGGTTTTATCAAATATTTATGCTCCAAACTCCCCATCTCGAAAATTTCATCTCTGAAACAATCTTAATCAGATGAGAGGTTTTTTCCAATGAGGTTTGGATGTTGGCTGGAGATTTTAATTCTCCCTTATTCGCCATTAATAAGAAAGGAGGCTCTGAAATAATAGTTAATTCCTATGAATATTTACTTCATTTGTGGATGAGAATGAACTCATGGATATCCAACTCAAAGGTCCAAAATTTACTTGGATAAATCATAGAAAGGGTGACCAACTTATTCAAATAAGGCTCAACAGATTCCTAATATTCGTTAACAACATTAGTCCCTTTGGAGATATTGCCCTTAATTCTCTATCTTGAATATGATCTGATCACAACCCTCTCCTCCTTGATTGTTAGTTCTAGATATCCTTGTTTCAATTCCCTTTCAGATTTGAGGCTATGTGGCTTCAGGATCCAAATCTCAAGGCACTCATTGCAAATTGGTGGTCTTGCAGTTTTTTTAGGTCCCTAGCCTCTTGAGTTAGCAATAAGATTTGTTTTGTGAAAGCACAACTCAAGAAGTGGAACAAAGACATTTTTGGCAATATTTTTTCCAAGAAACAAAATATCCAATCCCAGCTCACAAACATTAAGCTTGTTGCCCAATAGGGAGAATTGGACACTAATCTTATTGAGACTGAAAGGAAGCTTTTGTTTGAATACCACAATATTCTTAAAAGTGAAGAAGCTTTTTGGAAGCAAAATTCTAGAGTTACCTGGTTGAAATAGGGAGACTCTAATACTAAATTTTTCCATGCTACCACGATGAGGCATAGGGGCTCTAACAAGATCAGGGAACTCACCAAAATTGATGGGATAGTTATCTCAAAAATTACAAATATTAGATATGAGGCAGTGGCTTTCTTCGAAGATATGCTTGGACCCTATTCGAAGTGCAATGCACAAATGTCAAAGACCCTCCTAAACAATATCCCTAGGTTGGTATCCCACAAGCATAACAATTGGTTGCTTAAACCATTTTTCACTAAGGAAATCCATAACATAGTTTTTCAATTCAAGGCAAGAAGGCTCTAGGACCAGATGGTTTCCCGAATTTTATTTCAAAAAAATATTGGGACATTATGGGGTCTGACATCATTTCAAGCATCCAAAAAATGCAACAGACTAAGAACATTCTTAAAGATATAAACTCTACCTTTACGGATCTCATCCCTAAGTCCAATAATATCAAATCCTTATCTGATCTCTGCCCAATCAATTTGTGCAACGTTTTTATAATATCCTCACCAAAGTTATTACCATGAGGTTGAAATCCATTCTCCCTTTCATCATAGATTCCTATCAAGGTAGTTCTATTATAGGGAGGTTTATTACTATTAACATAATCACAATTCATGAACTTATTCATTCTATTTCTAAAAGTGGTAAATTTGGCATTTTCCTCAAATTGGACATGAATAAGGCTATTGATAGAGTGTCTTGGATTTTCCTCTTCTCTATCTTGTCCAGATTCAGTTTCCATATTTATTGGATCAACCTATTCAAGGCATGCATCTCAGGGGCCAAATTCTCTATTTTAGTTAATGGCTCCACTGTTGGTTATTTCTAGAGTGCCAAAGGTCTAAGACAAGGTGACCCTTTGTCCCCTTTTCTCTTTATCATTGTGGTGGAAGCCCTAGGGAGAACTCTATGGTCTTCTTGTTCCAAAGGAGAAATTTTTGGCATTAAACTTATCTTGTATCTCATTCCCATATCCCACCAGTATTTTTTGGATGACACTATTCTTGCCACTCATACCTCTATTCCCCAAGCCAAAATCATCAAGTCCATTCTTCTTTCCTTTGAATCTATTGATGTTCATAAAGTCAACTTCTTCAAAAGTGAATTGTATTTTCTTAATACACCCCCCATATGGAAAACACACATAGTTGATATCCTTGGTTTTACCATTGCTAATCTTCCTGCTACTTACCTTGGTTTTCCACTTTTTGATGGGTCTACCAAAAAATATCTTTGGTTTCCACTCATTGAGATAATTCATAAAAAAATTAGTAGGATGGAGAGGAGGACTTCTTAGTCAGGCGGGAAAGGCCACCTTAGTCAAAGCCACTCTCTAGAGCATACCTTTTTTTTTGTTTATCTTTCATATTTTGGTTGAAATTTGTAACAAGATCGAACAGATCCAGAGGAATTTTCTATGGTCAGGCTCAGAACACAAACAAATATTTCATTTAGTTACATGGGACCGGGTCTATTCCAAGAAATAATATGATGGTATCGGGCTCATAAATGTTAGATAGATGAACCTAGCCCTCATTGCCAAGCAAGGTTGGTGGATCCTTCAAAATGAATAGTTATTGTGGGTTGATATCATCAAGGTCAAATACCTCTAGCATCAACCGAAATTTTTGGATGATCCTTCACCTATTCAAGGTTCTGCTACCTGGAATTCCATCTTGTGTACAATGGATATCATCAACAAAGGAATTCATTAGAAACTTGGTGATGGCCAGAATATAAGCCTTTGGGAGGATAAGTGGTTGGGTAACAATCCTCTTCAAAATCACCTTGATTTGATCTACCTCAAACCTGTGATTGACATACTATTTGGTACATAGGTGTGCAATTTCATTGATGCTGACAAGAAGTGTTGGAAAACAATTCCTCATAGACCAAAAAGAGCTAATCTTGTTTTGTCTAAAATGTTGCATCTTTGTGTTATTCCCAACTGTTTAGTTAAAGACAAGCTCCTCTGGACATCCAGTGAGAATGGAATTTCTCTATCAAATCTACCTATTTTCTTACTATAAACCTTGGTCAACCATGGTTCCCTTCTAAGATCATTTGGAACAAGCACCTCATTTCGAAAGTTTTTTTCTTTTGGCTTGTTGTTCAGGACAAAATCCTCTCCATTCCAAATCTCCATATTTGAAGGCTCCCCATTCCTAAATTTTGTTACCTTTGCAAGCAAGAGTGCTAATGCACCCAGCATATGTTCCTCTCCTATCCTTTATTCCTCTTTATTTTCCACTATGGGTGTCGTCTAGGTTCCTCCCTATTCTATGAATGACCTCTATTTCCAATGGCCTAATCCCTTTAAGAATTTTTATGTCAAAATATTTTGAACCTTCTATCTCCCCCATTTCATGTGGGAATTTTGGCATGAACGAAATTCTAGAGCCTTCAATAGCTCCATCCATGATTCCAACTATGTTCTTTCTAGAGTTATCCACACGATAGCTAAAAATCTCTTTATTACTCAGGGCACTAGGTGGTCAGAGTTCCCAAGTGAAGATCGGTTAGCCAAGTCCCTCCAACTCCCTTCCTATAATCTTTCCTCTCCCATTTTTGTGGTTGATCGCTCGCTTATCAAGTGGGTTCCTCCACCCTTGGGATGAATGGATTTTAATTTTTATGGTGCTTTCAAGGGTAACTCAGGATTGGTTGGAGCACGAGATATATTTAGAGATCATACATGGAAGATATTGCTAGCCTTTGTAGAACATCTCGATGTCCAAACCAAACATTTTGTTGAAGCTCGAGCCCTCTTCCAATGTCTATCTCTCATATAGAATTAACTGCCCTAACCTTATTATCAAAGGTGACTCTAATGAAAATTATTAGAAGCATTGTAGGCACCCATTCAACATCCTATAACATCTCTAGCTTAATCTATGAGGCAAATTTTTTTAAACTCTTCCTCCAATATCACCATTCAATATGTCTTTAGGGAAGGAAACCAAGTCATTGACTTCCTAGCTAACCTAGGGGTCTCTATGCCTAACCTCACCATTTGGAATGAAATTTCTCCTCCTCCCCTTGGTCAATGGCAATCCCATACCTGTATCTCTTTTGTGATTTTTCTCAGAATTCGAGTTTCCTGGGTATCTACATCTTCTCAATGTTATGGTGTCCCAATCTAGGGAATCCACCTCAAATTGGATAGCATCTCCAAGACACATCATCGAAGGTATCTGATAGAGTTGATATTAGTCACAATACCATATAACCCATATACTTATTATTAATTTAAACCATGTCCCAACCACACATCAAAAACTATGTATCTCAAATACTATATTAGTAAAACAAGAATACAAAAAATGAGTCTCATCAATGGAAATTATGAATGTGTATTTTCCTATGTGAATTGAGTAAAGTAAAAGTAAACTACTTTTTAATATTCATGAGGCCATAGGTTATCATACTATAATGAGGTATGGTATACAACCTTATTCACTTTTGGATTCAAACCTTAAACCTTTCTTCATGGTCATGCTTGTTAGGGTACAATAAGCTAGTATATTGCATTACACTAGTTTAGTAGATTATTACATTTTACTTTGTACTAATTACCATGCAGATATTTACTATTTTTAAATATCTGATGGTAGATAGGTTAATTCCTAAATATCCTAGGTTATCAAATCCTAACCTAACTCTACTTCTCCTACAACGTGTTTGTTAGCGTGGGTTAAGGAGATTAAGTTGGGCATACTATTTTATTTCCTATTTAACATTAGCCCTTATGCTAATGTTTGGTTAATGAATATTTTTGTTTCGCTCCATTTGTGTTATTCATTTTACCACATTGGCATCAGAGCCAATTTTTTTTGGCTCGCCCGGAGGTCGAGCTGGTGACAATTGGCGCCACCAACCCACCTCAACAGGCGAGCTTGCTGGCGGGATCAGGCTCAACCCTAAATTGACCAGGGCCTACTCGACCCTAGGCCCACGCTACTCGTGAGGGAGGTGATCGATCGCCCTCACGAGCCTCTCGATCGACAGCACTCTACTGTCGATCGAGCTCCATGATCGATCGCCTACCGAGCCCTTCGATCGATAACACTCCGTTGTCGATCGGGCTCCACGATCGATGCCCGAGGAGGCAGGAGCCTCGGCTCCCGCTCACAAGGCTCGAGCCCATAGAGCCACGTGGCCTCTACAGCTTGGGAGAGCCGAGAGGGTAGGAGCGCCCTCCCCTCCCAGCTGGACGCACATGGGGCAACCAATTTGGGATACGAGAGGGCAGGAGCACCCTCCGATCCCCGACCACCTCAGGATCTATGAGGGCAGGAGGCCCTCCGATCCTTGACTTACACCTAGGAGATCTGAGATCTCGGATTACACGCACCCTGAGGCACCACCTGGACCATTGATCTAGACTGCATGCACCTCGAGGTGCCACCTGGATTGCTAACTAGGCGACACGTGGCTCATAGGCCACGTGCCACCTAGATGCTGATTCAGACCTGACACATGGTGGACAACCATAGGATAGACGCTGACTCGGACCTGACACATGGTGGACAACCATAGGATAGACGTTGACTCGACTGACAAACCCTTTGGCACCACGTGGTGGTGACCAAAAGGGTGGATGGACCGACTATGATTGCCCATAGGCAATCGAGACTCAAGTGGAGCGTCGAGGCTTATAAAGCCTCTTGCATCCCTCTATGGGATGCATGTGGGATAAATCCCACGAATTCCCAACAGGAGCGGTCGGCCAATTTAAAACCAAGCGTCGCGGCTTAGTTTCCAAGCCATCCGGTAGCTTGGTTGGCCAAGGCGGACGCCTTGTGCCTACCGGGTCGTGAGTTCGAGCCCGCGCGATGCCAAAAATAGGTTTTTTATACAATTTGGTTTTTTTTATGAAAATTTTAATTTTTTCTAAAGTTGTAAAAGCTCTTTAATTTTTTTTTATATTTTTTTTATAATTTAGCCAAAAATTGTTAAATTAAAGTCAATTTTTAACATTTTAAATTGATTTTTTTTACAATTTTGCTTCATTATAAAGAACTTTTATCTCTAAAACTAATTTTTAGCTTTTTTCAACTTAGAAATATTTCAAATTCAACCAAATTATTTTTGCACTCAAAGTTCCCAAGAAAATTTGTGTTTTCTCCAAATTGGAGATAAAGAGACATAGGAACATTTTTTTTGCAAAATCCAAAAGCCTTCTTCAACACATTTTTGCAATAAAATCCTCAAAAGTTCTATAGTTTTCTTCACACATTTTGGAGATAAAAAGACATAGAAACTCAAATTTATATTGCAAACCAAAGAGATTTTCAAACATTGAGGTAGCACATAGGTCATTTCATTTGCAACAAAATCCAAACTTTGCTTTTGTTTTCTCCTTCACAAAAGGAGATATAAGACATAAAATTGCAATTTTTTTCTTGTTGTAAACTTGAGACATATTTTTGAACCTCATTTTTTATCCTCATGCTTGAGTGTTGAAGACAAAAACCAAAGTCGTGTGTCGACTGGTCTGGAAGCCTTTCAAACGCGGGTCGTGTGTCGACTTGTCTTGAAAGGAGTGCTCGAATTTTTCAATTTTGTAAAAATTAAGGGGGGATAGAAGTCATATTTTGTGATTCTATTTTTTGCAAAATTGTAAAGAGAAAGGGGGATATTTCAAAGCAAGAAAGGTGCATTCTCGATTGTACTCGACACCTTTTCTTAAAAATTGACTATACTAGGTGCATTTTCGGTTGCATCCGACACCTAGAGTGATAATAATTTGGGTTGCTCTCTTGTTTTGATTATTGCACTAACAATCATGCTTTTTGTGTGCAATTAAACAATCAGATAGAACATTGAAGAAGCATTTCACAAAACCCAAACTTCACTCAAAATCGTGCTACACCTTGCACAAGTTAAAACAAAGTCAATTTTTTTTGCTCCCCATCAAAGGTCAAAATCCAAACACCTTGATAAACTCTCTTTGTTTGGCTTAATTTCCTCAAAATTTCCATCCTTCTTGAAGGGTGTTAAGGTAGGTGCCATTAAATATCCTAGAGAGCACAATCAGAAGTCTTTCAAAACCTACCCCTTTAATTTGCTCTATTTGTTTGGCTTAAAATCCTCAAACTTTTCATCCCTTGTTAAGGGTGTTAAGGCAGGTGCCATTAAATATCTTAAAGAGCAAATTAAAATCTTTCATATACTCTTTTGAGGGTATACTACAAGATAAAGTCATCTTAGTCATATCAATTTGAAACCTTCACCATGGCCATGATCAACAAGTATCTCACTGAGAGCCAACTGCTCAAAGGTTCAAATTATTCTACCTGGAAAACTAAGATGAAAGCCATTTTAACTATAGAGGAGATGTGGGGAATAGTGGATGGCACTGATTCTAGACCCACATCACCAGGAGCAGATCAGACAACATATGATAAAAAGGATAAAAGACTTTCCTTATTGATCTTGCTAGCTATTACTGATGACATACAACCTCATATAAGTGAAGCTAAAAATGGTAAGGAGGCATGGAATGCCTTAGCAACCATTTTTGAAGGAAAGAATCAATCAACAATTCTTAACCTTCAAACACAACTTCATACTCTTCATATGAAATCTGGAGAGACAGTAGAGCTATTCCTCTGTAGAGTCGCAGATATAAAAACAAAACTGCAAGCCTTAGGAGAAAAAGTGGAAGACAATGTCCTGACCTCAATCATTTTAAGGGCTCTTCCAGAACTCCTATAGAATGTTGATCACTTCACTACAAGTCTCTGGAAGGACAGTGACTTTTGTAGAGTTGGTAAATTTACTTCAAACTGAAGAAGCTAATCAACTCCAAAGAGATGAGGCATCCAACAATGCACTTTTCTCAAACAAGCAAAGTGGAAAGAAAAAGTGGAATCAACAGAAAGGATCTTCTTCTAACAAAGACAAGGGTAAAGGCAAAGAGATTCAGAAGAAGAAGCAATATTGTAAAATTTGTGATAAAGACACTCATGAAACCAAAAGATGTTGGTTTAAGAACAAACCGCCCAATGAACAAGGACAAAAGAAGGGCAAAGGTAAACCAAAGAACAAGAATAAACAACAACAGGGACATATTGCCGCTGAAGATTCTAGTTCGGACTCTGAACGAGCACACAAAGTGCTCATGACACATACAGAATCCTCTCACAAGGATACTGTTTGGTACATAGATTCAGGCGCTAGTAAACATATGACTGGCGATAAGTCCTGGTTTGAGATATTTGAGGCTCGAGAAGGTAGACCGGTAACCATTGTTGATGATCAGACTTATCGAGTTCAGGGAGAAGGAAGTGTTTCTGTCTCCCTTCCAGATGGAGAATGTAAGATTCAAAAAGTTCTTTATGTACCAGGATTGAAAAATAATCTCTTGTCAGTTCCACAAATCCTGGACAATAACATGAATGTCAATTTCAAAGTGGACAAAGAAAAGAAACGTTGCTTTATCACTCATAAAGGAAAATAGATAGCAACAGGTTCATACAAACATGGTTTGTTTATCTTAGATGCAATTACCTCTACACATACTACAATGGCAGTAACCACAAAAGAGGCCACTTCTCTATGGCATAAGAGATTTGGGCATCTAAGTTCAGGGTATTTACTAGAACTCAGTAAATATCAAATGGTGAAAGGATTGCCTACTCTTTCATCTACTTTGCCAGTGTGCTCAGATTGCTTGTCAGGAAAGCAACATAGAGTACCTTTTGAACCTAGCTCCTTTCGAGCTAAGGTACCTTTGGAGTTAGTTCACACAGATTTGTGTGGTCCTATGTCTACTAGTTGTGGAGGAAAAAGGTATTTTCAATTGTTTGTAGATGATCACTCACGAAAAATGTGGGTCTTCTTCTTGCAGTTGAAGTCTGAAGCATTTGACTATTTTCAGCAGTTCAAGAAGCTTGTTGAGAAAGAATCAGGATGTTTCATAAAGACCCTCCATTCAGATCGAGGGGGGAATACACATCAAAAGAATTTTCCTCATTTTTATAGAAACATGGGATAAAAAGATAGTTAACAACAACCTATTCTCCTCAGTCAAATGGAGTTGTTGAGAGAAGAAATCGTTCCATTATGGAAATGGTTCGATGTATGCTTAAGGGAGCCAATATTGAGCACATTTACTGGGCTGAAGCTGTAACAACTGTAGTATATCTTCTAAATAGGGCACCCACATGGGCTCTTGAAGGTATGACTCCTCAGGAAGCATGGAGTGGAAGGAAACCCTCCATATCTCATCTACGAGTATTTGGGTGTAAGGCTTTTATGCATATACCTAAGGAGAAAAGAAAGAAGTTAGATGAGAAGACCCTACAATGTGTTTTTCTTGGATATGATGAATTCTCAAAAGGCTATCGATTGATAGATCCATTCACCAAGAAAATACATGTTAGTAGAGATGTAGTGTTTGATGAGGCTTTCACATCTAACACTACATCAGTATACCTGGATGATGAGGAGCAACAACCACTTCCTCCTCCACAATAGAAAAAGCCTCCTAAATGGTATACAAGTACTATGAGAGATTCCAAACTCACTTCACCACCAGATCTCACTCTCAATCATCCAAAGACATGAAGCATGTCTCGATAGAGAACGATAGAAGCATCTACTTCAGTTGATGATCTTTGTGCAGATTTTCAAGAGCTTTCTGTTGATAGAGATTTAGAAAGTGGAAATGATATGGAAATTGATGAGGAGAGGGTTTATATGTCTTCATATGATGAAAATGAACCTTCTACAGTTGATGAAGCACTTAGTCAGCCTCAGTGGAAGGCAGCTATGGATGTTGAACATAAATCCCTCATTAAAAACAAAACATGGAAGCTGGTCGATTTGCCTAAAGGAAAGAAGCCCATAGGCTGCAAATGGGTTTACAAAGTCAAATATAAGGCAGATGGTACCATAGACAAGCATAAGGCCCATCTTGTGGCAAAGGGCTATGCTCAAAAGGAAGGCCTTGATTATGAGGAAACCTTTGCACCCACTGCAAGGATGACCACCATTCGAGTTCTTTGTGCTATGGCAGCACAGTTCGGATGGAAATTACATCAGATGGATGTAAAAAGTGCCTTTCTAAATGGTGACTTAAAAGAAGAGGTATACATGACTCAACCTCCAAGATTTTCTGAGGAAGGCCATGAGCAACAGGTTTGCAAATTGGTCAAATCATTATACGGGCTAAAACAAGCCCCAAGAGCATGGTACATCAAAATGGATAGTCACCTACTACAACACGGATTTAAGAGAAGTCCATCAGATGCAAATCTCTATATCAAGAACACAAGTTCTGAAATAGTGATTCTTGTATTGTATGTAGATGATCTGATCATCACTGGCAATTCAGAGAAATTGATTAACGCCATGAAAGATGACTTGAAAGAGTCATTTGATATGACAGATCTTGGACTTCTCCACTACTATCTTGGCCTTGAGATAGAACAGAAGAAGAATCATCTTAGGGTGACTCGAAAAAAGTATGCCAAGACTTTAGTAGAAAAATATCGTATGATTGATTGTAAGCCCAAAGCAACACCGATGGAATCGGGGCTTCAGTTATCATGGTATGATGACTCACCATAGGTAGATGGCATGCTATATCGACAGATGATTGGAAGCCTCATCTATCTGACCAATACTAGACCAGACATTACTTATGTTGTAAACTATCTTTCTCGGTTCATGCAGGAACCAAAGGTCTCTCACTGGAAAGCAGCTAAGAGGGTTCTTCACTACATTCAGGGTAGTGTAGATTATGGTCTAGAGTATAAGAAGAATAACTCATTCTTCTTACAGAGTTATACTGACTCTGACTATGTTGGATCCCTAGATGATAGAAAATCAACATCAGGATATGTATTTCATCTTGGATCTGGTCTTGTCTCATGGCATAGTAAAAAGCAATAGGTGGTTGCTTTATCTTCAACTGAGGCAGAATATCGCGCTGCACGTGGAGCTGTGTGTGAAGCGATATGGTTAAGTCGCATCTTGGCTACCATGGGCCTACCAAAGAAACTTCCTATTCACATGTTTTGCGACAACTCAGGTGTTTTGAACTTGGTCAAGAATCCAGTCCATCATGAACGCACAAAGCATATTGACACAGATTGTCATTTCATTCGTGATGAAGTTCCTAAACACAGGATCAAGCTCCAATACATTCCCACCGATGAACAGGTTGCTGACATCTTCACAAAGGCACTTGGACGTGTCAAATTTGAGTTGTTCTGAAGTAGACTTTGTATATCAAAGTAATGTAATAAAGGGGGGATGTTAGGGTACAATAAGCTAGTATATTGCATTACACTAGTTTAGTAGATTATTACATTTACTTTGTACTAATTACCATGCAGATATTTACTATTTTAAATATCTGATGGTAGATAGGTTAATTCCTAAATATCCTAGGTTATCAAATCCTAACCTAACTCTACTTCTCCTAATCTAATGGTCAAAAACCTGCAATCATGGAAACAGACACCAAAAACCAAAAATGCAATTGCAAGAATGATGCAAAATGATAGAAATAATAGTATAGATGCTTAAATAATGAATCCAGATAGCAAATCAAATGGGATGCACTATTTTAATAACTTATTTTAAATTTTATCATGCAAATATGCTAAATGAGGTGAACTCCAGGATGCAAAATAAAAATAAATCGATCTAATGCATAATTAAATAAGAAAGAAAGGTAGAAAATGCAAACTCGGGGCTCTGGTTGCCCCCAATCTGAACTATAGTCGAAATCATCTGCAATCGTACGAGATCATCATCGATCTCGTCAGGATCATCCGAAATCGTGTTGGATCGCCTGCGACGATCCGAGCTTCCTCCGACTGAAACACAGTAAAATCCTACAATAAAACCTGAAAATACAAATGCCAATGATGGGGCGAGGATGTTCTAATACAACAAAAAACTAGAGTTGCAAGGAAATGATCAGCCAGGGGGATAAACTAGGAAAATCCCAAGTTTATATAGGATTAGGGGGAGGTTAGGAGGTTGGGGATCATCCCAATCTGGGAGATCTCCAACGTAGGAATCTCCAACCGCGTAGACACGCTTCTGCTCGAGTTGGAGAGGTTGTTGAAACAGAAGCTAATTATGAAAATTTGGTTTTGGGACGAAATCGTCTGGACGTTCTGTCCCAGACGAATTCGTCCGATCTGGGATGATATCGTCAGATCGGCGACGATATCGTCCAACGGTCAAAACAAATTCTAAAAATGGCACAAAAAATGAGGTGAGCGGTTAACGGGCGGTTTCGGGGTTAAAATTCAAATTTTTGATCTTTTTACTGATGGTTTAACTGCGCCAATTTTAGGGTGCTACATTTTGCCCCCTCTTTAGCGAATTTTCCGAAGAAAATGCGTTAAAGACGAGTTCTTCATGCTTTACGAGAAAGCAAAAATTTATTCAATTTTTTAGACGACGATTCTAGGTCGAATCGTACAACTGCTTGCTATGGTGCCCCCTCCGAGTTTTTACCCAAATCGAACGTTTGAGGTAAAAGCACGGAAAAGCAAAATTAAAAAAAAATTGTTTTTAAATAAAAATAGGAAAAATAGGGTAAAACCCTAATTCATTTTTATTGTTCACTTTCACTGTTTCAGAGCTCTGCAGGCGAAATGGTGGAAACAACACACAGATCGACAGAGGTCCGACGCGGGTTGCGGGTAAGGATCTAAACCTAGTGTATTATGTTTTTAGCTTAATTTGTTTAATTTTTTAGTTGAATTTTAATTGTTTTTGGGCGTCGCGGCCGTTTTTAGGCCGTCGACGACGTCGGGACGAAATCGTCCCAATTCTGTCGAAATCGTCCCTAGATCGCCGATTTCGAGAGAAATAGGGGCGATCTCGTCCAATAAGGGGCGATTCCCAAATTGACGAATCGGAGATGATTTCGTCCTATTAAGGATGATTTTGCTAAATTTGGTACGATATCGTCCAATAATGGGCGATATCATTTTTTTATGAGATGAAATTAATTTTAATCGATTTTAATGATTATGTACTAATGATTTTTGTTGTTTTATTGTTTATTTTGTAGAGGGGATTACTAAAGAGTCGGGAATGGAAATACGGGGGCTCAGAGATGATGTAGCCATGCTCGATCAGGCCGAGCGAGACAGGCTAGCGGAGGTTGGATTACAGCATGTGGCAGAGATGCCACAAATTCCTACGGACATGGGGCTACTGACGGCCCTAGCAGAGAGATGGTATCCGGGGTCATCCTGCTTCTGGCTACCGATAGGGGAGATGGCTCCCACTCTAGAGGATGTATGGAGGATCTTGAGGATCCCCATACATGGGCAATTTATGACTCCTTCGGCCAATCAGGGCCATGCTATGATGCGACTATGCGCGGATCCGAGCTTCGCCCTGGAGAAGGGCGGAGTGAACATCGAGGCATTGAGGCAGATGCCTGGGGCATCTCGATTGACCCGAGTTTTGGTAGGGGTGGTGGGTGGCCTACTTCTATGCCACCAGAGCGGATGCAGGTTACCGTGGCTCCTCTTAGATGTGGTCTGCGACATGAGAGACCACGGTTATAGGTTTTCTTGGGGTAGTTTTGTACTATGCCGCTTGTATAGGATCCTCTACGGGGTCGTATACAAGGGAGGTCGATGTATGATGCGACATCGCTACTACAGGTTTGGTGCTTGGGAGCACATTGCGATGTAGAGGCCGGTAGGGCTTCCACTGATAGGGGTTGACCGGGAGAGACCCCGGGTTTTCTATTGGTGGCTCCAGAGAGGGTCACAATGGCGGATAGATCTATCGATGTCTCGGAGGTTGCTAGATGACCTCATCCTAGATCAGATCACCTGGAGGCCATGGAGAGAGCATCCAGGGTGGGGAGAGGATGGACAGGAGCTGGCTCGCATCAGGCGAGTCTTCTGGTTGAGGATGGAGCGGGGAGAGGTAGAGCTCCACCGCTACGACCGAGTTTTGAGGCAGTTCGGTCTACAGTAGGGGATCCCTTCTCTCAGGGATTACGAGTACTCTCGGACTATCTAGGATAATACTACACTGAGCGGGGCTCTAGACATGCAATGGTTCTAGAGTCAGGATGTTGATGATGCCCCCATTCAGCTAGTGGATGGGGACGATGTAGGAGTAGCAGATGGATATGATGCCTGGTATGCAGGCATCCACCCTCCTCGGATGATGAGGGCATAGGGTCTGATGCATGCTATTGTGCAGTGGATGGGGAGGCGGTGCCAGGCTACCATCGATGCAGCGAGGAGTCACGGAGGGAGGGATCAGCGATGGCCTCCTCAGGAGAGATGTCGAAGAGTGCCACAGGCTCTGGAGAGACCATAGCAGCCAGAGAGGAGGGAGGAGGGGCTCCCTTCTCAGTAGAGGGAGAGGCCACCATCACTCGATAAGGGCAAGGGTATCGAGGTGGGGGAGAGCAACGAGATGGTGGCTCTCCGAGCGGAGAATGCCCACCTACGAGCTCAGGTGCAGACGCTGCAGGATGAGGCTACACGACTCAGGGCTCGAAGCGGAGGGGCGAGCATGCAGGAGTTGGCATGGGCTATTGCTCAGACCACATTCTATCAGGGAGCATACTTCCAGCTGGTTCCAGAGGGCCAGAGGTTACAGCTGCCAACCGACATTGCGGAGCCGATCAGGATGGGGTCATCGAGGACATCCTCATGATCGACGTCGAGGACCCGCGACACAGGATGGACTCCGATGGGACCACCTCCTCCACCTCAGGGCGGGAGAGGAGATGAGGCTGAGAGCTCGAGGGCTTCTCGAGACTAGCGGCATATTGACTATAGTTTGTATATTTGAGAGGATTGAGTATGCCAGGGTATAGATTGTGGCATACCAATCCATTTTGATATGATGTACATATATTTCTTGATATATATATATATATATATATATATATATATATATCTTTTGTGATATGACTTGTGCATATGTTTTATGATGCTTTAATATTTTAATTGTTGATTGATTATTCATGTAATTATGTCATTTGAAAATATTATAATTTTATGTCATGCCATAAAATTTAAATGAAATAATCTGATGTAAACAAATTGGTTGTTGTGGTGTGATTTGATGAAAAAATAAAGTGACTTCTAACAATAATTTCAAAGGACATTGTCGTTGTTACATGACCATTTCATGGAGTCATCGCTCGCTAGGTCATTAAGCTAATCCCAGTAGAGAAATATTGCTAAAAGTAAAAGGGTGCTTAAGAGACTTTCTTAAGACTTTTGTGTTGTGATGATGAAAAAAATGATGATGGTGATGATTTGTTTTCAGATGTCCATGAAAATATTATGCATGAAATATTAAAAATATGATTTTTGCTAGGCATAAAATTCCTAAGTGTGATAGAAATTTGAACAATTGCCTAGGAATTATACCATCGTCGCAAAACTGAATGTTGACATAATGAAATGAAATAGAAAAGGTTTTCATTCTTTTTAAAGTACAATTGTGTAACATAATGATTTAAGCCATATGCTTTTATGGATTAAATAAATGGGAAATAAAATTAAAATGATGGTTTGCGCTAGGCATAGAATTTTAGGTATAGACTTATACCATCATCGCGAAATCCAAAGAAGAAATTGATATAATAGTTTTATTGCATAGTTGATTTTTGAGTTTAAGATAAACAAAAAATATAAGATGAGGACTTGCACTAGGCATAAAATTCCAATTTAGGTTTAGGAACTATACCATCGTTGCGAAAGTCAAAAATATATAAATGTGACTTTATAGATGTTCTCAAGTAAGAAAAATCAAATTATTCCAGAAGATGTGCATAAATATTTTAAATTATCTCAAAGACAAAATTTAGATTTATAAGGAACCCCATGTGCATATGTGAGTTCATTACCGATCTGGATCTATCATAATGATACAAAATCTCTCAAATACAAATGTGTGTGCAATTGTATTGTTCATTTACCAATTTTGAGCAAGATAATTTGATACAAGTAATTTGAATTAACCAAATGAGTGTTCGTTGACCATGATTTATATGCATATAACCGTACCAAACTACTATGTAAGTCGGGTCATCAAGAGCTAGCTGATCCATAAGCAGACATAGGTCTGTACAAAAGAAGGTCGCTAATGTAACAGACATATCACCACGCTAGGAGTTACCCAAGGCCAAGCGGGTTGGGCACAAACCACCTGTTATGGGGCTTACCTCAGAGTTTTCGAATAATTGAGAATTCCAGGGATTCAAGCTCATTCACCCTTCTTTTCTTTTCAAAGGGTAGGGGAAGGGATTTTATTGCTTTTTGCTTTTTCTTTTCTTTTCTCTTTCTTTTTTTTTTGTATTTTTGCTTGATATTGAGATAATGCTGAAATATTGCTGAGATGGTACAAAATGCTACTGAAATAATGCTTCTTTTTCTCATGATTTTTTTCTTGATTTTCTTTTTCTTTTTCTTCCTATACTAGGGATACTTGCTCGGATTGGCTGTAGAGCAAGGGATTTTTATTTTGGGTAGGGGTGAGCTTGTCCTTTTGTCAATTCTCAAAGATTCTAGACCATGTGCATGATAGGATAGCAGGGGAAACTTTTCGCTCAAGAGACCACTTCTACTATGTAGCATCATTTTGGAATTTGCAATGAAATCATTTTAATGTGAAAAGGTATACTTGGTTCAAGTAAATAACAAGATCAGTTCTCTATGCTCAAAAATTTATTTAATTCAACTGTGGACTTTGATATAAGAGAGATTAATAATCATACTAAATAAGATCAAGATATTTATTCATGTGAGTGTGAAAGTGAGGGATTCCAAATAAATGCTAATTTATCCAAAATAACTAAAAATATAACTGCAATACTTCAAGAATTGATAGGTGCAAAAATAAAAGATGTTTTTGAAGATTTTGATTGATTTTGATTTTTTTATATTTTGATTTTGATTTATGAATTGAGAGAATACATAATATGACTATTTTTGAAATTTTTATATGAATTTACTAAGAATGAGACAAGATGTACAATATATACAGTGATGAAATTACCAGAATTATGCGTAATAGCGCTTAAGATGCATAATGTTCATAGGCTCTTTAAGATCTTTACCATCTAAGGTAGCTAATCTGTATGCTCCCGATCCAAATTTAGCAGTGATGATATATGGCCCAAGCCAGTTAGGTTCAAATTTACCTTTAAGGTCTTTAGTTGCATTAGTATTTTTTTTATTTTCTTTTAAGACGAGGTCACCGATCTCAAAGGATCGGTGATGAACTTTCTTAAGATATGCTCGTTTGAGCTTGTTCTGGTAGGCTCGAAGATGCTCCAAAGCATTGATGCGCTTCTCATCTAGGAGTTCCAGCTGACTAAATCTGCCAACATGATATTCATCTCCTACTTCGGTATCTTGAAGTAGCAGAGCCAAAGAAGGAACTTCTAATTCAAAGGGAAAAATAGCTTCAACGCCATAAACCAAAACAAAAGGTGAAGTGCCCGTGGGAGTACGAACGCTAGTTCGATAAGCCCACAAAGCAGGATATAATTGAATGTGCCAATCTCGGCCAGATTTATTGACCGATATTTTGAGGATTTTAATTAATGTTTTATTAGATGCTTCGGCTTGGCCATTACCCTGAGGATAATAGGGAGTGGACCAACGATGTTGAATTTTATATTTTTGACATAGTTTCTTTACATCTTTATTTTTGAAACAAGTTCCATTATCCGAGATGAGATTTGCAGGAATTTCGAACCTACAAATAATTTGATTGAAAATAAATTTGGAAACTTGGGTTCCAGTGCAAGAAGCTAAGGGCATAGCTTCAACCCACTTCGTAAAATATTCGGTGGCGGTTATGATGAATTTGTGTCCATCCGATGACACAGGATTGATTTTTCCAATAATGTCTAAGCCCCATTTTGAAAAGGGCCAAGGAGATGAAATAGCCTGCAGTTCTTGTGCAGGCGCATGGACAAGGTCAGCGTGTTTCTGGCACTTGTCGCAATGGCGCACGTAATCATGTGCATCATTCTCCATGGTAGGCCAAAAATATCCTATCCTAAGGAGCTTCTTAGCAATGGCATTACCACTAAAGTGTCCCCCACAAGATCCATCGTGGGCTTCACTCAAAGCTGATCTAGACTCTTCTAGATTCAAACATCTCAGTAGGATACCTTCAAAAGATCTCCTATATAAGGTATTGCCAATTATTATGAAGCGACTTGCTCGTCTACGCAATAACCGGCGTTGGTTTCTATTAAAACCTTCAGGGAAGGTTCCATTTTGAAGAAAATTGAGGATATTAGTGTACCAAAGTTCAGGAGTAGTTTCGTTGATTAGAAACACGTCCAAAGGTTCCAAGCATGATTTAATTGAAGCGGGTTCCTGGAGTCGATGAATAATGATGGTAGCATATTCGTCATCTAACTCCAAGGGTAAAAGAGATGCAACTGCGGCCATGGCGTCAGCCGCACGATTGCTAGTTCTAGGAATAGCTTCCAAGGTAACTTGATCAAATAAAGATATTAATTGTAATACATATGCTTTATATGGGCACAATTTATCATCTCTGGTCTGATAAACATCATTAATTTGATTTATAACAAGTTGAGAATCACCAAAAACTAATAGATTTTTAATTTTTAGTGCCATGGCTACTCGTAATCCAAGGATTAGAGCCTCATATTCAGCAGTGTTATTAGTACAGGCAAACGTTAATTTAAAGGATAGAGGTATGAGATGTTTCTATGGAGATATCAAAATAATACCTGCACCAGCCCCACTCATGCATCGGGCTCCATCAAAGTATAAGGACCATTGCTCTGAATGATCTACCTCTAATTTAAGGCATTCGTCAGGAAACTCAATGATGAGGGGATGGGTGGATCCTAAGGGTGCAGCAGCTAATTGATCTGCTATGATTTGACCCTTAACAGACTTCTGTCCTATAAACATGAGTTCAAACTCGCTTAGCACAAGAACCCACTTTGTTGTGCGACCAGATAAATAAGGTCGACTCATGAGATACCGCAAGGGATCAGATTTAGCAATAACGTATGTTTTTTGACTGAGCATATAATGGCATAATTTCTGTGTAGAAAATATGATTGCTAGACATAACTTCTCTAATGTTGTGTAGCGGGTTTCATAACTAATTAATGTTCTGCTAATGTAATAATTAGCATGCTCTCTCTTCTCATCATCAAGTTGAGCTAACATAGCTCCTAAAGCAAAATCTGAAGCAAAAATATACAAGATAAATGGGCGATCAGGTCTAGGTGGTGAAAGTATAGGTGGGTTAAGAAGATATTGTTTGAGGAGTTCAAATGCTTCCTGACATTCATTGTCCCAATGGAAAGAGACATCCTTCTTAAGAAGCTTAAGAAAGGGTCCAGTTTTATCCTCCAGCTTATCGATGAAGCGACGGATGGCTTGAAGCTTACCTTGTAGACTTCGTAATTTAGATATATTTGTGGGTGTGGGCATATCAGTGATAGCCATAATCTTGAGAGGGTCAATTTCGATGCCACGTAAAGAAACTATAACCCCCAATAATTTATCGGACTTAACTCCGAATATACATTTGGTTGGATTCAATCGGATAAGATATTCCCTTAACCGATTAAATACTTTTCTCAAGTCATCTAAATGGTCATCTTCTTCAGTAGAACGAGCTATAATGTCATCTACATAATCATGTAGTATATCATGCATCATATCATGAAAGATATAAGTCATGGCTCGTTGATAGGTTGCACCTACATTCTTTAAACCGAATGGCATCACTTTCCAACAAAAGGTCCCCCAAGGGGTAATAAAGGTTGTTTTAGCCTGATCTTCAGGAGCTATCCTGATCTGATTATAACCAGAAAATCCATCCATTAAGGATATCATTCCACTCCCAGCAGTAAAATCAATGATCTGATCCATGTTGGGAAGGGGAAAATCATCTTTAGGGCATGCAACATTAATATCTCTAAAGTCTGTACAAACCCTAACCTTAGTAGCTTCTTTCTTAGTTATTGGAACTACATTCGAGATCCATTCAGCATAATCAATGGCTTGTATAAAAATAACATTCAGGAGTTTTTCTAACTCTCCTTTGACCAGTAAGGCCACTTTAGGATGCATTTTTCTAAGTTTCTGTTTAACAGGTTTAGCATCCGGATGGACTACTAGGTGATGCATAACTACAGAAGGGTCTAAACCTGGCATATCTTCATATGTCCAAGCAAAGACATCTTCATATTCTTTAAGAAATGCAATGTATTTATCCTATTTTTCTTGACTCAATTCTGATCCGATGTTGATTATGTGAGGGTTATCCTCGGTTCCAATGTTAATTTTTATGACATTTTCTACTTCCATGTGTAGATCTCTCTCAAAATTAGGTGGGGCGGGTGAGACGCCCAATTCCTGTAATTCTTCCAAGGTTAGCTTGGATAATTCGTCTTGAGGAGTCATGGCCTCAAGCTGGGCTATAGTAGGTATAGAGCCATCAAAATAAAATCCATTATGTAATAATTCCTCAATGGAGACATCATGGAAGATATCTCCCTCCAACTCATCGTCGGATTCAGCGATCATCTCAGGATAAGCTATAGATAGCATATTACATGTGA
Organism: Wollemia nobilis; assembly: GCA_028583015.1. NCBI lineage: Eukaryota > Viridiplantae > Streptophyta > Pinopsida > Araucariales > Araucariaceae > Wollemia > Wollemia nobilis. The sequence goes on along the minus strand of JAQPPZ010017206.1, from coordinate 3,848,143 downwards.
ATGGCTTATTCGTTAAACGCAAAACATCACGTTCATCTAAATAATCTTGGTAACTTATAAGATGGTCATCATCCTCGAATGGCTGACCCTTACTAGAAAATAGGCCCACACCACATCGGGCGGGCCATGGCTCTACCTCAAAAGGTTCTTTCATACCATACTGGAAAGGTCCCAAACCTTTCCCTTTATATCCCAATTTAAGCATTATAGGTTTGGCTTTAGTATACTCATTAGTAAAATAACATCGAGCATATCCATCATAATGAGTTCTGATGTTTCTGGGTATTCTACCCGAGTCATATCCCTTATAAATAAAGGCACAACTCCCGACTTGGTAAATACTTCCCATAGGCTGTGGGAGGCCCAAGGTATGAGGAGATGGTGGCAAATTATTTAAAACAAGGGAATCTTGCATAGAAGCATTCGTTTCTTCTGATATAAGGATTTTAGATAGATCGGGTAAGAGCTCGTCAGTAAGAGCATAAGAGGTAGAAGGAACATTTCCTACGTCTTCTGATGTGGAAAATATGACTTTGGTGGATGTAGACGGTGTAGAGGTGTCAATAGATGGGTCTATTATAGGTATAGAAGTTATAGGAGTAGAACAAGAGACATTGGTTGTGGGATTAGGATCTTTCTTAGGTCCTAATGTGGTTTGTTCAGAAGATGGTTGAGCTATATGTGAAGGTGCATCTGATGGAGAAGAAGTAGATGACATTGTGGGTGTGAGTTTCACATGTTTAGATGGATAATGAGAATTAGGATGTGTGGATGACAGCACGGGGCAAAATTGAACTCCAATGGGTTCTGCCAAAGCACACATATCAAAGGGTCTTGGATCACCATGAATGGTAACCAACTGATTCTTAAATTTGAATTTAACACATTGATGTAAAGTTGAGGGAACAGCTCGCATCGCGTTGATCCAAGGGTGACCCAAGAGTATATTGTACGATGCAGGGCAATGTACAATAAACACGGTCGTATCCAAGGTTCTTGGACCAACTTTGCAATGGAATGGTAATAACCCCACACGTTTCTTGTGTTTCGTCATTGAAAGCTTTTATAATCATATCAGTTCTTTTCATTTCATCACTTCTAAACCCAAATATTTGGTAGAAGTCAAAAGTGCAAATATTTAAAGATGAACCATTATCAATCAAAACTCGTTTGATTGCTACATCTCCAATTAAGGCGGTAATATATAAGGGGTTATCTTTATGTAAACTATGTTGCGGTATGTCTCTATCTCGAAAGTCAATACAATCAACTTCATGAGTTATTATAGTATTGGCCATGTCTTGAGGGTGAATGTCTTGTGGTACCATCATCTGGCTTAATGTGAGCATTAATTCATCTCTATGTGTGGGAGAAGATCTTAAGAGGTCCAAAAGGGAAATTCTAGCTGTAATATTTGATAATTGTTCATTAATATTATAGGGAGGTTTAGGTTGAACATTAGGTGCATGATTCCCTTTATTAGGAACCTTCAAAACAAATGGAGTTGATCCACCATTCTGAATTTGATCTTGTTGAGAATTTTGAGCCTGTTGTCTAGTAACAACTTCGATGGTACCCACAATATTATTCTATGGATGATGAATGGGTCTTGGTCTAGCGTTTATAGCTAACTCATTAGAAAGTAATTGGTGGGATGATGGTCTAGTAGTGACTCTTCTTGGAAATGGTTCTTCTGGAACCATATGACTTGTGATAGGGTGAATAGTATCTGATTCATCTTTAGAGCTATTCGATTGATTTGATGTGATTTCCATATCACTCTCAGTCTCATATTATGTATCACTAAGATCAGGTATCTGCATATTATATAGAGGCCTGGTTGTAACCATGGATAAAGTTGTGTCAAAGGTTTCCAGATCATGAACAGGTAAATGCCCACTAATAGTTCCTACATATCGGGCGGGAGGAGGAACATTATGATGTTCAATTTGATTAGCCACCTCCTTACCATGTTTTGGTAAAGGATGTTGAAAGATGTCTAATGACTGATTGGCGTTCTGATTCTGGTTTTGTGTGATGTTCTGTTGAGTGTTATTAGGAGGATTTTGCTTAGGTTGAAAGGCTTGTACCTCCATCTCATTGTTATCAATCAAGTCCTGTATTTTATGTTTTAATATTTTACAAGAGTTGGTAGTGTGTCCAGGTCCTCTATGGAAGTCACAATGTAAATCTGCTCTGTATCCGGGTATAGTTGGATCAGGTTCCTGGATATTTGGTAATTGAATCAAGCCTCGTTCTAATAATTATGGTAGAATAGTTGATAAAGGTTGATTTAACCTAGTAAATTCTCGAGGAGGTCTATCAGGAGGTTTCAGTACAAACTTCTTCGTTGTCTTTGCAACATTAACATTAGCAATATTTCTGCTATCAGTGACTCCATCACCCACAACTTGTTTATTCTTATATTGATTTTTGGATGTTTTCTCATCGTCTTTCTTTTTAAGCTGACCTCTCCTAATGAGAGCATCTTCCACTCTTCGGGCTAAGTCTATAGCCTGATCGAAGGTGGTCAAGGTAGCGGTTGATAATTCGTAAGATAGTTGCTCTTGCAAATTATTAATAAAGATGTCCAACATCTCCCTATAAGGCAACACAAAGTGCAATTTTCCTATCAATTGTCTCCACCTAGCTAGGAAATCAGCAAAGCATTCATCTTTGTCTTGTTTTAAGTTATACAAATCTTTAATGGTCACATGTCTTTCGATATAGGCACTAAATTGATGAACAAAAGACTCGGCAGTTTCTTCGAAATTCCTCAAAGAATTAGTGGGTAATTGATAATACCACTCTAATGCCATTCCTCCCAAGCTTTTCGGGAACATTTTTAGTAATAACAAGTCATCATGTGATATATCATGACATGCTATCCTAAACATACGAAGATGCTCTATGGGATCTTTCGTTCCTTTATATATGGGCAGGACAGGCATAGGAAAATGTTTAGGATACGGCTGTGCTACAACTATAGGATCTAAAGGCTGACTACACATCTCTCGATAATTGTACGAGGGTCGGTAGGGATCTATCTGGTCCATGCGGGAAACTAACTGTTTCACCATGGTTTCAAGATTACTAGTTTGTCCACCATATTGGTTCGGTGGGACATAGGTATGGGATTTATGAGTGTATGATGGTGTGGCATAAGGATTAGATGCTATATTGCTATTATGCAAAGTGTTGGTAGGAAGAGTATTATGAAGGGGATTTGTAATAGTATTATGTTGTATCCCAGATTGTTGGTAATTGGTGTTTGGTTTTGTTTTGGGTTTTTGTTGATTTGAGGTATGTTGCTCAATAGCTTGGCGAAATAGAGCGAGTAAATGATGGTTTCTTTTGTGCGGGAATGACCCTAGGCTTGTTAACAGGCACTTTAGGTGGTTGGGTAACTTGTTGTTGTTGCATGTTCCGGATCGCAGCTACTATATCCAAATTGGATGGTCCAGCTTGATCACTCTCTTGTTCAATAAAGGACAAGGGATTAGTGCGTGTGTGAAATACGTCTTCTAGAGTTGCTTGAGTGTCACTAATTCGATCCTTGTCCATATGGACTGCTCTATTAAAAACACCAATATTTGTGTTAATGAACTTCCAAAATTGTTCCATGTTTTCAAAAGTGATAGCTCCTCCCGGAGACATTTTAGGGGATGAGGATCCTTCCTCTCTATTAATTTCTTCTTGTTCATTTGCTACAACAAGCTCTTCTTCTTGTTGGTCTAGGATTTCTTCTTCCTGAACTTGGTCCTCAGGAGGGACATTTTGGTCAATTAATGGTCTTCCTAACCAATCTTCTTCTTCTTCGGTTTGTTTTCCATTCCTAAGTCTAGGCATTGTGCTAAACTTAGGTTTTAGCAAATATATATACTTATATATATATATATATATATATATATATATATATATATATATATATATATATATATATATATATATATATGCGATAGGGTTGAGAGGTATATATTTTAACTATATACCTACTATAATACTTTAAAAAGGAAATGTTTTGTTGTTTTTTTTGTTTTTATTTTTGTTTTGTATTATTATTTCACAAGTATAAAAATAACAAACAACATGCTAGTTGCAAGAAATAACAATAGTAAAAAGAATGACTTAGTTTTCTATAAATAGTTTATGGATATCGTTGATAGGATCAAGTTCATCGAGAGTCATGAAATGCTCCTCTTCAAATTGGAAGTGGTTTTTCAAGAACTTGACAAAGTGTGCTATGGTAATATGATCTACTTCAGACTCTGACTTGTAAAAATAAAGTTCATGGCAATACTCTCGATACAACACAGCTCTAGGAACTCTATTCCATATTTTTCTATTCGTAAGAATGACTTCTTGATCCTCTATACGAGATAGAAACTTATGTACTACAACTGCGTTCTCAAGGTATTCCTCAAAGGTGTACAATTCTGAAGACACAAGTGCTCTTTTATCTGCTAACCACCTATGGCAAGCTCTCTGAAGTTCATGGTACAAAGTCACCTGATCGGGATCCAGGATTCTATCTAGGACAAACCTCTTAATTTGCCTAAGTTCTGTAGATCTAGATTCAATAATACCCAATCTCCTATCAAGTTCATCCCACAAAGGTTGGACTCTATTTGTTTGAGGTACTCTAAGCATAGAAGTAATCTCTATGGCCGTTAATTGATTTTCAACATTTATGGTGACAGCTCGTCTTCTATTATAATCTACCATCTAAATATGGTATGCAAATTTAACAGTTTTCTAATGATTCTAGATGTTCTTAATAATGTGTTTTTTTTTTTGGATTGTTTTCAAAAGGTGTTTTAGTTTCACGTCGGGTTCACCAAAATGTATCGCCCAAATTTTTTGCACCCTTACCTTCGGGCTAAAGGATCCGTGCCCTGGAAGGGGGATGCGAGAAGGATGGGACAATACCTCGGACGGAGAGGCCCTTTGAAGGTCGCGCCTCTCGGGGGAGGGGTATAAGGGTGAATTTTTGACGGATGGTGGGGTTCACCAGGAAACTTTGAGTGGCAGTTTCCGCGCCTAGGTTGAGAATGGGTTTGATGTGTTCATTTTATATTCAATCATTCATATTCCTAGGTTGGCCAAAATGAATCTAAGCTATTCTATATGAAATTTTGGGTTTATATGAAGACAACAAACATGAATGAATCCTAAATACAGAGACTATGTGAAATGGAGAGGAATACACCCGATTCTTGATGTCTGATGAAGATTCTGAAGCTTGTAGGAGTCCAGATCATCTCGGATATGATAGGATCATCTGTAATTGTACAGAATCATCCCAAATCATAGGCGATCATCTGAGATCAGACAAGATCATCGATGACCTAATGAATTCAGAGAATTCGTTAAAAACCTGCAATCATGGAAACAGACACCAAAAACCAAAAATGCAATTGCAAGAATGATGCAAAATGATAGAAATAATAGTATAGATGCTTAAATAATGAATCTAGATAGCAAATCAAATGGGATGCACTATTTTAATAACTTATTTTAAATTTTATCATGCAAATATGCTAAATGAGGTGAACTCCAGGATGCAGAATAGAAATAAATCGATCTAATGCATAATTAAATAAGAAAGAAAGGTAGAAAATGCAAACTCAGGGCTCTGGTTGCCCCCAATATGGACTACAATCGAAATCATCTGCAATCGTACGAGATCATCGCCGATCTCGTCAGGATCATCCGAAATCGTGTTGGATCGCCTGCGACGATCCGAGCTTCCTCCGGTTGAAACATAGTAAAATCCTGCAATAAAACCTGAAAATACAAATGCCAATGATGGGGCGAGGATGTTCTAATACAACAAAAAACTAGAGTTGCAGGGAAATGATCAGCCAGGGGGATAAACTGGGAAAATCCCAAGTTTATATAGGATTAGGGGGAGGTTAGGAGGTTGGGGATCATCCCAATCTGGGAGATCTCCAATGTAGGAATCTCCAACCGCACAGACACGCTTTTGCCCGAGTTGGAGAGGTTGTTGAAATAGAAGCTAATTATGAAAATTTGGTTTTGGGATGAAATCGTCTGGACGTTCTGTTCCTAGACGAATTCGTCCGATCTGGGATGATATCGTCATATCGACGATGATATCGTCCAACGGTCAAAACAAATTCTAAAAATGGTGCAAAAAATGAGGTGAGCGGTTAACAGGCGGTTTCGGGGTTAAAATTCAAATTTTTGATCTTTTTACTGATGGTTTAACTGTGCCAATTTTAGGGTGCTATAGGTTTCCTTAGCTTTTTAGGGTTTTACATGGCCCTCAAATGGCCTAGTGATTTACACTGGTGCTACAAGGGAGAAGGTGTCTCATAAAATGGCTTTTGATGAAGAATCTCATGGTAAGTTTAGAATAACTTTGGTTGAGTTTGTTAATACTTGTCAATGGCTAGAGTTTGTTACCCAGGTCAGGTATTTTGTGCGATGCATTCCCAATGAAGTAATGTTACGATCTTGGGTTAGCTCGACTTGGGCTCCTCATGGAGTCAAAGCTCGAGTTGATTTAGAACCTAACAAAATATTTTCTTCTTTTTTGGTTTTCTAATGTTGCTCGTGCCAAGATAGTTTATGAGCACATACCTTGGTCCATGAGAAGCTCCTTGGTGGTCTTCTTTCCATGGAATTAGAATGTTTCAATTTTTGAGGATAGAACTTCCAAGGTCCCAATCTAGGTTGAGTTCCCTAGTCTTCCTCTCCCCCTTTGGCCCATTTTGAATGACCTAACAATGGTCTTACAATGAGTCTTAATGGTTGAAGTCGATAAATTATTCAACATATGCCCACAAACAAATGTTTGTGTTGAGGTTGATTTGTCCAAGGATCTCCATGAGGTTATTGAGATACAGGTGGGGGACACCACTATTTCGTAACAAGTGGTGTGTATTAGCATGTTGAACACTCGCTTTAGATGCCAAGCCTCAAACCACAAAGTTAAGGATTGCCTAATTCTTTCATGCAATAAGTCGAAGCCAGTTCCCACGCCATCCATTGTGCCTCCTCTACAAGCTAAATAAAATTGTTGGATCATGGTGGAAGGGTGTAAACACTCGTGGATCCTCGACTTGACTCGAAGCAAGATAACAAGGAATCAATCCTTTCTTTTGCTCCTAGGGGTCCCTTGGTGAGGATTGCTTGATATGACTTCATAAGCACATAGGCGACACACGACTATGTCAACACTTCTCACTTCTCAAGATAGGTCTCATTCATTTGTATGATTTGTAGAGTTTTTTGTTCTCTATAATGTTTCAATTTAACAATTTAGAGCTTCAAAGTGTTTGCTCCGTCTTAATTTCAGTTTAAGAATGTAAGTCCCAAATCGCTATTTTTGATCCTGGGTGAAATATTTGTTTGACATTTTGGGGTGTGCTTCCATACCACCCACCTTTTATTTTTGTGATCAATGTAACAAATGCAATTATTAATTTTTGGTAATACAAGGCATTTAAAAAAAAAAATCTATGAGAATAACAGTGTACACCATGTTTCAATAGCCACAATAAGGTTAGATAACCATATATAATATAAACAATATTCTTCTATAAAATTTTTATTTTTACTTATAACTTCACGTTAAAAAAATAAAATATTAAATATTATTTATTATGATGGCTTTTCAAGCCTTAATATTAATATGAAACTCACAAGATAAAATTCACAGGATCAAATATATGATAGTTGCAATATAGTAAGATCAATATAATGATGTAAATGGAATAATATGAGCCAACTAATATGTAAATCGAGGCTTATCATATGTCAACTAACATTAATTAATAAGCAGAACTATATGAACTTAATAGCCTAAATCATACATGTACAAATCATGTAGCACAACTTACAATATTAGTTGCTCAAATGTATGCACTCTTTATTACTCCTCTTTCTCTTACAAATGTATCATAAACTCTATTACAATAAGGATAACAATACTCACTATGCTCACTGTACTCGCCTTGTTTGCTATGTATGAGATATTCGCTATGTTCCTCCATAGAGTAATATATAGCCATTGTAGAGTGAATATGTGGTTACTTGAATTTTCCTTTCCTTGTGCCAAATCTCGTGACTCTTGGCTTTTCTATTTGACACTTGCATACACATGACTTTATCTTGTATGCACCCCTAAACATGACTCTTCACTTAACACACTCTAATCTAAAGACATTTGTAAGAGAAAGAGAAGTAATAAAGAGTGCATATAAGATACCAATACTCACTATGCTCACCGTACTAGCCTTGTTTGCTATGTATGAGATATTCGCTATGTTCCTCCATAGAGTAATATATAGCCATTGTAGAGTGACTCTATGGTTACTTGACTTTTCCTTTCCTTGTGCCAAATATCGTGACTCTTGGCTTTTCTATTTGACACTTGCATACACATGACTTTATCTTGTATGCACACCTAAACATGACTCTTCACTTAACACACTCTAATCTAAAGACACTTGTGCACATATACTCACACTACACTTGCATACTTACACATATATGACACTAATGCATTTCCTCCACATTATTACATTACATAAAATATTTACTCATACCCTAATCTAAAACTCAACCCTAATCTAATATTTATAAGGTATACCATAAAAATATCATAAAATACATTAACATGTACCAAATAATATAATATTCTCCAACATATTAAATATAAAAATATTTATATAATATATTATTTATTTTTTATTTTTTATTTTTTATAATAATAAGAATAGTTACATTTTATCAATAACCCTCTTGAAATAATTGAAGTTGGCTCTACCGTATACCCCTTAAATCCACCAACCTATCCATGCACCATTCAACCTTCAAAAATAACCAATCATCGCGGCTCTCCATGGATCTTTCAATTAAACAAGTAGTCGCGTTTCTTATAGATATAGGGAATTGGTATATAGGTAAGATATTAAAATTTTAAAAATTATTATTATAAATTTTAGTTTTTTATGATAAGATAAGGTTAAAAGAATCTTGTTTTTTAAGACATTAAATTGAGGTAGTCAATCAGCAAACATTTCATCTTTATTAATTAGTTGTCAACAGAATTTCCTTATCCTTTCCGTCTCTACTAGCTGGTTGTTAACGGAACCTTATCCTTCAAGTTTCAAATTGAGACAACCAACCAACAAATATTTGACTGCCCTCTTATTTTTTCCGTCTCTTGGTTGTCAACGGAACCCATATCCTTCAAGTTTCAAATTGAGACAACCAACCAACAAACATTTGACTGCTACCAACCTACCTATCCCCTTCTATATCATGGTTTGAAACTTAAATCTTTAAAAAAAACTTAAAACTTTAACCACTACACTATCCTCAACCAATTAATAATAACTCTTTTTTTAAGAAATACTTCTTATACACATCAGCCATGGGGATTGAACCCGGGTCACATCACCAATAATACAAGTGTCATCCTTACTAGTAAACCACACTCATGCAAATAAAGTATACATTGTTATACCAAGTGTGAAAGTACACGTTTTTTTTTTTCCTTTTTCTTTATCCACATTGTTCTTGTTTTTCGAATCTCTCATGCTCCGTTTTGCATGGAATAGTCATTAAGCCTTCCACTTCAATAGAACATAAGAAGCTATTGAACATATGCTTAGAACTTTTAAAAGTAATTGTCAGTTCATCGATAAGTATTAGATCAATTGTTATCAATTGATTTTTATGGTTTTTTATTACATAAATATTATAATTATTATTTGTATAAAAACATTTGTGGCAAGTTTTTGAATTTTATATAAAAATTTAAATTTAAATTAGGAAAAAATAATTTTTATTATATTTTAATATTTTATAACACGTTTTACTTAATGTGATGATGCAAGTCTAGTGGGATATTTTATGATTGGAATTCCGTTCACGCTAATATCTATCTTATACATCCTATTGTCGTTTGAACTTAAGTTTCTCAATTATAATACTTTCATCTCTTATTATACTTTAATCATATTTTTTTAACACATTTCACTTACACCCAATTATAATTTAAACTTAAATCTCTTTTAAAAAAAAACTCAAAACCAAACCTTTCCAACTCTTATTATACTTTTAATCATATTTTGTTAACACATTTCACTTACACCCAATTATAATTTAAACTTAAATCTCTTTAAAAAAAAACTCAAAACCAAACCTTTTCTTTTTTTTGGTTACATAGATGAATGAGTTACAATCACAATTTTTAGTAAGTGGCAGGGTTTAAACTGAGGCTTCCAACACACCCACGGTCTCGTTAATGGTAACCCGATGTGAGATGGGGACCGCTCGACGCACATGGTTCGCACCATCTTCATCAGTCTGAGATGGGGACCGCTGGACGCACATGGTTCGCACCGTCTTCATCAGTCTGAGATGAAGGAAACCGTCGAACAAGCAAAAACAAATCGCCGTCATCAGTCAGGTACAATACACAGAGAAGTCGAATTGAGCTAATGGCTATGCATGGGCGCACGTGGAATTGAAACCTAAGTCTCCTCTCCACCTAGACCCACGGACTAAAACCAAACCTTTTCGATATCCCCATAAACACTCCCATCTTACTTTAAAAAATAATAATAATAGTTTACCCCACCAACAATCTGTGCAAGATTAAAAGAAACTTGATGCTAATATATTTTAATGCATATCTATAAAGGTAAAGGGTATGCTAATATATTTTAATGCATATCTATAAACGTAAAGGGTAAATATTTTGGCCCTACTTTCTTGTATAAATCCGCTTTTCACCGATAGTTAATAACACAGAGCCCTCGGCGAGGAAAAGAGACCATCCTTCGAACCTTGGAAACCCCCGCCATGGCGAACAAGCGCAAAGCAGAGGAAGAAGACAGCGCGGTATCGAAGCGTAAAGCAGAGGAAGAAGGCGGTGCGGGATCGAACCCGGAACCGCTAATGCAGCTGGTGAAGCCGAGGGTCCTGAACCAGGGTCGCCATTTGCACCTGATGCCGAAGGGCGCCGCCGCCGCCGCCTGGGGTTTCTGCGAGTTCGTGGAAACGGCAGCGGAAGAACAGGTGGTCCGTTTCTTCCGAGAGGCCATCGCGGAGCTGGAGCAGACGCGGCAAATCCGCGACTATCACTTGAAGGTGAAGCCATCGCTACGCCCCAGACCCGGCGGCACTGCTGGCGGTGGAGAAGGCGGCGGGTTTCTTCTAGAAACTTTTTACGGCGAGCAGCGCGACGGGCCGGAGGAAGTGGCGCCGGAGGCGTGCATTTCCTGCCGTGACGACGCGCCGCTGTTTCCAGGCGCCGCGGGGTCCGTACTGGCAGGCGAGTGCGTGCTGGCGGAGTTCGGCGACCAGCCGTACGTGCAGTGCTCGCTGGACGCCAAGGCGCGCCCGGGGTTTATCGTGACGCCACGTAGGCACGTGGAGCGCCTGGGCGAACTGGATGACGTGGAGCTCCAAGCACTGTGGAGCGTCGCCGTGAGGGCGGTGAGGAGCGAGGGTTTAACGTTCACGAGCATGATTCTGAACCACGGGAGCTACAGGAACCTGCCACATCTGCACCTGAAAATTTGGGTGGAGGACCGGCTGTGGCGTCAGCGGACGGCGATGACGTGGAGCCGCGAGAAGAAGGAGCTGTGGGCGAGGCTGGAGCGCATGACAGCGGCGTTGCCTAAGAAGCGGACGCTTTGTCCGGTGTTCTCTAAGGGGAGGAATTGCAGGTTTGGAGGGAAATGCAGATTTACCCATCAACGTGACTCCTAGGGTCTGGGAGTGGTTTTTTTTTTTTTTTTTTAAGTTAAAGTCAAAGTTAGGAGATTCTAAATATTTATAGAATTGAGGCAGTCTTTGGTTTTTTTTTTTCTAATTTTTTTTAAAGGTAAAGTTAAAGTTTAGGAGATTCTAAATATTTATAGAATTGAACTCAGGCAAGGCAGTGCTGTTTTTAAAAGGGTTTAAAGGTTTTGGATTCTTAATCTAAATCTTGTAAATAGTTTAACGGGAATCTCCAAGAGGACAACATGGTTTTAAGTATTCTCTTATCATTGTATTTGCTTTCACTTTTAAAGTTGAAGTAGCAGTCAGCAGACTGCCATGGACGTAATTTAAAAATATATATATATATATATATATATATATAAGATCGGTAATTTTATTTGTGGAGGCGCTAGAGACTTTGAACTTTTAAAACTTTTAAATATTGGTTTAAATTTTGAATTTTATATAGTGGAGTTATGTATATCATATTTTATATTGAACATCATTTACAAATATTTACAAATATCAGCATTCGTTCCAGCAAACACAACATGAATCGACCTCACAACCACATGGATGATAATAACTAGGCAACTGCCATTACACCAAATGCCATTTGGCTTGTATCATATTTTGGTAATTGAAGTACATTTTTCCAGCAAACACAACATGACTCGACCTCACAACCACATGGATGATAATAACTAGGCAACTGCCATTACACCAAATGCCATTTGGCTTGTATCATATTTTGGTAATTGAAGTACATTTTTTAACAATATATTTATGTTGTAACTGGAGTATGGTGGGGTTTAACAATATACCTATGTTGTACTTGGAATATAGTTGGGTTTAACAACATTTCATGTTTTAGTAACTCTGATTGGGTTTAACAACATAACATGTTTTGATAAGTGGAGTATAATTAGATTTAACCATATATTGATTAGTTTAAACAATGTGTCTTATATAACCTATAACTTTAAGAACATAAAAACTATTTTATAATTTTTTAACAACGTAAAAACTATTTTATAATTTTTTAAAAGATCAATAGAATCTGAGTAGCTTAAATACAAAGACTCTAGAACTCAAAAACTGTTTTATAATTTTTTTAAAAGATCAATAGAGTCTGAGTAGCCTAAATATGAAGACTCTAAAACTCTAATAAGGTTCAAATCATGGAAGGATAAGGCTAAGATAACTATATTAAATAAACAATATCTATAGTTAAATGTTTAAATCTAAAAACTTTAGAACTAAATAAAAGTCTAAAGTTCAAATTATGAGAGGATAGGGTTAAGATAACCATATATTATATAAACAATATCAATCCTTAAATGATAGGCTTAGCTCGGCTCACAGTTGGATGGAGGCCTCCACATGGATGACATTACCCTATTATTATTATTATTATTATTCAAAAGGTGACACAATTTCACGTAATTGGCAGGAAATTCATTTTTTTAAATATGGATATGATTTGTTCAAAATAATACCGTTTAATGTCGAGTGCAGTGATTGGTTCAAAAAAGGGTCATGCACAGTGTTTGGTTTGAAAAGAGATGACATGCAACGATTGGCTCAAAAAAGGTGGAGCGTAGAGTAAGATAAAAATGATGTTCAAAGCTATTCGAGGAATGTGTGGCACCTACTACAATTATTATAGGATGCCCTATTCATGCATGCACCCCTTTTTTACATCGTGGAAGCCATTCTTTTCTCCCACTCTAATGTTTTGAGTGTCTTCTGTAAAATTGTCCTCCAATTATACTAAGAGCTCTAGCTTCATGCAAATGGCCCTAGAGATTTTTCTTCACCAAAATTCTCAAGCAGCGATTGCTATCATAGGAGGATCGTCTTCAACTGCTTGAGTAGCTCCTCAGGCAGAGGAGGGAATGCGAAGTTTACAAATAGGGATGCTAAGATTATAGACATAGTCATCACGTGGAAGGATCCAAATTTTTTTTGGGAAGACGTGGAGGCAAGAGTAGTTATAGGTATGACCCCATCGTCCCCAATCACTTTCCCTTTCCATTCCTTGCTTTCATGGTACATTTGCACTCCCGTCCATCCTTGCCCTGAGTTGATTAGAGCCATAGTGAAGTTTTACGACCCTAAATAGAGAATTGTTAGAGATTTCGAGGATAAGGTCCTATTCACTTTGGATCCTGATGTTTTTTTCGTCGCCTTCACTGCTGCTCGAAATCTTGTCTTGAAACCCAAGCCATTTGACTCTGTTGAGCAGGAAAAATTCTATACCTCCACTAGCAACATCGAGAATATCTTGCAATTGCAATTAGTGGAGCCACCTACTGGAGAAATTCTACCAGAAGCCCCCATTCCCCTATTAAAATTTAAGAGCCCAAAGCTTTATTCCATGTTAGCTATGGTGGCAGGACTAAAATCGGATGCGCAAGTATACAGATGGCAGATTGCAATAGCTCAGTACATCTCAAACCCTAAGTTCTACGATATATTTATCTTCTTATTTTTGTGGGAAACACCCCAAATGGGATGCCACTTTTGGATAAGTCCCAAGGAGGTAGAGGTATCTCTACGACACCTATCATGGATGAGAGCATCATACCAATATTCTTTGACTGACCATCTTTCCTGTTCCAACAAATCCACGATGTTAATCCAAGATGCAAAAAGGGTCCCAGATATCTTTCAGGTTTACTTTGTATTTGGTTTGGGTAGTCTTATTTTTTTATGTTGAAAAGGCTTTCTTTCATATCCATAATTGACAAAGATGAAAAGGGAAAATAATTACCAGTATATGAGTGATCAAGTGTACTTTAAAATTTCGAATCATGTTATCACTTTAACAAGGAATTTTTGGGACCAACTCTGAGAATCATGTATGGAGATATAAACAAGTTATCTCCAAGGGCGCAAGAAGTTTTGCAGCACCCCCATGCAGAATATGGTGTTTGGTTCATTTTAACTCAAGGGGTGGTTATCAGACTCTACGGATTCATGGGGAAACTTGTTATACTCACAATGACACTAAGAGGGGGGGTGAATCAGTGTGTTCTTTTAAAACTTTAAATTTGCAACTCTTAATGCTGAAATAAAGCAAACTCAAAATAGATACAACAAGTTAACAAGAGAGCATCACACAACACAAGATTTAACGAGGTTCACCAATGTGGCTACTCCTCAAAAATGACTGCTTGGACTACCATCCAAATCCAGCCTTTGCAAAGCAACAACTTTACAAGCAATTTTACCAGCACCAACTGGAAGGAGCACCAACCCCTGATTTTTCTGCACCAACAGAAAGGAGCACCAACCCCTGATGCCAAGCACCAACTTGGACTTCAAATCTGGAACTAGAAGATTGATAAAAAGATACCTTTGCTTTTGCTAGACCCTGACTGGTCACCTTTGTTTTCTCTGCGTGCTCTGCTTTTCTACGCAAGCACTTCGCACACTCTGCTGCACCTCACAGTCGTCTTCTCCTTGTTGCGCACTCTACTTCCTTAGCAAAATTTCACACTTCGAACGATTCGACACGACTTGCTCTCTGCGCTCAGGCGACAGTAATTCACACACTTCGACACTTATGAAATTCTCCAAACAACCCTCCTTTTATAACAAACTTTTCATGATGAAAAATCTAATCTTAGTCGGCTGAAGAACCCTAATCTTAGTCGGTTGCAAACCCTAAACTTAGTCGGTTACAAACCCTAAATTTTGTCGGCTTACATCGGTCTTCGTCGGCCTCAACTGCCCCTGCAACTCTTCTATTGCTGTTGCCATGAAAACACAACATGTCATGATATCGTGACACTTTTTGTCTCCGTACGCTTCCTTTTGGCTTTTGTCATGATATCGCGACACTTCTACCTTCGTCGACTTCAACTTTACTTTTGTCATGATATCGTGACACTTCTGCCTTCATCAAAATCAATTTTGCTTTGTGCGATATGCGACACTTCCTTCGTCGACTTCCTTTCTTTGTCAGTGAAATCGTGACGCTTCTTCGATTGAAGACTTGCTTTCTGATCCTGTCGTGAAATCGCGACACTTTCTACTTCGTACGCTTTCTTTGCCTTTCGCCTGCAAAAATGGAACATGTCGTGAAATCGTGACATTTCTACCTCCGAACACTCTATCTCCTTTTTGGGTTGTGAAAACCCGACATGTCACGAAATCGTGACACTTTTCTTCTTGCTCTTTCTCTTGAACCTGTCATGAAATCGTGACACATTTTTGTCCGTATCTCTCTTGCAAATTGTCACGAAATCGTGACACTTTTCTTTGTGAGCTCTTTCTCTCCAAACATGTCATGAAATCGTGACAGTTTTCTTTGCTTGCACCTTCTTTCCGAACATGTCATGAAATCGTGACACTTTTTCGTCCATACTGTCTCTCTTGCAAATTGTCACGAAATCATGACACTTTTCTTTGCGAGCTCCTTCTCCCTAAACTTGTCGTGAAATCGCGACAATTTTCTTGCAAGTGCCTTCTCATCGAACATGTCGCGAAATCATGATAGTTTTCCTCCCTTGCACTTTTTCTTTCAACATGTCACGAAATCATGACAGTTTAACCTGCTTGCGCCTCTCTTCGAACATGTCATGAAATCATGATAATTTTTCAACTTGCCTTCTTCTCTTCCAACATGTCATGAAATCATGACAGTTTTTCAACTTGCCTTCTTCTCTTCCAACATGTCACGAAATCATGACAGTTTTACCTGCTTGCGCCTCTGCTTCGAACATGTCATGAAATCGTGATAGTTTTTCAACTTGCCTTCTTCTCTTCCAACATGTCGCGAAATCGTGACAGTTTTCTTTGCACTTTCTCTCTCCTCCAAAATGTCATGAAATCGTGACAGTTTTTCCCTGCACTTTCTCTCTCCTCCAATATGTCATGAAATCATGACATTTTTCTTTGCACTTTCTCTCTCCTCCAATATGTCATGAAATCGTGACAGTTTTCTTGTTTTCTGAATATGTCGCGATATCGCGACACTTTCCTTGTCTTTTTCTTTGAATTTTTGCATGTGGGCCACTTAGGTCTTTTTGGAAAAACACTGTACATATTCTGAGAGATCTCTGAACTTCTTGTTTGCTGCATCTGAACTTCCTATTGCTGCACTGAATCAAATGATCTAGCTGATTGTGTTGACAACAATGACAATCCTGTTGCTGCACTTTGCTCAACAATCTCCCCCTTTGGAATTGTTGGCAACACATGTGCAGCTTCCTGTAGCTCTTCTCCCCCTTTGACAATAATACCAAAGGGCTACTGCAGACTCCCCCTGAGTCCAAGCACAACATTCTCAGGCAAAATTTATTACACTTAGTAATAAACAAGAACATGAGCAAGAAGATAAACAAATACTTCAATGCTCCCCCTGAGAATGTGATCCCTGTAGCTAGTCACTTCTTGGGAAGGGTCACCACTCCCAATTTATTGCGAAGGTATTCAAAAACATCCTTGGGCAATGGTTTTGTGAAGATATCTGCTACTTGCTCTGTAGTTGGAACAAAATCCAGCTTAACCTCACCTTCAACAACTTTCTCTTTCAAAAAATGATATCTGATAGCAATGTGTTTTGTCCATGAATGCATTACCGGATTCTTGGAGATGTTAATTGCACTGGTGTTATCACACTTAACTGATATTGGCTCACTAAAATTAATACCAAGATCTTTCAGAGTTTGTTTCATCCACAAAACTTGTGTACAACATGTTGTTGCTACAATATATTCTGCCTCAGTTGTTGATAAAGAAACTGACTCTTGTTTCTTGTTGTGCCAAGCAACCAACCTGTCACCAAGATAGAATGCACCTCCACTGGTACTCTTCCTGTCATCAACACATCCTGCCCAATCTGCATCTGAATATGAAATAAGGGTGAAGTCTTTACCTTTCGGATACCATAACCCATACTCCATAGTACCCTTGAGATACCTAAGAATCCTTTTTACTGTTGTCACATGAGTCTCTTTGGGACTGGCCTGAAATCTTGCTACCATGCAAACTGCCTGCAGAATATCTGGTCTGGTAGCTATTAAATATAGTAAGCTTCCAATCATTGATCTGTACATGGTTTGATCAACAGGTGGAGATTTGTCATCTTTGCTCAACTTGCAGCTTGTCATCATGGGAGTGCTAACTGGCTTACAGTCCTCCATTGTGAACCTTTTTAGCATCTCTTTCACATATTTGACTTGGGAAATAAATATGCCTTTCTCATTTTGATTAACTTGTAACCCAAGAAAGTAAGACAGTTCACCAATCATAGACATTTCAAATTCTTTCTGCATCTTATTTGCTAAGTCTTTACATGATTCATCTTTGTTGCTGCCAAATATGATATCATCTACATATACAACAAGAACAATGAGATGCCCACCTTCTGTTTTGACATACAGATTACTGTCCACCATACCTTTCTTAAACCCCTGTTGAGAGAGATAGTTGTCTAGCCTTGCATACCATGCTCGGGGTGCCTGTTTTAAGCCATATAAAGCTTTCTTTAATTTGCAGACAAGGTTGGGATCTTCACCAATTTGGAAACCATCTGGTTGTTCAATATAAACCTCTTCTTCAAGTTTCCCATTTAAGAAAGCTGATTTTACATCCATCTGATAAACTCTAAAATTCTTATAGACTCGCTAAGGCCGGAAACATTCCGATTGCTTCTAGTCTGGCCACTTGGTGCAAAAGTCTCCTCAAAATCAATGCCTTCAACTTGTGCATAACCTTTACAAACCAGTCTTGCTTTATTCCTAACTACCTGTCCGTCTTCATTCAATTTGTTTCGAAATATCCATTTGGTGCCGATTACATTCTTATTTGTAGGTCTAGGTACTAATTCCCAAGTTTTGTTCTTTTCAATCTGATCTAATTCTTCATTTATTGCCTTCATCCAGCTATCATCTTTGCTTGCCTCAGCTATATTTTTGGGCTCAATGCTGGATAAAAGAGAGTAGTTACTTACTACTTTCTTTCTTGTCTGAACACCAGCTGTGGGATCTCCAATTATTTGATTTCTAGGATGATTTTTCTGCCAGCTGCCTGTTTTGAATTTCTTATTTTCTTCCACCTCTGAGTCATCAATTAAGTCATCTGAGTCAAGTGTTGGTTTCTTTTCTGTTTCATTTTCCTCATCACCTTCAATGACTTCTTCATAAATTGGGTAGTTTTCTTCAAAGTTAACTATTCGTTCCCTACCTTCATCAAATTTAACATCGGCACTCGTCCACAATTTTCTTGAGTCTCTTGTTGTAGCATTTGTAAGCTTTGCTTTTTGATGAATAGCCAACGAAGACACCTTCATCTGCTCTATTTTCAAACTTCCCAAGATTATCTTCAGTTTTTCTGATGTAACACTTACAGCCAAAAACTTTGAGGTGTTTTGTTGTTGCCTTTCTACCGAACCACAATTCATAAGGAGTTTTGCTTTCATGTGTTCTCAGCATGTACCTATTTTGGATGTACACTACAGTGTGGACTACTTCTTTCCAAAATCTGTCTGCTATTTTGTTCTCAGCCAGCATAGTGCATGCCATTTCCTGTACTATTATGTTCTTTCTTTCTACCACACCATTCTGCTGGGGTGTTCTAGCTGCTGAATATTGTCTCTTGATACCATGTTTTTCATAGTATTCTATAAACTCATCTGAAATGAATTCTCCTCCTCTATCTGATCTTAAACATTTGATTCTTTTTCTAGTTTCATTCTCAACTAGATGTTTGAAAGATCTGAACATTTCAAAAGCTTCTGTTTTATTCTTTAAGAAAAAAATCCATGTCATTCTGGAATAATCATCAATACACAACATAAAGTATTTGTCACCATTTATGCTTTGTGTTCTCATGGGTCCACATAAATCTGTATGTATAAGTTCCAAAGGTTTGCTAGTGTGGTACTCTTTTGTTTTGAATGAGACTCTGGTTTGCTTTCCCTTTTGACATGAAGCACAAATGCTATTTGAAGGTTTTCTAATGGTTGGAATATCTCTCACTGCCTGTTTCGAGCTGATTTTCACTAGATTATCAAAACTGATGTGTCCAAGCCTCTTGTGCCACAGCCAGTTTTCTTCTTCCTGTCCAATGAAACAAGTACCTTCTGATGTTTTTGAGAGTGTGTACAGGTTTCCAGACGTTCTTGATCCAGTTGCTATCAATTTTCCACTGTTTGTTTTTCTGACTTCACAACCCTGCTTCATAAAGACTACTTCATGACCTTTATCACAAATCTGACTTACACTCAATAAATTATGTTTCAACCCATCCACAAATAAGACTTCTTCTGATTTAATCCTTCCATCACTAATTTTGACTGAGCCTTTGCCGACTATCTTGGCTCCATCATTATTTCCAAATTTTATTGATCCTCCTTCATATTTCTGTAACTTGTCAAATTTTTGTTTGTCACCTGTCATATGACTGGAGCATCCACTATCTAGTATCCATGGTACATATTTATTCTGTGCTTTGAAAGCAGTTTGAACAATTAAGGATTCCTTTTCTTCCTTCAGTTGTTCTTTTCCTTTCCACACTGTTTTGTTAGTAGTTTTGGGCTCTTGTTTTGCCTTTCCCTTATCAGTAGTTTGAGCATGTTTTTCGGAAAGCTTTCTATTTTGACTCATCCTGTATGGTTGAAATTTTCTTCCCTGAAACTGATTTGAAGTAAATGTGTTTCTACAGTTTCTTGCAAAGTGCCCAAACTTATGACAGTTATAACATTCCACTGTATAATTCATCAGAGGAGAAAAGACATTTCTACTGGTGAAGTTCCTTGGTTTTACATTATATTTGCAGTCTACGATTTTATGCCCATAGCCATTGCATTTAAAATAGAAACCAGAGAAAGGATAATTGAACCTGGGTGATGGTCTTTGCCATGTTGTCGTAGGAGCCATAGGTCTTCTTCTTCTTTGATGTGTGACTTTGGTGAATCCATCATTGTCAATTCTCCCATCGTGCCTGGTATGAATGCTTTCTCTTTCATGAGATGTTTTTCCTTGATCAACCTGTTTCTTAGCTTCATTCTTTATGGACTTGGCCTTTGATCCACTTGATGATTCTCCTTCGATGAAGCCTAGACCAAATTTGATGCCTGCAGGTCTTTGGTCATTTAAGATCTTATCCAACTTCATAGAACTTTCTTCACGTTTGTGATAACAACTAATTTTCTTATTCATCTCTTCTAGCTGCATTCTTAAACCAACAATCTCTTCTTCTAACTTGCTGCAATGATCTATTTTCATTGTTAATAGCACTTCGAGATCTTCGGAGATTTTCTTAGATTCTTCTATCTGTACTTTTAAGCTGGTTATGATTCCATTTGCATCCTCAAGCTTTCTTGACAATTTCTTGTTCTTTTTCTTTTCTATCTCCCACTCTTCAAGAGCAGATATCAACTCACCTTCTAGATCTACTTCAGCCTCGAGAATCTCATCACAAACTTCAGACGTCACTCCTTCTTCCTTTTCTGCTTTAACTACTTCAAATGCCATAAAAAGAGCTTCATCTCTTTCTTCTTCAGACTCTTCTCCTGAGCTATTTTCTGAGGAACTGACATTCTTGGAGATGAAACTTTTCTTTTTGAAGTTGCCTTTTCTGAAATTCGTTTTCATCTTCCAGTCACTTCTTTCTTGGTGGGATCCTTCATCATTTTTGTTCTTCTCTTTAAGTGGACATTTAGTCGCAAAATGCCCAATGCCTCCACAGTTGAAACATTTAAATGGAAGCTTCCCTCTGTATTTTCCTTTCCCCTTTTTCAGTTTTCTCACAAAGTTTGCTTCCATTTCATCTGATGTCTCTTCTTCCTCGGACTCTTGTTTTGTGTTTTTATTCTTAAGGGCTTTGAAAGCTGCTTCTCTGTCAGTGGGTTTAGATCTTCCTATCCTCATCTCATATGCAGTTAAAGAACCATACATTTCATCTATACTAAAAAAATTTAGATTTTTAGCTTCTTCTATCATTGAGACTTTGGAATCAAACCGTTGAGGAAGAGATCTTAATACCTTTTTCATGACAGTAGAGTCATCGATATCCTCGCCTAGTCCTCTGATCGCATTGATGATTCCATTAACTCTCAACATGAATGCCTCAATGTTTTCATCGTCATTCATCCTCAATGCTTCGAACTGAGCTCGATGTGTCTGTAACTTGGCTTCTTTGATCTTATCATCTCCTTCATGAACACTCTTCAGTTTGTCCCATATTTCTTTTGCCGATTTATAGTTCATGACCTTTACTAGTTCACTGTCTGCCAATCCACACAAGATGGCATTCTTTGCTTTCGAATTATTCTCAAATAGTTTCTTTTCATTCGCTTCTTTTGGAGGAGTGGTGGGAGTTGTGTATCCACTAACTACTGAGTTCCAGATGTCGTATCCCAAGGCACAGAGATATGTCTGCATCCTGACTCTCCAGAATGCATAGTTAGATCCGTCAAACAATGGTGCTTTGTTTGAGGAGAAACCTTCACCACCTGCCATTGCGTCACTTCCAAGATCACCCTAGCTGATTGAGCCTATTCAAGAACCTTGCTCTGATACCAATTGTTATACTCACAATGACACTGAGAGGGGGGTGAATCAGTGTGTTCTTTTAAAACTTTAAATTTGCAACTCTTAATGCTGAAATAAAGCAAACTCAAAATAGATACAACAAGTTAACAAGAGAGCATCACACAACACAAGATTTAACGAGGTTCACCAATGTGGCTACTCCTCAAAAATGACTGCTTGGACTACCATCCAAATCCAGCCTTTGCAAAGCAACAACTTTACAAACAATTTTACCAACACCCACTGGAAGGAGCACCAACCCCTGATTTTTCTGCACCAATAGAAAGGAGCACCAACCCCTGATGCCAAGCACCAACTTGGACTTCAAATCTGGAACTAGAATATTGATAAAAAGATACCTTTGCTTTTGCTAGACCCTAACTGGTCACCTTTGTTTTCTCTGCGCTCTGCTTTTCTATGCAAGCACTTCGCACACTCTGCTGCACCTCACAATCGTCTTCTCCTTGTTGCGCACTCTGCTTCCTTAGCAAAATTTCACACTTCGAACGATTCGACACGACTTGCTCTCTACGCTCAGGTGACAGTAATTCACACACTTTGACACTTATCAAATTCTCCAAACAGCCCTCCTTTTATAACAAACTTTTCATGATGAAAAATTTAATCTTAGTCGCTGAAGAACCCTAATCTTAGTCATCTGCAAACCCTAAACTTAGTCGGCTGCAAACCCTAAATTTCATTGGCTTACATCGGTCTTCGTCGGCCTCAAGCGCCCCTACAACTCTTCTGTTGTTGTTCCATGAAAACACATGTCATGATATCGTGACACTTTTTGTCTCCGTACGCTTCCTTTTGGCTTTTGTCATGATATCGTGACACTTCTGCCTTCGTCGACTTCAACTTTACTTTTGTCACGATATCGCGACACTTCTGCCTTCATCAGAATCAATTTTGCTTTTGTCATGATATCGTGACACTTTTGCCTTCGTCGACTTCCTTTCTGCTCTTGTCATGAAATCGTGACGCTTCTGTCGTTGAAGACTTGCTTTCTGATCCTATTGTGAAATCATGACACTTTCTACTTCTATACGCTTTCTTTGCCTTTCACCCATGAAAATGGAACATGTCATGAAATCATGACATTTCTGCCTCCGAACACTCTATCTCCTTTTTGGGTCATGAAAACTCGACATGTCATGAAATCGTGACACTTTTTCTCCTTGGCGCTTTCTCTTCGAACCTGTCATGAAATCATGACACTTTTTCGTCCGTACAGTCCTTCTTGCAAATTGTCGTGAAATCGTGACACTTTTCTTTGCGAGCTCTTTCTCTCCAAACATGTCATGAAATCATGACAGTTTTCTTTGCTTGCACCTTCTTTCTGAACATGTCACGAAATCGTGACACTTTTTCGTTCATACTGTCTCTCTTGCAAATTGTCATGAAATCGTGACACTTTTCTTTGCGAGCTCCTTCTCCTCGAACTTGTCATGAAATCATGACAATTTTCTTGCAAGTGCCTTCTCATTGAACATGTCATGAAATCATGACAGTTTTCCTCCCTTGCACTTTTTCTTTCAACATGTCATGAAATCATGACAGTTTAACCTGCTTGCGCCTCTGCTTCGAACATGTCATGAAATCATGACAGTTTTTCAACTTGCCTTCTTCTCTTCCAACATGTCATGAAATCATGATAGTTTTACCTGCTTGTGCCTCTACTTCGAACATGTCATGAAATCGTGACAGTTTTTCAACTTGCCTTCTTCTCTTCCAACATGTCATGAAATCGTGACAGTTTTCTTTGCACTTTCTCTCTCCTCCAGAATGTCACGAAATCGTGATAGTTTTCCCTGCACTTTCTCTCTCCTCCAATATGTCGCGAAATCATGACATTTTTCTTTGCACTTTCTCTCTCCTCCAATATGTCGCGAAATCGTGACAGTTTTCCTGTTTTCTGAATATGTCGCGATATCGCGACACTTTCCTTGTCTTTTTCTTTGAATTTTTGCATGTGGGCCACTTAGGTCTTTTTGGAAAAACACTGTACATATTCTGAGAGATCTCTGAACTTCCTGTTTGCTGCATCTGAACTTCCTGTTGCTGCACTGAATCAAATGATCTAGCTGATTGTGTTGACAACAATGACAATCCTGTTGCTGCACTTTGCTCAACAAAACCTTTCTTGCTTTCACATTACGTAACTGATCGATTGTTTACCTTGTAATATGTGAGATAGATGAAATACATTAATTTTATGTTTAGAATAGGAATAGGCAGAACCGATACATGTTCGATGCCTTTTCAATTTGAAGGTATAGGTGTGTCAAAGAAAGGGCAACATGAGCAAATCACTCGAGCCCTAAAATACCTAAAGTTAGTGGAATTACCACAGAGGTGGAAATATGATCCCCTTGATAGGTTTTTAGAAAGACAGTCTACATTGAACAAGACTGCTTTCAAGAAGCATCATATGTCTAATAGGAAAATCGATGAGCAACATAGAAACAATGCAAAAAATGAAGTGCTAGAATGACATGTAGACCAGATGCAACCTTTTCCCTTGTGGCACGATTTCTATGAACATGTGGTAGATTATAACCCTAAAGATAATCCAAGCCATGTTTTAAAAGAAAAGGATATACAAAGAATGCAAAAAAGAGGGCCAGAGTGGACATCAACAAATATTTTGGCCTTGTGGATGATGAGAGTACAACTTAACATGACCCCTTCCGAATGGGGATTGAAGAATGATCATGAGTTTTTCCTTTGGTATGACCAATACCAAGCTACATGGTCGAAAACTCTCACAGACAAGGTTGCACCAAGATTTTGGGGCACTCAAGAAATGAACTATCTTGCGATAGAAAAGGAGAAAGCAGATCAAAGTAAAGGGAAGGGAATTGCCACTGAGCAACAAGGGGTCCCAGAGAAAATAAATCCTAAATTTATCCCTCCTATGACCTATGATACAAAGTCTGATGACCAACCTCTTGTCTTTAGAAAAAGGAAATAGAGTCTATTACATAGGATAAGCAGAAGAAAAATAGGCATGAAATAATCAATGAGGATTCTGAAATAAGAGATGCGGCAAAGGATATAGAATAGTCTCCTCCACATCATGAAAATAATGTTCCCGAACTTGAAGAGTTAGGAGAAATACCACCTTCTACTGAAGACATGAATCCACAAACGTCATTGGGAGCACTAGGTATGATTTATATTCCTTCTACTTCATCTTCTTCTCAATCCCAAAGAGAATCCCCCTCCCATTCTACTCTTGAAGGTGATGTTTCATCCCTTTTAAAACAACAACCTCCACCTTCACCACCATCGCTTACATCACAAGTACAATCTAATACCATATCATATTCTACCTTCCCCACAACTGTCATCACAACACCGTTGAATGTAGATGCCACTTTCGTCACCATTCCTTTCCCCTTTGTTGCCCATTTCCCAAACTTGCAATCCATTTCTACTTTTTCCACTGAAATGTTGGGAGGAGAAACTGATGAGATATTTTATTGATACAAATGGGTTACAATATATAGGCATAAGCCTATATGAAACACATGACACTTGTCAAGAGAAACTGAAAAGTGTCAAGGTGAAGGCATAGTGCACTTTAATTCTAACATTCCCCCTTAAAGTGCACTATCCTAAAGAAAAAAACAAGTCAACATTAGGTAACATTCCCCCTTAATGTTGACTTCTCTAAAAGCAACCTATCATCCTATTTTATTGCTGATTTGGTCTAGGCTCATGCTCTTTGCGCTTGGCTCTCCAACTGTGAATAATGCTATATTAACTGTGTATACATCTCGGTCTGTTTTTAGCTCTCCAACTTTGAATAATGCTAGATTCACTGTGTATACATCTCGGTCTGTTGCCTCAGGGTCAGCCACTTCCATGGGTCTGTTGCCATTAGGTCAGCCGTCTAAGTGACTCAGGGTCATCATGGGTGTCTCAGGGTTAGCCACTTCTGGGTCTGTTGCCTCTGCAGGTCATCCTCAGAGGATGTTGCCTCTCGTAGGTCACTGACTAGCTCCACCATAAATATCAAATCCCTCCTTATGGTGAACTCAATATAGAAGGTGTCGGTCTCTGCAAAAAATGCACCTTAATACAAAGGAAAAATGAGCCATATAAGAGTGTCGGTCTCTGTCGAAAATGCACTCAATACAAAAAATGAGCCATAGAACCAAATATGGAGGAGAAGAAGAAAGAAGAATAGAAGAGAATATTCTGAAGTGTCTTCGTCTGTAGTCTTCAGAAGTAGATCCGGAAAAAACCTCGGATAGAATCTAGGGTGTCTATGTCTGTAGTCCCTAGAATAAGTGTCCTTATGGTGACCATGTCATCCCATCGAAATGCATGGGTAACCAGCCGTTGCATTCGCCAAGTGTATAGAAAAGATCACTAGGTACAAGGATCACATATAAAATTACCTTGGGAGTGTCAAGTACAACCGAGAGTGCACTCCAAGGTATAAAACTTTGAGGCTAAAAAACTCAAATGAAATAGTTTCAAAAATTACAAATGAACACCACCATTGTGTCCGTCACGAAAAAATGTTTCCAACGACTATAAATACCCCTATACTTGTATGTGAATGGGGCCTTCAACATTTGGAAAACAATACCATGCCTATCTAGGCAGTAAATAGACAACATCGCTCAAAGGCGGCATCGCTCTCAGGCGGCAAAAATAGTATTAAAATTTCCCTCACAGGGGAATTACATGGGCCATCTAGGCCTTTCACTTCCACTTTAAAACATAAAAAATGACCAAAAATATGCCCCACTTCCACTTCACTTCCACTTTCATCTATGCCTTTCACTTACATATAAATTGAAGTGGTACTTCCCACTTTAATAAAAAATACATAACTTCCTTTAATATTTCAACCTTGTAATAAAATATTATTTTCCCATCATAATGGGCCAAATCTCTTGGCCGTCATTGTAAGAAAATATTCCCCCACTTTAAAATGAATTATCTCCATACATTTTGAAAAATATGCCCCTCAATTAAAAATATATAGGTCCCCACTCATGCAGCTGCAGCTGCTTTTCGGACGCAAGGCCATGGCGGAGGCGGAGAACGGAGTGCAGGCTGCGATGTTGTGATTTAAAAAAAAAAAAGATCTAGGCTTCGCGAAATAGTCGAGTTGCACCTGTGCAATGAGAAAGGGGGAGGAGATAGCCATTAACTACTATGGGAATCTCGACGTCCATAACAGCAAGGGCTTGCGCATTATAAATTTCCTGCCAGACGGTCAGTTCAATGCCCAGATTCGTACAAACGTCGCACCAAACACAACATCCACAGTAGGTTCTCCTAAAAGATCTCCTCTGAGGTCTCAAGACGACACTCTACTTCTGGGTCTCCTACAAAATGACAATCTGAACCCATGTTGAACTGGTTGATGATTCCAAGGAAACTCGGTTCAATTAATCCATACCTAGTTCGCGTGCAAGGGCCTTCGCCTGCGTTTGTTCACCATGGTGCTTATTTCTTGCGCTACAAGATCGTAGTTTTGCTTCGAGCACGACATGATGTCCCACTCTGTTCTATCAAGAAAAGGGAGGGTGGAACGGTGGTGAATAGCAGAAGCACCCATCATAGATACATCCATGCAGCCTTTTCAGGAAATCAGAAAACTCCAACGCAAGTCACGTAATGGTGGGGAGAAGCCTTTATCCTAAATTTCTAGATGAAGACATCTGAGGCGGTGCCGTTGCTGCGAGGGGTAAATCCATCAATTTTTTGATTTGGACGGTTTCCAGAGCAAAAAACTTCCAGCAGATCGCCTGTCCCCCTGCTCGCCAGAGGCTGCAATGAATCATGAACAGATCGGATGGGCCCAGAGGGGTTCCATTTGCTGCATAGTTCAATCTCACGGTGGGCGGTAACATGACCGACATGGAGCTGACTGCCTAGCTTTGTTAAATTTGACAATAGAGTAATGATTGGATTCTGCCAAATTTTGACAAAGATCGGGCGCTTAACACCTCGCAACTCCAAGCTGGGATCGTCTGCAGCAGCCTCCGTAATGCGACCAAGATTTTTTAACTGCGGAAGTAGCAACTCCAAGCTAGGATCGTCTGCGACTGGACTGGGACTGGGATTGGGATTCGTAGCGTCAGCCCTGATATTAGCAAAAGCTGCAACAGAGCCGCCAAAGCAGGCAGAGCAGAGGTTGCAGGGTCGAGACGCATCGAAACCTGGAGCAAGCATAATGGGAGGCCCCGTCATCACTGGGAGCGGAAAAGTGCTGCCCAAATTGAAAAATTTGGATGCATTTGAAACATTCACCACGATCGCTCAAGAATGAAAAAAAATGACGGATTTTTCGAAAGACAGCAACGAAAGAACCGATCCGAAGGCCCAAAAAAAAAACTTAAAATAAATTCCTGTAGCAAGTGTGAACACTTAGTGGTTAGGTTAGGTTAGAGTTGTCGGCAAATGTCGGCATGATTTTTAAGTCAATAAATTCTTCTATTCCCCTTATCCCTCCATTCTCTCCTTTATTCCCTCTTCCCCCTTATCCCTCCACCTTCCTTTCCCCTTATTCCTCCAACCTCCCTTCCTTTCCTCTCCGTCGACTTCCTCCCTACTCTCTCCATATAAATTAGTCACGATTTCTTATGTTTGAGTGTTGTAATGGCTGCGTGAAGATTATTGAAATTTGATTAATTTGTGTTTATTTTATTATTAATCTTTCATAGTGCCACCTGGTTTGATTTCGATATTTGGTATCAGAGCCAACCGGGCAAGCGTGCTGGGCACGAATCCCGAGGTCGCACGATGACTGGATGGCGAGCATGTTGGGCACGCATCCCGAGGGTGCACTGTGTTCGAGGAGCTGGCGATCGGATCGAGGAGGTGGCAAAGTTGGGCATGCATTTCGAGGTGACACGTGGCAGAGCAATCGTAGAGCGAACAGCTGACGTGGACACGTAGATCGAGGTGTTGAGGTGGATGCTGAGGTGGCGGCAGTCGACACGTGGCGGGTGCTGACAGAGCGCTGACGTGGCGGTCGACGTGGTGCTAACGTGGCGATCGACGTGGCGAGCTGAGGTGACAAGGTGTGCGGTGGCAAAAATTGGTTTGTCCACGTGGCGGACATGGATTCGTCTGAGGGTGATACGTGGCGAACGCAGATTGGCCGAGCAAGCATAGTGGTGAGGAGCGATTGCCCGAAGGCAATCGAAAGATAATGCGCCTTCGCGCATATTTGAAGACTTGTTAGTCTTCCTCCCACTGAATGTGGGATAAATCCACCTTTGTTTTTTTTTTTAAATCTGTTGTCGACGACAGTATAAGGAACCGCCAGTTCCTTTCGTCTCCAGCCGAAGGGCGTAGCGCAGTCGGTTGAGTCTCTGGCTTGCGGAGGAGAGGTCCCGGGGTCGAATCCCGCCGGGGTTAAAACAAAGTTTTTTTTTTAAATCTTTGGACGCCGACGAATTTAAAACGGCGGACGTCACCATTTTTCTCATCGGCCGCATGGTGTAGCGGCTATTGCCTACGGGTAGGACACGGAGGTCCTGAGTTCGAATCCCGTCGGGGATTTTGCGACGAAAAAAAAATATAAGGTTTTTTATTTTAATTTTTCATTATTAGTTTTTAATTAAAGTTTTTTAAATATTTAATAATTTTTATTTATATTTTTTATTAAGTTTTTTTAAAATAAACTTTTATTTAAAAAAACTAATTTAAAATATATATAAAAAATTGTTAAAATTTTAAGGGCTTTATTAAAACAAATTTTGAAAAATTGTTTAAAAATAAAAGGGTGAAAAGTTTTTTTTTAGCATCATTATTGTAACCCAGTGCATGCGGTGTAATTTTGGGTAGATGATTCGGTCATCTGGATGCTATTATGCATTGCTCTCTCAGTTGAGAAGAGAGAATCCTGATTCCTTTGACAGGAAAGTCCAAGCAGAGTGGACTTCATACGATGTTTTGTCAGTTGGAAAACCAAGTGATTGCACATCGAGAAAACCGGATTCCGGATACGAGGCGATTCCGAAGATAATATCTTCGGGCAAAGAGTAGTTGAATCCGAGACGGTTGAAACAGTACACGAAGGACAATCAAGTGATAGTTATACTCTTGCAGGTGCTCGAAGTTGAAACGAGTGAGAGCTATACACCTCGCTCTCCCGATTCGGAACCGACGAGAGCGAAGCGAGAGGAAAAAGAACCAGTGGAGGTGAAACCTGCAATTGAAGAACGAGTTGTTCTCAAAAGGCATCTTGAGCCAACAATAGCAACAAAAGAAGTCATTATCATCAATGACGACGAAGCAGACAACTTCACCTTTCCAGTTTTGGGAAATCCTCAAGAAGAAGAACGCCAAATCAGTGAGCATTTTAAGAAAGCTAGATTTGATTTAAATCAGTAAATCAGTAATCTATTTTGTACTTCTTTGTACAGTTTGTTTGAAGTTGAAATAAAAGTTGCTTTCTAAAATGGCTTCCAATACTAGTTTACCAATCCCTGAATTCAATGGTGGTGATTACGAGTATTGGTCAATTAAAATGAAAACTCTGTTGATTGGCAAAGGTCTTTGGGATGTGATTGAAGAGGGATATATTGAACCTTCAGCTATTGAGTGGGCAGTTTTGAGTGGTGTTGATAAAAGGGCTAGAAAAGAAGCACAAAAGAATAATTCTTTTGCCCTTTATCACATTCACGCCGCTCTTGATAAAAGTATTTTCCCTAGAATAGCTTCTTTTAAAACTGCTGAATCTGCTTGGAATGCTTTACAAGAAAGTTATAGGGGTAGTGACCAAATCAAACAAGTTAAACTCCAAACCTTGAAAAGAGAGTTTGAAACTCTTAAAATGCAAGAAAATGAAAAGGTTGGTGATTACTGCATGCGTGTGAAAGCCGTAGTAGATAAGATGGTCACTTTAGGAGAAGATGTAAAGCCTGAAGTTATAGTGAAGAAAGTGTTGAGAACACTTCTTCCTAAGTGGAATTTAGTAGCCATCATTATAGAGGAATCTAAAGACCTAACTTCTCTATCTTTTGAAACCCTCATTGGCTCACTTCTCTCACATGAGGAGAGATTACAACCATCTCCTTCCACAAGTTATGGAGGAGATGATAAAGCCTTTGCTTCTCAAGAAGGCAGAGGTAGAGGTCGTGGCGAGAGGAAAGTCTAGAGGAAGAGGAAAAAATAATCAGAGAGGTGGAACTCCTAACGAGAGGAGGAAATCGGAACAGGAGGAGGATTCTCAAACAACAGTGAACAACAACAGAATAGAGGAGGACAACAAAATAGAGGGAAACAATCAGGCAGAGGTAAAGGAGGAGATAAGTCAAAACAATCTTGCTACAATTGTGGCAAACTTGGCCATTATGCTCATGATTGTTGGACTAAGACTTCACAAGGAGCTAGTAGCAACCAGAAGCGATCAGTTTGGAAACTTTGGAGAAGAGGAAGAGGCCACAAATCTCTTTCTCTCATATGGTCAAGCAGATCAAAACATGAATGATACATGGATCTTGGACACTGGGTGTTCAAACCATATGAGTGGCAAAGAAGAGCTCTTTGCTACTCTAAATTCCTCCTACAAATCCAGCATCAAATTGGGAGATGATAAATCATTGGTAGTAGAAGGCATTGGAGCTATGGCGGTTCCAACTAAAGAAGGAGTCAAACAAGTAAGTGATATCTATTATACACCCCATCTCCAACATAATCTTTTAAGTGTTGGTCAAATGTTAGAAAAGAACTACAAGTTGCTTTTTGATGAGGGTAAATGCACTATTTTTGATAAAAATAACAATAATAGAATCATTACTCAAGTGCCAATGTCAAAGAATAGATTGTTTCCTTTAAAGTTTGGCCAACCAGGGGGAGATAAGTTAGCAAGTGTTGCTATTTCCAATCCAAGTGTTCTATGGCACTTGAGATATGGCCATTTGAATTCTGCTAGTTTGAAAATGCTAACTTCCCAAGCCATGGTCACTGGACTTCCTAAAGTTCAGGATGGTAAAGAAGTCTGTGAAGGGTGTGCTCTTGGAAAGCATGCCAGATCAAAGTTTCCTCATGGACAAGCATGGCGGGCCAGCTATCCACTCCAGCTAGTGCATACCGACATCTGTGGTCCGATGCAGACACGCAGTCTGGGTAACAACTCTTACTTTCTACTCTTTATTGATGATTATACTAGAATGTGCTGGATATATTTTTTGAAACATAAGGATGAAGCATATGAATGTTTTCTCGATTTCAAAACAAGAGTTGAAAGTGAAAGTGGACATTTTGTAAAATGTCTTCGATCAGATAGGGGAGGAGAATATTCCTCTAATGAGTTTGTGAATTTCTGTAAGCAACATGGCATTAAGAGGCAGTTCACCGTTGCCTACACTCCACAACAGAATGGTGTAGCGAGAGAGGAAGAATCGCACCATTGTGGAGATGGCAAGATCTATGCTTCAGACGAAGCATTTGACTAATTCATATTGGGCAGATGCAGCCAGGACCAACGTATATATCTTGAACAGAAGTCCTACTTCAAGTTTGAAAGGACTGACACCTTACCAAGCATGGTATGGTAAAAAGCCAAATGTTAAGCATTTCAGAGTGTTTGGCTCATTGGCCTATTCTCACATTCCTGATGAGCTTAGGAAGAAGCTCGATCCAAAGAGTCGAGCATGTATCTTTGTAGGATACTTGTGAGAATACAAAAGCTTACTGAGACTCTATAATCCCCGGACTAGAAAGCTTGTGATTTCCAGGGATGTGATTTTTGATGAAGGGGGAGAATGGGGTAAACCCCAAATATTCAATGATGTTGAATCCACTTGATGTAGTTTCTCAACGAGGTGCAACCACAGAGATCACAGAAAGGAAAGCAGTCTCCTCCAACAAGTCCAAGTTCATCTTTCGATTCTTCTTCTTCACCAAGTCCTTCTCCACAACGATCTATACGTTCCTCACCAATGGACATTGATTCTCCATCCAAAGGTAAGAGAACTCTACAGGTATCATCCATCATCTCAGATGTTGGATAAAATTTTTCCAGAAGATACACTAGGAGTCAAGCTAGTGAAATGGATTCTGTTTTACACAGATTAGAAAGTATGCACTTGTATGGTGATGATGTCTCCCAGCAGGAACCTAGGGGAGATCAAGTTAACTATGCTTTGTTAACTAGTGCACAGCTTGAACCTTCTAGTTATGAGAAGGCATGTACTCAACAAATTTGGCAAGATGCCATGAAAGAGGAGATAACCTCTATAAAAAACAACGACACTTGGGAGTTGGTAAAGCTTCCTAAAGGCAAGAAATGTGTTGGATGTAAGTGGGTCTACAAGACCAAGTTTAATGCTGATGGTAGCATTGAAAGGCACAAGGCGAGACTAGTTGCAAAGGGATTCACTCAGAAATATGGAGTTGATTATGAAGAGACTTTTGCTCCCGTAGCCGAGACATGAGACTATTAGAACAGTTCTTGCCTTAGCTGCAAATAAGGGATGGAAAGTCCAACACATGGATGTGAAAAGTGCATTTCTAAATGGTTACTTGACAAAAGAAGTGTATGTTGAGCAACCACAAGGATTTGAAGAGAAAAACAAGGAACATCTTGTTTACAAACTGAAGAAGGCACTTTATGGCCTCAAGCAGGCACCACGAGCTTGGTACTCACGCATTGATGGGTACTTCAAAGAATTTGGGTTCACCAAAAGTAGAAATGAACCCACTCTTTACTACCTACAACAAGGAAATGACATCCTCATAGTTTGCTTGTATGTGGATGATCTCATATTCATGGGTAGTAATGAAAAACTGAATATGAAGTTCAAACACTCCATGATGGAGCAGTTTGAGATGAAGGATCTTGGCTTAATGCACTACTTCCTTGGAATGGAGGTTCATCAGTGAGATACAGGGATCTTCATCTGTCAACATAAGTATGTTCGGGACATGCTTAAGAAGTTTGCTATGGAGCATTGCAAACCAGTTGCAACTCCAATTGGACATGGGATCCAATTAAGCAAAGATGATGGAGCATCAAAAGTTGACGTGACCACTTTCGGAAGCATGGTTGGGAGTTTGATGTTTCTCGCCAACACCAGACTTGATATTCAGATATGTTGTTTCTCTTGTCTCTCGATTTATGTCTAACCCTTCTGAGTTGCATTTGCAGGCGGCTAAGAGAATTCTTAGATATGTAAAGGGTACATGGGATTTTGGAATCCATTACCATAAATGTAACACTATCAAGCTTGTAGGCTTCAGTGATAGTGATTGGGGTAGCAACATTGATGACAGAAAATCAACCTCGGGAACTGTTTTAGTCTGGGTTTAGGACTAATAACTTGGAGTTCTAAGAAGCAGAAAGTAGTAGCACCATCTTCAACAGAACTCGAGTATATAGCAGTCACTCATGCTAGTACTCAAGCTCTATGGCTACGAAAGGTATTAGAAGAACTTGGAGAGCAACAAAGTGGTCCAACAAGGTTATTTTGTGACAACATTAGTGCCATTCAGTTGGCATACAATCCTGTCCACCATAGTAGATCAAAGCATTTTGATATGAAGTACCACTTCATCAGAGATATGGTGGAAACTGAAACTGTTGAGCTTCACTATTGCCCCACTTTGGAGAATGTTGCAGACATCTTCACCAAGGCGCCGACTAAAGCTCAATTTGTAAAGCTGAGAGACTGTATTGTCAGACCTCTCAACTTTAAGGGGGAGAATGTAGCAAGTGTGAACACTTAGTGGTTAGGTTAGGTTAGAGTTGTCGGCTAATTGTTTATGTCGGCAAGATGTTTTTAGATTAAATTCTTCTATTCCCTTATCCCTCCATTCTCTCCTTTATTCCCTCTTCCTCCTTATCCCTCCAACTCCCTTTCCCCTTATTCCTCCAACCTCCCCTTCCTTTCCTCTCCGCCGACTTCCTCCCTACTCTCTCCATATAAATTAGTCGCGATTTCTTATGTTTTGGGGTTGTAATGGCTGCGTGAAGATTATTGAAATTTGATTAATTTGTGTTGATTTTATTATTAATCTTTCATAGTGCCACCTGATTTGATTTCGATAATTCCCCGACACATTTTTCTATAGAACAGGAACACTCCGAGATTGAAACTCCTTTGAAATTCCACAAAGAAACAACACCAGCTGATGATTCCTCTCACCGAAAGAGATGGGTTGTGAACAATTTTCCATTCACCACGCCTCCAAAACAGCAAAAAGAAATCACAAAAATGGCTTGAAAATAATGGCAACCATGGTTTTTTTTTTCAAAGGTCTGGTTTCTGATTCATCCAACAAGGATGAAGAGCATACTCCCTATTTTGAAAAAAATGGGGGGAACATGAAAAAATGGGAAAGGATGAGTAGGGAGGGACCCTCCCTCAAGGGTTTCAAAGGCAGTAGAGGGAACCTGCTCGATACCAAATGTTGGGAGGAAAACTAATGAGATATTTTATTGATACAAATGGGTTACAATATATAGGCATAAGCCTATATGAAATACATGACACTTGTCAAGAGAAACTGACAAGTGTCAAGGTGAAGGCATAGTGCACTTTAATTCTAACATGAAAATCACCCTACTATTTCTAAGATAAAAAAGTTAAATAAGGCTAATACAAACACCTCAAACTGGTGGACGTATCATTGTGCTCAATCCTACAATAACTTAGCCCACACTCAGGAGGTAGTGGCTCTAGATCCCCTCAGAATGCAGTGCTCGAGAGTGAAAATGACACCATTGGTAAAGAGGCCGAAAGGGGAAATGACATTGGACGATTATTAGGTTGAAATAATGACTGAATATATTATTCAGCTTTCAATGCAATATGAATGGGGAATGTCTTAGGCCCACTTGGGAACCATATATTTGAATGTAGAATATTACAAAGAAAATTTCATCAGAGCTGAAGAAGCTAGGAAAGAATTGGAATCAACTCTAAATGAGCATAAGACTATTTAAAAATATTTGAAGCTTGAGGTAAAGAAGTGGGAAGATAGATTCAATAAAGCAGCTAAGTACAAAGAAGAAGTGAGAAAAGCTACCAATCAAATTCAAGTTTTGAATGAATAGGTGAAAGATCTCTAGAAGGAGGTTCAAGAAGCGAAAAGTAGAGCCATCAGTTTATCTAAAGAAAAGGACAAAACAGTTAGAAGATATATGTTCGAAGACATACTAAAAATGGGCTTGAAGGCAAGGCCTGTATTATTATACTTAGCCAAAATAAAGGAGACACTAAGTCAAGTAGAGGATGAGTTCACAACATCCATAACCTTCTTGTAGGTAAGGTTGACTGCTACAACAAAGATACAGGTTTTGGTCGAAAGTACACAAGAAAGGGTTACAAATAAAACTCAAAATGAAGCATGGTCCCAAGATAAGATAACAGCCCAAAGTTTCTTTAGGAGACAAGCTTGTGACTCAGAGCATTAAGATAATTCAAGAGCTTAAGGCTGAAGCTAAAGGTATACTAAAGCATTTGAATTTGGCAAGAAATTCTGGACTTCCAGGTTTCTGGGATGAAGATTCAAATATTCTAGGGGAAGATTATCTCAAAGCCTCCTGAAAGTCTTTTATCGAAGATGAGTCTGAGATAGATGGTTGGGAAGAAATTGTATAAGAAGATCACATGTTTAGATTGGCTCAAGATCTTACATAGATCAAAACTTTCTTACATGAATTATTTATGAGATCTAAGGTTTTGTCTTACAATAAAATTGAGGAATTAGAATATTTATACTAGATGTTCATGGAAACCTCTGATCCAGATGACGAGAATTGGAAGAAGATTTGTATCACCTATAATGATGTCGTAAAAAGAATAGAGAAACAAATGGAGACTAGAAGAGCTAAAAAAGGTGATCAATTAGAAGGAAATATAGGTAGCCAAGTAGAAGAAGAAACAAGGAACTTGAACGAAGAAGAGACCCATGAAGAATAACCACGTTCTACTGCCATGATAACAAATTTTATTCTATACCTACCTCTCCTCTTTTTTTGTACTTTTTTCTTTGATGTCCAATGGATGAAGGCTCTAGCTTCTGACATTCTACTAGCATAATTCCCAGGAGGTACCATCAAAATGACTACACTAAAATGAATGGGGAGGTATCCAAAAATTTTGAAGTATAGAGAAGAGTCAATATTTCTTGATCGACCTTGTTTTCATAGGCTGATAGCTAGAAGAGTGATGGAAGTGAAGAAGTGTTGAGATTTCTTGACCAACCTTATTTTTGCAGGCTGATAGCCAGAAGAGTGCTGGAAGAGAAGTGTTAATATTTCTCAACCAGTCTTGTTTTTGCAGGCTAGTAGTCAAAAGAGTGTTGGGAGTGAAGAAGTATCGAGATTTCTCGATTGACCTTGTTTTCACGGGCTGATAGCCAGAAGAGTGCTAGAAGAGAAGAAGTGTCGATATTTCTTGACCGACCTTGTTTTCGTGGGCCGATAGACAAAAAGTGTGCTGGAAGCGAAGAAGAGTAGATATTTCTTGATCGACCTTGTTTTTGTGGGCTGATAGCTAGAAGAAAGCTGGAGGGTAAAAAGCATCAAGATTTCTTGATCAACCTCATTTTTTTGGGTCGATAGCCAGAAGAGAGTTAAAGGGTGAAAAGCATCAAGATTTCTCGATCGACCTTGTTTCTGTGGGCCAAGGGCTCAAGAAACATGAGTGGAATACAGTTGGATGACCACGTATCTAGAATATTGACATGACCAGGTGGTAACCGAAGAATCATTTCTTAACTACTTGTCGTTGAAAACTCCACTATATCATTTCTTTTTGGGTCAATGAGTGTTATTCAACTTCTCACCAAAATTAGCCAACTGGCATATTGTTGTAACAAACTTTGATATTTCATATGTAGGGAGTGTATATATATAGGATGAGTGCACCCTAAAAAAGGGTCAACTCTTAGGCGTTTACAAGATCAAATGTATGCAAGACTTAAAGCAATAAAGATAAACTATCTACTTTGGCTTCTGATTCAAACTGTGCAATCGATGTATGTATGAATGAATCAATACTTCTATTCAAGATATATGGAATGTGAATTGCATTAATTCTATCTCTGTATTTTTGCATATTAGATTCAATAGTTCTGGAGTTGATGATTTTTATGGGTTAGTGATTGATTTAATTTATATCAGAGAACTAGTTGTTTCATTTAGACATTTAAAGAATGCTTGTCTTCTAAATCTGTATGCATTTCCTTGTTGTTGTCTAATATGTACCCTTTTTAAAGATCTAGAAATAGTTATATTTCCCTCTCTTTAAGCACTTTAATCCTTCTCTTTTCCCACAACCAAGAAAGGAACCAACCTTATTTGGAGATTAAATCGGGTAGTCTCTATATTTGAACTGATCGTTCAATGTTGGCAAAGTCTTGGGTGCACACGTAACCACAGGTAGATTTTTCACCAACAAGAACATACTTCAAAAGTTTCACATGTCTCTAAAAATAAATTTCTATTGATAGTGATACTTGTTGAATAATAAAGAATTCCTCAAGTTTCTCTATATAAAACTATTCAAAAGGAAATATTTTCTTAAAAGCCTCAACAAAATCATCCCACTTAAGTTCTATGGCTTGGATTTTTTTTCTAGTATTGATTGTGTCCCACAATTCTATGTATGCATCTAGAATATGAAGAGTAGCCCACATAGTTTTAGTCTCAAATGAGTAACATTACATGGAAAAGAAAGTTTCTAACTCTTTTAGCCATGACTTAGCCACATCTCTTTTTCTATTATATTTTCTTACTTTAACATTCTTGAGATATTTTGCTAACTCAACCTCTATCCGAGCTCTACCTTCATGGCTTCTTCTGATAGGGTTCTCCTCCTATCTACCCTCTATATTTTTAGTACTAGGTTCTTTATTGATTAGGGTTTCTATAACTTTTTGTTGATGTTTCAATTTCTCCAAAAGTGACTTCACTATAGAGGAGAGATCATTTGTTCTCTCATCAAATATTATTATTTCCTAGACGTTCCTATTAGGATCTATTATCATTTCAAGCCTATCTCTAAGAGTCATTATTCTCATAGTTTTCTTACTAGAGTCCCTAATTCGTTCAAATTTTTACATTGTACTTCCTCCATGTGCAACTATTTTGGTTTTATTTGACAAAATTCCTTTTTGAATAGGTGCCATCCCTATCTACAAAAAAGAAGTTAGGTAAGTTACAAATCTTTCTCAAATTTACTTATAATTTGTTAGCTTCATTATCCTTATGAGCTAACACCAATATTACCAATCAATCGATAATATTTAAAATCAAACTTGGCTACTTGCAAGGTGCCTAACTCAAAGTTACACATTAAGTCAAAGATCAACCTAGTCCCACTCCATGGAAGCTTCTAGTCCTACAACCTAGAGCTCTGATACCAACTGTAACAACCCAAAAACTACCAACCCATTTTTTAAAAGAATGATTACAACTAAAAGTTCACAAGGGAGACACCCTTATATTTTTTCTTATCACAACATACAAGGATTCACAAATTTTGAGTTCCAAGTCATTGTAGATGACACTCAATGGACAAGAGTGATCAAATTCCATATTTTTTGGGGTTCACCTTATTAAATCTATGTATTTAGAAAGACACCAATTGTGGTCCCCCCACATTTACTATATCCTCATCAGCAGAGGACTATGTGACTACGGTGTAGGGATTACCCTTTAAGGCCCATAACACTTAAAGGGGGACACATATTCCCTAAAACGACTCTAATTCCATCTAGGCAAGTTGATCAAGTGTAGAGCCTTGGTTCTTAGTTACCATACCTCAATG
The DNA here is from genome assembly GCA_028583015.1 of Wollemia nobilis. Classification (NCBI taxonomy): domain Eukaryota; kingdom Viridiplantae; phylum Streptophyta; class Pinopsida; order Araucariales; family Araucariaceae; genus Wollemia; species Wollemia nobilis. The sequence continues at coordinate 3,808,086 of JAQPPZ010017206.1, read as the reverse complement.
GGATAACTAAGTTCATTTCCACTTGGACAACAACTAACATGATCACTTGATATTACATGATCAAGGGATCACCACTACTAACTTGTGAAAGGTTCTTCAACTCCTAGTTGGGGATACAACTGATCCTACTCATTAAGGTGTAAGATTCACAAGATACTTGGCTATTTTATCCATACAACTTCTTCTAGGTTTATGAGTTATTAGCTATTGCATCCTCACAACTCCTAAGACTCATTGTTTACCTGGTTATTGCACCAATGTAACTCTTCCCAATATTGGGCTTTATGGTTTAAAAAAAGAAAAATCCTAACCACCCCCAAGAATAAACCAACCTTGCACCATTATTCATGAAAGGTAAGTAAGTACTTTACGTAATATTAAGAAAGACATAATCCATCTAATTTGAATTGCTATATTACTTGATCAAAGATTCCTCTCAACCATATGCTAAATTGTGCATGTTACAAAAAATTGGTGTAAAGCTTTAAATCAAATGCTTCTAATTACAAATATACATTCTAAATAAAAATCACATTTTGCATAACTCCAATGCTTAACTTAAATCTTTAAGAATACATTCTAAAAAGCAACAACATAAAGGAATCATGTATTCTATATAAATTACATTTCCACAATTAATAAATTTCGATGCTAACTAGGAATAAAATATTGCTAAAACACTTTATTGTACAAAACCCAAGAAAACATTAAAGCAACATAATCTTCAAATTTGTACAATAATTCAAGTTTACAATTCTTTTAAACAAATATTTCCTTTACAAGTCTTGTTTAACCACATCATCTATACATTCAAGAATTAAGAAATCATACACCAAGGATATTTAATCCATCTATAAATATGCAAGCCTCTTTATAATGGGGAACCACCCATGCTTAAGGAAAGTACTTTGGGATCATGAAAACTCTAAATGCAATGCTAATTAACCATGCCATTATCTATTTATGCAAACATCCATGCATAAAAAATAAATAAGACAAGCCAACATGAAGAGAATCCCATACTTCTCTTCATAATGATCCCTTAAGTCACAAAAGTCTCAGAAACTATTATAGAGTTTCTCTTTCAAAACCAACATACAATAAATCAACTTATAGAAGAGAATCTCAAACTTCTATTTATAATGATCCCTTAACTCATAAAATTCTTAGGAACCATTATAGATTTTCTCTTTCAAAACCATATAAATAATTCATCAAATAACTTAAGGTTCTTTCTAATAATTAACTATTAATACTGAGAATGTTAGTTTTAGACATGATTTAATGGAGAACAAATCTTATCTGATTGCAACTATGAAATTAATGTGTGATTAAGAGCTAAAAAACATGTAGTAGTACAAATTTCTAGATGAATGATTGAGTTTTTTGAAAGTAAGTGACTGTGCAAGGGTTTCATCGGTGTTGAGTGCAAGTGGCTCTAGAGGTTATTTTCGGGGCCTTTGGGCCCCAACAACCAAAATTTTTGTGGTTTTTGCTCAAGATTTTAGCTGGATAAGTTGTAGAGGACCCAATATGGGTTAGAAATATCTTTCAACAAATATTCATGCTACGAAATTGATTGACAATGGCTTCAAGTTTGCTGCACAAAATAAAAGTGAAAATCATACCTTTTCTTGACGTCTAAGGCATGGATTAAAGAGATCTTGAAACAAATTTCAAGAAGTTGATCAAAAAATGGTTTAGATATCAAGTGAATTTGGTGCTAAGGAGCATCCCCAAAACAAATCCACTATGGAAACCCCTTTCAAGGGCAAGGATTTCAATAACTCGGTCCCAAAAATAAATTTTAGGGATTCCCTCCATGGTGGACACCCCCTCAACCTAATACTAACATTAATATTAGGGTTTTCTATAAACATCTGAGAATGCCTAAAATTTATCCTAGGAAAACTGATTCAGGATGTCTTAGGGAAACTAATGGAACTTTTGTTAAGCTATATATGGGTGTAATTCAAACTAGCATAGAAGATCTAGAAAAAGAGGACTAATTTATCATTTCTTGGGTTTTCATCCGAGCCTATCTGCTTTCAAAGTTTGGGTTGTAAAAAACTAGAAAATAAAAGGTGAGTTACAAATCTCTATTTATCCAAATGGTTATTTTCTTGTTTTATTTGCTAATAATGAAGATAGAGAGAAAAAATTTCAAGGGGTCCTTGGTTCTTTGTAAGGGTAGGGCTTTTCATGAATCCTTGGCATACTAAATTTAAATTCGAGGAAGAGATGCCTTCTACAGGTCTTGTGTGGGTTAGACTCTTGCCTCCTAGTTGAATTATGGAATATAGCTGTTTTTATTCAATTGGAAACTCTTTGAGAACTTTTATATGACTATTGATTGTATTAAAAAATTGAACATATTATTTATGCTCGGATTTGTGTTTTAATGGATTTTGACAAACCCCTACTTGAGAAGATCTCATTACAATTTGAGGAGGACTCTTGAGAGCAAGTGGTGGACTATGAAAACATTCTGTTTCATTGTATAATTTGCCATGAATATGGTCATTTGGCTAGTATTTTCCTAAATAAAATTCTAGATCAAAAGAAAGAGGATACAAACTTAGTAGGTTTCCATATTCCTAAGAAGAAGAACACTAAAAAAAACTAGTTATGAAGGATCAATCGAAGTTATCAGCTGACATGTTTGAAATTCTTTTCACAAATGATGTCCCAAGTGAGGAAGATAAAATAATTGAGAAAAAATACTAGAAATGCAATTTAAATATGCAGGGCAGGACTTGGAGACAAGCCAACAAATTAAAGGTTTTCAACAGGGAAAAAAGAGAGGAAATATACACAAGAAAAACAATCTTTTAAATGTTGAGACTTCAAATAATACAGGTCCTAAGATAGACTTTGTTGAACTTTGCAGTAACAATTTGGCTTTGTACATGCATTCTTCGAGGTTAGAAGCCATACCAAATTCAATTTGGGTAAGTCAAGAAATAGGAAAAGAAAGCTAAATATGTCTTCCAACCATAAGGCAGGTCACAAGACCAATCAACATCATATGGTAAAAGAAGATGAAAAGCTTATAGAGAAAGGTAAGATTAATGCCCTTACCATTTTTTTAGCCCTGGTATTAATTAAGATCATCACTTGGAATATTAGAGTACTCAAAGGGATTCTTTTAAAACAAAATAAATTTAGAAGAATGATTCAAAAAAACCACCCACATCTTGTTTTCCTTCAAGAAACAAAGATGTTAATAGAGAAAATGAATTCAATTGCTAGTAAAATGTGGCCGGTTAGAAAAGTTGTTTCCCTTAGTTCCTAGGGGACTTATGGTGGTATTGCTTGCCTTTGGAACCCAAAAGAGGTAGTTATTCACCATAAGGTTGGTATTTGGAATCTTTTAGCTATAGCTATTGAAAGTAGACATTCTAACCAAATTATGCTTTGCATAACTATTTATGCTCTGACTACTTTGGAGGAAAAGAGAAGATATTGTAAGGATATAACTTATATTATATCTCATTTTCTTGAAGCTTGGATCTTAATCAAAGGATATTTCAATACCATCCTCTCTCTATATGAGAAAAAGGGGGGAAATAGAAATCTGGACAAAAGCACCGACCTCATGAGTGAATATATTGTAAACCTTCATCTTGTGGACATCCAGCTAGATAAAGGCCTTATGATTTGGTCTAATAGAAGGCAAGGTTTAGCTTGTATCATGGAGGAATTGGATAGGTTCTTGTTCTATGAAAATTTCTTAATCAATGGTCACATTCCTAAGGTGAAAACTATTAACAATGCTAGTTCGAATCACTGGCCAGTCATGGTAGAAATTTGGAAAATAAATGTTAGTTTCTTGCCCTTTTTTTTGTTAATGTGGCTTAGAGATAGTTCCTTTAGACCTTGAGTGCAACAATGGTGGAAGGAAGGTAAACCAAGGTATGGGACTAAAATGTTTTGTTTTACCAAAAGGTTGCAATACATTAAATCAAAAATCAAGATTTGGAACTGGAAGGAGTTTGGAGATGTCCAACAAAAAATATATGAGATTATTGCTCAACTTGAAACTTTAAATAAGAAAATTTATCTAGATGACCTCACAAAGAGTATAAGTATAAATGAAATTAGAGTCAGCTCAGTTAGAGGAATGGGAAAAAATAGAAGAATTATTATGAAAGCAAAAGTCTAGGATCCAATGGCTCAAAGGAGATCGAAACACAAATTTCTTCCAAAAATCTCTTTGAGCTCGAAGATCTCACAAATTTATTTCTTCCCTAAAATCTGATTTTGGAGATGTTGTCTACACTTGGTATGACATGAAATTTGTTGTTGTCAATTAATTTTCTAATGTTTTTGTTGCTACACCTCTTGACTTGGATTCTCAAAAAAATATTCTTCAAGCGATCCCTACTCTTATCACTTCTGAGGAGAACTCTATTTTGAATACTCTAGTTATTATCAATGAGCTTCAATAGGTGTTTTTTAAAATGTAAAAAGGAAAAACCCTAGGTCTTGATGGTTTTCCCATTGGGTTCTATCAAGAGTTTTGGGATATCCTTCATTCTAATTTATTAGAGGTGGTGGAAGAAGCTAGGGAAGAATTTTTGAAAGTTATCAATAAAAATTATATAGTTCTTATCCCAAAAACGCAAGAGGTAGATCATATCTCAGCTTTTAGACCTATAAATTTATGTAATGTTCTTCTTAAAATCATTACAAAGATCATGGTAGAAAGGCTAAAACCTCTTTTGCATAAGATCATTTCTCCTAAATAAGGGGGTTATGTGAAAGGGCATCAAATAGTGGATGAGATAGTTATTGCTAAAGAAGCCATCCATTCCATGGAAATGAAAAATCTCCACCTATGTTTATTCGTTTAGACTTATCTAAATATTATGACAGAGTGAAATGGCAATTCCTTGTCAAAGTTTTAAGGTAATTTTACTTCTCTCAGGATTGGATGGACTAAATTATAGGATGTATCTCTTTGGTGTCCTACTGTATTTTTATCAATGGTAGGCCTTATCAGTTGTTCCCTACTTCTAGAGGTATTAGGCAAGGTGACACCCTATCCCCTTATTTATTCATAATTCTTGTTGAATGCTTTGGCAGGACTATAACCAAAAACAAATAAAATAAAACCCTCAAGGGGGTTACCATTTCTTGTGGAGCTAGGCCTATTTCTCATCTTCAATTTGTTGATGACTCTATTTTATTAGGTAAAGCTACAACTAAGGAAGCTTCTAAAATTAAGCAAATAATTTGTAATTTTTTTGATGCTACAGAGCAATTTATCAACGAAGACATCTAAAGTCATTTTATTTCACTACTCTCCAAGGCAAGAATCCATGGTCTTGGATAAATTAAGATATAAGAATACCTCCCTTTCAATCACTTATTTAGGCATTCATATCAATATTCAAATATAGAAAAAAAATACTGGAATTGGTTATTGGATAGAATTAAGAAGAAAATTGAAAAGTGGACCAATAGGTGGCTTTCAATTGGGGGTAGAATTACCTTGGTAAAATCAGTTCTTCAAGATATACCTATTTATGTTTTTGCTATGTTGAATATCCCAAAGGTATTTATTTGAGAATTGGATCAAATCAATCATCGGTTCCTCTGGAGTGGTACTAAGGAGAAAAGAAAATGGGCCTTGGTGAAATGGGATACTTTATGCCTTCCCAAGAATGAAGGGGGGGTTAGGTTTTTGTTCTACAATTAATAATAATAAGGCTTTAATTGCTAACATATATTGGAGGATTTTTCATAACCCCAATGCTCTTTGGACCAAGAATATTTATTCTAAATATGCTAAGAACAAATATCCTAAAAACCTTGTATGCTAACCCGGGTGTTGTAGGTGAATTGGAGAGGAGAGGGTAATCCTCCAAGGGATATCCCGAGTTAGAATATCCACCCTACCAAAAATTTGAATTGGGTACCTAAAATCCAATCGATAATGTTGTTGCGGGCAGGGTCTAGTGTGACTCCCAAGTGAATTTGATGGTGTAGAAATCCCTATTCGTGGTATCTCAGACCAAGGTGACCTCGAAAGGGGTTTTTCACTTAAAAAAAAAAGTTGTTTGCTATCAATTTCCTTCTAAAGGTTCTCCCATTTAAGTGATTCTTAAGACCGGTGAGGATTTGATTAATAAAAAGTTATTTTGTATCATTCATAATGGTCAATAGGTAAATTTTTGGATAAATTATTCAGATGGTCACCAGTCTTTGATAACTCAATTTTTGATTGGAGGCCTTGGATGGAGGAGCTTCATCGAGTTAACTAGATAAAGGTTACTAATTAATGTCGATACCATACTAGTAATTTAGATGTTGGTAGATATTGGATCCCTATTGAGGATTGGCCTATTCAAATTCCAGAGAGGTAAAGAAAAGACATCCAAAGCATACTTCATGTGAGATATCTCTCTTGGTCCCATGATAAAGACTGTTTGGATGGGACAACACTACAAAGGGTGAGTATGTAGCTACTCAAGGTTATTTGGACTTATGCCATAATAATCCCAACTAATCTTATTATATTTTTTCTTTGTTTTGGGCTCCAAAGCTCTGGCCTAAGGTGAGGTTCTTTACTTGGATTTTATTGCATTGCAGGGTGCTTACTGGTGAGCAACTTATGAAACATGGTTTTCATGGCCTGTTTAGATGTAAAATGTGTGGAGAGAATGTGTTGTAGACATGAAAATTTGATCCACCAAAATGATTCAAATATTCCTTAGATCCGTAGCTAGCCACCCTAACCCAAACTTACGAAGTACAAATTTTAGGTCCTTTTACCTATTTATTTTGTCTTTTTCCCTAGCTTTACCAAATTCATGCCCAGTCCATATGAGGCACAAATTTGGCTTGCTAGATTCATGCACTGTATGGAGGGGTTATGAATTTAGCTTTATAGGGGTTTTTATCACTAAAACCTCTCCCCTATCGACCTGTTTTGAGGTTGGGAGGTTGGCCTTGCCCAAAAGGAAATTTCACTTTTCCACCTATTTTTGCCCTCCAAACCTCTTATAAATAAGGGTTTGGATCCCCCCCATTTGATATATCATGAATTATTTGTTAGCTTTTGATACAGTATGCAATGGGAGACAACAATCACAAGATGCAAAAATAATATGAAAGAAAGTAAATCTGCGAGATGACTGAAATATGCTATAAATAGAAATGATAAAAATGAATACAATGTAGCTATGGAGGAAATGAACACTCCATGAATAATGCTACCGGACTACATTGCACCCATATCCAATATGGGTGATTGTATCTATGCTATGCTATGCTATGCTCTTCTATGATGATGATTATCAATGATGTCTATGCTATTACAATGAGGCCATTATATAGGAAGATAAGTTCCTTGGCCAACACTCTATCTAGCTTGTGCAAGGGACAACTTGCACATATACAACTTGCACATTGACACTTGTGCATTTATTACATTGCATGAAGTAACTAGGTAACTTCCCCCTAAAGTAATCTAATGTCCTAAGTATGTACCTTGGTAGGTACATTTACATGACCCAAATGATGTAATATAATCTATTTCTAACACCCCCTGTATTACATTATTTGGGTATTGAAGACTTTAGTCTTCAATATGGATCTTCTTCTTCATCATCCTAAAATTTGTACTCTTCTTATGCATTCTTTGTATTCAGGTTCAACAGGTAATATGTGTCTTCATATGATGCAGAGTAAGTTGTAGCTGAAGCTTCTTCTTTCAATTGACTTTGCATTGTATTCCTCCTTTATCTGCTATGTCTTCTTCTTCATCTCTAGCTTTGCCTTTGATTCTAGTTTCTGTGCTCTCATAGGAGGTTGAGCTACTACTTGGTTCTTGTGAGGAAGATTCTCCTTTCCTATATTTAATATGTATAGAATTTTTTGAACAACCACTTAAGGCATCATGATAAGATTTTGAGTTAGTAGAACAGGAAGTGTTGATGCTGCATGAGGATTGAAAAATTTTTCTAGATATGATTCATCAAGTTCTGCTTTCTTTTTCCACCTTGTAGTGTTTATATGTGAGCAATGCCATGTATAATATGCTCACAAAGTCTAAGGAAAGTGAAATGTCACTTTTTCCATTTTCAATTGCTTCATTGAGATGGGTTTGAAGATAGCATTCCATAGTATCAAAATTATCTTCTAAGGCTTCACTATGAATTAATTTTGAAGTTAGATCTAACTTTCCTTCCAATTTCTTGAGTAGATTCATGATCCCAAGTTTTATGGCATTGGATTTTTCTTTTCTGAAGCAATTATTCTTATAGGTATTTTGGGAAGTAGACATCCTTATAGCTCCCAAGTTTTAGGATATATGATTCCTGATTGAAGTATATAAGCTTGATTTGATAAAACCTTTATTAATCCTTAGGTTTGTAGGCTTCCTTATGTCTCCCTAGTAATGAGAGTATATATACCTAATGGAATTTTAGGTTTTGTAAAAAGATTATATCTTCCAAGCAACTTGATAATATTTGATAGATATTATTATTATCAAGTTTTGTAGAATCCCTTATGACTCCCTAATGATTTTGGAGTATGATATAGTGCTTTTGTAAGGTATAGTTCAATTTTTTGTTGATTTTGTAAAGTTTTTGTAAATATCAAAAATCAACTTTTATTATCCCTTATTACTCCTATTGAACTAAGCACTTTTTCCAAATTTTAAGGAGGTTTAATGTTGGATCTCTTTTGTCCCTTTTTGTGAAAATTTTGAGACAAGTAAATTGCTAAATTCCAACCTTTGAAAAGCTTTAATAAACCCCTTATGATATTCCTTGAAATTTGATTTTAATTTTTCTAATTTCCAATAAATTAATTTGATGTAGTAACCCTTATGGCTCCCAAATTTGGAAAATTAGAAAATTAATAATATTTGCAAAATATTAAAGAATTTAATCCAAGTAGAATTCCTTATTTCTCCTAGGTTAAATTGCAAATATTATTTCAATTTGATAAGTTATCCCTTATGGCTTTTGCTTTCAAAATCTAAGATTTTAACCTTAGCTTATAACCCTTATATCTCCAAAAATGAAAGCAATAATAAAATGGGATTAAACCTTACCTTTGGATGCTAAATCTCCTCATTGTTTGACGCTTTTTTGGTTGGATATAACAACAATATTAAGGTTACCTTTGGTGCTAGAATCAATGGAGATGCTTTGGAATTCCTTGTCTTCAATGTTGGAATGTAGGTGCTGCAAAAATAGGAAGGTTTGACCTTCAAGACCAGGAGCCTTTAATGCTCCTTCTTCCTTCCTTCCATGCTGCACTTGGATGGCTTTGACTATGCTTTGTTGTGCCTTTGAACTTTGGACTTTGGGCACCTTTTATGGAGGAATAATCTTGAGCTTTGTGACAAGTGTCACACCCATTACATATGAGCGCTCCTTTTCTTTAACGTACCAATTCCTTGTTCAATGCTTCTTGGTCATTATGTAATGTATGGGCACTCATGTGGGCACTTGTGTGAAGCTTGTGGAGGATAACAAGTGTCACCACTTCCTTGATATTCCTTGTAACTCCTACATGAGGTTTCTTGAGCATTGAGAGATGAAATGGTGCCTTAGAAAGTTTATGCCAAGTGGCATTCAAGCTCTCTACATGAAGTCCTTTCCTGTAACACCTTCCAAGGAGAATATTATAACTCCTTAAGTCCTTTTGTATGCCATTCCTTTGCTTTGCTATGTTTCTTGGGCAGCAAGCAATATTTTCTTTTGCAGGTGGATTGATGAGGCGCTATGGAGCTTTGAATGGTGATTTTGGTGCTTCCTTTGGTGGATGATCTTCTCCAAGTTTAAGACCTTGAATGTAGCACCTTTGCTCCTTGTCTTCTATGCCTCCAATGTGTTGATTCCTATGTAGATTTTGATGCCTTCTCTTTGTAGATGTGCACTCTTTTTGTCTACGTAAATGCAGCTTGATGATAGCCTTATGTGGGCTTTGATTTTGCAGGTTCATCCATCCAAGATGAGCCCTTTGAGTGGCTCCTTTTGCTTGGGAAGAAGAGTGTTGATGTTCAAATTTCCTTGGCTGATTTACCCTGTAGATATTGTGCCTTTTGAGGCACTTTCAAATCTTCTCTTTTGCTGTAAAAACCAGATTAGAATAGTGCAATAAAATGTACCATAAAACTCCTTTAATGCACCTTCTTTTGCACTCTTTTTTCAGATCTGAAATTCTGGTTTTGTGGCAGATTTTTTTCTGCAATATAAGGGTTTTGAGGTTGTATTTTATGAGTAGACACCTTCCCATTTTTTCTTGGACACTTTGATAACAAATCCAAGCTTAGATAATAGTAGATAGAAGCTCTTTAATTGATGCAATTTTCTGCACTTTCTTTTCTTGCATCTAACCTTGTAATGCTTTGGATTTGAGACTCACCAAGTCTCAATATTTGAAGCTTCTATTTCTATTTTTGGTTAGTTGTGTTCTTCTCCAAGTTTTGGAGGATTCTAACCTATTTTGGTGGCTTCACTTGGCCACAATGTGTTGCAGATTTTTGTGCTTTAATAGTGTCTTTAGACACTTGATACAAATCAGATTTTGTGCCCTTCTCAAAAACACAAAACTAATTTCTTTTGAGAGTAGTATAATAGTGCAAATGAATCTAATAATATTTCACTTTTAATGCACTAATAATTACACCTTATCACTCCAATCAAATCTCAAGATAATGCACTTAATCAATTTACTACAACTAATCAAGAATAATTTGAAATGAACCTTCAATAATTATTCTACAATTTCCTTACAAACAAAGTTGTAGGGACTAGTCTTCTTTTGCTTTCCAAAGTAGATGATAGGTAGTTGATAGATAGGTGTAATGCATAAATCTAATCAAATCCTAATGTGCAAATGAACCTTAAAAGGAATTGTTCTCTTTTTGCACTTTTGAATACTATAATCTAATGTTTCTTATTGCAACTTTGATCCAAATTAAGGTGCTTTAATAAATCTGATAAGTAATCCAATTAATGAATCTACTTGCACCAATAGTTGCATACCTTTTTTGAAAGATTTTGTAGCTCTTCTGCCACTTTTATGGAGGATGTAGATTTTGTTGCTTTCTATAGACTATCCTAAACAACTTCTTCACCAAAATATGGTCTCGAACTTTCCTTCACGAGCCTAGGATTTGGTGGCTTGTTCTCCTTTTGCAATCTCCTCCTTTTGCTATAGATTTGAAGAAGTCTTTGTCTCTGAAATGATGCCTTCTTGCTATGAGAGGTAATCTTCAAATCTCTTGGATCTTGCAGGCTTCTCCTATCTTCAAGTCTTCTTGTCGAATTCTATCTTCAAGCAGGATCTTCTTCTCAATATTTTGAATATCTTGAGGTCTTCATTGGATTCTTCTTCTGGGATTTGGCACTCCTTGCAAAATTCTTCTTCTCTTGGGCTTGTTTTCGGATGGCGATAATTGTCCCAAGTCCTTCACTATCAGGGGCTTCTCCTTGGTAGTGGATTTCTCCAATGAGTTCTTCTTTGATGATTTCTTTAGTAAGGCTCTCCAAGCCTTTTATTGGATGCTCATTGAGACCTCCCTAAGGTCTTTGATCTTACAACTTCTTTTGGTCTTCCTTGAGACCTTTTCTTCAACCTTCTACTCTTGGAAGTGTTGGTGGTGAGATCTTCCTCTAGATCTTCGATTCTACTACTTCTAGATTCGAGCAAGACTCTCCTAGTCCTTCTTCTTCCAAGATTGGAAGTTCTTCAATGAGATCTCCTCTTGATCTCTTCACCTTTGCTTTAGGTGTTGAATTGATTCTGAAGAAGATACTCTTCCTAAATTTCTTGTAGGAAGTTTCCCAACTCATTGAATTTCCTTTCCCTACAACAAAGTATTAGTACTAAAATCTTAATCTTCTTCTGAATCAGATACTCACTTCTGGAGTCTTCTTCAAGATCAAGGCTTATGTGGCCTTTTTCAGTATCAAGGCTTCTGTGGCTTTTTTCAATATTAAGGCTTCTATGGCTTTTTTCAATATCAAGGCTTCTATGGCCTTTTCAATATCAAGGCTGCTATGAACTTTTTCTTCTGGATTTAGGCTTCTATGGCCTTTTCTTATGGATCAAGGCTATTATGGCTTTTTCTTCTTGATTTAGTCTTCTATGGCATTTTATTCTAGATAGGCTACTATGGCCTTTTCTTCTTGATCAAGGCTACTATGGCCTTTTCTTCTTATGTGAAGTTCTCAATTTAGTAATGGAGATCTCCAGTCTCCTAACTTCACCACAACTCTTTTCTAGAAGTCTTCTTCTGTAGTATTCTTTTCTTGGACAAGGAACTAATCTCTACACTATGAAGGCACATCGACCTTCGGGCAATGAAGTTGAAGTCTCCTAGATTTCTATTGTAGGAGGAGTCCCAATATTCTGAGAATTAGTTTTCTACAACAAAAGAAACTTTGGGCAATAGTTAAGAAATTCTATATATCCTGAATTATCTTCACTAGTTGATTTGTCAATCTAGTGGATTGAATGTTGAGTCCTAGTCTTCACGAGTTTTTTACAACTCTATGGAAAGACTCTAGCCATATGCAATCTTAGTATTTCTAAAATTGAGATTTATTTCAGTCCTCACTTGTGGCTCTCCCTAATTCTACCACCTAGACTCTTTTGAGAGTTTTTGATAGTGATTGGTCCAATGGTGCATCAAGTTGACAAAAAACTCAGGGTCAATGATAATGGTGGTTTTCTTTTGGCTAGATCTACCATAGCTCTGATACCACTATTATATTTTGATGTAGTATGCAATGGGAGACAACAATCACAAGATGCAAAAATAATATGAAAGAAAGTAAATATGTGAGATGACTGAAATATGCTATAAATAGAAATGATGAAAATGAATACAATGTAGCTATGGAGGAAATGAACACTCCATGAATAATGCTACCGAACTACATTGCACCCATCTCCAATATGGGTGACTGTATCTATGCTATGCTATGCTATGATCTTCTATGATGATGATCAATGATGTATATGCTATTACAATGAGGCCATTATATAGGAAGATAAGTTCCTTGGCCAACACTCTATCTAGTTGTGCAAGGGACAACTTGCACATATACAACTTGCACATTGACACTTGTGCATTTATTACATTGCATGAAGTAACTAGGTAACTTCCCCCTAAAGTAATCTAATGTCCTAAGTATGTACCTTGGTAGGTACATTTACATGACCCAAATGATGTAATATAATCTATTTCTAACACCCCCTGTATTACATTATTTGGGTATTGAATTCTCTAGTATTCAATATGTATCTTCTTCTTCTTCATACTAAAATTTGTCCTCTTCTTATGTATTCTTTGTATTTAGGTTTAGTAGGTAATCTATGTCTTCATATGATGTAGAGTAATTTGTAGCTAAAGATTCTTCTTTCAATTGACTTTGCATTGTATTGCTCCTTTATCTACTATGTCTTCTTCTTCATCTCTAGCTTTGCATTTGATTAGGATTTCTATGCTCTTATAGGAGGTTGAGCTGCTACTTGGTTCTTGTGAGGAATATTATCCTTTCCTATATTTAATCTGTACAAAAGTTTCTAAACAACCACTTAAGGCATCATGATAATATTTTACATTAGTAGAAAATGAAATGCTGATGCTGCATGAGGATTGAAAAAACTTTTCTAGATATGATTCATCAAGTTCTACCTTCTTTTTGAGTAATTATATCAATCCTTTTTGTTCTTTATTTTCTGCCTTGCAGTGTTTATATGTGAGCAGTGCCATGTATAAGATACTCATAAAGTCTACGAAAAGTGAAATATAACTTTTTCCATTATCAATTGCTTCATTGAGACGAGTTTGAAGATAGCATTCCATAGTATCAAAATTATCTTCTAAGGATTCACTATGAATTATTTTTGAAGTTTGATCTAAATTTTCTTCCAATTTCTTGAGTAGATTCATGATTCCAAGTTTTATGGCACTAGATTTTTCTTTTATGAAGAAATTAGTCTTATAGGTATATTGGGAAGTAGACATCCTTATAGCTCCCAAGTTTGAGGATACATGATTCCTGATTGAAGTATATAAGCTTGATTTGATAAAACCTTTATTAATCCTTAGGTTTGTAGGCTTCCTTATGTCTTCCTAGTTATGAGAGTATATATACCTAATGGAATTTTAGGTTTTGTAAAAAACTTATTTTTTCCCAATGGATTTGCAACTTGATAATCTATGATAAATGCTAATATTACCAAGTTTTTTAGAATCCCTTATGACTCCCTAGGGATATAATATAGTGCTCTTGAAAAATTACTTTAATTTATTTTATTGATTTTGTAAATTTTTGTAGATATCAAAAATCAACTTTTATTATCTCTTATTGCTCTTATTGAACTAAGCACTTTTCCCAAATTTTAAGGAGGTTTAATGTTGGATTTCTTTTGTCCCTTTTTGTGAAATTTTTGAGACAAGTAAATTGCTAAATTCCAACCTTTGAAAAGCTTTAATAAACCCCTTATGATATTCCTTGAAATTTAATTTTAATTTTTCTAATTCCAATAAACTAATTTGATGTAGTAACCCTTATGGCTCCCATATTTGGAAAATTAGAAAATTAATAATATTTGAAAAATATTAAAGAATTTAATCCAAGTAGAATTCCTTATTTCTCCTAGGTTAAATTACAAATATTATTTCAATTTGATAAGTTATACCTTATGGCTTTTGCTTTCAAAATCTAATATTTTAACCTTAGATTATAACCCTTATATCTCCAAAAATGAAAGCAATAATAAAATGGGATTAAACCTTACCTTTGGATGTTAAATCTCCTCACTGTTTAGCACTTTTTTTGGCTGGATATAACAACAATATTAAGGTTACCTTTGGCACTAGAATCAATGGAGATGCTTTGGAATTTCTTGTCTTCAATGCTGGAACATAGGCACTGCAAAAATAGGAAGGTTTGACCTTCAAGACCAGGAGCCTTTAATGCTCCTTATTCCTTCCTTCCACACTGCACTTGGATGGATTTTATTGTGATTTGTTGTACCTTTGAACTTTGGACTTTGGGCACCTTTTATGGAGGAATAATCTTGAGCTTGGTGATAAGTTTCACACCCATCACATATGAGCGCTCTTTTTATTTAACGTACCAATTACTTGTTTAATGCTTCTTGGTAATTTTGTAACATATGGGCACTCATGTGGGCACTTGTGTGAAGCTTGTGGAGAATAACAAGTGTTACCACTTCCTTGATTTTCCCTGTAACTCCTGTGTGAGGTTTATTGAGCATTGAGAGATGAAATGGTGCCTTAGAAAGTTTATGCCAAGTGTCATTCAAGCTCTCTGCATGGATTCCTTTGCTATAACACCTTCCAAGGAGAATATTATAACTCCTTAAGTCCTTTCGTATACCATTCCTTTTCTTTGCTATGTTTCTTGGAAAGCAAGTTTTTTTTTTCTTTTGCAAGTGGATTGATGAGGCGCTATGGAGCTTTGAATGGCGATTTTTGGTGCTTCCTTTGGTGGATGATATTCTCGAAGTTTAAGATCTTGAATGTGGTACCTTTGCTCCTTGTCTTCTATGCCTACAATGTGTTGATTTCTATGTAGATTTTGATGCCATCTATTTTGTATATGTGCACTATTTTTATCTACATAAATGCAACTTGATGATAGCCTTTTGTGGGTATTGATTTTATAGGTTCACCCATCCAAGATGAGCCCTTTGAGTGGCTCCTGTAGGTCTAAAAGACTCATACTTAGTAATTTTTGTAAAATTAGCTAAGTGTCCAAGAGAAAACTCCTAAGTAATGGTAAAATCTATTAATGGGAAGAATTCATGGTCAACTTGGTCAAACAGTATCTAGCGGAATCTGAAGTCATGGAATCTAGAAGGAGTGATGCTAGCATGAGGTTTTTTTCTATGATGTAAGATCACAGGCATAGAAATTTTTAGGTGAAGGTGCAATTAAGTGTCGAAAAGGTAAAATACACTGAAAGCCAAAATCCGTAGTTGACATGGTCAAACAATGCATGGCAAAATTTAGAGTTGCAAATTTTGAAGGCTAGGAGGTAGCGCATTGCTAAAATTCACCCAGAACCAATGCAAGATTGCAAATCCATAGTCAAATTGGTGAACTTAGACCTAGAAGAAATTGAAGCATCGAATATCACAGAAAATCATCAAGTACTACAAGAACCTCATTTTTATGGTCAAATTGGTCAAACCTGTGTTAGTGGAATTCAAAGTTGTGGATTTTGAAGAAGAGGAGAACCTGAGAAAAGTAGTGGAAAATTGAGGAAGACCAAATGTCACCATAATCAAGACTTGTCTATATTTTTAGTTGTATATCGATAATAAAAAATCTTCTCAAGAACACAGGATGATCCAGATCAACCTGTAACCATCCTAGCTATGGAATTCATTTGAGAGCCAAACACAACTTACAAAGCTTAGAAGTTCAGAATTCATGGAGTAAAACTCACTTTTATTTTTTTAAAACCAATGAGAGACTACCACCTCAACATTTTACTGATCTAGTAAGGAATTCTTTGTAATGTTCCAGTTCTTTACTATCATTGTAAAATCTATATAATGAGGTTGAACCCTCATGTTTAAGGGTCAAATCTGGAGTGTTTTCCTGATATATTATTGTAATTGCTATGAAATAAATAGAAGGAGCATTACTTGGATTATTGAATCTAACTCTTATCTTCGTCAACTCTTAGTTTATTCTATGAATGTATTTCTATTACTACTATCACGATTAGTTAATTCTACTGATATTGGATTGCTAATTTGGAGCACCTTGGAATGGTTCATGCCTGAACAAATGCTGCAGAAGACTTCTATTTATGTTAGTCTACTTGTTGATATAATTCAGCTATTTGGATTATTAGCATTTAGATGTTTGAAATAGTTTTCTGAGTGTTTCCTTATTTTAATGGTGAAGATAGTGAGTTTTGATTGTTGTTAGTCTCAAGTGTGGTGTACTGGAAATATGATTGATCAACAAATTCTTGCTATTTTTCAATATTGTTAGCTCCATCTGGCCATTATTTTCTCAACCATTTTCTAACCCTTTTCTCATTTCTATCCCTAAACTTACACATTATTTTGAGCTTAATTGAGTCAACACCTGCATTAGTTGACAAGGTATACTAGCCTACTCTAGAGGTTGGATTGAAGTTAATATCTAATCCATCCAATATCGGGGTTTGAGCTATGATTAGTGGGTATGTGCCTCCCAGAAGTCAAATATTCATAATCATATTTTAAGTTTACCTTGATGTCAATTTAGACCCCAACAATTCTGGCATGCCCGATGGGACCCTATTTACAAGAAACATTAGTTAACCCACAAAGTTTTATTTCTTTTTTCTTTCCTAGAGGAATCAAGGTTTAGTGAATTGTCTTAACCTCATTAAGCAATGAACTATAAATTCACTTGGCTATTCCCCTGAATGTAAGAACCCATAAAGCCATTTCAATAGATCAAATTTTTTCATGAATACTAGATCATTTACGAAAAATAATCCATAGTATTTTGTCTTTTATGAGATTCCTTTAAATGGATCCACTATCATAAGGAATTTATCCTCAAAATTTTGTATAGAAGAAGCTCCAACTAGACCACCCCATGAGGTTCATCCAAGACTACCCTCAGTAGTGATAGTACCTAGAAATATGGTGAACGTAGCCCCAAACTAGCCCTTGCAAAAATATCCCAATTGGAATACAGTTCGTCCCTTAAGACTTACCCACATGCATGATATCCCTTAGGCTGTATCCAAAGCTATACCAAATTATGATGGCCAAGAAAGACTATGTACGAGCATTTCCAAGATATCTTCAATCTAGCAGCAATTCATAATATCAAAAATTAGGATGTCATTATCATAATCCTAGCCCTATATTTTAGAGTAATTTTTTTTCATTGATTTATAACCTTAGAAGACAACAATATTACCTCATGGGCTACATTAGCTAAACCTTTTGTTGAAGAATTTAATGAGTCTGTTGATCCTTTTTCTCTATTAAATCAATTCACATATATGCAAAATCATCAGTAGGAGTCAATTTTAGACTTTAATCTAAGATTTAGTAGAACTTGGAAAAGAATTCCACTTGAAGCCAGGCCCATTGTCCCCTTGATTTTATGTACTATATCAGAGCTTTGGGGTCAAAAATCGGGTTACAAATGCAGCAGTATGGGGTCTATACCTTCCCTCGGGTTTACAATGCAATTGTGCAAGCCAAAAATATCCTTATCAATGTAGGAATGTTACCTCCAAAAACTGTTATGCCTTATTGTTTTGAGATTCTTAATACCCAAAGTCAATCAAATTCATCTTCCTATATGGACCCTCCTTTCTTATCATCACCACTCCCTCAAATGATTCCTATTCTACCTCCTAAAATACCATCTCCTTCCATCCCTTTCTCACCACTACCATCTCAAGCACCTCAAGAATCCATTGTGCTTCTTAATATTTAGAGTACTCTCAAAATGCTCGATAACAAGATGAATGCTATGGAAAAGAGAGAGATAGAAAGGTCACAACCAAGAAGATTACCCTATATTAATAGATATCAGAAGCCTAGTCCCAACAATAGTATGAGAATCAAATTCAATGTAAATCAAGAATATTAGAAATATACTCTTGAGACCAGTCTGGTTAATGTATGGTGTATAGTGTGCAATGACACCCATGATTCAAAATATTGTGCTATGTACCAATGCCATGTTCAAAAAGAAATGGAAAGAGCAAAAAGGAACCAAAAGGGGAGGGTTAACATGCTGTGATAGTATGATCAAGTCATGGCCAGACAAGTTTTCCTTGAAGAAGAGCAAGTCTCAATCATGACCAGGTTTGGAAAGAAACCCTTGCAAGTAGACCCATAGAAGATGGGTAGTTTCCAAGTGCATTCTCAAAAAAGGAGAGAACCACCGCTATAGGGGAATGATCAATTTCCTATTCTACAAGCAACAAACAAAAGCAATGAAGCACCTAGGAGATAGGAAAGAGAGATAAAAATTCCAAGGGGAGGTGATAAAGAAATAAATAAGGAGAAAGAAAGTGCAAGAAAAGAAGCCCAAGAAAAGCTAAGTTTCCCTTCCATTACAAAAATATAAATAATTGAGGCAACACAAAAATACAAAAAAAATTATGGAGAACCCGAAAGGAGGTATGAAAGACCTTCACTAGTTTATATGGGATATAATATTGTGGATGAGTTAAAGAGGGTTCCATCTAGAGAAATCTTGTATGATACTCTTTTTCTCCCTTGTCAAATTGATTTGTTGAAATCATCTCTCCACAAAAGTTTCCAAGGAAAATAAACTGCCATCGTTTTCAATGTGTCAAAAGATAAAGAAAAAATGTCCTACCACCTTGAAGAACAAGCCTCATCCGTTCTACATTTCACTTAGAATGGAGGGATGGGTATTCCAAAATTATATGATAGACTTATGTGCCTTGACAACTGTTATGCCAAATGAAAGCACGAGATTCCGGGCAAAGGAAACACTAGTTATGCAACATAAGACAAAAATGTAACGCTTTGATCCTATGCACTAAAACAGAGAAAGGAGACAACTTGGAAACGAAAGACAAGATGTAAAGAAATCACAGCCCTCTTTATTCAAATATCTTATCCTCGGTTACATAGACATCTCCTCCCATTTTTGGGGGCTAGGAGCGTTAAATTTGTCTTCATTACAATGTGTGACCTAGTCTTCCTCTTCCCGCGTGCCCACGATTGCAATGGGCGGGCCAAGATGTTGTCGCCGCTGATGTGGATAAGTTCTTCACCTCTGATTGCTTTTCCCGTAGTCAAAGAAACAATGAAAATGTCGATAGCACCTGTTGCAAATGAAAGGGGTTCGTTCTCTAAAATCAACGAAATATGCATGTAAACATCTCGCTCAAAACAAGAAATACAAGTGAGTCCAAATGGCTTGAAAACTTGACAGAAGATAGAAAATGTTACCAAAAGGCCATTGCCCCTGAGACAGCCGGCCAATCTGCTTTCACCTGGTAATCGTCCCTGGTAAGGATGATTGCTACTATTAATCGTCCCCTAGCAGGACGATTGCTGCTGTTAATCGTCCCTTCGTGGACGATTGTTGCTGATCGTCCCTGCGGGACGATTGTTGTTAATCGTCCCCTGTAGGGACGATTGATACTGTGTTGAAGAAGCCGACCTACCGCTGCTCCAATGTCGATTCCCGAGACCTGCAAAACGCCTGCAAACAAGGGGTTATGTAATTGGGGCCATTTTGGGACGACCCAGATGGTCGGATTCTCCCAATTTGGCCTCCATCACCGAGAAATTGGACGTTGTTACCTACAAGTCAGTGGGACAACCAAAATAACAAAAGCATGATAATATTCGATGAAAACCTTTTGAAATCAAGATTCAAGATTCTGAACTATTGAACAGCAGAGAATAACATGGAATATGAACAAATGACAGAAAATGAACTACAACTAAATCCAAAAGGTGCGGGGTGCCCAAGTGGGCAGCCCACCGATGGAACTTGATTTTGGAGCCAATCCACTAGGGATGGGCCCAAAACCTCTTAGGAGTGGGGGGTCGGCGAATTGGTTGGTTCAGGTGTCCATGTGTTGGATTTGGGTCGGATTCAAGCTTCCAAAAGCCACCCAACAACCTCCCTTGCAAAAGAGATTGGTGGATGTGGGAAGGTGAACCAAAAGGGATGCAAGTGGGTCTTCAACTCGGCAGCACTTCGTTGCTTGAAAACTCCTTCAACCTCCTTTGTTTTGGGTGAGAAAAGTCTCACCTTTTATAGACCCAAGGGGTCTCTTTTGGGAGGGAAGCACAAACGCCATGTGTTGGTCATAGGCGCCATGTGGCAGTCATGTCTCCTCATGAGGGAGGGGAGTCCTCCATTGACTTGTGTTTTCATAATTGCTTCTTGTGACAGTCCTCTAACGGCCCTTCTATCCACCTACACACGCGTGCAAGGCAGGAGTCATCAACTGACTGTTCTGGGCTGCCACTTGGCATCGTTTGTCGTTTTGCCCGTTAAACTTGGTAATCGTCCCTGGGTGGGACGATTACAACAATCGTCCCTGGGTGAGACGATTGCAAGTTAGTAATCGTCCCTGGGTGAGACGAGTACTGGGCAAAGTGTCTAAATGTACCAAATTGCTTCCTGACCTTACAAAATTGCTATGGAAGTGGTTAGGACCACTGTTTGACCTCTGAGGGCTGCCCTGGGGGCTGTGTTTGTCAAAGCGATCAGTGTTTGCAGTCACATAATCGGATTGGTGCTGTTTTGGTGTCTACAGATGCCCCTTTTTGGGAAGCGCTGCAGGTGACGCAGTTGTGAGCAAAAATAGATAACCAAAGCACTAATGATTAGGGTTTCTTGGTAACCTAACCAACTTTTGATGCCCCAAGTATGGAAAGGGCATGCATTCTTGAATCCTTGCTTCTGACGAGCTAAGGAATTTGATTTCAAGTGTTAACCTGTTTTGGTGAGGTGTGACTTGAACTTAGACATTGATCACCATGAATAGGCGAAGGGCATTTTTACCTCAGGGGAACCTTGTATTCATGATTCACGAAATGCCAAGTGTTTGATTGATTTGATTGTTGCTTGTTTACTGCCCCAAGCAGGAGCGTGATTGTCTTTGTCAATGATTCTTTGAATGCATGTCCTTTTCCTTAATTGGGTATGTGATTGTTGGTTGGTGACTAAGTGTGACTACCCCCTCAAGCGACGAATCGATGAGGGAATGACCTTTGTGAGAGAAGTGACGAGTCGCTTGACCCAAGATGACTTGTGCAAGGGTGCCTTTAGAGGGTTTACCGTTAAGCATGTGCAATTTTTCCAACATATGGACCTATTTTTGGTGGGTGTTAACCCTTTTGGTGATGTCATAATGAGGTGAAATCGTCGAAAACCTATTTCCCGTGGAGCGGTCCGGCTACCTTTTTTTTTTTTTTTTTTTTTTTTTTTTGATTTTTTTGCAACTATTGAGAATTAGGGATTTTTGGGAATTGGGTAGGGGTGATGATTGTCCTTTTGCAACTCTCAGCATATCTTTGGGTCATGCGCATGGGGATGAGCAAGATAACCGTTTCGCTTATGGTGACCTAGATTATTGTTTCATCTTTCTTTCACATAACTCTGAATTGTTAAGTGTTTAGTTTGTGTTGGGATGTTATGTATCAAGGTGTATTTCAAGTATGACTCTACCTTCGTAAAATGTTCGACTTGATACATTACATGGCTAAAGAGGAAAATTTTGGCTGAATTACGAAAACTCGTGATACATTAAAAGACCACTGACTCTAGTGTGGTGGAAGCAATGCATGGTGTGTTTGTTTTTTTTAAATGGAAGTGGGGAACAAGATGGATGGATGACAATGTTAATGCACTAGATATTTTTGTATTTTTGATGAATTGAGTTTGGCGAGTATGAAGATGAGATGTGAGAAAACTCTCAATTGATGAATTTGAGAATGCGTAGAAATGAGATGCAAATTTTTGTTGTTTTTGATGTATTTTATTGTTTTGTTTTTTTTTTTTTTTTTTTGGATTGATTTTGGTGATAATCCTTGAGTTTTTGGTGACTATGAGATTGTGATAATCCTTGGAGCTTTTTGGTTTGATCAAGAGATTGCGATAATCCTTGGAGCTTTTTGGTTTGACCAAGAGATTGCGATAATCCTTGGAGCTTTTTGGATTGACCAAGAGATTGCGATAATCCTTGGAGCTTTTTGGTTTGACCAAGAGATTGCGATAATCCTTGGAGCTTTTTGGATTGACCAAGAGATTGCGATAATCCTTGGAGCTTTTTGGATTTGACCAAGAGATTGTGATAATCCTTGGAGCTTTTTGGATTGACCAAGAGATTGCGATAATCCTTGGAGCTTTTTGGGATATGGCTTTCTTAGATATGAAATGGTCGTAAGTGACTGATATTCAAGGGTTCTGTTTCCTTGATACAATCAAGAGAAGCTAGCCGGTATGTCCCGGGTCCTATTTTGCTATCAATGACATAAGGACCTAACCAATTTTCCACGAATTTATCCCTCAGGTGGGGCGGCAAATTAGAATTCCTGTTGGTTTTCCTTCAAAACCAAATCACCAACCCGAAAGTCCCTTAGGTGAACCTTCATGTTGTAAGCTTTCTTAAGTCGCTCTTGATAGATACGTAAGTGCTCAAGAGCATTAACGCGTCGTTCGTCAAGCAACGTAAGTTGGTCTAACCGGGCTTGCCGTGCAGTGTCATCATCGATGAATTCCCGCATTGATATGCGGAGGGAAGGAATTTCCAACTCGAGAGGCATTACTGCCTCTGAGCCATACACTAGTGAAAACGGAGTTGCCCCGGTTGGCATCCGAATGCTAGTGCGATAAGCCCAAAGTGCAAGTGGGATTTGTATGTGCCAATCCTTATGACTGTCTGCGACGGTCTTTTTAAGGATGGCAACTAGTGTCTTGTTTGATGCCTCTGCTTGCCCATTTGCTTGCGGATAATAGGGTGTTGAAAAGCTGTGCTGAATTTTGTACTTTGTGGTCAAAGCACGCACGTCTTTGTTCTTGAATGATGGCCCATTATCCGAGATTATTTTGGATGGAATACCAAAACGACATATGATGTGATGCAAGATGAACTCCGCAATGCGGGGTCCTGTCGTAGAGGTTAACGAAATTGCTTCCACCCATTTGGTAAAATATTCTGTGGCCGTTATGATAAACGTGTGACGGCCTGACGATGCAGGGGAGATCTTTTCGATTAGATCGAGGCCCCACTACGAAAATGGCCAAGCAGCATTGGACTGTCTGTAGGGCCTGGGAAGGTACGTGCATCAAATTGGCATGATGTTGACATTTTACGCACCTCTTGACATACGCGCAACAATCTTGCTCTAAAGATGGCCAATAATAGCCCATGCGAAGAATGCGCTTTGCAATGGCCATACCACTAAAGTGGCCGCCACATGTACCGTCATGCGCTTGGGCGACTGCCCAAGTGGACTCTTGCTGGTCCAAGCAACGAAGAAGAATTCCGTCATAGCTGCGACGATACAAAATGTCTCCTATCAAGACATATTTTGCCGCTTTCTGTTTGAATGTTCATTTTGCGGCATGCGTCAATCCAAAGGGTAGATTACCTAACTTGAGGTAGTCTCTTATGGGTAAATACCAGTCCTGTTGATCGGATACCTCGACAGTTTGAACAGCCAATCCCTTTTGGAGTTCTTCCCTAACAAATGCTGATTGGGATAGAACTTGTAAGAATAGCGTTGTGTTGCTATTAATGGGAGTGGGGGAGAACAAAGACCCCCGCTTGGCATGTTTCAAATAGTCTCGGATTCGAAAGAACTTATCCGAAGATGGTTCGATCTGGATCATGTGAACTCCCGGCGTCAAGTCTGAGCTTGCGCGCTCCATCGCGGGTTGCGATAAGGTTTTGACCTGAATGGTTGTTATATCACCGGAAAGGTCTTGCGGGATTAGTGACCCCAAGGAGGCCATTGTGTCCGCAAAATGATTCGATGATCGAGGGAGTGCCTCGATGTCATACCACTCAAGTTTTGCCAGGAATTTATCCACGAGGGCTTTATAGGCCTTTAGAACTGGGCATTTGCATTGATATACCCCTTTGACTTGATTGACGATTAACAGCGAATCACCAAAGATGTTCAGTCTTTTGATGTTCATGGCGATTGTTGTTTGAAGACCTAGGAGCAAGGCTTCATATTCTGCATTGTTGTTGGTGCACTCGGAAGTTTAATTTAAATGACAGGGGCATTGGAGCGCCCCGCGGTGTGAAGAATACAATTCCCGCGCCACCACCTTGCTCGCATTTAGAACCATCAAAAAATAAGGTTATGTCGGCCCGAGACTCAGGCTCATCGTAATCCGGCGATTCTCGAGACATGGAAGACCCCATCATCGGGTAGTTCTATGACTAGAGGCTGATCGTCTTCAAGAGGAGCCTCCGCTAGTTGATCGGCTATGACTTGTCCTTTTATAGATTTTTGCCCAATAAACTCAATGTCAAATTCCGTCAACAACATGATCCATTTCGCCGTGCGACTACTATGATAAGTACGACTCATCATGTATCGCAATGGATTCTCCTTAGACACAACATACGTAGTGTTGCTCAAGCATGTAGTGGCGTAGCCTCTTGGTAGCAAACACCACCGCCAAGCGTAGTTTTTCAACGTATGCATAGTTAAGTTCGTAATCGACTGTGGTGCGGCTAAGATAGTAAGTAGCCTGTTCTTTGTGATGTTCATTCTTCCGGGCTAGCATTGCGCCCAGTGCCACCTCGCAGGCCGAGATGTATAAGTAGAACGGCACACCTGGTCTAGGTGGTGCCAATACCGGCGGCGAAGCCAAGTATTGTTTGATTTCGTCAAAGGTCGATCGGCACTCGTCATCCCAATGAAATGTAACCCCCTTGTGCAATAATTTGTTCATTGGTCGGCATTTGTCAGATAATTGCGCTATGAAGCGTTTAATCGACGCGACCTTTCCTTGCAGACTTCTGAGCCGCTTGATAGTGGTTGGGGGAGCCATTTCAAGGATTGCCTTGACTTTGTTTGGGTCCACTTCGATGCCTCTCTTTGAGACTATAAAACCCAAGAGTTTTCCGGATGTGACGCCGAACACGCACTTCTTGGGATTCGACTTGACCTTATGCTCTATGAGGCGATCGAGAATCTTGCTTAAGTCACCGAGATGATCTGAGCGCAAGAGAGACTTGGCTAACAAATCATCCATGTAATCTTCCAAAGTTTTGTGCATGTAATCATGGAAGATATACGTCATAGCACGTTGGTATGTAGCGCCAACGATTTTTAAGGCCAAAAGGCATGACCTTATAGCAAAATGTCCCCCAAGGCGTTGTGAATGCCATTTTGAGTTGGTCTTCAGGATTGATACGAATTTGATTGTATCCCGAGAAACCGTCCATTAGGGAGAGCATTTCGTGACCTCGTCGTAGCGTCTACCAATGCGTCGATGCTTGGCAAGGGGAAATCATCCTTAGGACTCGCTTTGTTTAGGTCTCGAAAGTCGGTGCATATGCGAATCCTCCCGTCGGGCTTCTTGACGGGAACCATGTTGGACAACCATGGCGGATAATCCACGCAGATGACAAATTGTGCATCCAACAGCTTTTGCAATTCGTCTTTGACCATCAAGGCCACCGTTGGGTGCATCTTTCTTAGTTTTTGCTTTACAGTGCTTGATTTTCGGATCAAGCGTTAAATTGTGCATGACTAGCCACGGGTCTAGTCCTCGGCATATCCTTGTACGACCATGCAAAAACCTCCTTCTTTTCTTTAAGAAGGGCAATGTAATCGGCTTGCTCTTCGTGGGAAAGGCTTACCCCCAGCTTGAGAATCCGTGGATTCATTGGATCTCGTGCCGATGTCTACGTCGCTCGTCTCCTCGATCGACATGTGGGATCCGTCCTCCAACCGATGTGGAGTTGGGATTAAATGGATATCATCACCGAGTTTAGATCTACGTTTGGAACCTCGGGTCCCTCTTCAGCTTGAAAAATATCCTGAGTTGTCCTTGGGGTAAAATGAAGCATTTCACCGAAAGGCCAGTACTCTGATGGTGACAATGGTGAATTGACGCGATCCCAGCCGATGGCATCCATGTCTAGATGCAATGACCGTGATGGATCGGTCGGATTGCGGATGGGTGCGGTCAAATCAATGGAGATCATGTGGATGGAATGAATTTGGTCTCCGTAACCGCGGGTGTGATGACTTGATTCTTTTAGATGTTCCCTATACTCTGGATCTGGCTCTACGAGAACGGGCACGAATGGATCCTCTCTAGGTGCAAACTCATCTCTATGTGTGAAAAGGAAGGCGGGGTCTTCCCTCGGCACTGCTGTCATGATGGGATCTCGAGGTGGACGATGCTCATCTTGAATTTGGAGCCATAGGTCTAACACTTGGTCCCACCTCGCTGGGTCTACGTGCCATTCATGTCCTAACCGTATACCCATTTGTCCCATTAGATCTTCATGAGTTAGAGCGCGATGATGTCGTCGTGCATGTCTGAGATAGTCCATTTCAGCCTCGTCTTCTGAATCACTTTCATAGATCCAAAATTGTTCATCCTCTTCAAGATCTCGTTGCTTGCGACGTTGAGGACTCTTCCTGTTCCAATGAATTAATCCGGTCCCATTGCGGTTGTTCCACTCTTAGTGGAGGGACCCGATTCTCTTGAGACTGTGTCATTTCATCCGGAATCTCTAGGGGGAACAGCTTCAAAAAATGTCCGGAAGCCGTTGTTGTTCTCTTTGAGGATTGCTCTCTGAACTTTCACCTCTCTCTAGCAAAGGAGAGGGATTATTGCTATTTCCAGGGGTGTTTGTAGACCATGGGAGATAGTCCCCCAATGTGTATTCTGTGTTTGGATTGGCATACGGGTCTTGTGCCAATCCCCCCTTGTTGCCTATTTCTAGGCCTTGCATATTTTCAACCAAGATGTCTAATGGCAAGGGGTGGTTGAACCCCACTCCTGACTTGTCATATGGCATCTGATATCTTGGTTGGCAAAGGATCCGCATCCCTTGCTCATATCTCGCCTAGCCCATACCCATGCCAATTGCATTGTTCGAGATATTTTAGGGCAAATTCTGGGTTCGACAGATAATTGATGTTTTCGACAAAAGGCTCTTCATCTGTTTCCTTTTGTTCGCATGGTTCATAACCATGATCAAGGCCCCCATACACAAAATTCGTCCGGTTGGGAGGGTAGCCTAGTGGAACAATTGTCCCTATGGGAAGGCGAGGTCTTCCCATGTCCCGCACCGACTCCAATGTGGGGGTTGCCACAACGTTTTGCACTAAGTACTCCCCCAGTGCCCGCACTCGGCCATCTCAACAAGTGATTGTTGATGATTGGGTAGGAGGAAACGGTAGTCCTTCCCGAGTCCATTCCATGTTTGGTTGTTCAAGAGTCTTGGTTTGTGTTGTGTTGGGTGTTTCCTCTGTTGATATCATTGAAATCGTGGGCAACCCCTCTTCTAGAGGCTTAACCTCTTCCATGATTTGCTTTCCCTTGTCCTTCTGTTGGGCCACGATAGGTGGCGTTGATGATGAAGGAGTAGGTGATGAAGTCTCACCTGGCCGGGATTTTGCCTTGTTGGCCACCAGTGGTGCCTGCGGTATCGGACCTCGTTTAGATGGATTTAATTGAAAATCCAAATGCGTTGATGGGAGGGTCGATTGAGGTATGAATTGTACCGCATTGCAATACTTGAAGGGCTCTAAGTCCATTGGGACTACATGTATTTGCCCTTCATAGGCATACTTCAAGCACCGGTGTGCGATCGAGGGGACACACTTCATGTCCCCGATCCAAGGCCGCCCTAGCAAGATATTATAAGCCATTTCGCCTTCCAAAGACATGGCACAAGTTGTGGGTATTGACTTTTGTCCTACCTGGATAGGCATAACAACTGTGCCGACTGTCGAGCAAATTGCATCGTTAAAAGCTCGCAGTGTGTACGTGGAAGCGGTGATGTGAGAGGTCGGCAGTTTTAAATGTTTTAACGCTGCAGTGGTTATAATGTTACTGGACGAGCCAGTATCTATCAAGCACTCTCTTGTACGGGATCCCGTTGACCCGCGCGATAACGTGCAGGGGTGGATCCGGCATGTCATTTGATATCGTTTTGACCTCGTCTTCTCTGAATGTGATGACAGGCTCCGTACATTGTTTCACATGTCCCACGAAGGCGTTGAAAGAATTTGCTTCGTGGGGTTGTACTTCAATGGCTTTTAAAATGTCCATAAGAGCTTCTCTATGGGGAGCTTATTGTTGGATAAGCTCGTAGATGGACAGCCTAGCCGATGTGGTCCGCAGACTCGCGTGAGTTTGGTCCGTATCGTGACCTCGGGTCTAGGCGGAGGTAACCGCGTTGGGCGTTGTTGAGGCTGCGATGTCGACGGAACTTCCCTCGCAGCTACCTCGGGGGCAACTGCTGGGTATCTTCTGTTCCTTGTTACAATGCTAATCATTCCCACAAATCCTTGCACGGGAAGATCTTGTCGCACCTCGTTAATCTGGAGCGGTTTTGTCTGTGCCTCGTGGGCAGGCAAGGGGTCCTTGAATACCCCCATTTGTTGGTTGTTTGGTGCGATGGGGTTGTCCACGACCAATGTTCTGTTGTCGATCAAATCCCGGACTAGTTCTTTGAATTTCCAGCACCCATTTAGGTCATGTCCTCTCGCGCCTATGGAATCTCGCAATACAATTCCTCCCTATACCCCCTAGGCTTGGGAATGTTAGGGTCAAAAATTTGGATTTCTGGCAGAGTAACTAAATTTGCCGCTGACAAGCGGTCAAATAAGGAGTCCCTAGACTCCGCATACGGGGTGAATTGTCGCCTAGGGCGACGCTGCTGATACTGCTCCCGTCTTCTGTTATCTCTTTCGTAAGCAGGAGGCACCGCCTGGTAATTAGCCCTTTGGGGCTGCGTCTCTTGCACAGGCGCGGGAACATTTATCGCAACTTGATTGACTCGCAGCGTGTTGTGGTTGCGTTGTCTCGGTTTTAGTGGTTTTGTTCCACTCTTTCTTCTTAGGCTTGGCAATTGCACCTTCGCCTATCTTAATCTCTTCTATAAGTCCGGCTTGGGCCAAAGCTTCTTCTAGGCCGTCGTATTGTCGCAGACAACAATAGACCAGTAGATTGATTTTAAGCAACTTTTTGCGAACATTTGCGTGAGATCCGACATGGGAGGACGGTAGGGTAACTTAGAAAGCAAAGCTCTCCATCGGTTCTCGTACGCCGCCATTGTTTCCTCCTCAAATTGTTTAAGGCTAGCAAGATCACTAAGTGATGCCTTCTTCCTTGTGTTGAAGGCGAAGCGTTCAAGAAACGCATCTACTAGCTGATCTAAGCTGCTTATGCTGTGTTTGGGCAGTTGTGTGAACCAATCCGAGGCAGGGCCTGCGAATGTGGTTATGAATGTTCTAAGCAGTAACGCGTCATTATCTTGGATTGCGAAGCACTGGCTTAGAAATCTTGTAACGTGCTCTTGTGCGTCCTCCTCACCTTTAAAAACTGCCAATTGAGGCAACTTGAAGTGTTCAGGGTAAAGAGGCGCAGGCACTGAAGGATGCACCGGATTACTGCGGAGTAGACGTAATGTGGGTTTTTGATGCCCAGCAGCTTTTGTCTCCACAGACTCCAAACGCTCCAATAGCGCTTGGTATGCATCGAAAGATTTTATTTCTTCCTCTCTTGTTCGCTCTTGTTGCAAGTTACGGTAAACTGGAGGCCTATGGAGGGGTGGCCGAATGGCATCCCTCCTGCCTTGATGGGGAGTTTCAACATATTCTATCTCTGGTTCGTACTCCTCATAAAATTCTTGAGGAGTTTCTCGGGCGAAACCTCTGACCCCGATCAAGCTCCCCGCTGAAGGTACCTATCATTGTTTCGAGGAGTTGCCTCCCTCTCGAATCTATGAGGTCTTGGAGGCAGAGCTTGACGAGGTCGTGGAGACCTGTCCTGCGTTAAAGGGTTATGCCTCTCATGTTGTTCGGCTCTTTGGACGCGAGGGGTTGGCCCTCTCTCAAGTATTTCATATTGTAACTCATCCGCTTCACGTTGCATGCGTTCTTTATCCAAGCGGTATTGATACTCTATCTCTTGTCGACTTTGTTTAAGCCGCATGATTTGGGCTTGACGGGTGGTATATCTCGGCGACAACCGGGTCAATTTGATCTACCCTATTTTGTTCAGAAGGTTCAAATGTTCCTCCTATGGGTTTACCTCGGTTTTGATGCTCTAAAATCTCAAGGGGTTGCTTCCTCCGTCGAGGTAGGCGGTATGTGCTCGAGGTTCCGGCCTCAAGGGGTGATCATGATATCCGACCGGTGCGTAGCATAAGGTTCCCACGTTGTATGTTGTTGTCCTTGAGGAATGCGATGATCTTCCTCATATTCTCTCTCATAGGTGCGTAAGGGGCAGGCGGAGTTAGGTCGCCCCGTGTAAGGAGCCCTACGCTCCGGATTTGGTCTCTCTCGTTCCGATGAGAGGTAAAGAAGGGACGCCATATCCACGTTGTCCCTCCAAATGGACAAGCGTGCCCCGTTAGCGCTTCATCGCGCCGTGGCCACTCATGTCTAGCTTGAGAGGGCGATTCTCTGTTTACATTAAGGTCTCGCATGTAGGGCGTCTTTTCGAGAGGGGCTGCTTTGAATGGGCATACCCCACCGAGGATTTTGAATTGGATTCTTTTGTAGGTTAGACCGATAAGGCGGTATGACCAAATCCTCAGGACTGAAGCGAAGGCGACTTGTGCCTGCTTCTTGTGTACCTTCCGGAGCCGCCGCCCTTGATTGGGCTTGGCCGCGGGTGTACACCATTGCGGTGCGTCCACACTATCTAAGTAGATTTTTATCTTGTTTTTAATGATTTTTTTTTTTTGTCTACACTAAATATAATTAAACACACACATTCACAAAACCGTGATTATCTCTTTTAAGGATTCTTGGTGTGCCCTAGACTGGTTTAGTGTATTTTGGTGTTTTGTTTTGTTTTTGTAGGTTTTGTAGAACGTTTAAATGCATCATGTAGGCTCTTATAACTCCCAAAAGGTCGCCCCTTCAATATACCAGCCAGGCCGATATACCAACCTCTCTATATACCCGCCCTTACGAGAGGGAGACTATAGGTACGTGAGAGCAGAAGGTACGTGGTACGTAGGCGGTACGGAAGGGGGATTGTCCCGTTAATGGCACCTACCATAGAAAACTTATCCTCGCGCGCATGGGAATCACCCCGCCTACGCTCGGTCCGTCTTCGTCAGGATTTACGCCTAACAACAGCTTGACAATCGAGAAATGTATGCAAATCAAGCCAAGGTGGTGATTAAATCCACCAATGGTCTTGATCAAGGGACGGGGTCTTACGACCAGCTCCTTGGTTTAAAATTGTTTCGTGGAGTGTGTGAGGTTCATTTTATCCAACGAAAATGAAACATGCATGAATGACTTTTCCTAAGCAATGCAAGCTAAAATGAAAACAGTCAAAGAAACAGAAACAGAAACATAAAATTTCAACAGAGATGATGAAAATCCCTACCTCTTCTCTACCTCGCTCCAGCTTGCCTCTCGAATTTTTGCTCTGAAAAGTTGCAGACAGAAAATCGTCCCTTGGTGAGACGATTAACAGAACAGAAATCGTCCCTTGCAGAGACGATTTTACAATCGTCCCAGGGTGAGACGATTTCCAGAACAGAAATCGTCCCTTGCAGAGATGATTTTACAATCGTCCCAGGGTGAGACGATTTCCAGAACGAAATCGTCCCTTGCAGAGACGATTAACAGTCTGCAAGAAGAAAAATGTACCTGTCAAGCACAAACACAAAAATTCAATCGCTTCTGTGATTTTAAAAATAGGGGACAGGGTCCCACCGTGATCGCCACTGAAAGCACGAGA
Organism: Wollemia nobilis; assembly: GCA_028583015.1. NCBI lineage: Eukaryota > Viridiplantae > Streptophyta > Pinopsida > Araucariales > Araucariaceae > Wollemia > Wollemia nobilis. Next base: position 3,775,634 of record JAQPPZ010017206.1, on the reverse strand, counting down.
TTCCGGGCAAAGGAAACACTAGTTATGCAACATAAGACGAAAATGTAACGCTTTGATCCTATGCACTAAAACAGAGAAAGGAGACAACTTGGAAACGAAAGACAAGATGTAAAGAAATCACAGCCCTCTTTATTCAAATATCTTATCCTCGGTTACATAGACGTCTCCTCCCCTTTTGGGGGCTAGGAGCGTTAAATTTGTCTTCATTACAATGTGTGACCTAGTCTTCCTCTTCCCGCGTGCCCACGATTGCAATGGGCGGGCCAAGATGCCGCCGCCGCCGATGTGGATAAGTTCTTCACCTCCGATTGCTTTTCCCGCAATCAAAGAAACAATGAAAATGTCAGTAGCACCTGTTGCAAATGAAAGGGGTTCATTCTCTAAAACTAACGAAATATGCATGTAAACATCTCGCCCGAAACAAGAAATACAAGTGAGTCCAAATGGCTTGAAAACTTGACCGAAGACAGAAAATGTTACCAAAAGGCCATTGCCCCCGAGACAACCGGCCAATCTGCTTTCACCCGGTAATCGTCCCCGGTAAGGACGATTGCTACCGTTAATCGTCCCCAGCAGGACGATTGCCGCCGTTAATCGTCCCTCGAGGACGATTGTCGTGCTAATCGTCCCCCCGCAGGGACGATTGATACCGTGTTGAAGAAGCCGACCCGCCGCCGCTCCAATGTCGATTCCCGAGACCCGCAAAATGCCTCGCAAACAAGGGGGTTATGTAATTGGGGCCATTTTGGGACGACCCGCATGGTCGGATTCTCCCAATTTGGCCTCCATCACCGAGAAATTGGACGTTGTTACCTGCAAGTCAGTGGGACAACCAAAATAACAAAAGCATGATAATATTCGATGAAAACCTTTTGAAATCAAGATTCAAGATTCTGAACTATTGAACAACAGAGAATAACATGGAATATGAACAAATGACAGAAAATGAACTACAACTAAATCCAAAAGGTGCGGGGTGCCCAAGTGGGCAGCCCACCGATGGAACTTGATTTTGGCACCAATCCACTTGGGATGGGCCCAAAATCTCTTAGGAGTGGGGGGTCGGCGAATTGGTTGGTTCAGGTGTCCATGTGTTGGAATTGGGTCGGATTCAAGCTTCCAAAAGCCACCCAACAACCTCCCTTGCAAAAGAGATTGGTGGATGTGGGAAGATGAATAAAAAGGGATGCAAGTGGGTCTCCAACTCGGCAAGCACTTCGTTGCTTGAAAACTCCTTCAACCTCTCTGTTTTGGGTGAGAAAAGTCCCACCTTTTATAGACCCAAGGGGTCTCTTTTGGGAGGGAAGCACAAATGCCATGTGTTGGTCATAGGCGCCATGTGGCAGCTCATGTCTCCTCATGAGGGAGGGGAGTCCTCCATTGACTTGTGTTTTCATAATTGCTTCTTGTGACAGTCTCTCTAACGGCCCTTTTGTCCACCTACACACGCGTGCAAGGCAAGAGTCATCAACTGACTGTTTTGGGCTGCCACTTGGCGTCGTTTGTCGTTTTGCCCGTTAAACTTGGTAATCGTCCCGGGGTGGGACGATTACAACAATCGTCCCAGGGTGAGACGATTGCAAGTTAGTAATCGTCCCCGGGTGAGACGAGTACTGGGCAAAGTGTCTAAATGTACCAAATTGCTTCCCGACCTTACAAAATTGCTATGGAAGTGGTTAGGACCACTGTTTGACCTCTGAGGGCTGCCCTGGGGGCTGTGTTTGTCAAAGCGATCAGTGTTTGCAGTCACATAATCGGATTGGTGCTGTTTTGGTGTCTACACCAAAATTAGTATGTGACAAGATGGGTATGGAGTATACAAGATCTTGTCAAGGGGTTTTACAACTTGATGACACCCCTGTGAAGACCGTGGGAGTCATAAAAGATGTATTGATGAGGTTACACAGGGCCCCAAAAATCACCATTGTTCAAAAAATCGTGGTGGTAGACCTGGAGCCTTATTTTGGTATTTGCCTATCAAGGGAATTCACGGCCAATATGGGAGGATATATGTATCTAGACTACTCCGCTATGATAGTCCCCTACAAAGGCAAAAGAATAAGAATAACCTTGAAAAATCCTATGTCCTTTCATATTGGAAAGATTGAAGAAGACTTGTACAATCACTCAGTGATGGAAGAACCAAAGTTAGTGGACATCTTAGAAGATCTAGAAATAGAAGATGACTTACCCTTTAAGTATGATTACAACCTATCAAAAATTGGGCTAGGTACATACAATATTTTCTCTAAGGTAGAGAAGAATGTCCCTACCATATCCAATCAGTCACTCAAGCAGATAAAAGTTTGTACAATGTATTTTGATGGAGCAAGATGCAAAAATAGAGTCAGAGCTGGCGTAGTATTGAAATCTTCCTCAGAAGTAGTGAATTTTTTTTCTTTTAGATTCACTTGGGCTTACACAAATAATACTATGGAATACGAAGCTTTGTGCTTGAGATTGACACAAGCAAAAAATATGGGAATCAAGATACTAGAAATCTATGGTGATTCAAAGCTTATAGTCAACCAAGTGATAGAAAAGTACAGTAGTAAACATCAATATTTCCTGCACTCCGTAGCCACCGTTCCCGCCGAATCGAAGGACTTCCAACTGCATCCATTCCGGTATGTGCTGTTTATGACTGCTCATCATGGTCTCGGATGCTCGCTGTTCTGACTTTGCATCTCTGATCACTACGGTGCCCCTCATCTACATTCGTGCTCGATGGTCTCGGTCAATATCATGGGTGTTCTCCATGGATGCCGTGAATGCCCTACAACCTCCTTTTCTGATTAGAACGTCTTTGATTTGACTTCATCATTCGGGTGTTGTCCAAAGCTACGCCCCGGTCATGCTGTGACGACGAACTACTACTGTGCTCGCCTCCTAAAACACGGCGCTCGTGGCGGCCATGTCCTCTCCGATAACCTAATGTCAATGTGAGGCCCACTCGTCTATTTCTTCGTGTATCCGTCGATATCATGGTCCACCTCAACATATTGTCTACCCAAGGAGTCCAGGTCGTGTGCCATGTCATGGCCATGAGCAGTTTAAAACTCTCCCGCGTCAGTTTAGGGCATCGCTGTCCCAATTGCTATCCTGTGGCCTGAGTCATTTCGTTTTCTCTTGTGAAATCCACGACGACCTCCGATGAGTCCTCGACATTCTACCTGCTCCAAGAAAAAAATAACAAGCATTCGTAAACAAGAGCCTATAAAAAAAAACTTTAATAAAAATACATTAAAATAACTTTATTGTAAACTTAGCCCATAAAGACTATTATGACACTAAAGGCTATAGCCACAATAAAATGAAACATCGTTTCTTTCCCTTTAATTTTTATTTTTTTATTTTTATTTTAACATATGTTATGTGTTATATGTTATATAATAATAATAATAATCATAATAATAATAATAATAATAATAATAATAATTATTATTATTATTATATTATATAATATATAACACATTTATTTATTTTTTTATTTTTTATAAGTTTTTTGTTTGATTTATATACATAATATATTAAAATATATTACATATACAAATAATTGTATTTTTATGTTTTTACTTTATTTTTTATTTTTTTTTGATTGGTTGAAAGGGTGTTGAAAGGTCCCTGAACCTTGTACAAGTATTTTTTACATGTTATCCAAACCGACCGAAGAGGCCCAAGAGCTAAAGATCAAAGAAAAAGCCAAACACCACAAGAAGAAAGGTGTCGCGATATCGCGACATGTTGCATTTTTACGGTCCCAAGCATAGAGAAAAAGCAAGGAGGAAAAGGTGTCGCGATATCGCGACATGTTGCGCCGTCGCGACCAAGGGAGGAAAAGATGTCGCGATATCGCGACAAGATGCAGCATCGCGGCCGAAGGAGAGAAAGTGTCACGAAATCGCGACATGTTGCAACGTCGCTGCGAATAGAAGAAGTGTCACGATATCGCGACAAGTTGCGTCGTCGCGGCTAGAGGAGGAAAGGTGTCGCGATATCGCGACAAGTTGTATCGTCGAGGCCAAAGAAGAAAATATGTCACGATATCGCGACATGTTGCATTGTCGCGGCCATAGGAGAAAAAGTGTCACGATATCGCGACATGTTGCACCATCGCGGCTATAAGAGAAAAGGTGTCGCGATATCACGACATGTTGTATTGTCACGGCCAAAGGAGGAAAAGTGTCGCGATATCGCGACATGTTGCAATGTCATGGCCAGAAGAGAAAAAGTGTCACGATATCGCGACATGTTGTATCATCGTGGCCTAAGGAGAAAAAATGTCGTGATATCGTGACGTGATGCATCGTCTCGGAAAAAGATAAAAAATGTCACGATATCGTGACATGTTGCATTGCCGCGGCCAAAGAAGGAAAATGTGTCACGATATCGCGACATGTTGCATCATCGCGGCCCAAGAGAAAAAGTGTCATGATATCGCGACATGTTGCGTCATCGCGGCCAGAGGAAAAAAAGTGTCGCGATATCGCGACATGTTGCAGCATCGTGGCCAGAGGAGAAAAAGTGTCACGAAATCGTGACATGTTGCATCGTCTCGGCAAAAGGAAAAAATGTCACGATATCGTGATATGTTGCATTGTCGCGGCCAAAGAAGGAAAAGGTGTCGCGATATCGCGACATGATGCATCATCGCGGCCAGAGAGAAAAAGTGTCGCGATATCGCGACAAGTTGCAACATCGCGGCCAAAGAGAAAAGATGTCGCGATATCGCGACATGTTGCAACGACGTGGCCAAAGGAGAAAAAGTGTTGCGATATCGTGACATGTTGCATTTGTGCCAAGAGAAAAAGTGTCGCGATATCGTGACATGTTGCATTATCATGGCCAAAGAGAAAAAGTGTCGCGATATCGCGACATGTTGCATTATCATGGCCAAAGAGAAAAAGTGTCGCGATATCGCGACATGTTGCATTATCGCGGCCAAAGAGAAAAAGTGTCACGATATCGCGACATGTTGCATCATCACGACCGAAAGAGAAAAAGTGTCGCGATATCGCGACATGATGTAACGCCGCGACCAAAGGAGAAAAAAGTGTCGCGATATCGCGACATGTTGCAACGTCGCGCCCAAAGGAGAAAGAAATGTCGCGATATCGCGACATGTTGCATTTTCACGGCCAAAGGTGAAAAGTGTCACGATATCGCGACATGTTGCATTTTCGCTGCCGAAGGAGAAGAAGGAAAAGGTGTCGCGATATCGTGACAAGTTTCAACAACATACCAAACCAATCCCCTGGCAACATCTCACATTGTGCAAACATTGAAACTTGTAGGATCATTCCTTAGGCCAATGGGGAAGGAGTCTCTCCACACTTGAATGTCAGATTCGTCGACTCCCTTGTTAGCAAGCCAGTCCGCAGCTTTGTTTCCTTCCCGGTATTGATGCTTAATGGCTAATTCTGGGTAATTGCCAATTAGGGCCTTGCATTCTTGGAAAATCGAAGCAAGGGCCCAAGGAGGCTTAGCGGTACCATTGAGCCAGTTGATACAATGCAACGAGTCTCCTTCGATGATAAGTTTATTGATGGTCAACCCTTCCATGAGGATCAAACTTTGGAACAGGGCCCGCGCCTCTGCCATATTGTTGGATTGAATTCCCAGGTTCTGGGCAAAGGCCAAAATTATTTCTCCTCTGTGGTTTTTGAGAATTCCCCCTCCGCCAGCCGCTCCTGGGTTGCCTTTAGCCGCACCATCGAAATTGAGCTTGTGCCACCCAGTAGGTGGTAAGACCCACTTGATGACGGACCTGTCAACAAAAATACGGGGCATGACAGAGATGTTAGACAGATTGAAAAGTTTGGTTAGGTCCGATTCTAAGCCAGGAGGGGGGGTTTTGGAGACGAAACAAGAGAGGCATTCTCCGTAGCAAGGGTCATGATTTTGACAATGATAATCTTCTTATCAGTGGCTTGATTTTTGAAAATTTTGGCATTTCTCTCGAGCCATATCTGCCATAGGTAAAGGTGGAGGCAAGCTTGCCACATGAATTTTAGTTGGTTGCTCTTGAAAGGCCGGGGCCATTGCTTAATAAGGAGGGGAATGGAATGTGGGAGGACTGTGGAGATGTCAAAGGTGTTATGGACCTGGTTGAGAACTGCAAGAGAAAAGGGACATTCCAAAAAAACATGCGAAGTAGACTCACAGGCATTTTTGCACAGGATACACCAATTGGGAATGAGTAACCCTCTGATTATCAAGTTGTCAATGGTGAGGATTCTATTTTGGATGGCCAACCAACAAAATAATTTGACCTTGGGAATGATCTTGGGGACCCAGACCTGATTTGATAAGTCCCAACCATCTGTGGGAGTTTCTTGACTGTAGTAGGCTGATTTGACAGTGAAATTTCTAGATTCTTCAAGGTTCCAGACCATGGAATCATCTTTGTGTGAGCTCGGGATGATGCAAGTCCTCAACAAGTTTTGTAATCGCCCGAGAGCCTCGGTGATATGCCTGGGCCCGTTAAGAGCCAGGTGTTTCCATTCAGGTCTTGTAGGACCTTGGTTAATGAAGTGGCACACCTTATCTCCAAAGGTGGCTTCGGTAGTCGCCTTGAGCACTGCAAGATGCGGATCTTGGCTGAGAGGTTTATCACGGATCCACGGGTCATCCCAAAAATGGATGGTCATTCCAGTTCCTAGACACCACCTTAAGCCTTCCATGATGATTTTCCTTGTTTTGATTACGCCATTCCAGAAATGGGATCCGATAGGGAGGTTGTGCTCTCCAAGAAAGGACAACTGATGGAGGTACTTAGCTTTAATGATATCAATCCAAGTGACTTTTTCATTGATGGTAAGTCTCCAGGCCTGCTTGGCAATGAGGGCCATGTTCATCCGCTTGATGTCTTTGAATCCGAGTCCTCCATCCTTTTTCTTGGAACAGACCCTGTCCCAGGCGACTAGCAAAAATTTATTCTTGTTTTCGTTTCCAGCCCAAAGGAATCTGCGTTGAATTTGTTCAATTTTTTGGCAGATGGTAGCTGGAGCTTTGAAAATAGATAAGAAAAAAATGGGGATACTTTGAAGGCAAGCTTGGACCAGAGTGGCTTTGGCTGCCTGGCTGAGCATTGAGCTTTTCCACCCCGCTAGTTTCTTGTTGAGGCGATCTAAAATAGGGTTCCACATAGCCGAGACTGATCTACCATGGAAAAGCGGTAATCCAAGATAAGTAGTTGGAAGGCTCCCAATGTTGCACCCAAGGATCTCAGCAATCCTATTTTGTCTGTGATTGGGAGTATTGAGAAAGTATAGCTTGCTTTTGCGGTAGTTGACTTTCTGACCAACCGCCTCTTCATAAGAATCAAGAATGTTCTTAATGATTTTTGCTTCGGGAACGGAAGCATGAGAGGATAGAATAGTATCATCAACAAACTGTTGATGGGATATGGCTTTGGATGTTGAGGCTGGTTTGATCCCGAAAACAAGACCACTATTGCAGGCAGCTGAAAGGGTTCTTCCAAGGGTTTCGACCAAAATGATGAAGAGAAAGGGGGACAGAGGGTCCCCTTGATGGATGCCTTTGAAACTTTGGAAGAAACCTGCGGGTGAGCCATTGATAAGAACCGAGAACCAAGCAGTCGAGACACATTCGCGAACCATCTTGATCCATTCTTTGTGAAACCCAAACTTTTCCAGGACTTCGAACAGGAATTTCCAGGAAACCCGATCGAAAGCCTTGTTCATGTCAAGCTTAAGGAACATGCTGGGTTTTTTATTTTTTGATGCCGAGTGGGCCAATTCGTGGACGGTTATCACTCCATCCAAAATGAATCTGCCTTTGACCGAGCTCCCTTGGCACTGATCGATGATGGAGGGAAGGATGTCTTTCAACCTATTTGCCATAACTTTGGTGATAAGTTTGTAAATGACACTGCAAAGACTAATCGGTCTGAAATCAAAAAGGGAAGCACGATCGTTGGACTTGGGTATTAAAACAATGAAAGTGGAATTGGCTTCTCTCGGCATATTTTTGGCTCTCTGGAAGAATTTAACCGTAGCAACGACATCTTGGCCCACAATATCCCAAAAATGTTGAAAAAACCGGGGTGGGAAGCCATCAGGTCCGGGGGCCTTATCAGGTTCCATTGCGAACAGAGCTTCTTTGATCTCCTCTTCAGTGAAGCTTTCAAGCAATTTTCCATTATCATTGTTAGACACCAACTTTGGGATGTTCTGTAGCAAAGAACTTGAGGTGCGGGGATGGCAGCCAGTGCTTGGTCCTAAGATTTCTTGGAAGTGGCAAACAACTTCCTGTCTGATTGCTTGGATGTCAGAGACAATGGATCCATCAGCCTTGGTCAGCTCAGAGATTTTATTAGAGCCTCTGTGACGCATGGTGGAAGCATGGAAAAACTTCGTGTTGGTGTCTCCTTCTTTGAGCCAGAGGTTTCTGGATTTTTGCCTCCAGTATGTCTCTTCCTTAGCCAAGGCATTGTGAAAATTTGAAAGGAGGCTCTTTTCTTCAAGGAAAGTTTTGGCCCTCAGATCTCCTCCCTGAATCAGATTTTCCACCCTTTTCAGCTCATCCATCAGATGCTTTTTCTCGGTAAAGAGGTTGCCGAAGACATCCCTGTTCCAGCATTTCAGCTTGAGTTTGACCGCTTTCAGTTTGAGGAACAGATTCGTGAGAGGGTTTGGACAGAAGTCCTGCTGCCACCATTGGCGAATACACCGGCCTAAATCTGGATGAGTGAGCCACATATTTTCGAACCTGAAAGGGGTTTTGAAGATTTGTTGGGGACGGGAACAATCCAGAATTAAGGGATTGTGGTCGGAGCCAATTTTAGGGTGGCTATGAAGCCTGGCATCGCCAAAAATAGGAATGAGTTCTTTGGATAAGAGAAATCTGTCTAGCCGGATTTGGATGTGATGGATTCCCACTCGTCTGTTGCTCCATGTGTAGTTGGACCCTTGGAGCGGCATGTCCATTAGCTCGTTGTGGTTGACAAATTCGTTGAAGTCTTCTATGCAGCTGCTGGTGATCGGATTGCCTCCTTGTTTATCAAACAAATGGAGGGGAGAATTGAAATCGCCACAAAGCATCCATGGAAAGTCTACAAAGTTGTTACGCATTGCAGAAATGTTATCCCACAACAATCTTCTGTTAACAGGACTGTTAGGTCCATAAACATTGGTGGCGATCCACTGGAGGTGAGTGTCTTTATTAGTAAACAGAATGTTGATGGTTCTGTCTGAGACTGAAAGAACTCTCCCTTCAATGGTTGTCGGGTCCCATAAATAGAGGAGACCCCCGGATGCCCCTGTGGAGGGACAAAAGGCAAAATTGTTGTTTTCCCATATTAACTTGCAGACTTGAGTGCTGCTATTCTCATCTAATTTGGATTCTTGAAGGAACATGATATTTGGTTTTAGATTTTTTCTTACTATTTTAACAGTTCTCTGTTTTGCAGTTCCGTTGAGGCCTCTGACATTCCAGGAGACGATCTTCATCGAGACGATTTGGAGTTTGCTTTGCGACCTCTGCCTCTCCCTTGAGACGGAGTTAGTTTGGGTCTAACTTCATCCTCTTCTTGGTGGGTTGTGATGGAGTGTTCAAAAATGGGGCCCAAGGTGGTAGGCACTGTGTCATCAGCCATTTCGATCTCAGCTGCTTTGGAAAGTTTTTCTGCATTTGTCGGTCGTCCCCTCCTCTGTTCTTTGTTGACGTCTGCTTTGGGTGCGGGATTGGGAGATTTCAATGGGCTGGAGATTTGGTGGATGTCGATGGAGTCAGTCCCAGGGGCAGGCCGATGGGGGGATGAAGAGCGGGGAGGCTGGCATAGGGCAGCAGACTCAGGGGTTTGGGGAAGGGGGCTCTGAGATGGGGGGAGGGGTGGGAAGGGAAGAGGAAGGTGTGAGGGACCAAAATCGGTGGGTGAGTTTGGAAAGGTCATTGCAGACTTTCCTTTGGACAAAGGGGACTGGATCAAAGTGGGTGTGGACGCGACGGTTAGATCTATGGGTAGGTCATCTGAAATGTCCTCTCCAATATGAAGATTATTTAAGGGGGCAAAATGATTAGATCGAGGAGGCAGAGCGCTAACCTTGTTGGGTTTGACTGGATCTGAAGCAGAGGTCTTAGGAGGGCCTGCAGATCGGCCATGACCTCGGGCAGTAGCCTTTTTTTGGATAGTCTGGATCTGAGTATCCAACTTTCATCCCGAATCACTGGGGATTTCTTTTTTTTGGGAAGGGCATTGAGAAAGCAGATGGCCCTGAGTATTGCACTCCAAGCAAAAAGTGGGCTTGTTTTCGTACTCAACTCCTTGGCGTCTCCTGTAGCTCCCGTAGTTGATACCGATGCAGGTAGGCAAAGCCGAGTCCAGATTTGCCATGACACAAACTCGAGCATAGGTCATTCTGGTTCTGGCTCGGGTAGCAGGGTCAATGGCGACCAAATCTCCAATCGGTTGAGTGATGCCTTTGAGTGCATCATTGTAGAAGAACTATGGGGGGAGCCCATGAAGTTTGACCCAAATCGGTGCGATGTTGATAGACTGAGTCTCAGGGTCAAAGTCTTCCCCCCATCTCCATAGAAATAGGCTACGACGGCCGAAAAACCATGGCCCTCCGGTAAGGATGCGGTGGGTGTCAAGGGCATTATTTAGCCTTATCATGAAAAACCCCCTGGGAAAGGCCACTAACTCCAAGCTGCCCGAAAGCCGCCATTTGGATAGAGCCCACTCGTGGATAGTTTCCATATCAGGCCGAGCACCGACAAATTTCCCAATAAGAGAGAGAGACTCTTGGAAGATTAGTGGCTCCATGACCTCACTCGGGAAAGAAACTTCAGTGCCCGTAACAGAGAAGGGCAAAGGAGTTTGGAAAGAAAATGCGTCGGATGAAGACCGCACTTTGTCAGCAAAGGATAAAGACCACGGAGGTGCTTTGGAAGGAGAAGAGGATGAAACCCTAATGGTTTCAGAGCGGCTCCCATCGCCATCCATCGGTTTCACCACGTCGTTTGGGTCTTCACCGAGATTCCCACCTAGTGGGCCTGCGGTAGGCCCAGCAACACCTGCAGGACCCGAAGACATTCCTGCAACACCTGCTCCCGCCATCGTCGCCATCATGGCGACGATTATACTATTATATGGAATATAATAGTAATAATGTATTTATATTATTATTATTATTATTATTTTAAATTTTATTAAATTTTATAATAACCTTTATATATAAATAAAATATATTTATATATAAAAGAAATTACTTCATTTTCATTTTTTTTATGGCTTATTTCAAAAATATATGTCCTTGAGAATGTTTTAATTAGTTTAATTTTTAAATACTTAATGAACCAAAATGCTACAAGACCCAAAACCATGCAACCTTTTAAAAGGTTAAATTATTGTAAACTCAAAATAAAGGAAAAGTAAAACCAACATGGACAAAAGTCAATCAAACCACTAAACCTATCACCCCAACAGATGCTTTAGGCACTCAAAGACAATCAACCTAATCCCAAAGTATAAAATACCTGAAGAAAGCTCAAACCAAGAGCGACACTTTGAAATACATAGGCCAATACTGACCAACAAACAACACACATTGCAATCTCCTGGAAACAGAACTATGGAACCTTATACACAAGGTAAACAAAAGCTCCCAATACAAAAAAAAAATTAAAGGTGGGTCCCCAATTTTGGGGTGAGTTGTGGAGTAGCCACAACAGGTCCCACTGAGGAAGAAAAATGGGAATATTCGGTTATGTGTGGATTTCCAGAATAGAGATTTCTTGAAGGATCATTATTCGCTTCCCCAGATGGATCAAATTCTAGAGATGGTGTTAGGAACAGAAAGGTATTACTTACTAGATGGCTTCTACAGATACAACTAGATTTGGGTTAAATATGAAGATCAATTCAAAATAGCTTTTACCACTAAGTGGAGCACATTTGCTTATCAGAGAATGTCATTTGGTCTATCCAATGTAGAAGCCACACTCTAGAGAGCCATAGACTATGATTTTGATGAACTGATCAATAAAATAATTCTAATCTATTTGGATTATATGACCGTGTTTTTGCACAGGAAATAATTACATTTTGAACATTTAGAGAAGGTTTTCCATAAGTGCAGAGAGTTTGGCATATCTCTCAACCCAAGAAAATCATTCTTTGCTGTTAATAAGGGCAAATTAATAGGACATGTAGTCTCAAAATATGGGATGGCAATAGACCTAGATAGAATAAAATCATTTCTAGCCCTTCCTCTACCTACAAACAAGAAAGGTTGCAATCCTTATTTGGGAAGATTAACTTTATAAGAAAGTTCATATCAGACTTTGCTCAAGTGTTACAACCCATATCAAAGCTACTTAAGAACAATATGGATTTCAAGTGGACTGAGAAAAGAAAACAAGCCTTTTAATCTATAAAGCACGTAATTACAACTGCACCAGTATTGATAAATCTAGATTTCAGCAAAGATTTCATATTATATGCCTACAAAGCTAAGGAAAGCTATGCATCAGTACTCACTCAAAAGAGTGAGAATGGAGAAGAACATCTTATATTCTTCTAGAGTCAAACCTTACATGAGTATCAGATGAAGTACAATTTTATTGAAAGATAGGTATTTGTTGTAATGAAATCTTTGAAGAAATTTTGGCAGTACTTAGTCCAAAGTAAAACACAGGTTTATGTGGTACACCCAGATGTGAGAAACTTTATCCTCCAAGGAGAATTGGGTGATAAAATGGCTGGCTATATTACCAAGATACAAGAGTATGAAATAGAAATCCATCCTATAAAATTGATTAGAGGGAGAGCAATATGTCAGGAACTCACAACTAAGGCAAATTTAGAACAAACAATAGCCTGTCAACAAGCAGAGGATTATTAGGTCACTTTTTCAAGAAAATTTTGATTGGATGGTTTAATTGACAACCTATTTCCAAACATGGGTATGTTTTTAAGGTCTCAATCCTTCACAACAGAGGAGAGTTAGATTTCAAGCTATGAAGTATGTATTACTCCCAAAAGGACCATACAAAAGAAACTTAGATGGAGTGCTTCTAAGATGTTCGAGATATAATAAAAATAGGTCATCGAAGAATTTCACGGGGGCCTATCAAGGATCAATTTTTAGAATAACTACCATAAAGATAATAAGGGTAGAATATTATTGTCTCACTATATTTGTAGATGTTTTCAAAGGAGCTAATTCTTGTGATAAGTGCTAAAGGTATGTGGGAAGAACCAAGACTGCAGTATTTTTGCTCAAGCCAGTTCAGGTAGGAGAACCCTTCCAACAATGGGGACTTGACTTTGTTGGAGTCATCAGTCCAAATTCATCAGTAGGACACAATTTCATCCTCACTACCACTGACTATTTTACCAGATGCGTGGAAGCTATTCCAACCAAGAAATCAAACCAAGAGGTGGTAATTAATTTTCTATAAAAACTGATCACAAGGTTTGGAATTTTGAAAGAGTTAGTAAGTGATAATGGTTCGGCTTTCATAGGTTCAAAATACATTGAATTTAAAAGCAATTATGGTATTAATATTAAGAATTATTCCAATTATTATCCTCAGGGTAATGGATTGGTGGAATCAACCAATAAAAACTTGCTCAAAATTATAAAAAGAGGATTAGAAGAGAACAAAAGGAGTTGGCATCTGTTACTTGACCAAGTTTTATGGGTAGATAGAATTACTATCAAAATGTTTATTAATCCATCTCCTTATGCATTATTGTATGGCAAGGAGGTCATTCTACCTATTCATCTGGATGTACCAACTTTAAAATGGGCCAACCAAGATCAAGAGTCCAATCAGAGTCCACTAGAAGATAGACTAATGCATCTGTTTCACTTGGAAGAACAAAGAACTTAGGCATATGAGAAATTTAAAAAATACTCTATGAACACCAAATAATGGTTCAAAAAAAAGGTAAAGCTTAGAAAATTCAAAGAAGGAGATTCAGTGCTAAGGTGGAACGTTGAAAAGGCTAAGATGGGTAATGACCAAAAGTTTGATTCTTTCTGGGAGGGGCCCTTTAAGATTGTCAAAGTAAAGGAGAGAAATGCATTTCAACTACAATAGCAAAGAGGAAAAATAAAATCCATCCTTGTTAATGACTATCATATCAAACTATATTTTAGTTAGAGAAATCCTCTTATTGTAATATAAGTACATATGTTGTATTATATTTCTTTTTTATTTTTGTATTATACTTCCAAAAGCAAATGAGGGAAAGAAGGTCATTTTTTGCTTGTAGAAAGGGCTATAATGTAACCCATAAGGAAGTAACATGATGAATAATCCGTAATCAAATTATTTAATTAACTCTTACCAAAATTTGAAACATAGAAATACTAGTCCTAACAGAGTTTTCAAGAGAATTAAACCCTCTAGAAGTTTTCAAAATAGGTATGACACTAAAATCCATAGTCAACTTGGTCAGAGTTGTTTTTGTAGAGTTTCAAGAAAAGCATGGAAAGAGCATGCATGTTTGGTCAAGCAGAAATAGGAAGGCCAGTATAGTATCATAACTCCATGGGGGTCCATTATTCCATCGCAAGGATGGATAAATAAATGTGCCTTAGGAAGTGTACCAATAAATAGTTTACTACCATCTACCATAAATTCCATCCAATTAGAGATGCATAATTCACTGATAGGCCATGATTCACATCATATGATTTATGTTTTTTAAATCATGGAGTTAACCATCCACTCATTCCCATTAATGTTGAAGGAGTGCTCGAAAGATATATTTAAGCAGACAAATTCAAAATTTTAATCATTTACGAGTAAGCGAGTTGATAAAACAGAGCATTGTAGAGAATATTTGCTGCATAATTCCTAGAGTTATGAAGAAAAGGTTATTCAAAGGTTGAAATTACATCACCTTTAGTGAAGCAGACCGAGATGGCTAGCAAGACAGATAAGCCATATTACACAGATAAGAGGTAGGGGTCGTAGAAACAAGGATGACGTACTCACCAAAGATAACTTGAGATGGGGATTTGAAGAGAAGTTATTCATGAAGAACACAAGCTTTATACTAAGAGAGGGGGGGGGGTGAACAATATAATACCACATTTTACTTTTATTTACTAATAAATATTATGCAATATAAAGATGGAAATATCAATAGTAGTAATAAAAGCAATTCATAAATCACCACACACAATAGAGACACCAATTTAATGTGGTTCACCTAATGTGGGCTACTCGGCGGAGAAAATCTGCCACTAAAATTTTCTCGATCAATCTCGTGGGAATATTTTCCCTATTACAATTTTTATGGACCTCTATCCAAAGGAGACACCAATTTCCTAATCAAGTTTATGGATCTCTCTCCATAGGAGAACTCCTTTCTCCTTAGCTCTGGCTAGTGATATTCTAGAAGAACTATTGCCTACCACTGCTCTAGCTAATGGATATCTATCCACTGAAGACACATGTCCTCACTGCCCTGGCTAATGGATCTCTATCCACTAGAGACTTTAATCCTCTATACTCTATCACCTCTAAATATTGCTCTCAGCTCTGTCTCAAATCTGCACTAAATACTGTCCTTCGGTATAACACAAATCTTCTCAATATCTATCTCTAGTCTAGCACAAACATGTCCTCAAATATATACCAAAATCTATACTCAAACCTACACTAAACATAGTCCTTCGGTCTAGCACAAATATATCCTCAATCTCTGTCCTCTGATCTGTACTAAACATAGTCCTTCGGTCTAGCACAAATTTATCTTCAATATATATCCTTAAGCCTTAACACAAATCTTGATCCAATCACAAGTCAACACTGTTAGATCTGCCCCAAACATTAACTCAAGGTTTGAACAAATCAATCAATCAACTCTGCTCTCAAGTCTTCTCAAAGACTTATCTCAAATATGCCTTGTAAGCTTCCACAAAATCTCACACTAATTTTTCCACAAGTCCTCTCTAGAACTTGTCCAATTTGCTCAACAAGTCCTCACTAGAACTTGTCCAATCTGATCAACTATCTCTGTCCTCAAACTCTGTATTGTAAGCTTTCACAAAAGCTCACATGATTCTATCCATAAGTATTCTCAAAGACTTACCTCAAATCTGCTCAACAAGTCCTCACTAGAACTTGTCCAATCTCATAAAAACATAAAGAGAATTGTTAGAGATTCAATATGCTTCCCATTCACCATAATACTCAATTACTTTCAATCTCTCTTTTTACCATGGAAACATATAGAGAATTGTTAGAGACTCAATATGCTTCACATTCACCACAATACTCAATTACTTTCAATTTCTCTTTCTACCATAGAAATATATAGAGAATTGTTAGAGACTCAATATGTTTCACACTTACAAAATCTCAATCACTTTCAATATCTCTTTTATCATAGAAACATATAGAGAATTGTTAGAGACTCAATATGTTTCACATTCATCAATACTCAACCTCTTTCTCAAATCAATTCATAATATAGAACAATTTATTTCACAAAACTTGAACTATCACATCAACACATCCACTTGACTAGGCTCAACCAACTCTAATCAATCACTCACTCAATGAATTAATCCTTGCTCACAAACCCTAGTCCAAACTTATGAACTTCACTCAAATGTTCCAACAATGCTTATCAACCAATCTCACATAACAATGATACTCATGATATTTGCAAACTCTAGTTCAAGTTCTTCACTCAACCAATCACTTCAACAACAATGCTTATCAAACAAGGTTACTTTCCTTATCCTCTATTCCAGAAAACCTTGAAGCATTAATTCAAAACACACTCCAAGGAAAACTTAACAAAGCCCTTTTCACTCCAATATTATTTTCAGAAAAACTTAATAAATCACTTCAACCAAAGAAGAATATGCCCATACCTTTTATTTGATGTGGAAGTGACCTTAGAAAACCTGTCTCAATCATAATTTTATCTTTTTCCAATTTCAATAGTTAGATGATAAAATATCACACTAACCTCTTCACAAAATAATTATCAATTACAAAAATTAATCAAACTTAATTACACCTTATTTATCCTTCTTAAAATAATATCCAACACCACAGATCTTCAATCAAAACACTTATTCCAAAAATCTAACTCATCAAAAGAACATCTTAAAAATTTAATTTCATCATAACCCTTTTCAGAAAAATATCTCAAAAATATTCCAAACTCTACTTATGACTCCCTACTTAATATTGTATTAATTAAATAAATCACTTTATAAAATTATGCAATAAGTCAATCTCTCACTTTTCTAAGGTAAAACAATTTAACTTTAGCAACAATTAACCCTTCATTTATCAAAACAATATTTCCTCAACACATAACCTAACTTCCACCTTATCCCTCCTTAAACCTTAGCAAAGCAAATTAAAATAATTTTCAAAAATTAATGTTACCACTTTTCACAATCCACGGGGCTCAAAAATTGGTGCAATACTCCCACAACGCCTTGGTCATGGCTTCCACGCTGTGTGAGCCATGTGCTCCACTTGGAGCCTCAAAGCACAACGTGTGTTTTGAATCCTTCAAACCCTTAAGAGCCCTTGGCTTTTCCTTCGATACCGGTGGAAACACACTGCATTGTTCGGGAGGCACACGTTTTAAAATCGCACGAGATTTTTTGCATAATGTGGATGCAATTTGAAAAGGATGCCAAACCTTAGGAATGACTATGGTATTTATACCATATGCCTTCCTTGTCACACACATCGGTGGAGAGGAAGTTCATTGGGGAAATAATGCTGTGTTGGCGCTTCCAACTTTGCCTTCTAAATATGTTTATTTATAATTATTTAAATTCAAAAGAATTTAAATATTATATGTTAAATATTTAAATCTCCTTTGGGATTTTTAAAATAAAAGCCTCCTTAGGTTTTATAAAACCTTTTTAATTTTACTTATAATTATTTAAATTCAAAAGAATTTAAATATTATAAGTTAAATATCTAAATCTTCTTTGGACTTTTTAAAATAAAAGCCTCATTAGGTTTTAGAAAACCTTTTTGATTTGCCCAACCATGGTTTTAATAAAAACCTTTTATTTTGCCCAACCATGGTTTTAATAAGACCTTTTATTTTGTGCTTCAAATAATATTTAAAAATAAACATTATGAAGCTCTTTTGCCACCATCCTTTTGCATTACTCCTTTTGACATGTTGACATCAATGAAAATTCATCCTTGATATCAATGACAACTTCATCTACTCAAAATGTCCAACACTTCAAGGATGAGTCTTTATTGAACCAAGGTAAATGGGTCATGTACTCTTTCCTCGCTTACTATATTTGTGATGTTGTACATGCATACCTTGAATTAGTATCTATTATAGCAAAATATTATGACCCTACATCTAGGGCTATGAGAACATACCACGGTAGGGTTTTGTTTCACATCATAAAACAAAACTGTCAAGATATGTTCACAATAGGATAGAAAACCTGAGTGCCCCCTAGAGAGTTTAGTCTAGAGCAACAAGTAATATTTTATTCTCTAAGAAATTAGACACAAAATAGATGTTATTTTAGAGACTAGATGTATGGCTAGCTCAAGACTATTTAACCTAGTCAAGACCTACCAACAACTCCTATTCCCACCAGCGAGTTTGTGGAACCAGAGCTCTCCTCCATGTTGGTGATCATAGCATACCTTGAGTCATATGTAGATGTAAAATACTGGCAATTGGCTATAATGTATTGCATATCCAATATCAGGATGTATACCTCGTAGCTAGGTGATAACAATGATTCTCCTATTTTCTTCAATTGGCCTGCATTTCTTGCCAAGAAGATGCACAAGCAACTAGTAGATATGAAGGAGGAATGAGAAAAACCAATATTCAGGAATTTTTCCAACCAAATTTGGATGTTCTTTGGTGCTACTAGAGAGGAGAACCCATGGATATCTATGAACGACAAGGATGTAGATGGACATAATTGCCAGTATATTACTAGACAAGGATTCTGAGCAGAACACAGTTATTTTACACTTTTAATTTTGAATTTCTTGGATTGGTTCTTAAAGCCATGTATGGCAACTATCCCACTAGCTCCATATATTGAAAAGAAAATTAGAGTAAAAGGAGTAGAGGAAGGAGACTGGTATATCTTAGCAGATGGTACAGTCATAAGGTTATATGGTTTCACAAAGAAAAATTTATTGTTGTCTCATTATGTCACACTCTGGTTATTTACACTAGAATATTACAGGCAGGTAGACTACATAAATTGTAGGTTTGGTTATGGAAACAAAAGGAGAGCAACTGTGGAATATGGTTTCAATGAAGATGATATTATAGTGTGGAAAAGTGTTAGAAAAACTAGATCTTACCCAACTTTCACAAAGGTGGGGATAAGACCCAGACAACCTTTTCATAGAGAGTATTTAAAAAGTTACATGGAGAGAAAGTAGCTAAATTAGTTAAATCCAAATGCACACACATAGAGAAGGACAAAAATAATAGAGAACAATATCTTGTCTAATGAAATGTAAGCAATATGGAACCACTTCCACCATGGAGAGAATTCTATGTGCATGTGAATGACTATGATCCAACCAAGGTCTCTCATCATATTAGCAACGTAAAATAAAAATAAATGGAAGAAACCCATAAGTGGTCTTCGAAAAAAATCCTCAAGTGGTGGAAAATGAGAGTGGAGAGAAATTCAATGAAAAACAAATATCCCACTCCTAAAATTGATGATGACTTTTAGAAGAGATATGATGAACATGTTGTAAATTAGAAATCTTAGAAAAAAAATCCTAGCATTAGTTCTAGGGAAAGTGGAAGCGAGTGAAGCAGGAAAAAATAAATTGAAAGGTAAGAAGACCAGAATAACTAAGAAATACCATGAGTCCACTCCACCATATGCTACCCCATTACAAAAAGAGGAGGAAAATCTGAAAGAATCAGGAGCAACATAAGATACTCCAAGAAGGAGAAGGTTAGAATGCAGAGCCGCTGAGGCTAAAACCCCTACAAAAGAAGATCAGAATAAAAGGATAAAAGTGTTAAATATCATTGTTGCAGCCTCCTACAAGAAGAAGGGTAAATCAGATCCAATTATAGAACCTTTAGAATCACCTCCTCAACAAATATTGTAGCCAAATATTTAAATCAAAAGGAAGGTAGAGGGAGTTGTATTGGAGATTGAAACATAAGCTCTAAAGAAATAAAATTTGGATAAAGTAGAGGAGGTAGCACAATCTCCCACTACATCTGATGGGTAGAAGATTCAAGTAGACTAGCAGAAGAACATTGAGGAGACTCTCGGATAGTCTACCATAGTAGGCTCAGGTATGGTTTTTGATCTCTTTACTCCTTCTCCTACTTATTACATGAAGAAATCTCATTCTCCTTATCAAGATAAAAATATAGTACATCTATCTTCATTAAAACTAGATATCCCACAACCATATTCACCTCATCCTCATTCACCTCTTCATTCAGTCCACTCTCCATCCCATACTGTTGATAAACCCAAAGCTTCATCTTCCTCTCTTTTATTGCACTTTCCATTATCTTCTCCACCTCCAACTTCCATAAACCCAACTCCCCCATCATCATTACCTCCATTAACAATGGCAACATCACTGCCATTAACTCATCCATCAACCATGACAACTAGTTCCATTTTAGTTGCTATTTCCACTATGGATACAAATTCTACTCTTATTGCCTCCACTCCCTTTTTGCTATAGTAGCCACTTTTTCCCTACAAATATCACCCTATCCAATCCTATTGATCATCCCACAATAGTGTTGAGTGGATGTTTTACCCAATTGCAAAATCCCCATCACAGTCAGGATTTTGATTACAAAACCCTCTCTTGCAAAGAAATAGAAATTTCTCCAAGGTTCCTTTTACTTAATGTGTGCTTGTAATCTTGCGAAGATGTGTCAAATAAGTTCTAGGAATAACTTAGTGATTTGCAAGTAACTGTTAACAAGGGGCTTGTTTTGGTTTATTTTAATATGCTATGCTATTAATTGTTCATGAAACTTAAAAGAAAAAAAAAACATGAATAACCCTCATATGACCATGATGTAAAACATTAGTCCCTTTTATCTTGAAGTATTTTAGATATATTTTTATCTTCTTTTGATTAAGCAAATTTGAGACAAGTTTTATCTTGCATTATTAAACCCCGCTTTGAGCATAAAAGAGAAGACTAAAATCTATCTTTCGAAATGTAAAGTTTTAATGATGATTGGATTCATTTAATTTTTCTTTGAATATGAAAGTAAAAATATACCCCTCTTTGATGAAATTAATTTTCATAAAGAGATGCCAAATTATTGCTTTTAAAAAATATGGCCTTTGAAATGCCATACAAATCACTCCCATTTAATGAAATTGATATTTTCATAAAGGAAAATTAATTTATTGCTTGCAAAACAAACATGCAAAGCTTGAAATCTGATTTACCTTCAAAATGCAAAATTATGTAAAATCCAAAATTATAAAATGCCTGTATAAAAAGCAACTTTGCATAATTTTTATAATTTCGAAATGGCTTTGAAATGAAATTGAAATTGGTCTAAATGAAGCATTAAAGTTTAATCTTCACATCCATGCATTTATTTTTTGAGTTTTATTTTTTTCGATTTTTATTTTAATTGCTGAAGTTAAAAAAAAACTACAAAAAGGAAGGGTTAGAAAAATTAAAATAGAAGTATGGAAATGGACCAGAACACTAAAAATACAAAAATAGACTACCGCTAGTATGATGCCACCCTATTGCTACAAAACCGAAGATGTGAGAAATTTTTGCATATAACCTAGTTTATTCGGACCTGCATTTGCACAACCTACAATAATCTAGGTGCGAGTTTCTAAGGAAAATGAAAATAAATTTCATGCTTTAAACATTCAATGATGCAACCATAATGAAGAACACAAGCTTATACTGAGAGGGGGGGTGAACAATATAAGACCAAATTTTACTTTTCTTTCCCAAACAATATTATCCAATATTATCAATGGCAATATCAATAGCAGTAATCAAAGCAATGCACAAATCATCACACACAATAGAGACACCAATTTAACGTGGTTCACCCAATGTGGGCTACTCCACGGAGAAAATATTTCTACTAAATTTTCTCAACAAATCTTCTTGGGAATCAATTCCCTATTACAATGTTTATGGACCTCTATCCAAAGGAGACACCAATCCCCTATGCTCTGATTTGTGGATCTCTCTCCATAGGAGAACTCTTTCCCCTTTTCTCTGGTTCATGGAACTTGATCCAGGAGACCTCTATCTCCTCAACTGGTTCATGGATCTCTCTCCATAGAAGAACTCTATCTTCCCAGCTGGTTCATGGATCACACTCCATAGGAGAACTCTTTCCCCTTGCTCTGGTTCATGGATCTCTATCCATAGGAGAACTCTTTCCCCTCTACTCTAGTTGATGATCTTCTAGAAGACTTCTACCCCCACTACTCTGGCTTGTGGATCTCTCTCCATAGAAGACCTCTGTCCTCACTACCCTGGCTAATGGATCTCTATCCACTGGAGACTCCTGTCCTCTACTCTATCACCTCCAAATATTGCTCTCAACTCTATCTCAGATCTACACCAAACTCTATCCCAAGTGTAGTACAAATCTGCTCTAACTCTATCTCAGGTCTAGCACAAATCTGCTCACAAATCTATACCAAAATCTATCCTCAAATCTATCCTCAAGCCTTAACACAAAGCTTGATCCAATCACAAATCAACTCTGCTTAGATTTTCCCCAAGCCTTAACACAAATCTTGAACAAATCAATCAATCAACTCTGCTCTCAAGTCTTCACAAAGACTTACTTCAAATCTGCCTTCAAGTCCTCTCAAGAACTTGCTCAATCTACTCTCAAGTCTTCACCAAGACTTACCTCAAATCTGCCTTCAAGTCTTCACCAAGACTTTCCTCAAATCTATCTTCAAGTCTTCACCAAGACTTGCCTCAAATATGCCTTCAAGTCCTCTCCAAGACTTGCTCAATTCTCTCAAGTCTTCACCAAGACTTCCTCAAATCTGCCTACAAGTCTTCACCAAGACTTACCTCAAATCTGCCTTCAAGTTATTTCAAGAACTTACTCTATATAATTTAACACATACTCAAAATAACTCACAAAATATGCTCAATCAATCTCAAATCTTGCACATAATGTTATCAAATGCTTTGTCTAATCTTCAAGGTAATTCCTTTAACTTGAAGTAGTTTAGACATATTCTATCCAAAATTCGTTTAACCTCTGGAACATATAGAGAATGATGTACTCTATCAAAAACTCAATATGTTCTACTCAATCATTAAGTCTTTTCACTTTCACAAATCTGATTTCTAATGTTTGCACATTCACTTTCAATATCACTCAAAACCAATGCTCAAGAATTTCACTCAATCATTCAACCAATGAAACACAACTTGCTCACTAACCCTAAACAAGTGTTTTCAAACTTCTTCAAACAAAGTGCACAATGTGGGTCTCAAACCCTAACTCAAATAATCCTCAATATCTATCTCAAATGTTCTCTAAACATTCACCAATGAAGCATATAATAATTCACTCAAATATTTCCAACAATCTTTATCAAACACTCCTTTTCACTCCACCTTATATTTTACAACATTCATTCCAACATTTCAAACAAAATATGATGTGCCCATACCTCTTTGCTTTGATGGAGATATGTCTTCAAAACCTGTTTTACTCACAACCAAATCCTTTTGCCAATTCTAGGTTAGATAGCAACAATCTATCTCAAAATCTCCACAAGAATATTTACCTCAACAAATATTTCACCATACAAGAAATACAATAAAATGTCAAGTCACAAATACACCTTATCACTCCTTCACTTTCAAAATAATATTCAACATATATAAAAAATAAAGTTCCTTGTTTACACCTTATAATCTCCTTCTCTTTCAAAATAATATTCAACACACATCAAAAATAAAGTTCCTTGTTTACACCTTATAATCTCCTTTTCTTTCAAAGTAATATTCAACACACATAAAAATAAAGTTCCTTTGTTTACACCTTATAATCTCCAATACTTGATTTAATTCCTAAGCACCCAAAATAAAATATTTAATTAACACACCTTATGACTCCCTAAACAATTCCACACATGGCCCTTTTAATATCACCTAGCCTCAAAACAACTTTCATTTTCCAAAAACCTTTGGCAGATTTAACTCAAAAATTGCATACCTTAATATTTGGCCCACGTTATAAAAATGTTTGCACGAGTCTCAACGACCAGCACCCAAGCTCGAACCCATGACCTTAGCCACCACAATGCCCTAGCCAAAGCTAGGCTACCACCTGCGCTATGCGCCCACACATGAATCAATGGACACACTGTCCCATACAATGTCTGCTTCTCACAAAGTTCACCAAAAATGAAAAGCTCTTCCCTCCTTTGCAAAAATCAACTGCGTGGGATTCAAAACCGAGACCAACCCTTCGCAAGCGCCTTAGCCACGTCTCAACTGTCATCTATGCTAGCCAACGCTTTGGAATATCTCTTTCGCTCCAAGCGAATATAAATGCAACTCTACCTCCCTTTCCTTTAAAGCTCACGAACGTCTTCTCCTTTTCGAAAATGGAGCGCACGAATTATCTTCTCACATTGGCATTCGAATTACAAGCCTTTGGAAATGAAAAATCATTTCCTTTAAATATTCTTTCCTTTGGATTAAAACATGTCGGCCCTCTCTTGCTTTCAAATTCGATTTGAAACTTTGAAACTTTGGCGCCATAAATATTTAAATTAAAATTTTAACCTTAGGTTAAAATATTTTAATTTAAATAAATTAAAACCTTTGCCAACCTTTATAACTTGCTCAATGGACCTTGTCAGGGATATCTTTTTTATATATAATTTAGAACCTTGTTATTTTTCACCTCTTCCTTTTGCCCAAATATTATAATATTAAATATTATAATATTATTATTTCTTTTTAAGCTTGCTTCTCTTTTCTTGGGTCTTCAACCTTTTTAGCCTCTTTAGGCATATAATATTTAAAATAAATATTATACCCTTTTCTTTTAACAACTTCCTTGCCTTTTGGAAAATCAACCTTTTGACATCAATGACAACAAAACTGGACATCAAACCTCTTGACATCAATGACAACAAAACTTGCTCAAATTTCCAACAATCTCCCCCTTTGTCATTGATGGCAACCCTCTTTTTCTTTAAGCATTTCTTTTACCTTTTTCAATTCTGCTCCCCCTGAGAAACTACTCCCCCGATTGAATGCTCTCCCCTAACTCAAATATCTCCCCCTTTGACATCAATGGCAAAGGGACTCCTTTGGGGCTAAATATAAGACTCTTAGCTCAGCCCCCTCCCCACCTCCTCTCCTTGAGGTGATTAATTTTGGGGTGGGAGTAAAATTACTCCCAGCATACAATGCTCTTTTCCTTTGTCAACCTACTTTCTCAACATACCCTTTTGAGTATCCTTGTTCTTGCTTGTCTCTGGAAGCTCTGGAAACTTTGTTCTGCACCACTTGGCCATATGCCCAACATTATTGCACTTATAACACTTAATGTTGTGGTTCCTAGAAGGTGCAAATATCTTGAAGTTCCTCCTGGTGAAGCCATACCTATTTCTATCATGAACCCTGCAGTGAATTGCTTTATGACCAAATCGATTACAAGAGTAGCAATACCCTTGAAAGAAATGTCCATCTTTGAAGTTCCTCTTAGTAATACCATACTCCTTCTTTTCATGAGTCCTGCAATGCATAGCCCTGTGACCAAACCTGTTACATGAGAAACAATGTCCTTTGAAGAAATATTTCCTTGGACCCATTGGTCTCTTAGTCCTTTCTTCCCTGTGATGTTCCATGTTCCTTGTTTGTGCATTGTTTCCTTTCTTGGTGAAACTTCTATTCCCATAAGTCTCACTTTCTCCTTTACTCTCTTCTTCTAAAGCTTCTTCTTCTTTGGAGCTTGAGATTGACTCCTCTCCTTGTTCTCTTTGTCCCTCTTCAAAACCAAGTCCTGTCTTGTTTGATGAAGATCTTTGTGCATTGATAATCTTATCCAAAGTATTTGAACTTTTCCCAAACCTATGTAGCTTGTCTTTAGACTCTTTCACTTCCTTCCTTAGTGAAACTACCTCATGCTCTAATATTTCACATTCTAAGACTTTTGCCTCTAAATTTTCTTTAAATCTCCTTGTCTTAGCTATTGAGTTTGTCAGATCTTGTATAAGATTTCCTTTCTCTTCATCACATTCTTGAAATTGAATCTTGAGTTTTGAGTTCTACTTTCTAACCTTTCTTAATTCCTTAAGAGCAAAAATAAGCTCAACTTCTAGATCAACTACTCCTTCCTCTTCATTTTTTGATTCTTCCTCTACTTCTTTGTCTTCAAGAGCATCCTCATATCTTTTAGATTTATCTTCAATAGGAGCACTTCCTTCTTCCTCTATTGCCAAGAAGAGAATTTCTTCTTCTTCACTATCTGAGGATCTTCCATCACTATCACTTGAAATCTTGCCTATCTTATCTGCATAGAAACTCTTCTTATGCCTCTGAAAAAACTTCTTTTCATGCTTGCTTTGTCCATACCTATTTTTCTTTTCATACCTGGATTTTCTTGCTTCCTTTCTCTTATGATCTTGTTTCTCTTCACTACTACTACTTCCAACTTCTGGATAGTTAGATGCATAGTGACCATATTTACCATAATTGAAACACTTAACTATTTTAGTACCTTTGTGCTTTCTTGAGTCCTTCTTGTTCCTTCTGCCATAGTTTGCTTCTTCATCACTGGATGACTCATCACTTGAATCTGGCTTCTTATCTTTTGTCTTCTTTGCTACTTTGAAGGCTACCTCTTTCTTGGGGATAGGATCCTTTCCTATTCTCATCTCATAAGCTATGAGAGTTCCATGCAACTCATCCCTAGTCAAAGTTTCAATATCTCTTGTTTCTTCTATGACTGAAACCTTTTCACTATACCTCATAGGGAGTGACCTTAAAACCTTTTGACAAACATATGATTCTTCAAATTTAAACCCAAGTCCTTGCATGGAGTTAAAAACCTCATCCACATGAAGTAAGTATGTAGCAATGTCTTCCTCATCCTTCATATTCAAGTCTTCAAATGTTTTCTTGTGATTTTGCAATTTTGCCATCTTGACATTTTTGTCTCCCTCATATGTTTTCTTCAACTTTTCCCAAATCTCTTTTGCTGATGTGCAATGCATAAATTTTACAAACTCTGCTTCATGTAAACCACTTAATATTGCATTCATTGCCTTTGCATTATACAGATGTAGGAGCTTACCATCTTTATCTGTAGGAGGACTAGTTGGAGGTGTGTATCCATCCTCAACTGCTTGCCATGTCTCATATCCTTGTGCCATCAAGTAAGTCTTCATTCTTATGTTCCAGAAAGCATAATTGTTCCCATCGAACAATGGTACCTTATTTGTTGAAGATCCACTCTGAGATGCCATCTGTGTTCCTGTATACTTTTCCTTCAAGTTGTTAAACTCTTTTGAAGGAACCCACTCTGATACCAATTGAAGAACACAAGCTTATACTGAGAGGGGGGTGAACAGTATAAGACCAACTTTTACTTTTCTTTCCCAAATAATATTATCCAATATTATCAATGGAAATATCAATAGCAGTAATCAAAGCAATGCACAAATCATCACACATAATAGAGACACCAATTTAACATGGTTCACCCAATGTGGGCTACTCCACAGAGAAAATATTTCTACTAAATTTTCTCAACAAATATTCTTGGGAATCAATTCCCTATTACAATGTTTATGGACCTCTATCCAAAGGAGACACCAATCCCCTATGCTCTGATTTGTGGATCTCTCTCCACAGGATAACTCTTTCCCCTTTTCTCTGGTTCATGGAACTTGATCCAAGAGACCTCTATCTCCTCAACTGGTTCATGGATCTCTCTCCATAGAAGAACTCTATCTTCCCAATTGGTTCATAGATCACACTCCATAGGAGAACTCTTTCCCCTTGCTCTAGTTCATGGATCTCTATCCATAGGAGAACTCTTTCCCCTCTTCTTTGGTTGATGATCTTCTAGAAGACTTTTACCCCCACTACTCTGGCTTGTGGATCTCTCTCCATAGAAGACCTCTATCCTCACTACCCTGGCTAATGGATCTCTATCCACTGGAGACTCTTGTCCTCTGCTCTATCACCTCCAAAGATTGCTCTCAACTCTATCTCAGATCTACACCAAACTCTATCCCAAGTGTAGTACAAATATGCTCTAACTCTATCTCAGGTCTAGCACAAATCTGCTCACAAATCTATACCAAAATCTATCCTCAAATCTATCCTCAAGCCTTAACACAAATCTTGATCCAATCACAAATCAACTCTACTTAGATTTACCCCAAGCCTTAACACAAATCTTGAACAAATCAATCAATCAACTCTGCTCTCAAGTCTTCACAAAGACTTGCCTCAAATCTATCCTCAAGTCTTTACCAAGAATTACTCAAATCTACCTTCAAGTCCTCTCAAGAACTTGCTCAATATGCTCTCAAGTCTTCACCAAGACTTACCTCAAATTTACCTTCAATTATTGTTAGCGTACTTAATAGCTATTAGTTATTTTGTCTTTATTTAATTATTTAGACATGCTGTTACACTGTTTCAACTTCTGTAACAGATTTTAGTTCAGATCGGTGTCTATTCCCGGCAATTGTAAATCTATTTAAACATCTCTGAATAATATTTTCCTGTTCGTTGTTTTATCATGGTATCAGAGCCAGTTGCGTGAAGGGAGAGGTTGGAGGCGGATGACGGAGTTTGCTGAAAAAAAATTACAGTGCATTTTTTTTTAACGCAATTTCTCCTGCTGTGCGGAATTTTTTTT
This sequence comes from Wollemia nobilis, assembly GCA_028583015.1. Lineage (NCBI taxonomy): Eukaryota > Viridiplantae > Streptophyta > Pinopsida > Araucariales > Araucariaceae > Wollemia > Wollemia nobilis. The sequence goes on along the minus strand of JAQPPZ010017206.1, from coordinate 3,746,752 downwards.
CTCCACGACTTGATTCCGTCGCGTGAAGAGTAGCGCCTGGAACTGGACGGCGCACGCGCGTAGGACGACCGCTGCCAGGAAGGGACGTCCGCGCAATAGTCGAGGCTGCGACGAACGCAACCACGCAGTCTAGCCCCAACGCGCAGCGTGTGCAGGCTGAGGCTGCGACGAACGCGGCTACGACGCGCAGTCCAGCCCCAACGCACAGTGCGTGCAGGCTGAGGCTGCGACGCGCATTCTAGCCCCAACGAATGCAGCCACGCAGCAGGGCTGACGTCGCACGTCCCATCCGCTGGAGGACACAGGTCCGCTCAGGGACCCCCCCGTTGAGCGGAGGCACAGGAGACCCCCCCCCCGTTGAATGAAAATCGCGCGGGAGGCACGATTTAAAAAAAAAAAAAATTTTAAATGCGCGCAGGAGGCGCGATTTTATAAAAAAAAAAAGAAAAGAAAAAAACCAGAGAGCCGCGAGCCGCGAAGCAGCAGCGCGCGACCGAGCACGAGAGGAGGACGGGCAGACCGAGGAAGGATAAAGGAGAGGAGCTCCACTGTTCCTTCCGGATCAGCCCGCTAGCTCACTTGGTAGTGAGCTGTGCGGTAAGGCTCAGGGAGCCTGCAGGTCGGGGGTTCAAATCCCGCCGACTCCCCCCTTGCAAAGGTATAATTTTTTTTTCAAAGGTTTTATTTAATTATTATTTTTTAATTAAAATTTTTAATTTTAATTTATTTTTTATAGTTTTTAAACTTTATAAATTAAAATTTAATTTTAATTTATTTTTTCATAAGTTTTTAAACTATATAAATTAAAATTATTTATTTTAATTTTAAATATATAATAATTATTAAAATGCTTTGTTAAAGAGATTTTTTTAAGGGGGGATATTTTTTTTCAAAAAATCAAAGGGGGAATGTGAGTAATTTTCTGAAAAAGCAATTTGGCGAATTGTAAAAGGTGCATTTTCGGCTATGACCGACACCTTGTGGGTTAATTCTTGTGGGCACTTTTTATGTTGTATGTTGCATATTTCATTTTTTGCACTACTTCATTAAAAGTTAAAAAAAATCAAATACACTCCCTAAGTCCCCGGAATAATTAAAACCCATCCGTGCAATTTATTGCACTGCAGCGTTCGGTATTTGTGATACCTCTGGCCAGCACTTACAGGTAAAGTTGTCGTGATTGGGCTACTGTATCCGCCGCCTAATATAGCTGCTACAACGACGTCTGAGCTTGTTCTCTATAAATCGTCGGGGAGAGATAAGTTAGCCATTTTTGCATTTTTTTACTCCATCCACTACCCTTTATCGCACTTGTGTTTAGGCGTAAATCCTGACGAAGTATTCTTCATAGTGTTTAGGGGAAGTTACGCCCCACGCATGAGAAGAATCTTCTATGGTAGGTGCCATCAACAAGGCGATTCCCTTTCGCATACCGCTTATGTTCCACGTATCGTATGATCTCTAAAACTCACCTATAGTCTCCCTCACGTAAGGGCGGGTGATTTTTGTTGATCTTTCTAAATACCTATAGTTTCCCTCACGTAAGGGCGGGTATTTTGTAAGGTATAACGGCCTAGCAAAAGGTATATCGAAAGGGGGACCAATTGGTGATATAAGGAACCTTCACTATGGTCGTTGTTGCAAAGTTGATGATTGATCCTCATCAGTTATTGAAAGGTCCAAATTATACACCATGGAAACATAAGATGAAGGCAATTCTCCAAATGGAAGATTTGTGGGATATTGTTACTGGAGTAACAACTAGGCCTTCACCAACAGCAGGATCCACAGGTCCTTCCGCAGATCAGATAGCTTTTGACAAGAAAGACAGTCGAGCAAAGGTGCTCATTTTGTTTGCTATTTCAGATGAAGTGCAACCTCATATAGCTGACAAAGCAAGTGGTAAAGAGGCATGGGATGCCCTTAGAACCATCTATGAGGGAAAGAATGATTCCACCATTCTTCATCTTCAACAACAACTTCATAACTCTGAGTTTGAGACAGGGTGAAACAGTTGAACTCTTTCTGTGCAGAGTGTCTGAATTGAAAGAGAAATTGAATTCTTTGGGAGATACTATGGATGAAAAGCTTCTCATTTCACTTGTGATGAGAGCTTTACCTTCTTCATTTGATATGTTGATAACCTCCATCCAGGTGTCTCAACGACAAATTACCTACATCGAGTTGGTCAATCTGCTTCAACAACAGGAGGCACGCCAACTTCACAAGGATGATTCTTCCAATACAGCCCTATACACCAACAGACAGGGTTCTAGGAAGAAAGGTAATGGGCAAAAAGGAGGCAACTTTCAGAAAGGAGGAAATTCTCAACAAGATATGAAAGGAAAAGGCAAACAACCTCAATAGAAGAAGAGGTGGTGCAAGATCTATGAGAAAGACAACCATGACACCAACAGGTGTTGGCATAAGAACAAGCAGAAAGGCCAAAACAAACCACAAAATAAAAACAAGCAACCCCAGGTGAATGTTGTTGTTGAAGAATCTGACTCAGATTCTGAATGGGCACATAAGGTGCTCATGACTACCACAGATTCCACATAGAGGGATCCTGTTTGGTATGTCGATTCTGGAGCTAGCAAACATATGACTGGCGACAGATCATGGTTTGAATCATTTGTGGCCAAAGAGGGCAAACCTATCACCATTGCTGATGATAAAACCTACAGGGTTCAGGGAGAGGGTATAGTTTTAGTCACTCTTCCTGATGGCAAGTGTCAGATTGACAAAGTCCTCTATGTTCCGGGATTGGCCAACAATTTGTTGTCAGTGACACAAATCCTGGATAGAAATATGGTTGTCAACTTTCGTGTTGAGAATGGAAAGAAGTGTTGTACTATTACCAGGAAGGGTAAGCAGATTGCAACAACTTCATATAAGCACGGCTTATTTGCACTAGATGCTATCTCTACTCCACATGTTGCCATGACTGTCTCTACCAAGGAGGCAACTTCCCTATGGCACAAGAGATATGGGCATCTTAGTTCTGGCTACTTACTTGAGCTCAGTAAGTATGAGATGGTAAAGGGTCTTCCTTCCCTTTCCGCCACATTGCCGAGTGTGCTCGACCGCTTAGCGAGAAAGCAACATAGAGTACCATTTGAGAAGAGCTCAACAAGAGCACGAAAACCTCTGGAGTTAATTCACACCGATCTGTGCGGTCCTTTCACACCCAACAGTTGTGGAGGGAAGAGGTACTTTCAGTTATTCGTAGATGACTACTCACAAAATATGTGGGTTTTCTTTCTCCAACTGAAATCTGAAGCTTTTGCATTCTTCCAGCAGTTCAAGAAATCCGTTGAGAAGGAGTCAGGAGCTTCTATTAAAACCCTCCACTCAGATCGAGGGGGAGAGTTTACCTCTAATGAATTTTTTGCATTCTTAGATAAGCATGGAATCAAGAGACAGTTAACAACTGCCTATACTCCTCAGCAAAATGGAGTTGCTGAGAGAAGGAACCGTTCTATCATGGAAATGGTTCGTTGTATGCTCATAGGAGCTACTCTTGGGCAACAATATTGGGCAGAAGCTGTCACCACTGCAGTATATCTGTTGAATAGGGCACCCACAAAGGCCCTAAAAGGAATGACTCCACAGGAAGCATGGAGTGGTCGAAAACCCTCCATATCTCATCTACGTATTTTTGGATGTCACGCTTTCATGCACATACCGAAAGAGAAAAGGAAGAAGCTAGATGAGAAAACACTGAGATGTATTTTTCTTGGTTATGATGAGCACTCTAAAGGATATCGGTTGATAGATCCTTTGACCAAGAAAATTCATGTCAGCAGAGATGTTGTCTTTGATGAAGCTTTCACATCACAGAGCACATCTAAAGTACACCTAGATATTGTGGAATCTAAGGAAGAGAAGATTCCTTCGTCAACACAGATAGGAGGTCCTTCTACATCTTCTTCAACACCACCGAAGAAGAATCCAAAATGGTGTACAAATACAATCAAAGACGCAAATTTATCCACTCCTCCCAATTTGAACTTGGATAGACCTCGTACACGCAGTATGGCTCAAAAGGAAAAAGAAGCCAAAGAAACTGGTGAGGTTGATGATCTTTGTCAATATTTTGAGGAACTTTCTGTAACTCCAAGTACAGAAGTAGAGGATATGGATATTGATGATGACAGGGCGTTCATGTCTACCATAGATGATCTTGAACCTACATCAGTGCAAGATGCTCTTAGTGAGCCTCAGTGGAAGGCCGCTATGGATACAGAGTATGAGTCTTTGATGAAAAATAAAACTTGGAAGCTTGTTGATTTGCCACATGGAAAGAAACCCATTGGCTGCAAATGGGTATATAAAGTCAAGTACAAGGTAGATGGAACAATTGATAAGCATAAGGCCCGTCTTGTTGCAAAGGGCTATGCTCAAAAGGAAGGCATTGACTATGAGGAAACTTTTGCACCTACTGCTCGGATGACCACAATTCGGGTTATGTGTGCTATGGCAGCACAATATGGGTGGAAAGTTCACCAGATGGATGTCAAAAGTGCCTTTCTAAATGGTGATCTCCAAGAAGAAGTCTACATGACTCAGCTAGAAGGATTTGAAGTGGAAGGCCAAGAGCAGAAGGTTTGCAAATTGGTCAAATCCTTATATGGTCTGAAACAAGCTCCTCGAGCTTGGTATATAAAAATGGACAATCACCTTATGCAACATGGATTTAAGAGATGTCCGTCAGATGCAAACCTCTATTTCAAGAAACAAGGTTCTGAGATAGTGTTGCTTGTACTCTATGTGGATGATCTGCTCATTACAGGGAGTTCAGAAACTATGATCTCTACTGTCAAAAGAAACTTGTGCAAATATTTTGAGATGACAGATCTCGGACTTCTCCATTACTGTCTTGGTCTGGAATTCAGCCAGAAGGAGCACTCCATCAAAGTGTCTCAGAAAAAATATGCCAAGACATTGCTGGAAAAATATCGCATGACTGATTGCAAGCCAATGGCAACTCCGATGGAGAATGGACTTCAGTTATCATGATATGATGATTCACCTCAGGTAGATGGTACTCTCTATCGACAGTTGATTGGGAGTCTCATATATCTGACCAATACTAGGCCGAGATCTCGTATTTCTTGTCAACTATCTTTCGAGGTTCATGCAGGAGCCTAAGACCACTCATTGGAAAGCAACAAAATGTGTTCTTCACTATGTCCATGGTACTATGGAATATGGCCTAGAATACAAGAGGAACAACAAATTCTTCTTGCAAGGATACATGGACTCTGACTATGCCGGATCATTTGATGATCGCAAGTCAACTTCTGGATACATTTTTCATCTGGGATCCGGTCCTGTCTCTTGGCATAGCAAGAAGCAATAGGTGGTTGCTATTTCATCAACAGAGGTAGAATATCACGCCGCACGTGAAGCTGTGTGCGAAGTGATATGGTTGCGTCGCATTCTAACAAGTATGGGCCATCCATCAAAATCTCCAATACACTTGTTTTGCGACAATCAGGGTGTTCTGAACCTCGTCAAGAATCCAGTCCATCATGAAAGAACAAAGCACATTGACACACAATGTCATTTCATTCGAGATGAAGTTCCAAAGCACCGAATTCAGCTTTAGCACATTCCCACCGATGCTCAAGTTGCAGACATTTTCACTAAGGCACTTGGACGTGTCAAATTTGAATTGTTTCGCAGCTCACTTTGTATTGCAAAATGATGTAAGGGGATGTTAGTATAGCTATTAGTTATTACATTACCCAAATAATGTAATAAAGGGGGATGTTAGCGTACTTAATAGCTATTAGTTATTTTGTCTTTATTTAATTATTTAGACATGCTGTTACACCGTTTCAACTTCTGTAACAGAGTTCAGTTCAGCCGGTGACTATTCCCGACAATTGTAAATCTAATTAAACATCTATGAATAATATTTTCCTGTTAGTTGTTTTATCAATTATTCACCAAGACTTTCTCAAATTTGTCCTCAAGTATTCACCAAGACTTGATCAAATATTCCTACAAGTCTTCACCAAGACTTGCTTCAAATCTACCTATAAGTCTTCACCAAGACTTACCTCAAATCTACCTATAAATCTTCACCAAGAATTGCCTCAAATATACCTTTAAGTTCTTTCAAAAACTTGCTCAATATGCTATAACACATGCTCAAAACAACTCACAAAATATGCTCAATAAATCTCAAATATTGCACACAGTGTTATCAAATTCTTTATCTAGTCTTCAAGGTAATTGTTGGTTCGGCTTTTATACACACCCCATGAAGAATGAGCATAAAATACCAATAAAAATTATACGGGATAAATCCCACTCACTTTAGGATCTTGCTGGTTATCCAAGGTGTGAGTTACAGAGTTGGGTCAAATGTCTATTCACTCTTTTTTGCTTCTAGAATAGTTTCAAGTGGACTGTCTGTTACCTTACAATGGGCTCGACCTTCATTCAATAATGTTTAGAAGTTGTTACTTTGTTGACTATCGCATTTATAATGAGTTCTTTGATATAGCTCTTTATGTTTTAGCAGATTAAATAAAAGACAAATTTTAAAAGAAAATTAAAATGGATCATTTAACAGTAGAACAAAGAGAGTAGGGTAGGGCAGAAAAGAGAAGCTTATCTAAGTTAGTTGCAAAATCAAAACTAACAATTTCAATTACACTCTTAAACTTCACAATGGAACCAATCAAAGAGGAAGGTGTCCAGATTTCTAAGATCACCTTCTACTAAGAGCATAAGATGGAGATAACATAGATTTGAAAGAAAATCATAAATAAAAGGGAAGTCGGTGTTAACTGGTATCTCTCACAAGCAGTCTAGCTCACGCAGTGAGGATAGAGCAATTAGAACAGACCAGAACCTTAAATATTTAATTTTTCCTAGCATATAACAAACAGAGTGAAGCCTAGCAATCTTGATAACACAAATTTACAACTAAAATAAATAGAACTTTAGTGATATGAAAACAGAAGAAGGTGCACTTATCGAAATACGAAAGAGATTAGGCTCCTGGCCACGCTATCATAGAAGAACGATTTCACACCATCCCCAGGTCTAGAACAAAGCATTCAAACAAGATTTGTAGGAAATTGCTAGAATATATTTTATTCCAAGTTTTTGCATCCTCAATTTACATTCAAGAAAAGTATATATAGACTCAAGACAGACCCTGATATTTTTAAAATATCTTCTTCTAAATATCTAAATCTTATCATAAAAATCCCATCGTCAAAGCTTTACAATATAAGGTATTTTAATATAGAGTTTCGATAAACCCTAATCACTCTGAAATCTTTGTGTGGATCTCACCATAAATGGAGAAGATAAGATTTGATTTTATCCTCGTCAAATGGGCACTATGGGTAATGTATCTTTATATTTCAGCAAGCTGTCAGAGCATCTCATTAATTATTTTACAAAATTTGGATGAGTCACTGACTTCTAAGGCCTTCCATCCTTGCACAGCCGCCTTTGTTTGGTTCAAGTTGAGATTTTCAACCTGTCATTACTTTTGCCATAAATTTTTTGAGCAAATGGATCCACCGGAAAATTCCTTGAAGCCTGTATTTGTGGCCGGATCTGCAAAATCTGGATGAGTCACTGACTTCTCGACATCTCTTATCTTTATCTTTCGGTAATCCGTCAGAGCATCTTATTAATTCCTCGCTTGATTTGTGCCAAAATTTATATTTGTCTGTCTTTCTCGCCATTACTTCTGCCATGAATGTAACTACCGAATTACTTTCTACAAAAGAAAAACAAAGATTAGAATTAATTAATTTTCCCATTTAAATATTTCTAGGGTTTGTACTGTGTCGAAAAGCTTTCACTTCATTTGGATGGGTGATGAAAAATTAAAAAAATGGCCAAATTTTGCAAAATGAATATAAAACCAAACATGTCACGATATCGCGACATTTTCTTCAAGTTACTTCTTCCTTGCTTGTGCCTTCACAAAAATGGAACATGTCGCGACATCGCGACATTTCCTTCACTTCATGCCTTTTAAGCTTTTGCTCTCCGAAAATGGAACATGTCGCGATATCGCGACATCGGACTTTAAAAGATTTTAGGATACAATTAAATTTGAGCGAAAGTCCGACAAGTCCAAAAATGGAACATGTCGTGATATCACGACATTTCCTTCACTTAGTCTCTTCCAAGCATTGGCCCTCACGAAAATGGAACATGTCGCGAAATCATGACATTTCCTCCACTTTGTCTCTTCCAAGCATTGGCCCTCGCGAAAATGGAACATGTCGCGAAATCGTGACATTTCCTCCACTTAGTCTCTTCCAAGCATTGGCCCTCGCGAAAATGGAACATGTCATGAAATCGCGACATTTCCTCCACTTAGTCTCTTCCAAGAATTGGCCCTTGCAAAAATTGAACACGTCGCGACATCGCAACATTTCATTCACTTCGCTTCTTTCAACTTCTGCCCTTGCAAAAATGGAACATGTCGCAAAATCGTGACATTTCCTCAACTTAATCTCTTCCAAGTCTTGGCCCTCGTGGAAATGGAACATGTCGCGAAATCATGACATTTCCTCCACTTTGTGCCTTTTAAGCTTTTGCTCTCCGAAAATGGAACATGTCGCGATATCGCGACATTTCCTTCACTTCATTATTTCCAAGATTTTGCCCTCACGAAAATGAGACATGTCCGAAAATGGAACATGTCACGATATCGCGACATCGGACTTTAAAATATTTTAGGATACAATTAATTTTGAGCGAAAGTCCGACAAGTCCGAAAATGGAACATGTCGTGATATCGCGACATTTCCCTCAAGCTTTTATTTTCCTCCACTTTGTGCCTTTTAAGCTTTTGCTCTCCGAAAATGGAACATGTCGCTATATCACGACATTTCCTTCACTTCATTATTTCCAAGCTTTTGCCCTTGCAAAAATGAGACATGTCCAAAAATGGAACATGTCGCGATATCGTGACATCGAAATTTAAAAGATTTTAGGATACAATTAATTTTGAGCAAAAGTCCGACAAGTCCGAAAATGGAACATGTCGCGATATCGCGATATTTCCATCAAGCTTTTCTTCTGAGCTTTTCCTCTCACAAAAATGAGACAGGTCCGAAAATGGAACATGTCACGATATCGCGACATCGGACTTTAAAATATTTTAGGATACAATTAATTTTGAGCGAAAGTCTGACAAGTTCAAAAATGGAACATGTCGCGATATCGCAACATTTCCCTCAAGCTTTTCTTCTGAGCTTTTCCTCTCGCGAAAATGAGACAGGTCCGAAAATGGAACATGTCATGATATCGCGACATCGGACTTTAAAAAATTTTAGGATACAATTAATTTTGAGCGAAAGTCCGACAAGTCCAAAAATGAAACATGTCGCAATATCGCGACATGTTCCATTTTCGAACCTGTCTCATTTTCACGAGAGGAAAAGCTCAGAAGAAAAGCTTGAGGGAAATGTCGCGATATCGTGACATGTTCCATTTTCGGACTTGTCGGACTTTCGCTCAAAATTAATTGTATCCTAAAATATTTTAAAGTCCGATGTCGCGACATCGCGACATGTTCCATTTTTGGACCTGTCTCATTTTCGCGAGAGGAAAAGCTCAGAAGAAAAGCTTGAGGGAAATGTCGCGATATCGCGACATGTTCCATTTTTGGACTTGTCGGACTTTCGCTCAAAATTAATTGTATCCTAAAATCTTTTAAAGTCCGATGTCGCGACATCGCGACATGTTCCATTTTCGGACCTGTCTCATTTTCGCGAGAGGAAAAGCTTGGAAATAAAGCTTGAGGGAAATGTCGCGATATCGCGACATGTTCCATTTTTGGAGAGCAAAAGCTTAAAAGGCACAAAGTGGAGGAAAAGAAAAGCTTGAGGGAAATGTCGCGATATCGCGACATGTTCCATTTTTGGACTTGTCGAACTTTCGCTCAAAATTAATTGTATCCTAAAATCTTTTAAAGTCCGATGTCGCGATATCGCGACATGTTCCATTTTCGGACATGTCTCATTTTTGCGAGGGCAAAAGCTTGAAAGAGATGAAGTGAAGGAAATGTCACGATATCGCGACATGTTCCATTTTCGGAGGGCAAAAGCTTAAAAGGTACAAAGTGGAGGAAATGTCACGATTTCGCGACATGTTCCATTTTCGTGAGGGCCAAGGCTTGGAAGAGACTAAGTGGAGGAAATGTCACGATTTCGTGACATGTTCCATTTTCGCGAGGGCGAAAGCTGAAAGAAGCGAAGTGAAGGAAATGTCACGATTTCGCGACATGTTCCATTTTCGTGAGGGCCAATGCTTGGAAGAGACTAAGTGGAGGAAATGTCACGATTTCGTGACATGTTCCATTTTCGCGAGGGCCAATGCTTGGAAGAGACTAAGTGAAGGAAATGTCGCGATTTCGTGACATGTTCCATTTTCACGAGGGCCAATGCTTGGAAGAGACAAAGTGGAGGAAATGTCACGATTTCGCGACATGTTCCATTTTCACGAGGGCCAAGGCTTGGAAGAGATTAAGTGAAGGAAATGTCGCGATATCGCGACATGTTCCATTTTCGAACTTGTCGGACTTTCGCTCAAATTTAATTGTATCTTGAAATATTTTAAAGTCTAATGTCGCGATATCGTGACATGTTCCATTTTTGCGAGAGCAAAAGCTTAAAAGGCATGAAGTGAAGGAAATGTCGCGATATCGTGACATGTTCCATTTTCGTGAAGGCACAAGCAAGGAAGAAGTAACTTGAAGAAAATGTCGCGACATGTTTGGTTTTATATTCATTTTGCAAAATTTGGCCATTTTTTAAATTTTTCATCACCCATCCAAAGGAAGTGAAAGCTTTTCGACACAGTCCAAACCCTAGAAATATTTAAATGGGAAAATTAATTAATTCTAATCTTTGTTTTTCTTTTGCAGAAAGTAATTCGGCAGTTACATTCATGGCAGAAGTAATGGCGAGAAAGACAGACAAATCTGAATTTCGGCACAAATCAAGCGAGGAATTAATGAGATGCTCTGACGGATTACCGAAAGATAAAGATAAGAGATGCCGGGAAGTCAGTGACTCATCCAGATTTTGCAGATCCGGCCACAAATACAGGCTTCAAGGAATTTTTTGGTGGATCCATTTGCCCAAAAAATTTATGGCAAAAGTAATGACGGGTCAAAAATCTCAACTCGAACCAAACAAAGGCGGCTGTGCAAGGATGGAAGGCCTCGGAAGTCAGTGACTCATCCAAATTTTGTAGAAGAATTAATGAGATGCTCTGACAGCTTGCTGAAAGATAAAGATACATTACCCGCAGTGCCCATTTGACGAGGATAAAATCAAATCTTATCTTCTCCATTTATGGCGAGATCCACACGAAGATTTCAGAGTGATTAGGGTTTATCGAAACTCTATATTAAAATACCTTATATTGTAAAGCTTCGGCGGTGGGATTTTTATGATAAGATTTAGATATTTAGAAGAAGATATTTTAAAAAGATCAGGGTCTATCCTGAGTCTATATATACTTCTCTTGAATGTAAAGTGAGGATGCGAAAACTTGGAATAAAAGACATTCTAGCAATTTCCTGCAAATCTTGTTTGAATGCTTTGTTCTGGACCTGGGGATTGTGTGAAATCGTTCTTCTATGATAGCGTGGCCAGGAGCCTAATCTCTTTCGGATTTTGATAAGTGCACCTTCTTCTATTTTTGTCTCACTAAAGTTCTATTTATTTTAGTTGTAAATCTGCGTTATCAAGATTGAACATGCTGCTAGGCTTCACTCTGTTTGTTATATGCTAGGAAAAATTAAATATTTAAGGTTCTGGTCTGTTCTAATTGCTCTGTCCTCACTGCGTGAGCTAGACTGCTTGTGAGAGATACCAGTTAACATCGACTTCCCTTTTATTTATGATTTTCTTTCAAATCTATGTTATCTCCGTCTTATGCTCTTAGTAGAAGGTGATCTTAGAAAGCTGGACACCTTCCTCTTTGATTGGTTCCATTGTGAAGTTTAAGAGTGTAATTGAAATTGATAGTTTTGATTTTGCAACTAACTTAGATAAGCTTCTCTTTTCTGCCCTACCCTACTCTCTTTGTTCTACTGTTAAATGATCCATTTTTATTTTCTTTCAAAATTTGTCTTTTATTTAATCTGCTAAAACATAAAGAGCTATATCAAAGAACTCATTGTAAATCCGATAGTCAACAAAGTAACAACTTCTAAACATTATTGAACGAAGGTCGAGCCCATTGTAAGGTAATAGACAGTCCACTTGAAACTATTCCAGAAGCGAAAAAGAGTGAATAGACATTCGACCCAACTTTGTAACTCACACCTTGGATAACCAGCAAGATCCTAAAGTGAGTGGGATTTATCCCGTATAAGTGTTATTGGTATTTTATGCTCATTCTTCATGGGGTGTGTATGAAAGCCAAACCAACATTTAAAATTGGCGCTAGAAGGAGGGCCCTGAACTCCGTTCAGTATTTGTTAAGGATTGTGAGTTGCTTGTGAAAAGTTGGATTCTACCTATAGAGTAACCAGGTCCCACTCCAGAGCCGGAGAGCTCCTTGTGCCTGAGTTAGAAACCCCAAGGAGAAGTAGCCTCAGAAGGGCCAAGTCTTTGTCCAGTGTAGTTTTGTCACCCCTTGTAGTTCCTCCAACTGCAACTCAAAATATCATCGTCAATCAGGTAGTAATGGTGAACTGGTTGGGTTCCACTGCTTTGAATATTCTTGGTGCAGCGCATGATTTGCCCAAAAATCCTGAGAAGTATCTCCCTACCTACAAACATGATGGAATTAGAACAACAGAAGAACATCTAGTGGCATATAAAAATGCTCTAAAGTTGTTAAATGTGCAACATGAAGATGTGGCTTGTAGGTTATTCCCATTCACTCTCCAGGAGGGAGCATACGACTGGTTTTTGAATCTCACTAATGATTCTATTACCAGTTGGAATGACCTAGAGAAAGTTTTTGTATCACAATTTGGGGAAGTGATTGACCCCAGTGTGTTATATCAACAGTTTTCCAGCATTAAGAGAGGAATCAATGAGACTGTCAGATCTTTCAATGTCAGGTTTCAAAAAGCTTATGGTAGATTGACGGGTCATTATGTGCCAACTGCAGACCTAGCATTGGAAATTTTTAGGAATTCCCTAGATCCAGTGACCTCTATTTTCCTGAAGAGAGATGCAAATATTACTAATTTAACAGAGGCATATAGAGAAGCTTTGGTTCTTGAAAGACAATTAGGACCTCAACCTTTGAACGCTCCTCTAATTCCCTTTGTTACACAAAATACTCCTATTTTAAATCCTATCCCACATCAAATGATGTTGCCATCAGGCCAAACTCCACCAATAGGAAATCCATTGGCTGTAACACATGCTGAACATGTACAGAATACAGAGAAAGAATCTGATAAAACAAGAGTTGAGGAAGTCTCAAAGATGGTCCAGAAGTTGGCAAATGACTTTTTGAGTTTCAAAAGGCAGGTGTCCATCGGGGATAACTCAAATAGATTTCCTTATCAATAGAATAGATTCACTAGACCACCCTATGAACCCAATAAGGATTATAAAGGTAAGGGGCATGAAGTGAATATTTGTGACTTGGCTTTGCCCAACCGGTGCAGGATACACGGAACATCTCAGCACGGGGAATTAGATTGTTTGGAGTTTTGCAATGCCTTTGAAGCTTTATCTGGTGAGTTGGTTTTTCCTAAAAACCAAAGAAATGCTGATGGTCCAGGTTCATCCAAACATAGTACAACTATGGTGTTAGATTCTTTCACTTTTCTAGATGAGTCAAAGAATGTTGTGGAGATGCCTATGGATGAAGTGCAAGCCTTTCAATAGTATAGAAGGGACAACTATAACCTCAGGAACAAAAATCTGGAGCCTAATACTACATCTACACCTCCAGACAACTCCCATAATGTTCCTCCAGATCCATCTTCAAATAATAACCCACCTCCACCCAAGGGAGGAGATCCAAGAGTACCAAGTGGATTTTTTGCTTCACTCAATAAAGGATACAACATAGTGGAGGATATGAAGAAGATCAAGGCTAACATCACTCTTCATGAGTTGGCTCAAATTATTGAACAAAGGGATAATTTGATTAAGACATACTCTGAGCCTACCGCCAAACCTCTAGAAAAGGGGAAGAAGATAGCGAATGCAAACTTGGCCATGTATAAAGAAAGGATAGAAGTTCCACCTTTCCTGCTAACTGTCCGTATATTTGGGAAGAATCTACACAACTCTCTGGTGGATTCTGGTGCTTCAGCCAATGTCATGCCTCTAGCCATCTATCAACAGTTGGGTTTAACCCCTATGAAGTCCGAGAGAAGAGTCATCCAATTGGATAAAACTAAGGTTAAGGTGGTAGGTGAACTTCAGAATATACACATCCAGCTAGCATCTGAGCCGAGAGCACAACACAAAATTGACATTCAGGTGGTAGATATTCCCGTGGGATACGGAATGCTTCTGAGCAGAGACTGGTCAAAGTCTTTGAATGGGTACTTGGCGACTGATTTCTCACATATGTGGTTACCTTGGAAAGGTGTTGCAAATCAGTTGAGAATCGAAAGAGAACCTAGATATAAACACGTGATCACTGAGTATAATGCCAAGAATGAGACTGTTAATATTGTTGATGTAGATATCGGGGTTTATAATCTGACAACTGCACAAAAGGGGAAACCTGTTAAAGCTCATCTTGATCATGATAATGAAGTTTGGATGCTTCATGTCGATGGAGCTAAGTCCAAACAAGGTTCTGGTACAGGGGCAGTTCTTAAAGGACCTAGAGATCAGACCTATTTTATGTCTTATCGCTTGCAGTTTCCTTGCACAAATAATTTGGCAAAATATGAAGCACTAGTGCTGGGATTGAAATTTGCTTTAGATAAAGGTGTGAAAAATATCTAGGTTTTCACAGACTCAGAGTTGGTGGCTAATCAGGTTAGAGGTAAATTTCAATGCAAGGCATCTTACCTGAAAAGATATAAACACCGAGCTTGGGATCTCATAGAGGATTTTGATGCTTTTAATTTGACACACATTCCTAGAGAGGAGAATTCACTTGCAGATGTCTTAGCTTCATCAACCGCAAATCTGAAGCCATTAGAGGAGTTCAAATGGAAGAAATTTTCAATTGAATTAATCCCTTGTCCTTCGGTTCCAGATAACGTAGACAATTTTCAAGTCTTTGTTGATGACCAACAAATTATAGACTTTTTATAGAATACCAATGCATTTGAAAATGCTATAATTGATGATGGTCAAAAGGATACTATGCTGGAATAGTTTGATGATGAAAGGGGGATGATGAGTTTGAAAGATAATAGAATTCCAAAAGGAATGGTAGAACTTGAGCGACTGTTTGATATCGACCAAATTAAACAAAGAGGAAGTTCTATTGGTATAGCAGGCGGTGAAACTAAAAAACTGAATGTGGGGACTGCAGAAGATCCCAGACACCTTAAGTTAGCTAAAGCTTGTGACCCTGAAATTAAAAAGAATATGATTGAATTCCTTCACAGATCCAAGGATGTTATGGCTTGGTCTTATAAAGACCTAAAGGTTTTTGATCCAAAAGTTTACACCCATATAATACCTTTAAAGGAGTCCTGCAAACCCTTCCGACAAAAATAGAGGCATGTCAATGCCTTGTTGGAACCCCTCATCAAGAAGGAGGTGGAGAAATTATTGAGTGCTGCCATTATATTTCCCATCAGACATTCTACTTGGGTAGCCAATTTAGTACCGGTTAGAAAAAAGAATGGGGAAATCCGCTTGTGCGTGGATTTTAGAAACTTGAACAAGGCTTCTAAAAAGGATAATTATCCTTTGCCTTCCATGGATGATGTGCTACAAATTGTGAATGGTTCAGAAATGATGTCTTTCTTAGATGGATTTTTGGGGTACAACCAGATACTGGTTGAAAGGGAAGACAGGATGAAAACTGCCTTCACGACCAAGTGGGGAACCTTTGCTTACAAGAGAATGCCATTTGGATTGATAAATGCTGGAGCTACCTTTCAGCGTGCAATGGATCATGCCTTCAAAGGTCTCATGGGTAAGTGCATCGTTGTCTACATGGATGACTTGACAGTTTTTTCTAAATCTCGGTTTGACCACGTAAAGCACTTGGAATCTGTCTTCAACAAATGCAGAGAGTTTGGCATTTCTTTAAACCCAAAGAAGTGTGTTTTTGGTGTAACTAAAGGAAAACTCCTTGGACACTTAATCACCAAAGATGGCATTTCCATGGATCCAGAGAGAGTTGAAGCCATATCGGGGATACCTTTTCCCAACTCTAAGAAAGAGTTAAGATCATTTTTTGGGAAAATTAATTTCGTCAAAAAATTCATCTCTGGTTTTGCAGAAATAGTCAAGCCGCTAAATAACATGCTGAAGGGAACTGCTAAGATTTCCTGGACAACAGAAGCCAAAGCAGCATTCCACGAGATCAAAACTGCCATCAAGCAAGCTCCAGTTCTGGTGAGCCCAGATTTTAGTGCAGATTTTTACCTATACTCTTTTTCTTCTGAACACACACTTGCGTACGCTTTTAACCCAACGAAGGGAAACAGGGGAACACCCGATTGCTTTCAAAAGTACCAACTTAAAGGGTGCTGAGCTAAAATACTCTCGCTTGGATAAGCAAGCCTATGCCTTGGTGAGAGCAGTCAAGCAATTCAGGCATTACATATTGAGGAGCAAAGTCCATGCTATAGTTCCTGATCCAGCTGTAAAATATTTATTAAGCCAGGATGAATTGGGTGAGCTAAGAGGTAATTGGGCCATGAGACTGCAGGAATACGACTTAGAAATTTGACCTGCAAAATTAATCAGAGGACTTGGTTTGTCCCGACATATTGCTGAAATACCTGTAGAGGCAAAAATTAATCAGCTGGATTCTGGGGTGGATGATTGGTATGGAGATATCATTCATCTGCTAAGGTTTGGAATTTGTCCACCTCACCTGAATAGAACTCAAAGAAGAGCACTGAAGCTGAAATCTGCTCATTTTCTACTCAAAGGAGGCAACTTATACAGAGAAAACTATGCTGGTATATTCTTAAGATGCATTTCTCAGAATGAAGTAGACGAGGTGATGTCTAGTTTTCATGAAAAGTTAGGAGCGGGGCATTCCTCAGGTTCCGCTATTGCACACAAGATATTGAGAGCAGGCTATTATTGGCCTACATTGTTTAAAGATGCACATCAACATGTGAGAACTTGCCAACAGTGTCAAATCTTTGCATCCAAGCAGGTTAATCAAGCTCGACCATTACAACCTATTTTAATAGAAAACCCTTTTATGCAATGGGGACTTGACTTCGTAGGTGTGATAAACCCAAATTCATCAGCAGGGCACAAGTATGTTTTAACAACCACTGACTATTGTACAAGATGGGTTGAAGCAGCAGCCACCATGAAAAGTACAACCCACGAGGTGATTGGATTTTTAGAGTCAAATATCATAACCAGGTTTGGAGTTCCTTTGAATTTGGTGTGCGACAACGGACCGACTTTTTAGTCATTCGAATTTGTAGAGTGGGCATACCAGAGGGGGATAGTCATCAAGTTTTCATCCAATTATTATCCCCAAGGTAATGGACTAGCTGAGTCCACAAATAAGAATTTGATGAATGCCATCAAGAAGTCTATTGTAGACAAACCCAGACAATGGCACACACTATTGAAGTATGCACTTTGGGCTGACAGGATAAGACATAAAGAAGCTCTTAAGACTTCCCCATTTGCTTTGTTGTATGGCACCCAACCCATAGTTCCTATCTCTCTAAAATTGCCCACTTACCAATTTGCTTTAGATTACTTTGATGATCATGCAGATGCAGAAGCTCGTATATTGGACTTAATTAATTTGTAGGATGAACGACTTCAAGCCTTGGAGCATTTTAGCCGACACCAAGAGACAGTCAAGCGCTGGTTTGACAAAAGAGCCGTAGTAAAAGCCTTCAAACTTGCAGACTTGGTGCTTCTATGGGACAAAGCCCATGAAAAGAAAGGTAAACACACCAAGTTGCAACCTCTATGGATAGGGCCATACCAGATCACCGAAATCCTAGGTAATAATGCGTTTCACCTGCAGGACCTGGAAGGTAATTTTCTGAACCTTCCTGTCAATGGTCAATATCTGAAGCATTATTTCTCAGTTGTTCCATCCACTACATCATTTGAATAATTGCAAAGATTTTGTGCATATGTATAATATTGTAAATGAAGTGTGAAGTAGTGTGTTTTTGTTTTGTTTTATTTAAAAGTTTGAAGTTTTGTGTTTTGTCTTTGTAGGTCTGTGCAATTTTGTCTTTAACTGGTGGCCTTTTTCCTCCTCGTTAGCTCTTTAATCTTGTTTGTTTGAGTTTGCCTAAACAAAGAAAAAAACACAAATCAACATTGAAAATTGGCCTAGTGTGTTTTCATTTTGTTTCATTCTGTTTTAAGAGATAGTCTGCTAGGATTAAAAAGTGGGACTACTTGTTATCTAGAACAACAGTAGAAAGATAATTGGATTTTGTATTTTGCTTGCCACAATTATTTTGATTATGAAGAAATTACTATATTGTTTGGTTGAAGAACTCCCAGGGAATCCAAGAAAAGTTGGTCATGAGAGGGGAATACGATTCATAAAATTACATCAAAGCATCCAAGGAGGTTGTTGGTACCTGAGCTGAAATAGTTAGTTGATCAATTGCTCGATGAATATATAAAAAAAAAAAAAGAAGTAGCAAGGCACTCCAGTAATCGGTATCTTTCAAAAGAAAAGAGAGAGATGGTGAAAGTTGGACAAGCCAACATAAAACTGGCACTCTTTCCTACACATAACCAAGGCTCCCGAAGGATACATCTCAAACATGTTCACAAAGCTATAGATGCCACCTCATAGTTGTGATCAGGGTCGTGAAAATCTAAAGAGTAACTCCGTCGGGCTGTGAAAGGCTAAACTAGTAAACAGAGCTCTACTCGGTTTCCCCTACACAATCTAAATAGCTGTTCGATTCATAGCAAGCATTTGAAGCCCCGGTCATCCTTGGAAGAAGGTTTATACACTTGTAATCGCACATCAGAATCTTCCTTAAGTGGTTCAACCTAGTATGTCCTTGGGAAACTTTAACAGCTAGCAGATAGTAGTTAAGTCATTTTAGAAAATATTTGTGGCAAAGCATGGTACATAGTCTAAATTGTTTTGAAACTAGAGTTTTGGATTCTAAATAGTGCTACTATTTTCCCTGCAGATATCGCCATTTGTTGAGAAGCAACACACCCCCACTAAAAAAATGAAATTCCATCCCTTTGAAAATATTTAATTTTCATTTTTTCACAGGGACCCTCTTGAGTTTTCGGGTTTTAATTCCAAATTTTGCTTGCACCCTTTTTCAAGCTTCGCCTACATCAAAGTGTCCAAGTATACTTGCATATGGCATTGATTTCAATAGCAGTTTCTATTTTTGGCCAACAAACTTCTAAATGCATTTTCCCTTAATCCGTGATGAATTTTTAAGCTCCGTTTGCAAATTTGGATACCCTTTGGGCCTTTTTAGATGCTTGTAAAGTTTCATCAAATTCTGGGCACTTTGAGTTTTTCATCATTTTTTCTACACCATGTGAAGCTGATCATTCTTGAGCAATTTAAAATTCATTTTTCAAATGTTAAATTTATTTATGAGTAAGGAAGATCCTTCACCAATATGTAAAAATGCCAAATACAGGTGGACAAAGTCGCTAGAGTCAACCCACAATTTTTGGAGAGTTTGCAAAGTAGAAGGTGATCTTAGAAAGCTGGACACTTTCCTCTTTGATTGGTTCTATTGTGAAGTTAAATAGTGTAATTGAAATTGATAGTTTTGATTCTACAACTAAATTAGATAAGCTTCTCTTTTCTGCCCTACCCTACTCTCTTTGTTCTACTGTTAAATGATCCATTTTTATTTTCTTTCAAAATTTGTCTTTTATTTAATTTGCTAAAACATAAAGAGCTATATCAAAGAACTCATTGTAAATCCGATAGTCAACAAAGTAAAAACTTCTAAATATTATTGAATGAAGGTCAAACCCATTGTAAGGTAATAGACAGTCCACTTGAAACTATTCCAGAAGTGAAAAAGAGTGAATAGACATTCGACCCAACTCTGTAACTCACACCTTGGATAACCAGCAAGATCCTAAAGTGAGTGGGATTTATCCCGTATAAGTGTTATTGGTATTTTATGCTCATTCTTCATGGGGTGTGTATGAAAGCTGAATCAATAGTAATTCCATTAACTTGAAATAGTTAGACATATTTTATTCAAAATTTGTTTAACCTTTGGAACATATAGAGAATAATGTACTCTATCAAAACTCATTGTGTTCTACTCAATCATTAAGTCTGTCACTTTCACAAATCTGATTTCTAATGTTTGCACATCCACTTTCAATATCACTCAAAAACAATTCTCAAGGATTTCACTCAATCATTCAACTAATGAAACACAACTTGCTCACTAACCCTAAATACGTGTTTTCATACTTCTTCAAACAAAGTGCACAAGGTGGGTTTCAAACCCTAACTCAATTAATCCTCAATATCTATCTTAAATGTTATCTAAACATTCACCAATGAAGCATATAAGAATTCTCTCAAATATTTCCAAAAATATTTATCAAACACTCCTTTTCACTCCATCTTATATTTTACAACATTCATTCCAATATTTCAAACAAAATATGATGTGCACATACCTATTTATTTGATGGAGATATATTTTCAAATCCTGTTTTACTCACAACCAAATCCTTTTGCCAATTCTAGGTTAGATAGCAATAGTCTATCTAAAAATATCCACAAGAATATTTATCTCAACAAATATTTCACCATACAAGAGATACAATAAAATGTCAAGTCACAAATACACCTTATCACTCCTTCACTTTCAAAATTATACTCAACATATATCAAAAATAGAGTTTCTTGTTTACACCTTATAATCTTCTTCTCTTTCAAAGTAATATTCAACACACATAAAAAATAAAGTTCCTTTTTTTACACCTTATAATCTCCTTTTCTTTCAAAGTAATATTCAACACACATAAAAATAAAGTTCCTTTGTTTACACCTTATAATATCCAATGCTTGATTTAATTCCTAAGCACCCAAAATAAAATATTTAATTAACACACCCTATGACTCCCTAAACAACTCCACACATGGCCATTTTAATATTACTTAGCTTCAAAACAACTTTCACTTTCCATAAACCTTTGGTAGATTTAACTCAAAAATTGCATACCTTAATATTTGGACCATGTTATAAAAATGTTTGCATGAGTCTCAACGACCAGCGCCCAAGCTCGAACCCACAAATTTAGCCATCATAACGCCTTAGCCAAAGCTAGGCTACCGCATGCGCTATACGCTACCATGTGAATCAATGGACACAATGTCCCATACAATGTTTGCTTCTCATGAAGTTCACCAAAAATGAAAAGCTCTTCACTCCTTTGCAAAAATCAACTACGTGGGATTCAAAACCGAGACCAACCCTTCGCAAGCGCCTTAGCCACGTCTCAACTACCATCTATTATAGCCAACAGTTTGGAATATCTCTTTCGCTCCAAGTGAATATAAATGCAACTCTGCCTCCCTTTCCTTTAAAGATCACAAATGACTTCTCCTTTTCGAAAATGGAGTGCATGAATTATCTTCTCACTTTGGCATTCGAATTATAAGCCTTTGGAAATGAAAAATCATTTCCTTTAAATATTCTTTCCTTTGGATTAAAACACATTGACCCTCTCTTGCTTTTGAATTCGATTTGAAACTTTGAAACTTTGGCACCATAAATATTTAAATTAAAATTTTAACCTTAGGTTAAAATATTTTAATTTAAATAAATTAAAACCTTTTCCAACCTTTACAACTTGCTCAATGGACCTTGTTCAGGATATCTCTTTTTTTTATTATATAATTTAGAGCCTTGTTATTTTTCACCTCTTTCTTTTGCCCAAATATTATAATATTAAATATTATAATATTATTATTTCTTTTTAAGCTTGCTTCTCTTTTCTTGGGTCTTCAACATTTTTAGCCTCTTTAGGAATATAATATTTAAAATAAATATTATACCCTTTTCTTTTAACAACTTTCTTGCCTTTTGGAAAATCAATATTTTGACATCAATGACAACAAAACTGGACATCAAACCTCATGACATCAATGACAACAAAACTTGCTCAAATTTCTAACATATAAAAATGTATTTAACATCATATATAAGCCTATAGCATGAAAGGAAAAAAATAGACAGTTAAATCAAACATGCAGAAATAAAACTCCTATCTTGCTAACATGACACAAATTTTTGGAATCATTTGTATTAAAATAATAGAAAATACAGTCTTGTAGCAATATTTCCAATCTCAGCCTCCAATAAGGTCCAACCCTTTAAATGTATTTTGATGCAACATTTAAAAATTCATGTGATGCTTCATTTCATTCCTTCTGTGCATTCCTTTTTCCATCTTTCGCTTCATAACATTCTATTTTATTTTTTTTTCAAACGTCTTATCTCATAATGGCCTTCATTTTAATAACCATTATCTAGGTATTATTAATTTTCTACATGTGGTCACCGTAGGCTTCATATTATGCTCTTGTAATACCCTTTTATTTAAATTATATTTATCATCTCCATTCATATTATAAAGGATGACTTCATCTTTTTATTTTATAACACCCGTTTTGTATTTTATAATGGTCAAGACATGAAATTACTCGACACCTTAATGATGACCACCTTTATGTGAAAGTATTTACCTTTATGTTACACTGATTAATAAGATTAACCATATCCTTTACCATAGATAGCTCAACCTCTATTTTATAGCAGCAAATGTGCATGAATTCTTGTAAGATTTAAAATTAATCCCCCCATGCTCTTCACATTCAAATTGGAAATAAAGCCCTAATTTAGCACTATCTCAATATGATTCTAGTAGCGGTAATGTGGCACGTGAGTCTTGGAGCAAAATGGAAATAAGAAATATTATTCATTAACGTTACAAAATTTACAAATTACAATGCTTAAATAGGGTTGATTTAACAACCTTAGGAAATATAGGAGAAGTTAGGAAATGAAGAAAAATATGGAGGAAAGGAGGAAGGAAAATTGATGTCGAATGCCTTGCCGTCCATGCCGTCCAATCTGCCCAGTCAGCTACCGTCCAAGGAGGTAAAAAGGTAAGGTCCAAAGCTTACCGTTGTAAATTTTTTTTTACCTTTTTATACTGCTTTAATTTCCAACATTCTCCCCTATAAAGTTGAGAGGACTGACTATACAGTATCTCAGCTTTATATATTGAGCTTTAGCTATACCTTTGGTGAAGATATCTACAATATTATCCAAAGTGTTACAATATTGAAGCTCAACTATCTATTGTTCCAGCATATCTCGAATGAAGTGATACTTCATATCGAAATACTTTAATTTGCTATGGTGTACTGGATTGTATGCCAACTGAATGGCATTTATGTTATCACAATATAGTCGAGTTAGACCACTTTGAATTCAATCTCTTCAAGAAATTTTCTCAACCATAGGGCTTGAGTACTAGCATGTGTGATGGCTATATACTCAGCCTCAGTCGATGACAATGCTACAACAGTTTATTTCTTGGAACTCCATGTAATTAGTCCTGATCCTAGACTAAAACAATTTCTTGATGTAGATTTCTTGTCATCTATATTGTTGCCCCAATCACTATCACTAAAGCCAACTAATTTCATAGAATTACATTTTTGGTAATGGATTCCAAAATCCAATGTACCTTTTACATATCTTAAGATTCTTTTAGTTGCTTGTAGATTCAACTCAGATATACTACCCATAAACCTTGAAACTAGAGAAATAACATATTGAATATCAGGCCTTGTGTTGGTGAGAAACATCAGACTCCCAACCATGCTTCTGTAAGTGGTCATTTCAACCTTTGATGCTCCATCGTCCTTGCTCAATTGGATCCCATGTCCAGTTGGAGTTGCAACTGATTTGCACTACTCCATGGAAAATTTCTTGATCATGTCTCGAGCATACTTGTGTTGACATATGAAGATCCCTTTATTTGATTGATGCACTTCCATCCCTAGGAAGTATCACATTAAACCAAGATCTTTCATATTGAACTGTTTCATCATGGAGTTTTTGAACTCCATATTCATTTTATTATTACTACCTATAAATATTAGATCATCCGCATACAAAAAAACTATGATAATGTCTACTCCATGCTTTAGGTAGTACAAAATTGGTTCACTTTTGCTTCTTGTGAATCCATACTCACTGAAATAGCCATAAATGCATGAGTACCAAGCTCTTGGTGCTTGGTTGAGGCCATAAAGTGTTTTCTTCAATTTGTAAATAAGGTTCTCCTTTCTTTGTTCTTGAAAACCTTGAGGTTGTTGAACATAAACCTCTTTTTTCAAGTATCCATTCAGAAAATTACTTTTCACATACATATGTTGAACATTCCATCCTTTATGGGCTGCTAAGGAAAGAATTGATCTGATTATTTCTTGTCGTGCAATAGGAGCAAAGGTTTCCTCATATTCAATGCCAAATTTCTGAGTAAAACCTTTTGCTACTAGTGTCGCCTTATGCCTCTCAATGCTTCCATCAAAATTGTACTTGGTCTTGTAGACCCATTTACACCCAACACATTTTTTTCCTTTGGGTAGCTTTACTAGATCCCATGTATCATTATTGTTTATAGAGGTTATTTCCTCTTTCATTGCTTCTTGCCATACATTTTGAGTACATGCCTTCTCATAGCTAGTTGGTTCTAGATGTGTACTAGCCAATAAAGCATAATTGACTACATCTCCCCTAAGATCATGGGAGTCATCCTCTCCATACAATTGTAAATTTTCAAGTTGCTGCAAAACTGTATTCATCTCACTAGCTTGGCTTCTAGTGAATATTTTTTGGTAATTCTGATCCAACATTTGAAAATATGGATGATGTTGTAATGTTCTTTTGCCTCTCGATGGAGAGTCTCTGTCAATGTCCATCAATGAATAACTCACTAATATTTGTGGAGGACTTGGAGTGGCGGTTGAAGTACTTGATGTAGTACTCCTATATGGGATTGGAGGGGTGGTGTGCCTTTGTTTTTCTTTGGAGACACCTGTTATACTTGTGAAGAACTTACATCTTGGGACTCATCATCAACAAAAATTATTTGATGACCCCATTCTCCCCCTTCATAAAAAATTACATCCCTGGAGAGTATAACTTTATGAGTCTTGGGATTGTAGAGTCTATATGCCTTTGTAGACTCACAATACCCTACAAATATACAAGCTTGACTTTTTGGATCAAGCTTCTTCCTTTTCTCATCAGGAATGTGTTCATATGCTAAAGAACCAAACACTTTGAAGTGCTTTACATTAGGTTTCTTTTCGTACTACCCCTCATAAGGAGTGACACCATCTAAAATAGAAGTAGGACTTCTATTTAGAATATATACACTGGTTCTTACAACCTCTACCTAGTACATATGAGTTAGATGCTTAGTCTGAAGCATCGATCTCGCCATTTCAACTTTGGTGCGGTTCTTTCTCTTGGCCACACCGTTCTGTTGTGGGGTATAGGCAGTGGTTGATTACCTTTTAATCCCACTTGCTTTACAATATTTCAAGAATGCTTTTGAGGAGTATTCACCTCCTCGATCTATCCTAAGAAATTTTACATAATTCCCACTTTGATTATCACGGTTACAATAAAGTACTTTTTTGTTTGAAAGAAGGAAAGAAGAAGAAGGAAGAAAGAAGAGATTACAAATTTAAGTCAAATATGACTTGTTCTACTCTATCATTCACTACTTATTCCTCTTGATGTGGGGATGCTATCTCTTGATTCACAAAATTATTTGCTACTTCTTCTTTGTCATCACTTATCAATATTATTTTCGATGATTTTGGTTCTAAGATTTCCACTGAAATACTGTAGTGTGTATACTCTGATTCTTGTGGTGTAGCTTGTATATATTTTGATTGTTCAAATTGACTCCTGAATAAGTTGTCTTCAAATTCTGCCTCGTACCCTGAGTCAGGATGCCTTTGATGTGCTATCACTACATTTTGAAGTTGGCTAAACACAATGTTGAGCCCATAACCTCTTACTTTTTCATCAAACCTCTCTACACCTTCTCTTGCTAAAATTGCACATAAGGCATGATAACAACCATTTGGTCGTATCATCAATGCATATTTATGATTTTACAATTTGATCCTTAGTATCTTTTACAAAAAAAAAACTAAGCCTCTTAGGCTTATTACACAAGAGTTCTACAGTTTGTGATTCCTTGAATCAAGTAAAAAAATATGTACCCTTTGATTACAATAATTGTCTCTTAGACAATATTTTCCTTTCTTTTATAATATTAAAAAACTATATTACTATTTAATAAATTAAAAAATAATTACCCTAATTTTTTTTTAAAGAAGCAATTATATTTAATATAATATAAGTAGTTTTAATAATATAAAAAAAATTAAAATAACTTATATAAAAAAAATATGGTATGTAGGAATCGAACCCGTAACCTCTTGGCATCAACAAATAACACTAACCAACTCAGCCACCACTACTAATGAGAACCAAAGGGTATGCTGTTTTGGATTTGATATTTAATAAAAAAAATTCAATTTTTTTTTTGTCACTGGGTTTCAAACCCACAACTAGATCCTTGAGCTAGTCAAGCTATTTGGGTCAACGAGAAGGCAAGGGAAGCTTGCCTTCCTTGTTCTTCTCACGGCCGCGTCGAAAGAATTTTTTTTTTGGACTTTTAGTCCCACATCGACCATGCGAGAGTGTTTGAGGTGTTTAAAACCCTCAACGCTTGCATAGTCACTTGATTGACTTTAGGCAATCAGTGACCACCCTTTTGCCTCATTTAGCCTGTCACCTATCGCCATGTTACTTGTTGTCTCCTTCTACCATGTAAATTTTTGTCTGCTACGTTGTCGGTTCTCCTTCTGCCACAAATCGGTCTTATGTCGATTCTGTGTCATCCGATCTACGTCGACCTTGATCTCCTCTCACCATGTGTCACTCTCTGGTTGGTTTCACCTAGGTTTCTCCTCCTCACATGCTCACTGTGCGAGCCTTCTACAGACCTCACCTCAGTTCATGATTTGTGGGCCTTCTTCGACCTTACCTTGGATCGCGTGCGACAGGCCCCACTTAACCTCGCCTACCTCGATGCTCGTGTTGCTGGTTCCTCCACCTCGATCTTCAGGCTCTCTCTGATCTTAGATTTGATACCAGATGTGGCACGTGAGTCTTGGAGCAAAATGGAAATAAGAAATATTATTCATTAACCTTACGAAACTTAGAAATTACAATGCTTAAATAGGGTTGATTTAAAAACCTTAGGAAATATAGGAGAAGTTAGGAAATAAAGAAAAATAGGGAGGAAAGGAGGAAGGAAAATTGATGTCGAATGCCTTGCTGCCCATGCCGTCCAATATGCCCAGTCATCTGCCGTCCAAGGAGGTAAAAAGGTAAGGTCCAAAGCTTACCGTTGTAAACAAATTTTTTACCTTTTTATAATGCTTTAATTTCCAACAGGTAAACTCTTACTTATTGGATAGCATATTTGCTATTGTGTGGGCAGCCACTGCTTCGCTTGTTTTCATAGAAGAGTTATGTAGAATTCATACAAATATTTGCTAAAAAATGGTCTATATCCATTCCACAGGGCTCTTCCGTACCATACTCTGGTCTGCCATGACTAGTGATTGAGCTGCCTTTGCCGATGTAACCAATACATAGACATGTTTCCTTTACCAATATTCATTAGGTCATGCTTTCTATTTGGTGAAATCTCCATTTTAGACACACAAATACCATCCTTTAAATGATTTGCTTGGAGTGCCTAATACCGCGGGGATAATATAGTATAAAAATTATTTATGTCAATGTGCCACATGATGTTCAAAAATAAAAATAAATATATAAATGAGTTGTCTAATTACGGGGATATCCACACTGTGCATTGTAGCACTTTTATTGCTTTGCTCGACTAGATTATCTTCTTTTTGGACTTCAATGATCCTGGCCTAGCCCATCGTGGTATTTTTCCACATCACATTGCAGCTGTACATCATCATTTCTAGGTAGGTATTGCATCTATGCCTCCAACGTCTATGCTTTTTGAGGTATTTTCATCAGTCGATAATATCCATACTGCACATGGAGATACCATCGACCACCAACACCCTACTTGCTGTAATAAATGTTCAACATTGCACTCCCCTATCACCATTATTCATCAAGATATCAATTTCATGATTTTAATTTCTACACCTTCTTCATTCATTGTATGTACACCATCCTTCATAACTACATGTTTGTATTGGTTTTGTGGTTCCTGAGTGATGTAGAGTTTCCCAACCATCACCATTCTTGAAATTTGAGTATCAGTCTAAGTATCCTCTATGCAATTTCACATTGGCATCAAATTCATCTTTGATGATGAGTTCTAGTATTAAGATATCTGGTCCCTGCATTGGCAGTCCATACCTACATCTTCTTGGTAGCATCTATGTTTGGGTGCTATACTACCCATTTCCAGATATCTATACCTAGTATCTCATCCCAAATCATCACCTGCAGTCTGTGTCTTCATTAACAAATCCATCATAGTCCATGTATGCTCGATTTTTTGATGCCAACACTATTTTTCATCATGTTGTGGCTAGTTTGTTATTCATCGCTCTGAATCGGCACATCCATGTCTAACTTTGGCTCTATTTTTTTATGAGTGTGGTGTTTAGGTGTTAATTTTGTGTCATCACCAGCCTACACACTATTTCACCATTATAGGATCTATATCTTTAGTTGGGCTTTACACATCTGATTTCCTCTTTATCTGCTATGACACTCGACACCGCATCGACCTCCTTTATTTGATGTTCGTGAGATGCACTCTCCTCTAAATTACCCAATAATTGACTCGGTCCAAGGTATCGTAGGGTCCATGTGGTCACTACTTATCCCTACCCACATCACCAAATTTGGGATCATCACCCTCAAGGTCTGCCATGTCGATTCTTTGTGTATTGGGGTTTTTTTGATGTAGAGAAAACTCGTTCGAAGATCAAATTAGGGCTCAACATATTTGTGGAGCCATGTTGTCATCGAGTCTAGATACCACTGCATCCCTTCAAAGCTATACAACACTGTGAAATATCTTCACTTTTCCTAGAACCCTATCAATATCGACCAAATCTGTGTCATCCATGTGTGCGTTCAATTGTATGTTCGATTGTCATTGTCCATTCACCCTTGTGTCCGGCTTGGCCATGTCACTTGTTTGTGTGTCACACCTGTTAATTTTCGTGTCACCATATTATGGCAGGATCCGTTCCCTTCCACTTACGTCCCTTTCAAGATTTATCCAGTAGCACCTACATGTTCACATGAAACAACATTAACAATATTATAAGTCCCATTATATAAATAAGAACCATAATATGCTATAAACCACTTAGCTATGAAACCTTTTTTTTAATTTAATTTTATTTTATTAATTCAATAGCATTAATATTATATATATTATTATTATTTTACTCTTTATATATTATTTTTGCTTTTATTTTTTATTATTTAATATATATACATATATACATATTATTTTATCTTTTTTATTAATTTTCCTTTGAATTTAATTTAAATATTTGAATTTAAATTAATCAAATTCAAATATTTATTTTAATTAAATTCAAACACCAAAATTAAAACCACACTACAAACTTAAGCAAAACTACAACCTAGAAAGAAAGTGGACCCACAAGACACTCAAAACGAACAAAAAATACCCAAAAAAACAAAATTAAAAGGTGGGTCCCCAATTATTGGGGCTAGTTGTGCAATGGCCACAATAAATGGTGACTCTGCTAGGAAATACTCCTGATTATTTCATATGAAGAGCCCAATCTGAAATGAGAACATAAAAGGTCAATGAAATATTAATTATTTAGCAATGTCCCAAAAAAGTGGGGGTAAACAACTTCGAATAAACAACTAATTCATCTGCCTTTGCTCAGTGTGTGAGAAGTGATTCATTTTTGCAACTCTAAAAACCTTTTGGATTCCATCATCTAGTTTACATTTAGGCTATGAAGCATGACTTATAAAAATAAAGCTTTTACAAAAAAAGCCCTACTGCTAGTTAGGCATCTATAGCCTCAGTAGAGTTTATCTAAATAACCCTTCTATTTACTTGATACTTTGCAAAGCATTTCATTATAAATAAGCTATGTATAGATAGAGCCCTACTTCCAGTTAGGCATCTATAACCCTGGTAGAGTTTATTAAAATATGGTAACTTATTTTAGCATGTTTTCCTTTCCTTGCTTGCTTTTTTTTAATAACTTTGCAACAATTTATGTATCACGAGGGTTAGGAAGCAAAGAGATGGAGCATGTTGAATTTTTGACTTAATTTACAAACCAAGATGACTTCATCCCTTAGGAATTCTAGAAATACCCTTTAATTATGTGAGTTACATGTGGAGCTTTGGAAAAATGCTTTATTGTTCCAATCTCCACCATTTTAGTCCCAAAATCTGAGTATGATCACAAAATAACTCATTCCCCTTTTCTCAGGTTCCCTACTTTCATAATAGGTATTCCAAACTACTTAACAAAGAAACACAAAAAAAAAACAAGAGGCCATAAATTAGCAACCACGAAACATCACCTCAAAACAAGGGAACAACCCAAAACACAAAATTAAAAACACAAACCAAATCCTAACCTAATGCAAACTAACAAGAAAGCAAAACAAAATAAAAAATTAAGGACAAAGCAAAAAACAACTAAGCTAGACAAAACATGACAATCAAAAGTTTATACAAAAATATGCAATAATGTACAAGAGGATGTAAAAATTGGCCTATATTTTCCCTGGATCCCAAACATGATTAGCACACTTTAAAATATATATATCATAATATGCATGCCAAAATTTATAGGAATCTAGCCAAAACAAGACTAAGCCATAAAGTGCAACAATCATTATATTACCTCTCTCACCCCACCAATTTGATCTAGTTCCATTAGCAATCCCATAGTGGAGTTTCAAATTATCAAATTGATAAGACAATAGTTGATCTTCAATTGCTTCTTGTCTATTCCTTAACATGTAGATTTCATAATTCAATTCATGATTTAGAATTAGGCTTTCCTTTTCAAATATGAGATCTTGCAAGTAGAAGCCTATTTCTAAAAAATTCAAAGCTAATTCATTTCCCACATATTTAGGCCAATCATGCTTATGTAACAATTTGAAAGCATCTAGGATATTTAATAAATGAGGATCATTATAAGTTTTTATCCTAGATTCAATTGTTAATAGTCAATGAACTTGATTCAACAATTCAAGCCCATCTACTTCCATTTCATTCAATAAAACATTCTTATTAGAGCTGTGAGTAGCAATCAACTCTAGTTCTTTATTCACCTCCAATGGTATTTCATATTTGATTGAATCGAACAACCGATTAGGAAAACCTTCACCTATAGTTCGAATGGTGGAACACAAAAGGTGAGATTTTAACTTTTATACACTTTCATTTACCAATACTTGATGAGTTATCGTGATTTCTTGTTTTTCTTCATGGTATTCATCATCATCATCATGTAACACTTCATCTTCATCCATGTCCTGTTCATAGAAAACACCAAAATTAGGCACCCAATTAAAAATATGTCCATCCTTTTCAAACCATAGGTCTTGTCTATCTAGGGGTGGGTCAACTAGCACATCTCCATGATCAATAACTTGAGTCCTCTCAAATGATGCAACATTTTCATTTGGATCATCAATGATATCAAATACAAACCATTCAGGCTTTGTAAGTTCCTCTATTTGAGGTAATATAGATAACATAGAGTCCTTAGGTGAAACAAGACATTCAATTTCTTGCCCCTCAAATGGGAACAAGGTGAGAGAGTCTCCTTACTTACCTAGAATAGTAGAGTCATTATCATCCTTTTCTCTTTTAGCAAGATGTTCAATAAAATCATCATCAAAATAATTGGATCTTGGAACTTTCTCTATTTTCGTGAATGACTTGTCATATTATGGTTGTGCAAGAATTACCAAATCTTCATGCGAGATAGAGTTTTCAACATCCTACATTTCAAGTGAAATAGAAATTTCATCAGTAGGAGCATGGGAAAATAATGATTCCTCATACCTTTTCCTACAATTATAATAATGGTCATCTAGATCAATGTGATGAAACTCTATTGCATCCTCCTCATAACTTTCAAGATCTTCAAGAAATTATTTTTCAAACTCTTCCTGGTCATTATATTGAGGATGTTGAAGGCTTTAATCATAAATTTTATTCATCTCATCCAAATTTATGGAAGGTTCTGATTTTTCATGTGTTTCAAAATTAGTCCACTCTAGGATCCCTCCATTGTCCGAAATAATATCACTTTTAGTATCTTCTACCTTTGTATCATAAGGATGATTTGGAGCATCATCAAGATTCACATCTTGAGGCATTTGTTCCTGTAATTGGGCGATGTTTCCTTTAAGTTGTAGAACTAGCCTTTGCAACTTGTCCTGCATATCAGGTGAAGTGAGTGTTTCTTTAGAAAGAGTGGCAAATTTCTCCCATTTATTCCACAAACAATAATAATCTTCTAAAATTGGGGTGTGATGTTCAATCACTTCACATTCTTCAAATTCGACAATGGGTTGCTTTTCAAACTCACCTTCACATTCCTTATATGGTTCAATTATTTTCAAGAGTGGGCTACTATTTGTATTCAAGCTTGCAAGATCACAATCCACATTTGTAACCCATGATTCAATTTTATCACAATTTAGAAGGTGTAGGTTTTCTTGACCATCAGTTTCAACAATCTCATCCAAAGTGTCTTCCGAGAACAAGTGGTGAAATTCTGTTGTCTTCGAATTCATTTATTGATTCTTTTTCAACCTCAATTTCAACAACTTTTGATGTCTTCGGGGTTTCTATAATGGGATCAATTTTTATATTCTTCTTTCTATGATCATCTCAATCCTCCTTTGTGAATAAAATTGAAACATTCTCCATATATTTATGGGTTTGTTCATCCCAATCATCATTAATGGACATCAAATTTGAGACTTTCACATCCTCTTGGACAAAATATAAGAAGGTTGTAATATTTATAAATTCAACTCTGTCCCATTTATTGCTCACATTAGATCTCATTGAATTCAAGGGTGCTATATTGGATGGTTGATGTTGGTTGGAATCCATAGCTCCTAAAAAATAGTTCATCATGGGATAAGGTTGCACCTCACCCTAACTTATGGGTGGTATTTTATTTTGAGTCTTAGGATTAAGTAATGATAGCTTACCCATATAAACCTTTCTCAAAGTCCACCATCGTTCTACCATAATTGCCTCATTGTAGGCCTTAGGCAAGGATGAATCTTCAAGAAGCTTCCTTAGAAATTTGGATATTGAGGGGTATAAGGCTCCCATGTACATTTGAAAAGCTCTCTCTTCTGAAATAATGAAATGGAGCACCACTTCAATATACAAGTTATAGAACCTATCATTGAATTGGATCATGGAATCATTAGGTTTCTTACAAATAGAGATAAATTGATTTAGCATCATAATCAGGTCCACTTATTTTCTAAAATGGCTAATAAACATTGATTCTAGTTGAGCCCAAGAAGTGATGGAACTTACAGGTAGGTATAGGTACCACTCAAATGCAACCTCATCCAATGTGTATGAAAATAATCTACAAGGAACATCTCCATGCCATATTTGCAAATGAATTAAAATGTCCTTGTATTTCTGAATATGTTCCTTAGTCGAGGCCACATCATGCTTAAACATGGGTAAACAATTTTCTACACCTTTAGGAATTTGATGAGTAGGATTGTTTAACTGGCTATAATAGTCATCTATCCAAGATGCAATTCTTGCCCTATTTGGAAGAACCAATGCCATTAGTGAACCTTAAAGAATATTAATTTAATACCAAGTTTGTTAGTCAAATAAATATTTCTTATAAAGAAGCATGAAATGACTAAAAAATCTCAAATGCTTCACATATAAATCATCATGTTAGCATTAACCAAAAGATATGCATTAGTTAAACCATTGCAATAAATAACATTCTGAAATTTGTAACAGGTTAGCATCAATGCATGATCAAATAGAGAACTTCAAATCAATAAATATGATCAACAAAACCTCATTAGTCAAGACCAATGATTTCAAACAAGTAATATGAACAATTTACAATCTAAATAGCAATAAAGTAAACCAATTCAGGCCCTCCTAGTGCCAATTCTATTGAGTGGATATTTTGCCCAATTGCAAAATCCCCATCATAGTTAGGATTTTGATTAGAAAATCATCTCTTGTAAAGAAATAGGAATTTATCAAAGGTTCCTTTTACTTAATGTGTGTTTTTAATCTTGTGAAGATGTGTCAAATAAGTTCTAGAAATACCTTAGTGATTTGCAAGTAACTGTTAACAAGGGGTATGTGTTGGTTTATTTTATTATGCTATGCTATTAATTGTTCATAAAACTTAAAAGAAAAATAAAATATGATTGGCCCTCATATGACCACGATGTAAAACCTTAGTTCCTTTTATCTTGAAGTATTTTAGATAGATTTTATCTTCTTTTGATTAAGCAGATTTTAGACAAGTTTTATCTTGCATTATTAAACCCTGCTTTGAGCATAAAAAAGAAGACTAAAAACTTTTGAAATGCAAAGTTTTAATAATGATTGGATTCGTTTAATTTTTCTTTGAATATGAAAGTAAAAATATGTTGAGCAAGGTGCAGCAAAATTATTGTCATTGTTGTCAACACAGTCAGATAGATCGGTTGATGCAGTGGACAGGAGTTAAGAGGTTCTTCAGAGTATGTACAATGATTTCCCAAAAGACCGAAGTGGCCCATATGCTAAAAATCAAAAGAAAATCACAAGGAAGAAAACTGTCGCGATATCGTGACATGTTGAACAAGAAAGAAAAATTGTCGCGATATCATGACATGTTGAGAAGAAAGAAAAACTGTCACGATTTCGCGACATGTTCGAAGAGAAAGCGCAAGCAAGAAAAACTGTCACGATTTCACGACATGTTCGAAAAGAAAGCGCAAGCAGGAAAAACTGTCACGATTTCGCAACATGTTGGAAGAGAAAAAGGCAAGTAGAAAAAGTGTCGCGATTTCGTGACATGTTGGAAGAGAAAAAGGCAAGTAGAAAAAGTGTCACGATTTCGTGACATGTTGGAAGAGAAAAAGGCAAGTAGAAAAAGTGTCACGATTTCGTGACATATTGCAAGAGAGATAGTACGAAAGAAAAAGTGTCGCGATTTTGCGACATGTTGGAAGAGAAAAATGCAAGTAGAAAAAGTGTCACGATTTCATGACATATTGCAAGAGAGAGAGTCTGAAAGAAAAAGTGTCACGATTTTGCGACATATTGCAAGAGAGATTGTACGGAAGAAAAAGTGTCATGATTTCGTGACATATTGCAAGAGAGAGAGTCCGAAAGAAAAAGTGTCATGATTTCATGACATATTGCAAGAGAGATTGTACGGAAGAAAAAGTGTCACGATTTCGCGACATATTGCAAGAAAGAGAGTCCGAGAGAAAAAGTGTCGCGATATCGCAACATGTCGCATTTTCGTGACCCGAAGGCAAGAGAAAGAACAAAGGAGAAAAAGTGTCGCGATATCGCGACATGTCACATTTTTGCAACTAAAGGAGGAGAGAGAAAGTAAGAAGGCAGAAGTGTCACGATATCGTGACAAAAGTAAAGAGGAAGAGTACGGAGGTGAAAGTGTCGCGATATCACGACATGTGTTTTCGTGGGTACAAGCCAAGAAAAGAAGCAAGGAGGAAAAAGTGTCGCGATATCGCGACATGTTGTATTTTCGGAGGCCGAAGCAAAGAGAAAGCATAAGAAGAAAAAGTGTCGCGATATCGCGACATGTAGCATTTTCGTGGTCCGATGCAAAGAGAAAGAGAGAGAAAGAAAAAGTGTCACGATATCGCGACATGTATTTTTGGGGGCCAAAGCAAGGAGAAAGAGAGAGAAAGCGAAAGTGTCGTGATATCGTGACATGTTGTATTTTTGCGATTGAGTTGAAGCCGACGAACCGATGACAACCGACTAAAATTAGGGTTTACAGGTGTCATGAAAGCCGACTAAGATTAGGGTTTACAACCGACTAAGATAAGGGTTTTCATCACAAGAATTCTGTTATAAAATGAGGACTATTTGGAGAATTTTGGTATGTGTTGAATATGTCGTTGAATGCGTGTCAAAGTGTGAAATGTGGCCGTAAGAGCGCAAAAAGTGCAGAAGCGGCGAGATGATGGCGAAGTGCGCAAAGTGAGCGAAGAGTCATTTCAAATTGTCCTAAGTGCGTATGTGAGTGCACAGAGAGAGCATAAGGCATAGAGAGTGCAAAAGGCGAAGTGCGGCTGTAGATCGTAGAAGATGTTTCTGTTCCATAAATAGTGAGAGAGATTGGGTAAGCAATAGACCAGTCAGGGTCTTGTAAAAGCGAAGGTATTTTTTTGTTAAACTTCTAGATTCAAAATTGAAGTCCAGGTTGCAGCTTGGCATCAGGGGTTGGTGCTCCTTCCAGTAGGTGCTGGTAAATTAGGGGTTGGTGCTCCTTTCTATTGGTACAGATAAATAAGGGGTTGGTACTCCTTCCAGTGGGTGCTGGTAAATTGATTGTAAAGTTGGAGCTTTGCAAAGGTTGGATTTGGATGGTAGTCCAAGCAATCATTCTTGAGGAGTAGCCAAATTGGTGAACCTCGTTAAATCTTGTGTTGTGTGATGTTCTCTTGTGATACTTGCTTTATCTGGTTTTAAGGTTTCATTATTTCAATTTTAAGAGCTATGAATTTAAGTTTAAAGAACTACACTGATTCACCCCCCCTCTCAGTGCCATTGTAAGACTAACAATTGGTATCAGAGCCAAGTTCCCTTCTCAGGCTAAATCAATCAGGGTTGATCTTGGATTAGTACACAATGGGTAATAAGAATAGATCCTCCTCCAAAAGGGCATCTCAGTCAGTTTTAGTTCCTGTGGAAGAGAAAATTGAACCAAAAAAGGTTGAAGACTTCTCATCAAACAAAGCACCTTTGTTTGACGAAACTAATTACGCGATCTGGAGATTCAGGATGTAGACATATCTTTGTGCTTTGGGATACGACATCTGGGATTCAATAGTCAGTGAATACATAATACCCATCACTCCTCCAACCGATGTTGTCGGTAAGAATCTGTTTGAGAATGACTCAAAAGCAAAGAATGCTATCAGGTACGAATTAGTAGACAGTGAATTGGTAAAGATCATGAGTTGTAAAATGGCAAAAGAAATATGGGACAAACTAAGGAGTATTCATGAAGGAGACGATGAGATCAAGGAGGCTAAGTTACAATCACATCAAGCTCAATTCAAAACATTAAAGTTGAATGACGATGAGAACATAGAGGCATATATGCTGAGAGTTAATGAAGTCCTAGAGGATGATTCTAAAAGGGAAAAAGGTGGAGGTATTTTCATGACACTCGAAGAAGAAACAGAAAAAGAATAGGAATGTGATGAAGAAGAAATTGATGCAAAAATAAATTTGAAAGAGGAACTAATTGCAGCTCTGGATGAATTGAAGATAGAAAGAAAAATGAATAAGGAAATCTCAAGAAAGCTTGAGGATGCAAATGAAATAATAACCAGTTTGAAAGTACAGGTAGAAGAATTCAAAAGGATTGAAGAAACTCTCATGTCATAGATCAATGAGAAAGAGATTGGTTACTGCAAACAAGAGGAAGAGATTGTTTTATTGAAGAAACAACTAGAAGAAGCCAATACAAATCTAAAATTTGAGAAGAGCACAAAGTTGCTAGATAAAGTGATAAGCCAACAAAGAAGCTCCACGGATAAGCATGGTCTTGGATATGAAGTTGAACAACCTTCATCTTCCAACTCTGCAGAGAAGAAGAAGTTCACCGTTGAAGGATCGAAGCAAGAAAAGTTTGAAGCTGAATCTTCAAAAGGAAGAAAATATCAAAGGAGATCTATAGCAAAGCAACCACAACAAAAGAGGTTCTATCACTCTCACTCTATTCATAATAATACTTTTAATGGCTATTGTTTCAGATGCAACCAGTATGGTCACAAGGCAATTTATTGTGGATTGAATAATAAATCAAAGAGTTATGCTGGTAGAAATACATCTGCGTTTCTGAGTGAACACTATGTACAATGTTTTCAATGTAATGGTCATGGGCACATAGGAAGGTTTTGTCCAAGCACTTTTGTATCTAATCTAAGGCAAAACAATAGATTTCATCAGACGCAAAGAATGCAACACAGACAGGGAATAAATCATGTACATATAAGAAAGGAAAATAATCATTCATCAAGGATGCACAAGAGACAACCACACAAGAGAAATGTTTGAGTTCACAAAAAGGTGCAAAACAAGGATGTAGTTGAAAAATCCAAGCCCGAGTTCAAGAAAGTTTGGAGAAGGATAGAAGAAAGGAAATCGTGTCTCCTTGGACTGAAGGAGACTACTCCGCTATTGCACTAAGCAACTCCAGGTAGCACATCCTCAGGGGGAGCAATCTTGAAGTTTCATTTTAATGCTCCTATGTATTTGTTTGATTACCTGAGGATGAAAGGCAAGTAGTCAGGGAAGTTGTCGTATAGTTGTCGAAGTGTGTTTTCAGTTCATGTAGTTGTTTGTGGAAGTGTCGTGAAGGGTGGTGATTAAATTGAGAGTTGTCATTATTGGTAGTATTGCTATATGTCATTATTGTACTGTTGATGGTTCTTACTGCCACTATCCAAAGTTAAGGATTATAACAGTTCAGATAATTTGGTTAGTGAAAGAATGTTGCCTTAGCCGCATATATGTGTTTCGATAAAAGCAGTGTGTATTTGAACTACACATTGACATGAAGATTGTTAGATCTATTATGACGCTGTGGTGAAAAATATTGAAGTCTGATTATTGATTCATGTCTAGCTCATCAAGATGAGCAACTTTGCTTTGTGAATCATACCTATCCGAGGTCCAAAAGTATGAGTTTGAGTAAGGTGCACTATAGTTGGCCGTGAAGTGTTTGACAAAATGTTGTCTCCTGATTCGAACAGTTGAAAGTAAGGTGTGACCAGCGATGACTGTAGAAAACATAGACCAAGTTGAAAATACAAAAAGGGATTTGGTTGGTGTTGTGGTACAGTGTTTGATGCTTGCACAGAGTTGGCAGTAAAATTGCAATGTCGGTACAGTGTTGGACAAAAGTTGGTACAAGTGTGAGTCACTTGACAATTTTTTTGACAGATGTGAAATCAACGTTTTTGAATGGGAAGCTTGAAGAAGAGGTTTATATTGAGCAGCCAAATGGTTTCCAGCTTGGTGATGATCCCAACTTAGTTTGTAAGTTGAAGATATATGGCTTGAAACAGGCACCCCGAGCATGGTATGCAAAGCTAGACAACTATCTCACTCAACAAGGGTTTAAGAAATATGATATCATATTTGGCAGCAACAAAGATGAGTCATGTAAATATTTAGCAAATAAGATGCAGAAATAATTTGAAATGTCAATGATTGGTTGCAAGTTGAGCAAGGATGACAAATCTCCACCTGTTGATCAAACCATGTATAGATCTATGATTGGGAGCTTACTGTACCTGACAACTACCAGACCAGATATTTTGTAGGCAGTATGCATGGTAGCACGATTTCAAGCTAATCCCAAGGAGACTCATGTGACAACGAGTGAAGAGGATTCTTCGGTACCTCAAGAGTACTTTGGTGTATGGGTTACGGTATCCTAAAGGAAAACTTCACCTTTGGGATGCAGATTGGGCGGGAAGTGTAGATGACGAAAGAGTACCGATGGAGGTGCATTCTATCTTGGAGACAGATTGGTCACATAGAATAGTAAAAAACAAGAGTCAGTTTCCTTATCCACAGCAGAGGCAGAATATATTACAACGACAACATGTTGTACGCAAGAGAAAGTTGTAGAAAGTGAGGTTAAGTTGGATTTTTATTCCAAAAACAGAGAGAGGAGGTTTTTTTTTCAAAAAAATTTCCCAAGGGGGGTTTTTGGGTACCTTCGCAATAAATTGTGGAGTGGTCACACTTCCCAAGAATTGACTAGCTATAGGGATCACATTCTCAGGGGGAGCATTTAAGTATTTGATTATCTTTTTGCTCATGTTCATGAGTTTTGCTAAATGTAATAAATTTTGCCTAAGAATGTTATGCATGGACTCAGGGGGAGTCTACAGTAGCCCTTTGGTATTATTGTCAAAGGGGGAGAAGAGTTACAAGAAATTGCACGTGTTGCCAACAATTCCAAAGGGGGAGATTGTTGAGCAAGGTGCAGCAAAAGTATTGTCATTGTTGTCAACACAGTCAGATAGATCGGTTGATGTAGTGGACAGGAGTTAAGAGGTTCTTTAGAGTATGTACAATGATTTTCCAAAATATCGAAGTGGCCCATATGCTAAAAATCAAAAGAAAATCACAAGGAAGAAAACTGTCGCGATATCACGACATGTTGAGCAAGAAAGAAAAACTGTCGTGATATCGTGACATGTTGAGAAGAAAGAAAAACTGTCACGATTTCATGACATGTTCGAAGAGAAAGTGCAAGCAAGAAAAACTGTCACGATTTCGTGACATGTTCGAAAAGAAAGCGCAAGCAGGAAAAATTGTCATGATTTTGCAACATGTTCGAAGAGAAAAAGGCAAGTAGAAAAAGTGTCATGATTTCGTGACATGTTGGAAGAGAAAAAGGCAAGTAGAAAAAGTGTCGCGATTTCACGACATGTTGGAAGAGAAAAAGGCAAGTAGAAAAAGTGTCATGATTTCGCGACATGTTGGAAGAGAAAAAGGCAAGTAGAAAAAGTGTCACGATTTCGTGACATATTGCAAGAGAGATAGTACGGAAGAAAAAGTGTCACGATTTTGTGACATGTTGGAAGAGAAAAAGGCAAGTAGAAAAAGTGTCATGATTTCACGACATATTGCAAGAGAGAGAGTCCGAAAGAAAAAGTGTCACGATTTCGTGACATATTGCAAGAGAGATTGTACGAAAGAAAAAGTGTCGCGATTTCGTGACATATTGCAAGAAAGAGAGTACGAAAGAAAAAGTGTCACGATTTCGTGACATATTGCAAGAGAGATTGTACGGAAGAAAAAGTGTCACGATTTCGTGACATATTGCAAGAAAGAGATTCCGAGAGAAAAAGTGTCACGATATCGCGACATGTCACGTTTTCGCGACCCGAAGGCAAGAGAAAGAACAAAGGAGAAAAAGTGTCACGATATCACGACATGTCGCATTTTCGTGACTAAAGGAGGAGAGAGAAAGTAAGAAGGCAGAAGTGTCGCGATATCGCGACAAAAGTAAAGAGGAAGAGTACGGAGGCGAAAGTGTCGCGATATCGTGACATGTGTTTTTGCAGGTACAAGCCAAGAAAAGAAGCAAGGAGGAAAAAGTGTCACGATATCGTGACATGTTGTATTTTCGGAGGCCGAAGCAAAGAGAAAGCATAAGAAGAAAAAGTGTCACGATATCACGACATGTAGCATTTTCGCGGTCCAATGCAAAGAGAAAGAGAGAGAAAGAAAAAGTGTCGCGATATCTCGACATGTTGTATTTTTGGGGGCCAAAGCAAGGAGAAAGAGAGAGAAAGCAAAAGTGTCATGATATCACGACATGTTGTATTTTCATAGTTGAGTTGAAGTCGACAAACCGATGACAATCGACTAAAATTAGGGTTTACAGGTGTCATGAAAGCCGACTAAGATTAGGGTTTACAATCGACTAAGATAAGGGTTTTCATCATAAGAATTCTATTATAAAAGGAGGGCTGTTTGGAGAATTTTGGTATGTGTTGCATATGTCGTTGAATGTGTGTCGAAGTGTGAAATGCGACCGTAAGAGCGCAGAAAGCGCAGAAGCGGCGAGAAGATGGCAAAGTGAGCGAAGAGTCATGTCGAATTGTCCTAAGTGCGTCTGTGAGTGCATAGAGAGAGTATAAGACACAGAGAGTGCAAAAGGTGAAGAGCGGATGTAGATCGTAGAAGATGTGTCTATTCCATAAATAGTGAGAGAGATTGGGTAAGCAATAGACCAGTCAAGGTCTTGTAAAAGTGAAGGTATTTTTTTGTTAAACTTCTAGATTCAAAATTGAAGTCTAGGTTGCAGCTTGGCATCAGGGGTTGGTGCTCCTTCCAGTAGGTGCTGGTAAATCAGGGGTTGGTGCTCCTTTCATTGGTGCAGATAAATAAGGGGTTGGTACTCCTTCCAAGTGGGTGCTGGTAAATTGATTGTAAAGTTGGAGCTTTGCAAAGGCTAAATTTGGATGGTAGTCCAAGCAGTCATTCTTGAGGAGTAGCCAAATTGGTGAACCTCGTTAAATCTTGTGTTGTGTGATGTTCTATTATGATACTTGCTTTATCTGGTTTTAAGGTTTCATTATTTCAATTTTAAGAGCTGTGAATTTAAGTTTAAATAACTACACTGATTCACCCCCCCTCTCAGTGCCATTGTAAGACTAACAAAATAGCCTTTTGATATAATAAATAAATTACCCCTCTTTGATGAAATTAATTTTCATAAAGAGATGCCAATTTATTGCTTTAAAAATGATGGCCTTTGAAATGCCATATAAATCACTCATATTTAATGAAATTATGATTTTCATAAAGGAAAGTTAATTTATTGCTTGCAAAAAAAATATGCAAAGCTTGAAATCTGATTTACCTTCGAAATGCAAAATTATGTAAAATATGAAATTATAAAATGTCTGTAAAAAATAACTTTGAATAATTTTTATAATTTCAAAATGGCTTTGAAATGAAATTGAAACTGGTCTAAATGAAGTGTTAAAGCTTAATCTTCGCATCCATGCATTTATTTTTGGAGTTTTAATTTTTTTCAAATTTTATTTTAATTGTTGAAGTTTAAAAAAAATTGCAAAAAGGAAGGGTTAGAAAAATTAAAATAAAAGTTTGGAAATGGACCAGAGCGCTGAAAATACAAAAACAGACTACCGCCAGTATGATGCCACCCTATTTTTGCAAAACTGAAGATGTGAGAAACTTTTGCATGTAACCTAGTTTATCCAGACCTGCATTTGCACAACCCGCAATAATCTAGGTGCGAGCTTCTAAGGAAAACAAAAATAAATTTCATGCTTTAAGCATTCAATGATGCAACCATTAAAATACATTTAACATCATCTATAAGCCTATAGCATGAAAGGGAAAAAATAGACAATTGAATCAAACATGCAGAAATAAAACTCCTCCTATCTTGCTAACAAGACACAAATTTTTGGAATCATTTGTATTAAAAAAATAGAAAATACAGTCATGCAACAATATTTTTAGCCTCGACCTCCAAAAAATTCTAGCCCTTTTTTTGTATTTTGATGCAACATTTAAAACTTCATGTGACCATTCGTTTCATTCCTACTATGCATTCCTTTTTCCTTATTTCACTTCGTAATTTTTTGTTTTCCTTTTCTTTGAAATATCTTATCTCATAATGTCCTTCCTTAATTTTAATAACCATTCTTTGGGTGTTACAACTTTCCTGCATGTAGCCACCGTACGATTCATATTATGCTCTTGTAATGCCCTTTTGTTTTAATTATATTTATTGTCTCCATTCATATTATAAAATATGACTTCGTCTTTTTATTTTATAAAAACCCTTTTATATTTTATAATGGCTAAAACATGACATTACTTGACACCTTAACGATGACCACCTTTATGTGAAAGCATTTACCTTTATGTTATACTACTTAATAAGATTTACCATAGATAGCTTAACCTCCATTTTATAGTAGTGCATGTGCGCAAATTATTGTAAGCTTTAAAATTAATCCCTCCATGCTCTCTACATTCAAATTAGAAATAAAGCCCTAATTTAGCACTATTTGGGGAACTATTTGAAGAACACAAGATTATATTGAGAGGGGAGGTGAATAGTATATGATCAAATTTTACTTTTCTTTTTCAAATAATACTATCCAATATATATCAATGACAATATCAACTGCAATAATCAAAACAATGCACAAATAATCACACACAATAGAGACAACAATTTAATGTGGTTCACCCAATGTGGGCTACTCCATGAAAAAAATATTTCACTAAAATTTTCTCAAAAAATCTCTTGGGAATCCTTCCATATTACAATTT
The DNA here is from genome assembly GCA_028583015.1 of Wollemia nobilis. Taxonomy (NCBI): domain Eukaryota; kingdom Viridiplantae; phylum Streptophyta; class Pinopsida; order Araucariales; family Araucariaceae; genus Wollemia; species Wollemia nobilis. Next base: position 3,702,416 of record JAQPPZ010017206.1, on the reverse strand, counting down.
TTATGGACCTCTATCCAAATGAGATACCAATCCCCTAATCTAGTTTATGGATCTCTATCCATAGGAGATCTCTTTCCCCTTTGCTGGTTCGTGGATCTCTATACATAGGAGAACTCCTCCTCCTTTGCTCTGGCTGGTGATATTCTAGAAGACTACTGCCTCCACTACTATGGCTTGTGGATATCTCTCCATAGAAGACCTATATCCTCACTCATACGACCTCTATCCTCACTACCCTGGCTAATGGATCTCTATCCACTAGAGAATATTATCCTTTACTCTATCACTTCAAAATATTGCTCTTAGATCTGCTCAATATCTATATCAAATTTACACTAAATAATATCCTTTGGTCTAGCACAAATATGCTCACAAGTCTATCTCTGGTATAGCATAAATTTACCCTCAAATCTGCACCAAAATCTGTCCTCAAGCCTTAACACAAAGCTTGATCCAATCATAAATCAACTCTGCTGGATCTATCCCAAGCCTTAACTCAAAGCTTGAACAAATCAATCAATTAGCTCTTCTCTCAAGTCTTCTCAAAGACTTACCTCAAATATATCTACAAGTCCTCTCAAGAACTTGCTCAATCTACTCTCAAGTTTTCACCAAGACTTACCTCAAATTTGCTTAATAAATATTTACCAAGATTTGCCTAATCTGCTCAACAAGTCCTCCCTAGAACTTGTCCAATCTACTCAAAAAGGTCTTCTCTAGACTTGTCCAATATGCTCAACAAGTCTTCTCTAGATTTACCTCAAATATTCTCAACACGTCCTCCTTGGAACTTGTTCAATCTACTCAACAAGTATTCATCAATACCTTGTCCAATCTGCTCAACAAGTCTTCACCAAGACTTACCTCAAATTTACTCAAAAAGTCCTTCCTAGAACTTGTTCAATCTACTCAACAAGTCTTCACCGAAACTTACCTCAAATCATCTCTACAAGTCTTCACCAAGACTTACCTCAAATCTGCTCAACAAGTCCACCCTAGAACTTGTTCAATATGCTCAACAAGTCTTCTCTAGACTTACCTCAAATCTACTCTACAAGTCTTCACCAAGACTTACCTCAAATATTATCAACAAGTCCTCCCTAGAACTTGTTCAATATGCTTAACAAGTCTTCACCAAGACTTACCTCAAATCTGCTCTACAAGTCTTCACCAAGACTTACCTCAAATATGTTTGCAAGCTTTCACAAAAGCTCACAAAAATTTGTCCTTAAGATTTCACAAAAATCTTACTCAATTATGTCCTTAAGTCCTGTTGAGTGGTATTTTCACCTAATTGTGAAAGTACATTCTCCCTTAGGATTTGGGTTCCAAATCCCCTCTTGCAAAGAAGTTAAACAAACAACTTCTTTAAGGTCTCCGCTATATTTAGCATATTGCATGTGTATTAGTAATCTCAAATAAAGATATTTAATTTAAATGCTTGGAATACCTTAGTGATTGCAAGTAACTGTAAACAAGGATCAATGTTGGTTTATTTTATCATGAAACTTTAGTGATTGTTCATTTAACCAAAATAAAGCAAATGTGAGTTGGCCCTCATATGACCACGATGTAGTACCTTAATTCTTTTTATCTTGAGGGTTTTAAATGTCACTTTAACTTATCCCTCTTAAATGAAATCAAATTTTCATCAAGATGAACAATTAAGTGCTTTGAGGAAAAGACCTTCAATGTAATACTCAAATTACCCCTCTTTCGTAAAATTAGAATTTTTATGAAGAGGGTAATTTTAGGCTCAAAATGGAAATTTGTGAAAATGCCATAAAACATAACTCCTTCAATGAAATTGGAATTTTCATAGCTCATGAGTGCAAAACAAAACTGAAAAAATGAAATTTGACCTTAAAATGGAAACTTTCTATTTTCGGGTTTTTAAAATCTGTAACAAAACAACAATTTCGATGAATTTTAAAAAATACCAAACAACTCCGAAAATGAAATTTCAAAGTGCGTATTGGAAGTCTAAAGGATAACCTACGCAATGGTGAAATTATTTTTGGATTTTGAAAAATTTTAAATGTTTATTTTAATGCCTGAAAATTAAAATAAAAGTTAAAATTTCTAGAAAATAAAATGTAGAAAATGAAAATGAAATGCAGAAAATGGAACACAAGATACATTCAGTTTGATGCTATCCTATTTTGACAAAATCGAAGATGTGAGGTTTTCATGCATGCAACCTAACCTATTGGACTTGCAAAACAAGCACAATCCGGATAAGCTAAGTGTTGGCTCCTAGGGTTTTAAATGAGGTTTTCAGATTTATACATTCGCATGAAGCAACCAAGAAAACTTGCATAAAATCCATTTACTGAAGAACACAAGCTTATACTGAGAGGGGGGTGAACAGTATAAGACCTCTTTATATTTTTTTCATTATACTTCAAAACAGTAAAGCAATATACCCAAAGCAATATCAAAGCAATGCACAATATCATCCACAAAGTGACACCAATTTTAACGTGGTTCACCCATAATGGCTGGGCTACATCCACAAAAATTTTCTTTAAAAGTTATCTCAAAGTTCTTTGGGAATCCTTCCCAATTACAATGTTTATGAGCCTCGGCCCAAAGGAGATACCTTCCCCAAATCAGAATTTATGAGCCTCTGCTCAAAGGAGATACCTTCCCCCAATCAAAATTTATGAGCCTCTGCTCAAAGGAGATACCTTCCCTCTCGCTCCGGAAATGATCCCTCATAAGATCAATCGCCTCTACCTCTTGCCAAAGACATGGAACTCCTTTCCACCGAAGACCTCCCCGTCCTCAATGCTTAGCCTAAGAGACCTCTGCCTTCTATGATCATGTCCATAGCAGCTCAGCAACCTATACCAAACACAGTCAGTCGATCTAGTACAAGTCTTCCTATGTCTTCCAAATCTATTCAAATCTTTGAACAAATCAATCCTCTGCATACAAGCCTTCTCAAAGACTTGCCAAATATGTCCTCAGGTTCTTCTCATAGAACCAGTGCACCTCTATCCTCAAGTTCTCTGATAGAACTATCAAACTCAGCTCACAAGTCCTCTGCTAGGACCTGTCAAAATCTGCTCACAAGTCCCCACCATAACCTGTCCAAAACTGCTCACAAGTCCCCACCGAAACCTGTCCAAAATTGCTCACAAGTCCCCACCGGAACCTATCCAAAAACTGCTCGCAAGTCCCCACCGGAACTTGTCCAAAACTGCTCACAAGTCCCCACCGAAACCTGTCCAAAACTCAGCAAGCTCACCAAGAAAAAATTTCTTAGTAGGAAATCACAAAGTGAATTGTTAGAGACCCAATGTGATTTGTCAAACTCATAGAAGCACAAAGAGAATTGTTAGAGACTCAATATGTTCTATACTCAACTCCCAATCTCAAAACTCAACTCAAATCAACTCAGCTCAAACTCAATCTCAAATCTGAAAACTTAATATCTGAAATGGATAGGATAGAATGCTTTCTTTCAAGAACATGAAACCCCAAAAATTGCCAACTATGCAAAGAATCATATAACAATGATACTCATGTTCTTTTCACCATCAATTAGGGCTTCAAAAACAATGCTCATCAAACAAGGTTCAATCAACACCATTCAACTCAAAACACAACCTTGAAGCATTTCACAATCAACATCAGAAAAGTAAACAAGTAGAACTCCTTTTCTCTCCAATATTGTTTGAACAAAAAGCATCCACCAAATCAAATCTCAATAGCACAAAACAACTTTTCAAATCATCAACAAAGGAGTAAGCCCAACACTTTAACCAAGTAAAGAATAGCTTGATTATAACCAATTTAATGAAAGCTAATGTCAATATCAAAGCTGCCCACTTAAGGTTTCACAACTTCATACAAGAAGCAATTCTAACCTTAAAACACCATGCTTTCATTTCCATAATCAACCAAAAGCACTCTCAACATTACAAGAAATATTTATCCCTTATACACCTTATTTCTCCCTTATAGTCTTATCAACAATAAATTTTATCTCTCATAAGAATGCAATAAGATAATGCAAACAACACTTTCAAAAGAATCTTTTATCAAAATAAAGCAAGCTTCAAACTCCTTATAACTCCTAAGCTATGTTTCTCTCTAATAAACTTCCTCCATCCGCAAAATACACTAGCAAAAATTAATTTCGAAAATACCTTGGCCAACACCAAAAATCATGCTATGGAGAAATTGCGCACGAACTCTAACACCACCCGCTGCGTCCACTTCAACGAAGAAAAACCCTTTCGCATTATTCGAATGTGAAACCTCCCGTTCGGGTAGCGCGCCAACAGCCTAGCCGCTATCGGTGCGCCAAAGGCATCCGATGAGGTTTAAACCTCACTCTATTTCCTTTGTACCTTCTGCACCAGAGCTAAAATAAACAACAGGCCTCCCTATCTTCTGACATGAACGACGACGACGAAACCTTACGACGGATACAAAAATGAATGACGGATATTCGAACAGCGGATCACGAAATCTCAGCGAGGAAGAAATCGAACATCAAATCGTGAATTCACAGTGAGCAACACTTTTCGAAAATGCGGATGGGATAATATTTGATCTTCATCGTGGGAGATTTATATGCATATTTCCCATAAACTCTTGACGTCGGCAGAGGAGTTTAACACGTCGACGGAGGTCTTGGCTAGTGCCCACAAACTTAGAACATAGCGCCATCAAAGTTAAGACATTTGCGCCATGGGTTAGGAGAACCCAATGCAAACAAATAAATTAATATTTATTTAAAAATAATTAAAAGGAACCTTAACAAGGTTTTTAATTATTTAAATAAATACTTCCTCCTAGACCCAAATGCATTAAACTAATGCATCCACCTGTAATCTTTAAACCCGCCAACTTGGGGTTTACAAAAGACCTTTGAAACTGTCATGTCGTAACCTTCATCAAAACAAGTTATTTGACATCAAATCAAATTCCTTCAAGAACTTGTTGACATCAATGACAAATTATACACTTGAGCAAAGGCAATGTACCCAAAGTACCCAAAATTGCCAACATTTACAAGCCTAAAATCTGAAAAGGGGAAAAATAGACATTTAATCTTGCATGCAAAAAATGACTCCTTTCTTGTCCATAAGATGCAACTTTCTGAAATTTTCTATATTAAAAATTTGTCATTTTACAATAACAGAAATTTTTGGTTTTCCCAAACCAGTCCATGGAAGAAAAATAGCCCAAACAGGTCCAGAATGGCCCTCTTGCCTTCAAATCTGCAACTCTGCTCGCAGAAGTTTCCAACCCCTCAAAACATCCTTGCTTGGCGTATTTAAAATTTTTAGGAAGCTTTTCATTTCATTTTCCAATGGTTGTTCGTTTCATTTTCCAATGGCTATTCGTTTCACCTTCCCTTGTGCATGCATGTGTTTTGGTTTCCAAAAAGGCTTTTCGTTTCTATTTTGTGGCCCTTCATTTCCCATGGTTTGGCTTCCTCTGTTTGGTTTTCTTCACTTTTCATTTGATTTAAAAAAAAAATGTTTCCTTTTCTCCACATGAGCATGCGTCCGCTTTCGACCATCTTAAATTATTTCAAATCGTTAAAGATTCCTTATGTAACGTTTTGTATTATTCATTGGATTTTGTCCTTATGTGACAAATTATATTATTCAATCTTCGATTTATTCTTTATAGGTCCACGTCATTATGCAGTCTTCAGTTTCACTATCTTGGTGTTCATCACTAATATCAGACACACAGTCCCTTTTTAGTCGCAAAAATGCAACATGTCGCGATATCACAACACTTTTGTTTCTCTGCCTGCCTGCCCTTTTTGAGTCACGAGAATGCAACATGTCGCGATATCATGAAACTTCTGTTTCTCTGCCTGCCTGCCATTTTTGAGTCACGAAAATGCAACATGTCGCGATATCGCGGCACTTTTTCCTCGCTCTTTTTTGTTGCTTTTAGCCACGAAAATGTAACATGTCACGATATCGCGACACTTTTTCTTTCTTGTTCTTCTTTCTTCTCTTTTGGCCGCAAAAATGCAACATGTCGCAATATCGCGACACCTTTTCTTTCTTGTCTTTTGGCCGCGAAAATGCAACATGTCACGATATCGCGACACTTTTTTATTTTGGCCGCAAAAATGCAACATGTCGCGATATCGTGACAATTTTTCTCTTTTGACCGCAAAAATGCAACATGTCGCGATATTGCGACCCTTTTCTCTTTTGGCCGCGAAAATGCAACATGTCACAATATCGTGACACTTTTTCTCTTTTGGTCGCGACAATGCAACATGTCGCGATATCACAACATCTTTTCTCTTTTGACAGCGACAATGCAACATGTCGCGATATCGCGACACTTTTTCCCTTTTGGCCACGACAATGCAACATGTCGCGATATCACGACACTTTTTCCCTTTTGGCCGTGACAATGCAAAATGTCGCGATATCACGACACTTTTTCCCTTTTGGCCGCGACAATGTCCTCCTTGCTTTTTCTCTTTGCTTTGAACCGCGAAAATGCAACATGTCGCGATATCGCGACACTTTTTCTCCTTGCGGTGTTTTGCTTTTTCTTTGATCTTTAGCATATGGGCCACTTCGGTCTTCTTGGAAAATATGCAAAAATGTGGGTCCCCAATTTTGGTGTACGTTGTGGAGCAGCCACAACAAATGGCAACTCTACTGGGAAATGCTCTTGAGCATTAGTGAGAACTCAACCTGAACACCTTCAAAACTCAAACACAAGCGTCAACAAATATCCCAAGAATGAAACTAGATGAGAAATACATGAAGCATTAGAATTATTAAGCATCAGCTCAGTGTGTGCAATGGGCTTCATTCCCTATCGTTTGAAACTTGTTCAACTTTCCATTGTTATTTTCACTTATGATTCATGTGTATGAGAAGTTATGGATGATTCTTGTAGGATTTAACGTATGGTGAAGATGCTAGAGATATAACAAGCTTTGCAAAGGCTCAAACTTTCTAGTACCATGAACAAACATTTTAAAACTATCAAATCCTCTTAGGACCAAATATGAGTATACTGAATTAATTTACTAGAGCCCAAAGTTGGTTATGTGTCACTACCATTTTGAACCCATGTGCAAGTGTAAGTGAAATCAGAGCTTTGGGGAATAGGATTCCCAACCTAAGAGAGATGGGAATTTAACCCTATCCTTACTACTCGATCTGGAGTTCATTACCTCATCTTGAACAAAATTATTTAACCTGTTATGGATGAAACTATCAGGTTAGCCTGTCCATTTGAGCAGTCAGTGGTCTTGCTTTTAGACAAGACATGTTGCCACACATGAGCATACTCCACTACCAGTCAGGCATCTATAGCCCTAGTGGAGATCAACCCCATAATACAAGATTTGACTTTACTTTTGATTTTTTGAACCTTGGGGATGACTACCCATCCTTGCAAGGGACATGTAGTATGATCCTTCCAATCCAATATCAATGATGCAATAAAAGTAGGATGAACAATATTTGCTTTGAAACTTAAAGTTCTTGAGTGTAGATCACGCTTTTAATTTCTTAAAGCGTTATGGAGGCAAAATAGAAGCTTTGGGGAATCAGATTCTCAACCTAAGTGAGATGAGAATTAGACCCTATCCTTACTACTCCCTGAAGATCAAATCAGAGCTTTGGGAATTGGATCCTCAACCTAAGTTCGATGGGGATTTAACCCTATCCTTACTACTCTGATTTTAGGATTTAAGCACTATAGGAGTGTAAAATCCACTATTTTAAGGATTATGTTGCATAATAGGATAGACACGAAATACTCCTTTCGCCTCACCTTTTCTTCCAAGTATGGTTTTGACCATTTTTCTCAAGATCCTCTTTAAAATGTGTAGAACGTGCTTGGTTCAAGATAGTTCGGGAATCATTTCCCAACCTTAGTATCCTTTTAATATATGTTATGTAATTACCCTAAGAGGATTCGACACCTTTTCAATGATTGTATTTGAAATGTAGATGCAACTGAGATGAAATGTATATGCAATGTGAAATATAACTTGAGATATGGATGAATGTATTGCTCTTTTTGAAATGTTGATGGAGTATACCACCTATTTTGCCATAATTTGTAAAACTGACAACTTCATGCATCACAAGTTCCAAACGATATTCTTGAATGTGTTTGCGATACTCATGGACCTTTCTGCAATACAATTCCGATGTTTCATATTCTCTTAGTCTTAGTCAACATTCATAAGGACATAAGTTGAAATCTCGCTTTTTTTTTTTTTTTTTCAAGACAAACCAAAAGTGTCCAAAGGACCAACACACAAAACTTAAAACCAAAATGAGATCCAATCCAAAACCAAAACACGAAAACCAAGAGTATATACAAATGTACAATATAATACAAGATGGTGCAAAATTTTGGATTATCATTTTCCCGAATCCCAACCTGATTAGAATTATTTAAAAGACATATGACGTGATACGCATACCAATTTTTGTAGGAATCCAACAAAAACAAGATCAAACCAAACAAAGAAATAAACTTCCACTTGCCCCTCTCACCATACCAATTTGATTTAGTTTCATTAATAATCCTATGGTGGAGTTTCAAGTTTTCAAATTGATTAGACAATGATTGATATTCAATTCCTTTATGTCTATTATTTAAGATGTCCATTCTGCACTTTGATTCATGGTGTAGAAATAAGCTTTCATTTTCATTCAATAAAGCCATAACATTAATAATATTTGAATCAAACCATTCATTAGACAAACCTTCATTCGAATTTTGCATGGTGAAACCAAAAAGGTGAGATTTTACCTTTGGCATGTTTTCATTTGACCTTACTTGAAGAGAATTTGAAAATTCCTCTTTTCTCTCATGACATTCATCATCATGTAGCACTTGTTCTTTTTCCATGACTTGTTTATCAAAGGCACCAAACTTAGGTACCCAATTGAAAATATGTCCATCCCTTTCAAACCATAAGTCTTGTCTATCTAGGGTTGGGTTAACTAACACATTTCCATGATCAATCACTTGGGTTGTTTTTGGTAATGTGAGATTTTCAATTGGATCATCAATGATATCAAACCCAAATGATTTAGGTTTTGTAATTTTCTCATTTTGAAATGGCATAATCATTGTAGCACAAGTAAGTGGATCAAGATTTTCAATTTATTTTCCTTCAAAGGAATCTAAAGCAAATGACTCTCTTTCTTGATTCATGGTTGTAGAATCCTTATCATGTTCCAAAATTTGATGAGATTTGAATTCCTCTTCCAAAACTTTCTCAAATTGTATAGGATTTATAGTATCCTCATGTGAGGAAGCAATTGAGTTATCCTACATATTAATTGACACAAAAAGTTTGTTAGAAGATTTAGATTGATAATATTCTTCCCATTTCTTCCACGAATCATAGTAATCATCTTCAAATTTCAAGTTGTGACGCTCAAGTACTTCTTCATATTCTGATTCATCAGCATGTTTCTCATCCAATTCATCTTCACCTTCCTTAGATGGTCCAGTTATTTCCAAAAGTGGGTTATCTCTTGAATTCAAATTGGTAAAGCTATCATAATCCAAATTTGTAACCCATGATTCAATTTTATCACAATTTGGAAGGTGTGGATCCTCTTGGTCATCACTTTCGAGAACATCATCCAAAGTGTCTTTCGAGAACAAGTGGTGAAATTCGATTATGTCTTCAACTTCATTTGTTGATTTTCTTTCAAATTCATTTTCAGCCACTTGTGATGGCTTAGGAGCTTCTATAATGGGATCGATTTTTGAATTCCGTGTCATATAGTTGCTCCAATCCTTTGCAAGTACATCTGACCAAATCATATCCACATAAGTTCGTTCATCCAAATAATCCTTTTTGGGTAATGATTCTAGATATTTCTTTTCCAAAACAATATGGTGATCATTTGATTCCAACTTCTTGTTACCCATCCATAGAATTTCTTCTCCAAAAACTTCATGCTCTTCAAGAATTTTCGAATAGGTATTTACTTCAATGTGAGTCACCTCAAAATCTCTTGTATCGCTTGAAGAAGCATAACATGAAACATCATTAAGATCGGCATTATGAATTTTCTTCCTAGGATGATTTGGATGCATACATTGACGTGCTCATTTTTGTTGTGGAACATGCCTACATACCTTCTTAACCACTTTCTTTTTCTCTTTTAATTCTGATGCGAACTCTTTGGGTTGAGTGGTAGAAGTAGTAGGATTAGTTGGATTGATACCCATGGACAAAGCTTGAAAATTTGTTGCAATGGTTCCATGGGTGACCACATGATTCTCTAATTGAGGCATAGTTGGATGGATGGAAGTACTTGTATAAGCACATGTGGGAGCATAAGTTGGTATGGTAGGATAAAGTTGGTTGTAGGGAAAAACATTTGATATCAAATTTTGTTGTGCCCATGCTTGATTTACCATTGAGGTTTGATTGCAAGCCCCTAGTTGTCCTACCATAGTTGATTGCTCCATTCCATAACCTTGTGCCCTCAATTGTTGATCTACAATCATAGCTTCTGTGTAGGCCGATGCAAGATCTGTAACCAAGGGATTCATCCTAACAAATATGGCACACCATGGATCCAATGCTCGAAATTATATTTGAAGAGCACCACTTTCCTCAATAGTATAGGGAGAAATTAATCTCGCATAAAGTTTTCGAAACCTCAAGTTGAAACTTCTCACTGGCTCATTAGGTTTTCTTTTGCAAGAAGTAAATTTTTGATATATCATGAGAGGATCAATGAGCAACCTAAATTGATTGATAAAACCATATTTCAATTGAGTCCAAGATGTAATAGAACCAGTGGGTAAATTGATGTACCAATCATATGCCACCTCATCTAGGGTTCCAGGAAACATTCTACATGCCACATCCTCATGTTTGACATTCCATCTAACTAGGATATCCACATAGGCTTGAATATGTTCCTCGGCTAATGTTGGACCATTGTGTTCAAATTTGGGCAAACTTTTTTCTATGTTCTTGGGTAAATCATGAGAATCTCCACTAATGTTCAAAGGATTAGCATGTATCCCATACCACGTTCCTATAGTTGTAGCCATTTATGAAACTCAAAGAATAACTTCAACATCAATTTGTTAGTCATGAATAAAAGAAGGAACCATGACAAAGAAATATTCTAAAAATGTAAATTAGTTTCTGATTCACCAGATCGCATATGCGTAAGTGAAGAGCATACTCCTAGTGTTGTAGGCTTTCTGATTCACAAGATCACATTACACACAAGTGAAGAGCATAATACCGACAACAACTACATTTTAGACAAAATAATTCCCTACAAATAAGCATGAAATTACTAGCAAATATCAAACATGTAACGTATGAATAATCATGTTAGCATCAACCAAGAGATGTATCAATTAAAATCTAATGAAAGTAATTACATGGAGACAACCTTGTTAATCAAGACTATTTTTTTTTTCAAAATTAAATCAAAACACATTATTCCTGTATGAACAATAAAAAGCGTTAGAACAATGCATAGCAATTCATGTCCTCCTTTTAACACTACAAGGTTGTATTGTTAAAAGAGGGCTAAAGATAATAATCAATAGGGCATGAAATATTCAAAATTTAAATCCCTATAGCATTTAAATCACACTGAAATAAACCAACCCGGGCCCTCCTTCTAGCGCCAAAATGTTGAGTGGTATTTTCACCTAATTGTGAAAGTACACTCTCCTTAGGATTTGGGTTCCAAATCCCCTCTTGCAAAGAATTTAAACAAACAACTTCTTCAAGGTCTCCGCTATATTTAGCATTTTGCATGTGTATTAGTAATATCAAATAAAGATATTCAATTTAAATGCTTGGAACACCTTAGTGATTGCAAGTAACTGTAAACAAGGGGCAATGTTGGTTTATTTTATCATGAAACTTTAGTGATTGTTCATTTAACCAAAATAAAGCAAATGTGAGTTGGCCCTCATATGACCACGATGTAGTACCTTAATTCTTTTTATCTTGAGGGTTTTAAATGTCACTTTAACTTATCCCTCTTAAATGAAATCAAATTTTCATCAAGATGAACAATTAAGTGCTTTGAGGAAAAGACCTTCAATGTAATACTCAAATTACCCCTCTTTCGTAAAATTAGAATTTTTATGGAGGGTAATTTTAGGCTCAAAATGGAAATTTGTGAAAATGCCATAAAACATAACTCCTTCAATGAAATTGGAATTTTCATGAAGGGAATGTCATCATAGGCTCATGAGTGCAAAACAAAACTGAAAAAATGAAATTTGACCTTAAAATGGAAACTTTCTATTTTCGGGTTTTTAAAATCTGTAACAAAACAACAACTTCGATGAATTTTAAAAAATACCAAACAACTCCGAAAATGAAATTTCAAAGTGCGTATTGGAATTCTGAAGGATAACCTACGCAATGGTGAAATTATTTTTGGATTTTGAAAATTTTTAAATGTTTATTTTAATGCTTGAAAATTAAAATAAAAGTTAAAATTTTTGGAAAATAAAATGCAGAAAATGAAAATGAAATGCAGAAAATAGAACACAAGATACATTCAGTTTGATGTTATCCTATTTCGACAAAACCGAAGATGTGAGGTTTTCATTCATGCAACCTAACCTATTGGACTTGCAAAACAAGCACAATCCGGATAAGCTAAGTGTTGGCTCCTAGGGTTTTAAATGAGGTTTTCAAATTTATACATTTGCATGAAGCAACCAAGAAAACTTGCATAAACTCCATTTACAAGCCTAAAATCTGAAAAGGGGAAAAATAGATATTTAATCTTGCATGCAGAAAATGACTCCTCCTTTCTTGTCCATAAGATGCAACTTTTTGAAATTTTCTGTATTAAAAATTTGTCATTTTACAATAACAGAAATTTTTGGTTTTTCCAAACCAGTCCATGGAAGAAAAACATCCCAAACAGGTCCAAAATGGCCCTCTTGCCTTCAAATCTGCAACTCTGCTCGCAACAGCTTTCCAACCCCTCAAAACATCCTTGCCTGGCGTATTTAAAATTTTTAGGAAGCTTTTCGTTTCATTTTCCAATGGTTGTTCGTTTCATTTTCCAATGGCTATTCGTTTCACCTTCCCTTGTGCATGCATGTGTTTTGGTTTCCAAAAAGGCTTTTCATTTCTATTTTGTGGCCCTTCGTTTCCCATGGTTTGGCTTCCTTTGTTTGGTTTTCTTCACTTTTCGTTTGATTTAAAAAAAAACGTTTCATTTTCCCACATGAGCATGCGTCCGCTTCCGACCATATTAAATGATTTCAAATCATTAAAGATTCCTTACGTAACGTTTTGTCTTATTCATTGGATTTTGTCCTTATGTGACAAATTACCTTATTCAATCTTCGATTTATTCCTTATAGGTCCATGTCATTATGCAGTCTTCAGCTTCACTATTATGGTGTTCATCACTAACATCAGACACACTGTCCCTTTTTAGTCACGAAAATGCAACATGTCGCGATATCACGACACTTTTGTTTCTCTTCCTGCTTGCCCTTTTTGAGTCGCGAGAATGCAACATGTCGCGATATCGCGACACTTTTGCTTCTTTGCCTGCCTGCCATTTTTGAGTCATGAAAATGCAACATGTTGCGATATCGCGATACTTTTTCCTCCTTGCTCTTTTTTGTTGCTTTTAGCCACGAAAATGTAACATGTTGCGATATCGCGACACTTTTTCTTTCTTGTTCTTCTTTCTTCTCTTTTGGCTATGAAAATGCAACATGTCGTGATATCATGACACCTTTTATTTCTTGTCTTTTGGCCGTGAAAATGCAACATGTTGCGATATCATGACACTTTTCTCTTTTGGCCGCAAAAATGCAACATGTCGCGATATCATGACACTTTTTCTCTTTTGGCTGCAAAAATGCAACATGTCGCGATATCGCGACACTTTTCTCTTTTGGCCACGAAAATGCAACATGTCGTGATATCACGACACTTTTTCTCTTTTGACCATGACAATGCAACATGTTGTGATATCGCGACACCTTTTCTCTTTTGGCCGTGACAATGCAACATGTCACGATATCGCGACACTTTTTCCCTTTTGGCCGCGACAATGCAACATGTCGCGATATCACGACACTTTTTCCCTTTTGGCCGTGACAATGCAACATGTCGCGATATCGCGACACTTTTTCCCTTTTGGCCGTGACAATGCAACATGTCACGATATCGCGACACTTTTTCCTCCTCACTTTTTCTCTTTGCTTTGAACCGCGAAAATGCAACATGTCACGATATTGTGACACTTTTTCTCCTTGCGGTGTTTTGCTTTTTCTTTGATATTTAGCATATGGGCCACTTCGGTCTTCTTGGAAAATATGCAAAAAGGTGGGTCCCCAATTTTGGTGTACGTTGTGGAGCAGCCACAACAAGTCCCCTCTAGGACTTACTCAAATCTACTCACAAGATTTCACAAAAGCTTACTCAAACAACTACAATACTTGCATATAAAACTCAACTTAATCTCTTTCAGAAGGCCTCTTCACTTACACAAACAAGTTTCACTCAAAATCTTGTTTAACCATAGAAACATATAGAGAATGGTAAGAGACTCAATATGTTTCACACTCACAAATCACTCTATCACTTTCAAACTCTCTTTCAAATCAATTTAGAAATAAATAATAATTTGTTTCACAAATATTGAACTAACACTCCAATTATTTCAATCAATAATGCTCAACCAACCTCACTCAAACATCCACTCAATGAAACACAACTTCCTTACAAAACCTAACCAAGTGTTTCACTATCCTTCCAACAACTCACACTATAGAACTCAAATCTTGACTCAAGATAATTCCAGGTTTCACATAACAATGATACACATGTTCTTTCACAAACCCTAGTTCAAGATAGTTCTCAATCTCACATAACAATGATACTCACTATCTTTCAAAATCCACAAATCATTCACATGAAAACCTACTCAAACATTTCAATAATGCTTATCAAATAATCCTTTTCACTCCAACACTGCATTTCACAATATTCAATCCAACAATATTCCACTCATAAAGAAGATGTGCCCATAAATTTTGTTTTTATGGAGATATATATTCAAAACCTATCTTAATCACAATCAAATACTTTTGCCAGTTTCAAGGTTATATGGGAACAATCTATCTCAAAATCTCCACTCAACATCAGATTTTTAAAAATATTGGGCCACTGATGAAAGAGGCCAACAATGGAAGGAGGATAAGCCCAAACCAACTAAAATATTTGGAATAACTTACTAATCACTGATCTTGAATAGGGACAGAACAAGAAAATATGAGAAGTGGACACCCAGTTATAATGGCAAAGATAACACCTGTTAGGAAGTATAATGCCCCTTTTTAAAAGGTTTTCAATAGTGAGGATCCGATACTAGATACAAAGCCAAGAAAATAAATCAATTTTGGGAATCGGGTGCTTGGTCCAAACAAGCTTAAAAGGAGTATGATTTTCAAGATTATTGAGTGAAAGCAAGTAGGCAAACTTGACAGAGAATTCACCGGAGTCAGTGGGTTCCCAAATGGGTTGATCCTTGATGTTTCCAACAGGGATTTTAATAGATGCCAATTGGTCATTCAAGCAAGATGATTCAAAGTCAAATTCAGGGATATTAATTCTTTTCCATATCATGATCCCATTGGCAGACAATATGTAATTAGCCACAAAAGGACCAAATAATTTCTTAGTTATGTTGATGACTCCTTGGAACATAGGAATTTTATTGAGAGGATTATCACTGAGCCATTTGTACTCCCAAAAAAAATGGACTTGCCATCACCAACTTGCCATTGAGTTCCTTTTTGCAACAAGGATCGAGTTTCATAAATGGATCTCCAAAAAAATGACCCATAAGAAGGTATTTGTCCATGCAAGAATTCAGAGGCTTGAAGATATTTTCTTCTGATAATCTTAACCCACTCGACCTTTTCATTGGAAATGAGTCTCCAAGCTTGTTTAGCGAGAAGGGAAATATTGAGAAGAGAAATCCTCCTGAGTCCTAAGCCTCCTTGATATTTGGGTTTGCAAACTTTATCCCAAGCAACCAAATGGAACCTGTGTTTGTTCTCAGATCCTATCCAAAGAAAATGTTTTTGTATTTTTTCCATTTTTTTATAAACCAAAGCAGGAGCTCTGAATAAGGACATAAAATAGACAGGAATACTTTGAAGGCAGGCCATGGTGAGAGTAATTTTGCCTGCTTGGGATAGGAGATTCCCTCTCCAAGTGGACAACTTTCTTTGGAGTCTTTCAATGACATTGTCCCAGAGGCAATCTTTGGTGCTTCCAATGAAAAGAGGTAATCCTAGGTATGTGGAGGGTAGACTGCTTATAGTACATTGAAGAATGTTGGCAATCAAAGTCTGTCTTCTCAGAGGAGTATTAAGGAAATACAATTTGCTTTTCTAAAAATTGATTCATTGACCTGCTACTTCTTCATACAAAAGAAGAATTCATTTAATAATCTTGGCTTCATAGACAGAAGCAAAGGTAGACAACAGAGTATCATCAACAAATTGTTGATGAGTAATGGGATTACATTGCGAGGTGACCTGCAGTCCAAAAATTAATCCTGCCTCTTTAGCTACCAAAATAGACCTGCCAAGAGCTTCAGTTGCAATGATAAAAAGGAGGGGGGACAAAGGATCACCTTGTCTTAATCCCCTACTGCTTTGAAAGTAACCAGCTGGTGAGCCATTGATAAGAATAGAGAACCAAGCTGAGGAAATGCATCCTTTGATGAGAGAGATCCATTCAGGGTGAAATCCAAACCTGTGGAGAATCACAACTAGGAAATCCCATTTCAATCTATCATAGGCTTTGTTCATATCAAGCTTAAGAAGGAAGGCAACCTTTTTATTGATGGAAATGGAATGTAAGGCTTCATGAACAGAAATAACCCCATCCAAGATAGATCTTCCTTTGACAGAGCTCCCCTGACATTGATTAATGATGAGAGGCATGACATTCCTCATTCGGATGGTAATAGCCTTTGTTAAAATTTTATAAATAACATTACAAAGACTAATAGGACAAAACTCACTGAAGTTGGAAGCATTGGGAATTTTTTGAATGAGTGCAATAAACGTGGAATTGAAGCCTCTAGGAATGAATTTGGTATTTTGGATCTCTCTAATGGCTTTGCAAACATCATTGCCTACAACATCCTAGAAAGCCCTCCTTCCTCTTTGGCAAAACCCTCAAAGCCTCATTCCAGGTTGCCTGACCTTGTCGAAAAGTACCTTCACAAGTTGGTCATCCATGCTACTTTCGTAACCATTGATCACCTGGAAACAACCCAATGCAACTATCGGCAAATCAATTATGTGTCTCAAGTAATAGAGGCATTCTCTAAGCCTGCTATTTTTTTATGACAATTTCAATGATACATCAATGATTTCTGCTTCTAAAGTTCCATATGAAGCAAAAGGAGGGGCCAAGGATGATGATGTGGTTGAAATCACCAAGAATGCTAGCTTTGAAGCCCTAAAGGACATTCGAAAAGACACTTCAAAGTATGATGTCAAGGACACCACCATGGAGAAAGGTGTCAATTCTCCTTTACAAATTGGCGTTTCTCTCTGAGCTTGTTTGCTGTCTTCTATAGCTGAGGGTATCCTTTCTCTAGGTCTTTTCATTTGATATGAAGGACTACGGGTTTTTGGTTGACTAGTTCCTATTTTGCTCCTTTACAGTCCTCTGTCCTTGAGGAAAACTCTTTCTGGGTTGTGCTTGCCTCTGTTTCTCAATGTTGTTTTGTCATTTGTTATCTTGATTCCTTATGTTTCCTCTTGTTTCAATGTTGTACAAGGCATTAGGGCGCCTTTCAAATGCCCTGTTTTGAATAAAATTAACTTACCAAAAAAAAAAATTATTTCATCATACAAAAATAACAAGTCTCAAGTACACCTTATAATCTCCAAACTTCTCAAAGTATGATTAAACAAAATTTCACCTAATCACTTTCACTATAACCTCCTTCAAAATTTAATGCATAGGATAATCAAATTTCTTACTTATATCTCCTTACTCAAAAATTGCATTTAAAAATAATTAACATCAATACCCAGAAATAATGCAATTCACCTTTTTAAACCAAAATTAAATCATTCACAATATTTAACTAAGGTAAAAATAAAATATACCTTAATCACCTTATATCTCCCAACTCAAAAATTGCATTTCAAAATAATTAACATTATTATCCAAAAATAATGCAATTCACTTTTAAACCAAAATTAAATCCTCCACAATATTTAACTAAGAAAAAAATACCTTAATCACCTTATATCTCCCTAGGCGCTCACTATACAACCTTAGACCACGTGCACACTATATAAAAAAATTAAAGTACCTTTGCCCACTCCTTAGTAGGATTCGATCCCCTATCGAGCTGCCACCAGTGCCCTAGCCGTGACCTAACCACCACGTGAGCTAGGCGCTCACGTGGGAAGTGAAAGTGCCTAATGCGCTTTCTTTCTTCTCTTGGCGCCTAAAACCAAAACAAAAAAACTTTTGCCCTTGCTGCCGTTGAGACTCGAACTCGGAACCTTCGCTCACCCTGTGCCTTACACACCGACAATTTGCCACTAGCCCAACTAGTTGGTTGGTGACAAGGCTTTAGGATTTAATCAATTTATCGCTACATTTTCTTTCACATTTTAAAAAATTAAAAAACCTTTGTCTTATGCGCTCATGAATTTCGCATTCTACACACTTTCCAATATTCGCACATGCATGAAAATCGGAGACTTGCATTAATGTGGCAAGTCTTATGGTATTTATACCATATGCCACTTTCCTTCGAACATCGACAGGGGGAAGAAATATTTAAATCAAATTTGCACCCAACCCTACTTTGGGTTTAATAATTTTATTTTATAAATTAATTTATAATATAAATATTATAAATAATTTATTAATGACCTTAGGCTTTATTTTTAAACCTTTAATATTATAATAATAAATATTATAATATTTTTTCCTTTGGGCCTAGGTATTTTTCTTTTTCAATCTGACCACCTTTAATATTATAATAATAACTATTATAATATTATTTCCTTTAGGCCTGCTTTATTTTTAAACCTTTAATATTATAATAATTATTATAATATTATTTCCTTTGGGCCTAGGTATTTCTCTTCCTTTAGGATATTTAGCCATCCTTTTGATCAATCATGTGAAGCTTTTAAACCAAATATCTTAAGCTTAAAATATAAATATTTTAACCTTCCTTTTGCCAAATCCTTGCACTGATCACTGACACTGACTCTTGACATCAATGACAACACAACTACTCAAAATTTCCAACAATCTCCTCCTTTGTCATTGATGGCAACCATTTTTCTATAACCAATCCTTTTTACTTTTTCCAAAACTGCTCCCCTTGAGAAACTACTTCCCTGACTGAATGCTTTCCCCCTAACTCAAATATCTCACCCTTTTTAATCAATGGCAAAGAGCCACCTATGGGGATTGGGGCTAAAGATAAGACTCTTAGCTCAAACCCCTCCCCACATCCTCTCCTTGAGGTGGTTAATTTTGGGGTGGGAGTATCTCTACTCCCAGCATACACTGCTCTTTTCCTTTGTCCACCTTCTTCCTCAAATTATCCTTCTGATTCCTTTGAATATTCCTATTCCTGCTTGTCTTTGAAAATTTTTCTCTACACCAATTTACCATATGCCCAATATTATTGCACTTATAACACTTAATGTTGTGATTCCTTGAAGGTGCCAATATCTTGCAGTTCCTCCTGGTGAAGACATATCCATTATTGTCATGAAACATGCAATTAAATGCCTTATGACCAAACTAATTACAAGAGTAGCAATATCCTTGAAATAGATACCCATTTCTGAAATTTCTATTGGTGAAACCATATCCTTGTCTTTCATGTGTCCTTCACTGTGTAGCCTTGTGACCAAACCTGTGACATGAGAAGCAACGTCTATTGAAGGAACCTTGCTTTGAACCCATAGGTCTCTTAGTATCTTCTTCCCTATGATGTTTCTTGTTCCATATGTTCCTCATTTGTGCATTGTTCCTTTCCTTGTTGAACTTTCTATTTTCCAACTTATCCTTAGAAGTCTCACTTTCTCTTACACTCTCTTATTCTGAAGCTTCTTCTTATTTGGATCTTGAGATTGACTCCTCTCCTCGTCCTCTATATTCTTTTTTAAAACCAAGTCCTGTCTTGTTTGATGAAGATCTTTGTACCTTGATAATCTTATCTAAGTTCTTTGAGCTTCTCCCAAACCTGTGTATCTTGTCTTTAGACTCTTTTACTTAATTCCTTAGTGAAGCTACCTCATGCTCTAATACTTAACATTCTAAGACATTTTCCTTTAACTTTTCTTTAAGTTTCCTTGCCTTAGCTATTGAGCTGGTTAGATCTTCTATATGCTTTCCTTTCTCTTCATCATATTTTTAAAATTGAAGCTTGAGTTTTGAGTTCTGCTTTCTTAACTTTATTAATTCCTTAAGATAAAAAATTATCTCACCCTCAAGATCAACTTCTCCTTCCTTTTAATCTACCTCTATTCCTTTATCTTTAAAAATATATTCATTCTTTTCTGAATTATCTTCAATGGAAGCACTTCCTTCTTCTTCTATTGCCATAAGAAGACTTTCTTCTTTTGGACCTTCAAGAGTATCTTCAAATTCATCTTCACTAAAACTAAACCCATTCCTTGTACAATGGTCTTCAAGATAACCAAAGTTACCACACTTGAAACACTTGAGAATTATTGGTATCCTTTTTTTAACATTTTCATTTTCTATTGTCAAAAATAGAATTTCTTCATCTTCATTATCTGAGGATCTTTCATCACTATCACTTGAACTCTTGCTTGTCTTATCTACATAAAAAATCTTCTTATGTATTTGGAAAAACTTCTTTTCTTGCTTGTATTATCCATACCTGTTATTCTTTTGATACCTAGATTTTCTTGCTTCCTTGTTCTTATGATCCTATTTTTCTTCACCACTTCTATTTCTAGCTCCTAGACAATCAGATGCATAGTGACCATATTTACCACAATTGAAACATTTAACTGATTTTATACCTTTGTGATTTCTTGTGTCCTTGTTCCTTCTGCTATAGTTTGCTTCTTCATCACTTGATGACTCATCACTTGAATCCGTCTTCTTATCCTTTGTCTTATTTGCTACTTTAAAAGTTGCTTCTTTCTAGAAAATAGGATCCTTTCCTATTATCATCACAAAAGCTATGAGAGTTCCATGTAACTCATCCCTTGTCAAAGTTTCAATATCTTTTGTTTCTTCTATGGATGAAACCTTTTCACTATATCTCTTACGAAGTGACCTTAAGATCTTTTGACAAACATCTGATTCTTCAACTTTAAACCCAAGTCCTTGCATGGATTTAACAACCTCATCCACATGAAGTAAGTATGTAGCAATGTATTCCTCATCCTTCATATTTAGGTCTTCAATTTTTTTCTTGTGATTTTGCAATTTTACCATTTTGACCTTTTTGTCTCCCTCATATATTTTTTGCAACTTTTCCCAAATATTTTTTTCTGATGTGCAATGCATAACTTTTACAAACTCTAATTCATTGAAGAACACAAGCTTATACTGAGAGGAGGGGGTGAACAGTATAAGACTTAACCAATTAATAAATTTAACTTTAGATAGCAGTGGCATCAACACAACATTAATCAAGATAGAAAGCATCACATATTGAAGACCCATTTTTAACGTGGTTCACCCAAAAGGTTTGGCTACATCCACAAAAACTTTTCTCTAAAAATTACTCTCAAAGTTCTTTGGGAATCCTTCCCAAATACAATGTTTATGAGCCTCGGCCCAAAGGAGATACCTTCTCCCAAACAGAATTTATGAGCCTCTGCTCAAAGGAGATACCTTCCCTCTCGCTCTGGAAATGATCCCTCAGAAGATCAACTACCTCTACCTCTTGCCAGCATGTGGAACTCCTTTCCACCAAAGACCTCTTGTCTTCAATGCTTAGCCTAAGAGACCTCTACCTTCTCTGATCACGTCTACAGCAGCTCAACAACTAGATCTATCCTCAAGTTATTATCATAGAACCAATACATCTCTGTCCTTAATTTCTCTGATAGAACTATCAAACTCAGCTTCACAAGTCCTCTGCTCACTCTGTGCAATCACAGCCACATTTTGGTCAAACTTCAACCTTTGCACTGTCTGCACAATCACAGTGACACCGTCTTCGCACTCTTTGCTTCCTTTGCAATATTTCACACTTAGAATGATTCGATGAAATGCACTCTGCACACTACGATTGAATTTCACACTCTACTCTCGACGATCGAACTTCTTTCTCTGCGCACTCTCTGTGAATGTCGCACTTCAACCACAACCCATGATGCACCAAACAACTTCTCCCAAAAGCCCTCCTTTTATAACAGAATTTTCATAATGAAAAATTTAATCTTAGTCGACTGTTATACCAAAAGCAAACCCTAATCTTCATCGACTGCAATCCCTAATCTTCATCGGCTAAAATTTAACTTCATCAATTTCACTACCTCTGTAACTCTTCTGTAGCTTCTATCGTGAAACTACAACATGTCGTGATATCATGACACTTTTGCAACCATACACTTCCTTTTGGCTTTTGTCGTGATATCGTGACACTTCAGCCTTTGTCGACTTCAACTAAGCTCTTGTCGTGATATCGTGACACTTTTGTCTTTGTTAGCATCAACTTTGCTTTTGTCATGAAATCGTGACACTTCTCCTATAGAAGACCTACTTTCAGTTTCTATCATGAAATCGTGACACTTTCTCCAACCGTATGCTGCCATCTCAATCTATCGCAAAATCCTGACACTTTCTGCATCCGTAAGCTTTCTCTTCAAAATGTCACGAAATCACGACATTTCTTACTTCGAGACCTTTCCTTTGCTTCATGTTGCGAAATCATGATAGTTCTTGCTTGGAACATTTTCATCTGCAACATGTCACGAAATCGTGACAGTTCTCACTTCGAACTCTGTAGCATGTCGTGAAATCGTGACACTTTTCGTGTTACTTTCTCTCTCTTCGAACTTGTCGCGAAATCATGACAATTCACACTATGGACTCTCTCTTCTGCATTATGTCATGAAATCATGACACTTTTTCTTTTGGACTCTCTCTCTTGCAACATGTCGTGAAATCATGACACTTTTTCGTCCGTACAACCTTCCTTTTAATATGTCGCAAAATCGTGACATTTCTGACTCGAACATTCTCTCTCCTCTTTGATTCGTGAAACTATGACATGTTGCGATATCGTGATACTTTTCTAACTTGCTTTATCTCTCCTACTTAAGTCGTGAAAATGCGACATGTCGCGATATTGTGACACTTTTCTAACTTGCTTTCTTTCGAACCTGTCAAGCCGTAACATTCATCAAAACAAATTATTTTACATCAAATCAAATTCCTTCAAAAGCTTCTTGACATCAATGACAACTTATACACTTGAGCAAAGGCAATGTACCCAAAATTTCCAACAATCTCCCCCTTTGTCATTGATGGCAAACCTTTACTAAAAACACGTCTCAAGAGCCAAAACTAAAACCAACTGTGCTAACAACTGACAAACTGTGCCCACAACTGAGAATCTTCATTTGAAGTTTTGCTTCCCCTGACTTGAAGCTTTCCTCTTCACTTGAAGCTCTCCCCCTTACTCATATCTCTCCCCCTTTGTCATCAATGGCAAAGGGTCACCTTTGGGGCTTGGGACTAAGAATGAGCCTCTTAGCTTAGTCCCTCCCCCACCTCCGGATGAGGTGATTAAATCTGGGGTGAGAGTACAACTCCCAAATTTTCCCTTAGATACTCAAACGTATCTCTTGGAAGAGGTTTAGTGAATATGTCTACAATCTGTTCTTTAGTAGACACATACTCTAGCTTGACCTGCTTGTCTTGCACTTTCTCCCTTAGAAAGTGATACTTGATGGAAATATGCTTTGTCCTTGAGTGCATTACCGGATTTTTGAAAATACTTATGGCACTTGTATTATCACAAAATATGGAGATGGGTTGTTCATGCCTGACTTTGAAATCCTCCAAGGTGGTTTTCATCCATAAAACCCGTGTACACCCAACCATCGTTGCTATGTATTCAACCTCTCGCTATAGATAAGGAAACCGAAGGTTGTTTCTTACTTAGCCAAGAAACCAAACTCTTTCCCGTAAAGAATGCTCCACCACTAGTGCTTTTCCCGTCATTAATACCGCTTGCCCAATCCGCATCTCGTATAAGCCGTGAGGGTGAAATCATCACCTTTGGGATACCAAAGCCCAAAGTCCATAGTGCCCTTCGGATATCCGAATATCCTTTTAACTCGCTATAACATGAGAAAATTTTGGAGCTACCCAAATCTGCTACTAACCCAACCGCTCGCATGATATCCGGTTTGGTAGTCGTAACATATAATAAACTACCAATCATTGATCTCGTACAACCTCTAATCTACCACTGGAGATTCATCATCTTTACTCATCTTGCACCCTGTAATCATTGGAGTACATACTGATTTGTTGTCCATCATCCCAAATTTCTTCAACATTTCTTTGATATACTTTCCTTGAGAGAGAAATACACCATATTTTGATTGAGCAATCTAAAGACCTAAAAAGAATGACAACTCTCCAATCATAGACATCTCAAATTCCTTTTGCATGGTGTTAGCAAAATCTTTGCACATCTGAGTATTATTTCCCCCAAAAATAATATCATCAACATAGACAACCATAATCAACATATCATCATCTTCATTCTTAATATACAAATTGCTATCTGCCACGCCTTTCCTGAAGCCTTGCTCATGAAGATAATTGTCAAATCTTGAGTACCAAGCCCTCGGTGCTTGCTTTAACCCATATAAGGCCTTTTTTAGTTTACACACATAGTATGACTGTTCTGAGAGAGACACTCCTTCTGGCTATTCTATGTAGACTTCTTCTACCAACACCCCATTTAGAAAGGCCGACTTTACATCCATTTGATATACCTTGAATTATTTGAATCTTGAAAGGGCCAAAAACATTATGATAGCTTCAATATGAGCAACAGGAGCAAACGTCTCTTCGAAATCAACACCTTCTACTTGAGCATAACCTTTGCAGACTAACCTAGCTTTGTTTCTAACAATTTTTCCATCCTCATTGAGTTTATTTTTGAATATCCATTTTGTGCAAATGACATCCTTGTCCTTTGATCTTGGAACCAAATCCCAAGTTTCACTTTTCTCTATTTGATTTAGCTCTTCATCCATTGCTTTTACCAAAAACTTATCTGCACATGCTTCACTGAAATATTTTGGCTCAATCTGAGATAATAAAGAAACATTTGTAGAATCATGTGAAGGAATGACTCTTCTTCTTGTTTTCCCGCTATTTGGATCACCAATGATCAAATATTTGGGATGATGTTTCTGAACATATCGTGAAGGAGTTTTGGGAAGCGCTTTTTGTCTTTCCTCTTCTTCCTCTCGAAACCTCTCTCGAATTCTTCTTGACAAATTTCATCACTGAGTTCCTTGACTGGTTCTCTTATCCCTGTATTTTCATAAACTGTTACATTTATGCTCTCTACAACTGTATGAGTTCTTTTGTTGAAGCATATGTAGGCCTTGCTTTTTCTGGAATATCCAAGAAAGATTCCCTCATCACACCTAGGATCAAATTTACCCAAATTCTAATCTTCCCTTCCGATGAAGCACTTACTCCCAAACACTTTGAAGTATTTTACTGTAGCTAGTCTTCCTTTCCATAACTCATAAGGAGTTTTATGATGATTGACTCTAAGTTGGGCCCTGGTGATAATGTAGACTGCTATACTGACTGCCTCTTTCCAAAAGCCATCCGAAAGTTTTGATTCATTTAACATAGCTCTAGCCATATTTTCAATAGTTCTGTTTTTCCTTTCAACTACTCCATTTTGTTGAGGAGTTCTTGCTGCTGAATATTCTCTTTTTATTCCTTGTTGCTCATAGTATTCCACAAATTCATTTGAAGTGAACTCTCTTCCTCTATCTGATCTTAAGCATTTGATTCTCTTTTTAGTCTCATTTTCAATCATTTCTTTGAAAGCTTTAAATTTTTCAAAAGCTTCAGATTTTTCTTTGAGAAAAGTAACCCAAGTCATTCTAGAATAATCATCTATAAATAGCATGAAGTAGCTTTCTCCCTGAATGCTATGAGTTCTGGTAGGGCCACATAAATCAGTATGAATAAGATCCAAAGGTTTTGAAGAAGTTTACCCTTTTGATTTGAAACTGGTTCTGGTCTATTTTCCATGTTGACAAGGACCGCAAACGATGTTATGGGGCATTTTTATTTTGGGCAAGTCTCTAACTGATTCCTTGTTACTAATATTGATAAGATTATCAAAGCTCAAATGCCCCAATATTTTATGCCATAACCAACTCTCATATTATTGAGTTAGAAAACACTTTTTCTTTTTTATCTCACTTAGCATGTAAAGATTGTTTGGAGTCCTTGTAGCACTCGCAATGAGTTTTCCATTTTTTTCTTTACTTATCTCACATCTATCTGAAAAGAAAGATACTATGTGCCCTTGATCACAAAGTTGACTCACACTTAGAAGATTATGTCTTAGGCCTTCTACATAAAGCACATTTTCTGTTTTGGATTTTCCATCCAAACTGAGAGTCCCTTTACCACAGATTTTGGCTGACCTGTTATCTCCAAAATTGACTGTTCCTCTGTTTGTTTTTTTTAAGACCAAATTTTTTTCCTTTTCACCAGTCATATGTTTTGAACAACCACTATCAAGATACCATTTTTCTACTTTATCTTGAGCATGAAAAGCAGTTTGAACTATCATTGAATTAGATTTGATCTTATTTCTCTTTTTCGTAAACTCAAGGCTAGATCTATCCAAACTGCACATCCTTGCTATATGCCTAAAATTTTTGCACTTGTAACACATGACATTTTTATTCATAAGAGGTGCAAAAGAGTTAACATTTTCCTTACTATGGCTATTCAAAGACTTATTGCAATGCATAGCTTTGTGACCAAATTTCTTGCAGGAAAAACAATAGCCATGGAAAGTATTATGAAACCTATTTTGATGCCTTGGATGATTGTTCTTCTTGTGACCAACTAGAATCCATCGCTCTTCAGGATGAAGATTGATCTTGCTCGAAGACCCTATTTCATGAATGGTGATACCATCCTTCTTTTGCTTTTCACACGGAGTATTTGTCTGAGAGCCAACTGCTCCAACTTCACTCTAAGAGACATAACCCCTTCTTCTAGTTTCTCACAATCAGCTTCCTTTCCTTTTAGAGCCTCTGTCAGATCCTGTTCAACCTTCTTCCCTTCTTCAGCTAGACTTTTGAAGTCTATAACACTTTGATACAATTATGATCTTGCTATCTCTTCTTCCTGACATTGATGCTTGAGAATAGAATTCTCTTCGTTGAATTTCTCAAGCTTTCTCAAAGCCAAGAAGAATTCACCTTTGAGATCGAACTCAACCTCTTCATATCTTTCTGAGTCTGTATGTTCCTCTGATAGATCCTTCTCCAAGCTATTAGGCTCTTTCTGGAGAGACCCGCTCTGATACCAATTGAAGAACACAAGCTTATACTGAGAGGGGGGGTGAGTGTATAAGACTTAAACAATTAATAAATTTAACTTTAGATAGCAGTGGCATCAACACAACATTAATAAAGATAGAAAGCATCACATACTGAAGACCCATTTTTAACGTGGTTCACCCAAAAATGTTGGGATACATCCACAAAAACTTTTCTCTAAAAGTTACTCTCAAATTTCTTTGGGAATCCTTCCAAAATACAATGTTTATGAGTCTTGGCCCAAAGGAGATACCTTCCCCCAAATAGAATTTATGAGCCTCTGCTCAAAGGAGATACCTTCCCCTCTGCTATGGAAATGATCCCTCAGAAGATCAACTGCCTCTACCTCTTGCCAGCATGTGGAAATCCTTTCCACCAAAGACCTCCTGTCTTCAATGCTTAGCCTAAGAGACCTCTGCCTTCTATGATCACGTCCATAGTAGCTCAACAACTAGATATGTCCTTAAGTTCTTCTCATAGAACCAATACATCTCTGTCCTCAATTTCTTTAATAGAACTATCAAACTCAGCTTCATAAGTCCTCTGCTCACTCTGCATAATCACAGCCACATTTTGGTCGAACTTCAACCTTTGCACTATCTACATAATCATAGCGGCACCGTCTTTGCACTCTCTGCTTCCTTTGCGATCTTTCACACTTAGAATGATTTGACAAAATGCACTCTACACACTACGATTGAATTTTTCACTCTACTCTTGGCGATCGAACTTCTTGCTCTGCACACTCTCTGTGAATGTCGCACCTCAACCACAACCCATGATGCACCAAACAACTTCTCCCAACAGCCCTCCTTTTATAACATAATTTTCATAATGAAAACTTTAATCTTAGTCAGCTGTTATACCAAAAGCAAACCCTAATCTTCGTCAGCTGCAAGCCCTAATATTTTTTGGCTAAAATTTAACTTCGTCAGCTTCACTGCCTTTGTAACTCTTTTGTAGCTTCTGCCACAAAACTACAACATGTCACGATATCGTGACACTTTTGTAACCGTACATTTCCTTTTGGCTTTTGTCGCGATATCACGACACTTCAGCCTTTGTCAACTTCAACTAAGCTCTTGTTGCGATATCGTGACACTTTTATCTTTGTCAGCATCAACTTTGCTTTTGTCGCAATATTGCGACACTTCTCCCTTCGTCGACCTCCTTTCTACTTTTGTCATGAAATCATGACACTTCTCCTATAGAAGACCTTCTTTCAATTTTTGTCGTGAAATTGCGACACTTTCTCCAACCGTATGCTGCCATCTCAATCTGTCACGAAATTGTGACACTTTTTGCATCCGTAAGCTTTCTCTTCAATATGTCACAAAATCATGAAATTTCTTACTTCGAGACCTTTCCTTTGCTTCATGTCGTGAAATCGTGACAGTTCTTACTTGGAATATTTTCATCTGCAGCATGTCTCAAAATCGCGATAGTTCTCACTTTGAACTCTACAACATGTCACGAAATCATGACACTTTTCGTGTTACTTTCTCTCTCTTCAAACTTGTCACAAAATCATGACAATTCACACTACGGACTCTCTCTTCTACATTGTCACAAAATCGTGACACTTTTTCTTTCGGACTCTCTCTCCTGCAACATGTCACGAAATCACGACACTTTTTTCGTCCGTACAACCTTCCTTGCAATATGTCGTGAAATCGTGACATTTTTGACTCGAACATTATCTCTCCTCTTTGAGTCACAAAACTATGACATGTCACAATATCGTGACACTTTTCTAACTTGCTTTCTCTCTCTTGCTTAAGTCATGAAAATGCGACATGTCGTGATATCGCGACACTTTTCTAACTTGCTTTCTTTCGAACCTGTCAAGCCGTAACCTTCATCAAAAAAAAATATTTTACATCAAATCAAATTCCTTCAAAAGCTTCTCAACATCAATGACAACTTATACACTTGAGCAAAGGCAATGTACCCAAAATTGCCAACATTCATGTAAACCACTTAATATTACATTCATTGCTTTTGAATTGTTCAGATGTAAGAGCTTACCATATTTATCTGTAGGTGGAGTAGCTGATGGTGTGTATCCATCCTCAACTTCTTGCCATATCTCATTTCCTTATGCCATTAGGTAAATCTTCATTCTTACAATCCAAAATGCATAATTGTTTTAATCGAACAATGGTACCTTATTTACTAAAGATCCACTTTGAGAATCCATTTGTATTCCTGTAATATTTTTCTTCAAGCTGTTAAACTCTTCTTAAGGAACCTACTCTGATACCAATTGAATAACACAAGCTTATACTGAGAGGGGGGTGAACAGTATAAGATCAATTTTTACTTTTATTTCTCAAACAATATTATCCAATATATATCAATGGTAATATCAATTGCAATAATCAAAGCAATGCATAAATTATCACACACAATAGAGATACCAATTTAACATGGTTCACCCAATGTAGGCTACTCCATGAAGAAAATATTTCACTAAAATTTTCTCAACAAATATCTTGGGAATCCTTCCCTATTACAATATTTATAGACTTCTGTCCAAAGGAGATACAAATCCCCTAATATAGTTCATGGATCTCTATCCATAGGAGAACTATTTTCCATTTGTTGGTTCATGGATCTCTATCTATAGGAGAACTCCTTCTCCTTGGCTCTAGCTGGTGCTCTTCTAGAAGACTAATACCTCTACTACTTTGGCTTGTGGATCTCTCTCCATAGAAGACCTATGTTCTCACTTAGAAGACCTCTATCCTCACTACCTTGGCTAATGAAATCTATCCACTAGAGACTACTATCCTCTACTTTATCACTTCCAAAGCTTACTCTTAGCTCTGCTCAATCTCTGTCTCAAATGTGCACTAAAAAATATCTTTTTATCTAGCACAAATTTGCTCACAAGTCTATCTCTAGTTCCACACAAATATACCCTCAAATCTATACCAAAATTTGTCCTCAAATCTATCCTCAAGACTTAACACAAAGCTTGATCCAATCACAAATCAACTCTGCTAGATCTTTCCCAAGCCTTAACTCAAATCTTGAACAAATAAATCAATCAAATCTTCTCTCTAGTATTCTCAAAGAATTACCTCAAATCCGTACAAAAGTCCTCTTAAGAACTTGCTCAATATGCTCTCAAGTCTTCACCAAGACTTACCTCAAACCTGCTCAATAAATATTTACCAAGATTTACCTAATATGCTCAAAAAATCCTCCCTAGAACTTGTCCAATCTGCTCAACAAGTCTTCTCTAGACTTTCCCAATATGCTCAACAAGTCTTCTCTAGACTTACCTCAAATATGCTCAACAAGTCCTCCCTAGAACTTGTTCAATCTGCTCAACAAGTCTTCACCAATACCTTGTCCAATCTGCTCAACAAGTCTTCACCAAGACTTACCTCAAATCTACTCAACAAGTCCTCCCTAGAACTTGTTCAATCTGCTCAACAAGTCTTCACCAAGACTTACCTCAAATTTTCTCTACAAGTCTTCACCAAGACTTACCTTAAATCTGCTCAACAAGTCCTCCCTAGAACTTTTTTCAATCTGCTCAAAAAGTCTTCTCTGGACTTACCTCAAATCTTCTCTACAAGTCTTCACCAAGACTTACCTCAAATCTGCTCAACAAGTCCTCCTTAGAACTTGTTCAATCTGCTCAACAAGTCTTCACTTGTTATATATCCCTACTCAAAAATTACATTTCAAAAATAATTAACATCAATACCCAAAAATAATGCAATTCACTTTTTAAACCAAAATTAAATCATTCACAATCTTTAACTAAGGTAAAAATAAAATATACCTTAATCACCTTATATCTCCCAACTCAAAAATTATATTTCAAAATAATTAACATTATTATCTAGAAATAATGCAATTCACTTTTAAACCAAAATTAAGTCCTCCACAATATTTAACTAAGGCAAAAAATAACTTAATCGTCTTATCTCTCCCTAGACGCTCACTATACAACCTTAGACCATGTGCACAGTATATGAAAAAAATTAAAGTACTTTTACGTACTCCTCAGTGGGATTCGATCCCATGTCAAGTTGTCGCCAGTGCCCTAGCTGTGGCCTAACCACCACATGAGCTAAGCACTCATGTGGGAAGTGAAAGTGCCTCATGCGCTTTCTTCCTTCTCTTGGTGCCTAAAACCAAAATAAAAAAACTTTTACCATTGATGTTGCCGAGAACCGAACTCGAAACCTTCGCTCACCATGTGCCTTACACACCGACGGTTTGCCACTAGCCCAACTAGTTGGTTGGTGATAAGGCTTTAGGTCTTCATCAATTTATCACTGCATTTCCTGCTACCTTTTAAAAAATTAAAAAACCTTTGTCTTATGCACTCACGAATTTCGCATTCCACACACTTTCCAATATTTGCACATGCATGAAAATCAAAGACTTGCATTAATGTGGCAAGTCTTATGGTATTTATACCATATGCCACTTTCCTTCGAACATTGACGGGGGGAAGAAATATTTAAATCAAATTTGTGCCCAACCCTACTTTGGGTTTAATAATTTTATTTTATAAATTAATTTATAATATAAATATTATAAATAATTTATTAATGACCTTAGGCTTTATTTTTATACCTTTAATATTATAATAGTAAATATTATAATATTATTTCCGTTGGGCCTATGTATTTTTCTTTTTCAATCTGACCACCTTTAATATTATAATAATAACTATTATAATATTATTTCCTTTAGGTCTGCTTTATTTTTAAACCTTTAATATTATAATAATAAATATTATAATATTATTTTCTTTGGGCCTAGGTATTTTTCTTCCTTCAGGGTATTTAGCCATCCTTTTGACCAATCATGTGAAGCTTTTAAACCAAATTTCTTGAGCTTAAAATATAAATATTTTAACCTTCCTTTTATCAAATCCTTGCACTGATCACTGACACTGACTCTTGACATCAATGAAAACACTACTCAAAATTTCCAACACTCTTACTTGTTGGATAATATATTTACCACTGCGTAGGCAGCCACTACTTCGCTTGTTTCCATTAGAGAGTTATATAGAATTCATACAAATATTTTCTAAAACATCGTCTATATCCATTCCACAAGGCTCTTTCGTACCATGCTCTGGTCTACCATGACTTATGATTAAGTTACCTCTACCGATGTAACCAATGCATATATATGTTTCCTTTCCTATCCTTTTTCAGATCATGCTTTCTATATGGCGCACTCTCCATTTTACAGACACATCCTATCCTTGAAATTCTTTGCTTGGAGCACCAAATACGATAGGGATAATGTAGTTTGAAAATTATTTATGTCAATGTGACACAATGTTTAGAAAGAAAAATAAATATATAAATGAGCTATCTGATTACGAGGATATCCACACTGTGTGTTGCAACACTTTTATTACTTTGCTCGATTATATTATCTTCTTTTTGGACTTCAACGATCCTTACCTAGCCCATCATGGTATTGGTCCATGTTACATTGGAGCTATGCATCACTATTTCTAGGTAGGCATCACATCTACATATCCAACGTCTATGCTTTCTGAGGTATTTTCATCAGTCGATAACATCCAAACAGCACATGGCATTGTCATCGACCACCAACGACCTACTTACTATAACAAATGTTCAACATTGCACTCCCCTATCACCATTCTTCATCAAGACATCAACTTCACAATTTTAATTTCTACACCTCAGGGTTATGCATAAGGGGTTGGACTTAAAATTTACTTGTAAAAATGGTGAATCCTAATCAAAATCAAGGCAAATCCTAATCAAATAAAATCAATCATATTCACAAAGAAATTAAGGGTATTTGAAGCCCTAAAAAGTAAGGTCATATTTGAAACAAATTTTAACCTATTAAATCACCATATATCTTCATAAAAATACCACCATTAGATCAAGATCAAAAATAGCTTTCCAATAAGTATAGATATGCCTATGTTTGGATATATATTGTGGTGAATTGACCCTAAGAAAAAATTGGTCCTAAAAATTTTAGGTGAATGAGTCGATGTCAAGGGTCCTCATATTCATAAATTTCCAATTTTGGAAATCCTAATATTCACCCAATTTGCAAATATTCGCTAATGTGCATAACCTTGCTACACATTCTTCATTCATGGTGTGTACACTAGCATTCATCACTACGTGTTTGTATTGGTTGTGTGGAAACTGGGTGATACAGAGTTGCCCAACCATCACTATTCATGAAATTTGGGCATCAGTCTAAGTATCTTCTACATAGTTTCACATCAAAACTGAATGCATCTTCAATGGCGAGTTCTAGTATTAAGATGTCTGGCTCTTGCACTGGCAGTCCACACCTACATCCTCTTGGTAACATCTACATTTAGGTTCCCTACTACCTATTTATAGATATCTATACCTGGTCACTCATCCCAAATTATCACCCGTAGTTTATGTATTTATTAACAAATCCATCCAAGTCCATGTATGCTCAATTTTCTAATGCCAACAGTATTTGTTTCCATGCTACAACTAGGTTATTGCTTGTCACTTCGAATTAGCACATCCACATCTAACTTCAGCTCCATTTTTTTGTGAGTGTGGTGTTCGGACATCAATTCTGCATCATTGCTAACCTATACACTATTTTGTCATCGTATTATCCACATATTTAGTTGGGCTTTATGCATCTAATTTTCTCTTTGTCTGTTATGATGCTTTATACCACATCGACCTCCTTTGTTTGTTGTTTATGAGATGTTCTCTCCTCTGAATTACCTAATTTTCAAATTGGTCTGAGGTATATTGGGGTCCACGCGGTCACTACTTATCCTTTCCCACATCACCAAATATGGGGTCATCGCCCTCAAGGTCCATCACATTGGTGCTCTATGCATTGGGGTAATTTTGACATAGAGATAACTCATCAAAAGATCATATGAGGGCTCAACATGTCTATGGATCTGCGTTTTCATCAAGGCTAGCTACCACTTCATCCCTTCAAGGCTATCCAATAATGTGGAATATCTTCACTTTTCTTGGCACCCTGTCATCGTCGACCAAATATGTGCCATCCACATGTGTGTTTGGTTGTCATTATCCATTCACCCCTGCATTCGGCCTAGCCATGTCAATTGTCTGCGTGTCACACTTATTCATTTTTGTGTCACCACATCATGGGAGGGATCCATTACCTTCCACATAGGTCCTTTTCGGGATTCATCTAGTAGCACCTGCATGTTCACACGAAACAACATTAACGATCTTATAATTTTTGTTTTTTTTTTAATATATATATAAATATACATATATACATATTATTTTATCTTTTTATTTACATTTAATTTAAATATTTGAATTTAAATTAATCAAATTCAAACACCAAATTTTAAACCACACTACAAAACTAAGTAAAACTACAACCTAGAAAGAAAGTGGACCCACAAGACACTCAAAACGAACCAAAAATACCCAAAAAAATAAAATTAAAAGGTGGGTCCCCAATTATTGGGGCTAGTAGTGCAATGGCCATAACAAGTAGTGTCTTTGCAGAATATAAAGAGCATCTCATTAAGAGCACAAAATTTCTGGAGTATGAAGCTGGCCCAATCTTCCAAAGGAGTAGCTAAGGTAAGAAGGACAACAATAGTCGATATTGTGTCCTGGTAGAGGATAAAATATAAGATGATTCCCTTGGTTAAAAAACTAGAAGAAGATATGATAGTGGAAGACTATAAAATTGCTAAGAAGATTGAATATATAGAGCAACTGGCCATAGAGGATGTGATGATCATAGTCAAAGTAGAGATAGAAACTATGTTTGTAAAAAATGATATTTATAGGGAAAAGTTTGCAAAATTGGAGGAGAAGCATGCCAGGATTCTAGCTACTATCAAGGACCAAAAGAAATAGATACAAGCTTTGGCAAATGATGCTAAGAAATGGCAAAACAAGTTTGAAAAAATGACTGATTTCAAGGAACAGGCCCAAAATTTGCAAGAGCAAAATAAAATATATACAGAGTAAATTCAGGCTTTATGGTAACAACTCCAAGTTGGGAGAACAAAGGCAGCTAGATTCTCCAAGACCAAGGTAAAGCAATTCATAAGAGAAATATTATCAAAAATCTTGGAGAGATGCTCTGGAATCTAGCACATATTTGATTTCATGGATGAAGCCAGTGAAGTGTTGCCAATAACAAGAGAAGACATAAAAGCCATCATAAAATAAATATTTATGATTAATCCTAAGACCAACGAGTTCCTCAATTTATTTGAGGCTAAGTATAACCAGCTGGGTAAGTCTATTCCCAATAAGGATTGAAATACTTTGAGAATTATAGCCAGAATCAAGATGAAAAGGAATAGTTTACTTCAAAAGGGGTGGCCATTGATTGATAAATTCAATGAGGAGCTATAGAGGATCATTGATATCAATGAAGAGATGGTGCATTATGGTTTTAGAATATTTTCGAAGGAAAATAACATGATGATATCAAAGGAGGATTTCCAGAAGAGCATACAAACATTAATTGAAGATGAATAAAACGTAGATGCATGGCAGGAGCTGATCGACCAGGACAATGTCATTCAATTGATAAAGAGCACAACTAGATTAAAATATTTGATGATCAATTTGGCATAGTGGGGAACCAATTCCTCATATGATATGATGGTAGAGCTACGTTATGTCAATCAATAGCATTTAGAAATTCAAAATCCCACACTAACATATTGGAACAAGGCCATGGATATATTGAATCTAGCTAATAAGACTCTAAAAGGAAAACCTAAATCATGTTGAGCAAGGTGCAGCAAAAGAATTGCAAAAGTATTGTCATTGTTGTCAACACAGTCGATTGATGCGATTGATGCGATTCGGAGGTCGATCGGGATCAAGTGCGAGAAAGTTTCAAGGAAAACGAAGTGACCCAGATTCGAAAACTGGCAAAAATAGACAAGGAAGAAAACTGTCGCGATATCGCGACATGTTTTCTGTCGCGATTTCGCGACATGATCGAGGAGAGAGAAGGCGCAGCCGAAAATGTCACGATTTCGTGACATGTCAAGTTTTCGCTGAGGAGAGAGAAAATGTGTCGCGATATCGCGACAAAAAGTAGGAGAGAGAAAATGCACGCCAAATTGTCGCGATTTCGCGACATGATCGAGGAGAGAGAAGATGCGAGCAAAACTGTCACGATTTCGCGACATGCTGGTAGAGAAGAAAACAAAGGTGTAGCGATATCGCTACATGTTGAAATGAAAGGAAACAAAGGTGTAGCGATATCGCTGCATGATGAAAATACATGGAACTAAGGTGTAGCGATTTCGCTACATGTTGAAACAAGAAGAAACTAAGGTGTAGCGATTTCGCTACAGGTTGAAACAAAGAGAAAATAAGGTGTAGCGATGGCGCTACATGTTGGAACAAGGGGAAACTAAGGTGTAGCGATTTCGCTACTAGTCAAAAGTGTAGATCTGAAAGATGCAGCATTGATATTACAAGTTAAAATTTCATGAAAAAAGACAAGGTAAAAGCACAAGGCAAAAAGTTGTAGCGATTTCGCTACTGCATGGAGCAAAGAGCGTACGGAAGCCAGAAGCGTCGCGATTTCGCGACAAGAAGATTGATGACGTCAGCAAGAGCCGAAAGCGTCGCGATTTCAGACAAGGAGGATGATGACGTCAGCAAGAGCCGGAAGTGTCACGCGATTTCGTGACATGTTCCATTTTCATTGGAGTTGGCAAGGAAAGTTGTACGGAAGAACAAAGTGTCGCGATTTCGCGACATGTTCCTTTTCTTCTTGGCAAAGAAGAGTGTATGAAATCGGAAGTGTCACGATTTCACGACAAGCAGGATGATGACGTCGACAAAGTTGAAAAGTGTCACGATTTCGTGACAGGATGAAAGGAAAGCTGCTGGAAGCCAGAAGCGTCGTGATTTCGCGACAAGCATTGATGATGACGTCAGCAAAGTTGAAAAGTGTCATGATTTCATGACAGGATGAAAGGAAAATTGCTGAAAGCCGAAAGTGTCACGATTTTGTGACAGCATTGAGGATGACGTCAGCAAAAGCTCAAAGTGTCGCGATATCGCGACAAGATGCAGGGAAAGCTTCCAAGGGCCAAAATGGTCACGATTTCGTGACAACCTTCAAGGTGACATCATCAGAAGTCAAAAGTGTTGCGATATCGCGACGAGTAATGATCTAGCAGGTAAAACCCGTAGGAACATGCAAGGTGACACGTGTCAAAAAAGTAGACAGGAAAATCATGCAGCCAGTTACGTAAAAAGTAACTGAAGTCAGACAGACAGTTAATTGTTGACAGGTGTTGGACATGCATTGCAACAGACAAACATGCATAATTTAAACGCATTCGAAAAGCCGAATTTGAAGGATAATAAAAGCATTCGAAAGGTCAAATTTGCAGGCATTCTAACAGACGTATTTGAAGCATACAGAAAAGCCGAACATGAAGAATCGAAAAGCTTTCGAAGAATCATACATGGAGTTTCGAAAAAGAATTCGAAAAGCCGTATTCGAAGAAATTGAACAGTCAAAGTACATGAAACAAAATTGCCGTATTGCATGGTTTCCAAAAGACGTATTGCAGGGTTTCGAACAGTCGAAGTGCATGGAACCGAACAGCCGTATTGCATGGATTCGAACAGTCAGAGTATGTGATTCGATTGCATGCGAGATTGAAAGGTTATAAAAGAATAACCGTACGAGAGAATATAGTTTTCATTGTTAGAGAGAAATTCTTGTAAAAGGAGAGTTAGAAAAGAATCAAGAGAAAAATAAGCGAGCCGTGAGAGTGTGCGAGTTGAGTTAATTGCAGACCAGTCAGGGTCGTGCATAAAGTGAAGACATTTTTATGTCATTCAAAATTTATCAAGATTGCAGTCCAAGTTGGTGCTTGGTACTAGGAGTTGGTGCTCCATCTGTTGCAGCAGAAAATTACAGGGGTTGGTGCTCCTTCCGGTTGGTCTTTGGTAAAGTGTTTGTAAAATTGATTTTGCAAAGGCTGGATTTGGATTGGAGTCCAAGCGAGTCATTTTTGAGGAGTAGCCAAATTGGTGAACCTCGTTATATTGAGTGTTGTGGTTTGCTCTCTTGTTCAAGTTTTTTTTTCTCTTTATTTCATATTAAATGTCTGTAGATATAAAAATTTAATAGCTACACCGATTCACCCCCCCCTCTCGGTGTCATTGTGTAAACATCAATTGGTATCAGAGCACGGGTTCCTTGTACAAGCTTAATCGGCTAAGGAGATCTTGGAAGAAACAATGGCGAGGTGGTGAAGGATTTTCATCCAACAAAGCTCCCTTATTTGATGGAACAAATTACACCTTCGGAAACTCGGAATGCAAACATATCCGAGTGCATTGGGATACGATATTTGGGATTACGTAGATAGTGGATACACGGCACCCACTACCCCTCCAACGAGATCTGTCTTGAGAAAAAGAAATTTGAAAACAACTCCAAAGCCAAGAATGCCATAATGTGTGGGCTTGTTGACGGTGAACCGATAAGAGTCATGAGTTGTAAATCAGCAAAGGACATGTGGGATAAATCGAAGAGCATCCATGAAGGAGACGGTAAGATTAAGGAAGCAAAACTGCAAACTCATCGAGCACAGTTCGAAGCACTGCAAATGAAGGAAGATGAAAACATAGAAATTTATATGCTGAGAGTCAACGGAATTATTAATGCAATCAGAGGACTTGGTGAAGAAATTGATGATGCAGTTGTGGTGAAAAAGGTTCTCAGAACACTTCACAAAAGATTTAACTCCAAAGTCTCTGCAATAGAAGAGGCAAAAGATCTAAACGACTTCAGCATGGATGAGTTGCATGGTTCCCTGACAGCATATGAAATGAGAATAGGACAAACCAAGTCTGCAGACAGAGAAGCAACTTTTAAAGCACACAAGAATGTAAAAGCTGAATATGAATCTGAGGATGAAGGAACACTGGATGAAACGAGAAGCCAATTTTGTTCGAAAACTCACAAAAGGAAAAGGAAAATATAGAGGGAAGCTACCTTTTAAATGCTTCAATTGTGGAGGAGTCGGTCATTTTGCGGCCAAATGTCCAATGCGGGAGAAAACCAAAAATGGTGAAGGGTCACACCAAGAAAAAGGTGACTGGAAGAAGAAACAAAATTTCAGAAAGAATAACTTCAAGAAGAAAAGCTTCATAACCAAGAATGTCAGCAGTTCTGAAGAAAGCACAGATGAGGAGTCTGAAGAAGAAGGAGGTGAAGCTCTGTTCATGGCACTTGAAGAAGAAAGAACGAGAGGAAAATCGGGGAAGGTGATGAAAATTCCAAGGATGAAGTTGAAGTGTATTTGGAAGGAGAATTGGTTGCTTGCACTTGAAGAGTTGAGTGCGAGAAAGGAAGAAGAATAAAATTTTTCAAAGAAATTAGAGAATGCCACGGACATAATAAACAATCCGAAAATACGAGACGAGAGGAATTCAAGAAAATGTCCGAAGTTCTTGATGAACAATTAACTCGTAAAGACAGTTGAATGCGGCAAGCTAGAGGAAGACATCCTTAAGTTAAGGATGCGGTTAGAGGAGATGAATAGAAAATTAAGCTGTTTTCATAAGTTTGAAGAAAGTACTTGTAAAGTCTGGATAAAATGTTAAATAACCAAAGGCCTTCGGCATCAAATTTGGTTTAGGCTTTGATGAAGGAGAATCTTCAAAGGATTCAAAGAACTTGAATATAGAACCCACAAAGAAAGAAGAAAAGATCGAGGGTTGAACCGAGAAAAACAAAATAATGCAAAAGAAAACAATAATGCCAGATTCAAGAAGAATGCTGACAAAGATGGATTCACAAAAGTCACACATCCGAGGAGGAGAAGAGTCATGGCTCCTACTTCAAACTGGCAAAGACCGGCACCCAGGTTTAATCATGCATTTTCTGGTTATTGTTTTAAATGCAATGCTTATGGCCATAAGATTTCAGATTGCGGGCATAATGTATCTCAAAGGAATTTTACCAGCAGAAATGTTTTTTCTCCTTTAATGAATTATGCGGTTGAATGTTATAATTGTCATAATTTTGGACATATTGCTAGAAGGCTGAGAAGCACTTTTTCATCAAATAATTATCGAGGCGAGAAAATCTCGGCTAAGTGGGTTGAAACAAAACCAGAAATTTCCTGTAAAGCAGGCACATGCTAATGAAAGGACAAAGGCAAAACAAATAGCAAAATCTGCTATCAAACGAGAATGGAAAGAAAAGGAATCTTTGATTGTCCAGACCGCTTTTAAAGCTCAGAACAAATCAGCACCTTGGATACTTGACGGTGGTTGTTCCAGTCACATGACGGGTGACAAGCAAAAGTTTGAGAATTCTACGAATTATGAAGGTGGTTACGTGAAATTTGGAAATAATGATGGAGCAAAGATTGTTGGAAAGGGATCAGTCAAGATCAGTGATGGCAATATAAAATCAAAAGAAGTCTTGTTTGTAATTGGCCCGAAGCATAACTTGCTAAGTGTAAGTCAAATATGTGACGAGAGGTCATGATGTAATCTTCAAGAAGGAGGTCTGTGAAGTAAGAAAGACAAAAAATGGAAAGTTAATAGCCATTGGATTGAGAACTTCAGGAAATCCGTATACACTTTCAGAAGCTACGGAAGGAACATGCTTGATGGGACGGGAAGATGAAAACTGGCTATGGCACAAGAGGCTTGGGCATATTAGTTTTGACAATGCTGGCAAAAATCGGTTCAAAAAGAGCGATTAGAGACATACCAAACATTGGCAAACCCTTGTAAATAGCATCCGTGAGTCATGCCAAAAGGGAAAACAAACCAGAGCCACTTTCAAAGCAAAAGAATACTTCACTAGCAAGCCATTAGAACTAATTCACCCTGATCTATGTGGACCCATGAGAACTGAAAGCATAAATGGACACAAATATTTTATCTTTGTGTATAGATGACTACTCAAGAATGACATGGGTACTATTTACTGAAACTCAAGTCGGAAGCCTTTGAAATGTTTAAAACCTTCAAAAATCTTGTTGAAAATCAATCGGGAAAAAGAATTAAATGCCTAAGATCAGACGGGGGAGGAGAGTTTATCTCCGAAGAATTTGCGAGAATCATCTGTCAAAAACATGGGATAAGAAGACGAGTTTTCAGCAGCCTAGGACACCTCGGCGAGAATGGTGTTGTAGAAAGGAAGAATAGAACGGTGCGAGGAAATGGCAAGGACAATGCTTGCGAGAAAACAAAATAGGCGACGATTTTGGAAAGAGGCGATTCATACTGCGGTTTACATTCAAAACAGGTGCATCTTGAGACCACATGAAAGCAAAACGGCTTATGAGTTGTGGTTTGGCGAGAAAGGCAACAACAAGACATTTCAAAGTATTTGGCGGCAAGTGCTACATAAAACGGACTGAAGATAACCTTGGTAAATTTGAAGATAGAGCTGATGAAGGTATCTTTCTCGGTTACTCAACAAAAAGCAAGGCATACACATGTTACAACAAGAAGTTGAAGAAAATTGTTGAAAGTGCTGATGTAAAAGTTGATGAAGGTAGAGAACAAGAAACTACTTATCAAGAAAACTACCCTATGTATGAAGAAGTCATTGAAGGTGATGATGAAAAAGAAATAGAGAAGAATCAGAAAATTGATCCAGATAGTGTAAAAACTGAGATCGAAGAAGAAGAAAACGAGAAAATTTAAAACAGGCAATCGGCGAGAAAAATCATCCAAGTGAGCAGTTATTGGGGATCCCACCAGATGGTATTCAAACAAGAAGAACAGCAGTGAGGAACTATTCTCTGTTATCTAGTATTGAACCTAAAAATGTTGCTTGAAGCAAGCACTGATGAAAGTTGGATGAAGGCAATCAATGAAGAACTAGATCAGATAGAGAAAAACAATACATGGGAATTAGTACCTAGACCAACAAATAAAAACATAATTGGTACTAAATGGGTTTTTAGAAATAAATTGAATGAAGATGGGCAGGTTGTCAGAAATAAGGCAAGATTAGTATGTAAAGGCTATGCTCGGGTTGAAGGCATTGATTTTGAAGAAACTTTTGCACCGGTAGCAGGACTAGAGGCAATCGGGATGTTTACGGCATTAGCGAGTTCATAAAAACTTCAAAGTATATCAAATGGATGTAAAATCAGCATTTTTGAATGGAAAAGCTGGAAGAAGAGGTTTACATTGAACAACCCGATGGCTTCCAACTTGGTGAAAATCCAGATTTTGTTTGCGGGGTTAAAGAAAGCTTTATATGGATTAAAACAGGCACCCGAGCATGGTATGCAAGGCTGGATAATTATCTAATTAAACAAGGGTTTAAGAAAGGTTTGGTGGATAGAAACTTATATGTCAATTATTGTTCTTGTTGTTTATGTAGATGACATAATATTTGGCAGTAGCATGGATGAATATTGCAAAGACATATCAATTAAAATGAAAAAAGAATTTGAGATGTCAATGATTGGTGAACTTTCTTATTTCTTAGGACTGCAGGTCAATCAAAATGAAAAAGGCATTTTTATTTCTCAAGTTAAATATGTAAAAGAAATGCTGAAAAAGTTCACAATGGAAGACGGTACACCGGTCGGCACTCCCATGACAACGAGTCGCAAGTTGAGCAAGGATGATAAATCCCGAGATGTAGATCAAACAATGTACGGGTCTATGATTGGAAGCTTGCTTGTATTTAACTGACCACTAGACCGAGGATATATTACAAGCAGTATGTATGGTTGCAAGATTTCAGGCCAGTCCCAAAGAAACTCATGTAATTGCTGTAAAGAGGATTTTCAGATATCTTAAGGGCACTATGGATTATGGGTTGTGGTACCCAAAAGGTAAATATTTCACTTTGATTGCATATTCGATGCTGATTGGGCGGGGATGTATTGATGACGAGAAAGAGCACAAGTGGAGGAGCATTTTATCTTGGTGACAGGTTGGTAGCATGGCACAACAAGAAACAAGAATCAGTATCTCTATCCACTGCAGAGGCAGAATACATTGCAGCAACAACATGTTGTACTCAGATATTATGGATGAGACAAACGTTGAAAGATCTTGGTATTCAT
Organism: Wollemia nobilis; assembly: GCA_028583015.1. Lineage (NCBI taxonomy): Eukaryota > Viridiplantae > Streptophyta > Pinopsida > Araucariales > Araucariaceae > Wollemia > Wollemia nobilis. Next base: position 3,658,708 of record JAQPPZ010017206.1, on the reverse strand, counting down.
TTCAATGAACCAATTTCAATTAAGTGTGATAACACTAGTGCTATCAACATATCCAAGAATCCAGTAATGCATTCAAGAACCAAACATATTGCAATCCGATATCATTTCTTGAAGGATAAAGTTGCAGAAGGAGAGGTTAAATTGGATTTTGTTCCAACTACAGAGCAAGTAGCTGATATATTCACAAAACCTTTGCCTAAGGAAGTGTTTGAATACCTTCGGAAGAAGTTGGGAGTAGTCACACCACCCAAGCACTGACTAGCTATGGGAAACACATTCTCAGGGGGAGCATTCAAACTTTTTAAGTCTGAGAATGTTGTGCATAGACTCAGGGGGAGTCTACAGCAGCCCTTTGGTATTATTGGCAAAGGGGGAGAAGAAATTAAGCAAGGTTGCGGTGTGTTGCCAACAATTCCAAAGGGGGAGATTGTTGAGCAAGGTGCAGCAAAAGAATTGCAAAAGTATTGTCATTGTTGTCAACACAGTCAGATTGATGCAGTTGATGCAGTTCAGAGGTCAGTCAGATCAAGTGCAGAAAGTTTCAAGGAAAACAGAAGTGACCCAGATTCAAAAACTGGCAAAAATAGACAAGGAAGAAAACTGTCGCGATATCGCGACATGTTTTCTGTCGCGATTTCGCGACATGATCGAGGAGAGAGAAGGCGCAACCGAAAATGTCGCGATTTCGCGACATGTCAAGTTTTCGTTGAGGAGAGAGAAAATGTGTCGCGATATCGCGACAAAAAGTAGGAGAGAGAAAATGCACGCCAAATTGTCACGATTTCGCGACATGATCGAGGAGAGAGAAGATGCGAGCAAAGCGTCGCGATTTCGCGACATCTTGGCGAAGAAGGAAACAAAGGTGTAGCGATATCGCTACATGTTGAAATGAAAGGAAACAAAGGTGTAGCGATATCGTTGCATGATGAAAATACATGGAACTAAGGTGTAGCGATTTAGCTACATGTTGAAACAAGGAGAAACTAAGGTGTAGCGATTTTGCTACAGGTTGAAACAAAGAGAAAATAAGGTGTAGCGATGGCGCTACATGTTGGAACAAGGGGAAACTAAGGTGTAGCGATTTCGCTACTAGTCAAAAGTGTAGATCTGAAAGATGCAGCATTGATATTACAAGTTAAAATTTCATGAAAAAAGACAAGGTAAAAGCACAAGGCAAAAAGTTGTAGCGATTTCGCTACTGCATGGAGCAAAGAGTGTACGGAAGCCAGAAGCGTCGCGATTTCGCGACAAGAAGATTGATGACGTCAGCAAGAGCCGAAAGCGTCGCGATTTCGTGACAAGGAGGATGATGACGTCAGCAAGAGCGTCGCGATTGTGACATGTTCCATTTTGGAGTTGGCAAGGAAAGTGTACGGAAGAACAAAGTGTCACGATTTCGCGACATGTTCCTTTTTCACTACTACTGGCAAAGAAGAGTGTACGGAATCCGAAAGTGTCACGATTTCGCGACAAGCAGGATGATGACGTCAACAAAGTTGAAAAGTGTCACGATTTCATGACAGGATGAAAGGAAAGTTGGAAGCCAGAAGCGTCGTGATTTCGCGACAAGCAGGATGATGACGTCAACAAAGTTGAAAAGTGTCACGATTTCATGACAGGATGAAAGGAAAGCTGTTGGAAGCCAGAAGCGTCGCGATTTCGCGAAGCATTGAGGATGACGTCAGCAAAAGCTCAAAGTGTCGCGATATCGCGACAAGATGCGAGGAAAGCTTTCGAGGGCCAAAACGGTCACGATTTCGTGACAACCTTCAGGGTGACGTCAGCATAAGTCAAAAGTGTCGCGATATCGCGACGAGTAACAGTCTGCAGGTAAAACCCGTAGGAACATGCAAGGTGACACGTGTCAAAAAGCAGACAGGAAAATCATGCAGCCAGTTACGTAAAAAGTAACTGAATTCAGACAGACCAGTTAATTGTTGACAGGTGTTGGACATGCATTGCAACAGCCAAACATGCATAATTTAAACGCATTCGAAAAGCCAAATTTGAAGGATAATAAAAGCATTCGAAAGGTCGAATTTGCAGGCATTCTAACAGACGTATTTGAAGCATACAGAAAAGCCGAACATGAAGAATCGAAAAGCTTTCGAAGAATCATACATGGAGTTTCGAAAAAGAATTCGAAAAGCCATATTCGAAGAAATTGAACAGTCAAAGTACATGAAACAAAATTGCCGTATTGCATGGTTTCCAAAAGACGTATTGCGAGGGTTTCGAACAGTCGAAGTGCATGGAACCGAACAGCCGTATTGCATGGATTCGAACAGTCAGAGTATGTGATTCGATTGCATGCAGGATTGAAAGGTTATAAAAGAATAACCGTACAAAGAATAAAGTTGCTGTTGTTAGAGAGAAATTGCTGTAAAAGGAGAGTTAGAAAAGAATCAAGAGAAAAATAAGCAGAGCCGTGAGAGTGTGCCGAGTTGAGTTAATTGCAGACCAGTCAGGGTCGTGCATAAAGTGAAGACATTTTTATGTCATTCAAAATTTATCAAGATTGCAGTCCAAGTTGGTGCTTGGTACTAGGAGTTGGTGCTCCATCTGTTGCAGCAGAAAATTACAGGGGGTTGGTGCTCCTTCCGGTTGGTCTTTGGTAAAGTGTTTGTAAAATTGATTTTGCAAAGACTGGATTTGGATTGGAGTCCAAGCAGTCATTTTTGAGGAGTAGCCAAATTGGTGAACCTCGTTATATTGAGTGTTGTGGTTTGCTCTCTTGTTCAAGTTTTTTTTTTCTCTTTATTTCATATTAAATGCTGTAGATATAAAAATTTAATAGCTACACTGATTCACCCCCCCCTCTCAGTGTCATTGTGTAAACATCAAATCAAAGGAGTCTAGAGACAGGGAAGGACAACAACATATAGAGGAAGCAGAAGAGGAAGAAGAACAAGATCAAAGTGAGTAGGAAGAGGACCAGGAAGTATAGGGAAATGAATATGTAAAATAGGAAGATAAACATGAAGAGGAACAAGAGGGAGAGGTTGAAGGAGAAAATGAAACCATAAATCTCTCAGATGACGAGGTGGTAGAAGATGCTGCCCAAGGTCAAGACCATTCATAAAGGTAGAAGTGCCAATAATTTATTTGTAAATTCATAAGTTTTGAATATTATTAATTAGAAGTATAAGCTATAAATGTAGTTTTGTAGGAGCATTTTTTAGCTTGATAGTGTCAGAAGGCAGAAAAGGCATGAGCTTGTCTGAGCATGAAAAAGTTGTGAAACTGGAGATAGCCAAGTATATAAAATAACATGCTCCCATACATTTTGAGTATAGAAATAGCTACTTCAAAGCATGGTTTCCATGTGAACCATTACTCTCTGAGTGTTCCAAATATTAAATTAAGAGAGTGGGGTTTGCAAGGAAGTTGTACTTGGAAGCATAGTTCACAACCAACTGAAGTGAAAATAACCTCATGCTAGTCAAACTAGTCAAACCTATGTTAGCGAAATTCAAAGTTATAGATTATAAAGAGGAGAATGCAATGAAACTTGAGAAAAGCAACAAAAAATAAAGTAATACCAAACATCACTGAAATCAAGACTCATCTATATTTTTAGTTGCAAATCGATAGCAAAAAATCTTCTCAAGAACACAGGATGATCCAGATCAAATTGTAACCATCTCAGCTATGAAATTCAATTGAGAGTTGAACATAAATTGCAGAGCTTAGAAGTTCAGTTTTCATGGATTACAACTTGATTTTCTTTCCTAAAAACCAATGAGATACTTCCACCTCAACATTTTTCTGATCTGGCAAGGAATTCTTTGTAATGTTCCAATTCTTTACTATCATTGTAAAATCTAAATAATGAGGTTGAATCCTCATGTTTAAGGGTCAGCTCTAGAGTGTTTTCCTAATATATTACTGTAATTGCTACGAAATAAATAGAAGTAGCATTGCTTGGATGTTTACCTCTAAATATTATCTTCATCAACTCTTAGTTTATTCTATGAATGTATTTCTATTACTGCTATTATGATTAATAAATTCTTCTGATATTGGTTTGCTGATTTGGAGCACCTTGGAATAGTTCATGCTTGAAAAAATATTGTAGAATAATTCTATTTCTATTATTCTACTTGTTGATATAATTCTTGTATTTGGATTATTAGCATTTATATGTATGAAATAGTTTTTTGAGTGTTTCCTTAATTTAATGGTGAAGATAGTGAGTTTTGATTGCTGTTAGTCTCAATTGTGGCATACTAGAAATGTGATTGATCAAAATATTCTTGCTATTTGTCAATGTTGTTAGCTCCATTTGGCCATTATTTTATCAACTATTTTCTAACCCTTTTCTCTTTTCTATCCCTAAACTTACACATTATTTTGAGATTAGTTGAGTCAACACCTACATTAATTGACAAGGTATACCAGCCTACTCTAGAGGTTGGATTTAAGTCAATCTCTAATCCATTCATTTTCACGGTTTGATCTGTGATTAGTGGGTATGCGCCTCCTATAATTCAAATATTCATAATCATAGTTCAAGTTTACCTTGATGTCAATTTAGACCCCAACATATCCTTTTGCTTGGGAAGAAGAGTGCTGACGTTCAACTTTCCTTGGCTGATTTACCCTATAGATATTATGCCTTTTGAGGCACTTTCAAATCTTCTATTTTTCTATAAAAACATGATTAGGATAGTTCAATAAAATGTACCATAAAACTCCTTTAATGCACTTGCTTTTGCACTCTTTTTTCATATCTGAAATTCTAGTTTTGTGGCAGATTTTTTTCTGCAATATAAGGGTTTTGAGGTTGTCTTTTATGAGTAGACACCTTCCCATTTTTTCTTGGACACTTTTGATAGCAAATCCAAGCTTAGATAATAGTAGATATAAGATCCTAATTGATGTAATTTTCTGCACTTCATTTTCTTGCATCTAATCTTGTAATGCTTTGGATTTGAGACTCACCAAGTCTCAATCTTTGAAGCTTCTATTTCTGTTTTTGGTTAGTTGTGTTCTTCTCCAAGTTTTGGAGGATTCTAAACTTTTTTGTTGGATTCTCTTGGACACAATGTATTGCATAGTTCTATGCTTTAATAGTGTCTTTAGACACATGATTCAAATCAGATTTTGTGCCCTTCTCAAAAACACAAAACTAATTTCTTTTGAGAGTAGTATAATAGTGCAAATGAATCTAACAATATTTCACTTTTAATGCACTAATAATTACACCTTATCACTTCAATCAACTCTCAAGATAATGCACTTAATCAAGTTACTACAACTAATCAATAATAATTTGAAATGAACCTTCAATAATTATTCTACAATTTCCTTACAAACAAAGTTGTAGGGACTAGTATTCTTTTGCTTTCCAAAGTAGATGATAGGTAGTTTATAGATAGGTGTAATGCATAAATCTAATCAAATCCTAATGTACTAATTCACAAATGAACCTTAAAAGAAATCATTATATTTTTGCACTTTTAAAGATTGTAATCTAATATTTCTTACTGCAACTTTGATCCAAATTAAGGTGCTTTAATAAATATGATAAGTAATCCAATTAATGAATCTACTTGCACCAATAGTTGCATACCTATTTTTTTGAAAGCTTTTGTAGCTGTTTTGCAACATCTATGGAGGATGTATTTTTTTTCTTTCTGTAGACTTTCCTAAACAACTTCTTATTCACCAAAATATTATCTTGAACTTTCCTTCATGATCCTGGGATTTGGTGGTTTGTTCTCATTTTGTAGTCTCTTTTTGCTGTATATTTGAAGAAGTATTTGTCTCTAAAATGGTACCTTCTTGTTGTGAGAGGTAATCTTCAGATATCTTAGATCTTATAGGCTTATCCTATCTTCAAGTATTCTTTTCAAATTCTATTTTCAAGCAGGATCTTCTTCTCAAGATTATAAATATCTTGATGTCTTCACTAGATTCTTCTTATGGGATTTGACACTTCTTGCCAAATTATTAATCTCTTAGGCTTGTTGTCATATGGTGACAATTGTCTTAAGTCCTTCACTATTAGGGGCTTCTCCTTGGTAGTGTATTTCTCCAATGAGTTCTCCTTTGATGATTTCTTCAGTAAGGCTCTCCAAGCCTTTTATTGGATGCTCATTGAGACCTCCCCAAGGTCTTTGATCTTACAACTTCTTCTGGTCTTCCTTGAGACCTTTTATTCAATCTTATGCTCCTAGAAGTGTTGGCGGTGAGATCTTCCTTTGGATATTCAATTTTGCTACTTCTGAATTTGAGTAACAATCTCCTAGTCCTTCTTATTCCAATGTTGGAAGTTCTTCAATGATATCTCCTCATGATCTCTTTGGCTTTGCTTCAAGTGCTGGATTGATTCTGAAGAAAATAATATTTCTAAATTTCTTGTAGGAAGTTTCCTGATTCACTGAATTTCCTTTCCATGCAACAATGTATTAGTACTAAAATCTTAATCTTATTTTGAGTCAAATACTCACTTGTGGAGTCTTCTTCGGGATCAAGGCTTATAAGGCATTTTTTTCAGTGGCATTTTCTTCAATATCAAGGCTTCTATGGCCATCTCTTCAATATCAAGGTTTTTTTGGCCTTTTTTAGGATCAAGGCTGCTATGGCCTTCTTCTTATGGATTTAGTATTCTATGGCCTTTTCTTTTGAATCAAGGCTACTATGGCCTTTTCTTCTTGATTTAGGCTTCTATGGCATTTTCTTCTTGATCAAGGCTACTATAGACTTTTCTTCTTGATCAAGGCTACTATGGACTTTTCTTCTTGTGTGAAGTTCTCAATTTAGTAATGGAGATCTTCAGTCGTCTAACTTCACCACAACTCTTTTCTATAAGTCTTCTTCTACAACATTCTTCTCTTGAAAAAGGAACTAATATCTGAACTATGAAGGCATGTTGACCTTCGGGTAATGAATTTGAAGTCTCCTAGCTTTCCATTGTAGGATTCCCAATCTTCTGAGAATTAGTTTTTTGCAACAAAATAAAATTTGGGCAAGAGTTAAGAAATTCTAGATATCCTAAATTATCTTCACTAGTTTATTTTTCAATCTAGTGGATTGAATGTTGATTCCTAGTCTTCACGAGTTTTTCTACAACTCTGTGGAAAGACTCTAGTCATATGCAATCTTAGTATTTTTGAAACTATGATTTCTTTAAGTCCTCACTTTTGGCTCTCCCTAATTCTAACACCTAGACTCTTCTAAGAATTTTTTATAGTGACTAATCCATCAATGCATCAGGTTAACAAAAAACTTAGGATCAATGATAATGGTGGTTTTCCTGTGGCTAAATCTACTATAGCTCTGATACCACTATTAGCTTTTGATGCAGTATGCAATGGGAGAAAACATTCACAAGATGCATAAATAATATGAAAGAAAGTAAATCTATGAGATGATTGAAATATGCTATAAATAAAAATGATGAAAATGAATATAATGTAGCTATGGAGGAAATGAACGCTCCATGAATAATGCTACCAGACTACATTGCACCCATCTCAAATATGGGTGATTGTATCTATGCTATGCTATGCTCTTATATGATAATGATTATCAATGATATTTATACTATTACAATGAGGTCATTATATAGGAATATAAGTTCCTTGGCCAACACTCTATCTAGCTATGCAAAGGACAACTTGCACATATACAACTTGCACATTGACACTTGTGCATTTATTACATTGCATGAAGTAAATAGGTAACCTTCCCCTAAAGGAATTTAATGTCCTAAGTTTGTACCTTGGTAGGTATATTGACATAACCTAAATGATGTAATATAATATATTTCTAACATTCTTGAGATTCTAACTTTTGACTCGCTCATTTACTTATGCTTTCAAGTAGATTTCTACTGCAAGTTACTATTTTGACTATTTTGGTGCTTAGTGATTGTTGCCCTTGGGGATTGAGTGAAGAAGTCTTGATGATTGAATAGATCAACCATTTTGGAGTGCTTATTACACCTCTTCATTTCTTCTTGCTTGCTCCATTAGCTCATCAAGTCTTGTATACATTTTAGTACATTTAAAACTTTATTTTATGCTTTTTGCACCTTATTTTTTGTTGTTTTAGGCCCAAAAGGGCATCTAAACCAGATTTGTGTCCCGTATATACAGGGTGAAAATTTGGTCAGCTAGATTCATGCCTCCTAGTTATAGAGCATAAATTTGGTAAAATTAGGATTTTGGGGTAAGATTTGCACTTTGAAACCCTAATTTACACCCTACATTGAAGCTTTCTATTGTTTCCATCCTAGTTGCATTTCATATTACTATTGCATATCTATTTTACTATATTTGTGCATATTATAAAGGTCAAAAATCATTTTGCTTTCAAATGATCAGCTAAAATAACCAAGGGGGCTTGAATGCTGCACCTCCAAGCTCAGCTATATAATAGCCTAAGCTAACCCCCAAACACTGATCAAAAATTTTAGGATTTTGTGAAGCTATTTTGTAGGGTTGGAGTTATTGGATATTCAATATGAAAGATAAATATTGGATCAACCATTGTATAAGATAAGTGCCCTAATAGATCTTTAGATTGTTTGTTGTTTGCTTTCTACCCACTTTTGTGAAAAACCTAGATTATAAACAAGGGTAAATATTTAATTGAAATTCTAGGCATTTGAAAGAGCAAAAGCATATAGTGTGCATCTAGGGTTTTAATATTGTTTGTGCATTCCCTTGGACCCTTGCTCAAAATCTTAATTTTGTAATCTAGGGTTAGATATCATTGAATCAAAGAATCATACTAGGCTTAACTCTTGTATTCTTACATATTATATCTTGCATTGTTCTTTCATTTTTATAGCTTAGTATAGAAAGACCAAACATAGGTGTATGATTAATTGAACACATCAAAACACATTCCACCTCAAACTTGGAGTGGGTCGACGAGTCCTAAAACTATTCCTAGAGAACCCTCCCCCCTTACATTGAGTGTAGAGTCATAATGGACACCACGGTCACCTTAGGGCTCCCAGTGGATCTAGCCTGAGAATTGTACATGGTGCATGGTTTTCCACCTCTACATCTTTGGTGAAACCAACGTGAAGGACACATATTAGTGGCAAAATTAGGAAGCCTTCTCCTTTTTCTTCTCTTTTGAAAATTTTAAACAAGACCACTAATTCTATCTTTTAAGATAAAAAACATTATAAAAACATCTTGAAAATATTTTGTTTGTTTTCGTTGGTCTTTGGATTTCTTCCTTTTCCACTCTATCCCATTTATCCCTCCTGATGGCTCCCAACCTTAGGAGTGGGTAAAGGCTTTTAAGCTCTAATGATATCTTCCAATAATATGATAAAATTGATAGAGAAAATCATAATCTTCAAGAAGAGGAAAATGAAGAGATTGAGAATAGCCTTGATCGTATTAGGGGACCCAATGGGGACCTTACCTTTAAATATTTTGAACATATTTGGAGCTTTTAAAAGCATCATAAGGATAATTTGCATAAATCTATGGAAGAGGAAGCCCAACTTAAAGAAAACATCTCGTCATCAAATTATTTCCCCTCAAGATGTTCAAGGTAAATCATTGATTGAATCTTTGAATCATGCTAATTTTTCCATAAACCAACATATGCCACTTCTGTAACTACCAATATTGGAAGGAGTCCACAAGTCCATCTAACTAGTAGTATCACTCAAAATTACTTTCAATTTACTCCTCAATTTATTAATCTCAACAATTTTGCTTCTACTCCACCAATTTCTAGTTATCCTCTCCAACAAGATACCACATATCACAATAGTATCAATACCTCCAACATGGGCCAAGTATCTTTTCAACATCATATCTTAGAAAATATAGGGGTATTACAAAGCAGTAATCCTGAGGTATAAAGTTTAACTAATATGGTGACCCTATAAAGAAATATGTAATTAGCCCCTAGACCCTATAGTTACTGCTAAGCCTTATCCAAAGCATTTTTCCATGCTAGTTCTACCTATATATAAGGGAAAAATAATCCAAATGAGCATTTAAGAAGATTTAGAATAACTTGCTATGTGAAGATATGAAAAAGACCATACATCCAAGCACATAAATATTGAAATATAGCAATAACAATGAAACCACAAATATTAAGAACAAAATATATATAACATGAATTATGGTGTCCTTTTATTAACAATGATATCCATTCTTTCTCATGAGGTTACAAGATAATCCCTCTTAGGGATGTGCTACCATTCTTGATACAATGAATTACACATAGAACCATTTGGATGTAATGCGTAGGATCTTATTCAAACCCACGAATCGTCTTGAAGAGGGTTTTTTGTGACCTCCACAAGGGGTGATGATATTGAGTCTTTTATGTTGTTGTCTCCTTGTAGATACCTAAAATATGCACACAAAGAAACTTAAAAGGTATCAATAGCATATGAATAGCCTTCCAATATAAGGCCCATGTCCATGATAAAGAATGATGAAGAAAGCTGAAATATGATAAAAAAATGAATAAAATGAAATCTAAGTATGCTAGGAAGTAAATGAAATGCTACTAAAACTAATTAAAGAAAGAAATAAAGGAAAATAAATCTCTTACAGGAGGCCATATCTATGCAGGATGGTCTCACCTAATGGTCGTCTCAAGGTGAGACAGTTGCACTTGCGGGCCATCTTGGGGTAAGATGACCACTGAACTATGGATGAATTCATTGTAATCGATGAGAGGCATCACTGGGTTTTGATTTGTATGATTTATGTTCAAGGGTATAATCATGAAGAATGACTTGATGATAGGATTTGAAACAAAGCAAGAGTGTTGTATGGTGCAAGGAGTGCAAATTCTATCTTCAATATTTGAAATGGTTCATTATCACACTTATAAGCTCCATGGTTAAAATATAACAACACTTCATTGCTTGAAACTTTGAAGACTCTTTGATCTTAAGTTTGGTAGCAATTTTATGCTTAATACTTGGACCCTTTTCAATGAGGGTAAGACATTCTTAAATAGACTTCCCAATGAGAGTTTAAGGCTTCCTTGAGAAGCCAAGAAATGGTTGGAAATCAAGAAACATAATCGCTTATTGATAACCGTTGCACCGTTATCCATTGTTGGAAATTATAACTGCTTAAACCATTGCTTAGGATTAAGATTTTATTGTTTCAAGCATGATCATATTGAGGTGGGATGAACATGATTGTAAGCTATCTTAGGGTGAGATAGTCATAGTTGGATGTCATCTTGGGGTAGACGATCTCTATTACAAAGAGAAATTTATCTCTATTTAAGTGGTGAGAACCACTATTGAGCCCTAAGGCTACCCAAGGTGGGTCATATGGCCTGATAATGTGTCCATACAGGTAGTCTCCTAAATATGACATGTTTTAGGTGTCTACAAATACCCCTTTTTGGGATGCATTGTGTGAAAGCACAACGTAGAGAAAAAATAGATGACCTAAAGTCAAGTTGAGGGTTGATGGTGTTCATTGATCTAATCAATGTTGGATGCCCCAATAATGGAAAGAGCATGCATTTTTGAATCATTACTTCCAAATTGTTTGGTGGACTTAATTTCAAGCAAGCCTTTTAGTCGAAGGAATCATTAGCTTTGGGCATATCTGATCTTGACACTCTAAAAACTTTCTAGGTAGGTGATTCTATAAGTCTAGGGTTTTCAACCATGCCAAGCATAAGTTAAAATTTTTTCTTTTTGCCCTAGTAAATAGGGAAGTGTATGATAGTTGTTAATAATGCTTATTTGAATGAATGCAATTTGTGTGATTGAGTGTTTGTTTATTGATTTTGATTATGAATTCTATGATTATGACTACCCCCTCAAGTGATGAGTTGAAAGCACTGAGTAACTTGACCAAGATAACTTATTTTATGTTTTTTTAGGAATTTGCAAATGTGAAATGGGTAAAATCCCATTATATCTATGATTTTAACCATTATTGATGATTGTACATCTCTATCCCTTCAAGTAGTCTAGTTGCATGGATTTATTAGGAAATTAATGTGATAACAATTCAATTTTTGGATGAGGTAAATCACTATATTAGATGATCTCATGAAGTTGGGTGGATGAAGGAAATGTATATCTCTATCCCACAAAGCAATCCGGTTGCATGGCTTTCTTAGGGAATTGATATGATACCATTTCAATTCTAGTTGGAACTATTTTTGGTTCAAGTGACCTTATGGTAACCTACCTGTTGGTCACCAATTTGGTACTGTACGTAGGGTGGGGAGGGTGGATAAATTCCAAGCAACATAGAACAACCATCACATTGGGATGGAGAGGATGATCTCTGGAGGATATCAATTCCTTTGAGGGTGTTTATAGCTACTCTACGTCACAAAATAGGGAAAAGAAAAAGAGAAGGAAAGAAATAAAGGGACTCACAAGGATAGGTATAGCCACATCAATACCTATGCAGGCAACACACCCCATATGAACACAGACCCTAAACCTAAGATATCAGCCAACTGTGCCTTAGTTCTAGCTCCTATGGAGGTGAATTCCAGAACTAGTGAATAGGTGCATGAGATCCAAGATGCAGAATTAGAGCACTCCTATTTGATTGGCATTAGCAAAAATAAACCCCCAACCCATATTAGTGAACTCATAGTCCTGAGCCACTCAAGTAAATTCCATAAAATCTATATAGTAGAATAACATGGGATAAATTAAATGACTAAACAGTAACGAGCATTCACACATTCATTAAAGAACAAAAAACAAAACCAAATACCAAACATTGTAGAATTTGTATTTACATAAGAGTAACCTTACATAAGAATTGTAATGGCTAAAGATACACCCTTAGGAATGACTAGAATTCTACCATTAATAGGCATATTTAAATTGAATTCAAAATTGAACACTGATGATGATAAGGTACGAAGATAATCCTTGCAGCAAAAAAGTAGCATGCTGGTACACTATTCCTCTGGAAAGCACTGATCTTCTAGAAGGTGGTAGGTGTTTTAGGATCAATCTGGGCCTTCAGATCTTCTAATATTTTTTGCCTAGTTGACCTTTCTTATTTATCTCATCCTTCTCCTTGATTGGCGATCCTCTGGCTAGGCGATGGGGGATAGCTCTTGAAGCACCTCGGGAGTGATGCACCTCAAATAAATCCCCTCTATGTATGTTGTTGGGTACCTGGACTACCGTAGTTGCGTGTACATCTTCAGCTTTGAAATTTGGGTGATAGCGGGAGTATTGCACACTGGGAGAGTGATTCCTTTGCTCTTATTTCCACTCATGGAGGCATTGGGGAGAGGGTGGGTATTTATCCCAAAAAATTCCCCTTTTGTACCTTACATATCCCACCTAGGATAGGCAAGATTTTTTCCACTCCCAAAGGGCGGGGTCGCACAATTCGTCTACCCTTGATAGTCCCTTGAAATGTCTACCCAACTAGTTGGGAAAGTTCCTTGAGAAGTTCCACCCAAGGTTAAGGGTGGGTGTCCACTCACTCTTGTCCCCCACCCTACTTTATTCTATCATCCACCCAATATTTTGGTCCACCCATGACTGCTACTGCCACCACCTGATATCTTTTTCCCATCCATCAATGCCCTCAAAATTTGATGAACTCCTTTCAAGCAAAGGGAATCACTTCTTGAAGGGAAGAGTGGGTGAAGGATGTAAAATTTCACCCACACTTTGGTGACTTACAAGGGTTTTCCATATCATGGAAAAAAGAAACCCAGAAGGATTAGGAAATATAACAAACATAATAGAGGAAGGTGAAGGGGAGGAAAGGATGGGAAAAAAGGGAGACACAAAGGGAAAACTAGTCCAAAGCTTATCAAGTGAAACCAATGGGGCATAGACCCTTTTTCATGAGGCATTATTACAGATTGAATTCCCCTAAATGTGACCCACCAAAGTTCTAGGATATTCCAAGAGAAGATAGATTACCAATATTTCTTATCTCTTCTATCCTAGACCTTCTTCATACAAATCCTCTTTTACTAGCTCTTATCAACCAGGAGGTCATTTTGCTTCAACCATGATTTGTGGTTTACACTTTATGGACTCATTTGCATCTTACCATAGGGGCTATTTATAGCATACTTGCCTTTCCATGTGCTTACATCTATGAGTTCCAAGGCTTGCTGCAGCTCCTAGGGATGAGTTAAGAGGCCTTAAAAATTACTAAATGTATCCATTGGGCTATGGAATCATGACAACAATGGAAAAAATAATAGATAATTAGGAATACAACATAGATACAAAGGAGAATACTATATTTCCTAAACAGTTTCTAGGAAAATCCTTGTTTATGCCCTTTGAAACCTCACCAAGTGGTAACTTTTCATAGGACCTTGTTGCACCAATGGTTGATGAAAAAACTCATGATTCCCAATGCACTGGCCCTACATAATGCAAGGCTTTATTTATTTACCATAAAATTGCAGTATGAAAAGCATACCTAATCCAAGGTATCATCCATAAATCATCCTCTGAATAAGTAGTGGCTAGATTAGATCACATTGTATTTGAGGTACCGCTTGTGATTCATCTGGAACCATACACATTGGTTTAGAATTATGATAAAATCATAATTATTCTTGCTTTGCTTAAGAATTTGAGCACTCAGGCCTTTAAATATTTGGGTGGCAATACCTTTTGCCACCGTATTCCACATTTCGGGTGGTAAGCTGTTAGGGACCAGATTTTCATGTTATCCCTTTCTGAGATTGGCCAGTTGTGCCAATCATGTGGCTGACTCTTCCTCCATCTTGGGGTACTCCTCCCACTCATGGGAATCCATGTATCTACCCATGTATTTCTGATTCTAGGGATGATCTATTTCATTGTCTTCATGGACGTTGTTGGTGTTGCACACTTCCTCTTGGTATGTGCTCGCTACATGATCCAAAACTAGCTTCTAAAAGGGACTGATAGGATGGAACCTCCACATAATAACTTGCTCGAATATAATAGCTTACTTGTAGAGTTGTGAAACTAGTTTCTATCGATTGATGTAGAAGAAGGATAATCTCAGGACCAAGCACCTGAATGTAGAACAAATATTCTTGGACAGAGGTTGGAAGGATTTTTCATGAAATCCTCTTCCAACTCTTCTCAAAATGGATGTTGAAGTTTACCATATTTTTAAGAGGGTTCCTCTTGATAAATATGAATGGGTTTAGAGATTGGAATGGGTCCTCCATTTCACCAAACATATATATGATAGGCTCTACCAAATCTTTCCATGTAGATATGCTTCTAGGTTGCATGGTTTTGTACCAGATCCATGCTCTACCTTTGAGGGAAGCAACAAATAGCCTGATCATTGCATCTTCATGCATGATATTGTGAAGGGTTTCCAGAGAGGCCACATTTTTAATGTGTTACTTCACATCTCCCTTGATTCCACTATATTTTTTTAGGGCATCGAAGGTGACCTCTGGAATATCATGCTGATGGACGATATTAAGAGGACCAGGATCGTTCCACTAGGAAAAAAATGGTTGAGCCATTAAAGCATCAATCTTCATAGGTCTTGGTTATGATGTTGGATTTTTATTTAAAGTCTCTAGGTGAGCATGCTATCTCTACTAGTGAGGTCAAGACTACTCACCATACCTTGAGTCCTCTAGGATATTTGGATATTTAGTGTAAGAAGGTGACTGATCTCATGATTTGGATGTGTTACGCAATCAGAGTAACCATATGACTTTGAGAAGATATAAGAAAATTAGAGAGTCATCAAAATCTTATTTTTTGAAACATGGGGACTCATTGAATTTCCAAATGGAGTTGCCAAAAATTTTTGGCCACCAATCTAGCACTGCACGTAAGGCAGGGAGGGTAGATCAACTCTAAGTAGCATAGAATGACCATTGTATTGGGATGGGGTGGATATTATTTGGAGGATATCAGTTCCTTTAGGGGTGGTTCCAACTACTATTCATCGCAAAACAAGAAAAAGGGAAAAGAGAAGGAAATAAATAAAGGAAGGCCATAGCTAGAACTCACAACAATGGGTATAGTCGTATCAATATCTATGTAGGCAACATACCCCGTATGAACATAGACCTTACACCTAACAGATCACCCATATGTGCCTTAGTTCTAGCTCCTATGAATGGTAGGTAAGACACAAATTCTAGAACTAGTGAACAGGTGCATGAGATCTAGGATGCATAATCAGAGCACTCTTGTTTGATTAGAATTAGTAAAAATAAACCCCCAATCCATATTAGTGAACACATAGTCCTGAGCCACTCAAGTAAACCCCATGAAATACAGGCAACAAAAAAACATGATATAACTTAAATGACTAAATAAAAATGAGCATTCACACATTCAGTAAAGAACAAGAGGATAAAACCAGAGACCAAATAGTGTAGAATTTGTATTTACATAGGAGTAACCTTACATAAGAATTGTAATGGATAAAGAGTCACCCTTAGGAATGACTAGCATTCTACTATTTATATGCATATTTACATTGAATTTAAAATTGAACACTAATGGCAGTAAGGCAGAAATATGATCCTTGTAGCATGATAAGTATCATACTAGTACACTATTCCTCTGGAAAGTGTTGATCTTATAGAAGGTGGAAGGGGCTTTAGGATCAATCTGGACCTTCAGATATTTTGATATTTTTTCCTAGTTGTTAATCTTAGCTACCTTTTCCTTCTCCTTCACTGGTGATCCTTTGGTTAGGCAGTGGGGATAGGTATTGAAACACCTTAGGATCGATGTGCCTCAAATCAATCCCCTCTATGTACGTTGTTAGGTACCTGGACTACCGCAACAACATGTACATCTTAAACTTTGAAATTTGGGTGATGGCAGGAGTTTTGTGCATTGGGAAAGCACTTCCTTTGCTCTTATTTCTAATTACAGAGAAACTGGGGAGAGGGTGGGTATTTATCTAATGTTCTACCCCTTTTGCACCTTACATCTCCCATCAGGATGGGTGGGGTTCTTTCTACTCCCTAAGGGTAGGGTCACACAATTCATACACCCTTGCTAGTCCCTTGAAATATCTACCCAACAAGCTGGGAAGGTTTCTTGGGAAGTTCTACCCAAGATTAGGGGTAGGTGTCCATCCACTCTTGTACCTTATATTCATTCTACCATCTTCCCAATATTTTAGTTCGCCTGTGACTACTACTGCCACCACCTAATATCTTTTGCATGTCCATCAATGCCCTCAAAATATGGCAAACTCCTTTTGATCAAAGGGAACCAATTCCTTAAGGAAAGAGTGGGTGAAGGATGTAAAATTTCACCCACACTACCCATCTGACAAGATTGTATGGATAATTGGTCACTTCAACCACTAGGTGTATAGGGTAAATCACTAGGTACAAGGATCACTTGAGGGTTTTGATAAAAATATTTTAGGTATTTTTGGATGTTTTGATTAAGGTAGACCATTAGGTGTTGTTGAATGCCCCAAATGGTGTTAAATATTTTTACGAGATGCTTGCAAATTTGGTGATTTTGGGGCCATCCTGAGGCAATATGGTTACATTTTACAAATTAAGGGGCCATATCAAGGTATGAAGGTCACATCGAATGTGACTACCCCACACAGGAATGATCTTAGAATTTGAAAAATATAAAAATAATTTTTCCAAAATTTTGACATTATTTGCACTGTTGATAGTTGGATAAAAGGAGAGGTGAGGAGGAGGAGATCATTTTATGATACAAAGTGCTGCTAAAAAACCAATCTACTACCAAAATGGATTAATATAAGGCATTGACAAGCAGAGGATCTAGAGCAAGGAGGGTAGGCACTTAATATCTCTCCTATTATTTTGCAATTTAAAATGAACCTCATTAATTAATGTGGCAAATGAACCACATTAAATTTATGGTAACAAAACTCACTTTAGATGTGGCATGTAGTGTAGGTTACTTGATTTTTTTTTTTTATGTATTTTTTTTATTTGCTTGTTTGGATTCAGTTGTTGAAGGCCCATCATAGATTTCCCACTGTTTTTGAGATGGTGTGAGGATTCCTCACAATTGATGAATGTAGATGGCTTGAGGTGATTGGCCTCAAGAAAGTGACTTAGCTGGAGATAGTGATGGAAGATTAGGCTTATCTAAATATCTTAGTTGATCTATGGAACAACCAGATAAACACTTTCCACCTCCCAACTGGCGAGATGGTAGTCATAGTGGAGGATATGTACCTGATTTTCCATGTTTTGATTAAGGAACACCCGATTACCTTTACTCCCCTTATTCACTAGGGTAGAGTACTGTAGAGAGTATTTAGTGCAAATGCTGATATCGTGAGGTAGTTCATGGACAAAAATTGAGTATTGATCAGGATATGGCATACTACATGAGTGTTCACTCAGAGACACATAGTATTGATGTGCATCATATCAAACATCTTACTACCTAACTCTTCAGGAGTGAGGTTCCCATGGAACCTCTTTGATATGGTGTAAGACCTGATAGAGTGCAATATCTAGTATCCAATGATCATGGAATGGATGAGAACACTACTTGCTCATCTATATTATGAGTTGTATGAGATCAAACATTAGGGTCGACATGAACTAGGCTTCAATATACTTATTCAGGTTTGGTTATGGGAGCACATTCGAGTGGATCAACCAGAGAAACTTCTTATATATTCATGAGAAAATATGGAGGACCTCAAGATCGAATATGTGACTTAGTGGAGGTAGGATGAGGAGATAGATTGGATTTGTCCTTAAATAGGCAGATTGGCACATTATGTAGGGTTCCTTGAGGGGCTAAGGTTAGTTTAGGTTATTTGAAGTTCTTATATGGATTTGCCATCTTGGACATAGGTGATGATACAACTGAGGTACATGAGGTACATACGATGGTTGATTGGGTGATATGGTACCAAGCATGAGTACTTCCAGTACTCTTGTGTTACTTGTTAGTCTAGGCTCTACCAAGGTGTGCCTAAGCAACATGTTATTTACCATCATAAAGGAGATGAGGCATAGCTAGAGTGGCCATGAGTTGTGCCACTTGGAAATGAGGAGAATGAGCCATTAGCATTTCTAGGTTTATAGGATCCAGGTACAATAATGAAGTATGACACATGGTGTGTTAGTCAGCTATGGAAGGGACGTGGACCTATGGGTAGGTCAGCTAGGGTTACAGTAGGGGAGGGTGCACTAGGTGAGGCCTCAGGAGATGAGTCTAGTGAGGGAGGGTGACAAGTGCATCATTGGATGAAAGGAAAGTGGGGCCAAACTACAAAGGGGGTGGAGGAGCCTAAGGATGAGGGTAAGGATGAGGAGGATCCACATGATGAGGCATCCCAGGTTAGGGCATAGGTGCAGTCCTTATAAGCCTAGTTTGTGGAGCAAGACACCACCATAGTAGTGCTATAGAGCTAGCTAGGTAGGGTGAAATAGTAGTGAAGGTGATTCTCAAAGGAGAGGGACCTACTAAAGGCCCAGGTTGAGAGTTTCTAGGTAGAGATAGATAGGGTGACAGTAGAGCAGGACAACGTGATAGCAGAGTGGGATGTTTTGTAGACATAGATGGTTGCTAGGATCATAGAGCAAGATGAATTTTAGGTATATATAGTGACTAGCATAGCATATCAAGATGCTCTATAGGTTCAATTGATATATATGACCGCATCTTAGGGATAGGCAATAGTAGGTATCCAGGTTATAGGGGATATTGTAGGGTTGCAAGTCAAGATAGCTAGGCTACATAACCTGTTGAGTGACTATGATGCTTGGCATCACTCAAATAGAATGTACATTATTGATTTGGAGGCTTAGGTGGGGTTACTTGGTGGTCATCTACTAACGTGCTCATCCATAGGAGGATCCCAGCATAGCCATTGTAGTGAGTTAGGAGCCATCGTTTAGGCATAGTCATTGGTCATTAACAAGGCCAAAGAGATCAATGGCCAACAGATCAAGACAAAATCATAGAGATGAGGTAAAGGATGGAGGTGACTCTGGGGTGCAGGCCCTACTTGATTTATCTATGTATTAGTTTCTTTTTGGGTGTAAGGTTCGAGGACCTACACGATTATAACCTACAGGACATTTTTGTACCATGATGTATTGGACATTTACCATATATATAAATATGATACATCTCTTATTTATTGCTCATCATTCGGCTTGCCCTAACTAAATCCATCTGTGTTGGCCTGGTTTGACCTATTTTGGCCCGCTCGGCTCGTTCTTGTATGTTTTGGCCTGTCACAGCCTACCCATCTCATTTTGATATCCTTAGACCCCTTCTTGCCTCTCATGTTGCTTCGGTTTTTTTGACACATTTTGGCCTACTCCAACCCTCCTCGCCCATCCACAACTGTTTCTTGATGTTATATTTTGTATTTTATGTATGGATGCAATGATGGATGTAATGCCTAGGTGATGGATGTGTAACTAGACATTGTAGTATAAATGCATAGATGTATGCCTAGATATGTATATGTATGGATGCAATATCTAATGTTAGATGCATGTTTTATATTTGTTTATTTGATTATGAATGTGAATTCATGTTGTTGTTATAGCAAATATATTATGTATGAGATGCATTAAATTTGGTATGGATGTCCTAATGCAAATTGTGGATGTATATTTTAACTACTCAAAACATAATAAATGAATATAAGTGTGTTTAAGAAACTAATCGAAGGCACCAAAAAATTTATAAAAATCAAGAATTAAAATGTTAACCTTATCATGAAAGTTATACAATTAGATGTGAATGTGTGAAATGAGATATGTTAGATGTGGGGGTTTTCCCTGTAAGCTTTTGCAAATTAAAAGGTGTATATAAAATAGCCAGTGGCCATCTAAACATCATTGTTGTTATTTATCCGGTATATCCTATCTTATGAGCACCTTTTAATAAGTTAAATCTCATAAATAAAACTACAAATGATGATGATATAGTTAAGTTCTATGAGGGAAATCTTAATGTTTTCCATGGGACTCAAACACATTAGTTGATTGATCAAATGTTGTGTACTACCTGCACAAGACTTTGAAAGATATAAGTATGTAATGAAGACCTCGATATGCAATATCCCTATGTGTGCATAGTGTATATATTAGATGATGCATAAGACTACCTCATTGCTATGTGGGTTTCATGCAACCCATTGATATAATGAAGATCACCCTATGGTCATCTTATCCTGAGTTTGGACGTAGTTGGATTAGACTACTAGGAAGTACAAGCCACCAAAATCTACCTCAACCATAAGCCGATATTGATATGTACAAAAGATCACTAATGTGATAGACATATCACCACGCGTAAGGTTACTTCATTGTCAAAATGGCAAAAGGGAAGTAAATGAAAAAATATCACGATATCATGATATTTCAAGGAAGAAAGAGAGAAAATGAAAAATGTCAAGATTTCATGACATTTTAAGGTTGGAGGATTAAAATATGAAAAAATGTCATGATTTCACGACATGCTCAGGGAGATAGAAAAATAAATGATATTAAAATGTCAAACCCTAGGGATTAAAATAATAATAAAAAATTAATTAAAATCTCAGCCCTAAAAAGTATTTTGCGGCAAACTTTGGAAAAGTAATAAAATTTAAAAAAACCTAAAATTTAAAGCTTGAACCTTAGGAAAAATTAAATTAATTTAATTTAATTTTAAAGCTAATGTTCTAAAATTTTCCCTTTTTTAATTTTTGCAAGAATTTGTTGGTGGATGCATTTAATGGTAAAATTAATGGCGAAAGCGATGGTGGACAAAGAATTTCAATGTGAATCAAGAAAAAGGGATTGTGCAAGGATAGAAGGCCCGAGAAGTCAGTGATCCATCCAGATTTTGTAGATGAGTAATTAATGAGATGCTCTTGAAACTTGCCAAAAGGTGAAGATACACTTTCATGCAGTATCCATTTGATGAAGATAAAATTAGATCTTATCTTCTCCATTTATGGTAAGATACCCAAGCAAATTTTCGGAGTGATTGGGGTTGATCAGAAATCTATTTAAAAATACCTTATATTGTAAACTTTTGATGGTGATTTTTTAAAAATTATTTTTAATTCCCTGGGAGAAGATATTTTTTGAAAATATCAAGGCATTTCCTGAGTCTATAAATACTCCCATAAAATGTAATCTCAGGATGCGAAAAATTGGAAATCAAGACTTATAGCAATTTTTAATAAATTTTGTTTTGAATACTTTCTTCTCTACCTGAGGCTGGTGTGACACCGTTTTTTGAAATAGGGTGTCCAGGGGCCTATTCTTTTCTAAACTGTAATAAGTGCACATTATTCTATTCTCATATCTCTTAAGGATTTATTTAATTTAATTGTAAATCTGTAATTGTTGAGATTATGTTAGGTTGTTCAACTTCATTCTATTTTTTGTATGCTTGAGGGAATTATAACCTTAAGGTTCAAGCTAGTGTTCTAATTGCTCTATTCTCACTGCACGAGCTAGAATGCTGGTGAGAAACACCAATTATCATTAACCTCCCTTCTGTTTGTAATTTTTCTTTTATCTTTGTGTTGTTTTGTCCCATGCTCAAGGTTGAAAGTGATCTTAGAAAGTTGGATACTTTCTTCATTTTATTTTGTCTTGTTGTGAAGCTGAGTAATTTGATTAATTTTAGTAGTTACAATTTGCAATTGGATTAAACATCCTCTCTTTTTTGCCCTACCCTGCTATCTCTATTTTATTTCTAAAAGGTTACCATTTTTATTTTTGTTAAAATTCTTTATTTATTTAATCTGCTAAAATATGATGAGCTAGATCAAATAAAATATAAATCTGATTGATAAACTAAAAAAGCAATAGATGGAAGTTGAACCCCTTGTAGGTACATAGGTAGTCCACTCGAAACTATTCTAGAAGTGGAAAAGAGCAAGGAGGTTCAACCCAATCCTATAACTCATGATAACCAGCAAGATCCTAAAGTGAGATGGAATTTATTCTCATTAAATGTTACTTGTGTTTTTAGTTTACTCTCTACAGGGTGTGCATGAAAGCCGAGCCAACACAACCCAAACTACCAACCCATTTTTTTTTTAAAAAGAGCACTTATAATACAAAGGTTCTCAAGGGAAAACACCCTTGTTATAAATATTTCAACATACAAGGCTTCACCACATTTTAGTTCCAAGTCATTATAGACGACACTCAGTAGACAGGAGATGCCAACCCCCATAGGTTTTAAGGTTCACCTTGATAAACCTACATCCTTAAAAGGATGCCATAAGTGGTCCGCCCACCTTTCCTATACTCTACTCAATATAGGACCATGTGACCATGACATAAGGATTATCCTTCAATTCCTATAACACTTAAAGGGGGATGTCAATTCCCTAACCTAACTATAAAATCTCCTAGATAGGTTATTCTATGTAGAGCCTTAGTGCTTAGTTACCACACCTTAATGGGCTAACTAAGGTTATTGCCACTCCAAATACAACTAACATGATCTTTGGATCCTCCATGATCAAGGAGTCACCACTTTTACATTGTGAATAGGTTTTACCATATTATTGATCCTTATCGAACAAGATGTGACTACTCACAAGTACCCTGGCTATTGTGCATACAACTCCTTCTAGGTTCATGAAGTCCTAGCTATTACATGCTCGTAACTCCTTCTAGGACTCTCAACTACCTGGCTATTGCATTCACGCAACTCCTTCCAAGATTTAGATTTTATGGTTAACAAGAGGAAAGAACCCTACCCACCTTGAGGATAGAGAACAAAAAATTACCACAAAGATATACCAAAACATAAAGCATTGTGATAATCATCTCAAATGATAAGTACCAACAAAATATTCCTCTTATCCATAAACCCAAGATATGCTATTAACAAAACATAATCTCAAAAGCTTTTCCATCAATATTTATGCAATTAAAAGATAACTTAACTCTAATATAAGTATACCTTACAACAAATTAAAGGAATATAAACCAACTAACTCAAGAGATTAATCAAAAAGCATGGAACTTCAACTCCAAGTTGCCATTAACCAATATAATCTTATATTGCACAAAACCATTATTCAAGGTTTAACTTAACCTAATCAACCATCACATTCAAATCAACATCAAACAATATTAAGGCATATCTTCTTTTCATTAAAAGAACATCATAAAACATATTTTCAAAAACAAGAGTCAAGATTACAATGATTTCAAGCAAAACAAACCTTTGCTTATTTACAATAATATCTCTATTTTTTAAGCTTATAAACAACTTTCAAAAACTCCAGCCAATAGGTCTGATGTGTAGACCAATTGGTTCATCCAAACCCCATAAGGGGGTGGAGGTCCAAGGTTCAAATCTTGGGCCTCGTTGGACTGAACGCTTGTCCCTTTCCTGGTGCTTTCAACGCCGTAAAAGGTTTAAAATGATTGTGGCATGGCGGTTATAGGGGTGGAATGCACAAAGATATGTGTGATGGCTTCTGGGGTGGACAACGTAGAATACTGTGGCAGCCATAAAATCTAGACAACCTTCCCGGATTCGTGGTGGCTATCGATTCCACCATGTTAAAAAAAAAACTCTAGCCAACTAAGTCTTTGCAAGCTTCTTTGATGAAAAGAACCACCACCCACTTATGAAGCTTACTTAGGGATCAAAACAACTTTAAATGCAATGCTACTAAAATTATTTATTTCTCTAATATGCATCAACCATGCACAAGCAAGATAAAAGAAAATAACTTCCACATCTCTCAGAAATGATCCCAACATTCTTTCAAATAACAATAATAAAACATCTCATAACAAAACTTGGATAAGCTCATACTTTTATTTATAATTATCCTTAATCCACATAGATCTTGGGATACATTATAAATAAATTCCTTCTTACAAGCCAAAATAAACAACTCACATCAAACAAGAGAAGCCCATACTTCTCTTTATATTGATCCTTAATCCACATAGATCTTAGGAATCAATATAAATAATTCCTTTTACAAAAGCATTTACACAAAATATAACCAAGCATGAGAAGCCCATACTTCTCTTTATAGTGATCCCTTAACCCACATGGATCTTAGGAATCACTATAAATAATTTCAACTTACATAATCATTTAAAAAAAACATATACAAGCATGAGAAGCCCATACTTATCATTACAGTGATTCCTTAACCCACATGAATCTTAGGAATCACTATAACCAATTTAACTTATATATCATTTAAAAAAAACATAATAAAGCATTATATGAATGCCAAGGGTACCTTTCAATGAAACTTAAGCTCATAAAGGAACGTAAAAATCCAAGATACAAAGCATTCTATAACAAGGAAATTCAAATAAAAAGGCAATAAAACCAAGGCCAAGAGAACACTAACACCCTAAAATCAAAGTGAAGCCAAAACCCTGAAATGAAGTACACAAAAATTGATGCTCAGTAACGAAGCACAAAGATAAGCTAGTCTACAATGAAAATATGAAGAAAACCAACACATAGCCATGAATGAAGCAACACACAAGGCCTAGCATACGACCACCAACCCACACAAGGAAGAAAATCACTAAATGCCCACAACACACAATGAACTAAAAAATGAGCCAACCCAAAAAATAAACCCTCAAAAACCACTCAACACTCCCTCAAATGATCAAGCAAAAGATAACATCAAACTCAAGATAATAGAGTGTGGTAAATATTAAAGGCTACCAAATATACAGGTGGAATCCTACATAGCAACTGAATACCCTACTAGGTATACAAGTCTTGATAACAAGTTGACATACAAGGAAACACCCAATAAGGAATGCTCATAAGAGGGTCACCAAAAGATATCTTTACAACCTATAGTTAATAGAAGATACCCACACGGTAGGGAAAAACCAATGGCACCACAAGAAGGTCTTAAAAGCAACAAAGCAATGCATCAAATAAATGTGCAACTAGCAACGAATGTAAATACCATCCATGCAAAGCTAAACAACCAAGTGAGAGTAGTAATGAAGATGAAATCAAACAATAAAGCTTTCAACCTTAGGAAATAGTGTCTAGAATGCTTAAGCTTACCTCTGATTCTCCACTAGAATGTAGCACTCCTCACGATATTCCACTCTTCCACTATCGAGTTTTCTTTCCTTCCATCCTAGCTCCTAAAATCCACTTGTCAATCTTCTTAAGAATAAAAGGAAGGGGGGAAACTATGTCATGCATGGAGACAGTTGCCTCATAATGCCTAGGAAGGAGTTAATGTAAATAATATTTTCCACATTGGGCACCATTAGGGTAGTGCACCTCTTTAATGAGCTACACTCACGCTCAAAATACAAAAGCTTCGATATACAATAATAAATAGCTTTATTAAACCAATAAATAAATTGATTTTTATTAAATTAATCTTAAACTATTGAGTTATTTAATACTTTACTTAATTTAAAGCATTAAATCTAACTTACAAGCAAACAAATACAATTCTAATCAAAGGAAGGCAAACAAAGCTTAGCAAAGCTTAAGAATAATACAACCAAACATAAATATGCACCCATCAAAGCTCCACACCATTGTTTTATCCTCAAATGGGTGATCTCCTTTAAGATAGACTAATGCTATCATCAACCAATTTTAAGGAGGCTCATTGCAAGCAACTTCCTAGCCCAAGGGTGTGAATTATGGGAAACAAACAAATGCAATGCATCTACATGAAGAGTAATTTTCCTTGTTATCCTAAGTTGTTTGATGAGCAAGCCATCATCATCATTAACCTAGGTATCCTTCATGGTAGGTGGTTTTCTCATAGCTCCACCATAGAGACGGTACCTGATCTTGCACCCACAATTGCATCAACAGTACCATGTTCCAAGTTTTAAAGAAAGTAATCATTCTAATATTTAATCCTCAAGAAATAAACTAAGACATTACATAATTATATCCAAAAAATAGTTTATTTTACTCAAATGTTCTGCCAAGGAGGGCTATTACATAATTTTCCCCTTAGACTAAACACAATCCAATATATTTCCTGTAAAAGTAGCATATAAAAATCTATTAAAACAAAAATAGAAATTATTATCTCATCTCATCAACATTTTCCCATGTAGCACAATTTTTTGAATATTGGTCCTACTGGACCTTACATTTATCTAGGGTCTATTTCCTTAGCACCTTGGAAAAAAACCCTAGAATATTAATTTGTTGCACCTCAATGGCTACAGAATCTATCAT
The DNA here is from genome assembly GCA_028583015.1 of Wollemia nobilis. Classification (NCBI taxonomy): domain Eukaryota; kingdom Viridiplantae; phylum Streptophyta; class Pinopsida; order Araucariales; family Araucariaceae; genus Wollemia; species Wollemia nobilis. The sequence goes on along the minus strand of JAQPPZ010017206.1, from coordinate 3,631,593 downwards.
TTATAAGTTAGAAATATTCCACACATGAGTAGGATCAACAAATACTTCCTATGCAAGGATATGTGGAAAGAGTCATGGATCTTTGATAGGTTGGATGGAAAAGCAATCCTATAAGCTATTGGGCTAACCTTCCCAATGATCTCAAAGGGCCCAACATAGTAAGGATCTAAATTTTTTGACTTGATGGTACTTTTCAAGGGTGTAACCCTTAATACGACTCTATCTTCCATAGAGAATTCCATTGGGGATCATTTTAGGTCCATGTAGTGCTTTTGGCTATCGATTGATTCTTTGAGTCTAAGTTAGATTACTTTGAGCTAATCCTTCATCTCCTAGACAATATTAGGTCCAATCACCATTTGATATTTTATATTATACCATGATAGAGTGTCTACATCTTCTTGTTAGAATAAATAATTATTATCTTAAGTTCTACTAGGATAGACATGCTTGAGTTACCACTCTTCCATGAGTCAGGTCAACTCTCAATTTAGACTAGTTTAGTTTTGATGAGTTATTGTAATCCAACGGCTCTTAATGATCAATTTTGCTATTTATACAAAGTTGATCCATGGAATAAATCAATTAGTTCTACTCTTCTCTTCATAGTTTTTTGTAATGCTTTGCATGTCTATTCATGGGAATTTCTAACATGGTACCAGAGTAGGATAGATTTTGCTAGCATTCTCTCTTGAAGTTTCTAGGAGCTGGTTCATTATATCTTTTGTAGACTACTCACTGAATTTTTTGTTGAAGTCTACAATTTTTTTTTTTTTATAGTTACTTCTAACTATATTTTTTCTAACTATAGTTACTTCTACTTAATGTTTTTTTGTCTTCAAGATATGCATAATTAAAAATAGATATTTCACTACTATTTTAGAAGTGACTAGTAAAATTAATTTTGGCCATATTGCTATCACAATCTTTGCCTAAAATTATTTTTTTAACCTATTTTTTTACGACATTTCAAAAAATCCTCAAGTTTTTTTTGTAGCCTAGGCACCCCATACATTTTTTCTCCTCCTTACTTATCGTCTTGGAGACTGCAGGCGTGGAACTTTTTCTTGAGACTGCTCAATGCTGCCTTTGGCATCTTGAAGACTACCACCAGATCATTCAAGTTATTTGAGGATTTTCCAAAGCGCATTGAACTACGTGAAGACAAGAGAGTCCTATACATTGTATTTCAGCCACTCTCTTCCCATTGTGTGGGTGTGTTCCTCATCAACCTCATGCTGTATTTGCACACTATTTTTCCAATTAACTTCATAATTGGTGAATTTAAGCAAGATTTAGAGATAAGGAAACCAACTATGGTACATTTGTGACCAACTCAATAACATAACAACTATCATTGGTGAGTTTAAGCACATGTTGAAGTGTTTAGTTCCACCTGCAGTCTATTCATGATAATCATACATGTGTTGAGGTGTAAGGTTCCAGATGAAGTGAAATACTGCATTGAGCTAACGACTAGCAGTCCATTCATGATGATCATACACATGTTGAGGTGTAAGGTTCCAAATGGAGTGAAATATTGTAGTGAGATAACGACTAGTAGAATGGTCAAAAAATCTCACTGAGTGCCTTCGAGACAATCATCATTATAAAGAGGATCAATTTGTTTCTCCCTTACATATGTGTATCTTGTGCTCTCCAAATTCTGGCACCTTTTCTTGTGTTCGTCTTGTGTAAGCTTTGAGCTCACTCTCGCATCAACTTTGCAGTTGAATGTAGAGAGAAACCTTTGGGCTTTCTTTTGTTGTTAAATGTGCAAGCTTTGACGAATGACGTCTCGAAGACAATCATTGCCTTGTGGTGCGCACCTTGACTACGTTCTCAATGAAAACCTACATGCATTATTGGGCTTTGATGATTGATGCCTCAAAGAATGATCATTTCCTTTTTACTGCCTAAAGGTCCCTCTTGGTGTGCATGGTGCATCCATTCTCAACAAAATGCTACCTTCATTCTCATCAAGACGACGTCAGTCAACGAGGCTGGCTTTTTTTTATCAAAGTTAATAACACTACTATAATCTTCAAAGGAAATGATATTAAATTTGGTTTTAGATTGAATATTTGTAATTTTTTTTTTTATGATGTACTTCAACAACATTAAGCCCCTCTCACTATCTCTTCGCCAACTGTACAAATGCAGCTCAAGTGATGGGCCTCATTGTATAAAATAAATACAAATTAGGGGGGGATTTGTTTTTGTGTTGATTGCACTTGCTTGCGGCCTTGGATCAAAGGGGGGGTGTGTTTTTTTTGGAGCCTCATAACTTTCCTTTCTAAATATTTCTACTTTAAATATATTGCTAATAGGTTATGAAATTGTTTCTTCCAAACATCACTTAGTGTTTTATAGCTTAAAAACTTACTTATGACACTCAAAATTCCACCCTCAAGCACACTTATTAAAAGAATCACCTTACAAGTATCTCTCAAAAGCAATCATCTCTTTCAAAAAAAGCCTATGTTCCATGTACCACTATCCTCATTTACCAATAGTTTCCCTCACGTAAGGGTAGGTAATTGAGACTTTTTGGTATAAAGGTCTGGCAGGTTTGTCTTTTTCACATATCCAATGTTCCACGTATTGAGCTCTTCATATACTTATAGTTTCCCTCATGTAAGGGTAGGTATTTGAAAATTTTGGTATAAAGGTCAGGCTTCTGTTGCTTCAAGAAGAGATTTTTTTTACTGGTTTCCTATAAAAATTCTAAGTCAAAATGAGGGTTCATAATTTTTGCAATAAAGGGGGGAATAATTGGTTCACTGTAGTATTTCTTGTCAAAATGAATACAATTGACCCTCTCACCCCTCATAACTATCACACATGGAAACCAAAAATATTAAATCTTATTTCTCAAAAAGGGCTCACACACTTGTTAGAAGAAGATCAACTTGAATTTGAAAAATAATATGAAATATTTGTTCATAAAGTGAAGATGTATGAAAGAATGGGTATAAGCTCAAATGTAAATGAAAGCTTATGGTTTCACATTTTAGAATGTAAAAATCCATTTGAGAGTTGGAAAAAACTACATAACCTATTTGGTAAAGTATATCAAATAAGGTCAATGCAACTAGAGGCAAAGTTAACAACTTTATCTCCTGAAGACTTTAGCAATATTGTTGACTTTCTCACCAAATTTAAAGAAGTCCTCACTTAAATAAAAGGTAGTGGCAAGAATAAAATAGAAGAAGAATGCATCTATCTAATTATTTCTAAATTAAATGGTGTATTTCAAATTTTTGCAACCACTTTTTTGTCTACAAAATATGCTCTTGGTGCAAGTTTTCAAATGCTCTCTTAGAAGAATTTTGTGATAGGCTAATTAGAGAGAAAAAAAAACTTTCTAAGTATGAGATCTCTCCCTCTTCCTCAAAATCCTTAGTATCATCCACTACTACTAAAGAAAAATTCATAGAGAGAGAAAGAAGTCCCATAACTTGTACACACTGCAAAAAGAATGGTCATTCCATGAACAAATGTTGGAAACAACTAAAACAACTAGAGGTAGCAATGAAGTATCACAAGATAGATACTAATAAGCAAATAGAAAAAGCCTTAAATGTTCAAGGTAGAGATATAAAAACTTCATCAAAATAATGGGTTCTAGATTTAGGAGCAACTCATCACAGGACCTCCTCAGATAAGTCATTCACTTCAATCTCCTCAAGTTCAACATGTAGCATAGAAGTTGGTGACTCATCCTTTATCTCAATCAAAGGAAAAGGTGACATTTCCATTTATGGTGGTTATACAAATAATGTTCTCTATGTCCCAAACATAGCTACAAATTTCCTCTCCATATACCATATTTGTACTTATGAAAAAGGAAAAACAATTCTCTTCTCACCAACAGGAGTTGAGATAAGAGAATTTCAAGAAAAAAACTCTCTCATAGCAAAAGGAGATATTGATCACAACACTCACCTATTTCACTTCAAGGGATTCAAAAATTCAGAATGGGCCTCTTGTTTTGTTGCACATGGAGATCTTGAAAGAAAAATTTGGCATGAAATATTTGGCCATCTCAGTTAAAACTACCTAAAGGAATTGAACACCCATGAAATGGTAACAGGGTTGCAAAAATTCTCTTCTATTGATGGAGTATGTCCTGGATGTGCTCTTGTAAAGAACCATCAAGATCCTTTCCATCCAAGTGGTTCTAAAAATACCTCATCCCCTCTAGAGTTAATCCATAGTGACTTGATGGTCTTCCCAAAGCCTTATTTCAAAGGAGAAAAATATGCTTTAACCTTCATTGATGATTTTTCCAAAAGAACTTGGGTCTACTTTCTAAAATACAAAAGTGATGTTCTATCCCACTTCAAAATCTTCAAGGCCTTAGTTGAAAATCAAGCCACTTGCAAAATCAAGAAATTTCATACAGACAATGGGGGGGAATACTTCAGTAATGAGTTCTCAAATTTTCTATCAAATCATGGCATAATTCATCAACATTCAGTCTCCCATAATCCGCAGAAAAATGACATTGTAGAAAGGAAAAACAAAACTTTAAAGGAAATGGTAAACTATATGCTCCACTCAAGAGATATTCCAATAGTTTTTTGGGCTGAGGCAATTAACTATGCAAACTATATTCAAAACCGCACATCTCATAAATTTCTTGGCCATTTGACTCACGAGGAAGCATGGAATGGCTCAAAACCTGATGTCTCTTTCTTCAAAATTTTGGGTGCACTGCTTGGATATCCCAAAGAAGAAAAGGAATGCTCTAGATAAGAAAAGCAGGCAACTCATATTTGTTGGTTATTGTGAGGAAATGAAAGCATACATGCTTCTTTATCCCACAACTCATGAGGTATTTTTCATAGAAATGTTCAATTTAATGAAACATTACCTAATAAAGATCCCCAACCATCCTCTTCCAACATAATTTCTCTTGAGCCACCTCCAATAATAGAGCCTCAATATAATGATGATCCCATTTTGGAGATAAATGACCAAAATGAGGATCCTATACTCCAAATTCCAACACAAAGACCTGCAACTCCAATTACTCCTTCCACAATGCCAAAATGGGCCTACACCATAGTTGAAGAAGCCACTCCTTACATCTAAAATCTTCCATCATCCAGATTAGGCAACACCATAGGTTCTGGTCTTGTGTGTCAGTCCATCTCCATAGATCCTCAAACCTTCAAGGAAGCAACTAGAATAAAAGAATGGGATAATGCCATGGAGAATGAATTCTCTTCCTTAATAAAAAACAACACTTGGGAGTTACTTCCTCTACCTAAGGGAAGGAAATTAGTTTGCTATAAATGGAATTATAGAACTAAGTATGGCCCTAATGGAAACATTGACAAACATAAAGCTTGCTTGGTAGATAAAGGTTTCTCACAAATAGAAGGCATTGATTATTATGAAACCTTTGCACCATTTGCAAAAATGGATTATGTTAGGTTGGTAATTGCACTAGTTGCTTTCCAAAAATGGCCTATTTTTTAGATGGATGTTAAAAGTGATTTCTTACATGGGGACTTAAAAGAGGAAATGTTCATGGAACAACTTGTTGGTTTCACTCAAGACTCCTCCCTTGTTTGTAGACTAAAGAAATATCTCTATGGACTCAAAAAAGCTCCTAGAGCTTGGTATGAAAAAATGGACTCCTTCCTTATTTTCTCAGGTTTTTCTCATTGTTAGTCTAATGCCATAGTCTAAATTTGGAGATATGAAGAGAAAATCACCTTACTTGTTCTCTATGTTGATGATCTACTACTCATTGGTAGTGACATTTCTCACATTCGGACTATCAAAGACCCCCTCTATAAAAAAATTGAAATGGTTGATCTAGGTTTAGCTCATTACTGCCTTTCAAATAAATCCAATAGATGTAATAATTTCATTGTCTTAATAGAAATGCACTCTAGACCTTCTTCAATAGTTTAAAATGACTAATTGTAAGCCCTCTTCTACACCCTTTTAGTCTGGAGTCACTCTAAGTACTTCCTTCACCTCCCCTCTATGTGATGCTACTCTATACAGATAGATTGTAGGGATTCTATTATACCTCACTCATACTCGCCCAAATATATCATATGATGTTGGCTTGATATATATATTCTCACATCAACCTCATTTAAGCCATTGGAAAGCAACAAAAATAATCCTACGCTACTTGCAAGGAACTACTCAATTTGGGCTATTATATGAAGGAAAATCCATGGATATCATTGGTTACACATATTCTAATTAGGCAGGTTTAGTAGAAGATAGATGTTCAAATTTTGGCTATGTCTTTTGTCTTGGTTCCTCACCAATTGCTTGGTCATGCAAAAAAACAAGTAGTAGCATTATCATCTATAGAGGCATAATACAAGGTGGCAATTTTAGCAAGTCAGGAAGCTCTCTGGCTTCGTTAGATACTAAGAGAATTTGGTTTTTTCCATGACAAACCTATTACTCTTTAGTGTGATAATCATAGCACAATTCATATTGCCCGCACTCCAGTTGAGCATCAGCGTACCAAGCACATTGAAATTCACATGCATTTTATTTGGCAGCATATTCAGAGAGGGGACATTCACTTGGACTATATTCCCACATATAATAAAATTGCATAAATATTCACCAAATCCTTTCCTTTTCCATGTTACATTCAGTTGTGAGAGAAAATTGGGGTAAGGCAGATGCACTAGAAGATACAAAAGAGGTTTTCACCTCTCCTTTCTTCTTATTATTTTTTTCTTTGGAAGATGGTTTTTTCCCATGTGGTTATTTTTCACCATCTCTCCTATATGTAATAACATTGTACATGAGTACCTCATCAGGCCCAGTTTTTGGGACTCATTCCTTTTTTTTCAATGAGGAAAATCTTTGCCATCCGAAGACATGCCTCTTCCTTTTTTTTCTTTTTTGATAGATGGTTTTTTTCCATGTGGTTTTTTTCACCATCTCTCATATGTGCAATAAAATTGTACATGAGAACCTCATCAGGCCCAGTTTTCAGGATTTATTTCATTTATGTTCAATGAGGACAATCTTCACCATCTGAAGACATGCCTCTTCTTTTTTCTTTTTGATAGATGATTTTTTCCCATGTGGGTTTTACCATCTATTCATAAGAATCATTGTACATGAGTACCTCATCAGGACCTGTTTCCGGGACTCATTTGTTACATTCACCCCTAGTATCACTTAAGGGAGGGTGTTAGAATAAATAATTATTCTCTTAAGTTCTACTAGGATAGACTTACTTGAGTTACCACTCTTCCATGAGTTAGGTGAACTCTTAGTTTAGACTAGTTCAGATTTGATGAGTTGTTGTAATCCAACGACTCTCAATGATCAACTTTGCTATTTATACAAATTTGATCCATGGAATAAATCAATCAATTCTACTCTTCTCTTCATAGTTTTTTGTAATGCTTTGAATGTCTATTCATGGGAACTTATAACACTTCTACCATACAAGGCTTCAAAGGGGGCCATCCCTAGTGATGACATCCATTATTATAAGCAAACTCTAAGAGGTGCAAGAAGTCTTCCCATTTTGACTTCTGGTTCATGCAGTATATGTGTAACATATCTTCCAAAAATTGATTTACCCTCTTGGTTTGACCATCCATTTTAAGATGATATGCATAACTAATGATCATATTAGTGCCCACCACACAATGTAGAGCTTGTAAAATTTTTGACATGAATATTGTATCCCTATTAGAGATGATTACTTCTGAAAACCCATGTAATATAAAACATTCTTTGGTGAACTTATATACCACCATTGGTGCATCATCCTTGATATTCCCTAGTATGAAGTGTGTGACATTGGTCAACTTATCAACCACTACCAAGATGACATCATGCTGGAACCTATTCATGAGTAATCCCACAATGAAGTCCATGGAGAGAACCTACTATTTTTACATAGGTGTCTCATGTGGTTACAATTTTATAGCTGGGTAATGATATTCTACCTTAACCTTCTGGCATTCCAAACATCTAGTTATAAATCTGGTGATATCTTACTTCATTCCAGCCTAATAGAAAGTTTTTTTTCATGTTTTCCCTTATTGTTTACCCTCCTGGATGAGAAAAATAGGAAGAATTACGTGCCTCCTACAAGATCCTCCTCCTCAGATCACCTGATTTGGGTATGACTACCCGATTCTTAAAACATAAAAGTCCATCCTTTATGTTGAAACATTTGTTTACTTCTAAAGATCCCACTATTTTCTTCCAAATTTTCAGGTAATAAGGATCTAAAGTTGTATTTCCTTGACCCTTTCTATCAAATATTCATGGCTTTGGGTTAAGGCAGATATGTGCCTTCTCCTGCTCAAGGCATGTACCTCCTTATTTAATTTACCTTTGATATAATAAAATACCAAATTCATATTTTTCTAAGAACTCTACCCATCTCCTTTGTCTTGCATTCACCAATGACTATGTAAAAATATACCTAAGGCTTTGATGATCTTTCCTTTAGCTCTAATAGTCTATCCAATAAGTAGTACCTCCATACATTTAGAACATGCACAAACAATTGCTAATTCTAGGTCATGAGTGGCATAGTTTACCTCATGTTTCTTGAGTTTCCTAGACTCATAAGCCACTGTAGCTTCTTCCTAATATAAGACTCCATCCAAACCTTCTAGACAAGCATCAGTTTACATAGTGAACTTCACAAGATGTTCTAGAATCTTTAGAATTGGTGTTGTTGTCAACTTATTTTTTAGAGTCTCAAATGTGGCCTCACACTTATCCATCCATTTGAATTCTTTTCTCTTTTTTTGAAGGTTGGTGATGGGTTGGCAATTTTAAAGTAATTTCTCACAAATTTTTTATAATATCCTAAATCCAATAAAACTCCTAACTTCTAACACATTTGTAGGTGTTGGCTAATTTAGTATAGCCTCAATATTTAGTGGATCTACAATAATACCTATTACTGAGATAATGTACCCCAAGTATTGTACTTGTGGAGTATAGAAATCACACTTGGATAGCTTACCAAAACGTTAATTCTTACTTAGAACTTCTAATACTAATCTAATATGTTTATCATGCTCCTCTCTAGTTCAAGAATATATTAATATATCATCCAAGAATACGAAGATGAACTAGTCAAGATAACTCCTGAACACACTATTCATTATATTCATGAAGGCATTTGTATATTTCTTAACCCAAACGGTGATACTGTGAACTCATAGTGTCCATACCAAGTTTTAAAGGTCGTCTTATGGGTATATTATTTCTTAATTCTTAGTTTATGGTAACCTAATCTCATATCTATTTTTGAAAATATGGTAGCACCCTTCAATTGATCAAAGAGATCATCTATCGAAGGTAGAGTATACTTATTTTTAATGGTTACATTATTCAACAATCTATAACCTATACATAATATTAGGGAACCATCCTTATTTTTCATAAATAACATAGGAGCACCCCAAGGCTACACAGTTGGTCTAATCAGACCCTTTTTTAACAAGTCCTAAAGTTGAACTTTTAGCTCTTGAAACTTAATAAGAGTCATTCTATAAGGTATCCTAGAGATAGGTTCAGCTCCTGGTATTAACTCAATAGTAAAATTAAATTCCCTTTGATGTGGTAGACCCAAAAGGTCTTAAAGGAATACATCTTAAAACTCATGAAGAATTGAATGCTTCTTAAACTTTTCCTAATATCCTTTTTCTCCATTACTACCATTGATCTTCACTACATAGAGTAAGCTACCTATTTTGATAGATTTATTTAACTATATAGTTGAGAGTGTTGAGCAAGGTGCAGCGACAGTATTGTCATTGTTGTCAACACAGTCAGATAGATCGGTTGATGCAGTGGATAGGAGTTCAGAGGTTATTCAGAGTATGTACAGGTGATGTTAAATGCTTATGAGGATGTTTTTGATGTTTGGGTGAAGTTGTTACAGGTTGTCCAAGAAGACCGAAGTGGCCCATATGCTAAAGATCAAAGAAAAATCAAAGAGAAAAAAGTGTCGCGATATCACGACATGTTGCATTTTCACGGCCAAAAGAGAAGCGAAAAAGCAAAGAGGAAAAAGTGTCGCGATATCGCGACATGTTGCATTTTCACGGCCAAAAGAGAAGAGAAAAAGCAAGGAGGAAAAAGTGTCGCGATATCGCGACATGTTGCATTTTCATGGCCAAAGCAAAGAGAAAATGCAAGGAGAAAAAAGTGTCGCGATATCGCGACATGTTGCATTTTCACGGTCCAAAGCAAAGAGAAAATGCAAGGAGAAAAAAGTGTCACGATATCGTGACATGTTGCATTTTCACGGGCCAAAGCAAAGAGAAAGAGCAAGGAGAAAAAGTGTCACGATATCGCGACATGTTGCATTTTCATGGCCAAAGGAAAGAGAAAGAGCAAGGAGAAAAAAGTGTCACGATATCGCGACATGTTGCATTTTCGCGGTCCAAAGCAAAGAGAAAGAGCAAGGAGAAAAAAGTGTCGCGATATCGCGACATGTTGTATTTTCACGGGCCAAAGCAAAGAGAAAGAGCAAGGAGAAAAAAGTGTCACGATATCGCGACATGTTGTATTTTCATGGGCCAAAGCAAAGAGAAAGAGCAAGGAGAAAAAGTGTCGCGATATCGCGACATGTTGTATTTTCGTGGTCCAAAGCAAAGAGAAAGAGCAAGGAGGAAAAAGTGTCACGATATCGCGACATGTGATTTTTACGGTCCGAAGCAAAGAGAAAGAGCAAGAAGGAAAAAGTGTCGCGATATCGTGACATGTCGCATTTTTGCGACTCAAAACAAAGAGGAAGCACAAGAAAGAAAAAGTGTCATGATATCGCGACATGTCGCATTTTCGTGACTCAAAAAGGGTAGGAGAGAAAAAAAGTGTCACGATATCGCGACATGTCGCATTTTCGTGACTCAAAAAAATTAGACAGGAAGAGAAACAAAAGTGTCACGATATCACGACATGTCGCATTTTTGTGACTCAAAAAGGGCAGGCAAGACAGAGAAGCAAAAGTGTCCGATATCGCGACATGTTGCATTTTGCCAAGGGAACAGAGTAGTTGACAATGCATCTAATATTAGTGATGAACACCAGGATAGTGAAACTAAAGACTGCATAGTGACGTGGACCTATAAGGAATATTTAATGATTTGAAATCATTTAAGATGATAGTACATGGAAAGAAGCGGATGCATGCCCATGTGGAGAAAATGAAACGAAGGAAAAAATGGAGAAAATGAATAGTCATGGAAAGAAACGGATGCATGCCATGTGGAGAAAATGAATAGTGGAAGGAGAAAATGAATAGTCATCAAAATAGAAACGAAAAGCCTTTTCGAAAACCAAAATGCATGCATGCACAAAGGAGAAAATGAACAGTCATGAAGGAGAAAACGAATAGTCATGGTAGGAGAATATGGTGTCAATTATTTGCATGTGACGTGTTTGACGAAATGCCTTCTAAATATATACAAAAGGAGTTACATAAAGGAGTTACAATTGACAAGTGGCGTATGAGAATATGAAAGGAGTTACAATTGGAGTTACAAAGAGAAAGGATTGTTATAAAAGGAGTGTTGCTTGGAGAATTTAAGTGAGTGGGAGAGGTGAGCGAGAGGCGAGTGAGAAGGGTGTGTGTTTTGTGAATTGTGGGTGATGTTGGGTAAGCAATAGACCAGTCAGGGTCTTGTAAAAGTGAAGGCATTTTTATGTCAATCTTCTAGTTTCAAAATTGAAGTCCAAGTTGGTGCTTGGCATCAGGGGTTGGTGCTCCTTCTAGTTGGTGCTGGTAAATCAGGGTTGGTGCTCCTTTTTTGTGAAGGGTTGGTGCTCCTTCTAGTTGGTGTGATAAATCGGGGGTTGGTGCTCTTTTGTTGGTGGGATAGAATTAGAAGGGTTGGTGCTCCTTTCTTTTGGTGCAGATAAATCAGGGGTTGGTGCTCCTTCCAGTGGGTGTTGGTAAATTGATTGTAAAGTTGTTGCTTTGCAAAGGCTGGATTTGGATGGGAGTCCAAACAGTCATTTTTGAGGAGTAGCCAAATCGGTGAACCTCGGTACATCTTGTGTTGTGTGATGCTCTCTTGTTATATTTGCTTTATTTGGTTTTAAGTTTTCATTGTTTCGGCTTTAAGAGTTGAAGATTTAAGTTTTAAAGAGCTACACTGATTCACCCCCCTCTCAGTGTCATTGTGAGACTAACAATTGGTATCAGAGCCAGTTTCCCTTGTCAGGCTAAATCAGCTAGGGTTGATCTTGGATTAGTACGCAATGGGTAAGAAGAATAGATCCTCCTCAAATAAGGCATCTCAGTCAGTTTCAGTTCCTGTGGAAGAGAAAATTGAACTAGAAAAGATAGAAGGAGTGAATTCTGAAGTATGTGATGAAAACCTTGAGGTTGAAGTATATCTAGAAGGTGAGTTGATCGCTGCACTTGAAGAGTTGGATATAGAAAGGAAAAAGAACAAAAGACTATCCAAGAAGTTGGAAGAATATGGGGATAATATTGAAGATCTCTTCTTACAAATTCATAAAGCCAAGAAAATAGAAGAAGCCTTGAAGTCACACCTGGATGATAAAGGCGATGTATGTAGCAAACGTGAAGAGGAATCTAACAAAGTTATTAGTGATCTAAAGCTGCAAGTAGAAGAGTCCAAAAGGATTGAAGAAACTCTCAGGTCACAGATCAATGAGAAAGAGATTGTTTGCTGCAAACAAGAAGAGGAGATTGTTTTATTGAGGAAACAACTAGAAGAGGCCAATACAAATCTCAAATTTGAGAAGAGCACAGAGTTGCTAGATGAAATGATAAGGCAACAAAGAAGCCCCATGTCTAAGCTTGGTCTTGGATGTGAAGTTGAACAACCTTCATCTTCTAAATATGTAGAGAAGAAGAAGTCCACTGTTGAAGGATCAAAGCAAGAAAAGTTTGAAGCTGAATCTTCAAAAGGAAGAAAATATCAAAGGAGATCTACAACAAAGCAACCACAACAAAAGAGGTTCTATCACTCTCACTTTATTCATAATAATGCTTTTAATGGCTATTGTTTTAGATGCAACCATTATGGTCACAAGGCAATTTATTGTGGATTGAATAATAGATCAAAGAGTTATGCTGGTAGAAATACATCTGTTTTTTTGATTGAACACCATGTGCAATGTTTTAAATGTAATGGTCATGGGCACATAGCAAGGTTTTGTCCAAGAAATTTTGTATCTAATCTAAGGCAAGACAGTAGATTTCATCAAACACAAAGAATGCAACACAGACAGGGAAGAAATCATGTGCATCAAAGAAAGGAAAATAATCATCCATCAAGGATGCACAAGAGACAACCACCCAAGAGAAATGTTCAAGTTCACGAAAAGGTTCAAAATAGGGATGCAGTTGAAAAACTCAAGCCCAAGTTCAAGAAAGTTTGGAGAAAGAAAGAAGAGAGGAAATCGTGTCTCCTTGGATTGAAGGAGACTACTCCTCTATTGCACTAAGCAACTCCAGGTAGCACATCCTCCGGGGGAGCAATCTTAAAGTTTTATTTTAATGCTCCTATGTTGTTTGGTTATCCGAGGATGAAAGGCAAGTAGTCAGGGGAGTTGTCGTATAGTTGTCAAAATGTGTTTCAGTTCATGTAGTTGTTTGTGGAGGTAATAAGCAGGAGCATGAGACGTTGGCTTGACAGAGCCATTTTTTAATTATTGTGAAATCTCTCTGGTGATGGCGGTTACAATAGCAGATAGTGTCAAACTGATGTGCTTCAATAGAACAACATGGTGAACAACTAGGTTTTCGATGCAACAACTGATAGGCATTATCTGAGATAGAACATGCAGCACAGGTCATCGTGTCATGGAAGCATAAGTTGGCAGGTGCTGGTTTTGAAGCCTGTAACATTCCCAATCTGTAGATAAAATAGAATCCATGTTGTGAGTACGTCTCAATTCATCTACCAATATCGAGGGAGGACTATGGTAAAGCTCTTCATGATCGTTATGAAAATTACTGCCAACGTGTAGGTGGGAAGGCGTGCGTTTCTTAACCAAAAATACAACACATCGTTTGGTATAAGAGAGCATTAATTTTCTCTAAAGAAGTAGCCATTATCAAAGAGATGCCGAGTCAAAGCAAACAGTGGCACTAGCACCCGGTTCGTCAAGAGTGCCAAGTGGCACATGCAAGGCAGAGACGTTGAGAGAATAGCGCCCAGGTGGTGAAGCGCCAAGGAGGACAAGATGCCCATGCACCTAAGAAAGTCTTGCATTATTTGAGAAATGCGAGATATTGCCCGAGGAATCCCTTGATCGCAGCGAGGAGAAATGCTCCCTGGAATCACGTGAAGAATGTTCGCCTAAGACATTGAGTAGCCCTGACATATGCCCTAGCAAGAAGCAGAATACCGAGTGTTGATGACTGCATGCAGATTGAGGTTCCAATGCTAGATGTAACGGTCCACTGTCAATACCTGCACAGATGATGAAAACATTCATGGCAGCCATTAGAAACCAGAGACATTGAGTTGCACAATGGATGCGAGGCAAAGTCGTCAGTCACGGAGGAGGTGGCAGTCAAAAGGCTGAAGAAATTATGCGTAGGCTACCTGGAGAGTCGATCACTTTTGATTTGGGAGTAACTTTTGCGCAGTTGAGAGTTGCGTGTTGATCAAACTATACTAAATAAGTAAAAGCAAGGTACAACAAGAATTATAATATGATGAGCAGAGATTAGAGTGCTTATCCAAGAAGACTTTATGACAGAAAGAGTACCAGTGGAGGTGCATTCTATCTTGGAGACAGGTTGGTCGCGTGGCACAGTAAGAAACAAGAGTCAGTCTCCTTATCCACAGTAGAGGCAGAATATATTGCAGCGACAACGTGTTGTACGTAGGTATTATGGATGAAACAAACCTTGAAAGATCTTGGTATTAACTTCAGTGAGCCAATTTTAGTTAAGTGTGATAACACCAGTGCCATTAACATCTCAAAGAATCCGGTTATGCATTCTCGCACAAAACATATTGCTATCCGGTATCACTTTTTGAAGGAGAAAGTTGCGGAAGGTGAGGTTAAGTTGGATTTTGTTCCAACAACAGAGCAAGTAGCGGATATCTTCACAAAACCGTTGCCCAAGGAAGTCTTTGAGTACCTTCGCAATAAATTGGGAGTGGTCACGCTTCCCAAGAATTGACTAGCTATCGGGACCACATTCTCAGGGGGAGCATTTGTGTATTTGTTTATCTTTTTGCTCATGTTTGTGATTTTTGCTAAGTGTAATAATTTTTGCCTGAGAATGTTGTGCATGGACTCAGGGGGAGTTTACAGCAGCCCTTTTGGTATTGTTGTCAAAGGGGGAGAAGAGTTACAGGAAATTGCACAAGAGTTACAGGAAATTGCACGTGTGTTGCCAACAATTCCAAAGGGGGAGATTGTTGAGCAAGGTGCAACGACAGTATTGTCATTGTTGTCAACACAGTCAGATAGATCGGTTGATGCAGTGGACAGGAGTTCAGAGGTTATTCAGAGTATGTAAAGTGATGTTAAATGCTTATGAGGATGTTTTTGATGTTTGGGTGAAGTTGTTACAGATTGTCCAAGAAGACCGAAGTGGCCCATATGCTAAAGATCAAAGAAAAAGCAAAAGAGGAAAAAGTGTCGCGATATCGCGACATGTTGCATTTTCATGGCCAAAAGAGAAGAAAAAAGAAAGAGGAAAAAGTGTCGCGATATCGCGACATGTTGCATTTTTGCAGCCAAAAGAGAAGAGAAAATGCAAGGAGAAAAAGTGTCGCGATATCGCGACATGTTGCATTTTTGCGGCCAAAGCAAAGAGAAAATGCAAGGAGAAAAAAGTGTCACGATATCGCGACATGTTGCATTTTCGCGGTCCAAAGAAAAGAGAAAATGCAAGGAGAAAAAGTGTCACGATATCGCGACATGTTGCATTTTCATGGGCCAAAGCAAAGAGAAAGAGCAAGGAGAAAAAGTGTCACGATATCGCGACATGTTGCATTTTCACGGCCAAAGCAAAGAGAAAGAGCAAGGAGAAAAAGTGTCGCGATATCGCGACATGTTGCATTTTCATGGTCCAAAGCAAAGAGAAAGAGCAAGGAGAAAAAAGTGTCGCGATATCGCGACATGTTGTATTTTCGTGGGCCAAAGCAAAGAGAAAGAGCAAGGAGAAAAAAGTGTCGCGATATCGCGACATGTTGCATTTTCGCGGGCCAAAGCAAAGAGAAAGAGCAAGGAGAAAAAGTGTCGCGATATCGCGACATGTTGCATTTTCGCGGGCCAAAGCAAAGAGAAAGAGCAAGAAGGAAAAAGTGTCGCGATATCGCGACATGTCGCATTTTTGCGACGAGCAAAGAGAAAGAGCAAGAAGGAAAAGTGTCGGATTGCGACATGTAGCATTTGGGAGAAAGAGAAAGGCAGAGAAAGAAAAAGTGTCGCGATATCGCGACATGTCACATTTTCGTGACTCAAAAAGGGCAGGCAGGCAGAGAAACAAAAGTGTCATGATATCGTGACATGTCACATTTTCATGACTCAAAAGGGCAGGCAGGCAGAGAAACAAAAGTGTCACGATATCGCGACATGTCACATTTTCGTGACTCAAAAAGGGTAGGCAGGCAGAGAAACAAAAGTGTCACGATATCGCGACATGTTGCATTTTCGCCAAAGGAACATAGTAGTTGACAGTGCGTCTAATATTAGTGATGAACACCAGGATAGTGAAACTAAAGACTACATAGTGACGTGGACCTATAAGGAATCTTTAATTATTTGAAATCATTAAGGAGAAAATTAACATATGGAAAGAAGCGGATGCATGCCCATGTGGAGAAAATGAACAGTCGTGGAAGGAGAAAATGAATAGTCATGGAAGGAGAAAATGAACAGTCATGGAAAGAAGCGGATGCATGCCCATGTGGAGAAAACGAATAGTCATGGAAGGAGAAAATGAATAGTCATCAAAATAGAAATGAAAAGCTTTTTGGAAACCAAAATGCATGCATGCACAAAGGAGAAAATGAACAGTCATGAAGGAGAAAACGAACAGTCATGGTAGGAGAATATGGTGTCAATTCTTTGCATGTGACGTGTTTGACGAAATGCCTTCTAAATATATACAAAAGGAGTTACATAAAGAAGGAGTTACAATTGACAAGTGGCGTATGAGAATATGAAAGGAGTTACAACTGGAGTTACAAAGAGAAAGGATGGTTATAAAAGGAGTGTTGCTTGGAGAATTTAATGTGGGGATTTTATCTTGTGAAGAGAGTGAGAGGAGAGCGAGAGGCGAGCGAGAAGGGTGTGTGTTTTGTGAATTGTGGGCGATGTTGGGTAAGCAATAGACCAGTCAGGGTCTTGTAAAAGTGAAGGCATTTTTATGTCAATCTTCTAGTTTCAAAATTGAAGTCCAAGTTGGTGCTTGGCATCAGGGGTTGGTGCTCCTTCCGGTTGGTGCTGGTAAATCAGGGGTTGGTGCTCCTTTCTGTTGGTGCAGATAAATCGGGGGTTGGTGCTCCTTTCTTTGGTGTAGATAAATCGGGGGTTGGTGCTCCTTCCGTGGTGGTAAATCGGGTTGGTGCTCCTTTCTGTTGGTGGGTAAATGGGGTTGGTGCTCCTTTGGGTAAGGGGTTGGTGCTCCTTCCAGTGGGTGTTGGTAAATTGATTGTAAAGTTGGTGCTTTGCAAAGGCTGGATTTGGATGGGAGTCCAAACAGTCAATTTTTGAGGAGTAGCCAAATCGGTGAACCTCGGTACATCTTGTGTTGTGTGATGCTCTCTTGTTATATTTGCTTTATTTGGTTTTAAGTTTTCATTGTTTCGGCTTTAAGAGTTGAAGATTTAAGTTTTAAAGAGCTACACCGATTCACCCCCCCTCTCAGTATCATTGTGAGACTAACAGAGAGCAAGTGGGGTTGAAAATACCCTTGCCCACTTTAAACTCTTATTATCCTCTTATCTCTATCGCTAAAATCCATCCACCTATCTTGAAATTGGTTAAAGCTCCATGTGCCTTCAACCAATCCATACCTAAGATAATATCAAAGGAATGAAGAGGTTCCACATAAAGGTGACATATAGTAGATCCCTCAAGTAGAGTTATCTCTATTGTAGGTAAACATTGATCCACTAAGTAGGTTTACCTAGAACCATACTCAACTTTCCATCCTTGTGCTAAAAATATAGGTCTTTTCGGCATATCCCTGATAATACTAGTGGAAATAAAACTATCTGTGGCCCCACTATCAATCAAAATTTTTACATCTTTGGCAAACAACTTACCATTTAGTAGGATCGGTGTTTCTTGGCCATTTAAATTCTGACTTCCAATGGCGGTATAAATTTGGTGTGATGGTGTAGCCAAGGAATTTTGACACGTTTCAAAATTCCCATTCCCTAGACAACATGTTGTTACTCCCTAACAATGTAACCAGGAAAGTGTGTGACCTTGGTCAAATTATCAACCACTACCAAGATGACATCATGCTGGAACCTATTCATGAGTAACTCCACAATGATGTCCATGGAGAGCACCTACTATTTTTGCATAGGTGTCTCATGTGGTTACAATTTTATAGCTGGGTAATGATATTCTACCTTAACCTTCTGGCATTCCAAACATTTAGCTATAAATATGGTGATATCTTACTTCATTCCAGACTAATAGAAAGTTTTTTTTCATGTTTTCCCTTATTTTTTACCCTCGTGGATGAGCAAAATAGGAAGAATTACGTGCCTCCTACAATATCCTCCTCCTCAGATCACCTGCTTTGGGTATGAATACCTAATTCTTAAAACATAAAAGTCCATCCTTTATGTTGAAACATTTGTTTACTTCCAAAGATCCCACTATTTTCTTCCAAATTTATAGGTAATAAGGATCCTAAAGTTGTATTTCCTTGACCCTTTCTATCAAATATTCATGGCTTTGGGTTAAGGCAGATATGTGCCTTCTCCTACTCAAGGCATGTACCTCCTTATTTTATTTACCTTTGATATAATAAAATACCAAATTCATATTTTTCTAAGAACTCTACCCATCTCCTTTGTCTTGTATTCACCAATGACTATGTAAAAATATACCTCAGGCTTTGATGATCTTTCCTTTAGATCAAATAGTCTACCCAATAAGTAGTATCTCCATACATTTAGAACATGCACAACAATTGCTAATTCTAGGTCATGAGTGGCATAGTTTACCTCATGTTTCTTGAGTGTCCTAGACTCATAAGCCACTGTAGCTTCTTCCTAATATAAGGCTCCACCCAACCCTTCTAGACAAGCATCATTTTACATAGTGAACTTCACAAGATGTTCTAGAATATTTAGAATTGGTGTTGTTGTCAAATTATTTTTTAGAGTCTTAAATGTGGCCTCACACTTATCCATCCAGTTGAATTCTTTTATCTTTTTCTGAAGGTTGGTGATGGGTTGGCAATTTTAAAGTAATTTCTCACAAAATTTCTATAATATCCTAAATCCAACGAAACTCCTAACTTCTAACACATTTGTAGGTGTTGGATAATTTAGTATAGCCTCAATATTTAGTGGATCTACAATAATACCTATTACTCAGATAATGTACCCCAAGTATTGTACTTTTGGAGTATAGAAATCACACTTGGATAGCTACCCAAAATGTTAATTCTTACTTAGAACTTACAATACTAATATAAGATGTTTATCATGCTCCTCTCTAGATCAATAATATATTAATATATCATCCAATAATACCAAGATGAATTGGTCAAGATAACTCATGAACACACTATTCATTAGATTCATGAAGGCAGTTGTATATTCCTTAACCCAAACGGTGATACTGTGAACTCATATTGTCCATGCCAAGTTTTAAAGGTCGTATTATGGGTATCTTATTTCTTAATTTTTAGTTGATGGTAACCTAATCTTATATCTATTTTTGAAAATATGGTAGCACCCTTCAATTGATCAAAGAGATCATCTATCGGAGGTAGAGTATACTTGTTTTTAATGGTTACCTTATTCATCAATCTATAATCTATACATAATATTAGGGAACCATCCTTATTTTTCATAAATAACATAGGATCACCCCAAGGCTACACACTTGGTCTAATCATACCCTTTTTTAACAAGTCCTAAAGTTGAAATTTTAGCTCTTGTAACTTAATAAGAGTCATTCTATAAGGTATCCTAGGGATAGGTTCAGCTCCTGGTATTAACTCAATAGTAAAATTAAATTCCCTTTGATGTGGTATACCCAAAAGGTCTTCAAGGAATACATCTTAAAACTCGTGAAAAATTGAATGCTTCTTAAAAATTTTCTAATCTCTTTTTTCTCCATTCCTACCATTGATCTTCACTACACAGAGTAAGCTACCTATTTTGATAGATTTCTTTAACTATATAGTTGAGAGCAAGTGGGGTTGAAAAGGCCCTTGCACACTTTGAACTCTTGTTATCCTCTTATCTCTATCGCTAAAATCCATCCACCTATCTTGAAATTTATTAAAGCTCCATGTGCCTTCAACCAATCCATACCTAAGATAATATCAAAGGCATGAAGAGGTTCCACATACAAGTGTCGTATAGTATATTCCTCAAGTAGATTTATCTCGATTGTAGGTAAACATTGATCCACTGAGTAGGTTTACCTAGAACCATACTCAAATTTCCATCCTTGTCCCAAAAATCTAGGTCTTTTCGGCATATCCCTGATAATACTAGTGGAAATAAAACTATCTGTGGCCCCACTATCAATCAAAATTTTTACATCTTTGGAAAACAACTTACCATTTAGTAGCATCGATGTTGCTTTGCCATTTAAATTCTAACTTCCAATGGCGGTATAAATTTGATGTGATGGTGTAGCCAGGGAATTTTGACATGTTTCAAAATTCCCATTCCCTAGCCAACATGTTGTTACTCCCTAACAATGTAGCCAGGGAAGTGTGTGACCTTGGTCAACTTATCAACCCCTATCAATATGACATCATGCTGGAACCTATTAATGAGTAACCCCATAATGAAGTCCATGGAGAGCACCTACTATTTTTGCATAGGTGTCTCATGTGGTTACAATTTTACGGCTGGGTAATGATATTCTATTTTAACCTTCTAGCATTCCAAACATCTAGCTATAAATCTGGTGATATATTACTTCATTCTAGCCTAGTAGAAAGTTTTTTTTCATGTTTTCCCTTATTTTTTACCCTCCTGGATGAGAAAAATAGGAAGAATTACGTGCCTCCTACAAGATCCTCCGCCTCAGACCACCTGCTTTGGGTATGACTACCCGATTCTTAAAACATAAAAGTCCATCCTTTATGTTGAAAAAATTGTTTACTTCCAAAGATCCCACTATTTTCTTCCAAATTTCTAGGTAATAAGGATCCTAAAGTTGTATTTCCTTGACCCTTTCTATCAAATATTTATGGCTTTGGGTTAAGGAAGATATGTTCCTTCTCCTGCTCAAAGCATGTACCTCCTTATTTAATTTACCTTTGATATAATAAAATACCAAATTCATATTTTGCTAAGAACTCTACCCATATCCTTTGTCTTGCATCCACCAATGACTATGTAAAAATATACCTCAGGCTTTGATGATCTTTCCTTTAGCTCAAATAGTCTACCCAACAAGTAGTACCTCCATACATTTAGAAAATGCACAAAAATTGCTAATTCTAGGTCATGAGTGGCATAGTTTACCTCGTTTTTCTTGAGTTTCCTAGACTCATAAGCCACTGTAGCTTCTTCCTAATATAAAAATCCACCCAAACCTTCCATACAAGCATCAGTTTACATAGTGAACTTCACAAGATGTTCTAGAATATTTAGAATTGGTGTTGTTGTCAACTTATTTTTGAGAGTCTCAAATGTGGCCTCACACTTCCATTTGAATTATTTTCTCTTTTTCTAAAGGTTGGTGATGGGTTGGCAATTTTAAAGTAATTTATCACAAAATTTCTATAATATCCTAAATCCAATGAAACTCCTAACTTCTAACACATTTATAGGTGTTGGCTAATTTAGTATAGCCTCAATATTTAGTGGATCTACAATAATACCTATTACTGAGATAATGTACCCCAAGTATTGTACTTGTGGAGTATAGAAATCACACTTGGATAGCTTCCCAAAATGTTAATTCTTACTTAGAAATTATAATACTAATCTAAGATGTTTATCATGCTCCTCTCTAGTTCAAGAATATATTAGTATATCATCCAATAATACCAAGATGAACTGGTCAAGATAACTCCTGAACACACTATTCATTAGATTCATGAAGGCAGTTGTATATTCCTTAACCCAAACGGTGATACTGTGAACTCATAGTGTCCATGCCAAGTTTTAAAGGTCATCTTATGGGTATCTTATTTCTTAATTATTAGTTTATGGTAACCTAATCTCATACCCATTTTTGAAAATATGGTAGCACCCTTCAATTGATCAAAGAGATCATATATCGAAGGTAGAGTATACTTGTTTTTAATGGTTACCTTATTCATCAATCTATAATCTATACATAATCTTAGGGAACCATCCTTATTTTTCATAAATAACATAGGAGCACCCCAAGGCTACACAGTTGGTCTAATCAGACCCTTTTTTAACAAGTCCTAAAGTTGAACTTTTAGCTCTTGTAACTTAATAAGAGTCATTCTATAAGGTATCCTAGATATAGGTTCAGCTCCTGGTATTAACTCAATAGTAAAATTAAATTCCATTTGATGTGGTAGACCCAAAAGGTATTCAAGGAATACATCTTAAAACTCATGAAGAATTGAATGCTTCTTAAATTTTTCCTAATCTCCTTTTTCTCCATTCCTACCATTGATCTTCACTACATAGAGTAAGCTACCTATTTTGATAGATTTTTTTAACTATATAGTTGAGAGCAAGTGGGGTTGAAAAGACCCTTGCCCACTTTAAAATCTTATTAACCTCTTATCTCTATCGCTAAAATCCATCCACCTATCTTGAAATTTATTAAAGCTCCATGTGCCTTCAACCAATCCATACCTAAGATAATATCAAAGGCATGAAGAGGTTCCACATACAAGTGCCATATAGTAGATCCCTCAAGTAGTGTTAGTCTTACAATGACACTGAGAGAGGGGGGTGAATCAGTGTAGCTCTTTTAACTTGAATTTATAGCTCTTAATACCGTAGCAATTAAAACTTATTACTAGATACAACAAGTATAACAAAAGAGCATCACACAACACAAGATTTAACGAGGTTCACCAATGTGGCTACTCCTCAAAAATTGATTGCTTGGACTACCATCCAAATCCAGCCTTTGCAAAGCACCAACTTTACAATCAATTTACCAGCACCCACTAGAAGGAGCACCAACCCTTGATGCCAAGCACCAACTTGGACTTCAATTCTGAATCTATAAGTTTGACAGTAAGATACCTTTGCTTTTGCAAGACCCTGACTGGTCTTCTTCACCTTTGCGTTCTCTACGCACTCTGCTTTCTCTGTGCAATCACAGTAGCACCTGGTCGAGCTTCAACCTTTTTCACTCTCTACGCACTCTGCACTCTCTGTGTAATCACTTCGCACACTCTGCTTCGTTACAGTCGAACTTCATGATCGTCTTCTCCCTTTTGTGCACTCTACTCTCTTTGCAAATTTTGCACTTAGCACGATTCGACACGACTTGCTCTCTGTGCACAATGACCGTATCGCTCACACATTTCACACTCCTCAATTCTCCAAACAACCCTCCTTTTATAACAACATTTTCATGATGAAAACCCTAATCTTAGTCGTTGTAAACCCTAATCTTAGTCGGCTTTCATAACAATTGTAAACCCTAATTTTAGTCGGTTGTCATCGGACTTCGTCGGCTTCAACTCAACCGTGAAAATACATGTCACGATATCGTGACACTTTTTCTTTCTCTCTTTCTCCTTGCTTTGGCCCCCGAAAAATACAACATGTCACGATATCATGACACTTTTTCTTTCTCTCTCTTTCTCTTTGCATCGGACCGTGAAAATGCTACATGTCGCGATATCATGACACTTTTTCTCCTTACGCTTTCTCTTTGCTTCGGCCCCCGAAAATACAACATGTCACGATATCGCGACACTTTTTCTCCTTGCTTTTTCTCTTAGCTTCGGCCCGTGAAAATACATGTCACGATATCGCGACACTTTTTCTCCTTGCTCTTTCTCTTAGCTTTGGCCCTGAAAATACAACATGTCATGATATCGTCGACACTTTTTCTCCTTGCTCTTTCTCTTAGCTTTGGCCGTGAAAATACAACATGTCGTCGATATCGTGACACTTTTTCTCCTTGCATTTTCTCTTCTCTTTGCCTGAAAATGCAACATGTCGCGATATCGCGACACTTTTTCTCCTTGCATTTTCTCTTCTCTTCCTAAAATGCAACATGTCAGATATCGTGACACTTTTCCAACTTGCATTTTCTCTCTCCTATTTTAGTCGTGAAAATGCGACATGTCACGAAATCGTGACACTTTTCCAACTTACTTTCTCTCTCCTATTTTAGTCGCGAAAATGCGACATGTCATGAAATCGTGACACTTTTCCAACTTACTTTCTCTCTCCTATTTTAGTCATGAAAATGCGACATGTCATGAAATCGTGACACTTTTCTTACTTGTTCTCTTTCTTCGAACTTGTCGTGAAATCGTGACACTTTTTCCTGCTTTCTCTTTTTCTTCCAACATGTCGTGAAATCGTGACAGTTTTTCCACTTGCCTTTTTCTCTTCCAACATGTCATGAAATCGTGACATTTTTCCTGCTTTCTCTCTCTTCCAACATGTCATGAAATCGTGATAGTTTTTCCACTTGCCTTTTTCTCTTCCAACATGTCATGAAATCGTGATAGTTTTCCTGCTTTTTCTCTCTTCCAACATGTCGTGAAATCGTGATAGTTTTTCTTCTTTTTCTCTCTCTTCCAACATGTCATGAAATCGTGACAGTTTTTCTTGCTTTTTCTCTCTTCCAACATGTCATGAAATCGTGATAGTTTTTCTTGCCTGCTGTATATGTCGTGATATCGTGACACTTTTCTTACTTGTCTTTTTCTTTGATCTTTTGCATATGGGCCACTTCGGTCTTCTTGGAAAATCATTGTACATACTCTGAATAACCTTTGAACTCCTGTCTTCTGCATCTGAATAGCTTTTGAACTTCCTGTCCACTGCATCAATAGATCTATCTGATTGTGTTGACAACAATGACAATACTATTGTTGCACCTTGCTCAACAATCTCCCCCTTTGGAATTGTTGGCAACACATGTGCAATTTCCTGTAACTCTTCTCCCCCTTTGACAATAATACCAAAGGGCTACTGCAGACTCCCCCTGAGTCCATGCACAACATTCTCAGGCAAAATTTATTACACTTAGCAAAAATCATGAACATGAGCAAAAAGATAATCAAATACTTAAATGCTCCCCCTGAGAATGTGATCCCTGTAGCTAGTCAATTCTTGGGAAGTGTGACCACTCCCAATTTATTGCGAAGGTACTCAAAAACTTCCTTGGGCAATGGTTTTGTGAAGATATCCGCTACTTGCTCTATAGTTGGAACAAAATCCAACTTAACCTCACCTTCCGCAACTTTCTCCTTCAAAAAGTGATACCTGATAGCAATGTGTTTTGTGCGTGAATGCATAACCGGATTCTTGGAGATGTTAATGGCACTGGTGTTATCACACTTAACTGATATTGGCTCATTGAAGCTAATACCAAGATCTTTCAGGGTTTGTTTCATCCACAAAACCTACGTACAACATGTTGTCACTGCAATATATTCTGCCTCTGCTTTTCGATAAAGAAACTGACTCTTGTTTCTTACTGTGCCACGCGACCAATTTGTCTCCAAGATAGAATGCACCTCCACTGGTACTCTTTCTGTCATCTACACATCCTGCCCAATCTGCATCTGAATACGCAATAAGGGTGAAGTCCTTGCCTTTCGGATACCATAACCCATACTCCATAGTACCCTTGAGGTACCGAAGAATCCTTTTCACTGCTGTCACATGAGTCTCCTTGGGATTAGCCTAAAATCGTGCTACCATGCATACTGCCTGCAAAATATCTGGTCTGGTAGCTGTCAGGTACGATAAACTCCCAATCATAGATCTGTACATGGTTTGATCAACAAGTGGAGATTTGTCATTCTTGCTCAACTTGCACCTTGTCGTCATGGGAGTGCTAACTGGCTTACAATCCTCCATTGTGAATTTTTTAACATCTCTTTCACATATTTAACTTGAGAAATAAATATGCCCTTCTTATTTTGATTAACTTGCAACCCGAGGAAATACGAAAGTTCACCAATCATTGACATTTCAAATTCTTTCTGCATCTTATTTGCTAAATCTTTACATGACTCATCTTTGTTGCTACCAAATATGATATCATCTACGTATACAACAAGAACAATAAGATGCCCATTTTCTATTTTGATATACAAATTACTATCCACCATACCTTTCTTAAACCCTTGTTGAGTGAGATAGTTGTCTAGCCTTGCATACCATGCTCGGGGTGCCTGTTTTAAGCCATATAATGCTTTCTTCAACTTGCAAACCAAGTTGGGATCATCACCAAGTTCGAAACCATCTGGTTGCTCAATATAAACCTCTTCTTCAAGTTTCCCATTCAAAAACGCTGATTTCACATCCATTTGATAAACTTTGAAATTCTTGTAGACTGCTAAAGCCAGAAACATTCTAATTGCCTCTAGTCTAGCTACTTGGTGCAAAAGTTTCCTCAAATTCAATGCCTTCAACTTGTGCATAACCCTTACATACCAATCTTGCTTTATTTCTGACTACCTGTCCATCTTCATTCAATTTGTTTCGAAAAATCCATTTAGTCCCGATTATATTTTTATTTGCAGGTCTAGGTACTAACTCCCAAGTTTCGTTTTTCTCGATCTGATCTAATTCTTCATTTATTGCCTTCATCCAAATTTCATATTTACTTGCGTCAACAACATTTTTGGGCTCAATTTTGGATAATAGAGAGTAGTTACTTACTACTCTTCTTCTTGTCTGAACACCAACTTTGGGGTCTCCAATTATTTGCTCTCTAGGATGATTTTTCTGCCAGCTACCTGTTTTGAATTTCTTATTTTCTTCCACTTCTGAATCACAACTTAAATCATCTGAGTCAATTTTTTGTATCTTTTCCATTTCGTTTTCCTCATCTCCTTCAATAACCTCTTCATAAATTGGGTAGTTCATTTCATAGCTAATTACTCGTTCTCTACCTTCATCAAATTTAACATCGACACTGTCCACAATTTTCTTTAGCCTCTTGTTGTAGCATTTGTAAGCTTTGCTTTTTGATGAATAACCAACAAAAATACCTTCATCCGCTCTATCTTCAAACTTACCAAGATTATCTTCAGTTCTTTTGATGTAGCACTTGCTTGCCAAAAATTTTGAGGTATTTTGTTGTTGCCCTTTTACCGAACCACAACTCATAAGGAGTTTTGCTTTCATGTGTTCTCAGCATGTACCTATTTTGGATATACACCGTAGTATGGACTGCTTCTTTCCAAAATCTGTCTGCTACTCTACTTTCAGCCAACATAGTCCGTGCCATTTCCTGCACTGTCCTGTTCTTTCTTTCTACCACTCCATTCTGCTGAGGTGTCTTGGCTGCTGAAAACTGTCTCCTAATACCGTATTTTTCATAGTACTCTGTAAACTCCTCTGAAATGAATTCTCCTCCTCTGTCTGATCTTAAACATTTGATCCTCTTTCCTGTTTCATTCTCAACATGGTTTTTGAAAATCTTGAACATGTTAAGAGCTTCTGATTTATGCTTCAAGAAAAATATCCATGTCATTCTAGAATAGTCATCAATGCACAACATAAAATATTTGTCACCATTTATGCTTTGTGTTCTCATGGGTCCACATAAATCAGTGTGTATTAGTTCCAAAGGTTTGCTCGTGTAGTACTCTTTTGTTTTGAATGTGACTCTAGTTTGCTTCCCCTTTTGGCATGAAGCACAAATGTTGTTTGCAGGTTTGTTGATGGTGGGAATATCTCTCACTGCCCTTTTTGAGTTGATTTTTACTAGATTATCAAAACTGATATGACCGAGTCTCTTGTGCCACAACCAATTTTCTTCTTCCTATCCAATAAAACAAGCTCCTTCTGAAGTCTCTGAGAGCATGTACAAGGTTGCTAGATGTCCTTGATCCAGTTGCTATCAATTTTCCACTATTTGTTTTTCTGACTTCACAACCCCGCTTCTTAAAAACTACTTCATGACCTTTATCACAAATCTGACTTACGCTCAATAAGTTATGTTTCAAACCATCCACAAACAAGACTTCTTCTGACTTAATCTTTCCGTCACTAATTTTAACTGAACCTTTGCCAACTATCTTAGCTCCATCATTATTTCCAAACTTTATTGAACCACCTTCATATTTCTGTAACTTCTCAAATTTTTGTTTGTCACCTGTCATATGACTGGAGCATCCACTATCAAGTATCCATGGTACATATTTATTCTGTGCTTTAAATGTTGTTTGTACGATTAAGGATTCCTTTTCTTCCTTAAGTCGCTCTTTTTCTTTCCACTCCATTTTGATAGTAGTTTTGGGCTCTTGTTTTGCCTTTCCCTTATCAATAGCTTGTGCATGTTTTTCGAGAAGTTTTCTATTTTGTCTCATCCTATTTGGTTGAAATTTTCTTCCCTGAAACTGATTTGATGCAAATGTACTTCTACAGTTTCTTGCAATGTGCCCAAAATTATGACAGTTATAACATTCTACTGTATAATTCATCAAAGGAGAAAAAGCATTTCTATTGGTGAAATTCCTTGGTCTTACATTATATTTGCAGTCTGAGATTTTATGTCCATAGCCATTGCATTTAAAACAGAAACCGAGAAAAGGGATAATTGAACCTGGGGGATGGTCTTTGCCATGTTGCCGTAGGAGCCATAGGTCTTCTTCTTCTTTGATGTGTGACATTGGTGAATCCATCATTGTCAATTCTCCTTTCGTGCCCGGCATCATTGCTTTCTTTTGCATGAGACGTTTTTCCTTGATCAACCTGTTTCTTATTTTCATTCTTTATGGATTCTACATTTCTGGCCTTTGATCCATTTGATGATTCTCCTTCGATGAAACCCGGACCAAATTTGATGCCTGTAGGCCTTTGGTCATTTATAATCTTATCCAGACTTCATAGAACTTTCTTCGCGTTTGTGATAGCAACTAATTTTGTGATTCATCTCTTCTATCTTGCATCCGTAAACCAACATTCTCTTCTTCTAGTTTGCAGCAATAATCTATTTTCATGGTAATTTGTACTTCGAGATCTTCAGATATTTTCTTGTATTCTTCTGTCTGTACTTTCAGACTGGTTATGATTTCGTTTGCATCCTCAAGCTTTTTTGAAATTTTCTTATTCTTTTTCCTCTCTATTGTCAACTCTTCAAGTGCAGAGATCAACTCACCTTCTAGATCTACTTCAGCCTCAGGGTTTTCACCACATACTTCAGAGTTCACTCCTTCTTCCTTTTCTGATTTTACTTCTTCAAATGCCATGAAAAGAGCTTCACCTGTTTCCTCTTCAGAATCCTCACCGGAGTTGTCTTCTGATGAACTGGCATTCCTGGAGATGAAACTTTTCTTCTTGAAGTTGCCTTTTCTGAAATTCATTTTCTTCTTCCAGTCACTTCTTTCTTGGTGCGATCCTTCATCATTTTTGTTCTTCTTATTAAGTGGACATTTAGACGCAAAATGCCCAACGCCTCCACAGTTGAAACATTTAAACGGTAGCTTTCCTCTGTATTTTCCTTTTCCCATTTTTAGTTTCTTAGCAAAGTTTGCTTCCATTTCATCTGATGTCTCTTCTTCCTCGGACTCTTGTTTTGCATTTTTATTTTTAAGGGCTTTAAAAGCCGCTTCTCTGTCTGTGGGTTTAGATCTTCCTATCCTCATCTCATATGCAGTCAAGGAACCATACATCTCATCTATACTAAAATAATTTAGATTTTTAGCTTCTTCTATCACTGAGACTTTAGAATCAAACCTTTGAGGAAGAGATCTTAATACCTTTTTCATGATGGCAGAGTCTTCAATATCCTCGTCGAGTCCTCTGATCGCATTAATGATTCCATTAACTCTCAGCATATATGCCTCAATGTTTTCATCGTCATTCATCTTTAATGCTTCGAACTGAGCTCGATGTGTCTGTAACTTGGCCTCCTTGATCTTATCGTCTCCTTCATGAATACTCCTCAGTTTGTCCCATATTTCTTTTGCCATTTTACAGCTCATGATCTTTACTAGTTCACTGTCTGCTAATCCGCACATGAGAGCATTCTTTGCTTTTGAGTTATTTTCAAACAGTTTCTTTTCGTCAGCCTCTTTTGGAGGAGTGATGGGTATTGTGTATCCACTAACTACTGAATCCCAGATGTCGTATCCCAAAGCACAGAGATATGTCTGCATCCTGATTCTCTAGAATGCATAATTAGATCCATCAAACAATGGTGCTTTGTTTGATGAGAAGCCTTCACCACCTGCCATTGTGTTACTTCCAAGATCACCCTAGCCGGTTAAGCTTGTACAAGAACTTAGCTCTGATACCAATTGTTAGTCTTACAATGACACTGAGAGGGGGGGTGAATCAGTGTAGCTCTTTTAACTTGAATTTATAGCTCTTAATACCATAGCAATTAAAACTTATTACTAGATACAACAAGTATAACAAAAGAGCATCACACAACACAAGATTTAACGAGGTTCACCAATGTGGCTACTCCTCAAAAATTGACTGCTTGGACTACCATCCAAATCTAGCCTTTGCAAAGCACCAACTTTACAATCAATTTACCAACACCCACTAGAAGGAGCACCAACCCCTGATGCCAAGCACCAACTTGAACTTCAATTCTGAATCTATAAGTTTGACAGTAAGATACCTTTGCTTTTGCAAGACCCTGACTGGTCTTCTTCACCTTTGCATTCTCTACGCACTCTGCTTTCTCTACGCAATCACAGCAACACCTCGAGCTTCAACCTTTTTTTCTCTCTACACTCTCTGTGTAATCACTTCGCACACTCTACTTCGTTACAGT
Source organism: Wollemia nobilis (assembly GCA_028583015.1). Classification (NCBI taxonomy): domain Eukaryota; kingdom Viridiplantae; phylum Streptophyta; class Pinopsida; order Araucariales; family Araucariaceae; genus Wollemia; species Wollemia nobilis. The sequence goes on along the minus strand of JAQPPZ010017206.1, from coordinate 3,600,519 downwards.
CGAACTTCACGATCGTCTTCTCCCTTTTGCGCACTCTACTCTCTTTGCAAATTTTGCACTTAGCACGATTCGACACGACTTGCTCTCTATGCACAATGACCGTATTGCTCACACATTTCACACTCCTCAATTCTCCAAATAACCCTCCTTTTATAACAACATTTTCATGATGAAAACCCTAATCTTAGTCGGTTGTAAACCCTAATCTTAGTCGGCTTTCATAACAACTGTAAACCCTAATTTTAGTCGGCTGTCATCGGACTTCGTCGGCTTCAACTCAACCATGAAAATACAACATGTCGCGATATCATGACACTTTTTCTTTCTCTCTCTTTCTCCTTGCTTTGGCCCCGAAAATACAAATGTCGCGATATCGTGACACTTTTTCTCCTTGCTCTTTCTCTTTGCATCGAACTGCAAAAATGCTACATGTCGCGATATCGTGACACTTTTTCTCCTTGCTTTTTCTCTTAGCTTCGGCCCACAAAAATACAAATGTCGCGATATCGCGACACTTTTTCTCCTTGCTCTTTCTCTTAGCTTTGGCCCTCGAAAATACATGTCGCGATATCGTGACACTTTTTCTCCTTGCTCTTTCTCTTAGCTTTGGCCCTGAAAATACAACATGTCACGATATCGTGACACTTTTTCTCCTTGCATTTTCTCCTACTTTGCCCGAAAATGCACATGTCGCGATATTGCGACACTTTTTCTCCTTGCATTTTATCTTCTCTTCTGTACGCGAAAATGCAACATGTCACGATATCGCGACACTTTTTCTCCTTGCATTTCTCTCTCCTATTTTAGTCATGAAAATGCGACATGTCACGAAATCGTGACACTTTTCCAACTTACTTTCTCTCTCCTATTTTAGTCATGAAAATGCGACATGTCACGAAATCGTGACACTTTTCCTACTTACTTTCTCTCTCCTATTTTAGTCGTGAAAATGCGACATGTCACGAAATCGTGACACTTTTCTTACTTGTTCTCTTTCTTCGAACTTGTCGCGAAATCGCGACACTTCTTTCCTGCTTTCTCTTTCTCTTCCAACATGTCACGAAATCATGACAGTTTTTCCACTTGCCTTTTTCTCTTCCAACATGTCACGAAATCGCGACAGTTTTTCCTGCTTTCTCTCTCTCTTCCAACATGTCACGAAATCATGACAGTTTTTCCACTTGCCTTTTTCTCTTCCAACATGTCACGAAATCGTGATAGTTTTTCCTGCTTTTTCTCTCTTCCAACATGTCACGAAATCATGATAGTTTTTCCTGCTTTTTCTCTCTCTTCCAACATGTCACGAAATCATGACAGTTTTTCTTGTTTTTCTCTCTCTTCCAACATGTCGCGAAATCGCGACAGTTTTTCTTGCCTGCTGTATATGTCGCGATATCGCGACACTTTTCTTACTTGTCTTTTTCTTTGATCTTTTGCATATGGGCCACTTCGGTCTTCTTGGAAAATCACTGTACATACTCTGAATAACCTTTGAACTCCTGTCTTCTGCATCTGAATAGCTTTTGAACTTCCTGTCCATTGCATCAATAGATCTATCTGATTGTGTTGACAACAATGACAATATTGTTGCTGCACCTTGCTCAACAAGTAGAGTTATCTCGATTGTAGGTGAACATTGATCAACTGAGTAGGTTTACCTAGAACCATACTCAACTTTCCATCCTTGTGCAAAAAATCTAGGTCTTTTTAGCATATCCCTGATAATACTAGTGGAAATAAAACTATTTGTGGCCCCACTATCAATCAAATTTTTTACATCTTTGGCAAACAACTTACCATTTAGTAGCATCGATGTTTCTTGGCCATTTAAATTGTGACTTCCAATGGCAGTATAAATTTGGTATGATGGGTTAGCCAGGGAATTTTGACACATTTCAAAATTCCCATTCCCTAGCCAACATGTTGTTACTCCCTAACAATGTAGCCAGGGAAGTGTGTGACCTTGGTCAACTTATCAACCACTACCAAGATGACATCATGTTGGAACCTATTCATGAGTAACCCCACAATGAAGTCCATGGAGAGCACCTATTATTTTTGCATAGGTGTCTCATGTGGTTACAATTTTATAGCTGGGTAATGATATTCTACCTTAACCTTCTGGCGTTCCAAACATCTAACTAAAAATCTTGTGATATCTTACTTCATTCTAGCCTAATAGAAAGTTTTTTGTCATGTTTTCCCTTATTTTTTACCCTCTTGGATGAGCAAAATAGGAATAATTACGTGCCTCCTACAAGATCCTCCTCCTCATACCACCTGCTTTGGGTATGACTACCCGATTCTTAAAACATAAAAGTCCATCCTTTATGTTGAAACATTTGTTTACTTCCAAAGATCCCAATATTTTCTTCCAAATTTCTAGGTAATAAGGATCCTAAAGTTGTATTTTCTTGACCCTTTCTATCAAATATTCATGGCTTTGGGTTAAGGCAGATATGTGCCTTCTCCTGCTCAAGGCATGTACCTCCTTATTTTATTTACCTTTGATATAATAAAATACCAAATTCATATTTTGCTAAGAACTCTACCCATCTCCTTTGTCTTGCATTCACCAATGACTATGTAAAAATATACCTCAGGCTTTGATGATATTTACTCTAGATCAAATAGTCTACCCAACAAGTAGTACCTCCATACATTTAGAACATGCACAATAATTTTTAATTCTAGGTCATGAGTGGCATAGTTTACCTCATGTTTCTTGACTTTCCTAGACTCATAAGCCACTGTAGCTTCTTCCTAATATAAGACTCCACCCAAACTTTCTAGACAAGCATCAATTTACATAGTGAACTTCACAAGATGTTCTAGAATATTTAGAATTGGTGTTGTTGTCAACTTATTTTTTAGAGTCTCAAATGTGGCCTCACACTTATCCACCCATTTGAATTCTTTTCTCTTTTTTTGAAGGTTAGTGATGGGTTGGTAATTTTAAAGTAATTTCTCACAAAATTTCTATAATATCCTAAATCCAATGAAACTCCTAACTTCTAACACATTTGTAGGTGTTGGCTAACTTAGTAAACCTCAATATTTAGTGGATCTACAATAATACCTATTACTGAGATAATGTACCCCAAGTATTGTACTTGTGGAGTATAGAAATCACACTTGGATAGCTTCCCAAAACGTTAATTCTTACTTAGAACTTCTAATACTAATCTAAGATGTTTATCATGCTCCTCTCTAGTTCAAGAATATATTAGTATATCATCCAAGAATACCAAGATGAACTTGTCAAGATAACTCCTAAACACACTATTCATTAGATTCATGAAGACAGTTGTATATTCCTTAACCCAAACGGTGATATTGTGAATTCATAGTGTCCATACCAAGTTTTAAAGGTCGTCTTATGGGTATATTATTTCTTAATTCTTAGTTTATGGTAACCTAATATCATATCTATTTTTGAAAATATGGTAGCACCCTTCAATTGATCAAAGAGATCATCTATCGGAGGTAGAGTATACTTGTTTTTAATGGTTACCTTATTCATCAATCTATAATCTATACATAATATTAGGGAACCATCCTTATTTTTCATAAATAGCATAGGAGCACCCCAAGGCTACACACTTGGTCTAATCATACCCTTTTTTAACAAGTCCTAAAGTTGAACTTTTAGCTCTTGTAACTTAATAAGAGTCATTCTATAAGGTATCCTAGAGATAGGTTCAGCTCCTGGTATTAACTCAATAGTAAAATTAAATTCCCTTTGATGTGGTAGACCCAAAAGGTCTTCAAGGAATACATATTAAAACTCATGAAGAATTGAATGCTTCTTAAACTTTTCCTAATCTCCTTTTTCTCCATTCCTACCATTGATCTTCACTACATAGAGTACGCTACCTATTTTTATATATTTCTTTAACTATATAGTTGAGAGCAAGTGGGGTTGAAAATACCCTTGCCCACTTTGAACTCTTATTATCCTCTTATCTCTATCACTAAAATCCATCTACCTATCTTGAAATTGATTAAAGTTCCATGTGCCTTCAACCAATCCATACCTAAGATAATATCAAAGGCATGAAGAGGTTCCACATACAAGTGCCATATAGTAGATCCCTCAAGTAGAGTTATCTTGATTGTAGGTAAACATTGATCCACTGAGTAGGTTTACCTAGAACCATACTCAACTTTCCATCCTTGTGCCAAAAATCTAGGTCTTTTCAGCATATCCTTGATAATACTAGTGGAAATAAAACTATCTGTGGCCCCACTATCAATCAAAATTTTTACATCTTTGGAAAACAACTTACCATTTAGTAGCATCGGTGTTGCTTTGCCATTTAAATTCTGACTTCCAATGGTGTTATAAATTTGGTGTGATGGTGTAGCCAGGGAATTTTGACACATTTCAAAATTCCCATTCCCTAGCCAACATGTTGTTACTCCCTAACAATGTACCTATCACCCTTCAACTGCCTACCTCAATTTCTATGTCAGTTAAAAATAAATTTTATCCATTCCCCATTTTTCATGAAATTCAAGTGGCTTTGACAAATTTGGAATGGTCCAAATTTAGCCAAATTAAACGTGTGCCTAATTCATATGCACTATTTGGATTTCACCCCTAATCTGGGAAATCTAGATTTTCGATGAAATTAGATCCATCCAAATTCTACCAAGATTGGGAAATTTCCCAATTTTCCTTCATAGCCTAACCTATTTGCATCCTCCTCCCTGATCCCTTGACCTACCTTGATGATAAATTCGATAGGCTACCCTCAGATCAACCTAATGATTATTTTTGCAAGAAAATATAGGAGAAGAATAGGCTTTCTTGTATTTTTATTATAGGTTTTAGAGGAGATCGTGATATAGATCATCATTCTAGGAGATATCAGACATGGCAATGTGCATTGTAATTTTAAATTGTATTTTTCCTTAGCATAATTTATCATTTTTTGCAAACTTATATGAATTTGGATGTGTCTGAATTCGTCGATGAAACCAAAAATTATGCTAATTTGACCATTGCAAGTTTACAGATCTTATTGTTGTAGGTTTGAACATATTCAGAGCAATATGAATTTGTTGTTGATATCCAAAATTGCATAGATCTATGTTGGGGGCAGGATTTAATTTTAAAAATTATCAGATTGACTTTGTATTTGCATTTTACTACTTATTAGTTTTTCTATTCTACTACATCTTACTGTTGTCACTGTTTCTTCCATTTAAACTGCATGCTTTGCATTAGATTTAAAGATCCATTTCTTCTAAGGTTTTCTAAAAGAACCAAAGGGATTTGACTGTCACTAGAAATGATCTTATATGGCTTAAGTAGATCCTCCACCCCTAACTGTAATTTTTAGTATCTTTCTATGGAGTTGTAGGTTTTAAAATGGATTCAGACAGATTCAAATTCTCTTGACATATTCAGACTGGTTCGAATTCAATTCGAACAAATCTAAATTTACTCGATAGAGCTAAATGTGTATGATTGCAAACATCCAGACCAGGTAAGAATATAAACTTGTTTTTCTCATTTTCTTTGCACTTTAACTTCATATTTCTCTTATTAGTAAGCATTTGCTTAAAACAAAAGAAATAAAAATAAAATACAATAGAACATAGATTTAATTATATCATATTTTGCATTAAATCATATTAGTTGAAAAACTCAAAAGAAAAGATCGAAATATAAACATAGTTGCATTGTTTTACATCAATCATATTAGTTGAAAAATTCAAAATAAAAAGATTAAAAACATAGATTTAGTTTTATATCAATCATACTAGTTTTGAAAAACACAAAAGAGCAAAAAGATAAACTTAGCTATATCAATTTTATGTCAATTGCATTTGTTAAAAAGCTTCAAGGAATGAAAAGATAAAAATAGTAATTTAGTTACATCATTTTGCATCTAGTACATTTAGTTAAAAATAAACATAAAATACAAATTGCAAATAAAAACAATATGTTAGCATAAACATCATCCTTCGATTTTCAATATCTACAAAATCATTGCATCATAGTTAGATTTACAAAGCTTTCTAGCTAGAATCTGTATAATTTATTTTCATAAAAATTTTAAATGCATATAGCTAAGAAATAGTTGCATTTTGGCCAAAAATTCAACAAATATCCACCTTACCTAGGCATGTAAACCGCCACAGAAAGTGTTTCCTAGTGAACCCCACCCAATTCGTCGATAAACTCCAAGGAGAGAACTCAAGTGCTTATCGTTAGAGGTGTAGATACATCATTTTCCATCCCCATTTTAGGTACAGATCCATTAGCTTGAAAGAAAGGGGTGTAAAAATTTTGGTTCTACATTCTTTGGTGAATCCGATGTGAAAACACCCTCATTTTAAAATTTTGCTTTTTCTTTATTTTTAAAAAAACTAAAGAAGGTCATTTAAGCTTGTGTGCCTTAGATTAATTCATATAAATTAGATAATATTTTATGAACCGAATCACTTATTTTTTATTTTTACATCATTTGCCCTAAAAAGAACCACATCCAATGAACTCTTTTGTAGCTTTAACTGATCCAAAAATAATGGGATATACAGTGAAGTTTCACGGAACTTCAGAAAGGGACAATCCTTTCACCTATACCCAAAAAAATTGAACCTTTTATCAAGATTTAAAATGAGGGCAGTCCAATAACCCTCATAGTCATGGAAAATAGCACGCATATCTTTTGAGGTGTATCACGAACCACGGTGAACTGGGTGAGGACTGGTAGAACTTGGGATTCATCATGGATTGGACTTCATCACCAAGCATCTGCATGCAGGCATCCAGGTGAAAATCCTAATCAAAATGAGTTAACTTGGAATACAACTTGCAAAACGGTTCAAGGAAAAACTTTTAGTGGGAAAAATAACTTTTGTTTTCTCTTTTGCCTTTTTATTTTACTTTAATTTTTTCTAAAAAATAAAATAAAATAAAATCTAGGAATATTTTTAAATGGTGGAAACTAGTGTTAAAGAATTTTTCCTTATCGACCTTAGAAATGAACTCATAGAAATAGGGGTTAATATCCTCTTTACAAGTAACAGGAAAAATTGGAGAGATTTGTGGTAAAATTTTGATCTCATTAAGAGAAGAGCTAAGGATTTGAAACAAATTAAAAGTATAGATATAACAAAGTCCTTAGGTGTATATTAATATTCCACCTATTTTTAAATTAAAAGAAGTTGTGAACATTGGCTAGCAAACAAAAGGGCTAGCGTCGACTCCACAATTTACCCATGGGAAATTTACTTTGAAGAATTTGTAGTCATCCATAAATTCCTAGAAAACTTAGAAGAGAAAGAGATAGCCTTTGAATAAAAAAGGTGCTATCACAAAGCACCTAGAGTAGTCCTTTTTAGATATTTTTTCCATGAGCTCCAATTTCAACCTCCCACTTCTAAAACTAATAATATCACTCTCATTCACTTCATCCTTATTTTAAAAGAGAACTTTGTCTTCAAAGAGGAACATTTCATGAACCTTGAATACCTAGAGCCCATCAATGATATTTATAAGCTCTTTTAGGAAGAGTAAAATCACCTTAGTTTTGTTACACTAAATCTTGTAAATATTTAGGTAGATAAGCCTTTTTAGTTTTATTTAAAAAAAATAGTAGTATCAAAATAAAATAAAATAAAATAACACAATAAAATGCCTAAGACCTTAAGGAATGGAAACAAAGTGGAAACCAGCTTTGAAAGGGAGTCAAATAATAAAAATCCTAATACCAAAACTGAAATAGAAGAGGTTCAGGAAGAACAAGTTGCACAAATAGAAAAAAATGAGGAAGACAAAATAGTCAACACTTTTGACCCTAAAATGGGACCTCAAGGGGACATTCATTTTGAATATGTGCAACACTTCTATGAATTCCTAGATTATAATCGATTAGCTATTGCTAATGCATTTGAAGTAGATGACCAACTTAAAATGGGTGATTTTACAATGGAAGCAACTTTAAAAGAAGTTTTTCGACTTCCCCCGCAGCCAAAGACATATGCGAGTGATAATCTTCCTCCATTACAACCTGACGCTCATAATGATCATTCCTTAGGTACTACCCAAGTTCAAACAACTATGGCATCACAACATAAACCTAATTTTGCAATCACTACTACTATCCAAAAACAACCTTCTTCTACCAACAATAAGTTTCTCTCACAATATTTTAATAATCGATTTATTCAAGCTTCAATATCTCAAAGAATAATAAAAATGCAAAAATTTCAACTTCTCAACCAACTTTGCAATAAAGTATGCAACCTGACAAGCTCCCCAACCCTCCAACTTCAAATTCTATGCATAATAGTATTACCATCTCAACTCCTTACATAGCAACACAACATCTTGAAGCATAGAATAAGAATAATAGGAAACCACAACATCTTGAAGCTATAGTTTAAAAATTAGCTTCACGATTAGATAAAATAGACCCTTATTGCCCTACATACAACTATAAGTAAATGTGTAACCAACCCCTAGATCCTTTTGTTACCGCTAGACCATATCCTAAAATATTACCCATGCCAATTTTACCAATTTATAAGGAGATTGAAGATCCGATTGAGCATATTCGCATGTTTAGGACCACTTGCCATGACATTACATATGATGACATGTTGCTATTAAAAATGTTTCCAAAGAGTTTAGGAGGTATGACCTTGGAATGGTACTATCAACTCCCAACGCACTCCTTAAGAAACTTCGAAGAAATTGCGAAGTTGTTTGTACAACAATTTGGTGCCTATATAGAAAGACATGTCACAATTAAAGATCTGTACAACCTAAAACAAGATAAAGAAGAAAGTTTTGTAGAATTTCTATCTCGATGGAGAAAAGTTTTAGGTAAATTACATTTTGCTCTACCTCCAATAGAAATTCTAAAAATTTTCATTATAAATTGACAAGAACAATTATCCTATGAGTTAGCTACTACTATCGTAACCTCCTTTGATCAAGATGTAGACTTGGAAAGAAGGGTAGAAGAGGCTCTTATCAGAAGAGGACAACTTAAAAAGAAGGATGAGGATAAATCATCTAAAAATCAATACAAGAACAAACATGTGGTAGGATATGGGGTCACAGATAATATACCCATCCAAATGTTAATACCACAAAAACCACAAAGAAGTTTGTGTCAAAAGCACCTCAAAAAACTTCACAATAGAAATTCACAAGATTAAATCAACCTATGAAAATGGTATTACCACAATTGGTAGAAAGAGGCTTGATACAATTACCAGAGATACGACAACCTAACACCTATTAACCTTGGTATAGACCAGATCAACATTGTGATTTCTATCAAGTGGACAGACATCCAACCAACATTTGTAGAATATTAAAACACTTGGTGTAAGACTTGAATGATAATGGAAAATTGGGAGTGGAAAATCCTCCACAAAATCCTAATATGTCAATAGAACCACAAAAGCAACAAGCACAAAATGCCAATCAAAATATAGACATCTTCCAAAATCCATTACCAAATCATGGTAAGGAAGCTGCGAATTAGCTAGATTATAAGAGTGTAACTCATCCAACATGTTATGTGGAAATGGTTAGTAGTCACTTACCATCGCAACTCCCACAAACTTCATTTGTGCCTACTCAATCCGTTGTCACAATTGAGCAATTTCAAGGAAGAAAATTACAATCCTCATATTTTGAACATATAGAAAGTGAAACAAAATTTGAAGTAGATATTAGTTCCTTCCATTATAACAGTTCAGAATATAAATCAGGATCGATTCTACCCATTTAAAATTTATTAGTTCTAGAGGAACCATTTCCAAGAATGATAACCATTTCACAAAAACCTCTTCCTATAGAACAAATATCAAATGCTAGACTGCAACTTATTCAATATGATATTTCTATTTCACATCAATCAAGCAATATTGTAGTCATAGTTGGAGCCATCACTAGAAAACAAGCTCAAGACCAAAATTCTCAAACTCAACTACCTACAACTCAACCAAATGATGTAGATCAACCACATTTTGTTCTAAAACCACCTCATAAAGGGAATAATGTAATTCAACCTCAATAGAAATCTCCTTTTGATATCAATGAAAAAATAGCTAATACGAAAACTGGGATTTCCCTTCTTGACCTTCTCAGGACTTCATTAGTTCATAGATAAGAATTAATGAATACCTTGAATCAAAATATGATACCCCAAGACATAGAACCAAATGTTGTAGTGAATGTAGTAGCTTATCTTGGAGTTGACTATATTGATTTTCATGACAAAGATATACCTCCTCAAATTATGCATAGGGATAATCCTCTATACATAACAATATTAATTGGAGATGTAGGTATCAAGAGAGTGTTGATCAACAATGGCTTACCTTTGAATATTTGCACATGAGTTTTTCAAAATATTTGGGTTTAGAAATAAATATTTAAGAACTTAAATTATTATAAAAGATTTTAATTATGAAACCCAAGAAGATTATGGTGTGATATCTATCCCATTACAAGTTGGTCCTGGAATTATGGACACGTCTATTTTTTTTCTATCTTGTCCAGCATCATACAACATCCTTATAGGATACCCTTGGATAAAAGCAATGAGAGTAGTTCTATCTACTTTGCACCAGTGTGTAAAGTTTGAATTTAAAAATAAATTGATCATCATTCATGGAGACCCAAGACTTTTTGATATGTGTGCAATGGTGGAACCCATTATTGTTTCATTTTTTCTAGCTCTATCATCATTGACCCCTACTCCTTCTAAATATCCTTCCATAAATATTAAACCTTTATCCTCTTCTGACACACCTATACCTCCCAAAACTTATAATCCTTCTACATCATACCCCCTCATAGATGAGGCTTTACTAGATTTATCTGCCATATTAGCACCCATAAAACATGCTAATTTTTCTATACAATATTCCATTATCTTGTCTCAATTACTGTTATCCCCATGAAAAACATGTTTATCTCATAAGCAGGGAAACATATATCATGTTGGGAGTTGTACTTTTTTTTTTCGTAGGATATTCTCTCGATAAAATAAATATCAAGAAAATAATCTTTTCATTTGATGAGAACAATTTTGCTCAATATTACTTCTCCAAAAGATACATAAAATCTAAGAAAATGATGTGTGATATGGGTTACAGAGGTACAAGTTTGGGTCATTTTTAAAATGGCATACACAAACCCTTTGAGGTTGAAGAATGGCATGGCTTATGTGGTATAGGCTATATTCCTACAAAATATCAACCTTTTCCTTTTGATGATGATGATCATCTAATCATATATGGTGAATATTTAGAAAATTAAAAATATTTATGAATATTAAGAAGAGAAAGAAAACCCATTTGTTTTATTGCAACATGATTTCACTTGTCCATCTAGAAATGATTGTCGCTCTAGATGAGTGTGTAGAAGGAGACATTTTTTTTGACATCCCCCTTAAAGAAGTTATGAGGAATAGTTTCTTCTTTGATGGGTCTATCCCATGCATAGCCCATGTTCATACAACAACCACACAAGAAGAATTATCCAAACTATCTCTAGAAGAACTTTAGGAAATGGGTGTTTCACCCACCCCTCCTAATTTTGAAAGGGACTTGAATATTTGGTAGAAGATATCTTAAAAATTAATATTAGAATATAAACCAATCCTCACATGGTTAAAATTGAAGTTGCTTTGAGTAAAGAAGAATAATTAAAATACATAGAAGTCATTATAGAATAACCTAATATTTTTGCATGAACATATGTGGATATGCCTGGATTAGATCCTTTTGTAGTCATGTGCCACTTAGTGGTTCATCCTGATGCTAAACCTATAAAACAAAAACTTAGGAAAATGCATCCTAAAGTAGCTTTTCTAGTTAAAGACGAACTACAAAAACTTTTAGATGTTGATTTCATTCAAGCCATAGATTATTCTGATTGGATATCTAATACTATGTAACCAAAAAAGAGGCAACTAAAATCAGAGTATGTACTAATTTTAGGGATATTAATGTTGCATGTCCCAAATATGACTTTCTTCTTCCTAATATGGATCAAATCATCAATTTCACAGTAGGAAGCAGGATATTATCCCTTATGGATGGATTTTTAGGATATAACCAAATCCGTATAGCACCCGAAGATCAACCTAAAATTGGTTTTATTACACCTTGAGGGACTTTTTGTTGGAAACTAATGCCCTTTGGTTTAAATAATGCAAGTATAACTTATCAACAAGCTATGGCATATGTGTTTCATGATATGATGTATGACATTCTACACGATTATGTAGATGACATCATATATTGATCTATTAAGGAAGAAGATCATATTCTTAACTTACGATGAGTCTTTAATAGAATTTGTGAATACAAAGTTTGCTTAAACCCAAAAAAATATGTTTTTGGTGTAAAATCTGGTAAGTTATTAGGATATATCATATCTATGTGAGGAATAGAGATATATCCTATCAAAATAAAGGTAATCATTGATATAATACCACCAAAAACTTTGATAGAACTTAGAAGTTTACAAGGTAAGCTCCAATCTATCCATCATTTCTTTGACAAATTGGTAGATAAATTTCAACCCTTTCTTAAGTTACTTAAGAAAGGTACCCTTTTCAAATGGGATGATGAATTTCAAGAAGCCTTTGAAGCTCTTACGACATATTTTCTTACACTGCCAATGTTCATTCCTCATAGGCTCGAGCATCCTTTTATTTTATATATTTCTACCTCAAAAATTGCATTAGGAGCAATGCTTGTGCAACATGATGAGGATAAGAAAGAGAGAGTTATTTATTACATAAGTAGAACTTTGGTAAGTTATGAAACTTTTTATACTCCTTTAGAAAATATCTGCTTAGTTTTTGTATTTTCTACATAGAAACTGTGCCATTATATGCTTAGTCAAAAAACTTGTCATAGTAAAATTTTATCCATTACGATACTAGATGAGTAGACCTTATTTATCAAGTCAAGCAGAAAAATGGATCCTCACTCTAAGTGAGTTTTATCTAACCTTTATTGGTCAAAAATCCACTACAGGGAAAGTCATAGTTGATCAACTTGTCTTTGCTCCTCTTGATCTACTCGCCCCTTAACAATAGAGTTTCCAAATGAATGCCTTCATCTAGAAGGTGAATATTTAGACTCTTGAACTCTATTTTTAATGGATCCCATTGCATTAGTGGCACAGTTTTAGGCATTATATTAGTGTCTCCACAAAACAACTTATCCCATTATATTTTAAACTCCAATTTGCATGTACGAATAACACAACAGAATATGAAGCCTTGATTCTTGGGTTACGAGCAGATTTAGACTCACTTGTGGTAAATAAAATTAATAACATTTATCAGAATTGAGATGAGAAACTCTAGACATATAAATAATATGTTTTAAAACTTATGTTGTTATTCAATAAAGTTACTATAGAAGATATCCCTCGTACTAGTAATTGTTCTACGGATGTTATGGTAGCAACTACTTCTCTTATCCCTTTATAATTGTATGATGATCACGCTACTATCATCATTCATCAACTTAGGGAACCTACTTCATTAGATTATTTCCTAGCACCCTTATATGTCTTCACAATCAAATAAACGTCCTCAGGATCATGGTATGGAGATATATTCAAATTTCTCCAAAATGGGTCATTCACAGATGGCCTAGATAGGAATCAATGTAGAATATTGCATAAACGAGCTGTTCATTTCATAATCATCAAAATTACCTTGTACAAAAGATCTTTTGAAGTATCCTTTTAAGATGCCTCAACCTAGATGAATCTAAAAAGGCACTATACAAAGTGCACGATGGATCTTGTGGTCATTTTAGTGGCACTGCCATAACCAAATAGCTCCTATGAATGGACTATATTTGGCCCTCTATGGAAAAATATGCCAACAACTATGTGCATTTATGTGATAAATATCAACTATATGCAAATCTTGTCCATGATCCTAACCAATAGCTTCAAGCCATCTCTTCCCCTTGGCCTTTTTCAAAATGGGGTTTAGATATTATAGGGAAGATTAATCCAGTTACATTAGATGGTTATAAATTCATCATAACAACAACTGAGTCTTTTACAAAATGGATAGAAGCCATTCTATTGGCTTCTTGCATAGGAACCCAAGTCTCTAAATTTATTTATAATCAAATAATCTATAGATTTGGGATTCCATCTATACTCATTTCTGATAATGGAACATGCTTCAAAAATAAAAACATACAAAATATTTATGCAAAATACAAAATCCAACATAGATGGTCTACTCCTTACTATCCACAAGGAAATGGACAAGCTAAAGTATCCAAAAAAACTTTAATTAAAATCCTAAAAATATCGGTTAATAAGTCAGGTCGATATTGGTATACTCAACTATATCCTGCCTTATGGGCTTATCGAACTAGTGTTCAAATACCTGCAGGCACTTCTCCCTTTGTCTTGGTATATGGTTCTGAAGCTATGTTTCCTTTTGATCTTGAAGTCTCTTCCTTAGGTCTTTGATTTCAAGATGTTGAAGTAGGATATGAATATGATGCTGGACAACTAAGCCAATTGGAATTACTAGATGAAAAGTGCATATATGCTTTAGAGCATCTTTGCTCTTACCAAGATAAAATTAAAATGTCATATTCTAAGAAAGTTCATACTCGATATTTTAAGGTTGGTTATTTAGTTATTAATGAAAATCATAAAAATACAAATGCTCAAACTGATCTTAAAGGAAAATTTCAACCAAACTAGTTAGGACCATTTATCATCACTACTAAATTTGGATCAGGTGCATATCATTTAGCTACCTTATATGGAAAAGATCTTAAGGAGCCAATGAATATAATGCACCTAAAAAGGTATTATGCATAAAGCCATGACCTACCATTGTACATAATTATCATATATTTTTTACATACAACATTTCTTACATGTAGTCTACTTCATAATCACACTCACTTCATATACATCATATTTCATCTAGATGCATTCATATTACATCCCTAATAAGTTTTAGTCCAATTGTAGATGGCATATAGTCATGTCCAGTCATTATACTACTTAAACATTCGATTGATACTATCTATATTCATAGTTAATCTTTGTTTTCTTTGATGAAATTTAGAATTTATCCTGAACCATTCACAAAATTCACATATAAATAAAATCTTGATTTTTGATATTGATTATAAATCTCTCTTGAACCAAAATCATTACTGCTACACTAAGAATTTTGAGTTTTGAGAACTGATTCTGCCACTTTTTTGAACCAGAACACACTTACACATCTTAAAATGATTCTTGCACAAGGAAAGATGATGCTACATAGTAGTCCTAGCTTCTTAAGAGAAAGGTTTCCCTTGCTATCCTATTATTCACATGGTCTATAATACTGAGAATTGACAAAAGGACAAGCTTCCCATACCCAAAGAAAATCCATTGCTCTTCACCTAATCCGAGAAAGTATCCCTTGATAAAAGAAAAAAAATAGAAGATTTTTTTACAAAGCAAATAAATCCCCTTGTTCAAAAAAATGAACAAGAATCCCTACCTAAATCAAAATAAAAAAGGGGGTAATGAACTTGAATCCTTGGAACTCCTCAATTTTTTGAAAACCATGGGGTGATCTCTATTATAGCAATGGGTTGAATGAAACCCGCATAGAAATAGGGTAGTGTTACGCATGGTGATATGTCTATCACATTAGCGACCTTATTTTGTATAGACCAATGTCATCTTGTGGATAAGCTAGCTTTTGGAGATTTGTACCACAAAGTAGTTAAATCCAATCGCATGCATAAAATCATGGTAAATGAATTTATCATTAGCATACACATGGTTCTTAAAGTCAATTTGCATCATTAACTTACTCAAAATTGGTAAATTAACCTCATACACACACATTTGATCCTTGAGAGATTTTGTATCATAATTAAGCTCAAGATATAAATTTGAATACACATATCACACACTGGTTCTTGATAAACTTAATTTCATCCTAAAAAGGCCAATATTTTCCTTGATTTTTGATTAGTTGAAGTCACTATATCCTCGTGGATTTGTATGACTATTAACATAAGCAATTGGTTCTAGAACAAATTAACCTTGCATCTCATATTTATCATCTAGAACAATTTATTCATTTCATCTTATCATCTATAAAAATTTGCATTGATTATACATAAATTGCTTTATCATGTAGTTGCATATCGACTTCGCGATGATGGAATGAGACAACCCTAATAAAATCTCTCTATTTACTTCACACTACGAATCTTATGCCTAGTGCAAGTTCTCTACCCAATTTTTCATGCTTAATAATTCTCGTTAAATCATACTTCTCTTAAGATTAAGTCAAAATTAATATTAAAAATCACAAATTACTTATCATCAACTTATCACTTTTAATCAACAAAATTTTAAACTTAATTTTGTTGATCACAACCCTTCAATGTTAGTAATACAACCAAAACCTCACACAGGATCTGCTTCATTGCCAATGCGAGGGACAACCTCCATAAACAGTCATATACAATCATACATCCTCGAGGTTTATTACAAGCTGATCAAAATCATAAGGGTACACTTTTCAAAACACTCCTTTTGCAACAATTTCAATCACACTACATCACCAATTACATCAACTCAAAATTCACTTTAGTATAATGATATTTTGATTAAGCATGATAAAATAAAATAGTAGCAATCAAACATGGCCATAAGCATGACTATATAGAATCATCAAAAAACAAAAAATCATATTTTGCACTACACATAATCATAAAAATAAAATATCAAAAAAATAGTAGTAGTCATATATATTTATAAAGTACATAAGATACAAAATGGTCAACTGGTATGCCACAATTTGCATACTCAGTCACTAGGGGGTATACCACAAAAATAAATCTTGATATATCACTCCCCAGACCCTCTAGAGATTTGAGTATCATCAGGTGGTGGTTTGGGAACCTGAAACTAAGGAGCCCTAGACACCAACCTAGAAGATGATCTCGCATGACTCGAAGGAGTAAAATATAAAGGTAATGGAACCCTCTGATACTCAAGAACTAGCTAATAATAAATTATTTGGTATAAGGACACCGGTTGTGACACCACGACAATCTCTGCCAATAATGTAGTACTCCCTAAATACTACCTTGAAGCTCCACTCCTCATCTGGAGTGATCATGACTGTGTTTGATGTAATGTCCCATGTCCCTATCTCTAGGCCAACTGATATTAAGCCTGACTCAATAGAGTTTATGAATGTGTGAGCTATTCCTCTAAGGATTAAATGTAGCTCACCTGAATGTCGATATGACTCCTCAAGTTGGCATTCTCTATCTGTAGAGTAGCCACATCTCCTGCACTGCTTGACTCCCCAACCTCCATAGCAGTGTCCTTCCTGGGTGAGTCTTGTCAAGAAACTAAAGGTGCCTCTTTATGAGGCAATAAAGCAGACTTCTCTGGTGGGGGTACCTACTTGTATGAACCTCCTGCATTCTATCACTTCCCACTCCCTCCCTCAATCTAGAGAGCCCTCTGCTATCAAGAGAACCTCTATATATTCCATCCTCTTCTCATATGAGGACCCCCTCTCCTATGTTTCTGACCCCTTTTGTCTCTCTTCCTGAGGCTGTCTGGTTGATCTCCATTTAGAAACCTCTTGATAGGCCCTATTGGGGATTTTTCCCACATACGTAGGATAAGATATCACGCTACAGGAAAACCTACTACCAATGAGCTATTATAGGATCTGGTCAACCTGCCTCTTTAACTTGGAAATAGAATTCTTTAATATTTTCTAGACAAACCAAGTATGGTAAGGATACCCTTGAGGTGAGCTTAAATTATTTAAGTTCATGCTCTTCTAGATTTATGGTGATGAATTAATGATTATAAATTTTTACTAAACTAAAACAATAACAATTCTATTATACCTTATGTATGACTGGTGCTTTAATCCTTTGGGATATTGTAGCAAGATTTAATAAATTTTAATGAAAATAGAAAGAAAGAGATAAAATAATTGACGCAATTACGTTCATTCGAATATCGCAATAAACATAACAGTTGATCGACGAGAGAAACATTCATTATGCATTCAAATAATGTAATACATAACAAATACACACACAAAACTAAACACATCAAGATAACAGGAAAGAAGCCTAGAATTATATTACTATTTGGATGAGATTACATGAAGAGTTGGCTTGGAATCACCATTTAACTCTTAGAAATATTAATACAATAAATATCCTCATTCAAATATCGTAACAAGGACCTCTCATTATTCCATTCAAATATCGTAATAGTCAAGTCTCTAGACCTTTGGCTCAATAATCTAGAAATATTCTTAGCTTCTTGGGCACTTTCCTATCAAAAACCTGCATAGCAATGGGAGGAATGAGGAGATGAAAAAAGAAAGAAAACAAAGGAGATACATCAACAAAGAATGGGCACTCAAGTATACCTCTTACCAAAAATATGGTATGTCAAAGATCAATCCTTATTCTAGTTGTATACATCCTTCTTATAGTTATAGCAGCTTTGTAACTACCTGAACCGTTTGTATCTGAACTATCCACCTGGTGCCATCTCCTGCCTTGTCATCGACTAGGTGTTGTACAATCTGTTTACCTAACTGTCTCAAAAATATGCTTTAGAAAAATTTGTTGAAGCCCTACTTAATTGTGACTTATCTTCTCTTTCCATTTTTATGTCATTGTGGGACCCATGCTGCTTGTTGAATTAGATGTCTTTTGACTCTTTTTAGTTGCTTCTTGATCATCTTGACTTGTACCAATGGAATCTGCTATAAGGATCCATATTTCTTCATCGATTTTATTAATCATGCAAATCCTATATAATACTCTGATTTCTTTGCTTTTATCTTCCCTTGTGAATGGTTTTCTACTCCAAAAGAACCTAACAATGTCCAGGGAGAATGTTTTCAAAGAGATGAGTTGGTCGGATAGTTTTTCTTCTTCAACCTCTTCGCAAGAGAATTCTCTAATATCTCAGATGATCATTTGACAAAAACCTTCTATGCTGAGTAATTTCTAGAGGTTAACATTGAGGTGCTACAGCTGAATAACAATATATTTTTCTATTTTTTCTAATTCTCTAATGGAGTTATTCCATATGGGTCTTTTCGCCTTAAAACTTACAACTTTTTCATACTCTCCTTGGTAGCTATGAGTCTTACCATCAATGGTGGTCACTTGCATGGATCTGATCTATTCGTATTTGGCCTTGTATTTTTGTACACCAGGGATAATGCTGCTACATTTTTATCTGCAATTTCTAATAGATATTTTATTTCTTTATTTGTCTCTATTATTGACCCAAAATTCCTGCAATTGGTCTCGATCATTCGTGCTTCTTTCTCAATGATTTTTATCATCTTTTCTTTGAATTTGGCTGCAAGTTTTGGAACTTGCAATGAACTATTTTCAGAAGGCCTTTGCTCCTAAATCTTACTAATTTCAACCTTTAGCTTCTCATTTTCTAATTGCAACAATCTAGCTTTGGAATTCCAAACTATTAATTCCTTCTCAATGACTAGCGTAGTCTATGCATGGAATTGCATTCCATGTCTTAATAACGATATTGAGTCTCCTCATATTACTGCATCACCCATGATAGGATCTATTTGGAGTGATTGTATTCCATTAGTGGGAATGATAATGGTGGCCCTAGAAGTAGGCTTTGAACTTGATGGAGGTGAATTATTAATTCCACTTCTACTTCGAAAGTCTGTCACCTTGTCTTCCATGATAGCTTCAATTTGTTCCTCTTCTTCAATAGTGAATTATATGAAGCCTTATTTCTTTATTAGGGTGATTCTCATAAGCTCATTGGTGCTTGATCCAATCCTTGCTCTTTTGTGAAGAGGAGGTCCTGTAGTATCGAGCATCATTACCTCATAATTTTTGAATATGTCATTGAATCCTCCAGATTTCTTTATTCTCTCCCATGACATGGCAAAGATCTTAATTTATTTATTGTTTGCCATGAAGTCTGTTAGTACTACCTATGGTGAACATACAACTATTTTTTATAGATGTTGCTAGGCCATTAGAGTCGATGCAAAAATCTCGACTGTGAAACTCCTTGGGGTCGCATAAATAGGTACAATATATTTTCCTCTACTTGCATTAGGGGATTGAGAGGCACAAGAAGTACCAACTTTTTCTTTCATTGCTTGATCCTGTACCTCAGCTATGATTTCGATTTTCTCAAGATTTAGGCTCATAACATCCATAATAGGATTGGTGAAATATTCTGGTGGGATGGTGGTTACTTGAGGTTTCTTTTTATCTAATGTATCTTTTATTGCCATCCTCAAGTCCATGGAGTATTCCCTAATAATTTTTGTGTGAGTATGTGCTTTTACTAGGTTTTTGTTGTTCCATATATGTTTGAGATAAATTCCATTATTTTGTGCCGATAGAAGACTTTTATCAATCTCATATTCTTTGTGTTTCATTAGATTAGACTCCAAATCGATACTTTTGTAATGACCATTGGATCATATGGTATCCAAGTGATTTTTGTGAAATAAAATAATTCCATTGCAGGTAAAGCTTTTATCATCATTGGATATCCTCAGTATACATACTCCCCTATTTTTCCTGGAGTTGTGATCCAAGAAACTCTGGTCTTCTTCTTCCTCCATCTTAGTTTTGCTTCTTTTGTAGACTACCTTACTATCTCTAAGGTAGCCAGTGATTTGGGGTAATAAGTGAGCAAGGATTTTGATGGCAATTTGCCTCTGTATGTTCTAATGAAACTGAAATGTTCATCAAGAAAGTAATCTCCAAATTCTATATCTTGGAGATACTTGACTATACCTGGTCTCATTTTGGATGGTTTTTTCTCAATGAGCACATAGTACATTGATGCTAAGAATATTCCACAAAATTTTGAATAAGAGGAATTGCCATCATAGATGCAAGGCAACCTGTCCCTGATAGTTTCCATTGATACTCCATTTTTTTGGATAGCATCATCTTTGAACTGTCTGATGATTAGGTGTACAAGGAATGAGTAATACGATAAATGGGGCATAAGATCCAAATTTTTCTTTATGGCATCTTGTAATTCCTTGAATTCTTTGTCTATTGTATCGCATATTATGTCTTCCCACCTATGCATGGGTATATTCTAGGTCTTGTTGCACTGAACTATGAAATACATCACTTTGATGTTGACCTAGTTGAGGTCCTCAAGTCTCAACACTACATGAATCATGTAGGCATAGTCTCTTGCCCATTTATGGAACTGATTCTTATGAATTGGGAAATCTCAACATAGTCTCTTTCCCTTTTTTATCATCGTGGGTCCCATGTTGCTTGTTGACTCAGATATATTTTGACTCTTTTTAATTGCTTCTTGCTCATCTTGACTTGCACCAATGGAATCTGCTATAAGGATCCATATTTCTTCATCGATTTTATTGATCGTGCGAATCCTATCTAATGCCCTGATTCCTTTGCTTTTGTCTTCCCTTATGAATGGTTGTCTACTCTGAAAGAACTTGACGATGTCCAGGGAGAACGTTGTCAAAGATATGAGTTGGTCGGATAGCTTATCTTCATCAACCTCTTCGCAAGAGAATTCTTTGATATCTCGGATGATTATTTGATAGAAACCTTCTATGTTGAGTAATTTGTGGAGGTCAACATTGAGGTGCTTCAATTGGATAACAATATCTTTTTTTACTTTTTCTAGTTCTCTGATCGAGTTATTCCATCTGGGTCTTTTCGCCTTAAAACTTACGATTTTTTCATACTCTCCTTGGCAGCTATGAGTCTTACCATCAATGGTGGTCACTTGCATGGACCTAATATGTTCGTATTTGGCCTTGCATTTTTTGTACACTAGGGATATAGTTGCTACCTTCTTATCTACAATTTCTAATAGAGATTTTATTTCTTTATTTATCTCTATTATTGATCCAAAATTCCTACAACAGGTCTCGATCATTCTTGCTTCTTTCTCAATGATTTTGATCATATTTTCTTTGAATTTGGTTGCAAGTTTTGGAACTTGTAATGAACTATTTTTAGAAGGCCTTTGCTCCTGAATCTTGCTGATTTCAACCTTTAGCTTCTCATTTTTTGATTGCAACAATTCAACTTTAGACTTCCAGGCTATCACTTCCTTCTCAATGACTAGTGTAGTCTGTGCATGGACTTGCACTCCATGTCTTAATAATGATACTGAGTCTCCTCCTATTGTTGCATCACCCATGCTAGGATCTATTTGGAGTGACTATATTCCATCAGTGGGAATGATAATGGTGGCCCTAGAAGTAGGCTCTAAACTTGATGGAGGTGAATTATGAATTCCACTTCTACTTTGAAACTCCATCACCCTGTCTTCCATGATAGCTTCAATTTGTTCCTCTTCTTCAGCAATGAATTGTATGAAGTCTTATTTCTTGATCAGGGTGATGCTCATAGGCTCATTGGTGCTCGATCCAATCCTTGCTCTTTTGTGAGGAGGAGGTCCTATAGTATCGGGCATCACTACCTGATAATTTTTGAAGATATCATTGAATCCTCTAGCTTTCTTTATTCTCTCCCACGCCATGGCAGAGATCTTAATTTCTTTATTGTTTGCCATGAAGGCTGTTGGTACTACCCATGGTGAACTTGTAGCTATTTTTTGTAGATGTTGCGAGGCCATTAGAGTCAATGCCAAACTCTCAACTGTGAAACTCCTTGGGGTAACAGAAATAGGCACAATCTCTTTTCCTCTACTTGCACTAGGGGACTGAGAGGCAGAAGAAGTACCAACTTTTTCTTTCATTGCTTGATCCTGTACCTCAGCTATGATTTTGATTTGCTCAGGATTCAGGCTCATAACCTCCACAATAGGATCGATGAAATCTTCTGGTGGGATGGTGGTTACTTGAGGTGCCTTTTTATCTAATGTATCTTTTCTTACCATCCTCAAGTCTACGGAGTAGTCCCCAACCATTTTTGTGTGAGTATGTGCTTTTACCAAGTTTTTATTGTTCCATATTTGTTCAAGATCAATTCCATTATTCTGCGCCCATAGAAGACTTTTCTCAAACTCATATTCTCTATGTTCCATTGGATTAGACTCCAAAGTGATACTTTTGTAATGATCGTTGGGATCATATGGTCTCCAAGTGATTTTTGTGAAATAGAAAAGTCCATTGCGGGTAAAGCTTTTATCATCATTGGATATCCTTGGTATACATACTCCCCTATTTTTCCTAGAGCTATGATCCAAGGAACTCTGGTCTTCTTCTTCCTCCATATTAGTCTGGCTTCTTCTATAGACTACCTTACTATCTCTAAGGCAACCAACGATTTGGGGCAATAAGTGGGCAAGGCTTTCGATGGTAATTTGCCTCCATATGTTCTAATGAAACTGAAATGTTCATCAAGAAAGTAATCTCCAACTTCCATATCTTGGAGATACTTGACTATACCTGGGCTCATTCTGGGTGGTTCTTTCTTGGTGAGCACATGGTACATTGATGCTAAGAACCTTCCATAAAATTCTGAATAAGGGGAAGTGCCATCATAGATGCAAGGCAACCTATCCTGGATAATTTCCCTCGATACTCCTTCGAGTTGTTGGATAGCATCATCTTTGAACTTCTTGATGATTAGGTGCACAAGGAATGAGTAGTGCAAGAAATGAGGCATAAGATCCATATTTTTCTTTATGGCATCTTGTAATTCCTTGAATTCTTTGTCTATTGTGTCACATATTATGTCTTGCCACCTATACATGGGCATATTCTAGGTCTTGTTGCATTGTACTATCAAATACATCACTTCGATGCTGACCCAGTTGAGGTCCTCAACTCCCAACACTACATGAATCATGTCGGTGTAGTCTCTTGCCCATTTGTGGAACTGATTCTTATGAATTGGAAAATCTATTGACACTGGTTTGTCGTAGTCAAACAACTTCTCATAGAATGTGGTGCCGATCATGTGTCATGCCTACTTTGAAATCACCTTCGCATCATAGCATTGTTTGGCCATTTCTAACCCGAACACCTGTTCGATCTTTTTTGGTGTAATCCTATAAATGGGCTTGTTTCACCCATTAATGATGGCCCTAGTTCTTGGATCATATGAGATGGCTAGCCATGATAATAATTCAGGAGAGAAATGCACTCTTGGGCACAAGAGTTTTTCTAGGTTGGTTCTCCATTTGTTGCAATGGGGAGCTCTCTTGTCTTTGTCTTCATATGCTTGGTTGAAGATGTTTTTCAATAGGTAGTGCGGGCATCACCACTCTTCTGTGCTGGACTGGAAGTAGAACTCAATGAGTTCATCCTCACCCCATACTTGTTCTCCAATATTTTTGTTATTCAACTTCTTGAATGGCACCTTCTCATCTAATGCTTCAACTCTCATTTTGAGGGCTACCCTATTGGAGGAGGCCATCGCTCAAATCTCTATCATTGGTTTTCTCAACTCATCAAAATAGTTTGAGAACTTTGTAAGCACTGTGAGTTGCTTGTCACTATGGCCATGTATTTAAATTAGTTTATGCATGAAGAGTTATTAACATTGTACCAACTATCACTACATTGTTGTTATTCTTGGCTCACCACCTCAATCCTCCATAATGATCGATCGATCATGAATCATCATTATCTATTTGATTTGCATAAAATATCTCTAGATCATACATGTGTTAGATTTTGAGTCATTTGATCGGTACACATTGTTTTAAAAATCATGCCTAGAGAGATCTGAGGTCGAGGCCTATGGTTGGCTTGTGTGCCTATAACACCTGAAGTGGTGTGGCCATGTCAATGAGATCATCATTGGTTTGAGTGTTGCATCAGCTTTTCTTGGGTGAGGGTCCATAGATTTGGATTTTGTGCTTTGACTATCATTGATGACTGATCATCCGATCAATGGTTTAATTTAGCTAAAAATGTATATTTTGCTGAATGGGTAATCGATCGATTACCTCTTCTCTTCTATCATATTTTGGTTGATGGATCATTTTGATTTTGCATGGATAGAGATTCGGTCATTGGACATCATTATTCGGCTAAAATGGCTTTGGGTACTTCTATACGCACTACATTTTTAAAACTCAAGATAGATTTTATCGAGGATGTTAGCTCATAATAATAATCTTTAATTGAGATCTTATGCATGCAAAATTAAATGGTGACATACCTTAATCTTTGTTGATTTTACCTTTGATTGGTTGGGTTGATCTCCTCTATTGATTTCATTTGGTTGATGAATTTTCAATGGTGAGGATGTGTTCGATTGGAGGTACTTAATGCTCTTCTCTCTGAAATATTTTCAATGGTAGCACTTTGACCAAATCATCGATCGATCCTTTCCATTGTTCGATCGATAAAGGCTTTTCTTTGAATGATAATTTCGCTTTCGCTTGAGCGATCGTCTTTTGTTTTTCACCAACTAAAGGAAAATTTATTGACTTTTTGAATTTTTGACCGTCTCTTAATTCGTTTCGATCGATGACATATTTTCATCGAGCGACTTGCTTTATATTTAGTTGATAAATATTTCAGTTGACTATTTACTATGATCAACTAAAAAAGTAATCACTTTTCGTGATCGATCGATTAGTTAGTCGGTTGTCATTTAATTCACGTCGGTCGAAATACCTTTCACCTTTGGCTATTGCTTTCTTCTTATCGGAAAAGGGGTGTTAACGAACCAAATTTGTTCAACCAAAATTTTGGTAGTAATTTCCTTTTTGTCGATCGATTTAAAATTTGTGCATTCTTCTTGCTTCGGCTCTTCGGCTTCGAGTGGTCGACCAAAACCTTTTATCGATCGATCAAAACTTTTCTTGTAAAAATACCGTCGACTCTTTTACCATGGGCATCGACCAAAAATATTTCAACATGATTTAGGCTCGGTCGCTTGTTCTTTCCTGTCGGTTGAATGCTCTTTTTTGTCGATTGAAGAGTCCTTATGCTTAGTTTTTGAAGATTTTATTTTTTAGCAGATGCTTTCTATCAATCGATCGGGAAGGGTGGATTTCATCATTTCTGTTTGGCCAAATGGGTCAAAAAAGGTGATGATATTTTTGAAGGAATTGGATGGGGAACCCCTTAATTTTTAATGAAAGGAAAAAATCAAGCTTCTTAGGGGTTGGAGATGTTCATGAAGATAGAAATTATTTTATTCAGATTTGAATTCTTTATTAGCCTATCACAAAAAGTGTACCTTCTTAGGACCTTCAAAATTTTGAAATTATGGGTACATTCATGTTGTATCAATTTTGGCTACAACATAGGCTCTGATTAGGATAGATGGTGAAAACATGAGGTATTTGAGGACTCTAGACTCTCTGGTTAATGACAAGACTGTGATGACAAGGATATGACCTTCTTTTACCAGATTATTACAACAACAAGAAAAATAGTAAAGAGATCTAAACAATCTAAGAAGAGAGAAACCTTTAATCAGATAAAATCAGATATTATGGTGTTAAAAACAAGTGGACTTTTCACTCCTGAAGGTTAGATGTTCTAGCAATATCTTTAAAGTGGTTTCAAACAAAATTAACCAAAAATAACTGCCACATCAAGCCTAGTCTTAGTGTGTGCTAATGTGTTCTTTTATTACTTTCTCAGATCAGGTAGAATTTTCATCAATTTGAAAGGAGTTGGGCATATTAATGATTTCACTCTTTTAAATATTTTCACCTTGTCATTGCTCCACTGCCAGTCAAGCATTTATAGCTTTGATGGAGATGACCTTGATCCTTAGGACCTGCTCTACTGCTAGACATGCATCTATAGCCCCGGTAGAGGTTATCCAGATAGCCCCAAGCACTTGCTCATTTTGCATTATAGAGATTTTTCTTCTTTTAGGAAGAATTTTGATAAATTGCAAGTTATTTTAGAGTGTGCTTTCTAGGTTAAGGATCTATAAGGCTATATTGTTGAGTGTGTTTGTATTTAGCCCAATTGCCTTATCAAAGTTGATTAGATTCCTTGATTTCTAGAATTACTTTTGAGATCATGATATTATATGGCTTTAGCTTGATGTGTCAGCATTCCTAGTTTTCTCTTGTTGTATTCCAATCCTTATGAGATGATCACTAAAACTTAGCTTCCTAAGTTTTGTCAGCTCATCTGTATTCAATCCCAAATTCTCTTCATTCATCTGACTAAAGATAATTCCTTCATAGACAAGTAGAAACATAACAAGAGAACTTAACAACCTTCTAATAATCTGGAAATAATCAAATAGATAAGCAAACAACTTAGCTTAGAAAGGAAAAGAAACAACAAAAAACATAAGATTTTATTTTATTTTTTATATTTTTATTCTTTTTGGGTTCCCCAGCAAGGGTGGTATAACTTTAGGTGTAGGCCATTTATTGGGATTTCCATGAGATCTCCTTGCAAGGTTTGCAATCTATAAGTATTAGGGCCAAAAATCTGAATTATTTGGTAAGGACCTATCCACCTAGGTTCAAGTTTACCCTTTTCCCCATGTTTATCATTTTTAGGGTCCCAATATAAGACTATATCTCCTTCAAAGAATGGGGTCCCTTTGGATTTCTTATTAAAGAGCTGCATGGTTTTCTGAGTTTGTTCAAACATCTTATCCAGTGCATTTCTTCTCTCTTCTTGCAAATGTGCAATCTGATCCAATCTCCTCTGTAAGGCATCTGGACTCTCATGATCCTGTAGTAGTAGGGATAGAGCTATTCTCTCTGTTTGGGGAGGCAATAGAGCTTTTTCTCCAAAAACCATTTCATAAGGAGTTTTACTTGTGTTCCTTTTCACAGATAATCTATCTGCCCATAAGGCAAATTTCAATTCACTGTCCCAACCTCTCTTGTTCTTGCCCATTGATATTTTAATTCTGGTAATCAGATTCTTGTTTGATGATTCAACAAGCCCATTTCCAGGATAGTAGTTTGTTGAGTGAGAAAGTTTGATTCCATATTTTGCACAGAATTCTATCATTTCGAATGAGACAAAGTACTTCCCATTGTCTGTTACTAACTTCTTTGGGACTCCAAATCTGGTCAATATATTCTCCTCTAAGAAACTGATGACTACTACAGTTGTTGAGTTCCTTAGGGGAGCTGCCTCCACCCACTTAGTGAAATAATCAGTGGTTGTGATAATCCATTTGTGTCAGCCTAAAGAGTTTGGTTTAATTTCCCCAATGAGGTCAATTCCCCATTGTGTGAAGGGTGCTTCTATGATCACTGATTGGAGAGGCATTGCTACTAACTTTTTCTTCCCTACAAATATTTGATAATTATGACAGCTCCTTACATATTTATGAACATATTTGAATAAGGATGACCAATAATAACCTGCTCTCATAATCTTATTTGTAGTTGCTTTTGGGGCAAAATGACCTCCACATAATCCATCATGAAATTCTTCTATGACTTCTAATGTCTCTTTTTCAAATAAGACATAGTAATAAGACACCATCTGGATGTTTCCAATAGAGTTTACCTTCCTGAACATAGTATTTCTGAGATTGTTGCTTGACTGATCTCATTTTATTTGTAGATATACCTCTAGGGAATGATAGGGTTTGGAGGTATAATAGGATATCATCATACCATTTGCATTCCACATTATCTATTCTTCTGATATCATGCATGTCATCAACTATGGCAATGTTCTGCATGTCTTCCCTTCTTTGTTAGCTAGATATTTAGCTAGACCTTGTCCTCTGATTATTTTTACTACCTTAAATTCTACATCATATTGCAATAATTTGACCATCCATCTAGCAGGGCTACCTATTGGTTCAGGTTGGGTGAAAACATCTTTTATAGTAGTAAATGGAATACAACATATAATCTTATTTGAACCAAAAATGCATTTAAAATGTTCCAGAGCTTGAATCACAACATAAGCTTGTTTTTCAATCATTTTGAACCTCAGTTGAGCTCCTTTGAGTCTAGTACTCATGAAAGCTATAGGTCTTTCATTCTCTTCTTCATCCTTTTGAGAAAGGACTATAACAATGGTATGTTCGGAAGTGAATGAATATATATTAAAATTATTTGAGTAGTTAGGGCAATTCAAGACTGGGGCAGTGGTGATGGCATCTTTGATTTTCTGAAAAGCTTCAAGATTTTCTTCAGTCCATTTGATGTCAACATTCTTTTTAATCATGTTATTGATAGGTTGAGCTATTTCAACAAAATTTGGCACAAATCTTCTTACAAAATTAATCTTACCAAAGAATGATCTGACTCCTTTCAGATTTTTAGGAGGGGGTATCTTGGCAATAGCTTCTATTCTTGATGGGTCAATACTAATTCCTTTCTCAGAAACTATATGTCCTAGGAGTTTTCCTTGTGTTGCCCCAAATATACATTTCTTTGGATTCAAGGATATTCCAAACTCTTTGCACCTAGCAAAAACTGTAGCTAAATGTTCAAAATGATCTACAGGGTTTTTTGAAAATATTGTTATATCATCTAAATAGACAACCACTATTTTGAACATCAAACCTTTAAAAGCAAAGTCCATGGCTCTTTGGAAGGTGGCTCCTGCATTCATTAATCTAAATGGCATTCTCAGATATTCAAAGGTACCCTAGGGGGTTGTGAAAGTAGTTTTATATCTATCTTCAAGATTTACCTAAATCTGATTATATCTTGAGAATCCATCTAATAATGACATCCTGGATGAGCCTACTACTACTTGTAGCAGTTGTTCCATGTTGGGCAAGGGATAATTATCCTTGAGAGAAATTTTATTTAGATTTTGAAAGTCAACACAAAGTCTGATCTCTCCATTCTTCTTCCTTACTGGTACTAAGTTTGCTATCCAGGAAGAAAACCTCACTTTTCTGACTATCTTGGCATCTAATAATTTTTGAACTTCTTTCTGCATAACTGGATGCAATGTGGGATTGAATTTTCTTTGCTTCTACCTGAAAGGCTTAGCATATTCCTTAAGGGGAATTATGTGAGTCATGACCTCTGTTTTAAATGTCTTCAGGTCTTCATAACTCCAGGTAAAATATTCTTTATTTTTCTTCAAAAAGCTAATGTATTGTTCTTTTTCTTTTTCTGGTAAAGCCTTATCAATTTTGACAAACCTGGGCTCCTCTTTTGTTCCAATATTTACATCATCAGTTTCTGTTTCTTTGAGGAGTGGTTTGTAAGCTTTATCAAAATCATCAAATAAGCTTTCTAAAGAAACTAACCCTTTAGGGATCCTATTGGTTTTGAGCTGAATTACTTCAACTGGTTCTCCAATAATATTCTTCAATTTTTCTTCATCCTCCTCCTCACATATAACATCTGAATACATATTCTGGAGGGTCATGAAGTCTTTGATATCCACATCATCTTGAAACACTTGCAGATATACAACATTATCAGGCACAGAAGGTTTGTATACAGAGATAGTTGGGAACCTATCCATGTATTCAGTGTCAATTTCTAGATAATCTACACTCGAAGCATTAATAGCTAACAGATCTACAATGTGATTATGTTCTCTAGGAATATATGAGATGTTAAAGGCTAGGAACTTGTCAATTTCTGTTAGAACTATAGATTTATATTATTTCAATCTAGGATGTTTTGTCTGATACTTACCCTTAATCTATTGTATAATTAATTCAACATCTCCAGTAATAATCAAGAAATTTATCCCTAGTTCTTTAGCTTTTCTCAGACCTAATAGTAAGGCTTCATACTCAGCTACATTATTGGTGCATGAAAATTCTAATCTATAAGGGATCCCAAGATAGTTTCCCTTAATATCTATTAAATTGATACCAACACCTACTCCTATTTGAGATTTAGCCCCATCAAAGGATATGGTCCACATTTCTTGGGTAATAATCCTATTGGATTTTGCATCTACTAGTTCTCTAGTTTCAGGTTCCATATCTTTCACTTCAGGGACTTCGACTAGGAAAGGGTTATGCCAAACCGAGTACACTCCTATTTCATTCTCTTCTATGGAGCTAACAAAATTAACCATGGTGTCATCTAGTCTCACTAGTTCGATTGAGTACTTGTTAAAAGGTTCTCTCCTTAAGGTTACATTCTCTTTTCCTAAAATAGGGATTATGGCATAAGACCAATCTAATTGTATGGAGCCACCTAACTACTCTACCCAATGTCTACTTAATAGTAATGAGAAGAAAGGGTCTACATCAACCACTACAACATCCATAACTATACCTTTCTTAGGATGTTGATCAAGGTAGACTAACAAGCCAGTGATAATACCTACATAGGGGATCTACCTATTATCCATTACTGATACAGGGGGAGACTCCCTAGTGCAAATCAACCCTAGTTGGTCTACTATCTATTTGGGCATGATGTTATGGGATGCACCACTATCTAGCATGCAGTTGTGAATGACATACCTTTCTCCTTCATCTGAATTATACCTAAGTGACACATAAAATGGTCTAATGGATGAGGGGGTTCTAGTTTCATGATTTGAAGGTTTGACAACATTACAGGATTGAGTTCCCTTTTGTTCAATTAAGCCAAAAGCCTTACAGACTTGTTCTCTATACTTTTGAATATTCATTAACTCACCAAAGGTAATGTTGACCTTCTATTTACTCAACTCTGAACCCAGCATCAAATTCCATATTTTTAACATCTAAAGTCTTGGAGCATTCATCATGAGGTGGTGGTTCTTTTATTCCTACATTTTTAGGAACCTTTTTGTTTTGATCTTTCTCAATGGGTTGTTCTCTAATCTCTTTGTTTAAATTCTTATCAGTTTTGTTAGGAACAATCCTATTTCTCAAGTTCAGGGTATTTGCTTCTAGTTCTTCCACCTCTTGTGTTGTTGGAACTAGTTTGCCTTGTTTCATTTTATCATACCTAGTTTCTTGTCCTCTTTGTAGGATCTTTGTATTTTCTGCAACTAGGATTTTTGGGTGGTGATTCGAAGCATATAAATCCATGTCTTCTTCAAACAACCTTTCTCTAGATTCATCTTCAAGGGTCCAACATGCATTAATCCTGATATCCTCTTCGGATTCTTCTTCCAAATCTATAGGATGGTGGATGCCTAGGTAAATACCACAACAATCTGGATTGTGAGGAGTATCACAGGCTGAATAGTAGTAAGGGAAATTTTTTTTGCTAAATTGACAGTGGGTATAGGATTAGGAACCAAGTCTAGATCCTTCTCTGTTTCTCTCTTTTTCCAATTATTTCCATTATTTCTATTTCTTTCATCAGGATTATTATTATTCCAATTTCTATTAAAATTTCTCCTGAAAGGTGGTCTATTGTCACCTTGTTGTCTATCATCCTGAGGGTGAGAAGTTTCACCATTGCTCTCTTTATTTCTTTCTATCCTGGCCAACCTATTGTTCATTGTGTTGAACATTTCTGTCATTTGATTAGCCAGCTTTTCCATGGGATCATGCTCAACTCTCTTTTGTAGGTTAAATCCTACTTTCTTAGGCTTCCTATCAGGATGATTATCCTCTAGGGAGTATGGTTTCATTTTCCCACTGTCTAACATATTCCTTTCAATATCTATAGCTTTCTCCATGCACTCATCTATTGTATTTACCTGTTCTTGTCTTAATTCATAGTTGAATTCTCCTAGGAAGGCATTCTTATAAAAATAGATGGATTGGATATCATTTGGCCTTAGAGTAGTGGGAATCTTATTTCTGGATTTAGAAAACCTTCTATTGAAATCACTCATTGATTCATTTTCTTTCTTTTTCATTGTTTCCAGATCTGTCAGTAATGATTGTTCATTCTTCCTTTCACCAATTTTCTTTAAAAAGATAGTTTCCATTTTGGAAAAATTAGCAATATCATTATTAGGAAGAGTATTAAACCATTCTCTAGCATCTTTCTCTAGAGTCTGTAGGAATAACCTTAACACCACATCTTCATGTTCTACTTCTAGACTGTCTAAAGCATACAAGAAGCTTTTGATGTGATCTTCTCTAGTGACTGCATTGTTTCCTTGAAACTTAGGTAAATATTTGTGTGCTTTACTAGGGAGATCATGCAAAGGCGTTGGTAACTGAAAAGGTCTATATCTATTAGTCCTCCATAGCTGAACAGGTGGTGGGTTAGCCATGTTAACTAATGGAGGTGCTTGAATTATAGTAGGAGGTGTGTTAGTAATTCCACTAGGAATAGTGGGAGGTATTTCAAATAAACTTCCTAATGTAACAATATCTATGTCAAAAATTTTTGGAGATGAATTAGAAGGATTAGTTCTAAAAAATACCTTTGGATCTGAGAGTTTGGGGTACAGCTCCTGAGCGGTTCTTCTCATTCGCGCCAACACGTTCTTCTTCTTCTTTTAATATTTTTGATATTTTTGGATTCTTCCAGTCAGAGTCACCAACATGATGTGTGCAGAAGGAATAAACATCTGGTCGAGATTGCTCAACTTTATAGAACTCTCAATCACTCAGGGCATACAAATTTTTCAAGAATCAAGAAAATCAAGAAACTCAAGAGAATCAAGAAAACAATATAATTGTTCGTTCTTGAAAAAGGAAAATTGGAAACTACGAGCATAGAAGGGAAACATATTTGAAAATATTTTAAGATAAACTGATATTCTGATTCCTTATTTAAGCTAACTATTGCCAATAAATATTTATCGTTAGGTTCCAAACTGTAATGAAAATTACGCATTCGATCCCTGACAATGGTGCCAAAAAATTATTGGGGATTTTTCCTGCATCCGTAGGATAAGTTGTCATGCTACAGGAAAACCTACTGCCAATGAGCTATTACAGGCTCTGGTCGACCTGCCTCTTTAACTTGGGAATAGAGTTCTTTAATATTTTCTAGACAGACCAAGTATGGTAAGGATACCCTTGAGGTGAGCTTAAATTCTTTAAGTTCATGCTCTTCTAGATTTATGGTGATGAATTAACAATTATAAATTTTGACCGAGCTAAAACAATAATAGTTCTATTATACCTTATGTATGATCGGTGCTTTAATCCTTTGGGCTATTGTAGCAATATTTAATAACATTTCAATAAAAATAGAAAGAAAGAGAGATAAAATAATCGATGCAATTACGTTCATTCGAATATCGTAATAAACATAACAATTGACCAATGAGAGAAGCGTTCATTATGCGTTCAAATAATGTAACCCATAACAAAGACACACACAAAGCTAAACATAGAAAGATAATAGGAAAGAAGCCCAGAATTGTATTAATATTTGAATGAGATTACATGAAGAGTTGGCTTGGAATCACCATTTAACTCTTAGAAAGATTAATACAATAAAGATCCTCATTCGAATATCGTAACAAGGACCTCTCACTCTTCCATTCGAATATCACAATAGTCGAGTCTCTAGACCTCTGGCTCAATAATCTAGAAATATTCTTAGCTTCTTGGGCACTTTCCTATCAAAAACCTGCATAACAATGGGAGGAATGAGGAGATGAAAAGGAGAAAGAAAACAAAGGAGATACAACAACAAAGAATGGGCACTCGAGTATACCTCTTAGCAAAAATATGCTATGTCAAAGCTCGATCCTTATTTTGGTTGTAGACATCCTTCTTATAGTTGTAGTAGCTCTATAACTACTTGAACCATTTGTATCTGAACCATCCACCTGGTGCCATCTCCTGCCTTGTCATCGGTTGGGTGTTGTACAATCTGTTTATCTAACTGCCTCAAAAATATGTTTAGCAAAATTTGCCAAAGCCCTGCTTAGTTGTCACTTATTTTCTCTTTTCCTTTTTCTATCATCATGGGCCCCATGCTACTTGTTGACTCAGATGTCTTTTGACTCTTTTTAATTGCTTCTTGCTCATCTTGACTTGCACCAATGGAATCTGCTATAAGGATCCAAATTTCTTCATCGATTTTACTGATCGTGTGAATCCTATCTAATGCTCTGATTCCTTTGCTTTTGTCTTCCCTTATGAATGGTTGTCTACTCTAGAAGAACCTGATGATGTCCAGGGAGAATATGGTCAAAGAGATGAGTTGGTCGGAGAGCTTGTCTTCGTCAACCTCTTCGCAAGAGAATTCTCTGATATCTCGGATGATTATTTGATAGAAACCTTCTGTGTTGAGTAATTTGTGGAGGTCGACATTGAGGTGCTTCATCTGGATACCAATATATATATTTTTATTTTTCTAGCTCTTTGACCGAGTTGTTCCATCTGGGTCTTTCCACCTTAAAACTTACGACTTTTTCATACTCTCCTTGGCAGCTATGAGTCTTCCCATCAATGGTGGTTACTTGCATGGATCTAATCTATTCGTATTTGGCCTTGCATTTTTGTACACTAGGGATATAGCTACTATCTTTTTATCTACAATTTCTAATAGAGATTTTATTTCTTTATTTATCTCTATTATTTATCCAAAATTCTTGCAATAAGTCTCGATCATTCTTGCTTCTTTCTCAATTATTTTGACCATATTTTCTTTGAATCTAGTTGCAAGTTTTGGAACTTGTAATGAACTATTTTCAGAAGGCCTTTGCTCTTGAATATTACTAATTTCAACCTTAAACTTCTCATTTTTTTATTGCAATAATTCGACTTTGGACTTCCAGGCTATCACTTCCTTCTCAATGACTAGCATAGTTTGTGCATGGACTTGCACTCCATGTCTTAGTAGTGAGATTGAGTCTCCTCCTATTGTTGCATCACTTGTGTTGGGATCTATTTGGAGTGATTGTATTCCATCAGTGGGAATGATGATGGTGGCCCTGGAAGTAGGCTCTAAACTTGATGGAGGTAAATTATGAATTCCACTTCTACTTCAAAATTCCATCACCCTATCTTCCATTATAGCTTCAATTTGTTCCTCTTCTTCAGTAGTGAATTGTATGAAGTCTTCTTTCTTGATCAGGGTGATGCTCATAGACTCATTGGTGCTTGATCCAATCCTTGCTCTTTTGTGAGGAGGAGGTCCTATAGTATCGGGCATCACTACCTAATAATTTTTGAAGATATCATTGAATCCTCTAGCTTTCTTTATTCTCTCCCATGCCATGGCAGAGATCTTAATTTCTTTATTGTTTTCCATGAAGGCTATTGGTACTACCTATGGTGAACCTATAGCTATTTGTTGTAGATGTTGTGAGGCCATTAGAGTCAATGCCAAACTCTCGATTGTGAAACTCCTTGGGGTAGCAAAAATAGGCACAATCTCTTTTCCTCTACTTGTACTAGGGGACTGAGAGGTAGAAGAAGTACTAAATTTTTCTTTCATTGCTTGATCTTGTACCTCAGCTATGATTTTGATTTGCTCAGGATTCAGGCTCATAACCTCCATAATAGGATCGATAAAATATTCTTGTGGGATGGTGGTTACTTGAGGTGCCTTTTTATCTAATGTATCTTTTCTTACCATCCTCAAGTCCATGGAGTAGTCCCCAACCATTTCTATGTGAGTATGTGCTTTTACCAGGTTTTTGTTGTTCCATATCTATTCGAGATCAATTCCATTGTTCTGTACCCATAGAAGATTTTTCTCAAACTCATCTTCTCTGTGTTCCATTGGATTAGACTCCAAAGTGATACTTTTGTAATGACCATTGGGATCATATGGTCTCCAAGTGATTTCTGTGAAATAGAAGAAGTCCATTACGGGTAAAGCTTTTATCATCATTGGATATCCTCGGTATACATACTCCCCTATTTTTCTTGGAGTTATGATCCAAGGAACTCTGGTCTTCTTCTTCCTCCATCTTAGTCTGGCTTCTTCTGCATACTGCCTTACTATCTCTAAGGTAGCCAGTGATTTGGGGCAATAAGTGGGCAAGGATTTCGATGGCAATTTGCCTTTATATGTTCTAATGAAACTAAAATGTTTATCAAGAAAGTAATCTCCAACTTCCATATCTTGGAGATACTTGACTATACTTGGGCTCATTCTGGGTGGTTCTTTCTTGGTGAGCACATGGTACATTGATGCTAAGAACCTTCCACAAAACTCTGAATAAGGGGAAGTGCCATCATAGATGCAAGGCAACCTGTCCTGGATAATTTTCCCTGACACTCCTCCGAGTTGCTGGATAGCATCATCTTTGAACTGCCCGATGATTAGGTGCACAAGGAATGAGTAGTACGAGAAACGGGGCATAAGATCCATATTTTTCTTTATGGCATCTTGTAATTCCTTGAATTCTTTGTCTATTGTGTCACATATTATGTCTTGCCACCTATACATGGGCATATTCCAGGTCTTGTTGCACTGTACTATCAAATACATCACTTCGACATTGACCCAGTTGAGGTCCTCAACTCCCAACACTACATGAATCATGTCAGCGTAGTCCCTCACCCATTTGTGGAACTGATTCTTATGAATTGGAAAATATTTCAACATTGGTTTATCATAGTCAAACAACTTCTCATAGAAGGTGGTGTCGATCATGTGTCATGCCTGCTTTGAAATCACCTTCGCATCGTAGCATTATTTGGTCGTTTCTAGCCCGAACACCTGTTCGACCTTTTTTGGTGTAATCCTGTAAATGGGCTTGTTTCACCCATTAACGATGGCCCTAGTTCTTGGATCATATGATATGGCTAGCCATGACAACAATTTGTTAGTCTTACAATGGCACTGAGAGGGGGGGTGAATCAGTGTAGCTATTTAAAACTTAAAAACTTAACTCTTAAAGCTGAAGCAAGGAGAACTTAAAATAGATAAAGCAGATATAACAAGAGAGCATTCCACAACACATGATTTAACGAGGTTCACCAGTTTTGGCTACTCCTCAAAAATAGACTGCTTGGACTCCCATCCAAATCTAGCCTTTGCAAAGCACCCACTTTACAAATAGTTTACCAGCACCCACTGGAAGGAGCACCAACCCCTAATTTATCTGCACCAATAGAAAGGAGCACCAACCCCTGATTTACCAGCACCAACTGGAAGGAGCACCAACCCCTGATTCCAAGCACCAACTTGGATTTCTATTTTGAATAATAGATTGACATAAATATGCCTTCACTTCTACAAGACCCTTACTGGTCTATTGCTCATCCAACCTCTCTTTCAATCTAGGAAACACATATTCCTTCTGTGCACTTACAACCACACTCTCTCAGTCACACTCTATCAACTGCTCTCTTTCTCCACCGCTCTTTTCTCAGCAGTTCTCTCTCTCCACTCTATCTGCTGCATTCTATCTGCTGCACTCTATCTGTTGCATTCTATCTGTAGCACTCTATCTGCTACACTCTTGCTCTCTGCTTACTGCACTCTTACAACACTCTCACAACTCACTTACTGCACACTTATAGCCTTTTCTTATAGCTTACTCTTGCAGATCTCATAGCTCTGTACTTCTTACAGCATTCTTCCAGCTTTGTAATAGCCCACAACACTATCCCTCTATACAGCAGCACTCTTTCCTGCTGAGCAACACGCTGCTCTCTCTTCTTGCATGGAGCTCAACCTTACTACTTCACGCAAATCTCCTTTTATAATAGTGTTTTTTTTCTATTATTAACTTCCATATTCATGCATGTAGCCTATTAATAGTAATGGCTCCTTTATTCTCACATGCAATATTATTAATAGAACGGTTCTTTGTTTGGGCTTCGAGATGTTTCTCTGTCCAACTCATGGTCTTTGTCTGATGACTTTCAGTAACCACTGCTGCATGATATTTCTTTGTAACGGCTCCTATAACTATAGTAATGACTTATGTTTACTGTCACTGTAACTGCCCCTGTAACTGTCGTAATTACTTCAGTTCACTATTCTTATTTAACTGCATGATTTCTCTCTGTAACTCCACCTGTAACGGTTCTTATTTTTGTTGCATGATTTTACTTTGTAATGGCCCCTGTATCTGCTGCATGACTTCAGTTAACTCTTCTTAACTTAGCTGCATGATTTTCCTATGCAACTTCCCTTGTAATTGCAGTTCTTCTTTAGTTAACTTTACTTCGGCTGGGTTCTCCTTTTTATCACGTAAACATGTTGCGATATCGCAACATTTCTACCCCTTTAACTCTTCCTTGGTGTTTGACCACGAAAACAAGACATGTCATGATATTATGACATTTTTTTCTTCATTGCACTCTTCTCTGCATGCACCAACAAAAACATGACATGTCATGAAATCATGACACTTTACGCTGTCGTACACTCTTCTTTGCATGCACCAACGAAAATGAAACATGTCACAAAATCATGACACTTTACGCTGCTGTACACTCTTCTTTGCATGCACCAGCAAAAACGAAACATGTCACAAAATCATGACACTTTACGTTGTCGTACACTCTTCTTTGCATGCACCAGCGAAAACGAAACATGTCACGAAATCGTGACACTTTCGTTGCCTTGTGCTTTTCTCTGCCTTACGCCCGTGAAAATGGAACATGTCACGAAATCGTGACGCTTTTGCCTTTGAGTTCTTCCTCCTTGAATTTGTCGCAAAATCACGACGCTTCTGCTTCCATGCTCTTTCGTTTTTCTTCTATCATGAAATCGTGACACTTCATCCTTCGAAGTCTTCCTCTCTACTATTGTCATGATATCATGACATTTCTATCTCCGTACATTCTCTCTCCTCTCTTAGTCACAAAAATGTGACATGTCGCGATATCGCGACATCTTTTCTCCTTAGCTCTTCTCTTCTCTTCAGGTCACGAAAACCCAACATGTAGCGATATCGCTACACTTTTGTTCCTTGCACTTTACCTTTGCTTCGGCCCACGATAATACAACATGTAGCAATATCACTACACTTTTTCTCCTAGCACTTTCTCTTTGCTTTGGCCTACAACATGTCACGAAATTGTGACACCTTTTTCTCTCTCCTCTTTCTCTTTGCTTTGGACGCGAAAATGAAGCATGTTGCGAAATATCGACACCTTTTTCTATCGGACTCTCTCTCCTACATTATGTTGCGAAATCATGACACTTTTCCTCCTTAGTGCTTTTCTTCTCATCGGATCGCGAAAACCCGACATGTCATGAAATCGTGACACTTTTTCTCCTTAGCACTTCTTGCAAATTATCACGAAATCGTGACACTTTTCCTTGCAAGCTCTTTCTCTCAAACATGTCACGAAATTGCGACACATTTTCATCCGTACTATCCTTCTTGCAAATTGTCACAAAATTGCGACACTTTTCTTTGCAAGCGCCTTCTCTCCAAACATGTCACAAAATCATGACAGTTTTCTTTGCCTGTGCCTTCTCTCCAAACATGTCACGAAATCGTGACAGTTTTCTTTGCCTGCGCCTTCTCTCCAAACATGTCATGAAATCGTGACAGTTTTCCTTGCATGTACTTCTTCAAACATGTCATGAAATCATGATAGTTTTCTTACTTGCCTTCTTTGCTTCCAACATGTCATGAAATCACGATAGTTTATCTTGTGCTTTCTCTCTCTTCCAACATGTCACGAAATCGTGACAATTTTTCTTGCGCTTTCTCTCTCTTCGAACATGTCACGAAATCACGACAGTTTTCCCTGCATGCGCTTCTTCTTCGAACATGTTGCGAAATCGCAATAGTTTTTCCACTTGGCTTTTTCTTTGCCAACATGTCACAAAATTGTGACAGTTTTTCTTGTGCTTTCTCTCTCCTCAAACATGTCACGATATCGTGACAGTTTCTCATGCTTGCTCAACATGTCGCGATATCGCGACAGTTTTCTTACTTGTCTTTTTCTTTGAGCTTTTGAATCTGGGCCACTTCTGTCTTCTTGGAAATTCACTGTGCATGCTCTGACTGACCTGAAATCTTGTTCACTTCATCAACCAATCTATCTAATGACCTCTACACTCCTATCCATTGCATCAACCGATCCTCTGTCTATGTTGACAACAATGACAATACTTTGGCTGCACCTTGCTCAATAATGAACTCCTGTCCATTATACTTTGGTTGCACCTTGCTCATTAATGAACTCCTATTTATTGCATCAACTGATCAATCTGACTGTATTGACAACAATGACAATACTTTGGTTGCACCTTGCTCATCAATCTCCCCATTTGGAATTGTTGGCAACACACGTAATTGTGTGCAATTACCTATAATTCTTCTCCCCCTTTGACAATAATACCAAAGGGTAGCTGCAAACTCCCCCTGAGTCCATGCACCTCATCCTTAGGCACAAATTATTACAGTTAGCAATACCAATTGTTAGTAAAAATTACAAACATGAGCAAAAAGATAATCAAATATATAAATGCTCCCCCTGAGAATGTGGTCCCGATAGCTAGTCAGTTCTTGGGAAGCATGACCACTCCCAATTTATTGCGAAGGTATCCACTACTAACTAGTGGACCTCTCTTAAATTGTTATATTATAGAAGACTATGTCTCTCTGCTGCACTGACAGGTGGACCTCTCTCCACTTGAAGAAACCTCACTCAGATCTATCTTCAACTGTGTTGGCTGCTAAATCTCTATCCATTGATACTATGTTCTCTGTACTTTGTCAATAGACTCACACAGAACCTGCTTAACAAGCTCACATAGAACTTGTCCAAATTAGCTCACAAGTCCTCACTAGAACCTGTCCAATTCAGCTCACAAGTCTTCACTAGAACTTTTCCAAATCAGCTCACAAGTTCATCAAGAAAAACTTGCTTAGCATGAACCCACAAAGAGAATTTTTAGAGACCAAATGTGATTCATCAACCTCATAGAAGCATAAAGATAA
This sequence comes from Wollemia nobilis, assembly GCA_028583015.1. NCBI lineage: Eukaryota > Viridiplantae > Streptophyta > Pinopsida > Araucariales > Araucariaceae > Wollemia > Wollemia nobilis. The sequence goes on along the minus strand of JAQPPZ010017206.1, from coordinate 3,558,883 downwards.
TTGTTAGACTCAATATGTTCTATACTTAACTCCCAATCTCAATCTCAACTCAATCTCAATCAATCACCTCAATGAACATCCCTTTATTACAGACCCTAGTCGAAGCATGCATCAACCAACTCTGTGTAAGCATCAAACACTGTACTGCAACACAACCATATTCCTTTTTATATTTACAACCTGATCTGAGTTTTCTACAGTTACTGCAGATCACACCTTACTTTCAACTGTGCAAATCAGGAGAAGACATTTTGTCAAACACTTTATGGCCAACCATAGTGCACCTTACTTAGCCTCATACTTCTTAACCTTGGATTGGCATTTTATCAACAGTACAACAATGACATATCTCAAAACTACCAATGGTGACAGCTCTCAAATTAATCACCACACTTCATGGCACTTCCACAAACCACTGCATAAACTAAAAAACACACTTTAACAACTATACGACAATATCCCGACTACTTGCCTTTCATCCTCAGATAACCAAACAAATTCATAGGAGCATAAAAATAAGATTTTAAAATTGCTCCCCCTAAGGATGTGCCACCTGGAGTGGCTTAGTGCAATAGCACAGTAGTCTCCTTCAGTCCAAGGAGACATGATTCCATTTCTTCTATCTTTCTCCAGACTTTCCTGAACTTGGGCTTGAGTTTTTCAACTACATCCCTATTTTGCCCCTGTTCGTGAACTTGAACATTTCTCTTGTGGGGTTGTCTCTTGTGCATCCTTGAAGGATGAAGATTTTCCTTTCTTTTATGCACATGATATGATCTCTTCCTGTGTTGCATTCTTTGCATCTAATGAAATCTATGGTCTTGCCTTAGATTAGATACAGACGTGCTCGGACAAAACCTTGCTATGTGCCCATGACCATTACATTTAAAACATTGCACATGATATGTCCCCTTTCTATGTTGCACTCTTTGTGTCTAATGAAATCTAGGGTTTTGCCTTAGATTAGATACATAATTTCTTGGACAGAACCTTGCAATGTGCCCATGTCCATTACACTTAAAACATTGCACAGGGTGTTCACTCAGGAAAGCAGATGTGTTTTTATCAGCATAACTTTTTGATCTATTGTTCAGTCCATAATAAATTGCCTTGTGACCATAGCAGTTGCATTTAGAACAATAGCCATTAAAAGCATTATTATTAAAAGAGTGAGAGTGAGAGAACCTCTTTTGATGTGATTGCTTTGTTGTATATCTTATTTGATGCTTTCTTCCTTTTGAAGATTCAGCTTCAACCTTGAACTTCTTCTTCTTTGCATATTTGGAAGATGACGGTTGTTCAGCTTCATACTTTCCTTGCCTCGATCCTTCAACCGTGAGCTTCTTCTTCTCGACACATTTGGAGGATGATGGTTGTTCAGCTTCATATCCAAGACCAAACTTAGCCGTGGAGATTCTTTGTTGCTTTATCATTGTATCTAGCAAATCTATGCTCTTCTTAAATTTGAGACTTATATTGGCCTCTTCTAGTTGTTTTTTCAATGAAACAATCTCTCCTTCTTGCTAGTAGCAAACAGTCTCTTTCTCATTGATTTCATACCTAAGAATATCTTCAATCCTTTTGTACTGTTCTACTTGCAGCTTTAGATCAACAATAACTTTGTTAGATTCCTCTTTACTTGTGCTGCATACATCATCCTCATCATCCAAATGTGTCTTCAAGGCTTATTCTGATTTCTTGGCCTTTTGAACTTGTAGGAAGAGATCTTCAATCTCATCCCCATATTCTTCTAACTTCTTGGAAATTATTTTGTTATTTTTATTTTCTATACTCAACTCTTCAAGTGCGACAATCAACTCACCTTCTAGATCTACTTCAATCTCCAGGTTTTCATTGCATACTTAAGAATCCACTTCTTCTACCTTCTCTAGTTCAGTTTTCTCTTCCACAAGAACTGAAACTAGCTGAGATGACTTTTTGGAGGAGGATCTATTCTTCTTACCCATTGTGTACTAATCCAAGATCAACCTTAGCTGATTTAGCCTATTCAGGAACTTGGCTCTGATACCAATTGTTAGTCTTACAATGGCACCGAGAGGGAGGGGGGTGAATCAGTGTAGCTATTTAAAACTTAAAAACTTAACTCTTAAAGCTGAAGCAAGGAGAACTTAAAATAGATAAAATAGATATAACAAGAGAGAATTCCACAACACATGATTTAACGAGGTTCACCAGTTTTGGCTACTCCTCAAAAATAGACTGCTTGGACTCCCATCCAAATCCAACCTTTGCAAAGCACCCACTTTACAAATAGTTTACCGGCACCCAATGGAAGGAGCACCAACCCCTAATTTATCTGCACCAACAGAAAGGAGCACCAACCCCTGATTTACCAGCACCAACTGGAAGGAGCACCAACCCCTGATTCCAAGCACCAACTTGGATTTCTATTTTGAATAATAGATTGACATAAATATGCCTTCACTTCTACAAGACCCTTATTGGTCTATTGCTCATCCAACCTCTCTTTCAATCCAGGAAACACATATTCTTCTGTGCACTTACAACCACACTCTCTCAGTCACACTCTATCAGCTGCTCTCTTTCTCCATCGCTCTTTTCTCAGCAGTTCTCTCTCTCCACTCTATCTGCTGCATTCTATCTACTACACTCTATCTGTTGCATTCTATCTGATGCACTCTATCTGCTACATTCTATCTACTGCACTCTTGCTCTCTGCTTACTGCACTCTTACAGCACTCTCACAGCTCACTTATTGCACACTTACAGCCTTTTCTTATAGCTTACTCTTGCAGCTCTCATAGCTCTATACTTCTTATAGCATTCTTCTAGCTTTGTAATAGCCCACAACACTATCCCTCTATACAGTAGCACTCTTTCCTGTTGAGCAACATGCTGCTCTCTCTTCTCGCACGGAGCTCAACCTTACTACTTCATGCAAATCTCCTTTTATAATAGTGTTCTATTTCTATTCTTAACTTCCATATTCACGCATGCAACCTATTAATAGTAACGGCTCCTTTATTCTCACATGCAATCTTATTAATAGAACGGTTCTTTGTTTGGGCTTCGAGACGTTTCTCTATCCAACTCATGGTCTTCGTCTGATGACTTTTAGTAACCACTGTTGCATGATATTTCTTTGTAACGGCTCCTATAATTGTAGTAATGACTTCTGTTTACTGTCACTGTAACTACACCTGTAACTGCCATAATTACTTCAGTTCACTATTCTTATTTAACTGCATGATTTCTCTCTATAACTCCACCTGTAACGGTTCTTATTTTTGTTGCATGATTTTACTTTGTAATGGCCCCTGTATCTGTTGCATGACTTTAGTTAAATCTTCTTAACTTAGCTGCATGATTTTCCTGTGCAACTTCCCTTGTAGTTGCAGTTCTTCAGTTAACTTTACTTCGACTGGGTTCTACTTTTTATCACGCAGAAACAACATGTCGCGATATCGTGACATTTTTGCCCCTTTAACTCTTCCTTGGCGTTTGACCGTGAAAACAAGACATGTCACAATATTGCGACATTTTTTGCTTCATTGCACTCTTCTCTGCATGCACCAGTGAAAACATGACATGTCACAAAATTGTGACACTTTACGCTATCGTACACTCTTCTTTGCATGCACCAGCGAAAATGGAACATGTCACGAAATCACGACACTTTATGCTGTCGTACACTCTTCTTTTCATGCACCAGCGAAAATGAAACATGTCACAAAATTGTGAAACTTTACACTACCGTACACTCTTCTTTGCATGCACTAGCGAAAATGGAACATGTCACGAAATCGTGACACTTTCGTTGCCTTATGCTTTTCTCTGCCTTACGCTCACAAAAATGGAACATGTCACAAAATCATGATGCTTTCGCCTTTGAGCTCTTCCTCCTTGAATTTGTCACGAAATCATGACGCTTCTGCTTCCATGCTCTTTTGTTTTGCTTTTGTCATGAAATCATGACACTTCATCCTTCGGAGTCTTCCTCTCTGCTGTTGTCGCGATATCGCGACATTTCTATCTTCGTACATTCTCTCTCCTCTCTTAGTCACGAAAATGCGACATGTCACGATATCGCGACATCTTTTCTCCTTAGCTCTTCTCTTCTCTTCAGGTCGCGAAAACCCAACATGTAGCAATATCGCTACACTTTTGTTCCTTGCACTTTACCTTTTCTTCGACCCGCGATAATACATGTAGCGATATCACTACACTTTTTCTCCTAGCACTTTCTCTTTGCTTTGGCCTATAACATGTCACGAAATCGTGACACCTTTTTCTCTCTCCTATTTCTCTTCGCTTTGGACCACGAAAATGAAGCATGTCGTTGAAGAACATGAACTTATACTGAGAGGGGGGTGAACAGTATAAGTCTTAACCATTTAATAATTTTAATTTCAGATAGCAGTGGCATCAACACAACATTAAACAAGACAGAAAACATCACACATTGAAGACTCATTTTTAACGTGGTTCACCCAAAAAGGTTGGGCTACGTCCACAAAACTTTTCTCTAAAATATTATCTCAAATTCTTTGGGAAACCTTCCCAATTACAAAGTTTATGAGCCTCGGCTCAAAGGAGATACCTTCCCCTAACTTTGCTCTGATTGGTGATCCTCTAGAAGACCTCTGCCTCAGTTGCCCTTAGCAAATGGAACTCTATCCACAGAAGACACCTGTCTTCCCTACTCTGGTTGGAGACCTCTGTCCTCAACTCTATCACCTCAAAGCTGGTCCTCGAATTTGCACTAAACACAGTCCTTCGGTCTAGCACAAATGTCCTCTTCCTCTTTCTATGGTCTGCACAAAAACATAGTCCTTCGCTCTTTTTGCAATCACAGCTGCACTTGATCAATCTTCGACCTTTGCACCTCTGCGCAATTACAGCCGCATAGTCTTCGCGCACTCTGCTCCCTTGCGATCTCTCTCACTTGGAAGATTCGACAGAATGCACTCTGCTCTCGGCGATCGAACTTCTTCTCTTCGCACAGTCTATGAACGCCGCTCTTCGAACGCACACATCGATCGATATCTTTTTCTCTCCAAGCAGCCCTACTTTTATACTAATACTTTCAAGATCAAAACCTTGATCTTAGTCGGCTACTACCCTTAACTTCGTCGGCTCAAATTTAACTCTGTCGGCTTCAACCGCCTCTGTGGTTTTGTAGCTTTTCTCGTGAAACTACAACATGTCACGATATCGCGACACCTTTGCAATCGTACACTTTCTTTTGGCTTTTGTCGTGATATCGTGACACTTTTGCTTCTGTTGACGTCATCTTCTCTTCTGTCATGAAATCGTGACCCTTCTGTCTTCATGGCCTTCTTCTCTGCTTTTGTCATGAAATCATGACACTTTGCCTCTCTATGTCATCTTCATTCTTCACGAAATCGTGACCCTTTCTTCTCATTCTCTCCTTTAATGACCTTTTACTTCATATCCTTCCTCTCTCTTTTGAAAAATCGATGACACTTCACCTATGGAAGACATGCTTTAAGTTTCTGTCATGAAATCGTGACACTTTCTCATCATGCTATCTTTTCTCCTGTCATGAAATCGTGACACTTTCTTCATACGCTAATTTTGAACCTGTGCAAATCATGACGCTTCTCATTTTAGACTCTTCCCTTTGCTGCATGTCATGAAATCGTGACAGTTCTCACTTCGAGCTTTTCACATGTCACGAAATCGTGACAGTCCTCACTTCTTTTGTAGCATGTCACGAAATATTTTTCTCACTTCGAACTCTACATGTCATGAAAATCATGACACTTTTCGAGATACTTTATCTCTCTTCGAACTTGTCACGAAAATCATGACAGTTCACACTCGCGACTCTCCCTTCGCATCATGTCACGAAATCGTGACACTTTTCGATCTGTTCAACCTTCCTTGCATTATGTCAGAAAATCAGACACTTTTCCTTCTTTGCCTTCCTGCACTTTTCGAGTCACGAAAATGCGACATGTCATGAAATCATGACACTTTCCACCTTGCTTTCTTTCTCTGCCAACATGTCATGAAATCGTGACAATTTTGCCTACTTCTCTCTCTTCCAACATGTCACGAAATCATGACAGTTTTGCCTTTCTCTCTCCTCTAAAATGTCTCGAAATCATGACAGTTTTCCAGCACTTTCTCTCTCCTCTAACATGTCGCGAAATCGCGACAGTTTTCCAACTTCTTGCATACTTTTTCTAACTTGTCTTTTTTTCTTTGAATTTTTGCAAATGGGCTACTATGATCTTCTTGGAAACCCACTTGTCCATGCTCTGAATAATCTGACATTAAATCAAATTCCTTCAAGAGCTTCTTGACATCAATGACAACTTCTACACTTGAGCAAAGGCAATGTACCCAAGGTACCCAAAATTGCCAACAATCTCCCCCTTTGTCATTGATGGCAAACCTTTACTGAAAACACATCTCAATAGCCAAAACTGAAACCAGTTGTGCTAACAACTGAGAATCTGCCTTTGAAGTTTTGCTCCCCACGACTTGAAGCTCTTCTCTTCACTTGAAGCTCTCCCCCTTACTCATATCTCTCCCCCTTTGTCATCAATGGCAAAGGGTCACCTTTGGGGCTCGGGACTAAGAAAGAGCCTCTTAGCTTGGTCCCTCCCCCACCTCTCGATGAGGTGATTAATTCTAGGGTGGGAGAACAACTCCCAATTTCTCCCTTAGATACTCAAACGTATCTCTTGGAAGAGGTTTGGTGAAGATATCGGCAATCTGCTCTTTAGTAGACACATACTCTAGCTTGACTTGCTTGTCTTGCACTTTCTCCCTTAGAAAATGATATTTGATGGAAATGTGCTTCGTCCTTGAGTGCATTACCGGATTTTTGGAAATACTTATGGCACTTGTATTATCACAAAGAATGGAGATGGGTTGTTCATGCTTGACTTTGAAATCCTCCAAGGTGGTTTTCATCCATAAAACCTGTGTGCACCCAACCACTGCTGCTATGTATTCAGCCTCTGCTGTAGATAAGGAAACTGAAGGTTGTTTCTTACTTAGCCAAGAGACCAAACTCTTTCCCAGAAAGAATGCTCCACCACTAGTGCTTTTCCTATCATCAATACTGCCTGCCCAATCTGCATCTGTATAAGTTGTGAGGGTGAAATCATCACCTTTGGGATACCAAAGCCCAAAGTCCATAGTGCCCTTCAAATATCTGAATATCCTCTTAACTGCTATAACATGAGATTCTTTTGGAGCTGCCTGAAATCTTGCTACTAACCCAACGGCCTGCATGATATCTGGTCTGGTAGCTGTACTGTATAGTAAACTGCCAATCATAGATCTGTACAACCTCTGATCTGCCACTGGAGATTCATCATCTTTACTCAGATTGCACCCTGTAATCATTGGAGTACACATGGGTTTGCTGTCCATCATCCCAAATTTCTTCAACATTTCTTTGATATACTTTCCCTGAGAGAGAAATATACCATTTTTTGATTGCGCAATCTGAAGACCTAAAAAGAATGACAGCTCTCCAATCATAGACATCTCGAATTCCTTCTGCATGGTGTTAGCAAAAACTTTGCACATCTGAGTATTATTTCCCCCAAAAATAATATCATCAACATAGACAACTATAATCAACATATCATCATCTTCATTCTTAATATACAAGTTGCTATCTGCCACGCCTTTCCTGAAGCCTTGCTCATGAAGATACCCATCAAGTCTTGAGTACCAAGCCCTGGGTGCTTGCTTTAACCCATACAAAGCCTTTTTTAGTTTACACACATAGTCTGACTGTTCTGAGAGAGACACTCCTTCCGGCTGTTCTATGTAGACTTCTTCTACCAACACCTCATTTAGAAAAGCCGACTTTACATCCATTTGATATACCTTGAATGATTTGAAGCTTGAAAGGGCCAAAAACATTCCGATAGCTTCAAGGCGAGCAACGAGCGCAAACGTCTCTTTGAAATCAATACCTTCTACTTGAGCATAACCTTTACTGAGACTAATCTAGCTTTGTTTCTGACAATCTTTCCATCCTCATTGAGTTTATTTCTGAATATCCATTTTGTGCCAATGACATTCTTGTCCTTAGGTCTTGGAACCAAATCCCAGGTTTCACTTTTCTCTATTTGATTTAGCTCTTCATCCATTGCTTTTACCCAAAACTTATCTGTACATGCTTCACTGAAATCTTTTGGCTCAATCTGAGATAACAATGAAACATTCATAGAATCATGTGAAGGAATGACTCTTCTTCTTGTTTGCCTACTATTTGGATCACCAATGATCAAGTCTTTGGGATGATGTTTCTGAACATACCGTGAAGGAGTTTTGGGAAGCAGTTGTTGTCTTTCCTCTTCTTCATCTGAAACCTCTCTGAATTCTTCTTGACAGATTTCATCATTGAGTTCCTTGACTGGTTCTCTTATCCCTGTCTTTTCATCTACTGTTACATTTATGCTTTCTACAACTTGTATGAGTTCTTTTGTTGAAGCATCTGTAGGCCTTGCTTCTGCTGGAATATCCAAGAAAAATTCCCTCATCACACCTAGGATCAAACTTACCCAAATTCTGATCTTCCCTTCTGATGAAGCACTTACTCCCGAACACTTTGAAGTATTTTACTGTAGTTGGTCTTCCTTTCCACAACTCATAGGGAGTTTTATGATGATTGACTCTGAGTTGAGCCCTGGTGATGATGTAGACTATTGTATTTACTGCTTCTCTCCAGAAGCCATCTGAAAGTTTTGACTCATTTAGCATTGCTCTAGCCATATTTTCAACGTTCTATTTTTCCTTTCAACTACTCCATTTTGTTGAGGAGTTCTTCTCTGCTGAATATTCTCTTTTGATTCTATGTTGCTCATAGTATTCCACAAATTCATTTGAAGTGAACTCTCCTCCTCTATCTTATCTTAAGCATTTTATTCTCTTGTCCATCTCATTTTCAATCATTTCTTTAAAAGCTTTAAATTTTTCAAAAGCTTCAGATTTTTCTTTGAGAAAAGTAACCCAAGTCATTCTAGAATAATCATCTATAAACAGCATGAAGTAGCTTTCTCCCTGAATGCTCCGAGTTCCGGTAGGGCCACACAAATCGGTATGAATAAGATCCAATGGTTTTGAAGATGTATACCCTTTTGATTTAAAACTGGTTTTGAGTCTGTTTTCCATGTTGACAAGGACCGCAAATGATGTTATGGGGCCTTTTTATTTTGGGCAAGTCTCTAATTGCTTCCTTGTTACTAATATTGACAAGATTATCAAAGCTCAAATGCCCCAATATTTTATGCCATAACCAACTCTCATCTTCTTGAGTTAGAAAACACTTTTCCCTTTTTATCTCACTTAGCATGTAAAGATTGTTTGGAGTCCTTGTAGCACTAGCAATGAGTTTTCCATTTTTTTCTTTACTTATCTCACATCTATCTGAAAAGAAAGATACTATGTGCCCTTGATCACAAAGTTGACTCACACTAAGAAGATTATGTCTTAGACCTTCTACATAGAGCACATTTTCTATTTTGGATTTCCCATCCAAACTAAGAGTCCCTTTACCACAGATTTTAGCGGACCTGTTATCTCCAAAACTAACTGTTCCTCTGTTTGTTTTTTTTAAGACCAAAAACTTTTCCTTTTCACCAGTCATATGTTTTGAACAACCACTATCAAGATACCATTTTTCTACTTTGTCTTGAGCATGAAAAGTAGTTTGAACTATCATTGACTTAGATTTGATCTCATTCCTCTTTTTAGTGAACTCAAGGCTAAATCTATCCAAACTGCACATCCTTGCTATATGCCCAAAATTCTTGCACTTGTAACACATGATATTTTTATTCATAAGAGGTGCAAACGAGTTAACATTTTCCTTACTATGGCTATTCGAGAGACTTATTGCAATGCATAGCTATGTGACCAAATTTCTTACAGGAAAAACAATAGCCATGGAAGGTATTATGTAACCTATTTTGATGCCTTGGATGATTGTTCTTCTTGTGATCAACTGGAATCCATTGCTCTTCAGGATGAAGCTTGACCTTGCTCGTAGACCCTATTTCATGAATGGTGATACCATCCTTCTTTTGCTTTTCACACGGAGTATTCTGTCTGAGAGTCAACTGTTCCAACTTCACTCTAAGAGACATAATCTCTTCTTCTAGTTTCTCACAATCAGCTTCCTTTCCTTTTAGAGCCTCTGTCAGAACTTGTTCAACCTTCTTCCCTTCTTCAGCTAGAATTTTGAAGTCTATAACACTTTGAGACAATTCTGATCTTGCTATCTCTTCTTCCTGACATTGATGCTTGAGAACAGAATTCTCTTCCCTAAATTTCTCAAGCTTTCTCAAAGCCAAGAAGAATTCACCTTTGAGATCGAACTCAACCTCTTCATTTCTTTCTGAATCTGTATGTTCCTCTGATAGATCCTTCTCCAAGATGTTAGGCTCTTTCTGGAGTGACCCGCTCTGATACCAATTGAAGAACATGAACTTATACTGAGAGGGGGGGTGAACAGTATAAGTCTTAACCATTTAATAATTTTAATTTTAGATAGCAGTGGCATCAACACAACATTAAACAAGACAGAAAACATCACACATTGAAGACTCATTTTTAACGTGGTTCACCCAGAATGGTTGGGCTACGTCCACAAAACTTTTCTCTAAAATATTATCTCAAATTCTTTGGGAAACCTTCCCAATTACAAAGTTTATGAGCCTCGGCTCAAAGGAGATACCTTCCCCTAACTCTGCTCTGACTGGTGATCCTCTAGAAGACCTCTGCCTCAGCTACCCTTAGCAAATGGAACTCTATCCATAGAAGACACCTGTCTTCCCTGCTCTGGCTGGAGACCTCTGTCCTCAACTCTATCACCTCAAAGCTGGTCCTCGAATTTGCACTAAACACAGTCCTTCGGTCTAGCACAAATGTCCTCTTCCTCTTTCTCTGGTCTGCACAAAAACATAGTCCTTCACTCTTTTTGCAAACACAACTGCACTTGATCAATCTTTGACCTTTGCACCTTTGCATAATTATAGCCGCATAGTCTTCGTGCACTCTGCTCCCTTGCGATCTCTCTCACTTGGAAGATTCGACAGAATGCACTCTACTCTCGACGATCGAACTTCTTCTCTTCGCATAGTCTATGAACGCCGCTCTTCGAACGCACACATCGATCGATATATTTTTCTCTCCAAGTAGCCCTACTTTTATACTAATACTTTCAAGATCAAAACCTTGATCTTAGTCGGCTACTACCCTTAACTTCATCGGCTACAAAACCCTAAACTGCATCGACTCAAATTTAACTCCTCGCTTCAACCGCCTCTGTGGTTCAGTAGCTTTTCTCGTGAAACTACAACATGTCATGATATCATGACACCTTTGCAACCGTACACTTTCTTTTGGCTTTTGTCATGATATCGTGACACTTTCTACTTCATGTCATCTTCTCTTTTGTCGTGAAATCATGACCCTTCTGCATGGCTTTCTCTCTACTTTTGTCATGAAATCGTGACACTTTCCTCTTGATGTCATCTTCATTTCTGAAATCGTGACCTTTCTTCTCCTTCTCTCCTTCTAAGACTTTTTAAATTGACTTTTCTTCATGCCTTCCTCTCTATTTGTCGCGAAATCGTGACACTTCACCTATGGAAGACTATGCTTTGTTTTGTCATGAAATCATGACACTTTCGCTATCTTTTCATCCTATCGCGACGAAATCGTGACACTTTGCAGCGCTATGCTTTGCAACTGTCGTGAAATCATGACGCTTCTCATTTCAGACTCTTCCCTTTGTTGCATGTCATGAAATCGTGACAGTTCTCACTTCGAGCTTTTCAGCATGTCATGAAATCATGACAGTCCTCACTTCGTCTTTTGCAGCATGTCACGAAATCATGACTGTTCTCACTTCGAACTCTACAGCATGTCACGAAATCGTGACACTTTTCGAGATACTTTATCTCTCTTCGAACTTGTCACGAAATCGCGACAGTTCACACTGCGGACTCTCCCTTCTGCATCATGTCGCGAAATCGTGACACTTTTTCGTCCGTACAACCTTCCTTGCATTATGTCACGAAATCGTGACACTTTCCCTTCTTTGCCTTCCTGCACTTTTCGAGTCACGAAAATGCGACATGTCGCAAAATCGCGACACTTTCCACCTTGCTTTCTTTCTCTGCCAACATGTCACGAAATCGCGACAGTTTTGCCTGCTTCTTCTCTCTCTTCCAACATGTCGCGAAATCATGACAGTTTTGCCGACACTTTCTCTCTCCTCTAAAATGTCACGAAATCATGACAGTTTTTCCAGCACTTTCTCTCTCCTCTAACATGTCGCGAAATCGCGACAGTTTTTCTAGCCTGCTGCATACTTTTTCTAACTTGTCTTTTTTTCTTTGATCTTTTGCAAATGGGCTACTATGATCTTCTTGGAAACCCACTTGTCCATGCTCTGAATAATCTGACATTAAATCAAATTCCTTCAAGAGCTTCTTGACATCAATGACAACTTCTACACTTGAGCAAAGGCAATGTACCCAAGGTACCCAAAATTGCCAACAAATCGTGAAATCGTGACACCTTTTTCTATCAGACTCTCTTTCCTGCATTATGTCGTGAAATCATGAAACTTTTCCTCCTTAGCGCTTTTCTTCTCATCGGATTGTGAAAACCCGACATGTCATGAAATCATGACACTTTTTCTCCTTAGCGCTTCTTCTTGCAAATTGTCGTGAAATCACGACACTTTTCCTTGCAAGATCTTTCTCTCAAAAATGTCGCAAAATCATGACACATTTTCATCCATATTATCCTTCTTGCAAATTGTCGTAAAATCATGACACTTTTCTTTGCAAGCGCCTTCTCTCCGAACATGTCATGAAATCATGATAGTTTTCTTTGCCTGCGCATTCTCTCCAAACATGTCATGAAATCGTGACAGTTTTCTTTGCTTGCGCCTTCTCTCCAAACATGTCGTGAAATCGTGACAGTTTTCCTTGCATGCGCTTCTTCTTCAAACATGTCACGAAATTGCGACAGTTTTCTTACTTGCCTTCTTTGCTTCCAACATGTCGCAAAATCGTGATAGTTTATCTTGCACTTTCTCTCTCTTCCAACATGTCACAAAATCATGACAGTTTTTCTTGTGCTTTCTCTCTCTTCAAACATGTCACGAAATCATGACAGTTTTCCTTGCATGCGCTTCTTCTTCGAACATGTCACGAAATCATGACAAAAATTCCACTTGGCTTTTTCTCTACCAACATGTCGCAAAATCACGACAGTTTTTCCTGTGCTTTCTCTCTCCTCAAACATGTTGCAATATCATGACAGTTTCTCATGCTTGCTCAACATGTCGCGATATCGCGACAGTTTTCTTACTTGTCTTTTTCTTTGAGCTTTTGAATCTGGGCCACTTCTGTCTTCTTGGAAATTCACTGTGCATGCTCTGACTGACCTAAACTCTTGTTCACTTCATCAACCGATCTATCTAATGACCTCTGCACTCCTGTCCATTGCATCAACCGATCCTCTATCTGCGTTGACAACAATGACATTACTTTTGCTGCACCTTACTCAACAATGAAATCCTATCCATTATGCTTTGGCTGCACCTTGCTCATCAATGAACTCTTGTCTATTGCATCAATTGATCAACCTGACTGTGTTGACAACAATGACAATACTTTGGTTGCACCTTGCTCATCACAATTTGGGGGAGAAATGCACTCTTGGGCACAATATTTTTACCAGGTTGGTTCTCCATTTGTTGCAGTAGGGAGCTCTCTTGTCTTTATCTTCATATGCTTGGTTGAAGATGTTTTTCAACAGGTAGTGTAGGCATTGCCACTCCTCTGTGTTGGACTAGAAGAATAACTCAACAAGTTCATCCTCATCCCATACTTGTTATCCAATATTTTTGTTATTCAACTTCTTGAATGACACTTTCTCATCTAATGCTTCAAATCTCGTTTTGAGGGCTACCCTGTTGGAGGAGGCCATTGCTCAAATATCTATCACTAGTTTTTTTAGCTTATCAAAACATTTTGAGAACTTTGTAAACATTGTGAATTACTTATCACTATGGCCATGTATTTAAATTGGTCTATGCATGAATATTTATTAACATCATACCAACTACCACTGCATTGTTGTTATTCTCAGCTCACCACCTCAATCCTCCATAATGATCGATCGATCATGAATCATTGTCATCTATTTGATTTGTGCAAAATATCACTAGATCATACATGTGTTAGATTTTGTGTTGTTATATTGGTACACATTATTTTAGAAATTATGCCTAAATAGATCTGAGGTTGAGGTTTATGGTTGACTTGTGTGCCCGTAACACCTGAAGTGGTGTGGCCATATCAGTGAGATCATCATTGGTTTAAGTGTTGCATCCACTTTTCTTAGGTGAGGGTCCACGGATTAGGATTTTGTGCTTTGGTTGTTGTTGATTAATGTTTGGTTGATAATAGTTTAATTCAGATGAAAATGTATAGTCCACTGATTGGGTGATCGGTCAATTACCTCTTATATTTTGTTAGATTTTGGCCGGTGGATCATTTCGATTTTACACAGATAGAGATTTGGTTGTTGAATGTCATTATTCGATCGAAATGGATTTGTGTACTTCTATATGTGCTGCATTTTAAAACTCACAATAGCTTTTATTGAGGATGTTAGCTCATAATAATAATATTTAATTAAGATTTTATGCATGTAAAATTAAATGGTGACATACCTTAATCTTCGCTAATTTTACCTTTGATTGGCTGGGTTGATCTCCTCCATTGATTTCATTTGACTGATGAATTTTTTACGGTGACGATGTGTTCGACCATGGATACTTGATACTCTTATTATCTTAGCTGAAATATTTTTAATGGTAGTGCTTTGACCAAATCTTTGGCCGGTCCTTTCCATTATTCAACCGACAAAGGCTTTTATTTGAACGACAATTTTGATTTCGCTTGAGTGGCTATCTTTTATTTTTCACTAGTTAAAGGAAAATTTATTAACTTTTTGACTTTTCAACCGTCTCTTAATTTATTTTGGCTGAAGGCATATTTTTATCGAGTGACTTACTTTATATTTGGTTGATAAATATTTTGGTTGACTATTTACTATGGTCAGCCAAAAAAGTAATCGCTTTTTACGATCAACCGATTAGTTAGTTGGTTTTCGTTTACTTCATGTAGATCGAAATGCCTTTCACTTTTAACTATTGCTTTCTTCTTATCAATCGAAAATGGGTGTTAATGAAACAAATTTTTTCAACCAAAATTTTTTTGTAGCAATTTAATTTTCATCGGTCGTTTTAAAATTTGTGTGTTTTGTTTGCTTCGGCTCTTCAGACTGAGCGGTCGATTGAAACCTTTTATCGGTCGACCGAAACTTTTCTTACTTGTAAAAATACTGTCGGTTATTTTCCCATGGGCATCAGCCACAAAATATTTTAACATGATTTAGGCTCGACTACTTATTCTTTCCTGTCAACCGAATGCTCTTTTTTGTCGGCTGAAAAGTCCTTATGCTTAGTTTTTGGATATTGTATTTTTTGAAAGATGCTTTTTTTTCAGTCGATTGAAGGGTGGATTTCATCTTATCTGTTCAGCCAAATGGGTCAAAAAATGTGATGATATTTTTTGAAGGAACCTGATGGGGAACCCCCTAATTTTTAATGAAAGAAAAAAATTGAGCTACTTAGGGGTTGGATATGTTCATGAAAATAGAAAATATTTTATTCAAATTTGAATTCTTTATTATTCTATCACAAAATTTGTACCTTTTAGGACATTCAAAATTTTGAAATTATGGGTTTATTCATGTTGTATAAGTTTTGGCTACAACAATCCCACTCTACATGATCCGCTACACCTCTCTCCTATGTAATCATTGTAGGAAGGATGGTGGTGTACCACTTATGGTACCCTTCCATGACTCATGCATCATCCCCCTAAGTGAGTGTGACCACTGGGTCATCCTCATTAGCCTCTACAAATCTATTGAGATTTAGCATCCCACTAGTGGTCATCAAATCTTGAGTCACTCATTGGTACATAAAATATTGTACCTTAGGAATCCCCTAAACTATACCAAAATATTGTAGCAATCAATCTACTTGATGTAGTTCAATCTCCCCTCTCTCCATTCGAAGCCATCACACTCATCGTACATGAGATAAATCGATTGTGTTATCCTCCTAGCTAGGATGCCCTTGCTAGGATCTCCATGAAGAACATAGACTTATACTGAGAGGGGGGGGTGAACAATATAAGATGCAACCATTTTAAAAACTTTACTTTAGATAGCAGTGGAATCACCATAACATTAACCATCATAGAAAGCAACACACAAAGAAGAGCCATTTTAACGTGGTTCACCCAAGATGGGCTACATCCACAGAAATATTTTCACGAAAAGCTTTCTTAATCAAGTTCTTTGGAAAATCTTTTCCCTATTACAAATTTTATGAACTTCCTATCCAAAGGAGAATCCTTCCCCTCAAAAAGTATTTATGAGCCTCCTACCCAAAGGAGAATCTATCCCCTCAAAAAGTATTTATGAGCCTCCTGCCCAAAGGAGATGTCCTATCCCCCAAAGCTCTGGAAATGATACTTCAAAAGATCATTGCCTCTTCTACCGCTAGTAGGTGGAACTCCTTTCCATAGAAGATGTTTTGTCCTCCTTGATCTGGCTCTAAAGACTTCTGTCCTCACTGATCACCTCCACAGCTGCTCATCAAAACCTGTACTAAACATAGTTAGTCGATCCAGCACAAGTCCTCTCAAACTCTGTCACAAATCTACACCAAACTCAATCCTCTGGTCCAACACAAATCTGCTCTCAAATATCTATTAGATCTATCCCAAGATTAAGCCAAAAGCTTGAACAAATCAATCACAACTACTCATAATTCTTCACCAAGACTTCATCAAATTTGTCCACAAGTTCTTCAACAAGAACCTGTCCAAATCAGTCCTAGTAAGCTCACCAAGAACTTGCCAAAATTAGCTCAAGCAAGTTTACCAAGAAACTTGCCCAATGTGAACACACAAAGAGAATTGTTAGAGACCCAATGTGTTTCATCCAATCATATCAAATCAATCTCATAGAAGCATAAAGATAATTGTTAGAGACTCAATATTTTCTATCCTTCAACTTTCAATCTCAACTCAAATCAATCTCATAGAAGCATAAAGAGAATTGTTAGAGACTCAATATGTTCTATCCTTCAACTCTCAACAACAAAACAACTCAATTAGGGTTTCAACAACTTATAGCAATGGCATAAGATTCTCACTCAAAAACCCTAAAGCAAACTTCAAATGCTTCCACTCTCATAAACCAGAATTATGCAATAACTCATAAACTCATCATGATCTCATAATGCATAATCAATACTTCCACTTTCAGAAAATAAGATCCAATCCAAATAAGGAAACTTAATTTAATCCTTTTCACTCCAAACTTATTTTTATAAAACCATCAATCAATAATAACCATGGAAGAATGTGCCCATACCTTTACTTTGATGAAGAAGGAGAACTCAAAATCTGTCACAACACTAACTCTCAATTTGCCACAAATTAGAGTTAACAATAATGGAATAATGCACAATGATAAGAGTCCTAATAACACCTTATCACTCCAACTCATCAATAATAAAAACTCACAAATATACATATCAAAAATATTCCTTTACACCTTATAACTCCTACTTAATATATCACAAAATAACTTCAACCTCAAAAATAATTACAAGAGAATATCCACTCAATAACTCCAAAGGCTTTCTAACCCCAATATGATATTAAGCACAATTATTCCTTAAACCCTTATAACTCCTAAAATACATTTACTTTTAAATGCATTTACCACATAAACATTAAGCATCAATAATAACAATGTCAAAGCAATATTTCTATTTAACCTTATACCTCCATCCAATTACCAACAATAATTTTCCAAGTCAAATAAAATATTCCACATTATCAATAAAAGGTCTACCATGGCCAAAAATCAATTATCCAACCTTAGGAGAACTGTGGAGACACCAACATAAGCGCAAAAGTGCTTCCTCCTCCAAACTCGTGGCCCAAGGCAACTGTTGTACCACGTGCACAATAATACGCGATAAAAAATGAAACACGCCCGACACAAATCGATATCGACACCTCTGCCTAGTGAGTGCCTTCACTCCACTGCCTTTGTCATTGGAGCACAAGTGCCCAATGAAACTCTCAAGCACCACTCATCGTTTTACCTTCCCTTTGCTCGCAAAAATTAAAGACAAACAGATTTGTCTTCCTCATAGGCGTACGAAATCAAAACTTAAAAATAGAGCAATACAAAACCTAAAAATCACAGAGCAATCCAAAATTGAATGTCACAGAGCAATACAAAATTGAAGGTCACAAAGCAATATGAATTTGAAGGTAATCGCACAAATCGGAGGTGTATTGAACCTTAGGAATTAATGCCCTTTAATAGTCTTTTGCATCCCATGCAAGTTGACGTCGGCGCTCCTTCCAAACAAATGATGTCGATGAGGTAAGTCTTCTACATTGGCATTGCTAAGGGTTTAGAAACCCTTTCAATAATAATTATTAAATTAATAATAATTATTTTATTAATAATAAACTTAACTTAAAACCTTTTCAAAGGTTTGAGTTAATTAATTTATTAATAATAAAAATGGACTTTTAAGGTTTTTTCAAGGAGCAAAAACCTTTTCATTAAGCCAAGATGGTTTTAATAAAAACCCTTAATGAGTCTAGATGGTTTTAAGAAAAACCTTTAACCTTGTCACCATGGTTTTAATTAAAAACCCTTAAACAAACATCATGGAACTTTCAAGATATTTTTGGCACCAAACTCTTTTTGACATCAGCACAAATTCCTTTTGATATCAACACAAACTCCTTTTGACATCAATGACAACTCACAACCATGAAGCTAGTCAACATACCCAAAATCACAAACAATCTTCCCTTTGTCATTGATGGCAAACCACTACTGAAACCACTACCAACTGTCAAAACTAAAACCAACTAAAAACCATCCTCTGAAGCTTTCATCCCCCTAACTCAAGGCTCTCCCCCTTACTCAAATATCTCCCCCTTTGTCATCAATTGCAAAGGGTCACCTTTGGGTCTCAGGGCTAAGAATAAGCCTCTTAGCTTAGCCCCTCCCCCACCCCTGGTTGATGTGATTAATTATGGGGTGGGAGTAAAACCACTCCCAACTTCTTCCTTAAATACTCAAAAGTCTCTCTTGGAAGAGGTTTGGTGAATCAACAATTTGTTCCTTAGTAGGCACATATTCCAGCTTAACCTGCTTTTCTTGAACCTGCTCTCTCAAAAAATGATATTTTATGGGAATATGCTTTTTTCTTGAGTGCATTAATGGATTCTTGGAGATACTTATGACACTTTTATTATCACACAATATGGAAATGGGTTGATCATGCTATATTTTGAAATCCTCTAAGGTATTCTTCATCCATAAAACTTGTGTAAAACAAGCTACTGTTGTTATGTATTCTGCCTCTACTGTAGACAAGGAAACTGAAGGTTGTTTCTTGCTTAACCAAGAAACTAAACAATTCCTAAAAAAGAAAGCTCCACCACTGGTGCTTTTTCTATCATCAATATTACCGGCCCAATATGCATCTATAAAAGTTGTGAGAGTGAACTTATCACTCTTGGGATACCAAAGCCCAAGATCCATAGTGCCTTTCAGATATCTAAGAATCCTATAACATGAGTTTCTTTTGGTGCAGCCTGAAATCTTGCAACTAGTCCCACTTCCTGCATGATGTCTGGTCTGGTAGCTATAACATAAAGCAAACTGCCAATCATGGATCTGTACAACCTTTGATTTGCCTCTGGAGATTCATCATCCTTGCTCAACTTACACCCTGTAATCATTGGAGTACTAACAGGTTTGCTATCCTCCATACCAAACTTTTTTAGCATCTCTATTATGTACTTGTCTTGTGAGATAAATATTCCTTCTTTTGATTGGGCAATATGAAGTCCTAAGAAGAAGGACAATTCCCCAATCATGGACATATCAAATTCACTCTGCATATTGTTAGCAAAATATTTACACATTTTGGTGTTATTACCTCCAAAAATGATATCATCAACATAAACAACCACAATTAAGATATTATTTCCATCATTTTTGATATACAAATTGCTATCTGCCATACCTTTTATGAAACCTTGTTTCTGAAGATACCTGTCAAGCCTCGAATACCAAGCCCTAGGAGCTTATTTCAAACCATACAATGCCTTTTTCAATATACACACAAAATCTGAATTTTTTGAAAGTAAGAACCCTTCTGGTTGTTCAATGTAGACTTCTTCTTCTAACACACCATTTAGAAAAGCTGATTTGACATCCATCTAATAGACCTTGAAGTTTTTAAAACTTAAAAAAGCCAAAAAAATTCCGATAGCCCTAAGACGAGAAAATGGAGCAAAAGTTTCTTCAAAATCAATTCCTTCTACTTGAGCATAACCTTTGCAAACTAACCTTGCTTTATATCTGACTACCTAACCATATTCATTTAGCTTGTTTCTGAAGACCCACTTAGTGCCAATGATATTTTTATCTTTAGGTCTTGGAACAAGTTCCCAAGTCTCACTCTTCTCTATCTGTTCCAATTCTTCATTCATAGCATTTATCCAAAACTTATCTACACATGCTTCACTGAGATATTTTGGCTCAATCTGAGATAACAATGAAACATCTGTATGGGAATTTGAAGATATGATTCTTCTCCTTGTCTGTATAAATTTTGGATTACCAATGATTTGATCCTTTGGATGGCATTTTTGAACATATCTGGATGGAGTTTTAGGAAGTTGTTGTTGTCTTTCCTCTTCTTCTTTATTTGAATCCTCCCTGAATTCTTCTTGGTAATCTTCATCATCAATTTCTTGAACTGGTTCTCTTATCCCTGTTTTCTCATCCATTGTAACATTTATGCTTTCCACAATAGTACAAGTTCTTTTTTTGTAGCATCTATAGGCTTTGCTCTTGTTGGAGTACCCAAGAAAAATGCCCTCATCACATCTAGGATCAAACTTCCCTAAATTTTGATCTTCCCTTCTGATGTAACATTTACTACCAAAAAATCTGAAATGTTTTACTGTGGTTGGTCTTCCCTTCCATAGCTCAAAGGGAGTTTTGTGATGATTAACTATTAATTGAGCTCTGGTGATAATATACACTATTGTACTAACTACATCTTTCCAAAAACCATTAGGAAGCTTTGCCTCATTCAACATAGCTCTAGCCATATTTTCAATAGTTTTATTTTTCTTTCAACTACTCCATTTTGTTGAGGAGTTCTTGCTGCTGAAAATTCCCTCTTAATCCCTTGTTGTTCATAATAATCCATAAATTCATTTAAAGTGAATTCTCCTCCTCTATCTGATATTAAGCATTTTATTATTTTGTCTGTTTCATTCTCTATCATTTCTTTGAAGGCTTTAAACTTGTCAAGGGCTTCTGATTTTTCTTTCAGAAAGGTAACCCAAGTCATTCTAGAGAAATCATCTATTAAAAGCATGAAGTAACTTTCTCCCTGTATACTCTAAGTTCTGGTGGGACCAGACAAATTAGTATGAATAAGATCTAAAGGTTTGGATGACATGTACCCTTTAGCCTTAAAGCTGGTTCTAGTTTGCTTTCCATGTTGACAAGGACCACAAATAGTATTTTGGGGTTATTTCAATTTAGGTAAGTCTTTGAATGCTTTCTTATGGCTAAAGTTGATAAGATTATCAAAGCTCAAATATCCCATTATTTTATGCCATAGCCAAGTTTCATCCTCTTGAGACAAAAAACACTTTTCTCTTTTTATCTCACTTAGCATGTAGAGGTTGTTAGGAGTTCATCTTGCATTAGCAATAATTTTTCCATTCTCTACTTTCCTTATCTCACATCTATTAGAATAGAAAGTCACCATATGAAACTGATCACAAAGTTGGCTAACACTCAAAAGATTATGTCTCAATCCTTCTACATAAAGCACATTTTTAGTTCTGGTTTTTCCATCTAAACTTAGAGAAACCTTTCCACAAATTTTAGCTGATATGTTATCTCCAAATCTAACTGAACCTCTACTAGTTTCTTTGAGAACTATAAACTTTTCTTTTTCTCCAGTCATGTGCCTAGAACATCCGCTATCAAGGTACCATTTTTCTTTCTTATCTTGAGCATGAAGAGCAGTTTGAACTATCATAGATCTAGTTTTATTTCCATTTGTTTTCCTAACATTCACCTCACTAGATATTTCCAATTTACACATTCTAGCTATATGCCTAAAATTATTGCATTTGTAACACATAATACTGCCATCCATGAGTGGTGCAAAATAATTGACAATTTTCTTAACATTGTCATTCACAATCCTAGTACAATGGATAGTCTATGACCATATTTATTGCAAGAAAAACAATAGCCATGGAAAGTATTATGTAACCTATTTGGAAGCCTTTGATGAGTGTTCCTTATTTTGTGATCAAATCTTGTCCATTGCTCTCCTTTATTTTCTTCTTTTTTGGTATCCTTTGGTTTTTGAAAGTTGACTTTATTTCTGTTGGATGTTCTTGCTTCTTGGATATGGAGATCTTCTTCCCTTTACTTTCCAAGAAAAATATTTTGTTTAAGACTCATCTTTTCAAGTCTAACTCTTAGAGAAACCACCTCTTCTTCATGTCTCTCACATTCAGCTTCCTTCCCTTTCAAAACCTCTGTCAAAACTTGCTCAACTTTCTTTCCTTCTTCAGCTAGGATCTTGAAGTCTGTGAGATTTTGAGATAGTTCTATTTTGGCCATCTCTTCTTGATTTTGTTTTTTTTAAATAAAATTCTTTTCCCTGAATTTTTCCAGATTTCTTAGGGCCAAAAAGAATTCCCCTTTCAAATCAAATTCAATCTCTTCATCACTTTTCGTGCTCATATGATATTTCGAAGGATCCTTATCCAAGCTTTTAGGCTCTTCCTGGAGAGACCCGCTCTAATACCAATTGAATAACATAGACTTATACTGAGAGGGAGGGGTGAACAGTATAAGATGCAACCATTTAAAAAAATTTACTTTAGATAGTAGTGGCATCACCATAACATTAACCATCACAGACAGCAACACACAAAGAAGAGCCATTTTAACGTGGTTCACCCAAGATGGGCTACATCCACATAAATATTTTCACTAAAAGCTTTCTCAATCAAGTTCTTTGGGAAATCCTTTCCCTATTACAAATTTTATGAACTTCCTATCCAAAGGAGAATCCTTCCCCTCAACAAGTATTTATGAGCCTCCTTCCCAAAGGAGAATATATCCCATCAACAAGTATTTATGAGCCTCCTACCCAAAGGAGATGTCCTATCCCCCAAAGCTCTGAAAATGATACTTCAGAAGATCACTACCTCTTCTGCTGCTAGCAGGTGGAACTCCTTTCCAAAGAAGACATCCTGTCCTCCTTGATCTGGCTCTAGAGACTACTGTCCTCACTGATCACCTCCACAACTACTCATCAAAACCTGTACTAAAAAAAATCAGTTGGTCTAGCATAAGTCCTCTCAAACTCTGTCACAAATCTACACCAAACTAAGTCCTCTGGTCCAACACAAATCTGCTCTCAAATATCTGTTAGATCTATCCCAAGCTTAAGCTAAAATCTTGAACAAATCAATCAGAACTGCTCACAAGTCTTCACCAAGACTTCATCAAATCTTTCCACAAGTTCTTCAACAAGAACTTGTCCAAATCAGTCCTAGCAATTTCACCAAGAACTTGCCAAAATCATCTCAATCAAGTTTACCAAGAAACTTGCCCAATGTGAACACACAAAGAGAATTGTTAGAGACCCAATGTGTTTCATCCAATCATATCAAATCAATCTCATAGAAGCATAAAGAGAATTGTTAGAGACTCAATATGTTATATCCTTCAACTTTCAATCTCAACTCAAATCAATCTCATAGAAGCATAAAGAGAATTGTTAGAGACTCAATATGTTCTATCCTCCAACTCTAAACAAACAAACAAATAAATTAAGGTTTCAACAACTTATAGCAATGGCATAAGCTTCTCACTCAAAAACCCTAAAGCAAACTTCAAATCCTTCCACTCTCATAAACCAGAATTATGCAATAACTCATAAACGCATCATGATCTCATAATGAATAATCAATACTTCCACTTTCAAAAAATAAGATCCACTCAAATTAAGGAAACTTAATTTAATCCTTTTCACTCCAAACTTATTTTCATAAAACCACCAATCAATAATAACCATGGAAGAATGTGCCCATACCTTTACTTTGATGAAGAAGGATAACTCAAAATCTATCACAACACTAACTCTCACTTTGCCACAAACTAGAGTTAGCAACAATGGAATAATACACAATGATAAGAGTCCTAATAACACCTTATCACTCCAACTCATCAATAATAAAAACTCACAAATATACATATCAACAATATTTCTTTACACCTTATAACTCCTACTTAATATATCACAAAATAAATTCAACCTCAAAAATAATTACAAGAGAATATCCACTCAATAACTCCAAAGGCTTTCTAACCCCAATATGACATTAAGCACAATTATTCCTTAAACCCTTGTAACTCCTAAAATACATTTACTTCTAAATGCATTTACCACATAAACATTAAGCATCAATAATAACAATGTCAAAGAAATATTTCTATTTAACCTTATACCTCCATCCAATTACCAACAATAATTTGCCAAGTCAAATAAAATATTCCACATTATCAACAAAAGGTCTAACGTGGCCAAAAATCAATTCTCCAACCTTAGGAGAAGTGTGGAGACACCAAAATAAGCGCAAAAGCACTTCCTCCAAACTCGTGGTCCAAGGCAACTGTTGTACCATGTGCACAATAATTCATGACCAAAAATGAAACACGCCCAACATGAATTGATCTCAACACCTCTGCCTAGCGAGCGCCTTCGCTCCACTGCCTCCGCCGTTGGAGCACAAGTGCCCAACAAAACTCTCAAGAGCCACTTGTCGTTTTACCTTCCCTTTGCTCACAGAAATTAAAGAAAAATATATTTGTCTTCCTCATATGTGTACAAAATTAGAACTTAAAAATAAAGCAATACAAAACTTGAAAATCACAAAGCAACCCAAAATTGAAGGTCACAGAGCAATACGAATTCGAAGGTAATCACGTAAATCGGAGGTGTATTGAACCTTAGGAATTAATGTCATTTAATATTCTTTTGTATCCCATGCAAGTTTACATCGGCACTCCTTCCAAACAAACGACATTGGTCAGGTAAGTCTTCTACATTGGTGTCGCTAAGGATTTAGAAACTCTTTCAATAATAATTATTAAATTAATAATTATTATTTTATTAATAATAAAATTAACTTAAAACCTTTTCAAAGGTTTGAGTTAATTTATTTATTAATAATCAAAATGGACTTTTAAGGTTTTTTCAAGGAGCAAAAACCTTTTCATTAAGCCAATATGGTTTTAATAAAATCCCTTAATGAGTCCAGATGGTTTTAAGAAAAACCTTTAACCTTGTCACCATGGTTTTAATTAAAAACCCTTAAACAAACATCATGGAACTTTCAAGATATTTTTGGCACCAAACTCTTTTTGAAATCAGCACAAATTCTTTTTGATATCAACACAAACTCCTTTTGACATCAATGACAACTCACAACCATGAAGCTAGGCAACATACCCAAAATTGCCAACACTCCAACATATGCACAATGTACTCATATCATCGACTACCCACCTGGCCTCCTCTAGGCCACTCATCCTCCTTCCTCAGCCTCCTGTAGGACCCCAGTGAAATACAGTAGGTTGTCCATCCTCCATTTGTTGATGAGGAAGCCCCTCTGGCTTCCTCACTACAATGTTCTCCCAACATCATACCTGAAGAAAATTCATGAAGACCAAGCCACGACCCATATTATATGCGACCATAAACAAGGTCTTGTATAAGTGATAGAGTATATATGGCCCCAATGGAAACTGCTAACTAGAGTCCCTCATATCTACCACTACCTCAACCAAGCCCCATGGAATATGTCACCCACTATAATGGCATGATAATAACCCTACAACTATCCTTGATAGTACCTTGATCAACCTATAAACTCCCTTTGTAGCTATTAGTCCCTCGATGCTAGCCCCGCTCTACTCAATAGGAAATAATGGATCTCCTGTCAGCCACTGCATAGCCTAATCCTAGGTTAGGGATTGGTAGATGAACTGACCTCTGATCGACACTTGAAGGATCCTCCATACATCCTCTAAATTCAAGGCCATATCCCCTATAGGTAACCAAAATGTTGAAGATCTTGGATACCACCTCTATGCTAATGTTGTCAAGACATATTAATCTACCTCTATGCTTTACATATCAGGCATGGGTCGTAGGCCCACCACTTTTAAAATCATCCTATCATCTACACGTAGGGTCCTAACATGATCATGAAACCCCTTATACTACCACTCATAGTTCTTAAGTGCACCTCATTATAAAAACCAAAAATAAAAGTAATAATTAGTAATATATCATATCATAAATAAAAAAAACATTACAAAACACAAAATAATGAATCAAAAAAATATAAACTTGTCCTTAAATAAAAAATATAGACTCAATTTGCAAATTTGGACCTAAATTACAAATTTGGACCTATACAAAAACAAATTTGGTGACCGAATCTACCTCTCGTATGTCCAAATTTGCAATCTTGGACTATTCCCAATCAAATTTGGATGTACGAAATCATTGGAAATTGCCCAAATTCATGAATTTAGATATCTTTCCAAATGAATTCGGATGTCCGAATTTTCCAAAATGGTTCGAATTTGTCATTCACGATCGTGCGATGGTAGGTCGTGTCAAAAATTCTAAAAATCTAAAAAATGGACTAAAAATTCCTAAATTTGAGGTGATAAGAATGTCTACCCACATCCTTACTCCAAATTTGTTGCTTCCCACTCGAACCGCATCCACCCAATGTTCAGAAGTCACCATTGTCTCCGAAGCTAAATTAGCAATGTAGTGGAGTAAAAATGAATTATGGTTTTTGCCATAATTTCCTATTTTATACCCTCCTTTTTTACCCCTATTTTGCTTCAAATTTTGAATTTTGCAATAAATTCTAATTTTTTTACAAAACTCGAAGGGGTACCTTAGACAATAAAAATAAAATATAATTAGAATAAAATTTTGGTCTCTTTACAACGTAACTCCCATTTTTTCTACATCTTTCTTTAATGCATTTATTGTTCATAAATGCACCAAAGAGAGGGTAAAATGTAGCCAAGGAATTTTAACTCATTTAAAATTCCCATTCCCTATCCAAAAATTTGTTACTCCCTAACAACGTACCTCTCACCCTTCAACCCTCTACCTCAATTCTCATGCTAGATAAAACCAAATTTTGTTTGTTCCCCCTTTTTTCATGAAATTCGTATAGCTCCAAAAAAATTGGAACGGTCCAAATTTAGCCAAATAAAACATGCACCTAATTCAGGTGCACTGTTTGGATTTCACCCCTAATCTGGGTAAACCCAAATTTTTGAAAAATTTAGATCCATCTGAATTCACCCAGATTGGAAAATTTTCCAATTTCCCTTAATAACATGACCTATTTTCATCATTCTCCCTAATTCCTCGACCTACCTTGATGAAAAATATTGCAGGCTACCCTCAGACCAACCTAATGGTGATTTTTGTAGGAAAATATAGGAGAAGAATAAGCTTTCTTATATTTTATTTGTAGGTTTCAGAGGAGATTACGACACAGATCATCATTAAAATAGCTATCAAAGATGGCAATGTGCATTGTGATTTTAAACTGTATTTTTTCCTAGTATAATTTATTATTTTTGCAAATTTATATGAATTCGAATGCATCCTAATTCATCGATGAAACCTGAAATTGTGCTAATTTGACCACTGCAGGTTTACAGATCTAACCATTGTAGGTTTTAACATATTCAAAGCGATCCAAATTTGCTGTTGATATCCAAAAATACATAGATATATGCTGGGGGTAGGTTTTAATTTCATATTTATTAGATTGACTTCGTATTTGCATTTTACTACTTATTAGCTTTTCTATTCTACTGCATCTTATTGTTGTCACTATTTTTCTTCCATTTAAATTACATGCTTTGCATTAGATTTATAGATCCATCACTTCTTCTATGGTTTTGTAAATGTAGCACCCTAAAATTGGCATAGTCAAATTGGAATAATTACATTCACCTTAGTAAATAATTTTAAATTCAAATTTAACCTCCCAAACCATTCGTTAATCGCCGAGAAACCTGTTTCCCCTTTTTTCACGCCATTTTTAGAGGTTGTTTTGACCGTTTGACGATATCGTCGTCGATCAGACGATATTGCCCCAAATTTGACGATTTCGTCTGGACTAGGACGTCCAGACGATCTTATCGCAAAACTGAATTTGAATAGATAGACTCTGTTCCAACGGGTCTCCAATTCAGGCAGAAGTGTGTCTGCATCTTTGGGACCCTTCCCCCGTTGGATATCTCCCAAATTGGGATGATCTCCAACCTCCCAACAACTCCCCTATGCCTATTTAAACTCTAGGACATTCCCTCCCCAACCCCTGGCTGAATTTTATCTGCAAGTTGAATCTCTCTGCACTAAAACACCTTAATATTATTTTTGCACTAGTCCTATAGCAATTTTTATGTAGGTACACCACTGATTTTCAATCGGAGCCAGCACCCATCGTCGCTGACGAACCTGTCAAGATCGAAGGCGATCCTGTCAAATTCGAGACGATTTCGTACTGATGCGAGATGATCTCGACCGCAGTCCACATCGAGGCAATCGGTGCCTGGAGTTTGCTTTTCTTAACTTTGCCTCAGTTATTTTGTTTTACAAATTAGATAATCTATTTAGTTTTTATCCTATTTTGCATCTGGAGTTCACCCATCTAGTCTAGATTGCATGTTAAGCTCATAATCTGCCATTAAAGTACAACAATTTACTTTAATTTTTGTTTTTAAACTTTGTTCAGTATTCAGTTTATTATTTGGCATATTTTGCCTCTGTTTGCACAGTAGGAATTCTTGTATTTTGCATCTGTTCTCTATTTTGCAGGTCTTTGACGAATTCGTCTGATGAATTCGTCAGATTTTAGACGATTCTGTCAGTCTCAGACGAATCTGTCAGATTCGAACGATTCTGTCAGATTACAGGCGATTACGTCAAATTCCAGACGATCCAGACTGCTTCAAGCATCATAAACTTCTTCAGACTTCCGGATCAGGTAATCTCCATTGGCATCCTGCAAATTCTCTGTTTTTTGCTTTCTACTCTGTTTGCTGTATTCATTTAAATTGCATTTTCATATAGATTAAGTTAGATTCATTCGGCCAAACCTAGGATGAATGCTTAAAGGATAAAACGAACTCATCTAAACACATTCCAAAAACCTAGGCATGGAAACTTTTGCCAAATTTTTCCTGGTGAACCCACCATCCATCGAAAAATCACCAAAACACACCTCCCTTGATAGGCGGGACCTTCGTAAAGTCCTCTTGTCTGAGGTACCGCACCATCCTTTTCCCATCCTCCTTCCAGGCGTGGATCTGTTGGTCCGGCTTTCATACGCACCCCGCGAAAGGATGGGCAGGAAGCTCCGGAGACACCCACGGGACGGATCCCACTCACTTTAGGATCTAGCTGGTTATCCAAGGTGCGAGTTACAGAGGTTGGGTCGAATGGCTATTCACTCTTTTCCGCTTCTGGAATAGATTTCAATATGGACTGCTCTGTTACCTTACAGGGGGTTCTTGAACTTGTTCAGTAGTTGCCGAAGTTGTTTATCAGATTTAACTTGAATTCTTGATCTAGCTCTCATGGGTCAGCAGATTTAAATAAAAGACAAACAAAGAAAATAAAAATGGATCATTCATCGAAAACAAAGAGAGGGTAGGGTAGAGAAGAAAGAGAATTTCATCAGACTTTAAACTGTAAAACCCTAACTATCAATCTTATCTATGCTATCAGCTTCACAACAGAACAAATCAAAGAAGAAAGTGTCCAGTCAGTCTAAGATCACTTTCAACTAAGAGCACAAGGCAGAGTGAAACAGATCTAGCAAAAAATTATAAATCCAAGGGCAGCTGGTTAAAACTGGTATCTTTCACCGGCAGCCTAGCTCACACAGTGAAGACAGAGCAATTAGAACAAACTTAACCTCAAATCTACAATTTCCCCTAGCAGACAAGAGAACAACTGAACCCTAACAGCATATTTAAACTTGATATCTCAGATTCACAGCATATATCTAACAAACTTTAATGGAACGGATAACAAAAGAAGATACACTTATCACACTCTGCAAAATATTAGGCTCCTGGCCATGCTATCACAGAAAAGCTAAAGCACATCAACTCCAAGTCCAGAAACAAAGGATTTCACAAGATTTGCAAGAAATTGCTTATAAGCCTTTTATTTCTAAGTCTCCGCCTCCCGCAATTACATTGAGAAGAAGTATTTATAGACTCAGGACAGACCCTGATCTTTTCAGAAATATCTTCTTCCCCAAACTACAAATCTTATCTTTCTAAACCCTAGGACCCGGGTTTTACAATAAAAATCCATTTAAAATCAAAGTCCGGATAGAACTTAACCCTTCTGCAAATCTGTGCAGTCAGCTGCCATAAATGGAGAAGATAAAATCTAAAGCCACTTGCATTCATCCGCAGTTGCAAATAAATGCCTCCATTAATTCTGCTGGTGAGCCGGATGAGTCACCACTTCTCCATCAATTTGTCCCCGTAAAGCCATCCCTGAGTTGAAATTGTCTTCATGCTATTAATTCTGCAATAAATTTGTCATTGAATGCTCTCACCGGCATCTTCTCCTCTAGCATGGCGGTCCTCGATCAAATCTGCACTTTAACTTTGACTTTATGGCCTTTCCCGGTTGTCCCGTAAGTGCCAGATGGAATCCTGCATGAAAGACAAAAATATTATATTAGCACTTTAAAATCATTAAATCAGAAGCTTTAAAGGTTAAAACAGATTAAATCAGGATAAAAACCTAAAGCAAGCTTGCATGTCGAGCCTCGCTTGTCTGCCTCACGCTTTGACACGTGTCGCTACCCCAGGATGCCTTCTATTTCCCGTTGGAATGCACTTCTGGCCTTTTGAGGACTTTCTCTCTCCTATCGCGATTCTGCGACATGTCGCGATTTCGCGACATGTCACGAAATCGCGACGTCCCAGCTACATCGCTGCTTCTTCCCCTGTCGGCCACGAAAACGCGACATGTCACGATTTCGTGACATGTCACGAAATCGCGCCTCCTGCCAGCTGTCGCACAACCTTTTCAAGCATGTCGCGATTTTGAGACATGTTAGCGACGCGCTGCACCTTTTGGACTTAGCCATTTTTCTCCTCACCAGTCGTGAAAATAGAACACGTCGCGATATCGCGACAGTTCCGTAGCTGCATGCGTTGACCGCGTTGACCGCGATTTTGCGACACATTTGCGACTTAGCCGATTTTCATTCTGCAGCCCACTTTCTCTCTCCTATCGTGAAAATGCGACATGTCACGATTTCGTGACATGTCGCAAAATCACGCCCTTCCGTACAACTTTCTTCTCTCTCCTCTGGCCGATAGCGATTTTGCGACACTTTCCAAAAATGGAAATGTCGCGATATCTCGACACTTCCAAAAATGGAAAGTGTCGCGATTTAGCTACACAAAAATGACTTAGTTGCTTTTGTGATTTACCTGTCGCGATTTCGCGACATTTTCGAAAATGGAAGTGTCGCGATATCGCGACACTACCAAAAATGGAAAGTTTGATTTTTCATGAATTTATGCAATCTGTTTTCTGGATTTTTCTCGGTACCGGTGCAAGATTTTATTTGTGCATGAATGATTCTAGCATGTAAAAAGTGAATTCTTGGATAACACAGCTGGAATGCAAGAAAAAGCACAACTTTAAAAAGGAGGCAAGCAAATTTGGATTTAAAACCTGAAAATTATCAAGAGGGTCCCTGCTGCAAAAATGGAAGTTCAGGGCTTTCTAAGGATGGAATCTCATTTTTCAGTGGGGGTGTGTTGCTTCTCAACAAATGGCGATATCTGCGGGTAAAATAGTAGCACTATTTTAGAACCCAAGACTCTGGTTTCAAAACAAAAAGACCATGCATCATGCCTTGCCACGAGACATTCTTCACAATAAATTGACTACTAACTGCCAATTTGTTAAAATTTCCCAAGGACATACTGGGCTGGATTACTTCAAGGAAGATTTCTGATGTGCAATTACAAAGGGTATAAAACTTTCTTCAAGGATGACTGGATTGAATGATGAACTTTGGACTGATCAACTTTTCTAGATTGTAAAAGGGAAACCGAGTAGAGCTCCGTTTACTAGTTTAGCCTTTTACAGCCTAGACAGAGTTACCCTTTAGATTTACACGACCCAAATTTACAACTGTAGGGCAGAATCTAATATTGGCTGCCTCTTCATTATGTAATTCTTTTCTTTTTTTTTTTTTTTTTTTATCTCTCCTCTTGAAATATATCAATATCTGAAATGCTTTTAGGGAAATCACAATTTTCTTTTATCATTTGATCAATCCGGAATTGTTTCAGTCTAGGCATTGATAGCCTCTGGTGACACCCAAATAATTGCATGAACCATAGTCCCCTCTTATAACTGGCTTTTCTTGGATTCCGCAGGAGTTCCTCCAACTAAACAGCATAGCAGTTTTTCTATCATTAAAACAACTGTGGCAAGTAAGACACAAGATCCAATCATCTCTCTACCTTTGTCTCGAATAACAAAATAGTTCTACAGTTCAATTTAAGCAGACTATCTCAATTAGAATGGTGAACAGCATGGGCATTGGATTGTGGATTTATCAGCTCAGAATAAAACAATTTGAAGGCTGACTTTTCATTGATTGCTCAGGCAGAGGTTAAAGGACAGAATTTTAAAAGCTGAAGGACTTTGCACAGGCTTCCAAGGACAGGCACAGGCTTTAAAGCAAAACAAAATAAAACTGTACAGACTAAAACAGAACTATAGAGGCAGCAAAGAAAAAGAAGCAAAGCAACTAAAACTGAAACAAAATACTGAAGCAAAGCAACTAAAACTGCAAGCAAACACTGAAATAAACTAAAGCAAATGAAATAAACTAAACTGCAACTGTACAGACAACAAAGAAAAAGAACTGCAATAAAGAACTAAAGCAAATAAAACTGAAACAAAAGACTGTACAGACTTAAACAACAAGCTGACATAAAAAGACAAAGAAAGGAAATAAAAAGCACTGACAAAAGAAATAAACTGCACAAGCTAAAACTGAAAAACTTCAAAGCTTACTTACAATGTATACATATGTTACAACTTCCCTTCATACTCAAAAAATGTAGCAGTTGGGAAAGCAGAGAAATGGTGCCTTAAAAATTTTTGACCATGTGCAAGTAATTTAGAAAAATTACCTTTCAGGTCCTGTTGACGAAATGCACTCCAGACTATGCTTCAAAAATTTGCTATCCGGGAAAGACTTGTGTTTACTGTCTTCCCTGTCCCATTTGAAAAACAAATCTGCAACTCCTTCAAATTAAACAAATCATATAATAACAAATCATATGATAACATGTTTATGCTTCTAATTGAAGGGTTTGCAGAGTTCTTTCAAAAGGACTGAATGTAAAAAACCCCCAGGATCAAATACCTTAAAATCTTGACAGACCCAGACCACCACATCTTCAAAATTATGTGACAAGTGAAAGAAATCATGTTTTATCTGTATGCCCTGGTTCTTAACAACTTGAACATTTTGTGGTTGCTGTCTTGCTTCAATATCCAGGACTTCAATTTTTATCCCTCTAGCAGAATGTTTACAATTTTCCTTTTCACCTGAGCCTTGCTTAGATTTAACCTCATCAATGTGTAATATCCAACTGTCACTGTTGTGATGGATTAGAGCTGTAACTGTTCCCA
Organism: Wollemia nobilis; assembly: GCA_028583015.1. NCBI lineage: Eukaryota > Viridiplantae > Streptophyta > Pinopsida > Araucariales > Araucariaceae > Wollemia > Wollemia nobilis. The sequence goes on along the minus strand of JAQPPZ010017206.1, from coordinate 3,524,835 downwards.
CCTTCTCAGTTGCCAAATTATAAAATCCAATATCTGCATCAACACAGTTTATAGCCTTTTCTTTGATATTATGTTGAGAAGTTGCAGGCTTATGTTGAGACGGTTCATCAATTCCAAGTTGGCTGACCACATTCATATTTACTATCTTTTCCTCCTTTTCTTTAAATTCAACAGGTGGTCCAGAGTAAGCCTCAATCAAGTTAACCTTTTGTTCAACAATGCGGGGCAGTTCATAGAGGGTGATGTCGGCTTTAAGTTCCCTCATATCCTCAATGATGTTATCCTCCTCGATTACTTCTGCATAGTGACATTGAATCTCACTTTCATCATCCTCTGATGAGGAAGGATCATTGTTAGGTTACGGACTCTGACATCTCAAATTATAACTGTCCATTTTGAACTATTGAAAATCTTGCATTTCATCCACAGGAGTCTGTACAAGACTTTCTGTCTCTTCGGGAAAAGTGACAGAATCTGAAACCCTGGTTGTACTATTTTTGGGTGAACTAGAAATATCAATATTTCTTTGATCTCTAGGAAAATTTAACTCACCGGGAAAAACTTCAGATTTGGGTGGTGCCAGATCACAACTGTTCAGTTCAAGCACTTCCACTTTGAACTTGTCAGAACTTTTCTCTGTATTTTGCACATGCTGAGTGGATGTCACAATTAACGGAGTCTCCTTGGGTAGAGCATGACATGTTGGCACTAACTCATGATGTGGAATGGGATTCAAAATAGGCATGTTTCGTGTAACATAGGATATCAAAGGACTGCTCAGAATTTGAGGCCCTAAGCTGTCTTTCAAGAATTAAGGCTTCTTTATAAGCCCCTGCCCGGGTTGTGATATTGATGTCTCTCTTGAGGAAAATAGAGGTCACCGCATCCAATGCATTCTTGTAGATTTCTAAGGCCAGATTTGCATTTGGGATGTAATGGCCAGTCATTCTACCGTAAGCTCTTTGGAACCTCATATTGAAAGACCTGACGGTTTCTCCCGACTCTCTCTTGATGTTGGAAAATTGTTGGTATAACACACTGGGGTCTATCACTTCCCCAAATTGTGATATAAAAGCTTTCTCTAGGTCATCTCGACTAGTAATGGAATTCTTTGGTGAGGTTTAAAAACCAGTCATAAGCTCCCTCCTGGAGAGTGAACGGGAACAATCTGCAGGCAACATCTTCATCTTTGTATATTTAACAATTTTAAAGCATTTTTGAAAGCTAGCGAGATGTTCTTCTGTTGTTCTTGTCCCATCATGTTTATATCTAGGGAGATATCTTTTCGGGCTTACGGGCGGGTCATGGGCTATACCGGGATGTTCAAAGCGGTGGGGCCCAACCAATTTGCCATTATTACTTGGTCGACAGTGATATTCTGAGTTGTAATTGGATAACTGCCGGTGGAGATAAAACTGTTCTTAACTTGAGGTCTTCTCTGGCAATTTTAAAAACTGTACTGACAACTTACAATACTTGAACTGAGTTCAACAGGCCCTCCTTCTAGCGCCAATTAGGTGTTGGTCCGGCTTTCATACGCACCCCACGAAAGGATGGGCAGGAAGCTCCGGAGACACCCACGGGACGGATCCCACTCACTTTAGGATCTAGCTGGTTATCCAAGGTGCGAGTTACAGAGTTGGGTCGAATGGCTATTCACTCTTTTCCACTTCGGAATAGATTTCAATATGGACTGCTCTGTTACCTTACAGGGGGTTCTTGAACTTGTTCGGTAGTTGCAGAAGTTGTTGATCGGATTTAACTTGAATTCTTGATCTAGCTCTCATGGGTCAGCGATTCAAATAAAAGGCAAACAAAGAAAATAAAAATGGATTATTCACCGAAAACAAAGAGAGGGTAGGGTAGAGGCGAGAAGAGAAGTTTATCGGACATCAAGCTGTAAAACCCTAAACTATCAATCTTATCTATGCTATCGGCTTCACAACAGAACAAATCAAAGAAGAAAGTGTCCAGTCGGTCTAAGATCACTTTCAACTAAGAGCACAAGGCAGAGTGAAGCAGATCTAGCAAGAAAATTATAAATCCAAGGGCAGTTGGTTAAAGCTGGTATCTTTCACGGGCAGCCTAGCTCACACGAGTGAAGACAGAGCAATTAGAACAAACTTAACCTCAAATCTATAATTTCCCCTAGCAGACAATAGAACAACTGAAGCCTAACGGCATATTTAATCTTGATAACAGCAGATTCACAGCATATATCTAACAAACTTTAATGGAACGGATAACAAAAGAAGATACACTTATCACACTCTGCAAAAGATTAGGCTCCTGGCCATGCTATCAGAGAAAAGCTAAAGCACATCAACTCCAAGTCCAGAAACAAAGGATTTCACAAGATTTGCAAGAAATTGCTTATAAGCCTTTTATTTCTAAGTCTCCGCCTCCCGCAATTACATTGAGAAGAAGTATTTATAGACTCGGGACAGACCACGATCTTTTCAGAAATATCTTCTTCTCATAACTGCAAATCTTATCTTTCTAAACCCTAGGACCCGGGTTTTACAATAAAAATCCATTTAAAATCAAAGTCCGGATAGAACTTAACCCTTCGGCAAATCAGTGGAGTCAGCTACCATAAATGGAGAAGATAAAATCTAAAGCCACTTGCATTCATCCGCAGCTGCAAATAAATGCCTCCATTAATTCTGCTGGTGAGCCGGATGAGTCACCACTTCTCCATCAATTTGATCTCCGTAAAGCCATCCCTGAGTTGAAATTATCTCCATGCTATTAATTCTGCAATAAATCTCCATTGAATGCTTTCACCGGCATCTTCTCCTCTAGCATGGCGGTCCTCGATCAAATCTGCACTTTAACTTTGACTTTATGGCCTTTCCCGGTTGTCCCGTAAGTGCCAGATGGAATCCTGCATGAAAGACAAAAAGATTATATTAGCACTTTAATAAACATTAAATCAGAAGCTTTAAAGGTTAAAACAGATTAAATCAGGCTAAAAAACCTAAAGCAAGCTTGCATGTCGGCCTCTGTTTGTCTGCCTCACGCTTTGACACGTGTCGCTACCCCAGGATGCCTTCTGTTTCCCGCTGGAATGCACTTCTGGCCTTTTGAGGACTTTCTCTCTCCTATCGCGATTATGCGACATGTCACGATTTCGCGACATGTCGCGAAATCGCGACGTCCCCAGTGCTGCGCTGCTTCTTCCCCTGTCGGCCGCGAAAACGCGACATGTCGCGATTTCGCGACATGTCACGAAATCGCGCCTCCTGCCAGCTGTCGCACAACCTTTTCAAGCATGTCGCGATTTTGAGACATGTTAGCGACGCGCTGCACCTTTTGGACTTAGCCACTTTTTCTCCTTTCCAGCGAAAATAGAACACGTCGCGATATCGCGACAGTTCCCGTAGCTGCATGCGTTGACCGCGTTGACCGCGATTTTGCGACACATTTGCGACTTAGCCGATTTTCATTCTGCAGCCCACTTTCTCTCTCCTATCGCGAAAATGCGACATGTCGCGATTTCGCGACATGTCGCAAAATCGCGCCCTTCCGTACGACTTTCTTCTCTCTCCTCTCGTCGGCAGCGATTTTGCGACACTTTCCAAAAATGGAAACGTCGCGATATCGCGACACTTCCAAAAATGGAAAGTGTCGCGATTTCGCTACACAAAAATGACTTAGCTGCTTTTGCCAAAATCCGTCGCGATATCGCGACATTTTCGAAAATGGAAGTGTCGCGATATCGCGACACTACCAAAAATGGAAAGTTTGATTTTTCATGAATTTATGCAACTATTTTTCGGATTTTTCTCGGTACCGGTGCAAGATTTTATTTGTGCATGAATGATTCTAGCATGTAAAAAGTGAATTCTTGGATAACACGGCTGGAATGCAAGAAAAAGCACAACTTTAAAAAGGAGGCAAGCAAATTTGGATTTAAAACCCGAAAATTATCAAGAGGGTCCCTGTTGCAAAAATGGAAGTTCAGGGCTTTCTAAGGATGGAATCTTATTTTTCAGTGGGGGTGTGTTGCTTCTCAACAGGATCCAATAGCCTGAAGGTAGGGATGCAAAAAATTTGGAGCGATACATTTTTGTGAACCCGACGTGAATGTATTGTAAACCTTTTGAAAACAAAAAACAAAAAATATATATATATATATACAAGAAAAACAAAAACAAAATCATCATTTCAAGTTTGTATGTTTTATATTCAATCCTAAATAGTAGATGCTAAATATTACTTTTAGAAGTACTAAAGAAACCATGAGTTTTTACTCAAATCAATATGAGTCCATCAGTAATGTTGGAAGAATTCAGCTAAATACATTTGTTGATTATGACCAACTTCATCCCTATTCAACACCACCTCCATCACACTCTTCTTATTTTTCATCCATAACCCAACAAAACAATCCCTTTGCCAATCCTCTTCATAATGATATTATCTATTCTCCCATATATCCATATTATGTCTATCAATCCACATATAATCCTCCGCCACCTTTTCAAAACTCTTCTTTCAATACAACACATCCATTTCAACAAGAAAATACTTATTCTTCCAATTCTACCGTGCACTCACCTCCTACATCGCAATCTTCCTGTCATCATTCTACCCATAATAAAGAAAGTAGAGGTGAGAAACCATTAGGTCCTTTTATGACAAAATTCCTAAGACATTTATCAAAAACCTCTCAAAAACCTTCATCACGTAAATTTACTAAGCTCAATCAACCAATGGATATAATTCTCAAGTATTTACTTGACATAAATAAGATTGAACTCCCTTCCATAAGACAACCTGATACCACATCAGATTGGTTTAAACCTGAGCTACATTGTGAATATCATAGAGTAGATGGACATATGACACAAAATTGTAAAGATTTAAGATGTGCAATTCAAGATTTGATTGATAAGGGTCTTTTTGATATAAAGGAATTACAATCTACAACTGATGATAAATCTCCAGTAAACAATCAAAATCCTACACAACAAATACCAATAATCAATCAAGACATGGGGATCTCCCAAGAACCCCTACTCAATTATCAACAACAAGAAACCAATCAAATATTGCATGTTAATGTATCCCATCATGGTGATATTACTAATGTTGTAACAAAAACTACAAATGAGCAACCTCAAGTTCAATCAACTCAATCTGATATTCAAGATATGGATTCCTCATTTGACCAACCTTCAAAACTATCTTTGACTCTCGAGAATGATCCAAAATGGAATGTGAGCATAGAAAGCTTATCTTTAGAATCAAAATCTCAATCTAAAATCCACCTTGATAATCAACAACAAGTGATTAATCCTCAAGCAAAGATGTCTCTTTTAGAAGTATTACAAATTTCTCATAAGGAAACTTTGTTCAAAATACCTAGCCAACAATTTTTTCCTCATCATATTTTCTATAAGAACATAATTAATGGTATAAACCCTCTTGAGGTTAACCATATTTCATTCTATGATGAGGATATTCCTTCCTCTACTCCACAAGAAGACTCCTATCTTTACATTACGAGATCTAGTAAAGAAACACCTGTTAAAACTATCATGGTAGATAATGACTCTTCTCTTAATTTATGCACTTATCAATTATTTCAAAAACACAAATTAAAGGAAGAAGATAGTAATGAATCAAATGTTATTATAAAATCTTTTAACAATGAAATTCAAGAACCTCAAGGTACTATAATTATTCCCCTTAATATTGGATCCAAGATCCTCGATACTTTATTCTATGTAGGATATTGTCCTTCACCTTACAAACTACTTCTCCAGAGTCCTTGGATTCATACGATGAGGGTTGTCCCTTCCACTCTTCACCAATGTTTGAAGTTTGAACTTACAAATAAAATTGTTACCATACATGGTGACCCAAAACCATTTGAAGAATATTTAACGATTGAAACATCAAGTTCTATATATTATTTATTATCACAATTCTCTTCTATCCATCACTTTTTTTTATCCATATATGATCATCTTTGTTTACCAAATAACATCCATGCATATCTTTCACATATACTTTCTCTATCTTATCAAGACTGGGAATATAGTGATAAGAATGAAGAACTTTCTTATCCTTCTTACATTTTATTTTTTAACATGATCAATTTTCCACATATAAAAGTAAAATCTTTTTCTACATTATTCTACATTATAACAAAGCTTTTGTTATCACTACCTTTTATTCATCACCTTCTATTCTTACCTTCACCTCAACCAGATTATCCTTCAAAACCTCCTTTGATTTTGAAGCAACCTTAGATATGATATACTCAAATAACATTGTATAGTGTATATAGATCATCTTGTATATACCACCAATTTCAATTCATAAATTAAAATCAAAATACAAAAAAAAAAAAAAAATCAAAATCCTCAAACTCTTCAAAAAATACAAATGCAACTAAGGACCTTAAAGGTAAGTTCGAGCCCAACTGGCTTGGACCATATATTATTACTACCAAATTTGAATCAGGAGCATATAAATTATCTACCTTAGATGGTAAAGAACTTAAAGAACCCATGAATATTTCGCATCTTAAACGTTACTATGCATAAATTTGGTCATTTCATCCATGTATATATTTGTTCAAAATTACTATCTTGTATTTCTTTCAATTTATTCAAAAACACCCAAAAACATTCATAAATCTCCAAAAATCTTCAAAAACTATCTATTGCATTTATTTAAAGCACTTGTTAAATTGTTTGCTCAAAAACTAAAACAAAAATCAAAATCTAAAAACAGCTATATGCTTGACTCTTTCGAAACCAAAATAAAACAATATACAGAAGAAAGAGAGAGTCAACATTCTCAAAACTTCTCAAAAATGTTTATATATATTTTCTTACAATTATTGCAGTTATATGTTTCAACTTATTTTGGATAAATTAGCATTTATTTTGAATCCCTCACTTGCACACTCACAAAAAAATAAATATCTTGCTTTTATCTGGCATGATTACTAATCTCTCTTATATCAAAGTTCACAAAATTCAAATTAAATAAAGTTTGAGCATAGAGAATTGATCTTGTTATTTACTTAAACCAAGCACATCTTTTCACAATAAAATGATTATATTTGTAATTTCCATGTTTTGCTACATAGTAGAACCGATTTCTTGGGTGAAAAGTTTCCCCTGCTATCCTATCATGCACATGGTCTAGAATCTTTGAGAATTGGCAAAAGGACAAGCTCACCCCTACCCAGAATAAAAATCCCTTGCTCTACAGCTAATCTGAGCAAGTATCCCTAGCACAGAAAAAGAAAAAAAAAAAGTTCAAGAAAGAAAAAATAGAAAAGAAAAATGTTATTTCAGCAATATTCCAAGCATTATCAAGCAAAAGAAATATAAAAGAAAAAGAAACAAAGTTCAAAAGAAAGCAAGAAAGCAATAAAATCCCTTTCCCTACCATTTGAAAAGAAAAGAAGGGTTGATGAGCTTGAATCCCTGGAATTCTCAATTATTCAAAAACTGTGAGGTAAGCCCCATAACAGGTGGTTTGTGCCCAACCTGCTTGGCCTTGGGTAACTCCTAGCATGGCGATATGTCTGTCACATTAGCGACCTTCTTTTGTACAGACCTATGTCCTCTTATGGATTAGCTAGCTCTTGATAATCCGATCTACATAGTAGTCTAATATGGTTATATGCATCTACATCATGGTTAATGAACACTTATTTGGTTTCTTCAAATCACTTGTATCATAGTATCTTGCTCAAACTTGGTAAATGAACAATACAATTGCACACACATTTGTATTTGAGATATTTTGTCTATCATTATGATAAATCAAGATTAGAAATGAATTCACATATGCACATGGGATTCCTTATAAATCTAATTTTTGTCTTCAAAATACTTTGAAATATTATTTTTGCAACTTGTTTGGAATAATCAAGTACAATTATTTTTCATAAAGACAACTATATAATAGAAAAATCACAAATTTATTTCAAAACATATCATATATATCATATCGACTTTCGCGATGATGGTATAATTCTAAAACCAAAATTGAAATTATATGCCTACCGCAAGTCCTCATTTTCATATTTTCTGTTCATCAAAAATCAATCATGCAATAAAACTATCTATTTTCTCTCGATTTTCGCGATGATGGTATAAGTCTATACCTACATATTCTATGCCTAGCGCAAACCATTGTAACAATTTTTATTCCCCCATTTATCAAAACTCATAAAAACCATATGACTTCATTTTATTACACAAATTTTGCTTTTCAAAAGAATGCACATTTTCATTATTTCATGTCATTATGTCAACCTCCAATTTTGCAATGACGGTATAATTCCTACGAAATTATTCAACAATTTTATCACACTTAGGAATTTATGCCTAGCAAAAATCATTTTTTACAAATATTTCATGCATAATATTTTTATGGAAATCTGAAAACAAACCATCATCATCATCATCATTTGCATCATCACAACAAAGTCTTAAGACAGTCTCTTAAGCACTCTTTCATTTTTCACAATATTTCTATAAATGGGATTAGCTTGACGATCGAGTGAGCAGCAACTCCATGAAATGGTCTATAATAGCGACAATGTCCTTTGAAATTATTGTTAAAAGTCCCCTCTTCTTTTATCAAATCATTGCATCACAAACAACTAATTTGTTACATCGAATTATTTCATCAATATTACAGCATGACATCAAAAGGTATAAATTCTTTTCCAACGACATAATTACAAGCATTATCAAAATCAATCAATCAAAGCATCATCAATATACTCATAACATAAGTCATATGACCAAAAATATCTCATCTATATATATATCTCAAAAATATATATGTACATCATATCAGATAGATTGGTATGCCACAATCGATATCTTGGCATACTCGATCAAGTGTCCTCCGAGCAGTGTCTCGAGAGCCCCTAGAGCTCTCAGCCTCATCTCCTCCTCCGCCCTACGGAGGACGAGGTGGCCCCATCGTAGTATGTGTGGTACTGCGAGTCCTCGTCGTCGATCGGGATAAGCTCCTCGATGACCCTGTCCTGATCGGATCTGCTATGGCAGTCGGCAGCTGTACCATCTGGCCCTTCGGCACTGCCTGGTAGTATAGATCCTGATAGAATGCGGTTTAAGAAATCGACCGTAGCAGCTCCTGAGTGCTCACCCCTCCACCCCGTGCCCTAAGACGTGCATTCTCGTCTCGCAGCTGCGACACCTTAGCCTGGTGTTGTGCGGCCGCATCCTGTAGTGTCTACACCTGAGTCTGCAGATGATCTCTCTCTGCCCAGAGAGTAGCCATCTCGCTACTCTCTCCTATATCCATGCCCTTGCCCTTATCGGGCGATGGTGGCCTCTGTGGAGATGGGGGTCTCGCCTCCCTCCTCTCCCTCTCTCTCTGCCACGGCTGCTCCTGTGCCTGTGGCCTCCTCTGATCTCTCCCACCGTGACCCTGGGCTGCCTCTATCATCGCCTGGCATCGCCTCCCTATTCGACGCACAATTGCATGGATTGGGCCCTGTGCCCTCGTCATCCGAGGAGGGCGGATGCCTGCATACCAGGCATCATAGCCATCGGCTACTCCTGCGTTGTCCCCATCCACTGGCTGAATGGGGGCATCATCTGAGTCTTGGATCCAAAATCACTGCATGTCTAGAGCCCCGCTAACCATGGTGTTATCCCGGACGGTCTGGGAAAACTCATAATCCCTGAGATATGGGATCCCCTGCTGTAGACTGAACTGTCACAAAACTCGGTCGTAGCGGTGGAGCTCCACCTCTCCCCTCTCCATCCTTAGCCAGTAGACTCGCCTCGATGTGAGCTGCGCTCCCGTCCATCCTCCGCCCACCCCCGGATGCTGCCTCCATGGCCTCCAGGTGATCTGGTCCGGGACAAGGTCATCCAGTAGTCTCTGAGACACCGGTAGGTTGATCCGTCACTGTGCCCCTCTTCGGAGCCACCAGTAGAAGACTCGAGGCCTCTCCTCGTCTATCCCTGTCAGTGGAAGCCCTACCGGCCTTCGCACCGCAATGTGCTCCCAAAGACCAAACTCCGTAGTAGCGATGTCATCACCGGACATCGCCCGCCCTTGTACACGACCCCATAAAGGATCCCGTACAACCGGCATAGTACAAAGCCGCCCCATGAGAACCTGTAGCCATGGTCCTGCATGTCGTAGATCACATCTGCCAGCATCCACGGCACCCTGCACCCGCTCTGGTGGCACAACAGAAGTCCACCAACTACCCCAGCCAGAACTTGTGTGAGTTTAGATGCCCCAGGCATCTGGTGTAGTGCCTCGATATTAACTCTGCCCTTCTCCAGGGTGAAGCTCGAGTCACCACACAGCCGTCCCATCGCATGGCCCTGATTGGCCGTCGGTGTGATCATCCGTCCTTGTATGGGGATTCTCAAAATCCTCCATACATCCTCCAGTGTGGGAGTCATCTCCCCTATCGATAACCGAAAACATGAAGACCCCGGATACCATATCTCTGCTAGGGCTGTCAGTAGCCCCATGTCTGTGGAAACCTACGGCATCTCTACCACATGCTGCAATCCGACCTGTGCCAGTAGATCCCGCTTTGCCTGGGTGAGAGCGGCCAAGTCGTCTCTCAATCCACCATATTTCCACTCTCTGCTTTTTAGTAATCCTCTCTGCAAACATAAACAACAAAACAACAAATAATAATTAATCAATAAATTCCAGTAATTAATAATGCAACTTAAAGATCAATTTTTTGCAATTGATGATATCGCCCACTATTGGACGATATCATCCCAAATTTGAGCATAATCGTCTCCTATTTCACAGTTTGAAATCGTCTCTAATTTGATGAAATCGTCCCCCTATCGAAATTGAGACGATTTCGTCCCGACACGTCGATGGCCAAAAATGACCGCGATGCTCCAAATTCACTTAAAAATTCATCTAGAAAGCATGTAAAAGCAACTTAAATCAATCTAAATTGAGTTTAGACCCTTACCCGTAGACCGCGTCGGACCTCTGCAGATCTGTGCGCTGTCTCCACCATTTTTTGCTCCAGAGCTCTAAAAACCAGAAAAATGAACAGTAACAATGAATTAGGGTTTTACCCTATTTTTCTTAATTTTATTCAACAATATTTTTTGCTTTTTCGCGTTTTTACCTCAAACGTTCGATTTGGGTAAAAACACAGAGGGGGCACCATAGTAAGCTGTCGTACGATTCGACCAAGAATCGTCGCCTAAAAATGGGTATAATTTTTTTTTCTTTCTCATAGATCGAGAAGAACTCATCTTTAACGCATTTTCTTTGGAAAATTCGCTAAAGAGGGGGCAAAATGTAGCACCCTAAAATTGGCGCAGTCAAATTGGAATAATTACATTCACCTTAGTAAATAATTTTAAATTCAAATTTAACCTCCCAAACCATCCGTTAACCATCGAGAAACCCATTTCCCCTTTTTCTGCACCATTTTTAGAGGTTGTTTTGACCTTTTGACGATATCATCGTCGATCAGACGATATCGCCCCAAATTTGACGATTTCGTCTGGACTAAGACGTCCAGACGATCTTATCGCAAAACTGAATTTGCATAGATAGACTCTGTTCCAACGGGTCTCCAATTTAGGCAGAAGCGTGTCTGCACCATTAGGACCCTTCCCCCATTGGAGATCTCCCAAATTGGGATGATCTCCAACCTCCCAACAACTCCCCTATGCCTATTTAAACTCTAGGACATTCCCTCCCCAACCCCTGGCTGAATTTTATCTGCAAGTTGAATCTCTCTACACTAAAACACCTTAATCTTATTTTTGCACTAGTCCTATAGCAGTTTTTATGCAGGTACACCATTGATTTTCAATCGGATCCAACACCCATCACCATCGACGAACCTGTCAAGATCGAAGGCGATCCTTTCAAATTCGAGACGATTTTGTACTGATGCGAGATGATCTCGACTGCAGTCCACATCGAGGCAATCAGTGCCTGGAGTTTGCTTTTCTTAACTTTGCCTCAGTTATTTTGTTTTACAAATTAGATAATCTATGTAGTTTTTATCCTATTTTGCATATGGAGTTCACCCATCTAGTCTAGATTGCATGTTAAGCTCATAATCTGCCATTAAAGTACAGCAATTTACTTTAATTTCTATTTTTAAACTTTGTTCAGTATTCAGTTTATTATTTGGCATATTTTGCCTCTGTTTGCACAGTAGTAATTCTTGTATTTTGCATTTGTTCTCTATTTTGCAGGTCTCTAATGAATTCGTCTGACGAATTCGTCAGATTTCAGACAATTCTGTCAGTCTCTGCATTTAATCTGTCGATTCGGATGATTCCGTCGGACATGAGCGATTACGTCGAATTCCAGACGATCCAGACTGCTTCAAGCATCAGAAACTTCTTCAGACTTTCGGATCAGGTAATCTGCATTGGCCTCCTGCAAATTATTTATTTTTTGCTTTCTACTCTATTTGCTGTATTCATTTAAATTGCATTTTCATATAGATTAAGTTAGATTCATTCGGCCAAACCTAGGATGAATGCTTAAAGGATAAAACGAACTCATCTAAACACATTCCAAAAACCTAGGCATGGAAACTTCCACCAAATTTTTCCTGGTGAACCCACCATCCATCGAAAAATCACCAAAACACACCTCCCTTGAGAGGCGGGACCTTCGTAAAGTCCTCTCGTCCGAGGTACCGCACCATCCTTTTCCCATCCTCCTTCCGGGCGCGGATCCAATAGCCTGAAGGTAGGGATGCAAAAAATTTGGAGCGATACAAGTAAAATAACCTAGGGTATATGACTATCGTATGCCATGATATACTATGGCCTAAGAATATCCCCCACCCCTAACTGCAATTTTTAGTGTCTTGTTGTGGACTTGCAAATTTTTTAAATGGATTCAAACATATTTGAATTCCTCTAACATATTAGGACTGGTACAAATTCAATTTGAACAAATCTGAATTTACCTGACAGATCCGAATGTGTATTATTGCTAACATCTAGACCAGGTAAGGATCTAAACTTGATTTTTCTCAGTTTCTCTACACTTTAACTTCATATTTCTTTGATTAGTAAGCATTTGCATAAAACAAAAAAAATACAAAAGAACATAGATTTAATTATATCATATTTTACATTTAATCATATTAGTTGAAAAACTCAAAATAAAAGATCAAAATATAAACTTAGTTGCATTGTTTTACATCAATCATATTAGTTGAAAAACTCAAAAGGAAAAAGATCAAAAACATAGATTTAGTTGTATATCAATCATACTAGTTTTGAAAAACATAAAAGAGTAAAAAGATAAACTTAGCTATATCAATTTTTACATCAATTGCATTTGTTAAAGCCTCCAAAGAATGAAAAAGACAAAAACAAGAATTTAGTTACATCATTTTGCATCTAGTACATTTAGTTAAAAAGAAATATAAAATACAAAATACAAATAAAAACAATACGTTAGCATAAACATCATCTTTTGCTTTTCAATATCTATAAAATCATTGCATCATAGTTAGATTTACAAATATTTCTAGCTAGAATCTGTATACTTTATTTTCATCAAAATTTGAAATGCATATAGCTAGGCAATAGTTGCATTTTGGCCAAACCCTAGGTGTATGCACATAAAAATAATTTAACAAATATCCACCTTACCTAGGCATGGAAACCACCACATAAAGTGTTTCCTGGTGAATCCCACCCAATTCATCATCAAACACTAAGGAGATCACAACTCAAGTGCTTCTTATTCGAGGTGTAGATACATCATTTTCCCTCCCCCTTTCAGGCATGGATCCATTAGCTTGAAAGAAAGAGGTACAAAAATTTTGGGTCTACAGATGGCTCCTCCACTCTATGACTAGACTATGCTCCCTGAGTGCTCTTTCTAGCATAGTGAGGACCCCCACATATGTAACAACCTACCCTAGGTGCCTAGGACTTCTCTTGCATTATTTCCCCTATCTGTTGTTGAGGGGTGTTGTGAGTGGATCCCTCACAAAATTTCTTCTTATTTTGACCCGAATTTCCATTGTTCCTATTATTGAAATTTGGAATGTTTTTATTTCTTTTATTTTGATCTTATCCCATTTTATGAATCTTGCACTCTCTCTTTTCCTTAGCTCTTATCTTTAATTTAATGTCATTCCTAATTAATTGAAGAAGTTACTTCTTATTTGAAGGTTGGCTTCTTACTGCCTAGCCATGTTGTATGCTTCTTGTAGGGTTTTTGGTTTGAGCAGGTTGATCACTATCCTTATTTTAGGGTCCAAACCTAGAATAAACTTATGTACCTTAAGATAATCATTTCTCGTATTCTAGAACATATTTCAAAAGCCTCACATACTTTTGATAATAATTCTAGAGATAATGACCCTTGTTGGAGAGTAGAAAACTCTTCAATTTTTTTGATATAAAATTGATCTATGAGAAACCTTTTCTTAAAAGCCTTAACAAACTCCTCTCATTTAAGGTTTGTGGCTTGAATTTTCTACCTAAGTAGGTCCACTTATAGGAGATTTATAGAAGCCCATGTTGTCTTAGTCTCGGATGAGTAATTTTTTAAGGAAAACGAAGTTTCTAACTCTTTTAGACATGCCTTGTCTTCATCTCCTCATGTTGTTCCATTGAATTTTGTTATCTTAACACCCTTAAGATCTCTTTCTAACTCAACCCCAATTTAGATTCTACCCCCTTGGCCCATTTAAATAGGATTTTATTCCTGTCAACCCTCTCTATTTCTAGTGTTGACCTCTCTACTAACCAAAGAGTCTATTAACTTTTCTTGTTGTTCCAATTGCTCCTAGAGTAATTTTACCAAGGAGGAAAGATATTTTTCTCTACTAGAATTTGATGTTCCTCCAACATTCTCTTTTGGGTTCCTTGTTATCTCATAACCCTTACTCGAATTTGTTGACTTCTTAGTATTTTCACCAGGGTCTAAAGTTCATCCTGCCCTCTATACAATATTACCCTCTAGCGCAACTATTTTGGTTTTCTTAAAAAAAAAATCCCTTTTGAAAAGGTACCATTTTATATTCACACAAGGGAATTAAGTAAGCTACAATTCTTCCCCAATTTTACTTAATTTTTTTAGCTTCATTCTAACAATCTCAAATTTCATTCTAGGCTCACTCTTACTTTTTTGTAGGGATTATAACCCAAAGTCACACATCAAGTCAAGGCTCAACCTAAGCACACTACAAGGATACTTCTAGTATTATGACATAGAGATCTGATCCCAACTATAACAACCCAAACTACCAACCCAATTTTTTTTAAAAAAGAGCACTTATAATACAAAGGCTCTCAAGAGAAAACATCCTTGTTATAAATATTTCAACATATAAGGCTTCACCACATTTGAGTTTCAAGTCATTGTAGACAACACTCAGTGGACAAGAGGCCAAATCTTGTAGTTTCTTTGGTTCACCTTGCTAGACCTACATGTTTATAAGGGCATCATAAGTGGACCCCCACCTTTCCTATACTCTACTCAATATAGTACTATATGACCGTGACGCAGGCATTATCCTTTAAGGTGTTGAGGGTGATATCAAAAGTCACTCATAATTATTAAATTCATGTGTGAGTTATAATAAAGCACATGAAAAAATATCTTAAATTGGGTGCTTTATTCATGCCAATTAATAATTTTAGTTAATTTAAAAATAAATAAATAAACAACATGCAAAGTGGTATAGTAAAAGTTTTTTAAAGCTATTTTTTAGCTTTTTTAGTTTTTTGGCATGATCAAGGCTAATTTATAATTGTATATTTTTTAATTGGGCTCTTTTTAAAATATAGAAGAATCATAATTTTTCAAAGTGCACTATTGTGGAGCTTTTTTTAATTTTATATTTGTGCGCTTTTTTCAATTCTAGATCTAATTTGTGAGTTTGGACCAACAACATAGTTTGCTGAAATTGGAGCTTTTGGCTAAGTATATTTCATCATTTAGTATTCAGAATTGGATTAGCTTAATCACTAAACACTCTTGGACAATTTTTTGGTGATATCCATGCTCCATTAATGTTCTTTTTATCTTAAATCATAATTACTTTATTGCTATTTTTTATCTCTCCACCTCAAGAATTTTCATAAGGCCTATAACACTTAAAGCAAGACACCAATTCCATAACCTAATTCTAGATACTCCTAGATATATTATTCGATGTAGATCCTTAGTTATTAGTTACCATACCTCTGTGACCTAACTAAGGTTATTTCCTGGAGCGTGACAACTACTCCTTTAATTACTAAATTAATTCAATACTCAGACTTTACAATGCATACTCAAGATTCTGATATCTCACAGTAGGAACACGAAGGTATACTTTCAAATTCAATAATTGCCGATAAAACAAATGAAGTGTGGTTCGCCACTCAGGGTGGGCTCTTCCCCGCCATAAAGGCTTCTGCTAGAAATGCAGACGATAAATTGAATAAGATGATAAGATGATGAAATGTACTAAACTAACTAATCTATATATATGAATTTAATACACGTGGAATACCTAGCCGATGGCTAGGTTTGGTATGTAACATGACTCCCCTCCTTGGAAAGCTTTGTCCTCAAAGCTGGAAATGTCTAGAAAATACTTTCAGGTTCCCATGTGGCATCCTCCTCTAGTAAGTCTTGCCATTTGATGAGAAATTCTTGAATCTGGCGTGACCATAGTCATCGTACTCTTTATTGTAAGATTTATTTTGGTTGGAGATATATGTGTCCTTCCTCATCGAGCACTGGTAATTCTGATTGACCTTGCACTTTCTGACCAATTACTTTTTTGAGACACGAAATATGAAATATCGGGTGTATTTGTGATGATAAGGGTAGCTCTAACTGATAGGCTACTTCCCCAATGCGACGGACAATTTGGTAAGGACCATAGAATCGTGGAGCCAAATTTTGGCTGGACTTTATCCTTAACGATGCTTGTTTGTAGGGTTGCAACCTTAGAAAAACCCAGTCACCTATATTAAAAGTTCTCTCTGATCGGTGCAAGTACTGTTGTTGTTTCATACGATTTTGTGCTTGGAGTAAATTCTCTTTGAGGATGGTGAGTGTAGCCTACCTTTGTTGGAACCAATCATCCACTTTGGCTACTTTGGATGACCCTTTTACATAATCGGTGACAATTGGAGGCTTGGTGCCATACAATGCTTCAAATGGAGACATCTTAATTGAGTAATGGTAAGAAGTGTTGTACCACAATTCTGCCAATGCTAGCCACTGGCTCCATTGGTATTGTTTATCTTGAGCGAAACATCTTAAGTATGTACCCAGACATTTGTTAACTACTTCTATTTGACCATCTGTTTGTGGGTGGTAGGCCGAAGACATATTCAATTTGGTACCACTAAGTCAAAATAATTCCCGCAAAAAGTTACTAGTGAAGATGGGATCTCTATCACTTACAATATTTTTGGGCATACCATGTAATTTGAAGATTGAATCCATAAATACCTTTGCCACCTTGCTTGCGAAAAAAGGATGTTGTAAAGCCTGAAAATGAGCGTATTTGGATAACCAATCTACGACTACGAAGATTACTGTCCTGCCTTCTGATTTAGGAAGACCTTCAATAAAATCCATGGATATATGTTCCCACTGACGCTCCGGGATGGGTAATGGATGTAACAACCCTGGTGATTTGACTGTTTCTCCTTTATTGCGCTGGCAAACTTTGCATTCGGATACCCATTGTTTGACTTCGGCTTTTAATCCTTTCCAACAAAATGATTGTTTGACCCTTAAATATGTCTTCAAAAATCTTGAATGTCCTGCTGATGGAGAAGAATGTGATTCATCGAGGATCTTTGATTTGAGTTATGAATTGTGTGGAATGTAAATGCGGTTCTTTTTCTGGAGGATTTTATCTTCATAAGAGAACAAAGGGTGTTTAGAGGACCCTATAGATAATTATTGAATTATCTAAGCAGTTTCGCTATTGGACAACCATTCATCTTGTAATTGAGTCACCCATTGGGAGCAAGGACCTGAAATAGCGTTAATGATTACTTCGTCTTCATATTTCCTGGATAGTGCATCGACGACTACATTTTCCTTCCCCTTCTTGTATTCGATAACAACATCATAACCCAATAGTTTGGTTAACCACTTATTTTGTTCCGGATAGGAAAACCTTTGCTCAAGAAAGTGTTTGAGACTACTATGATCTATTTTTATAATGAAGCGGCTACTGATTAGGTAGTGTCTCCATTTTTCTACTGCGTGAAGAATAGCCAACATTTCTTTTTCGTATGTTGATCTTCCCAAATTTTTCCCAGGAGCTATTTACTTTCAAATGCCAATGGATGACCTTCTTGCATTAATATAGCCCCAATTCCTGTTCCTGACGCATCACATTCGATAATAAATGGTTTGTGAAAATTGGGAGTTGCTAAAACTGGAGTTGTACACATGGCCTCCTTAAGAGCTTCGAAGGCTTGAGTAGCCTCTTTCGACCAACGAAAAGCATCCTTATTTGTGAGTGCTATGAGAGGTGCTGCAATCTTACCATAATTTTGTACAAACTTGCGATAGTAGCCCGTGAGACCCAAAAAACCATGTAGTTTCTTGATGGTTTTAGGTAAAGGCCATTCTTGAATTGCCTTAATCTTATTGGGGTCGACTTTGATGCCCTCGTGAGAAACTATATGACCAAGATACTTGACTTATTGGACACCAAATGAAAATTTGGAACGTTTGACAAATAACTTTTCTTTGTGTAAAATGTGAAGGGCTTTATCCACATGATGTAAATGATCCTTCCATGTTTTGCTATATATGAGAATGTCATAAAAAAAAACTAACACAAACTTACGGAGGAGTGGACGAAACACTTGGTTCATGAGACTTTGGAATGTGGATGGTGCATTGGTGAGACCAAAAGGCATGACCAAAAATTTGTAATGACCTTCATGAGTACGAAAAGCAGTTTTGGGAATATCTTCTTCTCTGACACGGATTTGGTGAAATCCTAAGTGAAGGTCTAATTTTGTAAAAAATTTTGCACCATGCAACTCATCTAGTAGGTCATCTATGACAGGGATAGGAAATTTGTCCTTGATAGTGAGTTTATTGAGAGAACGAAAATCAGGACACATAAGCCAAGAGTTATATTTTTGTTGAGCCAGAACTACAGGTGAGGAATAAGGGCTAGTGTTGTGATGAATGACTCCATGATCTAGCAGATCCTAAATGATCTGTTCGATTTCTATATTTTGTGGTTGAGGATAGCGGTAAGGATGACTGTTAGGTGGGACACTCCCTGGAATAAAATGGATGGCATGGTCATGATATCATTTAGGTGGTAATCCTTTAGGTTCTTGGAAGACCTCTTCGTAATTTGTTACGATGTCTCATAAATATGGAGCAGTAATATCCGAAGTTGCTCGAGATTGTTTTTCCAAACAATTAATTTGAGCTATAAATCCATATCCACCCTTTTTTAACATCTTCTCCATACTATGAGAGCTCACCATTTGTGATGGAGGAGTAGTAATGCCTTGTAAGCGAATGACTCGTCCATTTTCCTTCCATTCCACAAATAATTTTTTGAAATTGAAACTAACCGTGTCTAATGTTTCCAACCATTCAACTCCCAAAATGACATCAGAGTTCCCTAAATTCATGACGAAAAGGGATCCAAACCAGGTATAAGTTCCCATTTTTATGGAAACTTGAGATGTTCTACCAACACATTGCGCATTCACCCCGTTGGCTACTAGAACCTGGAATTTGTCTTTGTTGGAAGAGTTAATGAATAAATTCAAAGCTTTTGTTGTTTTGATGTCAATAAAATTGTGGGTACTGCCAGAATCAATTAGCACATTCACCTTTTTTTGGCAGAGAAATCCTGGTACCTTGATGGTATGGTGGGCGGTTAACCCCATGAGGGCATGCACGGAGATCGCCATTGTATCCTCTTCCTTCTCTTTTAGAGTACTTGGTAGTTCTTCTTGCATAGGTTCTTCTTGGTGGGAAGTTTCTTCCTCTTCTCCTTCATATTGATCGCATTCAATATGAAAGTTTTGTTTTTGGGCACATGCTTGTTCCTTGGGATGATGAGTGCGACATTTATAGTAGAAGTATCTTGATGGTTGATCATTTCTATGAAAGGAATTGTTGCGATACAAAGGATGACTATAAGTTTCATGTCGTGCATACAAATGAATTCTCTTCTCAGCCAGCTTGGCTATTCTTATACAATCGTTCAGCGAGGTTGGATTTTGAATGTCCACTTCCACCCTAATATTTTCTTTCAATCCATTGCAAAAAGCTCCTACCACTGTGTCAGGACTGAGGTCTAATGTATACGGTAGTAAATTGGTGAATTTCGAGACAAACTCACTAACCGATCCTTCTTGTTTAAGAGATAACAGTCTTACTATGTATGATGATGTAGCTCCTTCATCAAATATTTCTAAAAAATAGGTAGTGATTTTTTTCTAGTTAATAGTTTCTCCTTTCTCTCACTTAAGCCATACGAACCATTGGTAGGCCTCAGTGCCTAATTTTGATGCAACGAAAGGGACTTTATCAAAATCCTTAATTTGGTATAAGTCGAGAATGCCTTCCATTTTGGCTATCCAACCATGAGGATCATGACCCTCAAAAGTGGGCATATCAATGCGTGGAAAATTATTAGGGCCTCTCGGTTGGTGATAACCCATATCCCTTTCTTGATCTTGGTTATATCACTGTCTATGATAGCGATTCCCGTAATTATCCGGATTGCCTGTTTGTTGCTCCCAATCTTCATCCTGGTCGTCATTTTCTTCATTCCTTTGTTCATGGGAGTGATTTTGGGGATTAGTATTGGGATTAGGTCAGTTTTGTGCACTCAAAAGTGTAGTTAGGTTGAGACTAATTTCACGCATACCATCTAGTAACAGTCGAAGAGTTTCATCCGTGGTAATGGCCGAGTTACTTGAGTCTCCTTGTGTGATGTTTTCATGAGTTGGGGGAGGGTTAGTAGCCATAGGGTCTACTAGTGGATGATGTGGATTATAACTACCAATTTTGAAAGGAGAAGGAGAATTTTTTGTACCTGGGCTTTGATGAGGTCTTTGTGCGTTGTTATTGGTCATCTCCGAGCTTGATAGTCGACCGTCAAATCCTTTGGTCCACCTTTTGCTCATGCACTTGTTAGCATAACCTGCTTAGGAGATTTTGAGCTTTGACTTCTCCTTAACAGCCACTTTTGACAACTTTCAGCAATTTGGATAGCTTTCCACAATTTTGACAACTTCTTGACAAATTTTGATGACTTTGGACAACTATAGCAAGTTTGGACAATTGCTAAGACACGACAGCGACTAGACCAAGACACGATAGTGACTAGACCAAGACACGATGCGACACGAATGATTGGCACGTGACTAGCTGACTGGGTAAGACAGACTAACCCGCAACCGACAACGAGGACACCGAAGGACTTGCAATGCAAATAGCTGACATGAAGGAACTGACATGGGACCCAAGGACTTGCAACACAAATAGCCGACATGAAGGAACTGACACGGGACTGGCCAAGAACCAATGGACTGGACATGGGAGACAAAGCAACCAGACAAGACAAGACTAATCGACACGGGGGACAAGACAAGACTAATCGACACGGAACTGACCAAGAGACTCGCATGAGGGAGGAGGCTTGTGTGACCGTAGTCACATGTTACTACTTGCCCACTCCACCTTATAAACCACTTTTCGCTTTGTGCACTCCCAATGTGGGATAATTGCACCGACGAGAAAAAATAAAAAAATTTATAAACTGTGGTACCTTAGTTTTATGCCATGATTTTTGATTTTTCCCTCGATTTGATTGGTCGACGGTACTGTGTGGTAAAAAAATGAATGTAACGCACGATGTCTACAGTGATTTCTTGCGCTTAGCGTCCTCCTTTCGTGTCATTTAGGGATTCCTGGTGCCTTCGATCACGTTTGCAAGAATGAATACAGTAACCAATATTTAATTGACCCTCCTGGCTCTTCTATTAAAATCAATATTCGACGGAGAGTTGTTACTTGGTTAAGCTGGGCCTGCATTTTTTTACCTCTAGCGAATGAAGTTTCGACTGCCACAACGCCATGTCACCCAGGACCGCTGAACTGATACCACTTGGAGCATGACAAATACTCCTTTAATTACTAAATTAATTCAATACTCAGACTTTACAATGCATACTCAAGATTCTGATATCTCACAGTAGGAACACGAAGGTATACTTTCAAATTCAATAATTGCCGATAAAACAAATGAAGTGTGGTTCGCCACTCAGGGTGGGCTCTTCCCCGTCGTAAAGGCTTCTGCTAGAAATGCAGACGATAAATTGAATAAGATGATAAGATGATGAAATGTACTAAACTAACTAATCTATATATATGAATTTAATACACGTGGAATACCTAGCCGACGGCTAGGTTTAGTATGTAACATTGCCACTCCAAAGACAACTAACATGATCTTCAGATCCTATGCAATCAAGGAGTCACCACTATTGCATTGTGAGTAGGTTTTTCCCACACACTTGATCCTTCTCAAACAAGATGTGACTACTCACAAGTACCTTGGCTATTGTGCACACAAATCCTTCCAGGTTCATGATATCCTAGCTATTACATGCTTACAACTCCTTCTAGGACTCAACTACCTAGCTATTGCATTCATGCAACTCCTTCTAGGATTTGGATTTTATGGTTAACAAGAGGAAAGAACCCTACCCATATTTAGGATAGAGGAAAAAAAATTATCACAAAAATATACCAAAATATAAAGCATTGTGATAATCATCTCAAATAGATTAGACACTTCTGGGGAAGAGAAAACTAGGGCATCAATTTGGTAGCCGAAGAGATTTTTGGTTACTGTGGATTTGAATACAAGATTGTTGCCCCAGGAGGGCCCAATGGGGACACCTCTGGATCCTATTCTAGAGAGACAGTTCTTTTGAAGATTTGTTAAAGGATAAATCTCCATCAAAGACTGAAGAAGCATAAAAAACTGCATTAAAAATGCTCTTTATGACTGCTGGAAATAGATCAACATCTCAATGAGTTAATGGATGCTTGCCACAGTCATAATCAAGGCCAAATATTTTCATTGAGCAAAGTATGGTCGAAGAAACAGTTTTATATAGAGCCAATCATGATTTGATCTATAAATTCATGGGCATTCACCCTACCCTGAATTTTTTGCATTCTTGGGTCTGACAAACCTGGGAGCCTCTTGGTGAGTATTCTTTGTGGTTTATTAGTAATGGATATTTTATTGTTAGTTTTTCTTCACTTGTCGATAGAAATAGGGCTTTCAAATTAGAAAAGAAGAATCATGGTCCGGCAGGATTATTTGTTCAACCCTAGAGAGTGGGATTTGATCCTCGAATTGAACCCACTGCTATCTCGATTTGGATCTGTTTGTATGCACTTCCAATGGAGTTTTGGAGTGAGCAGGTATTGGAAATTATCGGTAATTCCATTGGAAGACATTTGGGTGTTTCCAAAGACACAATAGAAGGAAAAACAGTTGTTTATGCAAGATTATGTGTGGAAATAGATCTTAGCCAGCCTCTACCGATAGAGGTGGAACTTGAACTTGCAGGACTATCTTGGATCCAACAACTATATTATGAGGCATTGCCATTCAGATGCAAAGTTTACCACAAATATGGGCATTTGGCCTGATCTTGACCAAATAATATGAACATAAAAATGGAGGATCCTCTAGGAATGTCAAATATTCCTAAGGAGGATAATTCAACAATCAAAAAAGACCTAATCAATATTTCTTAGGGTAAAGAAGAACAGGTAGATGGTTTTGAACAGCCCAAAAGAAGGAGAAGGCAAAAGAAAAAATATGGTAAAGAGCAAACCCAACTCAAGCCCTCCAATATGTATGAGATATTTAAGACACTAATGGACCAAGAAGAAGAACAATTCATGGAAGGCATGGATGGGAATAATAAAAATAATAACAGCCATGTTCAAGCTCCTCTTTCATCTCCCCCCATCATAGAGCAGGTAATTGAGTACAGTGAGTTACCATAGTTAGAGAGTGCAGGGGCATTGATAGTGCATAACCAAGAGCAACCAATAATTAAGGATGTCAGCATGGGCATAGCAGAAAAGAACATAGAAAGGCCAACTCTAGGGATAACTCAGGTGGAAAAGAGATCAAAAAATAGTAGCTCTCAAGGAGTGGGTAGAAAATCAAATAAGGAATTGATAGCGGTTCAAGGAAACAAACTAATCATTGGAGTATCAATGAGGCCAATAGATTTTTACTACTCTCAAGGTAACCAATGATTATACAATCATGGAATGTTAGGGATTTAAACAATAGAACCCATCAATCTGCTGTTCGAAGACTCTTAGAAAAATGTAAAACAGATATTTTGCTTATCCAGGAGACAAAAAAAAAATATCGTTGGATCTTATATGTAAAATAGTTAACAGACTTTGGATGGGTGCTGGTCATATGGAAGTGGCTGCCCAAGGGGCCTCAAGGGGGATAGTTACTCTTTGGAACTCTCTTGAATGGACTGCAATAGAACATATAGCTTGGAGGGGTGTTCTCACATCACATTTTAGAAATAATGTCACAACTGGACATGTTTTAATCATAAATTTTTATGGGGCTCAAAACCTAGATGGTCAGATGCATCAATGGAAAGCTATGCATAACATGAGAGTCTCAAGGGAATAGTTAGACTGGATTATTGTTGGGGTTTTTAATGCTAAATTATCCTCTAGAGATCAGTAAGGGGAACCCCAATTTTGGACCTAGGGGATCGACTTATGATTGCCCAAGTCCAAGCATTACATTTGGTGGATATTAAATGCCCTAGAACCAGCTATACTTGGACTAATAAGAGGAGGGAGCCACATAGAAAGAAGGTGAAGTTAGACCATTTTTTGGTTTTAGAGGAGGCATTTGTAAAATGGAATATAAAATTTTAGATTTTGGAGGGTCCAGTTTCATATCACTTTCCCATTTTATTGGAAGGAGGGATCAAGACAATGCATCATCACAAACCATTTAAATTTGAAAACTTTTGGTTACAAAAAGAGGAAATTCGAAAGAAAATTCCACAGTGGTGGGAATAAGGTCACCCAAAGATATGGGACATCAATGTTTAGATTCCACAAACAACTTCATTATGTCAATGATCAACTGAAATAATGGAGGTGAGCTAACAAGATAGACTTCTAGGTCCAAAGAGCTCCATTGGTGGCCAGATGGGATGACGTTCAAAAACACTTTAGGGAAGGAACAATTATAGAGTAGCTCAAAGAAGAGGATGATGCATTGTGTAAAGCGGTTGAGGACATTGACAACCAAGAGGAGACCTACTGGAAACAGAGAGCAAGAACCACTTGGTTATTAGAAGGTGATAAAAATACCAAATTTTTCCATCGAACTGCTTGTGCTAGGAGATAGATGAACAACATGGAAGCTCTTCAAGATGAGAATGGACACTCCTTTGATACAATTATAGGTATGCATTTCCATTCAATGGATTATTTTTCTAAACTATTTAAGGAAAGTATGGTGCAAGATAAAGAGGCTCAAAAAGAAGTTATTTTTGTCATACCCTCTATTATATCTAAAGAAGAAAATCAGGCCCTACTTAAACCCATTGATAGAGAGGAACTGAAGAATGTAGTCTTTGGAATGAGCACTAGAAAAACACCAGGTCCATATGGCTTTCCAATTGAGTTTTTTAGGCCTTCTAGGATAACTTGGAGGAGGATGTAATGGCTGTTATAGAGGAGTCCAAAGGTAGTAAAAGAATGCTTAAAGCATTAAATCATACTTTCATTACCTTAATTCCAAAAGGGGAGGACGGGGTACATATTTTAGATTATATACCTATTGCCTTATGCAATGTCATGTATAAAATAATCACAAAGGTAATGGCTGAGCAGCTAAAACCTCTTCTACATATCATTATCTCCTCATAGCAAGGGGGTTTTGTAGAGGGTAGGCAGATCTTGGATGGTGTGGTTCTAGCTCAAGAGGCAATCCATTCAATGCAAACATCTGGTAATAGAGGAATGTTCATAAAATTAGATATGCTAATAGGTAGGTCATGAGTTGTGTTTCTACTCCAACATACTCAGTGTTAATCAAGGGTCTTCCCTCACAACTATTTGGAGCTACTCGAGGTCTTCATCAAGGAGATAATTGCTCTCCCTATATTTTTATCATATTGGCTGAAGGATTGGGTAGACTCATTTTGAGGAGAAGACAACAAGGTTTGCTAACAGGTATCAATATGGGTGAGGAAGTTTTGACTCACCTATAGTTTGTGGATGACACAGGATTGGTGGGAGTGGCCAGCTTTAGGGAAGAAAGAATGATTAGAGATACACTTAATGTCTACCTTAGGGCTACAAACCAAGTCATCAATGATAAAAAAATTCAAAGTGGTCTTTTTCAATCTTGATCAAAGGCTTTAGGACAAAATTTTAGAGATCTTGGGATTCATAAGGACTTGTCTCCCAGTGGTATACTTGGGGGTCCCTTTGCATTTTAAAAAACTAAAAATAGATATCTAGAGGAATATTTTGGACTATATCAAGGACAAAATTAATAATTGGTCTCACAAATGGCTAAGCTATGGGGGTAGATTAACTTTTTTACAATCAATCATTCAGGCCATGCCAATTTATAAATTTTCTATCCTTGCTACCCCACATACCATTTGGAAAGAGTTGGACAAGATGGCTAGAAAAATTTTATGGGAAGGAGTAAAAGGAGAGAGGAAATGGGCCTTAGTAGGTTGGGATAAAGTAAGCCAGACCAAGGTAAAAGGAGGTTTGGGACTGAGAAGATCAAAGTTAAATAATAAAGCTTTGGCTAGAAAGCTTTACTGGAGGTGGATTTCCCAACCAACTTCTTTATTCAATAGAATCTAAACTAGTAAATATTTGGGACAGGTAAACCCACATGAGGTGGGTCATTTCCCTTTGGATGGTAATGGATCCTTAGTGTGGCAGACTCTCAAGTTAGGATCTCAGGTAGTAAAATATGGATTATTTTGGAAAGTTGGGAGAGGGGAGAAGGCACGATTTTGGACAGATTCATGGGATCAATACCCACCTATCATTGTTGAATTTCCTAAATTGCAACCAATAAAAATAGCCATAGAAACTAGGTGTTGGGTCCAAATTGAAAGTTATTTCAACACTATTCAGTTGGGGGATTATAATTTTAAGTAGTTTAAGAAGTTGGATGAGTGGCCAATTTCAATCCCTCCGGATTTGACACCCATCATGACTAAAATATTGGCAGAAAGATTTCTCATAGGTAGATAGGAGGAGGACGAATTAGCTTGGGGCTATGGGAGCCTTGGTGTCTACATAGTGAATGATGGATATGATAGGATCCTTCTAGAGCCTCCTCCTCATACATATCAGGTTGAGGATTAGAGAAATATTTGGCAGTCCAGAACGTTGGCCGAAAGTAAACATTTTTGCTTGGCAGTTCATGCATAATGGAATTCTTACGTTTGATAATCTTATATGTAGGGGAATCATTGGTCCATATAAATGTTTTTTATTCTACAAAAGTGAGGAAACAACTAATAACTTGATGTTTGAGTGCCCATTCACGTGCCAGATTTGGGAGAGATGGTTTTTATATTATAAAATTCAAGTTAACGATGATTTGAACCGAATTAATATTTGGGAAAGATGGAAGAGGGGTATATTTAAATCTAAAGATATTTGTATTGGTTGGGATCTTGGATTAAACTTCATTTGGTGGCAAGTGTGGTTGGAGAGAAATGCCAAAATTTTTAGAGAAACTTTTTCTTCTTTAGATGGAGTTTGGCAAGTCATTTGGAGCAAAGTCATAGAAACTGTGGCAGTCTATGCTAAAGAGGAAACTCAGGTTGTTATTGGGACAATGGAGAAGGAAGTTGAAGTGTAAGAGGGATAGGACAGAGCTAGTTGTAAACCACCCCCAGAAGGTTGAATTAAAATTAATATTGATGGAGCTACAAAATGCAATCCGGGTAGAGTTGGAATTGGAGTGGTTTTCTGGAATCATGTTGCAACAATGCTCTATTGGGAACTGCAAGGCTTGGGAAGAGCTACAAACAATGAATCAAAAGCCTTAGCTATCAAATATGCTTCTATTTGGGTAGTAAAACGAGGTCATAGAAGGATAATCCTAGAATCAAATTCTCAAATAATGGTTGGAGCTCTAGATTGCATGAGGAACTTTGCTTTGAAAAAATGGAGTTTGAGGATTCTTGTCACTCAAATTAAGGAATTATGGAGGGAATTAGATGATGTGATTCTAGTTTATGTGAGTAGAGATCTAAATAAAGTGGCAGACTTCTTGGCTAAGATGGGTACTGAGAAGGAGGTAGGGGTTCAGTGGCATAGTGACATGGCTATTGAGGATGAGATGATTAGGCAGGTTGGTGAGCAAATCCAGTTCTTAGCTAATTTGTATAACCATTCCAAAAATATTGTTTAGGATATTTGTGCTTCAATGTAGATCTTTTTTTATAGTTGTAAACAGGTGAACAGCCATTGTATAAATATGGTTTACGATATTTGGCTCCAATGCAAATCTTCTTTTACTGTTGTAAACATGTGTTCTCTTTGGCTAAGGCTAGTAAAAGTCTCATCCCAACTTGTAAATGATATTTGTTTTAATACAAGTTTTTTCAAATTATTTTCAAAAAAATATAATCATATCAAATGATAAGTACCAACAAAATATTCCTCTTATCCATAAACCCAAGATATGTTATTAACAAAACATAATATCAAAAGCTTTTCCATAAAAATTTATGCAATTAAAAGATAACTTAACTCCAATAGAAGTATACCTTACAATAAATAAAAGGAATATAAACCAAATCAAGAGATTAATCAAAAATCATGGAACTTCAACTCCAAGTTGCCATTAACCAATATAATCTTATATTGCACAAAACCATTATTCAGGGTTTAACTTAACCTAATCAACCATCACATTCAAATCAACATAAAAAAATATTAAGGTATCTCTTATTTTTATTAAAATAACATCATAAACATATTTTGGAAAGAAAAGAGTCAATATTACAATGCTTTCAAGAAAAATAAGCCTTTGCTTATTTACAATAATATATTTCTTTTTTTTAAGGCTTATAAACAACTTTCAAAAACTCCAACCAAGTCTTTGCTAGCTTCTTTGATGAAAAGAACCACCACCCACTTATGAAGCTTACTTAGGGATTAGAATAAATTTAAATGCAATGCTACTAAAATTATTTATTTCTCTAATATGCATCAACCATACACAAGCAAGATAAAATAAAAGAACTTCCACATCTCTCAAAAATGATCCCAACATTCTTTCAAATAACAATAATAAAACATCTCATAACAAAACTTGGAGAAGCCCATACTTCTCTTTATAATGATCCTTAATCCACATAGATCTCAGGATACATTATAAATAAATTCCTTCTTACAAGCCAAAATAAACAACTCACATAAAACAAGAGAAGCCCATACTTCTCTTTATATTGATCCTTAATCCACATAGATCTCAAGAATCAATATAAATAATTTCTTTTACAAAAGTATTTACACAAAATATAACCAAGCATGAGAAGCCCATACTTCTCTTTATAGTGATCCCTTAACCCACATGGATCTTAGGAATCACTATAAAATTTTTTAACTTACATAATAATTTAAACAAAATATATACAAGCATGAGAAGCACATACTTCTCATTATAGTGATTCCTTAACCCACATGAATCTCAGAAATCACTATAACCAATTTAACTTATATATCATTTAACAAAATATAGTAAAGCATTATCTTAATGTCAAGGGTTCCTTTCAATAAAACATAAGCTCATAAAGGAATGCAAAAATCCAAGAAATAAATAGCGTTGCAACAAGGAACTTGAAATAAAAATGCAATAAAACCAAGGTAAAGATAACGCTAACACCCTAAAACCAAAGTGAAGCCAAAACCCTATAACAAAGTGTAAAAAATTGATGCTCAATAATGAAGCACAAATAAAAGCTAATCTGCAATGAAAAGGTGAAGGAAACTAGCACACAACCACACATGAAGTGGCACACAAGGCCTAGCCTAAGGCCACCAATCCATTCAAGGAAGAAAAGCACTAACTTCCAGCAACACATAATGATCTCAAAGACGAACCAACACTAACAATGCTGGTGGGAAAAAAAGAGGATGCTATAGAGACCTTTAAGAAATTACTTGTACTTTTAAAATGATGTTAAGTTAAATATGCATTTAAGAATATATTTTCATTGTAAACTAAAAATTAGAATAGAGTAGTTAAAATCACTCAACACTCCCTCAACTGATCAAGTAAAGTATAGCATCAAACTAAAGAGAATATAGTGGGGGTGAACATTAAAGGCTACCAAACACATAGGTGGAATTTTATGTAGCACTAAAAGACCCTATTGGGTATGCAAGACTCGATAGCAAGTTGGCATACAAGGAATCACTGAAGAAGGAACACTCACAAGAGGGTCACCAAAATATAACTTTACAATCTACAACTAATAGAAGACGCTCACACAATAGGAAAAAAACAAAAACACCAAAAGGTCTCAAAAGCAATAAAGTAATGCACAAAATAAATGTGTAACAAGCAACAAATGCAAATACCACCCATTTAGAGCTAAAAAACCAAGTAATAGTAGTAACAAAGATGAAAGCAAACAACGGAGTTGTAAACCTTAGAAAATAGTGTTTGAACTTCTTAAGCTCACCTTTGATTCTCCATTGAAACATGGCATTTCTCATGATCTTCCACTCTTCCACTGTCAAGTTTCCATTCCTTCCATCCCAGCTCCCAAAATATGCTTGTCAATCTTCTTAAGAAGAAAATGAGGGGGATGAAACTAAGTCATGCATGTATGTGGCTACCTTGTAACATCCAAGAAGGCATTAACATAAAGAATGTTTGCCACCCTAGGTACTATTAGGGTAGCACACCTCTTTAATGAGCTACACTCATGCTAAAAATACAAATTCTTTGATATAAAATAATAAATAGCTTTATTAAACCAATCAATAAATTGATTTTTATTAAATTAATCTTAAACTATTGAGTTATTTAATACTTTACTTAATTTAAAGCATTAAATCTAACTTACAAGCAAATAAATCTTAGCAAAGCTTAAGAATAATACAACCAAACATAAATATGCACCCATCAAAGCTCCACACCATTGTTTTATCCTCAAATGGTGATCTCCTTTAAGATATACTAATGCTATCATTAACCAATTTTAAGGAGGCTCATTGCAATGCATCTACATGAAGAGTAATTTTCCTTGTTACCCTAAGTTGTTTGATGAGCAAGTCATCATCATAATTTTCCTAGGTATCCTTCATGGTAGGTGGTTTTCTCATAGCCCCACCATGGAGAAGGTACCTAATCCTGCACCCACAAATACATCAGTAGTACCATGTTCCAAATTTTAAAGAAAGCAATCATTCTATTATTTAATCATCAAGAAAGAAACTATGCCATTACATAATTATATCCAAAACATAGTTTATTTTCCTCAAAAGTTTTTCTAAGGAGGGGTGTTACAGTTTTGCACTTGGTTCTAATTCAATGGTGTGCTCTATGATATTTTTGTTATACACCTTTAAGTATTCCTAGGACCTAGTAATGATGTCCTCATATTTTTCATAGAGTTCCTTGAATAGATATACTTCTTCCTCAATGGACTCTACTAAGTAGCAAGTTTTTCCTTCAGCGATATTTATGAGGTGATATGAAGAGGGTTTTACCTTGATGCTATATTTCTTTACACTCTCATTTGAATTGAAAATACTTTAAAGAGAGATTAACCCCTTTGGAAATCAATATATCTTCAACTAAATTACTATCTATTGTCCTCTTTGATTGTCCTAAATTTCAAACATGGTGTGGACCAGGTGGATAGGACAAATATCACCTCGTGTAGAGTGGCACAATTGGGTTAGTCATAATATTATGGAGTTTGGTTTAGTCAGGGGTATCAAGGATTTTGAAAAAGGTTGGCTCCTTCATAACATGGATATTTGGTGCACCTTCTAATCTAATATCTTGGGGGGAAAGGATAAGAGAGATAAATTGAAAATTGAGAAGTAAAAACCTAATCTAAAAAGGGTGGAGATGCATCAAAGATCAAATAAGATCTCCCTATATAACAGGACTAAAAACAATGTCCCAATGTGAAGGGTGTCCTCTCCTCGACATAAATAAGCACATAAATAGTAAAATGCAAACATACACATAAGATAAGTGGGTTTGGGTATGAGATACCTAGATGGACTTCAAATTAGACACATGGATTCCAAATATATATATGTGTGTGTGTGTGAAGTAAAATGTATTACAAAATATTATGTCAAGAGTGGGGGCTTGATTGCTCATAAGGCTACTCAAAATTTTACAAAATTCTATAGAGATAGAAATTAAAGGAAATATTTACAAAATTATTGATAACTTTATAATTCTTAGACTACTACTATTTATATATTACAATCAGGGAGAGCTTCCCTCCAAAATTATGTGGAGATTTCAGGAATGATTGTTCTCTTGCAAGTCAAGTCATGTCTTCACTCAAGTCATTGGTTGATCTAAGGTCTTTAGATTTGGAATCATAAATTTCAAATGGTTCAAGTCCTTTGTATGATCAGCTACCACCATTATTACCAACTACCCATTTTGGGAATTTCTATAATCTGAGTATGGAAGTTTTATGTATTTAATGCTTTAGATTTATGGTCACTTCTATTATGGATATTATTGCTTTAATTTATCCTTTTTGAGAGATATACCATGATATTTTACACAAAATGATAGTGCTACTTAGAATACTATACAACTCAACATAATGTGTGAGGTTTGGGGCCATGACCTCAAAAAATTTTGGTTCCTAAATTATTAAAGCATGGGTGTTCTTTAGTCTTTGGAATTTTTATCTCCATATGACTTTAGATCTTTGACCTCAAAGCTCTTCTTACTAGTTGATCTCAAAACTTTATATGTCAAAACTCTTGCCTTTGGTTTTTAGTTGTACCTATCATAACTTCTAACCTTCAAACATCCAATCTTCTTACACTCTTCAAGACATACTGCTTGTTTGATTTTTGGAATTTTCTGATCAAACATTTTATCCAAATTTATCCGACACTTGAATTCATGTTCCCTACTTGTTTATTTTCTATTTAAAATATTTTAATGTGTTGAGAATTCACTATATTTCTAGTGATTCATAGGGGATCTTCATATTTATGAAGATAAAGAATCTAGAAATAAAATTCACTTTGTCCATTGGGTATGGAGTCAAGAAAAGGTAGGGAAATTGGAGAGGTCTTCAAATTTTTGTATCTTTCACAAAATTGGGATTCTCTCTATCGATGGTTGAGGCTTACGCTTGGGTTTTTTGGAAAATGCATGGAGATCTAGATACTCATTTTTTTATTGAACTTATGGAATGCCAAGGGTAGGGATCTCCTTATATAGACTTCTTCAATTGTGAGAGTTGTGACTAATATCTCATCTTTGATTCAATCCTCCTTGGTAGGCTTGTGATATTTACAATGCAAGTGAATTAGTAATGGCATGATTATTTATTGTTTCCTATCTATTATGTTTATTACCTATTCTTCTTATCGATCTAGCCCTTATTGAACTACTTGGTGTATTTTTTTTAAACACTTAAATTTGCCTTCCTCCTATATACACTACTATCAGGTCTAACCAATGCCTTATAGGACTCCTAGATTTATCAAATTTGTTTATAAATATCACTTATTTATAATATGATATAAAATATAGCACATTTTGATGCACTAGGGGTCTCATGTGCAACTCCATCTAAATTTCTATTGTATCGACCATAGTGATCCAAACTTATATTGCTCTCATGTGTTCTTTTTCTTGAACATGTGACTTGTTTCTCTCCAAGGCCATTGGTTAATTATCCTTGGTGAGTTATGATTTTCATGGTTACACAAAATATCACATTAGGATTTAGAATGGATAATTCATATATTACTTATGGACACCATGCCATTTCTCCTAGGTATTTTGAAGACTGCCTAGTCAAATATTGAAGGCTCTTAGGGCCACATTTAGCCATGTGTATGCTTTGCTCTCCTAATGCTAATTTTTTAGTTTGTACTATGTCCTCTAGTCATATTTTTGATGTGCTAACTATTGATTTTTCTAACCCATTAAATGCTACATTCACTTCTTCCTCATCTCAAGTGATGAAGCTCTAGTCTAGGCTTGACACAGGTGTAGTTGGTTGGGACCTTTGTCTAGGGAAGATCTAAGTGGTATGTGCATTTGGAGCAAGTTACTCCATGTAATTATACCAAGTAGGAGCAACATTTATAGAAGGTTTTATAGGATTTTGTTGTAAAGGAGTTGGCACTAGGACCCTTTGTTGGTATCGATCATGGTTTTGATCCCCTTCTTCATTGGTCTAAACCTTTGTTTCATTTATTTTTTCTTCAAACCTTTCCATTAGGAGGGTAGCAAGTTGGTCCCAATTAATAATGGAGTGCAAGGGAAGAGGATAATATCCCTAGCAAGCATTACCTTCGAGGGAAGCTACAAATAATTTTAGATTAACATCTAGCTTTGTAATATTGTGTACCTGGTATATAAAGACTATATCGCACAAGTGCTGTAGTTGAGTTATCATACCTTCATTGGTGTAGTCTAGAAGGATTCCTAGTATTGATTGTGATAGTTTTTCCCATATGGTTGTAGGTTCTAGAGGTCACAAAGGGATTCTATAATCCCAAGTAGGGGATAGAACAACCTTCATTGGGCCTTTGGATTATTTGGTTAGAGAAAAATTATCAGGTGAATGCAACTTGTGCTCTGAGAGTAGATAGACTAAGGCCTTCAACATAACCTCAATATGATGTCCTTTATCAACAACTTCTTCTAGATGTTTTTTCTTGAATGGATTCACTAGGTGAGTGAGAAATGCTTCAACAAGCAAGAATAGGTAGAGACCCTCACCAAGTCTAAGCCTAACTTATTATTGCAATTATGGGACCAATGATGTGTCAATGGAGTCCCATCGAGCGTGCCATTAAATTTTTTACCCTCTCTTATTATCCCATTCATAAAACATGGTGTGGACTAGATGGATGAGGTACATCACACCTAACATAAAGTGAAATAGTAGGGTCAGTCTTGAGAGTGTTGGATTTGGCTCAGTCAGGGGCCTTTGAGATTTTGAAAATGGTTGGATCCCTTATAATATGGATCTCTATAGCACTTTCTAATATAGCAGGTTTGGGGGAAATGGTAAGAGAGATAAATAAAAAAAATTAAAAAGTAAAAGCCTAAGCTAAAAAGGGTGGTGATGCACAAAAGATCAAATAAAATCACCCTACACAATAGGTCTAAATGCAACATGTTTTGTTCTCTCCTCGACATAAATAAGAATAAAATTAATAAAATACAAACACACATACATAAGAGAAGTAGATCCAACCATGAGATAATTATATGGACTTCAAATTATATGCATGGCCTCCAATATATATATGTAGAAAATTGTATTACAAAATATTATGCCTAGAGTGGAGGTTTGATTTTCCACAAGGCTACTCAAAATTTTGTAAACTGATATACAAAGAGAAAATGAACTAAAAGATTTATAAACTTATCAATAACTTTATAAAGGTTATACTACTACTATTTATAGATTACAATTGAGGAGAGTTTCTCTCCAAAATTATGCAAAGATTTCAAGTATATTTTTTCTCCTACATGTCAGGTCATGTCTTCACTCAAGTGATTGGTTTCTCGTAGGTCTCTAGATTTGGAATCATAAATGTAAAATGGTTTAGGTCCTTTGGATTAGTAGCTATCACCATTATTGTCATCTATCCTTTCTAGGGATTCCCATAATATAGATGTGGAGATTTTTTATTTAATACTTTAGATTTGGATTACTTCTATTGTCGCTATTGTTGATTTAATTTGTCCCTTCTAAAAGATATGCCATGATATTTTTTAGGAAAGGACAATATTCATTAGAAGACTAAACACCTTAGCACAATGTGTAGAGTCCAAGGCCATGACCCTAAAAAAATTTGGGGCTACCAATTATGTTATTTTTGCCACCTACGCTACCAATACCCCTTTTTAGTATATTCTAATTAATCAAGATTTTTACCACATATAACAATTTATTTCATGTTAAGAATTTCAAAGCATGGGTGTTATTTAGTTTTTGGAACTTTTATCCCTATATGACTTTAGATCTTTGACCTCAAAGGTATTCTTGCCAACTGACCTTAAAACAGTGTATTTCAAACCTCTTGCCTTTGGTTTTTAGTTAAAAATTTTATAATGTCCAACCTTCAGACACCCAGTCTTCTTACACTCTTTGGGACTTACTGCTTGTCTATTTTTTGAAAAAAAATTATTGGAACTTTTGTTTGCACTTATCCAATGCTTGAATTCATATTCCTTGCTTGCTTCTTTTCTATTTAAAATATTTAGTTAAGTGAGCATTCACTACACTACCTCTTTATATTGTGGGATTTTATTTAAGTGAGAATGCTTGAATTCATGTTCCCTACATGCTCTTTTTATGGGATTTTTCTTCATTTTTCTATGATATTTAACTGAAATTCAACTAAGCTACTCTCATTATGCACTATAAATTTTATGTATTTTCTAGAAACCACTATGTATCCCTCACTAGTACGGGAAGGATATTTGAGACATGACCTTCTAAAGTTACTCCTTATCTTTCTCATTCCTTCCTTCTTTGGACTTGTATTCCCCTTCTAAACTTTCCTTTTCATTTTCTAACTTTTTACTTATATATTTGTTAACCTTTACTAGCTTGTGCATTTACTAGGGGTGTATCAATAGCATTCTTCCAAGTAATTTAACTTTATTTTTCTTATTATGTAGTTGTTACTGTCCTCTTATATTTTAAGCGTAGTGGTGACCTTCCCATCCTAAGTACTATAACATATTTATTTGCCTCAATGTGTTTCTGTGCTAATGTTTGCTTTTCTAGTACCTTTCTTTTACCTCTAGTTTTGACCCCTTATTGATTTTTATACATGGCATTTTTCTCAAATGTAAATTATTATCCCCTTCAATTATGGTAAAGTTATAGGTCTGAGGTGTAGAACAATTGGTTCATATAAACCCCATAAGGGGGGTGGATGTCCAAGGTTCAAATCTCGGGCCTCATCAAACTGAACGCTTGTCCCTTTCCTGGTGCTTTCAGCGGTGTAAAAGATTTAAAATGATTATAGCATGGCGGTTATAAGGGTAGATTGCACAAAGATCTGTGTGGCAGCTTTCAGGGCAGACAATGCAGAATACTATGGTGGCCATAAAAGTTGGAAAGCCTACCCAGATTCATAGTGGCTATCGATTCCACCATGTAAAAGAAAAAAATTATGCTAAAGTTAGCAAAAAATGCATTGCTAGGATTTGGTAAGTTAAGGATTGTCTACTTCTCTTAAATCTGGTATATTGGTTGGCTTGAGATAAGTGGATGGTAGGCTATCTGATTTATTTTTCATGTTATTTTACCCAAGGCAATGACTTGTTGAGATTACAATTTTGATTGTATGATTTGTTTGTGAATATCTAATTGCTATAGCACAATCTATAGGATCATGATCTACATTACATGGGAAATACCATAATGTGTTAATTTTTGAATTAGCATTTACCATGTTGTTCTAAACCTATTTTGTACCCTAATTAGCATCTTGTCAAGGTACTTGATATTTAGTAAGCTAAGGGTTTTTTGGGGGCTACCAATTCTGTTATTGTTGCAACCTATTATTCTACTATCAGTTCCTCTTTTAGTATTATTCTAACTAGTCAATATGTTTATCACATCTAAAATTTCTTTCATGTTAATTTGGCATTGGTTCCTAAAGGGTTTATCATCATTGTCAACCCATGAAGGACCAGGTAGGGATGGAAATTATGGCTGGAAGGTAATGATTAACGACAAGTTTTAGTCTAGATACATTATGATTTATGGATAAGGGATTAATTTTATAGACAACTAGGAGTTCCTAATGGATGATATGGAGGGCAAAGATCCAAGGGTTTGTGAATTTTAATGACATAGGTGACATATCCATAAGCAAGGTAGGTGCTAATTTTCCTCTTCTAATCAAAACATCTTCTACATGCGTTGCTTCTTAAAAGGTTGTAGCTAGACTGATGTGGTTAGAATTAAAAACCATTAACTCTAAGTCATATTGTAAGTCTTTGATATAATATGATAATGCATGTTCTTTATTTAACCCAACATTTTATGGGATTAAATTCAAGGTCCCAAAAAATCTAGTATTGTAATCATGAATGTTTTCTAGAGGATGTCTTTGCATGGTATTGTTGGGTGGAAATTTTGTCCACTTACAAAATTCCCATCACAGTCAAGATTTTTATTAGAAAACTCTCTCTTGCAAAGAAATAAAAATTTCTCCAAGGTTCCTTTTACTTAATGTGTCCTTGTAATCTTGTGAATATGTATCAAATAAGTGCTAGGAATACCTTAGTGATTTACAAGTAATTGTTAACAAGGGGCCTGTATTAGTTTATTTTATTATGTTATGTTATTGACTGTTCATGAAAATTAAAAGAAAAGAAAAATATGATTGGCCCTCCATGATGTAGATGCTTAATTCATTTTATCTTGAAGTATTTAAGTAGATTTTATCTTCTTTTGATTAAGCAGATTTTAGACAAGTTTTATCTTGCATTATTAAACCTTGCTTTGAGCATAAAAGAGAAGACTAAAATCTATCTTTTGAAATGCAAAGTTTTAATGATGATTGGATTCATTTAATGTTTCTTTGAATATGAAAGTAAAAATAGCCTTTGATATAATAAATAAATTACCCCTCTTTGATGAAATTAATTTTCATAAAGAGACGTCAATTTATTGCTTTAAAAAAATGGCCTTTGAAATGCCATATAAATCACTCCCCTTTAATGAAATTGAAATGTGATTTACCTTCGAAATGCAAAATTATGTAAAATCCAAAATTATAAAATGCTTATAAAAATAGCAACTTTGAATAATTTTTATAATTTTGAAATGGCTTCAAAATGAAATCAAAATTTTTCTAAATGGAGTGTTAAAGCTTTTTCTTCACATCCGTGCATTTATTTTTGAAGTTTTAATTTTTTTTATTTTTATTTTAATTGCCGAAGTTTTAAAAAAATGCAAAAGGGAAGGGTTAGAAAACTAAAAATTAAATAAAATAAGTAAAATGAATTGCTACGATGTAGAAGCTTTCCACAAACCCTGCAAGCATTAGTATCCTGCATAAAACCAACATTAATGTGACCCAAATTCACACAATCAAACATCTAATGCAATGCAAGATTCTAAGGAAATGGTGCAATATATCAAAAATGACACACAAGTAAACCATTAACATGCATAAACTTGATGTATCTCCAATATATTGCAAAAAAAAATCTTCAACATCAAATATAAGTGCAGAAAACCATGCCCTAAATTGGCATCATGTGGTGAACTCCAGTCCAACGGTGTGGCTTTAAAAAAATTCAGCCATTGGCCTCCAAAAAGGTCCAACCTTGGCCTCCAAAAAAAAGGTCCAGCCTTGGCATCCAAAAAGGTCCATCCTTGGCCTCCAAAATGGTCCCGCTATTATTCAATAGTTTCAATCTATTTTTAATATTTTTAGTACATACCCTTTGTTTTTCTTCTCAAAGATGCTTCATTTCATTTCCCAAGCGCTTGGACCAACTTTGTAATGTCTTTTCTTCTACCATTGTAACCATTTCTTTTTTTTTAATGTTTGGCTTCGTAGCTTTCAATGTGCCTTGTGTAACATAATGTTTCCTTTTCAATAGTCAAAATTCATGTGGAGCAAACATGTTTCTTTTCCTAGCCCTTCAATTGTATAATGTCCACTTTCGTTCCCATCCACAATGCCACTCATGTGTTGGCTACCACGCATACTACTTAAGCCCTTCCCATTCTCTCAAAATTAACTCTTTTATTTTTTAGATTTGCTCTTTATTTATTTGACCTATCACATTGTCTATTGAAATGAGTTCATAGCATCCAAATGTGCAGCTTAGGATGACCTATTGTACCCACCTAACAATGTCGAGGTGTATAAGTGCAAGATTCCACCTCACATCAGGTAACATTGGATATATTTGTGTCATTCAATGATGTGTGGTGACATGAGTGCATAGACATGATGATCGAAACCACCAATGGGACACACCCACATTCAAGTTGTTGATCTTTGGTATTCCATGCTATTTTCATTGTCTCCCTAGGCCTTATCTTCAATGACTTCTTATATTTTTGTGATCCATTCAGGATACCTTTACAACCAAGTAAGTCACCTATGACGTCCCTCTGTGTACACTACATCCAATTGCACTGTGTAGCATTGTATGGCATAAACATGATCTTCCATCTCTCATGAAGCTACCACAACTTGGATGACACCTGGTGTTTGCTAATGATACACCCCGCCTAAATACCGATATTAAATGTGATAAACTACCCAACCATCAATAAATCCCACTGTTATCCAAGCTCATCTTCAAAGATTTTTTGGCTACTGGTAGTTTCTTCTACCATGGGAAAACCACCATTAGAAACATCCATACACCCATTACGAGCATCATCCTCCAACGAGCCTTCAACTGACGACCATTGCTTACTATCTATAAAATTGAGAAATGCTCATTATTCCTAGATCTGTATTTTATAACTTGGCATCATGAACAGTCTATCCAAGCATTCTATTCACCACTATTGTGAAACCTATGCCTCCAATACTATTCTCCTCAAATATGAGCATGATCCCGATGGTTTCACTATGATTTAATGCATAATGTGTTACCATAAATAGAGAAAAAATTAGGAAACTTTATTTATCTCATCCAACGTATGAATCTGCTCTTTTGAACCTCACCGGTCTTCACAATCCCTATCCTCTTCATATAATAATCATTATTTTAATCTTGATTATTCATCCATATCGTGTACATTTAAAATAACCTCTCAATCCGCATATGGGCATACAACATATGGTAAATTTGGTAAGCAAGTCCCTCATTTTATGAGTCCAAGTGAAGAGAAAAACCCA
Source organism: Wollemia nobilis (assembly GCA_028583015.1). Lineage (NCBI taxonomy): Eukaryota > Viridiplantae > Streptophyta > Pinopsida > Araucariales > Araucariaceae > Wollemia > Wollemia nobilis. The sequence continues at coordinate 3,483,663 of JAQPPZ010017206.1, read as the reverse complement.
TCTTCCATGCATGGCTCTATCACCTTGCTTTCTTAGCATTGCCATCCTCTGTGACTAATCAACCAATGTCGCTTTGTTGGAAATATGAGCAAGTTTTGTTGTCATTGATGTCAAGAGATTGATGTTCAAGTTTTGTCATCATTAATGTCATCAGGTGGTTTTTCCAAAAGGAAAGGAAGAGGTTAAAAGAAATAGGATATAATATTTATTTTAATATTATATGCCTAAAGCGGCCTAAAATATTGAAGACCCAAGGAAGAAGAAGAAGGTTTAAAAAGAAATCCCAAGAAAGGAGAAGCAAGTTTAAAAGGAAATAATAATATTATAATATTTCGAGCAAAAGGTTGAGGTAAAGAAAAACAAGGTCCAAGGAATCATTAAGAAATAAATCCTTAAAAGACCCATTTGGCAGATTATTAAAAGGTTATTATTTAATTTATTTAAATTAAATATTTTAACCATAGGTTAAAATTTAATTTAAATAAATATTAAAGGCACCATAAGTCTAAGTTTAAAATTCGAATTAAAAATTCGAATTGGAAGCGCCGACGTGTTGGAGTGCATAGCAAAAGGTATAAAAAGGAGGCAATATTTTTATTTCAAATTATCCATGCAATTCGAATGCCCAAGAGAGTAAAAGAAATTTGTGCACTGTATTAAGAGAAGAAAGAGGATTTGCATGTGTTAAGATTAAAAGGGCAGACCTTGTAATAAGACCAAGTGGAGCATCAAATTATTCACCAAGCGCTTGGTAGCGCAAGTGGCGATTGATGGTTGGTTAAGGCGTTGTGCAAGGCAGGTCAGGGGTTCGATTCGCGTCCCCTTCGTTTTGAGCATGGCAAAGGTTTTTTGTTTGATTTTGAAAGGCATTGAGAGCAAGGAGTAAAAGGTGCATCGTGCACCTTTGGTTTTGTCTTGGGCGTGTGGCCCAACGGTAGCCAAGCCTTAGGGCTTAGGCACCATGGTGACGGTTGGTCATGGGTTCGAGTCGAGCGTAGTCTTTGAGGGCACTAATTTTAATGTGGGCCATCATTGAGGTAAGCGCTTGATTTATTTTTTCCAAAGGTTGAATAGCGCTAGGGGCCACGTGATGTTTGTGAAGGTGCTTTGATTAATTTTTGCTAAGGAGTAAGATAGGGAGTCATAAGGGTGTTTAATATTTTATTTTTTAATTAGCATTAAAAATAAAATATTGGAGATATAAGGTGTTTGAAAGGATTTAATTGTGTTGAATATAATTGTGTGAAGATTGGAGTTAAAAGTGTTAAATAAAGGAATTAAGTTTTATTGTTGATAAGTGTGAAAATTGGGTTTATAAAGTGTTATCAAAGGAGTTTTGATTGTTTGTGAATTGAATATTATTTTGTGAAGTTTGGAGATTATAAGGTGTACTTGAGAGCTAATATTTTTGTATGGTGAATTAATTATTGGAGAGAATAATTCTATGAAGATTTTGAGATAGGTTGTTGTTTTCTAACCTTGAAATTGGCAAAGAGAATTTGATTGTGATTAAGATAGGTTTTGAAGACATATCTCCATCAAAACAAAAGGTATGGGCACATCTTCCTTGTGAGTGAAATAATGTTTGATTGAATGTTGTGAGATGCAAAGTTGGAGTGAAAAGGATTGTTTGATAAGCATTGTTGGAAATATTTGAGTGAGCCTTCATGTGCATGATTAGGGTTTGTGAAAGAACATGAGTATCATTGTTATGTGAAATTGAGAACTATCTTGAGCTAGGGTTTGTGAAAGAACATGAGTATCATTGTTATGTGAAATTGAAAACTATCTTGAGCTAGGGTTTGTGAAAGAACATGAGTATCATTGTTATGTGACATTGGAATTATCTTGAGTCAAGGTTTATAGTGTGAGTTGTTGGAAGTAAAGTGAAACACTTGGTTAGGGTTTGTAAGCAAGTTGTGTTTCATTGAGTGGATGGTTGAGTGAAGTTGATTGAGCATTATTGATTGAGAGTATTGGAGTGATAGTTCAATATTTGTGAAACAAATTATTCTTTATTCTAAATTGATTTGAAAGAGAGTTTGAAAGTGATAGAGTGATTTGTGAGTGTGAAACATATTGAGTCTCTTACCATTCTCTATATGTTTCTATGGTTAAACAAGATTCTGAGTGAAACTTGTTTGTGTGATTGAAGAGGTTTTCTGAAAGAGATTAAGTTGAGTTTTGTATGCAAGTTTTGCAATTTATTTGAATAAGCTTTTGTGAAAGCTAGTGGAAGATTTGAGTAAGTCCTAGAGGGGACTTAAGGACAAAGTTGAGTAAGATTTTGTGAAAGCTTAAGGATAGATTTGTGTGAGATTTTGTGGAAGCTTACAGAAGATTTGAGTAACAAGTCTTGGTAAAGAAACTTGTTGAGCAGATTGGAAAGTTCTAGAGAGGACTTGTTGAGAGATTTGAGGTAAGTCTTGGTGAAGACTTGTTGAGTAGATTGGAGAAGTTCTTAGAGTGAGACTTGTGGAGTAGATTTGAGGTAAGTCTTAGTGAAGACTTGAGAGTTGAGTTGTTGTTTGGGTTAGATTAATAGTTGGATTTGTGATTGATAAGTGTTGTGTTAAGGCTTGAGGATATATTTGAGATTTGATTGAGTAGATATGAGAGCAAGCTATTTGGAGGTGATAGAGTAGAGGATAGTAGTCTCTAGTGGATAGAGATCCATTAGCTAGGGTAGTGAGGATAAAGGTCTTCTGAGTGAGGATAGAGGTCTTTAGTGGAGAGAGATCCACAAGCTAGTGTAGTGGAGGTAGTAGTCTTCTAGAGGATCACCAACTAGAGTAGAGGAGAAGGAGTTCTCCTATGGATAGAGATCCATGAACCAACAAAGGGGAAAATGTTCTCCTATGGATAGAGATCCATGAACTTGATTAGGGGATTGGTGTCTCCTTTGGATAGAGGTCCATAAACATTGTAATATGGAAGGATTCCCAAGAGATTTGTTGAGAAAATTTTAGTGAAATATTTTCTCCGTGGAGTAGCCCACATTGGGTGAACCACGTTAAATTGGTGTCTCTATTGTGTGTGGTGATTTGTGCATTGCTTTGATTACTATTGTTGATATTTCCATTGATTATATTGGATAATATTGTTTGGGAAAGAAAAGTAAAAAGTGGTCTTATACTGTTCACCCCCCTCTTAGTATAAGCTTGTGTTCTTCAATTGGTATTAGAGCGGGTTCCTTCGAAAGAGTTTAACAACTTGAAGGAAAATCTTACAGGAACACAGATGGATTCTTAGAGTGGATCTTCAGGAAATAAGGCACCATTGTTTTATGGGAACAATTATGCATTTTGGAGTGTGAGAATGAAGATTTACCTAATGGCACTAGGAAATGATATATGGCAAGCAGTTGAGGATGGGTACATACCGCCAACTACTCCACCTACAGATAAATATGGTAAGCTCCTACAACTAAATAATTCAAAGGCAATGAATGGAATCTTAAATGGTTTACGTGAAATAGAGTTTGTAAAAGTTATGCATTGCACATCAACAAAAGAGATTTGGGATAAACTAAAAAATATATATGAGGGAGACAAAAAGGTCAAGATGGAAAAATTGCAAAATCACAAGAAAAAATTTGAAGACCTAAAGATGAAGGATGAGGAAGACATTGCTACATACCTACTTCGTGTGGATGAGGTTGTTAACTCCATGCAAGGACTTGGGTTTAAAGTGGAAGAATCAGATGTTTGTCAAAAGGTTTTAAGGTCACTCCCTAAGAGGTATAGTGAAAAGGTTTCAGCCATAGAAGAAACAAAAGATATTGAAACTTTGACAAGGGATGAGTTACATGGAACTCTCATAGCTTTTGAGATGAGAATAAAAGAGGAGTCTATTCCCCAGAAAGAAGCAACCTTCAAAGTTACAAAGAAGACAAAGGGTAAGAAGTTAGATTCAAGTAATGAGTTATCCAGTGATGAAGAAGCAAACTATGGTAGAAGGAACAAGGACACAAGAAAGTATAAAGGTACAAAATCAGTTAAGTGTTTCAAATGTGGTAAATATGGTCACTATGCATCTGATTGTCCAGAAGCTAGAAATAGCAGTGGTGATGAGAAACAGGATCATAAGAACAGGGAAGCAGGAAAATACAGGTATCAAAAGAAAAGTAGGGATGGACAAGGCAAGCAAGGAAAGAAGTTTTTCCAAAGGCATAAGAAGAGTTTTTATGCAGATAAGGCAGGTAAGAGTTCAAGTGATAGTGATGAAAGGTCCTCAGATAATGAAGAAGAAGAAATTCTATTTCTGACAGTAGAAAAAGAAGATGTTAGAAAAAGGGCACCAATAATTCTCAAGTGTTTTAGGTGTGGTAACTTTGGTCATCTTGAAGATAGTTGTACAAGGAATGGGTTTAGTTTCAAGTGAAGATGAATATGAAGATGCTCTTGAAGGACCAGAAGAAGAAAGTCTTCTTATGGCAATAGAAGAAGAAGGAAGTGCTTCTATTGGAAATGAATCAGAAAATAATGAAGATGATCTTAAAGACAAAAGTAGAGGAAGAATCAAAAAATTAAGAGGAAGGAGAATTTGATCTTGAGGGTGAGCTTATTTCTGCTCTTAAGGAATTAAGAAAGGTAAGAAAGCAGAACTCAAAACTCAAGCTTCAATTTCAAGAATGTGATGAAGAGAAAGGAAAGCTTATAGAAGATCTAACCAACTCAATAGCTAAGACAAGGAGATTTAAAGAGAGGTTAGAGGCAAAGGTTTTAGAATGTGAAATATTAGAGCATGAAGTAGCTTCACTAAGGAAGGAAGTAAAAGAGTCTAAAGACAAGCTACACAGGTTTGGGAGAAGCTCAAAGAACTTGGATAAGATTATCAAGGTACAAAGATCTTCATCAAACAAGACAGGACTTGGTTTTGAAGAAGAATATAGAGGACAAGGAGAGGAGTCAATCTCAAGCTCCAAAGAAGAAGAAGCTTCAGAAGAAGAGAGTGAAAGAGAAAGTGAGACTTCTGAGGATAAGTTGGAAAATAGAAAGTTCAACAAGGAAAGGAACAATGCACAAATGAGGAACAGATGGAACAGGAAACATCACAGGGAAGAAGAGACTAAGAGACCAATGGGGTCAAGGCAAGGGTTCTTCAATGGATGTTGCTTCTCATGTCACAGGTTTGGTCACAAGGCTACGCAGTGCAGGACACATGAAAGATAGGGATATGGTTTCACTAAAAGAAATTTTAGAAATGGGTATCTCTTTCAAGGGTATTGCTACTCTTGTAATCAGTTTGGTCATAAGGTAGTTAATTGTAGGGTTCATGATAGGAAAGGATATGGCTTCACCAGGAGGAACTACAAGATATTTGCACCTTCAAGGAATTACAACATTAAGTGTTATAAGTGCAATAATGTTGGGCATATGGCTAAGTGGTGTAGAGCAGAATTTCCAGAGACAAGCAGGAACAGGAACATTCAGAAAAATCAGAAGGATCAGTTGAGAAAGAAGGTGGACAAAGGTAAAGAGCAGTGTATGTTGGGAGTAGAGATACTCCCACCCCAAAATTAACCACCTCAAAGAGAGGAGGTGGGGGAGGGGCTAAGCTAAGAGTCTTATCTTTAGCCCCAAGCCCCAAAGGTGACCCTTTGCCATTGATGACAAAGGGGGAGAGATTTGAGTTAGGGGGAGAGCATTCAGTCAGAGGAGAGCAATTTCTCAGGGGGAGCAGTTTTTGAAAAAATGAATGGTTAAGGAAAAAGGGTTGCCATAGGAAAAGGGTTGCCATCAATGACAAAGGGGGAGATTGTTGGAAATATGAGCAAGTTTTGTTGTCATTGATGTCAAGAGATTGATGTTCAAGTTTTGTCATCATTAATGTCATCAGGTGGTTTTTCCAAAAGGCAAGGAAGAGGTTAAAAGAAATAGGATATAATATTTATTTTAATATTATATGCCTAAAGTGGCCTAAAATATTGAAGACCCAAGGAAGAAGAAGAAGGTTTAAAAAGAAATCCCAAGAAAGGAGAAGTAGGTTTAAAAGGAAATAATAATATTATAATATTTAATATTATAATATTTGAGCAAAAGGTTGAGGTAAAGAAAAATGAGGTCCAAGGAATCATTAAGAAATAAATTCTTAAAAGACCCATTTGGCAGATTATTAAAAGGTTATTATTTAATTTATTTAAATTAAATATTTTAACCATAGGTTAAAATTTAATTTAAATAAATATTAAAGGCGCCATAAGTCTAAGTTTAAAATTCGAATTAAAAATTGAATTGGAAGCACCGACGTGTTGGAGTGCATAGCAAAAGGTATAAAAAGGGGCAATATTTTTATTTCAAATTATCCATGCAATTTGAATGCCCAAGAGAGTAAAAGAAATTTGTGCACTGTATTAAGAGAAGAAAGAGGATTTGCATGTGTTAAAAGGGCAGACCTTGTAATAAGACCAAGTGGAGCATCAAATTATTCACCAAGCGCTTGGTAGCGCAAGCAATGATTGGCGGCTGGTTAAGGCATTTGTGCAAGGCAGGTCAAGGGTTCGATTCACGTCCCCTTCGTTTTGAGTGTGGGAAAGGTTTTTGTTTAATTTCGAAAGGCACCGAGAGCAAGGAGTAAAAGGTGCATCGTGCACCTTTGGTTTTGTCTTGGGCATGTGGCCCAACGGCAGCCAAGCCTTAGGGCTTAGGCATCGTGGTGATGGCTGGTCATGGGTTCGAGTCGAGCGCAGTCTTTGAGGGCACTAATTTTAACGTGGGCCATCGTATAAGGTAAGCACTTGATTTATTTTTTCAAGGTGTGAATAGCGCTAGGGGGCCACGTGATAGTTGTGAAGGTGCTTTGATTAATTTTTTCTAAGGTGAAAGATAGGGAGTCATAAGGGTGTTTAATATTTTAATTTTTAATTAGCATTAAAAATAAAATATTGGAGATATAAGGTGTTTGAAAGGAAATTAATTGTGTTGAATATTATTGTGTGAAGATTGGAGTTAAAAGTGTTAAATAAAGGAATTAATTTTTATTTTTGATAAGTGTGAAAATTGGGTTTATAAAGTGTTATCAAAGGAGTTTTGATTGTTTATGAATTGAATATTATTTTGTGAAGTTTGGAGATTATAAGGTGTACTTGAGAGCTAATATTTTTGTATGGTGAATTAATTATTGGGGAGAATAATTTTGTGGATATTTTGAGATAGGTTGTTGTTTTCTAACCTTGAAATTGGCAAAGAGAATTTGATTGTGATTAAGATAGGTTTTGAAGACATATCTCCATCAAAACAAAAGGTATGGGCACATCTTCCTTGTGAGTGAAATAATGTTTGATTGAATGTTGTGAGATGCAAAGTTGGAGTGAAAAGGATTGTTTGATAAGCATTGTTGGAAATATTTGAGTGAGCCTTCATGTGCATGATTAGGGTTTGTGAAATAACATGAGTATCATTGTTATGTGAAATTGAGAACTATCTTGAGCTAGGGTTTGTGAAAGAACATGAGTATCATTGTTATGTGAAATTGAGAACTATCTTGAGCTAGGGTTTGTGAAAGAACATGAGTATCATTGTTATGTGACATTGGAATTATCTTGAGTCAAGGTTTATAGTGTGAGTTGTTGGAAGTATAGTGAAACACTTGGTTAGGGTTTGTAAGCAAGTTGTGTTTCATTGAGTGAATGGTTGAGTGAAGTTGATTGAGCATTATTTATTGAGAGCATTGGAGTGATAGTTCAATATTTGTGAAACAAATTATTCTTTATTCTAAATTGATTTGAAAGAGAGTTTGAAAGTGATAGAGTGATTTGTGAGTGTGAAACATATTGAGTCTCTTACCATTCTCTATATGTTTCTATGGTTAAACAAGATTCTGAGTGAAACTTGTTTGTGTTATTGAAGAGGTTTTCTAAAAGAGATTAAGTTGAGTTTTGTATGCAAGTTTTGCAATTGATTTGAATAAGATTTTGTGAAAGCTAATGAGCAGATTTGAGTAAGTCCTAGAGGGGACTTAAGGATAGAGTTGAGTAAGATTTTGTGAAAGCTTAAGGATAGATTTGTGTGAGCTTTTGTGGAAGCTTACAAGCATATTTGAGATAAGTCTTGGTGAAGACTTGTTGAGTAAATTGGACAAGTTCTAGAGAGGACTTGTTGAGTAGATTTAAGGTAAGTCTTGGTGAAGACTTGTTGAGTATATTAGGTAAGTCTTGGTGAAGACTTGTTGAGCATATTTGAGGTAAGTCTTGGTGAAGACTTGTTGAGCATATTGGACAAGTTCTTGAGAGGACTTGTTGGATAGATTTGAGGTAAGTCTTAGTGAAGACTTGTGAGTAGATTGAGCAAGTTCTTGAGAGGACTTGTGGATAAATTTGAGGTAAGTCTTTGAGAAGACTTGAGAGTATATTTGATTGATTGATTTGTTCAAGCTTTGAGTTAAGGCTTGGGGTAGATCTAGTAGATTTGATTTGTGATTGAGTCAAGCTTTGTGTTAAGGCTTGAGGACAGATTTGAGATAGAGATTGAGCAGATTTGTGCTAGATGAAGGATAATGTTTAGTGTATATTTGAGACAGAGATTGAGCAAATTTGTGCAGATCAGGACTTTAGTGCTTTATTTGAAATAGAGATTGAGTAGATTTGTGCTATATCGAAGGATAGTGTTTAGTGCAGATTTGAGATAGATATTGAGCATATTTGTGCTAGACCAAAGGATAGTGTTTAGTACAAATTTGAGATATAGATTGAGCATATTTGTGCTAGACCAAAGGACAGTGTTTAGTGTAGATTTGAGATAGATATTGAGCAGAGCTGAGAGCAAGCTTTGGAGGTGATAGAGTAGAGGATAGTAGTCTCTAGTGGATAGAGATCCATTAGCCAGGGCAGTGAGGACTAGGTCTTTTGAGTGAGGATAGAGGTCTTCAGTGGAGAGAGATCCACAAGCCAGTGCAGTGGAGGCAGTAGTCTTCTAGAGGATCACCAACCAGAGCAGAGGAGAAGGAGTTCTCCTATGGATAGAGATCCATGAACCAACAAAGGGGAAAGAGTTCTCCTATGGATAGAGATACACAAACTTGATTAGGGGATTGGTGTCTCCTTTGGATAGAGGTCCATAAACATTGTAATAGGGAAGGATTCCCAAGAGATTTTTTGAGAAAATTTAGTGAAATATTTTCTCCGTGGAGTAGCCCACATTGGGTGAACCACGTTAAATTGGTGTCTCTATTGTGTGTGGTGATTTGTGCATTGCTTTGATTACTGTTGTTGATATTGCCATTGATTATATTGGATAATATTATTTGGGAAAGAAAAGTAAAAAGTGGTCTTATACTGTTCACCCCCCTCTCAGTATAAGCTTGTGTTCTTCACATGTAATCTCTCGCTATTGTTTGTCCTCTGGTTAAGGTATCATGTGGCTCGCCATTCCCAAGTTCTATGGATATCCATCCCGCTACCTATCTTCCAAGATTCATTTCTACGTAGATAAATATTAAGACAATCATTAAAATATATACATTGAAGCCCAAAAGGAAACATTAAAAAATATAACATGAACTACATATTTTTAATGTTCAGGAAAAGGCATTATAACACAAAATATATATTTCATTTTTATTATGTTTTTCTTCCTTTTATTTAATTCATAAGCTAAAATTAAAAATGAAAATATCTATATACATATAAATAGTTTTTGATTGATTTATTTTTTTTTCTTTTATTTTATAAAAACAAAACCCTTATTTATTTAAATCAATTTAAAATTTTTAAATTAAATTAATCTAATTTAAACCTTAAAATTGACCAAACAAAAGAAACAAATGAAATCTAGCCAACAAGCTAGACAACCTACAAGACAGAAAAAAAAAAAGGAAAGAAGGTGCTAACCCCAAATGATATGAACTACGATACCATTTAAGGACCCTATGGACTTTGCTACTCAAAACAATAACAAAATTATTCAAAACAAAAATTTAAGGTGGGTTCCCAATTTTTTGGGGTAGGTTTTGGAATGGCCACAATAGGTATTTAATTAAAATAAATCATAGTACCCTTTACGCATACAACCAAATCATGCATAAAATATTCTACAATTAATGCCTAACTTATAACAAAATTATTAGGAAAATTTCTATACCACAAAGTAACTTTATCATGTAAATAGATAAGTGTCCCATGATATCCTCCTAGATGTAATGAATATAATTAAATGTGTACACCTTAAACATGTCATATTGAGAATACTACTTATATGGACACCTGTTTAGGCCATATAACCTACCCTAGGCAGCCCTAGGGCTTAATAATGGTTCTCACCATTCAAATAAGGACAAGTTTTCCTTTGTAGTAGATACCATATCACCCTGAGATGGCCCCCAACTATGACCATCTCACCCTGATACGATTAGCAGTAATGATCATCCCACCCTGATACAACCACACTAGAAGCAAGTTATTGCACCATAGTTCAAATGGTTACATGCTAGCCAAGCATAATGGTTTCTTGATTACAATTTCTTAAATTCAACCATTTCTTGGCTTCTCTAGCAAGCCTTGGAATCCTATTGGAAATGTATTTAAATGTGCCTACATTTCATTAAAAATATCTAATTTTTATGTGTTGAAGTGCTATCAGATTGAGTAACCAAAGAGATCTCACTTTTAAAAGCAATGAAGTGCTACCAAAATGCAACCATGGAGCTTCCAAGTGTGATAATGGATCATTTCAAAGGTTGAAAAGCAAATTCATACTTCTTGCACCATCCAATGCTCTTAATTCATTTCAAATCCCATCGTTAAGTCATTCTTTATGAGTGCACCCTTGAACATAAATCTCACAGATCAAACTCAATGCCACCTTGCATCAGCTACAAGGAATTCACTCATAGTTCAATGATTGTCTCTCCTTGAGATGGCCCACAAGCATGACCGTCTCACCCAGAGATGACCAGTAGGCAAGACCGTCTAGTGTAGAGATGGCCACTTGACAGAGATCTATTTTTACTATTCTCTTGCTTTCATTAGATTTAGCAGTATTTTAATCACTCCTTAGCATAGTTAGATTTTATTTTCATGCATTTATTTGTTGTATTTTAGCTTCTTTATCATAGATATGGATATTATATTGAAATGCTCTTCATATGCTATTGATGCCTTTTAATTTTATTTGTGTGCATATTCCAAGTCTTTACATGGATCAAATGGCATAAATATTCACCCCTCACCATCCTACATCACGAAAATCACCAAAAACCTATCTATAATTAGTTTTGAGGATGCAAAGTACATCTAAAATTTCTATAATTGTATTTCATTGTATAAATATTGGTAGCAATCCCTAAGAGGGGTTTTCTTGTAATCTTCTTGGAAATAACAAAGCATTATTAATAAATGGGTGTCATACAATCATTTCTTTGTCTTATTCTTTATTTGTATGGTTACATTTAGATTTGCTACTTTCACTAGGACAAGTTGTGTTTTGCATTCTTGCAAATAACACCATGTTTATATGCTAGTCATGAGTCTTAAATCAACCTTATCCATCATCAGTATTTGTAATTTTCTTTATGATATTTTGCTTATTAAGAGGTCCTCGTAAGATAGGTTAGATACTGGATGAATATCAGCAATGATATTTATACGACCACTGACTATTTTACGCACACCCTTTAGTTTAGAAAATAGCATAGGGAAAACCCCCACATACCATATGCCACTACCATCCATATTCCCATTTTGAGTAACTATGTTTTTCAACACAACCAATAAGTTAATATAAGGTATTTCCTAGGGCTTTCGATCATTCAACCATCCTTAGTTTTATTTTTATATTTTTTAGAAAGCTATCTTGGATTTTAGAAATTAAGGTCTTGCTTTGATATTACCTTACATATATCAAAATCCCAACACAATTTTACACATTTATAATCTAAGTTTGAACAAGGAAGGATAACACTACACCGTAGTCCTTGCCACCTTGATAGAAAGGTTTTCCTTGCTCATCCTATCATGCACATGGTCTAGGATATTGAGAATAGACAAAAGGAAAATATCCTCCCTACCCAAGCAATCCCCTTACTCTTCCAAAAAATGAGCAAGTTTCCAAAAAAAAGAAGAAATAATGGTTTTCACCACATATAAAATCCCTTGCTCCAAAAAGAGTGGTTTTCACCACTAATAAAAAAAATCATGAGCAAGTATCCCAAATAATTAAAATAAAATAAAGAGGTAATGAGCTTGAATCCTTGGAATCCTCAATTATTCACAAGCCATGGGACAATCTCCATTAAAGTAATAGGTTGAATGAAACTCGCCCGACAATGGAGTAGCCTTATATGTGGTGATATGCCTATCACATTAGCGACCTTCTTTTGTACAGACCAATGTTGGATTATGGTTGAGCTAGATTTTGGTGGCTTGTATTGCCTAGTAGTCTAGTCCAACTACATCCAAACTCAGGATAATATTACCATAGGGTGACCCTCATTACAAAAATGGATTGCACGAAACCCGCTTGACAATGAGATAGTCTTATGGATCATCTAATACATGCACTTTGCACACACAGGGATATTAAATATACGATTCTTCATAATAGACCTATAGCTTTCAGATTCTTATGTAGCCAATATACAAATTTTGATCAATCAACTAGGGTATTTGAGTCCCATGAAAAACCTTAAAATTCCCACATAGCACCTAACTAACTCATCATCATTTGTATTTTTCCTTATGAGATTTTTCTTACTAAGGGGTCCTCGTAGTATAGGTTAGATACCGAATGAATATCAAAAATGATATTTAGATGGCCACTAACTATTTTACACATACCTTTTAGTTTGCAAAATCTTATAGGGAAAACCACCGCATCCCACATATATCTCATGTCACACATTCACATACAAATGTATAACGTTTGTGATAAGGTTAACATTTTAATTCATGATTTTTATACATTATGTGGTGTCTACCATTATTTTTTTAAACATATTTAGATTTTGTAGACACCTAAAACATATCATGTTTAAGAGACTAACCATATGGGTACCTTTGCAAACCATATGAATGAGCTTGGACCTTTCCAAGACTAAGTAGTGATTCTAGTCACTCATTTAGGGCATTCTAAGCTTATGCAACCTTAGTCGTTGATGTCAACAACAACTAAGATCCCAGCCATTGATAATTAGAGTGGCTAAGCACTAGTCATGGCTATAAATAGTGTCTAAGGGCAACCATACCCCTAGCCATGCTAAGCGAGAGCGGCTAGCCCTATAACCAACTCGATCTCCTTAAGCTGAGAAAAATTAGTTGCAACAGGTAAATTTGTAATGGTTCTTGAGCAGTTTGAGTTGTGAAGCTTCTGGAGGATTCTTCCTAATTGCTCAGGCCAACTAATTCTTTATCTTAGCTTCCTTGATAAGCCAATATTAGGACTTGGGAAAGTCTATTTATAGGCCTCCCAAAGAGATGGATTGAATCCTGAATTTACCATAGCGAAGCCCTGCCAAATTGGAGAGTGAATTTGTTTATCCCTTGAGGAGTGACAAAATGCTATCCAATTATATAGTGACAACTATTGATATTTCAATGGAGCTTCCAATAACTTGAGGAGAAAACTTGCAATTCTCAACAAATCAACCATGAATTCAAAGTAATCCATCACCAATTCAGTGTTTTGAGACACATGCAACCCTTGACCATCAATTTGTCAAGGAAATTGAGCATCAAAAACCTGGAAATAAGAGGTAAAACACTTCTCCCATGGCTACTATTTTCAACAATGGCCCGTAGGCTTAGCTACTAACATTGACAATGGCTAGCAGAGCCAACTGCTATGAGCGATAGAAACCAAGTTTTTATGACATATTTTCCTTGATTTAGCTATATATTTTCTATTATTAGCGTGTATTTAGATTTATCTAGCATAAATTAGTTGTCTTTACTGCATTTCCATGGTTCATTATCAGTTTCATAGGCATCTTTGCTTTCTTTTACATGCTTTCATACATTAGGTTCTTTATGCTTTATTTGTAATTTTACATGCATATTTAGGCTCCTTTGTATGTTTCAAGCATTAGTTCATGCTTTCTTATCAACCTTTTAGGTATCTTTATGCATATTTATACACATTTATACTTGGCTTTATGATTTTCATTAACAAATACATAAGCCTCATTTCGAGAGGCCTAATATGTTGCTAATATTTCTTGAAATTATTTGTGTGCAGATATTAGGGCATCATAGAGCAAAGGATAATCAATATCTGGTTTCTTAATCTAAAGAGATAGATGTGGCTAAGTAATCCCTCATATAAACAAAGTGGTGGAGTCATGAAGATCTTGTGAAGCACATCTTCCCCATTTTGGGGTCATTTGCATTTGTAACATTGTATCAAGATTTGGTATCCCTTAGAGGAATGAATTGTAATCGAATATTCATTTGATTAATAAAAGAGATCATTTCTTCTTGTTATTTCCTTTTTTCAAATGACTACATAGATTATATGCTTTCAATTTATTATCATGTTGCAATAGCTTTAGATGTGTGGTTTTAAGAGCTTTACAAGTGGCGATCATGATCAGACCAACCTATTTTATTGGTTGTTAGCTTATGTTTTTTTGTTTTTATTATAACCAATCTGAGTGACAGTGGCTAAAAGTCCCAGCCACCAACAATGTTAGTGGCTAGAATTGCAACTACCCTAATTGATAGTGGCCAATAGAAAACACAACAAAAATAGTATTCAATCTATTTCTTGATCAGATGAGGATTCCATGGTAAGAGGTTTTCTCTACATTTTATATTTTTCTATTTATATATTGTCTGTGTGAATACAAATTGTAGAATTAAGTAGAAAACATAGAAAAAATTTGAAGAACATGTGCTTATACTGAGAGGGGGGGTGAACAGTATAAAATAAAACTTTTTGCCTTTTAATCCAAATAGTAGCATCAACATTAATAAAACAATAAACATCACATAAAGCATCACACACATGAGAGACATCATTTTTATGTGGTTCACCCAAATATGGCTACTTCCATGGAGAAAGTATTTCTTCTAAATATTTCTCAAATAATATTTTGGAAATCCTTCCCAATTACAATTTTTATGGACCTCTGTCCAAAGGAGATGTTGATCCCCTAAATCTAGTTTGTGAATATCTATCCATAGGAGAACTCCTTATCCTCTGCTCTGGTTGGTGATCCTCTAGAAGACTGTTGCCTCCACTGCACTGGCTTGTGGATCTCTTTCCATTGAATACTCTTGTCCCCACTTAGAAGACATGTCCTCACTGCCTTGGCTGATGGATCTCTATCCACTGGAGACTATTGTCCTCTCTACTCTATCACCTCCAAAGCTCTATCTCAAATTTGTACTAAACATAGTTCAGTTAGTCTAGCATAGCTCTATCAATAAATCCACTCAAAACTTGCTATATTC
Source organism: Wollemia nobilis (assembly GCA_028583015.1). Classification (NCBI taxonomy): domain Eukaryota; kingdom Viridiplantae; phylum Streptophyta; class Pinopsida; order Araucariales; family Araucariaceae; genus Wollemia; species Wollemia nobilis. The sequence goes on along the minus strand of JAQPPZ010017206.1, from coordinate 3,468,278 downwards.
TGCTCAATAGGTCCACTTAGAACCTGCTCAAATATGCACAATAGGTCCACTCAAAACCTGCTCAAATATTCTCAACAGGTCCACTCAGAACCTGCTCAAATCAGCTCAAATCTACTCAAATCAGCTCAATAAGTCCTCTCTAGGACTTAACCAAATCTGTATTGTAAGCTTCCACAAAAGCTCACATAAAATCAGTCCACAAGTCTTCTCTAAGACTTTCCTCAAATCTGCTTAACAAGTCCACATAGAACTTTTCCAATCTCATAGAAACATAATGAGAATATTAGAGACTCAATATGTTCTATACTCAAATCTCAATCACTTTCTCAACTCAAATCAATCTCATAGAAGCATAAAGAGAATTGTTAGAGACTTAATATGTTCTATTCTCAAAGCTCAATTTCTTTCACAACTCAAATCAGAATATAGAATAGTTTGTTTTATGGAACTTGAACAATCACTTCATACATCCACTTGACTAGGTTCAATCAAATCTACTCAACCAATCACTCAATAAACAACCCTTTCTTACAAACTCTAGTCCAAGCATGTATCATCCAACTCAAAATGTTTCCAACAATGCTCAACAACAAATCTCACATAACAATGATACTCATGTTCTTTTCAAACCCTAACTCAAGTTCTTCAACCAACCAATGGCATCAACAACAATGCTTACAATAAAAGGTTTTAATCACAACTCTCAAATTCAGAAAACCTTGAAGCATTAAATCAAACACTTTTGAAAAGGAAACCCTAATCAAATCCTTTCCACTCCAAACTTAATTTTCAAGTAAGCCAATCAACCAACTCAACCAAATAATTATTTGCCCATACCTTTTTGTTTGACGATGAGTTTATCTCACAAATCTGCCACACTCACAATTACTTCTTTACCAGTATCAATAAGGGTTAGAAAATAATTTTCTCAACAAAACATAACACAAAAATAATATCAAAATTACACCTTATCACTCCAACTTGATTAATAATCAACACCCTCACAAAAACCCTTAATTTAAATTAAAATAATATCCACAAAGTCTTAATCCTCCAAAAATAAATATAGCAATTGAAGACTTTATTAAAAATTAAAACCAGAAATCCTCTTATTGCTCCAAATGATAATTCTCAACAACCACCACTTTTCTACAAAGAAACCTTACCAAACAATTAAATTAATCAAACCTTATACCTCCCAACTTATGCAAATAATTAAAATTAAAACAAAAATATTACCTCACCTTTGGAGGGAATTGGACCCTCAACCTTGCTCCCAATGTGCGCCTTAGCCGCGGCCAAAGTCCCCACATGAGCCAAGTGCTCGTTTGTGATTAACGAAGCACCACATGCTTCTTAATCTCCTAACACCTTTCACCTTGGGTAAAATAGCGTGCACCATGGGTGCCTTAACGAACACAACTCATGATGCACCCACTGATATTCGAATTCAAACCCTTTCACAAGCCAAAAATTTCACACTTCACTAGGCCACGCTGTCCTATGTGACTTCGAGGATTAAAGCTTCGTCCCTTAAATGCTTTGCTATCACGACTTTCACAAAAACTCGCGAGCTCTTATATTCGCATGCCAATATTTTTAATTTCGATCAAGGATGATTAATTTGGACTTTGGGTGTTGTATTTATATGCTTCTTCCATTACTTTGAAGATGTTGGCGCTCTCCATGTTATCTTCCACGACATCGGTGGAGATTATAAAAAGTCTTTGAATGCCTTTTGTCTTAAACCCAACCTTTGGGTTTATAAAATGTATTTAAACTTTATAAAATCCACTTTGCATATAAAATATTATAATGAAAATTATAAATATTTTATTTGGGTTTTCACCATATCCCTTTAATATTATTATTTTTTATTTGGTTATTGTGAGAAACCTCTATGACCGATGCACAGGGCTGAGCAGTCTCCTCCCAACCATGATCCCTCATAAAGCCGAGAGCTATCCATTTAATATTATAATAACCATTATTATAATAGTATGTCTCTAATAAATTACCTCCTTCTCAGTATATTCCATGTCATAAATAATATTTATTTATAAAATTTAAATTCTCATTGAATTTAAATAATTTATAAAATAAATATTATAACTTCCTTTTAACTTCTATTTTTTGCACTGATTCTCTTGATCTTTGGTCTCCTTCCTGGATATTAAATAACCATTTGTATCCCCTTTGTTTCCTACCGAATTCCTTGATATTAATGATGACTTCATCTGGTGACATCAATTACAATTTTGACTTAGGGACTCAAAATGTCCAACAAAATTACGGGTAATTTATAAAAATACCATGTTTGTTGCTAGTTGCTGCTAGGAATAGTGGTCTATATTGTTGGCTGCCCTAGAATCCAGTGGCTATGATTTTTTACTGCTATTCTATATAGTGGCCGATTTTTCTACCTACTATATAGAATAATGGATACTATTCAATATGTGTGTTTAGGTATGCTTGCTTGAGGCCCGATCAAAGGCTATTTTTATGATTAAATTTGCATTTGCATTTGCATTCTCTAAAAATAAAATGTACCTTCTAGGCATATAGAGAAAAATAATTTGAATGCTTTTTGATGCATATTTATTTCATGTAGATTAAAATAACACGCACACACCATGATCTAAAGTAAACATTTGTGACATTAGGCCTTCACATACAACCCGTTGATCAAGACCAATGGTGGAAGTTATTATAACTTAGTTGGCTTATCTGACATTGTATCATCAAGACCCATCCATGGCCAAGGATGATTCAAGAACTATCCTATCTATAGAAAATAGCACATACTCTTCTTTGAAAGGTAGATCACTGCCTACGGTGTGCTAGGTGAGAATTGATAGTACCTATGCTCCCTGATCGACTATGGATTTTATCTCCATAGTTTGGTGGATAGACAACCTAGATGTCATTACTGGGTTTGTCGATATGAATGTATAGGTGAAAACCTTAAATAATCTAAGAGTTACATCAACCATTTCAAAACATGATAAGAGTTATATTTTTTTCACAACAAATTAAAAACACACAAAAACAAGTTTTAGGAAATACAAACAAAATTTAAAAGATATAATTATGTTGTCTACTTTGTGTGTTTATTTATTTTTTGGGTAATAAACATAAGTACCTCAATCTGGGACCAAACCCACATAAGACCAGTATGGGTTTCCTTCAATATTTTCCTAGATAGTACATCATGACAACTACACATAGTCGAGCTCAATTACGAGTCGGCAAAGTAGAAAACTTAAGAAGAGGCCCTGAGCACATCCACTATAGTCTTGAGGATCTCACCATTCTCACATGATGCCCTAATAGTCATCGTGAAGCCACTTCCTCACATAGGGGATCTACTCACCGAGGTGATAGGGTTACCACATACATGGCAAGAACTAACATAGCTAAAACCCCTCATAGCGAGATGGAAAGCCATCGGTCTTACACAATGGACTGATCAGATCGGGAACCTAGGCCTCACGTAGTTTAGAGAGAGTAGCTACTCCAAGATCAATTGGAGGACCTACACATTGAGTGTGAGCATTTAGAGCAAGAATACATGGAAGAGCAAATATTGCACCACCATAGATGGGATGAGCACAAATGACATGAAGAAAGGATTTTCCAATAGAAGTTACGTGAAGAACAATCACGTAGGGTAACTCCTAAAAATATACCCACACCTAGAACTCATAGGCAACAAATCAACATGAGGTGCCCTATGCATCATCAAGATTTACCTCCTAGGTAGGTAGATAGTCGTTCTCCTATATAGATAGATAAACCTCTTGCTATCGATAAATAATGAATAGACATATTCAAATATCCCTTACCCAATCATGAGGCTAAGGAAGATCAAAAGGAGCATGTGAACAAGGTGCATATAGCCCCACCTAAAGAGGGTGGTATCAGCATGATAAATATCATGACGGGAAGCAGGGAACTCCCTAGCCAATCTGCATCACTATCGAATCTAATCAATGCTCGACATTCATCACAGTCCTCACAACAATTGAAGCCTATTCCACCATACGAGGAGCCTGTGATTACTTTTCACAAATAGGAAATTAAACCAACCCCTATTAATGAACCTGATCCACCATTTCACATTATAGCTAGCATCAATCAGATTTTATACAAGCAAGTTTTGATTGATACTGGTTCATCCATCAATATCATCACTACCACTGCATTGAAACATCTCAACATTCTACCTTCCCACATTAGAGCGTCTACCTTCACTCTGCAAGCCTTTAACGATGTTGTATCTCCCATAGTAGGCACAATAGTCCTCCCCATTGAGGTGGGATAAAATACTATACCTACATTGTGCTACATCTTAGAGGGTTCAAGATAGTACAACATACTACTTAGAAGGCCATGGATGAGAGCCATGGAGTGTGTACCATCCATAATGCATCAGTGCATTAAGTACATTCATGAAAATAAGGTCCATGTAGTTCAGGCTGACCTAGATCCCTTTAAGTATTATAAACCAGTGGATCATCCACAGGAGCCTATTGTGTCACCCATGCATCTGAACACTAAACCTAATGATGTTATCCAGAGTCCAGATGCAACCCCATAGTTTATCATGAAGTTACCTTCACCACCACCATCACCATTGGTTTCACCCATTATGCCTCCATATTCGGTTTCTCTAAGCAAGGAGAAATTGACTAAGACAACCATAGAGATGCTCACAACTATCTCAAACATGTCATTAGAAGACTTTCTTACTCCTATAAAAGGGGAAGAACCCATTGTGGTTATGGATAGATCAGATCATATCATACCATCTTCATCCACCACGTCGCAGGTCATAGTTCATTCGGACGAAATTGAATTCAGAGAGCATATAGAGGCAAACATTACGTTTACACCTATCATTGAGTCCATTGAGGATTTAGGTCGACCTCTTGTCGAGTTGACTACCCATTGATCCCATCCTTGATTCTTCACCTAAACATGAGGAAAAATCAGTTGTCACAATTGAAATAGAACAACCTCAACAAGTTGAGGAGCCACCCACAACTCATCCAAATGTTGAAGCACCTTCTCACGAGTTTGTGGGGATGGTTAACATTAAGTCAGAGGGTCGAGTGACTCTAAAGCAGATAAAACAAGAAATGATGCAATCAGATGTTGCTTCCACATCGAAGGGGCCAAAACCATTGAAATTAGTCACCCCTGACTCATTTCTCATGGTGCCTCCTCAAGAGCAAGAATAAGTGCCTTCCCCACATCAAACTGGGGGTACTCAGGCTTGCACAGTTCAAAAATACAAAGTAAAACAAAAGTATGAACTGAGTGATCAACTAGAGCATGTGGATGCCACTATCAAAGTGGATCATCATGAAGCATCCACATCATCTCAAATGAAGGAAATGGGTGATTTACATATACCTGGGGGTTTTGTAGCACCCACTCTTCCACCTCCTTCAATCGATGATGGTATTCCAAACCCATCGCTAGAAATACACATGAGAGCCTTATCCATATTGGAGCATATGCAAAATCATCTGTATAACATAGAGGTATAGATGGAGCAACAAAATGAGACATTGCAATTTATCTTGCTTTACCTTGAGAGTTTGGAATTACAAAAGCAACCCCCAACCAAGGCCGAACCACCTCCTATTCAATCATAGGAAAAGCCTCAACAAGAGCAAGCACCAAGTCGGCTGCATCATCAACCTAGCAAATATCCCCCATTGCCTGAACCTGAGGTATCAATTTTCAATCGATTAACTACTACAAACGCCATCACCTTACCTGAGGTTCAACCTTTAGATCCAAATCATCTGAAACCCTAGGGATATGAGGAGGATGAGTATTGTGTATACCATAGACAAAATGGACATGACATTCAATCATGTCATGGTTTTAGAGCCCTAATACACAACATGCTCAATAAAAAGCAGCTTTGGTTTGTCAAACAAATAATGACCATAGTCAATAATCCATCCCTTGCACCCAAAAATCAAGAAGAGCCCCCTAAGCAAGCAATTAAAATACCTAGGGCTCAACCTAGTCATCAAACTAAGCTAGCATGGGCTGAGCACCCAAAATAACAACAATGCATTTGGACTCCTTTAAATGAGCCCATGTCAAACATTTTTCAAAATATGTAAGAGGCGAAGGTCCTCACCTTACCTAAAATACACCCTTTAGACCCAAATAAAGCTAAACCTAAGGGCTATAGGGAGGACCATTACTATATCTATCATCGAATAGAGGGCCATGGCATTTGCAATTGTTATGGATTCAAGAATGTGGTTTAGGATCTCATAGATAGTGGGGCTTTTCCCATAGATGGTTCATCCATAGTACCTCAGCCTACCAAAATAGAGGCCACATCATCCCAGTTGTGACCCCAAGGTCATCCACCACCTCATAGGACCAACAAGCCAGCTCATCGAGTAGTCACATTTTAGATGACTACTGCGACCCTATTTCAAAATATTTACGAGGCAAATGCATTCGCGTTACCAGAGGTCAAACCTAGAGTACCTAAACTTGGGTCACAGGATGAAAGCCTCTATTGTGTCTACCATCGTATACATGGGCATGACATCCATGGCTTCCATTCATTCAGGAAGGTGGTCCAAGACCTACTAGAATAAAATGAGCTCCGTGCAGATGGTTCACTCATTTTACCCCACCAAGACATGGGCACCTCACAGAGGTCCATGCCCCAATTGGGAGAGTTGATTTCTATCACTCTTCCTAAGCATTCTGATTACATTGCAGTGGACAACATGCACATTGGGGGTCCTCAAGGTAGCATACCTTCCCCACCATCCACATCAAGTTCAATGAAGCAAAGTGAGGATTCTAAAGGTATCACACCTTCCTCACTTTCATTGAGTGGCACACACACTAGGGGTACCTAAGGTAGCATACCTTCTCCCTAAAAACATAAAATACAAATAAAAAAATCATAAAATCATTTAAAATTCAAAAAATCAGAAAAGCATTTAAAATCCAAAAACAAATCAAAAAGCAATAAAATTCAAAAACATTTCAAAACATCAAAAACACAAAAATATTTACATTATGCATTTTCATTTTGCATATGCATTCATTTAATTGCATTGCATTAGGTATTTTCATCCATTGCACTTGCATTAGGATAGGTTGTGTTTACAATATTACAAATGACACCATGTTTGTATCTTAATCATGCATCTATTCATCATCATCATCCATCACCCTTGTGAGTAATTGTGTTTTTCAACACAACCCCTCCTATTGCTATAAGGAATATACTAGGGTTTTTCGGTCATTCAACCATACCTAGTGATCTTCTCAGATTTTGTAGAAAGCTATCTTCACTTTTGGAATATGAGGTCTAGTTTTGATAGCACCTTGCATATGTCAAAATCCCATCACAATTTAAACATTAACAATCCTAGTTTGAACAAGGAAATATGAACACTACAAAGTGGTCCTAGTCACCTTAAGAGAAAGGTTTTTACTTGCTCATCTTGTGATGTGCATGGTCTAGAGTGTTGATCATTGACAAAAGGACAAGCTCCCCCCTACCCAAATAAATCCCTTGCTTTCATACAAAATAAGAAAAATCCAAAATCAAAGCAAAATAAATAGAGATTTTCATCAAAGCAAATCCCTTGCTCAAAAAAAAACAAATGCAAAATAAATAGTGATTTTCATCACTAAGCATGAGCAAGTATCCCAAAAAATGAAAAGAAAAGAAGGGGTGAAGAGCTTGAATCCCTGGAATGGTCAGTACTTCAAAGCCATTGAGTGATCCCCATTACAACAATGGGTTGAATGAATCCCACCTGGCAATGGGGTAGTTCTAAGCAATTTACAAATGAGCTAGCTTTAGGTGGCTTGTATTACCTAGTAGTCTAGTCCAACTGCGTCCAAACTTAGGATCATGATGAACATTTGGTGATCCTCATTACAACAATGGGCTGAATGAATCTCGCATGGAAATGAGGTAGTCTTATGTCTCATCTAATATATTCATTTGTACACACAGGGATAATGAATATCTTGGTCTTCATAACAAAAGCTTTTATCTTTCAAGAGTCTTGTGTAGTCATTATACAACTTTTGATTAATCAACTAGGGTGTTTGAGTCTCATGGAAACCTCAAAAATCCCTTATAGCAACAAATCATCTCATCAATCAATCATCAATTTTTCCTTATGAGGTTTTGTTTATTAAGGGGTGTTCATGAAATAGGATAGATATCGGATGGATATCAGCAATGATATTTAGATGACCACTGACTATTTTGTGCATATATTTTAATTTACAGAAGCTTATAAGGAAAACCATACATCTCACATCATCTCATCTCACATATGGATGCTAAAATGATTAATTATTATGATAAGAGTTACCATTTTCATTCATGATTTTTATACATTCTGTGGTGTCATCCATTAGTTTGTTAAACACATATTAGATTCATTCCTTATGTTTTAAGTGATTAAAGCATACAGGTTCATTTGCATTAGATCATCCTCATGTAATTAATGCATTACATTACACATCATCTATCATATCATATCACATAGATTAAATGCATAAACAATTGAAACAAATTAAACATGCATTTAACATACATCATTGCATCCATATATGCATACATAATAGTGCATCTATACATCTAGATCATAACATCTAATCATACATCTATCATCTAGCTAGTGCATGTCATCAATACATTGCATCCATATAGCATAATCAAAACATCATATAAGCATTGCATTCACATTTGCATCACATGAACATAAAGCAATAATATAATACACATAATGAGAAATAACAGAATATCATATATATGTGTAAGTGTAACAAGTACATGAGGTATAAAAAATACCCGTAGGCTACAACAGTGTAGGTCCTCAGACCTTACACTCAAAAATGATATAGTCATTAAGATATATCAAGCAAGACCTGCACCCCCTAAGTCACCTCCTCCCTCAGATCCCTCTATATGAGGTTGCATAGAGCTAGTACCCACTGATCTCTCTAATCGTTTCCATGACCTATGACTAGGTCATATTGAGGACTATCCAAAATCACTCTACCTACTTCAGTGGGAACCCCCTACTATAGATCGCTCTAGAAGAGTGCCACCTAGTATCCTGGTCTGACCCTCTAGAGAGGCCATATACATAGCATCCACTACCATCTGAGATGTGCTCTACTCTAGAAGATCCTGTAGGTGCCTAATATTTGCATCTACATCTAAACCTATTGGTACTTGAGTGATTGGAGTGGATGGGGTGGTCTAAGAAGTAGTCAAAATCCCTAGTTGTACACTGAGAGCATCTCTCTCAATAGTCCTAGCATCCAGCTATGCCTATAGTATATCCCTCTACATAGTGACCTGATCTATCTTGGTCTACATTGAATCCACCTATGCCTACAAAGTAGTCCTCTCCTCTACATATCCCCACCACTACCTTTGCCCTACTTACAACTAACTCTGCACTATAGCAAGAGAGGTATTCCGCTTCAAGATCTACCTATGCACTATTTGTAGTTGTACCCACATATTGTGTACCTAAGCCTACAATTGGGATAGCTCATCATTTGGGTCCTCCTCATCCCCCTCATACTCATCATGCAGCTCCTCCACCTATTCTATAGCCTATCCCCACTCCTCATCTACCCTGTGATGCACTCATCACCCATCATCTCCACCTCCTTTCACTATGGCCTCAACACTATCTCTAGCCTTGCATAGGATGCCACTACCCTACCATAGCTAAGTCATCCACCAAGTGTTATAGACCTCTATAGTCCACACATCTACTACCCCTATATCTATTATGGGATCATCATCTTCCTCTGTAAGAGTGGTAACCTAAGGCCACACGAGCTGCGTCTCTACCTTCAAGTGGTGGTAGAGGACTGACTCTCTGGCACATCTTACCCAATGCCAAACTAGCTAGTAACCTGGGAGAAATGAAATAACTCCCTCACCCTGGCCTTGTTCCCAATGATCTATTTGTCGCACCTTGTTTGGGCCAAGTACCTATCTATATCCTCCAAAGCCGAGCAATCCAAGTAGCGTCTCCATATAATATGACCAGCCTATAGTCCTGTTAGTGATCTCATATAATGATCAATATTCCCAGCATGATATCCACTCTAACGTGTCTCTAAATCCCATGGTCTTCGGGAACCATAGCACTGTGCTACCACCACTACTACTATAATATCGATAGGCAATCCACTAGGCATATCTATCTAGATATGCTCCCACCCCCAAATTTTTAGAAGTAAGCTACACCCAAATCCAACTTGCCCTTGTCTAGTAATCTGGTATAATTCATCATAGATTTGGACTAACAGTGTGCTCCCCCACACCATAATCAATGGTGTAGTGCTATTCAGTAGGTCCTGAACCATCACCAAGATGTTCCATGGGAACCTCACTCCTGAAGTATTTGGTAAGAGCACATTATAGATAATGTGCATAAGTACAACTTGGTACTGCGAGAAGATATCCTCTCTAAACCAATAGGTAACCAGCATCCCACCATGGTCAATATTTCCTAGTGCCTCATTGTGTCTATCTCCAAAGAACCTTTGAAATACTGCCACCCTATTTATAGTTTCTAAAGAAGTGATATCCTGACCATCAATTGGGATCCTAAAAATATGGTAAACATCCTTTGGTTTCACCTTCATCTTGCCATTTGGAATATGGAAAGTGTTAGTCCTCAAATCCCATCGATGGACTAGAGCTATCAGGAAGATCTGATCTGACATAATTGTTGACAATCAAATGATATAATTGAGGTAAATCACCCCAAACCAATCCCGGTCTACCTGATTCATATAGGGTAGTAGCTCAAGTAGCAAATCAGGCTCTTGTGCTCTTGCTGTCAAGGTCTAATTGTGCAATTCAAGAATCATAATCAAGATAAGCAAATTTAAAAAAAAATCAATCAAAAAAACTAAAAATTTGGTTAAGGTTTCTTAGCCACCACAATTGGCACTAACGTCGTCAATGTCTAACCACCAATGATCATTTTTTTGACCATTGGGGTTTGAACCTAGTCATCCACAATGACAATAGCCCCCAATTGATAGATAGGGAGCCTCCATCACCAAAATTTGCTATAGGAAAGACCCCATGCGAGGTCACTTCCCATCCCAAAAATAACCCAAAAATTAAAAACCCACCCACTAAGCTAACCTAATGCTAAATCTACCTAAGGTGAGGCCCATTACCTGCAGTTTAGTGAAGTTCATTTGCACTCATTACTTAGTGAGGTTCATTTTATTAATGCATAAATTCACTAAAGAGAGATGGAGAGTCTACCTTAGGAGCTCCGGCTCCACCACTAGTAGAGGCCTCAGGCTGATCCACCATGGTGGTCAAGGGTAAGTTTGACAGTGTTTCGTATCAAGTTTATCTCTCTCCCTCAGAGCTTGCCTATCACTCAAACTAGCTGGAAATAATGAAGAATAAAAACCCTAATTTTTATTTTATATTTTCCATGTTTCTCCCAACCACTGACATCGATACCAGGTATATATTAGGGTAATGTCGACCACTGACGTCTACAGTGGCTAAGGAAATTGCAAAAACCAACCATGGCTTTCTATAGTGGCTAAGAAATAGTAATAAATGCTCTCATTTTCTCACCATGAGGAGCTTCAAAAATGGAAATTTTTTTAATTGAAAAACCCCTTACAAGGCTACCTTGGTCTGAGAGACCATGAACAGGGTGTTCTACACCATCAAAGTCACCCGGGAGTCACACCCGACCCTGCACCAACATTATCAATTGGATTTTGGATACCCAATTAATCTTTTTGGTAGGGTGGAGATTTGAACCTGGGACCTCCCTTAGAGGATTGCCCTGTCCTCTCCAACTCACCTACAACACCTGGGTTTCAAAAATAGACATTAATGCATATCTATCGGTCTAGAATCTTTAAAATTCATCAAAATAACAAAAAAATCAAATAAAATTAAATTTCAAGTGCGTCTCATATCCAGTTATTTACCATATACACTTGGCGATTGTAGTGACTTGTGCTCCATGTAATCTACCAAGATGATTAAACTACCATAAGTCTATTTGAACCAAATTATTCATTGTTGACTTGAAATATCCTCACTTCAATCTCAAATAAGGACATGGAGGTAGGATTGCCCCACGGTAACAAGGTATTCATTTCATTTCTCTTATGAAGTTTCATCATATCATCGAAACATAATGATTTAGCACAAGATTAAATGTAATTTATATCATCTTTATTTACTAAGAAGACCATTGTGGCTAGATTGCTCCTTGGGATAGATATGTACAATTATTATTAACAGTTGAAATCACAATTTTAATAAGACCTGCCTGATAACAAATGCAATCATATTGAACTATACAAATTCAATCATCTTGGTCAAGCGACTCATTATTTTAATCACTTGTCCTTTCCTCATCAACTCGTCGCTTGAGGAGGTAGTCATAATAATAAATTCATAATCAAAATAAATAATTGAACACTCAATCATGTAAATCACATTCATCTTACAAATCATTATTGATAGCTATCACAAGCTTACCCTTCTGCTAGAAAAAAAGTATACATAATGAACTAAATCTTTGGTAATCTATTTTTTGGTCATTGTCATTCGAAAAATCCATACTGATTTCATGTAGATCATGTCTAAATATTTACTCAATCTAAGCCTTCCATTCTGTTGGAAGTAATGATTTTGAGATGCATCTAACATTGACCAAATCAATGAGTATCAATTAACCTATAATATGGCTTTAGGTGGTCTATTTTTGCTCAACATCATTTTTTCCACACAATGCATCCCAAAAAGGGCATCTGTAGATACCTAAAATACATCATGTTTAGGAAACTACTCATATGGGAACCTTTGTAGACCATATGAATGAGCTTAGACCTTTCCAATATTAAGAAGTGATTCTAATCACTCATATAGGGCATTATAAGCCTATGCAACCTTAGTCACTGATGTTAATAGCATCTAATATCCCAGCCACTAATGATCAGAGCGACTAAGTGCTATCCACAACTGTCGATAGCGGATAAGGGTAGCCATACCCATAGCTATGCTAAGAAATATCAACTAGCCTTGTAACCAACTTAGGCTCCCTAAGCCAAGAAAAATCATTTGCAACTAAATTTACAATATTTCTTGAATGGTTTGAGTTGCGAATATTCTGGAGGATTCTTCCTAACTGCTCAGGCCAACTGATCTTGATCTTGGCTTCTTTGAGAAGCCAAGATGAGGACTTCAAAAATTCTATTTATAGCCTCCCAAAGAGATGGATTGAATCCCAAATTTATTATAGCGAAGCCCTACCAAATTGGAGAGAAAATTTGTGTATCCCTTAAGGAGTGATAAAATGATGTCCAATTATAGAGAGACAACTATTGTTATTTCAATGGATCTTCCAATAGATTGAGGAGAAAACTTGCAATTCTCAACCAATCAACCATGAATACGAAGCAATCCACCACCAATTTAGTTTTTTGAGACACAGGTGACCCTTGACCATCAATTTTTTAAGGAAATTGAGTATCAACAAGCTAGAATTAAGAGGTAGAACACTTCTCTTGTGGATGATGTTTTCAACAGTGGCTAGCAGAGCCAACTGCTATGAGCGATAGTGGTGAGGGTTTGATGAGCTCATTTCCTTTATTTAGTTATAGATTTCCTATTATTAACATGTATTCAGATTTAACTAGCATAGATTAGTTGTCTTTATTGCATTTCCATGGTTCATTATTAGTTTCATAGGCATATTTACTTTCTTTTACATGCTTTCATACATTAGGTTCTTGTTGGTCACGAATCTGCCACAGGAAAGGATTTTTACAATTGCGCCCTAGACCCGGCCAACATTGAAAGGCTGGAAGCAAGAAATGGCTCCCAGACCAATCTCCAGTGGGGTGGTTCCCTCTACTATTCTAAAATTGGGTTTAAGATAGGGTTCTTTGGAAAGAGATCTAAAAGGTTACAGAAAGAAATGGGAAATATGGCCACAGGCCGAAGTGATGGGATCAGAAAAACAACAGCAGGAAACTACAAACGCAACAACAACAAGTAACATAAGAAATCAGCTTCATCTTCGCACAATCACATGCCGCAAATCCCTCCAAACCCACATTCCAGGAATTGTACCCTGACCGCAATATTTAAATCCAGTATGCAGAATTTAAATGTAATAGCAATGCAAGAGTACGAATGCTATTAGAAATGCGAGAAAACAGAAAAGAAATTCATCCATGCAACGCTTGAAAAATTAGAAATTGATCCTTTTATTCCCGCAGATACAATTCCAGTTTCTAGCAGCAAGTTTTTCCAACCTTTGTAAATGAGAATTACATTGGTTTTTATAGAGGTCCGTCCTCTTTGCAGCATTAAATATTTAAAACCAACCTTCTTGAGATCTACAATTATGCGAAGGAAACGAGGAACATGATCCCCTTAATCGCAATCTCGAAGAAATAAAAATTAAATGCCATGAAACGTTCGCGGTCCTTTATTAAATACGATTCTTCGAACATGTGCATGAAAACCGTTGAATTAATCCACGAACCGCAGCTTTGAACCAATAAATCCTTTAATTTTGGTGGCCTGGGCACTCTTCGACCTTAACCGCATCGGAAATCCACAAAATATTTAATTCGGGTCAGCATTAAATCATCGGAAACCAAAAATATCTCCTCGGCCGTTCATACTGCACTTGGCGGGAAAACAGTTACAGGTCGCGAAAACGCGACGGGTCGCGAAATCGTGACATCTTATAATGCCGTACGCTTTGACCGCCGTTGACCCGCGAAAATGGCACATGTAGCGATTTCGCTACGTCTCCGGCTTCCTCTTCGCCATCGCAAGCTTGCTCCGCGAAAACGGAACATGTAGCGATTTCGCTACATGTTTCCGTCGCCGTACCAATCGCCATTTTCGGTCGCGATTCGCTGACATGTCAGCGACGCGCTGCAAGTTTTCACTTTGTGCCTTTGCCGCCGACCGACCCGCGATTCCGGAACACGTCGCGATATCGCGACGGTTCCGCCCAACCTGCCTGCGTTGACTGCGTTGACCGCGATTCTGCAACATGTCAGCGCGTCGCTGCAGTTTTTTGACTTAACCATTTTTTGCTCAATTTTTCTCCTTTTTTCGCCCAAGCTGCATCAATCAAAGGTCAGATCCCCAACAATACACTAATGCATTAATCAATGAGAATCAATGTGGCAAAAATGCCAACATTCTTGGCGGCTCGCGGGGTATACAGCTCGCTGTATGCAAGAATCCAGGCCTTAGTCCATTGGGCACAGAGTCATATCCGAACAGAAGGCGGGCTGCTGCAATACATGTTCTGCTAAAAAATTGAAACTGGAAAAAACCTGCATATAACTGATTATGAAACGACTAATGGAACGCGATGATGGAGTGAGCTCTTGCGATTGCGCAAGCGGTGACTACAAATGGAGTGATGAAATGAAAATGAACGAAGTTATGGAGTGGGAATGGAACTAGGAAAGCTGTGAAATGAAATGAACTAGACTGTTAGCAAATGCGTAAAATACTAAACTTAGAGGAAAGGGATAAGAAGGGACGGGGAAAAATAGAAAAGGGAAAAAGAAACAACAGTTGTGGCTTATTTTGTTTTAATGCAGAAGAAAAAGAAGGAAGAAGATGAAGAAAGGAAAGAGAGGAAACGGGGAAGGGAAAAGAAGAAAGTGCTAGAAAGCCACCAAACTGTTGGGAGGAGAAAAACAAAGGAAAAACAAGCATCTACGGCTCGCAGGCAACAAGAGCCGAGATGAACAAATAAAAACAATACCACTTTTTTTTTTTTTTTCTTCTTCTTTTTCTATTTTTTTTTGTTTTTTCAAAATACTATATACAATAATTCACGACATGATTGGCATGTCGCCACCAGACATCCAATCTCAGAATGTTATCCGGTAAATCTGCAATGTCCCGACCAGATCTGATCATACTTAAGTCGGTCCTTGAAATTGGGCTGGCTCCTTCCTGAAGTTCTCCATGGTGCGAATAGGATGCAATGCGGCAGATTATCCTTCTTACTAGTACCCACATGGAGGACTTCTTCAGGTATTGGATGTAGTGGCTGGAACCAACACCACCACTTTGCAGACTTTACTGGCTGTGGGTTGAGTACAGGCTCCTCTAACTCCTTGATGTGATCACAGGGCTCTTCAAGTGAGAAATCTGATTATGGGATCTCCTCAGGCTCTGGAATTTGCACTTGTTCTTCTACTTGGCCCATCTCTTGATGAAAGCTGCAAGCAACCATATTGTTCATTTCTGGAAAAGTGCTTGCATGTCCCAATCCTTGACTTTGGACGAGATCTGTCCCTTGAACTCCACATGACTGCATCTCAGGTTTATGCTCAGTATAAGGGATCTGGCATGAATGTGCAGGGTAAACAGGAGCAGCAACCACCGGAGAAGGTAATGGAGTTTCTCCCCACGGTAACTTTCTTGATAAGAGCAACAGCTGTTCCGCTCGCACTGCTTCCTCAAAGATTTGTGGGAACCGTTGTTCACTTGACTGCAGCAAAAAGAGACCTATGTCAGAATTAAAAGCTCGAACATAAAAGAGGTGGGCTTGGGTGGGTGATGGACGGATCTTCTCTGGAATTCTCTTCCAACTTATCAAGAATCGGACATTGAAGTCCGTGATGCTTTCTTGAGGTGCTCTCTTGATGTACATGAAAAATTGGTAGAGATCCAAAGAACCGTAGAAAGGATCTTCGTCAAATCTTTTGATCAGTGCTCCCGCTAGATCATCCCATGAGCTGATGCTTTGACATTTGAGCAATCAGTACCATTGCAATGCTCTTCCTTCCAAAGACTGAACCAGAAGTCGGATCATGACATCTTCGTGTTCTATGACATGGATCATGGACAGAATAGCAATATCTTCAACATGTGCCGAGCCATGCCTTCGGTACCATCATATTTTGCCAGGTTCTTCAGGGCACCTTCGGGAATTTCATGCCGAACTTGGAGATTCAGAGGGCCAGGATCATCCCATCTAGAAAAAACCCTCGCCTTTGTGGCAGTGGTCTGCGGAATCACGGCCATCGCCATTAAGTCAGAGTCGCCAGAAGAACATTCTTTGAATTTTTTTTTTTTTTTTAAACAAAAACAGGCGTCCACGAACAGATCTTCAACTCAGCAAAGTCGCCAGATGAACTTACAAATCTCCGCTGTGAGGCCAAGACAGCTCATCAAATCTTGAGACCTCCGGGTGTTAAAAGCGTGCCAAAACTGTTGGCACCGGTGGGGTTATCACTTTGGAAAATTATGCGTATCCCACCGATTATGAATTCTTGGAGACGAAACGAGTCTGTCCCATAGGGCGTGCCAAAAACTGTTGGTCACGAATCTGCCACGAGGAAAGGATTTTTACAATTGCGCCCTAGACCCGGCCAACATTGAAAGGTTGGAAGCAAAAAATGGCTCCTAGACCAATCTCCAGAGAGGGCTGGTTCCCTCTTCTATTCTAACATTGGGTTTAAGATAGGGTTCCTTGGAAAGAGATTTAAAAGGTTGCGAGAAAGAAATGGGAAATATGGCCACAGGCCGAAGTGATGGGATCGAGAAAAACAACGGCGAGGAAACTACAAACGCAACAACAGCAAGTAACATAAGAAATCAGCTTCATCTTCGCACAATCACATGCCGCAAATCCCTCCAAACCCACATTCCAGGAATTGTACCCTGACCGCAGTATTTAAATCCGGTATGCAGAATTTAAATGTAATAGCAATGCAAGAGTACGAATGCTATTAGAAATGCAGAAAACGAGAAAAGAAATTCATCCATGCAACGCTTGAAAAATTAGAAATTGATCCTTTTATTCCCGTGAGATACAATTCCAGTTTCTAGCAGCAAGTTTTTCCAACCT
The DNA here is from genome assembly GCA_028583015.1 of Wollemia nobilis. Lineage (NCBI taxonomy): Eukaryota > Viridiplantae > Streptophyta > Pinopsida > Araucariales > Araucariaceae > Wollemia > Wollemia nobilis. Next base: position 3,450,333 of record JAQPPZ010017206.1, on the reverse strand, counting down.
TTGTAAATGAGAATTACATTGGTTTTTATAGAGGTCCGTCCTCTTTGCAGCATTAAATATTTTAAACCGACCTTCTTGAGATCTACAATTATGCGAAGGAAACGAGGAACATGATCCCCTTAATCGCAATCTCGAAGAAATAAAAATTAAATGCCATGAAACGTTCGCGGTCCTTTATTAAATACGATTCTTCGAACATGTGCATGAAAACCGTTGAATTAATCCACGAACCGCAGCTTTGAACCAATAAATCCTTTAATTTTGGTGGCATGGGCACTCTTCGACCTTAACCGCATCGGAAATCCACAAAATATTTAATTCGGGTCAACATTAAATCATCGAAAACCAAAAATATCTCCTCGGCCGTTCATACTGCACTTGGCGGGAAAACAGTTACAGGTCGCGAAAACGCGACGGGTCGCGAAATCGTGACGGGTCGCGAAATCGTGACATCTTATAATGCCGTACGCTTTGACCGCCGTTGACCCGCGAAAATGGCACATGTAGCGATTTCGCTACGTCTCCGGCTTCCTCTTCGCCATCGCAAGCTTGCTCCGCGAAAACGGAACATGTAGCGATTTCGCTACATGTTTCCGTCGCCGTACCAATCGCCATTTTCGGTCGCGATTCGCTGACATGTCAGCGACGCGCTGCAAGTTTTCACTTTGTGCCTTTGCCGCCGGCCGACCCGCGATTCCGGAACACGTCGCGATATCGCGACGGTTCCGCCCAACCTGCCTGCGTTGACCGCGATTCTGCAACATGTCAGCGCGTCGCTGTAGTTTTTTGACTTAACCATTTTTTGCTCAATTTTTCTCCTTTTTTTGCCCAAGCTGCATCAATCAAAGGTCAGATCCCCAACAATACACTAATGCATTAATCAACGAGAATCAATGTGGCAAAAATGCCAACAGTTCTTTATGCTTCATTTGCAATTTTGCATGCATATTTAAGCTCCTTTGTATATTTAAAGCATTAGTTCATGCTTTCTTATAAATATTTTAGGCATATTTATGCATCTTTATACACATTTATGCTTGGATTTATGATTTGCATTAAAAAAGACACAAGCCTCATTTCGAAAGGCCTCATATGTTGCTAATCTTACTTGATGTTCTTTGTGTGCATATCTTAGGGCATCATAGAGCAAAGGATAATAAATATATAGTTTCTTAATCTAAAGATATGGAGGTGGCTAAGTAATCCCTCATATAAACAAAGTGGTGAAGTCATGAAGATATTGTGAAGCACATCTTTTCCATTTTGGGGTCATTTGCATTTGTAACATTGTATCAATATTTGGTATCCCTTAGAGGGACGAATTGTAATCAAATATTCATTTTATTAATAAAAGAGTATTCATTATTTTTATTTCCTTTTGTCAAATGATTACATATATTATATGCTTTCAATTTCTTATCATGTTACAATAGCTTTAGATGTGTGGTTTTCAAAGCTTTACAAGTGGCAATCACGATCGGATCGGTCTATTTTATTGATTGTTAGCTCATGTTTTTCTATTTTTATTATTGCAGGTACAACCACTCTAAGCGATAGTGGATAATAGTCCCAATCACCAAAAATGTGAGTGGATAGTATCATAGTTTCCCTTATTGATAGTGGCCAACATAAAATATAGTAAAAATAGTATTCAACATGTTTCTTCATCAGATGAGGATTCCATGGTAAGGGGTCTCTCTTTTTTTGTTTTTCTATTTATATTATGTTTGTGTGAATACAAATTACATAATTAAGTAGAAAACATAGAAACAATTAAGGGTACTTCATAAAAATATGATATTTGTTGCTAGCCACTGCTAGGAATAGTGGTTTGTACTATTGGCTGCCCTAGAATCTAGTGGCTAGGATTTTTTATTGCTATTCTATATAGTGGCAAAGTCTATTGCCTACTATACATAATAGTGGCTACTATTTAATATGTGTGTTTAGGTATACTTTCTTGAGGCCTGATAAAATTCTATTTTCTTGATTAAATTTGTATTTGCATTCTCTAAAATTAAATAGCATTTGATTGTGCATTCTCTAAAAATAAAATATACCTTCTAGGCATATAGAGAAAAAACATTTGAATAATTCTTGATGCATATTTATTTCATGAAAATTAAAAATAACACACACACCATGATCCAAATTAAACATCAGTGGCATTGGGCCTTCTCATACAACCCACTGATCAAGACCAATGATGTAAGTTTTTACCACTCGGTTGGCTTGTCTGACATTGTATCATCAACACCCATCCATGGCCAAGATCAATTCAAGAATTTTCCTATCCATAGAAAATAAAACGTACTCTTATTTGGAAGGTATATCGCTACCTAGGGTGTGTTGGGTTAGAAATGGTAGTACCTATGCTCCTTTAATGGGTATGGATTTTATATCCATAGTTTGGTGGGTAGACAGCCTGGATGTCATTACTGGGTTTGTTGATGTGAGTGTATAGGTGAAAACCTTAAATAATCTAAGAGTTACATCAAACATTGCAAAGCATGATAAGAGTTAGATTTTTTTCACAACAAATCAAAAACACATAAAAAACAAGTTTTAGGAAACACAAATAAAATTTAAAAGAGATAATCATGTTGTCTACTTTGTGTGTTTCTTTATTGTTTGGGTAATCAACATAAGATCCTCGATTTGGGACCAAATCCTATTTTTTCAAAAAAATAACAAATAAAAAAACCCTAATTTTTCAAATTAAATTGCTACTTTTTTATTCTACATCCAACGAATCAAAAATCATGCAAATCGGAGCTATAACGAAAAAGTTATGTTGGTTTTGTGATTACTCTATTTTGAGTGATTTTTAGGCCAAAATAGGGAAAACCTGCAATAAAACAATCATAAATAGCCCTAAACAACCCCAAAAATTACCAAATTTGTTTTGTTCTCTTATTTATCCCCTTGTGTACCTCTCATAATTTTTTAATACCTAGCTCCACATTTTCCCAAAATTCCTCAAATTAGTCAATTTCCCATGAGCCTTGATTGGTCAAATATTCCAAAAATACAAATTTTGATCCGGAAGTCACTTTTTAGAATCCTAACCCATTGTGATCAGCTCATCATGCTGATAATTTTGTATATAACACCCTTAACATTTTTGGAATTCAAAATCTTCTTTAGTGTGGGTTTCCTTCAGGATTTGCCTAGTCAGTACATCATGACAACTATGCATAGTCGACCTCAATTATGAGTCGACAAAGTGGAAAACTTAATAAGAGGCCCTCAGCACATCCACTATAGGCTTGAATATTTCACCATTCTCACATGACATCTTGATAGTCGTTGTGAAGCCATTTTATCACATAGGGGATTTTTGGAACAAAATCTGCCTTTGGATCTTGCTTGAGATCATTTGTCTAGTCTCCAGAGAAGGCTGGTTCCTTTGAGTTTTTTAGAGAAAAGGGGAACAAGAGATAAGGGAAATATAGCCTAAGCTAGAACTTTTCTCACGGTATAGATTAGACAACAACAAACATTGATGATGTAGAGTACTACTTTCAGAGTTTTCTTTATATCTTCTTATAGAAAACATGAATTCCTGAGTGTGACTTTTAGATGTTCGTCTAAATACATGTAAATATCTTTAATGTTCAACTCTAGAAACAAGTTTTATAGATGCACAGTCCAGATTTCAGAATAGATACATTATGAAACTTAGAATGAATAAAATTTAAAACACCAGATACATACACTTGCACACAGAAGTTTCGAAAGCCAAAAGAAGAAATCTTTTATTGCTTGTAATCTAGTACATGTACATCAAGCCTGTAAACATCCAAGAGTCGAACCTTTTTTCATGGTTGACTCACTCCTATTTATACCCTAAAAAGAGTATCTTCTACTATGTACATTTAATTTCTTCAATCAATTACAAGTAATTGTCTACAGTTTCTAAGAATATACAACGGATTTCCCGCAGATTGGATAGATTTCCTTCTGGCTAAATTTAGATGAGCCTATTATTCTACAATCATCCAGTGGACCTGCCAGGTTATAATCAACTGACCATTCTTCATAAATCAGCACCAGATGTCAGTGCATGTCCCAGTTGCCAAAAATATACTCTATTTCCTTGGCGAAAACCGGACATGTCACGAAATCGTGACACTCTTGCTTCTCTGCTTGCCTGCCCTTTTTGAGTCACGAAAATGCAACATGTCACGAAATCATGACATTTCCATGTCTTCAGCTTGATTCTTCTTCTTGCATCACAAAAATGTGACATGTCACGAAATCGTGACACTTCTGCCTCTTTGTTCTCTTTTGTCGCTTTTGGCCATGAAAATGCAACATGTCGCGATATCGTAACACTTTTTCCTCCTTGCTCCCTTTTGTTGCTCTTAGCCGTGAAAATGTAACATGTCGTGATATCGTGACACTTTTGCCTCCTTGCTCCCTTTTGTTGCTCTTAGCTGCAAAAATGTAACATGTCGCGATATCGCGACACTTTTGCCTCCTTGCTCCCTTTTGTTGCTCTTAGCCACGAAAATACAACATGTCGCGATATCACGACACTTTTACCTCCTTGCTCCCTTTTGTTGCTCTTAGCCATGAAAATACAACATGTCACGATATCGTGACACTTTTGCCTCCTTGCTCCCTTTTGTTGCTCTTAGCCGAGAAAATACATGTCGTGATATCGCGACACTTTTACCTCCTTGCTCTTTCTCTTTGCTTTTGCCCGTGAAAATACAACATGTCGCGATATCGTGACACTTCTACCTCTTTGCTCTCTTTTGTCGCTCTTGGCCACGAAAATGCAACATGTCGCGATATCGCGACACTTTTGCCTCCTTGCTCCCTTTTTTTGCTCTTAGCCGTGAAAATGTAACATGTCGTGATATCGCGACACTTTTGCCTCCTTGCTCCCTTTTGTTGCTCTTAGCCACAAAAATGTAACATTTTGCCTCCTTGCTCCCTTTTGTTGCTCTTAGCCACGAAAATACATGTCGCGATATCGTGACACTTTTACCTCCTTGCTCCCTTTTGTTGCTCTTAGCCACGAAAATACAACATGTCGCGATATCGCGACACTTTTGCCTCCTTGCTCTTTCTCTTTGCTTTTGCCCGTGAAAATACAACATGTCACGATATCGTGACACTTTTTCCTCCTTGCTCTTTCTCTTTGCTTTTTCCCGTGAAAATGCAACATGTCGTGATATCGTGACACTTTTACCTCCTTGCGGTATTTTGCTTTTTCTTTGATTTTTAGCATATGGGCCACTTCGGTCTTCTTGGAAAATATGCAAAAAGGTGCATCAACTATTTTTTTGTAGTTAGTCACTTTTTGACTAACATTCTTGGTGCCTTTTGGGGGAATTTTTGCTCGCAAAAATAGATACCAGGCCTTCATCCATTGGGAAACGGAGTCACCAGCATAGTTGCGAAAAGTAAAATTTCGAGCGGACAAACAAAGATAAAAGAAAAAGAATGCACTTTGGAATATAAGTGATCTTTACCTTATCAGAACCTTTCTTTTACTTCTTAGGTATTTAACCTTTGTCTGAAGAACACAAAAATTCAATTCTGGGATCTGGTCCCAGCTATGGCTGCTGGGATTTCTCAGGTGGCTGGGACACTTCGGGAGCAGAAGAATGACCACTTCCTACGCTTGGAGGGATTCTAACAGGGAAACTTCCTCCCCAGGAGTGAGTGCCAGTTCTTCTTATTGTCCTCTGGAAATATTAGGCCGTAAAAAGGGAAATATTTACAAAACTTCAAACTTATAATATACTGTACATATAATGGTGATCTGTAGCTTTTACTGGAAATACAATTTTAGGTGAAAAGCATTCACCGTGATGGGTAGAACCCATCCATCTTGATATTTTAACTGGAAGGCATTGAATTGCTTTTCTAAAACAATTTCAAATGGCCCCTCCTAGAATGCATCAAACTTGTCATGGTGTCCTAGCTTTGCTTTCTTGACATTCCATTTTAATACCAGGTCACCTGTTTTAAATTTCTTGAAAGTGGTTTTCTTATCGAACCACCCGGTTGTTTTTACCATATGCTTTTGATGATGATCGTAGGCCTGTTCCCTAGATTCTTCAAGCTGCAGAAGTTGCATCATTCGGGCATCCATTGGATGACCTTCATCTTCGTTAACTTGGTTTAGCATCCTCAACGTGGGTATCTCCATATGAATCGACAGAACAACTTCTTTGCCATAAACCAAAGCATATGGCGATGTATTGATTGATTTTTTTATTGAGATTCTGTCGGCCCACAGGGCTTGATTCAGGAGTGAGTGCTTGATTGGGTATATTATCTTAGCCTGTAGGATTTTTAACAACTCCTATTTCATTAAGGCTTCAATTTTAGGATTCACAGGCCTCTGCCTCTGCCTAAAAGGTTTAGCTCCTTCCTCTAGTTTGATGGTATGTTGAATGACCTCTTTCTTGTACACTTTCAGATCACTATAAGTCCAGGCTATTATATCTGGATATTCTCTACATAACTATTTTATTTGTTCTAGTTCTACCACTGTACAATCGGTCCCCACTTTGATCATTTTTCCCGGTTCTAGTTCTATTTCCTTATACCGACGTTCATCTACCTTGATCCTTCGACCTACAGCTCTATCGCTATTGTCGAAAAGGCTCTCCAGGGTGATCAGTCCCCTAGGGATATGATTATTTTTTAGTTGAATAAGGCTCTCTTCGTCCTCTTCTTGTAACGCTCTTTCTGTAGAGCAATTCATCTCATGAATCAAAAAATCCAGGATCTGCTCGTCGTTTTCAAATACCTACCAAAAAATGTCCTTGTCGGGCACAGAAGGCCTGTATATAAGTCTAACTATTTTAGACTTCTGAATAACATTGCTGACTGGGCAAAAATTTGATCCTACTAATGCTAACAGGTCTGCATGTGTGTTTTTCTCTCTAGAAATGGATTTCATGTTTAGTGCTTCAAAATTTTCCAATAGATCTAACACTTTGTTTTTGTAAGCTCTTAGGTAATGTTGCTTACAAACGCATTTGCCAGTAACCTGTTTAACAATCAGCTCTGAATCTCCATAGATCAGCAGCTGTTTTGCACCCAATTTTTTAGCTTTCCTGAGTCCCAAACACAAGGCTTCGTATTCAATTGCGTTATTGGTGCAACTCCATGTCAACCTATATGAAAAGACTTTTTCTTTCCCAGTAGGCGAAATCAGAATGATTCCAGCTCCTGCTCCATTTTTGCACCTTGACCCATCAAAGTACAATTTCCATAACTGGTTGGCCGAATCATCTGTTTTAGGGACAACAATAGGGAGCTTTTTTGGTTTCTCAATGGAATAGCTTCCCATTTCTGTCTCTATCATAGTATTGAAGTATTTCATTGAAAAATGATCCTCATATTGGAGTTCCTCCAGGGTTTCTTCCATTAAATCAATATTTTCCAATTCCTCAGACATCATGTTGACGGTGGTTGTTTCCTCCAGTATTTCTACGTGGAAAGTAGATGGTTTTTCATTGTAGATCTTGACTCTTTTACCTTTGAAAGGTACCTCCAAATGAGAATAATCTAGAGACAGATAACCACCCATTTTGGCCATGAATTCTCTGGATAAACACATACCAAAATATGGTTCTAAGTCTACAACGACTACTTCTTGTATGACGACTACTTCTGGCATTCTGTGGAGTTGAATAGGGATATCTTTGATCACCCCGATAGTTTTTACTGGAGTACCATCTAATTGCAACACACCAGGATGACTTCGAGTATATTCCATCCCCATTATGTCACATACGGCTTTCGGCATCACCGTAGTTGCGGCCCCTGAATCAATCATGCAATTGTGAACTATCCACCCCTCCATTTGCAAGGATAGATAGAATGGGGGCGGTCTATTTTTCCCAGAGGTTGGCACCACATTTTCTTGTACGACATTTGAGAAGGAGGCATCATTTTTTAAATTTAGGGACTCTTGGAGGAGGTCAATCTGACCAGGAATTTGCAGTGCATCATACATGCTTATCTTGGAAGGAGTCCTCTTCATTTCTTCTACAATGTTGAACAAAAGGGTTGCAGCTGGGGATACCTCAGCACTCTTTTCCCTTCCACTAGTAGATGCATCGTATCTGTCTCTATAGACCTGTGTGGCTTTCGTTCTTTGCCTTTTTGTCAATGAAGGAAATCTGAGTCTTTCCTTCACTTGCTCTTGAGCCTCGCTCCCTTTTCTAGGAGGAAATTATTTTCTTGGTGTAGTCGTAGAAGTCTGAGGAGGGTCAGAACGTCCTTTCTCATTGGACTGGTTTTTCTGTGGAGTTGCCCTAGGGGCAGGAGGAAAACCTAGTGGTTGGAGTTCCTTAGGGTCGACTTGTAATGACTTTTTTCCCGACCTTGTCAGGACTGAGACTTGTTCCACGGAAGGCATTGCCAAATTGTGGTGGACCTCTCTGATTATGTTCACCTATCCCTTGCCGATTTCTTTGGCTCTTTCATTAATAACCGCTTGCACATGATGTTGATGAATCATGCATGAATCTTCTCCATGAGGATCATTGCAAGTGGTACACCAGTAATCAAAATTAGTGGGTTCTCCATTATCTCCTGTCTCATTTGCATACACCACATTTTTTCTCTCTTGTACCCTTCCACTTGTCGAAGCACCTTCCTTTTGTATCTGTGGAAATATTCTTGCTTGGATATTCCGTTCAACCTCTCTCTTTTTCATGGATGCCATTTCATTTGACAATGTCTTCATTGTATCAATTATGGTCGTGTATTGATCATTGGGGGGAGTTGATGCAAGGGGTGTAGCTGGTAATGCAAGGAATGTAGGAGGTGCGGCTATAGATGGGAGAGCCTATGTTGATGGGAGTATAGGCAGTTTAGAAATTGACGCTTGGGAAAGCTCTGGTACAATTGGCAATAGACTCTTTGATGGATATCTTTTTGTAGCGATGAGATCAGCTTCACCCTTTGCTACCTCTAAATAGATCCCAGGAAAAGTGGTTACACGGGATTGCCTTATTATCATACTGAGATCTGAATCAAAAGCCCTTAAGTAATAGCATATAGCTTGTTCTTCCATGGGTTTTAGGCCCTACGGTACTCTATCACGAGTTCTGGTAAATCTGATGTTGAAATCCTGGATTTCTTCTCGTGGATGCCTCTCAATGACAGTGAATTGATTCAGCAATGTGAAAGGATCTGCATGTATGTTAAATTCATCGACCAGACGGCCGAAAAGCACTGCCCAAGAAGTAATGGATCCAACGGGGAGCGCTCTATACCAATAGAGCATCTTTCCCTTCAAAGATATAACTAGAAATCTGACCATTACATCTTCTTGAGTGATATTGTAAATAGATGCTAGCGATGATACATCTAGACAATGCTCATCTGTTGTTTTGCCTGTTTCGTCAAAGGTTGGTAATGCTTTTAGTGCAACTTGTGGAATTTGGTGGTGTGCTCCCAAGTTCAAAGGGCCAGTTTGATTCCACACAAGATGGGTTGGGGCAGGGGCGGCTGCCATGATTGCTAAAGGAGTTACAACTACTATAGGATTGCTTGTAGATGCTCCTACAATGGGTGTTAAAGAGGTGCTAATGGTGTCGGGCGGATTTGATCGTGCGGCTAGCACAGGGTGTGCTTTTAGGCTTCCGAGATGTAGTTCAAAGAACTCAATAGGTTCTTCAGAGTTTCTAGCTCGGGATCTGGTTATCATATGGCTATATAACCAGAAGGTTTCTAGACAAGGTCTTTCTTTTATGGTCTAAATTGCAACGGAGTCGCCTGGTGATTTTTCTTTGAGATTTTCAAACAAAAGGCTCTTAAGGTAAAACACCAAAACTTATACAATATTGTGGGATTGCTGGTCCCACCGGGCGTGCCAAAAACTGTTGGAACAAAATCTGCCTTCGGTTAATAGTGTTGCACCTTAGACTTTGCCAACATTGAATAGACAGATCTTGCTTGAGATCATCTGTCTAGTCTCCAGAGAAGGCTGGTTCCTTTGAGTTTTTTAGAGAAAAGGGGAACAAGAGATAAGGGAAATATAGCCTAAGCTAGAACTTTTCTCATGGTACAGATTAGACAACAACAAACATTGATGATGCAGAGTACTACTTTCAGAGTTTTCTTTATATCTTCTTATAGAAAACATGAATTCCTGAGTGCGACTTTTAGATGTTCGTCTAAATACATGTAAATATCTTTAATGTTCAACTCTAGAAATAAGTTTTATAGATGCACAGTCTAGATTTCATAATAGATACATTATGAAACTTAGAATGAATAAAAGTTAAAACACCAGATACATACACTTGCACACAGAAGTTTCGGAAGCCAGAAGAAGAAATCTTTTATTGCTTGTAATCCAGTACATGTACATCAAGCTTGTAAACGTCCAAGAGCCGACCCTTTTTCATGGTCGACTCACTCCTATTTATACCCTAAAAAGAGTATCTTCTACTATGTACATTTAATTTCTTCAATCAATTACAAGTAATTGTCTACAGTTTCTAAGAATATACAACGGATTTCCCATAGATTGGATAGATTTCCTTCTGGCTAAATTTAGATGAGCCTATTATTCTGCAATCGTCCAGCGGACCTGCCAGGTTATAATCAACTGACCATTCTTCAAAAATCAGCACCAGATGTCAGTGCATGTCCCAGTTGCCAAAAATATACTCTGTTTCCTTGGCGAAAACCGGACATGTCACGAAATCGTGACACTCTTGCTTCTCTGCCTACCTGCCCTTTTTGAGTCACGAAAATGCAACATGTCACGAAATCGTGACATTTCCATGTCTTCAGCTTGATTCTTCTTCTTGCATCGTGAAAATGCGACATGTCACGAAATCGTGACACTTCTGCCTCTTTGTTCTCTTTTGTCGCTTTTGGCCATGAAAATGCAACATGTCGCGATATCGCGACACTTTTGCCTCCTTGCTCCCTTTTTTTGCTCTTAGCCGCGAAAATGTAACATGTCGCGATATCGCGACACTTTTGCCTCCTTGCTCCCTTTTGTTGCTCTTAGCCGCGAAAATGTAACATGTCGCGATATCGCGACACTTTTGCCTCCTTGCTCCCTTTTGTTGCTCTTAGCCACAAAAATACAACATGTCGCGATATCGCGACACTTTTACCTCCTTGCTCCCTTTTGTTGCTCTTAGCCACGAAAATACAACATGTCGCGATATCGCGACACTTTTGCCTCCTTGCTCCCTTTTGTTGCTCTTAGCCGCGAAAATACAACATGTCACGATATCGCGACACTTTTACCTCCTTGCTCTTTCTCTTTGCTTTTTCCCGCGAAAATACAACATGTCGCGATATCGTGACACTTTTGCCTCCTTGCTCTCTTTTGTCGCTTTTGGCCACGAAAATGCAACATGTCACGATATCGCGACACTTTTGCCTCCTTGCTCCCTTTTGTTGCTCTTAGCCATGAAAATGCAACATGTCGCGATATCATGACACTTTTGCCTCCTTGCTCCCTTTTGTTGCTCTTAGCCGTGAAAATGCAACATGTCGCGATATCGCGACACTTTTGCCTCCTTGCTCCCTTTTGTTGCTCTTAGCCATGAAAATACAACATGTCGCGATATCGCGACACTTTTGCCTCCTTGCTCTTTCTCTTTGCTTTTGCTCGCAAAAATACAACTTGTCGCGATATCACGACGATTTTTCCTCCTTGCTCTCTCTCTTTGCTTTTTCCCGCGAAAATGCAACATGTCGCGATATCGCGACACTTTTACCTCCTTGCGGTATTTTGCTTTTTCTTTGATTTTTAGCATATGGGCCACTTCGGTCTTCTTGGAAAATATGCAAAAAGGTGCATCAACTATTTTTTTGTAGTTAATCGCTTTTTGACTAACAAGGATCTACTCATTGAGGTGATAGGTTTACCACATACATAGCAAGAACTAACATAGCTAAAATCTCCCATAGCGAGATGGAAAGTCATCAGTCTTACACAACAGACCAATCAGATCAGAAACCTAGGCCTCATGCAGTTCAGAGAGAGTAGCTACTCAAATATAAATCAGAGGACCTACACATTGAGCATCAACATTTAGAGCAAGAATACATGGAAGAGCAAAGATTGCACCACCATAAATGGGACGAGCACAAACGATATGAAGAAAGGATTTTCCAACAAAATTTACATGAAGAACAATCATGAAGGTTAACTCCTAAAAAGATACCCACACCTATAAATCATCGGCAACAATCAACGCGAGGTGCCCTGCACATCATCAAGAGTTGCCTCCTAGGCAGGTAGATAGTCGTTCTCCTAGATAGATAGAAAAACCTCTTTCTATCGATAAACAACAAATAGACATATTCAAATATCCCTTATCCAATCATGAGGCTAAGGAAGATCAAAAGGAGTATGTGAACAAGGTGCATATAGCCCCACCTAAAGAGGGTGGTAATGGCATGATAAATATCATGACAAGAATCAGGGAATTACCTATCTAAAGAACACAAGATTATACTGAGAGGGGGTGAACAGTATAAGACCACTTTTTACTTTTCTTTCCCAAACAATATTATGTAGTATATCAATGACAATACCAACAATAGTAATCAAAGCAATGCATAAATCACCATACACAATAGAGAAATCAATTTAACATGGTTCACCCAATGTGGGCTACTCCACGAAGAAAATCTTTCACTAAAATTTTCTCAACAAATATATTTGTAATTATTTCCCTATTATAATGTTTATGGACCTCTATCCAAAGAAGACACCAATCCCCTAATAAATTTTATGGATCTCTATCCATAGGAGACACCAATCTCCTTAGCTATTTTGTAGACCTCTATTCACAAGAGAACTCCTTATCCTCTGCTCTGGTTGGTGATCTTCTAGAATAATTGATGCCTCCACTACATTGACTTATATATCTCTATCCACTGAATACTATTGTCCTCACTCAGATGACCTATCCTCACTGCTTTATCTAATGGATCTCTATCCACTAGAGACTATTGTCATCTATACTCTGTCACCTCAAAATCTTGCTCTTAGTTCTATCTCAAATCTACACTAAACATAGTCCTTTGGTCCAGCACAAATATACTCAAACTCTATCTCTAATCTGCACTAAACATAGTCCTTCAATATAGAATAAATCTGCTAAATATCTATCCTCAAATCTGCACTAAACATAGGCCTTCGGTCTAGCACAAATCTGCTCAATATCTATTAGGGTACAATAAGCTAGTATATTGCATTACACTAGTTTAGTAGATTATTACATTTACTTTGTACTAATTACCATGCAGATATTTACTGTTTTAAATATCTGATGGTAGATAGGTTAAATCCTAAATATCCTAGGTTATCAAATCCAAACCTAACTCTACTTCTCCTATAGCACGTTTGTTAGCGTGGGTTAAGGAGATTAAGTTAGTATTCCTATTTTGTAACCTATTTAAACATTAGTCCTATTTTGCTAATGTTGGTTAATGAATAATTGCACTTTGTTCAATATTGTTCAACATTGGCACCAGAGCCAATCCCTATTTTGCTCACCTAAAGGACTAGTGAATGTCGAAGCACCCGTCGACCCATCACTGGCCAGGCCAACTCGACCTACCAGTGCCTAGGCATGCGCCCATAGGATCCACCCTAGCTAGGTCAGATCGACCTGCTAGTAGTGAGGCATCCTTGGCGATCGACCAGGGCTAGCCGATCCACCTAAGCCCGATCAGGCTAGGCGATCGACCAAGCCCCTAGAGTCGATAGTGATTCATTTTCAATGGGATCTATGATCGAAGCCTGAGGTGACTGGAGCCTCGACTCTCGCTAATGCAGCCAAGGCCCATAAAGCCACATGGGCCCAGGAGCCACATGGATTCATCACCGCTTAGGAGATCCAAGAGGGTAGGAGTGCCCTCCTCCTCCCAGCTGGACACACGTGGGACCCAAAATTAGGATCCGAGAGGGCAAGAATGCCATTCAATCCCTGACAACCTCAAGATTCATAAGGGCAAGATGCCCTCCAATCCTTGAATCTTACCTATCACATTGGGACATGTGGGATAGAATCAGATCGAACACGTGGTAGAAAACCACTGGACTAGACCCAACACTGACCAAACATGTGGCAAAAAGCCACTGGATGGGACCCGATGCGATGACACAACTGGCCCCACCCCCTGGTGTTATGTGGCGACATCCAAAAGGGTGGGCATGACACATCGATTACATGCAGGCAATCAACATTTGAGGGGAGGACTCAATCTTATAAATCCTTATGCATCCTAAATCAGGATGCATGTGGGATAAATACCACATAACAAATTAAGGGACACAACCACCTTAAATACCAACCCTACCACATTCATATCAAACCAGTCGATGGCTTGGTTTACCAATGCGGCCGCCTAGCACCCACGAGGGCACGCGATCGAGTCCCGACGCCTCCAAAACCAGGTTTTTTAAAAAACGCTTTGGTGTTTTTCAATCAAATTTTTCATTTTTCTAAAGTTTTTAGCTATATAAAATATTTGTTTTGATTCTTTTTTATAATTTAGTTAAAATTGGTTTTAAAAATTCAATTTTTAGCCAAATTGAATTTATTTTTTTCCAATTTTTTTCTTAAATTATAGGAATTTGATCTTAAATAAATATTTTTTCTTTATAAAACTTAGAAAACTTGAAATAAAACACCAAATCATTTTGCCTTAAAATTTTCATAGTCAAAATTGTGTTTTCTCTCAATTTGAGACAAAGGAGACATAGGAACCTCTTTTTTTGCAAAATTTAAAACCTTCATCAACATTTTTTTTGCAATAAACTCCTCATAAGTTCTATAGTTTTCTTCATTCATTTTTGGAGATATAAGACATAGAATCTCAACAATTCTATTTCAAAACAAACAAAAATCCATTATTGAGGAAGCATAAAGTCATCTCATTTGCAACAAAACAAAAATACTTTGCATTTGTTTTCTCCTTCAAGAAAGGAGACAAGACATAAAATAGCAATTTTTTTTTTGTAAAATTGAGATCTCGTAAACCAATTTTTTTTGCTCCTCATGCTAAATTGTTGATGAAAAAAAACCAAAGTCATGTGTCGACTGGTCTGGAAGCCTTTCAAACGCAGGTCATGTGTCGACTTGTTTTGAAAGGAGTGCTCGAATTTTTTCAAATTTTGTAAAAATTAAGGGGGGATAGAAGTCATATTTTTGTGATTCTATTTTTTGCAAAATTTTAAAGAAAATGGGGGGATATTTCAAAAGCAAGAAAGGTGCATTCTCGATTGTACTCAACACATTTTCTTAAAAATTGACTATACTAGGTGCATTTTCGGTTGTATCCGACACCTATAGTGATAATAATTTGGGTTCCTCTCTTTTTTTTATTATTGCACTAACAATCATGTTTTTTTTTGTGTGTGCAATTAAACAATCATATAAAACATTGAAGAAGCATTTCATAAAACCCAAATTTCACTACAATGTACTAAATCATAGGAAAGTTATAAATAAGAGTGATGGCCTCTTATGAAAGGTTCGGCACTTAGTTGTTTATAATTTGTATGTATAAAGAGTTCTTGAAGCAAGAAATACAACTCAAATTTTTGTTTTGCCTGTGGTTAACCATTTTGTAGAATATTTATGTATGAGTGGATGAATCTTTCTATTTTAGCTAGATGAATGTGTAGAGCATTAATTCTACTTCTTGGATTTATGCATATACTTATTCTTTGGTTATGGAATTTACATATGTTGGACCAAAAATTATTGAATATTATTATATCTAATAAAATTGGTTGGTGTGTTAGGAGTTTTGAATGATTTTGTTTCATGACCTTTGTGCACTTCTTGATGTTGCTTAATTTGTACCAGCTTAAGTTCAAGCTTCAACTATGTTTATTCCTTTATAGACCATTTTTCTCCATTGTAGATTTTAGCTATTTAGAATCTTATAGGAGCCAACCTTCTCTAGATATCGTTCATTCAATGTTGGCCAAGTCTTGGGTGCATAATTTACAATAGGTAGATTTTGGACCAATAGTTTATGTCATGCTCTATGGGACCAAATCCTATCACTCACATAGGTTAAATATTTGATGTTTATATTTGCCCTATTCAATTCAAAATAACCTGGTGACTCTGTTCGAAAGAGAAAATCTAGAAAAAAGCTTTATATCCATATATTGTTCTATCTGCTTTACATGATCACTAGACAAAAGGCTAAAAACTTAGAACCCTTAGAGTTTCTATAACTGCATCTAGGCAATTTTAGAACTTATCCTACTTTTTCCTTTAGATCAACATCATCTTCAGTACTCATTGGAGTTCAAACTAATACAACCAATCAATCCTCAACTAATATAGCTAATCTTACCCCTATAATCCCTTTTAGCATAGTAGCAACAATGGTTGTCAACCAGAATCAAAATGCTCAGAATTACCCAACCTGGAACCATACATGTCCCCTAAATTTGGCTAATCAGAATCCTATCCCACAAGAAACACTTAAATATTTGTCAAAATATGATGGTACTGGAAGGACAACCTATGAACATTGTTAGGATGTTGAATCATTAGCTGCTATTAATAACATTCATGAAGAAGATGTAATGATAAGATTGCTAAATATATCACTATAAGGGAAAATGTTTTACTGGTATAGAAATATTCTAGATCATACTATAACTACATGGGTTGAACTTGTTGTTAAACTTGTAGAATATTTTAATGGGCAATCATATCTTTTCTTCCTGCTTACACAATTTATTATCATACAAAAACATCCCCAAGAAGAGATAGTAGATTTCAACATCAGATTTAGTCGTACTTGGAGAAGAGTACCTGATGACCTCAAACCAAAAAATAAGCAAGCAATGTATTATTATATGAGGTATTTCAAATCAAATCTATGCATGATGATAAGACAGTCTCATATATTCACTTTCCCTCAAATTTTCTAGGAAACCCTAAAAGTAAAAAAAGACCTTAATACCATTGGGAGGTTGCCTCCTAAAATAATAATACCCATATTCCTAAAATTTCCTCAAGCATTCAATATGAGCACATCATACCTACTCCTACCCCTACATTTAATATTCCCAAATGGCCTGAGCCACCGACCATCCCTATTTTCTATATTCTCCTGCAATTCTAGCTTTGCCCTCGATCCTTGAAGTACTTACTTTACCGACTCCTGATCCCCAACTTATGGTTCTCCAAAAAATGCAAACTACTATGAAGAACTTGAACAATGAAATCACTTCAATAAAAAGGAGAGAAGCCAAAAGAATCTTCCATCCAAGAATATTCCCATAGGTAACAAGAGTTCAAGCTACCTCAACTAGCAGTATCCAAAGAGGTCAAGCACAATGTATGTAAATCAAGAGAATGAATCTTCCACATCCTCATATAAATAATATTATTGGTACTCTACATGCAATTATCTGCATGGTTAAAGTTCATGTATAATTCACCAACACCACATACAGAAGGTGGCCATTGAGAAAATAGAAAGAGCTTAGAAAGGCCAAATAAATATGATTATAGAAATAGGCCATAACTTTATGATGCCATTAGTGGAATAGGTTGTGGTCCTAACTATATCATGGAATAAGTCCTTTCAAGTTTATCCCAATGAGCTAAGCCCATTGAAAGTACCTTCATAAGTGAAGGATTAGTTTGAAAATGAAACTTCCCATGGTGCCACACCTCAAAATCTAGCTCAAAATCAAAGTGGAAACAAGCAAGAATGATGTTGCACAGAAGGAAGTTGAAAATTAGGAACAAGCAAGGGATAAATTGAGATACCCCTCTTTGAATAAGCATAAAATAATAGAAGCAACACAAGGATATAGGAATATATATGATCAAACTTCAATAGATAAAGATAAATAGTCTGATGCTCTGGTTTCAATATTATGGAAGAAATAAAGAAGACACCATCAAAGGTAAGCATGTATGATGCATTGGTGCTTCCATGGTAGATAAATTTGTTGTAAGCATCCATAAAATCAATAAAAAATGATAAATACTATCCTTAGTTGAATTTAGCTCAAGCCAGTTCAACACAAGAAACATGAAATAATATACCCCCTCCTTTCTATTTATCACTACAAATGGAAGGATGAGTAGTACATAATTGCATAATAGATTCAGGTGCAACTACTACAATGATGCCGAAATCTATATGTGATATCATGGGATTGGAAAATACCAAAAGTATTTTGAGAGTATTAAAAATAGATGGCACCCCATTCAAGACCGTGGATCAAGGATATCTTAATATTATTGCATAGAAAACCTTAGGTTACAGCCATATAGGAAGTGGTGTAGTAGACTTGGAGCCTTATTTCAAGATGTGTCTTTCAAGAGAGTTCACAGCCAAGATAGGAGGGTATTTATCCCTTGACTTATCACATATGGAGATCCCATACACAGGTAGAATGATCAAAATATTCAATGAGAATCCATCTTCCTTTCATATTGAGAAAATTGAAGATGAAAAACATGCTAAAAATGTTAGTATGTCTACTAAATAGATTGAAGTACTGGATGTGATGGAAGAATTTCTAGAAGAATCCAAACTAAATATCAGTTTTCCTTAAAATATTTCAATACCATGATTGAAATAGGGATTGGGGTCTATTCAATCACAAAAATTAAAAAGGTTGATACACCCACCCACTCTATCAAAATAATATTCCCCCACAAATCAGATTTGGAAAATGTTCTCTGATGGTGCCATAAGTAAAAATGGTGTTGAAGCATGTATAGTGTTAATCTCACCAACTAGATTTGATAGTCTTTTCGTATAGATTAACAAGTAGTTGCATAAATAATGCAACATATTATGAGATACTTTGTTTAGGTCTAAGGAAAGCAAAGATGAAGAACACAAGCTTATACTGAGAGGGGGGGTGAACAGTATAATATAACTTTTTACTTTTCTTTCCCAATAAATATTATGTAATATATCAACGAAAATATCAAGAACAATAATCAAATAAATGCATAAATCACCACACACAATAGAGACACCAATTTAATGTGGTTCACCCAATATGGGTTACTCCACGGAGAAAATATTTTACTAAAATTTTCTCAACAAATATCTTGGGAATCCTTTCCCTATTACAATGTTTATGGACCTCTATCCAAAGGAGGCACGAATCCCCTAATAAATTTCATGGATATTTATCCATAGGATAACTCCATCTCTACTCTAGCTAGTGATCTTCTAGAAGAACTGCACTGGCTTATGGATCTCTAAAAGTTGAAGACTCCTGCCCTCACTCAGAATACTTGTCTTCACTACCCTAGCTAATGGACCTCTATCCACTGGAGAATATTGTCCTCTATACTCTATCACATCTAAAGCTTACTCTTAGATATGTCTCAAATCTACACTAAACACAGTCCTTTGATCTAGCACAAATTTGCTCAATCTCTGTCTCTGATCTGCACTAAACACAGTCCTTCGATCTAGCACAAATATGCTCAATATATGTCTCTAATATACACTAAACACCATCCTTCGATTTAGCATAAATATGCTCAATATTTATCTCTAGTCTGGTACAAACCTATCCTCAAATCTACACCAAACTCTATCCTCAAGCCTTAACACAAAGCTTGACTCAATCACAAATCAACTTTGCTAGATCTGCCCTAAACCTTAACTCAAGGTTTAAACAAATCAATCAATCAATTATTCTCTCAAGTCTTCTCAAATACTTGCCTCAAATATATCTACAAGTCCTCTCTATAACTTGCTCAAACTACTCTTAAGTCTTCACCAAGACTTACCTCAAATCTTCTCAACAAGTCCTCACTAGAATTTTTCCAATATGCTCAAAAAGTCTTTACCAAGACTTATCTCAACTCTGCTTAACAAGTCCTCACTAGAACTTGTCCAATATGCTCAACAAGTCTTTACCAAGACTTACCCAATATGCTCAACAAGTCTTCCTCAAATATGCATTGTAAGCTTCCACAAAATCTTACTCAACTCAACTCAATCTATCACAAAAACCTCTTCAATCACACCAAAAAGTTTCACACCGAATCTTGTTCAATATCACAAAAATATATAGATAATTTTTAGAGACTCAATATGCTTCACACTCACAAAAATTCTCAATCACTTTCAATCTTTCTTTTTACTACTAAAACATATAGAGAATTGTTAGAGACTCAATATGCTTCACACTCACAACAATGCTCAATCACTTTCAATATTTCTCTTGTAACTCAATCCATAAATAAAGAACAATTTGTTTCACATAACTTGAACTATCACTTCAACACTTCCAACATCTAAGCTCAATAAACTCCACTTAACCAATCACTCAATGAAACACTCCTTGTTTACAAACCCTAGTCCAAGCATATGAACACCCAGTAAATTATTTCCAACAATGCTTATCAAACAATATTCACATAACAATGATACTCATGATCTTTCATAAACCGTAATCATGCACATGAAGGCTCACTAAATATTTCCAACAATTATTATCAAACAAGATTTCTATCATCAACCTTTATTCCAGAAAAACCTTCGACCATCAATATTGGATATCTCAAAACCAAACTTAACAATGCTTATAAAACAATCATTTTCACTCCAACTTAGCATTCACAACATCCAATATGAAAATATTTTACTCACAAGGAATATGTACCCATACCTTTAATTTTGATAGAGATATCTTCAAAACTTGTCTTAACCACAATCAAATTTTCTTTACCAACACTAGGGTTAGGTTACCACAACCTATCTCAAGATCTCCATAAAATAATTTTCTCAAATATTATTGTTCATACAAAATAACAAATCCTTTTGTACACCTTATAATCTCCAAACTCACAATATTCAACTCAATAATTTCACCATAACACAACACTTAAAAATTTTCCTTGCACACCTTATAATCTCCAAACTCACAATATTCAACTCAATAATTTCATTAAAAAAAACATGCATAGCAAAACCCTTATACACCTTATAATCTCCACACCTTATAAATTTCAATCATCAAAAATCAAAATAAAATATTTTAATTTTTCTTTACCTTATAACTCCCCTAAGATCTTAACATTCACTATAATCTCAAAGCATTGAAAAATTGAATGACATACCTTTTGTTTGTTCTGCCCACAAAAGAAAACTTTGGTGGATTCGACCACATGACCTTTGCACTCCCAATGCCCTAGCTCCAAGCTAGCCCACCAAATGGGCTACACACACGCTATCCCACAAAACCTACCACCTCACAAAAATTCCAAACAAATCAAGCGACAGGCTCTTCCTCCAAAACATCGATCACGTGGATCGAACTGTGATCTCCTCCATGCAAACATTAGTGCTCTCCCAACTATCATTTGCACTATCACCATTGGTGGGATGCCAAAGCACTATGCAACTTTTGTTGTTTTTTTTCTCTCCAAACTCTTAAATTTTACTTTGCTCGATGTTTCTCTTTTTGCATTCGAAGGTATAATTTAGACTTTGCGAAATGGAAATTATTTCCTATATAAATACACATTCACCTCTTGATTTCTCACATTGGCCCTTTTGCAAATTTAAAAATTCGAATTTAATTTTTAAATATTAAATTTAAAAACCTATGCCTCTTTAATTAATTTAAATTAAAATTTTAATCAAAGGTTACAATATTTTAATTTAAATTAAACCTTTGAAAATTGCTCATGGGACTTTTCGATTTGGACTTCATTTTTCTTCACCTTGTTATTTGGCCCGAAATATTATAATAATAAAATATTATTATTTAATTTAAACTTGCTTTTCCTTTCTCGGGTTTTCATCCTTTGGGCCCTTTTTAGGCATTTAATATTAAAAATAAATATTACATTCTATTCCTTTCCAAGACCTTCTTACTTTTGGAAAAACTGCTTGATGTCCTTAATGATGATGACATTAAACCAATACTCCTTTGACATCAATGACAACAAAACTACTCAAAATTTCTAACAAAAGAATTTAGGGGTCAAACAATTGTAGATATATGGAGATTCATAATTGATAGTGAAGCAGATCACAAAGAATTGTATCAATAAGCAGCATTACATGAAGGCTTACTAAAACAAAGTGCGGGATCTATTTGAAGCTTTTGAGGCTCTAAATTTCAAGGCTATTCCTAGGGAACTTAATATTCATGCTGATTTATTAGCATCTATAGGATCCAACTATTGCCCAATAGCCAATGTCATAGAAAAATCTAAGATAGTAAGGTTGATATATAGACCTTCAGTTTCAGATAAAGACACCTTCTAGAAAGTCTTTTAAAATATGAACAAGTGGTATATTTCTTAATACATGAGATGAATTGTTCAAATGATCATGCTTTGGAAGATAAAGAAGATGAAGGATTGCTCCAGCTCAAGAACAACCATACAGTGGTTATGCATAAGGGGTCGGCCCCAAAATCTATTTATAAAATCAAGGTGAATTGTCTTGGAATCCCGACGAAATTTGTAGAAGTATACATGGCGAATTGCATTTATTTATCTCCAAAAATTTTCAAACCGTGGTGAATTTTTCTATGTTGGGGGCTATGAATATCGGTTTGCAAAATCTAAAAATGTATGACATACTTAAAAGCTTTAGGCCGATATGAAAGACTTTAGGTCGACATGATGATCGATGGCATGACGATCGATTGCAGGCATGACGATCGGTTGAAGAATATCGATCAATTATAGGCATGACGATCAGTTGTAGGCATGATGATCGACTATAAGAATACTGATCAGTTGTAGGTATGATGATCGATTATAGGCATGATGATCAGTTGTAGGAATATTGATCGGCTATAGGTATGATGATCGATTGTAGGCATGATGATCGATTATAGACATGATGATCAGTTATGAACATGATGATCGATGACATGCATGATGATTGGTTGTAGGTATGTCGATCGATTATAGGTATGCTGATCTAGTGCAGGTATGAGGATGGGTTGCATGCATGATGATCGATTGTAGGAATGATGATCATTATAGGATGATGATCAGTTGTAGAATGTTGATCGGTAATAGATGATCATACAGTATGATGATCAGTCAGAATGATCGGATGATGACATGATAGGAATTGATTGTAGAATTATGATTGTAGGATGTTGATCAGTTATGTATGATGATCATTGTAGGAATGATGATCGGTGACATATGATGATCGATGATAGGTATGATGATCAATTGTAGTAATATTGATCGGATGTAGGTATGATGATCGGATGTATGGATCGATTGCAAGCGTGTCGATGTGCTACAATAGTGTCGAGTTCCCATCGGTAGTAGTGGTGCATCTGTACCACGTGTCATCCATCCATTAAATGATTGCATGTAGAGGACACGTGTCACCCATCTAGGAGCTGATTGCATGTAGAAAAGTCTATATAAAGGGATTAACAATCATTTTTTACCTTTTCTATCATAGTTTTAACCATTTTCCTCTCATTTTAATGCATTCTTAACCCTCTTCCTCCACTTTTATCTTGGTTTTAACATTTTACCTTAATTTTTAAGTAATTTTTAACCCTTTTCTCTCATTTGAACCCTTTTCCACTGTATCTTCTTATCCATACTCGTACACCCTATGGCATCCCCTACAACCCTTGGAATGTTTAAAGTTAATTATAAAAACCTGGTTTACCCCCTGATTTTAGAAATTTTATCAACACCGGGTTACGACATGTCTTGGGTCACGGACTGTGGTCTTCGGGGTCTAGTTTCAATGCCACATTTTGACACGGACATTAAACTGGTGGAGAGGATCATTGCAGCTTATAATATGGATTCGGGTAAGGTAAATCTTGTCGTCGACAACAAAAACATCGTTCTTTCTTTCACAGCCATAGATGTCGCCAGATTGACAACATTGCCCCATGCTGGTGTTGAGCCTGTCACTTCCAAATACCAATTAACTGATGATGACAAACTCTACTTGGAGACCAACTTCAAAGTGCAGTCGAAATATTTTCAAGGTATAACTATTTTTTTATTTAATTGAATTTAAATTCTTGTCACTGGTGTACAATTACTGATTTTATTTTTTTGCAGTTACGTCCACCAAGTCCAGAAGGGGTTTGACCGTACCGACGATTGAAAATAAATTTCTTCGGGCATGTTGCAAATTCTTCCTTGCCAGACTCGTTCTGCAAGGAAGGCCGATAAAAATTCTGATGTGGGCCTTAGCGTATTTGGTCCATTGTATTGCACACCAAAAATTTGACTGGTCCACCTATGTCTCACATCGGATCAGATTGGAAATAGAGAACATGAAAACCCACGCTTCACCCTCATCGATAGTTAGCACATGCAATTATATTATTGTTTTTTTATGAATATTTTTATAATTTGTAGAACACTCCAGTACCAACATCTTGGCACTCAACCCTAGTCAATTTAGCCATGACAGAACAACAGGTTCAGGTAATTTTTTTGTTAATATTTAAGTAAATTTTTTTATTTTTCCATTGTTTGTCTTTTTGTAATTTTGACATTTTATACCAAACATAGAAAAGGGCATCCTCTTCCTCTTCAAAGCGGGATGTTGCTATCAGAGGTTATAATCTAGAGGAATCAGGAGACTCTAAAACACCTATGGAGGAAACAACACCACCGCTAAGGAGAAGATCAACAAGGAAACATAGAAGATCTAGTTCTCCTGATCATCGACAACCTCCACCTATGGTTGCACGTCCAGTGCCAATGAGCGTAGTTGCGCAAGAGGTTTCATCTTCGGGGAGTAAGTTTTAATTACTATCGAAACAAATTTTTTATTGTTTTTAATTAATTTTTTTTTTTTCAGATGTACAACATGCCCACATTCCATTTGCATAGGTAGCTACGCAAGATGTTTTTTCTTCTTCGGTAAGTGTTATAACAAAGTTTGCAACCAATTTTCATAATTTAATTTTATAACTAGTTTTTATTTTCTACCTTCACAAATTTTATAACTAATTTTTATTTTTATGTTTTAAGGTCCCTTACAACAATTTCGTCAACAAAATCAACAAATGTCGCCCCCTCCTCCACAATGCCAAACTCAAATGCGAGGTCAATGCTTCCTAGTTGGAAAACACATTCTTCCATCTAGGCCATAGAGAGAAGCAACACAACAATTTTTAGAGAAAGAAGCATCAAAGACTTTTTCAGGATTCGACCATATTTCTATTGCTAATTTTACTTTTAAGGATATACCGGAAGCTTCTGGTGCTGGGTTGGATGAAGTTCCACTTGATAAAGATTTATTTTTGCAAGATAACACACCCACTACTTTTCAACTATCAAAATTGCTTCAAGACAAAGGAAATGAAGGTGCAGAATGTTCAAGCAAATCTCCTCCAAGGGAAACAAGCACCCATCAGGCTCCTCCTCGACAAGAGGATGAAAGATTAAATATTTCAGAAAAATATTTGGTTTCTGATAACGTTGAATCTACAATTAAGGATTTACTACTTCCAGATATAACATAAATGAAAAAATGGGAGTATCGGGCCAAGGTGTTGATAAAGGAAATTAATGCCCGATACAATAATTTTTCAAAAAGAGAAAAAAAATTTTTTGTTGAAAATGAACCTGAAAATATGGAGGCTCTGCTACAACAAGTAAAATCTGGCATTGTGAAGGTGAATACATCATACACAGATGAAATTTTAAAGTTTATGATGAACATATTGGAGAACATAAACGGTGAGGCCCAAGCTTATTACAATGAATGGGCAAGTGATAAGAAAAAGGTTGTTGTTGTTGTAGCTGCAAAGAATGTTGTTGAGGTTTGACTTAATCACTTTTGTGTTCAAAAATTTGTTGTTCTCTTTTTTAAAATGTAATTATCTTTTCATGTTGATTAACTATTTTTCCTTTTTGCAGGTAAAGTATGAAAATCTCAAGAAGCAGGTTCAAAACCTGCATGACTATCTCAGGATGGCAAAGGAGTTCTTAAACGCTTCCATGGCAATGAAAAAAAGAGCACAGGAATCAGTTCGACAAAACAACATTTTGCGGAAAATCATTATCCGCAACGGATTGGATCTTGATGTTCTGCTAAAGGAGAAGGGTAAAGAAGTTCAAGGACCAACATCTGAAGATGTTGGCAAAGAAGAAAACACCCTTCTCGATGGATTGCAAAATGTTGAGAAGATCCTTGTCAATTCTAGAGCAATTGATAGTACTGTTACCCAACCCGAGAAAAGAGTCGTTGGAATGCAGAATGTGGAAATCGTGGAAGTAGTGGATGAGGAAAAAGGAGCTGAACATGGGAAAGATGAGGGAGGAGTCATTGCTATGGAGACTATGGAAGTCATTGAGAAGGCAAAAGGAGTGGTGGAAGGGGGAAAAGATTCTGAAGTGAGAAATTGAATTTTAAAACTTGATATTTCGAAAGACAATTTTAAGACATTTCATATGTTTTCATTTGAAAACATGATACTTGGTTTTAATATTTTACTATTACACTATTTACATTTATAATTGTGTGTTATTTTCATCTCTTAAGTATTATGGTGTTTCAAATATGCTTGAGTTTACGTAGAATATATGTATGCATAGGTATAGATTTACATGTTATTCAAAGTTATTCATGTTGTGATATAAAAATGAGTATTGTCTTGTGGATTCTGCTATGTTGTTTTTATATTTCAATTTTCAAATGAGTTTACGAAGGATATATCTGTGCATGGGTTTAAATTTTTAGTTTATTCAAAGTCATTCTTGTTGTTGTATAGAAAAGTGTTTTGTCTTTTTTATTATGCTATATTGTTTTCATATTCAATGTTAGTTTACGATGGAGATATTAATGAAAGGGTTAAATTTCAATTTCCATATATTATGCTATGTTGTTTTATATTTCAATTTTCAAATGAGTTTACGAATGATATATCTATGCATGTGTTTAAATTTCAGTTTATTCATATTCATTCTTGTTGTAGTATAAAAGTGAGTATTTTCATTTCTATTATGCTATATTGTTTTTATATTTCAAGTGAGTTTACAAAGGATATATCTATGCATGGGTTTCAATTTTTAGTGCATTCATAGTCATTCTAGTTGTTGTATAAAAATGTGTATGGTCATTTGTATTATGCTATATTGTTTTTTATTTCAAAGTGAGTTTACGAAGGATATATCTATGCATGGGTTTCAATTTTAGTGCATTCATAGTCATTATAGTTGTATAAAAATGAATATGGTCATTTGTATTATGCTATATTGTTTTTATATTTCAAAGTGAGTTTACGAAGGATATATCTATGCATGGGTTTCAATTTTTAGTGCATTCATAGTTAGTCATTATAGTTGTATAAAAATGAATATGGTAATTTGTATTATGCTATATTGTTTTTATATTTCAAAGTGAGTTTACAATGGATATATCTATGAATGGGTTTAAATTTTCATTTTCCATATCTAGAGTAATATACTACATGCATTTTTCATACATATGTAGAGAAATTTTTACTAGTTATGTATGTATACAAGGTTTACTCAATGACAAAGCATAAACCATAAAAAATCACTATATTTTGTCACATCATACAACTTATGATACTAATGATACATACAGACATACATTTAAAGTCAAAGGAAAAATAACTATGTTTTGTCAACATATACAATTAGTTCAATAACATAGCATCATTACGTATACATGGTTTTCAAATTTTCAACTTACTCAAAGTTATAGCTTAAATCATAAATTTTGAAAACATAGACAGTCCATATCATTAAAAAGCAAACATGCATAATAATTGAAAATTGAATGATTATATGATTTTTTCAAATCATTAAAATTTTACAACAAATCAAATACGAAAAATCTTTGATAATATGAAATTTTTCAAATCATTGACATTTATAAATGATATCAAATACGGAAAATCATTGATAATATGAATTTATTCAAATCACTAAAATTTTACAAAATGATTTCAAATCCAAAAAATCTTAGATTATATGAATTTGTCATATAATCATTGCAATTTTTACATTTCTGGAAGCTGATACAAAGCTTTATCGACTTCTCCAAAAGAACCGAGAATCATTTGTGAATTCTGCGTTTCCATAATCTCATCATCACTCCTAGTTGAATCATTTTCATCATTATCAATAGTATTAGAGAGACCTCTTCTTTCTGCTAGGGACTTCCAATATGTCAACGCTCTGTCATAGGGAAACTTACCCACCTCGTACGATGACACATACATTCTCAAACAATTTTCCAAATTTCTGTCCAACTTGTTACGAACTTTTGATTTAACAAAATTTAATGCACTGAAAACCCTTTCATCTTCAACAGATCCCAAAATCATTGTCTGACATAATTCATATAAAATAAAGTATTCACTCATAGTATCTTGTAAGACACTACTTCGATACAATTTTTCCAAAAACGCGTGATTGAACCAGTCTCATGTGGATTTTTGAATTGTGCAATTTGATTATCCATTGTTATTCCAAAATTGGTTGATTGATGTCTCAAAAGATCTTTGTTTAGAATACCATTGATTTCAATGCCATTTATTTCCACACTTTTAGAGAAATGTGTCATAAGATTACCCATATATTTTACAAACAACTCACTTCTACTACTATGGTCACCACAAGGATTCCAAAAATTAGGATTAACAATAGCCATGGCCTCAAGTGTCTCATCTCTCTTAAAACGATCTCTTATTTCACTTGTTAATGCATTTGCAATTCTTTTCAATTTATTCTTAGTGCTATCCAAAACCTCATCGAATCTAGAATGTGTAACGGGCACTTGTTCAACATCATCTGTCAGTGTATCTAATCACTTTTCAAAATGATATACAAGAATCAACTTTCCATGGATAGCAATACAAATATTATCGTTGATGTTGAACTTTAAAAAGTTGTTCGGTTCATTGACATTAATTAACGTATTCCAACTATCAAACTTGGGATCCTCAAAATGTTTTTCGGATAAATAAATCCTATCAATAATCATACATATTTGTTTTCTCATCCTCATGAAATCGACAATATAAATTGCCCTTTCCTGTGCAAGTTTAATCATAGAATTCATTTCTTGTAACATTGGTAGAATACCACATAATGTGAGAAGAGTTTCCAAGTCAGTCATATGAAAAAGCAAATATTTTGCCTTGTCAACATCCCTACGATGTGCATACATAAACCCAACCAAGGATTGATATTCTGAAAATACCCTTTTTGTAGGAAGAAACAGTGAAATCCACCTGGTTTCCACATCTTTTAACATTTTTCTGCCTTCAGTTACACCTAGAGAAAATTGTTGAAACTCTGCAAACCTTTTTGGACTGCATGAAAAGTATGAGTGTATTTCATGGATGAGTTCTTCCACTCTGGCTACATTATCAAAATTGCTCACAATTTTGTATGCAAGATTCATTCGATGAGCCATGCAATGAATAGGAATCACATATGGGGCAATGGATGTCTGAAGCCTAACACAAAGACCATTCCTTTGTCCTTGCATTGTAGCCGCACCATCAGCTCCAACACAAATTAACTTTGTGGCAATTTCCTTTTCATCCATTCCAGCAATAT
This sequence comes from Wollemia nobilis, assembly GCA_028583015.1. Taxonomy (NCBI): domain Eukaryota; kingdom Viridiplantae; phylum Streptophyta; class Pinopsida; order Araucariales; family Araucariaceae; genus Wollemia; species Wollemia nobilis. The sequence goes on along the minus strand of JAQPPZ010017206.1, from coordinate 3,420,784 downwards.
CCTTTAAACTGGTTACAACAACATTATAAATGTTTTCCGCATTACAATTTTCAATCATCTTATGTAGTGCTAGTAAATGAGGTTGTCTCAAATGATTTTTGAATGTGTAAACATGTATGCAAATCCAAGATGTGTTGTCAACAATTGTTACCTCATCAATGGAAAGTGAAATAAATTTGGCTTGTTTCACATTCTCTCTCAGGTCTTCCTTCTCAACCAGTGATAGACATTTTACCATTTCCCAACCACTTCGATCTGACCAATGTGAACTGGTAAGGTTTTGTACATTGGCTAGTTGAAGTATTTCCTTAAAATCAGCAAAATCAGACATGGGTCGACCTTTTTTTAGAATATTGTATACAATAGCAAACTACAATTTCTTTGAGGCTAATACAGTCTTATTAATTTTTTGAAATTGTGCCTCGATTGTTCCACCCTTCTCAATGAGAGTTTGTTTTTGTTTCATTGCTTTTTCATATTCAAGTGCATATCTCACATGCACACATTCTGTTGCATCCTTCCACCTATGAAATCTGTTAATTGTTCCATCACTTCGTATTTCTTTGATGTAAACTTTCCCACAATGTTTTTCTATTGTGTCTTTCTTATTTTGCAATAAATGATCCTTTCCCAACTTCCATGTACAAATAATGCATTTACACACATTCAGTTTCTCATCTCGCTCAATAAAGGGGTATAACCTTGCCCATTCATTTTTAAAATCCCTTCCAATAGTCCATTCACTTATCTTTTGATATTTAGATTTTTGACTACAAGATTCCCCAGAGGTCTGAATTTTAATTGTACTATCATTTTCTTTTTCGGTTGATGTGTCTGAATTTAAAATCTCCTGAAGTGGTTGTTGAATGTCATTATTAGGAAAATTATCATGTGGTCCCATCTCATCTGCTGGAATATCTTCGAGTGAACGCACATCAGGGTCGACAATGTTTACTGCATTCAATGTTTGGTGTTCTCTATCATTTTTTGAAGTAAAAAAGGCACTATTTTAAAGAATTAACAGAATACAGTTTTACAAAGCATTTAAAAAGAGGTAGATAAGCAGAAAACCATTTATCTATTAATAGAGAAAGGTTTTATATTTAAGAAGAACAAAAATATTAAAAATTTGATGGTAAAAGGTGTTTGTACCTGCAAGTTGTGTAGAATCTATAGAGATTGATGCCTCATTGCATTTTGATATTTGTGTAAAATATTTTAGAATTATCTTTTTACAAGAATATTGGCCTCCCTTCTTTCCATATTCAGTAGGTGACATTGTATCTGTAAAGAAAAACCTTCATATGTTAGGAAATGTATATGAAATTGAAGGAAAATAGCAGACATCCCTCAAGACGAACCTATGTTGCCCTATAGAATGACTTCTGAAAGACAAGAAGCAATCTAACAAGAAAATGCTCCTAACACACAACATGACATGGATACTTATCGACCACAGTTGCAGATAGTGCTTCTACACTGCCTATGAAACATACTCTAAGAGACAAGAAGCAGTCTCTGATAAGAGAAATGCTCCTGACACACAACTAGATGACATTGATAGTTGTCTACCATAGTTGCATATAGTTCACCTATAGTGCCTATGAAACTAAAGAAAAAGATATTTGGACAAAATAACAATGGAAGAAGAATACTCTACCAATTTTTAGTCATGAATCCTCTACAACCGATCGACTTAGGCCGATTAATGCATCTCTACAACCTTGTGCCGATAGACACTCCTCTACAACCGATAGGCTTATGCCGATAATCCCTACAATCTTTTTGTTCCTAAAATTTAAACTTTTTTTTTTTTTACTTGAGTTTATTCGTGATATTTTTTTTTTAATTGTATGGAAGAAGAATATCTATCATTTTAGTTGAATCCTTTAAAATTTTAGGTGATTAATGTCTTCAACTTTCCGATAGACACTCCTCTACAATCAATAGCCTTATGTTGATAATCCCTATGATAGGCTTATGTCGATCGACACCTCTACAATCGATAGATAAATATTGATCAACATGTCCTTACAATCGATAGATAAATATTGATCGACACATCCCTACAATCGATAGACTAATGTCGATTGACACCTCTACAATCGATAGATAAATATTGATCGATAGTACTTACAACCAATCAGCTTATGTCGATAGATAACTCTACAATCGATCGATGAATTTGATGACAACTTTAATCGATCGACTAATATTGATCGACATGGTCCTACAATTGATAGACTAATGTTGATCGACACCTCTACAATCGATAGATAAATGTCGATCGATAGTCCCTACAACCGATAGGTAAATATCGATCGAAATTCCATTCAATCGATAGATGAATGTTGATCGACACCTCTACAATGGTCAACTAATATTGATCGACACGGTCTTAATCGATTGACTTATGATGATCGACACCTCTACAATCGATAGACCAATGTCGATCGATAGTCCTGCAATCGATAGGCTGATGTTGATTGACACCTCTGCAACCAATTGATACCTTTACAATCGATTGATGAATGTCGATCGACACCTCTACAACTGATCGTCTTATGCCGATAGACAGGGCTCTACAACCGATCGACTTATTTCGATAGACACTCCTCTACAACCTTGTCAAGTTTTTCGTTGTTTCAGAGCTATTTTTGAGTTAGAGTATTTTTGATGTATGTTTATCGATACCTAGTACAGTATATATACGGGTAGTATATGAGGCGATTTGGGTGGGAAAAATAAAATCATTTATAATTTGAAGGCGATTTGGGTGGGAAATATAAAATCATTTATAATTTGAAGGCGAATTGGGCGAGAAAATCAAAATCATATGTAATTTGAGGTCGACGAATTAAAATAAAATTAGGTTCATGATTATCAACGACGGGCGAATTTACCCCAAAAAACTTCCACCCCGTAAATTTTGGGCGAATGGGCCCCAGTGAAAGGATCCAAAATTAGCCTTTTCAAAATCTTGAAAATCCTAAATAGAGCCAATTTATGATATTTCGCGCTTATGCATAACCCTGCAACCATATATTGAAAGGTCTAATAACTCTTGAAAGTTTATTTGACAACAATGATCAACCATTGAGCCATAAAATAAAAATTTATAAGTAGAAATACAAAGAAATTCAAATAGAACAAGGAAAAGTGCTTAAGTTTGGGGTTCAATATTTAGAAAAAGAGGCTAAACAAGTCCAAAAATTATGTAAATATTTCAATGATATTATAACCTGGATGTATGATGACCTCAAGGTGTATATTAAAAAGATAATACAACACACCATTGAACATGGACCAAGTTCAAAGCCCTTCCAATAGAATAAGAGGCATGTCAATACAAAGATAGGAGCCCTAATGAAGCAAGAGCTACTGAAGCTACTCAATGCCAAAATAATTTATCCTATCAAACATTCCACATGGGTTTCTAATCTAGTACCAATCAAGAAAATATTAGAGATACCAGGTTATGTGTGGACTTGAATAATTTGAATAGGGCCTCATTAAAATATCATTATGTTCTACCTCAAATAGATTAGATACTACATACTATAGTAGGAACAAAGAGATTCTCATTACTAGATGTATTCTCTGGTTACAATCAGGTTTGGGTTAGAGATGAAGACCAATACAAAATCGCATTCACTACCAAATAGGGAACTTTTGCATATCAATGAATACCTTTTGGTCTATCTAATGCAGGGGCTACTTTTCAAATGGCAATAGACCTAGCTTTTGGAGAACTTGTGAATAAAGTAATATTCATTCCTCTAGATGATATGATAGTATTCTCCCACATAAAGAAAAAATATATTGAACATCTCATAATGGTTTTTGAGAAGTGCAAATAATTTGGGGTTTCCCTGAATCTGAAGAAATCCATATTTTCTGTCTAGAAGGAACACTGTTGAGTCATGTTATTTCTAATACAGGGTTGGCCATCGACCCAGACAAGGTGAAATATCTCTTAGATCTTCCTTTTCCATTTAATAGGAAATGACTACAATCTTTCTTCAGGTATATCAACTTTATGCATAAGTTTATTGTAGACTTTACACAAAAGAGAGAAGACAATGAGGAGAGACCTATCGCCTTCCTAAGTCAGACAATGCAAGATCACGGGGAAAGGTACAACTTCATTTAAAAACAAGTTTATGTAGTCATGAAGTCATTAAATAAATTTAGATATTTCCTGTTCCAAAGTAAGACTCTGGTATATGTGGTATATCCTGATGTTAAGAACTTTATAATTCAGGAAGAGCTTGGTGAAAAAATATTAGGATGGGTGTCAAATATTTAGGAGTATGATGTAGAGATTCACCCCACTAAGTTGGTAATATGTAGATCTTTATATCAAGAATTGGCCAAAAGGGCTGGAATAGACTATGTAGCATGTCAAGCACCAGAATCAATTTAGGAGAATGGATGATCCTCATAAATCTTAGATTAGTTTGATGAACTTATAAACTATTTATAGATAGAAAGATACCCAATAAACCTAAATACCTCATAAAGGATAAGGTGCAAAATACAGGCCTTGAAATATGTTCTATTACCTAAGGCTTATACAAAAAAAATTAGATGGAGTCCTTTTGAAATTCATCAAACGCAATAAGAAATAGAAGATCTTGAAGGAGTTCCATGAAGTTTTATTAGGAGGTCACTATTTAGGCAAAAATATTGTATTGAAAATACTGAGGATAGGTTGTTACTGGCCAACCATCTTCTCTAATATTTTTAAAATGATAAGAGCATGTGAAGAATGCCAAAGGCATGTGGGAAGAAACATAAATGCTTCCTTACCCCTAAAGCACATCCAAATGGAAGAACGTTTTTAGAAATGGGGACTAGACTTCATAGGGGTGATAGAAACAAATTCATCAACAGAGTACAACTATATTTTGACTACTACAAATTATTTCACCAAATAAGTTGAAGCAATACCCACAAAAAGGGTTGATCAAGAGGTAGTGATTGAATTTTTTGAGATTGTTATTACAATTTTTGTTATACCTAATGCATTGGTTAGCGCATTGGAGAAAAGATGACTGGTTTTGCTAGCAAATATGGAATCTATTTAAAGACTTCCTCCAACTACTATCCATAGGGTAATGGTTTAGCAAAATCAACTAATAAGAATCTACTTAGGATTCTAAAAAGTATTTTGAAGCATAACAAGATAAGTTGGCATTCATTGATAAATCAAGCACTAAAGATAGATAGAATCACCATTAAGAATTTTATTAACACATCTCCCTATGCTTTGGTATATGGAAAAGAGGCCATTCTTCCCATACATATGGAAATATCTACTCTAAGATTTTTGGATTAGACCCATACTATAGAGGGTGGTCCAGTGGAAGATAGATTGATGTAGCTTTTGTAGTTAGAATAACAAAGAGAAGAAGCCTATATGCAGTTTCAAAAATATCTAGGGGAAACCAAGGGATGGTTTTATAGAAAGACCACTTTCAATAAGATTAGAGTTGGAGATCTAGTCCTAAAATGGAATGAAAAATAGGTAAATATAGGAAAGCACCAAAATTTGGACTCATTTTGGGAAGATCCATTCAAAATAATTACTAAGGAATAATTTAATGCTTTTCAACTACAGGATGAACGGGGAAGAATTCAACCAATCCCTATTAATGGTTTTCATTTGAAGCTCTATTTCCATTAAAAGACTCATCCTTTGTAATTTATGTATCATATGCATTATATTATTTATTTTATGAAGATGTCGTGACATCGTGACATGTCTCAAGGTCATGATATATGTAGATAGGGAAGAGCAATAAGTTGTGTGATGATGCAATGTCTCACTACATTACGGTAGCAAAGTTTAAAAATTCTAGAAACAAAAATTTGTCGAGGCATCATGATGTGTCGCCATATCGCAGTAAATCAAAGTTAAAACCCTTATAAATACAAAAGAATTGTTACCATGTAACGAGAGGAAAATCATATTTTAAATTTGAAAAGGATAGTGGGAAGCATGATAGCCATTAATGTAAATTTAATTGTGATTCGTTGAGCAGGGAGGTGTACAGACTAAATAAAAATTGCCATTTTGATTAACCCATTAAGTGAACGACCAACCACTACAATAATTGTACTTTGCCTTAATTCCTATAGAACTCTATATGTAGCAAAAAACCCTAGTAGTTATTCACTTTTCTGAGAGCTTACACAAATTTCCCTCTCAATGTTGAAGGTTTTCTTGAACCAACTAACCAGGTTCAGTTCAGTGAAGCAGTGCTTGGGGATTTTATCATTCCACAATGGCCACTTCATCTTTAGTCATAAGGACTTCAACATAAGCCAAGGATAAAAATAACATTAAATTTTAGAATAGGGATGCAAATATTGTAGATACAATGGTCACATGGAAGGGTTTTGAGTGACTTAGAACAAACATTGAAGACAGACTATCGAAAGGTATTACGCCATCAAGTCCTAATACATTTGCCTTTATTTCTCTATTATCTTTCTATATTTGCATCCCAATCCATCCATGCCCTAAAATGGTCTATATCATATCTAAATACAATGACCCCAAGGGTAGGATTATTTAAAATGCATAGGAGGGAGCCTTGTTCACACTTTCCCCTAATTTTTTCTCCATCATCTTTGTTGTAGGTCTAATTTTGACTAAGAAACCTAAGCCTTTTCACCTCGATGACAAAGAAAAATTTTATACCCCAAGTAGGGTAAGTTTTTTGAGGGTTTGGGTGGAATCACAGCTAAAAACCAATCCAACAAGGGAAAATTTTCTTGAAACCCCCATCCCAACAACTAAGTTAAAAAACCCTAACATCTTTTTGATGTTGGCAATATTGGTAATTTTGGCTTCAGATGAGAAGGTCCAAGGTTGGTAGCTTGCCACAGTCCACTACATTTCTAATCCCAAGTTCTATGAAACTTTTTTCATTGACCAAGGCACCAAGCTTATTTTATTTTATCGTCCCTCCTTTCTATATCGATAAATTCATGAACAATTGTGCAAGATACAGAAGGGTTTAGAATTTCCTTAGATCTACAAATTTATTATTCATGCATTAGTTTAGATCTCAAATACCACATGCATGCATTTGTTTTCCATTTAGTTTTGCATTTTCATATTGAATATAGGTCCAACCTTAGTGGGCCTCTCATGTGCTACGAAGTTTCTTCTATTTCCTTTGTGTGTAGGTAATAAGACTCAAGGACAACAAAAGACTCAGGATTTGACTCCTACACAATTATCATAAAAAAACTCGCTCTCCTAACAACGTGTTGGCACAAAGATCTTCATATTGCACTTGAACTCTTACTGATAAAAAGGGGAATAACACCCTTATTGTATCTATTGTATCATTGGTGAAATCCCCTTGAGGGGATCATTTTTATAACACTTTGAAATATCAATGTAAAAAAATACATAAAAAGATTTATTATATTGGTTAATCAATTTTTTTAGTTTTATTTTGTTTTATGGTGCAATTTTTTCTCATTCAAATGGTGATCATGGTGGGACCTAGTCCTTATTTTTCTAATGCCTATTTGATAAATATAATTAGCTATTGATTATCTTTTGTGATTGCATATTATTAGACTTAATTGTCCTTGTTTGGAAACCATCTCAACCTTATATGGTTCTTGAACTGAGTCAGAATAGTTACAGATCTACAAAACCTACATCGAATGAGGACTATCACTGTTAGGGTTTTTATACTTCTTTATCATTTTCTTTCCTATTTTTGAAAATAAAAATATATATAGCATAGTTGCATGCATTTTTGTATGTAAATATATCAGGCTATGATCGTCTTAGGTCAATATGGTCTTCTATCTATGATCGTCTTAAGTCGAGAGGGTCTCCTATCTGTGATTGTCTCAAATCGATATGATCTTTGTATTTCCATGTTGATTTACCTACATTGATGCTTGCTACAAGGACAAATTATCATTTAGAAAAATAATATATTTTTGCTTCATATTTTTCATTAGTTAAGATCATTGTGTGCTCTTTGTTTTTACCTTTTTTACAATAAAAATAACTCACACACTCACGAGGAACTTCAAAATCGGCCAGTTGGATTTCATCACCAATTGTCGATAGCAATCACGTAACATGGGCTTTTATCTCCCATTGTAGATTGAACCCCTAAAATCCATAGTAGCTGCTATAAGAGGTTTTTTAGATTTCATCATTGAAAAGTTCCTTACTTTTGGGTGCATCCCGAAGTAGATCAGGTTTAGACACCCTTTAACCATGGGGCTTAATAATAAGTAGAACACAACTATTGTTTATATTCAAGCCTGCCTGAGGGTGACACGAAAGCTTTATTTGATAAGTAGCAGGATTTAGACAGTGCAACCCCTTCTTTTGGTGGTATTTTATTCCCATAAGGATACCTATAACCCATATACCATCCTAGGAAGGTATATTAATTATTTTGATCACATTTCCTAAAAGGGGATTGTACACAAGCTACCATTTTTGTAGTGTTTATTCAATCCACCTTAGTCATTTTAGGAATAGGATTTCAAACAAGCACTTATATGTATATATATCAAAAACAAAAATAGAAGAAAATATTTCTCAAAAAAACAACATTAATGACAAAAAAAGTGCTTATTTGCTTTGCTTGTTTTATTTGTGTAGTTTAGAAAGTGCACACCACTTGCTTCTCTTATGGTCATGACACACATTCAAGCTCAATCATGAGAAAAAACTACAGATATAACACAAATATTCATGGATAATTTTCAAATTGATCTACAAACCTTGCCATACGTGAGTGGCAACGTGTTCCCTATGACTCAAACATCATCTATCATCCCACTGATCCTAACATGTTGAGCATTGCTATTAAAAATACACCCACAAGTCCTGATGATGATCATGATAGCAATTATCTAAACCATACCACCTTGCATACTTTATATAAGGATATTTTCACACTAAAGCACCTAGGAATTCATTATCATGCATTCACATCCTAGCTCATCCTGCAACTCCATTAGATCAAGATTAGGTTTACACTCCATACAAAGATAGGTATACTCAAGCTACCATAGCTAAGTGACTTATAGAATAGGGGTGCATTATTCTCAGTGCGGAGGTAATTTTATAATCATTAGAATGATCAATGTATTATATTTAACTTGTTTACCAAATCGTACGATCGTACAATCCCTAAAACTACCATTGTATGCCCACTGAACAACTTGTACGGAATTCAGTTCGACACACTGTATGATCCAAAATAATATAGTGGTATGGCTTGTATGATTATACACTCATACAAACTGTCAAATTCAGTTTTAGAGGCTATCGTACATAGTTTTGTAATTAATAAGTTGATTCCACAAAACTTCCAAATCGAGTAAGTTTCCTTTTATCACCTAAATTGCCAAATCGGGTAAATTATATTTGTATGATTTGTACAAACTATGGTGTATGATTTATATAAACTGAAGGTACAAATAAGTACCAAATTGGATACTCCATTGGTACAATCTCTCTCAAATATGTTTTGTAAGGATTTAATATGCCGATTAACCCATTTCTTGCAACATGCAAAACATCTTAATGGGGTTTAAGAGAGATGCAATTCCAATGGCTACATTCAAAAATCATATAGTAGGGTTAAAGAAATCCTTATAAGTATTTATATACTCACAGATCATTCCATAAAGCTCCATCAGTTTCGTATTCATCCAAGTTACAAAAACAATGTATAAACTAATCACAACATTCACTAAAAAGTACATGCAACATGATTAAACCATAAATCATCATTCATCCATGCCAGAATAGTACACAACCTAGAACAAATGTATTCATGCTCATTTGTATCTTATTATATCATCAATATAATCACAATATGTCTGATCTATAACAATTACTGCAATAACTCAGAACATACTAGTCTAACTCACTCATATTCTCACCAGCAATTATCCAGCAACAACCAGACCTACAAAATTGAAAATGGGGCCTTATATAACATTTCCCAGGCCATTCCAAAGTGGTTCTTGATATAATTGGTTATTTTAAAACCACCCATGCATAACATAATGCATTAATTAAGGCTTTTACTAAGTCTAACACTTTAATGATCAAACATATACGTCATCTCAACCTGAAATTACATTTCCCATGCATTTCATTGCATTTAAGTGCACCTTGTACGGTTTACATTAAACTTGTATGATTTTCCCTCCTGGTTGTACAGTTTGCACTCTTGATTGTATGATTTAAAAAACTTGTACTAACTATCAAATTTTCAAAATTGAGAAAATCCATTGGATCAATTTCTCTTCTTCTAAGAGGTGGATTTGCAGCCTACATTTGCCCTCCACTTTACTTTTAGTATCCTCGTCGACTCACATTTATACTTTAGTTTTACCTCATAGTCTACAATTATCTCTTGCAATTCAGTCACTTTGGTTTAAATAATTCGACGTTCATTCTTCAACTTTACTACGTAGCTTCCTATTTCCACTACTTTTACCCCATGGATTTGGCCTTCTCTTCAAGAATTCCATCATTTTCTTTTCTTGATTAGTGGCACTCCTCTTCAACCTCTCCTGCAAGTGGACTTATGTTTGAGTCACTACCTGAAGTTCTTCATTCTTCTTAGCAATGGTCTCCAGGTGGTGATGAATATCAGCCTCCAAGGCATGAACAATATCTTCCTTGGCCTTCAACTACGCTTGCCTCTCCAAGACTAATTTATTGTATCCTTTGTTGTCATTTTGAATTTATTCTATCTGCTTGGCCTATGTCACCACTTGCTAATTTTTCTCAGCCAACTAGGCTACCATTTGTTCATCCTTTACCTTGAGTAGTACCTCCAACTCCTTAATATTATCCTTTGCTATCGAGGAGATCTATCACTTCTCTTCTTCAAGTAAACTAAGTCTATTTTTAGACTCAGCCTTTATGCTTGTTAGATCTTCCTCTAGTTTCTTTATTTTCTCCTCTACTGCATCCTTACACTTTTTCAATTCTTCCTCCATTATAATCATTTCTATACGAGTGGCTTCCATCTTCTCCCTCTGAGCTTCCTTGATCTAATAAATATGCTCTAATCCAATGCTCAACCACTCTATCCAATGTGTGAGAAAGTTCAACTTCCTTAGAGTGATAGCCAAATCTGTAGTGACCCTCTTGTACTCCAATTCTCTCATGTTCATTGGACAAGTTAGATTATTTGTTCTATCCAAGTACAACCTTGGATGCTACATGTAGTTGGTTATCACTCCTTCTGGCAAGTTGTTTCTTCCAACCATTGTGGTTACATTTTCCCTAGGTAACTTCCATGGGTGTTGTACATGAATATCTATGATTTTCCATATATGCTTCTTATTACTCACCCATTCTATTATTTTCTCCAATTCGAGAGACACTTGTTCCTCCCACAACTTTAATTCTCCCACGCATCCAATACAAAAGTATAATTTGGCACTGGCTATGGCATCACCTATCTGTGTGAAGAAATATTCCACATCATCTTCTACTCCTCTTGCCTCATATTCCATTTTAATATTGCCAAATTGTGATACCATCAAAAGGTAAGTTGTTCTCATTCTTCACCGTTCTTCTTCTGTAGAAGTTCATTCTTCTTCTTCCTCCATGTGGTAGCTAGAGCTTCCTCCAAGCTCTCTAAGTGCTCTCTCTATGTCTATATTTTCCCAAGGTAGAGTTCGTTCTACAATCTTCTCCTCCTCCTCATTATCTTATATATTCACAATATCTTATTAATATTATTTTTGCTCTATTTTTTCATGGAATTTTTCTTATTCAGTGGAGCCCACCTTTTGCTCTTCAGTTACCTAATTTTCCAAACTTTCTTGATCACCCAAGCGATGCTCTACTGTGACTTTCAAACTTGGTATCAAGAATTCAATTGGCACCACTACCTCTTGTCCATACATCAATTGGAAAGGTGTGTGTTCTGTTGTAGGTTTAAAATTTGTTCTATATACCCACAAAATAGATGGTAGCCTTTCCTCCCTATCTGCTCCTTCTATTCCATAGGTCTTATACAGAGTAGATACCAAGACTTTATTTGTTTCTTCCACCTGCCCATTAGCTCTAGGATAATATAGACTAGACAATGAGTGTAAAATCCTAAACTCCATCATCAATGTTTTGATATTCTCATTAAAAAAGTGGCCCCCTCAGTCACTTGTTATCTATAATAGAATATCAAATATTGTGATCACCTGCTCATACAAAAATATTGCTATACTTTTTATCAAGTTGTTAGGTAATGCTCTTGCTTCAACCCACTTTTTAAGTATTCTATTGTGACTACAATGTATTTGCACTTCCTTCATCGTGATGTTTTCAATGGTCCAATGAAGTATAACCCCCATCGCTCAAATATTTCATGGGGTTGTGATGTATGCAAAGACATAAAGTCCCTCTTTATCAGCTTTCCTGCCCTTTGGCATGTATCGCATGCTTTCACATATTATTTCACATCATTATGCAATGTGGGCCACCATAGTACAGCTAGTAATATTTTTCTATCACATTTGGTCCCATGTGCCCTCCTACTAAGCCTTCATGAGCTTCTTTCAATGCTACTTTGACTTCTTCTTCCATCACACATATTTGTAGGGTACCTTCGCTTCCCATCTTATACATCAATCCTGCTATCAACTGGAAGGGTGCTGACTTCATGATCACTTTTTTTTCTTGGTTACTATCATTTCTTGTGGTAACTCACCTAGGGATAGGTACTAGTCAATCAAATTGTACTATGCTAGAACAATGATGATTGCAAATAATTGTACATCTGGGAATTCATTCAGAACTCTCGTTCCTGCAAGATCTACTAATCGTATCTGATACAACTGGTCTACAATGACATGATTCTTACCATATATTACTACTACTCGAAATACGAACTCTTGTAGGGTTACAAGCCACCTACTGACCCATCCTTGTATCACCAACTTATTTATCAATTAAAATAGATCTTGGTGATCGACATAGAAGACAAAGATATTTTCTAATAGGTAATGCCTAAACTTCTAAACTACATATACCATTCACAAAGCTTCTCTTTCTGTTGTACTATAATTTCTCTCTGGCCTTGACAAAAGGTAACTAGCAAAGAAAATAGGTTGATCTAGCCTAAACTACTCTTTTTGTGCCAAAGCACATCCAATTACAAAATTTGAAGCATAAATATGAACATGGAACTCCTTATCCTAATCTGGAAAAACCAAAATTGGACTACTCACAACCTTAGCCTTCAGCTCCTCAAAGGCTCCTTAGTGCTTCTTCGTCCATATGAAAGGAACATTATTCTTTGTCAATGAATCCAATGGGTAGGATACATGTGCATAGTTCTTGATAAACCTTCGATAATATCCCATCGATCCTAAGAAGGTTTTAAGTGAAATTATATCATATGGTTCTTCCATGTGCAATATCACATGGATCTTATTAGGATCTGTTTTTAATCCTTCACTACACACTAGTGTCCTAAAAATTTTCCATATGGTACCATCAAGTAGCATTTTATAGGATTTAATGATATCTATGCATTTTTACACCTACTCATATATTCACTGAGAGCAGGAATATGCTCCTTGATCTTCCCGTAAATGGACCAATCATCCAAAAATGCTTTAAAATTCCTTGTTGCCAACTGATCAAATATATACAATATGATGCACTTGAAATGTAGCTAGGGTATTACAAATCTCGAATGGCATTCGATTGTATGTATAGATGCCATTCTACATAATGAATGTGGTATTCAGTTTATCCTCCTCGGCTATGTTGATTTGATTGTACCTTGAAAACCCATCCAAAAATGAATATATATCATGTCTAGTGACTTCTTCTAAGATGAAATCTATGAAGGGAATGAGGAAGGGGTCCTTAATAGTTACTATTTTCAAACTTCTAAAGTCCACACATATTCTGATCTTGTCTAATTCCTTATTCAAAGTGATCACTATAGGTGAGACCCATTCACTTGTTGTCACCCTGAATATAATTCATGCTTCCAGCATCTTATCTATCTCTGCATTCACTATTGCAACATACTTTGGATTCATTCTATATGGCCTCCTCCTTACAGTTTTAGCTCTAGGAATTAGTGTAATATTATGGACACATAACTATTGGGCACTTAATTACACCAAGTTTTACTTGATACTATGTTTGTCTATCTTCCTACTTTCTATTTATGCTTGCATCTGATAGTTGCAGCCCAACACTCAACATTGGATGGACCAAAACAAGGATTTCAGATCCAACCTCCAGAGTAGGCTAGTTCCTTGTCAACTTAGCAGATTTTTGACACTATTATGCTCAATTAGGGTTTGGAGTTTAGGGTAAAAAAATGGTAAGGTTAGAGATATGTAGATATCAGTGGACGGATAGGTTAACAACATTGCATCACCATGAAAAGCTTCCAAAAAACCATACTAAAGATATACATCCAGATCAACATTTATCCCAAGATAGCTTGTTTCAGATATTAAAGCATAAAAAAGAAATGTTATAGTAAGCAATTTCAATACCTAGAAAATGATAATCCAAATAGCAGAATTCACCAAAACCTAGACTTTATAGAAATGCACCTTCTAATAACAAATAACAAACTTCAAAGCAGATTTCAATTACTCATAATAGCTAGTAATCCATGATTGGCACAAACTAACCATCTAAGTATTTACATAAATACAACTATGAAATCCAAACCTCTAACATCCAGCACAGAAATGCAGCTTTGAGGCGAAGATCAATGTATTGCTCCTTTCATTCAGTCCTTCAAAAATATTTACAGTAGTACAGGAAAACATGCTAGAGTTGACCCTTAAAAATGAGGGTTCGATCTCTATTTATATTTATCATATTACAATATTGAAGAAACAATACATTCAATCTTGTTATAACAGCTCAACAAAGAGTTTAGCTGGTGTTAGCTAATGCATCCAAACTCTAGGAAATCCACTGGAAGAGCATCCGCCATGGCCATTCAGGATCTCTGCAACTTGATGATCGACTATAAGGACTATAGTTTATAACCTTTCGGATCATGCGTTTCGTCGATCTTTCTTGAGAGCAACTTGCCATCATTGATCTGTAACTGCTTCTGGTTAAATCTTCTTGAAAATATTTGATGTTTCATATTTTGATTGCACGCCATGGTTTTAGTGCAAAAACCTTTTAAAAAGTCAAAATTTGATAGGCCAACCTCCACTGTTGATTCTCCTTTTTGGATGACTTATATTAAGTTCGGCGTGAGCTGAAAGCCATCCTGCTCATTTCCTCAGCATCATAACTTTGAATCCGCTCTGGAATATTTTATCTTTCGCCTTGTCTTCGTTAATTTGTACTTTTTCATCACTGACGTCATCATCTCCTCATGAATTTTGCGAATTTTAGAGATAATGCAAGTCTGGGACTAGAGTCAAACACTTAGATTATTCCACCCTTCCACCCCATCGTTATTTTGAAAAAGAGAGTCCTTGTTCATTTCTCGGATCACCAATCCACTTTTTTTATCGCTGACATCACCATCTCCTTGCGAATTTTGTAGATTTCAAAACTTTCACCAATCTAGAGTGAGAAGCAAAAAATATTATTCCAAAGCGGGAAGCAAAAGGCCTTTCCGAAATTGAACATATGTCAAGAGTCAAATCCGCACTTCTTTGTTGCTGATGTCACCATTTCTTAGAAATGTTTGCAGATTTGGAAACCCATTATTATTCCAGACCCAAAACTGAGTTTCTTGGATTATCAACATGCCTTCATAATTGCATAAATCCACAACGGACTCGCACCCTCAGCATAGCTCCAGAGCGGAATAACAGTATTATCACTTAGTCAAAATTGTACAAAATCTTACTAAGTATGTGGCCATTTTGGGCCTACATTCTGGCACCTCCCAGGTGGATTTGCTCGCAAAGCCAATCGAATCTAGAGTCTTATCCATTGGACCTTCAGAGTATAGATAATAATAAATCTTGAAATTATGTTTTAAAGAATGATTTCTATGCAAACCCTGCCCTCTGAAAACCTGAATTCTGTCTAGAGGGTAGAAGTTTACATCAAAACCATACCAAGAACATCATAGAACTCATTGATTCAATCAGAGACTATCTTCATAACCTCAGTATTATTAAACTCTCATCAAATTAATATACAACACTCTCCTTCATAAATATTCATCCCAAAGCATACCCCATACAAAAAATGTTGTTCATAAGGCTTCATGTCTTTATGGCTTATTTCTGACAGTTGTTAGAGTAACAAAATGTATGGCTTAGAAATACAAAACTTATGATATTTGTACAAACCAATATAAAATTATTTTAAGCATGACCCCCTCCTGGGCCTATAACTGCTCAGTATTGTTCCTATTATTCCACTACTTCTTCATCTCTGTCTTCTTCTGGAGACTATACCCCCTGATCAATCTTATCATATATGTCTCCAAACAACTAAACCATCACACATATTTGTAGGGTACCTTAGCTTCCCATCTTATACAACAATCCTGCTATCAACTGGAAGGGTGCTAACTTCATGATCACTTTTTTTTTCTTGGTTACTATCATTTCTTGTGGTAACTCACCTATGGATAGGTACTAGTCAATCAAATTGTACTATGCTAGAACAATGATGATTGCAAATAATTGTACATCTGGGAATTCATTCAGAACTCTCGTTCCTGCAAGATCTACTAATCGTATCTGATACAACTGGTCTACAATGACATGCTTCTTACCATATATTACTACTACTCGAAATACGAAATCTTGTAGGGTTACAAGCCACCTACTGATCCATCCTTGTATCACCAACTTATTTATCAATTAAAATAGATCTTGGTGATCGACATAGAATACAAAGAGATTTGCTAATAGGTAATGCCTAAACTTCTAAACAACATATACCATTCGCAAAGCTTTTCTTTCTGTTGTACTATAATTTCTCTCTGGCCTTGACAAAAGGTAACTAGCAAATAAAATAGGTTGATCTAGCCTAAACTACTCTTCTTGTGCCAAAGCACATCCAATTACAAAATTTGAAGCATAAATATGAACATGGAACTCCTTATCCTAATTTGGAAAAACCAAAATCGGACTACTCACAACCTTAGCCTTCAGCTCCTCAAAGGCTCCTTAGTGCTTCTTCGTCCATCTGAAAGGAACGTTCTTCTTTGTCAATGAATCCAATGGGTAGGATACATGTGCATAGTTATTGATAAACCTTCGATAATATCCCATCGATCCTAAGAAGGTTTTAAGTGAAATTATATCATATGGTTCTTCCATGTGCAATATCACACGGATCTTATCAGGATCTGTTTTTAATCCTTCACTACACACTATGTGTCCTAAAAATTTTCCATATGGTACCATCAGGTAGCATTTTATAGGATTTAATGATATCTATGCATTTTTGCACCTACTCATACATTCACTGAGAGCAGGAATATGCTCCTTGATCTTCCTGTAAATGGACCAATCATCCAAAAAGGCTTTAAAATTCCTTGTTGCCAACTGATCAAATATATACAGTATGATACGCTAAAATGTAGCTAGGGTATTACAAATCTCGAATGGCATTCGATTGTATGTATAGATGCCATTCTACATAATGAATGTGGTATTCAGTTTATCCTCCTCGACTATGTTGATTTGATTGTACCTTGAAAACCCATCCAAAAATGAATATATATCGTGTCGAGTGACTTCTTCTAAGATGAAATCCGTGAAGGGAATGAGGAAGGGGTCCTTAATAGTTACTATTTTCAAACTCCTAAAGTCCACACATATTCTGATCTTGTCTAATTCCTTATTCAAAGTGATCACTATAGGTGATACCCATTCACTTGTTGTCACCCTGAAGATGATTCATGCTTCTAGCATCTTATCTATCTCTGCATTCGCTATTGCAACATACTTTGGATTCATTCTATATGGCCTCCTCCTTACATTTTTAGATCTAGGAATTAGTGTAATCTTATGGACACATAACTATTGGGCACTTAATTGCACCAAGTTTTACTTGATACTGTGTCTGTCTATCTTCCTACTTTCTATTTAGGCTTGCACCCGATAGTTGTAGCTCAACACTCAACATTGGATGGACCAAAACAAGGGTTTCAGATCCAACCTCCAGAGTAGGCTAGTTCCTTGTCAACTTAGCAGATTGTTGACACAATTATGCTCAATTAGGGTTTGGAGTTTAGGGTAAGAAAAGGGTAAGGTTAGAGAGATGTAGATATCAATGGACGGATAGGTTAACAACATTGCATCACCATAAAAAGCTTCCAAAAAACCATACTAAAGATATACATCCAGATCAACATTTATCCCAAGATAGCTTGTTTCAGATATTAAAGCATAACAGAGAAATGTTACAGTAAGCAATTTCAATACCTAGGAAATGATAATCCAAATAGCAGAATTCACCAAAACCTAGATTTTATAGAAATGCACCTTCTAATAACAAATAACAAACTTCAAAGCAGATTTCAATTACTCATAATAGCTAGTAATCCATGATTGGCACAAACTAACCATCTAAGTATTTACAGAAATACAACTATGAAATCCGAACCTCTAACATCCAACACAAAAATGTAGCTTTGAGGTAAAGATCAATGTATTGCTCCTTGCATTCAGTCCTTCAAAAATATTTATAGTAGTACAGGCAAACACGCTAGAGCCAACCCTTAAAAATGAGGGTTCGATCTCTCTTTATAGTTTTCATATTACAATATTCAAGAAACAATACATTCAATCTTGTTATAACAACTCAACAAAGAGTTTAGCTGGTGTTAGCTGATTCATCCAAACTCTAGGAAATCCATTGGAAGAGCATCCACCATGGCCATTCGAGATCTCTACAACTTGATGATCGACTAGAAGGACTATAGTTCAGAACCTTTCGGATCACGCATTTCATCGATCTTTCTTGAGAGCAACTTGCCATCGTCGATCTGTAACCGCTTCTGGTTAGATCTTCTTGAAAATATTTGATGTTTCATATTTTGGTTGCACGCCATGGTTCTAGTGCAAAAACCTTTTAAATAGTCAAAATTTGATAGGCCAACCTCCACCGTTGATTCTCCTTTTTGGATGACTTAGATTAAGTCCGACATGAGCTGAAAGCCATCCTACTCATTTCCTCAGCATCAGAATCTTCAATTCGGATCCGCAACATCAAAACTTTGAATCCGCTCCAGAATATTTTATCTTCCACCTTGTCTTCGTTAATTCGCACTTTTTCATCACTGACGTCATCATCTCCTCATGACTTTTGTGGATTTTAGAGATAATGCAAGTCCGGGACCAGATTCAAACACTTAGATTATTCCACCCTTCCACCCCATCGTTATTTCGAAAAAGAGAGACCTTGTTCATTTCTCAGATCACCAATCCACTTTTTTTTACCACTGACGTCACCATCTTCTTGCAACTTTTGTGGATTTCAAAACTTTCACCAATCTGGAGCGAGAAGCAAAAAATATTATTCCAAAGCGGGAAGCAAAAGGCCTTTCCAAAATTGGACATACGCCAAGAGTCAAATTCGCACTTCTTTGTTGTTGACGTCACCATTTCTTAGAAAATTTTGCGGATTTTGAAACCCATCATTATTTCGGACCCGAAACTGAGTTTCTTGGATTATCAACATGCCTTCAGAATTGCATAAATCCACAACGGACTCGCACCCTCAGCATAGCTCTAGAGCGAAATAACAGTATTATCACTTAGTCAAAATTGTACAAAATCTTACTAAGTATGTGGCCATTTTGGGCCTACATTATGGCGCCTCCCAGGTGGATTTGCTCGCAAAGCCAATCGAATCTAGAGTCTTATCCATTGGGCCTTTGGAGTCCAGACAATACTAAATCTTGAAATTATGTTTTAAAGAATGATTTCTATGCAAACCCTACCCTCTGAAAACCTGAATTCTGTCTAGAGGGTAGAGGTTTACATCGAAACCATACCAAGAACATCATAGAACTCATTGATTCAATCAGAGACTATCTTCATAACCTCAGTATTATTAAACTCTCATCAAATTAATATACAACACTCTCCTTCATAAAGATTCATCCCAAAGCATACCCCATACAAAAATTGTTGTTCTGAAGGCTTCATGCCTTTATGGCTTATTTTTGATAGTTGTCAGAGTAACAAAATGTATGGCTTAGAAATACAAAACTTATGATATTTGTACAAACCAATATAAAATGATTTTAAGCATGACCCCCTCCTGGGCCTATAACTGCTCAGTTTTGTTCCTATTCTTCCACTACTTCTTCATCTTCGTCTTCTTCTGGAGACTATACCCCCTGACCAATCTTATCATATGTGTCTCCAAACAACTGAACCATCACTTCTAGAGACTGAAGAGCTTGTTTCCAGGTTTCCTCAGAGGGATTGGAAGTCTCCTTGAGCTGCTTATAAAAATATTGCAACTTCCCAACATCTTCATAATCAAAAGTGTTCCCTCTAGTCACCAGATCCTCCATAAGATCTCTTAATCTAGTATAGCCCATAATCAGCTTAGCAGCTTGTTCTTGCGATAGTGGTTCTTCTAATGAATCAATTTTAGCTTCATTTTGTAAGCTATACTTTATGCTTTGCTGAATCTCTTCTATAGATAACAAGTTGTGGTCCTCCTTCCAAAGTCCCTTGAAACCGACCTGGATCATTTCCTCATTTATCTCAATAATCTCCTTAACTCCCCTGTCTATCCGATCAAATAACAGCCAGGCTTTCTGAATTACCCTGTGCTTCTTTATCATGATCTTGGAGGCTACCCCAGCTAGATTCCATTCTTTGTTAGGAATCGGTTTAGTAGCATCACTAAACCTGCTTCCAACCAACCTGTATATTTGTTCTATCGGAATCATCATGGGTTGTAACTCTCCAGTGATTTGATCCAAGTCCCTCTGAATGGTAGACAGTAGTTGACTGGCATCTTTCAAATATTCAATAATCAGCTGAAGACCTGAACATTTCCCCTGAACATCAAAAAGTAACTCTTTCTTGATATTTTTAAACTCACTTTGGAAAACCCTGAGGACCTGGCTCTCTCCATTTGAAGCTGCTGTTTTAAATCTTGAATTTATTTTGCTTGATCTTCATTCAGCTTCTTCTGTTCCTCCAGCTGGTCCTTCAACTCATTAGCCTTCTGGAACCTTTCTTGCCAACCCTTAGCTTCTTTCCTCAGAGCTTTCTCCACTTCCTTTTGATCATTGATGCTTTTCTTCAACCTTTCAACTTGTTGCTTCAACTTATCAACCTTATATTTTTCTATATCAGTATTTACATAAAAGGTCTCCAGATGAGCCTTAGCCATCCCCAATTCATCTTCAGTAGGAATCTTGTCAATATCTTCTATAATTTCTTCCGCTCTATAATCCTTAGTCGTCATCTCATTTTTTGGCTTGCTCACCTATAGAATCAAGGACCTTGAAATTCTCTACCTAGTGACAGGATTGACATACATGCTCTTCCTGGTCACGGCCATCCGGTTGGAAGGCTTGGTGAGATTTTCTGCCCAATAGTCATTTATGCTCTGGGGGACTGCTTGCTCTTGAGATACAACAACAGACTTTGAAACATAAACAGTTAAAGGAGATACTAGCATTAAAAACATAAGGGTGGATTGGCTAGTTGTTGGCAAGGGCAAAAATGTTTTGACAATAGCTTCTGTTACAATAGTGGATTCTGTGGCTATTGTTGTTGATGATATAGGTAAATTTATGGAAACAGGGACCAAACCGATGGTGGAGGGAATGGAGCAACTAGGAACGCAATGTCCCATGGTCAGTGGTAAGGAAGAAGATGGAGGGGTAATAATGGTTGATATTGAAATGGAAGGCTCAAAAGTGGAAGGTGGGTTTGGAGGATATTATGATATATCAGAACTGATTGGCACCTCCATTGCTATTGATTGTTCAAGGGGAGAACTGTGAGGTGATGAGGGTAAATTTGAAATATTTCCTTGATTTGAAAAGGAGGGAAATTCTTTTATGGACTCAGGAAGATGAGAAGTGGGAGAGGGATTAGAAACCATACCTGTGCCTATAGATGTAGGGTGTTCTCATTCAGTTTCTATTCCAAGTTGTTGTTCTTGCTCGACTAACCCCTCTATAGCAAAGACAACTACTTCTTCAACAATTGTTTATGTTCCCACTTTCTGTTTCTTAAGAATATCCTTCCCCTATATTTCTTGGGTCTTCCTAGTCCTTTTACGAACTAGTCAGAAAGCATTCATCTCATCTTCAGAATCTTCTTCTATATAGCTCCCTGTACTCCCCCAAGAAGTATCGATTGCTCAGTAATAGGTTGTGGGTTTATGAGTAAAATAAAGTGGCCTGAACTCGACGTTCTCATATTTCCTTTCCTGATCAACCACTTTATATTTTAGCTATCCCCCTAAATCCAAATGTGTAGGCCTACATTTTGCCTCAATGACCGGGGTGCTAACAACTTTTCCTTTAGAAACCTTCATTTTTCTCATCATCCTAGCCCCCTTAGGAAATATCTCCACTTGCTCAGTAGTAGGATTAAAATTTTCTACTACTCCAGAGGCTTTTACAGAGTCCTCTAGATTTGGAGGAGGATTAAAGGGTACAATGTATCTTACATATTTTAACCTCCAGGTATCAACATTTTCATCATTTTTTTTTTTAAATTCTTTATCAATTAGCATCCCAAACTTTGTTTTAGATTTCCCAATCTCAATTCTCATACACCACCAATCCATTATCTTGGCATCTTCCCAAGGCCCATTTGGTTTTGAATTGATTCTGCTCCGGCTTATTCCAAGCTTTGAGAGATTTTTGGATTAGTACCCTTCTTGTCTTCCTTCTGATGGATCTAATCATGTGGATTCGAAGGCGGAATGTCATTCTAGAGAACTTTAGGTGGTACCATATGCGAAATGGAACCTTAGCACGCCCTTCTCAACACTTAGTCATTTTTTGAAACAATTTTTTTTTTTTTTTGAACCCTTTTTGAAAAGAACCAATTTACAAAGTGCAAAAAGAAAACAAGTACAAAGTGCAGAAAGGAAGGGAAATTTTTATGTACATATGTTACAATGAAATCACAGCTTACATATAGTAAAGCTTGAGGTGGAAACCATTCACCAAAATTGGTTGAATGTTCCCCTCCGGATCCTTGAGCTGAAATACATTAGATTCTTTAGCTTCCACTATTTCAAAAGGACCATCCCAGAAGGAATCAAATTTTTCATGCTTGCCCGGCCTTGCTCTATCCACATTCCACCTGAGAACTGGGTCTCCGACTTGAAGTTTTCTGAACCTGGCCCTTTTATCAAACCATGCTTTAATGTCTGATGAATGCTTCTGAAAATGGTCATATGCTTGAGTTCTGCTTTCTTCCAGTTGCAGCAAGTGTGTCAATCTGGTTTTCACTGGATCTCCCTCCAATTCTTCCTCTTCTGAACTGACCAGCTTTAGTGCTGGAATTTCTAGGTGAATCGGCAATACTGCTTCTTTTCCATATACCAGCGCATAAGGGGAATTTTTTATAGACTTCTTAATGGTAATCCTGTCCACCCATAGAGCATGGTCAAGCAATAGATGCCAACTCCTCTTGTTGCCTTCTAGGGACTTTCTCAAAATCCTCAATAGATTCTTGTTAGTAGACTCTGCAAGTCCATTACCTTGAGGGTAATAATTTGAAGTATTTTTTAGAGTGATGCCATACTTGCTAGCAAACTCAATATACTTGGCCCCTATAAAAGTAGGACCATTATCACTCACCAAAGCCTCCGGGATTCCAAATCTGGAAATTAAACTCTCCATAAAGTTGATCACAACATCTTGATCTGCCCTTTTTGTAGGGATAGCCTCTACCCATCTGGTTAGATAATCAGTAGCTGTCAAGATGAACTTATGTTCTGTAGAAGAGTTAGGATTTATAACTCCTATGAAATCTAATCCCCATTGTTGAAAAGGCTCCTCAACTTGAATAGGCTTTAGAGGAGATGCAACATTTCTAGTTCTTCCAACATACCTCTGACATTTATCACAAACCTGAGTAACTTTGAAAGCATCCTTGAAGATAGTAGGCCAATAATAGCCTGCTCTTATTATCTTCAAAGCTGTAACTCTGCCTGAGCCATGACCACCGGATTGTCCTCCATGAAATTCTTCTAGGACTCTCTTTTGTTGGTCTTCCCTCAAACATTTTAGGAGAACCCCATCCAAGTTTATTTTGAATAACCCTTCTGGTAGTAATGCATATTTTAGGGCATGAAGTCTATACCTCCTTCTTTGAGAAGAACTCAGATCAGGTGGGCATACACCAGTTTGAAAATACCGGGTCATCTATTCGATCCAATCAGAATCCGGAGTGTGAACAATCTCTACTTGATCTTCTTCTATTACCTGACAAGCTATCATCCCGACCAAAGCTGAAGTATCTGTCAATCCTTGGCACAAGGCTCTACCTCTCACCAACTTAGTGGGATGTATCTCTACATCATATTCTTGGATCTTGGTAATCCAACCAGCTCTTTTATCACCTAGGTCACCCTGTAAAATAAAACTCCTTACATCCGGATGAACCACATACACCAGAGTTTTGCTCTGTACCAGATATTGTCTGAACTTCTTAAGTGACTTCATCACAACAAACACTTGTTTTTCAATAAAATTATATTTTACTTGATAGTCATGCAAATTTTGACTCCAAAATAATACAGGGTGTTCATCCCCTTGATCATCCCTTTGAGTGAGTACTGAAGCATAACTTTGTTCAGCTCCATAAGCATATAGAATAAAATATTTGCTGAAATCAGGATTTATCAAAACTGGGGCTGTAGAAATGGATTGCTTGATGATTTCAAAAGCTTGCTTCCTAACCTCAGTCCACTTGAATTCTGCCTTCTTCTTGAGTAGTTCAGATATAGGCCTCACCTTCTATGCAAAATCAAAAATGAACTTTCTGACAAAATTGATCTGGCCTAAGAAAGACTGCAACATATTTTGATTAGTAGGCAAAGGAATAGCTAGGATTGCTTTAATCCTATCCGGTTCTATGGCCATACCTTATTTTGAGACCACATGTCCTAGCAGTTTTCCCTCATGTACCACAAAGAATGACTTCTTAGGATTTAGAGAAATACCAAATTCTCTGCATTTTTGAAAAACTTGTTCTAAATGATATAGATGATCATTTTTATCATGAGAAAACACAGTCATGTCATCTAGGTAAATCAGAATAACCTTGTTTATAAGTGTACCAAAGGCATAATCCATGGCCCTCTGAAATGTAGCTCCTGCATTAGATAACCCAAAAGGCATCCTCTGATAGGCAAATGTTCCCCACTTTGTAGTAAATGTTGTCTTGTATTGATCTTGATATTTTACCCAAATTTGGTTATACCCAGAATAACCATCTAATAGTGAGAACCTCTCTGCTCCAGCTACTACTTGTAGAATCTGATCAATCTGAGGGAGGGGATAGTGATCCTTGAGGGAAGCTTGATTCAGATTCCTAAAATCTACACATAGGCGTATGTCCCCATTCTTCTTTCTTATGGGTACCAAATTAGCTACCCAAGTGGAGTGTTTTATCGGATATATTATCTTGGCCTTTAGCAGCTTCAAAAGTTCTTCTCTCATAATGACTTCTATCCTTGGATTGATAGGCCTCTATTTTTATCGGAATGGTTTAGCATCAGGCTCTAACTCAATAGTATGTTGGATAATCCTTTTGTCATAAACCTTAAGGTCCTCATATGACCAAGCTACAGTATCTTGGTATTTTAGACATAAAGCTTTAATATCTTCTGCTTCCTCAGGAGAACATTGGACCCCAATATTTAACTTCTTTCTGATTCTGACTTCTATCTCTTTATAGATCTTCTCACCAACCTTCATAGCTCCCACTTTCTTTCTATCTTCATTATCGAATAAAATTTCAAGGGTAACCAACCCCTTTGGGATGTGATTGTTTCTCAGCTGGATAAAGTCTTGTTGATCTATCTCCTCCAAGTCTTCTTCTTGGACAGTTGTGAAGCATGCTTCTTTTATCATAAAGTCTAGAATCTGTTCATCACTCTCAAAAACCTGCCAGAATATTTTCTTATCCAGCACTACAGGTCTGAAAACCATTTTAATCCCCTTGGTCTTCTTAGTTCCAAAATCTATAGGAGGATTGAAATTAGCTCCCTTAGTTGCCAATGCATCTGCTAGATGATTCTCTTCTCTAGGCACAAAATTCAGGTTCAGGGCATCAAATGAATCCATTAGGTCCCATACTCTATTCTTGTAAGCCTTTAAGTAATGGTGTTTACTGCTACACCTATTCCTTACCTGATGTACTATCAACTCAGAATCACCATATATGTTCAAAATCTTGATGCCCATGCTCTCAGCTTGTATTAACCCAAGGCACAAAGCCTCATATTTTGCAGCATTATTGGTGCATGACCATGTCAGTCTATAAGAAAAATTCTTCATCCCTTCGGACTGTGATTGCAGAACTACACCAGCCCCTGCACCATTTCTGCATTTAGCACCATCAAAGTGCATAACCCATGTTTCATTGTTTCTTAGGGATTGATTAGAAATAGTAGGGAGTTTCTTTTCCAATTCATTTGTGATGTTGTATGTACCCATACCAGTTCTGAATTGACTGTAATCCTCTTTGAAAGGCAACTCATCTTCAATGTCTAGTTCCTCAATGTTTTGTACTAGCTCAAATTCTTCCACAGGATTAAGGTTGCACATGTCTTCTTCAATTTTCTCAATATGATAAGCAACTGGCTTCTCAGGAGTTATCCTTATCCTCTTTCCCTTGAAAGGTATTACCATGCTAGAATAATCCATATACATACATCCTCCAAGCTTTGCAGTAAATTCTCTTGAGAGACATAATCCAAAATAGGGTTCTAAATCCACCACCACTATTTCTTGTACTATTGTCACCTCAGGGGCTTTGTGCAACCTCATCAGTACATATTTAATAACCCCAACCATCTTTACAGGTGTCCCATCTAATTGCAACACTCCAAGACAAGACCGGGTATATTCCATACCCATCTCTTCATAGACTGCTTTAGGCATAACTGTGGTTGATGCTCCTGAATCAATCATGCAATTCTGGACTACCCATCCCTCCATTCTTAAGGATATATAAAAAGGGGGAGGTTTGTTCTTTAGAAAAATAGGTGTCATTTCTTTCTTTTCTGATGGGATACTGAGGATGGTGGTAGCTGGTCTATTCTGGGGGCTTTTACTGAGGGAAGCTTTAAGCAAGTCAATCTGACCCGAAATGAAAAGGGTATCATACAGGCTAGCTTTTGATGGAATATTTTTCATCTCTTCCACAATGTTATACTCAGACTTGGTTAGGGATAGTCTTTCCAGTCCTCTGTCAGGCTCACCATACCTCCTTTTGTATTTTTGGGTTACCTCTAACCTTTGTATTTTAGTAACAGAGGGGAACCTGAGTCTTTCTTGTTCTTCACTCTTGGATTTCATTCTATCTCCTTCCATTACTCTTTCCGGAATCTTAGGGAAATTATCAGTTTTCTCCCTTCCCTTAGCTCGGGGAATGGGAAAAGTGTCACTGTTATGAGGGGGGAAATCAACCTTCTTTTGAGAAGGGACCTAGAACTGTCCCATTTTTTGAGGGTCTACTTGTAAAGCTTTGTTTCTGGACCTCGTCATAACAGCAATTGGGCCTTCTTCCTCCAACTCTTTTCCAACCATGATCTGATCAGGGTGCCATAACATATTAACTCTTCCCTTCTGATTTCTTTCAGCTTGATCCATGGCTTGTTGAACATGGTGTTGATACATCACACAAGACTGTGAGTCATGGGGGTCATTGCATACTAAACACTAGACATTTGCAAGAGTGGAATCTATAGAACATTCAGGATCCTCATATGCTGCATTCACCCTAACCCCGATACTATTGCTAGGACCGGGCCTTTGATATTTGTTCACATATGGAAATCTCCTCTATTGTGACCTTTCCTGATCTCTCTTCTCCATTGAATTCATTCTGTTACTCAGATTTTTCATGGTATTTTGTATGTCCAGGATAGCAGATAATTCTTGAGAAGGTTGGGAAGGAAGAGGGGGGAAAGAAGGTGTGGAGGACACAACTTTAGATCCAGGAATCAGATTCATCTTAGGGAATGAAGATGGTACAGAAGGAGGATCCATGTGTGAGGCTTTTGTAGATTGTTCATGGCTACCACTATTTTTTGAGTTGTAGGGCAACACAGTCTTGGCGGGAATTCTTCCTACATTGATCAGGATATTTTCAGCATGGACAATGGCATTATAGACTTGGGGGAAGGTTTCAATTCCAGATTGCTGCGTCTGTAGACCTAGCTCTAATCCTAGGGCACGAATGTAATACATATAAGCCAAACAAGTAGCTGGTCTAGCTTCAGGGGGAATTCTCTTCCATGTTCTGCTAAATCTCAAATTAAAGTCTGAGACAGTTTCTTGCTGTGTTTTTTGCATGGTTGTAAACTGATTCAGCAGAGAAAAGGGATCAACATATTCATTAAACTCTTCTATGAATGGCTCAGCCAATGACTACCATGAAGTGATAGAATTATCTTCCAGAGTTCTAAACCAGTGTAATATCTTTCCATGAAATGATAGGGCTAGAATTCTGACAATAATATTTTCCTCTTTTATATTATGGATTGCTGCCAGATTCAAGATATCTTGGCAGTGCTCATAAGCTATTTTTCCAAATCCATCATATGTGGGTGTTGCCTTAGATACAACTTGTGGAATGGCATCCATTTGGGCTAATCTAAGGGGCCCAGTTGAGTCCCAGTTAGGGTACTTCTGTAGTGGCTGATTTGGGGCCACATTGTGTGCCATGTTTCTGGCTATAGGTCTTCTTGGGGGAACTACTGGGTTTTCTTCCAGAAGCTCTTCTTCTTCAACAAAATCTTGATCCAAACTTCTGATAACAGTAGACCCTCTAAGGGGTAACTCACAATGAAAGAAATAATCAGGGTTGTTCCTCTTGAAAGACCTGGTATACATGAAAGGGCACTGGTCTACAATACTTTTTTAGGGTCTTCTGACCAAGGAGTCACCAGGTGAACTTTCTTTTCTCTACTAACAAGGTCAAGACAATTCACCAAATCTTGATTCCTTTGGGTAGAGATAACAATAACTCTTTAGATGGGTTTCGTGTTCCTTGTGAACGGTCCCACCGGGCATGCCAAAAACTATTGGGCACTGAATTGCACCAAGTTTTACTTGATACTACGGTTGTCTATCTTCCTACTTTCTATTTAGGCTTGCACCCGATAGCTGTAGCTCAACACTCAACATTGGATGGACCAAAACAAGGGTTTCAGATCCAACCTCCAGAGTAGGTTGGTTCCTTGTCAACTTAGCATATTGTTGACACAATTATGCTCAATTAGGGTTTGGAGTTTAGGGTAAGAAAAGGGTAAGGTTAGAGAGATGTAGATATCAGTGGACGGATAGGTTAACAACATTGCATCACCATAAAAAGCTTCCAAAAAACCATACTAAAGATATACATCCAGATCAACATTTATCCCAAGATAGCTTGTTTTAGATATTAAAGCATAACAAAGAAATGTTACAGTAAGCAATTTCAATACCCAAGAAATGATAATCCAAATAGCAGAATTCACCAAAACCTAGATTTTATAGAAATGCACCTTCTAATAACAAAGAACAAACTTCAAAGCAGATTTCAATTACTCATAACAGCTAGTAATCCATGATTGGCACAAACTAACCATCTAAGTATTTACAGAAATACAACTATGAAATCCGAACCTCTAACATCCAGCACAAAAACGCAGCTTTGAGGTGAAGATCAATGTATTGCTCCTTGCATTCAGTCCTTCAAAAATATTTATAGTAGTACAGGAAAACACGCTAGAGCCGACCCTTAAAAATGAGGGTTCGATCTCTCTTTATAGTTTTCATATTACAATATTCAAGAAACAATACATTCAATCTTGTTATAACAGCTCAACAAAGAGTTTAGCTGGCGTTAGCTGATTCATCCAAACTCCAGGAAATCCATTGGAAGAGCATCTGCCATGGCCGTTCGGGATCTCTACAACTTGATGATCGACCAGAAGGACTATAGTTCAGAACCTTCTGGATCACGCGTTCCATCGATATTTCTTGAGAGCAACTTGCCATCGTCGATCTGTAACCGCTTCTGGTTAGATCTTCTTGAAAATATTTGACGTTTCATCTTTCGGCTGCACGCCATGGTTCTGGTGCAAAAACCTTTTAAACAGTCAAAATTTGATAGGCCAACCTCCACCGTTGATTCTCCTTTTTGGATGACTTAGATTAAGTCCGACGTGAGCTGAAAGCCATCCTGCTCATTTCCTCAGCATCAGAATCTTCAATCTGGATCCACAGCATCAAAACTTTGAATCCACTCTAAAATATTTTATCTTCCGCCTTGTCTTCGTTAATCCACACTTTTTCATCGCTGACATCATCATCTCCTCATGACTTTTGTGGATTTTAGAGATAATGCAAGTCCGGGCCTCGAAGTCAAACACTTAGATTATTCCACCCTTCTGCCCCATCGTTATTCTAGAAAAGAGAGTCCTTGTTCATTTCTCGGATCGCCAATCCACTCTTTTTCACCGTTGACGTCACCATATCCTTGTGACTTTTGTGGATTTTGAAACTTTCGCCAATCCGGAGTGGGAAGCAAAAAATATTATTCTAGAGCGGGAAGCAAAAAGGCCTTTCCAGAATCGGACATACGCCAAGAGTCAAATCCGCACTTCTTTGTTGTTGACGTCACCATTTCTTAGAAACTTTTGTGGATTTTGAAACCCATCATTATTTCGGACCCAAAACTGAGTTTCCCGGATTATCAACATGCCTTCAAAATTGCATAAATCCATAGCGGACTCACACCCTCAGCATAGCTCCGGAGCGGAATAACAATATTATCACTTAGTCAAAATTATACAAAATTTTACTAAGTATGTGGCCATTTTGGGCCTACAATAACTCTAGTGGTACTCCCTTCAGGTCCTTATATGTCCATGCAAAGACATCCTTATATTTCAAGAATATCTTAAAAGTTACCGCTTTCAGTATAGGGTTCCAATCATTGCCTCAGTGAATCATCCTAGGTTCCTCCTCCATTCCTAGATTGATGTCCACTATCCGAGGTCCTTCATATTTGATATTTTTTGGTTCACTTACTACTTTATCTAAATTCTTTGGGTGTTTCAGCCTTGTGTCAATCTTCGGTCTCCTACCGTATACTTTGCAAGACTTCTTAGAAATATTCATTTCTCTTCTACCTCCTTCTTATGTTCTTGACTGAATTTTGGTTTATCTTATTTTTCCTTGATCTCCTCTGACTCAATATAAAGGCACTTATGCTAAAAAAATTTGTACTCCTCCATTTACCAATGAAGAAGTTCGCTATCATATCTAGCTTCATCTTCACTACATTCATCTAGGTACAACATTCCTTCTCCATCAGGTTCATACCCTTCATCTCCTGAGGAATTTCTTGATTCATCCATCGTAGCTATGTCCTCACTGACTTTTTGATTAGCTAGATTAATCATATATTTATGATGTCCCTTCTTGAATGTGATCTGATTCTTTCCCTAGTTGTGATTAACTTTGGCTACTCGTAGACATCCTCTCCCCAAGAGAGCATCATATGTAGGATTTTGTATTGTAATCACAAATAAATTCAAGATAAACTCTTGGTTAGCTATCACCACTTTTTGTGCTATCAAACTCCCTTTATCTCAATACCATACTATTTCGCACCATATAATTGAAAGCTTGGTGCCCATAGAGATGGTGCACCTAGTTCTAGCCAAGTTCTTTTAGGTAGTACATTAACACTGGATCCTTCATCCACAATCACTTATGTTAATTTATGCCCTAGGACCTCCATATGAACTATTGCAGGTTTCTTTCCCACATCAATCATTAATATAGTCAGATCCATGAATTGATCCTTCCTTTTCTTCTCATGAATTGGTTGGCTCTGTACTTCCATCACCTTATGTGGTTGTATTTCTTCCACCATTACTTTCTACAATGTTGGAATAGCTTCCATTAGGTTCAACACTTTAATCTCTACTGTGGTATCTAGAGCTTGTGCTGCCAGACTTTGCACAATCACCTTCTCTTCTTATGGCTTTTCCAATTCCTTTCCTATAGTTAAATTCACTTGTTTAGCTTTTTGTGCTTCATCTTGTAGTATTTTCTTTGCTACTTTCTAGCACTACTTTTCCTTTTCTGACTTTGGATACTTATCCTTTTTAGCCTGATTCCTCATCATGGCTAATACTTATTGGATTTCCTTCTTAACTTGAGGAACCTCGATGTCTAAATAATTGACATTTTGTGGGTTACTTGAACTTGCCTACTTTGGGAAATTCACTTCTTTGTGGTTCCTCAGGATACACCATCTACACATATGTGTAGTACTTGCTTGTGGTGTTTCTTGATTCTAAGATGAAGGATATTTTTTCACAAAATGCCCCTATTCTTGGTAATTGCAACACTGTATGATCAGCCTTCCTTCCTAATAATACTTCAAATGGCCCTAGACTTCTTACCAATTGCCCTGGTTCGACCTTCCACCTTGCCTACTATTCCTATAGCTACCATTTGTTGTTTTTTTCCCATTCCCTTGGGCTTTTGGTTTCTCTTCCTACTCTTGGATTGACAGGACTTGTGGACGTACTATTGCATTATATGGATATAGCATTACCTCATGTCCCATCATATTATAGATGTGACAATAATCATTGTGTGGATACTTTACATTTGTATGACCTCTTGTCTTACATTTTGTGCACCAAATTTCATTCCTGTCAGGTTTGCTTCTTTGTTCTTTCATTATCTTTTTGAACTCCTGACAAAAATGATGCTACTATCCTTTGTATAGTATCATCTTCTCAACTGTTTGAATCATTATACTTGGGGTGAGACAAAATTCCTATATATGTCTATTTTTATTCACTTTCAACATTCTTTGCATGCTTTAAAGCTTCTTCATATGTTTCTAATGGTACTGCCTTCATATTTTTCTTATATTTTGGTAGTAATCCATCAACAAACCACCACTTTATCAAGACATATGCCAGAGGTATCTGCATCTTATCAACTAATTTCTTTAGTCTACGGTTGTATGATTTCACATCTTAATCATATTTTTTCTTTGTTATGCAAATTTCAATAACAATTTCCCCATCATCTTTCAAAGGTCAAAAATCCTTGATGAACTTCTCCTTTATCTAATTCTAAGTCTGAAATTTTACAATATTTTCTCTTTAAATACCAATCAATTACCAATCCTCTCAAGGTAGTAGGAAATAAAGTTACCCAGTCATCCGGTCTATCTACACCATTTTCTCTTAAAAAAGTTATACAAATTCCAATGTGTCTTGTGGGGTCTTCCTTATCGTCACCTCAAAATGGTGGACATCTCTGTTTGGCTACCTTGTTAGCCATTTTTGGAGAATTTTCATTGTCACTTGAGGTCTCCCATGGGATTTCCATATGATTCCTCCTTAGGGGTGTCTTGCTACCATCATCATCAAAATTTTCTATTTGAGGTATCTTATTCTGTCCCACCACTCATTGATCCAACTCTCATGCATCTTCACTCTGTGACCGCCTTCATTGATATGAGGGAGATGATCTTGGTCTTTCCTCTTGAGACCTCATACCTTGTTGCTTTGGTGTCTGACTCCTATCCTATGCACTCCCTTACAACCCTTCCATCACTTTATTAGGTGTCACCATCCACTCTTCATCCCATTGCACTATTTATCTATCAACTCTCACCTCTACGCTAGATGGTTCTATTTCCTCATCTTCTGTCTCTATCAATAATATCTCAAAGTCTCCTTCTTTAGATGTCTAAACTTGATCTATTTCTGGTTCATGTGTACTATGGTCTGAGTTACTTGCATTCTCTCTATGAGAAATCCTTATGCTCCTTCTTACTAGAATGTTATCTCATAATTTTCATTTGTACACTGGTGTCTGTCATTCACCTCTAGTTTTTGTAGTATTTTTCTTTTTCAATTTGACCCATTTTAACAAAAATGCTAGATTTGATTAGGTAATGGTACCAAATGTAGCATAGGCATGTAGTATATAATGATCAATGTATTATCCTTAACTTGTTTACCAAATCTAATGATCGTACGATCCCTAAAACTACCCTTGTATGCCCATTGAATAGCTTGTACGGAAGTCATTTTGATACACTGTACGATCCAAAATCATACAGTGGTATGACTTGTATGATTCTACACTCATCCAAACTATCATATTCTATTTTGGAGGCTGCCATACACAGTTTTGTAATTAATAAGTCGATTCTACAAAACTGCCAAATTAGGTAAGTTTCCTTCTATCACTTGAATTGCCAAATCAATTTAATCATATTTGTACAATTTGTACAAACTATGATGTATGATTTGTATGAATTGAAGGTACAACCAAGTGCAAAATTGGATACTCCAATAGGCCAATCTCTCTCAGATAGATTTTTTAAGGATTTAATATACTGATTAACCCATTTCCTACAACATGCAAAACATCTTAATGGGGTTTGAGAGAGTTGCACTTCCAATGGCTACATTCAAAAATTATACAACAAGGCTCAAGACGTCCTCCTAAGTGCTGCCATGCTCATAGATCATTCCATAAACTAATCAAATCATTCACTATAAAGTACATGCAACATGATTAAACCATAAATCATCATTCTTCCATACCAAAATCGTACACAACTTGGAACAAATGTATTCATTCTCATATGTATCTTATTCTATCATCAATATAATCACAATATGGCTGATATATGACAATTACTATAATAAATCAGAACATACTAGTATAACTCACTTAGATTCTCACCAGCAATTATCCAACAACAACCAAACCTACAAAATTGAAAATGGGGCCTTATATAACGTTGCCTAGGCCATTCCAAAGTGGTTCTTGAGGAAATTACTTATTTTACAACCACCCATGCATAATAGAATGCATTAATTAAGGCTTTTACTAATTCTAATACTTTAATTATCAAACCTATGCGCTATTTCAACCTGAAATTATATTTCCCATGCATTTCATTGCATTTTAGTACACCTTGTATGGTTTGCCTTCACCTTGTACGGTTTTCCCTCTTGGTTTTGTTTGCACTCTTGGTTGTACGGTTTACAAAACTTGTACTAACAATCAAAATGATCAAAATTGAACAAATCCATTGGATCACTTTCTCTTCTTCTAGGAGGTGGATTTGATGCCTACACGCCCATGGATGAACCATGAGTGTGATCATCTAGACATGTATATTGTTTGAAATTATAACAATCCTACTATGTTATCTCATGCGTTGAAGTATTGTGATCTTAATCATCCCTCCACCTCTCATGATAAACAACCTACCCAAGTATGTTGTACTTCAATACCACCTACCTACATGGAACTCATCATGTGCCATCAACATCAAGTCAATGTAGCCTCTCATGACCCTAGAAAATAAGTTATTGATATTTTTGAGGTTGAAGCACAAGTCATACCCATTTGCATCACCAAAATACATGTGAACCAACCCCACACATTTGACCAGGTGAATTGCTCTCATCAAGCACCCAATCCAACCCTTGGTTACCAACAACATTTACAACAAATAATGCATCAAAGGTTACCCATGCCTATGCATAAAAGGCAACCAATCCAACATCACCATCCACCACCTCATTAACACAAAAATTTGACACCTAAACCTCTTCAAAATCCTATATGGATGACCAACATGATTTTTCTAGAAGCTTACCAATTTTTAATTGATCACATCAAATCCCTTGAAAGGTAGTATTATGGCAATTCAACCATTAACCCATTCATCCATCTGTTTCCTCACCCGCATATCCATCCCATTTTGATATGCCTAAGCTTGACAATTTCAAAGGTAAATATGAGCTACAATGGAGTCACCAACACACTCCTCTAATTCTACAACAAATCTTGAATCAACTCACAAACATTAATCTACAATTGAGACATCATCAACCTCATCAACTTTACCCACCTCATCAAACTCATCCACCTCATTAAAATTACCAATCATGTACTTGGACCCTCTTATTTGAGCCCTTTTTGACCATCTTTCACAAGTTTTAGGATGCAAAAACAATTGCTTTACCTGACATATGCCCCACAGACTCCAATAGATCTAAACCTAGGTCGTACAGGGAAATTACTATTACCTCTATCATCGATAAGTGGGCCATGACATCAACAATTGCATCACATTTAAAATGTGTTCCAAGATCTTATCAATAGGGAGGACTTTCCCATAGACAGCCCACTCACCCCATCCAATCAAAACCTTGGTATCTACCAGAACTGTAGTGGGGACTCTCACAATATCACACATTCCCTATTAGCCACATCATAAACATAAAATAATTTGGGGATACTCAACATATCACACCTTCCCTACTATCACCAGTCATGAAACAATTTGGGGATGCTCAAGGTATCACACCTTCCCCATACAAAAAAATCAAAATCAAGCACACATTGCTCCCAAGTGCACTTCATTTAAATACATATCATCATTTCATCCAAGCATTCCACCTAATATCATTTTCATTACCAATAATACTTTGATTATAATTTGATTAATACTTTCATCTGTTTACTAAGATTTATTTTGTCATATTAATCAAGGATGTCTTCCTTATGGTATCTATCCTACATTATACCTCATTGCATGCATTTCCACTACATCCTCCACCCATAACCACTTCATTCAACCATAAAACCTATGATAGCTTATCTTTTCCAAGTCTCTGGTTTGGAAAATATTTAGGTTCTTTCAATCGCTCAATCGTACCTAATGTCTTCTTCAGCCTACATTGAATATCATTAGTTCTTGAGTGCTATAGGTCTTCCTAGTTAATTCAGGTTTTCTCATCTGTAACAACCCCAATTGTTACTACTCATCTACTACAATTTTTTTTTTTAACTATGATAACCTGTGTCCACCTTTCAATGAGTTAAGAATATAATAATGATCTAAGACAAGGATATCCCAAATGAAAAGTAAGTAATCCGAGTCACAAAAGATTAATCCAAAGTCACATTTAAGTAGAAGTACCATATTCTATAATCCATTCAAATTTTAATAAAACAAAATCAATATTTACAAATCTAATTGATTTCAATTTGATTTTCCAATAATTCCAAAAATAAAGGAAATTGCTTTAATTTTAAAGCCATTCAAGTTTTAATAAAGCAAAACCAATATTTACAATAATAAATGCATTAGATCTAAAAAACAAATACAACTTATAAGATACAAAGAAAGTTCCTAAATTAACTACAACTATGAAAAGCTACAATCTCTCTACATAATTTCGTTATGCATGCTTCCTTGTATTGTTTCTATAATCCATAATAACCATTCATTATAGTGTAAATAAGATAAAACCATTAACTAACTTTAAGAACTAAATAAATTTCCTAAGCATGCAATAGTTCCCCACAACATCCAATATCATAGGACACTACCTATGTTAAAACTATTATATTACAATAATACTTATGGATAGAACATGGGCACCGAATTTCACGTGATGATCAGTAAATTTAGCTCTATTCCCGCCACTTGTAAGCTAGATATGTAGGGTTTGGTTGAATATTTCTATCCAATGAGGTATATGGACTCGGGTTGATTTAAGATGTAGCTGTCAATGACAAATATTTACATAATGAATTCCCATGCAAATTTTTTTATCCAATGGAATGGAATAAAGAACTATATTTAATATAGCTTAAACTAGTGTTACATGATTAGCTATCATTCCCCATCTGGTCGATATTGTTAGTTTGAATGGTAGGGACAACCGAGGATAGCTTCCTATAAACCATAGACATTGGATTTAAAATGTCATACCAGTGGTATAATGACACTAAAAATGTAGGATTTAAACTATGTTGGATGTCAATCAAGTAAAGAACATACAAAAATTTATACAGATCAAACCGACATCACCTAGGGATGTAGAAAAAGATCCAACAATGATTGACCACTTAATCCAAATAAGGGTTCATTATTTGAAAACAAAGTGGGCATTTAGCGAACATAAAACTCATGCTATATTTCTAGTTTTATTGGGTTGGATAATACTCTCACTCAACTAGTGATTTGATCAATATCAAAGTACAAATCAAAATTTTGAGCTAGGGATTCCTTATTATCATGCATTAATCCATTGTCTTTTTAGTAACACTCGTCACCAAAGGAGAGGATGGCATATTGGACTAAGGTCTATCTAATATACACTATGATGATGTTTCTAATATAGAATCAAATTATCAAGAAGGGCCATCCATTACAGAACCAAATAGTCAATATCTGTCACTCTTCTAATTAAGCAAACTCGGTGTTGGTCTAATATAAAGATATTTGTAGAGAAAGCAAAAGAAATACATGAGTCATTTTAAAGGAAGGGATGGCCTTTTCGGCTCAAGCATCCAAGATAAAATGTAGGCCAAATAAATAGTGGTTTTACCAATACATGATTGAAATCGTAAGCTAAGCCATTCTATATATCGGCATGCACAAGAACATAAGTAACCATAAATCACATATCCATTTACTTCCATATTCGAATTTTATTAACAAGAACAAAACTAATCAATGTTCAACATAATTTGCCCAAAACACGCATTGGAAGAGAGTCAACCAATTAAATTAAAATATACAGACATGTATGATTTCATTTTTCTTTATATTGGACAAACATTAAGATAGATTATAGTGGCTAGACCCAACCTAAAATTCTCCAGTAGTTGAATGCTTCCCTTGTGCTTCCTTCTTCTTTCTCCTCTAGCCTAATCTTCTCACATAACATAACATAGCCCCCTTTTTCTCAATCTTAATGGTAATTTATAGCTCTCTTTTCTTTTGACAAGAAATATGCTTCTAAATATATATATATATATATATATATTATTTTGCTTTCTTTCTTTCAGAAAAGATGCTTCTAAATATATATATATATATATATATATATTTATCTTCTTTTTCTCACCCCAAGTTAAAGCTTCCTTTAATATATATATTTTAATGGAAAGGGAATCCATAGAGATAAGAGCATAATCTTATCCACTATTTCAACCTTCCCAAAGTAGCCATGCATGTGTAGGAAAAATTGATCATTTAAATCTACAAGGTAGTTTTTTTTTCATGTTTTGGTCCAATCAAAATTGAGCAAGTTCATAAAAAAACAAACTACCTAATTTCCTTCTAAAATAGGATCAACTAGATCAAATAAGCATGCTCAACAAACTAAATCTTTTACTTTAGAAATTGCTCAAATTAAGATTTCACAAAATCATAATAAATTGCATGATATTATTTTCAATATTTTCTAGAATAATTTGTAAAATGCAAAACATTATTTAATGTGCATTTTCAAAGTAAAATTTAATTAAACCAATCTCATGCAAATTAATCATGAAATCAAATATAAATCACACACAAATGGCATACAAGCACTCGATGCATGTGCTCAGTATCCCCCATCACCATTTTTCCTTTGATTGGGTGGGACTTTTTAGAGTAATACTCAAGTAACACCGCCATCAGGGAGGTAACTAGTGATGATAGGAATATGAGCTTTACCTATTGAGTTGTCATAGTCATCATTTCCCTTCTCATCTCTTGGTGGTCAGTCTTCCACCTATGAGAATAAATGTTCCTACAATCAAGCAATGCAACATCATTTTCTTTTGACAAATACAATGCAAATATATTAAGCATTAAAACCAACTATCACTACACAAATAGCATCTTAAAAATAGTCCTCCAAGGTGGGATGTGACATACTCCCCCCTTAGATTAAACACAATCCTCTGTGTTTTCCTGCAATTATTACATAACAATCAATAAAACATAGTTTTTGGCATAGTTTCCACTTTGCATAAGTGGTCCATAGTTCAACCTGTATTATTACATAACATCATTAAATAAATAAGAAAAGTGTCTTTTCATATCTTCCACTTTTTCCCAAGTGGAATTATTTTCAGAATATTGGTCCCACTGGACCTTACACTGATCAATATTACGCTTCCTCATAGTCTTGGAATATAATCATGATCTAAGATAGAATCATTCCAACTGGATTGTAAGTTATCAAGGCAAATAACATCAAGAGATATTAAGACTTGATCAGAGTCACTCTTGAGTAGAAGTGATCAGCTTCTACGAAACCCTCATACCACTCGGATATGAGAACGTTGGCCAAGCGTTAGGTTTCATCCCACATAAAATGGAAATCACCCTTAACCATATTGTCCACCAGGACTAGTATATAGGTGAATGCCTTGAATATGGAAACCCATCATAATGAAATAACCTCAACAATGGTTATTCATAGATCTTAGATCCAACCCACATCTTCCCGATGGGGTCACTAAGATAACAAAATCACTATACGTGATCAACTCATAGAATCCTTGGAATGTCATCTTTAAGCATGATTATATAACCTTGTACCTCTTAAGGCTTATTTTTCCACCCTTTTATTTAGGCATCCCTTTTGTTATATACATGAATTAATTAAGTTCATTACAAAAGGGCATTATTTAACCATCATGGGAGTACCTACTCCTCATGTACATTCATTTATCATCATCTGTAGTACATCCTGGTATGAAATGTGCAACCTTAGTGAGTTTATCTACTATAACAAAGATTGCATCATGATGATATTTTGTCTTTGGCAAACCGACAATAAAATCCATTGATATTACTTGCCATTTGTGAGTGGGTATAGCATGTGAAAATAATTTTCCTACTGGATGTTGATGTTCAACTTTCACCTTCTGACACTGTAAACATCGTGCCACAAAATCAGTGATATCTTTCTTCATGCCCGACCAGTAAAAGGTCTTTTTCATATTTTCCCTCATCTTGGCTCCTCTAGGATGAGCGGAATAAGGAGAATTATGAGCTTCTCGCATGATCAATCTCCTCAAATCACCCAATTTAGGTATGACTACTCGATCTCTAAAGCATAAAAGTCCATATTTCATGCTATAATCTTGGTTTTCATTCAAGTTTTGCTCTATCTTAACCCAAATTTCACTACATTTAGGATCCTGACACTGCATATTTCTGACTTGCCCCATTAAATCCACATGACTATGAGTCAATGCAGCTATGTGCTTCCTCCTACTTAAGGCATCAA
Organism: Wollemia nobilis; assembly: GCA_028583015.1. Classification (NCBI taxonomy): domain Eukaryota; kingdom Viridiplantae; phylum Streptophyta; class Pinopsida; order Araucariales; family Araucariaceae; genus Wollemia; species Wollemia nobilis. Next base: position 3,379,482 of record JAQPPZ010017206.1, on the reverse strand, counting down.
TGACTTTATTTTCTTTTCCTTTGATATACTCAATACCAAAATCATATTCTGCTAAGAACTCTATCCACCTTCTTTGTCTAGCATTTAGTAATGGTTGAGTGAAGATATACTTCAAACTCTGGTGATCGGTTCTTAACTCAAATGGTCTACCAACTAGATAATGTCACCAAATTTTCAAGGCATGCACAACTGCAGCAAGTTCTAAATCATGAGTAGCATAGTTAACTTCATGCTTTTTGAGTTTCCTAGACTCATATGCTACTACAGAATCATCTTGGGATAGGACTCCTCCTAACCCTTCCAAAGAGGCATCGGTGCAAACTAAAAAATTTCCTATGGGATCCAAAATCTTCAGAATAGGAGCTAAGGTTAGTTTCTATTTAAGCAAATTAAATGCTTCTTCACACTTTTCTATCCATTTAAACTCCTTCCCTTTCTTCTGAAGGTTGGTTATTGAATAAGTAATCTTAGAGTAGTCTTTAAAAAACCTCCTATAATATCCTGACAAACCCATGAAGCTTCTTACTTCTATCACATTTTTTGGAGGTGGCCAATTCAAAATGGCTTCTATTTTCTTTGGATCAATAGTGATCCCATCCACTGATATAATATGCCCCAAGTAATGCACTTGTGGAACATAGAATTCACATTTAGATAAATTCCCGTAGAGTTGGTTCTTCCTTAAAATTTCTAGCACTATCCTCAAGTGCTTATCATATTCCTCTCTATTACGAGAATAAATCAAAATGTCATCCAAGAATATCAACACAAATCGATCCAACTGCTTTCTAAACACACTATTCATCAAATTCATGAAAGTTTCTGGTGCATTAGTCAATCCAAATGGTAGGATTGTAAATTCATAGTGACCATATCTAGTCTTGAATGCGGTTTTATGTGTGTCTTCTTCTCGGATTCTCAATTGATGATATCCAGATTTTAGATCAATCTTTGTGAAAATGGTGGCATCTTTTAGTTGATCAAATAAATCTTCTATCCTTGGCAATGGATATTTGTTCTTGATAGTTGCCTTGTTTAGCATTCTATAATCTATGCATAGCCTTAATGAACCATATTTCTTCTTCATAAATAAAATAGGTGCTCCCCAAGGCGATACACTTGGTTTTATCAACCCTTTTTCTAGCAACTCTTGAAGTTGCACTTTCAATTCCTGCATCTCAATGGGGTTCATTCTATAAGGAGCTCTATGGATAGGCTCAGTACCTGGCATCAATTCTATGGTGAAATCAAATTCATGTTTAGGCGGAAATCCAGGTATCTCATCAACAAAAACATCATGAAATTCCTGCAATAGTGGAAATTTTCCAATAATTTCTTCCTTTGGAATTTCCTCTTTTTCCTTGAGTTTAACTACATAAACCAATCCTCCTTTTCTAATAGTTTTCTTCAGTTGCATTGCTGAAATTAGCATTGGTTGAAATTCTCTTGGTTCACTATACATCCTTTGCCTTTCTTTGTCTTCGTTGGTAAACTCAATCCATCTCTCCTAGAAATTTACCAAGGCTTCATTCCTAGGACAAATTTGTGTATTTTCATCTCATTATTCTGATTATAGGACGACACATATTTAAGGAGTCTCACAAACTATTCATAGTATTCCTCCACAGATCTTGATCCTTGTTGAAATGCGAAGAATTCCTTAAATTTATTCAAATAAAATTTCTTTGTAAGGAATCTATCCTTAAAAGCTTCCACAAAAACTTCCCACTTCAACTTGTTAGGTGAGATATTATGTTCATATTTATAAGCATTCCACCAGTCAATTCCTATTCCTCCCAGATGAGAAAGAGCAAATGTCATTTTAGTTTCATAGGAGTAGTTTCTTATGGAAAAATAAAGTTCCAGTTCATCTAACCATGACTCAGCTGCATCTTCTCCTCCTTTTCCCATGAACTTAGTCACTTTAATATGCTTTATGTCATTGCCCATTTCTTTCTTCATGCGGGCCTTGTTTTCATGCTCTTCGGGATCTTCATCCTCTCTAATCTCAACCTCTGGATTTTCCATCTCATGATTGTTTTTGTGGTGATGTTGTGAATTTATAGCTTGCAAAATCTGTTGAATTTGATCTTGCATTATGGAAACCATGGCAGTAAGGTTCTCCATATATTTTTCTAAATTCCTAGAACTTTCTCCTATCTATCTGGCTTTAGGACTATCGAGACTAGCTTGTTGCAAGGTTCCTTTCTTCTTACCTCTCAAACTTGTCACCATGTTTACCTGGAGTAAAAAGTTGTATTAATTCTCACTGATTTTCGTAGTTGAAATTCTAGACAACTAGATTTCATCATAATTTCTCAAGTAATCTATTACTACTAGGTTCATTCCCTAGTTTAGTCCACTAACTCTGGTTGTTGTTCATACACACTTGAGAATAAGGAGTAAGTAAGTCAAAAGACATAGATGTCGAGTAATTTTTCCAAAAGAGTCTAAGGTACACCACTTAAAACCCATAGAAGGAGGGTTCACTTAGCTCTTCCACTTTCGAACGACTATGGATCTATTCATGGGGGATAGGAACTCAGACATCGGTAATCTCAAGTACTGACCTTGTCCTTACCAAGTGTGCATCATTTAGAGTTATGGAACTTATGTTTGAGTTGTTTTGTTTCATGCCCAAATATTTTGCTAACCTAGATCTAACTAGAATCTACTAGTTAGCCTAGGCTCTAATACCAACTGTAACAAACCCAATTGTTACTACTCATCCACTAATTTTTTTTGAAACCCATATAATAATCGTGTTCACCTTTCAATGAGTCAAGAGTATAATAATGATCTAAGACAAGGATATCCCAAATGCTCAGTAAGTGATCCGAGCCATAAAATATTAATCCAAAGTCACATTTAAGTATAAGTACCATCTTCTACAATTCATTCAAATTTTCATAAAACAAAACCAATATTTACAAATCTAATTGACTTCAATTTGATTTTCTGATCATTCCAAAAATAAAGGAAATTGCTTTAGTTTTAAAGCCATTCAAGTTTTAATAAAGCAAAACCAATATTTACAATAATAAATGCTTTAGATCTAAAAAATAAATACAACCTATAATATACAAAGAAAGTTCCTAAATTAACTACAATTATGAAAATCTACAATCTCTCTACATAATTTTGTTATGCATGCTTCCTTGTATTGTTTCCATAATCCATAATAACCATTCATTATATTGTAAGGAAGATGAAACCATTAACTAAATTTAAGAACTAAATAACTTTCCTAAGCATGCAATAGTTCCTCACAACATCCATTATATCATAATACTCTACCTATGTTAAAACTATTACATTATAATCATACTTATGGATAGAACATGGGCATCGGAGTTCACACGATGATAAATAAATTTAGCTCTGTGCCTACCACTTGTTGGCTAGATATGTAGGTTTTGGTTGGATATTTTTATTCAATGAGGAAGATGGACCCAGGTTGCTTTAATATGTAGTTGTCAATGGTAGAAATTTACATAATGAATTCCCATGAAGCTTTGTTTATTCAATGGAATAGAATAAAGAACTAGATTTAATATAACTTAAATTGGTATTACATGATTAGCTATCATTCCCCATATGGTTGATATTATCAGTTCAAATGGAGGGGACAACCGAGGATGGTTGACTACAAACCGTAGGAATTGGCTATCAAACGTTATACCAATGGTAGAATGATCTTAAAAATGCAAGATTTAAATTGTATTGGATGTCAATCAAGTAAATAACATACAAAACTTTATATAGATCAAACCAGCATCGCATAGGGATGTAGAAAAATATCCAACAGTGATTGGCCACTTGAACCAAATAAGGTTTCAGTTTTTGACAATAGAGTGGGCATTTTGTGAACACAAAACTCGTGCTATATGTATGGTTTGATTGGGTCAGATAATACTCTCACTTAGATAGTGATTTGATTAATATCAAAGTACAAATCAAAATTGTAAGCTAGGGATTCCTTATTATCATGCAGTAATCCACTATCTTGTTAGTGACACTCATCACCAAAGTAGAGGGTGGTGTATTGGACTAAGGTCTGTCTAATATACAATATGATGATGTTTCTAATATAGAATCAAATTATCAAGAAGGGCCATCCATTACAGAACCAAATAGTCAGAATATGTCACTCTTCTAAATAAGAAAACCCAATGTTGGTCTAATATAAAGATATTCACAGAGAAAGCAAAAGCAATACATGAGTTATTTTAAAGGAATGGATGGCCTTTTTAGCTCAAGCATCCAAGATAAAATGTAGGCCAAATAAATAGTGGTTTTACCAATACGTTATTGAAATCGTAAGCTATGCCATTCAATATATCGACATTCACAAGAACACAAGTAACCATAAATCATAGGTCCATTTACTTCCATATTCAAATTTTATTAAAAAGAAAAAAACTAATCAATGTTCAACATAATTTGCCTAGAAAACGTATTGGAAGAGATTCAACCAATTAAAGTAAAATATATAGACATGTATGATTTCATTTTTCTTTATACTGGACAAACATTAAGATATATTATAGTGGCCAGACCCAACCTAGAATTCTCTAGCAGTTGAATGCTTCCCTTGTGCTTCCCTCTTCTTTCTCCTCTAGCCTAATCTTCTCACATAACATAACATAGCCTCCTTTTTCTCAATATTAATGGTAATTTATAGCTCTCTTTATTTTTGACAAGAAATATGCTTCTAAATATATATTTTATTTATTTTTATTTTCTTTCTTTCTTTCAGAAAATATGCTTCTAAATATATATATATATATATAATTTATTTTTTTATCTTCTTTTTCTCACCCCAATTTAAAGCTTCCTTTAATATATATATTTTAATGGAAAGGGAATCCATATAGATAAGAGAATAATCTTATCCACTATTTCAACCTTCCCAAAGTAGCCATGCATGTGTAGGAAAATTTGATCATTTAAATCTACAAGGTAGTTTTTTTTCATGTTTTGGTCCAATCAAAATTGAACAAGTTCATAAAAAAACAAACTACCTAATTTCCTTCTAAAATAGGATCAACTAGATCAAATAAGCATGTTCAAAAAACTAAGTAAAATTTAATTAACCTCATGCAAATCAATTGTGAAATCACACAAAAGGCATACAAACACTTGATACATGTGCTCAGTATCACCCATCACCATTTTTCCTTTTATTGGTAAGGACTTTTTAGAGTAATACTCAAGTAACACCACCATCGAGGAAGTAACTAGTGTAGCACCCTAAAATTGGCGCAGTCAAAATTATAAAATTTACATTCACCTTAGTAAATAATTTAAAAATCAAATTTAACCTCCCAAACCGCCCGTTAACAATCAAGAAATCCGTTTCCCCCTTTTTCGTGTCATTTTTAGAGGTTGTTTTGATCGTTTGACGATATCGTCGTCGATCAGACGATATCGCCTCAGATTTGACGATTTCGTCTGGACTAGGTCATCCAGACGATCTTGTCGCAAAACTAAATTTGCATAGTTGGAATCTGTTCCAACGGGTCTCCAATCCGGGCAGAAGCGTGTCTGCGCCATTGGGACCCTCCCCCGTTGGAGATCTCCCAAATTGGGATGATCTCCAACCTCCCAACAACTCCCCCTAAGCCTATTTAACTTCTAGGATTTTCCCTCCCCAACCCCTGGCTGAATTTATCTGCAAATTGAATCCCTCTGCGCTAAAACATCATAATATTATTTTTGCATTAGCCCCATAGCAATTTTGATGCAGGTACATCATTGATTTTCAACTGGAGCCAGCACCTATCATTGCCGACGAACCTATCCAGATCGGAGGCGATCTTGTCAAATTCGAGACGATTTCGTACTGATACGAGACGATCTCGACTGTAGCCCACATCGAGGCAATCAGTGCCTGGAGTTTACTTTTCTAAACTTTGTCTCTGTTATTTTGTTTTGCAAATTAGATAATACATTCAGTTTTTATCCTATTTTGCATCTAGAGTTCATCCATTTAGCTTAGATTGCATGCTAAGTTTATGATCTGCCATTTAAGCACAGTAATTTGCATTAATTTCTATTCTTGAATAGTGTTTAGCATTCATATTATCATTTGGTGTAATTTGCCTCTGTTAGCATAGTGTTATCTCGTGCATTTTGCATTTATTCTCTATTTTTCAGGTTTCTAACGAATTCGTCAGATCTCAGACGATCTCATCTGCTTGCAGACGATTCTGTCAAATCTCAGACGATCGGGACTGCTTCAAAATCAGAATCTTCTTCAGACATCTAGATCAGGTATTCTCCGTTTTCCTCCTGTAAATTCTTTGTTCTCTGCTTTCAAATCTGTCTTTTGTATTCATGAAAAATTGCATTTTCATATAGTTTAATTTAGTTTCATTTGGCCAAACCTAGGATGAATGTTTAAGGTTAAAATGAACTCATTAAACACATTCCAAAACCTAGGCGTGGAAACTGCCATTAAATGTTTCCTGGTGAACCCACCATCCATCGAAAAATCACCAAAATACACCTCCCTTGAGAGGCGGGACCTTCACAAAGTCTTGTGTGTTCTTTAAAAACTTAAAAGAAATTTATACTTTTAAATAAACTATAGCAGATTAAAACAGAAATAATAAAAGTACTAAGAGAATCACACATAACACGGCATTTTAACGAGGTTCACCGATGTGGCTACTCCTCAAAAGACTGCTTGGACTACCATCCAAATCCAGTCAAATGCAAAGCTACAACTTTACATAATCATTCACCAGGACCAACTGGTAAGAGGCACCAACCTCTAAATTTTATCTGGTACAACAGAATGGAGCACCAACTCCAATTTTTCAGCTCCAACTAGAAAGAGGCACCAACCCCTTTTACCAAGCTACAACTTGGAGATAGTAATAAAAATTGCAGAATTAAACTATCACCTCAATTTGCACGATCTGCTATTTTTCTTGCATTCTGCTGCTTGTCGAAATTACTGTCGTTGTGAAAAATGATTCGCACTTTTTCAACCACTCCTCTATATCTCTCCGCGTTCTCGCTGCAACTTCACGAAATATTACTTCTACATCCAAGACGCTTGTCATTTCACACTCGAAACACGACTTCTGCATACCGCATTCTTATCTTCTCTTTGCACCACTCACTCTGCTGCACCTTCCATGAAATCTCACTTCTACCATCTGCATATTTTTGCCTCAGACTTTAAACATGCCATCTGCATATAGCTCTCTTTGTTCTCGATCAGATACGCACTCACTCACTATCTCATCGCTGCGATCTCTTTTCTTTAACTCCAAAGAACTATCACCGACTTACACTCTGCTGCACACGAACTTCATTCGCATATATCGCATCACACCCACAATTTAACCTTGCAACAGTCCCACCTTTTTATATAATAGAATATCCCATCAAAACATTCTCAAACACGTCGGCTGCAACCCTAATTAGGTCAACATGAAACCCTAGAATTTTTCGGTTGCTTAACCTTGCTTTGTCAGCAAGAAACCCTAATTGATCCGTTGCAAAACCCTAGCAACGTCGGCTTTGAAGCCGATGAACAGCTTTAATTTAATTTTAAAATATTAATTTAAATTTTAAATAAATAAATAAAATTTAAACTAGATATTTAAAATTAAATATCTTCATCATCGGAGCACCTTTTTCAACAAAACGAAGAGCTAACTTGGGTTTTAAGAAAAACCCATTTCAAAATTGTCGACCATGGATTTAAACAAAACCTATAATTTAGTCTGCCTTGGTTTTCACAAAAGCCCTTTCGCTCTTTGACATCAATGACAACATCAACACTTGAGCAAGGGCAATGTACCCAAGGTACCCAAAATTGCCAACACTCTCGTCCGAGGTACCGCATCATCCTTTTCCCATCCTCCTTCCGGGCGCGGATCCTATAGCCTGAAGGTAGGGATGCAAAAAATTTGGAGCGATACATTTTGGTGAACCCGACGTGAATGCATTTAAAACCTTTTGAAAACAAAAACAAAAAAAAATATAATATGTATACAAGAAAAACAAAAAACAAAATCATCATTTCAAGTTTGTATGTTTTAGATTCAATTCTAAATAGTAGATGCTAAATATTACTTTTAGAAGTACTAAAGAAACCATGAGTTTTTACTCAAATCAATATGAGCCCATCAGTAATGTTGGAAGAATTCAGCCAAATACATTTGTTGATTATGACCAACCTTATCCCTATTCAACATCACCTCCATCACACTTTTCTCATTTTTCATCCATAACCCAACAAGACAATCCCTTTGCCAATCCTCTTCATAATGATATTATCTATTCTCCCATATATCCATATTATGTCTATCAATCCACATATAATCCTCCTCCACCTTTTCAATACTCTTCTTTCAATACAACACATCCATTTCAACAAGAAAATACTTATTCTTCCAATTCTACCATGCACTCACCTCCTACTTCGCAATCTTCCTATCATCATTCTACCCATAATAAAGAAAGTAGAGGTGAGAAACCATTAGGTCCTTTTATGACAAAATTCCTAAGGCATTTATCAAAAACCTCTCAAAAACCTTCATCACGTAAATTTACTAAGCTCAATCAACCAATGGATATAATTCTCAAGTATTTACTTGACACAAATAAGATTGAACTCCCTTCCATAAGACAACCTGATACCACATCGGATTGGTTTAAACCTGAGCTACATTGTGAATATCATAGAGTAGATGGACATATGACACAAAATTGTAAAGATTTAAGATGTGCAATTCAAGATTTGATTGATAAGGGTCTTTTTAATATAAAGGAATTACAATCTACAACTGATTATAAATCTCCAGTAAACAATCAAACTCCTACACAACAAATACCAATAATCAATCAAGACATGGGGATCTCCCAAGAACCCCTATTCAATTATCAACAACAAGAAACCAATCAAATATTGCATGTTAATGTGTCCCATCATGATGATATTATTAATATTGTAACAAAAACTACAAATGAGCAACCTCAAGTTCAATCAACTCAATCCGATATTCAAGATATGGATTCCTCATTTGACCAACCTTCAAAACTATCTTTGGCTCTAGAGAATGATCCAAAATGGAATGTAAGCATAGAAAGCTCATCTTTAGAATCAAAATCTCAATCTGAAATCCACTTTGATAGCCAACAACAAGTGATTAATCCTCAAGCAAAGATATCCCTTTTAGAAGTATTACAAATTTATCACAAGGAAATTTTGTTCAAAATACCTAGCCAACAATTTGTTCCTCATCATATTTTCTCTAAGAACATAATTAATGGTGTAAACCCTCTTGAGGTTAACCATATTTCATTCTATGATGAGGATATTCCTTCCTCTACTCCACAAGAAGACTCCTATCTTTACATTATCGGATCTAGTAAAGAAACACTTGTTAGAACTATCATGGTAGATAATGGCTCCTCTCTTAATTTATGCACTTATCAATTATTCCAAAAACTCAAAACAAAGGAAGAAGATATTAATGAATCAAATGTTATTATAAAATATTTTAACAATGAAATTCAAGAAGCTCAAGGTACTATAATTCTTCCCTTTAATATTGGATCCAAGATCCTGGATACTTTATTCTATGTAGGATATTGTCCTTCACCTTACAACCTACTTCTCAGAAGTCCTTGGATTCATACGATGAGGGTTGTCCCTTCCACTCTTCACCAATGTTTGAAGTTTGAACTTGCAAATAAAATTGTTACCATACATGGTGACCCAACACCATTTGAAGAATATTTAACGGTTGAAACATCAAGTTCTATACATTCTCTATTATCACAATTATCTTCTATCCATCACTTTTCTTCATCCATATATGATCATCCTTGTTTACCAAATAACATCCATGCATATCTTTCACATATACTTTCTCCATCTTATCAAGACTTGGAATATAGTGATAAGAATGAAGAACTTTCTTATATTTCTGACATTTTATTTTGTAACATGATCAATTTTACACATATAAAAGTCAAATCTTTTGCTACATTATTCTACATTATAACAAAGCTTTTGTTATCACTACCTTTTATTCATCACCTTCTATTCTTACCTTCACCTCAACCAGATTATCCTTCAAAACCTCCTTTGATTTTGAAGCAACCTTAGACATGCTATACTCAAATAACCTTGTATAGTGTATATAGATCATCTTGTATATACCACCAATTTCAATTCATAAATTAAAATCAAAATACAAAAAAAATCAAAATCCTCAAAATCTTCAAAAAAATACAAATGCAACTAAGGAACTTAAAGGTAAATTCGAGCCCAATTGGCTTGGACCATACATCATTATTGCTAAATTTGAATCAGGAGCATATAAATTATCTACCTTAGATGGTAAAGAACTTAAAGAACCCATGAATATTTTGCATCTCAAACGTTACTATGCATAAATTTGGTCATTTCATCCATGTATATATTTGTTCAAAATTACTATCTTGTATTTCTTTCAATTTATCCAAAAACATCAAAAACATTCATAAATCTCCAAAAATCTTCAAAAACTATCTATTGCATTTATTTAAAGCACTTGTTAAATTGTTTGCTCAAAAACTAAAATCAAAAATAAAAATCTAAAAACAGCTATATGCTTGACTCTTTCGAAACCAAAACAATATACAGAAGAAAGAGAGAGTCAACATTCTCAAAACTTCTCAAAAGTGTTTATATATATTTTCTTACAATTATTGCCAGTTATATGTTTCAACTTATTTTGGATAAATTAGCATTTATTTTGAATCCCTCACTTGCACACTCACAACAAATAAATATCTTGATTTTATCTGGCATGATTACTAATCTCTCTTATATCAAAGTTCACAAAATTCAATTAAATAAAGTTTGAGCATAGAGAATTGATCTTGTTATTTACTTAAACCAAGCACATCTTTTCACAATAAAATGATTATATTTGTAATTTCCATGTTTTGCTACATAGTAGAACTGATTTCTTGAGCGAAAAGTTTCCCCTGCTATCCTATCATGCACATGGTCTAGAATCTTTGAGAATTGGCAAAAGGACAAGCTCACCCCTACCCAGAATAAAAATCCCTTGCTCTACAGCTAATCTGAGCAAGTATCCCTAGAACAAACAGAAAAAGAAAAAGAAAAAATTCAAGAAAAAGAGAAAAGAGAAATGTTCTTTTATATCATTATAGCAATGTTCCAAGCATTATCAAGCAAAAGAAATACAAAAGAAAAATATGCAAAGTTCAAAAGAAAGCAAGAAAGCAATAAAATCCCTTTCCCTACCCTTTGAAAAGAAAAGAAGGGTTGATGAGCTTGAATCCCTGGAATTCTCAATTATTCAAAAGCGTGAGGTAAGCCCCATAACAGGTGGTTTGTGCCCAACCTGCTTGGCCTTGGGTAACTCCTAGCGTGGCGATATGTCTGTCACATTAGCGACCTTCTTTTGTACAGACCTATGTCTGCTTATGGATTAGCTAGCTCTTGATAATCCGATCTACATAGTGGTCTAATATGGTTATATGCATCTACATCATGGTTAATGAACACTTATTTGGTTTCTTCAAATCACTTGTATCATAGTATCTTGCTCAAAACTGGTAAATGAACAATGCAATTGCACACACATTTGTATTTGAGAGATTTTGTCTATCATTATGATAAATCAAGATCGGAAATGAATTCACATATGCACATGGGATTCCTTATAAATCTAACTTTTGTCTTCAAAATACTTTGAAATATTATTTTTGCAACTTGTTTGGGAATAAATCAAGTACAGTTGTTTTCACAAAGACAACTATATCATAGAAAAATCAAAAATTTCTTTCAAAATACACAAATCAAATCATATATATCTGGTTGACTTTCGCGACGATGGTATAGCTCCACAACCAAAATTGGAATTGTATGCCTAGCGCAAGTCCTCATTTTCATATTTTCTGTTCATCAATAATCAATCATGCAATAAAACCTTTTTTTTGGATTTTCGCGATGATGGTATAAGTCTATACCTACATATTCTATGCCTAGCGCAAACCATTGTAACAATTTTTATTCCCCATTTATCAAAAATCATAAAAACCATATGACTTCATTATGTTACACAAATTATGCTTTTCAAAATCAAACCCATTTTTCATTATTTCATATCATTATGTCAACCTTTAACTTTGCAATGATGGTATAATTCCTAAGGAATTATTCACAAATTTTATCACACTTAGGAATTTATGCCTAGCAAAAATCATTTTAAAATATTTCATGCATAATATTTTTCATGAAAATCTGAAAACAAATCATCATCATCATCATCATTTGCACTATTGCACCAAAGTCTTAAGACAGTCTCTTAAGCACTCTTTTACTTTTTAACAATATTTCTATAAATGGGATTAGCTTGACGACCGAGTGAGCGACGACTCCATGAAATGGTCTATAATAGCGACAATGTCCTTTGAAATTATTGTTAGAAGTCTCTTTTTATTTTTATCACATTTTCATCACAAACAACCAATTTGTTACATCAGATTATTTCATTTAAAATATTACAAGCATGACATTCAAATTATAATATTTCCAACGACATAATTACATCCAATTATCAAATCAATCAATCAAACATAAAAGCATCATAAACATACACATAACACAAGTCATATGATCAAAAATATATCATATATATATCAACAATATATATAATAAAAAAAAAAGAATTTTTCTTTTTTCTTAATTTTATTCAACAATATTTTTTTGCTTTTTCGCGTTTTTACCTCAAACGTTCGATTTGGGTAAAAACACGGAGGGGGCACCATAGTAAGCTGTCGTACGATTCGACCAAGAATCATCACCTAAAAATGGGTATAATTTTTTGCTTTCTCGTAGATCGAGAAGAACTCATCTTTAACGCATTTTCTTCGGAAAATTCGCTAAAGAGGGGGCAAAATGTAGCACCCTAAAATTGGCGCAGTCAAAATTATAAAATTTACATTCACCTTAGTAAATAATTTAAAAATCAAATTTAACCTCCCAAACCGCCCGTTAACCGTCGAGAAATCCGTTTCCCCCTTTTTCGTGCCATTTTTAGAGGTTGTTTTGACCGTTTGACGATATCGTCGCCGATCAGACGATATCGCCTCAGATTTGACGATTTCGTCTGGACTAGGTCGTCCAGACGATCTTGTCGCAAAACTGAATTTGCATAGTTGGAATCCGTTCCAACGGGTCTCCAATCCGGGCAGAAGCGTGTCTGCGCCGTTGGGACCCTCCCCCGTTGGAGATCTCCCAAATTGGGATGATCTCCAACCTCCCAACAACTCCCCCTAAGCCTATTTAACTTCTAGGATTTTCCCTCCCCAACCCCTGGCTGAATTTATCTGCGAATTGAATCCCTCTGCGCTAAAACATCATAATCTTATTTTTGCATTAGTCCCATAGCAATTTTGATGCAGGTACATCATTGATTTTCAACTGGAGCCAGCACCTATCGTCGCCGATGAACTTGTCCAGATCGGAGGCGATCCTGTCGAATTCGAGACGATTTCGTACTGATACGAGACGATCTCGACTGCAGCCCACATCGAGGCAATCAGTGCTCGGAGTTTGCTTTTCTCAACTTTGTCTCTGTTATTTTGTTTTGCAAATTAGATAATACATTCAGTTTTTATCCTATTTTGCATCTGGAGTTCACCCATTTAGCTTAGATTGCATGCTAAGTTTATGATCTGCCATTTAAGCACAGTAATTTGCATTAATTTCTGTTCTTGAATAGTGTTCAGCATTCATATTATCATTTGGTGTAATTTGCCTCTGTTAGCATAGTGTTATTTCTTGCATTTTGCATCTATTCTCTGTTTTGCGGGTTTCGACGAATTCGTCGACGAATTCGTCAGATCTCAAACGATCTCGTCTGATTGCGAACGATTCTGTCGAATCTCAGACGATCGGGACTGCTTCAAAATCAGAATCTTCTTCAGACATCCGGATCAGGTATTCTCCGTTTTCCTCCTGTAAATTCTCTGTTCTCTGCTTTCAAATCTGTCTGTTGTATTCATGAAAAATTGCATTTTCATATAGTTTAATTTAGTTTCATTCGGCCAAACCTAGGATGAATGTTTAAGGTTAAAACGAACTCATTAAACACATTCCAAAACCTAGGCGTGGAAACTGCCATTAAATGTTTCCTGGTGAACCCACCATCCGTCGAAAAATCACCAAAATACACCTCCCTTGAGAGGCGGGACCTTCGCAAAGTCCTCTCGTCCGAGGTACCGCATCATCCTTTTCCCATCCTCCTTCCGGGCGCGGATCCTATAGCCTGAAGGTAGGGATGCAAAAAATTTGGAGCGATACAACTAGTGATGATAGGAATATGAGCTTTACCTATTGAGTTGTCATAGTCATAATTTCCCTTCTCATCTCTTGGTGGTCAGTCTTCCACCTATGAGAATAAATGTTCCTGCAATCAAGCAACGCAACATAATTTTCTTTTGACAAATACAATGCAAATATATTAGGTATAAAAACCAGCTATCACTACACAAATAGCATCTTAAAAATAGTCCTCCAAGGTGGGATGTGACATCATCCACCACACACATGTAGCACACATTAACATAAAGTTTTGGTGCCTAGGAAAGACAAACTCATGAGTCACTATCACCATAAAGAAATTAGTTTCCCTTGCTCTTCCTATCATGTGCATGGTCTAAAAGCTAAGAATTGATCAAAGGAAAAGCTCATTCCCCCCAAAAAAAAACATTTTTCTCCTCCACAAACCGAGAAAAATCCCAAAAAGAAAAATAATCCCTTTGTTCCTCTACAAAATGAGAAAAAAAATTCCAAAAACAAAATTACCAAAAAAGGGGGGGGGGAGAGCTTGAATCCCTAGAGTTCCCATTTTTGAAAACCATGGGGTAATCTCCATCAAGGCTATAGACACTTGACTAGTAGTGGAGAATCCCTAAGTGTGGCAATACATCTATCATATTAGCAACCTTATTTTGTACAGACTTATGTATGCTCGTTAATGAGCTAGCTTATTGGTGTAATTCACAAATGATGAGTCCAACCTCACCAAAAATTGGAAATGAACAATCATTGCACAAACATTGGTCTTTAAGCAAATTGAAAAACGTGGGTAGTCTTAGTATCGTGAAGTGCCTATTTTATTAGTAGATGAGTTTTATTGATATCACTAGTATGTTTGAACTTATTGAAAGTATTTTCAGATTCTTCTTTCCTAAGACATATGAAAGAACAAGTCATGTCATCTTGGCCTCCATAATAGCATATTTTTTTTAAAACATTATATAGCATCCACTGACATCCATTCCCATATATTTCAATACCATTGGGTTGATGTCCTTGATTATCTAATTAAAATCATGAATAACGATATGTGTCTAATAATTTTATGAATGATAATCAAACATAAATTACATTCAATCGTTTCACACATTATTTTCTTACATCACAAGCATATACAAGACACATCACATACATCCACCAACTTTGGGATAATCAAGGTATGACACCTTCCCCATAAGTCACATAAAGTAATCAAACAACTTGAAGGTAATCAAGGCATCACACCTTCCCCAACAATCAGTTAAAAAATTAAACAACTTGGGGGAAATCAAGGTATCACACCTTCCCCATCAATAAATCTATCAAACAATCATCAACACACTTAGGGGTGTTCAAGGTATTGCACCTTTCCCTCCAATAAATAAAACATCTTAAGAAATCAATCAATAAAGCACTTTACCTTACCATCAAGCCTTTGGCATGGTTTTACCAATGCAAATATTCAATTAACAAATTAGCTACCAGGTTCAAAAGGTTGCATCCTTTTCTCAAAGGTTGCACCCTTTGCCTTGCATTCACATCAATCAATAAATAAACTACCATTTTCAAAAGGTTTATTTTATTTTATCAAAGTTTGTGCCATTTACCTTGGATTCACATACACAACACATTTGATTCCATTTACTTTCCTATCTTTTCTTTCTCACATTCATCCACTAGATTCACTAGCCTAGATTCTCAAGTGAACCCTATATCTAGTGATCTACTCTAGTAGCCTGGAGGTTGTAGTGATTGGTTATCCATACAATATGATAGAATGGATAGATTACCATAAGGACACTTTTTTATATTATCAATCAGAAGGTCAAAATCCAATTTCAATCCAAAGGCTCCAAAGGTGCCTCACCCCTTTGGTCAATTCCATTCAAAATGTTCCAAAGGAGACCCCCTTTGGTTAAATTAGTTCAAAATACTCCAAATGAGGCACTCCTTTGGTCAATTTAGTTCAAAATGCTCCCAAGGAGGTTCCCCTTTGGTCAATCCAATTCAAAAATCTCCAAAGGAATCAAACCCATTTGGTCACTTTTAGTTCAAAAAACTCCAGAAGCATCAAACCTCTCTGATTCAACATCTAGAGTAGCCTTTTATTTCCTACAATATCTTAGGATTTACTTTTTTATTGTATATTAGCTAGCCTATATCCTCAAGTAAACCTTGTATCTAGTGATTTACTCTAGTCACCTGGCGGTTGCAGTGAATGGTTATCCATGCAATCTAGTAGGATGGGTAGATTACCATAAGGACACTCATTACAAAAAAATCCAAACAAATCTTCATTTTAGTCATTTCATCTTTGTCAAGTGCTTCATCGTTGTCATCATTTAACTTCTCCTCCATTGACTCATCACTTGAGGGGGTATACAATACCTATAAAATATTGTCTCAAATCAAGTCAATACTCAAACACTCAATATCAAAAATTGTGCTTGTCCAAGAATCATTACCAAAGACTATAATATGCTCTTTTTGTTGGGGTAAAAAAAAAGCAAAAATTTAGACCCAACAAATACTTGGTATGCCTAAAGTCTAAATATTTTAGACTAATAATGTCTACCTATGGTTGAAAGGTTTAGAAAAGTTAAATCAAGTTCATAAATTTACCAAAAGTAATGATTCAATGATGTGCATATTTTCCATAATAGGGGCATCCCAAGTTGACTTTTATTTTAGACTTGCATCACTCCCCTTCAAGGTCATTTTCATCAATTAACATCACGCATCATCAATCCAACCATTTTAGATCATCTATTTTTTCTCTGCATTGTGATTTCACATAAAGAATCCCAAAAAGAGGCATTTGTAGACACCTAAAATGCATCTTTACAAGAATACTCCCAAAGAGCCTTATTTATAACTTGTACAATCCACCTTGGCCAGACTCTAGGCTAATTTAGTATTTTTCTCCAGCAATAGGCAACTTTCCCCATGGGAAACCTAACCATATCGACCTGATATGGTACTAGGGTCATGATCATCTCGACCCAATATGGTCATACAAGACCATAAATAAAAAATAATGAATAGTTAGAACTGTCTATCAGTACTATGCCTAATTTTGCATTGATGTCAATCAATCTATAGGTAGCAAATTTCACCCGCCTCTTGTAGTTATGGGATGGTAGCTAATTAGGTTGTCCTTGATTAATAATTGTTATATTTACCTCTGACCAAGAGGCCTATAAAATGGTGTCTCCCCTCTTTGTTTTAGATCCTAATTTTTGAATTCATGCAATGAAGTGCTTCCAAAATAATCCACCAAGTTCTCTCACTGCTAAACTGATGTTGTTGGATCACCATTGAAGAACACAAGCTTATACTGAGAGGTGGGGTGAACAGTATAAGACCATTTTTTACTTTTCTTTCTCAATCAATATTATGCAATGTATAGATAGCAATATCAACAACAATAATCAAAGCAATGCACAAAACACCATACATAATAGAGACACCACAATTTACGTGGTTCACCCAATGTGGGCTACTCCACGGAGAAAATATTTTACCAAAATTTTCTCAATAAATCTCTTGGGAATCCTTCCCATTATGATGTTTATGGACCTATGTCCAAAGGAGATGTTGATCCTCTAAATCAAGTTTGTGTATCTCTATCCATAGGAGAACTCCTTCTCCTCTACTTTGGCTGGTGATCATCTAGAAGACTACCACCTCCATTGCACCAGCTTGTGGATATCTCTCCACTGAAGACTCTTACCCCCACTTATAAGACCTATCCTCACTACCCTGAATGATGGATCTCTATCCACTAGAGAGTACTATCCTCTCTACTTTATCACCTCCAAAGCTTTGTCTCAAATTTGCACCAAACTCAGTCCTTCGGTCTAGTACAAATCTGCTCAACAAGTCCACTCAAAACTTGCTCAAATCTGCTCAACAAGTCCACTCACAACTTGCTCAAATATGCTCAAAAAGTCCACTCAAAACTTGATCAAATATGGTCAGCAAATCCACTCATAAATTGCTCAAATATGCTCAACAAGTCCACTCGTAACTTGCTCAAATATGCTCAACAAGTCCACTAAGAACTTACTCAAATATGCTCAACAAGTCCACTCAGAACTTGCTCAAATCTAATCAACAAGTCCACTCAGAACTTGCTCAAATATTCTCAACAAGTCCACTCAGAACTTGCTCAAATATGCTCAACAAGTCCACTCAGAACTTGTCCAAATATGCTCAACAAGTCCACATAGAACTTGTCCAAATCTACTCAATAAGCTCACACAGAATTTAACCAATATCATAGAAACATAAAGTGAATTTAGAGACCCAATATATTTCAACTCAATGCTCAAACACTTTCTCAACTTAAATCATAATATAGGATAGTTTATTTTATGGAACTTGAACAATAACTTCATACAACCAGTTGACTAGGATCAACCAACTCTACTCAACCAATCACTCAATGAAACACCCATTTCTCACAAACCCTAGTCCAAGTATATAACCACCAACTCAAAATGTTTCCAATAATGTTCAACAACAAATCTCACATAACAATGATACTCATGTTCTTTTCAAACCCTAGTTCAAGTTCTTTGCACAACAACTTACTTCAACAACAATGCTCATAAAACAATCTTCACATAACAATGATACTCATGTTATTTTCAAAACTCTAACTCAAATTCTTCACACAACCAATGACTTCAACAACAATGCTTATCAAACAAGGTTTTAACAACAACTCTTTATTCCAAAAAACCTTGAAGCATTAACTCAAACACTCTAAAAAAGGAAACCCTAATCAAGTCCTTTTCACTCCAAACTTATTTTCAGAAAACCATTCAATCAACTCAACTATGGAAGAATTTTCCCATACATTTTTCTTGATAAGGAGTAAACTACACAAATCTGCCACACTCACAATCACTTCTTTGCTAATCTCAACAAGGGTGAGAAGATAATAATTTTCTCAATGAATTACAATACAAAAAGATATCAAACAAAATACATCTTATCACTCCAACTTTAAATATCCAATACCTTCATAATAATATTTTTGGCAAAAATCCCTTTAAAAATAAAATCAACACTCTTAAATTATTACTCCTCCAATATGAAAATATAACAATTTAAGACTTTATTAAAAATAAAAGCAAACTCCTTATAACTCCAAAAACAATTTCCAACTAGCAACCCTTTTAACTCCAAAATTTAGGCAATATTAAAAATAATCAAAATTTAATTATCTTACCTTTTGAGAGATTTGAACCCTCAACGCAGCCTACAACCAATGCCTTAGTTGCGGCTCCAATCGCCGCTCGAGCTAAGCGCTCATTTGGGAAGTGGAGAGCACAACATGCTCTATGAACCTTCCTTTCTCTGCCAAAGATAAAAATGTGCACCTTCCCTTGGTACTTCAACACAATGTAAACATTGTCGCTACGTTTCGAACGTAGACCACTCGATGCTCCCATATAATATTAAAATATTATGGAGCCCTTTTTCCTTTAACTTTTGCACTGTTGAAGCTTCTTCCTACATATCAGTGACAAATTTGATGACTTTATTTCTTGTCGAATTCCTTGACATTAATGATGACTTCATCTTGTGACATCAATGATAACTTTGACTTAGGGACTCAAAATTTCCAACAACTATCTAGGATTTGAAGTTGCACTCTCCACCCTTGTACAATCACATACATTGCTCTACTGATCACTTTCACCTGATAACTTACCTCCATGCTCATGAAGATCCACCAAAAATTACATCTTGCATCACCCAAAATTTTGTTTAAACCTAGTTTTTCCGATGTGCAGACCCACAATAGTGACTGTCTCACCCCGAGATGGTTTGTGGATAGAAACTATCTAAACCCGAGATGGTCTCGATTAGGTGACTAGTTTTCCTCTTTACTATGCATCTTAGCTTAGATTTGCTCATTTATTATTCATGCATTAGTTTAGATATCAAATACCACATGCATGCATCTATTTTATATTTATTTTTATATTTTTAGATTGAATATAGGTCCAACCTTGGTGGGTCCCTCATGTGCTACTTATTTTCTTCTATTTTCTTTGTGTGTAGATAACATACTCAAGGATAGTGAAAGAATCAGGATTCAAATCCTACGTAGTGGTCATAGAAAAACCTGCTCCCCCAACAATGTTTTGGCATGGAGATCTTCATATTGCACCTGAACTCTTGCTAATAAGAAGGAGAATAACATCCCTATTGTATCTATTATATCACTAGTGAAATCCCATTTAGGGGATCATTTTTGTAACACTTTGAAATATCAATATAAAATAATACATAAAAGATTCATTTTATTGGTTAATCATTGTGTTTAGTTCTACTTTGTTTTATGGTGTAAATTTCCATCCTTCAGGTTCATTGGGAAACTAGTTTTCCTCCCTCATTTTGTTACAAACCGGTTGTTTGCAATGGAGTATTGTAGATAAACTAAGTATATTAATTCTAAGTATGACACCGACATGGGCAAAAATGGAACCTACACCTACCCAATCAATTTTGGGGGTATAACATTAATAAGGAAAAGTTAAAATCATAAAATCACCTAGGCTATGAGGGATTTGGGCCTAATAGAGCTACCACAAAGGTGGAGATATGACCCTATTGATAAATTTATGGAAAATCTAGTCATTATTAATAGTTCCAATGCCCCAAAATTCTATAAAACAACTAGGGAACACAGAGAGTAGCACAAGAATAATAAGGAGGATGAGGATCTAGAATGGCATGTGGACCAAATGCAATCATTGCTCCCATGGTAGGATTTTTATGAGAAGCTGGTGGATTATGTAGACACCTAAATCATGTCATGCTTAGGGGAGCTACTCACATAGACACACTCATAAGATCATAAGACATAATATTGGACTTTCCAAGCATCAACAGTGGTTCTCACCACTCATTTGGGGCCTTTTCAAGCCATCCAAGCTTGGCCGCTCAAACCAAGAGCGGCCAGATCCTAGCCGCTCAAGCCTAGAGCGGCCAGACCTTAGCCACTATAGATGACAGCGGCCAGATCTTAGCCACTGCAGATGATAGTGGCTAAGCCATAAGAAGTAGTTTGCCGACAAATAGGCCCAATCTCGGGTGGAAGTGGCAGTCTGCATGCAATAAAGGTGAGCGGGAGTGACTTTGCATTCCTTTTCATGACCAGTTCACATGGGAGGTTTGAGTTTGCATTTAGACTTAAGTTAACTGACCTCCAAGCATAAACAAAGGACAAAAGCTTCTCATGCTAACGACCAGTTCGCATAGAAGACTCAAGTGGGCAGTTAGATTTCAGTTAACTAGCCTTCAAATATAGACAATGGACAAAATCTTCTCATGCTAACTTGCACTACGCATGAGAAATTCATTCCTAGGGCTTGGACATAGACCTAGGGTTTCACACTATAAAAGGTGCAAGCCTAAGAGCACCAAAGGGGGATCTTTTATCACATCAGGAGAGAGACATTCTTTTGAGGAGAGCTTTCGAGACTTGGAGAGTTCTCTTTGAGATCACGTGTACGATGGAGCTCTGATGAATTGAAGAGCATAACACCTACTATTTCAACATCAGATTATAGTCTTTGACCCATAGCTTTGGGGCAAAGAGGGTAAGGTTTACTTTAGCGGTCGTTGTCTTGGACAGTGGCCCGTAGGCTTAGCTTAGATAGACATAGCTTCTTTTATTCTGTTTCTTTATGTTTTCATATCATTAGCATAGATTTACATGATTTTATGGCATAGTTTTATCATATTTCTATTACACTCTTTGATTACTAACAACCTCATCCAGGGAGGCAATCTCGGACACCTAAATGTGCATTGTTGTTTCATTGCTTGTAGGGCCACAGGTACATCGGATGAAGATTGCAACATACGAGAGCAAAAGGGATCCCTCTAGGAAATAGACCTAGAGAAGGAGGCATCTGTAAGCCCTCATACATTTTCATGTGCGGAATTGGGAAGCTTTTATAAGCGCACCACCTCTTCATGGAAGGGGCACTCCTTGCCTATTTGTAATTTATAGTATCAAAATGGGTATCCCTAAGAGGGACCGACATGTAACCGAGCTTCAATATCAATAAAGAGATCCATATTTTGTTATTTCATGTTATATGCTTTTTCCTCTTGTCTTTCCATTTTATCTTTGGTATTTTAAATAGCATTGCAAGTAGGGTTTAGAAAAGGGACCGGTGCATGCATTCTTGGGGTCGCTACAGATGGCGATCATGGTGGGACCACCACTAATTTTTCATTTTTTGTTAGAATACTAACTTAATTTTGTGTGCAGGTCTAGCCGCTCTGAGCTACAGTGGCAAGAAACTAGCCACTCTGAGCTACAATGGCCAATAGAGCTTAGCCGCTCTGAGCTACAATGGCCAAGAACCAACCACTCTGGTCAACAACGGCTAGGATTGGAGTGCAGTAGAGGTCAAAATATAGACTCTCTGAGCTGGATCAAAGGTTGGTATAGCTTCTCTGATATTTTATAGCTTTCTATCTACTTCTGTGTGTTTAAAATAGAGAACTTAAAGCACATTTATGTTTGGAAATTGAAGGAATAAAAGAAGAAAGAATTAAGCATTGCACATATCTTAGATCTTCTTTTAAATTTTCCACTAGGCATTGCTAGGAACAATGGCTTATGCCTAAAAATTTCACCCTAGAATCCAATGTGCTAGACATTGTATGTTGTTTGCTTGCTTTGAGGCCCTGCTAGAGGCCATAGTTGCACGAGATAAAGTGCGCTCATACAAATCATAGTAGTTCATGCATCTTTCTGAATATTGAAATGTATTTTTGCACTTAGGCATATAGGAAAGATTCATTGCTGCTATATGATGCACTTTATGATACACAAGCTTAAAATGAACACCACACACGCACGTCTCATTTAAAACATTGGAGAGTTGGATTTCATCACCAACCTTCAATTCAGTCCAGTGACATTGGAATTCATCTCCTTCCACTGGTTTTCCCCCTAGAGCTTCCTAGAAATGGATTGAGAAACTTACTTATAGTGACACTAAGTTACTTGTGTTCAAACTATCTCCCACTATTGGAACAATCATTGGTTTAGAGTGGAAGAGCTAGGCGAACCCTCCATTGGGTCTTCAATGGTGTACCCTAGCTTCTTTTGAGAAAATCATGTTTGGCATGAGTGTACTTGATTGTCACTATGGATGAGTCTTCTCATTCTTAATCCAAGAACAAGAGCAAAGAAATCGAAAGAGCAACACATCAAAACACATCAAACAGTCTAGGGCACACTCAAATCGGTAATCAAGATAAACATTTGTTTGGTATTGTGTGGTCATTCCTAATTTGCAACTCAAAATATCAAGTCATAAAACAACATGGTCAAAACAAGAAGTAAGCACCCTCGGTCTGATATCGAGGGAGAGACAAAAGCAATTCATGCCCATAGGCGGAGTCATAGTAACATTGAATGACCTACCCGTAAGACCGTGAGACGTAGCTCCGTGAGCCTAAGGGGTGATAACTCAACCCTTGGGGGATCTCCTCGAGAAACCCCAAGTAAGGAACCACATCATGGAACAAAGTCACATAAACAAAAAGAGGCTTCATAACCATCCTCATCAAGGAGACATGAGGAGACCTCAAGGGCCTCCTCTAAACACATAGAAACATCTCAAAGATGTGAGGAAGCTTCAAGGGCTTCCTCCTCACATGGACATAAAGAAGGTTCTAAAACCCATTCTTCACATGGGGATGATGAGACTGCTACATCTCCATCCACATGGAGGAAACATGTTACCACCAAGCCCTCTTCATCAAGAAGGCAAACAAGAATTGCAACACCTCAAGACTCACAAGAAACATATGAAATAGGTCTACCCATTGAAGGGCAGGAAACTAGAGCTACATCTAGTCATGGGAATCATATAGAAGAAACCCTTCACACAAAAGGAAATATTCCCATAGACTATGACCTCATAGGAGTAAATGGCACCCCATGGGACCAGCCATGGAAAACAAGATAGCTAGATGGGTTGGATCGATTTCCTACTCAACCAACTCAAAGAACTGTAGCTACTGAGAACTCTGCATCTGGAAGCTCATGAACTATGACTTCTAAACATACCTCCTAGTCTGGGGGTACCTCAGAGTGACCCCATAGAAGATGCATGGAGTCTGATCATAGGGATACTCAATAGTACACTGAACAAGTCACATTAACTAGCAAGAGTACAGATACAGTAGAAACCCCCTTGAGGAATCTATGAGTCAAGACAACAAGAACAGAGTCAGATAAACATGAGTCTTCTATGACAGCACAAACTGACCGAATGAGGTAGTTAGAAAATGCATTACGTAAGGAGCGAGAGCTAGTAGAAGCTCTCGAACAAGAGAAACAAAGAGAAAGACTCTTGCACCAACATGAGCAGCACTTAAGAGAGCAAGCTGAGCGGCTAGCTCTTAACAATTTATAGGCAAATGGTGGTGACCAACAAAGAACAAGACACACTGACTCACCTAAGGAGAGGCACACTAGACAAGATAGCCCACAATGAAACCCCCCACCAAATCATGAATGAAATCCAACTAATGGGGGAAGGGCAAACATAGCAAACCAGGATCATAATCCTGGGTCCCCTCCTAGGAGAGAGGAAAATAGAACAAATCAAATGGATAGAGAGTTACCTCCATTGCCAATGCGAATAGGCTTACAAGAGGAGGAAATCCATGCATCAAAGGCATTTCAAGAGCTTGCTAAAAAGATGAAAACCTTTGAGAAATAAGAGGCAGCTGGGAACTCACCAACATTGAGCAAAATACACAATCAACCATTGTGCCCATCAATCCCTAGCCCTCCATATCCTAAGCACTTTGAGATGCCTAGGTTAGAAAAGTTTAAAGGTGAAGAGGATGCACAAGAGCATGTCACCAATTTTATCAATGCCTATTTTCATCTTGAAGACAATGACGCTCTCATGCTAAGAACATTCATAATGACATTTTTAGGTGTTGCCACTCAATGGTTCAACCAACTACCTAAGCATAGCATAACCAACTTTGAACAACTAGTAAATGCATTCTTGAAGCATTTCTCCTTTGGTGCTAAGAAGAAGGTGAACCTTTCAGACCTGGCTAACTTGAAATAGTATGATGATGAGCCAGTAATGGATTATGGGAATAGATGGAGAAAAGTCATGGTAAAATTATCATTCTCCATTCCCATAGAAGAGATCATTCACATGTTCACCAAAATTTGTTCTAAACATATCTCCCTCTTGCTACAAATCCAATAGTATCCTTCATTTGAAGAAGCTCTAGCACAGGCCAAGCTCATCGAAGAGATAAAAGTAGATGAGGGAACCATTAAGCTCTAAAACAAAAAGGAGTGGAACAAGAATGGTAAGAATGACAAGTATAAGTAGAAGCAGGGCAACCCTGCTCTAGTCAATCAAGTCGTATTAGCTACACCCAAGGATGGGGGTGCACAACAACCATAGAACTATCAAGCACATCCCCCGCCAGCCAACTATGACCAAAAGAACAATCAAGGAAGAAATCGAGAATGCAAGCCACCTCGTTATTTCATGCCTCTGACAGAATCAATGCAATCAATATTTAATCAGTTGAGCGAGGCTAGGAGGATCAGATTTCTTGATATACCTCTTATAGATCCCAACCATCCTAAGCCAAAAGGATATAGGGAAGATCAATTTTGCCCTTATCATAGGATATCGGGGCATGACATTGAGGCTTGCATCGGGTTTAAGCATCAAGTGCAAAACATGATTGAGGTGGGAGAACTCAAAGTTGACAATCCACTAGCTCTTGATAATAGAGACATGGGCATATATAGAAACCCATTGCCCAATCATGAGGCCCCTCGAGAGCAAGGGGCCCAAGTCAATCAGGTTCGAGCTGACATACCTACCCATGGATGCATGGGGATGGTTGATATTGTTAACATAGCAACAAGGACTAGGCGGTATGGTCAACCACAACCACCTGTAGCTCCCATGAACATCCCAGCTACCCCTAGGCAAAGGCAAGACAACCTTCTAGGTCCACCAACGTGACCTGTGGTAACTATTCGGAGTAGATTGGAGCAAAACCTATAGATGACTCTAGCTAAGTTATCCATCTATGAGCTCATACAATAGTCTCCAAAGCATAGGGAGACTCTAATGGAGATTTTAAGAACAATTGAGCTTCAACCACAAGATGTGAATGCATTCACTCACTTTGTGGGACAAGTGCAAGAATGCCAGGAACCTGTAATCCGATTCTATGATCATGAGATTAAGATAGTTTTTGCTGCCTTACTAGACCCTCCGCTAAACATTGTAGTGGCCATCAATGACTTACCTTTCAAGAGGGTTTTGGTCGATACAGGTTCATCGATTAACATCATTACAACAACTGCAATAGAGCACCTCAAGATACCCAAGACCAATATCATTCCAGGAGCTTACACATTGAGAGCTTTTAATGATGCTTTATGCAATACTATGGGAATGATAGTCCTACCCATCAAGGTGGGGCACAAGACCATCCCCATGATGTGTCATGTCTTGGAAGGAGCTATGCAATATAACATCCTCTTAGGGCATCCTTGGATAAGGGCCATGAAGTGTGTGCCTTCGATCTTGCACCAATGTGTCAAGTATGTGCATGAAAACAAAGTCTATGTGGTTCTGGCCGATGAAGAGCCTTTTAAATACATCAATCAGGTGGACATTCTAGGAGAATTCATGATCCCTTCTACTCACCTATACGTGGCACCTTCATCCCCAACCACACAAGGGGATAACAAAGACAAAGGGGTAAGAAAAGACCCATGCACATCAACACCTCCTAATGGACTCAAGATAGTCAATGCTTCTACAGTACCATCAATATCAAAACCAAAAGATAATCAGAAGCTAAAGGCACCCTTAGTTCAGGAAGAAAGACCCAAAGAAGTGCCAACTATAGCCATTGCTGAAATACCAAGTCCTATGGAAGAGGAAGATCCTCAAGATCAAGATGAAGATAGTGATTATCACCCTGCTTCACCAGTATCATCCGTGGGGTCATCCACATCGCATGCATCAATACACTTGGCAAGTACAGGCATAGGAGAGTACCTTGTGTAGAAAATTACCTTTACACCTATCATTGAGTCTACACAAGACATAGGGAGGCCTAAAGACTTGAGGCCACTAGTAGGAATAGTGGTTCCACTTGGAATCCCTCCCAACCAAACCAATTTTGTCTATGTCGGCCTGGACTATGCTCATAAGTCTTCAGATATAGAAGAGGATGGTGATGAATTATTCATAGTCAATGTTCATTACCTCTCTAATCTTGAGTTTGCTCTAAGCTACTTTGAGCATTGCCATTGGCATGGCTATGGCCTTGGCATATATGAGCAGGGGTGCAGGCGGCCCTACGAGCCACTATATCAGCTTCCCTTCGATATATTTGGCTTAGGCTATTATAGCGGAGGTCGAGATGACTCTCTTGTAGTAGCATTGGAAAGATTAAGCATAGGGTTGGGAGAAGACATTGATTTCATTCCTTATCACCCCTTAAGAATAGAAAATTTGAGCAATAGACAAGTGGCCATGGTAAACATACCACCTCCAAAAACTTATCATCCAAACACCTCAATTGATTCCACCCCAATAGGGTACAACTCATGGGATGAGGAGAATGGATATGAGGCAAGTGATGATGAGGCACAACTTGGCTTAGCCTATCAGGGGCCTCACTATTTGCAAAGATTCACATGGTCCATCCATGATGAGAGTGGATATACATCAGATGAAAGTGACTATGAATCAGAAGACTCAATAGAAAGAGCTTACTTAGGCCTAAGCCATCAACCCCTAACTTTGGGGCAAGAGACAAATGCAAATGGATTCTTCATAAGTGATGAAGAATATGAAGATGAAATAGAGATGGCCTACTTGGGGCCAAGACATGAGCCCCTTGTATTAGGGCTGCATACCAATGCTAACGGTTTCTGGATAAGTGATGATGACTTTGAGGATGAGACCGAGATGGCTTATCTTGGACCTCACCACTTGCGGCAAGTCAACGAGCTAGTAGAGAGAGAGGTGGCACTTCATGCCATAGACCCTCATCTCCAATTTTTGGGGAGACCTATTGACCTAGCTACCATTCATCGGATGGTCAACCCCCTCCACCTACATTCAGAGAGCAGTTAGAGCCCAATGATCCTATTGTCCACCCTACTCATGGGCCAGATCCAAAAATTCCCATTCCTCTAGAACCTCATCATGAGTATGGAAGGGAAACCCTTGAGACAAGATCGCACCCATGTGGTCCTAGAGATTTCATCCCATCCATCAACATGATCTCCATTGATTTGACCACTCCACTTCATAATCTAGTAGATCCTACCAAATCATTGCATCTTGATGTAGAGGCTATTGATTGGGATCATGCTAATTCACCCATAGATCTAGAAGACCTCTTCACCAATGAAGAGATGTTACAACCATTCCATTTTGCATCAGGTTGTACGTATGACGTCTTCCATGTTGGTTTGGAACCTGAGTCACTAGGTCCTATAAATCCTATCGATGACATTCATTTGATACCCATGCCTCATCAGCTAGAGGATGGGTCACATATGGCTATAGAAGCGACTTTCGAGGTGGACATCAGTGATGATCCTACCCAACCAAGGAGAGTCAAGTTCGGAGAAAGTCTATCTCCAGAGGAACAAGCCATCCTAATTCCTCTCCTCAAGGAGAGGCCAAATATTTTTGCTTGGACTTACAAAGACATGCCAGGGATAGATCCAAAGTTAGTCATTCACAACCTTTCATTGGATCCCATGAAGAAGCCAATCAAGAAAAAATTGAGGAAAATGCATCCAACCATCACTTTGATGGTGAAGAACGAATTGCAAAAACTACTGGATGCAGTATTCATAGTTCCTATCGACTACCCTGAGTGGGTGTCAAACATGGTACCCATAGGGAAACCTGATGAAAGAGTCTGTATCTGCATGGATTTTAAGGATTTAAATAGGGCAACACCAAAGGATTCATTCCCATTGCCAAACATAGATGCTCTTGTAGATGCAACCGTAGGTCATGAAATGCTCTCCCTAATGGATGGTTTTTCTGGATACAACCAAATCTGGATTAAGCCCGAAGATCAACATAAAACTACTTTCATTACTCCATGGGGAACATTCTGTTACAAAGTGATGCCATTCGGTCTCAAAAATGTTGGTGCCACATATCAATGGGCCATGACATACATATTCCATGACTATATGCATAAGATCTTGGAAGATTACATGGATGACTTACTAGCCAAGTCCCTATTGTGGCAAGAGCATGCCGAAGTCCTTAGACAAGTCTTTGATCACCTCATAGAACATAATGTCCGATTGAATCCTAAGAAGTGTGTATTTGGCATAACTTCTGGCAAGCTTTTGGGATTCATCGTATCCAAGAGAGGCATCAAAGTAGATCCTACAAAGGTAAAGGCTATACTAGAAATGGCCACCCCTACCAACATTAGGGAGTTGAGGAGCCTACAAGGCAAGATAGCATCCATCAAAATATTCATCATGCAATTATCAGACAAATGCAGACCTATGAATAGGTTGCTATGCAAGGAAGTCCCCTTTCATTGGGATGAAGAATGCCATCAAGCCTTTGTAGAGATCAAAACTTATCTGGCAACACCACAGTATTGGCTCCACCAAGGCTAGACATACCATTTTTACTATATATATCGGCTACTGATTTTGCATTGGGCACCATGTTAGCCCAAAATAATGCACAAGATAAAGAGCAAGCCATATATTACATTAGTCGCACCTTGGTGAGTTATGAGCTAGGATATGCGTATGTCAAAAAGTTGTGTTTAGCAGTGGTCTTTGCAACTCAAAAGTTGTGACACTACATGTTGAGCCATACGACCTACGTCATATCAAAACAAAATCCTTTGCAGTACATGATGAGCAAGACATATCACAATACACGTACCACAAAGTGGATCATGCTATTGATAGAATTTGATCTAGAGTTCGTAAGCCAAAATTCCATCAAGGGACAAGTCATAGCAGATCAATTAGCAGAGGTGCCTCTTCAGGATAACAAGCCTCTCACCATAGAATTGCCTAATGATGCGGTCTTTGCATTATCAGATCTACTAGAACTCGAAGAACCTAAGAAATAAAGAGACATGTCATTATTCTTCGATGGTTTAAAGTGTGAACAAGGAGGTAGAGTAGGGATTGTCTTTATCACACCGTAGGGTGCTCCATTGCCCTTATCATTCAAACTAGACTTCCCATGCACAAACAACAATATATAATATGAAGCATTGATCCTGGGACTCCAAATAGCCGTAGCGATGGGCATTAAAATATTGAATATCTTTGGTGACTCCTTGCTCATAGTAAACTAGGTCAAAGGACTATTCCAATGTAGGTGCCCACTCTTGAAGACTTACAAGGAACTTGTTGACACCTACTTAGCTTAGCTGGAATGGTACGACATCGAGGCAATCCCTCGTACATCGAATAGATTTGTAGACACCATGGCCTCTTTGGGATCCTTAATCCCTTAGAATCTATCTACTAATTTTACAACCATCCATGTGAAAGTGCTTTCGCACTCAGCAATACGTCATGAGGCTTTTGACAATCAAGAATCAGTCAACATGATCAACATCGAACCAAATCAGGATTGGTCCTTCATAGCTAGATATTTCTTGCAAATAGCACCTTGGGGGTCTTTGATCTCCCAAGGACCTATAGAGTGTGGTGCAACCATATACCATAGAGTTGTTCCTCAATCCATGTTCACTACCTCAAAAATGTAGGAAGAGCAAGTTGTCTATTCTATAGAAGTTGTGGCCTATCAGGATTGGCTTTCCCAACTATGGGACTTCCTGAAGCTTGGAATAATACCTCAAGGTTTGTCACATACTGAAAGGTGAACGTTCAAGCAGAGAGCAACAAGATACATTTTTCTAGGAGAAATCCTCTATAGACGAGGATATGATGGAGTATTGCTCCATTGTCTTGAGCCCTAGGAAACATCTTGGGTAGTTTCACAAGCTCACGATGGAACATGTGGAGGCCATTTTAGTGGCATGGCCATCGTTAAGCGCATCTTGAGAATGGGTTACTATTGGCCCACCATGGAAAAGGACTACTATGAGTATGTCAAGAAATGTAGTAAGTGCCAGCATCATGCAAACCTAACGCACTTACCATCGCAAGCTTTGCAGCCCATCCAGGAGCATGGCCATTCTCATAATGGGGACTAGACTTGATTGGGAAAATCTCACCCCCATCCTCAGGCTGACACACATTCATCATAATGGCCACATAATACTTCACTAAATGGGTAGAAGCGATCCCCTTAACATCAACAATTGGACCAAGGATTGCGGAGTTTATACTCCACAATATCATAAGTCATTTTGGGGTCCCTTCTAAGATAATATCGGATAATGGGCCATATTTCAAGAACAAAAATGTGCGTGCTTTAATGAACAAATACCATATTCAACATAGTTTTTCAATGCCTTATTATCCACAAGCAAACGGGCAAGCAAAAGCCTCAAACAAAATAATAGTCTCCATTTTAAGGAAGATAGTGCAAGAAAATCACAAGGATTGGCACATGCAGTTGCCTCTTGCACTATGGGCATACAGGACTAGTATACGAATGCCCACTAGGGCAACACCATTTTCACTAGTATATGGCACTGAAGCCATCATGCCTCTAGAGTTGGAAATCTTGACTCTACGCATAGCATTAAAGGACTTCATAGATGATGAAGTTATGCGACAAGGCCACCTTGATCAGTTGATGCTTCTTGATGAACGTTGAGTCAATGCTTTAGAGCATCTCCATGTTTACCAAGATCACCTTGCATGAGCTTACAATAGTAAATTCCACCTAAGGGAATTCAAGGTTGGAGATCTAGTGCTCAAAGAAAACTAACAAAATTCAAATCTGTCGCCGCATCTACGAGATAAGTTCATAGTAAATTGGATAGGTCCATATATGATTTCAATGAGAGTTGGGCCTGGAGCATATCACCTTATATCATTAGATGGTGTTGAAGAGCCTGAACCTCTCAATATCATTCACTTAAAGGCATTTTACACATAAACACAAAAACATTCAAATATGTCATAAAACACAAAAACATTCAAATATGTCATAAAACACAAACAAATCATAAAAACATAAAATTTCAAAAATACAATCAAAGGCTCCAAGGGTAATTCATACCGCTTGGTCAAAATCAAATCAAAGGCTCCAAGGGTAATTCATACCGCTTGGTCAAAATCAATTCAAAAGGCTCCAAGGGTAATTCATACCACTTGGTCAAACATCAATTCAAAATGCTCCAAGGGTAATTCATACCACTTGGTCAAAATCAATTCAAAATGCTCCAAGGGTATTCAAGTCGCTTGGTCAAAAATCAATTCAAAGGCTCCAAGGGTAATTCAAACCGCTTGGTCAAATCCAATCAATCAAAGGCTCCAAGGGTAATTCATACCACTTGGTCAAACATCAATTCAAAATCCCCAAGGGTATTCAAACCGCTTGGTCAGAATCAATACCAAAAGCCCCAAAGGCATAATAAGCCCTTTGGTCAAATTAATCAAAAAATACAAAAACAACGTAAAATCAAAAATACAAAAACAATTGCACTTCACATTTTGCATCCACATCATTGCATTACATTTTCACATACATTACAATTGTATATGTCATGAGAGCCTTAAAAGTGATACCACAGTTTGTCACACAAGTCATTCATATCCATACCTCCATCCACATGTGTGTAATTGTGTTTTTCAACACAACCATTATTTGTTGCTATACATAATAAAATAAGGCTTTTGGTTAGTCAACCACACCTAGTAATCTTATCAAATTTTGAGGAAAACAACTTTGATTAGTAGAAGGTAAGGCCTAGCTATGATAAAGCCTTGGATATTCAAGATCCCATCACTAATTGAAACACTAAAATCCTAGTTGGTACAAGGAAAATATGAAAGCTACAAAGTGGTCTAGGTTACCTTAGGTGAAAAGGATCTTCCTTGCTTATCCCCTTGTGCAACCGGTTTAAAGGTGCTGAGAATTGGCAAAAGGACAAGCTTTACCCTATCAAAATCCCTTGCTTAAATCAAAATAAGCAAAAATCCCAAAGCAAAGTACATATTCAAAAGGCCAAGCATACAGTCCAGATTTCAAAGCAAAAATCCGATACACAAATCAAAATCCAAAAAAAAATCAAGCTCAAAAAAATCAATAAAAAATAAATAGTGATTTTCATCACTACGTATGAGCAAAATAAATAGTGATTATCATCACTACAAAAAAATCCCCGCTCAAAGAAAAAATCAAATCAAAATAAATAGTGATTTTCATCACTACATATGAGCAAAAATCCAAAGCCAAAAAGAAGGGAATAAAGCTTGAATCCTTGGAATTCTCAACATTGTACAAAATTGGAAGGAGAAATCCTTACGCATGATGATATGTCTACCACAATTGCTTCATGCATTTGTGTAGACCAATGTTTGAATGTGGATGAGCTAGCTTAGGTAACCCAATATTGCCTAGTGGTATAGTCCAACTAAGTCCAACATAAGGATGAGATGAACACTTGAGGATCCCTGATCTTAGCAATGGGCTGAAAGAATCCCCCTCTGACATCGGAGGAAATGCTTGAGTTCTATCTCAAAATATACAATCACATGCACACACAGAGATCATGAAAAACTAGGTCCATGGTAAAAGCCTTACTTTTCAAAATTCTAAGTGGTAAGTAGACAATTGTTGATAGGGGAACTAGAGTGATTGAATCTCCGAAAGCCCCAAAAATTCTTACATAGCAACAAATCATAACATCATTCACACCATCATATTCTTTATAAGATCCTATAAATTAGGGGGTATCAACATAGTAGGACAGATACCGCATATATATTAGAAATAGTATATAGACGACCATTGACTACTTTATATCTTTTAATTTATAGAAACTTATTAAGAAAATACATTACACACCATTACATCTCATATATGAATACTTAATCAATTCTTATGATAGGAGTGATTATTTAAATTCATGATTATTTTTTACTTTCTGTGGTATCACCCATTAAGATTGTCAATGTCATATGCATTCCGTATGTTTTAAGTGATTAGAGCATACAGGTTCATTTATACCATTCCATCACATAAGTTAGATGCATATAATTAAAGCAAAAATTAAACATGCATTTAACAATAACATTTGCATCCACAAAAACAAGTCATTAATCATCCATAAACCACATCATAAAACATATAGGCAATATCCATTTGCATACCAAATCATAAATTCATCATTCATCATCAAAATACATCGCATCATATCATCAAAACATATAAGCATCTACACATCCATCTAAGCATCTTCAAATATCATCTATCATCTAGCATATTCATCAAATCATCATAATACCATCATCGCATCATATCATAAAATAAAATAATAACAAAAACATAAAGCAATAAATGATACACATAATGAGTCATAAAAAGCAAATCTATCATAAAAGTATGTGTGTCAAGTCCAATGGATATACAAAAATGCTCATGGGCTATAGTCATCTAGGTCAGTCGACCTCAAAAATGAATCAAGGACCAAGTAGAGCATCAGTCAAGTATCGGGCCTGAGCCCCCTACATCACCTCCTCTAGTGCTACCTCCCCCTATGGTGGTATCATGAGTCGAGTGATGTGAGCCTGTAGGTCTCTCTGTCCGAGTTTGGGTCCATTGGCTAGGATGGGTGGAAGACTACCCCGAGGTGGAGCGCCCATTGACCTATGAACCACCCACACCTACTGGATCCTTAGGGACAATCCCATGCCTCCTAAGCTACATCTGAAGAAGGGTAACATGATCCATAAGTCCCTAGATCTGCTCCTCATGCTCATCCAATAGATACTGGAGATGTCCCACATCTACCCCTAAACCTATCATTGGAGCCTCCTATGGTGTAGAAGGAGGAACAACAAACTACATCCTGACATCACCACCCCCAATAGTAGCCTATAGAGCCTATATCTATGCTGAGAGCTGCTCAATGGTAGCATCTCACCATTGTACCTAGATCTTAGTGGCCTAAAGCTCAGCCTCGACCTCATGCAACTATGCTCTCAGAGGAGAGTCTCTCTCCTCGGGCTCTAACTCCTCCTCCTCCTTAGGAATATTAGGATCCTCTACTACCACCTGCTCTATCGGTTGGCCCCATACCTCGGTCCTGGCTCGAACCCTACATCCTATCGGATCTATGCCATCACCCCCACCATCATCCTCATGCCCTAGGCTATCGATGCCATGCCACATCCGATCACCCCACCATTGAGAGTAGGCCTCTGTAACTCCCCCAACCACTGTAGGGTCTATGGTTAGGGTATCCTCCTCATCTGAAAGCTCTATGATCTATCATGGAGGTAGGTCCTTCTCTACTATGAGGTGCCTATACAAGAATGGTATCAAGGGCACATCCTACTACAATCCGTACTGATGAAGAACTCGAGAGTAGAAGAAATACTCTCGGATGGCAATCTTATGGCCAACGAGCCATCGCTCACATCGTGTCCTGGTAGTAAAACTAGTTGGATCATCCCAAGTAGGACACTCATAGTAAGGCCACCACATGACATCTCCGACCAATAGTCTGGTGAAAGCATCAGTATAGTGGGATAGCTCCCTTGCAAAAGTGTGGCTCTTACGCTCCTCATGCTCTCGAGCCCATCTGGCAGCATAGCACTATGTCTGAGCATCGACCATTGTGATCTTGATCGGGAGCCCCTTAGGGTGATCTACTATAATGTGCTCCCATCCCCAAACCTGTAGGAGCAAGCTGTAGGTAATGCTGACATGTCCCCATCGATGGATGTGGTACAACTCATCATAGCACTGAGCCAATAGCGATCTACCCCATGCATAGATGATAGGCTCCTCGCTATCCAGTAGGTCTTGCACCATCGCCAAGAGGTTCCAAGGGAACCTCAAACTTGAGTAGTCTAGGATAAGAACATTGTTGATCACCATCAGCAACATGACATGCCTCGCTGTGAAAACATGAGCATCATACCAAGCTTTGATAGATACTCCCTCGGACCCATTCTCTTGAGGGCCTATGTAGAGCGTGCTCCAAACACTCGAGCATAGATGACCACCTGATCATTAGTGGTCGATGAAATAATGGGCACCCCATCGAATGGGATCCGAAAGATCCTGTAAACATCCTCCGGCATGATAGTCATCTCATCGGGTGGAAGGTGGAAGGTGTTGGTCTGTGGGTCCCAATGGTGGGCTAAGGTCGTAAGATAAGCCTGGTCGGCCATAATATGGGGTAACCTGATGACGTACTATAGCCCATGGGCCTTAAACCACTCCTAGTCAGTGTCATCAAATCTAGGAAGCAAGTCAAGTAGGAGCTTTGGGTCCCGAGCCCGAGTAGTGAGGATCTAAGCAAAGCAGAAGAAAGACAAAACATAACTACAGTGCATCTAAGGCATAATTCACAATAAACATGAAAATGGTGCAAAATAGTATGAGTTACTCTAAATATAAGCAAAATAAGAATAAATTGCACCTAATCAAGCAAAGAAAAATTCAAAAAGTCATAAAAAATTCAACAAAATATAAAAAAAAAAAAACAAGGCTCAAGCTTTAGCCGTTGTCGCCTATAATGGTCGAAACCTGGTCGTTGGAGGCAATAGCGCCAAGACCCAATGGTCAAATTTTTGACCATTGGGATTCAAGCTTGGCCGCTCTAAGCGATAGTGGCTCAGAGTCGGCCGCTCTGGACAGCGGCCAAGGGGCGGCATGACAAACCCGTGAACCCTTGGCCAAAAAATAAAAAAAATTGCAAACTAACAAAATAATTCAAAAAATAATAATAGAGGGAGGGAAAACAAATAGAATGTAAAGCAAATTTCCCTACCCAAGCATCAAAACTAAGCTAAGTTCAAAATGCCCAAAATGGCGGTAATAGGTAAATAACTAAAAAATTTAAAAACCCTAGGCTGAAGCCATTGATAGAAAGTAAAATTGGGGACTAACCCACCATAGCAAAAGGGAACCTAAGCCTAATTATGGAGTTTGTTCATTGCCAGTAGGTTTAGTGAGGTTCATTTTGCTCATTACTTAGTGAGGTTCAGTTTTACTTAGACAAAGAAAAGAGAGCTAGGGTTTTGAATAGAGAAATACCCGAGAAGCTCTGGCTCCTCTAGTAGCTGATGTCTCACCCTACGTAGCCATATCCTCAGCACTAGCAAGTTTCAAAGTTGCAACCATCATCGTCGCACTAGAGCTCTAAAAATGAATCTTCAATAGTGAAAATGATAGGTCAAACCCTAGAAAAACAAATTTTTATATTTCCTTAATTATACCTTGGTCATTACTGACGTCAGTGGCCTAAACTTCTTGGCTTCTCAAGGTGACAACGACCATAGGTAGGAACTCATAGGCCGCTAGACCTGACAGCGACCAGATCCACAGAGTCAAAATAAGGGATTTTCTCCCTGAGGGATCCCATAAAAATAATAAATAAACACACTTTGGTGGTTTAGGATCATCAAAATGTTCAAAATAACAAAAAAATCACATAAAATCACAATCTCAAGCAGGCCTCGTATCCAGTTACCTACTCTATCCACTCGATGATTGCAGCGATTTGCACTCCATGTATTTTGGTGAGATGAGTAGATAACCATAAGGCCACTTGGGGCAAAAACAACTCATTTTGGAATTACGATATGTCACCCTTCAAACCCGAAGAAGATCAAGATGGTCGGACTGCTCCACGGGTGCGAAGGGGTCATTCTAATTCCCCTATGACATCAAAAACATTAAGTCAAAGTGATACAATCTAGGCATAAATAGAATCACTCATCCTAACTCCCTAAGAAGGCTATTGATAGTCGGACCGCTCCTCGGGATAGGGATGGATGATTATCATAAGCAATTGGAATCACACTTGGATGTGGGATTGCCCATTAAAAGCAACAAATGCTAGAAAGGAACCAGATTAGTCATATTGGTCAAGCGACTTGTCACTTCATTCATTGTCATTTCTTCACCAACTCATTGTGTGAAGAGGTAGTTCAAAATTTCAACATAATCATAATCAAAATCAACAAAATATCACTCGATCATAACAAAATCATGTTCATCCTATGAATCATTGCATACAACAATCACAAATTTCCCTTGTTTTCTGGGAATGTAAGTAGACATGACATCTTTAATTGTAGCTCTCCTACCGATCAAAATTGTTGTAGCAGCTGAAGCTACCCGATTGAGTTTGAGGAATGAGTGCAATTTAACATGCAAAAGCCACTGAGCTAAGTCCTCCAAATATTGAGGCAATGATTCAAGGGATGCATGCCATCTTGCATGATTGGGCCATCCAACGTTGATCAGACCATTGATCACCATACACCCTACAAATAGATCAGTCTACGTTTTTGCTCAGCATTGTGTTTTCCACACAACGCATCGCAAAAAGGGCATCTGTAGACACCTAAATCATGTCATGCTTAGGGGAGCTACTCACATAGACACACTCATAAGATCATAAGACATAATATTGGACTTTCCAAACATCAACAGTGGTTCTCACCACTCATTTGGGGCCTTTTCAAGCCATCCAAGCTTGGCCGCTCAAACCAAGAGCGGCCAGATCCTAGCCGCTCAAGCCTAGAGTGGCCAGACCTTAGCCACTATAGATGACAGTGGCCAGATCTTAGCCACTACAGATGACAATGGCTAAGCCATAAGAAGTAGTTTATCGACAAACAGGCCCAATCTCGGGTGGAAGTGGCAGTCTGCATGCAATAAAGGTGAGCGGGAGTGACTTTGCATTCCTTTTCATGACCAGTTCACATGGGAGGTTTGAGTTTGCATTTAGACTTAAGTTAACTGACCTCCAAGCATAAACAAAGGACAAAAGCTTCTCATGCTAACGACCAGTTCGCATAGAAGACTCAAGTGGGCAGTTAGATTTTAGTTAACTGGCCTTCGAATATAGATAATGGACAAAAGCTTCTCATGCTAACTTGCACTACGCATGAGAAATTCATTCCTAGGGCTTGGACATAGACCTAGGGTTTCACACTATAAAAGGTGCAAGCCTAAGAGCACCAAAGGGGGATCTTTTATCATATCAGAGAGAGAGACATCCTTTTGAGGAGAGCTTTCGAGACTTGGAGAGTTCTCTTTGAGATCACGTGTACGATGAAGCTCTGACGGATTGAAGAGCATAACACCTACTATTTCAACATCAGATTATAGTCTTTGACCCATAGCTTTGGGGCAAAGAGGGCAAGGTTTACTTTAGCGGTCGTTGTCTTGGACAGTGGCCCGCAGGCTTAGCTTAGGATAGACATAGCTTCTTTTATTCTGTTTCTTCATGTTTTCACGTCATTAGCATAGATTTACATGATCTTATGGCATAGTTTTATCATATTTCCATTACACTCTTTGATTACTAACAACCTCATCCGGGGAGGCAATCTCGGACACCTAAATGTGCGTTGTCGTTTCATTGCTTGCAGGGCCACAGGTACATCGGACGAAGATTGCAACATACGAGAGCAAAAAGGGATCCCTCTAGGAAATAGACCTAGAGAAGGAGGCATCTGTAAGCCCTCATACATTTTCGTGTGCGGAACCAAGAAGCTTTTATAAGCGCACCACCTCTTCGCAGAAGGGGCACTCCTTGCCTATTTGTAATTTATAGTATCAAAATGGGTATCCCTAAGAGGGACCGACATGTAACCGAGCTTCAATATCAATAAAGAGATCCGTCTTTTGTTATTTCGTGTTATATGCTTTTTCCTCTTGTCTTTCCATTTTATCTTTGGTATTTTAAATAGCATTGCAAGTAGGGTTTAGAAAAGGGACCGGTGCGTGCATTCCCGGGGTCGCTACAGATTATAACCCTGAGAATGAACCCACATGTCTTACAAGAATCTAAAATCACCTAGATGCAAAAAAGTACAAGTGAACTAAAGCCAAGATATATGATTGGTGGATTATGAGGGTTAAAACTGATGCAACCCCTTCAAGATACGATATTAAAAATGATGGCGAGTTCTCCTCTAGGTATGATAAATACTAAGTCTTGGGCAGAGGATATTGGAAAAAATATTACACTAAGTTTTTTCCATACTCATAGATGTAGACACCAAAAATTAGTATTTTTTATAACACACTAAATAAAAAATTAATATAACTAAATATACCTTTTTGTCATTTTAAAAAATTATAATTAATCTTTATATACCTAAATTTTCTAATATTCCCTAGCAAAACCTTAATAATACACCACAAATATCAAATATAAATAATAAATCCAATTTTTAATACATACACCTACAAAAATAATAAAAATAACAAAAACACTAATATAAAATAATAATAATTCCTAATCATCTCCATATGCCATTAATAATTAATTAAAACCCACATTATGTTAATTAAATAAAATTAATATCACTATCATTACCCTCTTTATTAGTCCCCCTACATAGAAAACAACAAAATAATTAAAATAATCTTAATACAAAATTAACATTAATTTACATACTATTTAATGGCCCTTTATCATAATTATTCAATGTTCTAGGCACCACATTTATAATAAATCTAGAAGCCTAGATAACCACCCCCTTTTTGAAAACTAAAAATTTACCCCTACTTTAATGTGCCACCTCATTTGTACTCCCCCTCCATGACATAAAAGGAATTGAAAATTTAAATATAGTGCCAAGACAAATTTGCATTAATGCCACTTGGCCCAAGGACATGGCACATAATTATCCTCCTAATTTTTAATCCTTTCTCATTCTCTCGTAATCCAATTTTAAATTAACATCCCATCTCCCTAGGACACCCTACCCAAAGTTCTTTAATGTGCCACCTCACCTATGGGACACATCACCATTTTTAGGAATTTTAAATTCCTCCACAAACCCCCATGCATCTAGAAACTTAATTTAAAAATAATTCCCATCCTTCTATACCTCCCCTTTTCCCAAGACACTTAAATGAGGTTTTCCACCTCATCTTCTCTAGAGCCTTCTCCCACCTAACCCCACCCATGTGGAGCCTATGTGGCATACACATGGCATCCTACTCACCCAAGGCAAATTTACCTATAAATACACCCTTCCATGACCAAAATAAAAGGGAAGATATTTTACGTAGAACTTTTTGCATGCTTTGTGAGTAAGATATTTTCATGCCTTTGTTTTATTTTAAGCTTTGGTTGATCTTTTGGTTTATGTTTTTCATCATATAAGCAGGTGCTACTAACATATTATTTGTTTTCTTGTGTGCAGGTCTTTGAAGAGACTCAAATCAACTCAACTCCATCAAGCACAACTCCAACATATCACCCACATTTGCTTGTAACACGAAGAACGAAGATACCATCCTGTAATTGTGAAAGGGATCTCTCTTTATTTTAATATATCAATGCTGTAAAACTCGTTATAAAAGGGATAATTTGTATTAAAAAGAGACTCTTTTAATTTAATATAAAATTTTAATTTATTTCATATGGTGTATTTTTCATGTTTACAAAATGGCACGCCCGGTGGGATTTAATTGTTGCATCTATCGCATCTCGCATTTTGCATATTTTGGAATGCTTTTTATTTTGCATTTGGAAGCACAACAAAAACAACCAATTATTTTTAGCTTATGTTATGCATTATAGGTAGGCCTTAAACCCTAAAAAATCATTGCACACACACTTTTGCATGATCTACCATTCCACACTATTTTATATTTTGTTGCTTGAAAACAACAATAATATATTTATTGTTTGATTGCTTTGTTTACTTGTATTTATCGGATTTAATTAGATAGAAATCCTATTTTTGAAAACCTTGTCAAACCTCACCATTTCACCAATGTTCCATAGGCCCATGGCTCATTTTATCCAATACCAACAACCAACTTGACATACCATTAGTCCTATTAGCCACCTCCCACTTATCAATCACCATCAACCCTACAATACCACCAATATCCTATCCATCATCAACCCCCACCTCAATATCCCCAACCATCAACTCCACCATCTCATCACTCTCAACCCACCTATCATCAACCACCAATTCAATAGTATCATCAACCTCCACACTCATCCAATCAACCTCAACCACCCACCCAACCATTTCCATCACACCCACCATGTACTTACACTAAATCATCTCCCACTTACAATCAATCATCGCTTGCATATTATCACATGCCTCCTTCATATCAACCCCTACCAACTCATCCATACCAACATACCTCTAATCCATCACAACCTTCATCTCCCTATTATCCACAATCCACTTCCCAACCATATTACACTCCTACCCACACCCCTACCACATCATATCACACACATCACATTCTACCACAAGCCTCCCAAGCACCTCTCACCACTTCACACCAATCTTACCCATGTTCCCAACATCAACCATCTCCATTGCAACATTCATATCCCCCGCACCAACCTCAACAACCTCACCCCCCTTCACAACAACCTTCATATTTACCCCAACCTCCAACATATCAAGCTACACCTCCTCCCACTCAATGTCAAAACCAACCCACTTTCCCTACCCACACATTCCTCCTCGGCCCCAATGTCACTTCATGCCTCTTGTTGAATCCTTATCATCCA
The DNA here is from genome assembly GCA_028583015.1 of Wollemia nobilis. Lineage (NCBI taxonomy): Eukaryota > Viridiplantae > Streptophyta > Pinopsida > Araucariales > Araucariaceae > Wollemia > Wollemia nobilis. The sequence continues at coordinate 3,336,392 of JAQPPZ010017206.1, read as the reverse complement.
TTTTTTGGAAAAATTTTGAGGTGTGAGTACTCTCCTTACCCCACCTAGGGTTGCACAATACACATAAGCCCACATATCTAAGGTCTCTTACTAATCAATGTTATGTCTACCATCACCAATGTGTTCATGATATTAATCAATGTCAATCATTTCATAATCTTGTACATGATCTAATTGAGAAGCATTTGTGGGCCTAATCTATCATGACCACATTACTCCTACCTCACCCATCCTTTCTTCCACTTAAAAAATACCTCCATCCCTGGTCGCATCCACCACTACACAAGTTATTGCACCCCCTTCCCCTTTATCTTCATCTTCTATGACATCTACTCCACCTATTCCTTCTCAACCTATTATCACATCACCTTCTCCACCTACTCCATCCAACCTCCCTTCCATTTTTTCACCCTCACAATATACACCACCATGCTCATCCTCCCCATCTCACTCAATCAACCCCCTCAAAGCTCCTTTGCCTGACCTCATTGATTTTGAGGAGGAAAGTGATGAAAAATTTATTGATCCTCCACCCTCTCAGCCTTTGCTATATGACTTTTTTCAAGTCGTCCCCTCTTGTCCTATTTCCTCTAACACCTTCGAGGACACCCAAACCACACACACACCTAAAGTCCCTTCATATTCTTTAAAGGTGACTCCCCCTACCTTGCCATGTAGCCCACATTTGCATCCCCACATTGCCTCCATTGACACTGATGTCTTACATGACCAATTCCTAATCATTCCTCCTACTTCTTCATCCCAAAATCATACACCTACCCCCACACCCCTTCCATTACTCGAAGTTGTAAACCATCATCCTAATCCCATCACTAATCTTACCCTAGGTTCTACCACTCCTACTTCTCAAGAAGAAGATAATCCCCATGACTTACCCCACACTTCAATTGACTCTTCATCTTCATCACAAGATGCTTCCCATAACACTATTCCTCAATTTACCTCATCTGATACTATTTCCTCATCTGAATACACCCCTCCTACTTCTATCATCCCTTCCTCCTTGCCCTTTATAATCCCACATATTAACGTACATATGACTAATCCGGTTATAGACTAATACCTTGTACGTAATGTACATATTAAAAATTGATTAAATGTAGAATCCATCAAATATTTTGATAGACCATGAGATGAGCCTTTTCCCATAAGCTCTATTATACCCTCAGGATTACCCCCTAACCACACCAATTTTATTTATTGGGGACTCGATACACCTACATTATCATCCTTCTCCATTTCATTCAAAGATCATTTTTGTGCTGACATTAACTACCTCTCCAACCCATATTTTATCCTATACTATTTTCAAAAATAACATTGGTAATGTTTTGGCTTAGGATGCCATGAGCAAGGCATTCACACCCCTATAAACCTTCCATATCAATTACCCAACACCCGAGTAGGCTTGGATAGATTGAGTTGGTCTCTTTCTCTATTGACCTCATCCAACATTCTATCCAACGACCCTTCCTCTCATGCTTTAAATCCATGCACAATTCTACCTTGCAGACTTGGCTACCACCCCACATTGCACTATTTTACACTTTTCTCATCTCCTAGGGCATTTCCTTTTAACATTTTCCTCCTTAGGCACCCTTTTTCACATCGCCTCCTTAGGCATTTTCTTTTTTGCATTGCTCCTTAGGCATCCATTTTACACTCGCCCCCTTGGGCTATACACTTTTCACAAGCCTCCTTAGGCTACATACCTTTTGTTTATCTTTTTCTCTTTTTTATACATTTCACATATGGTCCCTTATTGTTTGGATCTGCTCCTTTTCCATGGTTGCATTATATCCATTTTCCCATTGCATACTTCTACTTGTCCCTTCCTTTGCCTCCTTAACCAGAGCCCTTTCCATCGACGAAGAGAAAGAGGAGATAGAGCATTCTAATACCTCACCTTCACCACTATTTTACATCATAAAACACTTTGAATAACCTTTGATCACTCCTTCTCCTCCATCCTCTCAACCTTTAACAACTGACTCTTCTCAAGTCACCCTCATCCATTTCCTTTCCTTTAACATCCTTGATGACAAGCAAATGACTCACCCACTTAAAATCCCTCCAAATTTTCTTAAGGAGACTCTTATTACTTCACCCTGCATCCCATACACACCTTTCCATTCTCCTTCCCCTCATGAGATGGAATGTTCTTTGGGGTACTCGCCTTCTATACCAACCCATAAAACCCCTTCAACTAGGACATATGCACGTGGTCACAAAAACACCATGTGTAAATCTTCACACCAATCCTCCTCATCTCTTCCACCTCTCCTTCCAACACCTTCCTTACCACCACTTATTCCAACACCCTCTTTACCACCACTTCTTCCAACACCCTCTCTACCACCTCTTCTTCCAACGCCTCTACCACCTCTTCTTCCAACACCCTATTCACTATCCCATGCCCCTCACATGGCCTGATGTTCACAACTCTAACATTCATCCTATCTCGTTCCGCCATATACCCCATATTATTGTCCTTCTTCTTATCATTTTACTCATATTCCAACATCACCTTGCTCATTTTATTTTATGGAAACTTTCCCTAATCCACTTTTTCAATAGGTCTCGTCCCCCTTGGACACCTCTATCGCCTCACTCAAATGCCACTTCATCCCTATAAATCCATCCTAGACCACGTAATTTATCCCATTGCTCCTTAATTTCACCCTTTCCACTCCTTCCTCCTCCACTATAGATTGGGGACTAGTTTACCTTTTCCCACAAATTTTGGCTAGGGGATTTCACCCTCTACATATTCTTCTTACCTTCCCCTTGGTCTAGGGGAGCATCATACCTTCCTTTGCATCTACTTATTTTCCTACGGGTCTTTATGCATAACATATATATCCCCTACAATCCTTGTACATACCTTTTTCTTCTCTCTACTATTGATAAATATATGCCTATTGCTACATTTCACCACCCTTTTTTTATGCATGGAAGGTGCTTATCTCATTAACCATTCACCTTTCCTTTCATATGCAAGGGTATATATGTGTCTTTCACAATCCCCTTCTTCTTGTGTCCCTTTTCTTCTTCTTATCCCTTTCTTCGTATCCTATGGACCTTTTCATCACTCAACCATACCTAGTATCCTCTTCAAGTACACATATATCTCATTCAAAGCCACAATGACTTGGAACCTCTCTTCATGACTTATTGGGACATCCTAGAATCCCCACATTACACACATAATTAATATTATTTTTGACTAGATGAGATGACATCCTAATTAGTCCTAATGCCTATATTAGCTCATTGTGCATCCATTAGTGGTCCAAAACCCAAGGGTTCACGTTTTATCAAAAAAACAAATGAATGAAAAAATATGATAAAGAATAAATAACAATAATGATGATGATATAGCCTAAATCCTTGGTTATATTATTCAACTCCATCGGGGCTATAGACACCTAATTGGTAGTGGATCAAAGTTGAAGGATCGTGTGCTAACTCCACTGGAGCTATAGACACCTAACTAGTAGTGGATTATGCCTTCATGATTGAACTCTATTTTCTCATTAGGACTATGATTGGTTAAGTTCAAACCTATTCAAAATATGATTAATGAAATCACTACACACACAGTGGTTCTATGACATTTTGATATGTCTCAAGGGACCCCTAATCCTAATGTATTTTGCATGGGCACTTTTCTACTTGAGAGGAGCACTAGGGTGTTTGAGTCTCATGAAATCTCCTTTGGATACTCTCCTCTCTCCATTTTCTTTCGATCCTCTCTCATATTTTTTACCTAGTGGATATTATATCCCCTTGTGTATTCAAAGAAATATTTTTTATTAATGAGGTAAGCATTTTTCATTACCTCATGATCATCATTATTAATTATACATTTACTCTTATGATCATATCCTTTATCCATCATTGATCTATTTTCCTTGTTACCTATTATCCCTTTATCATCATTATTATCCATCACATGCTTACCTATCATCCCTTATTATATAGGGGCCATAGGAATTCCTATAGCCTAACCACTACCCATACATGCTTTTTCACATCCATCCTTGCCTCCTTTTGCTTGAGGTCCTTGCCTCTCTCGATCCCTCCTATCCCCACCAATGGACTATGACCTTACCCCTTCGTGAAACTGGTGTACCCATGCATTGACATAAGGTACTCTTGAAATCACACTCACGATTGTGAAACCACACTCCTAATCTAAGATCAAGTTGATCTCCTGGTACGTTATCTTACCCATGGCCCACCCAACTGCCCTCTATTCCATAAACTACTCTACACTTGATGCACCATGATACTTTTTAGACCTAGTGGTACTTCCACATTACACTATTTTTTGCTTTACACTTTGCTTCCTTAGGCATCCTTTTTCACATTGCCTCCTTAGGTATTTTCTTTTTCACATTGCTTCCTTAGGCACCCCTTTTATACTTGCCTCCTTGGGGACATTTTTTACACACTTTGCCTCCTTGGGCACACTTTTACACAAGCCCCCTTGGGCTATGCACTTTTCACTAGCTTCCTTTGACTACACATTTTTTACTTTGTGCTTTTTTATACAGTGCACATGTGGTCCCTTATTGTTTGTGTCTGTTTTTTCATTCTATGGTTGCATTATACTCCCCTCTATCCCCTTGCAAACTTCCCTTTATCCTCCTCCTTCTCCCAAGAGTCTGAACCTCACTCTCTTACCTCCCACCATATCGAAACAACTTTCACAACCTCCCCTCCCTATTCCTCCTTGGTCCCCACCCCCTCTTTTTTTTCACACCAACCCCTTAGACTATGCATTTTACACATTGTTCCCTCAGGCACACCTTTTACACCACACCCTTGGGATATGCATTTTACGCATTGTCTCCTTGGGCACACCTTTTTCACATTGCTCCCTTGGGCACACATTTTTCACATCTTACCCTCCTTTATCCTCCCCCCACCTCCCCTCTATCACTCCCTACCTCATCATCTATGTCCAGGTGGTCTCCACACCCAATCATCTTTTAGGAGATGATCTCACCTTAACACCCTTAGCCTTTCCTTTTCCTACCCCACCCTTCCTACCTAATCACTCTAGCTCACAACCTCCCACAACCATTATCCACTTTTGTCAAGTGGCTCATCCTTGGCTTCCTCCATTCACCTACACACTCACCACTTGAGGGGGTTGGCAAATATACTCCCACATTGATAACCATCTCACTAGGGCAACAAACACTAAAATTTTGACAAAATATTTTTGCACTATGTTATTTTTACAAACAACACATTACAAAAAGGGGCATCTATAGACATCGAAAATTGGTATTTTTGATAACACACTAAATTACAAATTAATATAACTAAATATACCTTTTTGTCATTTTACAAAATTATAATTAATCTCTATATACCTAAATTTCCTAATATTCCCTAGCAAAACCTTAATAATACACCACAAATATCAAATATAAATAATAAATCCAATTTTTAATACATACACCTACAAAAATAATAAAAACAATAAAAAAACTAATATAAAATAATAATAATTCCTAATCCTCTCCATATGCAATTAATAATTAATTAAAACCCACATTATGTTAATTAAATAAAATTAATATAACTATCATAACCCTATTTATTATTTCCCCCTACATAGAAAACAATAAAATAATTAAAATAATCTTAATATAAAATTAAGATTATTAAACATACTATTTAATGCCCCTTTATCATAATTATTCAATGTTCTAGGCACCACATTTATTATAAAATCTAGAAGCCTAGAAACCCACCCCTTTTTATAATTAAAAATTTACCCCTAATTTAATATGCCACCTCATTGGTACTCCCCCTCCATGACATAAAAGGAATTAAAAATTTAAATATAGTGCCAAGTCAAAATTGCATTAATGCCACTTGGCCTAAGGACATGCCACATAATTATCTTCCTAATTTTAATCCTTTCTCATGGGACACATCACCATTTTTAGGAATTTTAAATTCCTCCACAAACCCCCATGCATCTAGAAACTTAATTTAGAAATAATTCCCATCCTTTTAGACCCCCCTTTTCCCAAGACACTTAAATGAGATTTTCCACCTCATATTCTCTATAGCCTTCTCCCACCTAACCCCACCCATGTGGATCCTATGTGGCATACACATGGCATCCTACTCACCCAAGGTAAATTTTCCTATAAATACACCCTTCCACGGCCAAAATAAATGGAAAGCTAAGGATTTACTTAATGAAATGCTACCAAAATTTACCTAGAATTTTTGCATGCTTTGTGAGTAAGATATTTTCATGCCTTTGTTTTATTTTAAGCTTTGGTTGATCTTTATATTTATGTTTTTCATCATATAAGCAGGTGCTACTAACATATTGTTTATTTTCTTGTGTGCAGGTCTTTGAAGAGACTCAAATCAACTCAACTCCATCAAGCACAACTCCAACATATCACCCACATTTGCTTGTAACACGAAGAACGAAGACACCATCCTGAAATTGTGAAAGGGATCTCTCTTTATTTTAATATATCAATGTTGTAAAACTCCCTATAAAAGGGATAATTTGTATCAAAAAGAGACTCTTTTAATTTAATATAACATTTTATTTTATTGCATATGGTGTGTTTTTCATGTTTACAATAGAGAATATCAATCCATAAAAGAAACAACAAAGAAGAGAGGCACAAGCAAAGGAAAAATACTCTTCCAGTATCAACAATTTGTTGTTGTAGTCACAGTTCCCTCTACTTCTATTGTTGGAAAGATACCTGTATATACCCCTACATAGGAACATATAGAAAATATTTAGAAGCATCCAAAGTGATGTAAAAAATCGGATATACTAGGGAAGACCTTGGAAAGCATGGCCAAGGAACCATCGAGCTCATTTAGGTGCATAATAGGCTAGAAAATTTGGGTCTAGGAGTAGGAACTTCAAAGGATAAAGGTTCTAAGTCAACCTCCATAAAATTTTTAGCACCAACTTATACTGGGGAAGCACCCCCTCTGATCGAGGAAACACCACCATAAATTAGTAGCAAGTCTAAAAATAGTCATTGATCCTCCCTACCATAAAGGATCTAAGAGGAAGGTAGGGGATACAACTAAACAAGACACACAAAAGAAGTGCAGAATAGAGAAAAATTTGGAAGAAACAAGCACCTCATATTAGGGGAAGAATACCAAATAGGTGCCTCAACAAATAATATAGATACCTCTAAGTAGGAAAGGATTGTTGAACAAACACTTTCCATGAAAAGTGCACAAGAAAATATCAACTTCAGTGATCGACCTTAGGTATGATAAATATTCCTTCCTCTTTTTCTATTTCTTCTCTTAATTCCCCAAATAAATATCCCTCCCCTTTTGGTAAAAAGGATGTTCAGTCTTTACTTCCATAATTTCCATATTCTCCACCTCCTTCACCAACTATTCTAGCCATCACAACCCCCCCATAATTACCTCCATCTATAATACCACCATTATTTACCTCTACAACCTTTGTAGTAGCATCCATTGCAACCTCTAAAAGTATGTATTTCACTCTTGTAAAAATTCCATTTTTCCTTGTTGCTCACTTCCCATTGTTGTAATCTCTATCCACCTCCTCTGCTGAGACTCACCCCACAACCTCTAAGCTCCAAAAATTGAAGAAGGACACCAAAAATGCTCATGATTGGTGGAATACAATGGTTGTCTAGTCTTCTAAGAAGTCTACTCATTCTAAGGAGATGATGGTCATAGACCCAACCACCCTCCAATGGACCAAAATTACAATCAAGTCCTTGGTTGACAAGCCAAAAGAAGACATGACTATAGATGACTACCAAGCCAAAGCTATAATAGAAGATATCACACAACTACCAATGCAATATGAATTGGTGGTCACCAAAGCTCACCTGGATACTATCTACTTGCATGGAGATTATTACAAGGAGAAATTTTCATAGGTAGAGGAAAATATTGAAGAAATTGAGATGGTTTTAAATAGAGTAAAGGAATGTTTAAAAGGCTCTTAGGAATGAGGTCAAGAAGTGGCAAGTCAAGTTCCATGAAATGGCCAAATACAAGAAAGAGGTTGAAGAGACCAAAAATTAAAATTAAGAATCAAAAATCAAGAATCTCTAACAACAAATTCAAATGGAGAAAGCCAAATCCATGGGATTATGCAAAGAAAAATACAAACAAGGAAGAAGAAATATCTAAGGGTATTCTAGAGAGGAGCTTAAAATTTTGACTTATGCTACTATACATGGAAGAGATGAGTCAAGTATTAGAGATAGCAGAAAATGAATTCAAAAATGCTACAGATTTTGTTCAGTCAAGAGTTCCTGCAGCAACAAATATCCAAACACTGGCCGAGAGAAAATTTGAATGGGTAGCAAATAGAGTTCCCAAAAAAAAATGGTCTTGTGCCAAGATATCGGCTAGAAGCATTTTTAGAAGGCATAGACTCATGACTCAAGGATGGAAGCTAGTCTATAAACTCAGAGCTAAATCCAAAGGCATAATGGAGTATCTTAACAAAGCTACGCAATGTGGTTTCCTTGGGTTTTGGGATGAATATTGCAATATCCTATGTGAGGAGGAGCTTCAAGAAGTCCTAACTATGGCTATGGAGGATGAATCTAAAATTGAGGGATGGCCAAAGCCTATACAATAGGAATAATTCTTTCAATTAGTGCAAAATCTCACCCAGATCAAAGCTTACATGGATGATCTAATTATTGTTGGGCATTGAATTGCACCAATTTTTACTTGATACTGCAGCTGTTTATCTTCCTACTTTTTGTTTAGGCTTACACCCGATGGCTACAGATCAGCACTCAACATTGGAAGGACCAAAACTAGGGTTTTCGATCCAACCTCCAGAGCAGGCTGGTTCCTTGTCAACTTAGCATATTGTTGACACAATTATTCTCAATTAGGGCTTGGAGTTAGGGTAAGAGAAGGTTAGGGTTAGAAAGATGTAGATATCAGTGGATGGATAGGTTAACAGTATTGCATCACCATAAAAAGATCCCAAAAAACCATATTAAAGACATACATTCATATCAACTCTTATCCCATGATAGCTTGTTTCAGATATTAAAGCATAATAGAGAATGGTTATAGCAAGCAATTTCAATATATAGGAAATGATAATCCAAATAGAAAAATTCACCAAAACTAGATTTTACAGAAATATACTTACTAATAACACAATAAACTTCAAAGCAGATTTCAATTACTCATAACAAATAGTAATCCAAGATAGAAACAAACTAACTATCTAACTATTCACAAAAATACAACTATGAAATCTGAACCTCTGACATCAAGCATGGAAACACAGCTTTGAGGTGAATATCAATGTATTACTCCTTTCATTTAGCTCTTTAGAAATATTTACAATGGTACAGGAAAACATGCTAGAGCTGACCCTTCACAACGAGGATTCGACCTCTACTTATAGTTTTTCATATTACAAATCAAGAAACAATACATCAAATCTTGTTACAACAGCTCAGCAAAGAACTTAGCTGGCATTAGCTCATTGGTAAGATCTCTGAGAAATATGTTGAAATGGAAACTGCCATGACAGCATGAGTTCTCTGCAACTTCATGGTCTCTCATTAGAACTACAATTCAGAACATTCCAGATCATGCACTTTCATAGATCTTTCTTGGGAGTAGAGCGCCACCGTCGATCTACAACTTCCTCTAGGTTGATCTTCTTGGAAACTCTTGATGCTTCATATCCCAACCAATTTGTTATAGTTATGGTGCAGGGACGTCCTTTTAAATGGCCCAAATTTAGCATACTAACCTCCACCATTGATCTTATTTATCCCATGGTACAAATTAGATCCGGTATAAGTTGAGAGACCATCTGCTATACAATGTCACTTTAATTATCAGTAGAACATCCAATTCGGATCTTGGAAATTCAAATCCTAAATCCACTTCGGGACCCTTATCTTCCATTTTACCCTTTTCAATTCACATTAAAATGATGAAGATGTCACCTCTTACTTGTAACTTTTGTGGATTCCATTCCGGATAGAATGAGCGTCTTCCTCAGTCCAAATCTGGAGTTAAATTCTTACACCATTTTGTCATTCCATCTTATCTTCATTCTAGATAGAAAAATACTCGTTTATTCTTTGGATTGTCAATCCGCACTTCTCCGCTACTTACATCATCATATCCTTGAGACTTTTGTGGATTTAAGGATAATGCTAATTTGGGATGGAGAGCAAAAAGAGTTTTCAGAATCGGGTATATGTGCAAGGGCCATTTTGCACTTTTTTTCTATTGACATCACCACCTTTCACAAAATTTTGTGGATTTTGCAATCCTACTCCAATCCAAACCCAGAATGGAGTTCCCTAGAATCATTTTAAACAAGCAAAATTGCATGACTATTTAGTGGATTTGTCTTATCAACCTTGTTCCAGAGCAGAATGATAGTTTTATCACTTAGTAAAAATCATACAAAATTTTATAAGTATGTGGCCATTTTGGGCCTACATTCTGGTGCCTCCCGGGTGGATTTGCTTGCAAATCCAATAAAATCCAGAGTCTTATCCATTGGGCCTTAGGAGTCAAAACAAAACTGATTTTTTGAATATATGTTTTAAGGAATAACTTCCATACAAACCTTACCCTCTGAAAGCATAAATTCTACTTAGACGATAAAGGTTCATATAGAAACCATGCCAAAAACATCATAAAACCCACTTGTTCGACCATAGACTTGTTCGACCATAGGCATTACTGTTTTCCAAAACTATACACAACTCTACCTCCTTTATAAGGCTTTATTTCAAAGAATGCCTTCACACAAAAATGTTGCTCCGTAGACCTATTGCTTATTTCTGACAATCATCAGGGTAAAATACAGAAATACAAAAATGATGAATATGTACGAATGAAAATAAAAATTATTTAAGCGTGAGCCCCTCTTGGGCCTGTAAGTGCTCAATATTATCCTTATTCTTCCACACCCCCTTCATCCTCATCTTCTGGAGTTTGTACTTTGATTATTCTCACTGAAGGTGTCCCCCAACAACTTGACCATTGATTCCAAAAATTGGATTTGATGTCTCTTTAAGCTTCTTATAAACATATTGTAGCTTCCCAACATCCTCATAATTAGCAGCATTCCCTTTAATCACCAGATATTCCATGAGATATCTTAAACAAGTGTAACTCACAATTAATTTAGCAGCTTGTTCTTGTAGTAGTGGCTCTTCTAGTGAATCAATCTCAGCCTCATCCTACAAGATATCTTTAATGTTCTGTTAAACTTCTTCCATAGATAATAAGCTATGGTCCTCCTTCTAGAGTCCTTTGAAACCAACATGAATCATCTCCTCATTTATGTCAATAATTTCTTTGATTCATCTATCCATCCTATCACACAACAACTGAGCTCTCTGGAATGCCCTGTGCTTCTTCACTACTATCCTTGAAGCTACCTTGACTAGATTCCACTCTCTATTAGAAATTGGTTTAGCAGCATCATTGAGCCTACTACCAACCAATATATATTTTCTCTACCAGAATCACCATAGACTATAACTCTCCCATGATTCTATCTAAATCTTGTTGAATGGTGGAGAGCAATTGGCTAGCATCCTTTAGGTAGTCTATTACGAGCTGAAGACCTGAACACTTTCCTTATATTTCAAAAAGCAACTCCCTATTTATTCTTTTCAAATCATCTTCGAAAAACCTTGAGGATTTGGTTTTCTTAACCTGAAGTTGATGTTTCAAATTTTGAATTTCTCTTGTCTGATCTTCATGGAGCTTCTTTTGTTCTTCTAGTTGATCCTTAAGCTTATTAGCCTTTTGAAATCTTTCTTTCCAACTCTTCACCTCTTCTCTCAAAGCTTTTTCTACTTCCTTTTTATCATAGAATCCCTTCCTAATCTTTTTAACCTATTGTTCCAGCTTATCTACCTTATCTTTAGCTATACCTATCTTGACATAAAAGGTTTCTAAACGAGCCTTGGTCATCCCCAATTAATCTTCAGTATGAAGCTTGTCAGTATCTTCTATGACTTCAATTAGCTATGGGTAGTGATTCAATTGAGACTATGGGGATAATAGAAAAATGTGGGGATATTATTTCAATTAGCAGGATATTAAACAATATTTATTTGGAACATTGTGTCTCATTTGTCAATTTAGCCCTCTTAGGAAGCTTCTCCACTTACTTAGAGATAAGTTCAGATATCTTAGGTATTTCATTTGTGGTCGAAGGAACTTCCCATACTTCTGTGTAGATTCTCTGATGTGTTAGAGGAATTAGAGATTTAGAATCATTATGGGGATTTTCACTTACCAAAACCATATTCTTGACATCCTTCGATCTCCAGGTTTCAAAATTTTCATTATAAATTCTAGAAAATTCCTTATCCATTTTCATTCCAAACTTCGATTTGGGAAAAATTTTTCCAATTTTGACCCTCATACGCCACCAATATGCAATATTTTTAACCTTCCATGGCCCTTTCTCTACTATTTTTCCTCTCTGCGGTATATCTTCTTTAGAAGGAAGGTCTTTCAAATTGGCAGATTCAATTCTTAATTTATCAACCGCATATTTCGTAAGCCGATGACTGAGCTCATGCTCTGGATCAAAATCCACCACCTGTTCATAGAAATCCAACCATGGAGGTAACTGACCCATATTTGAAACCTTCCACTCTAAAAACATAGTTTCATCATTATTCCTCCCCTGTTCAAATTTAGCCCTAGGCTTTCTTTCAAATTTATAGGCCTTGTCTCCATTGAGGGTTTTATTTCCCATAGTGAAAATAGCATCAGGATCATAACTCCACCTTTGAGGAATATAAAACAGAACTAATCTATCAAAGTACAGCTCAATTTTTTGGCCCTACCACTCGAATACAATAATATTATTTTTAGGGCGATAAGTAATTAGAGACCTCTTTTTCCTCCCTGAACCATAACTTGAGTCAATGTATTCTACCTACCTCAAATATTCTAAGGCAAAGAGTCTCTCTGTGACAAAATGGGGCAAAAGAAAAGGTTTACCCATGAAACCATATAATTTGATGACTATTCCCTTAGTTAATAGATACCAGTCCCCTTCTTCTGCATCTTTATTCCTTAGAACCTCTTTGGCCAGGGGTGGTAACCTGGGGAAATTTCTGTACATTATTTTGAGGGCCGGTCCAAGAAATTCCAAATTGAACCTATAGTAAGACTCATTGCTTCTTAAATGATTTATCCAATAGTAGACTGGCATAGGTTCTCCTTCATCGATTTTATCTTTTACTGGGATCCACGACATTCTATCTTTCATAGTGGCATAAAACATCCATACTAAGCTTGAGCAATGCCTAAAGCTAGGAGCACCGGAGCCCCTCTTTAAGCTTACTAATTGTTCATGAATCCTTTGGGTGAGAAACACTGGCCAATAAAAATAAATCACCCTTATTCCTATTTTTGCCACCTCCTTTTTGTACATCCTTTCATTAGAGATACAGTATGCAGCGATAATTTTCCAACCATGAACCTCTTCATCAGAGTCCAAACCCTCCATGCAGGCCAACATAGAGAACAAAATGGGAGTTACAAACTTTTTGATAGAAATGGGAACTTCAGGCAACTCGTCCTAGGGTTTGGTATTCAGCTGCTTATAGACCCAATTCCTAAATGACTCGCCATCATTCACCCACTTCTTTGTGGAATAAAACCCCGTTTGCTCAACAATTTTAAAGGGTTTTGGTGGTACCGGTGGGTCAGACCCTAAGGCAAAAAGCTCATGATAGAAAGAGGTAGTGATGCTAAAAAGGGTTTCTCCCTCACTAGTTTTTACTGCCTTAGCCAGTGGGTCATAGTATTTCACTATCGTAGCTATCAATTCAGGACATGGATGGATAGAATCACAAATATAAAAGGACAAATAAGAGAGAATGGAGCATCTACCTTCTACCGATAGAGCAACATTCTTTTTGTATCTGTCGTTCACACTCCTTAATTTTGTCCTTTCGAAGATGGTCATTTTTGTATCCGCTACTACCTTGGCTTTGTCCAGGTAAGGCACAAATGTTCTTTCATCCAGAGTTTCAAATTTTGGGACATCTTCTACAGCTTCTATGGGAGACTTCTTAGGAGCCATTTTGTAATAGTAATATTTTGTGCACTTGAGTAAGCAAGGAGGGCTTCGAAACACTACTAAGCTTCTCTACAATCTAGTGGTTGCAAAATGAATCCCATGTAGTACTTCGTCACTTTTATCATCTGGAATGCGCATATCATCCACCATAAATGCAGTAGTTACACGACATCTTGTTGGCACACTTCACCATCCCCTCCTTTATTTCTTTGGTGGCTTAAAGAAAATGGCGTCCTCCCTTCTCATTGGCCGAATTTTGAAATCGTGTTGCCAACTCATCGCATCCCTTTGGCTACTCTTCAGTCCTCGCACGAGTTTGTTAGAATTGAATGTACGAGCAATATTTAGCCTCCACGTGTCAACTTAGAACTTGTTGTTCGGCTTTGAACTGATTCTACTCTGGCTATCTCCAGCTTTGAGAGGTTCCCGGATTAGTGCCATTCTTGTTTCTCTTTTTATGGACCATTCTTGCGGAATCGCCAATCCGGATCGGACCATGCGGGTTTGAGGGCGGAATGTCATTTCGGAGGATTTCTTACAATACTATGTGCGAAATGGAACATCACCATGTATTCGGCTAACACTTAGTCATTTTTTTGCAAATTTTCTTCTCTTACTCTCTTCTTTTTTTTTAGCATTTTCCTTGAATTTCAGAACTAATTACAAAGTGCAGAAAGAAAATGAAATAAAAAGTGCAGAAAGGAGAGGGAAATTTTTGTACAATGTATATACATATGTTATAATGAGCTTATTTCTTACATATAGTAAAGCTTAAGGTGGAAACCATTCACCGAAATTGGTTGTATGTTTCCTTCTAAGTCTTTCAACTGAAATACATTAGACTCCTTTGCTTCTACAATTTCTAAAGGACCATCCCAAAAGGAATCAAAATTTTCATGCTTACCCGACTTTGCTCTATCCACATTCCACCTGAGAACCGAGTCTCCTACTTGAAGTTTTCTGAACCTGGCCTTTTTATCGAACCATGCTTTAATGTCTGATGAATGCTTCTAAAAATGATCATATGCTTGAGTTCTGCTCTCTTCCAGTTGTAGCAAGTGTGTCAACCTAATTTTTATTGGATCATCCTCCAATTATTCTTCTGTACTGACAAGCTTAAGTGTTGGAATCTCTAGGTGAATCGGCAATACTACCTCTTTTCCATATACCAGTGCATAAGGAGAAGTTTTGATAGACTTTTTAATAGTAATCTTGTCTGCCCATAGAGCATGGTCGAGCAATAGGTGCCAAATCCTTTTGTTACCTTCCAGAGACTTTCTCAAAATCCTTAATAGGTTCTTGTTGGTAGATTCTGCAAGTCCATTACCTTGTGGGTAATAGTTTGAAGTATTTTTAAGAGTGATGCCATACTTGCTGGAAAACTCAATGTACTTAGCTCCTATAAAAGCAGGGCCATTATCACTCACCAAAGCTTTCGAAACTCCAAATCTGGAAATCAAACTCTCCATAAAGTTGATCACAACTTCTTGGTCTACCTTCTTTGTAGGAATAGCCTCTACCCATATGGTAAGATAATCTGTAGCTGTCAAGATAAACTTGTGCTCCATTGAAGAATTAGGATTTATGACTCCTATGAAATCTAATCCCCATTGTTGAAAAGGCTCCTCAACTTGAATAGGCTTCAGGGGGGATGCAACATTTCTAGTCTTTCCAACATACCTTTGACACTTATCACAGACCTGGGTGACTTTAAAAGCATCATTGAACACAGTAGGCCAATAATAGCCCGCTCTTATTATTTTCAAAGTTGTAGTCCTACCTGAGCTATGGCCACCTACTGACCCTCCATGGAATTCTTCAATGACTCTTTTTTGTTGGTCCTCCTTCAAACATTTCAGGAGAATACCATCCAAGTTTCTTCTGAACAACCCTTCAGGAAGTAATACATATTTTAGAGCATGAATTCTATACCTCCTTCTTTGAGAAGGATTCAGATTAGGTGGGAAAATTCCCGTTTGGAAATACCTGGTCATTTTTTCAATCCAATCAGAATCCGGAGTGTGGACAATCTCTACTTGATCCTCTTCTGTTATCTGACAAGCTGTCACTCCAGTCAATGTTGAAGTATCTATCAATCCTTGGCACAAGGCCCTACCTCTTACCAGCTTGGTGGGGTGTATTTCCACATCATACTCCTGGATATTAGTAATCCAACCAGCCCTTTTATCTCCTAGGTCACCCTGTAAGATAAAACTTCTCACATCTGGATGAACCACATACACCAGAGTTTTGCTTTGTACCAGATATTGTCTGAACTTCTTAAGTGACTTCATCACAACAAACACTTGTTTTTCAATAAAGTTATATTTTACTTGATAGTCATGTAAATTCTAGCTCCAAAAGAATACAGGGTGTTCATCCCCTTGATCATCTCTTTGGGTGAGCACCGAAGCATAACTTTGTTCAGCTCCGTAAGCATAGAGAATAAAATATTTGCTGAAATCAGGATTTATCAAAACTGGGGCTGTGGAAATGGATTGCTTGATGATCTCAAAATCTTGCTTCCTAACCTCAGTCCACTTGAATTCTACCTTTTTCTTGAGTAGTTCAGATATAGGTCTCACCTTCTGTGCAAAATCAAAAATGAACTTCCTGACAAAATTGATCTGACCTAAGAAATACTGCAGCATATTCTGATTAGTAGGCAATGGAATAGCTAGAATTGCTCTAATTCTATCCGGCTCTATGGCCATACCTTCCTTTGAGACCACATGTCCTAGTAGTTTTCCCTCATGTACTACAAAGAATGACTTCTTAGGATTTAGTGAAATACCAAATTCCCTGCATTTTTGAAAAACCTATTCCAAATGAGACAGATGATCATTTTTATCATGAGAAAACATAGTCATGTCATCTAGGTAAATCAGAATAACTTTGTTTATAAGTGTACCAAAGGCATAATCCATGGCCCTCTAAAATGTAGCTCCTGCATTAGACAGACCAAAGGGCATCCTCTGATAGGCAAATGTACCCCATTTTGTAGTAAATGTTGTTTTGTATTGATCTTGATCTTTTACCCAAATTTGGTTATATCCAGAATAACCATCCAATAGCGAGAATCTCTCTGCTCCAGCTACCACTTGTAAGATCTGGTCAATCTGAGGAAGGGGATAGTGATATTTGAGGGAAGCTTGATTCAGATTTCTAAAATCCACACATAGGCATATATCTCCATTCTTCTTTCTTATGGGTACCAAATTGGCTACCCAAGTGGAATGTTTTATCGGATATATTATCCTAGCCTTTAGTAGCTTTAAAAGTTCTTCTCTCATAATGGCTTCTATCCTTGGATTGATAGGCCTCTATTTTTGTCGAAACGGTTTAGCATCAGGTTCTAACTCAATAGTATGTTGGATAATCCTTTTGTCATAAACTTTAAGGTCCTCATATGACCAAGCCACAATGTCTTGGTATTTTAAGCACAAAGCTTTGATTTCTTCTACTTCCTCAGGAGAATATTGGATCCCAATATTTAGCTTCTTTCCTATTCCAACTTCTACCTCCTTATAGATCTTCTCACCAACCTTCATAGCTCCAACCTTCTTCCTATCTTCATTATCGAATAAACTTTCAAGGGTGACCAATCCCCTCGGGATATGATTGTTTCTCAGCTGGATGAAGTCTTGTTGATCTATCTCCTCCAAGTCTTCCTCTTGGACAGTTGTGAGGCATGCTTCTTTTATCATAAAGTCCAGAATATGTTCATCACTTTCGAAAACCTGCCAAAATATTTGCTTATCCGGCACTACAAGTCTGAAAACCATTTTAATTCCCTTGGTCTTCCTAGTCCCAAAATCCATAGGAGGATTGAAATTAGCTCCCTTTGTTGCCAATGCATCTGCCAGGTGATTTTCTTCTCTAGGCACAAAAGTTAGGTTCAGGGCATCAAATGAATCCATTAGGTCCCATACTCTATTCTTGTAAGCCTTTAAGTAATGATGTTTATTGCTACACTTATTCCTTACCTGATGTACAATTAACTCAGAATCACCATATATGTTCAAAATCTTGATGCCCATGCTTTCAGCTTGCATTAATCCAAGGCACAAAGCCTCGTATTCTACAACATTGTTGGTACATGACCATGTCAGTCTATAAGAAAAATTCTTCGTTCCTTCGGATTGTGATTGTAAAACCACACCAGCCCTCGCACCATTTCTACATTTAGCATCGTCAAAGTGCATAACCCATGTTTCATTGTTTCTTAGGGATTGATTAGAAATAGTAGGGAGTTTCTTTTCCAATTCATTTGTGATGTTGTATGTACCCATACCAGTTCCAAATTGACTATAATCTTCTTTGAAAGGTAACTCATCTTCAATGTCTAGTTCCTCAATGTTTTCTACTAGCTCAAATTCCTCCAAAGGGTTAAGGTTGCACATATCTTCTTCAATTTTTTCAATATGATAAGCAACTAGTTTTTCAGGAGTTATCCTTATCCTCTTTCCCTTGAAAGGTATTACCATGCTAGAATAATCCATATACATACATCCTCCTAGCTTTGCAGTAAATTCTCTTGAGAGACATAACCCAAAATAGGGTTCTAAATCTACCACCACTATTTCTTGTACTATTATCACCTCAGGGGCTCTGTGCAACCTCATCAATACATATTTAATAACCCCAACTATCTTGATAGGTGTCCCATCTAATTGTAACACTCCAGGACAAGACCGGGTATATTCCATACCCATTTCTTCATAGATTGCCTTAGGCATAACTGTGGTTGATGCTCTTGAATCAATCATACAATTCTGGACTACCCATCCCTCCATTCTTAGGGATATATAAAAAGGGGGAGGTTTGTTCTTTAGAACAACAGGTGTCATTTCTTTCTTTTCTGATGGTATACTGAGGATGGTAGTGGCTGGTCTGTTCTGGGGATTTTTGCTGAGGGAAGCTTTAAGCAAGTCAATCTGGCCTGGGATGAAAAGGGTATCATATAGGCTAGCTTTTGATGGAATCCTTTTCATCTCTTCCACAATGTTATACTTAGACTTGGTTAGGGATAGTCTTTCCAGTCCTCTATCTGGCTCACCATACCTCCTTTTGTATTGTTGGGTTACCTCTAACCTTTGTCTTTTGGTAATAGAGGGGAACCTGAGCCTTTCTTGTTCTTCACCCTTGGATTTCATTCTATCTCCTTTCGTTATTCTTTCTAGATTTTTAAGGAAATTATCAGTTTTCTCTTTTCCCTTGGCTCGGGGAATAGGAAAAGTGTCATTGTTCTAAGGAGGGAAGTCAACCTTCTTTTGAGAAGGGACCTAGAATTGTCCCATCTTCTGAGGGTCTACTTGTAAAGCTTTGTTTCCAGACCTTGTCATAACAACAATTGGGCTTTCTTCCTCCAAATATTTTCCAACCATGATCTGATCAGGGTGCCATAACATATTAACTCTCCCTTTCTAATTTCTTTCAGCTTGATCCATGGCTTGTTGAACATGGTGTTGATACATCACACAAGACTATGAGTCATGGGGGTCGTTGCATACTAAACACCAGATATTTGCAAGAGTGGTATCTATAGAACATTCTGGATCTTCATATGTTGCATTCACCCTAACCTCGGTACTATTACTAGGGCCAGGCCTTTGATCTTTGTTTACATATGGGAATCTCCTCTGTTGTGACCTTTCCTAATCTCTCTTCTCCATTGAATTCATTCTATTACTCAAAGTTTTCATGGTATTTTGTATGTCCAGAATAGCAGATAATTCTTGAGAAGGTTGAGAAGAAAGAGGGGGAAAATAGGGTATGGAGGACACAGGTTTAGGTCCAGGAATCGGATTTATCTTAGGATATGGAGATGGTAAAGAAATGGGGTCCATGTAGGAAGATTTTGTGGATTTCTCATGGCTACTACTAGTTTCTGAGTTGTAGGGCAACACAGTATTTATGGGAATTCTTCCTACATTGATCAGGATATTCTCGGCATGGACGGCTGCATTATAAACTTGAGGGAAAGTTTCAATTCTAGATTGTTGTGTTTGTAGACCTAGCTATGATCCCAGGGCATGGATGTAATACATATAAGCCAAACAAGCAGCTAGTCTAGCAGTGGGGGGAATTCTCTTCCATGTTCTGCTAAATCTCAAATTAAAGTCTGAGATAGTTTCTTGCTGAGTTTTTTGCATGGATGTAAACTGATTCAATAGAGAAAATGGATCAGCAGATTCATTAAATTCTTCTATGAATGGCTCAGCCAAATATTGCCATGAAGTGATAGAATTATCTTCCAGAGTTTTGAACCAATGCAATATCTTTCCACGAAAGGACAGGGCTAGAATTCTGACAATAACATTTTCTTCTTTTATGTTGTGGATTGCTGCTAGATTCAAGATATCTTGGTAGTGCTCATAAGTTGTTTTCCCAAATCCATCATATGTGGGGGTTTCCTTAGACACAGCCTGAGGAATGGCATCCATTTGTGCTAATCTAAGGGGCCCAGTTGAATCCCAATTAGGGTACTTCTGTAGTGGCTGATTGGGAGCCACATTTTGTGCCATATTTTTGGTTGTAGGTCTTCTTGGGGGAACTATTGGGTTTTCTTCCAGAAGTTCTTCTTCAATAAAATCTTGATCTAAACTTTTGATAACAGTAGCCCCTCTCTGAGGTAACTCACAATGAAAGAAAGAATCAGGGTTGTTCCTCTTATAAGACCTAGTATACATGAAAGGGTACTGGTCTACAATACTTTTTTAGGGTCTTCTGACCAGGGAGTCGCTAGGTGAACTTTATTTTCTCCGCTAATAAGGTCAAGACAATTCACCAAATCTTGATTCCTTCGGGATGAGATAATATTAACTCTTCTAGATGGGTTTCATGTTCCTTGTGAACGGTCCCACCGGGCGTGCCAAAAATTTTTGGGCACTGAATTGCACCAAGTTTTACTTGATACTGTGGTTGTTTATCTTCCTACTTTCTGTTTAGGCTTGCACCCGATAGCTGCAGCTCAACACTCAACATTGGAAGGACCAAAACTAGGGTTTCTGATCCAACCTCCAGAGTAGGTTGGTTCCTTGTCAACTTAGTAGATTGTTGACACAATTATGCTCAATTAGGGCTTGGAGTTTAGGGTAAGAGAAGGTTAGGGTTAGAGAGATGTAGATATCAGTGGACGGATAGGTTAACAAAATTGCATCACCATAAAAAGCTCCCAAAAAACCATATTAAAGACATACATTCAGATCAACCCTTATCCCAAGATAGCTCATTTTAGATATTAAAGCATAACAGAGAAAGGTTATAGCAAGCAATTTCAATATCTAGGAAATGATAATCCAAATAGCAGAATTCACCAAAACTAGATTTTACAAAAATGTACTTACTAATAACACAGAACAAACTTCAAAGTAGATTTCAATTACTCATAATAGCTAGTAATCCAAGATAGGCACAAACTAACCATCTAAGTATTCACAAAAATACAACTATGAAATCCGAACCTCTAACATCAAGCATGGAAACGCAGCCTTGAGGTGAAGATCAATGTATTGCTCCTTTCATTCAGCTCTTCAAAAATATTTACAATGGTACAAGCAAACACGCTAGAGCCGACCCTTCAAAATGAGGGTTCGACCTCTACTTATAGTTTTTCATATTACAAATCAAGAAACAATACATCAAATCTTGTTACAATAGCTCAACAAAGAACTTAGCTGGCATTAGCTCATTGGTCAGACCTCTGAGAAATCTGTTGAAAGGGAAACCACCATGGCAGCACGGGTTCTCTGCAACTTGTTGGTCGCTCATTAGAACTGTAGTTCAGAACATTCCAGATCATGCACTTTCGTAGATATTTCTTGGGAGTAGAGCACCATCGTCGATCTGCAACTACCTCTGGTTTGATCTTCTTGGAAACTCTCGATGCTTCATCTTCCTAGCCAATATGTTACAGTTATGGTGTAGGGACATCCTTTTAAATGGCCCAAATTTAGTAGACTAACCTCCACCATTGATCTTATTTATCCCATGGTCTAGATTAGATCCAGTATAAGCTGAGAGCCCATTCGTTGGATGACGTCACTTTAATTAGCAGCAGAACATCCAATCCGGATCTTGGAAATTCAAATCTTGAATCCGCTCTGGGACCCTTATCTTCCACTTTATCCTTTCCAATCCGCATTAAAATGATGATGACATCACCTCTTCCTTGTAACTTTTGTGGATTCCATTCTGGATAGAATGAGCGTCTTCCTTAGTTCGGATCCGGAGTCAAGTTCTTACATCATTCCGCCATTCCGCCTTATCTTCATTCCGGATAGAAAAAGACTCGTTCATTCTCTGGATTGTCAATCCGCACTTTTCCTCTGCTTACGTCATCATCTCCTTGAGACTTTTGCGGATTTGAGGATAACGCTAATCTGGGGCGGGGAGCAAAAAGAGTTTCTGGAATCGGGTATATGTGCAAGGGCCATTCCACACTTTTTTTTGCTGACGTCACCACCTTTCACAAAATTTTGTGGATTTTGCAATCCTTCTTCAATCTGGACCCGGAATGGAGTTCCCCGAAATCATTTTAAACAAGCAAAACTGCATGACTATTGAGCGGATTCGTCTTATCAACCTTGTTCCAGAGCGGAATGGCAGTTTTATCACTTAGTAAAAATTATACAAAATTTTACTAAGTATGTGGCCATTTTGGGCCTACAATTACAAAGGCCAAAAGTTTTTCCTATGATAGATTTTGAGTTGGATTTTATCTATTAGTAATTAACAAGGTCAATAGACCCTAATAATAAAAGTTGAAAAAAGGCTTGTAAAGCCTACAACAACATTGCTAAATCGCTATAAGACCAAGGAATGGAGAACAAAACCCAAGCAAAGAAAGAGGTTAAAAAGAAAATAGGTGAATAAGTTGAAGATGAAATAGAGGAGGAAGTTGGAGACACTAAAAATAAATAGATGAAGAGGTCAAGGAAGAGACATGGGGAGGAAATACTCCTAACGATCAAAGGGTAGAGTAAAATATAAGTTGAAGTCTACCCTTTTTCCCCAAAGCCTCCATTTGTTTTTTGCAATTTATTCATCCCTTTAGTCCTCATTTCTCATTCATTTACCACTCCCCTATTTATCCCCTTCTACTTTTTTTTAGACTATGTTTACCCAATAGATAAGGTCCTGAGTTCTAAAAATTGTACCAGCAAAAATACCCCAAGAGACACCAAGAATGTAGGTCAAAATGACTACATCAGGTGAAATAAGGTAATAAAATCTAAAATATGTTGAAGTTTTTCATAAGGGTGAAATTAGGCATGGCATCTTGACATGTTTCAATGTCATGGATGCAAAATCCTAGGAAGTTCTATGTCCAAAACAAGGCATGATATCATGACATGTCTTAGTTTTTTGGTCATCAAGGCTCAAGAAACTTGAAGGAAGAAAGACATCGCAAAACCATGCCTTATCACTCCATCGTGATCGTAGAGACTTGGAATAGCTTTAAGACAAAAAAGTAATGTGATGTCACGACTTGTTTCCATATCATGATTGTGAAGTCTTGAAAAGCTCTAAGGCAAAAGTAGGGTATGATGTCATGATATACCTCCTCATCACAATCTCTAAGGCCTGAGAAGCTCAACGAGTGAAAAATATCATGACATCGCAACATATTTCCATGTTATGACCATAGAATATCTGAAAGCACTAAGGAGGAAATAAAGGTGCAACATCATGACATGTCCCCACATCATGGTCACATACTAGAAAGAGATCCAAAGTAATAAAGGGTGTGACATTGTGACATTTCTTTGCATCACGATCACAAAATCTTAGAAATACCAAGGACATGAAAAGGGATGCAGCATCATGACATGTCGTTGCGATGTGGCGATAATAACTTTCAAAAATTTAAATCTTTAGAATAATTTTAGCTTGCTAGCATCCATTATAGATCAAAGGTGATAGATGGTTTCAAAAACAGATAATGGACTAGATTTATGCTCACCTCCACTACCTTCCCATTTGTAAAAAATAGTTGATCAACAACCATAAAATAAGCATGATGTCCCAGTTTAGATCAACGAATATGCATGGTGTCCTTATCATACTGGTCATCTGACATTTTATTGTAATGGTTTTTCAAATAAGAAACTTTTTTGTATTTTTCAAAATATTGAACCATAGTAAAATTATAAATAAGAGTGATGGTCTCTTGTAAAAGGGTCGACTCTTAGGCATTTACAAGTTGCATGTATAAAGAGTTCTTGAATAAAGTAATGCAGTTCAAATATGTTTTTGGCCTCTAGTTCACCATTTTGTAGAATATGTATGTATGAGTGGATGAATATTTTGCTTTAGTTAGATGAATGTGCAGAACATTAATTCTGCTTCCTAAAATTCTGCATATACTTATTCTCTAGTTCTAAAATTTACATCTGCTTGACCAAAAAATTATTGAAGAATATTATTCTGCATTTGATAAAACTAGTTGGTCTGTTAGTATGTTTGAATATTTATTTTGTTTCATGACCTTTGTGCACTCCTTGATGTTGCTTAATTTATACCAACTTAAGTTCTAGCTTTAGATACGTTTATTCCCTTCTGTACCCTTTTCCCCCCATTGTAGATTTTATTTAGTTAGAACCTTACAAGAGAAAGCCTTCTCTGTAGATTGACCTTGTCAAGCTTTGCAGCTAAATTGGTCATTCAATGTTGGCCAAGTCTTGGGTGCACAATTTACCATAGGAAAATTTTGGACCAAAAATTCTTTCATTTTTTCTTTCATGTTCTTTCATTGATACACAATTAACTCCTATAGTTGAATTTGTTTACCTGATCATTGTATCTTTTAGCATCTACTAATAAGCTTGATCTCACACACCTATGTACCTACATGGACTAAGTTTCAAAGTCAAAAATTGAAACTTTATAATAACTTGGTCTATGGAACAAATCACTAGCTAATTGGAATGAATCACTAATAGACTTGAGTGAATCACCTACAAAACTAAACTTGGAAATTTTTGACAAGTTGAGGGCCAATGGAATTACTCAAAGTGAATTATGTTAGTTTTGGTAAATTGCTCTCCTTGGATGTGTTAGGAAAACTTTGTCTTTTCAAGCAAATCTCTCCTCAAAAATGACTCCTTGAATTCCACAAAAAAATTTTACTTTTTGGAGTGATTTCCAGTTAGACGGAGCAAATCTCTAGTTAGTTTCAACTTTAGCAAAAACTTTCTAAAATTTTTCCTAATTGCCTTCTACCTATGAATGTAAAATTGTATCTAAAAGTTAGAAATTTTGTTGTTTCGATGTTGTCTCACTTGCGTCATGAAAATTTATGATTTTGAAGTTTGTAATGGAGTTGTCTTTCCTAAAGTACCTTCAAAAATTAGACACAAATAATGAAAAACCTATAAAATTTTAGATCAATTTGGGATTGGGCTTGAAAATTCTATATATTTTTAGTGAATCACTATATATAGTGGAGCGAATAGCTTTCAAAAATTGACTAGGATCTTTCTAACAATTTTCAAGTGATTGGTCCTAAGTGGAGCAAATCACTCCAAATTTGGATTGAATTACTACCTAAATAAAGACTTGGAAAAATCCTTAAATTTGACCCAAATGCTTCCCACCTATGGTGGAATGAAAAATTGGCACCAAATTCAAGAATTTTTCCAAATGATTGACTAAACGACTAGTGTGCATGGAAAAATATTGATTTGATGAATGGTGGGTGTTTCTTTATGGGGGAAATAACTGGATATGTCCTAATAGGTATACCAAAAACTATATTGAATTTAAGAATTATCCAACTTCTTACATGCCCTCAATTATAGTTTCAACAAAGATATATGGAAGGGTTTATGGCCTCTTCTAACCTCTAGATTAGGTTAGCTACCCACTATCCTTGCTAAATTCTAAACTAACCTAATATAATTGCAAAAAAAATAATGTGGAAGATTAATATGGAGAAATAAAATTTAGGAATTAAAATGTATGAAAGTAAATTGTGAAGTTTAGGGTGTATGATGAAAACGATAGAAAGAAGAGTATGTGATCAATCAATGCATGAAAAAATAAAATAACAATGTATTCCCATTCAAATGAGTTGAAATTATGAGAAGAATGACAATATGGGAAAAAAGGTTATGCCACAATCATCATGCATTCTATAATCTAGGAGTGCAACACCACTAATGGAGAGTGAAAGGCTTATAAATTGATCAAATATATCATGAATTACAAGAGCACAATGTGGGTCTCACAAAGTATAGATCTAAATTCCTCAAGGTCAAAATATGTTTACAATGGAATCCATGGATCCTATTTATAAGAAGAGTTTACCCTTAAGTTACTTATGGTGAGAAACTATTACTCCTATTAAAAGTAAAGATATAGGGGAATCTCTAACAAAATGATGCATCTCCAAATGTTAAATATCTCTAATTATATCACTAAAAAGTTTAGAAGGATTCCAAAATGAGTTATACCACCACTATATACCAAAATATCATTTTCCAATTATTTCCTTGAGATCCACTCTTGTATTTTTACCCATCTTCTGGTCTGTGAGTGATTCACTCTAGGAGGTAAGCGAATGACTCCACTCTTTTATTGTTTGACCAATGTTTTGCTAGTGCTTCAATATTATAAGCCAATCACTTTATTTTTCTAGCAAATCACTCCTAGGGAAAATTGGTTCTTGTATTTGACTTAGCAAAATCTGAGAGGTTTTAGAAGGTTTTAATGACCAATTCCATTGTTTTATCACCTTCCAATATTACAAAATTCCCAAGGTTGTGATTTATCACTACAAGAATTTATATGCATATTCTGAAATCATTTTATACATTAGTTGGAGATCTTTCTATTGCTAATAAAATATTTTATTGTCTAATATGCCACATTAAATATTTCGTGCTTTGTTTTTCTTTCATTATTTTTACTTTCCTTTGTAAATATATGTGAAATGTTGATTTTATTTGGTTATATATTAGATATCATGAACTTATGCATATGAATTAATATAGTGAAAATATTAAACTAGATTATAAGTGAGATCCAAAAATATATTTATATAATCTATTTTTCTATGTTATTTTTGGTCCCATATATACCTACAAGGTTTTCCTACGTATAAAATTAACTTATTATATTCCATATATCTAATAATGTGTAAATACCCATTATTACATTAATATATACAAGGATAAAAATGTGGATTAAGTACATAACAAAATATGTAGTTGTCTATGTAAATATATAATTCAATTATTTTTAGAAAAAACTTAAATACATTATTAAACTTATTATGTGTGATTAAAACAAGCCTTGTAGGTATTATATGATGATCACATTACTATTTATTCAAACAAATGGAGAGAGCAGAAAATATCAAAGAATAAAAAATCATGGATCTATTCAAAAAAGAGTGGAGCAAGCCATAAATTTGTTTAGCAAAGAGCAGAGGGAGCCATAGATTTGTTTAATAGAGAGTGGAGAAAATCAAAGCATAGAAAGCCACATATTTTTTTAATAGAGAATAGAGCAAGCCAGAGTGAAGCAAGTCATAGATTTGTCTAATAGAGAGTGGAGCAAGCCATAAATTTGTTTAACAAAGAGTGAAGCAAGCCATAGATCTTTTTAATAGAGAGCAAAGTAATTCATAGATCTATTTCATAGAGAGTAGAGAAATTTATAGATCTATTTAATTGAGAGTGTTTGGTTAGAGGATGGTTGGTCTTCACACTCAAAATGATAGAGGATGCAAGAATCATAAGTAATAAAAATAGTTTTGGGGTCTAGTTGCACTATCTTTGAGGAAGTGGATTCTATGTTTTGATCCACAAAGGAAAATAGGATAATTTTGACCCACATGGGTTAAGTTGCTAGTACTACCATTAGAGTTTTTGTAATTAAACATTCTAAAGGAAATCAAGAATAAAATAGGATCCTTCATAAAAATGGATGATTGTACTTTAACCTACTCTTCCAAAACTATAGCAAGGATTTTGGTTGAAATGGATTTGAGGGAAGAGCTTTTAGATAGCATGGATATTGAAGTGGGAAAATGAAAATATACTTAGGAACTTGACTACATAAATGTTCATTTTAGGTGTGAAAAATACCATGTATATGGGCATGTGGTAAATGAATGTTCTATAAATTTCACCAAAGGAATATGGAGGAAGAAAGATTCCATAATCCCAAGTTCAAAGAAAACAAATTATGGGAAGAAATCTGTAGGCAGCAAATCCACCTCCCAAAAGAAGAAGAAATGATCCTTGGATTTGCATAGTTTTGTTTAGTTTTACTCATTTTTTATTAAAATGTACAAGTGTTAAAATGTACAAGTAGGAGAAAAATGTACAAGGTTGCAAATGTACGATGTGAAATATTAATGAAATTAGGTGAAATGTACATTTGGAGTGAATTTGATAAAAATAAAATTAGACCTTAGTAAACCTTGTAAAATAATTGTTTTGGAATTAGTTCGAGATGGCAGTTGTAAATATTGTGATGCTTTAGATACTGCTTTGGAATTTTCTGGGTATGCATTATATAGCCCTCCCATCCATTTTTTGGTTGTTCATTCATGTTCATTCATAGTTCATTGTTGTTCATTGTTGATGCACTGATATATAATTCATGGAGTATTGATTGTTGAGTTACATGTTGTTCATTTTGATAATGGTTGTGAGCAATGCCAATGGCTATATTGTACAAGATTACTCATAATATGGATATTATAGAAATTTTCCTTATTTCCTTGCCCTTGTGAATTCCACCATACATTCAGGTTGTTACAAGTTGTGTACTTAATTTTTGATGCATAACTTGATCTGTTAGATGGATGGAATTACATTGTGAATAGTCCTGGTTATTTTACATACTTGGTGTGAGTAATGGAATTGATTATATGAAGAATTACAACTGTACCCTGATGTTTCTAGGTAGTTGTATGATTTTTTGAATTTTCCATGATGAATACCATTCATTGCTATTGAATTAGGATTTGCATGTTACGAAGAATTGGAGGAATTGACATATAGAATCATCCTCAAACTTGTCTTGGAAGGAATGATGATGCAGAATGATAGACCTAAGAATTAGTTGCAGTTTTGGTTTGTACAAATCATACAAGTGTTGTACCAAATCATACTGTACACACCAAATCCTAACCACTTGTCCTTCATCCTAGTAATTTTTCTACCCACTGGTCCACCACATTCCTTCTGCCATTCATTTGGCCATTCCATGTCTTTCCCACCATCCAATGGCCTACTTTACCCATTTCCTACCATTTTACGACCCCTATTTGACTTATTTATATTTATTTTATATTATTAATGTTTAAATATAATATTTTATATTATATTAGATTTTAATATATTTAATATAAAATATATATGTATAAGCCAAATTAACCTCAACCGTCCGATCCAATCTAATCTCACCAGTTCATATTCCTTAATTTGTGTCACACCTAAAGTTTAATATCAGTATTTGGATCTAATTTAATATTAGCCACACAATCAAAAGTGTTAAGTTAAAACCCTAAGAAAACCCTAGTCTTGATAATAAATAGGAGCATTCTCAATGCTCAACCCCTAAACCCCCAATATTCTGAATCTTTAGCTATTCGAACCTACTTGTGAGATCTAACCTGTTGAGTGGTATTTTCACCTGATTGTGAAAACACACTCTCCGATAGGATTTGGGTTACAAATCCCCTCTTGCAAAGAAATTAGACAAGTAATTTCTCCAAGGTCTCCGCTATGTTAGCATTTGCACAAATAATATTATTCAATTTGAATGCTTGGAATACCTTAGTGATTGCAAGTAACTATTAACAAGGGGCACTGTGGTTTATTTTATTCTGAAATTGAATGATTGTTCATGAACCCAATGTGAATTTCAATTTCGATAGATTTTCAAGTATTTTATTCTAATGACTGTAAATTAAACTAAGGGTAAAATTTTGAAGAAATGAAAATAAAATGCAAAGAAACTAAAATTAAAATACATTCAGAGTGTTACGATTCCTATTTTGACAAAATCGAAGATATGAGGTTTTTTGCATACAACCTAACCTATTGAACCTGCAAACATGAATAATCCAGATAAGCTAAGTGCTGGTTTCTAGGGATTTAACTATGATTTCAGATTTAGAAATTCACATGAAGCTACCAAGAAAACTTGTATTAAACTTCACCTATAAGCCTAAAAATCTGAAAAGAGGAAAATGAACATTAAATCTAGCATGCAGAAAATAACTCCTTCTTTATTGCCAATGAGATGCAACTCTCTGTAATTTCTGTATTCAAAGTATGTTAGCTACAACAACAGAAACTTCAAGTTTATCAAAACCAGAACAAGTGGAGGAAAACGCTCCAAAAGTAGGTCCAGAATAGCCTATCAACCCTCAGCTCTGCAACACTGTTCGTAGCGATTTTTGACCCTTGTACCAATCTATGCTCTTGCTTTTATACTTTCTAGCAATGCTCTTTGTTTTGCCTTGTGATGCTTCGCTTCACCTCCTAGATCGCTTCGTTTCACCTTCCCCGCCTCTTCGTTGTTTTTGACTTTATGCTTGACATCGAGACGCTTGATCTTCTCTGTGAACTATAACGCTTCTATAGCCCTTACACTTTTATGCCACGTGTTGCACGCTTCTCTGCATGTTCTATAATGGCCTACTGTGAATTGCGACAAAAAAAGTAGTATGTCGAGATATCGTGACATTTTCTATCTACAACTTTGTTCCTTTACCTGCATCGCGAAAACAAGACATGTCGCGATATCGCAATGTTTTTCTTTCAACAACCTTGTCTACCTTCATGCACAGTGAAAATAAGACATGTCACGAAATCACAAAATTTTTATGCCCACAGCTTTGTCTACCTTCATGCACAGCGAAAATAAGACATGTCACGATATCGCGACGTTTTTCTTTCAACAACCTTGTCTGCCTTCATGCACCGCAAAAATAAGACATGTCGTGAAATTGTCACATTTTTCTCCTTAGGGCCACGTGGATTCAACCTATCACGAAATCGCGACATTTTTCTCCTTTGCTGTGTTTTGTTGCACCTAGCCGCGAAAACGTGACATGTCATGAAATTGCGACACTTTTTCATTTCGTACCACTTTGGCTGCTTTCTGTCATGAAATCATGACACATTTTCATTTCGGGCTGTCTCGCTGCTTTTTGTCGCAAAATCGCGATGCCTTTTCATTCCGTACCACTTTGGCTGCTCCAGGTCACGAAAACATGACATGTCACGATTTTGTGACACATTTCCCTTGCTTAGCTTGTCAGTCATCGTGAATCACAAAAATGAGACATGTCACGATTTTGTGACATCTTTCTATCTTCACCTCCTTTACCGTCGATAGATCGTGAAAACGCAACCTGTCACGATTTTGTGACACTTTCTTTCATTTTTTCCTTCCTCACTTTCCTACCACAAAAACCTAACATGTCACAATATCGTGACATTTTTTATCTTTGCTCTTCATCTCATCTTCAGGTCATGAAATGGTGACATGTCGTGATATCGCGACAACTTCTGCATTGACTCTTCTCTTGCTGCCTTCGACCGTGATTTCATGAAAAGTTGCAATATCATGACATTTTTCATTTTGTCTTTCTCTCTCCTTTTATGAACCGTGATTTCACAACACGTTGTGATATCATGACATTTTTCTCTTCATGATGCACTCTGTTGCTATTAGCTGTGAAAACGTGACATGTCGCGAAATCATGATGTTTTTATCCTTCGCTACATTTTGTTAATCCTGGCTGTGAAAATGCGACATGTCACGAAATCATGACACTTTTTCGTTCCACTGCAGCAACACTTGTCTGAGCCATGAAAATGTGACCTGTCGTGATATCGCGACACTTTCTTTTTCTTAGCAGCAACATGTCGCGATATCATGACAACTTTCTTTTCTGAGCAGCAACGCGTCGCAATATCGTGACACTTTCTTTTTCTTAGCAGCAACAGAACAACACATCACGAAATCATGACCATTTTTCATTTCTGGCCGCGATGGGGCAACATGTTGCGATATCACAACAACTTTTCATTTCTAGCCGCGATAGAGCAACATGTCGCGATATCGCGACACTTTTTCTCTTTTGTGAAATTTTGCTTTTTTCTTGATTTTTTAGCATCTGGGTCACTACGGTCTTCTTTGGAAGCAAGCAAAAAAGGTGGGTCCCCAATTTTGGGGTGTGTTGTGGATCAGCCACAACAAATGGTGACTCTGCTGTCAAATGCTCCTAAGCATTTTGGTGAGAACCCAACCTAAAATATACAAGCTTAGATACAGGTGTCAACACATAAAAGATAAACAAATATCGACAGATCAGAAATACATGAAACATCAAAATCATTAAGTATCAGCTTGGTGTGTGCAATGTGTTTTCATTCCCTATCGCTTGAACTTGA
The DNA here is from genome assembly GCA_028583015.1 of Wollemia nobilis. NCBI lineage: Eukaryota > Viridiplantae > Streptophyta > Pinopsida > Araucariales > Araucariaceae > Wollemia > Wollemia nobilis. Next base: position 3,303,818 of record JAQPPZ010017206.1, on the reverse strand, counting down.
TCAACATTCCATTGTCAGTTTCACCTATGATTTGTATGCAAGGCTATGAATGATTTGTGTAGGATTTGATGTATGATGAAGATGCTAGAGATATAACAACCTGCTTTACAAAGGCTCAAACCTTCTAATATCATGAACAAACATATTAAAACTGTCAAACCCTCTTAGGACCAAATATATGTATACTAAATTAATTTACTAGATCCCAAAGTTGGTTATGTGTCACTACCATCTTGAACCCATGTGCAAGTGAAAGTGAAATTAGAGCTTTGGGAAATCGGATTCCCAACCTAAGTGAGATGGGAATCTAACCCTATCCTTACTACTCTGATCTGGAATTCATTACCTCACTTTGAGCAAAATGATTTAACCAGTTAGGCTAGTCTATCCCTATGAGCAGTCAGTGGTCTTGCTTTAAACAAGATATGTTGCCACGCATGAGCATACTTAACCCCATAATCCATAATTTGGTTTCATTCATTCTTTTTCTTTTATTTCTTGGACCTTTGGTATGACTACCCATCCTTGCTAGGGACATGTAGTACGATCCTTCCAATATAATATTAAGATAAAATGAGAAATATTAGTTAATTTTATTTCTTGTACCTTTGGGATGACTACCCATCCTTGCTAGGGACATGTAGTACGATCCTTCCAATCCAATATTGAGATGAAATGGGAAAAATTAGTTTTACTTTTATTTCTTGGACCTTTGGGATGACTACCCATCCTTTGCAGAGGACATGTAGTACGATCCTTCCAATCCAAGCTTTATGATGAAATGAGAAAAATGGAAGCTTTAGGGAATCGGATTCTCAACCTAAGCGAGATGAGAATTATGCCCTATCCTTACTACTCCATGAAGGTCAAATCAAAGTTTTGGGGAATTGGATCCTCAACCTAAGTGAGATGAGGATTTAACCCTATCCTTACTACTATGATTTTAGGCTTTAAGCATTATGGGAGTGGTAAAAACCACTGTTTTAAGGATAATGTTGCATGATAGGACAGACATGAAATATTCTTTTCACCTCACCTTTTCTTCCAAGCATGGTTTTGATCATTTTTCTCAAGATATTTAATGTGCATAGAACGTGCTTGGTTCAAGATAGTTCGGGCATCAGTTCCAAACCTTAGGATACTTTTAATATATGTTATGTAATAACCCTAAGAGGATTCAACACCTTCTCAATGATTGCACATGAAATGAAAAATGTACCTGTAATGTCAGAATTTTTTTACCATTTTAAATAGTGCGTACATCTGCTTATCAAGGATAGAATACCTCAATTGAGCATCTTTTAAAGGAGCACTTAAAAATGCTATGGGATTTTCTATGCTATCCTCACCTTTCTGGGTCAAGACACTCACAAAAGAGTGTTCCGATGCGAAAGCATAAATGTAGAAAGGTTTAGCATAGTTTGGACTTATGAGGGAAGGGGCTCTAGAAATGGCATCCTTAATGTTCTGAAAGGCCACCCTCCTTTCCTCGTTCCATTTGAAATCTACATCCTTCTTGAGCATCTCATTCAATGATTTGGCTATCTCAGTGAAGCTTGAAATAAACTTCCTCACAAAATTAATTTGCCCGAAGAAAGATCTCAAATCCTTTTTACTACCCGAGAGAGATAAGTTTTGGATAGCCTCTATCCTTTCTGGGTCAATGGATATGCCTTCTTTTGAAATGATGTGACCGATTAATCTTCCTTCTGTTACTCCAAAGATGCATTTTTTGGGATTTAAATAAATTCCATGCTCTCTGCATCTTTGAAGAACCTTTTTCAAATCCTTGACATGGTCTTCTCTTTTCTTTGAAAATACTGGAATATCATCCACATACACAATGATACACTTGCATATAAGTCCTTTGAATGCATAGTCCATGGCGCATTGAAATGTTGCACCAGCATTTAACAGTCCAAACGGCATTCTTCTGTAGGCAAACGTCCCCCATTTGGTTGTGAAGGTTGTTTTCATCCTGTCATTGGGATGAATAAGAATTTGATTATATCCAGAATATCCATCAAGAAAAGACATCATTTCAGATCCATTCACTGTTTGTAAAATTTCATCAATGGATGGCAATGGATAGTTATCCTTTTGAGAGGCCTTGTTAAGATTTCAAAAATCTATACATAGCCTAATATCTCCACTCTTCTTTCTTACTGGAATGAGGTTAGCAACCCAGGTTGAGTGCCTAACAGGAAAAATAATCTTTGCTTCCAATAATCTCTTGACCTCCTTTTCTATCAAGGGCTCTAATAGCGGGTTAACAACTTGATGTCTTTGTCTGAAATGCTTGGAGTTTGGCTTTAGAGGGATGGTATGTGTAATGACATTTCGGTTGTATGTTTTCAATACGTTATAATTCCAAGCAATGCAATCCATGTAGTGTTTTAGTGCATGTATTATATTTTCTCTTTCTTCAGCTATACATGCCTTTGCGATGTACACTTCCCGTGGATTATCTGCACTCCCTAGATTAATCAGATCACATGCATCTTTGGGGAGTGGAACCTTTCTTTCTTTTCCAACCTTGTATCCCATATCGAACATTTTCTCCAATGAAACTATGTCTTTTGGTATTTTTTTGGATTGATACGTAGTTTTACTTTCATTTTTTTATTCTTCTTCTTGCCACCTTTGCTCCTCATCAATCACCTAGTTTTCAAAAACACCTGAGTTCATGACAAATTTGAATATGTGTCTGTCGTTTTCAAAAACTTGGAAATTCTCGACATTATCAGGTATCGATGGACAAGGAACCAATTCAATGGAGAAATTTTTACACCTTTTTATATCAACTAGATTTAACATACCTGCGATGACCGCAAGAGAGTTTGCTATGCGATTTCCTTTTCTAGAAATAAGGGTTATATTGAAAGCATCGAATTCCTTAATGAGGTCTCTTACCCTAGTTCTATAAAGGCTCAGTCTCTTGTCGCGGCATGTATATTGTCCTTTAATCTGCTTGACTACCAGTTGAGAATCTCCCAATACTTTCAAGCATTTAACCCCTTTGCTCAACGCCAATTGTAAACCAAAAATCAGTGCTTCATACTCTGCCACGTTATTCATGCAAGGAAACTATAACCTATAGGCAGCAAGTAAAGGTTTACCTCCTGGGCGAGTGAGCTCGACTTCGGCTCCTGCTCCCTGTTTGGATTTAGATCCATAAAACCTAAGCAACCATATGGAATCATTTTCCTCAAGAGAACTATCATGAAATGTTTCCCCTTTAGGCTCTTCAGTAGCCTCCTCAACATCAAAAGCATAAACCCCCAAATCTGGCTCAGAAAACTGAACTTCATTTGGCTTATTATATTTTGTTATGATTTCTTTAAGCCTCGGTTCATTTTCTACTCTGATTTGATTTGCAATTCCTTTCTAGGGTAGCCACATATGTGAGCAATCGGTTGAAAAATAGTCATTCAAATTTTTCATCCAATCCCTTGCAAGTAGCATTCCATATCTACTTGGGATATTAACAACCAAAATGTCGACCACTTGTTGGACCCTGGGTTCAGAATTTAGTTGAATTTTGACATCATATAGGGTCCCTATCACATTTACCTCAGATCGGTCCAATTGCAAAACCTTGCATTTGGATAAAACAGGTTGTAGGCCTAACATTTGACATATATCTGAAGGCATGAGATTGCTCATGGCACCTGTGTCTACCAAAAAATTATGCAAATTCTTACCAGTAATTCTTAGAGTCAATAAAAATGGTGGGACATCTCATCTCTCCTTTCATAAAATCAACTGAGACTCAACTTCCTTTCCCTTCCACACTTGACTAGGTGAGTCCAGAGCCTTTATCAATGCTTCTTTTTGGCCAGGCAATCTGGCCGCGTCTAAGAATGAGAGGCTTGATTTGGACTTCTTTAGATCCTCCACTATGTCATAGTTTGGTTTTTTGAATTTGACTGTCTTTTGCGCGTCATTAGACATTTCTCTTCCAAGTGGAGGAGGAGGATTATTATCTGCCTTAGTATCCAGAGGAAGGATAGAGTTATTTGGTGGTGTTGATGATGTTTTAGGGGCTTTAGATTTAATTCTCAAATGATATCCATGATTCCCCTTTCTAAACTCTCGAAAAGCTTACACCTCTTATTCCAAAATTTCATCTTCTTCTTCCTCACTCTCACTTTCTTTGCGGTATAAATTTTCCACCACCATAATGTTATCATCTTGATGTTGGGGTGGACCCTCATTTGGCACAAGTTCCAGGTCATCTACTTGGGCTTGGAGACAATGAGTGTATCTAGCAATTTTAGGACAATTCCTCTCATTGTGCTCTTTTGTATTGTGCAACCTGCACCCCTTTTCCAATGCAAAATTGAAAATATTCAGAAGGGAACTGGATTGACTGGGTCCTATAGAAGTATCTAGTTGATTGTCAATAGGGGCAGGTATGCCCCCATTGTTTGGCTTCGTGTTCCAATGTCTCCCTCTATTGTTAAATTTTTGACTTGGGTGAGGGGCATGGGACTCATACTTCTGTTTGTGAACCATGTCATTACTCAGCTTGTGAACTATCTTCTTGAGCTCTTCAACATCCGAATAAATCTCTTTCGGTGGAGCTACATCATTGTTAGTTCCCGTTGGGTTTGCATAATTCTTGGGATCTTGATTTAACATTTGAGTCATATTTTGAGGAATTTGATTCATATATGGATTTGCACTTTGGATTGGAGTTGGATGTGGGAAAGGAACTATAGCCTAAGAATTAACCTGGCTAGTTCCTTGCATAGTCGATTGACTATTTTGCAAAAAAGCGAGAACGGGTGGAATGGATGTGATCGGTTGGATCGGAATGGGTGCATAGGTAGGTGCTGGTGGATATGGTTTATGATATGGGAAAGCATTCATGTTTGGCATTTGCAATACCATGATCTGATTTTCCATGGGAGCTTGACCATATGGAGCATATTGTCCCATCATAGGCATCTGGGGAAACCCATAGCCCTGTGGTGTCATTTGCTGCTCGATGGTCATAGCTTCATTGTAAGCTAAGGCAAGCATGGTGACTTGAGGATTTTGCCTAGCAAACATTGCTTTCATCGGATCCAATGCCCCAAAATAGATTTGTAAAGCTACCACGGGGTCTATGGAAAAATGCCAAACTACTCTATTATAACATTTTTGGAATATCTGATTAAAGGTTCTTATTGGTTCACCCTGGCCCATTTTGCATGTAATAAATTGATTGTAGGTGGTTGCAGGATCCAAAGGTGACCTAAACTGATTGACAAAGGTGTTCTCCATTTGCGTCCATGAAGTGATTGAACCAATAGGTAGGCAAATATACCATTCATAGGCCACTGGGTCTAGGCTCATGGGAAAAAGTCTGCAAGCCACATCTTCATGCTGGACTTGCAACCTTATCAAAACATCCCTATAGGCCTGGATATGCTCCTCTGCAGATCCTTGGGCCATCTGGTTTATATTTGGGCAAAAATATTTCTATGTTCTTAGGGATTTCATGGATATCCCCTGCAATATTCAAAGGAATATTATTAGCTCTGTACCAAGGAGCTACTGGAGGTTGGGCCATTTGACTCAAAATTGATGAGGACAACCCTACAAGAGCAGTGGAAATGGTACTAATGATAGGTATGCTAGTGGCAATTGATACCACCGGTGTAGGTCCGCTTGATGCTCCTGAAGCGAAAAGATCTTTGTGACTGGTAGGTTTACAGCTTGCTTGGTTTTATTCTTTGGAATACCAGTGAGTGTAAGGTCATGGAATATGGTTTCCCCAGTTTTTTGGGACCTAGTCGCGATACGACGTGGTGGATCCAGCCTGCCTGACAAAACTCTCGATATCTCCAAGAAAACTTGTAACACCAAAAAAATGTTGCAGTTTAGCCTTTAATGAGATTTAAGAAATCGAATCAAAAAACACATTACTTCGGTATGAAAATCAAAATAAAGTAAACCAATTCTACCCTCCTTCTAGCACCAATCTGTTGAGTGGTATTTTCACCCAATTGTGAAAACACACTCTCCGATAGGATTTGGGTTCCAAATCCCCTCTTGCAAAGAAATTAGACAAGTAATTTCTCCAAGGTCTCCGCTATGTTAGCATTTGCACAAATAATATTATTCAATTTGAATGCTTGGAATACCTTAGTGATTGCAAGTAACTATTAACAAGGGGCACTGTGGTTTATTTTATTCTGAAATTGAATGATTGTTCATGAACTCAATGTGAATTTCAATTTTGGTAGATTTTCAAGTATTTTATTCTAATGACTGTAAATTAAACTAAGGGTAAACTTTTGAAGAAATGAAAATAAAATGCAAAGGAACTAAAATCAAAATACATTCAGAGTGTTACGATTCCTATTTTGACAAAACCGAAGATATGAGGTTTTCTGCATACAACCTAACCTATTGAACCTGCAAACATGCATAATCCAGATAAGCTAAGTGCTAGTTTCTGGGGATTTAACTGTGATTTCAGATTTAGACATTCGCATGAAGCTACCAAGAAAACTTGTATTAAACTTCACCTATAAGCCTAAAAATATAAAAAGAGAAAAATGAACATTAAATCTAGCATGCAAAAAATAACTCCTTCTTTCTTGCCAATGAGATGCAACTCTCTGTAATTTCTGTATTAAAAGTATGTCAGTTACAACAACAAAAACTTCCAGTTTATCAAAACCAGAACAAGTGGAGGAAAACGCTCCAAAAGCAGGTCCAGAATAGCCTATCAACCCTCAGTTTTGCAACATTGTTCGTAGCGATTTATGACCCTTGTACCAATCTGTGCTCCTGCTTTTATACTTTTTGGCAATGCTCTCTGTTTTGCCCTGTGATGCTTCGCTTCATCTCCCAGATCGCTTCGTTTCACCTTCCCTGCATCTTCGTTGTTTTTGACTTTATGCTTGACATCGAGACGCTTGATCTTCTCTGTGAACTGTAACGCTTTTGTAGTCCTTACACTTTTATGCCACGTGTTTCACGCTTCTTTGCATGTTTTGTAATGGCCCACTATGAATCACAACAAAAAAAATAGTATGTCGCGATATCACGACATTTTCTATCTGCAGCTTTGTTCCTTTACCTGCATCGTGAAAACAAGACATGTTGCGATATCACGACATTTTTCTTTCAACAACCTTGTCCGCCTTCATGCACAGTGAAAATAAGACATGTCGTGAAATCGTGACATTTTTATGCCCATAGCTTTGTCTACCTTCATGCACAACAAAAATAAGACATGTCGCGATATCACGATGTTTTTCTTTCAACAACCTTGTCTGCCTTCATGCATAGCGAAAATAAGACATATCACGAAATCACGACATTTTTCTCCTTAGGGCCACGTGGATGCAACCTGTCATGAAATCGTGACGTTTTTCTCCTTCGCTGTGTTTTGTTGCACCTAGCCGCGAAAACATGACATGTCACGAAATTGCGAAACTTTTTCATTTCGTACCACTTTGGCTGCTTTCTGTCACGAAATCATGACACATTTTCATTTCAGGTTGTCTCGCTACTTTCTATCATGAAATCATGACGCCTTTTCATTCCGTACCACTTTGGCTGCTCTAGGTCACAAAAATGTGACATGTCACGATTTTGTGACACATTTCCCTTGCTTAGCTTGTCAGTCACCGTGAATCACGAAAATGAGACCTATCACGATTTCACGACATCTTTCTATCTTCACTTCCTTTACCGATGATAGATCACCAAAACGCAACCTGTCGTGATTTCGTGACACTTTCTTTCATCTATTCCTTCCTCACTTTCCTATCGTGAAAACCTGACATGTCGCGATATCATGACATTTTTTATCTTTGCCCTTCATCTCGTCTTCAGGTCGCAAAATGGTGACATGTCGCGATATCGCGACAACTTTTGCATTGACTCTTCTCTTGCTGCCTTCGACCGCGATTTCATGACAAGTCACGATATTGCGACATTTTTCATTTTGTCTTTCTCTCTCCTTTTATGAACCGCGATTTCACAACACGTCGCGATATCGCAACATTTTTCTCTTCATGATGCACTCTGCTGCTCTTAGCCACGAAAATGCGACATGTTGCGAAATCACGATGTTTTTATCCTTCGCTGCATTTTGTTACTCCTGGCCGTGAAAACGCGACATGTCACGAAATCGTGACACTTTTTCGTTCCACTGCAGCAACACTTGTCTGAGCCGTGAAAACACGACCTGTCACGATATCGCGACACTTTCTTTTCCTTAGCAGCAACATGTCACAATATCTCAACAACTTTCTTTTCTAAGCAGCAACGCTTTGCGATATCGCGACACTTTCTTTTTCTTAGCAGCAACAGAACAACACGTCGTGAAATCATGACCATTTTTCATTTCTGGCCACGACGGGGCAACATGTCGTGATATCACGACAACTTTTCATTTCTAGCCACGATGGAGCAACATGTCACGATATCGTGACACTTTTTCTCTTTTGTGAAATTTTGCTTTTTTCTTGATTTTTTAGCATCTGGGTCACTGCGGTCTTCTTTGGAAGCAAGCAAGAAAGGTTGGTCCCTAATTTTGGGGTGTGTTGTGGATCAGCCACAACATAACCTTACCTAGAGCTAGTTTCTTGTGAGTAGATTGTGCCCTAGCCTAGCCTTCCCCAAAAACCCTAGTTTGCCCTAGGATTTCCTCATTCCAGCCATCTTCGTAGCCCATTCCCACCGCCACCATCATATTCCATTTGCCAAACCCTTCACAACCCCCCGATCTGCTTCTATAGATCTAACCCTAATCCATAGGCACTCATGCACCTAGTGCATCCCACAAGCGTAGCAGTGTGCCTACTACATTTTGTAGGTGCAGCACAGAGCCTATCATCCCCATAGCCACAGACCAGAACCTGCAACGTAAGATCATCAGGTGTCATTGGGGCACCCTGCCATCAATCTACAATGGAGCAACATAATAACATCATCAACAGAAAAGTAAGTATTTTATGCATTTTTATTTGATGTTATTTGGATTATGCATGTTTTGTTTACTCAGATCTAGGGTTTTTAGTTTGCATTTCTAAGGGTTCACACTGTGGAACCCTCATTTTTTTTGCTAATGACTCTATGTTTGTTGTATGTGTAGGATCAGGTAGCATCAACCAAGGATTTTTGAGTAGCTGTTGAAGCTAGAGTGGTCCGATTACGGATAACCAGAAGCCCACTCATCCTGTTGGAAGCAAGATACATTGAAGACACTACTTGTTTTGTAGCTAGGGTTTCAGAGAACCCTAGCACCTGTATTTATTGTATCAAAATAAGTTCTTTTGAACAAACAAATTGTAACAAAGGAGTTTCTTAGCTCCCCCCCATTTATTGAATAAAATCATCTTTTGTGCAATCTCTTGTTCATTGGAATTATTTTACTTTCATATTTGTTTTAGTGTCATATTTTCGCTTCACAAATGGTGATCACGGTGGGACCCCACAAGGGTTCTACTTTTTTATTTACTTTGTTGTACTAATTTCATTATGTTGTTCCATTTTATAGGGTTTTCTAGAGCAAAAAACTAGCCAAAATCACCGGTTAGGGTTTCTAGAAGGTCTTGTGATAGTTTGTAGAAGGTGCGTAGGTGCTCTACGACACCTGCTGATCCCCATAGGTGCCTTATTATGCCTACATAGGTGCTCTACTACACCTACAGAGGTACCCAACTATGCTTGGAAGTGATTTGGAGTAGAGCTTAGGCTTTTGGGTAAGCCCTACAACCATTTTGTTTCAATTTTTGTTTCTACGTATTTCATTATTTCACTATTTATTTTCAGATTTTAAGCTTAAAATGAACACACATTAAGTAATCTAGAAATAAATTCATTTTAGATTGCATCTAGGGCATCTGTGCATTCATTCATCACATATTTTGAGTTTTCTATTTTGAAAAGAATTGCAAATTCAAATAATTCTTGCATCTTTCTATTTGCATTTGAAAGTAAAAAGCATTAATTAGAATTTGCATCTTAGGAGTTAAGGGTTGCTTATTTTACTTATCTAAGTAGGAACAATACTTAAATGCAAAAAGTATTCCTACCCTTGGGTGACTCCTTTGGCAGAGAGGTGGATGAACCCTCCGGTTGCTATCTAGGCAGGGGGTTTTAAGCGGTGTACTTCACACTCTTTAGAAGAAATTTGCATTTATGTGTTGGATTCTAATTTAGATTTATGAAATATGTTACCTTTAACATTGTTTGTCCACAATAGAAGAATAGAAAAATTTAAAATTAATCACACACAAGCACGATGCACTCTAAACAGTAGTAACTGGATTTCATCACCAGTTGTTGCTTGAGATTTGGTGATGGTGGCAGTCATTTCCATCCACCAATATCTACCCTTAGACACCTTAGGACTACCCCCGAGAAAACTTGTTGGATTTCATCACCAACAAGAATCTCGTTGCCCCATCCAACCATAGTTTTTCACCTTTATTTTTCATTAAGCAAGATTAGGATACATCAAACACACAAAACTATCATTTCTAAAAGGAATTTACACTAAAAAGAGATAATCAATGAATAAGGTAAGCCACACAAGGTGAAACTTAGGATTGATTGTTTTCTTTGTTTTTAAATTCTTTATCTCTATTTTTAGTTTTGGAGATTTAATTTGACAGTCCTAAAATTGCATTTTGATTTAATTACTTTATGGTTCTAACTCGAAATCAAACAAAGGTATTAAGTCAAAATAATTTAATGGAAAATACAACAAACATACCCACTACTTCAGTAGCCAACCCTTCCAATTCTATCCAACCTAGTCCATCTAGGCCCATTGACCCATCTCTCCCACAAGAGGGATCCCTTCCCCAAAATATTGAGCAACCATCCATCCAAATTGACATGGACAAGGTAGAGGCCCTCTATAGGTCTTCTAACTATGTCCTTGAACCCATTAGCCAAGACTATGTTGCACAACCAGAATTGGCTACATCCTGTCCATCCAACCCCACCCGAGGATATCCTAATTTTGCCTATGAATATGGTATGCCCTCTTCTCCTAGTCCATCCCAACAAAACCCAAGTGTTTTTAACACTCATCCTCCATCTGGCTATACCCAAATCTGTTCCAATCCTTTGTATGAGGAGTATGTTAATGTTGCCTCATAGGTACCAACCTCCCAAGTTGCCACATCAAGTGCAACTTGCTCCATACCCATTTCCTCCAATCCATCCACATCCATACCTTCATCTTCTAATCTATCTATAACCTTGTCAATTTCTTCTATGTCCAAACAAGAACTTCATGACACATTGGGTCTCGTGAATAGATTGCTTCTACAACATCAAAATGCTAGACAACAAGTTCATGTAAATCCTACGCTTCCTGTAGTTTCAACCCAACCAACCATGGCCAACCAAAATTCAACTTGGGTACCCCAATCTTCGGTGGTGTCCATCCCCAATCCACCTCCAATTCAAAATCCAACCCCTCCAATCATAATTTCTTCTGGCCAACCCAACCAATTCTTCCAAAATATTCCTCCTCATCAATCTTCTCCTTCTCTCAACCATCAATCTTCCCCCCATCAATTTCAAACCAATCAATTCCATCAAAACCATCTAATCACTCCCCAACATTTTTCTTCTAGTCCATCTCCAAATCATCAGGTTATCCAAGGCTTCCACATTCCTGGGGAAGATCTTAGGATTCAGGCCATGCAAAAACAAATAGATCAGTTGATGCAAAACACTCTTGGCATGTCAAGCCAAAGACCAACTTTAAGCCAACTGATCCATCAACCAATCCATCCTTCGGTACCATCACCGCCATATCCGATAGACTTTACATTACCAAAGTTTGACAAATTTAGGGGAACCGAGGACCCTAAGGAGCATGTTAGCTCATTTTTTCATGCATGCTTTCAGATTCAAACCGACAATGCTCTCATGCTCCAAATATTTCCTCAAACATTAGGAGGAGATGCCATAGAGTGGTTTAATCAGCTACCAACTCATAGTATTTATACTTTTGAACAACTGATTGACCTATTCTTTGAGTGTTTTGTCCTAAACATCAAAAAGAAGGTTTCATTATCAGATGTATACGCCTTAAGACAATGGGATGATGAACCTATCTATGACTTTGGAAACCGTTGGAGGGCAGTCATTACCAAATTGCCATTCTCCCTCCCAATGGATGAAATCATCAAATTATTTACCAAGAGTTGCTTAAAACCCATCTCTTGGATGCTTCAGCTTCATACCTATCATTCATTTGAAGAAGCCTTAGCACAGGCTAGCGTCATTGAGGAGATAAAAATCCAAGAGGGCGTAATTAAGCCTAAAAAGAAAGAATGGCAAAACAAGGGCCAATTTAGAAGCAATCAATCAGGCCAAAATAAGTCATCACAAGCCTCTTCGGCTAGTCCATCTAATCAAGTAAATCAAGTGGTGATGAGCCAGCCCGTAATGGCTCAACAACCCATGCAACAACCACAACAAATTGCTTATCATGCGGTCCCCTCGGTAACTCAAGCACTCATGATACAAAACACAATACCAACTATGGAAAACCCCTCCCATCGACAATATGCTCGACCCCAATGCCAATACACTCCTTTAACGGAGTCGTATTCTTCCCTCTTTCGAAGGTTGTATGACACAAACAAGTTGGCTTTACCCGAAATCAAGCCCGATGACCCTACCAAACATAGCAAAAATTATAAGGAACATCTATTTTACCCATACCATAGGCAAAATGGTCATGATATCAACACCTGCAATATTTTTAAGAACATCGTTCAAGACCTCATAGACTTGGGGGCCATTAAGGTGGATAACCCCCTAGCTCCACAAAATCAGAACTTGGGAATTTTTCAAACACCTCTTCCCAATCATGAAGAGGCCCAAACTAATGTAGGAGGTAACAATCATCACACACCTCCTAACCAAGTTAATCATGTCCAACATTACCAAAATTTTGTAGGAGCAGTCCATGTGGTCATAAGAGGTCAAAGGCAAAATCAACAAAATGCCCAACAACCAAACGTGTCACAACCTTCAAATCCACCACCCATTCAAACCTCTCCAAATCCATCCCCACCAATCCATATTTCTAGTCCACCCAATCAGCCCATCCATCATCCTCTAAGGCCAATGGTATCCCTAAGCAACCGGTTAACTACAAGTTTGAAAATGGCTTCAGCCAAATTGTCCATATATGAGCTCATCCAACAATCCCCTAGGCATAGAGAAGCCCTAATGGAAATTCTTAAATCTATTGATTTTGAAGCTCAAGACTCTAATACCTTCAACAATTTTGTAGGGAGCATTAGAACATGCATGGAGCCATCCATCACCTTCTATGACTTTGAAATAAAGTCAATGACCTCAGAATCCGTAGATCCTCCATTGCATATCATGGCCCTGATAGACAAAAAGCCATTTAAGAGAGTCCTAATTGATACCGGCTCATCCATCAACATTATCACTACCACTGCCCTTAGCCACCTCAACCTTCCACCTTCCCATATTTCCAAGTCCTCATTCACCCTCAAAGCATTTAACGATGCTTTGTGTACCATAGTTGGCACTATTGTTTTACCCATTGAAGTAGGGGTCAGAACATTGCATACTATGTTCCACATCATTGAAGGGGCCATGGCGTACAATGTACTCCTTGGTAGACCTTGGATGAGGGAGATGAAATGTGTTCCATCAATTCTCCACCAATGCTTGAAATACGTTCATGATGGTCAAGTCCATTGCATCCCCACAGATGTAGAACCTTTCAAGTATTGTAATTTCATTTCAAACCCCTATGAATCCATGTTGCCTTCCACCCACCTATTCTTATCCCCATCATATTCAAATCCATCCACTTCATCTTCTAATCCATCCACATCTTCTTCCAAAGCTCCTATTTTTGAGGAGTTACCCATCACCAAACCCCCTCAATCATCCATTTCTTCTTGTACATGTGGTCAAGGTCAATCCACTTTCGCCACATCATCCACCTCAACCACTCCTTCTACAACCATTTCTTCTTCATCATCATTGCCTCATCCACCTTCTTCTAATTCCAAGCCATCACCCAATATTTCTCCATCAGCCGATGTTTCACAAGTCAAACTTTTGGATTGTGAAATATTCAACTCCCCACCACCTTCCACGGCCCCCTCCAATCCTGAGCCATCCATTTCCACATCATCCACCACCTCATCCCAAGTCGAGGTCCACATCACTAGTCCTGGTATTGGTGAATACATGGTCCAAGATGTTACCATTACCCCTCTTGCCATCCCTACAGCCAAGGATTTCGGTCACCCACGTGACCCTCCTTTAACCATAGGTGTTGTCTATGATATGAGCTCCACTCCTAATAGTATCAACTTTGTCTATGGAGGGTTGGATTCCTCAATTGAGGAAAAACCGCTCGAAGAACCAAAAGAGCCAAGACGTGCCAACATACAAAATATGACGGGATTTCCATCTCGTTACTTCCATATAGTCAATTGGCAAGGTCAAGGTCTAGGTTCCCATGAACAAGGGATACATGACATAATTGATTTCCCATATCAAGGAGCACATGATCGTTCAGGCTTGGGATATACCCCACTTTCCTCAACCACTTCCCTTGAGAAAGCCTTCCAAAGGCTTAGCCTCAATGAAGAAGACAAAGCCCCCTTCCATTTTCCTCCACCACTTCTCTTGAACAAGCTCTTCAAGAGCTTAGCTTCAATGAAGAAGAAGACCCACTAAATTTTTTCTACCCACTTCCAGATTCCGATGATGAAAGTTATGAAGAGTATGAACTTATGTCCAATGCTTCTGATGATTCTGAAGAGGAGTCTCAGCCCATTGTTCCCCTTACCCAATAGGATGAGTTTTACCTCAAACTTTTTCCCATCCATCAGCCCATATTTCGCTTGCTTCTTCCATAAGAACAAGCTGACCCACCTGGTGAACCACCCCCACCTGAGTTCCATTGAGCCATTCAGCCAAGCCAAAATTTGTAACATATGTATATAAACAAAAATTCAAAAAAAAAATCAAAACATTCAAAACAAAAAAAAAAAAAATATTTCTTTGCATGTACATAGCATTTAATTTCATGTTTTTTTGCTGCTATCCAGGGTTAACAAGACTCAACATCGGTTCCAATCCAATCATTCCACCCATCCATTCTTCCAATCCATCTCTTCTCCTACTAAGTCAGTATGAATCCTATTGACTTATTCACCCCACTCCATAATCCATACAATCCGGCTAAGCCAATTCCAATTGACATAAGCCTTGTTGACATGGACCAGATTTCTTCCCCACCCTCCTTTTTGGAGTTCATCCTATCTGAGGAATTGTTAAGGGCTTCTACCAACTACATTCCTCCTTCCCCTCCACCTTCACCTCCATATTCTACCAAGAATCCTGAGGTCTTTCAGGTAGAGTTAGATGATGATAAGCAGGAAGAGTTGGATGACATCTTAGATGACATTCATCTGATCCCAACACCACATCAACTTGAGGAAGGTTCACATATGTCTATTGAAGATACCATCGAAGTGAACCTTAGTTCAGATCCTGACAATCCCCAAATTGTCAAGCTTGGAAAAATCCTATCATCCGATGAACAAGAGCAATTCATTGCTCTCCTCAAGAAGAAAAAGATGTGTTTGCATGGTCCTATAAGGATATGCCTGGTCTTGACCCTAGTCTTGTGGTCCACAACCTCACCTTACATCCCGATGCCAAACCGATCAAATAAAATCTTAGAAGGATGCATCCTACCATGGCCCTCTTAGTCAAGGAAGAGCTTCAAAAACTTCTAGATGTCAATTTCATTGTTCCTATTGACTATCTTGAGTGGCTTTCAAACATGGTACCCATTCGTAAGCCTAATGGGTCGATACACATTTGCAATGATTTTTGATATCTTAATAAGGCGTGTCCTAAGGATGACTTTCCTCTTCCAAACATTGATACTCTTGTCGATACCTATGCTGGCCATGAAATGCTTTCCCTCATGGATGGTTTTTTAGGATACAACCAAATTTGCATAAATCTTGATGACCAACACAAAACAACATTCACAACACCTTGGGGGACCTTTTGTTACAAGGTTATGCCCTTTGGCCTCAAAAATGTAGGAGCTACCTATCAACGAGCCATGACTTACATCTTTCATGATTACATGCATAATATTATCGAATACTATGTGGATGATCTCTTGGCTAAATTTAAAAATTGATAAGAGCACATTAGTGTATTGGAAAATATTTTTGACCGACTTCTAGAACATAAGGTGAGGTTAAATCCCAAAAAGTGTGTCTTTGGTGTTACCTCAGGTAAACTTTTAGGATTCATTATCTCCAAAAGAGGCATTGAAGTGGACCCAAACAAGGTCAAGGCCATCATGGAAATGCCTCCCCCAACTAACATTAAGGAATTGTGTAGTTTACAAGGAAATATTCAATCAATTCGATGTTTTATTGACAAATTTGCATTATAATTACTCTAAATGTATTTGGAAATAATGTAAAATAAGTATTATTATGTCTTCCATTTGAAGGTATTTTATTGTTAATATGATGTTTATATGTATATATACATGGCTAAAAAAATAAATAAAAAACAAAACAAAAAAATCATTCACATAGGCATGTTCCCATTGCATACATCTTGCATTTACATATAGGCATCTTTACATGCATTTTTCACATTACATTCATACATACTGCATACATATTCCATTTGCATTCATTCCACATGCATTCCACTACATTCCTTCATTTTGCAAATTGCATTCATCCCATCCCACGTTCAATGATATTTTATAGTAGTGATGATATGGCCAAATAAAAAAGTCAAGTTTCCATAATTGGGGGTACCTATTTTTGGCATTTATGCAATTTTCTCCAATATCATAAGCCAACAATCCCATTTTTCAAAAATCATAAACCCCAAGTTTTTAGTCACTCAGCCATTACTAGTGTGTCTAGCAACCTCCAAAAAGATGTCCAATTTTCTTTAGGACCAAAAGCACTTTTTCACATTAAGAAAATCTTGAGTCTTGTCAACTGATTCCAAAAATAATCTTGCACCAACCACACTTCTTCACATCTTAAAAACATTTTGAGTCAAAGAGGGATAACACCATACTTGGGTGGCACCTTGAAGTGAAAAGGGTATTCCTCGCTTGTCCTATCATGCAACATAGTCCAAAATAAAAAATAGTGGTTTTCACCACTATCACAGTTGCTCTCCAAATATAAACACAAAATATAGAGTAGTAAGGATAGGGTCACATTCTCATCACACTTCGGTTGAGAATCTGATTCCCCAAAGCTCTATCCAAAGTTAACAATTTCTATGCACACACCATAGATCCCTAAAGCTATAAGGATCATACTACATTTCCCTTAGAAAGTTATGTAGTCATCCCCAAGGCCTAAAGATCATATCATTGGACTATGGAGTGAGTCTCCACCGGGGCTATAGATGCTTGACTGGTAGTGGAGTAAGCTCATGCGGGGCGACATGTCTCCCTTCCAAAAAGAGAGACCTCTGACCGCACATACGGACAAGCTAGCTTCTTGGTCCTCTCCATAATAGGTCATGCCTAATTTACTCATAATGGGTTAATGAACTTCACGTGCACACACATTGGTTCTTGATTGCCTAGGGTCATTTTCATGCTCAATATTTGGTACATGAACTTCACTTGCACACACATTGGTCCTAAAGAAAGTTAGACAACATTTAGTGAGTTTGGTTGATAACACTAGTATGTTTGAGTCTCTAAAAATCCTTCAGTATTCCATATCAACATCCATATCTTCTTCCATATCAACATCCATATCTTCTTCCATGTCAACATCCATGTCTTCATCATGGATCAACCCGCATAACGCCACCAAGTTTGGTGCCCCCGATTGTAAAACAATGAACAAAAATGGCCAACAAAATTTTGAAC
Organism: Wollemia nobilis; assembly: GCA_028583015.1. Taxonomy (NCBI): domain Eukaryota; kingdom Viridiplantae; phylum Streptophyta; class Pinopsida; order Araucariales; family Araucariaceae; genus Wollemia; species Wollemia nobilis. The sequence continues at coordinate 3,285,892 of JAQPPZ010017206.1, read as the reverse complement.
TATAAATGATCATTCGAACATCATGCATTCCTCTCATATAGCTTGCATTAATCATCCATAAATTTACATAATTAGCTTGCATTAATCATCCATATAAGCACTATGCATACACATCATAATTAGCTTGCATTAATCATCCATAAGACATTCATAAAACATCTTCATAAAACATGCATTGCATACACATAAAAAATTCACACAAAATATAACACAAACATAAAAGCCATGTATATATATATAATATCACATGTACAATGAGTGCCAAAAAGGCTACAATGGAGCACCAAGGCTCATATACAAAAAGTGCATCTAAGCACTAAGCTAATGTCTATGAGAGGACCCCTAAGACCTAGTAGGAGCCCTAGACCTAGAACTCTACCTAGATGTTGTATGCCTCGATGACTCGGTCCTAGAGGATGATGGAGGATCCGATAAAGGAATATGATAAGCCATGCACAACTCCTCCAAAGAGTGTGCATATGTCTCACTAGCCTATAGTCACTGCAAGTCAATCCGATGTTGATGCTCTCTCACCAATATCTCTGCCTGAAGCCTCATGACCATCTCCTGATCACCTACACCATCCCCTACCAGTTGCTCTACCTCCATCCAGGCTATGGTAGCCTACAACCTAGCTATGACCACATCCCACCCTACCAAAGACTCCCTATGAGCCTCCATCATAGTCTCTCACTCCTCGTGAAGCTGCTCCACCTCAACCTATAGCCTAGCCACCTTGAATATCTCCTCCATATCCTCATCATCCTCCCTCTCATCCTCCACTACCTCCACCTTGGGAGTCTACTATGATGCTCCCCTTGATCTCCTCTGACTCATCGATCAATGAGACCTCATCCTCTTTGGAGTCATCCTCGACTTCGTAGCTATCACATCCCCACCCATCACCACCTTTGGCACCCATACTGGTTGGGTACCAAACCATACTACATACTCAGGAGTCACTCTTACATCATCTAAATCTAGGACCTCTAGGTGCTCATCATCCTCTATCTGCACCCTCCATGGCTCTGCACATGGAAGCCCCACCTCATCCCACCAATGTAGGTATAACATTGGCTCATCAGGCACATCCTAAGGTAAACTAAACTACCTCAACACCTATGAGTACTGAAAGTACTCCACCTCATCATCTCTCCTCCCAACTAGCCATTATGCCTATCTCACCCATCGTAGCTTCTCCTCATCACCCTCCCACATGGCTCCCCACCATGGCCTCCATATCACCTAATCCAAATTCAACCCTACCCACATATCCCTATACCACTGGCTGGTATGATCCTCTCGACTCGATTGCACCTCCTCAACCACTACCCATCTCCTAGCATAGGGCTCACCCATCTGCCATGCCTAGCAAGGTAACCCCTCTGGCTAAGCTACACTAAAGTGCTCCCATGCCCAACACTGAAGAAGGAAGTTACATCCAATCCCCTTCCTCCCTCTCCATGTAATCTCATATAGCTCCTAGTATAACTATACCAATAATGTAGGAGCCCATGCATATGCTCTTGGATTGGTGAGTAAGTCACTCACCAATCCCAATAGGTTCCAATGGAACCTACACCCCATGCTATTGGGGAGCACTATGTTCACTAACATGAACATGATCAAGGCTAGGAGTGCACCCAACTCCTTAGCCTTGTACATGCTCAAATAACATATCCCCCCATCTCCCATCCTCACCTCCTACCATCACTCATCAAACATCTTCATCATCTTCGCCTTCTTATCATGCCCAACCATCACCTTCACACCCTCCACTAGCACCTTGAGGATGTGGTATACATCCTCAAGTGTGATAGTAGCCTCCCTAGTCGGTAGCTAAAAGGTCCCCCTATCTGAATCCCACCTCTCTATCAAATATGAGAGGTACCCATCATCCCCCTCACCACATCCAATCGAGCCACTCCCTCCAAATCCACCTTCTTCAAAAGGTCCCAATCCTCCTTGTAAGCTTCTTCGGGGGGGGAGAGGTTTTAGGCTTTCATCCCAATAGCAACAAATATTTTTTTCAATTAGTATTAATTTAAAAAAAACTTCAAAATTTTTGCACAAAAGAAAAAGTGTTTTTCAACATTATTAGGCAAATCGTGCCTCAGCTCCACCAAGCATTCACTCCCTCTACCACCATAGCTTCCATGTAGATTTCCACTAGCCTCACTTCCCTCACCAATCCACTCCACTCCTTAGGTGCAACTTCACAATCTCTCAAATGCACGAATGAGCCTCCAAATCCACCCTGTAAGCTATTTATAGCTAAGCAAGTGCACTCGAGGCACAGGGTGGCACCTACGATCCACAGGTGCAATAGGGCGCCTGGTACCAAAATTGCATGAAGATAAAATTGATAAAAATAGTAGCTTACCCCCTCAAAATTTCACCAAATTTCATCCACACATCATACACATCATAAAATCAGGTTTTGTGAAAACAGAAATTATTTTGCACACATATTTTTTGAGCATGGTGTAAATTTGTCAAATGCACAAATCAAGTTACAAAACACATCAAATGAATCTAAATTTTCACAAAACTAACACTCGACTCTTCTACTTCATATTCTTCATCATCCCACAAATTTTCACAAAAATTGGAGTTGATTTGACCATTGAATCAATTGTTTCCATCCAAAAAAGTGCAAAATCAACCACTAAAAGCTCTAACATTTACAAATTGACTCCAACTTTGGTGACATCATCACATTTCTTCTATCACATTCTTCCATCAATTCTTCCATTATCATAATCCACCATCAGTTCTTCCAACATGTGTCAAATTTACAAGTGAATCTCGTATATAGTGGTTTATTCTATATACTTGGCGATTGCAACGATTTGCATCCATGCAATTCGGTAAGATGAATAAATTACCATAAGAACACTTGGTCATCATCATCATCACTTATCTCCTTGATCGAGATCACAATCACATTTGGTACTTCACATTTTGAGTGAAACCTTGCCAAGAATGATTTGCACAAAAGTAGTCATTGATGGCCTAGTTCATGGGGCTTGAAAACATGGATAAAATTACATCACATCATTCCAAATTTCCTTGATATTCATCATAGCGACTAGCTCTAGCTAGGTTGATTGGTTCCATTTGAAAGGAATTATCCTACAATCACTAGCAGGCCCTCCAAAGTTGACTCCTTTTACTTTTGCATCTTCATATTGCATATCAATGAGGCCATATGATAAAATTTATTCAACATCATTGAATCACCCCAAATTTGGGGTAACCACATTTGATTTTGATCCTCCCATGATGGGATACATCTTACATGATCATGACATCTACATTTGACACAACCCCCTTCCCACCATTGGGGTAAAAATGGTATCACATTTTACATCATTCATATCATCCACATCACATCACATTTGCACAAAACCCTTCATCCGTTAGGGCAAACATAGACACATCATATCACATTTTACACCAACCCCCTTCACACCATTGGGGTAAAAATGGTATCACATCATTCATCATTTGCACAAATTTTTCAATTGGCTCATGCGATTCATCCGTAACCTCATTCACCAATTGAGGGGGTAAGCTACGCAAATTCCAAAATTCTTTATTCTTTTATCTTCAACATTGTTGCTCAAAAATCCAATGAGAGAGAGAAGTTGCTTCTGCGCCCAAAGCCCAACCAGGTGTCTCATGTTTTTGCACCATATTGTGTTTCACGCAACATGGTACAAAAAGGGGCATCTGTAGACACCAAATCCTAGCCACTTGTCCTTCATCCTAGTCATTTCACCCACTTGCACCATCCCCCTTTCCCACCATTCAATTGGCCATTCCATGCCTTTCCCGCCATCCAATGGCCCACTTTAGCCCTTTCCCACCATTTTTCGACCCCTATTTGACTTATTTATATTTATTTTATATTATTTATATTTAAATATAATATTTTATATTATATTTTAATATATTTATTATAAAATATATATTTATAAGCCAAATTAACCTCAACCGTCCGATCCGATCTAATCTCAGCCGTCCATCTTCCTTAATCCATGTCACACCTAAAGTTTAATATCAGCCTTTGGATCCACTTTAATATTAGCCACATGATCAAAAGTGTTAAGCTAAAACCCTAAGAAAACCCTAGGCTTGATAATAAATAGGAGCATTCTCAATGCTCAACCCCTGAACCCTCGATATTCTGAAGCTTTAGCTATTCGAATTTACTTGTGAGATCTAACCTTGCTTAGAGCTAGTTTCTTGTGAGTAGGTTGTGCCCTAGTCTATCCTTCCCCAAAAACCCTAGTTTTCCCTAGGATTTCCTGATTCCAGCCATCTTCGTAGCCTATTCCTATCGCCACCATCATCTTCCATCCTTCGAACCCTTCATAACCCCTCGATCTACTTCTATAGATCTAACCCTAATCCATAGGTGCTACTGAGTGCCTACCTCATCCCACAAGCACAATAGTGCACTTGCTACATTTTGTAGGTGCAACATAGAGCCTACCGTCCCCACAGCCATAGACCAGAACCTGCAACGTAAGATCATCAGGTGTCATCGGGGCACCCTGCCATCAATCTGCAATGGAGCAACGGAATAACATCATCAACAACAAAGTAAGTATTTTATGCATTTTTATTTGATGTTATTTGGATTCTGCATGTTTTGTTTACTCAGATCTAGGGTTTTTAGTTTGCATTTCTGAGGGTTCACACTATGGAACCCTCATTTTGTTTGCTAATGGCTCTATGTTTGTTGTATGTGCAGGATCAGGTAGCATCAACCAAGGATTGTTGAGTAGCTTTTGAAGCTAGAGTGGCCCGATTACGGATAACCAGAAGCCCACTCATCCTGTTGGAAGCAAGATACATTGGAGACACTACTTGTTTTGTAGCTAGGGTTTTGGAGAACCCTAGCACCTATATTTATTGTATCAAAATAAGTTCTTTTGAACAAACAGATTGTAACAAAGGAGTTTCTTAGCTCCCCCCCATTTATTGAATAAAATCATCTTTTGTGCAGTCTCTTGTTCATTGGAATTATTTTACTTTCATATTTGTTTTAGTGTCGTATTTTTGCTTCACACGTACAAACATTTTGTTTACCCTATTTGGTAACAAAGTTGCAACCCAAAACCTGCCAAATAAGGAAATATTGCTAGTTTGGAGAAATCGATTACAAAATTAATTGATTTAACTTGAAAAACCTATTTTAGTGAATTGGTTGAGTACCAAATCATACAAGGTGTATTTTTGTACAATTTTTATTATACAACTGTATGATTTGGTGACTGTACAAGCTATTTTGGTAAATTGACATTGTGTGTGATGGGGACCGTACAAGTTGTACGATTTGTGCAAGTTGGGTTCTGAGACTTTGGTAATCCTTTCTAGAGCTTCCAAATCACCTCCCCTCTAGGAATACTACACCACTAGATCTATATTTGGTGTCATTTCCTTATCAAAATTTGGCATTTTTGTTAAAACGGGTCAAAATTCTTACAATTAAGAAGATTTTGCAAAAGTGACAAATTATGAGTACATAAATTAGAGGTGAATGACAGACACAAGTCTAAAAATATGTAGGATATGGTATCAAGGAGAGGATATCCCAGTTAGGAGGAGCACAAGAATTGCTCAAAGAGGAAACATGAACAATGTTGAACACAATACACATGAACCAATAATAGAGCAAATATGGACATCTGACAAAGAAAATATTGAGAGGTTGGATACATTGTTGATCGATATGGAGAGAGAGAAATAAGAAGCACCCAGTTTTAAGGATAAAATTAATGTAAGTGAAGATGTTAAAAAGGAAACTATGCAAGATCGAGGTGAGTGGATGGTAACACGGAGAAAGTGGTAGATAGGTTGCAAAGGAGTGCAATGGATGGGAGCTAGGCACCAGAGCAATAACACATGAGGTCTCAAGATGAAGGTACAAGGCCACCACCTACACACTAGTGAAGTAGGTCACAGGGTGAATAAACATAGGATATTTGTAGATGATTGTTTGGTGAGTACAATATTCCTTGAGTAGACAATTTCGATGAGGACCAGTAGAGTGAGTCACCTACAAGGTGGAATCAGTTAAGAATTCCAAGAGATACTTATTCAAGTGAAGAAGAAAAACCACCAATAATGGCTATTATAGCTATGAAGTTTGGGAAGCAAAGATGCTCATCCTTCATGGGTATAAAGAGAATGGTTGTCACTAGCGATGCAGTTTGTGACACTCCTCACAAAAATAAAAGAGGTAAAATATTGTATGATAGACCAATTGTACAATTAGAAGATGTTGTTATGGAATATGTTGTTATGGAAGATATTATTATGGAAGATATTTTCCAAATAGAAAAATTGATCATGCAATTACAATTGCCTAAGGAAGAATGGGATTGTATAATTTTGCAAGAGGAAATTGTATGATTGCTGGGTGAAACCGTACAGTTGGCACAAATTGTACAACTGATGGAGGTGATCATACAATTTGTACAAATCATATTAGTAAGTGAAATCATACAATTGGTAGAGATTGTATGATTACAAGTAAAATCGTACAAGTTGAAACTATTCATTGTCTAATTGTATAGGATGGAACCATACAAGTGTAAACCATACAATTTGAAAAGATGAAATCATACAAATCAAAACTATACAAGATTTTCTATCAGTGGTTAAGACAAGGCAGTTTGAGAAGTAAAATGGAGTTGGTGGTGAGCTATTTAAGTGGGTTAAGTAGAGGCCATCAAAGTATTGACAAAGAGAAAATTTTGATTTTGGCAGTGAAGGTTTTAGTAGTTTTGCCATTGATGGAACACATGAGGGGTGTTACCCCTTGATACCACAAGGGATGTTGTACCTTGACCCTACAAGGGGGCTCTGCCCCTTGACCCCCATCATAGGTGATGATAGACATTGTCTGTCATGTTGATAATATTATTCCTCTTGGTCATGTTTAAGACCACAAGGTGGTGTGAGCTACAGATTGAAGAGATGTCAATTGCAGCAAACCTATGGAATAAGAGGAATGAAAGGAGCCTGATAAGTGATACCAATAAGTTGATCAGAAATGGGTTGAAAACCAGAAATGGCAGCCCCTTCTGAGAAATAAAATATATAATAAGAAAAATAGAAAACTATCTTAATTGTGAAAATCCCTTGAGATGCAATTAATATGGAAGGGGTTGAAAATCAAAAATAGTGGCACCTTCTAAGAAAAAAAAGAGAAAAATAAAATTATCTTAATTGTGAAAATCCCTTGAGACATATTTAATATGGAGGGTGTTTGAAAACCAGAAATGAAAACCCCCTCTAGGAAAAAAAAGAAAATAAAATAAAAATAAAACAAAAGGCAAAGAAAAGGATAAAAAATTGTGACCAGGAGATAGGTAGGTTTAATCAAATTGATAATTGCATTAACATTTGCTTTAGGAATAAAGCATTCATTTAAATAGATTACAAAATAGAAAGAAAACTAATCTCTCTATATCCACGCTAACTGAACGCTAACGTAGGTAGAGTGTTAGGTTTAGAACTCTTACCTAGGATATTTAGGATTAACCATTAGATATTTAAGACAGTAAATATCTACATGGTAGAAAGTAAAAAGTAGAAAAGTAAATGTAATAATCTACCTATGTAGTATAATGCAATATACTACCTATTTTACCCTAACATCCCCCCTTTATTACATTACTTTGATATACAAAGTTTACTTCGGAACAACTCAAATTTGACACGTCCAAGTGCCTTGGTGAAGATGTCAACAACTTTGTTCGTCGGTGGGAATGTATTGGAGCTTGATTCTGTGTTTAGGAACTTCATCACGAATGAAATGACAATCTGTGTCAATATGCTTTGTGCGTTCATGATGGACTGGATTCTTGACCAAGTTCAAAACACCTGAGTTGTCGCAAAACATGTGAATAGGAAGTTTCTTTGGTAGGCCCATGGTAGCCAAGATGTGACTTAACCATATCGCTTCACACACAGCTCCTCGTGCAGCGTGATACTCTGCCTCTATTGAAGATAAAGCAACCACCTATTGCTTTTTACTATGCCATGAGACAGGACCAGATCCAAGATGAAATACATATCCTGATGTTGATTTTCTATCATCTAAGGATCCAACATAGTCAGAGTCAGTGTAACTCTGTAAGAAGAATGAGTTATTCTTCTTGTACTCTAGACCATATTCTACACTACCTTGAATGTAGTGAAGAACACGCTTAGCTGCTTTCCAATGAGAGGCTTTTGGTTCCTGCATGAACCGAGAAAGATAGTTTACAGCATAAGTAATGTCTGGTCTAGTATTGGTCAGATAGATAAGGCTTCCAATCATCTGTCTATATAGCGTGCCATCTACCTGTGGTGAATCATCATACCGTGATAACTGAAGCCCTGATTCCATCGGTGTTGCCTTGGGCTTGCAATCAGTCATACGATATTTTTCTACTAAAGTCTTGGCATACTTTTGTTGAGTCACCCTAAGATGATTCTTCTTCTGTTCTATCTCAAGACCAAGACAGTAGTGGAGAAGTCCCAGATCTGTCATATCAAATGACTCTTTCAAGTCATTTTTCATGGCGCTAATCATTTTCTCTGAATTGTCGATGATGATCAGATCATCTACATATAATACAAGAATCACTATTTCAGAACTTGTGTTCTTGATATAGAGATTTGCATCAGATGGACTTCTCTTGAATCCGTGTTGCAGTAGGTGACTATCCATTTTAATGTACCATGCTCTTGGGGCTTGTTTAAGCCCATATAATGATTTGACCAATTTGCAAACCTGTTGCTCATGGCCTTCCTCAACAAATCCTGGGGGTTGAGTCATGTATACCTCTTCTTTTAAGTCACCATTCAGAAAGGCACTTTTTACATCCATCTGATGTAATTTCCATCTGAACTGTGCTGCCATAGCACAAAGAACTCGAATGGTGGTCATCCTTGCTGTAGGAGCAAAGGTTTCCTCATAGTCAAGGCCTTCCTTTTGAGCATAGCCCTTCGCCACAAGATGGGCTTTATGCTTGTCTATGGTACCATCTGCCTTATATTTGACTTTGTAAACCCATTTGCAGCCTATGGGTTTCTTTCCTTTAGGCAAATCTACCAGCTTCCATGTTTTATTCTTGATGAGGGAGTTATGTTCTGCATCCATAGCTGCCTTCCACTGAGGCAGTCTAAGTGCTTCATCAACTGTAGAAGGTTCATTTTCATCAAATGATGATAAGTAAACCCTCTCCTCATCTATTTCCATATCATCTTCCCTTGCTAACTCTCTATCAACAGAAAGGTCTTGAAAATCTGCACAAAGATCATCAACTGAAGTGGATGCTTCAGTATTTTCTTGTTGAGTCATGCTTCATGTTTTTGGATGATTGAGAGTAAGATCAGGTAGGGAAGTGAGTTTGGAATCTTTTATTGTGCTCGTATACCATTTGGGAGGATTTTTCTATTTTGGAGAAGGAAGTGGTTGTTGCTCCTCATCATCAAGGTATATTGATGTAGTGTTAGGTGTGAAAGCTTCATCAAACACTACATCTCTGCTGACATGTATTTTCTTGGTAAATGGGTCTATCAATCGATAGCCTTTTGAGAATTCATCATAGCCAAGAAAAACACATGGTAGGGACTTCTCATCTAATTTCTTTCTTTTCTCCTTGGGTATATGCATAAAAGCCTTACACCCAAATACCCGTAGATGAGATATGGAGGGTTTCCTTCCACTCCATGCTTCTTGAGGAGTCATACCTTCAAGAGCCCTTGTGGGTGCTCTATTTAGAAGATATACTATAGTTTGAACAACTTCAGCCCAGTAAATTTGCTCAAGATTCGCTCCCTTAAGCATACATCGAACCATTTCCATAATGGACCGATTTCTTCTCTCAGCAACTCCATTTGACTGAGGAGAATAGGTTGTGGTTAACTGTATTTTTATCCCATGAGTCTGTAAAAATGAGGAAAATTCCTTTGATGTGTATTCCCCCCCTCGATCTGAATGGAGGGTCTTGATGAAGCATCCTGATTCTTTCTCAACAAGCTTTTTGAATTGTTGAAAATAGGTAAATGCTTCAGACTTCAATTGCAAGAAGAAGACCCACATCTTGCGTGAGTGATCATCGACAAACAATTGAAAATACCTTTTTCCTCCACAACTAGTAGACATGGGACCACACAAATCTGTGTGAACCAACTCCAAAGGTACCTTAGCTCGAAAGGAGCTAGGTTCAAAGGGCACTCTGTGTTGCTTGCCTGACAAGCAATCCGAGCATACTTGGCAAAGTAGATGAAAGAGTAGGTAATCCTTTCACCATTTGATATTTACTTGAGTTCTAGTAAATATCCTGAACTTAAATGCCCAAATATCTTATGCCATAGAGATGTGGCCTCTTTCATGGTTACTGCCATTGCAGTATGTGTTGAGGTAAGTGCATCTAAGACAAACAAACCATGTTTGTATGAACTTGTTGCTATCGGTTTTCCTTTCTTGGTGATAAAGCAACGTTTCTTTTCTTTGTCCACCTTGAAATTGACATTCATGTGATTGTCCAGGATTTGTGGAACTGACAAGAGATTATTTTTCAATCCTGGTACATAAAGAACTTTTTGAATTTTACATTCTCCATCTGGAAGGGAGACAGAAACACTTCCTTCTCCCTGAACTCGATAGGTTTGATCATCAGCAATGGTGACCGGTCTACCTTCTCGAGCCTCAAATGTCTCAAACCAGGACTTATCGCCAGTCATATGCTTACTAGCGCCTGAATCTATGTACCACACAGTGTCCTTGTTAGGGGAATCTGTATGTGTCATGAGCACCTTGTGTGCTCGTTCAGAGTCCGAACTAGAATCTTCAGCTGCAATGTGTCCCTGTTGCTGTGTATTCTTGTTCTTTGGTTTGCCTTTGCCCTTCTTGTTTCCTTGTTCATTGGGCGGTTTGTTCTTAAACCAACATCTTTTGGTTTCATGAGTGTCCTTGTCGCAAATCTTACAATACTGCTTCTTCTTCTGAGTCTCTTTGCCTTTACCCTTGTTTTTATTAGAAGAAGAACCTTGTTGTTGATTCCACTTTTTCTTACCACCTTGTCTGTTCGAGAAAAGAGCATTGTTAGATGCCTCATCTCTATGGAGTTGATTAGCTTCTTCTGTTTGAAGCATATTTACCAACTCGACAAAAGTCACTGTCCTTCCAGAGACTTGTAATGAAGTGATCAACATTCTGTAGGAGTCGGGAAGAGCCCTCAAAATGATAGAGGTCAAGACTTGGTCTTCCACTTTTTCTCCTAAGGATTGCAGTTTTGTTTTCAATTCTGCCACTCTGCAGAGGAATAGCTCTATTGTTTCTCCAGATTTCATATGAAGAGTATGAAGTTGTGTTTGGAGGTGAAGAATTGTTGATTGATTCTTCCCCACAAAGATGGTTGTTAAGGCATCCCATGCCTCCTTACCATTTTTAGCTTCACTGATATGAGGTTGGATATCATCAGTAATGGCTAGCAAGATCATTAAGGATAGTTTTCTATCCTTTTTATCAAATGTTGTTTGATCTGCTCCTGTTGATTGAGGTCTAGTTTCACTTCCATCCACTATAGACCATAGATCCTCTACAGTTAAGATAGCTTTCATCTTAGTCTTCCATGCAGAATAATTTGAACCTTTGAGCAGTTGGCTCTCAGTGAGATACTTGTGCATCATGGCCATGGTGAAGGTTTCAAATTTGATAGGATGAAGATGGTTGTATCTTGCACTATACCCTCAAAAGAGTATATGGAAGATGTTTAATTTGCTTCTATAAGATATTTAATGGCACCTGCCTTAACACCCTTAACAAGGGATGAAAAGTTTGAGGATTTTAAGCCAAACAAATAGAGCAAATTAAAGGGGTAGGTTTTGAAAGACTTCTGATTGTGCTCTCTAGGATATTTAATGGCACCTGCCTTAACACCCTTCAAGAAGGATGAAAATTTTGAGGTAATTAAGCCAAACAAAGAGAGTAAATCAAGGTGTTTGTAGTTTTGGACCTTTGGGTGAGGATTATTTAAAAATTTGACTTTGTTTAACCTGTGCAAGATGTAGCACGATTTGTAGTGAAATTTGGGTTTTCAAGTGTGAAGTGCTCTTCAATTTTTATGATTGTTTAATTGCAAAATGATGTATAGTGCAATAATAAAAAAGAGAGCAACCCAAATTATTTATCACTATAGGTGTCGGATGCAACCGAAAATGCACCTAATGAAGCCAATTTTTGAAAAAGGTGTCGAGTACAATCGAGAATGCACCTTTATTATTCTAGAAAATCCCCCCTTTGTCTTTACAATTTTGCAAAAAATAGAAGCACAAATGTAACTTCTATCCCCCCTTAATGATTACAAAATTGAGAAAGCAAGCACTCCTTTCAAGACAAGTCGACACACGACCCGCGTTTGAAAGGCTTCCAGACCAGTCGACACACGACTTGGTTTTTGTTTTCAACACTCAAAAATTGGTGGTGCATTAGGATCAAAAGGCTCACGAATCCTCATGGGACCATAGCTTCTGTCCAACCCCTTCCATGGATCAGTATAGATAAGTGAGTGAGGTATAGATCTACGATATTCATGAAGCATACGACGAAAATGTGATCGTGTTGTTTGCCTTCGTAATTCGTTTCTCTTTCTGATGATTCTTTGTCTACGAAGAGCTTTCCTCACCCAAGATTTGATCTTCATGAAAACTTAGAAGAATGATGAAAAATCAAGGAAATTTTGATGAAATTGTAAGCAACAAAATGTGTCTTTGGTTCTTGTCTCTTTATCTCCACATGCGGAGAAAACTAAAGAACAACAATGGTTTAGTTGCATAAGGATTTTGGCATTTGTATTATAAATTTAAATGCTATATATATAAAAATTTTAAAGCTTTTTAAAAGAAAATTTAACATAAAAGTTTAAATAAAAAACATCAATTTAATAGTTAAACAAAATTGATATAATTTATGAAAAACTAACATGAAAAATTCTAATTTAAAACACTAAAAAAAATAATTTTAAGCATAAAAATTTAAATAAAAATATTAATTTAGGCCAAAAACTATGAAATTTTCATCAAAAAAAATATTAACTTGCTTATGGCGGGTGCGGGAGTCGATCCGTCGACTCCTGTTGGCCTAAGGCGTCCGCCTTGGCCAACTTACCAAGCCCGCGGCTTGGTTCTCAGGCTGCGAAGCCTGAGATTTAAAGAAGCCCACGGGCTTCTTTGGAAATAAGTGGGATAAATCCCACATGCATCCTGTAAAGGATGCAGAGGCCTTTAAAGGCCTCAACAAGCACTTATGCTCATGATTGCCTTCGGGCAATCGAGTTCGGGCCTCCTTTTATCGGTAGCCACGTGGCACGGCAAGGGAGGTCCACGTGTCAGGTCGAGTCCCACGTGTCAGGTCGAGTCCCACATGTCAGGTCCACGTGTCAGTCCAGTCTGTTTCGATCAGATGCTAGGTGGCACGTGGCCAGAGTGCCACGTGTCACCTAGCTGTTGGTCGAGTCAGATCTGCACCACCTCGGGGTGCATGTAGGTCCACGTCAGCATCGCCTCGCCTCAGGGTGCATGCAGGTCTACGAGGAACGTGAGGGCGCTCCTACCCTCGAAGCGTTCCCTGCTTTGGGATCCATGCCACGGGATACGTGAGGGCGCTCCTGCCCTCTAGGCATTCCTGCCATGGCCTCGGGATCCATGCCCAAAAGGCCACGGGGAGTGTGAGGGCCGCCTGCCCTCGTACGCTCCCGTGGTGGGGACTACGGGCCCGTAGGTGGTCGCGATCCACGTGGGGACGAAAAAAAAATCCCCGCGGGTTGCGATTACGACCAGGGTCAAAATGGCCCTACGTCGGGATCTACGCCCTGCGTTGGGATCCGCGCCCTACGTCGAAATCTGCGCCCTACGGGATTAATAAATCCTAACAACAAATAAAATGCCAAAATAAAATAATCAAAACCTAGCTTAGGAGTATTAAAAAATGGGCGTAGGAAATAATTAAGGGTCACCAAATTTGGTGTCGTATTTCCTCGCTCTGTCAAACTCCTCGCTCGACTCGGTACCAATGTGACCAGGAGATAGGTAGGTTTAATCAAATTGATAATTGCATTAACATTAGCTTTAGGAATAAAGCATTCATTTAAATAGATTACAAAATAGAAAGAAAACTAATCTCTCTATATCCACGCTAATTGAACGCTAACGTAGGTAGAGTGTTAGGTTTAGAACTCTTACCTAGGATATTTAGGATTAACCATTAGATATTTAAGACAGTAAATATCTACATGGTAGAAAGTAAAAAGTAGAAAAGTAAATGTAATAATCTACCTATGTAGTATAATGCAATATACTACCTATTTTACCCTAACAAAAATAAGGACAAAATCGCTTGCACAATGGTGACAATTTTTCAATCATCCATACAAAAGGACAAAACCACATGCAAGAGAGGCTAAGGTGGTAGAATTTCATGCATTAAGACCTTAGAGTTTAAAAATTATATAATCAAGGAACCATGCAAAAGCTTTCTTTTCCACTTGTAGATCGTACACATGCAACACTGAAATTCGAAGAATTTGAAGGTAAAAAGGGTGAAACCAAAAATAATTTTCCATATGGGTGGTTGAAATTCACTACATTGCTATAATTTTCATGACCTATTTTAAATTTGCACCACAAGAATTTTATTTTCAAAAAATCAACCCGATTGGAGAAAAAGTTGTTAGAGTTAGGGTTTTTACTCCTAAGTCTTGGAGGAAAGAAAGCACCCAAGGAAACCCTTATTTTAGAAAAATTAGGGCTAGGGTTTGATTTTTCCAAAAATAGGGAAATGAGGAATTGAAAAAGGGCAAAATAAGCAAACCCTGGTACATAAATTAGCCATAAAAGCATGAAAATATTTTTCTAAGTCTACATGTGTGAATAATTTGGAAAGGATGGTCGTACAATGCTATCATACTACTAGAAAATTTTGTTTTGGAGGAATATTGCACCAAGTGAAGGAGAAATTGCATAAATTCCACTAAAATTGCATCGGAAAGAGAGATTGCATGTTTCCATCAAATGGGTTTCACAAAAATCATACCAATTGAAGAAAAATGAGGTTTTTTAGCCAAGTAATAAATTTTTAGGGATATGTGTATGATTTTGAGGTGTGATTGTATGATTTGGAAGCACATTGTACAATTACCAGGCTCTCAAAGACCCGATTTGGGCAATTTTCAAGAGATTGTACAAAAATTTTATAGTTGTATAGATCTTAATGAGGTTGTACAAAAGGGAGATGTCCTTGTACAATTTGGTAGTAGCTTGTAAAATTTCATATCAATATTATATGATTTGAAGCATCATTTGTACTTGCTACATTTTGTACGAAATCAAATGCAATTGAAAAAATTCGACTGGAGTTGTATGATCTGCCCAAGGTTGTACGATTTGTAAATGTACATGTACGATTTGTTGAGGTCTTGTATAACTCTGATAGTTCCTGTATGTTTTGTAAGTAGCTGTACAAACTTTTGGAGCGATTTTATGCAAAGTGGTCCTAAATTGTCAAGTTAAGGAGAGATTTTGCAAACGAGGTTTCCACTCAACAATGGCAAGAGCATGAGTTCCAATAGAGAATCATGAGCTCATCCTTATTACATTATCGTATCTAGGGTAGAAATATCACTAGGAGTACTACACCAGAGAGAATCATGACCTAGGTGATCTCCCTTAGTTTACCCCATTCAATACCAAGGATGTCGATTTCAGTTGCATGAGAGGCATGGTAATCATCCTTGGAGAGGGAGAGGACGTGGGCCATGGAGGGGTTAGAGATATTGGTATGGTGATAGAGGAGGTGCACCACTACAATATAGAAGGGAGGATATGGAGCCACATAGGGTACACATAAGGGAACTTCACAATGAAGTTCATCGAAATAAGACTTTGGAAGAATAGGAAGACCTACCTAGTGAAGTAGAGGAGGAGCAAGTGGATATCAAGGATGTCACTTTTGAGAAGCCAATGAGAGAATTTTGTAGGAAATGATAGGAAAAAAATGATCCCAATCATCCATTGAAGAAAGCACTAAGAAAGGTTAAAGTGAGTATTATAGCACAAATCCTATCGCAAGATAAAGTATTCTTCAATGAATACTTGCTATAGATTCTCTAGTCGTATGAACCCGTGAGAACCGCATTGTGGTACGAATGGGTAATAGGTACCTCAAGGTGGAGTTTTCTATAGAGGTATTTTGATGAAAATGTATATTGCCCAAGAATGAAGCTCCAATTTTGAAGAATATAGTCGACCTAATTGAGACTCACAGGTTGATTACGACACTCACATATGTGAAGTCACCTGTGGTAGCCAAGATTTCTAGTTTTGGAACCTGTGGAATTAAATAGAGTTAGTTGAAGACTAATGATTTGGCATGCACAATGAATGTTGTCATGGCTTGTCTATCTAGAGAATCACAAGCTTAATTCCAATATAGATGGTACAATATGTGGAAGGTGTTTATAATGGTGTGAAGTATGATTGGGGAACATATTTACAAGAATGAATGTAGTAGTCACTAATAGTTAGGAGGAATATGTTCACCATGATCTTTCATGCCATTGCTTTTTTATTAAATGCAGAATATGGAATGGAAATTCCCTTTCCTGGTATAACCCAACCATAAGAAGTATCATCAGATCATCCTACCATACTGCAATGGGTAAAGACTATCTCTCTATAAAAGGAAACTCTAGATGAATCAAAGACCAAGAAGAGCACAAAGCAGCTAATACCTCTGATGTAGGATGAGGTTGAGATTTCATATGATGAATATGTTCATCCAAGGAGGAAGAGAAGAATACAACTAGAATTAGCCTTATAACAGTAGGCCCAAGTCTACCAGCTGCTAGATCGGCCAATATCTTTTGAATAGGAGGAGAGGGTGGAGTAGCAATCCATCCCTATAAATATTCAAACATGAAGGCAATGGGAGAAACAAAATGAACCCATGCAGTAAGATCAAACTTAGTAGACACCAGAGGAAGGGTAATTTGACTTTAAGGAGTTAAATTTACTGAATTTTAATATACCAGGTCCAGAAGGAGTGGAAAGAGGAATGGGATCTCTGCAATTGCTCTATATCTCTGATTTTAATTTTCTATATTCATCTAGATATTTCATCGAAATGATAGTAGTACCACCAGATCCAAAAGCAAAAACCATGATGGAGATTTTATTAGAGGAACCTAAGGGAAAAAAATATTGTGATGTGAGGTGGTAATAGCCAATGGGAGAAGACAAGT
This sequence comes from Wollemia nobilis, assembly GCA_028583015.1. Lineage (NCBI taxonomy): Eukaryota > Viridiplantae > Streptophyta > Pinopsida > Araucariales > Araucariaceae > Wollemia > Wollemia nobilis. Next base: position 3,268,583 of record JAQPPZ010017206.1, on the reverse strand, counting down.
ACACAAGTACCATAGGAAGAGTTTACTCCTTACTAGATAATTAAAATTCTAATGGGAGTGCACCTAAACCCACAATATGAAGGGTTGACAAAAAAGCAACAAGAGGACTTGCCTAAACCGCAAGAGGAAGTCTAAGTACCAGTGGAAGAGTAGTAGTCTCCAAATAAAATCATTAATGTTGAGGAGACAATAGCATCAGAAGGAGAGACAAGTAAGATAGTAGTGAATATTCCTCTACAAGAAGAGAAAGTAACCAGTATGACCAAGGAAGTTGGAGGAAGTTAAAATCCATAGGTAGACGAAGAAGAAGAATAGACCCCACCACAAGATAATACTATAGAGCTTTGTACAAGATTTTTAGTAGAAGTATCTTGCTTTGGTATTGCAAGGGATGAAGGTGAGAATATAGATGAGCATGTGGAGCACTTCTTCTGACAAGCCAATGAAATATTTGTCAACACTAGCTGCAATTTTGTATTGGTGGCATTGGGTAGTTGAAATAGTGAAGGAAGGAAACTTTCACTGAGTTAGAAAATATTGTAGAGTGGGTGTACAATGAGGATTGCTCGAGGTAAATAGCACACATTCATGCACAACATTCATGGTTATTCCCTATGAGAGAAGAAAAAATGATGCTTGGGATACAGGATTTATTGGAGGGAGTGAAGACCAATTACTATGCATTTTCACATATATATTTGGATAAGGCAACCTTTCAGACTTGTCCATTGAATACAGTGGGTACAAAATTTCAAATATTACCTTCAAAGTTGGATTTCACTCTAAGGAAATTAAATTTCCTAACATACTAGATCGAGTGGCTCATCTTGGGTCTTGAACAAATTTATCAAGCCAAGGAAGCACAATAAGAGGAAGTAGAAGCTACTCAAAAGGAGATAGTTGTGATGGAGGAAGAATTAACACGTAATAAAATAGAGGCCAAGGAAAGAGTGAATAAGGTTGAAAAAAATTTGGCTAGCATCAAGTAGCCTTACAAAGATAAGCTATGCTCACACGCAAAGGAAAAATAGATTGTGATCCAACAGATAGAAGAGCACACAAAGTAGTTGGAAGCTCAATTGGAAGCACAAAATGAATAGTTGGCCAGATAGGTAAATCAATTGAAGGTAGTAGAGGAACAAATACAAAAAAAATATCGTAAGGTTGAGGATATGGCAAAGGATAGCAAGTGCTATAATGAAATTATTATGGATCATAAGGTTCAGCTTAAGGCTAACGATGAGAGCATGGCAGCTTATGAAGTCGACATTCATCAAAACCTATAATTTATTTTGAAAAAGAATGAATAATTAGCCATAACAGCCATAATAGAAGCCCTATTGATGGAAATGCTACGCAAGGTAGCATACGAGTGTGATAAGGAGCTAGGTGCACTACTGGCTATTGTAGAAAATAAAGCTAATGAGTACAAGTTGAAAGCCCTAGAAATTAGTCAATATGTAGCTCGCTTGAAGGATGAGCATACCACCTTGCATATGCAGCTTGTTGAGTATCATAAGGGTGCATCAACCAAAATGAAAAATACTAAGTTGATGAGAACACCGCTTGATGTAAAGGGGATGGTAGCTATAGGCAAAAAATCCACTTCCCAAAAGAAAAAGAAATGATCCTTGGATTTGCATAGTTTTTGATGCGTTGTCGTTAAGCACATCATTAATTCTTAATGAATTTGTCAATCCAGGGTAGTGTACAAGGCTATCTACGGAAGGAGTGAACAGGGCTATAATTTAGGTCAATTGGGAGCAGCAAGTCTTATTGGTAGGACCGATTGTGTGGGGGGTTTTAGGTCATTTCTACCTCTAAATTGCATAAATTGAACTTTAATCTATTTGCAAAAATGAGAACTAATTGCTAATTGCAGAAATGAAAGTCTATTTACTCTTGCAATAATGAAAACTAAAATGAAGCACAAAAAACTAGGTCCTGTCAATGCTCTGTAATAGAAGGTTGTCAATCTTCTGTGCAGGGGTTGACAACAAAAACAACAATGCAAAAAAATTGCAGAAAACTATAAATTGTTGGAAATGAAAACCTGTAGTAAATTGGAAAGTTGTTGGGAATGAAAAGAATAACCAGATATACTACTAATCATATCACAAAAATATTCTGAACAAGAATTAAACAACTAGGAATGTTAGTTGTGCAAAATAATGAAATTGACAAGTTTACAACTTATTATGCTGTAGCAAAATCAGAATAAAACTTGTCTGTTAGTCCTCCTCCTAGGTCTGGAAGTGGCCAACCTCCTTTTCTAGAAGAAGGTATGAGTTCCTCTCTCTCTCTAAATCTTACTCACACTCAGACATAATAAAATAAATGGAAGAAACTACACTTTTTATTGCTTCAAAAAATCATTACAATATTGCTGCTAAAATCTGTTACAGGACTGAAGTTACTATTCTATTAGCTCTATTCCTTACTTCTTACTTGCTTGCTTCTTGCCTACTTAGCTCGACCAAAAATGGGAGCTATATTTTATAGATGCCTAAAATCTATTTACAAACAGAAAATATACTATTCCTATCCTGCAGATCAATTCCTATTATGTTGCAACATTTCCTGGTTTTTATCCTAGAAGAGGATCAATTGATATTTTCCCATGAATGGTGGCTTTTGGATGGCAAGGATGGAAAAGACAGCTGGGGGATATTTTCCCTTAACCTTCTCAACCTTCTTTCCCTTTTTCCACCATCAAAAAATAGTCAAAAAGTCAAAAAGCACTTTCTGTTGTCAATCCGAAGATAACTGGCTCAATCCGAAGAAACTGCATTCTGTCAATCCGAAGATGTCTGCTCAATCCGAAGCTCTTCGGATTGACTAACTGTGTGGTCTTCAGGTGATCTCAGCTACTTTTCTCAGGTGGGTTATCTCTCAGGAACTGATTGCAATAGCTTTTATCCTTCTCCATGTGTGAATTCCATGCCTTGCCATTCATTGGCAACTGGTTGGAATTTACACAACAAAACCAGTTTCTGCTGCATAGTAACAGTCTTCTTGCACCATTTGCTAAACTTAGATAAATAAATGCTTGAAAAACATCAAAACAAAACTAGTAAAGTGCTGCTATCAACCTAAGCATATTCCTCATTTAGCAAGCCATGACAAAATAACATAAAACTATACAAAAAATTGTAAAAATCAGAATATAATATTCCTAACACATCAATCATGCAAACAGTTAATACACAACATATTAGATCAACTTAACTAGCATATAAGATAATTCACAAGAGTTTTTAGGCAATTTCAATGTTCAAAACATACTATGATGGAGGCATTTCCAGGCCTCATCATTTTCCCCCAACTTATATTAATGCATGTCCTCATGCATTGTGTTGGGCTATGGAATCACATATATCCATATTCAAATTCCATGATCTATAGAACAATTTGGTGCCTATATAATATCCCCTGGTTTCCTGAAGGTTCCTGAGCCATTCTTCAAACTGATCATCTGGTTGGGAATCTTCTTCAAAATAGAAGGGAACTAGAGAAATGATGGTTGGAGGCCTAAATCTGAGACCTACCCAGTGATGTTGCATAACCGTAATAATCTGTACCACCCCTTCTACTCTCCTTCTGGACCATTCTAGGTTGATGGGGGAGATAGGCTCCCTTTTCTGCAAAGATATGGAAAGTTCTGCCCATCTGTTCCTACAAATTGATAAGGCAAGAACAAAATTGGCAGCACAATAATCCTAGAATTTAGTCAAATAGTCCCTCAAGCTATTTAAGTACATTATTTTAATGTCTGCCCTGTTCATCAAGTCAAAATGTTGTCTAGTAATAACTGGATGATTTGGTTGTACTACTCTGACTAACAACTCAGCTCTTAACTCAATCTCCTTATTTTGTGTCTTTTCTTGGTTCTAGTAAAGCTGATTCTGTAGGGTAGACATAAAAGCTCTTAATTGAACATCTCCTATGCAAATATGAGGGTGAAAATCTACCTCCTCTGGAATGAAAAAGTTGTGTAGAAATAGCTCACATAGCAGATTTTTTTGTTCTATAGGACTGCTGAGGTAAGCTTCCAAAAACTCTTCAGTAGTTTCCAATTTATAGGGGAGACCTGAGCTAATCCTCATGACCTGCCATCTAAGATATATTTCCTTTAGAATGAGACTATAAAACCTAGCAGGTCATCTAAATTGGACTAAAAATTTAGCAATGTGACATAGATCAGCCACCTATTCCTTTAATTTATTGATTTATGTGTCCTTTTCCTCCAACTATTTTCCTACCAGTTTCAAATTTTCAACCTATGTGGCAAGTTTCTCATATTTGATCACCCAATTAGCTATGTCTGTATTGTACTGCTCCAAGGATATAGTATTGGGTGGTCTGATTACAGGTTGGAATCTTGGCAATAGATCCACCTGTACCCCTTTTTCCTCTACTTCTATAGGTTGGGAATCTATCAATAGATCTACTTGTATCCCCTTTTCCTCTATCTCTACAGGTGGAGAATCTGACAACAGATCTACTTGTATCCGTTTGTCTTCTACTTCTATTGTAGGAATAATAGTTTCAGAATTGGGCACAAAGATTTCATTCAAAGGAGTACTTACTTGATCATTCACATCTTGATGCTCAAAGCTCTCCTGTGCTGGTGCTGTTTGCAGAAGCAACTGTTGTGACTCTCCACTGATACTTTTTCCTAGATTTTTGAGCAATTCTGGAGCATCTTCGGATTGAGAAGGTGTTGCTTCAGATTGAGAAGGCATTGCTTCAGAATGGGAGGGCACTGCTTCAGAATAAGCACCTGTATCTTTATTCAAAGGTTCAGATGCTTTAATCATGGGAAAATAATTACTTTCCTTAGACAATCCAAGCAATAATTGAACCAAATCCTCCTCATCATCTGATGCAGTTGACTATTCTTCAAATTGTGACAGTCTGCTCTTCAGTTCCTCCACTTCCTACTGCAGCTCTTCAATTCTCTTTTCATTTTTTTCAATAATATCTTCTCTTTCTTCAATCCATTTTATTTGTGTTTTTATAACACTCTTGGCTGCTCTCAGTTGCTCTTTGATGTCCACCTCTTCCTCCTCTGATTCAGAAGTTGATGCAGACAAACTATCTTCAGTTTGTTGTTCAAAAATTGTTTCATTTTCTGCTTGTTCTGCTTCAACCTCCTGTTCATTCTCTGCTCCAACCTCCTGTTCAATTTTTGTTTCAACCTCTTGTTCCTGCTCAGGGAATTCTAGAAATTTTTCCATGACTGTATCCAAAATTATAGTGGCCTGTTGTATTGTAGCAACTTCAGAGTTATCTTGCCTAGTCTCTTCCTCAACCATTTGTTCAGGGAATCCTAAAAAATCTTTCATGGTTGTATCTACAATTACAGTGGCTTGTTGTATTTCTGTAACATCAGGACTTCCTTGTCTGGTTTCCTCCTCAACCATCTGTTCTTTCATTTCTTTTTGGTGGAGTCTTTTAGATCTCCTAGTTCTTGTTGTATATTTTTTCTTTCTATCCTATTTTCTTGTGGTAATAGGGGTTGTAGGAATAGTTTTAGGCTCTGGTGGGAGTTCTTCTTTTTCTCCTTCTGTTTCTTCCTCTGTTTGGCTAGGAATTTTACTCCCCTATTCTGATAGTTCAATAATATTTTTAGAAAAATGGACCTTTTTCTGTTTTCCTTTTCTGTTGCCAGTCCCAGATCCTCTCTTCTTTTGTTTTTGAGGTCGTGAGGTTGAAGGTTCTGAGGAAAGGTGCTATGTTTCTTCCTCTACAATAGCATCTATTTCCTCTTCTACAACAACATCTGTTTCCTCCTCTCCTTCATCTTCTTCCCCAAAAACTACATCAGTTAAGGTAGAGTAAAACCTATTAAAGCTTCTAGGGTTTCCCCTAAAATGATGTTGGCACACCAGTTTAATAAGACCATGGTGACGAGGGCTCCCTTTTCCCTCCTGATAATGTTTTGCCATGTTCTGTAGCTCTTGGTGTAGGTACAATGGAAAATTTACCCTAAATTCAGGTTGTTGCCTACCATGCCTAAGGTGATTTAAAATTCTGAAATGATGCCCTGACAAAACCACATACTGCCCCTCACAAGTTAAAAATTTGATGACCCATGTGGCTACTTCATCCCAGGGCTCTTGCAGGCTGGTCCTTTTTACCCCCTTACACATGTTATTGTTTATCAAATATTCTGGCTTCCTATCATCTTCTTCCACAAACTGACTAACTACATTTGCTAATGCGTTTTTGCCACTTTTAGAAATTTGAAGACCTTGCAATGGAAGTTTAGTAATTTGACTCAAAACTTTAGGGGTTACCTTAATTGTCATGTCGTTGATGTGTGCCCGGTTATTTCTAAACAAATATGGTAGCCAAATATTCAGAGCATCCATTAAATTTGTCCAAGAAAGGCATAAGCCCTCCATCTTCAAAAATCTGCAACACTTCTAGATTTTCTCGAAGGAGAGTAGTATCTGTTGGCTCCATTTTTGTTTTTCACCCCATTGTTTTGTTCTACTATTTTTGCACTAAGAATGCTTCTCACTTCTGCTGCCACACTCGTCTACTGGTTTCTGCAAAAATAGGGTTTTTCTTTTGGGTTGCAATGTCTCTGTTTTTCTTTGAAAAGAGCTTCAATTCCTGTACCTCACCTCGTAATCATTTTGCTTTAGCAAATATGTCTTTGAAAGGAAAGGTGGCATGCCTTTCTATTTCTACTCTGGATACTTGGCCGATGATGATTGGATAGACGTCCTTGCCATCAGATCTTCCTTACTATTTTTAGTGCATCCGTCCGGCATGTGAATCTACCACATGCATGGTTATCAACAATGAACTGTGGTGGCATGCTATTGGTTCTCCTACAATTCATGTCTTCCTCAATGGGTGCAAATATGAGACAGATTACACCATGTAAGCCAATGGACACGTGTCAATTATCACATGTAGTCAAAAAATTTGTTGACCGTGTCTTTTCTCCCTCCTCGGATGCCACATGGAAATATTCTACCGACATCGTGTCTTTTTCGATTTTCACTTTTTTTTTATTTCGAAGATAAATGCTCAATCCGAATATTATTCCTCATTCCAAATATTATGCTTCATTTCGAAGACAATTCTTCATTCTGAAGATAAACAAAATTTCAAAACATACTCCCATCAATCCGAAGACAAAAATTTTCAATCCGAAGATAAAGCTAGAGCTGTCATTCTTAATCTGAAGAAAAAGCTGGCGTTGTCATTCGAAGACAATTTTCAATCTGAAGATAAAACTAGCACTATCATTCTGAAGACAACTTTTCAATCCGAAGACAAAACTGGTGTTGTCATTCCAAAGACACAACAGACACTCATTCCGAAGATCAGGCAGAAACCAAAATTCTTCTTTTCTTAAAACATGTTTTGATTATGCCAACTCTTATGAACACCTTTATACTAATGGTTAATTGTCATATACTATATACCAAATATTTACAATGAGAAAAGTGCAAGAAATATATACCTGGTTAAAACAAGTTAATGCAAGTTTGGAAAGATGACTGCTTCTATTGATGTTCTACTGAGGCTTTCTGCAACACTTCAAAACAAGTGCAGTTGGTGAATTTGTACAATGGTGATACAGATTTTCAAGGCTATGCATGCCATAAAACTGGTTTTCATGCACACCAATTCAGTAGCGCCTCAAAGAGGTTTTCACTACTGAATTATTCATTTTTCTCTCTTTTTTCTCTTTATTTTTTTTTCCTCTCCTTTTCTCTTTTTTTTTTTTATTCACCTTTTTCTTCTTTTTTTTTCTATTTTTCTTTATTTTTTTTTTTTTTGAAATCCATGATCATGTTGAATCTGTTGAAATTGAGGTGGAAGAGGGAATCTCTTCCACCTGTTGTACATCCAAGCTATCAAGTTGTTGCAAGAACTCCTCTTTAGTCAGAGGTGTATGGTACACCCGAAGGCGATGTCCATTCACTACCAACTTTCTCCTTGACTCATCAATGGGAGAGAGACGAGCTGCTCCATTGTCAAATACCTCTTCAATCTGGTAAGGTCCAAGCCATCTAGTCCTCAGCTTTCTAGGGAAGTCCTCATAGCGAGAATCAAACAACAAAGCCCAATATCCTTGCTAAAATTTCTCTTTAAGGTGATTGTCATGCCACAACTTCCTCTGCTCCTGAATTACTTCAGTTTGGTGTAGAGCATCCAACCAAAGTTCATCCAATGCATTCAATTATAGAATCTTATCCGTTTCTACCTATGACAATTCAATCCCAACTTCCAAAGTAGTACGTAATGTTAGTAGCTCAAATTCAATAGGCAAGAGGGGATTTTTACCAAAAACAAGTTCATAAGGTGTGAATCTAGTAGTGGATTTCTAGGTAGTATTATAAGCCCAAACTACTTTAGGTAATTTATCTAGCCAGTTTCTCCTATGAAAAGCTACTATTTTTGTCAAGATCCATTCTAGTTCCCTATTTGTTACCTCAACCTGGCCATTTGCTTGTGGGTGGTAAGGTGATGATTTCCTATGTTTGATTTCATACAATTATGTAAAAGCCTCAATGACTTTAGATGCAAATTGGGGTCCCTGGTCTATGGTGATAGACCATGGAGCTCCAAATCTCTAAAAATCTGAGTATACAAGAAATCAACGACCTTCTCTTCATGAGCATGTTTGAAAGCACGCACCTCTACCCACTTTGTCAGGTAATCAGTGCATACCAGAATATGCACCTTTCCTTGAGAAGGTGGATCAATAGGTCCCACAAAATCAAGCCCCCACCTCTCAAATGGCTCTAAAACTATTTGAGGCTGTAGTGGCATCTCATTTGTATGAGTGGGTTTCCCCATTCTTTGGCATGCATCACAATGCCTGATGTACCTTTTCACATCCTTGTGAAGAGATGGCCAATAATATCCCGTTCCTAAAAATTTTCTAATTGTGCTTTTTACATAATAGTGTCCACCAGAGGGTTCATCATGACAAGCCCTAAGGACATCATATACCTCATCCTTTCGGATGCACCTACGCAACACATGGTCAGGATTGCACTTAAAAAGCATACCCTTAATCCATTCAAAGGAAGAACTCTGTTTGATCAATTGTTTTCTCTGTTTTGAAGTGAAATGTGGGGGAACTTTCCCTGTGACCAAATAGTTGGCTATATCTGCAAACCAGGGTGATTGGACAGATATAGCAAATAATTTTTCATCAGGAAAAGTGTCCTCAACTAATTCCCCTTCCTCTGTGTTCTACAACCTGGACAAGAAATCTGCTACAACATTAGCTTTTCCTGGTTTGTTGATTATTGTGATATCAAATTCTTGCAGCAACAATAACCAACGGATAATTCTTGCACTCACCATAGGCTTATTCATCAAATATTTAATGGTTGTGTGATCTGTGTGAATGAATATTTGATAACCTGTGATGTAATGCCTGAATTTGTTGATGGCATAAATCATTGCCAAGAATTCCTTCTCAGTTGTGGTATAATTTTTCTCAGCTCCTATCAAATTCTTGCTAGTGTAGTAGATGGCATAGTGTTCACCATTGTCAATTTGTCCTAATGCTGCTCCAATTGTAGTATTGGAAGCATCAGTCTGTATGTGAAATGGTAATGTCCAATTAGGTCCTCTTAACACAGGTGGAGTTACTAATTTCTCTTTCAGAGCTTCAAATGATTCTTGACACCTTGCAGTCCAGGAGAATTCAGAATCTTTAGTCAATAGGGCAAACATGGGATTGGCTATTGTGCTAAAGCTAGGAATAAACCTACGGTAAAAACCAATGTGTCCTAGGAAGCTTCTGACATCAGTCTGAGTTTTAGGAGGAAGAAGATTCTTGATAATTTCCACCTTCTTTGGATCAACTTGGATCCCTTGAAGAGAGATGTGATGACCAAGAACTATTCCTTCCTCCATCATCATAAAATATTTTTCTGGATTTAAGGATAACTGGTATGTTTCACGATGAGTTAAAACTTTGTTAAGGTGTTCCAATGTATAGTCAAAAGTCTGTCCACATACTGTGAAATCATCCATGTATATTTCAACACTGTTGGTAGTCAGATCAGAAAAAATTGCTAAGATTGCTCGTTGAAATGTTGTTGGGGCATTACACAAACCAAAAGGTAAGACCCTATAGGCAAATGTTCCCCATGGACAGGTAAAGGTTGTTTTCTCTTGATCTTCAGGTGCAACTTGAATTTGATTATACCCACTAAATCCATCAAGAAAACAAAAGTATTTCTTTCCAGCAAGGGTATCTAACACCTGATCTATGAAAGGTAATGGAAAATGGTCTTTGTATGTCACTTTGTTCAGCTCTCTATAGTCTACACATACTCTCATTTTTCCATTTTTCTTAGGAACTATAACCAATGGAGAGACCCACCGACTATCAAAAATTGGGTAAATGAATCCTACCTCTAGAAGTTTTTCAATTTCTTCTTTTACAATATCCCTCAAGGCAGGATTCAGTCTTCTCTGGGGCTGTCTTACTGGCTTGACATCTTCAGTATAAATCCTGTGGGTGCATATATCAGGGTGAATCCCTGACATATCTTTGTAGTCCCAAGCAAAAGCATGGACATGCTTCTACAAAATAGCTGTCAATTTTTCTTCCTCTTCCCTAGTAAGCCAGTTGTTAATGTTCAAAAATTTTCCTGGCTGGACTTCTATTTGTTTTGTATTTGGAAGGACTGAATTCACTTCTTCATACTTGGTGATTAGGGAGTTAAGAGGACAATGATGAGATGGGAGGAAATAAGAAGTTTCTGTTTCATTGATTTCTGATGGAAGCATATCCTGTATGGAACAGTGAGAAGGGAAGATCAGGTGATGGTGCCACCCATGTGGTAGTGAAATAGATGTTTCCTGTGATGGTATAGATGGCTTACCTTCAGAATTTTGATCCTCCTCACTCCCTAACAACTGATGGATATTTACTGCTTCCTCTTCTAACCCTTGTTCATGCAGAACATTCATTAGGATAGTTTCATTCTCTAAAGTTTCTATGTCATGGAGGTCTTCTATGTGTTCCCTTACTACCAAGGTGGCTAGTGTGGAAATAACCTCTTCTGGTTCTTCATCTGAGTCAGGAAACCATAACTGACCTAAAAAATTGTTGGAGGGTCTTGTAGGAGGATACAGAGAAATCTGTTTTAGATCAATACCATTTGAAATGGTCATTTTTCCAGATCTGTAGTCTATGAAGGTTGCTGCAGTTGCAAGCCAAGGTCTTCCCAAAATGATGGGATATCCATGTGCTGAATTCCTTGGCTGTAAAACCAAAAAATCTATAGGGAATTCCCAAGAAGAGACTTCTATAGGGACATCTTCAATGATACCTTCAGGTTTTGCAACTGACCTATCAACCATTTCTAAAATTGTAAATGTGGGGCTGAGATGTTTGAGCTGTAATTGTTCCATTATATCCTTGGTCATGACATTTATTGCAGCTCCTAGATCTACTAAGACATTTGATATTGGTACTGAGCCTATGGTAACTATGATAACTGGACTCCCTGGGTCACTATACTTTGGAGGTACTAGTTTTCTTGACAAGAGATCAACTATCTTTCCTTCAACCTGAACAATTTTGGGAAATGCTTTCTTTTTTCTTCCTGCTCTTCTAATGCACAAATCTCGAATAGTACTTTTAATCATAGGTATATCCTTAATGGCTTGCAATAAGGGCAGTGATATAGTTAATTTTCTAAGTTCCTTGACCAGGTCTGACTCAAAATTTTCTGCTGTGGTATTGAATCTTTCAGGATATGGAATTATCCCTGATGAAGGTAATTGTTCTACCTGTGGTTCTATTTTTTCTTCTTCTTTCTCTATTTTTGGTTTAACTCTAATTGGTTCCAAAGGTTCTTGCTTTTCATTTTCTTTGGTTTTAGTTGAAATAGGTTCAGGTACAACTTTTCCTGAATGAAGTTGGATGTTACTACAATCAAGAACATTTATTTCAGCATTTTCTTCAGCTTCAACCACATAGACAGGGGATGCCTGTCTCATGTTGTTTGGATTAGTGACTGGTTGAGCTGGAAGTTGAGGTTGTTTCACCTGTTGCATTTGTTGATTTTGTTTCCCTTGAAAATTTTGATTTGGTGCAGGCAACAAATTCTGATTTTGTCCTTGAGTTCTTTGCTGCCTTGGATAGGACTGGTATTGTTGTCCCCATTGTTGTTGATTTTGCATCCAAGGTGGAGTGTTTTGATTTTGATTCCAGGGTGGAGTATTCTGATTCTAGGAAGGATTGCTCCAACCTGTTTGTGGGCATTCTTGTGAAGTCCACTAAGAATAATTCCAAGGCTTTTGGGGTGGATCTGACTGTCCCCAAGACATGTTTCCATGGTTGTTTCCCCAATTTGTAGGAAAACGAGGGGTATTTTGATACTGTTGAAAGTTTCCCCCTTGTCTTGGTCCCACATAATTGAGTTCTTCTGTTTGAAGTTCTAGGATAGTTTTTAGTTGTGGTAGTAGATGACATTTGTCAGTCAAATGTCCTTTTGAACAAATACTGTAGATGGCTGAAATGGATGTTTTGTTTAGAGGACATTCTTGTAAGGCATGTTTACTCCTGCATCTTGGGCAATAAATTGCTAGGGGTTCTATTGTTTTTGCCTTAGCAGACATTTCCCCTAGAGTTGTATTCAATTGCACCAAAATGTCAGTTTTAAAATTTGCAAATTCCTCTATTAGGTCCTTCACATCAGTGCCATTTACACTTCTCTTTCTTCTTCTCTGCCTAGTGCGAGAATAATTTCTATAGAGTTCCACAATCTCATCCATATTACGAGTACTTACATCCCCATTTCCCATTAAATCTAATACCTCTCTGGATTCATCTTGTAATCCCCTTAGAAAAATGGTTTTGCACAATTCTGGTTCTCCTAGTCCACACCTTCTTTGAACAAATACAAATCTATCAAGGTAATCTTCTAGAGTTTCATCATCCTCTTGTTTAATTCTGAACAACTCATCTTTCCTATTACTAACATGACAATATTCCTGATATTTGTCCAAAAACACAGTCTCCATTTCATCCCAGGTTCGGACAGAATTTGGCTCTAAACTCATGAACCAACGTAATGTTGAGTCCTTGAGTGTTGAGGGAAAAACCTTGAGTTTCTGATTATCATTGATATAATCATAGGTTTGACACACTACTTTGAATTCAAACAAAAACTGATCAGGATCTTCAGATACAACACCTCGGAAGGTTGGAAGCACTGAAGGTGAGATGGTTTTCATGGGAGAGTTTTGTGTTGGATTCAAATGGATAGGATATTCAAATGTTCTGGAAGGTTGGGGCATATCTTGATCATCATATTCATTATGGACATGACCATGTTGGCCATCCCCATCTAGATTACCTCTCTCTGCCATAGTTTCCTGTTCCTTAGGAACAATTAAACCTATCCAAATTTCCCTCTCAAGAGGTCCAAAATCCTCTGTTGATGATGAGTCTGGTGATTTTTCTTTCTCAGGATGTTCTAATGATGATGAAGCTGGTGATTTTTGTTTCAGTATTTCTGGTAGTTCAAACATAGGTGATTCACCCCTTAGGCGTGAAGATCTTCTTAATGGAACAAGCCAGGGATCACTTTGGATAATTCTACCTTTTTCATCCCTAGGCCTACTCATTCATAGTTACTCTTGAATGACATAAATTATAGGTCAATAGTTGTTACTTAACCAGCTGTTATATTCAGATTTTACCCTAAATTTTCATAGCTCAGCCTAATTAACAACTATTGGACTGTTGTCACCTTCTAGCAACACTATTCCTCGACAATGATGCCAAAATGATGCATTGTCGTTAAGCACATCATTAATTCTTAATGAATTTGTCAATCCAGGGCAGTGTACAAGGCTATCTACGAAAGGAGTGAACAGGGCTATAATTTAGGTCAATTGGGAGCAGCAAGTCTTATTGGTAGGACCAATTGTGTGGGGGGTTTTAGGTCATTTCTACCTCTAAATTGCATAAATTAAACTTTAATCTATTTGCATAAATGAGAACTAATTGCTAATTGCATAAATGAAAAAGTCTATTTACTCTTGCAATAATGAAAACTAAAATGAAGCACAGAAAACTAGGTCCTGTCAATGCTCTGTAATAGAAGGTTGTCAATCTTCTGTGTAGGGGTTGACAACAAAAACAACAATGCAGAAAAATTGCAGAAAACTATAAATTGCTGGAAATGAAAACCTGCAGTAAATTGGAAAGTTGTTGGGAATGAAAAGAATAACCAGATCTACTACTAATCATATCACAAAAACATTCTGAACAAGAATTAAACAACTAGGAATGTTAGTTGTGCAAAAGAATGAAATTGACAAGTTTACAACTTATTCTGCTGTAGCAAAATCAGAATAAAACCTGTCTGTTAGTCCTCCTCCTAGGTCTGGAAGTGGCCAACCTCCTTTTCTAGAAGAAGGTATGAGTTCCTCTCTCTCTAAATCTTACTCACACTCAGACATAACAAAATAAATGGAAGAAACTGCACTTTTTATTGCTTCAGAAAATCATTACAATATTGCTGCTAAAATCTGTTACAGGACTGAAGTTACTATTCTATTAGCTCTATTCCTTACTTCTTACTTGCTTGCTTCTTGCCTACTTAGCTCGACCAAAAATGGGAGCTATATTTTATAGATGCCTAAAATCTATTTACAAATAGAAAATATACTATTCCTATCCTACAGATCAATTCCTATTATGTTGCAGCATTTCCTGGTTTTTATCCTAGAAGAGGATCAATTGATATTTTCCCATGAATGGTGGCTTTTGGATGGCAAGGATGACAAAGATAGTTGGGGGATATTTTCCCTTAACCTTCTCAACCTTCTTTCCCTTTTTCCACCGTCAAAAAATAGTCAAAAAGCACTTTCTGTTGTCAATCCAAAGATAATTGGCTCAATCCGAAGAAACTGCATTCTGTCAATCCGAAGATGTCTGCTCAATCCGAAGCTCTTCGGATTGACTAACTGTGTGGTCTTCAGGTGATCTCAACTACTTTTCTCAGGTGGGTTATCTCTCAGGAACTGATTGCAATAGCTTTTATCCTTCTCCATGTGTGAATTCCATGCCTTGCCATTCATTGGCAGCTGGCTGGAATTTACACAACAAAACCAGTTTCTGCTGCACAGTAATAGTCTTCTTGCACCATTTGCTAAACTTAGATAAATAAATGCTTGAAAAACATCAAAACAAAACTAGTAAAGTGCTGCTATCAACCTAAGCATATTCCTCATTTAGCAAGCCATGACAAAATAACATAAAACCTTAAAATGTACATTTGGAATGAATTGGATAAAAATCAAATTAGACCTTAGTAAACCTTGTAAAATAATTGTGAAACGTACAAAAGTAGCCATTTGATCAAACATAAATACACAATACATGCAAATGCTCAGAATATTGTTCTTTATTCATTAAACAAAATCCATAGGTTACAAAGAGGATTATCCTGAATTCTTTATATGAATATCAAATAAACTAATAGCTCCTTCTAATATTCCTTAATGTAGGTGGGATTCATGCATATGTGGTCTATTGATAATGTTGATGTGGATGCTTTTTTACTTATTTTATGACCTAAAAAATAGGATTAGTGTGTTTGGGGGCTTACCTTTTTTAGGCCCCATGTTGATAAAGATAATGAAAATCGAAAAAAAAATTGTACTAAATTGCAACAAAAATTGCATAGAACATCATAAAAATATGAAATAAAGCATACCTAACTGATTTGGAGGGAAAAACCTTTTGTAGGGTCAACTCATAGGTCATGGGATAAACTAGAAGTTAGATTCATAGGTCAGGGGGTAAATTGAGTTGTAAGTACTTTATTCTGGAGATCCTTGTTTGGATGGGCTCCTTAGATGTTGCTATGTTGTTTCTACAGTTCATATGTATTAGATTGCACTTCTATCTGAATTTTTGTAGATTTTATGTAGACTAACTAAAATGGGAGAGAGAGATAATGAGGGATTTTGTCTCCTATTTATAGAAAAAACCAAGGTGTAGGGGGTGTGGTTAGGAGCACTAAACCCTAAGGTAAAGTCTTAAAGTGGTTAAGTTAGGGTTTGTGAGGTGTCATTCCTACATTCCCTAAAGAAATATCTCATCCTCACACATGTGTGAGGAGAGATTATGGTTTACTAGGGTTAGGTTGTCCCTAGGTTATATGAGGGCTAGGTTAGGGTTTCTTAGGAAATAAAGTGAATTAGGACTAATTTGGGTTTAGAATAATTAGGACTAATTTGGGTTTAGAACCCTAATTAACATTTTTAATCCATAAAATGCACTTAAGTGAAGTGACTTTCAAATTAGAAATAAAATTAACTTAATTAAGACTTTTTTGAGAATTAATAGTCCTATGGGGTCCTAATTAGGTCTAGGAAGGGCTTAAGTTGCCTTAGGTAACTGATAGGTAGTCTTTTGATGGATGAAATGTGGTTATGACATGGATTGTGTAGTTTAGTAGGGTTTCATGCCTATAGACCGATGAAATGGTCTACATAAGTCTATGAAATTCTACGATGTCCTACACTGATCTAGAGTGGTCTACGTTGGTCTAGAGTGGTCTATGCTAGTCTAGAGTAGTCTACACTGGTCTACATTGGTCTATAATAGCCTAGAGGTGTCTAGGATGGTCTATGTAAGCCTACATGTATCCTGATGTATCTACAAGTACGTAGAGGTAGACATGTGCGACTTTTGGGTGTCTACATTTTACCCTTTTTTGTACTATACTATGTAGAACATAGTTTAATACAAAAATGTTATGGGAGAAAATAGAATATGAATAAATGAAGGGGATAATGGAATCCAACCAAAGGTATGTAGCTACTTAAAGCGTGACCATACGACATTGACCGGGGTACAGGGGGAGAAGAGGAGAAGAAAGGAAGAAGAAGAAGGAAAAGAAGAGGGGAATGGAATCCAACCAAAGGTATGTAGCCTCTAGAAGCATGACCATACAACATTGATTGGGAATCCAAGCGGAGAGAAAAAGAAGAAAAAGGAGAAAGAAGAGAAAAGGAGAAGAGAGAAAAGAAAAAAAGGGGAAATAAGAGAGAAAGAAAAATGTAAAATGATGATGAATGCAAATGGGTTTTTGTGGATGCAATGCTATGATTTTGCTGATTCTGTATGATATTTTTCAATGTAATACTAGTTGCTTGTAGAGGTAACTTATGACTGCTTTACTTTTGAGACCAATGTAGGATGGTCCAAAGTATGAATAGAACAAATACCTATTCAAAATTTTGTTGTTGATTTATTGATGAGTGCAAGGTGATATGTGTCAAACCATTTGAGTTAAGGGACATTGGGTTTAATCATACATACCATTCATTATATGGTAAGGATCACTTTACCTGAATCTCAAAAATGACATGCACTAATTTTGCGCTAGGATTTAGTCAAACGTACCATTCAGTATATGGTAAGGACCCCTTTACTTGAATTTTAGATTGACATACACATGGAAACACATAGCTCTTGTGATCTAACAAATATCATGTTGGGATTGAGATTATTATCATAAGATAATCTTCAGCAAAAATTTGTGTAGAGAGATGTGATGTCCGTGATTTGGATGTTTGGTTGTTTGGTTGCATGTGAAGCTGACTTTTGGATATGAATACCCCCTCAAACGAGGAATCAGTAATGAGGTGAATGAAATATGGTGATATTATGATGGATCAGTTGATAGAATAAAAATGCATGATAACAGTTATGAAAAATCATATAGATAGGAAGATGGGAAATTTTCATAGGGTTTGGGATGAAATTTGGGTAATTTTGGGGCTCCTAGGCTCAATTCGCAGGGTAGGGGGTGAATTGGATCTAGATTCGTATGTCGATGGGTGAATTGGTCTAATTCATAGGCCGAGGGGTGAATTGGATCTAATTTGTAGGGCAAGGGGTGAATTAGGGTTTTAATGTATTTAAACCTTTTTTGAAGTGTGGGGGGTCATTTTGATGGCGACAAACTTGGAGAGCAAGGAGTAAGCGGTGGTTGGTGACGTGAAGCTCTTGTTGTTGATCGATTTGGGTGACATAATGGTGATGGGATGCACTAGTACTGGTGAGCAACATGGAGACCCATTGGTAAGTGCTCATTACTTGCTTTGTTTTCTAAATTTATTTTTGGAAAAGCATGAAATATGGGGGGAGGTTTTCGTGTTATTTTTAAAATTTGTATAAATTTTAATTGAAATTGGAACACAAAGTGTTAAACAAACCAAATGGGTACCCAAAATTGTGATTGGTTTTTATATTTGACCTATTTTTGTTGTAGTTTGACTGGGTAATGGGTAAGGTAGTAGCATAGTTTGACTTTGCATTTTGGGAGTGATGGGGTACTATTTTTGAAATGTGATTGAATTTTGTTCACAAAAGTGGGAAATGGGTATCCAACTATGTGACTGTGTTTTTATTTTGTCTTTTTTTGGCATGTTATCCGAGTGTGAGTCATTGGGATGTAAATTAAGAAAATTTAATTATTAAATTTTCCACTATGGGTGTATTATTTTTGAAAACCGTTGACACTTTCACCATAGAAGGGTGAAATGGGTATTCAAAAATATGCTTTGTTGTGGTGTGTTATTACATTTGGTGTATGTTTGAATTGTGTGCCATGATGTAGATATAAATGAATTTAAAATTAGCTGTTGGGAGCCCAATATGCATTGTTTTCACTTCTATTTGAAATTATACCATGAAATGGCAAAACGGGTGTCCAAAAATGTATTTTGTTTTTGTGTGTCTAGTGGATTGATGTGGTTTTGAATTTTGTGCCACAATTAGTATGTGGGAATTTTAAAATTTAATTGTTGGAAGCCAAATATATACTATTTTTCACATCTTTTTGGACTTTTACCATGAAATGGCAAAATGGTATCTAAATATGCGATTATGTTTTTTGATTTGTTGTGATATGTAGATTGTGCATGTTTTAATATCTCAAAAGGCATGATAAATTAAATAAATTCATTTGTGTGTAAAATGTGTTTAAGAAAATTAATTTTTTTTTAATTCAAGGGTTGTATATTGAGCTAATATGTATTTTTTTGTGTGTGTTTGTGTATTAATAGGTGAAGAAGATCAAACCTCAACATTGGGTTCGTACGATGAAGGTTGATTTGGATAAGCTCATGAAGAATAAGGCTAATGAAGAGTGGTTGAATGTTGTGTGTTTGAGAATCATATGGGAATGCAAGAGCATTAATGCAAATAGGGCATGTATATCGACTGTGTGAGATATGGGATGCAGATTGGAACACCTTCTATTTTTTTATGGGTGATATGACGATCACCCTAGAGGATGTGCGCAAAATATATAAGTTACCTGTTGAGGGTGTGCCAGTGAGGGCAACACCAGATGATATTCATTCAGTTGTGATGGAGTGGTTCTTTGGGGACAGATGGAAGGGGGTAGATACGAAGAAGATATATTATGAGTTTCTATGGTATAATAAGATGTTTTCTAAGTGCCAGTGTGCAGCGATGATGATGATATCTACGTATGCTTTGCCAAATACTTATAGGATATTGTTTACCTGGAATATGCTGGATATTGTGAGTGACGTAGTGGAGAAAAACATTGTGTTTGCATGGGTACCTACACTCTTGGCCTAGGTATATAGGGATTTGCATGATATAGTACATGTTGGAAGGAAGGGGTTGAGCTAGACTCCTTTGTTACAGCTATGGACATGGGAACACATAGTATAACAACCCTCCAAAATATGGTTCTTGTTTTAATCTATTTATCTATAGGAATATGGTGTTGCTAATCCATCTATGGATGCAGGAACAAGATGTACACACTGGCGAGAGCAATACAAGGTGTTGGTTTCTTCTTCAATTTGCAAGCAAGGGTGTCGAGGGAAGGAGTTCGGGATATGATGAGCGGTAGAGTTTTTCGCCTATGATAGGGTATTAAAAATTCCTATTGGCAATCCTTCCACCAGTGGTCCATGTAGTTGTATTTTAGGATTCTATGTTTGATTTACAAAAAGTATGTTCAAATATTTGAAAAACAATATTATGGTGACAACAATAATAATAATATTAATAATAATAATAATAATATTATTAATTACTAATAATAATAATTATAATTAATAGTACTAATACTAATAATAATTACAATTAATAATAATGTGCATATTCGATAATAGACATTAGAAATTATAAGACCAACATATAATCAAAGGATGGCGGAGGAAAATCTATTTACACATGGCAAGCCTTGGTGAAAAAGGACTTGCATGCATTTTACAAGTGGCACCCCATGTATTGTTTCTATCCTTTATTTAAAGATGGGTAATATTGTGTTAAGGGATAGGAAGGAGGGTGCGAGAACTGGAAGTATGATTGGAAGAACGAAAGGAAAAGGTGGATGTCGATTATTTCAGGTCAGGTCAGAATTTTTTGTAACAAGTTTTAAAAAAAAAAATTTATAAGAAATTTAAGATAATTACAAATATTGGAATAGAGACTTGTTGATATGGAGTTCTGTGTTGAAACAAAGATTGAAATTTAATTCCTCCTGTGTTGAAATGAAGCTTGAAATTTAATTATAAAAATCCTCCTGCATTCGGCTGTGATTTCTTTGCAATTAGACTTCTGCTAAATTTTAATAACAAGCAATTTCACCTATAATTCATTGAGTGGTGAGTGTGTTTCTTGGGTACCTAATAAGAAAATTCATCTAAGAACTCATCTGGTTGCAAGTACACTTCTCTATAACCTTAATGAGATAATTCCACCTGCAATCCATTTGGTTGTGAATGCATGTTGCATAGTTTCTACGTTAAAAATAGGAAATGGAAAATTTGGTAGTAATCCTGCATATCATATGGATGTGAGTGCATTTCACGAGTAATGGAATGAGGATTATCTTCTGCATATCATATGGCTATGAGTGCATTTCATGAGTAATTGAATGAGGAATATCTCCTGCATATCATATGGTTACGAATGCATTTCTTTGCAAACCTAATTTCACTTGCAATTTGTTTGTGCTACGGGTGAGCGTAGCTCTCTGCATTGGAATTGAGGAATGGGAAATTGGGTATTATCTTTGTATTTTACTTTAGCAATAAAATGCATTATGTGTAGGTCTCTGTGTGAAACGAAGAGAAATTTTATCTGCATGGTCTTTGGTTGTGAGTGCATTTAGGGTAGTGTGCATTCATGGTAGTTGACCACTCTGATCCCTTGGCCTTGATGGTTCCCCATAAATCATGTTCACATAGCATTCAGAATTAATCCTTCGGTTGGATGAAGATGGACTCCTTTACCAAAATCTGGTGCTCGTCAATATTGCAACCATGTCCATTATGCTTATTATATGAGCTTTGTATTCTCAATACACTATCATATGTATTTTTTTTCGAGGGCTCCTTCTATGCAAATATTTGAATGGGATACCTCTTCTGTCCATTATATGAATGGTTGTATTTTCATTATTTCTTTGGTTTATATATCCAAGAGAACAAGCGAAAATTGTGTATCAAGTTAATATGATGTCATCTATATTATGGGTGTTGGTAAAATTTCTTCCAATATTTAAAATCATGTATACTTGAGGCTTATAGGATGTTGTATATATATATATATTGTAAGTTGATAAAATATTGCCACTGCTAAAGTCGTGTTTGTATATGAAACTCATATAATGTTGCTTATATTAAATGTGATTGGGGAAAATAATTTCATTGCCTAATTTGTGTACACCTGAAGCTTATGGGGAGTGTTACATTGTGAATGTTGATAAGCTATTTTCACTATTATAATTTTGTACATTTTAAGTTATAGGGTATTGGTTTGTAAATCTGAATTGAAAGGTGAATGATCATGTATGTTGTATTGAATTCGATGCTTGTACAAACCAGCTCATGCGGCATCATATATGTGACAAGTAAACAGTCCTTGCTTGTGTATGGTCAAAATTTTAAAAGCAAACCTTATAAGAATTCTTGGTTCAGTATTAGAATGTGTATTGGATTGTTTAAAGATAGGAAAATTAGTATTAATTATCCTAAGGCTGTCAAACAATTTTTGTTGCCCTGTTGGTTCACCCACGGTGAAATATTGAATCCCAAAAAGGTGCAAACCGACGCCATTGTTTTGCTGGAAGTCTTATTTTAGAAGAAAAAGCTATTAAAATCCTCCAATAAGTGTTTTGGATATTGAGAGGTAATATTGCTAAGACTCCTAAGTTTCTTTAAAACGAATTCAATAAAGCCCTAAGAATTGAAATATGTCGAATAAATCTTGAAAAATCAAACAATGAATATGACATTATAATATATGTTGGGGTTGTTGCTATGTCTTTGTAGAACTATCTTAAAGCACACTAAATGCTTGCATCTGCATATGTCACCTATGGTTATTCAGTAATAAATAGAATATTTATTTGGATTCTATAAAAACCTTTACCCGATCCCCAGGTAGAGTAACTCGATCGTTTGGCAATCAATATATGTTTTCAAGTTTCGAACCAAAGCCTTTATGTCAAAATTATCCGAATCTCCTGGAAATGATTAGAAAACCCAACCCATTGTAGCAGCCACTCAATTTGTTCTATAGGATTTAGTGTTGATTCGCAAACCTTGCCACCATTTAGGGTCGTAAGCTCAAAGTTGGTTGGGAATATCAAATTGTGTTTAAATACGCACATGAGAAATGGCACAACATTGTCTTGAAAATTGTGACCTCCCTTGCTCATAAACCATTTCGATTTGGGTTAGCCTTGGGTGTCATTTTATGTCTCTATTAAACATTAAATTCTGCATTATGTTGGCATTTGTTTTGACGTGACTAGTAGAGTGTCTCTTCAGCCATAAAGTTGTTATGGAATAATTGACTTGTGATTCAATTAGATCGAAATCATTATTTAGGACATGTCATATTCGGTTTTGACCTTGAGTGCTTGTAAAATCGAGAGTCAGACTATTCTCGAGATCTTGATAAATGTGACCTAAAACATCAACATAAGATTTGATGCGTTGTGACTTAAATCTTTATATTTAAGATATTCAATAAGATTGAGCAAATCTTGGATGACATGCTTTAATATTAGTTGCTTGGATGTTTTTATTAGTCTTTGGGAAACTAAAATTTATTGGATCTTATAGAATTAAATCAAAGTGCTCTTTAATCAAAATTTTAGTATGATGATTTGGATTTATTAGAATTAAATAAAAGCGCTCTTCTAATCGAAACTTTATTATGTTGATTTGGATATTATGGAATTAAATAAAAGTACCCCTTTTATCGAAACTATAATGAGGAAATGTTATTGTTTGGTTTTATGCTTTATGTTATTATTTGACTTTATGCTTTAATTTAAAGATAAAGGGGAAATGTTACTATTTGGTTCTATGCTTTAATTTAAAATATAATGAGGAAATGTTATTATTTGGATTTTAAAGATAAGAGGATTATGATAAGAAAAGTCAGTCAAATTCATATCTTACTTATTTAGACATATGTTTTTTAAGAATAGTGCATGATGAATTATTTCATATCCAAGTATCAATATTAGTTATTAGTTTATTCAAATTAAAGGGCTACCTTAAGAATCATATATATATATATATATATGGTGGAACCTGAGAAATCCATAATACACCTTAACAACCCCTTCGGAGCATCATAATAAATATCAACCATATTCCATAAACCTTAGATAAACCCTGTCAAAGAAGCCTCCGAAAGTGGGAGGATAAAACTTGTTCCGTAACCCAAGATTATGGGTAGACAATCTTGACTTTAGTCGATAATGGTGTTCGTGGGTAGACAAACACCATACACATGGGTAACCGCATTTTTTATGGGAAAGGTTAGAATGGGAGGTAACGAAGGGTTGTATGGGCATCCCTTCTAGGTTATCCCTGCTAGTGGTTGAGTGGTGGAATGTGCTTGACTAGGTGTTACCGACAACACGATGGTATGGGATATCGTGTTGGTTAATCAACACATGACGTTGGGTGGTTACCAGGGCATTGGTAAGACCCTAGATGATGCTCTAGGGATATTGGTTGATCATCTAGCTTGATCATGTATGCACTAAGTCTTACATGATAAAAAGGACCTAATATTGGGCAATCATGTTAAGACATGGGAAAGTAAGTGTCACACCTCTAGGTGATATGGGCCCTAGAGGAAAAGAAACCCACTGCCTGAACTTAGGATCTCGGGAGGAGAGTGAAGTTCAATATGGCAACTATACGGGATCTGGCCAATCTCAATCTCATGAGTATTCTGACTACAATGGAATGGTACTCATGAAGACAATCTCAACATGCTCAAACTAGAAAAAAAGAAAATTGATAAGAATAAAACAAAGAAAATTTTTGACACCCAAGTGGTAGTGACTTGGGGTGATTAGACAACCAAGTGGTTATGACTTGGGGTGTTACACTTGGTATCAGAGCCAAAGGTTGTGAACTTTTAGACAATAAAACTAGTATCTAACCTAATGATTGACAAACTGAAAGCCAAAAATTGACTAGGCTCCTTTTCTTTTCTCAGGCCATGGCTAGCTCCTCAAAGAGATCTACGACGGTGCAGTGGGAAGGGCTGACCAAAAATCCTAGAAGGGGGCTGGGGGGGGGGGGGGGGGGGGGGGGGGGGGGGGGGGGGGGGGGGGGGGGGGGGTTTTTTTTTTTTTTTTTTTTTTTTTTTTTTGGGGGGGGGGGGGGGGTGTTTGGGTAGTTAACAGGAGTAGCGGCATATTGGTGGGACACCTATAGGAAAACTCATAATGTGGAGGCCACCGATGTACACTGGGAAACCTTTGTAAAAGCCTTTAAAGATAGATTCTTGACTCCACAATTTTACTTAGAAAAGACCATAAAATTTTCAAGATTAACTCAAGGTAATATGATCGTTATTGAATATTATCAATGCTTCGTGCAACTACTTAAATACATGCCTGAGTATGAGCAAAGAACTGAGATTAAGGTCCAGAAATTCCTTTTAGGACTCCACCCAAAAATTGGGCATCTGATCCTGATGTTGAAACCTACAACCCTCACTGATGCTTGTGACTTGGCTAGGCAAGAAGAGGATAACTATAAGGCCAAGAAGACCTATTATCAAAAATCCTCTGATAGAGAAGAACCTCAGAGGAAGAAAAATATGGGTTCAGTTAAAAGAGATAGGAACTGGAAGGATCGAAATGAGAACAAAAATAGATTTGGCAAAAACAAGAACCGGTATCAAGGATCTCAGGGAAACAGAGGGGATCAGTACAACCGAGGTGGCCATGACAAGAGAAATTTCAAAGATAGATATGATCAAAAATCTAGAAACCCAGGGATTGGTACTAAGAATTCCAATGATGGAACTAATAAAGAAAGGGCACCGTGAACTGGTTGTTGGATCTGCAAAGAACCTCATTATGCGGATAAGTGCCCCATGAGAGCTGATAAAAGAAAGGAATCAATGGAACCTACCCATAAGATATTTGCAGCCATAGGTAACCTTAAACTCAATGGGTAAGCTACACCTTTTTTGTTAAATGGAAAAATTTATGATAGGAATGTAAGTATTTTAATTGATTCAGGAGCAACAGATAGTTTTATTTCTTCTAGCCTTGTGAGGGACATACCAAAAAACCTGGGTATATGGAAAATGGGTGGAAGGTTGAATATGGGTCTGGGAAAACCTATACCATTAATCAATGCTTATTCGACCCTCAGATAATCCTACCTCAAGGAAAAATAGGTTGGCATTTGTATGTAGCCCCATTGCATGCTTTTGATATAATCTTGGGAGTAGATTGGCTCAAGGCTCATAAAGCATTATTAAACTTTGAGGAAATATGGATGGATTTCACTAATGATGCTATGCAAAGGATTCAAATTTATTGTGGACATGAATTAGTGGAACCACATCTCCTAACAACCATGCAAGTTAAAAGAGCCATAAGGAAAGGAAGTAAAGTCTTTGTAGTTAAAATTAATAAGAAAGAGGACATGGAGACTGGGACAAGTCTATTTCAGACATATAAGGTACTAAATGATTTTAGGGATATCTTTCTTGAGGATCTTCCAGGTCTCCCACCCCAAAGGGAATTTTATTTCTCTATAGATCTCCTACCAAGAGCAACCCCCATAGCCCGAGCACCCTATAGAATGACTACCATCGAGCTACAAGAACTCAAGACTCAACTTCAAGAACTATTAGAAATAGGGCTCATTAAACCTAGTGTCTCTCCATGGGGAGCACCCATTTTATTCATTAAGAAAAAGGATGGGTCACTAAGGTTATGTATTGATTACAGGATGCTAAATAAGATGATAGTGAAGAACAAGTACTCCTTACCTAGGATAGATGACCTGTTTGACCAATTGAAGGGAGCTACAATATTCTCAAAAATTGATCTTAGGTCTGGCTATCATCAACTCATGATTCAAGAGGAAGACACCCATAAAACTACATTTCGAACAAGATATGACCACTATGAGTTTATAGTGTTGCCTTTCGGTTTGACCAATGCCCCAAAAACTTTTATGAACTTAATGAATAATGTATTTCGGGAACAATTAGACAAATTTGTATTGGTATTTCTAGATGACATATTGATATACTCTAGGAATAAAGAGGAACATGATCAACACATGAAGATTGTTCTCGAAAAACTTAGAGAGAATCAGTTGTACAAAAAATTATCAAAATGTGAGTTCTACACATCCCAAGTATGGTATCTAGGTCATGTGATTTTGGTTGAAGGGATATCAGTGGACCCAAGGAAAATAGAGGCTATCATTGAGTGGCCTACACCAACTAATGTGTTTGAGGTATGAATTTTTATGGGATTGGTTGGGTATTATCGATGTTTTGTGCAAAACTTCTCTAAAGTAGCCTATCCAATAACCAATCTTCAAAAAAAGGTAAGGCCTTTAAATGGACTGCTCGATGTGAGGAAGCCTTTAAAACACTTAAAGAAAAGTTAACAATAACACCAATTCTTAGAATACCGGATCCCAAACTACCATTTACGGTATGTACTGATGCCTCCATAGAAGGATTAGGCGGAGTTCTTATGCAGGAAGAGGGTATTATAGCCTATGAGTCTCAAAAACTTAAGAAACATGAGCTGAATTATGCCACCCATGATTTAGAACTAGCAACAATAGTACATGCTCTTAAAATATGGTGACACTACCTACTGGGCAAACCTTTTGAACTCAAGATTGATCATCAAAGTTTAAAGTATATTTTTACTCAACCAATGCTCAATGCTAGGCAGAGGCAATGGATGGAACTACTGGCAGAGTATGATTTTGGCATTGAGTATATTAAGGGGAAAGAGAATAAGTTAGCCAATGCTTTGAGTAGGAGAAAGTACATTACTGCTATAACACAATGCCATTTTGAAATAATTGAACAGATAAGAAATCTCCAACTTCAGGATGAATTCTCTCAAAGATGTCAAGATTTGTTAAGGCAAGATTTGGAAAAAGCAAAGGATTTTGAAATACGAGAAAATACGTTGTATTTCAAAAACAGAATGGTAGTGCCAAATGGTCTAAATCTAAGAAATATGTTGCTTCAGGAGGCACATTGTGCTCCTTACTCCGCTCATCCAGGCTATGTAAAGATGCATGAAAATATGAGAAAGGATTATTATTGGTCGAGAATGAAGAAGGATATCACGGAATTTGTGGCTAAATGTTTAGAATACCAAAAGGTGAAGGCAAAACATTTGCACCCTATAGGATGCCTATATACGCATGACATTCCAATTCACAAATGGTAGGTTGTGACTATGGACTTCATTGTTGGGTTGCCTAAAAATCGTTTCCAACATGATGCTATTATGGTTGTAGTTGACAAATTGACTAAAGTGGCACATTTCCTTCCTAGAAATATTAAATACGGAGCTCCTACAGTAGCCCATAAATTCTCCAGGGAAGTGGTACGGCTACATGGTTTTCCTAAAATGATTATATCAGATAGAGATTCTCGGTTCACGTCTGAGTTTTGGCAGACATTACATCAGGCATGGGGAACAAAACTTAACATTAGCACCGCCTATCATCCTAAAACAGATGGACAAACTGAAAGAGTAAACCAAGTCTTAGAAGATATGCTTTGGATGTATTGCATGGACCATCAAACTAAATGGGAAGACTACCTTTTTCTGGTAGAATTTTCTTATAACAATGGTTACCACACTTCCTTAGGTATGGCCCCATTTGAGGCATTGTACGGGAAAAGGTGTAGGACGTCATTATCTTGGAGCAATCCAGAGGATCGGGTATTGATCAGACCGGATATGGTTAAAGAAATGGAGGAGAAACTTAGTGAAATTTTCCAAAGGCTCAAGGAGGCCTCAGACCGGTAAAAGAGTTATGCCGACCTCAAAATAACTCCAAGGGAATTCTCTATGGGATATAGAGTGTTCCTGAGGGTTAAACCGACCAAGAGCTCTATAAAATCCTCTAAACTGAGCCCAATATTTGTAGGACCCTTTACTATTCTTGCTAAAATCAGCCCAGTTGCCTATAAGTTAGCCTTGCCACCCAACTTGTCCAAAATCCATGATACATTCCATGTGTCCCTCCTCAAGAAATATGTTTTTGATCCTTCTCATGTTTGGAATTTTGATCACTTGCAGATGATCGACCCCCTACGCATTGAGGTACAACCTATCAGGATATTGGGTTTCCAAACCAAGCAGTTAAGAAAGTGAAATATTGAGCAATGTAAGGTCCAGTGGGACCAATACTCTAAAAACAATGCCACATGGGAAGATGTGGCTATCATGAAAAGATAGTTTCCATTTTTGTTTGAACAATAATTTAAAACAAGTTTTTGATTAATGTTGAACAATGATATAAAAGTTTGGTTTGAAAATTTTGGTTGGTGGTGAAGACATGTTTTCATTTCAGTAATTATGATTAAGTTTGACTATGTAATTGTGTTGTTATTGTTCCACAATTTGACTAGCTCTTGTTCATATATTTTGGTGTGCATTTAAAAACACAGGGACTATGTTTAACCTTAGAGGGGGAGGATGTAACAACCCTTTGAAATATGGTTCTTATTTTAATCTATTTATCTACAGGAATATGGTGTTGCTAATCCATCTGTGGATGCAGGAACAAATGTACACACTGGCGGGAGCAATACAAGGCATTGGTATCTTCTTCAATTTGCAAGCAAGGGTATCCGGGGAAAGGTAAGTTTTGGGATATGATGAGCGATAGAGTTTTTCGCCTATGATAGGGTATTAAAAATCCCTACTGGAAATCCTTCCACCAGTGGTCCATGTAGTTGCATCCACGTAGCTGCATTTTAGGGTTCTGTGTTTGATTTACAAAAATTATGTTCAAATATTTGAAAACAATATTATGGTGACAACAATAATAATAATATTAATGATAATGATAATAATAATAATAATAATAATATTAATTACAATTAATAATAATTATTATAATTAATAGTAATAATACTAATAATAATTACAATTAATAATAATGTGCATATTCGATAATAGACATTAGAAATTATAAGACCAACATATAATCAAAGGATGACGGAGGGAAATCTATTTACACATGGTAAGCCTTGGTGAAAAAGGACTTGCATGCATTTTACAAGTGGCACCCCATGTATTGTTTTTGTCCTTTATTTAAATATGGGTAATATTGTGTTAAGGGGGAGGAAGGAGGGCACGAGAACTAGCAGTATGATTGGAAGAACGAAAGGAAAAGGTGGATGTCGATTATTTCAGGTCAGGTCAGAATTTTCTGTAACAAGTTTTAAAAAAAAATATATAAGAAATTTAAGATAATTACAAATATTGGAATAGAGACTTGTTGATATGGAGTTCTATGTTGAAACGAAGATTGAAATTTAATTCCTCCTGTGTTGAAACGAAGCTTGAAATTTAATTATAAAAATCCTCCTACATTTGGTTGTGATTTCTTTGCAATTAGACTTCTGCTAAATTTTAATAACAAGCAATTTCACCTGTAATTCATTGAGTGGTGAGTGCGTTTCTTGGGTACCTAATAAGAAACTTCATCTAAGAACTCATATGGCTGCAAGTACACTTCTCTGTAACCCTAATGAGATAATTCTACCTGCAATCCATTTGGCTGTGAATGCATGTTGCATAGTTTCTACGTTAAAAATGGGGAATGGAAAATTTGGTAGTAACCCTGCATATCATATGGTTGTGAGTGCATTTCACGAGTAATGGAATGAGGATTATATTTATGCATATCATATGGCTGTGAGTGCATTTCATGAGTAATTGAATGAGGAATATCTCCTGCATATCATATGGTTGCGAATGCATTTCTTTGCAAACCTAATTTCACTTGCAATTTTTTTGTGCTACGGGTGAGCGTAGCTCTCTACGTTGGAATTGAGGAATGGAAAATTGGGTATTGTCTTTGTATTTTCCTTTAGCAATAAAATGCATTATGTGTAGGTCTCTATGTGAAACGAAGAGAAATTTTATCTGCATGGTCTTTGGTTGTGAGTGCATTTAGGGTAGTGTGCATTCATGGTAGTTGACCGCTCTGATCCCTTGGCCTTGATGGTTCCCCATAAACCCTGTTCGCATAGCATTCAAAATTAATCCTCCGGTTGGATGAAGATGGACTCCTTTACTAGAATTCGGTGCTCGTCAATATTGCAACCATGTCCATTATGCTTATTATATGAGCTTTGTATTCTCAATACACTATCAGATGTATTTTTTTTAGGGCTCCTTCTGTGCGAATATTTGAATGGGATACCTCTTCTATCCATTATATGAATGGTTGTGTTTTCATTATTTCTTTGGTTTATATTCAAGAGAACAGGCAAAAATTTTGTATCAAGAGTTAATATGATGTCATCTGTATTATGGGTGTTGGTAAAATTGCTTCCAATGTTTAAAATCATGTATACTTGAGGCTTATAGGATGTTGTATATATATATATATATTTGTAAGCTGATAAAATATTGCCACTATTGAAGTCGTGTTTGTATATGAAACTCATATAATGTTGCTTATATTAAATGTGATTGGGGAAAATAATTTCATTGCCTAATTTGTGTACACCTAAAGCTTATGGGGAGTGTTACATTGTGAATGTTGATAAGTTGTTTTCACTATTATAATTATGTACATTTTAAGTTATAGGGTATTGGTTTGTAAATCTGAATTGAAAGGTGAATGATCATGTATGTTGTATTGAATTTGCTTCATGTACAAACCAGCTCATGCGACATCATATATGTGACAAGTAAATAGTCCTTGCTCGTGTATGGTCAAAATTTTAAAAGCAAACCTTATAAGAATTCTTGGTTCAATATTAGAATGCGTATTGGATTGTTTAAAAATAGGAAAATTAGTATTAATTATCCTAAGGCTGTCAAACAATTTATGTTGCCCTACTGGTTCACCCACGATGAAAGATTGAATCCCAAAAAGGTGCAAACTGATGCCATTGTTTTGCTGGAAGTCTTATTTTAGAAGAAACAACTATTAAAATCCTCCAATAAGTGTTTTGGATATTGAGAGGTAATATTGCTAAGACTCCTAAGTTTCTTTAAAATGAATTCAATAAAGCCCTAAGAATTGAAATATGTCGAATAAATCTTGAAAAATCAAACAATGAATATGACATTATAATATTTATCGGGACTGTTGCTATGTCTTTGTAGAACTATCTTAAAGCACACTAAATGCTTGCATCTGTATATGTCACCTGTGGTTATTCAGTAATAAGTGAAATCTTTATTTGGATTCTGTAAAAACCTTTACCCGATCCCCAGGTAGAGTAACTCGATCGTTTGGCAATCAATATATGTTTTCAAGTTTCGAACCAAAGCCTTTATGTCGAAATGATCCGAATCTCCTGGCAATGATTAGAAAACCCAACCCATTGCAGTAGCCACTCAATTTGTTCTATAGGATTTAGTGTTGATTCGCAAACCTTGCCACCATTTAGGGTCGTAATCTCAAAGTTGGTTGGGAATATCAAACTGTGTTTAAATACGCACATGAGAAATGGTGCAACATTGTCTTGAAAACCGTGACCTCCCTTGCTCATAAACCATTTCGATTTGGGTTAGCCTTGGGTGTCGTTTTATGTCTCTGTTAAACATTAAATTCTGCATTATGTTGGCATTTGTTTTGACGTGGCTAGTAGAGTGTTTCTTCAGCCATAAAGTTGTTATGGAATAATTGACTTGTGATTCAATTAGATCGAAATCATTATTTAGGACATGTCATATTCGGTTTTGACCTTGAGTGCTTGTAAAATTAGGAGTCAGACTATTCTCGAGACCTTGATAAATGTGACCTAAAACATCAACATAAGATTTGATGCGTTGTGACTTAAATATTTATATTTAATATATTCAGTAAGATTGAGCAAATCTTGGATGACATGCTTTAATATTAGTTGCTTGGATGTTTTTATTAGTCTTTGGGAAACTAAAATTTATTGGATCTTATAGAATTAAATCAAAGTGCTCTTTAATCAAAATTTTAGTATGATGATTTGGATTTATTAGAATTAAATAAAAGCGCTCTTCTAATCGAAACTTTATTATGTTGATTTGGATTTTATAGAAATAAATAAAAATACCCCTTTTATCGAAACTATAATGAGGAAATGTTATTGTTTGGTTTTATGCTTTATGTTATTATTTGACTTTATGCTTTAATTTAAAGATAAAGGGGAAATGTTACTATTTGGTTCTATGCTTTAATTTAAAATATAATGAGGAAATGTTATTATTTGGCTTTTAAAGATAAGAGGATTATGATAAGAAAAGCCAGTCAAATTCATCTCTTACTTATTTAGACATATGTTCTTTAAGAATAGTGCATGATGAATTATTTCATATCCAAGTATCAATATTAGTTATTAGTTTGTTCAAATTAAAGGGCTACCTTAAGAATCATATATATATATATGGTGGAACCTGAGAAATCCATAATACACCTTAACAACCCCTTCGGAGCATCATAATAAATATCAACCATATTCCATAAACCTTAGATAAACCCTGTCAAAGAAGCCTCCGAAAGTGGGAGGATAAAACTTGTTCCGTAACCCAAGATTGTGGGTAGACAATCTTGACTTCAATCGATAATGGTGTTCATGGGTAGACAAACACCATACATAGGGGTAACCACATTTCTGACGGGAAAGGTTAGAATGAGAGGTAACGAAGGGTTGTATGGGCATCCCTTCTAGGTTATCCCTACTAGTGGTTGAGTGGTGGAATGTGCTTGACTAGGTGTTATCGACAACATGATGGTATGGGACATCGTGTTGGTTAATCAACACATGACGTCGGGTGGTTACCAGGGCATTGGTAAGACCCTAGACGATGCTCCAGGGAGAATGGTTGATCGTCTAGCTCGAGCATGTATGCGCTAAGTCTTACATGATAAAAAGGACCTAAAATTGGGCAATCATGTTAAGACATGGGAAAGTAAGTGTCACACCTCTAGGTGATATGGGCCCTAGAGGAAAAGAAACCCACTGCCTGAACTTAGGATCTCGGGAGGAGAGTGAAGTTCAATATGGCAACTATATGAGATCTGGCCAATCTCGATCTCATGAGTATTCTGACTACAATGGAATGGCACTCGTGAAGACAATCTCAACATGCTCAAACTAGAAAAAGAAAATTGATAAGAATAAAACAAAGAAAATTTTTGACACCCAAGTGGTAGTGACTTGGGGTGATTAGACAACCAAGTGGTTATGACTTGGGGTGTTACACATAGCCATTGAGAAACCATTGTTGTTGCCTTATAATGTGCATGTTGATGGATAGACACACTTGCCCTATGATTTGATATGGAGGATGGATGAGGAGAAGGGTATTAAGAGGTCACATGAGGGTGATCCTCAATTTTGGAAGGTGAAGTTTGGATAATTGGTGTCTGGTGTGATTATGTGGAGGTCTTGGAGGGGTGCGGTAGTATAGGAGCATGATGATGAGTAATTGGGTGATATTCATCATGGGAGGTGGTTGGTTGGATGGTATACTTGGTAGGCTAAATTCTTTCAATTTAGTTGAGTGATGCGATAGTTTGAATTATAATAGAACATTTCGAAGGTACCTATTGTATATTATCGGCGATGGGGTGACAGGGAAGAGTAGCTTGTGGTCTTACCATAGACCATTGAGAGGGACCCATCTATAGTGATTCTCGATGTGGATGATGTAAGCACTATACTAAATTATGATACCTGGTGGATGAATCAGAGCTAGGAACCATGTGTTGGGGTGGTTGAATAATGGGTACCACCTAGTGGTGGGGTACTTGCGATAGAGGGGTGGGCAGCTAGAGGCACGTGATCTAGGTCATAGGATAGATCTAGTGGTGAGATAGAGGTACCACTTTGATGGTCTAGGCAATGATTGGGTGTAGCATTGAGTACATCTATGGAGAGAGTGGAGGAGGTACCCATGGATAGTGTGGAATAGTCGAAAGAGGATGGAGCAGCCATGGAGGGGATAGGTGAGGATGTGGGTAGAGATATAGTTTTTTATGACACCCTAGATATGGGATTTCTCGGTGAGATGGGAGATATTCCCATGGAGGAGTAGGATATGCAAGATGCAGAGGAGGAGGTGTTGCTACTACGGGAGTGAGTATGCCAGCTGGAGGGTGAGTTCTAAGAGAGTGAGAGGGTTCAAATGGTAGATGTGAGGGATTTGGAGGGTAGGGTGATAGCCTTAGATGCTGTAAGGAATGCAAATTAGAGGGCCTTTGAGTTAAGATATTCTAATTAGTGTGATATGCTTAATGCTATAGAGGTTAGTTATGCCAAAATTATGGATGAGATGGAGCAGCTAAGTACAGAGATGCAGAGGGAGTGATCTACGATGGAGGACTAGGATGTAGATATTACTAAGTTGCATACTAAGATGGTGAGACAATAGTAGGTACGAGGGGAGGCTAAAGGAGCCCAAGTGATAGGGGAGGTATTGGCTAATGTGGTTGCTCTAAGGGTAGAGATAGAGTAGTTGTAAAGGGGTAGTGAGGGTGTGGGGGTACTGCTAGCTAAGGAGGCATTGAAGTGAATAGTGTGTGAGTTTGCCTTAACGATGCATGGGATTCCACTCCCTGATTATGGTCAGGCACGCTGACTATCTAGGTCACAATTATAGGTATGAGCACAGTCTCAATAGATTCATCAGAGTGTAGCTTCGATGGATCAGAGGGGCATGGGGAGTGGGACCCATGATGTGCTATAGGGCATAGGTGATACTGTGAGGTCCAAGAGCATGGTGTCTCCTATAGGGACTCAGGCATCAAGAGTGAGGGTGGAGTCTATTAGGGCTATGATAGTGTGTGTGATAGTATAGGGGAGGGCTAGCCATGAGGGGAGTGGAGAGACTCCTAGTGGAAGTTAGGGCTGAGGGTTGTTGTAGCCTACGGGTATTTTGTATGATGGATATTGGGCATGGTCCCATTTTGTAGCCTATGAGTATTTTTTATGGATGATATATATATATATATATTTTGTTGTTATATATACATGTGTTATGATTGTGTTTTGAATGTGTTTGAGTTTTGTTTTCATAGATAACATAGTATAATTTGTGAATAAAATATGTGATGAATGGATATATGTGTATGTGGTAGGATGTAGAAATGTGAATATATTGTAGTATACATATACTATAGAATGATATGAAGGAATGTAGATTGGATGCAATGCTATGTGATGTGATGTGAATGCAACAATGTATGCTAGAATTGTGGTAGATGCATGTGACATAGATGCAATGATGCAATGTGAAAGGATGCATGTAGGATAAATGCAATGATGTAATATTTGATAACTCTATGTAAAATAGATGCCTTGATGCATGTATGGGGGGAATAAAATTCACAAAGGAAGCACTTGTATCATGGCATAGACTGATGTGAATGTGATCTATTCCATAATCTTAGGCATGTAGGATGATCTAAGACGTATGTAATAACCTTGACAATCATAGTTGTAGTGGTCAAATATCATACCAAAAACTATGGAAGTATTGGTGACAACTCATAACTAATCTAACTGGTTCAAATTCTATCATGGACCTGTGTGTGTAAATATGTGAGTTTCATTTATCCATTTTGAGGGAGGTAGGATTAACATATTGTAAAGATATCCAAACTAGCAAGCTCAACCACAAGCATGTAGTGATCTATACAAAATAAGGTTGCTAATGTGACAAATGTGTCACCACTTGGAAGACTATTACACTCGTAGGTAGGCTCTTGGAGCCTATTTCTAGCAATGGAAATCATCCCATGATGTTATGTTGAACCTAAGGACCAAAGGTGATGAAGCATAGCAATTGTGATATCTGGAGGCTTTTCCTTTTGTTTTTTACCCCTCGTTTTTTGCTTGTCTTTATTTTGTGGTGCTCTTTTATTTCTTTTTTTCCTTTTTTTTGGTAATATGGGCATTGGATTTTGTTTTCTGCCCAGTTGTCTAATTTTTGCTTATGCTTATCCCTTTATTTATCCCTAGATCGTATGTTGACCATTCAAGTGATAGGATGATTAGGAGAAACCATTTTCTAGATGGAAATATCTATGCAAGGTGTTATCTTCCCTAGACTCAAAATTTGTTAAGTGTGTAACCTGTGTGAATGGTACGTAATAGAAGTTAAACCAACATAAAAGAACTATAATAAGTATAGAACACCTATCAGCTAGAGGTGACATTTTATTGACTAAACTAGTGAGTGATAAAAACTAAACAAGACACATGTATATGTATTAATCCTTAAAAGGGGGAATAGACATCCAAGTGGTGATGCTAACAAGTGTGTATGTTATTCCTATCAAAGGTACATTTCTAGGGAAAGAATATACAAACATGAAATGAAATCATAATGAAATATGAATGGATATATGCAATGGATGTAATGTAACCAATGCAAATGGAAGAATGAAATATCTACAAGAGGAATAGCATGAAATATAGTAAAGGAATACTGAAGAGCCTATTTGCAAATGAGTGTATGGTGTGATGAGAATGAAGGCAGGGTATTATGATAATGGTTGCCTTGGCATGTGGGGTGTGTGTATAGTAGGTAAATAACATGTGAATGGTGGGAATGCATGTGATAATGACAAAAGAGGAGGAATTTGAAGGTGGGATTTACAAAATGGAATAAATAAAAGAAACAAGCATTGGTAACCAACAAAATGAGGGAATTACTAATGAAAATATGTGAGAATAAAGATACTAGATTAATGT
The DNA here is from genome assembly GCA_028583015.1 of Wollemia nobilis. Classification (NCBI taxonomy): domain Eukaryota; kingdom Viridiplantae; phylum Streptophyta; class Pinopsida; order Araucariales; family Araucariaceae; genus Wollemia; species Wollemia nobilis. The sequence continues at coordinate 3,231,313 of JAQPPZ010017206.1, read as the reverse complement.
AGGTATGTAGCCGCTCAAAGCATGATCATACAACTACATGAAGAAGCAAGAATAAGAAGAAAAAGGAACAAATATGGAGGATGAATAGGAACTACTGATGGGCAAAGTGATGAGGGCAGGTTGTGAGTGAGGATGTGAGGCGATGATGCTGCTAGGGCTCTAATTTTTTGTGTAGTTTGACATGTGGTGGATGTAGCGTGATGGAGCTATCCTAGATTTATTTGGTGGTAAAGTGCAAGGGACAATGTGATGGGGAGGGCTCTGGATTTGGCTGGATGAATGGGAATGCTCATATGATGGGATGCGATCACCAAGTAACATGTTGTCTACCAAGGTTTTGAATGTATGACATGTGTCAATATCATGGCCTGGTTGGCAATGGTATATACAAAACCGATGCTCATGATAATTTCATAGTTCAGGATGTGATAATTCAACAGGTTAGATTTTGGGTAGCACAAGGAGGCCTTGGTGAAGGATATGATAAAATATTTTAGATAATGGCATGGATGGGAGAGGCATGGGATAGATATAGGGCTCCATGGAAGATGAGTAGGGATCAGATGGAGTGAGGTTGAACAATGGAGGAGTGGATTGAGACTTAGACATGGGTCGAATTCAAGGATGAGGAATGGACCGAGGGACATATATGTATGGGCCATGGTGGAATAGCGAGTAGAAGTGAGGTAGTGAAAATTATCATATGTAGCTCGAGAGCATCGAGTCAAGAGAGGATGTACTAGATATCAGGATGTGGAGGTGATGGGATTGGATAAGGTGGTGAGCAGGACTCCAATGAATAAGGACTGTAATATGGGTGTGAAGAGAGGTTGGCATGAGAGGATGATGGGGGTGAGTGGAATGACTTTGGGGATTATGGGGTTGGCTAAAATGGTAAGCCTCAAAGTGGAGAAGGTGGCATCTGAAGAATAGGTGGTGCAGGAGATGGTTGTGGATAACACCATGTACGAGATGGAGGTACATGCATATAAGTGGCTTGGGAAGCATGTATGTGAAGAGCTTGGGAATATGAGGACATCCCGCTCAAAATTGGGGGAGGTAAGCATGAAGGACACGTAATATCCTCTATTTGCAAGTTGATAAGGTCCTGAATGATAGTAAGGAGAATCGTATGGTGAGTAGGGGTTCCTTGTATCCTGAGGTAGAGATGGAGGAGATCATTGGATGCGAACATGGTCTCTTTCCTCCTTTTTTTCAAAGGAGGATAGGGAGACCTTACTGTCTCCTGAGTGAGATGAATAAGATGAACCTCTATGGTGGTGTGAAGTATGTTGAGGTGGAGTGTGGTGGTCTGAATGGAATAAAGGTGATGACTACCTGGTATGTACAATAACATGTCACTTGGCCAGCTCGGTCAATGTGATCAAAAATGGGGGTAGTGGGGGATGATCCTGCATGGTGGTAGTCTGATGTGTTGATAGTACATGTGTATGGTTGTGTATCTCTAATTATGATGTAGTGGTGGATGATGTAAATCTTGCAAACAAAAACAGATACCAACATCATATAAATGACAAAAAAAGCAAATGTACATCTATTATAACAAGAAAGAAATATCGTGTGTATATGGTGATGTGCATAGTGAGTGATGTGTGTGAGATAGCACTATGTACAATTTGTGGTGGTGGAGACCTATGTAAGCTAAGCATTGAATGTAAGAAGGTGAAGAATATTTATGGGTTCAAGTTTGGCAAGATCTTCAAGATTAGCCAATCGATAGGTGCTTGAACCAAATTTGTGTGTGATTATGAATGGGCCCAACTAGTTTGGGGTAAATTTGTCACGTTGTTGGTGGATTTGACTTGTGATTTATTGGTTCTCTTTGAGAACTAAGTCACCAATTTAAAATTCACATTGGTGCACCTTACTATCATAGGCACAACAAAGGTGGTCTTTATGGACTCGTATGTGCTCGATGGCATGAATGCGATATTCATTTAGGAGTGTGAGCTGATCGAAGTGGTCCTGATTATTTGTATCATCATCAATGAATTATTTCATAAATACTCTTAAAGATGGTATCTTTATTTCTAGGGGTGTAATAGCTTCAACACCATAGACTAGTTAGAAATGTGTTACCCTAGTCAGTGTAAAGATGCTCGTATGTTAGGCCCACAAAGATAAGAGTATTTGATTATGCCAATCATGATGAGACTCTACTACTATCTTGTGAAGGATGGAGAAGATTATTTTATTGGTTGCTTCTGCTTTAACATTACCCTATGGGTATGTTGGTCACGAATCTGCCACAGGAAAGGATTTTACAAGTGCGCCCTAGACCCGGCCAACATTGAAAGGTTGGAAGCAAGAAATGGCTCCCAAACCAATCTCCTGCATTGCTGTTACATTTAAATTCTATTTTTGGATTTAAATATTGTGGTCAGGGTACGATTTCTAGAATGTGGGTTTGGAGGGATTTGCTGCATGTGATTGTGCGAGGATTAAGCTGATTTCTTATGTTACTTGCTGTTGTTGCGTTTGTAGTTTCCTGCTGTTGTTTTTTCGATCCCATCACTTCGGCCTGTGGCCATATTTCCCATGGGAAATATTTTAAACCGACCTTCTTGAGATCTACAATTATGCGAAGGAAACGAGGAACATGATCCCCTTAATTGCAGTCTCGAAGAAATAAAAATTAAATGCAATGAAACGTTCACGGTCCTTCATTAAATTTGATTCTTCGAACATGTGCATGAAAATCGTTGAATTAATCCATGAACAGCAGCTTTGAACCAATAAATCCTTCAATTTTGGTGGCCTGGGCGCTTCTTCGACCTTGACTGCCTTGGAAATCCACAAAGCATTAAATTCGGGGCAGCATTTAATCATCGAAACCCAAAAAAAACCTTTCGGCCGTTCATACTTGTGTTTTGGCGAGAAACTGCACAGGTCGCGAAAACGCGACGGGTCACGAAATCGCGACATCTTTTACGTCGTACACCCTGGCCACTTTTAACCCACGAAAATGGGACCTGTAGCGATATCGCTACGTCTTCGGCTTCCTCTTCTCCCTCGCAAGCTTGTTCCGCGAAAACGGAACATGTAGCGATTTTGCTACATGTTTCTGTTGTCAGCTCCTCCCTGCGCTCCGCCTCGCGAAAACGGAACATGTAGCAATTTCGCTACATGTTTCTGTCCACTTGTACGACCTTATGGATGGGTCACGAAAATGCGACGCCTTTTGCTTTTCGCATGCCTTCGACTTTTCCTTGTCGCAATTTTGCTGCATATTGTCTTGCTTGGTCTTATCATCAAAATTTGCAGCGAATCGCTATGACTTTTATGTTACTGCCCTTTAGACCGTAGAGACCACGATTTTAGGACATGTAGCGATATCGCTACTGCCTCTTCTCTTCGTACCAATCGCCATTTTCTGTCGCGATTCGTTGACATGTCAGCGACGCGCTGCAAGTTTTCAACTTTGTGCCTTTGAAGCCGCCAGTGTCGCGATTCGCTGACATGTCAGCGACGCGCTGCAAGTTTTCGACTTAATGCCTTTGAAGCCGACCGACCCGCGATTCCGGAACACGTCGCGATATCGTGACGGTTCCGCCCAACCTGCTTTCATTGACTGCATTGATCACGATTCTGCAACATGTCAGCGCATCACTGCAGTTTTTTGACTTAACCATTTTTTGCTCAATTTTTCTCCTTTTTTTTGCCCAAGCTGCATCAAAGCTGATATCAAAGGTCATATTTCCAACAATACACTAATGCATTAATCAATGAGAATCAATGTGGCAAAAATGCCAATAGGGTAGTATGGGGTAGATAAACTATGATGAATGTTGAATTTGGTGCAAAGGGCACAGACAATTTTGTTCTTGAATGATTTCCCATTATCAGATATGATTTAGGAGGGGATTCCAAAGCAATATATTATATGGTATGTAATTAATGCCACAATCTTAGCTCTCATGGTCTGGTAAATTGGGATGGTTTTGACCCAATTTGTAAAATATTCTATGGTGGTAATGATAAATTTGTGATTACTGGATGAGGCAGGTGTGATTTATCTGATAATATCAAGGCCCCATTGATAGAAATGCTTTTGAGAAGCAACACACCCCCACTAAAAAATTGAAATTTCATCCTTCAAAAGTATTTAGCTTTCATTTTGTCATAGGGACCCTCTTGATGTTTTCCTGGTTTTAATTCCATATTTTGTCTTAGGGACCCTCTTGATGTTTTCCTGGTTTTAATTCCATATTCTGCTTAGGGACCCTCTTGATTTTTTCCTGGTTTTAATTCCGTATTCTGCTTGCCTCCTTTTCAAAGTTTTGCTTACATCAAAATGTCCAAGTAGGCTTGCATCTGGATTTGATTTATTTTGGAATTCACTTCTTTAATGTTAGAATCTTTCTGAGTAAAGAAAATCTTTCACTGAATATGTAAAATGCAAAATGCAAAGTACTGATGAATAATTTCATTTGAGTCAACTTGCAATTTTTGGAAAATTTGCCTTTTTTGGAGGCATCGCGATTTCGTGACATTTTCCATTTCTAGAAATGTCACGATTTCGCGACGTGTTTTGAGTCAAAAGCCCAAGGCATGGCCGTGTCATGAAATCATGACACGGCAAAGAAGAAAAGCCTAATGCATGGCCGTGTCATGAAATCACAACACGACAGAGAGAAAAGCACAAGGCATGGCCGTGTCACGAAATCGCGACGTCGCAAAATCATGACACGGTAGAGAAGAAAAGCACAAGGCATGGCCACATTGTGAAATCATGACACAACAAAGAAGAAAAGCATAAGGCATGGCCGTGTCACGAAATCACAATGTCGCGATATCGCGATGCCATGAAATCGTGACATGACAGAGAAGAAAAAGCACAAGGCATGGCCGTGTCACGAAATCTCGACACGGCAGAGAAGAAAAAGCACAAGGCATGGCCGTGTCTTGAAATCGTGATGTCGCAAAATCGTGACATAGTAGAAAGGAAGAAGTAGATTGCAAAGGAGACGTCGCGATTTTGCGACATGTTGCAAAATCATGACATGTCGCAGTTTCACGGCAGAAGAGACCAGAATGCATGGAGACCGTCGTGATTTTGTGACACGTGTCAAAAAATAAATTTGACATATAATGAACATTAGGATTTTAATTTAATAGTATTAAAATACTAATCCTTGTTTGTCTTTTGCAGAAAGCAAGCTGGCAGTTGTATACTAGCAAAAGTAATGGCGGAAAAAGACAAAATAAGCACGGATTAAATGAAGGTCGTCAGATGGAAATTTGAGATGTCGAGAATTGCTAGTTCATCCAAATTTTATAGATTTGGCCGCAAAGAAGCTTTACAGTGACTAAGCAGCTGCCCATTTAATGGAATATGTCGGCAATTGACAGGAAAATGAAAATATCTACACACAGTTACCGAAAGTTGCCGATGGATGCATTTAACAAGAGAATTTATGGTGAAAGTAATGGTGTGTAGAGAATTTTAACTCAGAAGCGGCTCTGCGAAGATAAAATGTCAGAGAAACCAGTGACTCATTCCAAATTTTTTTGAGGAATTAATGAGGTGCTCCTGGTAGCTGCACCAGGAAGACGAAGATATTTGCTTGCAGTTCAGATGGATGAGAATAATATCAGATCATGCCTTCTCCATTTATAGTAAGTAACTGCACTAAGATTTGCAGAGTGGTTAGGGTTTATAAAAAACTCTATTTTTAAAGGGCCGTATATTGTAAAACCTGGGTAGTAAGGTTTAGAGGATAAGATTTAGGGTTTGAGAAGAATATATTTCTAAAAAATATCAGGGTCTGTCCTGAGTCTATAAATACTTCTTTTGAATGTAAATCAAGGGGCCGAAACTTAGAAATACAAGCTATTGGAGCAATTTCCTGTAAATCTTGTTTGAATACTTTGTTCTGGACTTAGATTTGGTGTGACTTTCATTTTCTATGATAGCGTGGCCAAGAGCCTAATCTCTTTCAGATTGTGATAATTTCATCTTATTTTGTTTCCATTTCATTAAGATTTATTTAATTTATGCTGTAGATCTGTGTTACCAGGATTGGATATGCTGCTAGGCTTCATTTTCTTTATTGTATGTTAGGGAAAATTACATATTTAAGGTTCGAGCCTATTCTAATTGCTCTGTCCTCACCGTGCGAGCTAGGCTCATCGGTGAAAGATACCAATTTTAACCGACTTCCCTTCTGTTTGTGATTTTCTTTCAGATCTGTTGTTGTCTTTGTCTTATGCTCTTAATAGAAGGTGATCTTAGAAAATTGGACACTTTCCTCTTTGATTTGTTCTATTGTGAAGCTAACCGGTATAACTAAAATTGGTGGTTTTGGTTTTGCAGCTAAGTTAGATAAATTTCTCTTTCTTCCCTACCCTACTCTCTCTGTTCCACCGTGAAATGATCCATTCTTATCTTTCTTTAAATTTGTCTTTTATTTAAATCTACTAAAGCATAAAGAGATAGATCAAAGAACTGATTGTAAATCTGATTATCCACAAAGATAACCAACTCCAAAAACATTACTGAACAAGTCCAAAACCCATTGTAAGGTAACAAACAGTCCACTTGAAACTATTCCAAAAGCGAAAAAGAGTGAATATACATTTGACCCAACTCTGTAACTCACACCTTGGATATCAAGCAAGATCCTAAAGTGAGTGGGATTTATCTCGTATAAGTGTTATCGATATTTTGTGCTCATTCTTCACAGGGTGTGTATAAAAGTTGAACAAACAAAAAAGCTTTGGTTCTGGAAAGATAGTTGGGACCCCAACCTTTAAATGCTCATCAAATTCCTTTGATCACACAAGGTACCCCTATTTTCAATCCCATATCGCATCATATGATATTGCCAGTGTGTCAAACTCCACCATCAGGAAATCCATTGGCTATAACACCTACTAAAAATGTACAGAATCCGGATAAAGAATCTGATAACACAAGAGTTAAGGAAGTTTCAAGGGTGGTCCAAAAGTTGGCAAATGACTTTCTGACTTTCAAAAGGCAAGTTTCCACCGACGAAAACCCAAACAGATTTCCTTATCAACAAAATAGATTCACTCGGCCCCCATACGAACCCAATAAAGATTATAAAGGTAAAGGTCATGATGTAAATATTTGTGATTTGGCTTTGCCTAACTGGTGCATGATACATGCTACTTCTTAGCACGAGGAATTGGATTGTCTAGAATTTTGTAACACCTTTGAAGCTTTATCTGGTGAGTTGATTTCTCCTGAACATCAAAGAACTCTGGATGCTCCAAGTTCATCTAAACATAGTGCAGCTATGGTGTTAGATTCTTTCACTTTCCTAGAAGAATCAGAGAATGTTGTGGAGCTACCCATGGATGAACTACAAGCCTTTCAACAGTACAGGAGGGACAACTATAACCTCAGAAATAGAAATCTGGAGCCCAACACTACATCTACCCCTCCGGACAACTCCCATAGTGTTCCTCCAGATCCATCTTCAAGCAATAACCCATCCCCACCCAAGGGAGGAAATCTGAGAGGACCAGATGCATTTGTCCCTCCACTCAATAAGGGATATAATATAGTGGAGGACATGAAGAAGATCAAAGCTAATATCACTCTCCATGAGTTAGCCCAAATTTTTGAACAAAGGGATAATCTGATCAAAACATATTCTGAACCTACTACCAAACCTTTGGAAAAAGGAAAGAAGATGGCAAATGCAAATGTGGCCATGTATAAAGAGAAGACTGAAGTTCCACCTTTTCTACTGACTGTCCGAATATTTGGGAAAAATTTACACAATTGTCTGGTAGATTCAGGTGCTTCAGCCAATGTCATGCCTTTAGCCATCTGTTAGTAGTTGGGTTTGACCCCCATGAACTCCGAGATGAGAGTCGTCCAATTGGATAAGTTTGGGGTTAAAGTGGTAGGTGAACTTCAGAATATACATATCCAGCTAGCATCTGAGCCAAGAGCGCAGCACATAATTGACATTCAGGTGGTGGATATTCCTGTAGGGTACGGAATGCTTCTGAGCAGGGATTGGTCAAAATCCTTGAATGGGTATTTGGCTACTAATTTCTCGCACATGTGGTTACCCTAGAATGGTTTTGCAAATCAATTAAGAATCAACAGAGAACCAAGATATAAACTCATGATCACAGAGTATAATTCCAAGAATGAGACTGCTAATCTTGCTGAGGGCTGTTATATCGGGGTTTATAATTTGACAACTACTCAAAGGAAGAAACCGGTTAAAGCTCACCAAGATCACGATAATGAAGTTGGAATGCTTCATATTGATGGAGCTAAATCTAAGCAAGGTTTTGGTACAGGGGCTATTCTTAAAGGACCAAAAAATCAAACCGATTTTATGTCTTATCACTTGCAGTTTCCCTACACTAATAACTTAGCATAATATGAAGCATTAATACCAGAATTAAAATTTGCTTTACATTACTTTGATCATGCAGATACGAAAGCTCGTGTGTTGGACTTGGTTGATTTGCAAGGTGGACAACTTCAAGCCGTAGAGCATTTTAGTCGACACCAAGAGACAATCAAGTGTTGGCTTGACGAGAGGGCCAATTCGAAGGCCTTCAAACTTGCAGACCTGGTGTTTCTATGGGACAAAGCCCATGAAAAGAAGCGTAAAAACACCAAGCTACAACCTTTATGGACAGGGCCATACCAGATTGCTGAAACCCTGGGTAATAATGCATTTTTTCTATAGGACCTGGAGGGTAATTTTTTGAACCTTCCTATTAATGGTCAATATCTAAAACATTATTTCTGAGCTTTTCCATCCAATACATCGATTGAATAAATCACAAAGACGTTGTAACATGTGTATACATTGTAAATAAGATTTGAAGTAGTTTATTTTCATTTTATTTTGTGTATACATTGTAAATAAGCTTTGAGGTAGTTTGTTTTTATTTTATTTTGTTTGGTTTTAAAGGTCTGTGTTTTATCCTTTGAGGTTTGCACAAAGTAGTTTGTTTTAATTTGTTTGATTTTTAAAGGTCTGTGTTTTATCCTTTGGGGTCTGTACAAAGTAGTTTGTTTTATTTTGTTTGATTTTTAAAGGTCTGTGTTTTATCCTTTGGGGTCTGTACAAATTTCTTTAGCTTTTAAAATTCTGTTTATTTTAAGTTTTGCCTGGGCAGTAAAGAAAAAGTCAAACTTTTAAAATTATTTTTATTCTGAGTTCAAAATCCTGTGTTCATTTTGTGTTATTCTAATTAAGAGATAGTCTGCTTAAGCTGAACAGTGGAACTATTTTGTTATTTAGAACAACAGTAGAAAGATAATTGGATTTTGTGTCTTGCTTGCCACAATTATTTTAATTATAAAGAAACTGCTATACTGTTTGGCTGGAGAAACTCCCAGGGAATCCAAGAAAAGTTGATCGTAAGAGGGGACTCTAACTCATGAAATTATTTGAGTATCCATAGGGGCTATCAGTACCTAGGCTGAAGCAGTTCCAGATCGATGAAATATTAAAAAAAAAAAATTTGTTTTTAGCAAGGCTTTCCAGATTTCGGTATATTTCAAAAGAGAGAGAGAGAGAGAGAAGGTGAAAGTTGAGCAAGGCAACATAAAACTGGCACTCTTTTATTTCCTACAAAAAAAAAAGAGAGAAAAAAAAAAAGTTATTGTAATGAAAGAGATAACCAAGGCTCCAGAAGATGTTTTCTTTTACCAAGTTGTAGATACCACTTCATAGTTGTGGATCAGGGTTGTGAAAATCTAAAAAGTAACTCTATCGGGGCTGTAAAAGGCTAAACTAGTAAACAAAGCCCTACTCGGTTTCCCCTTTCACAATCTAGAAAAACTGATCAATCCAAAGTACAACATTCAAAGGCCCAGTCATTCTTGAAGAAAGTTTTATACGCTTGTAATTGCACATCATAAATCTTCCTTAAATGATTCAACCTAGTATGTCCTTGGGAAATTTTAACAACTATCAGGTAGTAGTTAAATTATTGTGAAGGATATTTGTGGCAAAGCATGGTACATGGTCTATATTTTTTTGAAACTAGAGTCCTGGATTCTAAAATAGTGCTACTATTTTACCCGCAGATATCGCTATTTGTTGAGAAGCAACACACCCCCACTAAAAAAATGAAATTTCATCCTTCGAAAGTATTTAGCTTTCATTTTGTCGTAGGGACCCTCTTGATGTTTTCCTGGTTTTAATTCCATATTTTGTCATAGGGACCCTCTTGATGTTTTCCTGGTTTTAATCCCATATTCTGCTTAGGGACCCTCTTGATGTTTTTCTGGTTTTAATTCCGTATTCTGCTTGCCTCCTTTTCAAAGTTTTGCTTACATCAAAATGTCCAAGTAGGCTTGCATCTGGCTTTGATTTATTTTGGAATTCACTTCTTTAATGTTAGAATCTTTCTGAGTAAAGAAAATCTTTCACTGAATATGTAAAATGCAAAATGCAAAGTACTGATAAATAATTTCATTTGAGTCAAATTGCAATTTCTGGAAAATTTGCCTTTTTTGCAGGCATCGCGATTTTGCGACATTTTCCATTTCTGGAAATGTCGTGATTTCGCGACGTGTTTTGAGTCAAAATCCCAAGGCATGGCCGTGTCGCAAAATCGCGACGTCGTGATTTTGTGACATCACGAAATCGTGACACGATAGAGAAGAAAAGCCTAAGGCATGGTCGTGTCGCGAAATCGCAACACGACAGAGAGAAAAGCACAAGGCATGGCCGTGTCACGAAATCGTGATGTCACAATTTTGTGACGTCGCGAAATCATGACACAGTAGAGAAGAAAAGCACAAGGCATGGCCGCATTGCGAAATCGTGACACGACAGAGAAGAAAAACATAAGGCATGGTCGTGTCGCAAAATCGTGACATAGTAGAGAAGAAAAAGCACAAGGCATGGTCGTGTCACGAAATCGCGACGTCACAATTTCGTGACATCGTGAAATCGTGACACAACAGAGAAGAAAAATCACAAGGCATGGCCGTGTCGCGAAATTGTGACGTCATGATTTTGCAATGTCACAAAATCACGACACGGTAGAAAGGAAGAAGCAGAGTGCAAAGGAGACGTCGCGATTTTGCGACATGTTGTGAAATCGCGACATGTCATGGTTTCACGGCAGAAGAGACCAGAATGCATGGAGACCGTCATGATTTCATGACACGTGTCAAAAAATAAAGTCGGCATATAATGAACATTAGGATTTTAATTTAATAGTATTAAAATACTAATCCTTGTTTGTCTTTTGCAGAAAGTGAGCTGGCAGTTGCATACTAGCGAAAGTAATGGCGAAAAAAGACAAAATAAGCACGGATTAAATGAAGGCCATCAGATGGAAATTTGAGATGCCGAGAATTGCTGGTTCATCCAGATTTTATAGATCTGGTTGCAAAGAAGCTTTACGGTGAATAAGCAACTGCCCATTTAATGGAATATGTCGGCAATTGATAGGAAAATGAAAATATCTACACACAGTTACTGGAAGTTGCCGATGGACGCATTTAACAGGAGAATTTATGGTGAAAGTAATGGCGTGTAGAGAATTTTAACTCAGAAGCGGCTCTGCAAAGATAAAATGTCAGAGAAACCAGTGACTCATTCTGAATTTTTTTGAGGAATTAATGAGGCGCTCTCGACAGTTGCACCAGGAAGACGAAGATATTTACTTGCAGTTACAGATGGATGATAATAATATCAGATCACGCCTTCTCCATTTATGGCAAGTAACTGCACTAAGATTTGCAGAGTGGTTAGGGTTTATAAAAAACTCTATTTTTAAAGGGTTGTATATTGTAAAACCTGGGTAGTAAGGTTTAGAGGATAATATTTAGGGTTTGAGAAGAAGATATTTTTAAAAAATATCAAGGTCTGTCCTGAGTCTATAAATACTTCTTCTGAATGTAAATTCAAGGGGCAAAAACTTAGAAATACAAGCTATCGGAGCAATTTCTTGCAAATCTTGTTTGAATACTTTGTTCTGGACTTAGAGTTGGTGTGACTTTCATTTTCTGTGATAGCATGGCCAGGAGCCTAATCTCTTTCAGATTGTGATAAGTTCATCTTCTTTTGTTTCTGTTTCATTAATATTTATTTAATTTATGCTATAGATCTGTGTTACTAGGATTGGATATGCTGCTAGGCTTCATTTTCTTTATTGTATGTTAGGGAAAATTATAGATTTAAGGTTCAGGCCTATTCTAATTGCTCTGTCCTCATTGTGCGAGCTAGGTTGCTGGTGAAAGATACCAATTTTAACCGACTTCCCTTCTGTTTGTGATTTTCTTTCAGATCTGTTGTTGTCTTTGTCTTATGCTCTTAGTGGAAGGTGATCTTAGAAAACTGGACACTTTCCTCTTTGATTTGTTCTATTGTGAAGCTAACCAGTATAACTAAAATTGGTGGTTTTGGTTTTGCAGCTAAGTTAGATAAATTTCTCTTTCTGCCCTACCCTACTCTCTCTGTTCCACCGTGAAATGATCCATTTTTATCTTTCTTTAAATTTGTCTTTTATTTAAATCTGCTAAAGCATAAAGAGCTAGATCAAAGAACTGATTGTAAATCTGATTATCCACAAAGATAACCAACTCCAAAAACATTATCGAACAAGTCCAGAACCCGTTGTAAGGTAACAGACAGTCCACTTGAAACTATTCCAGAAGCGAAAAAGAGTGAATAGACATTTGACCCAACTCTGTAACTCACACCTTGGATATCTAGCAAGATCTTAAAGTGAGTGGGATTTATCTCGTATAAGTGTTATCGGTATTTTGTGCTCATTCTTCACAGGGTGTGTATAAAATTCAAACCAAGAAAGGCCACATGGACTGTATAGGTTGAAGCGCTTGAGATGGCATATGTGTGAGATTTGCATGTTGTTGGCACTTGACACAGTGCTTCACATACTCACAACAATCATGTTCCATATTAGGCCAATAATAGCCCATGCGAAGGATGCACTTTGTGATTGCCATGCCACTGAAGTGGCCACCACAAGTACCATCATGGGTTTCTTGTACAACCCATTGAGATTCATGTGGTTCTAGACAACGTAAGAGGATGCCATCATAACTGCGATGGTAGAGGATGTCCCCCAATAATGTATAGCGAATCACTCTTTGTTTGAATGCTCGATGATGAGCATGTGGTAGGTCACATGGTAGGAATCCTAACTTAATATAATCCTTGATTTGTGTAAACCAAGGATCGTGTGGTTCGGTATTGACTACATGAATACCACCATCATCTATGGGAGGCATAGGTGATATGGCAGATTGGGTGAGGGTGTGAATGGATACACACATGGTATCTGATAGGGGATTTTGTGGGATTAATGATCCTAAGGAGGCCATTGTATCAACAAAATGGTTTGATGATCATGGAGCGGTTTCGATATCGTACCACTTGAATTGGGAAAGAAGTTGTTGCACGACCTGCTTGTATTGTTGAAGGATTGGAAAACAATATTTCCAGATCTCTTGCACTTGGTTTACTATCAAGAGGGAATCACCTATGATGTGGAGGCATATGATATGCATGGAGTGGGCCTATTTTAATCCTAGGATTAAGGCTTCGTATTCTACATTATTGTTTGTGCAAGGGAAGTCTAATTTGAATGAAAATGGGAGTGGTTCCCCTTTGGGTGTGAAGAAAATAATACTTGCACCCCCAACGTGAGTGCATCGAGAGCCATCAAAGAATAGAGTCAAATCAGCTGGTGATTCTGGCTTGACATATTCTTCAGCTTCTGTAATGTGAAATATGGAATCGTTAGGAAGTTAAATAAGGAGAGGCTGATCATCTAGCAATGGAGCCTCTACAAGTTGTTCTGCGATGACCTATCCTTTTATGGATTTTTGTGAGATGAACTCTAGGTCAAATTCGGTTAGAAGCATAATCCATTTTGTTGTGTGAGAGTTATGGTAACTTTTGTTCATCATATATCATAGGGGATTATCTCGGGCGATGACAAAAGTAGTGTGGTTTAACATATAATGGTGAAGTTTTTGGGTGGCAAAAACTACAACTAGGCATAGTTTTTCCATGTACCCATATCAAATTTCATAGTTGACTAGCGTACGACTAATATAATATATAGCTTGCTCTTTTTTGAGCACATTATTTTGAGCTAATAATGTGCCTAGCACAAAATCTGTGGCTGAAATGTATAGCGTAAGTGGTAGTTGTGGGTGTGGGGGAGATATAACTGGTGGAGAAGTGAGGTAGGCCTTGATAGAATCAAAGGCTTGTTGATAGTTGTCATCCCATTTGAAAGTGACTCCTTTCTGTAGGAGATGATTGAATGGTTTGCACTTGTTTGATAGTTGTGCTATGAATCAATGAATGGAAGTGATTTTACCCTGGAGGCTGCAGCAGTTGTTTTAGGTTGGTAGGTGGAGGCATCTCGATGATGGCCTTTACTTTGTTAGGGTCTACCTTCAATATCACGTTGGGAGATAATGAACCCTAGTATTTTTCCTGAGGTAACACCAAAGACACACTTCTTTGGGTTAAGGCACACATTATGTTCTAGTAAATGGTCGAAGATCTTTCGGAGATTGTCTAAATATTGTGAGCATTCCTTGGACTTTGTGATGAGGTCATCAACATAATATTCCATGATTTTATGCATGTAATCATGAAATATGTAAGTCATTGCACGTTGGTAGGTTGCCCCAGCATTTTTAAGGCCAAAGGGCATGACCTTGTAGCAAAAATTCCCCTAGGGGGTTGTGAATGAAGTTTTATGTTGATCAGCGAGGTTGATTTTAATTTGGTTGTAGCCAAAGAATCCATCCATAAGGGAAATCATCTCATGGCCTACTATGGAGTTGACTAGCGAGTCGATGTTAGGTAGAGGGAAGTTGTCCTTGGGATAAGCTTTGTTTAAATCATAGAATTCAGTGCAGACACGAACCTCATCGAAAGGTTTAGGCACTAGAACCATGTTGGACACCCATTCAGGATAATCTATGGGTACGATGAAGTCTACGTCTAAGAGCTTTTGGAGCTCAGATTTTACTAGCAATGCAACTATAGGGTGCATGCATCGTAGCTTTTGTCTGACAGGTTTGGCCTCTTTGTCTAATGTGAGATTATGGACTACAAGGGTAGGATCGAGGCCTAGCATATCCTTGTAAGACCATGTGAAGACTCTGATATACTTTCTAAGGAAAGTGGTGAACAAAATGTGCTCTTTAGGTGAAAGGCTAGTGGCTAGTTTAACAATGTGAGGGTTTTTAGGGTCATCACCAATGTCTACATCAATGGTTTCTTTGATTAGCATGTGAGAACCATCACGAAGTTGTTCTAGGACTAGAATAAGGTGGAGGTCATCGATGGCCTCAAGAATTTCATATTCATCATCTATGTAGATGTTCGTGTGATGAACGCATGGGATGTGAGGTGGTGTAGAAGGTGAAGGAGCATTAGCGGTACGCAGGACATGGGGTGAAAGTAGAAAATCTTGGGGTGATGGTATGGGTGAGATGTGTGTGAGATCAACAAAATTTGGATTTGGTGTGTCATCATGAATTTTTTGGTGTGTGTATCAAAGTGGGGAGAAGAGATCCACATCGACCATATTAATCAATGTTGGGGGAAGTGGGGATGAAGAGTCTGATGATGAAGACTCAATAACCTATGGACATCGTAGGAGGCTCAATGGAGGGCACAGGACAATAGGTGGAGAATATGGTCGAGTAGTGGATCGATGGAGTTGTTGATGTATAGGTAGGAATGTGGCCAAATGTGTTGGTGACGATGGGGGAAATGCCATGTCATGCTCTGGATAATGAGCATTTAGAGACAAGGTGGCAAATTTACTTGTCAATTCATCAACACAACATGATGATGTTGTGTCAAAAAGGAGTTTCTTGAAAGAAGTCACAGGGAACTATGATGGTTGAATGAGGGGATGGGTTGTCCTCTAGAATATCCATATTGATATACTCTTCCAAGGTGTGTGTTGGAAGTGGGGAAGGATGTAGGGATAGGTCTTGGAGCTCATCCTCAAGCGTGTGAACAGTGGTTGGGTGATAACCTAGGCCAGATTTATCAGTAGGTAATTGCACATGAGGATTGATGGGTGTACGTAACCCTTGTTTGTAATGGCCTAACCCAAATCCATGCCAATGGAAATGCCGAAGGTAGCGCAAGGTGAAATAGGGGTTAGCCATGTGATCTAGTGTACCACAAAAACTAGATTGTGGTGGTGGAGGGGCTATAGGTAGGAGTGAGGAATCAACTCCTGCATACACAAAGTTAGTTTGGTTGTCAGGAGGCCCTAATTGTATGATAGTTCCTATAGTCAAAATTGAGGTTGAAGGGTGGCCGAAGTCACGCATGGACTGAACTACAGGTGGACGTACATGGGCATCATGCACATTGTAGTCACCTAGGCCTAAATTTATCATAAAAATAGAAATGCGAGATGGTGTATGTTGTGGCGAGCAAGGTGGAGAATCTGAATCGGAAGATGAGGATGCAACCTAAGAATCTCTTATGGTAGTAGTAGAAGGATGTAACAACTGATCATCGAGGTAGGAAGCTCACTGCTCCCACTCATGGCATTTAGCTACCATGGTTGGGATGGGGTGATCCGCATGTGGGAATTGGGGAGTAGGAGTGGGAGATGGTGTTGTGCTATGTGAGGAGACGTGAATGACCTAGGTCATGGGTGAAAAGGAAGGGGAGGTGTTTGAGGTGTAGGAAGAAGAGGAGGTTCCATGGAGGAAGGTGGGCGAGGTGGAGTGGTAGGTCATGGTGTAGGTAATGAGGATGGTCTCGATGTCGTGGGTGGATTTTTGGAAGATGATGGCTGAGACGGTGGTGGTGGCCACAAGGAAGGTGGTGAAAATGGTATGGTAGTTGGATTAGGTACTACAGTGGCTGGTGCTAGTGGTGCGGATGTCGAGGTGTGTGTCCTTGGTGATGATTGTGGTAATGAAGAGGATGTAGGGGATGATGTCGATGCTCCTACAGATTGGTGAGAAGAAATAGGGAATAGTTGTGTGGAGGATGATGAAGGTATGGGTGGTAGGTCTGCAATATTGTAGAATTTAAAGGGGTCCCCATCAGTAAGAACATAGTGGATAAGTCCATCGTGGATGTATTTGATACAATGGTGCAATGTAGAGGGGACACACTACATGTCCCTGATCCATGGATGACCAAGCAGGATGTTGTACTACATTTCACCTTGAATGATGTGAAAGAGGATGGGGATGGTGCAGATACCTACCCGGATGGGTAGGACAATGGATCCTACTATAGGTCGCATGGATCCATCGAATGCACGTAGATCAAGTGATGGGGTGGTAAAGTGAGTTAGTGGGATATGTAGGTGATGTAGAGCTACTATGGAAATAATACTTATGGAGGAACCTATATCAATGAGGACATGTTTGTATGTAATGTCATTGATGGTCACTTGGATATGGAGAGGAGGATCTACTCCTTCTCCTATAAGTTTCGTGATCTCATGATCATGAAAGCTGATGGAGGGCTGAAGGCAGCGTGGAATATTTCCTACAAATTTCATGAAGGCATTCGTGTCATGAGTCTCAAGATCAATAGAATATAGGATATCATTCAATACCTCATGATGGGGTTGAGACTACTGTAGAAGATCATATATGGATAACCAGGTGGGAGCATTACGCAATTGGTGAGTAAGGCTACCACGGATTGTGATGACATTTTGTGGTGGTGGAGGTGTGGTGTTGGAAGTCGTAGGAGATGGTGGAGATGTAAATGGTATCGATGGGGAAATAATAGGTGGGGTTTGACATGAGGGATACCATTGATTTTGAGTGGTAAGGTTAATCATGCCCACTACACCGCATGAAGGGGGTCACGTTGGACACTATTTACCTACCTAGGTGGCCCTTGGGGATTAGGTGGTCATTTGGGGGTTAGTCCCCCTATGATTAGGTAAGGGGTTTTGGAAGATCCCTAGGTTTTGATTTTGTGGTGTGAGGGGGTTTGAGACCTGGATGGTACCCCTCTCGATAAGATCTTGGACATGACCATGAAAGGAGCAACAAGCATCGATATTATGGCCATGTTATCGGTGGTACTAACAGAAGGCTTGCTCATTATATCCTCGAGGCTTAGGTAGGTTTGGATCAAGTGGTCGGATTTCGGGTAGGATAATGTGGCCTACATCATATAACCTCTGGAAGAGGGCTGGTAATGGTTCAGAAAGTGGTGTAAGGTTGCATTGTGGAGCCTGGGGATGCATGCCGTAAGGCTACTGAGGCCTAGGAGGGGGAGGTACATTGGTTTGAAATATTTGTTGTTGTGGAGGAGAGAATTGTGGGACCGATGAGGGTGCTAAGGTAGCAACTACCACTTGGTTGGCTTGTGGTGGTCGAGGAAAAGGTTGGTTAGGTGTATTTCTATTGAAACAAAAATTGGAGTTGTAGGTTGGTTTCTATCTCAACTTAATCTTGCCTGATTGGACCTTGATGTCCTCAATAACTTTGGCTTGGGCAATGGCTTCTTCAAAGGTACGACTTTGGTGAAGCTACAAATATGTGGAGATGTGTTTGTGGCAACTCTTGGAGAAGAGCATCACTAACTCGGTAGTAGGAAGGCTATGGGTGAGGTCATGTATGATAGATCTCCACCATGAAACAAACTTGGTAATAGGTTCATCATCAGCCTATCATAGGGCATAGATATCTAAAAAGTTAGTCTTCTTTTTAATGTTTATGGAAAAATGCTCTAGGAAGGAGTTGGCCAACTGTTCAAAGGTATACAGGCTATGGCATGGGAGCATGTTGTACCAGTCTAAGGCTTGTCCCCCAAGTGAAAGGGAGAAGGTACATAACATAAGGGGATTGCTACTATGAAGTTGGTAGCAAGCTGAGTGGTAGTTGCTCACATGTTCTCGAGGATCTTCCTTACCCTTGTATTTATCAAACTTTGGGATCTCAAAGTGATAGGGATAAGGTGGGATTGGAACTGATGGATGGATTGGCTCATTGTAGAGTTCATTGTAGGTCAGTTTCTATGGTCCATAGTTGGTTGTGCGAAGGTTGAGCATCTTTACTTCATCTTGCAGAAGTTGAAGTTCGGGTGCTAAGGGTGTAGGGGAAGGTGTGAAGGTGGGTGGAGCCTATGAGTGTGGTGGATATTGGAGTTGTTGTTCTTCCCAGTATTGAGGAGGAAAGTATTGCAATTGATCTTGGTGAGGTGGTTGCTGAGCGACGTATGATGTCATAGCCAATGGAACACTAGGTTGTGGAATAGGTATTTGTTGAGGGTAATAGTATTGTGGTTGTGGGGTGTGCGGTTGTGGCATGGGTATCTATTGGGGATGAGCCTACTATAATGGTTGGGTCATAGGAGGTGATGACCAAGAAGGAGGAGGTATAAAGAATGTAGGCCCCATAGATAATGGTGGAGGTATCGAAACTGATGGTGCAGGAGGTGGACGAGATGAAGTGTCAAAGGATGGCACCTATCTCTATCCTGATGGATGAGATGTGGGAAAACTAAACTATGTGGAGTACCCTAGGGGAATAGGGGTATAGGCTATGGGTCTTGGTCCATAGGTGGGAAGAGGATCAGCAGTTGGAGCCTGAAAAGGAGGAGGAGGGGGTAATCTGAAGGTGGATGTAGCCAAAGGTGGAATGGAAGATTGGGTAGCATACCCTCCCGTTACCTGAGATGTAGATGAGAAGGATGAGGAGAAAGGAGGATAAGCTCCCAAAGTAGGAGCTTGGGGAGGTGGAGTGATGAATGTGTTCACTCTAGATTGGGTGTTTGTGGTTGGTTGATGTTGTTGGTATTGCATTGGTTGCGTTTGAGGAGGTGGTTGGGACAAATCCTCAAAGGATGGGAAAAATAGTTGTTGGGAAGAAGATGGTTGTGACTCTTGGGAAGAGTGTGGGTGTGATGGTGGAGGTGGTACTTGCTATTGTTGCAAGGGGGTTGTTGTGGTGTAGATTGGAAGGATGGCATCTGGGTGCCTAGTGTGGATGAGGAGGGGTCTAAAATCATCCCTATGGTAGGGGTAAAATATTCAACCTGAGGGTGAGTACGGTTTAGTAATGAGGAGTCATTCTCAAATAGGGATTGAGATAGGCTCTGAAAGAAAGGGTGTGCGAAGGTAGGAGACATAGGTGGGGTCTCCTCTTCTATGGTGAATAGAGGAGGGGATGTCCTAGAGTAGTGTAGATCACATGGTCATAGAATGTGGAAGGTGGATTAGGCAATGATGAAGGGGAAGTAAGTGGATGGTCTTATTTGAATGAAGTGGCAAGGGCTTCACTCGAAGTGGATGTCTCACCTTGAGACATCGTGTGTGTAACGTGGATCAAATCCTATGAGCAGATCAGGTGTGCATGTGGATTTCCCCTTTGTGAGTGAAGGAGGAGGGGTAGACTGACTAGAAGTGGTGCTAGAAGCCTCCTCTATATGGTGTGCTTGCTCATGCACTCGACTATGGGTAACAACAGGCATGATGGTGTATATCATGTCATGAAGCTTCAAAACTACACAAAGACTGAGGTTTGAGGTTCTAGATGTGATGTGTAAAGGGGTTTTGAAGCAACCCTATGAATTTTGGACTCAACTTGTAACTAAGATGAAAGCAAAGAAGTAACAGACTGTAGATAGCTGAACAAAAATGTGTTGTGTGGTGAAATGTGCTAAAACTAGTTTGTGATCATGCAAACAACGTGAAACTGGAGTCAGTTCTAAATGCATAAAATAAAGTGTTTTGTTCATTTGAGTGTGTTTTGATGTTGAAAATATACTTCCTAGATAATATCATAGGCAGTGGGGTGAATACTCTAGAAAATCAAGAGTGTCATCGGTATAGAACCTCCTACAACACCCAAATATGCATAGAATAGAACAATATCATGACGTGCAAATGGTGACCTGTATGGAAGGCACAGTAAAATGATAACCTATGGGGGGAGAACTCAAAGTGCTAAAATGAGCTCACTATATCCTCTCACAAGAAGAGGTGGCACTATTTGAGACCTGCTACTAGCATACCCATGCTTTCGCTTCACCCTCGGGTGGGCTTAGTCAATAATGATAGTTACCATGTTCACGAATTATGTAAGCCTTGTGAACGAAGGCATCTAATCCTATCCCACTCTGAAGGTTACTTATGGTGATGAAATCCAGAAGCCCAATCTCAAAAGTGGGGGATTTTCTGGTGATGAAGTCCAGAAAACCACTCTTGTGGGGTTGCTAGGTGTCTAGGGGGGTGAGATGGTGGAGGGTACAACTCCTACCACACCAGTCTCTAACGATGGATTGGGGATGAAGTCCAATCTCACCATTTGTTTTGAACCATGTGTGTGTGTGGGTTTGAGTTTTCTAACGATGATGTATAAAGCAAGAAATCTAACTAAATGCCTTTTTGAAATGAAATCTAGCCCTAGATGCACTTTTTGGAAGCAAAGCTAGTCCTATTGCCTTTTTGAAAAGAAACTAGGATATATGCTTATGAAGTAAACAAGCAAACCAAACAAAGCATGTGATTGTCAAAGAAGTGAGAAATCTAAGCTAAAGATAAGAAAGGAATGTGAAATTTACTTTTGTAAAAAGGAAATGATTCACTATCATAAGGAAATGTAAGAAGGAATTTGAAAATCTAATCTAGATACAAGAAAGAAATGGGAAAGTGATTGTTGGTACAAAAAGATATTTGAAATTTGCCTTAATGAAATGTACAAAAGAAAAGTGTAAACCCTAATCCTAAATACAATTTTGAAAAGGAAATTTGAAATGTACTTTCAAAAGAAATTGATAGAATGATACAAAAGGAGAAATAGAAATCTATTTAAAGTGTGATTTGAGAAAAGAAATAAGAATGTCCTTGAAAAGTAAATAAAATGAACTTTCTAATTTAACGTAGGTTTTTGAAAAGAATTTTGAAAGAGCTAGGTATTGTAAGAAAAATGGCTTTACAAAATTATGATTTACCAAAAAGAATGACTAGAAACGAAAGCCTATTCTAATCCCTTAAGCAAAGAGGGATGTAAATCTGATTTCTATACAAAAAGATAAATATAGAGCAACTAACCTAAATGTTCTTGACATGATAAGTGCATTGAAACGAGAGATTCATCGAATGACATGATGCATTTGCTAGTGAAATTTTCATTGCAATAAAATGATAGAACAGAGAGGAAAAAGGGAATACCTGATTCCTTTTGCTCCAGATGGATTTGTCTATCTTTTTATTGACCTCTACAAGTTTGAGGGTTTTTGGAGTATTTATGCTCAATTCGTAGGGCAGGGGGTGAATTGGATCTGGATTCGTAGGTCGGGGGTGAATCAGATCTAGGAGCCTAAAACTCCTATTCTGAGGGCTTGAGGGGGTTGTCAGGGCTTCAAGGGTCTCTGTGATGTCTGGATATGGTACCTACAACAAGACAAAAATAGCAAATTGTGTTAGATTCATGATAAAACTAGTCTAGCACAATCCTTTGTGGGGGTCCCACCGGGCATGCCAGAATGAAACGTACAAAATTTTCAATTGATAAAACATAAATACACAATACATGCAAATGCTTAGAATATTGTTCTTTATTCATGATAGAAATCCTTTAGTGTTACAAAGGAGGATTATCCTTAATCTTTCTTTCACAAATGTACAATAAATCTGATGCTGTCTTTTGGGCTCCTCAATGTAGGTGGGCTTCATGTGTAATGTGGGCCATCGATAGTTGTATTTGTTGATGTTTCCTCTTTGCACCTATTTTATGACCTACAAAAGAGGGTTAGTGTGTTTGGGGGCTTGCCTTGGTCAGGCCCCATGTTGATAAAAGACAATGAAAATTGGAAGGAAAACTATACTAAAATGCAATAAAAATAGCATAGAACATCATAAAAACATGAAATGGAGTATACCTGATTGATTTGGGGAGAAAAACCTTCTGTAGGGTCAACTCGTAGGTCAGGGGGTGAACTGGAAGCCAGATTCATAGGTCGGGGGCGAATTGAGTTGTAAGTACTTTCTGTTGGAGATCCTTGTTCGGATGGGCTCCTCAGGTGTTGCTATGTTGTTTGTATGGTTTAGATGTCTTAGATTGCACTTCTATCCAAATTTCTACAGAGTTTTTGTAGACTAACTAAAAGGGAGAGAGAGAGATAATGAGGGATTTGGTCTCCTATTTATAGGAAAATCCAAGGTGTAGGGGGTGTGGTTAGGAGTACTAAACCCTAAGGTAAAGTCCTAAGGTGGTTAGGTTAGGGTTTATGAGGTGTCATTCCTACATTCCCTAAAGAAATATCTCATCCTCACACATGTGTGAGGAGAGATTAGGGTTTACTAGGGTTAGGTGGTCCCTAGGTTAGATGAGGGTTAGGTTAGGGTTTCCTAGGAAATATCCTAACTAACTTGGTGCACACACATGTGGGAGGGAATAATTAGGACTAATTAGGGTTTAGGAACCTAATTAACCTTTTTAATCCAAAAAGTGCACTTAAGTGAAGTGACTTTAAAATTAGAATTGCAATTAACTTAATTAAGACTTTTTGGGAACTAATAGTCCCGTGGGGTCCTAATTAGGTCTAGGAAGGGCTTAAGTTGCCTTAGGTAACTGATAGGTAGTCTCTTGATGGATAAAAGGTGGTTGTGACATGGATTATGTAGTTTAGTAGGGTTTCGTGCCTATAGACCGATGAGATGGCCTACATAGGTCTACGAAAGGTCTACGATGGCCTACACTGATCTAGAGCGGTCTACGCTAGTCTAGAGTGGTCTACGCTAGTCTGGAGTAGTCTACAATGGTCTACAATGGTCTACGCTGGTCTACAATAGCCTAGAGGTGTCTAGGATGGTCTATGCAAACCTACAAGTGTCTTGATGGATCTACAAGTACGTAGAGGTAGACATGTGCGACTTTTGGGTGTCTACAAATTGTTTTAGAATTAGTTTGGGATGGCAGTTGTAAATATTGTGATTCTTCAAAAACTACTTTGGAATGGTTTTGGCATGCATTATACAGCCCTCCCCATTTATTTTTTGGTTGTTCATTCATGTTCGTTCATATTTCATTGTTCATTATTTGATGCACTGATATATAATTCATGGAGTATTGATTGTTGAGTTACATGTTGTTCATTGTGATAATTGTTATGGTTGTGAGCAATGTCAATGGCTATATTGTATAGGATTACTCATAATCTATATATTACAATAATTCTTCTTATTTCCTTACCCTTATGAATTCCACCATACATTCTGGTTGTTGCAGGTTGTGTAGTTAATGTTTGATGCATAACTTGGCATGTTAGATGGATGGAATTGCATTATGAATGATCCTGGTTATTTTCTAGACTTGGTGTGAGTAATGGAATTTATTATATGAATAATTACAGTCGTACCCTAATGTTTCCAGGTAGTTGTATGATTTATGTAATTGCCCATGATGAATACTATTCATTGTTATTGAATTATGATTTGCATATTAGGAAGAATTGGAGGAATTGACATAGAGAATCATCCTCAAAATTATCTTGGAAGGAATGATGATGAAGGCTGATAGATCTAAGAATTAGTTGCATCAAGGGTTTGTAAAAATTGTACAAGTATTGTACCAAATCATACAAACAGTTTTTTTACCCAATTTGGTAACAAAGTTGCAACCCAAAACCTACCAAATAAGGAAATATTGCTAGTTTGGAGAAATTGATTACAAAACCTGTTTCGGTGAATTGGTTGAGTACCAAATCATACAAGGTGTAGTTTTGTATGATTTGTATTGTATAACTATACGATTTTGTGACCATACAAGCTATTTTGACAAATTGACATAAGTGTGCGATGGGGACCATATAAGTTGTATGATTTATACAAGTTGGATTTTGAGACTTTGATCATCCTTTCCAGAGCTTCCAAATCACCTCCTTTCTAGGAATACTACATCGCTAGCTCTAAAAATTCCATAAGAAGAGGGAATCCATAATAATTATTAGAATAAGTTCAATATACTTTCTTCAAATCCAAAGAAGAAGAAGAAATCCCTTATGATAAAGGAAGGGACAAATAGAAGGGAGAAAAAGAGAGGGAAGGTGGCAAGCAAGTAGAACTAGTTTAGGGGGAAGAAAAAAGAGGACCAATGCTTAGAATATAGCATGTGGAGGGGAGATTAATACTATAATTTCTTAACCAAGGTTAGAAATATAATAGGACACACACAAATCACACCTTAACCAGTAAGCTTAAACAATCTTAAACAAGAGTTTTGGCCTGCTCTGGAAGAATCTTATCAGAACACAAAGATCTATAGGGTTAGGAGCATAGGATAAAAGAATGAAAAAAAAATGTGGAATATAAGGTGACCATGGAGGACACAATATCCATCAAGAATACAGTCTTAGCATTCCAAAATAATACAAATTATTGATTCTTATCTCAATTATTTTCCACCTTAGAGGATGACTCAATGATTAATGGGAAATTCAAAGGATATCTACACAAATTCATGAAGGATTTGGAATCCCTTTCTATGGATGCAAAAGGGAGGTCAGGTGTCTAATTTTGGGATGGAAAAAATAGCTTGTCAACTTGTAAATACAAAAAAAAAATTATTGAAGAATAGTCATAAATTGGATGAAGGGCACTCATTGATTTTAATTCTGATTTATGAACAAATGAAAAGTGCAAAGGTTTTGCTTAACTCAATATCACATAGAGAATTAAATACAATAGTAGATTCTCTATCCAAAGAAGGAATCCATGTGGAACAAGGAAAAAAGGTATTATGGGATACAAGGGATGGAACTTGTATGCCAACTATAATCAGGTCTAGTCATGACCCTTAACTTGACTCTTATGTTCAACCAAGAAAGTAAAATATAACAATGTTTCAAAAACATTATGGAAATTCATTGTACCTTCTCAAAAGTAGAAGGGAAAGAAAATTTTAGTTTTGAAAATATTTTTATAGATCTTAGAGAAGGTTAATTCTTGAAAAGTATAAGACTTGTGAGGGCTTATTAGATATTGTATGAATTCCAAGTGCATCTACACATTTCAATTTCATTCTCTCTCAGAATAGAAATTATGTTTTCTTTGGAAAAAAAATATTTAAACAAACTATACTATTATAGACAATATTATGACAAGATTTTTCATCACAATGTGAGAATTTGAGTTTGGTTGTGGAAGCATAGTATTGTGTCCTATTTATTGTTGCTTCATAATGCATTGGAACATTATTTAATATTTATTTTATTTTTTAATAGGCTACATGTGGCTTCAATGAGAGGACTCTTCCATAAAAATGTTACATCTATTATTAGGTCAAATAGATCATATCCAACTAAATGTATTTTTGTCTCCCTAAATTGTTATTTTACCTCAATAAAATCCTTGATATCACTTCCATTGTCATTACCTTCTAAATTTTGAATTTTGTAAAGGAGATCGACATTATGATTGGTTATATCATTTACAACCTCATTTGCTTCCCTATAGATACTATGGTATTTCCAAGATACTATGTATATAAAAAATTGAATCACATCTATTTTATCAACAAAAATAATAATAATTTGTAAATTCCTTCAGTTGAAATATATCTCCTTTCAAGAAATCGGTTCAAATGGATACTGGTGGAAGGAGGAGCGAGCGATGGTTTCGACGATCGAAGACCGAAACCCTGAGAAGCAGGTTTCGTAGGAGGAAGAAGCCCGCAACGCCACGACGACGACAGGGTTTGACTGGAGTGCAGCTAAAAATGGAGCCTCCCACAGCGACATTGAACGGGGGAAAAAACCTCCCGATAAATTGGGCGGACCGAAAAAATCTTACGCAGAATGTTTGCAACAAAATCCTAGACTGCCCCCTAGCGGATCGATGGATTTCATTCTGCAAGGCAGCGATGTGTTGTGCCCTAAACACCTCATGGAAGATTATGCATCTCGCGATTCCTTCTCATTAGTGGGAAAGTTCGTAGGAGGGCGCCCAGACATGGATGCGATTCGACGGTGGGCTACTTCGAAATGGAAAGTTATGGGAAATTTGGGTCTTTCGACAATGACCAGAGGTTTTTTTATGATTCAGCTGAATACCCGGGAGGATGCAGAGCGTATTCTTTCTGGAGGTCCTTGGTTCTTCGGAAGACGAAGCCTGTTCCTCAAAAAATGGGAACCAAATTTTGACCCCGACTCTCAGAACATCAATTTCGCTCCCATTTGGGTCCGCCTCCCCAACCTCCCTGCACATTTTTTCTACGAGGATGCTCTCCGAGGTCTGGCTAGGGCTTTTGGAGATTTGGTAGCTATTGACCCAGCTACCCGTGCCAGAACGCGCCTAACCCAGGCCCGCATCTGTGTAAATGTGAATCTGGAATCGCAACTTCCAGATCACCTCAATCTTATATACGAGGATTTCAGGCGAAGGCAACCGCTGATCTTCGAAAACAAACCTACTTTTTGTCCATATTGTCAGTCGCAAGGGCACCTCCCTTCTCAATGCCCTAAGCACAGAAACCCTAATGAAGATTCCCAGCCAAGTGGGCGTCCGCAGCTAAGAACCAGTCAGAAGGAAACTAGCAGTCAATGGCAAGCCAGGAGGAATGCGCAGCAGAACCAACCGCTTCAAGATCAAGCTCAAGCTCTCCAAAAGGCAAGTTCCTCTTTCACCACTGCTAATAAATTTGATTTACTTAAATATTCTGGAACCAATGAGGTCTTTGAACAAGGTGAAATTCCTGTCCCTCCATCCCCAAAACATATCAATTCCCCTCCGGGGCCCCCTGACCCCATGCCCATTCAGAATATTCCATGTTCCCCCCTTCAGGAGCAGATCCCCAAGTCCAACAATGTCCCCCAGAGCCCATCACAAAAACCCCTCCGGTCATCGTTATCCACAGCCCTGTACCCACCCCTTGAAGAGTCTGGCTTTCCGACTTCCCTATCCTCCTCTATCGATGTCAATTCTGATAGCGATCAGGCCGCCCCAGAATCCCCTGACCATCGAAGTCCCAAACAAACTCGCAGCTTCAGAAGGTCCCAAATGGATGTGGGAGCAGACAGAAAGAAAGGTAGGCCTTCCGACGCTGAACGCCAAAATCGGGACACAACCGAGGATATAGCAAATGGTACGCAGAGAACCCTGTTCCAAGAAAATGTCAGTTCTATCAAGGATGAAAACCAAAGACCCAAACCCCCTGCACAACAAGGCAAAGGGGGCAAGAAAACCTCCAAAAGTTCCAAATGAAAGTCCTCTCCTAGAATGCGAGAGGACTGAATGGGGCAGCCAAGCAGAGATTGGCTGCAGCCATGCAGAGAGATTACAACCCCACAATTTTTCTCATTCAAGAAACTAAATTGGACAATCAACTTTCACCTAGGATAGCCAAAATCATCTGGAAAAATTGTGATTTTGTCTACTCCCCAGCTTCTGGCACTGCAGGTGGGCTCTTGTGCCTTTGGAACCCATCCGTAGTCGAGGGTAGATTTATTTCTGGTCATGACAGGCTGTCTAATATCCTGTTTCATGACCTCAGCTCCCAGACTTCTTGGATTATGTCCAACATCTATGCTCCCAATACTGCTCTAGGAAGAACGATGTTGTGGAACACCCTCACCCAGATGAGACAGGCCTTTGCCAATATTCCATGGGTTCTAGCAGGGGATTTTAACTCCCCTCTTCAATTCTATGACAAGAAGGGAGGAAATGCAGTTACTAACAGGGATATAAAGGACTTGAGACAGTTTGTTGATAGTAATGCCCTTATGGATGTTTCGATTCAAGGCCTCAGGTTCACTTGGAGTAACAGACGGATGGGAAACAATCTTATCCAAGAGCACCTTGATCGGGTGTTGCTCTCCCAAGAAGCCCTCCCCCTCTTCGGTGATGCCAGTCTGCAGGCTCTCCCAAAGATTGGGTCTGATCACAGCCCGCTCCTCTTCGAGACTGGTAGCAAGCCTCAGTTCAAGACCCCTTTTCGGTTTGAATCCATGTGGACTCACCACCCGGATCTCAAAAATCGAATAGCAGAATGGTGGCAGGTAAGCTTTCCAGGGACAACCTCTAACCAGTTTATGCAAAAACTCAGATGGGTCAAAGAGAATCTCAAAGTCTGGAATAGAGAAACCTTCCAAAACATCTTTGAAACCAAGCAGAACATCAAAACCAGATTAGGGCAAATTGAGGATAGTTTTCAAAGAGGCCAGGGTGATGACAGTCTCAGAAGTGAAGAGAGGATACTGCTCTCTGAATACCACAACACCCTGAGTAAGGAAGAAACCTTTTGGCACCAAAAGTCGAGACAGCTCTGGCTCAGGGAAGGAGACTCCAACTCCAAGTTTTTTCACATATCCACTCTAAGGCACAGGGGCTGTAACAGGATTAAAAGCCTTACTAAGCAGGATGGGACCCTTATCTCTAATATCCACCACATCAGGGATGAAGCCGTCAGCCACTTTAAAGACCTCCTTGCCTCCCCCCCACTTCCTCCCCCATGGCCATGGATTCCCTGCTTGAGAACATTTCCAATACCATTCTCGATGAAACCAATGAGTTCCTCCTCAGCCCCCTATCCCACAAAGAAATCCACCAAGCCCTCTTCTCAATGCAGCCTGACAAAGCTCCCGGACCCGATGGCTTTTCCCCAAGGTTCTTCCAAACCTTCTGGGACATTGTGGGACCTGACCTGTGCCTGGCCATCTCTGACATGCAGAATTCTAGATCCATTCCCAGAGACATTAATTCCACTTTCCTGGTCCTCATCCCCAAGGGGTCCAATTCCCAGTCTCTGTCTGATTATCGGCCCATCAGTCTCTGCAATGTAATCTACAAAGTTCTGTCCAAAGCCCTGGCCAATAGATTCACTGGGATCCTTCCTACCATCATTGACCACTGCCAGGGAAGTACTGTCAAAGGCAGAAACATCTTGGATGGGGTTATCACCATCCATGAGCTGATCCACTCTGCCTACAATGCTAACTCTGCTTCCTTCTTTCTGAAACTTGATATGAATAAGGCCTTTGACCGAGTGAATCGAGAATTTCTGTTCAAAATCCTCCTCAAATTTGGTTTCCATGAATCTTGGGTAAATCTGATTTCTAATTGTGTCTCTTCTTCTTGGTTCTCGGTCCTGGTGAATGGGTCCATTGCCGGATATTTTCCTAGCACCAAGGGGCTAAGACAGGGGGACCCTCTTTCCCCCATCCTCTTTATCATCCTGGCGGAGAGTCTCAGCATAACCATTAAGAATGCTTGTCACAGAAACTTGATTTCTGGTATCAAGGCAGCCTCAGGTTTAAATCCCATCACCCACCAACAATTTGTGGATGACACCTTGCTGACAACTAAAGCTTCAGTCTCTGAAGCCAAAAACATCAAGGGTATTCTCAATCTGTATGAGGAAGCAGCTGGGCAAAAGATCAACTACACCAAAAGTAAGCTTCATTTCATCAGCACCCCTGCTAGACGACAGGCCAAGATTGCGAGCATATTGGGGTGCTCCATTGCTGATTTTCCAACATCTTATCTGGGCCTACCCATGTTCAAGGGGAGGCCTCAACAAAAAATGTGGAACAATGTCACTGACAAGATTCATAAGAAGTTGGCAGGATGGAAGGGGGCCCTACTCTCCAGTGCAGGCAAAGCGACTTTGGTCAAGTCGGTCCTACAGAGCATCCCCACCTACTTTTTGTCAGTGTTCAAAATCCCTGTTGCGGTAGGAGAAGCTATTGAAAAACTCCAAAAATAGTTCCTGTGGTCGGGTAATGCTAATCACAAGAAGTTTCACTTAGTAGCCTGGAACAAAGTCTGCTCTCCTAAAGACATGGGAGGTCTGGGATTGCGACGTATAACCATCACAAATCAAGCCCTCCTGGCTAAGCAGGCTTGGAAGGTGGTTACAAATGCTAAAACAGAGTGGGTGACCATTGTCAAAAGGAAATACCTGCAACAACACTCATTCCTTGAAACAGAGACCCCTTGCTATGGGTCCCACTTTTGGAAATCCATCAGCCACACTAAGCAGCTGGTTCAACAGGGATCTTGGTGGCAACTAGGAGATGGTAAGACCATCAATTTTTGGGAAGATGCATGGGCCAAAAAAGAACCACTCATCAGTGATCCCAACTTAGCCCCCATTAAGCACCTCATCGATAGGAAGTATGGAGCTCATGTTGTCGATTTCATCACTTCTGACCAAGGATCCCACGGTTGGAAAAAGGTTCAGTTTAGAATTAAGAATGATGTGATTAACAAAGGCCTCGCCACTCTCATGGACATCTTCAAAGCTAACTTCATACCCCAGACCCTGAAGGAGGATGAACGTTGTTGGAAGGGGTCGAGTGATGGGGAATTCACGGTCAAAACTGCTGCCCAGATGTTAGAAAACACTTTTATTGGCACCAAGAAAGATGACAGCCAGACTCTAGCCAAGAGTGTGTGGCTCAAGCTGTTGATCCCAAAAGTGGCACATTTTTGCTGGCTTGCTGCTCATAACAAAATTCTGACCACTGACAACTTGATTCGTAGAGGAATTATAGTCCCCAATAGGTGCTACCTCTGTACTAAAGCTTGGGAATCCACACAACATCTCCTCCTGGACTGCCCCTTTGCCGATAATGTGTTATCCATTTTGATCAACAAATTCCAGGTCTGCTGGACCCGACCCAAGACTGTTGCTGAAATGTTCATTCAATGGCCAGGAATTTTCAAAAACTCTAGACTTCGATTCCTATGGAGTTCCATGCTTCACCATGCGGTCTGGAAAATTTGGTTGGAACGTAATAACCGCATATTCAAAGAGGATACCAAGAATCCGGAAGATGTTGTCAACAGAGCACTATCCCTAGCTATCAAAAATAGTAGTCTGATTTCGTGCGAAGAGGTTCCCAACTATGGGTTGGAATCCCTTCTTTTTGCTTCCCTTAAGATTCCCACAGACTGTAGCAGAATCCAGAAGACTGGTAACTCCCGAACCCTGGCTAAATGGACCCCTCCCCCGCAGGGATGGCTCAAAGTCAACTTTGATGGTGCTTCAAAGGGAAATCCAGGGAGAGCTGGGGCAGGAGGTGTCATCAGAGACCACACAGGAAGCATAATCAAAGCATTCTCAAAAAATTTGGGGACCCAAACCAATAATTATGCAGAAGCTAGAGCCCTATGGAGGAGCATCATGGAAAGTAGAACCTTTCCCAAGCCAATCATCTTTGAAGGTGACTCATCTGTGATTATTGGCCACATTACCAACAACAGCTCAGGGGGGAAGAACATTCAGAATATAATTCAGGAGTGCCAATTACTCCTCAACAACAACCCCCAAAGTCAGATCAACCATGTTCTTAGGGAAGCCAACAAAGTGGCTGACATTCTCGCTAACAAAGTTGTTAATCAGTCAAACTTGATCGTCTGGGAAGAAGATTTCCCTCAAGAAGTTATCTCCCAAGCGAATCAGGATGTGGAAAGTTGACTCTCTGTTAATCAGGATGACGCTGCTCGACAGAAAAAGAACAAGAAATCCCAGTAACCTGAGAGGATGTCGGATAGACAGGTGGACTGTCTGGTGTATGTCCTTCAGCTGTATCTTTTTGTTTTGTGTCCCTTATCTTAAGGGTTGTCTTTCGAATATAAGATATGTTGTATGTGGTGGAATTGTATTTGGTAAGCTGGTTTTTGGTTGTTGCCAATGGAGGCCTCAGGTGTCTCATTTTGCTACTGATGTAATAGGGACGGGACCCTTCAACCCGTAAAGCAATAAAATATTTTTTACCTACCAAAAAAATATATATCTCCATCCTTTTTTAAAGGTAATCCTAATCTCTATAGGATGTGCATTAGCATTTATATAGTTTTTTTTTTTTTATATTCCATATGATTTTTTGTAGGTAAGGAAAATGTTCCCTTCATTATTTCAAATAAAATATACTTGGCTATGTTTCTTAAGGTTTTCTTTAGAAGCACCATCAAAATTAAGTTTGATAAATCCAACTCCTATACAATTCCATTTTATGTATATTAAGATATATCCTTTCCATTAATTACATTTTCACACATCATATCCTCATGTATATTCAAATCCTACAGTCAATAGGCTAGCATGTTTTTTTCCACTCTAGGACATCCTATGATGAGCACCATGCTAGTCAACATTATGCAAGATAGACAACAATATGAATCAAAACTTGACTATTAATTTGAGATTTATTTAAAAACTTTATACTACTTTCAAGCCACAAATTCCAAAAAATAATGATAGGGTCAATCCTCTACATTATGTTTAATTTTTTAGCTTAGAATAGTTAATCCAACATTTCATCAACTCCTTCAATGTCAATGAAGAAACTCAATAAATTTTAATTTTTTGAAAACATAACCCCAATTTATGGAATAAAAGGGCCAATAAGAAAGTAAATCATCTTTTGTTTCTAGCTCCTTACAAAAAGATAACCAAAAATATCCATGATATTTGGTTCTTTACAAAGTATCACTTATAGGAATTTAACTTTGGACCACTAACCAAATATTTATTGCTAAGGTATATCGAGTACCAAGAGACCAAACATATCAAATGGAAGTGCTTATGAGTAGGAAATATTAATTACTCCAAATTCTTAATTGCCAACTTGATTGAGTACGTCATCTCTCTATAGATTCTAAACTAACTCATATTTTTGTTAAAAAGGTAAATAGAACTATTGAGCATGTATTGAAGCTCATCCATTGAATTTTTGAAGTCCTCTTCCTTAACCAAATTTCTAGTATAAATCCAAAATTTAGAATTATTATTACCATAATTATAATTTTATGTTGTTGGATCACTACAAGCCAAATAGGTCAAAGCCAATGGTTTTTATTTTGGATAAAAACAATGTCATATTTTAAAGCAATTTCTAGAAACAAATGAAATCAAACATTACCTAGTATTGCTTAACAAAAGGAATAGAATTAATGAAAATAACATAGAATATGATGGGATGTCCATGGACACCAAATAAAATTCACTAAATAAAATAAATTTACACTCCAACCAATGGCCGAAAATGTTGCTATGAGGAGGTATTTATACCCATATATTATAGTTGTAGGTCAAGGTTTTGAGATCTCAAGAATAAAATATTATAAAAAAATACAAAAGCACATTTTTCAAGGTTTACATGGGATCAAAGGGAATAAATAACAAATACAAGTACAAATAGTTAGTTGCAGCCTCAAAATAATATTAACAACCACATATTCCAACATCCCCATTTAAGTTAAACAAGGGATAAATAAAAAAAAACCCTTACTTTGCCTCCCCCTTAAGGGACACTTTCTAATTCCAAGAAGCTCCTACATGCATACAAAGTAATCTTGAGCATGACCTTAGTCAAGATATTTGTTTCCTTATATTGGATCTAGCATCCCATGGACATGAAGCCATCTCATAAAGTGCATCTATTTTTCAATGTACTTTATTTATTAATGGAACACCAAAGTCTTTTTGATCAAATAGGAATCCCCAAAAATAATGCAATATCATCTCAAAGATGTAATGAAGCCATGACTTTATATCCTAAATTATAGTAGAGGAGCTACTGGTGATGAGAAGATCATCAACATGTAACACAATCACTAGAGTTTACTCATCATAATGTTTAATGTAAACATCATGTTTAGCCTCACATAACTGAAACCCATACATTAGAAAAAAAAATTATGAATCTTATCATACTATGCATGAGGAGTTTGATTGAGTCCATACAAGGACCTAGTCAGATGATAAACCAATAAAGTGGATCAAAACTAGATCTCCTCTAAAATATCCCCATGTAGAGAGGCACTCTTCATGTCCATCTGATGTACCTTCTAGGCATAGGAGGCAACTATGAAGAGAATCATCCTGACTAATTCCATCCTAGCCACTTGTATAAAAACTCTTGTTATAGTCCAATCCTTCATATTCTTCTCTACGTAACCATACAATGTGTATTTAGTCTTGTAGATCAATTTGCAACCAACAACATTCTCTCTTCTAGAATAGGGACCAACTTCCAAGTCTTGCTCTTCATCAATACCTCATAATATACCAACATAGCATCTTCCCATTTTGGCTTATCCTTATCCTAATAACATAATAGGATCATAATAATGATCTACCCTAGAAATTAATGCTCATGAAGGAACCTTTCAATGTTGCTCAAGAGATAAAATAGGTTGAGCATCATTCAAAAGCATTTTAACCCACTTGGGAGTTGGATAAATCAAAGAATCATGTGTATCCTATGATAACTCAACATAAAAAGCTAAAACTAAAGAATCCAATTAATTACCACTCACCTCATTATGCAATAATTAAGCATTCTAAATTGATGTGTATTGCTCATCCTTCCCTACTTCTACAGAAGAAAAATTTGCTTGTGGTTCTACCCATGAAGGGGTCAAATTCATTAAAAAAATCTCTTGAGGCATATGAAAAAGAGGAATAATATGCTCTAAAAGTATTAGAGACAACCAAAACCTTATAATAATCTATTCAATTTGGAAGAGGAAAAGGGTTAGAAGAATCAGTATCCAAAATTTTAGATGGAGGTATGAAAGGAGTACCTAGAAGAACCTCATCAAAGATGATATCTTTGGATCAAAACCTCACATCTCTGAGGATCATAAAGATGATATTATTTAAGGTTTCAAAATACCCCATGAAGGTATATATGACTCTTTGGTACATCCTCCTTATAAACATCCTTGGGTATGTGAGCCCATGTTGAAGACCGAAAGATATGAAATTAAGACATATTTGACTTATCCCCTATTAATCTCTCAAGAGGTGTTATGCCTTGGACTTCCCTAGTGGGAATTTTGTTGATAATTTATGCATACAAGTGACAACCTTACCCTATAACTTATGATCAATCCCCTTGGCATGAATCATACATCATTCTATTTCCATGATTAACCTATTGTTTCTTTCAATAACACTATTCTATCCAAGAGTATACTTAATAGTCCTCTAATATGAAATCCCATGAGAAGCTAAAAATTTGTGAAAAGTATAGATAACATATTCACCACCCCATCTATCCTTGGGTATTTTTATCCTATCTAGCTAGTTTTCAATAAGGGCCTTGAAGATTGTAAATTTCTCAAAGACATTGTCCTTAGTGTGAATGGTGTACAATCACATATATCTAGAGAATTAATCAACAAAAAGAAAGAAGATCCTATTTTTTAAGAGAGATGGCATACACATACATCAAAAAATATCACTATGTATGATCTCTAATGGATGATATTCTCATATTGCAATCCCTTTTTAAACTGTCTCAATATGATGCTTTCCTAAAATACACCACTAGCATGCACTACTTAGAGGGGATATGTGTGGAAGCCCAATATCCATCTGATATTGACTCATGTATCTCAAAGAACCATAGCTAATATGTCCAAGCCTAGGATACCACTTCTTACTCTCATTCTTAGCATAAGCAATAAACAAAACACAAATTTCTAGAAAGAATAGTAGAAGAGGTAGGTCTTTTTGCCAAATTATTCATGTGGTCAATCTCATCATACTAACCAGAATATATAATTTTAAATCCATTGTCTATATCCTTAATTACCCATCTATCAATATAAAAATATACCTTCTTATTTGTATGAGTAATACAATAAATAGATAAAAGGTTAGGGATAGTATTAGGAACACAAAGTATCTCATCAAATGGAAAATATTAAATATTTTTTTGATAGGTAAAATTGTTTAAGTGTAGGGTTTAAATGAGCCCCAAATCGAAGTACATAAACTGGTAGCTAAAAAAATATCATAATATAACACAGGCATGCATATTGGCCAGCAAAAACTTGAAGAAAATGTTCCAAACAACAACAGAGAAGGTTGGATGGATGCTTAATGTCAGAAACACAAAAATGTAGTCTGAGAAATACCCACATAGGAATTGCTTAAGAGAAGTAACTATCTAAAAAATTTGTAAAGGAGCTATGATAAAAACCCATGGAGGGGAAGCTCATAAAAGATCCATAAAAACTATAATAGATATCATGGGCTAAGATGTAGGTAGCGACTCATGATCAATAGCAACACCCTTCCACTTGAAAATATTCAAATAATTTGGGAATCCCTGGAGCTCAAGTTTCCAATTATGATGATCTCTTCACATCGCTCACCCTTTTCCTGGTAGTTCTATCACCTTAACCATCAGCTTAACAGTAACTCTGAAATGGAGGTTACGCACAACAACATAACCATTATTCCATGAAATGACAAAGGCTTCAATGATATCTTGCTCAACCCCTTTGAACTTGCTTAGAAATAGAATGAGACCATGAGCTTCCAGAAAGGTGTGAGATAGGGGATCAAGTTGAAGGGTAGATGGCTCAAGCAGGGCCATATTGGCAAGACTTGTTGGACATTTTGAGTTCATTTAGTTTTCATTGATGTCAAGGTGAAAATTCATCATTAATACCATGGAGCACACCATCTTCAATACCAGGAACAATGTGAAGAATTGCAGAATAAGTGGGAAAAATAATATTTTATGAGGGTTTGTGGTAAACCCATTATGGAAGATTAAATTATTTTTATTAAGACCACTTACATTTCGAGATGGAAGTTAAAATTTGAAAATACCCATGATGGCAGAATAATATCCAATGGAGTACAAGTTAAAGGTTCAATTTTAACCCAAGGAAGGCTTTAAAAGCTAAAGTTTATGATTATAATTTATAAAATTTAAATTCCTTAGAATTTAAATAATTTATAAATTTCAAAGGTTTAAATGTGCTCACATCATTAAAAATTATAAAGCACCATTTATAAAACATAAATTTGTTTTAATACATCGATGTCATTGAGAATATTGGAGCGATGACTTTCAAAGCCTATGGAGGAATCATGTATAAATGGTGGCCAAAATACTTTTGAATTTATCCCTCATTGATTTGATTAATGTGACTAAGGTGAACTATTTTGTGCAATTCGTTGTTCGGTTGAGGAAGAAGACAAAAATGTTTTTGTCTTATGCGCCAAGTTTAAAATAGATAGGGTTTATTGCTTAAGTACGTTGTACATGGTGGTCCATTGGCAGCGCACATTTTTGTGAAGACGTTGGTGGAGAAATAGCCTATGATTGAATCCTGTGGAGTGGTAGTGCCAAAGGGAAAAGTTTTTGGGTTGCATTTTTTGTTTAGGCACCAGGAGAGGAATAAATTGCATGAAGATATTTTAAGCTCTTAACATGCATCTAGTGCATGTGGTTGTTGAGCCTGCGACTAGGGCGTTCATAGAATCATAGGTTAAGGGTTCAAAATCCACTAAGAGGTAAAGGAAATTTTTGATAATTAATTTGTGCCTAAGGTTTTTGAAAATGATATAGTTGGAGTAATAAGGGTTTGATTGTGTGTTTGATTTTTATTATTGTTGGAGCTATAAGGGTTTAAGAAAGGTTGTTAATTTGATCATTTATTTATACTATTGTGGAGTAATAAGGGTTAATGAGAGTTCCTTTTTTTGATGAGTGATTGGAATTATAAAGAAAGTTGATTTGATATTTATCAAAGTTTCTCTTTTCATTGAATTAAATTAAAGAGGTTTGAATTAATTTTGGTGGATGTTAAGTTTATTTTAGTTGGGAGTTTATAAGGTGTTATTGGATAAATATTTTATGTATGTTGATGATTTTTTTTGAAAGGTGGAGTGATAAGGTGTAATTGAGTATTTACATTATATTGTGAGAAATATTTATCTTCTAACCTATTTGAGATTGGCATAGAAGTTGTTGTGGTTGTGGCATATTTATGAGACCCCTTCATTATCAATAAAAATGTATGAGCACATTCTTCCATAGTTGATTTGATTGATTGGTTTTCTGGAAAATAAGTTTGGAGTGAAAAGGACTTGATTAGGGTTTCCTTTTCAAGAGTGTTTGAGTTAATTTCAAGATTTCATGGAATAAAGAGTTGATGTTTTTTTTTTAAGCTAAAAACCCCTTGCGAGACTGCCTTGGTCTGAGAGACCACAAATAGGGGGTTCTACACCATCAAAGTCACCCGGGAGTCGCCCCCCCCCCCCCCCCCGCCAACATTATCAATCGATTATTTGGATACCCAATTCAACTTTTTTGGTAGGGTGGAGATTTGAACCTGGGACCTCTCTTGAAGGATTTCCCTCTCCTCTCCAACTCACCTACAACACTTGGGTTTAAAGAGTTGATTTTTTATAAGCATTGTTGTTGAAGCCATTGGTTGTGTGAAGAATTTGATTTAGGGTTTTGAAAAAGAACATGAGTATCATTGTTATGTGAAGATTTATTTATAAGCATTGTTGTTGAAGTGAGTTGTTATGAAAAGAACCTGAACTAGGATTTTGAAAAGAACATGAGTATCATTGTTATGTGAGATTTGTTGTTGAGAATTGTTGGAAATATTTTGAGTTGGATGATATATGCTTGGACTAGGGTTTATGAGAAAGGGGTGTTTCATCAAGTGATTGGTTGAATAGAGTTGATTGAGCCTAGTCGAGTGGTTGTGTGAAGTGATTGATCAAGTTCCTTAAAACAAACTATTCTATATTCTATTTTGAGTTGAGAAAGTGATTGAGCATTGAGTGTAGAACATATTGAGTCTCTAACAATTCTCTTTATGTTTCTATGATATTGGACAAGTTCTGTGTGGACTTGTTAAGCATATTTGAGGCAAGTCTTTGAGAAGACTTGTGGACTGATTTTGTGTGAGCTTTTTGTGGAAGCTTACAATACAGATTTGGATAAGTTCTATGTGGACTTATTGAGCAGATTTGGACAAGTTTTGTGTGGACTTGTTGAGCAGATTTGGATAAGTTATGTGTGGACTTATTGAGCAGTTTTGAAAAGTTATATGTGGACTTGTTGAGCAGTTTTGGATAAGTTCTGAGTGATCTTGTTGAGCAGATTTGAGCAAGTTCTGAGTGAGCTTTTTGAGCATATTTGAGCAAGTTTTGAGTGATATTTTTGGGCATATTTGAGCAAGTTCTGAGTGGACTTGTTGAGCAGATTTGAACAAGTTCTAAGTGAGCTTTTTGGTCAAATTTGAGCAAGTTTTGAGTGAGCTTGTTGAGAATATTTGAGCAAGTTTTGAGTGGACTTATTGAGTAGATTTGAGTAATTTATTAGTGGAGTTGTTGAGCATATTTTAGTAGGTTCTGAGTGGACCTATTGAGAATATTTGAGCAAATTCTAAGTGGACCTGTTGAGCATATTTGAGCAGGTTTTGAGTGGTCATGTTGAGCATATTTGAGACAGATATTTGGATGTGACAGAGTAGAGGATAGTAGTCTCTAGTGGATAGGGATCCATCAGCCAGGGCAGTGAAGATAGGTCTTATGATTGGGGACAAGATTCTTCAGTGGAGAGAGATCCACAAGCCAATGCAGTGGAGGTAGTAGTCTTCTAGAGGATCACCAGCCAGAGTAGAGGAGGAGTTCTCTTGTGGATAGAGATCCATGAACTTGATTTAGGGGATTGGTATCTCCTTTGGACATAGGTCCATAAATATTGTAATAGGGAAGGATTCCCAAGAGATTGATTGAGAAAATTTTAGTGAAATATTTTCTCCGTGGAGTAACCCACATTGGGTGAACCATGTAAATTATGGTGTCTCTATTATGTATGGTGTTTTATTCATTGCTTTATTATTGTTTTTGATATTGTTATCTATTCATTGCATAATATTTATTGAGAAAGAAAAGTAAAAAGTGGTCTTATATTGTTCATCCCCCCTCTCATTATAAGCTTGTGTTCTTCAAGAGTAAGGAGAAAGGAAGACCACAGAAGCTTCTTACTTCCTAGAACACATAATGATAAACAAAACCAGATGAAAATGGACTGACACAAACCAAGGATTTAAATATAGAAATTTTTAGTACAATAGATGCCCTTTCCAAAAGTTGAGTTGGTGTGATTGACAGACCACATAATAATTCTCCATAGGGAACCGACATTGGAAAAAAATAGACATAGCACAGGATAGACTTCACACATAATAGGGTTAGGATAGGATTGGGAGTGCCAATTGATTGATATAATGAATCTCAAAATTTACAAGACATAAAATTAAGAATCTCAAGACTTGAAGCATATTGATAATGTTTGATAACATCCAATTGCATAGCCTAGACCTACTCAGGGACTTAACATGCTTGGAGAATACAACCATGAGGTAAACCCATTGATAGGGCCTATCTTGGAACATTGCATACTTCACATAAGGGAAACGAGAGAACCAAATGCCAGCACTAATAGCAAGGTATAGATTCATGCTAATCAGAAAACTTTCACCATAAGAATTGGAACCAAAGAAACACATCATGCTAAAAAGAGTAGTCAATATTGGATAAGCTGATCCACCAAAACCTGTGACCACAACTTTAAAACCAAATCATTATTAGTAGCATTTGGAGAAAGCTTTCTTTCCAAATGTATAGAGATTTATGGTAACTCCCCAATTGGAAATAATATTTGTAGGTATGTTAGCTTTGTGATACACATGATTGATAAAGATATCATTGAAATTTTGGGACATCTTCTTAGTTTCCTGAATAATATTTCTGACATTACAATAGGACACCCTATTGTTTTTAAGAGCATTTATAATGTTCAAAGAATCTCCCTTAACAAAAAGGTTGCCTTTATAATCCTTGAGAATATCTAGCCCTCTCCACAGTACACGATCTTCAGCAAAATTATTTATTTGGCACCCCAGATACTCAGTATAAGCTATAATAACCTGACTACTATTATCTCTGACTAGGTCCCCTACACCAGCATCCTTTGGGTTTCTTTTGGAGGCACCATCAAAATTAAGTTTCAGCCACTCACTTGGGGGAGGAATCCAATGGGCACCCACTCTAGGATGGGGGGTTGGTAAACTAGAACTAGAGTTGTAAGGAATATTTAAAGAAGAGAATAGAATAGACTTCAATATAGAATCAGGAGGTTTGGGACAAGGAAATAGCTTTTTTGGCTACAAATATGGGATCCTTAGAGGAGGAAAAGAAAACCTTATTATTTCTTTCAAGCCATAATTGCCATAAGATATGGTGAAGGCTCACTTTCCATAAAGAAGATAATCTGGTATTTTTTAATGGAGCAGGCCAATGGGTGAAAAGGTGACTCAACGAATTAGGAGAAACCCAAGAGATATGAAAAGTGGACATAAGGTGATCCAAATTTATCTTAGAGAAAGGGCACTCCAGAAGGAGGTTATTGGTATATCCCCAGGCATTCATGCACAAATAGCATTTTTTTGGGATAGACATGCCCCTTTTTCATAATGTTATCAATCATTAGAATCTTATTTTGAATGGCCAACCAACTGAAGTGAGAAAATTTTAGAATAAGGCATTTAATCCACACTCGATCATAAGGGATATGGACCACTTGATAATCAATAGTCAGATCATGAGCAAATTTAATAGTGAACAACCCAGAATCAATTTCTTTCCAAAAAGGAAGGTCAAAGGAATTACCGGTGGGGATGACTATTGCATTTAGGATGGTTTTGAGAACTTCTAAGGTAGCAGAGATTTTACCATTAGCACATGGAATATGAAAATGTTTCCAACACTTGGAATATAATTAAATGTCAATGAAATCTTCAACCTTGCTACCAATTAAAGTGTCCAGGAAAGGTTGTAAGACAATAATTTCATTGTTGTCTAAAAGTGGTTGATTAGAAATCCATCTGTCAGTCTAGAAATTAATTTTTATTCCTATGCCTATTTACCACCTTATCCCCTTCTAAATAAGATATATGGTTTGGATAATTGATTTCCAAAAAGTGGACCCATCTCCGGCAATATCATCATACAGAAAATAGTTATTTTGAAGATATTTTTTTGTTGATAATTAAGACCCATTCAAGGTTGTTGTTGGTGAAAATCTTCCATTATTGCTTTGCTAACAATGTTGTGTTCATATTAAAAAATATTCAGAGCCCTAATCCCCCCTAAATTTTTAGGGAGCACACCTTGTCCCAACTAACTAGATGAAATTTTTTCCTATCCTCAATACCTGCCCACAAAATCTCTTCTAGATTTACTCAATTTTCATGTAGACATCAGCAAGAACTTTGAATACGAACATGAAATAAATAGGAAAACTTTGGAGATAAGCCATTTTTAGGGTGGCTTTGGCTTCTTGAGAGAGGAGGGTCCCTTTCCAACCTATAATTTTTTTTGTTAATCCTCTCAATAACATTACTCCACATGGATTCCTTCGGAGCACTGGTGAAAAGAGAGAGGTCCAAATATTGAGTAGGTAACTGAGATATAACACATTGAAAAATGTGTGCAATATTTGCTTGTCTCTCTTGGGGAGTGTTGATGAAATAGATTTTGCATTTAATATAATTTATTTTCTAACCTGCAACCTCCTCATAAGTATCAAGAATACTCTTAATGGCTTTTGCTTCTCAATGAACTGGTGGTGAGATAGGGCTCTTAAATTGGATGTAGCCTTAATGTCTAAAATTATGTCATTGGAGTAGGCATTTTTTAGTTCTCTACCCAAGGATTCAACAAGAATGATAAAAAGGATGGGGGAGAGAGGATCTCCCTGTCTAATACCCCTGTTACTAGGGAAAAACCTTGTTGTAGATCCATTTACCAGGACTGAAAACCAAGGATTAGAGATGCAATTGTGAATAATATCAACCCATTCCCTATGAAATCCAAATTTTAGATGGACAACAATCAAAAAATCTCTATTAACTCTATCAAATACCTTATTCATATCAATTTTGAAAAATATGGCAGTTTTTTTGTTAAGGCTGGTAGAATGAAGGACTTCATGTAATGTGATAACACCATCAATAATATTTCTTCCTTTGATAGATCTATTTTAAAAATGGTCTATGATCTGATGAAGTATCTCCTTGAGTCTTGTATCCATGGCTTTAGTGAGAGTTTTGTAAAGAACACTGCAAAGACTAATGGGTGTGAAATCTGACATAGATTTGCAAATAGGCCCTTTGGGAACCAAGGAAATGAAAGTGGATTTGATAATTCTAGGTATATATTTAGTTTTCTGAAGTTCAATAATGGCATTACAAATATCAGGCCCAATGATGTCCCAAAATTTTTGGTAGAATTGGGAGGAAAACCCATCAGGGCCTAGGGTTTTATCAAGGTGCATAGAAAAAAGGACCTACAACTTATACGTAGACTCGTCTCTAGTTATAATGTGTTCTCTTGTATGTGTTTTGCTATAGCCATGAATCATATGTTTATGCTTTATCATGTACCTAGTTACCCCTAAATATGCTATCCACTCATCAAAAGAAGTGGATGTCCAATATGTGGATTGAACCACTACTTGAGGCTATGAGGTTTCGTCATAAAAGCTATCCTCACCTTCTACATAGAATAGATCCTATTTTCTATTGATTACTAAATCTTAGAATGATTTAAGGATGATTTGACACCCAGGGTTCAAATCTTGAGCCTCATTGAATTGAATGATTATCTCTTTCCTAGTGCTTTTCAACAACGTAAAAGGTTTAAAATTATTGTGTCATGGTGGTTATAGGGGAGAACTACACAAAGTACTATGTGGTGGCTTTCGAAGTGGAAAATATAGAATATTGTGGTGGTCATAAAATATAAAACAACACACCTGGATCATCGTGGCGACTATTGACTCCACCATGTAAAATAAAAATAAAAAACATATTTGTCCATAGCAATATTACTTCAAATATCCAAAAATATGAACATTCTCACCTTCAAGTTGTATGTCCTTATTTTTTGCTACATGAACTCACAACCTCTTAGCCAAATACATTGATAAAATTATATTTGCTACTAGGATTTATGGAAATAGTAACATTTTCCCTATAAATATAGCCATGAACCTAAAAAATAGATTTTTTATATTCAAACATATCCTTTCAATCATTTTTTGGCCTATCTAACACTAAAGTTGTGGTTCCCTCAGTCTACACACTATCACCCTTATCTTTTCCTTCTACCAATTATTTGAATTTTTTAACTCTCTTTTTAAT
Organism: Wollemia nobilis; assembly: GCA_028583015.1. Lineage (NCBI taxonomy): Eukaryota > Viridiplantae > Streptophyta > Pinopsida > Araucariales > Araucariaceae > Wollemia > Wollemia nobilis. Next base: position 3,186,349 of record JAQPPZ010017206.1, on the reverse strand, counting down.
TCCTTTTGTTCATCCTAGATCTTAACTACTTATTATCCTTTTTATTGAATTCCCATTTGTTTAATAATGTGTTTTCAAACTTTTCCCTTATGTATCTAAAATATGGGCATAAGAAAAGCTCATTTACCAAGTTAAAACTTCCTCTCATAAAGAACTACTAAAATTACATGTCCATCCAAAATTAGCAGAATTTAATGGTTTTAAAAAAATTCACCATTCCCTAGCATCAATATCATTATTTTCAGTGAATATTGGAAACTCCATGAACTCAACCCAAAAAAACAAATCCAAGGTATATAGGATTTAATAAACTAGGATTTCTTGTGATAAAAAACTACTCAATTTAGATCCAATTTTGACACCATGGATGAGATTACTTCAAGATAAATATGGTGATAGGGTTTCAAATAATTTGTACAAGGATCGGAAAGGAATATTCAACTAGAAATAATATTTTTTATAAGTATACAAGACATTAATGCTAGGAGGTAGTTGAGTAGAAAAATAACAACAATTATTATTCTGAGGGGAACCAAGGATAAGTTGATTTGGGAGTTGAATAGCTCAAGATAATACACAACAAGAAGTGGATATAATATATGAAAGCATGAGATTCTGGCAGAAAAACAGTATTAAAGATGTAATGAAAACAGAACTTTGAATCAACCGAATATAGAGGAGAAAAGCAGGAGCACAGCCCTTTTATATAAACTTCATTCGGTTACAATACATCTCCTGCATTTTTTAGGGGGCTAGGAATGTTAGTCTGTCCCCGTTACAATCAAGATTAATATTTCTTCTATCTACATGCCCACAATTTGAAATGGACGGGCCAAAGTATTGCCGTCGCTTGCGTTGATAAATCCTTGCTTACTGCTGTTGTTCCTGTATTCAAAGAAACAATAGAAACATTTAGTAGCACCTGTTGTTAAAACAAAGCGTTCGGTCCTTTAGAATAAACAGAACAGCAGATTGGAAAACTCAGAATACTTTGAAATCTGCATATTAGTTAGAATGAAATAAAAATAATAAAACCCGCAGGTTGATAAGCTTTCGATCTTAAAAAAACAAATAAAACGCGCATGTATGATTAGAACAACAAACTGCAGCAGATCTGAAATTATACCGTAAAAGAAATAAAAATACATTGAGTTTTGTCGACGAATGGGTGGATCCAGGGATCCGGATTCATATTCTCCATATCACGGATGTAGACGAAAATGAATCAAAAATATGTAGTCGGGTAGCGAGTTCAACAGCACTTCGTTGTGTTTCGAAAATGCTTCGTGGTCTTTTTTTTCATTGCATTGAGCTAGTTTTTATAGAGGAATTTTGCCTCTGAACATTAATGTCAAACCCTAAGTTCGTCGTTCAGATTTGACCCTTGTCAGATGATTTATGAGACATGGCTCGCACTGACATCAGTAGTTATGAGGCATGGCCTCGGACTGGATTTGTTGTTGATACTGCTCGTCTCATTATTGCAGTTGGTGAAGTCCGCCGTTTTTACAGACCCACGTGGTCTCTTTAAAAAATGGGCATGCAGGGGTGCCACGTGGCGGCCATGCCTTGGATGTTTTAATGGTGCCTCTTGAATGGTCGAATGTCTACCTTTGAATGTTGACTTTGACTGCTTCTGCCTTTGATGTTGAAGTGTCGCAATATCGCGACACTTCGGCCGGGTCTTGGCTTGGGGACCGAAGTGTCGCGATATCGTGACACTTCGGCCGGGCTTTGGCTATAGGGCATGAAGTGTCGCGATATCGTGACACTTCGGCCCGGCTTGGGCTAAGGGCCCGAAGTGTCGCGATATCGCGACACTCCGACCCGGCTTGGGCAAAGGGCCCGAAGTGTCGCGATATCGCGACACTCCGGCCCGACTTGGGCTAAGGGCCCGAAGTGTCGTGATATCACGACACTCCGACCCGGCTTGGGCAAAGGGCCCGAGGTGTCACAATATCGTGACACTTCGGCCCGGCTTGGGCTAAGGGCCCGAAGTGTCGCAATATCGCGACACTTCGACCCGGCTTTGGAAAAGGGCCCGAAGTGTCGCGATATCATGACACTTCGGCCCGGCTTGGGCTAAGGGCCCGAAGTGTCACAATATCGTGACACTTTGGCTCGGCTTGGGCTAAGGGCCCGAAGTGTCGTGATATCGCGACACTTCGGCCCGGCTTGGGCAAAGGGCCCGAAGTGTCGCGATATCGTGACACTTCGGCCCGGCTTGGGCAAAGGGCCCAAAGTGTCACGATATCACGACACTTCGGCTCGGCTTGGGCAAAGGGCCCGAAGTGTCATGATATCGCGACACTTCGGCCCGGATTTTGACGAGGGCTTTGCTTTGAAGACTTTGTCTTGCTTTGATAAGGCTTTTCTAAGACGACCATCTTTGCTCTGCTCATTTTTCGACCTTCTAAATTGCTGTGTGAGTGGTTAGGACCACTGTTTGACCTCTGAGGGCTGCCCTGAAAGCTGTGTGTGTTAATGCGATCAGTGTTTGTAGTCACTTAATCGGATGGGTGCTATTTTGGTGTCTATAGATGCCCCTTTTTGGGAAGTGTTGTGGGTGACGCAGTGCTGAGCAAAAAAATAGATGACCAAAGCACTAATGATTAGGGTTTCTTGGTAACCTAACCAACTTTTGATGCCCCAAGTATGAAAATGGCATGCATTCATTGAATCCTTACTTCTGACGAGCTAAGGAATTTGATTTCAAGCGTTAACCTATTTTGGTGAGGTGTGACTTGAGCTTGGACATTGATCAGTCATGATTAGGCAAAGGGCGTAACCTTTTGTCCACAGGGGAAACCTTGTGTTCATGCTTCGAGAATGCCAAGTATTTGATCAACTTAATGATTGCTTGTTTATTGCCCCAAGCAGGAGCGTGATTGTCTTTGTCAATGATTCTTTGAATGCATGTCATTGCCTTGATTGGGTGTGTGTTTGTTGATTGGTGACTAAGTGTGACTACCCCCTCAAGCGACGAATCGATGAGGGAATGACCTTCGTGAGAAAAGCGACGAGTCACTTGACCCAAGATGACTTAGGTTAGGGTGCCTTTAGATGTTTTACCGTTTAAGCACGTGCAGTTTTCTGACATTTGGACCTATTTTTGGTGGGTGTTAACCCTTTTGGTGATGCCATAATGGGGTGAAATCATCAAGAACCCATCTTCCCGTGGAGCGGTCCAGCTATGGTAGCCTTCTTGGGGAAGTAGGAGGGTGACAATTTGAACCCCGACATCGATTTTTTTATGCCAAGAGGTTAAGTGCAAGAGCACTTGTGTCTGGCAATGCTTATTGCAATGTTTTTGTGTTGCATTTTTGTGATGTTTTTGTTGTTTTGATTTTCTTTATTTGTGTATATGTCATGATTTTATGCACAATGATTGATGTTGATGAATGCATGCTATGTTATATTGATGGATGCATATGTTGTGATGAATGCAAATGTATGTGATATGTAGAAATGAAATGGATGGATGGACTTTGTTATGTGTGGCCATGGCACCATAGACTGTTTAGAACTCCATTATTTTGTTTTGAGGCGATTGCTGTGATACATGACTTTGTATGTATACATGTGGTTTTTCTTTTTTTTTGTATTTTTTGATGGTATTGTAAGGATGAAAAGTAGCGCAGTCGGTTTAGAAATGTAGCTAAGGTTTTCTGAGACTCAGACGATTTTAACTTACTAGCCATGACTATACTTTAGCTTTCGATATTTTGAACAAGGTATGAATCAGACTTGTTTTTGACCAATCTATTTCACATCCCTGTGTGTGCAATTGAGTTCATTTATGTGGTATTTGTCAGGATACCGCCAGTGCCAGATGGGCTTTCAACCGAATCTGTACTGAGGATCACCTAATTAGTTCCACTAACTCCTTTGTTGTATGTAGTTAGATTAATCTGCGGTGTCATCCAGGATACCATAAGCTAGCTCATCCACATGCAAATATTGATCTGTACACAAGTTAATGTGATAGATATATCATCATGCGAGAAGTTTACCGCCAGTGATCGATAGGCTATCAACCAAACCGGTACTGAGGCTTGCCTCATGACCTGTTAGAATGCTGAGAGTTCCAGGGATTCAAGTTCAACTCCCTTCTTTTCTTCAATTGTATTGGGATACTTGCTCATTTATAGTGATAAGATCACTATTTATTTTTATTTGTTTTTCTTTTGAGCAAGGGATTGGGGATATGGAGTGATGAAAATCACTATCGTTTGTGTCGTTTGATGTGTGCACTGTATGATTTCAAATATTTGAGTTTTGACGTTTTGCAAATTTTTGATGTTTTGCAACTATTGAGAACTAGGGATTCTTAGGGAATTGGGTAGGGAGGATGCTTGTCCTTTTGCCAACTCTCGGCATTCTCGAGGGTCATTCGCACAGGGGGATGAGCAAGATAACCATTTCGCTTATGGTGACCTGGATTATTGTGCAGGTTTCATCTTTCGTTCACACAACTTGGGAATTTTTATGTGTTTTAATTTGTGTTGGGATGTTACGTAACAAGGTGTATTTCATGTATGACTCTACCTTCGTAAAATATGTCTGACTTGATACATTACATGGCTAAAGAGCAAAATTATGACTGAATCACGAAAAAAAACTTGATACATTAAAAAACCACTGACTCTAGCATGGTAACAGCAATGCATGGTGTTTGTGTTGTTTGTTGGAAAATGGAACAGTGTGGGACAAGATGGACTAGCGGATTTATTACAGCCTATGGTGCCCTCGACCTGTACGACCACAAATATGCAATGTATGGATGCAATGCTTTAATGCAGCTATGTATTTTTGTATTTTTGATGGATTGATTTTTGTGAATATGAAGTGCGAGAAGAACTCTCTTATTGATGAATTTGAGTATGCCTAGAAATGAGATGCAAATTTTTGTTGTTTTTGATGATTTTTGTTGTTTTTGAATTTTCTTGATTTTTGACCAAGCGATTGTGGAAATCCTTGGAGCATTTCGGGATTGACCAAGCGATTGTAAGAATCCTTGGAGCCTTTTGGGATTGACCAAGCGATTGCAAGAATCCTTGGAGCCTTTGGGGATTGACCAAGCGATTGCAAGAATCCTTGGAGCATTTTTGGGTTTTTGACCAAGCGATTGCAAGAATCCTTGGAGCATTTTGGGATTGACCAAGCGATTACAAGAATCCTTGGAGCATTTTTGGGTTTTTGACCAAGCGATTGCAAGAATCCTTGGAGCATTTTGGGATTGACCAAGCGATTGCAAGAATCCTTGGAGCATTTTTGGTTTTTGACCAAGCGATTGCAAGAATCCTTGGAGCATTTCGGGATTGACCAAGCGATTGCAAGAATCCTTGGAGCCTTTTGGGATTGACCAAGCGATTGCAAGAATCCTTGGAGCTTTTGGGGTTTGACCAAGCGATTGCAAGAATCCTTGGAGCATTTTTGGGGTTTGACCAAGTGATTGCAAGAATCCTTGGAGCATTTTTGGGATTTGACTCTCTAGCTCTTCAGGGGATAGAGGTACCCCCAGCTTGATGATCTTTGCACTCTAGATCTAGCTCTAGAGGGATGGGCACAAATGGATCGGCCCTATGCACGGATAGGAGGACAGAGTTTACCCCCGGCACTGATGTTGCTATGGGATCTCTAGGCGGAAGTTGATCTTTGTGTGCCCAGAGTGTCGGATGTAATGTTTGGTCCCACTGCGGTGAGTTAACACGCCACTCATGCCCTAGTATTATGTTTATCTGTTGACATGCTTCATCGATATTTATAGGATGTCGATGTTGTCGCATGTGATTGTTGTGGGCTGTCTCTGTTTCATCCTCACTTTCGACCAGTGAGTACAGCTCATCATACTCTGGAGATTCTGAGACATGGAGGACTACATCCTCAGGTAGACCTACGATTAAAGGTTGATCCTCTTTGAAAAGAGCCTCATGTAAGTTGGGCCTTGGGAGCTCCAAAATCTTGGTCTCTACCGACTCTAAGTGCTCTAGCACTTTACATGTATCGAGAGATTTGAGCTCCTCCTCTTTTATTGGTTCTTGTTGAGGAACTTGGGGCTTATGGAGGGGTGGCCAGATGGCACCCCCCATGCCTTGATAGGGCAGTTCATCCCGCTCTTCTTCTCACTCAGATTCTTCAGAGTCTTCTTGATGAATTTCTAAGGGTGGCCCATAAACCTGAGTGGGTTCCTGAGGAAGGCACACATTATTGGTTATAGGAGTAGCCTCTCGCTCATGTCCTTCAGGAATCAGGAGAGTAGCCCCCGCTCCTGTCTGGGAGGTGTTGGGGGTAGCGTTTGATGAGGTCGCGATGACATGTCTCACCCCCATGGGTTGTGCCCCTCAAAATGTTTTGTCTTATGTGTGTGAGGGGTTGGAGTCTTCTCCTGCATAGTGTGTTGGAACAACTCATCCTTATGGTGCTGAAGGTGCTCTTTATTTAGAAGATACCATTGCTCTAACCATTGTCATTCTAGCTCAAGTTGCATGAGTTGCATTCGGTGTGCGAAATGCTTGACAGATTCTAAGATAGTTGGTCTCATCACCTCATGTTTAGAAGGCCTAGATGCCTCTCCCAGATATCTATCTTGGTCATAGGGATCCAAGATATCTATAGGCATCCTCCCTCTATTGGGGGTAGCAGCATTTATCTGAGGCTCTGGCCTCAGTGTGTGACCATGATATTTAGCAGGTGCGGAGGCGTATTGCTCTCGCGATGTATATTGTTTTTGAGGAAGGTAAGGGTTTTCCTCGTGCTCTCTTTCATAAGTGAAAAGGGGACGGGTGGAGTTGGCCCGCCCCGCCTGAGAAGCTTTGTGCTCTGGATTTGTCTTTGTAGTCCTGACAACAAGAGGGGGTGAAGGAGGTATAGTGTAATGATGTGGTTCCTCCCGCTGAACCCTATGTTGACCTAGCGCTTCATCGTGCGGTGACTGCTCATAGCGAGCATCTAAGGGAGTTCTCCTATGACTGTACCTTTCACGAAAGGGTGTGTGCCGAGTGCTATGCTGAATAGGAGTGCTCCTCGAAGGGGTGCTTCTATGGTCCCGTTCTGTTGGGGCACGGAGGGGACTGACTTGTGTGTCCGGCCGCCAAGGTGGTATGACCAAATCCTTAGGGCTATACCGGAGGTGACTTGTGCCTCCTCTTTGTGCACCTTCCGCAGCATCTTCCCTTGATTGGGCTTGGCTACGGGTGCACACCATTGTGGTGCTTCTCTACGATCTAAGCAAATTTTATCTTGTTTATAATGATTTGTCTTTTGGTCTACACTAAGCAGAAATGAACACACTCATACACAAGATCATGATTATCTCTTTTAAGGATTTGATAGTGTGTCCTAAACTGGTTTAGTGCATTTTGATGTGTTGTTATGTTTTTGCAAATTTTGGAAGAATGTTTAAATGCATAATGTTGGCTCATATGACTCCCATAAATGGTCGCCCCTTAAATATACCATTGTCGGACCGATATACCAACCTCTCTATATACCCGCCCTTACGAGAGGGAAACTATAGGTACGTGAGAGCAGATGGTACGTGGAACATAGGCGGTACGGAAGGGGGATTGTCCTGTTAATGACACCTACCATAGAAGACTTATCCTCACGTGCATGGGAATCACCCCAGCAACACTCGGTCAACTTTCGTCAGGATTTACGTCTAACAATAGTGACAATCAAGGAAATGGATGCAAAGCTAAGCCAAGGTGGTGATGAACCCACCGTTGGTCTTGCTCAAGGGCTGGGGTTTTACGACCAGCGCCTTGGTTTAATTTATCACGTGAAGTGTGTGTGGTTCATTTTATGTAATAAAAATGAAACATGCAGCAAAAAGAAAGAGACTTTCCCTATGCTAAACAAACACTACAAACCGGAAAACAGCAATTAAAAATTTGAAATTTTTTTTTTTTTTTTTATTAAATAAATAAAGCAAGAAAAAATTTTATGAAAAATTTTTCTACCTTACTTTTTTAAAAAAAAAATTAATTATTAAATAAATAATTACATAAATAAATAAATAATTAAATAAAGTAAGAAAAATTTATGAAAAATTCCTCTACTTTTCTTTAATAATTAAAAAAAAAGTGAAAATAAAAAAAAAATTAAACCGTTACAGAAAATGACATAGACAGTTATAAACCGTTACCTCTTTCTGACCGGATTTGCTGTTTCTGACCTTTGGATTTTAAAAAAAAAGTACCTATTAAAACACAGCAAATCTGATTAGTTTCTGTGATTTAAAAATTTGGGAACGGTCCCACCGTGATCGCCACTGAAAGCATGAGATTTCGGCAGAAAAATAGTATTAAAGATGTAATGAAAACAGAACTTTGAATCAACCGAATATAGAGGAGAAAAGCAGGAGCACAGCCCTTTTATATAAACTTCATTCGGTTACAATACATCTCCTACCTTTTTTAGAGGCTAGGAATGTTAGTCTGTCTCGGTTACAATCAAGATTAATATTTCTTCTATCCGCATGCCCACAATTTGAAATGGATGGGCCAAAGTATTACCGTCGCTTGCGTTGATAAATCCTTGCTTACTGCTGTTGTTCCTGTATTTAAAGAAACAATAGAAACGTTTAGTAGCACCTATTGTTAAAACAAAGCATTCGGTCTTTAGAACAAACAGAACAGCAGATTGGAGGACTCAGAATACTTTGAAACCTGCATATTAGTGAGAATGAAATAGAAATAGTTTTCATGGCCCTTTAAAATGTGTTATTTGTAAAATGGAGGAGGAAAGTATAGACCATCTCTTAGGACACCACTCAATAGTCTAGAAACTATGGCAATGGATTATTAATATATTTCGTAAATGGATGGTGATGAATGATAGAATTAAAGAATGGTTAGAGCAATGGCAGAGCACTTTTAAAAGTGAAACTTTATAAACAATCTAGGATATATCAAAATATACAATACTTTAGACTATATAGCTATAAAGGAATAGAATAACATTTAAAGGAAACGAAAGTAGTTTAGAGGTAATGAAAATGAAGATTTGTTTACCCATAGAGGAGTGTAAACTAATCCTATAAACTCACCCAATCCCTTATCTAACATCAGAGAGACTTGATATATGGATTCAAGTCATCAAATGGACTTATGATGTTGGGGACAAGAGAAACAAAAAGAAGGCAAAGAATATAAAGTGGAAACCACCATATGTGGATTTGGTCAAATTGAATTTTGATGGAGCATCTAAAGTAAATCTAGGACCAACAAGAGGAGGAAGAATTAGAAATAATAGGGGAGAGATTTTGTCTCAGTACACTTTCAATAGTGGACTTAAGACAGATAATAAAGTTGAAGCTTGGAAAAATTTGGAAGGGTTAAAAATATGTAAACAAATTAAATGGAACAAAGTGTGGATGGAAGGTGATTCACTCATAGTAATAAATATAATTTTGAGCAAAGCAAAGGCTCCATGGAAAATACAAGATATAATTATGGAAATTCAGGAAGGTTTTCACATATTTTAAGGGAAGGAAATAAATGTGCATATAGGCCAACCAATAGAGGGTTTTACTTAAGGATTGTGAAGTTAAATCCTATTTTCCATGATTAGAGGAAGTAGTAAGTTTTGCTAAAGCTGACAAGAAAATGTTGACTACTTGAATCAAATAATGATTAAGATTTACTTTAATGTTTTCCATTGGTAATATCTACTTTATTTTATAACATTAATGTGTTTTCATATAAACTATTTATTATAATTTTTATGGTTGCACGTGTGCTTTAGGAAGGAAACTAGCAATCCAAATTTGGTAAAGCTTACTATGATAGTGTGATGCATTGGAAATATTACTCTACTAAGATGTAATGTATATATAATAGAGGTGAATTTTTGGTATTGTGAATGTTACTGTACGAACATGTCAAGAAGGATACTGAATTATAGAATATTTGTCTTCACATAGAAAATTGAAAAAGTTCCAAAAACTGAAAATCAAGTATTCAAACATTTTATGTAAAATGATGTAGGTTTCTAGCTATAGCAACTTAATTGATATGAGAATTGAATTTTTTTGTAAAATCTCATGCTCTAAAGAAAATATTTGTTATTTGTCAGTGGTGGGGGACCCGAGTACAACCCCTTGTTCTCAAGCAAAAAAAATGGGAATTGCTTAAATATATAATTTCTCAAATCTCATCTATTATTTTCTATAAATAATTAGATCTAAATATTTTCTTAAAAACAAATAAACTGCAACTAATTTACTTACCTAGATTTAGAGATATTGTTTATTTTTTACAAGTTTCCACATAGCCAAAAAATAGTGTCAATAGTGTAACTTCAAACAGCTATAACTCCTTTAATACTATTTAGAATTTAACATATAACTAGTTGTTTTTGTAGTACTTGAAATAATCTATATGACAATGTAACAATATTCTAAATATGACTACTTGAAAAAGATATAACAGTTTTAAAATTATGATGATTGTTTTTCAAATAATCTCTACAAACCTTGCAAAAATTATTTCCTTTGCCAAAATCATTGCTTTGATATCAAATGTTATGAACCTTTATTATCATTAACAAAAATAATTCACCATTATGTAAAAATATCAAATCATTCATCCAAAAATAATTATCCATATTAATAATCCACATAATAATATAGAGATAGATAATACCCTTAAGGTAGGGTAACACCAATTTTATTCCTTAAAGAAATAACCACTCCACAGTATCTTCCAATATGAGAGTTTCTCCATGAGAAAGAATATTACAATCATTAATGGATTGGATTTGATTCTATGTTCACCAGATTCTTTGTTTATATTATCATTCTTTGGTGCTATTTTGGGAAAGGCATAACCCTATCCTTATCCCACTTATTATTATAATATAATTTTCTATAAATAGAGCTTGGGTTATTTTTAGCCCATGCTATTTACATAATACAATTGGGTTATTTATGGCTCATGACAATTATATGTTATAGTTGGATTATTTATAGCTCATGCTAGCTATATGGTAGAAACCAAAAGGTTCTAGCATAATTTTAATAAATAAATAACTAAAATAGCATCTAAATTAAAATAATCGCTTTGATAAAGAATCATTGTTTCACTGGTAGAAAGGTCCCTCCAATGCATTCAATAAACAATTATATATTATTCTTCATGGATGATTTGATATGGATTCCTCTCATATCATATATATAGACTTTTTCAATCATGACCTTTCAATCATGACTTTTCAATCATGACTCTTCAATCATGACTTTTCAATCATGACTTTTCAATAATAATAAAATATGTTAGGATGTGGGATCCTAACATGCCACCCTCATTAAAAAGAGCTTTGTCCTCAAATCTCAAAGTAAGGAGCTTCGTTGCTTGTTTTCCTAGTTGAATTTGCACAAGTTCTTGTACTATCTTAATATCACTTTTTCGAAGGCAGGGATATCTTGAAGGTCGAAGTGTTAGTGATGGGTTGCCAGGAAAAATAGTAGAATATTTCTTAGGAGAATCATGATGATGATGGGAGGGAAACCCTTGGGGTTCCTCAAACACTTCAGAATGATGCATCAAAAGTGGTGGTAACGCTTTCATATCCTATTGTGTTTCCTTGGTAGAGCCAATGGAGGAGTGTGTAGTCACTCTGCGTTGGTTTTGAATAGGTTTGGTCATGTGGTGAGAACTCACTATTGGTGAGGAAGGTGTGTGTAGGTCTTTTAGAGTGCATGTATAGCTAGCATTGATCACTTTGGGTATGTCTACCTCATCCTTGCTTGGTGCATCAATCACTTTCGGTATATCAACCTTATTGCTGATATTGGTAAGATTAGGTATTTCGGGTATTTCTTGCTCATTGTCCTTGTTTTCTACATATTCCTCATATTTCTCATATTCCTTAGCTTCCACTTTGGTATTTATTAGATACTCGATATCGCTCAAAATACCGTCAAGAAGTTCCATGCTTTTTTTATTGTGATCTTGTTCATTCCATCTTCTAAAGTCTGCGATGTCACTTTTAATTTCCTTGATTTTGATCAGTGCACCCAACTTGACTGGGTCAAACATGGTTGGGTCCAACATGGCTCTGATACCAAATGGTAGAACCCTAAAGGTTCTAGCATAATTTTAATAAAGAAATAACTAAAATAGCATCTAAATTAAAATAATCACTTTGATAAAGAATCATTGTTTCACTGGTAGGAAGGTCCCTCCAATGCATTCAATAAACAATTATATATTCTTCTTCATGGATGATTTGATATGGATTCCTCTCATATAATATGTATAGACTTTTTCAATCATGACATGTCAATCATGACTTTTCAATCATGACTCTTCAATCATGAATTTTCAATAATAATGAAATATATAATTAAAGTAATAAATAATAATTAATAAGTAATGTTAGAATTTGGGATCCTAACACTATACAATAGAATATTATATTATTAGGTACCTATCATGGCTACCCTAACAAAATTTTCATGTAACACTTAGCATCCACAGTGTTTCTAACATTAGTGTCATATGTATTGTCAACAGTTAGAGTATATTACATTATTGGGTACATGCCAATGTACCACCTTGGGTACATTATTATATTAGGATTTAATCATAGATTAAGGTTTGAGTAGTTACTTCAAGCAATGTAATAAATGCACAAGTATTAGAATGTGTAATGATGTAAATGTGCATGTAGTCCACATGTACATGAGTCATAGTATAGGTAGATGAAGAGTCATGGGTAGAGTAAAGGCCAAGACACATATCCTCCTATATATATATATATATATATATATATATATATATATATATATATATATATATATATATATATGCCTTGAGGTATAGAGTGTGAAGAGTGTGAGAGAGAGAGATCGAAGTTACTATAGTGATTCGTAGTTAGAGTGCAATATAGTTCTTTCATTGAAATTATGGAGTGTTCATGTCCTCCATTATAATACATTGTACTATTTTTGTGAGCATCCATTAATGGAATATTTTTGAGTTATTGTAGAATTTTATCTTATAGTTTTCCTGCATATTATAGTGACATTATCATATATTTATCATTGCTTGCTCACTTTACATCTTGTGATTACATTTCCTTTAATATAAATCAAAAAAAGCTAACAGTGGTATCATAGCACATGGTATATCAATAGGAAATAGGGAGATCCACAAGAGAGATTGAGAGGAGATCAAAAATATTATTTTCAAAATTTTTAAAAATTATAGTTGGCTAGAGTCTTTCCACAGAGTTGCAAAAAAACTCGTGAAGACTAGGACTCAACATTGATTCCACTAGTTTGAAAAATCAACTAGTGAAGATTCATAATCTCTAGATTTAAATTTTTCTCCATTATAGTTTATAATACTTTGTTGTAGAAAAAGTTGATTCAAATAAAGTTGGGAAGCTTCCTACAAATATCTAGGAAGAATATCTTCTTTGAAATCAATCTAGTACCTAAAGAAACAAATGGAATATTGAATACTTCAAAGGCCTGAGAAAAAGGTCCTATTGCAAGAGTTGCAGATCTGCAAATTGTAGAAGAGAGGAAAAGACCATATGATCCTTATTGCATATTGAAGACTCCATAGCTAAATATTGAGAAGAAATGAGGAGGTCAAAGAAGCCACATTGAAAATCACAGATCAAGAAGAAGGTCCAAGAGAGAAGATTCCATTGAAGGAAGAAGAGACCAAAAAATAGTACAAAAAAATATTAGAGATTGGAGATCTCCATTGAATATTGAAGACTCCATATTTTATATTGAATGAGAAGAAGAAAACAATTCAAGAAGCTGAAGAGACCCATGAGAGGTCCCATTGAAGAACTTCCAATTTTGAAATATTGAATATAGAGAAGGACTAGTAAAGGTCCTATTCCCATTAAAGGAGTTTCAATAAGAAGCCCAAAAGGAGAAGGATTTGGCAAGGAGTTTACCAAAATTTGAAGGAGATTAGTGAAGACCTCAAGACATTCAAAATCTTGAGAAAGCCACTAGTTAGGCTAATGTTGAAGTCAAAATTCGACAAGAAGGTTGAAGGAGAAAGGATATAGAAGAAGCCACCAAATATTAGAGATTTGAAGATTTCCATTGAAGGCTAGAAGGCTCATTCAGAGAAAGAAAGTTGCTAGTTTCTACAGTTGAATATTGAATATTTCTAGAAGGAGAGTTTTAGCTATAATTTGGAGGATTTTCCTACCAAATTTGGGAGATTCAATAATAGCATTTCAAAGGAGAAATTAGTTGTGTTAGAATCTAAAAATTTTAGAGTTACGAGCAGCAATTTGGATAGTATTACTAGTTCCTAAGTTACATATTTTCAAGGATCATCATGAAATTTAGTCAAAACCATCAAACTACATTTCTAGGAAGTAAGTTATAGAAGTTTCAAAGCTGCAAATTGGTGAGTTAAAAACCTATTTCGCATAGCAAGAAAAAGTTGTGATTTTATCTAACACAAGGCGACAATTTAGGTGAATCTAATCACCTATAAATCCATTATCTACGGATGTTATTAAGGTAAGCAACTTAGGTGCAAAAGGTTCATTATTTGAACACTTATATTTGGTTTATTATTAAGTTTCAATAAGCACCATATTAGAGTTTAAAATTTGCAAGGAGAAGGTTTTGTATTAAAGTCTTCAAGGGAGTGCAGAAGATAGTTTCTTATAAGGTTAAATTCTGCACATAAAAGATAGGAGTTAGATATATTTTGAAAGAAAGGAAAATATCAACTTCCTATTATCTATTTGGAAGCAAAGAAGACATTACTCTTAAGTGAAAGTTGCATAGATTATAGTGCATGATTTAAGGTATTTTTAAGAGTTCATTTAAAGGAGTAATAAGGTGAAATTAATAGTGCTTCATAATAGTTATTCTTAAGAGTTATTAAAAGTGCATTTAGTATTAAGTTAAGGAGGAATATTAAGTGCACAAAATGAAGCAGAAGTAAAGTTTCAAAAGACACTATTGAGTGCAGGAAACCTGCAACATATCTTGGTGTAAAGAAACCACCAAGGAGTAGAGCTAGAAGCCACCTCATAAAAGAAGTTAGAAAGCTTCAAAAGGAGACTTGAAGAAGGTGCAAATTAAGATATTCTATCTTAATTATTACAGTAGCATTTGATTTACATAATTACACCATACTTGTCCTCTCCAACATAAATAAAGAGGACAAAATTTGAAGTGTTATAAACACTCAAAATAATGGGTATATTATAGTCTTAGAGCGAACATATCTTTGATTTTGAAGGGAAAACTTCAAAGTAAAGTAAGAGACCCAACTAAGGGCTCATCAACATAGTCATTAAGGTGTCAAAAGATATTGGATTCAGCATAATAGGTCTCAAGAAAGCATCACTCAAGGTGCAATAAGAACCTGTAATAGCAAAGATATCAAGTTGGGCAACATAACAAAATTAGCAAGATAATACATCACTAGCTAAGAGTATAGTGTATACAGTAACGTAAAGATTAAGGTGCAAGTTAAGAGGTGCATTACCCAAGAGGATAGCATTAACAACTTGGAAAAATAACTAGTGTTGAAGCACCCTAAAGCCACCATAGTTGAAGCAAATCCACCATTGTTGGAGAGTAGAACCACCTTTTTCATAGAGCACCACTATTTGTTGGAGAAAGCTAAGCAAAAAAACTTGTATTTTTTGGTAAGTGTTAAGGTATAAGAGAGTTGAAGAGCGTAAGTTACATGCAAGGGAAGAGCTTCCACTTGCCACCCTAACCAAAGGAATATTGTGCCACTTGGCACAAAGGAGAATAACAAGAAGACCACTTGCAAATTCTTTGTAATAAATCTAAAATACAATGTCTGCACAGGGAATTGAATGCTCAAGTAATGCTCTATTCAAGCTAATAGGGATCAGTTATCAATTAATCAATTCTTAGGCTATAGTAATACCTACGTTATCAATATTTTTATCATCTAGATTTCCTCACCTACCAGCATCACCTAGCAAGGAGTTACAAGCTCAAAGATAACATATATGTCATTTGGCATACATTTCAAAAGGAGGTAAAGTCCACTAAATACCTCGATTCAAAGGAGAACGAGAAGATGATTGCATACTCAATTAAATTAGCATTAATGAGGAGGTGATTACAATCTAAGTGCATATAGAACATTGTTCAATTAATACTAAGCATCATGCCTCTTGGACCATGAAGATACAATTATCAAGGTTTGAAAGCATAGTCAAAAGTCTAATTCGAGCAACATGTAGTGCATTATTAAGAGGTATAAGTGCATTACTTTATTAGTTGCTTTCTATAATACAAAGGAGATATAAGGTAATCTATTTTCTAAGGTTGGTTAATTAATTAATAGGAGAAATAAGGAGCTAAAACCTTAGATAGATTATTATTGTTTAGAAATCCAATTAAAGGGAGAAGTTTATATTAAGAGTTTTTTCAAATTATATTGCTTGAAATTCTAACATCATAATATTTGCAAATAATCAAATTAGGAGATATAAGGGTTTCTACCTTGGATAATTAAAATAATATTTTGCAAATATTATTATTTTCTAAAGTTCCAAAATTAGGGAGATATAAGGAATACTACACCAAAATCTAGATCATTGGAATTTAGAAAATTAAACCATTGAAATTTAGAGAATTGAAAGAAGCTCTTCATAGCATTGATTAAAAGAGTTGGAAATTATTGCTTACACTAGTCTCTTATACAAATTAAAGGGACTAAGGAATCCAACTATAGAGTCTTGAAGTTAGAGAACTTCATCTAATTAAAAGTGCATATATCAATAAGGAGAAATAAGGTAAAATATAGTAGTTGAACTTTAGGGATTCAACTCAAGGAATTTAAAGAAAGGTAAGCACTTTATCAAGACTATAGTTCACTCAAACACTAGGGAGATATAAGGGGTTCTACAAAACTTGATATTAGACAATATTTTATCAATTTCAAAACATTCAAATGATATTATTAAATACTAGGGGGCTAAAAGGAATACTATCAAGAAATTTGAAAGATCACAAATAAGAAATTACAAAACATACCTCAAAAGGTTGAAGAATTGAAAGGTAGTATTTGATCATACTCTAAACTAGGGAGACATAAGGAAGCCAACCTCAAAGGTTCAAAAAAATCAAAAGGTTTATTATTTAAAGCAATATGGATGAAATAATTAAGAATGCATTCAATGAAAATAGTGAAGTGCTATTTCATGAACTTAGGTTTTATTCACAAAATCTGATAGAAACCTTTGATGGATTCAAACACTTGTCTACAGAGTTGAAAAAAATATTCTCTTTGTTTTTTAAGGAAGCAAAGGAAGAGAAATTTACAACACTAATTGGATATATTCATGAAACTCTATTCAAGACTTGGTGGAATACTCAAAATATGATTGTTCTTTCTTTAGAAGAGTGTATAATGTTCTATTTGTCATTAACCACTTATGAGTTATTTTGAGGAATGAAACGGAAGAAAATAAATGCTAGTAAACCTTTGAATCCAATTCAATTTTATTGTGATGATCTACTAACTCACCATGTTGAAGATATACCTATAGCAAAGTTGCAAAAATAAAGAAGAAGAAGAAGAAAGCAAAAGCATGCTAGGAAGAAAATGGAAGAAAATACTAATCAAGCTAAAGAATATTCGAAAGACAAAGATCCATATTGAAGACTAAAGTCTTCAATACCCAAATAATATAATACAGGGAATTTTAGAGTATATTACATTATTGGGTACAAGCCTGATGAGCATCAGATATGCTCATATTTTTTTATACGTACTAATGGTTTTTTCACGAAAATATATCATGAGTTGTATACTTTTATGAATCATTATGTATTTATTTAATGAAATCATGTGTATTATATAATCTGTGCGTGAAGTGTATTTTGTGTATTTATTCACCTGATTTTTTCATCTTTTGCACAGTCGAGGTCCTACATGGACCTGGAACACTTTCGCTTCATCATACTAAGGCTTATTGAAGTAGGTGCCTTACTCAAGTAGGCGCTAAGTAGGCGCCTTACTCAAGTAGGTGCCAAGTAGGCGCCTTACTCAAGCAGGCACCATAATTGTATGTGTTGACCGAACGGCTATAGAAGGACCCCGTTGACCATAGTTCCACGTCATCTATGGGAAACCATTGAATGAACGAGCTATCTCAGTTGGAGTGGATGAACACGTAACCACTCAACGAAGCAGAATACCAATAAATTTGAAATCATCCGATTTCTAGGAAATGATGAAAAGTTGTTTATCATGCACCTGTTATAGTAACTAAACTATCCTAGTTTAGACTATAACCAGGATGCCTATTGTAATAGAACTGCAACAGGAAGTCCTATGTGTGTTATATAAACACACGGACTTCTATGTAGCAAGGGAGGCAAATATTTTAGAGAACATTATCGCATGTAATATTTTATTGCACTATCAATAAAATCTTGAGAATTATTTCATTTATGTATTGTCTTCGTGATTCATTGGGTGGGATTTGTTGGAGCTTGGGCCCACTCCAAGCCAGTATTCCTCCCTTTCTTCTTAGTTGTTTTCGTATATTTAATTATGCATGATAGTATTTTTATTTCTTAGATTAAATTTATTTTCTTTAGCATGGTGTGTCTTTCAATTATGTAAGTGTGTTTACCACTTTGAGTGTGGAGTGTTTATTTTTACGTATTATTATTTATGCATAATTTTTATTGGTGTGGACTAATCGATTGCTACTTTACAAACACCCCCAATGATATTTGAATGGATTCATCTCAAAAGTGGTATTGTGAGCAGTCTCAACCATGGCACTTCAAAAGTATATGAGCTCCCTAGTTTGATAATTTAAATGTGAGGGTTGTGACATATATAGGATAAACTTAACTAGTGTTTTACCCCCAACATTTTGGTATCATTTTCGGGGAAGCACCACTAGTAGACTAACTATAGTACCCCTTAAAAGCCTTCTATTTAAGCTTGTATGAGTCCATCGAGAAAAAGAGGACCCAATGGTCATTTTATAAGATAGAGCCCATCAAAAAAATCTGAGTCAATCGAAGACTTAGAGTTCGAATTATATTCTCTCGACTCATAACCAATAGTCCATTGGATTGAGCACCCTCACTTCGTGCAAAGCTCCTCGTCTCATTGACCTAGAAAAGAATAGATCATATTGAATCCCTTTTTTAAGAGGACACCCTTGTAGGAAGCCCTGTTGTGGAAAGTCATAGAGGATCAGACCATAACACCAGCTGACTTAGAGGCTCTAGTACAAAACATTCTAAATGACTAAAAGGCCATAGAAGCTGCATTAGAGACCACACTTCTTGAAAAAATGGTTGAATAAGTTTCATCTGGTTTTAGCTTCTCGATAGAAGAAGGAGCAAGAGAAACCAAATGAATAATATATCCCCTACCCATCTCCCTACCTTCAAGGGATATCCAATCAAATAACTTGACCTATTTTTATTTAAATTTGATATGTTGTGTAGGTCTATCGACTATAAATCAGATGCTCAGAAGCTGAAAATATTTCCATCGATATTAGATGACTCAAATCTACGTTGGTTTATTGGGTTGGGTAACAAGAAAATCACCACATGGAAAGAGATGAGGAAGATCTTCCTAGAACAGTACCAGGACTTCAGCAGAGCATGAGACTCCAAATAAGAGGTCCTAAGTATGATGCAAAAGGAGGATGAATCATTGGAGGAGTACTGGGAGATGTTCAATTTCAACCTGCAATGATCCCCTCATGCAAAGCTAAGTAATAAGTCCCTTAGAAGCATTTTTCTAAGGGGACTTAACAATAAGTCACTGGAAGTGCTCAACATGGTTTTTTGGGGGGGACGTCTACCAGCACCTGATGGAAGATATTCGAAAACCATGTTGGAATTACTCACGAAGGAGAGGCAAGCCCACTCCCAAAACCATGAAGGTGATTGCATCAGTCACAAAAGTAGAGATAGGCAACATACTGGAGGATTTAAAAGGTGAAATGCTCTTATCTCTGGCACTACAATTGGATACACTCTTGTTGGAGAAGAAGAAATAAGAGAACGAAGCAGCATTGACCTATTTCTACCCAAAATGTAGAGGAAAGAATGCTAGGAATGTATGCTCGAAGAACAAGGTCAGAGTATACATAGTTTGCCAATAGAATCACAAAACTTGACTGTGCCTGTAGCTACCCAATACCAAATAGGATGCTAATGTAAGTGAAGCCTATTTCATGGGCAATCAAATAAATTGGCAGCAACCCCCTATGGGGAGTATGCCAACAGATATGTCGCACTATGGAGGAGGATCATATATGCCACAAGGGCAACTAAAACCACCTAATATGGGATGGTGGGGGCTACCACCTTGGATGAACGTACCTCTATGAGCTGCATTTCCCAATCAGAAACCATGGATGTCATATCATAATTCTGGGCAATAGTGGAGAAACCACATTCCATGGAACTCCGCTCCACAAAACATGTCACAGGCTCCACATCAGTAAATCCTACCAGCCCTACCTATGGTGAGACCTGCACAGTTACCAGCATAGTTGATAGTGAATCCAAATAATAAGGTAAACCAACCAGTATATCAAGTAGAAGGAGAGATGTATCTGATGTACAATATTAGTTGTAATTCCATTCAACTTAGGTCATGTAAGCATCTAGGAGTAGAAACACCTCCCTTGGTAGAAGAGGAGGAAAACATAGGAGACTCCCCTCTTATAGAAGAGATGGAAGAATAAAAATTTGTTGAGAAAATAGAGGCTCCATTTCCTAAATGGTTGTAAGAACAGAGGAAGCCGACACAGCCCGAGTTTGATATATTTTCTTGCTTGAGGAATCTCATGGTTACTAACCCACTCTTTCAAGCTATCTGAGACATCTCGATATATACCAGAGTGATAAATAAGTTGTGCCTAAGGAAACCAAGATGTAAATTGATACAGACCATCAATATCATAGGAAAATTGGTTGAATTTATTATGGGGAATGCATATCATCCCAAATATGTGGACCCAAGAAGCTCGATGTTGATTGTAAAAATAGGAGGGCAATCACTGGCTAACACCTTAGTTGATCAGGGTGTAACCATCAACGTAATTCCATAGGATACCATGCAGAATTTGAAGCTCACAAACCTAAATCCTACCAATATGGTGTTGCAACTGGCCAACCAATCAACTGTAGCACTAGAGGGAATGCTCGAGGATATCATCGTAACAGTCGATGCATGGGAATACCTAGCGAATTTCTTGGTGCTATAGTCTAAAATGGGACTAGGTGGTTATCAACTTATCTTGGTGAGGCCATGGCTAGCTACGGTTGATGCCTACATTAGCTGCCATGTTGGACTGATGAACATCTCAAACGGGTAGAATGTCAAGAGATTGAAAATATCTCCCCCTGTGCAATCCATGGATACGGTGGGAGAACCCATGTTGGCCAATAAATATGATGGTTCATTGTCCATGCTCCAACCAGTCATGGCACTAAAATAATTAGAGGAGGACACCAATGAAGATGGTGTTATTACAGAATTCCTTCAAGGAGAACCCTCACTCATAGTTCCCAAATCACCTTTGGTCGGGGCTCAGGACCACCACACCAGGAAAATTGATATTAGGTTTGGTAGGACATTGAACATCAGTAGTGGTTTGACCCCCACACAATTGACAAAGTTAAAAGAACTTCTAACTAGGCACCAACAAGAATTTTCTTGGGATTATTCGGATATGAAGGGAATCAACTTAAAAATCTGCACCCATCAAATCTACCTCGAAGAGTAGGCCACCCCAGTAAAATAGCCATAGAGAAGGATGAACCTGCCCATGAAGAAAATTATTAAAGTTGAGCTACAAAATCTCTTGTCAGTGGGATTCATCTACCCAATCTTCGACAGTGAATGGGTGTCACCACTTATGGTGGTCCCCAAGAAAAATGGGAAATGATGGATTTGTGTTGATTACAGATCATTTAATAAGGCAACCAAGGAAGACCACTTCCCACTTCCCTTCATTGATCAGGTATTGGATACACTATCTGGAAGAAAATACTTCTCCTTTCTGGATGGATTCAATGAATACAACCAAATCTAGATCAGGGAGGAGGACCAAGATAATACAATGTTTACCTACCCATGGGGAACGTTTACCTATAGAGTGTTTCCCTTTGGGTTATGCAATGCACCAACCACCTTCCAAAGGGTGGTGTTAAGCATATTCTCATATATGATGGGGGAGGCAGTTGAGGTATATATGGATGACTTCACCATTTATGGGGAAACCTTTGAAGAAGCGACAATGAACTTGGAATGAGTATTCCAGAGATGTGAAGAAAAATGTATCCCTCAGCAATGAAAAGTGCTTTATGATGATGCGTTAGGGCATAGTGCTAGGACATCACCTCTCGGTAGAAGGAATTAAAGTTGAAAAAAATAAAATAGAATTCATCAAGGACCTACCCAGCCTAGAAACACAAAGAGAAGTAAGAAGTTTTCTCAACTCTATCAGGTACTACAGGCTATTTATCACCAATTTCAATAAAATTTCCAAACCGTTGCACACCCTAATGACAAAAGACGTAGATTTTATCTGGATGGAGGACTACGAGCAAGCATTTTAGATGTTGAAGGAGAAGCTAATTTTTGCCCCAGTTTTATGAGGCCCAAATTGGGTTGTCCTATTTCATATAAATTATGACGCATCCAATAATGCAATTGGAGCGATCCTTGGGCAGAAGGATGGTGAGGAGTTCTATGCCATCTATTATATCAGTAAGAACTTAGCAGGGACTGAGCTCAACTACACAGTGATAGAAAAATAATTCCTCGTAGTAGTGCACGCCATTAACAAATTCTACCACTATATCATTGGGTACAAGGTGTTCGTTCACACGGACCATACGGTCATCAGGTACTTAATGAGAAAACCAGTGATCAGTGGTAGGATCATCAGGTGGCTTTTGCTACTACAATATTTTGACCTTACCATCGTTGATAAGCCTATGAAGGACAATGTAGTTGCAGACTTCCTATCTACATTAATACCAGTAGATCACACAGCGATGGAGGATCAGTTCTTGAATGAACATTTGTTCATCATCAGTGAATAGACACCATAGTATGCAAATATTGCCAACTATCTGGCCATCGGTAGAACTTTCCTTGCTCTTTCATACACAGATAAGTAGGCGATGATTGAAAAGTGTACTTCCTTTCAGTGGATTGATGGCCTCTTGTTCAAAATAGGGCCTGATAAAATCGTAAGGAGGTGCGTAGCAGAGCATGATTTTTTGAAGATACTCAAAGCCTGTTATAGCGAGCCATGTGGAGGGAACTTTGTAGGGAGAAGGACTACGTATAGGGTGTTAAAAATTGGGTATTTTTGATCCTCTATTCAAATATGCAGCCACATACACTAGCAGGTGTGATGAATGCCAAAGAATGGGTAGGCCAACCCACAGGAATTAAATACTTCTTCAACCTCATGTGCATATAGATCCCTTCGATAAGTGGAGCATGGATTTTATGGGACCCATCAACCCACCTTCAGTTAGGAGGAGATATATTCTAGTATACATAGACTACGTTACTAAATGGGTCAGAGTCCAGACACTAAGGGACTCCAAGGAAGGGATAATAGCTAAAGTTTTTGTTTTCTCATATTTTTACGAGGTTTGGGGTGCCCAGGGAAATTACAACAAACTAAGGACCCCAATTTACCTTTAGGATAATTGAGTAAATTATGAAGTAGTACAAGTTTCAACATAACAAGACTACCCCTTACCATCCACAGGAGAACAGATAGGTAGAAGTGACCAATAGAGAAATTGATAATATCCTAACAAAAATTGTGTAGCAGCACAAGAAGGATTAGGCTGTAATATTGTCGGAGGTAGTGTGGGTATACAACACAATGTGGAAATCAACCACAGGATTTACACCCTTCCGACTAGTATATGGGAAGGATGCAATGATGCCCGTTTATTTTAATGTTAAGATGCTCAAAATAGCGGTAGAACTAGACCTGAGCCTAGACGAAGCATAGAGGGAACAAATTCGACAGCTGAATCAGCTGGACAAATTTTGAATGGATTCCCTACAGAGAATAGAAATCATGTAGAGGCAAAGGAAGTAGTGGCATGACCACCACATTAAGATGAAATGGTTCAAAGAAGGATACTGGGTATTGTTGTATAATTCCAGGTTCTAGGAGTGAAAGGGAAAACTAATGCAAAGGTGGATGGGACCATACGAAGTGGTGGAGATCATCAGAAATGGTGTTGTACATGTTAAGACAATTGATAGTAGCAACACCATTCTAACAGTTAATGGACACCGATTACTCCCATACCACATGTTTGTAAGCTTACTGGTGGAGTCTATAACAAGCATGGGGGAGACCCCGTCCAATAATCTAAAGTTCTCAACAACATGGTGTACATAGAGGTATCCACAAAAAATAAGTCAATGTAGTTTCCTATTTTTTAGCTTATGGTGTGTTTTGCAAGAAAAATACCCACATGCAAGTTGCAGGCATCCTAAGAGCTAGGGCCTAATAGGCACAGATTGCATTTAATTGCATTTTCCTTTTTTTATCATTTTCTTTTTGTAGGAGAATTGCTTGATTGCTTGAATAATAGGTATCTTGGGTAACAAGGCCTATACCAGCTCAGCATCCATGAACTTGCATGTTTAGGAAGATAGTTCTGATCTAAGCATGAATGTGGGCACCAATTCCCCATAAAGAAAAAATAATGCACCCCCATGCTTGGATGAAGCATACATTGATGTAGTAGAAGGAGAATTTTAGAAGGCTTGATCAACCTCACATCAATGGATATGTCAACCACTACTGACTTTTCAATAGTGGGAGAACGGTTTATCACAAAAGAAGGCACCTTACTCTAGCACCTTACTCGAGTGCCTTACTTTAGAAAGCAGGCACCTTACTCTGGTGACTTACTCCAAAATGGAGATGCCTTACTCTAGTGCCTTACTCTAAAAGGGAGATGTCTTACTATAGCACCTTACTCTGGAAGGGAGGCCCCTTAATCTGAAGCAGGCATGTCAACAGAGGCATTTGACCATGGTTAAAGAGTTAAAAAATAAAATAAAATAAAATAATAAAAAATAAAATGTTGTCAAGGGAGGTGCATTACTCTGACGCCTTACTCTAGAAGGAGGGGTCTTACTCTGGCACCTTACTCTGGAAGGGAGGTGTTGTACTCTGGCACCTTACTCTGGAAAGGAGACGCATTACTCTGGCGCCTTACTCTGGAAAGGAGGCACCTTACTCCGGAAGGGATGCACCTTACTTCTTCAAGGAGGCACCACTCCAGAGGTGCTCTTTCAAAAAAATGATGATCAAGCAAGCGCCTTACTCTAGTGCCTTAATTTGGTGCCTTACTCTGGTGCCTTACCAAGCAAGCACCAAGTAGGTGCCTTACTCAAGTAGGCACCTTGATTGAATCAAAAGCACTTGCACAACTTGGCAGTACTTGGAGCAGCCGAAGCCAACATCATCACCTCACATGATGGAAATCCAAAAGCACCAAAAATATTTCAAAATTATTGGATAGGATCTCTGCACATCCCAAGGCCAATCATTAGAGGAGATATGCGTCCCAACCTAAACCAATAGGATCCATCACATTTTTAGCACAATACCTTGAGCGAACCAAAATTGTAGTAACCAAGGCGACATAATCAGCACATAGGAAATATATTATCGCCATTACCACTAAGTACCAAATTGGAATACTCCACACAGCACGAAATGACCAATGAGGTATGCGCATGATTTCTTTTATATATACGTAATTTTTCATATTAAATGCTTCTCTAAAAATAATGTTGATGAAAGAATTGAATTCACCCCTCATGCCTAATACATCGTGCTGAAAATCAATTTGGGTGGTGTGCCCTGCCAACTCCAACATGAAAACAATTTCCAAAGTTAGGTGCCTGAATCTATAATAAGGTGCCTTATTGAGAACAAAGCATCAAACAAGTCAAAATTAACATATTTTTCCATGGGAGGACGATCAAAGAACCATGCACTCAAAAAGCATGAGCCCAGTGGCACTGAGAGGATTAGAGGAGAGGTCAGTAACTAGTTCGAGGTGGTTGGGTGGATGAATTATTGTCTCTTGGTCAACCAAGACCAGGACATAGAGGTAGCAAAAGAGTTTTCTATCACTGTGAGAGGATGGATTGCCTAGTTATGTGAACTGGATATTCCAGTCACCCCAGATCATATCGCTCATATCATTAGTATCCCCCTCACTAGAGAGTGCACATATAAGGACAACACAACAGTCCAATGTGAAGATTTATTGCTCGGATAGAGGAATTTTTTACTTGACCGTGGGGGATTCCAAAGCAAGGACTCTTGATGCACCTGAGGAAGCTCTTGGAATAGGTTGCAAGATACTTCACATGCATCAGGAAGTACTCGCACCTAAACGTGAACCACATGCATTTTCTAAACCACTTGGTGGATGGGTGAGAAATCAACATCCCATATCTGTAAAATACCCTATAGGATGAGGCATCACGATACCAGATAGGGGTGGTCTCTACCCTAGACTATCATGGGCTAATTATAGCCCTAATGTGCCATACTGAGGAACACAAGGGAATCTCATCGATGGTAGCGGCTAAACATTCTGGTGCACAAGAGTAGGTGGTGACCAATTAAGGGCAATAGGTTGAACTACGAGAAGCAACCGAAGAAGTAGGGATCAAAAATTATGATGCATAGGAGTAGGCAATGACAAAGGTAGGATGTGAGGCCAAATTGGGAGGAATGACTGAAGAGGGATAACCCAAAATTTTACTGGATGCTAAGAAAAAAGAGCAAATTTCTCTACTTGATTATACAAAGGATAGGTCGAAATCCTCTAGCCCCGAACCCACAGCTTGATAGATAAAGCACATATGCAGTTGGAGACACCTACGGTGACTAATTCTATTAATGAATAAGAGGAATATGCGGAGGTCATATTTGCAGCCCAAACCTTGTAGAATTTGGCCACCTGTAGTCTTCAGCAGGACTGCAATAGTAGCCTGAGGTGCCGATGGGAGAGGACCCCACTGGGTAGAGTGGGAACTTCACTATGCAGGCATTGTTTGAGGATTTCAAGGAGATGGCTACAAGAAAAATTCAACAGTAGGAAGACACCATCACCCAATTATAGCAACTAATCTAGGAACTCAGGTCAGAGAACTAGTAGTTGTAGGTTAGGGTGATTTAAAGATAAGATACCTCTACCCAAATAGATTAGGCAATTGAGGTGCCCATAAACTCTCCAACCTTGCCAGAGAGGGTAGTCTCATCTGGGGTAGTCAAGTCGGATACCCAAAATGAGGAAGTAGAGATAGGAGAGGGTTCATGCACCTCTGATAGAGAAACTACAAAGGAATAGGGGAGTTCTATTTTCAAATAAAAACCCATGTAATCGATATTGAGGAAGATGAGGGGCCTTCAAGGTAGATCTAAGGGTAATATCCTAAACCCAAGGCCAAGAAGGACTCTCTAGAGAACCAGGTACCCAAAATTGAGGGACCACTACCTGAAGAACTAGAGGAGCAGTCCCCGGGTGACCAAGAAATATGGGAGATATCTATAGGGGACCTAAGACCAGAGGGGCATATTCTCGGATCCTCTAACAAGGAAGCACCTCCCATGGGAAAGTAAGATATTCCCATGCAAGTTGCTACAATACTAGATAGGAGAAATGGGAAGGCATCTCAAACATAATAGAAAAGCGCCAAAAGGAAGGCCAAAGTTACATTCACCAAACTGAACCCCCACTCGGATGAAGAATTAGAAGAAGGCATGCACGCCTTCATTGAGTGAAAAGAAAATTTGAAAATCTTTGTGAAGAATTCGATGTGGCAAAGGCAGCTAGAAAAGCTACCAAGAAGGCTAAAAGAGGGTGTAGCATCTATGTGAACCCTGCTACATATGAAAAATTCTATAATATATATGGTTCATCGTAGGGTCAACCCTCCAAAATGAGGAAATTTTTGGAAATATGGGGGGTTTTTGGACCAGAGGCAGAGGCAGAAGCAATTGCAAAAGAGAATGTTGGCCTCAACCTTGAAGAAATTTGGTTGTACAAGACCAATGTGGTCATTCAAAAGAGGGATGACTTTGATATTCCACTCAAAGAGTTACACCCTCAACTCGCCAACTTATGGCATGAAGAAGAAGCAGCCTTCTAGAGAGGAGAAACGACTGTAGCAGCGGTGCCCAGTACAGGTGCTGGGCCAAGCATGATAGGAAGGCATAGCCAGTGCACCAGGAATCTGGTGCAGAATGAAGGCCAACCCAATAGAACCGAAAACCAATGTAGTCAAAGGTTAGTGCAGCCTAAAAATGCCCCGCAACAAACTAATGCCCCTCAATAGAAACGAAAGCCTTAGACCGAAGGGAAAGCCAAAGCCACTAGTAAGAAAAGGAAATAAGGAGAAGTGGCATATATAGAGGAGATGGTTATCGATTTTAGGTGTCATGATGGCATGGCACATATTAGGTATGAGGGGATGATGACCATAAGATATGCTCATATTTTTGTATACGTACTAATGGTTTTTGTACAGAAATATATCATGAGTTGTATATTTTTATGAATTATGTATTTATTTAATGAAATCATGTGTATTATCTAATTTGTGCATGAACTGTATTTTGTGTAGTTATTCACCCGATTTTATTGTCTTTTGCTCAGTCGAGGTCCTACATGGACCTGGCATGCTTTTGCTTCATCAGAATAAAGCTTACTAAAGTAGGTGCCTTACTCAAGTAGGTGCCTTACTCAAGTAGGTTCCTTACTCAAGTAGGAGCCTTACTCAAGTAGGTGCCAAGCAATCACCTTACTCAAGTAGGTGCCAAGTAGGCACCTTACTCAAGCAGGCACCAAAATTATGCATGTTGATTGGACGATCGTAGAAGGACCCCGTTGACCACAATTCCATGTCATCTATGAGAAACCATTGAATGAACGAGCTATCCTAGTCGAAGTGGATGAACACGTAACCACTCAACGAAGCAGAATCCCAACAAAGCAAAAATCATCCGATTGCTAGGAAATGATGAAAAGTTATTTATTGTGCACCTATTACAGTAACTAAATTGTCCCAGTTTAGACTGTAACCAGGATGCTTGTTGTAACAAAACTACAATAGGAAGTCATGTGTGTGTTATATAAACACACGAACTTCTCTGTAGTAGGGGAGGCAAATATTTCAAAGAACATTATCGCATGTAATATTTCATTGCACTATCAATAAAAGCTTGAGCGTTCTTTCATTTATGTATTGTCTTCATGATTCATTGGATGGTATCTGTTGGAGCTCGGACCCACTCCAAGCCAGTATTCCTCCCCTGCTTCTTAGTTGTTTTTGTAGATTTAATTATGTATGATAGTATGTTTATTTCTTAGATTAAATTTATTTGCTTTAGCATGGTGTGCCTTTCAATTACGTAAGTGTGTTTACCACTTTCAGTGTGGAGTGTTTATTTTTACATATTTTATTTATGCATAAGTTTTATTGGTGTGGACTAATCAATTGCTACTTTACAAACACCCCCAATGATAGTTGAATGGATTCATCTCAAAAGCGGTAGTGTGAGCAGTCTCAATCGTGGCACTTCAAAATTCTACGAGATCCTTGGTTTGATAATTTAAATGCAAGGGTTGTGACATATATAGGATAAATTTAACCAATTTTTTATCCCCAACAATGCCAATGTACCACCTTGGGTACATTATTAGATTAGGAGTTAATCATAGATTAAGGTTTGAGTAGTTACTTCAAGCAATGTAATAAATGCACAAGTGTTAGAATGTGCAATGATGTAAATGTGCATGTAGTCCACATGTACATGAGTCATAGGATAGGTAGATGAAGATTCATGGGTAGAGTAAAAGCCAAGTCACATATCCTTCTATATATATTTCTTGAGGTATAGAGTGTGAAGAGTGTGAGAGAGAGATTGAAGTTACTATAGTGATTTGTAGTTAGAGTGCAATATAGTTCTTTCATAAAAATTATGGAGTGTTTATGTCCTCCATTATAATACATTGTACTATTTTCATGAGAATCCGATAATGGCATATTTCTAAGTCATTGTAGAAGTTTATCTTATATTTTTCTATATATTATAGTTTCATTATCATATAGTTATCATTAATTTCTCATTTTACATATTGTGGTTGCATTTCCTTTAATATAAATCATCAAAAGCTAACATCAACATGAAGAGCAATGGAACCATGAGCCTCGTCCTTTTTATTCCTATATATCTATGTCACCTCTTCAATATCAGTATACTTGAGGCTTCTCATTCACATATTTGGGTAACTCCTTACTTCAAACTAGAACTTGAATTTTAATATTCCATGTAGCATAATTGGGGCCACCTAATAAAGGCATATGATTATCCATAACAATTCTTTCAAAATTAAAAAATTGATATGTAGTTGTAACCAAAAACAACACCAACAATTTAGAAAGCTCAAAAAAACATGCAATTTGAAAAAGCAACTCAAAATGCTTTCGTATGTAAAAGTTACAATCCCAACAATTTTACCCTAAAACCTTGGAAATTTTTTAAAAATAGTACCTCCAACAAATGAGATATCACCCTGTATCATTGCATGAGTGGTAAAGGGGGCACCAAGCATACACTAATTGTGTAGCCTACTACAAATCAGGTGATGCTACTTGTCATTATCTTATTTATTGTTTGATCTATGAACAATGTTGTACCACTTGCTTTTTTATTTACTTTGGAATTCATGTGTTAGTGAAATGTGATTGGCCAAACTCATATTGATACATGCCAAGTAGCATATAGACTACCATGTCACCTGTATAAACTTCCACATGTTAATTCAAGATTGATACACCTACCTCCATGTTAGTTGCATGGATTATCACATGTCACCTTAGGATTCATGTGCTAGCTATCACATCAATTGTACTAAGTTTCACGTCAGTCATGTGGATTTCCACATGGCATTCGTACGGTCCTACCATATCATCACTACTATGCAAATAGATGACATTGTCACAAGGTGCCACATCAACGCAAGGTGCCACATCATCATATATTATGTAGATGCTAATATCATAATTGTATTATCCCTATTGGGACACCCTAGAAGTATGTCATTGGATTGTTATCCAGGCTACCCAAGTTCAAATCATGGGGAGGGAGGCCCCTATTTTACCTCTAGGGCATGTGGCCCCTAGTTGTGCCATTCATTGTACTTTACCTTCAACATAAAATATCATCATTATATTTCAAAAGGTTTTGGAGTGGGAGGGATTTGAACTCGTGACCTCCCATGCCCATGGCCTTAGAGGGATTTGAATAGTGAACCCTTCAAGTGTAATGCTTGGGAGGGAAGGTTGAGTAACATATTTAGATAAACTAATAAATTTAGACACCTCCCTTTAGCACCCTATATTATGCACTCTCCACAAAACTACCATAATTGGGAATATTCCCTTTTTAAATTTTAAAATTTGGAGGGAAATGATATTTTTTCAAATGAGAAATGCCCTATGGAGGCAAAATTGGAAAAAGTGTTGAACTATGAATTGCCACCTAAAATTTTTGCAAGGAATTTAGAAACACTAAAAAAATTATTTGTGTTTGTTATGGTCCCTACACAATCAGTATGTTAAACATAACTAATCAAGATATCCTCTCATGCCTATGTAACTAAAAAGTTGTTAGACTTTTTTTATAATTTTATCAAGTGGCTCTAAGGTCTTTGCTATAGAAGCCTACTCATGACTTATTTGGAGCTAGGGATATGTTTAAAAAGGTTCAACTTCATTTTCACAACAGCCAAGAAGTCTATCCTCTCATATGTATTACTATTAGATAAAAAAATGCCAAAAGAGAAAAAGACATTTTTTTTTTTTTAATTATAAAAGAAAACTGAAGTTTATAAAAAAACTTAATAAACCCAATTCTAAAACTATGACATCCATTTGGTCAAAACATATTTGAAACAAAACAATATTGAGTGCCAATGAGAAGAAAGAGGAACTTGTCGATGAATATTTTCTTGGAACAAATTTGCTTATTCTAGTGAGATCTATGTAATCCAAGTCAAACCTATGGTTTTTATCAAAAACCCTTCTTTAGATTACATTTTCATCCTTCAAACAATTCCCTTCATTAGATCCTAAAAAAAATACTCTCAAGAGAAACTAAAATAAAAAAACTCCTATAAATAGAAGCAGCTGAATAATGAAGATTTACAACCACTTTGATACCATGTTAAATTTCACAATAGATTTTAGAAATAAATAGAATTAAACATTATCCAATATTGCTTAATAGAAAAAATACACCAAAAAAATAACACAAAATATGATGAGGTGTCCATGAATACCAATTAATCTTCACTAAAGAAGATAAAATTATACTCCAACTAATGGCTAAAAAGGTTGGTGTGAAGGAGTATATATACCCAAATACATTATGCCTTTAGGTCAAGGTTGTGAGATTGAACCTTAAGATTAAAATATTATAAAGAATTACAAAAGCATAATTTTAAAGGTTTACATGGGTTCAAAGGGCAAAAGTAATTAATACAAGTACAAATAGTCATTCATGGCCTTAAGAGAAGCTTAACTACCACATATTCGAACAAATAATAGGATGAGGCTTTAAACAAGTATCAATCCATAACTTTATGGAATTCCCCTTGTTTATAGACCACCTAATGTGTTTGTTGACTAATTAAAATTATCTAGTAAGATGTTATGTGCCCCATGAATGTAATCCATGTTGGCCTATGTTATTTTACCATATGGAGTATATGACGAGGGCCACATATCAAATTAAAAATGAGTGGGAGAATATTATCATATGTAATAGAATCATGTCATTGTTGTCATATAGTATTATCATAGAGTAGTTAGGAATGTTGGAGGTATTACATTATTTGGCACCATTGTAAATATTTATATTAGGGTGTGAGTTTGATATTTGTGTAGATAGTATGTGTCAAGTTAGTAGGTATGAGAATTTGTCTTATAATAAAGTGTGTGAGGTGTTTAGTTAGCAAGTGAAGAGTTATTTGTGTGATGTGTCAATATTAGAAGTAGGGAGTTATATGCAATCATGAGATACTTTATATTTATGTAATATGTGGGACTTATTATGTAAGAAATAAATATGAAGAGTTAAGCTCTCTGATGAGTTTGAGGATATCAATGGTTAAGAGTCATATATTGTGAAGAGTCTCAGGTATCTTTATATTGGAGATAAAGCCATGTAAAAGTTAACTCAAACAAGCTTTGCTTTATGCATTGCTTGAGTTTTGTAATAAAAAAAAATTGTGATTTTAAGTGAGACTAATGTTCATTTGATATATGCTTGATATTAATTTGATTTATTGCTCCAGGAATTATTTAATCTATGATAATAACATCATTTTTCTTATGGTGCTATCAGAGCCACCATGAGTCAGCCTAGATTGAGCCACATTGAGTAAAATAGTTTCAAGGAGGAATGTGAGAGAAATTGACGGATACAAAGGAAGAAGATTTGGAGAAGATATTATTGATTGGTGGAGGAAAGGAGATAAAAGCTATATTTCAAGGTTGGAAGCCATTCGAAATACAAACAAACATAGTAGTAAAAAGCTTAGGGAAAGGAGGTTGTAAGGAATGTTAAGACGTTGTTCATCAAAGAAAGAGAATATTGGAGATAGAATGTGATTAGAGAAGATTAGAGATAGAAGAGTAGATGAATAATATGAAGGTTAACATCAAGGTTGGAAGCCATCCAATTGATACAATGTGTAAGAGGAGAGGATTAAAGCTATAAATATTGTGATAAGTGTTGAGTGCTTGAAAGATTTGAATACTATGAATGAAAAAGATAATTTAGAACCAAATATAGGCATGGACGTAGAGAAGCGTTGAGCATTTTGAAGTTGTCAAAGATACAACAGAGATAAGTGTGAACATTTGAAATGTTAAAGGAAGTGTTGAAGCCTAAGAACAAAAAGGAGCATTGAGTCTTGGTCCATGGAAATTAGAGCTAAGAAGGAGATATTTGTGACATATTCTACTGCATTGAAACCTACTGGAAGGTGTAATGCCTAAGTGCAAAATTGGAAGGTGATTAGATATCATAGTTTTAGTAATACCTTGGTAGAAGGTGTTATTTAGAAACATTGATTGCATAGATAAAAAGTGGATGGAACACTATAGAAAATAACACTATATATAAGATAATTCATAACCTTTTATTATTTAATATTCTAGTGCACGTCTAAGGAGATTTATTTTAATTTGATTTGATTTAAAGTGGAGTGATAAGAAGATAAATAATAAATTGAAATTTGAATTAAATGAATGATTGGGAGTTATAAGTAGAAGGAAGAAATTAATTGATTGGAGGATTAAATTGATGATTGAAATTATTTTAAGAATTAAATTATTGAAAGGGAGATATAAGAAGAAAATTTATTTATTGAATTTATGAATTAAGGAAATAAATTAATGAATGATGAATTAAGAAGAAACGTATGAATTGATTTAATTATTGAAACAAATGAAATTGAATTGATTTGGAGACTTGAATTCTTGATTAATTGAAATAAAAGGAGTTATAATAAGTGAAATTGATTAAAGAAAAGAATTTGATGAATTTATTGAATGAAGTGATTAAAGAAATTGAATATTTGATTGAAGAATGAAAATAATGGAAGATTGAAATTTGAAATTGAAATTTTGGAGATAAAATAAATTCTACAAAAAATTAAGAAGAATATTATGAAAAAAATGAGATTGAAATTGAAGGAATAAAATTTGAAGAAATCGAATTGAAGATTGAAGTTGGAAAATGATGATTTGAATGAATAAAAAAAATGAAAATTAAGAGATATTTTAAATTTTGGAGCAATAAGGAGTTCCACATCAAAGGAATTAAATTTTTTGAAAATAAATACGTCAAGAAGGTCATACAGATTTAAAGGTCCAAACTTCATGAAAATAAACTTTCAAAAACAAAAGTATTGTCATAGACATGTGCTTAGATATAATAAGCCACAAGAAACTCAAGCAAATCCAAAAATGGAATATAAATATGATTCATGGTACATTGATTTGGGAGCAAGCCACCATATGATAAGAAATTTTTATTGGTTTGATTAAATTCAAGTTAAAACAAATTTACCAATGAAGATAGTAGATGATAAGATTTATCATGTATAGGGATCAGGAAATGTTGTTAGAATATATTACATTATTTGATATTGAAATCAAGGGTAATTTTAGGTAGACCAAAGGTCATTTGTAAAATCTATATTATGGACTCTTAGTTCCATATTTCATTGTACAAGTTCATACAAGTAATAACAAGTTATGTGCATTTGTCATCATGTAATTCATGTGTTTCATTATTTTTTTATATCATTAGTTTACAAAATTAGTAATTGTGTTTCTTGATTAGATTGAATGCTTCAAAAACTATCAATGGTATCAGAGCCATTAGGAAGAATTGGGAAGTGGTCAATGGAGCAGCATTTGAAGAGTTTTGGACTACGAATTTGAAGGAGATAGAAGAGCTACGAATTGGAGAAGTTTTGATCAGATTTGGAAGTGTTTTTATATAGTTTTTTGAAGGAGGAATTGATAGCAATTTAAGGTAGAGAATTGAAAGAGATAAAGGCTATTTTTGAACAACAAAAAGGTATCATATTGGTAGCATTTGAAGCTGCAAAAATACAAAGTTTTTGAATAGCAAAAAGGTAGAAAGTCGAAGAAGATAGAGCTATATTTTAGACAGCAATTGAAGGAGAATTTGAGCTACAAATTTCAGAGTTTCTTGGCAGCTTTTTAGAAGAAGAAAGGAGAAGGTTTGAAGCAGCAAATTAAAACTAAGAAATATTTTTTTTGGGTAGAATTGAAAGCTACAAACTTCATAAATATTGGATAGCATTTGGAGAAGGAAATTAGCTACAAATTTCAAATTTATTGGACATCATTTGTTAAAATTAAGAGAAAAAATTTTAACAGTATTATTGGAGGAAGAATAAGATAGTTTTTGGTAGTATTTTTTAAAGGAAATAAGCTACAAATTTCTACAAGCTTGGATAGCAATAAAGCAAGCAAGAAAGCAAGTAAGTAAGCTAGAAGGAGACTAAAATAAGACTACAAATTTATGTCTAAAGTGCATTTCATTTAAGCATCAAAAAGTTGTTTATAGTAAATTTGCAAGTGCTATATCCAAGGTTGAAAAATAGCGAAAGGAGGCATTGTATTTTTTAAGTTGAGAAGGAAGCATCTTCTTCGTCATTAAACCTACATCATATTAAAGCAAGAAGATAAGTTAGAATTTGGCATAAATAGAAGGTATAAAGAAGACATAAAGAAGGGAGAATATATTGATCAAAATAAAAGAGTGAGTGTTGTTTTCCTAAGCATCAAAGAGAGCCAACGTCAAGGTGATAAGTGCACAAGAAAGTGCAATTTTTTACAAAAGCCATGGAGTTCAATTAATTAAAGGTTTAAGAGCAAAATTTTAAGAAGAAATATCATTCACAATATGGGCAGAAATCAAGTGTTAAAAGCTACCCAAAGTGACATCAAATTTGGAGCACTTTAGACGTCAAACCAGGTAAAATCTTGGATGTCAAACTAGCAACATGTAAGAGTGTTCAATCATCAAGAGAATATCATCCAAGTTCCATCTAGTAGCAATTTATTCAGGTGCAAGGTGAATCATTTTTGGGTGAATCCAAGCATTGAGAAGGTGAAGCATTAAGGAAGCCAAACGTTGAGAAGTTGAAGAGCTCAAGATGCAACAAAGCAAAGCATTTTGCATGATGAAGAGTTGTTGAAAGAAATATTACCAAGCTACGTGAGAGGAGAAAAATTGCAAGGAGTGCCAAATAAAGACATAACACCTTCTTGAACATGCTAAGATTTTAAGTGATGTAGGAGCATCCAGTGGTAGCAGAGCAATCTTGCATCAACAAAAAAAAAAAATTCTAAGTGTTTGCCTTGATGTCGCAATATCGCGACAGAGAAAAGTGTTGCGATATCACGACATGTCGCATTTTCGCAACTCAGGAAGGAGAGAGAAGGTGCGGGGCAAAAAGTGTCGTGATATCGCGACATGTCGCATTATCGTGACTCGGGAAGGAGAGAGAAGGCACAGAGCAAAAAGTGTCACAATATCGTGACATGTCGCATTATCGTGACTCAGGAAGGAGGGAGAAGGTGTGGAGAAAAAAGTGTCACGATATCGTGACATGTCGCATTCTCGCGACTCAAGAAGGAGAGAGAAGGCATGGAGTAAAAAGTGTCGCGATATCGTGACATGTCATATTTTCATGACCCAATAACGAGAGAAGGCGCAAGGGAGAAAAGATGTCGTGATATCATGACCTGTTGCATTTTCATGACCAAAAGGCGAGAGAAAGCACAAGAGAGAAAAGTTTCGCGATATCGCGACATGTTGCATTTTTGCGACCAAAAGGTGAGAGGCGCAGGAAAGAAAAAGTGTCGCGATATCGTGACATGTCGCATTTTCACAACCAAAAGGCGAAGGAAGCGTAGGAGAGAAAAAGCATCGTGATATCATGACATGTCACATTTTTGTGACCAGAAGGCGAAAGAGACACAGGAAAAAAAAAGTGTCACGATATCGCGACATGTCGCATTTTTGTGACCAAAAGGCGAGGGAAGGTGCAGGAGAGAAAAGTGTCGCGATATCGTGACATGCCGCATTTTCGTGACTCGCAAAGGGTAGGAAGGCCAAAAAGCAAAAGTTTCATGATTTGTCACATTTTTGCGACTCGAAAAGGGGCAGGAAGGCAGTGAAGCAAAAATGTCATGATATCGTGACATGTCACATTTTCACGACCAAAAGAGACAAAAGAGCAGGCGGTTAGAGGAGTCGTTACAGAGGAAGTTATTTAGCGATGGGTATATCGAACATCATCATTGGTTTATAGGCAGACAGAGTCTACCGTGGCAGCATTGGACAAGCACACGAATCCGAGGTGCAGTGAAAGTAGACGAAGATCAAGAGTCAAAACGTTTCGAAAGCCAAAATAATGAAGAGGCACAGGAGATGAAATGAAGGGTTAGAAAAAATAAATGGAGAGTCACATCAGAAAGTTTAAAAGAGGGAAGTAAAGGCAGGTAGAAGGGTTAGAAAACTATGGAGACAGAGTTGCAGACGTAAAGGCAAGAGGGCCATTCTAGACCTGTTTAGGCTATTTTTCTTCCAGGGTGGAAGATGTTGTAATAGAAACTATCTTTCAGGATAAAGGAATTTATTTGGTAGACTGTTGCCATCATTGTAATATTTTTTTGAATTGATGAATGAGAACATAGATTTGGCATGAGCGATTTGGCTCCCCATCAAGTGGTATCAGAGTAGGAGTTCCTGAGTGTGTGAGTAGATCACCAAAAGTGAGGCAGTTTGCACCAGGATCTGTGGAAGGGTTGTGAGAAGAGAGTGAGGAAGAATTCCTCCATGAAGAAACCATGGTGGTGGGAGAAATGTGGTACCTGAAGAAGATTTCAAAGCTTTGCAGAGGCAGGTGCAAGCCCTGCAAGAGTTGTGAAGAGGGATTGAACCAAAAAGAGAAGATCATAGTGAAGATGAAGCTTGGGAGGTTGATAATCCCTCAGAAGAAGAAGAATTAATGAATCCTACAGAAGCCAGATTGATTAAGGCCATATCTCAGATCAGGAAGAAGACAAATTTTGATGTCTCCACGTATTCTAGGAATCTCAATCCAGAAGAGTTGATTGATTGGATCAATGATATGGAGGAGTATTTTGAGTATGAGGAGGTTGTAGATCCAGATCGAATCAATTTTGCAAAAATAAAGTTGAAAGGCCATGCTTGCATATGGTGGAAAGAAGTGCAACTAGAAAGGAATAGAAGCGAAAAAGAGAAGATAACCAGATGGGATCGAATGGTGAAAAAGTTGAAGAGATAGTTTATTCCTATGTATTATGAATTGGACCTGTTGAGAAAAATGCAGACTTTGAGATAGTCAAACAAGTCTGTCAAAGAATATACAGAGGAGTTTTTCCATATCTCAATCAGAATTGGCCATTTAGAGGCTAACAGGGAGAAGGTGGCCCGTTACATCAATGGGTTAAGAACCAGTATTCAAGAAGAATTGAGTCTGGTTAGGATGAGCACCATTGAGGATGCTTACCAATTTGCCCTCAAAGTTGAAGAGAAGCTGAATAGATGGTTTGAGAGTAAACAAATAGGAAGAGGTCGTGGTGGAAGAACTGGTGGAAGGACCAGTGGAGAAAAATATAAGGGTCAGATGAATGCTGGTGAAACCAGTAATACCCAGGACCAAAAAGAGGGGAACACCTACCAACCCCGTAATCATAACAATGGTTACCCAAGAGGGAAAGGTAGATCTGGACATGGATTTGGAAGGGGAGGATTTCGTGGAACCTATTTCCACTGTGGCAAAGAAGGACATCGAGCATACGAGTGTCCACAACATCGAGAAATGATGAATAAGAGACCTGAGGGTCCTGCCAGAGATGCTATGGCAGATGAAGGTGCTAAATCAGAACATTCTGAGGAGGCAGAGGGAGGAGAAGTTATGGTCACCAGGAGAACCCTATTGAATGAGGAGAAAGAACCAGACCAGAGGAGGAGCCTGTTCTGCAAAAGGTGCAGAAGTTTAGGTAAGGTCTATAATATCATTATAGATAATGGTAGTACTAATAACTTGGTCTTAGAAGAAATGGTTACTAAGTTACAGTTAAAGAGGAGAAGCCACCCGCATCCATATCGGATTGCATGGTTATAGAAGGACCATAGGGCCTTGGTCAGTGAGCAATGCTCAATGAAATTTAATATTGGGAATTACTGTGATGAGGTCCTATGTGACATCCTGCCTATGGATGCTTGTCATTTGTTTTTGGGAAGGCCATGGCAGTTTGATCGGTGTGCAGTGCATGATGGTCGTGCCAACACTTACTTAGTGACAAAGAATGGAGTGTGCCATAATCTGAAGCCCTTGAAGGAAGCGGGCGAAAAGGTATGTGGCAACGCTAGAATCTGTTTAGTTGAAGGGGGAAGATTTTTGGATGATTTAAAGCATGAGCATATGTGCTATGCATTAATTCCTAGAGTTAGGAAGGAAGAATGTAAGGATACCCCTATAGAAGTATTAGGATTATTAGAAGAATTTCTAGAAATTGTATCTGATAATGTGCCTGAGGGTTTACCACCAGTGAGGAACATCAGTCACCATATAGATTTGGTACCAGGATCTAGTTTACCCAATAAGGTAGCACATAGAATGAATCCTATAGAAACTGAGGAGCTGAACAGACAATTCCAAGAGTTGCTAGAGAAGGGACTGATTTGGGAGAGCTTGATTCCATGTGCAGTACCTGTAGTACTATCACCAAAGAAATATGGAGAGTGGAGAATGTGTACAGACTCTCGAGCCATTAACAAGATCACCATAAAGTACAGATTTCCATTGCCAAGGATGGATGACATTATGGACTGTTTGAGTGGAGCAAAGTACTTCACAAAGATTGATCCGAAGAGTGGTTATCAGATTCATGTCAGAGAAGGAGATGAGTGGAAGACAGCCTTCAAGACTAGAGAGGGTTTGTATGAATGGTTGGTCAAGCCATTTGGGCTAACCAATGCACCAAGAACATTCATGCGACTGAAGAATGAGGTATTGAAAGAATTTTTAGGCAAATTTGTCATTGTCTATTTGGATGATATTTTAATATTTAGCAGAACCATGGACTAGCATCTGATGCATATCAGAAGAGTTTTTGAGAAGCTGTGGGAGGAGCAGTTATTAATTAATCTGAAGAAGTGTAATTTCGTGAAGGAGTTAGTGTACCTGGGTTTTGTCATCTCAGTCGAAGGTCTAAAAATGGATCCAAAAAAAGTGAGAGCCATCATTGAATGGACTACTCCGAGAAGTACAACTGAGGTAAGATCATTTCATGGTCTAGCAAGTTTTTACAAGAAATTCATTAGGAATTTCAGTAGTATTTGTGCACCCCTTACAAAAACAATGAGAGGGGATAAGAAAGAATTTAAGTGGACCTTAGGAGCAGATAAGAGCTTTGATTTGTTGAAAAAGAAGGTTACAGAGCAACCTGTTTTGGCACTTCCATATTTTAACAAGGTATTTCAGGTAGATTGTGATGCTAGTGGCAGTGCCATAGGAGCTGTTTTGAGTCAAGAAGGTAAACCTATTGCTTAATTTAGTGAGAAACTCAATGATGCTAGGAATAAGTATTCGGTTTATGATCAAGAGTTCTATGCTATGGTTCAGGCTCTAAAGAAGTGGTGACATTACCTGTTGCCAAAAGAGTTTGTTCTATTTACTGATCATCAGGCCTTATAGTATATTAGTAGCCAAGGGAAGCTAAATCAAAGGCACCTGAAGTGGGTTGAGTTTCTACAGAGTTATACCTTTGTGTTGAAGCACAGGAGCGAAATATCCAACAGAGTTGTAGATGCCTTAAGTAGAAGGTAGTGTTTGTTGACAAAAATGAAGGTGGAAGTGGTAGGATTTGATGAACTGAAGGGTTTGTACCCTGAAGATCCTGATTTTGCAGAGGCCTGGAAGGCTTGCTTGGCACCTGTTACTTTGGATAGGACCAAGTGGTTGGATTTTCTAATCCAAGATGGAATGTTGTTTAAGGGAAGTCAATTATGCATTCCAAGTAGTTCAATGAGGGAAAATTTGGTCAAGGAGAAACACAGTGGAGGGCTGGCTGGACATTTTGGTCGGGATAAGACCATTTCCCTGGTTAGTGAGAACTACTATTGGCCACAACTACAGCAAGATGTGAGGAGGTTTGTGCAAAGCTGTAGAGTATGCCAGATGGTGAAAGGTGTGAGCCAGAACATTGGATTATATCAGCCATTACCTGTACCAAAGAGACCATGGGAGGACGTCAGCATGGATTTCGTTCTTGGCCTACCAAGGACACAATGAGGAAATGACTCCATATTTGTGGTGGTTGACAGGTTTTCAAAGATGGCACATTTTATCCCTTGTTAGAAAACTAGTGACGCAGTTCACGTGGCAGGTTTATTTTTCAAAGATGTGGTACGACTTCATGGTCTACCAAAGAGTATCATTTCTGACAAAGATACCAAGTTGGTGGGGTATTTTTTGAGGACCTTATGGAAGAAATTGAAGATGGATTTGAAATTCAGTTCTGCATACCACCCACAGACTGATGGCCAAACGGAGGTGGTGAATAGAAGTTTGGGAAATCTATTGAGATGCTTGATAGGAGATAAGCCCACGGGATGGGATTTGGTTTTGCCACAAGCAAAATTTGCATACAACAATTCTGTCAACAAGAGTACTAACAAATCTCCATTCCAGATAGTATATGGGAGTAGTCCAAGAAATGCTTCTGAGTTGAGGAAGATGGATACGAGGGAAAAGTGCAGTGCCGAGGCTGAGGACTTTGCAGAGCATCTGAAGAGCATGCATGAAGAAGTGAAAAATCACATTACTAACATGAATAACCAATATAAGACAAGGGCAGACCAGAAGCGACGGTTCAAGGAATTCGCAATGGGAGATGAAGTCATGGTCCATCTGAGAAAAGAAAGATTTCCTACTAAAACCTATAACAAGCTGAAGATGAAGAAGTTTGGGCCATGCCAAATTATAGGAAAACGGGATTCAAGCAATGCATATGAAGTGGAATTGCCAAGTGGCCTTAACATATCACCTATTTTTAACATTGCAGATTTGGTAGAATATCATGAAGGAGGCAGTAGAGAGACACCAAGTACAAAATTGTGGAGTATCCCAACATCTACTCCAGCAACAAGCGATATCGAGGAAATACTAGACACTCGAGCAGGTAGAAGTACCAGGAACAGGCAGTATTCTGAATATCTAGTCAAGTGGAAGGGCAGGCCTATCGAAGATGCAACTTGGTTGTCCAAAATATAGGTCGATCACCTAGGTCTTCCTCCAATAGTATAGAAGTGAGGGACACTTCTAAATCCACCTCGGGTGTCTGATGTAGGAGCATCCGATGGCAGCAAAGCAATCTTGCATCAACAACAAAAAAAATTCTAAGTGTTTGCCTTGATGTCACGATATCATGACAGAGAAAAGTGTCACGATATTGCGACATGTCGTATTTTCATGACTCATGAAGGAGAGAGAAGGCACGGGGCAAAAAGTATTGCGACATCACGACATGTCGCATTATCGCAACTCAGGAAGGAGAGAGAAGGCGTAGACAAAAAAGTATCGCGATATCGTGACATGTCGCATTATCGCGACTCAGGAAGGAGAGAGAAGGCACGAAGCAAAAAGTGTCACGATATCACGACATGTCGCATTCTCGCGACTCAGGAAGGAGAGAAGACACGGAGTAAAAAGTGTCGCGATATCGCGACGTGTCACATTTTCACGACACAATAACGAGAGAAAGCACAAGGGATAAAAGATGTCACGATATCGCGACATGTCACATTTTTGTGACCAAAAGGCGAGAGAAAGCACAAGAGAGAAAAGTTTTGCGATATCGTGACATGTTGCATTTTTGCAACCAAAAGGTGAAAGAGGCGCAGGAAAGAAAAAGTGTCACGATATCATGACATGTCGCATTTTCGTGACCAAAAGGCGAAGGAAGCGTAGGAGAGAAAAAGTGTCGCGATATTGCGACATGTCACATTTTTGCGACCAGAAGGCAAAAGAGACGCAGGAAATAAAAAGTGTCGTGATATCGTGACATGTCGCATTTTCATGACCAAAAGGCGAGGGAAGGCACAGGAGAGAAAAGTGTCACGATATCGCGACATGTCGTATTTTCATGACTCGCAAAGGGCAGGAAGGCTGAAAAGCAAAAGTGTCACAATTTCGCGACATGTCGCATTTTTGCGACTCGAAAAGGGGCAGGAAGGTAGTGAAGCAAAAATGTCGCGATATCATGACATGTCACATTTTTGTGACCAGAAGAGACAAAAGAGCAAGCGGTTACAGGAGTCGTTATAGAGGAAGTTATCGAGCGATGGGTATACCGAACGTCATCATTGGTTGACAGGCGGATAGAGTCTACCATGGCGGCACTAGACAAGCATGCGACTTCGAAGTGCAGTGAAAGCAGACGAATATGAAGAGTCAAAATGTTTCGCAAGCCAAAACAACGAAGAGGCACAGGAGATGAAATGAAGGGTCAAAAAAAGGAAACGGAAAGTCACGTCAAAAAGTTTAAAAGAGGGAAGTAAAGGCAGGCAGAAGGGTCAAAAAACTATGGAGATAGAGTTGCAGACGTAAATGCAAGAGGGTCATTCTGGACCTGTTTAGGTTGTTTTTCTTCTAGGGTGGAACATGTTGTAATAGAAACTATCTTTCGGGATAAAGGAATTTATTTGGTAGACTGTCACCATCATTGTAATATTTTTTCGAATTGATGAATGAGAACATAGATTTGGCGTGAGCGATTTGGCTCCCTATAATTAAGTGTCATTTATCACATCATAAGGAGGAGCACCAACCATCACCAAGGGTATTAGATAATTAAAGCACCCTATGTAACATCCAAAATCTAAAGAGAAAGAGTGCCACTTGTTGAGGTGGAAGAAGCACCAATCATCTTTGGAGGAGTTTGAAACATACCAGATCTTCATAAATGCATGGGATTTGAAGTCCATTTGAAACACTATCATCCAACATCAAGGCAATGTGTGGCAGAGAAG
Organism: Wollemia nobilis; assembly: GCA_028583015.1. Lineage (NCBI taxonomy): Eukaryota > Viridiplantae > Streptophyta > Pinopsida > Araucariales > Araucariaceae > Wollemia > Wollemia nobilis. The sequence goes on along the minus strand of JAQPPZ010017206.1, from coordinate 3,141,613 downwards.
ATAATCACCATATGTGTGATAGAGAGGAGATATTTCATGGAGCAGTGCCTTTCTAGGGAAGGTCAAACGTATTTGACAGAATATTTTGCACCTCAAGTTTGGAGGTAAAGAAAGTTATTTAAAATTTTATTAAGGAGTTATAAGATTGGGTAATATTATTATTTTTCTAATGTTTAAGGAAAAATAATATGTTTTCTTATAATATTAATTTAATTATTATATAAATAAGGTATAAAAGTGCAATTTGAAACCTTAGAAACATTATTAGTTATTTTTGGAAAGTTCTAATAAGCATTGAAATATTTTTTAATCTATTTCAAGTTTTGAGAAAACTTTGTAAAGTTTTGTAATTGAATTATTGAAGCATTTTAATATTTGTAAATATTTTGAATTCTGGAGAAATAAGGTTTCCTACATAAAATTAGGAATACAAAAGTTGCAAATATCCTTTTACTAAATTTTTAAATTTCTAAATTTGGAGTTATAAGGAATTCAACATCAAATTAGGTTTGTGAAATTTAGAAACCATATTATTGAAATTTGGGAGATAAAAGAAATTCCACCTAGAGTTTTGAAGAATTGAAACCTTTGTCAAAAATATTGTTTGATCATTATCCAAACATTAGGAAATACAAGGTATTCTACAAAAATTTGAGAATTGAAAATATTTCATCAAAGTTGATCAATATATTCAAAATTTGGAGATATAAAGTTTACAACATAAATGATTTTGTATTTCATCAAAATACTAGGGAGACATAAGGTAGTCAACTTCATAAGGACTAGAGAATTAAAAGATTTATTTAAGGAAAAAAGAATTATGGATTATTGGTGCATAGATTTAGGAGCAAGTAAACATATGATTGGAAACAAACAATGGTTTGATTCAAGAAAAAATGAGAAACCAGTTACTATAGCAGATAGTAAAACTTATGAAGTAAAAGGGATAAGAAATATTTTTGTCAATCTAATAAATGGAAAATGAATAATTAACAATGTGTTATATGTTCCTGGATTGACTACTAACCGTATTGTAGTTTCTCAACTCATGGATCAAGATATGATAGTGGAATTAAAAGTTATCAATGGAAGAAAACAATGTCATATTATCAAATAAGGGAAAAAGTTAGCTTCAAGTTCCTATATAGATAGTCTATTTATTTTAGATACTACAACATATTTTGCTCTTTTAGTTAAAACATCAAGAACAAAATATCTATGGCACACACATTTGGGATATACTAGTGCATCATCCCTAAATAAAATGGTCAAATTTCAAATGGTTGAAGGGATACCAAACCTATCTTGGGAATCTACTATTTTTCTAGAATATTTGTAAAGAAAACAACATAGAATTCCTTTTGAACTTCGTCAGTATAGGTCTCAATAAACATTAGAATTAATATATACATATGTATGTGGTTCAATTAATGTTACTAGTATTGGAGGACATAAGTATTTTCAACTATTTGTTGATGATCATACTAGAAAAATGTGGGTATACTTCATGAAGTACAAATCAGAGGCATTTAGTTGTTTTAAATAGTTCAAACTTCAACAAGAAAAGGAATCAAGAAAGACTATCAAAATTCTTTGTTCATATAGAGGAGGTGAATTTTTATCAAAAGAATTCAATTTATTTCTAGAAGAAAATAGAATTAAAAGACAACTCAATACAGCATATTCACCACAACAAAATGGAATTGTAGAAAGAAGAAATAGGTCTATAATGTAAACGGTGTGATGTATGATAAAAGAAGCTCATCTTGATCATAAATATTAGGTAGAAGCGATCAAAACAGCAGTATACTTACAAAATAGGTTACCTAAAAGAATACTCAAGAATTTTACACCATAAGAAGCATGGTTAGAACAAAAACTAAATATTGAAAAATTAAGAATTTTTTGATGCAAAGCTTATATGCATATTCTAAAATAGAAAAGGACAAAATTAATGAAAATACTATGGTTGGTATATTTGTTGGTTATGATGATGAATCTGCAAGGTATAGAATAATTGATCCAAGTACAAATAAGGTATATATAAGTAGAGATGTAATTTTTGATGAAAAAATCAAGGTTGAAACTGAAAAATAAAGTAATGTTGTAGAAGTTCTAAATTTCTCATTGGAAGACATGGAAAATGAAGATACAGAATAATAATTCCAAGATGAAAAAATTGAATGTACAAAAACATCCATAATTTTTCAAAGGAAGGAACCAATATGCCTTAGAAACATGCTCAAGGAATCAAATTTGGAATAAATGCTAGATCTTACTACTACAATACCTCAAAATCATAGTTAAAGTATAATGAATAGAGAATTACTAAGCACTACAGCCAAGCCAACAACGACACTTCAATCTCTAAATCACTCACATTGGAAGGCAGCTATGGAATCTAGATATTCATCACTACAAAAGAACAAAACATGGAATCTAGTAGAATTACCTCTAGGAAAGAAAGTAGTAGGTTGCAAATGGGTTTACAAGATTAAGTATAAAGTAGATGGGACACTTGATAAATACAAATCTTGGTTAGTGGCCAAAGGATATACTCAAACAAAGGGAATTGACTATGAAGAAACATTTGCACCAATAGCTAGAATGACTACTATTAGAACAATATGTGCTTTAGCAGCTCATTAGGGTTGGAAACTCAATCAAATGGATTTAAAAAGTGCATTTCTTAATGGTGAATTAGAAGAGGAAGTCTTCATGTCACAACTAGAAATATTTGTTGTTAAAGGTCAAGAACATAAGGTTTGAAAATTAAAAAAAATCCTTATATGGTCTTAAGCAAGCCCCCAAAGAATCGAACATAAAAATTAATAATCATTTGTTACATCATAGTTTTAAATGAAGTACATATGATCCAAGTCTATATACAAAAAAAAAATGGAAATGATATATTAATTCTTATAGTGTATGTTGATGATATAGTGATCACTAGAAGCTCTAGAAAACTAATAAGTGAGATAAAAAAAATATCTTGAGAAGGCATTTGAAATGATAGATTTAGGATTTATGAATTATTGTCTTGGTCTAGAGATTCATCAAAATGAAGACAATATTACAATTACATAGTCAAAGTATGCAAAATATCTACTTGAGAAATATAAAATGAATGATTGTAAGCCTAAAGATACACCTATGACACAAGGGCTTCAAGTATCCAAAAATAATGGAACACCTTTAGTTTCAGCTACAAGGTACAGTCAATTAATTGGAAGTCTTTTGTATTTAAAAAATACTTGACCAAATGTGGTTTTAATTGTAAATTATCTTTCAAGATTCATGCAAGAGCCAAGAGAGATTCATTGGAAAGCTACAAAAATAATACTGCAATATGTGAAGAAGACTACAAATTATGGACTAACTTATATGAAGAATGTTAAAGATTTTTGTCTACAAGGTTATTGCGATTCAGATTATGTTGGTTCTATTGATGACAAAAAATCTACTTTAGGGTACATTTTTTATCTTGGGTTAGGACCAATATCTTGGTACAATAAGAAACAACATACAATAGCACAATCATCTATTGAAGTAGAATATCATGCAACAAGAGATACAACTTATGAAGCTTTGTGGTTACAATATATATTATCTAACATGGGAATCAAACACACTCTAACTCTAATACATTATGATAATCAAGGAGTACTTAATCTGGTAAAAAATATATTTTTACATGAACAAACCAAGCATATTGAAGCACAATGTCATTTCATTAGAGATCATTTTTAGAATCATCATATCAGTTTGAAGCATATTCCTACAGAAGAACAACTAGCAGATATATTTACAAAAGCTCTAGGTCGTAATAAGTTTCAAACATTCAAAGATCATCTATGTCGATTAAGATAAGTTCACACCTAATAATGTAATATGGGAGGGTGTTAGAATATATTAATTATTTGATATGTAAATAAAGGGTCATTTGAGGTAGACCAAAGGTCATTTGTAAAATCTATATTATGGACTCTTAGTTCCATATTTCATTGTACAAGTTCATACAAGTAATAACAAGCTATGTGCATTTGTCCTCATGTAGTTCATGTGTTTCATTATTTTTTCTTTATCTCATTAATTTAAAGAACCAGTAATTTTATTTCTTGATTAGATTGAATGCTTCAAAAACCATCAAATTTCACTCAGTCTACCATATTCTGAATACACATTGGAAAATGTATTTTATGTTCCTAGCATAGCAAATAATATTATTTCAATATCTCAATTGCTTGAAAAATGAAGAACTATGAAGTTCAAGAATATTGATAGCTATAAGAAATATCTCATTAAGAGATAAAATCAAATTTAAGCCATGGGATCCTAAAAAAGTAGGATATTTTCCTTGGATGTGATAGAAATATCACAAAAACATTTAGATCAACTTTTTCCATGAGAGCAACATCAGAAGAAATATTATATTGAACATAAGATGTTTTTGGCCAAACAACATTATAATAATTTTTTTGGTAACTACTTCAAAGGTATAGTAACAAGGATATATATGTTAACTTGATGTAGTTCTAGATCTAGCAATAATGAAAGACAAGAGGAATAGGATGATAGATTGAAGGTAAAAATCCTTCATACCAAATAACGTAATACAAGGGGGTGTTAGAGGTATTACATTATTTGGAACCATTGTAAATATTTAGATTAGGGTGTGAGGTTGATATTTGTGCATATAGTATGTGTCAAGTTAGTATATGTGAGCATGTATCTTGTAATTAAGTGTGTGAGATGTCTAGTTAGTAAGTGAAGAGTTATTTGTGTATTGTATCAAGCTTAGAAGTAGGGAGTTATATGCAATCATGAGATACTTTATATTTATATAATATGTGGGAATTATTATGTAAGAAAGGAATATGAAGATTTAAGTTCTCCAATGAGTTTTATTGTTGGTATTACATTATTTGGTACCTTGTGTACCATTGTAAATATTTAGATTGGGAGTGTGTTTATTACTTATGTCAATAGTATGTGTCAAATTGTAAAGTGTGTTTATGTGTCATGTAGTCAAGTATGAGTTATGAATTAAATTTTTCATGTGTGTAAGTGTGAGTTATGAGTGAAAGGTGTCATGTTTGTAAGTAAAGAGTTCAGTGAGGTGTCATGCATACAAGTGAATAGTTGTGTGAGGTTTCATATATGTAAGTGAGATTTATGAGTATGAAGTAGGAAGTTATGTAATGATAAGACTTTATCATTATGTAAGAAAGGCATATGAAATGTTTCATCTCTCATGCATTTGAGGAGAACAAACTTCAGGTATATTAAATAGTCTCATGTAAGATTATATTGATAACAAAGATCTATGTAATTTGAATGTAGTAGAGATTTTATGCTATGTACGCAATAAAGTTCTTTTTGTAATATTTTTGTTATTATTGAATGTGTGAGAATATAATATCCTAGAATTATAGACCTGTGATATTTTTGGGCCTATTTTCTAACAGTGGTATCAGAGCTATATTGGTAAGTTACATATTGTTGGTAAAAGCTATTTTTTAGTTGAGTTATCTAGGAAGGAGAGAATGTAAATTTGGAAGTAGAGGATTGGAGAACATTTGAAAAAATATATTGTAGATGGATATTAGAGAACGAGTGGAGAATAGCTAACACTAAAGTCTGGTGTAAATTTGGAGAAGAATATTAGATAAGAGAAATAATAATGTTGAGAGAACATTTGTTGGCTAGAGGAGGATTATTGAAAAGGATGATTTGAAGAAGATATTATTGGCAAGTGAATATTAAGTGTTGGAGGAGATTATTGGAGTAGAAGATGATTGCTTGCTAGAGTGAAGGAGATTCATTGGAAGACTTATTAATGAGACAAGACATAAAACTAGACAACAACGTGGGAATAGATTGAAGAGAATGTCAGGAAGAACATGAGATTTTATGGAGAGGAGCACGTGAAAGTGTAGATGTGAGAATTTCATGGAAAGGATCACCTAGTAGTGTAGATGAAAGAATTTATTGAAGCACCTATGTGAGATTTTTGTAGAAAAGCACCTGAGAAATTTAGAGAAGAGCCTAAGAGTAGGAGGTAAGAAGTTTATTGGATTAGCACCTAAGAAATTACATATGAAGGAGGATTTGAACACTTGCATAGCACCTGATAAGGAAAATATCCTAAGTAATGTTTGAAAGGTATTATTATTATTATTTTCTTGATAATAAGGGGTTGTACTCGGGTCCCCCACCCTTGACAAATTACATCTCTTTTTTTTAGAGCATGAGATTTTACAATTAGATACACTTCTCATATAAATTGAGATGCTATAGCTAGAAACCTACATCAATTTACATAAAATATCTGAATTCTTTATTTTAATTTTCTAGATCTTTCAAATATCTATATGAATAAAACTACTCTAGAATTTAGCATCTTTCTTGACATTTTCCTATAGCGGCCTTCATAATGTCAAAACTTCACCTCTACTATCTATGCCTTGCATCTTAGTAGAGTAATATTTCCAAAACATCACACTATCATAGTCTGGTTTACCAAATCTGGATTGCTAGTTTCCTTCCTAAAACACAAGTGCAACCACAAAATTATAATAAATAGTCTAAATGAAAACATATTATTGTTACAAAATAAAATAGATATTACCAATTGAAAACATTTAAGTAAATCTCAATCATTAATACATTTAGTCAATCAACATTTTTTATTTGCTTCAAATAAACTTTATACTTCCTCTAACCATAGAAAGGAGAATTTAACTTCACGATCTTCAATAAAAATTCCTCTATTGGCTAGCTTATCTGCACAATTGTTTCCTTCCCTTAATATATGTGTAAACTTGATTTCTTCAAACTCTTTAGAAAAATATTGAATTTCCACAATTATCTCTTGTATGTTCCATGGAGCCTTTGCTTTCCTCAAAATTGCATTTATTACTATGAGAGAATCACCTTCCATCCATACTCTATTCCATTTTATTTTTTTACATATTTTTAACCCTTCTAAAGCTTCCCAAACTTCAGCTTCATTATTTGTCTTAAATCCACTATTAAAATCATAATAAGACAAAATATATCCTCTATTATTTCTAATTATTCCTCCTCCTCTTGTTGGTCCTAGATTTCCTTTATATGATCCATCAAAATTCAATTTAACCCACTCCACATATGGTGGTTTCCACTTTATATTCTTTACCTTATTTTTTCTTCTCTTGTACCCAACATCATAATTCCATTTAATGACTTGAATCCATCTATCAAGACTCTCTGCTTCCAAATTAGGGATTGGGTGAGTTGATAGGGTTGGTTTAGACTCCTCTATGGCTAAACATATCTTCTTTTTCATTACCTCTAAATTGCTTTCCTTTCCTTTAAATATTCTTCTATTCATTTCTAGCCATATAGTCCAAAGTATTGTATATTTTGATATATCCCATATTGTCTATAAAACCTCACTTTTATAAATGCTCTACCATTTCTTTAACCAATATTCAATTTTTCTATTCATCACCATGTATTTAACAAATATATTAAGAATCCATTGCCATAGATTCTAGACTATTGAGCAATATCCCAAGAGATGGTCAATACTCTCCTCCTTATTACAGAAAACACATTGAGAGGGGCCACGAAAAACCCTTTTCATAAGGTTATCCTAGGATAAAATTCTTCTATAACCTACTAGCCAAACAAACATTTTAACTTTAGGAATGCTTGGGCTATCCCAAATATATCTCCATATTCTAGTGACATTATTATTATGTTGGTGTTGAACATTATATCCATTTCTTGTTGTGTATTCTCCTGAGCTATTCAACTCCCAAATTAATTTATCCTTGGCACCCCTCAGAATAATCATAGGTGTTATCTTTCTACTCAAATGCCTCCTAGAATAAATGTCTTGTATACTTGTAAAAAAATCTTCTTTCCATTTGTTTCTTCCTTCTTGATCCTTGTACAAAATGTTTGAAACCCTATCACCATATTTTTCTTGAAGCAATCTCATCCAAGGTTTCAAAACTGGATCTAAATTGAGTTGTTTTTTATCACACCAAGTATCCATCCAAATAGAAATTTTTTCTCCAGTTCCCACCACCCATCTTAAACCTTTAATCATAATATCAATAGATTTTTTTAAACCATTCCAAAGAGTAGAACCATTTGGAAGAGATAATGCAGTAAATATTAAACTTGGGTCATTGGGAAAAACATACTTACCTAAAAGAATTTTTTTCCTTTGTCTTTGACTCTCTTTGTACAATCTCCAGATAACTTTTCCCCTAAGAGCTAAGTTTGCATCTTTAAGAGCTCTTAAACTAAGACCTCCCCTAGTTTTATCATCACACAACTTGCTCCATTTCACCAAGGGAAATTTCCTTTTATCATGTAAACCTGACCATCAAAAGGATCACATAATAAATATTAAACATTTTCAACTGATTTTGGCATAGAATACAATGACATATAATATGTTGGAATGGCTTGTAAGACTGACTTAATTAACTGCACTCTTCCTTCTAATCATAACCATATACCTTTCCAAGCTGGAATATTATTTTAAACTTTACTAATAAATGGATTCCATAAATCTATCCTCATTCTTCCCTCAAATAAAGATATCCCTAGATAAGTTGTTGGTAAATTTTCCTCCTTCATTTGAAGCAACCTACAAATTCTTGTTTTGATATTAGGAGTGTTAAGGAAGTAAATTTTGGATTAAGTCCTATTAATTTTTTGCCCTGAAGCTCTCTCATAATGTTTTAAAAAGTTATTCAAAGTTCTAGCCTCATTTATCCTTGCCCTTCCAAAAATGGTTGTATCGTCTACAAATTATTGTTAGGTGATGTTATTGATGTCATTACTAACCTTAATTACACTTATAAGACCATATTTGTAGGTCTTATTTAAGTTCCTACTCAAAACATCTACCATAATAATGAACAAATAAGGAGATAGAGGATCTCCTTGTCTAAGGCCTCTCTTGGATTTAAAATATTCTGTCACTAACCCATTGATCAACACTGAATAAGAAACTATAGAGACAAGCTTTAATCCATCTAACCCATTTCTTCCCAAAATCAAACTTATCTAAAATTGCAAAAATAAAATCCCATTTAACCCTATCATAGGATTTACTCATATCAAATTTTAAGATCATAGTTTTCTCTTTTCTTGAAGTTGTTGAATGTATAACTTCAAGAGCTACTATGATCCCATACAAAATTTGTCTCCCTTTCAGAAATCCTCCTTGCTCTTCTGAAATGGTTTTGTCTAACAATGCCCTTAATATATTCGCCATCACTTTCGAAATAATATTATAACCCATATTACATAGGCTTATGGGTCTAAAAGAATAAAATAATTCAACATCCTTCTTTTTTGGAATTAGGGTAAGATAAGTTGCATTTATTTACCCTAGATTGTTCCAATGCCACCAATAAAGAATCCTTCACTATATCCCAATTATGTTGATAAAAATATGTAGAGAGCCCATTTGGACCTGGGGATTTATCCTTATTAAAAGAGAAAATAGCTAAATGAACTTCTTCTAGAGTAATAGGCTCCATCAATTTCCTATTGTCTTCATTTGTTATAATCGAAGGAACATCTTGAAGAAGTTTATCATTAAGAACTTCAGTCTCCTCTAAACCTAGAATATTTTGATAAAACAACTTTACCTCTTTTCTAATTTCACTTTTATCTTCAATCCAAACCTCTTCTATTGATTTAATTCTACTAATTCTAGAAGATGATCTTTGTACTATAGCCATCCTATGAAAAAAATTGTATTTTTATCTCCTTTTAACCAAGTCTATCTCGATTTTAATCTCCATAATTTCTCTTCCTTACTCAAAATATTATGATAATCACTAAGCAACTCCTTTTCCTCTGAGCTTGTATTATTTTCATCACCTTTTTAGAATTTTGAAAGTTTATCTTTTAGTTCTTATTTCTTCTCAAAAATGTTTCCAAAGGTGTTCTTGTTCCAATATTTTAATCTAGATGTCATAGCTTTAATTTTGTTTGGAAGAGCATACAACCCACCATTACCTAAATAATTCCATGTTTGAGCTATCATATCAAAAAATTGAGGATGGTCTTCCCACACCTGCTCATATTTAAAATATGATCTTTTTTAAAATAACTTACCATCATTTTAACTCTTATTGACCAGTGATCTGAACCAATCCTTGTTAAGGTATTAAGTTTATCACAAGTTATCTAGCCAATAATTTGAGAGAATGCATCTATCTAATTTTTTTGCTATTAGGTTACGGCCTCTCCTATTGTTTGTCCAAGTATAGTTGTCTTCTTCAAACTCAATTTCCCTTGTATTGTTGTTTTGAATAAAAGCTGAGAAATATTTCATACTTTGGGTCAATTTTCTAATTCCCTCAAATTTTTCATTCATCTTGGTTATGGCATTAAAATATCCAATGATCATGAATTGAGTTTCTTGGTCTTTACTTCTCATAAAGGCTTCAATCCCACTCCAAACTTCTAATATACCTAACTAAGTTGTAGGTCCATAGACATTGATAAGGATGAAACTAATGTTTTTTTGGTAAGTTAAGTTGAATTAAAAGTGGGTTTTTATCAAGGATCCCAAAACCTTATTACATCAAACTTCAATAGGAACTGTCCAAGGATGGACATTAGGAAATCCTTGAGGAAAGCCTTGAGGAACACCTTCAAGAAAGCATCCATGAAGGTAGTGAGAAAAAATACGCAGAACAACAGTTGAAAAGCCCACTAGGTGGGAAAGGAGAAGGCGGTAGAGAAAAACATAAAAACCCACTTAAAAATAAATTTAAAATTTCCCAAAGGTAGGAAAAGGAAACAGGTGCCTAAATTTAAATTTGAAACATCCTAAGGGTGGGAAAAGGAAATAGGCACCAAACCACCCAAGGGAAACCAGAAACCATGAGAGAAACAACTTCCCACATAGGGGAAAACTAGTCAAATGTAGAAAAACCACCCTACACCAAAGGGTGGAGTAGAGAAACTAAAATTATAGTAAATCCCACCTAAAAAAGGATGGGAAGCAACCAGGGATGCCATAGGATCACTCAAACTGAGAAAAAATTGAATCCCTTGGAAGCCTGAAAGATGGAATAGCAATTTGAGGATTTCCTCAGGCCATGAAATCCTCATGCAATGGATCACAAGCCTGAAAAGTGGGTCAGCATTCTGAGGAACTCCACAGGCCATGAAGTCCTCATGTAGTGAAGAAGGAAGCCTTCAAAGATGCCATCCCAACAGAGGAAGTAGCAGAAGCAAAACAACGCACTATAGGAAATGGATGAGAAAGTTCCAAAGGAACCCAAGAGGAAGGAGTCATGAGGAAGCCCAACTACAAATGATAGAGCTCAGATAGAAAGGATGCAACCAAAAGTCCCAGATAGCCTTTAGCACTACCAACGAACAACTTCATAGAAACAGATAAGGAAGTCTTGCAAGGACATAACAACAAGGAAACCAAAGGCCCTCCCAAGCAGGCCATAAAATAAACTAAAATCTCGCTGGATCCACAACATCAATCCCAAAGATCCGAGTCACAGAAGAAAGTTCATGGTCCTTCCCAAGGCCAAAATGATGCTATGCAAAACTACTCATGAAGCCTCTTTGCCACAGCCCCAACATTCTGCAACTGAAGATCCTCCAAGGGCAAATGTCAAGAAGAAACCTAGAAAATCCTAGGAAAATTTGAAAAATCCAAGGGAAAAACCTTGAACAACCCAAAAAACCAAAGGAAAGTCCCAGGGAAGAACCTAAAACCATCCCAATACCTAGGTACCGAAGGAAAACCCCACCACATGGCAAGAAAATGGGTAGAACATTGGATCAGTGATCTCCCTCCCTAAGGATATCGTCTGCAACATCATCTTGCCAAGGAGGAAGGGTTAAGGAAGTGCTATGGAAGCTGGGATAGGATTAGGGACCTGGGATAGGGCCAGGGAAGGGATTTAGGGAAGTGGAACAAGACTTCCATAGGAAGTCCATAAGGATGAAACTAATATCTATAAAGTAGCAAGTGACTAAAGAGGCTATCCAATGCCTAGTTTTATGAATGGTTACACAAGAAAATCTAGAAGGATTCCAACAAGTTAGAATTCTCCTACTGCTCCTTCAGAATCTATAGCATCTCATTCACATCTTTCCCAAATTGCTTTTAAAGTTTTTGAAACTTCTTCTTTTGTCATTTTAGTTTCCTAGATACAAAGAATATCGGGTTTATTACTTAAACACAGGTCCCTAATACACCTATTCTTTGAGGGGGCGTTAGCACCCCTTATATTCCATGAGATGATAATCATGTCTCATTAGGGTATTTTGGTCCCTCTTGCGTATTACTAATATCATTTTGTTGTTTGGTAAATAGAAGTTCGACCAACTTAGTTTGTATTCCTTTCTCTATGTTAGCTCTTGCTTCCGTAGATCTTGCTTGATAATATGAGGGTTTTCCTCTTTTTGTCTTACCTATATCAGGAGTAGGTCTTATTATTATATTCCTCAATATTCTTTCACAATTTTTTTTTTCAACATATTTATCCTCTCCTAGCTCTATTATAGAAGCTTTTAACTTATCTTGTTTATTTTCTGGTATTTCTTAATTAATGGTAGAGGTATTAACTTCTAAAACTGCATTTTCTTTACCAATTATTTTCTCCTTAATGGTTCATGGTACTTCAAGAGAGTCTTCAAAATATTATGAGACACATTCCTTAGATTCATTGAGAATGTTCTTACTTAAATTAGGATCATGTTGAATAGACGGTTCCTTGCTAATATGTTGAAATTGTTGTATTGTGTCCTCTAAGTTTTGATATAGTTTTTCTTCATAGGCTAAAGCCTCAAAAGAATTGGAATTTCTTCCATCCTTTCTTATTGGTCTCCACTTTTCATTTTATTTTATTTTTTTAGATCTATTTATTGGAAGTTGAAAACCATTTTTATCCATAACCATTTGTAAATTTCTCTTACGATTTTCTACAAATAATTCTAGTGGGCTCTTCTTAGAGCATGATCTCTCAGTATGCTCCACCTTATAACATCTTCTACATCTAAAAGATATATTTTCATAATATATATTTTGGATCCACATCTTATCCCCATACTTAAGAATGATTGATTCTGGTAAAGCTTTACTTATATCAATCATGACTAATATTCGAGCATAAATAGCCAAAAATAAATCTTTTGTTGTATCTAAAATCTCAAGAAATTCTCCTAGAGTTTTGCCTATTGTCTTGAAGGTATCTATTTCCCAAAATTTAATGGGTAACCCAAACATCCTAACCCATACTAGTACTAGGGATAGATTTACATTTTTAAGTGAAAAGCCTTCATACCAACGGGTAAGGAAGAGCCCTACTTTTCCCATAAACCAAGGACCACCTTTTAGGATTCTTTTTCTTTCTTCCCTAGAAAAAAAAATGTCTAGGAAGAAACATTTGGGAAGAAATGATAGAATCACTCCTAAATACTTCCAACTCCTATCAATTCATTTTCTCAAGGCTGAAGCCACTGGCCAATACACATTAAATTTATCAAAAATTACCCTATCTTGGAGAAATAAGGATCTTTTTGAGGTGTGCTCACTAACCTCTACCACTAGGCATGATTCTAAGTATTTAACTGTAGATAGATCCATGGAAAAAATAAAACTCAAAATATAATAGAATTTATCTAAAAGTATGGCAAATATAATATTTGATAAAAACTTTATAAATTTTTCATGCACAATTTCTAAGATAAATAAAGAGAAAAAAGAACTCAGTTGAAAATTCTTTTTCCAGATAGAATGTCTTGCCTCATTGAAGTCCTAGCCCTTCATTTCTCTTCCCATAATTCAAACCCTAGTTGGAAAATATTTGCAATTTCATTTTTCGTGACTTGAAAAATCATCATTACCCTTATTCTGAATGGTTTATTTCACAAGATCATATATACCTCAATATTGCTTGGATTTTTGCATATGACCACTCATTTTAAAGTTATTCAAATTCTACACAAGTTGGTCTAAGAATCAGCTAAATCGTATAATTTTTCACGAATATATGGCTCCTAAAATATGGGATATTTTTTCAGGAAAAAACCCTAATCCTTCGTTTAAGAGGTGTTATTATCTGTTAGCAACTAGAGCATTTCATAATGCTCAAATAAATGTGGGAATCGAAGAATTAAAATTGCCCTAGATTCAAGATAAAATAGCCATGTGTGTGTGCTAAAGTGACATGCTCAACTGAAGACAAAGTGTCATAAAGGTATATTATTAACTTTATAATAACCATATATTTGTAAGTGGATATTGTGCACATGTTTTTGGATTAAAGTGAATTATAAGGTAGATTTAATTAAAGTGATTTTTAGGAGATATAAGGCAGTAATTAAATTAAGGAATGAATGATTGGAAGAAATAAGGAAATTAATTGTTTGAATTTTGAATTGGAGATTGATTAATTAAATATTTGTTGATTGTAATTTGAAGGAAGAAATTGTGAGATTGAAATTGATTAGGAAGACATAAGAATAAATTGAATTTGAAATTTGAAAATTGGTTAGAGGCAGAAAAATTAAAAATTAAAAAACTTGAAATTGATTGTTTGAATGAAATTTTGAGTATTTGAAGAAGAATATTATGAAAAAAATTGAAGCTTAAATTTTGGGAGTTATAAGGAAGTCAACATCAAAGGAAATTAAATTTTTGAAAAATGGATACATCAAGAATATTGTATAAGTTTAAAGGACCAAGTTTTATGAGAATATTTTCTCAAACACAAATATTCAAATAGGCATATGGAAATATATAGTAAACTACAAGAAATCCAAACAAATCTGAAAATGAAAGATGATGATGATTCATGGCATATTAATTTAGGTGCAATTCACCACATGACTAGAAATTTATACTGGTTTGATTCAATACAAGTGAAAATAAACATACCAATGAAGATAGTCGATAATAAATTTTATTATGTACAAGGATCTAGGAAATGCCACACTTTATTATATATTGAGTGTACATTAGAAAATATACTTTATTTTTGGAATATATTACATTATTTGGTACATGCTAGTGTACCACCTTGGGTACATCCATAGATTAGTAGTGTATCTTAGATTAGGGTTTGAGTATTTACTTTATGCAATGTAATAAATGTACAAGTATTGTTAGAATGTGCAAAGTATTAATGATGTAAATATGCATGTTGTCCATGTGCACATGAGTCCATAGAATAAGAAGGTGAAGAGTCATAGGAAGATGGAAGGCCAAGAGTCACATCTCATTATATATAGGCCTTTGTGAGAAACATATTTATGGCACAATGTAGAGGTGTAGTAGAGAACAAGGTAGATACAATGTAGAGCATGTATGAAGTATGGAGAGTTAGAGATATTTTATATCAATATACTATTTTCATGATATTTCATTAATGATAGTTTTATGAGTAGTTGCAGAATTTTCTTATGAGTTTTACATGCTTAGTATATTGCCATTATCTTATATTTAATATTTCATGCTCATTTTAGACCTTATGGTTATTTTTCATTAAGTATTTAGCATTCAAAAGCTAACAATGGTATCAAAGCCACAAGGGAGATTAATAGGAGATAGGGAGAACCATAAGAGAGATTGAGAGGAGATAGGGAGATCTCATTTTTTTTTTTATTCTTTTTCCTTGGAGTCTTTCCATAGGGTTGCAAGAAAACTTGTGAAGACTAGGACTTAGCATAGATCTCTTTCCACTAGATTGAAGGATAACTAGTGAAGTTTATTGATTTTTAGAGATCTAGAGATTTATATGAATTTTTTTGTTTTTGTCTAAGTTTTTTATTGCAAATAAATTAGTTCTTAGAAGTTTATAAGCTTCCTACAATGGATAGAGAATAATTTCATCTTCGATTGCTTGAAAGTCTATGTGCTTTCCTCGTGTAGGGATTAGTTCTTTGTTTTAGCAAAAGAGTTGATAGTGATCATTGAGGAGACACAAGAAGGAGGTCCCCATATAATATTGAATATTGAATATTGAGAAGACCCAAGAAGGATATCCCTATAGAAGATTAAATATTGATAAAGAGGAGATCCAAGAAAGAGTTCTCGATAGAATATTGAAGGCTACAGATTGAAGAAAGAATCCAAAGAAGCTCTATTGAAGATTGAAAAAAAAGAGACTCAAGAGAAGAAGTCCTCATTGAATATTGAATATTATATATTAAATATTGAGAAGAGAAAAATAGGTCAAAGGATCCCTATTTAATATTTAATAAAGACGAGACCCAAGAGAAGAGGTCGTAAGAAAACTTGGAAGGAGAAAGAAGAAGAAGACTAGAGAAGCCCTATTGAAAAGTTAAAGAAGTGGCCATTGGAGAAGATTTGAAGAAAGATCAAGGTAGAATATTGCAAGCAAGGAGAAGCTCCTGATAAGAAGAATTTGGGATAATTGTTGCCATCCAACAACAAGCCCAAAAGGAAAAAGGATTTGGCAAGAATTTTGTCAAATTTTAAAAAGGTTTTTTAAAGACCTCAAGACATTCAGATTCTTGAGATAGAGGTCGATTAAAGAGGCTAGATTTGAAGTTAAAATTCAACAAGAATATTGGAGGAGAAAGAGGCTAGTAGATGCCACCATATTTGGAAGTTTTGAAGACAACCATAAAGGATTTGAAGGCTAATTTGCAAAGGAGAATATTGTTGCAGAAGTTGAAGAAGAATTGGGTAAATTTAGACATGTCCTTGGACAGCAAATTAAAGGAGGAATTGACTATAAAATTGGGCAACATTAGAAGGATAAAAGATATTTGCAATTTGTAGAAATTCATGCAATATTTGAGAGAGCTTTGGAAAGCAAAGCAAAGAAGTATTTGGTAGCTTTTGAAGAAGGATAATTGCTACAAATTATAAAGACATTTAGACAACATATAAGCTGATTTTTAACAACATTGAAAGCTATAAATTAAAGGTTTTTTAAAAAACAAGATAAAGGCTAAATGGTATAGAGTTTTGGGTAGCAATTAGAGCTACAAAATTGATAATTTTGAGGCAGAAATTGAGTAGAAAGGAGAGCTAAAAATTTTATAAATTTGGGGCAGCAAATAGGTGAATCAAATCACCAAGAAGACTAGCTACAAAAGGAAGCCAAAAGGTGTGTAATAGTGGTGCTATGAAAGTTTATTATTTAAGCATTAAAACTAGTTCATTATAAGGTTTTTGAAAGCACCATATTAGAGTTATTTAAGGAGAAAAAACTAGTTTAATTTAAGTATCTCCAAGACAAGGAAGGAGACATCATTATCATCTTGAAATCTGTAAAAACACAATAGCAAATATTGAAGTTAAAACTTGCTTGAAAGGGAGTGATAAGAATAAGTAGCATATGTTGTTTTTATAATTGAAGTGCATATTTTTTAAAGTCCTATTGAGTAAAAGAAAGAGATTTAATAGTGATCAAAGGAAAGGCATATTTGAGGTGTCTAAAGACACCAAGATTTGTGCTAAGAATTACAAAATTTTGGTGAAGACAAGTCATCAAAGGTGTAGAAGAACCACCATAGTGAAGAAGAGCCACCGTACTATAGGAGGAGCCACCATAGTGAAGTTGAGCCACCATTGAAGAAAATCCACAACATTAGACAGAGAAAGTAACGTAAAATAAGAAGGTGAAATATCATTGGATAGAGAGTCCAAGCATTATAGGAGGTAACCTTACTTGGGGAAGATGATACATCGAAGAGATCGAGTGCTAGAAATAGAAGAGCCACCAAATATGAGAGCATCAAAATTGTGGAAGTCATTGGATATTGAAACCATGGCCAAAGAGGTGAGAAGAATCACCAAGGTTTAACCACCACAAGAGGAGAGTGTTGGAGAAAATATATCCAAAATAGCATTAGGTAAATGTTGGAAAGCTAAGCAGCACAAGGGAATTTTGAATGTTTGAGAGCCAAGCAACAAAAGATCAAATTAGGGTGAATTAGGAGCATCATAAGGAAGTTAAAGCATTGAAGAAGCCATATTCCACATGAAGGATGTTAAAATTTCCATTAGATGAGAGTAACGTTTCAATTACAACATTAAAGGAGTCATAATACCTTCAAATAATTTGATCCCATGAAATATAATGTTCTTGCCAAGTGTTAAGCAAAGAAAAGTTGGATGGAGTGCCATAAGAAATGTCCATTAAAGCACAAAATATTTTTGGTGCCATTTGGCACTTGTAATTCAAATGCCAATCATGATTGGAGGAATGTGCAACTTCTAGGAGTGTCTATTAATGCATAGGTCAAAAATAGTTCTAGTACAATAAAGTGAATGCATTGGAATTTAATTGGAGCACCTTGTAAAAGCCTGAGAGGATATATATGAGAGTCAAATTCATGAAGATTGAATTTAATGAGCAAGGAGGAGCATTAATTGCAGAGAGGGAAGATTATTTTAGAGTGCAAGTTGTAGAGTTGAGAAGACTCACAAGAAGCAAGTCAAAGTTTAGCGCGCCATATACAAGGAGGTATGAAATATTTGATTTAATTTAAAACCTTTGCAAATATTAAAGGAGGTATAAGGTATATTTTTGAGGTTAATATTAATTAATATTATACACTTAAGGTTATTTAAATAAAATGATAAATAAGGTAATGAATAATAAATTTAGAAGAATTATTGAATGCCTTGGAAGATCTTTGAAGTAAGAATTATTTTTTGAAAGGTTTTGAAATTATTTTTTAGAAATATCTGCAAATAGTTTAACTTGGAGGAATAAGGATTTCTACATCAAAATAGGAATATTAAATTTGCAAATACCTTTGTTTTCTAAATTTCTAATTATGGAGTTATAAGGAGTTCAACACCAACTTAGGTTCTTGAAATTTAGAAACTTTATTATTGAAAAATTGAAAGATATAAGAAACACAACATAGAGTTGTTGAAAAGTTGGAAAATTACATTGGTATTAGTCTCTTGCTCAAATTAATGAGACTTAAGGAATCCAACTTAAAGTTCTTGAAATTAGAGAATCCTATCAAAAATTGAAATTGCATCAAAATTATCTTTAGCTTTCTATTCATAAATAGGGAGACAAAAGGGATTCAACTCAAAAACAACTTAGAAAGCAAAGCATCTTATCAAAGCTATACTACAAATTTGAGAATTGAAAAGAGTTTATCAAATTTGATTATATACTCAAAACTAGGGAGTCATAAGGTAGTCAACCTCAATGGTTTTAAAAGTTAAAATATTCTATCAAAACTATCCTTAATACCTAATACTAGGGAGTCATAAGGAATTCTACTTAAAAGGTTAAATTAGAAGAGACGTGGATGAAATAGTGAGGAATGAATTTAATAATGAAGAACTATTTCATGAACTAAAGTTTTATTCACAAAACTTAATAGATACTTTTGATGGATACAAATATTTATCTACTAATTTAAAAGAAATATTTTCTTTGTTTCTCAAGGAAGAAAAAGAAGAAAATTTTATGACATTAATTGGTTATCTTCATGAAGTACTTTTCAAATCTTAGTGGAATGCTCAAAACATAGTTATGCTTACTTCGGAAGAATTTTTGATGATATATCTTTCATTAATTGTTTTTGAATTCTTAAAAGGGATGAAACAAAAGAAAGATGAACATACTAGCACTAAAGTACTGAATCTTGGTCAAACTATTTTGATGATGTACTAACTCATCATGTTGAATATATATCACTAGTAAATATGCAGGAACAAAGAAAGAAAATAAGTTAGATCAAGAAAGACAAAACAAAGACTAAATCTAAAGAAGATACTCATTTGAAGAATCCAAGACAAAAATCAAAGATGTATTATTGTGATAATTTGCTAACAAAATATTTAGAAGGTGAACCATCAGTGAAGATACAAAATCAAAGAAAGAAAAAGAAGAATAGAATATATCACATCAGAAATATTAAATAGGAATCCGATCAAGCTGAAGGACTTATGAAATACGAAGACCATGTTGAAGACTAAAGTCTTCAATAACCAAATAATGTAATATAGGGGGATGTTGAAATATATTACATTATTTGGTACATGCTAATGTACCACCTTGGGTACATATTTAGATTAGGAGTGTGTCTTAGATTAGGGTTTGAGTATTTACTTTATGCAATGTAATAAATACACAAGTATTGTTAGAATGTGCAAAGTATTAATGATGTAAATGTGCATGTTGTCCATGTGCACATGAGTCCATAGAATAGGAAGGTGAAGAGTCATAGGAATATGGAAGGCCAAGAGTCACATCTCATTATATATAGGCCTTTGTGAGAAACATCTTTGTGGCACAATGTAGAGGTGTAGTAGAGAACAAGGTAGATACAATGTAGAGCATGTATGAAGTATGGAGAGTTAGAGATCTCCATTTTATATCAATATACTATTTTTATGAGCTTTCATTAATGGCAATTTTATGAGTAGTTGTAGAAGTTTCTTATGAGTTTTACATGCTTAGTATATTTTCATTATTTTATATTTAATATTGCATGATCATTTTAGACCTTGTGGTTATTTTCATTAAGTATTTAGCATTCAAAATCTAACATTTATATCCCTAGCATAACCAATAATCTTATCTCAGTATCTCAATTGGTTAACAGAGGAAGAACTATAGAGTTTAGATATATTCATAGGAATAAGAAATATATCGTTAAGAGATAAAATAAAATTGAGACCATGGTTTCCCATAAGAGTGGGATGTTTGCATTGGATGTGATAGAAATATCACAAAAAAAATTAAATTAAATTTTACCCAAAGAGCAACATCAAAAGAAATATTATATTAAACATAAAAAAAAGTATGGCAAAAGAACGAGGAACATGCTAGCGAAACATGACCAACATCATGAGCAATATCAAAGCCAAAATTAAAGGATGAAGACAAGATTCAGAGATTAAAGGCAAGAAGCCTTAACATCAAATAATGTAATATGCGAGGGTGTTGGCGATATTACATTATTTGGTACCTTGAGTACCATTGTAAATATTAAGATTAGGAGTGTATTTATTATTTATGTCAATATTATGTGTCATGTTGTGAAGTGTGTTTATCTGTCATGTAGTCAAGTATATGAGTGAAAGGTGTCACATGTGCAAGTATGAGTTATGAGTGAAAGGTGTCATGTGTGTAAGTGAAGAGTTGTGTGAGGTGTCAGGTGTCATGTGTGCAAATTAAGAGTTGTGTAAGGTGTCATATACGTAAGTGAGAGTTATGAGTATGAAATTGGAAGTTATGTAATCATGAGAGACTTTATCATTATGTAAGAATGGCATATAAAAGGTTACATCTCTCATGAGTTTGAGGAGATCAAAATTCATGATGTTAAAGAGTCTCATATAAGGCTATATATTGATGACAAAGCTCTATACTATGCAATTTGAATGTAATATATATTTCATGCTATGTATTCAATAAAGTTCTTTTTTAATATTTGTGATATTATAAGATCCCAGAATTATAGACATGATATTTTTGGGCCCATTTCCTAACAAGTGTAACGAGAGCAAAGGTCAAGATTCATGTAATGTAAAAATCCTCATGTATCTTCACATTGGATACAAATCCATGTAAAATTTAACTCAAAGAAGATTTGCTTTATGCATTTATTGAGTTTTGCAATAAATATTTTTCTAAGTTTTGATGTGAGATTAATGTTCATTTGATATATGCTTGATGTTGATGATATTGATTTGATTTATTCATCTTGAAATTATTTAACATGTGAGAATAACATCATTTTGCTTACAAGGGAATAAAACTAATACTAGATCATGGGAACATACTTGTAAGCCTTATAAAAAGTAAAGGATATAAACTTCACAAATAATACTATAATATATAATGTAAAGGAGGTTATCCCCTCGAAGAGGCAAGTGATATTAATATATTTGATTTTGTCAAATCCATTCTGAGTTTCTATGTTCTACTTAATTTACTATTTTTTATTAGCACTAAGATATTAATCTCACTTTTATTTTTAGTCCTTGTATTTGTAGTGAGATTTATCCTTGGTATAAAATTATTGTCTCATTATAGATCCAAACTAGGGACTTTAAGGGGAAATACTCATACCAACAAAAATGGTTCATTCCAAGTTGTATCAGAGTCCTTTCCAGGGTATTGTAAATAAAAATAATTAGGAGGATTTGTCATTTAAAAATAATTAGGAGTATTTGTAATTAGGTAAAAGCACATTATTCTTTTATGGTGGTGTGTGAAAGTGTGGGTGTGAAAATCCCTAAAACCAAGCTATTAGATAGGACCCTACAACATGGACTTGATCTCCCATGGACCTTGCATATATCAAGAGACCATTATTAGAAACCCTGAGCCAAACCTTCAAATATAAGAAGTCGATTGAGTTAGTCTTGTATATATCCATAGTTCACTAAGAATAGTAGTCATAAATATTACCCTCACATAATAATCAAAGAGGCAGGTAGTGTGCCTAAGGGCACAATCAAAATCCTCCTTGGGTAGTGACTTAAAATATTGGTCCAAGCATTATCGATCACTACTATAGTATATTATAGGGCTATGGGAAGTATAATTATCCCATCCTAGAGTACCTCTCTTCCTGATTTTTGCTTGTGGTATTTTTGTAATTGTGATGGCCTTATCATTAGTAGGATAGGAAACATAGGGAGATAGTGGGTTAAAGATATTAGTCCAACTTAGGACAATGTGAGTCACAATTGATCAAAAAATGTTTTGGTGGTTGAAAAACACTTATCCAAATATACATCATTTTGATCTCCTCAATAAGATAATTATTTTGGTATAAGTCACCACAATAAGGTTTTAGACCAGGATCCTTACTAAAAATAGTATTAATAAAGACAACAATTCTATTTCTAGTAAATGACATCGAGATCATAAATCAAGTAATGGAGTCCAAAATGAATAAGATGGAGGAATAACTTACTAAGTGAAGAACACAAGCTTATACTGAGAGGGGGGGGTGAACAGTATAAGACCACTTTATACTTTTTCCTTCAACTTTCAAATTAATATTATGCAGTGAATAGATAGCAGTATCAAAAATAGTAATCAAATCAATGCACAAAATACCATCCACAAAAGAGACACAGCAATTTATGTGGTTCACCCAATGCGGGCTACTCCACGGATAAAATCTTTCTCTAAATTTTATCACCTCAAATTCTAGGAAACCTTTCTCGATTACAAAGTTTATGGGCACCAACCCAAAGGAGACACAAATCCCCTAACTCTGCTCTGGCTGGTGATCCTCTAGAAGACCTCTGCCTCTGCTGCCCTTAGCAAGTGGAACTCTATCCATAGAAGACACCTGTCTTCCCTACTCTGGCTGGAGACCTTTGTCCTCAACTCTGTCACCTCAAAGCTGGTCCTCGAATATACACTAAACACAGTCCTTCGGTCTAGCACAAATGTCCTCTACTTTTTCTCTGATCTGCACCAAACTCAGTCCTTCGGTCTGGCACAAGTCTGTCCTTAAATCTCTTTCTGTTCTATCACAGTCGCACTTGGTCAAAACCAACTTTTGCACTGTCTGTGCAATCACAGCGGCACTCGATCGAACATCGACTTATGCACCTCTGCACAATCACAGCAACACCCTCTTCGCACAGTCTGCTTCTTGACGATCGAACTTCTCCCTCGCACTCTATCTGCGAATATCGCACTTTGAACGCACACTTCGATCGATACCATTTTGCTTCAAACAACCCTCCTCTTATACTAAAACTTTCAAGATTAAAACTTTGATCTTAGTCGACTGTTATGCAAATGCAAACCCTAACTCCATCGGCTGCACGCCCTAATCTTCGTCGACCCAGATTTAACTTTGTCGACTCAAAATTAACTCTGCAACTCTTTTGTAGCTTCTATCGTGAAACTACAACATGTCGTGATATCGTGACATCTTTTGCAACCATACACTACCTTATGGCTTTTGTCATGATATCGCAACACTTTAGTCGATGACGACTTTGACTAAGCTCTTGTCGTGATATCGCGACACTTCTCGCTTTGTCAGCAACAACTTTGCTTTTGTCATGAAATCGTGACCCTTCTACCTCTGCTGATGTCATTGTCACTATTGTCATGAAATCACGACATTTCCTACTTTATCACCCTCTTCGCGGCTTGCACTAGCAAAAACAGAACATGTCACGAAATCGCGACACTTTCACTACCTTGAGCTTCTCTCTGCTTTATACCCATGAAACTGGAACATGTCACGAAATCGTGACACTTTCACTGCCTTGAGCTTCTCTCTGCCTTACACCCATGAAACTGGAAAATTGTGACACTTTTGCCTTCGAGCTCTTCCTTCTTGAATTCATCGTGAAATCGTGACGCTTCTTCTGTTGAAGACTTGCTAACTGTTTCTGTTACAAAATCGTGACACTTTCTCCAACTCAATGCTGCCATCTCAACTTGTCACAAAATCATGACACTTTCTCGCATTTGCAAGCTTTCTCTTCAACCTGTCGTGCAATCGCGACACTTTCTGCATCCGTACAACTTCTTTGTAGCCTGTCATGAAATCGCGATGCTTCTTATTTTAGACTCTTCCTTTTGCTGCATGTCACAAAATCATGATAGTTCTCACTTCGAGCTTTTTAGCATGTCACAAAATCATGACAGTCCTCACTTAGTCTTCTACAGCATGTCACGAAATCATGACTCTTTTCGAGTTACATTCTCTCTCTTCAAACTTGTCGCGAAATCATGACAGTTCACACTACGGACTCTCTTTTCTGCATTGTGTCACGAAATCATGACACTTTCTCGTCCGTACAACTTTCCTGGCAATGTGTCACGAAATCGTGACACTTTTCCTTCTATGCCTTCCTGCACTTTTTGAGTCACGAAAATGTGACATGTCGCGAAATCGCAACACTTTCCATCTTGCTCTCCTTCTCTGCCAACATGTCGCGAAATCGTGACAGTTTTGCCAGCTTCTTCTCTTTCTTCCAGCATGTCGCGAAATCGCGACACTTTTTCAAAAAGCTTTTTCTCTCCTGCCTAAGTCGCAAAAATGTGACATGTCACGATATCGCGACATTTTTCCAACTTACTGATTTCGAACCTGTCAAGTCGAACCTTCATCAAAAACACATTATTTTACATCAAATCAAATTCTTTCAAAAAGCTTCTTGACATCAATGACAACTTATCCACTTGAGCAAATCCAATATACTCAAAGTACCCAAAATTGCCAACACTAAGTTGGATACCATAAATAAATTTACTACTTAGATGTCTACCCTCACTAGCCTAGTTCTAGATTTCAAGCATATATAGGACTTGATGTTCTAAAATATTGAATTGCTTAAGCTTAAAGATCCAAATTTTGATGATAGCAGCATAAATATAGAAAGTTATAAAGGAGAGGCTCTTGACAGGTCAAAATTTTCTAGGCTCATTTTTTAGGATAACCAATAGCAATTAGGGAACCATAAAGGCATGGCCCTAAGAATCCCTAAGATATATTTTCTAAGGTTTGATGGGATAGATCCACAAAGTTGGTTAATAAGGACCAAACAATGGTGTGAGTTGTATGAGACACCCCCTAACCAATAAATCTTTATTAATGCTTTCCATTTCAACATTGAATCCCTCCATTAGTATCAATGGTTATAAAAACAAGTGCCACACATTCGTTGGATATAGTTCAAGAATGAACTCAGCTATTTTGGTTCTTCTAATTTGAAGGCTTTATGGGAGCCCTCATCGAACTCCAGTAGATAGGCATAGTGTCTAACTACATTACAACTTTCAAGAAGTTGGTCAATATAATTGAAGGCCTTCCCCAAATCTTTAAAATTTTCTTCATCAACAACCTTAAGGAGGAAATAAAAACTTAGGTGCAAATCCTCAAACTAGCCAAACACATGATTGCAATAATGTTATCTAAACTTGTACAAATTAAATGGAATGCCCAACAAAATATCTCTAAACTTACATTATTCCAAAATAAAACCTCTAACCCATAAGCAACAATGCTCTACGTACTCTATAAATTAAAAGGCTAATGCCAAATAATATGATGACCCATAGGGCCAAGGGACTTTGTTATAATTGCAATAAAAAATGGATCATTGGTCATAAATGTAAAATACAATGCCTTAATATTCTAGACATGAGTAGTGCTTCACCCTCTATTGTAGAAATAGGGGATGAATTTATGGACTCAATTGAAGAATACTTTGATTCAGTGGATGATAAAGCTCTACCAGAAGAACCTATGGAGGAAGCACTATACTTTCCTTAAATATCATAGCAAGAATCTCAATATGTCAATGTATTATAGTCTATGGTTGTTTCCAAAGGTATAAGGTGTTAATACCATTAGACTTTGGTAGCACAAATAACTTCATAGATCATAGTATAGCAAAAATTATAGATTGATTTATATGTGGCCAAGACTAAATTAATGTCAAGATTGCTAATGGGAACATCATGACATGTAAATGGCGATATCAAAGTGTTTGCCTATCCATACGTAATTACCAATTTTGGACCGATATCTATGCAGTTCCCTTGGGAGGCATGGACATTATGCTAATATGCCCCTATTGAGGATTCTAGGGCCATTATTGTGGGATTTCTCAAAACTTTGGATGAGGTTCACCATCAACAATAGAACATAAATGCTCCAAGGAATAAACAAATGGAACCCCAAGGTCATAATATCCCTTTAAATATAACAACTAATAAATAGGATCATAGGGAAATAATTGGAATATTTTTTTGAATGTAGTTGTGTGCTATGCAAATAAAAAATGTACCCCCAGATTTTTCATCCATCCTCACCAAAAAGAAAAAAATATTCAATGAGACAACTCAACTACCTCCCAATTGATCAAAGGACCATAGGATCAATTTGGTACCAAGTAGTAAGCCACAAAATATGACCATACAGGTACCCCTTCCATCAAAAGAACAATATTGAAAGGATGGTGAAGGAACCATTAGATGAATGACTTATTTTCCCAAGCATGAGTCCTTTTTTAGCCCCAATATTGTTAGTGTGGAAGAAATATGGGTCATGAAGGATGTGTGTGGATTTTTGTAAACTTAACAATATGTATCAAGGACAAGTTTCCAATACTAGTCATTGATGAATTATTGGATGTGAAGAGATTAAACCAAACTTATTCCATAATAATAGTGTAGAAACTAAAATGATACATAAGAAATTAATGACTCACAATAAACATGCACATAGAACACAAGAGATTTACCCTAGTTCACCCAATATGGGCTAATCCAACAAACAAGAGTCACACCTCCTTTGATATTATTATTCACTCCTTACCGAAAATAGGACATTACAAATAATATAAAGTAAACTCGTACAACCCTAAACCACAATGTGATATTAGGATACCATGTGGACAATACCATAGGCTAAAACCATCTAAACCCACCAATCGCGAGACTCTCAAAAACCGCTCCACAAATCGCTCTAGAAAAAGAGGAAAATTTTAGGAGGGGGCTCCCCCCCTTGACCCCCTTGGGAGGGCTTCGTCCCTCCCACCGAGGGTCCCAGGTCGCTCACCGACAAGCAAGACCAAAAAATCATAGATCTGTTGTACAATGCTTCCTCTGCAAATGATGAGACACATCCAAGAGGATGAATTGCATGGGGCACAATATTTTACCAAGTTGGACCTTTAATCAGGATACCATAAAACTCGTATCCATGATGAAGATATATCCAAAACAACTTTCAATACTTATGAGAGCTATTATGATTTTTTAGTCATGCCTTTTGGCCCCACAAATGTGCCTTCAACTTTTCAAGGTTTGATTAACAAGGTCCTCAAGCCAATTCTATAAAAAAAATTGTTAGTCTTCTTTGATGCCATCTTAGTATATAATAATATGTGGGATGAGCACCCCCAACACATTGACCAAGTTTTGAATCTACTACAAGAAAATCAATTGTATGTCCAATAATCCAAGTATACTTTTGGAGTAATTTGTTAGCTTTTGAGGATATATGTAGTGGGAGAGATCTAACACATGTCCTAATAAGATGTAGAAAATATGAAATAAAGTAATTCTGTAATATGACTAAAATATACTATAAATAGAAATGATGAAAATACAATGCAATATGGAGGTAATGGTCACTCCATTAATACAAGCTAAAGAGCTACATTGTACTCCATATAGGAGTTTTACTACTATCTACTACTCTCTACTACAATGCACTTGAAATATGATGTCTCTATGAGGCACTTTATATAGGAAGATAGATTCCTTGGCCAACACTCTACCTAGTTGTACAAGGGGACACCTTGCACATTATAAAATGCACATTGCTACTTGTGCATTTATTACATTGCTTGAAGTAACTAGATAATTTTCCCCTAAAGTAATCTCCTACTCTAACAATGTACCAAAGGTGGTACATTTACATGACCCAAATGATTTGATATACTCTAACTCTAACCCCCATGTATTACATTATTTGGGTATTGAAGATTTCAATCTTCAATATTTATCTTCTTCTGCAAATAATCTTCAGCTTGATCTAATCCTTTGTATTCACACTGCACTATATGCCTTCTTGAATTGGTTCTTCTTCTTCTTCTTTATTGGAGTCAAAACTGGAACTTGTATTCTCCTTCATTGCTTATTGTAATCTGATCAAGCAAGTATTTAGTGTCTTCATATGATGCAAAGAGAGTTGTAGTTGAGGTTTCTTCAGTCTTTATGATTTATTTGCTATATATGTCTTCTTTGCTAAGATCTCTTTTAGCATGTATTTTTTTCCTTTTCCTTCTTCTTCTCCTACAATTTTGCATTGATACTAGTGGAATTTTTGCTTCATGAGGAGTTAGTCTATCATCACAATAATATTGATTTATATTGCTAGCTTGCTTCATGTGTTGAGTGAATATAGACACAATTAATGATAGGTAAATCATCAAACACTCCACATATGTGAATATAACTATCTTTTGTGAATTCCAACATGCCCTAAAGAGGTTTTCATGAAGATAACCAATAAATGATTCAAAGATACCCTCTTTTTCTTCTTTAAGAAATAAGGAGAATCTCTCCTTATCGCTAGTTGATAGATTCTCATATCCTTCAAGGGTATCTATCAAGTTTTGAGAATATAATTCCATTTCATTTAATAATTCTTTATTAATAAAGGCATTTCTTATTATTTCATCCATATTCCTTCTTGATAGGTTTTGAGATAGTGTTTCTTGGTATTCCTTAGACTTGTAAATATGGATTTGATAGTAGTCCTTTGAATACTCTGAATTGAATCTTTGAAGTAGTCTACCTGATGACTCCCTAGTTTAAAGTATGTGAACTTGATTTGATAGAACCTGTGTAGAGCTTAAGTTTTATAGGCTTCCTTATATCTCCCTAGTCAAGAGATTTGATTAAAAAAAGTCCTTGTAGAATTTGTAGAAACCTTATGATTCCCAAATGGTTTGAGTACTTGATAAATTTTGAATGAATGCTATTATTATCAAGTTTTGTAGAATGCCTTATGTCTCCCTAGTGATTTTGAATATGTTGTATGAGTGATAAGTGCTTTTTGTGAATAGTAGTTCAAGTTTAGGTTGATTTTATAAAATTTTGTAATTACCAAAATCAACTTTTGTTACTCCTTATTTATCCTATTGAACTAAGCACTTTCTAGTTTTATGAGGTTCTAATGGTTGGATTTATTTTACCCCTTTAATGTAGTTTTGAGATAAGAATACCAATTAATTTCCAACTCTTGATAATTCTTAATGAACCTTTTTTTTATAGATTTTTGTATTTGATATTTAATATTTCTAAATTCCAATATCCTACTTTGGTGTAGTATTCCTTTTAACTCCCTGATTTGGAATATTAGAAAACAATAATATTTGCAATAATGGAATTTTAATTTTCCAGGTAGAAATCCTTATTTCTCCTAAGTTTAATTTGCAAATATTTAGCTATAAATTTCCTTTAATTTTTGCTTTCAAATATGGTTGATTTCCCTATAGTTTTCAACCTTATATTATACCCTTATAACTCCTATTAATGAAATCAAATTAGAATAAGGTAAATTCTAACCTTTGTAATGTTGAAAACCCAAAATATTTGGCATTGAATTTGGTCGTAGATGACAACAAGATTCATGTCCTTTATTTGGATGCTATAGCCAATGGAATGCTTTGATTCTTCCTTGGCTTCAATGTTTGGATGGTGGTACCTCAATTCTAGAGTCTTTGACCTCCCTTGACCAGATCCTTTAATGCTCTTCACCTTTCTTCCATGATGTAACTCAGGTTGCTACGAATGTGGCTATAAATGATGTTATGAATTTGGCTATGAATTCATCTATTCGACTATGAATACTGCTATTCAGCTATGAATACTATTATTTGTCTATGAATATTGTTATTCGGCTATGAATGGTGACCTCCTTGGTCTTTGGTACCTTTTAATAGAAGAAGAATCTTGAAATGTGTGAAAAGTATCACGGTGGTTAACTTTGAGCGCTTGAGGGATGAGAATATGCTTATTACCACTTGTAAATTTATGATAGGTAAAGGATGAGTGTTACATTCTTGGATGAGCATTCATTATTTTTGATGACATGTGTCTTCTTCCTTCTTACACACCAACCTTATTCCTTGTAATGTTTTCTTGGTCAAACTTGCAATGGATGGGCTCTCATGTTAGGATTTCCTTCTAGGTGACAAGTGTTACCTTACCTTTGTGCATGAGCTTTCTACGTAACGCTTATTCAATGTATCTTTTCAATACCCTTATTAATAATGCAACACTACCAAATTTTCCTTTTTTCGATGGCGCTTGGTATGAATTGGTTCTAGCTAGAATGGAGAGCAACTTCTTTGGAGACTTGGAGCTAGGATTTGAGCAACGATATTGAAGGCTTCAAGCACTACTATGGTGGAGTTTTAAATACTTCAATTATGCTCCTTGTACATACATCTAGTGTAACATTTTGTGCTTTGTTTCCCTTCTTTTTTCAACCTGTTATGAAATCCCTTTTGTTGATAATATTGCCCTTGAATATAATGATTCTCCTTTCTTTGTATTGTGCTTTTTTTGCTTGTAGGTTTGACTATCTAAATCATAGAAGATATGAACCTTTTGAGATACTCTTATACCTTGCTTGGATAATGCTCTTTACATGATCGCTTTCAGCTGATTTCCTTTGTGAAAAATGTGCCTTTGTGGCACTTAAACTCTACCCTTATTCCTTCGTAGGATAGATTGATATGGTGCAAGATAATGTAAACAAACTTGTAAATAGAATACCTTATTTTTGCACCTCCTTTTACACTCTATTATGTTGGTTTTAATGGTGGCTTTATTTTAGGCAAGGGCTAATTTGAAATTGAAGGATGGTGAAGGAACTATTTATGGTGAAGGAACTATTAGATGCATGACTTATTTGCCCAAGCATGAGTCCTTTTTTAGCCCCAATATTGTTAGTGTGGAATAAATATGGGTCATGAAGGATGTGTGTGGATTTTTGCAAACTTAACAATATGTATGAAGGACAAGTTTCCAATACTAGTCATTGATGAATTATTGGATGTGAAGAGATTAAACCAAACTTATTCTATAATAATAGTGCAAAAACTAAAATTATACATAAGAAATTAATGACTCACAATAAACATGCACATAGAACACAAGAGATTTACCCTGGTTCACCCAATATGGGCTAATCCAAAAAACAAGAGTCACACCTCCTTTGATATTATTATTCACTCCTTACCCAAAATAGGACATTACAAACAATATAAATAAAACTCTTACAACCCTAAACCACAATGTGGTATTAGGATACCGTGGGCACAATACCATGGGCTAAAACTACCCAAACCCACCAATCGCAAGAAACCCAAAAATTGCTCTACAAATCACTTCAAAAAAAAAAAGAAAAATTTTGGAGGGGGCTCCTCCCTCCCAAACCCCCCCGAGAGGGTTTCACCCCTCCCACTGGGGGCCTTGGACCGCTCACCGATGAGCAAGACCACCAAAGCGTGGGTCTGTTGTATAGTGCTTCCCCTACAAAGGATGAGACACATCCAATAGGATGAACTACATGGGGCACAATATTTTACCAAGTTGGGCCTCCAATCAGGGTACCATCAAACTCGTGTCCATGATGAAGATATAGCCAAAACAACTTTCAATACTTATGAGAGCTATTATGATTTTTTAGTCATGCCTTTTGGCCCCACAAATATGCCTTCAACTTTCCAAGGTTTGATGAACAAGTTCCTCAAGCCAATTCTATAAAAAAAATTGTTAGTCTTATTTGATGCCATCTTAGTATATAATAAGATGTGGGATGAGCACCCCCAACATATTGACTAGGTTTTGAATCTACTACAAGAAAATCAATTGTATGTCCAATAATCCAAGTATACTTTGGGGGTAATTTGTTAGCTTTTGAGGATATATGCAGTGGGAGATATCTAACACATGTCCTAATAAGATGTAGAAAATATGAAAGAAAGTAATTTTGTAATATGACTAAAATATACTATAAATAGAAATGATGAAAATACAATGCAATATGGAGGTAATGGTCACTCCATTAATACAAGCTAAAGAGCT
This sequence comes from Wollemia nobilis, assembly GCA_028583015.1. Taxonomy (NCBI): domain Eukaryota; kingdom Viridiplantae; phylum Streptophyta; class Pinopsida; order Araucariales; family Araucariaceae; genus Wollemia; species Wollemia nobilis. The sequence continues at coordinate 3,109,010 of JAQPPZ010017206.1, read as the reverse complement.
ACATTGTACTCCATATAGGAGTTTTACTACTTGTTGGTCCGGCTTTCAGGCACACCCCGGGAAAAAAGGGATGAAGGCAAGGAAAGCTCCGGAGACACCCACGGGACTGATCCCACTCATCTTTAGGATCTAGCTGGTTATCCAAGGTGCGAGTTACTGAGGTTGGGTCGAATGGCAATTCACTCTTTTCCACTTCGGAATAGATTTCGATATGGATTGCTCTCGTTACCTTACGAGGGGTTCTTGAACTTGTTCGGTAGTTGCAAAAGTTGTTGACAATCAGATTTGACTTGGATTCTTTGATCTAGCTCTCATGGGTCAGCAGATTTAAATAAAATGCAAATAAAGAAAATAAAAATGGATCATTCACGGAAAGCAAAGAGAGGGTAGGGTAAGGCAGAAAAGAGAAGTTTATCAGACTTTAAACTGTAAAACTCTAAACTATCAATCTTATCTATGCTATCAGCTTCACAACAGAACAAATCCCAGAAGAAAGTGTCCAGTCAGTCTAAGATCACTTTCAACTAAGAGCACAAGGCGAGTGAAACGGATCTAGCGAGAAAATTATAAATCCAAGGGGCAGTTGGTTAAAGCTGGTATCTTTCACCGGCGACCTAGCTCGCACGATGAAGACAAAGCAATTAGAACAAACTTACACCCGAAATCTGTAATTTCCCCTAGCAGACAATAGAACAACTGAAGCCTAACAGCATATTTAATCTTGACAATGGCAGATTTACAGCATATATCTAACAAACTTTAAATGGAACGGATAACAAAAGAAAATACACTTATCACACTCTGCAAAAGATTAGGCTCCTGGCCATGCTATCACAGAAAAGCTAAAGCACATCAACTCCAAGTCCAGAAACAAAGGATTTCACAAAATTTGCAAGAAATTGCTTATAAGCCTTTATTTCTAAGTCTCTGCCTCCTGCGATTACATTTAGAATTTGTATTTATAGACTCAGGACAGACCCTGATCTTTTCCAAAATATCTTGCTCAAACCCTAAATCTTATCGCACTTAAACCCTAGGACCCGGGTTTTACAATAAAAATCCATTTAAAAATCAAAGTCCGGATAGAACTTAACCCTTCGGCAAATCTTACGATTAGTTGCCATAAATGGAGAAGATAAAATCAAATGCAACTTTCATTCATCCGTAGCTGCAAATAAATGCTTTCATTAATTTCTTTGGTGAGCCGGATGAGTCACCACTTCTCCATCAATTCGATCTCCGCAATTCCATCCCGAAGTTGAAATGGTCTTCATGCTATCAAGTCTGCAATAAATTTGTCGTTGAATGCTCTCACCGGCGGCTTCTCTCCTAGCATGGCGGTCCTTGACTAAATCCGCACTTCATCTTCGCCTTTATGGTCTTTCCCGGTTGTCCCGTAAGTGCCAGGTGGAATCCTGCATGAAAGACAAAAAGATGCATTAGATTAGCACTTTAATTAAATCAGAAGCTTAAAACATTAAAAACAGATTAAATCCGCAAAATAAGCTTGCATGTCGAACCTCGTTTGTCCCATTCACGCTTTGACACGTGTCGCTACCCCGGAAGCCTTCGTTTCCCGCCGGAATGCACTTTCGGGTCAACTATGACTTTCTCTCTCCTGCCGCGGTCTGCGACATGTCGCGATTTCGCGACATGTCGCGAAATCGCGACCACTGCGACTCATCGGCAACTTCCTCCCTCGTCGGCCGCGAAAACACGACATGTCGCGATTTCGCGACATGTCGCGAAATCGCGACCCTTCACGGCCTCCGTACGCTTCTTGATTTTCGGCCGCGATTTTAGAACACGTCGCGATATCGCGGCGAGTTCCTCTACACGCATGCGTTGACCGCGTTGACCGCGATTTTGGAACATGTTTCGACTTAACCGATTTTTCATCCTGCGGCCCATTTTCTCTCTCCTTCGCGAAAATGCGACATGTCGCGATTTCGCGACATGTCGCAAAATCGCGACCTCCGTACGAGCTGCGTCTCTCTCCCAAAAACTGTCGCGATTTCGCGACATGTCGCGAAATCGCGACCTTTACGGGACTTAGCCGCATTTTGACTTACAGTCGCGATATCGCGACATTTCCGAAAAATGGAAGTGTCGCGATATCGCGACACTACCAAAAATGGAAAGTTTGATTTTCAGTGAATTTATGCAAGCTGTTTTACGGATTTTCTCGGTACTGGTGCAAGATTTTGCTTGTGCATGAATGATTCTAGCATGTAAAAAGTGAATTCTTGGATAACACAGCTAGAATGCAAGAAAAAGCACAACTTTAAAAAGGAGGCAAGCAAATTTGGATTTAAAACCTGAAAAGATCAAGAGGGTCCCTACTGCAAAAAATGAAAGTTCAGAATTTTCTAAGGATGGAATCTCATTTTTCAGTGGGGGTGTGTTGCTTATCAACAAATGGCGATATCTGCGGGTAAAATAGTAGCACTATTTTAGAACCCAAGACTATGGTTTCAAAACAAAAAGACCATGCATCATGCCTTGCCACGGGCATTCTTCACAATAAATTGGTCTGCTAGCTGCCAGTTGTTAAAATTTCCCAAGGACATCTTGGGCTGGATTACTTCAAGGAAGATTTACGATGTGCAATTACAAAGGTATAGAACTTTCTTCAAGGATGACTGAATTGAATGATAAACTTGGATTAATCAACTTTTCTAGATTGTAAATGGGGAAACCGAGTAGAGCTCTGTTTACTAGTTTAGCTTTTACAGCCTAGACAGAGTTACCCTTTAGATTTACACGACCCAATTTACAACTGTAGGGCAGAATCTAATATTGGCTGCCTCTTTTGATCATATAACTCTTTTTTTTTCTTTTTTTCTTTTTTCTTATCTCTCTTTTTTTTTATCTCTCTTCTTTTTGAAATATATCACTATCTGGAAGACCTTAGAGAAATTACAATTTTCTTTTAATATTTGATCAATCTGGAACTATTTCGAGTCTAGGCATTGATAGCCTCTAGTGACACCCAAATAATTGCATGAACCATAGTCCCCTCTTATAACTAGCTTTTCTTGGATTCCCCGGGAGTTCCTCCAACAAAACAGCATAGCAATTTTTCTATCATTAAAACAACTGTGGCAAGTAAGACACAAGATCCAATCATCTCTCTACCTTCATCCTGGATAACAAAATAGTTCCACAGTTTAGTGCAAGCGAGACTATCTCAATTAGAATAATGAGCGAGAATGGGAGGCCTTGGATTGAGGATTTATCGACTAGGAATAAAACAATTTTCAGCGGTGACTTTTCATTGATTGCTCGAGGCGGAGGTAAAGGACAGAAAATTTTAGAAGCCAAAGGACTTTGCACAGGCATCCAAGGACAGGCACGAGCTTCAAGCAAAAACAAAATAAAGCTGTACGAGACTAAAGCAAGCGTACGAGCAAGGAAAAAACAAATAAAGCGAAAGAACTAAAGCAAATAAAAAGCTAAATGAAATAAATAAGGAAAAATATCGAACACAAAGAAAAAGAAATGCAATAAAGAAAAGACTGTACAGACTAAAATAAAAGCAAGCTAAAATAAAAAGACAAGGAAAGGAAATAAACATAGACAAAGAAATAAAGCACAAGCTAAAACTGAAAAATAACTTAAAGAAAGCTGAAATAAACTAAAATGCAACTGCACAGACATATTAAAAAAATAAAAAAATAAAATAAAAATAAAAAATAAAACTGCACTGAGAACAAGGATTAATCTAACAAACAAACCTGTACAGACAGCACCCAATTAAAACTAAAAAGAAGCAACTAAAGCAAGCTGTACGAGCTATTAAAAGAACTAAACTAGAACAAAACAAAACTTACGGAGCTATTTACAATATGTACACATGTTACAACCTTTTTTTATAGCTTACTCAAATGATACATTGGATGGAGCAATGAGAGAAATAATGCTTCAAGTATTGGCCATTAACGAGGAGGTCCGAGAAAATTACCATCCGAGGTCTTGCAAGCGGAAAGCATTGTTACCCAATATTTCAGCAATTTGGTAGGGGCCTATCCACGGTGCGTTGCAACTTTGTGTGCTTACCCTTCTTCTCATGGGCCTTGTCCCACGAAGCACTAAGTCTGCCCGGCTGAAAGCCTTCACCTTGGCTCTCTTGTCAAACCACCGCTTGACGGTTTCTTGGTGTCTGTTTGAAGTGCTCCGGGGCTTGGAGTCTTTCATCCTGCAAGTTAGTGAGGTCTAAAACACGGGCTTCGAGCATCATCATGACCTTCAAAATAATCTAAGGCAAAGCGATAGGTAGGCAATTTCAAGGAGATGGGGACAATTGGCCGAGTACCATACAACAAAACAAAGGGAGAGGTCTTAAGAGCCACTTTGTGTGTTATCCGGTCAGCCCACATTGCATATTTCAACAATGTATGCCATTGCACAGGTTTGTCTGCTGCGAGACTTTTTGATGGCATTCATTAAGTTCTTGTTTGTTGACTCGGCCGAGTCCATTGCCTTGGGGATAATAGTTGGATGAGAATCGATAACTATCCCCATCCGGTATGCCCAATCTGCAAACTCCAATGATTGGAAGGCGGGCCCATTATCACGAGACCAAATTCGGGGGAACCCCAAATCTAGTTATGACATTTGATTCAAGAAAATCAATAACTTCTAAGGTTGTACTTCTTGTAGTGGTTCTTTGCTTCAACCCACCTTGTGCAATAGTCAGTAGCTGTCAGCACATATTTATGCCCTGCTGAGGAATTCGGGTTAATGACTCCCACAAAATCAAGTCCCCACTGCATGAAAGGTTTGTTTATCACAACTGGTTGCAATGGCAGAGCTCGGTTTGCCTCTTTGGCTGCAAATGTACGCAGCTGATGGCGAGGTTCGACATGTTGATGTGCATCCTTAAAAAGTGTAGGCCGATGATAGCTTTGCTCTTAATATTTTATGTCTTTGTAGCAGATCTCGATGAATGCCACTGCCCCTAGTTTTTCATGAAAACTAGCCATGACTTCATCGACTTCATTGGGAGAAATGCACCTTAGGAAGATGCCGGCATAATTCTCCCTGTACAGAGTAACTGCCTTGAGGAGATAGTGAGAAGCTTTTAACTTTAATGCTCTCCTTTGAGTTACGTTCAAATGGGATGGGCAAACCCCAAAGCATGTGAGATGAATGATATCCCCATACCAATCATCGGATTCGAGTTTAATTGATTAACTTCTGCTGTGGAGGCACTTCAACAATGTGTCTAGACAAGCCAAGTCCTCTGATCAGTTTAGCAGGCCTAATCTCCAAGTCATATTCTTGCAGCCTGGTGACCCAATTGCCCCTCAGTTCACCCAACTCATTCTGACTTAGAAGGTACTTCACAGCTGGAGTGCAGCACTATGGCATGAGTTTTGCTTCGAGTATATAATGTCTGAAGCTGCTTCCTTGCCCTTACCAAAGCATAAGCTTTGTTTGTCTAATCCGGAATATTTCGGTTCAGCTCCCTTCAAATTAGTGCTCTTAAAAGCAATTGGATGTTCTCCTGTATCTCTCAGTTGAGTCGACCTCTGCGGCAAGTGTATGTTCGGAAGAGAAAGTGTACGAGATAGAAATACTGCTTGAAATGCGGGCTTACTAAGGCTGGTGCTTGTTTAATGGTTGTCTTGATTTCTTGAAAAGCGGTCTTAGCTTCGGTGGTCCGGGCAATGCGGGCGGTTTGCTTTAACATATCATTCATTGGTTTAACTATATCTGCAAAGCTCGAGATAAACTTTACGACAAAGTTAATCTTTCCAAAGAATGATCTCAACTCTTTCTTGGAGTTGGGAAATGGTATGCCGGATATGGCCTCAACTCTGCCTGGATCCATGGAAATGCCATCCTTTGTGACCAAATGCCCAAGCAATTTGCCTTACATTACACCAAATATGCATTTCTTTGGATTCAAAGAGATGCCAAACTCTCTGCACTTGTTAAATACAGACTCTAAATGCTTGACATGGTCAAATCTGGATTTGGAAAAGGCTGTTAGATCATCCATGTAAACTACAATACATTTGCCCATAAGCCCCTTGAAGGCATGGTCCATTGCTCTATGAAATGTTGCTCCTGCATTTATTAAACCAAATGGCATCCTCTTGTAAGCAAAAGTACCCCACTTAGTTGTAAAAGCGGTCTTCATTCTATCCTCCTTCTCAACTAGAATCCGATTATAGCTTTGAGAAACCATCCGAGAAAAGACATCATCTACGAGCCATTAACAATCGTAGTACTTCATCCATAGAAGGCGGGGGATAGTTGTCCTTTTCGGATGCTTTGTTCGATTCCTAAAATCCACACAAAGGCGGATCTCCCCATTTTTCTTCCTTACGGCACCGGATTTGCCACCCAAGTAGAATGCACGATAGGAAAAATAATTGCTTGCACTCAAGAGCTTCTCCACTTCTTTCTTAATAAGGGGTTCTAACGAGCATTAACATGCCTCTGTTTTTGTACGAAAGGCTTGCAAGATTCTTTCAAAGGTATGATGTGGGTGTAAACTTTTGGATCAAATACCTTTAAATCCTTGTATGACCGAGGCCATTACATCCTTAGACACTGTGCAGGAAATCAATCATATTTCTCTTTATCTACTGGATCACGAGTCCTTTGCCAACTTGATGTTCCTTGGATCCTCTTCGGTTCCTACATTCAAATTTTCAGTATCATTGTCCGTGGTGCCCACATAATCCTCAGAATTCACCCTTTGCCTGATCTTGTCAACATCGAATAGCCTCTCCAGCTCTACCATTCCCTTTGGGATTCTGTTGTCCTTCAATCTCATGATTCCCCTGTCATCATCTAGCTGTTCCATCAGGGTGTCCCTTTGGCCCTCATCAATTATAGCATTCTCAAAGGTATTGGTACTCTGCAGAAAGTTCACAATTTGTTGATCATCTGAGAAAACTTGAAAGCTGTCAATATTGTTTGGAACTGAAGGACGGGGGACTAGCTCAATTGAAAACTTATCCCACTTAAAATCTTCCAATGGCCTTAAACTTGCAGCTGAAGATGCCAAGACATCTGCATGTGAATTTTGTTCCCTGGGTATATGTGTTAAGTTAAATGCATCAAAGCCTTCCACAAGATCCCAAGCTCTGTGCTTGTATCCCTTGAGATAAGAGGCTTTACACTGAAACTTACCCCGACACTGGCTTGCCACTAATTACGAATCGGTGAAAACTTGAATGTTCTTCACATTTTTATCCAATGCAAATTTTAAACCTAAAATCGAGCTTCATACTCTGCTAAATTATTAGTACATGGGAGCTGCGAGCGGTAAGACATAAAAAATGTCGACTTTGAGGCCCTTTGAGGACTGCCCCTGTTCCAGAACCCTGCTTACATCTGGCTCCATCCACATGAAGTGTCCAAACTTCATTAGTATGTCCAGGATGAGCTTTGTTAAATTTATCATTGTGCCCAGTTGTTAAATTGTAGACACCAATGTCTACCTCTGCAATATTGACAGTCTCATTTGCAGCATTGTACTCTGTAATGGTGTGTTTGTACCTGGGTTCTCTGTCAACCCGCAATTGATTAGCCACACCCTTCCATGGCAACCACATGTGTGAAAAGTCCATTGCCAGATATCCATTCAGAGACTTAGACCAATCCCTACTCAACAGCATTCCATACCCCACTTGGGATATCCACAACTTGGATTTCGATCTTATGTTGAGCCCTTGGCTCGGATGCCAATTGAATGTGAATGTTTTGCGGCTCTCCCACAACCTTAACTTCTGACTTGTCCAATTGGACAACTCTCCTCTCGAGACTTCATTGGGGTCGGCCCCAGCTATCGACAAATTGCCAATGGCATGACATTAGCGAGATGCACTGAATCCACCAAACAATTATGTAAGTTCTTCCCAAAAATTCGACGGTCGGTAAAAATGGGGGAACTTCGGTCTTTTCCTTGTACATGGCCGGATTGGCATTGGCTATTTTCTTCCCTTTATCCACGGGTTTAGCGGCGGGGCCGGAGTATGTCTTTATCGGATTGTCTCTCTGCTCTCGAAATGCTGTGCCGGCTCATGCGAGTAATGTTAGCCTTAATCTTTTTCATATCCTCCACTATGTTATATCCTTTGTTAAGTGGAGGAATAGCAATATCTGGTACTCTTTGAGCTCCTCCCTTTGGTGGGGGTGGATTATTGCTTGGAGAGGGGTCGGGGAGGAATATTGTGAGAATTATCGGGGAGGAGTTGATGTGGTATTTGGCTCGGGATTCCTGTTCCTCGGGTTGTAGCTATCTCTTACATGTCTGTTGGAAAGCTTGTACTTCATCCATGGGCATTTCAACTACATTCTCAGATTCATCCAGGAAAGAAAAAGAATCCAAGACCATAGGCTGCTTGTGTCCGGATGAACTTGGGCCCTCGGCGGTTCTTTGATTTTCGGGGAGATCAAATCTCCGACAAAGCTTCAAATGCATTGCAAAATTCCACACAATCTAATTCCCCATGTTGAGAAGTGGCATGAATTACGCACCGGTTGAGCGAGCCAAATCACGAGATGTTCACATCATGAGCTTTACCCTTGTAATCTTTATTAGGCTCATATGGGGGCCTATTAAATCTGTTTGGTTGGTATGAATATCTGTTGGGATTGTCTCCAGTAGAAGTTTGCCTTTTAAAACTCAAAAAATCATTGGCCAGCTTATGAACAATCTTTGAAACTTCTTCAATCCTAGCATTGTCGACCTCTTTTACGGGGTTACGTACATTCTCAGCGAGTCTTTATGACTAATGGTCTTGCTGATGGTAAAGTCCGACAAGCTGCGGCATCATCGATGTGGGATAGGATTGAGTATAGGAGCAGGCTGAGTGATGAGAGGAGTTTGTTGAATATTTAAAGGTTGGGGTCCCAAGCTGTCTTTCCGGGATTAAAGCTTCTTTATAAGCTTACGTCAAGTTAGTAACGGTGGCATCCCTCTTCAAGAAGACGAGAGGTCATTGGGTCCGAGAGAGTTCCTAAAAATCTCTAATGCCAAGTCGGCATTCGGTACATAATAGCCGGTGAGTCTACCATAAGCTTTACGGAATCGACATTATAGGATCTAATAGACTCATTCGGTTCTCTTTTGATGCTAGAAAGCTGTGATATAAAATACTGGGGTCTATCACTTCACCGAACTGTGACACAAAGACTTTTTCTAAGTCATTCCAGCTGGTGATGGAATCATTGGTAAGATTTAGAAACCAATCATAAGCTCCCTCCTAGAGAGTGAACGGGAAGAGTCTGCAGGCAACATCCTCATGTTGTACATTTAATAACTTGAGTGCATTCTTGAATGCAATTAAGTGTTCCTCTGCGATTCTTGTCCCATCATGTTTATACCTAGGGAGGTATCTTTACGGATTTACGGGCAAGTCATGGGCTATACCGGAATGTTCAAAGCTGTGGAGCCCAACCAATTTGCCATAGCTAATGGATTAACGAGGATATTCCGAGCTCTGGTTGGAGTGACTATCAATGGTGATAAAGCCATGCTGTGATAGAGATGTGGCTCTTATGTGGCTACTTCTTCTCAGAGTTTCTAATTCAGGGACAAGGAGCTCTCCAGCTCTGGGGTGGGACCTTGTTACCTGTATGTAGAATCCGGTTTTCACAGTGCTTGACAAACTCTGCGATTCCGAGCAGGTTACGTATTTTAGCAAGTTGAAATATCTGTGACAATTGCATGACAATGTGACAATTTAAAAGCAGACAATTTAAAAAAGAAATTTAAAAGCTGTCAGGAGTTCATTGTGGGTCCTTCAAATGTTCTTTGTTATGCCCTTACAACACTTGAACTGAGTTCAGCCCTCCTTCTAGCGCCAATTAGGTGTTGGTCCGGCTTTCATGCACACCCCGAGAAAAAAGGGATGAAGGCAAGGAAAGCTCAGGAGACACCCACGGGACTGATCCCACTCATCTTTAGGATCTAGCTGGTTATCCAAGGTGCGAGTTACAGAGTTGGGTCGAATGGCAATTCACTCTTTTCCACTTACGGAATAGATTTCGATATGGACTGCTCTATTACCTTACGGGGGTTCTTGAACTTGTTCAGTGGTTGCAAAAGTTGTTGACAATCGATTTGACTTGAATTCTTTGATCTAGCTCTCATGGGTCGATGATTTAAATAAAATGCAAATAAAGAAAATAAAAATGGATCATTCACGGAAAGCAAAGAGAGGGTAGGGTAAGGCAGAAAAGAGAAGTTTATCAGACTTTAAACTGTAAAACTCTAAACTATCAATCTTATCTATGCTATCAGCTTCACAACAGAACAAATCCCGGAAGAAAGTGTCCGATCGGTCTAAGATCACTTTCAACTAAGAGCACAAAGCGAGTGAAACGGATCTAGCGAGAAAATTATAAATCCAAGGGGCGGTGGTTAAAGCTGGTATCTTTCACCGGCAGCCTAGCTCGCATGAGTGAAGACAAAGCAATTAGAACAAACTTACACCCGAAATCTGTAATTTCCCCTAGCGAGACAATAGAACAAGCTGAAGCCCTAACGACATATTTAATCTTGACAATGGCGATTTACGGCATATATCTAACAAACTTTAAATGGAACGGATAACAAAAGAAAATACACTTATCACACTCTGCAAAAGATTAGGCTCCCGGCCATGCTATCACGAGAAAAGCTAAAGCACATCAACTCCAAGTCCGAGGAAACAAAGGATTTCACAAAATTTGCAAGAAATTGCTTATAAGCCTTTATTTCTAAGTCTCCGCCTCCTGCGATTACATTTAGAATTTGTATTTATAGACTCAGGACAGACCCTGATCTTTTCCAAAATATCTTGCTCAAACCCTAAATCTTATCGCACTTAAACCCTAGGACCCGGGTTTTACAATAAAAATCCATTTAAAAATCAAAGTCCGGATAGAACTTAACCCTTCGACAAATCTGTGCGATTAGTCGCCATAAATGGAGAAGATAAAATAAAATGCAACTTGCATTCATCCATGATTGCAAATAAATGCTTTCATTAATTTCTGTGGTGAGCCGGATGAGTCACCACTTCTCCATCAATTCGATCTCCGCAAATCCATCCCGAAGTTGAAATGGTCTTCATGCTATCAAGTCTGCAATAAATTTGTCGTTGAATGCTCTCACCGGCAACTTCTCTCCTAGCATGGCGGTCCTTGACTAAATCCGCACTTCATCTTCGCCTTTATGGTCTTTCCCGGTTGTCCCGTAAGTGCCCGGTGGAATCCTGCATGAAAGACAAAAAGATGCATTAGATTAGCACTTTAATTAAATCGAAGCTTAAAACATTAAAAGCAGATTAAATCCGCAAAATAAGCTTGCATGTCGAGCCACGTTTGTCCCATTCACGCTTTGACACGTGTCGCTACCCCGGAAGCCTTACGTTTCCCGCCGGAATGCACTTTCGAGTCAACTATGACTTTCTCTCTTCTGCCGCGATTCTGCGACATGTCGCGATTTCGCGACATGTCGCGAAATCGCGACCACTGCGACTCATCGGCAAATTCCTCCCTCGTCGACGCGAAAACACGACATGTCGCGATTTCGCGACATGTCGCGAAATCGCGACCCTTCACGGCCTCCGTACGCTTCTTGATTTTCAGCCGCGATTTTAGAACACGTCGCGATATCGCGACGGTTCCTCTACACGCATCGTTGACCGCGTTGACCGCGATTTTGGAACATGTTTCTGACTTAACCGATTTTTCATCCTGCAGCCCATTTTCTCTCTCCTGCGCGAAAATGCGACATGTCGCGATTTCGCGACATGTCGCAAAATCGCGACCTCCGTACAGCTTGCGTCTCTCTCCCAAAAACTGTCGCGATTTCGCGACATGTCGCTAAATCGCGACCTTTCTGGCACTTAGCCGCATTTTGACTTACCTGTCGCGATATCGCGACATTTCCGAAAAATGGAAGTGTCGCGATATCGCGACACTACCAAAAATGGAAAGTTTGATTTTTCGGTGAATTTATGCAATTTTTTTATGGATTTTCTCGGTACTGGTGCAAGATTTTGCTTGTGCATGAATGATTCTAGCATGTAAAAAGTGAATTCTTGGATAACACGGCTAGAATGCAAGAAAAAGCACAACTTTAAAAAGGAGGCAAGCAAATTTGGATTTAAAACCTGAAAAGATCAAGAGGGTCGCTGCTGCAAAAAATGAAAGTTCAGAATTTTCTAAGGATGGAATCTCATTTTTCAGTGGGGGTGTGTTGCTTATCAACACTACTATCTACTACTCTCTACTACAATGCACTTGATATATGATATGTCTCTATGAGGCCCTTTATATAGGAAGATAGATTCCTTGGCCAACACTCTACCTAGTTGTACAAGGGGACACCTTGCACATTACAACTTGCACATTGCCACTTGTGCATTTATTACATTGCTTGAAGTAACTAGCTAACTTCCCCCTAAAGTAATCTCCTACTCTAACTATGTACCAAAGGTGGTACATTTACATGACCCAAATGATGTAATATACTCTAACTCTAACACCCCCTGTATTACATTATTTGGGTATTGAAGATTTCAATCTTCAATATGGATCTTCTTCTTCAAATGATCTTCAGCTTGATCTGGTCCTCTGTATTCACATTGCACTGTATGCCTTCTTGAATTGGTTCTTCTTCTTCTTCTTCTTCTTTATTGGAGTCAAAACTAGAACTTGTATTCTCCTTCATTGCTTACTGTAATCTGATCAAGCAAGTAGTTAGTGTCTTCATATGATGCAAAGAGAGTTGTAGTTGAGGGTTCTTCAATATTTATGATTTCTTTGCTATTCATGTCTTCTTTGCTAAGATCTCTTTTAGCATGTCTTTTCTTCCTTTTCCTCCTTCTTCTCCTACGATTCTGCATTGATACTAGTGGAATTTTTGCTTCATGAGGAGTTAGTCTATCATCACAATAATATTGATTTGTATTGCTAGCTTGCTTCATGTGTTGAGTGAGTACAAACACAATTAATGATAGGTAAATCATCAAACACTCCTCGGATGTGAATATAACTATCTTTTGTGAATTCCACCATGCCCTAAAGAGGTTTTCATGAAGATAACCAATTAATGCTTCAAAGCTACCCTCTTTTGCTTCTTTAAGAAATAAGGAGAATCTCTCCTTATCACTAGTTGATAGATTCTCATATCCTTCAAGGGTATCTATCAAGTTTTGAGAATATAATTCCATTTCATGAAATAATTCTTTATTAATAAAGGCATTTCTTATTATTTCATCCATATTCCTTCTTGATAGGTTTTGAGATAGTGTTTCTTGTTATTCCTTAGAATTGTAAATATGGATTTGATAGTAGTCCTTTGAATACTCTAAATTGAATCTTTGAAGTAGTCTACCTTATGACTCCCTAGTTTAGAGTATGTGAATTTGATTTGATAGAACCTTTGTAGAGCTTAGGTTTTGTAGGCTTCCTTATATCTCCCTAGTCAAGAGATTTGATTTAATAAAATCCTTGTAGAATTTGTAGAAACCTTATGATTCCCAAATGGATTGAGTACTTGATAAATTTTGAATGAATGCTATTATTATCAAGTTTTTTAGAATGCCTTATGTCTCCCTAGTGATTTTGAATATGTTGTATGAGTGATAAAGTGCTTTTTGTGAATAGTAGTTCAATTTTAGGTTGATTTTGTAAAGTTTTGTAAATACCAAAATCAACTTTTGTTACTCCTTATTTCTCCTATTGAACTAAGCACTTTCTAATTTGATGAGGTTCTAATGGTTGGATTTCTTTTACCCCTTTAATGTAGTTTTGAGACAAGAATACCAATTAATTTCCAACTCTTGATAATTCTTAATGAACCTCTTTTTATAGCTTTTGATATTTGATATTTAATGTTTCTAAATTCCAATATCCTACTTTGGTGTAGTATTCCTTATAACTCCCTAATTTGGAATATTAGAAAACAATAATATTTGCAATAATGGAATTTTAATTTTCTAGGTAGAAATCCTTATTTCTCCTAAGTTTAATTTGCAAATATTAAGCTATAAATTTCCTTTAATTTTGCTTTCAAATATGGTTGATTTCCCTATAGTTTTCAACCTTATATTATACCCTTATAACTCCTATTAATGAAAGCAAATTAGAATAAGGTAAATTCTTACCTTTGTAATGTTGCAAACCTAAAATATTCGGCATTGAATTCGGTCGTAGATGACAACAAGCTTTATGTCCTTTCTTTGGGTGCTATAGCCAATGGAATGCTTTGATTCTTCCTTGTCTTCAATGCTTGGATGGTGGTACCTCAATTCTAGAGTCTTTGACCTCCCTTGACTAGAGCCTTTAATGCTCTTCACCTTTCTTCCATACTGCAACTCAGGCTGCTATGAATGTGCTATGAATATAGCTATGAATGTTGTTATGAATTCGACTATGAATGCTGACCTCCTTGGTCTTTGGCACCTTTTAATAGAAGAGGAATCTTGAAATGTGTGACAAGTGTCACGATGGTTATCTTTGAGCACTTGAGGGATGAGAAGATGCTTATTACCACTTGTAAATTTCTACTAGGTAAAGGATGAGCATTACAGTCTTGGATGAGCACTCATTCTTTTTGATGACATGTGTCTTCTTCCTTCTAACACACCAACCTTCTTCCTTGTAATATTTTCTTGGTCAAACTTGCAATGGATGGGCGCTCATGTGGGAAATATTAGGATTTCCTTCTAGGTGACAAGTGTTACCTTCCCTTTGTGCATGAGCTTTCTACGTAATGCCTCTTCAATGTATCTTTGCAATACCCTTATTAACAATGCAACATGACCAACTCTTCCTTTGTTCGATGGTGCTTGGTATGAGTTGGTTCTAGCTAGAGTGGAGAGCAATGCCTTTGGAGACTTGGAGCTAGGATTTGAGCAATGATCTTGAAGGCTTCAAGCACTGCTATGGTGGAGTTTGAAATACTCCAATGATGCTCCTTGGATGTACGTCTAGTGTAATATTTTGTGCTTTGTTTCCCTTCTTTTTTCAACCTGTTATGAAATCCCTTTTGTAGATAATATTGCCCTTGAATATAATGCTTCTCCTTTCTTTGTATTGTGCTTTGTTTACTTGTAGGTTCGACTATCCAAATCATAGAAGATATGAGCCTTTTGAGAGACTCTTCTACCTTGCTTGGAGAATGCTCTTTACACGATCACTTTGAGTTGATTTCCTTTGTGAAGAATGTGCCTTTGTGGCACTTAAACTCTGCCCTTCTTCCTTCGTAGGATAGATTGATATGGTGCAATATAATGTAAATAAACTTGTAAATAGAATACCTTCTTTTTGCACCTCCTTTTGCACTCTATTCTGTTGGTTTTAATGGTGGCTTTCTTGTAGGCAAGGGCTGATTTGACATTGTCTCTTTTACTAGACAACTCTCTCCTTTGCTTGGTTACTTTGGTAATAAACCCAAGCTAATAACCATGTAGATAGAAGATTTTTGTAGAAGTAATTTCTGCACTATTTTTTCTCTGTAAATAGCCTTTAGTGCACTTTGAATCTGAGACTCACCAAGTCTCGATTTGAAGCTTCTTTTGCTGATTTGATGGTGGCTTTCTTCTCCACTTCCTTGGAGGAATCTGATCTGATTTTTGGTGGCTTCTTTGGGCCATAAAATGTTGTAGGTTCTATGCACCAAATAGTGTCTCTAGACACTTTGATAATCTATTAGTTTTTGTGTCCTTGATCTTTAACAATCAACAAACACAAACTAATCCTTTTGAGAGTAACTAGTTAAAGATTAACTAGTGTAGTGCTAATGGATTAATAATGCACTTTAATGGTAACAATAATCTCTCCTTATTGCTCCAATAAACTCTCAAAATAATTTTTAAATGCACTTAATAATCTTCTACAACTTTTCAAGAGTAATCTGTAATGAACCCTTAATGAGTATTCTACAATTTTTCACTACAATCAATATTGTAGGATGTAGTCTTCTTGCTTTCTAAATAGATAATAGGTAGATGATAATTTTATTTCTTTCAAAAATATCTAACTCCTATTAAATGTGCAAATATATCTTAAAATGAATTCTCCTTTTTGCACTTTCTTGAAGACTATAATATGGGTTCTTCTTCTTGCAACTTTTAATCCAAATATGGTGCTTAATAGAATTTGATAATGAACCCTAATTTGAAGTTCAACTAATTGCACCCTAGTTGCTTACCTTTAATGGCTTCTAAAGTAGATGTAGATCTTGGTGTTTGATTCACCAAGTTGTTGCCTTGTAGTGGATGAATTCGTAGCTTCTTGTTGACTATCCTGAATAGCTTCTTGCTTCACCAAACTGTGGTCTTGAACTTTCTATCTTGAGCCTAGGGTTTGGTGGCTTGATCCTTCCAGTGATCTTCTATTTTTTATTATATATTTAGAGAACTATTTTCTCTGAACTATGCCTTCTTGCTGTGAGAGGTAATCTCCAAATATCTTAGATTTGGTAGGCTTCTTCTATCTGAATCCTCCTTCAATATTCTTGTTGAATTCTATCTTCAAATAGGATCTTCTTCTTCTCAATATTTTGAATATCTTGAGGTCTTCATTGGATTCTTCTTCTAGGATTTGGCACTCCTTGCCAAATTCTTCTTCTCTTGGGCTTGTTTTTGGATGGCGACAATTGTCCCAAGTCCTTCACTATCAGGAGCTTTCTCCTTGGTAGTGGATTTCTCCAATGAGTTCTCCTAGGAACTCTTTTGATGATGCTTCCATGAGCTCTACAACAAGGCTCTCCAAGCCTTCTTTTTCCTCCTTGAGACCTCTCCAAGGTCTTCTATCTTGCAGCTTCTCTGGTCTTCCAACTAAGACCTTTTCTTCAACCTTCTACTTTTGGAAGTGTTGGTGATGAGATCTTCTTCTAGGATCTCTAAAATATATTGCTTCTCTGATCAGGAATAGGGCTCTATTAGTCCCTTTCTATCTCTTCCAAGATTGGAAGTTTTTCCAATGAGATCTACTTCGGATCTCTTCAGCTTCTTCTGAAATAAGTCTTTAATCAGTAAAGGAGATCACCAATATCCTATTTTGTGGACTCTTCTCTGGAGTCTTCTTTAGTAACTCTTCTTTGGAGTCTTCTTTTGAATCAAGAATTCTTCTTCTAAATTAGGAATTCTTCTCTAAAGTCTTCTTTAGAATTAAGGCTTCTATGACCTTCTCTGCTTCTATGCTCTATAGGTATTGATCTTGAATGGAGATCACCAATCTCCTATCTCCTTCTTGACTCAACTTTTGGAGTCTATTCTTCCTTGAGTCTGCTATAAGGCTATTGTGGCCTTTTCTTCACTTCTGCAATCTGCAGGATTTGTAACTCTTGTAATGGGACCCTTTTTTTCAAGGTCTTTGAAATATTTAGTCTTCTCCTTGTTGTTGTAAGTTCTGGAATGATTCTAAGAAGATATTCTTCCTAGCTCTCTTGTAGGAAGCTTCCCAACATTTTTCTTGAATCTCCTTTTCCTGCAACAAGTTGTTAGAAACTGGAATGAAAGAATTTATAATTCTGAACCAAGGCTTCTATGGCCTTTTTTCTGGATCAAGGCTTCTATGGCCTTTCTTCTAGATCAAGGCTTCTATGGCCTTTTTTTGCAATGTGAAGTTTTTCAATCTAGCAATGGAGATCTCCAATCTCCAAACTTCACCAAGACTCTACTCCTGGAGTCTCTTCCGCAATGTCTATTTTCCTGCAATAAAGAACTTTAGATAATGGTTAGCATGAAAAGATCTAGATCTCTTGAGATCAGTAATCTTCACTAGTTGATCCATCAAA
Organism: Wollemia nobilis; assembly: GCA_028583015.1. Taxonomy (NCBI): domain Eukaryota; kingdom Viridiplantae; phylum Streptophyta; class Pinopsida; order Araucariales; family Araucariaceae; genus Wollemia; species Wollemia nobilis. Next base: position 3,091,249 of record JAQPPZ010017206.1, on the reverse strand, counting down.
CTAGTGGAATGAAATGTTGAGTCCTAGTCTTCACGAGTTTTCCTACAACTCTGTGGAAAGACTCTAGCCAGATGTAATCTCAAAATTTTTGTAACTAAGATTTATTTTAGTCCTCACTTGTGACTCTCCCTATTCCTATCTCGATTCACCGTGGCTCTGATACCACTATTAGCTTTTGAGGATATATGCAGTGGGAGAGATCTAACACAGGTCCTAATAAGATGCAAAAAATATGAAAGAAAGTAATTCTGCAATATGACTGAAATATACTATAAATAGAAATGATGAAAATACAATGCAGTATGGAGGTAATGGTCACTCCATCAATACAAGCTAAAGAGCTACATTGTACTCCATACAAGAGTTCTACTACTATCTACTACTCTCTACTACAATGCACTTGATATGTGATATGTCTCTATGAGGCCCTTTATATAGGAAGATAGATTCCTTGGCCAACACTCTACCTAGTTGTACAAGGGGACACCTTGCACATTACCACTTGTGCATTTATTACATTGCTTGAAGTAACTAGCTAACTTCCCCCTAAAGTAATCTCCTACTCTAACTATGTACCAAAGGTGGTACATTTACATGACCCAAATGATGTAATATACTCTAACTCTAACATAATTAAAGTGGAATATTTGAGACACATTGTGGCCAAAGAGAGAGTTTGCAAAAGATGTCATGGTTTTCCTTCATCTTCATGCCCACAAGCAGATGTCCTTAAAACAAAATGGTTGACACAAGTTGGAACCCAAGTTTTTTGATCTTATAAGATACTCTAGTAGGTGGGAAAATTTTCTTACAAATTGGATCTACTAATGTCATCCAAGATCTACCTAGTTTTCCATGTGTCTTTCTTGAAGAAGTTGATAAGAAAACATACCTCATTATAGATGGTCCTTCTAAAACTAGATGAAGAAGAATCTATTCTTCTTGAACCAATAACCATACTTGATAAACAAACTTGACACCTTCACTCTTGTGACATCATGGGATCCAACCTGAATATGCCACGTGGGAGATATTGCAAGAGCTCCAACAAAAATTTTCCACTTTTTAGCTTTAAGGACAAAGCTTTTCTAAGGATATGGTATGTTACATACCCCATGAATGTAACCCATGTTGACCTATGTTATTTTATCATATGGAGTATGAAGAGGGTACATGTCAAACTAAAATTAGGTAGGAGAATATTGTTATAGAATATTATCATATGTAAGAGAATGATGTCATCTAGCTTTTGTTGGAAAATGACACAGTGAAAAGGGGTGAAAATTTGTTTACAACGGTAAGCTTTGGACCTTACCCTTTTACTTCCTTGGATGGCAGCTGACTGAGCAGGAAGATTGAATTGGACGGTAGCTGACTGGACAGATTGGATGGCATGGGCGGCGAGGCAGTTGACACCAAATTCCCTTCTATCTTTCCTCCCTATTTTCTTTCATTTCCTAACTTCCCTTAATTTCTTCTAAGGTTGTTAAGCCTATAGTATTTAAGCAATGTAACCGATGATTTTCTAAGCACATTTCAATATATTTTCTTAAGTTTATTTTCTCCTATTCCCACGTGCAATAGCTTTTTGTATGCCTACTTTATCTGCAAGGATGAGATACTACTGATCCATCTATGGATGCAGGGAAAGGTACCATTAGTAGCGAAAACAAATCTTAGGGAAGATACCTCATCCTGATGACAGATAAAGAAATATTATTGAAGGTAAGTTAAGGGAAATTATGAGCGGTGGTCTATTCATCGTTGTTAGGGTGAAAGAACCCTACTAGCAATGCATCCACCAACGGTTCATATAGATGCATTTCATATAGTTGCATTAATAGGTTTGTTTTGTGTGTTTAGATTTAGAATTTATTTTAATATATATGTATATATAAATAAAAATAAAATAAAATAAATAAAAATATATAATAATAATAAATAATAATAATAATAATAATATAAATAATAATGAACAAGGAAATAAACTTATTAAAATCAATGTTACATTGTAAGTAAATAAAATAAAAATAACATACATTAAATAACGTATGGTGAATCGGCTTTTGGCGTTCGTGGTATACCACTTGGTGAGCTTCGGGATGGAAGACTTGTATAAACCCTACAGATATAAAACATGAAGATAACATCTTTCTTCTATAAATTAAGGTGGAAAAAAAGGGCTCATCTTCTTGGTCTTTCTAAAAGTTTGTAGATGGAGGGGGTAACAAATCCAAAGGGAAGAAAAGAGAGATTTCCATAAAGGTTAGCTCTCTGTAATATAATTAGATACATTAATGGTTTTGATGCTTGAATATGTTATATTTTTGGTTGGTATAATAAAGAACCAGACTATGATTAAAGTTCTCGAATTATCTTTGTATTATAGTAGGTATAATTTAAAATAAAATAATTTTTTTCTATCTCTGAATGAAATTGTTTGGAGCATATGTTTATATCTTGCAAATAGTGAAATTCATTATATAATTGCTGGTGCATAAATTGTATGCATTTAGTAAGATAGTTGCATTTCATTTTTATTAAGGCCGCTCTAACCCTTAGTTCACTGGCATTGCCTATACGTGGCTTGGAAGCTTTCATGAAGTCGCACTGTCGTTTAATAAGGAAAAATGGTCATATTCCTTAGCATGGTTGATTTGTTATAGTTTTTGTAATCTTACCTGTGTCCATCCATGAAACTAGGCACTTTATCTTGAACACCTTGTTGTTATCAAACTTGGGTATATATATATATATGTGTGTGTGTGTGTGTGTGTGTGTGTGTGTGTGTGTACAATTGGAGTTTAATCATGAGTCAAGAGGACCTACTGTATAATTCATTTAGGATTTGATTGTCATTTGTCAATATATTTGCTTGATATGTGGACGAATTTGTGTCTGGTTATTTCTATTCAGTGAGGCACTGGTTGGGCAAGTTGAACTTCGTCTGCTATCCTTGTATGATTTGATATGTCATTATGGTCATCTGTATATGCCATTCTTTTTAAAGCAAGTTCAATTTTGACAAATCGTGTTCTCGAATTATTTTGTGGAAATATTAGGTATGTAAAGCAAATAATGGATTATCGTTGTTTTTCTAGCAATTAAGGATTAAAAAAAAAAAATTATATAGATAATGAAAGGGTCATGATGTAAAAGTTATGTCGGTTAGCTATTAAATTTAATTTTAAAGAATTACGTGTACCCTGTATTATTCATCCAAGAATGGGTTATAAATGTTTAGAATTTGATTTTTGTTAATGAGTAGACTTCCTAACAAAACTATTATGGTTGTATAATTTGGCAAAGTTACAGCAAATTGTGGGATTGAATGAAGTGATAAACAGTTGATTAAGTATGACTATGACAAATATTATTTAATATTAAAGTTTTTATTGGTATAGGATTTGGTTTTCTCCAAATGGTCGTCATCTAGTCAGGTTAAAAGCCTTTTTTAAATAATTTTTAAATATAAATCTATTGACTGTTAGCAATGATTGTCTGCGATCAAATACCAGATATGTGAATCTCCATGGCAACAAAAGAAAGAAGCAAACTACGTATTCTGAGCATGATAAAAAGCTTGGTAATCTATAATTTTGATGTTTTCAGAGGTAAACGAATGATAGTCTGAGTGAAATGGATTCCCTAGCAATTGAATATGTCTCACCGAGTTTAAAACTATTATTAGTTAGCATGAATGCTTCGGCTCACCTTGTGCTTACCTGTAACATATCATTTCATTGGGTAAACTATTGATGTCACCTTATTGATAGTCGTTTTTGTAGGTAGCCTTGAATATAGTATCGAAAGGTAGAATTCAACCATCAGTGAATCATGTATTAAGAGCAAAATCGCTCGAGGTATATAATCAAATAGTTTTTCCATGTTTAAGAACGTCATAAAAAATAGCAGGTTTTCGTAATAATGGAAAAAATTAGGTAATTTAAATTAACATGGATTATTTTTCTTTCAAACTGTAGGGGCAATTTGATATACGAATTAGATATGCATATATATTTAGCTTAGAAGAGACACTTTAACCTTCTAAAAATATGGCAGCACTTAAATTAGGTTTAGGCCGAGTAATAAATTAATCCTCACTTAATTGACTATAAGAAAATAAATTCAAATGGTGAAATTTGAACTCGTAAGTTAATTAAATATTCTTTGTATTACTTAAACATTATTTATTAAATATTCTTTATATCATTTACATGTCTTTAATATATTCTTAGATAAGCATGCTATATTCTTTTATGTTCTTTTATAACTTAGCCATAAATTACCCTAGATTCGTAGAAAATGTAATACTTTACAAATATTAGTAATAGCAAAAATATAAATAAAATAATAATAATAATAATAGTAATTCCTTGTTATACCCAAGGTATGAAAATTAGTTATCCTTTCATGATATAAAGACATAACTTTGATTAGCTAAATAGAAAATAGACATTATTAGTGTTGGAGTATGGAATGAATATGTTAAGGTAGTTTTAGAATTTTATGGACTCGTATTTTAATATATTATGTCTTATAACTTACTTATACTATTTTATGTACTATTAAAACTTAAATATGTTTGTTTGGTCAAAATAGTTTATAGTATAGTCTTTTGATTTGGTCAAAATAGTTATTATAAATATTGTTTAACTATGTGGATGTAATACAATGAATACTTTGTCTAGAATGTTTCTTGGATGGTTAAAATATTTTAAACCAAAGATAAATTTTAAAGTAAGCTATTTTAAAAATAGGAAACCACCACATAATCTTGGTTATAATCCCCGAATCAACTCCTTTAAATCTAGATATTGTGGGAAGGACAATCTCAATAAAACACAAGAGAGAATGGTAATTCTCCTAAGATTGTAGGTAGGAAAATCTATGTATTAATATGGGAAGACAAATGTCTATACTCAGGAAAAATCAGACTCTTGATGGGAAAGATCAGAATGGGAGGTAAAGGAGGACGAAATGGGCATCGTTCTTAGGTTATTTCTTGATAGTACGGAGAGGTGCTTCTTGTACTTGAAACGATTGGGAATTATCCAATGACAAGATGGAATGGGACAACAAGTCATCAATCAAATCAAGCTAAGCTACACCAGGTCCTTTTCCAGGTTTATGGTGGACCCTAGATGAACTCTAGGGTAGGTGGATGCTCGTCTAGCTCAAGCATGCATATGTTATTTCCTACATGATATATAATCTTGACAAGAATTGAGGAAAATATGCGTCCAACCTCTAGGTGAAATGGGACCTAGAGGTGAAACCCCTACTTGAACTTAGATTCTTATAATGAGAGGTTAAGTTCACCTAAGGCAATAAATAGAGGGATCTGGCCAGTCTCAGTCTCTTGGGTTTTTTGACTACAGAGAAATAGGTGCCCAAGAAGAATTTGCATACCTCGTACTAAAATAAATATTAAGAATGGTTGAAAATTTTTACTTTGTGAGCTTGATAAGGGACAACCAAGTAGGTAGGACTTGGGTTGTTTTAGTTGGTATCAGAGCTTAAGGAATATGTTACTTTAGGAGGCACATTGTGCTCCTTATTCTACATATCCGGGCTATGTAAAGATGCATAAAAACATGAGAACGAAATATTATTGGACAGGAATGAAAAATGATATTGCTGAATTTGTGGTAAAGTGTTTAGAATGTCAAAAGGTAAAGGTATAATATGTACACCCAGTTGAATGTCTGTATTCACATGAAATTCCAATATATAAATGGTAGGTTGTTTCTATGGACTTTATAGTTGGCTTGCCTAAAAACTGATTTCAACATGATGCCATCCTGGTAGTGGTTGATAAGCTAACTAAAGTAGCACATTTTCTACCTAGAAATATTAAATATGGTGCTCCTGTTGTAGCCCATAAATTTTCCAGGGAAGTGGTACAGCTACATGGTTTTTGCAAAAACAATTATATCATATAGGGATTTTTGTTTTACTTCTAATTTTGGCAAGCTCTACATCAGGCATGGGGAATGAAACTAGACATCAGCTCTACCTATCACCCAGAAACAAATGGATAAACTAAAATGGTAAACCAAGTCTTGGAGGATATGTTATAGATGTATTGCATGGATCATCAGACATAATGGGAATATTACATCTTCTTGGTAGAGTTTACTTGCAATAATAGTTATTATTCTTCATTAGGAATGGTTCCATTTGAGGCTTTGTACAGGAGAAGGTGTAGAATACCATTATCATGGAGCAATCTAGAGGATCGAGTGATGATTGGGTCAAAAATGGTTAAAGAAATGGAATAGCAACTAAAAGGAATTTGTTGGAGGCTCAAAGAAGCTTCAGATCGACAAAAGAGCTATGTAAACCTTAAAAGAATACTAAGGGAATTCTTTGTGGGAGACAGAGTATTCCTAAGGGTTCAACCAACCAAAATATCCATTAAATCCTCATTATCATAGAATATTATTGTAACACACGAAAGTCACCAATTTCAAAACTAATGAAATATATGCTAAATGCTCTTTTTATTGATTTCAAAAAGGGGATTACAAACTAAAATTTCTCTTAAGAAAGGTTTTCCTCTCTTTTTCAATATAAATATGGATGCATTTGTTGATATCTTTCGGTGCCCTCAATGTAGGTGGGCTTCTTTGCATGTGTGCCATCGCTTGGATGCTTGAAATATCTTGTGTACCTATTTGGGCCTACAAAAATGGATTAGTACATTTGAGGACCTGTCATTGATCAGATCCCATGTTTATGAAGATAAAAATAACATGAAAATGGAAGAAAACGTGATAAAAATAGGAAATATTGTTGAAACTATAAACAAGTGATATTTACCTGATCTATAGCTATAAAGTTGTTGTAAACCAGGTTAGCACGGTGGTGTGTGAAACTCTATCAGGTTCGTGTGGTGGTGTATGAACCTTTTTGTTGTTGACTAGTTTTGTAGATTTCTATTCGGATGAACTCTTGATGTTGTTGCTCGATGAATGATGGATGAAGTAACAAAAGATGTTTTGGAGTGATTTTTGCAGAGTTTTGGTAAGTAAACCAAAAATATAAGAGAGGGTTTCATGGTGAGAATGACCATATATTTATAGAGTGGTCCAAGGCTAGGGGGATGAGGTGTCCTTTGTGAGGTGGCATGAACCATGGATTAGATTCTACCATGGTGAGGTCAAGATGATGAAGTGGAAGGTGAGTCATTCCTTCATATGCCCTGAAGAAATATCCTATGTGCACACATGTGTGAGCAAGGGTTGAGGTTAACCCTGATTAGGTAGATTCTAGGTTAGGTTGTGGTTAGGTTAGGCATATTTTAGAAATATCCTAAGTGGTGAGTGCACACATGTGAGGATAAAATTAGGTTTAATCTTGATTTATCCCTAATTAATCATTTTTAAGCAATAAAAGTAAACTTTAATGATAAAATAGTTTTCAAAATAGAATTAGAATTACCATTATTAGGATTTTTAGAGGATATGGTCGCATGAGGATCATGATTAGGTGTATGAAAGGGCTTAAATGACCTAAAGGGGCTTATAGATAGCCCTTTCATGAATAGGAGGTGTTTTGGGCATGATTAGTGCAATTTTGTAGGTTTTATGACTATGGGTGACTACATGTGACTACGGATGACTACATGTGACTACATGTGACTACACATGACTACATGTGACTACGCATGACTACATGTGACTATGCATGACTATATGTGACTACATATGACTACATGTGACTAAGTGTGACTACGCATGACTACATGTGACTACGGGTGACTATGTATGACTTTTAGGTGTCTACATTTATCCCTTTTTGTACTATGTTGTGTAAGACATGGTTTAGTACAAAAACATGATGGAAAAAGGTGATGAGGTGATTAGAAATACGAAGAATCTATGGATGGATGAATGCATATGATTACAAAAGAAATAAGATGATGAAACAGGTGATTCATAATTTAGTATAACACTTTACAATATTGTACTAGGTAATTTTAGGAGAAACTTAAGATTATTTTGTTCTTGTGATCAATGCAAGATATTCTAATTGCAAATATAAAAAATGCATTTCAAATTTTTGCTTCTGATTGATTGATGAGCACATGATGATATTTTTCAAACCATTAGAGTTGTGTGGTGAGGACATATTAGGTGCAGCATTTAGAAAGTGGTCTTGTGTGTGCCACTATAAAAAATGGAATCAAGATATAGTCGTTTGGCGCATGGCTCTCATGGTTTAGCAAATGTTTGATTGGGATTGGATTTATGTTGAGATAATCTTCAAAAAAAAAATTCTTAGACATATGTAATACCCATGATTGGATGTTTGGTTGTTTGATCGCGTGCAAAGTATATTTTTGTATGAATACCCCCTCAAGTAATGAATAAGCAATGGAGTGAACGATAAGTGGCAGTGATTTGATTGAAAAAGAGGAATATGAAATAGATAAAAATGGTGAAAAAGAGAAAATGGATGAGAGACATGTGCTGCAAATATAAAAAAATAATAATTTGGCAATGTTGGTGGTAGGTTTGCATGGTAGTGTGTGAACTAAAGGTTTGCATAGAGCTGTGCAAACCATGTTCGTATGGCAGTGTGCGAACTAAAGGTTCACACAAAGGTGTGCAAACTAGGTTCACACACCATTGTGTGAACTTTGACTATTTGACCCATGTGTAGTGTTTTGGTAGTTTGGGGGACCCAATGATGTCAAAATTAGACAAAATGTATACTGTTGGAAAGCTCTTTTTAATCTTGATCCAATGGTGATAGTTTTGGGAAATTTGGAGATGATTTGGTAGGTGAAAAGTTAGGTCAAAGATGACCCTACTTTTAGAAGCAATGACTTCTAATCACTAGGTTAGATAAGAGATTCTAAAAAAAATATTCCAAAATTTTGATGAGGATTTTGGAGAAACTTGGTTTGATGGTGGTGAGGCAAAGGATAAACCTTTAATAAATGGATGAAACCTTTTTAAATACCTAGTGATGTATTTTTAGATTGAAATGTGAATGCAAGGCAAAGGATGTAACCTTTAACGAAAGGATGAAACCTTTTGAAGTGCCTAACAGTTTGAGGCCTGATGGTGATTTATGTGTGATGACAATATTGGATGGTACTATAATGAGTATATGAGAGGTGGTGGAGTGCGAATATGTAAGGAGGATTAACTCCACAAAAGAGAACTATGGTTGGAAAGATGGAAAACCATATCCCAAGCATAGAAGTGGTTTGAAAAGGGAATGCAATCCCTCAGTCATGAAGATTTTGTGGAAATGAGATGAATTATGTCAGTTGTAAATGATGAAGAGGAAGGTTATAAAAACCTCCTTCGATTGTGAAAGATGAATTAGAAGAAGATAAATTTATCCCAATTTTGAGTGATGAATTGAAAGACAATGAAATTACCCCAGTTTTGAAAGATGGATTAGGAGAAAGTGAAATTACCCCAATTGTGAATGATAATTTGGAAGAAGATGAAATTACCTCAATTTTGAGTGATGAATTGGAAGACGATGAAATTTCCCTAGTTTTGAATGATGTATTGGAAGAAGGTGAAGTTACCCCAGTTTTGAAAGATAGGATGAAAGGAAGTGAAACTCTGCTAGATGTGGAGAGTGTGGTGGAAAGAGAGAAACTCCTCCAAATCATGAATGATGGATTGGAAGGAGATGATAAACTTCCCTAGTTGTATAATATGTAGAAGAAATGGATAAAACCATTGTAGAAGGTTAATAAAATGAATGGTGGAATGATGAATGATGGTTTATAAGAAGGAAGTGCAAGGTCATCTAGCTTGCATGATCAATTTAATATGCCCTAACTTTTAAAGGGATGAATACCTTTGAAACTTTTTTGTTGACAAGCATGGGGTGTATGATTTGATTGGGTTAGCTAGGCAACTATAGATCGTTCGTACTCATGATTGCTTCAATGGGTGCATGTGTGACCAAAATATAGCATCCACCCATGAGTCCCCCAATATCCATAAGTGCCTAACTCACCAAATATTATTGGATTGGAGTTTTTATTGAGAAGAGAATTTTTGCTTGTGTTTGCCCTCGTAAATGGGGGGTTGATGATAGTCTTATACAAAGTCCTTAGAAAAAACCACATCTAAGATTGAGGGTTTTATTATTGATCATGCACGATGTGGTATTTAGTTGTTGAATGGCTACCACTTCATGTGATGAATGGGCAATGAAGAAGGTGAGGAATGATGATGATGTGATTGAAAAATGATGAAAAATGAGATGTGAAGAATGGTAGAAAAGACAAATGGGTGTTATACAAGGCCATAGCCATGCATAACATGAATAATAGAACAAAAAATTGAAGGTTTGCATGGCAGTGTGTGAACTAAAGGTTCGTATAGAGGTGTGCCAACCAAGTTTACACACTACTGTGCAAACTTTGACTGTTTGACCCATGTGTAGTGTTTTGGTAGTTTGAGAGACCAAATGATGTTAGAATTAGATAAAAATTATTTTTGAGCTCAATCCAATGGTGAAATTTTTGGGAAATTTGGATATTATATGATGGGATAATTGGGTCAAATATGTCCATCCTTTTGGAAGTGATGAATGCACAATTTCAAGCCTTTTGAAAAGGAAAATTGACATGATTGGTGAATTGGTCAATGGATGATGATGTAGAAGAAGAAAAGGAAATTGAAGAAGTGAGGAAGGAGGATAATATTTAGGAAAATAAAGAATAATGAACGCAACATAGCAAAAAGGAATGCTATGTAGGTGGAGGAAGGTGAAAAGTGGAAGTGGAGTAATGGGCACATCCTGATGCGATAGATAATGTTGATTATGAGTAGTGACATTAATCATGCCAACCACTCTGTGTGATGGAGTATTACGATGGACATGATTGAATTGCCTTAATTGGACCTATTGAGTGGGTTAAGTCCCTTGAGGATTAGTCCCCTCGTGTTTATGTAATGGGTTCTGATAAATACCCAAATTTTGATTTTGTGGTGCAAGGGGGTTTGAAACTTGGAGAGTACCATGATCGATATGATCCTAGACCAACTTATGAAGGTGAAACAAGAACTAACATAATGGCCATGCTAGTGCTGGTAAAAAAAAAAGGCTTGTTCGATGTACCCACAAGGTTTGGGTCGATTAAGGTCTACAGGTATAATTTTGGGTAATGCAACATGACCTGCATCAAAAATATCTAGAATAGAGTTGGCAAAGGCTTGAAAAATAGAGTCCAATTGTGATGTAGGCATTAAGAATGAGGATCATAAGCTTGTTGTGGATTGGATGGAGGAGGTGCATTAGTACGAAATAACTATTATTATGGAGTAGGAAGTTGGGAGATCAATGAAGTAGATGGAGAAGCTACCGCTACTTGATTGGTCTATGGTGATTCAAAAAATGATTGATTCAGAGCATTGTGATTAAAGTAGAAATTTGAAGTGTAAGGTGTCTTTTTCCAGAGTTTTATTTTGCCAAATTGGACCTTGATATCCTCAATGACTTTTGCCTAAGAGATGGCTTCATCAAATGTGTGGCTTTTATGTAATTGTAAAGGTGTAGAAATGTGTTTATGATAACTCTTGGTGAATAGGGTGATGAGTTCGACGGAAGGGAGGCTATAAGCTAGGTTGTGAATGACCAATTTCCATCAAGAAATAAAATCTGTGATAGGTTCATCATCATCATATAGTAAGGCATAGACATCAGGAAAGTTAATCTTTTTCTTAATGTTGATGGAAAAATGTTCAAGAAATGAGCTAGCCAATCGTTTAAATGTGAACAAACTATGGTGTGAAAGCATGTTGTACCAATCGAGGGCTTGTCCCCCACATGAAAGAGTGAAAGTCTGCAACATGAGGGGATCACTACCATGTAGCTGGTAGCATGTGAAGCGATAATTACTAATATGTTCTCGAGGGTCCTTTTTACTCATGTTTTTCTTGAATTTTGGAATCTCGAAATGATAAGGATAATGAAAAATAGGAACTAAGGGATGAATGGGTTCTTTGCACAACTCGTTATATGTGTTTTTTGGATCCTGTAGCCAGTCATGTGTAGATCCAATATCTTGATTTGTTCTTGCAAGAGTTGGATTTTAGTTTATGGGGGTGCAATGAGTTGTGATGAAATGGTGGAAGAATGAGAATGAGGAGGATATTGTAGTTGTTGCCCCTCCCATTGTGAAATAGAAGTATACTAAAATTATTCTTGCAACTTTTATTGTTGGAAATTGTGAAACAAAGGGGTGGATGTGAGGATATATTGTGGGATAGATATCTACTATGAATGGAAAAATTGTGGCTAAGAAACCTATATTTGGTGGACATGAATTTGCTATGATGGTTGTACGATCAATGTAGAATACTAGGAAGGATGTGTTGTGAAGAAAATAGGCAGAGTAGAGAGTGGTGGTGGAAGTGGTGTTTGAGTAGAGGATGAAGGTGGATGGTGATATGACATGCTAAAAGATGGTAGTTGCACCGGATCAGATGAGCGATGAATAGTAAACTTAGGTTGGGTCAAATAACATGGGGGATTATCGAGATAAGATGGATAAAGTGGATTATAAGAAGATAGAGGAATGGAAGGAGGAGCTTGAAATGGATGAGGGGGAGGAAGGTGAAAGGTAGAAGTAGATGAAGGTAGAAGTGGAGTAGAATATGGTATATCATACATTCCAAAAGAGGGGAACATAGGTGGTGGAAGTGATGAAGGAGTATAGGCATCGAAAGAGAAATCCTGAGAAGGAGTGGTAAACATATCTACAAATATTTATGAAGATGAGACTTGTTGATGTTGTTGGGGACTGAATTGTTGTGATTGATATGGTGGTTGTGCTATTGAAGTGAAATATGGAAAATATGATTACTAGAAAGGTGGTTGTTCTGGTGCTTGAGAAGTGTATTGTTGGGATGATGTGAGTGGAGTGTACTGATGTTGCAATAATGATTATTGTGGGGTTGATTGTGATGAAGGCATATGAGTTCTAGGAGTGGAGGACTGGGGATCCAATATCATAGCTAATATAGGGGTAGGTGATATAGTCTCAAGGGGAGGATGATTAAGAAAAGAGGGGTCATCTCTGAGAAGGGAATGAGATGGATCCTAAAGAAGCATATGAGCGGATGTGGTTGAGGTAGGCGGGGTCTCCTCATCAATAGTGAAAAATGGAGATGGATATCCTAGAGTTGTGTATATAACATGATCATAGAAGGTGGAAGGTGGATTAGGTGGAGGTGAATGAGGAAGAAGTGGGTGATCCTCACTAGAATATGTGGCAAGCATATTACTGGAAATAGAGGTCTCACTGTGGGATATGGTGTGCATATGAGATGGCTCAAAACCAGTGAAGATATCAAGCATGATAGTGGAATATTCCTTCATGAACTAAGGGGGAGTACTAGACTGGCTAGGGGTGGTGAGATAAGACTCCTTAGCAATACATGCTTGCTCGTGTTCCTGGATATGAGTAACAATAGGCATGGTGATGTGTACTATGATTAGGTGCTCAAAACTATTCAAAAATTAAAATATGAACCTATGTGTGTGTTCTATGTAGGATTATGTGCAATTCAGTATTTTTGTGTGTTTTTTATGTACTAGAACAAAGTTTGCACACTGTTGTGCAAACATGTACTATGAAAACCTAGTTCACACACTGTTGTGCAAACCTACAACAGAAAGTAAATTTGATAAAAAATTGATAGTGTCAGACTATGAATAGCTAGCAAGTGAATGTGCTGAAACCAATTTTTGTGAAAGTGGAATACAAGAACACAACTGAAATCAATGCTAAGTAAATAAAACCAAATATTTTGTTGTCTTGTATGTTTTGATGATAGTACCTACCCTAGGACATGACACTGGAGGTGAACTAAAACTTAAAAAAAAAAATCATAAGCACAGAATCTCCTTCAACACCCAAGGGTGCACAAAATAGAACTATGTCTCAATAGACGAGTGGCGACTAAATGGAAAGTACAATAAAAAGATATCCAAAAAGAGAGGAGCTCAAAATTCTCTAAGGAGTCCAAATCATCTCACGAGAAGAGGTGTCACTGTCTAAGACCTACTACTATTCTAGTCAGGTGGTCCCTTCACCCTCGGGTGGGCTTAGTCAAGAACAAAAATTTCCTATTCATAAATTATGTAAGCCTTGTGAACAAAGACGTCTAATCCTATCCCACTCTGAAGGTTGCTTTCAATGATGACTACCAGAAAACCAATCTCAAGAGCAGGGGATATTCTAGTGATGAAGTCCAAAAAACCACTCTTGAGGGCTACTATGGTGTGTAGTGTAGGCAGCAAATCCTCCTCCCATAAGAAGAGAAAGTGATCAAGGGATTTGCTCAATTTTGACAGCTTTAACTGTTTGCCCAAGTTTTGTAAATCATACAGGTGGGGGGTAAACCATACAACCAAGAAAGAAAACCGTACAATGCAAGGTCAAATTGTACAAGGTGCACTTAAACGCAATGAAATACATAGGAAATATAATTTTGAGATGAAATGGTGCATAAGTTTTCTAATTAAGGTTTTAGACTTAGTAAAAGTTTAAATTTATGCATTCTGTTATGGATGGGTAGTTGTAAATAACTAATTGCCTCAGGAACTACTTTGGAACAACCTGGACAATGTTATATAAGGCTCCATTTTCAAATTCATAGGTATGGTTGCTGGTAGGAGTGTATTGAGTATTTACTGGTTATAATCCAAGGAGATAGTTTGTTAACCTCTGAGTTATTGCAGTAGATTTGTAGAATAACCATGTTTTAATTGTATTTATGACATAATGAGATATAAATAAGTTTGTAACAGGTTGTGTATGATTTTGGCAATGATGGATGAGGATTAATAGTTGAATCTTTATGCATGTGTTTTCTGGTGAATGTTTAGGTTAGTTTTATGCATTGTTGCAACATATTGTAAGAAATCTAGCACTGGTGGAGCCTAGGGAATGATCTATGAGTGTGAATGTACTTATGAATATGTAAATAACCCTACTGTATGATTTCTAAACGTAGTCAGTGGAAGTGAATCTCTCACAAATCCCATTCAGATGTTTTTCATGCTGCTAAAGATGGATTAATTGGCATATTAAACCTTTATAAAAAAAACCTAAGATAGATTGACCCAGTAGAGTATCTTATTTGACATCTAGCTATACATTCAATTTGTACAAATTTTACACCAGAGTTTGTACAAATCATGCAGAGAAAATTTACCCGATTTGGCAAATCAAGCGATTGATAGCAATTTATCCGATTTTGCAGTTAAAGGAAATCGATTTGAACGATTACAAAACTATGTACGGTAGCCATCAAAATTGAGTTTGTTAGTTTTGCTGAGTACCAAAGTGTACAAAAACTACCATTGTACATTTTGGAATCGTATAATGTGTGCATTTGACTTTCATACAAGTTGTTCATTAGGCGTAGAAGGGTAGTTTGGAGGACCATACGGTTGTACAATTTTGTAATCGAGTGGGAACTTGCATATTGATCATTCTAGACTTATAAAATCACCTCCCCACTGGGAATACTACACCCCTATGCTACATATGGTACCATTGCCTTATCGAATCTAGTATTGTTTTGTTAAAATGGGTCAAATTGACAAAGTGTGAATACTACAAAACTAGAGGTGAATGATGGACATCAGTGCACAAAGTTGTAGGAGACAAGAATTATGATAGAACATTATATTAAGAAGGATAATGAGGATTTTTTAGAGAGAAAACACAAGTAACTCATACCGTAGTACTCAAGAAACAAAAATAGATCAAGTTTGGACATCCAAAGAAGGAGACTTTAAGGCATTATTGATAGAGACATAAGAAGAAGAAATAGAACCATCGAGCATAGAGGTAAGGGTTGACACAAAAAAGTGCAAGAGTACAAAGAGTGGATGGTGACACCTAAGAAAGTGATAGAAGTTTTACAAAGGAATGTAGAGTATGAGAGTCAGGCACCAGAGCAACAGGGCGCAAGGTCTCAGGAGGAAATACCAATACCATCTCCCTCACATCAATGAAGGAGGTCACAAAGTGAATATGCACAAGAATTTGGTCATCGAGTGGTGGGACAGAACAAGATTCCTCGAATTGACACTTCTGACAACAACCGGAGTAAGACACCCCAAAGGAGGAATCAGTCAGAGATTCCACGAGATACCTCAAGTGATAGTGACGACTCTTCGAAGATGGCTTACAAGGAAGCCAAATAGAGATGTCCACCATTTTTAGGTGAGGGTAAGGAATACCCCACAAGGCATATAGGAACTTGCATAACCATTTGGAGAACAAATGGTGTGGATAGACCAGATGATTGGGTAACTTTATTTCCTACTACCTTGAGAGGATTGGTAATTAATTGGTACCTGAAGAGAGAAAATACCACAAATTTTTAGACTTAGAACCAGATAAAGGAGAATTTCATTGAAGAATTTTGACCTTTGAAGGATGATGGAGACATCGTTATGGAACTTTGCATGACAAAACAAAAATCTGATGAAGATGTAAAATCCTATAATTGCAGACTAAAAAAATAGTCGATAAGATGCAGATGTCTTTGGCAGATGTTCTAGTAAAGCGGTGGTTTGTATATGGATTGCTTCCAAAGTATAAGAAAAATATGAAGGTAGCACCATCAGAAACATACGAAGAAGAATTGAAGCATGCAAAGAATTTTGAGAATGAATCAAAACAGACATATATAGGAATTTTGTCTCATCCCAAGTCTAATGATTCGTAAAATGGAGAAGATGACACTATACAAAGGATAGTAGCATCCTTCCATCACGAGTTTGATAAGATGATAAAATAACAAAAGACCAAACCTGATAGGAATGACATGTGGTGCATAGAATGTAAGATAGAAGGTCATACAAATGTGAAGTGTTCAAGGAATAACTATTGCCACATTTGTAATGTGATGGGACATGAGGTAATGCTATGTCCGTATAATGCAAGAGTACATCCACAAGTATTGTCAATCCAAGAGTAGGAAGATAAACCAAAGGCCCAAGGAAGCAGGAAACAAGCAATAAGTGGCAGTTATAGAAATAGTAGATGAGGTGGAAGACTGAACCAAGGCAATCAGCAAGGAGGGCAAAGTCATTTGCAGTATGATTTAGAAGGAAGTCCGATCATACAGTGTTGCAATTGCCAAGAATGGGGGTATTTTGCAAAAAAATTTCCTTCACCTCATATGCAAGAAACACCGCAAGTAAGCACTACACATATGTGTATATTGTGTGGTCCAGGGAACCACAAAGAAGTGAATTTCCCAAAATAGGTAAGTTCAAGTAACCTACAGAATGTCAGTTATCTAGACATCGAGGTTCCTCAAGTTAAGGAGGAAACCCAAGAAGTTTTAGTTGTGACGAGAAATCAGGCTAAGAAGGATAAGTATCCAGAGCTAGCAAAGGAAAAGTAGCGCTGACAAGTAGCAAAGAAAATATTGCAAGAAGAAGCTGGGAAGACTAAGCGAGTAGAGTCAACAGCCGATAAGGAACTGAGAAAACCATTAGACCAAGAGACCATTGTGCAAAATTTGGTAGCACAGATTTTGGATACCATTGTCTAAATTAAAGTATTGAACCTTTTGGAAGCTATTCTAGCATTGCAGAAAGCAATGGTGGAAGAAATACAACCATAGAAGGTGATGGAAGTGCAGAGCCAATCGATTCAGGAGAAGAAGCGGAAGGATCGATTCATGGATCCAACTATATTAATGATTGATGTGGGAAATAAACCCACATTAGTTCATATGGAGATCCTAGGGCACAAATTGACACAAGTAATTGTGGACGAAGGATCTAGTGTCAATGTGCTATCTAAAAAAACATGGCTAGAACTAGGCACTCCATCTCTATGGGCATCGAGCTTCTGATTATATGGTGCTAATCAGAATGGTATCAAGAGAAATGGAGTCTTGATAGCACAAGTGGTGATAAACGACCAAGATTTTTTCTTAGATTTCATTGTGATTACAATGCAGAAACCTGCATACGATGCTCCCATGGGGAGATATTGGCTATGAGTAGCCAAAGTTAATCATAATTGGGGAAAGAATCAGATCACTTTTAAGAAAGGGCAACATAAATATATAATTTATCTATCTAATCAAAAATTTAGTGAGGATGTAGCCATGATAGATGAATCAGAAAATTCCTCAAGAGATGAAGGACACGAACCTAATGGAGAAGGAATGTTGTACCTAGATTAATGTAGTGAAGATGAAGCTAGATCTGATAGCGGACTTCTTCATTGGTAAATGGAGGAGTATGAAATTTTTTAGTCCAACTACCTCTATATTGAGTCAGAGGAGATCAAGGAAAAACAAGACAAACCGAAGGTTAGCCAAGAACATAAGAAGGAAGCATAAGAGAAATGGATATTTCCAAAAAAAATTGTAGAATAGATAGTAGGAGATGTGGAGATTGATACAAGGTCAGAACACCCAAATAATTTAGAGAAATCAACAAGTTAACCGAAAAAATATGAAATATGAAGGACCTCAGATAGTGGACATCAATCTAGGAACAGAGAAGGAACCTAGGATGATTCACTGTGGTGATGATTGGAATCCTATATTGAAAGCAGTGGCTTTTAAGATATTCTTAGAATATAAGGATGTATTTGCATGGACATATAAGGACCTAAAAGGAGTACCACCAGAATTGAGTGTCCACAAGATTGCGCTAATTCCTAGAGCTCAACCTGTAAGAAGGAGACCATATAGAATAAACCCAAAATATGTTGCATTAGTGAATGTGGAAATAGAAAAGATGTTGGAAGCAGGAATCATCTTCAAGGTGACAACCAGTGAATGGGTCTCACCTATAGAGATCACCTAGAAAAGATCATAATATGCATGGACTTTAGGAGTCTAAACACTGTAACTATTAAGGATCCCTTCCCTATTCCCTTCATAGATTCTATCTTGGAAGAAGTCGCAGGACATAAGATTTATTCATTCTTGGATGGGTTCTCGGGATACAATCTAATTAGTATAGCCAAGGAGGATAAGCTGAAGATCACATTTATTATGGAGAATGGCATCTATGCATACAACCGAATGCCAATCGAGCTTTGTAATGCCCCAGTCATATTTTAGCGTATCATATTGTATATATTTGATTAGTTGGCAACAGGGAACTTTAAAGAATTTTTGGATGATTGGTCCATTTATGGGAAGATCAAGGAACATATTCCTACCCTTAGTGAATGTATGAGTAGGTGTAGAAATTCACAGATATCATTAAATCTAGGGAAATGTTATCTTATGGTACTATATGGAAAATTGTTGGGATATATTGTGTGTCGTGAAGGATTGAAGACAAATTCTGATAAGATCTGTGTGATATTGCACATGGAAGAACCATTTGATGTGAGTTTACTTAAAACCTTTCTTGTATCGACGGGTTTATCGAAGGTTTTTCAGGAATTATGCACATGTATCCTACCCATTGGATTCCTTGATGAAAAAGAATGTCCCTTTCATATGGACAGAGGAGCACTAAGGAGCCTTCAAGGAGCTGAAGGCTAAGCTTGTGAGTAGTCTGATTCTGGTGTTCCCAAACTAGGATAAGGAATTCCATGTCCATATTGATGCTTCAAATTTTGTAATTGGATGTGCTTTAGCATAAGAAGGGCAGTTTAGGCTAGACCAACCCATTTTCTTTGCTAGTCATCTTTTGTCAAGGCCAAAGAGAAATTATAGTACAACAGAAAGAGAAGCTTTGGGAATGGTATATGCAGTTTAGAAGTTTAGGTTACCTATTGGCAAATCCCTTTGCCTTCTATGTCGATCATCAATCCCTGATGTACTTGATAAATAAACTAGTGATACAAGAACGAGCAGCAGGTGGCTCGTCACCCTTCAAGAGTTCGTATTCTCAGTAGTGGTGAAGCCTGGTAAGAAGCACGTGATTGTAGACTGGTTGTCTCGAATATGCTCAGGGGAACCTATGGGAATAGGAGTTCCTGATGAATTTTTGGATGCACAATTATTTGCCATCAATGTTGTTTCATCATGGTATAATTTGGTTGGCCAATATATATCCACAGGAGAGTTGCCACAAGAAATGACGAAAATCGAGAAAAAAAAAGTAATAATGAAGTCAGCACCTTTTCAGATAATAGCAGGATTACTGTATAATATAGGAATTAATGGTATCCTACGAAGATGTGTGATGGATGAAGAAGTCAAAGTGGTATTGAAATAGGCCCACCTAGGCTTAGCAGGAGGGCATATGGGACCAGATGCGACTATTAGAAAGATATTGCTAGTAGTATTATGGTGGCCCACATTGTATAATTATGCAAAGGAGTATGTGAAAGCATGCGATACTTGCCAAAGAGTAGGGAAATCAATAAAGAGGGACTTTATGCCCTTTCATCCATCACAACCATAAGAGTTATTTGAACGGTGGGGATTGGACTTTGTAGGACCATTGAAGACATCTCGATGGAGGAAGTGTAGATACATCGTAGTAGCGATAGAATACCTGATAAAATGGGTAGAAGCAAGAGCATTACCTAATAATTTGGTAAAAAATATAGCGATATTCCTGTATGAACATGTAATCACAAGGTTTGGTATCCCGCTACAAATAACAAGTGATCGAGGAGGATAATTTGTTAACAATATCATCAAGACGCTGACCACAAATTTTAGGATTTTGCACTCACTATCTAGTCTATACTATCATAGAGCAAATGTACAGGTGGAAGCAACAAACAAAGTCCTAGTATCTACTCTATATAAAACAAAGAAGAGAAAATGCACTGGAAATGTAATTTCAGAATGAAATGGCGCATAAATTTACTAATTAAGGTTTTAGACTTAGTAAAAGTTTAAATGTATGCATTATGTTATGGATGGGTAGTTTTAAATAACTAATTGCCTTAGGAAACACTTTGGAACAACCTGGAAAATGTTATATAAGGCCCCATTTTCAAATTCGTAGGTCTGGTTGCTGGTAGGAGTGTATTGAGTATTAACTGGTTATAATCCAAGGAGATAGTTTGTTAACCTCTGAGTTATTATGGTAGATTGATAGAATAACCATGTTGTAATTGCATTGATGAAATAATGGGATATAAATATGTTTGTTGCAGGTTGTGTACAATTCTGGCAATGATGGATGAGGGTTAATAGTTGAATCTTGATGCATGTATTTTCTGGTGAATGTTTAGGTTAGTTTTATGCATTGTTGCAACATATTGTAAGAAATATAACATCGATGTAGCTTGGGGAATGATATGTGAGTGTGAACGTACTTATGAATATGTCAAGAACCCTACTGTATGATTTCTAAACGTAGCCAGTGGAAGTGAATCTCTCACAAATCCTATTCAGATGTTTTGCATGCTGCTAAAGATGGATTAATTGGCATATTAAACCTTTATAAAAAATACCTAATAGAGATTGACCCAGTAGAGTATCTTATTTGGAATCTAGCTATACCTTTAGTTTGTACAAATTTTACACCAGAGTTTGTACAAATCGTGCAGAGAAAACTTACCCGATTTGGCAAATCAAGCGATTGATAGCAATTTACCCGATTTTGCAGTTAAAGGAAATCGACTTGAACAATTACAAAAATATGTACGGTAGCCATCAAAACTAATTCTATTAGTTTGGCTGAGTACCAAAGTGTACAAAAATTACCATTGTATGATTTGGAATCGTACAGTTTGTGCATTTGACTTCTGTACAAGTTGTTCATTAGGCGTAGAAGGGTAGTTTTGAGGACTGTATGGTTGTACGATTTTGTAATCAAGTGGGAACTTGCATATTGATCATTCTAGACTTAGAAAATCACCTCCCCACTAGGAATACTACACCCCTGTGCTACATGTAGGGGCGATCTGGTGGAAGGAGATGAATTCCAACATCACCAGTCACGAGTGATGATTGGTGATGAAGTCCAATATTACCACTATGTATGAAACGTGAGTGTGTGGTGGTGAGTTAGCTACTGATGATATGCAATCAAATATAACTAAGTGCCTTTTTTAAAAAATAAACTAAACTTAAATGCCTTTCAAAATTGAAATCTATTCTAGAAATCTTGAAAGAAATCAAGATAGGATGTGAAGGAAAGAGATTGGAAATTTATCAAAGTACTTTTGAAAGAAATTGAAAAGTGATTTGATGCTATTGAAAGAGAATTAAAATCTAATCTTAGATGCTTTGAAATAAATTTGAAATATACTCTAGTGATTTGAGAAGAAATTGAAATTTTAACCTAGTGATATGAAAGAGATTTGAAAAATCTAATCTAAGTGTGCTTTGAAAGAAATTTGAAAGTGATTTGATGCTTTTGAAAGAGATTGAAAACCTAATCTAATGCTTGTGAAGATATTTGAAATTTGATGAACTGCTTTCAAGATGAACAAGAAATACAAACAACCTTTGAAAAATAAAGAAAAATAGTCGTTATAAGCAAAATATCTGATGCCAAGTATGTTGGGTGATCATGTTTTTCTCTGTTTGGTAGGGTTTTGTGATTTTGATAGGTTTGCACGACGGTGTGTGAACTAGGTTCGCATGGTAGTGTGCGAACCTAGTTCTTACGATAGTGTGCAAACTAGGCGTAGAAGGCTAAAGCTTCATAGAAATGGGCCTGAAGTGTGTCTCAGTGTTGTGATGGGCTTTATTATAGATTTATAGTACATGTAACACAGAAAAGAAGGTCATACAATGAATTAGATAGCAAGAAAGCTAAACTAAAACAGTTTGTGGGGGTCACATCGGGCGTGCCAGAATGTAACACATAGAAGTCACCAGTTTCAAAACTAATTATATGCTAAATGCTCTTTTTTATTGATTTCAAAAAGGGGGTTACAAAATTAGCTTTCTCTCAAGAAAGGTTTTCCTCTCTTTTTCAATATAAATATGGATGCATTTGTTGATATCTTCTGATTCCCTCAATGTAGGTGGGCTTCTTTGCATGTGTGCCACCACTTGGATGCTTGAAATATCTTATATACCTGTATGGACCTACAAAAATGGATTAGTATATTTAAGGATCTATCATTGATCAGATCCCATGTTTATGAAGACAAAAATAACATGAAAATGGAAGGAAACATGATAAAAACAAGAAATAATGTTGTAGAAACTATAAACAAGTTATATTTACCTGATTTGTAGCTGTAAAGTTGTTGTAAACCAGGTTAGCACGATGGTGTGTGAACCTCTATTGGGTTCACACGGTGGTGTGTGAACCTTGCTATTGTTGATTGGTTATGCATATTTCTATTCGGATGAACTCTTGATGCTATTGCTCGATGAATGATAGATGTAGAAGTGACGAAAGATGTTTTGGAGTGATTTCTACAAAGTTTTTGTAAGTAAACCAAAAATGTAAGAGAGGGTTTCATGGTGAAAATGGCCATCTATTTATAGAGTGGGCCAAGGCTAGGGGGATGAGGTATCCTTTGTGAGGTGGCATGAACTCTGGGTTTGATTCTACCATAGTGAGGTGAAGATGATGAAGTGGAATGTGTCATTCCTTCATATGCCTTGAAGAAATATCCCATGTGCACACATGTGTGAGCAAGGGATGAGTTTAAACATGATTAGGTAGATTCTAGGTTAGGTTAGGCATCTTTTGGAAATATCCTTAGTGGTGGGTACACACATGTGTGAGGATAAAATTAGTCTTAATCTTGATTATCCTTAATTAAGCATATTTAAGCCATAAAAGTGCACTTTAATGATAAAGTGACTTTCAAAATAGAATTAGAATTGCCATGATTAGGTTTTTTGGAGGATATGGTCACATGGGGACCATGATTAGGTGTATTAAAGGGATTAAATGGACTAAAGGGGCTTATAAATAGCCCTTTCATGAATATGAGGTGTTTTGGGTGTGATTAGTGCTATTTTGTAGGTTTCATGACTATGGATGACTACATGTGACTACGGATGAAAACATGTGACTACATGTGACTATGCATAACTACATGTGACTATGCATGACTACATGTGGCTACGCATGACTATATGTGACTATGCATGACTACATGTGACTATGCATGACTACATGTGACTACGGGTGACTATGTGCGACTTTTAGGTGTCTACAATTGTCATAGAGTAGTTAGGTAATAACACTAATTCTAGATCATGGAAACATGCTTGTAAGATTTATAAAAAGACAAGGATGTAATCTTCAGAATGGATAAGACTACAATATATAATATAAAGGAGGTTTTCCCATCAAAGAGACAAGCAATAGTAATATATTTGCTCTTGTTAAATCCATTGCAAGTTTCTATGTTCCACTTCACATTTAAGTTATTAGTATTGCGATATTGATCGCTTTTGTAATTAGTCCTTGTATTTGTAGTGAAAGTTATCCTCGGTATAGAACGGTATAGAATTTCTTGTCTCAACATCTCTCTGAACCAAGAACTTTCAATGGAAATACTCATACTAACGAATGGGGTTCATTCCATATGAAGTGTCATTTTGTTAAAACCCTAGGCAAGGTTAATTCTTTAACAATTTTACATCTTAAAACTTATATTGAAGTAACAATTTTACCCAAATTTTCTCTTAATATTAAAATAATCTCCTTGCCCCTAATGCCAAACTTTCAAATTTTTAGTTTTACAAGCCTATCCTCCAATAATCTTTCCTTTATAAACCCTAATATATAATACAAAAAATAATTGTAACCATTACTTAATGGCAAAAAACTATGCAATTTGAAGAACAAGATTAAAACACTTTCAAGTGTCAAGGATATGCTCTCTAAAATCAAAGCCCTAAAAATTATTCCCTAAGTGAATTTTTTTAAAAAGAGCATGTTCTTCCCAAAAAGTTGAGCCTACTCTATAGCATATTACAACTGCACAAAAAATGACACTAGTAGCTAATTGTGTTTTTTTGTTTATTGCTTTAAATCAATGAAAAGAAGACTATCAGTTGGTACTCTTTGGGCGCTATGTTTCTTATATGGAAAAAATGGATTTCTTTTGTATGTGCCTTGTTTTTTCACCCATAGTTGACCAAAACTCTAGAGCCAAAATAAATAATATAAAAAAAAAAAATCTTGAATATGGACCTCTACAATATGTTACACAAAAATTTAAAATGTGTTTTTTCATAAATTTTATTGGATTTTAATATTAAAGATAACATTTATTTAATTGAATCCAAATGACGATGGAATCTATGAAACATTCCTTTCCTCATTATAGCTCAATCATAAGAGTCATTATAAGTGGTATTAAAATTTCTACCCAAAAATGTCTATCCATTAAGGCTAGTTGCATAAATTTTATGAAAAATAAATTACTCTATAAGATAGAGTCATGATCACAACTCTTGATGAAAAATACCTAAAAAGCCAACTTTTAAAAAATATAGCAAATCATTCAACCTTTCTATTGTTTTATTTTCAGCATAGATCCAATATGAAGCAACTTATGAAGTACTTTGATGAAATAAAATAGGTTTTTTAGATAGCCCTTAAAAATACATAGGGTTTTTAGAAAGTCCTAGAAAATAATTCCAATTAAAAAAAAAAACTTATTTTGAAACCACTCCTATGTAAACAAATACTTTAAAGCACCACCATAGGAGGGCAAAAACATTTGGAAGGAAACCTAGGGTTTATCATAAAGGTACAAGTAGTAGTAGTACAAACAATAAAGTATCAACTAAGAAGAATACCAAAGTTCACATGGGGACCATAAGGGAATCAACCAATGGGAAGCTCACACATGGATAAACTACACACTCACCACATTGAGCAATTCTCCAATAGAACAAGATAAAAGTATACACTTAAGCTAGGTGTCACCTATTTGAGGGTTTTAGACATGGTTCACCTACTTCTACTAGGGCATTTTATTCAAAATATTTATTCATAATTGGAAAACCTTTAGGTTTTTGTCATGAACCCCATGAGGGCCATTGTGAGATGCATATGGGATATGTCTCAAATATTGTATCATGCCTTTAAAGTGAAGGTATAATAAGTAAAAGCATGAATGGACAAGAAATTATTGACCAATCCATAGTTAAAATGGGACACACCAAGGCTCAAACAATAGGAACCACGCATGTAGGAAAATTACACATTAATCACCATCAAACGATGCTCTTATAGGAGGTGATTGAACATACAATTCAATCATGTATCACTCATTTGAAGGGTTGAGACATGTTTCACCTACTTCCATTGAGTCATTTCATCCAAAAGCCTCTACTTCCTTATTAGCAAAGATCTAGGTGTTTCTTTTACTTCATACACCCCAATGAGGTCCATTATGGGATGTA
The DNA here is from genome assembly GCA_028583015.1 of Wollemia nobilis. Lineage (NCBI taxonomy): Eukaryota > Viridiplantae > Streptophyta > Pinopsida > Araucariales > Araucariaceae > Wollemia > Wollemia nobilis. Next base: position 3,064,958 of record JAQPPZ010017206.1, on the reverse strand, counting down.
TGTTAGATTTTGGCTCTAGTACCACTTTGTACCTTTAAGTGAATATTTAGGTTTTGTTATAGAGGTAGGAGAAGGTACAACTAAGCAAGGATGTATCAACCAAGGGGGATCCAAAATTATCATGAGATCCATGAGGTCATAAATAAATTATATTTTTATGTGTAAAAACTACACATTCATCATCATTAAATAATACTACCACAATGGACGATGGAAAAATATAGTTAGTCCATGTATCACTCATTTAAGGTATTGTAACTTGGTTCACCTACTTTCACTAGGGAATTTTACTTGTAAGATTGCTTCCTAATTAGAAAAGGTCTAGATGTCTATTATGCTTTATATAATTCCATGATATCCATTATTATATGCATGAGGGATATTAGATCAAATATCATATGTCTCAATTGAATTTTCATGGTTTAATATGAAGGTATGGAAAGGAGTAGTATAAATAAGTGATGAAGTATCAACCAAGGAGGAATAAAGTTAACATGAGGCCCACCAAGGCATAACTAGTGGGAACCTCATATGAGGGAAAACTATATACTAATAACCATCAAGCAATTAAATTATAGAAAAGGATTTAAGCATATAAGTAGGTCACATATCATCTATTTAAGGGGGTGGGATGTGGTTCACAAAATTCCACTAGGGATTTTTACCTAAAATCTTACTTCTTGGTTAACAAATCTCTAAGTGCTTGTTATGATTTGTAAACCCCCATGATGGACATTGTGGGATGTGATGGGTTCAAATATCAACAGTCAATTATCACTTTGAGTATGTACAAACTTAGCCAAAACATGTGTAGTATACACATATCCAATAAGAAAATCTAGGTTTTGCTTAACTACCCTATTTATAAAGTAGAAAAAATAAACAAACTAAAATAAACATATATCATGGTGTCACTTTGCTTATACTCCAATAGGCTATGGATCTCTCCTCATGCATACAATGAGGTCCTTTATTACTGCATATGAAGGATATATTAGTGTCCTTAACCCACAATAATTTCACTCAATCCATAAGACAAGGAGTAAATAACATGAACTTTTATTCAATGCTTTGTTGTACAACCTTCAGCCTCTTTTACAATACAATATACCTCCTCTTTTATAGGAAGGCAATACAAAGAAATTAATGACAACCTATTAAAAAAGAATATTTCTAATTAGATATATTATGAATCAGTTGACAATAAATTCAACCATATAACAACCAAAATAAGTTGGTCAAAATGATAATTAATTTAGATCTAATCAAATTAATTGGAAATCAATCTCAACAAGTTTGGTTTCCATCCCTAATTTATTTGAGAGTTGGATGAGCTTTGCTCTTGTTGTTATAGAATTCTACTACAGATCTATAGAAACTTGTTCTATAGTTAAGCTACAAAATTATATTTTGTAGGCAAGCCATTCCATAGACGAACCCTTTTGTAGGTGAGCTACCAAAACTTGTGACTTCAAAATTCTTGCAGAAAATGATTTTCTAATCTGAAAGCTTTATGTTTTTTCTTATTCTAGTTTTTTTTATTTGAATGAGTTTACACATATTTTTATGAGGGGTCCCAATCCCCTCATACTGAGTGGGGTTTTAACCTTAGACCTCTCAAAGATAACCCAAATCCCTTACCACTACAGTAAGCTTGTAACTATTCTTATTCTAGTTTATTAATATAAAATAAAGACTATTTTCTAAGTTACAAAAGTATGATAATTTTAGGACTCGTTAGTATGGATGTGGGATATTGGTCCAAGTATCACAACATGAATTTCAACGAAATGTTTAGGGTATTAAGGTATGGAAAGTAGCAATATGAATGAGCGAGGAGCTATCAACTAAGGGGGACCCAATAGTTAACATAGGGCCCACTAATACATCAACTAATAGGAACTACACATATGGACAAACTACACACTCACTGCCATTGAGTGATGCTCCCTTAGGAGAGGATGACAATATATAGTTAGAATATATATCACTCATTTGAGTGGATGGGATGTGGTTCACCTACTTTTATTAGAAAATTTCACTTATAAGTTTACTTCTTGATTAACAAAGCTCTAAATGTCTATTGTCCTTCATAGACCTCCATGAGGTCCATCATGGGATGTGTTTGGCATATTGGATCAAGTATTGTATTGTGCCTCCTAAACAAATATTTAGGGTTTACTATGAATATACAATAAGCAGTAGCATAAACAAGCAATTATCCACTAAGGAGGGCCCAAAGTTAGGATGAAGTCCTACGACATCAACCAATAAGAACCAAACACATGGGAAAACTACACACTCATCACCATTGAGCAATTCCCTCATAGGAAATGACGAAATAATATGATTAGTCTACATGTATCCCATTTGAGAGGTTGAGATGTGTTTCACCTACTTCCATTAGGGTATTTGACCCAAACACTTGATTTCTAATTTACAAAGCTCTAGTGTCTACTAGGATTCATAAAATCCCATGAGGTCCATTATGGGATGCCTATGAGATATTGACTCAATTTCACAATGCGCCCCTCAAGTGAATGTTTAGGGATTATTATGAAGGTAGGATAATCGATGATTAAAACATGTGAGGAAGTCTTAACCAAGGGAACCCAAGAGTTAACATGAGGTCTACGAAGGCATCAACCAATATGAATCACACACATGAGAAAACTACACACTCAATATCCTCAAGCAATATTTCCACAAAAGAGGATGAAAATATAGGGTTAGGCTATTTATCATATATTTAAGGAATTGGAATATGGTTCACCTAATTCCACTAGGATATTTCACTCAAAATCATACTTCTTGATTAAATATTAAAAACAAAAAGTTAACTTTGATAGCACATTCAAATGTTGTTGGTTACTATATGAAGTTATAGGATGCGAGGTAGTTATTAACTAGAATCACTTAATAAGAAAAAAATTAAAGAAAGATTTAGATATGTTAATCTAATAAGATATATGTGCATTTTATTGAGTCTTATTTAGAGGTTATTTGATTTTTAGCAACAATACTAATATTGTTGTTAAATATTTTAAGGCTCCACTACATCTTTTTTATTATTTTCCAAAAAAATTATCATTGGTGTAGGATAAATGTATAGTTTTTTAAGTGATTGATTCCATTGATGCATTAGTTATGAGAGGGTAATATATGAACAAAACATAAGTGTCAACCAAGGAGGTTCCTCGAGTTAACATGGGTCCCACCAAGGCATCAACTAATAAGAATTACACATGTGAGTGAACTAAAAACTCACCACCATCAAACAATACTCCCAAACAAGAGGATAGAAGAATACAATTAGGTCATAGATCACCTATTTAAGGGGTTGGTATCTAGTTCATCTACTTCCACCTATTTAAGGGGTTGGTATCTAGTTCATCTACTTCCACCTATTTAAGGGGTTGGGACATGGTTCATTTACTTCCACTATGGAATTTAGTTAATAAAGCTCTAAGTTTTGCTATGCTTTGTAAAGCCCCATGAGGGACATCATTCAATGGATTGGACATGTGTGGGATATTGGATCAAGTATCAAGCAACACAAGAACTGCACATGTAGGTAAACTACACACTCATCACCATCAAGAATTGCTCTCATAGGCGAGGATGAAAAAATATGGTCTACTATATCTTTTTGATTGATTTCCAAAACAAATATTAATGGTGTAGGAGAAATACATAGTTTATAAGCATTTTTATCATTTATGCATTTATTATAAGATTATTGTCCTTGTGGAACATTGTAGTGCTTTGGATTTGGGCTCTCTTCTGGGAGAACCAGGTTCATACCATGACATGGTGTGTGTGAGTGTGTTACAAAAAAATAAAATTATAAGATTATTAACTTTTTCCTTAAATCATATTTATAAGTCATGTTTATAATATTCCATCATAGGTCTAAGGGCTTGGTCTAGTGGTCAAAATGCTCTCATGGGAGCATGGAGACCATGGTTCCAATCCCTCAGGCATTGTAGTACCAGAGGGCATATCGTGCTAGCGTCGTCAGCTACGTTAAAAAGTTTACCCAACATAATGGGAGGTTATAGTGGCAAAAAGAAGTAGGATTCGAACCCATAAAGAGGCATAGAAAATTGTAACGAGTTATTGATTCCTCTAATACAATAATAATAAAAAATCTTCCATCATAATTAAAATGAATAAGAAATCAAAAGCACGTAACTAAGTATTGTTTGTTTCTTTGAGGTCTCGACATAGCAAGTTGAGGGGGTGACATTTTGGAGTGGCTCCCTTTGTTTAGTTATTTTATTTATTCACCCTTTTAGGGGCTAGTTTTTTTTTTGACCTCAGGTATCTACGATGTTGATTGTTTGGGTGGCCTTGCGCCCTGAGCTTTGATTTTTCCAGCTCCCTTTTTATTGTAACCTCTTATTTTTTATTGAATATAGTTGTTGGTTCCAATAAAATTAAATAAAATAAAAATATAACACCCCAATGATAGAGAAGGAATAATTACCAGCATGGAAACTCTTGGGAGAAGGGAGGAATTACACACAAGGAGATTGAAGGCCTCGGTATTTTGTGATTAGGAATTGTTCGAATCATTATCTACATGGGAAGGTGGAGATATGATAGACAAATAACAGTGGAGATTAGCAAGATGTGTTGGCAAAGCTGTAGGAATTTACAATTGCCATTGAAAATGAAGACCTCTCGAATGCGGTTTCAAAAGGATATAATATGTTGTATACAAGAAAAAAAACCATTAATTTTATCTTATTGTAGTTCTAAGGAGTCCTCCTCCTTTGATATGTCTTTCAGTGATTAGGTGTAGCAATGTTTTTTTGTGCAATTTTGTCTATTCTCTAATTGGGCATTTAGCCTTCATGGGATTATAGACATGTATATCTAGAGGTACTTCCAGGCTATGACCCATGTATGGAAGGCCTCACGACTATGTAATCTAGTTTTTGTTTAATAAAATTTAATATTTTTTCAACAAAAAAAATAACAAAATATTTTTGGGGGGATTAGATATAGAAGGGGTTTTGAAAGGGTACTCAAACCTTTTACAATAGGAGAAGCCCTACAAAACTTGGCCTAAGATAATAAATATAGGGATAAGAACTATAAAGCACTATAATTAGCCACCCATCACCAAGTGAACCAGCAACAACTTGATACAAGAAATAAATTTAGAACAACGTTAGTGAGCCCCCAACCAACCTACACTCCCACATGGCTACACCATAAAACATTTCTTCATAAACTAGTAAAATCTTACAGAGCATCAAGAAGTATGCATCTCTAAATCTAATTGAAGAAGACCTTCAGGAAAATTGTCTCTCCAAGTAGACAGACCATTGAGACTTATACCCAGGTTTTCCATAAAGTCAACATGGCAATTTCCTTCTCTGAAGATATGCTTTATCTCTCTATCCTCTCTAGCCTAAAGAATCCACCTAGATTCCATAATAACAACCTCAATGTTCCAACCGGGGGGACTAAATAACCTTTGACCAAGTTTATAATATTAAGCGAGTCTCCTTCAATGCAAACATTTTGGTACCTCATATTCTCCATAAGCAAGAGACCTTGGTAAAGGGATATAGCTTCCACAACATGGCAAGTTTGGATATCTAATAATTTGACATACACCAGTAGAATCCCACCTTTGTCATCCCTAAGCACCCCATCAGTGCTAGCATTATTAGGATTACCCTTTGAAGCTCCATCGAAGTTCAATTTAACCTAACCCAGAGAAGGAGGTTCCCACCTCACAAGGACCCAGGGATTATGACCAAGAAGACCAACAATCCTATTGCTCTATTGAAATCCAATTTTCCTTTCAAGCTTAGCCTCCTCAAATCTACTCTCCTCTAAAGCTAGAGATGACACATTCTCTAGTGTGGAAGCCAAGGCTTTGCCACAAACAGAGGCAAGATATCTTTTAAAGTTTTTATAATTTCTACTATTCCTCTCCTTCCACACTTGCCAAAAAAGATGCAATAAACATAAGTTCCAAAAATATATTAGCCTTGGAGAGTAAATAAGAGATGATCATTGAGCACAAACATCAACAAGCAAACTTGACACCACCCAACTCAGTCCTAAAAAATAAAAAGCAAAGTTAAGAACTTACACAAAGAATGAGCATTGAAAGAATAGATGACTTGTCTATTCCTCATTAGCACCATAGAGGTAACATCTGTTTGACATCAACTAACCTCTTTTAAAAAAAAAATTAATGGTTAAAATATTATTTTGAGTTGCCAACCAAATAAATATATTCACCTTTGGGGTTAGACCCTTAAGCCATACTTTGAAAGGTGGGACCCACGAAGGAGTCCTGAAAGCCAAAAAATTGTAGGCAAACTTGACTGAAAATGATCCGTTATTTTCCCTTGCCCAAAAGATCCCATCCTCTTTATTTCTTTGTTTAATGACCTAAAACTTTAACTTATTAGCAATTAGAATCCAAGCTTCAAGTTTAGCATTATTGAGAAAATATCGGTCTAGCCCATTGACCACCTTGATAAAGTTAGACACCTTAGACCCAAAGACCAATCTGGTCCTACACTTCAAACATGCCAGATTTAGAATCTACACAAGGGGTTGGTCCATCAACCAAATATCTTTCTAGAAATCAATCTTGAGTCCATCACCCAACCTCCACTTGCAACATTTGGAGACTAGCACCCTCGACTTTTACAAACTCAACCAAAAGGCTAAGTCGATAGAGGATCAACAAGCAAAAAATTCTCCTATCTCAAATATTTGGCCAACATAATGTTGAACTAGCTAGTTTCAATTTGATTTACCAACTTCCATCCCTATTTTGCAACCAAAGATTTATTCATCTGCTTGATGTTACGGAGACCTAAGCCACCATCCTTTTTAGGTTTGCAGACTTGCTACCATCCAACTAAGTGAATTTTTTCTTCTCATCAGAACTAAACCAAAGAAATAACTTTTGAATATGTTCAATCTTTGATAAAATCTTGTTAGGAATTCTAAACATAGATAAGAAGAAGGTTGGAATGCTCTAAAGAGTAGAATTTACCAGGGTAGCCTTTTTGACTTGACTGAGGAGGGATTCTTTCCACCTGATCAACTTCCTCTACAATATTTCCACCATAAGTTTCCAAAGCGAATCCTGAATCCTACCTTTAAACAAAGGTATTCCAAGATAAAGAGATAGGAGGACAACCACATCATAACCCAAGTTGCGAGCAATTATCCCCCGCCTCGTGAAGGGGGTATTCAAAAAGAAGATTTGCTTTTTATATATTTATCTTTTGCCCAATTGCAATTTCAAATACCTCCAAGATTCCTTTTAACACCTTTACTTGGGGAACTGAAGCAAGGAGGGAGAGAAAAACATCATCTACAAATTGGTGATGAGAAATAAGATCCATCGACAAAGCGAGCTTGATACCTTCCATAAAGGATTCTAACTTGATAGCCCTACCTAGAGCTTCCGCCACTAAGATATAGAGGTAAGGGGACAAGGGGTCCCCTTGGCAAATGCCTCTCAGACTTGAAAAATAACCTGTTGGGGACCCATTTATTAAGATTGAAAACTTGGTAGAAGAGATACAATCATGGACAAGTTTTATCCAACTTTGGCAAAAACTAAAATTTTTCAAAATATTTAACAAAAAATCCTATGAAACCCTATCATAAGCCTTGTTTATGTCTAATTTTAGGAGTGGACCAACTTTACCACTTTTATCAGTTGAATGAAGGATTTCTTGGACAACTATGATACTGTCTAGAATCTATCTCCCTGACACGAATCCACTTTGGGCTGAATCAATCAATGCTGGAAAAAAAGGTTTTAATCTGTTAACAAGGGCATTTGTCAAAATTTTATAAACATTGTTACATAAGCTGATGGATCTAAAGACACCAAAGTCCTTTGCACCAACAATCTTGGGGAATGAATTCTACTTGTTTACAACAATTTCTTTTAATTTGTTATATGGGATTGAAATTGTTCCTACCCATACTACATCATTACCACATAGTGATATTAAGACAACTTGACAATTATATATTTATCTTTGGATAATATTCAAACCTTGATCTCCTTAAAAGCTAATGAATTTTATTAATTAAATTCATTTCATTTGATAAAAATATAGATATAATTATTTCTTAAATATATTTTAATATGACTTATAAAATACTTGATTTCAATGGAACTAAATCAATAATAGTTGCACTTGGTAAGGGCTTTGGCCTCTCTTTGGGAGGTCCAAGGTTCAAACCCCACTTAGTATGAGGGGATCAAGACCCCTCATAAAAACCTGTGTAAATTCATTGGAAGTTCCCAAGGGCTAGGTGGATTGGTAAGACGTTGGGCACTTACCAATAGGAGACCTAGGTTCAAACCTTGGGGGCATGCCCAATCGAGGGTAAAGGTAGTAGTCTGACATGAGTCCATTGAGTGTGCGTCAGCTTGATGACGATGGTACCAACCTAGGCCATCAGGTGTCTTCCTCACTGTGGGTCGTGTTTACCAAGGCAAGATAAGGGTTATAGTGGTAGCACCATGATTTGATGCTATGATCGAAGGCAATACAACTTGACCCTATAATCAATTGTTAAAAAAAAAAAAAAGATAATTATCGATTCCTCTATGTATAAAAAAAATCAATACAAACCTAATAATTAAAAACTAAAATTTAAAATCTTGGCTCTTCTTCGGGAGGTCCAAGGTTCAAAACGTGGCGTGGATGAGTGTGTGAGGGGGTGGGTGTGTGTGGTGGCTTTTCGTTAAATTCTCTATTGATAAGTATAGCTCTTCACTTTACAAAGAGTCATGGTTGGGAGGAGACTAAGGGTTTCTCACATTAACCAAATTAAAAAAAAACTAAAATTTAAAATCTAAATATATAAATTACATGTTAATTGCCATTAAATACATGCATAAATTTATTAATAAATATTACTAATAAATATTTATAAAAAGTTCAAAATTTATTTATTAATAAATATTTATATTACTGAAATTCCAAATTTGACCATAAATTTATTTTTAAATAAATATTAGAACTTTTAAAAAGCATTAAAATATCTATTTCAAAATGTTAAAAACTCATTCAAAATGTCAAACAACTACTTTTTCTTTAAAATTTGAATATGCCATTCCCTTCCTTTAGTCTTATAATCTATTACTAGTGTAACACATAATAGAACATTAGGTTATAAACTTTATATTTTGGCTTTGTAAATATAAATTGAGCAGGACAACAAACATTCTATATTCTAAGACAACAATATCATCTGCCCATGTGTGATATTAATTCACTTGATTTTTACTAATTTTTCCATTGAAAAATCTCAATTCAGAAGTTTCTGCCAAGTAGAAAGCTGATGGGGTCACTTCCAATGGGAGAATGATGAGTCTTAAACACAAGAAGACAGAAGTGAAAAAGTTGCATCATCATCATCAATAGGTTAACTTTTCATTCTCCAAGGCGGGCAAGGACAAATGAATGTTGATGATGCCATCTTTTATGATTTAAAGTTATCAAGATGTATCAACATCAAAATGAATCCATACGATGGACTCTTTGATTAAAAAAAAAAGTTATATTGCCACATGCAACAAAAATCCAAGCTCAGAATCGTCACTCCTCCATAATTATATGGAATCCAGACTATTACTGATCCTAAAGAGACCTCTGGTGGGGCTAGTTGGGCCTTATACTAAAAGTTAGGTAGTACCAACTAGAGCAAAGAGACAAATGGGCATGTGGGCTCTGGTGAAAAATGCAGTCCCAAAGATGGCAGTCGTTTGTACAATTCTTGCAAAATGAAATAAGATGGGGCACTGTCTCCCATTGGGGATATTGAAATCCGTGAAGAGGGACAAAGCACCCATTACAATAGAATATGAGAAACGAGATTCTTGCACTTTGGATATCCTCCAACCTCACGTGTATCCATGGTACACTCACTGTCGTCGCCTTTATAATAACATCCCTGTCTCACCTGAACTGGGTCCCCCCTAATATAAAACGCAACCCAGATAAAATCATAAACCTCTATTCGGGCTTTGAAAAGTCTTATGATTGGCGTGGCTTGTGGACTAAAACCCAGAGTTTTCTCAGGTGGGTGTTGGATTTTGGCCTGAGAATCACAGTTTCTCAGGTGGGTGTTGAGTGGTCATCTGAAGACCACCTCACCCAAATGGAGAAATGTGGAGCACACATCACAGCACTGTATTGTATTGAGAGAGAGGCAGACTAGACTGCCCCACTTGCCTGGGAATCCTGCCATACTTGCAGGGACCTGTCTTCATCATTATTTTAAATTTTAACTGCACTTGTTCCACCATGGGTCACCTTGGCATACCAGTACTTTTCTGTACGATTGTGACCTTATTTGATTACTCAATCCAGTGAAAAAGTCAGTTTTAATACAAATTCTGGGTCTGGAATTTGGAATTCCTGTTATGTAATTAGTTTCATGGTCCCTTTGTAGAAGCCTTTTTATTTGTTTGAGTTGTTCCATGTGATACAGAGGCCCAAGAGTGAAAGAGAATGCAGCAGACAGGAGGTGGGCATCACAGGAGCGGCGATGTGGAGATGGCCTCTACATCAACAGCATGTAGGAGGGGACAGCCATTGCCTATGCCCAAGCCCAAGACCCCACCTCGGCATCCTGATATCCATGGAAAGTACAGAAAACAGGCAGAATTGAATCATCTAGACCAGGAAATTTCATCACTAGAAGTGAGTAGAATTACTGTTGATGCTATAATCTTGTTTGTCATTTTTTCTCTTTTGGTTTTTACTTTTAAAGTATTTGGCCTCTATGTCACATCAAAAATACTTGTCCTTTTTACTGTTTCCAACTTCCTATCATATTTTCAAAGTTATTTACTTTCAACTGTTTTATTTTCCCTTGAGAGTTTCTGTTTTGTAGTTGTGCTTTTAGTGATTTGAAGGAGGTTAACTAATGTGGTCTCATTAGCTCTGATAGAATTTCTTTATCTTTTTCTTTAGGTAAAGTGAAACACTCACCAACCACCATGTGCAGCACAGTAAAACACCACCGAGGTTATTGGATTTCTTATTAGCCATGATAAAACGCCTTTATGGCCCTTCGCATAAGCAAAGGTTTATGTTCTGCAGGAAGAAATCCACTTTCGGCAAACCTAGTAGGGTTGCAACTTAGAAGACTTAGAAGCCTGTATTAGTTCTGGTTCACTTGAGCTGTGTAGTATATTGACCTGACTTATCTTGGTTTTAACTTTTGATACAAGTGTGTTTATTCTCGAATCTCACTACCTCTGATTGGCAAATGGCCCACCTTGTCCTTCATCCTTGGGATTGTGATTTTAAAAATCTAATTGACATATTGCTAAATGAGACAGAGTCCTTTCTATCTAGTATAGTCAAAATTCCATTTTGTGAATTCCGACAGAAAAGATGTAACAAAACAAATAAGAATTTCTACTTGGTTGAATTGGTTTAGTGACTGCAGTCTAACATGTATTGTTCTTCCTGCCTAATTGAAACGTCTGCAATGAGCAATTCCACAGAACTTTGCTTGGCCTTGTTCAAACTTGCCATTCATCGGTTAATAAGTTTTATTCCTCTGCCATCTTCCCATTTGAATTTACCCTTATGCCAGTGCCATTTACCCTTGTTATTTGTCTTAGAGAATGGAAATGCTTGCTGAAAGAAGGAATCTTCATAACGAATTGAGCCTACTATCTATGTGATGCACTATGCTCTTTGATCCTCCATGAATTTTTAGAACCTTACCACTTATGTAAATAGCATTAAATTTAGGTTAATAGCATTTTTAATTCAAGTACATCTCATATATGCAACATTAAATTCTTTTTCCTTCGCAAGCGTTGGCCTTATTGAATTTCAACTATATCTTCCTTCTTCAGTACATTTTGAGAAAATCAGAGCACAGACATTGCCCTCTTGTTTTTAATCATAAATATTCCATGCTTACTTCAGCTAGACTTTGCCGTTATAAAGCATGTAACACAACTTGTTGTGTTGACCATTCATCATACAGTGCAGGACTCATGATAATATTAAATGGATAGAATTATACAGTACGCTTGATTTACTTTGTGTTTACTGCCCTTGCTCCTTTGTGCACTACATTACTGTTAAGTCTCTTGATATTCTTAGTGGGGGTTATTTAACATACTGGCTTGGAGCAAGAGTCAGGTAATAGCTGCAAATAGCTAATTTCAATGCAGGGACCGAGAGGAAATATCAAGCTGTTGCGACGCTAGATTAGCATTCGGTGCTAAAGTATATAATCACTGGAAAACACTTGATTTCACTTTTAGGTTGCCTATTAACATATAATTACCAAATAAAAAAGGACAGTAACTGGAGATAAGCTGCACTAAAACAGAAAGGTTTAACAGAGTATGAAACAACAAGGTGAAAGAAAGGAGGAAAATGAATGTAAGAGCTGGTTTTTGAGTGAATGCAAAATGTGAAAAAGAAGTCTTGCTAGTTTTTGCCTCTCTAAAAGTGACCTGCAATCTTAATCCAAGGTGGTTGGTGATGAAGGTTATCTTCGATTTCATAGGTTCAAAACACATAGTTTTTTTATTTTTATTTTTTATTTTTGGTATTTACATGGTGGAATCGGTAGCCGCCACGAATCCGGGCAGGCTGTCCAGTTTTTATGGCCGCCACAGTATTCTGCGCTGTCCGCCCCGGAAGCCGCCACACAGATCTTCGTGCAGTCCGCCCCTATAACCACCATGCCATAATCATTTTAAACCTTTTACGCCGCTGAAAGCACCAGGAAAGGGACAAGCGTTCAGTCCGGAGAGGCCCGAGATTTGAACCTTGGACCTCCGCCCCCCTTATGGGGTTCAAAACACATAGTTGTCTTGGCATAAATCAGCTATTTAAAGTTATTTTCTACAAGTTATCTCCTGATTTGTAGTGAAACCAGTGACATAAAGCATGTAATGCAACTTTTTGTGTTGACCATTCATCATACAGTGCAGGATTCGTGATAATATTAAATGGATAGAATTATACAGTACGCTTGATTTACATTGTGTTTACTGCCTTTGCTCCTTTGTGCACTATATTACTGTTAAGTCTAATTGATTTTAAACTGTCATTTTGGAGATAATATTTCTCAGCTACCAGATATATATTTGGGAAGCATTTGCTCTGATAGATGCTTCTTGATATTCTCAGTGGGGGTTGTTTAATATACTGGCTCGGAGCAAGAGTCAGGCAATAGCCTCAAATAGCTAATTTCAATGCAGGGATCGAGAGGAATCAAGCTGTTGTCACGCTAGATTACCATTCGGTGCTAAATTATATAATCACTGGAAAACACTTGATTTCACTTTTAGGTTGCCTATATATAATTACCAATAAAAAAGGACAGTAACTGGAGATAAGCTGCGCTAAAACTGAAAGGTTTAAGTTTTAACAGAGTATGAAATCACAAGGTGAAAGAAAGGAGGAAAATGAATGTAAGAGCTGGGTTTTGAGTGAATGCAAAATATGAAAAAGAAGTCTTGCTAGTTTTTGCCTCTCTAAAAGTGACCTGCAATCTTAATCCAAGGTAGTTGGTGATGAAGGTTATGTTCGATTTCATAGGCTCAAAACACATAGATGTCTTGTCATAAATCAGCTATTTAAAGTTATTTTCTACAAGTTATCTCCTGATTTGTAGTGAAACCAGTTACATAAAGCATGTAATGCAACTTTTTGTGGAGACCGTTCATCATACAGTGCAGGATTCATGATAATATTAAATGGATAAAATTATACAGTATGCTTCTGCCTTTGCTCCTTTGTGCACTATATTACTGTTAAGTCTAATCGATTTTAAACTGTCACTTTGGATATAATATTTCTCAGCTGGCAGATATATATTTGGGAAGCATTTGCTCTGATAGATGCTTGTTGATATTCTCAGTGGGGGTTATTTAATATACTGGTTTGGAGCAAGAGTCAGGTAATAGCTTCAAATAGCGAATTTCAATACAGGGATCGAGAGGAAATATCAAACTGTTGCCACGCTAGATTAGCATTCGGTGCTAAATTATATAATCACTAGAAAACACTTGATTTCACTTTTAGGTTGCCTATTAACATCTAATTACCAAATAAAAAAGGACAGTAACTGGAGATAAGCTGCACTAAAACAGAAAGGTTTAACAGAGTATGAAACCACAAGGTGAAAGAAAGGAGGAAAATGAATGTAAGAGCTGGGTTTTGAGTGAATGCAAAATATGAAAAAGAAGTCTTGCTAGTTTTTGCCTCTCTAAAAGTGACCTGCAATCTTAATCCAAGGTAATTGGTGATGAAGGTTATGTTCGATTTCATAGGCTCAAAACACATAGATGTCTTGGCATAAATCAGCTATTTAAAGTTATTTTCTACAAGTTATCTCCTGATTTGTAGTGAAACCAGTTACATAAAGCATGTAATTCAACTTTTTGTGGAGACCATTCATCATACAGTGCAGGATTCATGATAATATTAAATGGATAGAATTATACAGTACGCTTGATTTACTTCGTGCTTACTGCCATTGCTCGTTTGTGCACCAAATTACTGTTAAGTCTAATCGATTTTAAACTGTCACTTTGGAGATAATATTTCTCAGCTACCAGATATATATTTGGGAAGCATTTGCTCTGATAGACGCTTCTTGATATTATCAGTGGGGGTTATTTAATATACTGGCTGGGAGCATGAGTCAGGTAATAGCCTCAAATAGCTAATTTCAATGCAGGGATCGAGTGGAAATATCAAGCTGTTGCCACACAAGATTAGCATTTGGTGCTAAAGTATATAATCACTGGAAAACACTTGATTTCACTTTTAGGTTGCCTATTAACATATAATTACCAAATAAAAAGGGACAGTAACTGGAGATAAGCTGTGCTAAATCAGAAAGGTTTAACAGAGTATGAAACCACAAGGTGAAAGAAAGGAGGAAAATGAATGTAAGAGTTGGGTCTTGAGTGAATGCAAAATATGAAAAAGAAGTCTTGCTAGTTTTTGCCTCTCTAAAAGTGACCTGCAATCTTAATCCAAGGTGGTTGGTGATGAAGGTTATGTTCAATTTCAAAGGCTCAAAACACATAGATGTCTTGTCATAAATCAGCTATTTAAAGTTATTTTCTACAAGTTATCTCCTGATTTGTAGTGAAACCAGTTACATATAGCCCTGAGTGATATTAGACTTTGGCTATTCTTACTATTTGCAAAAGCAGTCCTTTGTCAAATATGCTTCTATAGTAGACTACTCATTCAAATGGATTGCCAAATTGATAATCCAAGAGCAAGTAGTTGCCATAATCATATATTAAGGATTGAACTGTAGTCATGCTTTCCAATACTTAGCAGATGATATAGTATTCAAGCATGCCATGCCAGTAAAAATTTGTACATTATCCACATCTTGGTTCTTCAACATAAATTTTGTTTTGTTTTAAAACCTGGTTCCGTTAGCCACTTGGGCATTGAATCCAATGATCAGAATAATGATAGGATTCATGTTATTGTGGTTTAGACTTGCCTTTATGCTAAATGGAGTTATTTGCTTTCTGGAGGTTTTGAAGGGTGTTTGGATAAGAATTAATGGGGATGAAACCTTTTGTTCATTTCCTATTTTGATGTTATTGATTTTCCAGAATACACAGCTCTTCAACTCTTGTTTGTCCTTTTTTGTTGGTTATTCATAAAACACCTTCACACAATGTAATTTGAAGAATTCATTTTACTGTTAAAAGATTCATGTACTTGCAGAAGTCAAGAGACCCATTTCAAAATTCATTGATGTTGTCACCATATTTTAATTTCATTGTGTGATTATTGATCATCTTATATACCATTACATTCTCCTAGGAGGCAATATTCTTCTGGATGAATTTATCTTCTACTTATTTTCCCAATTTAGGAAAGATGGCAAATAGAAGCTACTTCGAGAGCTAAAAAAATTCTGTTGCATTTCCTTTTACTCATGTAACTGTTACATGTACAAGAACATATGCACGTGATCAAAGAAGAGTCAGTCAAGTGACGCAATTCATATTCATGATACATTGTTGTTGATGCTGGCATTGGGGAGGATGTTGTTCAAATACAATGCCCTGAATCATCATTAAATTATGTAGTATCTATTTTTGTAATGGACTATGCTGTGATGCAAGAGATAAGCGAATTCCATTGTCAGAGAAATAAATAGTGCATCTACAATGTGTTATGCTACCCACAAAATTATATCCAACTTAATTATGCATTTGATTTTGGATTTGACTGGTTGCTAATTCCGAGGACCTTCACGAATCAAACGCATGTTGTAGGAGGTAGTTTTATTGACAGAAAAGATGATTAAGTCCTTAAGCATTAACAATCATGATGTTTTGAATAGGAAGAGTTGAGGTCGCTTGAAGGTCTTTCCCCAGCTTCCAGATGCTGCAAAGAGTAAGTTGTGTATTTTTTGGTGTTTTTAGATTTTCCCTCACAGTTCATAATTTATTAGAAACTGATTGTAGAGAAAGCTGTTCATGTAGAACTTGATGTCATATCTATAAGAACATAACTTATAGTTTCTTAAAGAAGTGCTGATAAGTCCTTGATTTGTATGAGCATTATTTGATTTGATGCATAAGAGGTACATTTTTTTTTTTTTTTAAATTTTTGGGCAGGGTTGCAGAATATGTTGATGTGCACCCCGATCCTTTGCTTCCATTGTATGGCCCTTCAACTTCAGAATGTTTTGCTATATGTAAAGTTTTACAGACAAATTTAGACATTGTTACTTTTCTTCTTTTATATGATTTTAATGTTTTTTTTTGCTTTGTGAACAGGGATGGAGAAGTTCAAAGCTCGTTTCGGTGCTTAAAGATTTTTGAGTAATCGTTTCCCATCCTGTCTTATGAGTGAATTCTACATTTTTAAAGAGACATGTTCTACCATATCTATTTTCTTATTTGCTGCTTCTGATATGCTTTTTTAATTTTATATAGGTTTTTTTTTTTTGATGATGTGCATTCACCTCACAATTGTCATAATCCCCACACCATACTTCTTTGTGATTGCACTTTCATAATGTTATGACCATCATAGTTAGTAGTTGCATATAGACATATCCGTAGATAAGGTCTTTCCAGTGTGCATTGTGTATGTATGCTTGTCATCGAAGTCAAACATTTCACACTAAGATGATTTGGAGTGGACAACAATTCAGGAAGACAAAATGTAGTCAATTGGAAGACAAAGAATAGTCAGTTTGTCACTCAACAAATTTAAAATTACATAACACATTCCAAATTCACAAGAAGTTCGAATTTCCTTTTCATGAGACCAGCATACATCTTTTTTTTTTTTTTTTACGCGAAAAATCCCTTGCGGAGCCGGCTTGGTCTGAGAGACCACGAACAGGGGGTTCTACACCGTCAAAGTCACCCGGGGGTCGCACCCGACCCTGCCCGCACCAACATTATCAATTGGATTTTGGATACCCAATTTAGCTTTTTGGTAGGGTGGAGATTTGAACCTGGGACCTCCCTTGGAGGATTGCCCTCTCCTCTCCAACTCATCTACAACACCTGGGTAGACCAGCATACATCTTAGATTAGACATAAGATCATGTGAAGTGTTTTTTTTAAACGAGTTTACACAGGTTTTTATGAGTTGTCTCTGTCCCCTCATATTGAGTGGGTTTGAACCTTTGACCTCTCAAAGGGAGGCCAAAGGCCTTACAACTGCAGTAAGCTTGCAGCTTTAAGGTCATGTGAAGTTGAATATTGAATAGTCAAATATATATGCCAAAAAAAAGACATAATTTTCAAATTATTTATAGCATATAAGCCCCCAGATATAAGTTTATGGAGTCCTATCCTCATGGTTCATGGGTCGCGCTTGTCTCCTTTATTTTGATGTTCCAATTTGATGTTGGGCCAACCATAGATACCTTTTGGTTTTATTTTTGCAAATTTTGATTGGAAACAACCTTCTATTTAAAGAACTTGCTGAAACTCAATCTCTTATCCTCCTATTTTGTCCTGTAGAAACAATCTCCCTTAGAATAAGCAGATTGAAAAACATTCTAAATTGGGTTTTAAATTCTCTTTTCTGCTTGATTTTATGCCCCTGCTAGACAGCTCCCCTCTTTGGACTTGCTAGACTCATCAAAACTAAATGTGTGCCTATTCAGTCTGTTAAGATATATGAAGTCCTCACTTTGAGCAACAATTCTAGGAAAATCTATCAAATCTACTTATTTGACCTGTTTTGGTGGTCAATCAGGTCAGCCTACTGAACGTCAGCGAGTTCATGGGTCTTGTATCTTTGCATGTTATGGTTTCATAAACAATAAAAGTGTTATTAAAAATGAATCCCTGGGACATTGGAAATAAAAATCACCTTCTTAAAAGTTAGAAGCAGAAAATGTTTTGCAAAAGGAGCTCAAATAGTGTATGGCAAGCTCTGAAGTATTGTTAAACAAGGGTTGATTGCCAAGAACTTCTCTGGTAGCAAGTTGGACTGTGAGGGCCATATCGTCAAGACTCGGACTTGTCTTGGACTCGACAAGCTTGTTCTTTTGACTTGGATTCGAGATCAGGGCAAAAGCTCAGGAAAAAGCTCGGTAATGATAGCGGATATATAGAAAGAGACTTTGTGAGGTTCAAAATGACTCATTTGGCGTCACTTGGCTTGCCAACTCGCTAGTACTCGCAGACTCGGGGAGTGTCTGAACACTTTGGTGAAGATACTCTGCAAAAGGGATCCAGATTCAACTGTCCCAATAGGTGAACTGCCAAGAATTAGCTTGTATAGCAGGTTCAGTTGCAGAGATACTCTGAAAAAGGGATCTTGTTTCTTCACAATTTTAGGTGTTCCAAATTAAATTCCAGAAATATGTTTGAAAACTATACATGGAATTGCAATGTGTTGCAATACTAGCAGTATAGCTGTGTTCAATACTGTCTAAATTGAGCATACGGAATATTCAATGTTGTTGAACTACAGAAGATGATTTTTAATATGCATTAGTTCCTCTAAAGTGGTTGAGAAAAAGGGATAGCATATTAAGAACACACTTATTGTTATACCCTGAAATATTAAACTAAACTTGTATGTAATTCTATTCAAATGATTACACAACAAGTTGTTGAAAAGGATGTTTGCCTCATCGATCATTAAATTGATTAATCTTGCATGCTAGGTCGCCGTATAATTTTCGTCAAGCAATTCAATTTTTGTATGAACATGAATGCCACCTCTTGCAACAGAATCATATACCAGAAGTTGGCCTATTTATCTGTAGACCATTGAATGAGACAATATAATTGATCAAAATATTCTTACTGAAGAGGATGAAGTTTTTGAAGCATTCTAAATTTCCTAGTATACATATATGATTTTGAAGCCAATTTTTTTGCTACTTTAAATATATTAATTACCCCAATAAGGGGCCTACTACGAGTTTGAAATTTGCATAGAGTTTGGAACCAATGAACCAGTAACAACAGACTATAGCTGTTTAAATCACATAATTGAAACATAACAAGATTTTCATCAAAGCTTATCTTCTCGACGACATGAAAAATTCTATGCTCCACAGGAATGCATCCACACCCCCTAACACCCTTGGTGATGGAGACTGGGGGACTTAGTGAGGACATCCCCAAACTGTGGAACTTCTTAAAGCCATCTTTCTTCTTTTCCCCATCCTTGAGGGGATGTGTAGACGACTCCACAACAAAATAGGAAAAACTCTAAAGAAATCACTGGCCTACACCTAGTCAGATTGTAAACTTCCACCCGTTTCTTGTGATGGATTTTTTTGCAAACTGAAGGATTATGTACTATGCAGATTGGAAACCATGACTGCTTTGTACTTTTGAACATTTTTAGTTTGGGCCATTTTTTTGTTCAGACTGTTTGTGCACATTCTATAGACCATTCATGGGCATTTTGCAAACTATGACTACTCAAGGGAGAAATGAATCCATCACTTACCTAAAATTGGAATGAAATTGGCACTACACTATAACTTATGCACATAGAGAAAAAGCTAATAGTAACTTTTGACAATAGGAAGAGCGCCAATTATCAAATGGCAAGTGGTTAAACTCATGGGTTCAAAGCAGAGACCCAGGTTCAAATCTTGCTAAGTGACATTAGCATAATTTCCAATGTTATATGTTGAAATACTATATAGCTCATTGAAATATCATGATAATATGATCATGATGAAATATAGGTGAAGTCCGTTTCAATCCCATATAACCAATTTAAATAAAAAACAAAGAGCACCGATTATGGAGCAAATTTATGACAACCATGGACTCATGGTTGGTAAGCTTCATACACCATGACAATTACATATGATAATTGACAGGAGCAAGAAAGTAAAAAAAGTGGTGCTTAATTGTACTATAAAATTTGATAAAAATTAAATTGTCCATTCAGGATAGTTTCATTATTATGCACCTAGGATCTTATAATATTCTTATTAGATTATAAATTTAAAATATATCTACCATTAAACATTTATCTATCTATCTATATCTATATCTATATCTATCAATATATTTATAAGCTATCCCCATTGTCATCCCCTTCTGGCTAGAATTTTGGGGGGTACCTTCCAGCTGTCCCTGTTTCATGTCCTCTTGTTTCCTCATCCCCTGCAAAGGGCTACTTGGTGGAACATAGCTTGAAACCAGTGAGAATATAACAATATGCATGGTAAGCGTATTGGTGTTAGTGGAGATGATATGATTGGCACTTAAGAAGATTTGCGCATTATTCTTTAAAAATATGATTTACTATAAATTGCAATCAAGCCATGATTTTTGCAGCTAAAATTGTTAATATTTGTAAAAATTAAAATTAATGAAGTTCAAACAGATGCATGATTTTTAGTCAAAATGATGTTTTATTTAAAAGATTATTTGAAATAGTGTGAATCTTAACTAAAATTTTCATATATATATGTATAGAAAATGCTATTAATTATTTTTATATAGTCTAAATGTAATTTTTTATTTTGAACTTATATTTACTTTCTACATTCTATATTCTATCACTTCCTAATATCTTATAAATTTTACTTTTATATTAATATTGTAAACTTTAAAAATTTCATGTCAAAGTGAAATGAATTTAATTTAAAAAACTGTTACACTTTCTCATTTGTCTTTGCCAGGAAAACACATCCCCTATCAGGGCACCCTGCTAGTAGTCCTTTTACTTTTGTTGTAAGGATGTTTGATGAAAATAAATTTTAGATTCAATCATATCAAAAGGATGCATTTTGATATTGGATTGATTTAATCAATATCTTATGTGATATCGGTTTGGTGTGATTTAATTATTAGGGTAAATTCTTTTGTATTGATAGGAAAGTGACACATCTCTACTCTTTTAAGAACTGATAGATATTTTCTTAATAAAGAAGTGAATGAAGGCTTAAAAAGTACAAGGATCATACTTTTAGGTCTACTAGACAAGAACAATCTTATTTGGTATGTCTCTTCTTTTGTTGATTGTTGGACATTTGAAGACTTTTCTATTGCTGATTGTGGGAACATTTCAGAGACTTGCATACTAACTTGAAATCTAGCAAGATGTATTTTGTCTTGTTTGGTATTGGGTTCCTACTTATGCAAGCATCTCCTTCCAAGCATAGACTGACGTAGGTATGAAACACAACCACAGTAGATTTAGTTGTTTGTTTAAGTGCAAGATACCTTTTGATAGGCTTTAATAGTACCACCCATTATAGTATAGGATAAACATGTTCCTAAGTATGGAATTTAATCTACCCGTGAGTGTCTATTGATGAGAATCTCATGCTACTCCAAGGTTGTCATCATATGAAAATGTAATTGTGTTTCCTAATGGTTTTTCTGCACAAGAATCCACTTGTACCACCTAGCTTCATGCATGTTAAATTTGATTTCTACTGTCAGTGTTCTCCTTTAAGTCCAACACATTACTTCTTGCCATACCATGATGAAGGTATACAATAACCATTATTGTCTACGACCATGCCTAGGTTTGTAAACATACAAGATGACCATTTCAAAAAATGTCATACCTATGTTTCAATCAATTCATTGATGGTTGGAAACACAGATGCAATAGTCTACTACCCTCAATGGTTAGAGTTCCTTTCAAATTTGAGAGAATCAACTAAGTAAATTATAAAAAATTCACATCTCTCTTGATGATCCATTAAATTGATTACCCTGAATTCCCTTTAATTGAGAAAGACATCAAGGGTGTGGTTACCATTTTTGCTGAATTTTACCAAAATCTTTGAATTTGGGTGATTTTTACCTACATGAACAAATTAGGTGAACATAACTGGATAAATAATACTCTATGGAAAATGACATAAAAAATAATAATAAGAAAAAAATTTAAACCTGCAACTTTTCCCATTCACGTAATTCATTTCCAAAACTACTTGACTCCTCCCTACTTCCATAGAAACTAAAGGTTGAAACCATGGCCAAAGAAAAAGTTAAAATAATATCAATAGTGAAACATGATCTGAGGGCAACTCATGCATAAAGGCATTTTGTTGTGAACCTTATTCTTACCTGAAATGTGATTTTTTTGTACATATTTATATTTATTTTAGATATTTAAATTAATAAAAAAGGTATTTCTATTTTTCAAACTTCATGGCAAATTTTATAGTTTATTTTCCCAATGATGTGTTTTTTGGTTTGTTCTTTGAGGCATTTTATTGTTAACTTCATTCTTGCCTGAAACATGAAATTCTTTATACATATTCATATTTATTTAGGTATTTAAATTAATAATAAATATTTACATATTTATTTTAAAAAAATAGGGTTTATACATATTCATATTTATTTTAGGTATTTAAATTAATAATAAATATTTACAGATTTATTAAAAAAAATAGGGTTTTGAAAGGGTTGCCCGTTCCCTTTTACATTGACTCAGTCACATTGAGCTATCTTGTGCCCCCGAGATTTTGAACCTTGGTGTGGGCTACATCAACTATTTTTCCCAACTGTTGAACCAAGGACCTGTTGGCAATAAATATTTATTTCTATTTTTCAAATTTCATGGCAAATTTTATAGCTTATTTTCTTACTGATATTTTTGAAATTTTTTATCTTTGTTGAAGTTGAACACGAACACAAACTATGCAACTTAGGTTTAGGGTGGGTGCTTCTCACTGTCTAGAATCTCTCTCAGCATCTTGAGTTTTCTAGTCTAGTGGTCTCCCGTGATGACGGCTGTAACATCCTTGAAAAGGGGTTTTGACTCTTGATTCGATTTCCTCTAGAATCTAGCAGAATCTACGATTGTAATTCCCTTGGGAGTGCTAACTACTTCGTTTGTGCTCTATCTGCTGCTTGTGCAACCCACCTTGCTCTTGCCATTGGGAGTGCTAACTACTTCCTTTGTGCTCCATCCGCTGCTTATGCAACCCACCTTGCTCTTGCCATTGGCACTTATAACCTGGAACCCCAAACCTTCCAAAATGGAACTGGTAACTTCGAGGATTTTTTTAACAGGACATTATATGGCTGTACTTCACTGGATTAGTATAATCTCATATAAAAATTGAAACCCATATTTTTTTGAATTTCTGATTGTCCTATATATTTAAATTTATGAAATTATAAATAAATTTGCCCCTTTTTAATTTCTTGAACTTTAAGCCAAAATTTACTAAAATTTTCACATGAGCCAGATTTCTTCCAAACTTCAACCTTGACAAACTTAAATTTGAACTCAAGGCTTGTGACACGGTAAATCCATAGGCCCCTAGCATTGCCATGCCTTTAACTTTAACTAATTGGCCCCTATGACTTATCCAAACTTATTTAGTGTTATACACATCAATATTAAGTGTTTCGTAACCACTCTCATACACAATGGCAATAATAATTTGAACAAGGCTATAAGACTAACTAAAAAAAAAAAAAAAATTATTAAATTTTTTTATTGTCATATCCTAAGGGAGCAAAATGTTATGTACCTATGCCCATGATCATGATATTATAATATATTTTGGGGTTATGGAGTAGCCAACATGTGGTGCACATAACTCTAGGTTAGTTATATACAATCAAATGGGTAACTTGCAGGTTAGTTATATCAATATGCGTGGCATTAATATCATTGTATCATCGTTATGAGTTTAGAGATGTTGATTTACATAGTTTTGTAATTGGGGTTTGACTGTTATCTTAGAAGGTCTTGCGGAGTGCTATATAGTGTTGCCTTACCTTAAGGGTATCTTGTGAAGTTATTTATTATTTGTTCATGTTGATAACGACCATGTATCTCATATATGGCTGTTGTAGCACAGTGGTTTGTACTCCACTCTTGGAGGAACAATTTGATATGAAAAATTTAGCAAATAGCAATGATTGCAATCAACACTTCAATATGCAAACTGATGACAACTCAATCCAACAACTGTTTGTACGACACCACTTGTACAACAAAGCACTTATACGACAATGCACTTGTATGGTATCACACGTCGACGACTTCTTGTACAACACTCTTCCAACTGATACTTCAATCCTGCATACAGAATGCAAATCTACATAGATACTCAGATAGTATGATACTCCTACTATGTATTGATACCTTCGTATTCCCACTTCTCGTTTGAATGAATGGGGTCCTATTTATTCTTAAGGGCTGGTAGTTAACAACAACTACTGCCCAGGACACATCATCTCTATCTTACATTCACACATACTTAATTACATGTATTGTGTTGTACACATTACAAACTTCAAATTATCAAAATTGCTTACATCATCACTTGTGACGTTATACAAACATTACAAAATTATATTTCATTTACATTTACATCTACACTTGTGTACATCATACTTATTCTATTTCTTTGGTTGAGGTTTGTTAGAACTAGCTCCTACATTTGCCCTCCCCTTTAAATTGGTCAACGTTCCCGTCGACGATTGTCTCTGCTTCTGAGGACTCGGGTTCTGTTGAGGTTGAGGCATTGGAATGGGTACATCTCCAAGCTCATGGATCTGTAGTTTCAAGGCCTCTGCCTCTCCCTTCAATCATTTCGCGTAGGCTTGGTATCAAGCCCACTGTAAGCCGTAATGATTTGACTTCTGCTCGAACTCTACTAGCCTAGCGTTCAACTCAACCTCTCTTTACAACTTCAGCCTCTATCCTTGCTACAATGGCCAATTGCTCATCCCTCTCTGCTATCAGTTGATCTCGGTGAGTGATTTCTTGGTTCTTAGCTTCCAACAACTGCTCTCTCACCCCGCACTCAAACAAACTACTCGATCAACTGATCTTGTGCCTTCTTTTCCTCTACCTCCTTCGCTCTGCTAGTTCTGTTTCGAAATCCTCTTGTACCTGTCGAAGTCATGCCTCCATCTGAATCTGGTTAGCTATCTCTTCTTCCTTCAATTTTTGGTTACAAATCGTTTGCTGAAACTTCTATAAACTTGTAGCTAACCACTAAATCGAATATACCAAAAAATTTGTCCTGGCATGTCTTCACCAATTCAGGTGCAAGTTTAACATACTTGACACTTGAATCCTATCTAGGATGGGCCACCAAACATCCTTCATCTACATACACACGCGCTGGGTGTCTCTTGAGTACCTAAGTACCTTCTAGCAAGTTCTTCAATCCCAACATCGACTTAACATTGCCAATCTCCTTCTCCCATGGTTGTGTCTGATGAGTCTCGACAAGCTTCACTATCTGCTCATCATCGCAAGCCCAATGCACCAATTTACCTAATTCATTCTCTACTCTCAACTGCCATAGTTGCCAGTCTCCTATACAACCGACTTTGAACTCAATACAAACTCTCTCCAACACTCTGGTCAATCTGTCAAAAAGTGTATCAATGTGCTCATTTATGTTCTCTCCTGGAACTCATGATCTCATCAAATTTGGCACTTCAAGGATGAAATGCTCACTAGCCCACTCTACCAGTTCCATATCGGTATTGTCTCCAGTGTTAGTTTCCTGCTTATCCTACTGTGACTTGTTATGTTGATTGGGCGTTTGGCTGCCTTGCCCTCCTACATTTGGCTCGCATCAGTAGTCCTTCCAGTTTTTGTCACCGTCTCTTGTCTTATTTCCAATTCTTCCTCTGATGGATGAGTACTTTGGCCTTTCTACCAAACTCTAAACTCTGATACGTCTTGTTTACCCATATTCCTCCTTTCCTCTAGCACAACTACACTTAGTGTCGTCTCTTGTGTTGTAGATGTGATTTCAATATGTGCTTCCACATCCAATGGAGGTGATCCACATGGATCCACCTATTGCACAAATTGTATGGGTGTAGCCTCAAAGCTATTAGGTGAGTTGACATTCTCCACCTGCACTAAAGGCTCTTCATCAAATTTTCCTCTCTCAACTAGTGATGATGCTTGCATTACATCCGTAGTAGTTTGAACCTCTTCATTAACATCTACAACAATTACTAGTTCTTGCACCTACTGTTCCACAATCCTCTCTTCTAGTTGCTGCGTTGTCCTCTCCTTTGCTTGTACTTTTGTGCAATAGGTTCTTTCGGCTACTGTTGTCCTTTGCAGCCCTTTCAAAAGTCAATCTCCTAGTACTCGGACTAGTACTTGCAGTGCCTCCTTGCACAACTTGACTCCCTAGCTGTGCAAGAACTTCCTTTTGCACTACCTCTTGTGGCATTCCACGTGTTTCACTTCGACCCTTCATCGTTTGCTGTGCACTGCCACCTTCTTCTGCTATGGCTTGTTGTAGGGTTCTCTCTATGACTGTTGTTGTCCTTGCTGCTGATTCCTAGGCTGCGGTTGGGCTCCCATCCACTATTGCTCTACCCTTTGCCTCTTCTCCTTCCGCATCAGCTCCTCAGCATGTAATTGCTCCTTAGTTCCTTCCAATTCCTCATTCCCCTTGTTTCTTTAGGCTTCTTGTACCTTCCTTTTCCTCAGGACACTCTTCTTCCTCTTAACTGGAGTGCTCAGCTTCGTCAGTGGCATTACATGAATCCACCTAAATATGGTTGGTGCATGCTTTGGAATTAATCTAGGGGGGTTAGTCCTGGATACTAAATTTTCTCTTGAGTGTTAGGAAAAACTTCAGATTTTATACCTGCAAGTAGAAACACAATGACAGAGAACAAAAACAGCAACACAAGTAACACAGAGATTTACGTGGAAACCTGCAATGTGCAGGAAAACCACGGGGCAATGGCAACTTCTCCTTTTTATTATTTTCAGCAAAACTTTACATTCACGTTACAACATTACATCATATGCAAGGGATCAATTCCCTTTTATAGAGCAGAAAAGGAAGACCCCGAACTGTTCGTTTCCTCTCCCAAAGGAAGCCTCCAAAACTGTTCGTTTCCACTCCCAAGGAAGGCGTCTGAAACTGTTCGTCTTCCGCATCTAGACGTCTGTCCTAGACGTCTGCTGCCTAGACGTCTGCCTAGACGTCTGCGCCAGACGTCTGGCCTAGACGTCTGCTGCCCAGACGTCTGGCCTAGACGTCTGCTGCCTAGACATCTGTTGCCTAGACGTCTAGCTGCCTAGACGTCTGGTTGCCTAGACGTCTGCCCTAGACGTTTGCTGCCTAGACGTCTAGTCTGCTGCCTAGACGTCTAGCAGTAGTCTCTGCTGGCTAAAACACTGCATAGTGACTTCACCTCCTAACATTCTCCCACTTGAAGTCAGTATTCAGGAATTCTTCTGCCAAAGATTTTCATCCAGTGCCAATTGCCCAATGCTGCCCTTGTTACTTTTTCAGCAAGCCCAGAGAAGTTCTGCACCACTCAAACTTCTCTACCTTGACCGACTTTGTAAGCATATCTGCAGGATTCACTTCAGTGTCGATTTTCTGCAACAGGATCCTACCTTCTTCCACCACATTTCTTATAAAGTGGTACTTGACATCAATGTGTTTCGTGCGATCATGGAATGTTGGATTCTTCACTAGCTGAATAGCACTTTGGCTATCACAATGCAGCGTAATTTTCTCCTGCATTACCTTGAAGTCACCCAACAATCGCTCTAGCCAAATTGCCTCTTTGCTGGCATGAGTCGCTGCAATATATTCTGCTTCAGTGGTTGATAAAGCCACAACAGACTGCAACTTAGAAGCCCAACTCACCGCTCCACCAGCAAGAGTGAAGGTATATCCTGTAGTGGACTTTCTCCCATCTCTATCTCCACCATAATCAGAATCCACAAAACCTTTAACTTGCAAATCTGCCGATCCAAAGTAAATGGCAACATCTGAAGTGGCTCTTAAATATCTAAATATCCACTTCACCGCATTCCAATGCTCCTTACCAGGATTTGCCATGTACCGGCTGACTACTCCCACTGCTTGGGCAATATCCGGTCTGGTGCTCACCATGGCATACATGAGGCTTCCTACTGCTGATGAATACGGTACACGAGACATGCTTGTCTTCTCTGCTTCTGTTCTAGGACACTGGTTGGAAGACAATTTTAAGTGTGAAAGAAGTGGGGTACTAACTGGTTTTGCATTCTGCATATTGAAGCGCTGCAAAATCTTTTCCACATATGACTTTTGACTTAACCAGATCTTTCTTCCTTTTCTGTCCCTGTGTATCTTCATCCCTAAAATTTGGTTTGCTGCTCCTAAATCCTTCATTTCAAATGTCCTAGCCAACTGAGCCTTAAGTTCAATGATTTTCTTCATGTTGGGGCCTGCAACCAGCATATCATCAACATACAACAACAAAATAATAAAACTGCCATCATCAAACCTCTTATAGTATCCACAATGGTCAGCTTCACTCCTGCTGAAACCTTGGCTCTTCATGAAGGTGTCAAATTTCCTGTACCACATCCTTGGCGCCTGTTTCAACCCGTACAGTGATTTCTTCAGTCTGCAAACCAAATGCTCTTTGCCTCTTTCTTCATAGCCCTGAGGCTGATCCATATAAATCTCTTCCTCGAGATCACCATGCAAGAAAGCAGTCTTTACATCAAGCTGCTCCAGTTCTAAATCCTGTGCAGCTACAAGTGCAAGTAGAACTCTAATAGTAGTCATCTTCACAACTGGAGAGAAAATTTCATTAAAGTCAATACCTGACTTTTGCACATAGCCTTTTGCCACCAAGCGAGCTTTATAGCGTTCCAACAACCCATCGTTGTTCTTCTTCACTTTGTACACCCACTTGTTTCCAACAGTCTTTCTTCCAGGTGGGAGATCCACAAGTTCCCACGTTTTATTCTTGCGAAGTGCCTCGATTTCCTCCTCCATGGATTTCCTCCACTTTTCTGCATTCTCAGACTCTCTAGCTTCCTGAAATGAACTAGGTTCACCATCATCAGTTAACAAAGCAAAAGAGGACTGATAAACATGAGAATACCTTTCCGGACACTTTTGTGGACGTGTAGATCTTCTAACCCAATGATCTGTTGATTGTGGCTCTTGGTCTTGTGACCGTTGTGGCTGCTCTACTTGCTGTTCTACTTGTTGTTCTGCATGCTGATCAAAAACTTCAGCATGCTGATTTTCACATTCATCTTCATTCATTTCTACTTCAACTGGTACAACATTAGGAGTTTGCTGTACCTCCTTCCTTTGCATGGATTTTTCATCAACAATAACATCCCGACTAATAATTACCTTGTGGGCAGTAGGATCCCACAGTCTATACCCCTTCACTATATCTCCATAGCCGAGAAAAACACATTTGCTTGACTTTGGGTCAAGTTTGGACCTTTTTTCTTTGGGTACATGGGCAAACGCATCACAGCCAAAGGTACGCAAATGAGAGTAATCAACTGGCTTACAACACCAAACCTCCTCCGGAATCTGTCCATCCAACGCAGTTGTAGGTGACCTATTAATAAGATAAACAACTGTATTAACAGCCTCTGCCCAAAACTTTTTCTCCAACATGGCTGCGCTGAGCATGCTTCTTGCACGTTCCATGATTGTGCGATTCATCCGCTCAGCCACACCATTTTGCTGTGGAGTATATGGTACAGTCTTCTGGTGCTTAATACCTTCCTGCATACAAAATTTATCAAATTCCTTGGAGCAATATTCACCCCCATTATCTGACCTGAGACATAAAATCGACTTGCCCAAACTCTTCTCTACCCGTGCTTTGAACTCTTTAAATTTCTGCAAAGCTTCCGACTTCTTCTTCAGAAAATAAACCCACACTCTCCTAGAATAATCATCTATAAAAGTCAGAAAATAGATGGCACCATTTAAGGACTGAGTGGGGACTGGTCCAAATATATCCGAATGTATAAGTTGCAGAAAATCAGAACTCTTACCAGGACTTGCAGTAAACCGAACCCTCTTTTGTTTACCAAAAATACAGTGCTCACATAAGTCTAAATTACAAGACTTAATCCCAGAAAGCATACCTCTGTCATGCAGAATTTTCAGACCTTTTTCACTCATATGGCCTAGGCGTTGATGCCATAGCATTACTGCATCCTGAACAGAAGTTGCTGCTGCATGGTTTGTCACCGTATCACCGCATAAACGATATAGGGTCCCATAAGATTCTCCCTTTGCTACTACAAGAGCTCCTCTGGTAATTTTGCAGTAGTTGTTACCGAAAGTGATAGAATACCCTAGCTTATCCATCATCTTGATTGAGAGCAAATTCTTCCGCAAATCGGGCACATGTCGTACATCACATAACATCCTTTCTCTACCATCGTCCAACCTGATCCTTATATCCCCTCTTCCCACAATTTCTAAAGGGTGATCATCACCCAAATAGACCTTTCCACCACAGTATGGCTGATATTTGTCAAACCAGTCTCTGTGGGGAGACATGTGGAAAGATGCACCTGAGTCCAAAACCCAGGTATATAAAACAGATCTGCTGTTACTGATACAGAAGGCTTCACATGTTGCCGTCTCTCCTGAATCTGCTGCACTGGCCTCAACTGATGGCTGATTTTGCTTTTCACCATTCTTTAATTGCCAACAATCCTTCTTTGAGTGCCCTGGCTTCCCACAATGCCAACACTTCCCTTTCTGCTTATGTCCTTTAGACTTAGATCTGGACTGTTTTCTACCTTGTTTACTCCTCTCGAAAGATCGACCTCTCACAGATAGGGCTTCATTGGTTGAGGGTTCCAGAGACGTTTTTCGCCTCAACTCTTCTGCCAACAAAGCGGCTACCACATCATCAAATTTTAGAGTTCCTGATGATGCATTACTGATGGTCATCACCATATGATCCCAGGTGTCCGGGAGGGAACAAAGTAGGGTGATAGCTCTATCCTCATCCTCCATCTTCACATTAACTGAAACCAGTTTATTGATAAGAGTATTAAACTCATTCAAATGATCTGCCACGGATGAACTTTCCTTCATCCTCAAGCTATAAAGCTGCTTTTTCAGAAAAACCTTATTTGTTGCTGATTTTGTCTCATACAACTTTTCAAGCTTTTGCCAAAGGGCTTCCGCGGTCTTCTCTTCAGCTACATTGAACAAGACAGAGTCCGCTAGGCAGAGACGGATTGTAGAAACCGCCTTCCTGTCCAGCGTTGCCCACTCCTCATCTTTCATGCTGCTCGGTTTACTCGCGACCCCTTTCAAGGCTAGAGCTTGGTCATTCTGAACCAACAAATCCTCCACCTTCATCTTCCATAGAGCGAAGTTCCTGCCATCAAATTTCTCAATCTCGAACTTGGTTACACCTCCTGTCATTGTTGCAGCTCCCACTCGCACAAAACCTTGGGCTCTGATACCAGATGTTAGGAAAAACTTCAGATTTTATACCTGCAAGTAGAAACACAATGACAGAGAACAAAAACAGCAACACAAGTAACACAGAGAATTTACGTGGAAACCTGCAATGTGCAGGAAAACCACGGGGCAATGGCAACTTCTCCTTTTTATTATTTTCAGCAAAACTTTACATTCACGTTACAACCTTACATGCAAGGGATCAATTCCCTTTTATAGAGCAGAAAAGGAAGACCCTGAACTGTTCGTTTCCTCTCCCAAAGGAAGCCTCCGAAAACTGTTCGTTTCCACTCCCAAGGAAGGCGTCTGAAACTGTTCGTCTTCCGCATTTAGACGTCTGTCCCAGACGTCTGCTGCCTAGACGTCTAGCAGCGCTGCCTAGACGTCTAGCAGCCTAGACGTCTGCTGCCTAGACGTCTAGCAGTGCTGCCTAGACGTCTAGCAGTGCTGCCTAGACGTCTAGCAGCCTAGACGTCTGCTGCCTAGACGTCTAGCAGCCTAGACATCTAGCTGCCTAGACGTCTAGCAGCAGTCTCTGCTGGCTAAAACCACTGCATAGTGACTTCACCTCCTAACACTGAGTCACAATGTTCATCATCAGTGCAATGACATGGAAATCCATTGAAAAAGGAAGACCTTGAACTGTTCGTTTCGTCTCCCAAAGGAAGTCTCCAAAATTGTTCGTTTCCACTCCCAAGGAAGGCGTCTTGAAACTATTTGTCTTTCGCATTTAGACGTCTGTCCCAGATGTTTGCTGTCTAGACGTCTAGCAGCGCTGCCTAGACATCTAGCAGCCTAGACGTTTGTTGCCTAGACGTTGTTGGTTACGAATCTGCCATGAGGAAAGGATTTGTCGTTATTGCGCCCTAGGACCCGCAAACCAACATTGAAAGGCCGGAAGGAAGGAATGCCTTCCGTGCCAATCTCCGGAGAAGGCCGGCTTCCTTTGGGGTTTTGAGGTTCAAGATAAGAGTGCAGGGAAAGAGATAAAAAGTACAGAAAGAGATCCAAATTAGATTGGAGTTGGGTGGGGGGAACTAACAGTACGACAACGCATCAATCACCACTACTAACACCAATATAACCATAACACACCACTATGGATGTCGTCACTCGCCAGATAGGGACAGAGCCGTGTATACGTTTTGTGTTAAGAGCCGAAGCACAACTACAATGGTTCCCTAACAGACATTCCCTCCAAGGAACTAACAAAGACGGCAACGCATCAATCACCACTACTAACAACACTATAACACAAAACATAACCAGAAACTGCCGCTAACGTTTGCCCTATATATCCTCTAATCTATGCACCTTAGGCATACCTGACCACCAATGCCGAAGTGAATCAATAAGCCATGACACAGGAAAACGTAAGGCAGAAATGCAAAGGAGAGGCAACATACAGAATAAAAACAGTATAACAAAGATCAAGTGTATGTATTATATTAATCGGCGTAAGCACAGCTACAATGGTTCCCTAACAGACATTCCCCTTCCACCACCTTACAATGAAAATGTGGTGGGTATTTATAGCCCGAGAACCTCCCGATTACATTAATGGGCACAAAGTCCCGATCAAACATTAGCTGACAAAAGCAGCCGCGGAACCGTCGATGCTCGATCGTCTGGCCGGATCGTACTTGCAAAGATGGTCTCCCCGAAGGTCGTACAAATACGTGGCAGCGCGTTAGGTAGAACTTCTCATCGGCAGGAATGCGGGTAGCTGAAGCAGGTAGAACCTCCAATCAGCTTTAAAGGTGGCAGCTGGCATAAGTAGTGCATCCCATGCTTGTCCCTGTGCTTGGCACGTCTCAACTCGGATCCCAAAGTTGGACACTTGTCGGATGATGCTGCTTGACACGTGTCCGCCTTGAAAGGCAGTTTATCCAACTTCGCCCGAGATCGAGCGCTGTCGGGTTGCGCAGGTGCAAAACAACGCAGTTGGGGAGGCCTTTCATGCCTTAGTCAAATTCTGAGTTTGTCTCCCTATTGCGCACCGGTCAAAGGGCGCACTTCGACTTCGCTGCGAAGTCGGGTTGCGCACCGGTGGAAGCTGATTTACACTGCCGTACGGACTTCGCCCTGGAAAGGGGGCGCACTCCGACTTCCCTACGAAGTCGGGTTGCGCCCCAGCACTTAGTCATTTTTCCCGCCGACCGTTACCTAGTGCGCTCAGAAGAAGGGCGCACCCGACTTCGTCGCGAAGTCGGATTGCGCTCCGAACACTTAGAATTTCTGGCTGATTCGTCACACTCGCGCAGCTTTGCATTCTCGCTGCGCTCCAACTGGAGGGCGCACTCCGACTTCGTCGCGAAGTCGGATTGCGCCCTGACACTTAGCCATTTTTCAGGGCAACTGCTGTCATTTTGAGATTTTGACTGAGGGGCTCAAGAGAAAGAGGGAAGAATGAGAATGTAGGGAAGAGAGAGAAAGGGAGAGAAGAGAAAGGGGAAAGAGAGAAAGAGGGAAAGGGAAGAGCAGCACTCTTACAAAAATTGAAAACATTGCACCCCGTGCAAAATGTGACAACAGACGTCTACCAGTGTTGCCTAGATGTTTAACAGTGCTGCCTAGATGTCTAGCAGCCTAGGCGTCTGGAACTGCTGCCTAGACGTCTGGCACTGCAGCCTAGATGTCTGCTGCCTAATCGTCTGGCAGTGCTGCCTAGACAGCTAGCAGCAGTCTCTGCTGGCTAAAAACACGACATAGTGACTTCACCTCCTAACACTCAGTCACAATGTTCATCATCAGTGCAATGGCATGGAAAGCCATTGAAAAATTTCTTGTATACCAAATCAAAAAATTTTGAATGGGGTTCGACAAATATGATGTCCAATCATATGGCACTCCTTCCATTATTCCCTACATATATGGTATGAGCCAAGTGGCCATCTCTGAGGCTCGTTGTTCATTGGACAAATTTGACACGATCGTGTTCATCGTGCATTGCATCTCTCTTTACTTCAATTGTTGCATTTTGAGTCTGCAACTCCCATGCTTTGTAGCACGGTGATGAGTATTTCGATAGTTGGAAGAACAATTGGAAAGGCAAATTTTAGGAGCCAACTGAGATTGCAGTGATTGCTGGTCCAAACACAATTGACATTGGAAATTTTTATGGCAACTCTACTTGTACGACAATTACCAACTTGCACTTGTATGACAAAATCTCCATATGCACTTGTACGACAAGTGTTTGTACAATCCACTTGATGACAAACTCCAACACACTTGTTGGCAATGACTTGTATGGCAAAGACTTTGTCAACACTCCTCGTATGGCAATCTCCCATGTACCATACTTGTGACAACCCTTGTATGACACTTCAACTGAAACACTTGTACGATGACTCTCAATTGCAACTTTTGTCCGCAACCCTGCACACACAGAACTTGACACACACAACCTAACAATCTATTGCAACAATGGCATCACATAGACATATACACATAGATGGAAATGGAATGTCATTGCATTATAATTGCCTGTATGACACTTGCATTACAGATATGTCTGCACTTGGAGTACACAGATCACACAAAATTACTCTTGGAATCCTTGTACCCTCCCATGCACAATGCTCTCTCGTACTATGGCTATGATCCTAATGATTCTTGAACAAATGAGTGGGGGGGTCCTTTTATGCTTGCAGGTTGGCAATTAGAAGCAACTGCTGCCTCGGACACCTCACCACTTAACTACCCACATTCCCATTATGTGACTATTACAATAGCCATACATATTACAATTTCATGTAATCAATCTATGACATCATCCTTGCTGATGTCACCTAGCCAAATGACATTTCACTTGCATTTCGTTTGACATCTCATTTCACTTTCATGTACATTACAGTCATAAATTTCGTTTAAACTGTACATTACAATTTTGTTCACTTTTGCACTTATTTCCCTATGTACAACTTTTACTTTGGCTGCTGTCTAGAACTAGCTCCTACATCTTCGCTCCCCTTTAGCTTGGTCGATGTCCTTGTTGACGACTGTCTTTGCTCTTGGGGGCTAGGATTCTGCTGATGCTGAGGAGTTGGAACAGGTATGCCTCCCATTTCCTTAATTTGCAGCTTGAGGGCCTCTGTCTCCTTTTAGCCTCTTGGATTAGTTTGGATACCAGGTCCACTGTACTGCATAATTGTTTGCTCTCTGCTCGGTTTCCGCCAAGTTTGCCAATATCTCTTCCTCCCTCTCTACAAATGCAGCTTCAGCCTCCTTCCTTGCTGCCTCAACAACCTTCCTTGCTATTTCTGCCTCATGCCTGGCTGCAATTGCCAGCTGCTCATCCTTCTCTGCAATTATCTGATCTCAAACCTTGACTTCTTCATTTTTCTTCTCCAACAGCTGTTCCCTCAACGAACATTCAGATTTCAGCTGTCCGATCAGCATGTCCTGTTCCTCCTGAGCCTTCGTTCTCTCCTCAACTTCCTTTTTGAGTGCAGCTAGTTTTGTTTCAGCATTCTCCTTCATTTGCCGAAGTTTCTCCTCCCATTGGTTAGCTTGTTCCTCCTTTGACTCATGAATTCTCTTCACTCCTGTGGCTAACCATTGAATCAGGTATGCCAAAAAATTAATCCTGGCATACATCTTCACTAACTCAAGTGCAAGCTTCACGTACTTCACACCTACTTCATCTATTGGACAAGGTGCCAAATTTGCCTCATCAATGTATACTCTGACCAAATGTCTATATGTCTGAGTTCCCTCTAGCAGGTTTTCCACTCTGATTATGTTTTGCATGCTGCTAGTCTCTAGCTCCCATGGCTGCTTTTGGTGAACATCGACAAGCTCCTTCATCTTCTCCTCATCTTGAGCCCATTGTACTAACTTGCCTAATTCGTTTTCTACCATTAGTTTCCATCGTCGCCAATCTCCAATGCATCCAACTTGGAACTCCATCCTTGCTCTATCCAAGGCTCCAAACATCTTGAAAAAGGCATCAACCTGCTCATTGATACAGTTCCCTAGAGTTGGTGGTCTCCTGAAATTCGGCACTTCTATGAGGAAATGCTCACTCGCATCCAACTCCATGTTTGTATCATCTCTGGTGGTTGTTTCTTCTTTGCCCTCTCCACTGTCACCCCTTAGGTTGATTGGTTTTATGGCTGCCTTGCCCTGCTGTACCAGTCGTGCTACATCCATAGTTTGTTCTTCAGTCATTGCTTCTCGTACTCTCTCCTGTTCTTCAAGCGTTCGACTGTTTTTTTCTCTTTAAAATACTCTGCACTGTGATGTAGGTTGCTTCCCTTTGTCTCCTTGTTCAACTGGTACTATTCTCCTTTCCAATTCCTCTGCTGCGGATGTAATTTCAATATCTGCATGTTCATCCAATGGAGGTGATCCACACGGATCCTCCTGCCACTGCAAAGGTGTTGGGGTGTTGAAAATATCCGATGAATTGATATTTCCCACTTGTTCCTCTCCTACACCTTCCATTACATCCATTGTTGCTGTCTCCTCTTGTACATCCACAACCACGATTGACTTTTGCTGTTTTGTTGTTCTCCTTTCGTCTTCGTGTCCACCTCCGCAATAGGCTCCTCAGGCTGTCGTTCACCCACTACAGCCCTCTCTTACGTTATCCGTCTACCTGCAGTGACTCCTTGCAAAGTTTGACTCCTAGGCTATGTGGATCCTCTTGTCGCATTGCTCTCCGTAGTCTTCCACGCTACTCACTTCTACCCTCCATCCTCTCTGCACTACCACCAACATTTGTTGTGGCTTGCTGCTTTTCTGGCTGATGTTGTGTTTGAAGTTGAGCCTCCTTCCATTACTACTCCAACCTCCTACGTCGCTTCTCCCTTTGCATTGACTCTGTCCTTGGTTGTGTTGCAACTTCCTTTGACTCCTCATTTCATCTTCCACAGGCTACTGTGTCTTCCTTTTCAGTGTCATCTTCTTCTTCACCTGAGTGCTTGGCTTTGTCAATGGCATCACATTGATCCACTAAAAAATTGTTGGTGCATGCTCCGGTATATCCCTAGGAGGATTCAATTCTGGAAACCGTACCTTTGCTTGTGTTGCAGCATTCATCATTAGTGCAATGGCGTGGAAAGCCATTGAAAAATTCCTTGTATACTGCATCAAGAAATTCCTAATACGGTAAGAAAAATATGATGCCCAATCATACACAATGCCAACTGTTATCCCCTGGACGTAGGATATGAGCCAAGTGGGCATTTCTGAGGCTTGTTGCTCTCTCAAGAGTTTCGACATGATCACATTCATTGCACATTGCAATTCCAGTGTCTTCAATTGCTGCATTTTCACTCCACGGCTCTTGTGCTTCAACAACTTTGCCGCCTCTTCTAGAGTGATGTCGGTGACCTCATGGATCATCTCCCTCCATCGGTTCATATCCACTAACTTCTTTCTGACTAGTAATCCATGATTTGGCAACCCAAATGTCCTTGAAGTTGCCTACTGAAAACACCACTATTACCTCCTGGTCACCAACTCTAACTCTACTAGCATTCTGCCGTGGATTGTACGTTTGCAACATTTGCAGAAAATACTTCTTAAAGAATTCTTTGTCAAAGTTTGGAATCTGCAGTATAAAATTCACTCCTGCATTCTTAAATGCTGTCCTCAATGGATGATCCTTTGGACTCTTCTCCTACCATGTCCAACAAAACTCTCTTGCTAGCTATACCCATGTGATGTCTTGCAAGGGCACTGTCATCCTCTCCTTTCCCTTTCTCTTTTCCCTCTCCTGAGGTGAAGCCTCCAATCCTCGCTTCTTCGGAGTACTAGTCCATGGCCTTTCTCTGAAATGTCCCACATGTTGCCTGCTGCTACCTTGTTCGGTGTTTGAGTCGCATTCTCTCTCCTTTCCTCGCATGCGCTTTGTAAGACCTCTTCTTGCACTTCCTTCGACACCTCCACGAGAACGAGGTTCTGCTTGCGTCATTGGGTTAGGTGGAGTCCTTCTCTGCTGCTGTTGCACCTGATGAATTCTTTCCTTAATACTTGGCCATTTCTGCATCCTTCACTTCTCAGCGAATTCGACAAGCTCAAATTCTGCAGAACTTGGCACACACACAACCTAACAGTCTACTACAACAATGGCCTTACACAGACATGTACACAGATGGCAATGGGATGTCATCGCATTAAAAGTACCTGTATGACACTTGCATTATAGATGTGTCTACACTTGCAGCACACAGATCACACAGATACACTCTTGGAATCCTTGCACTCTCCAATGCACAATGCTCTCTCTCTCATACTATGGATATAATCCTGATGATTATTCAACAAATGAGTGGGGGGGGTCCTTTTATGCTTGTGGGTCGGCAGTTAGAAGCAATTGCCGCCTTGGACACGTCACCACTTAACTACCCACATTTCCATTATGCGACTATTACAATAGGTGTACATATTACAATTTCACTTAATCAATCTACGACATTATCTTTGCTGATGTCACCTAACCAAATGACATTTCACTTGCACTTCATTTGCTTCATCAACTTTTCCATCTGTTCTGGACTGAGATTGGTAATCTTATCTACCAGATTTTTCCACTGTTGCTGATAAAATGCTTCTTTCTTCACTAGTATATTTGAATTCAGCAATTTGAAAGTCCTTTGGAAATTGTTGGGGGAGAATACCACACGAATCTCCCTATTACCAATCATTACTTTGCTCATGTTATGCTCAAGATTGTATGTTTGTAGCATTTGCAACAAAGACGACTTGAAAAATTCTTTCTTAAAATTCGGTATCTACAAAATGTGATGCACTTTTGCATTCTTGAATGGGATTTTCTATGGATGTTTTGGCATATTCTCTTGCCACATCTCCTGCAAGGGTATTCTCATCCTTTCACTTCCCTTGCCTTTCTTCCTCTCCTGAGGCAAAGCTTCCGCTTCTCTTTCCTTTAGTGTGCTTGTCCTAGACCTTCCCCTTGATTCTCCTTCATGTTGCCTCATACGGTCTTGCTCGACATCCATACTGCGTTCCCTCTCTGACACACGTGTTCTGCTAGGCCTCTCCCGAAGCCTACTGTGATGCCCTCCCCTTGTGAGCGAGGTTTTGACTACAACACCGCTTCAAGTGGAACCCTCCTCTGTTGTTGTTCATAGTCTACTTCCAACAAATTTGCTTGTATGACCTACTTGTATGGTGTTGCTGTTACACACTATTTGTACAACAATTTGGCTTGTATGGTGTTGTCTGCCATACACACCACTAATTGTATGGCTTGTACAACTTTGTTTGTTGTACACACCACCGCTTGTATGACACTATGCCGTATGCACCCTTCTTTTATGACGCTTCACCTCACCACTGCTACTTGTACGACATTGCCTTGTTGTACACACCAACACTTGTACACACCTTGTCGTACCTTGCCGTACATGCCTCACCTGTACAACAATTTGCCTCACTTGTACGACACACTACTGTACATGCCTATGCCTCACTTGTACAACGATCTGTCGTACATGTTCCACCTGTAGGACACCTCTCGTTTATGCGACCATCTCCATCTTTGTAACAGACCCCATTTGTATGGTGTACGCTTGTACAAAAGACTCCACTTGTACAACAGGGTCCATCTATACAACAAACATGATTTGCATAATAGTCTACCATACATACTCCACTTGTATGATGGTTTGCCGTCCCGAGCCCACTTCTACGACAACCTGTCATACCTCCCTGTCTGCCTTATTGTTGTCGTCTCTTGTCATTTTGTTGTACAATGCTTGGGTGGTTTGACTGTTCACCACCCCTCCTCCATTGCCATCTTCATTGATGCCCTCTTCTCCATGATGATCCAAACATAGATGCATTTATTTCTCTACTTACTCCCCTAGAATGATGTTCATTGACTTGTGCTAGTTTGATCCTCACTTAAGATAATTGGAGATCTATCTGAGGTCTCCTGCTTTTTTGATAGCCAGGGGGCGGTCTTGATGGGCTTTCCTATTGACTATTTAATATTGGGTTGCTTTCTGTGTGTCTAGTGGGTGGTCCTATTGGGCCACCCTGCTGACTAGGTAGCCTAGGGGTGGTCTGAGGGAAAAGTCTTGCTCTCAAACAACCGGGAAAGATGCCAACCAAACTGCCCCCTTGGTCGGTCAAACTCAGACGATCCAGGGAACTTGACAGTCCTCCTAGACTGCCTGAATTGCCTTATTCATGCACACGCCTTGGGATGTCCGGTAGTCCTTGCGGACCACTTTGACTTCCCAAGGAATTGTTCAAATTTTGTGGTGGACTGTGACTCCGCCTAGTCATCTACCTTAGTCCCTCGAAGGTATTCTGGTTTTGAGTTGCTTGTCGGTGTTCATCCATCAGTTGGGAAACTTGCATTCTCCTTGATATTTTTCTCTTTACAAGTTCCAAGCCTGAGTTGTCATTGCTCCAATCTTCTTCATTGCTTGAACTTGTCAAGGATGTACTATTGGATTCTTCTCTCAAGTTCCCAACTTCTCCTTTAGATGATATTGCAAATATGTCTCTCCATAGTATTTCATTTACTACAAGTCTTCTTTCTTGTCTTCTTGC
The DNA here is from genome assembly GCA_028583015.1 of Wollemia nobilis. NCBI lineage: Eukaryota > Viridiplantae > Streptophyta > Pinopsida > Araucariales > Araucariaceae > Wollemia > Wollemia nobilis. The sequence goes on along the minus strand of JAQPPZ010017206.1, from coordinate 3,023,708 downwards.
TTGAATATCATTCCCCAGCCTCTTGATCCCTTGTGCACGTTGTCTTCTTAACTCTTCATTACTCCTTTGCAGTTGCTCACTTTGCTCCTGCATCTGCTGCGTTTCTTGAAAGTTGACGCATTCTCAGCTATGCACATCCAATAGCTATCAACAACCTCGTTCCCTCATACTCGTTACCTTCACTCCGAGGTTCGTGCTCTAGTGGTTCTTCTTGCCTATCTTCCATTACCACCATTCTCTGTGTTTCCTCTTCTTCCATTGATCTCAACTTGTTTTCTACTTTCGTGCCTAGAAATCTCACATGTACCTGTATTCTTCTTCGTTTTGTAGGATGAGGTTGCAATTCCTCCTGTTCGATTATGGGTTGTACACCTCTTCCAAACAACCATGCCAATTCTAAGTCACTATTTTCTTCTTCACCATCTTCTTTCTTGGTTTGGCTCGGCTCCCCATCTTCTTGGACCAAGATACCCTCCAAAGATTCGGAAGTCTGATTTTGCGTTGTAGTCAGCATTCCAATACCTGCTTTTTCATTACGCACATCATAGGCACATTCCACTGCAATTGTGCAAGTCTTGTCTCGTGCACTATCAAACATGCCATCTTGCATTTGTATCGATGTTGGACTCCTATCCCACTCATCATTGGACACATCATCTTGCAATTGCTCTAGTGCCATGAATTCCTCACTTTTAACATGCAACTCACTGCTACCATCACCCAACTCTTCACTCACAAACCCTTGTGCATCTCCTTTGAGCATGTTCGCTTGCATGTCTGGTTGTGCATCCACTTCCTGTCTACTTGTGGTTTCCTTTTCGTCCTTGGCTGTAGACTTTACATTTTGAGTGCACTTGCCCACCTCGTACACACTTCTTCTGTGTTCATCATGGTTGGCTTCTTCTTCTGCACGAATACACATGCAGTTTGGCTGGAAGACTTCATAGTCTTCCATCTACTATCTGAGTGCTCCTCATCCTCTATGCACTCTTCCAAATCCAACATGACATCTTCATTATTTGTTATCATCTTCTGCTGATGAGCTCCCCGATTCATTGGATGTTGCAATTTCTTCATTAACGGATTGTTTCTTTTCAGATTTATCATTTATTTGTGCTGGCCCTTCTTAAACATCAAGCGATCCTTCTCCTAGTTGTGATTAACCTTTGTGTGCACAACCATTGTCGTCCCAAAAATGCATCATATGTAGGTTTCTACATGGCAATAACCACAAAATCCATGATGAATTCCTGGTCAGCGATCTTCACTTTCTGTGCAGTTAAAACTCCTTTCATTTCAATACCATATTGGTCTACACTGTATAGTCTGAAATTTGGAGACCATAAAAATGGTGCTCCCAAATCTCTCCATGTCTTTTTTGCTAATACATTCACATTGGAACCTCCATCAACAATGACTTGCGTCAACTTGTGGTTCAACAACTTGATATGGATCAATGTTGGTTTCTTTCTAACATCAATCATCAACATTATTGGATTGATGAACTGATCCCTTCTTCTCCTAGTTGCTTCTTGTTGGCATCATGACTCCACCACTTTCCTTATCCGCATCATTTCTCCTACCATCGCGTAAAGTACCTTTACTTCCGCACTCATATTTGGTACTTGCATCACCAACTATTGTGTTGACGTCTCTTCCTCTTTTGCAATTGTGATGGGTCTTTTCAACTTTTTCTCTTGCAACAACTTCTCTTGATTGGTCCTTCGCATTTCTTCCTCTACTTGAACATGTGCCTCCTACCATCTCTCCTTTTCCATGGCAGGATCTAGATATTGCTCAGCTTTCCTTGCTTGAGCTCGTGTTACTGCTAGCACATGCTTTTCTTTGTTTTGTTGGTCTTTTGGAGGCTCTTCAATGTCAATGAAATTGACATTCTGCGAGTTACTTGAACTCGCCTTCTTTGGGCAATTGGCCTCCTTGTGATTGCCTGGTCCGCACCATCGACACATCAACCCATTGTTGTTTCTGGTGTTTCCTGCAACTGGCACATTTTGACAATTTCTTGCAAAGTGTCCCCACTCTTGGCATCTTCAATATTGTATGATTGGTCTTCCATTTGAATCATATTGTAATCGACCTTGCCCACCTTGTGGTTGATTCCCTTGTTGCGGTTGATGTCTTCCTTGGCAGTTGTTCCTATACTTGCTGCTTGTTGCTCCTTGCCCACTTTTTGAAGTGCTAGGCTTCTCCTTTTTATCCTCTTTCTGCACTATCAAAGTTTGATGTTTGGTGCTTCTCAAATTAAACAGACAATCCACAACATGTCCCGCAACTTCACAAATATTGCAGAATGCATTCTTTGGACAATTCACATTTGTGTCCCTCTGACTTGCAGTCGGAACACCAAATGTCTTTCTCTTTCTTCTTGTCTCCCTTCATGTCATTAATCATCCTTTCCAGGTCCTTCCTCATGGCCTGGATGGCAACATGCAAGTCATCTCGATCACTATCTAAATCATCATCTCTATAGTGACCTACTCTTGCTGCTGTTTGCTTCATCTCGCTCTCCAAGTTGAGAGCTCTGTCAAAGGCTTCCTAATAGGTAGTTGGTGGTACTACCTTCATCTTCTTTTTATATCTTGGTAGCAGTCCATCTAGGAACCATCGTTTTTGCAAGCCATTTGCTAGTTTTACTTCCATCTTATTGATGAGTTCCTTTAATCTTCTGTTATACGACTTGATGTCTTCATCTTTCTTTTGCTTTGTGGAGTATATTTCTCCAATGATCTCAGTATCATCACGGAGTATTCTGAATTCCTTGGTGAATTCAGCCTTTAATTCATCCCACATCATGAAGGGGTTTGCTCTCTTTAAATGCCAATCCATTGCGATTCCCTGCAATGTGGCCAGAAACAATCTCAGCCAGGATCCTTCATCATCAACTCCATTAGCTCGCCATATTGTTTCACATGTATCAATATGGTGTTTGGGGTCCTCCTCCCCATCACCTAGAAATTGCAGACATTTCTATTTGCTCGCTACTGCAGCAATGTTCGCCATGGGTGGTTGGTCTTCCTCACTTGACAACTCAACACTAGCAAATAGTCTTCGACCGCTTCCTTGTGCATTTACGGTTCTTCTTCACGAATACACGAGTATTAGTTCTGGTCTCTACACACTTTGACGTTGTTGCCCTTGTGTTTGACTCTATCCTCTGCACCTCTAGGCACTATCCTCTACACTTGTGTCGGTATCATCAGCTGTTCTGCCTCTTCTCATCATGCGCACTCCATGTTGGCGCCTTCACTTGTGCGAATGTTCTTGTTAGTGTGATCCTCATTTGCCCAATGCGCCTTGACTTGCATCTCCTCCTTCGTTGTTAAAAACAACATCTACGACCTTTTGTGTTCTTCATCCAAATTGTCCTCCACTTGAGGACTCCACACACGTTCTACTTCTGGTTCTCCAAGTTCTGTCAGTCTTGTCTGTTGTCGTTCATCAGCAACGTCTTGTGCAACACTCCATCGTTGTTGTGCAATCCTTCGGCTCCTTCTTGTTGGTTGATTGTCAACTCTTCCGCGTCTACGTCTCCCATGTCCTCGTGGCAAGTTATTTGTCATTCACCTCTCCAAAGCTCACGCGGTGCTGGTTTGTTCTTCAAAACGACAATGGCGCCAAATGTAGCACAGTGGTTTGTACTCCACTCTTGGAGGAACAATTTGATATGACAGATTTAGCAATCAGCAATGACTGCAATCAACACTTCAATATGCAAACTTATGACAACTCAATCCAACAACTATCTGTATGACATTTGACTTGTATGGCAAAGCACTTATCTGACAATGCACTTGTTTAATGACATGCACTTGTATGACAACACACTTGTACGGCACGTCGACAACTCCTCATACACCGTTCCTCTAACTGATACTTCAATCCTGCATACAGAACTTAAGAGGAACAATCTACAAATTTATCTTGCTATAGCAATCCACAATGGCATTACACAGAATGCATACACAATCATAACAGATGAAGAATAGAATGAGTAGATATTGCATTCGCTCCTGCCTATATGACACTTGCATTACATCACAGTCTGTGCAAACGTATCTACTCTCTGCCTGACATAATACAAATCTCCACAGATACTCAGATAGTATGATACTCCTACTATGTACTGATACCTTTGTATTCCCACTCCTCGCTCGAATGAGTGGGGGGTCCTATTTATTCTTAAGGGCTGGTAGTTAACATCATGTTAGCAACTACCGCCCGGGATAGATCACATCTAACTACCTTATGTTCGCACATACTTAATTACATGTCTTGTGCCATATACATTACAAATTTTGACTTATCAAAATTGCTTATGTCGTCACTTGTGACGTCATACAAACATTACAAAATTACATTTCATTTTAATTTACATTTTCACTTGTGTACATTGCACTTATTCTATTTCTTTGGTCGAGGCTCATCAGAACTAGCTCCTACAGCTGTTTTGTCTGGTGCACTTATGTGCCATTTCTGCATATGTTCTCTTTCCCCAAGAGAAAAGTAAAATGCTTGCTTATTTGCATTTCCCCTGTTTTTTTTTTTAAAATTAGTTATATGGGATTGAAACGATCCCACCCATATTACATTATGACCATACAGTAGTATTACAACAGTTTGACAATTATGCATATATCATTTGGCAAGATTCGAACCTGTGTCTCCTCCTTGAAAGTTAAGGAATATAACTGGTTGAGCTAATACCATATGATTGCATTTCCCCTGTTTTGTTTTTCATGATTTCACATTTTTGCCATTTTCCTCATTTATTTAAATTATTCCCGTAAAGGACCATTTCCCTACATTTTGAGCCTATTAATATTTTTGGGACCCTTTATCAATTGCTATTCAAAATATTTACTCCTTGAAAGTTAAGGAATATAACTGGTTGAGCTAATACCATATGATTGCATTTCCCCTGTTTTGTTTTTTCATGATTTCACATTTTTGCCATTTTATTTAAATTATTCCAGTAAAGGATCATTTCCCTACATTTTGAGCCTATAATATTTTTGGGACCCTTTATCAATTATCATTTAAAATATTTACAACATTGGCCTAAACTGGATTCCGTGCTGCCTTTATGATACCATGATACAAGTGCAAGCCACAAATTTCTAACCAAATTCAAGATTTTCATAATCCTACTGAAATTCATATCTTATTTTACATTGTATTCTGATTTATATTTAGAAAACCAGTGTGGTATGCCAAGCCTTGCATGGAGACACAAAATAGATAATTAATATTACAATACAATGGAAAAGTTTGTAGAAGTAGTTGTTAGTTCCACACAACTTCCAGGCATTCTGGCTAAGATGTGAGGTCATCTTTAAACAATGAATATAAACTTCAACTTTGATCTTACATACTCTCAAAAGTTACCAAGCTTATAGTCAACATTAAATTTGTCACATTGCTACTTATTTTTTCCATTATATTGCTAACTGTTGGTATGTGATGAAGCCCAATGCATCAGCTATCCCTGCTTTATCTGTAGCTAAGTTTTGTAATTCTGGGATGGCAAGATTGATCTCATTGGTTTCGTCAAATATTCCGACCAAAGCATCTAATAGATCAGATCCATAATCTGGAATAAACTGCTTCCAAAAACATATTGTGTGTTCCTTTCCTTCCTCATAGAGCTTAAGGATAAGAATCTATACATTATTCCATGCTCAGCAAGGATGATGCATCCTAAAACCTGAGATCGTAGACTTTTGAGAAGACATATGTTATGGAAATGTCTGTCAAATGGATTTGCATACAATAGAGGTATTTTCCTTTTCTGAAAATGAGTCTATCACTACATGGAAATGATCATTGCCATGTTAAGTAGTGAGAAGTCTTGACACGAAGTCCATGGAAATTAATGTCTAAGGTTTGTTAGGCATTGAAAGTGGAGTGTATAGTCCTTGCTTCTCATTCAAAGGCTTAAGGATGGCACACAATACATAAAATGCACCTTACAACATCACCAAGAATCTTTTGCCAATAGAAATATCTTTGTAGAACTACCAGGATCTTCTGTGCACCAAAATGTCTTGTTACCAATTGGTATGCTTCCGATGACATCTTTTGACACTAACTAATGGTATGCGAGGATGCCCTAAATTAAGTGGAAGTGTGAAGTAATGACACCTGTTTCTTTTTATTGTTTTACATCGAATTTGTAAGTCTCTCCAAATGTATATTAAAGGGGAGCAGTATTTTATTTGGTCATGACCGTATATATTATCAAGTGCACTCTGGAAATTTTTTTAGAACCCTCAAATAAAGTTTAAGGGGGAGTGTAAGGGATATAACCTTTATTTGGGCTATTATCTTATTTGCTAAGGTTTGGGTCATATTTTCATGAAAATAATGAGGAGAATTCTTCTACACCTATCTTGGCCTTTATCAAGTATAAGGTGTCATATTTCTCATAAGAAGGTATATTAGGAGTGACACATATATGTTATCCCTCCTCGTGCAGGTCACTTGGATTCCTTCTTGTCATTGGAAATGGGACACATTTACATTCACTTTTCACTAAGAAAGTATAAATCCTTATGCCTTCTCTTTTGTTTAAGAAGGTTTGTGTTATTGTTTTGAGTCATTGACTATAGAGTGTTCTCACGATTGCTTTCTTATGTTCTTTTTTGTATTTTATTGAGCAATTGCTTTCTTACTGACATAGGAGGTTTTCTTCTCCACGAAGGTTTTGTTCTTTCAGAATCTTATTTCCATCATTTCATGTATGCTTGCATTCTCTTTGTGTTGAGTTGAACTTTGTAGCTTTATGAATATTTCTATGATATCTTAGATAATAAAAGCCCATGAATGGAACTATAACAACTCCCTTGCAAGTAGTGGTTGGTATGTGTCTACAAAGTTAGGGTTGTTCTTATAAAAGTAGGGCTATTTTTATATCTGCAAGAGTCAAGGATGGTGGTCAATGCTGCAACAAGAGGTTGACTTCAACTAGCAGCAAGTTGGTGCTTCACTTCAATTGCTTGGTGTTCATGGGAACTATTGCATAGACATTGACCATTGTTATTGGTATTTGTTTTATAATATCTCTGTTTGTAAGAATTTTATAGGTCTATAATCAACATGGATGATTCTCTCGTCACCCAAAATGTAATGCTACCACTATTTCCATGCTTTGACAATGACACGGAGTTCTTTGTCATATGAGGGATACCTTTAATTGTATCATTGAATGTCTCATTGTGGTAAGCGACATGGATTTCCATGATAATTGAGGACCACATTGAGCCATACTTAAATTCATTGCTTTTTATTTTGAATGGTTGTTGTGGGGATGGATAATGACTACCATGCTGCAAAGTTGATTTGTTGATCTTCAAATGCTTTTATTGTGCCTTCTCCACATGAACTTTGCTTTGGCTCCCCTTGTCACTTGGTTCAAGTGCCAAGTGATTTGAGCAAAGCTCAACATAAACCTATACAAACTGTCAAGGATCAAGAAGTGGCAAAGCTCTTTGAGGGTGTTAAGGGCAGGTGAATCGTAAATTATCTGAATCTTTTTTGGATCCACGTGCGCCCTCTCTTCCTTAACAACATAATTGGAGTTTAAGATTACCAAATGAGCACTTTTCTAAGCTGGCATACAACTTATGTCAGACATAGGGTGTTAAGAAATTCACTAATGTGCTCTGAATGGTCCTCCCATATATTGTTGAAGATGAGTATATTGTCCAACACAAACAAAATAATTTGTAAATGGTTGCAAGATGTCATTAATCAATGTTGTGGGTGCGTTGGTTAAATTGAATAACATGATCAACTTTTTGAACAATTCCTTTTTGGACTTGAATGTTGTCTTCTAAATGTTAACCAAATTTATTGGCACTTGATGTTAGCCTAACTTGAGGTTGATCTTGGTGAAGTACTTGGCACCTTTGAGTTAGTCTAGTAGGTAATCAATTTGGGGGATCTTTTACCTATTCCATATAGTGATCTTATTCAGAGATCTATAGTCAATATAAAGCTGCCACATTCCATTCTTCTTTTGTGCTAGCACAATTGGGACCCTTGCATTTAAATACCACCAGTTGGTCCATTTGAATCTATTGCATTGTCTTAGCTTGTGTTGTTGTTTGTGATGCCGCAACAATCTTTCAACATCTATGGAGGTTGATCATTAGGAGCATGAACTTCCAAATTTGATCAGTTAGCTTCCTTCATTGTTTGGCATTGATTGAGTAAGCCTTAGTAGGAGCTAATTTTGGTATCCTATACAACTTATCTCCTACTATGATGATGATGCTCCAAGGCCTTGATTGGTAGCTACTGTAGGATTGCTATGTGTAGGGATGGCCAAATAGGACAGTACAAATGTCAAGTAGCTAAACGCCATCGAGTACTTCATAGATAAATGGCTTGATTGCATAACTGTATTGACATTTCTGGCTGAACTGTGTCCACCTACCTCAATTCAATGACTCAATTGGATAAGTCTATCGATAGGGTGTTGGGGGGTAAGTTTAGAGTTTTGACAACATATGTTGGAATCGAGTTCTTTTGATTGCAACTATCTTCAATCAAATGAGGAGGATTCCCTTGGATCCACATTTTTAAGTGGAAGAGATAATCCTCGTCGCAGATCTGAAGGTGATTCCATTGAGTAGCAATTATTGCACTAGGGTTTTGCTTACGTAATCTGCTTTTTGTTGTCCTTTGCAGTTATTGGTTGCTGTCATGCCTTGTGAGTCAGCCAAAAATGAACTTTTAGCATGACATTCCTTATTTGAATGCCATCTGATCTTGTGAACATTACACCATGTTTCCATGCCCTTTTTGAATTATTGTCTAGAGGGGTCTTCTTGGAGGGGGCCTTTGATCCATGATCTTAGCGCTGGAGGTCCTTCCCTTGTTGCTTAGTGTCACACTTGTTGCCTTCTTTGTCCTACTTGGGTTGTGACTTGTTGCCTATCATGACTTTGTTATGAAATTAAAAGCAAACAAGCATAAACAACAATAAACAGTTACGATATTTTACGTGGAAACCCTGCATTGTGCAGGTAAAACCACTGGGCAATGGCAACTTTTCTTCTTTTATTATTCTTAGCTGATTTCATACATTCGCACTCTTTTATAATGCAAGGGGCATTCCCCTTTTTATAGAAATACAAAGGAAGATTCCAAAAAAACAATCTGTGGCACATTCTAGATAAAAGCACTTTATTAAAAAAAACTGCTTTTATCAATTGCTTTCTATGATAAAAGTTGCTTTAAAGACAAAAGCAGCTTCAAAAGCAAAAGCAGCTTTTAAAGCAAAAGCAGCTTTTAAATAAAAAAACAGCTTTAAAGCAAAAAACAACTCTAAAGAAAAAGCATTTTTAAAGCTCCACCAAGCACCACTGTGCTGAAGAACATCGGAGATCTGGATATTGACTTTACCTCCTAACATTCTCCCACTTGAAGTCGATATACAAGAATTCTTTGGCTTTCGTTTCCATCCAAGTGCCAATTTCCCAGTGCTGCCCTTATCACGTTTTCAGCAAGCCCAAAGAAGTTTTGCACTACTCAAACTTCTCTCTCTTGACTGGATTTGTAAGCATATCTGTAGGATTCACTTCAGTATCAATCTTCTCCAACAGGATCCTACCTTCTTCCACCACATTTCTTATAAAATGGTACTGAACATCAATGTGTTTGGTGTGATCATGGAATGTTGGGTTCTTCACTAATTGAATAGCACTTTGACTATCGCAATGCAACGTAATCTTCCCCTGCATTATCTTGAAGTCACCCAACAGTCGCTCCAGCCAAATTGCCTCTTTGTTGGCTTCAGTTGCTGCAACATATTCTGCTTCGGTGGTTGATAAAGCCACCACAGATTGCAACTTAGAAGTCCAACTCACAGATCCACCAGCAAGAGTGAAAGCATATCCTATAGTGGACTTTCGCCCATCTCTATCTCCACCATAATCAGAATCCACAAAACCATTAACTTGCAAATTTGTCGATCCAAAGTAAATGGCAACATCTGAAGTGCCTCTTAAATATCTAAATATCCACTTCATCGCATTCCAATGCTCCTTACCAGGATTCGCCATATACCGGCTGACTACTCTCACTGCTTGGGCAATATCCGGTCTGGTGCTCACCATGGCATACATGAGGCTTCCTACTGCTGTTGAATACGGTACACGAGACATGCTTGTCTTCTCTGCTTCTGTTCTAGGACACTGTTCGGAAGACAATTTGAAGTGTGGAGGAAGTGGGGTACTGACTGGTTTTGCATTCTGCATATTGAGGCGCTGCAGAATCTTTTCTATATATGTCTTTTGACATAACCAAATCTTCCTTCCTGTTCTGTCCTTGTGAATTTTCATCCCTAAAATTTGGTTTGCTGCTCCTAAATCTTTCATATCAAACATCCTAGCCATCTGAGCCTTAAGATCACTTATTTTCTTCATGCTAGGGCTTGCAACTAGCATATCATCAACATACAACAAGAAGATAATAAAACTGCCATCATTAAACCTCTTATAATATGCACAATGGTCAGCTTCACTCCCGTTGAAACCTTGGCTCTTCATGAAGGTGTCAAATTTTCTGTATCACATCCTTGGCACCTGTTTCAATCCATACAAAGATTTCTTAAGTGTGCAAACCAAATGCTCTTAGTCTCTTTCTTCATAGCCCTCAGGCGGATCCATATAAATCTCCTCCTCGAGATCACCATGCAAGAAAGCAGTTTTTACATCAAGTTGCTCCAGCTCTAAATCCTGTGCTGCCACAAGTGCAAGTAAAGCTCTAACAGTAGTCCACTTCACATCTGGAGAGAAGATTTCAATGAAGTCTATACCTGACTTCTGCACATAACCTTTTGCCACCAAGCGAGCTTTATATCGTTCCAACAACCCATCACTGTTCTTCTTTACTTTGTACACCCACTTGTTACCAACAGCCTTTCTTCCAGGTGGAAGATCCACAAGTTCCCACGTTTCATTCTTCCATAGTGATTCCATCTCCTCTTCCATGGCTTTCCTTCACTTATCTGCATTCAAAGATTCTCCAGCCTCCTGAAACGAGCTAGGCTCATCATCATCAGTTAACAAAGCAAAAGAGACTGAAAATCAGGAGAATACCTGTACGAACGCTTTTGTGGACGTGTAGATCTTCTAACCCAATGTTCAGTTTGTTGTGGCTATTGGTCTTGTGATTGTTCAGGATGCTGAACTTGCTGATCTACATGTTGATAAAAAACTTCAACATCATTTTCTTCAATTTCAGCTTTGTTCATATCTACTTCAATAGGTACAACTTCAGGTGTTTGTTGTACCTCCTTCCTTTGCATGAATTTTTCATTAAAAATAACATCTCGGCTAATAATTACCTTGTGGGCAGTAGGATCCCACAGTCTATACCCCTTCACTGTATCTCCATAGCCGAGAAAAACACATTTCCTTGACTTTGGGTCAAGTTTGGACCTGATTTCTTTTGACACATGGGCAAAAGCATCACAACCAAAGGTACGCAAATGAGAGTAATTAACAGGCTTACCACACCAAACCTCCTCCGGAATTTGTCCATCCAACGCAGCTGTAGGTGACCTGTTAATAAGGTAAGCAATTGTATTAACAACCTTTGCCCAAAAATTTTTCTCCAACCCAGATGTGCTGAGCATGCTTCTTGCACGTTCCATGATTGTGCGATTCATCCACTCAGCCACACCATTTTGCTGTGGAGTATATGGCACAGTCTTCTGGTGCTTAATCCCTTCCTGTGTACAAAATTGATCAAACTCCTTGGAGCAATATTCTCCCCGATTATCTGACCTAAGGCATAAAATAGGCTTGCTTAAACTTTTTTCTACTCTTGACTTGAACTCTTTGAATTTTTCCAAGGCTTTCGACTTCTTTGTTAGAAAATAAACCCACACTCTTCTAGAATAATCATCTATAAATGTCAAGAAATATCTAGTACCTTTTAAGGATTGAGTGGGGATCGGTCCAAATATATCAGAATGTATAAGCTGCAAAAAATCGAAACTCTTACCAGGACTTGAAGTAAATCGAACCCTCTTTTGTTTGCCAAAAATACAGTGCTGACAAAAGTCTAAATTGCAAGACTTAATCCCAGACAACATATCTCGGTCGTGCAGAATTTTCAACCCTTTTTTACTCATATGCCCTAGGCATTGATGCCATAGCATTACTCCATCCTGAGCATTGCCTGAAGTTGTTGCTGCTGCATGGTTTGTCACCGTATCACCACACAAACGATATAGGGTCCCATAAGGTTCTCCTTTTGCTACTACTAGGTATCCTTTGGTAATTTTGCAATAATTATTACCAAAAGTAGTACAATACCCAAGCTTGTCCATCATCTTGATTGAAAGAAAATTCTTCCGCAAAGCAAGCACATGTCGTACATCACATAACATCCTTTCTCTACCACCATCCAGCTTGATCGTTATATCCCCTCTTCCCACAATTTCTAAAAGATGATCATCACCCAAATAGACCATACCTCCATTATAGGATTGATATTTATCAAACCAATCTCTATGTGGAGACATGTGGAAAGATGCACCTGAGTCCAAAACCCAGGTATATAAAATAGATTTGCTGCTACTGGTACAGAAGGCCTCACATGCTGCCATCTCTATTGCATCTCCAATATTGGCCTCAACTAATGGTTGATTTTGCTTTTCACCATTCTTCTCCTTTTTTAGATGTCAACAGTCCTTCTTCGAGTGCCTTCGCTTCCCATAATGCCAACACCTCCCTTTCAGCTTGTGTCCTTTTGACTTAGACCTGGAATGTGATCTACCTTGTTGACTCCTTTCGTTAGATCGACCTCTCACAGCTAGGGCTTCATTGGTTAAGGGTTCTAGAGACGATTTTCACCTCAAATCTTCTGCCAACAAAGCGGCTACGACATCATCAACTCTTAGAGCTCCAGATGATGAATTGCTGATGGTCATCACCAAATGATCCCAGGTGTCTGCGAGAGAACAAACTAGGGTGATTGCTTTATCTTCATCCTCCATCTTCACATCAACAGAGACCAACTTACTGATTAGAGTATCAAACTCATTCAGATGATCTGCCAGAGATGAACCCTCCTTCATCCTTAGGCTATAAAGTTGCTTTTTCAAGAAGACCTTATTTGTTGCTGATTTAGTCTCATACAACTTCTCAAGCTTTTCCCAGAGGGCTCCCGTGGTCGTTTGATCAACAACATTGAACAAGATAGAGTCTTCTAGGCAGAGACGAATTGTAGACATCGCCTTCCTATCTAGCTTTATCCACTCCGCATTTGTCATGTTGTCAGGTTTACCCACGAGCACATTCTAGATAAAAGCGCTTTATTAAAAAAACTGCTTTTATCAATTGCTTTCTATAACAAAAGTTGCTTTAAAGACAAAAGCAACTTTAAAAGCAAAAGCAACTTTAAAAGCAAAAAGCAGCTTTTAAAGCAAAACAACTTTTAAAGCAAAAAACAGCTTTAAAGCAAAAGCATTTTTAAAGCTCCACCAAACACCACTTTGCTGAAGAACATCGGAGATCTGGATATTGACTTCACCTCCTAACAGACTTATCTCTTGCTTTCTATTTGAACTTTTCTTCAATTTTGATAGTATACAGATTGGCCTCTCTCAATGTTCTCATCCGAAGGAATTCTATTTTGTTTTGGATGTATTAGTGTAGGCCACTTTAATATTTTAAGACTTTGCATTTCAACATCACAAATGCCAAGTTTTGTAAATAGGGCATGTTGGGGTACTTCTATAGAGATTTCCACTTCATATATTGATCATCATAATTTCCTACAAGGTGGCACTATTTTAGAGCATCCAAATTTTTTTCCCAAGCCTACTCTATAGGTCCTATTGTCGTCTCAGAATGCACCGGCCTGCCGGGAGGAAGTCCAGGCGTGCCTGGGGCACTCGCGCCTTGCGTAGAGAGACACAACAATAACCACCGCGGGCGGAAGGACTATCTGTGGGGCAACCTTTGGGGTTTTTAATTGAGGCCGTCTCCTCATCGGATTTAATCCTTGCCACACAAAGGCCTTCGCGAGCTAAGGCCTGATTTTCTATGGGGGTTTTGTAGGGAAAAGGAATTGCAATGAAAGTAAAAACATGCAAGAAATGTAAACTCGTAGAAAATTAAACCTAAGCTACGAGGGCGATGCACCAAGATTAAAGCTCCCCTTCTCGATTGAAAGAAGTGGCCATAAATGCACCACTATCTAATAGCTAGAATGAACACACTAAATTCCGCACAACCCAAAATCGGAAACACATCAAAGGAGGATAGAGCGAAATTAGTCATGACTTCCATTAATGTTCCATAAATGATTACAAGGCATGCGGCCTAGAGAGGCTTGATGCTCCTTAGATAGTGGCTTGAGGCTCAAGCTCCGCTTATTACAACTAAGAAGAGGGGGTGAAAGGAAGAGCCCACAAGGCCAAATAAGAGGCACGAGCAAACAACTCCCAATGCCTTTACAATGCAAATTCGGGCCTATTTATAAGCCAGGAGGAGGGTCCTCTCCCTTTGAAACTCTGCTCAGAAGGCCTACAAATTTTGCTCTGCTCTGCTATTGAAATCCTTCTACATGGAAGTCAATCGCTTTGAGGTCTCCGGATTTGGGGCCATTAATGCTTGGGGCTTTCAGGCCTTTGGATGACAAATCGTCGCTGACATGTCCTGTTGCTGCTGTGTTGGGAATGATTACACCATTAAGTTCCTGCTGCATTTCTCTTGGAATGCCCCGCTTGCTAACGTAGCAGGCATGGCCTTCCTGAATGACATAGATCGGTAGGCTAGGATTACGCGTATGAAGGGTGGTCATTGCAACTTCCATGCGGTTGTCTCTGATAAGCTAGGCCGCAAAAGTCAATTTCAACGGCCAATGGCGGATCTCTCCTGAAATGCCCTTTTTGCCTGCCTTTTTGTATGTGCGCATGGTTGACATGTGTCTTTTGTTGTGGTGGGATCTCCTTTGGCCAATGGCTGGCCTTCTTTGTCTTGGAGCTGGCACCTTTCTCTCTTGGCTTTCGGCTGGTTGCCACGTGTCTAGCTTCAGGTACCATCGGGGCCTTTTCTCCTATCCACGCTCTCTTCCATCAAAAGGACCACATGGACCGTTGGATGGAAAATCGATGGCCTGCGAGCCTTAATGCCCTTAATGTTGCTGGCTTTGGGCAGAAAATGAGCGTTGACCGTTGATGGAAGATCTAATGGTGCGGCTCTTGGACTTGTCTGCCTTTCTCTTAGTATCTCTTCTTCTGACTGAAGGTGGTAAGCACCTTCCGACTACCTTCTTCAGCCCGTCTTGCTTTCAACTGAGCTTTTGAGTGAAGCGGGAGCTATAGGGAAAATTTCCCTACAGGTCCTTTGATGGGATTTTCCTCCAATGCTTTCCTAGCTCGAAGACTATGCTTTCCATCAATCTTAACATGTGAGGCAACTCTCAAAGTTCCTCCAATGCTTTCCTAGCTTGAAGACTATGCTTTCCATCAATTTTAACATGTGAGGCAACTCTCAAAGTGCAATGTAATCTTCCCACGATCAAAGAAATTGTTGATAGAGAAATATGAATTCCATTGATCAAGCCATTTGTCTTCAGCATCTATGTTAATTTTTTTTTGGAAAAGAGGGATATGAAAAAGTAGTTGTACCTTAAAACGGGTTGAGCCTCCATAGGATCAACCTTTGAAAGAGGTTGAATTGTTGTTGTGACTTATCAAAAAACAAATTGTGCAAACTTCTCCAATATTTCCTTCCTTTGCTTCTCAAGTGCGTCATTGACCATTGCTTGAAATGGATCTGATGTTTCAATGTTGTCTTCCATTTGAGATCATTCGAGGTGGAAAGGGACACAATTTTAGGGGTCACAAGTCTCCAAACCCTACTTTAGTTAGACAAACCTCATTCAACAAGGCGTACAAATATGAAGCAGACTTTGATGCCACTAATCCGGATTTTGGAAGTAATCTAACAAAATACGGATTTAATATAGAAGGGATGAGAGAGCAACAAAGGAATATTGAACCTAATTAAAATAATATGATTTTACACATGTAAGGTGAGTGATGTAAAGACACCATTGAGAGATGAATTGGTCCATCTTGCAATGGCTACTAAAAATTGATTCCATAGTTCAATCCCTTGTGTTGAGCTGGCAGTGATGTGAAATGTGTGGACTGTTGACAATTTTGTTAGATCAACGTTTGGAGGCAATGACTTTTCCCTCAGATCTCCAATTTATTAATGTTATACCTTTTTGGAAACCTCAGAACAAACTCTAAAACCTATCATATTAATGGAATTCATCTTCCTTGATTTTGACCTCTAAATTCCACTACAAAGGGCCTGAAATTTGTATTTGAGAATTCTGACCCTGTTTTGGGTCCACTGACTCTCATCCCAAAAGGCTACCTCTACTTGGTTGCATAGCTTACTAAGGCATGGGGGCACGTTAAGAGTTGTACATTTTTTTGGTACCCTTGAATTTTGACATTGATTAAGGTTACTTGGTTCTTGATTTCATTTAAAAAGGTGTGCAATCTTGTTTAAGCTTCCTCATTTGCACACATAATTGAATGGGATATTATTTAGTCCTTTTATTCAACATTGTTGCCTGTTATCAACTGCAATATTTCCAATTCTATCATGATCTTTTTCTGGTAATATTATGAACATTATATTTGATGTTCCAGTGTTTGCTTTTTGACAATTCTTGGTCTTTGGAGCATAATCTTATGAGAAGAACCTTTCTTGATAGGAAGGATTTTCCTAGCAGGTTTTAGATTTCAGATTCAAGGAAGACACTTCTGCCGTACAGTGTCAACAGTTCTGTCCTGTTACCTCCCACAAAGGGCATTTTCATCCTCTGTATATCTATCAGGGTACTTGGCATACCCTCATTTATATGTTCTTTTAAAATCTTGAATCTCATATGTATTTGATATTAATGAACAATTGGCAAATCACCTCACCATCATATGAATTACTGTGCAGAGTGACGTATAATAGTACATATTTTTGAGTGCTTTCTTGCTTAGCATATCCAATGCAAATAAATAAAATCAAATAATGCTATTAATGTTTTTAGTCCAATGTAAATGGGGGACACAAAAATAGAAATATAGGTCTTTTTATGGACAAACACTCCTAGCATTACATCCTAGAGAACAGAATGATTTCTCCAAATTTATAAGGGTCAATCACTTTTTAAATATAGTAAAGGAGTTGCACGCTATCTACATTTTATAGATAGATTACTAAATATGCTTTCAATCTGAACAAATAACCTTAAATAATAATTTAATTCTGTATTTGCTATGCATTTTATGAGGTGGTTTTGTTGAAGTCCCATTGAAGTGCATTGAACCTCTTTCGTTGGTGATGTCCTCCTTGAACTTTCACAGTTTAATGATTTTTTTTAGATAGGATAGAATAAATTTATTATTGTCCACAAAAACCAAAGTAAGTCAATGGAACTAAATGTAAAAAAACTATTACAAAGCATTGTTGTTACCAAGAAAGTATTAATAAACTGAACTAAAGGCTAGAGTGAACTTTAAAATTAGATTATCAGACAACATCTTATCACATCCTTGAGTAGTGGACCTAGAATTGGGTAAACTCTACGATGTTGCAATTTATGATGAAGAGATGAGAACCAACAGTCAAGGGAAAAGAAAGACAAAGGGAAGATCTCAAGAAGATCCAAGTTCCAGCTCTAATCAATAGTGGAATGCTGAGTAGGAATAGAAACAAATGCAAAGCCATAATCAAAAACATCCCAAAAGAGCCAATACAAGATCTAACAATGCTTCTAGGAGAATGGATAGGGCTAGGGGGGCCTAGTTGGATAATCCTGGAAGGGCATAAAGTCTGACTTCCTGAAACTCTCCTATAATCCATGTTCGAGGAATTCGTAGAGAGGGCTAAAAATTGGTAAGTTGCATATGTTTGCGCCACATAGGCAAATGAGGGATGGCTGATCCAATACTAGAGAGCCATTGACCTGCCCTGCCACATGCAAGAGGAAGAAGGCATTGAAGCCTTGGTGGCCACTCTCGAATGCGGGCAAGGACGTACAAATTTGTCATTACCATTCTGGACAGTTGTAGCATCAAAAGAATGCTTATTACTGTTGACAATGGAGATAGGTTGAAAGGAGGTGATTAGTCGAGTGGTAGTCAGTCTCTCCTGTAATATCTAACATGAAAGAGTGATAGTTTCTAGGAGTTATAAATCCAAGCATCTCCAATCAAGATAGCAGGCAAATGTGGCAAGCAATCTGCCCGAATCTCTAAACAGACAATAGTACCTTCCCTGAATCTCATAATAAGCAAGACATCTGAATATGAAGTGCTCTTCAGTTTCCACCTCTTGAATAGAGAAAAGGTGGCATACCCTATCCTCTCAGCGAATATGGTGATCTGTCTCCACCTGCAACTAATGTGAGCAGACTCTAAGTTGACCAAGAGGGATCCTAAGTCCATGTGTCCAATGTCATTGGATATAATCCAGGTGAGCAATAATGCCATCCTCAATTGTCATGAAATTCTAGTGTAAAAGGCTAAATGAGGACTAAGAGGCTGGGATGATGACCTAAATGACCTGAATATAGTGATGCTAGTATCATCTTGACTGTTTGGTAAATTACCTTATTACTAGGAGGAAGATGGAGAGAAGCATTCAGGGAGTGTTGGAAAGGAGGTAGCCCATCTATAGAGATGCTAACTGAAGGAGTAATCTAGCTTTAGTATCCCAGCCCCGATGACAGCCATTAGTGCTTCTGAAGGAACCCATGCTAAGGAGCAAAGTGCTAAGCACAGATATCTCTTGTGGGCTAAATTGCAGTGACATGCAGTGCTAATTAGATGATAGTGCTTACGTATAGCACCCTAAATCAAGGAAAACGGTCATTAGCTTTGATGTGGTTTTTAGATATTTTCCATGAGAGTTGTTTGAGTATTAAATCATGTGAGGATGTCAAAATGTCTAACCAAACCTATCTGCATCTATCCATCTGCCAATGGTAATGGTTATATTATGAGACTTGCTGTTAAATATTCTGATCATGGTTATTTATTTTAAAGGCTTGATGATCCCTGTTCTATGCACAAGCTAGACTGAGTTCTAAATTCTTTTCAGGCTCTACTTAGGTTGCTTAAGTCAAATGTTTCCATATTTTTACAACTCAACATGTTGTTGAATGTTATTCTCCCATGCTTCATGGGCTATCTTAGCATCTTCAATCATAGGTGTAACTATATGTGATCTGAAATAGACAACTTTATAATTTCATAAATTTGATATCTACTAGTTGCAATTTGATAAGTGCAGTCAGAATTTTCTTTGGAAATTCTTTGTATAAATTTTGGGTTGGTTATTTACAATTGTGAATGTCATTTGTCATAACTATGAAGGTGAAATTCATTTCTAGCATCTCCCTCAAGTGGAGAATTGAAATCTTTTAATAAAGGAAGTGGAAAACGAGCATATTGACTCTTTGACATGAATTTTCTTGCTTGGATTATTTACTTCATTTATTTGCAAGATATTATGCCTTTCATTTCTTTTCCTTGAAGCATGATTGCTTTATTTTCTTATTTTTAAGACTCCAAACTTTAGTCAACCCACAGTGCACAAGTAATGGTCAATCTTGAATTTGGTTTGTTGATATGATCTTAATTTGTAGGACCTTGGTGAAAATATATTTGTTATTGCCATATGATCCATACAAGAGATAAAGGATGTGGCATAAGGACAACTTCCTAGTTCAGCTTGTGGCGATAAAGAGTTATAAATTAAAGTTGCATAATAAAATAAGGCACACAGGACATTCACACTGCAACTACTTAATAGACAGCTCCAGTAAACTGGGGGATGCTGATCAGGAAAAGCAGGAAAACAGAAACTATGCAAATAATACAGAGACTTTATTTATACATAGTGAAGTTATACAGTGGATCTCAAAATGCAGAATGTCGAGTACCAGAGTTGTCAACAATGCCAAAACTTATGTCTACTATAGTATAGATGCTTAGTTCTTCTTGTGTTGTGTGCTTGACTGTTGGACTGTCTACCTCTACCCTTAACTTTGACTCCATGATGCATGTCATGAATCACTACTCTCTCTCTATATATGGGTATGTAAATGGACAGTGACAAAATGCTTAAAGAAGATGAAATGGTTCATCTTTCAACAGTTACAAAAAAAAGTTGGGATAGTTCAGAAAGTTTTGTCCCTTTGTATTGGTACCAGGGTTGGCACTGGCTCTGGTCTGGGTTGCAGTGCTGGCAACTAGGAACCGAGTTGGTGCCCCTTGGTGTTTGGCTTTGCACCGTAGCGACAGGTGGCGTTTGACACTCAAGGACTGGTGTTTGACATCTGACATTGGCACTTGCATTGGTACCTTAAGTGTGTGCATGTGCTATCCCAGCATTGCTCTCATCATTTGCCTCTTCTTGAGAAACAATGGTCCTCATTGTGTCCAATTTCAACTAAGGAAACTAACGCTCAATTTGATTAAGTGTGTAGTACTTGGATTGAGTGCAGAATTGGCCAGCCTTCACAACTTGAAATAGAGTGAGTGTCATGGTGTGTGCATTTGGTGATGGAATCAATCAGTTGATCTTGTGGTGCTTAACACGATTGTTGTGGATTTAAGTATGATGGATGTTGCATGACTATAGACTCTAGTAAATGTGGTGTGTAAGGCTTGAGAAGCTCTAGATTGAAAACTGGATGCATTCCCAAACATGGAGACAGTTCAAGAACAAAGGCGTTTCTTTCTTGTTGCATGCACATTGGTCTAAGATCTGCAACACGATGTTTTGATCCTTCTAGGTGGTCCGGTGAATCGCACCTTTTGCAGATGAAGCCAATCTCTGTTGCCCACTTGGAAGTTGTATGGGGTGCAATGTTGATCATGATGCTCCTTTTATTTCAGTTGTTGAAGTACAAGTATTTGTCATGCTTGTTGATGCAATTGTTGAATTTGCTATAGGAAGTGTTTAAGTTTGTGTACTTCCTTTGCTTGTGTGGTGTCTATGACCTGACAAGAGCGTGACAAGCAATGTCTAGGAGAGTGTTAGGCTAAATTTCAATATGCTTGGCAGCATGGTTACCCAGTTCAGCTGAACCTATTTCAATCAAACCAATCCGGTTTGGTTTGGTCTGAACCTTCTTTACAATTGCTGAAAAAAATATGCCTTCATTATACTCAACCGCTCCCATTTGCATGGACTTATAGTCAAAGATAGTTGCAGTTCAGAAATATTTGACAGCCATTGCTAATTTATTAGTTGTTGGATGCCTACCAAGGGCCAAAAGTGTGAAACATTTCCCATTTCAACATTGAAGGAACTACATTTGATTGAGACTTACACATTGATTGCATTGAATTTTGAAACAACGAAATCTGATTTTTTCTGCATTTTTCTCTATTTTCCATGAATATTTTCTCTCTCTCTCTCTCTCTCTCTCTCTCTCTCTCTCTCTCTCTCTCTTTATATATATATATATATATATATATATTTCTGAACTCAATTGTTTTGAAAAAATTGAACCTTCAAACCTTTTTGGCCTTCTATTTGAACCAAACTGTCTGAATTTGGTAAGTTGGTAACCATGCTTGGAAGGGATTATGTCTATTTGAGCTGTGCAAAACATGATTGTATGAATACTGAATGTATAGTAAAATTGTCATTCCAAGTGCCGTGATGATCACAACCATACATTTGAAAGAGGTGAACGTTGACCACTTTTGTTTGTCCATCAGTCTGATGATGAAAAGCAATAAAACAGTCTAGTAATGTACCTAGAAAATCCCATAAGCATTTCTAGAATAGTTTAACAACCTGGAGTCATGATCAGTTTGGTATGCCCAAGTGAACCCGTAAATGGGAAAGATGAGTTGCATTGTGTTGGCAACATTGAAATTCTTCTTGCATGCAACCATGAGAGCCATCTTGGAGAACTTATCAACCATGACAGATGTAGTCATTCTGTACCTTTTTACATGCAAACTAGAGAGAAAGTACATGCTGATGGATTTCCAAGGTCTAGAAGGTACTAAGAATGACACACAGAGTATAAGCTTCTAGTTTGACAATATTGCAAGGTACACAGGACTCAAGTGGGTATCTATTTCACGGTGCATGTGTGGCTAGTTGATCTGAATTCCATTGGGTAATTCAGAGGGGACAACACGCAAATGTGAAATTTTGCGTTATGAAAGAAAAAAAGAATTTAAACAAGAACAATTTGAAGTTGCAATAAGAAATGGGCACTGTATACGAGTGCGATCTTTGTGAGAGAGATGTTTGCCTTCTGAACTCTGTCTAATTACATTCGAACCCACCTTACTTATTTCAAGTGGAAGATGAAGGGTTGCTATTGTCACATGTGAAAAACAGTAAAAAATCATTAATGCCTCGAAAATGCATGGGACAAAAATCATTAATGCCTCGAAAATCCAAATTTTGACCGAATTGTCTAATAGGATCGCTCCTTCCCTGTTAAGAGAGGCAATGGGCCCCATTGCATCCATTGTGGGACTAGATGAGGAAACTTGTGCAAGGCAGGGCAGTCACATTTTTGTGTTGCCCCCTCTGAATTATCCGTTGGAATTCAGATCACTAGTAGAAGTGTTGTTGTAGCATTGCAAGGGTCTTTTTGACGCCAAAGTATCCAGTTGTTTTTAAGTGTGCCTCCTAGATGAGTCGTTGATGGGGCATCCCAAATGGAACATTCAGATTCTTTAAGTTGTAAAGAAGACCATCAGTAGCGATCTAAGATGGTATTGCCTTCCACAAGCTGTTGGTCTCTTTGTGCAAAATAGCAATCATTAGAATCATAGTTACAACAATCCCAATTTAATTCCGATCCGATCCGATTTTTTCCTATTCAGTAGGGTTGCTGATTCAAATTGCATCAGAATCCCGATTTTTGCCGATTTTTTCCAAAAAAAAATGATATGCATGAAAAGAGCTTTTTTTTCAATGAAAAATTGCATTTTCTTCTTTTTTTTTGGCTGATTTTTCCTGATGTTTTTGCCGATTCCCTATATTTCCCAATTCTTTTACCATGCCGATTTTGATCCGATTCCGATTTTCGCAACTATGATTAGAATGAAGAGTGCTCCACACATTCAAGTTGTGACCATGGGTGTTAAAGCACTGTGATGAGTATTGTGACAAGGGGTTTGGCGAGGAATCAATGACTTTGCCTTTTATCCGTGGTGGATCCCAAATGGCTCGTTCACACATCCTTTCCAACAAAATCTAAATAATAAAATGGATCTTGCTCCATGCATAAAAACAAAGGGAAACACAACTAAAATTTGCAAAAAAATAGCACAATGAAGTAAACAGTCATTGGCAATGAAATCTAATACATCAGAAGTAGCAGGAATGCAAGGATTTAAATGGGGAAAATCCTCTAAAAGAAGAAAACCCATGAAAAGGTGCTGCCACAGCTTATATTGCTGAATGCAATGGGAGTACAATGTGCATGAATTGGAACAAAGTCTCTCTTGGACAATGAGAACACAAACAGTTTATACAACCCAAAACTCCCACAAACTCTTGCCAATCACTAGAAAATGCAGCAACATCCCCAATTTATGATTTTCTAGCAATGGTAAAAGAAAGAGGGGCATGGAAGGTCAAATGTCATGCCCTTTACTTTTCAACTTCTCCTCCAGCGACCTTTCATTTGGTGTCTTTCTTCATGTCCAAAAATGACTTTGTTTATTTGACCCATCCTTCAATCCTAATCAAACTTTCTAAATGAGAGGCTTTAGGTCCCTCAAAAGCTCATTGAAAATAACAAAATTGGCATAATGCTTAGGTCAAAAACATGGACAAATTTATGTATCCTTGTAGGTAATGTCAAACTGACCACAAAATTGTTTACAGGGCTATTATTATAACCGTGCTTAAACTAGATGTAGAGCATGATGTCAAAATTGTGTTTCTTCCTATGTACAACAATTACTACTAGTGCAACAACAAATGCCTCCTATGAAATGGCGAAACTGACAACAAATAACAATATCATGCAACCTTGACTTGGTCTTCCAAACTTGCCCAAAACTTTATCATCCTCCATTGGACAATAGATCCATATGCCCAAATACTGTCCCTTTGCTTGGGTTGAATATGCCACACAACAAAAGAGATGATATGCCCATAACAAAATGGATGATACACTAATCTACCAGCAACGTAATACTAATGTGCCATGAAGTGCTTCTTTTTCAACTGTAGTCTTTCAACATGGAGATTCTTTAACAAAGAGAACAATGAGAGTACAACAGGTTTGAGCGGATAGATAGTCTCCTTCCAAACTGAGAGTACCAAAATAACCGAAACAACCACAAATACTCTAGATTTTCAATGCCAATCTTCGTCAAAACCAACACAAATTGATTACAACCAACACGGTGAAATGGATGACCGACATGAACTAATCTTCCATGGAAAATGCATCCCATGTCTTCTCCTTGTTTGGTAAAATGACAATACAATGCACTAGAAGTGTGAATGTCAAGTGCAAAAGTCTTTTGTTGGCCATTATGATTACATGAAGATAAATGTCAAGATCTTATCCAAACTAGATGAGATAATTCTATTAATGTCCATAGATGGCCAAAGTAGGGACTCATAGAAAAGAGCTGTTACAAATTACAATGCATTGTAGTGACCACAAAGTACATTGAAAATAAGCTAAATTAGAGTAAAGAATATAGTGTAAACTACTCTAAAGTGGAACAATTGTATGGCATAAAATTACAGCCTCAAGGGTTACACAAAATGGATAAATCCTAACATGCTAAAAGTAATGATTAAGAGAGCTAGAAGTTGAGATACAACAAAGATAGAAATGAGCTCCAATGGATCCAAGTGCCAACAATAATCTATAGTGGGATGTAAAGTAAAAGCATAGTCATTATAAAATGACCAACACAGGACCTAATGATGCTCCTAGGCGAATGGCCAGGACTAAGAGAGCTTGGTTGGATAATCTTGGGAGGACATGGAGGTCGACCCCTCAAGACTCTTCTAGATCCATGGGTATGGAACCAATAGAGGAGGACAAGAAACTAGTAACTTGCGCTTGTCTACAACTCGGTTTTTGAGAGGTGACTGAAACCCGACTACAATCTTGTCCTGTTGCAAAAGAAATTGAAGCCTTAGAAGCCACTCTTGTATGCAAACAAGGGTGTAGAGATCTGTCATTAACATTTTGGATAGTTGTAGCTTCCAACGAGTGCTTATTACTCTTGGCTGTAGAGATAGGGTGAAAGAATGAGGTGATTAGTCGAGAAGTAGTCTGTCTCCCCTGTAATAACTGGTGTTGAAGAGTGATAGCAAGGTAAAGAGCCAAGGATCTTTGGTTAGGATAGTTGAAAAAAGTGGCAAGCAATTCACTTGTCTCTATACAAGCAATTGTACCTCCCTCGAATCTCATAATAAATAGGACACCTCAAGATGAAATGTTCTTCAATCTCCACCTCCCTAAAAGAGCAAAGACGACATACCCTATCCTCTTGAGGAAAATGGTGGTCTGTCTCCACCAGCCACTGATGTGAGCTTGCTCTCTGCATGCTAGATTGAACTAATATTTATAAGAAATGGTGGACAACTTGCTAGTCTTTCTACATATCTGAAAATGGATTTGTTCTGTTTGACTCATCATTCTTGTTTAGTCTTCCTGCCTCTTGTGACTCTTGATCACGAATTGGAAATGTTGCAGGTAAGTTTTGAATAGAGAAATCGTCAAGTGTGATTTGTGCCTGTGACTACAATTCAACAAATGGATGAAGAGGGTTCTACTCTCCCCAACCTCTGGATCTTGGGCCGACTCCCTTTTAATTTTTCTGAAAACGTAAAAAGAAACTAATTTAATTGTGTATAAAATCAGTTCTAATCTAAGTCCATGAAAAGTAAATCTAATCTACTTTGTGAGGAAAAAGGTGAGAGAAAGAAAATAAGAAAAGCAGAAATATGGCCGAAGTTGTAGTGAGGTTCAAGGTTGGTGCAATTAGCAATTCCAATAGGTACTGAATAACTTCGCTATGATCAGATCTCCAAAGTAATCAGCAATATCATAGAGAAAGGACTAATAGAGGGAAAAGGAGCAAAGCTACTAGTCCCGCGCATTCATAAATTAAAGGTCATAGACACAACATTCATGAATGTCAAGCACAATTCTTTGCTTTATTGATCTCAAAGTGTTAAGTACAATGATCTCCAAAGAGTAGCTCTAGTATGTTGGGTAGCCAAAAGACCCTTACAATGAGAATCATTCTCTTATTTATACTTAAAAAGTAAAACCCTAGTCTCTTTTTGGATATAGACTAGCAGTTCAAAATTTCATAGGGGCTCATCATCCTTATCCATGATGGCAAAAAGAGATGCACAAATTGGAGTGAGGCGCACAAGGTTGAAAGCGGGGCACTTTGGGAGGCAGGGCGTGTCAGTTGCTCCAAGCAAGGCACTCCAAAAAGTGGTGGGAGCGTGGTGCTTCAAGTGGGGCAATTTGGGAGCAAGGTGCTCTAAACAGGTTGTTATGAGTAGGGCACTTTGAGCGAAGCAGAGCTCACCCAGAGCGGAGCAGAGTGGGGTGCACTGGATGAGGTGGGGCTCACCTAGAGTAGAGCAAAGTGGGGCACACTACTTCCAGACATTGCCAATTTTCATTGATTTCTGCCCTGCTTTATCTTCCGCCTTAAACTTGTGTGATAGATCTCCATTCAGAGCATGATGGTAGTAGCAAGCTACTATAGTAAGCTATTTGCTTCATGTGGAATGCATTATCCAGATTGTTCTATGTACACAAAATTAAATGGGCTTATGTTCTAAATGAATCACAGTTTCCTTATGCATGATAAAATATCATCACTATCGAATTGCTTGCAAAATTGCTTAGATCTCCTCCTCATACGTAGAATAGCATTGCACAGTGTTGTTGAATGTCTCAAAATGTTTGGCGTCTAGATGTCTAGGTTGCTTGGTCATGATGCCAAGTGCATAGTTAAATGCATCAATCTCAATCTGGAATATTGAGTGATGTGAGGCATGAGCGTTGAACAAAGTCATGGTTTCAGGTCTTCAAAAGCATATATTGAGCACTTGTTGATTGGAATGGAAGTTTCTTGTGTCTGATGTTCAAAGTTGAGGAATTTTGCAGGAATCCAAGGACAAACCATCGATAGAAATTTGCTAATCCAAAGGAAAATTTTGAGCTTAGTCAAGATAATTCGGAATAGGCAAGTCTTACATGACCTAGATATGATTTAGGTTAACATGAAACTCTATGTAGCTGATGGCATAGCCTAGATACTTGATCTTTGAAACTCCAAAGGTACACTAGTTCAAGTTGGATTGCAAATTGTGTTGGTACAAGGTTTCTTAGATGTGTCGAACATGTTCAATATGCTCTTCCCATGTCTTAATGTCAATGAGGATGTCACCTAAGTAGATAGTGGCAAAAAATTCAATGAACAACCACCAAATATCATTTTTCAGGTACATGAAAGTTGCAAGCACATTGGTTAGACCAAATGGCATAACCAACCACTTATACAATCCCTTCTTAGTCTTGAAAGTTATTTTCAAGATATCATTGGGATTGGTGGGTACCTAATGATGACTTGAGGTCGGTTTTAGTAAGTATTGTGCACTTTGGAGCTGCTCTAGAAGACCATCTCTACATGACAAGGTATACCAATTCTTCAGTGTAACTGGGTTCTCGCACCCACTTGGCTGGGTTCGTGCACCCGCACCCACACCGGGTTCGCGGGTTCACAATCGGCTACGGCTGGGCCGAACCCGATCCGAACCCTGTCAGTCAGGGTTCAGCTTTGACTGAACCCTGTTAGTCAGGGTTCAGCAAAGCCGAACCCTGTGGTCAGTCAGGGTTCACCCAGCAGAACCCAACCCAGTTTGGGCATTAACATAGGAAAAAAAACGTTTTTTTTTTTATTATTATTATTTTTAAGGTGGGCCCGACCACACCCAGCCCATACGGGCTAAAAAAAATTACAGACCATCATTCATCGGAGGTGGAATGCCCTCAACTCACCACTTCACATGGCAGATTATGCTCTTAACCCGAAGTGGTATGATGTAGAAAAAACAAAAAGAGGGCACCAAATCAGGATCCAAAGGTGACTGCAGGGTTTCTACAGGCAGTCAAGGACATATATGGCATTGGACAGGAGGCACCAAAGATTAGAGAGCAGTTTGCGTCTTTTGTTTGGGCACGGGGTACATTCCAGTCTATTGAGGCCTTATATGACAGGAGTTTGAAGAACCCCATATTTTGGTGGACATTGCACGGACATGGGACGCCACAGTTGCAACAACTAGCATGTTGTTTGTTGTCTCAGGTGGCCAGTTCCTCAGCTTGTGAGAGGAATTGGAGTACATATGGATTTATCCATTTAGCGAGGAGAGGTCGATTAGAGGCGAGTAGGGTAGAGAACCTCGTGTATGTCCTTAGTACTCTTGGACTCATGTCTCGTAGGGACAAGGGTTATACAGAGGGTCCTTTTGCACGTTGGGATGCAATTCCTGATGACACCAGAGATGATAGTAGGTGTGATGGCTTTTTAGATCTACCACCACCGGATCCACAAGAGGAGGGCCTAGAAGATGATAATGAGGAATATTACGAATGAGAGTCAAATATCAGATAGTTGATGTTATCTTTGTACATGTCCACTACTATATAG
This sequence comes from Wollemia nobilis, assembly GCA_028583015.1. NCBI lineage: Eukaryota > Viridiplantae > Streptophyta > Pinopsida > Araucariales > Araucariaceae > Wollemia > Wollemia nobilis. The sequence goes on along the minus strand of JAQPPZ010017206.1, from coordinate 2,994,949 downwards.
TATATTGTTATCTCTTGACTCTTTATTGTGAGACAAGCAAAGTCTCCCCAAGATCGAAGAATGCTCCACAAGATCAATCACACACAAAAAAGGAAAAAACCACAACACCAATATTAAGTGGTAAAACCCTACTTCAAATGAAGAAGGGAAACATCCACTATGAAGCTCACTATATTACTCATTTGATTCAACAATACAAGAATGCTTCAATGTTATGCAACAATATGCATCAACATGATATTACAACACAAGTCAATATGACAAGATATATGATAAGATCTGATAATATGTAGTAGAAAACACCCCTATTTAAAGAGAAGCTTTTCTACTACAACCCTAAATCTTATCACAATCTAATCTTATCACAATCTATCAAATATTAGAAAGTGCTTTAGTTACTTTCTAATTTTATCACAATCTAATATTTGAGATATGTGATAAGTGGCATCTATCAAATATTAGAAAGTGATTAGTTACTTTCTAATATTTGCTAGAAAAGGGAAATAACTTTTTCCCAAGAAATTAAATATTCCTAGCACCCTTAATTTATTTATTAATTGGGTGGGAATATTTTACATAAGATAGAATTATATTCTAATTCAAATATTATTCTTTTTTTTTTTTTTAAGCGAAAAACCCCTTGCGGGGCCACCTTGTTCTAAGAGACCACGAACAGGGGTTCTACACCGTCAAATTCACCTGGGGGTCGCACCCAGCCCTGCCCGCACCAACATTATCAATTGGATTTTGGGTACCCAATTCAGCTTTTTGGTAGGGTGGAGATTCGAACCTGGGACCTCCCTTGGAGGATTGCCCTCTCCTCTCCAACTCACCTACAACACCTAGGTAATATTATTCTTTACTTTATATTTTAGTCTAAGAATAATTTACACAATGTTGCATTACATATTCCAACATTTATGACTTGACATCCTGTCATTTGTTTACATGAATATGAAATATCATATATCAATATGCTTTTATGATGCCATATTTAAATATTTATTATTTTGTAGTGTGTATGAATGATTTATTTTATTTCACAATGTGTATGATTTATCATTTATTTAATTATTTCACAATGTGCATATTTATTTTTATTTTTTATTTTTTATTTTTTTCAATAATATATATATATATATATATATATATATATATATATATATATTTATTTATTTATTTGAATTAAAAAATAGCCGCACTCGAACCCGGCGAACCCTATTTTTTTACAGTGGCCGCACCCACACCCGCACCCCCGATTCCCGTCGGACCCACACCCCCGCACCTGGTAACCTTGCAATTCTTCATAGTGATCTTACCAGGGACCATCTATGTAGAGTTACCAAGTTCCATCCTTCATTGGTGTTAGAACAAATAGATTGCTGCATGAGAAGATCTTGAATGAATCTTCCCTTGATTGCTAAGTTTATGGATTTGGTGTCGAATCTCATTATTCTTCCAAACTAATCAATGGTACAATGGACCATTTGGAAGTGGGGAGCCTATTACTAGAGCAATTTGATGGTTCACAAAACAATGAAGAGGGACTCACTTTGGATCTTGAAAGACGTACAATCGCAATAGAGCATCCATTTGGAGTGATTGTGTAGGAGTGACTAGTGTGCTACCAAGGTATGCTTCTTGGCATTTGTAGGTACCTCAGAATAGACCATGAGGGAAATATGGATTTTTGTGCATGTGAGATCAAATTATTTTTTTTGCTTCTTGGAATGTGTGCCACACAGGTCTTTGGTACGCTCTGGAATATGCTAGGTGATGTTTTTGATGGGCACACACCATTGCCATGGACAAGCTTGATAGACCACTTTGTGCATAGATGTATGGATTTCTACGGAAGAAATCATAGATCTCCTATGGTGTAACATTAGAAGTGACAATCATGCATGGGTGTGATGCCATACTTGAAGGTACACTAGTACTTGTCCTCAACTACCTTTCCTAGTTAACCATCCTAGTGAATAGGGTTGAGGGCGTGCTTTAGTTGTAAAGTCTAGGTGATTGATGGTGTCTTTTACAATGGTGTTTTTCTGACTCTTTGAGTTGACGATAACATGGAGAGGCTTGTCATTTACTCAACAAGTGGGAAACAAGCATTCTCATTTGATCATAAATAATTCTTAGAAATTGGCACATGTTGTAATTATGCACATGTTGCACATGAAATAAATTAGCACATGGTAATAGAACCTAGGTTTATGAACCATGGTTTTAGACCACCAAATTAGCACATAGGACATCCAATATTAAATACCACCTTATCTTGTACAAACATGCATATGTACAATATTAAATATCACCTTATCATGTAAAGGCATGGGAGATGCCTATAAAAACCTTGCATGTAGAATAATAAAATAAGCTTTCCGGGAGTCCACATCAGTTTAGTATCTGAAAAGGATGAGGACGAAAGGTTATAAGACGTTTTGGCAAACAGATCTAGCAACCAGAGGGGAGCAAAAGACTCAGGAGGTCAGATTTGGAAGCCAGAAGAGTGGAAGCACAGTTGGATCAGAGATTGCAGTAGCAAAAGTGAATCTCTTAGCATAGATCTAAGAAGCAAATTGCTTCTAGACTGTTGTAAAATCCTTCCATTGTAAAACTGAATGAATGAGGCAGCACACTATTTTCCCCGTTGGAGTTTTACCTCATTGAGAGTTTCTCTAGGAGAAAATTTGTATGTATGTTCCTATTTGTTTCAGTATTTACAATTTTCTTTTGCAACAATTAATTCCTAAAAAAACAATAATATAAAGATTTGTATTTGAGGATCCCAAACAACATAGTTGACAAGGGATTACGGATCATATTTTGGTATCAGAGCTTCATGTTTTCGATTCCATGGTAGTTTCCTTTCCTTACTGTTTGTACTAGGATCTGTTTTCTAGCCACTTTTGTTTTGTTTTTCCTTGCTATTTTTTTTTTCCAAGTGCGAAAACAGTCACTGTTTTTCAAGCATGAGGAGAATTACTGTTTTTCAAGTGTGAGGAGAACTGTTTTTCAAGCGTGAGAAGAAATTGGTTCCAAATTTTGGACTTGAAGATTCCTATAGTTGCATGTCACTAACTCGTTCCCGTATGAAAGGAGGGGATTTAGAAGAATGTCAACCAGAGATTGGTATGCGAAGGTGGAAAAAAAGAACTCAGATTGAAAATAGCTGGTGAAAGAGACCTAGAAACCAGATTCACACAACTAGAGGAATGTGTAGTAGAGTTGGTTGAAGACACTAGGGTTTTGCAGAACACCATGAACCAATTAATGGACATGATGGCTGAAAAGTTTGATATGAAACAAATGCCAAAAACCCCAAAAAGTGAGGAAAAGCGGAACCAAGAGGAAAGTTTAAGTGCCAGGGGTTCATTTGAATAAGAAGATAGTTCAAGTACAGTCCTAGTACTGTTCAAGGTGGAGGCAAAGATTGAGATCCCTTCTTTTGAAGGAGATGTAAATGCCGAAAAATTGAACCACTGGCTATGACAACTTGAAGTCTACTTGGATGACATACTCATATTCAGCCAAATATGAGAGGAGCATACGAGGCATCTGTAGCAAATACAACAAATTTTGAAGGAGAACAACTTCTTGTTGAAAATTCAAAAGTGTGAATTTGCTAGAACCTCTCTAACCTATTTGGGGCATGTGGTTGGAGGAGAGTTGAAAATTGATTTGATAAAGGTTGAGGCAATTTGCAAGTGGCCGAGACCATCCACAGTAACTGAAACGAGGAGTTTCATAGGTGCTGTCCAATATCTGAGGAAGTTCATTGTAGGATTCTCATCAATAGTAGCTCCATTGCACTCCATCACTGCTACAAGAAAAGACTTTCATTGGGGAAAAGCACAACAAAGGGCATTTGACACTCTAAAGGAGAAGATCAGCAGTGCACCGATGTTGGCTTTGCCAAACTTGCAACAACCATTTGAAATTGAAACAGATGCGAGTGAGTATGCTATGGGGGCAGTCCTGGTGCAAGGGAAGAGACTTGTCTATTATCACTCAGAATTGTTCAATGGGGTAGTCTTGAAATATCCGACCTATGATAAAGAACTTTATGCATTGGTTTAGTCTGTGAAGAAACGATGACACTATCTCCTCGGGAAAGAGATAATAATTCACATGAATCATCAACCCCTACAGTACTTACAATCCCAAAGTAAACTACAACAAGCAAGACACTTTAGGTGGATGGGATTTCTACAGTAGTTCCATCTCATCATAAAGTACAAGAAAGGTGTCACCAACAAGATTGCTGACATGCTTTCAAGGCCACCTATTCCCAAGGTAGCAGCCATTGGAGCAATCATGGAATTCCAACCTTTTGTGCATGAGTCTTACAAGGAAGAGTACCCATAGGGCCTAGAATTCACCGAGGTGTACCAAAGGCTGTTGAGCACTCCATATACTAATCCAGAGGAGACAATACATTTTCATCTCCAAGATGGGTTACTATACAGAGCAGATAACCTTTGCATATCAAAAGGAGGAAGAGTACAACTCAGCATAGAAGCCCACACTTCTAAGGTTGCAGGACAATTTAGTGTAGAGAAAACTTTGGCAAATCTCCAACTGTATGTCTATTGGCCAAAGATGCAGGAATAAGTAGCCAGTTACATTAGAGGGTGTGTACTCTGTAGCACAAGTAAACCAATTAATAGGAAGTTGGGATTGTATATGCCTCTACTAGTACCTAGCAGGCCATGGGAGAGTGTATCCATGGATTTTGTAGGAGGTTTACCATGAACTAAGCAAGGCCATGATTACTTGTTTGTGGTTGTGGATAGGTTCAACAAGATGTGCATACTTATTCCATGCAAGGAGTCTATCACTGTTTTTCTCATATGTATGGGTACATGTTAGATTGCCAACTTCTATTGTATCCGACAAGGACTCTAGGTTCTTGGGCAAGTTTTGGACCACATTATGGGAAAATATGGACACAAAATTGAAAAGAAGCACAACCTTCCATCCTCAGACTGATGGTCAAACTGAAGTAGTCAATCACACTTTAGTACAACTCTTGAGGGGATACCATAGGAAGCATCCAAAGTCATGGGATGAGCACATCACATATATACAACATGCATACAATAGAGCTTTCCATTCCTCCACTCAGAAATCTCCATTTGAAACCTGTTTTGGATATTTGCCTCTTTCACCACTAGATGTGATGTTTGACCAGTAGGAAAAGAAGGAACAACCAGAGCAAGGAGAGGAGGACAAAGCGATGAAGTTCATTGAGAGAGTGAGACAGATCCACCTAAAAGTGCAGAATAGTTGAAGGTCAATCAAACAAAATACAAGTCAAGGCATGACCAGCATTATGTTGACCACAACTTTAAGGTGGGAGACAGAGTTTGGTTGTATCTCAGTAAGGAACGATTGTAGGGCAATAGTAGACAGCTGAAACCGCTTAGGTATGTACCATTTGAGATCATAGAACAACTCAGTGAGAATGCTTTCTGGTTGACGTTACCTTCTTACATGTGAATGTATTCAATAGTCAATGTGGAGAATCTTCGGCTGTTTCAAACATCAATGATAGATGAGGAGTGTTGAGTGGTAATTTTGCCCAATTGCAAAACCACACTCACAGTTTGGATTTTGATTAGAAAACCCTCTCTTGCAAAGAGATAAAGATTTCTCCAAGGTTCCTTTTACTTAATGTGTGCATGTATGCTTGTATAAATGTGTCAAATAAGTGCTTGGAATACCTTAGTGCTTTGCAAAATAACTGTTAACAAGGGTCCTGTGTTGGTGTTACTTTATTATGCTATGCTATTATTGTTCATGAAACTTAAAAGAAGAGAAAATGTGATTGGCCCTCATATGACCACGATGTAGAAGCGAAATTCATTTTTATCTTGAAGTGTTTTAGATAAATTTTATCTTTTTTTGTTAAGAAAATTTTAACCAATTTTATCCTTTTATTGAACCTTGCCTTAAGCATGAAATAGAAGATTAAAATCTACCTTTAAAATGTGAATCTGAAAATGGTGAGTGGATTCATTTTATGTTGCTTTGAGCATGAAAGAAAGTAAATGTGCATGAGTGACTTTTAACATGTGATGGCCTTTTGAAATGCCGCATAAATTATTTCCCCTTTCATGAAATTGAGATTTTCATAAAGGGAAAATAACTTATTGCTTTAAAGGAAATAGCCTCATAAAATACCTTATAAATCATCCCCATTTGAATGAAATTGTAATTTTCATAAAGGGGAACTGATTTATTGCTTGCAAACCAAACGTAAAACCTGAAATTTAAATATGCTCTCGAAATATGAAAATATGTAAAACTGGAAATTGCGAAATTCCTTTTAAAACTGCAATTTTTATAATTTCGGATTTCTGTTAAAACGAAAACGTCTTTGCTTTAAATGGAACATTAAAACTTATTCTAGAGATCTGTGCACCTGTTTTTGGATTTTTATATTTTTTATTTTATTTTGAAGACATTAAAAAAATGAAAAGAAAACAGGGTTAGAAAATAAAAATAAAATAAAACGAAATAAACAAATGCTGCAACTTAGAAATTTTCCATAAAACCTGCAAATGTTAGTATCCTGCATGAAAACCTGCATTGAAGTGATCCATATTCATGCAATCTAGCCTTCAAAGAGGTGCGATCTTCTAAGGGAAAATGCAATATATTAAAGAAATCACACACAGATTAACCATTAGGATGCATAAAACCTGTAGAAACTTCAATATATTGGCACAAAATAGATTTTCAATAAGCTCAACAAATGCAGAATACAAACTTTCAATTGGCATTAATGGTGAAACTACAGTCCAGCGAGGTGGAAGGAAAATCTTCAAAACCAGTCCAGTGCCAACATCTCTGTCTTCATTTCTGCAACCATGTCCAAAAAGTTTCCAACCCCTGGCGATTGCCTTTCGATCCATTTTTAAAACCCTGTTGTGTCTTTTCGTTTTCCCTTTTATCTGTTGGCCCTACTGCCAACGCTTCCTTTTCTTTGGTAACCGAAATGCCAATCCCCCTCGAAACACTTTTCATCAAGCGTCTTATCCTGAACAATATTAAGTATCCTTTTAAATTATTAGGGGCATACAAACCATAGGCATCAACATGCACCAAAATGCCTTGAGCGCGTGGGAGGATGCATTGTTTTTACCTATCTCCTCTAATGTATTTTCTGGCCACCCATTTTATCCTGTATGGTGCGTTGCATAATAGTGCCATTTGGCATGTCTTATGGCTTTTGCATTATTACTCATTTGAAAGTCACACTGTAATATTGTTAATTGAGCTGCTAAAACCAAACGTAATAGAACCTGCTGGCTTCTGACGCAAAATTTCCAGTAACCCTCGGTGTTGATAATTTGCCGGTGTACCTGTCTGATTTCTATGTAACCGCCCATCTTTACCTAGGATAAATAAAGTTTTAATAACGCTTTCTGCGACACGCATCATTGCTCTGTTGCACTATCGTGCTGAGTCTTCATTGCTGTCTTCGTCTTCTAAGGTCCATGTATGCCATTTCCTCCTAGTCTTTATCCACCTAGGATCCATATTACCGTCGAAGTCTACGTCACACCCGCCCGGGTCTATCTCCCCGCGGAATCCGCTGTGATTTCCTATTAGAGATTACCGTGTGATTCAATCTGCCATGGCCAGATCACCATAACTGCCTCCTAATATGCACAAGCGCCTCAATTGTCGCTTTTTCATTCCCTTCGCTGCTGATTCCGTATACTACCCCAGTACCATCAGGTGATGGCCTCATTACATCTTCACTACACTTTACCATATATATCAATTCGCCTGAATTGCGTCTGAACTCCATGCTAAATGAGTGTGGATAAAATACGTTCCTGACTCCCCTACAACACAACAATCCACTTTCAGATGTTCTACGCTTAGTCTTGTTCGCCGTAGCTTGCCGTAGTGGAAAGTAGTGCGTTCATATTGCTGAGAGACCTACCATCCCAATGGCATATGAATAATCTAGATATACCAATGGGGTGCGTTCACATCCTTGTCTATCGAGTTATCTTCACCAAAGCCCTTTTAGATCTGCCAATAAACACAATCTGCTTCATCCTCGGCATTGAACGGCAAGTTTATGAAACTGATCTCTCCAGAACCAAATTCCACTGCTTCAATCGATCTCGGAAGTCCCATTTGCATGTGTTTCCACTGTACAGATGCCACTGTTCAAGTCCACTTGATCTCAATGTCTTCGATCGCCGATCTTGTCGTGATGCACTCTTGTCTGAGGGTCCACATCACTAGTCAGCCTTTGTGTATACGTCCACCTCGGCGTTGCCCGCTACTCGGCCATGAAACTAGGTGCCCGCTGTGTCAATGCCTGCGACACCGTCCGCAGTTAGTATTCTTGTCCAGACATAAATCAAAACAAAAGTTCCACTTCATGCTGTCACCGCTAACATCTTGCGTCTTCATTAGTGATATTGTTGACGACCCATCATTACTCCAATTCCGAACTACGTGGTTTCCTTCCGTTGTGTGCGATTATGCATATCCATTACAAAGTGGCTGTCTGAACATATCATCCACTTCAGGTCCGTTCTTATCCATAATGCTGTGTCAACAGTCCATGTTGTCACTCCGGATATCTAGATGTTCCAAGCTGTTCAATGTCACCACCCGCCCGCTTCTTCGGTGTGTGCCGCATCCCTGTTGCCAAATAGACGTCCATGCTATATGCGATATCCTCGTCGGTAACGTATTTTCCCAATGCGGTGGGCCCTGTCTGGTTGGTGCATGAAATTTAAACACCCTCGACCTCTTGTTCCTGTTGACAGTTTTGTCACATTTTGTCAAGGGGTAAAATTTTTGAAATGTTGTTCATTTTTGTGTTGAATTCTCCTTCTCCACGTTTTGTTTCCTTTGCTCTTTTGTCTTTTTATGGCACCTCGGTGCCACCAGTATCCGCCTTCTGGCAGCCCCATGTCCATTTCAGATGCATCGACAACTTCGCTGCCAAAAAACAGACACAGGGAAGCAGCTTCGTTGAGGAAAACAGAAAAAAGCCCAGTTCGAACTTGAAAATTTGCTAAGGCATGAGGGGCACTTCGCTCACAATACTGCCGAAGTTGCCACTTCGGGCAATATGGCTGCGAACCTCCCAATTTTTGGCTTTGTTGTAAAAGTTCCAAGGCAGCCAGGTTGCCTCGCCAGAAAAATTGCCGAAGTGCCACTTCGGCCCACTCCTCCAGCGAACCACCTTCAAATAGGCGCCAGTTCAGGCCTAAACCTAGCGAAGCAGTCACTTTGGGTGTAAACCTCACCGAACCTCCACTTCGGCCACAACATTGGCGAGGTTTCACTCGAATAAGTGGAAAAATATTCAAAGGCAACAGGGGCACTTCGCCCAGAGTTCGGCCGAACCAACACTTCGGGAATCAATTGTTGCGAAGTACCAATCCAGAGCGAAGTGCAGGTTTGAAAGATAGATGTTTTGCCACACTTCATCGTCAGCAGCCAACCACTTCGGGCAAACTTCCTGCCGAACTGCCACTTCGGGCCTCTTCTACAGCGAACCATCCATTCCCTGCGAAGTGGTAGAGCGAGGAGTTTGCTACTTCGGCCAGATCCTAATTAGGTGCCCACTTCGCCCAACCCTCCTTGCGAAGCTACTCCTTGGGCCCGATTTCAGCGAACCACCCCCAGTGAGGACATTTTTGACATGGGCAATTTTGTCTCCTCCCCAGACCTTCACTTCGGCTCGATTTCCTTGCGAAGCTACACTTCGGGGGCAAACTGGGCGAACCTCCCTCCAATTGCGATTCAGGCCAGATTTCCAGCGAAGCTCCCCCTAAGCCGCTCCTAACACCGGTGCTACTCCCGAGGGGCACGCATTCAAAAATGGGGTATGAATCCAAGACACTTTCGCGGCGCATAAATGCAAATTTTCCGCCTAAGGTGGCCCTGTAACCAATTGTAGTAATTAGATGGGAGGTTTCGTTTGCAAAAAGCGGCCGAGCGTCAATTTTGAGCCGCTCTAGCGTCCTTGTGCGTCTAGTTCATTAATGGCTCAGAGGGAGGGTCCTCTATAAAAACCCATGCATTGTAATGAAAAAAGGGGGGGAACATATTGCTAGAAAACTGCTGTATTTGAGACTTTTGCATCAATACTGAGGAATCTTGGCTTCAATTCTGTGTTTTCTTTGTATGACGCCTCTGGCAGGTATTTCTATACATTTCATTTATTTTTCTGATTGCTGTAATTCTGCTATTTGGATTTAGGCATTGGAGGATAGATGAACCTGGAATCCTTTTAGGGGATACATAGGGAAAATTAATGCAGTATTGATTTCTGTTCATTTTCTGTATTGATAGCTGTTGGGTTAAATATAGATGAGTTATTGTGCTGCTTGTTCTTTCCCACTGCACTATTAAGCTATTTACATTTCTTTCTGTACTCTTTTAATCTCTTTCCTGCACTCTTATCTTGAAAACCCCAAGTAGTTAGTATAGGAGCCGGCCTTCTCTGGAGATTGGCACGGGAGGCATCTCTTCCTCTCGGCCTTTCAAGGTTGGTCCGGGTCTAGGGCGCGTGTGCAAACCAAAACCCTTTCCTGTGGCAGATCCGTGACCAACAGTTTCTGGCACGCCCGGTGGGACCAGACAGTTTCACCTTGTGAACGGTACTGAGAACTGATGCTCGTCTCAGTGCTGTAAGTTCCGAGCATCTGGCGACTCTGTCCAACGCAGATACCTCCAAGTCTCAGAGACCGGTACTAAAATATCCGCGCCTTCATGCGTACGAGATGGAAAGTTAGGAACGCTGGAGAAGAAGCCGAGTTTTACGAGCTTGACATCGACGCCTTTGGAGAGCGTCCTAGGCTAGTCAGGCCGAATGTCTCTCTGAATGAAGGGTCATCACAAGAAGTGTTGTTGATGAGCAAGGTCTAACCTCAGATAGCACAACGACCAGCGTCCCTCCAAATCCTCCGAACTCTCCAGACCACCAAGGCGCCACGGTTTTGCCTGGCAATCAGTTAGGCGCTTCAAGTGCTCCTGTTCGGCCGAACCTGTTGCCCCCTCCTAATCAGCCAAATCCGAACGCAAATATGGCACAACCACCCCCACATCAGCAGCAACCTGCCGCTAGGCTGTTTCCAGCCTGGAATTCCGCAGGTCCGTTGAATCTAGCAGGGCAGGCCCAAATTCCGGCTGCTGCTTTAAAATCTATACCCACGTACGATGGTATTGGGAAAACAACCTATGAACACATCCAGGACATTGCTTCTCTGGCTGCACTTCACAACATCACAGAAGAGAATGTTATGGTTCGGCTGTTAGTTTTATCCCTCCGGGGAAAACTTCTCTATTGGTACAGATCCCTGCCACCCGACACTATCACCGGGTGGGATCAATTGGCGGGACAGTTAATGAGAGGATTTAATGAATCGGCGGACCCTTCCTCCCTACTGCATCAGTTCACGTCTATCCAAAGACACCCACAAGAGGAGATAGCTGATTTCAATGTCAGGTTCGCCCGGACTTGGCAAAGAGTACCCGCCGGCCTGCGGCCAACTGAGGAGCAAGCAACCTATTATTACCTCAGGGCTTTCAATTCTGATATCAGTATGGTTATCAGATTCTCCAACATCAACACCTTCCCCGAGCTGTATGAGTTGGCTCAAAAGGCGGAAACGGACCTGATCGCCATCGGTAAGCTCCCACCTAGAATGTCGACGCCGATATTCCTTGATTTTCCTCAGTTGCAGTACCCCAGCGTTTCCCACATACCAGATTCCGCCCTGGAATCCGAATCCCGCACCAACTGTCTCTCAATTTTCCGCTCCGCAGGTGCATTTCCCCGCGCCTCGAGTATCACAACTCCCGGCCCCTCCACAGTATCCAGCATTACCTCCGCCACCACAATATCCTGCGTTGCCTTCGGCTCCGCTGATAGCCCCATTACCGCCTCCAGCATTACCAGCACCTGTGGCTGCCGATGTGCAAGTCAAGCTGTTACAAGAGGTACAGTCCCTGAACTCCACTGTGAGGACACTGTCCAACGATATGGCTGTCATGAAAAAGAAACAAGCGCAGCAAGAGTTCCTGCCAAGAAGACCCTACCCTCCCCCGGCGCTCACAAAAGACCAAGCAGCTCATCCTGGCAGACCTCCTGCGAGGAATGCCGCTATTAATGAAGAGCCGAGTACCTCTGATTATGTGCACTGGTGTTCCACGTGCAATGACCCGCATGGGGAGGATACTTGTATGTTACATCAACACTACGCTCAAACGCTGGCAGGCAACACCTCTGGTGACCAAGTCAACATGATTAGGGAGGCGGATCATAATCTCGTGATCTCAGAAGAGGAGCAAGTCTCAATTCTTACCAAGAGTGGGAAAAAACCAATCGAGGTAGACGCAGCCCAAATGGGACCTCTGAAGGTGTATACTCGCCGCGAGAAGGAGCAGCCTCCGGCTAAGGCTCCTGATAAAATCCCCCAGCCACCGCCAGCAAAGGAGAAGTCCCAACAAGCTCCAACAGCTCAACCACCGGTTGAAACCAGGGAGCAAGCCAGGGAAAAGCTCAAGTACCCGTCATTAACAAAGCGGCAAAGGGTCGAAGCTACGCAGCAATATTGCACTAAGTATGAGGCCGTGAAAGAGCCAGAGGTGCCCACTACCACAACATACAACATTGTTGATGAGCTAAGGAAGACTCCTGCCAAGATCAGCCTCTATGATGCCCTGCAACTTCCAGGACAAGTGGACCTGTTACAAGAGTCACTGAAATCAGCAAAGGCAGGAAAGTCAACACAGCCTGTCCTAGCCCAGACCTTGCCCACTTCAGTTACAGGAAAAAACAGACCTTCCCCATTCTATCTGTCTCTTCAAATGGAAGGATGGATTGTTCACAACTGCATGATTGATTCCGTTGTGGCAACCACTGTCATGCCAAAGGCAGTTTGCGAGGAGATTGGCATGGAGTACACACGAAGCAGCCAGGGCGTTCTTCAGCTCGATGGCACTCCCGTGAAGACGGTTGGCGTCATCAAGGATATACCCATCCGACTGCACAAGGTACCTCAGATTGTAGTAATACAGGAGGTGGTAGTTGTCGACCTGGAACCATACTTTAGCATGTGCCTCTCAAGGGAGTTCACAGCTAAGCTAGGTGGCTATCTCTCTATGGATTACTCGCACCTAGAAGTTCCATTCAGAGGAAGGAAAGTCAAGATCTACAACGAGAAGCCCTCTACATTTCTCGTCGAGAAGATGGCCGAAGAGGAAGAACACGATGATTCAGTTCGCTTGATGACTGAGGAATCAGAACAGGTGGACCTAGTGGAGGAGTCTTTGGGAGAGCTATGTATGGAGGATGAATTTTCCTTGACTGATTTTAATGCTATGATCGAGACAGAGATGGGATGTTATTCCATCACTAAGCCCGAGAGGTCCACGGAGTCGGTGCAAGAGAGCAAGGACCCTGCCCCGAATGAGCTATGGAAGCTATTTTTCGATGGCGCCCGATGCAAAAATGGCGTCGGGGCAGGAGTACTCCTAGTTTCACCCTCCGGAGAACAAAAGGATTATTGTTACAGGCTTGCCTGGAGCTGTACTAACAATGCGGCAGAATATGAAGCTCTGTGCCTGGGATTGAAGAAGGCTGAGAAGCTGGGGATCAAACAACTCCAGATTTTTGGAGATTCAGAACTGGTCTGCAAGCAAATCACTAACAAGTGCATCTCCAAAAAGCACTATCTCAAGGCGTACCGTAACAGGGTATGGGACCTGCTGGAGTGTTTTGAATCACTGAATGTTCAATCCATCCCGCGAGAAAAGAACAGGCATGCGGATATCTTAGCGTCTATCGGGGCCAGATACTCCCCAACCGATGACATGATGCAGAAACCCAAGGCGGTGAGAACCATTTACAGGCCTTCTGTGCCTGATAAGGACACCCACTGGCAGGTGTTCGACAGTGACGAGCAGATCGTCAACTTTCTAGTCCAAGAAGCAGCCACCATTGAAGGTAGAAATCCTGATGACGAGGAATATGAAGGATTAATACAGTTGAAAAACAATCATGTCCCAAAAGGACTAATCACTCTGGAAAGCCTGTTTGATCAGAATGACAGGGCAATCTCTCACAGGATCAAAGTGGATGCAAGACAGTATCGGGACCTCGAACTTGAGCCAGGAAAGGTAATCAAAGTCGGAACGGATTGTACTCTGGAAGAGCTGGAGCAGATTCGGTCTTTATGCAAAAAATATCCAGACATCGTAGCATGGTGCTATCAGGACCTGAAGGGTTATGACCGAGAGGTCATCCAACATACAATTGAATTGCAAGAAGGGGTCAAGCCTTGCAGGTAGAAACAAAGGCCTGTTAACCCGAAGATAGAAGTCCTGATGAAGGCCGAACTCTTGAAGATGCTCGAAGCCAAAATTATCTACCCGATAAAGCATTCCTCCTGGGTTGCCAATTTGGTCCCTGTCAGAAAAAAGAACGAGGATATTCACCTGTGCGTCGACTTCCGCAACCTGAATCATGCCTCTTTAAAAGACCACTACCCGCTCTCGCAGATCGATCAGATCCTCCATGTAGTGGCAGGAGCACAACGCTTTTCCCTCTTGGACGGATTTTCGGGATATAATCAGATCTGGGTGAGAGACGAAGACCAATATAAGACATCATTCACCATCAAATGGGGGACGTTCGCCTATCAACGTATGCCATTCGGTTTGTCAAACGCGGGGGCCACGTTCCGGAGGGCCATGGACTTGGCGTTCAGCGAATTATTGAACAAAATCATCGTCATCTATTTAGATGACATGACTGTGTTTTCACATAGGAGAGAAGATCACGCCTCCCACCTGCAGCAGGTATTCGAAAGATGCCGGGAGTTCGGCATATCTATCAACCCGAAGAAGTCTGTCTTCGCGGTAAATGAAGGAAAACTGCTAGGCCATGTCATCTCAGAAAGGGGGCTTGTTGTTGACCCTGACAGAGCAGAGGCGCTCCTTAAGCTCTCGCTTCTAGTAAATAAGAAAGGGCTGCAATCGTTCTTCGGCCAGATCAACTTCGTAAGGAAATTTATCCCTGATTTCGCCCAAGTCATCAAGCCGATGGCCGAGCTCTTGAAGAAAAACGTTGAGTTCGTCTGGACAGAGGAAAGAAAGAAGGCATTTGAAGAAATTAAGGCTCGAATCGCCCAGGCACCTGTGCACCTGTGCTAGTTAACCCGGACTACTCCAAAGACTTCATTCTTTATGCAGTCGGAGAACTTAAAAGCTATGCAATAGTCTTAACACAAAAGGGAGACGACGACGAAGAACGCCCGATAGCTTTCTTAAACGAGGTGATTCAGCCTCATGAGGAAAAGTATAATTTCATCGAGCGTCAGGTTCATGCGGTTATGAGGTCCCTGAGGAAGTTCAGACACTTCGTTTCCCAAAGCAAAATGATGGTATATGTTATTCACCCGGACGTACGAAGTTTCATCATTCAGGGAGAGATGGGTAATAAGAGAGCCGGTTGGGTCAACAAAATACAAGAATTTGATATTGAGGTCCGACCCACCAAGCTGATTCGTGGCCGCGCATTGTGTCAGGAATTGGCAAGGAGTATTGCCGCCGAAGTGACGACATGCCAATGGGATGACCCGGTGGCAGAGGGCAACCTTGCCTATCAATCCGCAGGTGATGATGATTGGACAGATGAGATAATCCAATATTTCAGCACTGGGAGATGTCCAGATCACCTAAATGCCTCACAGAGAAGGAGGTTTAGATTGCAATCCCGCCGATATGTCCTGCGCCCGAGGGGCTGTTTTTTAAGAACATCGATGGTGTTCTCCTGAGATGCATCAGGGGAACTGAAAAGGGGAAAATCCTCGATGAATTCCATTCTGGAATGTTGGGAGGCCATTTTGCAGGAAGGCCTACAACCTTAAAAGTTATCAAGGCAGGCTACTATTGGCCCATTGTCTTTGCTGATGCTTTTGCAGTCTGCCGGAAGTGCGAGCAATGCCAGAGATTTGCTGGCCGGAGTAAAAACGCCCCGATGCCTCTCCAACCGATACAAGTCGAAGCACCCTTCCAGCAGTGGGGATTGGATTTTGTAGGGGTAATATCGCCGAATTCTTCAGCGGGGCACAAATTCATTTTGACCGCCACAGATTATTTTACCCGGTGGGCTGAAGCGGTGCCCACAAAGCATGCGGACCAGGAGACAATCATCACATTCTTGGAGAGTTTGATAACCCGCTTTGGGGTTCCAGAGGCGATCGTGACAGATAATGGCCCAGGATTCATAGGTGCCAAAATCAACGAATTTGCCTGCAAATATGGGATCTATCTTAAAGCTACATCTAACTACTACCCGCAGGGCAACGGGTTAGCAGAATCGACAAACAAGAATTTGGTGAAGATCCTAAAGAAGCTCCTGGAGAAGAACAAAAGAACCTGGCACCTGCTCTTGGATCAGGCACTGTGGGCTGATCGTATCTCTGTTAAAAAATCAATTAAGACTTCGTCGTATGCACTGGTCTATGGAAAAGAAGTTGTTCTGCCTACCCATGTTGAGATGCCAACACTCTGGATGCTAGATGACGAAAGAGGGGAGCTAGATCCCATGGATGCCCGACTAGCTCAGTTGCTGCAGCTTGAAGAGGACAGAGAGAAAGCTTATGAAGCTTTCATGAAGCACACTGAGACTACTCGGAATTGGTTTAAAAGGAAAGCCATTGCTCGCACCTTCCAAGTTGGAGACTTAGTGCTGAAATGGGATGCATGGAAGGCAAAGCCAGGAAATCACGACAAGTTCGATGCCTTCTGGGAAGGCCCATTTAAGATTTCCCGGGTTAACCAGGCCAACTCTTTCATCTTGCAAGATATGGCGGGTCATACTCTGCCCATCCCAGTCAACGACCTTCATCTGAAGGCTTTTCACCATTGAAAACGTACCATAAGGTTCCGCCCATGTATATAGTCTTCATCTCTTTTTTTTTTAGTTATGTTCGCATGTACATATTTGTTCCAAGTTTTTTTTAGAACCAGAAGCAGAACTACAGCTAGTTTGCAGCTTTCGTTGCAAGGTAAACGCGTTTTGGTCGATGTTGGCATTTTTGCCACATTGTGTTGATTGTTGATTGTTCCTGCATAAGATGTTGAAGTTCTCACTCCTTTACAGGTGTTGATGCAAAAAAAAGCCTAAGTCCGAAGACTGTCGCGATATCGTGACAAAAAGCAACATGGAGAGCATAGTTTCAAAACTGTCGCGATATCGCGACATGTCGCTTTATCGCGGGTCTGTTGAGGAGAGAGAAATCAAACGCAAAGGTGTCGCGAAATCGCGACCTGTCACAGTTTCGCGGCGCTAAAGGCAGAAAAGGGTTAAGCAGCAAAGTCGTCTCGATATCGCGACGTGTTGAAAATCGCGGTCAACGCAGTCAACGGCAGCAAGGGGGTAAAACCGTCGCGATATCGCGACGTGTTGGAAATCGCGGTCAAAGTGGTCAACGGAGGTAGCACAGCAAAACTGTCGCGAAATCGCGACATGTCGCGTTTTCGCGACTTACAATGGCCATGAAGCAGAGTAGGAGAAAAGGTCGCGAAATCGCGACATAACTAAGCAAAGGATGATGACAATCAATTTCGTCGCGATTTCGCGACAGAATAGTGAGCAAGACGCAATCTATTCCATGTATTTCTCAGTTATGCTCGTCTTTCTAATCTGCTGTTAGATTTCAATTCTGCATCTGAGTTTGAATATCGCAAATAAGAAAGTGAGTTCTGGAATGCAATCCTGAAGGTTGTCTATGCAAGGTCGTAAGTGGATTATGTTGTATTCTATTATTATATGTTGTTCATACGCTTGAGGTTAAATTCTTGCTGAGTTTCTTTCCCGATCATATAAATTTGGCCTTGGCCATATTTCCCATCTCTTTCCATGTATTTCCCGTTTCTTTCTGCACATTTATAATTCCTTTCCAGTAACTTTAGTCTTAATCAAGCTTAGATTTAGTAAGGGAACCAGCCCTCTCTGGAGATTGGTCTGGGAGACATTTCTTTCTCCCAACCTTTCAATGTTGGCCGGGTCTAGGGTGCATAGACATAGAAAATCCTTTCCTGTGGCAGATTCGTGACCAACAGTTTTTGGCACGCCCGGTGGGACAGACTGTTTCTGTCTCAGAAAGATCCCATAGTATTGAGGGTTTAATGTTCGCCTTCATGCCGTATAGTTAGAACATTTGGTGACTCTGCAGTACCCAGAAATCTCTGAACGTGGATGCAGTGAAAGCTGTACTTCATGATCACGAGATCAAAGTCCAAAAAAGTTGAAGATCTTGTTGAGTTTTTTGAACTTGACAGGACAAAAAGAGGTGAACACTCTAGGTTGGTTTCCCCATCGCTTGCATCATCCGCCATATCCACACAAATCCCTGGTATTGTTACTAGTTTTCCATCTTCTCGGTTACATACACTAGTCCCAATGGCCAAGTATCCTCCACCCCGACAGTTTTCAGCATGGAACAGCTCGGGGGCCTTGAATTTGCGAGGCTCAAAATCCAGTTCCCCATGCTGCTTTGAAAGCCTTGCCAACCTATGATGGTACAGGAAAGACTGCATACGAACATATTCATGATGTAGCTTCTCCGGCAGCCATTCACGATATAACGGATGAAGATGTGATGGTGAAGTTATTAGTGTTATCCTTGAGAGGAAAATTGTTGTACTGGTATCGATCTCTCGCAACCGGGCACTATTGCATCCCGGGATCAGCTAGGAGAATTGTTAGTGAAGAATTTTCATGAACAGGCTGACCCATTTTCATTGTTGCATCGGTTTAATGCAATCCAGAGGCACCCGCAGGAGGCAATAGCAGATTTCAATGTTCGTTTCACCGAAGCTGGCAGCGAGTGCCTGAAGGACTTCGCCCTACCCCCGAGCAAGCTACGTTTTACTACCTTCGAGCGTTCAATACAGACATTGGCTTGGCGATTAAGCAGTCCAATGTGATGACCTTCCCGAAACTGTTCGAGCAAGCACAAAAGGTGGAGGCAGACTTGATTGCAATCGGCAGGCTTCCCCCAAAGGTAGCAATGCCCATTTTACCTGATATTCCACAACATTTATATCCTAGTTCTTTTTCGCAATCTATGTCTTCTATGTACCCTGTTCCATCATGGAATTCCAGTGCACCTCAAATTGCACCTATCCCAGTTCCTCAACTGTCTACTTCAACAAATCCCTAGTTGCCTGCACCCAACATTCTGCCATTCCCTGCTTCCACTTCATTCCCAGCATTACCGGCACCACCAGCACCTTTGCCCTTACCAGCACCTCCTGCACCTGTAAATCCTGATCCTTATACAACACTCTTGCAAGAGGTAAAATCTGCCAATTCTGCAATAAGAGCAATGGGTAATAAGATCACGCTTATTGAAAGGAAGCAAGCTGAGCGAGATTTCCAGCCTAGGAGATTTCAACCTCCGCCGATTACTAGAGAACAAGCTGCTTCAACAAGCAAAGCACCCGAGAAGAACCTGACTATTTTGGCAAATGAAGATGCAGTCCTTGCTGAAAGAACATATTGGTGTTCGACATGCAATGATCCCCATGGAGAAGACACTTGCATGGTTCATTTGAATTATGTGCAGACATTGGCTGCTAGTTCTTCGGGAGGGCAAGTCAATATGATCTCTGAGGCAGGCCATAGCTTAATGATTCCATTGGAAGAGCAAGTTTCGGTTCTCACAAGGACTGGAAAGAAGCCTGTTACAGTAGATCCTGCTGAGCTAGAGCCATTAAAAGTGCCAACTGATTTGAAGAAACCAGTGAAGACTCCTGTGCCAGCATCAAAGCTCGATGCGCCTATTTTACCGAAAGATCCTGTTCAACACAGAGTACAAGAAAAAGCCGCAACTGCACAGGCAAGATCGAAAGTAGAGGAGCAAGCTAGAGAAAAGCTGAAGTACCCTTCATTGACAAAGAGGCTGAGAGTAGAAGCCACCCAACAGTATCGGAGCAGATATGATCACCCCATTGAAAAGAAGGAATCTGCTGCGGTTGCATACAACATTGTCGAAGAACTGAAGAAGACCCCAACTAAGGTTAGTCTTTACGATGCATTGCAATTGCCTGGGCAGGTAGATTTATTGCAAGAATCTTTAAAATCTGTGAAGGATAGTGAGAAAGGTCCTACCCAGACAATTTATGCTCAGGCCTTAACCACTTCTATCATCGGTAAAAATAGACCACCCCCGTTTTATCTATCACTCGCAAATAGAGGGTTGGATCGTGCATAACTGCATGATCGACTCTGGAGCCGCTACAACTGTCATGCCAAAGGCAGTTTGCGAAGTTATGGGTATGGAATACACACGAAGTAGCCCTGGAGTCTTGCAGTTAGATGGTACTCCTATGAAAATGGTGGGTGTAATCAAGGATGTCCCGATTGTTTTACACACTATGCCTCAGATTACAGTCATTCAAGAGATAGTTGTGGTCGATCTAGAACCGTATTTCAGTATGTGCTTATCCAGAGAGTTTACTGCAAAGTTGGGAGGTTACCTTGCACTGGATTATTCCCACTTGGAGATCCCTTTCAAAGGAAAAAGACTCCGGATTCATAATGAAAAACCTTCCTCTTTTCATATTGAAAGGTTGGATGAAGCAGGAAAGACCATGCAGTCTGTTAACATGCTAACCGAAGAGTTAGAGGGTTCTGATTTGATGAATGAGGTTTTAGACGAGCTTCAGTTGGAAGACGGGTTTTCCATGCTTGATTTCAATGCTATGCTGGAAACCAAAATCGGTTGTTATTCTATCACAAAGCCCGAGGATGGCGCAATGCAGGTATTCCTTAACCAAGATGATCAGAGCTCTATCACGGATCAACTATGGAAGTTATATTTTGATGGGGCAAGATGCAAAAACGGTGCAGGAGCAGGTATTGTTTTGATTTCTCCCTCTGGTTTACAAAGAACATATTCATACCGTCTTACTTGGAATTGTACTAACAATGCTGTCGAGTACGAAGCATTATGCCTAGGCTTGAAAAAGGCAAGAAAGTTGGGAATCGAACAGTTGCAGATTTTTGGTGATTCTGAGCTGATTGTAAACCAAGTAACAAACAGGTGTATTTCCAAGCAGCATTATCTCAAAGCATACCGCAACCAAGTTTGGGACCTGTTTGAGTCTTTCACAGCTCTGAATATTCAAGCCATTTCTCGAGAGCTGAATAAGCATGCAGATCTTCTAGCATCTCTTGGAGCAAATTTTTCTCCCATTGAGCAGGTAGTCAAGAAGCCAAAGACAGTAAGGATGGTGTATAGGCCTAGTGTCCCAGACAAAGATACTTTCTGGCAAGTCTTCGAGAGTGATGAGCAAATTGTTAACTTTTTGATTCAAGAAGCTGCCACCATCAAAGGAAGAACCTTGGAGCACGAAGAAGCCGAAGGTCTAATTCAGTTGCGGAATAATCATATTCCGAAGGGTCTTATCACTCTAGAAAGTTTGTTTGATCAGCATGATCGGTCCAAGAAACATCGGATTGAGATTGATAAGAAAGAGTACATGGAGTTGCAGTTGGAACCCAATAAGGTCATTAAGATTGGGACTGATTCTACTCCTGATGAACTGCAAGAAATCAAGCAACTGTGTCAAGAATTTTTTGATATTGTGGCCTGGAGTTATGAGGATCTGAGGGGATATGATAAACAGATTGTTCAACATACTATTGAGTTGGAAGAAGGAGTCAGACCCTTCAGGCAAAAGCAGCGACCAGTGAATCCAAAGATTGAGACTCTCATGAGGGCCGAACTTGTGAAAATGCTGCAGGCCAAGATTATATACCCGGTTAAGCACTCGACTTGGGTTGCTAATCTGGTTCCGGTTCGAAAGAAAAATGGAGACATACGACTGTGTGTAGATTTTCGAAATCTGAACCGTGCATCTCTGAAAGATCACTATCCCTTGCCTCGTATTGATCAGATACTGCATGTTGTGGCTGGGGCTCAGCGTTTCTCATTGCTGGACGGATTCTCTGGATATAACCAGATTTGGGTTAGGGATGAGGACCAGTACAAGACAACATTTACAACTAAGTGGGGCACTTTTGCTTATCAATGAATGCCTTTTGGATTATCAAATGTTGGGGCCACATTCCAGAGAGCCATGGACATTGCATTTGAGGAGCTTTTGAACAAGATTATTGTTATTTATCTTGATGATATGACTGTCTTTTCACATAGACGGGAAGATCACTGTTCTCATCCGAGGCAAATCTTTGGAAAATGTAGAGAGTTTGGTATTTCCATTAATCCAAAGAAGTCGGTGTTTGCAGTGAAGGAAGGTAAACTCTTGGGGCATGTCATTTCAGAAGATGGTTTGGCAATTGATCCATCTCGAGTCGAAGCATTGAAGAAACTATCGCTCCTTGCCAATAAGAAAGAGCTGCAGTCTTTCTTTGGACAGATTAATTTTATCAGGAAGTTCATTTCTGATTTTGCCCAGGTTGTCAAGCCCATGACTGAGTTGTTGAAGAAGGATGCAGAATTTAAATGGACAACTCAGAGGAAGGAGGCATTCCAGGAAATTAAGGACAGAATAGCGCAGGCTCCTATATTAATTAATCCAGATTATTCAAAAGATTTCATTCTGTATGCAGTTGGGGAAGATGAAAGCTATGCCGCAGTACTCACACAGAAAGGAGATGATGGGAATGAAAGGCCCATTGCTTTCCTTAGTCAGGTTATCTTACCTCATGAGGCAAAATATAATTTCATTGAAAAATAGGTGTATGCTGTCATGAAGTCTCTTAAAAAATTCAAGCACTTCATATCTCAGAGTAGGACAATCATCTATGTTATACATCCCGATGTAAGGAATTTCATCATTCAGGGTGAGATGGGTGATAAACGCGCTGGTTGGGTCACCAAAATTCAAGAATTTGATGTTGAGATTCATCCGACCAAGCTAGTGCGGGGTAAAGCCTTATGCCAGCACTTAGCAAAGACTGCAGCATCTGGAATAGTTGATTATCAAGTAGATGATCTTGCTAGAGATAACAATCTGGTGAACCTCTTAGTGCAAGAACAAGATTGGGCAGATGACCTCATTGACTATTTCACAACTGGTAGATGCCCTTCACAGTTAAATGCCTCACAACGGAGAAGGTTTCGTCTGCAAGCTCTCAGGTATGTGTTGCTGCCCGAAGGATTGTTTTTCAAGAACATTGATGGCGTTCTTTTAAGGTGTGTCAAGGAATCAGAGAAGGCTAGACTCCTGGAGGAGTTTCATTCTGGCATATCAGGAGGACACTATGCAGGTAGACCAATGGCTTTAAAAATTATTCGGGCTGGTTACTATTGGCCAACCTTGTTCACGGATGCTTTCAGGATTGCCCAAGCATGTGACAAATGTCAAAGGTATACCGGAAGGGTTAGAAATGCATCATTGCCCCTGCATCCAATTCAGGTTGAAGCACCTTTTCAGCAGTGGGGATTGGACTTTATTGGGATTATTGATCCGAATTCTTCAGCTGGACACAAGTATATTTTGACAGCTACAGATTATTTTACGAGATGGTCTGAAGCTATTCCAACCAGGGTTGCAAATCAAAATGTGGTGATTTCTTTCATTGAAGGGCTGATTACACGTTTTGGCATTCCTGATGCTATCATCACAGACAATGGAACTCCGTTCATTGGAGCTGAGCTAGCTGAATTTGCAAATAAGTATGGTGTTTTTCTGAAGACATCCTCTAACTATTACCCTCAGGGAAATGGCTTGGCAGAGTCCACAAACAAGAATTTGCTACGGATTTTAAAGAGATCTTTGGGGGATAACAAGAGATCATGGCACCTTCTGTTGAATCAAGCTTTATGGGCAGATAGGATTTCAATCAAGAAGTCTATCAAGACTTCACCATACGCCCTGGTATATGGAAAAGAGGCAAGGTTGCCTGTTCATCTAGAATTGCCAATATTGCAGGAGTTGCAGGGATTTCAGGATGATGAAGCAGATGTAGATTCCATGGATATGCGGTTGGCTCAGTTGTTAGAGTTGGAAGAGCAACGTTCTTTGGCCTATGAGGAGTTTGCTAAGCATACACAAGTTATTTCAAAGTGGTTCCATAAAAATTCCACTGATCGTCCGCTTAAGGTGGGTGATTTGGTCCTGAAATGGAATGAAAAGAAAGCCAAGCCAGGGATGCACAAGAAGTTTGATGCTCTGTGGGAGGGTCCCTTCCGCATTGTCAGTTGGTGCAGCAAATTCGTTTCATCTGGAAGATTTGGATGGCAGCCCACTTCCTATTTCGGTGAACGGCTTTCATCTGAAAGCCTACACTCCATGAACTGTCAGTCCAGTGTCACCTTGTATATAGCAAAAAAAAAAAAAAAGAAAAAAGAAAAAGAAAAAGAAAAAAAAGTATTGTTTTCCTCTGTCAACTTCGGCTCTTTTTGCATGCGAGCCCGCAGGTACGTATTTCTTTCTTTTTTCTTCTTCCTTCCTAGCAGTTAGTGGCTTCCTCTCTATTTCTTCCCTTCCCCTCTTTATTCCCTTCTTCTCCTACTCCTTTTTCTTCTGCAAGTAATCAAGCCACTGCTGTTGTTTCTTTTTCCCTTCCTGCTATTCCCGTTTCTTCTTTTCCTTTTCTTCTAACTTCATTGTTGTTTTAGCATTTATCCATAGTTCATTTATCTCTTCCACTTCCATTCCATTATTCCATTCACTTCCATTTCCCTTTCATAGCAGCTGGTAGCACAGAAGCACTCTGTTACTGTATCTACCGCATCACTCCCTCCATTCCATTATTCCATCATTTATCATTTCCATTCCATAGTCCTCACTCCACTTATTTCATTCATTTCTGTTTTGCCACCCCTGGTGCTTTCATGGAGATTCTTTTACAGCACCTGGTCAGCTAAGCCAAATATAGATTCACTTGAGTTTTCAGTAATTCAGCAAGAGTTGTTGCAGCAGTCCGTCGAGATGTACCCCATCAGCCAGCTTTTTGTTCTCAGTTTTTCTTGACTCTGTTGCCCAATGGATTCAGGCCTGGGATTCGTGCATACAGCAGAACTGTATACCCCGCGAGCCGCCAAGAATGTTGGCATTTTTGCCACATTATGTTGATTATTGATTATTCATGCATAAGATGTTGAAGTTCTCACTCCTTTACAGGTTTTGATGCAAAAAAAGCCTAAGTCCGAAGACTGTCACGATATCACGACAAAAAGCAGCATGGAGAGCATAGTTTCAAAACCGTCGCGATATCGCGACATGTCGCTTTATCGCGGGTCTGTTGAGGAGAGAGAAATCAAACGCAAAGGTGTCACGAAATCGTGACCTGTCACAGTTTCACGACGCTAAAGGCAGAAAAGGGTTAAGCCGCAAAGTCATCGCGATATCGCGACGTGTTCCAAAATCATGGTCAACGCAGTCAATGGCAGCAAGGGGGTAAAACCGTCGCGATATCGCGACGTGTTGGATTTTCGTGGTCAAAGTGGTCAACGGAGGTAGCACAACAAAACTGTCGTGAAATCGCGACATGTCGCGTTTTTGCGACTTACAATGGCCATGAAGCAGAGTAGGAGAAAAGGTCACGAAATCGTGACATAACTAAGCAAAGGATGATGACAATCAATTTCGTCGCGATTTCGCGACAGAATAGTGAGCAAGACGCAAAAGGCGAAAGACGTCGCGATATCGCGACGTGTTGCGTGGTCGCGGCAGATTTGGAAAGAAAAGCTTAAGGCATGAAAGTCGTCGCGATTTCGTGACACTTTTGGAGATGAAGTCCAGCAACAAGGAAACGTCGCGATTTCGCGACATATTGGGGCGGAAGGACCAAGGAGACAGAACCTGTCACGATTTCGCGACATGATGGAGATTAACGAACCACTTGAGGCAAGAGTGTCATGTTTTCGCGGGTTAGAAGCAGGACCATACAGGGTGGATGAAAATTGTCACGAAATCGCGACATGTCGGATTTTCGTGACTTAGAAGAGAAGATTGAGCAGCGGGGAGATAGTGTAGCGATTTCGCGACTTGTTTAGTTTTCACGACCTAGAGATAAAACAAAGATGCCGATGGGAGAACGTAGCGAAAGCGCGACTTGTCTTGTTTTCGCGACGTATAAGTGAGACAAAGCCAAAAGAGAGAAAGGTGTAGCGAAATCGTGCCTTGTCGCGTTTTCGGTTGCGAAGAGAACAACATGGATGAAGAACGTCGCGAAATCGTGCCTTGTCACATTTTCATGAAAACAGAGCGGAGAAAGAGCATAATGGTACGGAACGTCGCGATTTCGCGACGCGTCGCGTTTTCGCGAGCTAAGGTAGCGAAGGAGACAAAGGAGCCGAATACGTCACGATTTCGTGACATGGTTGATTTTCGCGGTTCCAAAGTGACAAAGTGTACGGAGCAGAAGAATGTCACGATTTCGCGACCTGTCGCGTTTTCGCGACCTGTTACAGTTTCGCGCCAGAAAGCAGTTCAAACGGCCCGATGAAGTTTTGCGATTTCCAATGATTAAAAGCACTCCAGAATTAAATGTTTTGCTGCTTTCCAATGCGGGCAAGGTAGAAGAACGTGTCCAAGCCATCAGAATTAAAGACTTCCATTATTCAAAGCTGTTGTTCATGATTTTTCTAACGGTTCAAGCATGTTTCAAGAACGACCATTTAATGAAGACGACCGACTCCTCGTTTCATTCAATTTTTGGTTTCTCCGAGGCTGGTTTAAGGGGATCATTTCCTTGTTTCTGTTGCACATTTTGTAGATCTCGAGGAAGTTCGTTGCAAGTTTTTAATGTTGTAAAGAAGCAAGACTTCTATATAAATCAATGTAGATCTCAAAAAGAGGGATCGGGAGTTTGAGAGACATGTTGCATGAAAACATTCAAGTTCTTTGCGTAAATAAGAGATATTTGGCCTCTGATTTTGCAAGCGTCTTTCTAATGATTTCCTTCTATTTCATGCATTTCTCAGTTATGCTCGTCTTTCTAATCTGCTGTTAGATTTCAATTCTGCATCTGAGTTTGAATATCGCTAATAAGAAAGTGAGTTCTGGAATGCAATCCTGAAGGTTGTCTGCGCAAGGTCGTAAGTGGATTATGTTGTATTCTATTATTATATGTTGTTCATACGCTTGAGGTTAAATTCTTGCTGAGTTTCTTTCCCCGATCATATAAATTCGGCCTTAGGCATATTTCCCATCTCTTTCGTGTATTTCCCGTTTCTTTCTGCACATTTATAATTCCTTTCCAGTAACTTTAGTCTTAATCAAGCTTAGAATTAGTAAGGGAACCAGCCCTCTCTGGAGATTGGTCTGGGAGACATTTCTTTCTCCCGACCTTTCAATGTTGGCCGGGTCTAGGGTGCATAGACATAGAAAATCCTTTCCTGTGGCAGATTCGTGACCAACAGTCGAACAAAGCCGAGCTTCGCCCGATGCCTAAGGAAAAGGATGCACTTCGGCCAAATTCTAGCGAAGCAATCGCTGTCGGCAGATATGCAGCGAGGTTCACCTAATACCCGAAGCGGAGGTCAAGAGAAAGGGCGACCCCAATCGAGAAAAGTCTCCCTTCAATGACGAAGACGGGAAAATCATGAAGCTTCGCATCGTGGAGGCAGCGCTTCGCTATCCTTCGGACCCAAAACAAAGGTTCCCGCAGCCCTGAGCCAAAAGAAAGGAGTAAAGGGACGCTTCGCTCAATCGCCGGAAGCAGTTGGAGCTTCGCCAACCTTCGGGCCGAAGTGGTACTTCGGCCGTATCGCTCCGCGAAGCAACAGGGTTAAAAGGGTCAACGCGAAGTATGTCCACGGAAGTAAATTCAACGACCAAGCACTTCGCTCGCCCCGAGGTTTAGAACCCTCTTCGGGCGTAAAAATTGCCGAACCTTCGGTTTGCTCCGAATCGCGGCGAAGTGATATCATTCACACAAAACGCTAGGAAAGGTGCGAGGGCCCACTTCGGGCGCCTCAATGGCCGAAGTGGAGCTTTGCTCAACGTTCAGCCGAAGCGCCCAGTTAATAGCCGTAGAAGGGCGAACCATATTTAGAACGCGCCTTGGAACGCGTGCAAAATGGCTGCCCCTCTTAAATTCCCAAAGTGCGCAAGTTAATGGAAGGAGACGGTGCACATCCCAAGGGGAGTTAGTTAAGCTTAAAACTCGTGCCTTGGGGAATGATAACGAGGATATTTAAAATTTCAAGGCGGAGTGAGATCCCAAAGGTACTCCGGGCCTCGCAGACAGCGCTAAACCACCAACCAGGAAGCAATGCAATCCGCTTCGACCGATTTGGGCATTTATTTCCCGTAGGCGCCATTAATGGGGTGGCTCCGGCCCCCTGTTTATAAAAGAGGGATGCACCTCCAACATAAAATTGTTAACCTTCTCGCGAATTGCTCACTGGATTGCTGAGACTCTGTCGAGACTCTGTTAAAATTCTGCCAGCCAGCCCGTTGAGCGATTTTCGCCGTAGCACTTGTATTTACCTATAAGCCGTAATGGGGAAGAAGACTGTAGAAAAGAAAGACAAAGCGCCAAAGGAAGGAGGTTCGGAAAGGCCAAAGAAATCCAAGGAGGAAAGGAAACAAAAGCTAAAGAAAGCTGAGTCCGAGGTCCCTGCTGAGAAACAGATTATGGAGGAAGAAGAATCCGAGGAAGAGGGGCCGATTGACCCGCCCATTGACAGGTGGGAAGGCGTCAGAGATAGTGACCTCTCCAGAGGCATCATAGAGCTACGACGGATGATAGACGAGATGTTAGGCCGGGTATCCGCGGAGCACAGAAGGACCGTGGTGTACTACTCACAATTGTATTGGTATTTATGTACCCCGATGCACAGTTGTCCTGAGTTGATTTATGCCATCGCTCAAAATTATCACCCTCTGACCAGGCAGGTCCACGACTCTGCTGGGAGGAGTCTGTTTTCAATTTACCGCAATGACATCCAGGAAGCCTTCGCTCCTCGGCAGGGACCGCCCAAGGGATACACAGTCAGAAACATTAACATAAATGAACAGACGGGCAGGTATGTTCCCGCCCCGCATATGTTGCAATTCATGGAAGAGCAGTTGAAACAGGGGCCTCCAACCGGTAAGCTGCCCAAAATGCCGATGCCCCTGGAGAAGTTCAAGTACCCAGATGTCTATTCCATCCTAGCCTGGGTGGCAGGTTTGTCCACTGATGCCGCAGTATACCCATGGCAGGTCGCCCTCGCCGAATGTATTTCGCATGGGGAGTTCTACTCTCCCGACCCCGCGAGGCCGAATACCAACCCGGTATTCTTTGACTGGGTAGAATGGGTAGCCCGCACCCTGCACACGAGGCTGACAAATTTGAAAAGCGCAGGAACAAACAAGTACTTCAGGCCATGCTCTTTCTTGGTTTGGCTGTTCTTTTATTTATTTATTGAGTAAATACTTCTTATACATATACATATCCGTCGTGGGGATTGAACTCGGGTCACATCACCGATAATGCAAGTGGCGTCTTGGTTTGGCTGTTCTCTTATTATATGCACAACCAGTTTCCCCATATTGCTGTCAACTGTACAGACAAAAATGGAAGCCCGATGCCGGTCTATCAGTGGACCCCGGTTTTAGCGAAGACGAAGTCTTACTATGTCTTCAACCAGATGTTTCTGGGACGCGCCCTAGAGCTCGTGTGCGGCTCTTGTCCTCGGGTGCCCACATCATTAAGAGAGCGTAATTCATAGAAGGCTGGGCGATGTCTTCCAGCTGACCCAGGGGCTGGTAATTCGCATATTTGGGTTTACCGGTAAGCCCTTTCTTCTTCCATACTTTACCTCAGAATATTTGTTTGCATTGGAGGTCACTCGCCAGAGCGACTATACAGATCAAATTTACGGCCACGGCAGGAAATGGGGACACACTTTGTGATTTCCCCTTCAAAATGGGTGTCATCGAAGTCTTCGCCACCAAGTAGAACGCTTATCTTGCGGTGAAGCTTAGCGACTTCGGTCTACTAGAGATTCCCCAACGGTGGCAGTATGATCCCTTAGGGGTAATAAGGGACTTTCTCAGATTCAAGAACTTCCACGTCTTCCCACACCCTAAAATCGTAGAGCAACGCAACAATCCGACGGGGTGGGATCTCGAATGGCACATCGAGCGAATGCAGGCTTTACCCCCATGGCACGATTTCTATCCAATTGAAGTTGAGTATGTTCTAGCATGACACCCAGTCCCAGATCCTAGTTCAACATTCTGGAAGAAAATGAAAAAAAATTAAGGGGTGGTTTGAGGCAAAGCTGTCAGAATGGTGGATAATGAGGGTTCACCATCGAAAACAAAAGTTTGATACCTTTCTCCTCATAGATGGGCAATTTTCTAAGGTATTTGACGCCCACTATGACTCCTGGCAGCCTGTCTCATTCGCAGACTTTGTACCCCGAAGCGCCCTGGGCTCCGGCGAGAGCCCAAGGAGAATTGATGAAGTGTTTGACCATTCAGATGAAGAAGAGCAGCGGGGGAACAGTCGGAGGCGCAGCAGGAGCAGCATGTTGAATCAGTGGCAGAACCCAGCCACGCTGCCGAGGAAAAGGTGCAACCATTGGAGAAGAAGAAGAAAAGGAAGAAGGCTGCTGAGGTACAGATGCCTCCTCCACATCCGAAGCGACCTCGGACTAAATCGTCCGGTTCAGCCAGCGAGCGCCCCTCAGGAAGTCCCATTGACGCAGGCACCAATGAGGCTGCAACTGAACCTCTGCCGCAGAAGGAGACGGAAGTTGTCAATGTTGAAAGCGAAATTGTCAATATAGAAGACGACACCCCAGTGGAGGTGGACGCCAACGAACAGGGAGTAGAGGATTGCGGGACACAAGAAGGAGAGACCAGCCAGGACCCCGCCACACAGGACTTCACCTCCACAACTCTTTTCGAAGAGCACGAAGGTACGCGCCCTCCCTCTCCTTTTCACTTTGCTGAAATTCCACGTATAATAGCCCCGGCCGATAGGCCTTCAGTGTCTGCCCTGCCTCCCAGCAGCGAGCACCAATCGACCGCCCCTCTTGAAGTCTTGTAATCTTTGGTTGAAGAAACCCAGTTTGCTATTCCCTCCCAGTTCACCCGAGCCGTATTCGGTTTGTACGCTGTCTCCCCCAACGCTTTCGCCTCTTATGCATCACTTGGCCAGTGCGCCCCTAGCGAATCACCATCTTTTCACACCAATCCTACGGCTTCTGAATAGACCGGGGGTGATTCTTCACTCTCGGGTCCCAACAGCCTCGTCATGGCAATTCAACCTGTTAGCTCTCCCTTAGCCGCTGAAGCCCCCGTTGCCCCTGCCACCGATCCGTCTAGTGGGGCCTATCCCCATCAAAATTTGTACCTGTTCACACCCATGGCTGGAAATCCGACACCTTTGGATTCTGAGTTGGCACTGATTGAAGAACGCCCTCTAGCGGAGAGCCTGCTTCGGGCCCGACAAAGTACAGATAGGTGGCTCAAAGATGCTAAGAGGAAAAGAGCACGATCCCTGGCCAAAGTGGAGAAATGCGCCCTCTTTGATCCGCAGAGGATGAAGCTCCATAAAGTGAAAAAGGTGCCGAAGGTTCGAAAGCCTGTGGAGGAAATGGCACCTTCAGATTACACCTACCATGAAACCGTAAAGGACCTGGAGACACTTGATGTAGGGCATGAGACGGGGTCCATGCATGTAAAAATCGATTCGATATACCTCCACTCCAAGCACATCAATGAGCGCTGCTATGAAGCAAAAAATGCCAATATACGGTTGGAGGAAAATCTGGCAAAGACCCATGCCCAACTAGAGGATGCTCAGAAAGAATCTGAACAGATGAAGCAAGAAGTAGCGGCCCTCAAACAACAAGTAGCCGAACTCCAAAGCGCGGGCGAGCATCACCAAAAAGCACACGAAGAAGCAGAAGATAAAGCAAGGAAGCTGGAAGCACGAATCTAGATGCAGCAGCAGTTTGATGAGGAGGCGAGTATGGAGCTCTTCACCAGGGACAGGATTAAAAGCATACGCGCTCATCTGCTGAAGAACTTCAGGTCCAGAGCATCCAGCGCCTTATCTATCCTGTTGTATATCACGGAGGCCCAACGTGCATCTTCACAGGACGGGCTAGTTGTTGACGAAGTGATGAAAGAGATACGGCGCCGGCTTAATCTAGCCTTCGAGGCGCAAAGCATCAAGTATCAGGATTTGGAAGTTCCTGCCATGAGCCGGACTGCGAGAGACTGGTCCACTGTCCAATCTACCGTTCGCACCTTCTTCTCCAAGTTGAAAAAGGCTCAGAAGGCTAAGAGGTTGATGGACACCTTTGAGCAGGAGCAACGCACTTCCCTAGCGTATTTTCAGAATCTCTCGCGGTTAGGCTTCCCCGGATTCATAGACGATGGCGGGAACCTTCTGTCAAAGGAGGAGCTCAAGCCAGTATGGCTTGCTTTTGAAAGTGATACATCAAATATTGATAGATGGGTAGACTCGATTACAAAAGCGCAGGTGACAGACTTCATATTTAGATATTGCCAGATCGAAGCCTGCTTAACCGACTTGAGCGACAGGGCCAAGCACGCAGATATCAATCAAATTGAGTGATTCCGCGTTCTGGTAAAGGTTCTTCATGATCGTGAACCCTTCCAGGAAGGGGATTTGGCCCACATCCAGCTCACTTTGGAGCGCATTCGTGTGCGTCTCCCCCAACAGCAAGAACCAGAGCAGGAACAGGAACTAGATGAAGAAGGGGGAGAAGAAGGAGAAATAGCAGTAGGAGAATCCCCGAGAGGCGATGAGCAACCTGAAGCAGGGACCGGTGGTGACTCCGGGCCCAATGGATAAAGGCTGAGGGTCCATGCATCGAGGCGAGCTCAATACCCCGCGAGCCGCCAGGAATGTTGACAGTTCCGTCACATTTTGTCAAGGGGTAAAAATTTTGAAATGTTCATTTTTGTGTTGAATTCTCCTTCTCAACGTTTTTTTTCCTTTGCTCTTTTGTTTTTTTATGGCACCCCGATGCCGCTAGTATCCACCTTCCAGCAACCCCATGTCCATTTCAGATGTATCGATAACTTCGCTGCCAAAAAAACAAAAACAGGCACAGGGGAGCAGTTTCACTCGAAGCAGAGGCCAATCGGCAGTTTCGCCGAGGAAAACAGAAAAAAGCCCAGTTCGAACTTGAAAATTTGCTAAGGCATGAGGGGCACTTCGCTCACGATACTGCCGAAGTTGCCACTTCAGGCAGTACAACTGCGAACCTCCCGATTTTTGGCTTTGTTGTAAAAGTTACAAAGTAGCCAGGTTGCCTCGCCAGAAAAAATGCCAAAGTGCCACTTCGACCCACTCCTCCAGCGAACCACCTTCAAATAGGCGCCAGTTCGGGCCTAAACCCAGCGAAGCAATCACTTCGGGTGTAAACCTCACCGAACCTCCACTTCGGCCACAGCATTGGCGAGGTTTCACTCGAATAAGTGGAAAAGCATTCAAGGCAATAGGGGCACTTCACCCAGAGTTCGGCCGAACCAACACTTCGGGACTCAATTACTGCGAAGTACCAATCCAGAGCGAAGTGCAGGTTTGAAAGATAGATGTTTTGCCATACCTCATCGTCAGCAGCCAACCACTTCGGGCAAACTTCCTGGCGAACTGCCACTTCGGGCCTCTTCTACAGCGAACCATCCATTCCCTGTGAAGTGGTAGAGCGAGGAATTTGCTACTTCGGCCAGATCCTAATTAGGTGTCCACTTCGCCCAGCCCTCCTTGCGAAGCTACTCCTTGGGCCTGATTACAGCGAACCACCCCCAGTGAGGACATTTTTGGCATGGGCAATTTTGTCTCCTCCCCAGACCTTCACTTCGGCCCGATTTCCTTGCGAAGCTACATTTCGAGGGAAACTGGGCAAACCTCCCTCCAATTGCGATTCAGGCCAGATTTCCAGCGAAGCTCCCCCTAAGCTGCTCCTGACACCGATGCTACTCCCGAGGGGGCACGCATTCAAAAACGGGGTATGAATCCAAGACACTTTCGTGGCGCATAAATGCAAATTTTCTGCCTAAGCTGGCCTTGTAACCAATTGTAGTAATTAGATGGGAGGTTTCGTTTGCAAAAAGCGGCCGAGCGTCAATTTTGAGCCGCTCTAGCGTCCTTGTGCGTCTAGTTCATTAATGGCTCAGAGGGAGGGCCCTCTATAAAAACCCATATCTTGTAATGAAAAAGGGGGGGAACATATTGCTAGAAAACTGCTGTATTTGAAACTTTTGCATCAATACTGAGGAATCTTGGCTTCAATTCTGTGTTTTCTTTGTATGACGCCTCTGGCAGGTATTTCTGTACATTTCATTTATTTTTCTGATTTCCGTAATTCTGCTATTTGGAATTAGGCATTGGAGGATAGGTGAACCTGGAATCCTTTCAGGGGATACATAGGGAAAATTAATGCAGTATTGATTTCTGTTCATTTTCTATATTGACAGCTATTGGGTTAAATATAGATGAGTTATTGTGCTGCTTGTTCTTTCCCACTGCACTATTAAGCGATTTACATTTCTTTCTGTACTCTTGTAATCTCTTTCCTGGACTCTTATCTTGAAAACCCCAAGTAGTTAGTATAGGAGTCGACCTTCTCCGGAGATTGGCATGGGAGGCATCTCTTCCTCTTGGCCTTTCAAGGTTGGTCCGGGTCTAAACGCATGTGCAAACCAAAACCCTTTCCTGTGGCAGATCCGTGACCAACAGTTCCTTGCGCGTTATTGCATGTTTTATGCTAGACGATTGTCCATCGAATCAAATCCACGTCGAACTCGTGGTTCGATATCCATACAACCCATTTTGAAACAAATTACTTCAATAGACCATCTTCAAAATCTGATAATGGGCTTCACAACGTCTTCCCCTCCGTCATGTGTGTTCGTAATGACAAAATTGAAAGCTATCCGCTACCGTAATTCACGTTTGACATCGGCGTCTTCGCTGTTGCATATCCATGCCGCATCTCTGATTTACAGTTGGTCTATGTTAGCACGGTCTTCACTTTTCGAATCTCCCGGCATCGTCCACTAGGTGTACGTCTAAAGGCGTGTCCCTGTCGCTAGTTTCGGCAATTGTTGGTATTGTGTCCATGTAAGCGCTCACCGGCCGCGCCACGCGGACTGAATCTCCTTGCTTCCTTCAATAAGAAAACAAGGCACGCATTAAAATGAATATGGATATATCTATTGAAATCTACTTTAATAAATCACAAAAAGATTAAATGGAGGCGAAACGAACCTACAATGGCTATATAGCCAACATGAGGATAACACAAAAATTAAAATAAACACTAAAACCAAAACAAAGATTAAAATATTAACGTCAAGTTAAAAAAAAAACAAACAAAACTGAAATATTAAAATAAATCAAACTACGATATATATATATATATATATATATATAAGAACGTATGCATATATATCCTTTTTTATTTTATGTTTTATTTTTATTTTTATTTTTTTAAGCGAAAAACCTCTTGCGGGGCCGCCTTGGTCTGAGAGACCACGAACAGGGGGTTCTACACTGTCAAAGTCACCCGGGAGTCGCACCCGACCCTGCCCGCACGAACATTATCAATTGGATTTTGGATACCCAATTCAGCTTTTTGGTAGGGTGGAGATTTGAACCTGGGACCTTCCTTGGAGGATTGCCCTCTCCTCTCCAACTTACCTACAACACCTGGGTATGTTTTATTTATTTATTATATCTATAAATAAATAAATATATTGTTAGATTAAAAGGAAAATCAAATTAAGAAGCTTGGTAACTCCCACTAAAAAGAAACATCAATACTAATATTTAAAATCCAAAACCAAATATCAAACCTCTTAGCTTAACCAAAACACCTTTAGCAAAATCAAAAGAAAACAGAAATAACATATAAGCCTGTCGACATTGGACTTTGGCACCTAGCACAATCATCACTCCAAGAAAATCCAAATTCTCAAAAACTCAAAACAAAAAGGTGGGTCCCCAAGATTTGGGGATAGTTGTGGAATGGCCACAACAAGGAGGAAAACAAGGTTGTCCTATTGTCAGTTGAGGATTTTGCACCTAGTTCATTGGAGGAAAGCCTTGATCCTATAGAAATAGGTTTGCACCACTCACAACGAACAATAGGAATATTGGAAAGATGCTCGGAAAGGACATCTACCATCCAAAGCAGAATGGTATGATCGGAGAAGAATCGAGGATTTGTTCCCTCTACCTAATCTGTAGCTTTTGGGGACCAAAAGCCTCTCACTTGGAAGTTTCTCACATTTTCTCACCGCTATTCCCAAACTTGGCAATCCAAACGTCCTCCGAAATTTGCCAGGTGAGAACACTACTTGCACCTCCAACGTCTGCAACAGATTAGGTCCTCTCTTTGTTACTCCACTGTTGGAATACTCACCACCATGCTACACTAAGCACTAAGGTTTAGATAGGTGGTGAGGCACATTATTGCTCTCCAACGTTTCAACATAGTCAAGAGTGTTTGGATGAACTACCAAAGACTTTTGTTCTTCAACATTCAAAATCACTGTTAGTGTGAGTTTTATGATGGTTGCACCACTTCCTTGCTTGGACTCGCTCATCTCCGATGACCAGATATTTCAACTTTTGTTGCTTAGGCAATGTCTTTAGTGCTTTTATATTGCTGATAAGACCTTTGTACAAATAGCTATTATGTACGATCCTTGTGCCTAGCCTTGGGCTTCTCAATCTTGGTTGCAAACTAATAGGCTTGGGCCAAAGTATTGACTAGAAAAAATCCCGTCTTTGAGTAGATGTAGAAATGAGGACCATGGATGTACTTGAGCACATAATTCTTCTCCCCATCACTGATGCATAAATGAGCAAGTAATTTCCTTGAACTCTTCATTGTAGTTTTGGCAGATTGGCCACAACATTGGTGCAACTATTGGAAATGCATATACTCGTCCTTATATTGATTCAGGTATAATATCATGTGAGCATTACATTCATGAACTTTTGCAAATTATGGATGGAGTCCTAGTCTCTCTTGTTTTCCATCAACACAATACTGATTTAGATATATTGAGGGTGGAAAAGAGATCTTGTCTTCTCCAATCAAGCGGTTGGCTGCATAGTAGGCGTCCAATTATTGATTCCAGCTATTCATTGCCTCAATGATGATCTGGTCCTAGAACACTCGTATGTCAGTGTTGGTTTGCACATTCAACAAACTATTTTGCTGAAAAAGTGGAGTCAAAGAGCTCGATGCCAAACCTCATTAAAGCATTATGTCATAGAATTGACTGAACAAAGTAGTTTTATGTTCTTCTAGGGTGTCCTTGATCAGTTTTTGGATTTCTAGGTGGAGGTTGTAGAGGGCGTTGCAGATTCATCCATCTTGGCATGCGATCGATATTTGTCTAGGTACTCAATAAAGGAACTAGGTTGGGTACCTTCTTTTTGACGTTGCATGTAGGTTTGAGAAATTTTTTTTCGATGAAGCTTATTGAATGGCTCTCCCTCGATAGAATATGAGGCAAGACTGGAACGAGAATCTTATTGGATTCGAGCAAAAATCTACTTTGATACCAATTTGATTTGCATCATGGGGCCAAGGAGCTGATGTGGAGGACAACTCCCTAGTTCAACTTTTGGGCTAAAGATTTATGAATCAGAGTTGCACAACAAAATAAGGAGCAAAAGACATGTAGACTTGCTATTGCTTAGTGAACAGGGAAATGGTAAACGAGGTGATGTTGATCACCAAAAACAAGGAAATTAGAAATTGTTCAAAGAAAACAAAAACTTTATTTTTCACATTTGCACAATGGACCTTATAAGTGTTGAGGAATATTACATTATTTGGTACATGCTAATGTACCCCCATGGTACCTTCATGGTACAATTTTAAATATGTAATATATTAGGGTTGAGTCTATAGTTTAGAGTGTGATTTATATTTCCCCTTTTATGTAAGTGTCAATGTGCAAGAAATGCACAAGTGTCATGTAAGTTAGAGTGCAAGTGTAGGTTGAGAGAATGTGCACAAGTGTCTTGTATATAAGAGTGCAAATATGTAATGTGAGGATGTGCACAAGTGTTCTAGATTAGGAGTGCATGTAGAAGTGTAAGAGTCATGTGTGCAAGTGTCTTAGAGTCAAGTGTCCATATAGTATGCAAGTGGCAATATGATAAGCCAATAGTCATGAGACTTGGCATATGGAGAGCAATAGTCAAATTACATGAATAGTCACATTACTATGGCTATATTATAGAGACATTGCTTCATAGGAAAGTAGATCCAAGGAATCCAATTCATATATCTCATTATCTGGTTGTAAGATGAAGAGGTGTAATAAAGCTTGTATACAAATTTTTTAGTAATTAATATTGTAAGTTTTCTTCATGCATAGTTCATGAATGATTTAGGCTATTTACATTCATATTTCAGTATATAAATGAATGTTATTTTGTTTATTATATAAGCCTTGATATACATATTAATTTGCTCATATTTTCTACTAATTATTATACTATTTTGACCTTTAATATTGTGGTTATTTTATACTGGGACATGTGATATTTTGTGGTAGTAAGGCTTAAAAAACCAACAAGAAGGTAGAGATGTGGAATAGTAACGTTGGCAATAGTGTGAAAGTTTTTGTCTATTCTAGTACATGCCCTCAATTTTACTTGCTTTGTGTCCATGATTGGTAAATTGCCTACCTCTAACCCCAAACTTTGATTTCTAGATGTGTGTAATGAATTACTACTCTATAGATGGGCATATGCAATGGAAGGTGATAAAAACGTTGCAAAAAGATAAAATGGGTCATCTTCTAGCAATTACAAAAAGAATCTCGGATGATTCATGAACCATTCTCCCTTTGTCTTCCTTTGGCACTAGGGTTGGCACTTGCCAACGTTGGGCCTAGGTGATGGTGTTAAGTGCTAGTATTGTCGAATGAGAAAATGGCATCCCTTGGTGTCTAGCTCTAGCATTCAATGGTGTTTAACATTTGGAGCTCAGTGATTGGTTTTGGCATTTGGCATCTAACATTGGTGCTTGCACTATCACCTCCTGAAGTGTGCACACAAGCTACCCCAGTCACACTCCAATCACCATAACTGATTACATGCTTTGTAAAACATATCAATTTATGAAGATTGTAGACTATGAGCATCTTAACAATTTGGGGTGGAAATTTCTTCACGCGTGATAGCCGAGGTTACTAGAAGCATGGGTATAAGTAGAAGGGTCACCAACTAGGTAGCATATAGATGATGAAGACATTGATTTGCATCCCCTAAGACCGATAAGATATATTGGACATATGAAAGGAATCAAACCAATGTCAATCATGCCTTCAAGACATCATTTTTATATTTGAATATGATGGAAATAGAACTATCAAGATTATTTTGATTCTTGTAAACCAAACATCTCTGCATAGTGATGCTGTTAGAATTTCAAACGTAAAATTAGAGAAATGCCACAAAATTAATAAAAAACAAAAAGAATTCAAATGAAAACCTGATTTTTTGAAAATTGAAACACACATTTTGAATTTTAAAAAATATGAACTCAGAATAAAAACAAACAGAACTATAGAATCTGGATTGGGATGGCCATACAAAGTGTTGTAGCTACCTACTTTGCATGACCAAACCTGTTCAATCAATTGTGTTGCATCTTCTTTCAAGACCTCAAATGACCATTAAAAAATGGCCTTCAGATCACGCAATAATGTCATTTGAATTTTGAACACTCATATAAGCGACTAAAAGTCTAAAACACATTGCTCACTGCTATAACATTTGCCACAATACCTCAACCTCTTGGAAAAAAATATTTTTCTATGCACATAATTGTGGCAATGATAATTATTATGGCCTTTATCTTATGTGGTTGACTTTACTATTTTTTAGAAGTTGCCTCTCACCATTGACCAAGGCAACATAACCATCACCTTTAACCACTACATTGTTGGGATTTATTACATCATATGATGTGATAAGGTCAAAATCAGTTGAGTGGTTAGAACCACTCACATAGGAGTCTTGTGTTATTAGTTAGTTGTGATTTCCACCAATTATGGAAATCACATTGTTAGTGTCATATTATATGTAGTTGCTCTATATTGGGCAACAAAATTTGTATTTAAACAATTTTTATCAATGCAAATATCATCAAAGCATTTCACCAATAGTGTTATCAGAGTAGGAAATTGAAGGAAGAGCCAACTCTTCTTCAGATCCATTGGGTCTCCATACCTTTGTGAGGAAGAGCACTAGGCCTTCCTCTTGCTTCAACATAGAGGGATCCAAGGCACTCCATTAACAAACCACGATAGAGCATTGGACTCATGGTGAACAAATCTTGATTTAGCCCAATCTGGAATCAACACCCGTTTAATCATTGCTAGCCATCCAAAGCACACATAAAGCCACCTTGTTACATTTCTTGAAGGAGTAGAATTAATGTGCATAGATTTATTATTGTTTTAATTAAAGAGATTGGAAGTGAGAGTGAAAGTGTTGTTTGCTTCCTTGGTTGCCAACGTCAGTGCACTACAAAGGAGCTTGTGAGAATCTGAATGAGGAAAGCTTCATAAGTACAACGAGAGACTCCCCTTATAGACTTTTGGGCACGAAGTGATGCTAGAAATTGTATTAAGAGAATCTTCAAGTTTGGTAGTGGGCACATTTTCTTCTTTGTGACAAGACGGAGAGTCGGGAGGAAGAGTCCTTAGTTGTGTGCTACATGCATGAGTTCAGCCTTGAAGCTTCACATTTTTGGAGCTTCTTCTCTTTGGAATATAAGTCCTTTCTTATCTTCTTCACATAGAAGTCCTTGTAATTGTAGCTTCGGAATTTGGAGGGTTGCAAGCCTTTTAGTGGTTCCACGTTCGAATCCGGAGCCGAATTGTGAAAAGGTGCAGAATGGTCGAAGAGTTCACCACCGCCTGATGATCAATGCTCTTAAAACACCCATTGCTCAACACATGCATCTTATCACCCAAGTTGACGACGACAATGCTTTCAATAGGCTTCATTGTAAGCCATGATTTTCCATCATCTCTGGAGAACTAGAGGTCTCTCACTTGCTCCAAGGAAAAAGCACACCTTCATGGTCCATGCGTCATTTGCATTTTGAATATTCTCGTTCAAGACCTCGCAAATTCGCAGGGTGAGGTCGACTTTTTGGCCAAAGTCCTCCACCAGGAGGCTCGAACCTGACATCAAGTCTAAGTCAGCCTTGAGAAGATATTATTCTGGCATTTGTGTTGTCGGATTAATTCTCATATCATCAATCTTGGAATAATGTCTATCAATACAGTTGCCAGATTAGTTCTCATATCATCAATCTCGGAATAATATCTATCAAGACAGTTGCAACCTTTCCTTCACCCCCTTGCAAGATCTTGAAATACCCTCTTAAGAAACGGCTTGAGAACCAGAATAAAGTCCCCATAGTTATATTCAAAGCTTTGAGCCAGGCGACTCCTCTCTCCATTCAAGGCCTTGAGCATGGGAAATAATGGGTCATTCTCACTCTCAAAACTTCTATCAAACATCATCCTATACATAATAATCAGCTGCAGGCGTTGACATATAACTCCTCCCGAAGTGGAAGCCTTGATCCTTGTGAATAGACGTGTGTCCTTATTTAACAAGAGGATGTTTAGTGTGGCCGTAATTGTCACTGAAATTGTGTTTAATGCATTAAGTGGAAGCCCTTGCCACACTCGTCTGTGATTGGTTGTGCGCATCCCCAATCATAATTGTTGTGAACAGCAGTGTGTCCCTGTTTACAACTTTGATGTTGGATAGAGTGTCCCTATCCAATTGTGTTGTATGACCATGGATAGATGAGTTTGTCCTTGTCCTTGGTTAAGAGTCTAGTGAGGCCATTCCCACTGAAGAAGCATAGTGAGGCCATTCCCACTATTGCTTGTTGTGAATAGTTGAGTGTGTCCCTATTCATACCCTAAGTGTACTTGATGAACTATTGAGTGTGTCCTAGTTCATCATATGGTTATTTGTACTGTTGTTAGTATCCCTACCCATGTTTGGATAATGATGTATGAAGGGGGGAATGTTGGGATTTATCACATCATATGATGTGTTAAGGTCAAAATCAGTTTAGTGGTTAGAACCACTCACGTAGGAGTCTTGTCTACCAGTTATGGAAATCACATTGTTCGTGGCGTATTATATGTAGTTGCTCTATATTGGAAAACAAAATTTGTATTTAAACAGTTCTGATCAATGCAAATATCATCAAAGCATGCCACCAACAAACATGACTACAAATTATTCATGTTTTTACAATAACTTCCAAGCATCATATGCTAATCTTATATAGCATCCTGGTCTTATGACTGCCTGATGCAACTATAGTATAAATGCTATTAATGTGAAATTGTGGAAATTTTTAAATCTCTCAATCATTCACTTGTCAGCATCCTACAACTTCTGCATAAAATGTTGTCTGATATATATGATCCAATGATCAGTAAAAGCATGCATGATAATAATCATTTTAAAGTTATTCATTGACACATTTTGGTGCAAAACAAAGGTTACTGCTGTTTACATTCAATCAGGATTCATTACAAAGACACTTTCCAAGTTTCCACAAAGTCACTTGGTTCAGATACATATAAATGTCATGTTTGCAAAGCAATAGAAAATGGGGAATGTACATGCTTTTCTAGTTGGGAGCATATAAATAAAGGAAACCATAAACACATGAAAGAAACAAATCCACTCACATTATAAACAAACACATAAAAGGCAAATGTATAATCTTCCATTAGATACATCCAAGTGAAGTGTACATGACGAAGTTCAACATAGCAGCACTATTGTCACTCTATACACTCAAATGAAATATGGAGAGAGAAAAGGTGTGTTATAGCCTCCATTCTATAGATACGTAAAATTTGATTGGCTACTAATAAAAAAAATTACAAGAACAGAATATAAACCAACAAGATACATCCATCATTGCTAAATTAAATTGTAACCATTGCTAATCCATATGGCATGCTGCCAATCATGGTAGATAAACTGCTGCTGCTTGTACACCAATTGAAGTTGTTGACAAT
This sequence comes from Wollemia nobilis, assembly GCA_028583015.1. Lineage (NCBI taxonomy): Eukaryota > Viridiplantae > Streptophyta > Pinopsida > Araucariales > Araucariaceae > Wollemia > Wollemia nobilis. The sequence continues at coordinate 2,951,878 of JAQPPZ010017206.1, read as the reverse complement.
ACCCACTTGAATGAAGACTGCTATTGGTAAGCCCACTGTTGCTGTCGTATTTGAAAACAAAGGCCTTTATGTACAACATTTGATATATTTTATCCTGCATTGGATGCCTTTGGACAAATGTTTTCGGGGCAAATAAGTTGCCTTGGATTTGCCCAGAACTGATTTCTGTACCAATCAATGATTTGGTGGAACTGAGTTGCTTCAGATGGGGGTATGTGAATCCTTGGGAGTTTCTGATAATTTTCACAGCTTACAAGAAACTTCTCATAACCATCCAACTGCCTGTAAATCCATCGCAGAATAACAGATTTCATAAACTTTTACATGTTTGAATGTTTGCTTTTCTTGGATTCCAGTTACGCAGACTTTATGTAATCATTAAACCTGATTCTCATACTTCAACAGGAAACAGACGGTAGATTCATATGATCTGGTTTAACCAGCCCTTGAAACCTCTCTTGTAAATGCTGTCTGTAAGCTATAGTCTGGCTTTTATGGTTATTTTCTAATTCATGTAAGGTATCATATGGTATTTTTCTTTTTTGATCTCCTTAGATATTGGATTCCATGCACTCTACATGAAGTCAATAAACTAAAAATTACCGATAACTTTATAGGTCTTGTGATTTGTTTGTGTGTACCAAAGTGTGTTTTGTAGCATGTACAAGCCCACACCTGTGTAGTTGCACTCACACTCGCATACAGTAGTGTATACAAATAATATGTCTGAATAAATAGATAGATGGAGAGAGAGAGAGAGAGAGTATTGTTTGCTTCCTTTCCCCCTAAGCAGCACTGTTTGTTTGTTTTTTATGAACAGTGTAACAGGTCAATCCATTTTATCATGCTGCTGTTGTTTCAAGGAATGCTCAGTTCAGCAAGATGCTTGTGCTTGCCGCTCCTCTTGTAACTTCTTCAGAAGTTGGAGGTGTTCCTGTCCGAAATTACCATGCAAATCTTGCTGTAAAGTTCCTAGTTTACCTTGCGGTAAATGTTCTTGCATTGACTGCTCCTGTTTTAGATGTGTTAAATGCTGCCATCCATGCAGAAGGAAATGATGGGTTCTGATGATATTTCAATCTTCCTCTTTTTCTAGAGACATTTTCTTTCTGATGTAAATTTTTTCAAAATAAAAATTTTGCAATCAATGGAAAATTCTTTTGGTGTTTATATCTCTTAATTGTTTATATCTGGAATGTGAATCTTTATCTTTCTGGTATTGTAGCACATGTTTGAGAATAATCTTTATTGGAATCCTGGACTGGATCATGGACCTTCTTACAAAGTGAAGCACACTGTTATAGGAGGCACTTCGTCTTCCACTTTCTCAAGTAATTATTGTTCAGTAGGCATATCATCTTAAAACAATTGTCAGAAATTCCCATCTAGACATGGGACTAGCCAACATTACACCTCAAGAATAGGTTTAATGTGCAAATTCTTATTTTATAGAGGATTTCATTACTGTAGTGAGCATGTCTCTGTAACTTTGCAGCCTTATCATTAACCACCACTTTCAATTATGATGGATGGGTTTTATGATGGTTTCACTGATCTCTTGATGCATCAACTAATGTTAAGAGTGTGAGTTTGCCAATATCCATGTTTGCAGCCTTATCAGTACCCACCACTTTCAATTCTGATGGGTGGGTTTTATGATGGTTTCACTTATTTCTTGATGCATTGCCTAATGTTTGAATGTGAATTTCCCAATATCCATGTTTGAACACAATATTCTAAAGGATATTTAAGAGGATGGAAGGCATCTAATAGTAGAACTACATCCAATGATATTAGGCTGACATAAAGTATAGAAAGTCATCTAATATCAGTTGTATTAGATTACAAAGTGGGTAATTCAAAGGCAAGATGTACTTGGAATGGCTAGTAATGAAATCATTCATTTCACATAGCCAGAAGCAAAGTACAGGTCATATTACCGTCCATAATATGCTCAATTCTGCTGTTAACAATCTCTCCCTTAGGTGTTGGGAATAGAAAGCAAATGGTTTTCAATAGACCTTACATTAACATTGCTGACGTATTGTCATAATTTTGAGTGCACAAAATCTAGAAAATTTCATGCTTAGTCATGATACATGGATTACCATTTTCTTGAAAATTCCAAGCCTAATATTCTGGAAAGCATGAAGAACAGCTTCTCCAAGTGATCAAGACTAACGTTGCACCTCACTAAGGTATTCAAAATATAGCATCAGAGCAGTTTCAGGTTTATGGAGTTTGCAGGAACAATACTTTTGCAGAGATGCCATGGTATTGTTGAAAAGCATTGAGCCATTCAATACGTATTTACTTTCTGCTGTGTAATTGAAAATGTTTGTAAAGCCTATTGGCCTATTTGTACCATATGAAAGTGCTCTCAAGTATTGAATTAGTTACAACGGAAAGCTGCTGCTTCACTATAACATTTCTATCAATCACCTCATACTAGTTTTTCTGCCTACCAAGTGTGTTCATATGCCATCTATAAAGATGTTTTTTGAACCTGTTAGGCAGATGTGGTTGTCATTTTAGGTTGACAGTTACACTTTCTCTTGGTGCAAATTGACAACAACCCTAAAACAAAACATAATCCTTTTCTAGTATATCAATGTTAGCAGGAACCATGAACCCCTACAAAAGTGGGGTTGTTGTATCATGAACCCCTACAAAAGTGGGGTGGTTGTATTATTGGCCAAGGGCATGAAATGGGGACCATAAACCACTGAAGTCTGACAATTGGGATTGAAGTTAAATTATCACTCATTCAAAATACATTTTGAATTTTAGATTAATGTGAATGAAAATTTTCATTAAAAAATGCTACATGGAGACAATAAGCATCTAGCAACATGAAAACACAAGCTTATGCCACATATATGTACCAATGCATGTAAGGTGTAAGCCAAGAGGTTCTGCTATACCCACTCATGCAAAGGAAACTTAGCCTTTATTTCAATTTACATGGAAAAGATAGTAAGTTTATTCAATTTGTGCAAGAATCCATTCAAAAATTTATGAAGTCAAGCAACTCTAATGGAACTTTGCACAAGGTTGAGTTCTAATCCTTGTAGTAGCTCGTTATCTTGTTTTAAGTTAATATATTTAGGAAAGATTCATGTTGATATAATTTATGGCCATGTAATAGGCAATGCAAAATGTGCCCAAGTGTCTTAATTTTTAATGTTGAAGATCCCTTGTATGGTTTAAAAAAATACACCATCAATTTATGATGTAATAAAATATTATTTGGAATTTCAAACAAAATTTAATTTTATGGATGATTGTTATAGCATAGCGTACATTTTAGTTAAAATACACCATCGAGTTATGATGTAATAAAATATTATTCGGAATTTCAAACAAGATTTAATATTATGGATGATTGTTATAGCATAGCACATATTTTAGTTTATGTGAGCAAACTCTTGACAGTCTTAAGAATATAATTTAATTTTTTAATTAAAACTAGAAGAAATCAAGAAAATTGAGGGTGCTATCAAATGGCACTGGTACGACTCATTAAAAATATAGGTTCCTAATGAGGAGACCTAGCTTCAACTCCTCTATGTAATATAAATCCTATGTGTTTGTTGAAATATCATGGTAATGCCTGTTTTAATCTTATATATTATGAATGAGGCACGTTTTAAACTCATAACTAATTTAAAATAAAAATCTTAAAAAAATGTGGTCTTTATAATTTATAAATAACTTGATAGTTGATGTCTGGGGTTTGAGGCTATTGTAGCACGAGTGGTAAGCATTCCATAGATAGAGGAATAGGATGACAATTTAGGGGCCAAACAAGACTGAAGTCAATGCAGGTCTACTCATCAATTTGCACTAGAAATCAAACTTTACTTCGCACGACAATGATGATTCTCCTAGTATGATATTCACTTGGTACGACACTTGCTGGATTGACAAGTGTTGGAATGACAATTCCACTAGATTGGCATACACTTAAAATGGCAGTTCCACTTAGAACGACAAGTGTTGGAATGACAGGATAAAGTCTTACTAGTACTAGAAGTGCTCCACAGCATTAGAACAACACTCGTATTAGAATGACACACTCAATCACCACTTGGAATGACACTCTTGGCAGTTCCATTTGTACTGTGTTTTGGATTTCAACTTGTTCCACGTTCCATTTGCAATAATGATTCTATCATACAGAGTCCAACACAACTACCTACTACCAATGACAAACATACTCGTACAAAGATCTCACACATCATGGATAGAAGAATCAATTGCATTACTCAATAGTATGACATTACAAAATGTTGCACAATGCATCTACAATCTGCATACATGTTGCATCGTCTACACATATGACTTGCCAATATACAACTCTAGTCTCTCCCTAGACACGACATACGCTCTAGATAGATCATACAAGGTTCAAGGCCATACAACCTTGTCTCAAATGAAGGAGGGGGTCTATTAAAACTTGTGTCCTGGCTGTTGCCAACAACTTTCCAAGACAATGCACCACCCAACTGTCTCCCCATTTGGACATTCACATTTACTCTTAATGCACTATAGTCTTGCAATTTATCAAATCAATGATTAAATTGCATTACATTGCCATTTCATCTACATTTCATTTCATTACATATGCATTTGACTCTCATTTACATTACATTACAATTATTTACACTTAGTGCATGTTCCAATTGCCATACACCCTTGTCTCAAATGAAGGAGGGGGGTCTATTAAAACTTGTGTCTTGGTCGTTGCCAACAACTTTCCAAGACAATTTATCACCCAATTGTCTCCCTATTTAGATGTTCACATTTACCCTTAATGCACTATAGTCTATTGCAATTTATCAAATCAATAATTAAATTGCATTACATTGCCATTTCATCTATATTTAATTTCATTACATATACATTTGATTCTCATTTACATTACATTACAATTATTTACACTTAGTGCATTTTGCACTACTTTTTCTTTTGAGGTCTAGAACTAGTGCCTACATCTGTACTCCCCTTTACTTTGGTTAGCATCCTCGTCGACATCCTCCCATTTTCGTGACCTGCAACTTCAATGCCTTGTTCTCGTCCTTCAATCTCTTGGCATAATTATGGTATCTTGCTCCTAAACCATAATGGTGGGCCTTATGCTTCATATCAACTAATTTTGTTAAGAGCTCTTTCTCCCTCTTCACAATGGCATCTTCGACTTCTTTCTTAGCTTTTTATGCTGCTTCTGCAAGTTGCATGTCTCTTTCTGCAATCAACTAATCTTTGTGCTCTAGTTCCTTGGTCTTTACTTCCAACATTTGTTCTCTGATTGAGTACTAAGATTTCAATTGCCCAATTAGCTCACTCTATTCTTGCATCTTCTCCACATTTTGCTTTAAAAGCATTCAATTCAGCTTTAGTCACTTGCTTCAAGGCAACTAGTTTTGCCTGAGCTTCCTCCGCTCTCCTCATCTCTTCATATTGGTTAGCATATGCTTCCTTTGACTGGTTGATCTTCTACAATCCAATAGTTAACCACTCTATCTAGTATGCCAAGAAAATTATTCTTGCATACATCCTTACTAGTTCAAGTGTGACCTTCCTATACTCCACTTGCTGTATGTTTTGAACAAGATACTAGATTGGCTTCATCAAGACATATTCGAGTTGGTTGCTTATATATCTTCATCTTTCTTGTTGGTAATTATTTTATTTCAACCATCCTTTGGATGTTACCAACCTGCAATTCCCATGGTTGTTTTTGATGGATTTTAGTGAGCTCCTTTGTTTCTATCTTCATCCTGAACCCACTTTATCAAATTTTCAACTTCTTCATAAACCATCAACTACCACTTCAACTATCCAACGCATTCCATATTGAATTCCAATCTTGTTTGATCTAAGAATCTTCGCCATTTTCTCAAAGAGTACATCAATCTACTCCTCCGCATGCTCTCCTAAATTGGATGGTTGTCTGAGATTCGACACTTTAATCATGAAATGTTCACTTGTCTCTATTGGAATTCAACCTCAATTTCTTCCTTGATGAGGTTCTCCTCTTTATTTCCTTCATTATCACCTCACAGATTGATAGTCTTCTTTGTTGCTTTGTCTTTTGTTATCGGTTGCTTTGCAATATCAACCAACTGCTTCATCCTTTCCTTGTTGCTTCCTCCCTTTATTAGTTTATATTTTTCTACGGGTTGTCTTTATTTGTTTGTTTCTACTAGAACTTCCTTTGCTAGCTGTTTTCTTTTTTGGCACTTTGGTTGGCATTGTTTCTTCCCTTTCCAACTCCTTTGCTATGGATGTGATTTCAAACGATGTGTCCTCTCGCAACTAAGGTGATGCATATGGATTCATTTTCTGCTCAAACTTTGCAAAAAAGTCAGGTGATTCCATTCGTATTTCTCACATTACTTCCACCTAAATTGCATCCACTACATCTTGTACCTCTCTGTCCATATCCACAACTCCTATTAATCCTTACATGCAGTGCGTAGCTCCTCCTTGTGTAGTCTTTTCCATTGTTGCTTTTCCTCTACAATGTCTTCTTTAGTATGGTGTATTAATCTCCTCCACCTCTTCTCTAAAACTGGTTGTTGCTCTTCTTCATTATTTGAACCTCACTTGCCTCATCATCTAGCAAGTTCTTTCTCTTCAATATCTTCTTCATTTTTTGGAGTACTTGCCTTTGCCTTTGCAAATGGCATTCCATTAAGCCGTCCCATGGTCGTTGGATCCTACTTTGATATCTTCCTTGGAGGATCCAATCTAGGAAACTACAACTTTTCCTATGTCACAACATTCATTAATAATGCAATAGTGTAAAATGCCATCGAAAATTTCTTCGAATATTGCATCAAGAAATTGTTAATGCATTATGAAAGATATGATGTCCAATTGTATTCAACACCCTTGATGATGTTAGAATATATTACATCATTTGGCTATGTTAGATTACTTCAGGAGGAAGTTATCTAGTAACTTCATGCAATGTAATAAATGCACAAGTGTCAATATGCAAGTTGTATATGTGCAAGCTATCCCTTGTACAACTAGGTAGAGTGTTCGCTAAGGAATCTATCTTCCTATATAAAGAGCCTCATATATCTACTCAAATGTATCACTTATATGCATTCAATAAGATGTTCTATTACTTTGATCTTTGTCCTTTGTTGTGATTGAATGCTGCTAAAGCTAACAGTGGTATCAGAGCCACGATCATTCCTAGATAGGAATATGGAAAGTCATTACTATTGCAAAATAGACGTGCCTTTGGACTTGCCACTTGCAAATTCCATTGTTTTTGAGATCGTGTGAAGAGTTTGGCAAGAATAAGGAGATCAAAGAAGTTTTTGATAAGCAAAATATTTGGAACAATTGTCGCCATCTGACAACAAGCCTAAAAAGGAGAAGATTTTGGCAAGGAGTGCCAAATCTCAGAAGTCCGCAAGACATACAAAATCTTGAGAAGATCCTGTTTGAAGTCAAAATTCATACATAAGAAGCCTACCAAATCCAGGAGATTTGGATATTGCCTCTCACAACAAGAAGGCACCACTTCAGAATCAAACATCTCTTCAAATCTATAGCAAAAGGAGGAGACTACAAGAGGAGAACAAGCCACCAAAATCCTAGGCTCGTGAAAGAGAGTTGGAGACCATCTTTTGGTGAAGACGAAGTTGTTCAAGGCAGCCTACAAAGAGCTGCAAGGTCTTACTCAAGGCAACAACTTGTTGATCTTAGACACCAAGATATACATCCTCTATAGAAGTGGCGAAAAGGGCTTTCAGAAAAAGGTAAGCAACTATTGGTGCAAGTAAATTCATTAAGTGGATTACTTATCAGATTTGTTTAAACACCTTAATTGGATTTAAGTTGCAAAAAAGGAGAGTTGAATTAAAGTCTTCAAAAGTGCAAAAATAAAGGATTATTTAAGGTTCATTTGCACTTTAGGAGTTGATTAGATTTCAGAATTTCAAACTATCTATCAACTACCTATCATCTACTTTGGAAAGAAAAAGAAGACTAGCTCTTATTACCTTATAAATAAATTGCAGAATAATTCTTGAAGATTCATTTCAGATTATTCTTGATTAGTTGTAGTAAATTGATTAAGTGCATTATTTTTTAGAGTTGATTGGAGTGATAAGGTGAAATTGTTAGTGCATTAGAAGTAAAAAATTATTAGATTCATTTGCACTATTATATTGCTCTAAAAAATATTATTGTTTGTTTTTGTGAGAAGGGCACAAAAATAGAAATGATCAAAGTGTCTAAAGACACTATTAGTGCACAAAGATATGCAACTTTGAGTGGCCTGAGGAAGCCACAAAATCAGCTCAATACTCCAAGCATTCGAGAAGAAAGTAACCACCAAAAAAGCATTAAAGGAAAGCCTCGAACGAGACTTGGTGAGTCTCAAGTTCAAAGCACAAGAAATAGTGCAAAACAATACAACAAAAAGAGAGCTTCTATTATGTGGTTACAAGATTGGATCCATTTATAAAATATCCAAGCAAAAAGGAGAAGGTTTCTAATCAAAGAGACAACCTCAAAAATCCCTCTATTGCACTCAAGATTCTGCCTCAAAACCAGAAATTTAGATTTGAAAAGAGGAGTGCAAAAGAAGGTGCAATAAATAAATTTTGTATAAAAACTATTTTACATTGTATTGCACTATCCTAATCTGGTTATACAGGGAGAGAAGGCAGATTTAAAGGTGCCTCAAAGGCATTACACTCGCTGGAAAAACCAATTGAAAGTGGTCATATGCTAGCAACAATCCAATATTAGCTCAAAGAGCCACTCAAAGGGCTCATTCTCCTCGCATCTTGGATGGCCGAACCTGCAAGATACAACGTGCAAAAGCAAAGGAAGAAACAACGTCATTCGAGAGCAACATCATCTACGAAAGGAGGATGTAAACAAGTAAGAAAGAAAGGGAAAATTTGAAGCACCATTGGAGTGTCACTTACTCCACATTCGTTGGCTAAAATCGGTGCTCAAAGCCTCCAGATTGCTGCTCTATATCCTAGTTGAAAATAGTGCAGGTGAACGAAAGAAGAGTTGGAGATTTTCGAAGCTAAAAGGATCTCCAAAGGGTCTATTTGAACCAATGATAGAGACGACGTCTATGCAGAGAAGAAAGTGACACTTGTCATTAAAGGAAAACCTTAACGGTCAAATCATGAGAGTGCTCATATTCAAGAGAGGAGTTACACGAATAGGTTGGTGCATTTAATGTATGGAATATACTTGTCCATTGGGAGACCAACTATTTTTCTAAGGAACGTAACATTCATATGTTACAAGAAGGAAGACAAACGTTTCTTTGGCACCTAACTCTCCTAAAGCGCTCAAAGGAAATGTACGCGCCACTTGGCACTTCAGACAAGAATCTTCTCCACTTTAAGGATTTCAACGATTAAGGTTAGCAAGCAATCTTCGTCTTGCATTTATCACTTCGTCGTCTGCGTGCATAGGGCAGAGTTGCAGCATGAAAAAAAGGTGATAGAACCTTCAATGCTCAATTCAAGCAAGGTCAAAGGAAGAGTCTAAACGGTGCTATATTTGGAATGCTTTAAGCTCCAAGCGATTCCATTGGAGGGTATAGTCACAACATTCAAGATGTCTACGTCAATACTGCAACCCGATCTTCTTTGAAAACAATGCCGCTTGGTGAAAGATAAAGTTCATTCCCATTCTTATGTGCTTTCTTTCCTTGGGAGTTATAAGGTTAAAATTGAAGGAATTTAACTATATTGAAAGCCATACATCAAAGGGAATATTTTATCAAATAAATATGATATTTGCAATATAAAACCTAGGAGTAATAAGGGTTTCTACTGGAATAAATATAAAATATTAGTAAATATTATTGTGGTCTAATTTTTCCAAAGAGTAGGGAGTCATAAGGGCTACTACACCAAATTTATTTAATTGGAAATTAGATACATTTAAATTAATTTCCCAAAGGGTTATTTAAAAAAAATATTTATCATAGTTTTCAAAGGTTGGATATTTATAAAATTATTGTCTCAAACTTCTCAAAAGGAGACAAAAGATCCAACATTATAACCTCCTTAAAATTTGGAAAAAGTGCTTAGTTCAATAGGAGCAATAATGGATAATAAGAGTTGATTTTGGTATTTACAAAACCTTACAAAATCAATCAAATATTGAACTATAATTTATAAAAAGCACTATATATTATTCAAAACATACTTGGGAGACAAGGTATTTCACAAATCTTGATAAAAACAGTAGCATGGGTTATTGGTATATAGATTCAGGTGCAAGTAAGCATATGATAGGAAACATACATTGGTTCAAATCTTTGAAGAAGATAAATGAAAAACCAGTTTCCGTAGCAGACAACAAAATATATGAAGTACAAGGAATTTAAAGATATTCCAATAAATTTTAAGAATGGAAGAGGTATGATCAAAATGTATTGTATGTTCCAGGATTAACTACTAATATTTTTTCTGTCTCTCAACTTATTAATCAAGATTTAACCGTTGAGTTCAAGGTTATCGCTGGTAGAAAACAATATCACATTTCTAGATAGGGAAAAATGATAGCATAAAGATCATATAAAAATGGTCTATTTGTTCTAGACGTTTCTATTCACTCAACTCTTTCCACTAATACTTCAGAACTGTGGCACAAACGACTAGGACATACCAGTGAAACATCAATGAGAGAATTTGTGAAAACCTGAAACACACGCATTAGATATGAAGTCAAGCAACCATTTGTATTGATATGAAGGTTTATATACAAGCTCTAGGTAGTTAGTTTGGTGAACCAACTATCCAACCAACTATTGGTTGGTTAAAAATGCGACCATGAAATTAATATAATATACTTATTAAATGATATGCTAACATCCCCCCTTATTACATTATTGGTCAATACAAAGAGTATTGCGAAATAATTCAAACTTGACACGTGCAAGTGCCTTGGTGAAAATATCTGCAACTTGCTCATCAGTGGGAATGTATTGGAGCTGTATATGATGCTTTGGAACTTCATCACGAATGAAATGACGAGTGTCAATGTGCTTGGTATGATCATGAAAGATTGGATTTTTGACAAGATTCAAAACACCTTGATTATTGCAAAATAAATGAAGTGGAAGATTCTTTGGAATACCCATGTTTGTAAGAATGTGACTTAACGATATTATTTCACAGACTGGTCCACTGGCTGCACGATATTCTGCCTCTATAGAAGATATAACAACCACCTATTGCTTCTTACTATGCCAAGAGACAGGACTAGATCCAAGATGAAAAATTTATCCAAAAGTTGATTTGCGATCATCAATAGACCCGGCATAATCAGATTCCGTGTATCCCTATAGATAGGAATTTTTTATTCTTCTTGTACTCCAAGCCAAAATATGTAGTACCACGGACATAATGAAGAATTCTCTTTGCTGCTTTCCAATGATTCACCTTTGGTTCCTGCATGAACCTTGAAAGATAACCCACAACAAAACTGAGATCTGGCTTGGTATTTGTCAGATATATGAGACTCCCAATCAGTTGACGATAGAGAGTGCCATCTACCTGTGGAGATTGATCATATCTAGATAACTTAAGTCCATGCTCCATTGGAGTTGTCTTAGACTTACAATCTGTCATGCGATATTTATCAATCAATGTCTTGGCATACTTTTTTTGTGTTACTCGAATATGATATTTTTTCTGAGTAACTTCCAAACCAAGACAGTAGTGAAGAAGTCCTAGATCTGTTATTTCAAAATATTGTTTCAAATCATCTTTCACTGCATCAATCATACTTTCTGAGCTTCCTGTTATGATCAGATCATCTACATATAGCACCAAAATCACTATGTCAAAACTATTGTTCTTGATATAGAGATTTGTATCTAAAGGACTTCTTTGAAAACCATGCTGCACTAGGTGACTATCTATTTTTATGTACCAAGCTCGAGGAGCTTGTTTTAGCCCATACAAGGATTTGATCAACTTACAAACTTTCTAATATTGCCCCTCAACAACAAATCCTTCTGGTTGGATCATGCACACTTCTTATTGTAGGTCACCATTCAAGAAAGCACTTTTCACATCCATCTGATGTAACTTCCACCCAAACTGAGTTGCCATGGCACAAAGTAATCGAATGGTAGTCATTTTGGCAGTAGGGGCAAAATTCTCTTCATAATCTATGCCTTCTTTCTGAGCATATCCCTTTGCAACAATGTTATAATCACAGTGACACTAAGAGGGGGGTGAATCAGTGTGATCTTTTAATATTTTAAACTTGCAATACTTAAAGCTGAAATAAAGCAAATTTAAACCAGATTGAACAAGAGAGCATCACACACAACACAGATTTAACGAGGTTCACCAATGTGGCTACTCCTCAAAAATGACTGCTTGGACTACCATCCAAATCCAGCCTTTGCAAAGCAACAACTTTACAACTTATTTACCAGCACCAACTGGAAGGAGCACCAACCCCTCTATTTTTCTACACCAACAGAAAGGAGCACCAACCCCTAATTCACCAGCACCTACTGGAAGGAGCACCAACCCCTTATGCCAAGCTGTAACTTGGACTTCAAAGAAAAATAACAAAAAAATACCTTCAACCTTTTACAAACTATCTGCTGTTTCTGTACACTCTGCTTCTTCTGCGCAATTTCTTCGCACCACCAGTTTGCTTCTGTGCAACAGCCCCGCACGCTTCGCTTTAACACAAACAACTGATCACTTCTGCTCCTTTGCACTTTCCTCGCTCTCGATTCGCTCTCACTTCGCACTTAGATCGACACGACTCAACCTCTGCAACCCACGCACTTAATTCACGCAAATTCGATACGCACACTTCACTTTTTCAAACTCCAAAACAACCCTCCTTAAATAATAGAAATTTAAAACTTGAAATATAGTCGGCTGTAACCCTAAAGATCGTCGACTGCAAAACCCTAAATTTTGTCGGCCCAGATTCAACTTTGTTGGCTTCAACCCTAAAGATCGTCTGCTGCAAAACCCTAAATTTTTTTGGTCTAGATTCAACTTTGTCGGCTTCAACCGCCTCTACCACCTCTGTCACTTTCCTGTAGCTTCTGCCATGAAACTACAACATGTCACGATATCGCGACACCTTTTACATCCGTACGCCTTCTTATCCCTACTGTCATGAAATCATGACACTTTTGGCCTTTGTTTGCTTTGACAACGTTTTTGTCATGAAATCGTGACACTTCTAACTATTGCTGACGTCATCCTTACTTCTGTCGTGAAATCGTGACGTTCCTCGCTTTCTCAACCTTTTCTCGGCTTGCACCAATGAAAATAGAACATGTCACGAAATCGTGACATTCTCGGCCTCCTTGTTCACTTCATCGCTTGCAGCCGCGAAAACCAGACATGTCACGAAATCATGACGTCTTTCTCTCCTTGGTCTTTTCTTCCCAAGAAACATGTCACGAAATCGCGACATTTCTCCTTACTTTTCCGAACATGTCACGAAATCATGACACTTTTAACTTAGCACTTTCTTGAACTGTCAAATCGGAACTTTTCATCCTTAGCTCTTTTTCTAACATGTCGTGAAATCGCGACACTTTTCATCCTTAGCGCTTTCTCTTCGAACATGTCACGAAATCGTGACACTTTTCTTCCTTAGCGCTTTTTCTCCGAACATGTCACGAAATCGCGACAGTTTTCTTCCTTAGCGCTTTTTCTCCAAACATGTCACGAAATCGTGACAGTTTTCTTCCTTAGCGCTTTTCTCCAAACATGTCGCGAAATCGCGTGTTTTCTTCCTTAGCGCTTTTCTTCCAACATGTCACGAAATCACGAGTTTCTTCTTGCCTTCTCTCTCTCCAACATGTCGTGAAATCGTGATTTCTTCCCTTCTCCTCGACAATCTCGCTTTCTCTCTCCTCTAACATGTCGCGAAATCGTGACAGTTTTTCTTGCCTCTTGAATATGTCGCGATATCGCGACACTTTTCTTACTTGTCTTTTTCTTTGATCTTTTGCAAATAGGCAACTATGGTCTTCTTGGAAACTCACTTGTCCATGCTCTGAATAACCTTTGAACTTCTGTCCTCTGCATCTGAATGAATTCTGAACTGCTCGTCCACTGCATCATTAGATCTAACTGCCTATGTTGACAACAATGACAAAACTCTTGCAACACCTTGCTCAACAATCTCCCCCTTTGGAATTGTTGGCAACACTTGTGTAAATTCCTGTAACTCTTCTCCCCCTTTGTCAATAATACCAAAGGGCTACTGCAGACTCCCCCTGAGTCCATACACACAATTCTCAGGCACAATTTGTTGCACTTAGCACAAATTATGATCATGAGCAAAAGAATAGTCAAATACTCAAATGCTCCCCTGAGAAAGTGATCCCTGTAGCTAGTCACTTCTTGGGAAGTGTGACTACTCCCAATTTGTTTCGAAGGTACTCAAACACTTCCTTGGGCAATGGTTTTGTAAAAATATCTGCTACTTGTTCTGTGGTTGGGACAAAATCCAATTTAACTTCTCCTTCTGCAACTTTCTCCTTCAAAAAATGATACCTGATGGCAATGTGTTTTGTCCGTGAATGCATTACTAGATTCTTGGAGATGTTAATTGCACTGGTGTTATCACACTTAACTGATATTGGTTCACTAAAATTAATACCAAGATCTTTCAGAGTTTGTTTCATCCACAAAACTTGTGTACAGCATGTTGTTGCTGCAATATATTCTGCCTCAGCTGTAGATAAAGAAACTGACTCTTGCTTCTTACTGTGCCATGCAACCAATCTGTCTCCCAGATAGAATGCGCCTCCACTGGTACTCTTTCTGTCATCTACACATCCAGCCCAATCTGCATCTGAATATGATATAAGAGTGAAGTCTTTACCTTTCGGATACCATAACCCATACTCCATAGTACCCTTGAGATACCTGAGAATCCTTTTTACTGCTGTCACATGAGTCTCTTTGGGACTGGCCTGAAATCTTGCTACCATGCAAACTGCCTGCAGAATATCTGGTCTGGTAGCTGTTAAATAAAGTAAGCTTCCAATCATTGATCTGTACATGGTTTGATCAACAGGTGGAGATTTGTCATCTTTGCTTAACTTACAGCCTGTCACCATAGGAGTGCTAATTGGCTTACAGTCCTCCATTGTGAATCTTTTTAGCATCTCTTTCACATATTTGACTTGGGAAATAAATATGCCTTTCTCATTTTGATTAACTTGTAACCCAAGAAAGTAAGACAGTTCACCAATCATAGACATTTCAAATTCTTTCTGCATTTTATTTGCTAAGTCTGTACATGATTCATCTTTGCTATTGCCAAATATGATATCATCTACATAAACAACAAGAACAATGAGATGCCCATTTTTTGTTTTGACATACAAATTACTGTCCACCATACCTTTCTTAAACCCCTGTTGAGAGAGATAGTTATCGAGCCATGCATACCATGCTCGGGGTGCCTGTTTTAAGCCATATAAAGCTTTCTTTAATTTGCAGACAAGATTGGGATCTTCACCAATTTGGAAACCATCTGGTTGTTCAATGTAAACTTCTTCTTCAAGTTTTCCATTTAAGAAAGCTGATTTTACATCCATCCGGTAAACTCCGAAATTCTTATGAACTGCTAAGGCTAGAAACATTCTGATTGCTTCTAGTCCATCCACAGGTGCAAAAGTCTCTTCAAAATCAATGCCTTCAACTTGTGCATACCCTTTACGAGACCAATCTAGCTTTATTTCTAACTACCTGTCCGTCTTCATTCAATTTATTTTGAAATATCCATTTGGTGCCGATTACATTCTTATTTGCCGGTCTAGGAACTAATTCCCAAGTTCTGTTCTTTTCAATCTGATCTAACTCTTCATTTATCGCCTTCATCCAGCTATCATCTTTGCTTGCTTCAGCTATATTTTTGGGCTCAATGCTGGATAAAAGAGAGTAGTTACTTACTACTTTCTTTCTTGTCTGAATACCAGCTGTGGGATCTCCAATTATTTGATCTCTGGGATGATTCTTCTGCCAGCTGCCTGTTTTGAATTTCTTGTTTTCTTCCACCTCTGAGTCATCAATTAAATCATCTGAGTTAAGAGTTGGTTTCTTTTCTGTTTCATTTTCCTCATCTCCTTCAATGACTTCTTCATAAATTGGGTAGTTTTCTTCATAGTTAACTGTTCTTTCCCTTCCTTCATCAAATTTAACATCAACACTTGTCCACAATTTTCTTGAGTCTCTTGTTGTAGCATTTATAAGCTTTGCTTTTTATCGAGTACCCAACAAAGACACCTTCATCTGCTCGATTTTCAAACTTCCCAAGGTTGTCTTCAGTTTTTCTGATGTAACACTTACGACCAAAAACTTTGAGGTGTTTTGTTGTTGCCTTTCTACCAAACCACAGCTCATAAGGAGTTTTGCTTTCATGAGTTCTCAGCATGTACCTGTTTTGGATGTATACTGCAGTGTGGACTACTTCTTTCCAGAATCTGTCTGCTATTTTGTTTTCAGCCAGCATAGTACGTGCCATTTCTTGTACTGTTCTATTCTTTCTTTCTACCACGCCATTCTGTTGGGGTGTTCTAGCTGCTGAATATTGTCTCCTGATACCATGCCGTTCACAGTATTCTGTAAACTCATCTGAGATGAATTCTCCTCCTCTATCTGATCTCAAACATTTAATTCTTTTTCTTGTTTCATTCTCAACTAGATGTTTGAAGGATCTGAACATTCCAAAAGCTTCTGTTTTATTCTTTAAGAAGAATATCCATGTCATTCTGGAATAATCATCAATACACAACATAAAATATTTGTCACCATTTATGCTTTGAGTTCTCATGGGTCCACACAAGTCTGTATGTATAAGATCCAGAGGTTTGCTGGTGTGGTACTCTTTTGTTTTGAATGAGGTTCTGGTTTGCTTTCCCTTTTGACATGAAGCACAAATGCTATTTGAAGGTTTTCTGATGGTTGGAATGTCTCTTACTGCCTGTTTCGAGCTGATTTTCACTAGATTATCAAAACTAATGTGTCCAAGCCTCTTGTGCCATAGCCAGTTTTCTTCTTCCTATCCAATGAAACAATTTCCTTCTGAAGTTTTTGAGAGTGTGTACAGGTTGCCAGAGGTCCTTGATCCAGTAGCTATCAATTTTCCACTGTTTGATTTCCTGACTTCATAGCCCTGCTTCTTGAAAACAACTTCATGTCCTTTATCACAGATCTGACTTACACTCAACAGGTTATGTTTCAAACCATCCACAAACAAAACTTCTTCTGACTTGATCTTCCCATCACTAATTTTAACTGATCCTTTTTCGATTATCTTAGCTCCATCATTATTTCCAAATTTTACAGAACCACCCTCATATTTCTGTAATTTTTCAAATTTTTGTTTATCACCTGTCATATGACTTGAGCATCCGCTGTCAAGTATCCATGGTACCCTTTTACTCTGTGCCTTGAAAGTTGTTTGAACTATTAGGGATTCCTTTTCTTCCTGAGGCTGCTCTTTCTGTTTCCACTCTGATTTGGCTACCGTATTGGGCTCTAGTTTGGACTTTCCTTTTCCAGTATCTTGAGTATATCTTTCAGAAGGATTTTTATTTTGTCTTGTCCTATTTGGTTGAAATTTTCTTTTCTGAGGTTGATTTGCAGCTAAAGGACTACGACAGTTTCTTGCTATATGTCCAAAGTTATGACAATTAAAACATTCTACTGCATAATTTAACGGTGAAAAAACATTTCTACTGAAGAGATTTCTTGATCCTGCATTATACTTGCAATCTGCAATTTTATGCCCATAACCATTACACTTGAAACAGAAACCAGAAAAGAAATGATTGAACCTGAAGGATGGTTTTTGCCAGGTTGTTGTAGGAGCCATAGATCTTCTTTTCTTTTGATGTGTGACCTTGGTAAATCCATCATTGTCAGTTCTCCTTTCGGCCCTGGCATTACTGCTTTCATTTGCTTGAGTTGTTTTTCTTTCATCAGTCTGTTTCTTCTCTTCATTCCTTACAGTTTCTACATTTCTGGCTGTAGGTCCATTTGACGATTCTCCTTCCACGAAGCCTAGACCAAATTTGATGCCAGCAGGTCTTTGATCACTTAAAATTTTATCCAACTTCATCGAACTTTCTTCACGCTTTTGAAGGCAGCTAATTTTTTGATCCAGATCTTGCATCTGCATTCGTAGACTGACATTCTCTTCTTCTAGTTTACAACAGTAATCTATCTTCATGGTTATCTGAACTTCGAGATCCTCAGACATTTTCTTGTATTCTTCTATCTGTATTTTTAAACTGGTTATGATGTCATTTGCATCCTCAAGCTTTCTTGAAAGTTTATAATTCTTTCTTTTCTCATATTTCCATTCTACAAGAGCAGAGACCAGCTCACCTTCTAGATCTACTTCAGCCTCAGGATTTTTGGCAGAAACTTTAGAATTCATTACTTCCCTCTTTTTTGATTGTTCTACTTCTTCCAATTTTTCTGATTCAAATGCCATGAACAGAGCTTCACCTGTTTCTTCTTCAGAATCCTCACTAGAGTTGTCTTCTGAAGAATTTGCATTCCTGGAGATGAAACTTTTCTTTTTGAAGTTGCCTTTCCTGAAGTTTGATTTCTTCTTCCAGTCACTTCTTTCTTGGTGCGAAGCTTCCTCACCCTGGTTCTTCTCATTGAGTGGACATTTTGTCGCAAAGTGCCCAATGCCTCCACAGTTAAAGCATTTAAATGGTAGCTTTCCTCTGTATTTTCCTTTTCCCTTTCTCAGTTTTTCGACAAAATTTGCTTCCATTTCATCTGATACATCCTCTTCTTCGGACTCTTGTTTTGTGTCTTTGCCTTTTAGGGCTTTGAAGGCTGCTTCTCTATCTGTGGGATTAGACCTTCCTATTCTCATTTCAAAAGCAGTCAAAGAACCATGCATCTCATCCATACTAAAGCGATTTAGATCTTTAGCTTCTTCTATGGCTGAGACTTTAGAATCAAACCTTGGAGGGAGAGATCTTAATACCTTTTTCACGATCGTAGCATCATCCATATCTTCATCGAGACCTCTGATTGAATTAGTGATTCCATTGACTCTTAGCATGAAAGCCTCTATGTTCTCATCATTGTCCATCTTTAAGGATTCGAATTGAGCTCGATGTGTTTGAAGCTTGGCCTCCTTGATCCTATCGTCTCCTTCATGAATGTTCTCTAATTTATCCCATACATCTTTCGTTGATTCACAATTTATGATTTTGACTAGCTCACTATCCACTAATCCACACATGATAGCATTTTTTGCTTTCGAATCATTTTCAAATGCCTTTTTATCGGTAGTGTCTGTTGGAGCAGTGGCGGGAGCTTTGTAACCATTAACTACTGCACCCCAGATGTCAAACCCCAAAGCACGGAGATATGTCTGCATCCTTATTTTCTAGAAAGCATAATTAGTTCCATCAAACAATGGTGCTTTGTTTGAGGAGAAACCTTCACCACTTGCCATTGCATCACTTCCAAGATCACCCTAGCTGATTGAGCCTGTTCAGGAACCTAGCTCTGATACCAATTGTTATAATCACAGTGACACTGAGAGGGGGGTGAATCAGTGTGATCTTTTAATATTTTAAACTTGCAATACTTAAAGCTGAAATAAAGCAAATTTAAACCAGATTGAACAAGAGAGCATCACACACAACATAGATTTAATGAGGTTCACCAATGTGGCTACTCCTCAAAAATGACTGCTTGGACTACCATCCAAATCCAGCCTTTGCAAAGCAACAACTTTACAACTTATTTACCAGCACCAACTAGAAGGAGCACCAACCCCTCTATTTTTTTGCACCAACAGAAAGGAGCACCAACCCCTAATTCACCAGCACCTACTGGAAGGAGCACCAACCCCTTATGCCAAGCTGCAACTTGGACTTCAAAGAAAAATAACAGAAAAATACCTTCAACCTTTTGCAAACTGTCTGCTGTTTCTGTACACTCTGCTTCTTCTGCGCAATTTCTTCGCACCACCAGTTTGCTTCTGCGCAACAGCCCCGCGCACTTCGCTTTAACACAAACAACTGATCGCTTCTGCTCCTTTGCACTTTCCTGCTCTCAGTTCGCTCTCACTTCGCACTTAGATCGACACGACTCAACCTCTGCAACCCACGCACTTAATTCGCACAAATTCGATACGCACACATCACTTTTTCAAACTCCAAAACAGCCCTCCTTAAATAATAGAAATTTCAAACTTGAAATATAGTCGGCTGTAACCCTAAAGATCGTCGACTGCAAAACCCTAAATTTTGTCGACCCAGATTCAACTTTGTCGGCTTCAACCCTAAAGATCGTCGATTGCAAAACCCTAAATTCTGTCGGCCCAGATTCAACTTTGTCGGCTTCAACCGCCTCTGCCACCTCTGTCACTTTCCTGTAGCTTCTGTCGCGAAACTACAACATGTCGCGATATCGTGACACCTTTTACATCCGTACGCCTTCTTATCCCTGCTGTCGCGAAATCGTGACACTTTTGGCCTTTGTCTGCTTTGACAACGTTTTTGTCATGAAATCGTGACACTTCTAACTATTGTTGACGTCATCCTCACTTCTGTCACGAAATCATGACATTCCTTGCTTTCTCAACCTTTTCTCGGCTTGCACCAGCGAAAACAGAACATGTCACGAAATCGTGACATTCTCGGCCTCCTTGTTCACTTTGTCGCTTGCAGCCGTGAAAACCAGACATGTCGCGAAATCGTGACGTCTTTCTCTGCCTTGTGTCTTTTCTGTCGTTCCCGCAAAATCGAAACATGTCACGAAATCGTGACATTTCTCTTGCCTTATGCTTTTTCTGTCTTTGGCCCGCGAAACCGGAACATGTCGCGAAATCGTGACACTTTTTATACTTAGCACTTTCTCTTTGAACCTGTCGTGAAATCGTGACATTTTTCATCCTTAGCGCTTTCTCTTCGAACCTGTCACGAAATCACGACACTTTTCATCCTTAGCGCTTTCTCTTCGAACCTGTCGCGAAATCGTGACACTTTTCATCCTTAGCGCTTTTTCTCCGAACATGTCGCGAAATCGCGACAGTTTTCTTCCTTAGCGCTTTTTCTCCGAACATGTCATGAAATCGCGACAGTTTTCTTCCTTAGCGCTTTTTCTCCAAACATGTCACGAAATCGTGACAGTTTTCTTCCTTAGCGCTTTTTCTCCAAACATGTCACGAAATCGTGACAGTTTTCTTCCTTAGTGCTTTTTCTTCAAACATGTCACGAAATCGTGACAGTTTTCTTACTTGCCTTCTCTGCTTCCAACATGTCGCGAAATCATGACAGTTTTCCTTACGCCTTCTCTCTCCTTGGCCATGTCGCGAAATCATGACAATTTTGCTAGCGCTTTCTCTCTCCTCGGCCATGTCGCAAAATCATGACAATTTTGCTAGCACTTTCTCTCTCCTCTAACATGTCGCGAAATCGCGACAGTTTTTCTTGCCTGCTGAATATGTCGCGATATCGCGACACTTTTCTTACTTGTCTTTTTCTTTGATCTTTTGCAAATAGGCAACTATGGTCTTCTTGGAAACTCACTGTCCATGCTCTGAATAATCTTTGAACTTCTTTCCTTTGCATCTGAATGACTTCTGAACTGCTTGTCCATTGTATCATTAGATCTAACTGCCTGTGTTGACAACAATGACAAAACTCTTGCAACACCTTGCTCAACAAACAAGATGGACTTTATGCTTATCAATAGTACCATCTGCCTTATACTTTACTTTGAACACCCATTTGTAGCCAATGGGCTTCTTTCCGGAAGGCAAATTTACTAACTTCCATGTATGATTTTTCATGAGAGATGTATGTTCTGCTTCCATAGCAGCCTTCCACTGAGGCTTACTAAGTGCTTCATGAATTTTTGTGGGTTCATTTTCATCTAATGCTGTCAAATAAACCCTTTCATTCTTCATATATGTTTTCCTATCTTCTACTGCATCCATAGATAGTTCATCAAACTGTTGGCAAAGCCATCCACCTCTAAAATTGATGTCTCTGCTCTCTTCTTCTGAGTCATACTACGAGTACAGGGTCGATCTAGAGTTAGATCTGGAAGTGAAGTCAATTTGGAATCTCTCAAAGTGCTGGTATACCATTTTGGAATGTTTTTCTAAGGGAGTGAATCCTCTTTCTTAGGCTCATCATCCTCATGATATACTATTGTAGAGGTATTATTTGATGTGAAAGATTCATCAAATACTACATCTCTACTTATATGTGTTTTCTTGGTTATAGGATCGATCAAGCGATATCCTTTGAATGCTCATCATAACCAAGAAAGATACATTGCAAGGTTTTCTCATCTAACATCTAACTTCTTCCATTTTTGTTTTGGAATATGCATGAAGGCTTTACATCCAAACACTCTTAGATGAGAAATGGAGGGTTTCTTACCACTCCATGCTTCTTGTGGAGTTGTTCCTTGTAGAGCCTGTGTGGGTGCTCTATTCAAGAGGTGTGATGTTTTATAAAATGTTTCTGCCCAATACTGATCTTCAAGATGTGCGCATTTTATCATACATCGGACCATATCCACAATGGAATGATTTCTCCTCTCAACAACACCATTTTGCTGTGGTGTATAAGCTGTTGTCAATTTTTGCTTTATCCCATGCTCTTTCAGGAATGATGAGAACTCTTTGGAAGTATATTCCCCCTCGATCTGAGCGGAGGGATTTGATGAAGCATCCAGACTCTTTTTCAACAAGTTTCTTGAATTGTCAAAAGTATGAAAATGCCTCAGATTTCAATTGGAGGAAGAAAACCCACATCTTGCGGGAGTAATCATCAACGAACAATTGAAAGTACTTCTTTCCACCATAACTGGTTGGCATAGGACCGCACAGATCAGTGTGTACCAACTCTAAGGTTTTCTTAGCTCTAGAAGAGCTAGATTCAAAAGGTACCCGATGTTGTTTCCTAGCTAAGCAATCCGAGCAAACTGGTAAGATGGAAGAAAGATGAGGAAATCCTTTCACCATCTCATATTTGCTCAATTCGAGCAAATAACCTGAACTGATATGCCCATATCTTCTATACCAAAGAGAAGTGGCCTCCTTTGTATTTGCAGCCAGAGCAACATGAGGATTTGAAAGAGCATATAGAATGAACAATCCATGTTTGTAGGAACCGGTTGCAATATGTTTACCTTTGTGGGTTATAAAACATCTCTTCTTGCCTTTCACAACATGAAATACAACATCCATTTTTCTATCCAACATCTGAGGAATAGACAATATTATTAGCTAAACCAGGGACATAGAGGACCTTCTCAATTTTACATCTTCCATTTGGAAGAGTGATAGAAACATTCCCTTCACCCTTGACTTGGTAGACTTGATTGTCAGAAATGGTGACTGGCTTTCCCTCTTTCTCCTCAAATGTGTCAAACCATGATTTTTCTCTAGTCATGTGCTTACTAGCTCCTGAATCAATATACCATACAACATCTATCTGGGAAGATGAAGTATGGGTCATAAGAACCTTGTGTGCTCTTTCAGAGTTGGAATATGAATCAAACCCAGAGGAATCTGAGTCTGAGTTGGAGTTAGCACAAGCAACATGTCCCTTAGTTTGCTTATGTTTCTTTTTATATTTCTATTTATCTTTCCCTTTCTTCTGAGGAGGTTTATCATTTTGTGGCTTGTTTTTGAACCAACACCTGTTGGTATCATGGTTATTCATATCACAAATATTGCAATATTTATCCTTCTGCTGATTTTGTTTCCCTTTCCCTTTGTGAACCCCCTTTGTGAAACTGTCCTTGTTTCTTACCTCTTTGTTGGGTGGAAAGGGTAGTATATGGCACCTCATATTTCTGAACTTGATTTGCTACCTCGGTCTGAAGAAAATTTACCAATTCCACAAAAGATACTTGTCTACCAAAAATATTGAGGGAAGTGACCAACATCTTACAAGAATTTGGCAAGGCTCTCAAAATGACAGAGTTCAAGATGTCATCAGCTACTGGTTTTCCCATAGCATTTAATTTGACTTTCAATTCTGCCACTCTGCAAAGGAAGAGATCAAATGTCTCCCCAAAATTCATATTGAGGGTATGTAGTTGAGTTTGAATATGAAGAATAGTAGATTGATTCTTTCCTTAATACACAATAATCAAAGCAATCCACGCTTCATGACTGGTTTCAACATCATAGATATGAGGCTAGACCTCATCTGTAGTAGCAAGCAGGAGAAACATGAAACCTTTCTTGTACTTCTTATCCCAATATTCTTGATCTGTTCTTGATGTTTGAGGGTGTGGTGAAGTGCCATTTACTACATCCCATAAATCTTCTACCTGAAGAATAGCTTTCATCTTTGTCTTCCATGGTGTGAAGTTAGAACCTTTTAACAACTGTGAATCTGAGAGATATAATTGTGAATAGTAGCCATTTTGAAAGTTCCTTATAACACCAAAAATGGAGTAAATATCAACAATTTTGCTTCCCCCCTATGTCTTAGAATTTTGCAAGAGAAATGCTGAAAGGTCCCCCCTTTATTTTGCAAAATAAACAAGGAGAGGAAAAAAAAATTGTTGGTAGACCCTGTCAAAATAAACTTATCCCTCAAATGGAAAAATACCTTAAAAAAAAAAAATTGTTGGTAGACCCTTTAGGCTTTTTTTTCAAGCAAATATTTGTGTTTGACATTTTTTTTTAGCAAAAAAAAATTTGTTAACAAAAAAAAATTGGTTTTTTTTTTTTTTTTGTAATAGAAGTGGGTTTCGGGCAATCAATTTTTGCATGGGCAGCCAACTCCGACGTGGGCAGAAGGAGAATATAATTTTGAATAAAATGAACTCGACGAGGTTTGAAACATGGACCTCGTCCATGCTAGGTAGAACATAGACCGCGTGCGCTACCATGGCAGTTGGGAAGAAGGGACAACCGTCCCTTTCTTTCAAACTCTACCCAATTTTTTTTTTTAAATTTTCATGGGATTTGTCCCACATGCATCAGAGGATGCATAGAAGATAGTTTAAAACGCCAAAAATATCAATAAAAAATTGACTGCCTGTGGGCAGTCGATCCCGCTTCTGTTTTGTCACCTCGTGCAATGTGAAAATTGCCACATCAACACCACATCATAGCTTTGTTTGCCACTTCAGACGATGGACATCTTTGCCACATCAAATCATGCCATGTCACCTAGTGCCACATCACCATAACAATTCAGTCATCGCCACATCACCATCACAGTTTAGTCAGCACCACATCACCTTCACAGTTCAGTCAGCACCACATCACCGTCATAGTCCAGTCAGTGCCACGTCACCGTCACAGTCCAGTCAGTGCCACATCATCGTCACAGTCCAGTCAGCGCCACATGTAGTCATAGTCCAATCAATGCCACATCACCATCATAGTCCAGTCAGTGCCATGTGTCATCAAAGCTTGCGTTCGCCATGTGTCACCTGTCACCTGCAAATAGAAACCTTGAGAAGCAAGCCCACCTGGGACATCGCTCTTCTCACGCTTGACCTCGAACAGTGCACCCAACGTTGATGGGATCCAGCAAGCAAAAAACTCAGGAAGTGAGCCCACATTGGACGTCACTCTTCGCCCATCCATATGACCTCGAACAATGCACCCAGGATTCAATCACCTCAAAAAATGTGCCCAACGTCGACGGCTCTGGTACCATGTGAAAACCTGAAACACACGCATTAGATATGAAGTCGAGCAACCATTT
This sequence comes from Wollemia nobilis, assembly GCA_028583015.1. Classification (NCBI taxonomy): domain Eukaryota; kingdom Viridiplantae; phylum Streptophyta; class Pinopsida; order Araucariales; family Araucariaceae; genus Wollemia; species Wollemia nobilis. The sequence goes on along the minus strand of JAQPPZ010017206.1, from coordinate 2,926,134 downwards.
GTATTGATATGAAGGTTTATATACAAGCTCTAGGTAGTTAGTTTGGTGAACCAACTACCCAACCAACTATTGGTTGGTTAAACATGCACCCATGAAATTAATGTAATATACTTATTAAATGATATGCTAACAAAATTATCCAAATATCATATGGTAGAAGGTCTACCCAACTTATCTCCAAAAACTATTGTATGTCCAAAATTTCTAGCAGGAAAACAACATAGAATCCCTTTTGAAATTCATCAAAACAAAGCTCAAAAACCTCTAGAAATAATATATACAAATTTATGTGGACCAATGAAAGTTGATAGTGTTGGAGGACATAAATACTTTCAATTATTTGTTGATGATCACACTAGAAAAATGTGGGTATATTTCATGAAGTACAAGTCAAAAGCATTCAATCACTTCAAACAATTCAAACTTCAAGTGGAAAAGAATCAGAGAAGACCATAAAAGCACTTCGATCAGATAGAGGAGAATTTGTTTCCAAATAATTTGACTCATTTCTTGAAGAAAATAGAATTAAGAGATAGCTTAGTATAGCATATTCGCCTCAGCAGAATGGAAATGTAGAAATAAGAAATAGATCAATAATGGAAATGGTAAGATTTATGTTAAAAGAAGCACACCTTGATCACAAATATTAGACTGAATTAGTACAAAAAATAGTCTACATACAGAACATACTTCCAACAAGGGTACTCAAACATATTACACCAAAAGAAGCATGGTCAGGACAAAAGCCCAACATAGAAAAGCTAAAGGTCTTCGGATGCAAAGCCTACATGCATGTTCCAAAACAAAAGAGGACTGAACTAGATGACAAAACCATGGCAAGGATATTTGTTGGCCATGACAATGAATCTACAGGATACATAATACTAGATCCATCTATAAAGAATGTCTACATCAGTAGAGACATGGTCTTTGATAAAAAGCCAAGATCGATGTAGCTAAATCCAGTGGTGACACAGAAGTCCTCATAAATCTATCTGAATAAGAAGACACAATGATTATAGATTCAGAATCAGAATCTCAAGAACAAAATACAAAAGCACCAATGATACTTCTTAGAAAATAACCAATATGGCTCAGAGACACTCTTAGAGAATCAAATTTAGAAAGAATGACTGATCTTACTTTTATAGGACCTCAAAATCGTAACATAACCAGAATAAACAGAGGAATGCTAAGTAACTAAGTGGAACCAACATCAACTTCTCAAGCACTAAAAGACTCATACTGGAAAGCAACTATGAAATCCAAATATTCATCACTCAAAAAGAATAAGATATGGAATCTAGTAAATCTATCTCCAGGAAATAAAGTAGTGAGATGCAAGTGGGTTTACAAAATTAAATACAAAGAAGATGGGACACTTGATAAATATAAATCTCAGCTAGTAGCAAAAGGATATACTCATACAGAGGGAATTGATTATGAAGAAACATTCACACCAACAACTCGAATGACTACTATCCGAATAGTCTGTGTGCTAGTTGCACATCAAGGGTTGAAACTTCATTAGATGGATGTGAAAAGTGTATTTCTTAATGGTGACTTAGAAGAAGTCTATATGACACAACCTGAAGGCTTTGTTATTCAAGGACAAGAAAGCAAGGTATGCAAATTGAATAAATATCTATATGGTTTGAAACAAGCTCCCAGAGCATGGAATATAAAGATCAATAATCATCTACTACATCATGATTTCAAAAGGAGTTTGTCAGATCCTAGTATATATACCAAGAATATTGGAAATGATATCTTGATCCTCATAGTATATGTTGATGAAATAATGATTACTGGAAGTTCAAAGATGTTAATAAGTGATATTAAAAAATATCTAGAAAAAGAATTTGAAATGATAGATCTAGGATTAATGAACTACTGCCTTGGTTTATAAATTTATCAAGGAAAGGATAAAATAGTTATCACTCAATAAAAATATGCAAAAGCTCTTCTTGATAAGTACATAATGACAAAGTGCAAGCCTAAATATACACCAATGGAACAAGGGATTCAACTATCCAAAAATGATAAAACACCATTGGTTTTAGCTACAATGTATCATCAGTTGATTGGAAGTCTTCTATACTTAACAAACAATCGATCATACATAGCATTTGTAGTAAATTATCTTTCATGATTCATGCAAGAACCAAGGGAAAGCCATTGGAAAGATACAAAAAGAATATTACAATATATCAAGAAGACTGCAGACTATGGATTGACTTATATGAAGGATGTCAAATATTTTTGTCTATAGGGATACTCAAATTCAAATTATGTTGGATCCATTGATGATAGAAAATCTACCTCAGACTATGTCTTCTATCTTGGATCAGGTCCTATATCTTGGCACAACAAGAAACAACATACAATAGCACAATCATCAACTGAAGTAGAGTATTGAGCAACAAGAGACATGACCTGTGAATATCTATGGCTACAATACATATTATCTAACATGGGAATCAAACGAAATCCCACTATGATATTTTGTGATAATAAAGGAGTAATGAATTTGATCAAGAATCCAATCATACATGAAAGAACAAAACACATTGAAGCACAATGCCATTTTATCAAGGAACATTTTTAGAACAAGCATATAATCCTCAAGTATGTTCCTACAAAAGATCAATTGGAAGACATATTTACAAAGGCACTTGGAAAAATCAAGTTTCAAATATTCAGATATCATCTATGTGATTCAAGAGAACTTCATACCAAATAATGTAATTTAGGGGGTGTTAGAATATATTACATCATTTGGTTATGTTAGATTACTTCATGAGGAAGTTATCTAGTAACTTCATGCAATGTAATAAATGCACAAGTATCAATGTGTAAGTTGTATATGTGCAACTTGTCCCTTGTACAACTAGGTAGAGTGTTGGCTAAGGAATTTATCTTCCTATATAAAGAGCCTCATATCTCTACTCGAATGTATCACTTCTATTCATTCAATAAGATATTCCATTTCTTTGATCTCTGTTCTTTGTTGTGATTGAATGTTGCTAAAGCTAACAAATGATGCCTTACACATATGGTACAAGCCATGTAGGTATCTCTAAACATCATTGGTCTCCTTGCAACTTGGAAATTATCACGTGCATTGTGCACTACAACTCCATTATCTTTAGCTATTGTTGCTTTTGTAGTAAAGAAAACACGTCATTTTATTGAACATAAAAGATATTACAACATGCTCTATTCAAATGTTTCTTGGGCTACATAAGAATTTTTCCAATGGTGAATGCAATGTTTGACACTTTTGAACACCTCAAGGAGGGATGGTTTTATGTGTGCAAACCACCCCAATGGTTGACAAGAGCCTTTAGCACCTACATAGAACCAAGACACTAGTTAGTAGAAACCATGGATCTACCTTAGTTAGACCCAAATCTATAAAAAAGTGCAAACAAATGAAATCAATGTAATGCATTAAAAAAAAAGCTAAAAGCATCTAAAATTGTCTTAATCACCTTTCTGACTGGTTTGCTGGTTTGCAAGTGATTGGATCTGGCTCATGGATGGGGATGATTTTGATTGTAAATCATCCCTCTGTGGGTGGTCTTGACTATATTGCTTAGAATGAAATTTCCTTTGGAGGGAACCTTTTGTAGGCTGCCAAGAATCTATACTTTGAATTTGGTGTTTGTTGAAGCTTCAACCTGCACACGGTTTACAAAACAAAAATATACAAGGAGATGCCTACCATGCTATCCATGATTAACACACAAGTACATGCAAACGGATTCTAGATAAATTTTGATAAAGTTTACCTATGATATCTCACGTGCCTCTCTCCAAGAAAAATAAATGAGAACTTATTTATAAAATTTCTTGAGGGTGAGGGTGTGTAGGTAGTTTTTATAACCCCCCCAATGTATCCCCTCCAGAGATAATGAAGTGATAGCATTGGCATCTAAAAAATATAAATCTTAGAAAAATTACTAAGTCCAAAAGTCATCGGATGTTTTGTACCTCTAGAGGTAACAAATGGGTACCAAAAATCTATTGCTTGACAGCTAGCAAGAAATGTAAATATCAACTAAGTGTGGAAAGCACCAGATATTTAGTACCTCTAGAGGCAATAGATGGGTATCAAACTCTCGTCACCAGGAAACCGACAAAGAATGAAAAATGACTAAGTATGGAGGTCATCTGACATTTTATACCCAAGAGGTCAGCAGACCTATATCAAAACCTTGTCACTTGAAAGATGTTGAAGGAGCCAAAAATGGCTAAGTATGGAGGTTGCCAGACATTTTGTACCCAAGAGGTTAGCGGACAGGTACCAAAACCCCGTCGCCCAATAGATGTTGAAGGAGCCAAAATTGGTTAAGTATGGAGGTCATTGAATATCTTGTACCATTGATATTAGCAACAGGGAACCAAAATCCCATCACCTGATAGCTAGAAAATAATGAAAACATGGCTAAGTATGGAGGTCACCAGACATTTTGTACCCAGGAGATCAACATATGGATACCAAAAGCCCATCACCCACTGGAGAGCAAGGAGTGTTGAATTTACTGCCCGATAGATGTTGAAGGAGCCAAAATTGGTTAAGTATGGAGGTCATCGGATATCTTGTACCATTGATATTAGCAACAGGGAACCAAAATCCCATCACCTGATAGCTAGAAAATAATGAAAACATGGCTAAGTATGGAGGTCACTAGACATTTTGTACCCAGGAGATCAACATATGGATACCAAAACCCCATCACCCGTCGGAGAGCAAGGAGTGTTGAATTTACTAAGTATGGAAGTAACTGGATATTTTGCACCCATGATGTCATCATAGAGATACCAAAAATCTGTTACACAACAACAAAGAAACAATGTAAAATCATCTAAGTGTTGAAATCGTTGGACTCTATGTACTGCTAAATGTCAACATGAAGGGACCAAAAGTCTATCATCTGACAACTAAATCAGTATTGCAAAAATGGTTGAGTGAAGAAGTTGTCAGGGATTTTGTATTGCTGATGATAGCAGAGGGGTACCAAAACCCCATCGCTCGACAGAGAGCAAGGAGTGTAGAATTGACTAAGTGTGGACAGCGTTAGAGATTTTGTACCCAAGAGGTCAGCAGGTAAGTGAAGAGAGTCATGAGGTACCAAAACCTTGTCGCTCGATAGATTTTGAAGGAGCCAAAATTGGTTAAGTATGGGGGTCATCGAATATCTTGTACCATTGATGTTAGCAGTGGGGTACCAAAATCTTATCACCTAATAGATGTTAAAGGAGTCAAAATTGGCTAAGTATGGAGGTCGTCGAATAACTTGTACCATTTATGTTAGCATCGGGGGACCAAAATCCTGTCACCCAACAACTAGCAAAGAAGTGTAGAAGCTGTCAGAACTTTCAACCATCTATTAATAAGAAAAATATACTAAAGACTTGGCACCAAGCAAGAGGTTAGCAGGAAGGACTTAGATGGCCGACATAGTCTAAAATATAAGCGATCACTTTTATAGCATAGTGGTTTAGATATGTTGTCAGAGAACCCTAATGACCAAGACACTTGCTAAAACTTGTGTAACTAGACAATCATGTATGGGCTAATTACATAACAAATTTGTTAGAGAGTTCTAAAGATCAGATGTAGACAATGCAACCTCCACTTCTTCAGATGAAACCTTATTAGGCCACATCAACATAATCTTGTCTAGTCAGTTGTAATAGAATAGACTATCATAAATGCACATAGAATGACAAGTGCTCTGACATAACAACATCCACTCTCAATGCAATGAGGGTAAAGTAACAAAATCCATTGTAAAGCTATATATACCAGAATGTAATAGGTTTTAGGGGTTAACTCTTTAGCTTTTATAATTTTCATCAATGTATGAGAACGCTCTGTGCCTTTGAGAAATAAATATTAGATTGTTGTTTAACCTTCTTGTTTGATGCTCTTGTTGAAAGTGTATGTATGAATTGTTGATCATTTCTATTTAAAGCTAGTTGAATGAATGCAATAGTAATTCTGCTTTTGGATTTCTTATTGGAATTTTATTCTCTAGTTTTGGAATGAGTAGCAATTGGTTAATTTTTCAATAGATGAATCATTCTGTAAGTAGCAAAGGCAAACCAATTTGTTAGGTGGTCTATTTATGACTTGTAGGCACAATAATTTTTGCATTATGATTATTGATGTTGCTAAATATGCACCATTTATAACTCAACAGTTTATCTTTTGTTTATTTTTGCTCTCTTTTCAATCCCCTAGTATCGTAAATAGTTAGTTAAGACCCCAAGGAACTGACCTATTCCAGAGGTTGATGCATGAATCCTCACTTCTTTGTGGTCTTCCAATCTTGATCAAAATATTAGGGCACAAAACTTATTCTAAGGTATATTTTTAGACCAACAAGGTGTTGAAGTGGAGGTGAGGTGGAGGTGACATGTCTTATAAGTGGCTTGAGTGAGGGGAGGGAAAAAATTGAGTTTTTTTCCAAGTGGTATGCTCCATTAATGTGCTTAGGTGGAGAGAATCCTTACCCTCCCCATGTGCATTAAAGATCATGGGAGGTGGTGAGTAGGAGTTAAGTAGACTAGGGTGAGGTAGACCTAGGGTATGAGAATGGTATGGTCACATAATGAGCATGGGCTAGGTGTAGGATGGGGCTTAGTGAGTCAAAGGGGCTAAGACAGTCAAGATTAATGTTTCTAAAGTTAAATGCTAAATATTTGGATTATTTGGAATAATTGCAAAATTATTAAACATTGACCTTAGACAAATGATAATATGACATTTTTTATTTACCCCTTTTTGTACTGTGTTGTGTATATACACGATGTAGTGTAAAAACAAGGCACAAAATGAGTGGATTGATGATTGACGAGGATGGGTAGAAAATGGAGATCATGGTTGACTATGGCTTTTGGCATGCCACAACGATAGTTGATATAGGAGACGTAAGATTATATCTCAAATCATGAACAATGTAATATGCACTAATTGTGGAAGGGATGAATATCCTTGAACCTTGCCATTGATAGGTTGTTGATCTTATTTGATTTAGTAAGTTGACCAACAATAGCTAGTTATCCTCATGATGCTCTAATAAATTTGTAAGTGGACTTCAGTTATCACCTCAATGAAGCCAATGTGTGAGTAACCATACAGACATTGGCATGGAGCATACCAAATTAGATTTGGATTAGAGTTTACGTTGAGAAGAGAAAATCTACTTTTGCCTTAGTAGAGGAAGGATAGTGATAGTCTCAAGCAAAGTTTTTTGACAAACACAATTTCAAGATTGAGTGTTTAGATATTGGACATGTTCAAGATAATATTAATGGGTAAATCTTCCTCCTCAAATAGTGAGTTGATGGGTGAAGAAACAAAAGACAACAATGAAGCACTTGACTGAAAATCATTGCGCAACAACAAAGTGAAAATGATGGAAGAAATCGATGAAAGGGTGGTTTTGAGAGAAACTATCTAGCCAATCTCAAACCATACGATCGATCAATGATTGTATTGATGCACATGGATTGGGAACAAAAAAAAGGTATGTGATAGGCGCACAAATTTGCATTTGCATTGCATGACTAGAGAGATGGATAGAGGGAGAGTGACGGGTGAGAGGGAGAAAGTGATATAGAGTGCTGCTAGATTTGGCACACAGAGGGATGAGATGGTAGATAACAACATAGGACCGAGTTAGAGAGGGCAAGAGATTTAGGTAAGTGGGTTTTTTATCCATTTCTTTTTCCATGCTTTTTGTGGTTTTTAGGTAAATTTGAACCTTAGTTTTTTTTTTAATTTTTAGGCAATTTTCACCACCAAAATTGCATGGACATAAACCGTCTGTCCATGTACAAAATTTTTTATCTGTATGGTATGGTCATACGAATGATAAAAAAACTATTCAGATAAGGATGATTTGTTTGTTATAGTTTTTTGGAAGAGGTAGGCGATGGGGGAGAAAAGGAAATGAAGATTGATTATCGATGTGATGGTAGCGGAGGGTGGTGTGACTGCAACACTGGTTTAGGCCACTCATAGGCGATTTGAGGAGGGAGTTGACATGATGATTGAGAGTGGTTATGGCATATTGGGTTTTGGAGAATGGCCCAGATAGAGTGGGTCAATGTTGATTGTGCATATTTGACAACCTTATGGGAGTGCTAGGACTTGGATAGGGGGACCTTACATTTCTTGATAGGGTAAATGACATTGACATTGGAGAATGTGTACCACATATATTGGGTACCGATAGAGGGGTGCACGATTATAACTACATAGACAACACAATAAGCAATGGTGATGGGTAGGTTCTTTGGGGACTAATGGCAATAGGTGAATATACACAGTGGTAGGATACGATATGAGGATTATTATAAGACTAGGGTATTGACACGATGACATACACTAGCGATGTTGCTGATATCCAACTTTGTGTTGCTAGACTCCTTAAGGCCATGATTTTTGTTGAACTTGTTAAGGGTAGTATGGGATTTAGTGGAGGTAATAGTAGTGTATGGGCCCCAATGTTATTAGCATAAAAGTACATGAAGCTGCATTGAGTTAGTGTTAGTGGGTGATTTAGATTGAGTTGCAGCTTGTTGGTGTAGATATGGGTATATGAGAGCATGTGATTGTAGAAAGGTGGTCCGATGTGGGGAGAGGATGTGTAGTAGCTAGCATAGATGCAGAGGTCTAGGTGGTTGATTTACCACAATGTTGTTCAAGTCAAGTTCTTCCAGTTTACCCAAGTATTGTGATAGTTTGACTTGACACAGGGAGTACCAAACCTGTTGGTCATTTATCGATGGATGGGTAGGGAGGATAGGTCAAAACCATGCATAGTGCCATTATAGAGGGTGTAGAAAAGATGATAATAGTACCAGATACTAATGATGATGGGACGACATCAGAGTACGATCAATGGTGTACATAGAATTGGAAGGACCAGAGGGGATGATGGTGATGATGATGCTGAGGAGGAGGCACCACTAAGATGGTGATAAAATCAACAAGTAGGGGATGAGTCGAGTACATTAGGGACTATATGGAAGGATGTGTATCCATCAAGGACCACAGGGATAGAGATGCCAGAGCAGATGTAGGAAGTGGGAGACAACATAGGTTGTAGGGATGGATATGTTAGGGTTTGATGACATAGTGGATATTAGTGAGGTGGAGGAAGCAATGGATAAGATTGAGATATTGAGGGAGAGAGTACGACATCTAGAGGTACAATATATGAAATGGTATCTCGAGAGGATAGGGTTATAGGGGTAGTTGTATGGAGTGATTATTGAGAGGGACACAACATTGGTCGAGCGAGACAAAACAATTGATTGCCCATATCCTCCTGATAGAAGCAACTTGAGCTACCCTTAAAGTTTAAAACGGGTCCTTATAAATATAGTTTAAAACGGGTCCTTATAAATATAGTTTAAAAGGACCCTTGCGGACTAATTTAAAAGGGCCCTTGCCCTTGTTTAAAAAGAGAGCCATATCCCGTGTATAATAGGCACCTCTCCTTTTTCTTTTAAAATAGAGAGAAAGCAAGAGATTTTAAAAGCTTTATGGAAATACCTTAAAGGCAATATCATTGAATTGATCATATTTATAGTATAGTAACATCGATTTGATTGGCATTAATATAATAGTAATATCTATATCTTCGAAAGGCGAGCAGGAGGTTCCCCTCCTCCCTTGGGGTGGGAGGAAAATCCTCCCTTGCTAGTTGTTCTTCTAACTAGAAGATTGCTTCTTCTAGGGTGTAATCCTATACTTGTAGCCCTTCTAGTTCCTATTGCATCAATGCAAATTGGGTTTTATGGAGGAGGTCATCCCTATAGCTAAACCATTCTTGTTCTCAATCTATAGCCTAGTAATTGCTAGCTTGTGTTTGATATGATGTCACATTTCAACATGTTTCAGGATGAATAATGTAGGTGATACACCTTTTGAAACTAGAGGAAATAGGTCATCCCCTTGTCGAGAGGTTTTAGGATGGTCGATCAAGGCGATAGGAGCAGGTTCCACTATGAGAACAACTTCTTTTAGAGAGTTGTTACCTAGTAAAGTAAGTGATCCTACTCAACCATTCATATTGATTTGAACTTTCCCCTCATTATTCATTCCCATGGGGGACAAACATATATATCGAAGAATTGTTTCGAATAAGAAATTATTTTTCCTATAGATAGTAGGGCCCACCCAACCCCACTATAGAGGTAGGACCATCCCACCTTGTTCCCGAATCAAGAAGTTTGCCTTGATCTCGTCTATCAATCGATGCATATCTAGAAGATATGCCATTTTATTTACCTATATTTTATTGCCATACTCTTCTTGTTGGTCAAATCCATCTAGATAGAGAGCACTCTCAAAGTATAGAATAAATAATCAACCCTAACAAGCTTTAAGTAATTTAGGTTAAAGATATCCTTACCTTACCTTACAAAGAGAGGGGAGTGGAGGAGAGGGGAGAGCGCTCTCACTCTAAAGATCAAAGGGAACCCCTATTCTACTCTCAATATCCAATCACTTTTTCTTAAAGAGTGAGCCATAATGACAATGAAGAGGGATACCTTGGTGAGGGATAGGGATGGGCTACAAGGACAACTAAATGTAATAACAATATATCAAGACATAATGAAGGTAGAGATGGTGGTGTAGATCACGTTACACTAGCAACACCAAACAAATGATACACAGGTATTTTTTTCTTTGAACAAGTCAGAGAATCAAACCTTTCATTAATTTCATGCCAAAAATAAGGATACAAGATAAAAGGCCCCTTTACAATTTTGAAAATTCCCTCAAATACCCTGTTTTTCCTTTTTCCCACATAAAACCATTAAAATTCAAATTTGAATTTTGGGGGCAACTTGTTGAGGTCATAACTTCGCACTCGTTGACCCGATTGATTACAACATGTTTTTGGAAACGACTGAAACGAGCTAAGCGGGGTGAACCTTGGCTCTTTGCACCAAGCCTTGCGTCTAGCCAAAAATCCTCAAATTCTACCTCTAAGACCTTCAAAAATCTCCTGCAAGTTAAACTAGTTTTACAAAATAAAAAAAAAATTACAATTTTTTTTTTTTTGGGTGATGCAAGATCACTCTTACACCATTGGATGCTCCTGCATCAGACACCCAGGGTAATTTTGAGAAGTGACCTTCACTTCTCTATTGTTGGAAGAAAACCAAGGCATTCAACCTTAGCCTTCGACAACCAAGATGAATCTTCAATAGGTTTGGCTTTCCACTTAACCAGATATTCTGCATATTGCATATTTTTGGTACTTTTGCCGATGCATGTATCCAGGATCTCTTCTATCTCTTTCGTATCTGGAGTAGATGCTGGAATATTCCACAATTCCGCTACTGGTCCCTCACCATTGTCTCCTTCATGGTATTCTACCAAATCTGAAATGTTAAAAATAGGTGATATGTTAAGCCCACTTGGCAATTCCACTTCATATGCATTGCATAAATCCCGTTTTTCTATGATTTTGCATGGTCCAAACTTCTTCATCTTCAACTTGTTATAGGTTTTAGCAGGAAACCTTTCTTTTCTCAGATGGACCATAACTTCATCTCCCACTTCAAATTCCTTAAACCATCACTTCGGTCTGCCCTTGTCTTATATTGAGTATTCATATTAGTAATATGCTTCTTAACTTCTTCATGCAAGCTCTTCGGATGCTCTGCAAAGTCCTCGACTCGAGCACCTGCACTTTTCCCCTCGTATCCATCTTCCTCAACTCGAAGCATTTCTTGGATTGCTCCCATATATTATCTGGAATGGAGATTTTTTAGTACTCCTATTGACAGAATTGTATGCAAATTCCACCTGTGGCAAAACCAAATCCCATCCCTTGGGCTTATCTCCTATCAAGCATCTCAATAGATTACCCAAACTTCTATTCACCACCTCTATTTGTCCATCAGTCTGTGGGTGGTATGCATAACTAAATTTCAAATCTGTCTTCAATTTCTTCCACAAGGTTCTCCATAAATACCCAATAAACTTGGTATCTCTGTCAGAAACTATACTCTTTGGTAGTCCATGAAGTCATACCACATATTTGAAAAATAAACCTGCAACATGAATCGCATCATTAGTTTTCTGGTAGGGAATAAAATGTGCCATATTTGAAAACCTGTCAACTACCACAAATATGGAGTCATTTCCCCTCTGTGTCCTTGGTAGGCCAAGAACAAAATCCATACTGATGTCCTCCCATGGTCTCTCTGGTACAGGTAATGGTTGATATAATCCAGTGTTCTATCTCACACCTTTCGCCATCTGGCATACTCTACAACTTTGTACAAATATCTTCACATCTTGCTACAACTATGGCCAATAGCAGTTCTCACTAACAAGGGCAATGGTCTTATCCCGACCAAATTGTCGAGCCAACCCTCCACTGTGTTTCTCCTTGACTAGATTCTCCCTCATTGAACTCCTTGGAATTCATAATTGATTTCCTCTAAAGAACATTCCATCTTGGATCAGAAAATCCAACCACTTAGTCCTGTCCAAAGTAACAGGTGCCAAGCAAGCCCTCCAAGCCTCTACAAAATCAGGATCTTCAGGGTACAAACCCTTAAGTTCATCAAACCCTACAACTTCCACCTTCATTTGTATCAACAAACATTGCCTTCTACTTAAGGCATCTGCAACTCTGTTTGAATTTTTGCTCCTGTGTCAACACAAAGGTATAACTCTGTAGAAACTCAACCCACTTCAAGTGCCTCTGATTTAGCTTCCCTTGGCTATTAATATACTGTAAGGCTCGATGATCAGTATATAGAACAAACTCTTTTTGCAACAAATAATGCCTCCAATTCTTTAGAGCCTGAACTATAGCATAAAACTATTGATCATAAACTGAATACTTCTTCCTAGCATCATTGAGTTTCTCACTAAAATAAGCAACAGGTTTACCTTCTTGACTCAATACAACTCTTATGGCACTACCACTAGCATCACAATCTACCTGAAATACCTTATTAAAATCTGGAAGTGCCAAAACATGTTGCTCTGTGACCTTCTTCTTCAACATATCAAAGATCTTATCTACTCTTAAGGTCCACTTAAATTCTTTCTTATCCCCTCTCATTGTTTCTGTAAGGGGTGCACAAATACTGCTGAAATTTCTAATGAATTTTCTATAAAAACTTGCTAGACCATGAAATGATCTTACCTCAGTTATGCTTCTTGGAGTAGGCCATTCAATGATAGCCCTCACATTTTTTGGGTCCATTTTTAGACCTTCGATTGAGATGAAAAATCCTAGATACACTAACTCCTTCTTCACAAAACTACACTTCTTCAAATTAATCAACAATTGCTCCTCCCTCAGCTTCTCAAAAACCCTTCTGATATGCATCAGGTGCTCTTCTAGGGTCTTGCTAAATAATAAAATGTCATCCAAATAGACAATGACAAATTTTCCTAAAAAATACTTCAATACGTCATTCATCAACCGCATGAATGTGCTTGGCACATTGGTTAGCCCAAATGGCATGACCAACCACTCATACAAACCCTCTCTGGTCTTGAAGGCTATCTTCCACTCATCTTCTTCTCTGACATGAATCTGATGGTACCCACTCTTCAGGTCAATCTTTGTGAAGTACTTGGTTCCACTCAAACAGTCCTTAATGTCATCCATCCTTGGCAATGGAAATCTGTATTTTATGGTGATATTATTAATAACTCGAGAGTATGTACACATTCTCCACTCTCCATCTTTCTTTGGTGCTAGTACTATAGGTACTGCACATAGACTCAAGCTCTCCTAAATCAGTCCCTTTTTCAGTAACTCTTGGACTTGCCTGTTTAGCTCCTCACTTTCTACAGGAGTCATTCTATGGGTTGCCTTATTGGGTAAACTAGATCCTGGTACCAAATCTATATGGTGATTGATATTCCTCATTGGTGGTAAACCCTCAAGCACATTATATGATATAATATCTAGAAATTCTTCTAATAGACCTAATACTTCTATTGGGGTATCTTTGCATTCTTCTTCCCTAACTCTAGGAATTAATGCATAGCACATATGCTCATGCTTCAAACCATCCAAAAACCTTCTCCCTTCAACTAAACAGATTCTAGCACTGCTACATACCTTTTCATCCACCTCTTTCAGGGGCTTCAGCTTATGACGCACTCCATTCTTTGTCAAGGAGTAAGTGTTGGCACGACCATCATGCACTACACATCGATCAAACTGCCATGGCCTTCCCAACAACAAATGGCAAGCATCCATAGGCAGGATGTCACACAGGACCTCATCACGATAATTCCTAATATTAAATTTTACCAAGCATTGCTCATTGACCAAAGCCCTATGGTCCTATAACCACGCAATCCGATATGGATACGGGTGTCTCTTCCTCTCTAATTGCAATTTGGTAACCATTCCTTCTGAAACTAGGTTATCTGTGCTACCATTGTCTATGATAACATTATAAATCTTACCTGCACATTTACACCTTGTGCAAAATAAACTCTTCCTCTGATCTGGGTCTCTCTCCTCATTAAACAAGGCTATCCTTGTGATTAGCACTTCTCTTTCTGCTTCTTCAGAGTTCTCAGATTCAACACCTTCATCAATGACCGCAGCTTGGGCATTACCTTCAGGCCTCCTATTTGTCCTTTCTTGGTGTTGTGGACACTCATATGCTCAATGTCCTTCTTCGCCATAGTGGAAACAGGTTCCACGAAATCCTCCTCTTCCAAACCCTCGTCTAGACCTTCCTTTTCCTCTCTGGTAACCATTCTTCTGATCACGGGGGTGGTAAGCATTATCTCCCTTTTGGTCCTGATTACTACTAGCTTCTCCATTCTTATTATAATCTTCATTTCATTCTCCATTTGTTCTTCCACCAGTTCTTCCACTACGATCTCTTCCTCTTTGCTTGCTCCCAAACCTTCTGTTCAACTTCTCTTCAACCCTCAGGGCAAACTGGTAAGCATCCTCTATGGTGGTCATCATAACCAGACTTAACTCCTCTTGAATACTTGCTTGTAACCCATTAATATAATGGGCTACCTTCTCCTTGTTGGTCTCTGAATGGCCTGTTCTGATTACAATTTTATAAAACTCCTCTGTGTATTCTTTGATAGACTTACTTGATTGCCTCAAACCTTGCATTTTCTTTAGTAGATCTAACTCATAGTCACCTGGGATGAACTGCCTCTTCAACTTCTCCAACATCCGCTCCCATTTTGTTATCCTTTATTTTCCTCTTTTATTTCTGTCTAGCTGCACTCCCTTCCACCATATCGTTGGCATGACCCTTCGACTTGGTCTTAGCAAACTTGACCCTATCAGGATCTTCAACCTCCTCATACTCAAAGTATTCTTCCAAATCATTGATCTAGTCAATCAAATCCTCTAGATCAAGATTTCTAGAATACGTAGAAACCTCCATCTTCGGTCTCTTTCCAATCTGAGATATGGCTCTTTATAACCTGGCTTGTGCAGGATCTACTGCCTCTTCTTATTCCTCAAACTGGTCCTCTTCTTCTTCAACTTCATCTTCACTACCTTCTTCTCTCCTTGGCTCAAACCCTCTACACAGCTCCTCTTGCAGAGCCCAAACTTGCCTATGCAAAGCTCTAAAATATTCCTTTGGAACCATATTTCTCCCACCACCATGGTTTCTTCGTGGAGGCATTCTGCTCACTTATCTCACAAAACTTAACCATAGATCCTGGTGTAAACTGCCTCACGTCCGACGATCTTTTTACACACTCAGGAACTCTCGCTCTAATACCACTTGGTGTAGATCACGTTACACTAGCAACACCAAACAAATGATACACAAGTATTTTTTTCTTTGAACAAGTCAGAGAATCAAACCTTTCATTACTTTCATGCCAAAAATAAGGATACAAGAGAAGAAGGCCCCTTTACAATTTTGAAAATTCCCTCAAATACCCCGTTTTCCCTTTTTCCCACCTAAAAACATTCAAATTCAAATTTGAATTTTGGGGGCAACTTGTCGAGGTCATAACTTCGCACTCGTTGACCCGATTGACTATTACAACATGTTTTCGGAAATGGCATGAAATGAGCTAAGCAAGGTGAACCTTGGCTCTTTGTGCAAAGGCTCGTGTCTAGCCAAAAATCCTCAAATTCAACCTCTAAGACCTTCAAAAATCTCTTGCAAGTTAAACTAATTTTACTAGTTTTACAAAATAAAAAAAAAATTACAATTTTTTTTTTGGGTGATGCAAGATCACTCTTACACCACTGGATGCTCCTGCATCAGACACCCAGGGTAATTTTGAGAAGTGACCTTCACTTCTCTATTGTTGGAAGAAAACCAAGGCGTTCAACCTCAGCCTTCGACAACCAAGATGAATCTTCAATAGGTCTACCTTTCCACTTAACCAGATATTCTGCATACTACCTATTTTTGGTACTTTTGTCGATGCGTGTATCCAGGATCTCTTCTATCTCTTTCGTATCTGGAGTAGATGCTGGAATATTCCACAATTCTGCTACTGGTCCCTCACCATTGTCTCCTTCATGGTATTCTACCAAATCTGAAATATTAAAAATAGGTGATATGTTAAGCCCACTTGGCAATTCCACTTCATATGCATTGCCTGAATCCCGTTTTTCTATGATTTTGCATGGTCCAAACTTCTTCATCTTCAACTTGTTATAGGTTTTAGCAGGAAACCTTTCTTTTCTCAGATGGACCATAACTTCATCTCCCACTTCAAATTCCCTTAAACATCAGCTTTTGGTCTGCCCTTGTCTTATATTGAGTATTCATCTTAGTAATATGCTTCTTCACTTCTTCATGCAAGCTCTTCAGATGCTCTGCAAAGTCCTCAGCCTCAGCATTGCACTTTTCCCTTGTATCCATCCTCCTCAACTCAAAAGCATTTCTTGGACTGCTCCCATATATTATCTGGAATGGAGATTTGTTAGTACTCCCATTGATAGAATTGTTGTATGCAAATTCCACCTTTGGCAAAACCAAATCCCATCCCTTGGGCTTATCTCCTATCAAGCATCTCAATAGATTACCCAAACTTCTATTCACCACCTCTATTTGTCCATCATTCTGTGGGTGGTATGCAGAACTGAATTTCAAATCTGTCTTCAATTTCTTCCACAAGGTTCTCCATAAATACCCAACAAACTTGGTATCTCTGTCATAAACTATACTCTTTGGTAGACCATGAAGTCGTACCACCTCTTTGAAAAATAAACCTCCAACATGAACTACATCATTAGTTTTTTGGCAGGGAATAAAATGTGCCATCTTTGAAAACCTGTCAACCACCACAAATATGGAGTCATTTCCCCTCTGTGTCCTTGGTAGGCCAAGAACAAAATCCATGCTGATGTCCTCCCATGGTCTCTCTGGTACAGGTAATGGTTGATATAATCTAGTGTTCTATCTCACACCCTTCGCCATCTGGCATACTCTGCAACTTTGCACAAACCTCTTCACATCTTGCTGCAATTGTGGCCAATAGTAGTTCTCACTAACAAGGGCAATGGTCTTATCCCGACCAAAGTGTCCAGCCAACCCTCCACTGTGTTTCTCCTTGACTAGATTCTCCCTCATTGAACTCCTTGGAATGCATAATTGATTTCCTCTAAACAACATTCCATCTTGGATCAGAAAATCCAACCACTTAGTCCTGTCCAAAGTAACAGTGCCAAGCAAGCCCTCCAAGCCTCTATAAAATCAGGATCTTCGGGGTACAAACCCTTAAGTTCATCAAACCCTACAACTTCCACCTTCATTTCTATCAACAAACATTGCCTTCTACTTAAGGCATCTGCAACTCTATTTGACTTTCCACTCCTGTGCTTCAACACAAAGGTATAACTCTGTAGAAACTCAACCCACTTCAAGTGCCTCTGATTTAGCTTCCCTTGGCTATTAATATACTATAAGGCTTGATGATCAGTATATAGAACAAACTATTTTGGCAACAAATAATGCCTCCACTTCTTTAGAGCCTAAACTATAGCATAAAACTCTTGATCATAAACTGAATACTTCTTCCTAGCATCATTGAGTTTCTCACTAAAATAAGCAATAGGTTTACCTTCTTGACTCAATACAACTCCTATGGCACTACCACTAGCATCACAATCTACCTGAAATACCTTATTAAAATCTGGAAGTGCCAAAATAGGTTGCTCTGTGACCTTCTTCTTCAACATATCAAAGCTCTTATCTGCTCCTAAGGTCCACTTAAATTCTTTCTTATCCCCTCTCATTGTTTCTGTAAGGGGTGCACAAATACTGCTGAAATTTCTAATGAATTTTTTGTAAAAACTTGCTAGACCATGAAATGATCTTACCTCAGTTATGCTTCTTGGAGTAGGCCATTCAATGATAGCCCTCACCTTTTATGGGTCCATTTTTAGACCTTCGGATGAGATGACAAATCCCAGATACACTAACTCCTTCTTCACAAAACTACACTTCTTCAAATTAATCAACAACTGCTCCTCCCTCAGCTTCTCAAAAACCCTTCTGATATGCATCAGGTGCTCTTCCAGGGTCCTGCTAAATATTAAAATGTCATCCAAATAGACAATGAAAAATTTTCCTAAAAACTCCTTCAATACCTCATTCATCAGCCGCATGAATGTGCTTGGCGCATTGGTTAGCCCAAATGGCATGACCAACCACTCATACAAACCCTCTCTCGGTCTTGAAGGTTGTCTTCCACTCATCTCCTTCTCCGACACGAATCTGATGGTACCCACTCTTCAGGTCAATCTTTGTGAAGTACTTGGCTCCACTCAAACAATCCATAATATCATCCATCCTTGGCAATGGAAATCTATATTTTATGGTGATCTTGTTAATAGCTCGAGAGTCTGTACACATTCTCCACTCTCCATATTTCTTTGGTGCTAGTACTGCAGGTATTGCACATGGACTCAAGCTCTCCCGAATCAGTCCCTTTTTCAGCAACTCTTGGACTTGCCTGTTTAGCTCCTCACTTTCTACAGGAGTCATTCTATGGGCTGCCTTATTGGGTAAACTAGATCCCGGTACCAAATCTATATGGTGACCGATCTTCCTCATTGGTGGTAAACCCTCAGGCACATTATCTCGATATAATATCTAGAAATTCTTCTAACGAGACCTAAGACTTCTACTTGGGGTATCTTTGCATTCTTCTTCCCTAACTCTAGGAATTAATGCATAGCACATATGCTCATGCTTCAAACCATCCAAAAACCTTCTCCCTTCAACTAAACAGATTCTAGCACTGCTACATACCTTTTCATCCACCTCCTTCAAGGGCTTCAACTTATGGCGCACTCCATTCTTTGTCAAGGAGTAAGTGTTGGCACGACCATCATGCACTACACACCGATCAAACTACCATGGCCTTCCCAACAACAAATGGCAAGCATCCATAGGCAGGATGTCACACAGGACCTCATCACGGTAATTCCCAATATTAAATTTTACCAAGCATTGCTCACTGACCAAAGCCCTATGGTCCTTTTGTAACCATGCAATCCGATATGGATGCGGGTGTCTCTTCCTCTCTAATTGCAATTTGGTAACCATTCCTTCTGAAACTAGGTTATATGTGCTACCATTGTCTATGATAATATTACAAATCTTACCTACACATTTACACCTTGTGCAAAATAAGCTCTTCCTCTGATCTGGGTCTCTCTCCTCATTCAACAAGGCTCTCCTTGTGATTAGCACTTCTCCTCTTTCTGCTTCTTCAGAGTGCTCAGATTCAACACCTTCATCAACGACCGCAGCTCGGGCATTACCTTCGGGCCTCCTATTTGTCCTCTCTTGGTGTTGTGGACACTCGTATGCTCGATGTCCTTCTTCGCCATAGTGGAAACAGGTTCCACGAAATCCTCCTCTTCCAAACCCTCGTCCAGACCTTCCTCTTCCTATCTGGTAACCATTATTCTGATCACAGGGGTGGTAAGAATTATCTTCCTTTTGGTCCTGACTCTTGCTAGCTTCTCCATTCTTCTTATGATATTCTTATTTCATCCTCCATTTGTTCTTCCACCAGTTCTACCACCATGACCTCTTCCTCTTTGCTTGCTCTCAAACCTTCTGTTCAACTTCTCTTCAACCCTCGGGGCAAACTGGTAAGCATCCTCTATGGTGGTCATCCCGACCAGACTTAACTCCTCTTGAATACTTGCTCGTAACCCATTAATATAACGGGCTACCTTCTCCTTGTTGGCCTCTCGAATGGCCTCGTTCGATTACAATTTTATAAAACTCCTCTGTGTATTCTTTGACAGACTTACTTGATTGCCTCAAACCTTGCATTTTCTTTAGCAGATCCAACTCATAGTCACCTGGGATGAACTGCCTCTTCAACTTCTCCAACATTCGCTCCCATTTTGTTATCCTTTCTTTTCCTCTTTTATTTTTGTCTAGCTGCACTCCCTTCCACCATATGTTGGCATGACCCTTTAGCTTGGTCTTAGCAAACTTGACCCTATCAGGATCTTCAACCTCCTCATACTCAAAGTATTCTTCCAAATCATTGATCCAGTCAATCAACTCCTCTGGATCAAGATTTCTAGAATACGTAGAAACCTCCATCTTCGGTCTCTTTCCAATCTGAGATATGGCTCTGTATAACCTAGCTTGTGCAGGATCTACTACCTCTTCTTCTTCCTCAAACTGGTCCTCTTCTTCTTCAACTTCATCTTCACTACCTTCTTCTCTCCTTGGCTCAAACCCTCTACGCAGCTCCTCTTGCAGAGCCTGAACTTGCCTTTGCAAAGCTCTAAAATCTTCCTCTGGCACCATATTTCTCCCACCACCATGGTTTCTTCGTGGAGGCATTCTGCTCACTTCTCTCACAAACCTTAACCACAGATCCTGGTGTAAACTGCCTCACGTCCGGCGATCTATTTACACACTCAGGAACTCCCGCTCTGATACCACTTGGTGTAGATCACGTTACACTAGCAACACCAAACAAATGATACATAGGTATTTTTTCCTTTGAACAAGTTAGAGAATCAAACCTTTCATTACTTTCATGCCAAAAATAAGGATACAAGAGAAGAAGGCCCCTTTACAATTTCAAAAATTCCCTCAAATACCCTATTTTCCCTTTTTCCCACCTAAAACCATTCAAATTGAAATTTGAATTTTGGGGGCAACTTGTCGAGGTCATAACTTCGCACTCGTTGACCCGATTGACTATTACAACATGTTTTCAAAAATGGCATGAAACGAGCTAAGCGGGGCGACCCTTGGCTCTTTGTGCCAAGGCTCATGTCTAGCCAAAAATCCTCAAATTCGACCTCTAAGACCTTCAAAAATCTCCTGCAAGTTAAACTAGTTTTACAAAATAAAATAAAAAATTACAATTTTTTTTTTTTGGGTGATGCAAGATCACTCTTACACCACTGGATGCTCCTGCATCAGACACCTGAGGTAATTTTGAGAAGTGACCTTCACTTCTCTATTGTTGGAAGAAAACCAAGGCGTTCAACCTCAGCCTTCGACAACCAAGATGAATCTTCAACAGGTCTGCCTTTCCACTTAACCAGATATTCTGCATACTGCCTATTTCTGGTACTTTTTCCGATGCGTGTATCCAGGATCTCTTCTATCTCTTCCGTATCTGGAGTAGATGCTAGAATATTCCACAATTCTGCTATTGGTCCCTCACCATTGTCTCCTTCATGGTATTCTACCAAATCTAAAATGTTAAAAATAGGTGATATGTTAAGCCCACTTGGCAATTCCACTTCATATGCATTGCTTGAATCCCATTTTTCTATGATTTTGCATGGTCCAAACTTCTTCATCTTCAACTTGTTATAGGTTTTAGCAGGAAACCTTTCTTTTCTCGAGATGGACCATAACTTCATCTCCCACTTCAAATTCCTTAAACCGTCGCTTCTGGTCTGCCCTTGTCTTATATTGAGTATTCATCTTAGTAATATGCTTCTTCACTTCTTCATGCAAGCTCTTCGAGATGCTCTGCAAAGTCCTCGGCCTCAGCACTGCACTTTTCCCCTGTATCCATCCTCCTCAACTCAGAAGCATTTCTTGGACTGCTCCCATATATTATCTGGAATGGAGATTTGTTAGTACTCCTGTTGACAAAATTGTTGTATGCAAATTCCACCTATGGCAAAACCAAATCCCATCCCTTGGGCTTATCTCCTATCAAGCATCTCAATAGATTACCCAAACTTCTATTCACCACCTCTGTTTGTCCATCAATCTGTGGGTGGTATGCAGAACTGAATTTCAAATCTGTCTTCAATTTCTTCCACAAGGTTCTCCAGAAATACCCAACAAACTTGGTATCTCTGTCAGAAACTATACTCTTTGGTAGACCATGAAGTCGTACCACCTCTTTGAAAAATAAACCTGCAACATGAACTGCATCATTAGTTTTCTGGCAGGGAATAAAATGTGCCATCTTTGAAAACCTGTCAACCACCACAAATATGGAGTCATTTCCCCTCTGTGTCCTTGGTAGGCCAAGAACAAAATCCATGCTGATGTCCTCCCATGGTCTCTCTGGTACAGGTAATGGCTGATATAATCCAGTGTTCTGTCTCACACCCTTCGCCATCTGGCATACTCTGCAACTTTGCACAAACCTCTT
The DNA here is from genome assembly GCA_028583015.1 of Wollemia nobilis. Lineage (NCBI taxonomy): Eukaryota > Viridiplantae > Streptophyta > Pinopsida > Araucariales > Araucariaceae > Wollemia > Wollemia nobilis. The sequence continues at coordinate 2,903,498 of JAQPPZ010017206.1, read as the reverse complement.
CACATCTTGCTGCAACTGTGGCCAATAGTAGTTCTCACTAACAAGGGCAATGGTCTTATCCCGACCAAAGTGTCCAGCCAACCCTCCATTGTGTTTCTCCTTGACTAGATTCTCCCTCATTGAACTCCTTGGAATGCATAATTGATTTCCTCTAAACAACATTCCATCTTGGATCAGAAAGTCCAACCACTTAGTCCTGTCCAAAGTAACAGGTGCCAAGCAAGCCCTCCAAGCCTCTGCAAAATCAGGATCTTCAGGGTACAAACCCTTAAGTTCGTCAAACCCTACAACTTCCACCTTCATTTCTATCAACAAACATTGCCTTCTACTTAAGGCATCTGCAACTCTATTTGACTTTCCACTCCTGTGCTTCAACACAAAGGTATAACTCTGTAGAAACTCAACCCACTTCAAGTGCCTCTGATTTAGCTTCCCTTGGCTATTAATATATTGTAAGGCCTGATGATCAGTATATAGAACAAACTCTTTTGGCAACAAATAATGCCTCCACTTCTTTAGAGCCTGAACTATAGCATAAAACTCTTGATCATAAACTGAATACTTCTTCCTAGCATCATTGAGTTTCTCACTAAAATAAGCAATAGGTTTACCTTCTTGACTCAATACAACTCCTATGGCACTACCACTAGCATCACAATCTACCCGAAATACCTTATTAAAATCTGGAAGTGCCAAAATAGGTTGCTCTGTGACCTTCTTCTTCAACATATCAAAGCTCTTATCTGCTCCTAAGGTCCACTTAAATTCTTTCTTATCCCCTCTCATTGTTTCTGTAAGGGGTGCACAAATATTGCTAAAATTTCTAATGAATTTTTTGTAAAAACTTGCTAGACCATGAAATGATCTTACCTCAGTTATGCTTCTTGGAGTAGGCCATTCAATGATAGCCCTCACCTTTTTTGGGTCCATTTTTAGACCTTCGGTTGAGATGACAAATCCCAGATACACTAACTCCTTCACAAAACTACACTTCTTCAAATTAATCAACAACTGCTCCTCCCTCAGCTTCTCAAAAACCCTTCTGATATGCATCAGGTGCTCTTCCAGGGTCCTGCTAAATATTAAAATGTCATCCAAATAGACAATGACAAATTTTCCTAAAAACTCCTTCAATACCTCATTCATCAACCGCATGAATGTGCTTGGCGCATTGGTTAGCCCAAATGGCATGACCAACCACTCATACAAACCCTCTCTGGTCTTGAAGGTTGTCTTCCACTCATCTCCTTCTCTGACATGAATCTGATGGTACCCACTCTTCAGGTCAATCTTTGTGAAGTACTTGGCTCCACTCAAACAGTCCATAATATCATCCATCCTTGGCAATGGAAATCTATATTTTATGGTGATCTTGTTAATAGCTCGAGAGTCTGTACACATTCTCCACTCTCCATATTTCTTTGGTGCTAGTACTGCAGGTACTGCACATGGACTCAAGCTCTCCCGAATCAGTCCCTTTTTTAGCAACTCTTGGACTTGCCTGTTTAGCTCCTCACTTTCTACAGGAGTCATTCTATGGGCTGCCTTATTGGGTAAACTAGATCCTGGTACCAAATCTATATGGTGACTGATCTTCCTCACTGGTGGTAAACCCTCAGGCACATTATCTGATATAATATCTAGAAATTCTTCTAACAGACCTAAGACTTCTACTGGGGTATCTTTGCATTCTTCTTCCCTAACTCTAGGAATTAATGCATAGCACATATGCTCATGCTTCAAACCATCCAAAAACCTTCTCCCTTCAACTAAATAGATTCTAGAACTGCTACATACCTTTTCATCCACCTCCTTCAGGGGCTTCAACTTATGGCACACTCCATTCTTTGTCAAGGAGTAAGTGTTGGCATGACCATCATGCACTGCACATCGATCAAACTGCCATGGCCTTCCCAACAACAAATGGCAAGCATCCATAGGCAGGATGTCACACAGGACCTCATCACGGTAATTCCCAATATTAAATTTTACCAAGCATTGCTCACTGACCAAAGCCCTATGGTCCTTCTGTAACCACGCAATCCGATATGGATGCGGGTGTCTCTTCCTCTCTAATTGCAATTTGGTAACCATTCCTTCTGAAACTAGGTTATCTGTGCTACCATTGTCTATGATAATATTACAGATCTTACCTGCACATTTACACCTTGTGCAAAATAAGCTCTTCCTCTGATCTGGGTCTCTCTCCTCATTCAACAAGGCTCTCCTTGTGATTAGCACTTCTCCTCTTTCTGCTTCTTTAGAGTGCTCAGATTCAGCACCTTCATCAATGACCGTAGCTCGGGCATTACCTTCAGGCCTCCTATTTGTCCTCTCTTGGTGTTGTGGACACTCGTATGCTCGATGTCCTTCTTTGCCACAGTGGAAATAGGTTCCACGAAATCCTCCTCTTCCAAACCCTCGTCCAGACCTTCCTCTTCCTCTCTGGTAACCATTGTTCTGATCACGGGGGCGGTAAGCATTATCTCCCTTTTGGTCTTGACTCATTGCTAGCTTCTCCATTCTTCTTATAATCTTCATTTCGTCCTCCATTTGTTCTTCCACCAGTTCTTCCACCATGACCTCTTCCTCTTTGCTTGCTCTCAAACCTTCTATTCAGCTTCTCTTCAACCCTCAGGGCAAACTGGTAAGCATCCTCTATGGTGGTCATCCTGACCAGACTTAACTCCTCTTGAATACTTGCTCGTAACCCATTAATATAATGGGCTACCTTCTCCTTGTTGGCCTCTGAATGGCCTATTCTGATTACAATTTTATAAAACTCCTCTGTGTATTCTTTGACAGACTTACTTGATTGCCTCAAACCTTGCATTTTCTTTAGCAGATCCAACTCATAGTCACCTGGGATGAACTGCCTCTTCAACTTCTCCAACATCCGCTCCCATTTTGTTATCCTTTCTTTTCCTCTTTTATTTTTGTCTAGCTGCACTCCCTTCCACCATATGCTGGCATGACCCTTCAGCTTGGTCTTAGCAAACTTGACCCTATCAGGATCTTCAACCTCCTCATACTCAAAGTATTCTTCCAAATCATTGATCCAGTCAATCAACTCCTCTGGATCAAGATTTCTAGAATACGTAGAAACCTCCATCTTCGGTCTCTTTCCAATCTGAGATATGGCTCTGTATAACCTGGCTTGTGCAGGATCTACTACCTCTTCTTCTTCCTCAAACTGGTCCTCTTCTTCTTCAACTTCATCTTCACTACCTTCTTCTCTCCTTGGCTCAAACCCTCTATGCAGCTCCTCTTGCAGAGCCTGAACTTGCCTTTGCAAAGCTCTAAAATCTTCCTCTGGCACCATATTTCTCCCACCACCATGGTTTCTTCATGGAGGCATTCTGCTCACTTCTCTCACAAACCTTAACCACAGATCCTGGTGTAAACTGCCTCACGTCCGGTGATCTGTTTACACACTCAGGAACTCCCGCTCTGATACCACTTGGTGTAGATCACGTTACACTAGCAACACCAAACAAATGATACACAGGTATTTTTCCTTTGAACCAGTCAGAGAATCAAACCTTTCATTACTTTCATGCCAAAAATAAGGATACAAGAGAAGAAGGCCCCTTTACAATTTCGAAAATTCCCTCAAATACCCTATTTTCCCTTTTTCCCACCTAAAACCATTCAAATTCAAATTTGAATTTTGGGGGCAACTTGTCGAGGTCATAACTTCGCACTCGTTGACCCGATTGACTATTACAACATGTTTTCGAAAATGGCATGAAACGAGCTAAGCGGGGCGAACCTTGGCTCTTCGCGCCAAGGCTCGTGTCTAGCCAAAAATCCTCAAATTCGACCTCTAAGACCTTCAAAAATCTCCTGCAAGTTAAACTAGTTTTACAAAATAAAAAAAAATTACAATTTTTTTTTTTTTGGGTGATGCAAGATCACTCTTACACCACTGGATGCTCCTGCATCAGATGGACAAGATATAGGTTGAGAGGGATGGGCTTCGACAATAGGTGGAGTAGATGCAAGCACAACCACCAACAGGTGGAGCAAATGTGAGCACAACCACCAACATGAGAGAGCGGGATACGAGGGTAATGTTGGTATCCTGTAAGCCAATATTACACAACTATGGCAGGCTAGGGTGAGTACAGGGGTATCTTTTTATGGGAGAGAGTGATTGCATGTGAGGATGCTACGGTGAACTAAGGTGTTCCAATTTCTTCATGCATAGGTGCCTCATCATGATGGAGCCATAGGAGCATACCATTGATGGCTCCAACAATACCCTAGTTTATGAATATTGTAGTGTCACACATAGTGCAAACAACGAATTTGCAAGTGGGAAAACAATAGTAGAGAGGGGTAAAGGAGACGCAAGTGATTATGAATTAGTGGAGATAAGGGATAGATAGGAGGGGAGTGGAGAGACTCCCGAAGGACAATGATAGTGATTGTGTTATTTTTGGTTGTGGCAAGGCGACCATGATTTTTGGATCATGTGTGATGAGCAAAAGATGATGTTATGTGACATGTAGATAGATGATATAGGATGTGATAGCCTTAGGGGTAATTTTAATGTAACCCTATGGGAAATAAGGATGATTATACATATGTACATGTATAGTTGATGTGTTGTATGTATTCATTGATGATATAGACACATGATGAATCTTCTATGGTTGATATGATATGATGTAATGTATGGATGGTGTTATGCATATATTTAGGTTATTTTTATGTTGATGCTTGAGGGATGCATATTATTATATAGACATGATATGTTAGGTTATATAGATGTGATATTCATATGTGATGAATGATGATCCTATTATGTATTTACATGGTGGAGGCTCATATATGTTTATTTAATCACTTTTTGGATGATATGCATTTCATAATAAAAATTGGTTTAATTGATCAGTGAAAAATTAATGGTAATAATAACACACTAACACAACATTAGATAAGATATGTACAATGAACACAAGACTTAAGACATGGATGATAAGATAACATGTAATGAATAATTTGCTAACTAGGAAAGCAATGAACAATGACTAATGATCAATTCCACCAATTTAGACTTAGGATATATGTGCAGTGGATGGTGGCTAGCCAAAACGCTTGTCACCCATATACCTTAGGGTTTTCAAATTCTAGAAGTATTTCAGAAAACTCAAATACCCTAGTTGCGACACTCAAACTCATTTAATGGTTGATCGATATCCCATAGAAATCTAGACCATCCTAAAAATATCAAGCCAATCATAGATCAAAGTGTGTGCAATGAGGATTTTTTCTATTTTGAGTAAGGTTAGACTGACCAATTGTAACTTAGGCCAATATATGCTAGCTCATCTATGAGCGTTTAGATGTCTATACAAAAGAATATCGCTAATGTGACAAAAATGTTACCACTTGGAGGGCATAATACACTACCAAATAAATATCTATAGTCTTGATGGAGGTTATCTCCATAATTCTTTGACGTAGATCCTTTAAGCCAGGCATCTGTAGCCTCGATGGAGGCATCAAAAATACGTGAGGGAACCAAGCTTTGGATCTCTTTCTCTCTTTCGTTTCTTATTTTTGATTTTGTTTTTATTCTTTATTTTTTTATTTTTTTTGAGACTTGCAATTTAGACTCTTAGGTTTAGATTATGTGAATGATGAGCGAGAAAAAAATGCTTTTATGGCAAGACTTACTCATGGAGTTATCTTACCTACACTCAAAATTTGATTAAATTATGATTTGTGATTGGGCCAAGAAAGCAAGGAGAAAGTTGCATATTAAAGTATTCAAGAGAGTGCAGAAGATAGTTTCTTATAAGGTTAAAACCTACACATCAAAATAGGAGTTAGATATATTTTAAAAGAAAGAAAAATATCAACTTTCTATTATTCATTGGAAGCAAAGAAGACATTACTCTTAAGTGAAAGTTGCATAGATTATAGTGCATGATTTAAGGTTCATTTAAAGGAGCAATAAGGAGAAGTTTATAGTGCATTATACTATTTATGCTTAAAGGTTATTAAAAGTGCATTGAGTCTTAAGTTAAGAAGGAAGATTAAGTACACAGATCAAAGTAGAAGTGAAGTGTCAAAAGATACTATTTGAGTGCAGGAAATATGCAATATATTGTGGCATAGAGAAGCCACTAAAAGGAGTAACATAACCTCCAAATATTGGAGAAGAAATTCACCATATCAAGTCAACAAAGAAGCTACAAAAGAGACTAAGAAAGTCTCAAAACCAAGTGCAGATTTGACACAAGGTTAACAACTTCATACTTGTCTTCTACATCATAGCAAAGGAAGACAAAGGGTGAGTGTCTAAAGACACTAGCAAAGCACTATATTACAACACATAATCAACAATATTAAGCAGGTCAAAGTACATGTTATAGTGCTAAGGACATAAAGCCATTAATAAGGGCTCAATACTATTATCCTCAAGGTGTCAAAGGACACCATACTCGGTGCCATAGTATCATGAATATAGCACCACAATGAAGACACATCATAGTAAATAAACTTGCAACAAGAACGAGATTAGCAACACAACATTAGTGTGAGTTGGAAACAATTGTAAAATATAAGGTGCAAAGGAGAAAAATGACATTAGCTACCCAAGAAGAAACTTGGATGAACTACCACCATAGTTGAAAATGCGTACATTGGAGAAAATAATCACACACCTTGTTGTTACAAAGAAGCCAAGCAAACCTACGAAGGAAGTTAGAAAGAATAGGCATTGGAGCAAGGATAAGCACCAATATTAAAAGGTACATTGAGTTGTTTGATTCCATGCAAGGGAGGAGCTTCCACTTGCCATAGCAACATAAGGGATTTAGTGCCACTTGGCATAAGGGAAGAACGAGTGTTGCATTTCTTCGTAACACTCATGCTCAAGTAAAAGAGCAACCAAAATGGTGAGATGTTTCAAAAGAATCATCAATTATTATTCAATTCCTAAAGGATAGCACCACCTAACTAACACCTCCAAAGAATGTAACCGCAACATACGTTATAAGCAAGAACGTGCCACTTGGTATCCACTTTGAAGGGAGACATAAGGTATTAATAGTTGAGGATGAGACAAAGCGTATATATCTCTAGAATTGAGAGGTCAGAGTGCACTAAAGGAAGGAGGAAGATCATCATAAAAGGTGTGTAGTGAACATTGAGCATTAACTGCTCATTGTTATACATAGGCGACCAAAAAATTTAGCACCCAGGCTTGGATAAATAATCAAATCAAGAGCCAATCATATTGTAGCATACAACATTTGAAGGAAGGTATAATTCTACATAATTTTATATTTGCTTTCTTTAAGTATAAGGAGTTATAAGGTGTTTTATTATAAGGTTGAAGTTATTTATTATTTGCATTGGAGATATAAGCAAATACCAACCTTAGTGAATTAGAAAGCAAACATAAATAAGGAGTTTATTTCCTTAAGTGACATTTCAAAAGTGCACTAGTTGAGATACAAACATCATAATATTTGTAATTAATTAAATAGGAGTGATAAGGTTTTATACTTTGAAAAAATTAAAGTATTACTCTTTTGCAAATATTATCATTTCTAAATTTCCAAATTAGGGAGATATAAGGAGTACTACATCAAACCTTAGATTATTGGAATTTAGAAAAATGAACCATTAAAAGTTAAGGATAAAAGAAGCAAAATCATTGATTGCTTAAAGAGTTGAAATTTATTGGTTATACTTGTATCATATTCACATTAAAGGGATAAAATAAATCCAACCATAAAGAACCTTATCAAAAAATTGAAGGTGCATCATCAAATTATCTTTAGCTTTCTACTTACTAATTGATAGGGAGAAATAAGGAAAATAGGAGTTGAACATTATATCAAACTTGTCATCAAATCACTAGGGAGACAAAAGGGATTCAACTCAAACTAAGAAAGCTAAACATAATATCAAGTTGATACCACATTCAAACACTTGCAAGATAGAAGGCATTTTACAAATTGAAAAGTTCTTAGCAAGATTGAGCACATATTTAAAACTTGGGAGATATAAGAAATTCTACAAAACTTGATAGTAATAGGATTTTATCAAGTTTGATCATATACTCAATTTACTTGGGAGAGATAAAGTATTCTACAAAACTCTTAAATTAAAATATTAGGGAGGCAAAAGGAATACTACCTAGGAAAATTACAAAGCATTCTTCTTGAAGAATTAAAAGTTAGAATTTTATCATATACTCAAATTCAACATAAATAGGGAGATACAAGGTTTTCAAGTGATAATATTCCATTAAACTAAAAGAAGAAGAAAGATGTCTAATTTGTTAGAGTTACTATGGTAATTATGTTATTACCTCATTTGGTTGTTAGGGTAGTTAGTTATCTACCTAAGTTAAGATATTCGTTAATATCTATATATTAACGAATATCATTGTGTTAGCAATATTTAGTTAGTTGTTACCTATTTCTATGGGCTAACTATAGCCTTAGCACTGTATTTATTCACTTAATACATTCATATCGTCTATTCATTGCCCTATCATGGTATCAGAGCAGCGGTGCGGCCCTCTAAGGGAGCTGAGGAGGGACAACCTAAGGCATGCAAGCACACTGACCTGGACCTGACATAGGCCAACCGATTCCTAGACCTAAGCATACTCACCGAGAATGATTTGTAGTCCTGATGTTAGCCGCACAGTAAAGATGGTTTCATTAGCCGCAAAGTCTTGTAGTCTTGCGTGATAACAACCAAAGAGGTTGTTTCAACTGCGAGAATCTGTTTTATACGACGATGGAGAAGTGGCTGTGAAAGATCAAGCCATAGGAGCATTCATTCCTAGCAACATATTAGACGGCACCACAATCACGTGACGTAACCATATTCATTCCTGGTCACATATGCTGTACAATCTATGAGATTTCGATTGCGTTGTTCACAAGAAGCAATCAGGGCGTCGGTTCCTTGTAGCTAATACTGATAGCAGGGTTGGAATAACCAATGTCCAAGGTCCACTCGCACTCCCCCTCCAGACAGGAATCACACCAAGAAGCGACAACGATATGGAGAAGAGACCAAAACTCTTGAAATACGTGGACAATCCATTGCAGTATTTCTCCAGATCGTGAACGATATGCGATTGAGCGATCTGAGCAACAAATACAATACCCCACTACGCAAACTTGTTTGATGCAGGCCACAACATTCTACACGGCTCAAGCAGTTTGATCACGGTAAAATCTGTCTTCAGGCGTCCACCACTATCTGGTTTACACAGCGAGCAGTTGCAGATGAAATTACATTACAACGGAGGAGATCCATGTTGGCTCCCAATCGTGGATGATCGACGGATGTTTAACCAACTATTGGTGACATTCTGTTGCACGCATAAAACTATTGCCTCTCATGATGCATGGAGAATTTTGGTTATTCTTTGTGCCCCCAAGATACACGTAGATCACTTCAGATCTAAACGAACCTCTACGTGTGATGTGGTAAAACCTGTTGAAGCCCAACCTATTGTAGCCGCCAGTCATGTGAGGACACACAGATGAGTGCCGTCACCGCAGTAGAGAAGCCACCTCCGTGGAAGAAGTGCCACCCAGCGGACACACCACCCAGTGAAGAGGAGCGGTCCCAAAAAGAAGAGTGTCGCCACACGTCGAAGAAGAGTGTCGTCGTGCCGCTCGCTGAAGACATAGTAGGGGTTCATCCTCTTTACCACTCATCGACAGTGGTAGCCGAGGTGGTAATCCGCCGACTGCTAAGGTGCTATTTTGTGGATGATCGGGGGTTCAAACCCTATGGAGATAAGGTGATTTTAATTTTTAATTTTTTGGTTTGTTAAAAGTTGAAATGTTTTAATGTTTGAATATATTTTTTTTTAAATTAAATATTAATGTTTTCTTATTTATTTTATTAAGAAAACTATTATTTAATTTAATTATATTAAAGTTTTTCATTCATTAGAATTTTATATTTCACTTTTCAAACTTAAAATTTATCTACCTTTTCTCCTACAAATTGCACAATTGAGGGGGGATACTCATTTTTGGCAACATTTCCTAAGGGGGGATTTATTTTGGTGCATTTTTTTTTGCCCTTTTTGCCAAGAGGTCTTTTGTACAAGCCTTCAAAGGCTTAATAGTTGCATTTTTTTGCACTAAGGGGGGATAACATTTTTTCTCTCCACTATCTCCTATTTTTGCATCAAAAGGAGGATATAATTTTGCAAAACCAAGGGGGGAAGACTTATAAGGGTGCATTTTCGACAGTGACCGACACCTTAGTCAAATTATTTTGCAAAATTTTATTGTAAAAGGTGCATTTTCGGTAGAGACCGACACCTTAAGAATGGGTAGATCAAAGAAGAAAACTATCCCAAAATAAACTGATGATGTTGCAAAATCAGTTAAAGGTCCTTACTTTCCACCAGAGATGGAAGGGATGGATTTTTATGAGGATGAAAAATTTTCTACACTACACAGTGGTGTAAAATCCATTCTCAGAGATTCTAAAGATTCTGAAGACCTTCAGAAAAATGGTGTTCAAATCCCTATAGGAGTCATAAGGGCAGTCTACATATCATTTATTTCTCTTGATATGGCCCAACATAAAATCTACAGGGACTTTAGTGAGGAAACAAAAGACAATCCCCTACTGGTCGATGCTTGTAGTGACACAAGTGACCTTCAGCCCATGGTGGCGAATGCTTGTTGTGACACATGTGACCTTGAGCCCATGATGTCCAATGCTTGTTGTGATACAAGCAACCTCATGCCTATGATGGCAGATATCAGTTGTAGCACAGGTGATCTCATCACAGTAGCATATTTTGCTTGTGACACTAGTGACGTAAAAACTAAACCTCCTAAAAATGAACTCCATAATCTCATCAATAGCGAAAAATGTAATATTGTTAAAAGCATTGATGAAGATGATGAAATTGGGTGTTTTGAAAAGCACACCAAAGTATTTGGTTCCAAAATGATGAAGAAAATGGGATTCAATGGTGAGAGTTTAGGTAAACAAGAACAAGGCATTAAATCTCCAATAATGCTAAGTGTCAGGGCAAAGCATGAAGGCCTTGGCTATACTGGACATGCAAGTACCAGTAATTCTATGTTTGTAAAACCTAAATCTCCTACAACTCCTAAAAAGCATTGTTACAGTCACTTGTGGAAAGACAGGACATGTTGCAACTAAGTGTTGGAGATTACATCCTTGTGATTCTTGTGGATGTACGAATCACTCTTCTTCAAGATGTTGGTACAAAGTGAAAATGACCAACAAGGTTCATATTGATTGTGGATGGACAAATATCACACAATGGACCATGATGAAAGAAATGTTGTATGGCTTCTATCGAAAAGGTAAAACCTATGGTAGACCCTAAGGCAAATCCAGTGACAGATCGAGTGGTAGTCCTAGAGATAATGACCCAAAGATAGACCTAAAGACAGACCCAGAGACAAAGTTCCAGAGGCAGATCTACAGGCAGATCCAGAGGCAATAATCTAGAGGTAGTTTCACAGGAAGATCCCAAGATAGACCTAGAGGTACAATTCCAGAGGTATGCTTAGAGCCAGATCCAGAGCCATGAGCCAGAGCCAGAGCTGAAGACAAATCACGAGCTACCATTATTTCATTTCTTCTTCTTCTTCTTCTTCACTGTATTGGGGCAGTTATATACTTTACCCAAATATTGTTGTATGGGGGGATAATAGTGTAGCTAGTAGTTATATTATTACCCAAATAATGTAATAAGGGGGGATGTTAGAGTTACTATGGTAATTCTGTTATTACCTCATTTGGTTGTTAGGGTAGTTAGTTATCTACCTAAGTTAAGATATTCGTTAATATCTATATATTAACGAATATCATTGTGTTAGCAATATTTAGTTAGTTGTTACCTATTTCTATGGGCTAACTATAGCCTTAGCACTGTATTTATTCACTTAATACATTCATATCGATTATTCATTTCTCTATCATAATTCAAATAATACAATGAATAATGATATGGACATCACCATCAGAAAGGAAAGAGCAAGTGTTATTAAATTTGGAATCAAGAATCTACTTACAAAAATTGGAAACCTAGATCTTGCCTCAAAAGTGATCTATAGTGAAGCCTTAGAAGAAAAATTTACAACCCTGGAATATTATCTTCATGCTAGAATCATTGAAGCAATTGATAATGGAAAGGATGATATTTTAGTTCCTCTAGACTTTGGGAGCATATTATATATGGCTTTACTTACACTTCAAAATTACAAAGAAGAGAATGTAAAGCAAAAAGACTTAATTGAATCACTCAAAGAGAAAACAAAAATATATGAATCCTACTTAGAGAAGATATTTCAATCATCATGCAATATTGATACTTCAAGTTCTAACTCAAGATCTTATCATGATGCTTTAAGTAGTTGTACAAAATATTCTATACTAAAGAAGAATTGTGATGAGAAGGACAAAGGCAAAAAGAATATTGTCTTGTAGGAATATGGTGATAGCATAACAACTTATGAAAGCACCAGGACTGACTCTAGTGAAGACAAGGAAGAAAAATAAGAACCTGGCAAAGGAGGTATACAATGCAAAGTAAATTGAAGAACTCAAATTCTAGAACCATGATGAAGATCCATATTGAAGACTAAATTTGTCAATACCCAAATAATGTAATACAGGGGGTGTTTGATTATATTACATTATTTGGTAAATGTCAATGTACCACCTTGGGTACTTTATTAGACTAGGAGTCTATCTTAGATTAAGGTTTGGGTAGTTACTTCAAGCAAGTACTAAATGCAAAAGTGTTAGAATGTGCAATGATGTAAATGTACATGTAGTCCACTTGTACATGAGTCATAGGATAGGTAGATGAAGATCCATAGGTTGTCCTATAAATTTGAGGTCTTTATATTTTTGGCTTATTTTTATACAATAGATTCTTTCATTCCTTACCCTATTTTATTATATCCCAGTTTAGTACCAATTGATTTTGTGTACCTTTAAAATTCATCATTATTTAGAATTTTATGCAATAAGTCATCACAAGAATATCTATCACAACTTAGAGTACTATTTACAAATTCTAAATGACTTATACCATAATTATCCTTTTCACTAGTTGAAGACTTTAAACCATTAACAAGACATTGTCCATCAACTTTGACAATTTGGCCAACATACTACACAATCAAAGCAAGCATTTTTTGTACAAGAATTCTCATGAACACTCTTTTTTTTAACACATATGAAACTATCACTATCAAACTCAAAATCCTCAAATCACAATTCTCTAGAGAAACACATATACTATCCTTGTCAAAATAATTCTCTATTTTTAATATGCAATCATCTTCTGAAATATTTTTTGTACCAATATTTTTAAGAGTATTTCTCAAACCATTAGTGTTTATTTTTTGTGAAGGATCACCACTTGCATCATAATTTACATCTATGGTTGTTAATAATTAGTGTCACAACCTACATATCCCATCTCAGGTTTCAAATTACACCTCATATCTATCCTTTGAAGTATGTCATATGTGTAATAATTTTCATATTTTTTTTATTGGATGGAAAAGATAGGGGTTTTGAAAGGTTCCCCAAACCTATTATAAAAAGGATCCAAAAAATGGTAATGTCAAGGACAATAAATATAAAGAGCTAACAAGGAAATATATGGAGAAGAGAACTGACTAAAACCTAAACCTAAAAAACCACCAAGATGCCAAAGCTACAAAATAGAACAAAGAGCGGTTGAACCAGTTGAACTAAACATCGAAAAGACAACAAAAAGTGAAATTCAAAATTCAAACAATAAAATCCAGGCACTAAAAGAAGGTCAACAAGCTTGAATATTTAAAAAGTTGGCCAACTCCAAAAAGCTAGCCAAACACTAATAAGTGAGAAAGTCGCACCAATTTGAATTTGAAGAAAGACCTAAGAAATCCCACCTAAAATATTTGCACAATGAACCAAAAAATCACATTAGATAAATTTTCATCATCTCCTACCTCCAGGCTTTTGGATGGAAGAGGGAAGGATGGAAGTTTTCTTAGGCTTAGCACCAGATCGAGGTCTTCCTTTACTAGCTTGCCTTGAGTGATCGAACCGGGAGAAGTTCAAGATAATTTTCTCCCTATAGGGGCTAAAATAGTATCAGTGCATTTGGAAACTATAGAAGTACCGATAGGCCCATCATTACCCCCAAAAATTATCTCCATCATAATTTAATTAGAAGCATTCAAAAGAGGGGGTTCAAAATCCTTCTTGAAAGGAGTATCATTAGGGGTCTCCAAAGAAGGGATCATAGTCACAATCCTGTATAAATCAGAAGATTGATCGAAAAGGTCCCTATTTGGATGCTCCTCCGTAGAGTTCTCCACCTCACAAAAGTTTTCCTTTTTGGATGTAAAAAAACTTAGCCTTTTGCTTGGGATATTTGGATAGCTTGTGACCATAATTATCATAATTAGAATAGAACAAATGTTTGTTCTCATAGATTATAAGTTGCACCCTTGAACCAACCTATGAGAGAAGATAAATGTAACTAGGAAGATCAAAATCTAAATCCATAATAATACACATACGAGCAAAAACCATACAGGATTTAGATCAAGTAGTAGAGTCAATAGAAACCAAATCTCCCAAAATTTTTGTAATTCCTTTGAAAACTGCTTCATACCAAAAATAAAGCGGAAAGCCAAGAAGTCTAACCCTATTGGATCCTCAAAATCTAACTTAAGGATGACCCGTAATTTTATATTTTGAATGGTCATACTGAGTCCTGTTAGCATATTTCATTATTAGGTTAATTAAAATTAGTGCCTCCAATGCGCTCTCCAAGTCTTGGGTAGTTAGCCAACGAATTCGGGTGGTTCAACCAACCGAACCACTTCTCATTTGTATTTATTCATCACATGTTATCAATACGATTGTTGAGCATTTCATATACTTTGCATACTCTAAACTCTATATGGTACCAAAGCCATGGATTGGAGACTGGGCGAACAGAAGGGATGAGCCACACGAGGCCTGAGCACAAGGCCCAAGGTGATAGAGGATGTAGAGAACACTAAAGCCATACACAACCCAAGCATGCGGCCTAAGGTGATAGAAGATATAGAGAATGCTGAAGCTACACACGACCCGAGGAGATTCTATATGGCCTACTGATAGGACACGAATGTCGAGATATGCGATTGACTAGATGCTGACAGGGAATGAGGCCTGAGCAGATTCTAATTGGACTGTTGATGTGGCAGACAGAGGATTGACGATATGGCAGACAGAGGATTGACAATATTGTAGATAGAGATGACGTGTCAAATAAAGGACTGACGACGTGGAAAATAGAGGGCGGAAAACTGGGCAGACAAAGGGCTCAAAGGCAGTCAACTAATTACGTGTGCGGTTGGGTTTTTGAAGACCCACACATGCATTTCACAGTGCATGTGGGATAAAAGTTGGGATTTTTCCCAACTCTCCACGTCTGCTGCCTTCAAAGCACAAATCATGCTTTCTTTGTCCAACGTGCCCTCTAGCGCAATTGGTGCTGGGCTTGCCTTGCGTGGACAAGGTCCACGGGTCAAATCCAATCGTGGATATTTTCTTATTTTTTGTGAACTTTTCATGCTACCCATGCCCTACCATGGCTGCCTGCGACATTTTTTTGAAAGCAAAAATTGATTTTTTTTTGCTAAAACTTGCTAAATTGCTAATTTTTTTGCTAAAAAATTGTTTTCGTTGCTCTAAAAGTTGCTCCAGGTGTTCACATTGCTTCTGGAGGGGTATTTTTGACCAATTTTTTCCCACCACGCCATAAGGATGGGCTATTTGTTGAGGTATTTTTCCAAATGCTTTGATTTTCTCCCTCATTTTTTGGAGTGATAAGTTGTGCTTTCTAAAGAATTAGCATTATTCCCATTTTTTTCCTACTCATTTTTTTTGTAACAAAGAGGTGGGATTTACAACACTTTCCTTTTGTAAAAATATAAGACAAAGGGGAGAATAAAATTCTAAAACAATGAAAAAAACTGGTATTGTAAATAGGTGCATTTTCGGTGGAAACCGACACCTCATATAGGTTCAAAAATTTATGGGCATTTGTGATTTTATTTTGCACTTAACTTTGTTGCTTTCTTGCAAATAATTCACTTATAAAAAAGGTAAAAGACCCAAAATTTATACACCTATTTGTGCAATTTATTGCACAACAACGTTTGGTATCTGTGATACCTCTGGTCCACACTTACAGGTAATGTTGTCATGCTTTGGACTACTGTATCTATCGCCTAATATAGCTGCAACAATGATGTCTAAGCTTGTTCTCTATCAATTGTCGAGGAGAAATAAGGCAAACCAGTTCTATTGTTCACTTCATTTCATACCCACATCATGATTGTTGTTAGGCGTAAATCTTGATGAAGGTTTTTCCAAAGTGTTTAGGGGAAGTTATGCCCCATGCATGCGGAATAAACTTTCTATGGTAGGTGTCATAAACAACAAGATGCCCTTTCAGTATCACCAAAATTCAATATGTTGTGCTTCTCATATGTACTTATAGTCTCCCTCACGTAAGGGCGGGTACATATTGAGTGGTATACTATTCATATATACCTACAGTCTCCCTCACATAAGGGCGGGTATATATTGAGTGGTTACAATATATAGATTTGGTAGGTATAAATAAAGGGAGACCAATTGGTGATATAAGAAACCTTCATAATGGCCATTGTTCACAAGTATCTCTCAGATTCACAGTTGCTAAAAGGTCCTAACTTTGTTCCATGGAAAACAAAGATGAGATCCATTCTTCAGGTAGAAGATTTATGGGATATAGTGACTGGCACTACAAAATGCCCTCAAATAGCAGGAACAAATCAAGATGCTTGGGATAAGAAGGACAAAAGAGGTCTCATGTTTATCTTGCTTGCTACTACAGATGAGGTGCAACCTCATATTTGTGATGCAAAAACTAGTAAGGAAGCTTGGGATGCTTTGATCACCGTGTATGAAGAAAAAAATTAGTTCACTATTCTTCATATTCAAACTCTACTACATACTCTTAGTATGAATTCTGGGGAGACAATTGATCTATTCCTTTGTAGAGTGGTGGATTTGAAAGCCAAATTGAATGCCATGGGAAAACCAGTAGATGATGATATACTGAATTCAGTCATCTTGAGAGCACTACCAGATTCCTACAAAATGTTGATCACTTCTCTCAACGTTTCTAGTAGACAAGTAACATTTGTAGAGCTGGTAAATTTGCTTTAGACTAAGGAGGAAAATCAGGTTCAGAAATATGAGGTGCTAGATAATGCTCTCTCAAACCAACAAAAGGATAAGAAACAAGGTCAGTTTCAAAAAGGGGGCTCTTCTTCCAAAGGAAAAGTGAAGCAAAATCAACAGAAAGATAAACAATATTGCAAGATTTGTGATATGAATAACCATGACACCAATAGGTTTTGGTTTAAAAATAAGCAAAAAAATGACCATCCGCCTAAGGAGAAAGGCAAAGAGAAACATAAATACAAAAAGAAACATAAGCAACCTAAGGGCCATGTTTCTTATGCTAACTCCAACTCAAAATCAGATTATCCTGGGTTCGATTCATATTATGACTCTGAAAGAGCACACAAGGTGCTCATGACCCATACTTCATCTTCCCAGAGAGATGTTGTATGGTACATTGACCCAGGAGCTAGTAAGCACATGACTGGGGACAAATCATGGTTTCACACCTTGAGGAGAAAGAAGGTAAACCAGTCACAATTGCTGACAATCAAGTCTACCAAGTGAAGGGTGAAGGGGATGTTTCTGTCTCTCTTCCAGATGGTAAATGTCAGATATAAAATGTCCTCTATGTTCCTGGATTAGCCAATAATTTATTGTATGTTCCAAAAATATTGGATAGAAATATGGATGTTGTGTTCTAAGTTGTGAAAGGTAAAAAAAGATGTTTTATAACTCACAGAGGTAAACATGTCGCAACTGGATCCTACAAGCATGGCTTGTTCATACTAGATGCTCTTTCAACACCACATGTTGCTCTGGCCGCAACTACAAAGGAAGCCACTTCTCTCTGGCATAGACATTATGGACATCTAAGTTCAGGATATTTGCTTGAATTATGCAAATATGAGATGGTGAAAGGACTTCCTCACCTCTCCTATGTCTTACCAATTTTCTCGGATTGCTTAGCAAGTAAACAACATTGAGTACCTTTTAAAGCTATCTCCTCTAGAGCAATGAAACCTCTAGAGTTGGTACACACCGATATGTGTGGTCCTATGCCAACCAACTATGGTGGAAAGAAGTATTTTCAATTGTTTGTTGATGATTACTCACGAAAGATGTGGGTTTTCTTCCTTTCGTTGAAATCAAAGGCTTTTATGTACTTTCAACAATTCAAGAAACTTGTTGAGAAGGAGTTGGGATGTTTCATCAAAACCCTCCGCTCAGATCGAGGGGGGAATACACCTCTGAAGAATTTTCATCATTTTTGAAAGAACATGGGATTAAGAGACAACTGACTACAACCTATACACCTCAACAAAATGGAGTTGTAGAGAGAATAAATCGTTCCATTATGGAAATGGTTTGATGTATGCTAAAATGAGAACATCTTGAGGATCAGTATTGGGCAGAAGTAGTAAACACAATGTCATACCTTCTAAATAGAGCACCCACCAGAGCTCTACAAGGAAAAATACCACAAGAAGTTTGGAGTGGTAAGAAACCCTCCATTTCTCATCTAAGGGTTTTTGGATGTAAAGCATTCATGCACATTCCAAAACAAAAAAGAAAGAAGTTAGATGAGAAGACACTGTGATGTATTTTTCTTGGTTATGATGAGTTTTCAAAAGTATATCGCTTGATAGATCCTATAACCAAAAAAACACATATAAGTAGAGATGTAGTATTTGATGAAGCTTCCACATCAGATATCACATCTGAAAATGTATACCTTGAAGAAGAATAAGAACCTAATAAAGAAAGCTCATCTCCAAAGAAGAAGGTTCCAAAGTGGTATACTAGTACATTGAGAGATTCTAAACTAAATACACTTCCATATCTAACTCATTATCATTCATGCACTCGAAGTATGACACAACAAAGAAGAGTAGAGGCATCATCTTCAGAGGTTGATGAGATCTATCAACAGTTTGATGATCTATCTATAGATGCAGAGGAAGACAAAGATACAAATATAGATAATGAACAAATCTATATGACAACATTGGATGAAAATGAGCCTGTAACAGTTCAAGATGCACTTAGTGAGCCTCAGTGGAAGGTTGCTATGGAAGCAGAACATAAATCTCTCATGAAAAATAAAACCTAGAAGCTAGTCAATCTGCCTACAGGAAAGAAACCCATTGGCTATAAATGGGTATTCAAAATAAAGTATAAAGCAGATGGTACTATTGATAAGCATAAGGCCTGTCTTGTTGTAAAGGGCTATTCTCAGAAAGAAGGTATAGATTATGAAGATACTTTTGCCCCTACTGCAAATATGACTACCATTAGAGTACTTATTGCCATAGGAGCTCAGTTTGGGTGGAAGCTACATCAGATGGATGTGAAAAGTGCCTTCCTAAATGGTGACTTACAAGAAGTATACATGACTCAACCAGAAGGATTTGTAGTTGAAGGGCAAGAACACAAAGTTTGCAAATTAACCAAATCCTTGTATGGGATCTGTAATGTCCCAAAAATAAATATTTTTTGTAAATGTCTCCTTCACTTAATTATAAAAGTGAAAAAGGGGTTCATGTGACTAGGAGACATAACTTAAGTTGTGTTTATTTATGTTTTATGTTTTTATGTTGTAATAAGGCACTTTAAGTGATTTTAGGGTTGGGAGATGTCAACTCCAAATTAGAACCTCACCCTATATAAGGGAGTGAGACGTCCCATTTTGGGCATGTTATGTTTATATCAAAAATTGAAACCCTAGAGGTTCTATGAGTTGAGATTGTAGGTCTTGCTCATTCCCATAGTGCATTGGAGGTGCATGGTTGGGGTCTTGGCAATATCATTACAGGTGTTATTGCCCTAAAATATCAAAAAATACAAAAAGAAGCATCTGTGAGGAGTTCGTGGCATTTTTGGGAGCATTTGTGTCATGTGTTTCAGATCTGTTAGTAGCCCCAAACCCTACGCTTGTATTTGGGGTCATTTTTGAGGAGTTTTTGCATCTGTTCAGCCTTAGGATTAGTTCGTCCCACTTGTGGGAGTTTGTATCTGCATTTTGAGTTCCTTGAGGACCCATTTGTCCATTCCAGCTGTTATATTGGTTTGGAAATATTTAATATATGATACTGGCTAATTTCTCCTCATACTTGTGTTATTTTATGAGCAATTTCTAAGTTATTTCCTTGCTGTACTTAATTTTTGCATTTTTGTAGTAAGGGTTTGTTGTTCCTAAAAAGAGACATTACAAGTGGTATAAGAGCTGGAATCTTGCCAGCCTGTGATTCATGGTGATAAGCGTGTTTCTGTGGTGAAAAGTTGTGCCCTAGTGAAAATCGTAGATTTTTAGGGATTTTTTTTCAGAAAATAAAAATTGCAGATTTGGATACCCTTTTGACCAATTTGCAGTTCTGTGGTTTCAGAATTTTTTTTTTGTGGTTAAAATTTTTAGAATTTTAGATTTCCATATTTTTAGGGTTTGATAGGGTTTTATGCATCGTCCTCCTATTCATAAATATTTTACTAGGATAAACAGACTCACTTTGGAAATGTCAAACAGGGAAGAGGTTGAGGAGCCCCAAAGGCCAGTTGATAGGACTGAGCAAAATTTCTATGCCCTACTTGACATGATGCAAAGAATGGTGTCCTTACAAGAGATAAATCAGCAAGAATTGAGGGTAGCTTTGGGAAACCCAAATGACACAAGGAGAGAAGGAGAAAGGGGAGGCAACAAAAATGGGCATGAGTCATCATCTAACTCACACACTCCCTTGCCTAGGCTGTCCAAGCCTATGTTTCTTGTTCCACCACCTCCACCGAAGGAAAATGAGGTAACTGATGAATTAGATGAATGGTTTGCTGCTTATAGTAATAAATCTAAGGATTTTAGGGTAGTAGTTTCTTTTGATAAATATTTGAAGATTGTGGGTAAATCTGTTGTTGAGGCTAAAAAAGAGAAAGAAGCCCTTTTTGCATCAAAAGTTGACCATTCCCTCATTTAATGGTCAAGATGGTCTTACAGCTAGGGCATGGCTTCAAAAATTGCAGACTTATTTTACCTTGGAGCCTATTTCTAAATCTGATGCAGTTCATATTGCTACACTCCACCTTGAGGGTAGTGCTTACTCATGGTGGCATCATGGGTTAGTAACCTAAGGGCATGGTGATATTGATACATTTGATGAATTTTGTACCGGGGTTTTGAACAGGTTTGAAAGGAGGAATTTGGAAGAGTATTTCAAGGAGCTTGCCACTTTGAAGCAAACTTCATCCATTCATGCCTATGTGGAGGAGTTTGAACAACTTTCAGTTCATGTACAAAATATTTCACCCAAGAGGGTAATTTTTATTTTTATGGATGGTTTGTTGGAACCCGTGAAGGGATTAGTTAAATATTTTGAACCAACCACTCTTGAAGATGCCATTAAGAGAGCTTTAAGCTTATAATCTATTTTACCTCCTAGACAGAAATATTCTGCACATAATCCACCTACTAGACCACCTTTTGTAGCCAGAAAAATAGTTTTTGGACAACAGTATGGGTAGCAAGGAAACCTCACGTAGCAAGGTGGAAATGAGAGAAATTTTTATGGCAGGAATCCCACGCATGGAGAAGGTTTTAGATCTGGTTTTTAGCTACCTAATAAGCCCCAAAATGGCCCACGCTTGACATAAGAAGAGAAAGATGAGCTAAGGAAACAAAATAAGTGTTTCATTTGTAAGTCTCCTTGGCAAAGAGGTCATAAATGCAGAGAAGGAGGTATGAAAATCATTGAATTACATTCTGATTCTGATTCTGATAATCCTAATTTTTATGAGGAAGATGAGACACCCTTGGAAGAGGAAGCACAAAGGAATTATGAGGAAGTTCCTGAAGGTTCCCTAGCCACTTTAAGTGGGCTAAATCAGTTTTGCACTATTAAGGTACCAGGTAGATATTTTGATGAAAAGGTTATTATTTTAATAGATGGTGGTGCTACTTACAATTTTGTTGATGAGAAGTTTGCCACTAGAAAGAATCTTCCTACAACTATCATTCCTAGTTTTAGTGTTGCTATTGGCAATGGTGATCTTATCACATGCAACAAAGTGGTAAGAAACATAAAAATTAATTTTGGCAACATGGAAGTAGATGAGAAATTCTTTGTTTTTCCCTTAGGAGGTATTCCACATATGGTTTTGGGTGTGCAATGGTTGTATTCACTTGGTGATTATGTTACTAATTATCAAAAATTATAACTGAAATTTGTGCTTGAAGGGAAAGATGTGGTGTTGCAAGGAATCAAGGAAAATGGGTCAAAATATTCTTGCAAAATTTTGGAGGTTTCATACAAAAGAATGAAGAAGATGATAATGCATAAGGACATTGAGTGGGCAGCTATAATTTTCAGTTAAGAAGGGAAAAAATCAGCCACCTATCATCCTCAAATTCAAGGTTTACTACAAAAACATCTTAAGGTATTTTATGACCTACCTAAAGGTTTGCCACCTAGTAGAGGTTTTCAGCATGTTATTGAATTGGAAGAAAATAGTAAACCTATCATAATTAAACCTTATAGGCATCCTAAGGTTTTCAAAGATGAGATTGAAAAGACCATTGCTGATTTACTTGAGAGTGGACACATTATTTGCAAATATGGGGTGAAGGTTGATCAAACTAAAGTTTCAGTTGTACAAAGATGGCCTATACCATCCAACCTAACGGAATTGAGGGGTTTTGTGGGTTTATGCAGTTACTACAGGAGGTTCATTAAGGGGTTTTATTGTTTGGCTACCCCCCTTACTGAATTAACTAAGGGGCCTTTTCATGGTCCAATGAGGCTCTTTTAGATTTTCTAAAGCTGAAAGATGTAATGACTTCCACTCCTTTACTTGCTATTCCTGATTTTTCTGTTGCTTTTACTATTGCTTGTGATGCCTCAGGTGTTGGAGTTGGAGCTGTACTTATGCAACAAGGACGCCCCATTGCTTATGAGAGTAGAAAGCTCTCAAATTTGGAGAAAACTTTCAGCATCTATGATAAAGAGATGCTAGCTATCATGCATGCCTTGACCAAATTCAAGCAATACTTAGTGTGTGGCAAGTTTGTGGTCAAAACTGATCATAACAGTTTGAAATATTTCTTGGGGCAAGTTGAACTGAATGAAAGACAAAAGAAATGGGTAACAAAGTTGCAATCATATGATTTTGAAATTGAGTTTGTAAAGGGTAAGAAGAATTTAGCTCAGCGATGCACTTTCTAGGCACCCTACTTTTCATTCTCTTTCCATTATTTCTGTTGATTGGAAGGTGAAAATTATGGCTGAATATGCAAAGAATTATTTTTGTTCTAAACTAATAAATGGGCAAGTTGAAGATGACACGTTCAACCATAAAGGACTGATTTTTTGCAAGGGAAGAGTGTTTTTAGTACCTGAATCAAAGTTGAAACAAGATTTAATTACAACCATGCATGATGCTCCACTTGTAGGCCATCTAGGTTTCTACAAGACTTACAAACAGGTTAGAGAAATATTCTATTGGAATGGTTTGAAAAGGGATGTCTTCTTGCATGTTCAAGAATGTGTTATTTGCCAAGAAAACAAGAGGGAACATGAATTTGCAGCTGGTTTACTTGACCACTTCCTATTCCCAATCAGAAATGGGAAATTATCTCCATGGACTTCATTACTGGTTTGCCCAAGGTATACATCAAGGATTGCATATTTGTTGTTGTTGATAGATTGACAAAATTTACTCATTTCTATGCCATTTCAACAACTTGTACAGCCATACAAGTTGCTGATTTGTTTTTTAAAGAAGTTTTCAGATTGCATGGTTTGCCTAAATCCATTGTGAGTGATAGGAACAACAAATTTTTGAGCATGTTTTGGCAAGAATTGTTTAAGCTATGTGGTACTAAATTGACTCCTAGTCCTAGCTACCATCCCCAAACTAATGGGAAAACTGAAATTGTTAACAAATGGCTTGAAGGATATTTGAGAAATTATGTTTCAGGTCAACAAAAGGCATGGGTTAAATGGTTGCACCTTGGTGAATATTTCTACAATTCTACTTATCATAGGTCCATAAAAATGTCTCCATTCAAGGCACTTTATGGTTATGATGCCCCACACTTTTCAGATCTAATTTTTGGTGATTCAAGGGTCCAAAAAGCTAGAGACTTTGCAACAGAAAATCAAGATATTCTTAATGCTTTGAAGGACAATATTATTACGACATAAAATCAGCAGAAGAAGTATGCATATCAGCAGTGTAGTGAGTGCTCATTTGAGGTGGGAGACTTGGTTTATGTTAGGTTGCAGCCCTACAAACAGTCTACATTGAAAATAAGTAGAGCATAAAAACTCAAACCCAAATTTTATGGACCTTACAAGGTGTTGAGTAAGGTTGGAAAGGTTGCTTATGCTTTGGAACTTCCAAGTGGAAGTAAAATACATAATGTCTTCCATGTTTCTTGTTTGAAGAAGGCCTTGGGCCAACATATTCAGCCATCTTCAGATTTGCCACCCCTTGATGATGAAGGAAAGCTCATTCTTGAACCTGAATTGATCCTTGAGACAAAGGAGAGAAAGTTTAGGAGTAGGACTGTCAAAGAATATCTTATGAAGTGGAAGGACTTGCCTATGGAGGATGCTACTTGGGAAGGTGCAAAAATTTTAGATGCTCCAACTTTGAATTTGCTTGAGGATAAGCAATTTGAGGAGGGTGGACTTGTAATGTCCCAAAAATAAATATTTTTTGTAAATGTCTCCTACACTTAACTATAAAAGTGAAAAAGGGGTTCATGTGACTAGGAGACATAACTTAAGTTGTGTTTATTTATGTTTTATGTTTTTATGTTGTAATAAGGCACTTTAAGTGATTTTAGGGTTGGAAGATGTCAACTCCAAATTAGAACCTCACCCTATATAAGGGAGTGAGACGTCCCATTTTGGGCATGTTATGTTGATATTAGAATTGAATATTGAAACCCTTGAGGTTCCATGAGTTGAGATTGCAGGTCTTGCTCATTCCCATAGTGCATTGGAGGTGCATGGTTAGGGTCTTGGCAATATCATTGCAGGTTTTATTGCCCTATAATATCAAAAAATACAAAAAAGAGGCATCGGTGAGGAGTTCATGGCATTTTTGGGAGCATTTGTGTCATGTGTTTCAGATCTTTTGGCAGCCCCAAACCCTACGCTTGTATTTGGGGTCATTTTTGAGGAGTTTTTGCATCTGTTCAGCCTTGGGGTTAGTTCATCCCACTTGTGGGAGTTTGTATCTGCATTTTGAGTTCCTTGAGGACCCATTTGTCCATTCCAATTGTTATATTGGTTTGGAAATATTTAATATATGATACTGGCTGATTTCTCCTCATACTTGTGTTATTTTATGAGCAATTTCTGAGTTATTTTCTTGCTGTACTTAATTTCTATATTTTCGTAGTAAGGGTTTGCTGTTCCTAAAAAGGGACATTATAGGCTCAAACAAGCTCCTCGAGCTTGGTAAATCAAGATAGATAGTCACCTATTGCAGCATGGATTCAAAATAAGTACTTCAGATGCGAATATTTATATCAAGAACAATGGTTCTGATATAGTGATTCTGGTGTTATATGTAGATGATCTTATCATAATGGGAATTTCAGAGAATATGATTGATGTAGTAAAAGATGATTTGAAACAATCCTTTGAAATGAAAAATCTAGGACTTATGCACTCTTATCTTGGTTTGGAAGTAACTCATAAAGAACACCATATCAAAGTTACACAAAAGAAGTATGCCAAGACATTAGTTGAAAAATATTGAATGACTAACTGTAAGTCTAAAACAACTCCAATGGAACAAGGACTTAAGTTATCATGATATGATAAATCACCTCAGGTAGATGGTACTCTCTATTGCAAGTTGATTGGGAGTCTCCTATATCTAACCAATACCAGGCTTGATCTCAGTTTTGCCGTGGGTTATCTTTCGCGGTTCATGTAGGAACCCAAAGCAAGTCATTGGAAAGCAATAAAAAGAGTTCTACATTATGTCTGTGGTACAAAAATTTTTGGCTTGGAATACAAAAAGAATAACAATTTCTATCTACAAGGATACACGAACTCTGACTACGCTAGATCCATTGATGATCAAAAATCAACTTTTGGATACATATTTCATCTTGGGTCTGGTCCTGTCTCATGGCATAGCAAGAAGCAATAGGTGGTTGCTATCTCATCTATAGAGGCAACATATCAATCAGCTAGTGTAGCAGTCTATGAGATAATATGGTGACATCGCATTCTTAAAAATATGGGTCTTCTAGTGAATCTTCTACTACATTTGTTTTGTGACAATCAAGGTGTTTTGAATCTTGTCAAGAATCCAATTTTTCATGATCGCACCAAACACATCGACACTCGGTGTCATTTTATTCATGATGAAGTTCCAAAGCACAAAATACAGTTCTAATACATTCCCACTGATGCGCAAGTTGCAAATATCTTCACCAAAACACTTGGATGCATCAAATTTGAATTATTTTACGATTTCCTTTGGATTTACCAATAATGTAATAAGGAGGGATGTTAGCATATTTTATTATTAGGCTAATTAAAATTAGCACCTCCAACGCGCTCTCCAAGTTTTGGGTAGTTAGCCAACGAATTCAAGTGGTTCAACTGAATTTGAACCACTTCTCATTTGTATATATTCATCACATGTTATCAATACGATTGCTGAGCATTTCATATACTTTGCATACTCTAAACTCTATAAGTCCCAGGTTTTGGTTATTTTTTATCAAGTCAAGAATAAAAATGGTCCCTAAATTTTTGTCATAATAAACCTATTGCAGCTTCTAAGTGTTTCTTGATGGTGTTTCTGTCCTGAGTTCGTCAAAAGTTTGATATGTTCATTCTCAAGAAAATAGCGGTCTCTAGAAGTCATGTTATGAAATGTATATTTTCCTTAGAAAGTCTAAGGTTCACACCACCTTGAAAAATATCTAAAACCTTAGTCTATTTCATAGTCCAAGTTCCCTTCACTTCATTTCATCACCCTTCATTCCTAAAGTCTAAGGGCAATACAATAATTTTCCATTTCACAAATCTTAGACTATGCATATGTTATTCCCCCATTCATAAAAAATAAACTAAAGTTTCACTAAATATTATTTCACCCCTGTACCACCATATACCCATGTCCTAAGTCATTCTTTTTGACCCATGTCTTTTTTATATTTACCCCCAAATTAATCAATTGTCAAATATTTCAAGGTTTAAAAGGATTAAGTCCTTGAAGATTAATCCCAAAGGTCATTCATCATTCTCGAAGTCCTAAAGTTTTCCCAAAGAGAATCATGTCCATGCTCCCCCTTGTGTTAAAGTCCTTGCATTTTAGCCAAGTCTTATGGTACGTATGGATCATAAAATATCTCACGATACGTACATACCCTTTGAAAATCTACTTCCCCATGTCAAAAGATTATTTCTCAACGTCTATGGCTTAGGTCTCATAAAACTTGTTTAAATTAAATTGACCTAAGATTTTTCTAGACTTTCAAGTCACGTGCTCCCCTTTCTTCCCCTTCTTCATTAAATCTTGAGCATCTTATCTAGATCGTAAAATATGCCTTCATACTTAAAATGATATAACAACCTGCACATAATAAAGAGGACCCAACTTGCCCAAGGTTTAAAAGAAAAGTCATTGTATTTCATAAAATATTTTACGCCTAAGTCTTGGAAACTGAAATATTATCAAAATTTCCTAAGTACTAAAACCTTCCCCAAAGAAAAATATATCTATGATCTCCTATCTTGGTAAATTCCATGCACCTTTCCCTGATCTAACGATACAACCACATCCAAATAAGATATAACGACACATATGTACCATCAGAAGTCATATCTTGCTGTGCCTTAGTGATAATAATCAATTTATAAAGGTCAAAAGCTAAAGTCTCATAACACATGTTTAATTAAATCAACCTAAGTTTTTCCCTAAAGTCACAATGGTCATGCGCCCCCCCATTCATTAAATCCCAAGCGCCTTCTTCAAATCGTAGAGTACTCTTTCATCAACGACACGATGTAATGACCCACACATAATAAAGGGGGCTGAATTTCATGAATGTTAGTGGAAAAAGTCAATTATATTTCATATAATACCACCTCTAAGTTATTATGCCAGATATTATTGAAATTTCTGTAAGGTCCATTTTTTCTATGTCTAATATGCCCCCTATCCATAAGTGTCATGCACCTTTGTCAAAATGAACAACACTCATATATCTCTGATTTAATATTATGGCATGCACACATCAAAAGAGGATTAACTTATACGAGGTTTAAAGGAAAGGTCAATCATATTGCATAAGCACACTTACCCCTAAGTCTTCAAGTCAAAAGTTTTATTAAAACCCATATGAGATTCAATATTCCTCTTAATTGTATGTCCAATGCATCCCATTCCATAAGTATCATGCATCTTTGTTAAAATATATGGTATGCATAAATCCTAGATAGATCTAGCGGTACACACGAATCTAACTTGCCAAAATTTAAATTAGGGTTTAATTTTTCACTGGGGCCATGGGTGTCTTTAAAAATATTCATTAAGATCATGAACCAAGGTCATTAAAAATAAAAATACAAAGATCAACACAAGACTAAGACTTCATAAAAATGCCACTAATAATCAAAGTCAAAGATTTTCCTAAAGGTTTTAAAAGGTCTTTATTAACATTCCTGAAAGTCCCTCTTCTCCCCTCTATGACTAGAGAATGTGCAAGTTTTGTAGATTTGACGGTATATACTCATCATGACCAAATTCAATGACACAAACAAATCTAAGATGATATTATTCTTTCGGATGACCATAGTGTAAAAGAGGAGAGTTTTCTTATTTGACAAGGGATCCAACAACACTCACAAATAATTACCAGATCTGATGGCATGCAAGAATCACAGGCTAATCAAGCTTATTGATTTTTCAAAAGACCCTGTGTTGTTTGTATTATCTCCCAAAAATCAACGATACTTACGCATCGTGATTAGATCCTACAATACACCCCAATCAAAAATGAATATAGAAGTCCATTTTATCAAAAAAGTTTTGATAGAGCCACCATGATTGATAGAATAAGCTAGAAAGTGATAGAAAAAGCTGGAAGATGGATGACACACATTATTCCTCTCCCAATATGATGGTGCACACTCTATGATACAAAATATAAATAAATTACAGTCAACAATAATGTCAAAAAGTGCCAACCAAGTGACACATCTTGAACTGCACCATAGGTTGCCATACCAAAGCCATATCAGATAAACAAATATTGGAGAAAAGTGCCATATTTTGCACATTATTAAAAGAGCACACAAATTTAAGCCCTGTCAAAAGTGAATATACATCAAGCAAATAATTCTTTAGTTAATATTATTAAGAAGTGATGATGTGGTAGAATTCCACTAATAAAAGTTGAACTAAGCGGTTGATAGACATTAAAAGCACCCCATATGAAAGTTAGCTCCCAAAAGCTATTTATGGCTTGCATGAAAGCTTCAAAAATCACTAAACTTAGCTAAGAAAAGCTCATTATAGGCAAATTGCTGAGAAATTATAGAGGGAAACCAAATAGTAGAAGAGAATGGATAAAGTATCACACCTTGAAAGAAATAAGAAAAAGAGTAATGGCCTCCTCAAGAACCCCTGATGTTCCTCAAGGCATTGTGGTTACCATTAAAATAGTCATGAACTAGTACCCGTACGTATTGATAGATGGATCCATTACCCTCAGAAAAGATATGTTTACCTATTCAAAGAAGTCAAGGCCAGACATAAGCCTCACTTATACACAAGAATGGAAAATTAAAAATATGACTGTAATCAGTTTTGAAAAACAAAATAAGAGCATCAACGCCATGCAACTTTGCTCATAGGAATTTTTAAAAGAGTGAAAAAGTCATAGTGGTAGAAGGACCCTTGCAATAACAAATAGAAAAACAACTTGGAAAAACTAATATGCTTGAAGGTGTATTTTTCTTTAGACTTGTTGTCATGGCTAGCAATGACGTATGCCATAGAGACTAGAGATTTCAGGGACTTTAATCATCGACCAACTTTTAGAATAACACTGGAGAGCATCCAAAGAGTTTTTCAACTCAACAAGACCGATACTAGATTGGTCCAACAGGTGATTGACCACTAATCTTGACATATTATCTTAACTCATTATTATGTTGCGTTATTTGAACCATATGAAATAGTGTCATACAATTTTCCAATCTGGAAGGGTGAATTGAAACCTTGGGTTAGGGATTATGTAGATATGGTTAACATAGTTTTGGGTGTGAAATATTTGAGGTTGTGAGAAAGTTGATGCATTTAGTCATGCAATGTAACAAAGTCTTTTCCCATCCTATATACTCATGGGAAGATGAGATGAATACACTCCTATTTAATTTAACTTAGGAGGGCTATCATAGAAAAATGGAAGAATATGCCCATTTTTTCTCATTACTCACTCCTTATCCACCTCATAGTAGGACAATTAGACTTTAAAAAATTGGGTAATTTGGGACAAAAAAATACCTAGGATATATAGGAAAAACTTCACTTGATACATGAAGGATGCTCTCACTACAGATGGTTCTTCAACAATTTTCTCATCGTGATTCATAAGGTACTATGTGGTTATCTCCATTTGAGAGTAGGACTTGGAATATCATCATTTTTGCAAGAAAAACAAGTAGGAGATTAATTTTTGACAGAGGACTTCACATACATAAGATTATATGGTGCAAAGATTCCCCAAAGGTCTTACCCAAATTTTACCCAATGTTTGTAGCGGTACTTGAAATTGCCAGACAAACTATAGAAGAAGCAAAATAATACATAGGGAGGAAAACTGGTAAAATTTCATGGCTATCAGTCCCTTGCAATTTTGGGCACTATGTTTTCAAAGGATATTCGAATATGTTTAAGGCCATTTGGAGCATTGATGATTATTGGGTTTCATAAGTGACATGAAGGCCCTATGATCTGAAAGAGGTTTACAAAAAAGAACTTTATAAATAGTAGTATACCTGGGTAAATCACAAAGCTGATGGTTTTGAAGATGATCTCCATAAGGCCATCCAAAATAATGAAGACCTAAAAAAAATGTGGTCAGAATATCCATATGACAGGAGGGATAGCACCCAAATTGAACAAGTATGTAACTACTCCCCTACATTGGTGATATTGAGGAGAATTTTTTGTTGAGTTGATTGCCCCTCTCATCCTGGTTATCATTCCAGAAGAACTTCATGATCCTGTTCTAGATGTGTTAATCAAGAAGTAGATAAAGTAGAAATATTGGTTAATCTTGAAGATATCACTGAGACTATGGGGGAAGATTATGATATAACCCAACTTATTGTAGGAGGAGGGGCTAAAACAAGTAGAGGTAAAGAAATTGTGACAACACCCCAGACTATTCCTCAAACATCTATTGACATAGGAATAGTTGGGACAAAAATAGTTTAGATAGAAATGGTTAACACATGAATAGTTGGAACAAGGATAGTGTTGTATCCATACCCATTTAGGAAAATAAATGATTCTCTAAAGAGCCAATTGAATGTAGCCATGTATATGCCTAGATTGGTACCAAAAGTAGTACCCAAGGAATTAATTATCAACAACAAAGAAATCAAGATATCTGCAACTATACAAAAAAGGATAACAAAAGATGGGGGATTTGATGATTTATTAAGGGGATATTAGATAAAGGTGATAAGCCCAAAATCATCCCCAGAACACAAAAGGACCAAGCTCACCCTTCCATCCTCAATTGTAACCCAAACTAGGATCACTTTGACCAAAGTTGAAGAAGATATTCCATTCAACGATATTTAAGAGAAACAATTACAGGCCATAGAGAAGGAGGAGGACCCTAGGAATGTTCAGATTACAGAACAAGGTACCCAAGTTAGATCATTGGATGCTACAATCATGATACCAAAACCAAAATGCCATACTGTTATCTATGTATATCAAGATACTAGTGATGTACATATGTTTGGGAATACTAAAGACTTGTTCCAAATAGGGGAGAATATACGAGCACAAGTTAGGAAACTCCTCCTAAAAGAAAATAAAGAGTTGAAAGCAAAAGTACCAACAATACAAGTAGAGAAAGGAAAGTTGCAAACCAAAGTCGAAACCCTAAAGGAACAAATACCATAGAATTAGACCACAGTTTCATAGGCAATACCATAGGTAATAATTAAACATGCTGACTACTCGGACTACCTTGAAAAATTCAAGAAAGGAATGGTTTACAGAGTGTAAGGTCAAATGGGGGACTGACAAGAATATTCCAAGATGTCAATATGATAAGAGCCACCATAGAAAACTTAAGGAACCTCCTGGTACATGCAAAAAATTAAGTAAATACCATACTCACCATTTTTTAGCAATTTGAAGCATATTACCAAGAGATCGAAGGAGAACAGGTGATATTAGAGGATACCACTAAGTTGGAATGTGTAGTAGAAATCCTCAAAGTGCATATATTTTTATTAAATAAAAGAGCTTGGTATGACTAGACTAAAGAAATGCTCATTACAACTGAAAATAAAGGATGATATAACACAAGTAGGTCTCTCCCTTGAAGAATTCCTCAAAGTATAGAATGTAGAAAATCGTATTCACAATATAATCCAAGATTTTGAATGTGACCCAAGAGATGAAATCAAGCTAGCCAGGCAAACTGGGTTCTTGGCTGAAATTGTGAATTTTCTTTGATCTTTTTGTGGGAAGAATCAGAGTTGGATAGAAAAATAGAAGATCAAAATTCTTCAAGACTTGAATACAGTCAAGTTTACCACATCCTTCTTTGAATAAACATGGGAGGTCATAAGCATAATGATTAAGGATATCCAATTAGAAGAAATGAAGAAGAAAAAAGGAATCCTGACTAGCAACCTTGACATAACAATTGGAATTTCAAAGGATATGAAATAAAGACTACAAAACAGGGTCAAAATTCAGGTAAAGATAAAACATTAGAAGTTGAGCTAGATACTGAGGAGCCCACTATGAAAGAAGAAAATGAGTTAGAAAAATAAAAGGTTGACCAGGGGACCAACCCATGATAAAATGTTGTACAGCTGTATGCCACCTTTTTGAGAATTTTGAAGACTCAACAATGAACAAAAGACAATTTTGTAAACAAAACAAGATCCAGATAATTGTCGTATACTCAGTCAATAAGAGGCATGACAAGATGACACATGTAAGACCTAGATTCAAATAATTACAATAGACCTATGACACTAAAGGCTATATAAAGAACTACTACAACCATAATATGCATTAAGGATTGCATAACAAAATTATGTAAGAGGTATACTTGAATGCCCTATTATTTTGGTCAATTGTATTCCCTTAGTATATATTTTCTCTGTCCCATTCTGATTCTTCCACTTTATTTGTGTAGGAATTACAGAGGATGTATTCAATTAGGTGAGATCATATCCAAAAAATGAGTCAAAAATTGAAGGCTCTTTATCACTGCTCTTAGGAATGAAAAGTTAGAATTCCTCTATTACATTATTTTAACAGAGTGATTTTTTTTTTCAAATTTCATAGAGATCTGAGCATTTTTCCAGTCTCAAGTTGTAATATTATATGAAATTTAATACAAATATCCAATTTTTTTTTTTTTTTTGTAATTCTCTATATTATGTGTGTATGTTGCTCATTAGTATATTACATCATTTGAATGTATTAATGATGCTTTCTTTCACTAGTTTAATCACTTATGCTTATTACATAATTTGAATGAATATAAATGAACCAATTATCTTTTTTTTCACTCTATTTCATAACAATCTTAATTCTTGCTATAATTGCCCAATAGATAAAGCACCAATCCACTTTCTTAAAGCTTAGGCTAGGAGTTACTATAAATATTGGTCATATTAACTAAACTTTTACTACTTTTTATGAATCTGGATAAGCATGAACTTAATGACATACATTTAATATCATCTCAAGGGTATCTTTGCCATACCTAGTCTGTCTAGTATTATAGAAAATCTATTCCTGGATTAAAGAGGCTGATCGACCAGAGTCAACAACACTTATTGTGAATTAGTGATTTACTTGTAGCATGACAACCCCAAATCCCTAAGGACATAGAAAATCACCACAAAAATAAATGGTATCATTTTTGGAGAATGAATTCTTAAATTTGTAGATTCTTCCCAATGACAATTTTAATTTTTTTTGGGTAACAATTGGCCTACAGAAAATAGGGAATGCCCAATTCTATTTTTAAATATTTCTATTTCAGTTTCCCTTGTGTATCCATAGTTTCTAATAATTCAATAATTCAACGATCATAGGAGTTTCTTGATGTTTTAAATTTTTTATCATTTATTGAATAAAACCTACCCCAAGAAGTATAATCCATGAGGATGAGAGTGAAAGAGGTCAAGCAATATTGACTAGAACATCTATTTTTTTTGCACTTACTGTGTTGGCGACTCTGACTAGTTAAAACCCATAAATCAAGAAAGAATGAGCAGATTGTGTTGGCACAAACAAGGAGAACCACTCGAGAGTTACTTCAAAAAATTTTAAATCTAGAGGTTTTCTTTAGAACTCATATTTCTAGTTCTTCACCAGGAAGATTTGTTTCTAGAGAAAATTTAGATGCTATTACTATAGGAAATAATTTTGGTACACCCCTTGTTACTATTAGTAAATTTACTGCCACACCACTTGCTGTGATTACTATAAATCCTATTAAAATTAATCCAATAGTTACCATGGCTAACTCGAATCCAAATGCACAACCTAATTTGCATCAATAGAGGACTAATAGATACCTCTTGTTTGCCCTACCTCCTAAACTGCAAGATCTACCTGCTAAGGATCACAAGTATCTCCTAAAATTCCAAGGTAATAATGTTGTCTCTGGAAATTATCACATCAGAGATTTTCTATATGCTATGGATAATATTGAGGTGAATGAAGAAGATGTGGTTCTTAGGCTATTTTTACAGATTTTAGAAAAAGATGCCAAAAAATGGTTTAACACTATTACAATTGGTACTATCCAAAATTTTCATCAAATGCAAGAAATCTCTCAAGAAGTATGGTGAGAGGAGAAATGAACAATATATTTTGACATAGTTAGTTACCATGAAAAATAAGGAGAATGATACTATAAGTGAATTTAATAGGAGATTTAACAAAATAAGAAATAAAATCTCTACTAACCTAATACCAAACAATATTTAGTCCATTTATTTTTATAAGAATGCTTTCCTAGGAGAGTTTAATTATGAATTAAGGTAAGAACAGGTAGCTTCTATTGATTTATGCATGGATAAAGCAATGGAAATTGAGAGGAATATGTTAGATAGTGATAAAATGAAGCCATATTCTTTAGAGTTGAATCAGTTTGACAAAAAACTCAAGAAAGTAGAATTTAACCAGTTAAGAGAAACAAAAATAGACCCTATGGAAAAATTGGTGAATCAAATGATAGAGATGTTCAATATAATGAATAATAGGCTGGAAATAATAGAGAGAAATAAAGAAAATAATGGTGAATCTTCACATTCTCAGGGAGATAAATAACAAGGTGATAGTAGACCCCCATTCAGGAGAAATTTCAATAGAAACTGGGGAATAATAACTCTAATGAAAAAAAAAAAAAAATAATGGAAATAGTTGGAAAAATAAAGAAACTGACAAAGACCAAGATGTTGTTCCAAATCCTATACCTTTCGTGAATATAGAAGCAAAATTTCCTTATTTTTGTTTTGCTTGTGATGCCCCACATAATCCTGTTGATTGTGGAATTTACCTAAGCATCCATAATGCTATAGATGTAGATGATGAGTCTGAAGAAGATATTAGAATTAATGTTTTTTGGTCTCAAGAAGATGAATCTAGGAAAAATTTGTTTGAAGAAAATATGGACTTATATGCCTCTAATCATCGTCCTAAAATCTTAGTAGCTGAAAATGTAAAAATTCTGTAAAGATCTCAGGATTCAAGATATGACAAAATGAAACAAGGTAAATTAATACCAACAATAAAAGAGGTAGAAGAATTAGAAGCAATCCATACCTTAAATTTAAGAAATAGAATAGTGCCTAGCAAAATAGAAAAAGCATCAACTAGTGTTTTTAGAGGACAATTGGTTACAAAAAAACCTCATACAAAGAGAACAATGAAAAGAATAAAAAATATAAAAGGGTTGTTCCTGAAGTAGTAGAAGTAGAAGAACAATTACAACAAAATGAGAAATATACTAAAACATTTGATGTTAGAAAAATAGAATTTGATGCTGGTACAAAACTGAGTAGATATAAAGTTAATATAACTTTTGGTGAATTAATGAAAGTTTAGAAATACAAAGAACAAGTATGTAAGGCCTTTGGTTTGATAGAAAAAAAGAAAATCAGTCATGTAATGCTACCAGACCTCAAAATCATGAGACTAGAACACCCTCATCAGTTAGACCATTCTATGTTTCTCTCAGATATAATTCAAATTTAGGAGAAAGATATGTTATTCACAATTGTATGCTTGATAGTGGTGCTTTTCACAACATTCACTACACCAAAAAAGGGCTTTAATGGGGGTTATAAACTGCCCTTAATGACCTTTAAAGGTGATTATCTAGTTTTCATCTATGAGGGTGTCATAAAAAGTCCGTGACATATAACGATAGCTAAAACCACCTCAAAAAACCACCCTCTTAGGGTCTAAGAGGGTGGTTTACCCTCATAGCCATAAGAGGATGGTTTTAAACCACCCTCTTAGGGTCTCCACCTTCTTAGACCCTAAGAGGGCAGTTTTAAACCGCCCTCTTAGGTCACCCTAAGATGATAGTTTAAAACCACCCTCTTAGGGTCTCACCTAAAAAAAAATATAAAGGATGCGGGAAAAGTAAAGCCGAGATTTGGCAACTTTGGAAACAATGCCCACTCCAAAGAGCAAAAGAACAATTCCAACTCTTGTTGTTTTTTATTTTCATGTGCTATAACTATACCTATATCTATAGTGTATAAGAGCAAAGAGCGACTCATTTTTATGTGCCATAACTATGCCTATATACAAGTAGTATTTATTCAAAAAAAAAACTATGCCTATATATGTAGTGTATAAGATCAAAGAGCAACTGAAAACCAATAGGGGATGTCCCATAGTAAACCACTATTTTCAAAAAAATATATGTGAAAATTTAATCTATTATCATTCCTCCAATATTTAGGATGAAATAATACAAAAATATTGTTATATCTACTAGCTAGAAATGATTCATGATGATAGAACTGTATAACTTGTTACTTTCCACATACATATAGTTATAGTTTTACTCTAATAAAACATTAACAAAATACTCTAATATTCAAAAGATATAGTTTTACTCTAAGAAAATATTAACAAAATCTTGTAATATTCAAAAGATAATAATCTTTGGATCATAAATCAATTCAATACATGTAAATATATCAAACTTCAACAATGAACAATTTACTTTCTGTAGTGTATAAGAGCAAAGAGCAACTGTATATGTAGTGTATAAGAGCAAAGAGCAACTATGCCTATAATCGTATCTGTATCAAACTTCAAAATTCATGTGCTATAACTATGCCTATTTGTAGTATATAATAGCAAAGAGCAACTAAAAACCAATAAGGGATATCCCATAGTAAACCACTAATTTCAAAAAAATATATGTAAAAATTTAATATGTTCTTATTCCTCCAATGCTAAGGATGAAAGAATACAAAAATACTATTATATATACTAGCTAGAAATGATTCGTGATGATAGAACTGTATAACTTGTTGTAGCGACCCTAGGACGCACGCACCGCTCTTTTTACTCTACTTGCAATGTATTAAAACCCAAAATGAAATGGAAGAAAATGAAAAGCATATAACACGGAAATAATAAAGATAGATCTCTTTATTTGGATTGAAACCCAGTTACATTTCAATCCCTCTTAGGGATACCCATTTCGATACAATAAGGTTACAAATAGGCAAAGAGTACCCCTTTCGCAAAGAGGTGGTGCACTTTCAAAAGCTTCTCGATTTCGCACACGAAAATGTATGAGGGCTTACAGATGCCTCCTTCTCCAGGCCTATTTCCTAGAGGGATCCCTTTTGCTCTCGTATGTTGCAGATTCCATCCGATGAACCTGTGGCCCTGTAAGCAATGAAACAACAACACACGCTTATATGTGCTTTTTGTTCAGTTGTGTGTTGTTCTTTGCTTGATATGTTGAATATCCTGTATGCGGTAAAACCCTCAAATGGACTCTCCAAAGGGGAACTCTTCAAGTCTTGAAAAGCTCTCCTAATGCTCTAGAATAATTGTCTCTCTCATTATAGCTCAAAGAAAATTTGATATCGGGTCTCCAATGATAGAAAGACCGTCTGATCGATAAAATATGGACCCCCCTTTGGTGCTCTCAGGCTTGCACCTTTTAAAGTGTGAAACCCTAGGTCTATGTCCAAGCCCTAGGAATGAATTCCTCATGCGTAGTGAGAGTTAGCATGAGAAGATTTTTGTCTTTTCTATGTTTAAAGACCAGTTAACTAAAGTCTAAATGCAAACTCAAGTCTCCCATGTGAACTGGTCATGAAAGGGAATGCAAAGTTACTCCCGCTCACCTTTATTGCATGCAAACTGCCACTTCCGCCCGTGATTAGGCCTATTTGTCGATAAAAATGCTTTTATGGTTTAGCCACTATCATCTGCAGTGACTAAGATCTGGTCATTGTCATCTACAGTGGCTAAGGTCTGGCCGCTCTAGGCTTGAGTGGCTAAGATCTGGTCACTCTAGGCTTGAGCGGCTAGGCTTGGATGGCTTGAAAATGCCCCAAATGAGTGGTGAGAACCATTGTTGATGCTTGGAAAGTCCAATATTATGTCATATGATCTTATGAATGTGTCTATGTGAGTAGCTCCCCTAAGCATGACATGTTTTAGGTGTCTACAGATGCCCCTTTTTGTGATGCGCTGTGTGGAAAACACAACGCTGAGCAAAAATGTAGATTGATCTATTTGTAGGGTGTATGGTGATCAATGGTCTGATCAACACTAGATGGCCCAATCATGCAAGATGGCATGCATCCTTTGAATCATTGCCTCAATGTTTGGAGGACTTAGCTCAATGGCTTGGGCATGTTAAATTGCACTCATTCCTCAAACTCAATCGGGTAGCTTCAACTGCTACAATAGTTTCGACCGATAGGAGAGCTACAATTGAATATGTCATGTCTGCTTACGTTCCCAGAAAACAAAGGAAATTTGTGATTGTTGTATGCAATTATTCATAGGATGAACACGATTTTGATGTGATCGAGTGATATTTTGTTGATTTGATTATGATTATGTTGAAGCTTTGAACTACCTCCTCACACAATGGATTGGTGAAGAAATGACAATGAATGAAGCGACAAGTCACTTGACCAATATGACTAATCTGGTTCCTTTCTAGCATTTGTTGCTTTTAATGGGCAATCCCACATCCAAGTGTGATTCCAATTGTTTATGATAATCATCCATCCCTATCCCGAGGAGCGGTCCAACTATCAATAGCCTTCTTAGGGAGTTAGGATGAGTGATTCTATTTATGTTCATATTGTATCACTTTGGCTTAATGTTTTTGGTATCATAGGGGAATTAGGATGATCCTTTCGCACCCATGGAGCAGTCCGACCATCTTGGTCTTCTTTGGGATTGAAGGGTGGCACATCGTAATTCCAAAATGAAATGTTTTTGCCCCAAGTGGCCTTATGGTAACCTACTCATCTCATCGAAGTGCATGGAGTGTGAATCACTGCAATCACCGAGTGGATAGAGTAAGTAACTGGATACGAGGCCTGCTTGAGATTATGCTTTTATGTGATTTTTTTGTTATTTTGATCATCAAGATGATTTTAATTCATCAAAATGCATTTATTTAATATATTTTTGTTATCCCCCATGGAAGGAATCTTTTGTTTTTATCTATGGAGCAGGCCACTATCAGGTCCAGTGGCCTCTGAGTCTCTACCTGTGGTCGCTATCACCTTGAGTAGCCATGAAGTTTGGGCCACTGATGTCAGTAATGGCCAAGGCATAATTTGAAAATATAAAATGCACTTTTAGGGCTTTTGACCTATCATTTTCTTTGTTGACAATTCACTTTTTAGAGCTCTAGTGAGACAATGATAGTTGTAGTTTTGAAAGATACCTACGTTGAGGATATGGTTGCACGGGGTGAGGTATTAGCTATTGGAGGAGCCGGAGCTTCTTGGGTATTCTTTCAAACCCTAACCTCTTTTCCTCTTTTGGGTAAAATTGAACCTCACTAAGTAATTGGTAAATGAACCTCACTAAACCTGTTGGTAATGAACGAAATCCGTAGCTAGGCTTAGTATAGGTTTTTATGTGGTGGGTTGGTCCCCATTTTTGATGTTTTCAATTTTTTTTTGTATTTTACGGCCTAGGGTTCACGGGTTTGCCATGTCGCCTTTCGGCCATTGTCGCTCAGAGCGACAAAAATTTGGTCGTTGTCACTCAGAGCGGCTAGGTTTGAACCCCAACGGTCAAAAATTTGACCATTGGGCTTTGGCCGCTACTGTCTCCAACGACCATATTCTGGCCATTGTGGGCAACAATGGCTAAATCCCTTAGCCAATTTTGCAAATATTTTTTTTTTGGATTTTTCTAAGATAGTTTTTAATTTTTTTTGGAATTTTGAACTACTCTTTAGCATGTGTTGCATGCCTAGGTGTATTTATCCCCCTCTTTGCTCAGATTTAGGAGAGTGTCAGATTTTTCATGTTTTATTGGGATTTATGCCTTAGATGCACTGTAGTTATGTTTCATCTTTCTTTCGTTTTGCTTAGATCCTTACTACTCGAGCTCGGGACCCAAAGCTCATGAATGACCTTCTACCTCTTCTGGATGACACATATTGGAGGTGGCTTAAGGCTCATGGGCTCCAGTATGTTACCAGACTACCTCACATCATGTCAGATCAGGCTTACCTTATGGCTTTGGCCCATCGCTGGGACCCTCGGACTAATACCTTCCACCTCCCGATCGATGAGATGACCATTATGCCAGAGGATGTGTACAGGATCTTTCGGATCCCTTTTGATGGAGTGGCCATCGTTTCTTCAGCCACTAATGATCAGGTGGCTATTTTCACTTGGGTGTTCAGAGGACGCTCTACGGTGGCCCTCAAGGACACCAAGTTTGGGGGAGTGTCCATTATCCACTGGTACCGGGAGTAGGTTTTCACAATGAGGCATGCGGTATTGCTGATGGTCATCAACAACGTCCTTATCCCAGACTACTCAGGCTTGAGGTTCCCTTGGAACCTCCTTGCGATGGTTCAGGACCTGATGGATAGCGAGGAGCCTATAAGATATGCATGGGGTAGGTCTCTATTGGCTCAGTGTTATGATGAGTTGTACCACATCCATCGAAGGGGTCATGTCAGCATTACCTACAGTTGGCTTTTGCAGATCTAGGGATGGGAGCACATTAAGGTAGATCATCCCAAGGGGCTTCCTATTGAGATCATAGCTGTGGATGAGTGGATGCAGTGCTATGCCACCATATGGGCTAGAGAGAGTGAGGAGTGCAAGAGCCACACTTTTGTAGGGGAGTTGTCTCATTATACTACTACTTTCATTGGACTCTAGGCTGGAGATGTCATATGGCACCCGTATCATGAGTGTCCCGCTTGGGATGACCCGACCAATTTTACTGCTAGGATGCGATGCGAGCGATGGCTCATCGACCATAAGATTAGCATCTGGGAGCACTTCTTCTACTCTCGGGTTCTTCGTCAGTATGGGTTGTAGTAGGATGTGCCACTAGTACCATTTTTGTATAGGCACATCGAAGCAGAGAGAGACCTCCCTCCCTGATAGGTCACAGAGTTAGCTGATGAGGAGGATGCCCCAACTGTTGATCCTGGAGTGGCTGGAGGAGTCACAGATGCATTTGTGTGGTGGTGGGGTGACCTGATGTGGCATGGTGAGGGTAGTCTGGGCCGAGAGGATGATGGCAGAGATGGGGCAGATCCATCAGGGTGCAGGGTTCGTGCTAGGACTGCGACGTGGGGCCAGTAGGTAGAGTAGGTGGCAGTGGAGGAGCAGGAGGCTCCTAAGGAGGTGAAGGAGGAGATGGAGCCTAAGGAGAGAGATTCTCCTCTTAGGGCATAGCTACATGATGTGGAGGTCGAGCTCCAGTCAGCCAAGATATAGGTACAATAGCGTGATGCCATCATAGCTCAGTGGGATACCACTATAGCGTAGCTTTCAGACTAGATACAGGCTTTGCAGGCCGCTATGGGAGGAGCTACCTGGATGTAGGTTGTTGTTGCTCCTCCTACTCTCGAGGGTCCTTCGAGGGTAGCTCTCGAGGATGAGATCAGGCATCTACAGGGTTTATTGGATGAGAGTGATGTACATATTGCTGAGGATGCAGCCCATATTGCCGCTCTCTCGAGGTAGATTAGGAGGCTAGGAGCCATCCCTAGGGAGAGAGGAGCCACAGGTGGGTCACAGGTCAGCAGGAGCTCTATAGTAGGGCAGTCTTCCATCTGGCTTGGTCATGGGGCCCAAACTCGTACTAAGAGACCAATAGGGTCCAGCTCGCACCATTCTCCTAGAGATCCGGCCATAGGGGGCGGTGCTGTAGGGGGTGCAAGCCCAGTATTTGATTGATGGTGCACTTGGTTTTGTTTTTGAGGTCGGCTGACCTATATGACTATAGCCCATGGGTATTTTTGTATATCCATGGACTTGACACACATACTTTTATGATATCTTTGCATTATGACTCATTATGTGTATCATTTATTGCTCATGTTTTTGTTGTTATTTTGTTTTATGATGTGATGTGATGATGGCATTATGATGACTTGATGTATATGTTAGATGATAGATGATATTGTAGATGCTTAGATGGATGTGTAGATGCTTATATGATTTGATGATATGATGTGATGTATTTTGAGTTGATAAATGATGAATTTATGATTGTATGCAAATGGATATTGCCTATATGTTTTATGATGTGCTTTATGATGTAATGATGGGTGATTTGGTTTTTGTGTTTATGGATGCGATGTTATTGTTAAATGCATGTTTAATTTTGCTTTAATTGTATGCATCTAACTTATGTGATGGGATGGTATAAATGAACCTGTATGCTCTAATCACTTAAAACATAAGGAATGCATATGACATTGACAATCTTAATGGGTGATACCATAGAAAGTAAAAAATTAATCATGAATTTAAATAATCACTCTTATCATAAGAATTGATTAAGCATTCATATATGAGATGTAATGGTGTGAGATGTATTTTCTTGATAAGTTTCTGTAAATTAAAAGATATAAAGTAGTCAGTGGTCGTCTATATACTATTTCTAATATATATGCGGTATCTGTCCTACTATGTTGATACCCCCTAATTTATAGAATCTTATAAAGAAAGTGATGGTGTGAATGATGATATGATTTGTTGCTATGTAAGAATTTTGGGGCTTTTCGAAGATCCAAACACTCTAGTTACCCTATCAATGATTGTGTACTGATCATTTAAGGCTTTTGAAAATTAGGCTTTCATCATGGTCCTAGATACTCATTCTCCCTGTGTGTGCAAATGAATATATTTAGATAGAACCCATGCATTTCCTCCGATTTTAGGCGGGATTCTTTCAGCCCATTTCTAAGATCGGGGATCCTCAAGTGTTCATCTTAT
The DNA here is from genome assembly GCA_028583015.1 of Wollemia nobilis. Lineage (NCBI taxonomy): Eukaryota > Viridiplantae > Streptophyta > Pinopsida > Araucariales > Araucariaceae > Wollemia > Wollemia nobilis. The sequence goes on along the minus strand of JAQPPZ010017206.1, from coordinate 2,859,537 downwards.
TCTTATGTTGGACTCAATTGGACTATACCACTAGGTAGTTTTGGATTACCTAAAGCTAGCTCATCCACATTCAAACATTGGTCTATACAAATGCATAGCTTTTGTGATAGACATATCGTCATGCATAAGGATTTCTCCTTCCAATCCTGTATAGTGCCGAGAATTCTAGGGATTCAAGCTCCAATCCCTTCTTTTCTTCATTTTGACTTGGGATACTTGCTCGTATTTAGTGATAAAAATCACTGTTTATTTTTGACTGATTTTTTTTTTTTTTTGAGCAAGGGATTCTTGTAGTGATGATAATCACTGTTTATTTTGCTTTTGTCCTTTTGATATTTTGAGCTATGAATATGGGTGTTGATGTGTGACTTTTGAAGATTTTGAACTTTGAACCTGGGATTTTTGCTTGTTGACTTAAGCAAGGGATTTTTGGGTAGGGTGGAGCTTGTCCTTTTGTCAATTCTCAGCATTTTTGAACTGGTTGCATAGGGGGATAAGCAAGGATGTCCCTTTTCGCTTTATGTAACCTAACCACTTTACGGCTTTCATCTTCCCGTGTACCAACTAGAATTTAGTGTTTGTAATTAGTGGTGGGATCCTGAGATATGCTAGGCTTTGTCACCACTAGACCTTATTCTCTACTAACCAAGATGGTTTTCCACAAAAGTTGATAAGATCACTAGGTGTGGTTGAATAACCGAAAAACCTTAGTATATTATGTATAGCAATAGATAATGGTTGTGTTGAAAAACACAATTACACACATGTGTTGATGGAGGTATGGATTTGAATGGTTTGTGAGACAAACTGTGGCATCACTTTTAAGGCTCTCATGACATATGTGAATGTAATGGATATGAAAATGTAATGCAATTATGTGGATGCAAGATGTGAGATGCAATTGTTTTTGTATTTTTTATTTTTATGTTGTTTTTGTATTTTTGCTTAATTTGACCAAAGGGCTTATTGTGCCTTTGGGGCTTTTTGATTTTTGACCAAGTAGCATGAAGTACCCTTGGAGATTTTTGATTTTGACCAAGTGGCATGAATTACCCTTGGAGCATTTTTTATTGGAGTTGACCAAGCGGTTTGAATACCCTTGGAGCATTTTTTATTGGAGTTGACCAAGCGGTTTGAATACCCTTGGAGCATTTTGATTTGATTTTGACCAAGCGGCTTGGATGCCCTTGGAGCATTTTGATTTGAATTTGACCAAGCGGCTTGAGTGCCCTTGGAGCATTTTGATTGAATTTGACCAAGCGGTTTGAATACCCTTGGAGCATTTTAATTTGATTTTGACCAAGCGGCTTGGATGCCCTTGGAGCATTTTGATTTGAATTTGACCAAGCGGCTTGAATACCCTTGGAGCATTTTGATTTGATTTTGACCAAGCGGCTTGGATGCCCTTGGAGCATTTTGATTGTATTTTGAATTTTTATGTTTTTATGATTTGTTTGTATTTTTGACATATTTGAATGTTTTTGTATTTTTGACATATTTGAATGTTTTTGTGTTTTTGACATATTTGAATGTTTTTGTGTTTTATGTGTAGAATGCCTTCAAGTGAATGATATTGAGAGGTTCAGGCTCTTCAACACCATCTAATGATATAAGGCGATATGCTCCAAGCCCAAATCTTTGTGAAATCATGTATGGGCCTATCCAATTTACCATGAACTTGTCTCGCAGGTGCGGTGGCAGATTCAAATTCTGTTGGTTTTCTTTGAGCACTAGATCTCCAACCTTGAATTCTCTTAAGTGGAATTTACTATTGTAAGCTCGTGCAAGGCGATCTTGGTAAACATGAAGATGCTCTAAAGCATTGACTCGGCATTCATCAAGAAGCATCAACTGATCAAGGCGGCCTTGCCGCGCAACATCATCATCTATGAAGTCCTTTAATGCTATGCGTAGAGTTGGAATTTCCAACTCTAGTGGCATGATGGCCTCAGTGCCATATACTAGTGAAAATGGTGTTGCCCCAGTGGGCATCCGTATACTAGTCCTGTATGCCCATAGTGCAAGAGGCAACTGCATGTGCCAATCCTTGTGATTGTCTTGCACCGTCTTCCTCAAGATGGAGACTATTGTTTTGTTCGAGGCTTCTACTTGCCCATTTGCTTGCGGATAATAAGGCATTGAAAAACTGTGCTGAATATGGTATTTGTTCATTAAAGCATGCACATTTTTGTTCTTGAAAGATGGCCCATTATCCGATATTATCTTTGAAGGGACCCCAAAATGACTTATGATATTGTGGAGTATAAACTCCGCAATCCTCTGGTCCATAGTTTGTTGATGTTAAGGGGATCGCTTCAACCCATTTAGTGAAGTATTCAGTGGCCATTATGATGAATGTGTGTCGGCCTGAGGATGGGGGTGAGATCTTCCCAATCAAGTCTAGTCCCCACTGTGAGAATGGCCATGTTGCCTGGATGGGTTGCAAGGCTTGCGATGGTAAGTGCGTTAGATTTGCATGATGCTGGCACTTAATGCATTTCTTGACATACTCACAGTAGTCCTTTTCCATGGTGGGCCAATAGTAACCCATTCTCAAGATGCGCTTAACGATGGCCATGCCACTGAAATGCCCTCCACATGTGCCATCGTGAGCTTGCAAAATTGCCCAGGATGCTTCCTGGGGCTCAAGACAATGGAGTAATACTCCATCATATCCTCGTCTGTAGAGGATTTCTCCTAGAAAGATGTATCTTGTTGCTTTCTATTTGAACGTTCACCTTTCAGTATGCGATAGACCTTGAGGTACTATTCCAAGTTTTAGGAAGTCCCGTAGTTGGGAAAGCCAATCCTGATAAGCCATGACTTCTATAGAAAAGATGGCTTGCTCTTCCTGTATTCTCGAGTTGGTGAACACGGATTGAGGAACAACTCTATGGTGTATGGTTGCGCCACACTCCATAGGTCCTTGGGAGATCAAAGACCCCCAAGGTGCCATTTGCAAGAAATATCTAGCTGCGAAGGACCAATCCTGATTTGGTTTGATGTTGATCATGTTGACTGATTCTTGATTGTCAAAAGCTTCATGGCGTATTGCTGAGTGCGAAAGTACTTTCACATGAATGGTTGTAAAATCAGCAGATGGATTCTGAGGGATTAAGGATCCCAAAGAGGCCATGGTGTCTACAAATCTATTTGATGTACGAGGGATTGCCTCGATGTCATACCATTCCAGCTGGGCTAGGTAGGTGTCAACAAGTTCCTTGTAAGTCTTCAGGAGTGGGCACTTGCATTGAAATAGTCCTTTGACTTGGTTTACTATGAGCAAGGAGTCACCAAAGATATTCAATATTTTAATGCCCATTGCTACGGCTGTTTGGAGTCCCAAGATCAATACCTCATATTCCGTGTTGTTGTTTGTGCAAGGGAAGTCTAGTTTGAATGATAAGGGCAATGGAGCGCCCTGCGGTGTGATAAAGACAATCCCTGCTCTACCCCCTTGTTCACACTTCAAACCATCGAAGAACAATGACATGTCTCTTTCTTTCTTAGGTTCTTCAAGTTTTGGCGGATCTGATAATGCAAAGACCACATCATCAGGCAATTCTATGGTGAGAGGCTTGTTATCCTGAAGAGGCACCTCTGCTAATTGATCTGCTATGACTTGTCCCTTGATGGAATTTTGGCTTATGAACTCTAGATCAAATTCTGTCAATAGCATGATCCACTTTGTGGTACGTGTATTGTGATATGTCTTGCTCATCATGTACTGCAAAGGATTTTGTTTTGATATGACGTAGGTCGTATGGCTCAACATGTAGTGTCACAACTTTCAAGTTGCAAAGACCATTGCTAAACACAACTTTTGACATACGCATATCCTAGCTCATAACTCACCAAGGTGCGACTAATGTAATATATGGCTTGCTCTTTATCTTGTGCATTCTTTTGGGCTAACATGGTGCCCAATGCAAAATTAGTAGTCGATATATATAGTAAAAATGGTATGTCTGGCCTTGGTGGAGCCAATACTGGTAGTGTTGCTAGATAAGTTTTGATCTCTACAAAGGCTTGATGGCATTCTTCGTCCCAATGAAAGGGGACCTCCTTGCGTAGCAACCGATTCATGGGTCAACATTTGTCTGATAATTATGCGATGAATATTTTGATGGATGCTATCTTGCCTTGTAGGCTCCTTAGCTCCCTAATGTTGGTAGGGGCGGCCATTTCCAATATAGCCTTTACCTTTGCAGGATCGACTTCAATGCCTCTCTTGGATACGATGAATCCCAAAATCTTGCCAGAAGTTATGCCAAATATGCACTTCTTAGGATTCAATCGGACATTGTGCTCAATGAGGCGGTCAAAGACTTTTCTAAGGACTTGAGCATGCTCTTGCCGCAATAAGGACTTGGCTAGTAAGTCATCCATGTAATCCTCTAAGATCTTATGCATATAGTCATGGAATATGTATGTCATGGCCCGCTGATATGTGGCACCAGAATTTTTGAGACCGAATGGCATCACTTTGTAACAGAATTTTCCCCATGGAGTAATGAAAGTAGTTTTATGTTGATCTTCAGGCTTAATCTGGATCTGGTTGTATCCAGAAAAACCATCCATTAGGGAGAGCATCTCATGACCTACGGTTGCGTCTACAAGAGCATCTATGTTTGGCAATGGGAATGAATCCTTTGGTGTTGCCCTATTTAAATATCTGAAGTCTGTGCAGATACAGACTCTTCCATCGGGTTTCCCCATGGGTACCATGTTCGACACCCACTCAGGGTAGTCGATAGGAACTATGAACACTGCATCCAATAGTTTTTGCAATTCGTTCTTCACCATCAAAGCGATGGTTGGATGCATTTTCCTCAGCTTTTGCTTGACTGGCTTCTTCATGGGATCCAATGAAAGGTTGTGAATGACTAACTTTGGATCTATCCCTGGCATGTCTTTGTAAGTCCAAGCAAAAATATTTGGCCTCTCTTTGAGGAGAGGAATTAGGATGGCTTGTTCCTCTGGAGATAGACTTTCTCCAAACTTGAATTTCCTTGGTTGGGTAGGATCATCATTGATGTCCACCTCGAAAGTCACTTCTATAGCCATATGTGACCCATCCTCTAGTTGATGAGGCGTGGGTATCAAATGAATGTCATCGATGGGATTTATAGGTCCTACTGACTTAGGATCCAAACCAGCATGGAATACGTCATACACACAACCTGATGCAAAATGGAACGATTGTAACATCTCTTCATTGGGGAAGAACTCTTCAGAATCTATGGGCAAATAAATACGATACCAATCAATAGCCTCTACATCAAGATGCAATAATTTGGTAGGATCTACTGGATTATGAAGTGGAGTGGCCAAATCAATGGAGATCATGTTGATGGATGGGATGAAATCTCCAGGACCACATGGGTGTAATCTTGTTTCAGGGGTTTATCTTCCATACTCACGATGAGGTTCTAGTGGTTTGGGGATGAATGGGTCCTCCCTATACAACATGCGAGTGGTTGGATCTTTTGGTTTTGACGTTGATGGTACTTTAGAAGCATTGACTATTTTAAGTGCTCCAGGAGGTGTTGATGTGCATGGATCTTTTCTTACTTCTTTGCCTTTGTTATCAAATTGTGTGGTTGGAGATGAAGGTGCTACGTACAGGTGGGTAGAAGTAATTACAAATTCTCCCAGAATGTTGATGAGGATTGATGTTAGATCTTTCATATGACCCCTCTAGTAGTTCCTAGCTAGGTTTGCATAGTTTATTTCTTGCAAATTAATAATTGTAAGTGAGTCTCCTTCTCACATGCACTTGTGGGCACTAGTTATCTTCTAGTTGTCATTTAGAGTGTTAGTAAGTGTGAACTCAAAGTAGGAAGTGTGTACTTCAAGATAGCTAAAATGGATCTTCTAGTTAGCAATATTCCTTTCTCTTAACTTAAAAGTTTACGTGCATTCTCCTTTGCACTTTTGTAGCTTATGGTTAAGCATATTGGATCAAATCCATGATTTGATGGGTTGGTTATGTATTTTGGGCCATTAGTGCCTATATATTGAATTGTAAATAATAGAACACTTAGTTGGATTTTCAATCCTTTTCATTGGTATCAGAGCCTAGTTCATGTTTGCACTAGGGCTTGTGAGGTGAGAGGATAGGAGATAGTTTTATTATGAGAAATATTTTCTCATTGAGGACTCGGTTTAAGCCCAAGGGAGCTTGAAAACCATTCGGAGAAAGAAGTTCCTTCATCGACAAACTCCTCATTCCAAATTTTTTCTTATGCTCAAGAGGTATAGGAAAAGTTTGCCTCAGAGTTCTTCATATTATGATCCTTGGAAGGGATTGGATCATAGCTACGGTCCAATTAGGATTAGGGAGCCTTTTGACCCTACTGCCCCCCCCATTTTCAAGTACTGAAGAGCTCCAGGAGGTCATCAAAGCTAGGTCGTGTGTCGACTTAGATCTGGTTGCCTTTCAAATGCTGGTCGTGTGTCGATCGGATCTTGAAAGGAGAGCTACTGGAGGGATCTGCTGCTCTTATTTTTTGCAATTTAAGCTTTTCAAAATTTGGAATTAACCCCCCTGGTTAATTTTTAAAATTTTTTAGTTTGTATTAGAAAAGCTTTACTTTCATTTAATATATTATTTTATTAATATATTAAATATTGCTGCATATTTGTATAAATATATATATATATATATATATTGAAATTTTTTTTTAGCAGCCGAACGCTTTGCAGCAGTTTCAGCTACATTCGACAGCCCGGCCAGGCCACGACGGCTTTCGACAGCCCACGATGCCTATCCTCCATTGCCTGTCGGCCATCTGTCGTTGGGCAGCAAGTCGACGACAATCGCTATCCACAGCGACAGCGATTGTGGCTATTTCCTGACGTGTTTGTCAGGTCTGACAGCAGATCTGAGTCTGCTATCAGCCTGACAGTGCCAGGCGTGACTACCACGGCCGTCACTATCCATCGACAACATAGCACCCAGGGCCAAGCCGATGGCAGCTTGCACTATCCACCGGCCTAACAGCCTGACAGTTTGTCAGGCTGCGGCTTCGGTGCGACAGGCTCAGCCGCTGTAGTGCCTGACAGCATTGTCAGGCGTCTACAGGCTTGGTCGCTGCAACGCAGCTGCTCGACAAGCTTGTCGGTGGTCGCCGAGCTCGCTGTTTGCAGATGTCGCTATGACGACGATCTTGACAGTGCTGTCAGATGTCTGCCGGGCTTGTGGCCGACAGCGCCAGGGCCAGCCGCAGCTTGGCCAGGGGCAGCTGCATGCTTGGCGCCATTCCTTGTGCATGAAAAAATTTGTGCATAGGAATTTGGGTGCACGAAAATAAGTGCACAGAATTTGGTGCCACCTAATTGGAATTTTGCATGATTTTACCACTATAATTATTTTGCCTTGTAATTGGAGTTTGCTGTTGGTTTTTATCTGCTCGGGAAGCGTGCAACAAGAGTTTCTATGAAGTCTACCTCGGGAAGTGTGCCACAGTAGCAACAGAATTTCATGCACTAAAATTAAGTGGGAGTGCATTGTAAGTCATTTTGAAGGGTAACTTATTGTAATTTTTAATTTTTTTACTATTTAAGGTAGAATGTTAAATTTGGTGTTTATTAATTTAATTTTTAAATAGCTTGATTAAATTCATTAATCTTTGATTAATTGAAATTTAATTTTTAATTAAGTTATTTTTAAGTTAATAAATGCTAAATTGCACCTTAGATTAGTTTAAAAATTTTCAGCCTTAGGAGTAAAATTTTCAAATTTAGAAGCACTCCATTGTAACAAGGAAAATTTCCATTTTCTTTCCTTGATTAGTGCTTTCTCATTTTTACTCCTGGCTTATACCCGGGAACACATGGCTTCTGACTTGGCTGCCCAAGTGGCAGAACTGGCCCATGTTGTAAATGCTTTGGCAGATAAAGCTAATGACACTACCATGGCAGAAGTCCTTGGCAATCTTGCCATGAAGGTAAATGACATTTCTTTGCATAATGCTTCAACTTCTGCTCATGATTCTCGTCTGAGAGTTCGTTGTGAAGTTCCATTGTATGACGGATCTAGGAACCCTGATGTCTTGAATAGTTGGATTCTTGACATGAGTTCTTGGTTTTCTTACTCTCAACTTTCAAAAGATGATATAGTGCCTTATGCTAAGCTAAAACTTTCTGGTTTAGCCAAAGTACTTGTTGAACGAAAAAGAGGACAGGATGTACTCACTACATGGGATGACCTTGTACAATGTCTTAAGACCAATTTCTATCCTTCAAATTATTCTAGGGAATTGGTTATTAAATGGTTTCGTTTTTGATAAGGTCCTAATATGTCTGTACAAGACTATATTTTCCAGTTTAACAGGTTCAGAATACTTGTGAATGTGGAGGATGATGTTCCAGGTTTGATTCTCAAATTTCAAAGTGGCTTGTTAGAGCATTTGTACAGGGAACTAATGTTTGTTTCTATGGAAACATTGGATTCAGTTTTCAACCAGGTGCAGCTTGCGGAGGACAAGTTTAAGGCACAATCGCAGGCATTCCGCACACCTGTTACTCAAGTGGTTGCAAACTCATCAAAAGGGAATAATTCTTTCTCACAAAAGAAGAATTTTGCTCAAAAGAAGAATGTGTCTTCTCCATATCCTTCTTCTCCTTCCCCTTCCGCTTCTACTCCTTCTTCTTCTTCTTCTAAATCTTCTTCTTCTTCTTCTAAGAAATTTTGCAATTATTGTAAGAAGAAAGGGCATGAAAAAGTTGATTTCTTTAAGCTTAAAAAGAAGAGTTTAGTAATTACTACTCAAGAGGAGGATGCTTCCAAAGGTCCCCTTGAGTCTGTAGGAGAGAGTAGAGTATATACGGAATTACGAGGTAAGCTTAATGAAGTTACCTTGGTAAATGTAAGTTCATCAGAAGGGGCTTGTGATGCTTTGTTCATCACTCGAGCCCACTTGCTTCATAATTTTGCAACTGATTATATAGTGGATAATGGTTCGCAAAAAAATCTAATTGCGAGGTCCATTGTCGAGCGTTTAAAGTTACCTATAGAGCCTCATCCTCAACCTTATTCTTTGGGTTGGAAGGATAGTGGAAGAGGCTCAGAAATCACTCACACTTGCACATTAAAATTTGCACTTGGCCCACATTTCATAGATCAAGTCACTTGTGATGTGACTCCTATGGATTGTTATGGGATTTTGCTTGGACAACCTTTTCAGTATGATAGGAGAGCTGTTTATGATGCTTTCAAAAGAACCTACACACTTCAAAAATATGGTAAGGTCTTTCTCATTAAAAGCACCAACACTCCTAACATCATTCTAAGTTCCAAGCAAACGAAAAGGGTAATTAAGAAAGGTGGTGATGTTGCTCTAATTTTCATTCGCTCTCAAAACACTTCTACATCTACATCCATTACAAAGCAACACTCTTCAATGGATAAAATATTGCAAAGTTATTCACACATATTTTAGGATTTGGTTAGTGGTTTTCCTATGACCGTGCGCCAACATGATTGTGTGTTCGTGGTGGTTGATAGATTCAGTAAAATGGCTAAGTTTATTCCATGCCGCAAGACAAGTTCTGCATCAGACTTAGCCCAATTTTTATTTGACAGCATTTGGCGTTCCTTTGGTCTACCTACCAGCATTATCTCGGATCATGATTCACACTTTGTGGGTCACTTTTAGCATTCTTTGTGGAAGATTTTGGGAGTTTCCCTTAACTTTTCCATCACCTATCATTCGCAGTCTGATGGGCAGACTGAAGTGGTAAACTGTAAACTTGTGCAAAGTTTACGAATCTATCATCACACTTCACCAGCAAAGTGGGACTTGAGTCTCACTCATATTGAACATGCCTATAATAGGTCCCTACATTCTTCTACAGGTCATTCACCCTTTGAAGTTTGTATGGGATTTCAGCCCTTGGCACCTTATGAGTTACCTTTGTCTTTGCCTTCTCCTGTCACTTCACATCTTCAGAAGGAGCAAGAGAAGGCACAATCATTTATTCAACACTTGCACAATCTTCAATCAAAGGTGGTTGAGATTTTGCAAAAGACACAACAACAACAGAAAAAGGCCATGGATCGACATCGAATTCCTCATCCATTTTAGGTTGGTGACAAAGTTTGGTTGCATCTTGACAAGCGGTGTTTTACTGATAAGACTCATAGCAAAATCAAACCAATTCGCTATGGGCCTTATACTATTCTTCAGCAGGTGTTCGAGAATGCTTTTCACCTTGATCTTCCCGCACATTTGGGAATTCATGACGTCGTCAATGTAGATCTTTTGAAGTTATACTTTGACTCTACATTGGAGACTGCACCAGCTATCAGTCATCCTGTGGACATGGTTCTTGAAGCTCAGTTACCATTGGATGCAGATCAGATCTATGACACGAAGACTCGACAGACTCACCAGGGGTCTACCACATCATATCTTGTGGCTCGATGAGGACAGCTACCGCATCAGGCTCGTTGGATTTCTTTTCATCAGATGTCCCGTGACTTTCCTATTCTTCTGAAAGCATTGGAGTCCAATGATTCTATTGTGGGGAGGCATGATGAGGATTGTTGTTAGATCTTTCATATGACCCCTCTAGTAGTTCCTAGCTAGGTTTGCATAGTTTATTTCTTGCAAATTAATAATTGTAAGTGAGTCTCCTTCTCACATGCACTTGTGGGCACTAGTTATCTTCTAGTTGTCATTTAGAGTGTTAGTTAGTAAGTGTGAACTCAAATTAGGAAGTGTGTACTTCAAGATAGCTAAAATGGATATTCTAGTTAGCAATATTCCTTTCTCTTAACTTAGAAGTTTACGTGCATTCTCCTTTGCACTTTTGTAGCTTATGGTTAAGCATATTGGATCAAATCCATGATTTGATGGGTTGGTTATGTATTTTGGGCCATTAGTGCCTATATATTGAATTGTAAATAATAGAACACTTAGTTGGATTTTCAATCCTTTTCAAATTTCCACCTGATGGACGTATTTGAATGGATCTTCATCAACCAGAACCACATAGACTTTGTTTTCATGCACGTTGACACACTGGTGCAAGATCGAAGGAACACACTTCATGTCCCTTATCCAAGGATTCCCTAGGAGGATGTTGTATTGCATAGCCCCTTCCAAGACATGACACATTACAGGGATGGTCTTATGCCCCACCTTGATAGGTAGGACTATCATTTCCACAGTATTGCATAAATCATCATTAAAAGTTATCAATATGTTTTGGAACGATATTGGACTTGGGGATATTAAGGTGCTCTATTGATGTTGTTGTAATGATGTTTATTAATGAACCTGTATCGATCAAGACCCGTTTTAAAGGTAAGTCATTAATTTATGCCACTATGTGTAGTGGAGGTTCTGGTAAGGTAGTAGGTACTGCCTTAATCTCATGATCATAGAATCGGATTACAGGTTCCTAGCATTGTTGCACTTGTCCCACAAAATGAGTGAATGCATTTGCATCTTGTGGTTGGAGCTCAATTATCCTTAAAATTTCCATTAAAGTCTCCCTATGCTTTGGGGACTATTGTATGAGCTCATATATGGATAGCTTAATAAAATTCATCTATAGGTTTTGCTCCAATCTACTCCAAATAGTTACCACAGGTCGTGTTGGTGGACCTAGAAGGTTGTCTTGCCCCTGCCTCTACCTAGGTGCAACTGGGACATTCATGGGAGTTGTAGGAGGTTGTGGTTGACCATACCATCTAGTCCTGGTTGCTATGTTAACAATCTCAACCATCCCAATGCATCCATGGGTAGGTGCATCCACTCAAACTTGATTGACTTGGGCGTCCTGCCATTTAGGAGCCTCATGATTGGGCAACGAGTTTTTGTATATGCCCATGTATCTGTTATCGAGAGCCAGAGGGTTGTCAACTTTGAGTTCTCGTACCTCAATCATATTTTGCACTTGATTCTTAAAATCAACACAAGCCTCAATGTCATGCCCTGATATCCCATGATAAGGGCAAAATTGATCTTCCCTATATCCTTTTGGCTTATGATGGTTGGGATAAATAAGAGGTATATCAAGAAATATAATCCTCTTGGCCTCGCTCAGCTGATTTAATATTGATTGCATTGATTTTGTTAGAGGCGTGAAATAGCGAGGTGTCTTGTGTTCTTTGTTTCACCCTTGATTGTAATTAGTTGGTGGAGGATGTGCTTGATAGTTCTAGGGTTGTTGTGCATCCCCATCCTTAGGTGTAGCCAATACGACTTGATTGATTGGAGCAGGGTTGCCCTGCTTCTGCTTGTACTTGTCATTCTTACCATTCTTGTTCCACTCCTTTTTATTTCGGAGTTTAATGGTTCCCTCATATACTTTTATGTCTTCGATGAGTTTGTCCTGTGCCAAATTTTCCTCAAACGAAGGATACTACTGAAGTTGTAGCAAGAGGGAGATGTGTTTAGAATAAATTTTGGTGAACATGTGAATGATCTCTTCTGTGGGAATGGAGAATGATAACTTCGCCATGAATTTTCTCCATCTATTCCCATAATCCATTACTGGCTCATCATCATACTATTTTAAGTTGGCCAGGTTTGAAAGGTTCACCTTCTTCTTAGCATCAAAGGAGAAACACTTTAGGAATGTGTTTACTAGTTGTTCAAAGTTGGTTATGCTATGCTTAGGTAGTTGGTTGAACCATTGTGTGACAGCACCTGAAAAATCATTATGAATATTCTTAGCATGAGAGTGTCATTGTCTTCAAGATGAAAACATGCATTGATGAAATTGGTGACGTGCTCTTGTGCATCCTGTTCACCCTTAAATTTTTCCAACCTAGGCATATCAAAGTGCTTAGGATATGGAGGGCTAGGGATTGATGGGTACAATGGTTGGTTGTGTATTTTACTCAATGTTGGCGAGTTCCCAGCTGCATCTTGTTTCTCAAAGGCTTTCATATTTTCAGCAAGCTCTTGAAATGCCTTTGATGCACAAATTTCTTCCTCTTGTAGGCCTACTCATAGTGGTAATGGAGGTAACTCTCTATCCATTTGATTTATTCTATTTTCCTCCATCCTATGAGGGGACTCAAGATTGTGATCCTAGTTTGTTATGTTTACCCTTTCTCCACTAGTCATATTTCGTTCGTGGTTTGGTGGGTCGTTTCACTGTGGGCTATCTTGTCTAGTGAGCCTCTCCTTAGGTGAGTCAGGGCGTCTAGTTCTTTGGTGGTCACCACCATTTGTTTGTAAATTACTAAGAGCTAGTCGCTCAGCTTGCTCTCTTAAGCGCTTCTCATGTTGACGCAAGAGTCTTTCTCTTTGTTTATCTTGTTCGTGAGCTTCCACTGGCTCTCGCTCCTTACATAATGCAATTTCTAATCGTATTATACGGTTAGTTTATGCTATCATAGAAGACTCATGTTTATCTGACTCTGTTCTTATTTTCTTGACTCACAGATTCCTCAAGGAGGTTTTTGTTGTACCTGTACTCTTGCTAGCTAATGTGACTTGTTCAATGTACTATTGAGTATCTCTATGATCATACTCCATACGTTTACCACGGGGTCACTGTGAAGTACCCCCAGACTGAGAGGTGTGCTTAAAAGTCACAGTTCGTTATCTTCCAAATATAGAGTTCTCAGTAGCTACAGTTCTTTGAGTTGGTCATGTAAGAAACCGATCCAACCTATCTAGCTGTCTTGTTTTCCATGGCTAGTCTCATGGGGTGCCATTCACTCCTATGAGGTCATATTCTATGGGAATATTTCCTTTTGTGTGAAGGGTTTCTTCTATATGATTCCCATGACTAAATGTAGCTCTAGTTTCTTGCCCTTCAATGGGCAAACCTGTTTCATATGTTTCTTGTGAATCTTGAGGTGTTGCAACTCTTGCTTGCCTTCTTGATGAAGAAGTCTTTATGGTGACATGTTTTCTCCATGTGGATGGAGATGTAGCAGTCTCATCATCCCTATGTGAAGAATGAGTTTTAGAACCTTCTTTATGTCCATGTGAGGAGGAAGCCCTTGAAGCTTCCTCACATCTTTGAGATGTTTCTATGTGTTTAGAGGAGGCCCTTGAGGTCTCCTCATGTCTCCTTGATGAGGATGGCTATGAAGCCTCTTTTTGTTTATGTGACTTTGTTCCATGATGTGGTTCCCTACTTGGGGTTTCTCAAGGAGATCCCCCAAGGGTTGAGTTATCACCCCTTAGGCTCATGGAGATACGTCTTATGGTATTACGGGTAGGTCGTTCAATGTTACTACAACTTCGCCTATGGGTATGAGTTGCTTCAGTATCTCCCTCGATATAAGAACGAGGGTGTTTACTTATTATTTTGACAATTTTGTCTATGAATTGATCTTTTGAGTTGCAATTTAGGAATAACCACACAATACCAAACACATTTTTATCTTGATTATCAATTTAAGTGTGCCCTAAACTGTTTGGTGTGTTTTGATGTGTTGTTCTTTGCTTTCTTGCTCTTGTTTTGATTTAGAATGAGGAGACTCATTCATAGTGGGAATCAAGAACACCCATGCCAAACATGATTTTCTCAAAAGAAGCTAGGGTACACCGTTGAAGTCCCAATGGGGGGTTCACCTAGCTCTTCCACTCTAAACCAATGATAGTTCCATCAGTGGGAGATAGTTTGAACACGAGTATCTTAGTGCCACTATGAAGAAGTTCTTCAATCCATTTCTAGGAGACTCTAGGGGGAAAACCGATGGAAGGAGATGAATTCCAACATCATCGGATTGAATTGAGGGTTGGTGATGAAATCCAACTCCCCAATTTTTAAATGATACGTGTGTGTGTGGTGTTCATTTTAAGTTTGCGTAACATAAAATGCATCATATATCAGCAATGAGTCTTTCCTATATGCCTAAGTGCAAAATATGTTACAATATTTAGAAAGATGCATTAACTACTATGATTTGTATGAGTGCACTTTATTTCGTACAAATATTGCCTCTTGCAAGGCCTCAAAGCAAGCAAACAACATACAATATCTAGCATGTTGGATTCTAGGGTGAAATTTTTAGGCATAAGCCACTGTTCCTAGCAATGCCTAGTGGAAATCTAAAAGAATATCTAAGATATGCAAAATGCTTAATTATTTCAATTTCCAAACATAAATGTGCTTTAATTTCACTGTTTTAGACACATTAAAGGAAACAAAAAGCTATAAAATATCAGAGAGGTTGTACTAACCTCTAATCTAGCTTAGAGAACCTTGTTTCTATCCTTTTTTGCTCTCCAGTTCTATCCATTGTTGACTAGAGCGACTGGTTCTTGGCTGCCGTTAGTGGGAGTGGCTAAGTCTCTATTGGTCATTGTAGCTTAGAGTGGTTGATTTTTGGCCACTGTAGCTAAAAGCGGCTAGACCTACACATAAAACTAAGTTAGTATTCAGGTAAAAAATAAAAAATTAGTGGAGGTCCCACCATGATCGCCATCTGTAGCGACCCCGGGATGCACGCACCACTCTTTTTACTCTACTTGCAATGTATTAAAACCCAAAATAAAATGGAAGACAATGAAAATCATATAACACAAAAATAACAAAGATAGATCTCTTTATTTGGATTGAAACCCGATTATATTTTAGTCCCTCTCAGGGATACCCATTTTGATAAGGTTACAAATAGGCAAAGAGTGCCCATTTCATAAAGAGGTGGTGCACTTTTAAAAGCTTCCTGGTTTCACACACGAAAATGTATGAGGGCTTACAGATGCCTCCTTCTCCAGGCCTATTTCCTAGAGGGATCCCTTTTGCTCTCGTATGTTGCAGATTTTGTTCGATGAACCTATGGCTCTGTAAGCAATGAAACAACAACATACGCTTAGATGTCCGAGAATACCTCCTCGGATGAGGTTAGCAATTAATATAAAAAATGAAAGCAAGTGCAAATTAAACTAATACTATGCTAATGATATGCTAAAAAAAATAATGAATCTAATTTCTAAAACTCTAAGTTAGGCCTGTGGGCCACTATCCAAGACAACGACTGCTAAAGCGACTCTTTTCCTCTTTGCTCCAAAGAAATAGATCAAATATTGTATCCGATGTTGAAATAATGGTTGCTTTGCTTGATATGTTGAATATCATGTATGCGGTAAAACCCTCAAATGGACTCTCCAAAGGGGAACTCTTCAAGTCTTGAAAATCTCTCCTAATGCTCTAGAATAATTGTCTCTCTCATTATAGCTCAAAGAAAATTTGATATTGTGTCTCCAATGATAAAAATACCATCTGATAGATAAAATATGGACCCCCCTTTGGTGCTCTCAGGCTTGCACCTTTTAAAGTGTGAAACCATATGTCCAAGCCCTAGGAATGAATTCCTCATGCATAGTGAGAGTTAGCATGAGAAGATTTTTGTCTTTTCTATGTTTAAAGACCAGTTAACTAAAGTCTAAATGCAAACTCAAGTCTCTCATGTGTCGTGAAAGGGAATGTGAAGTTACTCCCATTAACCTTTACTGCATGCAGACTGCAACTTATGCCCGTGATTAGGCCTATTTGTTGAAAAAACTTATTTTATGGTTTAGGCACTATCGTTGGTAGCGACTAAGATCTAGCTGCTGTCGTCTACAATGGCTAAAGTCTGGCTGCTCTAGGCTTGAGCGACTAAGATCTGGTCTCTCTAGGCTTGAGTGACTAGGTTTGGATGGCTTTAAAATGCCCCAAATGAGTGGTGAGAACCACTATTGATGCTTGGAAAGTCCAAGATTATGTCATATGATCTTATGAATGTGTCTATGTGAGTAGCTCCCCTAAGCATGACATGTTTTAGGTGTCTACACTTGTTACTTTCCAAATACATATAGTTACAATTTTACTCTAATAAAATATTAAAAAATACTCTAATATTCAAAAGATACAATTTTACTCAGAAAATATTAACAAAATCTTGTAATATTCAAAAATAATAATCTCTGGATCATAAATCAATTCAATACATGTAAATATATCAAACTTCAACAATGAACAATTTACTTTCCAAATACATATAGTTACAGTTTTACTCTAAAAACATATTTGCAAAATACTGTAATATTCACATGATAATAATATCTGATCATAAATCAATTTAATACATGCAAATATATCAAATTCCAACAATGAACAATAAACATATTGAAAAACTTTATTGAAATTGCTAAAGCAATGCATAAAAGCAAAGTATTTTCTAATAACAATTTTTGTGTTCATAAATCACATCTTAATTTCATATCATATTAGAAACAATTGAAGTTACTTTTCAAATGTGCTCATTTTTTGCAGTGTCACAATATTTATCAGTTTAATAGGTGATATTCATATTGGATGGCAACTTCTCTTAATACTAAATAATATAGTTAGAATACACCTTGCCTTTGAACTACTAGTTTTTCACTCAAACATTGTGTTAACCAAATGATAAAATAACCATCTTAAGTTGGTTGAAATTGTGCAAGAAATAAATGGAAATATGATATAATCATAAAGAAAAACAAATATAACAATCAAGATCTTTCCAGTTATTTGATATGTTGTCAAAACCTAAAATTCTAATCATTCTCTGCATTATCAAAAAAATTATGAAAATAAAAATATCCATTCAATGGTCATATTAATCAAATGAAATAGATTTATGACTTACGTTGCTATATGTGAAACATAAGGAAATAATGGTACAGGTATTGCAGTAATATTCAATCATGTTAATTCCTGCTTGATATTGGATTATTTTGGTAAACCATAGATCTCAACACCAAGGCAAGTGATGTTGCTTCAATTTTAAATCGGATAAGTTGCAGTTACATGCTAATGTTCATTTTTGGACCTGGACTTAGCTACTTTTGGTGGCTTTGAAACAAATGGTACTAGTGTCTCTACATAGTGGACACTACTATATGAAACCAATGTCTCATGTAGGCTCAATACCTTGCACACATTGGATAGAGTGAGTTAGAAGTATGGCTAAAAAGAAGTTGCAAAATTTATTGTTAAAGAATAATACTATGACTCTATCAACCTAGCAACATCTAAGGAATATAAAACTTGGAAAAATTTGACAGTCTTATTCCCAAATAGGGTTAAGTACACAAATTGTAATCTTTTCCATATAAATTTTTAAAATTGAACATTGTTGAATCAAGGTAAAAAATATTTTTCAAAAAACTACTTATTCACAAAAGCCCTTATAGTTAGTTAAAAATAGGGTCATAGAAATGCATATCCTTTCCCATTTTTCTTGAGACCATTAAAAATTTGAAGAGTTGATAGACATTAATGAAAAGAATCCAATAAGCATTTAACTTGATTACCCTAAAAATCAATAGAATGAAGGATTAGGAAAATATTATTTTTGATGAAAGAGGAAGTTGTTGGTCCGACTTTCATACACACCCCGTGAAGAATGAGCACAAAACTCTGATAACACTTATACGGGATAAATCCCACTCACTTTAGGATCTAGCTGGTTATCCAAGGTGTGAGTTACAGAGTCGGGTCGAATGTCAATTCACTCTTTTCTGCTTCTGGAATAGATTTCAATATGGACTGTCTGTACCTTACAACGGGCTCACTGAACTTGCTCAGTAATGTTCAAAAGTTGTCACTTGTTGACAATCAGATTTAAAATTAATTCTTTGATCTAGCTCTCATGGGTCAGCAGATTTAAATAAAAGACAAATAAAGAAAATAAAAATGGATCATTTCACGGTAAAACAAAGAGGGTAGGGTAAGGCCGAAAGAGAAGTTTATCAAACTTAACTGTAAAACAAAACTACCAATTTTATTTATACTATCAGCTTCACAACGAAAAAATCAAAGAAGAAAGTGTCCAGTTTTCTAAGATCACTTTCTACTAAGAGCATAAGGCAGAGATGGAACAGATCTAACAAAAAATTATAAACCGAAGGGAAGTCGGTTAAAATTGATATCTTTCACCGATAGCCTAGCTCGCACAGTGAGGACAGAGCAATTAGAACAAACTTGAACCTTAAATCTGTAATTTTCCCTAGTATACAATAGAACAAATGAAGCCTAACAACATATTTAATCTTGATAACACCGATTTACAGCATATATCTAATAAACTTTAATGAAACGGATAACAAAAGAAAATGAACTTATCACAATCTGCAAAAGATTAGGCTCCTGGCCATGCTATCACAGAAAACAAAAGCACATCAACTCCAAGTCCGAAAAATAAAATATTTAACAGAATTTGCAAGAAATTGCTTCAATAGCCTTTTATTTCTAAGTCTTCGCCTCCTGCGATTACATTTAGAAGCTGTATTTATAGACTCAGGACAGATCCTGATCTTTTCAAAAATATCTTGCTCTCAAACCCTAAATCTTATCACCTTAAACCCTAGGACCCGGGTTTTACAATATAAAGCCATTTAAAACAAAGCTCGGACAAAACTTAACCATTCTGCAACTCAGTGCAGTCACTTGCCATAAATGGAGAAGATAGAATTCGAATGCCACTTGCATTCACCCGCAACCGTGAATAAATGTCTTCATTAATTCCCTCGGGTGATCTGGATGAGTCACCACTTCTCTGACATTTTATCTCCGCAAAGCCATCCCTGAGCTGAAAATCTCTGCAAACTATTAATTCTGCCATAAATTTTCATTAAATGCCTTCACCGGCAAATTTCGGTAACTGTGTGCAGATATTTCCACTTTTCGGCCAATTCTCGACATATTCCACTATGGGCAGCAGCTTAGTCACCGTAAAATCTCTTTGCGGACAGATCTATAAAAATTTGGATGAGACAGCAATTCCCGACGTCTTTTCTTTCTATATGGCCGTCTTCGATTAATTTGCACTTATCTTTGTCTTCCTGGCAATTTCTCCGCTGTCATGCAAGTGCCAGATGGTCTCCTGCAAAAAAAGGACAAAAGATTAGATTAGTACTTTAATAAAATTAAATCAGAACTTTTAAATATTAAAATGAAACCCTAAAGTTCATTTGCATGTCGGCTCTATTCGTGTTCTGACACGTGTCGCTGACACGTGGCGCTTCCCGCAGCTGTTTTGCACTTTCAGGCCCTTTGTTGCCTAGGCCACGAAAATGCGACATGTCACGATTTCGTGACATGTCACGAAATCGTGACCTCCCCAGCGCCGTGCAACCTTTCCGCTTTCAAGCCGCGAAAACGTGACATGTCACGAAATCGCGACCCCTTTGCCCCCTTCGACGACTTTCTGCTTCTAGCCAGCGAAAATGCGACATGTCGCGATTTCGTGACATGTCACGAAATCGCGACCCTTCTTGCCTTAGCACACTTTGCTTCTGAAGGTCGCGATTTCGTGACATGTCGCGAAATCGTGACCCTTTCTTGCCTTAGCCACTTTTTCTCACTCGCAGCCACTGATACTGCGACATGTCACGATTTCGTGACATGTCGCGAAATCGCGACGCTTTCTTGCCTTAGCCACTTTTGCTCACTCCAGCCACGAAAACGCGACATGTCGCGAAATCGTGACCCTTTCTTGCCTTAGTCATTTTTCTCACTCTGCTTCCTTCTCCTCACGACCTGACCGCGATTTCATGACATGTCGCGAAAATCGTGACATCCGTACACTCAGTCACTTTCTCCTTCACTAAATGCGACATGTCGCGAAATCGTGACCCTTTCTTGCCTTAGCACCTTTTCTTCCTTTCATGTCTGATTGACATGTCACGATTTCGTGACATGTCACGAAATCACTGACCATTTTCTTACTTCTTTCTTCTCTTCTTGTGCCTTTCCTCTCAACTGTCGCGATTTCGTGACATGTCACGAAATCGCGACGTTTTTCACACTTAGTCGATTTTTCTCTCTCTCAGCCATGAAAATGCGACATGTCACGATTTCGTGACATGTCGAGAAATCGCGACGTTTCGTACGATCTGCCTTTCTCTCTCCTAACCGGTAGCGATATCGCGACATTTCTGTCATTTCCATGGAAAGTGTCGCGATTTCGCTACGCTTTTGGGACTTGGCGGATTTTCTGAAAACCTGTCGCGATATCGCGACACTTCCAAAAATGGAAAGTTTTGATTTTCAATGAATTTATCTATCTGTTTTCTGCATTTTTTTCGTACCGGTGTAAGATTTTCTTTATCCATGAATGATTCTAGCATGTAAAAAGTGAAGTCTGAGATAACAAAGCCAGAATGCAAGAATACTTGGATACAGAAACAGGCAAAACTTGAAGAAGAAAGAGGCAAGTAAAAATTGGAATTAAAACCTGAAAATCATCAAGAGGGTCCCTACTGCAAAAATGAAAGCTTAATGTTTTCAAAGGATGGAAAATTATTTTTCAATGGGGGTGTGTTGCTTCTCAACAAATGGCGATATCTACGGGTAAAATAGTAGCATTATTTTAGAACCCAGGACTCTAGTTTCAAAACAACATAGACCATGTATCTTGCCTTGCCACAGATATTCTTCACAATAAATTGACTACTAACTGATAGTTGTTAAAATTTCCCAAGGACATACTAGGCTGAATTACTTAAGGAAGATTTCTGAGGTGCAATTACAAGGGTATAAAACTTTCTTCAAGAATGACTGGATCGAATGTTGAACTCTGGATTGATCAGCTTTTCTAGATTGTAAAAAGGGGAAACCGAGTAGAGCTCTGTTTACTAGTTTAGCCTTTTACAGCCCCGACAGAGTTACCCTTTAGATTTACACGACCCAAATTTACAACTGTAAGGTAGAATCTACAACTTGGTAGAAGAAGAACATCCTTTGAATTCTTGGCTGTCTCTTTCATTATACAACTCTTTTTTTTTTTTCTTTTTATCTCTCCTTTTTTTTTTATATATATATTGAAAATAACAGAGTGCCAATTCAACTTACATCTCTTTCTTTTGAAATACATCAACATCTGAAAAGCCTTAGAAAGAATAACAATTTTCTTTTAATATTTCATCAATCTGGAACTGCTTCAGCCTAGGCACTGATAGCCTCTATGGATACTCAAATAATTACATGAATCATAGTCCCCTCTCATAACCAACTTTTCTTGGATTCCCCGGAGTTTCTCCAACCAAACAACATAGCAGTTTCTTTATAATTAAAACAACCGTGGCAAGCAAGACACAAAATCCAATCATCCTTCCACTGTTGTTCTGACTAAAAAAATAGTTCCACTGTTCAGTTCAAACAGACTATCTCACAATTATGAAAATGAACACCGGATTTTGGACTCAGAATGGAACAATCTTTTAGAAGGCTGACTTTTTCATGATGCTCAGGCAAAGGTTAAAGAACAAAATTTTTAGAAGCCAAAGAACTTTGTACAGACTTCCAAGGATAAGTACAGACCTCTAAAAACAAAATAAAATAAAAACTGCACAGACTTTAAAATAAAACTGTACAGGCAGCAAAGAAAACAAAACTGCAGGGTTATTTACAAAGGAAACAAAATAAAACTGTACAGGCATTAAAGGAAATGAAATAAAACAAGACTGCAGAGCTATTTACAAAGAAAATAAAATAGACCTTAAATAAAATATAAAATTAGGACTTTAAAATAAAACAAAAAAGAAGAAATAGAATACATAAATGTAGACATAAAGGAAATAAAACTGTAGGGTTATTTACAAAGGAAATAAAATACAGAACTTCAAGACAGACTGAAATTGCATAGACAAATTAGGATTAAATAAATAAAAGAACACAGTACATTTAAAAACAAATTAAAACAAAGCAACTAAAAACTGTACAGGCAATTAAAACTAAAGCTAAAAACTGTACAGGCAGATAGAATTAAAATAATTAAACAACACTGCACAGACACCTAAAATTAAACTAAAGCAATCAACTGTACAGACATTAAAAGTAAACTAAAGCAATCAAACTGCAAAGTTATTTACAATGTATACACATGTTACAACTTCTTTATGACTCATTCAAATGATACATTGGACGGAACAGCCGAGAAATAATGTTTTAAGTACTGACCATTAACAGGGAGGTCCAGAAAATTACCATCAAGGTCTTGTAATCGAAATGCATTGTTACCCAGAATCTCAGCAATCTGGTAGGGGCCTATCCACAGTGGCTGCAACTTTGTATGCTTACCCTTCTTCTCATGGGCCTTGTCCCATAGAAGCACCAAGTCTGCCAACCGAAAGCTTTCACTTTGGCCCTCTTGTCAAACCACCGCTTGACGGTTTCTTGGTGCCTACTGAAGTGCTCCAGGGCTTGGAGTCTTTCATCCTACAAGTTAGTTAGATCTAAAACACGAGCCTCTCGCATCACCTTGATCCTCAAAATAGTCTAAGACAAATTGGTAAGTAGGTAATTTCGGAGAGATGGGAACAATTGGCTGGGTACCATACAGCAAAGCAAAAGGAGAAGTTTTAAGAGCCACTTTATATTTTATCCGGTCAGCCCAAAGTGCATATTTCAATAATGTATGCCACTGCCTGGGTTTATCTACTGCAGATTTCTTGATGGCATTCATTAAATTCTTGTTTGTGGACTCAGCCAGTCCATTGCCTTGGGGATAATAGTTGGATGAGAATCTGATAACTATCCCCATCTGGTATGCCCATTCTGCAAACTCCAATGATTGGAAGGCTGGTCCATTATCACACACCAAATTCAGAGGAACCCCAAACCTAGTTATGATATTTAATTCTAGAAATTCAATGACTTCATGAGCTGTACTTCTTGTGGTGGCTACTGCTTCAACCCATCTTGTGCAGTAATCACAGTCGTCGTAACATACTTATGCCCCCGCCGAAGAATTTGGATTAATCACTCCCACAAAATCAAGTCCCCACCGCATGAAAGGTTTATTTATTACAACAGGTTGCAATGGGAGAGCCCGGTTGGCCTCTTTGGCTGCAAAAGTTTGGCACTGATGGCAGGTTCTTACATGCTGATGTGCATCTTTAAATAGTGTAGGCCAGTAATAGCCTGCTCTCAATATTTTATGCGCAGTAGCAGATCCTGATGAATGCCCTGCCCCTAACTTTTCATGAAAACTGGACATGACTTCACTGACTTCACTCGGAGAAATGCATCTCAAGAAAATGCCAGCATAATTCTCTCTGTACAAATTACCCTGCTTTGAGGAGATAATGAGCAGCTTTCAGTTTTAATGCTCTCCTTTGGGTTCTGTTCAAGTGAGACGGGCAAATTCCAAATTGCAACAGATGAGTAATATCCCCATACTAGTCATCAGATTCAGAATTTAACTGATTAACTTCTTCCCGTACAGGTACTTCGGCAATGTGTCGGGACAAACCAAGTCCCCTGATCAATTTAGCAGGCCGAATCTCTAAGTCATACTCTTGCAGCCTTGTAACCCAATTACCCCTCAATTCACCCAATTCATTCTGACTTAGAAGGTATTTAACAATTGGTCCTGGAACTATAGCATGAATTCTCGCTTCTTAATATATAGTGCCTGAACTGCTTAACCGCTCTTACCAAGGCATAAGCTTGTTTGTCTAAACGAGAATATTTCAGCTCAGCCCCTTTAAATTGGTACTCTTGAAAGCAATTGGATGTTCTCCGGTTTCTCTCCGTTGGGTCAGAACTGCAGCAAGTGTATGTTCAGAAGAGAAAGTGTACAGATAAAAATCTGCACTGAAATCTGGGCTTACCAGAACTGGTGCTTGTTTTATGGCTGTCTTGATTTCTTGGAAAGTCGTCTTAGCTTCTGTGGTCCAGACAATCTGAGCAGTTTGCTTTAGCATGTCATTCATTGGCTTGACTATCTCTGCAAAACCGGAGATGAACTTCCTGACAAAGTTAATTTTTCCAAAGAAGGACCTCAACTCTTTCTTGGAGTTGGGAAATGGTATGCCGGATATGGCTTCAACTCTGCCCGGATCCATGGAAATGCCATCTTTTGTGACCAAGTGCCCAAGGAGCTTTCCTTCTGTTACACCAAAAATGCACTTCTTCGGATTCAAAGAAATGCCAAACTCCCTGCACTTGTTAAACACAGACTCCAAGTGTTTTACATGGTCAAACCGAGATTTAGAGAAGACTGTTAAATCATCCATGTAAACAACAATACATTTACCCATAAGCCCCTTGAAGGCATGATCCATTGCTCTTTGAAATGTAGCTCCGGCATTTATTAATCCAAATGGCATCCTCTTGTAAGCAAAAGTTCCCCACTTAGTTGTGAAAGCAGTTTTCATTCTGTCTTCCTTCTCAACCAATATCTGGTTATATCCTGAGAAACCATCCAGGAAAGACATCATCTCTGAACCATTGACAATCTGCAAGACTTCATCCATAGAAGGCAGAGGATAGTTATCTTTCTCAGATGCCTTGTTCAGATTTCTAAAATCCACACACAGGCGGATCTCTCCATTTTTCTTCCTGACTGGCACCAGATTGGCCACCCAAGTAGAATGCCTGATGGGAAAAATAATGGCAGCACTTAACAGTTTTTCTACCTCTTTCTAGATGAGGGGCTCTAACAGAGCATTGACATGCCTCTATTTTTGCCTGAAAGGCTTGCAAAATTCTTTTAAAGGTATAATGTGAGTGTAAACTTTTGGATCAAATACCTTTAAGTCTTTGTATGACCAGGCCATGACATCCTTGGACCTGTGAAGAAAATCAATCATACTTCTCTTTATTTCTGGATCACAGTTCTTAGCCAACTTGATGTGCCTGGGATCTTCTTCAGTCCCTATGTTCAGGTCTTCAGTCCCACTGTCTGTGGCAGCCACATAATCCTCAGAATTCACCTTTTGCTTGATTTTGTCAACATCAAAGAGCCGCTCTAGCTCCACCATTCCTTTTGGAATTCTGTTGTCCTTCAACCTCATTATTCCCCTGTCATCATCTAACTGTTCCAGCAGGGTATCTCTTTGGCCCTCATCAATTATAGCATTTTCAAATGTGTTAGTACTCTGCAAAAAGTTTACAATCTGTTGATCATCAGAGAAAACTTGAAAATTATCTATATTGTTTGGAACTGAAGGACAAGGGACTAACTCAATTGAAAACTTGTTCCATTTAAATTCTTCCAATGGCTTTAAACTTGCAGCTGAAGAAGCCAAGACATCCGCATGGGAGTTCTGCTCTCTGGGTATATGTGTCAGATTAAATGCATCAAAATCTTCTACAAGATCCCAAGCCCGATGTTTGTATCCTTTTAAATAAGATGCTTTACACTGGAATTTACCCTTGACTTGATTTGCCACCAATTCTGAATCAGTAAAAACTTGAATATTTCTTGCTCCTTTGTCCAAAGCAAATTTCAAACCTAAAATCAGAGCTTCATACTCTGCTAAATTATTTGTACAAGGGAATTACAGGCGGTAAGACATAAAATATGTCCGACTTTCGTGCCCTTTGAGGACTGCCCCTGTTCCGAACCCTGTTTAGATCTAGCCCCATCCACATGAAGTGTCCAGACTTCATTAGTATGTACAGGATGAGCTTTATTAAACTTGTTAATCTGCCCAGTTGTTAAATTGTAGACTCCAATATCTACCTCTACAATATTTACAGTTTCATTCTCTGCATTGTATTATGTAATTGTATGCTTGTACCTGGGTTCTCTTTCAACCCGTAATTGATTTGCCACTCCTTTCCATGGCAACCACATGTGTGAAAAATCTGTTGCCAAGTATCCGTTCAGAGATCTCGACCAATCTCTACTCAACAACATCCCGTACCCCACAGGGATATCCACAACCTGAATTTCAATTTTATGTTGAGCCCTTGGCTCAGATGCTAATTGGATATGAATATTTTGAAGCTCTCCAACAACTTTAACCTCTGATTTGTCCAATTGGACAACTCTCCTTTCAGACTTCATTGGGGTCAGACCCAACTGCTGACAAATGGCCAAAGGCATAACATTTGCAGATGCACCTGAATCTACCAAACAATTATGTAAGTTCTTCCCAAAAATACGGACAGTCAGTAAAAGGGGGGAACTTCAGTTTTTTCTTTGTACATGGCTAGATTGGCATGTGCTATTTTCTTTCCTTTGTCCACAGGTTTAGTAGCAGGGCCAGAGTATGTTTTTATCAGATTGTCTCTCTGCTCTGAAATCTGTGCCAGCTCATGCAGAGTAATGTTGGCCTTAATATTTTTCATATCCTCCACTATGTTATATCCTTTGTTAAGTGGAGGGACAAAAGCATCTGGTCCTCTCAAATTCCCTCCTTTTGGTGGAGATGGATTATTGCTTGGAGAGGGGTCGGGAGGAACATTGTGAGAGTTGTCCGGAGGGGTTGATGTAGTATTAGGCTCCGGATTCCTGTTCCTCAGGTTGTAATTATCTCTTCTGTACTGCTGGAAAGCCTGCACCTCATCCATAGGCATTTCAACTACATTCTCAGATTCATCCGGGAAAGTGAAAGAATCCAGGACCATAGCTGCACTGTGGCCGGATGAACTTGGGCCATCAGCAGTTCTTTGATTTTTAGGGGAGATCAAATCTCCAGACAAAGCTTCAAATGCATTGCAAAATTCTAGACAATCCAACTCCCCATGCTGTGAAGTGGCATGTATTCTGCACCAGTTGGGCAGAGCTAAATCACAAATGTTCACATCATGGCCTTTGCCCTTGTAATCTTTATTAGGTTCATATGGGGGCCTGTTGAATCTGTTTGGTTGATATGAATATCTGTTGGAGTTGTCCCCAGTAGAAA
This sequence comes from Wollemia nobilis, assembly GCA_028583015.1. Lineage (NCBI taxonomy): Eukaryota > Viridiplantae > Streptophyta > Pinopsida > Araucariales > Araucariaceae > Wollemia > Wollemia nobilis. The sequence continues at coordinate 2,831,944 of JAQPPZ010017206.1, read as the reverse complement.
CTTGCCTTTTAAAACTCAAGAAATCATTGGCCAACTTCTGAACAATCTTTGAGACTTCTTCCACTCTTGCATTGTCAGCCTCTTTGCCTGGGTTCTGTACATTCTCAACAGGTGCTACAGCCAATGGATTTGCTGATGGTAGAGTCTGACAAACTGGCAACATTACCTGATGTGGAATAGGATTGAACACAGGGGCAGCTTGTGTAACCAGAGGAACTTGCTGAGCATTTAAAGGTTGGGGTCCCAACTGTCTTTCCAGAATCAAAGCTTCTTTATAAGCTTCTATCAAATTAGTAACAGTGGGATCTCTCTTCAAAAAGACAGAGGTCATCGGATCCAGAGAGTTTCTAAAAATCTCTAATGCCAGGTCAGCATTCGGTACATAATACCCAGTAAGTCTGCCATAAGCTTTCTGGAATCTAACATTATATGATCTGATAGATTCACTTAATTCTCTTTTGATGCCAAAAAATTGCTGGTACAATATACTAGGATCTATCACTTCTCCGAACTGTGACACAAAAACTTTTTCTAAGTCATTCCAACTGGTGACAGAATCATTAGTGAGGTTTAGAAACCAATCATAAGCTCCCTCCTGGAGAGTGAACGGGAATAGTCTGCAGGCAACATCCTCATGTTGTACATTTAATAATTTCAAAGCATTCTTGAATGCAACCAAATGTTCTTCTATAATTCTTGTCCCATCATGTTTATATCTGGGGAGATATCTTTCCAGATTTCTGGGCAGGTCATGGGCAATACCCGAAATATTCAAAGCAGTGGAGCCCAACCAATTTGCCATCACTACTTGGTTGTTAGTGATATTCTGAGTTGTGGTTGGAGTAACTATCAACGGTGATAAAACTGTTTCTGACAGAGACTTAGCCCTTCTGAGGCTACTTCTTCTCGAAGTTTCTAATTCAGGGACAAGGAGCTCTCCAGCTCTGGGTGGGACCTTGTTACCCTGTATGTAGAATCCAAATTTTCACAAGCACTTACAAACTTACAATTCTTAACAGAGTACTGAACTTGAGGTCTTCTTTTCTGGCAATCTTAAAAATTGTATCGACAACTTACAATACTGACCGAAGTTCAGTAGGCCCTCCTTCTAGCGCCATTTTTAAATGTTGGTCCGACTTTCATACACACCCTGTGAAGAATGAGCACAAAACTCTGATAACACTTATACGGGATAAATCCCACTCACTTTAGGATCTAGCCGGTTATCCAAGGTGTGAGTTACAGAGTCGGGTCGAATGTCAATTCACTCTTTTTCGCTTCTGGAATAGATTTCAATATGGACCGTCTCGTACCTTACAACGGGCTCACCGAACTTGCTCAGTAATGTTCAAAAGTTGTCACTTGTTGACAATCAGATTTAAAATTAATTCTTTGATCTAGCTCTCATGGGTCAACAGATTTAAATAAAAGACAAATAAAGAAAATAAAAATGGATCATTTCACGGTAAAACAAAGAGGGCAGGGTAAGGCAGAAAGAGAAGTTTATCCAATTTAACTGTAAAACAAAACTACCAATTTTATTTATACTATCAGCTTCACAACAGAACAAATCAAAGAAGAAAGTGTCCAGTTTTCTAAGATCACTTTCTACTAAGAGCAGAAGGCAGAGATGGAACAGATCTAACAAAAAATTATAAACCGAAGGGAAGTCGGTTAAAATTGATATCTTTCACCGGTAGCCTAGCTCGCATAGTGAGGACAGAGCAATTAGAACAAACTTGAACCTTAAATCTGTAATTTTCCCTAGTATACAATAGAACAAATGAAGCCTAACAACATATTTAATCTTGATAACACCGATTTACAACATATATCTAATAAACTTTAATGAAACGGATAACAAAAGAAAATGAACTTATCACAATCTGCAAAAGATTAGGCTCCCGGCCATGCTATCACAGAAAACAAAAGCACATCAACTCCAAGTCCAGAAATAAAATATTTCACAAAATTTGCAAGAAATTGCTTCAATAGCCTTTTATTTCTAAGTCTCCGCCTCCCACGATTACATTTAGAAGCCATATTTATAGACTCAGGACAGACCCTGATCTTTTCAAAAATATCTTCCTCTCAAACCCTAAATCTTATCACCTTAAACCCTAGGACCCGGGTTTTACAATATAAAGCCATTTAAAACAAAGCTCGGACAAAACTTAACCATTCTGCAACTCAGTGCAGTCACTTGCCATAAATGGAGAAGATAGAATTCGAATGCCACTTGCATTCACCCGCAACCGTGAATAAATGTCTTCATTAATTCCCTCGGGTGATCTGGATGAGTCACCACTTCTCTGACATTTTATCTCCGCAAAGCCATCCCTGAGCTGAAAATCTCTGCAAACTATTAATTCTGCCATAAATTTTCATTAAATGCCTTCATCGACAAATTTCGGTAACTGTGTGCAGATATTTCCACTTTTCGGCCAATTCCCGACATATTCCACTATGGGCAGCAGCTTAGTCACCGTAAAATCTCTTTGCGGACAGATCTGTAAAAATTTGGATGAGACAGCAATTCCCGGCGTCTTTTCTTTCTATATGGCCGTCTTCGATTAATTTGCACTTATCTTTGTCTTCCTGGCAATTTCTTCGCTGTCATGCAAGTGCCAGATGGTCTCCTGCAAAAAAAAGGACAAAATATTAGATTAGTACTTTAATAAAATTAAATCAAAACTTTTAAATATTAAAATGAAACCCTAAAGTTCATTTGCATGTCGGCTCTATTCGTGTTCTGACACGTGTCGCTGACACGTGGCGCTTCTCGCAGCTGTTTTGCACTTTCAGGCCCTTTGTTGCCTAGGCCGCGAAAATGCGACATGTCGCGATTTCGCGACATGTCGCGAAATCGCGACCTCCCCAGCGCCGTGCAACCTTTCCGCTTTCAAGCCGCGAAAATGCGACATGTCGCGATTTCGCGACATGTCACGAAATCGCGACCCCTTTGCCCCCTTCGGCGACTTTCTGCTTCTAGCCAGCGAAAATGCGACATGTCACGATTTCGTGACATGTCGCGAAATCGCGACCCTTTTTTGCCTTCGCCACTTCCGCTCGCCACGAAACGCGACACGTCGCGATTTCGCGACATGTCACGAAATCGCGACCCTTTCTTGCCTTAGCCACTTTTGCTCACTCGCAGCCGCGATACTGCGACACGTCACGATTTCGCGACATGTCATGAAATCGCGACGCTTTCTTGCCTTAGCCACTTTTGCTCACTCGTAGCCGCGATACTGTGACACGTCACGATTTCGTGACATGTCACGAAATCGCGACCCTTTCTTGCCTTAGCCACTTTTCAATTTTGGTTCCTCCTGCTTCCTTCTGCCTCCCTTGGACCCGTCATGATTTCGTGACATGTCATGAAATCGCGACGGTCCGTACACTTCGTCCTTTTTCCTTTGGAAAATGGACATGTCACGAATGGTTATGCTTGCTTTTTTCTTTCATCCGCTTTCGACATGTCGTGATTTCGCGACATGTCACGAAATCGCGACCATTTTCTTACTTGCAGCTTTCTTCGTCTTCCTGGCCGCGAAAATGCGACATGTTGCGAAATCGCGACCCTCCTCTTGCCTTCGGCTTCTTTCTCTCCAACCTTAATAGTGTCGCGATTTCGCGACATGTCGCGAAATCGCGACGTTTTTCGACTTAGTCGATTTTCTCTCTCTCACTCTAAAATGCAATGTCATGATTTCGCGACATGTCACGAAATCGCGACGTTCCGTACGATCTGCTTTCTCTCTCCTAACCGGTAGCGATATCGCGACATTTCCAAAAATTGTAAGAAACGCTACGCTTCTGGGACTTGGCGGATTTTTTGAAAACCTGTCGCGATATCGCGACACTTCCAAAAAGGAAAGTTTTGATTTTCAATGAATTTATCTATCTGTTTTCTGCATTTTTTTCGTACCGGTGTAAGATTTTCTTTATCCATGAATGATTCTAGCATGTAAAAAGTGAAGTCTGAGATAACAAAGCCAGAATGCAAGAAAACTTGGATAAAGAAACAGGCAAAACTTGAAGAAGAAAGAGGCAAGTAAAAATTGGAATTAAAACTGAAAATCATCAAGAGGGTCCCTACTGCAAAATGAAAGCTTAATGTTTTCAAAGGATGGAAAATTATTTTTCAGTGGGGGTGTGTTGCTTCTCAACAGAAGTTGGTAATCATTTAACCAACATGTTTCTTATCTCAAACAAGGCAGTGAGATAGCCATTATAATGACATGTTCTCTTTCTTAATTAAAATAATATTAGTTAATAAAGGAATTTAAAATGTTGAAGCTTAGCATCACACACAATTTATTTTTATTATACTAGAGGAATCAATAACTCGTTACAATTTTCTACACCTCTTCATGGGTTCGAATCTCGCTCCTTGTCGCCACTATAACCTCCAATTGCATTAGGTAAACCTTTTACATAGCCAGCTACGCTGACACAACATGCCCACAAGTACTACAGGGCCCGAGGGGTTGGAACCCTGGTCTCTACACTCCTACAAAAGTGTTTTGACCATTGAACCAAGCCCTCGGACCCAACATTACACATTTTATTTTTAATAATATATGGAATATTTTCTCTTAGATTTCTGGATGAAAACCAAGTTATTATTTACAAACAACAATGATCTATTGCACCTCTTACATGTACAAAAGCAAGAAAGAAATATATTAGTTATGATTATATATATAAATGGAAAATTCTTATTTAAAGTGCAATTCTTATTTACATATATATGTGAATGGACAACCCGAGCCCTCCATATAATAGGTAGATGTCTAAACATCCCTACCCAACCCAACCATTAGATATGAGGTGAGAGGGTATCCTGAGACTTCCATCATATACATAAATATCCATCTATGTAAATAAAGTACTGCTGATAAGGACTAGGACTAAGAGTCAAACATGAAATATCAATCTCATAACTAACACTTACTCAACACAATAAAACTTCATTTCAACACATTAAAACATGCATGTATGATTAGAATCTTAATCCTATGCTCTAGCAGCACTTGTAGTTTCTTTTTTTTTTACCAAATTACCTTCTTGTATCTGATTGGCCAACCTCATGCTTAGGATACCTACTCGCCTCACTCCTAGCTTGGCTACCCATTATTTGTAAACAATATTTGATTTAGGTGAAGTAATGAATGAGTCCATAACATCCTTCATTGTAGCCATCTCATCATTCCTTTTAAACAATATTGTTTCCTCTTTATGGGTGACATGCACATTGACTTTTTGATAATCTTCACCCAAATGTTGACCATGTACAAGGTCTTCAGGGTTAGTACTAATCACCATGCCTTCGACCACTACGTTATCCTTATAGATATGAGTCAAGTAGAATTTCCTTATCTCAGTTTGAGTGATCGATATCATTTTTAGTTCCTACATGGAAAATCAATAGCCCAATTAAATTCATTGTATACCGTATAATACAAACTAAGTAAACCATTTTATATTTGAAAAAATAGTTGTACCATTGATGACTCTCACCTAGAAGGTATTGAGCAGTTACCCATACCTTGATCACCACCACCAATGTTGTGTCCAATTGTAGGGATAACATGTAGTGATGTTGCCTATCGAATTATATGCAAAGGGATCAGTACAACTTTAGGGGTGCAACATGTAAACATTTCAAATATGAAATAATGAAAAAATTAACACACCTCTATCTATGAAAGTTATGTCAAAATCTCTTCAATATTTTTATCTTTCTCTGCAAGCTTCTCTTCCAATTTATTTTCATTCTCTACAAGCGTTTCTTTCAACTTTTTCTATTTCTCTACCGTATACTCTCGTATCTGGCACAACTTCTATATGTAACCCTCACTAGCAAACAAAGCAATTGGTGATACTCCTTTTATGACATGCCAAATCCAACCTGGTCTTTCAGGTTCTAAAATCTTTGTGAGGATATTATCCTTAATACATTTATTTATGGAGATCACAGATGATATTTCACAATCACCCCCAAGTAAGATGTAAATTTAATAGATTTTTTCCTACAGGCTGTCCGTTTAGAATGTAAATGATCTCCACCTTAAATGTAAATGATATCCACCTTATTTGTGCTACTTGACTCTATTGCACATCTTGTTGGACCTCTTTTTCTACAATATTTATTTTTTTAAGTGTGTGATGACCTGACAACAACACCTATATTATTTTATTTCAATTGACTCTTCTAGTTTTTGTGATGTCTAAACAAAAACTATAAGATTTAGTTGAAAGAAAATAATTTTTTTCAGAACAAAAGAAAGGGTCATGGTTAAATATGTCTTCATTAGCATTAATTATTGTTACATTAATACTTTCAACTACAAAAAGTTTTAGAGCACCACAAATGAAGACTACTTCATCAAACAACACATACATAGTCCAACATGCACACATGGACATAGACATATATGACACACCTTTAGGGTCATATGTGTCAATATTTGGAGAAAAAAATAGTAGGCCTGAAGAGATCTATGATAATATTGTTGTGAAAAAGATGATTAAGAAAGAAGAACAAAAATCTAAAAATGGTTAGTTGCAATGCCATTAAATATTTATGTTCCAAAAATAAAATAGATATACAACAGGTCAAAAATAATCATAAAGGTCACCACAATTAATGGGATAGGTAATTTACCTATATTTGGTGAATCAAAAATACATAATGTATTTAACTTAGCAAAAAGTTTAGGATACCACTATATTCATTTTGGTGGAATCAAGAAAAAGATAATTCCTACTTTCAGAGAAGGAATTAATGCACATACATTACTATCACTTCTAGATGTTAGACATACCACAGTAAAAGATGTTTGATAAGGTTAGACAAAGGTCCTTAGTTTAGAATAAGTTTTCCAAATTTCATAATACCTATCTTTGATGGAAATAGAAATGATAGGTGGGCTACTATGTGGAATCTGCTAATCAGTACAAAAGGGTCAATGCTAGCACCAGGAGAAACTCAGATGATTTTAGGGTTTGAGTTTTATTACCAGTTGATAAATACTACAATTCCAATAGTTGTCAGAGAATTAGAAGACCCAAAAAATAAAAATGCATCAGTAAAGTTTAGTAAAGAAAAATCAAAAGGTTTTGAACCTATGTATTAGAAAAGAGATGACATTCTGGTACCTGCTATATATAATTAAATAAAGAGCTAAGAAATTCAATAAATTCTTTAAATAAATATTTTTTAAAAACATGCAATTATCAAGATGATGTAATAGTGTCTATAGAAAATCATAAGGAATATAGAGTTATGATGTCTTCTATTTGAGGAGATGAGTTTTGAAGAAATTTTGACAAAAGTGATGAGGGTAAATGGTGCTAACAAATTTGAGGCCATGCTAATAGTATAACCACTCATGGTTGGCACTATTGTCTATTAAAGGTGAATCCAAAGACTATGGATCCTTACCTAAGCATACAACTTGTATCTTATACCTCAACCTCCAATCTATAAAATTATGTCAAAACATCAAGAAAATTGATATACTAATGCATGTAATATAAATAAATAATAAGCAACTTTGATTTTTACTAAAGTGAGATGACTGAAGGAAATATTTAATATGATTTAAAGGAGAAATATTCAAATAATTTTGTAGTCACTTTGTGCATGGGATCCAAATAAGAGGCCAATCGTAGTTGAAGCACTCAAGCATCCATTTTTCCAAGTCTTTTATTTAGTTTTAAGTGTTTGATAACATCTAAATGTTTGTCACTCTCTATGATATCTACTGATAGTTTTTATCATTTTTAGGCCTCTGTGTACATACCCCCTTCTCTTAGATCAAGAGAACTAGTTTCAAAGCACAACTCTTCAGGTTTGTATAATGCCAATGAGTCTCAAAATACATGTAACTATAAGATTAAAGAAAATGGTATAATTGTGTTGAAGGTGGTGTACATGTTACTTTGTTAATGCTAAATAGCAAATACAGGAAAGGGTACCCTTGAGGGAAATATTGGCAAGCAAAATTTAGAGGTTGTTGCTAATTCAAAGATAGGAAATAATCACTTTGTCGGAGAGATACCCAATTCAAAGATAGGAAATATCAATTTGAGGCCATGCTAATAGAATAACCACTCATGGTTGGCACTATTATCTATTAAATATAATCCAAAGACTATGGATCCTTACCTAAGTATATTATACCTCAACCTCTAACGGTGGTATCAGAGCCACAACAAGGTTTTATATTGCACAAGTTTTAAAGTTGCAAAGGATATTTCCACTGGTTAAGGAGAAACCAATGAAATTGTAACAACCCCATTACTTGATTATCTTTTTTCTAGAAGAATGTGATACTGTGAGAAGTTTTTGCAGTTGCAGGTGCATGTTACCACTCCGTAGCAAATGAACCAGACAAGGCAAATATCCACCCCTAGTGGAGATAGTGGTTGGAAGCATCAGGTAAGGTGGGATATGATGTTATGCTTAAAGCACCATGGCTCATGGGTACATAGAAGCCCACTAACAATAAAAAACATATAGGAGCATTCTGTTTGTGGTTGCATGCTATCTAGGGTTGAAATTTGTTTGGCAAATGCATTTGATATGACTCTTGCATTTAAAAAATGCTATTTGTATATTAATTTGCTTTAAAAATAAATGAATATACATACATATATTTATATATAAATATACATTTATAAAAAAATAATAATAAATAAATAACTATAATCATAAATTTATAATTATAAACATTATATAAATAAATAATAGAAAATTTACAAAAATAAATTATTAACAAATTTAAAAGATAAACAAAATTATTTTTTATTCTAAAACAAACAAAAGCCATCGTCATGGTACCACCTTTGCATAGAAATAAAAACCTCACGTGGATCACGCAAGTTTGTTCAAATTCCTTTAAAATGGAAAGGATTTTTCATTTGAAAACATCTTTTGGAGATTGCTCTACGTGGTCCAACTTACGACGATATTACGAGAACAAGAGGGTGAGTCACTGAAGGAGAACAATCACCAAAGAATCTACACTCAATTTTTGACGATTTTCTTAATCAGTAAATGAGTATCATGTTGTTTTCTTTGTTTGAATTGCTTCTTTATTCTATTTTTATGCATAAGAGTTGAGTGGTTCTATGGTAAGAATGGTTCTTATAATAAAGAGGGCATTTATAAAATTAAAGTTTTATAATTTCTATGGAGAATGTGCTAGTTTTTAGTGTGTAAATATTTTCCTATCGTTAAAGAAAATAACAATCACACAGTTTACTTTTTGTATTGACATAGAAGTAAATACTGGTTGTCTGTGGTATTGATATTGATAGAAGAAATGCGAACGATAATAAAGCTGACTGTGAAACTAGGAATGAATAAGTGTATTTTTTACATCTAGTAAGCATGATCCATGCTGATCCTTTTGCTCAAACCATCTATCTCTGCCCAATGTGAGGACCATTGAGCCATTGCTATCTTCAAAGGCGTCACTATTTTTTCCTTTGGAGGCATCACTATGTTAAATGTCGACTACAACAAGACTACACTTTGGTTGTCTTGAATAATAGCAATTATTTCATGTTTTATGTAAGACGACATGTTAGAGGCTTATGGGTTACTGTGGACATACTTCACAGGATGTGGGTTATTCGAGTGTATTCTTTAAATCGAATGTTGAGTTTCTTAAACATACAAGCTTGTAGAACAACAAACTCTATATGAGAGGATTGACATTTTTTTTATATTATAGATGTAGCTAAGTTTTGTAAGGCATATTAAATGTACCCATCCTTTGGGTACAGAAGGTTAACCGATTTATGATAAATCTAAATAAATAAATGACAATGATTTTTTTTTAATATAATTTAAACTTAGGTAAAACGGGTTAGTTTGACTGATTAACTTCTGGCAGAATACGTTCTTCTTTTATGTAGCATGTGTGCAATATTTCTTGATAGAAATTTTAATACGCAGTAGATATACATAATGGATTTGTTATAAATAAGTCTTTGTCTATTAGAAACTCTTAGGAATCACGTCTGGAAAAAATGTAGGCATAGCTTAGTAAATGGTCTATCGCCGGAGTACCCCCAAGGTTAGGCCAGGAATATAAAAAATTAAATTTGAAAAAAAGTTTTGAAGGCTGAATTGTTTCCATAGTAGAAGAGGTATTATAGGGGAAAGCGATTCTTATATATATAAATTTCAAACTCAACATCAGATGGTGAATTGGAATTGGTACAAATAAATTAGAGAATGGTTAAATGACCCATCATCGAAGAACAAAAATTTAAGTCTGAGACAAACATATTTAGCAAGAAGCCTCCACTGTTTGATCACCAATAGCATGGCCGTGAAATGATGACCCAAATAAAGCCTTAAACACAATGCAAATGTGCTTAATGAGCCTTATGGAAGTGAAAAACGATAGCTTGTCTCATCTGAATAAAATGAGGCTTAAACATGTTTCAACAAAATATATTATTTGAAATCATATTCTTTACGGTCTATCCACTCTATTAACCATATATTAAATTATGCTTATGGTGGAGTAAATATTTTTTTTCTAGATCATAACCATGACCGTAGTAAAAAAAAAAATGTTTAGAACCTTGTGCCATATTTATGGACTCTATATTGGAATGAAGCCGTTTTTTAATATAATTTTACATTCAAATGAAAACTATTCCAGTTTAAAAATTTCTCAATCAATTTATAATATATTTTTTAAATATTTTAATGCATATCTCAAAAATCTAAATACTACATATATTCTTGGTTTCAGAATAGTCTGAGGGAATGCTTTTAGTTTTTGGAATAACTTATAAGTTTTTATATTGTACATATTGATGTCCACTAGAGAATTAACTAGATTTGGTACAAGTTTCTTTTCGGGCTTTGTAACAATAAGAAAGTATTCTTTGAATATTATATAAATACTAGTTTTATATGATTATGTGAAGAAGGTTTGTGTTCATAGTCGGTGCGCTAGTAGAAGAAAATGTTTATGGTGGCTCTTGGTAGTGTAGAATATCAATATAAATTCTGAATTTTAAGTTGCAAAACATATAGTAAGTCTAATTTTGTATTTCGTTTCCATTGATCTATAAAATTTTAGAAGTAGTAATTGAGAATATATTATAATAATGACTTAATAAACTTTTGTATTTTATGATGAAAAATGAATTTAATCATTTCTTATTTACTAAATTATAGAGAAGGATTATTGTTCTTTATGCCTAGAAGAATGTGTTTAAGAAATGTATAAAAAATAAGGAAATTTATATTATTTCTCTAATTATATATATAGGAGTAGCCTTAGAAAAAATTAGATTGTTACTTGCATAAAATGCATTTTTCTTACAATCTTGTGAATGAAAATATTTTGGAGGAAAGCAATTCACAACTATATAGCCTTGAAACATGACAAAACATTGAGAAGGGTGTAGAAGGAAAAACTATGCTTCTAAACGGTGCATATCGATAAAGATAGCACACACCCAACTTTGATAACTCATAGAGGCATCTATTGTGACTCGGGGGTAACTTTTCTCCACCAAGATATGATGGGATAGAGATCCTATGCTATAAAGAATAATGATTGATGGTATGGAACGTCGATCTAGGTTATCGAATGATGTAGTACATGAGGTTGTTTAGGAAATAACTTCGGTTGTGGAATTACCAACAAAACTCAATCTGGGGAGCATATTTGGGGTTGAAAGCTCTAGTGGTAGATGGTATGGACAACATTACCATCAACTTGAGCTTGGTATGAGGCATCTGGTCTAAAAAACCAAAGTGTTGGTGGATCTTTATTATACCTTAGACGAAGATCAATGATCAGGCACTAGCATAGCTACACTAACTCAAAGCATGAATCTTCAAAAAATAATGGATCAGTGGACCAATAATGACAAGAGAGGGATTTTGAATCCAAGTCCTTCATGCTTTGAAATGGGGAAGTAATGCGTTCACCCTTCTAGGTGTTATGGGCCCTGGAAGGGCAACCCCAAGCCAAGATCTAGAAAACTCAAGAAATGAGTAAGGATCTCTTAAAAGGTAACCTATTACGGAAATATGGCTAATCCCAAGCACTTAAGACATCGTCTGCAGTGACAAAATATTAGGATCTCTTAAAAGGTAACCTATTGTGGGAATATGGCCAATATCGAGCACTTAAGACATTATCTATAGTGGTAAAAGATCCTGAAGTATGATCCTCTATGCCAAAGTACTAATACAATGTTGGTCATACTTGTATTATTTGTGGCTTAATTTGTTAAAAAAATTTGAACTTGTGTTTTTGAAGACCTAGTGAGAAGACTTGGGTTGTTACAGTTGGTATCATAGCCTAGGTTACGAAACCATAGGTTATAAAGCATGAAATATTGTTTTGACATAACTCTTTTGTATTTAGGTATGTCAGGAACCTCGAGAAGAGCAAATGTTAATCTGCAAGAGGAAGTTGCAGAAATCTTGAGGAAGGGGCTAAGATGACTCATGAGAGAGTTGAAAAGAGTGCAGACCGTTGAAGTTCCTCGACATGTTAAAAAATATAAAGAAATAATAACTATAAGAGCTACATAAAATGATAAAAATATGGCAATGATGATTTAGTTAATGTAGGAACAACTGAGTCAACAGCAAGAATAGATGGAGATCCAAAGGGCTCAAATGAGTGAGCACATGGATCAAAAAAGGGCACAAATGGCCCAACAACTTGAGATAATTACTCAACAACAAAAAGTCATTGAAAGTTTGACTAATGGTAAGGAAACTAAAAGAGTAAGTGAATTTCCAGAGGGATCTTCAAGGAGAAGAGTCAGAGCTGAGTTGCAAAAAGAAATAAAGAAATTAGATATTTCCAAATTTGATGGAAAGGGTGATGGCAAAATAATCATCAATTGCTTGAGTTAAGCTAAATGGTATTTCTCAATCCAGGCCCTTGTACAAAGTCTAAAACAACTTGGGCAGTTGCACATTTAGTAGGTCCAGCCAAGGATTGGTGGACTACCTATAAGAAAGTAACTCAGAAAGAGGCTACTGATATTTCTTAGGAGGAATTTGAAAGAGAATTTAAGGATCATTTTATTATGCCATAATTTTATATTGAGAAATAAGACGAATTAACCAATTTATGCCAAGAAAATATGACTGTGATTGAATATTACCAAATATTTGTTCAACTTTTGAATTACGTGCCAGAGTATGACAAGCATGCAGAATTCAAGGCTCAAAAATTTTTAATGGGACAGGTACCTAAAACCTTGATAGTTGCTTATGATGATGTCCGTTATGATGAGATAAGCCATAAGAATGCCAAGGTTTATTATCAAAATTTGAAAAGGAGGATCCTAAGAAGAGAAGATATCCAGAGCCGGATAAGATTAAGGATCAGTATAAGAAATTTGGAGATGGTAGTCGCTATAGAAGTTATAACAAAAAAAATGGAAAGTTCCAAAGAAATAGAGGGTGGACTGACCGAAATTTTTTTTAGGAAAAAATAAATAATAACCAGGACAAGGGTAAGAATGTCAACAAAAACAAGGAAGGGAAAAAAAAAAGAAAAAGGGGTGAAACATATGCTTTGTTTGCGGGGCCCTAGATCATTATGCAAATTAGTGCCCGTAAAGAGCTGACAAAAGGAATTCAACAGAAGAGGCCCCACATCGGATCTACCCTGCAATAGGTAAATCAAACCTCTTAGGTCAAGCTACTCCATTTCTCATTAAAGAAAAATTGGGCAAGAAAGATGTTCAAATTTAATAGATAGTGGTGCAACTAATAGTTTTATTTTAACTAGTATTTTGAGGGACATACCGATTAAACCTAGGATCATGAAAAATGGGTGGTAAGTCGAGTATGGCTCAGGATATGGTTAACCAATGTATATTTGACCCTCAAATAGATATACCCTAGGGAAATATTAATTGGCACCTATATGTGGCTCCCTTGCATACCTTTGATATATTCCTAGAAGTAGACTAGCTGAAAGCCCACAAAGCCCTACTAAATTTTGAAGAAATATGGTTGGAATTTATAGAAAATATTAATCAGTGAATCTGTGTCCATTTTAATAGAGCATCTTTTGAACCCCACCTAATGAATGCAATGCAATTCAAAATAGATTTAAGAAAAGGGTGCAGACTCTATGTAGTCAAAATAAATAAGAAGGAAGAAAGTGAGTCCAACTTCACTCTATTTCAACAATATATTGTTTTAAGTGAGTTTAGGGATGTTTTTCCTGAAGACGTGCCTGGACTACCTCCAAAAAGGGAATTTGATTTTTCTATTGAGATTTTTCTAGGAGCAGCTCCTATAGTCAGAACCCTTACCGAATGACACCCCTTGAATTGCAAGAACTCAAGATCCAACTGCAAGATTTGTTAGAAAATAGCACATTAAACCTAGTGTCTCACCATGGGGAGAACCGGTTCTGTTTGTTAAAAATAAAGATGGATCTTTGATATTGTGCATTGACTATAGGATGCTCAACAAAATGATAGTAAAGAACAAATATTCTCTACCTAGGATTGATGATATGTTTGATCAATTAAGAGGAGCAACAATATTTTCCAATATCGACCTTAGGTCAGGTTATCATAAACTAAGAATCAGGGAAGAGGATACTTACAAACTGCTTTTAGAACTCGTTATGGACATTATGAGTTCACAGTGTTACCTTTTGGGTTAAAAAATGCACCAACTACTTTTATGAACCTGATGAATAGTATTTTAGGGAGAAATTAGATCAGTTCATGTTGATATTGTTGGATGATATATTGATCTATTGTCAAAATAAATAAGAGCATGATCAATATATGAGAGTAGTTTTGGAAATTCTTAGGAAAAACCAGCTATATGGAAAATTATCCAAGTGTGAGTTTTATACTCCACAAGTTCAATATTTGGGGCATATTGTTTCAGTCAAAGGAGTAGCAATTAATCCTAAAAATATAAAGGCCATAGTGGATTGGCCAGCTCCCAATAATGTGACTGAGGTAAGAAGTTTTATGGGGATGGCCAAATATTATCGATGATTTGTGAAGGGATTTTCAAATATTGCTTTTCCTATCACCAATATCAGAGAAAGAGAAAATTATTTAAGTGGATAACTCAGTGTGAATATGCTTTCAAAATCCTTAAAGAAAAGTTGACAACTACACCTATACTTCAAATACCTGACCCCAACAAACCATTCATAGTTTGTACAGATGCCTCTCTAGAAGGACTATGTGGTGTCTTGTTGCAGGATGAGGCAGTTGTAGCATATGAATCTAGAAAGCTTAAGAAACATGAAATAAATTATGCTACTCATGATTTAGAGATGGATGTTGTAGTCCTTGCTCTTAATATTTGGCGACACTATTTATTGGGAAAACCATTTGAGTTAAATATTGATCATCAGAGTTTGAGGTATATTTTCACCTAGCCTCTGCTAAATTCTAGACAATAAATATGGATGGAATTCTTGGCCGAATATGATTTTGGAATTGAATACATCAAAGAAAAGGAAAATAAACTAGCATATGCCCTCAGTCGAAGAAGGCACATAGCTATTCTCACAAAATGTTAGTATGGACTAAAGGAATTAATCAAGGAAATGTAAAAAATTGAAGAATTTTTTAACCAATGTCGTACTAAGGTCAGGCAAGAACCAAATTGATATACAAATTTTAGTATCAAACAAGATCTGGTGTATTTACAAAATCAGATAATAGTACTTGATGATGAAGGGATAAAAAGAATTATTTTATAAGAAGCCCATTGTTCTCCATATTCTGCTCACCCAGGTGTGATCAATATGAGAGAAACTTCGAAAAAAGATTTTTTTTGGACCAGAATGAAGAAGGATGTGGTTCAATTTATTGTGAGATGTCTAGAATTTCAAAAATTCAAAGTTGAACATCAACATCCTAGGGGAAAACTACACCTATTTGATGTACTAGAACATAAATGTCAAGTTATTTCCATGGACTTTATAGTTGGTATTCCCAAGACTCGGTTCCAACATGATGCAATTTTTGTAATTGTGGATAAATTGGTAAAGGTGGAAAATTTTATACCAAGCAATGTTCATGATGATACCTCTACAATAGCACAAAAATTTTCTCTTTAAATTTTAATGTTGTATGGTTTCCCTAAGATAATTATCTCGAATAGAGATTCGAGATTCACTTTTGAATTTTGGCAAGCTTTGCACCAAGCATGGGACATAAAGCTAAACATTAGCACAACCTATCATCCTGAGACAAATGGGTAGACTAAGAGGGTCAATTAGGTGCTGGAAGATATGTTATGCATGTATTTTATGGACCACCAAAGTAAGTGGGAATATTATCTCTTCTTGGTGGAATTTGCGTACAACAACAACTATCATACCATGTTGGGCATGGCCCTTTTGAGGTCTTGTACGAGCACAGGTGTAGGAAACCATTAACGTGGGATAATTTGGATGATCAAGAAGTGATAAGTCATGATGCTATTAAGAAAATGGAGGTCCAATTGAAAAAAATTTGCTAGCAACTGTTGGTCATCAAATCCGCCTAGGTAAGGATTTTTGTGTAAGTGTACGCGCCCTAGACCTGGACCAACATTGAAAGGCCGAAGGGAAGAGATGCCCCTCGTGCCAATCTCTGGAGAAAGGCCGGCTCCTATGCTAAACTACTTGGGTGTTTTGAAGACAAGAGTGCAGGAAAGAGATAAAAGGGATAAGGGTTAGAGAAATAAAATAAAAAAAGGGTTAAGGGAAGAGAGATTGGTGATTTAAGGTGGGAGAGAATAGGAAGCACGATCGCTAACAGATAACTTGAATAGCAACAAGGAACACCAAGAGTAAAATGAAAGAAACGTAGTATCGACCTTCCTATGTATCCTCCCGAACGAGTTTCAGGACACTGTCCCCGATCGCACATCGGACGCAGAGTTCAGCATCCAGCATACAAACGAGGAGAGATAGAAGAATCAAGCACAGAAGGCAGCATAAAAGAGAAGAATTGAGCTCAAAGTCTCTTAGTATTAATCGTAGGACATCAAGTTACAACAACTTTCTAGCAGATAGTTCCCCCCCTTTTCCATTACAATACCTGGGTTTTTATAGAGGACTCGGGCCTCTGAATCATAATTACATAGCAAGGAAGAGTACGCCCTCGAGCTTTGAGAATTTGGCCTTCCTCGGCTCTCTCGACTGAGCTTTCAAATCTGTTACCAAAACTGGCAACTGTGACCGGGTCAACCATGGAAAGGTGCATTGATGAGCCATCTGGACGTCCTTGGCCTCTGGGTGTAGTGCTCGAGTGGCCGCCATGCTCGCCGGATTCTCCATCATGGCTTGATACTTCGCTTTTGATTGCCAAAAATGAGCAACGGGCTTGCTGGGCATGAAAAATTGCATTTATGAGGCACTTGATCACCTCGGGAAGATACCCGGCTTGGAACGTGTGCCCGTGAAGCGCTTCGCTAAGTTTTCATTCACCACTTCGCTTCGCAATGGTTTTGGGCCAAAGCAAAACTCCTCCTTGGATGATACTTCACAAAATTGAGCTTCGCAAAACTGCTTCGGGGATGGTTTGGAGAAGTACTTCGCCGCGATCCTCTTCAAAATTGTGGCTCGGAGAGATTTCGGCCGAAACACATTCCTGCCTTCAAAATGCTTCGCTTCTCTTGGCTGCCAAAACTTCGGTCGAAAATGCTTCGGGTGAAAACTCGTCGAAGTGAATGCTTCGCTATGGTTTTTCGCCGAAGTAGAAATGGTTCGGGCATGAAGAGGCCCAAAGTAGATGTTTCGATAACTTTTTGGCAAAGGATTCTTCAATGCTTCTTTGGGTTCTGCTTCGCTGGTCCTCCAGCCGAAGTAGTGTTTTGAAATTTTTTGGGCCCGAAGCCCTTTTCATCGGCCTTCTTGCATTTTTCTTCGGCAAAACTACTTTGCAACAAATCCTACCCGAAGCAATGCTAGAAGCGCTTCGGGTGCGAAGCTCTTCTTCGGCCAAAACTACTTCGCAAAGTTTTCACCCGAAGTAGCGCTGGAAATACTTCGGGCACGAAGCAGTTTCATTTTCTTTGACGAAGCTCTTTTCTCTAGCTTGTTCGGTAGCGAAGCTCTTTCCTTTCTACTTTTTATACAAAGGGGTGGCTTTGAAAGCCAAAATTGCTGCAACTTTTCAAAATAAAAATAACAAAGCAAAAAGACTTTACACAACACTATACAAAACTTGTTTCTTTTCTACCCCTTGAGAAATGTGACAAAATTGTCAACATTCTTGGTGGCTCACGGGGCAACGAGCTCGTCTCGGTGGGAGGACCCTTAGTCTTGATCCATTGGGCCAGAGTCTTTTCTCGATCTTTCTCCTCCTTCTTCCTCTGGGAGTGCTTCTGCAACTGGTTCTTGTTCTCCCTCTTCTTCTTCATCTATTGGTGTGGCCTTCTACTGTGGTGATGGGATAAGGTGATCACGGATTTTGGTTCGGCCTCCTTTCGGGTAACATGCTTTGCAAGGAGCCCCTTATAATCCACTTCGCAAGAATGCTGCCCGAAGTAGCTGCTGAAAATACTTCGGGTGCGAAGCTCTCCTTTTGAAAACTGCTTCGCAGAATTTTGCCTTTGGTTACCTTCTTCGCAGCGAACCTTTTGTACTTGCTACTTCACATCAGAAGTCTCCGAAGAAGATTTGGAAGTGTTACTTGGCTTTGTGATCTTGGAAGAGAATGTACATACAAATGCAAATTATATACACAATTTTTTTTTTTTTTGAAATGAACTAATTTTAACGATGAAAAGTCTTCAGGTGAAGACCATTGACAGAGATCGGCAGAACTTGTCCATCTGCATCTTTGAGGATGAATGAATTGGCCGAGTTTACCTTCAGAATTTCAAATGGCCCATCCCAAAAGGTGTCCATCTTGTCATGATTTCCAGGCTTGGCCTTCCAAGAATCCCACTTCAATACCAGGTCTCCCACATTGAATGTGCGATCGGATGATTTTTTCTTGAACCAGTCTCGGATGACCTGAGTATGCTTAGCGAAGTCCTGGTATGCTTCTTCGTGATCCTCCTCCAGTTGCAGTAGCTGAGCTAACCTATTCTCCATTGGACTAACTCCATCTTCTGCTTCCAACAGCCACAGTGCAAGGATCTCAACATGGATGGGTAAGATGGCCTCCTTGCCATAGACCAGAGCATAAGGCAAAGTTTTGATTGACCTTTTGACAGAAATCCGATCGGCCCACAAGGCCCGATCTAGAAGGAGATGCCAAGTCCTTTTGTTCGTCTCTATGAGCTTCCTTAGCATTCTCAACAGAGTCTTGTTGGTGGATTCTGCCAAGCCGTTGCCTTGTGGATAATAATTGGAAGATACTTTATGATATATCCCATACCTATAGAGGAAATCATTGATTTTAGCACCCGTGAAGCCAGGGCCATTGTCTGTGATGATTGCTTCGGGGATGCCGAATCTGGTGATCAATCCTTCCAAGAAGGTGACTACAGTCTCTTGATCTGCATGTTTGGTAGGAATCGCTTCGGCCCACCTGGTGAAGTAGTCTGTTGCTGTCAGGATGAACCTATGTCCCACGAAGGAATTTGGTGATATGACTCCTATAAAATCCAACCCCCATTGTTGAAAGGGTGCCTCTACTTGTATTGGACGAAGGGGCATTGCAGCATTTTTGTTTCGGCCGATGAACCTCTGACACTGCTCGCATTTACGGCAAACTGTGAAGGCATCGACAAAGAGTGTGGGCCAATAATAACCCACCCTAATGATCTTTAATGTTATGGTTCTTCCTGCAAAGTGACCTCCCGATAGTCCTGAATGGAACTCTCCCAGGATTCTCCTTTTATCATCATCCTTGATGCACTTAAGAAGGACACCATCAATGTTCCTGAAAAATAGGCCTTCGGGGCGCAGAGTGTATCTGGAGGACCGCATCCTAAAATGTCTTCGTTGTGATGCATTTAGATGCGAAGGACACTTGCCGATGTTGAAATAGTAGATTATCTCATCGACCCAATCTTTTTCGTCTTCTTCGTAGTTAGCGAAGCATTCTTCGGTTGGTAAGTCATCCCTCCGAGGTTCTGTCACTTCGGCCGCCGTGCTCTTTGCCAACTCTTGACACAATGCATGGCCGTGAACCAATTTTGTGGGCTTGATCTCAATGTCAAACTCCTGTATTTTATTCACCCAACCAGCTCTTTTACTTCCCAATTCTCCTTGGATAATGAAGTTATGCACATCGGGGTGAATGACATAAACTGTGACTCGGCTCTGGGAGATGAACTGCTTGAACTTCCTTAGAGATTTCATTACCGCATGTACCTGACGCTCTATGAAATTATATCTTTCTTCATGGGAATTGATCACCTGACTCAAAAACGTGATGGGACGCTCCTCGCCATCTTCTCCCTTTTGCGTCAGGACAGCAGCGTAGCTCTCGGGCTCTCCTATGACATACATGATGAAATCCCGACTGTAGTCCGGATTGATCAAGACCGGTGCCTGAGCAATTCAATTTTTAATTTCTTCAAAAGCTTCTTTTCTTTCTTCGGTCCAGCTAAATTCGGCGCCCTTCTTCAGGAGTTGGGACATTGGCTTGATGACTTGGGCGAAGTCGGGGACAAACTTCCTCACGAAGTTAATCTGGCCAAAGAAATATTGAAGTCCTTTCTTGTCTGCGGGAAGTGGAAGCTTCATTAGGGCCTCGGCTCTGTCAGGATCTACAGTGAGGCCTTTTTCTGATATCGCGTGTCCCAACAACTTTCCTTCGCTGACTGCGAATATGGACTTCTTTGGATTAATTGAGATGCCGAACTCTCGACATTTTTTGAAAACTTGTTGTATATGTGTGGGGTGGTCTTCCCTTCTTCGGGAGAAAATAGTCATGTCATCCAGATAGATGATGATAACCTTATTTAGAAGCTCACCAAAAGCAAGATCCATTGCTCTCTGGAAAGTGGCCCCAACATTCGAAAGGCCAAATGACATTCGTTGGTAGGCAAATGTCCCCCACTTGGTGGTGAATGTCGTCTTGTGTTGGTCTTCATCCCTGACCCAAATCTGATTGTATCCAGAAAAACCATCGAGTAGAGAGAAGCGTTGAGCTCTAGCCACCGAGTGCAAAATTTGATCGATTTGTGGGAGAGGATAGTGATCCTTGAGCGACGCCTGGTTTAGATTGCGAAAGTCTACGCATAACCTGATATCTCCATTTTTCTTTTTGACTGGGACTAGGTTTGCTACCCATGAAGAGTGCTTGATGGGATATATGATCTTTGCCTCGAGCATCTTCAAGAGTTTGGCCTTCATTAAGACCTCGATCTTGGGATTCATCGGTCTCTGCTTTTGTTGGAAGGGTTTGACCCCTTCCTGCAATTCGATTGTGTGTTGAACCAGCTGTCGATTGTATCCCCTGAGATCTTGATAAGACCAAGCAATTATGTTAGAAAACTTTCTGCATAGATTCTATATCTGTTCTATCTCCTTCGAAGTGCAGTCGGTTCCCACCTTTATTGCTTTCCCAGGTTCGAGCTCCAAATCCTGATACTTTTTCTCATGGACTTTGATCATGTGAGAGAGAGCTCGGTCATTCCGATCAAAGAGACTTTCAAGGGTGATTAGTCCCTTGGGAACATGGTTATTCTTCAATTGAATCAATCCTTCATATTCTCCTTCGTCAGAGCTTCGGTCTTCGACTGTGGCGGCTTCTTGGATCATGAAATTTATAATTTGCTCATCGCTATCAAACACTTGCCAATGCAGCTCCTTGTCTAGGATAGAAGGCCTATAGATCATTCTCATAGCTCTAGGCTTGTGCACCATGTCTTCTGCTGGAGAGTACCTGGCTATGATGGATGCCAGAACATTGGCATGTCGGTTCACCTCTCATGGGATTGACTGCAGATTGAGAGATTCAAACTGATCGAATAGGTCCCATACCCTATTGCGGTATGATTTTAGGTAATGCTTCTTTGAAGTACACTTATTTGTGACCTGGTTGCAAACCAGTTTGGAATCTCCAAAAATTTGGAGGTGCTTTATGCCTAACTTGTCAGCTTTCTTAAGTCCTAGGCATAATGCTTCGTATTCCGCTGCATTGTTAGTGCAGCTCCATGTCAACCGGTAGCAATACTCTTTTTGCTCTCTAGAGGGTGAAACTAGAAGAATCCCTGCCCCAGTGCCATTTTTACATCGGGCACCGTCGAAGAACAACTTCCATAGTTCTTCCTGGGCACTTGTTCTATTCCCTGGTTGGGAGTGATTATTAGGCTTGGCGATCACATAACACCCTATTTCGGTTTCCACCATGGCATTGAAGTCTGCCAATGAGAACTCATCTTCATAGCTCAATTGCGCAAGAGACTCCTCGATCAGGTCCACCTGCTCTATCTCCTCCACTAGTGCATTCACTGGTTCGCTACTTTCTTCTTCGGACATCCTCTGCACAAGAAAGGAAGAAGGCTTTTCATTGTAAATATTTACCTTCTTTCCTTTGAATGGAACCTCTAGGTGAGAGTAATCCATAGATAGATACCCACCCAGTTTAGCCATGAATTCCCTTGACAAGCACATACTGAAATACGGCTCCAAGTCGACTACAACTACCTCTTGTATGACTGTAATCTGAGGCATCTTATGTAGCCGGATAGGAATGTCCTTGATCACTCCCATGGTCTTCACTGGAGTACCATCCAATTGGAGTATGCCCTGGCTGCTTTGTGTATACTCCATTCCTATTTCTTCGTAGACTGCCCTTGGCATGACTGTTGTAGCGGCCCTAGAGTCGATCATGCAGTTATGTACAATATACCCTTCCATTTGTAGGGTTAGGTAGAATGGAGGTGGTCTGTTCTTCCCCATGATAGATGTGGATAGGGTCTACACAAGAGCAAGCGGTGCTGCCCCTTTTGATTTAATTGTCTTCAATGATTCTTGCAGCAAGTCCACCTGTCCAGGTAGTTGCAGTGCATCGTACAAGCTGATCTTGGCCGGGATCTTCTTCAATTCCTCTATGATGTTGTATGCCAGAGATTTGAGCACTTCGGGTTCCTTTCTGGGTTCGTACCGGGTATGATATTGCTCTGTAGCTTCAACTCTTTGCCGCTTTGTGATGGAAGGAAACTTGAGCTTTTCCTTAGCCTGCTCCTTGGTTTCTGCCTGAGGTGGTTCGGCAGAGGCCTTTTGAGTCTTTTCTTTGACTGGTGCAGGCGAAGAAGCTTCGCTCGGGGCCGAAGTAGATGATTGTCCTTTCTCGGGCCGAACTTGTTCTTTTGCAGGAGCCGTCTGAGTGGCATCCACTCCTATTGCCTTCCTTCCTCCTCTAGTAAGTACTGCAATGGGCTCCTCCTCGCCAATTGCCAGGTTCTAACTCATCTGCCTAATGACGTTCACTTGACCGTTGTGACTACTGTTCGCCAGCGTTTGTACATAGTGTTGGTGCAGGGTGCAGGTATTCTCTTCATGTGGATCGTTGCACGTAGAGCACCAATATACATAATCGAAAGTGCTCGGAGCTTCATCAATTGCAGCATTTCTTGCCGAAGCCTTCCCTTGCTGGACTGCTTGGTCTTTGGTAAGTGCAGGTGCAGGATAAGATCTTCTTGGTAGGAACTCCTATTGCGCTTGCTTCTTTTTTACAATAGTCATGT
Organism: Wollemia nobilis; assembly: GCA_028583015.1. Lineage (NCBI taxonomy): Eukaryota > Viridiplantae > Streptophyta > Pinopsida > Araucariales > Araucariaceae > Wollemia > Wollemia nobilis. The sequence goes on along the minus strand of JAQPPZ010017206.1, from coordinate 2,808,297 downwards.
CATTAGACAACATCTGAACTGTAGAGTTTAGAGACTGCATTTCCTGCAGAATTTTGGTCTGTATATCATCGGCTTTCGAAACGATTGGCAAGGAAGCCATCGTCGGTATTGGAGGTAGGGCGAGGAGTTGAGGTGGTGTTGGCAGCACAGGAAAAGCCAAAGTGACCGTGGGCTATGGAGTTGAAAATGTAGGGAAATGGATCTATGGAGCGGTGATTTGAGACATGACAGGATTCGGATTCCAAGATGAAATCGAGAGTGCGGGGGTGGTGGAGATTTGTGAAGCGGTTGCGCTTGCATACTGGAGTTGTAAGAATTTGGGAAGTATGGGCATCGACATCCTTTGGGGGAGCTTACCCATAGCTATTAAATCCATCTCTGCTCTCTTAGCTAACTCATACAACTCGGGAAAAGTATTAACGTTAGAATATCTTACCATGAGACCGATATCGAGGTTGAAATCCCGAAGGAAATAGAGTGCTGCAGCTTCGTCGGTTGGCCGAAGTCCAACTGGCACTCTCTGCCAGGTTCGAGTGAACCTCACATTGAAATCCATGATCTCCTCTTGTGGATGTCTCTTGATTGAAGTGAACTGGTGCAGCAGAGAGGTAGGATCACAGGATTCATTGAAGTTTCCCATCAGTTGATCAGCTAACTGATCCCATCTCGTAATACTACCGGGTGGTAGAGATCTATACCAATAGAGGAGTTTCCCTCTAAGGGAAAGGACTAGAAGCTTTACCATAATCGGCTCTTTGGTAATGTCATGGATCGTCGCCAGAGATATTATATCCTGGATGTGTTCCAGAGCGGTCTTCCCAGTTCCATCGAACGTTGGGATTTTCTTTACGATAGTAGGCGGCACTTGTCCTTGTCCCACTAGATTTAGAGGTGACAAAGAATCCCATGCTGGAGACAATCTGGGCGGCGATGGCTGCTGCATTTGTTGTTGTTGTTGTTGTTGTTGCCATACTTGCTCCTAGATTTCCTAAAGCTCCCCCTTGACTGCTAATAGGACAACTAATAGGAATGGAGGGACTAGGATGCTTCGGAGAGTTGGGAGGATTGGGAGGAAAGCTAGATGTTGTACTATTACAGTTTGAACCTTGTCCGCCAACAGAGGATGTTCCTTGTAGTAGGAATTCGAGGGTGACCAACCTTGATTGTTCCCCGAAGGCGTCAATATCTAGCTCAAAGAACTCGGTTTCCTCTCCTCTATTCTTAACTCTCCATCTTGTTTGCATGAAGGCACAGACTTTTAGTACTGGTCTTTACGACTTAAAGATTCTTGGGTAAACAGAGTCGCCAGATGCTAAGAGTCTTTTAGTAATGAGGGCATCGGTCCTCACTACCACTAATCAGGTGAGACTGACTGGGTCACACCAAGAACCGGTTAGAACTAGTGGCCCCGGTGAAGATGGGATTGCGATTTAAAATATGGGACCTTGACTGGTTATGGATCTTTCTCAGATGAATACAATCGGGTCCCATCGGGCGTGCCAAAAACTGTTGGTCATCAAATCCGCCTAGGTAAGGATTTTTGTGTAAGTGTACGCGCCCTAGACCTGGACCAACATTGAAAGGCCGAAGGGAAGAGATGCCCCTCGTGCCAATCTTCGGAGAAAGGCCGGCTCCTATGCTAAACTACTTGGGTGTTTTGAAGACAAGAGTGCAGGAAAGAGATAAAAGGGATAAGGGTTAGAGAAATAAAATAAAAAAGGGTTAAGGGAAGAGAGATTGGTGATTTAAGGTGGGAGAGAACAGGAAGCACGATCGCTAATAGACAACTTGAATAGCAGCAAGGAACACCAAGAGTAAAATGAAAGAAATGTAGTATCAACCTCCCTATGTATCCTCCCGAACGAGTTTCAAGACACTGTCCCCGATCGCACACCGGACGTAGAGTTCAGCATCCAACATACAAACGAGGAGAGATAGAAGAATCAAGCACGGAAGGCAGCATAAAAGAGAAGAATTGAGCTCAAAGTCTCTTAGTATTAATCGTAGGACATCAAGTTACAGCAGCTTTCTAGCAGATAGTTCCCCCCCCTTTTCCATTACAATACCTAGGTTTTTATAGAGGACCCGAGCCTTTGAATCATAATTACATAGCAAGGAAGAGTACGCCCTCGAGCTCTAAGAATTCGGCCTTCCTCGGCTCTCGCGACTGAGCTTTCAAATGTGTTACCAAAACTGGCAACTGTGACCGGGTCAACCATGGAAAGGTGCATTGATGAGCCGTCTGGACGTCCTTGGCCTCCGGGTGCAGTGCTCGAGTGGCCGCCATGCTCGTCGGATTCTCCATCATGGCTTGATACTTCGCTTTTGATTGCCAAAAATGAGCAATGGGCTTGCTGGGCATGAAAAATTGCATTTATGAGGCACTTGATCACCTCGGGAAGATACCCGGCTTGGAACGTGTGCCCGTGAAGCGCTTCGCTAAGTTTTCATTCACCACTTCGCTTCGCAATGGTTCTGGGCCGAAGCAAAAACCTCCTCCTTGGATGATACTTCACAAAACTGAGCTTCGCAAAACTGCTTCGTTGATGCCTTGGAGAAGTACTTCACCGCGATCCTCTTCAAAATTGTGGCTCGGAGAGATTTCGACCGAAACACATTCCTGCCTTCAAAATGCTTCGCTTCTCTTGGTTGCCAGAACTTCGGTTGAAAATGCTTCGGGTGAAAACTAGTCGAAGTGAATGCTCCGCTAGGTTTTCCGCCGAAGTAGAAATGGTTCGAGAGTGAAGAGGCCCGAAGTAGATGTTTCGGCAACTTTCTGGCGAAGGATTCTTCGATGTTTCTTTGGGTTCTGCTTTGTGGTCCTCTAGCCGAAGCAATGTTTTGAAATTTTTCGGGCCCGAAGCCCTTTTCATCGGCCTTCTTGCATTTTTCTTCGACAAAACTACTTCGCAACAAATCCTACCCGAAGCAATGTTGGAAGCGCTTCGGGTGCGAAGCTCTTTCTTCGGCCAAAACTACTTCGCAAAGTTTTCACCCGAAGTAGCGCTGGAAATACTTCGGGCGCGAAGCAGTTTCATTTTCTTTGACGAAGCTCTTTTCTCTAGCTTGTTCGGTAGCGAAGCTCTTTCCTTTCTACTTTTTATACAAAGGGGTGGCTTTGAAAGCCAAAATTGCTGCAACTTTTCAAAATAAAAATAACAAAGCAAAAAGACTTTACACAACACTATACAAAACTTGTTTCTTTTCTACCCCTTGAGAAATGTGACAAAATTGTCAACAGCAACTTCGTGAAGTTGCAGACCATTAGAAGATTTATGCAGATCTTAAAAGAACCCTTCGAGAGTTTGCTATTGGTGATAGGGTCTTCCTCAAAGTCAAATCGACCAAAAGTTATATTAAGTCTACCAAACTAAGCCCCATATTTTTTGATCCATTTGAGATCATTGCCAAAATAAGCTTTGTTGCTTACAAGCTCACCCTACCACCAAATTTATCTAAGATCCATAGTGTTTTCCATGTGTACCTCTATAAATATATAGCTGACCCATCTCACATTTTGGATGTTTCTCACTTGTAGACATCATAACCACAGCTCATTGAGGTTTGACTCATCAAAATCTTGGGATACAGGTCTAAAAAGTTAAGAAAAATAATAGTTGATCAGTGTAGGGTCCAATAGGATCACTACTCAGAAAGAAATGCTACCTGGGAAGATGTAACATAGATGAAAAGACAATTCCCTTTCTTGTTTGAAAATTGTTAATCAAAAGAACAATTTGAATATTGTTATGATAGTATTTGCATATTTTGATATTTTGATACATATCTAAAATATTAATGTTGTTATACTGAATGTGACTTCTAAAATATTGCATAATCCATAGTTGTTTGCTTATGATTAAATGATCACTTATTTTAAAACCCGTAATGTTATATTGGCTAACACATTGACTATGTTAAATTCTAATGGGGAAGAATGTAACAATCTCATTACTTGATTATATTTTTGTTGAAATAATATGATACTGCGAGAAGCGTTTGTGGTTGCAGGTGCATGTTACCACTCCGTAGCATATGAACTAGACAAGGCAAATACCCACCCTTGGTGGAGATAGTGGTTAGAAGCATCAAGTAAGGTGGGATATGATGTTGTGCTTAAATCACCATGGCTCATGGGTACACGAAATCCCACTAACAATAAAAAGCATATAGGAGCATTCTGTTTGTGGTTGCATGCTGTCTCGGGTTGAAATTTGTTTGGCAAATGCATGATATGACTTTTGCATTTAAAAAAAATGTTGTTTGTATATTAATTTTCTTTAAAAATAAATGAATATACATATATATAAAAAATAATAATAAATAAATAACTATAATCATAAATTTATAATTATAAACATTATATAAATTAAAAATAGAAAATTTACAATAATAAATTATTAAAAAATTTTAAAGATTAACAATTTTTTTTTATTTTTTTAAAACAAACAAAAGCTATCACCACGGTACCACCTTTGCATGAAAATAAAAACCTTACGTGGCTCACGCAAGATTGTTAAAATTCCTTTAAAATGAAAATGATTTTTTCATTTGAAAATATCTTTTGGAGATTGCTCTGCATGGTTCTACTTACGATGAGATTACGAGAACAAGAGGGTGAGTCACTGAAAGAGAACAATCGCCAAAGAATCTACGCTCAAGTTCTGACTATTTTCTTAATCAGTAAATGAGGATCATGTTGTTTTCTTTGTTTGAATTGCTGCTTTATGCTATTTTTATGCATAAGAGTCGAGTGGTTATGTTGTAAGAATGGTTCTTATAATAAAGAGGGCATTTATAAAATTAATGTTTTATAATTTCTATGGAGAATGTGCTGGTTTTTAGTGTGTAAATATTTTCCTATCGTTAAAGAAAATAACAATCACACATTTTGCTTGTTGTATTGACATAGAAGTACATATTGGTTGTCTGTGGTATTGATATTGATAGAAGAAATGGGAATGATAATAAAGCTGACTGTGAAACTAGGAATGCATAAGAGTGTGTTGTTTACATCTGGTAAGCATAAGCCATGCTGTTCCTTTGCTCAAACCATCTATCTCTATCCAATGTGAGGACCATTGAGCCATTGCTATCTTCAAAGGCATCACTGTTCATTCCTTTGGAGGCGTCGTTGTGTTAAATATCGGCTACAACAAGACTACACTTTGGTTATCTTGAATAATAGCAATTATTTCATATTTTATGTAAGACGACATGTTAGAGGCTTACAGGTTATTGTGGACATACTTCACAAGATGTGGGTTATTCAAGTGTATTATTTAAATCGAATGTTGAGTTTCTTAAACATACAAGCTTGTAGAACAACAAACTCTATATGAGAGGATTGACATTTTTTTTATATTGCTGTAGCTGAATTTCATAAGGCGTATTAAATGTACCCATCCTTTAGTTGTAGAAGGTTATAAATAAATGAAAACAAATTTTTTTGAATATAATTTAAACTTAGGCAAAATGGGTCAGTATGAATGATTAACTTCTGGTAGAATACGTTCTTTTATGTAGCATGTGTGCAATTTTTCTTGATGGAAATTTTAATACACAGTAGATATACATAATGGATTTTTTATAAAGAAGTATTTTTCTATTAGAAACTCTTAGGAATCATGTCTGGAAAAAATGTAGGCATAGCTTAGTAAATGGTCTATCCTCGGAGTACCCCCAAGGTTATGCTAGGATTATAGAGTAAAACATTAAATCCGGTTAAAAGTTTTGAAGGTTGAATTGTTTCCATAGTAGAAGAGGTATTATAGTGGAAAGACATTCTTATATATATATATATATATATATATATATATAAATTTCAAACTCAACATCAGATGGTGAATTGGAATTGGTACAAAAAAATTAGAGAATGGTTAAAAGACCCATTATCGGAGAACAAAAAGTTAAGTCTGAGGTAAACATATTTAGAAAGAAGCCTCCACTGTTTGATCACCAATTACATGGTCATGAAATGATGACCCAAATCAAGCCTTAAACACAATACAAATGTGCTTACAATATAATGAGCCTTGTGGAAGTGGAAAACGGTAGCTTATCTCACCTGAATAAAATGAGGCTTAAACGTGTTTCAATAAAATATATTGTTTGAAATCATATCCTTCATGGTATATCCACTTTATTAACCATATCTTAAATTATATTTATGGTGGAGTAAATATTTTGTTTCCAGATCATAACCATGACCGTAGTAAAAAAAATGTTTAGAACCTTGTGCCATGTTTATGGACTCTAGATTGGAATGAAGCCGCTTTTTAATATAATTTTACATTCAAATGAAAACTATTTCAGTTTAAAAATTCCTTGATCAAATTATAATATTTGTTTTTAAATCTTTTAATGCATATCTCAAAAATTTAAATACTGCATATATTCTTGGTTTCAGAATAGTCTGAGGGAATGCTTTTAGTTTCTGGAGTAACTTATAAGTTTTTATATTGTACATATTTATGTCCACCAGAGAATTAATTAGATTTGGTACAAGTTTCTTTTCGAGCTTCATAACAATAAGAAAGTATTCTTTGAATATTAATATAAATACTAGTTTTATATGATTATGTGAAGAAGCTTTGTATTCATAGTCAGTGCGCTAGTAGAAGAAAATGTTTATGGTGGCTCTTGGTAGTGTAGAATATCAATATTAATTCTAAATTTTAAGTTGCAAAACATATATTAAGTCTGATTTTGTATTTTGTTTCCATTGATCTATAAAATTTTAGAAGCAATAATTGAGAATATATTATAATAGTGACTTAATAAAATTTTGTCTTTTATGATGTAAATTAATGAATTTAATCATTTTCTTATCTATTAAATTATAGAGAAGGATTACTATTCTTTATGCCTAGAAGAATGTTTATGTTTAAGCAATGTATGGAAAAGAAGTAACTTTATATTATTTCTTTAATTATATATATAGGAGTAGCCTTAAAAATAACTAGATTGTTACTTGCATAAAATGTATTTTTCTTACAAGCTTGTGAATGAATTTTTTTTGGAGAAAAGTAATTCACAACTATATAGCCTTGAAACATGACAAAAAATCGAGAAGGGTGTAGAAGGAAAAGCTATGTTTCTAAATGATGAATATCGAGAAGGATAGCACACACCCAAGCTTGATAGCTCACAGAGGCATCTATTGTGACTCGGGGGTAACTTTTCTCTAGAAAGCTATTATGGGACAGAGGTCCTATGCTATAGAGAATAACGATCGATGGTATGGGACGTTGATATAAGTTACCAAATGATGTAGTATGTGAGGATGTTCAAAAAACAACTTCGATTGTGGAATTGCCAACAAAAATCGATATGGGGAGTATATTTGGGGTTGGAATATCCAATGATAGATGGTATTGGTAGAATTAATATCAACTAGAGCTTGGTCTGAGGCATATGGTATGAAAATCCAAAGTGTTTGCGGACCCTGATTATACCTTAGATGAAGGTCAATGATCAGGAACTGGCATAGCTATGCTAACTCAAAGCATGAATCTTCAAAAAATAACGGATCAATGGACCAATAAGGACAAGAGAGGGATTGTGAATCAAAGTCCTTCATGCTTTGAAATGGGTAAGTAATGTGTTCACTCTTCCAAGTGTTATGGGCCTTGGAAGGGCAACCCCAAGCCAAGATCTAGGAAACTCGAGAAAGGAGTAAGGATCTCTTAAAAGGTAACCTATTGTGGGAAGATGGCCAATACTGAGCACTTAAGACACCATCTACAACGGTAAAAGATCTTGAAGTGTGATCCACTATGCCAAACTACTAATACAATGTTGGGTGTACTTGCATCATTTGTGGCTTAATTTGTCAATTTTTTTTGAACTTGTGTTTTTTACAACCAAGTGAGAAGACTTGGGTTGTTACGAAAGTTGAAAAAATTACCTCTAGAAAAGAAAACCAGGAAAAATAAGATTTTTCATTGTGTTGAAGGAAAACTAGTGAAGTTTGAAGATTTACCTATTCCAAGAGCAAATTGGAATAGAAGGAAATTTACAGATCTTGAAGATAGACCTTGACATTGATGAGATTAAGAGACCCAAGAAGGAGGTCCTATTGAAAATTTTGATAGATAGAAGAAGATTCTAGATTGCTATTTGGCTAGAATCTTTCCACAGGGTTAAAGGAAAACTCGTGAAGACTAGGACTCAACATAGATTTCTTTACACTAGTTTTGAGAATAACTAGTGAAGTTTATTGATTTTAGAATTCTATAAATTTGAATGTATTTGGTTTCTACTATCCAATGTTTTTGTTTTAAAAAATTATTTCTCAAAATTTTAGAAGCTTCCTACAACAAATAGAGAAGAATTTCACCTTCGGTTGCCTAAAAGTCTATGTGCTTTCCTCGTGTGAGAATTAGTTTTGAGTTGCAAAAAACGAGTAGATATTGCAAATTAAGGAGGTCCAATAAAGAGGTCTCATTGAAGATTTAAGACTACATATTGAAGATTGAGGAGACCCAAGAAAAATATCCCCATTAAGATTAAATATAGAGGACCAATAAAAATGTTCTATTGAAGATTTGAGAAGCAACAAAATTTGGAGATCCAATAAAGAGATCTCGTTGTAGAATTTCCATAGTTAGAAGTTGAAGAGACCAAAGGAAAGGTTTTATTGAAATTTTCAAGAAGAAGAATTTGAGAAGCTGCTAAATTAGAAGACCCAAGGAAGAGATATCTCAAGGAAATTTAAAGAATAAGAAGTCTAGAGAAAGACTCATTGCAAAGTTGAAGAAGTGGTCATTGGAGGAGATTTGAAGAAAGTTCATGTCTGAATATTGCAAGTAGAATAAGCTCCTTAAAATAAGAATTTGGGGTCACCAGCTGACAACAAGACCAAAAGGAAGAAGGATTTGGCAAGTATTTTTGAAGACCTTAAGACATTCAAATTATTCAGGAAGAGGATAGTGAAAGAGATCAGATTTATAGAATTCAACAAGAATATTGAAGGAGAAAGAAGAATTGAAGAGGTCATAGTTTTGAGAAGTTTGAGGATATTCATGAAGATTGAAGGAGAAGAATATTGCTAACTTTTGCAGCAAAAGTTGAAGAGTCACAGGACATCAAGTTGAAGGTGACATAGTCCTACAAATTGAAGAAGATTTGGGTAGATTTTGAAGTGCCCTTGAACATCAAATTAAAGGTGGAATTGATACAAAATAAGGCTACAATTTAGAGAAATTTTGGAGCATTTTTGGGAGAGATTTGGATAGCAAAGCAAAGAGAGTTTTGGCAGCAATTGAAGCTGTAAATTGCAGAGTCTTGGATAACACATTAAAAGGAGAAATAAGGAGCAATTTGAAAAATATTAAAGGTGAATTTTTGGTAGCAACTAAAGCTACAAAATTTACAAATTTGAGACAAAAAAAAGGTGAATCAAATTACCAAGGAAATTAGCTACAAAGGAGGTCAAAAAGGTATGCAATATTGGTTCTACAAAAATTTTATTCTTCAAGCATTAAAATTAGTCTTTTATAAGTTTTTAAGAGCACAAAATTAGAGCTATTAAAATTAGCAAGTAGTAGTTTAAGAGAAGATTCTTCAAGACAAGGAAGAAGGCAGATATAACAATAATATTTAAAATTTTAAGAGAAGAGTCTTCAAGCTATCATTAGTAAACATGCACATATAACAACAATATTTGAATTTAAAGTTTACTTGGATAGGAGTGATAATAAGTAGAATTAAATATTGTTTTTATAATCCTAATAAGTGTAGGAATAAGTTCTTAAAGTCAATATATCTAAGGTGTTTAAAAACACCAAGAAAGGCATTAAAATTTTGCAAAAAAAATTATGAATAACAATCACCAGATAAGTGGTAAAACCACCATAGTGAAGAAACCACCAAGAGCAAGTCGTCAAACCTGTTGAATGTAGAAGAGGAGCTACCATGGAATACATAAAATGAGTTGTCAAAGAGGTGAAAGTTTCACCAAGAAATAATCACCAAAGTTGTGCTGTAGACCTGGGGTTGAAGACCAAAGCACCACTACCATCAAAAATTCCATTCGAGGAAGATAAGTCATGGAAGATGAACAAGTAGCATTAGGTGGTCATCAAAGGGCAGATGTGAAAGAAGGTGGAATGTTGAAGAAATTAAATTAGGTCACCAAGATATATTTACACAAGTGGACATTGGAGATAGTAAAAGGAAGATGCCACATGATTGTTGAAATACCCAAGAAACTATAACGCTTGGAAACATTTCAAAATCACTCATTTTTAGTGTTACCCAATGAAGAGGTATAAAGGAGTAAGCATTTTCTTGAAAGGAAATAGATGTTGATTGACACTTGATATTCCAAAGTTAGAACACCAAATGCTCTGGGTGAATTAAAATGTTCAAAGCATCTATTAATATACTTGCATTTATTGAGGAGATAAGAATAGACTGAGTGTAAAGTTTGAGATGAGTTTATGAAGAGTAGCAAGGAGAGAATATCAAGATAAGCAACATGGAAGCCCATTGGTTGAGTGTACACATGGATAATATAGAGAGCTTTAGAAGCTCATGCTTGGAGGTCTTTAAGAACCTTAAACATACCTACAAGAGTAAGTACAGAGTTTCCAAAGTCAAATACTAAAGTGATATGTTGGAGTACAACATAGAGAATGCATTTGACTTTAATTTGAGCATATTGAAAATATTGGGAGGACAGTTGACTAGTCAAATAGGATAGAGAGCCATTTTTCAAAGCAAGCAAGATTACGATAGAAAGGAGTAAGATCTCCATACATGTAGCAGATAAGAAGGATCATCATTCAAGAGAAGGTCAAATATTTTTGACCAAGATAATTTGCATCTTAATATTGGAGGTAATTTACTTTATTTTGAAATTGATTATATGCCCAAGATAGGAGTTATAAGGTTGGGTGAAATTATTATTTTCTAAGGTTAAAGTGAAGTTATTTTACTTGCTTGATTATTGGAGAGATAAGATATTGAAGTAATATTTGAAATATTAGAAGTTTGATTATTGCTATTTGAAAAGTTTTATAAATATTTGAAAATTGATTTGAAGAATTGAAGGAATTAATTTGAATTTTTGTAATTTGATTATTTGAGTTTACAAAAAAATTTGAAATATTTACAATTTGATAGGTTTGGAGAAATAAGGTTTCCTACTCCAAATTAGGAATACAAAACTTGTAAATATCTTTTATAGAATTTCTAAAGTAATAAATTTGGAGTTATAAGGAATTCAACACCAACATAGGATTGGGAAATTTAGAATTGAAGGGATTATATTATTGAAATCTGGAGATAAAAGAAATTCAACATAGGTTTTGAAAAACTAGAAATTGCATTGATATTTAGTCTCTCATTCAAATGTAAAGAGATAAAGATTGAAGTTCTGAAAACTAAAATTACTTCAAAGGAATTTACTTTAAAATAATAGAAGTTGAAGTTTATTAAAACATTAGGGAGATATAAGGTAGTCTACAAGTGTTATCATGACAACACATAAATTCTTTTTTTAGAATCCCTAATACTCAAAGGTCCTAATTAAAATTCATGGAAAAAAAAGTGAGATCAATATTGATAGTAGAAAAGCTTTGGAATATTGTTAAAGAAGAAAAATATAAAACTATTGAAGATGCTAGGGAAATTCAAAAGTACGAGGAAGATGAAGCAAAATCACTCATGATAATAATATTTGCAATTATAGATAATATATAGTCATATATTAGTTCAGTGATAACTTATATAGAAGCTTGAAATACTTTACCCAAGATATTTGAAGGAAAGAATAAAGCCACCATCTTGAATATTCAAACTTGATTACATTATCTACAAGTTAATAGTGGTGAAAATATAGAATTATTTCTAAGAAAAGTGTGAAATATAAAAGGAAAATTATTAACCTTAGGAGAGAAGGTAGAAGACAAGTTTCTTGTTCAAGTAATTCTAAGAGCACTTCTAGAAAGCTACAAGCATCTAGTCACATCTTTACAAATTCTAAGTAAATATACATTATTTTATGAGTTAGTCAATATACTACAAGAATATGAAGTGGATAATTCAATAAAATATGAAATGACTAACAATGTCTTAGTCTCAAAAGATAATCCACAAGGAAATATTGCTTCATCCTCAAGAGCTACATCAAAATGGAATAATAGATATTGTCAAGTATGCAAAGATAAAGGACAATACAAATTATTGTAAACTCAATCCAAGAAATCAGTATCAAGGGAATCAAAAAAAAATTGGAATCCAATAAAATATACCATTTCAACCAAGATAATATCAAAATCAATATAGTCCACATCAACAACAATTTCAGCATCAGTATACTTCTTAGAATCAATATAGTCAACCTCAATTACAATATAGAGAAGGGAAACAAAAGGGACATTTAGCTCAAGAGATTCAAGAAATTCAAGAACTGGAAGAACCTACAAAAGAACATGAAGTTAAAGCACTTTCAACAAATATCATATTTTATGAAGATACTAATCATTTACTTGACCAGGATATAAACAAAGAGTAGAATGAAAAAAGCAGAAAAGAAGAGAAAAAATGGCAGATCAAGGACGAAGACTATATTGAAGACTAAACTATTCAATAACCAAATAATGTAATATAGGGGGTGTTGGAATATATTACATTATTCGGTACATGATAATGTACCAACTTGGGTACATATTTAGATTAGGAGAGTGTCTTAGATTAGAGTGTGAGTATTTACTTTATGCAATGTAATTAATGCACAAGTGTGGAAAGTATTTTGGTAATGTAAATGTGTATAATAGTCCATGTGTACATGAATCCATAAAGTAGGATAGTGAAGAGTCTCAAGAAGAGAGAAGGCTGAGTTCTCCATATGAAGAGTCACATTCCATTATATATATGTCTATGTGTGTGTGTGTGAGATCAACATATTGTAGAATGAGAGAGTGTGTAAGCATGGTGTATTTGAGATCTTTATTCAATGGAGATACAATTTTTGTGAGCATTTATTAATGGAAATTATATGAGTTATTGTAGAATTTATTTATGAGTTTTATATGTTTAGAATATTGTCATTATCTTATATTTCATATTGTAACTATATTGTAACAATTAACAATATTTTTGCGAGTGATTGTTACCTCCAAAATATTTATAATAGTGAATATTTCAAGATATTTCTATTTTGTGTCCATGCCTACTACAATGTCCACATTTGTTATCTGATTATTCGAGATCTCCATTATTTTACTTTACAATATTTTCTTGTCAATTTTTTTCATAATTGTATCCTATCAAAAACTCTATGCCAATCTCTTTGTCACCATTATCAATATCATTACAATATCTATTGTCACATATACTTTGTGCTAACACTTTATCTTCATAAACAATATTCAAATCTCTTGTGTCACATGCAACTTTGTTCTAGAAACAAGTTCTTTTGTATTTGTCATGGGTCCCAAATCACAAGTACCACAACTTGCTTCACAATTATCAAATTTTCTTTTGATAGAGATCACTAGTTTCACAACATGAATTAGCTATAATAGGCCTTAAATAATTTGTGTCACACTAGAAATATTTCATCTTAGGCTTGTTTTTTAATTATTCAAATTTTTCTTTTTTGTTGTCTTAAGAACATTTTGACTGATTCCCTTGTATGTTGTTTCTCATAGACTAACATGTATTGTAATGAAATTTTCATAACAATCATTAGCATCATTGAGAACACCTTGCATGCATTGTTGAAGTATTAAAAAATCTCCATTTTAGATTAGTCATGAATGGATTGTAAATATTACATCAATTTGTTTGACACATTTTTCGTCTTCAGTAGCTCCTTGAGAGATGAATTATAAGAGATTGTTTATCATATTTCTTTATTTTTATTTTTTAATTGCCATGTTGCAATAATTTCCTTTGTAGTTGAAAACCTTATAACTCCAAAAAATCTTCATTTTTTTGTTACTTAATCAATCTTCAATTTCAATTTTTTATTTAATCATTCACTTACAAATTTTCAATTTCAAATTCTATTCCTTATAACTCCTAATAATTCAAAAAATCAATTTATTAATTTCACACAAACTTAAATATATTAATCAATCTCTATTTTCAAATTTCAAACATTTAATTTTCTTGTCTCCCTTTCCTTGATTAATTAAATCATTATCTTATATCTCCTAAAACTATTAATCAAATCAAATATGCTCGATAATGTCTTCTCATTTCAAATTTAATGTGTGACTAAGGTTAAAAAGTATACCTCTTCTTATGGTACACACTTTAATTCATTCACACACATGCATGGAAGCTTATTTTTGTATTAGGGTCATGTTCCACCTTCACTATTGTTATGAGAATTCTAGATGAAAGTGTTACTTCTTTTTCAAGCATTACCTCCTATCTCCTTGGTAGTTACTTTTGATGTATCTTAGTCCTCATAATTGTATATTTATTCAAATACATTCCTTCTTAGATGCAAGTACTCTCCTTTTAGACACAAGCACTCTTCTTGCAGACATGAAATCTTCCCTTTTAGATGCAAGCACCCTCCTTTCAAAAATATATTCTCTCCTTTAAAATGTATACAGTCTCTTTTTAGATGCTATATGTACCTCTCCACATGCACTCTCCTCTTAAATTCAAATAAAAAACTCTCCTTACTCTTAGACATCCAATTTCTCTCACCTAAATTGCATGTACTTCCTCACTGCATTCATTATCTACAATATTTGTTATCACTTCATCTTGTTCTTCCTCCAATATTCTCATTCATATTAAATATTCTCCTACAATCCTCATGTTCAATATCCTCTAATATTCTCCTCCAATCCTCACATTCAATATCCTCTAATATTCTCCAATCTCTCTACTTCCAACAATCATTCTCTTCAACACTTCTATTCAGCAACTCTTCACTTCAACAATATCCTCTTCAATAGTCATCCTCCAACAATCCTTTCTCAACTCCAATATCTCTCCTTCCTCCTTGGATAGAGCTTACTAAAGTGGATTTGATACGACTATTAGTGAATGGGCCTAAATATCACAGGTCTATATTTTCCAAGATCGTATAATAAAACATATATCATCTCATTCACTAATAATACCAATGTTGCACAACATAAAAGCTTTATTGATATAATATAAACATTCTTACATATCATAGAACTTTGTAATCAATATATAACCTTACATGAGACTCTTCAATGCACCTAATTTTTGCTCTCCTCAAACACATGGGAGATGCAACCTTTCATATGCCTTTCTTACATAATGATAAAGTCTCTCATGATTACATAACTTCCTACTTCTAATCTTGACACATCACACATGATTATTCACTTACACATATGACACATTTCACTCATAACTCACACTTGCACACATGATACCTTTCACTCATAACTCATACTTGATTACATGACACATAAACACACTTCATAACTTGACACCTACTAAATAATAAACTCACATCCTAATCTAAATATTTACAATGGTACTCAAGGTACCAATTAATTTAATATCATTAACAAAACAAAACAAGATAAAAAATTCAAACCAACTACTAGTTTCACATGGACTTATTACACCCCACATAACTTGTAAGTGTTATCAAGCATAGCATATATGCATCTTATGTATTTATTATCTCCTTGAAGGGTCATAAATATTTTTATGATCATCTTGGCAATCATTTGGTCAACTACTCCTTGAATATTATATTTTATTTTTGAGACACCTCGATGGAGTGTGATAAACACATTCTTCGTACAAGTTAGTTTTTAATATTTTCTTAGACATACAACAATCATTGTGTGAGCATCATTATATTTATAACATGATTTGGTCAAATTGACTAACTCAAACTCCTTGACATGCATTGATAGTGGTAGGAATTTTTCATAACAAGTCACCAAAAGGTATAAGAAAGCCTTTGCTTAAAATTTGTATAGTACCTTATATCATCCAAGCTTCATTCCTATTTTGAAAGAGAAACAAGTTCCATGTTTGATGCTTCATCAAGGACTCATTAAGTGTAACATATTCCTACTTTTAAATAATTCTTAGCCTTGGAGTAGGTGAGCTGATCTACATAATAATAAACATTTGAGACAAGAGTCTTAGAGGAGGACTTTCAATGGTGCTCCTAGAAAGAATGGGCTAAGCATTTCAAGAATATTCTAAACCCACTTGGGGTTTGAACAAACCATGGAATACTATGGCACATACTATAGGGAAGCAACACTAACATCCAAAATTGAAGCATCCAAGCCAATATTTCCATCTATCTCAACATCCATAACAATTACATAAGTCTTAAGAGGATCAAGCTCATCTACTTGAGGATCCCAAAATAAGGATGCTAGAAATTATGTTAGAATAGGAGATAAATATAAAGACCTAGCTAAATGATCTTCATGAGAATTAGAAGAAGCTAAAACAATTGGAATGGTGTCAATTATAATATTTGAGCAAATATCTAATACCATAAAATAAATTGAAGGAGAATGATCCTTGGCTAAAATAGCAAGGAGATGGGTTGAAGGAGTGGTTGGAAGAACCTCATAAAAGATCACATCATGTTGAATGAGAACATCTTTCCTATTAGGATTATAGAGTGGATAGGACTTGGAGAAGTTGCAATACCCCATTAAAGTGCATCTATGACTCTTTGGTACCCCCTTCCAAATGTCTTTGGGTAATATTGGTCAATTTTATGGATCCAAGCATACAAAACTAAGACACATCAGTGTTAATCCTTCACGAGGATTCATACCCTCAATGACTCAAATTGGAGTCATGTTGATGTTATGTTGTACAAATCATTGCTCCATTCTAAAACTTGAGCTTCATATGCTTAGCATACACCATGCATTTAATTATCTCCAAAATAACCTTGTTCTTTCACTGAGATACTCCATTCTACTCTAGATTAATGGATAATCCTATGAAAAGTAATACCATGAAGAGTCAATAAATTAGAAAAAATATAACTCACATGCACACCTCCTTTTTTTTTCTCAAGTACTTGATCTTCCTCTCAAACTAATTATCCACTAGTACCTTGAAGTCCTTGAACTTCACAAAAGCCTCATGTTTAGTACAAATGGTGTATAACCATACATATTGAGATAAATCCAAGTAAGGAAGTACTTATTATTACATAGATATTATATACACATGGTTCCATATATATCTCTTTGAATTAACTCCATGGGTTTTAGAAAACACGTAGAAATACCTTTTAGAAAGGACTCTCAATGGTGCTTCCCATAAACACTCGTCTAACCAAAACCACTAGGGAAAATAAGAGGAAGCCTAAAAATTAACTAATGTTGACTTATGTACCTCAAGGACCCATATCTAAGATACCTAAATTTATTATGCCATCACTCACTAAAATCATCTACCTATGCCACCATAGCCACAATATTTTTCTTTTGAGGAGAAGGAATCAAATGATCCCCAAGCTTGTACATCAGATCTAATTCATCACAATATTCTTAAGATAACTATATTGAAACCATCATCAATATCCTTGATTACCTATCAATTTGGACAAAATCCTACCTTCTTATTTATACCCACACTAAGCATGAAGTACCTCATCAAATTAAGAAAAATCAACTCTTACATCACCACATCAAGTCACCCATAAAGAGGAATAATATCCAATGATGACACCCTCTCCACAATTTTATGTGTTATAGTTATGCAATAGATGGCAATTCTTGGTCATGTGTCAATTTGCCCTTGAATTTGCAATCCACTCATAAAAAAAATGTCCAATATGCTTAATGAATAACTACATGTGCTTGTTAGGTTTAACCATGATGATCAACCTCACCCTAAGCATAGAAAGGATCATCATCGACACTCCTTTTTCAGTTTCTTATTCAAGATTATTAATATATATGAAAAAATATTATATTCTATCCTTTCTTCCAAAATGTGTAAATAGGCTTCTTTAAGGACTTCTTTCTTTCTTTCCTCCTTGATTTATATTCTTACTAACCTCTATCCTAATCATTTATTTTGCATGAGCTTGAATGGTGAGATAATAACTCTTATGCCTCTATAATTGAGCCTAATGGTGAAGAAGTTACTTGGACACATCATCAAGTAGGGGAATATGAGAATCTAAATAGTGATATTAAAGCACATCAAGAACAACAACTATCACATGTCTTATATATGCTATTCAACACAATATTTAAAAGATCAATATTCCTTTTTTCATTATTATCGGTATCCTTCTTCTTGTTATCAATGCCTTTAGTAGTGTAAATATCCTCTTTCAATTTTATGAACCAATTGATGTACAAATATATGATCTTAAAGTTATTCATGTTCAAGGTAGTAAGCTCTACTTCTAATCTACTAATTTATGTGGAGTCAATGTGGTCACACAAGTTCTAAAACTTCCCAAGCAAGACTTTGGGATCCAAATTGTTGTAGGCCTGGGTGTCATGCATCTTGTCAACATGAATAAGAATCATGCCAAGTACCTCATCCTTCTTATCGTTGATAGTTGCTTTCTCTTATAAAATGAATATCTCAAGGGACCTCATTCACATATTTGAGCAATCCCTTACTTTAGATAAAGCTTCAAACTTTATTTTCCAAGTGGTATAATTTAGACCACTAAGCAAAGGAATATGTTGATATATAATTTTCCTATAAAAAAATAGGCTCTTGCATGTAGTTGTGACCATAATCAATACTGTCAAAGCAGAGCTTGGATAAGCATGTGATTTGAAAAAAGGGGCTAACAAATTTTTGCCCTAAAATCACACAAAATGCCTCCAAAATCTTTGAATTTTATGAAAAAATTTCTATACCTTTAGAGAATGGGAGACTACCATATGTCCTTGATTAAACAGTTGAGGGGGTGCCAACTATGCATTGATTGGATAGATGCATAGCAAATCTATTTTTGTCACATGTCATTATTTTGTGTAAGGGGGTGTCATGGAGACACTAGCTATGTAGGCCACTAGATAGGGTATTAGTAAACCAAATAATTCCATGTGTCATTTTCTAGTGCCTTATAGAATCTATAATTTATCATATCTATTGCTAACTATGTAATAGATATGGAAAGTAGTGAAGTATGACTGCTCAAACCCCTTTTTTAATTGAATTTTAACATCCAATTTACCACATCAATCATTACCATGTCACTTATCATCATGTCAACAAGTGCCACTATTAGATTTTAATCCTTACTACCACAATATATCATAGGTTCCAATATAAATAAGCCATAATATTAAATGTCAAAATATCAATAATGAAGAGTAGAATTATATATGAGCAATCTAATATGTATATCAAGGCCAATATAATAATGTAAATAACATTCAAGTATAATATCAAATATGAATGTAAATGGCCAAAATCATTCATGTACTATGCATGAAAAATAATTATAATATTAATTGCTCAAAATATGTATACAAGCTTTATTCACTTTTATGTATCTTCCTCTTTACAATTGGATAATTGGATATCTTTTCATGGAGCTTTGTCTCCATAATATAGACATAGAAGATGAATCTTCATGTACTTGACTATTGCTCTTCATATGACAACTCCCATGACCTTTGGCTTATCATCTTGCCACTTGTATACTAGACTCTTCACTTTATTCTTACATGCAGACTTGACTCTATGACACTTGCATAATTCTACATGCACTCCTAATCTAAGACACGTGCACATCCTCACATTACATATTTGCACACTTACATACAAGATACTTGTGTACATTGTCTCAATACACACTTGTACTCTAACTTACATGAAACTTGTGCATTTCCTATACATTGCACTCTTACATGACACTTGTACATTTCTTACACATTGCACTCTCACATGAGACTTGTGTATTTCCTACACATTAAAACTTACATAAAAGAGAAATATAAATCATACATCTAAAGTAAAGACTCAACCCTAATCTATTATATTTTTACATTTGCATCATGAAGGCAACATGGGGCTATATTAGCATGTACCAAATAGTGTAATATTCCTCAACAACCACATTCAAAAGATAGCATATCATCAAGGGTGACATCAACATGTAGTGTTAAAAAAAGAGGTGAAATCATCATGCACCACATCACATGTGACATCATCCTACATCATGTCAAGAAAGGGGTGACATAATGAAGAAAATCATCCAAATTTTGGGCATGGAATTTGAACCTTAGAGCTTATAAGTCCCAAGAACTAGATTTGTTTTCCTCTATCTATAATGCATTGGGTGCTCATGTAAACAATAAATAATAATGTGCTTCACTTAATAAATCACCTTAGCTTCACTTAATAAATCACCTTAGCTCATCCATAAAGAGTGCCTTCCTCCCTGGTACATGAAACCATTCCATGAATCCTCTAGTGCCTTTCTTACCATATGTACCTCAAAAAACATGCATACCTTTTGTGCCACAAATTTTCCCTTTTGGAATATTAAATAAAGTATTCCATATTTTAAAATTCAAAAATTTGAAATGGAGGGGAAATAAAAAATCTTTTTACATAATAAAATGGGTACTTGAAAACGAAACGATAAAAAGTGTTCAACTAGGATACCCCCTAAAATTTTACAAATAATTCAAAAACACTGACATTTCATCCATATTTATCATGATTTTCTTACATGACATTTTTTAGACACAACTAATAAAGTCATCCTCTCTTGCCAATTTAGTAGAAAGTTAAGATTTTTTAGCAACTTTTCAAGCGGATAAGAGGTCTTTGTCATGCATGAAAATATTCCCATGACTTATCTAGCTTATGGGGCTAAAAAATATTATTCAATCCTTTTTTCCTTCCTAAAAAAATATAGATTATCCTCTTATATTTGTTGTATATAGAAATAAAATGTTAAGAATAAAAGGAAATGGATGCTTGTGAAAATAGTAAAGGATAAATGAGGTTTTAAAATAACATCTAAGAACTCAATCCAACATTTAGGGCATCCATATGGTCAAACAAGAAAATCAAATATTCAATTGAATTTCAAGAGAGGTAAGAGGAATCTATCAATGAATTTTTTCTTGGAATAAATCGGTTGTAAACCAATGAGATCGTTGCAATTCAAGTCCACCTATAGTTTTCACAAGAACCCTTAGAAAAGTAGTTGATGGCACACAAAGCTTCTTCTAATTGCTTCCAATCAACACTATCCCTTGGAATAACCATAGAAGATAAATTGTCAAAGACAAGAAATCGAGTAGTCGAGATTCACACATGCTTTAATACCATGTTGGACTTGAAAATACTTTTAGAAATAAATGGAATCAACACTTTGCCTAGATAAGTAGAAATAACTCAAAGAAAGGATATTCATGATATAAAAGGGTGTCCATAGGCACCAAAACATCTCACTTAAGAAAATATAATTACACTCCAACCTATTAAGAAATGGTTGGAAGGAATATGCACAAATATCCTATTACAAAATGCCTTTAGGTCAAGGTTAAGGAACCAACCTTTAGGTTCATTATTAGTATATTGAAACAAATTCACCTTTACAAGGTTTACAAGGGCCCAAAGGTATTTTACAAAGAATATAATACAAAATCAATTGTGGTCTTAAGGGAGTTGTCACTATCAGGGAAGCTGGCAATATTAGACAGTCTCTTGACATATATCTTGGTGCTTCTGGATAGTTGATTAATGAGGACAAGTCTTCTATTTTCTTCTTCAATATCCCTCCTCTTATTCAAGCTAGGATTGCTCACATTCTAAGATTCTAGGTTGGGACTCCCCCCTTTATTTATATTGGTATTCCAATTTCATCTCATCCTCTACCTAGATCTTCTTGGTAGTCTATGCTTGATAAGTTTAGAAGGAAGGTGAATCATTGGACTTTCAGATGGCTATCCACTGTAGGTAGAGTGTTGCTTTTAAAATCTATTGTTCAAGCTTAACCCATTTATAGATGTTTTGTACAAATAGCTCCCTCTCACTTCATCAAGGTCATGGATGCTTTGTCAAGATAGTTTTTATGGTCTGGAAAACTTGATCAATCTAAATGGAGTTTGGTTAGGTGGGATTATATATGTAGGCCGGTGCAAGAGGGAGGCCTTGGGTTGTGACAAATAGCTCTTTTTGGGTAGGATTTGGCTGCAAAACTTTATTGGAGATGGTGTACCTCTCAAGATCAGATTTAGGCTAAAATATTATCTTGTAAATACTTGAGAGGTATTTCTAAGGCTGATATCCCTAGAGTCAGCTTGGTTGGGAAAGGTTAAGTTATCTAGGAAACTCTGAAAAGAGGAGCTAATTTAATCAAGCAGGGTTTGTTCTGGATTTGCAATCAGGGATCAAATGCTCTTTTTTGGGAGGATTATTGGGATGGTCACCCTCCTATCTTGAATTAATATCCTAGGTTACGTTCCCTAAGCATTTTTTCTTGGAAGCAGGCTGGTCTCATGTGGAGGACTTTAAAAAAATCTAGTCTTTTGGAAATATGGAGATGTACAGGTGGAAAGATCCGTAAGAATGGCCCTAGGGGGGACTGGCCAAGGACAGAGAGGTTCTTGCTCTTATTCTTACCAAGAGGTCTTGTTCTTCATTGAGGAGTAAAGATATTCTGGCTTGGACCCCTGATCCTAAGGGAACCTACTCGATAGCCTATGGTTATCAGGTTCTTGATAAGCAAAAGTATGGGAGTCTTCCTGTCACTTGGTGGAAAAATATGTGGAACAAATTTGCTTGGCCAAAATGTAACTTCTTTCTCTGGTTGGTAGCTCGTAATAAATGCCTCACTTGGGATAATGTGAGGAAGAGGGGATTCCAAGGTCCCTCTTTTTATGTCCTTTGCAGTAAGAATGAGGATGACTCTTCTTATTTATTTTCCCAATGCTCATTTGCCAGAGATATTTGGCACCATTGGTGGAGTGCTTAGAGTCATCCATGTTTTCATGTGTTGTCCTTGGTGGAGTTTTGGAGTAGTCTGGGTAGACCTCTGGCCAAGGCCCCCTTCCTTCAGGTGGCTTGGAATTTGGGCCCTTATTACATCATCTAGAAAATTTGGCTCAAACATAACCGACGCATATTTCAGGGCAGTTATTTGGCTGTTCAATAGATCTGGCAAAGGATCTTGTATATGGTTTAGGAAACCATCCATAGCAAATGTGATGTGGACCCTCTTTTGGATTCTTGGGAGGAGAAGGTACAGCAAGCCCTTGGTCTCTTTGGGGATGGTGTGAACTCTTCTAGCCCTAGTAGGGTTCCTCAGCTCAGCAAGAAGGTTAGGAGAGATGGTAGGTGGAGGCCACCCCCTAGAGGAGTTTTAAAAATTAATACTAATGGATCGTCCAGGGGTAATCCTGGACATGCTGGCATTGGCGATGTTGGGAGAGATTCTACTGGTGGTGTCATTTTTTTCTTTTCCATTTATAAAGGTGTTCACTCCAACAATTTTATGAAAGCTCTTGCAATTCTTGACGCCTTTCAGAGGGGGTTTTCTCTTGGCTAGCATAGGATTTTTTTTTGATTGGTTGAAAGGGTGTTGAAATGTCCCTAAACCTTGTACAAGTATTATTTACATGTTTTCCAAATCGATCGAAGAGGCCCAAGAGCTAAAGATCAAAGAAAAATCCAAACAACACAAGAAGAAAGGTGTCGTGATATCACGACATGTTGCATTTTTGTGGTCCAAAGCATAGAGAAAAAATAAGGAGGAAAAGGTGTCGCGATATCACGACATGTTGCACCATCATGGCCAAGGGAGGAAAATATGTTGCGATATCGCGATAAGATGTAGCATCATGGCCGAAGGAGAGAAAGTGTCACGATATCACGACATGTTGCAACGTCGCTGCCAGAATAGAAAAAGTGTCACGATATCGTGACAAGTTGCATCGTCGCGGCTAGAGGAGGAAAGGTGTCATGATATTGCGACAAGTTGTATTGTCGAGGACAAAGAATAAAATATGTCGTGATATCGCGACATGTTGCATTATCGCGGCCACAGGAGAAAAAGTGTCACGATATCACGACATGTTGCACCATCGCGGCTATAAGAGAAAAGGTGTCACGATATCGCGACATGTTGTATTGTCACGGCCAAAGGAGGAAAAGTGTCGCGATATCGATTATCTACGAGTCTGACTCTCAAATTATGGTTAATATTTTAAACAGTAAAAGGGTGGAGGAATTTAATTGGCAGTTGGCCTCTGTAGCCATTCATATTCTCATAATGAGTGAAGAGTTTGAATTTATATCCTTTGTGCACATTCCAAGGGAATGGAATGTGGTTGTTGATTACCTAGCCAAAAGGGCTTTTGAGCTGCTGGATCCTTGGAGTATCGATAATTGGGAGAGTCTCCCATCTTGGGACTCTCAACGCCTGTGGGAGTTGATCCACAAGGATGTACAGACTTAATGTGGTTTGTTCTTGTTGTCTTTTCTAGGTTTCATTCTAGTCTAGTGGTTTTAGCTTGTTTGGCTATTTATTTGAGTCCTGGTTGGAAGCTCAGTTGTACTCTGTAATCCAAAATTTTTATCAATAAATTTTTACCCCTTTATTTAAAAAAAAAAATGAAGCTTAATGCCATAAATTTTAACATGTTATATTTTAAGTAATGGTATTAAAAATGGTTGCTAAAATTTTTAGAAATTGCATAAAAATATGGGAGAACATGGAAGAAACTTTAGTATTTGAGTGGATGGGTCTTTGTCAAAATAGACCATTGTGGTGTAACATTTAACCTAGACCTTGAATAAGAATAAAAAATTGATTCATATTTAAAAATAGCAAATTAAGTTTCACTAAATGGTCTATAATTATCAATGTTTAGCCCAATCATGCCACCCTTAATTAAATGTAGAGTTTGGTTATGCAAAAGTGCTAATGGGATGACATGTCTGGAGTTGACTAAACTATATCTATTATCGAAGCCTTTAATTATCTTTAGTGATTTGAACCATAATTTTATGAAAATAGGTCTGTATAATTTTGGCTAAATACTAATGACATAATTGAATTATGTTTGTTTACACATAAATTGGAGAAAAAATCATTAATGTGCATGATTTGGTCATTGACATGTCTAATAAATTTGAGGTTTGGAACAAGTTTTTTGGTAAAGAGCTAAATATGACCTAACTCTATATAATATTATAAAACATTATTTACATGGATGTGGGGCTAATACTGATCATAAGAAGATTGTTGAGATTTTGTTAATAATCCTAAATATTATCTATTTACAAATAGAAATGCAAATAATTTCATTTTTGCTTGCAATTTACAATTATGGTTGGTGTTAGAAACTATTTGTATGACTATGGTATGACCAAACATAATAGATTTGAGTTAAGGTATCGATACTATTAGTTATACTATTTAATAGACAATTTGATATATTGTTGGGCCATTCAAAAAATATAGGGATCATAGCACATTGGGATTTTTACATAAGAATCCCTTTTGATGTTCTAATATGCATGATAATAGTTTTCACTTGTTATTCTCTCTGTCCAAGCCTAGGGAGATATTAGTTACTCATCATATAATAGTATCCTACATCCAATAAAGACAACTGAGTGCAAAAAATCATAGAACCTAATGATACATAGTTATTTTATGTAAAAAATGATGAATATTTGAATAATTAGAGTGATAGGATGAATTTCATATCTTTAATTCTTTTATGACCTACTAGCAAAACCAACATTTTAACTTTAGGAATGCTTGGGCTATCCCAAATATCTCTCTATATTCTTGTTGTCTATTCTCCTGAGCTATTCAACTCCCAATTCAACTTATCCTCAGTTCCCCTCAAAATAATCTTTGTTGTTATCTTTCTGCTCAACTGCATCCTAGCATTAATGTCTTGTATTCTTGTAAAAAAAACTATTTCCATTTTTATATTCCTTCATGATCCTTGTACATAATGTTTGAAACCTTATCACCATATTTTTATTGAAGTAATTGCATCCATGGTTTTATAATTGGATCTATAT
Organism: Wollemia nobilis; assembly: GCA_028583015.1. NCBI lineage: Eukaryota > Viridiplantae > Streptophyta > Pinopsida > Araucariales > Araucariaceae > Wollemia > Wollemia nobilis. The sequence goes on along the minus strand of JAQPPZ010017206.1, from coordinate 2,782,317 downwards.
TGAGTGATTTTTTATCACACCAAGTATCCATCCAAATAGATTTTTTCTTCTCCAATTCCCACCACCCATATTAGACCTTTAACTACTAAATCAATTGATTTTTTTAAACCATTACATATTGTAGAATAATTTAGTAGTGAGAATGCAGTAAATATTAAGTTTAGGTCATTGGGCTCAACATATTTACTTAGAATAATTCTTGCCCATTGTCTTTGAATACGTACAATCGCTGAATTACTTTTCCTCTAAGAGCTAAGTTTACATATGTAAGAACTCTTAAATTGAGACCTCCCCTAGTTTTATCATCACACACCTTGCTCCATTTCACCAAAGGAATTTTTATTTTATCATGTAATATTGACCACAAAAATGATTGTATAATATAGATTAAACTTTTTCTATCAATTTTGGTATAGTATACAAGGACATATAATATGTTGGAATGGCTTGTAAGACTAATTTAATTAGCTACACTCTTCATGCTAATGATAACCATCTACCTTTCCATGTTGGTATTTTATTCTAAACTTTACTTATAAATGGATTCTATAATTCTATCCTCATTCTCCCCTCAAATTAAGGCATCCCTATATAAGTTGCTAGCAAATTTGCTTCCTCCAGTTTAAGTAACCTGCATATTCCTACTTTGACTGTAGTTGGGGTGTTTAGGAAGTAAATTTTGGATTTTATCCTCTTAAAGCATTGCCTTGACACTTTTTTGCATTCCTTTAATAAGTTATTCCAAGCTTTGGCCTCGTTTATCCTTGCCCTCCCAAAAAGGGTTGAATCATCTATAAACTAATTATGGGTGATGTTGTCGATGTTATTACTAACCTTAATTCCACTTATTAGCCCATATTTTTTTAGCCTTCTTCAATTTCCTACCCAATACATATTCCATAATAATGAATAGATATGGTGGCATAGGATCTCCATGTCTAAGATCTCTCTTTACATTAAAATATTTATTAACCCATCGACCAACACTGAATATGAAAATGTTGAGACATAATCTTTAATCCATTTGACTCATTTCTTCCCAAATCCAAACTTTTCTAATATTTCAAAAATAAAATCCTATTTAACCCTATCATAGGCTCTACTCATATCAAGTTTTAAGACCACTCCTCTCTCTTTTATTAAAGCTACTAAATGCATAACTTCATGAGCTACTGTGATACCTTTCAAAATTTGTCTCCCTTTCACAAATCCTCCTGGCTTTTATATAATACTTTTGTCTAAAAGTGGTCTTAACCAATTCATCATCTCTTTAGAGATAATATTATATGCCATATTACATAGGATTATGGGCCTAAATGAACCAAATAATTATGCATCCTTCTTTTTGGAATCAAGGCAAGATATGTTGCATTTGTTTTATAAGGTATGCATTTTTTTACCTTAGAATATTCCACTGCCACAAATAAAGAATACTTCACTATATTCCAATTATGTTGATAGAATTTTGTATAGAGCACATCCAAACCTAGGGATTTATCTTTATCAAAAGAGAAAATAGTTAAATGAAAATATTTCGGAGTAATAGGCTCCATTAGTTTGTTATTGTCTTCATCTATTATAATTGAGGGTAATTCTTGTAGTAGTTTATCATTTAAGAACTTTAAACTTCAATTCTAGAATATTTTGATAAAACAACCTTACCTCCTTTTTTATTTCATTCTGGTCTTCAATCCAAATCCCTTCTACTAATTTAATTAATTTTGGATGTTGATCTCTGTATTATAGCCATCCTATGAAAAAAAATTGTATTTTAATCTCCTTTTAACCAAGCCTATCTTGATTTTAATCTCCAAATTTTCTCTTCCTTCCTCAAAATATTATCATATTCACTAACTCTTTTTCCATAAATCTTGCATTATTATGATCACATTTTTAGAATTTTGAAATTTTATCTTTTAGTTCTTCTTTCTTCTCAAAAATATTTTCAAAATTGTTCTTTTTCCATTCTTTTAATCTAGATGTTATGGATTTAATTTGTTTTGGAAGGTTATATACTCCACCATTTCTTGAAGAATTCCACATTTGTGCTATCATATTAACAAATTGAGGATGTGCTTCCCACATCTACTCATATTTAAATTATGATTTTTTTTAGTTCACTTACCATCATTTTAACTCTTATTGGCTATTAATATGAACCAATCCTTGTCAAGGTATTAATTTTAGCATAAGTCTCTTCATCTAGCCAATGATCTGAGAGACTGCATATGTTTATTTTTTTTGCTATTAGGTTCTAACCTCTCCTATTGTTAGTTCATGTATAGTTGTCTTGTTCAAACTCAACCTCTAATATATTATTATTTTGAATAAAAGCTAAGAAATATCTCATTATTTGGGTTAGTTTCCTAACTCCCCCAAAATTTCACCCAACTTGGTTATGGCATTAAAATATCATCTAACCATGAATATATTTTCTTTGTCTTTACTTCTCACAAAGGCTTCAATCTCACTCCATATTTCTAATCTACCTGACTAAGTTGTAGGTCCATAGACATTGACAAGATGAAATGAATATCTACAAAGTAGCATGTGACTAAAGAGGCTACCTAATACCTATTTTTATTAATGGTTACATATAATATTTTAATAGGATTTCAACATGTTATAATTCCTCTTACTACTCCTTTAGAATCCAAAACATCCCATTCACATCTCACCTATACTACTTTCATAGTTTAGGAAAATTCTTCCTTTGTCATTCTAGTTTCTTGGATACACATAGTATTAGGCTTATTACTTAAACATAGGTCCCTGATACACCTCTACCTTGAGGGGGTATTACCACCCATTATATTCCATGATATGGTGAGCATGTCTCATTAGGGTCTACTGGCCTTGCCTGCAAATTACCTATAAATTTGTTGTTTGGTAAAGAGAAGTTCAACCAACTTAGTTTGTATTTATTTCTTGATGTTTACTCTTGCTTCCTCGTATCTTCTTGATAATTATAGGGTTTTCTTCTTTTGCCTTTCCTATATTAATATTTTTTCTTATTATTCTATCCCTTAATATTATTTCACATCTTTATTTTCCATTAGATTTATCCTCTCCTAGATCTACTATAGAAGCTTTTAACTTGTCCTACTCATTTTTTGGTATTTCCTTATTAATGGTAGAGGTATTAACATCTAACACTGTATTTTTTCTACCAATTTTCTTCTCTTTAATGGTTCATGGTACTTTAAAAGAGTCTTCAAAATCTGATATCTGGATCCTTAGGTTCATTAGAAGTGTTCTTCCCTAAATGAGGATCATACTAAATAGATAGTTATTAATATTATGAACCTATTGTACTATATCCTATAAGATCTGATCTTCTCTTCCTTCATAGGCTAAAGCCTCAAAAAAAATTCATATTGCTTCCAATAACCTTCCCTACAGGTATCCACTATTTATTTACTTTCATCTATTTAGACCTATGTTCTGGAAGTTGAAAACCATCCTCATCCATGTCCATTTGTAAGTTTCTCTTATGGTTTTCTACATATGTTTCTATTGGAATCTTCTTAAGGAATGATATCTCAATATGCATCACATCATAACATATTCTACATATAAAATATATAATTTCATAATCTATGGTTTGGATCCACAACTTAAACCCATACTTAAGAATGATTGATTATGGTAAAGATTTACTTATATCAATCATGACCAATATATGAGCATAAATAACCAAGAATCCATCTTTTGTAGTTTTTGAAATCTTAAGAAATTATACTAGAGTGTTTCCTATTACCTTGAAGATATTCATTCCCTAGAATTTAATGGGTAACCCATACATCCTAACTTAGATTGGTACTAGGGTTAGATTTATATTTTTAGGTGCAAAGCCTTCATACCAGTGAGTAAGAAAGAGTTTTCCTCTTCCCATAAACCAAGGATCCCATTTTAGGTTTCTTCCTTGGAACAAAAAATGGCTTGGAGGAAAACTTTAAGAAGAAAGGATAGACTCACTCTTGAAGACTTTCAACTCCTATAAATCCACTTTCTTAAGGTCAAAGCCCCTGGCCAAGACCCATTAAATTTACCAAAAATTATTGTATCTTTGAGCAACACAAATCGCTTATATGTGAGGCCCTCACTAATATCTACTACTAGGGACGATTCTAAGAATTTAGTTGTAAATCAGTCCATGGGAAGGAAACTATAACTCAAAATCTACTAAAATTTACCATAATATCCTATAGGGATTATAATATTTGATTAAAAAACCTAATGATTTGCATGCAAACTTTTTAAGAAAAAGAAAGGGAAAGAAAACTTAGATGAAAATGTTTGTCTAGATAGAATTTCTTGCCTCACTAATACCATCGCTCTTCATTTCTCTTCCCATCATCCAAACATTGGTTGAAAAATATCTACAATTTTATTCATCATTGTCCTTGTTTTAGATCGTTGACTTCATAGGGTTGTCTCCCTCAATATTGCTCACATCTCTTCATATGGCCATTCAGTTTAAAGATCTTAAAATTCCACACAAATTGGTCTAAGAATCATCTAAATTGGAAAACCCTCAACAAATATATGCCTCCTAAAAGATGAGATATTTTTTAGAAAAAATTGACCTAACATTGCCCTAGGTTCGAACGATTGCCTTTACATGGTCATATCTCCTTCAATACTACTTGGATTCTTTCTAATGACTAATTATTTCAAATATTTTCAAAATGTACACAAAATGATACAAGAATCATCTGAATATGATAAATCTATGCAAAGATATGACTCCTAAAATATTGTTCATTTTTCAAAAAAATTGCCCTAGCTCTATCGATTCATAATTTCACCTTATACTCATTAAAGGTGTTATAAGAAATAAAGGTATATATTAATTTTGTTAAATTATGAAATTTTTTGTTTAGTTAGTTCTCTCCTATTGATAATGATTCATGTGAAGCACATGAATTAAGGGAATCTTTCTTGTCAATGACTCCTCGAAGATCCATAACACTAAAAGGTCAACAAAAATCTTGATTTCATTATTAGTAATTTTGTATCATTTTGCAACTTGCCCAATTGTAAATATTCCTTCCAATGTATGGAGGGAATATTCACTTTTGTTATAGAAGAAGAGGAGAGGTATTAATTTGGATAGGGATATTATAATAAGAATATATCATCAAAAATAAATAGGTTATATAACACCGTGAACAAATTAGTAATTATGTATAATTTATAAGATTAAAATCTATAATATTTTAAGTAGAGAAATTTAACTTATTAAATTCATACTATTCTTGATATTTAACAAATTTAAATCAAAAATACAAATTTATTTAAATCATAAGAGTTTCATGAATTTTAATTTATTCATTGTTAAGACATGTTGTATAGTTAATATTTAATATTCTATTATAACAAAGTACTATATTTTGTTTGTAAAATATTTACTATATTCATCGTTAAGACATGTTGTATAGCAATATTTAATATTTTATATATATTATACTCATGCATAAATCGTGAGTCCTATTACAACAAAGAATAAATAGCAACCTAATGTTTGTAAAATTTGCATTTTACACAACACAAAGAAAGTTTACACATCTTACATAGCCAAAAAATATTTATTAATCCAAATACACACTTATGTTGCAATCATTACAGTATTTTCGATGAATATGCATAGCTACAATTATAATATTGAAGTGAGTGACTAAATTTATATTTGTCCAATGAGATTTTGCTCAACACCAGTTAATATGCATAGCTCAAGTTTTTCTCAACATCACATTTCTAATATTTTTTCCCTTGATGCTGAGAGGTCTCACAAGATTATCTCTAAGTTTTAAGAATTGATCTTTGGCAACTCCTTTTGTGAACACATCAACAAGTTGCTCTTGAGTGCTACAATACTTCAACTCTATTCTTTTCTTTTGTACCATATCCTTGATAAAATGATACTTCAAATTAAAGTGTTTAAACCTACTATGATGCATGGTATTCTTTGCCAATTGAATTGTACCCATATTATGACAAAAAATAACTATAGGATTATATTGATTCTCATAAATCTCCTCCAATACCTTTGTAATCTACAAGGCTTTGCCCTAGATTAAGTGACTATAATATAGTCAACTTCTATGGAGGAAAAAACAATTGATCCTTACTTCTTTGAGCTCCATGTGACCAATCCTATAACAAGAGAAAATAATTACTAGAAGTAGGCTTTTAGTCATCCAAGCTGTCATTCAAATTAGAATCACTAAAAGAAACAAAATCCATCTCATTAGATGCATAATGATGAACATCTAAATCAAGAATACATTTCACATGCCTCAATATTCTCTTGGAATATTTCAAATGAAATGGATATTCGTGTACCTTGAAACAAGATAAACATCAAAATTTTCACATTCTTCCCATAATTTCTCAACTCCATTGTCCTTGCACAACTCTACTTCATGAACAATTAGAGTGGAAATTGCTTTACATTGTCCATAAAAAACTTCTTCAACATATCTTGTTTGGAAAACAAAAATTCCATCTTCATGTTGATGAACCTCCATTCCAATGAAGTAATGCATCAAGTTCAAATATTTCATTTCAAACTCATTTGTCATAGCATTTTTGAAATCATATTTCATTTTTTAGTTGTTTTCCATATAAATTATATCATCTATATACAACCATACAAGAAGAATATCATTAGCTTTTATATTAGAGTAGAGGGTAGGCTCACTCTTGTTCTTTTAAAGCCTCTTTGTCGAAAGTATCAATCTATTTTGGCATACCAAGCCCTTGGTTCTTTCTTGAGGTCATAAAATTCCTTCTTCAACTTGTATACATAGTCTTATTTACCTTTAACCTCAAAATATTATAGTTGTTATACAAACACTTCTTCTAAGTACCCATTCAAGAAGGAACTTTTTACATACAAGTGATGCATAGTCCATTTTTTTTGGGCTGTCGTAGTAATGACCATTTTGATTGTTTATTGCCTAACTATAAGTACAAAAATTTATTCATAATCAATCCCATACCTTTATGTGAATACTTTGGCAACAAATCTAGCCTTATGTCTTTCAATTTTGTCATCATTGTTATACTTGGTCTTGTAGACCCACTTAGAACCCACACATTTATTACCATTGGGAAGTCTCATAGGCTTCTAATTATCATTATTTTGAATGGAATTTATCTCTTCTTGCATTTCTTGTACCAACACATCATTAGTACAAGCATATTCGAAACAAGAAGGTTCAAACTCAACTTGATACATCAAAGCATAATTAACCAACTCACTTTTAGGATCTTCTTCATCATCTTCATAGATGTGTAACCTTTCCAATATTGAAACAACTTGATCAACTTATTTAACTTGACCTCTTGTAAGCTTCCTTTCAAAATTGCTATCAAACATTTGACTTGGTGGGTGAGCTTGAAGAGTTATATTCTACTTCCTAGTATTCATAAGATCAATAATGGGTGCTGAATTACTTTAATAAATTGAAGAACTCTCCTTAGGAATTCTTGAAGAACTACTTAAAGGACTACTTGGTGGACTTAATAGAGGAGTAGGTACACTAATGGGTTGTTCATAACCAACACTACTATTACTAACATTGTTGGTATTACCAGCTTGGCCTATTTGATTAACATATACTCTTCCTTCAATAAAAATCACATCTTTAGAAACCTTGTTTTCTTAGTCTTTGGATTGTAATCCTATAAGCTTTGATAATTTTAAAATATCCAACAAAATACAAGTCTCACATTTTAAATAAAGTTTCTTCCTTTTATCATCAACAACATGAACATAGGCTAAATAAATGAAAAACTTTAAAATGATTAACATTGGATTTTTCTCACACCATGCTTCACAAGGAGTCATCTTATCAAAAGCACTTTTAGGACTCCTATTTAGAATGTATATTACTATAGCAACTACATAAACTCAAAAAAATTTCTCAATCCCTTAGTTTGAATATGATTTGTGCCATTTCAACTATAGTTTAGTTCTTTCTTTTAGCCACTCAATTTTGTTGAGTGTAGGTAAGTGTGAGTTGCCTCTTTATTCTATGTTTATAACAAAAATATGTGAATAGCCTTGAACAATACTCACCACCATGATCAGTCCTTAAACACTTAATTCTATATCCATTTTTATTTTCTAAAAAATATTTAAAGCTCTTGAAAACATCTAAATCCTTAGCTTTATTATTCAAAAAACATACCCAACACGTTTTAGAAAAATCATCAATAAACCTAATAAAATAAGATTACTTACTCAAGATTTTGGTTTAGAAAAATCAACAATAAACCTAATAAATTAAGATGACTTACTCAAGATTTTGATTTGCATTGGGCCACAAATATTAGAATGAACTAATTGGAGTGGATGTTGGTCCCTCCATTATTTTCATTTTGGAAAACTTTCTTGAGCATGCTTGCATTTGACACATCCCTCACAAACTTCTTCATGATCTTCAACTTTGAGCAAACAAAAAACTAAGTCTTATGTCAACAACTTCAAACTTTGAAAGTTTAAGTGGTCGTACCTCAAATGCCACAACCAACTATTATATTCAATAACAATGTTTGACAATTTGTTGCCATTACCTCTAAACTTAAAAGGAAATATTTGATTGCTTGACATGGCAACCTAGTGATAACTTTTTTCCCATGGTTCTTGTCATATATGATACATTGCTTATCATTAAAAACAACTCTATAATTATTTTCACAAAGCTACCCAACACTCAATAAATTATGCTTAAGATTAGGAGTGTAATAAATATCATGAATTTTCTTTTTACCTTCCTTAGTATTTACATCCATTATATCTTTTGTTTCCACCTCCAAAAACTTATTATCACAAAGATTGCTCTTGGTCTTGAATTTCTTATCCATAGTAGTAAACAACTCCTTCTTGTCCATCATGTGGTTGGAAAATCCAGAATCAAGGTACCAAGTCTCTTGAAGAGTCCTTTCATCCTTGTCATAGGATAAGAACAAGTTGCTTAAAACTTCCTCATTCTTGTTTGCATAATTTATTCTTTTTCCTTCATTGTAATTTTTACTTTGCATTATTCTTTCAAAATGTCCATACTTTTTGTAGAGGTAGCATTGGACATTTCTCTTGTCAAGTCTATCTCTTGATCTAGTAGTAGATCTACCACTTCTTCCTCTACTTTCTCTTAAATTTTTTTTATCTTATCCTCTGCCTTATCCTTTTCATTGTTCTTGTTTGCTTGTACTAGCACAATCACTCTTATAGACTCTTACCTTTGAGGCAAAATCCTTCTCTTCACCTTCATCAACAGTGTGTCTTAGTCTTTCTTCATATGACATAATAGAACCAATGTGGTGATCAAAATCCAATGTTGTTAAATATTTATTCTTGTTAGCTTTTGAGGTAGATCACAATGGGAGATGGCAATCACAATATGCAAAAATATATGAGAAAATAAATTTATGAGATTGCAAAAATATGCTATAAATAGAAATGATAGAAATGAATATGATGTTTCTATGGAGGAAATGAAAGCTCCATGCAAGAAGCTACAGGACTACATTGTACTCCATCACTAATGGAGTTACACAGTAATTTTACTACTACCTACTATCTCATAAATATCTTACATTGATGCCCTTTATAATGGAAGATAGATTCCTTGGCCAACACTCTACATAGTTGGACAAGGGACACCTTGCACATTTACAACTTGCACATTGACACTTATGCATTTAATACATTGCATAAAACAAGTAGATAAATTCCCCCTAAAGTAATCTAATATCCTAAGTATGTACCTAGAAAGGTACATTTACATGATCCAAATGATGTAATAGACTCTAACTATAACACCCCCTGTATTACATTATTTGGATATTGAAAAATTTAGTCTTCAATATGGATCTTCATCTTTTTGTACTCTTCCTCTGAATTCTTTGTAACCTATTCAAGAAAATGGTTAGTGTCTCTATAATGTGTTACATTTTCTTATAGAGCTTTCTCCTCATAATTTTCTATGTGTTCCTCCAGTTCTTCAATTTCTTCTATCCTCTAAACCAGGTGTCCTTTCTGATTCCACTTTCGATACTCTAATTAAGGATAGTTGGTTGGTCACTAAAATTTGTCGATGATATTTCCTTTGATATTGTCATGGTTGAAATTGATTCCCATTGTTTATCTTATTTTCTTGATTTTGATATTTAGAATTGTACTTGCAATAACTGGTACTATGACCTTTATTTTTGCATATTTTACAATACCATGTTCTCCGTCCTTTTGCTGATGAAGCAATATTTCGCTGTGAATTATCTTTTGATGTCAATGCAGAGTTAGTTATCTCATCTTTCCCAGTGTGTTCCACCTCATATTCCTAAAGGATATTGACTAAGTCATCAAAATAAGTATCTTTACTTAGGATTTGTAAATATGTGACCAAATGCTTATAGTTGTCTGGAAGTGCTCTCATGGTTACTTGAGTAATAAGTTCATATTTAGGCTCTTGTTCAAGAATTAACAATTTCCCCTTAATAACTGCTACCTTCCTTAGAAATAGTTCTATGATTTCCCCACTACTCATTTTAAGAGAATTTAGTTGACCTTGTAGATGAAGAATGGTGGCTTTATTATTCCTTCAAATATTTTCCCTAAGCTTGTCTAAGTTTTAGTAGATATTTTTTTTGAACTGATATAAGGTTGTATTTCATCAGTAATAGCAACTATTATGATCATTAGGGTTTTTGAATAATTTTCCTCAAATTTTAGAATCTCAGTATCACCTGTGGCAGGCTTCTTTGTTTTTCGTTGGACAATATCCCAAATTTTTTCATATACCAAGATTGCTTTTACTTTATTCTTCTAAGAGAAATAATTTGAGCCCTTGAGTAGTTGGGATTCATCTAGGAAGAATTTTTTGGATGCCATTGAATTCATTTTAACAAATCTTAGTTTTTGTGGAATTCCTTATGTCTCCCTAATGATGAGAGTTCACAAACCTAATAAGATTTTAGGTTTTGTAGAAAGCTTACATCTATCCAATGAATTTAGAACTTGATAATTTTTTATGGATGCTAATATTACCAAGTTTTGTAGAATACCTTATGACTCCCTAGGATGTTTTGGATAGGATATATGATCAATATAGTGCTTTTTGTAAACTGTAGTTCAATTTTGGATTGATTTTATGAAATTTTGTAAACACCAAAATCAACTTTTTTATCTCCTTATTACTCCTATTGAACTAAGCACTATTTCAATTTTTTGAAGAGGTTTTGATGTTGGATTTATTTTACCTCCTTTAAGTGTTTTTGAGACAACAATAATATAAAAATTCCAACCTTTGAAAATATTTAATAAACCTCTTTATAAACCCATTTTTGGTTGATTTTTAATGTTTTATAACTTCCAATTTCTAATTTGATGTTGTATTTCTTGTAACACCCAAATTTGAAAAAAATTAGAAAATAATATTTGCAAATAAATTTAAATTTTAATAATAACCCTTATTCCTCCTTGGTTAATTTTTGCAAATATTAACAAATCTGAAATATGCTTGCTTAATAAATCACTAATGCTGAATATTGCAGTAGTAGATAGAAAGTACCTTTATAACTCTAAATACCTTAAGTTTAAAGTAAGCTAATAATAAAATCAACCTTTACCTTAATAATCCTTCAATGTTGTGCGGTGGTGGATTTGTAGCTTTATGCTGTGTAGCACTCATGGGTAGTCAAAGCCCTCTTTAACCAATGCTGGTTTCCTCCTTGGTTGGCGCTCCTTCTCTACCACAAATAATGCTAAAAAATACATTGAAATATGCTTTTCAAGGCTCCTTAGAATGCAAGCGCTGGTTCACTTGTTTTATGACATCTTAAATATTTCTCTTACACCGTTGAATGGTGTATGGCTTGAATTAGCCTTTTTATTTGAGTGAGCTTCAATGCTTGACTTCATTTGACTTCACTCTATCTCCATTTCTAGGATAGACACCTTAAATAGGATGAACTTCATTCTATCACTTGAAGTGTTACCAGGTAGGTGTCTTCAACGTACTTTTTGTAATGATGAGTTTGGTGGTAACCCCCAAATATTCTTAAATACCTCTAAAATGTATGTAACTCCCTTTTACGTGAGTGCTTGGGTTTTTCATGAGTATTGGGATGCTTAGAGAGTTCATACCAAGTGGCACTTAGGACTTATGCATGTAACGCTTCAAATATGAGCTTGCAACCCTAATTATTCCTTTATATTTGCATCCTACATGAGATTGCTATGTTTCTTGAGATGCAATATTTCTTCTGCACACTAGATTGGTGAGGATGATGGATGGCTACAGCTAGATTGCTCCATGGTTCTATGGCACACTTTTGAGCTCTTTTTTTCATGGACATTTACTTCAATGGATACCTTAGGTATAGCTTCTTTTTTTCATGGACATTTACTTCAATGGATACCTTAGGTATAGCTCCTTTATCTTCACCTATTTGCAGGTTTCATAGCTTGTTCTAATGTTGATTTGTGCCCTTCTTTAGTGCTTGAATGATAGTGTTGTCTATAATAGCCAATAGGTGGCATTTTTCCTGGCCTTTTACATAGATAATTTGTCACTGAATGTTGCCCTTATTTCTACATAAACACAATAGATAATACCTTCTTTCAATGGCTCCATTGTTGCAGGTGACATACTGCTTATAGGGCTAGATTTGATGGAGGAAAATGGTGTTTTTAAACACCTCAATTCTTGTATGTGTGATCTCTTAGGTGGATCCTTCCTCTTTATCAAGTATCTATTGGATATAAAAATTGTGTGAGCTCTTCGGTGTCTCCTTCTTATGATTGTGTGAGATTCTTCAATGGCTCCTTCCTCTTGCTATAATCTATTGGATATAACATCCTTACTACCCCCTATAAATAGTAATACTTTTTTCCTTTCAAAATAATAAAAGAGGTACATTTTTTAATAGATATATCTTGCACCAAATTGAATATTTTTTATGTAATCCTTATTTCTTCTTTTTCTTTGGATGATAATGAATCCAAGCTAATGAAATGTTGTTTTTGAATAAGTATTCTTGCACTCTATACTAAAGTGAAACCCTTACTATCCCCTTGAATCTTGAGACTTCCAAGATCTTGATTTGAGGCTTACTTCAAGGACTTCAATGGTGGCTTTCTTCTTCACCTTGTTTTCTTGTAATGGTGGATTTTTTTTACCACTAAAGTGCTACAGATTTTATACTCATTTTTGTGCTTTTAACAACACAAACTAATTGAGAATAACTAGTTAAAAAATCAACTAGTATAGTGCTTAATAGATGCACTTTTAATAATATCACCTTATTGCTCCACTAATTTATCAAACATGCACTTAACAATTCCACTGCAACATTTCAAGCATAATCTAGAATGAACTCTTGCAAATTTTACTACAAACACAATTGTAGGATCTAGTCTTCTTTTTCTCTTCAAAATATAATATTGGTAGTTGATTGTAACTCTAAAATCTAATCAAATCCTAATGTGCAAATGATCCTTAAAAGAATTTTTCTCTTTTGCACTTTTGAAGACTGTAATTCAATTTGCAATTTTGATCCAATATAGGGTGCTTTAACAAATCTGATAAGTAATCCAATTAATGAATCTACTTGCACCAATAGTTTCTTACCTTTTTGAAATCTTTTTGTAGAGGATGTATATCAAGCTTGTTACTTTAGATAGAGTTCTATGACTTTTATTAGCTTTTTCAAAAAAATCCTCCTTCACCAAAAAGAGATCTCAAACATTCTTTCACAAGCCTAGGGTCTTGTGGCTTGTTATTCTCTTGTAATATTATCCTTTCTAATGTAGATTTGGAGAAATATTTATACATTCTTATTTTGAAAGGTAGTCTTTAAATCTTTCATATTTTGCAGGATTTTTTTGTCTTCAAGTCTTCTTGTCGAATTTTGACTTCAAGAAAGATCTTCTTCTCAAGAATATGAATTTCTTGAGGTCTTTTGTATCTTCTTTAGCACTCCTTATGAATTATTCTTCTCCTTTTTGGGCTTGTTTTCGGATGGCAATAATTGTTCCATTATTTCCCTTATCAGCAAATTTCTCCTTAATGGAGAATTTCTCCAATGAGTTCTTCTAGGGACTCTTTTGATGATCTTGCTTCAGTAGCAAGGCTCTCCAAGCCTTTTTCCTTGAGATCTCTCCTAGGTCTTCTATTTTGCATCTTCTTTGGTCTTCCTTGAGACCTTCTTTTTCAACTCCTATAATTGAGATATCCTTCCTGGATCTCTTGATTCTACTACTTCTAGATTTGAACAAGACTCTCCTAGTTCTTCTCATTCTTCTAATAATGGAAGTTTCTTACATGAGATCTTCACCTGATCTCTTCACCTTCAAGTTTAATTTAGGTGCTATATTGATTATGAAGAAGATACTTTTCCTAAATTTCTTGTACAAATTTTCCCAACTCAATGAATCTTCTTTCCCTGCAACAAGTTATTAGTAATAAAATTTGAATCTACTTTTGAATTAGGTACTCTTTTCTGGAGTCTTATTTAGGATCAAGGCTTATGTGGCCTCTCTTTAAATCAAGGCTTCTGTGGTATTTTTCAAGATCAAGGCTTCTATGGATTTTTCTATAGATCAAGGCTTATGTGGTCTTTTTCAAGATCAAGGCTTCTGTGGCCTATTCTATTGTGAAGTTGAATCTTATCGATGGAGATATTTAATCTCAAAATTCACCATGACTCTTTCTCCTAGAGTCTCTTCTATAGTATTCTTCTCTTGCAACAACTAATATATGCACTATGAAGGCACTCCAAAATTTGGGTAACAAAGTTGAAATATCCTAGCTTTCTATTGTAGGAAGTCTCCCAATCATCTGAGAGTTATTTCCCTACAATAAAAGAAACTTCAGGCAATAGTAAACTTTTCAAATTTCTTAGATGAGCTTCACTAGTTGATTCATCAAACTAGTGGATAAAATGCTGAGTCCTTATCTTCACGAGTTTTCCTACAACTCTATGGAAGACTCTAAGCCAAATGAATTTCATAATTTCTCTTTCCAGTCTGTTCTACCAAACAATATTAAGGCAACAAAATTTTCGTGCAATGGGTCCAAAGGAACATCTAATTTACAAAAATTGAAGCTATGGTGACTCGCCCAATTTTTAACAATAGTACTTTCTCAAAGGTCTCCATACCACCTTAATTCTTCTAAATATTTTTTCAAGAGCCTGTATACTATGGTAAATCAGGTTCACAAAAATTTGGGCTCAATAATTATGGTGGTTCTCCTCTCAATCCAATCAGCATTGTGGCTTTTGGTGGATCCACCTATTTAACTTAGGAAAATATTTTCCTAAGACTCTAGACAAATCGGGTAAGGTAAGAAAATCCTAGATGTGAGCCTACAATATTTATGATATGCTCATGCTCATCCAAATTGTAAAAAATAAAATAAAACTATAACATAAAATTTGACCAAGCTTCGAAGTAACTCCCAACTAGTGCTTCAAAAAGTAGATTGATGCCTTATCCATTGGGAAATTGTAGTAAAACTTAAAATATGGTGAAGAGAGAAGGAGGGAGAAGATAAAACTAATCCAACCACATTCATTCAAATAATGCAACAAAGGTGATTAAGCATGCCAGTGAAAGAAGATGCCATTTACACATTCAAATGATGTAACATATAAATAGGACAACAAGAAAAATTGCACATAAAACTATTGAAAGGAGGAAGTAGGATTGTATTATCCAATAAATCATTACAATGGGAGTCTGATCAGTGTAATCAGATCTCACTAAGAAAATACAAATGAGTTCTTTATTCAAATGGTACAATAAAGAACTGCAACTCTTTGTTCAAATGATGTAACAAAGAGCCTCCTGGATTTCGATCCCAACCACTGGAACTAATATCAGTAAACTAGACACCTCCTTAGCAAAAAACTGCATAATAATGAGGAAGAAAAAGGGGTAACTAGACAAGACACACAAAGGAAAATACAACCGATAAGGATGGGCACTCTAGTATACCTCTTGCAAAATTACTGTGCAAAAACTTGATGATGTTTCCTATTGTAGCAACTCTCTTAAATAGTTTTATCACTTGGTCCATAATTACAAAAATTTTAACTACCTCGATGATGGCCCATAATTGGAAATGATCCATAATAGCCACTATCTCCATCGCATTTAGGTTTTTATTATTTATTTTTTATTTTGTTTTTTTAGGGTTTAGGGTTTAGAATTTTTAGGTTTAAGGTTTAGGATTTTTAGGTTTAGGTTTTAGGATTTTTTCTCCCTTTTTACAATTCAAGAAACCCTAAAACAAAACCCTACATATTAAATCCCTAAAGATAAGAAATTACTATTTTTGGATAATTTACCATTTTTAGCCAAAAACAACCCTATTTTTAGTAAGTCACCAAAAAAACTCAAATGGTCCTAAAAATTAAAACCCATCACCATATCACACATACTAAGCCTTCTATAAAATATCAACACCTACTCATGTCTAGAAGTAATTTGTTTTTGGAATTTTCTAAAAAACCACCAAAATCCATTTTTAGGGCACTAGATGAAGGAATTAAGGCTGGAAACAAACCTCAAAAGGTCTTAAAAATGGCAATCTAGACCCCTTTGTGGCCTATCTAGGTCATTTTCCTCCTCATTATCCAACTTCATGTAAAATTTCAAGCCGATCCAACGGTTGGATCAAACGTTATGCCCTCCGAAAGATATGATCCTACCTCAACCTTAGTTGGGCCAAACATTTACTAACAAAAATACCTTAGGAAAACCAAAACAAAGGCCTAACCTTGGTGACATAAAAAATTTCATTTCTCTTGGAGGATGAAATAGGACTTCAAAAGGACCAAAAATTTGCAATAATTGGAAAGAACTCAAATGGGTATTGCAAATTTGAAAAGACCATGGGATACCAAAAATTAAAAAATTTGGGGCACACTCAAGTTCAATTTTGAGAATCCAACACAGGATTCAACTGGGATAGGTGATAAAAAGACTCTTTAAAAATGAATCACATGAGAACTCCAAAATCTCTAGCAGACCACAAGGACTCAAAAACTAAACTAATCACCTAACTTGAAAACCTTATTCACCTGGAAAGAATGCTTTAATCACCTAATAAGGACAACTTAATCACCTAGAAAGAACAAGATTGAAACACATTTTTTTTAGGCTTCTCAAGCCCTTTGTGCAAATTGATACAATTTCAAATGCTAGCCATTGATGGCAATTGAAAATTCTTGTACCATCAAAAGTTTACAATTTGTAAGTATGTTGGCCTACATTATTAAGGATTTGATAGGGACCAAGCCATTTGGGTTTCCACTTCCCCTTATCACCATGCTTTTCATTTTTTGGGTCCCAATACAACACTATATTTGCTCCCTAAAAATGTTTACCCTTAGCTTTCTTATTGAATAATTGCATTTATTTTATGAACCTACTCAAATATCTTCATTAACTCATCCTTTATATCTTCCTGCAACTTCACAATTTGATCGTCTTCTTTACAAGACATTTGGATTATCATGATCCAGAAGAAACAAATATAAATCATGAATCTCCACTTGAGGAGGTAATAGAGCATTCTCACCATATACTAATTCATAAGGATATTTTCCTATGCTTCTTTTGATAGCTATTCTATCAACCCATAAAACAAACTTTAGCTCACTATCCCAACCTCTTTTGTTTCTGCCTAATGCTCTTCTGATTCTTATGAGAAAATTATTATTTGAGGATTCTACTAAACCATTCCCTTAAGAATAGTAATTTATAGAATGATAAAGCTCTAAGTTGTACCTAGCATAAAATTGAATCATATCAAAATAAGTGAAGTAGTTACCATTGTCTGTGACTATCTTCCTTGGAACCCCAAAACTTGTCAATATGTGCTCTTCTAAAAACTTGATGATCACTTCTGTAGTGGATTTCTTGAGAGGTGTTGCTTCAACCCACTTGGTAAAATATTCTATTGATATAATGGTCCACCTATGACCTCCTAAAGAATTGGGGTTAATATCACCTATGAAATCTATTCTCCATTGAGTAAAAGTAACTTCCACAATCACTGGCTTCATGGGCATGGCTGGAAAATTCTTCTTTCCTACAAAAATTTAAGATTTATGACAACTCCTAACAAACTAGTAAAAATCCATAAATAGGGAGGGCTAATAATAACCAGATCTCATGATCTTGTGAGCAGTAGCATTTGGAGCAAAGTGACCCCTACAAAAGCTATAATGATATTCTTTCAACACCTGAGTGATCTCTTTCTCATACAAATAGAGAAGCAACACACCATCTGGATGCCTCCAATACAATATTCCTTCTTGAATGTAATACCTTTGAGCCAATTGCTTGATAGACCTTCTTTTATTTTGGGGTATGTCTCCTAGAAATGACAAGTTCTAAAGTTAAAATATAATGCCATAATACCACCTGCAATCAGAATTATCAACTGCTCTTGCTTATTGCTGCTCATCTACTGCAATAGTGTTATTCATAGCCTCCCCTTATTTTTTAGCTAGATACTTTGCCAATCCCTATTCTCTGACCATATGTACTACTTTGAATTCCATATCATACTGCAACAATCTAGTCATCCACCTTGTAGGACTATCTAAAGGTTCAATCTGAGTGAAAATATCTTTAACAACAATGTAAGGGATTTAGGCTATTACCTTTTTGGATCCAAAAATGCACTTGAAATGATCTAAAGCTCTGATTAATGCATAAACATGTTTTTCAAGCAAAGAAAATTTCAATTGAGCACCCTTCAATCCTGTGCTCATAAAGGCTATAGGTCTTTCATTTTTCTCTTCATATTGTTGAGCTAGAACTACAACAATAGTGTGTTCTGAGGCATATGAGTAGATCTTGAAATCTCTAGAATAATCTGGGTAATTCAATATTGGAGCCTGAGTAATTGCATCTTTGATCTTCTGAAAAGCTATAGTATTTTCCTCTATCTATATTATTTCTCCATTTTTCTTGATCATGTCATTTATTGGCTTGGCAATATGAGCAAAATTAGGATCAAACCTCCTAATAAAGTTAATATTTCCAAAGAATGATCTAACTCCCTTAAGATTCTTAGGAGGGAGAATTTTAGCAATGGCTTCTACTCTTTGTGGATCAATGCTAATCCCATATTTTGAAACAATATGCCCAAGTATTTTACCTTATGTGGCCCCAAACACACATTTTCTAGGATTAAAAGATATGCCAAACTCCTTGCACCTATCAAACACTTGAGTTAGATGTGAAAAATGATCTTCAAGATTTTTGAAAAATCTGTAATGTCATCAAGATATACTACCACTATCTTGAACATCAATCCCTTAAATGCAACATACATTGCTCTCTGAAATGTTGCCCTTGCATTCATCAATCCAAAGGGTATCCTAAGATATTTAAATGTTCCCCATGGTGTAGTGAAAGTTGTTTTATGTCTGTCTTCTAGATTCACTGCAATCTGATTGTAACCTAAAAATCCATCCAATAAAGACATTCTTGATGACCCAACCACTGCTTGAAGAAATTGCTCCATATTTGGAAGTGGATAGTTGTCTTTGAGAGATCTCTTAAATATACACAAATTCTGATCTCACCATTATTTTTTCTAATTGGAACCAGGTTTGCCAACCAAGTAGAAAATCTCACCTTCTTGATTATCTTGGTATCCTATAACTTATGCACTTCTTTCAGCATAATTGGATGCAAAGTGGGATTGAAATTTCCTTTGTTTCTGCCTGAAAGGCTTGGTATATTTTTGAAGGGGTATTATGTGAGTCATTACCTTTGTATTGAAGGTCTTCAGATATTCATAACTCCAAGCAAAAATATCCATGTTCTTTTTCAAAAAATTGATATATTGTTGCTTCTCTTTTCCTAACAAAGCTTTATTAATCCTAACAATCTTGGGCTCTTCCTCTGTTCCGATATTAACTTCATCTACCTCAGATCCCTGAACTGAAGTTTTATATGCTCTATCAAAGTCATCAAAGAAGCTCTCTAAAGACACCAACCCCCTAGGGATCCTGTTGGTCTTTAGTTGTATGAATTATGTAGGCTCTCCAATAACATCCTTTAGTTTTTCTTCATCACTTTCATCACAAATAACATCAAAAAACTCATTTTGCATAGTCATAAAATCATTAATGTGTATATCATCATGAAAAAATTGTAAATATACCACATTATCTGGGATAGATGGCTTATAAAAAGATATGGTTGGGAACCTTTCCATAAACCAAGTGTCTATCTCAAGGTTTTCTACTCAAGAAGCATTAATGGCCAACAGATTAGCATTGTGATTTTGTGCTCTAGGAATAAATTGTAGATCAAAAGCCAAAAATCTATCTATTTCATCCAACATTGTCTTGGGGGGAGGGATCGGGTACCTAAGAAGGGGACATACATCTTATATTGCTTTAATCTAGGGTGCTTTGTTTGATATCTCCCTTTGATTTTTTGAATTATTAGCTCAACATCCCCACTAAATTTGAGGTAATTAATACCCAGTTCCTTGGCTTTACTTAGCCCTAGCAATAAAGCTTCATACTCTACAACATTATTTGTACAAGAAAATTCTAACCTGTATGGTATGCCAAGATAGTTTCCATTGATGTCTCTCAATAGTACTCCAGCTCCTACTCCTGCTTTAGATTTTTCCCCATCAAAGGTCATAGTCCATAACTCAGAAGTCAAAATTCTATTAGTTTCTACATCTACTTTAGCCTTCAATTTTGGATCCATATTCTGAGCATCAGGTACTTCCAACAAGAAAGGAGAATGCTAGATAGAGTAAACCCCCATGTCTTTTTTCTCAACATAATTCATGATATTAACCATATTATCATTAGGATCTCTAAATTCAACTGAATATTTGTTGTTATCTTTTCAATATCATTTTTTCCTTACCCTTCATTGGAATAGTGGCATATGACCAATCCAATTGAATAGTACCACCTAGTTGCTCTACCCAATGCCTAGAGAGTAAGATGGAAAATAAAGGGTCCACATCTACAACTACAACATCCATCACCACTCCTTTCTTAGGATATTGTTCAATATGGACAAGAAGTCTAGTGATAATGCCTACACAAGGTACTCTCCTATTATCCATGATAGAAATAGGAGGGTGCTCTTTCTAAAAATCAATCCTAACTGATCAACTACTTGTTTTGACATTACATTCATGGAAGCACCACTATCAAGCATGCAATTATGAATAACATATTGGTCCCCATAGCCTGATGTATACCTTAGTGATATGTAAAATGGCTTAACTAAATATGGGGCTCTGACTACATTATTCACAAGGCCTATGGGATTTTGAGGTTGTCCTCCTGACTGATCAGTTAATTTGAAGGCTCTACATACCTGATATCGGTACTTTGGAATAGTCATTAATTCTCCAAAAGTGATGTTGACCTTCTGTTTGGAAACCTCTAAACCTAGATCAAACTGATCTTTCTTATCATCAATTCCTTTTCTAGTTTTTTGATTAGCCAAGTCATTTTTTTACTTTTGGATAATCTCCTCTACATCAGGCTCTTCAGGAATCATTTGCAGCTTCATATGATTTACCTTTTTCTATGAAATCACTCATGTAGCTTTCTCCTTTTGTGCAGGCCCTTCATCAAATTTATCCCCCACTATTCTATTCTTGATATTGATAGCATGTATTCTTTCTAAAGACTCAACCTCTTCTATTGTAGGTACAAGATTTCCTTGCTTCATTCTATCAAATCTAGTATTAGCAGGCTCACTTGAGGTTGATGCCTCTCCAAAGACCAATGCTCTTTGCTCAATATTATTGGCACATATGTCCATGTCCCTTTCAAATTCTTGTTCTCTAGTTTCATCCTCCTGAGTCTAGCATACATTAATTCTAATATCTTCATCTTCAATTCAACATTTAAATCAACATTAGAATGCATACTTAGATAAATACCACAATCAACAGGGTTATGTGGTGCATCACAGGTAGAGAAATAAAAGGGATGATCTGATGCTATATTATTTGATGGCATGGGATTTGGAACAGAATCTAGATCTCTCTCTACTTCTTTCTTTTTCCAATTCCCATTCCGATTCCTGTTTCCCTCTTCATTTCCATTGTTATTCTAGTTTCTATTAAAATTCCTTCTGAAAGGAGGCATGTTATCTTCTTGTTGTCTATTATTACCCTATGAAGTTTTTGCACTACTTGTCCTTACCTTTTTCAAGTCTAGCCAACCTGTTATTCAAAGTAGTAAACATCTCACTCAACTGATTAGCTATTTTATTCATAGGATCCTGATCTATTTTCTTAGGGACAGAGAACTCAACCTTCTTGGGCTTCCTTTTAGGTTGATTGGGCTCTAAAGAGTATGCTTTCATCTTACCACTATCAATCATATGTCTCTCTATTTCAATAGCCCTTTCCATACATATATCAATGGTAGTTGCTGCTTGTTATCTCAGCTCATAACTAAAATCTCTAGGGAAAGCATTTTTGTAGAAACAAATGGATTGATCATCATTTGGCCTTAATGCTACTGGAATATTATTTCTGGTCTTAAAGAATATTCTATTGAAATCTTCCACTGATTCATTTTCTTTCTTTTTCATGGTAGCCAATTCTATCAGCAAGGACTATTCATTCTTCCTCTCTCCATATTTCCTAAGGAAAGTGTGCTCTAGCTCTTGAAAATTATTGATAGTACCAGCTCCAAGGTTGTTAAACCATTCTCGAGCATCCTTCTCTAAATTTTGAAAGAAAAATCTAAGGACAACATCTTCATCATCCACCTCAAGACTATCCATGGCATATAGAAAATCCCTAACATGATCTTCACCGGTGACAACATTGTTCCCTTGAAATTTAGGCAAGTACTTATGAGCTTTACTAGGGAGAGGATTTAGATTTGTAGGTAAAACAAAGGCTCTATATCTATTGGTCCTCCACTGATTAACATTAGCATTGGCATTTTTATTGATATTTTGATTTGCATTAGGAGCTTCCATACTCACTACAAGTTGATTCACTATAGGTACTTGGTTTACAGTAGGAGAAGACTGGTTGAAACCAATATTTAGGCTAGAAATAGAAATAGTATGAATTGGAATTGAATATTTTCTATGAGACTTGAAGAATACCTCAGGATTTGGCACTCCAAAAAGCACTTCTTTACCACTTCTTCTAGATGCCAGATCCAACTCCTCCTTTTTTATTTTTAAATTTTTGAGTTCATTCGAAGTCACTAGCATGGATGTGCAAAGAAGGAACAAGATTCTTATACTATGAGAAAAACAAACTCAAAATTGTATTGAGTCTTCCCGACAATGGTGCCAAAAACTATTTGGGGAAATTCCTACACCCTTAATAGATTTGTCATGTTGCAAGACTTCCCTGATCCAATCAACACTATGGATTCTGGTGGATCCACCTCTTTAACTCGAGAAAATATTATCCTAAGACTCTAGACAGACCGAGTAAGGTAAGGAAACCCTAGAGGTGAGCCTACAATATTTCTTATATGCTCATGCTCATCCAGATTGCAAAAAATAAAATAAAACTACAACATAAAATTTGACCAAGCTTCGAAGTAACTCCTAGCTAGTGCTTCAAAAAGTAGACCGGTGCCTTATCCATTGGGAAATTGTAGCTAAACTTAAAATATGGTGAAGAGAGAAGGAGGGAGAAGATAAAACTAAGCCAACCACATTCATTCAAATAATGCAACAAAGGTGATTAAGCATGCTAGTGAAAGAAGATGCCATTTACACATTCAAATGATGTAACATGTAAATAGGACAACAAGCAAAATTACACATAGAACTACTGAAAGGAGGAAGCAGGATTGTATTATCCAATAAATCATTACAATGGGAGTCTGATCAGTGTAATCAGATCTCACTAAGCAAATACAAATGAGTTCTCCATTCAAATGATGCAATAGAGAACTACAACTCTTTGTTCAAATGATGTAACAAAGAGCCTCTTGGCTTTCGATCCTAACCACTAGAACTGATCTCAGTAAATTGGACACCTCCTCAGAAAAACCTACATAATAATGGGGAAGAAAAAGGGGTAACTAGACAAGACACACAAAGGAAAATACAACCGACAAGGATGGGCACTCTGGTATACCTCTTGCAAAATTACTATGCAAAAACTTGATGATGTTTCCTATTGCAACAACTCTCTTAAATAGCTTGATCACTTGGTCCATAATTGCAAAAATTGTAACTACCTCGATGATGGCCCATAATTGGAAATGATCCATAATAGCCACTATCTCCATCACCTTTAGGTTTTTATTTTTTTTTTTTTTTTAGGGTTTAGGGTTTTAGGTTTAGGTTTAGGGTTTTAGGTTTAGGGTTTAGGTTTTCCCCCTTTTTACAATGCGAGAAACCCTAAAACAAAACCCTACATCTTAAAGCCCTAAAGATAAGAAATTACTATTTTTGGAAAATTTACCATTTTTAGCCAAAAACAACCCTATTTTTAGTAAGTCACCAAAAAACTTGGATGGCCCTAAAAATTAATACCCATCATTGTATCACCCATATTAAGCCTTCTATAAAATCTCAACACCTACCCATGTCTAAAAGTAATTATTTTTGAATTTTCTAAAAAACCACTAAAATCCATTTTTGGGGCACTAGATGAAGGAATTAAGGCTCAAAAATCTAAAAAGCTAAAATGGAATCTAGCCCTTTTGCTAGCCACATTTTCCTCCTCATTATCTATATCCCTATAAAATTTCAAGTCGATCCAATGGTCGGATCAAAA
Source organism: Wollemia nobilis (assembly GCA_028583015.1). Taxonomy (NCBI): domain Eukaryota; kingdom Viridiplantae; phylum Streptophyta; class Pinopsida; order Araucariales; family Araucariaceae; genus Wollemia; species Wollemia nobilis. The sequence goes on along the minus strand of JAQPPZ010017206.1, from coordinate 2,757,523 downwards.
GTTATGCCCTCTAGAAGATAGGCTCCTGCATCAACCTTAGTTAGGCCAAACATTTACTGACAAAAAGACCTTAGGAAAACCAAAAAAAGGCCTGACCTTGGTGACATAAAAACTTTCATTGCTCTTGGAGGGTGAAATAGGACTTCAAAAGGACCAAAAATTTGCAATAATTGGAAAGGACTCAAGGGGGTATTGCAAATTTGAAAAGACCATAGGACACCAAAAATTCAAAAATTTGGGGTAAACTCAAGTTGGATTTTGAGGATCCAACATAGGCTCTGACTGGGATAGGTGATGAAAAGACTCTTTAATAATGAATCACCTGAGAACTCTAGAATCTCCAATAGACCACAAGGACTCAAAAACTAAACTAATCACCTAAAAACCTTAATCATAAAAGAACACCTTAATCACCTAAAAAGAACACCTTAATCACCTAAAAAGGACACCTTAATCACCTAGAAAGAACAATACTGAAACACATTTTTTTTTAGGCTTCTCAAGCCCTCTGTGCAGAATGATACAATTTCAAATGTTGGCCATTGATAGGAATTGAAAATTTTGTACCATCTAGAGTTTGCAATTTGTAAGTATGTTGGCCTACATTCTAAAGGATTTGATAGGGACCAAGCCATTTGGGTTCCCACTTCCCCTTCTCACCATGCTTTTCATTTTTGGGGTCCTAGTACAACACTATATCTCCTCCTTAAAAAGGTTTACCCTTGGCTTTCTTATTGAACAACTACATTATTTTGTGAGCTTGCTCAATTATCTTCATTAATGCATCCTTTCTATCTTCTTGCAACTTCACAATTTGATCAAGTCTTCTCTGCAAGACATTTGGATTATCATGATCTAGAAGAAGCAAAGATAAAGCATGACTCTCCACTTGAGGAGGTAATAGAGCATTCTCACCATATACTAGTTCATAAGGAGATTTTCTTGTGCTTCTTTTGATAGATATTCTATCAGCCCATAAAGCAAACTTTAGCTCACTATCCCAACTTCTTTTGTTTCTACCTAATGCTCTTCTGATTCTTGTGATCAAATTCTTATTTGAGGATTCTACTAAACCATTCCCTTGAGGATAGTAATTTGTAGAATGAGAAAGCTCTATGTTGTACCTAGCACAAAATTCAATCATCTCAAAATAAGTGAAGTAGTTACCATTGTCTATGACTATCTTCCTTGGAACCCCAAATCTTGTCAATATGTGCTCTTCTAAAAACTTGATGACCACTTCTGTAGTGGATTTCTTGAGAGGTGCTGCTTCTACCCACTTGGTAAAATAGTCTGTTGCTGTAATGATCCACCTATGACCTCTAGAAGAATTGGGGTTAATCTCACCTATGAGATCTATTCCCCATTGAGTAAAAGGAGCTTCCACAATCACTAGCTTCAGGGGCATGGCTAGAAAATTCTTCTTTCCTACAAAAATTTGATAGTTATGACAACTCCTAACAAACTGGTAAACATCCTTAAATAGGGAGGGCCAATAATAACCAGCTCTCATGATCTTGTGAGCAGTAGCATTTGGAGCAAAGTGACCCCCACAAAATCTAGAATGATATTCTTTCAGCACTTGAGTGACCTCTTTCTCAAACAAATAGAGAAGCAACACACCATCTGGATGCCTCCAATACAGTCTTCCTTCTTGAATGTAATACCTTTGAGCCAATTGCTTGATAGACCTTCTTTTTTTGGGGTATGTCTCCTAGAAATGATAAGTTTTGAAGGTAAAATATAATGCCATCATACCACCTACAATCAAAATTATCAATTGCTCTTGCTTCTTGTTGCTCATCTACTACAATAGTGTTATTCATAGCCTCCCCTTCTTTGTTAGCTAGATACTTTGCCAATCCCTATCCTCTGACAATCTGTACTACTTTGAATTCCACATCATACTACAATAATTTAGCCATCCACCTTGTAGGACTACCTAAAGGTTCAGTTTGAGTGAAAATATCTTTAACAACAATGTAAGGGATATAGGCTATTACCTTGTTGGATCCAAAAATACACTTGAAATGATCTAATGCTCTGATTAATGCATAAGCTTATTTTTCTAGCAAAGAATATTTTAATTTAGCACCCTTCAATCTTGTACTCATAAAGGCTATAGGCCTTTCATTTTTCTCTTCATCTTGTTGAGCTAGAACTACAACAATAGTGTGTTCTAAGGCATATGAGTAGATCTTGAAATCTCTAGAATAATCTGGGCAATTCAATATTGGAGCTTGAGTAATTGCATCTTTGATCTTCTGAAAAGCTATAGTATTTTCCTCTATCCATCTTATTTCTCCATTTTTCTTGATCATGTCATTTATTGGCTTGGCAATCTGAGAAAAATTAGGGATAAACCTCCTAATAAAGTTAATATTTCCAAAGAATGATCTAACTCCCTTAATATTCTTAGGAGGGGAATTTTAGCAATGGCTTCTACTCTTTGTGGATCAATGCTAATCCCATATTTTGAAACAATATGCCCAAGCAGTTTACCTTGTGTGGCCCCAAACACACATTTTCTAGGATTCAAAGATATGCCAAACTCCTTGCACCTATCAAACACTTGAGTTAGATGTGCAAAATGATCTTCAAGATTTTTGAAAAAATTGTAATGTCATCAAGATATACTACCACTATCTTGAACATCAATCCCTTAAATGCAACATCCATTGCTCTCTAAAATGTTGCCCCTACATTCATCAATCCAAAGGGTATCCTAAGATATTCAAATGTTCCCCATGGTGTAGTGAAAGTTGTTTTGTGTCTATCTTCTGGATTCACTACAATCTGATTGTAACCTGAAAATCCATCCAATAAAGATATTCTTGATGACCCAACCACTACTTGAAGCAATTGCTCCATATTTGGAAGTGGATAGTTGTCTTTGAGAGAGCTCTTATTCAGATTCCTAAAATCTACACAAAGCTTGATCTCACCATTCTTTTTTCTAACTAGAACCAGGTTTTCCAACCAAGTAGAAAATCTCACCTTCCTGATTATCTTGGTATCCAGTAACTTCTGCACTTCTTTCTACATAATTGGATGCAAAGTGGGATTGAACTTCCTTTGTTTCTACCTAAAAGGCTTGGTATCTTTCTGAAGGGGTATTATGTGAGTCATTACCTTTGTATTGAAGGTCTTCAGATCTTCATAACTCCAAGCAAAAATATCCATGTTATTTTTCAAAAATTTGATATATTGTTGCTTCTCTTTTCTTGATAGAGCTTTATTGATCCTAACAATCTTGGGCTCTTCCTCTATTCTGATATTAACTTCATCTACCTCAGATTCTTGAACCAAAGTTTTATATGCTCTATCAAAGTCATCAAATAAGCTCTCTAAAGATACCAACCCCTAGGGATCCTATTGGTCTTTAGTTGTATGACTTCTGTAGGCTCTCCAATAACATCCTTCAATTTTTCTTCATCACTTTCATCACAAATAACATCAAAAAATTCATTTTTCATAGTCATAAAATCATTAATGTGTATATCATCATGAAAAACTTGTAAATATACCACATTATCTGGGATAGATGGCTTATAAATAGATATGGTTGGGAACCTTTCCATAAACCAAGTGTCTATCTCAAGGTTTTCTGCTCTAGAAGCATTAATGGCCAAAATATTAGCATTGTGATTATGTGCTCTAGGAATAAATTGTAGATCAAAAGCCAAGAATCTATCTATTTCATCCAACACTGCCTGCTTATATTGCTTTAATCTAGGGTGCTTTGTTTGATATCTCCCTTTGATCTATTGAATTATTAGCTCAGCATCCCCACTAACTTTGAGGTAATTAATACCCAATTCCTTGGCTTTCCTTAGCCCTAGCAATAAAGCTTCATACTCTACAACATTATTTGTACAAGAAAATTCTAACCTGTATGGTATGCCAAGATAGCTACCATTGATGTCTATCAATAGTACTCCAACTCCTGCTCCTACTTTAGATTTTCCCCATCAAAGGTCATAGTCCATAACTCAGAAGTCAAAATTCTATCAGTTTCTACATCTACTTCAACCTTCAATTTTGGATCCATATTCTCAGCATCAGGTACTTCCAACAAGAAAGGAGAATGCCAGATAGAGTAAACCCCCATGTCTTTTTCCTCAATAGAATTCATGACATTAACCATATTATCATTAGGATCTCTAAATTCAACTGAATACCTATTGAAGGGTTCTCTTTTCAATATCACTTTTTCCTTACCCTACATTGGAATAGTGGCATATGACCAATCCAACTGAATAGTACCACCTAGTTGCTCTACCCAATGCCTAGAGAGTAATATAGAAAATAAAGGGTCCACATCTACAATTGCAACATCCATCACCACTCCTTTCTTAGGATATTTTTCAATATGGACAAGAAGTCTAGTGATAATACCTACACAAGGTACTCTCCTATTATCCATGACAAAAATAGGAGGGTGCTCTTTTTGATAAATCAAGCCTAACTGATCAACTACTTATTTTGACATTACATTCATGGAAGCACCACTATCAAGCATGCAATTATGAATAACATATTGGTCCCCATAGCCTGATGTATACCTTAGTGAGATGTAAAATGGCTTAACTAAATATGGGGCTCTGACTACATTATTCACAAGGCCTATGGGATTTTGAGGTTTTCCTCCTGATTGATCAATTAATTTGAAGGCTCTACATACCTGATATCGATACTTTGGAATAGTCATTAATTCTCCAAAAGTGATGTTGACCTTCTATTTGGCAACCTCTAAACCTAGATCAAACTGATATTTCTTATCATCAATTCCTTTTCTAGTTTTCTGATTAGCCAAGTCATTTTGTTACTTTTGGATAATTTCTTCTACATCAGGCTCTTCAGGAATCATTTGTAACTTCATCTGATTTACCTTTTTCTATGAAATCACTCTTGTAGATTTCTCCTTTTGTGCAAGCCCTTCATCAACTTTTTCCTCCACTATTCTATTCTTGATATTGATAGCATGTATTCTTTCTAAAGACTCAACCTCTTCTGTTGTAGGTACAAGCTTTCCTTGCTTCATTCTATCAAATCTAGTATTAGGAGGCTCACTTGAGGTTGATGCCTCTCCAAATACTAATGCTCTTTGCTCAAGATTATTGGCACATATGTCCATGTCCCTTTCAAATTCTTGTTCTCTGGTTTCATCCTCTTGAGTCTAGCATACATTAATTCTAATATCTTCATCTTCAGATTCAACATTTAAATCAACATTAGAATGCATACTTAGATAAATACCACAATCAATAGGGTTATGTGGTGCATCATAGGTAGAGCAATAAAAGGGATGATATGATGCTATATTATTTTATGGCATGGGATTTGGAATAGAATCTAGATCTCTCTCTACTTCTTTCTTTTTCCAATTTCCATTTTGATTCTTGTTTCCCTCTTCATTTCCATTGTTATTCTAGTTTCTATTAAAATTCCTTCTAAAAGGAGGCCTGTTATCTTCCTGTTATCTATTATTACCCTATGAAGTTTTTGCAATGTTATCCTTACCTTTTTCAAGTCTAGCCAACTTATTATTCAAAGTAGTAAACATCTCACTCAACTGATTAGCTATTTTGTTCATAGGATCCTGATATATTTTCTTAGGGATAGAGAACTCAACCTTCTTGGGCTTCCTTTTAGGTTGATTGGGCTCTAAAGAGTATGCTTTCATATTACCACTATCAATCATATGTCTCTCTATTTCAATAGCCCTTTCCATACATATATCAATGGTAGTTGCTGCTTGTTGTCTCAACTCATAACTAAAATCTCCAGGGAAAGCATTTTTGTAGAAACAAATGGATTGATCATCATTTGGCCTTAATGCTACTAGAATATTATTTCTAGTCTTAAAGAATATTCTATTGAAATATTCCATTGATTCATTTTCTTTCTTTTTCATGGTAGCCAATTCTGTCAGCAAGGACTGTTCATTCTTCCTCTCTCCATATTTCCTAAGGAAAGTGTGCTCTAGCTCTTGAAAATTATTGATAGTACCAGCTCCAAGGTTGTTGAACCATTCTCGAGCATCCTTCTCTAAATTTTGAAAGAATAATCTAAGGATAACATCTTCATCATCCACCTCAAGACTATCCATGGCATATAGAAAATCCCTAACATGATCTTCACCGGTGACAACATTGTTCCCTTGAAATTTAGGCAAGTACTTATGAGCTTTACTAGGGAGAGGATTTAGATTTGTAGGTAAAACAAAGGCTCTATATCTATTGGTCCTCCACTGATTAACATTAGCATTGGCATTTTGATTGACATTTTGATTTGCATTAGGAGCTGCCATACTCACTATAGGTTGATTCACTATAGGTACTTGGTTTATAGTAGGAGAAGACTGATTGAAACCAAGATTTAGGCTAGAAATAAAATGAATTGGAATTGAATATTTTTTATGAGACTTGAAGAATACCTTAAGATTTGGCACTCTAGCAAGCACTTCTTTACCACTTCTTGTAGATGCTAGATCCAACTCCTTTTTTATTTTTAAATTTTTGAGTTCATTCGGAGTCATCAACATAGATGTGCAAAGAAGGAACAAGATCTTCAACAATACTTGGGCCAAGATTGCTCAACTTGATATTCACTCAAATCTCACAAATTTCATTCTAGGAAAGACTATGAGAAAAACAAACTCAAAATTGTATTGAGTCTTCCTCAACAATGATGCCAAAAATTATTGGGGAAATTCTTGCACCCTTAATAGATTTGTCATATTGCAAGACTTCCCTGATCCAATCAGCACTGTGGATTCTGGTGGATCCACCTCTTTAACTCAGGAAAATATTATCCTAAGACTCTAGATAGATCGAGTAAGGTAAGGAAACCCTAGAGGTGAGCCTACAATATTTCTTATATGCTCATGCTCATCCAGATTGCAAAAAATAAAATAAAACTACAACATAAAAGTTGACCAAGCTTCAAAGTAACTCCTAGCTAGTGCTTCAAAAAGTAGATCGATGCCTTATCCATTGGGTAATTGTAGCCAAACTTAAAATATGGTGAAGAGAGAAGGAGGAGAAGATAAAATTGAGCCAACCACATTCATTCAAATAATGCAACAAAGGTGATTAAGCATGCTAGTGAAAGAAGATACCATTTACACATTCAAATGATGTAACATGTAAATAGGACAACAAGAAAAATTACACATAGAACTATTGAAAGGAGGAAGTAGGATTGTATTATCCAATAAATCATTACAATGGGAGTCTGATCAGTGTAATCAGATCTCACTAAGAAAATACAAATGAGTTCTCCATTCAAATGATGTAATAGAGAACTACAACTCTTTGTTCAAATGATGTAACAAAGAGCCTCCTAGCTTTCGATCTTAACCACTAGAATTGATCTCAGTAAATTGGATACCTCCTCAGCAAAAACCTGCATAATAATGGGGAAGAAAAAGGGGTAACTAGACAAGACACACAAAGGAAAATACAACCGACAAGGATGGGCACTCTGGTATACCTCTTGCAAAATTATTATGCAAAAACTTGATGATGTTTCCTATTGTAACAACTCTCTTAAATAGCTTGATCACTTGGTCCATAATTGTGAAAATTGTAACTACCTCGATGATGGCCCATAATTGGAAATGATCCATAATAGCCACTATCTCCATCACCTTTAGGTTTTTTTAGGGTTTAGGGTTTTGAGTTTAGGGTTTAGGGTTTTTAAGTTTAGGTTTTAGGTTTCCCCCTTTTTACAATGTGATAAACCCTAAAACAAAACCCTACATCTTAAAGCCCTAAAGATAAGAAATTACTATTTTTGGAAAATTTACCATTTTTAGCCAAAAATAACCCTATTTTTAGTAAGTCACCAAAAAATCTTGGATGGCCCTAAAAATTAATACACATTATTGTATCACCCATATTAAGCCTTCTATAAAATATCAACACCTACTCATGTCTAGAAGTAATTTGTTTTTGGAATTTTCTAAAAAACCACTAAAATCCATTTTGGGGCACTAGATGAAGGAATTAAGGCTCAAAAAATCTCAAAAGCCTAAAGAATCTATTTTTAGCCATATTTTCCTCCTCATTATCTAGCTCCCTATAAAATTTCAAGTTGATCCAATGGTTGGATCAAAAGTTATGCCCTTCGGAAGATAGGCTCCTACATCAACCTTAGTTAGGCCAAACATTTACTGACAAAAAGACCTTAGGAAAACCAAAACAAAGGCCTAAACTTGGTGACATAAAAACTTTCATTGCTCTTGGAGGGTGAAACAAGACTTCAAAAGGACCAAAAATTTGTAATAATTGGAAAGGACTCAAGTGGGTATTGCAAATTTGAAAAGACCATAGGACACCAAAAATTAAAAATTTGGGGTAAACTCAAGTTGGATTTTGAGGATCCAACATAGGCTCTGACTAGGATAGGTGATGAAAAGACTCTTTAACAATGAATCACCTGAGAACTCTAGAATCTCTAATAGACCACAAGGACTCAAAAACTAAACTAATCACCTAAAAGAACACCTTAATCACCTAGAAAGAACACCTTAATCACCTAAAAATGACACCTTAATCACCTAGAAATAACAAGACTGAAACACACATTTTTTTTAGGCTTCTCAAGCCCTCTGTGCAGAATGATACAATTTCAAATGTTGGCCATTGATAGGAATTGAAAATTTTGTACCATCTAGAGTTTGCAATTTGTAAGTATGTTGGCCTACATTCTGAAGGATTTGATAGGGGCCAAGCCATTTGGGTTCCCACTTCCCCTTCTCACCATGCTTTTCATTTTTGGGGTCCCAGTACAACACTATATCTCCTCCCTAAAAAGGTTTACCCTTGGCTTTCTTATTGAACAACTGCATTGTTTTGTGAGCCTGCTCAACTATCTTCATTAATGCATCCTTTCTATCTTCCTGCAACTTCACAATTTGATCAAGTCTTCTCTGCAAGACATTTGGATTATCATGATCTAGAAGAAGCAAAGATAAAGCATGACTCTCCACTTGAGGAGGTAATAGAGCATTCTCACCATATACTAGTTCATAAGGAGATTTTCTTGTGCTTCTTTTGATAGATATTCTATCAGCCCATAAAGCAAACTTTAGCTCACTATCCCAACTTCTTTTTTTTCTACCTAATGCTCTTCTGATTCTTGTGATCAAATTCTTATTTGAGGATTCTGCTAAACCATTCCCTTGAGGATAGTAATTTGTAGAATGAGAAAGCTCTATGTTGTACCTAGCATAAAATTGAATCATCTCAAAATAAGTGAAGTAGTTACCATTGTCTATGACTATCTTCCTTGGAACCCCAAATCTTGTCAATATGTGCTCTTCTAAAAACTTGATGACCACTTCTGTAGTGGATTTCTTGAGAGGTGTTACTTCTACCCACTTGGTAAAATAGTCTATTGTTGTAATGATCCACCTATGACCTCTAGAAGAATTGGGGTTAATCTCACCTATGAGATCTATTCCCCATTGAGTAAAAGGAGCTTCCACAATCACTGGCTTCAGGGGCATGGCTAGAAAATTCTTCTTTCCTACAAAAATTTGATAGTTATGACAACTCCTAACAAACTAGTAAACATCCTTAAATAGGGAGGGCCAATAATAACCAACTCTCATGATCTTGTGAGTAGTAGCATTTGGAGCAAAGTGACCCCCACAAAATCTAGAATGATATTCTTTCAACACTTGAGTGATCTCTTTCTCATACAAATAGAGAAGCAACACACCATCTGGATACCTCCAATACAATCTTCCTTCTTGAATGTAATACCTTTGAGCCAATTTCTTGATAGACCTTATTTTGTTTTGGGGTATGTCTCTTGGAAATGATAAGTTTTGAAGGTAAAATATAATGCCATCATACCACCTACAATCAAAATTATCAATTGCTCTTGCTTCTTGCTGCTCATCTACTACAATAGTGTTATTCATAGCCTCCCCTTCTTTGTTAGCTAGATACTTTGCCAATCCCTATCCTCTGACCATATGTACTACTTTGAATTCCACATCATACTACAACAATTTAGCCATCCACCTTGTAGGACTACCTAAAGGTTCAGTCTGAGTGAAAATATCTTTAACAACAATGTAAGGGATACATGCTATTACCTTGTTGGATCCAAAAATGCACTTGAAATGATCTAAAGCTCTGATTAATGCATAAGCTTATTTTTCTAGCAAAGAAAATTTCAATTGAGCACCCTTCAATCTTGTGCTCATAAAGGCTATAGGCCTTTCATTTTTCTCTTCATCTTGCTGAGCTAGAACTACAGCAATAGTGTGTTCTGAGGCATATGAGTAGATCTTGAAATCTCTAGAATAATCTGGGTAATTCAATACTGGAGCTTGAGTAATTGCATCTTTGATCTTCTGAAAAGCTGTAGTATTTTCCTCTATCCATATTATTTCTCCATTTTTCTTGATCATGTCATTTATTGGCTTGGCAATCTGAGCAAAATCAGGGACAAACCTCCTAATAAAGTTAATATTTCCAAATAATGATCTAACTCCCTTAAGATTCTTAGGAGGGGGAATTTTAGCAATGGCTTCTACTCTTTGTGGATCAATGCTAATCCCATATTTTGAAACAATATGCCCAATAAGTTTACCTTGTGTGGCCCCAAACACATATTTTCTAGGATTCAAAGATATGCCAAACTCCTTGCACCTATCAAACACTTGAGTTAGATGTGCAAAATGATCTTCAAGATTTTTTGAAAAAACTGTAATGTCATCAAGATATACTACCACTATCTTGAACATCAATCCCTTAAATGCAACATCCATTGCTCTCTAAAATGTTGCCCCTGCATTCATCAATCCAAAGGGCATCCTAAGATATTCAAATGTTCCCCATGGTGTAGTGAAAGTTGTTTTGTGTCTATCTTCTAGATTCACTGCAATCTGATTGTAACCTGAAAAGCCATCCAATAAAGACATTCTTGATGACCCAACCATTGCTTGAAGCAATTGCTCCATATTTGGAAGTGGATAGTTGTCTTTGAGAGAGCTCTTATTCAGATTCCTAAAATCTACACAAATCCTGATCTCACCATTCTTTTTTCTAACTGGAACCAGGTTTGCCAACCAAGTAGAAAATCTCACCTTCTTGATTATCTTGGTATCCAATAACTTCTGCACTTCTTTCTGCATAATTGGATGCAAAGTGGGATTGAACTTCCTTTGTTTCTACCTGAAAGGCTTGGTATCTTTCTGAAGGGGTATTATGTGAGTCATTACCTTTGTATTGAAGGTCTTCAGATCTTCATAACTCCAAGCAAAAATATCCATGTTCTTTTTCAAAAATTTGATATATTGTTGCTTCTCTTTTCCTGACAAAGCTTTATTGATCCTAACAATCTTGGGCTCTTCCTCTGTTCCGATATTAACTTCATCTACCTCAGATTCCTGAACCAAAGTTTTATATGCTCTATCAAAGTCATCAAACAAGCTCTCTAAAGACACCAACCCCCTAGGGATCCTATTGGTCTTTAGTTGTATGACTTTTGTAGGCTCTCCAATAACATCCTTCAGTTTTTCTTCATCACTTTCATCACAAATAACATCAAAAAACTCATTTTGCATAGTCATAAAATCATTAATGTGTATATCATCATGAAAAACTTGTAAATATACCACATTATCTAGGATAGATGGCTTATAAATAGATATGGTTGGGAACCTTTCCATAAACCAAGTGTCTATCTCAAGGTTTTTTGCTCCAGAAGCATTAATGGCCAATAGATTAGCATTGTGATTATGTGCTCTAGGAATAAATTGTAGATCAAAAGCCAAAAATCTATCTATTTCATCCAACACTACTTGCTTATATTGCTTTAATCTAGGGTGCTTTGTTTGATATCTCCCTTTTATCTGTTGAATTATTAGCTCAACATCCCCACTAAATTTGAGGTAATTAATACCTAGTTCCTTGGCTTTCCTTAGCCCTAGCAATAAAGCTTCATACTCTACAACATTATTTGTACAAGAAAATTCTAACCTGTATGGTATGCCAAGATAGCTACCATTGATGTCTATCAATAGTACTCTAGCTCCTGCTCCTACTTTAGATTTTGCCCCATCAAAGGTCATAGTCCATAACTCAGAAGTCAAAATTCTATCAGTTTCTGCATCTGCTTCAGCCTTCAATTTTGGATCCATATTCTGAGCATCAAGTACTTCCAACAAGAAAGGAGAATGCCAGATAGAGTAAACCCCCATGTCTTTTTCCTCAACAGAATTCATGACATTAACCATATTATCATTAGGATCTCTAAATTCAACTGAATACCTATTGAAGGGTTCTCTTTTCAATATCACTTTTTCCTTACCCTACATTGGAATAGTGGCATATGACCAATCCAACTGAATAGTACCACCTAGTTGCTCTGCCCAATGCCTAGAGAGTAAGATGGAAAATAAAGGGTCCACATCTACAATTGCAACATCCATCACCACTCCTTTCTTAGGATATTGTTCAAGATGGACAAGAAGTCCAGTGATAATGCCTACACAAGGTACTCTCCTGTTATCCATGATAGAAATAGGAGGGTGCTCTTTTTGACAAATCAAGCCTAACTGATCAGCTACTTGTTTTGACATTACATTCATGGAAGCACCACTATCAAGCATGCAATTATGAATAACATATTGGTCCCCATAGCCTGATGTATACCTTAGTGAGATGTAAAATGGCTTAACTAAATATGGGGCTCTAATTGCATTATTCACAAGGCCTATGGGATTTTGAGGTTGTCCTCCTGATTGATCAATTAATTTGAAGGCTCTACATACCTGATACCGGTACTTTGGAATAGTCATTAATTCTCCAAAAGTGATGCTGACCTTCTATTTGGCAACCTCTAAACCCAGATCAAAATGATATTTCTTATCATCAATTCCTTTTCTAGTTTTCTAATTAGCCAAGTCATTTTGTTGCTTTTGGATAATCTCCTCTACATCAGGCTCTTTAGGAATCATTTGTAGCTTCATCTGATTTACCTTTTTCTGTGAAATCACTCCTATAGATTTCTCCTTTTGTGCAAGCCCTTCATCAACTTTGTCCTCCACTATTCTATTCCTGAGATTGATAGCATGTATTCTTTCTAAAGACTCAACCTCTTCTGTTGTAGGTACAAGCTTTCCTTGCTTCATTCTATCAAATCTAGTATTAGCAGGCTCACTTGAGGTTGATGCCTCTCCAAAGACCAATGCTCTTTTCTCAATATTATTGGCACATATGTCCATGTCCCTTTCAAATTCTTGTTCTCTGGTTTCATCCTCTTGAGTCCAACATACATTAATTCTAATATCTTCATCTTTAGATTCAACATTTAAATCAACATTAGAATGCATACTTAGATAAATACCATAATCAACAAGGTTATGTGGTGCATCACAGGTAGAGAAATAAAAGGGATGATCTGATGCTATATTATTTTATGGCATAGGATTTAGAATAGAATCTAGATCTCTCTCTACTTCTTTCTTTTTCCAATTTCCATTTTGATTCCTGTTTCCCTCTTCATTTCCATTGTTATTCTAATTTCTATTAAAATTCCTTCTAAAAGGAGGCATGTTATCTTCCTGCTATCTATTATTACCCTATGAATTTTTTGCACTATTTTCCTTACCTTTTTCAAGTCTAGCCAACCTATTATTCAAAGTAGTAAACATCTCACTCAACTGATTAGCTATTTTGTTCATAGGATCCTGATCTATTTTCTTAGGGATAGAGAACTCAACCTTCTTGGGTTTCCTTTCAGTTTGATTAGGCTCTAAAGAGTATGCTTTCATCTTACCACTATCAATCATATGTCTCTCTATTTCAATAGCCCTTTCCATACATATATCAATGGTAGCTGCTACTTGTTGTCTCATCTCATAACTAAAATCTCTAGGGAAAGCATTTTTGTAGAAACAAATGGATTGATCATCATTTGGCCTTAATGCTATTGGAATCTTATTTCTAGTCTTAAAGAATCTTCTATTGAAATCTTCCACTGATTCATTTTATTTCTTTTTCATGGTAGCCAATTATGTCAGCAAGGACTGTTCATTCTTCCTCTCTCCATATTTCCTAAGGAAAGTGTGCTCTAGCTCTTGAAAATTATTGATAGTACCAGCTCCAAGGTTGTTGAACCATTCTCGAGCATCCTTCTCTAAAGTTTGAAATAACAATCTAAGGACAACATCTTCATCATCCACCTCAAGACTATCCATGGCATACATAAAATCCCTAATATGATCTTCACCGATGACAACATTGTTCCCTTGAAATTTAGGCAAGTACTTATGAGCTTTACTAGGGAGAGGATTTAGATTTGTAGGTAAAACAAAGGCTCTATATCTATTGGTCCTCCACTGATTAACATTAGAATTGGTATTTTTATTGACATTTTGATTTACATTGACATTTTTATTTGCATTAGGAGCTACCATACTCACTACAAGTTGATTCACTATAGGTACTTGGTTTACAGTAGGAGAAGACTAGTTGAAACCAAGATTCAGGCTAGAAATAGAAATAGTATGAATTGGAATTGAAGATTTTCTATGAGACTTGAAGAATACCTCAAGATTTGGCACTCCAGCAAGCACTTCTTTACCACTTCTTGTAGATGCTAGATCCAGCTCCTCCTTTTTTTATTTTTAAATTTATGAGTTCATTCAGAGTCGCCAGCATAGATGTGCAAAGAAAGAACAAGATCTTCAACAATACTTGGGCCAAGATTGCTCAGCCTGATATTCACTCAAATCTCACAAATTTCATTCCAGGAAAGACTATGAGAAAAACAAACTCAAAATTGTATTGAGTCTTCCTCAACAATGGTACCAAAAACTATTGGGGAAATTCCTGCACCCTTAATAGATTTGTCACACTGCAAGACTTCCATGATCCAATCAGCACTATGGATTCTGGTGGATCCACCTCTTTAACTCAAGAAAATATTATCCTAAGACTCTAGACATACTGAGTAAGGTAAGGAAACCCTAGAGGTGAGCCTACAATATTTCTTATATGCTCATGCTCATCCAGATTGTAAAAAATAAAATAAAACTGTAACATAAAAGTTGACCAAGATTTGAAGTAACCTCCACTAGTGTTTAAAATGTAGAGATCCTTATCCATTGGGAAATTGTAGCCAAACTTAAAATATGGTGAAGAGAGGAGGAAGAAGATAAAACTGAGCCAACCACATTCATTCAAATAATGTAACAAAGGTGATTAAGCATGTCAGTGAAAGAAGATGCCATTTACACATTCAAATGATGTAACATGTAAATAGGAAAATAAAAAAATTACATATAGAATTATTGAAAGGAGGAAGCATGATTGTATTATCCAATAAATCATTACAATGGGAGTCTTATCAGTGTAATCATATCTCACTAAGCAAATACAAATGAGTTCTCCATTCAAATGATGCAATAGAGAACTACAACTCTTTGTTCAAATGATGTAACAAAGAGCCTCCTGGATTTTGATCCTAACCATTGGAAATGATCTCAGTAAATTGGATACCTCCTCAACAAAAACCTACACAATAATGGGGAAGAAAAAGGGGTAACTAGACAAGACACACAAAGGAAAATACAACTGACAAGGATGGGCACTCTAGTATACCTCTTGCAAAATTACTATGCAAAAACTTGATGATGTTTCTTATTGCAACAACTCTCTTAAATAGTTTGATCACTTGGTCCATAATTGCAAAAATTGTAACTACCTCGATGATGGCCCATAATTGGAAATGATCCATAATAGCCACTATCTCCATCACCTTTAGGTTTTTATTTTTTATTTTTTAGGGTTTAGGGTTTTGAGTTTAGGGTTTAGGGTTTTGAGTTTAGGGTTTAGGGTTTTTAGGTTTAGGGTTTAGGGTTTTCCCCCCTTTTTACAATGTGAGAAACCCTAAAAAAAAACCCTACATCTTAAAGCCCTAAAGATAAGAAATTACTATTTTTGGAAAATTTGCCATTTTCAGCCAAAAACAACCCTATTTTTAGTAAGTCACCAAAAAAGCTCAGATGGCCCTAAAAATTAAAACCCATCACCGTATCACCCATATTAAGCCTTCTATAAAATATCAACACCTACCCATGTCTAGAAGTAATTCATTTTTTGGACTTTTCTAAAAAACCACTAAAATCCATTTTTGGGGCACTAGATGAAGGAATTAAGGCTCGAAAAAACCTAAAAATGGCAATCTAGGTCCCTTTTTGGCATCAAACACACATTTTCTAGGAATTCAAATATATGCCAAACTCCTTCCACCTGTCAAACACTTGAGTTAGATGTGCAAAATGATCTTCAGTAATTTTTAAAAAAACTTTAATATCATCAAGATATACTACCACTATCTTGAACATCAATCCCTTAAATGCAACATCCATTGCTCTCTGAAATGTTGCCCCTGCATTCATCAATCCAAATGGCATTGTAATATATTCAAATTTTCCCCATGGTGTAGTGAAATTTACTTTGTGTTTGTCTTCTGGATTCACTGCAATCTAATTGTAACCTGAAAAGCCATACAATAAAGACATTCTTGATGACCCGACCATTGCTTGAAGAAATTACCCCATATTTGGAAGTGGATAGTTGTATTTGAGAGATATCTTATTCATATTCTAAAATCTACACAAATCCTTATCTCACAATTCTTTTTTCTAACTAGAACCAGGTTTTTCAATCAAGTAGAAAATCTCATCTTCCTAATTATCTTGGTATCCAGTAACTTCTGCACTTTTTCTGCATAATTGGATGCAAATTGGGTTTGAATATCCTTTGTTTCTACATAAAAGGTTTGGTATACTTCTAAAGGGGTATTATGTGATTCATTACCTTTGTATTGAAGGTCTTCAAATTCTTCATAACTCCAAGAAAAATTATCCATGTTCTTTTTCAAAAATTTGATATATTGTTGCTTCTCTTTTTCTGTCAGAGCTTAATTGATCCAAACAATCTTGGGCTCTTCCTTTGTTTTGATATTAACTTCATCCACCTCAGATTCCTAAACCAAAATTCTATATGCTCTATCAAAGTCATCAAAAAATCTCTCTAAAGACACCAACCCCCTAGGGATCCTATTGGTCTTTAGTTGTATGACTTATGTAGGCTCTCCAATAACATCCTTCAATTTTTCTTCATCACAAATAACATCAAAAAATTTATTTTGTAAAGTCATAAAATTATTAATGTGTATATCATCATGAAAAACTTGTAAATATACCACATTATCTGGGATAGATGGCTTATAAATATATATGGTTGGGAACCTTTCCATAAACCAAGTGCCTATCTCAATGTTTTCTACTCCAGAAGCATTAATGGCCAACATATTAGCATTGTGATTCTGTGCTCTAGGAATAAATTGTAGATCAAAATCCAAAAATCTATCTATTTCATCCAATATTTTCTGTTTATATTGCTTTAATCTAGGATGCTTTTTTTTATATCTACCTTTGATCTGTTGAATTATTAGCTCAGTATTCCCACTAGCTTTGAGGTAATTAATACTTAGTTCCTTGGATTGCCTTAGCCCTAGCAATAAAGCTTCATACTCTACAACATTATTTGTAAAAGAAAATTCTAACTTGTATGGTATGCCAGGATAGCTACCATTGATGTATCTCAACAGTGTTCCAGCTCCTACTTCTGATTTAGATTTTACCCCATCAAAGGTCATAGTCCATAAATCAAAAGTCAAAATTCTATCAGTTTCTACATCTACTTCAGACTTTAGTTTTGGATCCATATTTTGAGCATCAGGTACTTCAAAAAAGAAAGGAGAATGCCAGATAGAGTAAACCCCCATATCTTTTTAATCAAAAAAATTCATGACATTAACCATATTATCATTAGGATCTCTAAATTCAACTGAATACGTGTTGAAGGGTTCTATTTTCAATATCACTTTTTCTTACTCTGCATTGGAATAGTGGCATATGATCAATCCAACTTAATAGTACCACCTAGTTGCTCTACCCAATGCCTAGAGAGTAAATATGGACAAGAAGTCCAGTGATAATACCTACACAATGTACTCTCCTATTATCCATGATAGAAATAGGAGGGTGCTATTTTTAATAAATCAAGCCTAACTGATCAACTACTTGTTTTGACATTATATTCATGGAAGAACCAATATCAAGCATGCAGTTATGAATAACATATTGGTCCCCATAACCTGATGTATACCTTAGTGAGATGTAAAATGGTTTAATTGAATATGGGGCTCTGACTATATTATTCACAAGGCCTATGGGATTTTGAGGTTGTCCTCCGGACTGATCAGTTAATTTGAAGGCTCTACATACTTGATACTAGTATTTTAGAATAGTCATTAGTTCTCCAAAATTGATTCTGACCTTCTATTTGGTAACCTCTAAACCCAGATCAAACTAATATTTCTTATCATCAATTACTTTTCTAGTTTTTTGATTAGCCAAGTCATTTTATTGCTTTTGGATAATATCCTCTACATCTGGTTCTTCAAGATTCATTTACAGCTTCATATGATTTACCTTTTTCTATGAAATCACTCTTGTAGATTTCTCTTTTTTTGCATGCCCTTCATAATTTTTTTCCCCCACTATTCTATTCCTAAGATTGTTAGCATGTATTATTTATAAAGACTCAACCTCTTCTGTTGTAGGTACAAGCTTTCCTTTCTTTATTCTATCAAATCTAGTATTAGCAAGCTCACTTGAGGTTGATGCCTCTCCAAATACCAATGCTCTTTACTCAAGATTATTGGCACATATGTCCATATCCCTTTCAAATTCCTATTCTCTGGTTTCATCCTCTTGAGTCCAACATACATTAATTCTAATATCTTCATCTATAGATTCAACATTTAAATCAACATTAGAATGCACACTTAGATAAATACCACAATCAATAGGGTTATGTGGTGCATCATAGGTAAAGCAATAAAAGGGATGATCTGATGCTATATTATTTGATGGCATGGGATCTGGAATAGAATCTAGATCTCTCTCTACTTCTTTCTTTTTCCAATTGCCATTCTGATTCCTTTTTCCTTCTTCATTTCCATTGTTATTTCTATTTATATTAAAATTCCTTCTAAAAGGAGGTTTGTTATCTTTTTGTTGTCTATTATTACCCTTGTGAATTTTGTGCACTACTATCCTTACCTTTTTAAATTCTAGCCAACCTATTATTCAAAGTAGTAAACATCTCACTCAATTCATTAGCTATTTTATTCATAGGATCCTGATCTATTTTCTTAGGGACAAAGAAATCAACCTTTTTGGGATTCCTTTTAGGTTGATTGGTCTCTAAAGAGTATGCTTTCATCTTACCACTATCAATCATATATCTCTCTATTTCAATAGCCCTTTCCATACATATATCAATGGTAGCTTCTACTTGTTGTCTCAGCTCATAACTAAAATATCTAAGGAAAGCACTTTTATAGAAACAAATGGACTGATCATCATCTGGCCTTAATGCTACTGGAATCTTATTTCTTGTCTTAAATAATATTCTATTGAAATCTTCCACTAATTCATTTTCTTTCTTTTTCATGGTAGCCAATTCTATCAGCAAGGACTCTTCATTCTTCCTCTCTCCATATTTCCTAAGGAAAGTGTGCTCTAGCTCTTGAAAATTATTAATAATAGCAACTCCAAGGCTATTTAACCATTCTCAAGCATCCTTCTCAAAATTTTGAAATAAAAATCTAAGGACAACATCTTCATCATCTACCTCAATACTATCCATGGCATATAGAAAATCCCTAACATGATCTTCATTGGTGACCACATTGTTTCCTTGAAATCTAGGTAAGTACTTATGAGCTTTACTATGGAGAGGATTTAGATTTACAGGTAAAATAAGGGCTCTATATCCATTGGTACTCCACTAATTAACATTAGCATTGGCATTTTTATTGACATTTTGATTTGCATTATAAGTTTCCATACTCACTACAAGTTGATTCACTATAGGTACTTGGTTTACAGTAGGAGAATACTGGTTGAAACAAATATTTAGGCTAGAAACTATAGTATGAATTGGAATTGAATATTTTGTGAGACTTGAAGAATACCTCAGGATTTGGCACTCTAGCAAGCACTTCTTTAACACTTCTTCTTGTAGACACCATATCCAGTTCCTCCTTTTTTTATTTTTTTATTTCTAAGTTCATTCGAAGTTGCCAGCACGGATGTGTAAAGAAGGAACAAGATCTTCAACAATACTTGGGCCAAGATTGCTTAACGTGATATTCACTCAATTATTGCAAATTTAATTCCACAAAATACAATGAGAACAAAAAATCAAAATTGTATTGAGTATTCCCCGACAACGATACCAAAAACTGTTGGAGGAAATTCTTGCACCCTTAATAGATTTTTCATGCTGCAAAACTTCCCTAATCCAATCAGCATTGTGGATTCTGGTGGATCCACCTCTTTAACTCAGGAAAAATATTATCCTAAGACTCTAGACAAACCAAGTAAGGTAAGGAAACCCTAGAGGTGAGCCTACAATATTTTTTATATGCTCATGCTCATCCAAATTGAAAAAAAAATAAAATAAAACTACAACATAAAAGTTGACCAAGCTTTGAAGTAACTCCTAGCTAGTGCTTCAAAAAGTAGATCGATGCCTTATCCATTGGGAAATTGTAGCCAAACTTAAAATATGGTGAAGAGATAATAAGGGAGAATATAAAACTGAGCCAACCACATTCATTAAAATAATTCAACAAAGGTGATAAGCATGCCAATGAAAGAAGACACCATTTACACATTCAAATGATGTAACATATAAATAGGACAAGTAAATCTGCACATAAAACCACTGAAAGGATGAAGCAGGATTGTATTATCCAATAAATCATTATAATGGGAGTTTGATCAGTGTAATAAGATATAACTAAGCAAATACAAATGAGTTCTCCATTCAAATGGTGCAATAGAGAACTACAACTCTTTGTTCAAACGATGTAACAAAGAGCCTCCTAAATTTTGGTCCTAGCCACTAGAACTAATCTCAATAAAATAGACACCTCATTAGCAAAAACCTGCACAATAATGTGGAAGAAAAAGGGGTAACTAGACAAGACACACAAAGGAAAACACAACCGAATAGGATGGGCACTCTGGTATACCTCTTGAAAAATTATTGTGCAAAAACTTGATGATGTTTCCTATTGCAAAAAATCTCTTAAATAGTTTGATCACTTGGTCCGTAATTACAAAAATTGTAACTTCCTCAATGATGTCCCATAATTGAAAATGATCCATAATACCCACTATCGCCATTGCCTTTAGGATTTTATTCTTTATTTTTATTTTATTTTTTTAGGGTTTAGGGTTTTGAGTTTAGGGTTTAGGATTTTGAGTTTAGGGTTTAGGATTTTTAGGTTTAGGGTTTAGGGTTTTCCTCACTTTTTACAATGTGAGAAACCCTAAAATAAAACCCTACATCTTAAAGCCCTAAAGATAAGAAATTACTATTTTTGGAAAATTTACCATTTTTAGCCAAAAACAACCCTATTTTTAGTAAGTCACCAAAAAATCTTAGATGGCCCTAAAAATTAAAACCCATCACCGTATCATCCATATTAAGCCTTCTATAAAATATCAAGACCTACCCATATCTAGAAGTGATTTTTTATTGGACTTTTCTAAAAAGCCACTAAAATCCATTTTTGGGGCACTAGATGAAGGAATTAAGGCTCGAAAAAAACTCAAAAAGGCCTAAAAATGGCAATATAGACCCCATTGTGGCCTAGCTAGGTCATTGTCCTCCTCAATATCCAGTTCCCTATAAAATTTCAAGCTGATCCAACGATCGGATCAAAATTTATGCCCTTCGAAAGATAGGCTCCTACATCAACCTTAGTTAGGCCAAATATTTACTGACAAATAGACCTTAGGAAAACAAAAACAAAGGCCTGAACTTGGTGACATAAATACTTTCATTGCTCTTGGAGGGTGAAACAAGACTTCAAAAGGAACAAAAATTTGTAATAATTAGAAAGAACTCTAATGGGTATTGCAAATTTGAAAAGACCATGGGACACCAAAAATTTAAAAATTTGGGGTAAACTCAAGTTGGATTTTGAGGATCCAACACAGGCTCTCTGGGATAGGTGATGAAAAGAATCTTTAACAATAATCACCTGAGAACTCCAAAATCTCCAGCAGACCACAAGGACTCAAGAATTAAACTAATCACCTAACTTGAACAACTTATTCACCTAGAAAGAACACCTTAATCACCTAAAAAGGACACCTTAATCACCTAGAAAGAACAATACTGAAACACACATTTTTTTTATGCTTCTCAAGCCCTCTGTGTAGAATGATACAATTTCAAATGTTGGCCATTGATAGGAATTGAAAACTCTATACCATCCAACATTTACAATTTGTAAGTATGTTGGCCTACATTCTGAAGGATTTGATAAGGACCAAGCCATTTGGGTTCCCACTTCCTCTTCTCACCATGCTTTTTGTTTTTGGGGTCTCAGTACACCACTATATCTCCTCCCTAAAAAGGTTTACCCTTGGCTTTATTATTGAACAACTGCATTATTTTTTGAGCCTGCTCAACTATCTTCATTAATGCATCCTTTCTATCTTCCTACAACTTCACAATTTGATCAAGTCTTCTTTGCAAGACCTTTGGATTATCATGATCTAGAAGAAGCAAAGATAAAGCTTGACTCTCTACTTAAGGAGGTAATAGAGCATTCTCACCATATACTAGTTCATAAGGATATTTTCCTATGGTTCTTTTTATAGATATTCTACTAGCCCATAAAGCAAAATTTAGCTCACTGTCCCAACTTCTTTTATTTCTGCCTAATGCTCTTCTGATTCTTGTGATCAAATTATTATTTGAGGATTCTACTAAACCATTCTCTTGAGGATAGTAATTTCTAGAATGATAAAGCTCTATGTTTTACCTAGCACAAAATTGAATCATCTCAAAATAAGTGAAGTAGTTACCATTATCTGTGACTATCTTCCTTGGAACCCCAAATCTTTTTAATATGTCATTTTCTAAAAACTTGATGACCACTTCTATAGTGGATTTCTTGAGAGGTGCTACTTCTACCCACTTGGTAAAATAGTCTATTACTATAATGATCCACCTATGACCTCCAAAATAATTTGGGTTAATATCACCTATGAGATCTATTCCCCATTGAGTAAAAGGAGCTTCGACAATCACTGGCTTCAGGTACATGGCTAAAAATATCTTCTTTCCTAGAAAAATATGATAGTTATGACAACTCCTAACAAACTTGTAAACATCCTTAAACAGGTATAGCCAATAATAACCAACTCTCATGATATTGTGAGCAGTATAATTTGGAGCAAAATGACCCCCACAAAAGCCAAAATGATATTCTTTCAGCACTTGAGTGATATCTTTATTATATAAATAGATAAGCAACACACCATTTGGATGCCTCAAAAACAATATTCCTTCTTAAAAGTAATAACTTTGAGTCAATTGCTTGATAGACCTTTTGTTTTGGGGTATATCTCCTAGAAATGACAAGTTTTGAAGGTAAAAGATAATGCCATCATACCACCTGCAATCAGAATTATCAAATACTCTTACTTCTTGTTGCTCATCTACTGTAATAGTGTTATTCATAGCCTCCCCTTCTTTGTTAGCCAAATACTTTGGCAATCCTTATCCTCTAACCATATATACTACTTTGAATTCCACATCATACTGCAATAATTTAGCCATCCACCTTGCAAGACTACCTAAAGGTTCAGTCTGAGTGAAAACACCTTTAACAACAATGTAAGGGATATAGGTTATTACCTTGTTGGATCATAAAATGCACTTGAAATGATCTAAAGATCTGATTAATGCATAAGCTTGTTTTTGAAGCAAAAGAAAATTAATTAAGCACCCTTCAAGCTTGTGCAGGGTTATGCACAGTGGTGAATATTTACAAATTGGGTGAATATTAGGATTTCCAAAATTAAAAATTGGTAAATATAAGGACCCTCGATGTCAACCCATTCACCTAAAATTTTTGGGTTGAATTTTGTCTTAGGGTCAATTCACCACAATATATACCCAAACATAGGCAAATTTGTACTCGTTGGAAAGCCCTTTTCGAGAATTATATAATGGTGGTATTTTTATGAAGTTATAAGGTGATTTAATAGGTTAAAAATTTTCCTAAATATGACCTTACTTTTTAGAGCTTCAAATACCCCCAAATTTTGGTGTGAAGATGATTGATTTGATTTGCTTAGGATTCACCTTGATTTCGATTAGGATTCGTCATTTTTTTACAAGTACATTTTGGGTCCAAACCCTTATGCATAGCCCTAATCTTGTGCTCATAAAGGCTATAGGCCTTTCATTTTTATCTTCATCTTGCTGAGTTAGAAATGTAGCAATCGTGTATTTTGAGGCATATGAGTAGATCTTGAAATCTCTAGAATAATCTGGGTAATTCAATTCTAGAGCCTGAGTAATTGCATCTTTGATCTTCTAAAAAGATGCAGTATTTTCCTTTGTCCATATTATTTCTCCATTTTTCTTGATCATGTCCTTTATTAGCTTGGAAATTTGATCAAAATCAAGAAAAAACCTCCTAATAAATTTAATATTTCCAAAGAATTATCTAACTCCTTTAAGATTCTTAGAAGGGGAAATTTTAGCAATGGCTTCTACTCTTTGTGGATCAATGCTAATCCCATATTTTGAAACAATATGCCCAAGTAGTTTATTTTGTATGGCCCCAAAAATGCATTTTCTAGGATTCAAAGATATGTCAAACTCCTTGCACCTATCAAACACTTGAGTTAGATGTACAATATGATCTTTAGAATTTTTTGAAAAATTGTAATGTCATCAAGATATACTACCACTATATTGAATATAAATCCCTAGAATGCAATATCCATTGATCTCTAAAATATTGCCCCTACATTCATCAATCCAAAGGGCATCCTAAGATATTCAATTGATCCCCATGGTGTAGTAAAAGTTATTTTGCATTTGTCTTCTGGATTCACTGCAATCTGATTGTAACATGAAAAGCCATCCCCAATAAAGATATTCTTGATGACCCAACCACTGCTTGAAGAAATTGCTCCATATTTGGAAGTGGATAGTTGTATTTGAGAGATATCTTATTGAGATTCCTAAAATATATAGAATGCATGATATCACCATTATTTTTTCTAATTGGAACCAGGTTTTCCAACCAAGTAGAAAATCTCACCTTCTTGATTATCTTGGCATCTAGTAAATTTTGTACTTCTTTCTACTAATTGGATGCAAAGTGGGATTGAAATTCATTTGTTTCTACTTGAAATACTTGGTATCTTTCGAAAGGGGTATTATGTGAGTCATTAAATTTGTATTCAAGGTCTTTAGATATTCATAATTCCAAGCAAAAATATCCATGTTATTTTTCAAAAATTTGATATATTGCTACTTCTCTTTTCCTGACAAAGCTTTATTGATCCTAAAAAGCTTGGGCTCTTTCTCTGTTATGATATTAACTTCATCTACCTTAGATTATTGAACCGAAGTTTTATATGCTCTATAAAATTCATCAAACAAACTCTCTAAAGACACCAACCTCCTATGGATCTTGTTGTTCTTTAGTTGTATGACTTTTGTAGGCTCTCCAATAGCATCCTTCAGTTTTTCTTCATCACTTTCATCACAAATAACATAAAAAAAACTCATTTTGCATAGTCATAAAATCATTAACGTTTATATCATCATAAAAAACTTGTAAATATACCACATTATCTTGGATAGATGGCTTATAAAAATATATGGTTGGTAAAATTTCCATAAATCAAGAGTCTATCTCAAGGTTTTATGCTCCAGAAGCCTTAATGGCCAATAGATTAGCATTGTGATTATATTCTCTAAGAATAAATTGCAGATCAAAATCCAAAAATTTATCTATTTCATCCAACACTACCTGCTTATATTGCTTTAATCTAAGGTGCTTTGTTTGATATCTCCCTTTGATCTATTGAATTATTAGCTCAACATCCCCACTAACTTTGAGGTAATTAATACCCAGTTCCTTGGCTTTCCTTAGCCCTAGCAATAAAGCTTCATACTCTACAACATTATTTGTACAAGAAAATTCTAACCTATATGGCATGCCAAGATAACTGCCATTGTTGTTTGTTAACAGTACTCCAGATCCTGCTCCTAAATTAGATTTTGTTCCATCAAAGGTCATAGTCCATAACTAAGAAGTCAAAATTCTATTAGTTTCTACATATAATTTAGCCTTTAGTTTTGGATCCATATTCTAAGTATTAGGTACTTCCAACAAGAAAGAAGAATACCAGATAGAGTAAACCCCCATGTCTTTTTACTTAAAAGTACGCTTGATATTAACCATATTGTAATTAGGATCTCTAAATTCAATTGAAAACCTATTGAAGAATTCTTTTTTCAATATCACTTTTTCCTTACCCTACATTGGAATAGTGGCATATGACCAATCCAACTCAATAGTATCACCTAGTTGCTCTTCCCAATGCCTAAAGAGTAAGAAGAAAAAGAAATGGTCCACATCTACACTACAACATCTATCACCACTCCTTTCTAAGGATATTGTTCAATATGGACAAGAAGTCTAGTGATAATACCTACACAATATACTCTTCTATTATCCATGATAAAAATAGGAGGGTGCTCTTTCTAACAAATCAAGCCTAACTGATCAACTACTTGTTTTGACATTACATTCATGGAAGCACTACTATCAAGCATGTAGTTATGTATAACATATTGGTCCCCATAGCCTGATGTATGCCTTAGTGAGATGTAAAATGGTTTAACTGAAGATGAGGCTCTGACTGCAATATTCACAAGGCCTATGGGATTTTGAAGTTGTCCTCCTGACTGATAAGTTAATTTGAAGGCTCTAAATACTTGATATCGGTACTTTGGAATAGTCATTAATTCTCCAAAAGTGATGTTGACCTTCTATTTGGTAACCTCTAAAACTATATCAAACTAATATTTTTGATCATCAATTCCTTTTCTAGTTTTTTGATTAGCCAAGTCATTTTGTTGATTTTGGATAATCTCCTCTACATCAGGCTCTTCAGGAATCATTTGTAGCTTCATCTGATTTATATTTTTTTGTGAAATCACTACTGTAGATTTTTTATTTTGTGTATGTCATTCATAATTTTTTCCCCCATTGTTCTATTCCTGAGATTGTTAGCATGTATTATTTCTAAAGACTCAACCTCTTCTATTGTAGGTACCATATTTCCTTTATTCTATCAAATCTAGTATTAGCAAGCTCACTTGAGGTTGATGCCTCTCCAAATACCAATGCTATTTGCTCAAGATTATTGGCACATATGTCCATGTCCCTTTGAAAATTTTGTTCTCTGGTTTCATCCTCTTGATTCCAACATACATTAATTCTAATATCTTCATCTTCAAATTCAACATTTAAATTAGAATGTATACTTAGATAAATACCACAATCAACAAGGTTATGTGGTGCATCATAGGTAGAGAAATAAAAGGGATGATCTGATGCTATATTATTTGATGGTATGGGATTTGGAACATAATCTAGATCTCTCTCTACTTTTTTCTTTTTCCAATTTCCATTCTGATTCTTGTTTCCCTCTTCATTTCCATTGTTATTCCAATTTCTATTAAAATTTCTTCTAAAATGAGACTTGGTATCTTCATGATGTGTATTATTACCTTGTGAAGTATTTGCACTGCTTTCCTTACCTTTTTTAAGTCTAGCCAACCTATTATTCAAAGTATTAAATATCTCACTCAACTGATTAGCTATTTTGTTCATAGGATCCTAATTTGTTTTCTTTGGGACAGATAACTCACCCTTCTTGGGCTTCCTTTCAGGTTTATTGGGCTCTAAAGAGTATAATTTCATCTTATCACTATCAATTATGTCTCTCTCTTTCAATAGCCCTTTCCATACATATATCAATAGTAACCGTTGCTTGTTATCTCAGCTCATAACTAAAATCTCCAGGGAAAGCATTTTTGTAGAAACAAATGGACTAATCATCATTTGGCCTTAATGCTACTAAAATATTATTTTTCATATTAAATAATATTCCATTGAAATCTTCCACTGATTTATTTTATTTCTTTTTCGTGGTATCCAATTCTGTCAACAAGGACTCTTCATTATTCCTCTATCCATATTTATTAATGAAAGTGTGATCTAGCTCTTGAAAATTATTGGTAGTACCATCTCCAAGGTTGTTGAACCATTCTTGAGCATCCTTATATAAATTTTGAAAGAACAATCTAAGGAAAACATCTTGATCATCCACCTCAAGACTATCCATGGCATACAAAAAATCCCTAACATGATCTTCACTAGTGACAACATTATTCCCTTGAAATTTAGGCAAGTAATTATGAGCTTTACCAAGGAGAGGATTTAGATTTGCAGGTAAAAGAAAGGCTCTATATCTATTGGTCCTCCACTGATTAATATTAGAATTGGCATTTTGATTGACATTTTGATTGATACTTTGATTTGCATTAGGAGCTACCATACTCACTACAAGTTGATTCACTATAGGTACTTGGTTTACAGTAGGAGAAGACTGTTTGAAACTAAGATTCAGGCTAGAAAAAAAAATAGTATGAATTGGAATGGAAGATATTTTTGTGATACTTGAAGAATATGTCAGGATTTAGCACTCCATCAAGCACTTCTTTACCACTTCTTGTAGATGCTAGATCTAACTCATCCTTTTTTTATTTTTAAATTTCTAAGTTCAATCGGAGTTGCCAACACGAATGTGCAAATAAGGAACAAGATATTTAACAATACTTGGGCCAAGAGTGCTCAACCTGATATTCAATCAAATATTATAAATTTCATTCCAGGAAAGACTGAGATAAACAAACTCAAAATTGTATTGAGTCTTCCCCGAAAATGATGCCCAAAATTGTTGGGGGGAATTCATGCACCCTTAATAGATTTGTCACGCTACAAGACTTCCTTGATCTAATCAGCACTGTATATTCTGGTGGATTCACCTCTTTAACTCAAGAAAATATTATCCTAAGACTCTAGACAGATCGAGTAAGGTAAGGAAACCCTATAAGTGAACCTACAATATTTCTTATATGCTCATGCTCATCCATATTGCAAAAAATAAAATAAAACTGCAACATAAAAGTTGACCAAGCTTCGAAGTAACTCCCATCTAGTGCTTCAAAAAGTAGACCGATGTCTTATCCATTGGGCAATTATGGCTAAAATTAAAATATGGTGAAGAGAGGAGGGAGAATATAAAACTGAGCCAAACACATTCATTCAAATAATGAAACAAAAGTGATTAAGCATGCCAGTGAAATAATATGTCATTTACACATTCAAATGATGTAACATGTAAATAGGACAAGCAAAACTACACATAAAACTATTGAAAGGAGGAAGCAGGATTGTATTATCCAATAAATCATTGCAATGGGAGTCTAATCAGTGTAATCATATCTCACTAAGCAAATACAAATGAGTTCTCCATTCAAATGGTGAAATAGAGAACTACAAATCTTTGTTCAAATTATGTAACAAAGAGCCTCCTAGCTTTTGATCCTAGCCACTAGAACTGATCTCAGTAAACTAGACACCTCCTAAGACAAAACCTGCACAATAATGAGGAATAAAAAGGGGTAACTAGACAAGATACACAAAGAAAAATACAACTGAAAAGGATGGGCACTCTGGTATACCTCTTGCAAAATTACTGCACAAAAAATTAATGATGTTTCCTATTGCAACAACTCTCTTAAATAGTTTTATCACTTGGTCCATAATTGCAAAAATTGTAACTACCTCAATGATGGCCCATAATTGGAAATGATCCATAATAGCCACTATCTCCATCGCCTTTAGGTTTTTATTTTTTATTTTTTATTTTTTTAGGGTTTAGGGTTTTGAGTTTAGGGTTTAGGGTTTAGGTTTTTGAGTTTAGGGTTTAGGTTTTAGGTTTTCCCCCCCTTTTTACAATGTGAGAAACCCTAAAACAAAACCCTACATTTTAAATACCTAAAGATAAGAAATTACTATTTTTGGAACATTTTCCATTTGCAGCCAAAAACAACCCTATTTTTAGTAAGTCACCAAAAGAACTCAAATGGCCCTAAAAATTAAAAACCATCACCATATCATCAATATTAAGCATTTTATAAAATATCAACACCTACCCATTTCTAGAAGTAATTTATTTTTGGACTTTCCTTAAAAAGCACTAAAATCTATTTTTGGGGCACTAGATGAAGGAATTAAGGCTCAAAAGAAACATCAAAAAGGCCTGAAAATGGCAATATAGGCCTTATTATGGCCTAGCCAGGTTATTTTACTACTCATTATCCAGTTCCCTATAAAATTTGTAGTTGATCCAACGGTTGGATCAAAAGTAATGCCCTCTGGAAGATAGGCTCCTACATTAACCTTAGTTAGGCCAAACATTTACTGACAAAAAGATCTTAGGAAAACCAAAATAAATGCCCAATATTGGTGACATAAAAACTTTCATTGCTCTTGGAGGATGAAACAAGACTTTAAAAGGACCAAAAATTTACAATAATTAGAAAGAACACAAATGGGTATTACAAATTTGAAAAGACCATGGGACACCAAAAATTCAAAAATTTGGGGCAAACTCAATTTGGGTTTCGAGGATCCAACAGGAACATGTTTAGTTGGGCAGTTATGTAGTGAAGCTATTTTTATATGCAAATAATCTCATTTTTATTGTAATGACATAGGGGTTAAGAGAACTTTTTAAGACCTTAGAACACTTCTACAAGGACGTTTACATGCAAGTAAATACTACCAAAACCAAGATAATCGTTTTTACCAAACAAAAGAAAACAAAATATTTAAGCTTCAAATTTGAAGGGGATCTCTTATAAGAAGTAGCAAAATACAAATTTTTTGGGTGTGCATTTCAACAAACTTAGTTGAAAAACTTACAAATTAAGAAGAATAATTAGAGACTAGAGAGCACTCTCTACATTGTAGAATAAATATAGGAAGGTAGAATTATGGGAATGAAAAATTATCTGGGTCTATTTGAATTTTTGGTAGTGCTAATTATTATTTTATAGGTGTGAATTACTGGCTAATAATACCTCAAGATTGAAATAGAGGTAAATAGAGAGGATCCAAATGCATTTTATTACAAACAAATTCAAAATAAATTATGTAGTTCCATGTGAAATACTCCTACAAAATACAAGTGATGTCTAATAGGGACAACCATAATAATTTATCTTCTAGGAAATCTGAAAGAAAAAAGGTTAAACAAATGGATATAAATAGGTGGCCTAAGGTTATAATAGAAGATAAGTTGAAAAGAAAAATTCTTGAATGAAACAAAATGTTAAAGGGAGGACCTTGTTCTTTTCTGTCTTTCATGGGTGAAGGTCTATGTTTGCAGTTCTTGGTTAGTTAGGCCTGGAGGGTCTTCTTCAATTTGTCAGGGGTAGGGGATGGATCTTTGAACCCCTTTCTTTTATGGGTTTTTGTGGTCTTGGGGGATGACCATGTTTTCTCACATTGGCCATGGAAGTTAGGGTTTTTTTGGCTGTCTCTTGGTCTGATTTAGGGATTTTTGGAGGCTCTTCAAGATATGGTCCTAGTCTATCCTATTCTATATTTTCTACACCTTCTTTTCTAGTCAAACTCTTCTATGTTCGAGCAGATGGCCTTCTGGAGTGTTGTTGCTTTTCTGCTCTTTGGACCTTTTATGTCTTTGAGGTTTTCTCCTAGGCTAGAAAACCCTTTTAAAATTTTATTGTACGAGGAGGCATGTCTCCATGGATGTGAGGCTTTCCTTGGGTGGGAATACCTATTTCAAATTTCAAGTGATCAAGAAATATTATTTTATGCTTTAAAAAAGTCATTTTATTTTATGTTTTAAGTTGTTTTGCAAGTCATGAGGTTTCCCTTGAGTGGGAACCTATTTCAATTTTAAAATTGTAATTTGAGGGGGAAGCTCACTTCTACGTGTTGTAATATTTTTTAGCTCCCCTTTTATGCTTTTAATGACTACCCAATGATGTGCAGCTTCCCATGGGCAGGTTGTCTTTCATTTTTAATTTGATTCTTGGTTTGTCAGGAAACCTGCTTTTTCGTTTATGTTCCTATCCAGAGATGGTTCTGGGAAGTTCATCTCTGGGTTTCTATTGTCTTCTATGGAGATCATCTCCTTGTTCTTAATTTGTCTCTGGGAGGCTATTTTTTTTGTTTTTCCTCATTGTAAAAGGTTCAGGGACCCTTTCAAAACCTCTTCTTTCTACCAATAAAAAAATATTAAAGGGATGAATAAACGAGGTATTGACTTAATAAGGTGTCCAATAATAACAAGGATATAAGAGCCTATGTAAGGAAAAATTAGGGTAACAATATGAAGAAAATAACTAGGAAGAAAGAAGGCACATTATCTTGTTGAGTTCAGCCCCGTATATGAGCAAATTATCAAAAAGTGTATATAGATGCAAATATCAAATTAAGAATAAAGGTGCTTATAATTCAACAAATACTAGCTCATATTGTCTTACACATGAGACATGTAAATGAAAGAGACTTAAAGAGAAATGGGAAAATAGAAAATACACCTATTGCACTTGAGGGGCAATGGAAATAAATAAACATTTTATCTTGAATTGCAAATATTATAATAATATTAAGGATATTAAATGACACTAGCTCAATTGATTTAAATTCCTTAACTTTCGAGGAGATCCATGTTTGAATCTTGCCACATAATATATGTATAACATCCAAGTTGTGTAATATCACAATATAGTGATAATGCAATACAAATAGAACCTATTTACATTCCATATAACTAATTAAAATAATAACAATAATATTAACGATAATTATATTAATACATTATTAAAAGAACTATCAGAAAAATTATTATTTAAAAAACAAATAAACATTTATTTTTAAAAGAATAGGATTATTGTCCTATAAATTATTTTCAACTAGGAAAACAGAAATCCTTATTCAACTTTATAGCATTAAAAAAATTTAAGACAATACAATTTATGATGACAATAAACTAGATATATTAACATTTGACATAAGTTGCCATGTCCAATATAAAATTATTATATTAATTTTTTTAAATTGTGTAATTATTTATTTTTTATTTTTTAGAAAAAGCTAGATTATATTAATTCATTGATAAAAACAATACAATATTATGGAGCTAATATTGTCCACCAACTAAAAAACAAAATGAGGTGGATAAGGAGTAAAGCATCCATAATGAATATACATAAGAATAGAAGCTAATAGCAATAAAATACTATAGCTATATCTTATTGCAATACACCAAATATCAACACTCATATGTGGGAGAGCTTGTTATGGGTGTGTCTTCTATGATATCTTCTAAAGTCTTCAAAGAAGAAATAGAGGTAATCAAAATCTGAACTTGCTCATCATTGTAAACTGCCTTCTTTTTAGTTTCTTATTGGACCACTTGAATATCTTGAACCATATGAGAAAGTTGATGAAGCCTGTCAATAACATCTTGAGATGTGCTAGAAGTCCCATAGACTTGGGAATGAATGCATCCCATATGTAACAAAAGATCAAATTTCAAGTCTGCTAAAACTATATCCCATGGAGTCTGCTTTTGTAGCACAAGTAGAGAAGGTGAGCCTAGCCCTGTTGAATGGGAGGTCTACAATTTGAACCTCTATGATGCAAAGGGGGACACAAAAAAATCTCTTGTGGCTTCCCTCTAGATAGTGGTATACCTAGATGGGATGGCATTGTTGGCCACCTAAGAGTGGCTCTCAAGATTTCTTTCTAACCTAAAAGTTTTATCCACCTTTGTAGCACAAGTGGAGAAGGTGATCCTGGCCCCTTTGAATAGGAGGTCCATGATTTGAACCTCTATGATGCAAAGGAGAACATAAAAATCTCTTGTGGCTTCCCTCTAGATAGTGGTATACCTAGATGGGACAACATTATCGACCACCTAAGAGCGGATCTCAAGGTTTATTTCTAACATATAATGTTTTGTCATTTTTTGTCATGCATGGTGGACCTCCCCCAGTGCAACCAACAAAGAGGATGTATCCTTAAGCTTACAACAACATTGCTTCTAGGTGAATGTCAATTCATGATGTAATTGACAATAGATAAATCATCACTAAAGGTAGTCATCTTGGCAATACTATTTTTAGGATCTCGTACCTCATGCATAATCTCTTGCGTAACCTCTAGTTTAGTATTTCTCATAGTCACATGTGATAATTGTAATCCTAGTGGAAGACTTAGCAAATTAATCATCCACCATGGTATTCCATTCTCAGTCCTCCATCTTACGTGGAGTCGTAGGGGGTTATACTCGTGATGACCACTCATCACCTCACGCATCACCTTGCGTGGATGGTTATTGCTATTTTCCATGGTGGTAATAATTCCAACATATCTAAATTCATAGATCTTATTATATGTACCATGAATATCGAGAATCAGTGCCCATAATAAACCCTGACTAGTCATGGGCTAGTTTTTTGTAATCACTATTGGAACTTTTTCTTATCGTTGATGATAGGGTATGCTTCCAAATATGGTACCCTTTCCTCATTAGCTCAATTTCTCTTGATTTTCACTCCACAAAATTTGGTCCTGCTCCCTAATAGGGCTCTTCATACTTAAGTAATCTCCCCCATGTCGAGTGACACATTATCAAGTGAAATTATACTCCATGGTTTTTTGGCATGGCTAAGATGTGCTCTATTTCACCTGTGTGTAGGATGGATTTTGGATTGCTCCTCTGGCCTTAAAATACCTAGCTTTCTATCCTTCACTTTGTGCTCCATCCCTTCTATTTCTAAGTTGCGGCCCTCATATTCTATTTATCACTTGATTTTGAGTCCCACATCCTTGGCCGAAATTGAACCCTCCATTTTTCATATCACTACCTTGGTTGAGGATATCTTTCATGATCATGGCCTCATTCATTTTTTATAATTGTTCATTATTAGTGACTCAAATATTTCTTTAGATTTTTTTCAGACATGGGATGGGGGCCACGTTCTCATCCATGGACTGAGCTTCACTATTATAGTCGATCTTCTAGCAGAGATCATCGGGCTTTTGAATTATGGTGAAATCATAAACAAGGAAAAACACTCCCTTTAGAGTGATCTGGTGCTTTTTAGAGATAGGGGGAGACCTTGGGTAGGGACAAAGAATTTATTCTTAGATAAATGCTTGTCATGAACCTCCCAAATAGGCCTTTTGACATGGAAAACAATGTATTAATTGATGGTGCTTTAATACTCGATTTTGTGCAAATAAGGAGTTATGCGATGTTAGTAGATATTGAAGAGTATGATACTGCTAAAAAATTGCCAATGTATAGGATAAAGTACACTCATAAGTGGAATAAGTTGATTCATCCACCAAATATGAGGGTACTTGAGGTTGGAGAAATGATGATAAGGCAACTTGGAGGTAACATTGATAAATACCTTCATATAGGTATGCATTCAGTTAGGGATAATCATCAATATCTAGCCACCTTGAGCCCTATATTGATAGCCTAATAGCTATCGTAAGTTCTAGAGGTTGATATAGGTGACTAAATTGATGGAAATATTCCCCTATTTGTTTGTTGCACATGCTTGATTGTCTTTTACTTTAGCACTATTTGCCTCAACAATTTAGGAAGTATGGATGGATAGGTTGTCTTCATAACTCCTTGTGTTTCTCAAACAAATAGAATGATAAAGATATTTTATTTTAAATAAATAGAATGATAAAGAGATTTCATTTTAAATAAATAGTTGATTTTTTTTAGAATGATAAAGAGATTTCATTTTAAATAAATAGTTGATTTATTTTAGAATGATAAAGAGACCTCTTTTTAAATAAATAATTGATATAATTTAAAATGATAGAGAGATTGTTTTATATTAGAGGAATTTCATTTAAATAGTTGTTTCATTTTAGTGATAAAAGAATCTCCATTATAAACATATAACTATTCTGTTTGGAATGATAAATAAACTTCATTTAACCTAATTATTAAAAACTTTTATTTATATTATGATGGTCATTCATTTAAATTAAGTATCAAAGTTCTACCTAGTTGACAATTGAAATTCATCTAAGTTGCTATTGAAAAGCTCTTTAAGCAATTTAATAAGGGCGGCTAGGTGAGTAATAAGTAAAATCCGCTTTAAAGATTCATAAGATCGGATTCTTGAACCTACTTTTCTTGGGATTTTGACCAAGGTGGTAAGGCGAAGCTTCCTGCCAAGTCTAGGAGTGATGGCTTCATTAATAACGAGCTTTGGTAGAGATAAAATAAAATTATTTCTTTAAGACAAAGGGTAGTCAACAACTGTGGATGGGAGAGGGAAGTAATGACATGTGGTTGAGCTTTAATGAAAGATAAGACTGCCAAGTGGAGGAGGGGATAGAGGCTCCCTAAATAGGAAAAAAATGGTGGATAGGTATATATGTCAAGGTAAAAAAATTATAAGAAGGAGAAAAAGAACATGTTGTGGAAAAGGAGTGGACAATGTAGTCGTTTTGGAATCCTTTGGCGTACATTTTTAGGTGGGTTGCCTTCTGTTTTCTTGTCCTTTAAAGATAAAAATTGGTTAATAATCCCCATGGCCATGGACATGGTTGGTTTGTTTTTTTCATTGAAACCATAGATGGACTATCCTTGCTTGTGTTGTAGCTCCTTTAGTTTGGCTTTCCATGCTTTTCTCTTCATAGGTAGCATGGGTGTGTTTGGGAAAAACTTTATAGGAGGCCTGTTGTAACCCTGCACTCCTCAAAACGTTGCTTCGGTTCAAGAGTGAGCTACGTTGGTGCTTGTTAAGAGTCCCCCTAGCTAACCCTTAGAAGTCAAAACTATGGTAAACCTCTGATAGATACCTAATGTCTCCTATTGCTAAGACTTTGTGTACGTCTCAAGAAATCGTTCCTTTGGGATCATGGGATATCACAAAAAACATCTCTATTCCATCATCTATTGTCATTATTTCTCTCTGGTTTTCCTGAGCATCACTATGGTGATCATGGAGTGCACCCATTCTTGTAGGGACACCTTATGTGTTCCATTTGGTGGGTCGCTTTGATGTTGAAACCACACTGACCAGGAGTTTAGTTCCATATTCCCTTCAGGTTTATGCCTTAGTTCTAAGTGCATATCCTTTGGGTCACTTCCAAGCTACCCATTTTTCTATATTTTATAGAAGCCCTTCCTCTTCGAGGGGTCTTGGTTGTTCTTCCTTGGATGGTGAGTGGCAGTTTTTGCGTACTGCGTTGAATAGCTAAATAACTCTCTATGTTGACCTTTTAGCATTAGATGGTTATAGTTTAATTAAATAATAAGTTATTTAAAGCAAAGGATAACCAAATAGTAGATGTTTTATTTCCTAAGTAATATGCTCTGATTATGTTAAATAAGAGTTTAATTAAATAATCAGATTCTGGGTAATTAAAGATATGGAACTTTACTTGTAATAAAAGGAAATGCTTTATTCATAAGATTAAAGTAAGGGAAGCCTTAATTTGTGAAATAAAAGAATATTAGATTTATTTTTAAATTGAATTTATGGGGCTTTGATTTAGTAAATAAATATTTAAAGGGTTTCAGAGATTAAAGTAAGGGAAGCTTTGATTTGTGAAATAAAAGAATGTTAGATTTATTTTTAAATTGAAGTTATGGGGTTTTGATTTAGTAAATAAATAATTAAAGGGTTTCATAAGATTAAAGTAAGGGAAGCTTTGATTTGTGAAATAAAATAATGTTAGATTTATTTTTAAATTGAAGTTATAGGACTTTGATTTAGTAAATAAATATTTAAAGGGTTTCATAGATTAAAGTAAGTAAAGCTTTGATTTGTGAAATGAAATAATGTTAGATTTATTTTTAAATTGAAGTTATGGGGCTTTGATTTGGTAAATAAATAATTAAAGGGTTTCATAGATTAAAATAATGTAAGATTTGATTTATGAAATAAAATAAAGTTAGATTTATTTTTAAATTGAAGTTACGGGATTTTGATTTAGTAAATAAATAAATAAAGGGTTTCATAGATTAAAGTAAGGGAAGCTTTGATTTGTGAAATAAAATAATGTTATATTTATTTTTAAATTGAAGTTATGGGAGGTCCAAGGTGTAGACCAATTGGTTCCACAAAACCCCATAAGGGGGGTGGAGGTCCAAGTTTTA
This sequence comes from Wollemia nobilis, assembly GCA_028583015.1. Lineage (NCBI taxonomy): Eukaryota > Viridiplantae > Streptophyta > Pinopsida > Araucariales > Araucariaceae > Wollemia > Wollemia nobilis. The sequence continues at coordinate 2,719,263 of JAQPPZ010017206.1, read as the reverse complement.
AATCTCAAGCCTCATTGAACTGAATGCTTGTCCCTTTCCTGGTGCTTTTCATGGCATAAAAGGTTTAAAATAATTGTGGCATGGTGGTTATAGGGGCGGACTACACGAAGATGTGTGGCAAATTTTGGGGCGAAAAACACAGAATACTGTGGCAACCATAAAAGCTGGATAGCCTACCCGGATTCATGGCGGCTACCGATTCCACCATGTAAATTAAAAAAAAACGAAGTTATGGGGCTTTGATTTAGTAAATAAATGATTAAAGGGTTTCATATATTAAAGTTAGGGAAGTTTTGATTGTGAAATTAAATAAATGTAGTTTGTTTAATGATTAAAGGTATGGGACTTTAATTTATTTGAACAAATATAAGATTGGATTAAAGTAAAAGAGAGCACAATCTAAGTGTGTATGTTGAATGACTCTCTAAGGTGTTTAAGAGGTGATAGTGGAAGTAATGATTCTTTCATGATATCAACTATGCATCAGATGGTTAGAGACTTGATTTGATTGTATAGTTGCAATTTGGCAATGAAATGAGTAAATGCATTTAGAGGTATGCCTATCTTGAACTATGAGTGTGCTAATACCTGTTAGAATAAGTTGTTATATTCCATTATTTGCATAACCAAAAGTAGCGCTCATAGGCGCTCTCCAATTTGGTTGTTTAACCACCGAGTTGGTTAAACCAACTTGTAACCACATTGTAACCTTTATATTTGAAATTAATGAGAAGGAACAATTGCTTCGTCAAATTCTTCATGGCATCAGAGCTACGGACAGGACGCAGATCGCAAACAGGATGCGACTGATGGACGAACGTAGACAGAGCGAACATATAGGACGCGACTTATGGATCCTAACAGACGAGCACAGATTGAGCAGATAGGACGCACAAACCGTAGATAGGACGCAGACCACAAACCAAGGACACCGACACAGACATGACGCAGACCAAGGATAGACCGCAGACCGAGGACACCGACACAGTGGACAGGACGCAGATAGGACGACGGTTCGGGGAGACGGGACGGTTGAGGAGGCAAAAGGACAGGCTGGGGGTGGTTGCCCGAAGGCAACCGAAAGCAATAGGTGCTTTCAGTTTGTTTAAACCCCCCCACAGTGGCCGCATAGGCCATGTGGGATAATTTTTTTTTGTTTCTTCTCCAGCCGCGAGGCTTTAAATATTGCCCGTTGCGCGCTTGTTCCCATCGGGCCTTCTGGCTCACGTGGTCAGGGCGGTGCCTAGTCTGCGGTAGGTTTCGGGTTCGAGTCCCTGAGGGGAGGTTTGTTGCACCCTGCACAGTTTTGACGGTGGATGTGGTTCGTTGATGCCCTGCATAGTTTTGACGGTGGATATGGTTTGTTGATGCCCTGCGCAGCGTTATTTGATGGCGGCTTCATTTTTTGATGCCCTTGATGCTGCAATTGGTCATTTGACGCCTTGCCAAGCTCCAAAATTTGGTATTTTTTTACCAATCCTTGTCTCATTTGCAATTCGAAGGGGGGAGATCTCATGATTCATTTGCAAATTTGTCAGATAAAGGGGGGAAATCAAACTATTTTGGCAGAATAGTTGCTAGATTTGTAATAGGTGTTAAAATTTGTGGGCATTTATGATTGTTTCCTTTGCATTTAAATATTCTGTTTTCTTGCATTCACAATCATGAATTAAACAAAATATAAGACCCCAAATTTATACCCTATTTGTGCAATTTATTGCACAACAGCGTTCGGTATTTGAGATACCTCTGGTCCACACTTACAGGTAATGTTGTCGTGCTTTGGACTACTGTATTCGCCGCCTAATATAGTCTGCAACAACGACGTATGAGCTTGTTCTCTATAAATCATCGGGGAGAAATAAGGCAAACCAGTTTTTTGTTTTTTCTCATTTCATACCCACATCGTGATTGTTGTTAGGCGTAAATCCTGACGAAAGTTTTTTTCCAAAGTGTTTAGGGGAAGTTACGCCCCACGCATGCGGAATAAAACTTTCTATGGTAGGTGTCATTAACAACACGATGCCCTTTCGGTATCGCCTATGTTCAATATATTGTGCTTCTCATGTGTACTTATAGTCTCCCTCACGTAAGGGCGAGTACATATTGAGTAGTATACTATTCATATATACCTATAGTTTCCCTCACGTAAGGGCGGGTGTATATTGAATAGTTACAGTATAAAGATCTGGCAGGTATAAAGAAAGGGAGACCACTTGGTGATATAAGGAACCTTCATAATGGCCACAATTCATAAGTATCTTTCAGATTCTCAATTGTTGAAAGGTCCTAACTTTGTTCCATGGAAGACAAAGATGAAAGCCATACTTCAGTTGGAAGATTTATGGGATGTAGTGACTGGCACTACAAAACGTCCTCCAACAGCAGGAACAGATCAAGATGCTTGGGATAAAAAAGACAAGAAGAGTCTCGTATTTATCTTGCTTGCTACTACAGATGAGGTGCAGCCTCATATTTGTGATGCAAAAACAAGTAAGATAGCCTGGGATGCCTTGATCACAGTATATGAAGGCAAGAATCAATCCACTATTCTCCATCTTCAAACTCAACTACATAATCTCAGTATGAATTCTGGGGAAACAGTTGATATATTCCTTTGCAGAGTGGCTGACTTGAAAGCAAAATTGAATGCTATGGGCAAACCGGTGGATGATGATGTCTTGAACTCTGTCATCTTGAGAGCATTACCAAGTTCCTACAAGATGTTTATCACTTCTCTCAATGTTTATGGTAGACAAGTATCTTTTGTGGAACTGGTAAACTTGCTTGAGGCCGAGGAGGCAACTCGGGTCCGAGAAAGATGATGTGCCGGATAATGCTCTTTCCACACAACAAAGTGGTAAAAAGCAAGGCCGGTTTCAAAAAGGGGTGCTTCTTCCAAAGGAAAAGGGAAACAAAATCAGCAAAAGGATACCAAATATTGCAAAATTTGTGATATGAATAACCATGACACCAACGGGTGTTGGTTTAAAAACAAGCAATCCAACGAAAGAGGTTCTCGAGAAGAAGGGCAAGAACAAGCAGAAATACAATAAGCATAAGCACTCTAAAGGCCATGTTGCTTATGCCGACTCCAACTCAGACTCAGATCCTCCTGAGTCCGATTCAGATTCTGACTCTGAAAGAGCACATAAGGTGCTCATGACTCATACTTCGTCTTCCCAGATAGATGTTGTATGGTATATTGATTCAGGAGGTAGCAAACACATGGCTAGGGACAAATCATGGTTTGATACTTTTGTGGAGAAAGAGGGTAAGCCAGTCACAATTGCTGACAATCAAGTATATCGGGTAAAGGGAGAAGGGGATATTTTTGTGTCCCTTCCTGATGGTATTTGTCAAATTGAGAAGGTTCTCTATGTTCCAGGCTTAGCCAATAATCTGCTTTCAGTCACACAAATGTTGGATAGAAACATGGATGTCGTGTTTCGAGTTGTCAAAGGCAAGAAGAGATGTTTTATCACACACAGTGGTAAACATGTTGCAACCGGATCCTACAAACATGGCTTGTTCATTCTCGATGCACTTTCAACTCCACATGTTGCTTTGGCTGCAACTACAAAGGAGGCCACCTCTCTCTGGCATCGACGTTATGGGCACCTAAGTTCTGGATATTTGCTTGAATTATACAAATATGGGATGGTGAAAGGTCTTCCACCACTTTCATCTATCTTACCAGTTTGCTCAGATTGCTTAGCAGGGAAGCAACATCGAGTGCCTTTTGAAGCAAGCTCCTCTCGAGCTGCAAAACCTTTAGAGCTGGTACATACCGATCTGTGTGGTCCTATGCCAACCAGCTATGGTGGGAAAAAGTATTTTCAACTATTCGTTGATGATTACTCACGGAAGATGTGGGTTTTCTTTCTTCAGTTGAAATCAGAAGCGTTTCTCTACTTCCAACAATTCAAGAAACTTGTTGAGAAGGAGTCGGGATGTTTGATAAAAACCCTCCGCTCAGATCGAGGGGGGAATACACCTACGAAGAGTTTTTAGAGTTTCTTAAGAAACATGGGATCAAAAGACAACTGACTACAGCCTATACACCTCAGCAGAATGGAGTTGCGAGAGAGAAGAAATCGTTCCATTATGGAAATGGTTCGATGTATGCTAAAAGGAGCACATCTTGAGGATCAATATTGGGCGAAGCGATAAACACAGCATCATACCTCCTAAATAGAGCACCCACTAGAGCTCTACAAGGGAAGACTCCACAAGGAGCATGGAGTGGTAAGAAACCTTCCATTTCTCATCTGAAGGTGTTTGGATGTAAAGCATTCATGCACATTCCAAAATAGAAAAGGAGGAAGCTGGATGAGAAAACCTTGCAGTGTATCTTTCTTGGCTATGATGAGTACTCAAAAGGTTATCGATTGATTGATCCTAAGACCAAGAAGACACATGTAAGTAGAGATGTTGTATTTGATGAAGCTCTCACATCAAAAGACACATCCACAACTGTATACATAGATGAAGAAGAGCCTAAGAAGGAGGTTCAACTTCCACAGCAAAAACAAAAAGTTCCAAAATGGTATACTAGCACTTTGAGAGATGCTAAGTTGAAATCCCTTCCAGATCTATCTCTTGATAGGCCATGTACTCGTAGTATGACTCAACAGATGAGAGCAGAAGAATCTACTTCAGAGGTTGACGAACTTTGTCAACACTTTGATGATTTGTCAGTGGGTACCGAATATGACAGGGAAGAAGATGAGGATGGAGAAAAACTTTATATGTCTACATTGAATACAAATGAACCCACAACGGTTCAATCTGCACTTGATCAACCACAGTGGAAAGAGGCTATGGATGTAGAACATAAATCTCTTCTTAAAAATAATACGTGGAAGTTAGTCGATCTGCCAACAGGAAAGAAACCCATAGGCTGCAAATGGGTATTCAAAGTGAAGTATAAGGCAGATGGATCTATTGATAAGCATAAAGCCCGGCTTGTTGCAAAGGGATATGCTCAGAAATAAGGCATAGATTATGAAGAGACTTTTGCCCCTACTACAAAAATGACTACCATTCGAGTACTTTGTGCCATGGGAGCTCGGTTTGGGTGGAAATTGCATCGAGATGGATGTTAAAAGTGCCTTCTTGAATGGTGACTTACAAGAAGAAGTATACATGACTCAACCAGAAGGATTTGTGGTTGAGGGGCAAGAACAAAAAGTATGCAAGTTGATCAAATCCTTGTATGGGCTAAAACAAGCTCCTCGAGCTTGGTATATCAAGATAGACAGTCACCTTGTGCGGCATGGTTTCATAAGAAGTCCTTCAGATGCAAATCTCTATATTAAGAAAAATGGTTCTGATATAGTGATTCTTGTACTTTATGTTGACGATCTGATCATCACAGGAAGCTCAGAAAGAATGATTGACTTAGTGAAAAATGACTTGAAGCAATCATTTGATATGACAGATCTAGGACTTCTGCACTATTGTCTTGGTTTAGAAGTTACTCAAAAAAAATTTCATATTAGAGTAACACAAAAGAAATATGCCAAGACTTTAGTAGAAAAATATCGGATGACTAACTGTAAGTCAAAAGCAACTCCAATGGAGCAAGGACTTAAGTTATCTCGATATGATGAGTCACCTCAGGTAGATGGTACTCTCTATCGCCGATTGATTGGGAGTCTCCTATATCTGACAAATACCAGACCAGATCTCAGTTTTGTTGTGGGATATCTTTCAAGGTTCATGCAAGAGCCTAAGATGAGTCACTAGAAAGCAGCAAAAAGAGTTCTTCATTATGTTCACGGTACTACAAATTATGGTCTGGAATATAGACAGAATAATAATTTTTTCTTACTGGGATACACAGACTCGGATTATGTTGGATCCCTTGATGATCGTAAATCCACCTCCGGATATGTTTTTCATCTAGGATCTGGACCTATCTCATGGCACAGTAAGAAACAGCATGTGGTTGCTTTATCTTCTACAGAAGCAGAATATCGTGCAGCCAGTGAAGCAGTCTGCGAGATAATGTGGTTAAGTCGCATTCTTACAAACATGGGCCTTCCAAAGAATCTTCCTCTTCATTTGTTTTGCGACAACCAAGGTGTTTTGAACCTTGTCAAAAATCCAATTTTTCATGAACGTACCAAACATGTTGATACCAGATGTCATTTTATTCGAGATGAAGTTCCAAAGCACCATATACAACTTCAATACATTCCTACTGATGCGCAAGTTGCAGATATCTTTACCAAAGCACTTGGACGTATCAAATATGAAAAATTTCGAGATACAATTGGGATTTGCCAATAATGTAATAAGGGGGGATGTTAGAATAAGTTGTTATATTCCATTATTTGCATAACCAAAAGTAGCGCTCATAGGCGCTCTCCAATTTGGTTGTTTAACCACCGAGTTGGTTAAACCAACTTGTAACCACATTGTAACCTTTATATTTGAAATTAATGAGAAGGAACAATTGCTTCGTCAAATTCTTCAATCCCCTACTATCCTCACTTGATTGATGGAAGAGCGAGAGGACCAAAGTTACAGATGAACCAATGCACAAGTTTTCTCTCTACTTTACATCTTGTTTACTTATGCAAATAGACTATATTTATGGGGAGATTTCCCTAATGAAATTGATGTAATATATTGTTTAAAGGTATGGAGGTTTTACCATACATGCTTATGTAATAAATGATCAATGTGGAAAATGCACCTTTATATTCTATTTTATTATTTGTGAATGTATCTAAATTTTTTCTAGTTCATGTATGTTCTTTAAGTATTGCTCTATGTTTCTAGTTATCCTTTGCATGTTTGATGAGTTATGTTTTGTTAGATTTAGTATCTAGATCTATCTTTTATTTTCTTGATTGAATAACTTTTTATAGAATTTAGTAGTAAGTTCTAGGGTGAACTTAGAGGATAACCTAAGGGCTTGAGACCCCCTTAGGAAAAATGGTAACTAGGTTTATAGAATATCGTACTTGAGTTAAGATAGCTTGTTAGAGGATAATATTAATAGCTTAGCTCATAGTATACATAGAATACCTATGTATAATGGCTTATGTAGAATATGGAGATGTGTGTACACCTTATAATGATTGAAGGTGATAAGTCTAGCTCATCGAGGATGATGAGATGGATGGACTTATGTGCATAACATGATATATGCCTACGTAGAAGGGACTTGCATGAGCGAAATCTTGTGAGGTATAGTTCTTGAGAAACTTAGGGGACTTGTTAAAAATTAAGTCAATCTAAGGTTGGTTAGGGGTTTATGAATCCCTCTCCTTTAAAAAAAAATCTCTCTTATTGTGTGTTATCTTATTTCTTGTTTTTGGGTTGTTACATTTGGTATCAGAGCTCTAGGTATGAGGGTATAAAGCTTATTATGTGCTAAAATATATTTATATGTCTCCAATGAAGGCTTGCTTAAGTTTAAGCTAAAGCTAGGATGACCTAGAGTCTCTACTTATTAGAATCTAATGGGAATTGATATCAAGGGTGGATGAATGTTATGATACCTCAGTATGGGATTTGGTATTAATGATACATCATAATATTGGAATATTGTCCTCGTTAGATTACTAATGTATTGGCAAGGAGAACTCTATATTATGGCATGAATTAGTGGTACAGTTAAGATAAAGTTGTAACCTAAATAGTTTTCTTGGTTGAAACTAGGTCAATATGCCACCTAAGGCCAGAAGAGAAAGGCCTACACCTAGGAAAAATCAACAAAGTAATGTCGAAGAAGAGATCTAGAATGAGGATCCAAAAAATTCCAATAGGGGAATGGAATTTCTCACTACCATAGTTGTCGCTATGCAAGATCAGTTAATATAGGTTAGAAACCATTACAAATCAAAATTTGCAAGCTAGAGGTTCAAAAGTTAACCAAGCTAAGGGGCTGACTACGGAGCAGATTCAAGCTAGAACCCTCATGGAAAAGGAAAAGGTAAGAGACCTATATAATATTTGTATCTCCAAGTTTTATGGAGAAGGAGATGGAGATTTTGTTGAGGCTTGGTTAAGGGAATTGGAGGTTTAATTCATGGTAAAGGGATATTCTCTAGGAACCTGAACTGTTTGGGCTATTATCTACCTTGAAGGAGCCACCCTAGACTGGTGGGAACCTTACTATGAAGAAAATAATATTGAACCAGTAGATATTCCATGGAAGGAATTTATAGCCATATTCAAAAAGAAGTTCCTCACAGAACATTTCTATACTTTGAAATTTGAGGAGTTTGCCAATTTAAGGCAAGGAACCAACTTGGTGGAGGTATACTACAAAAAGCTGGTAAAATTGTTGAAGTATGTACCTGCCTATGTAAGAAGATGCAAATTCATAAGTTTACTCATGGATTGCAATCTAGGATAAAACATGATATAGATATGACGTAGCGAAGAAAGCAAAGTCACACTTTCGTTATAAATACAACACCTTGTATGAGCAATATCGATGGGAACTAAAGAAGAGGAATATCAATGGGCTTGTAAAATGGGAGGTTGAACAAGAATGAAAGGCCAAAAACCCCTAAAATATTAAGAAGAAATATAATGGAAACTATAAGAAGTTCAAGAAGAACTTTTATAAGAAAGGAAAAAACCCTAATAACGCTAAGCCTCAACTGTAGAAATTGTAAGCTTCAGTTCCAACAATCAAATGAGAGGATTGGAAATTGGATAAATAGAAAGGGCCTAGGAATGGGTGTTACCAATGTAGAGGGCTGCATTTTGCTAATCAGTGCCCATACAGACAAGGACCAAGCACATCCAGTATTAAAGGAAAGGAACCTACACACTAGATCTATGTTGCAACTAGGAGTTAGAAACTTGAGGGGCAAACCACCCCATTTATTATAAAAGGTAATATTTTTTATAAGCAAGTGCATATTTTAATTGATATTGGGGCCACTAATATCTTCATTTCTAGTAAGATACCAAAGGATATATCAAAAATACCAGGATATTTGGCTCATGGATAGAAGGTTGAGTATGGTTCCGGATAGACCTACTCCGTAAACCATTATTTTTCTATGATAAAAATTGCTTTAGCTATGGGAACCACAAAAGTTTGCTTCTATTTAGCTCCACTTCATGCCTTCAATGTAATCCTGGGAATGGATTGGTTACAGGCCCATAGAGTCGTAATCAATTTCCAGGATAGATGGATCGAATATTCTGAAAGAGGTAAGGAAAGACTACAACATAATAACGAGCAAGGGGCATTCAAATCCCAAATGTTGTTAGATATGTAGTTGAAGAAAGCCCTCAGGAAAGGAGGGATAGTCTATGTAATTAAGCTAAATGAAATTGAAAATTGAAAGAAAGAGGTGTTGGAGAAACACCCAATTCTGCAAGATTTTAAAGATGTATTTCATAAGGATTTACCTAGGCTCCCTCTTGTGCGAGAATTTGATTTCACTATTGATATTATTCCAGGAGCGAAACCAATTCATAAAATATTTATATAGGATGACACCTATAGAGATGCAGGAATTAAAGGTACAATTACAAGGGTTGTTAGAGAAAGGGTTGGTAAAACCAAGCATGTCACCTTGGGGTGCACCGGTTTTATTTGTAAAAAAGAAATATGGGTCTTTAAGATTGTGTATTGATTATAGGATGCTGAATAAAGCTAAAATCAAGAACCAGTACCCCCTACCTAGAATCAAATATTTATTCGATCAGCTAAGAGATGCCACAATGTTTACTAAGATAGATTCGAGGTTAGGGTATCACCAATTAAGAATACATGATGAGGATACTCATAAGACACCATTTAATACTAGGTATGGGCACTACTATTTTACAGTCCTACCCTTTGGACTAAATAACACCCCAACCACCTTCATGAATTTAATGAACAGTGTGTTCATAAGGAACCTGGACCAAATTTTCCTTGTATTTCTAGATGATATCTTAACATACTCTTGAAACAAGGAACAACACGATAAACATCTCAAGATCATGTTAGCGTTACTGAGGGAAAATCAGCTCTATGAAAATTTGTCCAAGAGCGATTTCTATGTTTCATATGTACGATACTTAGGGTATATCATATCAGTAGAAGGAATTGTTGTGGATCTAGAGAAGATCGAATCCATATTAAATTGGCAACCCCCTACTAATATTACTGAAGTAAGAAGCTTTATGGGGTTAACAAAATATTATAGATGTTATATAAAATATTTCTTGAAGATTGCTTCAGCAATAACTAACCTACATAAGAAAGGGAAGGAATTCAAATGGACGCAAAAGTATGAAACTGCCTTTGCATTGTTAAAGTAGAAGCTCACTACCACACCAATATTGAATATTCTAGACCCTCAAGGAGATTTTTTGGTATGCACTAATGCATCGCTGGAAGGGTTAGGAGTACTCATGCAAGAAGAGTTAGTAGTAGCTTATACTTCAAGGAAGCTTAAAAAGCATGAATTCAATTATGCTACAAATTATTTAGATCTAGTCGCTATGGTGCATGCCCTAAAGGTCTAGTGCCACTATTTAGTGGGGAGACCTTTTGAGTTAAAATTTGACCATCAAAGTCTAAGGTACATATTTACCCAACCAATACTCAATGTGAGACATAGAAGGTGGATTAATTTTCTCATTGAGTATGACTTTGAAATTGAGTACATAAAGGGAAAAGAGAATAAGGTTGTTGATGCCTTGAGTAGAAGAAGACACATAGCAGCCATAACCAGTAGTCACATAAGTCTCATGGATCAAGTGAGGCAAGAGCAATATTAGGATGAATATTGCCATGAAATTAAAGCTAGAATATATAGAGAACCTAAGGGCAATAAGGAGTTTGGAATGATAGATAACCTTTTGTGCTACAAAGTTAGAATCATCATACCAAAATCGAGTGATTTAAGAAAGCTAATAATGTAAGAAGCCCATATATCTCCTTATTGAGCTCATCCTGGAGGGGCAAAGATGAGGGAAAACATAAAAAGAACCTTCTTCAGGGTAGGAATAAAGAAGGATATTATTGATTTTATCACTCGATGCCTCGAATAAAGGTTATGCACAACGACGAATATTCGCCAATAGGGTGAATATTTGCATTTTTTAAAATTCAAATTGGTGAAATTTGGGGACCCTGGACGTCGGCCCTTTCACCCAAAATTTTTGGAAATTTTTTTTAAGGTGTCGGTTCACCATTCGTTGATAATAGTATTACAGTTTTTTTTAAATTCGCCAACACTCCCACCTAAATTTTGGACCATTTTCACCTTAAATTTCTAAAAATTTTAATTTATCCCACCCAACTCACCAACTATAACACTATAAATAACTAACATACCAGTGATACTTTTTCACTTAACCGAACCGAAGAGTACATTCGATCTATTGCACCCAAATCGACATCCAAATTTTTTATGCACCCAGGCCGAAATCCGTCCCCCTGACATAGTTCTGCACCAGGACCGACATCAAGATCGCCTGCACAGATCTACACCCGGACCATCATCCGGTCTTTGTTCTATAGTTGGACCACCATCTAAAAACTAATTTGTAGTCGGTCCAGTATTCAGATGGCCTAAAATTTTTTTAATCCAGATCAACATCCGAGCTTTGTTCTATACTTGGACGCCATCTTGTACTAACCTGTACATGGACCGACATCTGGAAAAACTATGGATGACTTGACACAGGTCTACAATCGGATCGACATCTAACACTATTTTGGAAATGGACCATCAATCGACACTATTCTTAAAATGGGTTGACTATTGAGCCTTTTTCCAACCACATCTACCTTCAGACCTTTTTCTGCACTAGGTACTCTATTTCTTAAAACATTGTGAATCTGTGATCCTATGTTTTTTTGGTTTTTTAGAGAATATGAGTTGAAGCAGTTGTAGTAATAAGATCTATTTTTTGTCATCTCATTGTGGTTTTTCTTTTGCTATTTTTTTATCATTTATTAAAAATAATTCAATGCTCTGTTTCCCATGTTATTCTCTATTTTGTCATGTTCTCCATGTTTTTCCCTATTTTCTCTCTTTCTATTAACACGTTTTGATTCTCTATTTCTATTGAGATCTGCTTTTCTGTTACAATATTATGAGTAGGTAAATGCTTTGGTTCTCTAAGGACATTGTGATGCTCTGTTTCTCTAAAGATATTGTGATTCTCTGCTTCTTGTCCATTTTGTACTAGAATCTTATATTTTACCACATTTGTATCTATAATTATATATTTCACATACACAAGTTTTTTTCTTACATTGATTTGAATTTGTATATTGATTAGTTTTATGCTCTTATTAGTTACAAGTGCTATCTCCAGAAAATAGTGTAGTGGCAAAAAAACACAATAAAGCATGTCTAGAAATAGGTATGTATTTTCTACCAACCCACCATCTGTTTATTCTAATTACAATATTATCTTGAGCCCTCACAGAACTAAAATCTCTTCAACATTTTATTACTTTTCTAAATTGAAAAATATTTTCTTTACAAGTAAAATGTCACCTACTAGCAATGCAAAGAAGGGGGCCAAATATTCTACTGAAAAGAGTATCCTGAATTATTTTAGCAATATGTCAAAATCCAATGAGCCATCGACATCCAAGCAAATTAAAGGTACAAATGATTTTTGACTTCTAAATAATTAGTTGTATATTCCATGATTATTTTAAATAATCATTTCTTCCTCAAATAGTTAACTCACAGTATGTGCCTCTGTCCATATTTCATGATGATATGAATCATATTCCTTTTTGTAATTTTTTTTGTTAAATCCAAAAATGATAAAGAATATTATTGTATGCTACTATGCAGAATACCCTGTTGACCCTGATATGCCTCCACTTGAAGATATTCCTCGCCAAGAGATGCCTTCTAATGAAAATTCTCTTAACAATTACATCCAACAAACACTTGAAGATATTCCTCAAGCGGACATGCCAGTTGAAAATGAAAGCGATAAATCAAATACATTAAAAAATTCTTTCGAATCTTCAAGCAAAAATACTAAAAAGAGAAAGACATCTAACTGGGCTATTGGAAGGGCATTTAAAGATGAATGGGCAGAAAAATTTCCTTGGATAGAGCCTATCCTGTCCATGGACAACCAATTCGAACAAAAAGAATGTAGATGCAAAATTTGTAGTTGGAAACTAGGTAAGGATCACAAGCTGCAAAATAAGATAGATACAATAGAAAAACATGTTGGCAAAGTTTATGTAAAATTTTGAGGAAGTGATGGTAAAATTAAAAAATAAGTTAAGTGGAAGGATGCATCAGAATGTATGCATGTCAGATATGCAATAGAATATGACAATTACTTAAAGCAACAACAATCTCTTGTTGGGAAATGTGGAATGATTAAATCCCAATTTCAAAAAATTCATAAGACCACTTTAGCTTCAAAAATTTGGTATAGTATGTTTTGTTATAGTATGTTGTATATAGTATTCTCAAAAGGGTAGACCCATGTCTGATTTCAGTGATTATAAGCACCTGTTTGAAATAGTCGATGTGCAAAACCTTCCTAGTTCCCATTGGTCAGATCGAAGTGGTTGGAAAATGGTAAAATGTCTATCATTAGTTGAGAAGGAGGACCTGAGGGAGAAAGTAAAACGTGCCAAATTCATATCACTTTCTATTGATGAGGTGACAACTGTGGACAACACATCATGGATTTGCATGCATGTGTACACATTTCAAAATCATGTAAGGTAGCCTAGTTTGCTAGGATTACATAATATGGTGGAAAGTTCAAATGCAAAAAACATCTATAATGTTGTTGTGAGTAGTTTAAAGGATATTGCAGGAATGAATGATATAGAGATAGCCACAAAGTTAATATGCATTGGAGCTGATGGTGTTGCTATAATGCAAGGGCATAGGAATGGTCTTTGTGTTCATCTCCAAACCTCAGTTGCCCCATATATGATACCCATTCATTGCATGGCTCATAGAGTGAATCTAGCATATAAAATCATGAGCTCTTTTGAAAATGTTACGAGAGTGGAAGACCTTATTCATGAAATACATTCTTATTTTTCTTGTAGTCCAAAAAGGTTTGCAAAGTTTCAACAGTTTGCACTAGGAGTTATAGAAGGAAAAAAATTGTTAAAAGATGTGGATACAAGGTGGATTTCATTGTATCAACCTGCACATAGAGTTTTTAAATAATATCAATCATTAACGAGGTTTATGTACGCAAATCGTAGGGTAGTTGATAAGGCAAAATATTTGTTGTTCCATTTGATTGACTTTGAAACCCTTTTAATGTTATGTGGTATTCTTCCAATGTTACATGAAATGAATAGATTGATTAAACTTGCACAAGAGAGATCCATCTATATCGTTGATTTCATAAGGATGAGAAAGCAAATATGTATGATTATTGATAGGTTATATGTGTCCAAAAAATATTTTGAATATCCCTTGTTTGATAGTTGGAATACATTGACAAACGTGAACGATCCAAAAAGATTTTTGAAGTTTGACATCAATGATCATATTTGTATTAATGTTCATGGAAAGATGATACCTTTGTATTGTTTTGAAAGGTAGGCAAGTATAGTTGTTGATGATGTTGAACAAGTTCCTGTAACACACAATAGATTTGAAGTTGTTTTACACAAAACAAAGACAAATTTGTTTAAAATAGCAGAATCATTGACAAGAGAGATAAGAGAATGGTTTCAAAGAGATGAGTTGCTTGAGGCAATGGGTGTGGTTAACCCCATGTTTTGGGATCCTTGTATTGAATACAATTATGCACATGAGTTGTTTGTTAAATATATGTTCATACTTATTAAGCATTTCAGTGAAAGTGTGGAAGTCAATGGTGTTGAAATCAAAGGTATACTCAACAAAGATCTTTTAAAACAATAGTCATCGCATTTTGGTGGAACAATGGTTGAGCAAACATCACTTTTGAGTAACATCCATGAGATTGGTTCCATTGCACGTTTGTGGCAAAAATTGTATCCAAGTAGTGTCTTACAAGATACTATTAGTGAATACTTTTGTTTATATGAATTATGTCAAACAATGATTTTGGGATCTATGGAAGATGAGAGGGTTTTCAGTGCACTATATTTCGTTAAATCTAAACTCCACAATAGGCTGGACAAAAATTTAGAAAATTGTTTGAGAATTTATGTGTCATCGTATCAGTTGAACACATTTCCTTATGATAGAGCATTGGCATATTGGAATTCCCTTGTTGGCAGAAGGGGTACCGAGAATACGAATGATAAGGAGGATAATGATGATTTCAGTGATCAGATGGTGGAGACACAGATATCTGCTATGCTTAATAGTGATTCTGGATAAGCTGAGAAGTGTTTGTTTCAGCTACCTGATTTGTGATTTTTCTAGTATTGTGATTTTTCCAATATTTCACAACATTAATAAATTTGAATTTATTTGATATCATATTTCACAATAGTGATTCTAGACAAGCTGAGAATGTTTGTTTTAGCTACCTGATTTGTGATTCTGGACAAGTTGAGAATATTTGTTTTAGCTACCTGATTTGTGATTTTTTTAGTATTTCACAACATTAATAAATTTGAATTCATTTGATCAGATTTCACAATATTGTTTCAGATTTGTTAGATTTCACAAAATTTGATTATTCACAAATTTTAATGTTTTATATCCCATTGTTGTTTTTGAAATAGTTTTAATTGCCTTTATATCATAGTATTTTTTTTGTTAGAATTGTAATTTTTACAGATTACAAATTGATCAATATGAATGTGTTTATTTGTCATCACAAGATTGTTTCATCTATCTGAATTGTAACTTTATTCTTTATAACACAACATTGTCTTTCAAATTATATGTTTTATGATTTAAAACACAACATTCTCTTTCATAATCGATTTACAACATTGTCTTTCAAAATATAGTGTATTGATATTAATGTATGGGATAACTGAGTTGAATGGTGAATATAGTTGAATCGTTCATTTTTTTAGATTGTAATTGTGAATATAGTTGAATCATTCTAAATTTAAAAAACTACACATGAATATAAATGGAAACAACCAATGAGAGATAGAAGATAAATTAATAAAAGCCTTTTTCATTATTTGCATAGAAAATATACATTGTACAAAATTGTTTACAGAACCACAATCCAAAACTTTCTGTCAACTATGAAATGTTTTACAACATAGTAATTTTATCAAGGGTGAGTAGGGGCAGATTCAGTCACTCCTTGTGCACATGGATCACCAAGACCTTGAGATTCAGTCACTCCTTGTATATCTGCATCTCCTTGAGTTTGAGATGCTCCTTGTATATCTGCATCTCCTTTAGTTTGAGATGCTTCTGAAGTTGCAGGTTCTTTTCCCTTATCTCCTGTACCAATAACCTGCTCAAGTCATTTTAGTGCTCCCATTCTGATGAGGCCTTCCTCTACCTTTTGTAAGCTCCCCATCAACAATCTATCTTCTTTGGCTGGATCCTCAAGGACTACATGTTCATTTTGTTTAAGCTTCTTCTTAAGCAAGATATTTGGATCCATTTTGTGCTCCACGATAATTGCTTTTAAATAATTATTATCCCTGACCTTAACCTGTAAGGTCTCCTTCATTGTTATTGCATTTAATATTGATTTCTTTGTAGCCTCGAGATTAACAACCAAGAAATTAACTTGTTTTTGTAAATTTTAGAAATTTACCTACAAAAAAATTAAAGAAAACCTTAGTTAGTCGAGAGTTATATTACAAAATATAATGATAAATTTGATTGCATCTAAAGTCTCACCTCAGTAACATCTCTTGCAACATCAACGATTAAAAATTTCTTCTTATCAAAGCCCATAGGTTGTAATACGCTTGGGCTTCAACATTCAGGTTCTCTAACCTGCTCAACATAGTCTTTAAAATTTGATCATCATAAGAAATAGAAGGGTTCATCGATCTTGATTGAGCTTGATGTAGCAACCCAACAGAGGTTTTTTTTTTTTTTAGAAAAAAGTAACTTGTTCATCCTCAGTTTGAGGACCAGGATCGAAGGTGTCAGAAGGTGATGATGAAATTAGCTCAGCTTCAAGATTTTGTTGTTCTTGTTGCACATGAACCATCTCTGACACTTTTAACCCTTCAATGTTCCCCTGAAAAAGAAAATCATGATCTAATTCTGGCACATCTAAACTAGAGGTCGAAACATCTTTCAATGAACAACCAGTTGAAAATGACAATGATGGAAATTTAGTACCCTATCCCTATGTCTTCGATTGTGTGGGTCCCCCCATGATCTCGGTCCAACAAGATTTTTTCCAGCAACTTGACCTCGCATTAATTGCTATCATTGTTGAGGTTGTCATGCTGTTGTTGGTGGTGGTGGACCTGGTGGTGGTGGCGGTGACATCATTTTCTTCCTTCTTTCAGTAAATTGTGGGGAGGGACCTAAATACATTATAACAAGATATTATTAAACAAAATTAAAGTGGATAAAATTAGTACATAATAGTAAAAAACTCACATACCCAATGAAGAGATCTCCTGCTGCCCTTCAGCCTGTGGAGACAACTAGGTGCGAGTGCATGTGGGGGTTTGGCATAAAATTGAAAACATACAAAAAAAATGAAAAAATAGATATAATTTCAACTAAATAGAAATGGTAATGAATCAAGAAAAACTCGAAATAGTAAACTTACCCATCATTGGTGTGACATAACTGGATTCACATTCCATGGCATTTGCTTGCACATGTTGATGAGAAGCGGGAGAAGAAGCTGGCTTCTGGCGTTTATGAGGTCTCTGTGGTTGAAATTCACACATTGTGCCTTCTGAATCACCACCATCCTCTGGCATGTGACTTCTGACACCAACATCCTTTTTTTCCCATGCGATGGCTGCCTTACTCTGCATTTAGATGCAAAAAAAAAGTTAAAAAATAAATAAAAAACATCCTAAAATATAAAAATTATTTAATGGTGAAAAATAGAATAATTACCTTCAACTCTTCGGTAGTCATAGCAATGCTTTGTAATTTTACGTGCAGTACAGTTGGTGAACCAGTATCCTACAAATTATGAAAACTTTCATAGTAAAGTGCTAAAATATAATTTACCGAGGTGATCGTGAGAGGTTTGTCTGATTGGTTTGTTTGAACAGTATAGAGCTCTGTTCTAATTCGATCTAAAATATATGTACACCAGTCGAATCTCTCATGGTACTCTAAACAATGAATAATATAAGCCAATGACTAGAATGGAATCTTCGATCTTCCAAGCAAAAATAGTCTTGCTTGGAAAAATTCAAGAATTGCCTTGAAATCATTGTTGGAAATAGAGTTATTAGTTAACCCTCTCTTGGACTTCACCAGAGACTGCAAAAAAAATAGGTGACATAACAAATTTTAAATTGTGAAATTTAAGATAATCAACTAAAGAGAATTATACCTGACAATAATTTTGAAGAGATATCAAATTTTTCCGCCAGGAAAGCCTTATCATTCTTCGAGAGAACTAACTTCTGTGAAACTGCAATGAGACCCTTCTGTGGAAGTCCAGTCAATCTCTGGATATCAGAGGGTTTGATTGTAAAATATATTTTTTGATTATGTGCAGATAGAGTAATGGCCCCAAGATCATTGTCGTAGCCTTCGATGATATTATGTAGAACAAATTTATCTGTTCTAAATTGGGGCATAGAAGTCAAACCCCCAAAACCTACATTCTGAACCCATGTATGGTCTGTCCCATCTGTCCCAGGTGTGTTTACCATTAAGTACTCTAAAAATGAGATGCAACTTTGATTTTTGAATGATTTTTTTTGTGGTTGAGGACATGGTGGCCATCGCTCTGGAAAGGTGTGGGGTAATGGTCGCTTGGGGAAGGGAAGTGTGCGGGGTAATGGTTGCTCTGATCTCATGTAGCAAAAAAATCCTAAAAAAATAACTATTGATGCCTTTTTATAGATGAAACTGAGTGGGGTGGACACGTGGCAGCATGTTAGTGGATATGCATGTGGTGGTGTGATGCATGGTAGGGTGAATCCAAGTTTTGATTTACACTTGGTATGAGGTCGGAGCATTAGCTACACCCGGTATGCAGCTGGAGCATTATATACACTCGGTATTTCTTTATTGCTGCATTCGGTCCTGCATTGCTTCACCCGATCTATCTGCATTATTGCACCTAGTCCATCTGCATTACTACACCTGGTCCATCTGCATTACTACACCCGGTTTATCTGCATTATTTCACTCGATCTATCTGCATTATCAGATTCACCCGGTCCATCTACATTACTTGGTCAGAGCTTGTTATCCACCTGGTCTATCTTTTGGATCCTTCTTCCACCTGGATCGAGCCCTGAACCATATTTACCTGGTCGAAGCTCGGATCATGTGTTATGCTCAGTCCGAGCCTGGATCGTGTGTTGCACCCACTCTGAGCTCAGATCATGTGTTGCACCCAATCCGAGCTTAGAACCATTTTTACTCAGCTCGGATCCTGTTTTGCACCCGATCTAAGCTCGAATTGTGTTTTTCACTCGATCTGGCAAAAGCAATCAAATTCACCAATTTTTTACATTTTTTATGAAAATATAAGGTAATTCGCCATTTCCTCCGACATGAGGTTGGCCAGGATTCGCCAGGGTTTCAAAATGGATTCACCAATTTTTTACAAGTACATTTTGGGTCTGACCCCTTATGCATAATCCTGCCTTGAATGCCAAAAGGTCAAGGCAAAATGCAAGCATTGTAGACAGCAGTTCTAGACCCTAGGACTGGCTGGCACATCTACCAAAAATTTTGCAATGTATATAAACATTTTTTTTATGTTTATGTTTAGAAATTTTGGAAAATACAGCCAATAGATGTCAAGGCTGAATGTAAACACATGTGGCACTACATGACAAAAGTAGTCATCATGTTTGTAGTACTAGACGGGTGAATTAGACATCTAGTTAGTGTTGTTAAGCTTGATTAGTTATTGACGTCTATTTAAGAAATCGATTATGGAACGATTGGGGCGGTTCTAGGAATTGGTTGGAGTAACCAACTTCCTGCACCTATTTAAACCCCCCTCTTCAAAAATTGTATTGATCCTATCCATGTTGTAAGAGCCATGTGTTATTGATTCTACAAAATACAAAAGGCTATTATACTATTCTACATTCTGTGTGTATAGTGAATGGATGTTATGTTGCAGGTTTGCCAAGTCTGAGATTGTAGGTTTTGCCAATCCTATTACTAAGAAGGTGCTGAAGTAGGGAGCAAGAAATTTTGTTTGTAGGTTTCTAGATGAGACAAAGGTTTGATGTCTAGACCTAATGTCTGCTAACCATCATACGGCTAGCCATCAACTCCTTCGACCTAACATCTAGGACAGACCTAACGTTTGCCCCACTCCTGATGTCTAGGATCAACCTGACAGTTGCCTCATCCCTGATGTCTGGTGTTCTAACGTCTGCCCTTGCCAACCTGATGTCTAATACCTTGACGTTTGCTCCAGACATCTAACCCTATCATAGATGTCTGCACCTGCCCTTCAGACGTTTAGACCCTTGACGTCTAGACCTTACCAACGGATGCCAGAGTTAGACTACTAAGTTAAACCTTGTACCTTTGTTTGAATCTTTATTTCAACTGTCATCACCCCATATCGAGAATGTACTCACCCTTGTCTATATTTGGCACTGTTGCCTAAACAAAAACCCAAATTTTAGTGACAAGTTATATGAGGAATATGTGAATGATTGGTTTCAAGTCACAGAATAAATAACAAATACCGATGAGAAGAAGTGCATGACTAGAAAATTTAATGACACACGAGACCATGAAAGTATCTCTCCTGGAGGTGGAGAGAGTATGGAACACTGAAGAGGAAGATAGCATCAGTATAGAGACTTGGTTGGTGACTACAAAAAACAAGGGAGAGCAAATAGCTAAGGAAGAGCCCATCATTAAGGATAGGATGGCAACACCAGAACCAGTAGGGGAAGGGTAGCCAGAGGATACTGAAGGGGAGAATCTGGTATCAAGGTACCGATGTGGGGGCTCATGGAGAGGAAGGCTAGAGCCATGTTTGGTATATTTGTGAAGGATATAGCAAAGTAGAGACCAATTGGAGATGGGAAGAAGGCTATTTGGACATAACTTTGCACCACCAATAGTAAATAGACAATCAAACCAACCACTACAACCACTAACACCAGGAAGACAGAATATCATGGTGAATCCCACCAATAGAACGAATTAGCAAAAATGCCCACCCTTCTCATGCAAAGGGAAGGAAGATCCAACATGACATGTGGGGACTTGCATCACCATTTGGGGAGCGAATGGAGTTACACAGGACACACAATGGTTGCAATTATTCCCAGCCACATTGTGAGGCATGGCGATAGACTTTTACTTGAAAAGACAAAGTATGCAAGCATTTGCACAATAGGACGACATTAAGAATGCATTCATAGAATAATTCTAACCCATGAGGGATGACACTAACATAATTACAAAAATATGTGTCACTAAACAAAAAATGGATGAGGATGTTAAAAGCTACAATAGAAGATTGAAACAACTAACAGATAAAATGGAGATGACACCTACCGAAGGTATGGTAAAGCAATGGTTTTTGGATGGGCTACTACCAAGGTTCAAGAATAAAATGAAGGCAGTACCATCCTCAACGTATGCAGAAGCACTAGAGAAGGCAAAAATCTTTGAAATTGAAGGTAAACAAAGGACTACAGGTATTTGTGGATACTTAAAGCAGACTAAATATTCGGACAGTGAAATTGAGGACAAAGTACAAAACACGATTCATACCTTCAAAAGAGAGTTTGATAAAATTCTAAAAGAAGCAAAAGGGGAAGGTTGGAAGGATCATAAATAAATTTTGTGTTCAAAATGCAATGCATAGGGACACTCAAACATAGACTATCCAAAGAAGGCATACTGTAATATATGTGAAGTTGCAGGACATCCCGTCATTGATTGTCCATTCAACCTAAAAAGTAAGAGGCATAAGACATTGGCAATACAACAGGAAGAGCAACCAAACCCACAAAGGAATTGACAAGGAGCCACTAGTGAAGGATACAAGAATAATTTCCGAGGAGGAAGACAAGGAGGTCAGAGCCGATTGCAATATGACTCTAATGGTAGGCCAGTTATTTAGTGTCTGAATTATCAAGAATGGGGCCATTTTGTGAAGAACTACCCCAAATACCAGAATGCAAGTAATAATAGTGGGAACAACACCACTCAAATGTGTAAATGGTGTGGTTCGAGAAACCACAAAGAGGTGAACTACCTAAATAAAGCCAGTACCAGTGGAACACATAATATTAACCTCATCGGAATTGGAGAAGTGACTAAGGTAGAGAAATAAGTCTTGGTGGTAACACGAGAATAGAACAAGAAAAATAAGGATTACCCAAACCCTACCAAGAAGAAGGAATGATGGTAGGAAGCCCAAAAATTGATTGAGAAGGAACTAGCAAATGAGAAACAGAGACTAGTTCTGGAGAAAGTGTTAAGGAGACCAAAAATGACGAAGAAGGCATTAGTAGAAGGCTTGGTAACGGAGGTACTAAACACAAAGGTAGAGATGAAGGTCACCAAAATATTTAGTATAATACCAGAGTTGTACACTACGATCGAGGAAGTCATCAAGAAAAAGGATGAACCTCGATAGGTAGCAACTATCAAGCAAGGATAATTTATGGACCCAAAAATCCTGATGATTGAAGTTAGGCAGAGGCCAGCTATTGTTCAAATGGAATTTTTGAACCATATGTTGAATTAGGTGATTGTAGATGGAGGATCTAGTGTGAATGTGATGTCAGAGAAGACATGGTGGATTCTAGGGCAACCCGCCTTACGGTCTCAAAATTTTAAACTATATGGCACTGACCAATATGGCATTGAAACAATAGGTTTTTTGATGAATCAAAAGGTATGCATAGCTAAACAGGACTTCACCTTAGATTTTGTTGTCATTGCTATGCAGAAACCTACATATAATGCATTTTTAGGATGCAGATGGTTGAGAACAGCAAAAGTAAACCACAGTTGGGAGAAAGAGCGACTATCCTTCAAATAGGGGCAACACAAGTACATAATTAATCTAAAGAACCAAAAAGTCAGGACATAGCAACTTTAGATGATTCAGGATCCTCTTCGTCAGATGGTGAAACGAGACATGAACCAGATGAGGAGGGAGTGTTGCACCTTGATGATTGCCCGAAATATGAGGGTGACCAAGATAAAGGGTTACTACACTGGCAGTTGGAGGATTATGAAATATTCCCTCCCTAGTATCTTTGTATAGATGCGGGAAAAGAGATTCAAGATAATGATATACATGAACTAGAAAGAGAAACCAGTAACAAGAGATAGACAGTAATGAAAAAGGACAAGGAAAGATAAAAGTGGACATTTCACAAGAATTTTGCAGAATTCACAATGGGGGAGGCAGTCATAGAGGATAAACCAGCCCACCCCATCGTGACACTAAAAGCAATCGATGAACCTGAGTCAATCAAATATGAAGGTATGAGGATGATTCATGTAAACTTGGGAGAAGAGGGTGAAGAGAAAATTATCAAATGTGAATATTATTGGGATCCAGTCCTCAAAGAAGCATCAATTAAGATTTTTATGGACTATAAGGATGTTTTTGCTTGGACATACAAATATTTGAAGGGAGTACCACCCAAAATCTGTGTACACAAGATTCCTCTGATAAAATGTGTGCAACCGGTAAGAAGGCATCCTTACATAATGAATCCCAAGTATGCATCAAAGGTGAATGTCAAAATCGACAAGATGCTAGATGCATGCATTATAGTCAAGGTTACAACAAGCGAGTGGGTTTCACCAATTGTAATCACTCTAAAATGGGAAGTAGATAAAATATGAATTTGTGTGGATTTTAGAATTTTGAATGTTGTAACTGTAAAAGATACCTTTCCAATCCCATTCATAGACTCCATACTGGAAGAAGTAGCCGACCACGCGATTTATTCATTTTTGGATGGATTCTTGGGGTACAATCAGATTAGCATAGCAGAAGAAGATAAGTTGAAGACTACTTTTATGGTAGAGAATGGAATATATGCATACAATCGCATTCCATTTGGCCTATGTAATGTGCCCATTACTTTTCAAAGGATCATCTTGTATATCTTTGATAAAATGTCCACAAGAAATTTTAAAGCCTTTTTAGATGATTGGTCACTGTATGGGAAGACACGAGAAAATTCAAAGGCCCTGGGAGAATACATGAGTTTATACAAAAAGGCATGAATAGTACTGAACCTAAATAAATGTATCTTGTTGGTGCCATACGGGAAGCTTCTAGGGCATATAGTATGCTAAGAATGGTTGAAACCCGACCCAAATAAAATACAGGTAGTGTTACTGATGGAGGAGCCACATGATGTGAGCTTGGTTAAAAATTTTTTGGGAACTGTCGGATACTATAGGAGGTTTATCTGAAATTATGCATTGATATCTCATCTACTAGATGTGCTTACACGGAAGAGTGTTCCATTCAGATGGACAAAGGAACACCAGGTGGCATTTGAAGGATTTAAAGGGCACTTGGTGAAAGCACCTATCCTAGTTTACCCTAATTGGGAGAAAGAATTCCATGTGCATGTCGATGCCTCAAATTTTGCAATCAGATGTGCCTTGGCACAAGAAGGCCAATACAGGTTGGATTAGCCCATATACTTTGCAAGCTAGCTGCTAACGAGAGTCGAGAATAATTATAGCGCAACAGAGTGAGAAGCACTGGGAATGGTGTATGCAGTACATAAGTACAGATACTACCTTTTGTCTAACCCCTTTGCTTTTTATATGGACCATCAGGCTCTATTGTACTTAATCAATAAACCTACTATCTATGGACAAGTAAGTCAATTGCTTGTCACCCTGTAGGAATTCATGTTTAGAGTGGTAGTTAGACCAGGGAAGAAACACATAATAGTGGATCAGTTGTCAAGTATTCGCTCAGGAGAACCTACAGAGGGAGGAATACCAGATGAATTTCTTGATGTACAATTGTTCATGATTAATGCCATACCAGGATGGTATAAGCATATAGGGGAATATCTATCAACAGGCTAGTTTCCAGAAGAGTTAACGACAGCTGAGCGGAGGAAAGTGATCACAAAATTGGCACCTTTCACCTTGATCATAGGATTGCTTTACAATATGGGGGAGGACCAAGTCCTACGAAGATGTATAATGGAGGATGAGGTACAACAAACCCTGAAGGAAACACATGAGGGATTGGCAAGAGGACATATGGGATCGGATGCAACAACAAGGAAAGTGTTGTTGGTAGGTCTATGGTGGCTCACCCTCTTCCATGATGCTAAGAATTTTGTGGTAGCATGTGATACATGTCAAATAACAGGGAAGCCTCTGAAGAGAGACTTCATGCCATTACATTCGTCACAGCCTCAAGAACTCTTTGAAAGATAGGGGCTGGATTTTGTAGGTCCTCTAAGAACAAGTCATAGGAGAAGATGCTTATACATAGTGGTTTCCATAGAATATCTCACAAAATGGGTGGAAGCAAGGGCCTTATCAGACAACTCGACAAAAAGCATGACTCACTTTTTGTATGAACAAGTAATTACGAGGTTCGAAATACCTCTATAGTTGACAAGTGATAGAGGAGGCAATTTTGTGAATGCAATTATTCAGAACTTGACAGAGGAATTTAGGATTTTTCATTCCTTATCAAGCCCATACTACCCAAGAGAAGATGGGCAGGTGGAGGTAACAAATAAAATCTTGGTTTCAATCATGTACAAGACTTGCAGAGTAGAAGGAGCCAACTGGGAGGAATGGTTACCAACAATTTTATGGGCATATAGAACCACTTTCAAGCCCACTAAAAATCACACACCCTTTCAACTGATGTACGGACAGGAAGTAGTTGTCCCAGTTGAATTTCTTGACCCAACCTAAGGGTAGCACTTGACAATCGCTTGAATGAGAAGGAAAGTTTTCGTGAATGACTAACATCATTAGTACAATTGGACGAAAAGAGGGTGATGGCACAATGGGCAACAAAGATTGCACAAAAAAGGAGGAAATTTTGGCATGATAAACATATCCAAAAATTGGATCTTAAAGCTGGTGGACTAGTTCTAAAATACAACGGTAAGCGAGAAATCAAGCTAGGAAGTTGAAAAATTTGTGGCTTGGACCCTTTTAGGTGGAAGAAGTACTTGAGAATGGGGCAATAAAATTGAAAAAACTGGATGGAACGTTATGCCCTAAGGTGATAAATGGTTTAAATATGAAGGTGTATAAACCTCGTGTATAGGTGAATATGATCAACTTGGAACAAACAGGAACTTCTAGAATAGAAGAAGAAGATCCAGGCACACAACCTTCTAGAAATAATGAGCAGGGTAGCTTTGTTCGAGAGGAGGAAACACATAACCTAGATTAGCTTTTTGGGAGTGAAGAAGGGCAGTCAATGGAACACTCAAGTAATAGTGAAGAGGACTGACTCCAAGTTGTGAGGAATGTCGCTCAATAGGAGCTTCTAGAAGAATATGGAGAAGATGGAGTTAGACCGATGCAACGAATGAGAATTGAAACACATCGATTGTAAGAGGAATATGAAAATCTGAGTCAGTACAACAATCAGCTATGAGAACAGGTGATCCAGGAGTTGGACACAACCATGCATAGGGTAAATGAAAGGCATGAAGCTTGCCTAGTAGAGTGGGTAGATCTGAATTAGGGGGAACTTAGAAACAATGCAACATGGAACTCTTCGGAAGGCAGTTTATTCTCCCTGGAAGAAGAACAGGAAGACGTGACAAGTCCAAGGGAAAATAGAAGAGGA
The DNA here is from genome assembly GCA_028583015.1 of Wollemia nobilis. Taxonomy (NCBI): domain Eukaryota; kingdom Viridiplantae; phylum Streptophyta; class Pinopsida; order Araucariales; family Araucariaceae; genus Wollemia; species Wollemia nobilis. The sequence continues at coordinate 2,692,440 of JAQPPZ010017206.1, read as the reverse complement.
AAAGCAAAAATAACCGGCACACCTTCTAGTAGTTATTCTTCAGCCTTACTAAAAATTATGTTAAATACAAAATAATCCTCAAGTGGAGAATCAGCGAACCATCAGGAGAGAAGATATTCTCCAGAAATACCTAGGAGGTGGGAAGCAGGACAAACCTCGACTGCTAAATATCATATAAGTAGGGAAGAAGTGGCATAAATAATATCGAAGGATATAGAGATGGTACCTAAAAAACCAAGAATTTGAGGATGGTTGGAAGACTCCAGTAGTGATGACAACCTACCATAGAACCCAGATATCCCAGTTGCCAGTCCTAACCTAGACAATAGAAGACAAATGGATGAAGATCGCAGTCGACAAGCGAGTGTTATATTTTTGGAAACTGCACAGATAATTGAAGACAAGGCTTCACTGAGTCCACAAGATGAATACAATAGAGGATTGAATGAGGATGTTATACCAAAAATCCCCCTGCATCGTGCATGGAGAACACCTTATGCTGGAGCCATGAGATGCCCAACATAATAGGAGGAGGTAGCTAGGTATCGTATGGCTACACTAGATTTACGATAGCATAGAAGAGAAGTACGAATATTACAACAAAGGGTTCAAGAAACTTCAATATGACCACTCAATACGTTAGGAGAGGGAAATGACTCAAGTACCAACTTAGTATTTTCAAAGGAGTACCAGGAGAATTTGGCTCATTGTACCATGCAACGACAATTTGAGCAAAGGATATGGAGATGAAGACTGATGAGAGCCGATAGGAGACTAAGGATCTTGCAACAACTAACACCTAAGCCAGGACCACAACCTAAAAATGAGGCCCGAATTCAAGAAAATTTAGGTACCTTCAAGAGACCACAAGGAATATCGAGAGCACCTGACCAAGGGAGGAGCATGGTTGACCTCCATCTTGGTATCTTAAGAGAAAGAAATTCCCCTCTAGCTACCAATAGGTCAACTGATTCTCAGTTTGGACTGCAAGGCCCATCTGAGAACCTAATCCAAGTTAACCCATCACTTTGTGCTCCTGAGAATAGACCGAGAGGTCCATCTCAGTGAGCTCGTAGGAACCTAAGACGTCATCAGGAATGACTGAGGGATCGATTGAATCTTGCGTAGCTTGGAGTATAGCAACCCAACATTAGAGAGATTCAATTGGAAAGAGGCTGAGGACGTGGTAACCAGGTCCACAGAGGGAGATATTGGGATAGAAACCCCAATACAGGACATAGGAATCAAGCACGGGCAGTTGTAGGAAATGATCGAGGTCAAGGATGAGGTCTAAGAAACAGACAACCCCACCAAAATAGGGAACAACAAAGAAGGCAACAACCAGAGCCACATGAGCTTTATCAGTAGATACAGGAATGGGTGATATATAATTATTAGATGGCTGCACTAGATTTACGATAGCATAGAAGAGAAGTATGAATATTATAGCAAAGGGTTCAAGAAACTTCAGTATGACCACTCAATACGGTAGGAGAGGAAAATGACTCAAGTACCAACTTAGTATTTTAAGAGGAGTACCAAGAGAATTTGGGTCATTATACCATGCAACGACAATTTGAGCAAAGGATGTGGAGATGAATACTGATGAGAGCTGATAGGAGACTAAGGATCTTGCAACAACTAACACCTAAGCTAGGACCACAACCCAAAAATGAGGCCTAAAGCTAAGAAATTTAGGTACCTTCAAGAGATCGCAAGGAATATCGAGAGCACCTGACCAAGGGAGGAGCATGGTTGACCTCCATCCTGGTAGCTTAAGAGAAATAAATTCCCCTCTAGCTACCAATAGGTCAACTGGTTCTCAGTTTGGACCGTAAGGCCCATCTAAGAACCTAGTCCAAGTTAACCCATCACTTTGTGCTCCTCAGAATAGACCAAGAGGTCCATCTCAGTGAGCTCGTAGGAACCTAAGATGTCGTCAAGAATGATTGAGGGACCGATCAAATCTCGGGTAGCTTGGAGTATAACAACCCAACATTAGAGAGATTCGATTGGAAAGAGGCTGAGGATGCGGTAACCAGGTCCACGAAGGGAGAGATTGGGATAGAAACCCTAATATAGGACACAGGAATCAAGCACGGGAAGTTGTAGGAAATGATCGAGGTCAAGGATGAGGTCTAAGAAATAGACAACCCCACCAAAATAGAGAACAACAAAGAAGACAACAACCCAGGCCACATGATATTGATCAGTAGATACAAGAAGGGGTGATATATAATTATATGGATGACTATTTAATAATGCGGCGTAATAACGAAAGGACTAAAAAAATTCCATTGGTACTTGCCCATCCATAACAATCGAACCAAAATAACAGCCACTGGGAAGAAGTAGCAAAGGATATTATTGCCAAGTCGACGAACGAAGAAGTCTGATTGGCCCAAGAATGGATGGAACCAACGAGCCTAAAAATGGAAAGAAATGAAGATGTCATTGACAATGTCAGACGACAACCTAGTATAAATCAGTCTCTGGAGCCAAAAATAAGGCAGTAGATAAAAGAAATTGAACAATGATACTGGCACATTATGCCAAGACAACAACCACAATCACGCCCAAAAACCCCTCCTAGATGGAATAATCATCGAAGACATCAGGTGATAGAGGAAATAAATAGTGATAGTGATGATGATTTTAGTAGCTTCAGAGGAAATAGCCATCATCATCAAAATGAGACACCAGATGCATGGGAACTATGTATTGGCTTGGCCATATGGTTCACCCATCGATGTTAAAAAGGAGACATCATGGGCAGTTTTGAAAAAAATAAGGAAAAAATAAATAAAAATAAGAAAATTTGAAAAATTCAAATAAAAAGTCAAAATAAGAAAAAGACAAAATAGATAAAAAGATGAAATAGGGCTAAGACAAAAATAGGGACACCTAGACGTCTAGCTAGCTGATGTGTCACACATGCACAAAGTTGATTATGTGGTGGCAGTTGCATAATAATTTTGAGAAGCTATAAAAGGAGGAGAGCCTTCTCATTTTTGTACATCACTTTTAGGCAGTCACAAGCAGAACGTGAAGGAGAGGAGCATGCAGCAGTAGACGCAATAGTACATAACTGAGTTGTGGAAGATGACTAGGGCAAATGAGATGGAGCAATACTTGTCTAGTTAGAAGGAATAGGGATGCACCTGATGGCTACCTATCCAAACGACTGCACTTGATGGCTAAACCTGATGGCTACCTATCCAGATAGCTACTTGCTGGACGACTTCCACCAGACGGCCACCTGCTAGACAGTTGTACCAAATGTCTAGCAGAACTTGAGCACAACCAAAAATCTGACAAAACCAACAACTGTGGAGACTAGATAGCTAGGAGAAGAATAAATCAGATGGCTTAGAGGTCAATGAATATTCTAGTCCACAGTGAGCCAGAGCCATAATTAGTGGTCACAAAAATATTAAGGCACTAGCAGGAGATTGAAATGAAAGGGCACGGTAAAATCTCAGAAGGTGAACAAAGTTGTAGTAGAAGAGAAGCGGCTGAAGTAGCAACTTGCAAGAATGAGGAGATTCATCAGGGCGACAAGGCACCCATAGCAGTGGAGGAGATCACGTGGGTGTGCTCGATAGGAGAATATTATCACCAATGGTGGGTAGAGGCACTGGATAGCCACCCAAAAAATAAAAAGCTGAAGGAGGCGAGGGTGCACTTCATTCTACAAGATCCATACTTTGATAAGGGAATTTTTTAGGAGTGCCTATTGCAAATGCTAGAAACATATGATGCCAGGAAACATAGCAGTTTCGTGGAGATAGCTGGCTCTGCACTAATAGTAGATTTTTCTCCTAGAGTGTTTCAAAGCACTTTTGGACTTCCCTTGAGAGGCAGGCCCGTGGTGAATGAAAGGGTGGACCCGAAGAGGTCACCAGAATTAATCACAAATGTTACCACTTTGATAATATAAGAGGCAGAAGCAATGCTAAGTGTTCATTGGTGAAGAGGAATTAAGTAGAGACAACTTTAGAATGATGGACTGGAAGTGGGCATGAATGTCATAATGGCAAGGTTACCAGGAGAACATCGAAGCTTAGATTTGGCCATATGGTTGATTTCGTATCTGCAAGGGATAGTGAAGGGTATATAGTATGATTAGGCAACATACCTATCAACACGGATACAATATTTTCTTATGAGAATAACCAAGAACTTTTTGATGACCTTTCATGCCATTGGATTGATCCTAGACGCGGTAGCAAAAGCAAAGATTCCGATCCCGGATTTTGGTGCTCCAAGGCAACTTCCACCCTTAGCACCATCTATTTGCAGGTGGATGGAGGTCCAAACAGCTAAGAAAATGACACCAACAAAGAAAGCAATGGTCAAATAGATTTCCTATAGACCAAGTCAGGAGAAGATGGTGGCAGCATTAGAAGGGGAGGATAGGAGAGCAACACAGGTTCGGTAAAAGGAACCACAAAAACAAAAAGAGGCTCAATATTTGGAAGAGCCTAAGCAAAGGAATAATAAGGGGTGATTTGATATTCCAACCCCAACTTTCTCACAAGAAGCTCTGCAGAAGATAGCTGAGAATCTAGAGTTGGGAGCAGTAGCAGCTACCACAGGAAGAAGTAGAATTGTCGATACCAACAACCCTTCACAATCCAGTAGTTGGGACTAGTACGACTGAACAAGTTGGGTCCACTAAATATTTAGCTGAGGCTGAGCATATAAACCGCATTGGATCACTGAATATGATAGATTTGGATTTGGCAAGATCGACCTCGCTTACAGCTACTCTGAGCACATTCTTGGTAGATGCTATATTTGATGAAGTTGCTAGGGGAACAAACATAGTAGAAGCTCCAAAACTTAGCAATAATTATGGGGTAGAGAAGGGTCTACCACCATAGGTTACACAAGAAATAGTAGGGATGGAGGAAATGGTAGAGAGGGCAGAAAAATAAAACCCTCAAGATAAAGAAAAATAGCCCTCGGAGGTAATAAACTTAGACAACTTGGAGGAACAAAAAGAATAGGGTAGGAAGAGTCTTGCATAGGAAATAGTAATAAGAAGAGCACCTATTCACCAGGATGAGAAAGGAAAAATGGTTGCACATGAAGAGGATTAGATATATACTTGGTCCCAGGAAATTCTCCTCAAAATACCGAATTTTATGGACCCTTCGAACGAAATGGATGAATAAGCAGCAATATGTTTTAACAAATTGGGTAAGTTTATGAATAGCCTTAGCTTGTAGTTCAACAGTGCATGCATGGAGAAGTGGAAAAAGTGGTAAGGCATGGTGGAGGAGGAGCTGGACAGATTGGTTAAGTGGGTAGCCCAAGGCCCATGGAGGAAATATATCTCGAATATTTATGCAAGGCAGCCTTGGTTATTACCCACTGGCCAGGTACAGACAATGGAAGGTAGGGACACATTGCCAAAAAAGACACCCAATATTTATCTATAAATAGTGCCGATATATGTCTGTGGCCATGGCAGAAATCCCTAGTCAGGCACACAAGTGGAAGTCATGCCAGAATTACTACCACTTTACACACAACTAAATTTCCTCGCACATCTGTTGATTTGGTTGGGTGAAGGAATAAAGCATGTGAATTCAGCTAAGGATAGCATGGAAAGAGAAGTCACAGAGACTTTGTTAGCCAAAGACAAGCTCTTAGCTGAAGGAATGGCCAGAATGGAAATTTTCCAAGAGGAAACACGGAAGGTGATGGGATATTTGAAAGCTGAATTGGAACGGAAGACCCAGCAGTTGGAAGAATCAGCAGAAGAAATTGCCCAACTAAAAAATGCAAAGGAATTGTTGATTAAGCAAGCAGAAGCATTTTTAGTCACTAGAAGTTAGCAGGAACAGGCTTGGGCTCAGGAAAAGGAAAATTAGGCTCAGGAAAGGGAGTATTGGACTAAGGAAAAGGAGATTTGGCAGCAAGAAAAGGTAGCCCTATAAGAAAATCCATAGTTGGTAAAGCAACAACAAGGTGTAACAACCACATCAGCTTTAGAACAATGATGGAAAGAGATATTTCAAATAAGAGAAACATAATTGCTCACCACTCTAAAGTAGATAGAAGATAGAGCTAACACCTTGGGAGGAGAGTGGGCCAAATGCTTTGACTATGCAAAGAGACTCAAGGATGAACAAGATCAACGCCGAGAACAATTACAGGAGTACAACCAGGCATTGCAGGATGCTAAGCCATAGAGTTCAACTCAAACGAATATTGAAACACCAAGAACGGAGTGAAGAAAGTCACTAAGGACATCGACTTCTTCGAAGGGTAGGATATATGTAGACAGCAGTTCTAGACCCTAGGACTGTCTGGCACATCCACCACTAATTTTGTAAAGTATATAAGCATTTTTATTGTATTTATGTTTAGAAATTCTAGAAAATACACCTAATAGACATCAAGGCTAAATGTAAATGTATATGGCACTACATGACAAAAGTAGTCGTCATGTTTGTAGCACTAGACGGGTGAATTAGACATCTAGTTAATGTTGTTAAGGTTGACTAGTTTTTGACGTCGAGTTAAGGAATCGATCATGGAACGGTTGGGGTGGTTCTAGGAATTGGTTGGAGTAACCAACTTCCTACACATATTTAAACCCCCCTCTTCAAACATTGTATTGATCTTATCCATGTTGTAAGAGCCATGTGCTATTGATTCTACGTAATACAAAAGGTTGTTATATTGTTCTACATTTTGCATATATAGTGAATGGATGTTATATTGCAGGTTGGAAGCCATTAATGACTATGTTGCAGGTTTTCCAAGTCTAAGATGTTATTACAGGTTTTGCCAATCATATTGTTGAGTAGGTGCTGAACCAGGGAGCAAGAAATGTTGTTTTTCAGATTTTAGATGAGATAGAGGTCTGACGTCTAGCCCTAATGTCTACTAACCATCATACGGATAGCTGTCAGCTCCTTCGACTTGATGTCTAGGATAGACCTAATGTCTACCCCACTCCTAATGTCTAGGATCAACATGATGGCTTCCTTATCCTTGACGTCTAGTATTCTGATGTTTGCCCTTGCCGACCTGACTTCTAACACCCTAAATTCTACTTTAGATGTTTGACTCTATCACAGATATCTGCACCTTCCCATCAAACATCTAGACCCTTGACATCTAGACCTTATCGACGGATGCCAAAGTTAGACTACTGAGTTAAACCTTCTACCTTTGTTCAACTTATGATTCGAACTATCATCACCCCATCTCGAGAATGTAATCACCCCTATCTACAATCATACCATAGGATAGTTGTATCCATATAGTATACCTACACAAAAATGGTAGGTCATATCTATGGATTTTATAGTAGGTTTACCTAAGACCAGGTACCAACATGATGCAATATTAGTCGTAGTTAAAAAATTGACTAAGGTTACACATTTTATACCTGGGAGCACCAAGGATGATGCTTAAGTGGTGGCTAATAGATTTTCCAAGGAAGTGTTTCGATTGCATTGATTTCGTAAGGTAATCATCTTAGATAGGGATTCCAAGTTCACTTTTGGAAAGCCCTTCATCAGGAAATAGGTACAAAGTTGAACATAATTTCAGTATACCACCTTGAGATAGACGGTCAAATAGAGTGGGTAAACCAAGTACTAGAATACATGCTCCGCATGTAATGCATGGATCACAAGTCTTGTTGAGAAGACTATCTACCTTTGGTAGAGTTTACCTACAATAATGGATATCACTCATCATTTAGAATGGCACCTTTCGATTCCTTGTATGGATAGAAGTGTAGAACACCACTATCATATGATAACCTAGAAGATAGGGTTGTAATTAGACCAAAAATGGTTAAAGAAATGGAAGAGCAATTGGAGGTAATCAAGAAAATACTCAAGGATATTACTAATAGGCAGAAGATTTATGTTGATTTAAAGAAAAATCCAAGGGAGTACTCGATAGGAGATAAAGTATTCCTAAGGGTTAAACCAATGAAAAGTGTGATCAAATCCATAAAATTGGATCCACAGTTTGTAGGGCCCTTTGAAATCACTAAAAATATTAGTTCAGTTGCATATCGACTTGATTTACCTTCTAATCTATAAAAAATCCATGACACTTTCCACATATTTTTGCTTAGGAAATATATTGATGATCCTAAACATGTGTGGGATATTTCTAATTTGTAGATGGCAAATCCAAAGGCAATTGAAGTAATGCCAATAAATATTCTCGAGTTCCATTCGAAGACTATGCAAAATTGAACTCTTGAGCAATGTAAGGTCCAGTGGGACCATTTCTCTAAAATAAATGCCACTTGGGAGAAAGTGGTAGATATGCAAAAATATTTTCCTTTTTTGTCTAATGGTCTCTAAATTGTAATAATTTACATTTTTATTGTATTGTGATTATCTAAAACTAAGAAACACCAAGACGGTGCTTAGTCCTAATGGGGGAGGATGTCATGATCCTCCTAGATAGACCTTTTGACATGGAAAACAATGTATTAATTGATGGTGCTTTAAAACTTGCTTTTGTGCAATTAAAAAGCTATGCGATGTTTGTAGATATTGAAGAGCATGATACTGCTAACAAATTGCCAATGTGCAGGATCGGGTACACTCATTAAGTGGAATAAGTTGAGTCATCCACCAAAGGTGAGGGTACTTGAGATTGGGAAAATGATGATAAGGCAACTCAGAGGTAACATTTATGGATGCCTTCATATAGGCATGCATTTGGCTAGGGATAATCATCAATAGCTAGCCACCTTGAGCCCTATATTGATAGCATAGTAGCTATCATAAGTTTTAGAGGCTGAGATAGGTGACTAAATTGATGGAAAGATTTCCCTCTTTGTCTGTTGCACATGCTTGATTGTATTTTACTTCAATACTATTTGCCTCAATGATTTGGGAAGTATGGATGGATAGGTTGTCTTCATAACTCCTTGTGTTGCTCAGACAAATAGAATGATAAAGATATTTCATTTTAAATAAATAGTTGATTTATTTTAGAATGATAAAGAGATTTCATTTTAAATAAATAGTTGATTTATTTTAGAATTATAAAGAGATTTCATTTTAAATAAATAGTTTATTTATTTTAGAATGATGAAGGGACCTCTTTTTATATAATCAATTGATATACTTTAAAATTATAAAGATATTATTTTATGATAGAGGAATTTCATTTAATTAGTTGGTTCATGTTAAGTGATAAAAGAATATCCATTATAAACATATAACTATTCTATTTGGAATGATAAATGAAATTCATTTAACCTAATTATTAAAAAAATTTATTTAAATGATGATGAGCATTCATTTAAATTAAGTATTAAAGTTCTACCTAGCTGATAATTGAAATTTATCTAAGTTGCTATTGAAAATCTCTTTAAGCAATTTAATAAGAGCGGCTAGGTGAGTAATAAGTAAGATCCACTTTAAAGATTCATATTATCGAATTCTTGAACCTGCCTTTATTGGAATTTCGACCAATATGGCGAGGTAAAGCTTCTTGCCAAGTATAGGAGGGATGGCTTTATTAATAACGAGCTTTGGGAGAGAGAAAAAAAAATTCTTTAAGCCAAAGGGAAGTTGGCAACCATGGATGGGAGAGGGAAGTAATGGCAAGAAAGTAAGCTTTAATGAAAGATAAAACTACCAAGTGGAGGACGAGACAGAGGCCCCCTAAATAGGAATAAAAATGTGGATAGGGATATATGAGGAGGTGGAAGAACCAAAAGGAGGAGAACCAGAATGTGCTATCTAAAAGGAGTAGACAGTGTGGTCATCTTGGAATCCTTTGGCGTATATTTTTAGGTGGGTTGCCTTTCATTTGCTTGTCCTTAAAAAAAAAAAATTGGTTAATAATCCCCATGGCCATGGATGTGGTTGGTTTATTGTTTGTTCATTGAAACCATAGATGGACTATCCTTGCTTGTGTCGTAGCTCATTTAGTTTTGCTTTCCATGATTTTTACTTCATAGGCAGTGTGGGTGTGTTTGGGGAAAAAATTGTAGGAGGCCTGTCGTAACCCCGCACTCCTCATAACGTTGCTTTGGTTCAAGAGTGAGCTACATTGGTGCTTTTTAAGAGTCCTCCTATCCGACCCTTAGAAGGAAATACTATGGTAAACCTCTAATAGATGCCTAATGTTACCTATTGCTAAGGCTTTGTGTACCTCTAAAGCGCTTGTTCCATTGGTTTCTATGGGATATCACGAATGATGTCTCTATTCCATCACCTATTGTCATTATTCCTCTCTGGTTTGCCCAAGCATCATTGTGGTGGTTGTGGAGTGCACCCATTCCTATAGGGACACCTTGAGTGTTCTGGTTGTTGGGTCACTTTTCTATTGAAACCGCCATGATCGGCAGTTCAGTTCCATATTCCCTTCAGTCATTCTAGGGTTTGCAGATGTATGCCTTAGTTCTAAGTGCATATCATTCAAGTCACTTATAGGATACCCCTTTTTCTAGATTTTATAGAAGCCCTTCATTATCGATAGGTCTTGGATGTTCTTCCTTAGACGACAGGTGGCAGTTTCTGCGTACTGTGTTGAACAACTAAATAACTCTCTATGTTGACCTTTTAGAATTATATAGTTATAGTTTAATGAAATAATAAGTTATTTAAAGCAAAGGATAACCAAAGAGTAGATTTTGATTTTTGAAGATGTTCCGATTATATTAAATAAGATTTTATTTAAATAATCATATTTTGGGTAATTAAAGATAGGGAAATTTAATTATAATGAAAGGAAATGCTTTATTCATAAGATTAAAGTAAGGGAAAATTTGATTTGTGAAATAAAAGAATGTTTGATTTATTTTTAAATTGAATTTATGGGGCTTTGATTTAGTAAACAAATATTTAAAGAGTTTCATAGATTAAAGTAAGGGAAGCTTTGATTTGTGAAATACAAGAATGTTAGATATATTTTTTAATTGAAGTTATGGGGCTTTGATTTAGTATAAATAATTAAAGTCTTTCATAAGATTGAAGTAAGGGAAGCTTTGATTTGTGAAATAAAATAATGTTAGATTTATTTTTAAATTGAAGTTATGGAGATTTTATTTAGTAAATAAATGATTAAAGGGTTTCATAGATTAAAGTAAGGGAAGCTTTGATTTGTGAAATAAAAGAATGTTAGATTTATTTTTAAATTGAAGTTATGGGGCTTTGATTTAGTAAATAAATTATTAAAGGGTTTCATATATTAAAGTAAGGGAAGCTTTGATTATAAAATTAAATAAAGATAGTTTGTTTAATAATTAAAGGTATGGGACTTTAATTTATTTGAACAAAGATAATATTTGATTGAAGTAAAAGAGACCACGATCTAAGTGTGTATTTTGAATAAATATCTAAGGTTTTTGAGAGGTGATAGTGGAAGTAATGATTATTTCATAATATCAACTATGCATTACATGGTTAGAGACTTGATTTGATTGTATAGTTGCAATTTGGTAATGAAATGAGTAAATGCATTTAGAGGCATGCCCATATTGAACTATGAGTGTCCTGATACCCTACTATCCTCACTTGATCGATGGAAGATTGGGATGACCAAAGTTATAGATGAACCAATGCACAATTTTTCTATTTACTTTACATCTTGTTTACTTATGCAAACAAACTAGATTTGTGGGGATACTTCCGTGGTTAAATTGATGTAATATATTATTTAAAGGTATGGAGGTTTTACCATACATGCTTATGTAATAAATGGTCAATGTGGAAAATGCACCTTTATATTCTATTTGATTATTTGTGAATGCATATAAATATTTTCTAGTTCATGTTTGTTATTTAAGTATTGATTTATATTTCTAGTTATCCTTTGCATGTTTGATGAGTTACATTTTGTTAGATTTAGTATCTAGATCTATCTTTTATTTTCTTGATCGAATAACTTTTAATAGAATTTAGTAGTAAGTTTCAGGATGAACTTAGAGGTTAAACTAAGGGCTTGAGACCCCCTTAGGAAAAATGGTAACTAAGCTTATAGAAGATCATACCTGAGTTAGGATAGCTTGTCAAAGGATAATATCGATAGCTTAACTCATAGTACACATAGTATTTCTATGCATAATAGCTTACATAGAATATGGAGATGCGTGTACACCTTCTGATGATTGAAGGTGATAAGTCTAGATCATCGAGGATGATGAGATGGATGGACTTATATGCATAACATGAGATATGCCTATGCATAAGGGACTTGCATGAGGGAAATCTTGTGAGGTATAATTCTTGAGAAACTTAGGGTACTTGTTAAACATTAAGTCAATCTAAGGTTGGTTAGGGGTTTATGAATCCCTCTCCTTAGACAAAAAAAATTCTCTCTTTTATTGTGTTTTCTTATTCTTCTTTTTTGGGTCATTACAATGCTCCCTAAACCTTGGGACATCATCATGGTGATTGTATTACAGTATTTCACTCTGGACAGCCTGGGTGCAGTTCTAAGGAGCTTCCACCTGGCATTCCTCAATCACCTGTGAGGGAAGAAGTCCATTAATATTCTAGAATACCTCTTTCGATCTATCAAGCATTCTATGGTGAATGTAAATAAGGGAGTTTCTTCCTTCCCCCTTCACCAAGGTCTCCACATGGTAATTTATAGGTATGTTCTAGAGAGACAAACCCAAAGAGTTGTAATTTCTATTTTTGGAACTATGGATGATGTTGGTGGTGTTGGTGGAGACACTCCTATGTCTTCTAAATTCAACCGTGCCCTGGAATACGATGTGAAGGTAGAGGAAATCCTAGGTTCCCTATAATATAAACCCCAACGCTACATCACAAGAAGCAAAATTAGTAGCAGTAGGTGCAAGGTCCAAATCCTTGTTGATAATAATGATAATTCAGATGATTCCTTGTCATTTTAGGTTTGGTCAAAGAGTGCATCCAAGAAAGGACCCATGGAAGGAACCTTTGCTAATCCTCCCTTGTTGACCTCTAGGGTTTCTTGCTAGTCCAACCTCTCTGATTGGGGTAATCTTCAAGACCTCCATGACATCATGAAATATCTAGGGAGGGCAAACAGAATGACCTCATATCTCCTTTCTTAGGTGGAAGCTCTCCTGGATGAGTACAAGGATCAGTGCAAATTTTTGAAAGAGTTCAAGGGCTTGGTGGACGTTGATCGCACTGATGGAGATCAAGATTTTGAACACCCTAGCAACTGACCATGCGGCTTTGTCTACTATGGTTTTTTTGGATTTTTATTTTTTTTTAGATTCTTATGTTTCTTGTTTGTTCCTAGGATGCCCCTACATGGGCTTCCTCTATGTTTTCTTGGGTTCTCTCTTGTGCCCCTGCATGGATCTTCAAGTTTCTTTTTGGTGGTTTCTCTAATAACCCTTAGAGGGTGGGTATTGTTGTTTTATTTTTACTAAGGAGAGTTTTCCCCTTTTACATCTAGTTTGTAAAAGGTTACGGGACTATTTCAATACCCCTCTTACCAACAAAAAAATTATATCCCATGGAGGAGCAGATCCAGTAAACACATCTACACTTCCAAATTTTCTTGATAAGGATGAGTCTACAAACATCCTAGAGTTTAGGTCACTGATCCAGTTGAGAAAAACCAAGTAGATAAAGCTTCCAAGATCTAGTGAAAGAGGGAAAAAGAAATGTGTAGAAGACATCCCAAAACTATTTAGCCATATCACAAAACCAAAACAAGTGAATAAGAGTTTCTAAATCATTAAAAAAATTGCATTGAGGGGAAATGTGTAAAATCGAGGTCAAAATTTTAGAAGTTAGAAGCTTTTGATGCAAAATCCACCATACAAGAAGCTAAGTTTTGGATTCTATAGGAAATTTCTAAATTTGAGTAGCAAGAGAATGTCATTGGGCATTGGTAAAATTCACTTGCCACTTGATATTGAGATTAGAGTTTAAAGTATGAGGACACAAAAGATTTTTGTATATCCAACTAGAAGTAATGGAATAGATTCTATGGTCATTAAGCCATCTCCAGTCATTCCATATATTATGAGTAGTTATTCCCAACTTAATAAGGACCTCACAAGGTATGGAAGCCACAACTAAGCCATAAGACTCTTCGAACCTAGAGGTAAGGGAGAAATAATTACAGATGTGGTTCCGGGTAAGAATTGAACAACTATTTGAATCCTAGATATCTTTAATTCTATTAATTCCTTTATTCAAAAAATCTAGATCATGAATAACAGTGCATAAAGCTAGAGACTTATTATTATGGAGGATAAGTTTATTCCACCAAAGATTATTAACCGATGTTCTAACCATGTCTTAAGGATTCAGAATTCCAAGCCAATAAATAATAAATTGATTTCCAAGCTTTCTAGTTTTGGGTAACTAGAATAGATCCTTTAATCGTAAAGTAAGGCTCATTAAGGGTCTTATCCTCCTAAGGGGTTTCTTTCCATTTACCTTTGTGAGTATCTAGAGATATTCTGTAATGAAATAGGTGTTTCCAATTTGCATCACCAATAATGGCTCTAACAACCCATTTTGCAACCAAAATTTTACTCTAGGTAAGAGGATCAATGATGCCTAGACCTCCTAAAGCCTTATGTTGAGTACAAATTTTCCAAGAGATATATGTCATTCCCACCTCCCCATCCCATTTGGCCCATAAAAATTTATGAATGGCTCAAGATTTAATTTTTTTATAGGCTACCTTGAGGGCTATCCAGCAAGAGGAGTAATAAACATGAGAGGCTACCATAATTTTATTCGCAACTCGAATTCTTCCTGCTAAGGAAAGAAATCGAGTTGGCCAAGCATTAATTTTTTTTGAAGTATTTCTATAACCTAGTTCCACATATCCTTAGGAGAGATAGTAATCCCAAAGGGAATTTAAATAATATACAATAATACCATGAGGGATGATCTTCCATTCAGTAAAGGAGTTGCATCCATGAGGAGAGGATGAGGTATAGAAAAATTTAGTTTTAGAGTCGTTGATATGATAGCTAGAGGAATCACAAAAAAATTGAACAATCTCTTTAGCCGTTTCCACCTCTTATTGGGTTATTTTGAAGAAAAAGAAGGGAATCATCAGCAAAATGTGAGTTAAGAGAATGCTTATTCCTAGGAATCCTAATACCCTAAATGAGGCCATTAGAATGAGCCTTACGAAGAAGATAACAAAGAGCATCGACAGCCAAAACATACAAAAATGGATCAAGGGGGCAACCTTGTCTAATAGATCGTTGAAGAAGGAAGGAGGGGGAAAGATATTCATTAACCTTAACAGAAGCTGAAGCTTCATCAAAGAGCATACCAATTTGATTACAAAATTTAGGATCGAAACTAAGCCAAGAAAGAATACTAAGAATAAATTCCCATATGATTATATCATAAGCTTTGTCAAAATTTAACTTAACCAAGAGGGCATCTTGATTAGAGTTGATAGCCCATTGTGAAGTTTCACAGGCCATCAAAAAATTATCTAAATTTTAATGACCTTTAATAAAAGCAGATTGTTCAAGGTGAACAATTGCTTGAATAATAGTTTTGATTTTTAAAGCTATAGCTTTAGCTATGATCTTGTACGAAAAATTGAGGAGGGTAATAGGTCTCCAATTGGATATTTGGTTACAAGTCATACCTTTAGAAATTAGCTTGATAAGCCTTGCATTGATATAAGCTCCAAGGGAACTGTTGTGGAGAGCTTCCAGGTAAACGTGATGAAGATCAAAGGAAATAATATGCCAAAAGTTTTTATAAAACTCCAATGGAAGACCATCCAAGCCAGAAGCTTTATTATTCTTCATATAAAAAGAGTAGTTTGCAAATAGTTCACAAAAAGAGGATATTCAAGTTGATCCCAAATAATGGGGTCTACTAGGGAGGGAATATGTTCTTGCACATATTCCATTAAGATACATTGGATTCCATCCCTTGGATCTGCTACAAAAGTTGAGAGAAATGAGCTACAAAAATATTCATGATCTCTTTAGAGTCAAAAAGAGAATGGCCTAAAGGGTCCTCCAACTCAGTGATACTTTCAAAAATATTATTATGTCTAATGTAGTTAAAAAAAATTAGTTCCCTTGTCTCATTGGGAGATCCAGTTGAGGTGAGATTTTTTATTTATTTAGTTCTCTCCTCTCAATCATGGTTCATGTGAAGCACATAAATTAAGGGAAAATTTCTTGTCAATCACTCCTCCAAGATCCATAACACTAAAAGTTCAACATGTGGAAAGAATATTAACTTTTATTTCAAAATAAGAGGAGGTATTTATGCGAAACAAAATTTTATAAGAAGAATATATCATGAGAAATAAATAGGTTATATAGGACAATAAATAATTTAGTAATTATGTATAATTGATAAGATTTGAATTTATAATTTTTTAAGTTGAGAAATTTAACTTATTAAATTTATACTATATTTAATTTGTTTTATAAATAAGTAACAAATTTAAATCAAAGAATATAAATTTATTTAGATTGTAAGATTTTTATGAATTTTAATTTTATTCATTGTTAAGACACGTATAGCTAATATTTAATATTATGTTCCTATAGGTACACCCCAATGGTATGTCATTGGTGTTTCATCTTGATGACTTGAGTTTGAATCACAAGGGAGATCCCCTGTTACTATGCCCATGGGGAGTGTGGCCCTTAGTTTGTGCCACACGTTGTGCTTTGTAGCACTTCAACATAAAAAATTAATATTTTATTATAATAAAGTATTATATTTTATTTTTTATCAATTTTTATGAAGATATAAAGACAAAATGATCAAAAAATTATCTAGGTAATAAACATATAGAGTATTAGTCTTGTTGAGATTTTAACATCAACTATAAAAGAAAAAACAAGATAAAAATTCCAAATTAGCTACTAGTGTCACACTTGTAAGCATTATCAAGCATGGTATGTATGTATATTATGTAATTCTTCTCTTTTTAAAGGATCATCACTAATGTTGTGATCATATTGGAAATCTTTTGGTCAACTACTCCTTGAAGATTATATTTTATTCTTGAAACATCTCAGTGGAGTGTGATAAACACCTTTTTCATCCAATTCAATTTTCAATCTTTTCTAAGACATACAACAATCATTATGTGATCATCATTGTGTTTCTAACATGACTTGGTCAATTTGACTAAGTTGACGTCCTTGACATACATTGATAGTGGTAATTCTTTTTAGTAATAAGTCGCTAAAAGGGATAGAAAATCCTTTGCTTAGAATTGGTATAGTACCTCATATCTCTTAATTTTAATTCCTCTTTTGGAAGAGGAACAAGCTTCATGTTTGATTCTTCATCAAGGACTCATACTTAGTAAGCATAACATATTCCTACTTCGAATGATCCTTAGCCTAGGAAGAGGTGAGAGGATCACCACAATCATAAACATTTGAGAAAAAGTCTTAGAGCGAGACTTTCGATGGTGCTCCTAAGAAATAATGGCTAAGCATCCTAAAGGAGGGTCTGAACCCACTTCGGGTTTGGAAAAACCATAGAAAATTATGGCACATCCTATAGAGAAGCAACATCAACATCCAAAATTGAAGAATACAAGCCAAGATCACCATTTATCTCAACATCCATCACAATTACACAAGGTTCAAGAGGATCAAGCTCATCTACTTGAGGATACAAAAATGAAGATACTAGAAATGATGTTTTTGGAAGACGATATAAATCAAAAGACCTAGCTAAATGATCTCCATGAGGAGAAAAAATATCTAAAACAAAAAATGGTTCTAATAAGAATATTTGAGGGAATATCTGAGACCATAAAATAAAATAAAGGATAATTATCCTTAGCTAAAAGAGCAAGGAGAGGACTTCAAGAAGTGGTTGGAAGAACCTCATCAAAGATCACATCGCATTGAATGAGAACATATTTCCTATTAGTATTATAGATTGGATAAGAATTTGGAGGATTCACAATTCCCAACCAAAGAACATCTATATTTTTTTGGTTCCTCCTTCCAAATCTCTTTGGGACACATGGGCCAATGTTATGAATCCAATGATACATAACTAAGACACATCAGGCTTGACTCTTGTCTCTCAAGATGTTTCATACCCTCAATGGAAAAAGTTGAATTCATGTTGATGATATGCGTTGCACAAGTCATTGCTTTGTCCCAAAACTTGGGCTCTATCTACTTAGCATACCATATGCATTTAATCATATCCATAATGATCTTATTCTTCCACTAAGATATCCCATTCTACTTTGGAGTACAATGGATAATCCTCTAAAGGTAATACCGTGAAGAGTCAATAAATTAGAAAAAGTATTACTCACATGTACACCTCCTTTATGTGTCCTCAAGTTCTTGATCTTCCTCTCAAACTAATTATCCACTAGCACCTTGAAGTCCTTGAACTTCCCAAAAGCCTCATGTTTAATATGAATTGTGTATAACTATATATATTGGGAGAGATCTAGGTAAGAAATTACGTATTCTTATAGAGATATTATGTACACATGGGTCCATAAATATCACTGTGAATGACTATCAATGATGCTTCCCATAAATACACCTCTCACAAACACCACTAGGGGAAATAGGAGAAAACCTAAAAAATAATTAATGTTGACTTATATACCTGAAGGACCCATATCCAAGATGCCTAAATGTGTGATTCCATTTCTAACATCATATGCCTATGCCACCATATCCATAAAGTCTTTCTTTTAAGTAGAAGGAATCTAACGATCCCCAATATTGTACATCTGATTTTATTCATCACAATATCCTAAGGCAATTGTATTGAAACTATCATTAATATCCTTGATTACCTATCGATCTAGAAAAACTCTACCTTCTTATTTATATAGGTGATACAATAAATAGATAAAATATTGGGGCCCACACTAAGCATGAAGTACCTCATCAAATGAAGAAAAAATAACTCCTACCTCATCACATATAGCCACCCATAAATAGGAATTATCTCTAATGATAATACCCTCTCCATAATGTTGTGTGTTATAGTCATGCAATAGATGTCAATGCTTGGTCATGTTTCAAGTTGACCCTATTGCAATTCACTCATCAAAAGAAGTGGATGCCCAATATGCTAAATGAATAACTACATGAGCTTGTGAGGTTTAACCTTGATGATCAAACTCACCCTAAGCATAATAAATAACTACATGAGCTTGTGAGGTTTAACCATGATGATCAACCTCACCCTGAGCATAGAAGAGAACACCATCAAAATCCCTTTCTGGGTTACTTATTCAAGCTTCTTAATCTATATCTGACAAAATATTACCATGTGTCCTTTCTTCCAAAAAGTGCAAACATATTTCTTGAGGGACATATTGCTTTCTTTTCTCCTTGCTTTATCTTATTACTAACCTCTATCTTAATCATTTCTTTTGCATGAGCTTGAATTATGAGATAATGACTCTTATGCCTCTATCATTGGGCCCAATGGTGAAGGTACTTGGACACATCATCTATTAGGGGATGATGATAATCTAGATAGTGATTTTGAAGCACATAAAACACAAATATTAAATGTCTTAGATATATTATTCAACATAATATTGAGAAGCTCAATGTTCCTTTTTTCATTATCATCGATCTCCTCCTTCTTATCAATACCTTTAGTAGTGTAAATATCCTCTTCCAACTTCAAGAACCAGTAGATATACTCATCTATGGTCTCAAATTTCTTCATGTTCAAGATATTAAGCTCTTCTTCCAATCTACTAATTTTTATGGAGTCAATGCGGTTGCACAAGTACTAAAACTTCCCAAGCAAGATATTGAGATCCAAAGTATTGTTGATATGGGTGTCATAAATATTTTCAACATTAACAATAATCCAAGAACCTCATATTTTTTATCCTTTATTAGTTGTTTTATCTTATCAAAATCAATGTCTCAAGGGACTCCATTCACGTATTTTATCATTCCCTTACTTTGGAGAAAGCTTCAATATTTATTTTCCAAATGGCATAATTTGGACCATTAAACAAGGGCATATGTTGATATATAAATTTCCTTACAAATTAGAATCTTGCATATAGTTGTGACCACAAACAATACTGCCAATGTAAATCTTGGAAAACCATGTTTTTAAAAAAAAGAGACTCAATGATTTTGTATGCAAAAGTTATGACCCTAAAAATTTTGATCCCAAGTGTGAACACATATGCACTAGTAGATTTAGAAGTATCTACATCTCCACCATAATCAAAATCTACAAAACCTTATAGCTGATTATTTTATTTACCATCATAATAGATTGCAAAATCACTGGTGTCTTTTAAATATTTAAGAATTCTCTTCATTGCAACCCAATGTTGCTTACTAGGATTAGACATAAATACATTCATAACTCCAACTACATGAGCAAGATTCAGTCTTGTACACACCATTGCATACACCATTTTACCAACTACACTTATATAGGGAACTTTTTCCATGACACTCTTCTCATCATCATCCTTTGGACACATATTTTTTGACAATGCAACTTCAACCTAAAAAGGTGTAGATACATGAGTGCATTGGTCCATTTTGAACAGAGTAAGCAAGTTTTCAATGTATCTCTTCTGGCTAGTACACATTTTCTTCTCACCATAGTTTCTCTTCACTTTAATACCCAAGAAATAGTGTAATGGGCCAAGGTATTTCATGTCAAATTCTCTTGACAACGTAAACTTGGTCTTCTTCACAAGATCCTTCAAATTTCTAAAAATAATGTCATATACATATAACACCAAAATTAGAAAGTGATCGCCTTCACGCTTGATATAGATACAATGATCAACATAACTTCTCACATAACCATGTCCAATCACAAAGGTATCAAACCTTTTATACCATTTCCTTGGGGATTACTTCAACCCATAAAGTAACTTTCTCAACTTGCATACAATACTTCTTCCACTTACTTCAAACCCAATCAATTGCTCCATGTAAATTTCTTCATTGAGATCTCCATGAATAAAAGTTATCTTCACATCCATCTACTCAATTTCTCAGTCATTTGTAGTAGCCAATGCAAAGAGCAATCTAATAGATGCAATATTTTCCATGAGAGAAAATGTTTCTTCAAAGTCAAGCCCTTCAACCTGAGAGTATCCTTTTGCTACTAACCTAGCCTAATATCTCTCAATTGAACCATCAACCTTGTATTTCCTTTTAAATATCCATTTATAACCAATTTTATTTCTACACTTAGGCAAAACTTGCAAGTCCCAAGTCTTATTTTTCTTCAGTGATTACATTTCCTCTTCCATATCTTTCTTCCAATGAATTTTTTCATCACTAGTGAGAAAATATTAAACACCTACAAGCTCATCACTCATGGAAGATAATTTAAAGTTATTGTATTCATCATAGCGATATCTGGTTGGTGCACTCCTTTATCACTGAATTCTTCTTAAATTTTGCACTTCTTGAATAATGTCAAAATTCTAGAGTTGCTCCTCATGTGCAAGTTGCTCTTCATCAACTTGAGGTTGATTGTATGTTCCACAATAGTTTCATTATCCTAATTATGCTACCAATTGCATGAAAAGTTATTAATATCATATGGAAACATTAATAAAGGAGTAGAAATGGGATCTACACTTAATGGTGGAATATTTTGTGGTTGATTTTAAGCTTGTTGATGTTGGACATTTTGAGTGATAAGATGTCATTGATGTCAAAAGTAAGTGGTCATTGATGTCAAGCTTTCAGCACCAGTCAGTGGCAGTTTCAGTTGGCAGCATCAATTTCTGGTTCTCCAATAAATGCAAAAGGATAATTTGGTTTCAGTTTCAAGACTAGATTCTAGGAAGTCAGATTTGGTCCAAAATGCTAAAAGAAGCCCAAGTGAATAATATTATAATATTATTTTATAATATTATACAAAGGAAGTTTAAATTAATTATAAATTAATTTATTAGTTAATTTACTTAACTTATAAAGTTATTTAAACTAATTATTAATTATAAATTAATTTAAGCTAAGGTTAAATAACCCTAAAGTGGGTTATTAAAATTATAATTCGAAATTCGATTTTGAATGACAAAGAGCTGATGTGAGGAGGAGTTTAAAAACATGTATATAAGGGGGGAAACCCACTTCACCAAACCTTACCATGCCTTCGAAATAAATTTTGACTCTTGTAATTTGTGTTGCATCTAAGGAAGAGAGAAAGCGTGCAAAATTTGTGAAAGACAAGACGACGGTGGAGGCATAAGAGGAAGGACTTCATCCCTCCTTCATGTGGGCCTTAGTAGCCCATGCGGTGGGCTACAAGTGCTAAGTCGCTTAGGATAGAGGAGATGGCAGATTGAATCTCGCTGAATCCCATTTTGGGGAAGAAAGAGGTATGCTTTGATATTGGTCGCCGAAAATTTTGGGAATGTAGTTTGGGCATTTAAAATTTATTTTTTGCATATTTTTTTTGGTTCTAAGGTTGCAAAGGGAGTTATAAGGGTTTTGCAAAATTAAATTTTTAATTTATTTGCTCAAAGGTTTTGAAAGTATTGTAAGGTGTTTGGTTGATATTTTATGGTATTGGATATTATTTTAAGCTGGAGTTTATAAGGTGTATCAAAGAATTTATTTTTATGTATGTTGTGATGAGTGTTATTTTTAAAAGGGAGCAATAAGGCATAAATTGAGTTGTGATTATTTTGTGTCTAAGGGAATATTTTTGAGAAAGTATTGAAGTGATATTGTTGTGTTTAACCATTGAATTTGGAAATAAGAAAATTGTGATTAAGACAGGTTTTTCCAAAGGCACTTTTACATCCAACAAAAGGTATGGGCATATTCTTCCTAGTGAGTGATTGTTGAAAGTTGTGTATGAAAAGTTGGAGTGAAAAGGATTGTTTGGTTAGAATTTTTGAGAGTGTTTTGATTTAATGCTTCAAGGTTTTCTGAAATAAAAGAGTTGTTGATAAAACTTTGTTTTACAAGCATTGTTGTTGAAGTGATTAAATTGAGTGAAGAACTTGAACTAGGGTTTGGAAATAACATGAGTGTCATTGTTATGTGAGTATTGGTTGATAAGCATTGTTGGGAACATTGAGTGATTGTTCATGTGATTAGACTAGGGTTTGTAAGCAAGGATTATTTCATTGAGTGATTGGTTGAGTAGAGTTGGTTGAGCCTAGTCAAGTGAATGTGTTGAAGTGATTGTTCAAGTCTTATAAAACAAATTATTCAATATTCTGAATTGAGTTGAGAAAGTGATTAAGCATTGATGTGAATGTGAAGCATATTGAGTCTCTAAAAATTCTCTATATGTTTCTAAAAAAGTTATTGAAAGTGATTGAGTATTGAGGTGAATATGAAGCATATTGAGTCTCTAACAATTCTCTATATGTTTCTAAGAGAGTGATTGAAAGTGATTGAGTATTGAGGTGAATGTGAAGCATATTGAGTCTCTAAAAATTCTCTATATGTTTCTAAGAGAGTGATTGAAATTGATTGAGCATTGTGATGAATGTAGAGCATATTGAGTCTCTAACAATTATCTTTATGTTTCTATGAGATTGGAAAATTTCTAGTGAGGACTTGTTGAGAATATTTGAGGTAAGTATTTGAGAAGACTTGTGGACATATTTGTGTGAGATTTTGTGAAATATTACAATACATATTAAGAGCAAATTTGGATAAGTTCTAGTGAGGACTTATTGAGCATATTTGACAAGTTCTAGAGAGGACTTGTGGATAGATTGGTGTGAGCTTTTGTGGAATCTTACAAGGCATATTTGAGACAAGTCTTTGTGAATACTTGAGAGTAGATTTGATTGATTGATTTTTTCAAACCTTGAGTTGAGGTTTGGGGCAGATCTAGTAGAGTTGATTTGAGATTAAGTCAGGATTTGATTTAAGGCTTGAGGATAGATATTGAGTACAAACTTATGCTAGACCAAAGGACTGTGCTTATTGAAATATCAGAGGATAGATATTAAGGATAAATTTATGCTAGACCAAAGGATTGTATTTAGTATAGATTTAAGGATAGAGTTTGGTGTTGATTTGAGGACAGGTTTGTTCCAAATCAGAGATAGAGATTGAGGATAAATTTGTGTTAGACCAAAGGACTATGTTTAGTATATATTTAAGGCAAAGCTTTGGAGGTGACAGAGTATAGAAGATGATAGTCTCTAGTGGATAGACATCCATTAGCCAGGTCAGTGAGGACAAGTGTCTTTAGTGGATAGAGATACACTAGCCAAAGTAGTGTGAGCAATAGTTCTTCTAGAAGATCACCAGTGAGATCTTAGGAGAAATGAGTTCTTCTATGGATAGATATCCACAAACTTGATTAGAGGATTGGTGTCTCCTTTGGATAGAGATCCATAAAAATTATAATAGGGAAAGGATTCCCAAGATATTTATTGAAAAAAATTAGTGAAATATTTTCTTCATGGAGTAGCCCACATTGGGTGAACCACATAAAATTGATGTCTCTATTGTGTATGGTGATTTGTGCATTTCTTTGATTATTTTTTTTGATATTGCTATATTTACATTGCATAATATTGATTGGAAAAGAAAAATAAAAAGTGGTCTTATATTGTTCACCCCCCCTCTCAGTATAAGCTTGTGTTCTTCAATTGGTATTAGAGTGGGTTCCTTCGGAAGAGTTTAACAACTTGAAGGAAAAGCTTTCAAGAACACAATGGATTCCAAAAATGTATCCTCAGATAATTCAACACCAATATTTTATGGAAGTGACTACATATATTGGAGTATGAGAATGAAGGTTCTCATGATGGCACGTGGAAATAAAATTTGGGAAGCAGTTGAAAATTGATACATACCACCAGTTGATCCACCTGCATATAAGGAAGGTAAGCTTCTACAAAATTACAATTCAAAAGCAATGAATGCACTTTTGAGAGGTTTGCATAGAAAAAATCAAGAAAAGTTATGCATTGTAAATATGCAAAAGGAATTTGGTATAAGTTGCAAAGCATATATGAAGGAGACAAAAGTGTCAAAAAGGCAAATATATGAAATCTCAAAGGACAAATTGAAGAATTAAGAATGAATAATGAGGAAGACATTAGTTCTTATCTACTTTGGGTAGATGATATTGTTAATGCTATGCAAGGACTTGGACTTAACCTGGATGAATCAAATATTTTTCAAATAATGATAAAGATGAAGTCTTATTTATGATTGAAGAAAAAAAAGTCAAGAAAATATCACCAATAATTCTCAAGTGTTTTAGATGTGGTAACTTTGGACATATTGAAGATAGTTTTACAAGGAATGGTTATAGTTTCAGTGATGATGAATATGAGGATGCACTTGAAGGATCAAAATAAAATCTTCTAATGGCACTAGAAGAAGAAGAAGGTGATCCCATAGGAGACAAGTCAAAAGAAAATGAAGATTTAGACAAAGGCAAACAAATAGAGGCATAATAAGATAAATAAGGATTTGATCTTAAGGTAAAACTTATTTATGCTCTTGACACATTAAAGAAGGTAAGAAAGCAAAACTCTAAACTTGAGTTTCAGTTTCAATAATACAATGAAGAGATAAGAAAGCTTATAGAGGATCTAAACAAGTCAATGGCTAAGAAAAATAAGTTCAAGGATAAGTTAGAAGCAAAGGTCTTAGAATGTGAAAGGTTAGAACAAGAAGTAGCTCTACTAAGGGAATATTTAGAAAAAAATAAGGATAAGCTACACAAGTTTGGAAAGAGCTCAATTTTTTTGGATAATGATCAAGGTACAAAGAAGGTCAATAAACAAAATAGGTCTTGGTTTTGAACAGGCTGAAAAGAAACAAGAAGAAGAGTCAACCTCAAGTTCTGAAGAAGAAGAAACTTTAGAAGAAGACAATGTAAGAGAAAGTGAGACATCTAAGGATTAGTTGGACAATAGAAAATTCTATAAGGAAAGGAACAATGCACACAGAAGAAATAGATGGAACAACAATCAGAATAGGTTAAAAGAGACTAAGAGACCAATGAGGTAAAGACAAGGAAATTTCAATGGAAGGTGTTTCTCATGTCACAAGTTTGGACACATGGCTTCACAGTGCAGGACACATGAAAGACAGGAAAATGGAAATTTTAGAAATAGGAAGCTTTTCCATGGGTATTGCTACTCATGTAATTAGTTTGGTCACAAGGCAATGGATTACCGATTTCATGATAGAAAAAGATATGGCTTCACTAGGATAAAACCTAAGACATTTGCACCTCCAAGGAATAATAGCATTAAGTGTTATAAGTGAAATAATTATGGACATACAGCAAAATGGTGTAGAGAAAAAATTCCAAAATCAAGCATGAACAGGAACAGGAACATGAATAGGAATAGGAATATGGATATGGATAGGAATAGGAACATGAATATGGATAATAACAGGAATAGGAATAAGAACAGGAATAGGAATAAGAACAGGAGTAGGAAAATGGATATGAATATATATAGGGACAAGAATTTGGACATGGACAAGAACAAGAACATGAACAGTCAAAGAAATCAAAAGGATTTTATGAGAAGGAAAGAGGACAAAGGTAAATACCAGTGCTTGTTGGGAGTAGAAATACTCCCACCCTAGAATTAACCACCTCAAGAGGAGGTGGGGGAGGGGCTAAGCTAAGAGACTCATTCTTAGCCCTAAGCCCCAAAGGTGACCCTTTTCCATTGATGTCAAAGGGGGGGAGATTTTAGTAAAGGGGAGATATTTTGTTTAAGGAGAAAGCATTGAGTCAAGGGAGTAGTTTCCTAGGGGGAGTAGAACAGGAAAAAGGTCAAGTTTTGGTGAAAATAATTTGGGTTGCATTCAATGACAAAGGGGGAGATTGTTGGACATTTTGAGTGATAAGTTTTCATTGATGTCTAAAGTGAGTGGCAATTTTAGTTGGTAGCATTAGTTTCCAGTTCTCCAATAAATACAAAAGGATAATTCGGTTTCAGTTTCAAGACTCGGTTCTAGGAAGTTAGAATTGGTCCAAAATGCTAAAAGAAGCCCAAGTGAATAATATTATAATATTCTTTTATAATATTATACAAAGGAAGTTTAAAATTAATATTAAATTAATTATAAATTAAATTATTAGTTAATTTATTTAACTTATAAAGTTATTTAAATTAATTATTAATTAATTTAATTATTAATTATAAATTAATTTAAGCTAAGGTTAAATAACCCTAAAGTGGGTTATTAAAATTATAATTTGAAATTCGATTTCGAATGACAAAACACCAACGTGAGGAGTTTAAAAATATGTATATAATTGGGAACACCCACTTCACCAAACCTTACCATACCTTCAAAATAAATTGTGAGCCTTGTAATTTGCATTGCATCCAAGGAAGAGAGAAAGCGTACAAAATTCGTGAAAGACAAGATGACGACGGAGGCATAAGAGGAAGGACTTCATCCTTCCTTCACATGGGCCTTAGTAGCCCACATGGTGGGCTCCCAAGCACTAAGGCGCTTAGGATAGAGGAGACGGTGGATCGAATCTCATCGAATCCCCTTTTGGGGAAGAAAGAGGTATGCTTTGATATTGGTCGTCAAAAATTTCAGGAATGTAGTTTGGGCATTTAAAAATTAATTTTTGCATATTTTTATTTGGTTCTAAGGTTGCAAAGGGAGTTATAAGGGTTTTGCAAAATTAAATTTTTAATGTTATTTTCTCAAAGGTTTTGAAAGGATTGTAAGGTGTTTGGTTGATATTTTATGGTGTTGGATATTATTTTAAGTTGAAGTTTATAATGTGTATCAAATAAGTTATTTTTATGTATATTGTGATAAGTGTTATTTTTAAAAGGGAGCAATAAGGTATAAATTGAGTTGTGATTATTTTGTGTCTAAGAGAATATTTTTGAGAAAGTATTGAAGTGATATTGTTGTGTTTAACCATTGAATTTGGAAAGAAGAAAATTGTGATTAAGACAGGTTTTTACAAAGGTACTTTTACATCCAACAAAAGGTATGGGCATATTCTTCCTAGTGAGTGATTGTTGAAAGTTGTGTATGAAAATCTTGAGTGAAAAGGATTGTTTGGTTAGCATTATTGAGAGTGTTTTGAGTTAATGCTTCAAGGTTTTATGAAATAAAATAGTTGTTGATAAAACCTTGTTTACAAGCATTGTTGTTGAAGTGATTAAATTGAGTGAAGAACTTGAACTAGGGTTTGGAAAGAACATAAGTGTCATTGTTATGTGAGTATTGGTTGACGAGAATTTTTGGGAACATTGAGTGATTGTTCATGTGATTGGACTAGGGTTTGTAAGCAAGGAATATTTCATTGAGTGATTGGTTGAGTAGAGTTGGTTGAGCCTAGTCAAGTGAATGTGTTGAAGTGATTGTTCAAGTTCTATAAAATAAATTATTCTATATTATGAATTGAGTTGAGAAAGTGATTGAGTATTGAGGTGAATGTGAAGCATATTGAGTCTATAATAATTCTCTATATGTTTCTAAGAGAGTGATTGAAAGTGATTGAGTATTGAGGTGAATATGAAGCATTTTAAGTATTTAAAAAATCTCTATATGTTTCTAAGAGAGTGATTGAAAGTGATTGAGTATTGAGGTGAATGTGAAGCATATTGAGTCTCTAAAAATTCTCTATATGTTTCTAAAAGAATGATTGAAAGTGATTGAGCATTGTGATGAATGTAGAGCATATTGAGTCTCTAAAAATTCTCTTTATGTTTCTATGAGATTGGACAAGTTCTAGTGAGGACTTGTTGAGAAAATTTGAGGTAAGTCTTTGAGAAGACTTGTGGATAGATTTATGTGAGCTTTTATGAAATCTTACAATACAGATTGAGAGTATATTTGGATAAGTTCTATTGAGGACTTATTGAGCAGATTTGACAAGTTCTAGATAGGACTTGTGGATAGATTAGTGTGAGCTTTTGTGGAAGCTTACAAGGCATATTTGAGATAAGTCTTTGAGAAGACTTGAGAGCAGAGTTGATTGATTGATTTTTTTAAACATTGAGTTACGGTTTGGGGCAGATCCAACAAAGTTGATTTGAGATTAAGTTAAGATTTGAGTTAAGGCTTAAGGATAGATATTGAGGATAGACTTGTGCTAGATCGAAGGACTATGTTTAGTGCAAGATCAGAGGAAAAATATTGAGGATAAATTTGTGCTAGATCGAAGGACTATGTTTAGTACAGATTCGAGGATAGAGTTTGGTGCATATTTGAGAACAGGTTTGTTCCAGACCAGAGAAGGATTTTGAGGTCAAATTTGTGCTAGACCGAAGGATTGTGTTTAGTGCATATTTGAGACAGATCTTTGGAGGTGACAGATTATAGAAGATGACAATCTCTAGTGGATAGAGATCCATTAACCAAGGAAGTGAGGATACATGTCTTCAATGGATAGAGATCCATTAGGCGAAGTAGTGGGGGCAATAGTTATTCTAGAATATCAACAATCAAAGCTTAGGAGAAAGGAGTTCTCCTATGAATAGAGATCCACAAAATTAATTAGGGGATTGGTGTCTCCTTTGGATAGATATCCATAAATATTGTAATAGGGAAAGGATTCCCAAGAGATTGATTGAGAAAATTTTAGTGAAATATTTTCTCCGTGGAGTAGCCCACATTGGGTGAACCACGTAAAATTGGTGTCTTTATTGTGTATGGTGATTTATGCATTGCTTTGATTACTAATTTTGATATTGCTATATTTACATTGCTTAATATTTATTGTAAAATAAAATTAAAAAGTGGTCTTATACTGTTCACCCCCCTCTCAGTATAAGTTTTTGTTCTTCAGTTGATTTCTCAAATTAGTACCTATATCAAAATTTTCTTTGCTGTCTAGCGTTGTTTACATGGACTCTTCTTTTTATGTTTATGTCTTTTTTCAATACTACATCATGATTAAATACATGGTGATGTTTTGAAGGTATCATTACTTTATAACATTTGATTCCATCATCATATCTAATGAGTACTCCTTTAACAAATTTATTGTCCAACTTTTTCCTATTTTCCTTGGGTATAAGAACAAATACATCACACCCAAACACTCTCAAATGATAAATTGAGGGTTTTACTCCACTCTAAGCTTCCTCTAGTGTTCTACCATGGATAACAGAACTAGGTGATATATTGTTCATATAGTTAGTTGTATAAATAGCCTTTTCCCAAAATCATTTATTCAAATATGCATCCTCTCTCATGATTCTTGCCTTCTCTAACAATGTCATGTTGAACCTTTTTGCAACTCCATTTTGTTGTGGTGTTTATGGAGTTGTTCTCTACCTTGTAATACCATGCAACTTGCAAAAAGTATTGAATTCCTAGAAGTAATATTATCCACCATTATCACTCCTCAAAGCCTTCACTTTCTTCTTAGTTTATTTTCCAATTACATCAACAAACCATTTGAAGATAGCAAGATCCCTTGACTTTTATTTAAGAAAGAAAACCCATAAATTCCTAGATAAATCATCAATGAAAGTAATAAATTACCTAGAGAAACCTATTTAAGCAATTTTAAAAGGCCCAAAAATATCTTATTGTACCAATTTTAATATTCCTCGGTTCTATAGTCAATAGAGACAAAAGTGACTCTTTCCTACTTTCCTAAAATACACGCTTCACAAAAACCCATAGAATTAAACTTCTCTTTCTCCAATCCATGGACTATTTGATTTGAACACATATCTTTTAGGCTCCTTTCATGTCCTACCCTCCTGTGCCACAACATCATACTTGGCATATTTGAATCTAAAGGTTTATTTATTTCCATAGTGGTTGCATTTGTGCATGCAACATTCAAGCATGTTGCATCCAACTTATACAATATTCCAAGTCTTACTCCACTTTCTCAAGTAAATACTCCATGCATCAAACTATAACCATCCTTATTGAATGTAATCTCCATTCCTACTTCAGCTAGTTGGCTCGATGATAAAAAACATCTTGTTAATCTTGGAACATGTCTAATATTTGGGATACACTTAATGCTCCCATATTTTAGTCTAATTTTAATCTTACCTCTACCAATAATTTCATAGCTAAAACTATAACCCAAGAAAAATTTACCACAATTTGCTTCTTTATATTCTGCAAACCACTCCTTATGGAGATCCATATGGAAGTATGCTCTATAATATATCAACCACACATCATATTGCATACATACAACAAGAAATTTATTAGCAATATGTAAAATATTCTCATCACTAGTAGCAGAATCAAAATTATTTTTAGACAAATCTACTTTACAATCATGTTTCTTATGACCTTTCTACTTGCACCTCCAACACACTAGCTGAGGCTTCTTTCTTCCACTAGAATATATTTTTGATTTATCACCATCTCTATATTTGGCATATCATATAGTTATCAAAGCTTTTGAGTGCTAAAAATACTCCATGTTTCTTCTCCTTATTTACTCTTGCAACAATTGGGCAACAATCTCATATTTCTTATGATTTTATAGCTTACAACTTCCATTGATTACAATAATAAGACAATCCCAAGAGTTAGGCAAACTACATAACAAGTAGATGCACTATTAAATCTCTTTAACCTCGTATTTAGCAGACCTTATTTGGTTCATCAGTGTATTTAAAATATTCAAGTGGTTGCTATACTATCTTCATTATTCATCTTCAAATAATAAAACCTCTTCCTCAATAATATCAAGTTCATAAGAGATTTGGACTCATACAAATTTCCTAGGTTATCCCACAACTCCTTAGTAGTCTTAGCACCCTAGACATTCATCAAAATATAATCAACCAAGTTCATCCCAATCAAGGCAATGACTTTCTCATTATGTTTATCCCATTCAACTTGTGTCATTCCTATAGGAATTACTGTTGCAGTGACAACCATATTTAGATTTGTTGTGTGGTGATTTGTGCATTTCTTTGATTACTACTGTTGATATTGCTATCTATACATTGCATAATATTGATTGGGAAAGAAAAGTAAAAAGTGGTCTTATATTGTTCACCCCCCTCTCAGTATAAGCTTGTGTTCTTCAATTGGTATTAGAGCGGGTTCCTTCAAAAGAGTTTAACAGCTTGAAGGAAAATCTTTCAAGAACACAATGGATTCCAAGAATGTGTCCTTAGATAATTCAACACCAATATTTGATGGAAGTGACTACATATATTGGAGTATGAGAATGAAGGTTCACCTGATGGCACTTGGCAATGAAATTTGGGAAGTAGTTGAAAATGGATACATACCACCAGTTGATCCACCTACAGATAAGGAAGGTAAGCTTCTAAAACATTACAATTCAAAAGCAATGAATGCACTTTTGAGAGGTTTGCATAGAATAGAATCAATAAAAGTTATGCATTGTAAATATGCAAAAGGAATTTGGGATAAGTTGCAAAGCATATATGAAGGAGATAAAAGTGTCAAAAAGGCAAAGATACGAAATCTCAAAGGACAATTTGAAGAATTAAGAATGAAGAATGAGGAAGACATTAGTTCTTATCTACTTCAGGTAGATGAGGTTGTTAATGCTATGCAAGGACTTGGACTTAATGTGGATGAATCAGATGTTTGTGATAAGATCTTAAGGTCTCTTCCAACAAGGTTTAGTGAAAATATTTCAGCTATAGAAGAAGCAAAGGATGGTGATTCTTTGAAAAGAGATATGTTGCTTGGTATTCTTACAATTTTTGAGTTAAGAACAAAAGAACCTAATCCCTAGAAGGAAGCAACCTTCAAAGAAATTAAGAAGACAAAGGGTAAGAAGTCAGAATCAAGCAATGAGTCATCCAATGATGAAGAAGCAAATTATGGCAGAAGGAACAAGGATTCAAGAAGACTCAAAGATGCAAAATTTGTTAGATGTTTCAATTGTGGAAAGTATGGTCACTATGCAACTGATTGTCAAGAAGCTAAAAATAACAATGATGAAGAAAAATAGGATCACAGGAATAGGGAATCAAAAAAATATAGGTACCAAAAGAAAGGTAAGGATGGACAAAGAAGACAAGGGAAGAAGTTATTTCAAAGACAAAAGAGGAGCTACTATGCAGACAAGGCAAGTAAGTACTCAAGTGATAGTGATGCTAGTTTTTCAGATAATGATAGAGATGAAGTCCTATTTATGATTGAAGAAAAAAGAAGTCAAGAAAAGGTCACCAATAATTCTCAAGTGTTTTAGATGTGGTAACTTTGGACATCTTGAAGATAGTTGTACAAGGAATGGTTATAGTTTCAATGATGATGAATATGAGGATGCACTTGAAGGACCAGAAGAAAATATTCTAATGGCACTAGAAGAAGAAGAAGGTGATCCTATAGTAGACAAGTCAAAAGAAAATGAAGATGTAGACAAAGGCAAACAAATAGAGGAAGAATCAGATAAAGAAGGATTTGATCTTAAGGCAGAACTTATTTATGCTCTTGACATAGTAAAGAAGGTAAGAAAGCAAAACTCTAAACTTGAGTTTCAGTTTCAAGAATACGATGAAGAGAGAAGAAATCTTATAGAGGATCTAAACAAGTCAATGGCTAAGACAAAGAAGTTCAAGGATAAGTTAGAAGCAAAGGTCTTAGAATGTGAAAGGTTAGAACAAGAAGTAGCTCTACTAAGGGAATATTTAGAAAAATCTAAGGATAAGCTACACAAGTTTGAAAAGAGCTCAAAAATTTTGGATAAGATGATCAAGGTACAAAGAAGGTCAACAAACAAAATAGGTCTTGGTTTTGAATAGGCTCAAAAGAAACAAGAAGAAGAGTCAACCTCAAGTTCTGAAGAAGAAGAAACTTCAGAAGAAGATAGTGTAAGAGAAAGTGAGACATCTGAGGATGATTTGGACAACAGAAAGTTCAACAAGGAAAGGAACAATGCACAAAGAAGAAACAGATGGAACAACAATCAGAATAGGTTAAGAGAGACTAAGAGACCAATGAGGTCAAGACAAGGAAATTTCAATGGAAGGTGTTTCTCATGTCATAGGTTTGGACACATGGCTTCATAGTGCAGGACACATGAAAGACAGGAAAATGGGAATTTCAAAAACAAGTAACTTTTCCATGGGTATTGCTACTCATGTAATCAGTTTGGTCACAAGGCAATGGATTGCAGGGTTCATGATAGAAAAAGATATGGCTTCACTAGGAGAAATCCTAAGACATTTGCACCTCCAAGGAATAATAACATTAAGTGTTATAAGTGCAATAATGATGGACATACAACAAAATGGTGTAGAGCAGACATTCCATAATCAAGCATGAACAGGAATAGGAACAAGAACAAGAATATGGGCATGGACAGGAACATGAACAGGAATATGGATAAGAACAGGAATAGGAACAAGAACAGGAATATGGATATGGATATAAACAGGAACAAGAATGTGGACATGGACAGGAACAGGAACATGAATAGTCAAAGAAATCATAAGGATCATATGAGAAGGAAAGAGGACAAAGGTAAAGACCAATGCTTGTTGGGAGTAGAAATACTCCCACCCCAGAATTAACCACCTCAAGAGGAGGTGGGAGAGGGGCTAAGCTAAGAGACTCATTCTTAGCCCTAAGCCCCAAAGGTGACCCTTTGCCATTGATGTCAAATGGGGAGATATTTGAGTAAGAGGGGAGAGATTTGGTTTAAGGAGAAAGCATTGAGTCAGGGGGAATAGTTTCCCAGGGGGAGCAGAATAGGAAAAAGGTCAAGTTTTGGTAAAAAGAATTTGGGTTGCCATCAATGAAAAAGGGGGAGATTGTTGGACATTTTGAGTGATAAGTTATCATTGATGTCAAAAGTGAGTGGTCATTGATGTCAATATTTCAGCACTAGTCAGTGGCAGTTTTAGTTGGCAGCATCAGTTTTTGGTTCTCCAATAAATGCAAAAGGATAATTCGGTTTCAGTTTCAAGACCCGGTTCTAGGAAGTCAGATTTGGTCCAAAATGCTAAAAGAAGCCCAAGTGAATAATATTATAATATTATTTTATAATATTATACAAAGGAAGTTTAAAATTAATTATAAATTAATTTATTAGTTAATTTACTTAACTTATAAAGTTATTTAAATTAATTATTAATTATAAATTAATTTAAGCTAAGGTTAAATAACCCTAAAGTGGGTTATTAAAATTAAAATTCAAAATTCGATTTCGAATGACAAAGCGCCAACGTGAGGAGGAGTTTAAAAATGTGTATATAAGGGGGAACACCCACTTCACCAAACCTTACCATGCCTTCGAAATAAATTGCGAGCCTTGTAATTTGCATTGCATCCAAGGAAGAGAGAAAGCGTGCAAAATTCATGAAAGATAAGACGATAGCGGAGGCATAAGAGGAAGGACTTCATCCTTCCTTCACGTGGGCCTTAGTAGCCCATGCGGTGGGCTCCCAAGCGCTAAGGTGCTTAGGATAGAGGAGACGGTGGATCGAATCTTGCCGAATCCCCTTTTGGGGAAGAAAGAGGTATGCTTTGATATTGGTCGCCAAAAATTTTGGGAATGTAGTTTGGGCATTTAAAAATTAATTTTTGCATATTTTTATTTGGTTCTAAGGTTGCAAAGGGAGTTATAAGGGTTTTGCAAAATTAAATTTTTAATGTTATTTGCTCAAAGGTTTTGAAAGGATTGTAAGGTGTTTGGTTGATATTTTATGGTGTTGGATATTATTTTAAGTTGGAGTTTATAAGGTGTATCAAAGAAATTATTTTTATGTATGTTGTGATGAGTGTTATTTTTAAAAGGGAGCAATAAGGCATAAATTGAGTTGTGATTATTTTGTGTCTAAGGGAATATTTTTGAGAAAGTATTGAAGTGATATTGTTGTGTTTAACCATTGAATTTGGAAAGAAGGAAATTGTGATTAAGACAGGTTTTTCCAAAGGCACTTTTACATCCAACAAAAGGTATGGGCATATTCTTCCTAGTGAGTGATTGTTGAAAGTTGTGTATGAAAAGTTGGAGTGAAAATGATTGTTTGGTTAGCATTTTTGAGAGTGTTTTGATTTAATGCTTCAAGGTTTTTTGGAATAAAAGAGTTGTTGATAAAACCTTGTTTTATAAGCATTGTTGTTGAAGTGATTAAATTGAGTGAAGAACTTGAACTAGGGTTTGGAAAGAACATGAGTGTCATTGTTATGTGAGTATTGGTTGATAAGCATTGTTGGGAACATTGAGTGATTGTTCATGTGATTGGACTAGGGTTTGTAAGCAAGGATTATTTCATTGAGTGATTGGTTGAGTAGAGTTGGTTGAGCCTAGTCAAGTGAATGTGTTGAAGTGATTGTTCAAGTTCTATGAAATAAATTATTCTATATTCTGAATTGAGTTGAGAAAGTGATTGAGTATTGAGGTGAATGTGAAGCATATTGAGTCTCTAACAATTCTCTATATGTTTCTAAGAGAGTGATTGAAAGTGATTGAGTATTGAGGTGAATGTGAAGCATATTGAGTCTCTAACAATTCTCTATATGTTTCTAAGAGAGTGATTGAAAGTGATTGAGTATTGAGGTGAATGTGAAGCATATTGAGTCTCTAAAAATTCTCTATATGTTTCTAAGAGAGTGATTGAAAGTGATTGAGCATTGTGATGAATGTAGAGCATATTGAGTCTCTAACAATTCTCTTTATGTTTCTATGAGATTGGACAAGTTCTAGTGAGGACTTGTTGAGAAGATTTGAGGTAAGTCTTTGAGAAGACTTGTGGACATATTTGTGTGAGCTTTTGTGAAAGCTTATAATACAGATTGAGAGAAGATTTGGATAAGTTCTAGTGAGGACTTATTGAGCATATTTGACAAGTTCTAGAGAGGACTTGTGGATATATTGGTGTGAGATTTTGTGGAAGCTTACAAGGCAGATTTGAGATAAGTCTTTGAGAAGACTTGAGAGCAGAGTTGATTGATTGATTTTGTTCAAACCTTGAGTTAAGGTTTGGGGCAGATCCAATAGAGTTGATTTGAGATTGAGTCAAGCTTTGTGTTAAGGCTTGAGGACAGAGATTGAGGATAGATTTGTGCTAGACCGAAGGACTATGTTTAGTGCAGATCAGAGGATAGATATTGAGGATAAATTTGTGCTAGACCGAAGGACTGTGTTTAGTGCAGATTCGAGGATAGATTTTGGTGCATATTTGAGGATAGGTTTGTGCCAGACCAGAGATAGATATTGAGGATAGATTTGTGCTAGACCGAAGGACTGTGTTTAGTGCATATTTGAGATAGATATTTGAAGGTGACAGAGTATAGAGGATGATAGTCTCCAGTGGATAGAGATCCATTAGCTAGGGTAGTGAGGATAGGTGTCTTCAATGGATAGAGATCCATTAGCTAGAGTAGTGGGGGCAACAGTTCTTCTAGAAGATCACCATTCAGAGCTTAGGAGAAAGGAGTTCTCCTGTGGATAGAGATCCATGAACTTGATTAGGGGATTGGTGTCTCCTTTGGATAGAGATCCATAAAAATTGTAATAGGGAAAGTATTCCCAAGAGATTGATTGAGAAAATTTTAGTGAAATATTTTCTCCATGGAGTAGCCCACATTGGGTGAACCACGTAAATTTGGTGTCTCTATTGTGTGTGGTGATTTGTGCATTGCTTTGATTACTGTTTTTGATATTGCTATCTATACATTGCATAATATTGATTGGGAAAGAAAAGTAAAAATTGGTCTTATATTGTTCACCCCCCTCTCAGTATAATCTTGTGTTCTTCAGTTGTTTTCTCAAATCAGTAGCTATATCAAATTTGTATTTGTTGTCTAGGGTTGTTTACATGGACTCTTTTTTTTTTTGTCTTCTTTGAATACTACATCATGATTGAACACATGGTGATGTTGTGAAGGTATACATAGTTTATAACCTTTGATTCCATCACCGTATCTAATGAGTACTCCTTTAACAAATTTATTGTCCAACTTTTTCCTATTTTCCTTAAGTATAAGAACAAATACATCACACCCAAACACTCTCAAATGAGAAATTGAGGGTTTGACTCCACTCTAAGCTTACTCTAGTGTTCTACCACGGATAATAGAACTAGGTGACATATTTTCACATAGTTGTATTAATAGCCTTTGCCCAAAAACTTTTATTCAAATTTGCATCCTCTCTCATGCTTCTTGCCTTCTCTAACAATGTCATGTTGAACCTTTTTGCAACTCCATTTTGTTGTGGTGTATATGGAGTTGTTCTCTACCTTGAAATACCATGCAACTTGCAAAAAGTATTGAATTCCTAGAAGCAATATTATCCATCATTATCACTCCTCATAGTCTTCACTTTCTTCTTAGTTTATTTTTCAACTATATCAAAAAACTCTTTGAAGATAGCAAGATCCCTTGACTTTTATTTAAGAAATAAAACCCATAAATTCCTAGATAAATCATCAATGAAAGTAATAAATTACCTAGAGAAACCTATTGAAGTAACTTCAAAAGACCCACAAGTATTTTATTGTACCAATTTTAATATTTCCTTGGTTCTATAGTTAGTAGAGACAAAAGTGACTCTTTCCTACTTTCCTAAAATACATTCTTCACAAAAACCCATAGAATTAAATTTCTCTTTCTCCAATCCATGGACTATTTGATTTGAACACATATCTTTTAGGCTCCTTTCATGTCCTAACCTCCTGTGCCACAACATCATACTTGGCATATTTGAATCTAAAGGTTTACTTATTTCCATAGTGGTTGCATTTGTGCATGCAACATTCAAGCATGTTGCATCAAACTTATACAATATTTCAAGTCTTAATCCATTTGCTCGAGTAAAGACTCCATGCATCAAACTATAACCATCCTTATTTAATTTAATATCCATTCCTACTTCAGCTAGCTGGCTCGATGAGAAGAAAACATCTTGTTAATATTGGA
Organism: Wollemia nobilis; assembly: GCA_028583015.1. Taxonomy (NCBI): domain Eukaryota; kingdom Viridiplantae; phylum Streptophyta; class Pinopsida; order Araucariales; family Araucariaceae; genus Wollemia; species Wollemia nobilis. The sequence goes on along the minus strand of JAQPPZ010017206.1, from coordinate 2,653,703 downwards.
ACATGTATAATATTTGGGATACACTTAATGCTCCCATATTTTAATCTAATTTTAATCTTATCTCTATCAACAATTTCATAACTAAAACTATCACCCAAGAAAAATTTACCACAATTTTCTTCTTCATATTCTGCAAACCACTCCTTATGGGGATCCATATGGAAGGATGCTCTATAATCTATCAACCACACATAAGATTGCATACATACAACAAGACATTTATTAGAAATATGTAAAATATTTTCATCACTAGTAGCAGAATCAAAATTATTTTTAGATAAATCTACTTTACAATCATGTTTCTTATGACCTTTCTACTTGCACCTCCAACACACTAGTTGAGGCTTATTTCCTCCACTAGAATATATTTTTGATTTATAACCATCTCTATATTTGGCATATCATATAGTTATTAAATATTTTGATTGCTCAAAATGCTCCATGTTTCTTCTCCTTATTTACTCTTACAACCATTGGGCAACAATCTCATCTTTCTTAAGATTTTCTATCTTACAACTTCCATTGATTACAATAATAAGACTGTCCAAAGAGTTAGGCAAACTACATAACAAGTAGATGCACTATTCAATCTCTTTAACCTCATCTCTAATAGACCTTAGTTGGTTCATTAGTGTATTTAAAATATTCAAGTGGTTGCTACACTATCTTCATTATTCATCTTCAAATAATATAACCTCTTCCTCAATAATATCAAGTTCATAAGAGATTTGGACTCATATAGATTTCCTAGGTTATCCCACAACTCCTTAGCAGTATTAGTACCCTGGACATTCATCAAAATATAATCAACCAAGTTCATCCCAATCAAGGCAATGGCTTTCTCATTATGTTTGTCCCATTCAACTTGTGTCATTCCTACAGGAATTACTGTTGCAATGACGACCATCTTTAGATCTCTTTCCATAAGAAAAAACCTCATATTCAACTTATAGAGATTAAATGTTTACCCAGTAAACTTCTTTATACTAGATTTACCTTCCATATTTACTGTTATAAATATTCATAAATCTCCCATTGCACCATGTGCTATGGAAATGGACTTATCTACAAATCCACAAAAAATAACACACAAAAAAGTATTTACAAGCTTTGTTCACAACCAGAAGAAATAAATTTTCTCAACCTGCTCTAATACCAATTTTTGGCACGGTGGAATTTGTATCCAAACAACTCAATAACAATAAAGGATGAAATAAACTCATATAATAAAGAAAATAATGTGCAGCTGATAAGAAACTAAAAGGAAACAAAATAATTATTTGCTAATAAACATTTATACACAACATGCCATAGAGCACAGATAGAAAAAAGGAAGAAGAACTTCATTCAAAATACACTCAATAGTACATCTGAGAGATGTTCTTCTCTCACTATTCTTCACACACTCATTTATTACAAAGTTACATCTATAAAATAAATACACACATGAAGGTACCATGTTTAGGATTTTCCCGCTCATGTTTAGATTTTTTCCACTCATTTTAGGGTTTTGCCACCCATTTTTAAAGTTTTTCCACCCATGTTTAAGAAACCAACTAATAACATCTTAACACATGTCTAGCAAATCCCAAAAAACACAAATCTAATATTTTTGGCACACATCCAATAGAATATTAATTGATATTCCATATTTTAAAATTCAAAATTTTGAAATTGGAGGGAAAATAAGAAATCTTTTAACATAATTAAATGGGTACTTGAAGGCAAAATGACAAAAAGGTTCAATTGGGATCCTGCCTAAAATTTTACAAAGAATTCAAAACACTATCATTTCAACTATATTTATCATAATTCCGTACATGATATTTCTTAGACAAATTAATCAAGTCATCCTCTCTTGCCAATATAATAGAAAACTTTTTCATGTTTTTGGTAACTTTTCCAAGCAGCGGAGAGGTCTTTTTCATGCACAAAAATATGCCCATGACTTCTCTAGCATATGTGGCTACAAAAGCTCATTCAACCATTTTCCTTCCTTGACAAAAATATAGATTTTCCTCTCATATATGTTGTATCTAGACAAAAAAATCTAAAGAATAAAAGGAAATGGATTTTTGTTAAAAACTAGTAAAGGATAAATGAGGTTTTTGAATAACATTGAAGAACTCAATCCAGCATTTAATGCATTCATTTATTCAAACAAGAAAATCAAATAATAAATTAAATGTCAAGAGAGGTAAGAGGAATCTATCAATGAATATTTTCTTGGAATAAATTTTATGTAAACCAATGAGATCCTTGTGAATCAAGTCCACCTATAGTTTTGACAATAACCATTAGAAAATTTGTTGATGGCACATAAATCTTCTTCTAATTGCTTCTTATCAACACTATCCCTTGGAATAACCATAGAAGATAAATTGTCAAAGACTAGCAATAAAATAATGGAGATTCACACATGCTTTAATACCATGATGGACTTGGCAATACTTTTAGAAATAAAAAAAAACCAACAAATTGCCTAGATAAGTAGAAACAACTCAAAGAAAGAATATTCATGATAATAAAGGGTGTCCATAGCCACCAAAGTATCTCACTTAAGAAAATATAATTACACTCCAAAAAATTAAGAAATGGTTAGGAGGCACAAATACCCTATTACAAAATTCCTTTAGGTCGATATTAAAGAACCAATATTTAGTTTTAATATTAAAATATAGATTCACCTTTACAAGGGCCCTATAGACACCTAAAAGTAGACCATCTAACTCAGACCTAAATGCACAAATAGGTCAATGCAGCCATGATAAATAACTCAACCTCAACATTTGTAATAAAAACTTAGCAATAGAAAATTTGTCATTTCAGAAAAAAATTTCCAATAATTGAATATGTTTTCCAATTGGTATATTCACAACCAATTCAAATTTTCCACCTCCCTACTAGATTTGACCTCTAACAGTCAAATTTGTGAATTTTTTGAGCTAGAAAATATGCTGGTGACATATTTGTATAGATGATGTATTCACTTTCTATATGCAAAAATTTTAATCTTACCTATAATGGCTAGTTAAGGCAATAATTATTTCTACCTACACCTCTACCGCTGCAGGTGATCAGCATGCAAGGAGGAAGATGGCTAAATTTCCTCCACCTATCCAAATTATACACAATCAAAGGGGAAGTTGATTATAGGCAATCCCATTAGCTAGTCAATCCTATCAATAGCCCAATCATCCCTCAATAATTTACCTAATAGGATACCTCACCCCTCTCTTTTAGTAAAATAACCAAGAGGGCCAATTTCTATAAATTAGCCCCTTGGGATGGCGTAAACAACAATGAATTCCTACGTTAAAACTCTGTCAATATTTGACATCATTTTTATGTATTGAAGTGTTGCCTAAATTTTGCTACAGAGTTGTCAAAGTGATTTAGGCTTCAAATCAAGAAAGGGGGCATCTTGCACTATTGGAAATTCAATGATATATTTCTTATTCTACTATGCTCATAATTCTATTTTCATTAATAGAATTAGGATTTAATCTTAATGCATGCACTCCAACATTTTTTATTCTTGATCTAATCATTGTATTGGTCAGTGGTCTCTTTAACTCTCTTTAGAAGGTATCCCAGTATGTCTACAAGGTAAAGAAACACTTTTAGAATTCTTAAGATACCAATGAAGAGGATCAGTGACTTTTGGTTTCCCTATGATTTTAGTTTTATGTCAATATGTGAGAATTCACCACCTATATCTAAACTAGGCGGCATATTCACTATGAGTATCCAAAACCTTAGGATTTTTTTGTTTTCTTAATCTAAGAATTGAATGTGCACCTGTGACTATTAGAGACAATGTATTCGCTATCTATTTTTGAGATCTTAGATCTCCTTGCCAACCCAATATCTAGATTGATTAGTCTTACACTATGCATTATTTTATCAATCCTCATAGTCCATAACTTCATTATTACCCTTACATAATTTGATCTTAGCATTGTAATAAATTCGCTAGCCATAAGGTCTCTAGGCAATCAAATTTGACATAAGCATATCAACATCGATTTCCAATATTTCTCCATTTCAATTTTACATATAAACAAAGTGGCTAACTATGCTAATTAGGAAGTGTAACCACCAAAAATGCTCACACTTGATAGGCGTCTATTGCAATTAAAGAAATAAAACAACTAAATATGCACCAATTGACAACAAAAGGAGAAAGAAAATACGAAAATCCTTTATTAATTTTAAATTGATTCAAGTTACATATTCGTCCCTCTTAGGGATACCCATTTTGATACTTCAATTACAATAGATCTAATCCCCTTTTAGGGTAGATGTGAATCAAATACCTTCTAGGGTGACACGAACCACTCTAGGGTTTCGATGACCCTCTTATCTATGATTAGAGGCATTTGTTGTCTTGCATCCTAAAACCTTGTTAGTCCTGCATGCAATAAACAACAAGAAACATTAAAAACAAAGGAGGCATCTCTTGATGGGGCTTTAAAAGGATACTTGCACAAAAGATGCCATCACAAGCATGTAATCAAGAAAATGAATAAAACATGGTAAACCTATGTTAATCATGAAATATCGCCATCAAACATGTGCTAGATAACAAGTATTGTCTATCTATTGGGTTAGTTTATCAAATGAAAAGCATAAACACATGAAATAACCATAATTACACTAATTGCCAAATTGACAATATGAATGGAAATATACCTTAAATGCCTAATTCCACGGGTCATAAATATCTAAAATACCAATTAAACCTATATTAAGCATAATATGATCTAACTAATTAAACTAAAGAAAGGAACACAAGGGGATTTGTCATCATTTTCTCAACATGGGTCTGATGTGTGACTGGCACTGTTCGCTGTGGCTAACAGCTGCGGTGGAGCTATGAATAGGTTTACCCTTCAAATCTGAGCTTAATATCTGATCCACCTTACCAAATTGATGGTCAAGGGTCGCCTCTATGTCTTTCGACAGGTTTGGTGGTTAAATTGATCAGATGGTGCATGGATTACATGAATTGGCATTTCTTGGTTCTCTTAGGCTCCTAAGACCTCCATGGCAATGTGATCTTCAATTGGGTAGCAAAAGTGTCCCTCTCAATGCACCTATGTGAGTATGCAATTTGACAAGGCTTCACTGCTCAATTGATTATGTTTCTCTAGACTTTTTCCCAATTCAAAGGGGGATTATATAGCAATTTCCAAGGTGCTAGGGGTGGCTTCCTCATGAAGCAAATATTAATATTGGGCAGTTGAGCTTGTTGGATGAAAGGATCCAGAACCTTCCTGGCTCAAACCGATCCAACAAGAAACCAATTGGTCATTGCAACCAATTTTGGGTTGGATGAAGGCCAACTGATTTTGAGTGCTGACCGTGGATGACATACGCAATGAGCACTGCTAACCATGGATGTCAGTAGTGGCTAGCACAGACTAGGCAAAGATGCCCAAATGAGTGGTAAAAACCACTGCTATACCTTTGATTTATACAAAGGTCTTCCATATGATCTTCTACTATGTCCCATATGAGTAGTCACCTTGGCATGACACATTTTAGGTGTCTACAGATGCCTCTTTTGAGATACATTGTGATTTTGAACAATGCTGAGCAAAACTAGACCTCCTGAAATGATGCCATAGTTTGCATGATGATCATTAGCCTGATCAAAATTAGATGCCCTAGGTCCAACAAAAGGACACGCATCCTAGAATCATTGCTTCTAACTTGATATAAGACTTAATTTTGAAAGAGTTTGCACTCGTCATCAGACATTTGAATAGCATTAATTCCAAGTAGGCTTTCATGCCTATCAATTCGAAAGGAAGAGAGTTACAAATTGTCATATATGTTATTTTCCCCAACAGAAGGGTAAGCTTATGATAGTATTTGGCAATGATTCGTAAGACAAATATAATTTTGACTGGATCAAGGGATCTATGATCAAGGGGTCTTCTATTGACTTTTATTATGATTTAATATTATGACTACCTCCTCAAGCGATGAGTCAATGAGGGTAATGACAATAAATGAAGCGACGAGGTCGCTTGACCACTATAAATGATCTTACACAAATTAAGATTTAGCATTTGAATACTTGGCAAGGCCTAATCAGCTATGATTGCAACTATTAATAGTAATTGCCTATTTCTATCCCATGGAGCGGTCCATCCATGAAGGCATTCTTAGGGAATCAAAATGAAATTAATCCCAATTAGGCATGTGTTGAATCATATTGTCGATGATATGCTGAAAATATCATAGGATAATTGCGATGAATATCTCTTTCCCATGGAGCAGTCTGGTTGTGTAGGACTTCTTAGGGAGTGAAATGAAGCATACAATTCCACAATGATGAATTTACCCCAAATGTCCTTATAGTAATTTACTCATCTTTCTAAATTGCGTGGTTTGCAAGTCGCTGCAACCACCAAGTGTATAGGATAAATGACTAAATATGAGGAGCATTTGGATTTTGATTTTTTGTTAATTTTTTAATTGAATCAGTTTATTTGGCTGGGAGGTACGGTGCTCCATAAAATAATTGTCATAGTGATGACCTTGATTGAATGTACTTAGTAATCTCAGCCAATTATTTTGTTCTGCCTTATGATGACATTTTCCAATGTCATTGTGCTTTGTTTGGCTGATTTTGAATATTATATATTTATTTTATGCACTTATGGTCTGATGAACAATTTTATTTGGAACTTTTAAGGCTCTCCATGGTGAGAATTGGGAGCATTTATTATAGCTCACTGACCATGCCTATCAACTATGGGTAAATTGCTTGACCCCGGCCCAAAGCTGCGGGCGAAAAACCCTAATTCAAGGACCACAGATGTCAACTGTGGGTCGAACTAAATTTGAAAATTATATAGGTTTTTCCACTGTAAAATTTCATTATTTACCTACATCTGCCAATAAAAATGAGATATTTGGGAGGTAAAAACTGAATTCTGACATGAAACGCTGCCAAAAACTCAATCGATTCCACACATTCAACACTGATGGTTGATCAGTCAAAGGCTTCTACCAACAGAGGAGCCAATGCCTCCAAGGTAACTTGAAAACCGAGACCTTGCTTGTACATTACTGGATTAAAATTAACCACATTAATAAATTGGTAAATTAACCTCATTAAACTATCGGTAACGAACCTCACCCTAGCTAGTTTTAGCATAGGTTAGATTAGGGGGTGGGTTACTTTTTATTTTGTTTTTTTTAGGGTTTTTATGGGAAGGGCGGGCCCAAAATGGGTCTTGCTCCCTAGCCGTGGGCCCTAATTGGCATATTGGGGGCTACGGATGTCATTCGCAATGGGATTTAAATCCCAACGATAAAAAAATTTATCATTGTGTCGACCGTGGTTAGGACCCACGACGCCCAAATTTTTGAAAAAAATTCTTAATTTTTTAATTTTTTTGGATTTTCTTGGCAATTAATGCTATTGGATGCATTTTTGAAGTAATTTTTTGATGTTTTTTGAAATTTTTTATCATATTTTACATGTTTTTGTGTTTTTATGAGATTTTTATGATTTGTTTTATCATTGTTTAGTGATTTTAATTATTTTTTTAATTGAATTGCTTTTACTTAGTCCCTGATGAATAGAGCGAGGGAGACCGATCTCCTTCGCAACCTCCACCACACACTGATTGTCGAGGAGCGGGCTTGGTTTACTGCTATGGGGTTTGACTTTATCCTAGACCTCCCCACCATCAGAGTGGATCATGCGTATCTCACTACATTGGCCCATCGTTGGGATGCGAGGACCAATACATTTCACCTACCTACGGGTGAAATGGCTATCACCCTGGAGGACATATATCACATATTTTGATTACCCATTTATGGTGAGCCTATCACTTCTTCTCCTCCTAAGGTGAAGAAGGTTGTATTTGATTCTATCTTTGGGTAGTGAAGCATGGAGGTAAAGTGTCGCATTGACCATGAAGGTGTCCACGTGTAGGAGTGGTATGAGGCTAGATTCTTCTCACAACAGGAGGTTGTGTTTATGCACCTCATCATTCAGATCACCCTCTCAGACTCTTCAGGTGTGAGGTTACCTTGGAACCTCTTGGCTTAGACCAAAGAGGTCATGTTCAGCTCGACCGCTCAGCCACTCATATTGTCCTGGGGGAGCGCTCTCTTAGTGCAGTTGTATCATGAGTTATTCTAGATTACCCATCACAACAGAGTGGGTATCGGCTACAACTTCCTTATACAAATTTGGGGTTGGCAGCATATCCGAATAGAGCATCCTGTCGACTTGCCCCTATAGATTGGTACTATTTTTTATGGTCATCAGTGCTACGCTGCCTGTTGGCCTTGGGAGTAGGAGGGCTTATAGAGTAGGTCTCATACAAGAGAACTTAATCATTACATCGATCACTTTGCACAGTTGCAACCTGAGGACATCGAGTGGTGACCCTACATGGACTACCCACCCTAGGCTAAGGTAGAGAGATATCTATGTCGAGCACATAGAGATAGATGGCTCATCAACCGCAAGGCTGATTGGTGCAAGTATCACTACTTCTATCATGTCCTGAGGTAGTTTGGGATTCGATAGGATATTCCAGCTATACCGACCATCTATAGATGCTTGGTCCTAGAGAGGGATCTGACATGGCCCTAGGTCACTCCACTAGGGGAGGATGACGACGACTTCCAAAAGTTGAGATTAGTAGATGTCGAGATGACTCCAATTTATGATGGTTGGTGGGCCAACTTCCAGTGGAACGACGAGGGTCCTCTAGGTTGGATAGCTGAGGGCTTTGCATCCAAGGTTGTAGAGGGCATAGAGGTGGATCCTCATGGTCACCAGACCCATCAGTGGATAGAGAGAGCATGGGGTATAGCAAAGGAGGGCCCACAGGTAGAGGTGGAGGAGGAGGCATCATAGGAGGGCAAGGAACCTTTAGATAGCAAGATTGGATAGTTGAGAGCCCATATTGTTGACCTATAGAGCTAGGTGGGGAGACTTCGCACCCAGATACTACACAGGGATACCTCTATCACCACTTTGGAGGTGAAGCTATCACATGGGCAGAGATAGTGGTGTAGCTACGAGGAGGAGAGGACAACTCTCTAGAAATAGGTTACCATTGCAGGCACATGGATCACACAGCTCACTAGCAAGCGAGATCTGGCACAAGCATAGCTGAGTGTCATGACTACTGAGAGGGACTTGCTCAGGGCAATAATAGGAAATCCCTCATCCTCGCATATTATCATGCCACCTCTGGTAGTACTGTCTACTTTGTTACCATGAGGTCACAATCCCATGGCAGAGATGAGGTGGTTACATACCCTCGTAGAGGAGGGTAATTCCCAGCATATAGCGAGAGTAGCTCGCATCGACCAACTGGAGGGTCACATCAGGCTCCTAGGTGGGGAGGTTACAAAGAATACCCATACCATAGGGACCCATAGGACCAGGTCTAGGACCAAATAGATAGGGCAATCATTCATGAGCTCGAGCCATAGGATGCACAAGACTGAGAGGACTCATAGGTCTTCTAGCACTTAGGGTTCCAGCTCATAGAGGACCCACAAGGATGGTGGAGGTGACAGAAATGCCTCACAGGCTAGGGGCACAGGCCCTATGTAGTACAAATCTCAGAGATACACATTGTACCATTTTTTAGTGTAAGGTCAAGGACCTACACGTATGTAGCCTACGGGCATTTTGATATACCCATCTATACTTATTGACACATATATATGATATGACATTTCGTCTCATTACATGTGTACTTTATTTTTGGTATTTTATGTTTTATGTTATGTATATGGATGCAATACATTATTTATTTGATGCTATATGATGTGATGTATGAATGACATGCACTAGATAGATGATAGATGATTAGATGTTATGGGTTATGTATGTACATGTACTACTTATGATGGATGAATTATGAATGCCATATTTTGATGTTACATGCATGTATATATTTGCTTTAGTTACACTGTTGTGACATAATTTATGCCATGTATGTATTGCATGTATTTCTTTGTTTCTTTGATGATGTGTTATGTAAAATGGACATGTATGCAATGTGAGTTTTAATCAATCTAATGGATGGCACCACATAATGTATAACAATCATGGATTGTAGTTGCTTTATCTCTTTGTGAAAGATAATACACCCATATGTGAGATGCAATGATATATGTTTTTTGTTCATAAGCTTTTGTAAATTAAAATAATATGTATAATATAATCAGTGGCCATATAAATATCATTTTTGATATCCATATGGTATCTAATTATATAGTACAAATAATTCTAATAAACAAACTCTCATAAAATAAATTGATATTTGATGATTGCATTGAAAATTTATTGTTGCTATTTGAGAATTTTTGAGGTTTACCATGAGACTCAAACACCCTAGTTGACTTATCAAAAGTTGTATACTGACCACACTAGAATTTTGAAACATGAGGTTTTCTCTAGGATAGGCCCTAACTGTTCATTATCCCTATGTGTGCAAGTGAGTATATTTGATAAGGCATATGCATACCCCGATGTCAGGTGGGATTCTTTCATCCCATTGCTAATATCAGGGGTCTACAAATGTATTACCCAATCCTAGGTTTAGATTTTAGTTGTACTAGACCACTAGGTAATACAAGACACCTGAAGCTAGCTCTTCCACATTCAAACATTGGTCTGCACAAAAGTGAAGTGCTAATGCATCATACATATCATCATGCGTAAGGTAAAGTAGTGCTGAAAATTCTAGGTATTCAAGTTCACTCCCTTCTTTGCTTCAATTTTTTGGGATACTTGCTCATATAAAGTGATAAAATCACTATTTATTTTTGTACTAGAGTGACAAGAATCATTGTTTATTTTGTACTTTTTTTTTTCTTGAGCAAAGGATTTGATATTGATTTTACTTTCTCTTTGTACAATTTGATCTTCATTTGATCTAAATTTTTGGGATTTACATTTGATAATTTGCTTCAAAAACTTCCTTTGGGGATTTTACTTTGGGAAACCATTTCTGGGATATCGATCTTATGATATCAATATGGGATATCAATATAGTATGTCGATCTATGATATCGATCTAGGGTATCAATCTGGAGGATTGATCTAGGATATCACTCTGGGATATTGCTCATTTTAACGTAAGCAAGGGATTCTGGGTAGTGAATAAACTTGTCCTTTTGCCAATTACCAACATTTCCCATACCGTCCACACAAAGGGATAAGCAAGAATAAAATTTTTACCTCAAGATACTTGGTCCTACTTCATGGTTTTCATCTTCCCCTAGTCCTTATTAGGATTGTTTAATTTGTTGATTAGTGATAGGATTCTAATATGCTAAGGGCGATACTAACTAGACCTCAACTACAAAAGCAAAGCAAGCTTTTTATCAACTCTTGAGAAGACCTCTAGGTATGGTTGGATGACCGGTAAACCCTAGTATATTCTTCATAGCAACAAGATGGGTTGTGTTGAAAAACATAATTACTCACAAGGGTGATAAATGGATAAAAAAGATAGTGCATAGATGCATGATTGAGATACAAACGTGGTGTCATTTGTAATATTGTTAACACAATTTATTCTAATGCAAGGGTGACGGATGGAAATACCTAATGCAATGCAAAGGTGAAATGCAAAATGAAATGCAATGCAATGATGCAAATGAAATGCACATGTTTTTTATTTTTGATATATTTCTAATTTTTTTATGGAATTTAACACTCTGACCAAGGGATTTTTGAAAATCCTTGGAGCCTTTTGGGATTGACCAAGCGGTTTTGAGAAACCCTTGGATCATTTTGGGGTTTGACCAAGTGTTTTTGGGAAACCCTTGGAGCCTTTTGGGATTAACCAAGAGGTTTTGAGGTACCCTTGGAGCCTTTTCAGAGTGACCAAAGGGCTTACAGATGCCTTTGGAGCCTTTTCTGAGTGACCAAAGGGCTTACAGATGCCTTTGGAGCCATTTTAGGTTCTTAGTGTTGCAAGTGTGAAAAGGATTTAGGCCCAAAAATATCTAGATATTTCTAGGCCCAAGTATGAACATTTTTCCAATTTTGTCGATACAATGTCAGCAATTTTTTTTATATAAATCCCTATATTCTCTCCCTCCTTATTCCTCCATTTTTCTCACTTTCTCTGCTCCCTCCATGCCTCCCCTATATCCTTATCCCTCCATGCCTTCTATTCCCCCTTATCTCTCCACTTTTTCCTCTCCTCCATTTCTTCCTCCTACCCCTTCCCTATAAATACCTTTAAGCTATTGTATTTGTCAAATAAGAGGGTGAAAGTTAATAATATTTATTATTTTATTGACTTAATTTCCTCACTGGTATCAGAGCATAGTTGCGCAAGGGTCGAAGAGTGCCAGGTAGGCACATTTTTTGAGGCATGGCGGTACGAGATATGAGGTTGGAGGCACGCATCCTGAGGTGGGTACTAACATGGATGCTGACAAAGTAGTGGCATGCAGTTCAAGGTGACAGGTGTTGACTGGGCAGGTTGAGGTGGTAGCTAGGCACAAATCCCAAGGTAGACACATGGCAATTGACATGGTACGAGCAAGAATCTCGAGGTGGATGCATGGAAGTTGAGTGACGTGGAGAGCTCCTACTGACGTGGCGATCTATGATTGGTTGACGGGGCAAAATTTTGGTCATCATGATTTCCCGAAGGCAATCATTTTATTATGTGCTCGTGCGCATATTAAAACAATTGAAATTCCTTTACCCACTGCATGTGGGACTAAGATTTTATTTTTTATAAAAAATGCAACTTTGAATATTGTTTATTAACGCGTGCTATTCCATTGTAAACATGTCAGGAGATGTGGTATGGTGGCAAAGTGTTTCGGTTAGTTGCGACAAGGTTCAGGGTTCAAAACCCGCCCACATTTTTTTTTATGAATTTAGCACCGAGAACAGCATAAGAGGCACGAGGTGCCTTGATAGTCCATCCGATCTACATGGTGTAGCGGCTATACACCCCTCTTGCAAGTGGAAGGTTGGGGGATCGATTCCCCTCCGCTTCGAAAAACAAAAGGAAATTTTTGCATAAAGAAAAGGTTGGAAATAAGTTTTTTTTTTAAGTTTTTTGTTAATTAATTTAATAGTTTTTTATTTATATTTTTAATTATTTTTAAATATATATTTAAAAAATAATTAAAGATATAAAAATATTATTAAATTTAAAAAAAAAAAGACTTTATAAAAAATATATATAGAAAACCTTGCAAAATTGTGTAATAGCCTAAGAGGCAAGCATTGTACAAAAAAGGTGACGGGAAGCCTTCCGGAGTGCCCATTTATCGCTTCTAGAAAATTTTGGACTCCCCATCACACCAGGGGCACTACCCCTTGGAACCCCGTTCAAGGCTAAAAATTTTGTGTAATAGCCTCAGCGATTGTAAAAGAGTGAAAATTGTAACCTCAGAAACTTTAACGAATTTTTTCTTTTTGCCTTGATGACTAGATGATCAGATCTACCAGATGTTACCATGCTTTGTGCTCTCTACTACGAAGAGAAACTACCAAAGCTTTTGATGAACGAGTTGTATGAGATGGACTGCATGTCATATTCAGTCAGCTATAGAATTATATTATAGCTTACCAAAGGAATCTAAATTTTGGTTATGAGGCTAACTCAAAAGACAATATTTTTGGACAACGAGTGGAGGAGTTCGATACAATTAAATCTACACCTGTAGATCAAGCCAGTGATAGCTACTCTCTAGCTGAGCCAAAGCAACAATCTAGTGAAATTTATATCCCACGCTCTCCAGAGCCTGAGCCAATATAGGTTGAGCTAGCACAGGCCGAGCCAGTGGCAACTCCTAAAATAGTTGTCATCAGTGACGACGAGGATTCCATTATAGACAATTTTGGACTTCCAGTACTGGACAATCCACAAGAAGAAGAAGAAATCAGTGAGAGGGTTAAGAAATCTAGATTTGATTTGAACTTGTAATTGCTTTGTATTTCCTATTTTTAGTCAAATCAAATTTTGCTTTCAAGTAGTAGAAATGGCTTCAAATTCAAATCTTCCAATTCCAGAATTCAATGGTAGTGATTATGAATACTGGTTAATAAAGATGAAAACCTTGTTGATAGGTAAAGGTTTGTGGGATGTAGTTGAAGAGGGTTACATAGAACACTCCTCCTACTAACTGGACTACTTTAAGTGATGCTGATAGAAAATATAGGAAATAAGCACAGAAAAATAATTCCTCTACCCTGTATCATTTGCAAGAAACCCTAGATAAAAGCATATTTCCTAGAATAGCATCCTGTGTAACAACTCAAGATGCTTGGAATTCTTTAAAGGAAAGTTTTCAAGGGAGTGATCAAGTGAAGCAGGTCAGGCTTCAAACTCTAAAAAGAGATTTTGAAAATCTTAGAATGCAAGAGAATGAGAAAGTAGGAGACTACTGCGTGTGAGTCAAATCCATAGTAGATAAAATGGTCACTCTAAGTGAAGAGATTAAACCAGAAGTTATGGTGAATAAAGTGTTGCAAACACTTCTTCCTAAGTGGAATCATGTAGCAATCATTATTGAAGAGTCAAAATATTTTACTGCACTTTCCTTTTATGCACTAATTGGTTCTCTTCTTTCACATGAAGAGAGATTACATGAATCTCCTTACACTAGCCACGGAGGCGATGACAAAGCCTTTGCTTCACAAGAAGGAAAAGGACAAGGCAAAAGTCGAGGCAGAGGTTAGAATAGAGGAAGAGGTAGGAATAGTCCACGATGTGGAACTCCTAACAAAGGAGGATCTTCAAACAGAGGTGGATTCCAGAATAGAGGTGGACAGCAGAACAGAGGGAAGCATCCAGGATGAGGAAAAGGAAGTGACAAGTCAAAACAAGCTTGCTACAATTGTGGTAAACTTGGCCACTTTGCTCTTGACTGTTGGTTGATATCTTCTCAAGGGAGAAGCAATCAAAGTAGTCAGTATGGCAATTTTGGAGAAGAGGAAGGGACCTCAAATCTCTTTCTCTCATATGGCAAGTCAGATCATAACCTGAATGATACTTGGATCTTGGACACTGGGTGTTCAAATCATATGAGTGGCAAAGAAGAACTCTTTGCTACTCTGGATTCTTCCTACAAATCCAACATCAAATTGGGAGATGACAAGTCATTGGCAGTTGAAGGCATTGGAGCCATGGAGGTTCCAACAAAAGAGGACATGAAACAAGTAAGTGATGTCTATTACACACCTCATCTCCAACACAATATTTTAAGTGTAGGTCAAATGTTAGAGAAGAAATATAAATTATTTTTTGATGAAGGTAATTGTACCATTTTTGATAAGAGTAATAGTGATAGAGTCATTACTCAAGTGTCAATGACAAGGAATAGGTTATTTCCAATAAATTTTGGCCAACCAGGAGGATATCAATTAGTAAATGTTGCTATTGCAAATCCAAGTGTGTTGTGGCACTTGAGATACAGTCATTTGAATTCAGCCAGTTTGAAGATGTTAACTTCTCAAGCGATGGTGACCGGACTTCATAAAGTTCAAGACAATAAGGAATTTTGTGAAGGTTGTGCCTTGGGCAAGCATGCTAGAACCAAATTTCCTCATGGACAAGCATGGCGGGTCAGATGCAGACCAAAGCATTGGTAACAACTCTTACTTTCTTTTTTTCATTGATGATTTTTCAAGAATGTGCTGGATATATTTCTTGAAGCATAAATATGAAGCATTTTATTTCTTCGTAGATTTTAAAGCAAGAGTAGAAAATGAGATTGGATATTTTGTTAAGTTTCTTAGATCAGATAAAGGAGGAGAATACTCCTCTAATGAATTTTTGATTTTTTGTAAAAAACATGGAATAAAGAGGCAGTTCACTGCTGCCTATACTCCATAGCAGAATGGTGTGGCTGAGAGAACGAACCACACCATTATAGAGATGGCAATATCTATGCTTCAAACGAAGCATTTGAGAAATATGTATTGGGCAGATGCAGCTAGGACCAATGTGTATATTTTGAATATAAGTCCTACTTCAAGTTTGAAAGGGAAAACTCCTTACCAAGCATGGTATGGTAAGAAACCGAATGTCAAGCATTTCAGAGTGTTTGGTTCACTGGCTTACTCACACATTCCTAATGAATAGAGAAAGAAGCTCGATCCTAAGATTCAAGCATGCATTTTTGTAGGGTACTATGAGAACACAAAAGCTTATAGACTCTACAATCCTAGGACTCAAAAAATAATACTTTCTAGGGATGTGATTTTTGATGAAGGGGGAGAATGGGGAAATCCCAAAATTTATAGTGATGTTGAATCTCATGATGCAGGTTCTTCACAAATTCAACAGGCACCACAGAAAAGGAAGAATTATCCTCCTCTTCCAAGCCCAAGTAGACATTCGACTTCCAGTTCATCATCATCATCACCAAGTCCTTCTCCACAAAGGTCAGTGAGTTCCTCATCAATGAATGTTGATTCTCCATTGAGAGGTAAGATAACTCTCTAGCATCATCCATCTTATCAGATGTTGGATAAAAAATTTCAAAGAAGGTATACTAGAAGTCAAGCTAGTGAGATGAGTTCTATTTTACAGAGACTTGAAAATATGCATTTGTATGGTGATGATGAATCCCAGCTTGAACCTCGAGGAGATGTAGTTAACTATGCCTTGTTAACTAGTGCACAACTTGAACCTTCTAGTTATGAGAAGGCATGTACTCAAAAAATTTGGCAAGATGCCATGAAAGAGGATATAACCTCTGTAAAAAACAATGATACTTGGGAGATGGTAGAGCTTGCTAAAGGAAAGAAGTGTGTTGGATGTAAATGGATCTTCAAGACCAAATGCAATGCTGATGGAAGCATTGAAAGGCATAAAGCAAAATTGGTTCCAAAAGGATTTACACAGAAATATGGTATTGATTATGAAGATATATTTGCTCATGTAGCTCGACAGGAGACCATTAGAATAGTTCTTGCTTTAGCTGCACACAAGGGATGGAAATTCCAACACATGGATGTGAAAAGTGCCTTTCTCAATGGGTACTTAACAGAGGAAGTGTATGTTGAGCAACCTCAAGTATTTCAAGAACAAGGTAAGGAGCACCTTGTTTATAGATTGAAAAAGGCACTCTATGGTCTCAAGCAGGCACCGCGAGCTTGGTACTCATGCATTGATGGGTACTTCAAAGTTTTTGGGTTCACCAGAAGAAAAAATGAACCCACACTTTACTACCTGAAGCAAGGTAACGACATATTCATAGTTTGCTTGTATGTGGATGATCTCATTTTCATGGGTAGTAATAAAAAAGTGAATATGGAGTTCAAGCGCTCCATGATGAAGTAGTTTGAGATGAAGGATCTTGGCTTAATGCATTACTTCCTTGGAATGGAATTCCATCAGTCAGATTTAGGGATATTCATATTTCAACATAAGTATGCTCGGGACATGATCAAGAAGTTTGCTATGGAGCATTGCAAACCAGTTGCAACTCCAGTTGGACATGGTATCCAATTAAGGAAAAATTATGGAGCACCTAAAGTTGAAGTGACCACTTTCAGAAGCATATTTGGGAGTTTGATGTTTCTCGCCAACACCAGACCAAAAATTCCTATATTTGCCTCTATCGATAAGACAACATGCTCCTCCTGTAGTTCTATATTTGCAAATGCAAACTGGGAAACAATCCTATGGTTAATGGTAGTACCACTCCCTGTCGGATCCTACAAGATCAAAGACCCCCAGGATGCTCTCTTTAGAAATTCTCTGGCTTTTTAGAACCACTCATGATTTGGTTCTACATGAATCATGTTGATTGACTCTTTGTTATCCAATGCTTCGCATTGCATATCAAAATGTGACAATGTTTTTACATGGATGGTAGTGAATTCGGCAAACGGATTCTAAGGGATTAGAGATACCAAAGATGCCATTGTGTCTGCAAATATATTGGATGAATGAGGTATTTCCTCGATGTCATACCATTCCAATTGAGCTAGATATGTGTCAACAAGATCCTTGTAAGCTTTCAATACCGGATATCAACATTGAAATAGTCCCTTAACTTGGTTCACAATGGAAATGGAATCACCAAAGATATTTAGCCCTTTTATCTTCATGGAAACCATTGTTTGGAGACCCAAAATTAGGGCTTCTTATTCAGCATTTTTGTTAGTGCAAGGAAAGTCCAACTTGAACGACAAGGGCATTGGAGCTCCTTGTGGCGTGAACAACACTATTCCTGCACCAACCCCTTGCTCACACTTCAAACCATCAAATAACAAGGTCATATTGGCTTTTTTGTTTGGTTCTTCAGGTTTGGGTGCTTTTGATAAGGCAAATACTGCATCATCAGGAAGCTCTATGGTGAGGGGCCTACTATTCTTGAGAGGTGCCTCAGCAAGTTGATCTGCTATGACTTATCCCTTAATGGAATTTTGTGTTATGAATTCCAAATCGAATTTTATCAGTAGCATGATCCACTTTGCAGTACATGTATTATGATATGTCTTGCTCATCATATACTACAAAATATTTTGTTTGGATATGACATATGTCGTATGACTCAACATCTAGTGTTGCAATTTCTTTGTACCGAACACTACTGCAAAACACAACTTTTCCACATATGCATATTCGAGCTCATAGCTCACCAAGGTTCTGCTAATGTAATATATGGCTTGTTCTTTTCTTTGTGTATTCTTTTGGGCTAACATTATTCCCAATGCAAATTCGGTTGCCGATATATATAACAAAAAAGGCTCATCTGGACTTGGTGGAGCTAGCACTGGTGGCATCACCAAGTATTACTTAATATCATCAAAGGCTACTTGACAATCCTCGTACCAATTGAATGGGACCCCCTTGTGTAGAAGTCAATTCATGGGTCAACATTTATCCCATAATTGAGCGATAAATCACTTTATGGATGCTACTTTGCCCTGAAGGCTTCTTAGTTCCTTGATGTTCATGGGGGGGCGCATTTCTAAAATATCCTTGACCTTTGCTGGGTCAACTTCGATGCCTCATTTTGAAACGATGAATCATAAGAGCTTTTCTAAAGTTATGCCAAATACACATTTCTTAGGATTCAACCTAACATTATGTTCTATCAGGTGACCGAAGACCTTCAGGACCTCCACATGCTCAGAACACAATAATGACTTCGCCAATAAGTCATCAATGTAATCCTCTAAGATCTTATGCATATAGTCATGAAAGATATATGTCATAGCCTGTTGATATGTGGCACCAGTATTTTTAAGACCGAATGACATAACTTTATAGAAAAATATCCCCCATGGTGTTATAAACATAGTTTTATGCTAGTCTTTGGGCTTAATCCAAATTTTATTGTAACCAGAAAAACATTCCATTAAGGAGAGCATTTCATGACTTATAGTTACATCTACAATAGCATAGATATTTGGCAATGGAAATTAATCCTTTGGTGTTGCCTTATTCAGGTCTCTGAAATCCGTACAAATACGGATCCTTCCATCAAATTTTTCCTATAGGTACCATATTGGATATCCATTTTGGATAGTCGATGGAGATAACAAACTCTACATCCAATAGCTTTTGCAGCTCATCCTTAACCATTAAGGCTACTGTTGGATGCATCTTCCTAAGTTTCTACTTGACTGGCTTCTTTGATAGATCTAGTGAAAGGTTATGAGTAACCAATTTCAAATCTAGACCCGGCATATCTTTGTAAGTCTAAGCAAAGAGATTAGGTCTCTCTCTTAGTAGAGGTATGAGGTTAGGATGCTCATCAAGATTCAAAGTCTCCCCAAATTTGACCTTCCTTGGATTGGTAGGATCATTATTGATATCCACTTCGAAGGTTTCCTCTATTGACATATGTGATCCCTCCTCAAATTGATGAGGCGTAGGGATCAAGTGGATGTCATCTGCTAGATTTATAGGTTCCTCATTGGAATAATCCTCAGCATGATAGACATCATGTGCATAGCCTGATGCAAAATGGAAAGGTTGCAACATTTCTTCATTAGGGAATAAATATTCAGGCTCTAGTGGTGAATCAGTGCGATCCCAATCGATAGCATCTAGATTTAAATGTAGTAGTTTGGACGGACCAACTGGATTGTGTAGTGGAGTGGTCAAATAAATGGAGATCATGTTGATGAAATGGATCATGTCTCCAGGACCATGTGTAAGTGACTCATCATTAGCAAAACTACCATCCCTGAGATGTGGTTCTAGGGGTATGGGGGTCTCCAGATCTGGTCTATGAGCATACTGTCATATGGGATCATTAGGCTCAAGGAGATCCATGTATTTTGACATATTGGGAAACACCATATGATAAATCACATTAAAATTCAGTGGTCTCCCCTAAGGCAAGGATGGAGATTGATTTCTCTACGCATCTCCTCAGCCGTATATGGTGCATTACGATAATGTAAGTAGGGAGGTCCTAAGTAGGCTCTCTCTATCTCATCTTCTTCATCACTATCATAATACAAGCCCTCATTAGCCCCCATAGGAATAGAACATTATAGAAAATGTGGCCCCATATAGGTTATCTCATGATTTCTATCATCACTATCTGATAAAATTAGGTACAAACATCATAAATACGATATTGTTGAATAGACCGGCTCAACCTCATCCTTCGATTGATCATTGGGTGAGGACTCATTGTCCTCTCCTACACTACATCTTGGTCCACCTATCTCAAAAATAGACTCTTCTATATCCTCGTCGAAATACCCTTCCAAATCATGATCTATCACTACGATAACATATTGATCTTGCATGCCTATGTCGTCAGCTGCTCCATGGATTTGTTGACCAAATTTTTCTCTTGGTAAATCATCTGGACCGATGTCCACCAAGATATCCTCATGATATGTCTTGGGTGGTCCTATGGTGATGTAAGACACCATTCGGTTATCCCTATGGAAAATATAAGGATTAGGGTGATAAGGATTGAAGTCAACTTCACACCCTAGACTAAGGTACAGGTGATCTAAATATGTCGCAAGGAGTTCAGCCTATCCTCCACTGTAGAATCCCAACCCAAAATTATCAGTAGGTAACTGATACTATGGTTCTATAGGCTTCTTATGCCCCTACTCGAATATTTCAAGACCGTAACCATACCAATGGTAAAACTCGAAGTATCGCATGGCATAGTCTGGGTTAGAAAGATATTGAACATTCATGATGAATGGTTCATCATCATCCTCATATATGGGCACGGGAGATGCAATCTGGTCTAGCCCTCCATAGATAAATTTATTTTGGTTAGGTGGTACCCCCAGTGGTTCCACTGTACCTATGGGAAGGTTATGGGCTCACGATCATCCCATGTCATGTGTAGTCTCAATAATTGGTGTGAATGTCACATTCTACACAATGTATTCCCCTAATCCAAGATTAACCAAATGGATGGTCACCTACGATGCAGATGACCCTGTTGAAGACGTAAGCGAAGCAGTCTGAGGTGCCTCTTGGACTCCTCCTTGAACTTCCTCTACTTCCATGGGAGTAAGGGCTTAAATGATAACTAACTTGGTATTTTGCTTTATCTTCTTTTTGCCCACCTTTTCTTTCGATTTCTTATCATCCCACTGTATCATAGATGTAGTCGGTCTAATGGAAGTAGTTGTTGTGTGCTCTAATATTTGAGATACAGATGTTGCAAGTATAGCATACATTTATTTGATTATACCTCTTGGATATTTTATTGGTGATGTTGTTAGCATGTCCAGGTGCATTGAGGGGAGCACAAATTCACCCAAAAAATCTACTAAATTCATGTATTTAAAGGGTTCTTCATCTAAAGGCACCACATGAACCTATTCCTCATGAATGTATTTGATACATAGGTATAGAATAGAAGGGACGCAATGTATTTCTCTAATCCAAGGTCTGTCTAGAATTATATTATACTACATAGAACCTTCGATTACATGACACATCATCGGGATAGTCTTCAGTCCCACCTGGATAGGTAAAACTATAGTATCGATCGTTGAGCATAATGCATCATTAAATGCTCTCAACATGAAGGTGGAAGGTATGATATGCATCTTGGGTAACTTCAAGTGAGTTAATGCCTTGGTAGTTATTATATTGATCGATGACCCCGTGTTGATCAAAACCTGCTTGAACGGTTTGTGATTCACACAAGCAATAATATGCAGTGGTAGATCTGCTATAATAGTGGAAACCATCTTGGCTTCATGGTTATGAAATTGAATGACTGATTCCTAAAACTATTACACGTACTCCATGAAGTGTGTAAACACTTCAGGATGCTGAGGCTGCACTTCTATGGACCTTAAAATATCCATAAGCGTCTCCTTGTGCTTAGGAGACTTCTGAATAAGCTCATAGATTGACAACTTTTATGGAGTTTTTTGTAGGTTTTGAACCAACCTACTTTTGATGGTCACCACCAGTCTAGTTGGTGGGTTGAGCATATTCTGGGCTAGCCTTGGAGGAGGCGTAGCTTGGACCCTAATGGGTGTTAGAGGCTGATTCGGTCATTCATACCTCGTGTTCCTTGTAACAATGATGACCATGCCAATGAACCCATTGGTCATTGGTTCGATAAGCAATTGGTTGACTTGACCAACATTATTCCTCGATGCCTCATAATTAGGTAAAGGATTCTTATAAATCCCCATATTTGTATTGTCAGGCGCTTACGGGTTGTCAATGAGAAGCGTACCTCTCTCGATCATGTTTTGCATAATATGTTTCAAGGATCAACATACATCGATGTCATGGCCCTTTGATTGGTGAAATATGCAATAATGATCATCTTTATAGCCTTTAGGCTTAGGTTGATTTGGATCCACCATCTTGACTTTGGGTAAGTTAATAGCCTTTGCCTTGCATAACTGATAAAAAATCGAAGCCAACAACTTCGATAACTAAGTGAATATGCGAGGTGGGTGTTGCTCCTTATTTTTACCCTTATAATTATTATTGCGCTGCTCATACTACATATGCGGAGGTTGGTCCTAATAATTTTGCCTTTGCTACCCTTTTTCTCCTTTTTGAAGGTTCAACACCACCTGATTAACATGGGCCGGCTTGGCCTGATGTCTCTTCGTACTTTTCTTGTGCCCCTCCTTCTTATTCCTAAGATTCAAATTACCCTCCTGTAACTTTATATCCTCAATCACCTTGGCTTGCGCCAAAGCCTCTTTGAATGTCTGATATTCTTGCAATTGTAGCAATAGTAAAATGTGCTTGGCACAACTCTTCATGAACATTTCTATTAATTCAGAGGATAGGATGGAGAATGGTAGCTTTGACATCATCTTCCTCCATCGCTTTCCATAATCCATCACTGGCTCATCATCATGTTGCATTTACCTTCTTCTTGACATCGAAGGAGAAGTGTTCAAGAAATGCATCAGCTAATTTTTTGAAACTTGTGATGTTGTGCTTCTTTAGTTGGTTGATCCACTCTCGAGTTGGGCCTGAGAGGGTAATTATGAAGGTGTATAGGAGCAAAGCATCATTGCTCTCAATATGAAATCACATATCTAGGAAACTAGTCATGTGCTCCTGTGCGTCTTCCTCTCCTTGAAACTTGTCCAGCCTAGGCATCTTGAAATGCTCAGGATATGCTGGAATAGGCACTGATGTGCATAGAGGTTCATTGTGAATTTTTTTCAAGGTAGGCTTCTGATAAGTCGTTCCTTGATTCTCTATGGCTTGAACCTTCTCTGCTAAGGTCTTATAGGCTTATGAGGAAATAAACTCCTCCTCTCAAGATTGCCTTGGAGGCGGCTTCAGAGGCAAATTCTTCCTCAATCAAGGTGGGGGACTAGGCTCACCCTCCTCCTAAAGTTGGGATATTTTAGGATATTTTTGTTCTAATTACTCTCTCGCTTCATTCTCATACTGCCTATGCTCATGTTGTTTGGATGTTGGGCATCGATCTCTATGTTGAGTCGTATGACGAGTATGTGTGTCGATGTTCTCAGGGTGTAACTCGGGTTGTGAAGCCACTCGTCTATCAACACATTCCTTGGTCTCACTATGAGGATGTAAATCGGAACTAGCCAATCGATCCTCTCTCTCTACACGCTCCTAATTGAGGATGCATTATTCGTGCATGCACTGTTCATATAATTTTTTCCTGGTGAACCTCTACCTCTAATTATTCTTGTTTTTGAGGTGCTCTTTCTCTATGCAAACATCTTCCAATTGATATTGGAGAATCTTTCATCTCTTCTCTGACATCAGCCTATGATCTTTATCAATATGATCAACTATTTACGGCCTTTAAGGGGTGCACTCTATTCGAGTGACTTTATGGGTATGTCCTCCAATGGACTGATTTACCACACTCTTGCCTCGGTCTATAAATACGACATTCATGTCAAGCTATCTCCTATACTCAATGTCTACATGCGATGTAGGAGCACGCATGTCTCAAGAATTCTTGGAGCACTCTCTAGGTTCTTGGGTGGTCCTAATGGTGCTTTCGTTACACATTCTCGTGGATCGAGAGGGTGCAGGCGTAGGCTTATATCCTAAATGCCCTAGGACCTTGTCTAGATAGTCCAATTGTTTGCTACACCATGGCTCATGAGGTGGCGTATAGTTTGCTCCCACTTTGGATATATCTATGGTAAACTTGGTATGTTCACCCCTATAGGGAGTCTGTGCGGGTCTATTATCAAAATCAACCCTCTCTGTTCACCCTTGAACGAGTGGATATTAGACATGTCTATGCTCCATCAGTGGAGGTCATGAGACTCCCTTAGATATCGATCAAAGGGGTACCAATCTAGATCCCTCGATGACATATTCTTTGGTAGAACCTATGGATCCATGTAGAATGCAGTCATGGTAAATGCTACCATATGAAAAACTCCCATGCTAGGAAGTCCTATGCTCTGATCTATGTCTAGAGGGATGTCTAGTACTTCCTCTAATCAGGATATGCTTGATGGAATCCCCTCGTGTGGAATTATCTCCTCTAGTTCTTGTTGAATGATGTCCAGGAGGATTAAGTAATTGAGGGGGTTCCACATCATGCTATACACTAGGTGGAGCTTAGTCTTTGATCTCAGGTCTATGCTTGGATCGACCTCTCCGTGTTTGCACCATTGTGTATCCTATGTCTAGATTTAACTTTTATTAGCACGCAAAGAATACAATGATGAGTATCTCTTTTTACAATTTTGAAATGAGCCCTAAATTGTTTGATGTGTTTTCTAATTGTTGTATCAGTAAAGTAACTCTTATCATGTTTTGCAAAGCGTTGATGATTTTCTCAATTGTTTAATGGATTTCACCTGTATGCTCATAGATTGACAACATGTATATGAACTCTAGGTCGCGTAATCCCCCCAAAGCATAGAAATGAAAGTCCACACCTAGGTAGGGAGCATAGGTCCTCCTAGATCGTCACCCATTTTCACCCAGTCAGTGTCATACCCTCTGAATATGAGTATATGCAATTTTTCTAGGCTACAAAAGGTTCTCAGATCCGATATTGGTCTAGAACATAGGGTACGAGGGAGTTGGGCCAAAGGATGGAAATCACCTCCACCTTCCTTGAAACCCTAATAGTGGTTGGATGTGACTCCCAAATCACTAGTGTTTACTATGAAACATGGTGTGTGTGGTTCTTTTTAATTTGCATAAAGGAAATATGCATAATACAACACTCACATGATCATTTCCTACATGATATGCAAAAAAATAATGTTTGATATTCAAAAAGTATGCATGCTACATCCTACATGACCTTTTGACAATGCAAATTTATGATAAAAATGGTCTTTTATTTGGCCTCAAGCATGCAAAATAAACACACAAATTATTCTAGCACGTTGGAGTCTAGGGCAGACTGCAATTAGGGGTCCACTATTCCTAACAATGCCTAGTGAAAATCAAGAAACAATAACCCTAAGGACTTTAGATTGTTTTATCCTTCTTTCATGGTTATCCTACTTAACTTTCATTTTTCATTCTTTGGAAAAACACATACAAATAAATAATGCACTGAGAGTGAAAATGGGGCCTACCTCAGGTCCTCATCCTATTAAGCTTTGACTCCCTACTCTGTGATTATTCTATTGCTGACCACAGCTCTGATGCGTGACTGTGACTATTGCTTGCACCTATCAACCACGGGCTAACATTTTTCTTATGGCTGTCAGTCGTGGTGAGTACCTGCCATAAAAACACAACCACAATCAGTAAAATATGGCAAAAATTATGGAGTTCCACTGTGATCACCTACTGTAACCACCAAAAATGCTCACACCTAATAGGCGTCTATTCTAATTAAAGAAATAAAACAACTAAACATGCACCAAATGACAACAAAAGGAGAAATAAAGTACGAGAATCCTTTATTAATTCCAAATTGAGTCAATTTACATATTCTTCCCTCTTAGGGATACCCATTTTGATACTTTAATTATAATAGATCTAATCCCCTTTTAGGGTATATGTGAATCAAATGCCTTCTAAGGTGACACGAATTGCTATAGGGTTTCTATGACCCTCTTCTCCATGATTAGAGGTATTTATTGTCTTGCATCCCAAAACTATGTTAGTCCTATGTGCAATAAACAAAAAGAAACATTAAAAACAAAGGAGGCCTCTCTTGATGAGGCTTTAAAAGAATATTTGCACAAAATATGCCATCACAAGCATGTAATCAAGAAAATAAATAAAACACGGTTAACCTATGTTAATAATGAAATGTCATCATAAAAAATGTGCTAGATAAAAAGTACTATCTATCTATTGGGTTAGTTTACCAAATGAAAATCATAAACACATGAAATAACCACAATTACACTAATTGCCAAATTGACAATATGAATGGAAATCTACCTTAAATGCCTAATTCCATGGGTCAAAAATCTCTAAAATACCAATTAAACCTATATTAAGAATAATATGATCTAACTAATTAAACTAAAGAAAGGAATACAAGGGGATTTATCATCATTTGCTCACCACGGGTCTGATCTGCAGTTGGCACTGTTCACCATGTCTAATGGCCGCGATGGAGATCTGAATAGGTTTACCCTTCAAATCTAGGCTTAATCTTTGATCCACCTTGCCAAATTGATGGTCAAGGGTCGCCTCTATATCCTTCGACAGGTTTGGTAGTTGAATTGATCATATGGTGCACGGATTGCATGAATTGGTGTTTCTTGGCTCTCTTAGGCTCCTAAGACCTTCATGGCAATGTGATCTTCAATTGGGTAGCAAAAGTTTCCCTATCAATGCACCTAGGTGAGTATGCAATTCGACAAGGCTTCACTGCTCAATTGATTACTTCTCTAGAATTTTCCCTAATTTGGAGGGGGATTATATAGCAATTTCCAATGGGATAGGGGTCGCTTCCTCATGAATCCAAGATCAAGATTGGGCAGTTAAGCTTCTTGGATGGAAGGATAAAAAACCTTCCTCGCTCACACTACTCTAATCCACAACCAATTGGCCATTGCAACCAATTTTGGATCGGATGAAGGCCAACTGATTCTAAGTGTTGACCATGGATCATATGCACGATGAGCACTGCTAACCGTGGGTGTTAGCAGCGGCTAGCACTGACTAGGCAAAGATACCTAAATGAGTGGTAAAAACTACTATACCTTGGATTTGTCCAAAGGTCTTCCATATGGTCTTCTAGTATGTCCCATATGAGTAGTCGCCTCGGCATGACGTGTTTTAGGTGTCTACAGGAAGAAACATATTTCTTGTTTTTTGGTAGGCCCCCAAACTCTAACTCATATTTTTTTTTTCTTTTATAGGTTTTAGCGAATTCACCAAGCACAAGATTTCTAAGTGACGTATTCTTCAAAAGGTGTATTCATGCATAGACAACATATTTGCACCAAGCATCAAAACAAGTAGGTACCCTATATATTATATTTTTTAATACTTAGCATAGGTTGTATGTTGATTTTCTATTTGCATATCTTCTAATTTGTCTTTTGAAACACTTATAAAAAGGAAAAGTCAAAAACCATAGCATAGTATTTTGTTTTTCTTTCATAGGCATTTTGTTTGAACTACATCTAGATTTAATTGTGCCTTCTTGCATCTTCCTTGCATCCTTGTAGCTATAAATAATAAAAAGAAATTTTGTATCCCCATAGCACAACTTGCAATCATCAAAAGCTAAATTACATATAGCATAATATCTTTTATTTTACATCTTATATTCATATTGCATTGCATTAGCATACTGTGCATCAGTTCCTAGCATAGAACAAAGCATAGGTGTTTATCAAATAAAACACATCCAAAATAGATTAGGGAAATCTATAAATCCTTGGTGAACCTAAAATCTCCCACCAAAGATAAAACAGTACACAAAGCATAGTCCAACGACGAGTTAGGAACAACGCTCTCCTACCTAAGTGTATATGACCCTTGAGGGAATGCATTCAAAGCTAGCATCCCCATGCACCTTTTGGAATCTCCACATCTTTTGTGAATTTGATGTATACACATCACATAGGTCCCTATCCAAAAACCTTAGCCTAGGTCTTTATCCTTAATTAAGATAAATTTTACTACAAATAATTAAAATCATCTAACTTGTTTGCTTAGCATAAATCACATTAAAATAATATAATAAGAACATAACCAAATTATTAGTCCTACTAGGGGAATTTTAATGACCCCTTGAGTAATCAGATGTACAAACCTTGGGGGTTATCTCCCTTGTA
Organism: Wollemia nobilis; assembly: GCA_028583015.1. Classification (NCBI taxonomy): domain Eukaryota; kingdom Viridiplantae; phylum Streptophyta; class Pinopsida; order Araucariales; family Araucariaceae; genus Wollemia; species Wollemia nobilis. The sequence continues at coordinate 2,625,019 of JAQPPZ010017206.1, read as the reverse complement.
TAGCATATTACAAGGGGCTAACGAGAGTCATAAGGAGGGCATTTTTTTCAAGGTAACATAAGGATATCAAACATCTTCTCTTATTTGCTATAAAAACTCTCAAAACAAAAACTTGAATAAATGGATCTTCTTTTCTTTTTACAATGACAAAACCCCCTTATCTTACTTGAATTTTTTTGTGAGAATTAGCATAAAAACCAAGTACTTCATATGAACTTCCAGAGAAGCAACCTATGATTGAAAACCCAATATTTGAAAAAATAAGAGGAAGAAAATCCTCCTTCCATTTTTCCCTGTTCATAATGAACAAGGAGTAGTTTTTAGGTCTATAGATCATTTATGTGCTTTCCTATGATGAAAAAAAAAAGCTATGGAATTTTTCTTTAGGGAATAAGTAATGCCCACTTCCACTACAGAAGAACTCCTCTTAGAACTTCCCCAACAACCTAGATCTAATTCTATGAGTTCTTAATAGTGAGACTCAATTATCACTACAACCATAGGAGGGAAGCCAACGAGTATCCCATTTTCTTTAATAAATTTAGGATCTATGCCTCCCAACACAAATCCATTTAGGCTAAACCCCATATATCTTATCCTATGAGTCTTCCATAAGTCTAGAATATGGATGTCTTTTCTAGTATGCCTAATGCTTTGTAAGTAATTGCTTCCAACCTATTATTTAGCATTCTTATTCCGACTAACATCACCTCTACTAATATACCTTTTCAAAATAATATTGTAATTAACAAAATTATGATCCCTTTATGATCATCTCATCTAAATATTCAATATTATCCTTTTTTTAGTCCTCAATCTCAATCCATAGCACCATCAGTTCCTTATCCTAGATTCTAGGATATAAATGCTAGGCTAGAGCAATTAGAAAAAGAAAATTTTGAGTTTAAACAATAGTTAGCCTCCATTCAAGGAAGTGCATCAAAAAATTATTTTTATAAAGATTGTGATAATAAACATGTAGATCCTATCCTCTAGGCTTTGTATTACCAAAGTTCTAGATGTATAAAGGAGAATGCGACCCAATATAACACCTTTGAATTTTCCAAGTTGCATGCCATGACATCACATATGATGAGATATTTTTAATTAAGATCTTCTCTATAAGCCTTGGTGATGAGGCTTTAGAATGGTTTTACCAATTTTCCCACCACTCAATCAAGAATTTTTTGATTTGGCTAAAATATTCATTCAACATTTTACTGCCTATATTGCAAAAAATATGTAGTTTATGATCTATATCAATTAAAGCAAGGTAAAAATGAACCCCTCAATGAATTCTTATCCTAATGGTAGACATTTGTTTGAAAGCTTTCTTTTGTTCTACCACCTAGAGACCTATTGTGTATCTTTGTATGCAATTTATAGGAACATCTCTCATATCCCCTAGAGATGACCCATATCATATCTTTTGAGGAAGTAGTGAATCTTGCTAAGTAAATGGAAGCCACCCTTTAGTGTAGAGGGAAACTAAGAACTAAGAGAGAATATGAGAAGTCTTCTTCTAAGACTAAAGAATAGTATAAAAACAAACACATTGTGGATGATGGTATCATTGACTCTTGCCCCAAAAACAATCCTAAGATAGGTAATGTCGATACCGCTATAGCATTATGAAAATTAATACTAGCTAAAACTTGGGAAAAGCCTCCTAGAAAATTTACCAAGTTAAAATACTCTTTATCTTCTATGCTGACATAGTTGCTAGATGCTAAAATAATGGAGCTACCTCCTACAAGGCAGCATGACTCTAATAGGGAAAAGTTTCCTTAGTTCAAGGCTGACCAATAATGTGATTTTAATTGTACAAACAATCATAAAATAAACAAATGTATCACTCTTAAAAATATGGTACAAGACCTGATTAGTGAAGGTCATTTAGTGGTTGGTTATCCCAAACAAACAACATATTCCAACCAATATTTGAGGATATTTTAGGACCTTTTACCCAAACATGGACAAAATACTACTAATCATGTCCAATATTGGAACATCCCTCGACCATACTAGAACCTGATAGGGATAATTCAAGTTAGCACCATGACTAAACAACAAGCCTGAGAAAAAAATCAAACCTCTAAACTACCCTCTAAGCCTCCCTTGGTCTTACGACCTAGATGTACTATTGCTTCTAAAGAACCATCATTGGTTTTAAAACCCTAAGATAAAGGTAAGAGAATATTTAATCTTCAAAAACAACTAGAAGACATGCTAGCTAAAATTTCTATATTAGAGTTATTGTGAACTTCTCCAAGTCATAGAGAGAATTTGTTCAATATTTTAAATGAACAAATTATATCCAAAATGTTAGTCTAGATGATTTGGCTAATTTAGTAGGGTCTCTTAGCATGAATCATGCAATTATATCCTTCTTCAAGGATGGCATTCCACCTGCCTCCATGTTGGTAGATATTCTTTTGTATATCACTTGTAATTTCAATGAATAATGCATTAAAATGGTTCTCATCGATAATGGTTCAGTAATCAATGTTTATAGCCTCAAGTTTATCCATAGAATATGACTGAATAAGGAAGATCTATAAAATTTGACATTGTCATAAAAGCCTATGACAATTAAGAACCAGAATCTACTAGAACTATAGTGCTTCCAATAAAAGTAGGGCCTCATATTTTAGACACATTGTTTTATGTTTTTCCCTATGATCTAAACTACAATATCCTCTTATGGTGATCATGGATCCATGCAATACAAATTTGTCTCTCAACTTACCATCATTATGTCAAATTTTATCATTAGGGTAAGTTGTAAGTTGCTTATTATCAAAATATCCAATCAAAAAATCCAAAAGCTTGATTGTTCCCTTTATTGAATACCTCTTATCCTTTCATAGATGATACCTTAAGGTCTATCCCACCTAAGGAAATAAGCATCAACCAAGGAGAAGAGACCAGTAGTTAAGTCATGGCAAAAGGTAAAGATAATGTTGAAGATATTAGTAATATAAACCTCAATAGCCAATGTCACAAGCCATTAGCCTTAGATTTGGTTAGATTACCCTCATTAGCTCATGCTTTAGGATTCCCTTCCAGGAAAGGAATGATTGTGCAAATAGGAACTTGCACCTTTGTTTTTATAACAACCAATGAAGAGAGAATATGTGGAACTAATCCATGACCAATAGAGAAAATATATACCTCATGTTATCTCTCTAATTTTTACCCTATTCCCAATAAAATCCTCTCTAACTTTCGTTACAAGGGAAAGGGCTTGGGACTTCAAGAACAAGGTATTAAGGAGACTCTAGAATTCAAATCTTTGCTAGAGCATTGGGGAATAAGATATTTTTCCAATCTAAATAGAATGATATCTTGTTCTTCTTCAGAGGGCAGTGAAAATGAAGAGGTGTATCTTTTCTCATTTGAACCTCAATAAGAAGTAATCTTAACAAAGGTATAGACTAGGATGAAGAAGAGGACAATGAACCTTCTTCTTTCTCCTTTTTAGATATGTTGTCACAATACATGCAAATCAATACCCTAAGCATAGAATCCATTAAGGGGATTTGGTAAATCTCCAATAATTCCCTTGATAATAGAGATATATTAGTTCTATCACAAGAAAACAACAATATGACATCCCAATCAATGGAAAACCTCATATCAACATTACATGTACATGACTATGAGGTTAAAATTTTACCCCACAACCCTCCTTAGGATAATCACAATGAAATTTATCATCAAGCATATATTCCTATGGAAGGGTCCTTTTCTTTAGTTACACATCCCTCACAATCATCCAAAATTGAACAGTGGATTTTAGATGCCAATGAACTTCAAAGTCTATGGGTCTTACCTACCTCTCCATAATATGAAGATAAATCTCATATCTTAATAGAAGATACCATAGATATTAACATAGGATTAGATGTAAACCCAAGAATAATAAAGTTATGAAATGTTCTAAATTTAGAACAAGAAGAGTACATGAAGCTCTTAACCAAATTTTATGATATCTTCGCATGGTCTTATCAGATATTCTTGGACTAGATCCATCCCTAGTTCATCATCACTTAGTAGTTAAGCCTAACACTAAGATAATGAAACAATAGTTATGAAATATGCATCCTAAGGTTACTCCATTAGGCAAAGAAGAACTCCAAAAGCTTTTGGAGGTCAAATTTGTTAAGGATATTGACTATTCTAATTGGATCTCAAACATATTTTTGATATCCAAGAAAGAATATATTGTGCATGTATGCACATATTTTTAATACATCGATAAATCATATCCTAAGAATGATTTTCCTTTGCTTGATATAGACATGGTAGTAGACTTCACATCTCATTATAAAATGCTATCCTTGATAGATGGATTTTTTATTATAAATAAATTTGTATAGCACAAAAATATCAAGCTAAAACTACGTTCACTAGTTCTTGGGATACCTTTTTCTATGAGGTTATGCCCTTCAGTTTAAATAATTTTGGTGTGACTTATCAATGCACCATGACATATATATTTCATGATATTATGCATACATTATGGAAGACTATGTTTATTATTGTCTTGGTAACATTTAGTAAATTATTAGGATTTATAGTGTCTAGATGTAGAATTGAGGTAGATCTCAATAAAATATTGGCAATAAACAACATGCCATCACCTTGAAACCTAACTAATATTTGAAGTCTACAAGGTAGATTGCAAGCTATACACAGATTTATATCCCAATTGGTATATAATTATCAACCCTTTCCTAATATCTTAAAAAATATATCAAGTTTAATTGGGATGGGGAATGTCAAATATCACTTTATTCTTTGAAAATATACCTTCTATCTCCACTAGATCCCCTCAAGCCATTGTTGTTAAATATTGCAGTAATGATTCACACTTTAGATGCTATGTTAGCACAATATGGTGAAAAATATAGAGAAAGGGTTGTCTACTACATTAGTAGGGCCCTTATTAGTTATGAAACTAGATATACCCCTCTAGAAAATATATGCCTAGCAGTGGTCTTTGATTCTCAAAAGCTAAGACATTACATGTTGAGTTATAAAGCATATGTTATAGCTAAGGTTGATCCATTGAGATACCTCATGTCTAAACCCTACCTTTTGGGTAGGATAGCTAAATGGGTTATGGCCCTTAATGAATTTGACCTTAAATTCATTAGTAAAAAAATCTATTAAGGGATAAGTGATAGCTAACCAGGTAGCAATGACCCCTTTACCAGCCAGTCACCCCCTAGAAATTAAATATCTCGATGAGACAATATACACTCTTGAAGCATCACAAAATATTCTTAAACTCTCTTATTTTATGGTACAAGATGCATTAAAGGATTGGGATCAAGAATCATCCTAGCATCACCATAGAAAATTGCAATCCCCTTGTCTTTCAAGCTTCAATTTTTGTGTACTAATAACGTTTTTGAATATGAAGTGCTCATCCTTGGGCTTTGAGCAACCCTAGCCCTAAAAGTAACCTTACTCTCCATTTTTGGACATTCACAACTAGTTATTAGTAAAATAAACAAATTTTATTAAACCAAAGATGATAAAATCAAACCATATAAAGACATAATGGATAAATTAATGGCTTCTTTTGAGATAATAACCATTGATACTATTCCATAGCAATCACCAAGCAGATGCAATGGTTGAAGTTGAATCCCTCATGCCTTTATATTTGGAGGATTAGAAAGCAATGATTCTAAGACATATTGCAACCTTGCAATCTAGTCAAGAACCATTAACTATATTTACCATTGAACAAGCACATGTCCTTAATTCTTGGTAAAAGTAAATATGCAATTTTATTAAAAGTGATGTTTTGTCTAAAGGATTAAATCGTAATGAGCATAATAACCTTAGGCAATGCACTTGTATATATGTGATAATTGGAGATATATTATATAGGTGAATGTTTGATGGAATTATTTTGAGATGTCTAAATTCAAGTGAAGCCAAAATAGTAGTTCAAGAAGGCCATGAGGGGGTATGTAGTGGACACTTCAATAAAAGTGCCATCACTAAAAAGCTCATTCACATGGTTTATTCCTGGATTGCTATGGAAAGAGACACCCATAAACATGTGTGGAAGTGTGATAAGTACCAAATGTACAATAATCCTATCCATGCACCTTCCCAAGAGATTTTGTCCATCACATCTCCTTGGTCATTCTCTCCTTTGGAACTAAATATTATTGGTAAAATAAATCTGATATCATATGATGAACATAAATTCATAATTATTGCAAAAAAATACTACACAAAGTGGATAGAGGCTATGCCCTTATCCTTTTGTACCAGGGTTCAAATTTCTAAATTTATCCTAAACTAAATCCTATCGTGGTATGGCATTCCTAATATTCTTATCTCTAGTAATGGTACTCCTTTCAAAAATAAGGATGTCACCAAGCTTTGTGTTAAATTCAAAATTCAACATAAATGGTCAACCCCATATTACCCGCAAGGTAATGGTTAGAATGAAGCTTCTAATACAACTTTAATAAAAATATTAAAAAAACTTATCACCAAAACTAGCAGGGATTGGTATTTACAACTATATCACACCTTATGGATTTATCGCACTAGTGTTTGAACTCCCACTAGTGCTACACCAAATATCTTAGTCTATTGGACTGAGGCTATTTTTCCCTTTGAGTTAGAAGCCCCATACCTTAGAATACTTATAAAATATTCATTTGTTGGTGATGAATATCGCCATGCATACCTTAGCTAGTTGGAACTACTTGACAAAATGTGAATGCATGTATTAGAGCACCTGCAAGTGTATCATCAAAGACTTAATAAATCCCATATAAAGAAGGTGTGATCTCTTTCCTTCAAAGTAGGTGTAATATAAACACTAATGCAAAAGAGAACCTTAAGGAAAATTTTAAACCCAACTAGTAAGGTCCCTTCATCAATAGCTAAATATGGGTCATGCACATATTGCTTGGCTATGTTAGATGGTAAATAACACAAAGAACCTATATATAATGATATTTCAAAGATATTATGCTTGAATTTTCATATTTGCCTACTCATGTGCTTGATTGCATGGTTGATTGCATGCATGCTTGCCTATAAAACATTTATGCTTGTTGTCATATGTTTGATTACACATTTGCTTGTGTTTTCCTATTGATCCTATAAATTTATGAGGGAGTATCCCACAATGAAGTAATAATGATCCTATAGTTATTTCTCACTACCCATCTACGACTAAGGCAAAACCTCAATTATAGGCTATCAAAGATCTTTAACTTGAGGAGGAGGAAGTTGAAATAAGTCCCAACAATTGAAAGTGGTGCAAATATTTACTCATAAGAAAGTCTTGACAAATAAAGTGAAGAAGATTTCCAAGGGATATCTTTCAAAATAAGTTTTGATATCAAAATTTTTGCAATCCCTGATAGCACGCCAACAAAAAAACTCTTAATTAGTTTGTAAGATGATCCTAGTTCTAAAAGAGGTACCAAAAGTCAAGTGGCCACTAATACTTAATTCCAATCAAATTTGATAGAGGTAGATGAGTTGAATGAATGCTTTCTTGACTAAGGAGACAAAGATCACCTACTAGAAGAGCCCTTGAGTAAATGTCTCAGCCATTCATTCAAGATGAAGTATGATGATGGTAGTCTCAATACTAACAGTTATTATGGTCAAAGAGTACTTCATTCAATGACCAAAATATTTAGGAAAAGTATATTAGATTGTCAAGATCATTTACAGATGATTTTGGAGTGAAATGTTCCCCTGTTGTAAACTATAAATAGTTGTAGTTTAGGTTGTAGAAAGAATCGACAAGTTTGCAATTGTATTCTCTTGTAGGTTTTCCTTTCATTTATTTTTGTAAAAAATAAGTTAGCTCTTGAGTGGTTTTTGGGCAATCTCAAACCCCTACACCTATCAAAATATTTGTAAATTTTTGCTTGCATATATATAGAATCCTATGTAAATATTTTTGTATAGCCATTTGTGACCTCCTATTGATCTGTTTATGTGTGTATGTATGTATCTATGAAACTTTACCTATTTTTGGTTTTATTAAGTGTATGTATGTGTGAGGGATCTATGTCTATTTTTAGACCAGTCATCTATCATTGACTCTCATGTGGGACCCACCTCATTATGCATGTCTATAGTTGGTAAATCTCATCTATGCTTCACTATGTTGAGGAGAGGAAGTGTTCACTACTGGAACATAGTGTTCAGGTCTATTGATATAAAAATATCTTAGTAGATATCTTGGAACATCTCCACCCCTTTTCTTTTATTAAGTTGCTTTTATTTTATCTCTTACATCCCTTTTCCTTTTTTGAGTCCAAGTGTACCTTGAATACCACATATTAACAAGGATCCAACCTTGTAAAAACTCTCAAAGGCCTTTGATTGAGCCAAATCCCATGCTCTCAGTCATGGCCCTGCTATAATCCTCCCCATGAGGTATGATTTTCTCCACCAGGGACAATCAAATATGACAACAGTTTAATGGCATGTCTGGTGTGATCCTAGTGACACATCATTGGTCCTATAATTGCAACAACAAGTTAGGCTTCGACTTGGTGAGGGTCTTTGTCTATTCCCACTTGTATAAGTGCCTCTTTACTCACTTTATGACTCCACTCCAAAATGAACACTAGAAGCCACTTCTAAAGATACCAGACTGAGTTTTGGGTGAAGACCTTAGTCTACCAACTTTCTAGAAGCACAAAGTTGCATTCACCTGGTGACTATGCAACAATAGAAGAGACCTAGAGGTACATAGGTAAAACTTATTTTCAAATCTTTATTGCTATAGTTTAGACATTGTTAGCTCCCTAGCTAACATCTCCTCAATTTTGGAAGATTCAAGTCCTTTGTTCCCCCCAAGACCACCTAGTGTATGGAAGAAGTTACCAGAATTCATAATAGAAATATTACCAAAATATACCAACAAAGGCCTAACCACTTTACTAGAGAACCTCAGGGAATTGTTATTTATATACCAAATACATAACATTGTGGATCAAGATATGGCCTTAATTTTGTTAGTGGTATATTTAAAAAATGAGGCCCTCACAAATATAATTTGCTTCCTCCTCACTCAATCACAGAATGGGATCAATTGACCTCATTACTCATGAATGATTTCACTGTAAATTATGAAGAAAAGATACCTCAAACCAAAAATGAGCCAACCCTGAAAAGAGAAATCTTCCTTCCCATAATGCATAGTAGATTAGCCAACTAAATTCCCCCCAAATGAAAAATAGCCAATAATTATTGGTCCATAACAAAGAGAACCTATCTAAGCAATTTATTAAGGAGGAAATCATCATTCTACCCCAATCAGTTTTAAGAACTAAATAAATAGGCTTGAAGCAATAGGTTGGAAAGTCTTAAAGCAAACCCAATTAGAGGACTTGTCTTCACCACCTTCATTATCATATAAGAACATGTTACTTAAGAAAAAAGTACCTTGAGGTATAGATGTTATAAGGCATATACCCTACATAGATGTAAAGGAGGAAAAGGCATTATTTTCTACCCTTGATAGCAAAGAGATGGCTAAGTCAAGAAGTCCAATTTTTAGAAGCCCTTGGACCCACAATTGAAAAACTGCCAATGGCTAATTATAGTGTGGGACCTAGGCATAAATTAATACTGAGTTAGAGGCATAAGCTAATTACAAGCCATGTCTCTCTATATATACAAGGAACCTCAATCATTGGTTCTAACAAAAGGTGGTTGTAGTCATCATGACAAACAAGAAACCATTATCAGATAGATATTGTTCAATAGATAAAAATAGGGTAATATGTGGATGGATATGAGACAATATTAGAGAAAGGGCAAACCAATTATAAATCAAGGCACACCAACCAAGGGTTTTTGTTAATCAAGAAAATATTCAAAAGCATAATCCCTAGAGAAAATATACTTGCAAGAGAATTAATTCCTCTTCACTACAAATAACTCTAAAGAATGGCGTGATAGCAAGTCACAACCCAATATTTTATATGGGAAATCCAACAGTTCCTAGTGAATCCAAGAAAAGGAATAAGAATGTGGATACCCCTTGCAAGCTCATAGAAAAAATAGCAAAGCAAATGTAAATAGTGAAAAGGAAGCTACCCAAGAGTCTCAAAGATGAGGCTGAAAGGATTATTGACCCTATATTGATGAAGAATGGGATGATTCTAAAAGAATAATCTCATAAAAAATAAATGGAAGTTGAAGAGGATTCTTTTGTGGCAAAAGTATAGAAAAATTTTCTTACTCAAAACCTCCTCCCACTAGTACATCCATACTATGAATTGGTGAAGGTATGTGGGGGACAATATGACCCCCAATCTAAGATGATTTTGAGTCCTTACGATAATTCCTTTCAATAAATCATATCTAGGGATGCTATCTAGAAAATGTTGAAAGTATTGAAGGGGTGCAAAATGAGCCCAAAATTTATAAAAACGTGTTATTTAAGAATGAAAGATAAGTTAGGTTGTTTAAACTAGTATCTTGTCAAAACCGTGAACATAATGCTAATATTTCCTCTAGAAAGTGGTATTTTTGTGCAAGAAGCCAAGGATGCTCTATGTATGGTGGCCTTTATCTTCGAAACCCCAATTATGTAGAAATAACAGAAGAAATGTTGGCCATTATGAATCTGCTCAGGAACAATGCAAAGAGGAAGCCACTTATGATTGATTTCAGCAACTTCATTTCTTAACAAATTCACAAAGGACTAGTGAAATTTATAGGAAATAAATAATTTAGGTATTGCTCATTTGTACTTATTCTATACCAAAATAGCTAGAATTTTGAGCATATGATTCCAAAAAAAATAAATGAAAAAGGGGAGGCAAATCCCATGACCGATTGGATAGAGATCCTATTCTCCATTTCCTTTATTTTAAATTCTCAAATAAATTATTGGTCCCTACAATAGCAACATTCAAGGACGAAGGAGGGGTAAGGCCTTGAAATAACCCTATAACTTTTTTATAGGAACAACATTTTCCTCCAGAGGCAATAAGTAGGGCGAAGAAGGCCCTAGATGAGGTCATTATGATAGAAAACAACCCAAAAAATCCCTCAAACTAGCTAGGTGACCAAATCCAAGAAACTTTATACCTCCATGATAGCATTCCCCTTCCCCAATCCAAATCCACTTGTATCAAAGCACATGTTGAGCAATCTCAAGGATTACAGGGTCTGCACCAACAAGTAGAACAAATAAATCAGTAGAAGAAAGCACTATTCTCAAGATTGCAAGTCTCCATCCAAATATATTTCCATTTTTATCCTCAGAATGAAGCCTTCAAGATCTCTAGAAAGGACCCCTTGGTGATAAAGCATGAAGAATAAATGTTAGATAAGGATTGTTGATAGTAATAGAAAGTCTTAACCTAAAAGAGATGAAAATCAGAAATAGAATATGATTCAAGCAGGAAACCAAAAAAATTGTAGAGCATGATTGTGAAAAATTTAAATTTAGATTAAACAAGATGGAGGAAGAGTTAAAAATGATAAATAAAAAATTAAATGGTTTTGAAGAAGAAAAAAAATCTCTCAAGAAGCAGGTGGATAGATTAGTTAAGCACTTGGAGGATCAACCTATAGATTCCCTCATAAAATATGAGGAATAAATTGAAGAACTTTTAAGACAAATAATTGAGCAAGAAGCATAATCTTATGTGAAAATACAAAGCATGCAAGAAGAAAAGGAAAATATTGAACAAAGAAATAGGATAGAACAACATAAAATAATGTAATACGTGATTAAGGGATTCATTACCACATACTAGGACCACACTGTTAATATGGCTCATCCACTCTATCAAGTGTTCAAATTTATCAAATTAGTGATTGAGTTATAAGCACAAGTCAGATGAGATATTGAATACACCATGGATAAAATCTCCACTAGACTAGTAGAAGCCAAGATATTTCAAATAAAATTATCCCTAATAATACAAAGTGAATTGGAAGCTTTGGTAATACTTGACACAGAAGCATCAATGTAGAAAATAGTAGCCCTCATCCATAAGGAGAGAATTGCACATGCATGTGAAGCCCAAACTCTGCTATTGAATAATGCTATGGTATGGTTCAAGGATAAAACTAATATATTGTTGCAAAAGGGATTCCCCTTCTCTTACAATGAAAGAAATAAGATGATGATAGAATATAAATCTATACAACTCCTCAAAGAGTGCAAGGAAAGAAGTTTATCCTTAGAAAAGTGGTTAGAACCACCAAGGCCAGAAGACATCATGCAGGCAGTTGAACCATTCCTTGATCTCAAAACCCAAATATAAAATATTACTACAAGAATCAAAAGACTCCCTATAAGGTATAAAATCAAAGTATAAGTTGCATTCAACCATTTTAAGACAATCTAGTGTCCATAAGAAGAAGAATGGGTAATAGTCAGATAAACACTAAAGAAGCTTCCTGCCTTATAGCCTTATTTAATTAACAATTATTTTATTTTTTGTGCTTTCTTTTTGTGGGGATTATGATAATTTTTACTTCAAGCCCAAGGATTAAGATAATTTTGAGTTCTTCAATCATGCTAGAAGGCTCCTATAAACCACCAAAATTGTAGTGATTCCTCACTACTCATTTGTGAGTAAGGAAAAACCTTTATCATAGGCAATATAAGATTTTTAGCTTGAGGAGGAGGAAGCCAAAATAAGTCCCAACAATAAAAATTTATGCAAAAATTTACTCATAAGAAAGTCTTAATAGATAAAGTGAAGAAGAGCACCAAGGTATCTCTTTTAAAATAAGTTATGATATCAAAAATTTTGCAATCCTCGATAGCATGTTGACAAAAAAACTCTCGACCAATCTGTAAGATGATCCTAGGTCCAAAAGAGTCACCAAAAAATCAAGCATACATTGATACTTGAGTCAAATCAAAGGTGATAGAGGTAGATGAGCTAAATTAATTATTTCTTGACTAAGGAGACAAATATCACCTACCAAAATATCCCTTGAGTAAATATCTCATTCAAGACGAAGTATGGTGATGATAGTCTCAGTCCTGATAGTTATTATGGTCAAAGAGTACTTCATTTAATGACCAAAATCCCTAGGAAAATTAGATGAGATTGTCAAGATAATTTATAGATAATTTTGGAGGGAAATGTTCCCCTATTGTAAACTATTAATAGTTGTAGTTTAGGTTGTAGAAAGGATCAACAAGTTTGCAATTGTATTCTCTTATAGGTTTTCCTTTCATTTATTTTTGTAAAAACAATCATCTCTTGAGTAGCTTGTGGGTAATCTCAAACCCCCACTCCTATCACAATATCTATAAAATTTTTCTTGCATATATATATACAAAAGTCAATGTTAATTTTTTAGTATAACCATCTATGGCCTTTTACTGGCCCATTTCTATGTGTATGTGTTTGTGACTCTTTACCTATTTTGGATTTTATTAAGTGTATGTATGCATGAGGGGCCTAGATCTATTTTTGGATTAGTCATATATCATTGGCTCTCTTGTGGGACCTGCATCTATATGCATACCTATAACTGGTAACTCTTATTTGTGCTTCATTGTATCAAGGAGAAGAAGTGTTCACCTCCAGCACATAACGTTCAGGCCTATTTTTGCAAGAATATCTTAGCATATCTCTTGGTGCATTACCACCCATTTTCTTTTATTGAGATTTTTATTTTATCTCTTATACCTATTTTCCCTTTGTTGAGTCCAAGTGTTCCTTGAAGATAACATCTTAATAAGGAGCCAACTTTGTAAAAACTCCTAGAGGCCCCTGATTGAGCTAAAACATGTGCTCTCAGTCTACGTCTTATTGTGTCACTCCCTGTAAGGAGTGATTTTCCCTATCATGGACAATCAAAGACAACAATAGATCCTAGCTAGCAAATAGTGTCACTTGCATTGCATTTACAATGGTCACTAAGCTAGTGGACCTCCTCGATGATTCCCCAAAATATTTTATCATCCTCTTGTTTTATTAAACTCTAGAAAGGAAGTTGAGGTCTTGATGGCATAATTTTTTAAAATCTTAGTATGACTACATTTCAACACCTTAGTTTCTCCTTCTAGATTCCAAAATGTCTAAAGGATTTGCATGCATTTCTTGCTTTATCATGTGCTTACCTAATGAATAATTAAATGTTCAAATTCACTTTCTTATGTTCATATGCTTGTTGTTTTCATATGAAGTTAATACAATTCATTGTGATAATGATGATCCTACTTGGGATATATTACATTATAGATTTGCATCTTAGTTAGGTACATGAGGTAGCAAATATCTCTAATGACTCTTTTTGGATGCACATCTCATCACTTCTTCAACATCTCCTCTATTCATTTTCATCATATTTTCCTCTAACTTGCTAGCACTTCATGATGACTTTGATACTACAATTTTGAATTAAGTGTGGCATACAAAAGGGTAATCTAAGCTAGCAAGTTTTTCCCTGAGCAAATTTCTATTTCTTAACTCTTATGTCAAAATATATTTTGATTCATCCCAATACCTAGGAAAAGTGGGTGATAGGATTATCCAATGATTGGTAAATGCTTGAAAATATTGAATCATTTATCAGCATTGGGTAACCCTATCAAACGTCTTTCCTCTATATAGAAATTTATCAAAAAATTCATATTTATTAATATTTCAATCTATTTATCAAACATTGTTTCTGAAACATCATATTCATCAATTCGTGATTCATTCTTATACTTGGATAGAAGGTGGGGTAGAATAATTCAAAATTTGGCAAGTGTTAACATCCTTATAAACCCAACAAGTGAGGAATTATTTTTTCAAACCTTCTTTCTTGGTATAAGGGCCTATCACAAATTTGAAAATAACAAGCACAACTCCAAAAATTATCAAATTTACCGTTATACCTAAAATGGATAATGAAATAAGATTACCTAAAACCTTACAAGTTTTCAAATTACCTAATAATATTAGATAATTATGTTAGATATCCTAAATTAGTATAAGCCTTTATCAACATTATCACATTACTTCTACTATATCAAGGGTAACATGATGAAGCAAAATTATCACCAGACCTATATCTCATCAATGTTTGAATCACAAGCAACAAATAAACTAACTCTAAATATTCCTAATCATTATTAATATTAGAATACATGATGCATTCTTTGCATGATTTTGCATAATTATATGTTGCACATATGCATAGTTTTCCTGCTCATGTATCATGCCTTTTGTGGGTTTAAATATGAGAATTATTCCTTGATCAAATGGTTTCCACTAAAAACACTTGCGAGGAATAATTTCCATGTTTCCTCCTACAAAATCCTTGATATATTTATATGCATCATTATACATTTGATGTCACAATTAAATTTTGCATGGCTTCTTGAGCATTTAGAATCAATAGACTCCATAATGAAGTGATGATGATAACTCATATGCATTATGATGGCTTTTTATGCCTTAATACTACCACAAATATCATAGGTTATGAATCACAGGATCAAATATAATATAGCCACAATATAATAAGGTCAAAATAATGATAAGAGTAGAATAATATGAGCAAATTAATATGTATAACAAGGCTTATAATAAATCAAATAGTATTCAATAATATGCAACAATATGAATGTAAATAATCCTTATCAAACATGTACTAAGCCCATAATATAACTTACAATATTAATTACTCAAAATATATACAAGCTTTATTGCTTCACTTCTTTTACAATGATAATGCTTGTGATTCTTCTTATCCTTGTTCTACACTTCCTCCATCTCTCTATATGTCTATAAATGGAGCATTATCTCCATAATAGTGTGACACTTCGGATACTTGATTATAGCTCTCTATATGCTAAGTCTCATGACTCTTGGTTTATCTACTTGCCACTTGCATACTTGATGAACACTTGACATTACAACATATGCACACCTATACATGATGCTTACACTTCTATAACCTGCACACTCTAACCTAAGACACTTGTGAACATATTTACATTACATATTTGTTCTCATACCTACACGACACTTGTGCACATAGACTCAACCCTAATATATTATTTATAAATATACCATGAAGGTACCTTGGGGGTACATTATCATGTACCAAACAATGTAATATACATTAAGCAGATCTCCACCCTTAGGATTTTGGCTTACTTTTTATGTATTATTTTTCTTACTCGCTCAATATGCAAGATTACCCTTTTAAATTATACTGGGAATCATGTGCTAACAAACTTTGCTTTATTTTATATTTTTTTGGTTGTATCATATCTTTTTGATGAGGATATGATGAGGTTATTCCTTGTTTGATGAATTTTACTAATCAATACACAACATTAACAAAAAGTAATATTCTCATTGTTTTCCTTCACTGAAAAAACCTAATATCATATATTCTGAGGGTTGGGGAATGAGAAATATTTCTTACTTAGATAGCTCTCATATAGAATCATATAGCTTTGAAAATATTTTTAAGGGATAACTCTCATCCTCTTACTCATAAGCATTGAGTCATTGATTGCATAATAATTGCAACCATGATTGTATACTTGTACAAATGTATGGAAGATTTATGCATTTAGAAATTAGGGAATTTTTCAATGAGGTGATGATTACCACTAGTTATGATAGCATACACTTACATTGCATTCACACTAGGTATTTAATGTTAGCAGAATCCCTACCCTTTAGATCATATATATGTTTTTTATATTTCATAAATATCTACTTAACATGATTTTTTGCACTCTTGCATGATTTTGTAATATATATCAATTTATTCTATCAGCTTTGTGTCCTACAACATCTTTGACAAGATTAATATGGCACAGACACATGATAAAGTGCTACTTGTCAAGCTATTTACAGTAGATAAAATCATGGTTTAAATCACTCCTATTCCACTTGATCTTCTCTAGGAACTCTTTTTTGTGATAATAATACATTTGTCTAGATAAGTGCACCCTTGTTATATTTACAAAAAGAGCTACCATATCTCAATATCAGATAGACAATCATCGATATGCAAATAAAGAACCCAAACTATACTTACAATTATAGACCTTGGTACTTAAATACTAGTAGAAAATAAATTAAATACATATTGATTCTCATGTTTTTATACTTGCATTAGTTGTTTGCTCTATGAATCAATCCAAATAATGTATTAAAAGTAAAGAGAAATATGATTGTTTTTAACCATTAACTAGCATGTGGTGGACATAAGCCTATCATTGGTTAATATCAGTCCATATTTCTCAAAAGTAATAAACTTCCATACTTCTATTTTCCATATACAACAACAAAATCTAATTCATCTTATTATCCTAAAATTAACACCCACTTGTTAGGTCGCAGGAATGGATGGTCTTTATAGTCTTATAATTCCATGATTAGTTATAAATTCTTGATCCATACCTCTTATTAGTGCCCGCAAGGTGATGAGTGTAGCATGCTTCATTTCCTTATGAGTCCTAATAAAGGCCTAAAGCAATGAAATTTAAGACATTTATATCCTATCAATTAATGGAGATATGGTAAAGATAAGTCCCCTTCCTTGAATTGACATAACAGCTCAAAAATTATTTATAAAAACATGTCAAATGATAAATATCCTATGAAATGAATATTATTGATGGTAAGATCTCCTATCAACATTTTACTACAAAAATATTATCTAGGTAGCCCTAAAACTAGGGGCATTAAGCATCAAAAAAATGGACATAAACTGTCCAAACTCAGCAAAAGGGACATAAGTTTTCCAAACCCAACAAAATGGACATAAATTGTCCAAACTCAGCAAAATGGACATAAACTATCCAAACTTAGCAAAATGGACATAAACTATCCAAATCCAACAAAAATAGACATTGACTATCCAAAATCATTGTATTATATGGACATGAATTATTTGAAGTCATTGTATTATATGGACATGGATTATCCAAAATCATTATATTATATGGACATAAATTATCCGAGATCATTGTATTATATGGACATAAACTATTTGAGATCAATTTTACTATACGGGCATTAATTGTCCCTAGCATTGCATCATATATGGACATTGATTATTTGAAACATAAAAAGGCATTAACTGCCTATAGAAATAATAATTTGCCTAAGTGCTTAACTATTAATTAGGCTAGAAAAGCCACCACTTAGAAGAAAGTAAACATTTTAGGACATAAATTATCCTATGACATGGACTACCTAAAAATACTATCAATCAGAATCTCTGAAGTGCTTGTATATTGATCAAGCTAGGAGGCCATCGCTTAGGGTCTATTGACACCACACATAAATAAACATCAATTTTTAAAGCACTGTTAAATTAGTCTTCCAAATTGATAATGTAAATAGCCTGTTAAAAAAAAGGACTTAACTTTTAAAACATATTTGGATGCTAGCACTAACCCTTCTTTTTCGTAAACAAAATAAATTTACAAAAAATACTTTTTGTCTTCCTAATCCACAACAATCACGTTGAGGGTATTCATAAATATCATTCAATATAGCACATATATCAAAATGTGAAAACCAAATCATTAGTCAATTTCTTTTGAACTTTGACTTTAGCATTAATGCAACTAATAGAAAAATTCAAATAATGTTTAACATTATTTTCTAAATCAATTCTAGATCTCTTAGGGTTCAATTTTAGGATTCAATTGCAGGGTTCAAAATCCCATACCTATCCCTTGGCCCCACCTAGGTCTATTCCACCGCATACTAGGTTTAGTTTGTGCATAGGATGTCTTTGATGCGCCATTTAGCAAAGCCCTAGGTTTTCTCCAAACTCCTTTTATCTCCATGTGCATAGTGAAAATGACTTCTCCCCATGCCCTCTCACCCTATTTTACCCTATTCGAGTAAAATAAATTGTTACTACTTTTCTACCCAGCCTATTCAAGTTCCTTTAGGACCCAATTTTATCTCTCAAAACTCATTTAGAGAGCGATGGTGATAGTTTCCCTTATTTCCAACTTCTAATAATGGGAAATGACATGAGGGACACTATATATTTGAACTTGGAATAAATATATTAAAATTTAATGTGGACATTGATTAAAACAATTTTCTATGTTTTAATTAAAAATTTATAAAATTTAAATACAAAAAAATCTAGAAAAATATTACCTTTTTATTTAAACAGTAGAAAAACATAAAACTTATTTAACCAAAGTATAGAACTAATAAGAAGATGAAAGCATGGGCTCTCACTAAACCTCATAACTTTTCTATTGTAATCGTAACAAATAAAATATAGATATTATGCTCATGCATAAAACATGAGTCCTATTACAAAAAAGAATAATATAACATAATATTTGTGAAATTTTTTCTTTTACACAACACAAAGAAATTTTATGCAGTAATTTACATAGCCAAAAAAAAATCAAACACACACTTATGCTACAATAATTATAATATTTTTGGTAAAGAGGCACAACTACAATTTTTATTTCCATTTAGTTACAAATTCCAGTACCTAACTAACATGACAAAGAATATGCAAAGTTATAGTTACAATCTTGAAGTGAATGACTAAATTAAAATTTATCCACTAAGCTTTTGCTTAGCATATGCTAATACGCATAGCTCATTTTTTTATTAACATTGTATTTCCGACATTCTCTCCCTTGATGCTGAGAGGTCTCACAAGATTGTCTCTTAGTTTTAAGAATTGAGCTTTAACAACTCCTTTGCAAACACAACAACAAGCCACTATTGAGTGCTATAATATTTCAACTCTATTCTTTTTCTTTTGTACCATATCCTTGATAAAATGATACTTCAAATCAAAGTGTTTAGACCTACTATGATGGATGGGATTCTTTGCCAATTGAATTGTACCCATATTATCACAAAAAATGATTGTAGGATGATATTGCTTGTCACCAATCTCCTTCAATACCTTCCTAATCCACAAGGCTTGTGCACTAGCTGAAGTGACTGTAATATACTCAACTTCTATGGAGGAAAGAGCAACTAATCCTTGCTTCTTTGAGCTCCATGTGATCAAGACTAAATAAAGATAAAAATAATTGCCATAAGTAGACTTTAGGCATTCAAGTTGTTGTGCTAATTAGAGTCACTAAAACAAATAAGCTCTATCTCATTAGATGCATAATGATGAATGTCTAAATCAATATTACATTTTACATACCTCAATATTCTCTTGGTATCCTTCAAATGAATTTGATATGGTTCATTCATGTACCTTAAAACAAGAGAAATAACATAAGCAATGCTTGGTCTACTATTAGTGAGAAACATCAAACTTCCCAAATTGTTCCTATAACCTATCACATTTACTTTCTCAACTTCATTGTCCTTGCACAACACTACTTCATGAGCAATTAGAGTGGAAATTGGTTTACATTTGACCATACAAATATTCTTCAACATATCTTTAGCATAGTTTGTTTAGCAAATAAAAATTTCATATTCACATTGATGAACATTCATTCCAAGGAAGTAATACCTCAACCCCAAATATTTCATTTCAAACTCATTCATCATAGTATTTTTTATTCATATTTTATGTTTGAGTTATTTCCCATATAAATTATATCATCTATATACAAACATACAATAAGAATGTTATTACCTTCTTTCTTGGAGTAGATAGTAGGCTCACTCTTACTCTTTGGAAGCCTTTTTGTTGAAAGTATGCATCTATCTAGGCATACCAAGCCCTTGGTGCTTGCTTGAGGCCATACATAGCCTTCTTAAACTTGTATACAAATTCATATTTACCTTTAACCTCAAAGCCTTATAGTTGTTATGCATACACTTCTTATTCTAAGTACCCATTCAAGAAGGCACTTTTCACATCCAAGTGATGCACAGTTCATCTCTTTTGGACTGCCATAGCAATAACCATTCTAATTATTTCTTGCCTTACTATAAGTACAAACATTTCTTCACTTTCAATTCCATATATTTATGTGAATTCTTTAGCAACAAATCTAGTCTTATGTCTTCAATATTACCCTCACTGCCATACTTAGTATTATAGACCCATTGGGAACCCACACATTTCTTACCATTGGGAAGTCTCATAGGATACTAAGTATTATTATTTTGGATGAAATTGATATTTCCTTGCATTGCTTACACCTACACATAATTAGTACAATCATATTCAAAATAATAAGGTTTGAACTCGACTTGAGACATCAAAGCATAATTAACTAACACACCTTTAGTATCTTCTTCATCATATTGATTCCATGTTTATCACAAAAATATGTGAATAGCCTTGAACAATACTCACCACCATGATTAGTCCTTAACACTTAATTCTATATTCATTTTTCATTTTCTACAAAATATTTAAAGCTCTTGAAAACATCTAAAGCTTCATCTTTATTCTTCAAAAAATATACCCAACATTTTTTGGAAAAATCATCAATAAACCTAATAAAATAATATGAGTTACCCAAACTTTTGGTTTGCATTGGGCCATCAAAATTAACTCATTGAAGTGGATGTTTTTCCTCCATGTTTATCCTCTTTGAAATATTTATTTAGCATGATTTCATTTGGAACATCCCTCACAAACTTCTTTGTGATCTTCAACTTTGGGAAAACCAAAAACCAACTCTTATGAAGTCAACAACTTCAAACTTTGAAAGTTTAAGTGGCCATACCTCAAATTCTACAACCAAATCTTATATTTAATAAAAAAATTTGACAAGTTTTTGCCATTACCTCCAAACTTCAAAGGAAACATTTGATTTCTTGACATGGGAACAATAGTGACAACTTTGTTCTCATGGTTATTGTCATATATGATACATTATTTATCACTGAAAACAACTCTATAATTTACATAAAATTATCCAACACTTAAAAAATAATGCTTAATATTAGTATTTTGATAAATATCATGAATTTTATTTTTACCTTCCTTAGTATTTATACCCATTACAACTTTTGTTGCCACCTCCAAAAACTTGTTATCACCAAACTTGATCTTGGTCTTGAATTTCTCATCCATAGTATCAAATAACTCCTTGTTGTCCATCATGTAGTTGGAATATCCAAAATAAATATGCCAAGTCTCTTGAAGGGTCTTTTTATCCTTTCATAGGATAAGAAAAAGTTGCTTAAAACTTCCTCATTCTTATTTGCATAATTTACTATTTTTCCTTCATTTGTAGTTTTTACTATACATTCTTTTTCAAGATGTCGATACATTTTGCAATGGTAGCATTGGACATTTATCTTGTCAAGTATTCATCTTCCTCTAGTAGCAATTTTTCCTCCTCTTCCTCCTCTTCCTATTAATTTTTTTTTATTTTCTCCTTTGCCTTATCCTTGTCCTTGTTCTTGGTTACGTGTACTATCGCCATCACTCTTTGAGACTCTTACCTTTGAGGAAAAATCCTTCTTTTCACCTTCACAAAAGGTGTCTCTTAGTATTTCATCATGTGAAATAAGAGAACCAACAAGGTGTTCAAACTCCAATGTTTTTAAGTCTTTAGTCTCTTAAATAATAATGGCAAAATGGTTTCATATTAGTGTTAGATTTTATGGCACTTTCTTCATAACAATTTTATTCTCCATTGTTTCTCCAAGTGTGGTGATTTTATCATCCACTTACACTTTCAGATTCTTCCATTCTCAAGTTCTCAAACTATCTCTTAAATATTTATAACTTGGATACTTTCACTTGGTCATTGCCTTTATAAGCTTCTTGTAGAGCCATCTAAGCATCTTTGGCTGATTTTGCATCTACAATACTTGTAAATAAGCTATTGTCTAGAGCTAACTAAATATGGTACAATTCCAAAGAATTCTTCTTCTTGACCTCCTTCTTTTCTTGTCTATCATTATGTGGGATAGTAGACCAATGTGTTGACTCATCATATCCAGCCTAAACAATATCCCAAAGATATTTTTCAGTCAACAAAATCCTCATTTTAATGCTCCAATAATCATTATCTTGCCCACTAAACTTTGGGTTTGGAAGGGAGTTACTATTGACAATGATCAATGGTTAAAAATATCAAGTACTCAACCTCATTCCAACCAAATACCAGCAATGGCTCTGATATCAAATGTGAAATATGCTCTTTTACACAACATAAACATTTTACCTAGCAATTTACACAACCAAAAATTATTTCATCCAAAGAGACACACTACAGTCATTACAATATTTTTGGCGAATATGCACAACTAGAAATTTTACTTCCCTTTAGTTACAAATTCCACTATCTAAATAACATGATAGAGAATATGCATAGCTATAGTTATAGTCTTGAAGTGAATGACTATATTGATATTTTCCCACTAATATTTTTCTCAACATCGATTAATATGCATAGTTTAATTTTTGCTTAGCATCACATTTCCAACAATGTTGGAGTATGTAAAGCAATTATACGCATGCGATTAAGAAAATATGATTGCACAACAATGGATTTTTTATGTTAAAAGAGGTCAAAGCATGGTCAAAAAGGATATTAAGAGTTTGAGAAAAAATAAAATTTAATATGTGTATGAGCTACAATATATTTAAAATGGGGAATAGAAAACCTAACACCATGTATCAAAAGGTTATCTACTAGTGTCCTTTAGCATGGTGTAACAACACAATTTTTACCAACCATTTTTTTTATTTATCTTAAAACTCACATAGCTAAGATTATGATCAAGGGATTATTTTAAATGAACCTCCATGTGGTTCCCTTAATATGAATACTCAAGTAAGTCCAAGGCTTGCACTTCACAAGTATCGACGTGGTCAGTGTCTATCTTGTGGCATAGGAGTGGCCAACTGTCCAATGAAAGACCAGTTGTAAATCATATTTACCACACTTTGGGAATTATCCTATCTTAACCCCATTAGATTTAGGAACACCAATTTCCCTTACTAACTTAAATTAAGCTAGATCCAATTTAGGTCCAATGGACCAAGGATTAGGAGCATGCCTTGAAGATTAATTATTCTTCCATGAGAATAGAATATCAATCAAATGTAATGGTTAACTAGAGACATGTGCGCACAGGGTAGTTAAGGTGATCATCTAACAAATCCACATAGATACCGTGTATCTACCATATACCTTACTTATTCAATTCATCATTAACCTCCACGATAAGAGATAGAATCTAAACCTTTCACACTTAATATTTTTTAAATTATTTTCTCTAATAATTACAATAAATATCCATCTAAAGACATGATTACTTCTTTTCATTCTTTAGTAAGGTTACCCCTTTATACATATAAATATTCAACTAAAGTTTTTGCATTCTAATCACATCAATATATGATAACATCACATAACTAAACTTCATATTCCATATTTACTTGTAATTGGAAACTACATCAGTTACATCCTCTCTCAAAGAGTGAAACAATACATTTTGTTCCAAATTTACGAAGTAATCCTCAAATAAAATCTTCTTTACAATAAAGGCATATCCTCTTGGAAGCCTTAAATACAACATTTATACAAATAAAGTCTACATAACTCCAATATTTCCTTGAATCATCTCAAACCACCAAGGTTAGGATGATGGTAGTAAGGGATCAGTAACAGCCCATTACATGTATATGAATATGCATTCTAATCAAACAGTATGCATCTTTTCATTAAATGCACATATGCAATCTAGTTACATCATAATGTAAATATTCCATCAATCAAAGGAAGGAAAAACATAATTCCCTAAGAATGATATCCAAAATTCATTTTCATTCCATATCATGTTTCACAAAACATTCCTTTGATCATTAAATACATAATCAATCATATTAAACAATCAAGAGAGAGAACCCCCATAAATTCCCTCAAGAATGGATCCCCCATCCATTCTTCCCATAGATAACAAGAGATGCTTTCGTAAGTCAAACTTATTTTAATCACAAGAAATAACCTTTAGACAATGGATAACACTATTCCATTTCTACAATTTAATTGTAAGCAAAATTTCATGTTTTCCACATAAATGATTCTAAATATTTTCTCAAGATCTACTATAGTCTTCACAAATTTATCATAAATTTGTTCAATAATCTCACAATAGGATTATACTATAGATTTACTCTTTTTGCCACAAATTTTATATCATAAATATTTTTACTATAGTTTTCACAAGTTTGGCCACACATAATCCATCAAACAATATTACACTAGAGTCATTACAAATTCTGACACAAATTTACCTCATAATCCATCAAGCAAGATTATACAAATTTTGTCACAAATTTATTTCATAACAAGACTCTAGTTCTTTATAAAATTTGGCCATATGTTTGTCTCACACTATAGTTTCAATAATCTCTAAAACAATTTACCTTAAATTTGTATCATAATATTTTAATAGAATTAAGCTATAGTTTTCACAAATTTGGCCACAAAATTATCTCATAATCTATCAAACAAGATTATACTATAGTTCTACAAATTTTGACACAAATTTACCTCATAATATATCAAACAATATTACACAAACTTTATCACAAATTTGACTCATAATCTATCAAACAATATTATACTTTAGTTATTCTCAAATTGGGCCACAAATTTACCTCACACTATAGTCTCAATAATCTATTCATAATATTGACACAATTCTGTCTTGTAAACTATCAACAAGGTTACACAAATCTTGTCAAAATTTTGTCTTGCAATATATTAAACATGATTACTCTTTAGTTTGCACAAAGTTTGTCTTGTAATCTATCACAATAGTTAGTCACAAATTTGTTTTGTAATCTATCTAACAAGATTACACTATCACAAATTTTGTTGCATTTGTCTTACGACTTTAACCTCAATTTTACCTCATATCCTATCCATAATTCTTATCAATAAATTAATGGATTCATTTTTCCCAAAATCCTATGAGGAGAGGTATTTTAGTAAAATAAAAAGGTTACCCCTATTGTTAAATTAACCAAGATATGGCTTATCTTTAGATCAGTTGTGTAACCATAACTACTATCATCAATAAACCAATGTATACACAATCAACAACTAGTAATATTTGTCAACGTTAGTAATCAACTAAAAATGGTTTAGTCTCCACGATTCCTATGACCACTAACATGTGGCCATAACACTAAAGGAGAATTTTTTTTCAAATACACTCCCACATGCTTCTACGAGAAGCATGTGGGATATTAATCCACATGAATCTTTTAAAATGTTTTAACCATGATGGCACATGAACCAAGGAATAAAAAAAATAACACGTGTCAATGTCAAGTTAAATACATAAACAATGTAATCAACCAAAACTTAAACAAGTCCCCGACGAATATCTAAGGAACCAAAATTGGTGCGACTCTTGACCACAACATCATGGTCTAGAAACTATGGGAGTCTTATTTTTTAAAACTCCATTCAGGACCCAATATGTCCCATGTGGGACAATGTTTGGGAGTCTTATTTTGAAGCTCCCTCCTACACGTAGTCTAGATGCAATCCATATCACATCATATGTGTAAAGGTGTTGCTAGAAGGGGTTATCAAACCATGAGTTTCATAAAATCAACAACAAAATTACACCTTCACGATCTACAACAAATCCAAGTAGATTCATCATAAGACATAAAAATATGAGCAGTATGATGTTGGAAATAATGATTGACAATGTTTACACGTACCTACAGTTAGCACTGTGCCATTCATACATGATAGATTCTTGACTACCACAAGGTAGTCGATTGATTATGGGAGGTTTTCCTCGTATAAACACATTGTAACCCCCCCTCCCGATATGCTCAATGTGGAACATATGTTTCAGAATTCCTATATATAATACTTTCTTGAACGGAATCAACTATAGAACTACTTGCATCGATATCTTACGAGATAGGGCAATATATACCTAATCTGAATTTTCCAGAGTATAAATTGAACAATCCATAACAAAAATTGTAGGGCTAATGAAACGTCTCACTTTGAAATGACATCCACACAGAGGCTAACGCAAATTCAATCTTGTTTGCTCTACTATAGAGGGAATAGGAAAAATATATCACTATGGATAACCTCAACTTTTGTAATACCAAGCACACTCACAAGTCATCTATCAATAGGATTTAGTAGCAGTTAGTAATTCATTCATAGCCATGGCACATCACAGTAAAGCTAATTTGGACTTTAACTAATACGTATTATATTTTTTCAAAGACACAATTCAGTGTAACTTAAATTAGGCCATCGTCAAATCATCATAGATCGATTGGTCCTAATTTTCAATCTCTGTTACACATATTTAATACATAATAGAGACATCTAAATTATAAAATCTAATACCTTTTGTCATATAGCAAATAATAGCACAAGTAATATGAGAGATTAAAGGAGACTAATGAAATATTTTTAGCATTTGAAGAATATGGAGGGATCCAACCTGAATTTCTTAGATGAAAAGGATTCCTTCTCTTATGAATGCTTCAAATGTTATTTTCCTCTTCCACCTCCTTATGCCAAAAGATATCTCCTTTCATTCCTTTTAAGAGGTATTTATAGAGTTTTTAGGGTGCCCTTTCGAATGGAGAAGGGTCAAGTTAGGTAAAGACTTGCATGAAGGGTCATTTGGAAGGAAGGGTCCAAGTAAGAGAGTCAAGTTAAGGACTGATAGGATGAAGAAACTAGGAAGGTGCAAATTATGCCATAGAAGTACTGAAATGACTATAGCTCTTATTTTAAATTCATTTTAGTACCCTTTAAGTCCAAAATTTCTTTCCTCCAAGTACTTAGACCCACAATTTTATTTTTCCTTCTAGATCATGGCTAATTTTCCTTTCCTATATTTTAGCTCAACATTAATAGATAAATCATGCTAATAATTTAGTTCATAAGTGATCATTTTTAAATATAGTTCCCTAGTATATTTTTTTGTTTTTTACAAAAGTATAAAATAACTCACAAAACTCTACAAAAATATCCAATACCTCTTAGAGCTTCACAAAACCAAGCATTAGTTCTTTAATCATCAAGCACAAGGGTTAGATCAAGGTGGGATGTGACATACTCCCCCCTTAGACTAAACATAGTCCCTTGTGTTTCTAAGGTTAGTAAGCATAAAAGCATTAATATACTTTCACAATATTTTTCTTAAAGCAATGTAAAGTAGCAATCAAACATGATACTTTCAAAAATCAGCAATCATTGGCAGTCAATGCAATCTCAAGTTCACACCATCATTTTATCCTTTCGTGGATATTTTTTTGATAGCTATAGCTATCATGGTCCTACTCAGGAGACTAGTATCAAACATCATGATCCAATGGTGTAAACATGAGCATAAAATGCACCTATATGAGGGTAATTATCCGTGTTACCCTTGGGCTACTTGTCATCATTTCCCTTTTTCCAGTATCCCATTCCTGGTGGTCAATCAACTTCTTCCACCCATGAGAGTACCTGGACCTATGAAGCAAAAAAATATCAGTAGTACCATATTCTTCAAAGAAATAAAACATACATACTGCATAATCAAGTATTGAAACATCCATCAATACATAAATAAAGTCAAAGCATTGAAAACATCTATCAATGCATAAATCCCATCATAAAGCATAAATATCATCACAAAGCATTGAAACATCTATCAATGCATAGTCTATGCTATAGTAATGTGTTGTAGTAAATAAAACATTACAAATTATCTTCAAATAAATAGGAAAAATATCTTCTCATATCCTCCACTTTCTCCCAAGTGGAGTTTCTTTCTAAGTATAGGTCCCACTAGACCTTGCATTGTTCTATGTTTTGCTTCCTCATTGCCTTGGAGTGAAACTATAGGATCTTGATTGGTCTTACCTCAATGGCCAAGGGATCTACCATATGTAGTTTAGAAACATCCAATACATGGTTAGGATCAGCAATATACTTTTTAAGCAGGGACACATGGAAAGAGTCATGGATCTTTGCCAAATTGGGTGGCAAGTCAAGTCTATAGGCAACAGGACTAATCCTTTCCAGGATGGTGAATGGTCCAAAAAATCTAGGATCTAGCTTAGTTGATTTTATGGCACTCTTCATAGGCTTCACCCTCAAGAATACTTTTTCCCCTACAAAAAATTCCCTAGGTGTCCTCTTCAAGTCAGCATAGCTTTTCTAGTGATTCGAGGCTTCCTTAAGCCTTTGTCAAATTACCTTAAGTTGTTCCTCCATCTCTTTTACTATTTTTGGTCCAATGATAACTTGATCCTCTAGATTATCCCATGATAATGGTGTTTTGCACCTTCTACCATAAAGTGCTTCAAAAGGAGCCATATTCAAGGAAGCATGATGCCCATTATTATAGGTAAATTCTACCAGATGTAAATAGTCCTCCCATATAGACTTCTAGTCCATACAATACATGTGAAGCATATCTTCCAAGACTTGATTGACCCTTTATATTTGACCATCCATATCAGGATGATATGCATAACTGATATTCAAAGTTGTGCCAATTGCACGATGGAGAGCATACCAAAAATCAAAGGTGAACCTAGAGTCCCTATCAAAAATTATCACCTCAAGAAAACCATGTAACCTAAAAATTTCTTTGGAAAATCTATTGGAAACTACTATAGCATTGTCTTTGGTGATTCTTGGTAGGAAATGTGCCACCTTGGTCAACCTATCGACCACAACTAGTATTGCATCATGTTGATACTTGGTCTTAGGTAACCCCACTATAAAATCCATAGATATAACTTACCACTTTTGCATGGGTATATCATGAGGATATAATTACCCAGTTGGATGTTTATGCTTAGCTTTCACCTTCTAGCATTCCAAGCATTGAGCAACAAAATTAGTTATGTCCTTCTTCATACCAGACCAATAGAAAGTTTTCTTCATATTTTCCCTCATCTTGGCCCTTCCAGGATGAGCGAAATATGGAGATCTATGTGCCTCTCGCATGATTAGCCTTCTTAGATTACCAATATCGGGAATAACCACCCAATCCTTAAAGCATAAGAGTCCATCCTTGATGCTATAATATTTGTTTTCATTGAGATCCTTTTCCATGTTAACCCAAATATTATTGCAATATTGATCCTAAGTTTGTGCTCTTCTGACCTGATCCATTAGGTCTACATGAATTTGGGTTAAAGTAGTTATGTACCTCCTTCTACTTAGTGCATCGATGACTTTGTTTTCTTTTCCCTTGATATATTCAATACCAAAGTCATATTCTGCTAAGAATTCAATCCATCTCCTTTGTATTGCATTGAGCAAGGGTTGAGTGAAGATGTATTTCAGGCTTTGATGATCAGTTCTTAACTCGAATGGTCTACCAACTAGGTAGTGTCGCCAGATATTTAGAGCATGCACAACTGTAGCTAGCTCTAAATCATGTGTAGCATAGTTGAATTCATGCTTCTTGAGTTTTCTAGACTCATATGCTACAACCACATTTTCTTGGGATAACACTCCTCCCAATCCTTCTAATGAGGCATCCATACAAACTAAAAAATTCCCTTGAGGATCAGGAATTTTTAGAATAGGAGCTGAAGTGAGTCTTTGCTTAAGTTGTTCAAAAGCAACTTCACACTTGTCAGTCCATTTAAATTCCTTTTCCTTCCTTTGCAAATTTGTAATGGGATAGGCTATTTTGGAGTAGTCTTTTACAAATTGCCTATAATACCCTGACAAACCCATGAAACTCCTTACTTTAGTCACATTTTTCAGAGGTGGCAAATTCAAATTGGCTTCTATTTTCTTAGGGTCTATTGCAATTCCTTCTACAAAGATAATATGTCCTAGGTAATGTACCTGAGGAACATAAAAATCACATTTGGCTATATTCCCATATAGTTGGTTCTTTCTTAGCAACCCTAGCACAATCCTCAAATGTCTATCATGTTCTTCCTTATTATGGGAATAAACAAGGATATCATCAAGAAACACTAAGACAAACTGATCCAGCTGATTCCTAAACACATTATTCATCAAGTTCATGAAGGTTTTAGAGCATTAGTTAGCCCAAAAGGTAGAACTATAAATTCATAGTGACCATACCTGGTCTTGAAAGTTGTCTTGTGTGTATCCTCATCCCGGATTCTTAGTTGATGATACCCTAACTTTAGATCAATCTTGGAGAATATGGTAGCCTCCTTGAGTTGATCAAAAATGTCCTCTATCCTTGGAAAAGGATACCTATTTTTTATGGTTGCTTTATTTAACATCTTGTAATCTATACACAATCTTAGCGAACCATCCTTCTTCTTTACAAAAAGTATTGGAGCACCCCATGGAGATACACTAGGTTTGATCAACCCTTTATCAAGAAATTCTTGGAGTTGCACCTTCAACTCCTGCATCTCAATAGGGTTCATCCTATATGGAGCTCTATGGATAGGCTATGTTCCTGGTACTAAATCAATGGTGAAATCAAATTCATGCTTAGGAGGTATTCTAGGAAGTTCTGTAGTAAATACATCTCTATATTCTTGTAGAATTGGAAACTTCCTAAATGCATCTTCCTTAGTGTCATCCTCAATCTCTTTGAGTTTGACTACATAGACCATTCCTCCTTTCTTAATGGCCTTCTTCAATTGCATTGTTAAAAGCAACATAGGTTGAAATGATCCTTGCTCGCTAACCAACCTTACTCTTTTTCCATCTTCTATGGTAAATTCAATCCATCTATCTTGGAAATTAATCAAGGCTTTATGGGCCTTTAACCAATCCATTCCCAAGATGATGTCAAAGGCATGTAGTAGTGCTACATATAGATGCCAAATGGTAGAGCTATTGGGTAGGGTGATTTTGGCTATAGGGAAGCATTGATCCACGGAGTAGGTTTGTCCTGACCCATACTCAACTTTCCACCCTTGTGCCAAAAATCTCGATCTTTCTAGCACATCCCTGGCTATGCTACTAGAAATGAAACTATTAGTAGCTCCACTATCTATCAAAATTTTAACATCTCTACCAAAAATTTTACCATTCAAGAGCAAGGGTGTTGCTTGCCCTTCCAGGTTCTGACTCCCAATAGCGGCATAAATCTTGTGGTTCTTTCCATTTGATTTTTGGCTTGACTCTACTCGTTGAGGGTAATTCCTTGCAAAGTGTGGACCTCCACATTCAAAGCATCCATATTGACTTATTGGTTTATACCTTGAACCTGTTTACCCTTATCATTGATAGGTGATGGTTCCATCTGATTCAGAGGTTGGGATCTTCTATTGTTGTTGTTATTGTTATTGTGTTTTTACTGGAATATCTTCTTGAAATTCCCTCACTTTTCTATTGTCCTTCCTCATGAAATTTGGATTCTTCTTAACCCTATGGTTCTGTTCATATTCCCATTTCCTTTTTAGTTGGAAGTTTCAATTCTTCTTTGACCAATTTGGAGTCCTGGTCATACTCCCATTTGAAGGATTGGCAATTTTCCTATTTGGATATAGGTTTGACTCTACCTGTCATGCTAGATCATAGGCTTTTTCTAGATCACTTGGCTTGTGCATATTCACTGATGATCTTATCTGGGATTCAGTTCCCAGAATGAACTTATGCACCTTCATTTTATCATCATTTTCATATGATGGAACATATTTAAGCAATTTCACAAATCGCCTAAAATATACTTCTATAGGTTGTGTTCCTTGTTGAAGCATGGTGAATTCCTCATATTTTTCCACATAAAATTGTTCAGTGAGGAATATTTTTCAAAAATATTTTACAAAGTCATCCCATTTAAAGTGAATGGCTTTAATTTTTTAATCTCTACTAAAAGTGTCCCACCATTCCAGACTTGATTCTTCCAAATGACCTATGGCCCAAATTGTTTTGGTTGTAGGGGAATAATTTCTCATGGAGAAGTAAATCTCCAATTCATTTAACCATGACTCATCTGAGTCTCCACCTTATTTTCCCTTGAATTTCTTGATCTTTATATGTTTTAAATCCCTATCCAACTCAGCATCAATGCGGGCTCTAGTTGCACGATCTATCTCATCAGAATCAATTCCTTGTTTGACTATGGGATTTTTTTTTTTGGTACTCCTTTTAGGTTTCTGTACTTCGACTCTAAAGGCTTCCAAAAAACTACTCTGTTGGGTCATTTTTACTCTATATAGATTCATTTTCTCTTGTAGTGTTTTTACAATGGTAGTGAGGTTTTGTACCTTGTTTGAATTTTCTAAACTCTCTCCCAAATATCTATCCTCGGCACTATTAGAACTAGGTAACCTATATTTCTATGGGGTAATCTTCCTTCCACTTCTTAACTTGGTTTCCATAATTCTTGATAGGTATTAGGTTAGGTCATACTGTAAAAGATATACATTTATATCGCCTAACATCATTAATACCACATGCACTATATTGAGTTCTATCTATCATTTAAATAGTATGCAATACTTTATTCATTTCTACCACCACCAGATGGTCAGGTGGTAACATGATGATGTTTCAACCATGGTAAAGGTTTTTTTTACCTCTATTATTTGGGAATGGTCCAATACATCACAGTTGTTAACCATGGTTCCTTATAGATTCTTAATCTAGGTTTATATTGTAATATCAAAAATGTAAAATAAAAGAAAACATTCTTTTACCTCTTCTAACTTGAGAGTTCTAAACATCAAGTTTGTAAATTTTAGGTTTACTCCATAACCCATTCTAGTAACTCTTGTTGTTCATCATACAATACTTAAGTAAGAAAGGAGCCTAGCTTAGAGTCACAGATGCCAAGTACAATTCTCAAAAGAGTTTAGGGTATTCCACTTAAGATCCACAAAGTGTGGAGGGTTCCCTTAATTCTTCCAATCAAACATGGAAGAAAGAGACTTGCACATCAATGACCTCCAAGCCCTTACTCTTTCCTTACCAAGCATGTATTATTTTAGATTTTATCTAGGAAAGTTAGAGGTTATGATGGAATCTTATTCCTAAATTTTAACAAATCTTGTTTCTTTGCTAGCCTATACCTAACATTAGAATCTACTTAGCTAGCTTGAGCTTTGATACCAACTGTAACAACCCAATTTTTACAAACCATTTTTTATTTATTTATCTTATAACTCACATAGCTAAGATTATGATCAAGGTATTGTTTTAAATGAATCTCCATGTGGTTCCCTTAATATGAATTTTCAAGTAAGTACAAGGCTTGCACTTCATAATTATCGATGTGGTAGGCATCTATCTTGTGGCATAGGAGTGGCCAACCCTCCCTTAAAAAACCAGTGGTAAATCCTATTTACCACACTTTGGTAATCCTCCTATCTTAACCTCGTTAAGATCAAGAATTTCAATTTCCCTTACTAACTTAAATTAAGATAGATTCAATTTAGGTCCAATGGACCAAGAATTACGTGCATGCCTTAAATATTAATTATTCTTCCATGAGGATAGAATATCAATCAAATGCAATGCTTAACTAGAGCCATGTGCACATAGGGTAGTTAAGGTGATCATCCAACAAATACACATAGATACCATGTATCTACCATATACCTTATTCAATTCATCATTAACCTTCACAATAAGAGATAGAATCTAAACCTTTCCCGCTTTGTCATTTTTAAATTATTACAATAAATATCCATCTAAAGACATTATTACTTCTTTTCATTCTTTATTAAGGTTACCTCTTTATAAATATAAATATTCAAATTTAATTCTCGACTAAAGTTTTTGTATTTTAATCACATCAATATATGATAACATCACATAACGAAACTTCATATTTTATATTTACTTGTAATTGGAAACTACATTAGTTACATCCTCTCTTAAAGAGTGAAACAATACATTTTATTCTAAATTTACAAAGTAATCCTCAAATAAAGGTTTCTTTACAATAAAGGCATATCCTCTTGGAATTCTTAAATATAACATTTATACAAATAAAGTCTGCATAACTCCAGTATTTCCTTGAATCATCTCGAACCACCAAGGTTAGGATGATGGTAGTAAGGGATCAATAACAACCCATTATATGTATATGAATATGCATTCTAATAAAATAGTATGCATCTTTTCATTAAGTGCACGTATGCAATATAGTTACATCATAATGTAAATGTTCCATCAATCAAAGGAAGGAAAAACATTATTCCCTAAGAATGGTATCCAAAACCCATTTTCATTCCATATCATGTTTCACAAAATATTTTTTTTTATCATTAAATACATAAGAAATCATCTTAAAAAATCAAGAGAGATAACCCCCATAAATTCCCTCAAGAATGGATCCCCCATGCATTCTTCCCATAGATAACAAGAAATGCTTTCATAATTCAAAATTATTTTAATCACAAGAAATAACTTTTAGACAATGGATAACATTATTCCATTTCTACAATTTACTTGTAAGAAAAAACATTTCATGTTTTTCACACAAATTATTCTAAATATTTTCTCAAGATCTACTATAGTCTTCACAAATTCATCATAAAATTGTTCAATAATCTCACAACATGATTATACTATAGATTTACTCTTTTTACCACAAATTTTGTATTATAAAGATTTTTACTATAGTTTTCACAAGTTTGGCCACACGTAATCCATCAAACAAGATTACACTAAAGTCCTTACAAATTTTGACACAAATTTACCTCATAATCCATCAAACAAGATTACACAAATTTTGTCACAAATATGTTTCATAACAAGACTCTAGTTCTTTATAATATTTGGCCATATGTTTGTCTCACACTATAGTTTCATTAATATCTACAAGATTTTGTCTTAAATTTGTATCATAATATTTTAATAGAGTTAAGCTATAGTTTTCACAAATTTGGCCACAAAGTTATCTCATAATCTATCAAACAATATTATACTATAGTTCTGCAAATTTTGACACAAATTTACGTCATAATCTATCAAACAAGATTACACAAAATTTGTCATAAATTTGACTCGTAATCTATCAAACAAGATTATACTATATTTATTCTCAAATTGGGCCACAAATGTGCCTCACACTATAGTCTCAATAATATATTCATAAGATTAACATAATTTTATCTTGTAAACTATCAACAAGGTTACACAAATCTTGTCAAAATTTTGTCTTGCAATCTATTAAACAAGATTACTCTTTAGTTTACATAAATTTTGTCTTGTAATCTATCACAATAGTTAGTCACAAATTTGCTTTGTAATCTATCTAACAAGATTACACTATCATAAAGTTTGTTGCATTTATCTTACAACTTTAACCTTAATTTTACCTCATATCCTATTCATAATTCTTATCAATAAATTAATGGATTCAGTTTTCCCAAAATCCTATGAGAAGAGATATTTTAGTAAAATAAAAATGTTACTCCTATTGTTAGATTCACCAAGATAGGGCTTATATTTATATTAGTTGTGTAACCATAACTATTGTCACCAATAAACCAACATATACACAATCAACAACCAATAATATTTGTCAACCTAAGTCAACGTCGACAATCAACTGAAAATGGTTTAGTCTCCACGGTTCCCATGACCATCAATGTGTGGCCATTACACTAAAGGGGACTCCTTTTTCAAATACACTCCCACATGCTTCTGTGAGAAGCATGTGGGATATTAATCCACATGATTCTTTTAAAATGTTTTAACCATGATGGCACACAAACCAAGAAATCAAACAAATAATACAAGTATCAACGTCAGGTTAAATACATCAACGATGAAATCAACCAAACTTAATTATGTCCCCAACAAACATCTAAGGAACCACAATTGGTTTGACTCATGACCACGACATAATGGTCGATAAACTATGGGAGTCTTCTTTTTTAAAACTCCATTAAGGCCCCAGTATGTCCCATGTGGTACAATGCTCAGGAGTCTTATTTTAAAACTCCCTCCTACGTGTAGTCTGGATGCAATCCATCTTGCGTTAGATGCGTAGATGTGTTACCATAAGGGGTTATCAAACCATGATTTTCATAAAACCAACAATGGAATTACACCTTTATGATCTACCACAAACCCAAGTAGATGCATCATAAGACATAAAAAGGTGAGCACTATGTTGTTGGAAACAATGACTGACAATGCTTACGCGTACCTATAGCTAGAATTGTGCCACATACACATGATAGATTCTTGACTACCACAAGGTAATCGATTGATTATGGAAGGTTTTCCTTGTATAAACACACTGTAATCTCCCCCCTGGTATGCTCAATGTGGAACATATGTTTGAGAATTCTCGCATATAATCCTTTCTTGAACAGAATCAACTGCAAAACTACTTGCACCGATGTCTTAAGAGATAGGGTGAGATATACCTAATCTAAATCAGCCATAGTATAAATTGAACAATCCATAACAATAAGTATAGTGTTAATGACACGTCTCACTTTGACATGATATCCATACAAAGGCTGATTCACATTCAATATTGTTTGCTCTACTATAGAGGGGATAATAAAAATCTGTCATTGTGGATAACCTCAACTTTCATAATACCAAACATGCTCACAAATCATCTATCAGTAGGGTTTAGTAGTAGTCAACATAATTTATTCGCAGCCATAGTACATTACAGTCAAGCTAATTTAGGCTTTAACTAATACATATTACAGTTTGGAAAAGATGCAATTTGGTGTAACTTAAATTAGTCCATGATCAAATTATCATCAATCAATTGTTCCTAATTGTCAATGTCTACTACAAATATTTAATACATAATAGAGACATCCAAATAATAAAATCTAACACCTTTTTTCATATAGCAAATAATAGCACAATTAAGATAAGAGATTAAAGGAGACCAATGAAATAGTTTTAGCATTCGAATAATATAGAGGGATCCAACCTGAATTCCTCATATGAAAAGGATTCCTTCTCTTACGAATGCTCCAAAAGTTATTTTCCTCTTCCACCTCCTTCCGCAAAAATATATCTTCTTTCATTCTTTCGAAGAGGTATTTATAGAATTTTGAGGGTACCCTTTCGAATGGAGAAGGGTCAAGTTAGGTAAAGACTTGTATGAAGGGTCATTTGGAAGGAAGGGTCCAAGTAAGATATTCAAGTTAAGGAATGACAGGATGAAGAAAATAGAAAGGGGTAAATTCTACCATAGAAGTACTGAAATGACTATAGCTCTTATTTTAAATTCATTTTAGTACCCTTTAGGTCCAAAATTTCTTTCCTCCCAGTACTTAGAGCCACAATTTTCTTTTTCCTTCTAGATCATGGCTATTTTTCCTTTCCTATATTTTAGCTCAACATTAATAGACAAATCATGCTAATAATTTAGTTCATAAGTGATCATTTTTAAATATAATTCCCTAGTATATTTTTTTCTTTTTTTCTTTTTTTAACAAAAGTATAAAATAACTCCCAAAACCCTACAAGAATATCTAGTACCTCTTAGAGCTTCACAAAACCAAGCATTAGTTCTTTAATCATCAAGAACAAAGGTTCAGTCAAGGTGGGATGTGACACATGGTTTTCCAAAAGGTGACACAACAATCATAGTTGTAGCCCTTTTAAAAAGTAATGATGGGGACAATACTAAAAATAGTTGAACCATTATGGTCAATCCTCTATTTGCAAAACTTTTCAGTATATGTTTAGAAGAAAATGGAAAGAAGGCAAAAGTATAAGCAAGTCTTAGGTTCAAACACTCAACAATAGATCATTGTAACATATTAAAATATATCATTGAAAAATATGGGAGGTAAAAGGGGATGCATAGTATTGTTTTATTGACTTTAAGAAGGCCTTTGACATAGGGCCTAGAAATAAACTATAGAGTAGGAAGAAAGAAATAGAAATATCAAAAAAATATAAGAAAATAATCCATGGACTATATGAAGAGGTTCAAGAAAAAATAGAATATAAGGTATCTTAGAATGCTTTATAAGAATTAAACAATGATGTTTGTTATCTTTGTTTTATTGGCTTGTATATTGATGAGTTAAAATAATGACTAATAAAAGTGGAGAGGAACATGTTTAGTTGGGTAGGTATGTGGTGAAACTATTTTTATATGCAAATGATCTTATTTTTATTGTAAGGATATAAGGGTTAAGATAAATTTTTAAGGCCTTAGAACACTTCTACAAGGATGTTGACATGCAAGTAAATACTACCAAAATCAAGATAATTGTTTTTAACAAACAAAAAAATAAAATGATTAAGCTTTGAATTTGAAGGGGATCTCTTAGAAGAAGTAAAAAAATACAAGTATCTTGGGTGTATATTTCAATATCAAACTTAGTTGAAAAACTTAAAAATTAAGAAGAATAATTGGAGGTTAGAGAGCACTCTCTACATTGTAGAACAAATACAAGAAGGTAGAATTAAGTGAATGGAAAATTATTTGGGTCTATTCAAATTTTTGGTAGTGTGAATTGTGATTGTATAGGTGTGAAGTATGGGATAATAATACCTCAATATTGAAATAGAGGCAAATAGAGAGGATCCAAAAGTATTTGATTACAAGTAAATTCAAAATAAAATCTTTAGTTCCATGTGAAATACTCCTTGCAAATACAATTATTGTCCAATAGAGACAACCATAATAGTTTATCTTCTAGAAAATATTAAAAAGTTTTAAAAAATGGATATAAATAGGTGGCCTAAGGTTATAATAGAAGATAATTTGACAATAAAAACAATTGAATGAAATAAAATTTTAAATTAATGAATAAGAAAGTATTGATGTAATAAAGTGCCCAACAATAACAAGGATATAAGAGTCTATGTAAGGGAAAAAATAGGGGAATAATGTTAAGAAAATATCTAGGAATAAAGAAGGCACACTATCTTGTTGAGTTCAACCCCATATATGAGGAAATTATCAAAAAGTATGTATAGATACAAATATTAAATTAAGAATAAAGGTTCTTACAATTAAACAAAGGACTAGCTCATATTGACTCAAACATGAGACATGTAAATGAAAGAGACTTAAAGAGAAATGACAAATAGAAAATTCACCTACCCCACTTGAGGGGTAATTGAAATAAATAAAGTCTTTATCTTGAAATACAAGGTTAAAATAATATTAAGGATACCAAATGATATTAGCTTAGTTGGTTAAATTCCTTGAGTTTCAAAAAGAAAACCCAAGTTCAAATCTTGCCAAGTGATATATGTATAATAGCCAAGTTATCATAATATCACAATATAGTGATAATGCAATACAAGTAGGATATGTTTTCATTCCATTTAACTAATTAGAATAAAAATAAAATACTAAATATAATTATATTAATATTAGTTTATGAGAAGAGTGGGAATCTTCCTTACTCGTTGGTATGAAGGCTTTGCACCTAAAAATGCAAATCTATCCCTAGTACTAATTTGGGTTAGGATGTATGGATTACCCATTGAATTCTAGTAAATGGATACCTTCAAGGCAATAGGAAACACTCTAGGAGAATTCCTTGAGATTTTAGAAAATACAAAAGATGGATTCTTGACTATTTATGCTCAGATATTGGTCATGATTGATATAAGTAAATTTTTACCAAAATTAAACATTCTTAAGTATAAGAGTAAAATTTGAATCCAAACCATAGATTATGAAAACTTATATTTTAGATATAGAATATGTCATGAGGTGGGGCATATTAAGAATCATGCTCTAAGAATATTCCAATAGAAACATATATAGAAAATCATAATAGAAACTTAAAAATGACTACATATGATGATGGTTTCAACTTCCAAAAAAATAGGTCTAGATAGATGAAAGTAAATAAAAAATGGAGACTAGTAAGCAAGGATATTGTAAGAAACACCAATTCTTTTGAGGCTTTAGCCTACAAAGAAAAAGTATATTGGAGCTTAGAGGATATGGGAAAATAGGATCAAAATATTAATAAGGAACTATTTACTCAATTTGAACTCAATTTAGGGTTGAACATTCTTGTTGAACCTAAGGAATATACCTCATCATATTTTGAAGACTCTTGAAGTACCATGCACCATTTAGGACAAGGGAAGTGGTATATAAAATGTAATTATAGATGCTTAAACTGCTATAACTAATAAGAAAATAGCAAAAAATAATAAAGATAACTCAAAAGCTTCCTTAGTAGATCCAAAAGAGGATAAATATAAATAAAAGCAAAGTTGTAAAATAATATTGAGGAATAGAATAACAAGACCTACCCTAGATACTAGAAAGGTAAAATGATAAAAACCTTCAAATTATCAAGGGATATCTAGGTGAGCAAGAGCAAACACAGAGAAATGAGCATAATCTAAGTTGGTTGAACTGTTCTTTACCAAATAGAAAAATAATATTGGTAATTCATAAGAGGAGCCAAAAAACCCTAATGAAACATTATTACCATCTCATGTAATGTAAGCGGCTCTAATTCCCCTCAAAAAAAAAAAATTATGTTGTGGACCTCTATTTGAGTAATATGTTGGATATTCGTTATACTTGGGAAACTAAAATGACAAAGGAAGAAGTTCCAAAAGTATGAAAGTAGTATGGGTATAATATGAATGAGATGCTGTAGATTCAAAAGGAGTGATAGAGGGGATTATCACATACTGGAATCTAGCTAGAAGCTCTTATGAAACCATTTATAAAACTAGATATTTTACAACCTCATTAGTCACATGCTACTTTGCATATATTTATTTCATCCTTATCAATATCTATATACCTAAAACTCAGTCAATAAGATCAAAAGTATGGAGTGGGATCGAAGCCTTTATGAAAAGTAAAGACCAAGAAATCCATTTTACGATCACATGATATTTTAATGTCATAACCAAGTTGGATAAAAAATATATAATAACTAGGAATATTACCCAAAGTATGAGACATTTCTTAGTTTTTTTCAAAAGAATAGTCTATGGAAGGTTGAGTTTAAAGGGAACAACTATGATAAACCAACAATAGGATACATCAAATCTTGATAGTAAACAAAATTAGATAGATACAAACTCTCAAATCATTGGCTAGATGAAGGGACTTGTGTTAAATTCAATATCTTGATAAGGATTATTTTATATAATTAGCCAATAAGAGTTAAAATGGTGGTAAGTGAATTCAAGAAAGATCATATTTTAAGTATAAGGGTATGTGGGAAGACCATCATCTATTTTTTGATATGATAGTATATATGTAGGATTATTTCGAAAATAGTGAGTTGTATACACTTTCAAAACAAATTAAATCAATAACATTTAGATTAAATAAACTAAACGAGAATACATTCCAAAAATTTTGTTAGAAGAAGGAAAGAACTAAAATATATATTTTTTTTAATTCTAAAAAGGTAAGCACAATAATCCAAGCTCACGAGAAAGGAAGTTTCTTAGTGAATATCATAATATTTTGAGTAAAGAAGAAAAAAATTTGAGATTGAAATTAAGATATACATGAATAAAAGAAGGGTATAAAAACATAACTTTTCATAGGATGGTAATAGTATAGATATTAGCATTCATAATTAGTAGAATTAAATTAGTAGAAGGGGTTTGAATTAAAGAACATAATGAAATAAAAAATAAGGTAAGGTTTTTTACCATAAAATTCTAGGATCAAAGGAGATTGAAGTTCTTAATGATAAACTACTACAAGAAGTACCTTTAGTTATAACAAATAAAATAATAGTAAATTCAAGAATCATATAACTCTAGAAGAAGTTCACTCACCTCTTTTCTCTTGATAAGGATAAATCCCTAAATTTTAAAGGACTACAAAATTCTATCAACATAACTCTAAAATAATGAAGGATTCTTTATTGGTGGTAATGGAATAGTCTAGGGTAAACTAGTGCATACCTTATAAAATAAATTCAATATATATTACCCTAATTCCAAAAAATAAGGATGCAAAATAGTTTGGTTCATTCAGGCCTAGAAGCCTATGTAATATGGCATGTAATATAATCCAAAGTGATGGAAAATCTTTAAGGCCACTATTAGATAAAATTATTTTAGAAGAGCAAGGAGGATTTGTGAAAGGGAGACAAATTTTGGACAAGATCATAGTAGCTCATGAAGTAATGCATTTAGTAGCTCACGAAGTTATGCATGTAGTAGCTTCAATAAAAGAGAGAGCAATGATCTTAAAACTTGAAAAGAGTAAAGCCTATGATAGGATTAAATAGGACTTTCTTTTTGCAGTATTAGAAAAGTTTGGATTTGGGAAGAAATGACTCAAATGGATCAAAGCTTATGTATCTACAATATCATATTTAGTGTTGGTCAATGGGTTAGTAACAGAATCATTTAAAGCCAAGAGAGGTCTTAAATAGGGATATCCTCTATCACCATATATGTTCATTATTATGGTAGAGGTATTGGGTAGGAACTTGAAGAAGGCTAACAAATATGGGCTAATAAGTGGACTTAAGGCTAGTAATAGCATCAACAACATCACCCATTAATAGTTTGTAGATGATATAGCCCTTTTTGGGATGGTAGGGATAAACAATGCCAGAGATTTGAATAACTTATTAAAGGAATATGAAAGAGCATCAAGGAAAAAATTAATAGGATAAGATCCAAAATTTACCTCAACACTCCAAATATAATCAAAACAAGGATATGAAGGTTACTTCAAATTAAGGAGGAAGATTTACAAGAAACTTATCTGGGGATGCCCTTATTTGAGGGAAGAATGAGGACAAAATTATGGAATCCAGATATAAGTAAATTTTAGAATAAACTATCGACATGGAAAGGTAGATGTTTATCATTAGCAGGAAGAGCGCAACTAATTAAATCACTCTTATAGG
Source organism: Wollemia nobilis (assembly GCA_028583015.1). Taxonomy (NCBI): domain Eukaryota; kingdom Viridiplantae; phylum Streptophyta; class Pinopsida; order Araucariales; family Araucariaceae; genus Wollemia; species Wollemia nobilis. Next base: position 2,581,363 of record JAQPPZ010017206.1, on the reverse strand, counting down.
TCATTCCAACATATTATATATCCTTGTATACTCTATCAATATTGATAGAAAAATTTTAATCTAGTCAATTTTATGGTCAATATTACATGATAAAAGGAAATTTCCTTTGGTGAAATGGAGCGAGGTGTGCGATGATAAAACTAGAGGAGTTCTAAGTTTAAGAGTTCTTATGGATGCAAAATTAACTCTTAGAGGAAAATTAATTTGGATATTATACAAAGAGATTCAAATAGAATGGGCAAGAATTCTTCTAAGTATGTTGAGCCCAATGACCTGAGCTTAATGTTTACTACATTCTCACTACCAAATGGTTATGCACTATGAAATAATTTTAAAAAATCAATTGATCTAGTGATTAAAGGTCTAAGATGGGTGATGGAAATTGTAGAAAAGTTTCTATTTGGATGGATAATTGGTGTAATAAAAACCACTCAATCTAGATTCAATATATAAACCATGGATGAGATTACTTCAAGATAAATATGATGATAGGGTTTCAAACAATATGTACAAGGATCAAGAAGGAAGATACAAATGAAAAGAATATTTTTTTACAAGTATACAAGATATTGATGCTAGAAGGCAATTGAGCAGAAAGATAGCAATAGAGATTATTTTGAGGGGAGCCAAGGATAAGTTGATTTGAGAGTTGAATATCTCAAAAGAATACACAATAAAAATGGATATAATGTAAAGCACCAACAAAATAGGAATACCACAAGAATATGGAGAGATATTTGGGATAGCCCAAGCATTCTTGTAATCAAAATATTTGTTTGGATAGTATGTCATAGAAGAATATTATCTTGAGATAACATTATGAAAATGGGTATTCATGACCCCTCACAATGTTTCTTTGTGAAAGGAGGAGAGTATAGACCATCTCTTAGGACACTACTTAATGGTTTGGAAACTATGGCAATGAATTATTATTATGTTTAGTAAATGCATGGTGATGAATGGTAGAATTGAAGAATGATTAAAGCAATGGCTAAGCTCTTCTAAAATTGAGGCTTTAAAGACAATCTGGGATATATCAAAAGATACAATAATTTGCACTGTATGGTTGGAAAGGAATAAAAAAATATTTAAAGGAAATGAAAGCATTTTAGAGGTAATGAAAAGGGAGATTTTTTAGCCATTGAGGAGTCTAAACCAACCCTATCAACTCACCCAATCCCTAATATTAAAGCAGAGAGTCTTGATAAATGGAGTCAAGTCATAAAATGGAATTATGATGTTAGGTACAAGAGACACAAAAAGAAGGCAAAGAATATAAAGTGGAAACCATAGAAGTGGAGTTGGTCAAATTGAATTTTGATGGAGCATTTAAAGGAAATCCAAGACCAACAAGAGGAGGAATAATTAAAAATAATAGGGGAGATATTTTATCTCATGTTTTTACTAGTGGATTTAAGATAAATAATGAAGTTGAAGCTTGGGTATTTAAAGGAAAGGAAATCAATTTAGAGGTAATGAAAAGGAAGATATTTTTAGCCATAGAGGAGTCTAAACCAACCCTATCAACTCACCCAGGCTCTAATATGGAAGTAGAGAACCATGATAGATGGATTCAAGTCCTTAAATAGAATTATGATGTTGAGTACAAGAGAAGCAAAAATAAGGTAAAGAATATAAAGTGGAAACCACCAGATGTGGAGTGGTTTAAATTGAATTTTTATGGAACATCTAAAGGAAATCCAAGACTAGTAGGAGGAGGGGGAATAATTAGAAATAATAGAGGAGATATTTTGTCTCATAATGCTTTTAATAGTGAATTTAAGACAAATAGAGAAGTTGAAGCTTGGGCGGCTTTATAAGGGTTAAAAATATGCAAACAAATAAAATTGAATAAAATATGGATGGAAGGTGATTCTCTTATAGTAATAAATGCAATTTTGAGGAAAGCTAAGGCTCCATGGAATATACAAGAGATAATTGTGGAAATTCAAGATCTTGCTAAAGATTTTGAAAAAATCAGGTTTATACATACATTAAGGGAAGGAAACAAATATGTAGATAGGCTAGCTAATATAAGGGTTTAAATTAAGGATCATGAAATTAAATTCTCCTTTCCATGGTTAGAGGAAGTAGTAAATTTAAGCTTACAAGAAAATGTTGATTGCCTAAATCAATTAATGATTAAGATTTACTTTAATATTTTCCATTGGTAATATTTGTTTTATTTTGTAACAATAATGTGTTTTCATGTAAACTATTTTTTATAATTATTGTGGTTGTAATTATGTTTTAGGAAGGAAACTAGCAATCCAAATTTGGTAAATTTGACTATAATAGTGAAATGTTTTGGAAATATTACTCTACTAAGATGCAATGCATAAATAGTACAAGTGAAGTTTTGTATTGTGAAGGCTACTATAGGAAAATGTCAAGAAGGATGCTAAATTCTGGAATATTTATATTCATGCAAAATTTTGAAAAGATCCTGAAAATGAAAATTAAGAATTCAAATAGTTTATGTAAAATGATGTAGGTTTCTAGCTATAGCATCTCAATTGAGATGAGAAGTATATATATTCATAAACTCTCGATCTCTAAATGAGAAAGTTGTAATTTATCAAGGGTGGGGGACTCGATTACAACCCCTTATTATCCAACCAAAAAGAAAAATTTGAAGCTTGGGTGGCATTAAAAGGGTTGAAAATATGTACACAAATAAATAGAACAAAGTTTGGATGGAAGGTGATTCACCAATAGCAATAAATATTATTTTGAGGAAAGCAAAGACTCCATGGAACATACAAGATATAATTATGGATATACAAGACCTTGCTATAGAGTTTGAAAAAATCAGGTTTACACATATGTTAATGGAAGGAAACAAATGTGCATATAGGCTAGCCAATAGAGGGCTTTTAATTGAATACAATGAAGTTAAATTATCTTTTTCATGGCTAGAGGAACTAGTGAGTTTCATTGAATTTGAAAAGAAAATGTTGATTTCCTCGATTAAATAATGATTAAGATTTACTTTAATGTTTTTCATTGGTGTAGGAGCTATTTTGAGATCCCGGAGGAAGTGTAGCAACGAGAATGCAAGCGCAAGACGAGAGTGAGTGCAATTAAAAATGAGTGTGACCATAAGCTAAGAGTGAGTGCAAGCAAAATTTAATGCAAGCACGAGTCATGAGTGAGTGTGAGCACAAGTTGAGAATGAGTGCAAGCATGAGCATGAACTAGTAAATGAGTGCTTGAGCCAGGATTGAGTGCGAGTGTGAGCCACAAGTGAGTGTGAGTGTTAGTTGGAAGTTAGTGTGAGCATGAGCACAAGCTAGGCAGTGAGTGCAATCACAAGCCAGGAGTGAGTGTAGTCAAAAGCAAGTGTGAGCACGAGCATGAGTTAGGAGTGAGTGCAATCATAAGCAAGTGTGAGTAGGGCCAAGAGTGAGTAGGAAGTGTGACCAGGTAGTAGAAAGCAAAGTGTGATACAGTTGAAGAAAATCCAATGTGATCAAGGAGTAAGTACAATCTGAGAGAGAGTGCAAGCCAAAATTCAATCATGGCAAAAAACGTAGAAGGTTCATTCGAAGTGAATCAATGCTTCAAACTCTTACCATGAATACGTGAAATGTTGTTTTCTAAAAATTGCTAAAGTGAAGGAACATCAGGAAAAAGAGGAGACAAGGGCAATTATTAGCCAAGAGAGAGTGCAAGCTAGGAGTGAGTGTGAGGTAGGAGCAAGTGCAAGTTGGGAGTGAGTGCAAGCCAAGAGGGAAGGTGAGCAAAGAGGAAGAGAAAGCCAAGAACAATCTCTATTAGCTAGTATGGAAGTAAAGTCATATATGAAAGCCCTAATGGGAAGTCAAGATGCCCAAGTTGGAAGTATGGAGGCCCAAGTTAGAATTATGGATGCCCAAGTTGGAGATAAGTAAAAGAGCGAATACATGGCAAGTTTGATCTAGGTAGTAGATGTTACACTTGAAGTGAGTATCACAGATGAGATGATTGAGCATGATACAATGGTTCTTAAAAGTAGAGGGTTAATATGTAAGTTCTATAGATCATAGCTAGGGTTTTTAGAGATTCAAAATTGTATCAAGTGGAAGTGGGGATTAAATTCAAATTACTCTATGACTTTTCTTCCTAAAGGTTTTTTCTCATCATATTTTCTAGTTTAGAAATTAGGGATAAAGAATGGTTGGCGGCCCATGGTTTAGGGGAAGAGATGCATTTTATTTGAGACCATGGAATGAAAATTTTTCTGTTGAGACAAAAACTATTAAGAAGCTTCCATTTTGAGTTAGTCTTTTTGGACTTCCATATCAGCTTATAAATAAGGATGTTCTGAAGAATATTGGAAATACCCTAGGGAAATTCATCAAGGAAGGACTAACTACTAAGGAGTGAAAGCATGTTATATATAATCGAATATGTGTTGCTATGGATATTTCAAAACCTTTGCCACAATCCATTAAGATAAAATCATAATCAAGAGAATAGGATCAACAAGTAGATAATAAAAATATCGTATTTTGTTGCCACAATTGTTATGAGATTGGACACATGGCAAGAGTTTGTAAAGTGAAATAAGATAAATTTCAATACGAAGCAATAAATCATACATTAATATCAGCTAGATCAAATCAATGATATTCCACTCCAAAAGAAGAGGAAAATAAAGCCTATCTATCGTATCATTTTGCAAGTTCAAAAAGAATTAAAGGTGCAAAAGAAGAAGTGGAGAGAAATCCTAAAACAAAGACAACAAACGAGGTCAAGTTTTTTCTAGGTAAATCATCTTTATTTTCCTCAAGTAGTACAAAATTCTCTCAAAGTAATAAGAGTAATCGGAATGAAGATGTTATCCCTTGCACTTCAAGGTTTCAAGAGCAGCATAATAAAAAAATAAGGATGGAGGAAACCTATAACAATTTAGTTTTTTTAGAATAGAATAAGAAGGTAATTGCTTCAAAAGAGCATCCTTGCACTTTAGGTTTTCTACGGCAAAAAAAAAGAATATTGTGCTTTTGAGGTTATTCCTTGAACTTTAGATCCTTCAGAACAAGGCAAACTTAAAGATGATAAGTATTACTATGAGCAATGTGAGAAGATCGAAGATATTGATGAAGTTGAAAGTATTTTTGGGAATGAAATAAAGAGATGATGATCTAATAAGCAAAAATAAAGAGAAAAAGAAACCCAAAGGGATATTGATATGGGAAAATAAAAGTAAATATCACAAGGGGTAATAAGAAGTGGGGATAAGCCCACAAATAAAATTAAAAAATAACAATGAAAATGATATCTTCAAATATTAGGGGAATGGATAAGAACCCTAAAAAAATGTATTAAAAATTGTGAGGTTGTTATAGAGAATATATTTATAGATATAGAAGTTGGTAAGCAAATATTTTAGCCATTGGCGGTGTTGAATTTCATCTTGGTAAAATTTAAATTTCATAAGGCATCTGATATAAAAGGAGTTGATTGTGGAAACTTAGCAGTTTGAGGAAGATGGAGATTGATAGAAAGGCAAATGAAGAATATATTTGATCGAAAGGTAAAGTTGGATATGCTTTAATTAACTTGTTAGAAATGTAACGAGAGCAATGTAATATTTTGTTTTTGTAATGGGAGTGGCCCCCAATAGAAGCCACACATATATTATTATAAAAAAATATTTTTCATTGGTAATATTTGTTTTATTTTATAACATTAATGTGTTTTAATATAAACTATTATTACAATTCTCATGGTTGCACTTATGTTTTAGAAAGGAAATAGCAATACAAATCTAGATCCGGTAAAGTGGACTATGATAGTGTAATGTTTTGGCAATATTACTCTACTAAGATGCAATGCATAGACATTAGAGGTGGATTTTTGGTATTGTGAAGGTTGTTGCTGGAAAATGTCGAGAAATATGTTAAATTTTGAAATATTTTTATTCACACAAAATATTAAAGGAGATCCAAAAATGAAAATCAAAAATTCAAACTTTTTATAAAAATGATGTAGGTATCTAGCTATAGCAACTCAATTAATATGATAACTGAATATTGTTTGTACTCTTAAGCTCTAAAGGAGAGAGTTTTTATCTGTAAAGGATGGAGGACACGAGTGTAATCCCTTGTTTTCAAAAAAAAAAGATAATTGTATTTTTGATTGAGGTTAGTGTGAGAAACCCCTACAACTAACTCTCAAGGTTGGGCATCCCCATCCCAACCATGACCTCTGATAATGGTAAGAGTTGAACTTATCAATAGGTGCCAAACACACAACCACACACTCACCCACCCCTTCACACACTCACCCACGTCGCAGTTTGAAGCTAGGAAAAAAGATAATTATACTAATACATTAATATTTAATTCTTATTTTAAAAAATACATTAATATTTTTTTCAATGACCTTACACATGTTTTTATGAGGGGTCCCGGTCCCCTCATACCGAGTGGGGTTTGAACCTTGGACCTCTCAAAGAGAGACCAAATCCCTTACCACTGCAATAAGCTTACAATTTTCAATGAGTTTACATATGTTTTTATGATGGGTCATGGTCCCCTCATCCTAACATGTTTTTATGAGGGGTCTTGGTCCCCTCATACCGAGTGGGGTTTGAACCTTGGACCTCTCAAAGAGAGACCAAATCCCTTACCACTGCAATAAGCTTACAACTTTCAATGAGTTTACACATGTTTTTATGAGGAGTCATGGTCCCCTCATACTAAGTAGGGTATGAACCTTGGACATCTCAAAGAGAATTCAAAACCCTTACCACTGTAGTAAGCTTTTAACTTAAAAATACATTAATATTAAATTATTTAAAAAATAAAAATAATGATATTAAAAGAGTTATCATCAATGTTATTTTTTGAAGAGAGTTGTGATTTGTCAAATATGGAGGACCTAAGTGCAACCCCTTGTTTTCCAATAATTTAAAAATATAATTATATTAATACATTAATATTAAATTATTTGAGTCTAAAGGGGGCAACGCAATAGTTCAAGGTTTGGCTCTTCTTTGAAATTTCCAAGGTTCAAACCTCTGCTCGTAGGGGTTTCTCACACTAACCAAATCAAAAATATATATTAAATTATTTGAAAATTTGAAAAAAATGATATTAAAATAATTATCAACAATATTATTATTTTTATACAAAAGGAAATCGGTAACACTATTGGTAGTTCCCTCTATAAACCCTAATTTGTTGGGTAAAACGGAGTCAACAAGACCCTCAACCCTTAGGGCACTGAACCAGGGTAGCCAAATCGTAAACACTTGGTTGCTACCATCCATCCTATACCCTTTTGAATAGCCAACTCGCAAACACTTGGTTGCTACCATCCATCCTATACCCTTTTGGATACATCATGGTTTGAAACTTGAATCTCCCCAAGTAGAAGCCAAAACCCTATCCACTATGTTGGTTTCACAAACCTATCAACAAAATTATTATTTTTTAAATAATTTAAACTTTTTCAAAGAATAGCATTATTGTCCTATAAATTATTTTCAACTACGAAAGCACATATCCTCATTCAATTCTATAGGATTAAAAAAAAATATGTCAATAAAATTTACATTAAAAATACTATGACGATACTAAACTAGATATATTAATATTTGACATAAGTTAACCTTTCCAGTATAAAACTAATAAATTAATTTTTTTTAATTGTGTAATTATTTATTTATTTAATTCTCTCCTATCCATAATGGTTCATGTGAAGCATGTAAATTAAGAGAATATTTCTTGTCAATGTCACCTCTAAGGTTCATAACACTAAAATGTCAAGAGTAATTTTGTTAAATTTTGCAACTTGTCCAATTGTAAAAATTCCTTCCAATATATGGAGGGAATATGGAAAGAGAAGCATGGCTTTTCATGAAAGAAAATTTGGGGCTCTCTGACCCCAATAGGTACTTTTTACCCTCTTCATTCCCTACTAGTGCCTAGTTCATGTGGTCTAACAACCAACAGGGTGAGAGTCATGTTCTAAAATATTGGATAGAGCCATGCTCTCATATTTTGATATTTTCTCCTTTGAGTGGCCCTCATATTCTTCTCCCTTTGTCTCTATCCACCCCAAGCTTTGCTTGTCTGACCATTCTCCCATTTCCTTTTCCATTATGGTTTCTTCTGTTCCCACTCCTCTTTCTCAATTGTAATTTTACCTTAATACCTCTATTTTGCACCACCCCATGTTGAGGGCCTATGTTATCAAAATTTGGAACCTAGTCCCTAGATTGAAAGGGGCCTTAGACTAGATTTATTGGTGGAATGTTGCTATCCAACGCACTGCCAACTTCCTACGCTCACTTGGGTGTAAGATTTCTAAGTTTCATCATCGCTCCAATGTTGCTCTTAAGCAGGAGTTGGAAGTGGCCTCAACTCATTTTAAGTCCAATCCTTTCAATGAGGAGCTTTATAGGCACATTACTATGGTTAAACATCAACTTTTTATGATAGAGCACTATGATTCCAAAGAGGTGCAAGTCAAGGTGAGGTTGCACTGGATCAAATTTAGAGATAGGGTGACCAAGGATTTCTTTCATCACTTGCATCCTCGTAATCAATTTTTGGGCATTAAAGCCCTTAAAATTAATGGAGATCATGTTTCTAAACTTCCTAGTATTCTCTCTAATTTTGAAGAGCACTACCAAACTATTTGCGGCTTAGGCCCACTCCTCGCAATGTGACTAGGCTCTTAAATCCTACATTTATGTTGTCTTAGAGTGACTTTTTGAGTCTCAAAAAGTTGCCTATGAAAAGGTCCTCTCTTTGAAGGATCTAGAGGAAGCTCTTTCTCAGATGGCCAATGATAAGTTCCCTAGTCTTGATGGCTTCCCCTATGAATTCTAAAATTCCCTTTGGGACACTATTGGGCCTTATCTTCTCAAAGTCTATCAGGAGGCCTTCTCTAAGGGCTCTATGGGCCCTAGTATTAATCAAGGGATTATTAAATTTATTCCCAAGTATGGTGATTCTAAAATCATCACCAATTGGAGACCTATTACTCTCCTTAATGTTTCCTATAATATAGTTGCCAAAACCTTGGTTTTACACATTCACCATCTCCTTCTTATTAGTGTGTGCCTAGAGCAAACTAACTTCATTCAGGGTAGGTTCATCCTTGGTAATATTATTATTTTTGGGAAGGCATGGAGTGGACTTGTAATTCCAACCAATGACCATTTTTCATCAAAATCAACTTTGAGAAATCCTATGATAATATCGATTAGTCATTCATTCTAGTCATTCTTAAAGCTCTTGGTTTTAGCCCATGTTTCATTAGTTTTATATAAATGTTGTTTGTTGAGGATTCAATTATTTTTTCATTAACAAAAACAATTCCTTAGCCATTAGGCTCTTTCGATCCAATAGACAAGGTTGTCCATTGGGACCATCCCTTTATGTCCTCACTACTGAAGGGTTTGGCTATTTACTAGCTCACCATGCTACTTAAGGGTCTATTCGAGGAATTTTTCATTCCTAGAGGAGAGACTCAGTTGATCAAGGTCATTTTTTTGATGACTCTTTCCTTTCTCTTATTGAGGAAGAAGATGTCATTCATCAGGTGCTTTCCTGCTTGGACACTTTTTGTTCGGCTTCTGGATCCTCCATTCAATGGAGAAAGACTCAATGTTGTAGGCAATATCTCGACCTAATGCCCCACTAGCTTAGTCAATATTAGTGGAATATCATCTAATATGGGGAAATATTTCATTTTTTAGGTATTCCTTTTGCCTTTAACAGTTCATTTTCAGAGTTGTGAAAGTATGTTATTAACAGGGTGGAACAGAAACTTACCTACTGGTCGACCAAGAAGCTCTCCTTTGTTGGTAAATTTTAAATTTGCACAAAAGTCTATGCGACCACCTATGTTTATTATTTTTCTGCTAGGTCCCATCCAAAAATTTCTATAATAAGCTTGATAAGCTTCTGCAATACTTTTTATGGTCCTCTTGCATTAATGGTTTGAGATCCCACTGTGTTGCCTAGGAGTATTGTTGTCTTCCTAGAAGACATGGTGGGCTTGGCATTCATAATACCCAGTGTCAAGGTTTATCCCTTTGTGTTAAGCATGTCATTAGATCCCTCATAGTTAATAAGTCTTGGAATATTTTCATTCAACACTATATCAATGAAGGTTCCCCTTTTGGCCATAATATTTGGAGGGGCATGGGGTTCCTTTCCCTCCTTGTTTTTCCTGTGTCCATCAAAGTGTCAGTATCCTTCATCATTAAGAGCATTTGAAAAAACTAGGAGAGTGTTAAACCTTGTATTATATGGAATGGCTAGAGCTTCTGGAATGGCCTTCCATCAACTAGATGAATTTTTACTGGTTGCATGTTATCACCTACCTAGGTTCCCTTCTAGCACATGTTCCTTGGGTTCATGCACTTAGATTCTTTTGCAAAGGTGTGTGATGCATAAGTAATTTCTTTTCTCATCCAACCAAGGATTGGCTCCCTTGGGATGACTTCAAATTCAAATTTGGGCTTAGTCACTCTGACAGGGATACTTTTGAGGATGTCAAGGTTGCTCTCCCTGACTCCATATTATCCAATATTTATGTGCTTTCGCAATGACCTTGGTGGAAGGACCGAAAGTGGTATCCAAAAACTCCACTACAAAACTATAAGGCTCAATTGGGGTATGTATGGCTATCTCCTTGCCTTCCTATACAGGGTTATGCATAAGGGGTCAGACCCGAAATGTACTTGTAAAACAATAGTGAATCTGTTTAGAAACCCTAGTGAATCCTAGTCAACTTCATGTAGGAGGACATGGTGAATTACCTTATTTTTCAAAGACATGGTGAATTACCTTATTTTTCAAAAAATTATAGAACATTGGTGAATTTGAAATTTCTAGCCATATCGGGTGGAAAATAAGATTTGGCCATGTATCGATGCAAAAAATGGTCCAACCTTGAACTAGGTGTAGAAAATGGTCCAGTCTCAAAACATGGTATTGGTTGTGGAGCTTGATTCTCTCTCTAATTTGGAGGTCTTGTTTTCAGCCGCACTTGGACCCACTCCAAGAAGGAGAGTTGTAGAGTGGGTAACACCCCCCTTATTATGTCGTTAGGGAGTTCCAAGGGGGTTTGGGGTAGCACCCCCAAAGCCAAAAATAGATGTGTTTTTTCTTTGTAAAATAGGGTTTGGTAGTCCATTCGAAAGCAAAGTATGGTTCGAATATCATTCTAGTGTAGAACTGGGTTCGATAGTCCATTCAAAAGTAGAACAGGATTCAAAAATTGACCTAGTGCAAAATAGGGTTCAAAAATTGGCTTGGTGCAAAATAGGGTTCAAAATTTGGCTTGGTGCAAAACAGGATCTAAATATCAGCCTGGTGTAGAACAGGGTCTAATCTGGTGTAAAAAATAGTTCAAAAATTGGCCTGTAGAATAGGGTCTAAAAATTGTCCTAGTGCAAAACAGGGTTCGGCTATCAGCATAGTGCAGAATAGGGTCCGGTCTGGTGTAAAACAGGGTCTAGATATCATCTTGGTGTAGAACAGGGTCCGACCTGGTGCAAAATAGGGTCCAAAAATTAGCCTGGTGTAGAACAGGGTCCAAAAATTGACCTGGTGCAGAACATTGTTTGGTAGTCCATCCGAATGTAAATCAAGGTCCGAATATTAGTCTGGTGCAGAACAAGGTTCAGTAATCCATTTGAAAGAAGAACAGGGTCCAAAAATTGACCTAGTGTTGAAAAGGGTCTAGATACGACCTGGTGTAGAAAAGGGTCCAGATATTAGCCTAATGCATAACATGATGTAACCTGGTATATAACATGATCTTATCTACCACAAAAATGGGTCTAGCCTGGTGCAAAACAGGGTCTGGTCTTGTCTGGTGCTAAACAGGATTCAATCTAGTATAGAATAGGGTCTAGTCTTGTCTAGTATTGAATAGGATCCAATCTGGTGCAGAAATAGGTTCAGTCTGGTACAAAAATAGGTTTGATCTAGTGAAAAATTGGGTCAAGATATCCATCTAGTGTAGAATAGGGTTAAAAAATGAAAGAGTATCGTTGGGGTGTTAATTATATATAGTGGTATACCTGGTGAATTAGGCAGAATAATTTAGAAATTTAAAAATTTTATGGTGAAAAGGATCCTCTATTTAGGCAAGATTACTGGTGAATTTTTAAAAAAAATTGTAATCCTATTATCAACACACGATGAACTGACACCTAAAAAAAAAATTCTCAAAAATTTTGAGCGAAAGGATCGACGTCTGGGTCCCTCAAATTTGCAAATTTGAATTTTTGAAAATGCAAATATTCACCCAATTGGCGAATATTTTCCATTGTGCATAACATTTTTCCCATGACTAATAAGCTCAATCAATGGTGGAAGGTCTCCTCCCCTCAACCTATTGGGATGCATACATTGCAGACTACTTGGGCTCCTTTCTTGCAACCCAAACTTTCCTATTTTTCTTAAAGTCTTTTACACCAAGGGCTTCCTATTTGGGAGCATCTCTATAATTTGGGCATCCCTAACCCTTGCCCTTTTTGTCTTCAATCTAACTACTTTGTCCATCTTTTTTGGGTTTGTGCTCATGCTCATTCCAGGGTTCCTTGCTTATGCAAGTTTCCTAGGTTCATGCATTTAGATTCTTTTGCAAAGGTGTGCAATGCATCACTGATTTATTTTCTCATACTACCAGGGATTGGCTCCCTTAATATGACTTTAGATCTAAATTTGGGCTTAGTCACTCTGACAGGTATAATTTTGAGGTTGTCAAGGTTGCTCTCCCTGACTCCATGTTATACAAGATTTATGTGCTTTCACAACGACCTTGGTGGAAGGACTAGAAGTGGTATCCATACACTCTAATATGAAACTATAAGGCTTGATTGGGGTATGGATGGCTATCTCCTTGTCTTCCCATAATTTATAAGCTCAATCAATCGTGGAAGGTCTCCTCCCCTCAACCTACTTAGATGCACAGGTTCCAAACTACTTGGGATCCTTTCTTAGAGCCCAAAATTTCTTGTTTTGCTTGAAGTATTTTGCACCAAGGGCTTCCAATTAGTAAGAATCTCTAGCATTTATACATCCCTAACCCTTCTTGCCCTTTTTGTCTTCAATCTAAATATTTTATCTATGGAGTGACTTTTTTTATTTTTTAGACCCTATTCCTTCACCACGTTTGAGTAGAAGCATATCATTTTGGGATACCCCCACCCTTGTTGGCTATTTTCTTTGAAGTGTGACACTTATTTCATATGGAAACCATGTTTTGCATATGGAGAGATATAAATGATTATATCTATGTTAAGTGTTCTTCCTCTTTGCACATATTTACTTTTGAGAATTCTAATATTATTTCATCTGTGTATTTTTAGATTATAGTTCAAGCCAATAATGTGGTCATGGAGCCCACTTATCTTCAAGAGCTTATTGATCAGTGGGGCAACGTATTGTGCACAATAAATCAGGTTCCTCTTGAGCAAGATACTCCTCAAAGTCGGTTCAGGTCTAAACAATAGTGTTGCTCACTCCCAAATTGCACTCTTATCGCAGCTCAAGGTCCTTACATAGATGGTCATGGATACTTGACTATTCCTCTCCCCCAAACCCCTCGACTTGACATTTGGGACAATTTAGGATCTTCAATGATTGTTGCCAGCAAAGATCCATTTGTTTATAGTTGGGAGGATGTTCCCAACACTTCTGGATAGGGAAGGGATTTAGTGCCAAAGTCTCTTGATGCTATTGTTGCATGGGAATCATTCCCATTGGTGGCTAAACCCATTTAATAGAGCCTCATCATTATGTAATCAGTTAGTTTTGTTGGCCATCAGTTCTGTAAGGCAATGTTGATTAGCTATAAATTGTTTTCTTGGGTTACCGCTCTCTTTTGATGAAGATGGTTTTTCAGCTGATGGAGTTAGCCACGTGGCATGTTTATTCGCTTTTTTTTTTTTTGTAAAAATGTATTATGTTAATTTTTTAATATAATACCCTTTTTACATCAAAAAAAGAATATTCACTTTTGTTACAAGAGAGTTGTTAATGTGGAACTATATTATATAATAAAAATATATTATTAAAAATAAATTGGTTATATAAGTGCATAATTTGAATAGCTTTAAAATGAGTGGTCATATGCAAAAATCCAAGCAATATTTATGGAGATACAACCCTATGAAGTCAACCATTCAGAACAAGAGCAGTGACAATTTTTCAAGTCGCGAAAAATGAAATTACAAATATTTGCACACTAGGGCTTGAAATATGGGAAGAGAAATGAAGGGCTAGGACTTCAGTGAGGCAAGACATTCTATCTAGAGAAAGCATTTTTCAGCTAAGTTCTTTTTTCCCTTTCTTTATCTTAGAAATTGTGCATGAAAATTTTATAATTTTTTTATCAAATATTATATTTGTTATAGAACTTTTAGATAATTTTCATTAGATTTTGAGTTTTTGTTTCCTTTCCATAGATTGATTTATAGTTAAATCCTTAGAATAATCCCTAGTGGTAGAGGTTAGTGAGCGTACCTCAGAGATATCCTCATTGCTCCAAGATAGTATAGTTTTTGGTAAATTTAATGGCTATTGGTCAGGGGCTTCAGCCTTGAGAAAATGGATTGATAGGAGTTAGAATTCTCCAAGAGTGATTCTATCATTTCTTCCAAAATATTTCTTCCTAGCCATTTTTTTTTCTAGGAAAGAAAGAGAAAGAATCCTAAAAGGGGGTCCTTAGTTTATGGGAAGAGCAAGGCTCTTCCTTACCTACTAGTATGAAGGCTTTTCACCTAAAAATGTTAATCTATCCCTAGTACCATTCTAGGTTAGAATATTTGGGTTACCCATTGCATTTTGTAAAATAGATACCTTCAAGGCAATAGGCAACACTCTAGGAGAATTTCTTGAGATTTCAAATACAACAAAAGATGGTTTTTTGGTTATTTATGCTCGAATACTAGTCATGATTGATATAAGTAAAGCGTTACAAGAATCAATCATTCTTAAGTATGGGTATAATATGTGGACCTAAACTATGTGTTATGAAAACATATATTTTAGATGTAGAAGATGTCATAAGGTGGGGCATAATGAGAGATCATGCCCTAAGAAGAGCCCAATAGAATCATTTGTAGAAAATCGTAAGAGAAATTTACAAATGGTTATGGATAAATATGGTTTTCAACTTCCAAAAAATAGATCTAGAAAAATAAAATAAAATTAACAATGGAGACCAATAAGGAAGGATACTAAAAGAAATTCCAATTCTTTTGAGGCTTTAGACGATGAAGAAAATGTAGATCAAAACTTAGAGGACACAGTACAACAATTTCAACATATTAGCAAGGAACCGTCTATTCGATATGATCCTAATTTAAGGAAGAACATTCTCGATGAATCTAAGGAATGTGTCTCATTAGATTTTGAATACTCTCTTGAAGTACCATGCACCATTCAAGAGAAAATAATTGGTAAATAAAATACAATTTTAGAAGTTAATACCTCTGCCATTAATAAGGAAATACCAAAAAATGAGCATGACAAGTTAAAAGCTTATATAATAGAGCTAGGAGAGGATAAATATGTTGAAAAACAAAATTGTGAAATAATATTGAGGAATAGAATAATAAAATCTACTCTTGATATAGACAAGACAAAAAGAGGAAAACCTTCAAATTATCAAGCAAGATCTAGGGAAGCAAGAGCTAACATAGAGAAAGGAACACAAACTAAGTTGGTTGAACTTCTATTTACCAAACAATAAAATAATATTGGTAATATGCAAGAGGGGCCAAAAGCCCCTAATGAGACATGGTTATCATGTCATGGAATATAAGGGGTGCTATTGCCCCCTCAAAACATAGGTGTATTATGGACCTATGTTTAAGTAATAAACCTGATATTCTTTGTATCCAAGAAACTAAAATGACAAAAGAAGTTTCAAAAACTATGAAAGTAGTTTGGGCAAGATGTGAATGGGATGCTATGGATTATGAAGGAGCAGTAGGGGGAATTCTAACTTGTTGGAATCCTTATAGAACCTCTTGTGTAACCATTCATAAAACTAGGTATTGGATAACCTCTTTAGTTACTTTCTACTTTGCAGATATTTGCTTCATCCTTATCAATTTCTATGGACCTACAACCCAGTCAGGTACATTAGAAGTTTGGAGTGGGATTGAAGCCTTTATGAGAAGTAAAGACCAAGTTACCCGATTCATGATCATTGGAGATTTTAATTCCATAACCAAGTTGAACAAAAAAATTTGGGGAATTAAGAAATTGACCCAAAGTATGAAATATTTCTCATATTTTATTCAAAACAACAATATATGGGAAGTTGAGTTTGAAGAAGACAACTATACTTGGACCAACAATAGGAGAGGCCAGAACCTAATAGCAAAACAATTAGATAGATGCATTCTCTCATATAATTGGCTTTATGAAGGAACTTGTGCTAAAATTAATACCTTAACAAGGATTGGTCCAGATCATTGGCCAGTAAGAGTTAAAATGGTGGTAAGTGAATTAAAAAAAAACATATTTTAAATATGAGCAGATGTGGGAAGACCATCCTCAATTTTTTGATATGATAGCTCAAACATAGAATTATTTATATAATGGTGGGTTGTATGCTCTTCCAAACCAAATTAAAGCTATGACATCTAGATTAAAAGAATGGAACAAGAACACCTTTGGAAATATTTTTGAGAAGAAAGAAGAACTAAAATATAAAATTCCAAAATTCTGAAAAAGTGACGTTAATAATACAAGCTCAAAGGAAAGGGAGTTGCTTAGTGAATATCATAATATTTTGAGTAAGGAAGAGAAATTTTGGATATTAAAATCAAGACAGACCTGGTTAAAAGAAGGATATAAGAATACAATTTTTTTTCATAGGATGGCTATAGTACAAAGATCATCTTCTAGAATTAATAGAATTAAATCAATAGAAGGGGTTTGGATTGAAGATCAAAGTGAAATTAGAAAAGAGGTAAAGTCATTTTATCAAAATATTCTAGGTTCAGAGGAGACCGAATTTCTTAATGATAAACTTCTTCAAGATGTTCCTTCAGATATAAAAAATGAAGACAATAGGAAACTTATGGAGCCTATTACTCTAGAAGAAGTTCATTTAGCTCTTTTCTCTTTTAATAAGGATAAATCCCCAGGTCCAGATGGGATCTCTACAAATTTTTACCAACATAGTTAGCATATGGTGAAGGATTATTTATTGGTGTTTGTGTAATAGTATAGGGTAAAACAATACATTCCTTATAAAATAAATGCAACTTATCTTACCCTAATTCCAAAAAATAAGGATGTTGAATTGTTTGATTCTTTTAGACCCATAAGCCTATGTAATATGGCATATAAGATTATTTCCAAAGTTATGGTGAATATATTAAGGCCATTGTTAGACAAAATCATTTTATAAGAGCAAGGATGATTTGTGAAAGGGAGAAAAATTCTAGATGGGATCATAGGATTTCATGAAGTTATACATTCAGTGGCTTCAAGAAAAGAGAAATCTATGATCTTAAAACTTTATATGAAAAAATCCTATGATGGGGTTAAATGGGATTTTATTTTTACAATTTTAGATAAGTTTAGTTTTGGGAAAAAATGGGTTAGATGGATTAAAGCTTGTGTATCTACAGTTTCTTATTTAGTTTTGGTCAATGGGTTAGTGATAAAATCTTTTAAAACCAAGAGAGGCCTTAGACAAGAAGATCCTTTATCTCATTATTTGTTCATTATTATGGTAGAAGTTTTGAGTAGGAACATAAATAAGGCTTACAAATATGGGTTTATTAATGGACTTAAGGTTAGTAATTACATCGATAACATCACCCATAAATATTTTGTAGATGATACAACCCCTTTTGTAAGGGCAAGGATAAATGAGGCCAGAGCTTTGAATAATTTTTTAAAATAGTACGAAAGATCTTCAAGGAAAAAAATTAATAGGACTAAATCCAAAATCAACTTCCTTAACACTCCTAATATCAAAGCAAGAATTTGTAGGTTTCTTCAAATGGAGGAGGCAAATTTACCAACAACTTATCTAGGGATGCCTTTATTTTAGGGGAGAATGAGGATAGATTTATGGAATCCAATTACTAGTAAAGTTCAAAATAAACTTCCAACTTGGAAAGGTAGATGGTTATCGTTAGCAGAAAGAGTGCAGTTAATTAATTCAGTCTTACAAGCCATTCCAACATATTATATGTCATTGTTTTATGTGCTAAAATCAGTTGAAAAAAATTTAATCTTTATTAGGTGATCCTTTTTATGGTCAGGTTTACATGATAAAAGGAAATTTCCTTTGGTGAAATGGAGCAAGTTGTGTGATGACAAACTAGGGGAGGTATTGGTTTAATAGCTCTTACAGATGCAAACTTAGCTCTTAGGGAAAATTTATCTAGAGATTATACAAATAGAGTCAAAGACAATGGGTTAGAATTCTTCTAAGTAAGTATGTTGATCCCAATGACCCAAGTTTAATATTTACTGTATTCTCTCTCCCAAATGGTTCTACTCTTTGGAATGGTTTAAAAAATCTATTTATCTTATGATTAAAGGTTTAATATGGGTGGTGGGAACTAGAGAAAAAATTTATCTTTGGATGGATACTTGGTGTGATAAAAAACCACTCAATTTAGATCCATTTTTGAAACCTCGGATGAGATTACTTCAATACAAATACGGTGATAGGGTTTCAAACATTTTGTACAAGGATTGAGAAGGAAGATACAAATGGAAAGAAAAATTTTTATAAGTATAAAATACATTGATACTAGGAGGCAACTGAGTAGAAATATAGCAACTACGATTATTTCAAGGGGTTCCAAGGATAAATTGATTTAGGATTTGAATAGCTCAGAAGAATACACAACAAGAAGTGGATATAATGTTCAACACAAACATAATAATAATTTCACTAGAATGTGACGAGATATTTGGGATAGCCCAAACATTCCTAAAGTTAAAATGCTTGTTTGGCTAGTACGTCATAGAAGAATTTTATCCTAAGATAACCTTATGAAAAGGGGTTTTCATGGCCCCTCTCAATGTGTCTTATGTAATAAGGAGGAGAGTATTGACCATCTCTTGGAACATTTCTCAATAGTTTGGAATATATGGCAATGGATTCTTAATATGTTTGGCAAATGCATGGTGATGAATATAAAAATTGAATATTGGTTAAAGCAATGGTAGAGCACTTATAAAAGTGATGCTTTTCAGACAATATGGGATATATCGAAAGATATAATACTTTGCACTATATGGCTAGAAAGGAATAAAAGAATATTTAAAGGAAAGGAAAGCAATTTAGAGGTAATGAAAAATAAGATATTTTTAGCCATAGATGAGTCTAAACCAACTCTATCAACTTATCCAATTCCTAATTTGGAAGCAGAGAGTCTTGATAAATGGAGTCAAGTCATTAAATGGAATAATGATGTTCGGTACAAGATAAGCAAAAATAAGGTAAAAAATATAAAGTGGAAACCACCAGATATGGAGTGGGTTAAATTGAATTTTTATGGAGCATCTAAAGGAAATATAGGACCAACATGAGGAGGAGGAATAATTAGAAATAATAGAGGAGATATTTTGTCTCATTATGCTTTCAATAGTGGATTTAAGATAAATAATGAAGTTGAAGCTTGAGCAGATTTAGAAGGGTTAAAAACATGTAAACAAATGAATGGAATAGAGTATGGATGGAAGACGATTCTCTCATAGCAATAAATGCAATTTTGAGGAAAGCAAAGGCTCCATGGAGCATACAAGAGATAATTATGGAAATTCAATATCTTGATAAAGAGTTTGACGAGAATAGGTTTACACATATATTAATGGAAGGAAACAAATGTGCAAATAAGCTAGCCAATAAAGGGGTTTTGATTGAGGATAATAATGTTAAATTCTCCTTTCCATGGTTAGAGGAAGTAGAAAGTTTAGTTGAAGCTGAAAAAAATGTTGATTGCCTAAATCAATTAATGATTAAGTTTTACTTTAATTTTTTCCATTGGTAATATCTATTTTATTTTGTAACAATAATGTGTTTTCATTTAGACTATTTATTATAATTTTTTTGGTTGCACTTGTGTTTTAGGAAGGAAACTAGCAATCTAGATTTGGTAAAGTAGACTATGATAGTGTGATGTTTTGGAAATATTACTCTACTAAGATGCAAGGCATAGATAGTAGAGGTGAATTTTTGGCATTGTGAAGGCTGCTATAGGAAAATGTCAAGAAAGATGCTAAATTATAGAGTAATTGTATTCAAACAAAGATTTGAAAAGATCCAAAAAATGAAAATCAAGAATTCAGAAATTTTATGTAAAATGATGTAGGTTTCTAGCTATAGCATCTCAATTGAGATGAGAAGTGTATCTATTTGTAAACTCTCAAGCTCTAAATAAGAGAGATATAATTTTTCAAGGGTGGGGGACCTGAGTACAACCCCTTATTATCAAGAAAAATAAATAAATTGGCTATATAATATTATGAACAATTTAGTAATTATGTCACCCAGGTGTTGTAGGTGAGTTGGAGAGGAGAGGGCAATCCTCCAAGGGAGGTCCCAAGTTCAAATCTCCACCCTACCAAAAAGCTGAATTGGGTATCCAAAATCCAATTGATAATGTTGGTGTCGTGTTCATGGTCTCTCAAACCAAGGCGGCCCCACAAGGGGTTTTTCGCTTATAAAAAAAAAATTAGTAATTATGTATAATTGATAAGACTAAAACCTATAACTTTTTAAGTTGAAAATTAATTTATTAAATTCATATTATTGTTGATATAATTTATAGCTAAGTATAAAATTTAAATCAAAAAATATAAATTTATTTAAATAGTAAGATTTTTATGAGTTTTAATTTTAATTTTTGGCAAGACATGTTGTATAGCTAATATTTTATTGTTCTATCATAATAAACTATTATATTTTAGGTTTTGTTAATTGTAATTAAGATTATCCTTATCGTTGGTATTTCATCTTGATGACTTAAGTTTGAATCACAGGGAGGGAGGCCTCTTGTTTTTATGCCCTCATGGAGTGTGGCCCCCAATTTTGCCATCCATTATACTTTGCATTACTTTAAAAAAATGACCAACAAATTATCTAGGTGATTAGAATACATAGTATTAGTTTGTTGGGATTCAAATATTAACTACAAAAGACAACAAACTAAAAACTTCAAGCTAGCTACTAGTGTCACAGATACCTATTACATCCCACACAACTTGTAAGAATTATCAAGCATTCCATGCATGCATCTTATGTAATTCTTCTCTTATTAAAGGGTCATCGCTATTGTCATGATCATCTTGGAAATAATTTGATCAACTACTCTTTGAAGATTATATTTTATTCTTGAGATATCTCAATGGAGTGTGATAAATGCCTTCTCCATCCAAGTCATTTTTTTGTCTTGCTCAAACATACAACAATCATTGTGTAAGCATCATTGTGTTTCTAACATGACTTGGTCAAATTGACTAACTCAACCTCCTTGACATGCATTGATAATGGTAGGACTTTCTTATGGAAATTCACCAAAAATAATAGGATAGCCTTTGCTTAGCATTGGTATAGTACCTTATATCTCCCAAGTTTGATTCTTCTTTTGGAAGAGGAACAAGCTTCATTTTTTATTTTGCATCAAGGACTCATACTCAACAAGCGTAACATATTCCTATTTTGAATGGTCCTTAGCCTGGTAAGAGGTGAGAGGATATCCATAATTATAAATATTTAATAGAAGATACTTAGAGGGAGACTTTCAATGGTGCTCCTAAGAAATAATGGACTAAGAATCCTAAAGGAGGGTCCAAACCCACTTGGAGTTTGGACAAACCATGGAATATTGTGGCACATCCTATAGGGAAGCAACATCAGCATCCAAGCCAAGCTCGTCATATATCTCAACATCCACTTAATTACACAAGGCTTAAGAGGATTAAGCTCATTTACTTGAGGATCCTAAAATGAAGATGCTAGAAATGATGTTGTTGGAAGATGAGATAAATCAAAAGACCCAGCTAAATAATCTCCATGAGAAGAAGAAGCTAAAACAACTGGAATTGTCCCAATAAGAATATTTGAGGGAATATCCAAGACCATAAAAGAAACCAATGGAGAATGGTCCTCAACTAAAAGATCAAGGAGAGGACTTGAAGGAGTGGTTGGAAGAACCTCATAAAATATCACATCACACTAATTGAGAACATCTTTCCTCTTTGGATTATAGACTGGATAGGACTTGGAGGAGTCGTAATACCCCACCAAAGCGCATCTATGAATTTTTGGTGCCTTCTTCCAAATTTTTTTGGGGAATATGGGCCAATTTTATGGATCCAAAGATACAAAACTAAGACACATCAAACTTGACTATTATTAATCTCTCAAGAGGATTCATACCCTCAATGACACAAGTTGGAGGCTTGTTTATGATATGTATTACACAAGTCATTGCTTCATCCCAAAGCTTGGGTTTCATCTACTTAGAATATAACATGCATTTAGTCATCTCCATAATAACCTTATTCGTCAACTTAGATACCCCATTCCACTCTAGAGTATAATGGACAATCCTCTAAAATACAATACCATGAAGATTCAATAAATCATAAAAATAATGTCTCACATGTACACCTCATTTAGTTGTTCTCAAGTACTTGATATTCCTCTCAAACTAATCTCCACTAGTGCCTTGAAGTTCTTAAACTTCCAAAAAGCCTCATGTTTAGTATTAATGGTGTATAGCCATACATATGGGAGGAATCTAGGTGTGAAAGTACTTGTTCTTACAGAGATATTATGTACACATGGGTCGATAAATATCATTGTCAATGAGCTCCAAGGATTTTGGAGCACACCTAGTGTAGACATGAAAAATTGACCCACTTTGAGTGGGAAATATTCCTTAGTGCCCTTAAGAGACCCTCACCCCTTGCCAAGTGCAAGGGAAGGCCTCTATCCCTCCATTTTTTAATTTATTTATCTTTTAGAAAAATTGTGCCCCATCTTTACGAGGCACGACATCACACCATCGATATTGTACCCCATCAGGATGGGATGTGACTTTGTTGTTTAACCAAGTTTTTTTAATTTATTTTCTTTTATTATTTATAAAGCCCGCTTAAACCCTAGTTTAAAACTCCTCGCATGTTTTGGCATTGACTGTGAGTTTATTTGTGCCCGCTTTCCTTATTTCGATTGTCTATAAAAAGGAAGGATGTTCTTTCCAAATCATGAGACATGTGAAGTTTAAGTGCAAGTGTGATATGCAAACTTTTATGTGTGATCTATATGCAAAATATTTAGAGTTCATTTCTGATTTACTTTCTCTGCTGCAAGCTAACCCCCAAAGTATGAATTTTGGATTGATCTTCTATTGTGTGGATTGGATTGATTTGTTGTGTGACTTGGTGGATCCGTGGTGTAGCTTGGAGAGATAGAGTGCCTGTCTGAATACTTGGTTCTCTTATACCTACTTCTGTGATGTCCATTAGGGTTTGATTTCTTTATTGTCTGCATTTATTTTATCTTCTACTTTTGCTTCTTATTTTTCTTTATTCTACAATAAAATCACGCCTGGCATTGGTGAGACGCGACTTTGCTTGCCCTAATTAGGGCAAAGTTATTTGCAGAAGTGAAATCATGCCCCATCTAGGCAGGGCATGACTTTCCTACTATGATATCACGATCGCTCTAGTCGAAGCGTAATTTTGGCCTAGGGTACACTGGAGGCAATTTTTAGATTCTGCTTTCATTGTTATATTCCATTCTATCTCTATATCATACTGTTGTATTTTTCTTTCTATTTTCTGTTGTTTTTTTCTTGATTTATGATTAATTCTCCAAAGGTCAATTTTTGCTTTTGTATTACAAGGTCATCTAAAAGGACCTAGGGGGCTTGACTATTGCTAGATCTATCATACAACAACCTATGCAGGCCCCCTAATACTAATTTCATTTTTTAGTGTTTCATAAGTGATCTTGCAGGAACAGGAATATTTGATATCATTGGACAAGAGGCAGAAAAATGCTAAATCAACCGTCGGTCTATATAAGGGCATTATCACTCTTATTGGTTGATAATATAGTTTCATTATTTATTTCTAGGTATCTAAAAGTGAAGAGCATATAGCTTGTATATAGGGATAATTTTTGTGTATTTACTCCTACACAGTTCTATTTAAAGGTTTTCTAAAATAGAACCCTAGGTTAGTGAGCATTCAAAAGAAAGAATTGTTCCAGGATAGCTCTTGTATTTCTGCATTCTATTTCCAATTATATTATTCTATTTTTTGCATTGTCCTTTATCGTTTCTAGCTTAGATCTAGAAAGGCCGAATTTAGGTGATTGCCTAAAACTGAATACATCAAACAATCTTGAATATCCCGAGGACTTGCAGCGAGTCCTAAAACCGTTCCTGGTGAACCCTTTCCATAGCACCAAGTGTAGAGTACAACATACCCCCATGGTTCACCCTACAAAAGGGTTCTCTCCTTGCGGATCCAGCCCTTTTGTTTGGGAATTGTACGCGGTAGGGCAATTTTCCCCCTCTACATATTTGGTGAACCCGATGTGAACACCTCCTTTTTCTTTAAATACTAAACAATATCATTAATTTTATTTGGAAAATCTTTAAGTAATTTAGAATTTTGTTTAATAGTGTTTTCCTATTTTGTTTTTCACTACTTCTAATGGCTCATGTTCTTAAAAGTTAGAGGAAATAATTAGAATATGATTATGTTCCTTTGGAAAATGATAAGATTGATGGGGAAAGCCCTAATATAGATCTAGAAGAGCAAGAATATGTAAATATGGAAACTGAATCTAATTATTATCCCCATGTTGGGCCTAATGGAAGTTTAATGTTTTCATCATTTGATCACATTTGGGAATTCATGAAAGCTCATAAGGAAAAGCTATTGGAATGTGTGGAGCAAGAAGCTCATCTTGAAAAAGAGGATGTTAATCCTTCCCCTCCTAATACATCTCCTTTGCTTCATCATGATATTCCTACATCTTTTCATCAAAGTAATCTTAAGGATCAAATGACTTGTGCCAATACTAATAGCACCAATATTGGAGGGAATATGCAAGTCCCTCTAACTAGTAGTGGCCCAAAAAATTGTTCTCAATTTACTCCTGCATCCTCTAACATCGACACTATTTATTCTATTTTACCAAATATTAATTATTCTCAAAATACCACATACAACCAAGGTATCATAAGTTTAAATCCAACATTAAGGTTTCAACATGCATATGTTCCTCCTTTAGGGAATCCGGGGAACACACATAGCAATCCAAAAATGCAGAATTTAACAAGTGTTGTGAATCAATTGGTTTCAAGAATGGATGTGATTCAAACATCAGGGTTTACATACAACTATAAGGATATGTGTAGTCAGCCATTGGATCCTATTATTGTTGCCAGACCTTATCCTAAGCATTTTTCCATGCCAGTATTGCGGATCTACAAAGGGACTAAAGATACAATAGAACATTTGAGGGGATTAATAATAGCTTGTCGTGATCTTGTTTATGATGATATATTTTTATTGAAAACATTTCCAAAGATTCTTGTTGGAGTGGCATTATAATGGTACTATTGGTTACCTAACTATTCTTTGAAAAGTTTTGAGAAGACCGCAGAGATGTTTGTTCATCAGTTTAGTGCTTATATTGAAAATGAAGTGACCATGAGAGATCTATATGATTTAAAACAAAATAAAGAAGACATTTTTTTGGAATATTTAGCTCGTTGGAGAAGTTTATTTGGACGATTAAGATAGCCTATGTCTCAGAAATATATGCTTGATATATTTATAGGAAATTTACAAGAACGGTTATCTTATGCTATAGAAACTACTACTGTCACATATTTTGACCAAGCAATTGAGTTAGCGATAAAAGTGGAACAAGCCCTCATTAGGATAGGTCATATCAAGGTTAAATAAGATAAGCCAACTAAGTCTCAACCTAATAATAAGCATATATGAGGTAATAGTGGTAGACCTATTAATTGATTCAGTACGTATCAATTTAGGAAATCTCCAATCAATGAGTAATAAAAATCATGCTCAAAAAGCTTCAACAACAAATCAAGATATGGGAATATTTAAGGATCCTTTACCTAAGCATGAATACCAAGCAGCCAATCAGGTGGTTCATCAATATGATTCCCTATGCCATAGCAATATGGTTGGTATGGTTTGGGTAACCACAAGAAAACAAGCTCAGAATCAGCAACATTAGTAAGGATAGACTTTGGTATCTTAGCCCAATACAGTTTCAAAGGAAAATCAAATAAAAGATTTAGCTACAAGGATTCCACCTATAGTATTGAGACCATAGCCAAAGGTTTCATTTGATCTTCAGAAGCATATAGCTAGTACTCCAACAAAGATATCAGTGTTAGAACTATTGTAGACTTCTCCTAATCACAGGAATGCTTTAATGAGATTTTTATAGCAACAATATGTTTTCCCAGATATCCCCCTTGATGCCATAGTTGACACTATAGGTTCTTTTGGGATACATCATGTCTCATTTTTAGATGATTATAAACCTTCCTCAAACTTGCATGAAGATTCATCACTTTACATCATCACACTTATTGGGGATACCCTTGTCAAGCAAGTATTTATTGATAATGGTTCATCCCTAAATTTGTGTACATATCAATTCTTTCAAAAATTTGGATTAAAAGAGGAAAATTTAACAAAAACTGATATCATCATTAAAGCTTTCACAATGAGTCCCAAGAAGCCTGTGGTGTCATATCTCTCCCATTGAAAGTGGGGCCAAGGATATTGGATACCTTGTTTTATATGGTATATTTTCCTGCTTCTTTTAATATTCTTCTTGGACATCCTTGGATTCATGCTATGAAGGTCATCCCTTCTACTCTTCATCGGTGTCTCAATTTTGAGTTTAAGAATCAAGTTATCACCATTCCAAGTGACCCTCAGCCATTTGAATTTTGTTCAAATATAGAGCTAGCCCAAATAAATTCGTATTCTTGTCCCTCTATTTCTTCAACAACTTCCTCATATTCCTCCTCTCAAATTTTTGAGCATTTTTAAAGTTTAAAATTTAGTGAGGAACATAGGACCCATATTTGCTCTTCAGATCATGATAATCAGTTTCTTCAAGAGACTCTTCTGGATCTAGCTAAGCTACCACCTTCACCTAGAACTATGGGCCTACCCCATAAGAAGGGTGAATTTGTACACTTTGGCACATGTGATTTTATATTTGGGGGCATGGCCTCCAAAGAAAAGCTTCATGGTAGCAACCCATCTCTCAATGAGTACTCTTTTACACAATGCTATCTCACTAATGACTATCCTCTTCCTAAGTAGATCATGTTCAGTATGTGATATGCAAGTAAAGGATTGGGACCACAATAGAAGGGTATTCAAGAGCTATTTGATGTTGATATTTGTCCTGGGAGATGTGGTATAGGTTTTATACCTAAAAAAAATGAACCTTTGTCATTTGAGGATGATGACCATCTTATGACTTATGCAGAATATATAGAATATCAAAAGTTGTCGATGGATGATAATAAAAGTATTGATTTTTATTTTCCTTCAAAGGTAATGTTTTATAATATGATTGGTTTTTTCTGTGCTAAAGATAGTGTCGTCTCTGTATTAAGGAATGAATAATATTTGTTTAATTTTTTTTGCTAAGAGAAATGGTTTTTTTAGAAAATGTAATGATTATCGGGCTATGGGCATTAAAAGAAGAGCCTTGGAAGAACTTTCTCATGCTTTTCATCATCAATAAAATGCACTCATTGGGGATATCTTTGATCTAACACCTCATGGCATGTTAATCCATTTTAATAAGATGAATGGTGCATTTAGGTTTTGCATTAATTTTAACTCTTAATGAAAAAAAGCTTTCATGTAGTTGCACTTTCATTGCATTCGCTTGCTTGTTCATAAATGCATGACTTCTTGTTCATGACTATTTACTTATATATACTTTGGGGATATTGCAACAATGGCATGTGATGATACCTAGTTAGGTCATAGCTCACATGCATTGCACTTTTCACTATGACTCTAATGCCTAGCAAGATCCCCCTAGGGATTCTTTCTCTCCTTCATATTTTCTTGTGATTTCTTATCCTCTCCTTTTTGATATCTTCGTAATGTTGTTCAGAAAAATTCCTCATAGTCCTGCTCTGGGACATCACTTGCATAATATTTTATACACATACATATTACACCCCATACGGGATATTTATACATCCTAGCGGGTATTATACTATTCATGATCTTCTATCGAGTCATACTCTCTTTTGACTAAGTAGGCTTAACACCCCATTACAGGATAAGATCCTTGGTCATTTTTAGCAGACCTCGATATACATCCTAGCGGGTAATCAACTCATAGCAGTCAATAAGGGAGCAACCACCTATTGTGGGTCAAAACTCCACACACTTGGTCACATTAAGGCAAGTGATGTCCCCTTAGCGGGTCTAGTAACTTCGCTCATCTGATCCAAAATGTCTGGCTACACTGGTTCATAGCAACCTACGCTAGCCTTATATTTTGGATCATTCACTCTTCTCCTTTTCTGATGGTTGACCTTTGGGCCTCTTTTATTTCTTCTTCTCTTCTTTCTTTCTTCTTCTCCTCTTCCTTTTTATTCTTCTTTATTTTTCTCTTCATTTTCCTTCTTCTTTCTTCTCTTCTTTCTTTCTTCTTCTTCTCTTTCTCTTCTTCCTTCTTCTCTTCCTATTTCATCTTCTTCCTCATTTCCCTATTCTTTCTCTCTTGTTTTCCTTACGGCTTTCTCCTTTTGCTTTTTTCCTTGGTTCTTCTTCTTCTGTTTGCATTTATTTTCACCCTTCATGTAGTGTGCATTAGGATAGTTTGCATACATTCAAAACACTTAAATAAATAAAATAGCATAAACACATAAAAACATGCATTAAATAATTTACACATAAAATAGATAAAATTTGTAGTTATGTATTACTCGTAATACAAAAGAGTACATAGTGTGAGGTTGGTGTACCATAATTTAGGATCGGTACACTCAACCTAGGGATGCACACCATAATCAAAAATTGGTGCATCATCCTAATCCCTAGCCTAGCCTACCCTAGCTTTGAGAGCCAGCTCCCTCTGGCCCTCCATGGGGTGGATGCAACCTCAGTGGTGCCACCGACTTCTAATATGTAGACGGTGCTTGTGATCAATACTACGACCTGCTAGCTGCCTGAAGGAATGAAGGAAGCTCCATACTTTGCTCTAAAGGAATAGCTACGCAGTAAGCTGTCTTGAAAAATATGGCCCTTTGAATGGTCATCTCAAACCTATCACCAGTGCACCGCAACTCTTCCTGAAGGAGTTGCAACGCATCCTTTGCTTGACTACTCCCAATAGTAGTCATCCCCTCAGCCCAAACTAGATACCACTCTCCTTCTAGCTGGGCTACCTCTCCCTATAGCTGAGACACCTTTGCTCATGTAGTTTCCCTCTTCGTTTGTAGTCGGGTCACCTAAGCCTGTAGAGAAGTTAGTTGTGCTTGCAGCTCCTCTATGCCCTAGCTCTGGCTACCCACCATTGTTGATGTCGATGCCTCCCTAGGGTCTTGGGCTCGTGGCTCATATACCTATAAGGAGGTATCCCCTATCCCTCCCTCTTCGATCTCTAATCCAAGTATGGTCTCCTCCACCACTTGGACCCGAACCCATGTTAGCCTCTATATAGACACAATAAAGGCCTAATATGCCCTCTCTATGATCCTAAAAGCTATCACTTGAAATACCTATTGCATTTCCAAGCTCATCACCTGACACATTTGCACTAATATGGGTGATGAGATCCTATGAGGTGCAACCCCTTTGTACCACCGCCTATACCTAACGGTCACCCCTGCATCATCCACCCCTGGGTTGATGTAAGGAGGATCATCATGGTCCTCCTTGGCCCACCTGGTGAAGTTTGACCTACCTTCGACCCCTATGGGATCCTGAGTCTTCCTCTGGTACCAGTAGTCCCTAGGTCTAGGATTCCCTATAAGATCTTGAATTGCCTCAAGACTCGATCAAATCTTAGTACCTCTAGCTCTCACCGCTCTGATCTTAGCCATCTGGCCCTCCTCACCCTTGCTAGCTTTGTCCTATCCTCTGCCTAACCAATTTGAAGTCTCCATGGTTACCATATGAGTTGCACCTCTCACAACTCATCGATCACCCACCTCGTTAGTGGTTGATTCCCTACATAGGCCCTCATAGTCCTCTCCAGGGATCAAGACCATTTGTATGTTGTTGGTTGTTCTGGGTCGGGCAATGATCCTGGCAATGATAACGGTCTTTGTACCACAATGTGTTCCCAGCACCACACCTAGAGCAACATCATACAAACCAGTATTTTACGTAATTTATAGATGATGTACATTGTTCTGTATAAACGAGCCAACACATAAGGACCCCATGCAAAGCGGACTCTCTGCTACTGCATGTCTGCCACTACCCCCACAAGTGCCCATGGCAAGAATAATCTACTAGTATGGCAAGTCAGGAGACCTACCACCACCCCTGTGAGTACCATAGTCAAAGGATATGCGTTGTAGTGGCCAACCAGGTCATCAACTGCTATGGTGCCCTCTCGCACCTAGTGGGTGAAGCCTATAGAAAACTGATGTAGTGTAGTGGCCTTCCCTCGAGCCCTATAAACCTCTCTCCCCCTAATTGGGATCCTTAGGATCCGTCACACGTCCTCCAGTGTGATGGTCATCTCCCCTGTTGATATCTGAAAAGTAGAAGACTTTGAATACCAATGCTCCACTAGGACAGTTAGCATAGCTCTGTCTGTCTCAATCTATGGCATCCTCACCACGTTGTCCAGCCCAACCACCTTTATTCTCTCCCTCTCTACCTAACCCAGTGCATCTAGCTCTGCTAGAGCCTCTACCCACCACTCCCAAGTCTCGATAATACCTAGCTGTATTTAATAAACAAACACAATAATTTAATCAGTTTCATCATATAAATCAAATTAATTAATAACAAAAAGAAAAAATTTCTGATTCAGCATAAAGAATTTTCAAATCGTCTTTTGCACTTTGGGTTCCCTTGTTTCCTTTTGTTTCTTCCTGTCTCTCTCTCCTTTTTTTTCTAAGTTCTTACACAGTCGTGCCCCATTTTTAGGGTGCGCAACTTCGTAAAATCGCGCTCGGATCACAAATTCGTTCCAGGGTCATGGCACGAATTTTACCAATTTTTATGCCAATTTTTCCCAAAAAAATACTAAAATTCCTAATTGCACGAACCAAGAATATATATATATATATAAAGTGAAAGAGGGACATCGATGATTCTTACCTATTCCCAAGCCCTGGCATCGCCCCTCGCAGTCATCGCTCGATGAACTGGAAGCGCCATCATTGTTTCTCCAGAGCCCTTTTTCTTCTCCTCCTTGCAGTAAAAGTGAATTAAGGTTTTACCCCTATTTTCTTTTTAAACCCTTGTTTTGTATTTTCTCTCTCCTCTTCTTTTTTTTTTTTAAAGTGAAAAACCCTTTGTGGAGCCGCCTTGGTCTAAGAGACCACGAACAGGGGGTTCTACACCGTCAAAGTCACCGGGGTCGCACCTGACCCTGCCCGCACCAACATTATCAATTGGATTTTAGATACCCAATTCAGCTTTTTGGTAGGGTGGAGATTTGAACCTAGGACCTACCTTGGAGGATTGCCCTCTCCTCTCCAACTCACCTACAACACTTGGGTAATCCTCTTCTTTTTTTTAATGTCGCATATTTTCTCTTCTTTCTTCTGTATCGAGTTCTTTCGAGTTCTTATGAAATAAAATTTTTTCATAATCACTCGAGGGGTCACCCCGGCCTATATAGGCATTAATGTCCCTAATGCCTCGATTTGCATGTAAATTATAAGATGTCCGGAATGACACCCCTTTTGCACCATTCTTTTCTTCTAACCCATCTACCCAATTTTTGTTTGTAGTTCTTTCTTTTTAGTGTGTGCCTACATCTTTTCTTTGACGCATTTACTAGGCCATAAATGCATCAAAGAGGGGGTAAAATGTAGACAAAAAATTGACCCACTTTGAGTGGGCAATCTTCCTTAGTTCCCTTAAGAAGCCCTCACCCCTTGCCAAGTGCAAGGGAAGGCCTTTGTCCCTCCATTTTTTAATTTATTTGTCTTTTATAAAAATCATGCCCCGTCTTTACAAGACGTGACTTCGCACCATCAATATCGTGCCCCATCAGGTTGGGGCGCGACTTCACTGTTTAACCAAGTTTTTTTAATTTATGTTTTTTTATTATTTTTAAAGCTCACTTAAACCCTAGTTTAAACCTCCTCACGTTTTTTGGTTTCGGCTATGAGTTTATTTGTCTGCTTTCCTTCTACCAATTTCTATAAAAAGGAAGGATGTTCTTACCAAATCAGGAGACATGCAAAGTTCAAGTGCAAGTGTGATATGTAAACTTTTTATGTGCGATCTATATGCGAAATATTTAGATTTCATTTTTATTTACTTTCTCTGCTGCAAGCTAACCCCTAAAGTGCAAATTTTAGATTGATCTTTTATTGCGTGGATTAGATTGATTTGTTGTGTGACTTGGTGGATCCGTGGTGTAGCTTGGAGAGATAGAGTGCCCATTCAGATACTTGGTTCTCTTCTACCTGCTTCTATGACATCCATTAGGGTTTGATTTCTTTATTGTCTACATTTATTTTATCTTCTACTTTTGCTTCTTATTTTTCTTTATTCTGCAGTAAAATCGTGTCTGGCATTGGCGAGACGTGACTTCACTTGCCCTAATTAGGGAAAATTTATTCATAGAAATGAAATCTCACCTCATCCAAGTAGGGCATGACTTTGCTGCTACGATATCACGTCTGCTCTATGTGAGGCACCATTTTTCCCTAGGACACACGAAGGGTAATTTTTAGATTTTGCTTTTATTGTTACATTCCATTCTATCTCTATATCATACTACTGTATTTTTCTTTCTATTTTTTGTTGTTGTCTTTCTGATTTATGATTAAATCTCCAAAGGTCAATTTCTACTTTTGTATTACAAGGTCATCTAAAATGACCTAGGGAGCTTGACTACTACTAGATTTGTCATACAGCTACCTATGCAAGCCCCCTAATACTAATTTTATATTTTAGTGTTCCATAAGTGATCTTGCAGGAACATGAATCTTTGATATCATTGGACAAGAGGCAGAAAAAGGCTAAATCAACCACCAATCTAAATAAGTGAACTATCACTCTTATTGGTTGAGAATATGATTTCATTATTGATTTCTAGGCATCTAAAAGTGAAGAGCATCTAGCTTGTATCTAGGGATAATTTCTATGTATTTACTCCTGTATAATTATGTTTTAAAGGTTTTCTGAAATAGAACCCTAGGTTAGTGAGCATTCAAAAGAAAGAATCATTCCATGATAGCTCTAGTATGCCTGCATTCTGTTTCCAATTACATTATTCTATTTTTTGCATTGTCCTTTATCTTTTCAATCTTAGATCTAAAAAGGCCAAATTTAGGTGATTGCCTGAAACTGAATACATCAAATAATCTTGAATATCTCGAGGACTTGTAGCGAGTCCTAAAACTGTTCCTAGTGAACCCTTCCCCCTAGCATCGAGTGTAGAGTACAACATACCCCCGTGGTTCACCCCACAAAAGGATTCCCTCCTTGCGGATCCAACCATTTTGTTTGGGAATTGTATGCGGTAGGGTATTTTTTTCCCTCTACACCTAGTAATCCCTTTTGGAAAGGACTCTCGATGATGCTTCCCATAAATACACCTCTCACAAACACCACTAGGGGTAATAAGAGGAAGCCTAAAACCAATTAATATTGACTCATGTACCTCAAGGACCCATATCCAAGATGTTTAAATTTATGATACCATAATTGACTAACATCATCTACACATGTCACCATAGCCATAAGGTCTTTCTTTCGAGGAGAAGAAATCAAATTATCCCTAAACTTGTAAATCTGATTTGATTCATCACAATATCCTAAGGCAACTATATAGAAATAATCATCAACATCCTTGATTACCTATCGACCTAGGCAAAACTCTACCTTCTTATTTGTATGGATTATGCAATATATAGACAAGAATTGGACCCCACACTAAGCATGATGTACCTCATTAAATGAAGAAAAAACAACTCTTACCTCACCACATCCAGCCACCCATAAAAATGAATCATCTCTAATGACAACACCTTCTTCACAATATTGTATGTTATATTCATACAATATATGGAAATGCTTGGTCATGTGTTGAGTTACCCCTAAATTCACAATCCAGACCTCAAAATAAGTGGATATTCAATATTCTTAATGAATAACTACATGAGCTTGTGAGGTTTAACAATGATGATCAACTTCATCCTGAGCATAGAATAGATCATCATTGACACTCCTCTTTTGGATGCTTATTTAATCTTCTTAATCTATATTTGACAAATTATTTCCTTGTGTCATTTATTCCTAAAAGTGCAAATAGGCTTCTTGAAGGACTTCTTGATTTCTTTTCTCCTTGCTTTATCTTCTTAGTAGCCTCTATCTTAATCATTTATTTTTCATGAGCTTGAATGGTGAGAGAATGACATGTATTTATCATTAAGCCTAATGGTGATGAAGGTACTTTGACACATCATCAAGTGGGAAAATATGAGCATCTAGACAATGATATCAAAGCATATTAAATACAATAACTATCACATGTCTTAGATATGTTATTAAACACAATATTGAGAATCTCAATGTTCCTTTTTCCATTATCATTGGTCTCCTTCTTCTTGTTAATAATTCCTTTGGTTGTGTACATATCATCTTCCAACTTTATAATCCAATTGATGTACTCATCTATGGTCTCAAAGTTCTTCATGTTCAAGGTAGCAAGCTCTGCTTTCAACCTACTCATTTGTGTGAAGTCAATACAATCACACAAGTTCTAAATCTTCCCAAGAAAAACTTTGGGATCCAAAGTGTTGTTGACATGTGTGTCATACATATTGTCAACATGAACAATAATAATGCCAAGTACCTCATCCTTATTATCCTTTATTAGTTACTTTATCTCATCAAAATTAGTGTCTCAAGGGATCTCTTTCACATATTTGAGCAATTATTTACTTTAAAGAAAGATCCAATATTTATTTTCCAAGTGGTATAATTTGGACCATTCAACAAGGAGATATGTTGATCTATAATTTTCCTATAAAAAAAATAAGCTCTTCCATGCAGTTATGACCATAAACAATATTGTTAATTGAAATATTTAAAAAATGTGTGATTTAAAAAAAGGGACTCAAAACACTTTTTATGAAAAAATTATGGCCCCTAAAATTTTGGCTTTTAAATCACACAAAATGCCTCCAAAACCTTTGAACATTTTGTAAAAACATCTATAGCTTTAGTGAATGGGAGAATACCACATGTACTTGATTGAGTGATTGATGGGGTGCCCATTGTGCATTGATTGGATAAATGCGTAGAAAATATTGTATTGCCATGTTTCATTGTTTTGTGTAAGGGGGTGCCATTGGAAAACTAACTGTGTAGGCCACTAAACAAGGTATTAGTAAACCAATGTGTTTCATATGTCACTTTATAGTGCCTCCTAGATTCTACTATTTTCCATGTCTATTGTTAACTATGCACACATTGGAATAGATGATTTGATAAGTTGGTAAAGTATGATTGGTCAAACCCTATTTTTACTTGAATTTTGAAATCCATTTTACCACATCGATCATTTCCATATCATCATTTGTCATTTCACCTATCGCCATCCCAACAAGTGCCACATCATTAATAGGTATCATATCATCAAGGGTGACATAAACATGTAGTGTTAAATAAAGGGGTGGCATTATCATGAGCTATTTATATGGGATGAAATCATCATGTACCAAATCACATGTGGTGACATCATCCTACATCATGTCATGGAAGGGGTGATATCATAAAGAAACTCATTCAAAAATTGGGCAAGGGATTTGAACCTTAGAGCTTCTAGGTCCCAAGGAGTAGATTCCTTCCCTCTAGCCATAGCACTTTGGGTTCTCATGCAAACAATAAACAATAATGTGCTTTCCTTAAGGAATCACCTTAGCCCATTCATAGAGGGTGCCTTCCTCGGTACATGAAACCACTTCACAAGTCCTCTAGTGTCTTTCTTACCATATGCACCTCAAAACACTTGTGTTTCATTTATGCCACAAATTTTCTCTTTTAGAATATTCATTGGAATATTCTATATTTTAAAATTTAAATTTTTGAAAATGTAGGGAGAATAAAAAGTATTTTTACATAATGAAATGGGCACTTTAAGGTGAACCAATGAAAAGTGTTCAACTAGGATCCCCCCCTAAAATTTTGTAAAGAATCCAAAAACACATATATTTCATATGTACCTATCATGATTTCCTTACATGACCTTTCTTAGCCACAACCAATAAATCCATTCTCTCTTTCCAATGTAGTAGAAAAGTTGTGAAAGCATTTTAGCAACTTTTTCAAGTGGATCAAAGGTCTTTATGATGCACAAAAATCTATCCATGACTTCTCTAGAATATGAGGCTACCAAAAATTATTTAACCCTTCTTTCATTCCTTGAAAAAAATATAGATTTGTTGGAGAATATTACATTATTTGGTACATGCCAATGTATCACCTTGGTACATTATTGTAAATATTATATTAGGGTTGTGTCTTAGATTAGTGAGTAAGTTAATATTTTATGTAATGTAATAATATGCAGGAAATGGAATATCAAAAAGGGTTTATGAGAGTGATGGAGGAGCGGAAGGAGGGCGATGGAGGAGCGGAAGGAGGGGCATTGGCGGTTGGTGGGAACCTCGAACTAGCGGAGGGCGAGGATCCAGAGGTAGGATCTACTATAGTAGGAAGGAGACAGGGGGGTCAGGATCCCCTATCCGCATAGTTTGAAAAAGCAAGAGGGATCGACCCTCCTGACAAATTCCTAGAAAAAGGGCCCCAACTGGGGTCGGGGGACCCTAGGAAGGGCTTGTCCTTCTTGGAAATGCTAAGAGGCAAAAGGAAGGAAGGGACGGGTGACTTACCTCCTCTAATACCAAACAACAACAGGATAAAGGCCTCGACTGAAACCATGGAAAGATTTCTGGCTATGGAATCATTCTCCTTAGTTGGCAAGTTCCTGGGTGGGAGACCAGATATTGAAACCATACGTTCCTGGGCTTTGACCAAATGGAAAACGATAGGAAATCTAGATATTGTGGCTTTATCGAGGGGATTTTTCATGTTAATATTCAATAACAAAGTCGATGCAGATCGAATACTGATGGGAGGACCCTAGTTTTTAGGAAAACGTAGCCTGTTCCTCAGACAATGGGGGGAGGACTTCGATCCAGACAAGCAAAACATCAATATAGCACCTATTTGGGTTCGCCTACCAAAGCTACCAACATAGTTCTTTAATGAGTACTGGCTTAATGGCATAGCCAAAACCATAGGAGAGTTGGTGGCCATAGATCACCCGACCAGGGCAAGGACGAGAATGATGCATGCCAGGATCTACGTGAATTCCAACCTAGACTCTGAACTTTCGACCCAGGTGGAGCTAGAATATGGAGACTATCTAAGGGTGCAACCGGTGGAGTACGAGAACAAGCCGGCTTTTTGCAGCGAATGTAAAACTCAGGGTCATCTCAGGAACCAATGCTCGATTTCATCAACCAAAAAGGAAGCCACGAACATACCCCAATATAGCAAGACAAATGGGAGAGGGATCCCTACAAACCAAGGATCTCGACAAGCCTTTGCAGGATATAGGCCAATCAGGCCCAACCAGGACAATCGGGGCAATGCAGGCCAACCCCAGTTTTAGGAGAAAGGAAAACAATGGTGCAAGGAGGTCAAGGACCTTCAGGTATGTAACAAGGATCCTACCTTTAATAAATTCGAAGTCTTAGCCAACATTGATGCCGAAAAAGAAATGGGTGAGAAGGAAAATCCCCAAATAGAGTTTCCTGAAACCCTAGAGTCCCCTACCAAATCTGGCCCATCTATGATTGACCCAAAAAATCCCAAAACATCCTCTCACGGGAAGAAGCAGGACCCGGGGTACTTCAGCCAAAATCTAGAAGGAATGGAGTCAATATTTGAGGTGGTTGAATCAGTGGGTATCAAAAGAGCTTCCAGTCCAGTTCTGCAACAACTTTTCCCCTATCAAGGGAGCCCTAACCTTACAAAATCCTCAATGAGAAATCCTTAGACCAAGGATCTTAAATTTTAGGAGCTCAGCCAAAGTAAAGAGGATATCAAAAATGGTGATGACACCTTTCAGAACGAGGAGAGGGATCCCATGCCTCCTCACTTTAGTCCAAAAAAAACCAGAAGTACAACCAAGTCTCCTATCGATTATGGAAGCGAGAAAAAGAGAGGGCGGATGACCACTGCAGAACATTATAGACTTAGGATCAATAATGAAATTGCTAATGGCAAACAAAAAACACTTCTACAACAAGCTATTCCAAGTCAGGACGATAGCAATACAAACAAACCCCCTTTGGTCCAAGGAAATGGGAGAGGAAAAAATAACAAACCGTCTAAATGAAGGTTCTCTCATGGAATGTGAGAGGCCTAAATGGCCTACCGAAGCAAAGGGTAGTGAAATCAATAAGGAAAGAATTCAATCCTACAATAATTTTTCTTCAAGAAACAAAAATAGACAAAATACAATCAGCATCCATAGCTAAAAATATTTGGAAACAAGGGGAAGTTGCTTTTCAACAGGCAATGGGAGCGTCTGGCAGAATAATGATCTTATGGGATCCAAACAAATTAGAAGGTATTGTGCTACAGGCGGATGATAGAGTGCTCAGTGTCCTATTCCATGATACCGATCAAAACAAATCTTGGATTATGTCAAATGTGTATGCCCCAACTTCTATCCAGGGACGATCAGAGTTATGGGAACATCTAGGCCACTTAAATCAAGCCTTCAACAACATTCCTTGGGTGATTGTTGGTGACTTTAACACCCCCTTATACCCGTATTACAAAAAAGGAGGATCTGGACTTCCATCAAAAAGCATGGAAGACTTTAATAACTTCATAAACATAAATGAATTGATGGATGTCAAACTAAAAGGAGCCAAATTTACTTGGACCAACCGAAGAATAGGGAGGCAGCTAATTCAAGAAATATTGGACAAATTTTTTCTATCTAAGGAAGCCATCACAATGTTTGGTGATTCTATACTTCAGGCTCTTCCCAAAAGTGCCTTAGACCATAGCCCTCTTTTTTTTGAGGTCATTCAAGCCAACCCTTTCAAAAAACCATTCCGGTTCCAATCAATGTGGGTTAAACATGATGACCTGAGGGAACAAATCAAAGAATGGTGGCTGCAACCTTGTCAGGGAAGTTCCTCATTCAAATTAGCTCAGAAGCTAAGGATGGTTAAAGATAAACTCAGAATCTAGAACAGAGAAGTATTTGGCAATATTTTTGAAAATAAGAAAACAGTTGGAGAGAAACTACAAATGATTGAAAGCAGAATCCAGAATGGCAACTATGATGAGGCAACAATATTAGAAGAGAGGGATACCCTCAGTGAGTTTCACAATATCCTTGCTTGTGAGGAAATCTATTGGAGACAAAAATCTAGAGCTTTGTGGTTAAAGGAGGGAGACTCAAACTCAAAATTTTTTCATGTGTCCACCCTAAGAAACAGGAGCAATAACAAAATCAACAATCTTATGAAGGCGGATGGATCCTCAACTCAGAACATCCAGGAAATCAGAGAAGAGGCAGTTGATTACTTCAAAACCCTGTTGGGTGAAGAAACTATCTGTCAGGTTGAGGTAAAATATTCTCTTCTCCAGTTCATACCTCAACTCATTGATGAGTCCACAAATGATTCTCTCTTAGCGGCTTTCACTGATGAGGAAGTTAAAGAAGCCTTGTTCAGTATGGAACCGGATAAGGCACCTGGACCTGATGGGTTTCCACCCCGGTTATTTCAGGCTTACTGGGACATTGTGGGTGCAGATGTCATGGCTGCCATTAGGGAATTTCAAACCTCAACACATATTCCTAGGGGATTCAATTCCACATTTATAGTGCTGATTCTGAAATTCCAAAACCCAAGGACAATGGTTGATTTCAGGTCGGTCAGTTTGTGTAACGTATCCTACAAAATCCTCACCAAGGTGTTAGCCAACAGGTTAAAAGTAATTTTACTGGGTATTATTGACCAGAGTCAGGGGAGCTCGGTTCAAGGAAGATCAATTTTAGATGGTGTTATTACGGTCCATGAGGCCCTCCATACTGCAGCTCAGACAAAGAAAGCAACCATGGCTCTAAAATTAGACATGAACAAAGCCTTCGATAGGATTAATTGGGAGTTCCTGGATGCAATATTACTAAAATTTGGATTTCATCCTCAATGGG
This sequence comes from Wollemia nobilis, assembly GCA_028583015.1. Classification (NCBI taxonomy): domain Eukaryota; kingdom Viridiplantae; phylum Streptophyta; class Pinopsida; order Araucariales; family Araucariaceae; genus Wollemia; species Wollemia nobilis. The sequence continues at coordinate 2,540,914 of JAQPPZ010017206.1, read as the reverse complement.
TTAGACTAATCAAAGGATGCATTACGAAGCCTTGGTTTTCGGTCTTGGTGAATGGGTCAATGGTAGGTTACTTTCAAAGCAAAAGAGGATTAAGGCAAGGAGACCCTATTAGCCCTATGCTTTTCATCATTGTGGTAGAAGCTTTAGGTAGGACAATCAGGGCCGCCTCTATTGTAGGACTCATTTTAGGCATCCAAGCGACCTCCTCTACCAATCCCGTCACTCACCAACAATTTATGGATGACACATTGCTGCTAACCCTGGCTTCAGTGGTGGAGGCTAAAAGGATCAAACACATTCTTAAGATGTATGAAGAAGCTGCTGGCCAGAAGGTGAATTTCAACAAAAGCAAGCTCTATTTCCTCAATACCCCTGCTCCCAGACAAACCAGCATTGCAAGGATTTTGGAATGTCACACTGCATCCCTCCCAACCTCCTATCTAGGCATGCCCTTATTCTCAAGAACCCCAGAAGGAGCAATGTGGAATAACGTTCTGGAGAGGATCCAAAAAAAGTTGGCGGGATGGAAAGGCCATCTCCTATCCCAGGCAGGGAAAGTGACGCTCACCATGGCTTCCCTGCAGAGCATTCCTATTTACTTTTTATCCATGTTCAAAGCCCCAAGCAAAGTGTATCAAAAAATCAAACAATTCCAAAAAAATTTCTTTGGTCTGGGATGGAAGAGAAAAAAAGGATCCACTTGGTTGGGTGGAGCAAAGTCTGCAAACCTAGAACTAATGGAGGATTAAATCTAAGGAAAGTCTCTCTCCTAAATACGATGCTTTTAGCTAAACAAGCTTGGCGACTGCTATCTAATGTTGAAAATGAGTGGACAACCATAGTCAAGAGGAAATACCTCCAGGGAGCAGACTTCCTTAATGAAAATTTGGTAAGCAGGGGATCCGCCTTCTGGAAAGCAATCCTCACTAGCAGAGAGTTGGTTAAGAATGGGATCAAATGGATATTAGGTAATGGCTAAAAAATAAACTTTTGGGAAGATAGGTGGGCCAGATCTGAGGCTCTTTCAAGCAACCCTCACTTGGCTAGGCTCAAATATCACATGGAACGTTCCATAGGGCTTCAGGTGGTAGATTACATAAGGCAGGACAGGAACTTCCCAAAATGGTAGACTATCAGGGTCCAGGGTTTGTCGACCGAGTGCGGAGAGCTTCAAAATATTCTACATCAGTAGCTCATACCCACAGGGAATACTGAAGACCATATAGTGTGGGAAAAAACAGAAAGTGGAGAATTTTCAGTCAAAATCGCCTACAACTTACTTCTCAATCACGAAGACAACTAGTTTCAACCTCATCTGGTCTGGATAAAGGGCCTCATCCCCAAAATATATTTCTTCTCATGGCTGGTTATTCAAGAAAGGATCCTTACCATTGACCAAATGCTAACTAAAGGAATGATTATTGCTAACCGCTGCTTCATGTGCAGGGCAGGATGGGAATCAGTTCAACACCTTTTTTTAGAATGCTCGGTGACCACCTCGATCCTAGATGGGATTTTCCAAGCATTTAGAATCTCTTGGGCTAAACCGGCCTCAATCCCTGAAGTCTTCCAACAATGGCCCTTCCCCTTTGTTAATCCAAAATTGAGGTTCCTTTGGAAGATAAGTTGGCACCACTTCCTTTGGCAAATTTGGTTAGAGAGGAACCATAGAGCCTTTAATGAGTCCAAGCATAATTCTCAAACCATCCTCAACCGAATCCTCACCTTTGCAAAAGAAAATACCAACATCTTTCCTTCAGATGATAGAGGAACCCTTCCTTCATAAAAACAATTAGCCCTGTCCCTAGGCATCCCATTGGAGGATAATTCCTCGGTACCAAAACCTAACCCTAGAGCTGGAATCATTTGGGAGCCTCCCCCTACAGGCTGGTCCAAGCTCAATTTTTATGGCACGGCGAAGGATAACCCGGGGTGGGCGGGTGCTGGAGGAGTAATCAAAGATCATCAAGGAAACATGATCTTGGCCTTTGTTGAACCATTAGGATCTAGAACTAACAACGAGGCTGAGGCTAGAGCGCTGTGGAGGGGCCTAATGCTGGCTCGAGAGATCCAAGGCAACCTGGTGGTGGAAGGAGACTCAAAAATAATTATCAACCTTTTAACTAATGGCAAAAAACCACCCTGGAGGATTGAAGCCATTATCCATGAGGCAAGGACCCTTTTCGAGGCCAGACAAGGAAAGAGGGCCCGCCACGTCTTTCGTGAGGCCAACAGATCAATGGATAAATTGGAAAATGTAGGGGTCGAGGCCAACAGATTGACTACGTGGACACGTGATGTGCCTCATGAAATTGATCTCACCCTTCACAATGATAGACAACCTATGCTCTAAGGGTGATGGTAGAAAATTTGCCAATATCCACGTAGCCCATGTGCATCATGAGGCCATGTTACAAAAACATCCTAATCAGATGGAGTTGATTCCTAGGTCAATGTTCTCAAATACCTCGAAAAGGATTTATGGGGAAATCCGCAAGGGTAGGACTTCAAGGTACGGAAATGTAAACATCCCAACCCACACCACCAACCTCCTCTGGGGACTCAACGCCAAAATATTCAACATTATTGGCCACATCTATGGCGATAAGGCGGGGGTCATTGCTGCGCAGATTCCGATGGCGGCAATTTCAAATTTTGGTAAGCATCTCAAGAAGACAAAGAATCATTGCAATGAGAGGCGGACTACGAGGAAACGAATGTTGTTGACTGATAGGGCCACCTGGCGTGAAGCCCAAATGGAGGACGTTGGTTGGACCGGGTCCATGCAAAGTACAAAGGTCGATGAAGGCACAATAAAAATGGTGATAATGGTATTTAGTGAGGATCCAAATCATAATGACACGGAGGTAGTTGGGAGGTGGATAAGGCTGACAGATCATGCGTGGAAGCAGAAGACACAGGTGGAGGATTACGATCGGTCCTTTCCAATGCATGGTAATCTCCCTAAGGACAGTGTTGATCTACGGATAATCAAAGGCAGCCAGAATCACACGCTGGAACCCAAGGACAACTGGCACAAATCCAAGGTGGCAAAGGGGGGATGGATCCCTGAAGATGGCACACCAATTAAGGAAAACCCCATATCTCACCACCATGGTTTTAAACCCTATTCCTTCCCCAGCAGTAGCAAAAGAGGAAATCGATAGTGTGTTAACCTGAGAAAGTCTGAACGAATCATAAGGAAGAAGACTGCAAGAGGAAATATGACTTACATTGAGCCGAGCATGGTCATCATGGAACCCGTGGCTCAGGCCATCCTCACTGAGCGATGTTTTACCCAATTTTTTGACCTGTTCTCGAGGGTGGAGGAAGATATCACCCAGGCGGTGATGGACACTTGGGAGGATGACAAAGTGGAGATACGAGGAAGAGAGTTCATCATTGATGTGAACATGCTGGCTGTGGTAACTGGTCAGATGGTGAAAGGTCGCTCCATCCATCGCCAAAAACATCACTGGGAGGTGGAATTGAAGGAATTTCGTGACAACCCAAAAATTTTCAAGGAAGCCAAGAATGGGCTCACCAGAATGGATTTGCCCACTCCATGGAATGGGGTCATGAAAAACATGATGGAGTTTATCATAGCTGAGGATCCCAATAAGACTTTGCTGAGCTTTCACTATGCATTCATAAACTTCTTTCGGGATGTCAACCCGATAAGTATTCCTCAGTTTCGATGAACTCGATGAACTACACCATCAATGCCTATCATAGCAAGAGAGGGTCTACCATGCCGATGCACCAAGGATTGTTCAAAGTAATATATAAGTGGGTGTTGGCCACGACACCCAATCCCGAACCTCAAGTCATCGAGGAGATACCACCCAGTCATCAGCCAGATAGCTCGGGGGCAAGAGCTAGCCCAAGCACCAGCAAACCTTCATCTGTGTCTCCGACGAAGAAAAGAGTGGGGGAGCCCATAACCAGAGGGGGCATGGCTAAGAAAAAACTAAGGATTGAGGAACCCCCAATGAGATCCTCATTGAGACTCAAGAACAAACAAATCCAAGGTAGCTCCAAAACCAGTGCTAGCGACCTGGACGAGGAGGGACCTACAATCATGGTTCTCAAAAGGTTCATTTTGAAATCTTATGCGGCCATCATCCACAAAATGCAGGAGCACTATGACACTATGACTCAGGTGATCTTCAATGAAGGATACATGCCGAAATTTGAGGCCAAGGTCGATGATGAGGAAGAAGAGGATGAAAAGGAAGAGGAGCTCGAGGAAGATGTCGAAGATGAGGCATGAGGTTCACCGGGTCCTGGGGGTATCATTTTTGGTTGATGTTTTTTAGAGGAAGTAATCCTCTTTGGGCTGTGGTTCCCTTTTCCTTTTGTAATGTTGATCAGTGTGGCTTGCCCATCTTGGTTGGTCCTGTTTTGTTTTTGGTTTTTGTATACGTCGCCTGCCCGGCTAGGACTGCTAGGAAGTTTAGTAGTTGTAGAGGATAGATGTTCCTCAGGATAACTAGGATCCGTAGCTTCAGCTGAAGGCTATCTTTTGTAAAAGGTTTTGGGTCAACCTGTAAAACCCGGTAATTAATGAAGAAATTTACTTACCAAAAAAATATATATATGCAGGAAATGCACAAGTGTCATGTTTATATGAGTGCAATTTTTGAGAGTGTAAATGTGCACAAGTTTCCAATATGTATGTGTGCACATGTGTCCTTAGATTAGGAAGATTCAAGTACAAGTGTGCATGTGTATGCAAGTGTCAAATAGAAAAGCCAAGAGTCATAAGGCTTAGCATATGGAAAGGAAGAGTCATAGTAACCAAAGAGTCATTCTACAATGGCTTTATATTAGTCCATAGAAGACATGGTCCATATTTTATACATTGCCTACATAGCCTACAGAGTCCACATTGTATCTACAGTGCCATATCTATGAGAGATTTGTAACAAAAAGAGAAGTAGTACAAGTTTGCATACATTTGAGCAATTGTAAGTGGTGTTATATTGTATATTTCAGGCTTTACATTGATATTGAAGTATATAATTTAATGTTATTTGGTATCTTGTTAAAGCCTTGATATTACATATTAGTTGTCTCATATCTCTATTACAAATTATTATTGAATCCATTATATTGCAACTTTATTATATTTGATCTTGTGATTACTTTTATGTGGTAATTTCATATTAAGTATAAGACTTAAAAAACCATCAAGATTGTCCTCGCATATTTGTTGCATCTAGACAAAGAAATCCAAAGAATAAAGAGAAATGGATTTTTCTTAAAAATCAATAAAGAAAATTAATATTTTCGAATAACATCGGAGATTTCAATCCAGGTTTTAGGGCATCCATCTAGTCAAACAAGAAAATCAAATAACAAATTGAATATCAAGAGAGGTAAGAGGAATATATCAATAAATAGTTTCTTGAAAAAATCTATTGTGAACCAGTGAGATCCTTATGATTGAAGTCTACCTACAGTTTTGACAAGAACCCCTAGAAAATTTGGCTTCTTTTAATTACTTCCAATCAACACTATCCCTTGGAATAACCATAGAAGAAAAATTGTTAAATACAAACAATCGAGTAATTGAGATTCACACATGCTCTAATACCATGTTGGACCTCACAATACTTTCAAAAACAAATGGAATCAACACATTACCCATATAAGCAGAAATAACTCAAAGAAAGAATATTCATGAAATGAGTTGGATGTCCATAGGCATCAATATATATCACTTAAGAAAATATAATTACACTCCAACCAATTAAGAAATTGTTTGGAGGAAGAGATATAAATACCCTATTACAAACTACCTTTAGGTCAAGATTAAAGAACTGACCTTTAGGTTCAATATTAAAATATCACAACAAATTCACCTTTACAAGGATTACAAGGGCCCAATATATTTTACAAAGAATATAATAAGAAGGTTGTAATCTCAAGTGAAGCTTAATGTCAAATATTTCAACATGTTATCATTTAAGCAATGGTATTAAAAATATTTCCTAAAATTATCAAAAAATGCATAAAAATATGGTATAACATGGAATAAGCTTTAGTCTTCGAGTGGATGGACCTTGGTCAAAATAGCCTATTGCAACATAAATTTCAACCCAGACTATGGACAAGAATAAAAAAATTCAATTAATATTTAAAAAATAGCAAATAAAGTTTCACTAAATGGTTTATAATTATCAATGTTTAGCTCAATCATGCCACTCTTAATTCTTTGTAGAGGCTAGGTATGCAAAAGCACTAATGGTATGACATGACTGGAGTTGACTACACTATCTCTCTTATCTAAGCCTCTAATTTTATTTAGTAACTTGAACCATAATTTTATGAATTGAAAAGAGGTCTATATAATTTTGGCTAAATACTAATGACATAATTGAACAATATTTTTGGCACATAAAATAGAGAAACAAAATTTAATGTGCATGATTCTGGCCATTGACATGTCTAAAAAATAGGTCTGGAACAAGTTTTTTTGGTAAAGAGCTAAAGATGACCTAACTCTACAAAATACTATAAAACATTATGTACATGGATGTGGGACTAATAGTGATCATAAGAATATTCTGGAGCTTTAGCTCACAATCCTAACTATTATCTATTTACAAATAGAAATGTAAATAATGTCATTTGTATATGTAATTTACAATCATAGTTGGTGTTATAAACTATATGTATGAGAGAACATAATAGATTTGAGTTGAGATGTTTATACTATTAGCTATCGTATTCAATAGAAAATTTGGCATATTGTTAGGCCATTAAGCAAAATATAGTGATCATAGAAAATTAGGTTTTTTACATAAGAGTAGAAAAATATATCCAATCCTAGGGATATATTAGTTACTCATCACATAATAATATGCTACATCCCATAAAGACAACTTAGTGGAAAAGCTCATAGAACCTAATAAGACATGGTTATATTATGTATAAAACGATAAATATCTGAATAATTAGAGCCATATGATGAATTTTGTATCTTTAATTATTAAAATTAAAATATAAATATTTGATCTTTTAACTTAGGATAAGGGTTCAAATTATAATACCACATGATACAAAAAGTGATTGATCAAAATTCATAGAAGATTGACTAGGAGGACCTATTGAGTCATTGTTCTTTGCCTAATTTTTTTAATTAGTTGGGTGAAAGGAGTTTTGAAAGGACCTCCAAACCTTATAATAAAAACAAGCTAATCTCCAACCACTAGGAGACTGAGGACACTTCAAACATTAAAGCCAACCGGCCCTTGGACACAACTACCTACATCCAAACCAACATATACTAGTCGAAAAAACCCAAACACATAATCCAAACAGAGATAAAATTTGGGTACGCAAGCCCGCATGGATAAAAAATGACAAAAAAATTGTCACATAGGTCCAACCAAAACATTCAAAAAACATCCAATGGGGAGGATTCTAGCCACCCACCATAAGTATTCTAACTCAAGTTTGACCTTTGCCTGAATTTATTATCCAACGATCTAAGGTCATATTGGAAATTACCTATCCAATTGTGAATATCTTATCATATAAGACTTTTATTAGCCAGGAAGTCCACATCTTTGTTACCTTCCCTAAATCGGTGCTTGAATTGGACTTCTAAATTTTGAATCATTTTCCTAGATTCAACTATAAAATTTGCAATAGTCTAGGAGGGATTTTGGTTTCCATTAATCATGTTGTAGCATTGAGTGAGTATCCTTCTATGATTAGTTTCCTGCAATTCACCTAGTTCTATTTGGAAACACCCTGAAATAATGCTTGAGCTTCAACAAAATGGCTAGTTTGGCAACCCAAGTTTTCATCAAAGGCAAGAATGATTTTTCCCTTGAAGTTTCTAAACAAACCCTTTGCACCCAATGGACCTGGGTTCCCTTTAGAAACTCCGTCAAAGTTGAATTTTAGACAACCCAATGGAGGGCGTTCCCAAATCATGCTATCCCTATCCCTGAACACTATATTCTGAGGCTGAGGTGAAAAACTCAACTATCTCTCCAAATCGATCTCCCCTTCACAAGTTATCGAATCCAATTTTAAAGCTTTCACATTTTCCATTGTATCTACAATGGCCCTTAAGGAGACCGATGAATTAGGATGGAAAATATTTTTAAATGTGTAGGCATTCCTTTCCTTCCACACTCGTCACCAAATATGGGGTAACCCAAATTTCCAAAACTAGCATAGGTGGGAAGAGGAGAAGGGGGGACCCATTGAACAACTAGGTCCTCCAGTGAGTTGGGAAGAACCCAAGCAACACCCAGCTCCAAAAAGAATTGATAGAAGACTTCAAGGGTATAGGCACAATAGAAAAATAAGTGGAAAGGTGATTCAAAAGCCCTATCGCACAGGAAGCAACTATTAGGGAAAATCTTTCTTTGTTTTTGAAGATTATCAAGAGTAAGGCATTTTTCTTGAATTTACAACTAGAATAACGCATTGAATTTAGGCATCAAGCCTTTAATCCAGACTTGATTCATTGGGAACCAAGGATTTGAATCATAGTCCAAGCATCCATAAGCAGACTTAACTAAAAACTAGCCATCTTTCTCAGGATCCCAAACTAGCCTATCATGAAGACCAATACCCGGGGTTAAGAACCATTTTATGGAGTTTTTTAAATTTATAAAAGCAAGTTTCTCTGAGAAGTCAAAGGACTCCCATTGAATATGACCATTGAATAATTCTAAAAATTTAGAAACTTTGGGACCAAAGAACCTATTTGTGATTGGCTTCATACATGCGAAGGTTGGGCAATCTTCAAGAGGGGATGGCGACGCCTAATAATGTTCCTAAAAATCAATGGAATAACCATCCCCACTACCCAAAAAAGGCCTTTATGCACATCCGTCTGACTACCAACTATGTTGGGCCAAAAAGCAAACCCCATCGAGAGAGCTTGGGATTTCAAGAAATTATTGCCACCGCTAAGATACTTAGCCTTCACAATCTTAACCCAGCTAACATTATCATCTTGAACTAATTTCCAATATTATTTTGCAATCAAGGCTCTTTTCAAAATTCTCAACATTCTCAAACCTAATCCTTCTTCTTCTCTCCTATTGTAGACTTGATCCCATGCCACCAGGTGGAATCTCTTCTTCTCTTCAGCCCTTGACCATGAGAAGGATCGCTGGATTTGCTCTAACTTATCAATAACTTTCCTCGAAATCTTGAACAAGGAGAGGAAGTACATCATGATGCTTTGTAAAGTTTCTTTGACCAATAAAATCTTCCTCGCTTGACTTAAAATGGCACCTTTCCACCCCGCTAACTTCTTCTAAACTCTTTCAACTACTGAATCCCACAACGATGGTTTCGATGCACCTTTGAACAGTGGCATCCCAAGGTAAACCGAGGGAAGGGAACCAATGTTGCACCCCAGAATATCTAATATCTTCCTCTACCTATCAATCGAGGTGTGAAAAAAAAGTAAGCTTTTTTTGAAATTCACCTTCTGACCTGCCGCATTCTCAAAATCCATGAAAATTGATTTAACCACTTTAGCCTGAAGAATCGATGCCACGAAGGAAAGAACAGTGTCATCAATGAATTAGTGATGGAATATGGGATCTATCGATTGGTTTGGCTTCAAATATTGAATAACATTATTAGCTTTTATAGACCTACCCAACCGTAATAATAAAAAGGTAGGGCGATAAAAGGTCTCCCTGACACAAACCTCTATTGCTATGAAAGTAGCCCATCGGAGATCCATTAATAATTATTGAAAGCATGTCTAAATATATACAAGATTTAATCAGTATCAACTAGCTTTAGGCAAAGCCAAACCTGTCAAGGACCCTAAGAAGAAAATTCTAAGCCACTTTGCCATATGCCTTGTTCATGTCCAACTTGAGAAGAGTCTTGGACCTTCCACTTTTATCAATAGAGTGGATGATCTCATGAACAACAATAAAACCATCCAAAATCTTCTGCTAGGGCATGAAACCACTCTATAGAGCATCAATGATTGAATGGAGAAAAATTTTAAGTCTATTGGTCATGGATTTAGTCAGAATTTTGAACATCGTATTGCATAGGCCAATCTGCCTAAAATATGTAAATCCTTTGGCACCCAATAATTTAGGCAGTAAAACCAAAAATGTGGAATTTACATCGATCGGGATAAAATTATATATTTGGACCTCTTTGATTGCATTACAAATATCAAGATCCAAAATATGCCAAAACCTCTAAAAAGGATAGGCGGGAAACCATCTAGACCTATAGCCTTAAGACTCCCATTGACAATATCATATTTTTTATCTTGTCATCATTGAAAGGATCATACATAATCTTGTTCATAACTTCAGAGACCAGCGCTAGGATGTTACAGAGAAGATGATTTTCAGCTTGCAAGTTTTTGGGAATCGAGGAGCATAACAAGTCTTTGAAGAACTCCACAACACTTTCCCTAATTTTGTTAATTTCCTTAGTAACATCACCATCCGTCTTTCTGATTTCCTTTATTTTGTTGTGATTCCTATGCTTCAATGCAGACGTATGAAAAAAATTGTGTTTCAGTCTCCTTTGAGTCATAAATTCCTTGATTTGCCACATAATATCTTCTTCATCCAAGACATTGTGCAAATCCACAAGCAATCTACTTTCTTTAGATCTCACTACCTCCACTACCTTCGACCTAGATAAAATGGCTTCCACTTATTTGAGCTACTCAATGAGTTCATTTTTCCTTAACAAAAAAATAAATTTATTCCATTCCTTCAACTTTGCCTTAATATACCTCAACTTCGATGCAACTTGAGTAATAGGGTGGCCCAAAAATCCCTTAGCCCACCATTCCTTGATCTTACCTTCCAGGTCTGGGTGAGGGAGCCACATGGCCTCGAATCTGAAGGGCCTAGGAAAAATGGATAATTTTTAACTTGCTCCAGCACCAGAGGATTATGTTCGAAGGCCACTTTAGGAAGAGACTGCAAAGACGCATCTCAAAAAAAATGTAGTTCTTCCTTAGATATGAGGATTTTATCTAGCTTGACATGAATATTTTAGTATCCCGATAATCGATTTCTCCATGTATAACTAGACCCTTCAGCTCCAAATCCATAAGCTCTTGGGAATTCACAAAAGAGGTAAAGTCTTCCAAGGAACTATAACATTGATAATAAGACTATTGGATGCCCAAAATTGTAGTTGCCCATTATTTCCAACTTTGAATAATAGGGAATGACATGAGAGAGACATCATATATTTAAACTTGGAATAAATATATTAAAATTTGATGTGGACATTTATTAAAGCATTTTTCTATGTTTTAACGAAAATTTGTGAAATTTAAATTTAAAAAAATAAGAGAAAGATCACCTTTTTATTTAAGCAATGGAAAAATAAAAAAATTAATTGACCAAAGTATAGAACTAATGAGAATTTGAAAGCATGGGATCTCTCTAAACCTCTTAGCTTGTCTATTGTAAGCATAGAAAATAAAATATTGATATTACACTCATGCATAAATCATGAGTCCTATTACAATAAAGAATAATATAACAACCTAATTTTTGTGAAATTTGCATTTTTATACAACACAAATTTTATATAGCAATTTACAGAGCCAAAATTTTCTTTTTTAGCCAAATACACACTTATGTTTCAATCATTACAATCTTTTTGGTGAATATGGATAATTGTAGATTTTACTTCCCTTTAGTTACATAGTCCACTACCCAACTGACATGATAAAGAATATGGACAACTATAGTTACAATATTGAAGTGAATGACTATATTGACATTTGTCCACTAAGATTTTACTTAGCATCACATTTCCAACATTCACCCCTTGACGCTGAGAGGCCTCAGAAGATTGTTTCTAAGTTTTAATAAATAAGCTATAATACAAGTTGCTCTTGAGTGCTATAATACTTCAACTATATTCTTTTATTTTGTTCTATATCCCTAATAAAATTATACTTCAAATAAAAGTTTTTAGACCTCCTATGATGGATGGGATTCTTTGCTAATTGAATTGTACTCATATTATCACAAAAATTACTATAGGATGACATTGTTTCTCACCAATATCCTCCAATACCTTATTATGCTTTAAGGTTTGTGCACTAGCTAAAGTGACTACAATATACTCAACTTCTATGGAGGAAAGAGCAATTGATCCTTGCTTATTTGAGCTCCATGTGATTAATCCCGAACCAAGAGAAAAATAATTACCCAATCATAATCACTAAAACCAACAAGCTTCATCTCATTAGATGCATAATAATAAATGTCGAAATTAAGAGTATCTTTCACATACCTCAAGATTCTATTGGAAGACTTCAAATGAATTTGAGATGGTTCATCCATGTACCTTGAAACAAGAGAAAAACATAAGTAATGTCTAGTCTAGTGTTAGTGAGAAACATCAAACTTTCCACAATATTTCTATAACCTATCACATTTACTTTCTAAGCTCCATCGCCCTTGCATAACACTATTCTATGAGCAATCAAAATAGAAACTAGTTTACATTTGTCCATGCAAAACTTCTTCAACATATCTTTAACATACTTTGTGTAGGAAATAAAAGTTGTAACTTCACATTAATGAACCTTAATTCCAAGGAAGTAATGCATCAACCCCAAATATTTCATTTCAAACTCATTCATTATAGCATTTTTGAATTCATAATTTATTTTTGATTTGCTACCCATATAAATCAAATCTTCTTTATACAAACATATAAGAAGAATATCATTACCTTCTTTCTTAGAGTAGAGGGTAGGCTCACTTTTGATCTTTTTTAAACTCCTTTGTTGAAAGTATCCATTTATTTGGGCATAACAAGCCTTTGGTGCTTGCTTGAGATCATACAAGGCCTTATTTAACTTGTATACACAATATTATTTACCTTTAACCTTAAAACCTTGTGGTAGTTGTACATACACTTCTTCTTCTATGTACCCTTTCGAGAAGGCACTTTTCACATCCAAGTTATGCACACTCCATCTCTTTTGGGCTGCCATAGCAATGACCATTCTTATTTTTTCTTGCCTTGCTATAGGTGCAAATATTTTTCATAATCAATTCCATACCTTTGTATGAATCCTTTAGCAACAAATCTAGACTTTTTTTTTACAAGAAAAAAATCGTAATTTTATTTCAAGAATGAAAGAAAATTACACTTCTCAGGTGCCTTAGCACAAACAAAAACCTAGATAAAAATAGATTACTCGGAGTCAAGATATAATTATAGTCGGGCAGATCAGAGAGGAAAAAAACCCATCTTCGAAATAGCATGGGGATAATAAGGATAAATATCCTTATATATCAATACTTAATCATCCAAATAACCTCCATGTCCAAAACCTGGATAGATATCAGTGAAAAAGAAACCAGCAGAAAGAAAGGAAATAGTTAAAAACTACCATAAAGCTCTAATCAAATGAACAGGCCCACAGTACAAACCAGAGCTAGCATAGGAACTAGGGGTATGATATGTGGGTGAAAGAAGAAACTCCATCCTTGTTCTCTTCCATTTGCAAGAAACCTTCTAGAACCTATTGACCTTCTTTTGATAACTTATCTGCTTCTTGATTTAATTCCCTATAAACATGAGTAAAAGAGATATTTTCAAAAAGGAAAATCACCTCCAGTAGTTCATCTCCCACTGGTCTAAGCAGATTATTTTTTAATTGAGTGGATCTATTCATCCAGTTGATGACTAGAGTAGAATCTCCAAAAATTTGTAATTTTTTCACATTTCTCTCCACAACACACTTCATTAGCAATCTCAATGCCTGGAACTCAGCAAAATTGTTGGAACCTGTCCCAAGACCTACTTTAAATTTGATATAGTGGGTATCTGAGAAGTATAGAATACCTCCTGCACTACTAAAAGATGATTGTCTCTGACTAGCCCCATCAAAAAAACCCCATGGCTGAGACTTTTCAATGAACAAATTACCTACTTGTCGAGGTTTCTTATGTTTGTCAGGCCCTTTGTTGATTGAGACCAAAGTCCTCACCTGAAAAATGACCTGAAATGGGGGTATTAACTTTCCTTCAAAAATAGCTGCATTTCGTGCCAACCATATACCCCAACATATAAGACATGGTAAAGAAAGAAATTGTTTCAACTCTTTTTTCAAAAACCACTATCTTAAGCATACCTCCACTGTTTCTCCTTCCCAAATATTTTGTACTCCAGTTATCTGTTCAGCTTCTAACCAAACCTGTTGAGAAAAAGGGCATTTGATTAACAAATGTGTGATGTTTTCCTCCTCTGACTGACACAACATACAAATACTTGGACCTTGTCTGCTTCTCCTCTGTAAAACTTCCCAAGTCAAAGCCTTATTTCTCAAAGCTAACCACATGAAAATAATATATTTTTTTTGGGGCAGATAATTTCCAAATTTGCTTCCACCACCAAGTAGGCCCTTGAGGATGAGGGTCAAAACTTGCTTTGTAACCAAGTCTAGTCGTATATTGACCCCCAAATTTGTTGTATGCCCAAGCAATAGTATCTGGTTCAACTCTCAACTTGATATGACTCTTATTAAGACTATCAGTGTAAGCCTTCCACAAAACAACCTGCTCATCAGAAAGACCCAAGACCTGAGCCTGCTTCCAACCTTGGGTCCAAAGACTAGAAGAATATGATTCCCCCACCTGATGAAGAAAGAAAAAACCTTTGTCTTGTAAAGAACTTATCATAGCTTCCGGCAACAAAATGTTTTCTCCACAACCCAAAATAGAATCAGCCCCTATTCTGACTTGTTCACCATTGCCCACTTTCCAAGCCAAATATTTTCCAATCATAGGAAAGGCCTGTACTAGTGCCTTCCATTGAATGGAAATATTTTTAATGCTTTTATGTGGACTTCTGATCCAATCTATAAAGGTCCCTGGACAAATATACTTATGTTCAATAATCTTCTTCCATAATCCTTCTTTGGTCAAAATCCTCCATAAAATTTTTGTTGCCAGAGAAGAACCAAAAATATGGATATTTTTAAGACCCCAACCACCTTCCTCCTTTGGCCTAGCAATACTCTACCACTTAACTAAAGGAATGCCTTCATGTTCCTTGCATCCAGTCCAAAGAAATCTGAAGCAAATTTTTCTTATTTTCTCTAGAACTCCTTTAGGAATGAAGGCCAAGGAGTGCCAAAACACAAGAATTGCCTCAAGAACCGACTTTACAAGTGTTAATCTCCCACCAATAGACAACCATCTATTACACCAATGGTTAATCCTAAATTCAATCTTCTCTAAAAGCCATCCCCAATCTCTCTTCCTGTAAGTATTTGGCTTCAATACAAAACCCAGATACTTAAAGCCTTCCTGGAAATCTAAGAGATTAAAAGGAAAAAAATTTATTAGACCATGTTCAATCTCTTGCTCTAGACCATTAAAGCAAATAGAGGATTTTTGAAAATTTATCTCCATGTCGGTAGCAATACTGTAAGTGTCCAAGATTTCCTTCAACTTTATAGCTTCCCTTAAACTGCCATTTGTGAACAACAAAACATCATCAGCAAATAATAAATGAGATAAATAAAGGACCCCCACTTTAATCCCAGTCAAGGATCCTACCCTCTTTGCATCCAAAATAGCTCTACTCAATCCTTCAACAACCAACAAAAAAAGTAAAGGAGATAAAGGACATCCCTGTCTTAATCCTCTCGAGGGTCTAAAGAATTTGGAAGTTGATCCATTGATAAGAACAACAAAATATATAGAAGAAATACATCCCATAATCCACTTTACTATCGGATAGCTAAAGCCCACATGTAAGAGCATCAATCTGAGATACAACCAACTAGTTCTATCATAAGCTTTAGATAGATCTAGTTTAAGGACCATTGCAGGAAGATTTTTAGTTTTAATAGAGTGAAGGCCCTCTTGTGCAGCTCCTATGGCTTCAAAAATATGTCTACCTGCTAAAAACCCAAACTGCTCCTAAGAAATAACTTCAGAGAAAATCTTCTTCAATCTAACAACCAAAATCTTTGCAATGATTTTATAGATACAATTACACAATGAAATGGGTCTAAATTCATCAAAGGTTTTAGGCTTCTCCTTTTTTGGAATCAAAGCTAAAAAAGTGGAGTTAAAAGCCCCCAAAACCTGACCACTCAACCTAACTTCCTCCATTACTCTGAGAAGATCCTCCTCAACCAGATCATAGAAAACTAGGAAAAACTCCACAAGCCATCCATCAGGCCCTGGACTTTTATCCTTTTTGAAAGAAGTCAGGACAACTTTCAGTTCTTCCTTTGTGACCTCCTTCATAAGTAACTTATTGTCCTCCTCTGTCACAAAACTAGGGAAGAAAGTAGTTAACTTTAAAATTTCCCCAATATTGACTCTATCAGGTTCTTTATAGATTTTATTTTTTTTTTTTTTCTCTAAAAAATGAGCCTCTTATCTGCATCTCCCAGATAGTGTTAACCTTCTTCCTGTGATTAGCAAAATTATGAAAAACTTAGTATTTTCATCCCTTTTTTTAACCATACAACTCTACTTTTCATTCTCCATTCAGCTTCCCTCCACTCCAAGAATTTGTTCTTCTTAATTTCTAGTTCAAACAGTCTTGTTTTCTCCTCCTCTTTAAACAAACCAACCTCATTCTTTTTATGAATTTCTAAAATTTCCTTCTCCACCAACTTGAGATCTCTATCCATACTCTCCTTTTTAACTGCAATCCAAGATGACACAACTCCTTTTAATTTTTTTAAAGCAACAACAAATTGAAAACTCGTTGATGACCTGGAACTTTGGTCATAACCAATCCATTCTTTTTTAATCAGTTGTTGAAAATATTCTTCCTCCAACCAAATTGGATTGAGCTTAAAAGGACTGGCAGGTTTTGCCTCTTGAATTTCTAATTGAAGAAGTATGGGAGAATGATCTGAGCCACCTCCAGTCTCAACCCATGATCGTTTTCTATCTATTTCATTATATAATGACTCTGAGATCAAAAATATGTCCAACCTCTTTGAGATCCTAGCTTCCCCAACTCTATTATTTCTCCACGTAGGCATTAATTTTATTGGTTCCAAATCAATTAAACCAACTTCTTCAATATTATGCTTGAAGTAATCTGCAAGTCTATCAAGTCTTGCAGATTCTCCCCATACCTCACTTCTATTCATAGTAAAATTTAAGTCCCCACCAATGATAACTCTTTCATCCCTAACACACCTTTGGGAGAAAAAATCTTCCCAGAAGACCTGTCTATTTTCATAGGGACCATAACAATTAATAACTGATAACCTCAAACCCAAGTCTTTAAAAAAGAATTTTATCCACAAGCCTGAAACCATAAAGGAAGAATTAATTAAGGATACTGAGTTCTTCCAGCCAGTCAAAACACCCCCTAAATTTTTGGTAGCATCTAGAGCCAAGAACTCCCAGTCCCTAAGCAATTTACTTAACCCTTCAATGACTTTTGTACTTGCCCCCATGGTTTCTTGTAGAAGGATAACATCCGGATTATGAATTTCCACCAGCCTGGCTAAGGCAAGTCTTTTAGAGGGACTGCCAAGACCTCGAATATTAAGGGATAACAAGATCATTTAAACATCTTAGAGGGGTTTTGTCCCACTCTAAGGACCCCTTTGATAGATTTTTGTTTACCCTACTGAATTTCCCTCAAAGCCTTCTCCTGTGCATGAAACAAAAATGATTTCCTACCTGCTGAAGTAGTGGAAGATTCCTTTATATGGTCCAGACCTAACCCCAACCTTCCAACAACTGCACAAGTTTTCAGCTCAGATTCCCTTTTCCTAGAACGCAACAAATATCTGCAAGAGGAACCTGTCTCCAAACCATCCCTTGAAATAGATACCTCCCTAGAAGATTCACCTGATAGGTCACAAAGACTTCCCCCAATAGTAGAAATATTTGGATCACAATCCCTATTCAATATGTTTGAGGTTACCGGTCCATTGTCCAAAATCTTAGAAAATTCCTTGTCCCTGGGACTTCTCTTCGAAGATTCATAAGGCAGTGTACAAAGTTCTTTATTACCTAAGTCCATATTATTCTCATGTATTGGACAATAATTGTCATAAGGCTTAGATGTCTGATCAACAAACTTAACAGTATTGGGTTCCAATCCTTTCATAGTTTTCTTTATGACTCTGTCTCCTTCTCTAACAACTTGTGAATAGTGAAATGAAGACAAAGCTAGGCCCAAAATTTCTTCCTCCTTCTCTAGAGTTTTGGTTCTAGGTTCAACAACATTCTTTTTGTTTGTTTGTGCCAAATCAGGGAGCACTATTGAGCTCTAAAAAATAGGTATCTCTTGATTGTTGTTAGCTGACTTGAAATCCCCACTAGTCATTTGTTTTCTCCTCCATACTTTTTGTGTGAAAGCTTGAGAACATTCCTTAGCAATATGTCCATAAACATGACAATGAACACATCTAAAGGGAATCTTCAAATAATCCAAGATTTGATTATGAATTGTATTCCCCACAACTATCTCCATACAGTCCGGTAAGCCTTCACTGATATCCATCTCAACCAAAACCCGAGCTACAGACCAAAAAACACTAGATTTGAAAGAAATATCTATATCCAAGGTTTTACCTAATGAATCTCCAATCTCTTTCAAAGCTCTTTCTGACCATAACTCCATTGGCAGACCTGGAAGTTTTACCCAGATTGGGATTCTCCTAGCAACTTCAGTCCTAGGATCAAAGCAAGTCGTCCAAGCCTTCAAAGCCAAAAAAGAAGACCCCCAATACCAACGACCTCCCAAAATTTTCTGTGCATCTTCCTCAGATCGAAAAAGGAAACCTATCCATCCTCTGGCAAGTAAGTGAAAAATTGGCCCATATCCTAAAATTGGGACCCATACCTTCTGCAACCACTCATTTAGTGTATTATCAGCTATTTGACGTCCATGAAACTTTCCAATGAGGGCCTTCCCCGAAAACTCCAAAACTTGTTCCATCCTCAAGTCTTCCCCAAGTACCATTCTGATCTTTGACCTTCTCTTTTTAACCACTTTTTGTGCCTTACGCACTTTAGTAACCGGAGTTGTAGACTATGTTGATTGAAAGTTTAGACCGACTCCACTTAGGGCCTCCAAATCAAGACTTTTACCAATAAAACCTGAACCAAACAAAGGAAACTCTGTCTGACAAAGTGAGTTTGGGTTGTTTGGAGCCTGCTCAAGTTTTTCTTCCCCGTAATGAAATGCTTGCTCATTCATTAGACCCATCACTTGAGTAGAGTGTTTTGAGACAACTGAGAATGAGCAATCAATAGGACAACTGACCTGGTCTGAACCTTTTGACATAGACTCCCCTCTGTCCACTAAAGTCTGATCACCTACAGTATTATTCTGATCACTCAAAAAACCCAAGGACCCCCACTTCTCAACTTCTAAGTCTTGTTCAAAAATGGGACCCTTGGCCCTTGGAGTTGAAAAAATGTGTTGCCCCTCAAAGGGGTCCTCTGAGAAGTCCAAACATTCCTCTTCATTCTCCATCAAAAAACAAGAAACCAATTTTCCAAATTATACTTTTGCATGCTTTGAATCTAGAAAGTAAGTTGTCCAGCCTTCATTTTCTTCACATGAACAAATCTGAGCGCACTTCTATTTTAAAAAATGATGATGCTTCTTGTGTCATTTTTTTAAAGATATTAGTCAAGAACTGGATCCACCTTCATTTTATTCACATGAATAGATCTGAGCACATTCTAGTTTTAGGAAAAATAAAATACTGCCACTTCTTGTGTTTTTTACTTTTCTCTATGCTTCACTTGTAAACCCTAGCTTTACTGTGTGCACTCTGTAGTTCTAGCCAAAAAAAATTCTTCAAATTGTTGTTCACATGCATAGAAATATTCCTCCCTAGCAAAATAAATCCTTTCACCCCTTCGAATTAATTCCTTTGTGCTTCACTTTGCAAACCCTAGCTTCATTGCATGCACTTCATGATTGCAGTCGACAAACTTCTTCCAAAGAAAATTTAAATGTAAGAAAGATGAATGCTTACCTCCTTCATAGTCTGAGCTTTCATCAAAATTACAGATGGGTCTTCAACTGTTACCGGGTAGTGATGATGATGGATCAACCACAACCTGGTGTGGTAGTGGTGGCAACCTCCAACAAACCCTCTCCTCCTTGAAAATCCTCTTACGTCGTTGCTCAATTTTTCCACAAAATCCTCTTACGCCGCTGCTCAATTTTTTCCACAAAACCACTGGATGTCGCTGCTCAGATTTTTTCCATAGAAATCCTCTAACGCTACTGCTCAAATTTTTCCACAAAAATCCTCTTACGTTGCTGCTCAGTTTTTCCACAAAACCCTCGGATGTCGTTGCTCAAATATTTTTCATAGAAACCCTCTAACACTGCTGCTCAAATTTTTCCACAAAAATCCTCTTACGTCGTTGCTCAATTTTTTCCACAAAACCCTTGGATGTCATTGCTCATATGTTTTCCACATAAACCCTCTAACACTGTTGCTCAAATTTTTCCATGGAAATCCTCTTACACTGCTCTGTTTGGCATATTCAAGCCCACCAAACAATCTGAAAGCCTTACGCTATCACATCGACATCCTTGCCTCCACCTCAACAACAAATCTAGACTTAAGTGTTAAGAATCTCCTTTCTCATCGATAGTAATTACTACCAAATTGAAAAAATATTAAAAAATTTATTGTTCAATAAATATAGAAGCATTTGTGATAAAAAAACCACTCAATCTAGATTCAATTTTTAAACCATGGATGAGATTACTTCAAGATAAATATGGTGATAGAATTTCAAACATTTTGTACAAGGATCGGGAAGGAAGATACAAATGGAAAGAAGATTTATTTATAAGTATACAATACATTGATGCTAGGAGGCAGTTGTGTAGAAAGATATCAATAGTGTCTATTCCAAGGGGAGCCAAGGATAAGTTGTTTTAGGAGTTGAATAACTCAAGATACTACACAACAAGAAGTGGATATAATATAAAGCACCATCAAAATAGGAATATTGCAAGAATATGGAGATATATTTGGGATAGCATGAGTATTCCTAAAGTTAAAATGTTTGTTTGGCTAGTAGGTCATAGAAGAATTTAATCCTAGGATAACCTTATGAAAAGGGATTTTAATGGCCCCTCTAAATGTGTTTTTTGTAATGAGGAGGGGAGTATTGACCATCTCTTGGGACATTGCTCAATAGTTTGGAATATTTGGCAATGGATTCTTAATATGTTTAGTAAATGCATGGTGATGAATAGCAAAATTGAAGATTGGTTAAAGTAATGGCAGAGCACTTATAAAAGTGAGGCTTTACAAACAATCTGGGATATATCAAAAAATAAAATACTTTGAATTGTTTGGCTAGAAAGGAATAGAAGAACATATAAAATAAAGGAAAGCAATTTAGAGGTAATGAAAAGGAATGTTTTTTTAGCCATAGAGTCTAAACCAACCCTATCAACTCATCATATCCCTAATTTGGAACCTGAGAGCCTTAATAGATGGATTAAAGTCATCAAACGGAATTATGATGTTGGTGATAGGAGAAACAAAAAGAAGACAAAGAACATAAAGTGGAAACCACCAGATGTGGAGTGGGTTAAGTTGAATTTTTATGGAGCATCTAAAGGAAATCCAAGACCAGTAGGAGGAGGAGGAATAATTAGAATAACAGACGGAAGATTTTGTCTCATTACGCTTTCAATAGTGGATTTAAGATAAATAATGAGGTTGAATCTTAAGTGGCTTTGGAAAGGTTAAAAATATGCAAACAAATGAAATGGAACAAAGTATGGATGGAAGGTAATTCTCTCATAGTAATAATATAATTTTGAGAAAAGCAAAGGCTCCATGGAACATACAAGAACTAATTGTGTAAATTCAAGACTTTGATATAGAGTTTGAAGAAATCAGGTTTGCACATACATTAAGAGAATGAAACAAATGTGTAGATAGGTTATCCAATAAAGGGGTTTTAATTGAGGATCATGAAGTTAATTTTTTTCCTTGGTTAGAGGAAGTACTAAGTTTAGTTGAAGCTAACAAGAAATTGTTGACTCCCTTAATAAAATAATGATTAAGATTTACTTTAATATTTTCCATTGGTAATATCTGCTTTATTTTATAACATTAATGTGCTTTCATATATATTATTTATTACAATTTTTGTGGTTGCACTTGTACTTTAGGAAGGAAACTAGCAATCCAAATATGGTAAAGCGGGCTATGATAGTGTGATGTTTTGGAAATACTACTCTACTAAGATGCAATGCATAGATAGTAGAGATGAATTTTTGGTATTGTGAAGGTTGTAGTAAAATTTCAAGTAGGATGCTGAATTTTAGAATATTTGTATTCACACAAAAATTTGAAAAAGTTCCAAAAATGAAAATCAAGATTTCGGACATTTTATGTAATATTGATGTAGGTTTCTAGGTATATCAATCCAATTGAGATGATAATTGAATCTCTTTGTAAACTCTCATGCTCTAAAGAAAAGAGTTGTGATTTTTCAAGGGTGGGAGACCCAAGTACAATCTCTTATTCTCCAACAAAAATAAATAAATATAAAAGCATTCATAGATATCCTAAAAAATTAATTAATTAATTCGCGAACAACTCATATAAGATAAAATATGCAAAATAATTCAATTTATTTAAAATATAGATCAAACCCCTAAGGTAGGGCAACACTATACAATTTTCCTTATTGGAAGAAAGCCACTCCACACTATATCTAGGCTCCATGAGCCAAGACTATTACAAGAATACTAGATCTTCAATTCATGCTTACAATGATAATATCCCCCTTTTTATAACCACCCTTTTGTGCTATTTTGGGAAAGTTATAACCCTATCCTTATCCCATCCATTATTATAATAATTTTCTATAGATAGATCTTGGGTTATTTTTAGCCAATATAATTTATTTATGGTTCATCCCAACTATACACTATAGTTGGGTTATTTATAGCTCATTCCAACTATACAATACAATATTATATTATTAAGTACCTATTTTGGGTACCTAACATACAATACAATATTATATTATTAAGTATCTATCTTGGGCACCTAACATTCCATCCCCCTTACAAAATGTTTCATCCTCAAAATATAAAAGACTAAATAATATGATCTTTTGAGCCTTATTATGAACTAGTACCGATCGTGATCATCCATCCATCCCAATAAAACTTTTACTGGTGGTGGTCATTGTTAATTTTGATATGCCATTTGAATATTTGGGAGTAATCCTTTGGTTCCATGTATTAGACGCATCCTTCTGCTAGCAATAAATATTACTCTTTTTATCCATATTTGCTTGCTTTTGTCAATTGAATATCCAAAAGTACTTTTTGGGCTCCACGCTTCTACTACTCTACTTTGGTAACTCGGATGATGGGTCCATTTATTCTTTTTTGTTGCACCACTTTGAAAACTAGAACCATTATGTTTTCTTTGCCAAACACTACCATACTTGGTGCCATTCTAATTCCATATAGAACCATAATATTATTGTTTTAAGCTATACCTCCAAGATTGTTGTCACTCCTGGTGGTGTGGATGGTTATATGCTACAACCTTAACCTAATGTTCTACCTTCTTTGACTCCTCCACATTTTGTTCATTTATTTTAGATTCATTTGCATGATGTTCTCTCATGTGTCCTTTATTTAATGTGTCCTTGTGTTCTTATGTGTTTTTTGGGACTTTGTTGTTGTTTTTCCCATGGACTTTATCATTGTTGTTTCTTTCATAGACTCTGCTACTTATTTCTTGGATTCTATTTTAGGTTCTATTGTTTTTTATCAATTTGTTTCACTATAAAAATATTTTATTTTTCTTTGAAACCTTACCTCTTACATTGAGAAATATCTTGTACTGATATTTTATTCTTCTTGTACAAGAACTTCATTAACTTATTGTGTATGTTACTGTTAATAGTACCCAAAGAATTAATCCAAGGATATCCAAGAACAATATGCACATATTTCATCTTAATAGCATGAAAATCTTAATGTAAAATACATGTGTCCAAGGTAATTTTTAAATCTTGAATCTAAATTTTCTTACCTTCAAGTCTTATATCTTTGATTTTTTTTTATTGAACCTACAACCTTTTAGACAAAGCAATATTAATGAAACTACATTTGTTACTAGGGTTTATAAAAATAACAACCCTTTCCCTCTGAATGCAACTATAAACTAGCAAAATAGATTTTTTTGGCTCCAATAATTCTTTTTTAATTTTTTCTGGGCTTATATGGTACCAAATATGTGCTTCCTTCTACCTGCACATTATTATCTTTATTTTTTTCTTCTATCAACTTCTTCATATTTTCAAAAATTTCTACACAACCTTTGGTGCTTCCTTTCACTTGCACATTATTATCCTTATTTTTTTCTTCTTCCTTTTTCTTAAATTTTTATTCTCTTGAACATAATTTTTTTAATATTTCCCAGGAAATATTTGGATTCATAAATTTTATCCATTAATACCATAGAAGGGCTTTAGATTCAAAATTAACAGACTATTGAGATTTATAAATGTCAAGGAACATTGTGAAGCTTGAAATACTGCTCTGCCTGACACAACCAACCATATAGGTCCTTCCTTTCAAACTTTGGAAATGTAAACTTTGCTCCATTTCTTTTTGATCTCCTCTAGTTCTTGTAGCCATAATTTTTTTATTTTTATTTTTTATTTCCTACTAACAGGTTATGGATTGTGTATTTCTTGTGCTCAATTGGTAACGACCTGTTTTATAGACTTTTTCTCTCTTCTTTTTTGGTGCACTTAGCTTAACAACTATTAAGAACTTATAGATTGTGTACTTCTAGCAACTAATAACAACCTGCTCTGCCTAAGACAACCAACCATCTGGGTCCTTCCTCTCAAACTTTAGAAATCTAAATTTTGGTCCATTTCTTTTTTAGTTCCTCTAGTTCCTGCAACTATGTATTTTTTATTTTTTTATTTTTACTGGCTACTAACAACTTTTGGACTGCCTATTTCTTGTGCTCAACTAATAATGACTTGCTTTTCTTTTTTTAGTGCACTCATCTCAATAGTTGTTAACAACTTATAGACTAGTACTTCCAACAACTAATAACGACCTGCTCTATGGATTGTTTTTTATTTTTTATTTTTTAAATTTTTATGGACTATTACCAAACTACAAACTTTTTTTTAAAAATGAACTACTATCAAACTGTGGACATTTTTTCTTGGACTATGACCCAATTCTGATTTTTTTAAAATAAACTAGCACTTTTGGTCTGCTACCAAATTGTAGATTTTTTCCTCGAACTGTTACCAAACTATATTTTTTATGGACTACTACCAAATTGTGGACTAGGTATTTCAACTCTGCTACCAAACTATGATTGCTACTCTGTAGAGTGGGTATTTTGGTACTGCTACCAAACTATGGCTACTAATCTGTGAACTTTTTTCTCCTCAAAATGTCTAGTAAACTATAATTATTTGCTCTATTGAGCAATGGAAATTATTCTTGAAGTTGTTAACGATCGTATGACACTTTTGTGGAAACTCTAGCAATAAATTGGGCCTCGAACTACAACATCCTAGTAGCTTGAGGTAAATCTCATCAACCACAAAGACTATCTAAGTGATTATCACTCTCTGATTATCCATAATATTTGCACCAAGGAATAATTGCTAATAAACCAGCCACAAGTGTACCTCCAAACGATAACTATTTGTATATTCTCTTAAGGTAAATTAAAAGTACTACTAATAGGGTGTTGGGTCCTTGACCCTTTTCACTGTAAACACACTCAAACTAGTTACTTTGAGGTTCTTGGGATACTCCTTAGAATGATTTTTAGGAAAAAATTTAGCCTAAGTACTTTTCCAAGTTAAGCAACCAAGACTTGCACCCAATCTTGTAAGAGGTTATTAGCCCAATGTAGGCACTTATTAAGCATCGATATCTGGATTTGAATAATGAATAGATGGATAAAACTACTATAATGAAACACGACCCTAGAAAGTGCTCTAAAATAATTAAATCTTCTACAACAGAACTTGACCCTGGAAAGTGCTTTGATATAATTGAAGCTTTTATAATGGAACACAACCCTAGAAAGTGCTCTAAAATAATTGAATCTTCTACAATGAAACACGGCCTTGGAAAGTGATTTGATACCACTTGTTATGAACCTCTTTTGATCTAATACCAATTGTTAAGAACCTCCTTTCTCATCCATAGGAATTAGTACCAAATTGCAAAAATATTAAAAATTGTATTGCTCAATGAATATAAAACCATTCACGGATATGCTAAAAAATTAATTAATTAATTCACAAATAACTCATATAAGATGAAATATGCAAATTACTCCAATTTATTCAAAATATAAATCAAACCCTTAAGGTAGGGCAATATTGTACAATGCTCCTTATTGGAAGGAAGCCACTCCACACTATCTCTAGGCTCCACAAGCCAAGACTATTACAAGAATACTAGATCTCCAATTCATGCTTACAATGACAATATCCCTCCCTTTTTATAACCATCCTCTTATGCTATTTTGGGGGAAGTCATAACCCTATCCTTATCCCATCCATTATTATAATAATTTTTTATAGATAGATCTTGGGTTAGCCAATATAATTTATTTATGGCTCATCCCAACTATACACTATAGTTGGGTTATTTACAACTCATTCTAACTATACAATATAATATTGTATTATTAAGTACTTATTTAAGGCACCTAATATAAAATACAATATTATATTATTAAGTACCTATCTTGGGTACCTAATATTATGTCTTTCAATACCACCATCATTGTTATACTTGGTATTGTAGATCCACTTGGAACCCACATATTAGTAGGTCTTATAATCTCCCAAGTATTATTCTTTTAAATAGAATTGATTTCTTCTTGCATTTCTTGCACCCACACATCCTTAATACAAGCATCTTCAAAACAAGAAGGTGCAAACTCAACTTGAGACATAAAAGCACAATTAACTAACTCACATTTAGGATCTTCTTCATCATATCCATATATGTGTAGACTTTCCAATATTGAAACAACTTGATTAACTTCTTGAGCTTGGTCTCTTGTAAGCCTCCTTTTAAAAATAAAATTTCTTGTGTAGGGAATCTCTATAATCCCTAGCCCATTGGGTAAAGATAAAGTTAATGAGACCCCTGACCCTCCAAGGAATCAAACTAGGGCAACCTACCAACAAGCACTCGACCTCTACCAACTGACCTATCCCTTTTTGGACAGCCTCCTTTCAAAATTACCATCATGCATTTGACTTAGTGGGTGAGCTTTGAGAGTTCTCTTTCCCTTCTTAATCTTCATAAGATCAATAATGGGAGATAAATTATTTGAAGAACTTGACGAACTATCCTTAGGACTACTTGAAGAACTACTTGAAGGATTGCTTGGAAAACTCAATAGAGGAGTAGGCACACTAGTAGGATTTTCACCACCAACACTATTATTACTAAAATTGATGGTCTTACCAGCTTGACCTCTTTGATGACCATATACTCCCCCTTCTTTAAAAATCACATCTCTATAAACCACCAATTTATTAGTCTTTGGATTGTAGAGCCTATAAGCTTTGTTGTTTTTATAATATCCAGCAAAAATAAAAGGCTTCCTTCTTGAATCAAACTTCTTTCTTTTCTCATCAACAACATGAACATAGGCTAAACAAACAAAAACTTTAAAATGACTAACATAGGGTTTCTTCTCATACCATGGTCCATAAGGAGTCATGTTATCAAGAGCACTTGTGGGACTCCTATTAATAATATATGTTGTTGTAGCAACTACATCCACTCAAAAATAATTGTTCATCCCCTTGGTTTGAAGCATACTTCGTGTCATTTCAACTACAATTTGGTTCTTTCTTTCATCCACCTCATTTTTTTGAGAAGTGTAGGCATTTGTGAGCTGCTTATTGGTTATATATTTATCACAAAATTGTGTGAACAACCTTGAAAAATACTCACTACCATGATCAGTCCTTCAATTCTTAATTTGATATTAATTTTCATTTTCTACAAATGTGTTAAATCTCTTGAAAACATCTAAAGCCTCATCTTTATACTTCAAAAAATATTATCAACACTTTTCAGAAAAATCATCAATAAAAATAATAAAATAAGATGACTTACCCAAGATTTTGGTTTACATTGGGCCACAAATATCAAAATGAACCAATTGGAGTGGATGTTGGGCCCTCCATGCTTTTCCTCTTGGAAAACTTTCTCTAGCATACTTGCCTTTGGCACATCCCTCAAAAAGTTATTTGTAATCTTCAACTTCAGGTAAACCAATAACCAACTCTTAAGAGGTCAACAACTTCAAACTTTTAAAAATTAAGTGGTCATACCTTATATGCCACAACCAACTCTTATCTTCAATAACAATGTTTCACAAGTTATTTTTATTACCTCCAAACTTCAAAGGAAACATTTTATTGTTTGACATGGGAACAATAGTGATAACTTTGTTCCCATGGTTCTTGTCATATATGATATAGTGCTTATCATTAAAAACAACTATGTAATTCTTTTCATAAAGCTACCCAACACTCAACAAATTATTCTTTAGATGAGGAGTGTAATAAATACCATGAATCTGCTTTTTATCTTCCTTTGTATTTATGTCCATTACGCCTTTTTCTACCAGCTCCAAAAACTTGTTACCATTAAGCTTGATCTTGGTCTTGAATTTCTCATCCATCGTAGCAGACAACTCCTGGTTGTTCTTCGTGCGGTTGAAACAACTAGAATCAAGATACCAAATCTCTTGAAGACTCTTTTCAACCTTGTCATAGGATAAGAATAAGTTAATGCTTAAAAATTTCTCATTCTCATTTGCATAATCTGGATAAAAGCAAGTAAATAAGGAAAAATAACAAGCAAGTCTTAGGCCAAAACGTTCAACAATAGATCATTGCATCACATTAAAAAATATGTGAGGTAAAAGGGATGCATATTAATGTTTTATTAACTTTAAGAAGGCCTTTGACATAGTGCCTAGAAAGTAAACTACAGAGTAGGATGAAATATATAGGCTAATAAAAAAATATAGGAAAATAATCCATAGACTACATGAAGAGGTTCAATCAAAAACTAGAATATAAGGTCTCTTGGAATGCTTTGGAAGTGACATAGGAATTAGAGAACAATGTTTGTTATCTTTGTTTTATTGGATTTTATATTGATGAGTTAAAAGAATGACTAAATGAAAATAGAGGGAAATGTGTCTAGTGGGGCAGGTATGTGGTGAAGCTACTTTTATATGCAAATGATCTAATTTTAATTGTGATGACATAATGTTAAGAGAACTTGTTAAGGTCTTAAAACACTTTTACAAGGATGTTGACATGCTAGTAAATACTACCAAAACCAAGATAATGGTTTTTACCAAACAAAAGAAAATAAAATAGTTAAGCTTTGAATTTGAAGAGGGGTTCTTAGAATAAGTAACAAAATAAAGCATCTTGGGTGTACATTTCATAGTAGACTTAGTTGAACAACTTACAAAATAAGAAGAATAATTAGAGGCTAGAGAGCACTATCTACACTGTAGAACAAATATAGGAAGATAGAATTATAGGATTAAAAAATTACTTGTGTCTATTCGGATATTTTGTATTGCTAATTGTGCTTTTATAGGTGTGAAGTATGGGCCAAAAATACCTCCAACTTGAAATAGAAACAAATAGAGATAATCCAAAATCATTTTATTACAAGCAAATTCAAAATAAAATATTTAGTTCCATGTGAAATACTCCTAGAAAATACAAGTATTGTCCAATAGAGACAACCACAATAATTTGTCTTCTAGGAAATCTGAAAAAGGTTAAACAAATGGATATAAATAGGTGGCTTAAGGTTATAATAGAAGATAAATTGAAAAAAAAATACTTGAATGAAACAAAATGTTAAAGGGATGAATAAGTGAGGTATTGATTTAATAAAGTGCCCAACAATAACAAGGATATAAGAGTCTACGCAAAGAAAAAAATAGGGTAACGATGTGGATAAAAGAGCTAGGAAGAAAGAAGGCGCGCTATCTTGTTGATTTTACCCCCATATGTAAGCAAATTATCAAAAAGTATGTATAGATGCAAATATCAGATTAATAACAAAGGTGTTTGTAATTCAACAAAGGACTAGCTCATGTTGACTCGGACATGAGACATGTGAATGAAGAGACTTAAAGGGAATTGAGAAAATAGAAAAATACACCTACTGCACTTGAGGATCAATGAAAATAAATAAACGTTTTATCTTGAAATGCAAATATTTTAATCAAATTGGTTAAATTTCTTGAG
The DNA here is from genome assembly GCA_028583015.1 of Wollemia nobilis. Taxonomy (NCBI): domain Eukaryota; kingdom Viridiplantae; phylum Streptophyta; class Pinopsida; order Araucariales; family Araucariaceae; genus Wollemia; species Wollemia nobilis. Next base: position 2,510,591 of record JAQPPZ010017206.1, on the reverse strand, counting down.
TTTCAAAGAGGAGATGCAAGTTCAAATCTTGTCAAGTGATATATGTATAACAACCAAGTAATAGTAATATCATAATATAATAATAATAATGCAATACAAACAAAACCTCTTTTTATTCCATATAACTAATCAAAATAATAAAAATAATATTAAAGATAATTATATAATACATTAATATTTAATTTTTTAATTTTTTTTAAATATACTAAAAAATTATCAATAATAACAAAAAAATAAATAAACAAAATTGCAAAGTACGAAGGATTATGGTTTTTTCCTTAAAAATATCTCATCTTTTAGGAGCCATATCTTCACGAAGAGTTATTTGATTTAGCTGATTCTTGGACCAACTTATGCATAATTTGAATAGTTTTAAAATGAGTGGTCATATGCAAAAATCCGAGCAATATTGAGGGAGATACAACCCTGTGAAGTCAACCATTCGGAACAAGGGCAGTGACAATTTTTTAAATCGTGAAAAATAAAATTGCAAAGTGCGAAGGATTAGGGTTTTTTTCCTAAAAAACGTCTCATATTTTAGGAGCCATATCTTTGTGAAGATTTATACGATTCAGTTGATTCTTGGACCAACTTGTGTAGAATTTGAATAGCTTTAAAATGAGTGGTCATATGCAAAAATCTAAGCAATATTGAGGGATATACAACTCTGTGAAGTCAACCATTTGGAACAAGGGCAGTGACAATTTTTCAAGACGTGAAAAACAAAATTGCAAATATTTGCCAACTAGGGTTCGAATGATGAGAAGAGAAATGAAGGGCTAGGACTTCAGCAAGGCAAGATATTATATCTAGACAAATAATTTTTTAGCTAAGTTCTTTTTTCCCTTTCTTTATCTTAGAAATTGTGCATGAAAATTTTATAAATTTTTTATCAAATATTATATTTGTTATAGAACTTTCAGATAAATTTCATTAGATTTTGAGTTTTAGTTTCCTTTCTATGGATCGATTTATAGTTAAATCCTTAGAATCATCCCTAGTAGTAGAGGTTGGTGAGCACACCTCAGAGAGATCCTCATTGCTCTAAGATAGGGTAGTTTATGGTAAATTTAATGGGTATTGGTCAAGGGCTTCAGCCTTGATAAAATGGATTGATAGGATTTGGAAGTCTCCAGGAATGATTCTATCATTTCTTCCCAAAGGTTTCTTCCTAGCCATTTCTTGTTCTAGGAAAGAAAGAGAAATAATCCTAAAAGGAGGTCCTTGGTTTATGGGAAGAGCATGACTCTTCCTTACCCACTGGTATAAAGGCTTTTCACCTTAAAATGTAAATCTATTCCTAGTACCAGTTTGAGTTAGGATGTTTGGATTGTCCATTGAATTTTGGTAAATATATACCTTCAAGGCAATATGCAACACTCTAGGAGAATTCCTTGAGATTTCAGATACAACAAAGGATGGATTTTTTACTATTTATGCTTGAATATTGGTCATGATTGATATAAGTAAAGCTTTACCAGAATCAATCATTCTTAAGTATGGGGATAATATGTGGATTCAAACTATAGATTATGAAAACATATCTTTTAGATGTAGAAGATGTCATGAGGTGGGGCATTTTGAGAGATCATGCCCTAAGAAGAGCCCAACAGAATCCTTTGTAGAAAATCATAAGAGAAATTTACAAATGGTTATGGATAAAGATGGTTTTCAACTTCCAAAAAATAGATTTAAAAAAATAAAAGAAAATGAACAGTGTAGACCAAAAAGAAAGGATACTGGAAGAAATTTCAATTCTTTTGAGGCTTTAGCCTATGAAGAAAAAGTAGATCAAAACTTAGAGGAGACAAGACAACAATTTTAACATATCATCAAGAAGCCATCTATTCAATATGATCCTAATTTAAGGAAGAACATTCTCGATGAAACTAAGGAATGTGTTTCATCAAATTTTGAAGAATCTCTTGAAGTACCATGCACCATTCATGAAAAAATATTTGGTAAATAAAATGCAGTTTTAGAAGTTAATACCTCTGTCATTAATAAGGAAATACCAAAAAATGAGCAGGATAAGTCAAAAGCTTTCATAACAGAGCTAGGAGAGGATAAATATGTTGAAAAATAAAATGGTGAAAGAATATTAAGGAATAGAATAATAAGACCTACTCCTGATATAGGCAAGGCAAAAAGAGGAAAACCCTCAAATTATCAAGCAATATCCAAGGAAGAAAGAGCTAACATAGAGAAAGGAACACAAACTAATTTGGTTGAATTTCTCTTTACCAAACAACAAAATGATATTGGTAATACGCAAGAGGGGCCAAAAGCCCCTAATGAGACATGATTATCATCTCATGGAATATAAGGGGTGTTAATGCCCCCTCAAAGCCTAGTTGTATTAGAGACCTATGTTTAAGTAGTAATCCTGATATTCTTTGTATCTAGAAAACTAAAATGACAAAAGAAGAAGTTTCAAAAACTATGAAAGTAGTTTGGAAAATATGTGAATGGGATGCTATGGATTCTGAAGGAGCGATAGGGGGAATTCTAACTTGTTGGAATCCTTCTAGAACCTCTTGTGTAACCATTCATAAAACTAGATATTAGATAGCATCTTTAGTCACTTGCTACTTTGCTGATATTTGTTTCATCCTTATTAATGTGTATGGTCCTACAACTTAGTCAAGTAGATTAGTAGTTTGGAGTGGGATTGAGGATTTTATGAGAAGTAAAGACAAGAAACCCGTTTTATGATCATAGAAGATTTTAATGCCATTACCAATCTGAATGAAAAATTTGGGAAAATTAGGAAATTGACCCAAAGTATGAAATATTTCTCAACTTTTATTCAAAACAACAATCTATGGGAAGTTGAGTTTGAAGAAGACAACTATACTTGGACCAACAAGAGGAGAGGCCATAACTTAATAGCAGAAAATTTAGATAGATGCATTCTCTCATATCATTGGCTATATGAAGGAACTTGTGCTAAAGTGAATACCTTAACAAGGATTGGTTCAAATCACTGGCCAATAAGAGTTAAAATGGTGGTTAGTGAATTCAAAAAATATCATATTTTAAATATGAGCAGATGTGGGAAGACAATCCTCAATTTTTTGATATGATAGCTCAAACATAGAATTCTTTAGGTAATGGTGGGTTGTATGCTCTTTCAAACCAAATTAAATCCATGATATATAGATTAAAATAATGGAACAATAACACCTTTGGAAATATTTTTGAGAAGAAAGAAGAACTAAAAGATAAACTTTCAAAATTCCAAAAAGGTGATAAAAATAATATAAGCTCAGAGTAAATGGAGTTGCTTAGTGAATATCATAATATTTTGAGTAAGGAAGAGAAATTCTAGATATTAAAATCAAGATAGACCTAGTTAAAAGGAGATAAAAATACAATTTTTTTTATATGATGGCTATAGTACAAAGATCATCTTCTAGAATTAATAGAATTAAATCAATAGAAGGGGTTTGGATTGAAGATCAGAGTGAGATTATAAAAGAAGCTAAGTTGTTTTATCATAATATTCTAGGTTAGAGGAGATCGAAGTTCTTAATGATAAACTTCTTCAAGATGTTCCTTCAGTTATAACAAATGAAGACAATAGGAAATTGATGGAGCCTATTACTCTAGAAGAAGTTTATTTAGCTCTTCTCTCTTTTAATAAGGATAAATCCCCTGGTCCATATAGGCTCTCTGCAGCTTTTTACCAACAATTGGGATATAGTGAAGGATTCTTTATTGGTGGCAATGGATCAGTCTATGGTAAGATAATATATTCCTTATAAAATAAATGCAACTTATCTTACCCTAATTCCAAAAAAGAAGGATGTTGAATTGTTTGATTCTTTTAGACCCATAAGCCTATATAATATGGCTTATAAGATTATTTCCAAAGTGATGACAAATAGATTAAGGCCATTGTTAGACAAAATTATTTTAGAAGAGCAAGGAGGTTTTGTGAAAGGGAGACAAATTTTGGATGGGATCATAGTAGATCATGAAGTTATACATTCAACAACTTCAAGAAAAGAGAAAGCTATGATCTTAAAACTTGATATGAGTAAAGCCTATGATAGGGTTAAATGGAATTTTATTTTTGTAGTTTTAGATAAGTTTGATTTTGGGAAGAAATGGGTTAGATGGATTAAAGATTGTGTCTCTATAGTTTCTTATTCAGTGTTGGTCAATGGGTTAGTGACATAATCTTTTAAAGCCAAGAGAGGCCTTAGACAAGAAGATCCTCTATCTCCTTATTTATTCATTATTATGGTAGAAGTTTTGAGTAGGAACTTAAATAAGGATTACAAATATGGGTTTATAAGTGGACTTAAGGTTAGTAATAACATCGATAACATCACCCATCAACAATTTGTATATGATACAACCCTTTTTGGAAGGGCAAGGATAAATGAGGCCAGAGCTTTAAATAAATTTCTAAAAGAGTACGACAGAGCTTCAAGGCAAAAAATAATAGGACTAAATCCAAAATTTACTTTCTTAACACTCTTGCTAATATCAAAGCAAGAATTTGTAGGTTGCTTCAAATGGAGGAGGTAAATTTACCAACAACTTATCTAAGAATACCTTTATTTGAGGGCAGAATGAGGACAGATTTATGGAATCCAGTTATTAGTAGTTCAAAATAAACTTTGAGCTTGGAAAGGTAGATGGTTATCATTAGCAGGAAGAGTGCAGTTAATTAAGTCAGTCTTACAAGCCATTCCAACATATTATATGCATTTGTATTTTATGCCAAAGTCAGTTGAAAAAGTTTAATCTTTATTATGCGATCCTTTTTATGGTGAGGTTTACATGATAAAATAAAATTTTCTTTGGTGAAATGGAGCAAGTTGTGCGATGAAAAATCTAGGGGAGGTCTTGTTTTAAGAGCTCTTATAGATGCAAATGTAGATCTTAGGAGAAAAGTTATCTAGAGATTGTACAAAGAGAGTCAAAGACAATGGGCAAGAATTATTCTAAGTATGTTGATCCCAATGACCCAAGTTTAATATTTACTGCATTCTCTCTTCCAAATGGTTCTGCTGTTTGGAATGGCTTAAAAAAATCTATTGATCTTATGATTAAAGGTTTAATATGGGTGGTAGGAACTAGTGAAAAAAAATCCATTTGGATGGATACTTAGTGTGATAAAAAACCACTCAATTTAGATCCAATTTTGAAACCTTGGATGAGATTGCTTCAAGACAAATATGGTGATAGGGTTTCAAACATTTTGTACAAGGATCGAGAAGGAAGATACAAATGGAAAGAAAAAAATTTTACAAGTATACAAGACATTGATGCTAGGAGGCAATTGAGTAGAAAGATAACAACTATAATTATTATGAGGGGTGTCAAGGATAAATTGATTTGGGAGTTGAATAGCTCAAGATAATACACAACAAGAATTTGATATAATGTTCAACACAAACATAATAACTATATCACTAGAATTTGGAGAGATATTTGGGATAGCCCAATAATTTCTAAAGTCAAAATGTTTGTTTGGCTAGTAGGTCATAGAAGAATTTTATCCTGGGATAATCTTATGAAAAGGGGTTTTAATGGCCTCTCAATATGTGTTTTATGTAATAAGGAGGAGGAGAGTATTGACCATCTCTTGGGACATTGCTCAATAGTCTAGAATATTTGGCAATGGATTCTTAATATGTTTGGTAAATACATGGTGATGAATAGCAGAATTGAAGATTGGTTAAAGCAATGGCAGAGCACTTATAAAAGTAAGGTTTTACAGACAATTTGGGATATATCAAAAGATACAATACTTTGGACTATATGGCTAGAAAGGAATAGAATAATATTTAAAGGAAAGGAAAACAGTTTAGAGGTTATAAAAAAATATATATGTTTAGCCATAGAGGAGTCTAAACCAACCCTATCAACTCACCCAATCCCTAATTTAGAAGCAGAGAGTCTTGATAGATGGAGTCAAGTCATTAAATGGAATTATGATGTTGGGTACAAGAGAAGCAAAAATAAGTTAAAGAATATAAAGTGGAAACCACTAGATGTGGAGTGGGTTAAATTCAATTTTTATGGAGCATCTAAAGGAAACCCAGGACCAGCAGGAGGAGGAGGAATAATTAGAAATAATAGAGAGATTTTGTCTCATTATGCTTTCAATTATGGATTTAAGACAAATAATGAAGTTGAAGCTTGGGCAGCTTTAGAAGGGTTAAAAATATGTAAACAAATGAAATGGAATAGAGTTTGGATGGAAGGTGATTTTCTCATAGTAATAAATGCAATTTTGAGGAAAGCAAAGGTTCCATGGAACATACAAGAGATAATCGTGGAAATTCAATATCTTGCTAAAGAGTTTGAGGAAATCAGGTTTACACATATATTAAGGGAAGGAAACAAATGTGCAGATAAGCTAGCCAATAGAGGGGTTTTGATTGAGGATTGTGAAGTTAACATCTCCTTTCCATGGGTAGAGGAAGGAGAAAGTTTAGTTAAAGCTGACAAAAATTGTTAAATTCCTAAATCAATTAATGATTAAGATTTACTTTAATGTTTTCCATTGGTAATTTCTGTTTTATTTTGTAACAATAATGTATGTTCATTAAACTATTTATTATAATTTTTGTGGTTGCACTTGTGTTTGAGGAAGGAAACTAGCAATCCAAATTTGGTAAAGTGGATTATGTTAGTGCGATGTTTTGGAAATATTACTCTACTAAGATGCAAGGCATAGATAGTAGAAGTGAAATTTTGGCATTGTGAAGGCTGTTATAGAAAAATGTCAAGAAAGATGCTATATTCTAGAGTAATTGTATTAATACATAGATTTGAAAAGATCTAAAAAATGAAAATCAAGAATTCAAACATTTTATGTAAAATGATGTAGGTTTCTAACTGTAGCATCTTAATTAAGATGAGAAGTGTATCTATTTGTAAAATCTCAAGCTCTAAAGAAGAGAAATATAATTTATTAAAAATGAAGGACCTAAATACACTTTTTATCAAGAAAAAAATTAATAACAATAATAAATTATTATTATTAAAGAATAACATTATTGTCCTATAAATTATTTTCAACTAAGAAAGTAAAAATCCTAAAAAAATTTAAGAAAATACAATTTACCTTCAAAAGAGTATGAGAATACTAAACTAGATATTTTAACATTTGACATAAGCTGAATTCATATATTCATTTTGTTAAATTGTGTAATTTTATATTTATTTAGTTCTCTCCTATCAATAATGGTTCAAGTGAAGCACATAAATTAAGGGAATCTTTCTTCTTAATGACTCCTCGAAGATCCGCAACAGTCAAAGGTCAACAAATATCTGGATTCAATTAGTAATTTTTTGCAACTTTCCCATTGTAAAGATTCCTTCTAACCTGTGGGGAAAATGTTGGTATTAATATGGTGGAAATTTTATAATAAGAATTTTTCAATTTAAATAAAGGTTATATAAGATTATGAACAATTTAATAATTATATTTATAACACTTAAATTTATAATTTTTTGAGACTTTATCCATGTTTTTTTTATTTATAATCTTTTAAAGTGAGAAATTTAATTTATTAAATTTATATTTTTTTGTTAATATTTTTTTAAATAAGTAACAAGTTTAAATTAAAGAGTTATAAGAGTTTTTTAAATTTATTAAGTTTTAAGAGTTTTATAAATTTTAATTATATTTATTGTAAGATACGTTTAATATTTAATGTTTTAATATGAGAGGACTGGGACCCCTCATAAAATCTGCGTAAATTCATTGAAAAAATATTTAATATTATATTATAATAAACTACTATATTTGGTTATTTTGTCAATTTTAATCCCTCATAAAACCTGCGTAAATTCATTGAAAAAATATTTAATATTATATTATAATAAACTACTATATTTGGTTATTTTGTCCATTGTTATTAATTTATACAATGAAAACAACCAATAAATTGTCTAGGTAATTAGCATATATATATATATAGTATTAGTTTTCTTGGGATTCAAACATTAACTACAAAAGACAAAATAAGATTTAAAAAATTTAAACTAGTTACTAGTGTCACACAAACCTTTTATGCCCTATACAACTTATAAGCATTATCAAGCATGGCATGCATGCATCTTATGTAATTATTCTCTTCTTGAAGGGTTATTACTATTGTTATGATCATCTTGGCAATCATTTGGACAATTTTCCTTGAAAATTTAATTTTATTCTTGAGACCTTTCAGTGTAGTGTGATAAACATCTTCTTCATCCAAGTCAATTTTTAGTCTTTCCTCAAACATACAACAATCATTGTGTGAGCATCATTGTTTTTCCAACATGACTTGGTCAACCTGACTAACCTAACCTCCTTGACATTTATTGATAGTGGTAGGACTTTGTCATAGCAAGCAAGTCACCAAAATGGATAGGAAATCCTTTGCTTAACATTGGTATAGAACCTTATATCTCCCAAATATAATTCATCTTTTGGAAGAGGATCAAACTCCATGTTTGATTCTTCATCAAGGACTCATACTCAACAATCATAACATATTCCTAGTTTAAATGGTCCTTAGCCTAGGAATAGGTGAGAGGATCTCCATAATCATAAATATTTAAGAGATAAATCTTAGAGTAAGACTTTCGATGGTTCTCCTAAGAAATAATGAGCTAGCATCTTGAACCACTTGGGGTTTGAACAAGCCATGGAAATTATGGCACATCCTATAGGGAAGCATCATCAACATCCAATCTAAGCTCGTCATCTATCTCAATATCCATCACAATTACATGAGGCTCAAGAGTATCAAGCTCATCTATTTGAGGATCCAAAAATGAAGATTCTAGAAATGATGTTGTTGGAAGAGGAGATAAATCAAAAGACTCAGCTAAATGATCTCCATGAGAAGAAAAATAATCTAAAACAACTAGAATAGTGCCAATAAGAATATTTGAGGGAATATTCGAGACCATAAAAGAAATTGAAGGAGAATGATCCTTAGCTAAAATAGCAAGGAGAGGACTTGAAGGAGTGGTTGGAAGAACCTCATCAAAGATCACATCATGTTAAATGAGAATATCTTTCCTCTTAGGATTATAGAGTGGATAGGAATTGGAGGATTCATAATACCCCATCAAAGAGTATTTATGACTCTTTGGTGCCTCCTTCTAAATCTCTTTGGGGAAATGGGCCAATGTTATGGATCCAAGGATACTGAACTAAGAAACTTCAGGCTTGACTCTTTTAAATCTCTAGAGAGAATTCATACCCTCAATGACACAATTTTGAGTCTTGTTGATGATATATGTTACACAAATAATTGCTTTATCCCAAAACTTGGGCTCCATATGCTTAGCATACAACATGCATTTAGTCTCCATAATAACCTTGTTCTTCCACCTAGTTATCCCATTCTACTTTATATTATAATGGACAATCCTTTGAAAGGTAATACTATGAAGAGTCAATAAATTAGAAAAAATATTAATCACATGCACACCTCATTTATTTATCCTCAAGTATTTGATCTTCCTCTCAAACTAATTCTCCACCAATACCTTCAAGTCCTTAAACTTTGTAAAAGCCCCATGTTTAGTATGCGTGGTGTATGACCATACATATTGGGAGAAATATAGGTAAAAAAAGTACTTATTATTGCATAGAGATTATGTACACATGGGTCCATAAATATCACTATGAGTGACCTCCAAGGGTTTTGGAGCACAACTATAAATCCCTTTTGAAAATGACTCTCAGTTTTGCTTCCTATAAATGCACCTCTCACAAACACAACTAAGGAAAATAGGAGAAGCCTAAAAACCAATTGATGTTGACTTATGTACCTCAAGAACCCATATCTAAGAAGTCTAATTTTGTGATGCCATTACTAACATCATCTACCCATACCATCATAGCCACAAAGTATTTATTTTGAGGAGAAGAAGGAATCAAACGATACCCAAGGTTGTACATCTAATTTGAATCATCACAATATCCTAAGGTAATTGTATTGAAACCATCATCAATATCCTTTATTACCTACTGATTTGGATAGAACCCAACTTTCTTATTTGTATGGTTGACACAATAAATATACAAAATATTGGACCCCACACTAAGCATGAAGTATCTGATAAAATGAAAAAAAAACAACTCTTACCTCACCATATCCAACCAACCATAAATATGAATCATATCCAATGATGATGCCCTCTCTATAATGTTATTTTATAGTCATGCAATATATGACAATGCTTGGTCATATGTTGAGTTTCCCCTGAATTCACAATCCACTCATCAAAAGAAGTGGATGTCCAATATGCTTAATGGATAACTATATGAGCTTGTAAGGTTTAATCACGATGATCAACCTCACCCTAAGAATATAAGAGATCATCATAAAAAACTCATTTTTAGTTGCTTATTCAAGCTTCTTAATCTATATTTGAAATTTTTTTGCATTGTGTCCTTTCTTCTAAAAATTGCAAACATGATTTTTGAAGGAATTCTTGTTTTTTTCCTCACTTTATCTTCTTACTAACCTCTACCTTAATCATTTCTTTTGCATAAGCTTGAATGGTGAGATAATGACTCTTACTCTTCTATCATTAAGCCTAATGGTGAAGAAGGTACTTGGACACATCATCAAGTTAAGGAAGATGAGCATCTAGGCAGTGATCTCGAAACATATCAAACACAACTATCACGTCTCATATATGTTACTAAACACAATATTGAGAAGCTCAATGTTAATTTTTCTATTATCATCGATCTAATTTTTGCTATTAATAAAATAATTGATGTACTCATCTATGGTCTCAAAGTTCTTCATGTTCAAGGTAGCAAGCTTTCCTTCCAATCTACTAATTTTTTTAGAGTCAATACGGTCACACAAGTTCTAAAATTCCCAAGCAAGACTTTGGGATCCAAAGTGTTGTTGACATGGGTGTCATACATCTTGTCAAAATGAACAATAATCATGCTAAGTACCACATCCTTCATGTCCTTGATTAGTTGCGTTCTCTAATCAAAATCAATGTCTTGAATCTTTCACATATTTGAGAAATCCCTTACTTTGGAGAAAGATCCAATCTTTATTTTCCAAGTGGCATAATCTGGACCATTCAACAATGGCATATGTTGATCTATAATTTTCTTATAAAAAATAGGCTCTTGCATGCAATTATGACCACAAACAATATTGTTAATACAAAGCTTGAAAAACCATGTGATTTGAAAAAAGGGGATCAAAACACTTTTCTATGCAAAAGTTATGGCCCCTAAAATTTTGGCCCTTAAATCACACAAAATGCCTCCAAAACCTTTGAATTTTTTTTTTTTAATTCATTTATAACTTTAGTGAAAGGGAGACTACTACATGTCCCTAATTGAGTGGTTGAGGGAATGCCCATCATGCATTGATTGGATAGATGCATAGTAAATCTTTTGTTGCCACATGTCATTATTCTGTGTATAGGTGTGTCATTGAGACACTACTGTGTAGGCTACTAGACATGGTATCATCAAACCAAAATGTTTCATCGGTCACTTTATAGTGCCTCTTATAATCTATATTTTGTCATATCTATTACTGACCAGGCAAGCATTGGAATAGGTGATTTGATAAGTTGGTGAAGTATGATTGGTCAAACCCCTTTTTTACTTAAATTTTAACATCCATTTTACCACATCGATCATTGCCATGTCATCTATTGCCATCTCTACCAGTCCCACATCATCGAGGATAACATCATCACGAGCCATTCTATATGGTATGATATCATCATGCACCACATCACATATGATGGCATCATCTTGCATCATGTCAAGGAAGGGGTGACATCATGAAGAAACTCATCCAAAAATTAGGTATGGGATTTGAACTTTAAAGCTTCAAGGTCTTAAGGACTAGATTCCTTTCCTCTAGTCATAGCGCGTTGGTGCTCATGCAAACAATAAATAATAATGTGCTTCTCTTAAGGAATCACCTTAGCCCATCCATAAAGGGTGTCTTCCTACCATCATTATTATACTTGGTCTTGTAGACCTGCTTGGAACCCACACATTTCTTAACATTGGTAAGTATCATAAGCTTTCAAATATCATTCTTTTGAATGGAATTGATCTTTTCTTGCATTTCTTACACCCACACATCATTAGTACAAGCATATTCAAAACAAAAAAGTTCAAACTCAGCTTAAGATATTAAAGCATAATTAACCGACTCACCTTTAGGATCTTCTTCATCATCTCTCTATATATATATGCAATCTTTCTAATATTGAAACGAATTGATTAATTTCTTGAGTTTGGCCTCTTGTAAACCTCATTTCAAAATTACTACCAAGAATTTGACTTGGTGGGTGAGCTTGAAGAGTTATCTTCCCCTTTTTAGTCTTCATAAGATCAATAATGGGTGATTAATTACTAGAAGAACTTGATTAATTACTAGAAGAACTTGATGGACTCTCCTTATGACTACTTGAAGAACTACTTGAAGGATCTCTTGGTAGACTTAATTGAGGAATAGGCACACTAATAGGTTGTTCACCACCAACACTAGAATTAACAATATTGATGGTTTTACCAGCTTGACCGCTTTGATGACCATATACTCTCCCTTCATTAAAAATCACATCTCTAGAAACCACCGCTTTGTTAGTGTTTGGATTGTAGAGCCTATAAAATTTGTTATTTTTATTATATCCAACAAAAATGTAAGGCTCTATCAAGTTTTTTTCTTTTATTATCAACAATATGAACATAGTCTAAACAACCAAAAACTTTAAACTAATTAACATTGGGTTTCTTCTTATACCATGCTTTGTTAGGAGTCATATTATCAAGAGCACTCATGGGACTCCTATTAAGAATGTATACTATTGTAGCAATCACATCAACTTAAAAAGAATTGCTTATTATGTTGGTTTGAAGCATACTTTATGCCATTTTAGCTATAGTCCAGTTCTTTCTTTTATGCATCCCATTTTGTTGAGAGGTATAGGAAGTTGTGAGCTACCTCTTGATTCCATTTTTATCACAAAACTATGTGAACAACCTTGAACAATACTCACCACCATGATCAGTCCTAAACACTTAAGTCTGTATTCAATTCCAGTTTATATAAAAGTTTTAGAACTCTGGAAATCATTTAAAGCCTCATTTTTATTTTTCAAAAAATATACCCAATGCTTTATGTAAAAATCATAAATAAAAGTAATAAAATAAGACGACTTACCCAAGCTTTTGGTTTGCATTGGGCCATAAATATCAAAATGAACTAATTGAAATGGATGTTGGTCCCTCCATGTTTTTTCTCTTGGAAACCTTTCTCTAGCATGTTTTCCTTTGGCACATCCCTTACAAAATTCTTTATGATCTTCAACTTTGGGCAAACCAAAAACTAGCTCTTGAGAAGTCAACAACTTGAAACTTTGAAAATTTAAGTGGTCATACCCCAAATGCTACAACCAACTCTTCTCTTTTTTTTTTAAAGCGAAAAAACCCTTGCGGAGCCGCCTTGGTCTGAGAGACCATGAACAGGGGGTTCTACACTGTCAAAGTCACCCGAGGTCGCACTCAACCCTGCCCGCACCAATATTATCAATTAGATTTTAGATACCCAATTCAACTTTTTTGGTAGGGTGGAGATTTGAACCTAGGACCTCCCTTGGAGGATTGCCCTCTCCTCTCCAACTCACCTACAACACCTGGGTTAACCAACTCTTCTCTTCAATAACAATGTTTGAATTTGTTTTACCTTCCTTAGTATTTATGTCCATTATGCCTTTTGTTGCCTCCTCCAAAAGCTTGTTATTACCAAGCTTGATATTGATCTTGAATTTCTCATCCATAGTAGCAAACAACTCTTTGTTACTCATCATGTGGTTGGAATGACCAAAATCAAGATAAATCTCTTGAAGAGTTTTTTTAGCCTTGTCATAGGATAAGAACAAGTTTCTTTAAACTTTCTCATTCTCATTTGCATAAATTGGATAAGAGCAAGGAAATAAGATAAGAACAAGCAAGTCTTAGGCCAAAACAACCATACATCATTGAAAAATATGGGAGGTAAAAGGGGATGCATATTAATGTTTTATTTACTTTAAGAAGGCCTTTGACATAGTGCCTAGAAGTAAACTATAGAGAAGAATTAAATAAATAGGTAAATTAAAAAATATATAGGAAAATAATCCATAGACTATATGAAGAGGTTCAATCCAAAATTAGACTAAAAGGTCTCTTAGAATGCTTAAAAAATGACATAGAAATTAAACAACGATGCTTGTTATTTTTTTATTGTCTTGTATATTGATTAGTTAAAAGAAAGACTAAATAAAAGTGAAGGGGAACACGTCTACTTGGGCAATTATGTGGTGAAGCTACTTTTATATGCAAATGATTTGATCTTTGATTGTAAGAACATAAGGGTTAAAAAAACTTTTTAAGGTCTTAGAACACTTCTACAAGGATGCTAACATGCAAATACATATTACCAAAACCAAAATAATTGTGCTATTATTTGGGTCTATTCAGATTTTTAGGTCAATGTGAAGATAAGATCTAGGAAGAAAGAAGGCACACTACCTTGTTGAGTTCAGCCCCATATGTGAGCAAATTATAAATAAGTATGTATTGATGCAAATATCAAATTAAGAATAAATGTGTTTATAATTCAACAAAGGACTAGCTTACATTGACTCAAACATGAGACATGTAAATGAAAGAGACTTAAGGAGAAATGAAAAAAAAGGAAAATACACCTATCGCACTTAAGGGGCAATAAAAGCAAATAAACAATTTATCTTGAAATGCAAATATTATAATAATATTAAGGATATCATATCGTGAGGGATATCGTAGTGATGTCTTTGGGTTTTCATCTAGAGATCCAAGTTCAAACCCCTGTACAAGGGACCAAGACCCTTTCAAAACCCATGCTTTACCTTAAAAAAAATTGGTATCATGAGGGATATTGTAGTGGTATGTCTTTGGGTTTTCATCTAGGAGACCCCAAGTTCAAACCTCGGTACAAGGGGATCAAGATCCCTTTCAAAAACCTATGCTTTACCCTAAAATTTTAAATCAAATGGCATTAGATCACTTGATTAGATTCCTCAACATTCAAGGAGGAGATATAGGTTCAAATCTTGCCAAGCGATACATGGATAATATCCAAGATTTGTTGTAATACCACTGCATTTCGATGATGTAATACAGGTGGGACCCGTTTCAATCCCATATAACTAATTGAAAAAAATAATATGAAGGATATCAAATAACATTAGCTTAATTGGTTAAATTTCTTGAATCTCAAGGAGGAGATCCAAGTTCAAATCTTACCAAGTGATATATGTATAATAGCCAAGTTATCACTAATATAGTGATAATGTAATACAAGCAAACTTATTTTCATTCCATTTTACCAATTAAAATAGTAACAATAATAATATTAAAGATAAAATCTGCTTGTGTAGCGTAGTTGGTGAAATTCTTGGGTGCTGGTAGAGGTTGACCCAGGTTCCATTATCCCTGTGTTCACCTTGCAGATACAAGGTGCATCTGGGAATGTCCTATGTGCTGGTAGAGGCCAACAAAGTTCCATTCCCCCTAGGTACAGCTAGGAATGTCCTATGTGTTGGTAGAGGCCAACAAAGTTCCATTCCCCCTATACCCACCATGTTGATACCCAAATGGTTGTGTTATTTCCATATTAACAAGTGTAGCTCTCGGTCTTACGAGGGGTCATGGTTGGGAGGGTACTGCTCAATCCTATGCGTCGGTCGTAGGAGTTTATCTCACACAATTTTAGTAATATGCTTGTGTATCACAGTTGGTGAAAGTCTTGGGTGCTGGTAGAGGACGACCTAGGCTCCATTCCCCTTGTGTCCACCCTGCAGATACAAGGTGCAACTAGGAATGTCCTATGTGCTAGTAGAGGTCGACAAGGCTCCATTCCCCCTGTGCCCACCCTGTTGATACCCAAATGGTTGTGTGTTATTCCCCTATTGACAAGTGTAGCTCTCGGTATTATGAGAGATCATGGTTGGGAGGGGATTGCTCATCCCTATGTGTCGGTCATAGGGGTTTATCACACTAACCACACAATTTTGGAAGTCCCAAGGAGGATAGCACAATGGTTCGGGTTTTGGCTCTTCTTCGGGAGGTCCAAGGTTCAAACCACGGTGTGGGTGAGTGTGTGAGGGGGTGGGTGTGTGTTAAATTCCCTATTGATAAGCATAGCTCTCGGCTTTAAGAGGGGTCATGGTTGGGAGGAGACTACTTAGCCCTGTGCGTTGGTCGTAGGGGTTTCTCACACTAACCAAATAAAAAAATATTAAAGATAGTTATATTAATACATTAAATATTGAATTGTTTGAAAAAATAATATTCAAAGAATTATCAACAAAATTATTTAAAAAAATAATTCACGCTTATTTTTAAAAAATAATAATATTATTGTTCTTTAATTTTTTTCTTGAGAAAAAAGGTTGTACTCAGGTCACCCACCATTAACAAATCACAACTCTTTTCTTTAGAGCTTGAGTTGAAAAACAAATTTAATTCTCATCTTAATTGAGTTGTTATGGTTAGATACCTACATCATTTTTTCATAGAAAGTCTTAATTCTTGATTTTCATTTTCTGGATCTTCTTCATTTTTTTGTAAATACAAATATTTAGAATTCAACATCCTTCTTCTTGACATTTTTTTATAACAATATTTACAATACCAAAACTCTACCTCTACTATTTATGCTCTACATTTTATTAGAGTAATATTTTTAAAAGTTTGCACTAACCAAATCCATAAAGTCATGGAGGATAATGTAACGGTTCATGATATGGTTCTTCTTCGGGAGATCCAAGGTTCAAACCGCGATGTCTGCTCAGCCCTATGCATAGGTCATAAGGGTTTATCACACTACTTGAATTAAAAAATCCAAAACTTCAAAACTTCGTGTTATCATAATTTGCTTTACCAACTCTAAACTATTAATTTACTTCTTAAATCATAAGTCTAACAAAAAAATATATATATTCCCAAAACTTCACGTTATTATAATCCGCTTTACTAGCTTTAGATTGTCGGTTTACTTCTTAAATCATAAGTGTAACCACAAAAACTATAATAAATATTTTAGTAGTCTCAATTTATGATTAAATCTTATGAAAAAAATATTTGCATAATAAATCATTATATAATTATTAAAAATATATATTATATAGGCGCAACGGTTGGGGCTTTGGCTCTTATTCGAGAAATCCAAGGTTGTGGCATGGGCGAGTGTGTGAAGGGGTGAGTGTGTGAATAGTTGTGTTTAACCCCTATTGATAAGCTTGGCTAGCACCCGAGGGCTAGGTGGATTGGTAAGTGTTTGTCTGGTCAGGTATTTACCAAGAAGACACCCAGGTTCAAACCTCGGGGGCAGTCTATTTGCAAAGGTAGTAGTCTGATCTGAATCTTCTAGGTGCACGTCAGACTGACGATGACATTACGAATCTCGAGCGAGTCTTTTTCACGTCGGGTCAACAATAACGAAACAGAATAAGTTTGGTGAAAGCAACCCCTGTGGTTTGAGCCCTACACTTACAATTACTAAAAATGTGTGGTTGCGACAAACTCTTCTATGTAACTGAAAAAAATATATATATAAGCTTGGCTCTCGACCTTACGAGGGGTCATCGTTGAGATAGGAATACCCAACTCTAAACATCTTACGAGGGGTATCTCAAGAGGGGTCATCGTTGAGATAGGAATACCCAACTCTAAGCGAACGAGATAGGAATACCCAACTCTAAGCATCGCTCGTAGAGATTTTACACACTACCCAAAAAAATAATAATCTTAAATAATCAATTTTTAAAAATCCTCAAATTATAAAAATTCTCATTCAATTTTATTAAATTAAGAAAATACAAATTACTTCAAAAAGATTATGACGATACTAAACTAGATATATTAACATTGTTAAATTGTGTAATTTTTAATTTATTTGGTTTTCTTCAATCAAAGAGCGAAAATTAAGGGAATTAAGAAAATACAAATTACTTCAAAAAGATTATGACGATACTAAACTAGATATATTAACATTGTTAAATTGTGTAATTTTTAATTTATTTAGTTTTCTTCAATCAAAGAGCGAAAATTAAGGGAATCTTTCTCGTGAATAACTCCTCCACGATTTATAATTCAATAATTTTTTTTTTATAAAAGAGAATTGGTAATAGATGTAATTATGGTAGTTAAAAACCTTTGTCTGTTAGGTAAGTTAAAATGTCAACATGATTTTTTATCTATCTTTATCAATTAACCTCTCTTTGTCTAAGTTGTTTTTTGAACTTGGATCTCCTAAGCAAAAAAAAATCTAAAACCCTTATCATGGTAATGTTATTACCAACCTTGCAAATTTAAGGTTAGCAAATATCAGAATTCAATTAGTAAAATTTTGCAACATACCCAATTGTAAAAATTCCTTTCTCGTTATTAACCAACCTATCATTTTCTAGGTAAGTTGTGGTTTGAATTTGGGTCTCCCAAAAAAATCTAAAACTCTTATCATGATGTTGTTGTGACAAACCTTGCAAACTTAAAGTTAACAAGTATCTCCATTCAAATATATTTTTTTTTATTTGTGGAAAGCATCCCAAAAGGGATGCCACTTTCGGGTAAGACCCAAGGAGGCAGGGGTATCCATTCCGCCAAAAATGCCCAGGACTCGGACCTGGCCTACCACCTTTGACATACTCAAGGAGCAAACAAACACACACAACCAAATTAAAAAAAGTAAATAACAACAAAAATAATAAAATAAAATAAAAAACATGCTCCTTGAGTGTGTCAAAACCAAAAGCACAACCAAACACGCACAATAAGATAAAAGAAACCATAACACAAACCACATAGGAAAACACAAGAACCACATAACAAAACACAAACAAGACAAAAACAACAGAACACTACAAAGACATAACCCAAAAAAACATGAAAAATAAACACAACCAAAACCTAAAAAATAAAATAAATAAAATAAAAATAAAAACAACCAACAACAGACAATAAACAAAAACAAAAAACATAGAAAACACTCACACATAAAAAAAATGAAATAACACAAACAAAGAGAAGCCCAAGAACAAGAACGAAAAAAACACAAGAACAATAACAAAAAACATAAAAAAAAAAACAAAACAAAAAAACACAAGAACAACAAAAAACAACACAAAGAACACAAAAACAAAACAAAACAAAAGAACCCACCCACCTTAAAAAACTAAACAAAAAAACAAAGAAGACAACAAAAAAAATGAACAAAACAATGACCTATCTAGACCAGAAGACTATTAATGCAAGAATCAACAGAGGAAACAAAATAAAGAATAGAATGAGCTAGGGAACTAAAAAAACCGAATGAACCAAAGAGAAACAAAAAAAAAAAAAGAAACTAGGTACCTTTGGAACTCGGAGCCATCCAAAGAAATGATAGAAAGAAGAGCTTCCCTAATTTGAGAAGCCCACCATATAGGAGGGTGGCCATAACAAGTAAGATCACCTTTGTCCAAAGCCCAATTAGCTAAAGCATCAACACTCTTGTTTTGATCTCTGACCACATGATTGTAATCAAATTTCAAAAATCCCATTTGGATTAACTGAATCTTCTCAATAATTCTTTTTATTCTCCAATCCACCTTATGATTCTTAGAAGGAGTCTTCAAGAGATTAATCATAAGTTGAGAGTCAGACTCAACTAACACCTTTTCTCATCCAACCTTAGTAGCCTCCTGAAGGCCTCTAAGGATACCATACCCCTCAGCAAGGTTATTGGAAAGAATACCCAAATTCTCAAGCAAAAGTAAAAACCAGGGAGCCATCTGAAAGTCTACCAATTCCTCCCACACTCGGCTTTTCCGGGGTTCCCTCTAGAGGCTCCATCGGTATTGACTTTTCCAAAATCCTTAGGAGGAGGTTGCCAATTTCTAGTCCTATCCATCTTACTAATACTCACATTCCCTTTAAGTTGGTTGCCCTTAGAAGGTTTAATCTTCAATCTTTGCATCACTTGATCCCATCTTTGGTGGGAGTTTTGGGGGTGATTAAGGAGTTGATGGACTAATTCAACTAAGTTGGCTATGGTCTTTTGCCAAATATAGTGAATATCCTTCCTATCTTGATTAAAAATTTGGTTGTTCCTTTCATTCCAAGATATTCCAAAGAAGAATGGTAGAACCCATCCAAACTATTTGCCTAATAAAATTATCAACACCCTCTTGATTAGGCCAATCCCTCCAAAGTTGTTCAAAAGTGAAAAAATTGGACCACCTGTAAGCCAAGTAAAGTTGCCATTCTCCTCCATAGCTCAGAGGCTAAAGTACACTCAATAAAAAGATGGTTGATATTTTCTACATTCTCTTCACACATTTCACATCTAAAAGGGCCATGAAAACCACGCTTCATAAGTTGCTCACCAGTAAGCACCCTACAATGCAATAAAATCCAATTAAAGAACCTCACCCTAGGCCAGAGCTTTTGAGCCCACAATTGAGAAAATATGTCAGAAGAATGGTTGGGATTATAATGGCATAAGGTCAAATAACCTTGAGCAACTGAATACTCACCCTTAGTAGTGTTGTTCCATCCAAAAAAATCTTTTTCATGGGACCAAGAGAGGGATCTCATATGAAGGATGCCTTGGATATCTTGTCTTTGCCTTTCTGGGATTTGAATAGGCCGATCCTCAATAGGGATCCAATATCTACCAACCTTTGAATTACCAGTATGGTACCACAAGTAATTAGCCACCTTTATCTAATTAGCTCGGTGAAGCTCCTCCATCCAAGGCCTCCAATAGGGAAATTGAGTTATCAAAGGCTTGTGACCATCCCAAGAATCTATCCAAAAATTTGCATGTTGACCATTATGAATGATCCAAAATAATTTTTTCTTTATCAAATCCTCACCAGTCTTAAGAACTGCTAAAATGGGAGAACCTTTGGTAGGAAGTTGATAGCGAACAAGGTCTTCAGGACTTTTGTTCTCAGCATATTTAGCACGGAGATTATTGGCCCAAAGAGCATTGGGGTTATGCAACATCCTCCAATATAATTTAGCAACTAAAGATTTGTTGTTATTAATTGAAGACCGGAATCCTAACCCCCCTTCACTCTTAGGAAGACATAAAGTATCCCATTTCACCAAGGCCCATTTTCTTTTCTCCTTAGTACCACTCCAAAGGAAACGATGACTAATTTGATCCAATTCTCGAAGAACAGCCTTTGGGATATTCAAAACGAAAGAAACATAAATAGGAATAGCTTGAAGGACTGATTTTACCAAGGTGATTCTACCCCCGTAAGAAAGTCACTTGTTGGTCCACTTTCCAATTTTCTTCTTGACTTTGTCCAACAACCAATTCCAATCTTTATTTTTCTGCCTTTGAATATTTATGGGAATACCTAAATAAGTGATTGGAAGAGAGGTCTTCTTATATCTTAATTTATCCAAGACCATGGATTCTCGTCTAGCAGAGCAAGTGAAAGAAAATAACTTTAGATTTGTCTTCATTGATCAACCGCCCGATAGCCTTAGAAAAATAGCTAATGATTTGCTTAATATTAGAAGCTTCCTTAATTGTAGCTTTACCTAAAAGGGTAGAGTCATCCACAAATTGAAGATGAGAGATAGGTCTAGCTCCATGAGCAATGGTAACTCCCTCAAGGGTTTTGTTTTCCCTCTTTTTGGTTATAGTCCTACCCAAGCATTTAGCAAGAATGATGAATAAATAAGGGGATAGCGGGTCACCTTGCCTAATACCTCTGGAAGTCGGGAAAGACTGAGAAGGCCCGCCATTGATAAGAACTAAGTAGGAAATCGAAGAGATACATCCCATAATCCAATCCATCCAATCCTAAGAGAAACCAAATTGCCTCAAAACTTTGATAAGGAAGTGCCAATCCACTCTGTCATAAGCTTTGGATAAGTCTAACCGGATGAACATAGAAGGAGAATTTTGCATATCCATGGAATGGATGGCTTCTTGAGCAAGAACTATCTCATATACTATTTGACGTCCTTCCACATATCCCCCTTGCTCGGGGAAATAATCTTATGCAAAAGAGGCTTCAACATTTTTGCCATGATTTTAGTAATAATTTTGAGAAGAACATTACATAAAGCAATAGGTCTAAAAGCTGAGATATGATCAACCTCTTGAGCTTTTGGAACAAGAGTAATATAAGTTTTATTGATAACCTTCAAAATTTCTTTGGATTTCCTGGATTCTTCCACCACATCTAATAAATCAACATGAAGGATATCCCAGAACTCTTGGTAGAACTCAATAGGAAAACCATCAAGACTTGGGGTTTTCCTTTTTGCATTTTAAAAACTACTTGTTGAAGCTCATTGATAGTAACAGGAGTAGTCAAAATAGAGTTCTCCTCATAAGTGATAAGAGAAGGGATTGCTTGAAGAACATTTTGTTGTGAAGTTGAGTCAAGAGGAGTAGCAACAAAAATATTGGAAAAGTAATCAACAACAATAGAGTTCATGCCATCCCAAGTATAAACAACATCTCCAGAATCTGATTTTAAGGAAGAAATAAAGTTGTGAGATCTTCGAGCTAGAAGAGATTTGTGGAAGAAATTTGTGTTTCGATCTCCTTCTTTGAGCCATTGAATTCTAGATTTTTGCTTCCATAAGATTTCTTCTCTTTTTCCCATTCCTCTAACTGAGTTGTGAGTTTAATTTCATATGCACTTATCTTCTCTATGAGGCCATCTAAACGGATTTTCTTATTCAAATTTTTAAGATGAGCAATAACTTCATGTTTTTTTTTATGAACATCCCCAAACTCTTTCCAGTTCCAAGTCTTGATTTTGGATTTAATGTATTGCAGATGTTTTGGCAAAACAGAACATCTTAGTCCCATGCCTAGGTTTACCTTCCTTCCACCATTGTTGCACATGAGGTCTGAAGGAAATGTCTCTAAGCCACATTAATTGAAAACGAAAAGGAGAGAAACTCACATTGGTTTTCCACGTTTCCACCATGATTGACCAATGATACGAACCAACATTATTAAGAGTCTTCACTTTAGGAATGTGACCATGGATTAAGAAATTTTCAGAGAGCAAAAACCTATCCAATCTCTCCATTATACAAGCTAAGCCTTGCCTTCCGTTAGACCAAGTCATAAGGCCATTATCTGGTTGGATATCCACAAGATGGAGGTTTGCAATATATTCGCTCATGAGGTCAGTACTTTTGTCCAAATTTATATTTCCCCCCTTTTCTCATCCAGAGAGAGGATGGTATTGAAGTATCCTCCGATCAAGATCCAAGATTTAGGAAAATGAGAGATAATATGAGTAATATCCTTCCACTATCTTCTTTTTTCCTCCAAAGAATTTAGGGCATAAACAGTAATGCATAGCATAATCTGGTTGGAATGTCTACTTTGAATAGCTATAGCTAACAAACCCCAACTGCCAACCATATGGTGAATAACTACCTCTTTTGGGTCCCAAAGACAAGCAATGCCACCCGAAGTCCCTTGGGAACTGAGGGAAACCACTTTCCAGTCGACCAAATTTTATTGGCAATTAAGTCCATATCCTCCATTGACATCTTTGTTTCTTGAAGGAAAACAAGATGTGGATGATTTATCCGAATCATTCTTCTAACTTCATTTTGTTTTGAAAGACTCCCTTTGAGTCCTCTAATATTCCAAGTGATGATCTTCATTAATACCAGGGCTAAAAATGTTGGGAAGGGCATTAATCTTACCTTCCTCTACAAGCTTTTCACCTTCTTTTACCATATGATATTGATTGGTCTTGCGACCTACTTTTTGATTAGAATCCATCTTCAATTTTTTTTCCCTGTTTCTTGACTTATTCCAATTGAATCCGAGATGGCTTCTAACCTTGAATAATGCTCATATACAACCAAAATTTTACTAGATGGTTCAATGGAGTCTATATTGGGACTTGCATTATTTGAAGTTTTGACATTTGAAATATTGTTTTTCTTGTGTAAATTTTCTCCTTTTTTTTTTTTGTTGAAAACCTTTGATTTGTTGGTTTGTCTCTGAGTTCTTTCCTTCATATTTAAATTGTGTTTCTAAGATTTCAGTTTCCATTATTTCCTCTTCCTCACTTGGGACATCATTTGTGGAAAGGATTTCAAACATATTAGCAAATGACTTTGATTGATCCTTCATTACTGGTTTTTTCCGAGTGTTCTTCTTCTTAGGTATTTGGAAACCTGCTTGAGTTTATATCTTCTTTCTTTTGATCAAGAATTTTATTTGGGCAAGCACTGACCAAAAGACCATATTCATGGCAAATTCTACAACGAAAAGGAATGTTCTCATAGTCCACTACTTGCTCCCAAGTGTCTTCCCCAAATTGTAATGTGATATTTTTAGGTAGGGGTTTGTCAAAATCCATTAAAACACAAATTCGAGCATAAATAATATGTTCAAAATTTTGAGTACAATCAACAATCATCATAAAAGTTCCTAAAGAGTTTCCAATTGAAGAAAAAATAGTAGGATTCCAAAATTCAATAGGGAGGCCAAAGAGTCTAACCCACATGGGAGCTATAGAAGGCATCTCTTCTTCGGCTTTAAATTTAGTATGCCAGGGCTTCATGAAAAGCCTTGCCCTTCCAAAAAACCAAGGACCCCCTTGAAAAGTTTTCTCTCTATCTTCATTATTAGCAAATAAAACAAGAAAATAACCATTTGGATAAATAGAGATTTGTAACTCACCTTTAGTTTTCCAGCTTTTTGCAGCCCAGACTTTGAAAGTAGATAGAATCGAACGAAAACCCACAAACCAACAAATTAGTCCTCTTTTTTCCAAATCTTCAATGCCGGTCTGAATGTTACCCATATCAAGCTTAACAATAGGAGTTCCATCAGCTGCTTTAAGACATCCCGACTCCGTTTTCCTGGGATCAATCTTAGGCATTCTTAGAGGTTTATGAGAAGCCCTAATATTGATATTAGCATTGGGCTGAGGTTGTCCACCATGAAGGGCATCCCTAAAATTTATTTTTGGGACCGAGTCTTCAAAATTCTTACCCTTGACAAGGGTTTTCACAATAGAATTATTTTGTGGGTGCACCTTAGCACCAGATTCACTTGAGATATGAGCCATTTTTTGATAAACTACTTGAAACTTATTTCGTGGTCTCTTTAATCCTTGCCATAGACGTCGTGGAAAGGTATGGTTTTCACTTTTCTTTTGTGCAGCAAATTGGAAGTCGTTGTCACTCAAGTTCACATGATGATCTGTTGAAAGACAAATTTCTAACCCATCTTGTATCCCTTGCAAAATTTCCTGCTAAAATATTGAGCATAAACCACAAAAATATTGGCCGCTAGGGCCCGAAGGCCATAAAAACCAACCTCTGGAGCTGCTTGCACTCAACCCAGATGAAACCCTCGCATAGCCGCTTGCCAAATATATCGTTCACACATAGGGATGCGCTAGGATCTGTGTTGCTCGAAATGATATGAAAATTGGTGGAGACGTTCTAGGGGTTTTCAAGCATCTACCCTCAAAATTTTAGCTCAATCCGAGTTCGGATGAGTGAGATATGGCCGAAACGAGTTCGGCAGTTTGGGCAGTCCTGCGAAAAACGTCTCAATATAAAAACATATCAAATTTTTCTTCTTGAAGCATTTTTCCTTTGTGATTTTTCTCCATTCAAATATTAAAATTTTGCAACTTGACCAATTGTAAATATTCCGAAATATTTATTTCTTTTAAAGAGGTATTAATGTGAAAAGAAATTGGCAAGAACATATTATTGAAAATATATAAGTTATAATTTAATAATTATATATAATTGATAAGATTAAAATGTATGATTTTTTAAGTTGAGAAATTTAATTTATTAATTTTTTTGTTACATAGAAGAATTGGTGACTACCTTTCCTACCTTTTTAACAACTAACCAGAGGGTCAAGTTGCATTGCCTCCGATCGTAGCGTCAAATTATGGTGCTATCACTATAATCCTTATCTTGCCTAGTAAACACGACCAGGAGTGAGGGAGACCCTCGATGGCTTGGGGTTGGTACCAACGTCATCAAATTGATGCATTCAGGTTAGACTACTACCTTTGCCCAGATTGGGCATTGCCTCTGAGGTTTGAACTTAGATCTCCTCTTGGTAAATATCCAACGTTTTACCAATCCACTAACCCCTAGGAAAATTTTAATTTATTAAATTATTGTTGATATTTTTATAAATAAGTGAGTAATACAAATTTATTTATATCATAAATTTATATGAATTTTAATTTTATTATATATAGGCACACTTTCATTAAAAAATACTATTTTTTATTTAAATTATATATTTTAAAACTATAAAAAAATAAATGGATTAGTGTTTGGGGTTTGTTTAGGCTGCTATGTGACTGAGTTTGGAGGTGTAACAATGAAACCCTCTTGATCATTTTAGTTGATCGTTCGAAATCAAATTAATTGTTGACTTTTAGAGAGAAGCAAACATAAATGCGACAGAACAAGATGCAAATAGAGAAGATACTAATAGAAGACAAACATGCATGAGATAAAATGAAGGCTTTAGGAGCAGAAGTTTACCCACAAGCACTTGTAACCAAATTTGTGCCCTATAATGAAAGACTGTGAATTCGAGAACAAAGAAGAAATGGCGAAACCAATGGTTTCGTCAAATTCATGTCCCATACGAACGAGTCGCGAATTCACAATAAAGCTTTAAAGTGACATAATGAATACAAAAAATGAGATGTAAAACAAAAAATTAATGATCTAAGGAGACTAATAATACATTAAAAAAACCTGATTAGCCTATGGTGAAAGCAAGAAGCAATGAATTCAAAACTATTAGTTTCAATCCAAAACTTCATGTTATCATAATATGCCTCCATGGAGTTGGAAGAGATTATAAGAACTGATAATTATAAGAACTGATAATGAAGACAACAAATAAATAGGGCAAAGAAAAACATAAGTACACTAAATTATATTATTGTCAGTTGTTTCTTTATCAGTTATGTAAAGCATTGAGCACTGCATCAGCCATGTTAAATAGAAGGATAGCGGGAGGAATATTATTTCAGCTTCTTCATCAACAGATTTAGCCCAGGTTTGTTTGTTTTACTAAGATAGGGTTATCTTGCATTTGTATGATCTTCTCTTGTTTTTTCTTGTACATCTTTTGAGCTCTGTGTAAAGGGTCGGGGCCCTTCAACCCCTTTTTTTTATAAATACCAAAAAAAAAAAAGCAAGAAGCAATGAAAGAACAAAGGCAACAACCAAAATGGTGGACTTCTCCTCCTTTTCTAGAAGATAAGATCTGTCGTCGAGGCTCCTCCTCTTACTCACCCATAGCAGCTAATCATAAGAAAGCATAGAAGCAAAGCAACAATAAAAGCAATTAAAGAGCACTTGAAACCGTGAGTAGGTGGTGAATTGTGATGAAAATCGTAGTAAGAGTGTGGTCTCAAAAACATTGCTAAGAAAAGGAGTGTCCAAACCTTTTATTTATAGGTGGTTTGGAGAGGTTTTAAGTGGAAAAACAAAAAAAACAAACTTGATTAGGGGGGCAACATCACAAGAGTCAACTCAAAACTAGAGTTTTTTTTTAGAGAAAAAATCCAAAATTACCGAATTCATATATCGTCTTGGATGATTGTGAATTCGACAAGGCTAGGAGAAAAGCCAAACAAAAGGAGGAAAAAAAGCTCAATCTTGCACTCAACAATTTTAAAGGACTTTTTAAAGATCTAAAGGAAAAATGACTCATTTAAATAGATCAATTTTCGTGTATAACTATTTATGCATCACATCTTATTAAAATAATATTTCTAAAACTTCATGTTATCATTATCAGCTTTACCAACTCTAAACTCTTAATTTACTTCTTGAAACATAAGTGTAACCATAAAAACTATAATAAATAATTTAATAGTCTGAAAAATTATAATTAATTCTTATGAAAAATATCTACATAATAAATCATTATATAATAATTAAAAATTTCATTTTAATCTTAAATAATCAATTTAAAAATATCTTAAAAATCCTTATTCAATTCTATAAAATTAAGAAAATTTAAGACAATACAAATTACTTCAAAAAGATTATGACGATACTGATATATTAACATTTGACGCAGGTTACACCGTCCAAAATAAAATTAATATATTCATTTTGTTAAATTGCGTAATTTTTAATTTATTTACTTCTCTTCGATAGTGTGAAGCACGAAAAATCAAGGGAATCTTTCTTGTCAATGATTTCTGGAAAATCCATAATACTAAAAGGTCAACAAATAAAATAAAATCAACAAGCTATTAATTAATTAAGGGAATCTTTGTTGTCAATGATTGAAGATCTATGATACTAAAAGGTCAACCAATAAAATAAAAGTTAACAAGATTTTTATCCCATATTAATTAATCTATTTTTTTATAGGTCAGTTGTCCTTACAAACCTTAACCTAAGGTTAATGGATATCTTGATTCAATTGTAAAGATTCTTTGCAAACTTAAGGTTAAAAATTTGCAACTTACTCAATTTTAAAGATTCTGCCCATGAGTGAGAGAATATTCACTTCTTTTAAAGAGTATTAGCCTAGAAAGAAATTGGTAAGAATATATTATGGAAAACATATAAGTTATATAAGATTATAAATATTTATACAATTGACTCTTACCAAATAATCTATTATTTCTTAGGTAAGTGGTTTGACCCTTATCAATCAATTTATCATTTCTTAGGTAAGTTGTTTGATCCTTACTAACCAATCTGTCACTTTCTAGGTAAGTGGTTTGAACTTAGTGTCTCCAAAAAAATAAAAAACTTACCTTACAAACCTTGTAAACTTAAGGTTAACAAACATTTCGATTTAATTAGTGGAATTTTGCAACTTGCTTAATTATAAATGGAAATGTGTTTACTTGAACAATTATGTAGTGAAGCTACTTTTCTATGCAAGTGATTTGATCTTTGATTGTAAGAGCATAAGGGTTATGAAAACTTTTTAAGACCTTAGAACACTTTTATAAGGATGTTGACATGCAAATAAATACTACCAAAACCAAAATAATTGTGCTATTATTTGATTCTATTCAGATTTTTGGATCAATGTGAAAATAAGATCTAGGAAGAAAAAAGGCACACTATTTTGTTGAGTTGAACCTGAGCAAATTATCCATAAGTATGTATTGATGCAATTATCAAATTAAGAATAAATGTGCTTATAATTCAACAAAGGACTAGCTTACATTGACTAGGACATGAGACATGTAAATGAAAGAGACTCAAAAGAGAAATAAAAAAATGAAAAATACACCCATCCCAAGAACCCACAAAAACAATCAAAGAGATAATAAAATGGTGTTAAGATAGAAACACGGTGTCTAAATAAAAAATAGAAGTTCCAAGACGATAAACTCTGGATTTTGCTTTAATAAAAAATAGAAGTTCTGAGACAATAAACTCTCAAAATAAAAAATATAAGTTATGAGACAATGAACTCTCAAAATAAAAAATTGAGATGGAATTATAGCAGTTATAAACTTTAGTTTGTTAGGTAAAATAAGGTCAACAAGATTCTTATCTGATATCAATCAATTTATTTTTTTCTAGGTTAGGTGTCCCTTTCTAGATAAACTGTGGTTTGAACTTGGATCTGCCAAAAAAAAAATCTAAAATCCTTATCATGACCCTTAGTCCTTACAAACCTTGTAAACTTAAGGTTAACAAATATATCTATTTAATTATAAAGATTCCTTGCAAACTTAAGGTTAAAATTTTGCAACTTACCCAATTGTTGTAAAAATTCCTTGCAAACTTAAGTTTCAAATTTTACAACTTACCCAATTGTAAAGATTCCTTCCCACCTCTGAGAAAATATTCTCTTTTAAAGAGTATTAAGGTGAAAAGAAATTGGTA
The DNA here is from genome assembly GCA_028583015.1 of Wollemia nobilis. NCBI lineage: Eukaryota > Viridiplantae > Streptophyta > Pinopsida > Araucariales > Araucariaceae > Wollemia > Wollemia nobilis. Next base: position 2,480,677 of record JAQPPZ010017206.1, on the reverse strand, counting down.
AGAACATATTATTGAAAAAATATAAACTATATAAGATTATGAATATTTATACAAGAAGATTCTTGACTCTTACCAATCAATATTTTCTAAATAAATGGTTTGACCCTTACCAATCAATCTATCATTTTCTAGGTAAGTGGTTTGAACTTGGGTCTCCCCAAAACAAATTTAAAACCCTTACCATGACCCTCTCCTTACAAACCTTGTAAACGTAAGGTTAACAAATATCTCCATTCAATTAGTGTTTTTTTTTATTAATATTTCTTATACCATGGAGATTGAACCTGGGTCAGTCACATCACCGAGAATGCAAGTGATGTCTTGTTGGTAGACCGCGTGAGATTCAATTAGTGATTTTTTTATTAATATTTCTTATACCATGGAGATTGAACCCGGGCCACATCACTGATAATGCAAGTGATGTCTTGTTGGTAGACCGCGTTGAACTCAGGTTATATCATCGATAATGCAAGTGGCGTCCTTGTTGGTAGACCACACTCACGCGGATAATTAATGAAATTTTGCAACTTAACCAATTATAAATGGTTGGAATATTTTTTATGTAAAAGTTTTGAAAACCCTTTAAAATCCATTCTTATAATATTATTTATTTAAATAAAATATATATATATATATATATATATATATATATATATATATATATATAAAATTTATTATATATATATAATTTATTAATTTTTTTTTAGTAATACTTCTTATACCCATCCACCATGGAATTGAACCCAACACACATCATCGATAATGCAAGTGGCATCGTTACCCATTTATTAAATTATTATTGATATGTTTATAAATAAATAAGTAATACTAATTTATTTAAATTATAAAATTTTATAAATTTTAATTTTTTTTTTGGTAAGTAGTGTTTGTATTTACAATGGGTTTTAACAAGGATCCCAAAACCTGATTACATAAGCAATGGGCCTAGGGCATCAATCCCTTGAAACCGAACACCAAAACAGAAATCCCGCCCAGCGATAACAGTAAGCATGAAACAATCCCTCTCAGCGGGAAACAAACAAATAAGAAAGAAAGTAGTTTTGGAGATCTCGCCCAGTGGGGAGTAGCCAAAAACCACCATCGAGAAGATCCCGCCCAGTAGGAAGCAAAGAAAAACCATTACAATAAAATCCCGCCGCACGGGAAGCAGTCAAAACCACCATAAATGAGTCTTGCCTAGCGAGGAAGCAACGAGGGAAATCTTGCCATCCGGGAAACCGAGCAAAAATAAAGGATCCCGCCTCGCGGGAAAGCCGACGGATTTGGCGGATCCCGCCCCGTGGAGAAACCATCCCGCCCACCGGAAAACATTTCGTTCGGCGAGAGCCATCCCGTAGGAAGCCGACGACGACCGACAGAGAGGATCCACCCCATCAGGAAGTGACCGAGAGAGTTGCACCACAAGGAACCCGCCCCGGGAAAACAAAAGAGGATCCCAACAGCAGGGACCAAGAATCCCGTCCAAGCACAGAGCCCGTCGAGGATTCACAAGAAAAAGGGGGAAGCTGTCCAAACCCTAAACCGTCACCTCCACCGCATCGAGAAACGCAGGGGACCAGATCCACGCGAATAACCTGCAAAAAACCCCAGAGGGAAACCTGAGGGAAAAAGGGAAGGGATCCCCAACCAAAAAAAGATCCCTGGGAAAGCACCAGTCTGAAAAAACAACCAAGGAAACCCTAGCCAGCCGGGAGGGGCGCAGATAGTGGAGAAGGATCTCCCCCCAGGAGATTTTCTGCAAACAACCACTCCCCGGAAGGGATGACCTGGGTTGAACCAGGGACTAGGCAGGAACCAGGAACCATGGGAGGGGGAGCAGGGGAGGGACAGAGCCCTCCCCTCTCTACTTTCTTCCCTCTCCAAAATTGAACAGTTTTAACTCAATGTATAAATTTTAATTTTATTCTATAGGCACACTTTCATTAAAAAAATTATTTACTATTTTTTTATCAAAACCATGACAGAAGATATATAAATATGTAAATTATATATCTTAAAATTATAAAAAATAAAATAAAATAATTAAAAATATTATTAACTGGGAATCCATGTCAACAAACCCTAAGAGGGTTTGGGCCCAACCTGCCGTCTTTCCGTCCAATTATAGTTTTGCTTCCACGCCAAGGAATGTTGAGTTGGACATAATTTGCCAACGGCTACCTCGTTGGAAACGAAGGAAACTGGAGATAGAGAGGTTGACCCCTCCCGTCCACAAACAGAAAACCTTAATTTTTGGAAATTCCAATTATAGGACGACAAATTTACGGCAGATGAGGTCACAAGAGGAAAAAATCCGAACGGGAAATATGTGGCCAAGAGCAACAGGCCGGTCCATAGATTTTACCATACCACTGCGCCATCGGCCTACCCGTGATTTCCAGACCCTTCTTACTCCTATCACGCGCCACATGTAACGGAAAGATTCCACCTGGGTGAATCCAAGCGGTAGGATCCATCCGAATCGACGGCCAAGAATCCGTCCAGGTAAGGACGGGATTCGAACGCTGGCGAAGGACATGTCTATATAATGACCTTGCGAAGGAAGGGAAGTATTGCGCGAAAACTTGTGGATTTCTCTTTCATATTTGCGAGATTTGATTTGCAAGTTTAAGGCCGTGATTCGAACCTCTGATCCACCATGGCCGAGACAGAACAGGTGTGGAAGGGCGATCTTCTTGTTCTGTCCTTTTTGATTATTGATTCTTGATTTTTTGAGTTTTTTGGTTGAAGTATGGGGTTTGAGTGCGTTGGGTTTTCGCAGGCGCAGGAAGTGAGATTGAAGTATTTAGGGTTTTTTGAAGTGGCGGTGTTGAAGGCGACGGCGCTGGTGGCGAATTTGTATGAGTATGCCAAGGAGAATTCGGGGCCTTTGAAGGCCGGCGTGGAGACAGTCGAGCAGACCGTCAAGACTGTGGTCGGCCCCGTCTATCACAAAATCGAGGGGAAGCCTTTCGAGCTTCTGGAATTCGTTGACAAGAAGGTTTGATGCTTCGAGCTTTTGCTCCTTTATTTTTAGGTTTTGAACTTGGTCGGGATCCTTGTAGAGCTTTTGCGCAGTTTGAGTTTTGTTTCGGTATTGGTCTAATTTTGGCTATTTTGGTGAAAGTTGTGTCTTCGTTGATGATTCAGCGTGTGTAAGGGCACTGCGTGGGTGGCCGGAATGTTCTCCAAGGATATTGGATCGATATCTAGTCCTTTTTGTTACTACTCCTATTGAACGTGCGGAGTTTTTAGGGTTAATCGGGCCTTTCTTGAAAACTTTTCTTCCTTTTATATTTTTTTTCCTCGGTTTAATTGTTTCTGTGAACTTTGTTTTTTAAACAGTTCATTTACGGCTTTTCATTTGATTGTTGTGTACACAAAGGAGAGCTTTTGATTCAATGTCTTGGTTTGCCTTTCCACTGCTCTGATTCTATCGGAGGTATTTATGCTTAATTCACATTACTCCTTTGGCCTTCCTTCGTTGTCGTTTGACATATATACTGTTATGCCTGCCTAGAACCATGACCTTTGTTTAGGATTTGTTAATTTTCGGCCCTTGTTCATGTTCTGTTTTTTTATAGATAAATGTAAGAGATATCTATGTTCATATGCATGATAATTTCTGCCGATCTTTAAGATTTTACGGTGGCTGGAAATTTTTTCCCCTCTTTCTTCGGAAAGGTTTGTTGTAATGCCACCATCTTATGCTGTTTAGTTTTTCCTTAAAAAAAAAAATGTTTGATTTTAGGCAAAGATAAGGGTGGCTGAGAAAGACGAATTTTTCCTTTTAGCGTGAGTCGCTTTTTACATAGGTTGTGTACATTTATCAGTTATTTCTTTGAATTTGCAAGTAGCATTCCCTTGAGAAATCCATGTTGTTTTGCACCTTTCATCTCTGGCTTAGATGAACCGCTAAGATTCGATTAAGCGTGAATTGCTTTTTAAATAGATTGTGCACATTTTTCAGTTAGTTCTTTGAATTTACAAGTAACATTCCCTTAAGAAATCCATGTTGTTTTGCACCTTTCATCCCTGGCTTAGATGAACTGGTAAGATTCGATTTAACCTGAGCTTGGTCAAAGGGTCGAAACCAAAAACAAATTACCCTCACCTTTCCACCTGAGTTACCGAGGTTGAAAACAAGAACATATTACCCTCATCTTTTCACCTTAGTTACCGAGGACATGCACTTTATCAGTTTTTCATGGTTAGGTTGAGTGAGCACGGCTTGAAAAGAGTGCAGGTGGTTGGCTTGAAGATCCTTAGATTTATCAGTGAATCCAAGGCTTATTGACATTATCTGCAAGTTTCAATCAAAATCTTTCCGTTTTTCTATGTTAGACAATATACCTTTGTATACATTTTAGTGAGATGTGCCTCAAGGATTTGCTTGCATTCTGACGGGATTTAAATGATAATCTTTCTGTACATGAAATTTGCATGAATATTTTACTCTGAATAATACTTGCGAAAATCCAAAATAATAGTGAGAAATCATTGCATGAACTTTTTTTATGGTTGTTTGTTAATCGTTTCTTTGCTGTCATTTACCGTTTAGGTCGATGAGACGATCTGCAAAGTGGATGGTACTCTGCCCCCGACAGTGAAGCAGAGAACTTGCCAGATGTTTGACATGGCAAAACAAGCTCCTGATGTTGCAAGGTCCGTCGTTAATGAAGTGCAGAGGACGGGGGTAATTGAAACTGCAAGTGAGAAAGCACGAGTTCTGTATGAAAAGTGTGAACCTACGGCGAAGGAGTTGTATTCTAAGTATGAGCCGGTTGCAGAAGAATGGGCTCTCTTTGCTTGGCACAAACTCCTCAAGCTTCCGTTGTTCCCTCAGTTTGTTTACATCATGATGCCAACAGCTACATATTGGTCAGAGAAATATAATCATATTGTTGTCTATATGTCTGACAAACATTACCGAATTACAGCTTTCCTTCCTTATGTGCCAGTTGAGAAAATTAAGAAAGCACTGGAGAGAGGATTGGAAGAAAACAAAGGAGGCAAGGCTGAAATTTCTACTTCAAGTTGAGATAGAAATTGATGGGCACGCAGGGAATCAACTACTACCAAGTTGTTTTAATGTAATAAAAGTTGTGTTTCACTGTTAATTAGATCTATGGTATAGCTTAGTTCATCGGACATAGGTCTTTCTGGGAATATTTGGAAACTAAACTATGAATATTCTTAAACTGTCTGATTTGCATCTTGTGTGTGGGGAGCGATACGTGGTATGTAAACATCCTCAAGTTGGATGCGTGGTCGGTCGAGTTGGTAAACGGTTGTATATTGAACGGTTTCCTCTTTCCATTTTGAACAGTTTTTATTTGCATGAATACTTTCTGTTTATTTTTAATCAGAGCTTGATTCATCTGGCATTGCTTATGTTATGTGAAATCTCAGGTATTTGTCATTTGGTATTATCTAAAATGTGGAATTGAGTGGTTTGATCATTCCAGAGACCGGGATCATGTTAATGCCAATCTTCCTGTTTTTGCTGTTCTAGGAAAAGTAATTTTTAGTTTCAATTTTAAGTAGTAGACAGTGATTTTAATTGTATAAGTGGTTAAGCTCAGTCAAACATGAATGCAAACGACAAAATTACATAAATGTTCATATGGTTTTTGGCGATGGGTACTTGTTTGTACTATTGGGATGAGAGAGAAGTTATACGTGGATTAAATTCTGAATTATGCAGTTATGACATACAATAAGAAGAGATTATCACTAAACTACAGATGAAAGAAGAAAACTCACTAAATTAAATTTTAACGAGGACAGAGGTGTTGTGTCCGATCTTTCTTTATTTATAATGCATATGCATTAAATCTTAACATGTTAGTACTCTAGCACAACATCATACCTAGAGCACAATTCCAGGTTGTATATTTATCAGAACAATTGCTCGTTCAAGTACTAATGGAATCACTGATAGGAACTGATTTTAAAAGGGGGAAGACGGCAGTATAACAATTATGCAAATATATGGCAAAATTGAATCGACTTGAAAATACTGGTATGAAGACTGTTTGATGGCAAAATATCCGACTCGAAAACAAATGCGTGATACGTGTTATTGTCATCACTTGCAACAAAGACCTGCAAGTGTGGAGTTGATTTCAATTCTCAGTGAACGTCTTTTGTGTGGAGTTGTGGTACTTGTTTGTTTGAACGTCTTTTGTTGCCCTGCATAATTCTTGCTTTGTGGTCCATGATGTCTGCGTTTCACATATTAACCATTGCTCAATTGAATCGCTGTAAGTCGAAGCGGCTTGTCAAAAGTTGTTATGGAGAAAAGGAATAGAAAAGTCATCATTCACCCTGCTTAAGACTTGCTTTCCACATTTGCTTGAGTGCTGCCAAGGCTCCCTACCCCTTAAACCTTTTAGTGTCTAGAAATTGAAAGCCGAAAAAGGTAGTGGATAGGAACAGTTGGGGGGCATCAACTTCGCAATCTAATCCAAGTGGCTTTAACTTGACCTTCAGAAAATGTATTGAAGTTTCAGTGACCTTTCTTATAGAACATTTATGATCTGTGATTCTAAGATCGGGCTTGTTCTTGAACGCAAATTGAAAATAGGATACATTGCTTTTCGACAGTGAGGTTCCCACTCGGGGTTTAATTTGTCTGCAGGAGGACAGGAGGGGTGAGGGCCAAGTGTGTGTAGTATATATATATATATATATGCTTGCGTGGTTATTTACAAATATATTGGCATTTGGACCAGATCCAATCTATGACCGAGGACAAGGTCTCACATGGAGGAGATGGTTCTGTTGCATCAGTCAAGGTCAATCCTTCTACTTATGCGATCAAAGGTTCCTCGTATCGGCAAAGGTCAATCCTTCTACTTATGTTATTAAAGGTTCGTCGTATTGGCAAAGGTTCTGATACTTAAGTTTGAGATGCTTGCGTCCAAGGCCTGGGTTTTTCCGGGCCTAGAGAATTTCATCTTTCCTAAATCATGTGGTTACCCCAGGTGCGCTGGATTTTCTCTTTCATCTTTCCTAATTATTCTGGTTACGAAAGGTTAGACCATGTAAAAGAGAATCACTTTTCCAAGTCAATTGTTTACTAAATTCTTGGCAAGGCTTTCATCTCATAGAATATAGTATTTAGGTTCTTCTATTCTATTGAAGTGTTTTTCTAAGATCTTGAATTGTAAGCTTTTTATTTAGTATAAGACCATCTGTTTGCAATGTTCAAATCCTCTCTTAGCTATATCATATCTGTGGTGGATCAATGTTCTCAATACCTGGATTGGAACCGCCATATCATATGGTAAATCTCTCACCAGTTAGAAATGATTACTGCAATTTTGTTTCGATGAGAGCCAATATTAAGGGTAGTAGACATGAGTATCCAGGAAAGTCTTCTATTGAAGTGTTTTTCTAGGTCCTTGAAAAGTAGGCTTTTGAATTTGTGCAAACCCTCTCATAACCTTCTTTTATCTGTTGTGGATTAATGTTTAATACCTCATTTCCGTTGGAGTCGTCATGTTTGGTTCATCAGAAATTTCTCTTACCAATTGGACAAGTTTACTGTGTTCTTTAGATGAAAGTCAACATTGAGATGAGTAGCTAGAATACCCTGACTTACCGGTATGGCGAGCCGCCGGTGCACTCGGCAATGCTATCAATGCCCTATCTATATATACGTAATAAGGGGTGCATCTGGTTCCTATCCACAAGGGTTATCCCTTGATCGACTACCCGGCTTTATCTATTCCAAAGGTATCCTTGACCAGTCGACTATGGCTCTCTGGAAGGGCCTCCCAATCCCCAACTACTCCTCCATCTCGTTCGAGTGGTGGCCCTCCCTTATCAGTATCATTCAAAGGGGATGAGGAACAAACTGCAACCGGTGGGACAAGTTTACTGTGTTCTTTAGATGAAAGTCAACATTGAGATGAGTAGCTAGAATCTTGTTGATAACTTGGGACTTGCTCGGTCGAAGACAAGTGCTCACCTCAGATGTTTCGTTTTTCCATCTCCCAATTTCAGTCCCGACATGTCACGGTTTGTAGCATATTAATAACAATTTTTTTTTTTCTGATTAGCCTTTGTAGGGCAAGTGGAGACCCGTTGAATGGATGGTTGACAATATGAACCCGCGAAGGGAGACAAAAATCTTCCTTGGTTAACTACTTGATGGTGCTGAACAACTTTGTTTGGGTCTAATGGTGCTGAGCAAATCGTCTTTGGTTAACTACTTGATGGTGCTGAGCAACTCTGTTTGGGTCTCTGATGGTGCTCATCAACTTTGTTTGGGTCTGTGGTCTTTAGTTGGTGATGGCTTTGTCGACATAAAAAAATCTTCTTTGGTTAACTACTTGATGGATTGATGGTGCTAAGCAAACTTTGTTTGGGTCTCTGGTCTTTGGTTGGTGATGGCTTTGGCGACACCATATTGACAGTGCATGGCGCATTCCATAGTGGCCAATAAGAGTGAAGCTGCACCATCTCCACAACCACCACCTCTGCTTGCACAAAAATTTTCAAGCAATATATTAAAATTAATTTTTAATTAAGATATGGAATTAAGTGGTAGTGACGCTGTTGTGATTAAATATAGCATCATTTCTAGATTTCCAAATTAGGAATAAAATGCTACTCCCGAAAAATGTATGAAGTCACAAGGCAAGACAGGGAGGGTTGGGGATCCCTAAACAACATTCTTAAAGAGAACCAATTAGGAAGGGCAGGCTCAAACAAGGAGTGAATCCATCTCTAGGCATCTTGAGCCTAAAAACAAGGAGTGAATCCATCTCTAGGCATCTTGAGCCTAAGAACAAACTAGAAGAAATGTCTGATGTTTTCAGGGCAAAATAGGATTGGACACACCTTTGTAAAATATTGCCCTAGGCAAACGCTGCTTGCTTGGGCTTTGAGAAACTATCCTAGATTGTAGAGCATCTTGAAGCCACTAAGATGTCACATGCGATCTTTTATTTAAACTTATTAACCATGACATATCATCTAGTGAGGATAAAAAAATTATTCAAACTTTTTAACCATGACATATCATCTAGTGAGGATAAAGAATTTATTCAACTTTTTAACCATAGTGGGGATAAAGAATCTCTCTATGAAATCCAAGAGAACATGTTCTTTGAAATGTAAACATAATAGATAAGAACATTTGCTATGAGAACAAAGAAAAGAGACCTAGGAAGCAATTTATCTAAAATTGGAAAGATGAAGTCAGGAACTCATAGGCAACTATTTGAGCTTGCTTACAATGGAAAAGTTTGATCCACAATTTTGGGTCTCTCTTTTCTTTCTTGGTTAATGGACTCCAAAAAGAAAAGAGGGTAGGTACTGAGGTACAAAAGCCATACATTCACCTTTAGGTTCATTAATTTCTTTTTTTCCCTATGGTATGCCATACCTTAGGGTACAATCTTATAAATATTTACATTCAATGAAAAAGATTTAGAAGCCTTTGAGGACTATTAATAGGCCTAAAAGTTTATCCGAGTCCATCAATTGCACTCAAATTGTACCAATTTAACAAGAATGCTTATATTTTGATAGTATCATTGTTTTACAAAACCCCTTGTTAGGTAATAGTATTGAGTATAGTTGCACTCAATTGAGGATTATCAAAAAGCCTGAAGGTTTTTGTGAATCCATCAATTGCACTCAAAGTTTACCAATTTAACAGGAGTGCTTATATTTTGATTAGTATCATCATTTTGTAAACATCATTTACACTCAAATTTTACCAATTTAACAAAAGTGCTTGTATTTTGATAGTATCATTTCTTTTTAAACATCATTTTACAAAGCCCTTGTTAGGTAATAGTGTGGAGTATAGTTGCACTCAATTGAGAATTATTAAAAGGCATAAGGTTTATGTGAATCCATCAATTGCACTCAAATTTTACCAATTTAACAAGAGTGCTTATATTTTGATAGTATCACCGTTTTGTAAACATTATTTTACAGAGCCCCTTGTTAGGTAATAATGTTGAGTATAGTTGCTCTCAAATTAGAGTCAAATTCAATGAAACTTTAGAATTAAAGTTCTTTGGTGTAGTTAAGCTATGTTGCGTTTTTTAGCATGATTTCACTTAGGTTTGACATGAGTGTCTTTTCTATTAATGTTCTTGATGTGATGAAGTTAAAGACCAAAATTGTATAAGTACATAATCTAATTTAGATTAGTAAAAAATCCATCCAAATTTATCATGAAGCAATCAAGTAAGTCAAAATATAAATATAAGTCTAGTTTGATTATTAGAAAGTGATTCCATCAAGAATCACCATGAAGTAGTCAGATAATGTACCATTAAAGAAGGGGTTGCTTTGAGTTCCAAGAAAGATGATGCTAAAGCGTTGTTGATTTGTAGGCCTTGGCGCCTATCAAGGCTCTTTGCTAGACATGCTAGTGCCAACCCTTCTTGTGGTGTGACTTTGACATGACATTGTACACCCGATTTTGGAATGCTTGGCTAACTTTCAAGATCGTCAATTCCACTAATTAATCTTCATACACTAGCCTTCTAATAAACCAAACTCAATCCACCTTCCCCATGCCCAAATTTGGAGCATCATCTGCAAGGCATTAATATCCACTGCAAATCTTCACAAAACTTTACCAAAACACTTCCATTACAATGGGCTCGAAAAGAGCTTTCAAACAAGTATATATAAGCTTATACTTCTCTAACGATTACTTTCTCTTTTTACCCAAATTCAAAGTAGTTATTGCTTAAAGAGCAAAAATGTTGATAATGGCAAAAACATTGACGATGACTTTGCAGTGGTGGAGGTTTTGCCAAATTTGACTTTTAACAGTCATATCGCAAAACCATCAACATGAATTACTTGGAAATAATTTTGACTTTTCCCATGAAATATCAGAGGTATACCACTCCTTGGTGTGATCATGCTTGTTGGTTTGCAGGTTACGCTTGGATCATCTTGAACTTTCCTAGTATCTTTGAATTTCTAGATTTTTTTCCTGCAATAAGATCTTGAAAAATCTATAAATGGAGCATTTGAGGAGGGCAATCCATGCAAGTTTTCATAACAAGAAGAAAATTTCTAGGTTCATTCTCCTCTTTATGTCAAATTGTTTCCCAATTGCTCACTTAATCTTGGTCCTCTCCTTTTAGCAATCTAGCTCTCTTGATTAAGCATTTGAAGTGATCTACTCAGCAACTGAGGTTGCATACATTTGATGGGGTCTCAAAAGGAATAAATTGCTACTATTTGGTTGTGTCCTTCCCCTTTGCTCTTTTCACATATCTGATTCAATCTTCATTTTGTTTGGACTAATATTTTATCTTCTTTATTATCTTTTAATGTTACTAAACCATTTTTGTCGTGTTGTACTACATACTTACATATTATCATAACATATGCTTTCATTGTATTTGATTTCAATTGTAATTTAGGGCACTTACTCCTTTAGAGGGCTCCATACACCCTTATCATAACATATCTTGAATTTTTCTTTCTTTTATCTCCTTATATTGCTTGTAGAAGAAAAACTATTTTTGAATTGTAGGATAGGTAATGATTTCACCATAGTATTTTTAGCATAATTTTGTCAACTTTTTATACTTTCTTTAAGTAATAGGGGTTTGACCAATCGTCTAAGTAAACTTCTCATTTTCCAATCCAGAAAGACCCCCTTGCACTGATTTTGTGGTTTTTTTGTGTCTATTTTGTAGGTTTGTGAGAAAATGTTAGTTGTGACAAAAATGTTGGCAATAGATTTGCATAGGCAACAATTTTACCTCTAAGGCAAAATCGATAGTTTATTGTCTCATAACTTCTATTTTTTATTTCTATTATCTAACATGTTTGTTATTTGCCATTGTTTAGACACTGAGTTTCTATCTTAGCACCATTTTATCATCTCTTATTGTTTCGCAGGTTCTTGCAAAACTGCTGGCGGTGGGGAAAACATTGGTAATGAATTTGTAGAGGTAGTGCTTTTATCTCAAAGATAAAAGTCGAGTTTTTTTGACTTCCAATCTCTATTTTTATTTTTTAAACTTGATTTATTTATCATTTACCATTATCTAGACATTTTTGTTCTGTTTCAACATTACTCTGTGTTTCTCCCTAACTATTTTATAGGTTTTTGAAAAACTATTGGCAATGGCAAAAACATCCATGACAAATTTGCAATGGCAACAATTTTGATTTTGAGGAAAAATTAGGTGCCCCTATTCCATAATCTCTATCTTGTCTCTATAGGATAGTTTTGATTGCTGCGTGCTATAATTTAGAATTTTTGTTCTCATTTTATTGACTTAATAAGGTGAAATCAAGCCAAACAGGTCCTTGGTTCAATGGTTGGGACAAATAGTTGATATAGCTCACACAAATTTTCAAATCTTGATGGCACCAAATAGTGTAATATGACTAAATTGATGTAAAAGGGAAAAAATCACCCTTTCAAAAACCCTACTTAAAAAAAAACAAAGTGAAATCAAGAAATTTATTTTGTTTAAACACAAAAAGCAGATTATTATTATCTAGGCATAAAACTTGAAGTGCATGTAGCTACAGTAGGATAAGTTGTCAGATAAGTTGTTTGATGCATTTGTCTCTTGTTGCCTTCAAAAAGAAATGAATCTTTACTTTTATTGAATTATTCAAATTTTAAAGCACATACAATAGGTTTGCTTGCTTGCATCATCTTGTTTGCTTTGCATTGCTTTGGTGTAAGGGGTTATTCAAATATGGAAATGAGCAACCTCATGTTACTGATTATAAAGAAATAAAATAGGTATAGAGGGATAAAAAGGATGAGGCTCATCATATTGTAGCCCTTCATGTTGACAAGTTTATGACACTCATGTAAGTAGCACCATGGGCCCGAAGGAGTTGCTTGATAAGTTTCAGGGATTGTTTGATCATGTTGATTTTACATGAATCATTAGGCTAGAGGTAAAACTTGCTACTTTAAATATGGACTATTTTAATATTGTTAATGAGTACATTAGTCGTTTGAAGAAATTACAAGAGGATATCCAGACTTTAAGAGGATTACATCAGGCAATGAGAGAAGGATAAGAAGCCATGGAGAAGGAAAAGAACATTGAACTACTGAGTATCCTCAATAATGTTTTAGATACATATGAGATAATTTCTATTATATTTGATATGCTTTGAGTGTATTTTTACAATTCTCCTACACCCCTAATTGATGAGGTATTCAAGGAATTTTTTGACTCACCAGGCTATAAGTCAAAGGTATAAGGGTAGTTTTATTATCAATTAGGACCATTTGAAGGAAGCTATTATTAAAACTCAAAATGATAAGAAGCCAAAATAGAATGAGAAGAAGCCCAAGAATCCCTTCAAAAAGTCAGCATGTGAGTTTTGTAAGAAGGAAGGACATAAAGCAAATTTTTTGTTAGATTCACATCAAGAAGCTTGAGGAAGAAACAAAACAGGGGGTGTTGATGCTAGTTTCTTCTATGCATAGGGTGAGGAAAACTTTGATAGACCTCAAAGAAACATGTATTTATTCATTCAACATATTGGACATCTACTTCTAATGAGTGGATTATAGATTTGTGGGGGGGGGTAGTTAGGCACATGGGGGGGGGGGGGTAGTTAGGCACATTTTGCAACACAAACATCTCATAGAAGGATACAACAAATCAAATTGAGGGGAGGATGTTGTTATTGGAGATTATTCTTCTTTGCATGTTGTAGGATGTAGAGAGATCAACATTGGATCTTCTTTTTATGAGGTACTTCATGTTTTTAATGTTGGCCCAAATCTATTTTTTATTTATCAAATTGCTTATATGAATAAAAACGTAGAATTATGGCTTGATCATTGGGTAATTAAGGATATATGGACAATGAATTTAAAATTGTTGCTTGTGTATATCGTGATGACTCAAACCAAATATATAAGTTGGAAGAAAGGACTATTTCTTCTTTTAGGAAGAAATATTTTGTTGCTAAGGTTGCACATATAAATGATGGGAGTAAAAGGTGGCATCATAGGCTTAGGCATATCAACTATGAATCCTTGATATACATGAATCATCGACAAATGGCTATTAGATTCCACACATATCCCCTCGTGGTGCATGTGAGGGATGTGTTATTTGAAAGCATCAATTGGAGAATTTTCCAAAAGGGATTATAAGATGAGCTTCTCACCCCTTGGAGATCATACACGATGGCATTTCTAGATCTATGGGTACACCTCCTCTTTTTGGAAATAGGTACTTCCTTCTAGGGTTATGCATAAGATGCCGAAATCAAAATCTAATTATAAATAAAAGGTGAATCAATTTTGAAACCTAGGCGAATCTTGGTCAAATTCGTGTAGGAGACATGACGAATTTCATTTATTTCCACCAAAAATTATAATAATGGGGTGAATTTTTGCTAATATTTGGAAAAAATATTAAACAACAGTAAAAGAGTATCGATAAGACAATTTTTGTGTGGCATCGATAGCCTTTGAAGGCTATCGACATATGTGTGGCACTGGTAGCCTTTGAAGGCTACTAGAGTATCAGTGGCATCGGTAGCCAACAGAGGCTACCAACGTATGCGTGGCTTAGAAAAAAGTTTAGTTTGGAGGGTGCAAAACTGGGACTTTCCAAGAGGTCACCCATCCGAGTACTACTCTAGTCGAGCATGCTTAACTGTGGAGTTTTTGATGGGTTGAAAAACATCAAGTCATAGTGGTTTTTTAAATTTTTGGTTGTGGTTGTGAGGAAGTCTAAAAAAAACAAAGAAGAAGAAAGGGAGGCATTTTTTTTGCTTGCTCTTGAAGTCCTGGATTTTGGAATATGAAAAAAAAATTGACTCTTTTTTTTGTCTTTCCTCCCTTGGGTTCCAACACAAACTTCCTGCGTACAAACCCCTCTAGGAAACCAGTGCTGCACATTCCTAATAAGGCTATCGTCGCCATGGAAGGACGATAGCCACATAAGGCTACCAACACCACTAGCATATGCCGACAACCTCTAAAGGTTACCATTGTCATGAAAAAATAGTAGGCACAAAATACTATCGTCCTTTCATGGCGATGGTAGCCTTTCCTGGCTACCGTCATAGGTTCCAAGGGTTTCTCGTTGATTATTATCTTCTTTCGTAGTTATAGAGTTCTCGGTGCTACACATTTGTATGGATATCACTACCATGCTAGACATATATACTAGTGGTATAAGTACCGAATTTGGCAATTTTTTTTTAAATTACTTATAATTTGTAGGCAAAAGATCTGTGTATTTGGACGAAAGTGGTTGGCGATTAAATAAAAATAAAAAATTAATTATCACGGTTGGACAAGACAACCCCTAAAAAAATTGCATCCCAAAATTTTTGGGTGAATGGACCCCAATGAAAGGTCCCGAAATTAGCCAATTTCAAATTTTGAAAATCCTAATTTTAGCCAATTTGGCGATAATTCGCTGCTATGCATAACCGTGCTTCCTTCTTTTTATGGTTATGGTTATTGGCTTCTTGCATGCAAAGCTTCTAGAGGAGATCTACATGCAACAAACACTTGCTTTTGAGCTTGAAGGCCCTAATCCTCTTGTTTGTCATTTGATTAGGTCTTTACATGGATTAAGTAGGCAATCATACATTGTATGATAAAACTTCACTATTTTTTCTCAATTGTGGGTTTCGATAATGTGAGACCAAACACAATCTTTACATCAGATATTAGAATGGGGAGATTTTGATGGTTATTCTATATGTTGATTATCTTATCATTAATGACAACTCTCTAGTCATGACTTTGCTCCACCTTTAAGATAATAGATTTGGGACTTTTGTTCTTTTTAGGAATTCAAATTGATTAGACAATTTTTTGCATCAATATTTCACATCCTAAGTATGCCTTGGATATTTTTAAGCATTTCATGATGGAGGATTGCAAGTTCACTTAGACTCCTTTTGCCTTAGGCCTAAAGCTTTAGGATAATTATACCACTCCATTAGTGGATGCTATATTGTATCACTATCTTTTGGGTTAACTTCTCTATCTTACTCACATAATACTTGACATAGCTTTTACCATCAATTATTATTTTAGGTATATGTAGGCACCCCAAGAGCCACTAGACCACAACCAAGAGAGTTCTAAGATACATCAGGGACTTACCAGATGGTATTCACTATCTAGTTGTATTCCCTTTGATTCTAATAGGATGTTTTATATGTTGATTAGGCTAGTGAATTGGATGAGTGACGATTCACTAGTTTTACTTTTCTACAAGCATTTACTTTATTATATTTTACTTTCACCGCAATTCTTTTTCCCTTGACATTAGTTCGTGGAGATCATCATGTTTCAAGGACTTAGGTTTGACGAGGAGCTAGCCTTGATTAACAACCTCATAGATTTCCCTGTAGGCAATCTTCCCCCCATTTGCAATGCTTCCTATCATTTTGCTCTACACGAGGTATGGGCACATTATTCTCTATTGATCTCTCCTTGGCTTTGTCTCAGTAGTTGCATTATGAGATGATAACAACATTTTGAGTCTTTTATAAATTGCCTTATTTTTTTAGCTCTGTACATTGGTGACATTAGTTTATAAAACTATTCTTGTGTTTGGGGCTAAATTGTGTGAAATAACCCTAAACTCCTATTTCCCTAATTTGAAAGGGTAGATTTACTTTTTATATGTAATCAAAATCTTTGGCCTGATTTTTAAGTCATTTGGGGGTTTGCAGAGAAAGGATTTAGAATATGCTTTAGTCAATTTCTCTTCCTCCTTTGGACGATTGATTTATATTATTCATGAAGATCTAATCTTCCATGATATCTTCCTTATATTTTTTGTCCAAGTTCTCTTAGATTTTTGTTACAACTATTCTTTTAAGCAAGTTCATGCAAAGCCTCTTTCAATGATTGAAACCAAGTGGCCCATAGTCAAGATAAAGTCTTAAAATAAGGTGATGTATGCCATGAGTGGAAAAGTTGTGCCTTTAAGACATACCTTATGCAACAATAGAAGATTAAAAGAGCTTATATTTAAAGGAGGTGGTTATTTTGACTTTTATTTTTCATTTGAAGTCTTAACAAAAGTATTTTTTAGATATGTAGGTATGTCTAATAGTGATAGTGGTGACTATTGTCCAACCTAAGGGGATTATTATGTAGAAAATATTTTTATAACAATAATCTCAGATGATGGGGGGATCTAGATAAATCTACCTTAAAATATGGAGGCCCACTAGAGCATCCATTTTGGTAGGTAATATTATTGTTACTAACGTCTCCTCTCCTTGGCCACTCAGTTCAAATTATGTTTGGTGTTGAAATTGTTATCTGATTGGGATCTAGAAGTTTTTTTTAGTTTTATGAAATTGTCTAGAATTTAATTTTTTGATAATTTTGAGGAGTTATAAGGTTTAAAGTTTTTAGTTTTTAAAGTTTCTAAAACTAGAAGTTATTTGGAGTTATTTGAAATTTTGCAAATTTAATTTACTAGGGAGTTCAAAGGATTACAACCTCAAAGATTTAGGAAAATTGAAATTTGTAAAATCTCTTATTTGAGAAATTATTAATCTTGGGAGATATAAGGTTTATAACTTTAAAGGAATTATGTTATTGAATCTATCATGGATTACTAGTATATTAATTAAGGAGCAAGTAGGCATATGACAAGAAATAAGCAATGGTTTAATTTTTTAAAGAGAAATATGAAAAAACCAGTTGTTATAGAAGATAGTATGACTTATGAAGTCAAAGGTTAGGAGATGTTCTAATTGATTTATCAAATGAAAAATGGATAATTAATGATGTACTATATGTACTTGAATTAACTTCTAATCTTATTTTAGTATCTCAATTAATCAATCAAAATTTAGCAGTTGAATTCAAATTTGTTAAAAATAATAAAACATGCATTATTACCAAACAAGAAGACATCATAGCTTCTGGTTCTTATAAAAAGAGTCTATTTGTTTTAGACACATCATCAAATATGTATTTTATAATAGGTATTTCAAAAACAAAATAACTTTGGCATAAAAGGCTACGACATATAGCATACAAAGTCCACATCCAATTTCCAATTCCACCTATAACCTAGGATAGGATAATAGGTCCACTTCAACATTTCTTACTACACTACAATCCCAAAAGATATG
The DNA here is from genome assembly GCA_028583015.1 of Wollemia nobilis. Lineage (NCBI taxonomy): Eukaryota > Viridiplantae > Streptophyta > Pinopsida > Araucariales > Araucariaceae > Wollemia > Wollemia nobilis. The sequence goes on along the minus strand of JAQPPZ010017206.1, from coordinate 2,462,563 downwards.
TTTAACAACCACAACTACTACAAAGGTCTTAGATATCCAACCTTACCTTGCAATGGCAAAGCCTCTTCTTCCACTTCTTCTCTAGATAGACAATGTCCCAACGATGCAGTTTAGTTTTTCGAGATGAAGCTATTCCTGCTTCTGGGATTGTGTCCAATGTTGTTATTGATATTCAGTCCCAATGTAGAGTCTTTAAGAGGCTTATAATCAAATATCTCAAATATCTTGCAGGAAAACAACATAATATACCTTTTAAATTTAGTCTATATAAAGTTTAAGAACCATTGGAATTAATATAGACAGGTTTATGTGGTCCAATGAATGCTACTAGACTTGGACGACATAGACATTATCAATTATTTGTTGATTACTATTCTAGAAAAATGTGGGTGTGTTTTATCAAATTTAAATCTAAAGCATTTAGTTGTTTCAAATAACAAATAGTTAGAGACATGATCCATTGAAGAGGGCTACAAGGGACTTCCCTAGGAAGTCCTTCCCCACTTCCCTACAACCTATCTTTGGCTCTGTCCTAGATCCATGGTCCTATTCTGGATTCTTGTCACTTCCTTTGCCCTTCCTCCTTGGCTAGTAGGTGCTGCAGATGATCTCCTTGGGGTGGGGGGTCACTTTTCCATTTGTCTACCCCTTTCTTTGTTGTCTGGTAGCGTTATGTATGGTGCCTGTGATCTGGGATGTCCCTAGGTTTTTCTGGGATGTCCTTGGATTTTTTCTGAGTTCCATAGCATTCCTTTTACCATACTTCTTAGCTATATGGTGTTGTAGATGATATCCTTGGGCTAGGAGGCCCTTTATTCTCTTATTTTCACCTTTCCTTGCCTTCTGGTGGGTTTTTCCTTTTGGTGCATGTGAATTGGGATGTCCCTGGGATTTTTTGGGGTGTCCCTAGTTTTTCTTGGGTCCTCCCTTGGGTTTTTTGAGTTCCTTTAGAAACCCTTTTCCTTTTTCTTGTAGGGTCCTATTTGGTGCTAAGGATTAGAGGTTCTTCTGGTGCAGTGCATTGTGGTTGGGGTTTTTTGGCTTCATGAGAAACTCTTCACAATATATTTTGGCTAGGGATGGGACCTCATGCTTATTCCTATGGTGTTGCTCTTTGGGTTTTCGATTGCAGGTTTGATGGTGTGTTTTCAACATTTTCATGGCTTGTGGAGGGCCTTTGTATTAATTACTATTGTGTTCCTATAGGTCATCCTCTTATAGATCCTTGAAGTTGTTCGTCAGTGGCATTGGAGGTTGTTGTGGAGCTCTTACTGCTTATTTTCTTGGCCTTCAGTGGGAACCTATGCTTTTAGGTGGTAGCTCATGCTTCATAGCTCCTCTATTGAGGTTTCCTGGGATCTCCCCACCATTTCCCTTGGCTCACATTTTTGCATTGTTGTTTCCTATGTCTCCCTTGGCCTCTGAGTAGTTTTTGTTGCTACAACAGGATTTCATGGCCTCTAGAGTCCCTTGGTTCCTGTTCCTCTTGCAGGTCTATTCGGTATGTCGTTCCCTATTGTTGCTTCCTTCTACTACATCCTTGTGCATCCTCAGGCAGGAATTTTCTATGTTTTTTGCTTTAATTTCAAATTGTTGTAGTGGGTGGGATAACCCTGTTTCAAATGTTTTTGGGCGGGTTTGCGATTTTTCAAATCTTCTTAGCAAGTGATATTTGGGTGATCCTTTTGTAAATGTTTTTTGGCTGATTTGGGTGGGGTGGCGTTGTCCCAGATTTCAATGTAAAAAATAAATAAATTTTGTCCTTTAAGGCTATCCTTTAGCCTATCCTAAAAGGTCATCCTATCCTGAAAGGCATTCCTTATGTCTTTCCTTTGGATTTTTGGTGTCCTTTCCTATGGCCTTCCTGTGGCCTTTTTTATAGTCTTATGACTTGCTGTAATCAGGTTTTGGGATCCTTGATAAAAACCCATTTTTAATTTAACTGATAAAAAAAATAGTTAGTAGAAACAGAAACGAGAAAATCAATCAAGAGTCTCCATTTAGACAGAGGAGGAGAATTTTTATCTAAGGAATTTAATTCTTTCTTAGAAACAAATGGTATAAAATGATAACTTACCACAACATATTCACCTCAACAAAATGGTATTGCAAAAAGAAGAAATAGATCTATTATGGAAATGGTTCATTGTATGCTAAAAGAAGCTCATATTGATCATCAATATTGGGTAGAAGTGGTTAAAATAGTTGTGTACTTACAAAATATATCACCCATAAGAATACGAAAAAATATTACTCTTGAAGAAGTATGGTCAAGACAAAACCAACAATAGAACAATTAAGAATATTTGGATGTAAAGCATACATGCATATTTCAAAGCAAAGAAGAACTAAACTAGATGATAAAACTATGTGTGGAATATTTCTTGGTTATGATGATGATTCAATAGGCTATAGAATAATTGATCCAATTACAAATAAAATCTACATAATCAGAGATGTAGTATTTGATGAAGGAAACAAAAATATTACTAAAGAACAAAAAATAGATATAGGAACAAGTTTAAGTATTTTAAAAGAAAGTTTCATCAAGTGAAAAAATAGAATTAGAAACATATAATGAAGAAATAAAAAATTTAGAAACTACTACAACACTACAAAGAAAAAAATCAATATGACTTAGAGATACACTTAAGGACTCAAATCTAGAACAAATACCATGTCTTACTACTGCAAGATCACAAAATCAGAGCTTAACAAGAAAAAATAGAGAATTGATAAGTTCTACAGTAGAACCTATGACTACTCAAGCTGCATTAAGTCATCCAGAATGGAAGATAACTATGGATTTAGAATATGCAACATTAATGAAAAATAAAACATAGAATCTAGTTGATCTACTATAAAGAAAAAAGTAGTAGGACGTAAGTGGGTCTACAAAATAAAATACAAAGCAAATGGTTCTCTAGATAAATACAAAGCTTGATTAATTGTAAAAGGATATACTCAAACCGAAGGAATATATTATGAAGAAAAATTTGCACCAACAACAAGAATGATTACTATTAAAACAATTTGTGCTTTAACAACACACCTTTTGGTCACGAATCTGCCTAGTACAAAATCTACATTTTGTGCGCCCTAGACCCGTGCAACATTGAAAGGCCGAAGAACAGAGAAATATCCTTCGGGCCAATCTCCAGAGAGGGTTGGCTCCCTTTCTAATCTACTCTGGTTTAAAGCTTAGGGTAATAGGAAATAAATGGAGAAATATGGCTATAAGTCGGAAGTGTAGGATGGGGATAGACTAACAGCCGAAATTCAAATCAAGCAGCGATTAGCATACAATAGAAATGAAAGCACAGGAACTACTTACAGTTTTGCAAAGACAACCTCCAAAGAGCACCTCAGTATTCACTCCCTCACCAACAGAGATTAAGTTCAGATGCAAAATTTAAATGCAACAAATAATGGAGATGAATGTATTCAGAAATGACATACAAAAAATCATCAAATGCAACACCATTCAAAGAACCAGAAGTCGAATGTCTTTCTATTGATGCAGAAAACTTAAAGTGTTTTTTTGCAGAGTGTCTATCCTCCTTTTTTACATGAAAAATGATTAGTATTTATAGAGGGTTGCACCTCTTTCATTTAATGCACATACAAACAAAATGTTGGTAGATCAAAAACCAACGTGAATAATTTCCTCCTTGGCATTAGTGATGTTCCAGTCAAAACATTCTTCATGGAAACAATGATCCTACTTTGGTGGGAGAATCACATGAGAAATCGGCATGATTAAATGATGGAAAGCAGCCTCGAGCATCGGTGCATTGGGACACAACGAAGTTGCCTGAAGATCGAGAGCTTGGTCATTGAACTTGTGTTACCCCTATGCTTTGAAACTCCACCTTCGCCAAGAAAGTCCACTGAGTATTAATTTTATCTTGAAAAGCAGTAAGGTCGATGGGTGGTGCATTGGAAATGAACAAGAATGGCATTTAATCTTACAAATTCGAAGCAAAAATTCTGGAAATATGGCTTGCATTGCTTCAAAAATTAAATTCCATCATTCCTTGACCCTTCTCGAGAGAATCTGTAAAAATGGTGCCTTGGGAATCAATGCCTCTGAGAATAAATGCAAGGGATTAATTTCACCCAAAAATGGGGTGAAAAGCCTTTTCGGAGCATTAATGGGTGACAACAAAAATCTGCTCAACGTCCTGGTGATTTCGCTCCAAAAGAAGATTACAATTTGAATTACAGCAAAATTTTACTAATTTCACCCCTTTTGGGAGGTGACAAGGATTTTTGCCCCCTTTGGGAGGTGACGTTGACTTTGACTATTGATGGGCGCGTTACAATATTCTTTCACCCAAAGTTCATTTGAAAATCTTAATTCACCTCTTGAAGAGGTGAAACTACATGGCACCTCTCAATAGGGGTGCCTTTGACTTTGACCAGGCCATTCACTTTGCACCAAGCATTGTTTTTATTTTTACCCCACCATGGGTGAAACCATTAAACATATTAAAATAGGGCCCCACTTCGTCACTTCAAACTTGCTTTGAAAATATTTAATATTGCCTTTCACCCCAAAGAGAGGTGACAATGAGTTTTACCCCTCACTTGGGGTGAAAGCATTCTGCTCCATCCTTTTAAAATTTTCCTTTGTTTAAACTTATGACTTTCACCCCTTTGCTCCTGTTGGGGTGAAGTCACTTGTCTTTATTACATTTCACCTCCAAGAGGGGTGAAAGTGGTTTTCACCCCTCAATTGGGGTGAAACTAATCTATTCCCCCTCTTCCTTTTGAACTTCCTTCTTTTACGACCTTCACTCTCTTCTGGGGTGAAATCACTTTTGGGGCGAAAACACCCAAGTTCATCTTCTTCCATATAATTCGACCGCTGATTCAAAACCAAGCGCGTCTTCATTGCTTTTACCTCATTTCGGGTGAAATCACCCTTTTGCTGTGCTTCACCTCTAAAAGGGGTGAAAAGGACTTTCACCCTTCACTAGGGGTGAAACTAATTTGCTCTTTCATTTTCTGGCGCTTTTCCTTTTACCCATTCTTCTGCTGACTCTTTTGTCCCTTAAAGCATTGTATAGCACATTCCTCCATTACAGATTACTTTTGTCTTCGATTTTTATTTACAGTAATATTATTTTGGAATCAAAAGGAGAAGAACGAAATAATAAAAACAATTACAACGAACTGGAAATGATAAAAACTATGGCATTTTTCATCAATCATCCTTGAAAATTTTACAATCAAAATTTAATGTGGCAAAGTGACAAAACTACCAATATTTTTGGTGGCTCTCAGGGTATCCAGCTCGCATGGATGCAATCGACCCTAGGCCTTCATCCATTGGGCTCAGGTGTCAGCTCCACTTGGTGCATCAGACTACTTATTGCTTGCTTCGACATTTTGCTCCTCGACCTCCTTTGCTGCAGCCTCTTCCTGCTCTGAAATATGCATGACTATAGCCTCATACACTACAATGACCTCGGACCAAGCATCTCTACTGATCAGCTCCCGATCATTAAGTGAATCCACAAGGTACTTGAAAGTCTCCACCTACCCCATATCAATGTAATTTACCCGTTGGCTGAGCTCCAGCAAGCCAGATTCAATGCGTGTAAGTTTCCTCATCAGGGGCAACACATGGTCTTCAGTGAGAGGCTCATCCCAATCATCGATTTTTGAGGCATCATCAACAAAAATTGCCCATACTACTTCTAGGTCCTCCTTTGATAGAATGTTCCCCTTATCATCAGTGAAACTAGGGAAACCATTATCGACCACTGCATTAAAGTAGAGTGTTGAAACTCTTTTCTCCTACTCAAACACATCGAGTAGCTTACGAGCCTCCTTAACCTGATCCAACTTAGAAAAATACTGGTGCAGTATAACTTTAGCATTTTCCCAAGCTCGAGCCATGTTGCTCATGGGATGGAATCTAAGATCCGATCTAGCCAACACTTGAATTTGCATCACCTTTACCAGGATGGGCTCTAGGTGCTCTTCGCCATACTCCACTATATGTCGACCATACGAGATGATTATCTGTATCTCCTGAAGGTACATGAGGACCTATGTCACCTTCACCACCATGGTTTTATAGTCAATGAGCAACTGGCTGCATGCCTCCTTGACCTTTTCCTTGGTCAAAATAATCGCCTGTGTTGCTTTCATGACCAACAGATCCTACTTGTTCTGCTCCTTCCTTGGCCTCTTGGTGCTTTTGAACTATCTTCTCCAAATATTCTACCTTCTTCTTCCAAAGAGTCACCTTTGACTTTGCATATTCCAATTGTGCTTAATTTTTAGCCAAAGTCTCCTCCAACTCGATGATCTTCGCCTCAGCCTCAAAAAAGCTCTTCTTATAGTGCTCACCATGCAGGTACAGGGAGCTCATATCTACTTGAATGTTCCCCATATTCTCTATAGTGTCGATATTTGTAAGGTCCTCGATGATGAGCTCATAAGTGTAGTCACTCGGAGCCATCTCTCCTTGAGGCTTCTGGACCTGGGGGAACATTTTCACTGTGTGGGCCTCCATAGTGTTAGGATCAAAAGAAACTTTCTTCAATGACTTTGTTGGTGCTTGAGCCTCCTTTATTTTGTGGCTCTTCAACCACTATGATGAACTCAAGTGAGCTTGGCTGATCTTCACTACAATAGGTTGTTCTGGTATAGCCTCCATATCTGATTTGGGCAACACCTACAGCTCCAAAAATAGGGTAAAATGGAAATGAGCCTATTGTGGATTTAGCTCGAGGGAAGTGGAAACTGGCATAGTGGGAATGGTTGATGGAATGGATATGGTAGTGGGAATGGAAGCAAGAGGTTTGGCTATGGTCACACTCACTCGGGGAGGAGCTTGTGTGCTTACAACCATAGTGGAGGTTACTGGAATGGAAGATACAGGAAGCAAAAATGGGTTTGGGGTGGATGCAAAAGAACTAAAAGAAAGGGAAGTAGAAGAAATGGGAATAGAAGAAGAGGGAGCATTGGTGACTGGTGGTTGAGATATAGGAAGTAAAATTGAGGTGGAAGGCATACCGAATGGAGGTGAAATAGAAGTAGAAACTAGAGGATGAGAAATGATAGTCACCAACTGCTCGGAATAGGAGAAGAGAGAGAAAATGTACCTTCGAGCTTCGACACCATTTGAGTCGATGAGGATGAAGGTGGTTGTGACACTGGCTCCTTTTCCACCTGGTCCTTTGGTTCCATCGTAATTTCCTCCTCAAGATTTATAATCTCGGCACTTTGGCCCAATGGCTCTATCTGGACCAAGGGGATAGCCTCTAACACTTCTGTCTGTACAACCAAAACTGTAGGAGGAGGGTTTGATGAAACTATGCCAATCCTCGACTTCTTGGAGATCTTTATAATGGGTAGCTTTTCCCGCTTACTTCTCACCCGATGTTGTAGCGGCTCCTCTGACACTTGTCCTTCTTCCTCTTCTACAAGTGGTACCTCTTGGGCCATGAGTTGTTCTTTTTTGGCCACACTCTCCTCACTACTAGATTTTTGAAAACTTTGAGGTACAATACCAACGAAAGTGATCGACTGATAACTAGTGTAAAACTCATCATAAATATCCAAAAATATTTCATCCATCACCAGGCCATATGGCGACCCAATTTTTCCTCGATGGGCCCTCATAATCCACCAGTTAGTAATCTTCTCTTCAGACCAATCGGGAAGCTGCTCCTTCATCTGACTGAATAACCCTGGAGGAGGAATCTGATGCTTATGCATTGTAGGGTTGTACTCGACCTCCATCTCATAAAATTCATGCCATGGTGGGAGTGACATCATATTTTCCATGTGCCATTCCAAATCATGCCCCTCCAAATTATTTTGGTGTCACTCAATGTCTGGCCTAGGGCAACAATGAAAATTCTTGGCCTTAATTAGCATTGTGAAGTGACCCAAAGGATCGTACTTCCATCACTATGACAACTCCACCATACCGATGTCATAGAGGGCTTTGGTAATTAATTGATTCTAGCCCACCTGGCTCACCTCAATGCCTCCAAAGTGAAAAGGCATAGTGCACGTGGTTCTTTTTCCTCATCCTACCCCATAAACATCATTGATAAAGTCATGTTGGTGAACGACTTCCAATGCAAAAAGGTGTTCCATGGTAAAATATGAAAGAAGAAATGGCTTGCCAGTATAGCCAAAAATGCATAGAATGATACCCTATGTTAGCAAAAATATGTCACCCTTCTCCCTTGGGATGATTTCCTCTCTCATCGCCCTTGGTACCCTCTCACATTTGCCAAAAATTAGCTCTAGGGTAGGGCCCACAAACATGCGGTTAAAATTATAAAATGATTCTTTTCTTGACAAGCTGGAGGTCCACAAATACACTGGCAATCTCCTATTTTCTCTGTCAACCTGCTTAACTGCTATGAAGGAAAAATATTGATACATGTGAAAGAAGAAATACCATATTAAGAATGATGTGTGCCTGAACACCATGGTTTCTTCACTCTGCATTTTCTCCAGCTGGGTATGCATCCTTCTGGCAATGTAGTCAGCCCAATCAAAGAAAATCGAGTTTGTCCTCATCATCATTGCAGTAGGGGCATAGAATTTGACCTAAGAAATGCACTACACCAATGTTGCCTACCACTTGTGCACTATCGAATCAGTCGAGAGGCCCACAACCCAAGCCACCATAGAAAATAAATTTGGACTCTTGAAATCTGTTAATGGCTTTGGTAAAGTTGATAATTCACCATGTTGGGGTATCTTTATCAGTTGGTTCTCCATAAATCGGTGCAACGTTACTGTCGATTGATACTTCTCCTCTTTTCCAAGATGCAATCTCTTAAAAACAACATTGAAAGGAGGTTTAATCCCACAAGAAAATGCCTCCTAGACATCATTGGATGAAATAGTAAATAATACATCTCCATTTGCATTCTGGACAGCTCTGGTGGTGGGATTATAAAATCTTGAAATTGCCTCCACCAACTCTAGGTAAAAATGGACCGATGTGCACAAATACCAAAAAATTTGAGCATGATATGCGATAGTGAGAGGGCTTTCTAGCATCAACCCCTATCTGACTGCAACATCTACATCCTGGCACAATTTCTCAATGCCTTTATTTGAAATAATGCAATCTCCAACCTGAGCTAGCATGTCGAAATATGGATCCAGGTCAATATTTTCATTTTTCTTAGATTTTTTAGACTTCTTGCCTCCCTCGGATTTTTTCTGCACCTTCTTTGGCTCTACGGTGCTCTTTGACTCTGCAACTTTTCTCCCCATATTTGACAATTCTTAGATGCCTAGTAACTTCTGCATCCAAGCAACAATGCAACAATGCTCTAGAATATAAAATAAATTTTTACCTTCATGTCGTAGATGCTCCAAATTTATAAATTGTGCCTTCAACTACCGGATTTAATGCATGTGCTACTTTTTAGAGAAGTTGGGTGAATGTGCATCTTGATTCCCTCACTAGGCATGATTTTTAATGATTTTTTCAACTATCATTAACTGTCTTTCACCCAAAATATTCCTCGAACATTGTGCCTTAGCCACCTTCAATCTTGAAAAGCACAACACGGATGTCAACGACTAGTCCTAGGAATGAGAAATGCTACGTGTCAATGATGGATGAAAATAAATTAATTTTGTCACCCTAGAACTTTAAAATGTTAATTTGGGGTAAACTAGAAAAAATAAACTTCTTCAAGCACACTTTATTTCCTGAAAATGTCATTGGCCGCTCTAGAATTTTTTTATACCTTCAAAGATATTCACTGGGTGAAACACCTTTGCTAAAAATTTCACTGGGTAAAAATCATCTTGTAGTTTGCCTCTTCATTCACCCTGCATTCAAAAAATCATCCTTTCCTCTTGCTTGGTGAATTCATGAACCTAGATACCCTTTTTAAATAAATCTTCTTCTCCAATTTCACCCCAAAAAGTGCCTTGCTAAAAAAATAAGCTTTAACTGCCAGAGCTTTAATCGAAAAAGCATTTAAAAATCAATTTTGCCCTCCATTGCCGAAAATGCTTTTCTTTAACTGTGAGTTTCCTTGAAACGCATATGATTTTTTTTTCTTATCCTTTGCTTTTTATATTTATATTTTTTCCTCTCATTTCGCCCTAAAGAGGGGCAAAAATGATTTTCGCCCCTCACTTGGGGCAAAAGTATTTTTTTTATATATATATGGTTATTCCTCCCCTTTTTACTCTGTTAATAAAATAATTTTACTTTTCTCTCGAACTCACTTTGCCAAAGAGCTATTTTAATGATTTTTACCTTGAAATTAAAAATGAGGCCTTGAAAACCCTTTTGGGGTGAAATTAATTTTCACCACTGAGGATGTGCTTTCGGGTGAAATCACTTGTTAGGGGTAGAATAAGATCACTCTTTTTTTTTTTTGAAAAATAAAATAATATAAAAAATAAAACATTTGTACATATATACATACTTGCTTTTGGAATTTATCAGTGATAATAAGCCTTCAAATGAAGACCATTTATCGGAATCGATAATTCTCGGCCATCCATATCCTGGAGATGATAGGCATTAACTGAGTTCACCCCCAAAATCTGAAATGGACCTTCCCATATAGCCTCGAACTTATGATGCTTGCTAGGCTTTGCTTTATCCGCGTTCCATTTTAACACCAGATCATCGACTTTGAATGCCCTTTCAGATGTCTTCTTGTTGAACCATTTTTGTGTCATCCTAGCATGTTCCATGAAAGCATTGTATGCCTTCTCTCTTTCTTCTTCTAGTTGTAGGAGTTGTGCTAGTCTCACGCTCATAGGGTCAAATTCATCATTCTCATCGATGAGCATCTGCAAGGTTTGGAGGATAGGCAACTCAATGTGTATAGGTAAAACTACCTCCTTACCATACACCAGAGAATAAGGGGAAGCCTTGATTGATTTCTTGATCGAGATGCGATCTACCCACAAGGCTTGGTTCAATAGTAGATGCCAACTCCTCTTGTTGTCTCCAAGGATCCTCTTTAAAATTCTCAACAAGTTCTTATTTGTAGATTCAACCAAACCGTTCCCCTGTGGATAGTAGTTAGAAGATATTTTTAGATAAATTCCATACTTACCTATGAATTCACTGATTTTAGCATCGATGAAGGGGGTCCCATTATCTATCATAATTGCATTCGAGATGCCAAAGCGGGTGATTAACCCCTCTAGAAAGGAGATAACTATGGCCTGATCTACTTTCTTAGTCGGAATGGCCTCCACCCATCGGGTGAAATAGTCTATTGCAGTCAGAATATACTTGTGTTGGGTAGAAGAATTGGGATCAATAACCCCGATAAATTCTAAGCCCCATTGTTGAAATGGTGCTTCGACTTGTATGGTATGAAGGGGTAAAGATGCCTTCCTACTTCTACCAATATATCTTTGGTAGTTGTCATAGTTCTGACTGACTTTGAATGCATCTAAAAAATAGTAGGCTAAAAATAGCCTACTCTGATGATCTTAAGTGCCATGGGCCTCCCTGCATAGTGGTCGCCTGATAGACTAGAGTGAAACTCCTCTAGAATCCTCTATTTCTCTATCTCCTTAACACATCTGAGAAGGACTCCATCAATATTTTTGTGGAACAAGCCGCTTGGCAATAACACATACTTGAGGGCTTGCAATTTGAATCTCCTTCTCTGTGAGGAGTTGAGGTGTGATGGACATCTCCTCGAGTTAAAATATTTGACAAGGTCCTCTATCCAATCATGATCGATCGAAGCTTGATTAGCGAGATTACTCTCACTTAGTGTATTATCAGACTTGAGATCAATTGATTGAGAGGTGGCGCTCTTAGCAAGCTCTTGGCAGAGTGCTCAACCATGAACTAGCTTAGTTGGCTGAATCTCTACATCAAACTCCTAGATTTTGGAAACCTAGCTAACTCTCTTATCACCAAGTTCACCCTGAATAATGAAACTTCTGACATCTGGATGAATGACATAAACAATTGTCTTGCTCTATGAAACAAAGTGCCAAAATTTCTTTAGAGATTTCATAACCGCATAGACTTGCTTCTCAATAAAATTATACTTCTCCTCGTGTGGCTGGATGACTTGGCTTAGGAAAGCAATTGGTTGTTCATCTCCATCATCTCTCTTTTGTGTGAGCATAATTGCATAGCTTTCTTGCTCACCCACAATGTAAAGGATAAAATCCTTTGAATAATCTGGATTGATCAGGATAGGGGCTTGGACAATTCTTTCTTTGATTTCCTAGAAAGCTCACTTTCTCTGCTCTATCCACTTAAAATCTACATTCTTCTTAAGGAGCTCGATCATCGGCTTCACGACTTGAGCGAAGTCTGCAATGAACTTTCGGATAAAATTAATTTATCCAAAAAATGATTGTAGTTCTTTCTTATTGGTCGGTAGTGGCAACTTCAAGAGAGCTTCAGCTCTGGCAGGATCAATGGCTAACCCTTCCTTCAAAATCACATGACCTAGGAGTTTCCCCTCTTTAACAACAAAAATTGATTTCTTGGGGTTGATAGAAATTCCAAACTCATGATATTTCTTGAAAACCTATCTCAGGTGAGAACCATGCTCTTTCCTATCATGAGAAAAAATAGTCATGTCATCTAGATATATCACAATAATGTGATTCAACAACTCACCAAAAGCTACGTCCATTGCTCTCTGGAAGGTAGCACCAGTATTTGATAGACCGAAAGGCATTCGTTGGTAGGTGAAAGTGCCCCACTTGGTAGTGAACACCATTTTGTGTTGGTCTTCATCCTTCACCCAGATTTGGTTGTAGCTAGAAGAAACCATCTAGCAATGAGAATATTTGTGCTCTCGACAACTACATGAAGGATCTGGTCGATCCATGGCAAGGGATAATGGTCTTTCAGTGATGCCTGATTCAAATTATGAAAATCCATGCACAAGCGAATGTCTCCATTCTTCTTCCGCACTAGGACCAGATTCGCCACCCAGGTTGAATGTTTGATAGGATATATGATTTTTACCTCCAACATCTTTAGTAACTCCGCCTTCATTAGTACCTCAATATTTGGATTAATAGGTCATTGTTTCTATCTAAAGGGTTTTACCCCTTCCTGCAACTTGATGGTATGTTGGATCACATATTTGTTGTAGCCTTTAAGATCATGATAGCTCCAGGAAATAATATCTAGGAACTCATAACATAACTTCTTAATTTGTTCAAGCTCCTCTAGAGAGCAATCTATTTTGACTTTGATTATCTTATCAGGTTCCAACTTCAGCTCAATATACTCTTTCTCATCCACTTTGATCCTACACTTTTCTGCTCTATCATTCTGATCAAAGAGGTTCTCAAGAGTAATCAATCCTTTTGGGATGTGATTATTTCTGAGTTGGATTAAACCCTCAACTTCATCTTCATCCAACATCCTTCCCTCCACACTACTAGCTTCTTTAATCAAAAAATTCACAATCTGCTCATCATTGTCAAAAACTTGCCAGTAGATATTTTTGTCAGGGATTGAAGGTCTATAGATTAACCTTACAGTATTGGGATTTCTTACCACATGCTCAATAGGAGAGAAGTTCACACCAAGGGATGCTAGAATATCTACATGTTTATTTCATTCTCACAAAATTGCTTGAACATTCAATGCGATAAATGACTCAAATAGATCCCATACCTTGTTGTGGTACACCTTCAGGTAGTGCTACTTTGAAATGCACTTGCTGGTCACTTGGTTGACAATTAACTCAGAATATCTAAAAATCTATAGTTGTTTGATCTTGAGCTTTTCTGCTTTCTTCAGGCCTAAGCATAGTGCTTCGTACTCGATGGCATTGTTCGTACAACTCTAGGTCAACCGGTACGAATATATCTTCTAAATTCTAGAAGGAGAGATAAAGACTATTCTAGCTCTAACACCATTCTTGCATCTAGCACCATCAAAGTACATTTTCCACAATTGGTCAAGGGTGGAACCTAGATCATCAGACACCTTCACTTCAACCTTCTCAGGCTTAGTAATGGTGTAACAACCGATTTCGATCTCCATCATTACATTGAAATCGAGCATTGAAAATTCATCCTCTAAATGAAGCTCATCTAGAGCTTCCTCCATCAGATCCATCTCCTCTAGTTCTTCAGTCACCATATTGATCGAATCTACAACCTTTTCTTCTTCTTCAATATTTTCAATATGATACATGGAGGGCTTCTCATTGTAAATCTGTATTCTCCTCCCTTTGAATGGAATCTCCAGGTGAGAATAGTCTAGAGATAGATAGCCTCCTAACTTGGCTGTGAACTCCCTTGATAGGCACATGCTGAAGTACGACTCCAAATCTACCACAATAACTTCTTGAATGATAGTTATCTAGGGCATGTTGTGTAAGACAATTAGGATATCTTTGATCACCCCCACCATTTTGATAGGAGTGCCATCCAACTACAATATGCCTGGGCTGCTTCTTGTGTATTCCATGCCCATGATTTTACAAACTACCTTTGGCATGATAGTTGTCACTGCACCAGAGTCAATCATACAGTTGTGCATGATCCAACCCTCCATCTTGAGAGATAGATAGAATGGGGGAGGTCTATTTTTTCCTATGGTAGAAGTGGGCAGCATTTGAGCTAGCACTATCTGCATAGGGTTTTTCCTCTTATCCTTCACAAATTTCAATGATTCTTGCAATAGGTCCACTTGTCCAGGCAGTTGCAATGCATCATAGAGGCTCACCTTGGTGGGAATCCTCTTCAGTTCTTTGATAATATTGTATGACTATGCATTGGGCTCCCTTCCTTCACTAGCAACTTTGTACTTGCTTTGATACTATTGTGTAGCTTCTACCCTCTGATGCTTGGTCAAGGATGGGTATTTGAGCCTCTCCTTCACTTGCTCTTTCATTTCTATCTATGTTTGTGCAATCGAAGGTTGTAAAGTTGATGGTTTTACTTACAATCTATCCTTCACTGGTGTAGGCAAAATATCCTTCAACAAGATGGGCTCATCTACCTTAGGTGCTGGCATATGCACTTTCACTTGAGATTACCTCTTTTCATTCTACATCTTCTACTCAACAGGTACCTTCAATGGCTCCATTTCAGTTGGATCTATAATGATAGGATTTTTCTAGATCTTGTGAGAACTAAAACTTGTTCAACAGATGGGACCATGAAGTTATGATCAACTTTCATGATCATGTTGACTTGACCACCAGAAGAGCTATCTGCCAGTGTCTGCACATAGTTCAAATGAACCATGCATGTGTCTTCACCATGTGGGTCATTATAGGTAGAACACTAGAATGTTCTCTCTGATGGGCCAACTTCCTCATTTGCAAGCATAGTAGTACCCCTTTCAGGAGCTTTGCTGGGAGTAGCTGCTTGTTCTCTAGTGATCGGTGGTGGTTGAAATCTCCTTGGCTAGAAATATCTTTCAGCCTACTTTCTTTTGATCATCGTAATTTCGTTACCCATCGCTCTTATGGCTGAATTCATGGACTACAACTCCTTCAACACCTTGTCTTGTGGATCGAGGTTTGAGGGTGTTGGGGAGCTGGTAATGGTAATGGAATAGGTGGATATGGTAGTGTCGGGAATGGAACTAGGGATAGTAGGAATGGTTGGAGCAGGGAGTTGAGGGATAGAAATTATCATCGTGGTTTGGGATGTACTCAGATTCCATGAAGGAATTGGATACATGGGTGACATGGGCAAAGGTTGAGAAGATGCATTAGCATACAAATACTATGGAAGGTCAGGGAAAATAGGCATGGCCATTTTTTGTGGAAGCTTACCGATAGCAATCAGATCAACTTCAACCTTTTGTGTCATAGAATATAGATCAGGGAATGTATTGACATTGGACTATCGGATGGCCATACTGATGTCGGAGTTGAAAGCTCGAAGGTAGTAAAAGGTTGCTTGTTTGGGAGTCGATCGGAGACCATCAGGAACCCTATGCCAAGTTTGGGCGAACCTGACATTGAAGTCCATGATTTCCTCCTACGGATACCTTTGAATAGTAGTGAACTGATGCAACAGGGAGAATGGATCCGCTTGTTCATTGAACCCTTTGATTAGCAGTTCAGCCAACTGGTCCTAGGTGGTGATGGTGGTAGGTTGTAATGATCGGTACCAGTAAAGCAATTTTCCTCGAAGAGAGAGAACAAGTAATATTACCATTATATCCTCATCTGTGATGCCATGAATTATCACCAAAGTAGCTACATCTTGAACATGATCATAGGTCGTCTTCCCCGTACCATCGTAAGTTGGCAAAGCCTTCATCATCACTTGTGGGATCGGGTTTTGAGCTTGCATATTTAGAGGTCTAAAGTGGTTCCATGCTAGAAACTACCTTGGTGGTTATGGTGGTGGATTTTGAGCCATGTGGACTGGTGTGTGTGGTTGGGGAGGTGGAAAACTAGTGGTTGTGCTAGCAGGACTCGAAGGAATAGAAAACACACCAGCTAACTATGAAGATGTTACACTTGATGGGATAGTTGGAGTAACTAACCTAGGGTGTTCTCCTAGCACTTGGGTGTCAAGTTCATAAAACTCAATGGGATCTTCTGGATTTTTGGCCTTCGATCTTGTGATCATGAAGAAAGCTTTCGCTCACTTCATGTTTGGAGGCTTCTGGGTAGAGTTGAGTCGCCAGATGTTCTAATCATATAGTACAAAAGTGAACATCAAACCTCAATACTATTGAAGGTGGAACCTTTTGAGAGTCCCATCGGGCATGCCAAAAACTATTGGTCATAAATCTGCCTAGTACAAAATCTACGTTTTGTGCGCCCTAGACCCATGCAACATTGAAAGGCTGAAGAATAGAGAAATATCCTTCGAGCCAATCTCTAGAGAGGGTTGGCTCCCTTTCTAATATACTCTAGTTTAAAGCTTAGGGTAATAGGAAAGAAATGGGGAAATATGGCTATAATCTAAAAGTGTAGGATGGGGATAGACTAACAACCAAAATTCAAATCAAGCAGCGATTAGCATACAATAGAAATGAAAGCACAGGAACTACTTACAGTTTTGCAAAGACAACCTCCAAAGAGCACCTCAGTATTCACTCCCTCACCAATAGAGATTAAGTTCAGATGCAGAATTTAAATGCAACAAATAATGGAGATGAATGTATTCAAAAATGACATACATAAAATCATCAAATGCAACACCATTCAAAGAACCAAAAGTCGAATGTCTTTCTATTGATGCATAGAAAACTTAAAGTATTTTTCTACAGAGTGTCTATCCTCCTTTTTTACATGAAAAATGATTAGTATTTATAGAGGGTTGCACCTCTTTCATTTAATGCACATACAAACAAAATATTGGTAGATCAAAAACCAGCATGAATAATTTCCTCCTTGGCATTAGTGATGTTCCAATCAAAATATTCTTCATGGAAACAATGATCCTACTTTGGTGGGAGAATCACATGAGAAATCAACATGATTAAATGATGGAAAGCAACCTCGAGCATCGGTGCATTGGGACGCAATGAAGTTGCCTGAAGATCGGGAGCTTGGTCATTGAACCTATGTTACCCCTATGCTTTGAAACTCCACCTTCACCAAGAAAGTCCACTGAGTATTAATTTTATCTTGAAAAGCAGCAAGGTCGATGAGTGGTGCATTGGAAATGAACAAGAATGGAGCATCTAATCTTGCAAATTCTAAGTAGAAATTCTAGAAATATCACTTGCATTGCTTCAAAAATTAAATTCCATCATTCCTTGACCCTTCCTAAGAGAATCTACAAAAATGGTGCCTTGGGAATCAATGCCTCTGAGAATAAATGCAAGGGATTAATTTCACCCAAAAATGGGGTGAAAAGCCTTTTCGAGCATTAATGGGTGACAATAGAAATCTGCTCAACGTCCTGGTGATTTCACTCCAAAAGAAGATTACAATTTGAATTGCGATAAAATTTTACTAATTTCACCCCTTCTGGGAGGTGACAAGGATTTTTGCCCCCTTTGGGAGGCGACATTGACTTTGACTATTGATGGGTATGTTACAATCTTCTTTCACTTGAAGTTCATTTGAAAATCTTAATTCACCCCCTGGAGAGGTGAAACTACATGGTGCCTCTCAACAGGGGCACCTTTGACTTTGACCAGGCCATTTACTTTGCACCAAGCACTGTTTTTATTTTTGCCCCACCGGGGGGAACCCCAAAAAAAAAAAAAAGAGGGCCCCACTTCTCCGCTTCAAAATTTCTTTGAAAATATTTAATATTGCCTTTCACCCCAAAGAGAGGCGACAATGAGTTTCACCCCTCACTTGGGGTGAAAGCATTCTGCTTTATCCTTTTAAATTTTTCCTTTGTTTAAACTTACAACTTTCGCCCCTTTGCTCCTGTTGGGGTGAAGTCACTTGTCTTTATTACGTTTCACCTCCAAGAGGGGTGAAAGTGATTTTTACCCCTCAATTGGGGCGAAACTAATCTATTCCCCCTCTTCCTTTTGAACTTCCTTCTTTTACGACCTTCGCTCTCTTTTGGGGTGAAAACACCCAAGTTCATCTTCTTCCATATAATTTGACCACTGATTCAAAACCAAGCACGTCTTCATTGCTTTTGCCTCATTTCGGGTGAAATCACCCTTTTGTTGTGCTTCACCTCTAAAAGGGGTGAAAAGGACTTTCACCCTTCACTAGGGGTGAAACTAATTTACTCTTTCATTTTCTAGCACTTTTCCTTTTACCCATTCCTCTGCTGACTCTTTTATCCCTTAAAGCATTGTATAGCACATTCCTCCATTACATATTACTTCTGTCTTTGATTTTTATTTACAATAATATTATTTCAGAATCAAAAGGAGAAGAACAAAATAATAAAAACAATTACAACGAACTGGAAATGATAAAAACTATGGCATTTTTCATCAATCATCCTTGAAAATTTTACAATCAAAATTTAATGTGGCAAAGTGACAAAACTGCCAACAACACCTTGGATGGAAACTTCATCAAATGGATGTAAAAAATAAATTTCTTAATGGTGATATCGAAGAAGTATATATGTCACAACCAAAAGGATTTGTGATCAAAGGATGAACACAAGGTTTGTAAATTCAACGAATCTTTATATAGTTTAAATACGCACCAAGAGCATGGTACATAAAGATTAATAATCATTCGTTAGAACACAATTCTAAAAGAAGTTTATTAGATCCAAATATCTATACAAAAAATGTTGGACTAGATAGAATAGTACTTATAATATATGTTTATGATATAGTAATCATAGGAGGCTCTATAATGTAGGCAACAAATCCACCTCCCAGAAGAAGAAGTGATAAAAGGATTTGCCCAAGTTTGACAATTTTGACAAGTTTTGTAAATCGTACAGGTAGGAGTAAACCATACAACCAGAAGGAAAACCATACAAAGTGAAGGTAAACCATACAATGTGCAATGAAATGAAATGAAATGCATGGGAAATGCAATTTAAGTTGTAATTGCGCATGATTTTGATAATTAAGGTGTTTAGACTTAGTAAAAGTCTTAATTAATGTATTTCGTTATGCATGGGCAGTTGTAAATAATGAATTGCCTCAGGAACCACTTTGGAATGGCCTAGGAAATGTTATATAAGGCCCCATTTTCAATTTTGATAGTCTGGTTATGATATGGTTATATTCTGGTTAGTTGAGAATGCTATGAGTTTTGGTTGTGAAGTGTTATTGTATATCTATGATTGTTGATTGACATTGTTGAAAAGTAATGAAGAATAATCACAATTCATAGTTTCTCTCATGTATTGTATGATCCTGGAATGGTAGAATAGTATTTTATAGTTTATCTCTATTGCATGTACTTCTTTTTGGTTGTTATTGCTATTTAATGCATTGCTATGGAGGAATTGGATTAAACCAGCACTGGTGTGGACCTGATGAATGATATGTGATGATGATGATATCAAGGGAGATGTATTGAACACTATTGTATGATTTTTGGATGTCACCATTGGATATAGAACTCTCTCAACCCTGATAAAGTAACTTGCATGTTGGTAGAATTAGGATTAATTGCCATATTAAATCCTTACAAAACTTATCTAAGAGAGATTGGTCTAGGAGAATATCCAATTTAGCACTTGGTTGTACCTTATTTCATACAAATCATACACCAGAGTGCTTACAAATCGTACAGAAGGCACTTACCCGATTTGGTAGTTTATGCGATTGAAGGGAATTTACCCGATTTGGCAGCATTGGGAAATCGAATAGTTTAGTTACAAAACTATGTACAGTGGCTTGAAAAACCAAATTTGAAGGATTGGATAAGTGTGAAATCATACAAGATCTATCACTATATGATTTGGGATCGTACAGTGGTACGATTTGGGTTTTGTACAAGCTATTTTGTTGTCGCACATTGCTAGTTGTAAAGACTATACGGTTGTACGATTTGGTCCATCGATTGGGAATAGAAAATTGATCATTCTAAGCCTTAGAAACCACCTCCCCACTAGGAATACTACACCCCTATGCTACATTTGGTACCATTGCCTTATCGAACTTGGCATTTTTGTTAAAACGAGTCAAATTGACAAGTAAGAATACTACAAAATTGGAGGTGAATGATAGACACCAGTGTGCAAAGACGTAGGAGATGGGAAGTATGAGAGAACATTCTAGTAAGAAGGAGCATAAGGATTTCTCAAAGAGAGAATGCAAGTAACTCAGACCATAGTACACATGAACCAAAAATAGAGCAAGTTTGGGCATCTAAAGAAGGAGATTTTGAGGCATTATTGATAGAGATAGAAGAGGAGGTACTAGAACCACCTAGCGTAGAGGCACGAGTTGATAGAGAAGTAGTGCACAAGGAAGGAGAGTGGATGGTGACACCTAAGAAAGTGATAGAAGGGTTGCAAGGGAGTGTAGAGGATGGGAGTCAGGCACCAGAGCAACAGGGCATGAGGTCTCAGGAGGAAGGACCAAGACCATCTCCCTCACATCAGTGAAGGAAGTCATGGAGTGAAGATGCACGTGAGTTTGTTCAATGATTGGTGGGATAGAATAAGATACCTCGGATAGAAACTTTTGATGATGACTATAGTAAAACACCCCCAAGGAGGAATCAGATAGAGATTCCATGGGAGACCTCAAGTGACGAGGATGATTCTTCGAAGATGGCTAATAGGGCAACCAAATAGAGATGTCCACCTTTTATAGGTGAGGGTAAGGAAGACCCCATAAGACATATCAGAACTTGTATAACCATTTGGAGAGAAAATGGTGTAGACTAGCCAGATGACTGGGTAACTTTATTTCCTACTACCTTGAGAGGATTGGTGATAGATTGGTATCTAAAGAGGGAAAATACAGTAGATTTTTGGACTTGGAATCAAGTGAAGGAGAAATTCATTGAAGAATTTTGACCTTTGAAGGATGATGGAGACATTGTTACTAAACTTTGTATGATGAAGCAAAAGCCTGATGAAGATGTAAAATCATACAACCACAGACTAAAGTAGTTAGTAGATAAGATGCAGATGCCTTTGGTAGATGTATTGGTGAAGCGGTGGTTTGTAGATGGATTACTATCAAAATATAAGAAAAATATGAAGGTAGTACCATCAAAAATGTATGAGGAAGTTGTAAAGCATGTAAAGAATTTTGAAAGTGAATCAAAATAGATGTACATAGGAATTTTATCTCATCCCAAGTCCAATGATTCAGATAGTGGAGAAGATGACACTATATAGAGGATAGTAGCATCATTTCATTAGGAGTTTGATAAGATCATGAAAGAACAAAGAAGCAAACCTGATAGGAATGATATTTGGTGCACATAATGCAAGATTGAAGGTCATACAAATGTAAAGTATCCATAGAATGACTATTGTCATATCTGTAATGTGATGGGACATGAGGTGATGCTATGTCCATATAATGCAAGAGTACATCCATAGGTCTTGATAATCTAGGAGCAGGAAGAGAAATCAAAGACCCTAGGAAGCGGGCAACAAGCAACAAGTGGCGGTTATAGAAATAGTTGATGAGGTGGAAGGTAGAACTAGGGCAATCGACAAGGAGGACAGAGTCATTTGTAGTATGATTTGGAAGGGAGATCGATTATATAATGTCGCAATTGCCAAGAGTGGGGGCATTTCATGAAAAATTATCCTTCACCTCAGAGATAGGAAACACCACAAGCGAACACTACACATATGTGTAGGTGGTGTGGTCCGGGTAACCACAAGGAAGCAAATTGTCCCAAGCATGCGAGTTCAAGTAACCCGTAGAATGTAAATTATTTAGATATTGAGGTTCCTCAAGTTAAGGAGGAAACCCAGGAAGTTTTAGCCATGACAAGGAATCAGGCTAAAAAGGATAAGTATCTAGAGCCAGCAAAGGAAAAGTAGCGCTAGCAAGTAGCAAAGAAAATACTACAAGATGAAGCACAAAAGGCTAAACAAGTGAAGTTAGCTAAAGAAAAGGAACTAAAAAATCCATCAGAAGAGAAGGTAATTGTGCAGAGTCTAGCAGCACAGGTTTTGGACACCATAGTAGAGATCAAAGTGGCTAACCTATTGGAAGCTATTCCATCATTACAGAAAGTGATGGTGGAAGAGATACAACCGCATAAGGTGATGGAAGTGCAGAGTCAACCGATTCAGGAAAAGAAACAAAAAGACCAATTCATGGATCCTACTATATTGATGATTGATGTGGGAAAGAAACCTGCATTAGTTCATATGGAGATCCTAGGGCACAAATTGACACAAGTTATTATGGATGGAGGATCCAACATCAATGTGCTACCTAAAAGGACCTGGCTAGAACTAGGTGCTCCATCTCTATGGGCATCGAGCTTTCGATTATATGGTGTTGATCAGTATGGTATCGAGACAAAGGGAGTCTTGATAGCACAACAAGTGGTGATAGCTAACCAAGAGTTTGTCTTGGATTTCATTGTGATTACTATGCAGAAGCCTGCATATGATGCTCTATTGGGAAGAGGATGGCTACATGTAGCCAAAGTTAATCACAATTAGGGAAAGAATCAGATCACTTTCAAGAAGGGACAACACAAATATATGATTAATCTGACTAATCAAAAGGTCAGTGAGGATGTAGCTATGATCGATGAATCAAAAAATTCCTCAGGAGATGAAGGATATGAACCAGATGGAGAAGGAATGTTGTACCTGGATGAATGTAGTGAAGATGAAGCTAGATCTGATAGTGGAATTCTTCATTGGAAAATGGAGGAGTACAAATTTTTTTAGCCCAACTACCTCTGTATTGACTCAGAGGAGATCAAGGAAAAACAAGACGAAACCAAAGTCAGCCAGGAACCTAAGAAGGAGGTGGAAGAGAAATGGACATTTCCAAAGAGTTTTGCAGAGTATATAGTAGGAGATGCAGAAATTGATGCAAGATCAGCACACCCAAAGAATGTGGAGAAAGCATCAAGTGAGCCAAAGAATATCAAATATGAAGGACCTCGGATAGTGGACATCAATCTAGGGATGGAGGATGAACCTAGGATGATTCACTGTGGTGATGATTGGAACCTTGTACTGAAAGTGGTAGCTTTTAAGATATTCTTGGAATATAAGGATGTCTTTGCATGGACATACAAGGACTTGAAGGGAGTACCACCTGAGTTATGTGTCCACAAGATTACACTAATGCCTGGAGCACAACCCGTAAGGAGGAGACCATATAGAATGAACCCAAAATATGTTGCATTAGTGAATGTAGAGATAGAGAAGATGTTGGAGGTAGGAATCATCTTTAGGGTTACGACCAGTGAGTGGGTATCACCTATAGTGGTCACCTTGAAGAAGGAAGTGGACAAAATTAGAATATGTGTGGACTTTAGGAGTCTAAATGCAGTAACTATTAAGGACCCCTTCCCTATTCCCTTCACAGATTCCATCCTGGAGGAAGTCGCAGGACATGAGATCTATTCATTTTTGGATGGATTTTTGGGTTACAATCAAATAAGTATAGCCAAGGAGGATAATTTGAAGACCACATTTATTATGGAGAATGGCATCTATGCATACAATCGAATGCCATTCGGGCTCTGTAATGCCCCAACTACATTTTAGTGCATCATACTTTATATATTTGATCAGTTAGTAATAGGGAACTTCAAAGCATTTTTGGATGATTGGTCCATTTATGGGAAGATCAAGGAGCATCTTCCTGCCCTCAGTGAATGTATGAGTAGGTGCAAAAATGCATAGATATCATTAAACCTTAGGAAGTGTTACCTGATGGTACCATATGGAAAATTGTTAGGACACATAGTGTGTAGTGAAGGATTAAAAATAGATCCTGATAAGATCCATGTGATATTGCACATGGAAGAACCATATGATGTGAGTTCACTTAAAACCTTCCTTGGATCGATGGGGTATTATCGAAGGTTTATCAGGAATTATGCACATGTATCCTATCCATTGGATTCATTGACAAAGAAGAATGTTCCTTTCAGATGGATAGAGGAGCACCAAGGAGCCTTTGAGGAGTTGAAGGCCAAGCTTGTTAGTAGCCCGATTTTGGTGTTCCCAAATTGGGATAAGGAATTCCATGTCCATATTGATGCTTCAAATTTTGCAATCGGATGTGCTTTGGCACAAGAAGGATAGTTCAGGTTGGATCAACCTATTTTCTTTGCTAGTCACCTATTGTCAAGGGTAAAGAGAAATTATAGTACAATAAAAAGAGAAGCTTTGGGAATGGTATATGTAGTCCAAAAGTTTAGGCATTACCTATTGGTGAATCCCTTTGCTTTTTATGTAGATCACCAAGCCCTATTGTACTTGATAAATAAATTGGTGATACAAGGATGGGTCAGTAGGTGGCTCATCACCCTACAGGAGTTCGTATTCTGAGTAGTAGTGAGACCTGGTAAGAAGCATGTAATTGTAGACCAGTTATCTTGGATATGATCAGGAGAGCCTATAGGAACAGGGGTTTCAGATGAATTCCCTGATGCATAGTTATTTGCCATCAATGTTGTTCCATCATGGTACAATTTGATTGGCTAGTACCTTTCCATAGGAGAGTTGCCACAAGAAATGATGACAATCAAGAAAAAGAAAGTGATTATGAAGTCAGCACCCTTCCAGTTGATAGCAGGATTGCTGTATAAAATGGGAAGTGATGGTATCTTATGAAGATGTGTGATGGAAGAAGAAGTCAAAGTAACATTGAAAGAAGCTCATGAAGGCTTAGCAGGAGGGCACATGGGACCAGATGTGATCACTAGGAAAATATTACTAGCAGGATTATGGTGGCCCACATTGTATAATGATGCAAAAGAGTATGTGAAAGCATGTGATACTTGTCAAAGGGTAGGAAAGCTAGTAAAGAGGGACTTTATGCCTTTGCATCCATCACAACCCTAGGAACTATTTGAAATATGGGGATTGGACTTCGTTGGACCATTGAAGACATCTCGTAGAAGGAAGTGTAGGTACATTGTAGTAGCAATGGAATACTTGAAAAAGTGGGTCAAAGCGAGAGCATTACCTGATAACTCAACCAAAAGTACAACAAGATTCTTGTATGAGCAGGTAATTACAAGATTTGGTATTCTACTATAGATAACGAGTGATCGAGGAGGACACTTTGTCAATGAAATCATCAAGATGCTGATAACAAAATTCAGGATTTTGCACTCATTGTCTAGTCCATACTATCCTAGAGCGAATGGGCAGGTGGAAGCAACAAACAAAGTCTTGGTATCTACTTTGTATAAAACCTGTGGAATAGAAGGAGCAGATTGGGAGGAAAGGCTACCATCTATTTTGTGGGTATATAGAACAACTTTTAAACCAAAAATAGAGCATACACCTTTCTAGTTGATGTATGGATAGGAGGTAGTGGTGCCAGTTGAATTCTTGATACCAAGTTTGAGAGTCATGGTGGAGCATCGCTTGGGTGATCAAGAAATTTTGGAAGAGTGACTGACAACACTGATCAAGTTAGATGAAATAAGAGTCATGGCACAATGGGTGATTGAGGTAGCTTAGAAAATAAGGAATTTATGGCATGACAAACACTTGAGGAAGTTAGAACTTAGTCCGGGTGACTTGGTTCTAAAGTTTAATGGAAAGCGAGAAATCAAGCTCGGTAAGTTGAAGACTCTATGGCTTGGTCCCTATAAAGTGGTAGAAGTAATGAATAATGGAGCAGTCAAGTTATAAAACTTGAATGGGATGGAGGTACCCAACATTGTAAATGGCTCAAAGTTGAAGCCTTACAAAGTATAGTGCTTATTCATTTCTTTAGAAGAGATCAAATGAAGAAGATGAGCAGAAGCTCAATGGAGGACTCAAGGTGAGCAAGGTCCATCACAGGAGGAGCTTGACATGGGACTCACACACTTATTTGTAGAAGGAGGAGACAAGACCAACTATAGAATAGTAGGAGTTGGCACCTTGACTTAGAGAAAGAAGAAGATTATGGGTGCATGTCAGATTTGTGGATGGGACCGAACGAGTAATAGAGGAAGATGAAGAATGGATTCCTCCAAATGAAAGAGGATATCAGGAGATAGTACTATTACCTAGAAATAGGGGAAGGTAAGAAGAAGCACCCCAAGTAAATAGGAATATGATGTATCCTCGGGTGGAGCGTAGAGAACTACCCCAACAAGTTGAAGGATGAAGAAGGATACGGTTAATAGTACGATATGAGGATAGAGTGGACACTTTTGAAATGGAAGTTCCAGAAGAGAATAGGAATGAGACCATCGATGAAGAATTGGTTGGACTTACTCCATTAGCTTAGATAGGGCTATTACAGTAGAGAATGTGACTATAGACTCAACAACTATAGGAGGAATATCAGATATTGCGAGGTCATAATGCAAGGTTGAGAGAACAAACCATCCAAGAATTGGATAGCACAATACGAAGGTTGGATGAACAAAGAACAACTAGGCTACAAGAACTAGAAGGGGAACCTGAGGATAATGAGGGGATAACTCCAAGGAGTGGTATAAGAAATGATGGTGCAAGCACAAGTTCACAAGTACCACCAAGTGATCCACCAATGATGAATGAAGATGCAAAGATGCTTTGGCGAGACATTGAGGAAGCAACCACATCACCTGAATCACAAGGTAATGCATGAATGGATTTGAGTGACTCTAGTGATGAAGGAATGCCTTGGCTAGTAAGGGAACCTAGCATAAAAAGTAGTGATGATGATGATTGCCCAGGGAATCCCTAGAATCCTCAAGATGACCATGATCCCCCAGCATGTACAACAACACATCGACAACTAGGGAGATCACAGGAGCATCAAACCAACCTTGATCCACAAGCATATATAATAGCCCATCGATAGTTAAGAAGACAAAGGAGAGAAGTAAGGAGATTGGAGAGATTGATGAATTTACCAATAGATTGGGTGGAACAGAGAGAAGATAATCGAAATGACTCAAGTTCTGAGATAGATTTTTTTGACACATATAGAGAGGTCTTAGCAACTTCATCTCCACAAAGATACTTCGAGGAAATAATATGGAGATATCACTTAGCACGTGCAGATCATAGAATCAGAGCACTACAATAATTATCACCAAGTACAAGATGAAGTAGAAGTCCACTAGCCAACATTGAGTTGGTAGAGATAACTCTTGATAACCAAGCAATGGGAGGAAGGAATAGACAAGGACCCCTAAGGCTTCAACCAGGAAGAGGAGGAGGTATTCGACCATGGAATGAACAAGGACAAGGTGATGTTACAATTAGAGGAGGAAGAGGATGAGGAAGGTTTTGACCCCCTACTCCTAGATGGCTAGAGAGATACACCCTTAGCATGTTTGAATTGGACAAGGAATCTGTAGGGTATACCATGGATGAGAGAGATCTTACCAAACCCCACAAGGCAGTATCCATTGGGACGACCACCCCTAATCCAAAGAGGACCTCAAAGAGTGGTAGGTGGTAGAGGATTACTCCAAGAAATGGAGGAATCACCACTAGTGTAGAGAAGCCCGATGTCAAGAGGAATAGGATGGGGAAGACACTCGCATGGTAGAGGCCTTGCTGGTAGAGGAAGAGTGCATTTTGTATATGAAAGAAACTAAGGACAACAAAGGATCCGATCACCAAGTTTAGAGCTAGAATTGATCCGAGGAGATAGGTGGAGAAGTCACTCGAATGATAGTAGAGTAGTAAGGACACCGCTACCAAGGGATCAATCACCTACATGATAAGAGGAAGGGACACTAGGTGAAGATACTCCAGCTTGCAATTGTACAATCCCAAATTGTACACATGGTAGTGGAAGGCCAGGGAACTCGGTAACATCACAAGTGGAGATGAATCACCCTAGAGAGCAAGTGGCACTAGGTGACACAACCACTCAGAATGTCATGGTCGAACCTCCAAGAGAAGAATCATATGGGATCGTACAAGTGAATGTCATTGTGCGATTCCCATGATGGTAAGTGTAAATAGGTTAGGAAATGAAAAAAAAATAAAAAAAAGAAAAAAAAAAAAAAAAAAAATAAAATGCCTTAGTTGTGAAAATCCCTCGGGATGCAATTAAGAAGGAAGTGGGTTGAAAATCGAAAATGATGACCTCTTCAAAGAGAGAGAAAATAGAAAAATTCTCTAAGTGATAGATCGTACAAGTCAATTTTAAAGCTGAAAAAGCATAAGTGGGAGATCGTACAAGAAAATTTGGAAAAAGTACATGCAAAATCATACAAGGAGGCATGTTGTATGATTTAGATCGTACAATGTACGGTTCTAGGTGCAATTGTACGATTTTCAACCATCGCATTTAATGTTCGCATGTGTGGAATGATGTGTTGTCGAAAAAGCATGGGAAAAAGTTAAAATCACATGGAAAAGTGATGAGTTGTCGATCATCTAGGCAAGGAAGATGAAAAGACATGCAAAGTGGTGCAATTTCAAATTTGGAGCAGTTAGGGTTTGAGAACAATTTAAATACAAGGCTACCCTTAGCAATTTTACAAACCGTACAAGGAGGAATTCAAAATTTTTAGGAGGATGAAGGTGAAAAGTATGCAATTGAATGGAATCAACTACATGGGCATTAAAATTCATTAGTGAGCTACAAGATTGCATGACCCATTTTTAAATTTGCACTAGGGAGACTTTTCGCATTCAAGAAAATCAAACCGGAGAAGAAAAGCAAAGGGTTTGACTCCATTAAAAGTAGATTTTGAGTTTAGCTGAAGGGAAATGAGGGTTTGCAGTAGAAGGCATCCAAGTATGAACTAGATTGTGGAAAAATGTACACTAGGGTTCGAGGAAGTTGCAGATTGGAGCCGAAGTAGAGAAATTGTAGGAGAAAGAAGCTTACAAACCCTAATCTGATAAAAGTGGCCAAAAATAACCTGGAGAAGATAGAGGGAAGGAAGGAGAAGATCGTACAACCCTATTAAATAGCTAAGAAATTTTTTTTTGGGGATAAATTGTGCCAAGTGTGGAAAATTTGAAAATTTCTCCCGAAAGGCATTGAAAAGATAGATCGGGGTATTTCGGCAACTAGGTCGATGAGAAATCATGGAGGAGAGGTGAAAAATATGATTTTTAGGTGAACAAGAGTTTCAAGAGATGTATTGTATGATTTGGAGGTAGATTGTATGATCTCAAGAAAAAATTGTATGATTTCAAGTAATTTTTGGGTTGTTTTAAGCTTTTTGAGTAAATCATATGAAAGTGTATAGATTCAGTGAAGGGGAGTAGCTAGATAGGGATATTGTATGGAGTGGTATGACCCTATACATTTTTGTATAGTATTTGTATGATTTACAAAAGATTGAAAAGTTTGAAGCAGTTATGAAAGTTGTACGATCTAGAGGTGGTTGTTGATCTGGAAACCATATAGGAGCAAGTTGTAAAGTGTACGAATTTATAGATTGTATAATTTCTAGAACACTTCTAATTGTAGAATTGGTGATGTCCAAGTAGTAAGTTGATCGAAGGAATGGTAAGAAAATAATTTTAGTCGAAGAGTTCGGATACCGGTTAAGAAGAATTACAGCCAATAGGGTGGAACGGTCACTAGGACCCTTACACGAGAGAGAGTCACATCTGTGGTAATACCAAGGGTGATAGTTTTAGTCCTGTGGTTGGTGTGGTACTCATCCTTGGAGGAGAGGAGGATACAGGTCATGGAGAGGGTAGAGGTATTGGAGGGCTGATCGGAGAAGGACACCACCAAGATTTTGAGAGGAGGAAATGGCATAAGAGAGGATCCTAAGGAGGGAGTTGAGGAGTGAAGTACATTACCTAGATCTAGATGAGGATCTGAGTAGCGAACCTGAGGAGGGCTAGGTTGAGATAACGAATATATCATTCATACAACATGGAGGAGAGACATGCAGGAAGTGGTGGAGTAATGAAGAGAACAAGAACCACCCATGGAGGAAATAGTTTGAGGAGGTTGGTGTAGCTGTAATAGCGCAAGTGCCACCACACTAGAAGACCTTCTTCTACAATTATCTATTGTAGATGGTTCAGGCATATAATCCTACAACTAGAATTACCTATGTCAATGTGGGCAAGCGGTCGGTGAAAGTAGAAGTTACAATAGAGGCATTCAGGAAAATATTTGGATTACCAACATATGGCATGGAGGTAGTTAAGAAGTTGGTTGATCTGATTGAGACACATCGCATCATCACTTCACTTACCAATGTGAAATCACCAATCGATGCAAAGATCTCGGGTGTAGGGACTCGAGGAATTAAATAGAGCTAGTTGAAAGGGAAATATTGACCATGTGCTATGAATACTATGATGGCTCGACTATTAGGGGATACATGAGCCATGGAGATGCCAATCTGGATGGCTCAGTATGTGGAGGGTATCACCAAAGGAATCAGGTATGATTGGGGTACCTATTTAGAGAAAAAGATGCATGAAGTACTAATAAAGAGGCTAAAGAATTTTGGGATGACTTTCCATGCCATTGGATTATTATTAAATGTTGTTATAGAGATGGGAATCCACTTTCCAGGTTTGATAGAACCTAGGAATGTTAAGGTAGGACACCCAACCATTTTGAGGTGGAAAAATTCAATATCAATTCAATGAGAGACTCTAGAGAAGTCTCGAACAAAGAAAGAGCAATAAGCCACTATAGTACATGAGGATACTTCTTTGAATGAGGATGTACACCCTAGAAGGAAAAGGCCTAGGAAGTTGGAACCTGAACTGGAACAACAAGCACTTCAGCAATGGTAGTAGGAGCAGCCATCAGTTTAAGAAAGGGAGGAAATTGTGGGGAGGCAATCCAGCCTAGTACGAGTAAGAACAAGGAGACAATGGGAAAGAATGGTGAATAATCCCATTCCAGAAAAACAAGCTGAGACTATAGAAAAAGTAGCAAGAAGAGGAACAGTCAGACTTGGAGAAGCTGGATTTGCATGATTGGAATTGGATAGGAGCAGAGGAGATGTTGGAATCCCCACAGATTTTCTAGCATGATGAATTTGAAATTTTGGACTCTTCAAAAATGTTGGAGGATACAGAAGTGAGGCAAATAGCACAGGAAGTAGCAGCCACTACTCAGGAGGAAAAAGAGAAAGCCGAGGTGAGAGTGGAAGCCTCAGAGGAAGAGTCTAGAGAAAAGAAGAAGCCTCATTTCAAATTCATGATGGGAGGAAGTTCGAATCAAAATAATCAGAGTGATGCACAGGAAGAGATGAAGGCATCACAGGAACAAGAAGAACCTGTTGTTGAAAAAGTCATAACAATGGAAACTCAGCAGAATCAAGAGGAGAAGCAGGTGATCAAAGAGCAACAGGTGGGCTTCATTGAATAGAAAGAAGCCCAAGAATCGATAGAGCAGCAACAATCTCAGTAGGAGATTGTGAATGTAGAAGAAGATGTGGAGGTGGAGAGGATAGTGGAACAGACTCCACCATGGGAAAATATAAACATAGAGAGAGCACTACTAGAGCTTGGGGGAAGCTCTAGCCACCACATGGAAGAGGAGGAAGAACGAACTCCTACAGATGAGGAACTGCGAAGGATGCAAACAAGTTATCTCCTGGAGGTACCACAGTTCTCAAAGATTGAAACTAAGGAGGATGCACAAGGAGTAGAAGATAAGGTGGAACATTTCTTCTCTCAGATAGGCAATGCCATAGCTAGCACCAAATTATAGTTTTGTATTGGATGCATGGGAGAGTTGAAGCTATGGGAAGAACAAGTGTTTCTCGAGTTGGAGAAGATAATAGAATGGGTGAGCAATGAGGAGCATACAAGGAGAATTGTGGATATTCATGTACAACACCCATGGAAGTTACCCAGGGAAGAGGTAACAATGATGTTGGGAAGAGATGACTTGCCAGAGGGAGTGAGAACCAATTACAGGTAGCATCCGAGGTTGTACCTAGATAGAGCCAATTATCCGACTTGTCCCATGAATACAATGGAGTTGGAACACAAGAGGGTTACTGCAGGATTGGCTATCACTCTGAGGAAGTTGAACTTCCTAACACATTGGATAGAGTGGTTGAGCATAGGATTGGAGTAGATCTATCAGCTCAAGGAAGCTCAAAAAGAGGAGATAGAGGCCACTCAAAAAGAAATGATTGTAATGGAGGAAGAATTGTAGAAGAGTAAGGCTATGATAGAAGAGAAACTAAAGAAATTGGAAGAAGAACTGCTAAGTACCAGGGCTGATTTTGAGGCCAGAATTAGTTTGCTTGAAGAGGAGAAGTGATAGGTCTCACAAATGGTAGAAGATAAGATTAAGGAGTTGGAAGCTCAACTCAGAGCAAAGGATGAACAACTAAAAATGTAGTTGGCCAAGAAAGATGAGCAATTGGCAACCCAAGCTAAGAAGATAGAAGAGCTCACACAGGACAATAAAAGATATAATGAGATAGTCCTGGATAAGCAAGCACAATTGAGTGCTAAGGAGGATACTGTTCATGCTTTGGAGGCAGATATTCATCACCATCTGCAGACCATTATAGATAAGAATGAAGAATTACAAGCACTAGCTCAAAAAGAAGCACATTTGTAGGAGAAGCTGAAGAAGAGTGCCACTGATCATGAAAAGCAATTGAGGGAACTCCTGAAGACTACCAAAGAGAAAGCTAATCACCATGGGTTGAAAGCAGTAGAAATGGGCAACTATGCAGCCAAGTTGAAGAACCAACATGCAATTCTTCAAACCCAAGTGGATGACCTGAAAGCTATAGTCATGGATTATGAGGTATAGCTGAAATAGAAAGATGAGTTGGTGAGGACACCAACCAAAGTAAAGGGGAGGGTAGATGTAGGCAGCAAATCCACCTCCCAAAAGAAGAAGTGATAAAATTATTTACCTGTTGAGTGGTGTTTTCACCCAATTGTGAAAGCACACTCTCCGGTAGGATCTGAGTCCTAAAATCCTCTGCTTGCAAAGAAGGTAACTTCTCCAAGGTTCCTGTTATGCTGATTCTTTGTCTACCAATGATATTATTCAAATCAAATGCTAGGAATAACTTAGGGTTTGCAAGTGGATATTAACAAGGGGCACTGGGGTTTATATAATTTGAATTTACAGTGGACTCAAAGTGAATAATTGTACTTTAATCTTGGATTTTGATGGATTTTTAGTTATTAATTTGGATACAATAATTAAACTGCAGAAAATAAAGCAAGGGTTTGAACAATAAAGAAAAGTAAATGAAGAGAAACTAAACTATAGTCAGAATGCTGCCATCGATTCGATGAAACCAAAGATAATGAGGTTTTATGCATGCAACCTAATCTAATGAACCTGCAAACTCGCATAATCCAAATAAATTAGGTGCTGGTTTCTAGGGTTTCTACTGTAATTCCAAACTTAGGCATTCGCATGAAGCAACCAAGCACACTTGCATTAAACTTCACCTAAAAGCCTCAAAAATCTGGAATGAAAGATAAAACATTAAATCATGCATGCACAAAATGACTCCTTCTTTCTCATCAATTAGATGCCAACTCTCTGTATTTTGTATTAAATGATATGTCAATTACATTCAAAGAATGTTCCAGGCATAAATATTCCAGAACAAAAGAAGGAAATTGCCCAAGTGCAGGCCCAGAATAGCACGAAGCTCTTATCTCTGCAACTCTACAATTGGCAATTTCCAACCCTTCCTTCAATCTGCGCTTCTAGATTTATCCTGTCTAGCGTGGCTCTTCGCTTCTCCCTGGTCGCTTCGCTTCACCTTCCTGCATGTGACCTTTCGAATTCCCACCTTTTCCTTGTCTTTATTCCATGTTTAACACCAAAATGCCTAAAATCCTTCGTTGCATGTAACGCTTCTGCAGACCTGACACCTGCATGCCACATGTCACACACCCTCTGCGCCTTCTGTAATGCCATTCTATGAAAGTCCCGACAAAAACTGCATGCCGCCTGTTCACCTTCTTGGCCGCGAAAACGTGACATGTCGCGATATCGCGACGCTCTTACCGATCGTACGTCTTCGACATTATCTTGTCGCGATATCGCGACCATTTTTGCTTTTGAACCTTCTTTCCACAAATTGTAGCGAGATAGCTACCATTTCTTCGTCGGGCTTCCTTCTCACCAAGTTGTAGCGAAATCGCTACCATCTCTCTGTCGGGCTTCCTTGGCAACTTTACGTCGTGACATCGCGACCATTATCACTCTCTTGCCTTATTTTGACAAACCGTCGCGATATCGCTACCGCCTTTATCCTCGAACCTGCTTGCCACAAACTGTCACGATATCGCTATCGTTTTTATCCCCGAACCTGCTTGCCACAAACTGTCGCGATATCACTACCGTTTTCTCTTTTCGTACGCCTCCTCGAAACACGTCACGAAATCGCTACCGCTTTTCTGTTCCGTATGCCTTGGCAAAACCTGTCACGATATTGCGACCATTTTTCACCTTCGGACCTTCATGCCGCTTTCTGTCGCGATATCATGACATTTTTCACTTTTCGTACGCCTCCCCGAAACACGTCGCGAAATCACGACCATTTTTCTGTTTCGTACGCCTTGGCAAAACCTGTCGCGATATCGCGACCATTTTCTCTGTCCGTACAGTTTGCCAAAACACGTCGCGAAATCGTGACACTTTTCATCATCTGTACGCTTCGACAAAACACGTCACGAAATCGTGACCATTTTCATTCTTTTCCAGTGGCATGTCGCGATTTCGTGACACCTTTTCTTTTCTTCTCAGCGACATGTCGCGATTTCGCTACACCCTTTCACTCTTTTCCAGCGATATGTCGCGATTTTGCGACAACTTTCAATTTTCCTTTTCTTTCTCCTTTTCGGCAGCAATGGAGCTACATGACGCGACTTCGCGACACTTTCCTGTTTTCGGCAGCGATGGCGCGACAAGTCGCGATTTCACGACACTTTCAAGACTTAGGCATTTTTTTCTCTTTTCTTCAATTTTAGCATCTGGGTCACCGAGATTCTTCTCTGCAAGCCTGCAAAAAGGTGGGTCCCCAATTTTGGGGTGTGTTGTGGATCAACCACAACATTACCCAAGTTTGATAATTTTGATAAGTTTTGTAAATCGTACAGGTAATAGTAAACCATACAAATAGAAGGGCAAACTGTACAAGATGAAGGTAAATTTTACAATTGGCAATGAAATAAAATGAAATGCATGGTAAATATCATTTAAGTTGTAATTACGCATGATTTTGATAATTAAGATGTTAAACTTAGTAAAAGTATTAATTAATGTATTCCATTATGCATGGGCAGTTGTAAATAGATAATTGCCTCAGAAACCACTTTGGAATGGCCTGGACAACATTATATAAGGCCCCATTTTCAATTTTGATAGTCTGGTTATGATCTGGTGATATTTTGGTTACATTTGACTAGTTGGAAATACTATGAGTTTTGGCTGTGAATTGCTATTGTATATCTTTGATTGTAGATTAACATTGTTGAACAATAATGAAGCATGAGTAAATTTTATAGTTTCACCCACGTATTGTATGATCCTAGAATGGAAGAATAGCAATTGATAGTTTATTACATGTACTTTTTGGTTGTTATTGATATTTAATGCATTGCTATGGGGAAATTGGATGAAAACAACATTGGCGTGGATCTAATAAATTATCTGTGATGATGATGATATCAATAAATATGTATTGAACACTTTTTTATGATTTTTGGACATCACCATTGGATATAGAACTCTCTCAACCTTGATAAAGTACTTTGCATGTTGATAGAATTAGGATTGATTGCCATATTAAATCCTTATAAAACTTATCTAAGAGATATTGTTCCAGTAGAATATCCAATTTAACACTTGGTTGTACCTTATTTTTGTACAAATCGTACACCAAGGCCGTTACAAATTGTATAGAAGACAATTACCTGATTTGGCAGTTTATGCGATCGAAGTGAATTTACCCAATTTGGCAGCATTGGAAAATCAAACTGTTTAGTTACAAAAATATGTACAACAGCTTGCAAAACCAAATATGAAAAATTAGCTAGGTTTGAAATTGTACAAGCTCCATCATTGTACGATTTGGGATCATACAGTGGTACGATTTGGGTTTTGTACAAGCTATTTAGTTGTCGCACATTTCTGGTTGTAAGGATTGTACGGTTGTACGATTTGGTCCATCGATTGGGGATAGAAATTTTATCATTCTAGGCCTTGGAAAACACCTTCCCACCAGGAATACTTCACCCATATCCTACATATAAGTCTAATAGATAAATTTAAAAGGGACCTAGAAAAGGATTTTGAAATGACAGATTTGGAGCTTCTTCATTATTGTCTTGGTTTAAAAATTTGTCAAAGGAAAAAATATTATAATAACATAAAAAAAGTATGTAAAATAATTACTTGAAAAGTATAGAATGAAGAATCGTAAATCCAAAGATACACTTATGAAACAAGGATTACAATTGTCTAAACAAAATGAAACAACTCTAGTTCCAACCACTATCACCAATTAATTGGGAGTCTTCTATATTTAAAAAACACTAGACTAGATATTTTTTTGTTGTAAATTATTTTTTAAGATTTATACAAGAACTTAGAGAAAGTCATTGAAAAGCCATAAAGAGAATACTACAATATATTAGAAAGACTATAGAATATGGTCTAATATATAAAAGAAATGAATACGATAACAAGTTTTATCTAAAGGGATATTCAGATTCAGATTATGTTGGATCTATAGATGATAGAAAATCTACATCAGATTATATATTATATCTTGGCTCTAGACCTATCTCTTGGTATAGTAAAAAATAACATGCGGTAGCACTTTCATATATAAAAGCAAAATATCATGCAACAAAATATGGAGTATGTGAGACACTTTGGTTACAATATATATTGTCAGATATGGGAATAAAAAATCCTACAATATTAAACTATGATAATCAAGGAATACTTAATTTGATAAAAAATCTAATTATTCATAAAAGAACAAAACACATTGAAGCTCAATGTCACTTGATAAAATATTGTGTTCAAAACCATTATATTCAGTTGAAGCATATTTCTACTGAAGATCAAATTACAAATATTTTTATGAAAGTACTTGGTCAAAACAAATTTTAGATATTCCAGAATCATCTATGTACATCAAGAAAATTTCACATTAAATAATGTAATACAGGGGGGTGTTAGATAATATTACATTATTTGATCTATAGTTTACATTTCTCTCCATGTGCAGGATATGCACAAGTGTCATAAGAGTAGAGTAATTAGAAAGTCAAGAGTCTTGCATACAAGTGGCAAGATGAGAAGCCAAAAATTATGTAAGAATTGTAATAGTCAATAACTTGAAGAGTCATCTTATACACCCATATTATGGAGATAAAATTTCATATTATTGTAAGAGAGAATTTGAAGATTATATACATTATACTTCATATATTATAAGTATTATGCTTGTATGATTTTGGCCATTTACATTCTCATTTGATATTATAAGTGAATGCTAATTTTTATTATTATATTAGTCTAGATATATATTTGATTGCTTGTATATTATTATACTCTTCATTATTGATATTTGGACCTTTAATATTGTGTTTTCTTTATATTGGACCCTATGATATTTGTGAGATATTAAGGCTTAAAATCCAAAAAAGTTACATTCTTATGTTGCTTTAAAATTCCTAGATATTGCCCTAGGATAAACCCTAAAATTCAAGGGTGATCCTCCATAATATTTACTTTCTTATACTACCATGGAAACCCTAAATTTCCATGAATATCACTTTATACTCATCTCTTTATTGAGTTGCTCTTGAAACCCTAAAGTGCAATGGATATGCTCTACACTACTTCCATTTTATTGTAAGGAGAGGATTGTATACTAATTGAGAAAATTAAAGATGATTTACCTAGATTTAGAACCTTGACATTTTTTGTCTTATTTTCTTTAAAATTCACATCCCTATCTTCCTTTTCACATTTAATTCCTTCTAAATTTGAAATTGTACATTGTCCTTTCTCATTCCTTATGTCCTATATTTCTTTTAATAGGTTTTTATAATAAACCATAATGGTATTTTCTATTTGATGATGTAGAGGGATTTCTTTTCCCCTTTCTTGGGAATGGAAAATCCCTGATATAGTCCATCTTATACTATGGTATGATCTCCTTGCTTCATATTGAAGCTTATCTCATACCATAAATTTTCCATCTATTTCTCAATATTTTTCACTTTGTAATATCTTAGCATGTGTCGGTTTCATACTATTTGTAACTTTAAATATAATGTTTTCATAATCCGCTTGTTGATCCCATTATATTAATTTAGATTTAATATTAATAGAATGTAGCAAAGTTTTAAACTATCCATGGAAACACATATATAGGAAAATATAGCATCCCTTTGCTCCTTAATAGGTGGTCCCTCCTAAATGAAATCCCATAGAGTATTGATAATATTCTTTAAAAAACCCTCATTGATAAGTTGATATAGAAGTCCAAAATGTCTAACCCACACTAGAATCCTTTTAATATTTCTCTCCACGAAAACACTCTCACTCCATAGTATTAAATATAATGCATCTCTCCCCCTAAATCATGGGCCATCACCCATTATTTTATCTTTGATTTCTAAAGTAGAGAATATGATAAGGAAAAATCCCTTCAAAAGAAAATCCATGGAGTAATTTAAATTCAATGCTCACTTCCACTTGCAATTTTAAATCTCCAAAAATTGTGGCCAATATCTATAGAAATTACATATTAATCCTCTATTTTTAAGAACTATTATATCATGCTTGATCATCTCATCCTTGATAATCACTTCTAGTGTAATTTTTTCTACTTGGATAGGGTTTTCCATAGATTTGTCAATATAGAAAATTTTATTGTTATTTACAAGAATTGTATCATAAGGATTATGCACAATAAGTAATTATATAGCTTTTTAAAGAAGATTATGACACGATAGGTTGTTTCCAATGTGTGTGACACAATATATTAATTAGAATGGTTGTAGTGGCTGTTAAGGAATACTGGTATTACAAATAGAATGTTTATATGGAAGGAGTATAAATGGAATATTATGATTGGGATATGTCACTATAAAAAGTAAATTTAATAGTAAAAGTAGAAGTGTTATAATAAATTGCCTTTATCAATTAACTTTGTCACAAAGTCAAGTCTCTTAATATATGTTATAAATACTATTTTGTCAAATTTCTATAAAGTCCAAGATAGTCCAAAGTACTTTTGGAAGTATTATGTAATTATTGAGATATTATAGGAAATTCCAAAGGGAAAATCCCTAGAAGCATGTAATATTTTAGCTATTTCATGTAATTGTAAATATCCTTAGAAAAATCAATAATAGATATCTAGAATAGTTTGATATTCTAGAAAGAGTCCAAAAAGGAGATCTCTTGAAAGTGTTGACATGTGTCCATATAGAGTTTTTCAACCATGTAATATCTAGCTCCTATGAGCCTATAAATAAAGTATAGCTTTCTTAAGGAGGTAAGTTGAACAAGTGTAAGCTCAAGAAAGTAAGAGAGAGTCCATTGCACATAAGAACTAGCTAAAGAAAAAGTATCTTCTTGTACAAAGTGTGTTTGAGCTTGTCAAAATGAGAGTGTGGAATATGGTCACTAAGTGAGTCCATAGGAGGTGGTGGCTCAACAAGAGGGTCATATTCACTCACTAAGACAATGTTGTAAACACCCATGCACTCATATTTTGTAGATGTAATAAAATTATTTATGTTTTCATTGTATCACCTTATTGTGCTATTACTATTACCCTTGTTTACTTTCCTTCATTCCATTTGGTACCTTCTATTGTGGATGAGTATTGTGTTCAATTTTTCCATCACAACATGAAGAATGTGCATCAATATAAAAGACCATATCGAGAGGAAGGTTTAGGGAGATATTTTGTTCATATTGCATCTCGATATTTGATTCTATTTCCAAGACCACTTCTCTTTGGTGGTGGTGTTATTTGGTAATTATGTATTTACCCCTTTAGTAACTTTATTTTTGCTCATTTATTTTTTATTAGGTAGATGAAGGGGTTTTAGAAGGGTCCTCAAACCTTATATAAAAAGGATCTAGCCAATAAAGAGGTAAAAGGGCATGCAAGCCACCATGAGAAACTAGGATCCTAAGAAGAGCATGCTCTCACAAGAGCTACAGGAGCCAAGGAAACAAAAAACATCAACCACAAATGAAACTAAACACACCACAATCCCTCATAGGGGATTTCAAAATAGAGCAAGCACAAGCTACCCATGCAAGGGAGAACATAGACTACAAAAAACAAAACAAAAAATTTGAAATTAGGCATAGGCATTCCCGTCCACGTGCATTCTAACATGTATTTGTGTCAGGCCCACTTGGAAAAGCCATATGTCCTAGTTGCTTAATGTGGCCACGCAACTCAAATTTCTATTTAAATTTAAAATATTTGAATAAAGTTGTCTCTTCAAAAATGAAAACTATACCATTTCACTCAGTATTTCCCTCCTTTCGATCTCCAATAGAGCACTTAACAGTTTATCTATTCCTACCTTCATTGTCTAGATGATTTAAATATTCTGAGAACTCATTACACTAGATTGAGACACCATTTTGAGAGAGTCCCAATTTAACCAGGAAGTCAATAGATTTATTTTCTTCCCTGAAAATATGATTAAAGTGGACCATTTCCAAAGTTTGAGTTATTCTAAGAACTTCATCTATCAAATTTACTATAGTCTAGGTGGGAGTATAGTTCCCTTTGACCATCTTGATAATGTTTAAGGAATATCCCTCAAAAATAACCTTTCTACAGTTCATAGAGCTCACTTGTAGGGCACCTTGGTAGAGTGCTCTAGCTTCTACCATGTGACTAGTCTGGATTCCTAGATTCTCTAATAAAGGCCAACATAATTTTCCTATTTGAGTCCTTGAGAACTATCATAACTTCAACCATGCCAAGATTTCCTTTGGAGGCTCCATCAAAATTTAGCTTCACCCAGTCGAGAGGGGGGATTCCCATACAATGTTCTTCCTGGAAGCAATTTGATTCTTGGGGAATAAGGGTGACTAAGACTTTAAAACCAGTACCTTCTTAATCTCTGCTTCCTTACCTAAATATCCCTTATCTAAGGAAAACATACCCACATTCTCAATTGTTTCTACCACTACCTTCACAAAGATCGAATCAGGCTTATAAGATATATTCTTGAATGCCCTTGAGTTTCTTTCTTTCCAAATATGCCACCAAGCATGAGGAAAGATAAACGACTAGAAGGATTGAAGGTGAGGGGAGAGGAACGGGGATTTACACTACTCAAAAAAGAAATATAAATCCTTAGGGAGGTCCCAATCTAAATCCAAGAGTCTCAGTAGTAAGCCAAAAATCTCTCAGGAAGGTGCTCAAGTGTTTCTTCTACTAATCCACACAAGAAACATCTGTTAGCAATTACAAAACCTCTTTTCTGAAGATTATTCAAATTTAAACACTTACCTTGTACCGCCAACCAGAAGAAGATATTTATTTTTGGCATGAGACAATTCCTCCACACATATCGAGTTGGAAACCAAGGGTCAATTTGACCGTCTAACAAAGCATAAGCCAATTTAACAAAGAAATGACCATCATTTTTGGCTTCCCAAAATAACTTGTCCTTCTTATCCCCATTGATTAAAATAATCCCTTTCAAGATATCATATAAGGCTTTGCAAGCAACCTCTTCCTCTGGCATCAATACAAGAAAGTCCATAGGTTTCCAACACTTTCTTCCATCCAACACTTCGAAGAAATTGTATCTAAGTCGTAATGGGTTTCACCTACCTGATATTGGGGTGCAAAAATAAAGGCCAATCAATCGCCCACTTATCACCCCAAAATTTTATGTCTTACCCATTTCCTAAAAGCCACCTTCCTCCCAACTGGATGTCAGAATGGCTTTTAACTATGCTTCTCTAGAAAGTAGAGCCTTGATTAGGATTTGGATCACTTCAGAAGAAGTATTCATTTCTCAAATATTTGGCTCTTAGAATTTGGACCCATTTTACATTTTCATTTTGCGCCAGATGCCATCCCTATTTAGCCAACAATGCTCTATTCATGGTTTTCATTTTTCTCAGGCCCAAACCCCTAGACTCTTTCTTGCTATAGACTAGGTACCATGCAACCAAGGGAATTTTATTCTTATATTGGGATCCAAACCATAGGAATGAGCATTTAATGTGTTCAAGGTCTCAAAGGATATTCCCTAGCAACCTCAACAATGAAAGGAAGTAGACTGGAATACTCTAAAGAGTGTCTTACACAAGCAAGGCCTTCCTTGCTTGGCTCAAAAACACTCTCCAACCTGTGATTTTTCTTTGAACTCTTTCCACAATTGAGTCCCACAAAGAATATTTAGCACCACCTTTAAATAATGGCATACCCAAGTAGCTAGAGGGTAGAGATTCCACTTCGTAGCCAAGAATGCTTACGATTTTCCTCAGCCTCCTAGGGGAGTGTTGAATATTTTTTTTGCTTTTTCTTAGACTCATCTTTTGCCCCGTAGCTTTTTCATAATAAAAAATGATGGTTTTAACTTATTTAGCCTGCGATATTGAGGTCAAGAAGGAAAGTAAGGTATCATTGACAAATTGATGGTGGGAAATAGGATCAACATTAATGGCTGGATTAATCCCAACCATAGTAGGGTTAGCTTTGAGCACTCTCCCCAAATATTTTTCCAATAAAATAAATAGGTATGGGGATAAAGGGTCCCCTTGCCTAAGCCCCCTACAACTCCGAAAGTAGCCCACCAGGGATCCGTTAATAATAACTAAAAACTTAGCCAAGGAGATGTAGGTTTTAATTAGATCAATCCACCTTGGATAGAAGCCAAAATTAGATAGGATTTGAAGTAAAAAATCCACGATGCCCTATCATAAGCTTTATTCTATCCAATTTCAAAAAAACACCCAACTTACCACTCTTGTAAACTAAATGATTGAGCTCATGCACTGCTATAATTCTATCAAGAATTTGTCTTCTTGCCACAAATCCGCTTTGGGGATGATCAATAATATCTGGAAAAATAAGTTTCAATCTGTTAGCTAAGGATTTAGTGAGGATTTTAAATAGAGTATTACACAGATTGATTGGTCAAAAATATTTAAATTCCTTAGCTCCCCTAGACTTGGGAATAAGAACAAGAAAAGTAGAATTGATGTCAGAAGGCACAACATTCAATATCTGAATTTCTCTCAAAGCCTCACAAATATCTTTCCCAACTAAGTGCCAGAATCTTTGGAAAAAATCAAGGGAAAATTTTTCGATCCTAGGGCTTTGAGAGCACCCATGGAAAATATCACAACCCTGATTTCCTCATTTATGAAAGGATTTTTTAATATTAAATTAATTTCTTCAGTAAATAGATTGGGAATATTCTAAAGAAATCTATTCTTTGCTTGGTGGTCTTTATCTTCTATTGAACACAAGAGGGATTTAAAATATATGATCACCTCATACCTAATCTCCTCCATGTCCATCGAAATAGAGCCATTGGATTTCAAAATTTCTTTAATACTATTGTTAATATCGTGCCTCAGGGTGGAGGTGTGGAAAAATTTTGTATTCCTGTCCCCTTTCCGAAACCAAAGTGATCTAGATTTCTGGCATCACAATATTTCTTCCTCATCTAGCGTGTTGTGAAGTTATCTAGATTTTTGGTGCCACAAGATTTCTTCCTTGTTACTTTGATTATAATAACTACAATATTTTCCATACAATAAAAATATTTTACTATTACCATGATAAATTTACTTTATTGATTGTAAATCATTTTTATTGCGATAACTCTAGAATTTACCATGTGGTAAATCTTGTTTATCAAATTCATTACTAAGTGATATCTATAGTTAAAATATTCCTTGTGAGTCATGTTTGTAATTATCATAGGTGTAGGATAATGGTGGTCAACATTATATCCCTTGTTGATCTTGTGATAGTTTGTGATTATTATATCATAGTCTTTCATTTGGTTTACCTTCTTTTTATTTGTCCTTACTCGAGGCATAATATTATGGAATTGGGTGGCAAATTTTGTAAGATTTTGTATTTATAGTACTCTATAAGCATATTCAACCTATAGTTCATGAGAACTTAGCTTTTTTAACAAGAAGAGTTGTATCTAGGATTCCAATGTTGTCATAAAGATGGAAATTTTCCAATATTTTTA
This sequence comes from Wollemia nobilis, assembly GCA_028583015.1. NCBI lineage: Eukaryota > Viridiplantae > Streptophyta > Pinopsida > Araucariales > Araucariaceae > Wollemia > Wollemia nobilis. The sequence goes on along the minus strand of JAQPPZ010017206.1, from coordinate 2,417,947 downwards.
GCCCAATCTTCTGATGATACCAAGACTTTCATTCAAGAGTATAAGAGATCATGTGTTTGTTATGATTTACATGTAGCAAATAATGTGTTGAGTTCCTTCCAATACTTTTGAATGGTGTTATTTTAATATGGCATGTGATACAACAAAAACAACTTAAGAATTTATGGGATGAGATTAGCAAGAGGATGATCAAAGAGTACAATCAACACCAAAAATAATATAACTTAATTATTGAGATAATGAAGTTAGTCCAAGTACTTGAATTGATATTTTGTGACTACTACACATGAGTGCAAAATATTCACAGGTAACCATTGGATCAAGCCTATTTAGTTTGTAGAGGTTCAAAGGTAAAAAAATATATTGATTTGAGCAACAATTTAGATTTTGGATTTTTATTAACAACCTTATTAAGGGAGAGTACTTAAAGAGATGAGCTCTAGAAGATGTTTCAAGATTTATATTTATCCAATTTTATATGGAGAGATGATTTGATTTAGAATTTATCAAAAAATAGTGGATACTCAATGGAGTTGGGATATAAGGATTTAGATTAATAAAAAATTTCTACTCTCTAGGATTTCCCTTAGAAGAATAGTTGCTCACTTGAGGACCTCTCTAAGGTCTCCATATTTCTTTGGTTAGTAGATCAAAATCAAAGCTCTTATAGTGAAAGTCTAAAAAGAAGAGGATATCATAGACCTTATAGGTGTATCTTGTGTAATAAGGATTTAGAAATATTATATCCACTTCTTTATTGTCCCTTTGATTACACCATTTGGGACAACTTTTTAAAAAAAGAGAATATATTGGATAGAGCCATCAACATTTGAAGAGTTGATGAAATGTTGAATTATTGTTTTAAAGAGCTAAGGCATTATGCATTTTGTGATGGATTGGTTTTCTTTTTTTCTAATTTATGGATTGAAAGAAATAATAGACAAAAAAAAAATCTCAAAATCATAGCCAAGTTTGGAATTGTATTATTACCTCTTTTATAGAATGTTTATAGGCGTAATGCTCATTATAAAAAGTCTCAAATATGAAAGTAGAGATGCTAGCATCTTAGTTATAATATTTGAATATACATAACAAGATCATTAAAATATGGAGTTTACATAAAGGATATCTGTCAATCTAGGTTAAAATGAAAACATCTAAAATTTAGGTTTATTAAAATTAATTTTGATGTTACTTCCTAAGGAAATCTAGGAAAGCTAAGAGAGGTATTTTTTTTTTAATAATGAAGAAAAATTTCTCCTTACCTACTTAGAATCATATGAAAATTCAACTCACAACTATGCAAAGACTAGGACACTTCTTATAGGGACCAAGATTTCGATTGAAAAAGGTGATAGCCATATGGGTAGGGCAAACCCTTCTATTAAGTATGTATTTGATATTGAGTCAGTTTCCTAAACTCTCAGTGCTATGATAACACAACCAGGGGGTGGGTCCTTTCTTTGACTAACCTAAATAAGCTTAATGAGAATTAGATTGAGCATAAGGATCTTTTATAGGGTGATCCATTGTAAGCTAGGATGTGACAGAGGATGTTATACATAGTTTTTTTAGAGGGCTTCAATCCTTTGAGACCCACCCTATAGTAGGATAGATTTTAATGGATGGAATTTTTTCAATAGTAAATAATGAAGGAGAAAATTTTCATTTCAATCAATATATAGTATAAATTTTATATACTATTACTTCAGAAAAATTATAAAATTTACTAGAGTGTTATGTATAAAGTTTGATAAATATAATATTTTTATTTAGGATTTATATTAAAATTTAACAAAAATCTTCTAAAAATTGTTCATTGGCGAATCAAAATTTTGATTTTCATAAAAATTGTTCAATTGCCAAAAAACTAATAATAAAAAGTATCGTCTTGTAACGAGTGGTAAGGGATTTGGCCTCTCTTTGAAAGGTCCAAGGTTCAAACCCCACTTAGTATGAGGGGACTAGGACCCCTCATAAAAACCTATGTAAACTCATTGAAAAACTAATAAAATACCTTATCTTATGAAGATAGGAGATAGACGTTGGTATGTCCCATAGGCTTCTAAAAAAAAGAAAAAAAAAGTTCTATGTTTGAAATTTGATGTGGAAAGTATGAGGATGGAATTACGTTGAGACTACAACAAGAGTCAAGTACATAACTTTCCTTATATTGATATAGGGGGCTAGCCACTCTAAAGATAAGATTGGTAGGGTAATTTTTAAAGCATACATTTTTTTTTAAAACTTAGTATTGGCATAATCAATAATAAGAATTGAGATATATCTTAATTGAGTTTATAATTTTTTTATATTAAGGAACATTTATAAACCCTAGCCCATTAGATAAAGATAAAGTCAATGAGAACATGATCGTCCAAGGAATTGAATTGGGGTAACCCTCTGGTAAGCACTCAATCGCTACCAACCAACCGACCTATCCCTTTAGGATAAAATTATTACTAATGCTATATAAAAATATGGATGTAGGACTTAACAACACTATTTTTAGTGCATTAAGTATTAATAGTAGTCTCTGATATATGTGAATATATGTATAAAGAAGATAATAAGATAATAGATAATTTCACAAATTGTGGTGTTAATATTTATTTTAACCAAGTTTAAATTTTAAAATATAACTTAAAAACAATATTTTATCTCTTAATTAAAATAATAAAAAAATAAATAAAATAATAGTAGTCGCGGCCAAGGATGGATTTTTGTCGCGATTTCGCGACATTTCGCGACAGGTTGACTTTTTTGAGGTCAGAGGTGTCTTGTGTCGCGATTTCGCGACTTGTAGCTTTTTCGCGGACAGAGGTGAAGTTGGTGTTTGCTGCGTGTTTTCGCGATAAGTTGTTGTAACAGACCTATCAGCTCTCTCAACTAGCTTGGTATTGGTTCAAGAGATTTGGATCCAGTGCAAATCTTCCTCTTCTCTTATAATCATGTGCTTTCATTGTTTTCAGTTGGGATGTATCTTATCCCAATTGTAACTGATCAATGTTTTAATACAATTTTTTTCAATTTTTTCAAAAAAAAATTAAAATAATAAAAAAATAAATAAAAAGAAAAATTAAATATAATTTAGTTAACTTCAACAAAAGTAATACTATAATATTTTATTATATTATAAAACCATATAATTCAATTCATAACTATTAGAGATTTCAAATAATGCAAGTGTAGGTGTATAACGTAAGCCAAAACATCAAAGAGGGGTTTACAAAGATCCCTAGCCAAGGGTTTATAGAGATCAATGGATAACGAAATGATAAAACCCTAGATGGTGGAAGAAGGACGAACAGGACCAAAATACAACATAAGCTAGAGGATGTGGACTCCAAGAAGGACCAAAATAACCATGAGCACATGTAGGTGGAACAGATAATACAAGCCAATGATCAAATCCCATTCCAACAAAATAAATTTGAAGATTTATTTGAGTTCATAGTAGCCAATGTTAAACAAAGGCAGAACTAAGGGCACAAACACACAATAGGTAAAGGATTGACTTTTAAATAACAAGCTAGGGTTATATTGCAACAAGTGGAAATGTTTAAAAAAGAGAAAAACCTTGGACGAGTGGAAAGTAATCAAGCAGGGATCAATGTTGTTGATCATAGCAAGGAAAATAAGTCGATCCTTAGTATAGGTTGTTAGGGTACCTAAGAATAGATATTTGGGGATATATTATTATATTGTATAAGGGTCAAGGTTAATTATATTATATTATAATATAATATTATATTATTAGTCGTCTCCCCAAAGTAAAATTAGAAAATAAGATATATAAAGAAGATATTGGTCATTGTAATAATCATCATCAAAAATAAATTATTATATCACTTTTGTGTCAAGAAAATAACTTACACTCATTTGAAAGATCTTGTGGAGTTATTCCTTGGTAAAGGAGTATTTATTAGTGTTTTTCTATCTTAACGGTTTTACAAATAAAGGTTTGTACCAAGTGGTATCAAAGTCGTGATCTGGAGAAGAAAACAACCATTTTTTCCTATAGAACAAAGGTCTGCATCAAGCTTTCAGAGCGGTTTATCAGCATCAAGTGGTAATTTTCACGTTCTGGTGAATCCTCTGACTTTCGGTAGAGTTTCAGTCCCAAGGTGGTTTTTCGATGACCTAAGCATCCTGCGGTGACATCGATCGATGCCTTATTATTTCCTGGTAATGCTCAGTATTTCCATGCGTTAACGACAATTAAATAGAGTATTCCGCTCACCGACGTTAACAAAAATAATCTCGTTCCTATCACACCAATTTCATTCACAGAAGATTGGCGAAGATGAATCATAAAAAGTCTTGATTAATAGCATTATAGGCAAGATTTCTTTTACTCCTGATCGCAACAATTACAACATTCGGATCGAAAACAATGGATAAGCGACTGGCAGCCGGAAGGAAAATCGCACGCAACGACAATTTTTTGAAAAAAAAAAAAATTAATAATTTATCCTAAGGTTGTAATAGCCAATCAGGTGCAAAAGCAAAACCTAATTCCTTCCCAATAAGAGCACATTTCAAACCCTAATCATTTCCAGCACACAGCAGACGTGTGGCACAAGGCATTGGTTGGTAGACGTCATTCCAACATGTAGGTGGTAGTTTTGGTGATATTTTTTCATAAATCCGACATAATTTGGACATCCCCATCACATCAACCTAAACCCTAACAAATTTTGGCGATCAATTTTTACGTTAGGCCAAGCACGGACCTTTTCGACGAGATTGCCAGCATTAGAAAACTTAAAGTTGAAGGTATTATAGCGGATCACGCACGCATGGCCAGAAGGGTTAGTGTAACATTTGGGAATATATTAGATATCTAACTCCTACTAAAATAAGCTTAAAACATCCAACAACTTTGTGGTTAGCAGTTTAGAAGGTAACAGATACTTGGTCTGTGTGGTCTCACAATCATAGTCACCAAATTCATGAACAGTGACATTATAGGCAGATTGTCCAAGGAACCAAAAGTTTTCGTAGCTACTAAATAGTCTCTACTATTATGACATGCTTAGTCTTCAAGGATCGCATGAGTGATGAACACGTGGTGGGCTTATATCCGTGTGTACGACAGCAACAAGAGGAGACATTCGACTTCAGTGTAATAGGTGTAACGCTATAGACATTTGGAGTTTGGTTGAGCATTGCAAAAGAAGGTGGAGTGCATCAAATTTTCACATAACCAACTCACTAATTCATTAGACTATTGTTGGCAGAGATCACAGAAGAGCACCAATAAGAGGTGTGCATAAGTTAAAAATCTAACTTAAGTTTTTCCATCTGGAGATATAAGGTGAAAGGTTGAAATATTATTTTTAAGTTTTTAATTTGATTTCTTTAGCAGCTATAAGGAGGAATTATTTTTATTAAGAAATTAGTTTTTTTCAAATGTTTTTTTTTTATATAAAAGAGAAAATCTAAGTGTCAAAATCAATATACACTAGCACAGTTAAAAAAATAGTGCATTTTGAAATCAACTGTTGAAATTCAACAAAATCATTTGAAACATAAATTTTTGGCTTAAAACATTTAAATACGATCGTCGAAATTTTAATCATATTTGACCGTTGGAAGAATTTGCAATTTCAAATATTTAACCATTGGAGAAGTTTGCATTGGGCATGAACTATGGCAATCCAATTTTTTTCTGGAGAAGATGATATTGATGTTAGGGATTGGTGGCAAAATTTTAAATCCTTGTATCATCATAATCCTCTTTGGAAATGTATGCTTTCTTTTTGTCTTAAAGGAAAAACTTTTTCTTGGTTTTCTAAATTTCCTATCACCCATAAAGATGAACTAACTTGGGAAACAATGGAGCATGGATTCTTGAGTAGATGGGAACCATATAAATGGCTAGCTAGTTTGAAGGTCACCATAAAAGGATATGAAGAAAAAATAAATATGCTTCAAAACAAATTAAAGGAAATTAAAAAAGAGCAAGAATTTCTCAAGAAATAGAATGAAGACTATGAAAATAAAATAAAATTACTCAAGGACGAAAAAGAGGAAAAGGTCAGGGAAGATAATGAGAGGAATGCAAAAGGCACATCTTTGGATCTACAAAAGCAAGAACAGAATAAAAAAAGTTTAAATTCAGCTAAAAGTTCTATTTTGCAGGTTCATAGAAGCATTCAAAAGGAACAGGTTATTATTTCCATTGACCCTAGTAGTAGATATAATTTTATTAATATTACTTTGACTAAGAAGTTGCAAGTTCAAGCAAAAAAAATTAAGGACATACAACTAGAGGGTGAGCAAGATTTGAATCTTACCATGGATAAATATGTGTTACATTCAAATTTTCATGCTATGAAGATGGATGATAAGAATACTATTCTTGGTTATCATTGGTTATATTCCTTGGGGACTGTTAACATTAATGTGCAAAAAAAGTTTATAAAGTTATGGTACAAGAAAAATAAGATAATATTTCAGGATATTTCCTAGCTTAAGAAACAAGGATCTAAGGAAAAATAAGAAACGGTTGCAGAAAACACATTGCAGAACAAATAGAAGAACCTGAAATAGAATCCATGAAGGCAGTAGCAACAACTGAGTCCATGGTAGAAGCAATAAAGTCCATGAAAGAAGCAACAACAACTAAATCCATGGAAATAACAATAGTAGAGTCCAAGGAAGAATTTATAGAAGAGCATAAGGAAACACCAAATCAAGTTAAGGTTGCACCATATAACCATCCACACCACCATGAGTAGCAACAATATTGGAGGTATGGCTCAAGGCAACACTATTATGATTCTACATGGAATCAGAGGGGCACCAAGTATGATAGTATTTGGAAGAGAAAGCACAATTATCCTGATCTTAAGATTGGTTCATCGACATCAAGGAACAAGTGGAACCATCATTCAAGTTATCAACATCCAACAATAGATGCATGGAGCCAACAAAGTCGATTTGGATACTCAAGTAACAAAACGACATACCAATATCAACATGTTTCACTTGGATGGATGGATGGATGATCGAGGTTGGTACCAGTTGCTAACACTGCTTAGCAAATCATATTACCTTACTTCTTCATATGTTTCGAGGATGAAACATTTGTAAGGAGGGTGGCTTGATAGGGTACCTAAGAATAGATATTTGGGGATATATTATTATATTGTATAAGGGCCAAGGTTGATTATATTATAACATTATATTATATTATATTATAATATAATATTATATTATTAGTCGACTCCCCAAAGTAGAATTAGAAAATAAGATATATAAAGAAGATATTGGTCATTGTAATAATCATCATCAAAGATAAATTATTATATCATCGTTTATGCCCACGAAGTGGCTTACACTCTCATCTAAGAGATCTTGTGGAGTTATTCCTTCCTTAAGGAATATTTATTGGTGTTTCCCTACCTTAAGGGTTTTACAGACAAAGGTTTGTACCACCAATGTTATTGATCATAGTAAAGAAAATGAGTCGTTCCCTAGTATAGGAAGAGACTCTGGTGAAAAATTATCAAAGATGACCTTCCGAGATACCTTGTGAAGCAGGACTATAATCAACATAACACAAACAACCTTCCCAAAATAGAGAAAATTACAAAAAAAGTGCCAGAGCTCTTCTATTACTTTTCATGAGAATGAGGATACAAAACCAGACCCCTTTTACAATTTTGAAATACCCTGTTTCCCCTTTTCCCACCTAAAACAATCCATTTGAAATTTGAATTTTGGGGGTAAAACTTCCCGGGGTCATAACTCCTCGCTCGTTGCTCGGATTGACTATTAGTGCATATTTTTGGAAAGCTCTCGAAAATACCTACAACAACATAATGTTCTAAAGGATATTACGCCTAATTTTCACCCCTCTACGAGGCCTCTAAGGCCTTCAAAATTCACCTTCAAGTTTTAGTAGCAGGATTTTCACCATTTTGGTAGGGTTTTTACCATAAAACTTACATATCTCCCAAACCGCTCAGGATATTGGGGTGATTATTTCACCATTGGGTCTATTTCTCCATCCTCTAAACAACTAAACAAACTTTAGAATAAAATAAAACAAATACAAATTTGGATGATGCAAGATCACTCTTACACCATTGGATGCTCCTACATCAGACACCCAGGGTAAATTGAGAAGTGACCTTCACTTCTCTGGTGTTGGAGGAAAACCAAGGTGGTCAACCTCTGTATTCGACAACCAAGATGAATCTTCAATAGGCTTGCCCTTCCACTTAACTAGATATTCTTCATACTGCCTGTTTCTTGTGCTTTTGCCGATGCGGGTATCCAGGATTTCTTCTATTTCTTCCTTCTCTGGAGTAGATGCTGGAATATTCCAAAATTTTGCTATTGGTCCATCATCATTGTCTCCTTCATGATACTCTTCCAAATCAGAAATGTTGAACACAGGTGATATGTTAAGCCCACTCGGCAATTCTACTTCATATGCATTTCCTGAATCCTATTTCTTTATGATCCTGCATGGTCCAAACTTCTTCATTTTTAGCTTGTTATAAGTTTTAGCAGGAAACCTTTCTTTTCTCAGGTGAACCATAACTTCATCTCCCACTTGGAATTCCTTAAACCACCACTTTTGGTCTACCCTTATCTTGTACTAAGTGTTCATATTAGTAATATGCTTCTTTACTTCTTCATGCAAGCTCTTCAGGTGCTCTACAAAGTCCTCAACCTCAACACTACTCTTTTCCCCTCTGTCCATCTTCCTCAACTCAGAAGCATTCCTTGGGCTGCTCCCATATACAATTTGGAATGGGGATTTATTAGTACTCCTATTGATAGAATTGTTGTAAGCAAATTTTTCCTATGGTAAAACCAAATCCCATCCCTTGGGCTTATCTCCTACCAAGCATCTCAATAGGTTACCCAAACTCCTATTCACCACCTCTGTTTGTCCATCAATCTGCGGGTGGTATGCAGAACTAAATTTCAAATCTATCTTCAACTTCTTCCATAAGGTCCTCCAGAAATACCCAACAAATTTGGTATCTCTGTCTAAAATGATGCTCTTTGGTAGACCATGTAGTCGTACCACCTCTTTGAAAAACAACCCTGCAACATGAACTACATCATTAGTTTTCTGGAAGGGAATGAAATGTGCCATCTTTGAAAACCTGTCAACCACCACAAATATGGAGTCATTCCCCCTATGTGTCCTTGGTAGACCAAGAACAAAATCCATGTTGATGTCTTCCCATGGTTTCTCTGGTACAGGTAATGGCTGATATAATCCGGTGTTCTGCCTCACACCCTTGGCCATCTGGCATACTCTACAACTTTGTACAAATCTCTTCACATATTGCTGTAACTATGGCCAATAGTAGTTCTCACTAATGAGGGCAATGGTCTTATCTCGACCAAAGTGTCCAACCAACCCTCCACTATGCTTCTCCTTGACTAGATTCTCTCTCATCGAACTCCTTGGAATGCACAATTGGTTTCCTCTAAACAACATTCCATATTGGATTAGGAAATCCAACCATTTAGTTCTATCCAAAGTAACAGGTGCCAAGAAAGCTCTCCAAGCCTCTGCAAAATCTGGATCTTCAGGGTACAAACTCTTAAGTTCATCAAACCCTACAACCTCCACCTTCATTTCTGTCAACAAGTTCTACCTTCTACTTAAGGCATCTGCAACTCTGTTTGACTTCCCACTCCTATGCTTCAACACAAAGGTATAACTCTACAAAAACTCAACCCATTTTAAGTGCCTCTGATTTAACTTTCCTTGACTATTAATATACTGTAAGGCCTGATGATCAATATATAAAACAAACTCTTTTGGCAACAAATAGTGTCTCCATTTCTTCAAAGCCTAAACTATAGCATAAAACTCTTGATCATAGATAGAATACTTCTTCCTAGCCTCATTAAGCTTCTCACTAAAATAGGCAACATGCTTACCTTCTTGACTCAATACAGCTCCTATGGCACTACCACTAGCATCACAATCTACCTGAAATACCTTATTGAAATCTGGAAGTGCCAAAATAGGTTGCTCTGTGACTTTCTTCTTCAACATATCAAAACTCTTATCTGCTCCTGAAGTCCACTTAAACTCCTTCTTATCCCCTCTCATTGTCTCCGTTAGGGGTGCACAAATACTGCTAAAATTCTTAATAAAATTTCTGTAAAAACTTGCTAGACCATGGAATGATCTTACCTCTGTCATGCTCCTTGGGGTAGGCCATTCAATGATAGCCCTCACTTTTTTTGGGTCCATTTTAAGACCTTCATCTGAGATGACAAATCCTAGGTACACCAACTCCTTCACAAAACTGCACTTCTTCAAATTAATCAGCAACTGCTCCTCCCTCAGCTTCTCAAAAACTCATCGAATATGCAGCAGGTGCTCCTCCAAAGTCTTACTAAAAATTAAAATGTCATCCAAATAGACAATGACAAATTTTCCTAGAAATTCCTTCAATACCTCATTCATAAGCCGCATGAATGTGCTTGGTGCATTGGTTAGCCCAAATGGCATGACCAACCACTCGTACAAACCCTCTCTGGTCTTGAAGGTTGTCTTCCACTCATCTCCTTCTCTGATATGGATATGATGATACCCACTCTTTAGGTCAATCTTTGTGAAGTACTTGGCTCCACTCAAATAGTCCATAATGTCATCCATCCTTGGCAATGGAAATCTGTATTTGATGGTGATCTTGTTAATAGCTCAGGAATCTATACACATTCTCCACTCCCCATATTTCTTTGGTGCTAGTACTGTAGGTACTGCACATGGGCTCAAGCTCTCTCGAATCAGTCCCTTTTTAGTAGCTCTTGGACTTGTCTGTTTAGCTCCTCACTTTCTACAGGAGTCATTCTATGGGCTGCCTTATTTGGTAAACTAGCTCCCGGTACCAAATCTATCTGGTGACTGATCTTCCTCACTAGTGGTAAACCCTTAGGTACATTATCTGATATAATATCTAGGAATTCTTCTAATAGACCTGAGACTTCTACTGGGATATCTTTGCATTGTTCTTCCTTAACTCTAGGAATTAACGCATAGCACATATGCTCATGCTTCAAACCATCTAAAAACTTTCTACCATCAACTAAATAGATTTTGGCACTGCTACATACCTTTTCGTCCACCTCCTTCAAGGGCTTCAACTTGTGGCGCACTCCATCCTTTGTCAGGGAGTAAGTGTTGGCATGCCCATCATGTATTGCACATCGATCAAACTGCCATGGCCTTCCCAATAGCAAATGGTAAGCATCCATAGGTAGGATGTCACACAGGACCTCATCATGGTAACTCCCAATATTGAACTTTACTAAGCATTGCTCGCTGACCAAAGCCCTATGGTCCTTCTGCAACCATGCAATCCGATATGGATGCGGGTGTCTCCTTCTCTCTAACTATAATTTGGTAACCATCCCTTCTGAAACTAGGTTATCAGTGCTACCATTATCAATGATAACATTACACACCTTACCTACACATTTACACCTTGTATGGAATAGACTCTTCCTCTGATCTGGATCTTTCTCCTCATTCAACAAGGCTCTCCTTGTGACCAAAACTTCTCCTCTTTCTGCTTCTTTAGAGTGCTCAGATTCAGCACCTTCATCTACAACATTATCTCGAGCATTACCTTCAGGTCTCTTATTCATCCTCTCTTGGTGTTGTGGACACTCATATGCTCGATGTCCTTCTTCCCCACATTGGAAATAGGTTCCATAAAATCCTCCTCTTCCAGGCCCTCATCCAGACCTTCCTCTTCCTCTTTGGTAACCATTATTCTGCTCATGGGGGCGGTAAGCATTATCCCCTTTCTGGTCCTGACTGTTGCTTGCTTCTCCATTCTTCTTTTGGTCCTCATTTTACCCTCCATTTGTTCTCCTACCAGTTCTTCCACCATGACCTCTTCCTCTCTATTTGCTCTCAAATATTCTGTTCAACTTCTCTTCTACCTTCAAGGCAAACTGGTAAGCATCTTCTATGGTGGTCATCCTAACTAGACTTAGCTCCTCTTGAATACTTGCTCTCAACCCATTTATATAACAGGCTACCTTCTCCTTGTTGGCCTCAAAATGGCCTATTCTGATTAAAATCTTATAGAACTCCTCTGTGTATTCTTTGACAGACTTGCTTGACTATCTCAAACCCTACATTTTCTTTAGTAAATCCAACTCGTAATCAACTGGAATGAACTATCTCTTCAACTTCTCCACCATCCACTCCCACCTTGTTATCCTTTCCTTCCCTCTTCTATTTTTGTCCAAATGTACTCCCTTCCACCAAATACTAGCATGACCCTTCAGCTTGGTCTTAGAAAACTTGACCCTCTTAGGATCTTCCACCTCCTCATACTCAAAGTATTCTTCCATATCATTGATCCAGTCGATCAACTCTTCTGGATTAAGATTTCTAGAATACGTAGAAACCTCCATCTTTGATCTCTTCCCAATATGGGATATGGCTCTATATAACCTGGCTTGCACAGGATCTACTACCTCTTCTTCTTCCTTGAATTGGGCCTCTTCTTCTTCAACTTCATCTTCACTCCCATATTCTCTCCTTGGCTCAAACCCTCTATGCAGCTCCTCTTGCAGAGCTTGAACTTGCCTCTACAAAGCTCTAAAATCCTCTTCTGGCACATAACATTTATCCCACCACCACGATTTCTTTGTGGAGGCATTTTGATCATGTTTCTCACAAACCCTAACCACAAATCTTGGTGTAAACTACCTCACATCTGATGATCTATTTACACACTCAGGAACTCCCACTCTGATACCACTTGAAGCAGAACTATAATCAATAGAACACAAACAACCTTTCAAAATAGAAAAAATTGCAAAATAGTTCCAAAGCTCTTCTATTACTTTTCATGAGAATGAGGATACCAAAACTATACCCCTTTTACAATTTTAAAATACCTTGTTTCCCCTTTTCTCACCTAAAACAATCCATTTGAAATTTGAATTTTGGGGGTAAAACTTCTCGAGGTCATAACTCCTCGCTCGTTGCTCGGATTGACTATTAGTGCATATTTTCGAAAATCTCTCGAAAAGAGCTACAATAATGTAATGTCCTAAAGGATATTACGCCTAATTTTCACCCCTCTACGAGGCCTCTAAGGCCTTCAAAATTCACCTGCAAGTTTTAGTAGCAAGATTTTCACCGTTTTGGTAGGGTTTTTACCATAAAACTTACATATCTCCCAAACCGCTCAGGATATTGGGGTGATTCTTTCACCATTAGGTCTATTTCTCCATCCCCTAAAACAACTAAACAAAATTTAGAACAAAATAAAACAAATACAAATTTGGATGATGCAAGATCACTCTTACACCTTTGGATGCTCCTACATCACCTTGAGAGGAGGACAACCACAAACAACTATAGTTAATAACTCTAGGACTTCTCGTAGACCTTTGAGAATGCCTAAAATGGACCCTAGGAAAACAACCTCGAGGTGCATGAAAGCGGTGGATGGCTCTCCTATAGTCCAACTTCAGATGTTAGACATACAGACTAGGATCGATGTTATGGAACGTAGAGGATTAATCTATCGATTTTTGGGTCTTCGTCTAGGCCTCCCTACTTTCAAGATGTGGGCTGCTAGACAATGGAGAACTAGAGGTGAGTTAAATATTTTTGCTTACCCCAATGGTTATTTCTTAGTTCTTTTTGCTAATGAGGAGGATAGAGAACAAGTTTTCTAAGGGGTCCTTGGTTTTTAGGTAGGGCAAGGCTTTTCATGAAGCCTTGGCATACCAAGTTCAAGGTAGAAGAGGAAATGCCCTTAGTAGCCCTAGTCTGGGTGAGACTTTTTGGGTTGCCATCAAAGTTTTGGAACCAAGTTGTCTTCATGGCAATAGGCAATACTCTAGGATCTTATATGATGATAACAGATAATACAAGTCAATTTGAACAAATTATCTATGCTAGAATTTGTGTTCTCATCGACCTTGACAAGCCCTTGCAAAAAATATTACTTTATAGTTTGGGGAGGATACTTGGGAACAAGATGTGGACTATGAGAACATCCCCTTCAGGTGCAAGATTTTTCATGAATATGGTCACCTAGCTAGGGATTGTAAATATTGGATCCTAAAGCAGGCACAAGAGGAAATGACCCCTAGAGGTTTTGAACTACCTAAATAAAAGAACATATAGAGAAAACAAACATCTAAAGAGTAGGTAGTCATCTCCACCAATAAGTTTGCTAACCTCCCAATGGATGATGAGGAGAACATCATGGAGATAAAGATCCTAGAAACTCCTCTTCAAGCCCTAAGAAAGGAACCAATAGTTGAAGAAATAAATTACAACATTGAGCCAATTCTAGATCTACTAAGTAGCCTATAAGAGAACCCACCCCAAAAGTTGAAGAGATCCCAAAGGAAAAATAGAAGCCAAGAGAAAGATAATGACTCTAACCAATCAAATGGAGGAACTCATAAAGGAATAGATAGTGGAGGTGACACCTAAGAATCTTCTGATAGGGCCATGGTGGTATTCTCACCTATGCTAGGTTTGGAGTCCATCCTAGAACCAATATGAGTGAGTCAAGAGTCTACTAAAAGATGAAGCTAGATACATACCAAAGAGTAGGTAGGAAGACTACTCAACATCAAATAGGGAAAGAAGGTGCAAAGTTGATAGCAATGGGTAAGGTCAAGGATCTTACCCATATTTTTAGTCCTTATGCTTGATGAAGTGCATCACCTAGAATATTCGAGGGCTTAAGGGTAGCTTGATAAAGCATAATGAAGTAAAATGAATGATTCAACAACATCATCCACAGATGGTTTTCATTCAAGAAATGAAAGTGTTGGAAGAAGAGATGTAGATTTTTGCCAAAAATATTTGGCCTGCATGTAGGGTTGAATCCCTAAGCTCCCAAGGAGCTTCTGGAGGAGTGGCTTGTCTTTGGGATCTAAAAGAGATAGTGATACACCAAACAATGGGAAGTTGGGGATTCTGGCTTTACTAGCCTAGAGTAGACATTCTTCTCAACATTGGTTATGTCTCAATGTATACTCTCCTATCAGCTTGGATGAAAAATGAAAATAATGGAGGAATGTAGCTTATATTATCAATCATTTCCCTAGAGCTTGGCCACTTGTAGGTGGAGATTTCAACACCATCCTCTCATTGGAAGAGAAGATAGGGGGAAATCACACTCTAGATAGTAGTATTGACCTCATGATGAAGCATATTAGATCTCTTCATCTGGTAGATATCAAACTAGACAATGGTATGATGACTTGGTCTAATAAAAGGTAGGGCCCAACATGCATTCTAGAAAGACTAGACAGGTTTCTGTTATCAGAGGAGTTTTTGAGCAATGGATATATTCCAAGAGCACAAATATTGAATAATGTAGGATTAGATCATTGGCTAATGTTGGTGGAAGTGTGGAAGACCAGACCTAGTCATGCTCCTTTTAGATTCTAGCTAATGTGGTTTTGAGATAGTAGTTTTTGAGATAAGGTTCAACAATGGTGGTAGGAGGGTAAACCTAGGCATGGTATGAAGATGTACAATTTTGTTAGGAGGCTTCAGTACCTCAAGTCCAAATTGAGAACATGGAATTAGGAGGAGTTTGGTGACATAAAGGAAAAGAAATAACATATCTTAACCAAACTTGAGGACCTAAATGAGCAAATATGAATGGATGGCACTATTGAGATCTAAAGCAAGGAGGAGGCTAGGCTTACTGCTCAGCTAGAGGAATGGGATAAAAGAGAAGAGATCTTATGGAAATAGAAATCTAGGATCCAATGGCTCTAGGAGGGAGATAGGAACACTAGCTTCTTCCATAAATCTCTCCTAGCAAGGTGGTCACACAATTTCATCTCTTCCCTAAAAATAGTTGTGGGTGATTCAATACACACATGGGATGGGATGAAAGATATAGCAAGAGAATACTTTGCCCAACTCTTTAAGGTAGAACCACTAAATTAGGAGGCACAACAGGAAGTACTCCAAGAGATTCCTTCTCTCATCATAGAGGAAGATAATGTAACTTTGACTACCCCAATTACTACCAAAGAACTACAATAGGTAGTTTTCAAGATGCAAAAAGGCAAAACTCTAGGCCTAGATGGATTTCCCATAGAATTCTACCAAGAATTCTGGGATATCCTTAAGGAAGAACTGTTGGAAGTGGTAGAAGAGGCTAGGATAGCCAAAGTGGTGCTCAAAGAGGTGAACAAGACATATATAGCTTTGGTTCCGAAAACCCAAGAGTTTGAACACATCTCTGGCTATCGACCAATAGCCCTTTGTAATGTCCTATATAAAATTATCACTAAGATCATGGCAAAAAGGGTCAAACCTCTTCTTCACAAAATTATTTCTCTAGAATAGGGTGGTTTTGTGGAAGGAAGACAGATCTTGGATGAGATAGTCTTAGCTCAAGAGGCCATCCACTCTATGCAGGTACAAAAAATACCCTCCATGTTTATTAGGTTAGACCTATCCAAAGCATATGATAGAGTTGATTGGCACTTCCTCCTAAAGGTGATGAGACAATTTGGATTCTTGGGTGATTGGGTAGAATGGATCAAGGGATGTATTTCCTCGGTATCCTATTTAGTTCTAGTAAATGGAGCTCCTACCCAACTATTTACAACTTCCAGAGGTATCAGGCAAGGAGACCCCTTATCCCCATACTTGTTCATCATATTGGTTGAATGTTTGGGCAGAACATTAGCTAAGGATAGGGAAACTAGAGCTTTGGAGGGAATAATAATAGCAACTAGAGCTAAACCAATTACTCACCTACAATTTGTTGATGACTCTACATTATTAGGAAAAGCAACAACAAGGGAGGCCTCCAGATTTAAAATGATTCTAGGATGGTTTACAAAAGCGATTAGACAACTTATAAATGAAGAAAAGTCCAAGGTCATATTTTTCCATTGCTCACCTAGGTAGGAGATAATGTTGTTGGATAAATTGAGATACAAGAAGACATCTCTTCCAATCACCTACCTAGGAATTCCACTTATAGTTGGGAGGCAAAAAAGGAGGAATGGACTTGGTTATCAAAGAGAGTGAAAGCCAAATTGGGAAAATGGACTAATAGGTGGCTTTCTATAGGAGGATAGATGACCTTGATAAAAATAATCCTCAATGCCATACCTATTTATGTCTCCTTAGTGCTAGCTATCCCTAAGGTAGTTCTTAAAGAATTGGATCAAATAAGTTATAGATTCCTCTGGAATGGAGTCAAGGAAGAACAAAAATGGGCATTAGTGAAATGGGATACTTTATGTTTATAGAAAAAGGAGGGAGGACTAGGAATCAGATCAGTTGTCAAGAATAACAAGGCATTGGTGGCTAAGTTATATTGGAGATTGCTAAAATCCCTTGAGGAATTATGGGCTCAAATTTTGAGGGCCAAATATGCAGAGAATAAAACCTCGATAAAGCTTATCCAATTTTCGCTTCCTAGCAGAGGATCTCCCATCTTAATGGGACTTAGAATAGGAGAGGATATGATCAAGGAAAGATTGTTCTAGATTATCCATAATGGACAGAAGGCTAACTTTTGGACAGATTCATGGGATGGTCATCCTCCTCTAATAACTCAATTCTCGACTTGGAGACCGTTGATGGAGAATCTTCATAGAAATAATTGGGTTAAGGTAGCCAAATATTGTAAGCCTCAAAGTAGTAGTTGGGAGGTAGGAAGGCAATGGATCCCAATAGAGGAGTGGCCAATCCAAATCCTAGAGGATCAAAGAAAAGAAATCTATAGGACCATCTAGATGAGATCACTCTCGTGGTCTCAAGAGGAGGATACTCTTGGTTGGGATAGGAAAAATCAGAGTGAATATATAGTTGCCTCTGGATACTTAGCCCTCTGTTAGAGTACCTTAAGCCTATTAAGTGATATATTCATGTAGTTATGGGCATAAAACCTTTGGCCCAAAGTTAGATTCTTCATTTGGCTTCTACTTCATAGAAGGGTGCTAATAAGGGAACAATTGATGAAAAGAGGGATGCATGGGCCTTTTAGATGTGAGATGTGTTGGGAGAATGAGGAAATGATCTCTCACCTTTTTATAGAATGCCCCATCACAATCAAACTATGGAAACATATGGTAACTTTGCTAGGCATCCATTGGTCTGAGATATCTTCTATAGAACAACTTTGGAGGGAGTGGCCTAAATGGGAGGAAATGGACCAACCCACTTAATAAATTTTTTGGGTGGGGATGACTCTCCTTTTGTGGAATTTGTGGAAGGAGAGAAATAATTGTATCTTCAACCAAGAATATAGAGACAACCACTTTGTCTGGCAAAGGATCATAACCAATATGAGGGATTCAATCCAATACCTATTAAAAGAGCCCCATAATCCTAACCAAAAGTGGATTCAGATAATATCTAGATTACAAGTGTCTCCAACGGTGGTCACATCAAAAAGGGTAACCCCAAATCATGCACAAGTAATCAGAACTAGGAATTGGAAACCTCCTCCAGAGGGACTAGGTAAGATTAATATGGATGGAGCCTCAAGGGGAAATCCAGGAAGAGCGAGTATGGGGGAATAGGTTGCCTCTCGAATGGCGCCCCTACTTTTATCTTCGCAAAAAACCTTGGTATCTTATCCAATAACCTGGTAGAGGGATATGCCATCTTAAGGGGATTACAAGAGGCTCTGAAGGTGGGGTGGAGGAAAATTCAGGTGGAATCAGACTCCCAAATTATGATTAACCACTTAAAAGGACCAAGCAAGCAAAAGAATACAGATTGGAGAATACAAAGAATACTTGAGCAAATACAGATGACCCAACAACGCTTTGAGACAGTGGAGTTCATACACATCTTTAGAGATCAGAATAGTGTGGCAAATGCGATGGCTAACTAGGCTCTTGATCGAGGAGACTTCACTTGCTATGGATATCCTCCCAGATGGTGGCCTCAACGGACCAAGGAAGCTCTTTTTTCCATTCTTACCATTGATGATAGTACTGCTTGTTGTATCTAGATTTATATATCCTTGCTTTACATGGTTACTCTTTTTTGCATAGATAGTTGTAGTAGATTAGATGTGAGGGAGAATAGTCCCACATCCTCTGTTAAAACTTGGCTTAAAAGCCTTCAATCCTAGAAAGGCAGGAGATGTAATCTGATTTTCAACTAATTTAATTTATTAATCTTTTTTACCCAAAAATAAATAAATAAATAAAAACCACTATTTGCCAATGAAACTATGGTTCAATGATTGAGACATATAACAACTCATATTAAAATTCAAATGCTAATGATACTAAATAAACCATATAACTTAATGTAACTAAATTGATATATATATATATAAACTTTAAAAATTATTCGTTATCACTTACATGTCACTTTGATGTTTGTTTGAATTAAAAATATATTTAGGAGGGTTTATTTATGCCACATTGACTACTAGGAATACGGTTTTAGTTTGAATGGAATTATATTCGTTATCACTTAGATGTCACGTTGATGTTAAGAGAGTTTACTTATACCACATTGACAACTAGGAATACCATAATGTGGATTGACATATGTTTATTAAATTTAATATTATTTAAAATTAAATATTTTAATTAAATAATATTAGTTTAATTATTAATTTTTTAAGTTTAATTAATTTAGGTAAAAAGATAGAAATACATAAAAAATATTTAAACTATTTTCATATTAAGTAATTTAAAAAAAACTTCAATAAATAATAACATAACAATAAACTATTATCATACCACGAAGAGATAAGACAACCTTAATCCACGAAAAAAAAAAAAATGCACATTTGAACCAAATCTCTAGACGTAGAACAACTGGAACGTGAACGTTGCCCAATTCTCTACAAATTCTTCCTCCCATTTCCTCATTGCTTGACGAAATGCGTAACAGAAATTTAGGCCCGCGTGTTTCGTGTTTCGTGTTTCATCCAAGTTTTGTTAATTGACGCGCAATATAGGCGCGGGGATTGGGACGATAATCATCGAATTCTGCAGTAGAATCTTGCAGTTTTGCAGGAAACGCAACCCCATTTGATAGTCATCCCACGACTTCCTTCACAAGTTGGCAAATAATATGATATGTAATAATAATCCATCTCTAGCAAAAATAAGTCTGTCGTTTGACAAGGATTTCATGGCGGCCCTCATTTTCTCCCTTCTCAGAAGCTCGCAAAATCAGAGGACGCGTCCACCACAGATTTCTTCCGCCCCCGTGTTTTTTAATTAATAGGATTCGATGCGTGGTCAAACCGTGTAACTTTCCGTGAAGAAACAGAAATATTAGCTGTTTGGACCTTCATTAGACCTTCCACTTTCAAAGGATTAATATATGGTTTGAAGATTAATTAAAACTTTCAATGGATTGCGTGTTGGCAACCTGCTGCTGCAACTTGACATGGCGTATTCTGACATTTGACAGAGAAATTTGTACCATTATCGCGACTTTCGACGCCAAACGGCTAGTTGTTTTGGAGTTTCTAGTTGGACTTGCCTGTTAGGAAGTACAGGGGAATGGATCTCTGATTATTTTAGTAGAACGAATCCGAGGCTAGATAACCACTAGATGATGGCTGTCTAAACCTTAAAATACCCACTATTTTCTTTTAGTATTTGCCACCAGTTTTAGCACACGCTTTGACCAATCATACTTAGGGGCCGGCCGTCTTCAAACCAGGCGGCCTCATTCATTCCCGTCATGTTAGAATGTCTGTTTATGTTTGTCTTCTCCAATTTGACGGTTTCTTCTATTCAGGCTTCCTTGCGTTCCCTTATATTTCATGATTTCTATCGATAAAATACCGGTTTCTACAAATTATAAGGGTTGTTGTCCTGGACTCTGGTTCTTAGTTCTCCTGGTTCTAATTATATATTTTAACAGAGGATCAAAATATCCTTCCCAGATGACTCAGAGGTCCAGAATTAGAGGGTCGGAAGAGGAGGGAACGGCGGTTCATGACCCTGCAAAGAGATGGGGGATGCATTTTGAGCTTCGGGATATAGCAAAAGCAAGGCCTAATTTCAAATTAATTCTGCTTCTGGTCTTACTTTCCTATGCTGTGAGCTTTGCCTGTGTGAGCTTGATTAGCCCCATTGCCGAACTATGTAAGCCAAATTATATCCTTTTGTTGTTGCTGATATGTTTGTCTTTATCACTATTGTTGCTGATATTTTTCTCGTTACAGATGGAAGCATGGAAGAAACTGTTGCAGTCAGTCTGCAGACTCATATGATTCTCCAGAATCATCCATTGAAGATGCAGGGGCAAGGTTCCGAGTCTTCCGAATCGAACCCACGACCTGACAATATCGACTGTGCTTCGCTCATCAACGGTAAAATCAGCCCCCTTTACAGCTTTTGGGATTTATGACGTTTAAGCAGGGAAATTAATTTCGATTGCTGTGTGTTCTGATAACAGATGTGGGAGGAAATCATACATCTTTATGGGATGACAGAGGAATTTTATGCTGCGATCGTTCTCACTTTCGGACTGATGTTTGCTATTTGAGAGGTGACGTGCGCACCCACTCTCAACTGGCCTCCATTTTTGTCAGCGATAACACGACAGTCATCTCCACAGAGGAAAAAATCAGGCCTTACACGCGCAAATGGGAGGAGAGAACCATGAACACCATCGATGAAATCACCCTCAAAAGATTAAGGACTCCAGAAGGCGATGAGCACCAAATTTCCTGCCAAGTCCAGCATTCGGTGCCGGCGATTGTTTTCTCGACGGGAGGATACACGGGCAACCTCTACCACGAGTTCAACGACGGGTTATTGCCTCTCTACATAACTTCCCAGCATCTCCATGGAGAAGTGGTGTTCTTGATTCTGGAATACCACGAGTGGTGGATGACGAAATATCAAGAGATCGTGAACCAGCTCACCAAATACCCTGTCATCGACTTCAGCAGGGACAAGCGAGTCCACTGTTTTCCAGAGATGATAGTGGGCCTGAAAATCCACGAGGAATTAAGCATAAATCCAGAGCTGATGAAGGACGGCAAGAGCATAGTGGACTTCCGGGCACTCCTCAACAAGGCCTATACCCCTCGATTAAGGGCCGCAAATGCTTCAGAAGCCAGGCCTACACTGGCTATAATATCTAGGGGTAGGTCAAGGATGCTATTGAACCAGAAGGGGATTGTGAAATTGGCGGAGAAAATTGGGTTTCGAGTAGAAATACTGAATCCCAAAAGAACGACGGAGATGGTAGAGATGTTCAGAGCTTTAAACTCATGTGATGTTATGGTGGGAGTTCACGGGGCTGCCATGACACACTTTCTGTTCACGAGGCCTCGTTCTGTGTTTATACAGATTGTGCCTTTGGGCACGGACTGGGCTGCTGCTACTTACTATGGAGAACCCGCCACCAAATTGGGGTTGAAATATATGGAGTACAAGATTGTTCCAGAAGAGAGCTCTCTGTTTGAGGAATACGAGAGAAACGATCCGGTGCTTACAGACCCGGAGTCCGTTAACAGAAAGGGGTGGGAGGACACAAAAAGAGTGTATCTTGATGGCCAGAACGTCAGGCCTTCGTTGAGACGGCTGAAGAAGACTCTCCGCCATGCCTATGCATATGTTCGTACCAATGGGAATTTCACGTCAATTTAACCGATAGACTGTATTCGAGATTGTGTAATAGAGGAGGGCATCGATTGGGTGTTCTCAAGTGCAGAAATCTGAGATGGAAGGACTGCATATTTTTAATAATGCAGGGAAATGAGTGCAGGTGGATTGTATTATATCAGAAAATTATTTATTAATTAAATTATTTGTTAAAAGTTAGAGTTGAATCTCCTCACATAGGAAGAATTAATTATGGAAGTTGGGCACGAATCTCAACTCTAAAAAATTATAGAGGATCAAAAGTTTGGGGTTGGCTTTGGAGACTTTCGAAGCATTAGAGAAGAGCTTTGTTAAGAAAAAGGTCATAATTATCTTTTGTCCAGCTAGATGACTTAGCTAATAAGAGGTTGCATAGGATATATTCGAAAATTTGGATTTATGCATTTGGCTTCTCACCCTTTGTGTGGTTTGTGGACATGGAGAGTGGGACCTACCAGATGACTTAGCTATAGAGAGGTTGCATAGGATATAAAAGAAAATTTGGATTTATGCATTTCGCTTCCCATCCTTTGTGTGGTTTGTAGACATGGAGAGTGGGATCTAGTTAGGGGTTTCTCTTTCTCTTGTTTGTGAAATTTTGTTTAAAGTTTGCTTGTTGCTTATTGTTTGAAGGTATTTCTCTTGTTTGTGAAATTTGTCTTTCTCTTGTTTGTGAAATTTTGTTTAAAGTTTGTTTGTTGTTTATAGTTTGAAGGTATTTCTTTAAAATTTTGTTTAAAGTTTGCTTGTTTATTGTTTGAAGGCATTTAAGAGTTTGAGTTTAGATGTTAGGAGATTTATATACTCAAATTTTTGGATTTTTGGAGGATATTTGTAAGACTCAGCTCTTGAAGGAGGGATTGGATGTATAATGTTTGAAGTATGCTTTACTAAATTGTGGTAAGATTTTGGTTGTCATACATAAATATGAATTCCTACAAATCTAGAGGGATTTTGATAGGTTTTTGTTGTTTTCAAAAGACCATGGATTAGTCTCTCCCAAGTGTTGGCTTTATACGAAGCCATGGCTCCTTAGGGGAATGCTAATATTGAAGTTGATAGGATTGGAGATGGTAAGAATTTGAAAAGAGATCAAGATGCCATTAATAGAAGAAGATCGAAAATGGTAAATCTTGGGCTTGGGATTTTTGTTGGGGCTGCAACTCAAATCTTAGTGATTGAATCTATTAATCGTGGGTGGCTTACAAGGTATCGATAACCATTTTTAGTGCATGATAGTCAAAAGAATTTGGCGATCCTTCTGCTTTGATACTTTTGCTAAAATGACCGTTGGAGATCAAATTTAGGTAGGAAAAGTTGTAACCAACTCCCCTATGTATCAACAAAAAAAAGGTAGGAAAGGTCAACAAATCAAATCTTTGTAAAAGTGCCTCTTAGGTGGCAAAAGTGCAAGTGACACTTTCACTCATAACTTGATGCTTTGGCTTTTGGAGCAATAAATGCTCCATATTTGTGTATAAGAATGATTGTTCAATTTGGTTGATTGATAAAGAGATTGTAAACTTGAAGATTAAAAATGCATTCAAAATTGGGTGTCTACATTTGTCTCTTTTTGATGCATTCATTGCATAATGAATGTAAAAAAAATTGATACAAATACCTCAATTTTAAGATAAGAAGAATTATTGTTGCTTATGGTTAGTGATGCAAGATGACTAATGCTTTGATTGTTTGCGTAGAGGTGATGTTATAATTTGCATATTAAGTAGCATTGAATATTGTCATGCCTTGGTGTGACCCCTCGCGTTTCAGAGGGAACATCAAGTTGGATGGAGGAAATTTGATTATGATTCACACATGTGCAATGATGAAAAACTAAGGATAAATACAAAAAAAAATAGCCAAGGAGGTTGGGAGGTAAAAGGGGTGGGGGATAAAAGTGGATTCATTTTCACCATGAAGAGGAGGAGAAACTAGAGCTTTGGATTCCTAACAATGGTCGTTTTCCAACGACATAGCACATGCATCCACCACATAGAGTGGAGTAGGCGAGGGCAGCCACAATTGGATGTTAGCAAATCACCACTATTCTCACAAAATAATTAATCACTAGCATCAAATAATATCTCAAGAATAACAATGAACATAAATCTTACAGAATATTATTGAAAAATCTATTAAAGCAATGCATATATACAATGTCTATTCGAATGCATATTACAAGGTTTTTTCTTCAATATATACATACATAAGACTTCATATGCACTTGACTCTTGACCTTTGCACTTACATAAACTCTTCATCTCCTCGTACTCATGGGATATCTAACTCTTCACATTTCTCTCTTACATAATTTATCTCACATATTTACATAAAAATAAAGTCTATCATGATTGTTCATAACTCCTCACTTCTAAACTTGACACTTCACTCACATAACTCACACTTACTAACATGACACCTCACACACATAACTCCACACTTATTTACATGACACATACTATAGACACAAATATTAAACACACCCTAATCTAAACTATTTACAAGGTACCAAATAATGTAATACCTCCAACACCCCTCGTATTATATTACTTGGTATGAAGGCCTTTTGCCTTCATGTATTCTCAATCTTTAAATATTGTCTCGGTTTTTTGGCTCTAGCTTTGGTATTGCTTCAGGTTTTGGCACTGTATTTGTCCCATTGAGTTGTTTCATATATCGTCTTCTTCTTTTCCTGCATATCTTGGGTACAAATCTATGCTTGCCAGACTTATTTTCTTCTTGTCAAAATATTTTAACATTTCCATAGTTTTATTCCATTTTGTTTTATTTATCCATCCATAATGTACTTTGGTTTGTTATTTTCACAACTTTTACAATTTTTGAGCATCCATCGTTTTAGCTCATGCCTTTTATTTCTTTGTTTCTTTTTTCAACAACTCTTATTTTGTTATCAATACTATTAGTGTCATTACTAATAAGAATTTATGAATTACTTGTATTATTATCTTTGTCACATTGTTTCTCAATTTGATCCATACCTTCATTTTTTGTACCTATATTGTCAAGGATGGAGAAATCTATAATTCTTCCCATGAGGGCTCTATGAATTGTTTTTATATTTATGTTTCTTATACTTCTTAAACCAAGTTTCATTTTTTATTTTCTCATTTTGGATACCGTTGTGCTAATGGGTATCAAGATTGATATTGTCTCTATTGGTATCTTTAGAAAGGTCTATTCATTTAATTCCATTGATTTAGAGAATTGTATCTACAATAACTTATGTTATGACCTTCCTTGTTATATATGTGACAATATTTTTTCTCCATTCAAGTTGATACTGAGATGATGAAACAATATTATTTGACACATTTTTCTTTGACATAAGAGCATTATTTGTCATTTCATCTCTAGCTAGATTTTCTATTTCATATTCTTGGAGTATATTGACCAATTCATCAAAGGATATATTTTTGTTTAGCACTTGAAGAGAAGTGACTAATGTTTTAAATATTTTTGGAAGTTCTCTTAATGCAACTTGAACAAGATTTGTTTTCTTCCACTTTATCTCTCATAGTTTGTAATTTAGCTTTAAATTCTACTCCCTTAAAATAAAATGTTCTATACACTCTTTATCATGAATGTTTAGGGAATATAACTATGATTACAAGTGTAAAATGGTCACTCCATTCTTTCCTTCAAATATTGTACAAAGTTTTTCCTAGGCATTTTTTGAAGTTTCTGCCTCACTTATATATGCTCAATTTTCATATAATATACCAAATGTGATTAACATAAGATCCTTTGCATCATCACCTTTCAATTTTTGTATTCTAGAATGTCTTTTTCTCCATTTACCACATCCCAAAGTTTCTCAACAATGAGTATTGATCTCATCTTGTTTTTCCATGGAGTAAAATTAGGTCCTTTTAGAAGTTGAGATTCAGAAAGGAAAATCTTTGTATTTGCCATAGTAGAAGTTCACTAATTCTTTTGAAAACTTTGACTCCAATATTTCTTTTTTTTTTCAATTAACTTATTTCTTCAAAAAAAATCTCTTCTTTTCAATTTTCAATCTTCAATTTCTTTCTTTAATATTATTTTTAAAAAGTTTTTTTTCTTCAATTTTCAATTTTAATATTCCTTTCCTTCTTTCAATTTTAAATTTTTTACTCAAATAATTTTTTACTTATTATAACTCCCTTCAATTAAATTTATTTCTTCTTCTTATAATTCCTTTCAATTATTATTCTTCAATTTTTTAATCTTTCAATAATCATTTTTTCCTTCTTTATTTTCTTCTCAAAAAATCTTATTCTTCAAATTTTTATTCTTCTTATAATTCCCTTTATTTCATTCTTCAATTTATTTTATTCTTCACTTTTAAATATTTATCTTCTTATATCTCCCAAAATAATTTGCTTCCTCCAAAATAAAATTATTCTTCTTATTACTCCTTTAATCTTTAATTAATGCCTCTTTTAATTAAATAAAAAACCTTCGCCTTATACCATTATGAGGCAAGTTTATGAAATACCTTATATGAAACCTATTGTACGAGTTTCCAAGTTGCAATATAATGGCACAAATTTCATGTTTCTAAAAATTATTCATCTCCTACTCCCTCGACATTATGACTTTTGCATAGGTGTTACTTGCATGTTCTTCCATACTTCTTCCTCTCTCCTAGCATGACCAAGTCTATTGTTTAGTGCATTCAATATTCAATGTTTAATTTCACCTCAAATACCTCCTACGAATGCACAATATTCTCTTGGTTTACTTGCATTCTAGTATGTCTAGCTCACTCTCAATTTTGTCTACATGTCCATTTGACTCACATTCTACTTTGTTTGGCTCACATTCTAATTTATCTTCACATTTGACTCATTTTTTGGTTGGTCTTCATTGTCTGCACGTCCAACTTTCCTAATTGATGTAGTCAACCTTGCACTTCAAATCAATATCCTTCTTCCTTCACACACTTCTCTTTCCCTCTACTTGTATCTATTCTTCTCTAAAATTCCTATTGAATAGCTTTTATTGAACCTGGACTTGGCTCTCACTAAGCACAATCAAGGTAGCTCTTTCCAACAAGGTCTTCTCACTACTATCTCTTTCAAATGCTACAATCTCTCTCACAAAATGCTCACCATGGCTTTCACAAAGTTCATCCAATGTGGCTCTGATACCATTGTTATAAAATCACCACTATTCTTAGAGAATAATTAATCACCAGGATTAAATAATATCTCAAGAATAACAATGAATCAATCCACAATAATGAATATAAATCTCACATAATATTATTGAAAAAATCTACTAAAGCAATGCATAAAATGAATGCTTATTTGAATACATATTACAAGGCTTTGTCTTCAATAAATACATACATAAGACTCACGGGAGATCTAACTCTTCAAATCTCTCTTACATAATAAATCTCACATATTTATATAAAGATAAAGTTTCTCATGATTGCTCATAACTCCTCACTTCTCAAATTGACACTTCACTCACATAATTCACACTTACTAACATGACATCTCACACACACCATAATCTAAACTATTTACATGGTACCAAATAATATAATACCTCCAACAATGGAAGGGGGACATTAGCATTGGTAAATATAGAAAATTGAGCCTCGACTTCAATTTTTGCCTTAGAAACTATGCCTAAAAGGAAGGGTGACACTTTTGCACAATGATAATGCTTTCATATGGTGCTTTCATGCTTGACAATGCTTTCATACCAGGGTGATATTTTTGGATGCTTTAGCTTTATTTTCTCTTAATTGATTTGAATTTGCTAATTTTTGTGATCCAAGGCTTCCAAGGTTCTAGATTTGGCTTGGTTGTAGAATATATTGCAAGCACTAGACTATAGGAAGCATTGCCCACATGCTTTGGAGACTATTCAAGGTCTCCTTGGTTATTCAAATCATAGAATTTTGGTGTCACTAGGATTTTACAATATAGCCCTAATGTATACTCTAATTTGGTTCATAAATATGGGATTGAGAGGATTCACTTGTGTCAGTCACCTAGTGAATAAAAATAAACTATATTGACTAGGATCATCATATGTATATCATTGTTGATCCCAAACTCTATGTAATAAGTAGACCAAACAAAGATAGACACGTGCATGCAAGAAGATATGAAGTCATGTAGATGCAAGTAGAACCAAGGAACTAAAAGTAATATAGGTAGTTGATGTAGAATCAAATATTATATATTTTAAGATAAATTATATTAATTGATTCTTTAAGTTCTTTTTTGTCAAGTGTGATGATACAACAAGCACCTGAACCATACTTGGTGGTTATGTTGTATGGACCTAGCCAATTGTGCTTAAATTTCCTTTGATTTTGGTTTTGGTATTGGTGTTCTTATGATTGTCTTTGAGGATAAGATCATCAACTTCAAAGAAATAGGAGTATACCTTCTCACTGTAGGTATTTTTAAGTCTTTGTCGATAAACCTATAGGTTCTCTAAGGATTGGCTCCACTTTTGTTAGTAGTAGTTCCAATTGGCTAAGAAGGGAAATATGGTATTTATTTATGATAGAAAAATCCTACAACAAAATACACAAGAGAAGAAACCTCTATCTCAAAAGAGAACACTACTTCAATTCCATAAACTAAAGCATAGGATGTCATGCTAATGGGGGTTCTAACACTAGTGCAAAAGGCCCATAAGGCTGGGTATAAATAGAAACACCAATATCTACCAATTTTGTTGATGATCTTCTTGAGGATCTTGATAAGAGTCTTGTTTTTTTTTTGAAAAAAATGAAAACTTGTATTAATACAAAGACCAGATACAAGCGGGAGAGAGCACATCCCGACCCAGAGCCAAGAGCAACACAACAAGGGCAACGCACAAAGGCAACACTAGCAGCCACAGGGCAAAGAGAACAAACGGCGCGAAAAGGCGACATGTCGCGAAAACGCGACATGTCACGAAATCGCGACAGGCACCCCCGTCACGACCGCTTTGGCGCCAACGAAGGGAAAGGACATGGAAACGCGACATGTCGCGATATCGCGACATGTCGCGATATCGCGACAGGAAGGGCCCTCGACAGCCGCCCGCAGAAGGCGTCGCGAAAACGCGACGAAAAAACTAAACGACACTCATGCCGCAAAAGGGTCGCGATATCGCGACAAAAAACCATCCAAACACTTAAGAGCCAAACGTGCCGCGATATCGCGACAAAAATGCCAAGCTGCATCCAATTAACCAACCTGTCGCGAAATCGCGACACAATACCACCTTTGTACTGCATCTTCAAAAGAGGCGCAATATCGCTAGAAAAACCCAACAAGAGCCGCGACAGCGCTACATGTCGCGATATCGCGCAAGAAATACGCCAAAGGCCGAAAAGGCACAACCTGTCGCGAAATCGCGACAAAAACCAACTCGAGGCCGCGACAAGCTACAGGTCGCGATATCGCGACAATTTTCCACCCAGCCGCCTAAGTGCCAAACGTGTCGCGAAATCGCGACAGGAAAACCTTGCAGCTTCCCATTCTCAAACTTGTCACGAAAACGCGACGAAATTTTAACTTTGCTTTTCAACTTCATAAAGGGTACGAAATCGCGGCAAGAACTCCACACGGACCACGAAAGCGGGACCTGTCGCGATATCGCGACATGTCGCGATATCGCGTGTCGCGAAATCGCGACATGTCGCGATATCGCGACGAAACCCACCAGAGGCCGCGAAGGCTCAACCTGTCGCGATATCGCGACAAAGAACTCACCCGTAGGCCGCGACAGGACTACATGTCGCGATATCGCGACAAAAAGATCCTTAGCAAAAAAAACTTTGCACATTATTTCAAAAATTGTTCAAGGCCTTGTCTAATCTCTGCATCCTCCACAGACATATTACTATGCAGATGCATCCCAACCTCTCTCTCAGCACCCATCTTAGCAAGGAAATCAGCCGCTTTATTGAGAGATCTACTAGCATAAACAGGTATCACATCCTCTAATTCCTTCCAAAGCTCTTTAATTTGGGAGACCAAAATCCGCAGCCTCCAAGCTTTTAAGGCAAAGTTCCTCATGCAATCAAGAGCACCAACCAGGATTTGGGAATCAGACTCAATGATTATCTTTCTATGACCTTGCTTGACGGCCCAGATGGAGGCAGATTTAATAGCAAAGGCCTCACCTTCATTGTTTGTGGCATATCCCAGACCTTGCAATTCCCAATAGAGCACAGTCCCAGCATGATCATGGCAGATAACTCCACTACCAAAGATTGCCCGGATTGCCTTTTGCAGCTCCATCGCATTGATTTTGACCCACCTTCCGGGGAGGTTTCCAACAACTTCTTACTCGTCTCTCAAGATCGCAGCCTCTCCCTTCCAAAGGCTTAGAAGCAGTGCTGATTTTCCTCCTCAAAGATAGATGGCAACGGTTTCCACAACTTTGCTCCGGATGACCCGCCATATCCCATCCACCGAAGAGAAGGTTTCACGGAAAATACGAGCATTTCTTTCCAACCACACCTGCCACCAAATAAAAAGGAAACCGAGCTCCCAACCAAGCACTTAAGAGCTTTAGATATAAATCTCCCTCTCTTCCAGACTTTCCCATAAATTGGTCCGAGACAAGTCTCCAAGAGCCCGAAGTTTAAAGTGGGAGAACCAACGATGCCAAAGCTGCTGTGTGAAAGGACAATCAAATAGAAGATGATCCGCAGTTTCCTCATTCCTATAACACAAAACACACCGGGAAGGGCCAATGATGCCTCTAATTCTGAGGTTGTCAAAGGTCAAGATACCATTATGCATCACCGCCAAGCAAAGAAGTTCACTTTCGGCCAGCCCTTGGGATGCCATATCTTCCTCCATTCTTGAACTGGAAAAGAGTGTGGGGGGGCTCAGGAAGGATCGAATCATAGCCCTCCTTCACATAATAAACCCCAAGGTTCCCAAAGCCCCATGCAAGCTCATCCTCCTCATCTCTCCCAGTAAGAAACCTTTCTGACAATAGTTTTTCCAGAGTTGGAGCCTGCTCCGGAGGGATTGGAATAGGCCATTCACCCAGCCGCTTAAACTTTTGAACCTTATACTCCCCCAATTGGCTGGTATTGAAGTAGCTCTCAATATTAATCCATCCCTTATCTTCAAGAGCTGATTTTAACGGATGCAAATCAGGAAACACAACAAGGATAGGAGGATTCTGATCCCAAGAATCAGTCCAAAACCGGGCCTTCTCCCCTCTCCCAACTTTCCAAAACAATTGATCTTTGATAATGCGAGATCCAAGCTTGAGCGCCCGCCACACAAGAGATCCATTACCCTCCAAAGGATAGCGGCCCAAGTCGTTGGGATGAACAAGACCCAAGTATTTACTAGAAAGGATTCTGCTGCAGAGGGACGTAGGCTGGGAAATCCACCTCCAATACAATTTACTGCACCAGGGCCCGATTGTTAAACTTGGAGCTTCTTAAACCCAACCCACCTTTTTCCTTGGGCTGGGTGACCTTATCCCAACCAACCAAGGCCCATTTCCTCTCTCCTTTGGCACCTTCCCAGAGAAAACTTCTAGCCACTTTGTCCAGCTCTTTCCAAATTGATGGAGGGGCGGCGAATAGAGAATTTATAAATTGGCATGGCCTGAATAACAGACTTCAGGAAAGTTAGTCGGCCCCCATAGCTTAACCATCTATGAGACCAATGATTCATTCTCTCTTTGATGCCATCCAAAAGGTCCTTCCAGAAATCAGCTTTCAGTTTTTTGAAATGCAGAGGAACCCCCAGATAAACAACAGGAAGAGAGGTCCTAGTGAAACCCAGGATCTCCATAACTCTCTCTTGTGACCTTTGATCAAGGTTAAAGAAGACCACTTTTGATTTTGTTTCATTGATGACTTGATTAGAAGCCCGGAGGTAGACGTTAAGAGAATCTTTGATTCCTCTTGCTTCCCTGAGGCTGGCAACTCCCACCAAACCAAGATCATCCACAAACTGTAAATGAGTCAAAACTTCAGCCCCGATTTTAATTCCCGTTATCTTGTCCTTGACGTCTTCTTCTCAGGAGGAGTCTGCCTAATCCTTCAGCCAAGATGAGAAAGAGATAAGGAGAGCAAGGGTCTCCTTGGCGGAGACCCCGAGAGGCTCCAAAAGGTGGCGAGGGAAGTCCCTTAATTAAAACAGAGTAGGATGGCGTAGAGATACAGCTCATGACCCAGGCAATCCAGTCCTGAGAAAAACCAAAGGCTGCCAACATCTTGACCAAGAAGCCCCACTCTACTCTGTCATAAGCCTTAGACATATCCAGTTTTGATGAACATTCCTTTGTTACCCGAATTGTGCATAGAATGGATAGCCTCCTGAGCCAAGATCACTCCATCCAAGATCTGTCTTCCTTCAACAAAACCCCCTTGCTCAGGGGAGATTATATTCTGAAGAAGGGGTTTTAGTCTTTCAGCCATAATTTTAGTGATTATTTTGTAAATCACATTACATAAGGCAATAGGTCTGAAATCAGAAATGTGAGCCCCCCCCTCTCCTTTAGGAATTAAGGTGATAAAGGTGTGATTTAGAGCCTTGAGCATTCTTTTGTTAGTTCGGGACTCCTCAATGACAGCCAACACATCCTCCTCCAAGATATCCCAAAAGGCCTGAAAGAACTCAATAGGGAAACCGTCCGGACCAGGCGATTTTCCCGTGCACATCCCAAAGACCACCTTCTTGAGTTCATCACGATCAATGGGCTTAAGAAGGGCCTGATTCTCTTCATGAGAAATAATAGAGGGAATGCCCTCAATGACTTCATTTTGGGCTTCCACATCATGCTGCATACTTTCCTTGAAGAGGTTTGAGAAGTACTCCATAGAGAGGGAGTGCATATCAGGGAGAGTGTCAAAAGAGTTTCCATTCTCGTCTTGAAGGAATTCCATGTTATTCAATTGCCTTCTAGCACAGGCAGAGCGATGGAAAAATTTTGTATTTCTGTCTCCTTCTAATAGCCAAGTATTTCTTGCTCTCTCGTCTCCAGAGATCTCTTCTTGATTATCAATGTCCTCAACCGCTTTGCGTAAAGCGTCATCCTCGAATTTAAGATGCTCGTAAATAATTCCTTCTCTCGAATTGTTTTTGCACCTCATTCCATCCGGCCAACAAGGGAGCCCGTTGGAGCCGGAAATCAGATTTGTTAGTTTGCTTCCACCGCTTTAGTTTACTCTTAACAAAAAGAAGTTGTTTATGAAATTTTAACATAGCTATTCCAAAAGGGAGACGACCTTCTTCCCACCACTTGGGAATTTTCCTTTGTAGGTCCTCTTTTTGCAACCAAAAATTTTCAAATTTAAAAGGTTTGTAATACTTCCCTGACATAGTCCCTCCCTCCAAAGAAATGGGAGAGTGATCTCGAGATCTGGCCCTCCAAAATCTGGAATTTGATATTCCATCTAACATAAGCTTCCTCCGAGACCAGAAACCGGTCAAGCTTAACCCTCCTATTGTATGGCTCTCTTCTCTTATTAGTCCAGGTAAAGTTTGTACCAGGGCCTTTGATATCAACAAGGTTAAAGGCCTAGACTTGGGCAATAAACAACTGGTCCCCTGTATCCAAAATAGGGATGCCACCTTCCTGATCCCTAGCAGATAATTTAGCATTGAAGTCCCCAAAAATAATCCAATCAAAATCTTCCCAGGAGGACCTCATGTTTTGAACAGCTTTCCATTGAAATCGCTGACCATCGGTGTTCTGAGCCCCATAGAAATTTGTAATTAAGACTTGTTCAGCTGTAATAATATTCTTAAAAAGAGATGTGAGGACACCTCTCCAGTGCTATATGTTCTATTGCTATCCACGCCAGAGGATTCCAAAGAGTAGCAATCCCTCCCGAGGCACCTAGAGCAGCCACCGCCATATGGCCAGCACCCTCCGTATTCGGCCGACGCTTTACTCATAAGGTCTAATGACATTTTTGTCTCCCGAATGAGCAGAAAGTCCTGTTTTACTTCTCTCTAAAAGTCTTTGAACAAAGATATTGATGGGTTCTACCGTTTAAACCCCTCACATTCCAAGATTGAATAATCATTGGAAACCTTGGGAGCAATACGAATCAATTGTTCTCGCCAATCCTCCATTGATTAGCTTATCTCCTTGCACCGCAATTAGATCCTTATTGGATTTCCCCGCCCACCCCTTGGGAATTACTGTTTTTCAACCTCTTCTCCACCTGGGAAATTCCAAGAGCCGGTCTTTCTCTGAGCTTTTCCGCAATTCCCATGGTAACATCTTTGATAGCTGGCTGTACTGGGGAGTGGATTACCAGAGTCCCTGGGTTTTCTTGCCGCAAAGTCTCGTAGGAGTCAATCACCTGCTCAAGGACAGGGGTTGATGAGGGAGGAGCATGAGTAAGGATGATATTATCCTCAAGGTTCCCATCCGCTCCTTCCATAATTTGGTCTTCTTGATCCACAAGAGATTTGAAGATTTCATACCGGTTGGTTGGCTTGGGAAGAGCTTGCTCCTTGCCATTTCTCTTTTTGTTTCTTCTTCTCTTCTCGCTGTTCAAAGCCATCTTTCGTGCCCTCGTAACCGTGGGGAATGATGGGTGGTTCCTTGACCGAAGTGGACTTACCCTCTCGGGGCGATTTGACATTCCCCGTGGAGCATCCGCTTTGGTGCTCAAGATATTTGGGCATAGCCTTGCCAAATGGCCATGCAAATGACAGACTCTACATCGGAAAGGTAGGGCTTCATAGTCTAACCGTCGTATCCAGGAATGTCCCGCTAACTCCGGCCCATCTCACCGGTAGCGGTTGGCTAATATCCAGTTCAACACAAATTCTCGCATAAACAGCAGTGTTTCCTTCAATGGTATCCTTGGAAACTCCCAAATATCTACCTAGAGAGTTGCCTATCAGTTCAAGAATCTGCTCACCCCAAAACTCCATCGGGAGAGCATACAGTCGGATCCAAACCGGGACAGCCGTGGGCTCAATGCGAGGGTCGAAACCCGCTCTCCACGGTTGGACAAATAACCCTGCCGGGCCATGGCTCCTCTTCTCTGATTCAAATGCTCTGGTTTCTATCCAATAAGGAAGAAAAACTAATAATAAAATACCCATTGCTTATGGGCCATAAGGAGTACTCACCGATAGGCTCCCAGTTTTGTCTCACCCAGGAATGCAAAAAGTGCAGGGTGGGTCGAATGCCCATGAATTTGCAGATCAGATCATGAGTAGCACGATAGTTTATCGTGTCTTCAACCAGCTCTGGTTCAATGACTATCTTCGGTCTTGACGCAGATTGCGGGAGACATCCATTGACTCTATGCACAGGAGAACCCTTGCCCGCATTCCTGGATAGCAGATGGAAAGCACTCCGCTGAGCATCATCAGAGGAAGACGCAGGATTTTCTCGTAATATCTCCGCATAAGAGGTCTTCTTCCCCTCGAGAAAACCTCGGAGGAGACCCCATTGGCCCTCCCGGGCACCGAAAGAGCCTACAACAAAGACCAAGCAACAAACCCCCAAAGACCCTGGAAGAGGCTTCCGATCAGAAACCCTAGAGGCTCGACCGTCGGCAGTTCAGAAGGTTTCCCGCCAAATCGCCAGAGCTCAAAAATTTGATCATGAAATGGATTGCATCTTCGATGATAAGAGTCTTGTTAGAAGCTTCAATTTAGCTATTTTCTTGAGGATAGTAAGACATAGACCATTTGTGTTGAATCTTATACTTAGCATAATTTTTTTGGACATCTTTATTCTTAAAAGGTGTTCCATTGTTAGAGATTGACTCAAAATGAATACCATTTAGTTGAGAATGGACTTGGAGACTTGGACTCTAATGGTTGAGGCTAAAGGTATGGTTTTGATCCATTTTATGAAGTACTTAGTAGTCCTTATGATGAACTTATGTACATTAGACAACATTAGGTTTATCTTCCCAATGATGTCTAAGCCCTAGATGGAGAGAGTGTAAGGAGAAGTCAATGATTAGAGGGCTTGAAATGGATCCTGGATGGTATTGTCATTCTTTTAACACTTATCACACCTCTTGGTATAGTTGCAAGATTATATGGAGGACAAATAATAACCCATCTATAGGAGTTTTCTAGCAATGGATACACCGCTTAAGTAACTACTACATGATCCATCATTGACCTCTTTTGTGATTGCTTGGGATTTTCTTGAGGCTGGGCATCTAAGAAAAATGCCATCAAAGGTACAAGGGTATAAGATATCACCAATTATGACATAATTGTAGGCTCATTTCTTGAGGTTCTTGTACTCATTGCTATTTCAACCATTAGATAAAGTTTCATCCTTAAGGTGAACAAAGATATCCTTGTACTAAGAAATAGGAGAAACAGTTACTTCTATAGAAAATACTCCTACTGTTAGTTGACTAGACTCTAAGATTGAAGTCTCCCTAATTTATGAGATGAAAATTATATGTTGTTCGTCATTGAGCTCTAAAGGGATCATGGATGCGGCCAAATACATAGCATAAACATGGCAATTACTAGACCTATAGATGGATTCAATGATACTTTTATTGAAAGCAACCATGTGTTTATCAACAATGTATTTGTATGACTTGATATTTTCATCTTTAATTTGATAAATACCATTGACATGGTTGACTACAAGTTGAGAGTCATCAAAAATATAGAGGATTCTAACTTGAAGAGCTAATGTTGCACACAATACTAGGATAAAGCCTTCGTTTAGTGGTATTATTGGTACAAGAAAACTTAAGCTTAAAGTAAATGAGATAAGTTGTTGTTGAGTGATCAATAGGACTTTTGCCTCCACTTCTTTGACACATATGGCACCATAAAAATACAAAGTCCAAGAGTCAGGTTGATATACTTCTAATATGAAGACTAAATTATCGAGGAAACATCCTACTAAAGTATGACTAGATTTTAAGGTCTCGGTGATAAATAAAATGCTTGCTTTTTATGTTAGTCATCATACTATGTCAACATATATTCTAAGGTATGGTTTGTTGTTGCTATGTATAACAACATGAGTCTAGAAGGATTAGGTGGTACAAGGACATGAGGAGACAAAATGTAGGACTTGAGAGCATCAAAGAGCACTAGATAATCAACATCCCATTTGAAGAATGTATCCTTTTTTAAATGCTTAGTGAAGTGTTGACACTTGTCAATTAGCTAGGATATAAATATCTAAATGGATTATATTTTGCCTTGGATACTCCTAAGTTGGGTTAAATTTTAAGGGGG
The DNA here is from genome assembly GCA_028583015.1 of Wollemia nobilis. Classification (NCBI taxonomy): domain Eukaryota; kingdom Viridiplantae; phylum Streptophyta; class Pinopsida; order Araucariales; family Araucariaceae; genus Wollemia; species Wollemia nobilis. Next base: position 2,380,139 of record JAQPPZ010017206.1, on the reverse strand, counting down.
TAACATATTGATTATAATTGATATCTTATCATAATCAAATTTAATGTCATTTCAGGATAAAATAAATCCTAATGGTTTTTTTAATGTGACCTTAAAGATGCATTTATGAGGCTTTAGGCATATCTTGCACTTCCTCAACCACTCAAAGATGCATATTTGATTTCAAATATGATCTTCCTAGTTTAAATATCAACTAAAAATATCATCGACATAGTTCTCAATGATATTATGCATTATGTCAAGAAATAGATATATATGTTATGGCTCTCTACTATGTGGCTCCTACTTTTTTTAACCCAAAGGAAATGATTTGATAATAGAAGGTTTTCCATGGGATGGTGAAATTTATTTTGGATTGATCCTTAGGAGTGATCTTAATATGATTATAGACTAATAATATTTGCATCAAATACGACATTCTACATCCTACATTAAAATCAACGCTTATGTCTATGTTGGGAAGAGGGAAGTCATCCTTGAGACTTGCTTTATTGATGTCCCAAAAGTCAGTGCATACTCTAAAACTAACTATTTTTGGTGGGTCATAAGTGACCCCCTTGCACTCCTCAAGCATTATAACTTCCTACGGTTGTTGTTTTGATATCTTTCCACCTCTGTCAAGTGAGTGAGTTTGGTGCCTTACACCTCATGTGAGGGTACTAGTCCTAGAAAGTTTAGAGGACCATGGGATGTGGTTCCATAAGATGAACTTCAATTTTTTTTACCCAAGGCCCGCTCCTTGCTTTTGGATATCTTCTTTGGTACTCTTCTTCCTTCACTATGCTAATATACTCCTAGCATAGGTTGCTTTAAAGAACAATAGAAAATAGAAATAAAGTGGAAAACATGACATAAAGTAAATTACAAAAAAACAGTAAATGTAGGAAAGGAAAATTACAAGAAAGTAAAGAAAAGTGGTAAAAGCCAAGAAAGAAAAGGTGTAATAAATGAAACCTATCTAGCCTAGTCTACGAGTGGTGATGCGTCAAGGAAAAATAATAAGACCCTCCAAGGCCTCGATGGATTTTGATGAACACATGTGTAACAACCGACAATGCATTAGGCACACAGATCTATCTAAAAACATGTAGAAAAAAAAATACCCACACCAGAACTAGGATAAATATTTTGTAAAGAGTCATAGATTCTTCTTAATGTGAACTCCAAGTTACATACATGTAGAGAGAAGAGGTTCAAAAACTACCCGACGAGATATGCAAGGCTTGAACTAAGCCGAGATATGAAGGAGAATAAATAAAAACACCCCTTAGAAAGATGGAGAGCTTTTGATGCCTAAAAAGAGAAGAATGATACATATTTTTAGATTACATTTAGAGTATTTCCTCTTTTTTGGATTAAAAATGTGTGCTTTGAAAATTCTTGAGAGGGTACTTTGTAACGATGATGTGCAATCCTGAGTTTGCTCATATCATGTTGCCCATACTGAATATTTGTTGTAGATATTTTTTTCTAGTAATTTTTTTAGATTCATGGCTACTCCTTTGGAGGTTTTATGATAGTGTCTTAAATGTGCATACCTCCTGATAGAGAAAATACCACTCATCCGAGAGAATTGTACATATTTCTATAACATGTGGAGTTTGGGATAATGGTAGCAACCCCAACTAGGAGGATGGGGGCTAGTAGTCCTCCATATAGGGGTATTGGGGAAGAATCTCTCAAAGAAAAAATTGCCCTCCTAAATTTTTGGGGTATAGCTAGAGGTAATATGATTAGAATCCAATTAGAGTATCTCAATCTGCTAAATCAAAAAAATAAATAGAAAACAAAATTTTGGGTAGCATAGTTACTTGGAATTTACTGGACCACCCCTTTGAGCTCCTCCAGGCTTGGTATTTTACCCCTAAGTTTGCAGATAACTGTTCAAGCTTCATGATAAATTAGATCCAACCCAAATTTATCCTCCAAATTAAATGCTAATAGAGGGTAGAGGTTCAACAAAAATCTCCACCCAAAAATTCAAAGATCGTTGAGAGACATTTCTTCTGACCAAAGAGGATTTATCATAGATTTAAGAGTGATTAATATCCTCCTGAGTACAATGAGTTAGCTATGAATAACCCTCTTTCTGCAATGCTTGAATGCACCTAGGGTTTGCACCCCTTTCACTCAATTCTATCATAATGTCCTCCTCAGTACAACAAGCGGGCTGCAAACAACCCTCTTCTTGCAACGCTTGATTGCACCTAGGGTTTGCACCCCTTTCGCTCCATTCCATCCTCATGTATTTCTGAGTACAATGAAGGGGTTGTGAACAACCCTCTTCTTACAACGCTTGACTGCACCTAAGGTTTGTAATGAGATGTGCATAATTCTGATTAAAAATATTGCATTAATAATAAAATATAATAGTAAATTATAATACTATATATCACTATAAAGTGGTATTATAACAACTTGACATTATCCATGTATTGCTCGATAATATTCCTATACAAAGGAATCTAACGGATTGAGCTATCACCATTTGATTAAAATTTTAGGATAAAACATGAGGCTTTAAAAGGGACCCAATCCCTTTTATGAAGGTTTGAACTTAGATTTCCTTTATGAAAACCAAAAACATACCACTATGGTATCCTTCACAAGACATAATTATAATAATATATTAATTATAATGTAAAATGAAAAACAATAACTACCCTAGTATCTTGAATTTATTTTTTATTAAATCTCAATGCCATGCTAATACGTCATGACCTATATATATATATATATATATATATATATATATATTAGGGGAGTTGGTTACATTCATAGTCATTTTATACTACCAAGCAGGGTTCAAATCGTGGGGTTATCCCCAACAACACCTATTTTACCTCATTTTTATTTAACCCGATGTGAGGAGGAGCACCAAGGGCTCAAAATTGGTTTAGCAGACACAAGTCAGACTACAACCTTTACTCAAACAGATATGTCCCTAGGGTTTTAACCTAGGTTTATTCTTGAAAAGCAGCTTGGTTACATCCATAGTCATTTTCTACTACCAAGCAGGGTTTAAATCTTGGGGTTGTCCCCAATAACACCTATTCCACCTCATTTTTATTTAACCCGGTGTGAGGAGCATCACCGAGGGCTCAAGATTGGTTCAGTGGATACAAGTCAGACTACTACCTTTACACAAACAGACATGTCCCTAGGGTTTTAACCTAGGTTTCTTCTTGAAAAGAACCAAAACTTACCAATCTACCTAGCCCCTGGGGACATGACCTCAAAAAATATTAATAAATAATATTTAATTTTTTCACAAGAGAATATTGTAAAAATGTGTTGATCTAAATATATATATATATATATATATATATATATATATAGCAAAAATGATGTTTCATTGGGTGAAGATAGTAGAACAACTAGTTTTTCTCGAGTGTTTACCAATTTGAAGTTGGTGGTTCCAATCCCAAGCCCTTCCAGATCCTTCTCACTCAAAGTAAACATTTAAAAATGTGGATCAAGGAGTTATTCCCATGTATTTAAAAAAAGAAAGATAATTGATGTTTCATAGTATAAAATGGTATTCATGTGATTAGGAGTATGTCCTTTGGTTCATATCTCAAAAGTTTGAGGTCTTGTAAATGGTTTTATCCTTATATATTTTTTTTTATTCATAGGAAAATCGGTAACTCCATGGGCTGCCTCTATAAACCCTAATCCCGTTGGGTAAAGCATAGTCAACGGGACCCCGATCCTCCATGACATCAAACTAGGGTAGCCAACCGACAGTCACTCGATCGCTACCATCCAGCCTATCCCCTTATGGGTATGCAACGGTTTGAACCTTCGACCTCCCCAAAGAGAGGTCAAAGCCTTAACCGCTACACCATCCTTGTGGACAAATTGTTTAAGGCAAACACAAAATTTTTAGAGGGGCCTAGACCCCTATCAACAAGGTGGGTGTAGGAGGAATGGAACCCTATCGGCCTCTACCAGCATATAAGATATTCCTAGCTACGCCATATATCTGCAGTATGGAGACATGGAGAATGGAACCTGGGTCGGCCTCAACCAACACTCAAGACTTTCACCAACTGTGCTACACAAGCAATTTTATCCTTATATTAGTGTTGTCTATATGAATTTACGACTTAAAGTGATGGTAAAAATATATCTAGAAGGACAAATAGGCACAGTATTAAAAGCTAAGTTGAATTAAAAAATTATTATTTATTTTATCAATTAATTATATGAAATTGAGATAAATCAGTTTTAAATTAAATTATAATCATAATATTGTGGTAGCTCAACATACCATTCAATAGTATTATAATACCAGTTGTATATATAATACTAGTTGTTTATATATTATATATAATGCAAGTAGTATTAGAATTTCAATTGTATACATACTATTGAATATTTAAACTTAAATCTATGCATTCGAAACTTATGTTTTTAAACATTTAAATTAATATTGTATCATAAGCTATTAAATTAATTGTGATGTTTCAATAAATTATATAATAGTAATCATGCATATATTATTTGGTAAAATTTAAATATAAAATTTTATACTACGAGCTTAAATTTTTAGTTACTTGACTTCATATTATTTAATAATAAAAATAAAAATCAAATGGCATTAACTCAATTGGTTAGATTCCTCAACAGTAAACAAGGAGATCCGGGTTCAAATCTTTTCAAACGATACATAGACAATATCCAAGCTTTGTTGATGACAATGTAATATGGATAGGGTCATTTCAATCTTATATAACCAATTTAAAATAATAAAAATAAAAGTAATGATTTTTTTAAATGATTTTATGAGATTCACATAATCTTGCTTGCATTACATTATGACTATATAGTGATATTATAATAACTTTACAATTATGCATATCCTTTAGTAAGATTCAAACTTACCCCTAAAATTCAAAAAAAATGAACCGATTGAACTAATACTTTTTAATTAGAAATAATTTATATAGTCTCGGAGACAGGAACAACACGATAGTTCAAGATTTGGCATTTCTTTGGAAAGTCCAAGGTTTAAACCGTGACGTGTGTGGTTTTGTATTAATCCTTTACTGACAAGTTTAGCTCTCGGTCTTACAAGATATCATAGTTGATATGAGAATGCTCAGTCCTAAGTATTGGTCGTAAGAGTTTCTCACACTAATCAAATTAAAAAAATTATATAAAAAATAATATTTAATTTTTTTTTTAAAGAAAATATAAGATAATTCAAAATAAATATAATAATAAATTTGAATGGTTAATATTGTATTTTATATATTTTTAATCATATATACCTATCTTCTACTTTCTATGTAAAGGGAGGGGTCTTTGGCTAACAACTTTAGAAACTTTCCTTAAACATAATCTAATTATGAACTTGGGATGTATAACTATTTTTTTTAAGTAACTACTAATATTTAACTTGAAATGTTCTTGTTCCAATATAATATTTCTATAGTTTGTTTTTAAAGTATTAATATATATATAAATAATTTTTTTTTGGTAGTTTAAAAAACTTTTAATTTTTATCCAAAAATTTCTCCTAAACCATGTAAGAGGAGCGGAGGTCCAAGGTTTAAATCTCAGGTCTTGTCGAACTGAACTCTTGTCCCTTTTCTAGTTCTTTTAGCGGTGTGAAAGGTTTAAAATGATCATGACATGGTGGTTATAAGGGCGGACCGCACGAAGATCTATGTGGCGACTTCCGAAATGGACAACGCAGAATATTATGGCGGTCATAAAAAGTCGGACAACCTGCCCAGATTCGTGGTGGCTACCAATTCCGCCATGTAAAAAGAAAAAATATATATATTAAAAAATTTAGAACGTAAGACTTTACTATATATTATAAGTTTCAAATCGAGCAAATTATATATGCTAATGTGCAACAATGACTATTGTTACATGCGCTACATGTAAAATTAAGCCCCATTATTTTGAATCAACTATGGTGATTTTCTCAAGTCATTTCTTTGTTTGATCTCATCTTGAAGGATAATTTGGTCTGCTTAAAATATTTTGTCAAGCACCTAGCTAGCCAACCAGTCAGCTAACTTGTTGGTAAAATATTTTACATGGTGAAATTCAACTAATAGAATTTTCTCAAGCACCTCCCGCACTTCCTTGATTTTGATGGCTAGCACCTACTCTTGAATTTTTCTTTTCTTTAGAGTATTAAAGATAATTTGTAAGTATCCTTCCACACAAAGTGTTTAGGGAGACATACCAAGAGAGCCTAAGATATCCCTCATAATAACTTCTACTTTAGTAAGGTTGTTGGTGTTTTGGCCAATGTAGCTAGCTTCAAGGGCAATGGGAGAGCCATGATCGTTCCATCAGATCCAACCATAAGCTGCTAGGCCAAGGTTATCCTTAATGGCATTGCCAAAATTGAGCTTCCAGTATCCTTGAATAGACTTGGTCCAAGAGAGATCCATAGTTTTCTCATCAACTTGTTTGTTTCCTTTGAAGCTTAACTGATGTTCTTCCACAACAATTTTTTTTTTTTGTATTGATAAAAAATGGGTTGAAGGATCTTAACCCTTTACAAAGAGCTCAAAAGATGTATAGGAAAAAACAAGAGAAGTTTAAACAAATGCAAGATATCCCTATCTTAGTAAAATAAACAAACCTAGGCTAAATCTGCTTATGGAGAAGCTAAAAAAATATCCATCCCTTTATCCTCCTATTTGACAAGTCTTATGCAGTGATCAATGCTTCACGTGATTTATAAAGAAACCACTGACAACAATGCAATTTAGTGTGCTCAAATCCTTCATCGCATGATCCCAATAAGTATTCTGCTTTGCTCTACCCTCTTTATCTGCTAGCTTCATTATCAACTCTTATAATATTTTTTAATTCCATGGGGACGTATGACCAGACCTTGAAATTCTCAAATATAACCGCCATATTCACTATTTTATCAACAATTTTGTTTTCCTCACTATAAATATGTTTAGTTCGACTTTATTCTAGGTTTCCCAAAATAGTCCTCGCATCTGTAATTATTTGGAAAATGCTAGAATTATTTAGCTTTCATTTTTTAAGGGAACAATTATAATAGTCTTTCAAGAATTTAAAATTCTCATCTCCTACATTGATGGTTGAATGCAAGGATAGTACACTTCACATAGTTTTGCAAGATGAGCCTCAAACTTGCTCTAGACTTTCTCTTCATTAGATATGGTTTTTCTGAAAATCCTTGCATTCCTTTCCAACCATATGCACCACACAAGCATGTATGGGATCATATTCCATATGAATAGGAGAGCCTTACCCTTAAAGGGTATTTTACATTTGGCCAACAATGACTCAAAAGATATTGGAATAACCAAGGAGATTTTGAATTTCTCTGTTAATTTCCTTCATATGTTATAGGCAAAGGGGTAATGGAGGAGAAGATGGCCAATTTTATTTGCATAATCACAAAACACATTTAAGTATTTTAGGCCAACCTCTTTTTCATTTGTTCACTAGATAAAAATTTGTCATGTATAGCTAGCTAGAGGAAAAAGATAGCTTTTGGTCAGGCTTTAAAATACCAAACTATTTTCCACACTATTGAAGGAATACTGATAATTTTTACCTCTTTGAAGGCAGAGTAAGCCAATCCAATAGTGTAGTCCCCAAATGTGTGAGATTTCATCTTAGTTTATCCTCACCCCTAGAAGTCATTACTCTATGATTGAGCAAGAGGGATTCGAGAGCTATCATTTCTTGACTAAACTTGGGTGGGATAGTTGCAAGGCTCTTCCATTATCTTCTTCTCAATTCTAATAGTTCTCTACATATTCCACCCAAGTCTTATAGAAAAATATTTTAATGTTTTTAAAATTTTCCATAAAGTCAAGAGGTTGGTTTTCTAGCCAGGAATATTTCCAAAAGTTAACCTTTAAGCCTATTCTAATATCCTATTTGAGAAAGCCTGACATTAATTTCCTAACCTTCCAAATACTATTCTAGATGAGTGATTCCCCAAGGTTTCTTTAGTGACAAAGATTCTTTTAGATTCATCCCAATTTAAATATTTTGCTCTAAATACCTTGCTCCAAAGGAAGTCATGATCTACATATATTCTCCAAATTAATTTTGCTAGCATTGCCTTGTTAACTATTCAAAGATTTCGTTCAAATCTCAGGCCTCGTCGAACAGAACGCTTGTCCCTTTCCTGGTTCTTTTAGCAGCGTAAAAGGTTTAAAATTATTGTGGCATGGTGGTTATAGGGACGGACTGCGTGAAGATCTGTGTGGCAGCTTTCGGGGTGAAAATCACAGAATACTGTGGCAGCCATAAAATCCGAACAACCTGCCCGGATTCGTGGTGGCTACCGATTCCACCATGTAAATTAAAAAAACACTATTTGAAGGTTTCTAATTCCCAAGCCTCCTAACTCTTTACTATTACAAATTTTATCCTAGGCTACCATTTTTTTTTTCTTATATTTAGTATTTCCTATCAATAGGAGTTTTCTCATGATATTATCCATTCTTTTGATGATCTCACTAGGGATCCAAAATACACCCATCCAAAATATGGGTAGAGCTTGGGAATATCCCTAATGACTCTTCATACTATAGATAGCCATTTCACTTTCCATGATGTCATTTGTGTATGGAATTTAGATATGATTTACTTCTAAAACTCTTCAATATTACCACTACTAAATAGAGGCATACACAAGTAAGTACTAGGGAGGGAACCTATCCCCATCCCTATTTGGTGAGCATATAATCTAATGTGTCTCTCTTGTATATTGATTCCATATAATTTGATTTTATCTTTTTGATCTCTTGTTTAGAGGTAATATTATATGCAGTAAGTAGACCTTTACTCTATTGTCTCCTTTAGGATTGGGTTTATGGCTAAGAGGGTATCATATGCAAATTAGAAGTGTATAATGGAGTGACACCTACTATTTATATTGAATCATAGGATCTGTCCTTTTGATTAAATATGCTTCAAGCCTTGGCCCACAACTTCTGCAACAATGATGAATAAGTAGGGGGAGAGGGGGTCTCCCTACCTAAGGCCTCTTGAATTTTTAGAGAATCCTCTCACACTTCCATTAATTAGAACTGAGAAGGATGGGTATTTATATAAGGAGGCTAGCCATTATCTCCAATATTTATCAAAACTAAACTTTTCCACCACTCTATCTAAAAAATTCTAGTACACTCTATTGAAGGTCTTTTTCATATCCAACTTAATGAGTAGGCCTCATCTTTTTTTACTCTTGATAGAGTGGATTAATTTTATCTTCAACCATAGCCTAAACCATAGCTATTATTTTATCTTCAACAAGTATCATAAGTGTTGAAATAATCTTGGAGGAAATCCATTGTGGCTAGGCACCATAAAGCTCTTCATTTGGAACAAAGCTTCTTTCACTTCCTCTTCTTCCACTTCCTTTGTTAAGCAAGCATTTTGAGTTGGAGTGATCAGTTTTAGGATGAATTAAAGCATGTAATTTTGAGCATCGACCCTATTGATGTCCTCTTCGGATAGCAAGGACTCAAAGAAGGAGATGATGTGATCATCCACCTCTCTTGGAGTAGAGATTCCCCGAGCCTTAGGAGATTCTAGAGTTGAGATCTTGTTATGTGTCCTATGAGCCAAGGTGGTATGATGAAAGTATTTTATATTCTTATCGCCTTCTTTTGGCCATTGCATTCTAGATTTTTGTCACCATATTATTTCTTCTTTCATGTAAACTTAATTTAAGGTACCAACAAGTGTTTTTATTGTTCTAGAATAGGGTCATCCTAAGCATGCTATATATCCTCCTTAATTTGTCAAAGGTCACCTTCCAAATGATCTTTTTCTTCAATGATGTTGCCAAAATCTTCTCTATTTAAAATTTAAAATTTTCTCTTTAACCTTTGAAATTTGGTTGTGAACTTGAACATCTCTATTCCATAATTATGAGATTCCTCTTTCCATCATCCCTCAATCAATTCATGAAATTTTCCATGCTTGAGCCACATTCTCTCAAATCATAATTGGATTATTTTGGGTCTACTGTTAGCCTCAATAGAGATCTTGATGGGCAAGTGGTTAGACCCCCCATATTGCAAATTTTCAAGTGTATTAATGCTCCCTTACTAAGCCAATTCACAGAAGTGAGAAATATTTCCAGTTTTTTTAAGACACTTTAGTTCTTGGGTCTCTTGTTGCTCCAGGCGTAGATGCCCTTAGAACAGAAAGGTTCCATAAGATCCAAATCTTCAATAAAGGTGTTGAAATCCTTGGTGGCTTGATCAAGCATCCTATTCCTCCTATTTTTCGTCAATGTGCCTTATTGCATTGTTGTCACCCCTAATGATGAAGAGTAAACCTTTGGCATTAGTTGAAATGATAAGGTTATTGGGCCATATTTTCCTTTTAATCCTATCTACTTTATTAGATGACATTTTATATTCTTAAATGAAAAGAATATCAAGTGTTTTATTACTTAGCAGTTTTTTAACCATTTCGAATTTGAAGAAGGAATGAAAACCTTTATATTCTAGGAGATTATCTTTATAAAGATTACTTCTGCTTTCTTGTATCTAAAAAACCATCAATCTAAGTTTGGAAACCCTTCGTTATTCTTTCTAATGCTATTTTCTAAAACATTTCCTAATTGGATTTTCTTCCTCTTTTACGACCTTCAATATGTTTGTTGGTTGGCTGGCTCATCATCCAGCCTTTTCTTTCATTTTGTGTGTTGCAAGTTCCAAATTGTTCTTTTTGTCAATTTGCTAGGATCCATAGAATCTAATTTCTCTATCCAAAATCTAAGTATGACATAGGTACCACTTCACCTCAGCGCCATAAAACATCAGCTCGACGTTAAACGGCTAGTTGTTTGGAGTTTCTGGTTGGACTTGCCTGTTTGGAAGTACAAGGGAATGGAACTCTAATTATTTTAGCAGAACGAATCCAAGGATAGATAACCACTGGATGATGCCTCTCTAAACTTTAAAATACCCACTATTTTTTTAGCACACGCTTTCATATACAAACCACTTAGGGGCCGTCGAAGGGCCGTCTTCAAACTAGGCGGCCTAATTCATTCTTGCTATGTTAGAATGTCTGTTTGACTTCTCCAATTTGACGGTTTCTATTTAGGCTTCCTTGCGTTCCCTTATATTTCATGCTTTCTATCGATAAAATCAACTGATTTCTACAAATTATACTCTGGTTGTCTTGTACTCTGGTTCTTAGTTCTCCTGGTTCTAATTATATATTTTAACAGAGGATCAAAATATCCTTCCCAGATGACTCAGAGGTCCAGAATTAGAGGGTCAGAAGAGGAGGGAACGGCGGTTCATGACCCTGCAAAGAGATGGGGGATGTATTTTGAGTTTCGGGACATAGCAAAAGCAAGGCCTAATTTCAAATTAATTCTGGTGCTGGTCTTACTTTCTTATGCTGTGAGCTTTGCCTGCGTGAGCTTGATTAGCCCCATTGCCGAACTATGTAAGCCAAATTATATCCTTTTACCTCTCCATTTTGTCTTTATGACTGTTGTTGCTGATATGTTTCTCGTTACAGATGGAAGCATGGAAGAAACTGTTGACGTCAGTCTGCAGACTCATATCATCCTCCACAATCATCCATTGAGGATGCAGGGGCAAGGTTCCGAGTCCGAATCGAACCCACGATCTGATAATCTCGACTGTGCTTCACTCATCAACGGTAAAATCGGCCCCCTTTACAGCTTTTGGGATTTATGACGTTTAAGCAGGGAAATTAATTTCGATTGCTGTGTGTTCTGATAACAGATGTGGGAGGAAATAATACATCTTTATGGGATGGCAGAGGAATTTTATGCTGCGATCGTTCTCACTTTCGGACTGATGTTTGCTATCTGAGAGGGGACGTGCGCACCCATTCTCAACTGGCCTCCATTTTTCTCAGCGATAACACGACAGTCGTCTCCACAGAGGAAAAAATCAGGCCTTACACGCGCAAATGGGAGGAGAACACCATGAACACCATCGATGAACTCACCCTCAAAAGATTAAGGACTCCAGAAGACGATGAGCACCAAATTTCCTGCCAAGTCCAGCATTCGGTGCCGGTGATTGTTTTCTCGACGGGAGGATACACGGGCAACCTCTACCACGAGTTCAACGACGCGTTATTGCCTCTCTACATAACTTCCCAGCGTCTCCATGGAGAAGTGGTGTTCTTGATTCTGGAATACCATGAGTGGTGGATGACGAAATATCAAGAGATCGTGAACCAGCTCACCAAATACCCTGTCATCGACTTCAGCAGGGACAGGCGAGTCCACTGTTTTCCAGAGATGATAGTGGGCCTGAAAATCCACGAGGAATTAAGCATAAATCCAGAGCTGATGAAGGACGGCAAGAGCATAGTGGACTTCCGGGCACTCCTCAACAAGGCCTATACCCCTCGATTAAGGGCCGCAAATGCTTCAGAAGCCAGGCCTACACTGGCTATAATATCTAGGGGTAGGTCAAGGATGCTATTGAACCAGAAGGGGATTGTGAAATTGGCGGAGAAAATTGGGTTTCGAGTAGAAATACTGAATCCCAAAAGAACGACGGAGATGGTAGAGATGTTCAGAGCTTTAAACTCATGTGATGTTATGGTGGGAGTTCACGGGGCTGCCATGACACACTTTCTGTTCACGAGGCCTCGTTCTGTGTTTATACAGATCGTACCTTTGGGCACGGACTGGGCTGCCGCTACTTACTATGGAGAACCCGCCACCAAATTGGGGTTGAAATATATGGAGTACAAGATTGTTCCAGAAGAGAGCTCTCTGTTTGAGGAATACGAGAGGAACGATCCGGTGCTTACAGACCCGGAGTCCGTTAACAGAAAGGGGTGGGAGGAGACAAAAAGAGTGTATCTTGACGGCCAGAACGTCAGGCCTTCGTTGAAACGGCTGAAGAAGACTCTCCGCCATGCCTATGCATATGTTCGTACCAATGGGAATTTCACGTCACTTAACGGATAGACCGTATTCCAGATTGTGTAATAGAGAGCAGTGACCGTGGGGCATCGAGTGGCTGTTTTTGAGTGAAGAAATCTGAGATGGAAGGACTGCATATTTTTAATAATGCAGGGATATGAATGCAGGTGGATTGTATTATATCATAAAATTATTTAATTATTAATTTATTTGTTAAAAGTTAGAGTGAATCTCCTTAGAGAGGCATATCTATAATTTTTTTTTTAATAATGTGAAGAACGACTATAAACTTCTGAAGCATAGTAAAAAGATCAAGGAAATGAAACACTAGTAACGTTGACATATTTGAAATTTAATCATATAACTTACTAAAAAAAATTAAAATTAAAAAAAACTATTGAGGATCTTTAACTTCTGAAGCATTAAAGAAGAGTTTAGTTAAGAAAAGGTTCATAATCATTTTTTGTCCAACTAGATGACTTAGCTATACAGAGGAAGGTTGCATAGGATATAAAGGAAAATTTGGGTTTATGCATTTCGCTTCTCATCATTTGTCTGGTTTGTAGACATGGAGTGTAGGACGGACTTAGTTGGAAACTATTTCATAGAGGACTCGGTTGAAATGAAAACAATGAAGTTCATATAATATTCCTGGAAGTGTATTGTTGGTTAGCTTAGGAATGAAATTTAGTGAGGATTTGATTCTAAAAGTTTAGTCTCGAGATGAAAGAGATATAAGTATGAAAAGTATTTGTAAGAGGTTTTTCTATAGTTGCAATGGTATTAGATAATGTGTGATGTTAAAGGGTCAAGTTGACATGTATAAAGGGATAGGAATGGTAGTAATAAATTTTAATAAACATAAAAGTGTTATGATTGGAACAAAATTTATGGTCGATAAGGAGAATTTAACCAGGTGTTTAATATTAAATATTAAATGAGAAATAAATTTACGATATTTTTAGGGATGTATAAGAAGGTATGAAAGAGTCCCTTTAGATATATCAAAAAGGGTTTTGTATATTATTACATTCAACGTCGTATGCATAAGGATAGTGGTGGGGGCTCTTAACAAGCATCTTAAACAAAAATGGTACTATATTGTGTGGTAATAAGGTAGTATAGAGGTTAGAATGGAGTTGGAGATTATGTTAAAATGGGTTATGAGGTAAATATTGTTTATCTAGAGGTTATTATTAATAAATTTGTTGGTTTTTAAGTTTTATTATTTCAAAATGTTTTAATATAAATAATTTATAATATTTTAGGTCAAAATATCAATAATCAAGAGTAGAATTATATATATGAGCAATCAAATAATATATATCGAGGATAATATAATAATGAAATAACATTTACTTAAATATTAAATATGAACGTAAACGGTCAAAATCATTCATGTATATGTTTGAAGAATACTTACAATAAAATTCTTGTGTCAAAATATGTAAACTTGAAATTTGCTCTCTTTTCAGATTCATTTCATGGAGCTTTATCTCTATAATATAGCTATAGATAACTCTTCAAATTATTGACTATAACTTTCTATATGATCTTTGGCTTCTTATCTTACCACTTGTATACAAAACTTTTAGTCTTCTAGCATACCTACTTACATGACATGTGCATATCTTGAACATCCTAATCTATCAAATAATGTAATATTCTCTAGCACTCCCATGTATGACATTATTTGATATAAGTTGTTCTTGATGTACATAGATGATTCTAGAATATCTAAAAAAAATTTTGAGCAAATGCTTTTGTAAAAATATTTGCAATTTGAACCTCAGTAGAAACATGTCTTAATTAAATATGATGATTTTGAACATGATCCCTGATAAAATGACATTGAGCTTCAATGTATTTTGTTATGTCATGAATCATTGGATTTTTTATTAATTTTAGTACACCTTGATTATCACAATTTATTATTGTAGGAGTTCTTATGATTCCCATATCTAGCAATATGTACTGTAACCAAAGTACTTCACAAAATGCATCTTTTGTTGCACGATATTTTGCTTCTATAGATGAAAGTGCTACTGCATGTTGTTTTGCACTATACCAAGAAATAGGTCTAAAACCAAAATAGAAAATATAGCCTGATGTAGATTTTCTATCATCCATAGATCCAGCATAATCAAAATCTAAACATATCTATAGATAAAACTTATCATTATCTTTTTTATATGTTAGTACATATTATGTAGTCTTGCTAATACATTGTAGTATTTTTTTTGTGGTTTTCCAATGACTTTCTCTAGGTTCTTACATAAATATTGAAAGATAATTTACAACAAAACTAAATCTGGTCTGGTATTTGTTAAATGCAGATGTAACGACCCAAAAATCAAGAAACAAGAAAACTCACAAGATAGAAAAAAAAAATTGACTAAGGAGAAGGATTTATAATTCCTTAACCAACCTTAGATTAAATTAATGTTTAAAAATCCCTAAGTTTCTTAAGAACTGTACCACACAAGATTTCCTTCACGCAAGTCCCTTTTACGTAGGCATATCTAATGTCATGCACATAAGTCCATCAATCTCGTCATTCCTGATGAGCTAAAATTACCACCCTCATCCTTAGATGGTGTACATGCATCTCCATATTCCACACAAACCATTATGTTTGGGTATGCTACGTGCACTGCGAATTAAGCTATTAATATTTTTCTTTGACAAGCTATCTTAACTCTGGTATGATCTTCTAAACCTAGTTACCAATCTCCCTAAGGAGGTCTCAAGCCCTTAGGTTAACCTCTAAGTTCACCCTAGAACTTACTATTGAATTATATGAAAGTTAATCAAACAAGAATATAAAGAATGGGTCTAGATACTAAATATCCAAAACATGAATCATTAAACAAGCAAAAGATAATTGAATCAACAAGCAATGAGTAAAGGATAATATGTGATAGAAAGATATAAATACAATCACATTCAATAATGAAATACAAGATACATCAGTCACATTGTTCATTTATTACATAAGTATGTATGGTAAACCCCATACCTTCAAACAATACTTTACATCAATTCAATCCAGGAAATCTCCCCACAAATATAATCTATTGCATAATTAAGCAAGATGTAAGGTAGAGAGGAAACTTGTGCATTGGTCCATATTATGACTTTGGTCCTCCCACTCTTTCTTCGATCAAGTGAGGATAGTAGGGAATCAGGACACTTATGGATCAGGATAGACATGCTTCTAAATGCATTTGTTTACTTTATTATCAAATTGTAAATATACAAATAACCCAACCAATTCAACTTCCCAATGCATAGTTGATATCATAGAAACTACTCTTTATATTTCCCCTCTCATCTACTCACGAGAGTTATTCAATTATGTATCAAGCCATATGCTCTACTTACAATAAATGATATAACCCTTACTTAATTAAAATCTCATACCTTCAATTGCCAAATAATCTAGGTTCACAATTATCTACTAAATTAAATCCAACTACTTTAATCCATAAATAACTCTTTTTATTCATTTCATGAATCAAAGACCCATACCCTTAATTCACAAAATAAACCACATTTCATATTTATTTAATCCATTAAAGCCAACTACTTTAATCATAAATAAACCTTTTTTTCATTCATGAATTAAAGACCCATACCCTTAATTTACAAAACAAACCACATTTCATATTTATTTAATCCATTAAAACCAACTACTTTAATCATAAATAAACTTTTTTCTTCATTTCATGAATTAAAGACCCATACCTTTAATTCACAAAATAAATCATATTTCATATTTATTTAATCCATTAAAGCCAACTAATTTAATCATAAATAAACCTTTTTCTTCATTTCATGAATTAAAGACCCATATCCTTAATTCACAAAACAACCCATATTTCATATTTATTTAATCCATTAAAGCCAACTACTTTAATCATAAATAAACCTTTTTCTTCATTTCATGAACTAAAGACCCATACCCTTAATTCACAAAAAAAATCACATTTCATATATATTTAATCCATTAAAGCCAACTACTTGAATCATAAATATTTTTTTTTCTTCATTTCATGAATTGAAGACCTATACCTAATTCACAAAATAAACCGCATTTCAGTAACTAAAATCTCGTAGTTTCTACCTAATGAAAACATTCAAGGTTCTTTTTCCACCATCTAAAATTTACCTATTTTAAATCATAAAATATATGAAGTACCCCCTTTCCATTGATCTAGAATACTATTTTAATAATGAGATTTATATAAAGAGAACTCCTTTCTTTTCTCCATTAATTTAAATTAGAAATTGATTCATGAAACTTAAAAATAAAAACCCTTTTCCTTTATTAAACCAAATTTCAACATTCAAATAATGAAGCTAAACAAAGGCTTCTTACCCAGGTACCCTACGGTTTCCATACAACCCTATTCGCTGCTAAATTTGGCAAGCAAGGGATAAAACACACTAGGTGTCAAATTTAGAAGCGGTGAAAGTGCGCTTGAGATAATACACACTCCCAACTAACCTACCACAGAGGCAATCATCTATGGTAGGGAAACATAACGACGTGAGTCGTTGACCCATATTGGAGGTTTAACAAATTACTGCTACAACGAAGACTTTACACAATATTCACATCATCACTTAACTCAGCAAAAAATAAAGCTTAACATAGCTAACACGCGAGGCTTAACACAACCAACACACGAAGCTTAACACAACCAACAACAAAGGCTTCACATAGCCAACACAACAAAGGTTTACTATAGCCAATAGCAAAGGCTTTACATAGCCAACACAATGATAGTTTACTATAGCCAACAACACAATTAATATAGCCAACATAGTGAAGGCTTTACATAGCACATCAACGAAGGCTTAAACATAACCAACATGCTAGGCTTAATACAACCAACACGTGAGGCTTCACACAACCAACACACGAGGCTTAACACAACCATCACACATGGATTAACACAACCATCACGCAAGGCTTAACATAGCCAACATGTGAGGCTTCACATTGCCAACATGTGAGGCTTAACACAACCATCACGCACGGCTTAACATAGCCATCACACGAGGCTTTACACAGCTAACACACGAGGCTTAACACAACCATCACATGCGGCTTAATAGAATACATTATCAACTAAAACCAGTGATAGAACCTTAAATACTTATTTAAAAGAGTTCCACGAGTCCAACCTGGTTGTTTATACCACATCTAGCTTCCTTGATTGTGTTGGTGAACATCTGTTTCCCCCTCTACGCACGATGCCTCCTTCTCGCTTTGTTGGTGCCTTCCATCCGACGCTTCTCCCCAGTGCTCTTGCTTCCTCCCCCTCTCCTCTACCAACTGACACATAATCTCTCCCTTGGCTTCCGTCCACCGCCTTCCCACCATAACTTCACATCCACTCGTTAGGTGGTAGAGGGGACGTTTTCTTTATTTCCGCCTTCCCAAGGTGCTGCCAGAATTGAATCCATACTCCATGTTGATGAAGCCATCTCTTCGTGTTAATGAGGCCATCCCTTCGCGTTAATGAGGTCATCCCTTCATGCCAGTGGGAAGCTTACCGTCGTTGGCTGATCCAATTTAGGAGGTAGGTTCTATAATCTTCTTCTCTTTTTTTTTTAAAACCAATCAATAGATCATTATATTATTAAACAAATATGCATACAATTAAGACAACAATATTTTTTCTTAATGCGTTAGACGAATTCATTTTGCTACAAATGGAGCAACCATTGTTAACACCAAAATTCTTTTATTTGTTTAATATGAAGCTATTATTTTTAAATGGTTTAACTTTTGTTTTAATTAGAATTCCTTCATCATTCTAAAATAATTCAACCATTTCTTTAAAAAGGAATATATTTATCATTAAATCAATAATTTATTTAAAATAAAATCTATTTATCATTTAAAAATAAATCAACCATTTATTTAAAATGAAATCTATTTATCATTTAAAAATAAATCAATCATTTATTTAAAATGAAAATTTATTTATTATTTAAAAATTAATCAACCATTTATTTAAAATGAAATATATTTATCATTTTATTTACCAAAGAACATGAGAAGCTATGGAGACAACCAATTTGTTTATAGTTCTCAAATTATTGAGGCAATAGTGTTGAAGTAAAATATAATCAAGCATGTGCAACAGACAAAGAGGGGAATCTTTTCGTCAATTTAGTCACATGTCTCAGCCTTTATAACTTATTATAGCTACTAGGACATCAGTCTGAGGCTCAAGGTGGCTATATATTGATGATTATCCCTAACCGAATGCATGCCTATATGAAGGTATCTATCCATGTCACTTCTGAGTTTGCCTTATCATCACTTCCCCAACCTCAAGTACCCTTGCCTTCGGTGGATGACTGAACTTCTTTCACTTACACACGTACTTGATCCTACACATTGGAAATTTTTTACCAATATCATACTCTTCAATATCTACTAAAATCACTACTTTGCTTAATTGCACAAAATCAAGTATTAATGCACCATTAGATTAATACATTATTTTCCATGTGAAAAGGTCCATCTGGGAGGGTCATGATAGTAGAAGACTTCTAATTAATTGATGATAGATAGTGGCTAAGACTAGAGGTGTCTCTTCATATCTATACAACTGCAATCCTTGCTCCATAGGAGTATCTTTGGGTTTACAATTTTTCATTATGTATTTTCAAGTAATAATTTTGTATACTTTGTCTATGTTAGTGTGATATTGTTTTTATTTTCAGAAATTTTCAAACCAAGACAATAATGAAGGAGGTCCATATCTATCATTTCAAAATCCTTTTCTAGATCCCATTTAACGTAGTCTACATGATTTTAGAGCTTTGTATGATTACTATACCATCAACATATACTATAAGTATTATTATGTCATGTCCAATATATTTTTATATAGATTTGGATTTGATAAACTTATTTTAAAATTATATTGTAATAAATGATTATTAATATTTATATACCATGCTCTTGGTGCTTGCTTTAGACCATATAAGGATTTATTTAGCTTGCAAACCTTTTGTTCCTATCCTTTGATCACAAATCCTTTTGGTTGTGACATATATACCTCTTCTTCAAGATCACCATTAATAAATGCACTTTTTACATCTATTTGATGAAGTTTCCATCCAATATGTGATGCTAAAGCACAAATTGTTTGAATAGTAGTTATTCTTGTTGTTAGTGAAAAATTTTCTTCATAATTAATTTCTTTTGTTTCAGCATATTCTTTTGTAACTAATCAAGCTTTGTATTTATCAAGTGAACCATCTGCTTTTTATTTGATGTTGTTGATCCAGTTGCATACTACTATCTTTCCTTGAGGTAAATAAACTAGATTCCATGTTTTATTTTTCATTAATGTTGCATATTTTAATTCCATGGCTACCTTCCATTCTGGATGACTTAAAGAACTTACAGTAGTTGTAGATTCTACTATATAACTTATCAATCCCTTATTTATTCTTGTTGAGTTACGAGTTTGTGGTCTTGTAGTAGTAAGATTTGGCATTTGCTCTAGTTTTGAGTCCTTAAGTGTATCTATGAGCCACATTTATTCTTTCTTTTGAAGTGTTGTAGTAGTTCTCAAATTATCAATTTCTTCATCATATATATCTGATTCTGATTCTTCACTTTATGAGTCTTCTAAAAAACTTAGAATTATCCTTGAATCAATATTTTATTCTTTAATAACATTTTTTTTCCTTTGTAAAATACTACATCTCTGCTTATGTAAGTTTTCTTTGTTGTTGGATCAATTATTCTATAACTTGTTGAATCATCATCATAACTAAGAAATATTCCACACATAGATTTATCCTCTAGTTTAGTTCTCCTTTGCTTTGGGATATGTATGTATGCCTTACATCCAAATATTCTCAATTTTTCGGTTTTTTTCCTAACCATATTTCTTCAAGAGAAATATCTTTTAGTATCCTTGTACATGATCTATTTTGTAAGTATGCAACTATTTGAATTACTTCTACCAAATATTTATGATCAAGACATGCTTCTTTTAGCATGCATCGAACCATTTTCATAATATATCTATTTCTTCTTTCTATAATACCATTTTTTTGTGATGAATATGTTGTGGTAAGTTATTTTTTTTATTCCATTGGTTTCTAAAAATGAGTTAAATATTTTTGATAAAAATTCACCTCCTCTATATCAATGAAGATTCTTGATTTATTTTTGTTTCTTTTCCACTAGTAGTTTGAATTATTTAAAGCAACTAAATGCTTCATATTTGAATTTCATAAAATACACCCACATTTTTCTGGAATAATAATCAACAAATAGTTGAAAATGTCTATCCTCCAAGACTAGTAATGGTCATCATACCATATAAATATGTATATATTAATTCCAATGGTTTTTGAGTTCTATGTTGACTGAGTTCAAAAGGTATTCTATGTTGGTTCTCTGCTAGATATTTTGGACAGACTATAGATTCCCATGAAATTTTAGGTACACCTTTAACCATTTATGTTTACTCATCTCATTTAATAAAGATACACTTATATGTCCTAGCCTTTATGCCAAATAAATCCCTACTGATAGAGCCATATTTGACAATGCATCTAGAGTAAATAGACTATTTTTATAAGAACCATAAGCTATATCTCTTCCTTGTTTGGTAATAAAATATTTTTTTTAATAGTTTTGAATTCAACTGCTAGATTTTGATCCATTAGTTGATATATTGAAAGAATATTAGCAATTAATCTAGGTACATATAATTATTCCTTATTCATTTTTCAAATCAATTTAAACATCTCCTACTTCTTTGACCTCATAATTCATACTATCTACTATGACAACTGGTTTTTCATATTTCTCCTTAAAAGTATTAAACCATTGTTTATTTCTTATCATATGCGTACATGCTCTAGAATAAATATACCAATAATCCATGGTAAGTTCTTTTGAAGTTGAAATCCTTTTATATTCCTATTAAATTTGTAAAATTTCAAATATTTTTAAATTTCTCAAATCTTCATAAACTTCAAATAACTTCAAACTATATTTCTTCAAATTTTAAAAATCTTCAAAAATCTAAAAAATTCAAATCTTAAATCCTTTTAACTCCTCAAATATTAAAAACTAAATCTTCAAACTAAAAACACTCAAATATTAAATTTTCTAATCTTCAAAGGTTAAAATAACTTATAAAAAATTAAATCCTAATAGTAATTCTTATCGCTCCATAGCTAAAATATAAATTTAATTTTTCAAAAAATAAATTTTGAAAACTTAACCAAGGTGCATAAATTAATTTCAATAAACATTAAAGTGGAAAACCTTATAACTCCACCTAGTATATTCAAAGCAAATCAAATTTGTTTTCCTCCAAAAATTTAATTATGCACCAAATATGAAAATGCAATGTATGAACATTATGTGTGATGGCAAGCTAATTTATCTCCTCTTTTAATGTTGTGACATGTCAAGCGTTGGTTAGCGTGCCACATTAACACCTTATTCCTCCAACGCTCATCTTTCCTAATGCTTGGAATTTTTATTTGCTTTACTATGAAGAAACCTTTCACATCCTCTTTTTTCTACTCTCAAGTGTCTACCTGTTGATGATGCTAGCATGTCCAAATGTTGCTTTTGTGGTTGTCTCTAGTGGTAATGGTAGTGCACTCGAGTTTTGCTCTGGTACTTATCTCTGGTGGCAATATTCTAGACAACATTCTACTTGATTCTATATCAAATTCTCACTACATGTGGTGCTCTACTTAGTGCACTAATTCCTATCTAGTTCACTCGATAAATAATGCTTAGAAGTGTGCTTGAATCTCTTCAATTTCTATAAATACTAGTGCTTCTATTAGCATTAATTTATTTTGATTTCCTTTGAATCATAGCGCTTTGTTAGCACTCATTACTCTCTAATCTCCCTTGAATATTAGCAGTCTGTTAGCACTCGCTACTTTCTAATTTACCTTGAAGGCTAGCATCTTGTTAGATCTAAAGTCTTTTTGTTCAACCTTGAAGGCTAGCACCCTATTAGAACTTGAGATTTTTTGTTTTGCCTTGAAGGCTATCATTCTATTAACACTTGAGACATTTTAATTATAATATTTTAGATGACCATTGTATAATAGTTCTTATAGCTCTACACGATTACGATTAGGCAATTGTGCTCTTATATTGTTATCTTCTTTGTCACATAACCTCTTATGTAGCCTCTATATTAATTTTCTCAATATAATGGCTTCTATATGATGGCCTTTGTATGGCAACACACTTGATGGTGCTTTGTATATTCTAGCTTCACTATTCTATTGTTAGCTTTAACATTGAAATATCTCCTTGAAGAACATTGCTTCAAAAATTGATCCATGACCAAGACTGAAATGATATGAAGATATTTTTAGTCATCTTGGTTCTCCAATATTTTCTTATCTTAAGAAGCTTATAATACTTCCTTCTTCTCTATAATTTACTTATTATTTGATCTATAGAAGCTTATATTAATTCTCTTCTTTGGAAGCTTTGATACTCCTCTATATCTTGAAAGCTTAGATCCTTCTCTATCTCCTGAAGCTTAGATGCTTCTCTATCTCTGAAATCTATGATGCTTCTCATTCTTTAGAATCTATATCCAATATCTGAAATCTATCTCCAATGTCTTAGGTCGAACCTAAGAACAAAATGATTCTCCTCTTTTCTAGAGAATCCAAAATCAATATTAGGATGACTATGAATGTCCCTACAATATCTACTCAATCAGACCTTTATAAAATAGATTCCAAGTATTCACTGCTTTCAAAGTGGACAGACTCCAATATAATGGTGGCTAATAAAATATAACTCTATAAAAAATGGATAGATTTAAGTGGTAACTTTGATACCACTATTGGATTTTAAGCCTTACTATCTCAAAATATCATAGGTCCCAATATAAATAAGCCACAATATTATAGGTAAAAATATCAATAATCAAGAGTAGATTACATATATGAGCAATCAAATATATATCATGGCCGATATAGTAATGAAATAACATTCACTTATAATATCAAATAGGAATGTAAATGGTCAAAATCATTCATATACATGCATGAATGATACTTACAATAATATTCACGTGTCAAATATACAAGCTTGAGATTTGATCTTTTTTTTAGATGCATTTCATGGAGCTTTGTCTTCATAATATAGCTATAAAAGATGACTCTCCAAATTATTGACTATTGCTTTCCATATGATATTTGGCTTCTTATCTTACCACTTGTATATAAGACTCTTAGCCTTCTAATTAATGGCATACCTACTTACATGACACATGTGCATATCTTGCACATAGACACTAACATAATATAAATTATCCTAATATATCAAATATTAGGAGTTCAATTATAATATAGTTGTATTATAAGTAGTAAATTTTAAATATAAAATTTTTATTAGGAGCTCAAATTTTTAATTACTTGACTTCACATTATTTAATAATAAAAATAAAAGTGATTTTTTTTTTATTTAATGGGATTGACATAATCCCAGTTGTATTACATCATGGTCATATAGTGATATTATAATAACTTCACAATTATACATCATGGTCATATAGTGATATTTTTCTTTTTGGATAGGAGATTTGGTTACAACCATACTATTTTTAGTAGCAGGCAAGTGCAGGGTACAAACCACAGGGGTTGCATCCACTAAAAATATTCCACCTCATTGTTTTATAGCCCAACATAAAATGGACCACCGGGTGCTCGGGATTCATACCGTCATCATCAATCTAACGCACACTCAAAGGATTCAAATCAGACTACTACCTTTGCAACAGGCTTCCCCCAAGGTTTGAACTTGGGTCTCTTCTTGGTAAGTACCTAGCCAAACTAGCACTTACCATCCACCTAGTCCTTAGGGGTGGTCATATAGTGATATTATAATAATTTCACAATTATAAAATTGTGTATGTATCTTTTTGGTAAGATTCAAACTCATCCCTTAAAATTGAAAAATTTGAACTGATTGAACTAATACTATTTAATAAAAAATATTTTATATAGTCCCAAGGGACAATGTTGTTGCTCTTCTTCTTCAGAAGGTCTTGGCCTTAGGAGGGGTCATGGTTGATATGATAATGCTCGTCCCTAAATGTGGTTGTAGGGGTTTCTCACACTAACCAAATAAAAAAAATTATATATAAAATAATATTTAATTTTTCTTTTAAACAAAATATAATATAATTTAAAATCAATAGATATTATGTTATTTTTTTAGATTCTTAGGAAAATCGGTAACGCCATGAATGAGCTGACTCTATAAACCTTAAGCCTACTGGGTAAAGCACAGTCAACGAGACCCCAACCCTTCATGGCATCAAACTAGGGTAGCCAACTGACAAACACTCAGTAGCTACCATCCAATCTATCCCCTTCTGAGTATGCAGTGGTTGGAACCTTAGACCTCCCCAAAGAGAGACCAAAGCCTTAACCATATATTATGTTATAACACTAAATAAAATTAAAAAAAATATATTTGAATGGTTAAGATTGTGTTTTATATATTTTTAATCATATATACCTACCTTCTACTTTCTATCTAAACTAGGAAAAGGGAGGGGTCTTTGGCTAACAACTTTAGAAACTTTCCTTAAACATAATCTAATTATGAACTTGGGATGTATAAATGTTTATTTGTTGGAACTAATTTCAATATTTTAATTGAAATGTTCTTGTCCCAATATTTTAAATTGGAGTAATATTTCTATAGCACATATTTTTTTTTTAAGTATAAATTTATATATATTTAATTTTTTTTGGTTGATTTAAAATATTTTTAATTTATATTGAAAAATGCAGAACGTAAGACTTTGTTATATACTATAAGTTTCAAATAAAGCAAATTATATATGTTAATGTGTTTTACTTACCATTGTTACATGATTTACATGTTAAATTAAGTCACATTATTTTGAATCAACTCAAGTCATTTTTTTGCTTGATCTCATCTCCAAAGATAATATGTTCTACTTGAAATCTATTGTCAAGGGCTCTAGTCAACCAACTTGTTTTCCAAATATTTTACATGATGAAATTCAACTAGTAGAAGTCTCCCAAGTACCTCCCACACTTCCTCAATTTTGATGGCTAGCACCTAGTCTTGAATTTTCCTTTTCTTTAGAGCATTAAGGATAATTTGTGAGTCTCCTTCCACACAAAGTGTCTAGGAAGACATATGAAGAGAGCCTAAGATACCCCTCACAATAGCTTCTGCTTTAGAAAGGTTGTCGGTGTTTAGGCCATTGTAGCTAGATCCAAGGGTAATGGAAGAGCCATGATCGTTCCGCAAGATCCAACCATAAGTTGTTAGGCTAGGGTTATCCTTGTTGGCACTATCAAAATGGAGGTTCCAATATACTTGAATAGACTTGGTCCAAGAGAGATCCATAGTTTTCTCATCAACCTATTTGTTTCCTTTGTAGCCTAAATGATATTTTTCCACAATAATTTTAATGGTCTCCCAACAATTTTTAATTTGCATCTCCTACATTGATTTTTGAATGCAAGGATAGTACACTTCACATAGTTTTACAAGATGAGCCTCAAACTTGCTCTAGACTTTCTCTTCATTAGATATATTTTTTCTAAAAATCCTTGTATTCTTTTCCAGACATATGCACCACGCAAGCAAGTATGGGATCATATTCTATACAAATAAGAGAGCTTTACCCTTAAAGGATTTTTTTATTTGGCCAAAAATGACTCAAAAGATGTTGGTATAGCCAAGGAGATTTTGAATTTCTCCATTAATTTCCCCCACATGTTATAGGCAAAGAGGCAATGGAGGAGAAAATGACCAATTTTGCTTGCATAATCATAAAACACATTTAAGTATTTTAGGCCAACCCCTTTTCTTATTTGTTTACCAGATATAATTTTATCATGTATAGCTAGCTAGAGTAAAAAGATAGCTTTTATCCTGACTTTAAAATACCAAACCCTTTTCCATACTACTAAAGGAATACTATTAAGTTTTACCTCTATGAAGGTAGAGTAAGCCAATTCGACAATGTAGTCCCCAAAGATGTGAGATTCCATCTTAATTTGTCATCACCTCTAGAATTCATTACTCTATGATTGAGCAAGAGGGATTCAAGAGCTATCCTTTCTTAACTAAATTCAAGTGGGATAGTTGCAAGGCTCTTCCACCTTTTAATAGCTCTTCCATTTTCTTCTTCTCAATTCTAATATTTCTCTACATATTCTCCCCAAGTCCTATAGAGAAATATTTTAATGTTTTTCAAGTTTTCCATAAAGTCAAGAGGTTGGTTTTCTAGCCAAGCATATTTCCAATAGTTAACCTTTGAGCCTATTCTAACATCCTATTTGAGAAAGTTTGGCATTAATTTTCTAACCTTCCAAATACTATTCCAGATGAGTGATCCCTCGAGATTTCTTTAGCAACGAATATTCTTTCATATTCATCCTCATTTAAATATTTTGCTCTAAAGACCTTGCTCCAAATGAAGTCATGATCTACATAGATTCTCCAAATTAATTTTCCTAGCATTGTCTCATTAACTATTCAAAGGTTTCTAATTCCCAAGCCTCCTGACTCATTATTGTTACAAATTTTATCCTAGACTACCAAATTAATTTTCTTATCTTTAGTATTGCCTCTCTATAGGAATTTTCTCATGATATTATCCATTCTTTTGAAGATATCA
This sequence comes from Wollemia nobilis, assembly GCA_028583015.1. Classification (NCBI taxonomy): domain Eukaryota; kingdom Viridiplantae; phylum Streptophyta; class Pinopsida; order Araucariales; family Araucariaceae; genus Wollemia; species Wollemia nobilis. The sequence goes on along the minus strand of JAQPPZ010017206.1, from coordinate 2,352,512 downwards.
CTAGGGATTCAAAATGCACCCATACAGAATATGGGTAGAGCTTGGAAATATTCCTAACGAATCTTCCTACTATAGATAACCATTTTACTTTCCATGATACCATTTTCTTATAGAATTTAGAGATGATTTGCTCCCAAAACTCTCCAATGTTGCCACCACTAAATAGAGGCATACACAGGTAAGTACTAGGGAGGAAACTGATCTCCATCCCTATTTGGAGAGCATATAATCTAATGTGTCTCTCTTCTAGATTGATTCCATACAATTTATATTTTAGCTTATTGATCTCTTGTTCAGAGGTAATATCATATGTAGTAAGTAGACCTTTGACTCTATTATCTCATTTAGAGTTGGTGTATGGCTAGGAGGGTATCATCTATAAATTGGAAGTATGTAACAAAGTGACATCTACTATTTATCTTGAGTCCTAGGATCTATCATTTTGACTAAATATGCTTCAAGTCCTTACCCACAACTTCTACAACAATAATGAATAGCTAGGGGGAGATGGGGTTTCTCTACTTAAGGCCTATTGAAGTTTTAAAGAATCCTCTCATGCTTCCATTGATGATAACTGATAAGGATGGGTCTTTATATAAGGAGGTTAGCCATTATCTCCAATATTTATCAAAACTAAATTTTTCCATAAATCTATCTAAAAAATTCTAGTATACTCTATTTAAGGTCTTTTTCATACCCAAATTAATGAGTAGACCTTGTTTTTTGTTACTCTTGAGAGAGTCGATTAATTCATGGATAATATAGACTCCATCTAGTAGGTGCTTTTAACAAAAGATTTTTGCTCATTAGAAATTATGTCCAAGATAATCAATTTGAGCCTATTTGTGGTGACCTTGGAAATAATTTTGTAAATTGCATTACATAAAGAGATAGGTTTGAAGGTGTCCACTCTTTTGGTCTTATCCATATTGGGAATGAGTGCAAGAAAGACATGATTTAGCTTATCCATCATCCATTTACTAGAGAAGATTTCCTAAACCATAGCTACTATTTTATCCTTTAGCTAGTACTAGAAGTGTTTAAAGAAGCCTAGGGGAAATCTATTGTGGCCAAACACCATAAACCTCTTCATTTAGAATTGGGCTTCTTTCACTTCATCTTGTTCCACTTTATTTGTAAAGCAAGCATTTTAAGTTGGAGTGGTAAGTTTTAGGATGAATTAAAGCATGCTATTTTGATCATTGACCCTATTGATGTCCTCTTTGGATATCAACGACTCAATTAAGGAGATGATGTGATCATCCATATCTCTTGGAGTAGAGATTACTTGAGCCTTAGGAGATTCTAGAGTTGAGATCCTGGTATGTGCCCTATGACCCAAGGTGGTATGATGAAAGTATTTTGTATTTTTATCGCCTTCTTTTTGCCATTTCACTCTCAATTTTTGTCACCATATATTTATTCTTTTAGGTAAACTTCATTTATGGTACCAACAAGCACTTTTCTTGTTCTAAAATAGGACCATCCTAAGAATACTATAGATCCTCCTTAATTTGTCAAAGGTCATCTTCCAAATGATTTTTTTCTTCAATGATGTCGCCAAAATATTCTCTATTTAATTTTTTTAGTTTTCTCTTTAACTTTTGAAGTTTGGTTGTGAACTTGAACATCTCTATTCCATAAATATGGGATTCCTCTTTCCATCATCCCTCAATCAATTCATCAAATTTTCCATGCTTGAGCCACATTCTCTAAAAGCATAATGGGATTATTTTCGGTCTACTGTTAGCCTCAATGGAGATCTTGATGGACAAGTGGTCAAACCCCCCATATTGTAGAACTTCAATTGTATTAATGTTGTCTTACCAAACCAATTCATAGAAGTGAGAAATTTGTCCAATTTGTTTAAGACACTTTTGTTCTTGGGTCTCTTGTTGCTCCAGGTTTATATGCCCTTAAAATATAAGGGCTCCATAATATCCAGATATTGAATAAATATGTTGAAATCCTTGGTAGCTTGATCAAATATCCTACTCCTATTTTTCTTCAAGGTGTCTTATTGCATTAGTGTCACCCCTCATGATGAAAAGTGAGTCTCCCTATTGTGATAACCAATCAACAATGTTTTACCAATAATCTCTCTTTTAGTTAGGAGTGTTTGGGCCATAAAAATTAATGAGATCGATCTATCAACTAATGTCTATCCATTTTGCATTGATGACAATCTAGTTATCTTATTTTAGTCAATGAAACTCTCTATTTTTAAACTATCCCATAAGATGAGTAGCCCCTAGGAAACCTTTGGCATTAGTTGAAATAACAAGGTTATTGGGCCAGATTTTCCTTTTAATGCTATCTACTTTATTAGATGACATTTTAGACTCTTGAATGAAAAGAATACCAAGCTTTTTATTACTTAGCAGTTTCTTAACCATTTTAGATTTGTATAAGGAATGGATACCCCTTATATTTTAGGAGATGATCTTCATGGAGATTACTTCTGCTTTATTATCTCCTTAGTTATCAAATTCATCGAAAATTTTATATGAAATTTGAAAATCGTCGAATTTAAAATCCTATTGCATAAATTCGATGAACAAATCCTAAATTCGACCAAAAAAAATTTTGGTAAAAAAGAAACATCAAAAACCCTAAAATCAATTCTTAGTTGTTGAAAAAAATACAAAGGAAAGTTGAAATGCTATATACACAACAGTTGTGAACAAACCCTCTCCTGCAACATGCAATTTGGAAGCTTGAAATTTTTTGCAGATACTATTGGAAGCAACCATTTTCAATCTATTCTCAACCTCATGGGGATGTTGTTTTCTTTATTTCTTTATCATCATTTGAGAGAATGGATAGCTCTGAAAGTTGCAATTGATAAACAAATCTCTCATTTGAAGGCTTCATTATTTATGCACCTGCTATTTGAAATGCTCCTTATCTCAAATAATCTACGAGTTCTTCAAAATAAAAGAAAAAAAAAATATTGCTATTTAACCCTAAAAAAAAAAAACATTTCTCTTTAACCCTAAAATAAAAGAAAAAACATTGCTCTTTAACCCTAAAATAAATAAATAAAAACATTGATCTTTAACCGTAGCTTCTAAGGAAACCTAAAATTAAACTTTTCTAATTTTTAAACTTGAATAATATTAAGTGCTTTCTTTTAATTTTTTATGACATTTTATGATCTACAAACTCATATGATCCTCCATAATCATCTATTGAAGATGCAAGGGTAAGGTTTCGAGTCTGAATCAAACCCACGATTTGACAATCTCGATTGTGCTTCACTCATCAATGGTAAAATTAGCCCCCCTTGTAGCTTTTGGGATTTACAAAGTTTAAGTAGAGAATCAATTTTTATTGTTGTGTGTTCTGATAACAGGTGTGAGAGGAAATAATACATCTTTATGGGATGGCAGAGGAATTTTATGTTGCAATCGTTCTCACTTTTGAACTGGTGTTTGCTATCTGAGAGAGGACATGCACAACCATTCTCAACTGGCTTCCATTTTTCTTAGTGATAACATGATATTTGTCTCTACAGATAAAAAAATTAGGCCTTACACACACAAATGAAGGGAGAACACCATGAACACCATCGATGAACTCACCCTCAAAAGACTAAGGACTAACGACTCCAAAAGATGGCGGAGAGCTTTAAACTCATGTGATGTTATGGTGGGAATTCACGGGACTACCATGACACACTTTCTGTTCACGAGGTCTCATTTTGTGTTTATACAGAATATGCCTTTGGGCACAGACTGGGCTGCCACTACTTACTATGGAGAACCCGCCAAAAAATTGGGATTGAAATATATGGAGTACAATATTGTTCCAGAAGAGATCTCTCTATTTAAGGAATACGAGAGAAGTGATCCAGTGCTTACAGACCTAGATTTCGTTAACAGAAAGGGGTGGGAGGAGGCAAAAAGAGTGTATCTTAACTTATTTTTAACTGTAGCATGCTCAAGTGAATGCGATGACTCATGGTTGATTGACTCAAGTGCTTTTTTTCATATGACTCCTCATAGAGAGGGATTCTATGAATATGAAAATATATATGGAGGTAAAGTCTTCTTGGGAGACAATTCGACATATAAAATAATAGGTTGAGGAAGAGTCAAGCTGATGCTAAAATATGGAAGAATTAAAATCCTTCCTGGTGTGTTGCATATTTTGGGTTTGGCAAGGAATCTGATATTTGTGAGTAAGATGAATGGTGCAAGTGCAAATGTGGTATTGAATAAGGATAGCTACAATATGGTTTATGGATATTTCATGTTGGCAAGGGGAGTTCACACAGGAACTTTGTTCAGACTTGAGGCTAGCACTGTAAGTATTAATTGCAATAACTCTTTAGTGGTATAGGAAAATAATATGGTAGAAATGGCTTTGAGTATTCCTACAATAAAGATAATGTTGTGGCATCAATGCATGGGGCATATTGGTGAGAAATAACTTCGAATATTAAAAATGAAATGTATGGCTGAAGGAATTTCTGATTGCCCATTAAATTTTGATTTTTATGAGCACTGTGTTTTTGGAAAACAAACTAGAGTCGAGTTTTCAAGTAGTGCTACAAGGTCTGAATGACTTCTACATCTAATTCACAGTGATGTGTTTGGACCTTCAAAAATACCATCATTAGGTAAATCTATCTATTTTGTTACATTTATAGATAACTTCTCAAGAAATACTTGGGTATATTTTCTACGAAACAAATTTTATTTTTTTAATAAATTTAAAGATTTTAAGGCTCTTATAGAAAATCAGATAGAGAAAAAGATAAAGGTTTTGAGAAGTGATAATGGTGGTGAGTATTGATCTAATGAATTTGAGAAATTTTGAAAGGATTGTGGAATATAAAGGCAAAAAATAACTTTGTATACTCCACAACGGAATGGAGTTGCAGAATAGATGAACAAGACATTGATAGATAAGGCTTGAAGCATGCTAAGTGGTGCAGGGTTAGAAAAGAAATTCTGGACAGAAGTTGTGTTAACAACTTGTTATATTATCAATAAATTTCCTATCTCAGCTTTGGTGGACAAGACTCCACAAGAAGTATGGACTGGTAAGAAACCCTCTCTCAATCATATAAGAATTTTTTGTTGTGATGCTTGTATGTATGTCCCAAAAGAGAAAAGGACTAAGCTAAAATATAAATCTAAAAAATGCATATTTGTGGGTTATAGTACTAGTATTAAAAGATATAAGTTATGGAACATAGAAACACAAAAGGTTGTTTACAGTCGTAATGTGATCATTAGAGAAACAAAAGGGGTTCTAAAATAGGAAATACAACCAAGCAAAGAACAAAAAATAGTTCAGGTAAAATTGGAACAGGAGGAAGAACTTGTGGTAGAACCTAAATTATAGAGAGAGTTTGAATAGGAATATCTAGAGGAAGAAAGTGAGGAGGAAGTTGAAGATGCATAACCTAGAACTCCAATTTTAAGGAGATCAGATTGAGTGAGAAGATTTCCAAACAAGTATAGTCCTTCAAATTTTTGTTCTACATTTAATTTATCGATTATTGATGAAGAACCCAAGACTGTAAAGGAAGCACTTCAGTCAAGTGAGAATAAGTCTTGTAAAAGGGCTATGGAGGAAGAAATGGAGTCTCTGGATAAGAATAAGACATGGGACCTGGTGAAATTACCCCTTGGCAGAAAATCGGTTGGTTGTAAGTGGTTATTCAATAAGAATTACAATGTAGAAGGAAAGCTAGATAAGTACAAGGCTCACTTGGTAGCAAAAGGATTTTTTCAGGTTGAGGAAATTGACTTTGGTAATATTTTTTCCCCTATGGCTAAACTAACTTCAATCAGATTTTTGTTGGCTATTTTTGTTGCTTTTGATTTTGAAATAGAATAGATGGATGTAAAGATAAATTTTCTACATGGTGAACTTGATGAAGATATATATATCACAACCATAATGCTTTAAGGTAAAAGGTAAGGATGACCTAGTATGCAAGCTGAAGAAGTCTCTTTATGGGTTGAAGCAGTCTCTAAGGATGTGGAACCAAAAATTTGACAGGTTTGTCTTGACACGTGGGCTTGGAAAAAGTAAAGCAAATCCATGTGTATATTCAAAAAAGAATGTGAAAATTTTATTATCATTGTATTGTACGTGGATGACATGTTGTTAATTGGTAACAATAAGAAGATGATAAAGTTAGTAAAATCTCAGTTATATTCTAAGTTTGACATGAAGCATTTAGGTGCTGGAAAATTTATTTTGGGTATGGAAATAATAAGGGATCATGCAAATAGAAAGTTATGGTTAAATCAAAGGAAATATGTTGATTTGATACTACAAAAGTTTAGGATGCATGATTGTAAACCAGTATGTACTCCATATTTGGTTGGTCAAAAGTTATCTGATGAACAGTGTCCTAAAACAGATGAGAAAATTGAAGAAATGCATCATGTTCCTTTTTCTAGTACTGTGGGCAGTCTGATGTATGCAATGGTATGTACTAGATATGATATTGCATATGCAGTGGGAGTAGTTAGCAGATATATGTCAAATCTAGGAAAGGAACATTAGACTACTGTGAAGAGGATCTTCAGATACTTGTGTGGAACTATAGATTATGTTATTTATTATGAAGGAAAATATGGAGATAATGATATTGTAAATCTACAAGGGTTTGTGGATGCTGATTGGGATGGAGATCTTGATAAGAGAATATCCATGAGTTCTTATGTGTTCAGGTTGTTTGGAGGGGCAGTAAGTTGGATGAGTAAAAAATAATCAATTATTGCTTTATCCACTACATAAGCAGAGTACATTACAACAACTCATGCCAATAAAGAAGAAGTGTGGCTACAAAGGTTATGTTCAATAGTTGATATTAAATAGAAGGATGTGAGAATTAACAATGATAGTCAAAGTGCAATATTTTTGGTAAACAATCCTGGTTTTCATGATCGATCAAAACATATTGATATAAAGACCATTTTGTGAGAGAGATGGTTGAAGAAAACCAAGTGATATTGCAGAAAGTTGATACAGAGAAGAATATTGTTGATTCGTTAACAAAGGTTGTACCTGCTCAAAATTTTCTTGGTATAGAAGATCTATGGGTATGGTTGCCCTTGATAGTTGACAATAGCAGTTGTTAGCCCCTATGGAAAGTATTCAACAAGTGGGAGAATGTTGAAAATATGTTAAATATTTTCCATGTTATTCTAGTGGGGTTAACACTAAAAGGTACCAAACGCTCTATACTTATACTTGCTTTAGGGTTTTTTAAATTATTTTTAGACCCATATGGACTTTTAGGGTTACTATATTTGAACCCATGTTTTTTCACCCATGATATTATAAAAATCCGTGCATGTGCCTTTGTTATATATATTGCACTTGCATTAGGATTTGTGAAGAGATAGAAGAAGAATATTATTTTATTGAAGATGATCAAGCTAATACAATAAGAAGATAATATTATGCTATTTTTTTCTTGGTTGAGGGTTTCTAGGATAAATATTTTGTAATGTATGAATATGCTATCTTAAGAATGAAGGGAAGCACCCCTTAGAAGGACGAAGAGCTTTCAATACCTACAAAGAGAAGAATGATACATATTTACATATTACATTTAGAGTCTTTTCTCTTTTTGGATTCAAAAATTTTTCTTTAAAAATTCTCACCTAGGGGTACTCTATAATGATGATGTGCAATCTCAAGGTTGCTTATATCATTTTGCCCATGCTAAATATTTGTTGTAGATATTTCCTACTATTAATATTTTTAGATTCATGACTACTCCTTTGAAGGTTTTATGATAGTGCCTTAAATGTAGTACCTCCTGACAAAGAAAATATCACACATTCAGAGGAACTGTACATCTTTGTATAACATGTAGATTCTAGGACTATGGTAGCAACTCCAACTGGGGGGGTGAGGGCTAATAGTCCTCCATGTAGGGGTATTAAGGGTAAAATCCCTCAAAGAAAAAATTGCTCTCCTAAATGTTTGGGGTATAGCTGGAGGTAGTTTGATTGGAATCCAATTAGAGTCTCTCAAGGTAGTGTTTCCTTTTTACTTTAGCATGTTGCTTTGATTGTTATTGCTAGTTGGATGTGACCATTTATTTAATTTATTTGGGTGTCCTCCGGCCATAGTTCTCTTTTGGTTCTAATGCATTGCAGAGTCTTACATTCTTACCAAAATCTCAAAAATGCTTTTCATTAGGGAGGTCCAATCATAAAAAAATTGTGCTTACCTTGGCCTATTTTTCTTTGAAGCTTCGATTTGTTTAGTTTTTGATCCTCTGTCTAGTCCTTGGGTGGTTCGGTCTTCTATCGGGTCTAGCCTCTAAAATTGGCCAAATGGCCTCACTCCATCCAAGTGTAGTGAGAATTCATTACACCTATTTTCTTAGAAATAGGAACAATAATAGATATCCGATTATAATAGTCAATGTATTTGATAATTCAATATTGAAGAGTTTTTGGTGCTCCTCTTTAACTAGCAAAATAACTTTTGAATACGTTTTTTAATTATTTTTTTTGTAGATTTTGTGCTATATGTGATAACTAGATGGTGGAAAAAAATGAAGGATCAAGACCTATCATATAGATGTAATACTAAACAAAGATATCTCTAAACTCTATCAAAGTCTTGTGTGTTCATCATGCTCATTTGGGGTCAAGACTTTGCCTAATTTACATATTTTGAGATCTTCAAGAGTCCTAATATCAATGTCCATAGTTTTCTCAATTCAGATAAAAGACTCATCCTCCAACTCATGGGGATCCAACATCACTTCTAAGATCTATAGATCTATAGAATAAAAATTACATAATTGTTGTTAATAGGCTATGATATAGCAACATTCATGATTTGGGAAGATCTTCCAAAATAGAAGTAATTTTGGATGAGATAGTCTAAGGGACTATCTCGAGGAGGATCATTTGGGACATTCTCTATCTAAAAATTATCTTCATTAGCAATTAGCTCAAGATATGCTAGGGTTAGGAGATTTACACTGACAAAGTATGTAAACCTAATGAGGGTAGGATCTATTAGAAGTGATGACCCATTGTCATCCTTCTCATTCAAATCCAATCCATTTTAAAAAATGGTGTCATAATGGGATGCCCTATCAAGAGGTATGAATTCATCTTGACTATCAAAAGAAGAATAAATGGGTAAGGATGACAATGGTTGGGGATATAACCTATCCCATAGTGTCCCAACTAGTCTTTGGTTGGTAGTCGTCTTTTGATGCCTTGCTCATACAAGCCTAGTTCTTTATCTTGATATCTCATATTACAAAGAATCTACTTAGGAATGGAATGAGTTTTACAACAAGTATCAATCATACTATTGTTTAACTAGGAAAGGGTTACTACCATGGATTTTCTCATCATTGGAGGTTGTATCCTAGATAAAGGAACAACTTCCTATTCATATTGCTTTACCATTATTACTAGAAGGTAAGCCTAAGGTTAAAGGAGATAGGGAAAGCTTGGCTAGGTCCAAGACAAGTTGATTATTATCAAAATTATTACTATTAACATTGATTGGATTAGATCTTTGATACTTTGGTTCATTTTGGGTGGATTGTTTAAGGTGAGAGATATTAATGCATCAGTGGTAGGGAGCTAAGAAGAAGAAGAAGATAAATCAAGATATGAATTGAGAGAGAGGTGAAGACATGGTTTAGGGTTCTTGATATCAATCACCAAGAAGTAGACCAAGAGTTTGGAGTTGATATTTTTATTTAAGGCACTGGTAGAGAGTTGAAGGGATGATCTACATCTCATTGATCTATTGTATTTTGAGAAGAATGTTAGGTTAAATCACATGGAATGACATAGAAGAGAGTGCTAAGAGTGGAAGTTTTGATTTGAGGGGTAATACTATAGTACCACTAGATTTAAACCCATTCTAAAAAATACTAATAAGAAGTTTAGGTTTCTCCAAATATTATTTAGTTAGCCCAAAATGGAAGATGAATCTTAGGGTACAAACATTGATACCAAATCCATTATTGACTAATATTAGATAGATAGGTATTAATGTGGAACGAAATTCCAATCATGGACCTAAATGAAGATGAAACTAAAAATAAACAAATATGATCTTAAATTTAAACAATAGATAGATAGATAGGTATTAACGTGGAACGAAATTCCAATCATAGAATATGCTACTATACTTGCATCATAAATTAAACTTAAATGTGAATTAACACAAACTTAAACTTAGGCAAACAAAAAAATAAAAATTCAATATTAAATAGTCATTTTTAATCTAAACATTAAAGACTAGATCATAATGGTAAGTATTAATTTGAATTCAAATTTTAAATATTGAATATTAAATTTGAATTTAAGTACTAAATAGTGAATCATAATATTAGTAATTAGATATTGAATATTAAATCTGAATATTAAATTTAAATATTGAATACTAAATTTTAATATTGAAACTATTTTTAAATACTAATTATTGGTTATTTAGTGTTTGTATATTGAATTTTCAATATTTTGATGTATAAAATTATTTATATTGAAGGATTAATAGAATATATTTTTAGAGACAAAAAAAATGGATAAACCGCCTTATAGACTTGACGAGCAGACACTATCAACTAACTAACAAAACGAAATGATTACATACTAAAAAAAGTTAACATAATTGAATGATTATATACTAAAAATGGCTGAATGCATACCACAAGAGCAAAAACGAAAAAAGAGGAATCGCCACAGTGATGAAGATCCATTACATGGGTTTAACCATCATTGGGACCGAATCTCGCCCAATATTATTATCACGAGGCTTTGACACCAAACCCTATCCCTGCTTAGAATAAAAAGTATCACAAACATCTTACGTCGCAAGTAAATGGATCCTCGTTAATAGTAACAATAATAATGCCCCCGAGGGCTAGGTGGATTGATAAGTACTTGTCTATCCAAGCACTTACTAAGAAGATACCTAAGTTTAAACCTCGGGGGTAGCCTGTTTGCAAAGGTAGTAGTCTGATTTGAATCCTTAAGTGCATGCCAAAATGATAATGATAGTACGAATACCGAGCAACTGATGGTCCCCTTTACGTCGGGTCAACAATAACGAAACATAATAAGTTTGGTGGAAGCAGTCCCTGTAGTTTAAACCCTACGCTGTTAGTTACTAAAAATAGTGTGGTTGTGACCAACTCTCATATAACAAAAAAAACAATAACAATAATAACTAACAATAATTATTTATTTATTTATACAAAATAAAGGAAACAACTATATAATTTATTAAATTCAAAAAAATATATATGCATTAAAAAAATCTTAATATAATTATATACTTATTACAAACATATAATTTAACTTTAATAATCTTTAGATATACTTAACATTATATTAGTCTTCACATAATTTCTATTGTATGTATTTATGTTCAAGAGTGAAAATATTTATCAACCAACCTCGTGTCAAACAAAATCATATCTAAACAAAGTTAATGCCATCTTAATCAATCTAGAGTTAATACTATTTTTCAGTAGATGCAGTTTTTAAATATTTTATTAAAGTTTCATCTATATCGATAGTTAAAGTGCTCAAAATATTTTTGATAATTTAATTCTTCTAACAAAGAATACACGAATGCATGGATGACTTATTGTATAGTATAGATCACTTCTTGTATAGTATAGATCGTAATTTTTACTTGTTTAATTTGGATTTTTATGATATTAATTTATATAAGGTAAATATTTTCTTTAGGATATTTATACAAGGGTTTTATTATGTTTTTCATGGTGATTGTAGACAACATATTTATATAGGAGTTTTATTGTAGACAATGTTTTTTTGATTAGTTGAACAAAAGGAGTTTTGAAAGGACCTCCAAACCTTATAATAAAAAGAAGTTAATCTCCAATCACTAGAAGATTGAGGAAACTTCAAACATTAAAGCAAACCATCCCTTGGACACAACTACCTATACCCATACCAACATACACTAGCCAAACAAACCCAGACACATAAGTCAAATAGAGATAAAATCGTGGCCCGCAAGCCCACATGGATAAACATAGATAAAAAATTGGGCACGTAGGCCTGACCAAAACATTTAAAAAGCAACATCCAATGGGGAGGGTCCCAACCACCTGCCCTAAGTATTCTAACTCGAGTTTAGACTTTGCTTGAATTCTTTGTCCAACGATCTAAGGCCATTTGGGAAATTACTTGTCCACATGTGAAGATCTTTTTATGTAAGACTTTGATTAGCTAGGGAGTCCGTAGCTTTGTTACCTTCCCTGAACCGGTGCTTGAATTGGACTTCTAAATTTTGAATCATTCTCCTAGCTTCAATTATAAAATTTGCAATAGTCCAGGAAGGATTTTGGTTGTCATTAATCATGTTGATAACATTGAGTGAATCTTCTTCTATGATTAGTTACATTGAGTGAATCTTCTTCTATGATTAGTTTTCTTCAATTCACCCAGCTCAGTTGAGAAATACTCTGAAATAATGCTCGAGTTACAGCAAAATGGTTGGTTTGGTGACCCAAGTTTTCAGCAAAGGCAAGAAATATTTTGCCCTCTGAGATTCTAAACAAACCCCCTGCACCCATCATACCTGGGTTCCCTTTAAAAGCTCCATCAAAGTTGAATTTCAGCCAACTAGATGGAGGGGGTTCCCAAATTGTGCTAGCCCTGTCCTAACTCACCTTGCTTACTGTATTTTGAGGCTAAGTTAAAAAACCCAACGATCTCTCCAAACCAATCTTCCCTTCACAAGTTATCAAATCTATTTTTAAAGCTTTCACATTTTCCACTGTATCTACAATGGCCCTCGAGGATACCAATGACTCAGGATGGCAAATATTTTTAAAGGCACATGCATTCCTTTCCTTCCACACCTACCACCAAATATGGGGTAACCTAAATTTCTAAAATTTTCATATGTGGGGAGAGGATAAGGGGGAGACCCATTGAACAACTAGGTCTTCTAGGGATTTGGAAAGAACCCAAGCAACACCCAACTCCAAAAAAAACTGACGAAATACTTCAAGGGTATAGGCACAACGAGAAAATAAGTGGAAAGGCGATTCAAAAGCCCTGTTGCACAAGAAACACCTATTAGGGAAAATCATTCCCTTGAATTGCCAACCAGAAGAACACATTGACTTAAGCATCAGGTCTTTAATCCAGACTTGATTCATTGGGAACCAGGGATCCGAATCATAGTTCAAGTAGCCATAAGTAGAATTAACTAAAAAATGGCCATCTTTCTTAGGACCCCAAACTAGCCTATCGTGAAGACCAGTACCCAGGGTTAGGGACCATTTTATGGAGTTTTTTAAATTTATAAAACCAATTTTCTCCTCCTGATAAATATTTGGTAATTCAAAGGACTTCCACCAAAGATGACCATTGAATAATTCTAAAAAGTCAAAAATTTTGGGACCAAAAAACCTATCTATGATTGGCTTCAGACAGGCGAAGGTCGGGCAATCTTCAAGAGGGGATGGCAAGGCCCAAGAATCTCCCCAAAAATCAATGGAATAACCATCCCCCACCACCCAACAAAGGCCTTTACACACATCCTCCTTGCTACCAACTATGCTAGACCAAAAATAAAATCCCACCGAGAGAGCTTGGGATCTTAGGAAATTGCTACCATCGTCAATATTATTAGCCTCCACAATCTTAATCCAACTGATATTGTCATCCTGAACTAATTTCTAAGATTGTTTTGCAATCAAGGCTCTATTCAACGTTCTCATCCTTCTCAAACCTAAGCCTCCTTCTTCTCTCCTACTATAGACTTGATCTCATGCCACCAGGTGGAATCTCTTCTTCTCTTTAGCCCCTGACCACAAGAAGGATTGTTGGATTTGCTCTAACTTATCGATAACTTTCCTTGAAATATTGAACAAGAAGAGGAAGTACATGGGGATGCTTTTTAAAGTGGCTTTGACCAATAAAAGCTTCCCCATTTGACTTAAAAGGGTACCTTACAACCCCACTAACTTCTTCTAAACTCTTTCAACTACTGAATCCCACAGGGATGGTTTTGATGCACCTTTGAACAATGGCATCCCAAGGTAAACCGAGGGAAGGGAACCAATGCTACACCCCAGAATATATGCTATCTTCCTCTGCCTATCAACTGGGGTGTGAAAGAAAAAAAGTAATTTTTTTTTTAAATTCACCTTCTGACCTGCTGCATTCTCAAAATCCACCAAAATTGATTTAACCGCTTTAGCCTGAGGGATTGACACTATAAAGGAAAGAAGAGTATCATCAACAAATTGGTGATGGGATATAGGATCTATCGATTGGGATGGCTTCAAACCTTGAATACCCTGATTAGCTTTGATGGACCTACCCAATGCCTCATCCATAAGAATAAAAAGGTAGGGTGATAAAGGGTATCCCTGATGCAAACTTCTATTGCTACAAAAGTAGCCCACTTGAGATCCATTAATAATTACTAAAAAAATAGAGAAAGTACACTGAGATGCTTTATAAAGTGGATTTGACCAATAAAATCTTTCCTTCTTGACTTAAAAGGGTATCTTTCCACCCCGCTAACTTCTTTTGAACTCTTTCAACTATTGAATCCCACAATGATGGTTTTGATGCACCTTTGAATAGTGGCATCCCAAGGTAAATTGAGGGAAGGGAACCAATGATGCACCCCAAAATATTTGCTATCTTCCAGGTCTGAGTGAGGGAGCCACATGGCCTTGAATCTAAAGGGCCTAGAAAAAAACGGATAATTTTGAGCTTGCTCTAGCACTAGATAATTTTGAACTAACTTCTTATGAACTCTTTCAACTACTGAATCCTAAAAGAATGCTTTTGATGCACATTTGAATAGTGGAATCCCAAGGTAAACTGAGGGAAGGGAACCAATTATGCACCCCATAATATATTCTATCTTCCAGTGCCTATCAACCGGGGTGTGAAATAAAAAAAGTAAACTTTTTTTGAAATTCATATTCTGACCTACCGCATTCTCAAATTCCACCAAAATTGATTTAACAGCTTTAGTCTGAGATATTGACACCACAAAGGAAAGAAGAGTGTCATAAACGAATTAGTGATGGGATATGGGATCTATCAATTGGGCTAGCTTAAAACCTTGAAAAACCTGATTAACTTTGATAGACCTACCCTACAACTCAGCCATAAGAATAAAAATGTAGGGCGATAAAGGATCTCCCTGACGTAGACCTCTATTGCTACGAAAGTAGACCATCAAAGATCCATTAATAATTACTAAAAACACGGCTAAAGATATGCAAGATTTAATCAGTCTCAACCAACCCTTGGTAAAGCCAAATCTATCAAGGACCCTAAGAAGAAAATCCCAAGACACTCTGTCATACTCCTTGTTCATGTCCAACTTGAGAAGAGTCATGGGCCTCCCACTTTTATTAGTAGAGTGGATGATCTCATGAACAAAAATAACACCATCCAAAATCTATTGTTGGGGCATGAAACCACTCTGCGAAGCATCAATGATCGAAGGGAGCAAAATTTTAAGTCTATTGGCCATGGATTTAGTCATAATTTTTAAAATCATATTACATAGGCTAATCGGCCTAAAATCTGTAAGTCCTTTGGCACCCGATAATTTAGGTAGTAAAACAAAAAAGCTAGAATTTACATCGGCCAAGATAAAATTAGATCTTTGGACCTCTCTGATTGCATTACAAATATCAAGACCCATAATATGCCAAAACCTTTGAAAAATATATATATGGGAAACCATCTGGACCTTGAGCCTTAAGACCTCCCATTTAAAATACTACCTTTTTGATCTCATCATCATTAAAGGGATCACAAAGAATCTTGTTCATATCTTTGGAGACCACCGCTGAGATGTTACAAAAAAGATGATTTTTTGCTTGCAAATTTCTGGGAACCGAGGAGCATAACAAGTCTTTGAAGAACTCCACAACACTTTCCCTAATTTAGTTAATTTTCTTAGTAACCTCACCATTCACCTTTTTGATTTCCTTGATCCTGTTGTGTCTCCTATACCTCAACAAAAACGTATGAAAATAATTTGTGTTTTGGTCTCCTTATTTGAGCCATAAATTCCTTTATTTTTGATGTCACATAATATCTTCTTCAACCAAGACATTGTGCAAATCCACAAGTAGACTTCTTTCTTTGGATCTCACCACATCCACTATCTCCGACCTGTCTGGTATGGCTTCCACTTCTTTGAGTTGCTCAATGAGTTCATTTTTCCTTAATAAAATATTACCAAAAATGAATTTACTCCATTTATTCAACTTTACCTTAATATACCTCAGCTTCGATGCAACTTGAGAAATAGGGTAGCCCTAAAATCCCGTAGACCACCATTACTTGATAGTACCTTCCAGGTTTGGGTGACAGAGCCACATGCCCTCGAATCTGAAGGGCCTAGGAAAAAATAGATAATTTTGAACTTGCTCTAGCACCTTAATTCTAAACTAACTTCTTCTGAACTCTTTCAACAACTAAATCCCATAGCGATGGTTTCGATGCACCTTTGAATAGTGGAATCCCAAGGTAAACTGAGGGAAGGGAACCAATGATGCACCCTAGAATATCTATTATCTTCCTCTGCCTATCAATCGAAGTGTGAAAGAAAAAAGCAACCATTTTTTGAAATTCACCTTCTGACCTATCGCATTCTCAAAATCCACAAAAATTGATTTAATCGTTTTATCCTGAGGGATTGATACCACAAAGGAAAAAAGAGTGTCTTCAGCGAATTGGTGATGGGATATGGTATCTATCGATTAGACTGGATTCAAACCTTGAATAACCTAATTAGCTTTGATGGACCTGCCCAATGCCTCAGCCATAAGAATAAAAAGGTAGGGTGATAAAGGGTCTCCCTGATGCAGACCTCTATTGCTACGAAAGTAGCCCACCAAAGATCCATTAATAATTACTTAAAACATGGAGGAAGTACACCAATATGCTTTGTAAAGTGGCTTTGACCAATAAAATCTTCCTCGCTTGACTTAAAAGGGCACCTTTCCACCCTACTAACTTCACAATCACATAATGAGATGTCCCTCCCACTTGTAGTAAGTCCTTGAACAAATACCACCAATACAAACATCACAAAAAATCATACGACTTTAAAAAAAAGGTTCAAACACTTTTGTATGTAAAAGTTATGACCTCAGGAAGGTTCAATTCTCTTATGTCATGCTTGTCTAGCTTGACTACCACCATCACTACTCAGGTCCAAAGGTGTGCCCTCTCAGTGTAGAAAAACTTCAGTCTAGTTTTTTATAGAAAATATTTTTAATGGGATTACGAACCCTTGTTAACATTAAGTCATGATGCATATGTGGGGGTAGTTGGTCCTCTTACTTTCTAATAAATTTATTATATTGCTCTTCTTATTATGCAAGTTGTTGCTTTTGTTGGTATATTTATCTTTAATAGTTCTTTCTTGACCAAGGTTATATCATAGGTGTTTTTTGTGTACTTGTAAGAGCAACTTGGTGTAGAAGTGTATACCTATAGGTGGGATGACTAAATAGGATCTCTGTTTGAGTCTCTTATTTAGCTTAAGGGGTGATGTTAAAATAAGTGGTGTTAATCTTCACATAAGGCCACAACCAAACTTGTATTGTAATCATCTTTATATTACCCTATGGTCTAATGAGTACCTTTTTAGGTGAATTTATGGTATTACATAACTTGTAATATGGGTATTTATACATCTTGTCCAAATATTTTCTTATTTTTTGAAGACTACTCCTTATTCATTAGTGATATTTTTTGGTGTTGAAAACACCTTCCATATATGTTTTATGTTTATTTTTTATTTATTGTTGATTTACTGCATAATGTATTGATTTGGTTTATTCCCAAATATAAAGGAAACTCCCACATTCCTTAAGAAGATGCAACCACAAAAAATGATTATTTTAAGCCACTTTTTCTGTACCTACATGTACATATTTTTAATTTGTTATTTTATTAGATTTTTTTTAATTTAAAATATTTATACTTAGGGTTGTGTTGTAAACTAAGGCACAAAAATTGGATTGATATAAGTATCTATTAGGTTTGTTTTAGTAGATTTCCTATGGACAAAGTTTATGGTACTTACCTACAAAATGGTTTGCATTTACTTTCTTTAAATATATACTCCTTATCCATGTTTATTGTTATAATCCCATGCTTAGATCAAGTGCCAAAACTTTAATTGATTACCTTATAGTATTTTTGAGATATTTGTTGACTTTGAAGCTTAATACTACTACTTAGTCTCTATAATATATTTATGTTGCCTTGTTTAATGTTATACTTTGCTCAATTAAACCATAATTATTCCATAAAAATAAACAGATGTTATTTTCTCTATGCTAAAATTCCTTGTTTTATGTTTAAATAACGACCTTATGGATTGATATAAATTAATTGATAAGAAAATTTGATTTTTATTGTAAATATACATTAATTTTTATGAGAAAGAAAGATTTCATTTTAGGGTATGCTTCATTTGCATAAAAGTAAGTAAACAATATTTTGTTGCTTGCTCTTGGAAAAATAACTTGGTAAATCCTTAGACAAGTTGTTGCATGTTTGATTTATCCAGTCTTAAGTTTTAGGGCATGCTTCATTTGCTTGTTATAAAGCATAACTATAATCATGTCGCTTTAGTTTTTACTATTCTAGACCAACATGTATAATGGTATGTTGATTCCATTTCCTTAATTAATTGCCTACTTTGGAAGCATAGACATCATATGACCAATTTCTTTCTATTGATGACTTGCATACAAGTCATTTTTTAATGCTAATTTAATATTTTTTTCCATATTTTTGATGATAAGTATCCATTTAGAATAAACTCATTTATGTTGGACCCACATGATATCGGACAAGATTGTATTGTTTAAAATTACGTATATATACAATAAAGGTGTAGGAGGTTTATTTGAATAAAAAACAATCAACCACCTATTTGGGTATAACTCTCAAACACCTAACTTTAACTCTATTACATGATGTAATAAATTTCTAGCATTCCCTATTTATTACATCATACTTCAGCCAAGGTTAAGAATCAACAACTTACATAGTTCAAAAATATCACGGACTAGGAGAAACATTATTCCATGATCTACATCATCATGAATAAGGATAAACTTAACTACTCACCTTAGTGGGATTGACCACACTAGAATCAATCAAAGATAGTGACAAACACAACTATCCAAGATTTTACATCATAATTGGATAGGGGCACACACACTCATCTATCTACAAACCTTTGTAACTAGGGATATACTTAACCAATCACAAGTACTATACTTCACTTATGAATAATAACACACACAACCATTCACAAGAGCATATGCAAATAGGGACACACTCTACTAACTGCAAAACAAAGAATTTTTGCTTCTCTTTAACGAAGCATTATCTCTAGTAGACAATGAAATCTAATTTAGTATTCAAAATGGATCATAGCTAGGTCAACCATATGACCTCCCCTCAAGCTAAACAAAGTTTTTGAACATGTGGTCTTCAAACTTCTTCAACATCTTTCTTCAATAGGACAGTCACATCACACTCAAAAAATATTTTCCAATAAGTATGCAAATATTCCACAATAGGATAGTAAACAAAATTTATTAATTTTATCTCTTGTCAACGAAACCAATTAACTTATATTGCCACAAATGTGGGATAAAACGTGTATTTCACTTCAATAAAAGACTAGGTATGCAACGTCATTTATTCTATTGCCAACCAATATAATCTCACACACTTCATGATAATTTACACAAAAATATCCACAATGGTATCTTAACATAGGTAAATGGCGTCCAGCACAGATATTAAATTTTCTTAGAAACCTTTCTTAATGAAAATTTTGTTTCTTTTAATTTTTCTATGAACGTGGGATAAATGGTATAGTGCATTCAACGCATAGTTTATGTGCACAATAGTTGTTTTTTTGTTCTATATTCTTTACATATTTAATCATTTTTTAACAAAATTTTATTGATGGCATGCGTTGTCCAATTTCAACTTGGTCTGCAACAACATTTTTTTAAATACAATGAATTAAGAATTTAGCACTACTTTGGTTGTTTCTCCCACAATAAATTCTCTACCATTGATGTTGTATTGGATGGTTGCAAATAGTAATTTTTTACATTTGATGCCTCCTTTCCATTTCTAGGTGTTTTCTTCACATGCAATAGATCAAACATAACACTTTCCTCTACATGAATTATAGGTAACATATTTTTTTAATACATGGCACAAGCCTTCAGTCAATAATACTTCAATAGAAGTTAAATTTTAGATAACCCATGCATTTATTAGGTGATAATTGTACAATAAACAATCATTATTCATCTTCAATAGGCATTTTTGTTAGATAGTTTGGTAAACACATGGCAGGATCAAAATTCACTTTAAATAACCCTTTTTAAATAGTAATATTAAGTTTACCTTAGATGACAAAATCTTGTGATGACAAGTCTAGACAACTCTTCTAGATGGTAAATCATATGATATTACCAATATCTTCGAATAGTAGCTCTTCTTCAAATGATGGTTCTTTATATGTTAGTATAGACTACAACTCTTCTCCATATAGAAGTTTTTCTCTAGACAACAACTTGAGACAATGGTTGTTCTCTAGATGACAACCTTTTTTAGATGGTAGCTCTAGAAAGCAACTACTTTTTATATGATAGTTGTAGGTGGTAGCTCCTAAAAACTCATTTTTTAAACTAAATCCTTCAAACATGCCAATTACCTTAGATAGTCTATTACTTCCATGCAATTAGTAGCAAATTGGAACTCCAAGTTTTGCAAAACTAAAAAAACATTATTTTTTTTTTAATTGTGTCTTCTCCTTTATGCTTTCTTTGCTATACATTAATAAATATTTTTTTTTATGACACTACTTATGTCTTATTTTATATTATTGTCTTTATGCTTGTAAACAACCTTTATTCTCCTTACAATGCTACTTCCAATGAGTGTCAAACTCTCATATAATACTTTTATTCAATATCATGCAACAACACATGTTCAAGTTCCTCATCCAAGATAGGGTATTCTTGTTAAACATCTCACCTCCTCTTTAATGGTGAGGCTCTCCTTTAAACAATATTCATTGTATTCTCCTACCAACAAATCTTGTTTTCTCCTAGGCTATATCTACAAACCAAACCCTTAAAAAATAAAAGATAAATCTATAATGATACAAATGATCTTTTTTCTAATATGCTCTAGAAATGATGTCAACTTTGATGCCACATGTTGGACTAGTAGGATACAATATAAGATTATATTGATTAAAGTTGTGTATATATGCAATTAAGGTGTAGGTATTTGTTTTTAATAACAAACTATCAACCACCTATTCGGGTACAACTCTTGAATACCTATCTCTACCTAACTCTAACTATATTACATGATGTAATAAATTCCTAATAATTTCTTGTATATATGTGATTGATGAAGAAGATATTTACTATAAAGAAGTCAAAGATTCTTATATCTATTTTTTTAAATTACTTAATCTTATTTCAAGAAAATTATTATTTTGAAATACACTTATACACATCCCGTCGTGGTTTGAACTTGGGTCTCTCGAATGAGAGCCCAAGGCTATACTACTGTGGTGTCCCATTAGAACTCAAACAAACATTTGAAGATGTAATTTTTCTTTTATTTATAGTTTACTTTTTTTAAATTCATAAATTATTTAATCTCATTTCAATTAGATATTATATATTCTTATTTATGTGAATATTCAAAGATATAAGTTTCCATTGAATAGTCTTTAATTGAAAAATAGGTATGTAATTTAAATAAGATACAAAAATATATGTTGCAACAAATATCACTTGAGATTCATACTCTACCCCTGTTTTGAAAGAAATCATTTAGATGTTGGGTTTTCTTACATTTGAAATTATGTTTCTCCTTTTAAATTGATTTAAGGTTCATCATTCACCCTTATACCATTACCTACTTCACGATTGACTAGAGTTGACAATGAACAATTTTACCAATGAATCGTCAAACTCTATTAATGAGGTGGTATTGTTATGTTCAATATTTGTTGATATATTAATAACACCTTTGGTTTAGGTATTTGCAAGATGCTTTAAAATTGCACAATCAATAACATCTGGTTTTCAACAACCTTTTTGCAATTATATTGCTTTTCATGAAGGTTTTGATAATTCTAAAAATTGCCTTCTCTTTTGTGGTGAGCATGACCATCGACCATGATTATACATATTTGTTTTTATGATGTTCATATACACAAGAATATTTCTCATTAAAAAATTAAAACCTAAATCTCATCATAACTAGCGTACCCTAAGACCTCAAGGTCTATCATGCATTGTATTGAGCTTTCTCTAAAATAATAACCTTGCATCTTTTCCCTAAGAACCATTAGTGTAAATAGGTATGGAAGAGAAGAGTTGCTCTGCTAGTGAAAAATTTATTTTATAGTTTTAGAAGCCTTTCATGAATATTTTACATCATAAAGAATGTTGAGTGGTTGTTTTTCTCATATATAGCCCATGTTATAATTCTAGGAGGTGGGGCCTTCAGAAAGCTTCCTCTATCCTTAGGGTAGAATGTGACCATGGGAGGGCCCCTATAATGAACCCTATTTATTCTAACCCTAATCCTCTTTTGTCCATAATTGTTTCTATGATGGTTGGCAACTATTTTCCATCTATTGGCATTCCCTCTAATACTCCTTTTGAGTAATAATATGCTACTATTGTTATCAATGGAAAAAATTCTAAGGGAAGTCAGAGGCTAAGTAAGAATTTATCTGACAGTTTGACAAATTCTTTTAGTATTGTAGCTATTAATTTATCTTCTATTAGGTCTTCCCCTAGTATTGAATCTCTTAAATGGATTCACAAGAACTAGGAGACTTTTAAGGGTTGGCTTGTAGAGTAAGTCTATGGTCTAGGTAAAGGGTATGTAAATGTTATGTTTAATAAGTGTGTTCATGCTTAGAAGACCTTGCACTTTGGGACCTAGATTACTTGTGGAAAGACCTAATTTTTAGAGGGTTAGTTCCCTAAATTCCATTTTGAAGGACCTTCAATATTTAAATACCCTTTATGGATAGAATTGTCGTACTTATATTTCTATTTTTATGGGCTTTTGAGGACTATTTTGAGATCATTAGAGAAATGTATTTGTTGTAATGTCTAGAAAAAATCTCTTTGGTATCCACCTTCAACCTAGGGTTTATTTTTAAAATTGACATCGTTGAGGCTCTCCTTTCTTCTATCGTGATTTGGACACCAAGGGTTACTTTTTTCTAATTGTTGAGATTCCTTAATCTTCCTAATGCTTATTTCAATTGTAGGGTAATATGGCACCTTATAAAAGAATGTCCAAAGTGGTTCGCAAATTTGTTAAAACCTATTGGTGCAAACTCCTCTAGGGATTCAAGTTCTATGAACAGACTAGGAAACCCTAGCCCTAATGATTCTCTTCATGAGAAAATAACAAACACAACCATGAAAGAAACCTTTGTTCCTTTTGACCCACTCCCCCAAAAAAATTCTCCATTGAATGACTCTAATCCTAGCATCATCTCCTTGCACTCACCCCTATTTACCCTAAATCAATTATCCCTATGTATGAGAAACATATTCAATACCGAGTATTGATGGGTGTTGAGGATAATATTGAAATTAATCCTAAGCCAAGATCTCCAAAGTTCAATTTTCAAGCACAATTGTTAGAGCTTGATGGTTGGAAGATATTGGGGAAGTAAAATAGGGTTTTGCCCCCTCCAAAAGTCTCCAAAATGCCAAATAGATATAGGCCCTATTTGTTTAAGATCAAAGGTAATCATTCATATGAGGCCTTTCCATTGTCTAGCTTGAGCCCTTCTAAACATCTCGTTGTTGATCCCGCTTTGGATATATTGGCCACTCAAGTACTTGATTCTATATTAAAAGAGTTGGGGGTGATGGATATGACAATTATTGAAACTAAAGCTAATGTGTGCCATGAGAATACCTTTCAAGCCTTGACCACTAGGGAGTGCCCATCCTCCTTTTGTTAATCCATAAATCTTATGGTGGTATCTTAGAATGTGATAGGTCTTACCTTACCTTTGCAAAAATATTGTGCAACTCATATGATTCATGACTATGGCTCTCAATTATTTTCTTCAAGATGTTAAGGTAGCAAAGGATCAACTTGTCTTTAGGCTCAAACTTTGGGGATCATGTATATTTCTAGACAAGACATGATCAGGGAAGTGGTGGTGCAACTATGATAATTGCCACCCAAATTAGCAAGAATATCCTTAGTTGGGGAGAAGACCCTAACAACCATTGTGTTTAAGTAAATTTTAAATCTCAATGGATTGATTATGAGATTTTATTCTATATATGTCCCTAAGAAACCTCATAATAGAATTGCTCTCTAGAACTGGATACATGATACTTTGTCCCCCTGTTGGATTCTTGGGGAGATTCTAATATGATGGAGAATTATAAGGTTTAGAGTTGGGTGGAAGGTAGGCCCTTGGGCATAGATGAGTTTGGAGTGTGGCTCTCAAATAGAAACTACTTGAATATTTTTTATCCCTTGTTATAATCCCCTCCCCATAGAATCAGCTAGATACACTTGGTTCAATCATTAATTTAGATAGAACCTCAAAATGACTAGACTTGATCAATTGTATATAGCTCAACCCATCGATTAATTTTGTAGTTATCCACCATCTTGTTAGCTCCTCTCTCTTTGATCATATTCAAATTATCTTGAATTGTTCTCTTGCCTCCACATATATCAAGTTATCAACCTATCCATATCCATTTCAAGCTCAATGTTTTACACCTAGGCTCTAAGAAATGTAGGAACCTATATCCCTTGTGTAACAACTGGAACCCCATCCTTCTAGTAAAGTGGGTTGGATATAATGGTAGGAAGAAGCTATAAGAAGAAAAATAAATTTTCTAAGGTAGTATATATGGTTGGTAGGGAAGTTTGAACTCCTTACCTCTCAACTTCACCATGTTTTTATTATCCTTGTGTATAACGTTAATAACTTGAAATCTCAATTTTATTATGCCAAGGCTAAAGAACAACTTCATTGATTTGAAGTGGCAAAATCTTGAGGTATTCAGATTCATCTAGATTGAATTAGATTGAAAATCAAGACAAATGCTCTTTGTTTTTCTTTGTCTTCCTTAAGGTCAAAAAAAAAATTGAGAGCTTCACTACCATCAAGGATTACTCAAGGACTCTTAAGACCAATCACCATGAAATTGCTAAAGTATTTTATAGTCACTTTCAGTATATCTTTATTGTTGATCGTCCAAATGATCTGCTCCCCATCCTTGAGGACTACATTAAGGAATCTAGAGATTGAAAAGTGGTGCATATTATTTATTCCTCCTTGTTGTGTCAGGGTGGTAAAGAAGTGGGTATTGGAATGGGCGCTTGAGAAGTATTTTCTTAAGCATTACCTTGTGAGTGTTCCATGCATGTTGGTACTTGTTGGCTCCTTGCACAAAAGCAAGGGTGAGTTTTGTTGCATAGGAGGATGCTCTAAAGGGAAAAGGGAGTTACATAGCAACAAGTGGAACCAGATATGAGAGTAGGAGGAAAGGAAAACGGACGCAGGTTGAGACCATTAACAATGGTTTAGCGTTGATTGAGGTATTCTCTATGGTTCTTTTGGTTGACTTTGTGATTAGGACCTTCGCTATTATTTTTCTTTCCTACGCTTTTTATTCATGTTAGCTT
Organism: Wollemia nobilis; assembly: GCA_028583015.1. NCBI lineage: Eukaryota > Viridiplantae > Streptophyta > Pinopsida > Araucariales > Araucariaceae > Wollemia > Wollemia nobilis. Next base: position 2,326,758 of record JAQPPZ010017206.1, on the reverse strand, counting down.
GCTTTTTTTCTTTGATGTGGTTGGTTTTTGCTTGTACCATGCTTATTTTACATTTTTTCTTCATTGTTTGAGCTTTATTTGGTTTATGTTCACCTGTGCCTCGATGTAGAGCTTTGGAAGGTCAAGCCTTCAGTTTACTGAGCATCACCCATCAAGCGCTATCTCGGTATGCTTGTGTTGGGTTACACTTGGTTTTATTTATGCTTGTGGCTTGTTTATGCTTAGTAAGGAGGAGTGTGACTAGCATTACCACGTTTGTGTCCTTGATTGAGCTGAGGGTACGTATTGATGTGGCTAGCTCAGGTCTTGCATTGTTTGGTTTCCCATGCTTGAGATCCATACCTGGTTTTCTTTTTTTTGGTTGTGTCTCCATGCTTTTGATTATCTAAGTTGTCGTGTAGGCTTGTGCTCTCTAGTCTTCAAAGTTGCAGTGGACTATATATTTGTGATGCTTTGTTCCCCATGCATGCTTTTTTTTGTTTATTGCGATATATCTATTGTTATATCCTTAGATTATCTTATGATCTATGTTTGATTAAAATAAATTAATCCTTAGATTATATTATAATCTATGTTTGATTAAAATGAATTAATCTTTAGATTATCTTATAATCTATGTTTGATTAAAATGAATTAGTCCTTAGATTATCTTATAATTAACCTTTAGATTATCTTATAATCTATGTTTGATTAAAATGAATTAATCTTGGCTTTGCTTTGGGAATAAAAGAATTGTTAGGGAAATATTACTTTGTTGTAATTTATTTATTGGTTTTTGGGTCTTAAGGAAAAGAGGAAACTATATAGAAGGAATTATGGGGTTCCTTTGAAATTACATTATGGTATAGGAATTTTATGGGAGTTCTCGTGCAATATCTTATTGTTTTTGAAAGGATAAAAGAATTACTTTTTTTATTAATGGTTGTCTCGGATAATGGAAATGGAAAATGGGAAATAAGTATGGGCTTCTTTCATGCATGTTTGCTTAGTATGTTTTGCATTGTGGAAAGATTCATATAGAGATACATTCATATTTACACAATGAGTTGTCCTAATCCCTGCTACCTATCTTTCTGTCGTGGGAGCAAGGGAGATTCTGAAGGAAGTGGAGGATAGATTCTTTCTTCTCATAGATTCTTCTCAAGATCATGTGGAAGGATCAAGATGTAAATTCTTCTTGGTGAAAGAGGATTTAATGTGTGGAATTTTAATTTGTACTCGGACAATTGTTAGAAAAAACCCTTGTGGGTGAAATTAATCCTTGCAAGTCTTGATTATGTAATGACATTCTCTTATGCAAATGATATATTTCTAAATTTTGTAAATATTTTATTACCATGGACTTATTGTAAATCAATTGATGCATTATGCAATTGTTCTTGGATCTAAAATCATTGGACTCTCTTTTGATGTTTATTATTCTTTACTTAAACATGATGGAAGAGGTTTTGTTCCTTTGTTGTTATTGGATGGTTTGGCATGTTCTTCTATATCTATAGAGAGAGAGAGAGAGAGAGAGAGAGAGAGAGAGATAGAGAGAGAGTTTGATGCTAAGATTACTTCTTGTTGTTCTCTTTTGGATTTGGGGCGCTCTTAAACCTCATCTTGAACTCTCTATCTTAACCCGAGCCTGAGGTAGTTGCGGGGAGGCAACACCTAGGTCCTATGTGTCCATGGAAGAGCTATCATGCGAAGTAGTAGGTGCTTTAAATATTCATCGTGGAGATAAGGTAGTAAAGCATCGAAGACAGTAGTTCACCGCGGAGGTGCAACTAACCGAATATAAAGGCAATACACCCAAGGGAACCAACATAGACCAATGTATGTTTGATAATGGAAATGACGTTCCCCAGGGTTATGCACAGTGGTGAATATTCGCAAATTGGGCAAATATTAGGATTTTTAAAATTGGAAATTAGCAAATATGAGGACCCTTGACATAGGCATATTTGTACTCGTTGAAAAGCTCTTTTCAAGCCTAGTCTAATAGTGGTGTTTTTATGAAGTTATAAGATGATTTAATAGGTCAAAATATGCTCCAAAGATGATCTTATTTTTTAGGGCTTCAAATACCCCAAATTTTGGTGTGAAGATGATTGATTTGATTTGCTTAGGATTCGCCTTGATTTTGATTAGGATTCGCTATTTTTTTACAAGTACATTTTGAATCCAACCCCTTATGCATAACCCTAACGTTCCTTCTTCTCTAAATATTAAGAAGGGATAACCCCAAAGCTATGGTCAAAAGGTCTTGCATTCGCGGAGCATGCAAGAAATGTAGGATGACCATTTAGAGAATCCTTTATATTGCGGAGGTATACAAGATAAACCCCAGTAACTACAAGAACATAACCTCTCTTGTTTATGCCTAATCTTTTATTAACCATAAATATTCCTTATAAACCTTATTTAAATTCTTTTAAAAATAAAAATTTGAAAAAAAAACTCTCTTTCATATTAATCAATTTAAACTTGTTACGAATCCTCTATAAAATAATTTCCAACTAAATTCATCCTACACTCCATGTCTACAAACAAAAAAAAACATAAATCCAAATTTCACTTTATATCCTATGCAACCTCTATATAACTAAGTCATCTAGTTAAACAAAAGATAATTATGACCTTTTATCTTAACTAAACTCTTCTCTAATACTTCAAAAGTCTTCAATGATTCTCAATAATTTTTAAAATTGTTGTGGTTTTTTTTTTTAAATTAATTTTATACACGTTGGTATTCTCTTTATATGTATACATCTAAGTATATTTCATTTCCTTTGTCTTAAAAATATGACCTTTAAAATTATGTCATTACTTCATATTACTTAAAAATAATAAATAATAATATGTATAAATCTAAGTATATTTCATTTCCTTTATGTCTTAAAAATATGACCTTTAAAATTATGTCATTGTCGTACTTCATATTACTTAAAAATAATAAATAATAATCCATCTACAAGGAGATTCACTCTAACAGTTAACTAACAAATAAATTAATAAATAAATAATTCTTTTTTGATATAATACAATCCACTGCATTCCTGGTCAAAACATTACATTCACTGCTGCCCCAGAACATCCCCATTAAAAACATGCAGTCCTTCCATCTCAAATTTCTTCACTGCTCTCTATTACACAATCTGGAATACAGTCTATCCGTTAAGCGACGTGAAATTCCCATCGGTACGAACATATGCACAGGCACGGAGGAGAGTCTTCTTCAGCCGTCTCAACGAAGGCCTGACGTTCTGGCCGTCAAGATACACTCTTTTTGTCTCCTCCCACCCCTTTCTGTTAACAGACTCCGGGTCTGTAAGCACCGGATCGTTTCTCTCGTATTCCTCAAACAGAGAGCTCTCTTCTGGAACAATCTTGTACTCCATATATTTCAACCCCAATTTGGTGGCGGGTTCTCCATAATAAGTAGCAGCAGCCCAGTCCGTGCCCAAAGGCACAATCTGTATAAACACAGAACGAGGCCTCGTGAACAGAAAGTGTGTCAGGGCAGCCCCGTGAACTCCCACCATAACATCACACGAGTTTAAAGCTCTGAACATCTCTACCATCTCCGTCGTTCTTTCGGGGTTCAGAATTTCTACTCGAAACCCAATTTTCTCCGCCAATTTCACAATCCCCTTCTGGTTCAATAGCATCCTTGACTTACCCCTAGATATTATAGCCAGTGTAGGCCTGGCTTCTGAAGCATTTGCGGCCCTTAATCGAGGGGTATAGGCCTTGTTGAGGAGTGCCCGGAAGTCCACTATGCTCTTGCCGTCCTTCATCAGCTCTGGATTTATGCTTAATTCCTCGTGGATTTTCAGGCCCACTATCATCTCTGGAAAACAGTGGACTCGCTTGTCCCTGCTGAAGTCGATGACAGGGTATTTGGTGAGCTGGTTCACGATCTCTTGATATTTCCTCATCCACCATTCGTGATATTCCAGAATCAAGAACACCACTTCTCCATGGAGATGCTGGGAAGTTATGTAGAGAGGCAATAACCCGTCGTTGAACTCGTGGTAGAGGTTGCCTGTGTATCCTCCCGTCGAGAAAACAATCGCCGGCACCGAATGCTGGACTTGGCAGGAAATTTGGTGCTCATCGTCTTCTGGAGTCCTTAATCTTTTGAGGGTGAGTTCATCGATGGTGTTCATGGTGTTCTCCTCCCATTTGCGCGTGTAAGGCCTGATGTTTTCCTCTGTGGAGACGACTGTCCTGTCATCCCTGAGAAAAATGGATGCCAGTTGAGAATGGGTGCGCACGTCCCCTCTCAAATAGCAAACATCAGTCCGAAAGTGAGAACGATCGCAGCATAAAATTCCTCTGCCATCCCATAAAGATGTATTATTTCCTCCCACGCCTGTTATCAGAACACACAGCAATCGAAATTAATTCCCTGCTTAAACGTCGTAAATCCCAAAAGCTGTAAGGGGGGGCTGACTTTACCGTTGATGAGCGAAGAACAGTCGAGATTGCCAGGTCGAGGGTTCGATTCGGACTCAGAACCTTGCCCCTGCATCTCCAATGGATGATTGTGGAGGATGATATGAGTCTGCAGACTGACGGCAACAGTTTCTTCCATGCTTCCATCTGTAACGAGAAACATATCAGCAACAACAGTCATAAAGACAAAATGGAGAGGTAAAAGGTTTTAATTTGGCTTACATAGTTCGGCAATGGGGCTAATCAAGCTCACGCAGGCAAAGCTCACGGCGTAGGAAAGTAAGACCAGCAGCAGAATTACTTTGAAATTAGGCCTTGCTTTTGCTATATCCCGAAACTCAAAATGCATCCCCCATCTCTTTGTAGGATCATGAACTGATGTTCCCTCCTCTTTCGACCCTCTAATTCTGGACCTCTGAGTCATCTGGGAAGGATATTTTGATCCTCTGTTAAAATATATAATTAGAACCAGGAGAACTAAGAACCAGAGTACAGGACAACCCTTATAATTTGTAGAAATTGGTCGATTTTATCGATAGAAATCATGAAATATAAGGGAACGCAAGGAAGCCTGAATAGAAATCGTCAAATTGGAGAAGACAAACAGACATTCTAACATAGCAAGAAAGAATTAGGCCGACTAGTTTGAAGACGGCCCCTAAGTGGATTGTATATGAAAGCGTGTGCTAAAACTGGCATCAAATATTATAAGAAAATAGTGGGTATTTTAAGGTTTAGAGAGGCATCATCCAGTGGTTATCTATCCTTGGATTCGTTTTACTAAAATAATTAGAGTTCCATTCCTGTGTACTTCCAAACAGGCAAGTCCAACCAGAAACTCCAAACAACTAGCCGTTTAACGTCGTCTAGTGCTGATGTTTTATGGCGCTGAGCTGAAGCGGTACATATGTCGTAGAAATTGGAGGAAATTCCATATATATAATAAATGTATATATATTTTTATATAATTTTATTTTTTATTTTATGTAAAATTTAAAAATTAAATATATAAAATTATAATATTTATTTTTAATATTTTTTTAATTTATTTTTTATTTGTAATCCTTTGTACATAGCATATTCGCAACATATAAGGGGAGAGATTTGAACTTTGGATTAATATTTTTTAAAATATAAATAATTTTATAATTTTATGTAAATATAGTAATTTTTTAACACTTTAAATCAATCATTTTTTTTTAAATATAAATTATAAATTTTGTACCGATTATAATAAAAAATCATAAAAAATTGTTAAGATCATGCTTAAAAGAAAGCACTTAAAATATCTTATATTATTTAAGTTTAAAAATTAGAAAAAATTGGTCGAGGGCTGGGCGGGAAAACGAGCTCTGGCGATTTTCTCCTCTGAACCTGAGATTCTGAACCTTCGATTTTTCTCTGGTTTTTACGATCTTACTGAAGTGCATTTACGTTTCGAGGGATCTGAAGATCCGCTCGGTGCCCCTAGAGGGTCCAATGGGGACTTCTCCGGCCCCTGACTCTGGAAACACTAGCTCTTATGCTGATCTTTTCAAAGGTGACTCTTCCCCGAAGTCTGCTGAAGCGCAAAAAATGGCATACAAGAAGATCTTCACGGCAGTTGGGAATCGACCGTCAGCTCATCGGGTGAATGGTTGTCTGCCGCAGGCTGACTCCAGGCCAAAGATCGTCATCGAACCTAGCATGGTTGAAGAATCAGATTTCACGGAGCGAACCATGACCTAATCTGCAAGTTTATGGGCATCCGCCCCTCCCCGAACTTCCCGCATTCATGGATCCGTCAAAACCGGGAACCCCACGGTGAGTACTCATTGTGGTTTATCAGTAATGGTTATTTTATTGTCAATTTCTCGGCTCTGGCCGACGTAAATAAGGCTTTTGAGTCGGAAAAGAAGAACCATGGCCCGACAGGCCTTTTTGTTCAACCGTGGCGGGTGGGCTTCGACCCTCGTGTTGAACCCACCGCTATACCAGTGTGGATTAGATTATACGCCCTTCCTATGGAGTTCTGGGGGGAGCAGGTTTTGGCCATGATTGGCAATTCGATCGGTAGACATATTGGGGTTGCCAGAGATACTATTGAAGGGAGCATGGCAGTCTATGCACGAATCTGTGTTGAGATGGATCTCACCGACCTCTTCCGACCGAGTTGGATATTGAACCGGCAGTCATACCCGGATCCAACAGCTTGACTACGAGGCCCTTCCCTTCAGATGTCGGGTTTGCCATAAGCATGGGCATCTTGCCCGTTTCTGTCCTATTAATATGAACTCCAAAATGGAGGCCCCTTCGGATATGCCACACCTGCCTAAGGAGGATAAGGTCGCTCCTAATACAGATCCTAATAGCTCTAGTCCGAGCCAGAACGTTTCGAGAGAGGGTTTTGAACAACCCAAAAGAAGAAGACGATCCAAGAAAAAGGAGGGAAAGGAGCAATCTAATCTCAGGCCTGCTAATAGGTATGAGATTTTTAAATCCTTGGTTGATGAAGAGGATCACTCTATGGAGGGTTTGGAGGGTGTCAAAGAAACTTCAAATATTCCTGGACAACCCCCCCTCTCACCTTCCCCTGTCATCCAGCAGATAGTTGATCTATGTGAAGTATCACAACCAATGTCTTCTGGTGCCTTAGTAGTCCATAACCCTGAGCAATCAGTATCTCAGGATGTCCACATGGGGATAGCAGAGAAGAGCAGAGAAAGGCCATCCTTGGGGATAACTCAGCTGGAAAAAAGACCAAAAAATAGCAATTCTCAGGGAGCAGGTCAGAGATCTAATAAGGAGCTGCTAGCAGCTCAAGGAGACAAATTGATCATGGGAGGATCAATGAGGACAATTGATTCTTATTGCTCTCAGGGTAACCCATGATTATACAATCTTGGAATGTGAGGGGTTTAAACAGCAGAACCCATCAATCTGTTGTTCAAAGGTTATTAGAAAATAGCAATACTGATTTCTTGCTTTTACAAGAGACTAAGATGTCTTTGGACCTTATGTCTAAAACGGTTAACAGAATCTGGAGGGGTGCTGGCCATATGGATGTGGCAGCCCAAGGTGCCTCAGGGGGGATAGTGACTCTGTGGAACTCTCAGGTATGGTCTGCAATAGATCACCTTGCCTGGAGGGGTGTTCTCACTTCTCTCTTTCGAAATAATGTCTCGACGGAAGTCGTTTTAATAACTAACTTTTATGGATCTCAAACCCTGGATGGTCAGAGGCGACAACGGAAGGCTGTGCATGACATGAGAGGGTCTATGGAAGATCTAGACTGGATTGTTGCGGGGGACTTTAATGCCAAATTATCTTCTAGAGAACAGGAAGGGGGAACACCCTTTCTGGATACAGGGGACCGTCTCATGATTGCCCAAGTCCAGGCTTTACACCTTGTGGACATTAAATGTCCCGGCAATAACTTCACTTGGACTAATAAAAGGAGGGAGCCACACAAGTAGGAAGGTGAAACTAGATCGTTTTCTCGCTTTCGAAGAGACGTTTGTAAAATGGAACATTAACTTTCGGATTTTAGCAGCCCCTGTTTCTGATCACCGCCCTATTCTCGTTGGAAGGTGGGATCGGAAGAGGACATATTCACAAACCTTTTAGATTTGAGAATTTCTGGCTACAGAAAGAACTTCGGGAGAAAATTCCATAGTGGTGGAAAGAAGGTCGTCCAGCTTATGGGAGAGCAATGTTCAGAATTCACAAACAACTTCAATATGTCAAAACTCAGTTGAAATTGTGGAGGCGGTCTAATAAATCTGACTTCCAGGCCCAAAGAGCTCCGTTGGTGGTTCGCTGGGATGAGGTCCAGAAGCAGTTTAGAGAAGGAGTTATCACTGATCAGCTCAAGGATGAGGATGATGCCTTGCGTAGAGCGGTGGAGGACATTGACAATCAGGAGGAGACTTATTGGAGACAGAGAGCAAGAACTACCTGGTTAGTGGAAGGGGACCGAAATACTAAATTCTTTCACCGAGCTGCGTGTGCCCGAAGACAAATGAACAAGATGGAGGTCCTGCATGATGGGAATGGTCATTCCTTTGACACTCTTCCAGATATTCACTCTCATGCTATGGATTATTTCTCTAAACTTTTTAAGGAGAGTCCGGTTCAAGATGCTTCGGCCCAAAATGAAGTTCTTTCTCGTCATTCCTCGCTCTCATTTCTGAGGGTGAAAATCGAGCTCTCCTCAAACCTATTGATAGAGATGAACCGACAGCATGTTGTCTTCGGAATGAGTACCGGTAAAACTCCAGTGTCCCGACGGTTTCCCCATTGAGTTTTTTCAGGCCTTCTCGGGATTGCTTAGAGGAAGATGTTAGAGTCGTGGTTGAGGAATCCGGAGAAAACAAGAGAATGCTTAAAGCTCTAAATCACACTTTCATCACCTTGATCCCAAAAGGGGAGGAGGGGAGTCGTATTTCAGATTATAGGCCTATTGCCTTATGTAATGTGCTGTATAAAATAATCACCAAGGTAATGGTTGAGCGTCTAAAACCCCTTCTTCACAGAATTATCTCCTCCGAGCAAGGAGGTTTTGTGGAGGGTCGGCAGATTTTGGATGGGGTGGTTCTGGCTCAGGAAGCTATTCATTCAATGCACACTTCTGGAAATAAAGGGATGTTCATAAAACTGGACATGTCCAAGGCTTATGACAGGGTTGAATGGAGTTTTCTGGTCAAAATGATGGCTGCTTTTGGTTTCTCTCAGGAATGGATTGAGTGGGTCATGAGCTGTGTCTCTTCCCCGACCTACTCTGTTCTTATCAAGGGCCTTCCTTCGCAGCCTTTTGGAGCCTCTCGGGGACTCCGCCAGGGAGATCCTTGCTCTCCTTATCTGTTTCTATTATGGCTGAAGGTCTTGGCAGACTTTTCTTGAAGAGAAGACAACAAGGCAGATTATTGGGTGTTAGGGTGGGGGATGAAGTTTTATCGCACCCGCAGCTTGTGGATGACACCGGTCCGATGGGAGTTGCCAGCCTCAGGGAAGCAAGATTGATTAGAGATACCCTTAATGTTTATCTTCGGGCTACTCAAAAGGTTATAAATGACAACAAATCCAAGGTGGTCTTCTTCAATCTGAAGCACAGGCTTCAGAAATTTTTTTTAGAAATTCTGGGATTTACTAGGACTCGCTTCTTCCAATGGTTTACTTGGGGATTCCATTGCATTTCAAAACACCGAAACTTGACACTTGGAGGCACTTGCTTGAGGGCATCCAGGAAAGAATTAATCACTGGTCTCACAAGTGGTTAAGCTATGGTGGCAGAGTAACTTTCTTACAGTCAGTCATTCAAGCCATGCCTATCTACAAATTCTCTATCTTGGCTGCCCCGCTTTCAATTTGGAAAGATTTGGATAGAATGGCTAGAAAGTTTTTGTGGGAAGGACCAAAGGGAGAGAGAAAGTGGGCCTTAGTGAGTCGGGACAAGGTTACCCACCCCAAGGTAAAAGGGGGTCTGGGACTGAGAGGATCCAGGTTAAATAATAAAGCCTTGGCTGGAAAGTTGTACTGGAGATGGATCTCCCAGCCAACTTCCTTATTTAGTAGAATTCTTACTAGCAAGTACTTGGGTCATGTCAGTCCCAGTGAGGTGGGCCGCTTCTCTTTGGAGGGTGCTGGATCCTTAGTTTGGCAGGCTCTCAAGCTTGGATCTCAAGTTATTAAAGACCAGCTATTTTGGAAAGTGGGGAGGGGGGATAAGGCCCATTTTTGGTCTGATTCTTGGGATCAGTTTCCTCCCATCACGGTTGAATTCCCCGAGTTACTCCCAATCAAAGCTGCCATAGAATCCAAGGGCTCGGGTCCGAATTGAGAGTTATTTCAATACTACTCAACTGGGAGGGTATAAGTTTAAGAAGTTTAAGAAGTTGGAGGAGTGGCCAATTTCAATCCCTCCGGAGCTAGCACCCACCTTATCCAGAATCTTGAATGAAAGATTTCTCACTGGGAGCGATGATGAGGATGAATTAGCTTGGGGCTTCGGGAGCCTTGGTGTTTACACTGTCAAAGATGGCTATGATAACATCCTCCCTGAGCCTCCCCCCTCGCTTTCCCGGCTACGGATCGGAGACAGATTTGGCAATCCAAGGGCTGGCCGAAAGTGAATTTTTTTGCTTGGCAGGTTATGCATAATGGAATTCTCACTTTCGACAACCTCAGGTGCAGAGGTATCATAGGTCCTTCTCAATGTACTCTATGCCTTAAGAACGAGGAAACAGCTGACCATATAATGTTTGATTGCCCCTTCACGCGCCAGATTTGGAAGCGCTGGTTCTCTCACTTTAAAATCCAGCTTAATGGTGATTTGAATCGGATTAACATTCTGAACAGATGGAAGAGAGGTAGATTTAAATCTAAAGCTCTTCGTACCGGTTGGGAGCTCGGATTAAATTTCATTTGGTGGCAGATGTGGCTGGAGAGAAATGCACGAATATTTCGAGAAACGTTCTCCACGCTTGATGGTGTTTGGCAGGTCATCTGGAGCAAAGTCTCTGAAACAGTTGCCGTCCATGCAAAAGAGGATTCTCAGGTTGATTCGGAGCCAGTGGATGAGGGGGTGGAAGTGCACGAGGAGCAGGTTAGAGCCCACTGGATACCTCCTCCCGATGGGTGGATCAAAATCAATACTGACAGAGCTACTAAGGGCAACCCGGGCAATGCTGGCATTGGTGTGGTTTGCCGAAATCACGAGGGCACCGTGCTCTACCGGGAGCTGCAGTGGTTTGGGCAGTAACTACAAACAACGAAGTCGAAGCCATTGCTATTAGAGCCGCTTCTATTTGGGCAGTTAACCAGGGCCATCGAAAGGTGATTGTTGAATCTAACTCTCAGATTTTGGTTGGAGCTCTTGATTGCATGAGGAACTTTACTTTGACAACGTGGAGGTTGAGGTCTTTGGTCTCTCAAATCAAGGAGCTTTGGAGAGAACTGGATGACGTGATCCCTGTTTATGCGAGTAGAAATCTCAATAAAGCGGCCGATTTCCTTGCAAAGATGGGTGCTGAGAAGGAGGTTGGGATGCAGCTACACAGTGACATGCCCTTGGAGGATGAGGGGATTCGGCAGGGCCTGGAACGTTTCTTATGATAATGAGCAAAGAAAATACTAAGGGAGGTTTTTGTCGCGATATCGCGACTATTTTCGCCACCGCGGCCCTTGGAGGGAAACTGTCACGATTTCGCGACCTTTTGCGCCGTCGGAGCCTGTGGCTGGAAGCCGTAGCGATTTCGCGACGCTTTTGCAAAATTGGCGTTAAGGGGAAAAATTGTCGCGATATCGCGACCTTTTTGGAGTATAGGCCCCAAGGGGAAAATCCGTCGCGATATCGCGACATTTTTGCTGAATGGTTGATCAAAGGAAAAATCGTCGCGATATCGCGACAGTTTTGGCGAGCTGGGTTCAAGGGGAGAAACTGTCGCGATATCGCGACACTTTTGAAGGAGGCCCGCCTTGGAGGAAATCGGTCGCGATATCGCGACACTTTTGTTGAAAAGGCGCACAGGAGGAAAACAGTCGCGATTTCGCGACATTTTTGGCAAGCTGGCACCAAGGGGAAAAACCGTCGCGATTTCGCGACACTTTTGAAGGCTGCCCGCTTTGGAGGAAAACCGTCGCGATATCGCGACACTTTTGTTGAAAGGACGTCCAGGAGAAAAATCGATGCGAAATCGCGACATTTTTGGCGAGCTGGCACCAAGGGGAAAAACCGTCGCGATATCGCGACACTTCTGAAGGATGGGCGCCGAGGCGAAAAACCGTCGCGATTTCGCGACACTTTTGTCGATTCGGCTTTAAGAGGAAAAATCGTCGCGATTTCGCGGCATTTTTGGCAAGATGGCACCAAGGGGAAAACCGTCGCGATATCGCGACACTTTTGAAGGTCGGGAGCCACGGTGATAACTCGTCGCGATTTCGCGACACTTTTGCAGTTTGGATGCCAAGGGAAAAACTCGTCGCGATTTCGCGACATTTTTGGAGAACTGGCGCCATGGAGAAAACTCGTCGCGCTTTCGCGACCCTTTTGCAGCTATGGTGTCAAGGGAAGAACTCGTCGCGATTTCGCGACATCTCTGGTGAACAAGCGCCCTTTGGAAATTTCGTCGCGATTTCGCGACACCTTTGGTGACTGGGCGTCTTCCGGTTGTGTCGTCGCGATTTCGCGACGTTTGGGATGCTTAGGTGCGTTGGGGCTTGGATGGCGCGATTTCGCGACATGTCGCGTTTTTGCGGCTTGTTTCTCTGACGCGGCCTCGGCTGGTTTTCGATCGCGACATGTCGCATTTTCGCGCCTTGCTGTAGTCTTGCTTCTTGCTCCTGGTTGGGAGAGTTTTCTCCCCCTTTGTAATTGTTCTCTGTTTTAATATAAGTTTTTTTCAAAAAAAAATTAGAAAAAATTAATTTTAAGTTTCCTTAGAATTAAAGAGCAATGTTTTTTTCTTTTATTTTAGGGTTAAAAGAGCAATGTTTTTTTTTTTTTTAGGGTTAAAAAACAATGCTTAATTTCTTTAATTTTAAGGTTAAATAGCAATGATTTTTTTCTTTTATTTTGAAGAACTCGTAGATTATTTGAGACAAGGAGCATTTCAAATAGCAAGTGCATAAATCATGAGGCCTCCAAATGGGAGATTTGTTTATCAACTACAACTTTCAAATCCATCAATTCTCTCAAATGATGATAAAGAAATAAAGAAAACAACATCTCCATGAGGTTGAGAATATATTGAAAATGGTTGCTTCCGATAGTATCTGCAAAAAATTTCAAGCTTCCAAATTGCATGTTGCAAGAGGGAGATTGCAGGAGGGTTTGTTCACAACTGTCGTGTTTATAACGTTTCCTCTGTATTTTTTTTCAGCAACTAAGAATTGATTTTAGGTTTTTTGATGTGTGTTTTTCACCAAATATAAGGGGTCTCTATTCCTTTTTCAAATCCAAAATGGTTAAGAAACTACTAAGTAATAAAAAGCTTGATATTATTTTCATTCAAGAATATAAAATGTCATCTAATAAAGTAGATAGGATTAAAATGAAAATCTAGCCCATTAACCTTGTTGATTCAACTAATGTCAAAGATTTCCAAGGGGCTACTCATATTATGGGATAGTTTAAAAATAGACTGTGTCATTGACTAAAATAAAACAAACTAGATTGTCATCAAGGTAAAATGGCTAGACATCAGTTGGTAGATTAATCTCATTAATGTTTATGGCCTAAACACTCCTAACTAAAAGAGATATTATTGGTAAAACATTGTTGGTTGGTTATCACAATAGAGAGACTCACCATTCATCATGAGGGGTGACAACGATGCAATAAGACACCTTGAAGAAAAATAGGGGGAACCAGGAAGCTTGATCAAGCCACCAAGGATTTTAACACATTTATTGAAGATCTGGATCTTATGGAACCCTTATGTTCTAAGGGCATCTACACCTAGAGCAACAAGAGACCCAAGAACCAAAGGATCTTAAAGAAATTGGATAGATTTCTTACTTCTATAGATTGGCTTGATAAGGGAGCATTAATACAATTAAAGTTCTACAATATGGGGGGTCTGACCACTAGCCCATCAAGATCTCTATTAAGGCTAACAATAGACCCAAAATAATCCCATTATGCTTTGAGATAATGTGGCTCAAGCATGGAAAATTTGATGAATTGATGGAGGGATGGTGGAAAGAGGAATCCCATATTTATGGAATAGAGATGTTCAAGTTCACAACCAAACTTCAAAGGTTAAAGAGAAAACTAAAAAGTTTAAATAGAGAAGATTTTGGCAACATCATTGAGGAAAAAAACTCATTTAGAAGATGACCTTTAAAAAATTAATGAGGATCTAAAGCTTGCTTAGGATGACCCTCTTCTAGAACAAGAAAAATGCTTGTTGGTACCTTAAATGAAGTTTACCTAAAAGAAAAAATATTTTGGTGACAAAAATCTAGAGTGTAATGGCTAAAAGAAGGTGATAAGAATACAAAATTCTTTCATCATACCACCTTGGATCATAGGGCACATAATAGGATCTCAACTCTAGAATATCCTAAGGGTCAAGTAATCTCTACTCTAAGAGAGGTGGAAGATCACATCATCTCCTTCATTGAGTCATTGCTATCCAAAGAGGACAAATAGGGTCGATGCTCAAAATTGCATGTTTTAAATCATCCCAAAACTCATCACTCCAACTCAAAATGCTTGCTTTACAAAGGAAGTGGAACAAGATGAAGTGAAAGAAGCCCTATTCCAAATGAAGAGTTTTATGGTGTTTGGCCACAATGGATTTCCCCTAGGCTTCTTTCAATACTTCTGGTACTTCCTAAAAGATAAAATAGTAGCTATGGTTTAGGAATTCTTCTCTAGTAAATGGATGATGGATAAGCTAAATCATGTCTTTCTTGCACTCATTCCCAAGATGGATAATGCTAGAAGAGTGGACACCTTCAAACCTGTCTCTTTATGTAAAGTAATTTACAAAATTATTTCCAAGGTCACCACAAATAGGCTCAAATTGATTATCTTGGATATAATTTTTGATAAGCAAAAAGCTTTTGTTAAAAGCACCTACTAGATGGATTATATATCATCCATGAATTAATACACTCTCTCAAGAGTAACAAAAGACAAGGTCTACTCATTAAGTTGGGTATGAAAAAGGCCTTCAATAGAGTATACTTGAATTTTTTAGATAGAGTGATGGAAAAGTTTAGTTTTGATAAATATTGGAGACAATAGCTAGCCTCCTTATATAAAGACCCATCCTTCTCAGTTCTAATAAATGGAAGTGCGAGAGGAATCTTTAAAAATTCAAGAGGCCTTAAGTAGGGAGACCCCATCTCCCCTAGTTATTCATCATTGTTGTAGAAGTTGTGGGTAAGGGCTTGAAGCATCTTTAGTCAAAAGGATAGATCCTAGGACTCAAGATAAATAGTAGGTGTCACTTCGTTACACACTTCTAATTTGCATATGATATCCTTCTAGCCATAAACCAACTCTAAAGGAGACAATAGAGTCAAAGGTCTACTTACTACATATGAGATTACCTCTGAACAAGATATCAATAAGATAAAATCTAAATTGTATGGAATCAATCTAGAAGAGAGATACATTAGATTATATGCTCTCCAAATAGGGATGGGGATCATTTCCCTCCCTAGTACTTACCTGTGTATGCCTCTATTTAGTTGTGTCAACATTGGAGAGTTTTAGGAGCAAATCATCTCTAAATTCCATAAGAAAATGGTATCATGGAAAGTGAAATGGTTATTTATAGTAGGAAGATTCGTTATAAATATTTCTAAGCTCTACTCATCTTCTGGATGGGTGCATTTTGGATCCCTAGTGATATCATCAAAAGAATGGATAATATCATGAGAAAATTCCTATAAAGAGGAAATACTGAAAATAAGAAAATTAATTCGGTAGTCTAGGATAAAATTTGTAACAATAGAGTCAGGAGGCTTGGTAATTAGAAACCTTCGAATAGTTAACAAGGCAATGCTAGGAAAATTAATTTGGAGAATCTATGTAGATCATAACTTCCTTGGGAGCAAGGGCTTTAGAGCAAAATATTTAAATGAGGATGAATATAAAAGAATATTCGTTGCTAAAGAAAACTTGAGGGATCACTCATCTGGAATAGTATTTGGAAGGTTAGAAAATTAATGCCAAACTTTCTCAAATAGGATGTTAGAATAGGCTCAAAGGTTAACTATTGGAAATATGCTTGGCTAGAAAACCAACCTCTTGATTTTATGGAAAACTTGAAAAACATTAAAATATTTCTCTATAGGACTTAGGGAGAATATATAGAGAACTATTAGAATTGAGAAGAACATAATGGAAGAGCTATTAAAAGGTGGAAGAGCCTTGCAACTATCCCACCTGATTTTAGTTAAGAAAGGATAGCTCTTGAATCCCTCTTGCTCAATCATAGAGTAATGACTTCTAGGGGTGAGGATAAACTAAGATGGAGTCTCACACCTTTGGGAGACTACACAGTCAAATTAGCTTACTTTACCTTCATAGAGGTAAAAATTAATAGTATTCCTTCAATAGTGTGGAAAAGGGTTTGGTATTTTAAATCCTAGACAAAAGCTATATTTTTCCTCTCGCTAGCTATACATGACAAATTTTTATCTGGTAAACAAACGAAAAAAGGGGTTGGTCTAAAATACTTAAATGTGTTTTATGATTATGCAAGCAAAATTGGTCATTTTCTCCTCCATTCCCTCTTTGTCTATAACATGTGGAGGAAATTAATGGAGAAATTCAAAATCTCCTTGGTTATGCCAACGTCTTTTAAGTCATTGTTGGCCAAATGAAAAAAACCCTTTAAGGGTAAAGCTCTCCTATTTGTATGGAATATGATCCCATACATGCTTGCATGGTGCATATGGCTGGAAAAGAATGGAAGGATTTTAAGAAAAAATATATCTAATGAAGAGAGAGTCTAGAGCAAGTTTGAGGCTCATCTTGTAAAACTATGTGAAGTGTACTATCCTTGCATTCAATAATCAATGTAGGAGATTCAAATTTTAAATTCTTGGGAGACCATTAGACTTATTGTGGAAAAACATTAGTTAGGCTCCAAAGAAAACAAACAAGCTTATGAGAAAACTATGGATCTCTCCTGGACCAAGTCTATTCAAGTATATTGGAAGCTCAATTTTGATAGTGCCAACAAGGATAACCCTGGCCTAGCAGCTTATGGTTGGATCTTTTGGAACGATCATGGCTCTTCCATTGCCCTTAGAGCTAGCTACATTGGCCAGAATACCAACAACCTTGCTAAAGCAGAAGCTATTGTGAGGGATATCTTAGTTTGTCTTCGTATGTCTTCCTAGACACGTGTGGAAGAAAACTCACAAATTATTCTTAATACTCTAAAGAAAAGGAAAATTCAAGACTAGGTGCTAGCCATCAAAATCGAGGAAGTGTGGAAGGTACTTGGGAGACTTCTACTAATTGACTTTCACCATGTAAAACATTTGGAAAACAAGTTGATCGACTAGAGCCCTTAACAACAAATTTCAAGTAGAACAAATTATCCTTGGAGACGAGATCAAGCAAAAAAAAGACTTGAGAAAATGACTTGAGTTAATTCAAAATAATATGACTTAATTTAACATGTAACGCATGTAACAATGATAAGTGTAATACATTAGCATATATAATTTGCTTAATTTGAAACTTATAGTATATAACAAAATCTTGAATTCTACATTTTTTAATATAAATTAAAGATATTTTAAATTAACCAAAAAAATAAATATATATAAATTTATACTTTAAAAACAATATGTGCTATAGAAATATTACTCCAATTTAAAATATTGGGACAAGAACATTTCAATTTAAAGATTGAAAGTAGTTCCTACAAATTATGTTGAAGGAAAGTTTCTAAAGTTGTTAGCCAAAGACCCCTCCCTTTTCCTAATTTAGATAGAAAGTAGAAGGTAGATATATATGATTAAAAATATATAAAACGTAATATTAACCATTCAAATATTTTTTAATTTTATTTATTATTATAACATAATATATGGTTAGGGCTTTGGCTTCTCTTTGGGGAGGTTATAAGGTTCCAACCACTGCATACTTAGAAGGGGATAGGTTGGATGGTAGCAATCGAGTGTCTGTCAGTTGGTTATCCCAATTCGATGCTATGAAGGGTTGGGGTCCCGTTAACTATGCTTTATCCAACGGGTTTAATGATTATAGAGGTAACCCATTCATGGCGTTACCGATTTTCCTAAGAATCTAAAAAAATATAATATCTATTGATTTTGAATTATATTATATTTTATTTAAAAGAAAAATTAAATTTGAAATATTTGGTGCTAAAGTCCTAAGTTAAGATATAAAGTATTTAAGAGAGGGAGTTAAAAGGAATTGAACTTCACATAATTAAATATTAAGGTGGGAGTTAAAAGGACTTCAACCATATTAAAAAATATTGAAATTTGATATTTTAAATTTGTAATTAACTTCACAATTTATTTCAAAAAATTTATTAGATTTTGGAGAGAAGGATTTCTACTCCATTTTTTTTTTGAAAATTCTGGAAAATTTTGAAATTTGAGGAATTTAGAGACAAATTTAATAAATTAGTCGGGAGATAAAAGGTTTTCTACATCAAATAATTTATAATATTTAAATTTTTAAAATTTGCAAATTTATTGAAACTTGGAGATATAAGGAATATTTCTCCAAAAGTTTTTTATTAACTATCAATATAATAAGTATTCAAGTTGAAAACAATATATCATCAAAAAATATGAAACTCATTTATGAAGAAAATAAAGATAGGAAGTCCTTAATATAAATTGCATTAATGGTTGCATTTTTATTTTTTAAATATTAATGACTATGATTGCAAAGCCATGATTTGGAAGCAAGGATTGAAATATAAAGATGTATATTATAATCATTTGGAATGTAATCATTGCAATAGAATGGGGCATGTAGAAACAATATGTTAGAATATTTGTTTATGTAAATTTTGTGGAAAAAATAATCATTCTCGAGCATTTTGTCGGTATAAGAAATCAAATATGGAAAATTAGAGAAAATGTTATTGATGAGACTAGACAATTTTCTTCAAAATCTTATTTTTGAAACAAATGCCCAGAGCCATGAAAAATGAAGCTAAACTATCCAAAGATCAAGATAGGAAAGAAGAAGAACATATGAACGTTAGATTTCAGTGCAATGCAATGCCAAAACAAGGAAAAAAAAGAAATCTTAAATCTTTTGTCTCAAGATCAAATTAATGATGAATTGCTTGATTTATCAAAAAGACAGAAAACATGAAAATGGATCAGACATAGTCCAAGATTACCTTACAGAGACAATAGACAAAGGCAGTGGATGAACACAAGATCCAAGATGAAGATAGATATTGAAGATTCAAGTATGCAATAACCAAATAATGTAATATAGGGGATCTTGGAGAATATTACATTATTTGGTACATGTTAATATACCCCCAAGGTATTTATGGCACAATGTAAATATTAGAATAGGGTATGGTACATGTTAATATACCCCCAGGAATGGAGCTTTGGGGTAACACCACCTTCATTATGTATTCTTCGTTTAGCTCCATAATTCCAAGCCTATCATGGATCTTCTGATGAGGTGTCCAAGAACCTAGTTCTAGTTAAGAACCTTGTTCACTTGTAATAGAATGTCACACATAAGAAAGATGTGCTTAGTCCAAGGGACTAAAGCCCCCTAGTAAACAAATATATGCATCTTACTTTCTAAATAAATTGGTTAACAACGACTCTCAAAAAGTCTCAACTCATATTATAAGGATTAAAATCAGCCAAGAGACCAAGGCGACATGTTTTCTAATTAACACAAGTGAAGAAGGGTGAGAGAATATCAACAAACACCTTCCAATATCCTCTGACAGAAGGACAAAACCAAAACAAGTGTTTGATAGACTTCACTTGTCCACAAACAACATAGAAGGGTTAGGTTATGTTGAGTTTTACTAGGTGCTAAGAAGGAGGTAAACAATATATCTTGGGCAACAAATGGCACTTTTCATAGTCTATCGATGAGAAAAATCCATTGTTGTTTGGAAAGATGAAGGTCCCACTTCTCATTGAGAGAAGTCAAAGGAAGGGATTAGGTGAGAATACAACTATTTAGAATGGATGGCTTGTAAGGGGTAGTTGTTCCACCATCTCCAATCAAACTAGGAGAATAGAACAAAGCAATTCATTTTAATAGCAACCAACCAATGAATAGACTTGATAACCTCCTCAAATGCCACTCTAAAATAGGGAGGAAAGAGAAATTAAAACCTTGCTTGCTACAAAGACAACCACTTTATTGAATACTTATCCCAAAGATGCAAGAGTAGTAAAACAATCCTTGGTTACTAAGAATAAAGGCTTGTATTCCTTGGAAAGGGCTAAGAGGCTAGCATGTTTTTAGATAACAAGGTTCCACCATATGCTATGAGTGGCTATGGAAAGACCAACTCGTAAGGAGTCAACCATCCATTTTATCAAGGAGTGGTAGGCTTGTGGAGTTGTCCAATTCCTATGGACGACAACAAACCACTAATGGAAAAAAGGATGACATGAGAACCTTATCCTACCAAAGAATATGGATCCATTTGTGTTTATATCCAATTAAGGATCTAGTCACCCACTTTATCAATAATGCATCAATACAGATAGTTGGTAAGAAACAAGCCTCATTCCATTTTCTCATAGGAACTATCTCAGTATAGAATTGAGCTTATGGTAACCAACTTTAGTTGGAATCCAATAAGAGAAGTAATAAACATGTGAGGTTATAAGGATATTGTTGAAAACTAGGACTTTACTTGATAATGGTAGAAATCTAGTGGACCAAGTAGAAAGTTTCTTCTACACCTTATTGAGGACCCTATCCCATAGGATCTTTGGAAAAGCATCAATACCAAAGGAGATCCCCAAATATTGTATTATGGATCTAGTGGTAACAATTTTTCAATCAAGAAGGTCATAGGTATAGGACTAGTTTTCAGAGAGCAAAATTAATTCAATCTTTTTGTCACTCACTTTGAAACCAAAAATATCATACTATAGCTGGAGCACCTCTCTTGTTTTTTCCACATCCTCTTCATTATTATGAAGAAAGAGCAAGGAGTCATCAACAAAGTGGAAGTTGATAATAACTTGTTGGTTGGGGATAGTGATTCCTTTAAAGAGGTCTTCTCTATGAGCAATCTCTAAAAGGTATCCCAAGGTATCAGCACTAATAGTATATAGGAGGGAGGAAATAGGACATCCTTGAAAAATTGAGCATTGAAGAAGATATTTGGGATAGGCTACAATTAACCACCACTCTAGATGAAGTAGATTGAAATAGAAGCGATATGTGGAAACAAAAATTATTACCAAACCCCAACCAAGAAATCGTCTTTAGTATGTGTCTCTAGCTAATATGATCATAGGCCTTATCAAACTTAATCTTTAGTAGAATGGTGTCTTGATTAGATTTCTTGGCCCATTCGAAAGTTTCCTAAGCCAACATCAAGTTGTCAAGAGTGAACCTTCCTTTGAGGAACCCTATCTATTCTTGTCTAACAATTTTAGAGGCCATAAGACTCAACTTCATGGCAAGGGCCTTAGCAATAATCTTGTATGCAACATTAAGCAAGGTGATAGGCCTCTAGCCAAAGATAGACATAGGATCTATATCTTTTGGAATAAGTTTGATCATGCTCTAGTTGATGAAGGTACCAAGTGAGCCACAAGTAATGACTTCACTATAGATAGCATAGGTACTTAACTATTGCACTCCTCACATATCTAGGAGTTGCAACCTTTCATATTCCTTACATAAGACAAGCCTCACATGTCTTTTGGTTTCTCATCTTGCCACTTGTATACATGACTCTTGACTCTCTATTTACTTGCACACTTAACTCTATGACACTTGCACACTTCTACATGACACTTACACACTTCTACATGCACACCTAATACATGACACTTGTGCACTTTCTCACATTACATATTTGCACACTTAATTACATGACACTTATGCACATCTTGCACATAGACACTTACATAAAGGGAAAATATAAATTCTTATAATATGAGTTGAGACTTTTTGAGAGTCGTTGTTATCCAATTTATTTAGAAAGTAAGATGTATATATTTGTTTACTAGGTGGACTTTGGCCCCTTGGAATAAGCACATATTTCTTATATGTGACATTCTATTACAAGTGAACAAGGTTCTCAACTAGAACTAGGTTCTTGGACACCTCATCAGAACATCCATGATAGGCTTGGAATTATGGAGCTAAACGAAGAACACATAATAAAAGTGGTGTTATCCCAAAGCTCCATTTTTGGTTGCAAGATGCCTATTTTGGAAGAGTGGCCTCATGATGTTCTATACAATGAGACGATGATTCGAAATCTAAATCCAGCATAATTCTTATAAAACTATTGTATGAAAAATTGTTGGTAATATATATTATTGTATTTTTTACCTTCGACGAATCTTAATATTATTATATATTTATGTATTAATGGTTATAATGTAGGACAAACTATCACCTTAAAAAATCTAGTTAAATTGTACCATGTTTTAACCCATTTTATATATAAACTTGATTACTTTATATATTTTAACTGTTTTTAATTTGCGATCGAAAACAATTTGATTTACAAAAACCTATGAGCCTATAATTCTATAGTTATATATGTTGCATCGTTTACGTGGATAAAGTTTTTTTATCATTTTATAAGTGTACATGCATGAACTCCGCAAATATAGCTCTGTACTTGCTCTTGTAATACCGAATCACCTCCCCAACAGCTGTGTCCACAGGTCCATAACCGCTCTTCCACATGGATCTGCCCATGCCATTCCAGGCGTTGCCGCTGGAAGATCAACACTGCTCTTCACATTACTCCACCAACCACAAAATGCAAAACACTTGCGGATCAAAGCCATGAAAAAACCCCCATCCTTGTTTCCATGGTGTGGATGTGGGATAATTGCCTGCGAGCTTGAAATGGAACTGTCTATGTCTATGGAGACATGGGCATTCACATTCCTCCTCATGGAAGGTGAGACTATAGAGTTATACAGACACTCCACCATATGCTTTTCAGATTCCTCAAAAGGCTCAAGGCACGCTTCGGTCGTTTTTATAAAAGGAGAAAGCTCTCTGCAGGCTACTCTGAGGACATCCCTTAACTCTGGATAGCTAAGTCTTTTGAACCTCTCTGCCATTGGAGGACCTCCTCTAAAACGAACAGAAGAATCTGATTCTCCAGCTTGAGGATATCTGCCTGGGTAGCAAACAGAAGAGGGCCTTTCCTTTTTGGATCAAAAACTTTATGAACAGAGTGAGCGTTTTCACAGACATCATGCTCAAATTCAGATCCCAGAACGTCTAAAAGAAACAGGGCATCCTTGGCCATCATCCATCCTATAACTTCGTTCTCGTACTCGCACTGCTCATAGCTTTTCCTAATTCTTTCCCCAAACTGCGAACTCATCCTCTGGACCAAAGTACTGAATGCGGCCTGGCCATTGGCCTTCTTTAGGATTTTGAGAACAAGTTCGTTTTTGTAATTTTCAGATCTGGAGAAGTCAGATTTGAAGTGATGGAAGGGCCCGAGAGAAACAACCCTAGGGATATAAGCTTCTGGTCTTTCCTTGCGCAGAGATTCAGGCACGGTATAGATACACGCCCCATCCTCTATGCACTCTCTCCCGTTTGCACGATTTTCCCCATTCTATAGTAATTCCTTCGTTTCACTTAACCAATTGCGCGATATAGCGTCATATTTGGAGAGAGCCATTGCAGATTATGAAATTCTAACCCACAAACGAGAGAGTTCAGAAATATTTAATGCTTAGACCCAATACTTATGCTGTGGACTGGATGCCCTGGATGCCAAACGCAAAGACATACAATTTATGCCCTACCAGACGATCAATTTCGTACTGGTTTCCTAGTTTTTGGGGTTCCTCGTGGTTTCCTCCTCGGAATTTTGGTCTTAGTGAAGATTTTCGAAAACGTGGTCATTTATTGCGGATTTCCTGCTTTTGTGAGGCTCGCGGCAATTTCATGGAAATTTTGGTCTCATACAGCTTCATCAAAATATATTATTATTATTGTTTTTTACAGACTTTTTTTAAAGTAATTAATATGTTCATTTAAATTATAAGGGTTGTTTTTATTAAACTTATTTCCTTTTTAATGCAGAGTTGGTCACAACTACATTTTTGGACAGTTATGAGAGTGAGGGTGGGAGTGGGGAGTAAGTATAGCAGACAAGTGCTTTTGGACACAACTACATTTTTGGACAGTTATGAGAGTGAGGGTGGGAGTGGGGAGTAAGTACAGCAGACAAGTGCTTTTTGACAGTTATGAGGGTGGGAGTGGGGAGTAAGTACAACACACAAGGTCAGGGTGGGGAGTAAGTACAGCACACAAGTGCTTTTTGACAGTTATGAGGGTGAGGGTGAGGGTGAGGAGTAAGTACAACACACAAGGACAGTTATGAGGGTGGGGGTGGGGAGTAAGTACAGCACACAAGTGCAGGGTGGGGAGTAAGTACAGCACACAAGTGCAACACTTGTCGGGGGTGGGGAGTAAGTACAGCACACAAGTGTTATGAGGGTGGACGTGAGAAGTAAGTACAACACACAAATGCAGTGGGGAGTAAGTACAACACACAAGTGCAACACTTGTCGAGGGTGGAGAGTAAGTACAACAAACAAGTATTATAAGGGTGGGGGTGGGAAGTAAGTACAACACACAAGTGCAACATTTGTCGGGGGTGGAGAGTAAGTACAGCACACAAGTGTTGCGGGGGTGGGAAGGAAGTACAACACACAAGTGTTATAAGGGTGGGGGGTGGGAAGGAAGTACAACACACAAGTGTTATAAGGGTGGAGGTGGGAAGGAAGTACAACACACAAGTGCAGCATTTGTCGGGGGTGGGGAGTAAATACAACACACAAGTGTTGCACTTGTGTGCTGTAGTTATTCCCGACCCCACCCTCAAAACTGTTTTTATCAAACCTATTTCATTTCATTATTATAAATTTAATATAAAAAACAAAATAAATTTAATTTAAATATTTTCAATAAATATCTAACTAAATAAATATTAGCAATCTATTAACCTTTAAAAAAAAATTATGAGCCTATGTTTGTGTAATTTAATATGAGCCCTTCCTCTCTCTTATGTTTGTCTGGTTTATGACCAACACATATTCTCGGTATGTGCCTAACAATGATGAAAAATATATGTGAACTCAAGTTTTTTTAAGTTTTTTTTTTTTAAATTATAATAATTAATTTGTTAGTAAATTTTAAGGAATTGTATCAACAAGTATTCAATCATAATCTTTAGAGCTGGGTGGTTAAATCCAATAATTAGAGTTGGTTAAGTCTAACAAAAACAACGTAGTGGTTAGGGTTTTGGTTTTTTTTTTGGGAAGGTCCAAGGTTCAAACCATAGCGTACTAGGAAGGGTCTTACATGCCTTAGAGGGTCACGGGGGTCCACTAAAAGGGAATAGGCTAGATGGTAAGGGTTGAGTGTTTACCGGTTGGCTACCCCAATTCAAGGGTGTGGGAGTCTTTCACGCCTTAGAGGGTTAGGGGTCCACTGAAAGAGAATAGGCTAGATGATAGGGGTTAGTGTTCACCGGTTGGCTACCCGAGTTCAATACCCTAAAAGATCCAAGATCCAAAAAAGATAGACTAAATAATAACAGCCTAATGAATTAGGCCATTTCAATACCCTTGATTTTACTTAACCTAATGAATATTAAAAAAAAAAAAATCAAAGACATTTTTCCACATTTTTTATTAAAAAAGTGTGCCTGGAACGTTCCGGGCAGCTGTGTAAGCTCCACCAAATTTAAATAAGAGCTACGTAAGCACCGCTAAATTTAATATGACAATGATCTCAGCCCATTTTAATATTTTTAATTTAATTAATTTTTTATAAGCAACTTGGTAAACAATTTATCTATTGTGTGGGCTCCAAAGGAACTCCAGCTGTATGAAAGCCACATCCTGTACAAGATAGAATCAAATAAAAATTAATTAATTTTCACGTGTTCTCTTTACTATTAAAATTAACCAATTGAAGGTCGTGAGCAAGATAGAATCAAATAAAATATTTGGTTACTCTCTCTTCCATGTACTCTCTCTCGTTTGCGCGATTTTCCCCATTCTCTAATAATTCCTTCGTTTCATTTAACCAATTAAAATGAAATGAAGGATTTTAATTACGTCGGCGAGACCCAAATATGGTTTATGGGACATACAATTACTCAAATCATGATTTTTAATATCTTTGAGAAGGTTATTTTTCTTGACTTGGGTTAGCAATTCCTTCAACTTTTTTTATTTTACTGTCTTCAAATAAATCTACCATAAACTTTTTTTTTTTTTTATAGCGAAAAACCCCTTGCGGAGCCGCCTTGGTCTGAGAGACCACGAACAGGGGGTTCTACACCGTCAAAGTCACCCGGGGTCGCACCCGACCTTACCCGCACCAACATTATCAATTGGATTTTGGATACCCAATTCAGCTTTTTGGTAGGGTGGAGATTTGAACCTGGGACCTCCCTTGGAGGATTGCCCTCTCCTCTCCAACTCACCTACAACACCTGGGTAAATCTACCATAAACTTGTTCCCAAGTGTTTCTTTGTATTTGTCACGGATATCTGAAAAACTTGGGCATTTATAGATGAAGTGTTCCTATGTCTCTACTGCCCCTGTGCTGCATAGAGTACATATCTTTTCTTCCCATTGTTCTTTGGGCGTTGTCCATCTCCCTGTTTCATATCTAAGCCTATGAGAGCTAGTCCTTATCTGAGCAATGAGGATTTTTTCCTTCCACTTGATTTCAACGCTTATATACGCTTTTTCCTTGTGGTCATACGTTGGGTTAAAATTTGCAATATAATAATCTTTTTTTGCTTGCATTTTTCCACATTCCACTTTTGAAGTTTTCATTCACATAATTTTTTATGTCTTTGTAGACATTTGGGCATTCATTTATGTTGATTTCCCAATGTTTCATCCATTTCTGGTTTTGTTTCATCCATGTATTCTTTCGTCTATGCAACTCTTCGTCCCTAGTTGCCCTAGGCCATCTATCATCTTTCATGTTTTTTGTTTTTTTCAAGTAACATAACAACTTGGTCATAGAAATTGCTTCTAAAGGGAACATTCCAATTTTAGCTAGAATAATTTCATAAGGGGTTGTGGCCTTAATTTTGAGAAAATATGTGATTAGATATTTTTGAATCCTTTTTATTTGCCTCCATTTTGCATTTGTTGTGCCACTAGCCCACACCTCACAACCATACAACAAAATTGGTGTAACAAGTAGGCCAAATAAGACCTTAGTGGTCTTCCAGTCCCACAACTCGGCATTCCTACACCTGTTTTGAAGTACATATAGTGCTCTCCAACCACTTTGAGTTCTTTTCATCCTACATGTATTCCAATTAAGTTTGTCATGAAAGTCTATGCCCAGGTATTTGTATTCTACTACTACCTCAAGCGGTTCTCCTACAAACTGAAATTCAAGTTGTTGTTTCTTCTTTTTTGTTAAAAAAATAATAGTTTTTATTTTGCTCGTGTTCACCTGCATCCCAACTTCTTTACAAAAGAGTTATAGAGCTTGAAGGTGATCTTCTAGATCTTTGGCTATTTTGGCCACAAGAATTACATCATCTGCATACATGAGGAGTTCTACCACATATTTGGCTAAGTGCACACCCTCTCCCCCAAATTTGTTTATCCATTCTTCTAACTTGTCAATGTACAGGCCAAATAAGGTCGGAGATAGAGGGCAACCTTGTTTGACACCTATGTCACTACCAAAACATTCAAATAACCCTTCCTGTGTTCTGATTCTAGCCTTTACATGCTCATATAATTTGTGAATTGTTGCCCTGTAGTGAATTGGAACCTCTATCTCTTCCATTCTGCTCCATAATTTTTTCCTTGGCACTGTGTCAAATGCCTTTTTGAAGTCTACAAAACAACAAAAAGCCTCCTCTTTTTGGTCCCATATTTTTTCCACTATATGTCTGAGCGTGATACAATGATCAATAGTTGAGTGCTTGGGCCTAAAACTTGCTTGCCCCTTTGCTCTCTTTCCCTTTTCTTCTGCCCATATGTTGATCCTACGCTCTATCATACTCCCAAACAACTTTGCAAAGAGAGGGTTGATCATGATAGTTCGATAGTTTGAGGGATTATTCACATCTCCACTTTTAAACAAAGGAATGGTCAAGCTACTTGTCCAATTAGTAGAGAAGCCATTTTGTATGACCTCATTGAAAATTTCTTTGATTTACGATGCCAGGATATCTACCCCCCATTTTATATGCTCTGCTTGAAGATTGTCTATATCACGGGCTTTACTAGTTGCTAACTTTTTTATCCCTTGAATAATGTCTTCAATTGTGAAAAGTTCTTTCTTGACAATGATAGTAGAGGGTGTTTCTTGCTGGTTACTACGCTGATACAATTGTTTTGAATACTCCAGCCACTGATTAACTGTTATGTTATTTTCAGTTTGCGTCATTTTCACGCTTAGTTCCTTCCAATATTTCTTTGGTTCATGCTTCCCTAAGTAAATCAATTCTTTCCTCCTTGTTCTAATGTATTCTTCTTTTTTTGCCCTTACCAGTTTCTCATATGTTTTTTTGTTTGCTCTTGTTTTACCCGTTGGTTCCTTTAGTAATATTCGCATTTTTTTGCAATCTTCATCGAACCATGGGTTGGTTGGGAAGTTATTCCTTTCTTTCTTTTTAGGTTTACCTCTCTTGCATTTGTTTAGAGCTTTTTGAATAACGTGCATTAACCATACACTCTTACTATAATCTCTGCTATTGTGAGGTAGTTCTTCCCTTTCCTATAACTTGTTATTTAATACTGCTCTAAAATTCTGTCGATTTTCATCTGTTAAGAGAATGTTTACCTTGTGAGGATATTTATTTTGATTGCTTTGCAAGTGTTTTTCCCTTGGTTTGTCTCCATGCATTTGAAGTTTCATAACAATTGGGTTGTGATCTGACTTAAGTTCCACTAGAGAATCTTCCACTTCTAGCTCCTCTATTTTTGATATGTAATTTTGTGAGCATATTACATAGTCTATTACACTTTATCCCTTATATGTTTTGCATGTATACTTTTCTGAATTTTTCCATTTGTTCATCCCATTGCAAATAATCAAGTTGTATATGTTGCAGAGACCTAACAACTCTTCTTCATATTGTGTGATAGCCCCATGCTCATCTTCTTAAGTCCTGGTCCATTGTTGATTTTTCTCTTCTGGCATCCAAAGAGGATTAATCTCAATATCTTCGTTACCTTCTAGAATGTTAGTTTGCTTATTTTTTGTCCTTGCATTGAAATCTCCAGTTAATATAATCTCCCCCAACTTACTGTATATTGAAATGTCTCTTTTTACGGAGGGGTATGGGTCTTCTCTGTTAAGGTCATGTTTCTTATAGAATTTAGAATTCTTGGGAACAAAATAACATGTTGCTATGCTAATAACTGACTTATTTTCTAGGATCTTTATCCAGATGTATTGTTTGTTTTCATCTTGTTTTTTAAGTTTAATGACCCTATCCCATTCCTCTTTTATTAAAATCATAATACCCAATGCCCTTTGCCATTTTCTGCTGCTTTATTCCATATTGCTATTTTTTTGTATCCCACAAATTCTGGAGTCCTACATCCATCGTGTTCATGTGTTTTCGTCAATATGATTATATCTTTATCTCTAGCAATGGGCCCTAACCCGGGTCCTCTTCTCCAAGGGTAACCTCTACAGTTCCAACTTACCATTGTAAGATGTTCCCGGGTGGGTCATACTCCCTATTTGTTTTAGATTTTTTTAGATGTGATGTATGCCTTTCCATTTCTTAAATATGTCTATTTCCCTTCATTTCTTGCTGCCCTCACCTTTTCCCATTCCTTATTTATTTCTTCCTGCTGTAAAAATGTTAGGTCATCATCTAAATAAATTTTGACCCTCTCAGCATGCCTCTGTTTTTTAGTAACCTTATTTTATCCTCGTAGCTCATCAATGTGACCCGAATATTTCTATCTCTGCCTCCTTCTCTCAGCCTGCCAATTCTACTTGTTTTTTTAATCTGACCTTTCCATTGTAATCGATCTGACAAGAAGTCCCTGGTTAGACGATTTGTGTCTTCCTTGTCCCCATAATCTTTCAACCCTTTGATGATTATGTTTGATAACTTCTCATGTCTTTCTTTCTCTTCTGTTATTTGAATTTTTACTTGCTTCTCTATTAACTCTTTTTGTTGATTGACTGGTTCTTTTACTACTTGAGACCATGTCTTTGCCTTTGCTAATTCATTTCGTAGCTCATTTTCTCTTGTTTCCATGTTTTGGAGTGTTTTCTGTACCTCTTTTATTTGATTTGCATTTGTTTTTTCCACCTCGATTGCATCATTGATTGGGAGGTGGATGGCTTGTTTGAGGACATACCATTTACGTTGACCCATGTTTGCAAGGCTTTGTAGCTTTGACACTTGCTCTTTGAGTTGGTTGTTTTCCTTTTCCATCCTTTGAATGGTGTTTACAACCTCATCTGATTTAGTTTCTCTTAATTTCTCTCTCCTTTCCATGCTTTCAAGTTTTTTTTTCATCTTCATTAGCTCTTGCACATAAAGTCTTGATGCCCACATGAGTGGTGTAGTTGTGGGACTGTAAGTTTCTTCCTCATTTGAAAACTCATTTTGATGATCTGCCTTTGATTGTTCCCTATTTTCCAAGTAAAATATTTTTTATTCTATATATTCTAATTAAATCATATTTCGAGAGAGCCATTGCAAATTATGATTCTAACCCACAAAAGAGAGAGTTCAGAAATATTTAATGATGTGGACTCGATGCCCTGGCTAGAGATACAAGTAATAATTGCAAAACCCTCTATATTCGTTATTTATATATATATATAAAAAGATTTTAGTCTTGTTTTCTGTGTTACATTTTCTCATGAATTTTGTGTTAAAAAAAAAAATTTAAGGTTTTAGTCCTGTTTTTTTGGTCAGCGTTACATTTACACATGAATTCTGTGTTTTAAAAATTAAAATAAATAAAAAACAAAAAAAAATATTTGATTATCCCTGTGTACTCTCATCTCTGGTAGTCTTCATGACATATCATTGGTCTCTTCTTTTGCATAGGATTAGCCATAATTTTATTCGGTAGATCCCTGGTCTCTTCTTTTGCATAGGCTTAGCCATAATTTTATTCGGTGTACAGGACTGGATTGGCAACCTTGGTTAAGGTTATTTTCAACATTGATAGAAAATGAAATTATGTATAGGACAGATCGGAGATCAGATCTCTGACCCACAAGACCTCATATTTCCAGGTCTCTAAAAGAGAGAAAATTCAAGCTAGCATAAAGGGAAGGATTTTTGAACATCGATCTTCCTATGGGCTACTTGCGATATGCAAGTCTATTATCCCTGGTTCTTCAATGGTGCCTTTTTCTCTCTTTCTGAAATCCGTGCAGGACCTGTTGTATGTGACCTTTTTTTTTTTTTTTTTTAAATATATATACTATCTGTACCACATCCTCGTCATGTAGGGTAAGTGATATACCACAACGCCGTGGGTAGTGTTTTGCACTTGTTCCCCAGACTAGTATATACTTCAGATCCTTCAACTTGTTCCCCAGACTAGTATATACTTCAGATCCTTCAACAAGCTCCTGTGTATGTAGTTACACAAATCTTCCACCGTACAGCCACCTCTATAAATATTAGACGATATAATTTTTATTTTATTTATGTATTACTTAATCTTATAACAGGGCATCAACATTTCTTCAAGTTTCTCTTCCAAGATAGGGCATTCTGGTAACATCTCACCTCTTATTTGATGATGAGTATCTCCTTTAAATAACATTCATTATATTCTCCCACTAGCAAATCTTTTTTTCTCCTAGGCTATATCCACAAACAAAACTCCTAAAAAATAAAAGATAAATCTACAATTATACAAATGATCTTTTTTAAATATGATGAAAGAATGATATTAGCTCAGATGTCTGGACCAACAATATATAGGATAAGATTGTATTAACCAAAATTGTATATATACAATGAAGGTATAAATACTTGGTTTGAATAACAAACCATCAACTACTTGTTTGGGTGCAACCGTCGAATACCTGTCTCTAACCATATGACAAATACTTGTCTCTAACTAATTCTAACTATATGACAATTTCTTGTATATGATTGATTGATTAATGAAGAAAATATTTTTATAAAGAAGTCAAAGATTATTATATATATATTTAATAACTTAATTTTATTTTAGCATTTAGGGGTGCAGCCTAACGGTTTAGGCTTTGGTTTTTCTTGAGGAGGTCCAAGGTGGGTGAGTGTGTGAGGGAGTGGGTGTGTGTCTCCATGATGGAGTTGTTGTAACAGATTAGGGGATTCGTGGTCAAAACCCCTATATCTTAATATTAAACAAAAAAAAAAAAAACTTAATTATATTTAAGTCATAATTTGAAGATGTAATTTTTCTTTTATTTATAGTTTACTTAATTTTTTAATTTATAATTTATTTTATTTTAATTTAAGTAAATATTAGAAGATATAATTTTTCCTGAATCTTATTTAGGTGAATATATGAAGATGTCACTTTCATTGAAAAATAGATATATTCAAATAAGATATGAAAGTGTATGTTGCAGCAAATACCATTTGAGATCCATACTCTAACCCTATTTGGAAAGGAACCATTTAGTTGGGTTTTCTTTTGTTTGAAATTTTATTTTCCCTTTTAAAGTGGTTTAAGGTTCATCACTCACGCATACACTTGTTACCTACTTTATGATTGACAGTGTTGAAAACGAACAATTTTAGTCAATTGTCAAACTCTATTAATGAGGTGGTATTGTTATGTTCAATATTTATTGATTTATTAATAACAAACTTGGTTTAGGTCTCTACAAGATGATTTAAAATTACACAATGCATAACATTTAGTTTTCAACAGTCCCTTTTCTAATTATATTATTTTTCACGAATGTATGTTTAGACATTTCTAAAAATTACCTTCTCTTTTGTGGTGAGCATGAGCATCAACCACTAATTATACATCTTATTTTTCTATGATATCCATATACATAAGAATATTTCTCATAAATAAATGAAAACCTAAACCTCCCTTAAGACCTCACAATCTATTATGTATTATAGTGAACTTTTTCCAAACTATAAAACTTTGCATCTTCTCCCTAAGAACTAGTAGAGTAGACAGGTGTGGAAGATAAGTGTTGCTTTGCTCATGACAATTCCTTATATAGATTTAGAATATTTACATGAAGATTTTGCATTATAGAGAAAAATGAGTGGTGGTTTTCCACGTATAGCCCATGTTATCATTTGAGGAGGTGGGGTCTCTAGGAAGCTTCCTCCATTCTCTACGTAGATCGTGGGCTACTGGAGGACTCTTACAACAGACCCTATTTGATGCAATCTAGGAGAGAGTCTAATCAAAGACAACCTCTCTTAGCAGCTAAGTATTCACAACAAACTCACAAACCAAAAGCTGAGCCAAAAAAATATGTTATTAAATTTCTTCTTGTTAGGATTAACTGGAAAATATAGCCATACATCCTATTTATGTTTTTTTTAGCAATGAAAATGAAAGTGAAATTTGAAAGGCTAAAATTCATACCTCTTCCTCTTTAGATCCTTCTCCAATTTGTTTTTATTATTTTTTCCTCTTGACTGTCTAGTAGCAGCACTTGTATGACATGCTTGTATGGCAACACTTGTATGACAACACTTATACGGCATGCTTGTATGATAGCACCTGTATTGCATGTTTGCATGTTAGCACTTACATGACATTCTTGTACAACAAAACTTGTATGAAACACTTGTATGGCAACAACATGTGTACGGTAGTAGAATTTTCATAGTAATATTTACTTGTATGACAACAATTATTTGCATAATAGCAATCATTTGCAAGGCATGCACTTGCAGGGAAGCAATCATTTGTATGGTAGTAATTACTTGTATAACAATAATCATTTGCACGACATGCACTTGCATGGCATAAATCAACTGTATGATAGTAATTACGCGTATGATAACAATTATTTACATGATAATAATCATTTGCATGACATGCACTTGTATGACAATAATTTATTTATTACACATTGGGTAAGAGGAAATATTTCATGAGCAAATGCTCATGAACACTTTATGAAATCCTCAACTAAGATTTTATATTTAGCAACCTTGAAAGCATTCATTCACATTGCTTCTTTAGTTGCCTAATTTTTCTAGTTTTTAAAATACTCATAATAGTCTTTACCTCTTATCCTCTTGTCCAATCTAGAAACTATCACTACTTCAATCTCATCCTGCTCATTCTATGACAACTATTATACCCACTCTTCCATAAAAAAATCAAAAGTGATATCTCCATTGCTACCCACTGACCTGACATAATATGAATATAAATTAGCCACATAAAAAATTGATGATATATGTACTCCTTCCAGGAATTCAATTTTATAGGCATTAGCTACAAATTTTTTTAAGACCTTATAATATCCAATATTTTTCTAATTTAGCTTGTTGTAAGTGCCTTTTGGGAACCTTTACCTTCATAAATGTGTCAAAACCAAGTCCCCAACTTGAAATTATTGTTTCTATGCTTGAGATCAACATGTTGCTTGTATCTTATAACATTCTTCTCCAAATTATATTTCACCTTATAATGTAAATCATGCATGTAATCAAAAAAGTCCTCTACATTCGCATTTGACCTCCTTAAATTAGTTCTACTCCACAACTAATCCACTCCTATTGGATAGATTCCATACATATTTTGGAATAGGCTCTTGGTTGTACTTCTATTTACTGGATTGTTATATGAAAATTTTGCTTATGCTAAGATGGTATCCCATAACTTTGGATTCTTTCCAACTAAGCACCTCAACAAATTCCCAAAGCTTTATTTACTACTTTAGTTTACCCATCCATTTTTATGTTAAGTTGAACTAAAACTCAATTTTATGTCCAACGTCTTCCACAAAGTTCATCAAAATGAACTATGCATCTAATATCCCTATCCAATACAATACTTTTTGGTAAACCATGCAATCTTACAACTTCTCTAAGGAACAAATGAGCAACATGAGTAGCATCGTTTATTTTTTTGTAAGGCAAAAAGTGAGCCATCTATGAAAATCTATCAACAACAACAAAAATAGAATCATTATCTCTCTGTATTTGTGGTAATCCAAAAACAAAGATCAAACTTATGTCCTCCCATGGCCTTTCTGATTTGGGTAATGGATGATACAATCAAGTGGTTTGGCTCCTTCCCTTTGCATGTTGACAAATTGACAACCTTGCATAAATCTTCTTACATCTACACTTATTCCTAGCCAATAATAACTTTCATAAAGTTATCCCAAGATTTTATCTACTCCAAAGTATCTAACAAGTCCTCCATTATATTTTTCTCTTATCATGTTCTATCTCATTTAGCTCTATGGTATGCATAACTTATACCCCTTGAATAATAATCCCTCTTGGATAAAATAATCAAGCCATGGTGTTCTATCTACTACGGTAGGGTTATTGCATGTTGCTTAAGCTTCTTTGAAATCTAAATCATTAACATAAAGCTCTTTCAAATCATCAAAACCAAAAATTTCAATCCTCATTACATTCATCAACAAACTTCTTCTATTCAAGGCATCAGGTTCTCAATTTGAACTATCACTTCAATACTTCAAAACAAATAAGTAACTTTGAAGATATTCTACTCAATTCATATGTCTTTGGTTTAAGATGCCTTGGCATTTAAATAGTTGCAAAGCATGACGATCCATAAACAACACAGACTCTAAAGTGCTTACACAATAGCATAAAACTCATGATCATAAACAAAATATTTCCTATTAGCTTCATTTAACTTCTTATTGAAATAAGCAATGGGCTTACCTTCTTGGGTCAAAACTCCACCTATAGTTGTCCCACTCACATCGCACTCTACTTGAAACACCTTGTTGAAATCTAGAAAATCTAGAACCAACTATTCCATTACCTTTCCTTCAAGATTTGAAAAATCTTTTCTATTACATCCATCCATTTGAACTCATGCTTGTTGTCCTTCATTGTTTTTGTTATTGGTGCACAAATTCCACTAATTTTTTTTATAAACTTCCTATAAAAACTTGTCAAACCATGGAAGCTTCTTGCCTCAAACATAATTCTTGGTGATGACCAATCCATAATAGATTTTTCTTTTTTGGGATCCATCTGTGATCCTTCTTGTGAAATAACAAAGCCCAAATACACTAAATCTTTCTTCACAAAGCTACATTTCATAAAATTTACCAACAAGTATTCTTGTTTCAACCTTTACAAAACCAATCTCTAATGCACCAAATAATCTTCTTTACATTAACTAAATATCAAAATATAATATAAACAAACAACAACAAATTTACCAAGAAATGGTTTCAACACTTTACATCAACTACATGAAAGTACTTGATGCATTGGTCAATCCAAATGGCATTACGAACCACTCATATAATCCACCATTTATCTTGAACATAGACTTCTACTCATATCCTTTTTCAATCCAAATATGATGATAGCCACTCTTCAAATCTATCTTTGTGAAGTATTTTTCCCCACTCAAACAATCCATCAAATCATCCATGTGTGATAATGGAAACCTATACTTTATGGTTATCTTATTAATGGTCCATAACTTCGTGAACATACACCATTCTCCACCCTACTTGGCTGCTAGTATGGTTGGTACTACACATGGGATCAAGATCTCCCTAATCAAGTCATTATCTAGAAATTCTTGGACTTGTATCTCCATTTCCCCATTCTTCATAGGTGTCATTCTAAGTTGCCTTATTTGGTAAGCTCAATCCAAGAATGAAATCTATGTGATGACTAATGCTCCTTATAGGTTGAAACTCATTTGATAATTATTTTGAAATAATATCTACATATTCCTCCAAAAATTCCTTCACTTCATGTGGATTTTCATCCATCTTGTTTGATTTTCCATCTTATGTGAATTTAGAAATGAAAGCAAAATATGTTTTTTCTTCTTTATCCCCTTCAAGAATTGTTTTCTCGATATCAAGAATACTTTAGAAATATTGTCTACCTTTTCTTATTTGTCCTTAAATGAAATTAATATATACCTCTTGCCATCCTTTGCAATGGTATAGGTTTTCACCCTACCATCCTACACTACTTTTCTATCAAACTACCATGGCCTTTCCAATAAAACATGATGAGAATCCATAGGCATAATATCACATAGTATCTCATATTTTTAAGAACCAATTCAAAAGTTTACTATATATTATTCACTTACCAAAATTTTATGTCCCTTTTGCAACCATGAGACTTTGTATAGATTGGGGTGTTCAATCCTCTTCAACTCAAGCTTTTCTAGCGTCTTTGTAAACACTAATTTATCTATATTACTATCCATAAATACTTTACAATACTTGCTTCCCGATTTGTATATGGTTATAAAAATATTCCTTCTTTGCACTGGTTCATACTCATCTTTGGATGGTTTTAATAACACTCTCTTCATCATGAGAGATTCTCCTTGTTATGGTTCCTTCATATGCTTTGGTGAAGCAATACTTTCTTCATCTGCTTATGCAATATGATTTCTAGCTTACTTTTCTTTATTGTTGCTCTATTGTATACTTGGAAATTCAAATGCCCAATGACCAACTTCTCAACTTCTAAAGCAATCTAGGGAATCCTCTACCATAACCACCTCTTCCTCTTCAAAAATATTTGCTTTCTCTAGTTATAGTGAAAATTACTTTGAGAAGTACTAGTTTCTCCCTCTTGCCTTTGCTATGCTCTTATACTATTGGCTTGTCCTCTTCCCCTTGAGTTATTTTGTTGATTGTAGACCAACTTCTCTTCCACCTTGAATGCAAATTGATATACGTCTTTAACTATTTCAATATAAACCATACCAATTTCATCTTATATGGACAACCTTAGTCCATTGATGTATCTTGCCACTTTCTCCTGATCATCTTCAATATGACCTACTCTTATAGTTAATTTATTGAATTCTTCCATATACTCCTTCACCCCCAACTCTTTTTGCTTGAGGTTTTGAAGTTTTCTAAACAACCCAGTTTGATAATCAATAGGTAAAAACTAAGATTTTAATTTGGAAACAAGTCTATCACAATTTTGAAATTTTTCCTTACCCTTTCACCGCCACTCTATTTGGACATGGTCCCACCAAATCAATGCATGTCCTTTCAGCCATATGCATGTAAATTTAACCCATTTTGGGTGCCTTGTAGATTCATATTTAAAAATATCTCCATTTTTGTTATCTACTCTATTAACTCTTTTGGATCTAAACTTCTATTAAAATTGGAAGTATCTAATTTTGATTTATTTTCCATGTTAGAGATTACTCAAATCGACTACTACTTTCTTTCTTCTCCTTGCTCTTCAAATCGAGCTTCTCAATGATCAATCTCCTCCTTTTACTTGTCACTAACATCCTTAAGATGAACACCTCTCCTAAGGATAGTCTCAATTGCATCTAATCTAGCTATGATTCCCCTCAACATATCAACTATGTATATTTTTTTAGGCACAAGACCACATGCTCTTCCTTTTCCATGGTGTACCATCTCTCCTATTACATATATTGCATACCTCTACAAACCCACTTTGATACCAAATGATGCAATCTAGAGGAGGAGGTCTAATGAAAGACAACCTCTATTAGCAGCTAAATATTCATAGCAAACTCACAAACCAAAAACTAAACAAAAAAAATGTCATTAAATTTCTTCTTGTGAGGGTTAACTGGAAAATGCAACCATACATCTTATTTATGTTTTTTCATCAATGGAAATCTAGGTGGAATTTGGAAGGCTAAAATTCATGCCCCTTCATCTTCCAATCCTTCTCCAATTTTTTTGGTATTATTACTTTTTTCATCGTGACTTTTCGAAGGACACACTTGTATGGCATGCTTGTATGCCATCACTTATATGGCATGCTTGTATGACACATTGGTACAACACACTTCCATGGAATTACTTGTACAACATACTTGTACAATAGCAGATTTTCGTTATAGTAATTTACTTGTATGACAATAATTATTTACACGATAGTAACCATTTGCACGACAAACACTTGCATGGTAATAATTATTTGTATGATAGTAATTACTTGTATGACAACAATTATTTGTACAACAATAACCATTTTCACTGACACTCTTGCATGACAACAATCAATTGTGTGGCAGTAATTATTTGCACAAGAACAATCATTAGTATAGCATACACTTGCATGGTAATTTTTTTATTATTTATTATTTATTATTTATTATTTATTTATTTTGATTTTTTTTGTTTTTATTTCTCTCTATATTTTTTTTAACTGATTGATGTAGTATTGTCCCTACACATGGATGCTTTTGCATCACTATTTCTTCTATCTCTAATCCTCTTTTGTCTACATTAGCTTCTATGGTGTCTAGCAACAAGTTGTCATCTATTGGTATTTCCTTTGATATTCCTTCTAAGCAAGTATTTGCTGCTATTGTTGTCAATAGATAAAATTCTAAGGGAATTTAGAGACCAAGCAAGAATTTATTTGTCATTTTTCTAGATCCTTTACTATTGTAGCTACTAGTTTATATTTTAGAACCATAATTTTGTTCTTTTTGAGAAGCCTTCCCCCTAATTCTGAATCTTTTAAATGGATTCACAAGAATGGGAAGACTTCCAAGGGTTGGCTTGTAGATTAAGTTTGTGGTCTAGGTAAAGGGTTTGTAAGTGTTATTTTTAATAAGTTTCTTCATGCTCAGGCCACCTTGCACTTTGAGACATGGATTATTTATGGATAAACATAATTTTTTTAGGTCTAGCTCCCCACATTCCATCTTGAAGGGCCCTCAAAATTTAAATACCCTTTATGGATAGAATTATCCTATTTATGTTTTCACTTTTGTGTATTTTTTAGGACTATTTTGGAGCCATTATAGAAATTTCTTTATTGTAATCAGTTTGGCAAAAATATCTCTAGTGTCCATGTTTACCCTAGGTTTTGTGTTGAATTCAACATCT
Organism: Wollemia nobilis; assembly: GCA_028583015.1. Taxonomy (NCBI): domain Eukaryota; kingdom Viridiplantae; phylum Streptophyta; class Pinopsida; order Araucariales; family Araucariaceae; genus Wollemia; species Wollemia nobilis. The sequence goes on along the minus strand of JAQPPZ010017206.1, from coordinate 2,286,595 downwards.
TTGAGGCTCTCCCTTCTTCTGTTGAGATTCAAACACCAAGGGTTAGTTTTGTCTAGTTGTTAAGATTTCTTGATCTCCCTAATACCTATTTCTATTATAGAGAAATAAGACACTTCATAAAATATTGCCCAAAGCAACTGGTTAAATCATCACAATCTACAAGCACAAACTCCTCTAGGGCTTCTAGTTTTATGAACAAATAAGGAAACTCTAGCCCCAATGACTCTGCTCAGAAGGAGAGAATAGAAACAATCATGAAAGAAACCCTTGTTCCTTTTGACCAACTCCCTTGCCAAACTCCTCCATCGAAATACTCTACCCCTACCATCATCCCCTTATTGTCACACCTATTCACTCTAAATTAATTATCTTTGTGTATGAGAAAACATATGCAAGACCCAGGACTCGTGAGTGATGAGGATGATTTTGAATTTAACCTTGAGCTAAGATCCTCAAATTTCAATTTTCAAACTCAACCACTAGAGCTTGATGGTTGGAATATGTTGGGGAAGTGAAACAATGTTTTACCCCTTCTAAAAGTCACCAAAATGCCAAACAGATCTAGGTCCTCTTTCATTAAGAGTAGAGGTAACCATTCATATAAATCATTTTCATCAACTAGTTTGAGGTAACCCAAACATCTCATTTTTGGGCCTGCTCTAGATATGCCACCCATCAACTACTTGATTTTGTCTTAAAAGAGTCAAGGGTGGTACTAAAGCTAATGTGTGCTTGTTGGAGAATATTACATTATTTGGTATATTCTAATGTACCCCCAAGGTAACTATGGTACAATGTAAATATTAGAATAGGGTTTGATTCTATAGTTTAAAAATGTGATTTATATTTTCCCTTTATGTAAGTATCTATGTGTAGGATGTGCATAGGTGTCATGTAATTAAGTGCACAAATATGTAATGTGAGAAAGTGCACAAGTGTCTTAGAGTTAAGTGTGTAAGTACATAGAGAGTCAAGAGTCATGTATACATGTGGCAAGATGAGAAGCCAAAGGATATGTGAGGCTTGTCTTATGTAAGGAATAGAAAAGGTTGTAACTTCTAGATACGTGAGGAGTGCAATAGTCAAGTATTGAAGAGTCACCTATCTAAGGTTGTATAATGAAGACAAAGCTCCATGAAATATATGTGACTGTAAGAAAATATCATATTCAAGTATTGATAATATTGAAACTTGTATGTATATTTTGAGTAAATCTACTATGAGTGTTCTTCATGTTATTGCATGAATGATTTTGGTCATTTATATTCATGTTATTTTTATGAATATTTTATTAATCATGTTGTCCATCTTATAGATTGATTGCTTTTATATTTGACACTACTCAAGATCTAAAATATTAGGACCTAAGATAATCTAGCTTAAAATCCATCAATGGTATTAGAGCTACTTCGAGTAGTCTCTATTGCTTGCATTGGAGGAAGTCTTTGGTGTAAATATATACTAACAGTTAAGTGAAGAAAATGTAGACTCGTATTGCTATAAATTTCATGTTTGGAGATTGACTGAATATATTTCTAGAAAACATTTCATTATATGCAAGAGTATTTTCACTCTAAAAAAAGTGAAGAGTAGGACTCTATTTAAAGGTATGAAGATTTGATTGAGGGGACAAATAAATAGTCACCTTGATTTTTAATAGGATTCTCTTAGAAGAAATATAACCTTATATTGAGTGGCCAAAGCCACCAGAGATATTATAGTACTCAATATTTCCAATATATTTGACCCTGACGGGATAGCACACATTGAAGGCAATAGTCTAATGAAGGTTGTGATAGCATTGAAGATCTCAGGAAAGAACCTGAGAAGAAAAAATTGAAGAAATCAAGCAAGTCCCTAACAAAGAAATTATGAAGATCTCAAGCAAGAGCATGATAAAGAAAGAAAATTTTGAAGAACTCAGACAAGTACTTGAGAAAGAAGAAAAATTTGAAGAACTCAAGCAAGTACCTAAGAAAGAAATATTTGAATATCTCAAGAAATACCTGAGAAGAAAAGAAAGAAAGAATAATTAAAGGAGTGCTTACTTTGGATGATGAGTTATAATTTTTGGTGATAATCAGTCTAAGCCAAATAATAAGCAATGATCCAATATAACTGGGGCACCATATCCTGTGAGACGAACCAATTCATCTAGAGGGCAACAAGGAGATTCAGTCGAGCTAGAGAGCCATCATTTGAAGGGATGAACCAGACCAACGAGGGAACATCGAGAGGTCTAGTTAGAGTACCATCTTTTGAAGTAATGAACTAGACCAACTAGGGGATGTCAAGAGGTTCAATAGGAGTGCCATTCTCTAAAGTAACCAACAAGACCAACCTAGACAAGTCAAGAGGTTCAGACGAATCACCATCCAAATCTCTATTATAGAAGATAAAAAGCTTACTATTGAAAAGGTGAGATAAATAAGTAATACTACTCTTTAGAACATTTGCATACATTACTCATTGTAACGTTCTATTTCCAGTCACTAAAGCACTGCAGTCATTAAATCCCTATGAGCGTTGTAGTCATTGTAACGTTCTAGAAGTAGTTAGTTAAAGCATTGCAGGCACGGTTGTTGTTGTGTGTGTTTCAGAACAAAGTCCTAAGTTAAGATATAAAAATACTTGCTTCCCGATTTGTATATGGTTATAAAAATATTCCTTCTTTGCACTGGTTCATACTCATCTTTGGATGGTTTTAATAACACTCTCTTCATCATGAGAGATTCTCCTTGTTATGGTTCCTTCATATGCTTTGGTGAAGCAATACTTTCTTCATCTGCTTATGCAATATGATTTCTAGCTTACTTTTCTTTATTGTTGCTCTATTGTATACTTGGAAATTCAAATGCCCAATGACCAACTTCTCAACTTCTAAAGCAATCTAGGGAATCCTCTACCATAACCACCTCTTCCTCTTCAAAAATATTTGCTTTCTCTAGTTATAGTGAAAATTACTTTGAGAAGTACTAGTTTCTCCCTCTTGCCTTTGCTATGCTCTTATACTATTGGCTTGTCCTCTTCCCCTTGAGTTATTTTGTTGATTGTAGACCAACTTCTCTTCCACCTTGAATGCAAATTGATATACGTCTTTAACTATTTCAATATAAACCATACCAATTTCATCTTATATGGACAACCTTAGTCCATTGATGTATCTTGCCACTTTCTCCTGATCATCTTCAATATGACCTACTCTTATAGTTAATTTATTGAATTCTTCCATATACTCCTTCACCCCCAACTCTTTTTGCTTGAGGTTTTGAAGTTTTCTAAACAACCCAGTTTGATAATCAATAGGTAAAAACTAAGATTTTAATTTGGAAACAAGTCTATCACAATTTTGAAATTTTTCCTTACCCTTTCACCGCCACTCTATTTGGACATGGTCCCACCAAATCAATGCATGTCCTTTCAGCCATATGCATGTAAATTTAACCCATTTTGGGTGCCTTGTAGATTCATATTTAAAAATATCTCCATTTTTGTTATCTACTCTATTAACTCTTTTGGATCTAAACTTCTATTAAAATTGGAAGTATCTAATTTTGATTTATTTTCCATGTTAGAGATTACTCAAATCGACTACTACTTTCTTTCTTCTCCTTGCTCTTCAAATCGAGCTTCTCAATGATCAATCTCCTCCTTTTACTTGTCACTAACATCCTTAAGATGAACACCTCTCCTAAGGATAGTCTCAATTGCATCTAATCTAGCTATGATTCCCCTCAACATATCAACTATGTATATTTTTTTAGGCACAAGACCACATGCTCTTCCTTTTCCATGGTGTACCATCTCTCCTATTACATATATTGCATACCTCTACAAACCCACTTTGATACCAAATGATGCAATCTAGAGGAGGAGGTCTAATGAAAGACAACCTCTATTAGCAGCTAAATATTCATAGCAAACTCACAAACCAAAAACTAAACAAAAAAAATGTCATTAAATTTCTTCTTGTGAGGGTTAACTGGAAAATGCAACCATACATCTTATTTATGTTTTTTCATCAATGGAAATCTAGGTGGAATTTGGAAGGCTAAAATTCATGCCCCTTCATCTTCCAATCCTTCTCCAATTTTTTTGGTATTATTACTTTTTTCATCGTGACTTTTCGAAGGACACACTTGTATGGCATGCTTGTATGCCATCACTTATATGGCATGCTTGTATGACACATTGGTACAACACACTTCCATGGAATTACTTGTACAACATACTTGTACAATAGCAGATTTTCGTTATAGTAATTTACTTGTATGACAATAATTATTTACACGATAGTAACCATTTGCACGACAAACACTTGCATGGTAATAATTATTTGTATGATAGTAATTACTTGTATGACAACAATTATTTGTACAACAATAACCATTTTCACTGACACTCTTGCATGACAACAATCAATTGTGTGGCAGTAATTATTTGCACAAGAACAATCATTAGTATAGCATACACTTGCATGGTAATTTTTTTATTATTTATTATTTATTATTTATTATTTATTTATTTTGATTTTTTTTGTTTTTATTTCTCTCTATATTTTTTTTAACTGATTGATGTAGTATTGTCCCTACACATGGATGCTTTTGCATCACTATTTCTTCTATCTCTAATCCTCTTTTGTCTACATTAGCTTCTATGGTGTCTAGCAACAAGTTGTCATCTATTGGTATTTCCTTTGATATTCCTTCTAAGCAAGTATTTGCTGCTATTGTTGTCAATAGATAAAATTCTAAGGGAATTTAGAGACCAAGCAAGAATTTATTTGTCATTTTTCTAGATCCTTTACTATTGTAGCTACTAGTTTATATTTTAGAACCATAATTTTGTTCTTTTTGAGAAGCCTTCCCCCTAATTCTGAATCTTTTAAATGGATTCACAAGAATGGGAAGACTTCCAAGGGTTGGCTTGTAGATTAAGTTTGTGGTCTAGGTAAAGGGTTTGTAAGTGTTATTTTTAATAAGTTTCTTCATGCTCAGGCCACCTTGCACTTTGAGACATGGATTATTTATGGATAAACATAATTTTTTTAGGTCTAGCTCCCCACATTCCATCTTGAAGGGCCCTCAAAATTTAAATACCCTTTATGGATAGAATTATCCTATTTATGTTTTCACTTTTGTGTATTTTTTAGGACTATTTTGGAGCCATTATAGAAATTTCTTTATTGTAATCAGTTTGGCAAAAATATCTCTAGTGTCCATGTTTACCCTAGGTTTTGTGTTGAATTCAACATCTTTGAGGCTCTCCCTTCTTCTGTTGAGATTCAAACACCAAGGGTTAGTTTTGTCTAGTTGTTAAGATTTCTTGATCTCCCTAATACCTATTTCTATTATAGAGAAATAAGACACTTCATAAAATATTGCCCAAAGCAACTGGTTAAATCATCACAATCTACAAGCACAAACTCCTCTAGGGCTTCTAGTTTTATGAACAAATAAGGAAACTCTAGCCCCAATGACTCTGCTCAGAAGGAGAGAATAGAAACAATCATGAAAGAAACCCTTGTTCCTTTTGACCAACTCCCTTGCCAAACTCCTCCATCGAAATACTCTACCCCTACCATCATCCCCTTATTGTCACACCTATTCACTCTAAATTAATTATCTTTGTGTATGAGAAAACATATGCAAGACCCAGGACTCGTGAGTGATGAGGATGATTTTGAATTTAACCTTGAGCTAAGATCCTCAAATTTCAATTTTCAAACTCAACCACTAGAGCTTGATGGTTGGAATATGTTGGGGAAGTGAAACAATGTTTTACCCCTTCTAAAAGTCACCAAAATGCCAAACAGATCTAGGTCCTCTTTCATTAAGAGTAGAGGTAACCATTCATATAAATCATTTTCATCAACTAGTTTGAGGTAACCCAAACATCTCATTTTTGGGCCTGCTCTAGATATGCCACCCATCAACTACTTGATTTTGTCTTAAAAGAGTCAAGGGTGGTACTAAAGCTAATGTGTGCTTGTTGGAGAATATTACATTATTTGGTATATTCTAATGTACCCCCAAGGTAACTATGGTACAATGTAAATATTAGAATAGGGTTTGATTCTATAGTTTAAAAATGTGATTTATATTTTCCCTTTATGTAAGTATCTATGTGTAGGATGTGCATAGGTGTCATGTAATTAAGTGCACAAATATGTAATGTGAGAAAGTGCACAAGTGTCTTAGAGTTAAGTGTGTAAGTACATAGAGAGTCAAGAGTCATGTATACATGTGGCAAGATGAGAAGCCAAAGGATATGTGAGGCTTGTCTTATGTAAGGAATAGAAAAGGTTGTAACTCCTAGATATGTGAGGAGTGCAATAGTCAAGTATTGAAGAGTCACCTTTCTAAGGTTATATAATGAAGACAAAGCTCCATGAAATATATGTGACTGTAAGAAAATATCATATTCAAGTATTGATAATATTGAAACTTGTATGTATATTTTGAGTAAATCTACTATGAGTGTTCTTCATGTTATTGCATGAATGATTTTGGTCATTTATATTCATGTTATTTTTATGAATATTTTATTAATCATGTTGTCCATCTTATAGATTGATTGCTTTTATATTTGAGACTACTCAAGATCTAAAATATTAGGACCTAAGATAATCTAGCTTAAAATCCAACAATGGTATTAGAGCTACTTCGAGTAGTCTCTATTGCTAGCATTGGAGGAAGTCTTTGGTGTAAATATATACTAACAGTTAAGTGAAGAAAATGTAGACTCGTATTGCTATAAATTTCATGTTTGGAGATTGACTGAATATATTTCTAGAAAACATTTCATTATATGCAAGAGTATTTTCACTCTAAAAAAAGTGAAGAGTAGGACTCTATTTAAAGGTATGAAGATTTGATTGAGGGGACAAATAAATAGTCACCTTGATTTTTAATAGGATTCTCTTAGAAGAAATATAACCTTATATTGAGTGGCCAAAGCCACCAGAGATATTATAGTACTCAATATTTCCAATATATTTGACCCTGACGGGATAGCACACATTGAAGGCAATAGTCTAATGAAGGTTGTGATAGCATTGAAGAACTCGGGCAAGAACCTGAGAAGGGAAATTTAAAGAACTCAAGCAAGTACCTAAGAAAGAAATTATGAAGATCTCAAGCAAGAGCATGATAAAGAAAGAAAATTTTGAAGAACTCAGACAAGTACTTGAGAAAGAAGAAAAATTTGAAGAACTCAAGCAAGTACCTAAGAAAGAAATATTTGAATATCTCAAGAAATACCTGAGAAGAAAAGAAAGAAAGAATAATTAAAGGAGTGCTTACTTTGGATGATGAGTTATAATTTTTGGTGATAATCAGTCTAAGCCAAATAATAAGCAATGATCCAATATAACTGGGGCACCATATCCTGTGAGACGAACCAATTCATCTAGAGGGCAACAAGGAGATTCAGTCGAGCTAGAGAGCCATCATTTGAAGGGATGAACCAGACCAACGAGGGAACATCGAGAGGTCTAGTTAGAGTACCATCTTTTGAAGTAATGAACTAGACCAACTAGGGGATGTCAAGAGGTTCAATAGGAGTGCCATTCTCTAAAGTAACCAACAAGACCAACCTAGACAAGTCAAGAGGTTCAGACGAATCACCATCCAAATCTCTATTATAGAAGATAAAAAGCTTACTATTGAAAAGGTGAGATAAATAAGTAATACTACTCTTTAGAACATTTGCATACATTACTCATTGTAACGTTCTATTTCCAGTCACTAAAGCACTGCAGTCATTAAATCCCTATGAGCGTTGTAGTCATTGTAACGTTCTAGAAGTAGTTAGTTAAAGCATTGCAGGCACGGTTGTTGTTGTGTGTGTTTCAGAACAAAGTCCTAAGTTAAGATATAAAAATACTTGCTTCCCGATTTGTATATGGTTATAAAAATATTCCTTCTTTGCACTGGTTCATACTCATCTTTGGATGGTTTTAATAACACTCTCTTCATCATGAGAGATTCTCCTTGTTATGGTTCCTTCATATGCTTTGGTGAAGCAATACTTTCTTCATCTGCTTATGCAATATGATTTCTAGCTTACTTTTCTTTATTGTTGCTCTATTGTATACTTGGAAATTCAAATGCCCAATGACCAACTTCTCAACTTCTAAAGCAATCTAGGGAATCCTCTACCATAACCACCTCTTCCTCTTCAAAAATATTTGCTTTCTCTAGTTATAGTGAAAATTACTTTGAGAAGTACTAGTTTCTCCCTCTTGCCTTTGCTATGCTCTTATACTATTGGCTTGTCCTCTTCCCCTTGAGTTATTTTGTTGATTGTAGACCAACTTCTCTTCCACCTTGAATGCAAATTGATATACGTCTTTAACTATTTCAATATAAACCATACCAATTTCATCTTATATGGACAACCTTAGTCCATTGATGTATCTTGCCACTTTCTCCTGATCATCTTCAATATGACCTACTCTTATAGTTAATTTATTGAATTCTTCCATATACTCCTTCAACCCCAACTCTTTTTGCTTGAGGTTTTGAAGTTTTCTAAACAACCCAGTTTGATAATCAATAGGTAAAAACTAAGATTTTAATTTGGAAACAAGTCTATCACAATTTTGAAATTTTTCCTTACCCTTTCACCGCCACTCTATTTGGACATGGTCCCACCAAATCAATGCATGTCCTTTCAGCCATATGCATGTAAATTTAACCCATTTTGGGTGCCTTGTAGATTCATATTTAAAAATATCTCCATTTTTGTTATCTACTCTATTAACTCTTTTGGATCTAAACTTCTATTAAAATTGGAAGTATCTAATTTTGATTTATTTTCCATGTTAGAGATTACTCAAATCGACTACTACTTTCTTTCTTCTCCTTGCTCTTCAAATCGAGCTTCTCAATGATCAATCTCCTCCTTTTACTTGTCACTAACATCCTTAAGATGAACACCTCTCCTAAGGATAGTCTCAATTGCATCTAATCTAGCTATGATTCCCCTCAACATATCAACTATGTATATTTTTTTAGGCACAAGACCACATGCTCTTCCTTTTCCATGGTGTACCATCTCTCCTATTACATATATTGCATACCTCTACAAACCCACTTTGATACCAAATGATGCAATCTAGAGGAGGAGGTCTAATGAAAGACAACCTCTATTAGCAGCTAAATATTCATAGCAAACTCACAAACCAAAAACTAAACAAAAAAAATGTCATTAAATTTCTTCTTGTGAGGGTTAACTGGAAAATGCAACCATACATCTTATTTATGTTTTTTCATCAATGGAAATCTAGGTGGAATTTGGAAGGCTAAAATTCATGCCCCTTCATCTTCCAATCCTTCTCCAATTTTTTTGGTATTATTACTTTTTTCATCGTGACTTTTCGAAGGACACACTTGTATGGCATGCTTGTATGCCATCACTTATATGGCATGCTTGTATGACACATTGGTACAACACACTTCCATGGAATTACTTGTACAACATACTTGTACAATAGCAGATTTTCGTTATAGTAATTTACTTGTATGACAATAATTATTTACACGATAGTAACCATTTGCACGACAAACACTTGCATGGTAATAATTATTTGTATGATAGTAATTACTTGTATGACAACAATTATTTGTACAACAATAACCATTTTCACTGACACTCTTGCATGACAACAATCAATTGTGTGGCAGTAATTATTTGCACAAGAACAATCATTAGTATAGCATACACTTGCATGGTAATTTTTTTATTATTTATTATTTATTATTTATTATTTATTTATTTTGATTTTTTTTGTTTTTATTTCTCTCTATATTTTTTTTAACTGATTGATGTAGTATTGTCCCTACACATGGATGCTTTTGCATCACTATTTCTTCTATCTCTAATCCTCTTTTGTCTACATTAGCTTCTATGGTGTCTAGCAACAAGTTGTCATCTATTGGTATTTCCTTTGATATTCCTTCTAAGCAAGTATTTGCTGCTATTGTTGTCAATAGATAAAATTCTAAGGGAATTTAGAGACCAAGCAAGAATTTATTTGTCATTTTTCTAGATCCTTTACTATTGTAGCTACTAGTTTATATTTTAGAACCATAATTTTGTTCTTTTTGAGAAGCCTTCCCCCTAATTCTGAATCTTTTAAATGGATTCACAAGAATGGGAAGACTTCCAAGGGTTGGCTTGTAGATTAAGTTTGTGGTCTAGGTAAAGGGTTTGTAAGTGTTATTTTTAATAAGTTTCTTCATGCTCAGGCCACCTTGCACTTTGAGACATGGATTATTTATGGATAAACATAATTTTTTTAGGTCTAGCTCCCCACATTCCATCTTGAAGGGCCCTCAAAATTTAAATACCCTTTATGGATAGAATTATCCTATTTATGTTTTCACTTTTGTGTATTTTTTAGGACTATTTTGGAGCCATTATAGAAATTTCTTTATTGTAATCAGTTTGGCAAAAATATCTCTAGTGTCCATGTTTACCCTAGGTTTTGTGTTGAATTCAACATCTTTGAGGCTCTCCCTTCTTCTGTTGAGATTCAAACACCAAGGGTTAGTTTTGTCTAGTTGTTAAGATTTCTTGATCTCCCTAATACCTATTTCTATTATAGAGAAATAAGACACTTCATAAAATATTGCCCAAAGCAACTGGTTAAATCATCACAATCTACAAGCACAAACTCCTCTAGGGCTTCTAGTTTTATGAACAAATAAGGAAACTCTAGCCCCAATGACTCTGCTCAGAAGGAGAGAATAGAAACAATCATGAAAGAAACCCTTGTTCCTTTTGACCAACTCCCTTGCCAAACTCCTCCATCGAAATACTCTACCCCTACCATCATCCCCTTATTGTCACACCTATTCACTCTAAATTAATTATCTTTGTGTATGAGAAAACATATGCAAGACCCAGGACTCGTGAGTGATGAGGATGATTTTGAATTTAACCTTGAGCTAAGATCCTCAAATTTCAATTTTCAAACTCAACCACTAGAGCTTGATGGTTGGAATATGTTGGGGAAGTGAAACAATGTTTTACCCCTTCTAAAAGTCACCAAAATGCCAAACAGATCTAGGTCCTCTTTCATTAAGAGTAGAGGTAACCATTCATATAAATCATTTTCATCAACTAGTTTGAGGTAACCCAAACATCTCATTTTTGGGCCTGCTCTAGATATGCCACCCATCAACTACTTGATTTTGTCTTAAAAGAGTCAAGGGTGGTACTAAAGCTAATGTGTGCTTGTTGGAGAATATTACATTATTTGGTATATTCTAATGTACCCCCAAGGTAACTATGGTACAATGTAAATATTAGAATAGGGTTTGATTCTATAGTTTAAAAATGTGATTTATATTTTCCCTTTATGTAAGTATCTATGTGTAGGATGTGCATAGGTGTCATGTAATTAAGTGCACAAATATGTAATGTGAGAAAGTGCACAAGTGTCTTAGAGTTAAGTGTGTAAGTACATAGAGAGTCAAGAGTCATGTATACATGTGGCAAGATGAGAAGCCAAAGGATATGTGAGGCTTGTCTTATGTAAGGAATAGAAAAGGTTGTAACTTCTAGATACGTGAGGAGTGCAATAGTCAAGTATTGAAGAGTCACCTATCTAAGGTTGTATAATGAAGACAAAGCTCCATGAAATATATGTGACTGTAAGAAAATATCATATTCAAGTATTGATAATATTGAAACTTGTATGTATATTTTGAGTAAATCTACTATGAGTGTTCTTCATGTTATTGCATGAATGATTTTGGTCATTTATATTCATGTTATTTTTATGAATATTTTATTAATCATGTTGTCCATCTTATAGATTGATTGCTTTTATATTTGAGACTACTCAAGATCTAAAATATTAGGACCTAAGATAATCTAGCTTAAAATCCAACAATGGTATTAGAGCTACTTCGAGTAGTCTCTATTGCTAGCATTGGAGGAAGTCTTTGGTGTAAATATATACTAACGAGTTAAGTGAAGAAAATGTAGACTCGTATTGCTATAAATTTCATGTTTGGAGATTGACTGAATATATTTCTAGAAAACATTTCATTATATGCAAGAGTATTTTCACTCTAAAAAAAGTGAAGAGTAGGACTCTATTTAAAGGTATGAAGATTTGATTGAGGGGACAAATAAATAGTCACCTTGATTTTTAATAGGATTCTCTTAGAAGAAATATAACCTTATATTGAGTGGCCAAAGCCACCAGAGATATTATAGTACTCAATATTTCCAATATATTTGACCCTGACGGGATAGCACACATTGAAGGCAATAGTCTAATGAAGGTTGTGATAGCATTGAAGATCTCAGGAAAGAACCTGAGAAGAAAAAATTGAAGAAATCAAGCAAGTCCCTAACAAAGAAATTATGAAGATCTCAAGCAAGAGCATGATAAAGAAAGAAAATTTTGAAGAACTCAGACAAGTACTTGAGAAAGAAGAAAAATTTGAAGAACTCAAGCAAGTACCTAAGAAAGAAATATTTGAATATCTCAAGAAATACCTGAGAAGAAAAGAAAGAAAGAATAATTAAAGGAGTGCTTACTTTGGATGATGAGTTATAATTTTTGGTGATAATCAGTCTAAGCCAAATAATAAGCAATGATCCAATATAACTGGGGCACCATATCCTGTGAGACGAACCAATTCATCTAGAGGGCAACAAGGAGATTCAGTCGAGCTAGAGAGCCATCATTTGAAGGGATGAACCAGACCAACGAGGGAACATCGAGAGGTCTAGTTAGAGTACCATCTTTTGAAGTAATGAACTAGACCAACTAGGGGATGTCAAGAGGTTCAATAGGAGTGCCATTCTCTAAAGTAACCAACAAGACCAACCTAGACAAGTCAAGAGGTTCAGACGAATCACCATCCAAATCTCTATTATAGAAGATAAAAAGCTTACTATTGAAAAGGTGAGATAAATAAGTAATACTACTCTTTAGAACATTTGCATACATTACTCATTGTAACGTTCTATTTCCAGTCACTAAAGCACTGCAGTCATTAAATCCCTATGAGCGTTGTAGTCATTGTAACGTTCTAGAAGTAGTTAGTTAAAGCATTGCAGGCACGGTTGTTGTTGTGTGTGTTTCAGAACAAAGTCCTAAGTTAAAGCATTGCAGCTACATTAACTTTTTGATATATCAAATTTGAAATATTTGTTGCTAAAGTCCTAAGTTAAGATATAATTTGGAGAATTGGAAACTTAGGAACTTTATTTTTTATTTTATTAGAAGAGTTAAAAGCAATTGAACTTCGCAGAATTTAATATTAAGGTGGGAGTTAAAAGGACTTTAACCATATTGAAAAATATTGAAATTTGATATTTTAAATTTGTAATTAAATTCACAATCTATTTCAAAAAGTTTTATTTTTTTTAAATTTATTAGATTTTGGAGAGAAGGATTTCTACTCCAAAAATATTTTTTGAAAATTCTGAAAATTTTAGAAATTTTGAAATTTGAGGAATTTAGAGAATTTACAAATTTAGTAAATTAGTTGGGAGATAAAAGGTTTTCTACATCAAAGAAATTACAATAAACTAATTATTAAATTTACAAATTTATTGAAACTTGGAGATATAAGGAATATTACTCCAAAAGTTTTTTATTAACTATCAATATAGTAAGTATTCAAGTTGAAAACAATATATCATCAAAAAATATGAAACTCGTTGATGAAGAAAATAAAGATAGAAAGTCCTTAATATATATTGCATCAATGATTGCATTATAATTTTTTAAATATTAATGACTATGATTGCAAAGCCATGATTTGGAAGCAAAGGATTGAAATATAAAGATGAATATTATAATCATTTGAAATGTAATCATTGCAATAGAATTGGGCATGTAGAAGCAAGATGTTAGAATCTTTATCCATGTAAATTTTGTGGAAGAAATAATCATTCTCCAACATTTTATCGGTATAAGGAAATAAATATGGAAAATTAGAGAAAATCTTATTGATAAGATTAGATAATTTTCTTCAAAATCTTATTTTTGAAACAAATGCCCAAAGCCATGAAAAATGAAGCTAAACTATCCAAAGATCAAGATAGGAAAGAAGATGAACATATGAATGTTAGATTTCAGTGCAATGCAATGCCAAAACAAGAAAAAAAGAAATAATAAATCTTTTGTCTCAAAATCAAATTAATGATGAATTGTTTGATTTATCAAAAAGACAGAAAACGGGAAGACTGATCAAACATAGTCCAAGATTACCTTGTAGAGACAATAGACAAAGGCAGTGGATGAACACAAGATCCAATATGAAGATAGATATTGAAGATTAAAGTATTCAATAACCAAATAATATAATACATGGGGGTCTTGGAGAATATTACATTATTTGGTACATGTTAATATACCCCCAAGGTACCTATGGTACAATGTAAATATTAGAATAGGGTTTGAGTCTATGTGCAAGATGTGCATAAGTGTCATGTAATTAAGTGTGCAAATATGTAATGTGAGAAAGTGCACAAGTGTCATGTATTAGATGTGCATGTAGAAGTGTGTAAGTGTCATGTAGAAGTGTGCAAGTGTCATAGAGTTAAGTGTGCAAGTAAATAGAGAGTCAAGAGTCATGTATACAAGTGGCAAGATGAGAAATCAAAAAACATGTGAGGCTTATCTTATGTAAGGAATAGGAAAGGTTGCGACTTCGAGATATGTGAGGAGTGCAATAGTCAAGTACCTATGCTATCTATAGTGAATCCATTACCTATGGCTCACTTGGTACCTTCATCAACTAGAGCGTGATAAAACTTATTCCAAAAGGTATAGATCCTATGTCTATATTTGGCTAGAGGCCTATCACCATACTTAATGTTTCATACAAGATTATTGCTAAGGCCCTTGCCATGAAGTTGAGTCTTATGAAGTATAGATCCTATGTCTATATTTATAAAGTGGGTGACTAGAGCCTTAATTGGATATAAACACAAATGGATCCATATTCTTTGGTGGGACAAGGTTCTCATGTCATCCTTTTTTCTATTAGTGGTTTGTTGTCGTCCGTAGGAATTGGACAACTTGGCAAGCCTACAACTCCTTGATAAAAAGGGAAGGTTGACTCCTTACGAATTGGTCTTTCCATAGCCACTCATAGCATATGGTGGAACCTTGTTATCTAAAGACATGCTAGCCCCTTAGCCCTTTTCAAGGAATACAAGCCTCTATTCTTAGTAACCAAGTAATTTTTTACTACTCTTGGATCTTTGGGATGAGTCTTCAAGGAAGTGGTTGTCTTGGTAGCAAGCAAGGTTTTAGTTTCTCCTTCCTCCCTATTTTAGAGTGGCATTTGAGGATGTTATGAAGTCTATTCTGTGGTTGGTTGCTATTAAAATAAATTGCTTTGTTCTATTCTCCTAGCTTGATTTGAGATGGTGGAAAAATTGCCCCTTACAAGTCCATTCTAAACAATTGTATTCTCTCCCGATCCCTTCCTTTGACTTCTCTTCTCAACTTAATGAGAAGTGGGACTTTCATCTTTCCAAACAACAATGGATTTTTCTCATCGATAGACTATGGAAAGTGCCATTTTTTGTCCAAGATATATTGTTTACCTCATTCTTAGCACCTAGCAAAACTCAACATAACCCAACCCTTCTATGTTGTTTGTGGACAAGTGGAGTCTATCAAACACTTGTTTTGGTTTTGTCCTTCTGTCAAAGGATATTGGAATGTGTTTGTTGATATTCTCTCACCCTTCTTCACTTGTGTTAATTAGAAACATGTTTCCTTGGTCTCTTGGCTGATTCTAATCCTTATAATATGAGTTGAGACTTTTTGAGAATCATTGTTATCCAGTTTATTTAGAAAGTAATATGCATATATTTATTTACTAGGGGGGCTTTGACCCCTTAAACTAAGCACATATTTCTTATGTGTGGCATTCTATTACAAGTGAACTAGGTTCTTGGCAACCTCATCAGAAGATCCATGATAGACTTGGAATTATGGAGCTAAACCAAGAACACATAATAAAGGTGGTGTTACCCCAAAGCTTCATTCCTGGTTGCAAGATGCCTACTTTGAAGGAGTGACCTCATGATGTTTTGTACATTAAAACAATGATCTGAAATCTAAATACACCATAATTCTTATAAAACTATTTTATAAAAAATTATTGAAATAATATATATTATTATCTTTTTTAACCTTCAATTACTCTTGATATTATTATATATTTATATATTAATGGTTATAATGTAGAACAAACTATCCCTTAAAAGATCTAGTTAAATTATAGTATGTATTAACTCATTTTATATAAACTTGATTACTTTATAAATTTATATTTTAATTTGTGAAAAAAAACAATTTGATTTACAAAAACCTACGAGCCTATAAATATATAGGTTATATGTTTACCGTGGATAAAGTTTCCTTATCATTTTATAATTTAAAAATAAAAAACAAGAAGTGCAGGTAATTTTTTAGGTTTTTTATTATTGTTTTTTTGGTCTTCCAAGAAATACATGTTTGTTTTCATCTATATAAATAAGTAGAAGATTTAGGAGTTCTTCCCACCAAACCTGCTTCCCCATTATAAAAATAAAAATAAAAAACAAGAAGTGTAGGTAATTTCTAGGGCTTTATATATATATATATATAAATTTTCGTCTCCCAAGAAATACATGCTTGTCTTCATCTATAAAATTTACAAATACATGGTTCAAATCATATGGGTTGTTTTCAAGAAATACATGTTCATCTTCATTTATATAATTGACAAGTAGAAGGTTCAAACCATAGCGGTTGTTTCCACCAAACCTATTTCACCTGGTTATTGTTGACTAGTGTGAAGGGGACCACCACTCAAACCATAGGGTTTGTTCGCAAGAAACACATGTTTGTCTTCATCTATATAATTATACTTGACAAGTACAGGGTTCAAACCATAGGAGTTGTTCCCACCAAACCTACTTCACTTTGTTATTGTTGACCAGTGTGAAGGGGACCACCGTCCACTCGAGATTCATATTGTCATAGTCTATTTGCCATGCACTCAGAGAATTCTAGTTATTGTTGATCAGAGTGAAGGGGACTACTGTTTTTTGAATTCATACCCTAACACTGTTATTCGGGATTCATACCCTAATACTGTTATTCGGGATTCAAATCATTATCGTTGGTGAGTGAGAGAGTTCAGATCAAACTATTACCTTTGTAAATAAACTGTCCCCTACAGAAATTCTTAATAAGTATGTGGTACTCAGATTAGTACTTACCACTCCACAACCTTCCGCCTTTATCAAATCTTTTGGGTCCCCCACGAAATACATGTCCGGCCTCATCCATGTCAGCAGAGGAATTCACCAGGGTAATAGAATTTCAGAAGCTTAATGTAGAGGTCCCTCACCTTCCCTCTGGAGACGGAGTTGTTCACACTGGAGAAAAGTCTGGAAGAGGGTTAAGGCCAGCAGAATGCACGCTCCAAACACGGACGCAGCTCTCCAGGGCTTGGAGAAGTGTACATGCATGAACTCCGCAAATATAACTCTGTACTTGCTCTTGTAATACCCAATCACCTCCCCAACAGCTGTGTCCACAGGTCCATAACCGCTCTTCCACATGGATCTGCCCATGCCGTTCCAGGCGTTGGCCACCTCCTTGTCGCTGCCCATGTGGCTGCGGAACACCCCGCACCTCTTCAGCACCGCCACGTCACTCGGCGTGTCGATGAGGCGGTCCATCAAGTCCACGTAACTCAACAGCGCTCTCGTCTGCAGTTCCACGAGGGCCTCGTGCGCCACCAGGTTCCTCAGCACCACTTCCGTCCTGTCGTCCATCCTAATCGCAGGAAGGTAAAACGTATGCGTCTTGGAATCGAACCTGATTTCGTCTAACCTTCCTGTTTTGAGGGCCACAAACTTTACTCCTCTTCTGTGCAGTTCTGTTGCCGCTGGAAGATCAACGCTGTTCTTCACATTACTCCACCAACCACAAAATGCAAAACACTTGCTGATCAAAGCCATGAAAGAACCCCCATCCTTGTTTCCATGGTGTGGATGTGGGATAATTGCCTGCGAGCTTGAAATGGAACTGTCTATGTCTATGGAGACATGGGCATTCACATTCCTCCTCATGGAAGGTGAGACTATAGAGTTATACAGACACTCCACCATATGCTTTTCAGATTCCTCAAAAGGCTCAAGGCACGCTTCAGTCGTTTTTATAAAAGGGGAAAGCTCTCTGCAGGCTACTGTGAGGACATCCCTTAGACTCTGGATAGCTAAGTCTTTTGAACCTCTCTGCCATTGGAGGACCTCCTCTAAAACGAACAGAGGAATCTGATTCTCCAACTTCAGGATATCTGCCTGGGTAGCAAACAGAAGAGGGCCTTTCCTTTTTGGATCAAAAACCTTATGAACCGAGTGAGCGTTTTCACAGACATCATGCTCAAACTCAGAGCCGAGAACGTCTAAAAGAAACAGGGCATCCTTGGCCATCATCCATCCTAATACTTCGTTCTCGTACTCGCACTGCTCATAGCTTTTCCTAATTCTTTCCCCAAACTGCGAACTCATCCTCTGGACCAAAGTACTGAATGCGACCCGGCCATTGGCCTTTTTTAGGATTCTGAGAACAAGTTCGTTTTTGTAATTTTCAGATCTGGAGAACTCAGATTTGAAATGATGGAAGGGTCCGAGAGAAACAACCGTAGGGATATAAGCTCCTGGTCTTTCCTTGCGCAGAGATTCAGGCACGGTATAGATACACGCCCCATCTTCCATGTATTCTCTCTCGTTTGCGCGATTTTCCCCATTCTCTAGTAATTCCTTCATTTTATTTAACCAATTGCGCGATATAGAGTCATATTTGGAGAGAGCCATTGCAGATTATGAAATTCTAACCGACAAAAGAGAGGGTTCAGAATTATTTAATGCTGTGGACTGGATGCCAAACCCAAAGACATTTCCTGGAAATTTATGCCCTACGAGACGATCAATTTCGTACCGATTTCCTGGAAATTTTGGTCTTGGTGAAGATGTTCGAAAACGTGGTCATTTATTGCTGATTTCCTGCTTTTGGGAGGCTCCCGGCGATTTCCTGGAAATTTTGGTAGAGAATATGTAAGTTTTCGTCTTTTTGTGGATGTAGTTTTAAATTTAAACAGTTATTATTATATTTTTATTTTATTTGTATAAATATTTACTATAAATTAAAAAATTCTAAAAATTAGAAATTCAATATATTATTATAATTATATTAAGTGTTTGTAAAGACTTATTCCTATGTAAAATAAAGGAATACAAAAGAAATTTTAAGTATGGAATATATGACCAGACTTGCATCATCACATTAACAGGTGAGAAAGCAAAAGGGTAAGCTTCCACATACATGCCCAAACTCATATATGCCCAAACTCGATGTTACTATGAGTCACATTAATCGGATAGAAAGCAAAAGGGCCAACCCCCACACACGTGACCAACTCGATGTTAATAGGAGTCCATTGTGCAGACTAAAATGTGTTGTAACAATATGTAAAAGACACTAAAAGAGATCTATGTTAAAACCTTGGAGGCATGCCTATTGACACTGCAATTGTAGCAATCTGATATGAATCCTTTGAATGCACCAAACCCATGATGATGGTATGTCTGTTGCAATTATTTGATCTGAATCCTTTGAGTGAGTTGGACATGGTATGAATCCTAAGCGGTTGATGGTTCCCCTTACGCTAGGTCATTAACAACGAGGTCATATAGGCTTGTTGGAAGCAATTCTTGTGGTTTGAACCCTGCACTTGATAGTTATTAAAAAGAGCACAAATAAATAAATAAATAAAAATAAAAAAATGTAGATAATGCAATAAATATTATTATTATTTAAAAGATAAACAAAATTAACTTAAAACTAAATTCCAATCATAAAATATACTATTAAAATTACACCCGCAAATATTTTGTCGTCCTATGTTTGTGCTGGTTTATGACAGCACATATTGTCGGTATGACTAGATAGATTCATATTGGTTGAATGTTTATCATTAGGTAACATCGTTAGAAGGCCATTACTCATTACTTTACATTCTATACCTCCACCAAATGTTTGCTGACCAAAAAGGAAATAAAATATAATATAATATAAAGTAATATCGCCTGTATGTGCCTAACGATGATGGAATGTGAAAAGAGTGTGAACTTAATTTTTTTTTTTTTAATTTTTAATTTGTTAGATAAAAATAAAGTTAACAAAATTTGGATTTTTCAATAAGCATTCGATTGTTATTATCAATTGGTCTTTTTTTTTTCGGTTTCTTTTCTTAACAATTAGAGTTAGTTAAGTTCGACAAGAACAATATAGTAGTTAGGATTTTAGTCTTTTTTTTTTTGGAAGGTCCAAGGTTCAAACCATGGCGTACCCTAATTCAATGCAATGTCTTAGAAGGTCGGGATCTCCAAAAAGGGATAGGTCAAATAGTAGGGGTTAAGTGTTCATCGATTGGTTACCCTAATTCAATGTTTTAGAGATCGAGGATCCTTAAAAAGGGATAGGATGGATTGTAGTGGTCGAGTGTTTGCCAATTGACTATCCGAGTTTGATGTCTTGGAGGATCAGGATCCCTTAAAAAAGGATAGGTTGGATGGTAGCGATTGGTGTTCACCAGTTGACTACCCTAATTTGATGCCTTGAAGGGTTGGGGTTTCCCAGAAAGGATAGGCTAGATGGTAGGGATCGAGGTTTCCCTATAAGGGAAGAGGCTATATGGCTACCCCAATTCAATGCCTTGGAGGTCGGGGTCCCTCAAAGGGGAATAGGCTAAATGGTAAAGATCGAGTGTTTGTCAGTTGGCTACCCTAATTCGATGCCCTGGAAGGTCCGAGGTCCCTTAGAAGGACTATGGTAGGTTCCAGGGTCAAGGTCCCTCAAAGAGGAATATATTGGATGGTAAAGGTCGAGTGTTTGCCAATTAGCTATCCCAGTTCAATGCCCATGGAAGTTCCAAAGTCCCTTAGAAGGGGATAGGCTATGGTAGGCTCGAGTGTTTACTGGTTAGTTACCCTAATTCGATGTCCTAGTGAGTCGAGGGTCTCTCATAAAAGGATAGGGTGGATGGTAGCAATTTAGTGTTTGCCAATTAACTACTCTAGTTTGATGTCTTGGAAGATCGAGATTCCATTGACTTTGTCTAACGCAACAGACTAAGGTTCAAGGTTTATAGTTATGCAATAATATTACCGATTCTCCTATGTATTAAAAAAAATCAAAAGGTATAAGCTAGATAGTAGTTACTCCTCGTTCGTCACTATTAATTTTGTCTAACCCAACGAACTCAGGCTTATAATTATCTAATGATAATACTGATTCTTCTATGTATTTAAAAAAAAAAGCTGGTTAATGCAATATAGACATTTTCCACATTTTTGTATTAGAAAACATGTGCCTCAAAGTTAAGGGCATATGTGTTTTGCGACAGGTTTAAATCCTTCTGTCACGAGTTCTTCTCGTCCACGACAAAAAAAGAGCTACGTAAGCAACACTAAAATTTAAAAGCTACATAAGCACCACTAAGCCCATTTTAATATTTTTAATTTAATTAAATTTTTATAAGCAACTTGGTATTCTAAAACAATTTATATATTTTCTGGGCTCCAAATGGCACTCCAGCTATATGAAAGCCACATTCCACTGTACAGACGACATATTAATTTTCACGTGTTCTATTTACCAATAAAATTAATCAATTGAAGAAGATAGATAGGTATTGACGTGGAACAAAATTCCTATTCCTATTTTGCTTTTGGAATAGACAAATATTTAATTTTCACTGGTTTTTTTCAACCTAGTGAGAAATGCTATCTTCTCTGGTTTTCTTTTCCATAGGTAATTTTCTTTTATCTTCTCTGAATTCTCTTTCCAAAGGTAATTTTCTTTATTTTCTCTAGTTTCTCTTTCTAGAGGTAATTTCCTTTATCTTCTCTGTTTATCTTTTCATACGTAATTTTCCTTTATCTTCTCGGTTTCTCTTTCCAGAGATAATTTATTTTATATTTAATGGTCTCTTTTTAGCCAATAGAAATTTTCTAGCTTCCAATCTATGTAATAACTTCTATCAAATTATCTCAAAGCCAACAACTTTTACAAGGGGTAGGTCCAAAGGCACGTCTGGTTTGCAAAAACGCAACAATGATGTTGAATGATGAAAAACTATAATAGATTCTAATAGCTGTCTCAATTCCTATCTAGACCTATTGTGGCTAGATCTATTGTGGCTCTGATACCACTGCTAGCGTTTAATGAATAACCACTCAATAATATGGCCACTAAATCAATAATACTTAACTCAATATGAAGGAAATAATAATGCTAAGCAAATAAGCTTATATTCAGAATATGAAATAACTCTAATATTGCTAATAAAAAATGTTAAAAATAAAATAAACTCTTATTGAATAAAAGATCTAAATTGCATCATATTACATCACCTTCCATTGCTCCATGGGTGATGTCCCATCTCCTAATCTTCCCTTTGTGATGATATTCTATTACAATTGCACATCCATATATAGGATGGAATCTGACTCTTCATATTTCTTGACCTACACTCTGCTTATGACTCTTCATATTCATATTCTAATGACACATGTACAGAGGGACAACTATGCACATTTACATTGCCAAAATATCATTGCACACTTGTGCATTTATTACATTGCATAAAGTAACTACTTTCATCCTAATCTAAGACACTGTTTCCCAATCTATAGATTTACCCATGGTGGTACATTGTCATGTACCAAATAATGTAATATATTCCAACAACACTCACCCTACGATGTGTTTATAATTCCATATTGACTACCATATAGACGATTGTCATAAAAATACCCAAAATGCTTTAACATCTGAACTTCAAATAATGAAGAGTTAAGTTCTTAAAGGGACAGTAAAAGTCAAACAACTCATTGTCATTATAGGATAATTTGGATACAAGGAAGGATTAGTGATTTGACTCCTGTATAAGAAGTATGAATGTCCGAATGCTTTATTTTGAAGCTAAATAAAAGATTGACAACTTTAGAGGTAAGTATGCAAAATTAAAAAGACCATATGACCATGAAGGATTATATTATAGTTTCTCATACCAATTCTATTGAGTATTTATTTAGTTTTATAAAATCTTAAAAATTTCCACTAGAAGAGTTGAATCGATAGGTGGCGAAGGTTGAAAAGTAAAAGATATCTGTCAAGTGCTCTAATTGATAATAAAGATCAATCACATAAATTCTTGGGTAAAGAAGACTATTTTTAAAATATAATGTTGTAGATCAATGTCAAACAATGATGCTTGTGGTATTAACCACAAACATGATAAAGCCATGATTTGTGCGTATATTGAGGGAGGAGCACTATTAGTTTTTTGAAATGTGTAATTATTTTATTTTTTATTTTTTATTTTTTTTATTTTTATTTTTTAAATTAATTAATTAATTTTTTTAATATTATTATTATTTGTAATTTCTTATACATAGTATATCCGTAGCATGTGAGCCGAGAGATTTGAACCCGGCTTTTCGATTTCAACTGGAGAGTTTTAACTACCCACTCCTCTATATGAGCGGATATTTTTATTTTTTTGTGTTAAACACACGTCTCATGGTTTGAATTTGTGTGTCCTTGATTCTTTTCTTTGAAATGTGTAATTATTTTGGTAGAATTTTTTTTTTTTTAATATTTAACACATGTTTCATTGTTTGAATTTGTGTGTCCTTTTCTGTTAGAATTTTTTTTCATTTTTTATTTTTTAACACACATCCCGTGGTTTGAACTTATGAGAACCCAAAGATATTCTAATGGGATGTCCTCACAAGTGCATTTTGGTTAGAATGTTGATTCATCTTCTAGGAAAATTAGTTCATTTTTATATTGTGTTCTAGTTATAAATTTTTACTTCTTTGATACATAAACATAATATCTTTTTTTGGTAATGCTATGTGCATAGAAAATATCTCGCCATAAATAAATGTTTAACTTATGTCACTGTGAAATATTAAGGACTTTAAAATCTTAATAATTTTTAAATTGAAAATTATATAAATATAACGATTATGTATGAATATATATTTTTTACCATGTTCAAAAAATAATAATTTTAAGTTTAAAAATTATATTAAATATTAAAATTAAATAAACCACAACAAATAAATATACAATTTGCTTTTATAATTCAATGATCAATTATAAAAAGAGTCATGCCAAGACCTTATTTATTTGATAGAAAATATTTGACCAATAAATTGTCCTCACACTAAACAATAAAACATGAGTTAAAGAGAAGTTTGACCTCTCTTCTAACAAGACTCAATTATTTATGTACTCAACTTTTAAGGATGAATGAAGGGCTTGACTTCTTAATAACAAAAGGAAAGGGAAGCATAATGCTTGACCAATAAGTTACGTTCAAGCAATCCGAACTTATAAAACATGAATTAAGAGAGGTTTAACTTCCAATAAGTTGGATTCAAGCAATTCGAACTTGAATTAAGAGAGGTTTAACTTCTCTTTAAGAGACTCAAGGGTTTTGATTAGTTTTTAATATTAATAAGATAATTTTCAAAAAGTTAGTGGATTATAACATTTGTTAAAAAGATATTTAAGTTTAAATTTTTGGAACATGTCTGTTGTAAAGGTAATAGTTTGTTCTAAGTCTTTGCACCCTAGACCAATAATCACGTACTAATCTCATTACAAATCTAGAGTGACCAATGGTCCTCCCCACCACAGATCAGGTTAACAATAGCTAGGTAGTATAAACTTATTAGGAGCAGCCTATATCCTTGTAATTGACAACTATATCTATATATAAAAATATTAATAAAATAATTTATCATTATTTATCTAATATAAAAAATTATCAAAACTATAATATTGTATTTATTAAAATATAATAAATATGTAATTTTAATACTTGTTAACTAAAGTTTGGTGTGCAGTTCACGCTGGTCAAATGTAACCAAATATCTAATGTAGATATCTATATATAAAAACATTAATGAAATAATTTATCATTATTTATCTAATATAAAAAATTATCAAAACTATAATATTGTATTTATTAAAATATAATAAATATATAATTTTAATACTTGTTAACTAAAGTTTGGTTTGCAGTTCACGCTGGTCAAATGTAACCAAATATTTATTTGGTGTGCAGTTCTTGCTCATGACCTTTAATTAATCGGCCGTATGTAGACTGGAATGTGGCTTTCATACAGCTGGAGTTCCATTTGGAGCCCAGACAATAGATAAATTGTTCTAGAATAACAAGTTGCTAATAAAAATTTAATTAAATTAAAAATATTAAAATGGGCTTAGTGGTGCTTACGTAGCTCTTATTTAAATTTAGTGGTGCTTACGTAGTTCTTATTTAAATTTAGTGGTGCTTACACAGCTGCCCGGAACGTTCCAGGCACACGTTTTTTAATAAAAATGTGAAAAAATGTTTTATTCTAAATAATAGTTTATAAAAATGTTACAACCTTGAAAATTATTGGAGGTACGAATTGGCCTAATAAGTCTAATCGAAATCAGTCTAATCGAAATCAGTGGAGCTAATAAACAACCTTCTAGAAACTTTTAAAGATTAGTAGATTGGTATTTATTAAGAAGATATTTAAGTTTCACATTAAATTAATAATAACCAAATGAAATAGGTTTGATGCAAGCAGTGAAATGAAATAGGTTTGATGCAAGCAGTGAAACTTGCCGAGCAAATCTGCGCGCGTAGAGCAGTTGGTAAATGTACTGGGTGTTGGTTGTGGCCAACCCAGGTTCCATTTCTACTACCTCCACCTTGTTGGATATGTAGGCATAGCTGGTAAATGTCCTATGTGTTGGTAGAGGCCGACAAGGCTCCATTTTCCCTATGCTCAACCTGTGGATGTATTAATAATTCAACCCCCTTGTCAATGATGCCATGTGGTATACCCGGATGGGACAACTACGATTGGCCATAGAGCTAGGTTCTTGGGGCTTCTAAACTACCCAACTCTGTCCGTGGGTCTAGGTGGAGGGTCTAGGTGGATTGGTAAGTTGGGGCGCTTACCGAAAGGAGACCTAGGTTCCAATCCCACGGGCTTGCCCATGCATAGACAGTAGCCCAAATCCGATTCCTCTGAGTGGTGCGCCAGATTGATGACGACGGTGCAACCCCTGTGCGTTCGGCGTTCCTCGCAACCCCTGTGCGTTCGACGTTCCCCATCTCACGCCGGGTTACCATGTACCAAGACGGTGTAAGTCCTGGGAGCCTTCGTAGATAGTTTGAACCCTACCAACTGTGTTGGTAGTTACTAAAAATCGTGATTGTAACCATTGCTTCTATATAAAAAAAAAAAAAAAGAAACCTCCTGACCAAGCAGTTGATATTGTGGCCCCCTTAGGTGGGGGGTGTGGGGGGTTTGACTTATGTTGCTTTGAAGATTAGAAAGGATGTTTGATATTGTGGCCCCGCCTTAGGTGGGGGGTGTGGGGGGTTTGAGTTATGTTGCTTTGAAGATTAGAAAGGATGTTTGATAAAAGGCTCTGGGATTTGAGTTGTGTTGCTTTGAAGATCACAAAGGATGTTTGATAAAATGCAACAAGCCCGTGGTTTGATTCTTTGTGGATTGTGTTTCAAGAAAGTATGTCATGGCAACAAAAGTTATCATGAAGAAAGCGTTATTTGCAGATATACAGTTTGTTGGGGGATCGAGTTGGTCGATAAGTAGAGTCCCTAGGAGGATTGTCCATTGTCAGCAAAGCCATCTCGGCGTGGGTGTGTTGACCATGGGATTGACTTGTTTGTAATGCATTGTACTTGTAAAGTATATTTGGCGGTCAAATGCTAATGTGGGCCCATTGGTCCTAATGAATGAAATAAATATACTCGTTCCTCAAAATGTATGTGTGACTTGTGATGTCTTGTACATATGTTTTTGAATAAAATAAATTTCCTTTTATTGCAAATGTATGTATGCTCCCTTGATAAAAGAAATGTAATTGTAATCTAAAATAAATTTGGTAAAAGGAATCTGAATGCGCAATTGAAGCTGTATGAGACAATTTTTTATGAAATTGCCGCGAGCCTCCCAAAAGCAGGAAATCAGCACCACGTTTTCGAAAATCTTCACCAAGACCGAAATTCCGAGGAAACTACGAGGAACCCCGAAAACTAGGAAACCAGTACGAAATTAATCGTCCGGTAGAGCATAAATTGTATGTCTTTGCGTTTGGCATCCAGTCCACAGCATAAGTATTGGGTCTAAGCATTAAACATATCTGAACTCTCTCTTTTGTGGGTTAGAATTTCTGCAATGGCTCTCTCCAAATATGACTCTATATCGCGCAATTGGTTAAGTGAAATGAAGGAATTACTAGAGAATGGGGAAAATCGTGCAAACGAGAGAGAGTGCATAGAGGATGGGGCGTGTATGTATACCGTGCCTGAATCTCTGCGCAAGGAAAGACCAGAAGCTTATATCCCTAGGGTTGTTTCTCTCGGGCCCTTCCATCACTTCAAATCTGACTTCTCCAGATCTGAAAATTACAAAAACGAACTTGTTCTCAGAATCCTAAAAAAGGCCAATGGCCGGGTCGCATTCAGTACTTTGGTCCAGAGGATGAGTTCGCAGTTTGGGGAAAGAATTAGGAAAAGCTATGAGCAGTGCGAGTACGAGAACGAAGTATTAGGATGGATGATGGCCAAGGATGCCCTGTTTCTTTTAGACGTTCTCGGCTCTGAGTTTGAGCATGATGTCTGTGAAAACGCTCACTCGGTTCATAAGGTTTTTGATCCAAAAAGGAAAAGCCCTCTTCTGTTTGCTACCCAGGCAGATATCCTCAAGCTGGAGAATCAGATTCCTCTGTTCGTTTTAGAGGAGGTCCTCCAATGGCAGAGAGGTTCAAAAGACTTAGGTATCCAGAGTCTAAGGGATGTCCTCAGAGTAGCCTGCAGAGAGCTTTCTCCTTTTATTAAAACGACCGAAGCGTGCCTTGAGCCTTCTGAAGAATCTGAAAAGCATATGGTGGAGTGTCTGTACAACTCCATAGTCTCACCTTCCATGAGGAGGAATGCGAATGCCCATGTCTCCATAGACATAGACAGTTCCATTTCAAGCTCGCAGGCAATTATCCCACATCCACACCATGGAAACAAGGAGGGGGGTTTTTTCATGGCTTTGATCCGCAAGTGTTTTGCATTTTATGGTTGGTGGAGTAATGTGAAGAACAGCGTTGATCTTCCAGCGGCAACAGAACTGCACAGAAGAGGAGTAAAGTTTGTGGCCCTCAAAACAGGAAGGTTAGACGAAATCAGGTTCGATTCCAAGACGCATACGTTTTACCTTCCTGCGATTAGGATGGACGACAGGACCGAAGTGGTGCTGAGGAATCTGGTGGCGCACGAGGCCCTCGTGGAACTGCAGACGAGAGCGCTGTTGAGTTACGTGGACTTGATGGACCGCCTCATCGACACGCCGAGTGACGTGGCGGTGCTGAAGAGATGCGGGGTATTCCGCAGCCACATGGGCAGCGACAAGGAGGTGGCCAACGCCTGGAACGGCATGGGCAGATCCATGTGGAAGAGCGGTTATGGACCTGTGGACACAGCTGTTGGGGAGGTGATTGGGTATTACAAGAGCAAGTACAGAGTTATATTTGCGGAGTTCATGCATGTACACTTCTCCAAGCCCTGGAGAGCTGCGTCCGTGTTTGGAGCGTGCATTCTGCTGGCCTTAACCGTCTTCCAGACTTTTCTCCAGTTTGAACAACTACGTCTCCAGAGGGAAGTACATTAAGCTTCTGAAATTCGATTACCATGGTGAATTCCTCTGGTTACATGGATGAGGACGACGGACATGTATTTCCTGGGGGACCCAAAAGATAGTAATCAAAGTTGTTGATGTAGAGCCCAGGAAATTACCTACACTTCTTCTTGTTTTTTATTTTTATTTTTATATTTAAATTATAAAATGAAAAGGAAACTTATATCTACAGTAAACGATGCAACATAGGTTCATAGGTTACTGTAAATCAAAAATTTTTCGATCACAAATTAAAAACAATAAAAATATAAAGTAATCAAATCTATATACAAAAGGTCAATACATGGTATAGTTTATTCGGATCTTTTAAGGTGATAGTTAGTCTACATTATAACCATTAATTTAAAAAAAATACAATAATACATATTACCAATAATTTTATACAATAGTTTTATAAGAATCATGGTGGATTTAGATTTTGGACCATCGTTTCAGTGTACAACATCATGAGACCACTCTTCCAAAGTAGGTATCTTGTAACTAGGAATGGAGTTTTGCGATAACACCACCTTCATTATGTGTTCTTCCTTTTAGCTCAATAATTCCAGGCCTATCATGGACGTTCTGATGAGGCGTCCAAGAACCTAGTTCTAGTTGAGAACCTTGTTCACTTGTAATAGAATGTTACACATAATAAAGATGTGCCTAGCCCAAGGGGTCAAAAACCCACTAGTAAACAAATATATGTATCTTACTTTCTAAATAAATTGGATAACAACTCTCAAAAAATCCTAACTCATATTATAAGGATCAAAATCAACCAAGAGACCAAGGAGATAAGTTTTCTAGTTAACACAAGTGAAGAAGGGTGAGAGAAGATCAACAAACACTTCTAGTCTCCTTTGATAGAAGGACAAAACCAAAATAAGTGTTTGATAGACTCCACTTGTCCACAAACAACATAGAAGGGTTGGGTTATGTTGAATTTTGCTAGGTGCTAAGAAGGAGGTAAACAATATATCTTGGGCAACAAATAGCACTTTCCATAGTCTATCGATGAGAAAAATCCATTGTTGTTTGGAAAGATGAAGGTCTCACTTCTCATTAAGTTGAGGAGAGAAGTCAAAGGAAGGGATTAGGTGAAAATACAACTGTTTAGAATGGATGGATTGTAAGGGGTAATTGTTTCACCATCTTAAATCAAACTAGGAGGATAGAACAAAGCAATTCATTTTGATAGCAACCAACCAAGGAATAGACTTGATAACCTCCTTAAATGCCACTCTATAATAGAGAGGAAGGAGATACTAAAACCTTGCTTGCTATCAAGACAACCACTTCCTTGAAGACTCATCCCAAAGATCCAAGAGTAGTAAAAAAATCCTTGGATGCTAAGAATAGACGCTTGCATTCCTTGGAAATGGCTAAGTGGCTAGCATGTCTTTAGATAACAAAGTTCCATGATCAGGTTTCAAAAGTTTGATTATGATTTTATTAAATTTACAATGTTAAATAGGCATCCGAGATGCCAAATACAAGTTGTACGCTACAACCTAAAAATATCAATCTAAAAATATCGAACAATCTAACAGATATGTTGACTTTCTAAAGTGTCGACATAATTGTCTATGCCTATCCATATCATCCCTCTCCACCATAGAAGCATTGGACTCCAATGCTTGTACAAGGAAGTGGAAGAGAAGATATTACAAATAGAAGTGCCCAAAAATGAAATCCTCCAAAGTGGTTCAGAAAAGAAGAGAGATAGACGATGTACAAGAGCCCCAAGGAGATCACCACAACTCCATCAAAGGGAGCAACAACGAGCAAAACACATGCTCAAAAAGGGTCCATTTAGGAATCCCCAATGGGATCTCGAGGTTTTTTGCCTCTTGGGTCAACCTCTAGCATGTAGGAGTGAGCACTACTATGCCTAGCATGTAGGAATGAGCACTACTATGCTTAAAAAGGGTCTTGTAAAAAATATCTTTCAATCTTCGAAAAGTCACAACTCTTCACACCAACCATCTTGAACCATAAGCATGCACCCAAAACTTAGTACAAATGATCCTACCAAGCAAGCATCATGTAACTATAGTCGGTGGACAGAGTGACTCTAGTAATAATGCAATTTTAAAAGAATGATTTTAAAACGATTTCAAAATATCATCCCTCAAGGCACCTTGGGATAGAGTGGCTCTAGTAATAATGCAGTCACTTTGGATGAGAACCTTGATATTCTTAGGAGCTTCCATTTCATGTTCTTGAATTAGTTACGCCATAAGAGACTCATGAATATTTCATCTTTCTTGTTCTATTCTATGGCAAAGTCTATGAGTCAATTCAAGAAAGGGAGTTCATCGGATCCCATCTACCAAGGGTTGGCAAAATTAATCTTTGACCATGTTGTCAAAATTAGAGGTTTATCGAGAGAAGAGATTATAAAATCTTTGGCTAATTGGGTAGTGATGCCTCTGATTTATGGGTCATTTGATTCGTCTCAGTTTGAGCAGAGTAATTCCCAAAATTAGGAGGTCATTCTAACAACCCCTACCTCGACTTCAAGTGATAAGTCCCTAGAAAATCCTAAGGATATGGAAGACTCTTTCGCTAAAGGCATTGGGGGTAGTGAGAAGAGAAAAAGATGTTCCAAATGCTTGGTGGTAAAGTTGGCAAGTACTGATAAGTCATCGCTTTGTGTTGATGTGTCTGAGTTTGATGACTTCGCCCCCTCCAAAAAGAAAGTCAAACTTTCCTTTGGTTCGACGAACAAAAAAAGGTAAAATCTCTCATCCCTTGGATCCTCCTAACATGTCAAAGTCTTTCAAAAGGATGTTATTGGACTTGTAGAACTCTCCCATTGACTCCATGCATGCAGCCATATCTTGCATCGAAGAAATTAAGGTTATGATGGGTTGGGAATAGTGGGACCTGAAGGACTAGGATTTGAATAAGGGAGAAGTTGGAGTAAGCAACTTGAAGGATTGAGGATTGGGATCCTTGTTTGCTTTTTGGTGTTAGTGGTGTTGGGTTGTGCCTTCGTTTGGGTCCTTACCTACGTGGGAGTTAGTTTCTTTGGTGTTCTCAATTGTTGTTGTTCTCCACCCTTTGACCATTCTATGGGTCAACTGAGGGAGTTTTTCAGCTACTTGGTGACAGGTCTTTTGGTGTATCGTGTTTTATCCTCTATTTTTTTGGGTTCTCCTATGGGAAGGTAGTTCTTTCCTCTTTGTAAAAGGTTCAGGGTCCCTTTCAAAACCCCTTCTTTCACCTAATAAAAATAAAGTGATTGAATGAGCATTTCATTTTATGGCATTGCTTCAGTAGATTTATCAATAATATATTCAATGAATTATTGTTCATTGTCATTGAATGAGCATTTCATTTTATTGCATTGAAGGTATTTGACTAAAATGCATCCTTTAAAAACTCTATTGGGTGGGTCAATGGGTATTTTACGAATATATGTATCTTTGTATCATATTCAAAAGAAAATAATCTTATTATTAAGTTAAAATTTTATATCAAATATTAAAATTAAATAAACCACAACAAATAAATATACAATTTACTTTTAAATTATTTTTAAAATAAAAAAAGTTATCCAATGATCAATTATACAGGGAGAGTCATCACAAGACCTTATTTATTAGATAGGACAATGTTTGACCAATAGGTTATCCTCAAGCAACATGAATTAAGAAAGGTTTGACCTCTTCTAAAAAGACTCAATTATTTATATACTCAACCTTTTAAAGATGAAAGAAAGACTTGACATTTTAATAACAAAAGGAAAGAGAAGCCAAATGCTTGAGCAATAAGTTGCATTCAAGCAAGTGGAACTTATAAAACATGAATTAAGAGAGGTTTGACCTCTTTTTAAGAGACTCAATTCACTTATATACTCAACCTAAGGGTTGACCACTTATTATTAAAAGGAAAGGAAAGTAACTTTTAACATTAATGAGGGTTATTTAACTTTGGGCGGGATGGGGTTAGGGTAGGTTGACATTTCAGATCATGAATATGAAGTAGATGTATGGGAAGGAATTATCTCACTTGTAGTAGCTGCAAGGAGCTAGAAGATCTCTCCAAGGTTAACTTGGATGGAGTAGGTATCTAGTGCTAGGGAATGCTAGGAAGTGAACTCCTCTACATAGTTGTTTTGGAGGAGCGAGAATAATTAGAAATAATAGAGGAGAGATTTTGTCTCATTACACTTTCAATTGTGGATTTAAGACAAGTAATGAAGCTAAAGATTGGGCGACTTTAGAAGGGTTAAAAATATGCAAACAAATAAAATGGAACAAAGTATGGATGGAAGGTGATTCACTCATAGTAATAAATGCAATTTTGAGAAAAGCAAAGGCTCCATGGAACATACAAGACTAAATAAGCATGATCACTAAAATAGATTATCCAATTCAATCTTGCACATAGGTCATAATATACTTTACAAAACTTTTCCAAATGCATTCCCAATTCTTCTAAATCAATTTGGTAAAATGCAATCCAAGCATGATCACTTAATATAATTTTTCTCCAAAGTAAAATCCATCCAAAAACACCATTTTTCCCACAATATTTAGTGTTAGATCATGTAGCACTCCTTATAACTCCCTAATTTGGAATTTTAAAAATTGATAATATTTACAATATAATAATGTTTTGATTTTCCAAGTAGAAACCCTTATATCTCCTATGATATTAATTGCAAATATTAAAATATTTATATAAGGTTTGCATACCCTTTTAAAACTCCTTTGTCTACCTAATTAAAAAAAAGTCCAACTACATACCACTAAGATATCTTTGCGAAAAATTTATAATAATTTTTAAAATTATATATTTTAATATTATAATAAATTATATTATTGAATGCCAATAACCAATTTTAACAAAGCTATACTCATGCTCACATGACGTTTTATTTAGGAAAAATACTATAGTATTTGAATAGATTAGATTTTACTCAAAAATTATATATATTTTGTTCATAAAAAATTTGATTACAATCATATTATTTTTTTGGATTGCTTCCACCTAACCTATTGTCATTGTATACCATTATTGTACGTAAGAAGATTCAATATTGGTGTGCCGTTCACCAAATATTTAGTTGATTCTATCTTGCTCAGACCTTCAATTGGTTCATTTTATTAGTAAATAGAACACGTGAAAATTCATCTGTCGTCTATATTGGTTCATTTTATTAGTAGATAGAACACGTCTATTGGTTCATTTTATTAGTAGATAGAACACGTGAAAATTCATCTGTCGTCTGTACAGCTGGAGCTCCATTTGGAGCATTGTTGTAGACTAACAAGTTGCTTATAAAAATCTAATTAAATTAAAAAAAATAAAAATTGGCTCGAATTTTTATCATATTAAAATTTAGTGGTGCTGACGTAGCTCTTATTTTGTCCTGACCAACTCGTGACAGAAAGATTTAAACCTGTTGCAAAACACAGCTGCCCGGATCTTTCTAGGCACATGTTCTTTAATACAAAAATGTGAAAAATGTCTATATTGCATTAATCAGCTGCTGTTTTTTTTTTAATACATAGTATAAATCACTAAGATAACTATAAACCTAAACATGTTTGGTTAGATGAAGTTAATCAGAATAAATTTTAGATTATTATCATCTAACTTATTATTATTTTTATTGTTTTTTAAAATATACAGGAGAATCAATAACATCATTGGATAATTATAAACCTTAAACCTTAGCCTGTTGGATTAGATGAAATTAATGAGATCCTAATCCTTTAAGACATTGAACTAGGATAGTCAATTGGCAAACACTCAGCCGCTACCACCTAGCCTATCCCCTTCTGAAGGACCTCGACACATTAAGGCATCAAATTGGAGTAGCCAACTGACAAACACTCAAGCCTACCATACCCTATCTAACCCTGGACCTTTTAGGGCATCAAATTGGGATAGCCAATTGTCAAACACCCAACCTTTACCATCCAACCTATTCCCCTTGGGACCCCGACCCTCCAAGGCATTGAACTGGGGTAGTCAATCCATGAACACTTAATCCCTACCATTTAGCCTGCCATTTAACCTCTCTCCTTCCAGAGAACCTCGACCCTTCAAGGTATCAAATTGAAGTAGCCAACTAACGAACATCAACAACTTCCATCCAACCTACCCCTTTCAAAAGACCTAAAACATCAAACTCGAGTAGTCAATTGACAAACACTCAACTGCTACCATCCAACCTACCCCTCAATCTATCTTATCATAAACCAAGACAAATAGACAAATATAAGAAGATAAAATACTTGTTGGTCATAATCCAGACAAACATAAGATGGAGGAAAGGCTCATATTAAATCACACAAATATGGTTTATGTTCTTTTAATTTAAAATTTGTTATAAAGGTATAAGTCATTGATCCTCATTCCTATTAACATCGATTTTGGGCATGTGTAGGCTGACCCTCTTTCTGACTGATTTGTTAATGCGATATAAGTCTAGTGACATATTTTATGATTGGAATTTCGTTCCACGTTAATACTTATATGTTAAATAAAAACAATATTTATTGCATTATCTACATTTTTTTTATACACAAGGGAGTCGGTTACATTCACACTATTTTTAGTAACTGTCAAGTGTAGGATTCAAATCATATGGACTGCTCCCAACAAGCTTATACCACCTTGTTGTTGATAATCAGATATGAGACGACAACCAATCGCTCAAGATTCATACCGTTATTGGTCTAATGCACACTCGGTAAATTCAATTAAAATTGTTACCTTTGCAACATGCATGCCCCGATTCAAATCACATGGACTGCTCCCAACAAGCTTATACCACCATGTTGTTGATAATAAGATATGAGACAACAACCACTCCCTCACGATTCATATCGTTGTTGGTCTAATGTACACTCGGTAAATTCAATTAAAATTGTTACCTTTGTAGCATGCATGCCCCCAACGTTTGAAATTAGGTTTCTTCTTAGTAAATGTCTTCTACATATTATTACAACACATTTCATTGTTTGCACAATTGACACTTATTAACATCAAGTTTGGGCATGTGTGGGGGCTGACCTTCTTACTTTTTAATCGGTTAATATGATGAAATAGTCTAATGACATATTTCATGATTAGAATTTCATTTTGTGTTAATACCTTGCTGTGTAAAAGAACTTTGCATAAGAATAAGTGTTTACAAACACTTAATATAATAATAATAATATTTTGAATTTTTAGTTTTTTCTAGTATTTTTCTTTTGTAATAAAAGTTTCTTTTTGTTACACAGGAGAGTTGATCACAACCACATTATTTTTAGTCACTGACAAGTGCAGTGTTCAAATCACATGGGTTGCTCTCACCAAACCTATTCTGCTTTATTATTGTTGACTCAACGTGAAGGGGACCACCTATTAACATCAAGTTTGGGCATGTGTATGGGAGCTGACCTTCTTACTTTTTAATCGGTTAATATGAGGATGCAAGTCTAATGGCATATTTCATAATTAGAATTTCATTCCGTGTTAATACATGCTTGTGTAAAGGAATTTTGCAATAGGAATAAGTGTTTACAAACACTCAATATAATAATAAAAATTTAAATTTTTAGTTTTTTTTTTTGGTTTTTTCTTTTCTAATAAAAGTTTATTTTTGTTACATAGGAGAGTTGATCACAATCACACTATTTTTAGTCACTCACAAATGCAGTGATCAAACCACATGGGTTGCTCCCACCAAACCTATTATGCCTCATCATTGTTAACCCAACGTGAAAGAGACCACCGGTCACTCAATATTTGTATCATCATCAATCTAATATGCACTAAGTAAATTCAAATCAAATTACTATCTTTACAAACAGAATGCCCCTAAAACTTAAACCTAAGTATCTTCTTGGTAAGTGCTTAGTCTCACAAACACTTACCAATCTGCCTAACCTTCTTAAAGATTTGTAATAAAAGTTTATCTAACTAAAACAAACCACAAATGATTGAAAACTTTACAGATTCCCGTCTAAAATGAAGCTTCATGAGACCAAAATTTCGAGGAAATCGCCGGGAGCCTCCCAAAAGCAGGAAATCAGCAATAAGTGACCACGTTTTCGAAAATCTTCACCAAGACCAAAAACTAGGAAATCGGTACGAAATTGATCGTCTCGTAGGGCATAAATTTTATGTCTTTGCGTTTGGCATCCAGGGCATAAATTTTATGTCCACAACAATAAATATTTCTGAACTCTCTCTCTTGTGGGTTAGAATTTTATAATCTGCAATGGCTCTCTCGAAATATCACTCTATATCGCGCAATTGGTTACATGAAATGAAGGAATTACTAGAGAATGGGGAAAATCGTGCAAACGAGAGAGAATACATAGAGGATGGGGTGTGTATCTATACCTGAATCTCTGCGCAAGGAAAGACCAGGAGCTTATATCCCACGGGTTGTTTCTCTCGGCCCCTTCCATCACTTTAAATCTGACTTCTCCAGATCTAAAAATTAGAAAAACGAACTTGTTCTCAGAATCGTAAAGGAGGCCCATGGCCGGGTGGCATTCAGTACTTTGGTCCAGAGGATGAGTTCGCACTTTGGGGAAAGAATTAGGAAAAGCTATGAGCAGTGCGATTACGAGAACGAAGTTATAGGATGGATGATGGCCAAGGATGCCCTGTTTCTTTTAGACGTTCTGGGATCTGAATTTGAGCATGATGTCTGTGAAAACGCTCACTCTGTTCATAAAGTTTTTGATCCAAAAAGGAAAGGCCCTCTTCTGTTTGCTATCCAGGCAGATATCCTCAAGCTGGAAAATCAGATTCCTATGTTCGTTTTAGAGGAGGTCCTCCTATGGCAGAGAGGTTCAAAAGATTTAACTATCCAGAGTCTAAGGGATGTCCTCAAAGTAGCGTTCAGAGAGCTTTCTCCTTTTATAAAAACAACCGAAGCGTGCCTTGAGCCTTTTGAAGAATCTGAAAAGCATATGGTGGAGTGTCTGTACAACTCCATCGTCTCACCTTCCATGAAGAGGAATGTCAAGGCCCATGTCTCCATGGAAACGAGGACGGGGGTTTCATGGCTTTGATCCGCGAGTGTTTTGGATTTTGCGGTTGTTCGAGTAATGTGAAGACTAGTGTTGATCTTCCACCGGCAACAGAACTGCATAGAAGAGGAGTAAAGTTTGTGGCCCTCAAAATAGGAAGATTAGACGAAATCAGATTCGACTTCAACACGCATATTATAAGTATCAAAATCAATCAATCAAGAGACTAAGGAGACAGGTTTTCTATGAAATAATATCAACAAACACTTCGATACAAGGAAAAAATCAAAAAAAGTGTTTGATAGACTGTACTTGTCCATAGGCGACACAGAAGGGTTGGGTTAGGTTGCGTTTTTCTAGGAGCTGAAGTGAAGAAATTTTACACTAAAGGACTCTCTAGGCAAACAATATATCCTAGGTAGCAAGTGACACATTTCATAGTCTATCGAGGAGAAAAAAACACTGTTGTTTAGAAAGATGAAGCTCCCACTTCTTATTAAGTTGACGAGAGAAGTCAAAGGAAGGGATTAGGTGAGAATACAACTATTTATACTGGATGGCTTATAAGGGGCTGTTGTTCCCCCATCTCTAATCAAAATAGGATGACAAAACAAAGCAATTCATTTTGATAGTAACCAAGATAGGAATAGGCTTGATAACCTCCTTAAATGCCACCCTAGAATAGGGAGGAGGGAGGTACCAAAATCTTGCTTGCTACCAAGACAACCGCTTCTCTGAAGACTCATCCCAAAGACCCAAGATTAGTAATAAAACCATGGTTTCTAAGAACAAAGGCTTGCACTCCCTAGAAAGGGATAAAGGGCTAGCATATCTTTGCATAATAGGGTTCCATAATATGCTATGACTGGTTAAAGAAAGACCAACTCGCAAGAATTCGGCCCTTCACTGAATCAAGGAGATGGAGGCTTGCCAAGCTATCCAATTCCTACGGAAAGGCAACGAACCCCTAATGGAAAAAGGGTAACACGAGAACCTTGTCCTACCAATAAATATTGATCCATTTATGTTTATAGGTTGCTGCAAAGATCCTCAACCTCATGAGAACCTTCCAAGGTTTACCTCTCCTTAAGACTCCAGTTATCCACTTTGTTGCATGACATTTACCTTGAGTGATAAGATCAATAATGCCAATCCCACCTTGGGCTTTAGGGGTGATGCAATGCTTCCAAGGGATAACTGGTAAGAAATGAGCCCTATTTCAATTGCTCCATATGAACCGTCTTAGCATAGAGACGAAATTTTGGTAAGTAGATTTAACCAAAAGCCAACAAGAGGAGTAATAAACAATGTGAGGCTATAAACATCTTATCGATAACTTGGGCTTTACTTGGTAGTGACTCTAAATTTAGTGGGTCAAGTAGAAATTTTCCTCTGCACCTTATTGAAGATCCAATCCTGCATGACCTTCAAGGAAGCATCAATCCTTAAGGGGAACCTTGATATCCAATGATGGACCCGGGGGTAACAACCTTCCAATTAGGAGGGGCATAGGTACAAGACTAGTTTCTAGAGAGCAAAATTAATTCAGTCTTTCTATCATTGACTTTGGAACCAAAAACGTCATAATGTAGTTGGAGCACCTCTCTTGCTATTTTCACCTCCTCTTGATTGTTATGGAGAAAGAGCAAGGAGTCATCAACAAATTGGGAGCTGAGCGATTCCTCTGAGAAGGCCTTCTCTTTGAGTGATCTCCAAAATGTATCCCAAGGCATAAGCATCGATAGCATATATGAGGGGGTAATAGGACAACCCTAAAAAATTGAGCATTGGAGAGGGATAGGATGGGATAAGCTACGATTAACCGCCACTCTAGCTAAAGTAGATTGAAATAGAAGCGAGATGTGGGAGTAGAAATCATTACCAAACCGAAGACAAGAAAACATATTTAGTATGTGTCTCTTGCTAATACAATCATAGGCCTTGTAAAAATCAATATTTAATAGAACGATGCCCTACTTAGAGTCCTTGGCTCATGAGGAAGTATTCTGAGCCAACATAAAGTTGTCAAGAATAAACCTTCCTTTGAGGAATCTCGTCTACTCTTGTCTAAAATTTTTGTAGACCACATGACTCAAGTTCATGGCAAGGGCCTTAGCAATAATCTTGAATGCAACATTAAGCAGGGTGATAGGACTCCAACCAAAGATAGACATAGGATTTATACCTTTTGAAATAACTTTTATCATGCCCTAATTTATGAAGGTACCATGCAAGCAAGAGGTAATGACTTTTCAATAGATAGCATAGGTACTTGACTATTGCACTCCTCACATATCCGGGAGTTGCAACCTTTCATATTCCTTACATAAGACAAGCCTCACATGTTTTTTGGCTTCTCATCTTGCCACTTGTATACATGACTCTTGATTCTCTATTTACTTGCACACTTAACTCTATGACACTTGCACACTTCTACATGACACTTACACGCTTCTACATGCACACCTAATACATGATACTTGTGCACTTTCTTACATTATATATTTGCACACTTATTACATTACACTTATGCACATCTTGTACATAGACACTTACACAAAGAAAAAATATAAATCACACTCTTAAACTATAGAATCAAACCCTATTCTAATATTTATATTGTACCATAAGTACCTTGGGGGTACATTAACATGTACCAAACAATGTAATATTCTCCAATACCTCCTTGTATTACATTATTTGGTTATTAAAGACTTTAATATTTAATATCTATCTTCATCTTGGATCTTGTGTTCGTCCACTGCCTTTGTCTATTGTCTCTACAAGGTAATCTTGGACCATGTCTGATCCATTTTCTTGTTTCTTGTCTTTTTTATAATTCAAGCAATTCATTATTAGTTCGATATTGAGACAAATGATGATTTAATCTCTTTTGTTATTGTTTTGGCATTGCACTGAAATCTAATGTTCATATGTTCTTCTTTCCTGTCTTGATCTTTGGATAGTTTAGCTTCATTTTTCATGGATTTGGGAATTTGTTTCAAAAATAAGATTTTGAAAAAAATTGTCTAATCTCATCAATAACATTTTCTCTAATTTTTCATATTTTTTTCCTTATACCAACAAAATGTTGGAGAATGATTATTTCTTCCATAAAATTTGCATGGATAAAGATTCCAACATCTTGCTTCTTCATGCCCAATTCTATTGCAATGATTACATTTCAAATGATTATAATATCCATCTTTATATTTCAATCCTTGCTTCCAAATCATAGCTTTGCAATCATAATCATTAGTATTCTTAAAAAAATAATGCAACCATTGATGCAATATTAAGGACATCCTATCTTTATTTTCTTCATAAATGAGTTGCATATTTTTTGATGATATATTGTTTTCAACTTGAATACTTATTATATTCATAGTTAATAAAAAACTTTTGGAGTAATATTCCTTGTATCTCCAAGTTTCAATAAATTTGCAAATTTAATAATTTAAGGCTTTTAAATTCTTTGATGTAAAAAACCTTTTATCTCCCAACTAATTTATCAAATTTGTAAATTCTCTAAATTCATCAAATTTCAAATTTTCAAAATTTTTCAAAATTTTCAAAAAATCTTTTGGAGTAGAAATCCTTCTCTCCAAAATCTAACAAATTTTCAAAAATCAAACTTTTTGAAATAGATTGTAAATTTAATTACAAATATAAATATCAAATTTCAATATTTTCATTATGGTTGAAGTCATTTTAACTCCCACCTTAATATTAAATCCTACGAGGTCCAATTCATTTTAAATCCCTCTCTTAAATAAAAAACAAAGTTCCTAAGTTTTCAATTCTCCAAATTAATCTTATCTTAGGACTTTAGCACTAAATATTTCAAATTTGATATATCAAAAAGATAATATAGCTTACCTTATCTCCCCTTGATGGATTAGGTCAAGTTGACCATAAACTTAGGGAATAATTAACCACTCTACTCTGAAACACGCGCAACGATAACCGTACCTACAATTCTTTAACTGATTGCTTCTAGAACATTACAATGACTACAATGCTCATAGGGATTTAATGACTGCAATGCTCTAATGACTGGAAATAGAATGTTACAATGTGTAACGTATGTAAATGTTCCAAAGAGTAGTATGACTTACTTATCTTACATTTTCAATATTAAGCTTTTTATCTTCTATAGTAGAGATTTGGATGGTGCTTCGCCTAAACCTTTTGACTTCTCTAGGTTGGTCTTGTTCATTACTTTAGAGAATTCCACTCCTATCGAACCTCTCGACATCCCCTAGTTGGTCTGGTTCATTACTTCAGAAGATGGTACTCTAATTGGACCTCTCAACTTCCCCTCATTGGTCTGTTCATCCTTTTAGAGGATGGCTCTTTGACTCGACTGAATCTTCTTATCACCCTCTAGATGAACTGGTTTGTCTCATAGAGAATGATGCCCCAATTAGACTAGATCATTGCTTATTCTCTGGCTTAGATTGATTGTCACCAAAAATTATAACTCACTATCCAAAACAAGCACTTCCTTAATTATTGTTTCCCTGCTCTTTCATTTCTTCTCAGGTATTTCTTGAGATCTTCAAATATTTCTTTCTTAGGTACTTGCTTGAGTTCTTCAAAATTTTCTTCTTTCTCAAGTACTTGTTTGAGTTCTTCAAAAATTTATTTCTTTCTCATGCTCTTGCTTGAGATCTTCAAATTTTCTTTGTTAAGGACATACTTGAGTTCTTCAATTTTTCTTCTCATGTTCTTTATTGATATATTTAATGCTATCACAACCTACGTTGGACTATTGCCTTCAATGTGCGCTATCTTGTCAGGGTCAAATATACCAAAAATATTGAGTGCTATAATATCTCAAGTGGGTTTGGCCACTTAATATAAGGTTCTCTTTCTTCTAAGATAATCCTATTAAAAATCAAGGTGACTATTTATTTATCCCTTCAATCAAATCTTCAATCCTTTGAATAGAGTCCTACTCTTCACTTTTTTAGAGTGAAAAGACTCTTGCATATAATGAAACATTTTATAGAAGGATTTTCAATCAATCTCCAAACTTGAAATTTGTAGCAATATGAGTCTACATTTTCTTCACATAACTCTTAATATAAATTCACACCAAATACTTCCTCTGATGCTAGCAATAGAGACTACTCAAAGTAGCTTTGATACTATTGTTGGATTTTAAGCTAGATTATCTTAGGTCCCAATATTTTAGATCTTGAGTAGTCTCAAATATAAGAGTAATCAATATATAAGATGGCCAACATAATTAATAATAATATTCATAAAAATGACAAATATGAATATAAATGGCCAAAATCATTCATGCAATAACATGAAGAACACTTACAGTAGATTTGCTCAAGATATGCATACAAGTTTCAATATTATCAATACTTGAATATGGTATTCTTTTCTTACAATCACATATATTTCATGGAGTTTTATCTCCATTATATAACCTTAGAAATTTGACTCTTCAATACTTTACTGTTGCACTCCTCACATATCCAAGATTTGCAACCTTTCTTGTTCCTTACATAAGACAAGCCTCACATGTCCTTTGGCTTCTCATCTTGCCACTTGTATACATGAATCTTGAATCTCTATATACTTACACACTTAACTCTAAGACACTTGTGCACTTTCTCACATTACATATTCGCATACTTAATTACATGATACTTGTGCACATCCTACACATAGACACTTACATAAAGGGAAAATATAAATCACACTCCTAAACTATAGACTCAAACCCTATTCTAATATTTACATTGTACCATAGGTACCTTGGGGGTACATTAGCATGTGTTGGAATATATTACATTATTTGGTACATGGTAATGTACCATATTGGATACATATTTAGATTAGGAGAGTGTCTTAGATTAGGGTGTGAGTTTTTACTTTATGCAATGATAAATGCATAAGTATTATTAAAATGTGCATATTGTCCATGTGTACATGAGTCCATAGAATAGGAATATGAAGAGTTATAGGTAGGTGAAAGGCCAAGAGTTACATCTCATTATATATAGGTCTTTGATGTTGTAAAGAGAGAGAGAGAGAGAGAGAGAGAGAGAGAGAGAGAGAGAGAGAGCATAGTGAAGGTAGATATGCTAGATACAATGTAGAGCATGTAAGAAATATGGAGTGTATGAGACCTCTATTTTATATCATTATACTATTTTTGTAAGCCTTCATTAATGACCATTTTATGAGTTGTTACAGAAGTTTCTTATGAGTTTTACATGCTTAGTATATTGTCATTATAATATATTTAATATTGCATGCTCATTTTATGTCTTGTGGTTGATTTCTCATTAAGCATCTAGCATCAAAAGCTAACAGTGGTATCAGAGTACAAGGTAGATTGATAGGATATTGGGAGAACCACAAGAGAGATTGAGAGGAGATAG
The DNA here is from genome assembly GCA_028583015.1 of Wollemia nobilis. Taxonomy (NCBI): domain Eukaryota; kingdom Viridiplantae; phylum Streptophyta; class Pinopsida; order Araucariales; family Araucariaceae; genus Wollemia; species Wollemia nobilis. Next base: position 2,242,374 of record JAQPPZ010017206.1, on the reverse strand, counting down.
GGAGATTTCATTTTTAGAATTTCTAAATTTATTTTTTGGCTAGAGTATTTCCATAGGGTTGCAGTAAAACTCATGAAGACTAGGACTTAACATAGATATCATTCCACTAGATTGAAGGATAACTAGTGAAGTTTATTGATTTTAAGAGACTTAGATATTTTCATGTATTTACTTGTTGTTGTCTAAGTTTTTTGATGCAAAAAATTAGTTCTCAAAAGTTGAGAAGCTTCCTAAACTGATAGATAAGAATTTCATATTTGATTGCCTGAAAGTCTATGTAATTTCCTCGTGCAGGGATTAGTTCTTTATTGTAAAAAAAGTAGACATTGAAGATTGAGGAGAACCAAGAAGAAAGTCTCCATAGAAGGTTGAAGATTGAATATTGAGAAGAGAGAAATAGGTCAAAGGAGCCCTATTGAATATTGAATAAAGAAGAGACTCAAGAAGGAGGTTCTCATAAAATATTGAATATTGTAGATTATAGATAGAAGAAAGCAACTCTAGAAGGAGACCTAAGAAAGAGGTCCCATTGAAGAACTTCCAGATTTAGAAGATAGAAGATTAAATATAGAAGAGGACTAGAAAAAGTCCTATTGAATATTTGAGAAGTTATAGAATTTGAAGATCTAAGAGAAGAGATCTCAAGCAAATTTGGAAGGAGAAAGAAGAAGAAGGCTAGAAAAGCCCTATTGAAGAAGTTAAATAAGTGGCCATTGGAGAATATTTGAAGAAAGCTCAAGGTATAATATTGCAAGTAGGAGAAGCTCCTAAAAAGAAGACTTTGGGACAATTGTTGTCATCCGACAACAAGCCCAAAAGGAAGAAGGATTTGGCAAGAAGTTTGCCAAACTTTGGAAAGAATTTGTTGAGACTTCAAGACATTTAGATTCTTGATGAAGAGACAAATAATTCTTGGACGAGTTAAACCTTGCAGTCTAACCGTTCATTCAATGTTGGCCATGTCTTGGGTGCAATAACCAACCATAGGCATATTTTGGACCAACAAGACCACTAAAGACTTTTTTAATTGATAGGAAGGGGTTTTGAAAGGGACCTCGAACCTTTAACAAAGAAAGAAAGCTCTCAAAAAGGGATGCCACTAAAAACAGAACAAGGGTCCCACAAGCAAGACACACAAAGATAACAAACACTCACAATAAATTGAGTCCCGCTCAAGAGGCACCAAGACGGGAAGGCTCGAACAAGAAGAAATTCAAAAATAAGGGTTCTCACATAAACAGGAGAATTATGCACAAAATAAAATTTGAAACTATTCACCCTCGAGCGGAACTCTTCAGCGCGACCAATATACCACAAGCTATTTACTAGATCTACAAGATTTTAAACTTTGAAATTAACATCTCCATGAGAGGTCTCTCGAAGCACATCCAACCAGCAATACATCAACAAGATTTTAAAATTTGAAATTAACCCCTCCATGAGGGGCCTCTTGAAGCACATCTAGCCAGGAACACATCTAATAGAATTTTAAACTTTGAAAATAATCTAGGATCCCATTTGACCTCTCCAAAGCCATCCAAGACTCCAAAAGAACCTCCAAAACATCACATACAACCATGAACACATCCAATAAGATTTTAAACTTTTAAAATATCCCTTCTAAAAGGGGTCTCCCAAAGCACATCTAGCCAGGAACACATTCAACATAGTTTTAAACTTTGAAATTAAGCCAAAAACCCATTCTACCTCCCCAAAGACTTCCAAGACTCCAACAGAGCCTCTAGGACAACCTCCATGGTAGACCCAAAACATATCTGGCCCCTTTCAAAGTTGTTTAAGAATTCAAAACCCCAACAACTTGCAAATCCAAGAACTCATTCAGCCTCCCCAAAGTCGGCCACACTACCATCACAACAGACCCAAAACCAAATCAACATCCCCAAGGTTGACCATACCAACACCTCCTCCATAACCTCTTCCATAAAGACCAACCATAAACCCGCTTAGCCCTCCCCCAAAGGCCAAATGAGTCCATAGAACATCTCTAGAACCCTACCAGAACCCTACCAGAACCCTCCATAAAGACCATCATGGACCCTATTGACCCCCCTCAAAGCCAATCAGGTCCACACAAAAATTGTCAAGGAAATACACCTCTAAGATCCTTTCATTGAGACCACATGATTCCCTTTGGTCCTCCTCAAGGCCAAACGGGGCCATAGAAAACAACCAAGACATGAAAGGTGCTAAAAAATGAGACCACCATAGACTTTGATAAAGATCTAAAAAACCTTTTTTGGAAGAGAACTCCCCATTTTAAAAAAACCTTAATTTTATCCCAAGATTACCAAATGCTTTGGAAAACAAAGGTGCCAAAAGTCTTTGTATGGCCTAGCCAAAATATAAGTGTCCAAACGCCAAGGCCTTTCCATGAAGATAATCCTTTTAGATAGGCCTTAAGAAGTATTTCTAAGAAATTGTTTTCATGTCTCCTTACTTGTAGCCAAATGAACCACCTATTTTACAATCATGTCCAGTCCTTGTTTTTTTATATCAATAAAACCTAAGTCCCCATGTCTAAGGGGTACAATAGAGGTCCCGATTAATTCTATGAAAACTAGTATTTCCATAATTTTTAACCCATAAAAAAACTTCAAATTTATCTCTATATTTTTATAGGAGACTTGGGGGCCTGCCTAACAAGGTGAATGATAGACACGAGTAATTTAGAACATATATGGAATTTCTTGGCCAACAAGAGTGGTTTAGGCACTTATTTCTCCAACTTGGCCACATCTTTCTCGACCACACTACTCCATAATACTAAGGGAAAACATTCAAAAGCCAGATAAATTCCCATCAACTTGAAAATTTATCAAGGTTGCAGCTAGTTCTAGTCTCTACTTTGTAGCCACTAAGGTATTGGGACTTTAGTATTTTTGTAGGCACAAACCTTATGCCATTGGATCATTGATCTTAAAGCTTTATAGTAGATATCCATGCATGTTTTACTTTTTTCAATATAGTCATGACTTTCCTCAATAGTCAGAAATATGTCATTAGCAAAACAACCATAAGTGAAAGAATGTCAAATCTTATATGAGTATGGGATCCCCTGGATTGATCTTCTTTCTATCTAAAACTATAGTGAGTATCCAAATGCATTAGCAACAAGAATGAAAAGTGATGGTGCTAAAGGACAACCCTGGAAGACAAATTGTGTTAGAGAGAAGCTTCTAGAAATTTGGCCATTGATATTCAAGGTCGTATTGGCATTATTAAAAAGAGAAATTGGCATGGTACAAAATGAATGACCAAAACCCAAGTCTTGCATCATTATTCCAATGAAGTCCCATTCAATTTTGTTATATGAGCATAGTCTAACTTAAGAAAAATCATTTGATATTAATGCTTGATGCATAGTGAAGCCCCTCCTACACAAGTACATTATCAATAATATACATATCTTTCACAAATCTTGTTTGTTTAGAACAAATGAGATTTAACAATGAGATTTAAAAACAAATTATGTAGCCTTAAGACTAGAGTTCTAGATAAAAAAATTTAAGACACATTGAGGAGAGTGATAGGAATCCAAAATTTCAGATCATCTTTATTTCCCCCTTTTGGAATGAACTTGACAAGGTCTTGATTGATCCATTTCCCAAGGGATTGTCTCATCAAGGCTTCTTTATATACTCAATTTATCTGGTCCTACAAAGCCCCAAGTTGCTTTGTAAAAGGAAGGTTATCCATATTTGGAGCTTTATCATTGGCTATGTTAAAGGATGCTTTTTAATTTCTTTGAGAGTGATTGGCTAATCAAGCTTAACTTGAGCTTCTCCACTAAGTTTTGGGAGTGTGATATCACTACATTCTTGCATGGCCACCCTAAGTTCCTCTGTCTAGCCATATGATGTGAAAAGCTTTTGGTAGAAATTTAAAAAAGTTTATTCAACCACCTTCTAATCTCTGAAAACATGGCCAACAATATTTAGTTGGAAATTTTTCTCATCTATATTTTTCTCAAAGAAATAATTCCTTGAAGATTTGATCTCCAATCTTGAGGGAGTGCAATCAAACTTTTATTCTTTCCCCTGGCCTTTACTTCTTTATCTTCTAAAATTCTGGCTAAAAGATTAACTAGAAAAATTCTTCATCATAAAGTTTCTCTTGAAACTCAATAAAAAGCCTTTTCAAGGTTTCTTCATTAATAGTTTAATTTTATTAAATACATCTTAAAAAAATTAGTATCAAATTATAAATAAAAAGAAAGTATATTATTGAATATATATTTCTTAATTAAAAATTAAGATAAATAAATTTAAGTTGTTGAGAATATTAAAAAATATTTATATATAATTATTTTAAAAAATAATATATGAAGGTAAAACCTTTGTTTACTTTTGTTTATAAACCTTGGATGACTCTGAACCCCGACCTTATGGGTAATTTCGAAAAAGGGATGCTTTCCCTGATGGGATCTTGCCAGCAAATGAAGCAACAAAACTTCTGCAATAAAATGGTTAAACAGACAAAGAAAACAACAGCAGTACGCAGTAATAAGAGAGCATTCACAGATGACACAGAGATTACAAATGCTCTGTGAAAACAGAGCCTTCTTCTTCCTCTTGTATGCTATATACACATGCAGATTACAATGCTCATGATGATAATGATTCTCTGCCCAAACTGCATTATTTATCTACCCTATCTCCACACCACCGCACAACTTCTCTGCTGTTAAAAGCAGAAAAAAAAAACAAAGAAAGAAAAACAGCGGTTATAGAAACACTGACTGGGCAGGAAACAAAAGCAAAAAAAAAAATTAGAAAACTTCTTGTTTACAATTGCTCTTATCCAAAGAACAAGGATAAGGATTGACACCTCATCATGGGGCTGGACTCCATGGTTAACGTCAACAATCTCCCCCTCCAGACTCATGAGGAGGGCTTCTGCAAGCTCAAGCCTGCCATTTTACTACAGAACTCATGCTTGTCCCTAGGAAGGGACTTGGTCATCATATCTGAACCATTCTTATTGGTATGTATCTTCTCAAGATGTAATAGCTTTTCTTCAAGGACATCCTGAATCCAATGATACCTCACCTCGATATGCTTGGACTTGGAATGAAACCTTGGATTTTTACTAAGGTGGATGGCACTCTGACTATCACAAAAGACAACATACTTGTCTTGCTTCAAGCCCAGTTCTTGAGAAAACCTCTTCATCCACAACATTTCCTTGCAAGCTTCCGTGACAGCGATATACTCTGCCTCTGTAGTAGACAAAGCCACACACTTCTGTAACTTAGACTGCCATGAAACTGCTCCCCCTGCAAAAGTGAACATGTACCCTGATGTGGACTTCCTGGCGTCTACATCACCAGCCATATCGACATCTGTATATCCAACCAATACAGGCTTATCATCTCCAAAGCATAAACACAGCTTGGAAGTACCCCTGAGATACCTTAGAATCCACTTCACTGCTGCCCAATGTTCTTTACCTGGATTAGCAAGAAACCTGCTAACAGTCCCAACTGCATGTGCTATATCGGGTCTTGTGCATACCATAGCGTACATCAAGCTTCCTACGGCTGAAGCATAGGGAATTTTCTTCATCTCATTTTTTTCTTTCTCACTTGAAGGACATTGCTTAATGCTAAGTTTGAAATGACCTGCAAGTGGAGAACCAACCGGCTTTGCATTATTCATGTTGAATCTTTCAAGCACCTTTTCAATATATCTTTCTTGTGATAGCCATATCTTCCCAGCCTTCCTATCACGAGAGATCTTCATGCCTAAGATTTGTTGTGCTGGTCCTAAGTCCTTCATAGCAAAGGACTTGCTTAACTCCTTCTTTAACCTGTCAATCTTGTTAGCATCCTGTCCAACAATTAACATGTCATCAACATATAGCAGCAGAATAAGAAAGTCACCATCAGAGAATTTCTTAACAAACACACAATGATCTGAATTTGTTTTCTTGTACCCATGATCCACCATGAATGAATCAAATTTCTTGTACCATTGCCTTGGGGCCTGTTTCAACCCGTATAAGCTCTTCCATAGCTTACAAACCATGTGTTCCTTCCCTTTGACCACAAAACCTTCCGGCTGTTCCATATAGATCTCCTCCTCCAAATCACCATGGAGGAAAGTTGTCTTCACATCTAGTTGCTCAATCTCTAGGTTCATACTAGCAGCCAATCCCAATACTACACGAATTGATGACATTTTCACAACGGGAGAAAAGATCTCATCAAAATCAATGCCCTTTTTCTGCCCAAAACCTTTCACAACCAACCTCGCCTTGTACCTTGGCTGTGAACTCTTCTCTTCAGTCTTCAATCTGAAAACCCACTTGTTCTTGAGAACTTTCTTTCCCTTAGGTGGCTTCACCAACTCATAGGTGTGGTTCTTATGCAGGGAATCCATCTCCTCTTGCATAGCTTTTAACCATTCCTCTTTATGTTCATTAGATTCAGCTTCTTGATAGCTTTCTGGTTCATCCCCATCTGTAAGCATGACATACTCATGTGGAGAAAACTTCTTAGATGGTTGACGCTCTCTAGTAGACCTTCTCAATTGAAGCTCTGTTGGTGGTTCTTGAGGGGGCTGCTCTCCTTGATCAACATCATGTGGAGGAGCATCATCACCACCTGCATCATCATGGTTTACTTGCTCATCTCCCCCATCATCATGTGCCACTGGAGGAGGGATTGGATCTAAATCAATGAGATCATCCACATAAGGTTGAGGGCTTTCAACCTTCTTAAAATTTTCACTTGTTTGGTCTTCAAGGAATACCACATCCCGGCTTCTGATTACCTTCTTATTAACTGGATCCCATAACCTGTAGCCAAATGCCTCATCTGCATAACCCAAGAAGATGCACTGCTTGGCCTTATCATCAAGCTTGGACCGCTCATCTTTTGGTATATGCACAAATGCCCTGCAACCAAATACTCTTAGGTGTTCATAGGAGATATTCTTCCCGGACCACACTCTTTCTGCTACATCTCCATTCAAAGGTGCCGAAGGAGATAAGTTAATCAAGTAAACCGCAGTGCGCATTGCCTCACCCCAAAAATATTTTGGCAATTTAGCTTGTGAAAGCATACACCTTATTCTCTCCACAATGGTGCGGTTCATCCTTTCTGCTACACCATTTTGTTGTGGAGTCTTGGGAACAGTTTTCTCATGGCGAATGCCATGGCTGCTACAATATGTCTCAAATGGTCCAATGTATTCACCACCATTGTCTGTGCGAATACATTTCAGAGGCTTCCCTGTTTCCCTCTCCACCATAGCATGAAAATGCTTAAAAATATCCAACACCTGGTCTTTAGTTTTTAAAGCATATGCCCACACCTTTCTGGAGGCATCATCTATGAAAGTGACAAAATAAGAAGCGCCACCAAGAGTTTTCACTTTCATAGGACCACACAAATCAGAATGAACTAATTCTAAAACATTTGATTTTCTTTTAGAAGTATTTCTATGAAATGAAACTCTATGTTGTTTACCAACTAAGCAGTGAACACAACTATTCAATGGTGTACCTTTCATGCCGGGGAGGAGCTGCTTCTTGGTGAGGATTTGTAGACCCTTCTCACTCATGTGGCCCAACCTTTTGTGCCACAAATCAGTAGACAAATCTTTCTCTGTTGTGTTCACCTCATTCATGCATGACTGTGTATGTGTCTTGTATAGAGTGCAACACTTATTTCCTCTTGCCATCACAAGAGCCCCTTTGGTAAGCTTCCACTGACCATTACCGAAGTGATTGTGGTAACCTTCCTCATCCAATTTTCCTGCAGAGATTAAATTTAAACGAAGGTCTGGAACGTGTCTCACATCCTTGAGAACCAATCTGCAGCCCATATTTGTTTCAACACATACATCACCCATCCCCACAATTTTTGAAATGCCACTGTTACCCATCCTCACAACGCCGAAGTCACCCGACTTGTAAGATGAGAAGAAATCCTTCCGTGGAGTAGCATGGTATGATGCACCGGTGTCAATTACCCAATCTGAATCATGACATGTGAGACTAAGGCAAGATTTTTCACAACCTGCAAATATAATTATTTCTCCATCTGAAGTAACAGCAGTGGTGTCCTTCTCTTCTTTCTTTTCCTCCCCTTTTTCTTCCTTTTTAAGCTTTCGACACTCCCTTTTGAAATGACCCGACTTATTACAATAGTAGCAAACAATGTCTTTTCTTGATTTAGATCGTCCCCTTGACCTTCCACGGTTGTTGTTGGGCTTTCTACTTTTACTTCTTGCCTCGGTTTTCTGTGACAAGTGCCTCTGTTTGAGAGGAACCCAAGGATTTTCTTCTTGTTTCCTCATTCAACAAACTTCCTGTTACTTGACTCATCGAGACAATCCCATTAGGTGCAGAATTGCTAAGAGACACAACCAATGTCTCCCAACTGTCTGGCAGAGAACTGAGAAGCAACAGGGCCTGCAACTCATCGTCAAGCACCATTTTCATAGAGGAGAGCTGATTCACAATGCTTTGTAATTCATTAAGATGCTCTGCAATAGAGCTACCCTCTTTGTATTTCAGGTTCACAAGCTTCCTAATCAGGAAAGCTTTGTTGCCGGCGGTTTTCCTTTCATACAACCCTTCCAATTTCTGCCATAAGGTGTGTGCCGAAGTCTCTGTAGACACATGATGAAAGACACTATCATCTAACCATTGTCGAATAAAGCCAACAGCTTTCCGGTCAAGTGTTTTCCAATCATCATCTGACATGCCTTGCGGTTTGGCTCCAACACCTTCTACAGGCGCATACAAATCCTTGCAATACAGCAGATCTACCATTTTAGCTTTCCAAATCATCCAGTTACTTCCATTCAAACTAATCATTCTGCTTGTGCTCGCTTCCATGATTTCACACACTAAATCAACCCCAAGCAACAGCCTGTGGCTCTGATACCAGTTGATGGGATCTTGCCAGCAGATGAAGCAACAAAACTTCTGCAATAAAATGGTTAAACAGACAAAGAAAACAACAGCAGTACGCAGTAATAAGAGAGCATTCACAGATGACACAGAGATTACAAATGCTCTGTGAAAACAGAGCCTTCTTCTTCCTCTTGTATGCTATATACACATGCAGATTACAATGCTCATGATGATAATGATTCTCTGCCCAAACTGCATTATTTATCTACCCTATCTCCACACCACCGCACAACTTCTCTGTTGTTAAAAGCAGAAAAAAAAACAAAGAAAGAAAAACAGCGATTATAGAAACACTGACTGGGCAGGAAACAAAAGCAAAAAAAAATTAGAAAACTTCTTGTTTACAATTGCTCTTATCCAAAGAACAAGGATAAGGATTGACACCTCATCATGGGGCTGGACTCCATGGTTAACATCAACATTCCCATTCTTTGCACTCGACCTTTTCTTTGATCCGTCTTTTTTAAGGTTTTTTTTACCTCTATAAAAATGCACTTCTTTCTGGTCACTGATCGGGAGTGGTAGGTGCCCGACCCCTCTGCCCGGCACGGTCCGAAGGGCGCTGGTCGCATCCAAAAATTTTTAAGACTGAGGAAGATTCCAGGTGGTATTAAAAGAGAAACCCCTTCTCTAAATAAATCCTTTTCAAAGATGAACAACAAATAAATATTCCTTTTCAAGGAGAAACCCCCATAAACAACAAATAAAATATTCCCAATTCGCTGTATCGATCGATCCCAACTTTCCCTTATTTATACATGGGATGATAACAAGAGTTGTTTAACAATAAATCTTGTTGATTTGTTTAATGATAAATTAAACAAATTAAATATGAAATATAAAGTATAGAAAAATATTAGCATTTGAATGGTGCACTTTATTTCTAAGATGGTGATGAGAATGGAATTTTTTTTTTTTTATTAGTTTTTTTTTTTTCGTTTCTTGGGAATTAGTAATCTTTGTTATATTATTTTTTGGGAGGAATATGGAAAGCTACTACTATAGTTTTAGAATAGAGATAAATTTTATGATCCAATTTAAATTTAGATAAATGTCAACTTATACATTTAAGATTAGATAATTGTTAAGTTTAGTTTTTTAAATATTTTTCTATTGAATATAAAAAAAGATTAAAAAGATATGATTAATTATTATGATTTGACATTAATTAAAGTTTAATTAAAAAAAATTAATATAGTATTTATATCAAATGTTACTAGTTCATAGACTTTTAAGATAGACACCCATGTTTATATCTTACCAAATGATATATTCTTAATTGTCAACTATTACTAGCTTAGATATATAAAATATATATATCTATAAATACCGAGAGTTATCAATCTCGAGGCGCCTAACTCATTTCTTGTGGTGTGATAGATAATTTTCTTAATGTCGATGGATAATTTTCTTAATGTCGGTTTTTTTAATAAAATATTAATATTGTTTACGACTTGGCTGACCTTCTTGGCTGAGCTTGTAGGACGCCTATCGGCGTATTATGTGGTTTGTTGTTGAAATATGGCGGTAATATGATAATGATGCAATATAAAATTGGTTCCTTTTCAATCCCATATAAAAAAAAATCCTATAGTACTTAAATTTCATTCTCATACAATTAAAAACTCCTTATAGTAACCACCCTCGTAAGAATAATAACCAAGTGTTGTATAACTACTAGTTACTATGATTGTGATTTGTGAATGTTGTATTTAAATTTTTTTAAGGGCATCCATACTAAGGCATTCTTACTTTGAGTTAGGATTTCAAACAATGATTTTCTTACTTTGATATGTAAATTAAAAACGAGTCTGGCCCTGCTCTGTTGAATAGGAGGTCCACGGTTCGAACCTCTACGATGCAAATGGGATATAAAGGCTATGTGTTAAATTTCCTATTGATAAGCATAACTCTCAGCTTTACGAGGGGTCATGGTTGGGAGGAGACTCCTCAACCTTGTGTGTTGGTCGTAGGGGTTTCTCACACTAACTTAAATTTTTAATCCGTTTTTGTAATGCAAGAGAAGAAGGCAAGTTTGGCCCTGTTCAGTTGAACAGGAGGTCCACAGTTCGAACCTCTGTGATGCAAAGAGGGACACAAAGGTTGTGTGTTAAATTCCCTATTGATAAGCATAGCTCTCGACTTTACAAGTGGTCATGGTTGGGAGGAGACTACTTAGCCCTATGAGTTGGTCATAGGGGTTTCTCACACTAACTTAAAATTGTGTGTCCTAAGGGAGACAACGCAATGGTTTGGGCTTTGGCTCTTCTTCGGGAGGTCCAAGGTTCAAACCGCGACGTGAACGAGTGTATGAAGGGGTGGATGTGTGGTGGCTGTGTTAAATTCTCTAATATAGTTCTCAACTTTAGGAGGGGTCATGGTTGGAAGGAGATTGCTCAGCCCTGTACGTTGGTTGTAGAGATTTCTCACATTAACCAAATAAAAAAAATGACTTTGTTATCAAATGTTACGAGTTCATAGACTTTCAAGATAGACACCCAAGTTTAAATCTTACCAAATGATTTTTTCTGAATTATCAACTATTACTATATGGTCCGTTGTTGAAATATGGTGGTAATACAATAATGATGCAATATAAAATTGGTTACTTTTCAATCCCATATAATTAATCTAAAAAATTCCTATAGTACTTAAATTTCATTTCCATACAATTAAAAACTCATTATAGTACCCACCCTCATAAGACTAATAACCAAGTGTTGTATAACTACTAGTTACTATGATTGTGAATGTTGTATTGAGAAATTTTTAAAGGCATTCATACTAAGGCATTCTTACTTTGAATTAGGATTTCAAAAAAATGATTTTCTTACTTTGATTTGTACATTAAAAATGACTTTGTTATTATGCTATATGATCTTTTAGTTGAAAAAAGAAAAAAATGACATTCACTCTTGATTGTACTTTCCACTCACAAAAGTTGCTTTCTATAACAAATGGAGGTATTCATTCCTTGTATTTTTCTTCTGCTTGTACTTGCAACCTTTACTTTTTAAAACAAGAAAAAATAAGGGTGGTTACTAGTTAAAAGGTTAAGAATCACTACCAAGATTTGAACCTTGGTTAAGGTTGTGAAACTCTTCATTCCCCATCCCAATGAAAAGTTGTTATTATTATTATTATTTATTTTGGTTAGTTTAAAAAACCCTTACGATCAAGGCACATGGCTGAGCAGTCTCCTCCCAACCATGATCCCTTGTAAAGCCGAAAGCTATGCTTATCAATAGGGAATTTACCACACACACACCCATCCCCTCACACACTCGCCCACTTCCAACCATGATCCCTTGTAAAGCCGAGAGCTATGCTTATCAATAAGGAATTTTCCACACATCCACACCCTCAAACACTCGCCCACGCCCACGCCCACGATTTAAACCTTGGACCTCTTAAAGAAGAACCAAAGCCCAAACCGTTACACTGGACCAATGACAAGTTATATAAAAGAAATTATTAATCAACATCAACTATAACTATTCTATTTATAAAAACAGATAACAGTATAAATGTATCATAAAAGCTTTTAATACTATATAAGTTACATGGATTGAAACGAGCCCTTCCTATGTTACAATCATTACCATTCATTGATATTACACCTTGACAATAGATTGACCATATTTAAATTTGTTCTCACTTTAAAAAAGAAATTTTAATTAGTTAAACTTACTTTATTTGTATTAGCTCATACCATTTGATGACATTTTTATTTTTTTAACCTTCTCTTTAAAAATTAAAATTTTAATAAATTAAACTCATACCATTTCATATTATTTTTATATTTTTTAAATACTAATTAAATTAATATTTTAAATAACATTATAAGATTCATGACCTTAAATACGAATATTTATCCTCAATCAAAAATCTAAACAATATGATGTGTCATAGAAATCTTAACTATTTTTATTTTTTTAATGTTAATTAATATTTTTATAAAAAATTAAACTAAAAATGTAAACGACACAACACATTACTATAATGTTTAGTTTACATTATGGAAACCTAAGTTCAAATCATGGAAGGGTGACACTGTTATATTTTAACTGTACGCTTTAGTTGTTAAAATATCTTTAAAAATATATATATATCGAAGGATATATATATATATATATATATATATATATATATATATATATATATATATATTAGTTGTTAAAATATCTTTAAAAATATATAAATTGAAGGATATATATATATTATTTTTATTACGTTGATAAGCGTACTAGGAAGGTCAGCCACGTCGTAAACAATATTAATATGTTATTAAAAGAATCGACATTAAGAAAATTATCAGCAAAATTATCAACAGATATTAAGGGTTACGGTGGATTTAAATATTTAAACTAGCTTAGATATATAAAATATATATCTATAAACGCCGAGAGTTATCAATCTTGAGGCGCCTATCTATCACACCCCCAAGAACCCAAGAAATGAGATAGGCGAGATTGATAACTCTCGGCGTTTATAGATATATATATTTTATATATCTAAGCTAGTTTATTTATTTTGAAAGTGACTTTATTTTATTTAAAATAACACGAGTGTAAATAAAAAAAAAACAAATCATCAACTCAAAATAAACTAAAGTAAAAAATGGTAGAACTGTAATTTTGGAGAGATCTAACTAAACTTTCAACTGTAAAATTGTAACTTTGGATAGATCTAATTGGCAGAATGGTTCGTTCATTCAGAAGCTTGTATAAGTAAATCTTTCGAAATAGATCTATGAAATGTAAAGACGGGTTGCTCTGTTGAGACTTTGTTGTCCTGTTTTTGTTCAAACAATATCAATGCCCTAGAACCTGCCAAGTTTTGCACTTGTCCACAAAAATCCAAATGGACGAAACTATTTTTCAAGTAGACTCCTTTCCATTGTCAAAGACCGGAAATATTGAAACCGCAAAAAGTGGAAGGATCTTTAAATTTGGATGGCTATGGCTTTGCATTTATTCTTGTGCTCTTCGTAGTTAAGGACTTTGGAATAGGAAAAACAGTCGTATGTGAAAGTAAAGCCATCGAGCTTGTAACAACTGCCATAGGAAAAGCGGTACTCTGAAACTGAAGACTATAACACTTGTGACAGCTTCAAAATTTTTTAATATTAATTAATAATTTAAAATATATAAAAAAATTTAAATTGATTTTTCATAGGATGTTAGACTTATTACAGAGATCCAAATGAACCCGTAGTATCCAACTGGTAAAGTGATTTTTTTAAAACGTACCCACCTTTTTCTGTCATACACTTCATCTGTTCAGGGAACACCCCAAACCCACGACTCCGCCAAAAAAAAACATTAGACAACCCTTTAAAATTATTTAACCATTCTGCCAATAGACTGCAACATCCATAACTTCCCCCATTAAAACATATTAGTTTTCAGGGGCAGCCTTTCTTGCGCTCTTAGTTTACATTTCCCCTTTGGAGTCTGCCACCCCTCCCTTGGTGCTCTTGTTTATGCTTGCACGCTTCCATTGCTCTTCTTTCTTCCTTATTCATTATGAATTTATTCTGAAGAAGGTAACGAATGCTTCATTTGCCACGCTTCCCATGTCAGAAATGGGCCTGTTGAGTGCAGTGTGCAAACAGTAATGTTTAAAAACTAATATGATCTTCGCCGGTTCAGTTGTGTCTGCGAAACTTCAACTACAAATTTATTCCCAACCATCGTTCCTGGTCAACTCCCACCAAGGTAGCAATCCTTGCCCAATTCCTGCGATTCCCAAAGGAAAATGGTATCTTGTAACGACTTCTATTGGCCGCTACAAACCCAAGAAAAAAAAATTAGATTCAAATGACGTGAAGGGAGCAAACAATAGAAAACAGAGAGAAGGTATTAATGTGGAACGAAATTCCTCACAGAGAATTATCAAACTAGATTGTCTACCTTTTAGGCCAAATTGTCTTGTTAAGGAGCATTTCAAAGGTCTATTTATATGAGTCAGATTCCTGAATTTTGTTTTATCTTGATTGAATTGATGTTTTATGGTATGCCTTCCAGAAAACGTGCTTTCCCCTCTATTGCATTTGAGCTCTAGGCACGTCTTACATATCCCCTGTTTCAGGATATAATTGTGATACTGAGACCCACCTTTTGTTACATCCGTAAAATAGATTAGAATCTAGAATCCGCCTAAGGAGAAAATTAGAATCTGGAATCCACCAAAGGAGAAAATTGGGTGTATGGATGAGAATCTGGGATCCATTATAGCGGAATGTTAGTAGTGAGAAGTTAGTTCATCTTACACAGTTTTAACTTTATTTTGCACCCATTTTGGGCATTGGTGGCAACATTTCAATAGCAGGGATCTTGGAATAGAATAGGATGATGGGAGGCAGAGTTTATGGGTTGGTTGTTGTGCTTGCTGTGTTGCAAGCCACAATATCAGTTTCGGTATCAGCACAGGAGGAGAACTTTGATTGGGAAAGTGAACAAGCCAAAGACAGAATCCTCGGCCTCCCTGGGCTGCCCTTAAATGTGAACTTTGCCCAGTACTCAGGATATGTCACTCTTGATAAGGATGCTGGTAGAGCTCTGTTCTACTGGCTCATTGAAGCCACGGAGGATGCAGAATCCAAGCCTCTGGTTTTGTGGTTGAATGGAGGTATGATTCACAATTTTTAGTATGTTGATTATTTTTTTAAGGTATAGAGAGTTTGAAAATACTATAACGGTATAAGTCTAGAATGTTTGTTTCAATTATTTTTGTTGTAGGGCCTGGATGTTCCTCTGTGGCATATGGGGAGGCTGAAGAACTTGGGCCTTTTCATGTCAACTCTGATGGGAAAACACTTCTTCTCAATCCATACTCGTGGAATAAATGTATGAACTTTGTGAGTTTATTGAGTTCTCATGGTGTGCATCTTTTGTGTAGAGTGCATGGTTAACAAGAATTTTTGGCATTTGGGAATTGTGTATGCAGTGGCCAATATCATGTTCCTTGATAGTCCTGCTGGAGTTGGTTTCTCTTATACCAATACTTCTTCAGATATATTGAAATCCGGAGACAGACGAACTGGTATGATGCTTTGTGTTTACCCTTTTTTCAGTTTTCATTTTGACTTTGCATATGTTTGGAAAAATTTAAAGCACCTTCATGAATAAATTGGCATTTACTTTTATTTTCGGTTTTGTTTTGCCCTTGCATATGTTTCTAAAAAATAAAGGTACCCACATGAATATATTATGTTTCTGGAATTGCAGCCGAAGATTCCCACACTTTTCTGACCAACTGGTTGGAGAAGTTTCCTCAGTATAAGCACAGAGACTTCTACATTGGAGGAGAGAGTTATGGAGGTACCAACATTTTCTTGGCAAAGTTCTCTTCCAATTATTTGCTTGAGCAGTCTCTATTGATTTTCATTGAAAACCTGTCTATCATTATTCGTTGGCGAAAATGCAAGTTTGATTGTGTGTTAAAAGAAATCTCAAAGCTGAAAGTAACCTTATGCATTGCCACATAAATATGAATGCACCCATAAAGTCAAGACTCAAGATTACTGAGCAAGTATAAAGGCTTCATTTACATGCAAGTTTATACCATGTATATAGCACAAGATACAAGCAAGATAGCGTCTTTCTTGTCTTGTTTTATTTCTTCTTTTGGCCCCCTGTTCAAAGTTTGAGCCCTAGAATGTGTATACGTATTGGTGCTGGACAGAGAAATTGATGTTTACGTTTTGATTTTAGTTGTAACCTTTGATTTACTGTTTCTGAGCTTTAGGGAAAGGCCTTAAGGACTCGACTAATCTTTCCCGTGTTTGGATGTGGATTTTAGGGGAGTTTTCTTCCATTTCGCAGTATTATCCGGGATTTATTTTATAATCAGAGAAGCACATGAATCTTACAGGTGCTTTTCAACACATTTTCTTGCAGGGCATTATGTTCCTCAGTTAGCCCAAGTTATCTACAGACGCAACCAGGGCCTGGAAAACCCTGTTATTAACCTCAAGGGGTACATGGTAAGCTCCTAAATTGTAGTCATTAACATGATTTGATTTGTACCTTGAAAATAGAATAGCAGCTCTTTGAAATAGACAACTGAAACATATAGATCAGTCATATGGTGGCAGATTAAAGCTTTTCCTTGACATGGCAAAATGCATTACTATTGCAGGTGGGCAATGGCTGTACAGACAACTTCTATGATTTTGTAGGGCTTTCTGAGTATATGTGGTCTCATGGGTTGATATCGGACAACACCTATCGAATGCTCAATCTTTTCTGTGATTCCTCATCGCTTGTGCATCCATCACATCTTTGTGAAAGAGCAATGGATTATGCTAATGAAGAAATGGGAAACATTGACCAATATAGTATCTACACCCCCACTTGCTCAAACAGTACTGGAGTTTATGCAAAGAAACCTAGAAATAGAAATGTGAGTTTAATAGTTACATTGAGCATTCATCTATGCTATCGGATCAGTTAAAGGGTAGTTTGAACTTTGAAGTTCAATGTTTTCCTTATTTGCAATTGGTCTCAATCACTGAGTTCACTTTGTCAAATTGAGTGCATGTAAATATGGCATTGTGCTGTGATTTTATGCTAATTAAGCTAGCACTTCTGGTAGAGTAAAATGTCAGAACCACTAGACTTAAGTCCTCTTTTTGACAAAGTCATTTTCTGGCAGGCATGGAAGCATCTATCTGGAGAGTATGATCCTTGCACTGAGAAGTATTCTGAAATTTACTTCAATCTCCCTGAGGTCCAAAATGCTCTTCATGCTAATGTTACAGGAATTCCTTATAGGTGGACAGCTTGCAGGTTTGTGCATTGATTAATGAAATGGTGGTTCTAGAAAAATCTTGCATCTCTTGTGATCTGTGAGTGAAATATGGTTCAGGAGATGTCCATGATTCCTGCCCTTCTGCTTTATCATTATTTATAACACAAGGTATATTGACTACCCTGGTCTCTTTTGGCTTGGCAATGCACAGTGATGCAGTTGGTGAACATTGGACAGACTCTCCTAGTTCTATGCTGCCAATTTACAGAGAGCTTATAAAGGCTGGTCTACGCATTTGGGTGTTCAGGTGACCATAAGTCTCATTCCTTTCTATAAGAAAAAAAGAAAGAAAAATGTGTTTTTTTTGTCATCAATCCTCAGTTTTGTCTTCTTTTATAATTGTTATGTAGAAAAAGCTAATGGTACTTTTGTTTTTTTTTAATATACAGTGGAGATGCAGATGCAGTAGTTCCAGTAACATCAACCAGACACTCTATAAATGCACTTAGGCTTCCAACTGTTTCTCACTGGCATGCTTGGTATGATGATGGACAGGCAAGTCATCTTTGTCTTATATAAACTGCCCCAAAAGTGCTATGGGTAGGCTTGAACAAATAAATTCCTTTTTGACAACACAAGAAAACTGTTACTGTTTACATATGACAAGGAATATTTACCTCTTTAAGTTTCATCACAATGTCTAACAGGATCTGTATGAATATTGACAACTTCCTTGGATTTGCCAGGTAGGAGGATGGACTCAAGAATACAAAGGGCTGACATTTGTAACAATCAGAGGGGCAGGTCACGAGGTACCACTGCATGAGCCTAAGAAAGCATTTGTACTTTTCAAATCATTCTTAGAGGGAAAATCAATGCCAGCTCCCCCAAAGCTAGCAGCTTCCATGTAACCCTCATTTAAGCCAAGTGATTACATGGAATAGGAATAATGGAATACGAATAGTGGATATATAAGGAGGAATTTCAATTGGGGTCTTCTGTGCTGAAGGTATTTCATTATTTGGTCCCATTGAAAATATTTAGATTAGAGTGTGAGTTTGACATTTGTGTATATAGTATGTGTCAAGTTAGTAGGAGTGAGCATGTGTCATGTATTTAAGTGTGTGAGGTGTCTAGTTAGGAAGTGAAGAGTTTTTGAGTGATGTGTCAAGTTTAGAAGTAGGGAGTTATATGCAATCATGAGATACTTTGTCTTTATGTAATATGTGGGACTTATTATGTAAGAAAAGAATATGAAGAGTCAAGTTCTCCCATGAGTTTGAGGAGAGCAAAGGCCAAGAGTCATGTAATGTGAAAAGTCTCATGTATCTTTATATTGGAGACAAAACCATGTAATATGTAACTCGAATAAGCTTTGCTTTATGCATTGCTTGAGTTTTATCAATAAAGAATCAAGTGTGATTTGAGTGAGATTTGAGTTCATTTAATATATGCTTGATTATTGATGATATTGATATTGATATGATTTATTGATCTTGGAATTTGATTATCTTGTGAAGAATAGCATTATATTGCTAACATTCCATTAATTAAAGCTGGTTCCTAGAACCAAGAGACAGTAGAAAACAAATAATGTATGACAACAAAATGTTATCGTGAAATTTGAATGCAATATACAAATTTAGACTTGCCAAGTTAGAATCTTTGAATGGAGTTGTGATTTGATATCTTAAATTGCTTTTTGAAAATTTCTTAGTTCGTGAATTAAAACATTTTAATAATTAAATATGATAACAAAATTGTTGTTAGCTTTTGGAGCTTTAAACTAAAGGAAATGCAGCCACAAATATGAAAATAAGCATTCAATGTTATAACTATGATAATGGCAACTTAACATGCATGAAAATATGCTATAAAACTTGATACAATGCTTGAGAAATGCTCATATAAGAAAGCTCATGAAAATTACAATGCTATGGAATGGAGGTAACTACCTCTCCATTCTTATGAAAAAGATCTACATAATGTCAACTATTACTCTAACCTATGCACTCCAAAAACCTCTCCCAAATCACTCACTATGAGGTCTTTATATAGGAATATATATTTCTTGGCCGTTACTCAACTTAAGACTCATGTACATGTGGACTACATGCACATTTACATCATTGCACATTCTAACACTCGTGCATTTATTACATTGCTTTAATAAAGTACTTAACTCCTAATATATCCTAATCTAAATATGTATCCATGAAGGTACACTAGTAGAGAACCAAGTGATGTAATATATTCCAACAATTGTTAGAAAATATTGTATTAACATAAAATTCTTAAAATACAGGAAATGCCCCATGTTTTTCTTAGTTGGTTTAAGGGATTGGAACGGGTATTACATCATCACCGCATAGTGATATTATAACAAGGCTTGGATATTATCCATGTATCACTTGACAAGATTTGAACCTTGGTCTCCTCTTTAAATCTCGAGGAATCTAACTGGTTGAGCTAATACCACTTGATTGAAAATACCCCATGTTACTGAGCTTATCCACTAGGTTATTTTTATGATTTTAATATATTAAATGTTTAGGGCTGTTAGGTGTTTTCTACTTTCAAACCAACACATCACAGAATATTGTCTTATTAAAATTGGCCTTTATGAACCAACTGCAGCCTCTACTACAAAGCCCAAAAAAGTTGGAATAAGTATTCTACCTACACATGGTGTAGCCGAAAATAACTTCAGATCTAGCTGTAATGTGTTCGCTAATAGAAGTTAGTGATCATTGATAAAAAGGTACATTTTTTTTTGTCTTTTATAATTTGATTGGGCTCTATATTTTATATCTATATCATATTCTTGCAGAGGACTGCAATTCAAACTATTGTGTTGGAAATTTAATAAAGTTCATTATGATCTCATGATTTTCGTCTGAGAACTCTTCAACAACCCTAGATATAAATATTTATCAATGTAGTTTGGCGTCAATTTATGTTGTCCTAGGATTCAAATCTAATGTAATTAAGAAAAGTTCATATTTGACTGTTTTATAAGCTGAATTTGATATTATTCATTTATGAGACTGTCACATAGGCTCTATTTCATCCATCTTCTTTACAAACTGAAGATCACATAGGCTCTATTTCATCCATCTTCTTTACAAACTGAAGAACAGAATGATCTGATTTGACACATGATTTACAAAACCAAAAGTTACATGGATGCACAGGTGGGGGGCATGCAAGGTACAAGTAACACCCATTACGGACCCCCAAAACTTGGTTCTGTTGGTACAAGTGTGCAAATGTCTACTATAAATTTATAAAAATATATCTATATCTATACACATACACACGACACACATCTATACATCAAAAGTCACATATCCTTGCATTAGAGGATGAGGTGCATGTTAATAGTGCTTGTGTAATGTCCAAATGCATCTGGTGAACATCTTACACATCAAGGTGCCTCATCAGGTACGAAGTGCATATAAGGGGCAAGTGCAATGCATCTCAAGTGCAGCCCCAAAACTGGTTCATGCACCCATCTAACACAAACTTAAAGGCTTCTTAGATGCAAAGCTTAGAAGACACTTGAATTAATATAGAAAAATTTAAGTTTGCCATCATTGCTTCTATGTGATGCCGAGTTCTCTTGCTTTGCATGAACATATATCAAACTTTAATGTCTCTTTGATTATATTTTAATTCCATAGAAATTTGTGCTTATACATGACATAGAGATTTACTCTATTCTGAAAATGGCAGTCAGCATGTATGAAGTTTCTCTAGATACAATGTATCCAATAGGAATCTCTAAACGGATATGATCTAAAGGAACATGGTATATTTAAAAGAAATTATATTGACAAGACAACAAAGATCATTTTCAATGGATCATGTTTGTATTCCATATTTATGCTAGTATGACCGTTCCAAAAGTCAGTTTGACACAGATTATATATTTTTCTTAGGTAGTACTTTTTATGTTGCATATTTTGTATTGAAATTGGAACACTGGACTGTTATTACTACCTATGATCAATCAGATTAGTAGAGTTCTCCTAATTAGGGTATTTGTGCAAGAAGGCTGTGGGGAAAGGTGAGCTACGTAAGATCAAAGGAAGAGTCACATCCAAAGTATCTAATCCCTTTGACAACATTGGATAAGGAAAAGCCTTTATGACCAATGGGAAAAAGACAGCAAGGGTCACGAAATCGAGAAAGGGGAGCCAGAAAAGAAGAGGATCTTACGGTTACTTATCCAAAGACAAGTAGACATCCAAATTGTCATAAAGTACTTAATGAAACTATAGTGCAGCTCACGAATAAGGCCCTCTGCACAAAGACCAAACCTTTTTCTTGCAGAGCTCCAAAATTCAGGTCTGGATTGTCAAAGGTTTTCATTCCCCTGGTTTGAGGAGGTTTTTCTAACTTTTTCCAAAACAAAGCATATGACATAAAAGGTCATGTTCTAGCACTTGTCTCCCTACAAGGGAGAGGAGTGGACTAACTTTCATAGTTCTATGGATTGGATGGTGCTAGAACATGACCCTTCTATGACATACAGAAGAGGTATTGGATCGAGGAACAAATAGGTGGTTGTCTTATTTCTCTTCATGAAATGGTCTCCTATCATTCCCCGCCCTGATAGACCTGACGTCCACTACACTTTCCTCTTGAGACAAGCATCTCGACACAGTCGGGCTATATGACAATTTGGAAAATGAATTAACAAAAATAGTGGGGATTAGTTCTTCTATCAGTGCATATGCGAGGAGATTATAATTTTAAATGTATCTAGAAGGGATGCCAAGGTATTTGTCATCAAGCTCAATGTCTACATCTTTTCCTTACTAAGGGTTAAGTAATACATGGGAAAATCTTTAATACCTACCGCACAAATGGACCAAAGAATTATATCCTGGAAATTCTACCCCACCATAGACCAGGCACTCATCTCAATCATCATCATCCCGGTGTAAATCCAAAACATGGAAACTGTGCCTTATAAAATGTATTTATGTTGTTATTTCCCACCAACCAATGTTATTTTCCAAGTCGGAAACTTGAAATCTGAAACAAAGATTAGTAGACGCTGATCTGAAGTTTTGCTTTGATACCACTGTTATGTTCCTAACAGGGACTTGCTGCAATCGATAGAGAAACTTTGCACCTAAGGTCTAAAATTCTCAAACTGCAGTTTTGAGATGCTCTTTAGCAGCTGTAAAAATTACAGTAAAGTATAGCTGAAACTGAAATCTAGTTGCAGCAAAGGAAACGCAAACTGCTAAACTATGGAAATTGTAAACTACTAAAATATGGAAATTATTAGAGAAAACTAAAGATCTTAAGTCTCCCACTTAAAAAAAATAAAACAGGGTTGAAGCATAGAATAGGTATATCTTTATGAAGAAGATCAAAGAAAGTGGATCTAGTATCACAAAGGATGTTCCAGAACTGGAACTTGAAATTTGACACTAAACTGTGTAGAATCTGATTTGAAAATCTACAGTAACACCACTGTTGTGCCTCTTAAGACAAGCTTCTTGTTATTCTTGGAAGAAAGTTTGCACCTCATTCTGAAATTTTAAAAATTGCACTTTTGAAATACTTTAACAGCAATACACCTGCAAAAACCTCAATAAATCTATAGATGAAACTGAAACTTAAATTATATCTGCAGAAAAATGTTAAACTTCTAAAATATGGGTACTGATGAGGAAAAACTACAATTCTGAAGTCAGTTGGGAAAACTGAAAAGAAGACTTAAGAATGCCCCAATCCTATAACTTTTTCTTTGTTTTGTCAGCATCCAGAAAGAGAACAAGTATATTATTTCTGGCAATTAGCTCAAACAATACATAATGTAATAAAAACTTTTCTGAGAAGTTATGAGTGCGAAAAACCTTTATGAAAAAACATAAGTAACGAAGCCAGGCCAACTCCAAAGCAGTTTGGGCATTGCTCTTGGTCAAAATACTTAGTCTTTCATACTGCCAAAGAGATAAGGCTTTAAAATATATCACATAGGTGGCCTCCTTTCTTTCCAATACCCATTTTAATTTCCTGTACTCCTTGCGCATGTGTATATATAGAGAGAATGCAGAGTGTGAAAAACTTTTTTTTTTAAAGAAAACAGAAGTTACCAACCCAGGCCAACATCAAAGCAGTTTGCGAATTGCACCTGGTCAAAATACATTTTTCATACTGCCAAAGAGAAGGCTCCAAAATATAACATCATATAACATGGCCTCCTTGGCACTTACTAAGAAGACATTCAGGTTCAAACCTTGGAGGAAGCCTCTTGCAAAGGTAGTAGTCTGTTCTGAATCCTCTGTGAGTGGGTGCTAGACTGACAACGACAGTACCAATCTTGAGCACGTGGTGGTTCATTTCACCTTGAGCTATAAAACAACGAGGTGG
Organism: Wollemia nobilis; assembly: GCA_028583015.1. Taxonomy (NCBI): domain Eukaryota; kingdom Viridiplantae; phylum Streptophyta; class Pinopsida; order Araucariales; family Araucariaceae; genus Wollemia; species Wollemia nobilis. Next base: position 2,218,278 of record JAQPPZ010017206.1, on the reverse strand, counting down.
AATAGGTTCCTTTATTGTCAATTTCCACCTTAAAGAGGGTTGTTATATGAGACTTTTATAGAGAGGGTTGTTATATGACATCATAACCATGTTATTACAACATTTCAATAAATAGTATGAGAATGTTATTACAATAACAGTGTTAATTATTTGCTGTCATGTGCCACTTGAATCTCAAATGGGGATGAAGGACAATTGTCCGAAGGAATGATATTAGCATTTTCTGAGGCAAACATGATAGCAAATAATTTTTTTTTTTTTTATTGGTTGAAAGGGTGTTGAAAGGTCCCTCAACCTTGTACAAGGTTCAGGGACCTTTCAACACCCTTTCAACCAATCAAAAAAAAAAAAAAAAAATTATTTGCTGTCATGTTTGCCTCAGAAAATGCTAATATCATTCCTTCGGACAATTGTCCTTCATCCCCATTTGAGATTCAAGTGGCACATTCTACTAACCTATCTTTTGAGGTTTTTGGTCATCCCCAAGTTGCTGTGGACAGATCCCTGGTTTCATGGATTCCCCCCCCTCCTCGTTGGTTCAAGCTAAATTTTGATCTGCGAGTTGTGGAGGAGTGATCCGGGATGACAGAGGTCAACTCATTTCGGCGTATGCGAAAAAACTTGCTGAGGCTTGGGCAGCTTTTCGAGGCATCCAAATGGCCATCGATCTCAATATCCAGTACTTGATAGTCGAAGGAGACTCCTTAAACACCATAAACTATTTGAAGGGGGTATCGAATCCTCCTTGGAATGTGGGACCAACCATTGAAAAGTCCATTGTCCAGTTAAGGGCGATCAACAATAGGTGTATTCAACATGTGTATCGGGAAGGCAATCGGGCAGCAGATACAATGGCACACTTTGGCTTAACTGTTCAATCTTTTTCGATGTGGCAGGGGAATCTTCCCCAATGTATTGTTGATTCCTGTAGTGAACTTGTCGCTACCAATGATGATTAATGCCATGATTAATGTATTTATGGATGATCCCAAAGATGACGAGGACTACATCCTAGAGTAAAACAGCTGGTCTTGAACGGGATTATCCCCTTTTGTTTCCTGGGATAGTCTTTGTGCTCTCCCTGTCTCTTTGTATGCGATTGTTTGGGAAGGTCCCTACGATATCTATGTTGTTTCTGTTTTCTGTTTGTGCCAATGGACGGTATGTTTGTAATAGTTTAGACTATTTTAGTTTATGGATTCTGCGAATGGTCCAATTTTGGCTTGTTCTGTGGGAAGTTGAACCTTCACAGGATCCTCCTTGCAGCATGTTATAAGGTTTTGGGTCCCTTTTAAAACCCGTTAAGATTTAAACCTAGATCATCTGCATCGGGTACCTCGAGGCAAGTTCTCAATCCTCTAAAAGAGGTCCAAGGTTCAAGCTTGACGGCTTGCCGAATTAAAAAAAAACCTTTGGTTAGCTTGAGGGGTTCACCTGGATAGGATAAGTCTCGTGGAAAGAAAAGTCTTGGCCCTCAGGGGATACAGGGAACGATTTTATTTAACAAAGGTTTTAAGGGTGAGTGAGTATTAGTTGAGGTCTGCGATCCTTACCGCAGGTTCATTCAACTCCAACTCCGGTTCAAATCACACCAGCTACTTGTAAGACCCCCGAGGACTAGGTGGATTGGTAAGTGCTTGTCTGGCCAAGAACTTACCAAGAAGACACCCAGGTTCAAACCTTGGAGGCAGTCTGTTTGCAAATGTAGTAGTCTGATTTAAATCCTTCGAGTGTGTGCTAGACGGACGATGACGGTATAGATCCCAAACGATTGGTGGTTCCCTTCACGTCGAGTCAATAATAATGAAGTGGAATAGGTTTGGTGGGAGCATCCCCTATGTTTTGAACCTTGCGCTTAACTATTTGAATTAATGTCTTTTGAAAAATGTTAAGGTTCACCCATAAGATTGGAACCTTAACCTATATTGTAAAACAAGGTGGTCCAATCACATGAACATGCAGGTACTATAATTACATTTCATAAAAGTTATATTTAAACAAATTTGTATGTGATTCACATGTCACTCTTTTTTCGTTTCTATAAAAAGAAAAGTCTTAATGGTCCCACAAACCATTTAAATAAAAAATTATTGGCAAATCAAATTATACAAAACAATTCCACTGATCCAAGTATGGTCTCATTGAACACACAAATCATCAAGTGTGATTTGCGCTTTTGACAACAATTCAATAAATGGATGGAAAGTGTTTTACTCTTCCAACCTCTATATTTGGATCCATTCCCTACTAATCTAATTGCAAGACTTGAAATCTAAGCTAAATGCATGAAAACTAAATTTAATTTGCTTTGTAAGGAAAAGGGTTTGAAAAACAAATAAAGATTGAAAAAAATTAATTACGGTTACAACCATAGTAAGATCGATGTAGGTACAATGAGCAAGTTCAATAATGAGCAAATAAATTTAGTGTAATCAAATCTTCAAAGGTAATCAACAATATCATACAAGGACTAACAAAGGGATAGGGTAGACCACTAATTCCACGTATTCATTAGTAAAGAGGTCATTGACACAATTGATTTAAAATGTCATGCCATGCGTAAAATGTTAAGTACAATTGATTTCCAAAGAGTATCTCTCATATGTTAGGTTGCTATCTCTAAACTTGTAGTCTAAAATTGTAGGCGTATTTGCTAAAATTAGTCACACAACTTGAAGCAAGGCACCCAAGGGTGAAAGTGAGGTGCACTCGACAATGGGGCATACCGAGTAAAGTGGGCACAACTACTTTCACCCTTGGGCACCTCACTCTATGCCTTGCACCTAATTTTGACAAATTCGCGTGCAATTTTAGACTACAAGTTTAGAGATAAAACTACAAGTCTAGAAACATATTATGGTTTTTTCAATAAATAAGGGATTGATTCTCATTGTAACAAGAGTTTTGACTACTTAGCATAACAAAACTACTCTTTAGAAATAAATTGTACTTGACATTTTGAGATCAATAAAGTAAAAGATTGTGCATGACAATTATTGTATTTGTTCTATAATAAATTCTTGTACTTTGATTCTTGTTATTTTGTAAACAATTATTGTACTTAATATGAAACAATATATTAAACATTTATAGACTAAATTCATGATTGTTGCTTGCGCCGAACTATTATATTAATTATTTTAAGCGAGTTGAAGCCAATACTTATAAACTCACAATTTTTATTCATAGTTAACACTTGCTTGAATTTAAATATAGAGACATATGAATTGGGAAATCTTAAACTATATCTATGTGTCATAATGACCATGAACATCTAATTGGAAACTTAGCCTTACCTAGATATTTTTTCTTAGGAATTCAAGAAAAGTCTCATCATAGGTTCAAAAAAGAGTATAGCAGTGAGGTGGAAATAACAATTCTAACTTGATACTTATATAATTAATTTTTGACAAAGCAATTCAAATAGTTAGAAATAATTTTTTAAAGCTATTTTCGTGATGACTTTAAAATTAGAGATGTTACATATAGTATTAGATTATGGTTTCAAAAACTAGGCCCTAATGGGATTCCTCCATGCATTTAGGACGATGGCTAAAATAAACCCATCAGATGGAACTAACCAAAAAAATAATTAGATAGATCAATTGTTGAACTTGATGCATGATATGTGGGATAGAATAATTGCATTAGAAAATAGAGGTCTAGAAGGAGTAGATAAAGAGGAAAAATTTGATCATGAAGATATAGGACCCTCAAGAGACCAAATGGATATGAGAGATAAAATATTACATTCTCAATAGAAGAGGGTCAAGATCAACATCAAACACCCAAGGAATACCAATTTGAAATGGAATTGTCTAAGGACCTCAAAAAATAGCTCCTCTAAAGTATGATGGAAAAATATTGAGGATATAGCAGAGGTCTAACTAATTGAAATGACTAAATACTTTGAACTTAGGGATTTTGTCAAGGAAACCAAGTTAGTGTGGGTGGCACACCAGTTAACTATTGAAGTTGTATCATGGTGGGACAACTTAAAAGTTGAAAAAGGGTTAAAAGTTACAAACATTACATGGGAATAATTCACCACATATTTTAGTCAAAGACAATTACCACAACCTTATTTTGATAAAAAATAATTAAGTTTTAAAATTTAAACCAAGGTAATCCAATGGTTACTCAATACTAGGAAACCTTTACCAAACTTCTAAAGTATTTTTCTTAGTTCAGCTAGATGAAAATTTTAGGGTCTAAAATTTCATTATAGGTTTGAACCCTTAGGAGCCTACATGGATGTACTTAGTCCACTAACAATGGACTAAGTATTTGAAAAGGCTATTAAACAAGAACAAAAATTTAGGTCCATTATTGCTTACCCAAATGAATTGAATAAAAACATAAGATGGGTCAACAACAACCCACTCTAGGAAATACAAACCCTTCAATAGGAATAAATGGAAGATAGAAAAGAAGAATTTCCAAAATGAAAGACCCAATGCAATATAGGGGCCTTACAAAAGACCTCAAGGCTTAAAAATGGGAAGGATTGTGGTAGAACAAGACCTAGAGCTAGGTGTTACAACTATAGAGAAAATCACCATGCTAGAGATTGCATTCAAAAAAATAATAGGGCAAGACTAAAACCTCCTCTCAAACCTCTATAGTTAGCTCATCGAATTCATTCAATAGTATATAATAGGTAAGTTGATTAGTAAAATGCATCAATTCAATCTTTAGGTATGTTCTATGGTATTCTCACTTTTGGACTAATTGATATTGGGGCAACTAATAGTTTTATCTCCTTGCATGTTTTAACAAAAATAAGTAAACAAGTTGCATTCATGTCTAGTAGTTGGAATGTCTAGTACAAAAATTAGATAGAGAAAAACATAAAGCAATGTCTTTTTATGATTGAGTTATAACTTCCTAGTTTCACCATAGAGGTAAAATTTACATGGTACCCTTGGGATCCTATGATATTATCATAGGAACATATTGGCTTTGGCAACATAGGTACCAAGTCAATTTTTTTAACAAATTAATGGAATGTTTAGACGATAAGGGATATACTGTTATTATTGAAGAAGAGCAAAAACATGTCTGCTTATGAAAAATTTCTACCATGCAACTAAAAAATAACCTAGAGGAAGAGATGCCTCCTTTATATGATGTACATAGATGAGTTGGATGAAGGAAGATCCCCTATATTTAAGGATTACCCTTTGTTGCAATAATATAGGGATGTGTTTTCAAAAGATCTTTGAGGACTACCTCCTCAAATAAATTTTGACTTCTCCATTGGCATTTTACATAGGCAAAGCCATAACTAAAGGCTCTATATAGAATAACCACAATTTGAACTATAGGTCCAATTAAACGAACTCTCTAAAAGTTTGATTCAACCTAGTGTATCACATTGGGATGCATTGGTGATATTTGTGAAGAAGAAAGATGGAGCTTTATGACTTTACATCAAATATCAAATGCTAAATAAGGCCACAATTAAGAACAAATATCCTTTCCAAGAAAATATTATTTGTTTGATTAGATGAGAGATGCAACTATTTTCTCTAATATATACCTTAGATTAGGGTATCACCAATTGTGGATTAAAGAAGAAAACATTCCTAAAACAAACTTTAAGACAATGTATGGGAATTACAAGTTAACAATAGTACCTTTTAGGCTAACAAATGCACTGACAACATTCATGAATTTGATGCATAATATTTTTTAGGATTATCTAGATAGATTTGTGATTAACTTTCTTAATAATATTTTGATATATTCTTGCAATGAGAGCAAATATTTTAAGCACATCATAATGGTTATGAATCAATTGAGAGAACATCAAATTTATAAGAATTTATCCAAGTGTTCCTTCCTACTGACATTACATAGGCCATATTGTGTTAGTTGAAGGGATTGTAGTGGATCTAACAAAGGTTAAAACAGATTTAGAGTGGTCAAATATTAAAAAATATGCATGAGGTGTGCACGTTCATGGATTTAGTAGGGTATTATAGAAGGTTTGTGGAAGGATTATCCAAAATTCTAACCCTATAACCTCTCTCCAATAGAAGGGGCAAAATTTTTATAGATAGAACAATGTGAGCAAGCCTTCTGTCTTCTCAAGGAAAAACTAACTACATCACCAATATTGAAAGTAATCAATCCCAACTGAGGATGCTTCAAGTGATGGGTTGGGAGGTGTAGTCATGCAAGAATATTAGGTGATAGCTTAATAATCACACAAGCTTACAAGTAAAATTACACTATTTGTGAATTAGAACTAGTTATCATAGTGCTTGAACTTTGAATGTGGAGGCATTATCTGATGGGAAAACCTTTTGAGTCCAAAATAAATCATCAAGGTTTATAGTATATCTTCATCAAACCTAACCTAAATATTAAGCAATATAGATTATTGAAATTTCCATGCAAATATGATTTTTACATTAGTTATATTAAGAAAAACGAATATAGGGTGGTTGATGTTTTAAGAAAAAGAAGGTACATATCTATTATCACTACAATGAGATCCCATTTTAGAAATTAGATAAGATATCTATTTAACAAAGATGAACATTATTAGTTGATAGGAATTGCTTGCTTGCCTAATCACAAGGATCATTAATTTGAGGGATATTAGTTTGATTCTAATACTCTACTTAGGTTCAACAAAAATATGTATGTACCACATATAGAAAACGTATGGGAAACAATGATGAAGAAAGCACATTGTGCACCCTATTCAAGACATCCATGGGTTATAAAGATGGTGGTATATATAAAATGAAGAACACAAGCTTATACCGAGAGGGGGGGGGTGAACAGTATAAGACCACTTTTTACTTTTCTTCTCAAATCAATATTATGCAGTGTATAGATAGCAATATCAATAGCAATAATCAAAGCAATGCACAAAACACCATACACAATAGAGACATATTTTAATGTGGTTCACCCAGTGTGGGCTACCTCCACAGAGAAAATATTTCTTCTAAATATTTCTCAAATAATCTCTTGGGAATCTTTCCCAAATTACAATGTTTATGGACTTCTGTCCAAAGGAGATGCTGATCCCCTAATCTCAAGTTCGTGGATCTCTTCCACAGGAGAACTCTTTCCCCTTCTCATCTAGCTAGTGATCTTCTAGAAGACTCTGTCTCTATGTTGCATTGACTGGTGGATCTCTTTCCACTTGAAGACTCCTCACTCAGATCTGTCTTCAATTGTCTTGGCTGTTGGATCTCTATCCACTAAGACTCTATCCTCTATACTCTGTCACCTCCAAAGCTCTGTCTCAATACTGTACCAAACACAGTTCAGTAAGTCTAGCACAGTTTTGCTCAATCTCTTGTACTAAACACAATACAATCGGTCTAGTACAATTTTGCTCAATAGGTTCACTCAGAACCTGCTCAAATTTGCTCAATAGGTCCACATAGAACCTGCTCAAATTTGCTCAACAGGTCCACACAGAACTTGCTCAAATCTGCTCAATAGGTCCACACAGAACCTGCTCAAATCTGCTCAATAGGTCCACACAACCTGCTCAAATTTGCTCAACAGGTCCACACAGAACTTGTCCAAATCTGCTCAATAAGTCCTCTCTAGGACTTGCTCAAATCAGCTCAATAAGTCCTCTCTAGGACTTGCTCAAATCTGCTCAATAAGTCCTCTCTAGGACTTGCTCAAATCTGCATAGTAAGCTTTCACAAAAGCTTAACTCAAATCAGTCCACAAGCCTTCTCAAAGACTTGTCTCAAATCACATAGAATCATAAAGAGAATTGTTAGAGACTCAATATGTTCTAAGCTCAATGTTCAATCAATATCTCAATTCAATCTCATAGAAGCATAAAGAGAATTGTTAGAGACTCAATATGTTCTATACTCAAATCCCAATCTCAACTCAAATCAATCTCATAGAAGCATAAAGAGAATTGTTAGAGACTCTATATGTTCTATACTCAAATCCCAATCTCAACTCAATAGAAGCATAAAGAGAATTGTTAGAGACTCAATATGTTCTATACTCAAATCCCAATCTCAACTCAATAGAAGCATAAAGAGAATTGTTAGAGACTCAATATGTTCTATTCTTAAATCTCAATCTCAACTCAAATCAGAATATGAAATAGTTTGTTTCTAGGAACTTGAACAACCACATGCATCCACTTGACTAGGCTTAAATCAACTCAACTCAACCAATCACCTCAAGGAACAATCCTTTCTCACAAACCCTAGTCCAAGCATGTATTTAACCAACTCAAAATGTTTCCAACAATGCTCAATCACAAATCTCACATAACAATTATACTCATGTTATTTTCTAACTCAAGTTCAAGTTCATTTTACAATCAATGGGCTTCAACAACAATGCTTCTAAAACAAGGTTTAATTACAACTCACAAACCAGAAAACCTTGAAGCATTAAACCAACAACTCTCAAAAATGGAAACCACAATCAATCATTTTCTCTCCAAAGATATTTCAGAAATCAACCACCATAAACAATCAATAGGAGAATGTGCCCATACCTTTTTGATGCCAAGGAGTTGTCCACAAAATCTGCCACACTTAAACACAACTTTCCTTTCCAATCTCAATAAGGGTTAGTGGACTTCAAATAATCACAATATAAAGCATAACTCAATTTACACCCTTTTTACTCCAACTAAATAAACACATCCACCAAAGTCCCTTTTTAATAAAACCCTTATCAAAATAACAATCAATAAGCCTTTCAAAAATACTTTAAAACAACTCCTTATTTCTCCTAAATTCAATTCTTAATAACCATCAAATAAATCATTAAACCCCTCAAGTTTTGCAATAATCAATACAGCCCAAATAACAAAGCTTAATTAAAACTTTAATTTCCACTAACCACCTTATAACTCCAACCTTAGGGCTAAATAAAATTAAATTAATGCAAAACATAATTACCTCCTCAAGGGGATTCGAACCCCCGACTTGCCCACACCGTGAGCGTCTTAGCCACGGCTAAGATTCCACACGAGCTAGCCGCTCATTGGAAAGGGAAAGGCACAACGTGCCTTATGCCCGTCTCCACCTTCCGCAAAACCAAAGGCGTCGAAGCGCTTCTCTCACGCTTTCCAAAAAATGTAGTCAAGGGGATTCGATCCTCGACGTTTTCGTCTGCCCCACGCCTTAGCCAAGGCCCACTTGCCAATGTGCCACGCTGCCCACGATGTTTGTTTCTCCGAACGCAGTCTGTGTTATTCGCTGCCACACTTTTCAAGAATTTCGCACGAGCTCATAAACGATTCGATAGCCAACACTTTTATTACACGAGCAAGGATAAAATAATAATCAATTGAAGCCCCCTTTATATAGTCCTTTAATCATATCGAAGACGTCGGCGGAAATATGAATTTTTATTTGCTTGATGACGTCGGCGAAAATCTTGCATATTTAGTTTTAAATTTGAATTCAAATTTTAAATAATTAAAATTTAAACCAAATATTAAAACTTAAATATCTCCATCACCGGGGCACCTTTTTCGATGAAACAAAAGCCCAACTTGGGTTTTAAGAAAAACCCAGATCAAATATGCTGTCCATGGTTTTAAATAAAACCTTTTATTTTTCCTGTCTTGGTTTTCACAAAAACCCTTCATAGATCCTTTTGACATTAAATGATCTTTTGACATCAATGACAACATATTAGCTTAGGGACTCAAAATGTCCAGCATAAAATAATTGTAATTTTGGTCTATTAAAAATTGATATAACAAATTTTGTTGTAAGGCATTAGAGAGTAAAGGAACAACACATAATGATGGATTTTGAAGCCTTAATATTAATGTAAACTCACAAGATAAATTTCACAGGATCAAATATATGATAGCCACAATATAGTAACATAAAGAATAATAATGTAAGTAGAATAATATGAGCAAACTAATATGTATATCAATGCTTCTAATATATCAAATAACATTCATTAATAAGCAAAAATATGAATGTAATAGCCTGAATCATACATGAATAAAACATGTAGTACAACTTACAATATAAATTGCTCAAATGTATGCAATATTTATTACTCCATTTACACTTACAACTATAGCACTTGAAAATTGCTTCTCTATGCTCACTATGCTTGCTATACTTGCTATATATGCTATACTTCTCCATGGAGTAATATATAGCCATTGTAGAGTGACTCTTTGGTTACTTGATTATTCCTTTCCTTATGCCAAGTCTCATGACTCTTGGCATCTCTACTTGACACTTGCATACACATGAATCTATCTTATATGCACACCTAGACATGACTCTTCACTTAGAACACTCTAATATAAAGATACTTGTGCACACTTACACATAAGACACTTGTACACTTGCACACTTACTCACATGACACTTGTGCATTTCCTACACATTATTACATTACATAAAATATCACTCACACTCTAATCTAAGACTCACTCCTAATATAATATTTACAAGATGTACCATGAAGGTACCATGGGGGTACATTAGCATGTACTAAATAATTTAATATTCTCCAACACATGCATCCAATAGGGATGTATCCAAATTATATTCTTGAGTGGAAGTGGTTAACCATTAGTATCAATTTTATATAGGGATTACTTTTATCTAAAAATTAGCACAATTGTATCATGGTTGTCAGGGACAAATTAACAAAGGTAGCCCATTTTATACCTAAGAATCTTAATGATGATGCATATCTAATGGTAAAATGGTTCATTGCATACACTTGACTCTATCTTGTATGCACACCTAGACATAACTCTTCACTTGGAACACTCTAAGATAAAGACACTTGTGTGCATATTACACTTGCACACTTACTCACATGAAACTTGTGCATTTTCTACACATTATTACATTACATAAAATATTACTCACACTCTAATCTAAGACTCACTCCTAATATAATATTTACAAGATGTACCATGAAGGTACCATGGGGGTACATTAGCATGTACTAAATAATGTAATATTCTCCAACACATGCATCCAATAGGGATGTATCCAAATTATATTCTCGAGTGAAAGTGGCTAACCATCAGTATCAATTTTATATAGGGATTACTTTTATCCAAAAATTAGCATGATTGTATCATGGTTGTCATGGATAAATTAATAAAGGTAGCCCATTTTATACTTAATAATATTAAGGATGATGCATATCTAATGGTAAAATTGTGCAGAGTGTTGTTGGTCACGAATCTGCCTAAGTACAAAATATTATTTGTGCACCCTAGACCCGACCAACATTGAAAGGCCGAAGGAAAGAGATGTCCTCCGGGCCAATCTCTAGAGAGGGTTGGTTCCCGTACTAAAACTAATGATCGGTTTAAAGATTAGGGTAACAAGAAAGAAATGGGAAATAACAGAAAGAAATGGGAAATATGGCTATAAGCCAGATATGAAAAGTGGGGATAAACTAACAACAAAAATTCACAACAAGCATGGATTAGCATATAACATAAAATCAAGGCACAGAAACCACTCACAGTTTTGCAGAGATAACTTCCAAGAAGCATTCCAGTATTCACTCCCTCACAAGCAGTAATTAAATCCAGATGCAGAATTTAAAATCAACAAATAAAGGACATGAACTTAATCAAAAATGACAAGCAGAAAGAAATCAAACACAATACTACTCAAGGAACCAGAAGCCGAATGTCTTTCTATTTATGCAGAAAACTTAAAGTGTTTTTTGTAGAGTGTCTATCCTCCTTCATTACATTGAAATGCTTAGTATTTATAGAGGATTTCACCTCTTTCATTAAATGCACAACACAACAAAATATTGGCTAGTCAAAAATCAGCAACAATAATTCTCTCCTTGGTAATGGTGATGCTCGAATCAAATTATTCTTCAGGGGACAATGATCCGGTTTTCATGGAGTGCGCTTGGAAAATCAACAAAAATGGATGATGGAAAGAACATCCCAAGCATCGGTGCATCGAGACTTAGCAATGTCACATGACAATCAAGAGCTTGAATATTAAATTTTGGGTACCATTACATTCTCTTATGCCTTGGAATCTTACCCTTGCTAGTTGAAATCAATGAAATTTAATTCTACTTTGAAAAGGAATGAAATCCATAGAGGGCACCTCAAAAATCATCGGGATCACACCAGATTTGAGGATATAGCATTTAATCCTGACAACTTTTTAGCAAAAATTTTGGATCATCGCTCTTACTACCCCAAGCATTAAATTTTATCAATCTTTATCCTTTCCTAAAAATATCTGTTGTTATGGCACTTTAGATAGTAACCTTGGTTGATGATTACCTTCAAAGCTAGAATTTTACCTTTTATTTTAATTGATTTCACCCCTGACGTCTTCTTGTTCGAATGATAGGCAAAAAATGGGAGTTTCACCCCTCAATGTACTTTCACCCCTTTCTTGGGTGATTTCACCCTAAAAATGATAAAAAATATCTTCTGGAAGGAAGGAGGCAAAAATAATTGATTTCACCCCTGAGAGGGGTGACAATGATTTTCGCCCCAACCTAGGGGCGATATTGACTTTGATTAGTAGAGAAAACTACTTTTTCGAGACTTTCACCTCAAGACGTCTTCATTTGGAATTTCACCTCGAAGGAGGGCGAAAATGATTTTTGCCCCTCTTGAGGGGTGACTTTGACTTTGACTTTCCTATCATTGCCTGGATGATATCATCTTTATATTTGCTCTTTAAAACTATTTTTCTAGGATTTCACCCCTAAGAGGGGTGAAAATGATTTTTGCCCCTATTGAGGGGTGACTTTGACTTTGACTATGCCAAGCAATTTCTCCCTTCTATTTTCAGCCTGAAGAAGCTTTTAACTGGATTTTTACCCCTGAGATGGGCAAAAATGATTTTTACCCATTTCCAAGGGTGCTTTTGACTTTGACCCATCACTTGCAAATTTTTTTCTTCTCCTTTGTTTGGATAAAAATGTTCAAGGTAATTTCACCCCAAAGGAGGGGCACAAAGGATTTTCGCCCCTCCATGGGGTGAAAATATCTTTTAATTTTTTTGGCGCCTTCATCTTCAATAAAAATACCAAAGTCATATTAACCCTTCAATCCTAAAATGTCTATTGCTGTCAAATTTTCCTTCTATATTTTTCATTAATTTGTTATCAGTAAAATTATTATGCATCTCTAGAAATAAAATCAACCTTTTATTTAATGAAATTGCTTACAAGGAAGGAAAATATTAAAATAGTAAAAATAACACAATTGCATCATTTATCTTCTTTTCAAAATTTTTACAAGAAAAATTTAGTGTGGTAAAATTGCCAACACTTTTGGTGGCTCTCGGGGTATTCAGTTCTTCTGAATGCAATCGACCCTAGGCCTTTATCCATTGGGCTTAGTTGTCACCATCATCGACTATATCAGATGGTGGAGTTTGATCCTGCAACCTCCTTCTTCTCTCTTTCCTCTTGTGCCTGCTTCTCCTATTCTTTTGCTGCTTGTTGCTCTACTTTCTCATGCTTGGGCTTCATGCTTGGTGAGGCTCTCGCTTGTAGTTTCATACATGAAAACTACCTTGACCTAGGCATCATCTATGAATGTTGAGAATGTGCTTAGTGAATCTATGATAAAGTGTAACATCTCAACTTGATCCATGTTGATGTGATTAGCTCTCTACTGAAGTTCTAGTAAGGAAGATTCGATGTGGGTGAGCCTCTCCATGCAAGGTAGTGCTTGTTCCTCTATTATTGGTTCCTCCTAGCTATCGATTTTTGAAGTATCTTCTATGAAATCTTGCTAGGTCATCTTCAACTCTTTTGTTGGCAACAACTCACCCTGCTCATCAATAAAGCTCGAAACCCAACATCGACTAGAACCTCAAAATATATGAGCGAAATGCAATGCTCCTATTCAAACATAGTTATCAACTTTTGAGCTTCTCTTGCTAGCTCCAACTTGGAAAATAAGTATGTGCAATGTCATTCTGGCCTTGGACCAACTATGATCCATCCCACTCATCGGCTTAACCTAGAAATCAGAGTTCACCAATGCCTGAATCTTTAGTACCATTTCCAGTTTTGGTTCTAGCCTCTCTTCAACATATTCCAAAGTTTTCTCTCCAAGAAAAATCACTATCCGAGCCTCATGAATGTACAATAAAACCTTGAGTGCATCCATCACCAAAGTCACGTAATATTTCAATAAATGGCAGTGAGTCTCTTTGATTTTTCCTTGGAGAAGCCTACTGATTGCATGGCTTTCTCAGCCAATTATTTTTGTACAACCTCAAGTTGGGCTGTTAATGCTTGCACTTGTTTCTCTACTCCTACCCAAGCTGTCTGGTAACCCTTGGCTTCTTTCTCCCATTCCTTCTTCTGCCTACCTCTACCTCTAATTTTGTTATTTCTAGTTGATCTCTACTTTTGGCTAGAGCATCATTCAACTCAATAATATTTACCTCAACCTCAAAGAAACTTTTCTTGTAATGCTCACCATGCAAGTAAAGAGAGCTCATGTCCACCTGCATATTCCCCAACTTCTCCATGGTGTCAATATTTGTCAGGTCCTCTGTAATGACTTCATAAGTGTAATCACTTGGAGTCATTTCTCCTTGAGGCTTCTGGACCTAGGGAATCATTCTTACAGTATGAGACTCCATAGTTTTAGGGTCAAAAGTGACCTTCTTCAATACCTTTGTTGGAGCCTGAGCTTCTTTTCTCTTACGGATCTTCAACCATTGTGATGCACTTAATCGAGCTCGACTCATCTTCACTACAATAGGATGCTCTAGTACAATCTCTATCTCTAGCTCTGATAGCACTTGCAACTCAAGAAAAGGAGTAGGGGGAAAGTGAGCTTGTTGAAGTTTTGGCTTGAGAAGGGAAGTGGAAATGGGAATGGTTGATGTAATGAAAGTGGTTAAGGGGATAAAAGTGAGGGTTTTGGCTATAGTTACACTCACTCGAGGAGGAGCTTGTGTACTTATAGCCATGGTAGAAATTACTAGAATGGAGGATGAAGGGAGTAAAAATGGGTTGGGACCAGATGCAAAAGAACTGAAAGAAAGGGAAATAGTAGAAGTGGGAATAGAAGAAGAGGGAGCATCGGTGACTAGGGATTGGGAAATAGGAAGTGAAATGGAGGTGGTAGGTATACCGAATGGAGGTGATACAAAAGCAACAACTACATAATGGGGTGCAATAATCATCGAATGCTCAAGAGAAAGGGAAGAAGGTATAGAAAATGTACCTTTAGGCTCGGACACCTTTTGAGCTAATGATGAGGGTGATTGTGGTACTGGTTCACCCTTGTTTTGCTCCTCCTCCACCTCCTTCTCTAGATCTATGACTTCCATGTGTTGGCCAAGCTGTTCTTCCTAAACCAAAGGAGGATCTTCTAAAATGTTAGCTTGTGTGGCTTCATCTGTAGGAGGAGGGTTCACCATGGATGAAGGAATTGCACCTGTTCTAGGATTTTTGGATATCTTCGGGAAGAGAGTGCCTCACACTTATTCTTCTTCTTCCATTGGAGTTGAATTTCTAGTGATGACTATATTTCTTCTTCCACAAGTGGTGCTTCTTCAACCACATGTTGCTCATGTTCAACCACGATCTCTTCATTGTCAAATCTTTGAAAAGTTTGAGGCACAATATTGGTGAAAGATATTGGTTGATAGCCATCATAGTACTCATCATAGACATCCAAAAATACCTCATCCATTACTAGACCATAAGCTGACCTGGTTTTCCCTCTGTGGGCCCTCATAACCCACCAGTTGGTAATTTTTTCATCAGACCAAGTTGGTAATTGTTCTTTCATCTTTCCAAACAAACCCGAGGGAGGAATTTGATGCCTGTAAACTATGGGGTTGTACTCAACCTCCATCTCATAAAAATCATGCCATGGTGGAAGTGGTATCATCTTCTCAACATGCCATTCGAGATCATGCCCTTCTAGATTATTTCTGTGTCATTGAATATCAGGTCTAGGACAACAATGAAATTTTTTGGCTTTAATAAAATCTATGAACTGACCCAAAGGGTCATACTTCCATCACTGAGGTAACTCCACCATACCCATATCTGAGAGTGCTTCATTAAGCAATTTATTCTAGCCAACTTGGTCAATTTCAATGCCACCAAAGTGAAATGGCATGGTACATGTAGTCTTCTTGCCTCATCCTACCCCATAGATTTCATTGATGAAGTCGGTCTACTAGATGACTTCCATTGCAAAGAGGTACTCGATAGTAAAATAAGGAAGGAGAAATGACTTGCTAATGAAGCCAAAAATTTGCACCATGATGCCCTACATCAACAAGAAAATATCTCCTTTCTCCTTAGTGATAATTTCTTCCCGCATTGCCCTCGACACTCTCTCACTTGTGCAGAAAATAAGTTTGAGGGTGGGACCCAAGAACATGCGGTTAAAATTATAGAATGACTCTCCCCTTGATAAGCTTGAAGTCCATAAATATACTGGCAGCTTATTATCTACCTCATCAACTTGCTTTACTGCAATAAAAGAAAACTGTTGGTGCATATGGAAGAAAAAGTACTAGGCCAAAAATGAAGTATGCCTGAATAAAATTGCTTCTTCGCTCTGTATTCTCTCCAATTGGGTGTGCATTTCTCGGGCCACATAATCTACCCAATCAAATAATATGGGATTTGTGCTTGCTTGCAAAGTTGTAGGGGTATAAAATTCTACTTGTGAAATGCATTACACCATCGCTGCTTGCCATTTGTACATCGTAGTGTTAGTAGGAAGACTAGATACCCAAGCCAACATAGAATACATATCTAAGATTTTAAATTCTATCAAGGGTTTTGATAAAGTTAGAAACTCTCCGAACTAGGGTGCCTTTATCAGTTAGTTCTCCATGAATTGGTGCAATGTTATAGTTGATTGGTACCTTTCCTCTTGCTCCTTTAGATTCATATTCTTGAACATGACATCCGAGGAAGGCTTCAACCTACAAGCAAATGCCTCTCTGATTGCATCAAGTGAAATGGTAAATAATTTATCTCCCTTTGCATTTTGGATGGCCCTTGTTGTAGGTTGATAAAATTTTGCAATTGCCATTATTAGCTCAGGGTAAGGATGCATAGGTGTACACAAGTACTAGGAAAGTTATGCATGATAAGCAACTATTAATGGGATTTCTAGTGTCAAACCTTGCTTGACTGTATTCTCCACATCTTGGCATAATTTTTCTATGCCTTTGTTTAAAATTGAACAATCTCCAATATTAGCTAGTGTATCAGAATATGGATCGAGCTCAGTATTTTCATGCCTCCTAGATTTTTTGGCTTTTTACCACCTTGTGCTTTTTTTGGCTTTAAAGATTTCTTCGGATCAATTGTCTTCTTTCCCATATTTGTACCATAACTCCCACTAGAATAGTCTAGTGAACCTACAACAAAGTAACAACTCAAGTGAACTCAAAAAAATAAAAAGCTTCAACTTTCTTATTCCACAAGCTTCTGACTTGCTCCTTTTATAACTTTCACCCTCCAACTATCGGATTAAATGTAGGTGTTGCACCTAAGAATTTGGATGAATGTGCTCCTTGATTCTCTCACCCAACACATTTTTTAATGAAAAATTAATTGCCCTTTAACTGCCAATAATACCCTTGCATTGTGAATCTTCCTTGGATGTCGAACTCAACCACTTTTTTCCTTGGAGGATACAATCTAGATATTTAATAGCTCATCTCGGGAAAAGCAAGCACCACGTGTGAGAGATGGGGGTAAAAATAATTAATTTTATTGTAAAATGCTAAAATATCTTCTAGAATCTTTGCGGGTGAAATCAATCATTATTATATTTAAATATTTCTTGAAATTAGGTCGTTCAACAAAAAATTGAGGGAGCCTGCTATAGCTAAAAATATATCGGGTAAAAATATTCACATCACCTACACTCCAAAATTGCTTCTTCTACCTGCTTGATGGAGTTACATGCCTCTCAATCCTTTTTAAAATAATTCTTCTCTAATTTCACCTCGAAAAAGTAAACTTTTACTAAGAGTGCTTTGCATGAAAAAGTAGGGCGAAATTAATTTTACCTTCTTCCTTTCGGGATTTAGCACCATCAACTAGAGTTTGGAAAAAGCATGCATTTATTTTTAATTCTTCTCTGGCAGTTTCGCTCCAAAACTTCTTCAGGGAAATAAATGAGGGTTTCACCTCGAAAATAGAAAAAGCATGGTAAATCCTCCTTGTGGGGTGAAAATAAAATTTTAAAATCCTTCTTGCTTTCATCTTTTGCTTTTCTTGGCAACTTTAAAACAAGTGGGGTGAAATTAATAAAAATGGGGCCCTTTTTTCAAACTTTTACTTTTGCTTTTCTTTTTTTCTTTTGGCAAAATAGGAGCGCTTTTTAATGAAAAAGCAAAATCCATGGCGCTTTCATAATTTCTAAAAAAATCTGCTTTCTTTTTCCCCTTTTCACTCGAAAATAATATAAAAGCCTTTTAAAAATTTTTGGGAAAATGATTTTTTGTTGGTGGCAAGGTGCTTTCGGGGTGAAATCACCTGCCTTGGGGGCAAAAATGATTTCTCGATGAAATCAACTTTCTTTTTTTTTTTTTATATCACTATAAACATATTTAACTGAAACAAAATAACATAATAATTTATGTACATATATACATACTCGATCAAACTTCTATCACTGATGGTAGGCCTTCAAATGAAGACCATTTACGAGAATTGGTAGCTCACGACCATCCATATCCTACAAATAAAATGAATTGATTTGATTGACACCCAAAATCTGGAATGGGCCCTCCCATATTACTTCAAACTTGTGGTGCTTGTCGGGCTTAGCCTTGTTTTCATTCCATTTCAGCACTAGATCACCTATCTCAAATGACTTCTCAGACGTTTTCTTGCCAAACCATTTCTGCATCATCCGAGCATGTTCCATGAAGATATTGTAAGATTTCTCCCTCTCCTCTTCCAACTATAAAATTTGTGCCAACCTCATGCTCATGGGATCAGATTCATCATCATCTTCACCATACAATAAGTGCCAAGACTACAGAGCCGGTAATTCAATATGAATGGGCAACACTGCTTCTTTATCATATACCAAGGAGTAAGGAGATATTTTAATGGATTTCTTCATGGAGATATGGTCGGCCCATAATGCTTGGTTTAATAGTAAGTGCCAACTACACTTATTGTCACCTAGGGTCCTCTTCAAAATTCTCAGCAAATTCTTGTTTGTGGACTCAACCAAGTCATTCCCCTATGGATAATAGTTAGATGATGTCTTCAAATAAATTCTATACTTACCCATGAATTCTTTGATCCTAGCATCGATGAAGGGAGTCCCATTGTCTATTATGATTGCATCTGGTATGCCAAAATGAGTGATTAAACCTTCAAGGAAAGCAATCATTGTTGCTTGATCCACCTTCTTGGTTGGAATTGCTTCTAACCATCGGGTAAAATAGTCGGTTGTAGTCAGGATATATTTGTGTTTGATAGAGGAATTGGGATCAATGACCCTAATAAATTCTAGACCCCATTGCTGAAATGGTGCTTCTACTTGTATCGGATGAAGGGGTAATGATGGATTCTTGCTTCTATCGATATATCTCTAGCACTTATCACAATTCTGACTGATTTTGAAAGTATCTATAAAGAGAGTAGGCCAAAAATATCCTACTTTGATGATATTTAATGCCATTGGCCTCCCTACATAATGGCCTCTTGATAGACCAGAGTGAAACTCCTCTAGGATTCTTTGTTTTTCAGATTCTCGAACACACCTGAGAAGTACTCCATCAATATTTTTATGGAACAACCCATTTGGTAGCATCACGTACCTAAGGGCTTAGAGTCTGAATCTCCTTCTTTGTGAGGCATTAAAGTGTGAAGGACATCTTCCTGATTGGAAATATTCGACAAGGTCCTCTATCCAATCATGACCACCTACAAAGCGATTAGCAAAATTACTTTCGCTCGCTGAATTTTCAAGTTGGCAAACCATGGATTCAGATGCAACACTTTTTGCAAGCTCTTGACATAGTGCTCGACCTCGAACTAGCTTGGTTGGATGGATTTCAATATCATATTCCTAGATTTTGGAGACCCATCCAACTCTCTTATCTCCAAGCTCTCCTTGAATGATGAAACTCCGAACATCTGGGTGGACCACATAAACTATTGTCTTGCTTTGAGAAACAAAATATCAAAACTTCTTCAAGGATTTCATCACCACATATACTTGCTTTTCAATGAAGTTATATTTCTCTTCATGTGGTTGGATGACTTGACTCAAGAAAGCAATTGGTCACTCATCTCCATCATCTCCCTTTTGTGTGAGCACCATTGCATAGCTCTCTTGTTCACCAATGACATATAGGATAAAATCCTTTGAGTAATCTGGGTTCACCAGGACTGGAGCTTGAGCAATTCTCTCTTTTATCTCCTTGAATGCCTACCTCCTCTGCTCGGTCCATTTGAATTCCACATTCTTCTTTAGTAACTCTATCATTGGCTTCACCACTTGGGTGAAATCTACAATAAACTTCTAAACAAAGTTTATTTACCCAAAGAATGATTGTAAATCCTTCTTGTTGGCTGGTAATGGAAGCTTCAGGAGGGCTTCAGCTCTAGCTGGATCAATCACCAAACCTTCTTCTAAGATAATATGTCCTAGGAGCTTTCCTTCTTTTATCATGAATATGGACTTCTTCGGGTTGATTGATATTCCGAACTCTCGACACTTTTCGAACACTTGTCTCAGATGTAGACTATGTTCCTCCCTATTGTGAGAAAAAATGGTCATGTCATCCAGATAAATAACAATAATACGATTCAACAACTCATCGAAGGCTACGTCCATTGCTCTCTAAAAATTTGCACCAACATTTGAAAGACCAAATGACATCCGCTGATAAGCAAAAGTTCCCCATTTTGTGGTGAACATCATTTTGTGTTGGTCTTCATCCTTGACCCAGATTTGATTATAGCTAGAAAATCCATCTAATAAAGAGAATCTCTGAGCACCAACTACCACATGAAGAATCTGATCAATTTGTGGTAGTGGATAGTGATCCTTCAGA
Source organism: Wollemia nobilis (assembly GCA_028583015.1). NCBI lineage: Eukaryota > Viridiplantae > Streptophyta > Pinopsida > Araucariales > Araucariaceae > Wollemia > Wollemia nobilis. The sequence goes on along the minus strand of JAQPPZ010017206.1, from coordinate 2,197,246 downwards.
GATGCTTGGTTTAAATTTTAAAAATCCATGCATAGGTGGATATCTCCATTCTTCTTTCTCATGGGGACCAGATTTGCTACCCAGGTAGAGTGCTTAATTGGGTAGATGATTTTGGCTTCAAGCATCTTTAGCAGTTCTACTTTCATCAAAGTCTCAATCTTGGGATTGATCGGTCTCTACTTTTGTCTGAAGGGTTTCACTCCTTCCTACAACTCGATGGTATGTTGGATTACATCTTTGTTGTAGCCTTTCAGATCTTGGTAACTCCAAGCAATAATGTCTGGGTACTCATGACATAATTCTTTAATCTACTCTAGCTCTTCTTGAGTGCAATCAATGCCAACTTTGATCAACTTCTCGGGTCCCAAATGTAGTTCAGTATACTCCTTTTCATCCACCTTGATCCTATGCTTTTCTGCTCTATCATTTTGATAAAAGAGGCTCTCTAGTGTAATCAACCCCTTTGGGATATGATTATTCTATATCTGGATCAAACCCTCGACTTCTTCCTCATCAAGTGTTCTCTCTTCCACATCACTAGCTTCTCTTATCAAGAAATTAATAATTTGCTCATCACTTTCGAACACTTGCTAGTGGATATTTTTGTCAGGGACTGAAGGTCTATAAATTAACCTCACAGTCTTGGGCTTTCTCACCACATGCTCCACTAGGGAAAAATTAGCACCAAGGGATGCCAAGAGATCGACATGCTTGTTTTGCTCCCATGATATTGCTTGGATATTCAATGTTGTATAAGCTTCAAAAAGATCCCATACCTTATTTTGGTATGCCTTCAAGTAGTGCTGCTTGGAAACACACTTACTAGTTACCTGGTTGATGATTAGCTCAAAATATCCAAAGATCTGCAGTTGCTTGATCTCAAGATTTTCTACCTTTTTTAGACCCAAGCAGAGTGCTTCGTATTCGGTGGCATTGTTCGTGCAGCTCCAAGTCAATTGGTAAGAGTACATCTTTTGTATACTAGAAGGAGAAATGAGAACAATTCCAGCTCCTGCACCATTCTTACACCTTGCACCATCAAAGTACAACTTCCATAATTGATCAAGAATAGGATCTTCATCATCAAGACACTTTTACTTCAACTTTTTAGGCTTAGTGATGGTGTAGCATCCGATTTCGATCTCCATCATGGCATTAAAATCGAGCATTGAAAACTCATCTTCTATTCGAAGCTCATCCAAAACTTCTTCCATCAAGTCTAACTCCTCCAATTCTTCGATCATCAAATTGATAGAATTCATGGGTTTATCTTCTTCTTCAATCTTCTCTATGTGATAAGTTGAAGGCTTCTCATTATAAATTTGGATTCTCCTCCCTTTGATAGGAATTTCCAAATGAGAATAGTCAAGAGAAAGGTAGCCTCCCAACTTGGCAGTAAACTCCTATGATAGGCACATGCTAAAGTAAGGCTCTAGATCAACCACGACCACCTCTTGGATCATAGTTATCTAAGGCATTTTGTGCAATACGATGGGGATGTCTTTGATGACTCCCACTATCCTGATAGGGGTTCCATCTAACTACAAGATGCTAGGGCTACTCCTTGTATATTCCATACCCATAACATCACACACTACCTTTGGCATGATAGTCATTGCAGCACCTGAGTCGATCATGCAATTGTGCACAATCCAACCTTCCATCCTGAGGGACAGGTAGAAAGGGGGTGGTCTATTCTTTCTAGTGGTAGAAGTTGTCAGTGTTTGAGCTAACACTATCTGAGTCAGATTCTTCCCCTTATCTTTCACAAATTTTAGTGATTCTTGCAACAAGTCCACTTGTCCAAGCAATTGTAGTGCATCATAGAGACTCACCTTGGCTGGAATCCTCTTTAATTCTTCAATGATGTTATATATGGATGCATAGGACCCCTTGGCTTCATTGGTAGTCTCATATCTACTTTGATACTATTGTGTGGCTTCCACCCTCTTACGCTTTGTCAAATATGGGTACTTGAGATTTTCTCTGGCTTGCTCCTCCATTTTAGCTCTTGCCTATGAAGTCGAAGCCTTTTCTTGCACTTTCTCTTTCGCTCATGGAGGTAAAATATCTTTCAATAGGATAGGTGCATCTGGCTTGGGTGCTAGAATAACTACCTTTGCTTGCACTTGTTTCTTCTCATTTTGTATCTTTGAGTCAGTAGGTACCTTCAGGGGCTCCAACTCAACTAGGTCCATAGTAACGGGCTTCCTTCCAGTTCTCGTGAGAACTAAAACTTGCTCTTCAGAAGGGACCATGAAATTATGATCGACTTCTATGATCATGTTGATTTGACTAGTGGAGGAACTTTCTACCAATGTCTACATGTAGTTCAGATGAACCATGCAAGTTTCCTCACCATGTGGATCATTGCATGTAGAGCACCAGTATGCTTTGTCTGATGTGCTAACTTCTTCATTTGTCATTACCATTGGATTTATCTTAGGTACCTTGTTGGTCGATGCTCCTTGCTCCTTGGTGATCGATGATGGTTGAAATATCCTAGGCTAGAAATATTTTTTGGCCTAATTACTTTTGATCATCATGATTTCATTACCCATCGCTCTTATGGTTGAGTTCATGGACTATAACTCTTTCAACACTTTTTCTTGTGGATCAGGGTTTGAGGGTGTTAGAGGAGTTGGTAATGGTAGTGGGATAGGTAGAGATGGTAGTGCTAGGAATGGAACTAGAGTGGGTAACTATGGAATGGTTGGAGTAGGGAGTTGAGGGATAGAAACTATCATCATGGTCTGAGATGTACTCAGATTCCATGAAGGGATTGGATACATGGGTGACATGGGCAAAGGTTGAGAAGATGCATTAGCATACAAATATTATGGAAGATCAGGAAAAATAGGCATGGCCATTTTTGGTGGAAGCTTACCAATAGCAATCAGGTCAGCTTTAACTTTTGTGCAGTAGAATACAAATCAAGAAATGTATTAACATTAGATTATCATATGGCCATACTGATATCGAAGTTGAAAGCTCAGAGGTAGTAAAATATCACTTGCTCAGGAGTCGATCGGAGACCATCAGGAACTCTATGCCAAGTTTGGGTGAACCTGACATTGAAGTCCATGATTTCCTCCTACGGATACCTCTGAATGGTAGTAAACTGATGCAGTAGAGAGAATGGATCCACTTGTTCATTGAAACCTTTGATCAACAATTCAGCCAACTGGTCCCAAGTAGTAATGGTGGTAGGCTGTAATGATCAGTACCAGTAAAGCAACTTACCTCTGAGAGAGAGCACAAGCAATATTACCATTATATCCTCATCTATGATGCTATGGATTATCGCCAAGGTAGCTACATCTTGAACATGCTCATAAGTCATCTTCCTCGTACCATCGTAAGTAGGCAAAGCCTTCATTGCTGCTTGTAGAATCGAGTTCTGAGCTTGCAGATTTAGAGGTCCAGAGTGGTTCCATGCTAGGAACTACCTTGGTGGCTATGGTGGTGGATTTTGAGCCATGTGGACTGGTGTGTGTGGTTGGGGAGGTGGAAAACTAGTGGTTGTGCTAGCAGGACTCGAAGGAATAGAGAACACACCAGCTAACTATGAAGATGTAACACTTGATGGGATAGCTAGAGTAACTAACCTAGGATGTTCTCCTAGCACTTGGGTGTCAAGCTCATAAAACTCAATGGGGTCTTCTAGATTTTTGGCCTTCGATCTTGTGATCATGAAGAAAGCTTTCGCTCACTTCACGTTCGAAGGCTTCTAGGTAGAGCTGAGTCACCATATGTTCTAATCATATAGTACAAAGGTGAACATCAAACCTTAATACTATTGAAAGTGGAACTTTTTAGAGTCCCATCGAGTGTGCCAAAAATTATTGGTCATGAATCTGCCTAAGTATAAAATATTATTTGTGCACCCTAGACCCGACCAACATTGAAAGGTCGAAGGAGAGAAATGTCCTCCGGGCCAATCTCTAGAGAGGGTTGGTTCTCATACTAAAACTAATGATCGGTTTAAAGATTAGGGTAATAGGAAAGAAATGGGAAATAATATAAAGAAATGGGAAATATGGCTATAAGCTAGATATGAAAGGTGGGGATAAACTAACAATAAAAATTCACAAGCATGGATTAGCATATAATAGAAAGCCAGGCATAGAAACCACTCATAGTTTTGCAGAGATAACTTCCAAGAAGCATTCTAGTATTCACTCCCTCACAAGCAGTAATTAAATCTAGATGCAAAATTTAAAATCAGCAAATAAAGGACATGAACTTGATCAGAAATGACAAGCAGAAAGAAATCAAACACAATACTGCTCAAGGAACCAGAAGCCGAATGTCTTTCTATTTATGCAGAAAACTTAAAGTGTTTTTCTACAGAGTGTCTATCCTCCTTCATTACATTGAAATGCTTAGTATTTATAGAGGATTTCACCTCTTTCATTAAATGCACAATACAACAAAATATCGATTGGTCAAAAATCAGCAACAACAATTCTCTCCTTGGTAATGATGATGCTCGAATCAAATTATTCTTCAAGGAGCAATGATCCAGTTTTCATGGAGTGCACTTGGAAAATCGACAAAAATGGATGATAGAAAGAATGTCCCAAGCGTCGGTGCATCGAGACTTAGCAATGTCACATGGTAATCAAGAGCTTGGATATTAAATTTTGGGTGCCATTACATTCTCTTATGCCTTGGAATCTTACCCTTGCTAGTTGAAATCAATGAAATTTAATTCTGCTTTGAAAAGGAATGAAATCCATAGAGGGCACCTCAAAAATCATCGGGATCACATCAGATTTGAGGACGTAGCATTTAATCCTGACAAATTTTTAGTAGAAATTTTGGATCATCGCTCTTACTACCCCAAGCATTAAATTTTATCAATCTTCATCCTTTCTCAAAAAATTTGTAGTTATGGCACTTCAGATAGTAACCTTGGTTGATGATTGCCTTCACAGCTAGAATTTTACCTTTCATTTTAATTGATTTCACCCCTGACATCTTCTTGTTCGAATGATAGGCAAAAAATGGGAGTTTCACCCCTCAATATACTTTCACCCCTTCCTTGGGTGATTTCACCTCAAAAATGATAAAAAATATCTTCTAGAAGGAAGGAGGCAAAAATAATTGATTTCACCCCTGAGAGGGGCGACAATGACTTTCGCCCCACCCCAGGGGCGACGTTGACTTTGATCGGCAAGAAAAGTGCTATTTTCGGGACTTTCGCCTCAAGATGTCTTCATTTGGAATTTCACCTCGAAGGAGGGCGAAAATGATTTTCGCCCCTCTTGAGGGGTGACTTTGACTTTGACTTTCCTATCATTGCCTGGATGACGTCATCTTCATGTTTGTGCTCTGAAACTATTTTTACTGGGATTTCACCCCTAAGAGGGGCGAAAATGATTTTCACCCCTATTGAGGGGCGACTTTGACTTTGACTGTGCCAAGCAAGTTCTCCCTTCTATTTTCGCCTCGAAGATGCTTTTAACTGGATTTTCACCCCTGAGAGGGGCGAAAATGATTTTCACCCCTTTCAAGGGGCGCTTTTGACTTTGACCCATCTCACTTGCAAATTTTTCTCTTCCCCTTCGTTCGGATAAAATCGTTCAAGGTAGTTTCACCCCAAAGGAGGGGCGCAAAGGATTTTTGCCCCTCCATGGGGTGAAAACATCTTTTAATTTTGCTGGCGCCTTCATCTTCAAAAAAACTGCCAAAGTCGTATTAACCCTTCAATCCCGAAACGCCCATTGCCATCGAATTTTCCCTTCTACGTTTTGCTCACAACTTCCATTAATTTCTTACCAGCAAAACTATTGTGCATCTCCAGAAATAAAATCAGCCTTTTATTTAATGGAATTGCTTACAAGGAAGGAAAATATTAAAACAGTAAAAATAACACAACTGCATCATTTATCTTCTTTCTTTTTTCAAAATTTTACAAGCAAAATTTAGTGTGGCAAAATTGCCAACAATTGCATATACTTGACTCTATCTTGTATGCACACCTAGACATGACTCTTCACTTATCACACTCTAATCTAAATATACTTGTACTTACTTACACATAAGACAATTGTGTGCATATTACACTTGCACACTTACTCACATGACACTTGTGCATTTCCTACACATTATTACGTTACATAAAATATTACTCACACTCTAATCTAAGACTCATTCCTAATATAATATTTACAAGATGTACCATGAAGGTACCATGGGGATACATTAGCATGTACTAAATAGTGTAATATTCTCTAACACACATCCAATAGATATGTATCCAAATTATATTCTTGAGTGGAAGTGGCTAAACATCAGTATCAATTTTATATAGGGATTACCTTTATCCAAAAATTAGCACAATTATATCATGGTTTTCATGGACAAATTAACAAAGGTAGCCCATTTTATACCTAGGAATCTTAAGGATGATTCATATCTAATGGTAAAATGGTGCATTGCCTACACATGACTCTATCTTGTATGTACACCTAGACATACTCTTTACTTAACACACTCCAATATAAAGACACTTGTGTACACTTACACATAAGACACATGTGTGCATATTACACTTGCACACTTACTCACATGACACTTGTGCATTTCCTACACATTATAACGTTACATAAAATATTATTCACACTCTAATCTAAGACTCACTCCTAATATAATATTTACAAGATGTACCATGAAGGTACCATAGGGGTACATTAGCATGTACTAAATAATGTAATATTCTCCAACACATACATCCAATAGGGATGTATCCAAATTATATTCTTGAGTGGAAGTGGCTAACCATAAGTATCAATTTTATATAGGTATTGCATTTATACAAAAATTATCACGATTATATCATGTTTTTCATGGATAAATTAACAAAGGCAAACCATTTTATACCTAAGAATCTTAAGTACGATGCATATATAATGGTAAAATGGTGCATTGCATACACATGACTCTATCTTGTATGTACACCTAGACATGACTCTTCACTTAGCACACTCTAATATAAAGTTACTTGTGCATACTTATACATAAGAAAATTGTATGCATATTACATTTGCACACTTACTCACATGACACTTGTACTTTTCCTACACATTATTAAGTTACATAAAATATTACTCACACTCTAATATAAGACTCACTCCTAATCTAATATTTACAAGATGTACCATGAAAGTACCATGGGGGTACATTAGCATGCACTAAATAATGTAATATTATCCAACACATACATCCAATAGGGATGTATCCAAATTATATTCTTGAGTGGAAGTGGCTAATCATCAGTATCAATTTTATATAGGGATTACCTTTATCAAAAAATTATCACGATTGTATCATGGTTGTCATGGACAAATTAACAAAGATAGCCCATTTTATACCTAGGAATATTAAGGACGATGCATATCTAATGGTAAAATGGTGCATTCATTATATTTTTAGGTTGCATAGAGTTTTAAAGATGATAATTTTCTATAGACACCAATATCACCTCTCGATTCTATTAGACATTGAATGCGATACTATGCGCTAAATTGAAAATAAATTATTCATACCATTGAGAGACCAATGGATAAATAAAAAGGGTAAATCAATTTTGGAGGATATACTAAGGGAATACTATATGGATTAGCAATAAAAATGGGAGGATTACTTGCCACTAGTTGAATTCACTTACAATAACCCTTATCATTCTAGTTTGGGTATGCCTCCTTTTGAAGCATTATAAGGTAGGAAAGGCAAAAACCTATTAGATGGGATAGGATGGAGGAGAAGATCATAATAGCTCTATAAATGTTAAGGTAAATGGAAGATAAATAAATTTAGATTAAGTCATTGGTATCCTCAAGACCGGTTAAATCCATTACCCTATAAGGAGCGATGAGCGGGAAGGTAGCGATGGGAGGGCACGGGAGCGGGAGCGCCAACACTGTGAACCTGGGCACCGACAAGTTGGAGGGCCGCAGCAAGGCGGAGGGAGGGCAGTCAGAGAATGGAGGCTCGACGGAGTTACCCGAAGATGGAGGCAGACGCGGGAAGGATCCGCCTGACAAAGGGAGAGACTGCCAACAGAAATCGTATGCAGAGGCAGCGGCTTCTGAAACCCCAAATGGTATTTTCACTAAGGACCTCTTTTCGTCCGGGGATGAACTGGACATCCCGGAGGAAATCCTATCAAGTTTCATCGAATTTGAAAAATTTACCCTAATCGGGAAGTTTATTGGAGGGCGTCCCGATATGGAGACCATCCGCAGGTGGGCGGCAGGAAAATGGCGGACCTCGGGTCATATGGAGCTGGCTGCCCTATCCCGAGGTTTTTTCGCAATTAGGCTGAATAATGCGGAGGATTACTGTAAAATTTTAGTTGGGGCCCTTGGTTTCTGGGACGCAGGAGTCTCTTTCTCAGAAGTGGGGGATGGATTTTAACCCCGAAACCTGGAGTATTAATATTGCCCCAATATGGGTTAGGTCGCCGAACCTTCCCTTTTTCGCTGGCATGAAAATGTTATCAGGGGTATCGCCCGTTCCATTGGTGAGTTGGTCACCATTGACCCTCCCACTCGGGCCCGAACCAGATTTGTCCAAGCTCGCTTCTGTGTCCTGGCGGATTTGGAGGCGAACCTTCCATCCTCCATCACTCTTCGGTCTGGAGGCTCCGTTCTTCATAAGCAAGTCATTAACTACGAAAATAGACCGGCCTTTTGCCCCCGATGCAGTTCCCAGGGGCATCTTCAGTCAAATTGTCCTCTTCAAAAGCCGAGGATGAAGGGTGGGGCTTCTGGAAACCCCTCGGAGCAAGAAGGAAAACAATCGAAACACCCTGTAGCGATAGTGCCTGAGTCTCCAGATCCTTCTGGGGTTCTCCCCGAGTCGGACGCCGTTCTGTGCAATGCAAGTTCCCAACCAGAACCTCAAGTGGAAAAGGATCAGTCTCCTTCCCGTATGTCTGCTCAGGCTGATTCCCCTATTTGTCAAAACCAGAAACCTCCCGAGTCCCTGCTGGAAGAGTATCTGTTGGGCAAGAGGGACGAACAACATGGCAACATTAGTCCACGAAACACTAGAAGCCGAAAGCAAGGGGTGGATTTCGACTGTGAAAGAAAATAGGGGCGACCTCCTAACAAAGAAAGAAGGGATAAGGAAACGACAGCAGACATTGCAAATGGATCCCAGCGGTTGCTTTTTCAAGAAGATTTCGACTCCCTGGTGGGTGATTCGCCTGTCCCAAAACCTCCCATCCAACAAGGAAAGGGAGGCAAGAAAGTCTTTAAAATGTCCAGATGAAAATCCTCTCATGGAATGTGAGAGGTCTTAACGGAGCGGCCAAACGTAGGGTGGTGGCCGATCTCCGAAAGAAGTCTAACCCATCCATCCTCATTTTGCAGGAGACTAAGTCTGATGCCTCTGCCTCTGTCAAGGTTGCCAGGGCCATTTGGGCCAAGGCCAAATTCCTTTCCAGCCCTGCAATAGGTTCTGCAGGCGGTCTCATGGTGCTGTGGGACTCTGACAAGGTCGAGGGTAGTCTTCTATCGGCTTCCAGCAGGACTATCAATGTCCTGTTTCACTCCAAGGTTGATAATTTTTCATGGATTTTGACCAATGTTTACGCCTCGAACTCTGCTTCGGAGCGAGCTGAGTTGTGGAAAACCATCTCTCTGATGAGGGAAAGTTTTAGTGACTTCCCGTGGGTTGTGGGAGGGGATTTCAATTGCCCTCTTCATCCCTCTGAAAAGAAGGGAGGCGCTGAGTTGGCCAACCGTAGCATGGAGGATTTCAGAGATTTTGTTTCATCCAATAATCTGCTAGACATCGAACTTAAGGGGGCGTCCTTCACCTGGAGCAACAGGAGGATTGGGAGCAATCTCATCCAGGTCAAGCTCGACCGGTTCCTCATTTCCCACGAAGCTATTCCCTTCCTCGACGCTGCAACTCTCTCAGCTTTGCCAAGAATCGGGTCGGACCATAATCCCATTCTGTTAGAGGCCACTGGCGGGCCTAGGTTTAAGATCCCTTTCAGATTTGAGTCCATGTGGATTTCCCACAAGGATTTCAAACAGTTGGTTTCGAAATGGTGGCAAGTGATGGTGGTTGGTTCAGCGTCCAAAAGACTGGCCCTAAAACTTAAGATGATTAAAAAGAACTTAAAGGCATGGAATAAGGAGGTTTTTGGCAACATTTTTGAGTCTAAAAGGTCCATCTCTGAGCGCTTGAAGAGTTTAGAGGAAAATATGGAGGTCGAAGGGTATTCTGAAGGCCTCAGAGAGGAGGAACGGAGCCTCCTGGTGGACTATCATTCCATTCTTGCCAAGTGAGGAAACGTTTTGGCGTCAGAAGTCCAGGGATCTCTGGTTGAAGAGCGGTGATTCAAATTCAAAGTTTTTCCACGCGTCTACCATGAGACACAGGGGGGCCAACAAGATCAGATAGGTGCTGTGTAAGGATGGGCGCACTACCAGGGAGATTGAGGAAATTCGAAGCGAAGCAGTCGATTTCTTCCAGGATTTGTTGGGTGCTCCTCCTGATAGCGTCCTCCAAGTTCAAAAATCCTTGCTTGCTAATTTCCCTACCAAAGTCCCCCATGAGGCAAGTATTAAACTCCTGGAACCTTTTTCCCATTTCGAGATTAAGGATGCTCTTTTTTCCATGCAACTAGATAAGGCCCCCGGGCCTGATGGGTTCCCCCCGATTCTTTCAAGTTATGTGGGATGTTGTGGGGCCTGATGTCTGTGAGGCTATCTTAGAAATCCAAGCATCAAGATCCATCCATCCGAAGCTCAACTCTACCTTCCTAGCTCTCATTCCTAAGTCGCCCGCCTGCAAAAGTTTTTCTGACTATCGTCCCATAAGCCTCTGCAATGTTTTCTACAAGATTCTTACCAAGACCATTGCCAATCGTCTGAGATCCCTCCTCCCCTCTTTGGTAGGTTCAGCTCAAGGGAGCACCGTTAAGGGTAGAAACATCCTTGACGACGTCATTACTATTCACGAAACCCTCCATACTGCCCAATGTTCCAAGAATGCTGCGCTTTTCCTTAAACTAGACATGAATAAAGCTTTTGACAGAGTGGACAGGAGGTTCCTCTGTGCTGTCCTTTGCAAGTTGGGCTTCCATCATCACTGGATTGACCTTGTGAATAGTTGCATTTCCACTCCGTCCTTTTCTGTGCTGATCAACGGGTCCCCCGCTGGATTCTTCCAGAGTGCTCGCGGCCTCAGACAAGGTGATCCTCTGTCTCCTATTTTATTCATTCTTTTGGCAGAGGTCCTTAGCTGGTCTTTGAATGAAGCCCTCCGTCGAAGCAAGATTTTTGGCATTCTGCCTACTTCCAGAGTTGATCCTGTCACTCACCAACAGTTTGTGGATGACACGCTCATATCCACTGGAGCGTCTGTCACTCAGGCCAAATCTATCAAGCGCATTCTGTCCCGGTATGAGAAGGCTTCTGGCCAAAAAGTTAATTATTTGAAGAGCAAAATTTATTTTGTTAATACCCCTCTACGTAGGCAAATTCGCATTGCCATAATCCTCGAATGCACTATTGATTCCCTGCCTGCAACTTATTTGGGGTTGCCGCTAGTTTGCAATGGGCGAGGCGGTGGGAACATCTGGAATTCGATTTTGGAACGGCTTCATAAGAAACTCAACACTTGGAAAGGCAAATTGCTATCTCAAGCTGGGAAGGCAACCCTCACCAAAGCCTGTCTTCAAGGAATTCCCACCTATTTCATGTCTGTTTTCATGCTTCCTGTGTTTATCCATTCCAAAATCGAGCAGATTCAAAGGAATTTTCTCTGGTCCGACAGCGAAGAAAAATCCAGAATTCCTCTGGTGGCGTGGGATAAGGTTTGCCTTCGAAAGGACCAAGGGGGCATGGGATTGAGAAGATCCAGGCTCATGAACACTGCCTTAATTGCCAAACATGCTTGGAGAATTCTTATTAATGCACCGACGGAATGGGTCAATATAGTTAAAAGAAAGTATCTTGGGGAAAATTCTCTCCTGGAAGCTGAGTCTCCTCATGAAGCTTCGGCTTTCTGGAAGACGGTGCTTCAGGGCCGTTCGATGATTAACAGGGGTGCTCGTTGGATCTTGGGGGATGGATCCACGATCCTTTTTTGGAGAGACAGGTGGGCTACAGATGAAGCTCTCACTGTAAATCAGAACTTGGCTGGCTTGAGGGCCCAGATTGATCCAAACAGTCATCTCAAGGTTTCGGATTGCATTGACTAGAGTTCCCTTTCCCCTCGGTGGAAACTTTCGACGGTGGATGGGTTTGATAATGAGGTGAATTTCTTGTACAGTGTCCTCCAATCGGTGTTAATTCCTTCGGTCATAAGAGACGACAGAATTATTTGGAGCAACACGCAGGATGGGCGGTTTTCTGTTAAGTCCGCTTATGATCTTCTGTCGTGTGAGGCTGTTGTGGACCCTCGATGGAAAGCAATTTGGAGGAAAGGGATTATTCCTAAGATAAATTACTTTGCTTGGATTGCCTTTTATAACAAAGCCCTTACCATAGACAATCTCCACAAGAGAGGCCTTGCAATTCCCAACAAGTGCTATCTTTGCTTAGCTGACTGTGAAACATCCGATCACTTATTTTTGCATTGCCCCTTTTCCCATTCGGTCCTAAGCTGTGTGTTGTCTTCCTTCCAAGTACTCTGGTGCTCCCCTCGCTCCCTTAAAGATGCCTTCCTCCAATGGCCCAAGCCCTTTAAGAATTCTAAGCTTCGATTCCTTTGTGAGGCCGCCTTTCACCATTCCATCTCGGAAAATTTGGCTGGAGCGTAATGCTAGAGTCTTCGGCAAGATCCCTAGAATGGCTCCCTCTGTTGCCCAACGGGCCTTATCCTTTGTCGTCGAGAATTCAAAAACTATTCCCAGCTCCCGCCCTCACAATCCTTGGGAGGCAATTATTTTCAAAAGACTGGACCTTGGCTCCTCTTCCAGAGTTGACTCAGTGAATGGCCGCAGGGAGGTCACTTGGACCAAACCTCCTTTGGGGTGGATCAAACTTAATTTTGACGGGGCTGCTAAAGGCAACCCGGGCCCGCTGGTTCCGGGGGCTTGTCAGGGACCATAATGGGAAGCTGATCTTGGCCTACTGTGAAAATCTGGGCCCTCAGACCAATCATTTTGCCGAAGCCCGTGGTGTGTTGAAAGGGTTGCAGGTCATATCGAATGATCCTAGGCCTTTAATTATTGAAGGCGATTCTCTAAACATTATCAACTACCTTCGTGGCTCCAAAGACCCGTCGTGGCGGGTCCTGAATATCATCCTCGAGGCTAGGATGCTCCTCTCTCGGCGCGCTAGGTGGGAGGCGGGGCACATCTACAGAGAAGGTAACCGGGTGGCGGATCACTTGGCCAACAAAGGACTGATGACCACGTGCCCGGTTGTTTGGCGTTCTCGTTTCCCAACCGAGGTGGACAGGTTGGCCAAGGCAGATATTCCCTCATGATGAAGAATTTGTATCATAGGTCTTCTCCCAAAGTTTGTTGATATATTGTCTTCGGCTATTATTCTGTTTTAATGTATTTCAAGATCAAGATTTCCAGGACTGTCCGCGTCTTCTGGGGCCCTCGGGCATTTTGTATTTCCCTATATTTTTTACAAACTTGCTCTATTTACCCAGCCATCCGGCATGAAATATCTTTTAGCAAGGCTGATTTTGTACATAAGGTTTTGGGATCCTTTATAAAAACCCACAATTAATCTATTATTATAATTACCAAAAAAAATAAAAATAAATGTAGATTAAGTAGAGTTTGAAAGAATTTATTGACAAACCACAAATGATATTCCAGTTAAAACATAACACCTAGACACATTGGAATAGGGGATAGTCTTTATTAGAGTAAAACAAATGGTGAACTAGTCATTTATCAACTTGCTCTACCTCCTACGCTTTTCAAAATTCATAATATTTTTTCATGTCTCTCTATTGAAACCCTACCATGCTAATGTTTCATATTTCATAGATTGTAAATCATTGTAGGTCTAGGATCCATGAATATTCTTAGTTATGTCATTCACAATTATAGACATTCATAGGCTCCAAATGATAAAAAAACAAGTGTTCCAATGTAAAGTCCAATGGGATCAATATTCAAAGACAATGCCACCTAAGAAGATATGAAATAAATTAAAAAAAATTATCTTCATATTTTGATTAAACAAAACTACACTAGTTATTAGATGCATAACTTTTGTCTTTTCATTTTTATTTAGAACAAGTGTTAATTATTTTGTTGTGATTAATGTATTTTTAAAAATTATTATAGTTGTTTTCTTTTGAAGTCATTGAGACAATGACTTTTTTAGAGGGGAAGTATATCATATTCCAAAAATTAAGTAGCTCATAGAAATTTTTATTTTATAATTATTGATAACGTGGCTTAATTCAAGTTTGAAATTAGTAAAATGTTAATTAAAATTTTAATTATTTTTGAGAAATAATATGACTTGTATATTTGGTGCAAGTGTTATAAGTCTCCCTCTAGGAGACTAACAAGGGAAGATATCATCAAGGAGAGGGTACTAGATCAATATTCCAAAGAATTCACACACACTCACAATTGCATGAATCATCATACAACTTGAATGCTTGAATGATCATCCTGCTTGAATGCTTCAATAATCATATTGTGTAATGTTTGAATCGTCATGTTTGGATAAATTGTAATTTTGGTGTGATAAGCATGGGTTAAGAAAGGTATTTATATTATCATCATGCTGCTAGGTCTTTGAATTATCATGGTTGATGGTAGAAAGGAAATAATTGATGCATACCTTGGTTGATTCAAATTCTCTATTGTTTGAAATAATATTGTTATTAACAGAAATAAAAAGAGAAAGGTTGTGATTTAAGTCATTTTCCCCCTTGGTGAAGAAATTAAAGAGATAAATATTTCACCTTAATGCTTAAAACTTCTTCCTTCAAGACACTAGGGCACAATTACTTCTTGATGAGTTCTACTATGTTCTATATAGAATGGAGGTGGAAATTGTTGTGTTAAGAAATTGTGTATGGTTGCATGGCTTCATCTGAATCAGACCTCTCTTGGTGTAACAATAACTTGTTTATTTGACTTGAGATTACTTTCATCTTTTCTTTCTTGGGTAACGTAGAAGTGCCTTCTTATTTGCCTAGAAAGAGCTTATTTAAGGTTGTCTTAGGACTGTAAGAGGATATAGACTAGGCACAAAAGAAGAAGGGCTTAGCTTAAAAGGACAAGAGAAGTGAATACCAAGTCAAGTTACTTTAGTTTCCTTAATGCATTGCATGGATGAAATGACATTATTTCAAAAGTCTTTGAAATAAATATATGAAGGGTGAATATTTGATTTTTTGTTTGGTATTGATATGGTTTGTTGACATTTTCTAAAACTTTATTTTAATTGTTATTATAAAGAGCATAAATGGACACAACCAATCACCTAAGGTATTTAAAAAAAATGTTGTTACATACCAAAGTACATACTTGCTTTTGAGTTGTATGAATTTTCCATCATGTTTGGCAATGATACCATTATCAGAGTCTAACATTAATACATTTAATTTACTCCAACTATAATACATACAAAACTATTGTTGTAGAATGTATGGAATAAGTGTTGTATGATGTATAGCATATGTTTGACAAAAGTGTTGATGTAGGATGTATGGTATATGTTTGACAAAAATTGTAAAAACCCTATTATAACCAACTCGGGAGAGAGAGAAAAAAATAAATCAGGTAAAGATCACAGTTAAGATACACTAAAAATATTTCCAACAAGATTAAATTCGACAAGGCATTACTACATCTCGAGATTATAATGCTACAAATATTTCTCGAGTGGATAGGAGAGGCCAATCTCTTGTAGGTTATTTTGGGGTTTACCTTGTATACCTCTGAGATATAAAGGATGCTTCAAATGGTCACCTCACATTTCTTACATTCTCCACAAATGTAAGATATCTTGATCATAGCGTTGGGATTAACCCTTCTCAATATTTAGAGAAGAGGGATGCCAATTCCCTTACCAATCATAAGTCAATCTATGATGGTACTTCTAGGCGTAATACCTTTAATATTAGTCAATTGCACCTTCATGATGGAACTACTAAATATTTAGTGCTTAACTACCCCATCTTTGTGATGGAATTAGTTAAGGAAACTATCACTGTATGTGATAGTTTCGCATGGACACTTGAGCCTACCCACTCAATATGCCATCACTTAATCCCTTGCACATGGGTTCCAAACCTCCATGGTTGGAAGAAATATTCAAGCTACACCACTTAGAATCTTATCCAAAGACTCCCCATATTTATACCACACTCAAATTCCCTCTCAAAATGTGGACATTGCAAAAGAAACCTAGGTGTTGCCTCATCGCAACTCCCTCAAGTTTGGTTTCATCTTATAAGGATTCTAGACAAGGTTACTTATGGTGTCCTTTATCCCTTCCAAAACTTAAAACTAAAACAATCATCACAAACCTTAACTAACTCTCTCTTTCTCTCTCTTACATGAAAATAAACATATTCATCTTGCTAAAGCAGAAAATGACTTAAAATATTTCTTTAATCTCAATATTAAAAGCAATAAGCAACCACACATGGTATACTCTTTTTGGTAATTAAGAACATTAGATAAGAATAATTCCTTCTAATCTTATCTAACAAAACATGAAACACTTTGCAAGAGTCACACTTCATTCTATTAAAACATGAATATTTCCATATATGAGTAAGAACTACTGAATTAAATATCAATCCCCAATCCATAGCAATAAAACATAATCATAAACATCTATCTTTCAATGTTAGGGACAATGATACTATTTTATTTATTCAAAGTAGACAAGGGGAAAAGCATTCAATTTCATATCTACTTCTCTTAGTGAAAAGCTTCAATAACAATATTTCACTAATTAACATTTGCACTATTCTAAAGCTAAAATATCAAATTAACTATTACAATCTTCTATCATTAATCCTCTCTTTCCAAGAGTGATTCATTTAATAGTCCCTCCACAGGATATTACATAATTTGAAAAGATATTAAGGATGTCCTCTTCATCCTTTAGCATCTTCTTTGTTATCCAAGGTAGAAAGGCTTTGAGAAATAGATCACAACTCCTAATATTTATATATGAATGCATCTCTAAATGATTTCTTTTCAAATGTAATTTCATAGCATGCAAATCTGTGCATGGAAGAAAAATCCATACTCTTCATACTACTTTTCAAGAAATACATTTTCCAAGAAAAGTATAGCACATTCATTCCCTATTTTCTTTTCCACAAAGTAAAACATCACAGTACATGAGAGAAATCCCATAATTTCCTCATGTATGAAATTTTCCATATAATTTCACTTTAATGGACTCCACATCCAAGTCTTAATATTTAACTAAAAACTAAATAACCTTTTATAACATAAAATCCCAATACCCTTTTTCATATTCATTTATTTATTAATAAAATAAAACAAACTCCCTTTTGTTTCACCCTCAGAAAATACACAGTCTTTTGCATGTCATCATTATGATTTAATACTTTTTCCATAATCATAAAACCCTATATAAAACCATAAGGCCTATAACATAATATCCATTCAAATGAACACTTAATAGGATAAAATGTTAACCTATTTCATAATCTAAATGAACATGACCCAACACGTAGACTAATACTCTTTTCCTAGTCTTAAAAAAACATAATCTAAAACAAACAAAGTAAAGTTGAGCCCAAATTGAAAGAAAGACACCCATTACAATCATACATCACCAAGTAGTGGCTATTCAAATTAACTTTAAACATAAAGCCAACGAAGCTGTAAAACCTCCATGATTAAGCTTTCCAATAAACATACTTTAACAACCAATATTTAAATAAAAGCCAAGGAACATTACTACAACATGCCAAGGTAATATCACACTACCGAACAACAAGAATTTCATTGTATAAACTTAGTGCATTCCACAGGCATTAATTCAAATGTTTTTCCTTGTCAATAGATCAATCACCTTCACAAGAGAATTTCTACCATTTACTAGTAAGCATTTCTATGCATAAAGCATTACCACCTTTACAAAACCATTAAAATCTTATGCCCCTTTATTTTCAAAATAAATAAAAGGATCAACTGGCAAAAAAACAACAACCTACCCAATTAAGACAGTTTTAAGTTTTAAAATAGAACCCCAGTACAAGTGCACTGTGAAGCAAAGTACATTTAAACTTAAGGTAACTCGGGTCAAAACATTAGTCTTTAACCTGAAAACAACATGATGCTTATTGGAACAGTAAAATGAAGTTACGTTTAGGGAAACATAGGCAACAATGCAGTCCCTTGGAATACACTCTGGTTACACCAGTTATAACAAAACCATATGAAGCAAAAACATTTTTTTAAAACTAGGTTCATGTTGGTAAAAGCAACATGGATCAATACTTCAAAAAAATATATTTTCCAACAAGGCTCAGGGAGTCTTATCACAACTAACGGTGGATTAAAAAAGAATAAAACAACTACAACCCTTCAAACACCCCAACTGGTTACATAAATAAATAAAACAACAATACTCTTAAAGGTCAAAACTTATAACCATTTAAGTTTCACTGGGGTCAAAGCAAAGCATTTTAAAGACCAACCAATAGAAAATGTTATTAGACATACCTTTTTCTTTAAGCTAAAAAGTAAATGGAATTGATGAAAGTGTCTTTCCTTCTACATTCCAACTGGGTGCTTCTAGAAGATATCTGCTTCCACACTCAGTTTTCCTCCCTTTCGAATGTTACCCTCATCAACATTTTGTGCCTCCTCTTTCTTGGATTCAAGAACAAGATAATGGAATTCCCTAACGCTATTTAAATTCCCTCCAAAAAATATTAGCACTTTTTAAGAAAATTCAAAACCTCATTGCATTCACCATTTATTAGTTAATTTTTAGAAGTTTTTTTAAACAAAACCATAAGTCAATCAATATTTTTCTTATCACCTTTAATATGAAAGCATTTCATATTTTTGGAGTAATAATCTTTTTAATGTAACTAATAACATTATAAAAGATCTAAAACATCCACATATTATTATTGCCTCTATAATAATACCACAGGGAATTTATTTATCTTACAAAGCATTCAAACTCATACACAAAGAAGATAAACATTGAAAAAATACAAATAAACCAAAGCAAACATTCGTCAATCATATGCAAAAGGATTTATGATAATTGTCAAGTTATCACCTTTTGTCAACAATGGCTACATTGCTCTAAGTGAAAACTTCCTTACCACTAGATTTAAATTTCAAACATGCAGAAATGATATGCAGTTATATGCGGGTAAATCTTACCTTGGATAATTCCTACCCTAGAGCTGTTATCAATAAGACTGAACATCATTTCTCTTTTTCACTATCTCATTCTTAGTGGTCAGCTTCCACCCCCACCTACGAGAGTATTTGGTCCTGCAAATACACATAACACAACAATACCATATTTCCATATAAATAAAGCAATAATTGCAACTAAACATCCATAATGCAATTAATACTAAGTATTGAAACATCAAATCAATACATAGTCTATCTCATAAATGAGTCTTGCTAGGGTGGGTTGTGACAAAAATACTATTGTGGGATGCATGTATATGTTTGATAAAAGTATTATTATAGGATGCATAGTATATGTTTGACAAAGGTCCTATTAGGAGGTGTGGTATATTTTTGATAAAAGTACTATTGTAGAATGTGTAGTATATGTTTGATAAAAGATTTGTAGAATGTTTGCTATATGTTTAACAAAAGAACTGTTGTAGGATGCATGGATATGCTTGACAAAAGTGCCATAATAATATGCATGGCATAAGTTTGATAAAGAGCTTTAGTAGAATATTTGGTGTATATTTGATATAAGCATATTAGTAGAATGTGTTATGTATGTTTGAAATGACTTCAATAGAATGCAAAGTATTCCTTAAAATTGCTTGGTGAATACTAAACCTGGTTGGGAGTGATGCATGATAAAATAATGGGGACTTTGTTTCTAAATAGGATTGATGCTTCTAGTTGTAGAAGGATGAATTGTTTTGGCTATACGAAAACAAAGTATGAATATTTAGATAAAGGGCAATTATAAAGAACCATAGTTATTATTAGAAATAGTTGAAGAATAGTAAATGTATTGACCAATTTACTTGTACTTAGTATGGGAACCTCCTTTGAGGATAATCATTTTATGTGGGATGAGATTCATTTGTTCCTAGACTACCATGTATATTTTGTATATTTCATCATTATAGAAAAATGAATCTTGGTAGGAGGCATTGGTTTAACTCAAGTATTTATTGCATGGCCTGACTCTTGAAGTTATTTAGAACTGTTGCAATTTTTTGAACTATTGTACTTTATATAACTATTGTATTTTGTGTAACTATTGCAATTTTTGTAACTATTTTACTTTGCGTCACTACTATAATTTTTGGAATTGTTGTACTTTGTGTAACTACTTTAACTTTTTGAATTGTTGTACTTTATATAATTGTTGCAATTTTTTTTGGAACTATTGTATTTTGAGTAAAATGCTAATTTTATTTTT
The DNA here is from genome assembly GCA_028583015.1 of Wollemia nobilis. Classification (NCBI taxonomy): domain Eukaryota; kingdom Viridiplantae; phylum Streptophyta; class Pinopsida; order Araucariales; family Araucariaceae; genus Wollemia; species Wollemia nobilis. Next base: position 2,176,652 of record JAQPPZ010017206.1, on the reverse strand, counting down.
ATTTTTTGAAACTATTATACTTTATGTAGCTAATACAACTTTTGAAACTAGGCTACTATGATTTTTGAACTAATGCAATTATTCTTGGGTTGTTGTAATTACAGGATTGACCTAATACTTATATGACGAATGCCCTTTATATGATCAAACTGATTGTTATGCTATGATTATTGCAATATCACTCTAGTTATTATGGTTGTACATTCTAAAAGAATAGACAACATTGAAAATAATAATAAATATCATAAATGATTTATGATTATTGATATGAATGTATGATGCATAATTACATGAATCCAAAAGGTCATTTTACAACTGATGCGGCCCTCGTCTGATCTGGTTCACTATTTCATAGCGTGGAGGCTACCCTCCAGCAAGAATGAAACCCCAATGAATTTTACTGTGACAAACTTGCTCTGGATCATACCGATCGGCATCCACCATCGGCCGTTTATCGATCGACCTATTCACACAAAGAAGATCCAACAATCTGCAGCCAAATTATAACCATTTCGACCTGTTACCGGTGGCGTCAAGTGAATTCGACGATTTCCAGATACGTAATGTGGTTTATTTTTTTTCGGTGGGTTCATAGTGGCAGGTTTGGTTTTAATTGTCCCATATTTGGGATGCGGTGATATGTTATATACTTTATTTTCGTTTTCCTCTAGAAAATCTCTCAACTAGTTATGGCTAGCAGTCACTTCGATCGCACACTTCGTTGCTTCTGATTGGTAGAATTCATCTAGGTGGATGGTGATTGGAATGAGGTACAGGTTGTGGAGTAGTGTCACGCGGCATGTTGCAAGGGTTTTCAACAGTAGATATGGCCGATTAGCATCAATAACTACTTTCAATCTTTTGTGGATCTTTTGGCCGATTACCATCAATAAGCACTTTCAACTGTGGATCTTTGAGAGTCACTTTAGGATTTTGCCTGGATCTTTTGGCCGATTACCATCAATAAGCACTTTCAATTGTGGATCTTTGAGAGTCACTTTAGGATTTTTGCCTAACTTTTGTGGATTTTAAAGATTTGGCCAATTAGCATTAATAACCACTTTCAATTGTGGATCTTTGAGAGTCATTTTAGAATTTTGTCGACTTTTGTGGATTGTAAAGAAGTGCAAGTTCGATGGTATCACGTACTTCTTACTTATGTTTTAAGTCACTTAGGTATTTATTATTCCCTTGATAGGAGTTGAAGTCACCATTGTAACCTTTTAAGGCATTTTTCCACTTCATGCCTTCTTGCTTGCATGCAAGGAATTGTCCTCTTTGTTGCAACAAGCAATATTTTGTGAAGATGCTTGAAAACAATTACTACCTTTGCAAGAGTAGTAATCCCTTCTCCATTCCATTGGGGTGATTGTATGCTCTTCGTGATCGAGCAAAACTTTTCATAGGGCTCTCTCTTCTTCTTCACCTTCGAGGATTGTCTTTTTGGGCACTTAAATTGGATCTCTCCCACTCCTTTGTACAAGCATTGGAGTCCAATGCTTCTTAAGTGGAGAGGAGTGATAAGGATATCATAGGATATTAATTAGTTGTTTTATTATTCCTATGTAAACATGTGAGCATATAATTAACTCACGTTTATGTCAAGGATAGCTTCTGTTACGTTATTCTTGGTTTATATGATTTGATCTTCTTGAATTAGCACTTCGTTGCAATTCGGTGGATCTTCATATTTTGTATTTTGGGCATATTAGTGCCTATAAATACTTTGTTAATGGATGAATTAAACAATTTAGTTTTGAACCTTATTAACCATGAACAAGGTGAGTACCCAGTTTGCACTCAAGAGAGATGATTCCATCTACAAATGTTGAGTGTAAACATGGTGGGTATATATGGTATACATATTAGTTGTATCACCTTAGTGTATATTGATCCACATACTAAAATCTAGATCTAGTTGCAGGTAATTACTCATAATTTCATGGTTTAATATATAACAGATCTTGCATAAATGTATAAATGCTTACACATGCACCAAATGGACTCTAGCTAGTTTGGTATGTATATCTATCCCTTCATGAAGGGTTAAAACTTCAGTAACTTGAAGTTGAGATGAGGGCACTACGATAGTGTCTATTGGTTGGGTGATAAAGCACTCGGATGATGTCTTCTCTCTACATTACAATTGGCAAGAAAAAAGAATGATTTTATGATGGTTAAACTTGTCTTATTTTGGAATTGGAACCATGGAATATATTGTTGGTTGAAAACATTGATTTTAGAAACAAAAATATTGTATATATGTAAAACTTTGTATATATCAAAACAAAGAAATAGCTTAAAATGGCTCATGACTCTCTTGTAAATGAATGTTCAGATCTTATTCATTATGTTATAATGAACTTGCACAAATAGGACTGCAATGTACTTTGATTCCTATTGCTTTGTAATCAATTCCTATACTAAGATTTCTAGTGCTTTGTAATAAATTCTTGTACTGAGATTCCTATTGCTCTGTAATAAAATATTTTTTGTACTTAATATGAAATAGTATATTGAATATTTTAAGACCAAATTCATGATTGTTGCTTGGGAAGCAATGTTACATTGATTATTTTATGTGAGTAGTAGTTGATACTTATGAACTTGCAACATTTAGTGATTAAACTTGCAATAGTGGATTTAAGACAAATAATGAAGCTGAAGCTTAGGTAGCTTTGAAAGGGTTAAAAATATGCATACAAAAGAAATGGAACAAAGTATAGATGGAAGGCGATTTACTAATAGTAATAAATGCAATTCACTCATGGTTCAAAAAATAACATAGACTGATGTGGAAATACTAGTACTAACTTGGTAATTATAGAATTAATTTTTGACAATGCAATCCAAATAGATGGAATTTAAAAGAAAAATAGGTTATTTTATGAATTAAAAATTAGAGATGTTACAAATCCGTTGTAAATCTAGGGTAGTGTTAATGAAAAAGATCCTAGATTTTGTAGTATTAACCAATTGTCCAACAGCCTTCTCATAGCATGATAATAATGATTTAAACTCCATGGTCTCATTGATTGAGGGATGACCCAAAAGAAAAGTATCATCAACAAATTGGAGATGAGATTCAAAGGAACATTTGTTGCAACCTGAATACCTTTGATTTTTCCTTCCATTTTTGCCTTTGAGAAAGCTCTCTCTAATGCCTCCACAAGAATAATAAATAGATGAGGAGATAGTGGATCACCTCAAAGAGTCCACAAGATGACTCAAAGTATCCAATAGGGGATCCATTGATCAAAATAGAATATTTTGGAGTGCTATAACAACATCTAATCCATTCACACCAACCTTGATTAAAACCAAACTTTTTTGAGAATATCATGTAGAAAACTCCAACAAACCCTATCATATGCTTTGTTCATATCTAATTTCATAAGCATACCTAGGTTTTTCATGGAATGAAGAGAATGTATGGCCTCCTGTGCAATGATTACACCATCAAGAATTTGTTTACCACGAACAAAACCACCTTGTTCCTTTGAGATAACACAATCTAGAATGCTTTTCAACTTGTTTTCCATAATTTTTGAAATGATCTTATAAATCATATTACAAAGGCTTATTGGATGAAAATTATCAAAATATTTTGTCTTACCTTTCTTGGGAACCAATGTAATAAAGATGACATTGATCTCACTTATTGTAGCCTTTCTTTTCTAGGCCTCTTCAACTATAGCCAACATATCACTTTTCAATAAATCCCAAAACTTTTGAAAGAAAATTGTAGGAAATCCATTGGGGCTAGGTGCCTTGTTAGGATGGAAAGAGAAAATTGCTTCATGTAGCTCCTCCATAGATATCTTCTTCATCAAGCTTTCATTTTGTCCCTATGTGATAATTGATGGAATATTTTGCAAAAGCTTACCTTGATACAAAATATCTTTGAAATAATTAATTACTTCCTTCTTGATATCTTCTTCTTCCTCAATATTTCTTCCATTTAGAGTTGAAATATTTTTGATGCGAAAAAAGAAAAATTTGTTTTTGTTATAGCATGAAAAAATTTAGTATTTCTATCTCCTTCCTTGAGCCATCTCTCCCTAGATTTTTTGAACCAATATGACTCCTTTTTCAATACATTATGATAATCAAAAAGTAATTGTTTTCTTGCATATAAGAATCTTGGTCCATTCCATTGATTTCTACTATCTCTTGTAAAATTTTGAGCTTGGATTCAATTTCCTCCTTTTCTTTAAATATGTTACCAAAATATTTGGCATTCCAAATCTTCATTTGCCCCTTTAGATATTTCATCTTTTGAACAAACTTGTACATACATGATCCTTCAAAATTTGCTTCATCCCACCATAACATAACCATCTAGAAGAAATCAGGGTCTTGGAGCCACATAGATTGAAAGTAAAATGGCTTTGGATGACCATTATTGAGTAAATCACATCTCAAGAGAATGGGTTTGTGATCTGATCCTACTTGTAATAAAATGTCTGAAGAGATTGTATACTCTATTTGCAACCATGTGTTGGATAACAAAAATCTATCTAATCTTTTTGTTATATGAGTTTGCCTAATGCATCTATTATCCCATGTATATTGAAAACTTGAAGGAATAACATCCCAAAGGCCATTTGAATTGACAAATGAAGCAAAATCTTGCATTGATTTAGACCATCTAGGAGTACCACCCTTCTTTTTTGAAGGAGATAGAACTATGTTGAAGTCATCCCCAAGAATCCATAGATCACAATTATGAATCATCATTGTATTTGACAAAAATATGCTAAGGTCCTTCCAACATCTTTCATGAGGAGTAACTATAGTTGGAGCATATTCATTTATAACCCCAACTTTGATGTTTTCCTCTTTCCTACAAAATAGACTAGTAACCCAATTACTTTTTGCTTCTAGCAATTGTCCATCCCATTTGCATTTGTCCCATATTGTTGCAATACCTCCAAAAGCTCCTATAGAAGAAACTACTAGACAATCCCCCATCTTCCAAATCTTTTTGAATGCATCCTTACATTCCTCACTACTTAATTTTATTTCTTGTATTAAAATAAACTTAGGACTATAACAACCTATTAATTCCTTAATAACTCTTTTTTAGTGGTCTTATTCATACCCCTAATATTCCATGATACCATTTTCATCATCACTTTTTATTTTTATTAGTGGGCTTAGCCCCACTTCTTGTTAACACCTATGATATTTGTTTTTGGTTTCCCAAATTGATATCCCTTTGAGTTTCCTTTTCTCTTTGTTCTTGCTTTAAGGGTCTTCCTCTCCTTTTTTCATTCCCACCAACACTTTCATCTTCATCAATCTCTTCTATTTTTCCATATTGTTCATAATGAGACTTATCTTCTAAAGATTTATGCTGCCCTAGAGAATCTAAAATGCAAGGAATAGCCTCATAAACACTTTCTTCTTTATGTTTCCTTAGAAACCCTAAAGTACAAGGATGATCCTCCATAGTAATTACTTTCTTATGCTGCCTTGGAAACCCTAAATTTCCATGGATATCCTCCATACACATTTCTTTATTATGCTGCTCTTGAAACCCTAAAGTGCAAGGGATACACTCTATACTACTTTCATTTTTATTGCAAGGAGAGGATTTTATACTACTTGAGGAAAATGAAGATGATTTACTTGGATTAACCTTGACCTCTTTTGCCTCCTTTGCTTTAAAATTTGCCTCCCCATCTTCCTTCGCACCTTTAACTCTTGAATTTGAACTTGCACATTGTACTTCCTCATCCCTTGTGTCATTTTTTCTTCTAATGGTTGATTTGAGTAAATTGTAATGGCCTTTGCCATTTGATGATGCAGAGGGATTTCTTTGCCACTTTCTTGGGAGTGGAAAATCCTTGATTTGACCCAGCTTCTACTATGATATGATCTCCTTGCTTCATATTGAAGTTTGTCTCATGCCCAAAATTTTCCATCTCTTTCTCCATCATTTTCACTTTGCAATCTCTTGCCATGTGTCCAATCTCATAACATTTGCAACATTGGAATGCAATATTTTCATAATCCACTTGTTGATCCCATTCTCTTGATTCAGATTTAATCCTAATGGATTATGGTAAAGGTTTTGAAATATCCATGGCAACACATATTTGGGTGTATACAACATGCCTTCTCTCCTTAGTAGTTGGTCCCTCCTAGATGAACTCCCCTAGAGTATTGCCAATATTCTTCAAAACCTCCTTATTGATAAGCTGATAAGGAAGTCCAAAAATCCTAATCCACACTAGAAGCCTTTTAATAGTCTCTATCTCCACAAAAAATTTCTCACTCCATGGTCTTAAATATAATGCATCTCTCCCTCTAAACCATGGGCCACCATCCATTATTTTATCCCTGATTTTCAAATTGAAGAAGATGACAAGGAAAAATCCTTTTGAAAGAAAAGTCATGGAGTAATTTGAATTCAATCCCCACTTCCACTTGATCCAATTTTGAATCTCTAAAAAACCTGGCCAGTATCCATGGAACTTACATATTAACCCTCTATTTTTAAGAACCATTATATCATGCTCGATCATCTCATCCTTGATAATCACTTATGGTGTAATATCTGCTACTTGGATAGGGTTTGCCATAGATTTTATCTTCCTCTTGTCCTCACCTAGGGCATCCATACTTCCCAACTAGGGCATCCTTACTTCTAGTTAGGACTTTCAAAAATGACTTTCCTATCATGCTACCTAGATTTTCTTCATAAGAATCCTTTAGTTTTTGAATTTTCCCTAAGATCTAGAACAACAAAAAGTGGTACTCACTCCTTGGTCACACTTTACACTTGTAACACTTACTTTCTACAACAAGAAGATGCACTTCTTCCTTGTATTTTGCTTTGTGCTCACATTAGCAACACTTACTTTCTACAACAAGAAGAGGCACTCCTTCCTCATATTTTGCTTCGTGCTCACACTCACAACGCTTACTTTCTAAAACAAAAAAAAAAGAAAAGGTTTGCTACTAGTTAAAAGGTAAAAGACCAACAATTGAATTTAAATCTTGGTTAAGCATGTGAAACATCATTCCCCACCCCAAAAACAAGTTATGTGAAAGGAACTATTGATCAACATCAACTATAGCTATTTATTAAAAGAAATAACAATATAAATGTATCATAGAAGTTTTTAAGATTGTATATATCAGTTATATGGGATTGAAACAAGACCTCCTATATCATAATCATTACCACACACTAGTATTACAACAACTTGGCAATTTCTTGACAATATTTAAACTTGGTATCCTCCTTGAAAGTTGAGGAATTTAAGTAGTTGAACTCGTGCCAATTTCATACTAGCCTATACCATTTGATATTATTTTTATATTTTTGGATCTTCTCCTTAAAAATTGAAAATTTTAATAGATTAAACTCATACCATTTCATATTATTTTATTTTTTTAATATTAATTAATCTAAATATGTAAATATAAATCTTTAACCAAAAATCCAAACAATCTGATATGTCCAAAAAAAATTCAAACTTTTTATTATTATTTAATATTAATTATTACTAACATTTTAAATAATAATTAAAAAATAAACTTAAAATTGATTTTTTTGACCCAACACTTTTCTCGAGAGCACTAAAATCGATAAAAAAAAAATTATTCATAATTACATGAAAATTTCAGGGTAGATTTTACTCAATAATGGGTACTTAAAAAACTTTATTTCACGGAAAAATACCAACTATAGAAAAAGTTATGAGATATGCAATGCGTTCTGAAATTTGGGCAGAAAATACTAAAAACCATTATTCAGAGGTGAAAAAGAAGTGCTTAACATATGTGAAATGGGGTATGTGATATATGGATAGGAAATTCTTAGTAAAATCTTTCTAAATATGTATCACATTCAACAACCAGAGCAAAACAGAAAGAAATATTAAGCTCTAAAGTAGGCTGTTCAAACTTGATTGTAAAATCTGGATTGCACCATACAAGAAAACGCAACAGGCTAGAAAAAACGGATTTTTCACCTTCAATTCATGTTTTCACACACTCCAAACTTGTACAATGCAATAGTAATGATATTAATCTATATTGTAATTCAAACCTAAAGAATCTATGGTAGTTACAAACAAGGTAACGGTTCAAGATTGTTACAATATCAATATTTCTACACCTACACTTATACAAAACTGTTACAAAGTGGTTACATATTCTTTTGTGCCTTCTAATTCGAAAATGCACACATGTCAACATCATTTTCCAACAAAAACCTTAAACCTTCATTAAAAAAAACCTTAACCAAAAAACTAAACAAGGCCATAACAAGGTGCCTTCACCTCTTAGAAACAACTAAACTCACCACTCCGCCAAGGTGCCTTCACCTCTTAGAAACAACCAAACTCACCACTCCGCCAAGAAAGTAGTCAAGTACCATTTATTAAAATTATTTAAACATTATAAAAAAGGATAAGGATAGACTTTTTGGTAGTTTTTGAGTAATTATAGTTGGTAGGTTCAGTGTTTGTCAATGGATAATCCACATTCATCCAGCGAGCTAGGTAGGGATTATAACAGAAAGGATAAGAATAGGTCATGGACAATCCAAATTCATCCAGTGAGCTAAGGAGAAATTATAGCAAAAAGGATAAGAATAGGTCGTGCAGTAGCTATTGAATACTTACCGTTGATAGCATCTAAGTACCTATCAATAAACAACCTCGATTCACCCCATAAGCTAGAGATAAATTATAAATATTTTCTTAAACAACCCAAAAAAATTATTTAAAGGTTCTGCTAATAGATTGCAACATCCATAATGTCATAGTAGCAGTCCTAGTCCTTGCCCAACTCCTGCGATTCCAAAATAAAAATGGTATCTTGTAATGACTTCTATTGGTCGTTACAAACTCAAGAAACTAAAAATATATATTAAAGAGACAGTGAAAGGACCAAATAATAGAAAGGACAAAATTGTCAATTGTCTTCCTTTGAGGCCACATTTTGTTAAGGAGCATTTTAAGGTTCATTACTATTATTTTTTATTTCTTATTCAACTCGGCATGTGTAGGGTAGTTGGCTCTCTAATCAATTTATGTGATATTGTTCTTATTCAAGATGTTTATTTCTAGTGATATATTTCATTGCACATTAATACCTCCTCCTCTCTCTTAAAGAATATTTATAATTTTTTTTATTGGAACTAACAATTATATTCAATAAAAATAAAAGAGGTTATAATAAAAAGGGAGCTGGAAAGATAACAGCCCAGGGCACGCAAGGCCATCCATAGGATCAAAACCGGAACTAGTCCCTAAAAGGACCAGTACACAATATAACTAAACATAGAAAAATAAACTAGAGTAAAAAGATCCTAAACTGTAGAACTGTAACTCTAGGCACCAAGTAGATTTATTGGTCTGTCATCCTTGCGTCTGTTCAAAGTCAACATTGCAAAGTTGTTGGAATTATTGGGTCAAATGGGTGAAATCATTTTTCAGGTAGATCGTCTCCATCTTCTTTCTCTTGTCGAGGACTACGAGAACGTTGAAAATGCATAGAAAGGGAGGGATATTTAGATTTTTCTTCCTCCATAGGAACTGCAAATTCCATCGATGATGGCTTTGAATCCAACAACATATCCTCGTCGCTACTAAGATACTCCAACACACTATAGTTTTTGGATGAATCAAGAACATAACTATCCAACTAAACATTGGTCATATGAAGTCGCTTCTCTAGAGCAACATATTCTTCTGTAGATCCCCTTCTCAAGCTATGAGAGCGCCTTAGCCAAGGGGAAAAAAATGGAGGACTGGTCGGTTGTGTAGACTGTGAAGCAACCACTATTGCATCCCTTGGGGTATGAATCTGTTGAGACTGAGGAGCCTTATTATTGATAATTTCAACTAGGGGATCAAATTTGTCCTTTTTCATACCCTTTTTCTATCGGCTTTGAGACATTTGTCGACTTAGACCGTGTACCTTTAAAAGAATCCAAACATGTATTTTTACACCCTCCCACATTCATCCAACCATCCTCCTAAAATTTAGGTGTGAGCACACTCAATGTGGTGGGGATATGCTTGTCCCTGTTATACGGTAGTAAGGAATAATCTTTGATCTTGTGTACTGAGTATTAGCATTGAAAACATGTATTGGGTAAATTAATGTAGGGGATCCATTGGGTTAACACAATATCACCAACTTATATGTCAATAGTATTCTTAATATCTTGAGAAATATCAATCTCGAAGCACCAAGTAGACTTATTGCTCCATCATCCTACGTTTGTTCAAAGCCAACATCGCAAAGTTGTTGGAATTGTTGGGCCGAACAGGTGAAACCATTTTTTGGGTAGATTGTATCCATATTATTTCCCCTATCGAGGACTACGAGAACGATGAAACTACACAAAAGGGAGGGATATTTAGATTTTTATTCCTCTGTAGAAACTACCAATTTCATTCATGATGGCTCTACATCCAACGACATATCCTTGTTGTCGCTAAGATACTCCAACACATTGTAGTTGTTGGATGAATCAGGAACATAATTTCCCAACTAAACACTGGTCATATGAAGTTGTTTCTCTAGAGCGACATCTTATTTTTTAGGTCCCCTTATCGGGATGCTAGAGCACCTTACGTTAGCCGAGGGAAATGTATTAGAGGACTGGTCGATTGTGCATACCGTGAAGCAACCACTATTGCATCCCTTGGGGTATAAATATTTTGGGACTAAAGAGCCTTATTGTTGATAGTTTCAATTGGGGGATCAACTTTTTCCTTTTTTATACCCTTTTTCTATCAGATTTAAGACATGTGTGACTTGGACTGTATACCTTTAGAAGCAACCAAACATGCATTTTTATGCCCTCCCACAATCGTCCAACCTTCCTCCTAATGTTGAGGAGTGGGTGCACTTGGTGTGGTGGGGCTATGAATGTATTGAAGGACTAGTCAATTATGCACACTGTGAAGCAACCACTATTGCATCCCTTGGGGTATGAATTTGTTGAGACTGAGGATCCTGATTGTTGATAATTTTAACTAGAGGACCAAATTTTTCCTTTTCCATACCCTTTTTATACCAGCTTTAAGACATGTGCTAACTTGGATTGTGTACCTTTAAAAGTATCCAAACATGCATTATTACACCCTCCCACAATCGTCCAACTATCCTCCTAAGGTTGAGGAGTGGATGCACTTGGTGTGGTAGGGCTCTGCTTGTCCCTGTTATGCGATATTAAGGGATAATATTTGATCTTGTGTGCTGAGGACTAGCACCAAAAACATGTGTTGAGAAAATTAATGTAGAGGACCTATTGGGATAACACAGTGTCACCAACTTGTATATCAATAGTCTCCTTGAGATCTTGAGAAATATCAATCTCGAAGTAAACATGTTTTTGAGGACATGAATGGAAAAATTTGTTTGCCTCCACCAAAATGATGTTATATGACTTAGAAAGGGCCATAGAGGTAGAGGGACTCCTGGGAATTCCACCCACACAAGTAATTTGGTAGATCTTTCCTCAAAAACAAAATGTCACGGATCCAAGGAGAAAAAACAAGCAGAGAGTTTTTCATGTACCAGGGGCCAGGTTCATAAATCACCTTAGCATGGGTTGTTTCAACAAAACAAATCGAAAAAATCCCTTTATAAGGTTTTGAACCATCGTTAGCTTGACTCCATGAGGAGTTCAAGTTGCGTTAACCCAGACCCTAAGAGAAGACTCATTAGGGATGCATCAAATAAAATACCTGACAAACATGAATGATTCTAAACTGTGACATGTAGAATCAAATTCGGGAAATGGAAGGATTACAGAAAGAGAATGAGGGTTACTTTGTAGACCATTCTAAGCATAAACTTGCACAATCGGTTGAGAGGAGCCATTATCGCATACATTTCCTTCTATGATTCCAATGTTGTGCATTGGTGCTTTAGGGTTGGGGACCATAATGATACTCAAAACCCTAGCCCAATATCCATACATGTATATCGAGTGAATTTTCAAATCTTAGTTAAAGTTTTTAATCAAATTTTAGTTTATGAGTTAAAGATACCATTAAGGGGATCCTAGCCATCTAGAGCATCAAATTAGACAACCAACTGATCTATCCTTTTTGGGTTAAAATTTTAGGATAAAATGTGGGTCTTTGAAAGGGGTCCTAGTCCCTTGATGAAACCAGATAGCCATATGATATCTTTTTGAGTTAAAATTTTAGAATAAAATACAAGTTTTTGAAAGGGATCCTAATCTCTTTGTAACGGGGATCCAACCATCCAAAAAATAGAATAGGTACAACTAACCAATATATCTCTTTCACGTGAAATTTTTAAGATAAATTATGAGTTTTTGAAAAATGGGTCATAGTATCCTTGTATAGGGGTTTGGATTTATATCTCCTAATCAAAAACCTAAAGATATACTACTACGATATCCCTCACAAAACAAAATTTTCAAATAAAACATAAGTTTTGGAAGAGTCACGATCCTTATGTAGTTTGAACTTTAATTTTGGTTTATCTTGATTGAATTGATGTTTTATGGTATGCTCATGAAAAAGTGTGCTTTCCCTTCTATAACAATTGAGCTCTATACATGTCTTTGTTATACATTTTTATTTTTCATATACATATAAAAACATTTATCATATATTAAAATTAAACCGAAAAATTCATTCATAAATATATTTTTTTTGTTGGATAATAAGGGGTTGTACTCATGTCCCCCACCCTTGATAAATTACATATCTCTTCTTTAGAGCTTGAGAGTTTACAAATAGATACACTTCTCATATCAATTGAAATTGAGATGTTATAGCTAGAAACCTACATCATTTTACATAAAATGTCTACATTCTTGATTTTCATTTTTTGGATCTTTTCAAATTTTTGTATGAATACAATTACTCCAAAATTTAGCATCTTTCTTGACATTTTCCTATAGCAGCCTTCTCAATGACAAAACTTCTACTATCTATGCCTTACATCTTAGTAAAGTAATATTTCCAAAACATCGCACTATCATAGTCCGCTTTACCAAATATAACTTTCTAGTTTCCTTCCTCTTTGAAATTCATAGCCCTTCATTGCTCTTCCCATCATTCAAACCCTAGTTGGCAAATATTTGCAATTTTGTTTTTCGCGACTTGAAAAATTGTCACTATCCTTGTTTTGAATGGTTGACTTCATAGGGTAGTATCTCCCTCAATATTGCGAAGATTTTTGCATATGACCACTCATTTTAAAGCTATTCAAATTATGCACAAGTTGGTCTAATAATCAACTAAATCAAATAAGTCTTCATAAATATATGGCTCTTAAAATATGAGATGTTTTTAGAAAAAAAACCTAATCCTTCACACTTTGCAATTTTGTTTTTCACGACTTGAAAAATCATCACTGCCCTTGTTCCAAATGGATGACTTCACATGATCATATCTCCCTCAATATTGCTTAGATTTTTGCATATGACAACTCATTTTAAAGCTATTCAAATTATGCATAAGTTGGTCTAAGAATCAGTTGAATCGGATAACTCTTTGCGAATATATGGCTCCTAAAATATGAGATTTTTTCAAGAAAAAACCTTAATCCTTCGCACTTTACAATTTTATTTTTCTCATTGTAAGTAGCCTTCCACACTCCTTCAACCTTCCCAACCTTCCACTCAACATCCCAGTATTTTGTTGCAACTCCTTCAATTGACCTAGCCTTCCACACTCCTTTAGCCTTATTGGCCTTCCATGTTCCTTCAACCATCCCAACCTTCCACCCAACATCCCAACCTTTCATTGTAGCTCCTTCAACCAACCTAGCCTTCCACGCTCCTTCATCCAACCCAACCTTCCACGCTCCTTTAGCCTTGACACTCCAAATATCAACTCATCATTTAGCCTTCCACGCTCCTTCAACCTTCAAATTTGTTGATCGTTAAAGCACTAGACCATTTTCTAGGCCCCTTAAGGGGCAATCCCTAGGAGGCAACAAATAATTTATAGATTCACATTCACAAATAATTATCAATAACAAAAATTTGTACAGACAATATTTTAAGGTAGAGTAAGATCAATATTAATGTTGAAGGAAGGAACCACTTTATAATATCTTTTAAATGAAATTTGGTTACCAAGTCAAGACTATTTTTTTTATAAGGGTAAATTTAAGGGGTTTTATACAAGGACTCAAAACCTGTATTTACATATGGATCTTACAAAAGTGTTGCATAGATGTAAAAAAAGTTGTAGCAATAATTACAAATTGCTTTACAAAGGTACTACAAAGTTGCAGCAAAGACATAGTAGAAGAACAAAAGAAAATATCCCAAAAGAATGCTATCCTATTTATCAAACACTAATCTTGTTCATCATCATGTATGACCCTCCCTTCCTTCCATATTTTTTCCATAACTCTGAAACTTTGTGGCTCAAAATATGTGCATTTCTTTAGCAATGGTTTAAGCCCCCCTTCCTTGATTTATGACCAAACCTCTAAATTATTTTTGAATTCTTCTGGAGAATTCATCTCTATCCTACACAAATCCCCCCATGGTGATTCTCAACTCTCCTCAACTCTTGCTTTCTCTCCACCTACAACCTATTGCAACTTGATTGCATGCATAAGTGAAGTTAAGGTGGGATTTAGTAACCCACCTATCGCCACCCCATCTGAGCAATCTAAACCTGCCACTTGTCAAGACACATGCTTCGAGTAGCTTGGGAGGTGATGGGGTGTTATAGTGATTATGGTTGCACCGTATGAGGTAAATCATAGTTGGGACATAATTTGGAGCTTGTGGTTGACAATCGGGCTTTCAAATCAAAGATGCTACCGAGTCTCCTCGTGATGTCAATTTTTTGTGATTTGGGCCTCATCCTCCATTTAGCAAGTTGGTAGACTCATGTATTCACTTCTATATTTTCCATATATAGAAAACCATCGAAGAGTTGTCATTTCCTCCATTTTATCCATGCCTAGGGAATATTCGGTTGAGAAGTTTTCAGCTACACAAGCTTTGAGTCTAACAAATAACATTATTGCAAGTTTTTTGCAACTTCTGAAGACCCTATGGTTTCTCTCTTTCCAAGTTATCCAACATAAGTGTAGGAAGATAAATATCCATAGGGTGTATAGAACTTTTCTTGTAGAGTTGCATTCTCATTGAAGGATCAAATATTTTAGTGATCTAGGTAGATCCCAACTCACACCAAGATTTGTCCAAAGCATGCCCCAAATTGGTTATGTGTATTCATAGTGAATGAATAAGTCATAAATTGATTCTTCATCATTTAGGCATAGATTGCATCTATTTGGAAATAAAAAACCTCTCCTCTTAAGATTATCAAGAGTGAGGATCTTGTTTTGAGCATCAACCCACATGAAGAAATCTATTTTGGAGATAATCCCCTTTAGCCATATCTTCCTCCAAAGCAGTGGATCATTTTGAGGCGCATCTCCTTTGAGATATTTGTATCCTGAAGCCACACTATATTCCCCTCTTTTGTATCCTCTCCAACTTGGGACATCCTTGTGACCTGAATTGTCTATAGTTTTTGTATTAAGCTCATGCCTAATTACTTCCATCTTTTTCTCCATGTCTCTAGTAGGGGCTTCAATAATTTTCTATTTTTAACGTTCATTTAAGTCTATGATGTAGTCCTTTACCAATTCTCCCTGGCTACTCTTCGCCCATTCAAGAAATTATTGAAGATCTTCAAAATGACTAAGAGACATGCTTCTTAGCCAGGGGTCATCCCAGAAAAAACCTCATAACCATCTTTGAATTACCATGAAAAATTTTCCTAGATCATCTCTCAAATTGTGAGGAGTCCATTCCAAAAGGCAGAACCTTTTGGGCGATTCTCAATCCTAACAAAGGATTTTGTGGTGTTAAGATACTTTGCTTCAGGGTTATGCATAAGGGGTCGGACTTGAAATGTACTTGTAAAAAAATGGTGAATTCGTTGCGAAACCCTAGCGAATCCCAACCAAATTCATGTAGGAGGACATGGTGAATTACCTTATTTTTTCAAAAAAATTATAAAATATTGGCGAATTTGAAAGTTCTAGCTAGACCAGGTGAAAAACGAGATTCAGCCATAGGCTGATGCAAAAAATGGTTCTACCTTGAACCAGGTGTAGAAAAAGGTCCGATCTCAAACCGGGTACAAAACATGGTATTGGTTGTGGAGCTTGATTCTCTCTAATTTGGAGGTCTTGTTTTCAACAACACTTGGACCCACTCCATAAAGGGGGGATGTAGGGGGGCAACACCCACCCTAATACATCATCGAGGGGTCCAAGGGGGGCGGCTCCCTCGAAGCCAAAAATAGATGTATTTTTCCTTTGTAAAATAGGGTCTGATAGTCCGATCAGATGCAAAATAGGGTCCGAATATTGGATTTATACAAAACAGGGTTCGGTAGTCCTTTTGGATGTAAAACAAGGTCTGAATATCATTCAATTACAAAATAGGGTTCGGTAGTTCGTTCGGATGTAGAATAGGCTCCAGATGTTGTTTGGATGCAGAACATGGTCCAGTAGTCCGTTCAAATGTAGAACAGGGTTCAAATATCATTCAGATGCAGAACAGGATCCAATAGTTTATCCGAATGTAGAACAGGGTCCAGATATCATCTAGATCTTGAACAGGGTTTGGTAGTCCGTTCGAATGTAGAACAGGATCCGAATATTATTCGGATGCAAAACAGGGTTTGGTAGTCCATCCAAATGCAGAACAGGGTCTGGATATCATTCAAATGCAAAATAGGGTTCAGATATCATCCGAATGCAAAATAGGGTCCGATAGTCCATCTAGATGTAGAACATGGTCTAGATATTATTCAAATACAGAATAGGGTTTGATCTGGTGCAAAAATAGGGTTCGATCTGGTGGAAAAATGGCTTCAATCTTGTTTGGTGCAGAAATGTGTTTGATCTGGTGCAAAACTGGGTTGAGATATCCGTCTAGTATAAAACAAGGTCTAGAAATGAAAAAGTATTGATGGGGTGTTAGTTATATATAGTGGTATACTTGGCTAATTGGGAAGGATAATTTAGAAATTTTAAAATTTTACGACGAAAAGGGTCCTCTATTTAAGCAGGATTACTGGCAAGTATTGATACTATTATCAACGCACGATGAACCAACACCTAAAATTTTTTTGTTTCAAATTTTTTTGGCTAAATGGTTGACATCCGGGGCCCCCAAATTCATAAATTTGAATTTTTGAAAATGCCAATTTTCGCCCCAATGGTGAAGATTCGCCGCTATTCATAATCCTGCTTTACTTTGTAGTTTTGCACCCATTCACTTTTAGCATTTATACCCAATTTCCATCGTAGATTTTCGAGCAAGGTTTTGTTCAACAACTTATTTTTTGTCAACCCAAGGCCTCCATTCGTCTTTTCATTGCACACCTTATCCTAGGCCACTAGTGATATTCTTATTTTTTCTTTTATGTCAGTCCATACGAACTGGCTGCATATTTGGTCAATCTTCTTAGCAATCATGGAGGGCATTTTAAAGACTAGTGCATTATATATAGGTTGGCTTTGCAATGTTGTTTTGATGAGCATTAGTTTCCTAGCCTAGCTTAAAATGACACCTTTCTAGCTAACCAATTTGGTTTGGATTCTTTCAAGCACCCTTTTCCAATGTTCACTTCTGATACTTCCTACGAACATAGGCATACCTAGACAGATAGATGGCAGTTTGCTAAGTTGGAAGTAAAAAATATTAGTGATTCTTTTTTGTCTTCTTTTCAGCATGTGTAGGAAGTTAGATTTTATCTTACTGTAGTTTACCTTATGATGGAATGCCTTTTCATATAGTTGAAGGATATTGAAAAGGGAGTAAGCTTCTTGGACAGAAGTATTTCCAACAAGAATAATGTCATAAAAAAATTGACGATGAGTAACACTATTGTAGTTGGTGGAGGGGTTAATGCCTTCTATTTGGTTCAATTGTCTAGCCTTAGATATGGATCTTATAAATGCTTCTACCATAAGGATGAATAAGTAGGAAGAGATAGGGTCTCCTTACTTGAATTCATGCTAATATGTGAGAACCCAACTGCTTCCCCACTGACCAAGATAGAGAATCTTGGGGTGGAGATACAAGTCCGGATCAACTTCCTCCATGTCTCATAAAAGCCAAATTTTACCAACAACTTATCCAAAAAAGTACAGCTAACCCTATCGAATGCTTTTTACATGTCAAACTTGAGGAGCATCCCTGCTTTCTTTTTCTTTTTGATGGAGCGAAGCACTTCATGTGTAATGATCACTCCATCCACAATTTTCCTATTATTTACAAACCCATCCTTATCAAGCGAGATTATCTTAGGCAATATGTATTTCATCCTCCCAACAAGAATCTTAGTAATGATCTTATAAACAGTGTTGCACAACCTGATGTGTATGAAGTTTTTGAATTCATTGACACCTTAAATTTTGGGTATCAATGCAAGAAATATAGCATTCCATGATTTGAGGAGAGAGTGTTTTTCTTGGAACTCTTTGAAAATAACTATGACATTATCACCAACTATATCCCTAAAAAAATAGAAGAAGCTAATTGGGAATCCATCCGAACCTAGGGCCTTATGTTTGTTCATGATGAAGACCACTCCCAAAATTTCTTCCTTAGTGAATGGCTTTGTAAGAATTTCATTTACTTCGATAGAGATCAAGGGTGAAATATTAACCATGATTTCATTCATTGCTTCTAAATCATCCACTTGGTTTGAGGATATTAGGTTCTCAAAGAAAGTATTTCCCTTATTCTTTATTTCTTCAGGATCAGTGGTTAGACTTCCATGAATATTTTTAATTTCTAAAATATTATTATGACTTCTTCTTTTCAAGGTGGAAAGCCTAAAAAATTTGGTGTTCCTATATCATTTAGTTAGCCAAGAAATTCTCGATTTTTGCTTCCAATGAGCTTCCTATGCGAAAATAGCGTGGTATTTTGTAATGGCAATATTTTCTCTTTGCCATAATTCTTGGGACCAGCCTTGGGACTGTATTTCCTCCTCTATGTTGTACAAATTTGTTTTAATTTTCTCCTTCTTAACTGCCACATTTTGAAAAATCTGCTTATTCCATTGTCTTATCATTTTCTTAGCATGCTATAACTTTTTTGTGACTTGAAATATTTTTGTCATCTCCCATGACTGTTGTATCTTAGCAATAATTTTAGGATGAGAAAACCACATGTAATCGAACCTAAAAGGAGATCTCTTTCCTTGGTGCTTCTCAAAATTTAATAAAAAAGGGGAGTGATTAGAACCCATTTTTGGAGGGCCTTGAAAGTATGATTTGGATATTGATCTAACTAGTCTATCGAGACAAGCATTCTATCCAACCTGGATTGGATGAAACCTAGCCCCAATATTTTATTTGACCAAGTAAATTTACACCCTTGGAGTTTTAGGTCCATGAGATTTGTATGATAAATGAAGTTCCTTAGTTCCTCCATACCAATAGAATCATCATTTATTCCACTAGATTTTTTAGAGGAATAGAGTGGGGTGTTAAAGTCATCGCCAATCAACCAAGGGAGTGTCTGAAACTCATTTCTCATTCTGATGAGATCAACCCAAAAAATTGCTCTTTCTTGGTGAATATTTGGTGCATAAATATTAGTGGCAACAAAATTGAATTTTGAGGAAATACATGAAAAGTAGATTGATATGCACCTGTTGGTAGAATGTAGTGGCTGCCCTTTAAGGACTATTGGATTCTAGACAATTTACAATCCTCTTGTCAATCCTTCTGCATACATTGATTCCATCTCAACTTGTCTCCATATACTTCTTCTAACAACTTTAGGTTTTTCCTCATTAGTCTTTGTCTCTTGTACAAAAAGAATATTTGGTTTGATTTTCAAACAAATATTCTTGAGAATTCTTTGCTTGGTGGGGGAATTACACCCCTTGATAGTCCAACTAAGAATCTTCATCTACCTGTTTTGGGGTGATGACACCTCCAATTTGATCTAAAGTGCATTGTGTATCGTTTGCAAGGTATTTTATTATTGTTCTTGTTCTGATTGTGGAGTCTAATGGTATTTCAACTAGGTCTTTACCTAAGTCTGCCATTTTCTTCGAGCTCCTAGTTGTTCTAACATGTGTCTTAGACTATTCTTATGAGATGATTGTCAAGTTTTTTTTCTTTCTCTCTTATTTCTATCGTAGGTGGTATTTCTATTGTGGTAGTTAGCTCCATATTTATGTTTTCATGAGTCTTTTCTTCATTAAGTAGTTGGGATTTCCCATTGGTGGCTTCAGCTTGGTCCTGCACTTCCTCTTCTCTAAGCTCACCATCTTCCAGCTCATTTTCTACCATGGTTTGTAAGGTATCAAAAGAGTTTCTATTATTATTGTTGGTGTTTGTGGATTCTTCAACTTTATTCCTCCATATCTACTTCTCATTAGCTTTCCTCAATGGGGGTTTGGTTTTCTTTCCAGGTATTCATTTACTACGTGGTCAAATCTTTTACAGATATTGCATTCGGTTGGTAGTTGTGCATACTTAATTCTTTGTTCCTAGGTGCCACCATCAAAATCGAGTATCATTTTCTTGGGAGGTTCTTTGAGATTTTTGCGTTGATGTAGACTTGCAATAATTTTTTTGCTTTTGGCATTTGTGGCGTAATCAATAATAACAAGTGCTCCAATTGCTCACTAATCCTTTAGTCAACAGGGAGGCTCGTTAGCAATATCCTTTAGTCAGCTAAGAAATTCTTTATTTTTGCTTCTAATGAGCTTCCTCCTATGCAAAAATATTATGGTATTTTGTAATGGTAATATTTTCTCTTTGCCATAATTCTTGGGACCAGCCTTGGGACTATATTTCCTCCTCTATGTTGTACAATTTTGTTTTAATTTGCTCCTTCTTAATTGCCACATTTTGAAAAACCTCCTTGTTCCATTGTCTTATCATTTTCTTAACATGCTATAACTTTTTTGTGACTTGAAATATTTTTGTCCCTTCTATATTTATCTCCCACGATTATTGCATCTTAGCAATGATTTTTAGGATGAGACAACCACATGTAATAGAACCTAAAAGGAGTTCTCTTTCCTTGGTGCTCCTCAAAATTTAATAAAAGAGGGGAGTGATTAAAACCCATTTTTGGAGGGCCTTTAAAGTATGATTTGGCTATTGATATAACCAGTCTATTGAGATAAGCATTCTATCCAACCTGGATTGGATGAAACCTAGCCCCAATATTTTATTTGACCAAGTAAATTTACACCCCTAGAGTTCTAGGTCCATGAGATTTGTATGAGAAATGAAGCTCCTTAGTCCCTCCATACCAATATAATCATCATTTATTCTACTAAAATTTTTACAGGAATAGAGTGGGGTATTAAAGTCACCGCCAATCAAGCAAGGGAGTGTTTGAAACTCATTTCTCATTCTGATCAGATCAACCCAAAAGAATGCTCTTTTTTGGTGAATATTTGGTGCATAAAAATTAGTGAAAACATAATTGAATTATGAGGAAATACATAAAAAGTATATTGATATGCACATGTTGGTAGAATGTAGTGGCTGCCCTTTAAGGACTATTATATTCTAGACAATTCACAATCCTCTTGTTAATCCTTCTGCATACCTTGATTCCATCTCAACTTGTCTCCACATAATTCTTCTAACAACTTTGGTTTTTTCCTCATTAGGTTTTGTCTCTTGTACAAAAAGAATATCTGGTTTAATTTCCAAACAAAGATTCTTAAGAATTATTTGCTTGGTGGGGGAATTACACCCCTTGATATTCCAACTAAGAATATTCATCTACTTGCTCTTGGGGTGATGAAACCCCCACTATGATCTAAAATGCATTGTGTGTTGTTTGCAAGGTCTTTAGTTGTTTTCCTTGTTCTGATTGTGGAGTCTGATGGTCTTCCAATTAGGTCTTTACATAAGTATACCATTTTATTCAAGCTCCTAGTTGTTCTAACAGGTGTCTTAGACTGTTCTTATGATATGATTGTCAAGTTTTTTTTCTTTCTCTCTTGTTTCTACCCTAGGTGGTATTTCTGTTGTGGCAGTTAGCTCCATATTTATGTTTTCATGAGTATTTTCTTCATTAAGTAGTTGGGATTTCCCATTGGTGGCTTCAACTTGGTCCTGCACTTCCTTTTCTCTAAGCTCACCCTCTTCCAGCTCATTTTCTTCCATGGTTTGTAAGGGATCAAAAGAATTTCTATTGTTATTGTTGGTGTTTGTGTATTCCTCTACTTTCTTCCTCCATACCTACTTCTCATTAGCTTTCCTCAATGGGGGTTTGGTTTTCTTTATAGGTATTCATTTTCTACGTGGCCAAATATTTTACAAATATTGCATTCATTTGGTAGTTGTGCATACTCAATTCTTTGTTCCTAGGTGCCACCATAAAAATCGAGCATTATTTTTCTTGGGAGGTTCTTTGAGAGGTTTGCATTGATGTAGACTTGCAACAATCATTTTGCTTTCAATATTTGTGGCATAATCAATAATAACAAGTGCTCCAATTGCTTTAGAAATTATAACTATTATGTCTATATTCCAAAACTCAATGGGGAGGTTCGTTAGCAAGATCCTCTAGTCAGCCAAGAAATTCTCAATTTTTGCTTCCAATGTGCTTCCTCCTATGCAAAAATATTATGGTATTTTGTAATGGTAATATTTTTCTCTTTGCCATAATTCTTGGGACCAGCCTTGGGACTGTATTTCCTCCTCTATGTTGTACAATTTTGTTTTAATTTGCTCCTTATTAATTTCCACATTTTGAAAAACCTCCTTGTTCCATTGTCTTATCATTTTCTTAACATGCTATAATTTTTTTGTGACTTGAATTTTTTTTTCACTTCTATCTTTATCTCCCATGACTGTTGCATCTTAGCAATGATTTTAGGATGAGACAACCACATGTAATCGAACCTAAAAGGAGATATCTTTTCTTGGTGCTCCTCAAAATTTAATAAAAGAGGGGAGTGATTAGAACCAATTTTTGGAGGGCCTTTAAAGTATGATTTGGATATTGATATAACCAGTCTATTGAGACAAGCATTCTATCCAACCTGGATTGGATGAAACCTAGCCCCAATATTTTATTTGACCAAGTAAATTTATAGCCCTTGAGTTCTAGGTCCATGATATTTGTATGAGAAATGAAGCTCCTTAGTCCCTCCATACCAATAGAATCATCATTTATTCCACTAGAATTTTTATAGGAATAGAGTGGGGTATTAAAGTCATCGCCAATTAAGCAAGAGAGTGTTTGAAACTCATTTCTCATTCTGATGAGATCAACCCAAAAACTTGCTCCTTCTTGGTGAATATTTGGTGCATAAATATTAGTGACAACATAATTGAATTTTGAGGAAATACATAAAAAGTATATTGATATGGACATGTTGGTAGAGTGTAGTGGCTGCCCTTTAAGGATTATTGGATTCTAGACAATTCACAATCCTCTTGTCAATCCTTCTGCATACCTTAATTTCATTTCAGCTTGTCTCCATATACTTCTTATAACAACTTTGGTTTTTTCCTCATTAGTTTTTGTCTCTTGTACAAAAAGAATATCTAGTTTGATTTCCAAAAAAATATTCTTTAGAATTATTTTCTTGGTAGGGGAATTATATCCCTTGAAATTCCAACTAAGAATATTCATCTACCTGCTCTTGGGGTGATGACACCCTCACTCTAATCTAAAGTGTGTTGTGTGTCATTTGCAAGGTCTTTAGTTGTTTTCCTTGTTTTGATTGTGGAGTCTGATGGTCTTCTAAGTCTACCATTTTCTTTGAGCTCCTAGTTGTTTTAACATGTGTCTTAGACTGTTATTTAGAGATGATTGTCATTTTTTTTCCTTCTCTCTTGTTTCTACCCTAGGTGGTATTTCTATTGTTGCAGTTAGCTCCATATTTATGTTTTCATGAGTCTTTTATTCATTAAGTAGTTGGTATTTACCATTGGTGGCTTCATCTTGGTCTTGCACTTCCTCTTCTCTAAGCTCACCCTCTTCTAGCTCATTTTCTTCCATGGTTTGTAAGGGATCAAAAGAGTTTCTATTGTTAGTGTTGGTGTTTGTGGATTCTTCAACTTTCTTTCTCCATACCTACTTCTCATTAGCTTTCCTCAATGGGGGTTTGGTTTTATTTCCAGGTATTCATTTGCTACGTGGCCAACTCTTTTATAGATATTGCATTTGGTTGGTAGTTGTGCATACTCAATTCTTTGTTCCTAGGTGCCACCATAAAAATCGAGCATTATTTTTCTTGGGAGGTTCTTTGAGAGGTTTGCGTTGATGCAGCATTGCAATAATCATTTTTATGTTGGACTTTATGGTATAATCAATAATAACAAGTGCTCCAATTTCTTTAGAGATTCTAGTTATTATGTCTATATTTTAGAACTTGACAGGAAGGTTTGTTAGCAAGATCCTTTATCCAGCCAAGAAATTCTTGATTTTTGCTTCCAATGAGATTCCTCCTATGCAAAAATATTGTGGTATTTTGTAATGGCAATATTTTCTCTTTGTCATAATTCTTGGGACCAATCTTGGGACTGTATTTCCTCCTCTATGTTTTACAATTTTGTTTTAATTTTCTCCTTCTTAATTGCCACATTTTGAAAAACCTCCTTGTCTTTGTCTCTAATAGAAATCCCTTGGTTTTAAATGACCCTCCTCCTAGGTTATATGGCCAAACTCCTAGGCTAGATGACCCACTTCCTAGACCTTAGTCCAAATATCCCACCCCTTAGGTCAAACAACCCTAGTCCTAATGGTTACTTCTATTAACACAAAGCTCAAATGTCCCAATTGATAGCTTCTTCCTCAATATGGTGCCACTTAATTTCATGATGGCCCATATTCATCCCATACTTCATATGATTCATCTTGATCATTAGATGACCTTACCCAATCTTCATATAGCCTAACCTCATCAATCTTCATAAATGGGACTCTAGATGACCTAAGATAAGTATTGGATGACCTTTCTTAATTTCCAAATAGCCTAGGAAAAGTTATTGGATGGCCCAAACAAGTTTCTTGGTGGTATTGCTTTGTCAGATAACTTCTACTTTCCAGATAACCCACTACAAATTTGAGAAAACCTATCCTAGCCTCTAGATAAACCATCATACTCTTAATATGACTTGGTTTAGTTGTCTCACTTGTACAACATGCCTATTTAGCTAGAAATCCCACTTCTTTACTTAGAAAATATGCGTTCTGATATTAGATGGCACATTACTTCTCCCATGTGTCTCTTCACCATTTATTCTTGTTTAAAAGATATAATTGGTATTATATATAGTTTTTCTTTTCACCATACATCCTACTCTAATTGTTATACGACATTTTGATATGGATGGAGTAGAGCCTAGATGGCCTCATCCTCAAGTTTGATATCCCAAGTTCCATTTGGGAGCCTCTTAATCCTAAATATTTAGGGGGTGGCCTTATGCCTACTCTCTTATCTAGATAGCTTATGGGTCATCTAGGATTGAGTCCTCTCCACCATATGACTAAGAAGAAGCCCTAACAATCTCCCATTGGTTGGGTTATCCCTAACAACCTAGATACCAACATGAATGACCTAGGGCCAAACAATGTAAGTCATGATAGTTAGGCCTTAGGTCCAAATGATCCAAGTCTATATGACTAGATGGCTCTTATTAAATAACTAAAAATCATACATCCTCCTTCTTTTCCATTTGCATCATTTAATTCTTCATATACATCACTCACTTCATCATTGCATCAACTTGTTGGTCCAATATCTTCCTATGGTTGGTTATTGCACCCAAGACATGGTCAACATTGAATGAATAGTCAGACTGCAAGGTTTAACTCATCTAATATCCAAAGGAGGTTGGTTCCTTTGGGAAGTTCTAACTAGCTTGAAAGCTATCGGGGGAAGAAAAGAGTGCTGGAAAGGAATGTAAAGGTAGCCAAATCTAGAACTTGATATGGTATAGATTAAGAAACAACAAGAAATGAACAAAACCATGAAAGAGAATATCTACCATGACCTCTTAACAGACCAACCAGTTACTTATCATACACAGAACATGATTAATTGATATTTAGCTTCATAGATTAGCAGTTATAAGACTAAGAAATAAACATGAACAAGAATCCAAAAATAAGAATTAATATCACTTACATTTACTTAGCTAAATTAGAAATATCTATCCCTTCATACATACTTGTTCTACAAGATATTTGAACCAAAGGTTAAAAATATATCATTTTCTCCTTCCAAAAGTTAAGTCCATACAACTTGTAAATGCCTAAGAGTCGACCCTTTAACAAGAGGTTGATACTCTTATTTATAATACTTTTGGTTCAAATATCTAAAATATCTTAAATTAAAGTTGTTATAACAAACTATAAAATGGATAAATCTATAAGACATGCATCGTATAGTAGTGTTTATCTTAAACAAAATAGGATGTGTGTTAGACATTGAGCCACTAATTTGAGCGATTCATGCATGCCACAAAGTGATGGGCGAAGCTTGAAATCGTGGCCACTCCTCATTCTTGAACTTGCTTGGTACCCCTTGATCTACAATAGCTATAATAGGTAGTATCAAAGTTAAAAGTTTTATTTTCTTTAGAGCATGATTGTCATGAATTCTTGTCATGTCATGATTTTGTGACACTTTCTTGCCCTTGATATCCTTTGCCTTCATTCCTTAGAAGATTCTTATCATGTCGTAATTATGTGACATTGTATTACACTTGGTCTCCTTTACCTTCATTCGCTGGTGAATTCTTGTCATGTCATGATTCTGCAAAACCGTCTTACACTCGATCTCCTTTACCTTTGTTCACTGGTAGATTCTTATCATGTCGTGATTCTTCTACACTGTCTTGCGCTTGGTCTATTTTTCCTTAATCTACTGGTGGATTCTTCTCATGTCATGATTATATGATACTTTCTTGCACTTGGTCTCCTTTGCCTTCGTTCCTTGGTATATTCTTATCATGTCGCTATTCCACAACACTTTCTTGTGCTTGGTCCCTTGGTGGATTTTTTTCATATCGTGATTCTACGATACTTTATTGTGCTTGGTCTCCTTTGCCTTCATCCATTGGTGAATTCTTGTCATGTCACAATTTTGTAATACTTTCTTGAGTTCCTTTGTATTCATTTTTTTGTGAAAATTTACAAGGGAAACTAAGTGGGTGGGGGAACAGAAAAACCACCCACATTTGGGTGACTCACAGGGGGATCTTTGCTTGTAAAATCTGTTGAACCCATATGGTATTTTCCAGACTAGCACTTTATAAAGCCATTGATAGATCGATGTAACAAAATATGACAAAAAGGTAAGTTGAGTGAAGAGGGAGCTACTGCTGGAAGCTCAAAATAATATATAAAAATCCACAAAAAGGGGTTGTGGGAGAGGGATAATAAGCTCATTATGATACTATCACTCAAAATGGTAGAGGATGGTGTTGGATATTCCACTTACCAAGAATGGGGCTTCAACAGGAACAAACGAGGATATCAAAAAATAAAAGAGACAGATAATTTGTACAAATGAGCGATAAAAAATGGTATTATAACATTGAAGAAAGGGAAAGGAAGAACAAAAAATAAAGGAATTGAAGTTACACAAAATAGAAAAACCTCCAATAGTCACATATCTTTGTAAATATATTCCATTGGTGTGCAAATTTCTTCCAAGGGAAGATATATTGCCATGAAGTAGAACATGGTGACAATCACCTATATTTCCTACATCTCTTAACTCACCTGACATGAATACCTAGAAACTTTCTCCTTTGCTTATATTTTCTCCTATAATCTCCTACCTGCATGATCTGACTCATTTCAACCTTGAAATATTCATTCTTCTTTCTCTTTACACCATTTCTTATTTCTATAAGATTGAGCTAGGGTGAGCATCAAGTTGATGAGTGATTACAGAGACATGCCTCATAGATTTTGAGCAATCGCTTGTACATTTAAAATGTGTTCACAAGTTAACTAACCTCTTTGCTTATGTTGTTTTACTTTCTTCAGTATTTCTTGGCACGCTTCTTCCATTCCAGTATGACATCATATCATATGATGCATGACTTTGTCTTTCAATCACACATGCTTCAGCGGATATATCTTTATTGTGTTGTGATATTCAAGTGTCAGTTAAAAAATTTCTTACCTTCATTTATTGGATTACAAAGTCATAGGAAAAATTTACAAAAAATGGAGTGTGGAAAAGAAACATGAATTAGCAGTAACACGCTTCATACATTGGTGGCTGTGTTGGGTAACTTGCTTGATCCTTCTAGAGATTCTAATTCCCAATTTTTTTATCTACTTAATTGACCTCCTACTCATTTGAGGGAAATGTATAGACATTGTAGGGCAAATGCTTTAATATGGGATAGCCACACTTATTTATAATAACTGTAGTCAGTCATATTATATATGTCGAATATGTACATAAAATGTGACGTGTATGATAACATCTAGCTTTTGAGGATTTTTCTTAATCTACCCCATGAATCTACAATTTCTAGACCACATGGTGCAAAACTTTAGCCGTTCTTGATGCTCTATTACTATAGTCAAATTGTTACCCGTGGAATCCTCTTCTACTTTTGGGATAATTGTATCTTGATTGAGAAAATAAAATCAAGAATTTAGTCTTGTTCTATCAATTATGGGAAAACTTCCACCTGCCTGAGGTCCTATACTACCTTTGGTCTATGCATCTATCCTCTGAACCATTCTTGTGTCAAGAAACGTTGCTCCCTAAGACAAATTATTGTGACTCCTTGTATTTATTTGTCTTGAGCTGAGTAATGTGTGCTTTGGATGAATTTCTAAGGTCAATATCCTTTCATTTATATTTAGGTTTTTTGATGGGCCGCATATTCGACCTGTAGTAACCTTCAAAGCAAAAATGTTGCAACCCTTGGTTGGGAATTGTGATAATATCCATGGTTAGAAAGATGACTACTTGATCCTATATCTAAGCTATTTTTCCTTCCACTTTTTTGGGTAAGATTTGGGATAAACATATTCTAAATAATGGGGGGATGTTGACAACTTCCACATCTTGAATTATGGTGAGGTTTGGGTGTCCACATATCAGCATCGGTATTCTATGTAAAGTCCCTATCCGTTTCAACATTTTCTCTTGGAATTGTAATACGTTAGGCCCATTCATATCTAGGTTTTGGCCGAAGATATTGCAAAATTCTATTGGTATAATTTTGACTTGATCCCTTGGCGTCATCACACAATTATGCAATATCCTTTTTTCCAAAAATAGAGATAGGTAAAAAGGGGAGGGATGATTATTTAGAATGATAGAGGGAGAAGTTTATGTAGGAGAATTACCAATGGTGATGTCAATCAAATCTACCTGATAAGATGCTAAAATTTCTTCCTTTAATCCCTCGAGCATTGTAGTTGAAAACTCGATAAGATTGTGTAATTATTTCACCGTCTTCGTTCTTTGCTCAATTTTAGCGGCCAGGAAATACAATTTCTTGTATATCTCAAATTTATTTTGACTTTATGTTTGATCTTCTATGGAGGGACTTAAAATATATAACTGACTGGCAGTACAATAGTACTGAGGTTGTATAGGCTGGTTACCAACCACTCCATGGTCTCCACATTGTAGTGCCAAGGGCTTTATATATCTTTGTATAGTATTATATGTTATTATATCCCCCATCAGAAGAATGAGATTATTTTGCTATGAGCAATATTGACCTTCTTCAAAATGATTTCCATTATAATATAGGGTTTTCATCGGGACTTGATTATTTCACCTCCTTTCATCATAATTTTGCTACCCTTCTATTTTGAAATGCATCTAGGATTTCGTGTTTCAAAAAAATATGGTTGTTGTACTGAAGGTTCATAGTCACTAATATCTCGTATCCTATCTGGCGATATTTATCTATCCACAAATTTCATTTCCTTTGTGAGTTTTTGAATTTTTGTTCTTAACTCTTGCTCCTCTAGGGACTTATATTTTTGATATTCGATGGGGAGGCCGCTTGTTGTATCTTGATATAAGTGTGAACCACTGTCTCCTAGGGAGGACACAAAAGATAAATTTTGGAACAACGGGGAGGGATCTCAGGGTGGTATTTTCCCTGTTTGGATCAATATATTTTCAACTATGGTAGCTTCTTTAAAAATTTATGAGAAACACTTTTACTCTGGATTATCGGATAATGACACTTATATCAGGGTGGAAGGTACGAATATAGAAGATATATGTCTGTGCGATAGATGTGCATAATTCAAGAGGGATCCTTATCCACATTCTTTGGAATATGATGTTGAAGTCAAAAATGGTTTCATGGACTACCCTTTTAATGAATGAGAGTTGACTGAGCAGTTGAAAGGGGTCTCCAAAATTATCAAAAGCATCAATGAGAGCTTCTACGAGATCCATCCATGTATAGATACTCTGATCCTCCAAAGTCCTATACCACATTAACACTTTCCCCTTGAGAGAGAGGACCAGTAATTTTAGCATTACATCTTCAAATGTGATATTATGCATGATAGCTAATGAAGCTACATCTTGACAATGTTCAAATGCGATCTCCTTTATACCATCAAAGTTTAGAAAGGTTTTTAACATAGCCTTTGGGATATTGTGCATATTCTAAACATTAAGAGGGCCTTCATCATACCATTGGAGGTAGTTCCATTGAGCCATTGATCCCTGATGTTAACTATATTTCAAAATCCTAGGGCTACTTTTGAAAAGGGAAGTGACTTCATGATGATAATTTTTTATCTCCAACCCTCCATCAGATCTGAGGCCTTTTTTAAGAGGATGGGAGCTACCAAGGATTTTAAAAAGATAAAAATAAGGGGCAACCAATCATAATATTGAATCTAGATTTCTAAGTAGAGTCACTAAGTGATTTAATATATCTTATTATGCTAGAACAGGGTATCACCAGATCCTATAATATCCTAAAAGCGGGACATGGAGGTCCCATCAGGCATGCCAAAAATTATTGGTCCAAAATATACCTATGGTTGATTGCACCCAAGACATGGCCAACATTGAATGAATGGTCAGACTACAAGGTTTAACTTATCTAATATCCAGAGGAGGCTGGTTCCTTTGGGAAGTTATAACTAACTTGAAAGCTATTGGGGGAAGAAAAGAGTGCTGGAAAGGAATGTAAATGTAGCCAAAGCTAGAACTTTATATGGTATAGATTAAGCAACAACAAGAAATAAAAAAACATGAAAGATAACATCTACCATGATCTCTTAACAAACCAACCAGTTACTTATCATACAGAGGATACAATTAATCGATGTTTAGCTTCACAGATTAGCAATTCTAGGACTATGAAATAAACGTGAACAAGAATTCAAAAATAAGAATTAATATCATGTATAGTTACTTAGCTAAATCAGAAACATCCATCCATTCAAACATGCTTTTTCTGCAAGATATTTTAACCAAAGGTTAAACAAAGATCTTTATAGTATTTGCTCCTTCCAAAATTTAAGTCCATACAACTTGTAAATGCCTAAGAGATGACCCTTTAACAAGAGGTTGATACTCTTATTTATAATCCTTTTGGTTCAAAAATCTAAAATATCTTACATTAAAGTTGTTATAACAAACTTCCAGGTGGCTAAACCAATGAGACATACATCGTGTAGTAGTGTTTATCTTAAACAAAATAGGATGTGTGTTAGACATTGAGCTACTGATTCAAGCAATTCATGTGTGCCCCAAAGTAATGGATGAATATTTAAATTGTAATTGCTCCTCATTATTGAACTTGCTTGGTACCCCTTGATCTACAACAACTATAATAGGCAGTATCAAAGCCAAATATTTGATTTGCTTTGGAGCGTGATGGTCACGAATTCTTATCATATCATGATTCTGCAACACTTTCTTGCACTTGGTTTCTTTGCCTTCGTTCCCTAGTGGATTCTTGTCATGTCATGATTTTGCATCACTATCTTGTGCTTGGTCTCCTTTACCTTCATCCGCTGGTAAATTCTTGTCATGTCACAATTTTGTGACACTATATTGTGCTTGGTCTCCTTTGCCTTCGTCCACTGATATATTATTATCATGTCATGATTCCACTACACTATCTTGCGCTTGGTCTCCTTTGCTTGTCCCTATATTGCTCTTTAGACCCTCCACACTATTGGAATATATTACATTATCTGGTACATGCTAATGTATCACCTTAGGTACATCTTTAGATTAGGAGAGTATCTTAGATTAGAAGTGTGTCTTATATTAGGATTTGATTATTTACTTTATGCAATGTAGTAAATGCACAAGTATTGTTAGAATGTGCAAAGTACTTGATGATGTAAATATGCATGTTGTCCATGTGTACATAAGTCCATAGAATAATAATATGAATATTCATGGGTAGGTAGAAGGACAAGAGTCACATCTCATTATATATAAGACTTTGATAGATAAGATAGAAGAGAATGTAGATCGCATAAGGTAGAGGAGTAGTAGATGATATGCTAGATACATGTAGAGAATGTAATAAATATAGAGAGTATGAGACCTCTATTTTATATCATTGTACTATTTTTGTGAGCCTTCATTAATGGTAGTTTTATGAGTAGTTACAAAATTTTCTTATGAGTTTTGCATGCTTAGTATATTGCTATTATCATATATTTAATATTGCATGATCATTTTATATCTTATGGTTGATCTATCATTAAGTATCTAGCATTAAAAGCTAATAGTGGTATCAGAGCATAAGGGATATTGATAGGAGATAGAGAGAGCCACAAGAGATATTGAGAGGAGATAGGGAGATTTCATTTTCAAAAAATTTAAATTTATTTTTTTGGCTAGAGTCTTTCCACAAGGTTGCAGGAAAACTCGTGAAGACTAGGACTCAACATAGATCTCATTCCACTAGATTGAAGGATAACTAGTGAAGTTTATTTATTTATAGAGATCTAGATATTTGTATGTATTTGCTTGCTACTGTCTAAGTTTTTGTTGCAGAAAATTAGTTCTTAGAAGTTGAGAAGCTTCCTACAATTGATGGAGAAGAATTTTATCTTCGATTACCTAAAATTCTATGTGCTTTCCTTATGCAGGGATTAGTTCTTTGTTGCAAACAAAGTAGACATTGAATATAAAGGAAATTGAAGAAAAAGGCCCCATTGGAGATTGGAGATTAAGGAGACCTAAGAAAGAGGTTTCCCATAGAAGATTGAAGACTCCAGATTGAAGAAAGAAGAAAGCAACTCTATTACAGATTGAGAAGGAGGAGACCCAAGAAAGAGGTCCCATTGAATAACTTCTAGATTTAGAATATAGAAGATTGAATATTGAAGATAGATAAGTACTGAGAAAAATTCTATTGAAGATTTGAGAAGCTACAAATTTTGAAGACCCAGGAGAATAGGTCTTAAGAAAACTTAAAAGGAGAAAGAAGGCTAGAGAAGCCCTATTGAGAAATTGAAGAAGTGGCCATTGGAGGAGATTTGAAGAAAGCTCAAGGTAGAAGATTGCAAGAAGGATTAGCTCCTGAAAAGAAGAATTTGGAAAAATTATCACCATCTAACAACAAGCCTAAAAGGAAGAAGGATTTGGCTGTTAGAAATATTGAGAAGCAAGGCTGAAATGTTCTTCAAAGGTGACAAGTATAGAAGGGTGTACAATTTCAAGAGAAGCAAGGTAAAGTATATTTAAAAGCAAGGTATTATAATATTTAAATATTATAAAGAGAAGGACATTACAAATTGATGTGACAAGGCTTGACATTTAAATTAAAGGATTTAATATATGAAAGTTTAATAGTCCAATATTATAATATTTTTAAATATTATAATATAAGAAAATTGCTAGGAACCAAGGGTTCCTAGCACAATAATATAGTAAATGAGAAATAAATAAAATAAATAGAATCACTTTTAGATACAAATCACCTTTTGCATTGGTATGAGAAATCCCTCCAATGCGTCTAAATAATATATGTTTTTATATTTCCAGTATATTTTTGAATGAATAATTTGGACAACTATATATATTGACCTAACCCTAACCATGATGTCACTTCATAATAATTAATAATTATTATGGTTATGCTAATTATTAACCCTAATAATATAATATATAATTAATTATTATATTATTAATTACACTAACCTTAGGATATTAAAGATATTATATTATTATTATTAATTAGGGTTAGGATAGGATCCTAACATGCCACCCCTCTTAAAAACAACTTTGTCCTCAAAGCTATGGAAAGATTGCAGTAAAAGTCGTCTCGAAATAGTTGCTAGTGATTCATCGTTGAATTGAATGCAACTTTCTCGCAAAAGTTTGAATCTTCTTGAATGTCTATTTCTTTTTTTTCTTTACTTTGTTTCTTTAATTGTCATGATGTGCTTATCAAGTAATTTACCTTTGATCAAGCTTCAAGATTTTCAATATATTGCTTGTTCCTAACAGATCAAATAATTCTACAATTCCTCTTGTTTATAATTTTTTTTTCTTCAATTAATTTCATTGTTTTAGAATTCCCTATTACTCCAAAATTAATAATAATTTATTCTCTTTCCTTTCTTCAATTTTCTTCAATTTCAAATACTATTCTTCAAACATAATTTTCTCCAAATAACAATTAATTCATTTGTTGTTGAAATTATTTTACCTCCAAACTTATTATTTCTTCTTTTATTCAAAAAAATATTTCTTCTTAATATTTTTTTTTCTTCAATCTTCAAATAAATATTCTTCTCAATATTTCCTTTCAATTTAATATTCTTCTTTTAAATAATCAATATTTCTTTTTAATTTTAATTCAATAATATTTAATATATAATCTCTTTCTTTAATATTTTATCATACACCTTTTCATTCAAATAACTAATTAGAGGTATAAAGTGGGGCACTAGTCTTTAATTTTTAAATTAAGGCACTATGTTTATCTATGCATTCTTCAATTTTTTAAATGTTTCAACTTCTAAGTATAAATCTTGCTTGAGCATTGCTTGAGGATTATTTGCACTTGACCTATTATGTTTGCATGAACCAATCACTTTATACTTATTTCCTTTTGCATCCAACAAATCATTCTCCAAACTAGGAGACTCTATATATTTCGAAGAAAAGGGTAGTTCTAATTTGTATATAATTCAATTTATAGCTAGCATACTTACATGGGATTCAGTTGGATTAACCTTGAAGCAAGCAATTCAACAATTATCTTCATTGGATCCAAATATTCATGTCTCACTGGAATTTTCTTTTTGGACAACAGAGCATGCCAGTGCACTGCTCAATGGTGAAAAGCTATCTTTACCATATTCAGATACTAGGCATGGGCTTGCTATAACTAATTTATAACTATATACAAATTTGTTAAGTTATCTTCTTATTTGTGCTACGATATTGATCTTTCCCACTAAGAAAAATGGAGTGACATTTTATGAATGGCAGGAAACTTTTTGACTATTCAGAGAAAGTTGGAATCAGGAGACAAAGTATCTTAATCATTTCCAGTTAGCCTCAGGATAGAGCAGATTAAAGGTTTGTGCTTTCTACACTGTCTAAATTTGCTGGCTGGTATGTCTGATGGAGAGTGGGACATACAGCTAGAAAAACATCTTCAATTTCTGATTGGATCACAACAATTCCTACATCTTATGGCTCTCAGCTATTCACCTTTATTCAAGAAGAAAAATATCTAGTGTATCTGAATCTAAAAATAACAATACCCTTGTATTTAAAAAAATAATCAAATACTGATGGACCCTTTTCCAATGTGGGGGAAAAATGAAGCAACACATGCCACTTTTAGAATAGTAGATTCTGCTTCTCCAGATAGAGAATCAAGGTCAGTGATGGAATTTGTTGAAACAAATATTTATTTTGAGCCCTTTTTTCGTCCTGGAGTGTGGGTTGTGCATCAGGGAATAAAAACAATGTTACTTTGAGAAATTAAGTTGCAGATATATTTTTTTAATAGTTTTAAATATATAAAATTGTAAACCTGCTTGTCACTGTTACTATTTCAGCAGGTATTTTTTTGGAAATAGTTTCTTTGGTCTCTTGGATATAGCTGATCAAATTAAAAGGTACAAAACTCAATTGCAATGCAGCAGAGTAATTCTAGACCTCATGCGGTGATATGTATTAATTATGTGCAGTGTAGATGTTGAAGTTTTTGTGAGACGAAATGACAACGGAGATTGAGTTAGAAATTTCGTAATCATACGAAACAAGCATGGTATTAGGGATGAAAAAGCAAAGCTTATTTTTCTCTTCGCAACTTCAAGCAATGTATTTGTTGGAATAGGATCTCTTCTTCACAGGTAAGAATGGTTCCTTCTGTGGATTTATTAGAACATAAAATGGTATTTATATGGATAAATATATTTCCCATCAAAGCGATCGTGAGAGCAATTGAAAAGCCATTGGGGAACGATTTTGGATGGTTCAAGTATTATAAGGTAATTATGTGACAAAGCTTCTCATGAATGTTACATTACAAATGGTATTTAATTAAAAACTTTCACTGAATTTATCGTTAATACTTTTTGCAATCTGGGAGCATTTTCCCATGTTGACTAATGTAGTCGTATACATTATATCTCGTGATAACTTTTAATCAAGCAATTGATAGTACATATTTGTCCATGGCTATACAACCTTGAATGAACTTCTTTAGGATATTTGTCAACTTCGTGGATGGCCTTTCACATACGTAACAACGACTCTTATTATTTATTTATTTATTTAATCATCTCCAAAGTTTGTCATTCAAATTAGTCTTTATCTGAATATGGAGACGGGAATCAATGCAATACACTCATTCTTTTAAACATTATGTTCTACGTCGTTACCAATCGGGTTAATGTACATTGGGTAAAGTATTGTGATGTTTTGAAATTTAGTGTGCCCCAATTTAGATGGAGGTGATCATATAAATTGCTGGATTTGTGCTCAATACTAATCCAATTATGGTGCTTTCTCACCTGCTATGATACGCTTCACGTGAATATTAATTGATGCAGGGCAAATTCATGATCGGGGTGCAGAAGACTCATCGAAATCAGGTTTCATGTTTGAATCTTATAGCCTCCGCATTCTTTCAATTTTTTTTTGTAATTATCCAAATTCTTCATTCAGCGATTACCTAAGCATCTATAGTAGACAGAAGTATGGATACACAGCTCCACGGTTTAAGGCTATAAGAGATATGTATGCAGCAGTTCCCACTACCATTCCGTAGAGATTTAATTTTTTTTGCCATTAAAATTCACCCTAGGCAAAATAATTTATTATCTATCAATGGTAGCAGACGGTGTTTAACGCTCTGACATTTGTGGTGCTTAGACAAGCTTTGGAAACCAAACTTGTGAAATGAATGTGGCATGCAGATGTTGAGAGAGCATAAGTAGCCATGATGCCATCCCAGGATTTTTGGTTTCGCAAAACGAGGTCAAAATTGCATTTGGAGCTCCTTCGCTTAAATGGGAAGGAAACGTTACCACATATGATCGTACTTATGCGAGATAGACAAAAAACGAAAGGAAGCTCCTGTGATTTTTTTTTTATTGTGGGAGGAGGCCATGGTGGAGGGCGAGTGTGTAACATAGATTTTGAAAATGCATTCCTATTTGATATTTTCTCCTTCAATAGAACCATTTCAAAAGGTGATGCATAAATTGGAGAAACCCTGCATTTTGTTTCCTTGAAACTATTTGTCTTTTCCTCAAAGTACAGTATGTACTTTTTGAAAATTTATGACTTCCGTTTGCACAAAATTTTTTCTAGGGTTTTCATTTTCATTTGCAACTTCTTGTGCTTCCACTTCCATTAGATCCTCACTAAACTTATTAATAATATTTTCTATAATGTTTTCGAAATGTTTCCCCACTTCCCAAAATTCTACCTTCAATTTCTGAACTTCTTCCTCAAAGTTTTGGTCCTACAAAGTTTTGGTCCTACATGGTGTAGGAACCAAGGGTTCCTAGCACAATAATTTAATAAATGAGAAATAAATAAAATAAATAGAATCACTTTTAGTTACGAATCACTTTTTGCATTGGTATGGGAAATCCTTCTAATGGGTCTAAATAATATATATTTTTATATGTCCAGGATATTTTTGAATGAATGATTTGGACAACTATATATATTGACCTAACCCTAACCATCACGTCACTTCATAATAATTAATAGAATTAATTATTATGGCTATGCTAATTCTTAACCCTAATAATATAATATAATAATTAATTATTATATTATCAATTACACTAACCTTAGGATATTAAAGATATTATATTATTATTAATAATTAGGGTTAGGATAGGATCCTAACAAAAATGGACCGACATCCTTGAAAGTAAATATTAACACAAATTAATGGGTCGACCTCCTTGGAAAAATCAATGAAATGGGAGCATATATATATATGAGGCAAAAATTTATTTTCAAATAGTGTTGATGAGATTAATTTGAAATTCATACACAAAGAGAGGTGCAACCTACAACGAATAGAAGAGGAGAAGCAGAGGAGGACATGCGACAACGAAGAGCAATCCAAAGGTAGAATTAAAGATTGATTGATATCCTTTTCGTCTCAATCACTGAGGTAGCCCAAGAGGTTGTTTGGCCCGTGCTACGGTGCTGGAGTAAAGAAGGTTCAGAGATCGAATCCTTGTAGTGCCAATTTTGTTGTGCAAAGGAAATACAAGGTATGAAGGTTTAAATATTAGTTGATGCCCTTTTGTTCTCAGATGGTGGAGTAGCCCAACTGGTTGGCTAGGTCATGCTAGGGCACTATGGTGCAAGAGATCCGAAGTTTAAATCCCTTTGGGGGAGGTTTTTGTTGTGCGATTGTTGATTGGAGGTGCAACAAAGGTTTAAATATTTGTTGAGCACCTTTTGGTTTCATGTGCTATGGTAGCACAACTGGTCATGAGCGCTTGTGAGAGCATTGCGCTTCTAGAGGACAAGGGATCGAATCTCGTCGTGGTTGTGCAAGGTATTTAAATTTTTATTAAATTTAATAAAGGGAGATATAAGGGTAATGGTGCTAGTGTAGAGTTTTATTTTTGCATATTAAGTAAAAGGGAGATATAAGGATTATGATGTTAATATAAGGTTTCATTTTTTAAAATTTATAAAAGGAGATATAAGGGTCTCAGTTGTTAATAAAGATTTTTATTGTGAGTTTCAAAAAGGGAGACATAAGGAATTATTTTTTAAGCTTTATTGTGTGTGTTTTTGATAAGCTTTATTTTTTAAGCTTTATTGTGTCAAGAAAATAAAAAGAGAATTTCTAACCAGATTTTGAAGGAACAAACAAAAGGAAAATTATTTTTGTCAAGACAGGTTTGGAAAGCTCATGCAAAAGAAGATCATCATTATTGAGGCAAATTTAGAGGTATGGTGATTAAATCCTTCTCAAGGTGGTTTTGTTTGAGGAAAAAAAATTGTTGTCATATGGTTGGAGGTATAAGGAATTATTGAATATGCATTGGTTTTTGCTTGAAATTGGGAGTAAATGTGCAAGGGTCATAGATCAAATTTGGAAGCAAAATGTACATTGTTCATGATTGATTTTGAGAGTAGATAATAGGGCAGATTTGTGCATTGTGATTGGTTTTGAAGTGAATGTGGAAATAAGAAAAATAGTATAGTCTCACACAAATAGAAGGGTTATTATAAAGCAAGTCAAAGTGTCACATAGTGCAAGGATAGTATTGAAAAGAAGGACGTTTTTAGCTATCCACTAAAGGGAAGGAAAGGTACAAATCAATTATTACCAAGTCAGTTATCAAGTGCTAGACTAGAGCTACCTTTTAATGTAATAAATGTGAGACATGTGAAAGCGATAAACTTAATGAATGTGAAGAACATATTGGGCATTTGTTAGTGCATATTATTCTCTATATGTTCATGAAGATAAAAGAATTTTGGGTAGAATATGTCTAAATTGCTTTAGTTGAGGAAAGCACATTGAATAATAGGTGAAGAACTTGATGACATCATTATGCAAGATTTGGAAATAGATGAGCATGATTTTATATGCAAGATTTGGGAATAGTTGAGCAGTGTTTTGTATGCAATATTTGGAAATAGATGAGCATTGTATTGTATGCAAGATTTGGGAATAGATGAGCATTGTTTGAATTATATTTGAGAAGGATTTTTGAGCAGGTTTGAGTAGTTTTTAGAGTAGATTTGAGCAGGTTTGTGAGCAGGTTATGGAGCAAATTTGAGCAGTTATTGTGAGAATATTTGAGTAGGATTTGAGAGTAGATTTGAGAAGGATTTATGAGCAATTTTGAGAGAATACTTAAGTAGATTTTGGGCTAGACTTATGAGCAGAGGGGTTTGACGTCTCCTATGGATTTGTGCCCATGAACTTGAGAGAGGATTGGTGTCTCCTATGGATTGGTGTCCATGAACCAACAGAGGGTATTGGTGTCTCTTGTGGATTGGTGTCCATGAACCAAAAGAGGGGATTGGTGTCTCCTGTGGATTGGTACCCATGAACCAATAGAGGAGATTGGTGTCTCCTAGGGATTGGTGTCCCAAAATTTGAGAGGGGATTGGTGTCTCCTGTGGATTGGTGTCCATAAACTTGAGAGAGGATTGGTGTGTATGAACTTGAGAGGAGATTGGTGTCTCTTATGGATTGGTGTACATGAACTTGAGAGATTGGTGTCCATGAACTTGAGAGGGGATTGGTATCTCCTATGGATTGGTGTCCACGAAATTGAGAGGGGATTGGTGTCTCCTGTGGATTGGTGTCCATGAAATTGAGAGGGGATTGGTGTCTCCTATGGATTGGTGTCCATGAACATTGTAATAGGGGATTGGTGTCTCTTATGGTTTGGTGCCCACGAAATTTGTTGAGAAATTTATAAGCAATATTTCTCTGTGGATGTAGCCCATATTGGGTGAACCACGTTAAATGTATGTCTCTCATATGTGTGATGATTTGTGCATTGTTTCATTATTGCATTAATATTATTGTTGTTATCATTTGGATTGAAAAGTAAAAAGTTTTATCTTATATTGTTCACCCCCCTCTCAGTATAAGATTGTGTTCTTCAATTGGTATCAGAGTGGGTTCCTTCGTGAAAGCCTAACAACTTGAAGGAAGATCTTACAGGAACACAAATGGCTCATCAAGAAGGGTTTTCATCAAATAGAGCTCCATTGTTTGATGGGACTAACTATGCTTTCTGGAGTGTGAGGATGAAGACTTATTTGATGGCACATGGATATGATATATGACAATCTATTGAGGATGGGTTCACAACACCTACAACTCCTCCCACAGATGCAAATGGTAAGAAACCATATGAAAATAATGCCAGGGCAATGAATGCAATATTAAGTGGGTTATGTGAATCAAAGTTTGTGAAATTCATGCAATGCACTTCAACAAAATAAATATGGGACAAGTTACAGAGAACTTATGAAGGAGATGACAAGGTTAAAATGGCAAAACTTCAAACCCACAGGAGGAAGTTTGAAGACTTGAAGATGAAATATGAGGAAGATATTGCTAGGTATCTACTTCGTGTTGATGAGGTTTTCAACACCATTCGTGGACTTGGAGAAAGTATTGAAGACTCTAATATTGTTCAAAAAATATTGAGGTCACTTCCCATGAGGTTTGATGCAAAGGTTTCAGCAATTGAAGAAATGAAGGATCTCAAAACTTTGAGCATGGATGAGCTACATGGGATTCTCACAGCCTATGAGATGAGGACAAAAAATATCAAACATCCAAATGAGAGGCAACATTCAAAGCTTCAAAGAAGGTAAAAAATAAAGAACCAGAATCAAGTGAAGAATCAAGCAATGGAGAAGAAGCTAACTTGTGTGCAAAGGAATAAGAAGGGTCCAAGAAAACACAAAGGTATGCAGTCTATGAAATGTTTTAATTGTGGTAACCTTGGTCACTATGCATCTAATTGTCCACAAGCTGGAAGTAGTAGCAGTGAAGAAGAAAAGGAATACAAGAAAAAGAAAGAAAGAAAATTTTATCATGAAAAGAAAAATAGACACGGTCAAGGTAAACATGAGAAGAAGATATTTCAAAGACACAAGAATAGTTTTTATGTTGAAGAAGCAAGCAGTGATGAAAGCCTCTCCAATAGTGAAAAGGAAGAAATCTTATTTTTGGCCATAGAAGAGAAAGAATATGATCCTATTGTTGAAGACCAAGAAGAAGAGAAGGATTCAAAAGATGAAGAGGAAGCCACAATTGACATAGAAGAGGAACTTATTGTTGCTCTTGAAGATTTGAAGAGGGTTAGAAAGAAGAACTCAAAATTGAAGGCTCAAGTACAAGAGGATGAGAAAACAAAGGCAAAGCTTCTACAAGATCTCACCCACTTAAAAGAAAAGGTTGAAGAGGCAAGGAGAATTGAAGAAGGTATGGTTGAATAGTTAAAGGTAAAAGAACTAGAGTGTGAAAGACTAGAACATGAAGTTGTCATTCTAAGGAAGGGACTTGAAAAATTTAATGATAAGATATATCATTTTAGGAAAAGCTCAAAAAACTTGGATGATATTATCAAAGCATAGAGATCTCCATTTATGAATACTGGACTTGGTTTTGAAGAAGGTCAAGAGAAACAAAAAGGGGATTCAAGCTCAAAAGAAATAGAAGCATCAAAGAAAGTAATTGAAGAAGAGCCCAAGACCTATGCTGATATGTTGAAAAGTGGAAGCATCAATGAGGAAGAAAACAATGCACCATCAAGGAACAGGGACCATCACAGAAAAAGCAAAGAGAGAACCATGCAGCAATATCCTCCAAGGCAATCAGATAGGTTTCAATATCTCTTTCATGGTTATTGTTTCTCATGTAACCATTTTGGTCATAAAGCTATAAATTGCAGGATCAATGCTATGAATGATTTTGGCTTCACCAAGAGGAATTTCAATTCATTTGCACCTCCTATGGACTACAACATCATATGTTACAAATGTAACAATTTTGGGTATACAACTAGATGGTGTAGAATAGTGTTCCCTAAATTTTTGAAGTCAAGCAAAAAGGAGAATGGTCAAAATGTTCAAAAGGGTATGATCTCCAAAGTTTGGAGAAAGAAAATGAAACAAGAAGAGGAGCATAGTAACTTGGGAGTTTCACTCCCATCCCATAATTAAAGTCTCAAAGAGAGCAGGTGGTGAGGGGGCTATGTTTAGTGTCTTATCTTACAAGCCCCAAGGAGCCCTTTGCCATTGATGTCAAAGGGGAAGAATTTCAGTAAGGGGAGCAACTTGTCAGGGGGAGCAGATTGTGAATCCAGTTGCAATAAAAGAAAGTTTTTTTGTAGGGTTGCCATCAATGACAAAGGGGGAGATTTTTAGAAATATTGAGTTGTCATTGATGTCAAAGGTGCA
Organism: Wollemia nobilis; assembly: GCA_028583015.1. Lineage (NCBI taxonomy): Eukaryota > Viridiplantae > Streptophyta > Pinopsida > Araucariales > Araucariaceae > Wollemia > Wollemia nobilis. The sequence continues at coordinate 2,133,267 of JAQPPZ010017206.1, read as the reverse complement.
TGGTATTCAAGGCAGAAATATTCTTCAAAGGTGATAAGTTTAGAAGGGTGGACAATTTCAAGAGAAGCAAGGCAAAGTATATTTAAAAGCAAGGTATTATAATATTTAAATATCAAATTTAAATATTATAAAGAGAAGGACATTATAAATTGATGTGACAAGGCTTGACATATTTAAATCAAAGGATTTAAATATATGAAAGTTTAATAGTCCAATATTATAATATTTTTAAATATTATAATATAAGAAAATGGACCGACATCCTTGAAAGTAAATATTAACACAAATTAATGGGTCGACCTCCTTGGGAAAATCGATAAAAGGGGAGCATATATATGAGGTAAAAATTTATTTTCAAATGGCGTTGATGAGATTAATTTAAAATTCATGCACAAAGAGAGGTGCAGCCTACAACGAATAGGAGAGGAGAAGCGCAGGAGGACGTGTGATGGCGAAGAGCAATCCGAAGGTAGAATTAAATATTGGTTGATGTCCTTTTGGTCTCAACCATTGGGGTAGCCCAGGAGATCATCTGGCCCATGTTAGGGCATTGGAGTAAAGAAGGTTCAGAGATCGAATCCCTACGGTGCCAGTTTTGTTGTGCAAAGGAAATACAAGGTATGAAGGTTTAAATATTAGTTGATGCCCTTTTGTTCTCAGATGGTGGAGTAGCCCAATCGGTTGGCTAGGCCACACTAGGGCACTATGGTGCAAGAGATCCAAAGTTTGAATCCCTTCGAGGGAGGTTTTTGTTGTGTGATTGTTGATTGGAGGTGCAACGAAGGTTTAAATATTTGTTGAGCACCTTTTGGTTTCATGTGTTGTGGTAGCATAGCTGGTCACGAGCGCTTGTGAGAGCGTTGCACTTCTAGAGGATAGGGGATCGAATCCCATCGTGGTTGTGCAAGGTATTTAAAGTTTTATTAAATTCAATAAAGGGAGATATAAGGGTAATGGTGCTAGTGTAGAGTTTTATTTTTGCATATTAAGTAAAGGGGAGATATAAGGGTTATGATGTTAATATAAGGTTTCATTTTTGAAAATTAATAAAAGGAGATATAAGGGTTTCAGTTGTTAATAAAGCTTTTTATTGTGAGTTTCAAAAAGGGAGATATAAGGAGTTATTTTTTAAGATTTATTGTGTATGTTTTTTATAAGGGTTTTTAGAGTGGTTGATTTGATATTTAGTCAAGAAAAGAAAAAGAGAATTGCTAACCATATTTTGAAGGGACAAACAAAAGGAAAATTATTTTTGTCAAGATAGGTTTGGAAAGCTCATGCAAAAGAAGATCATCATTATTGAGGTAGATTTAGAGGTATGGTGATTTAATTCCTTCTCAAGGTGGTTTTGTTTGAGGAAAATATTTTTGTTGTCATATGGTTGGAGGTATAAGGAATTATTGAATGTGCATTGGTTTTTAATTGAAATTGGGAGTAAATGTGCAAGGGTCATAGATCAAATTTGGAAGCAAAATGTACATTGTTCATGATTGATTTTGAGAGTAGATGAGCAGGACAAATTTGTGCATTGTGATTGGTTTTGAAGTGAATGTGGAAATAAGAAAAATAGTATAGTCTCACACAAATAGAAGGGTTATTATAAAGCAAGTCAAAGTGTCACATAGTGCAAGGATAGTATTGAAAAGAAGGATATTTTCAGCTATCCACTAAAGGGAAGGAAAGGTGCAAATTAGCTATTACCAGGTCAGTTATCAAGTGCTAGACTAGAGCTACCTTTTAATGTAATAAATGTGAGACATGTGAAAGCGATAGACTTAATGAATGTGAAGAACATATTGGGCATTTGTTAGTGCATATCATTATCTATATGTTCATGAAGATAAAATAATTTTGGGTAGAATATGTCTGAATTTCTTTAGTTGAGGAAAGTACATTGAAGAATAGGTGAAGAACTTGATGACATCATTATGCAAGATTTGGAAATAGATGAGCATTGTTTTGTATGCAAGATTTGGGAATAGATGAGCAGTGTTTTGTATGCAAGATTTGGAAATAGATGAGCATTGTATTGTATGCAAGATTTAGGAATAGATGAGCATTGTTTGAATCATATTTGAGGAGGATTTTGGAGCAGGTTTTAGTAGGAGTTTTGAGCCGATTTTGGAGCATATTTGAGCAGGTTTTATAAGTAGGTTATGGAGCAGATTTCAGCAGTGATTGTGAGAAGATTTGAGCAAGATTTGAGAGTAAATTTGACCAGGATTTGTAAGTAGTTTTAAGATAAGACTTAAGGAGAGTTTAGACCAGACTTGTGAGAAGAGGGGATTGGTGCCTCCTATGGATTGGTGTCCATGAACCAGTAGAGGGGATTGGTGTCTGTTGAACAAGGTGCAGCAAAAGTATTGTCATTGTTGTCAACACAGACAAAAATTGATGCAGTTGAAGCAATGGACAAGAATTCTGAAGTCAATCAGATCAAGTACAGTGAATTTACAAGAAAATAGAAGTGACCCAGATTCAAAAATTTGCAAAAAAAGACAAGTAAGAAAACTGTCGCGATATCGCGACATGTTTTCTGTCACGATATCGCGACAGGTTGAGAGGTCCGAAGGCAGAAAGAAAACTGTCGCGATATCGCGACATGTTTTCTGTCGTGATATCGCGATAGGTTGAGAGGTCCGAAGGCAGAAATAAAATTGTCGCGATTTCACGACATGGCCAAGGAGAGAGAAAATGCATGCCAAATTGTCGCGATTTCGTGACATGGTCGAGGAGAGAGAAGGTGCAAGCAAAATGGTCACGATTTCGTGACATGGTCGAGGAGAGAGAAGGTGCAAGAAAAATGGTCACGATTTCGTGACATGGCCGAGGAGAGAGAAGGCACAAGCAAAATAGTCACGATTTTGCGACATGTCGGAGGCCAAGAAGCTAAGTTGAGTAACTGTAGCGATTTCGCTACATGTTGAATTTTCGCTGGCCGAAGCAGGGAGAAAGTGCTAAGTGAAAAAGTTGTAGCGATTTCGCTACAAGTCGAAAATACACAAAGCAAAGGTGTAGCGATTTCGCTACAAGTTGAAAAGCTCAACATGAAGGTGTAGCGATTTCGCTACAAATCCAAAAGTGCACTATGCGAAGGTGTAGCGATTTCGCTACCAGTCAAAATCGCAAAACTCAAAGATGTAGCAAGTCGAAAGCACAAGGCACAAAGTTGTAGCGATTTCGCTACTGCATGAAGCAAGGATTGTACGGAAGCCGAAAGCGTCACGATTTTGCGACAAAGTTGAGGATGACATCAGCAAAAACTGAAAGTGTTGGGATTTCGCGACAGGGTGAAAGAAAAGCTGCTGGAAGCCGGAAGCATCTATTAAGTAGAAAGGAGATCTATAAATTTTACAATTTTGGGGAAGAAAAAATGTGAATAAAATCACCAAGAATATTAGCTACAAAAGGAAACCAATGTGCAAAATTTGGTTATTGTAATATTGTGAAATTGTATCTATTGCTTTCTAATTCTAGTTATCATGGATATATTGTTCAACAATAAAGGGTAATTCATGGCATTTTCTAGACTATAGAGATGAGTTCCTTAATAATTATACGTGACTAGTATGTGGTGCCTTTCATGACATTCATAATGGTTAAACTAGAAGTAACCTAGTTATGGTGATTAAGCAAGCACACTTCTAGTATCATTGGATAGTCCTTACTTAGATGAATCACTGAAGAGTAATGAATAATATCCTTTCCTAATTTGATTACTAATTAGAATTGTATATTTATAGAGAGAGAAAAAACTAAAGGATTATGGGGTAGTATGTTCGTAATATGCTTAGTGCACCTACATGGACAAGCTCATGTAGGGTGTAGATATGGGCATACCCTTTTGACGGACTAAAAGGGATAAGTTGGATCATAATGGAGATGAGACATACAACTTAATATTGATACACTGCATCAAAGGAAACCTCCATAGAATGACTTGTGCAAGGTAGGGTTATGTGTATTCCTAATGAGTGCAAAAAAAAATTTCTCTCTTGAGTGGGTTGGAATTTTGGGTCATTACATTTGGTATCAGAGCCTTAGGTAACGATGGGCTAGGTGATTCAATGAATGCACTAGAGGATGTTTAAGAATTGACCCTAGGAAGGATAGATTACTTTGACATGGTACCTTGTGCAAAGCAATATAAGGAGAAGAAATCATATTTTGAAAGCAAAAAGCTGAAGATATTTGAGCTATAAATTTGTTCAGCATTAAGAGAAGATATTAGAGGTACATTTTGAAAATTTTTGGGATAGATTTGAACAACAAAAAAAATGAGGAATTGATTTTATTTGAAGCTGCAAAACTGTAGAGTTTTGGACAACAAGAGGGCAACATTTGGATAGCACTAATAGGTTCAAATTTTAAAGTTCAAGAGAATGAATTTGGAGGAGAATTGAAGCCACAAAAATCAGATTTTAGGGTAGTATTAGAAGGATAAAAAAGATCTAAATTTTTGGATAAATTTAGGGCATAATTGAGAGAGCTTTGAACAACAAAGAAAATAAGGATTTGGGAGTATTTTAATAAGGATAATTGCTACAAATTATAACGATATTTGGACAGCATAGAAGCTGATTTTTAAATAGCATTAAAAGTTGTAAAATTGATAAGTTTGAGGCAACCATTAAGTAGAAAGGAGAGCTATAAATTTTACAAATTCGAAGTAGCAAAAAGGTGAATTTAATCACCAAGAATATCAGCTAAAAAATGAGTCCAAAAGCTATGCCACATTGGTGCTACAAAATTGTATTATTTAAGCATTAAAATCAGTTTACTTTAAAGTTATAAGAGCACCATATTAGAGCTATTAAAATCTACAAAAGAAATATTCTTCAAGCCAATGAAGGAGGTAGTATTATTGTCTAAGGAAATGCCAAATAAGTTATCAAATATAGCATGCTCAAGGTGTCTAAAGACACCAAGTAAAGGTACCAAAACTTGAAGAAGGTAGCATTCACATTGGATTAAAATTTGTAGCAAAAAGAAGTTAGATTTAGTATAAGGACAGAGCCAAAGCAAGGATAAAGGTGCAATTTTTTGGGAGATAAATAAATTAAAAAGTAAATATTTTTACCCAAGTTAAGAATCTTAGATATATAGTAAAAAAAAATTGAGAAATTATTGAGCAAAGGGGTGGAAAAATCATCCAAGAAGAGTTATTGAAGTACCACCAAAGGAGGAGCCACCACCGTAGAAGAGGAGCAACCATTGATGGAAAAGATCCACCACCAATAATTACAAACAAAGAAGCACCAGCAAGCATTGGAGTGTTACAAAGTATGTTGAAGGAAATAAGAGTTGGAAGTTACCACTATCAAGTAGTAAAAGATATTGTAAGTGTTAAGGAAGGACAAGCAAGTTTGAGCACTAAAGAAAACTAGGACATTATAGAATTAAATGCAAGTGTTGAGGGGAGTGTAGCCACCATTTTTCACTTTGGTTAAGAACTTGAAAGAACATGGATGCCACTTGGTGCAGAGGAAAGGGAGCACCAATAGCCATTAAGAGAAATAAAATGCTTCAAACCAGCTATGAGCATTCTTTGAGGAAAGAAGAGCATTCTTTGAGGAAAGAAGACACTTGTCAAAGGTAACACTCATATTGTCATAACATCACCAAGCTAGGTAAAAGTAATGTAGCAAGAAGAAAATTTCTAAAGAATATGTTGAGTGCCATGTGGCACATGAGAAGAGGAATATTGACAGGTTGGAGGAGATCAAATGATCTTCAACGCGAATACTAAGCACATTAAATGATTATAGAATGTCTAATAAGCACTAGGAGGATAGTCAAAGTCCAAAAAGAGAGTGCCATATACAAGGAAGAACATTAAATGCAATGAAAATACATCATCTAATATTGTCTAGCATTAAAAATTGAAAGGTGGACAACACTTAAAATAGCATACAAGTTGCAATCATAGGAGAAGCAGACCGAATACGTAGTGCTCCTTTTCAAGAAGGTACACAAATATTTAAATAAATTTACATTTCATGAAGGTCAAGGAGGTACAAGGTATATCAATACTAAGGTTAAGCTTAGTTAATCTATTATGCTTAATATTAATTAAATGAATGGATATATAAGGAGATGAATTGATGAATTACAACCTTAGATGATTTATTGAATTATTTGAAAGAATTTTCAAGTAAGGAGGATTTAATTTGAAAGTGTTTTGAAATTGCTTTATTTGGAATTCAAGCATAGAAATATTTGCAAATAATTTGACTTAGAGGAATAAGGTTTTTTACATCAAAATTGAAATATTGAATTTGCAAATATCTTTGTTTTTCTAAATTTCTAATCAGGGAGTTATAAGGAATTCATCACCAACATATATTCTTGAAATTTAGAAACTATATTATTAAAAATTGAAAGACATAGGAAGCACAAAATAGAGTTGTTATAAAGTTGAAAAACTACATTGGAATTAGTATCTTATTCAAATTGAAGGGACATAAGGAATCCAACTTAAAATTCTTGAAGATATAATTATATCAAAAATTATATTTAGCTTTCTATTCATAAATAGAGTGAAATAAAGTACTTGTCTTGAAGTTGAATATTAGGGAGACAAAAGGGATTTAACTCAAAGGAAAATTTAGAAAGCTAAGTATTTTATCAAAGCTACTTCACATTCAAAATACTAGGGAGCTAAAAGAAATTCTACATAGAGATTTGACTATTTTTTGATCACTCTCAAAACATTAGGAAAACAAGATATACTACAAGATTTGAAGAATTGAAAGTGAGTATTTGATCATATATTCAACTTAAAATTTAGAAGTTGAAGAGATTGGGAGACATAAGGAATACAACATCAAAACTAATTTTTAAATATTATAATGGATAAGTTAGCAAGAGGTACATATCATCACAAGATCTACTATCAAAATCCATACAATATTCCATATCAAAAATGTAAAATTACTTCAAGCACAAATAATTCTACAAGTCAAAATGAAAAAGACATTTGGTTTATTGATTCTGGTGCAAGTCATCACATGATAGAAAATTTACAATGGTTTGATTGTCTTGAAGTCACTAACAATCTTAGGTTGAAAATTGCATATGGAAAAATCTATCTTATACATGGATATGGGTGTGTAACACCTAGTACATAATTTCCAAATATTTTTTTACATGATGTAATGTTGTTCCTAGATTAAAATCAAATCTTATTTCAGTAGCCAAGTTGGTAGAGAGAAAAATGATGGTTGATTTTTAATATATAAATGGAGTAAATAAGTATATTATCATAAATAAAAATGAGATAGAAGCTACACGATCAATCCACAATGATATATATGCTCTAGACTCAATTGAGATTTCACAAGATATTGTTGTAGTTCAAAACAACATTAATGGATTTTTTGAGGAACAAATTGTAGGAAATGAAAAATCTATATATCATAAAAGTCGACGAAGAAATAGAAGATTCAGAATGAGAAAGATGAGAGGACAACAATACTTTGGACTACTTGGCCATATACAAATTAAAGAAGAAGAACTTGATCAATTTGAAGAACATTTGAAAGATGAAGATCCATATTGAAGACTAAAGTCTTCAATAACCAAATAATGTAACACAAGGGGGTGTTGGAATATATTACATTATTTGGTACATGATAATGTACCATCTTGGGTACATCCTTAGATTAGAAGTGTGTCTTAGATTAGGGTTTGAGTATTTAATTTAGGCAATGTAATAAATACATAAGTATTTTTAGAATGTGCAAAATACTTGATGATGTAAATGTGCATGTTGTCCATGTGTACATGAGTCTATAGAATAGGAAGACAAAGAGTCACATTTAGGTGGAAGACCAAGAGTCACATCTCATTATATATAGACATTTGATAGATAATATAGAAGAGAAGGTAGATATCATAAGGTAGAAGAGTAGTAGATGATATGCTAGATACAATGTAGATCATGTATGGAGAGTATGAGACCTCCATTTTATATCATTGTACTTATTTTGTGAGCCTTCATTAATGGCAGATTTATGAGCAGTTACAAAAGTTTCTTATGAGTTTTACATACTTAGTATATTTCTATTATCATATATTTAATATTGCATTCTCATTTTATATCTTGTGGTTGATTTCTCATTAAGTATCTAGAATCAAAGGCTAACACACATATCACTAGTTCATCTTGACTTGTAGTACTTTTACATTCATGTGTGAAGTGCCCCCATAAATTGCATAACCAACATTGCATAATGATAAAGTAATTTGCAATGATTTCCATTAAATAAGAGTTTAAATATATTTTTGTTACCCAATGTAGAGCAACATCAATAATCATGTGATTTCCTAATGATGGAAATCACAATGTATAAATAGATTTGTGTGAGTGGTTCTATCCACACAACTAATTTTGACCTCATTACTTCATAATGATGTAGTAAATATTTAACACCCATCCTTATTACATCATGATGCAAACATAGGTAGGAATACTCAAAAAATACAACTAACCATATGATGAACTAAGACACACTCAATAATTCATCAAGTACACTTAGAGTGTGAATAAAGACACATTATTTGCAACAAGCAATAGTGGGAATGACCTCACTTTGCTTCTTCAATGGGAATTACCTCATTGAGAACTTAATCATGAATAGGAAAACACTTAGATATCTATGATTATTCAATACAACTAGATAGTGAAATTTTGAAAAATACTGTACACCATGCAATGAAATAAAAGATAGCAATTATGTAACCATAATGACGAAACAAAATATAAAATAATGGTGCCCTTTTTATTAATAACAAATCTATATTTTTAAAATGGTTACAATATGATCCCCTCTAAGGAGATTGCTACAAAATTTTCGATACAATGAATACAATCATAAACGGAATATAGGTGCACTTCACAGGATATTCCTCTCACTCACAAACTGATCTGGGGTAGGTTTTCAGGATTGCTACAATGAATGGTATTGTATGAGTCTTGCGCTCATCTCCCTATGTAAGAATATATAACCTGTACACAAGAAAAGTAAAGTAGTCAGTAGCATATACAGAACCCTTTAGGATAGGGCTCGTATTAATGATAACAAAACTAGAATAAAAGCAAATCAAATGCATTAAAATAAAGTAAACTATTGTAAAAATTAGGAAAGATGATATATTAAAATTATACTGAAAGAAAATAACTAAAAAATATCTTCCCTAGAGGCTATATTTGGGTGGGACGGTCATGCCTACAAGCTATCTTGGGTCGAGATGATCACTGCCCTATAAGTGATTTTGAGGTCAATTGCGAGGTGACTTCAAGTTTGATCTGGAGTTTGTCAATGAATTGGTGCATTTGTGAGAATGACTTACTGGGTTTGGATCAGTAATCGAATTAAGAGCATTTGATTTTTGTGAGAATGACTTACTGGGTTTGGATCAGTAATCGAATTAAGAGCATTTGATTGCATGAAGAAGGCCTTCAACCTTTTTAATGAACCAATAGCATGTTTTCTACATTGAAAAGTATGTGAAGGCTTGAGATCTCGTGGTTGAATTTTAGTAGCACTTCGTTGCTTGAAGATTTAAAAACTTTAGATAATTTTACTAAGGGGTGTGTGCTATTATATAAATTCCTTGAAAGAAATCTAATAATAACACCACCCTATGCATGAAAAAGTGAAGAGGTAGTTCGCATTAAGAAAAGCGAATGCCTATCTTCAAAATTTCCATGCAACTGATTATGTCATGTGGTTGCTCTAATTTGGGCTCATGAACATGTAAAATTGTATCATGGGTTCATGCACAAGATTAACTAGTAGTTTTGACTTCCAGTTATGTTTTGCTATTTTTTTATCTTGCTTTTGGCACAACCATCTTGGGGTGAGACAGCCTTGACTGGAGGTCATCTCAGGGTAAGAAAACCATGGTTTGGAGGTTGTCTCAGGGTGAGAGGCCATGGTTCCAAATGGTAATATCCCTATTTGAGTGGTAAAAACCATTTTTTGAGCCCTAGGGCTGTCCAAGGTGGGTTATATGGTCTAAAAGGAGTCCATATAGGTAGTCTCCTCAACATGATGTGTTTTAGGTGTCTACAAATGCCCCTTTTTGGGATGCATTGTGTGAAAGCACAACACAAAGAAAAAATAGATGACCTAAAGTAAAATTGAGGGTTGATGATGTTCATTGATTTGATCAATGTTAGATACCCCAATCATGGAAATAGTATGCACTTTTGAACCATTCCTTTCGATGAATTAAAAAACTTAAAATTTAGAAGATTTTTTAGAAATGAGTAGACAAGATCTAGTCTACACGTGATGGCTTTAAATATACCAAATTTTTGGTAACCTTTCAATCATGGTTAAACAAGATCTATTTTATAGGCGATGACCTTAGGTATACCAAAATTTTGTTTGAATTTGTTTTTTCTTGTTATCTACCCCAAGTAAGAAAGGTACATAATAGTCTTTGGCAATGAGTCTTTAACAAACATAATTTGCATGATTGAGTGTTTGATTATTGATTTGATTATGATTTTTTGTCATTATGTGAATACCCCCTCAAGCGATGAGTCAATGAGAAATTGGAAAAATTATGAAAGTGATGAGTCACTTGACCAAGATGACTTGATTTAGGTTTTCTAGGACAATTGTGAAAGTTAGAGGGCTCACAACCTCATTACAACCTTGATTTTGACACACTTTTTTTTTTTGTGAGTGGCCTTATGGTAATTTACTCATCCTACCAAATTGCATGGATAACCAATCGTTTCAACTGCCAGGTGATTAGAGTAAATCACTAGATACGAGGTTCACTCGAGATTTTTGACTTGATGTGACCAAAGGTATTAGGTGCCTTTGGAGATTTTTTATTTGAATTTCATCAAAGGAATTTGGATACCCTTTGGAGCTTCTCTCTCTCTCTCTCTCTCTCTCTCTCTCTTTCTTTTTGCAAATATGGCAACCGTCTCTTGGTAATATGGTCACAGTAATCGTGACCATATAACATCAAGATGATCACATAGATTTGAAAATATAAATAGTAAAATAGCATGTTTCTGACATCATTTTCACTATTCACAATTGGAGGAATAGGAAGGCTAGGAGGAGGAGAACAATTTTTGAAGCAGAGTGTTGTTGAACTGCTAATTGAATTCCCCCATAGACTAACTCGAGACCTCTATGATTGGAGGAGTCAAAAGGAAAAATGTAGACATTGTATTCTCTCCTTTGTTAAATCGCAACAAAAATGAACCTCACTAATTAAAGCAAGAAATGAACCTCACCAAAAAATTAAGGCAAGGAATCACACCTTAGACTAAAATGTAGTGTAGGTTTTTTTGTGCTTGTTCCTGTTGCTTTTGTGTGCTTGATTTAATTTATTGCATGTGAAATGTGATTTGAAATTATTCCATTTAGGCCGTCTCAGGGTGAGACAGTCCCTCTTGTGAAATCAAGGTCCATCTCAAGGTGAGACGACCTTGGTTCAATTCGCAACGATTAAAAATATGATAGTTGTGGAGGTTGTCTCAATCTAAGATAGCCTCACTTGGGGGCAATCTCAGCCCAAGACGGCCTCGATTGGAGATCATCTTGATCCAAGACAACCTTTATTGGAGATCGTCTTAGCCCAATATGGCCTCAATATTTATTGCTTATTTTATTTTCTTTTTTTGGGTTTTTTTTTTTGTTTTTTATCACATGATTATCATATTGTGCAATTATGCATTCAGATCGATAGATATCCAATAGTTTATAAAAGAGTGCATGATGCACTTTCTGATGTTGATTGGGAATGGCTTGAGGTCATTGGCCTTAAGTAGGTTGCAAGGCTAGAGGCAATGACCATGGATCAGGTTTACCTGATGGTCTTGACAAATCATTGGGATAGCTGGACCAACACATTCCACCTTTTGACTAGTGAAATGATAGTCACCCTAGAGGATGTCTACAAGATTCTTCATGTTTTGATTAGGGGATGCCCTATCGTCTCTACACACATTGGCCAGTAGAGTAGAGTTATCTAGAGGTTATTTACAGAGGATTATAAGGTTGCACAATATAGATTGGATAGCGATGGGTTGCTAATGAAGGTATGGTATGATGTAGATATGATCACAATGAGACATGTAGTGTTGATGTCACGCATGTCTAACATACTACTACCTGACTCTTCAGGAGTGAGATTCCCATGGAACCTTATTGAGCTAGTTCAGGATTTGGTCGAGAGCACAGTTCAAGATCCTCTTATCATGGTCTAGAGGATATCACTACTAGCTCATTTATATGATGAGCTATATAATATTCACTAGTAGTGAAGATTTGGATTGGGTTGTAGTTTATTGTTGTAGATTTGGTGGTGGGAGCACATTCAGGTGGATAGATTGGATGGGCTCCCTTGGGTGACACGAGCTTAGATGTTAGAAAGGGAGATTGGATACGAGATGCAGTGGAGGCAAGATCAAGAGAAAGATCAGAGTCATCCCCACTTAGGAAATATTACTCACTAAACTAAGGTTTTCAATAGATTGAGGCTGAAGCAGGTTATATGGTGGTCATATAGGGATTTCCCGCCATGGACGAAGGTGGCTAAGTAAATGAGGTATGTTAGGCATGGATGATGAGTGGTCAGTCACCATGGCATAAAGAGGTAATACTTTTAGTAATCTCATGTTTATCAATAGTTCTAGGTTAACCAGGATATACATGGCAAACCCATCATCTACCAGTGCTGGAGTGATGAGACATACATGCATGGCCTTGATTAGAGGTAGTTGGTGAGGATATCGATCAAGCTATGGTAGATCTAGGTACTATTATAGATTACGATGCATGGTGAATGACACAACTATGTAAGGGATGTGGATCTATGGGTGGTTAGGTCAAAGCAACTAAGGATGAGGGTATCAAGGAGGATGAGGATGAGTGATGAGTGCATCATTGAATGGAGGAGGAGTGGGGTGAGACCTAAAATATAGGTGATGAGCCATAGGATGATGGTGGGGATGGTGAGGATCTACATGATTAGGAGTTTGTACTCAGAATATAGATCTAGAGCTTGTAGAGGCAATTACTGGAGTGAGACACCTAGTATCAGTGCTTCAAAGCTAGCAAGACAAGGGGAGGCAGTAGTGGAGGGGATTCTATAAGGAGGACACTCTAAGGATCAACTTAAAAGTTCTTAGGAGGAGATGGATAGGCTAAAAACAAAGAGATATGCTCTACAAATACAGGTGATAGGTCTAATCGGAGAGCAAGATGCTCTATATGGGTAGGTGGTAGGGTTGGATGTTGTACAAGGGATAAGTGGATTGGCTATGGGTGATGTGGTCAGGTTGCAAGTATAGGTGGCAAAGTTGTAGGGGATGGTGGCTTACTAAATTTCTCATTGATGCTCAGATCGAGAGTACATTACTAGATTAGAGGACAAGGTAGAGCGGCTTGGAGGTAGACTACCTTCTTGAGATTCATCATGGACATCACATTATAGTCGATGCAATGATTCAAGGCAGTCATCAGTTAGGCTACCAATTTTACGGTTTACAAGTACTCCTCAAAGATTAGAGACCAGTGGGTTTACTCAACCTTGTTGATATGAGGTCAAGGGTGGAGGTGAGACCAGTGGTGTACGGCTAGCTTGATTTGGGATATGTATGTGCTTCTCTTTTGGGGTGTAAAAATTGAGGACCCAGTCATTATAGCCTGTAGGTATTTTTGCATTGTGATGTAGTAGATTTACCATATATATATGATATAATATTATTTGGTTTATCATGTGTTTATTGATGTTTGATTACATATATGGGTGCACTTGTGGATGCAGTTATGGATGTAATACCTAATTTTTAGATGCATTTTGAGATTTTTTTTTGTGATAATTAATTTATGAAACTCATGTTATTGATTTAACAAGTCTAATATGTATGCCTAGACTTATACATGGATGAGATGTACTAATGATATGTGATGTGACTAATGTGAAATGTGAAATGATTGAATCTATATGCACTAACAAATTGTTAGGATCCCATCCTTACACTTATTTTGTAATTCTCATTATTATGTAATGATCCACTTCCAACATGGGGGATTCTATTATAATGTTTGTAATACCTTGTAATGTATGTATTAAGTAAGGCACCTAGCTAAGTGGTGCCATCGCATGTAACCGTTATCAAGATTGTAACCGATGTTTGGTAGAAGATTCTAGCTCGAGTGGCATTTTGCATGTAAGCCAACTCTTGAGCCTTTAGGTAGGATTGCATGTAGCTTTCTCTTTAAAGACATGAAGGCATGTACAAATGTATTTTTTTGTAAATTAATGAAATATTGAAGGAGTTTTTCCCCTCGAAAAGGCCTACGATTATGAGTTATTTGTGAGATTGTTTCAATTATGCAATTACTTTTTGCATAGTGTTATTCTATTATTACATGTATTTTAGTTATTTTTTAGTATTTTGTGTGTGTGAGCTTTATTTTAATAGTAGGTTCCTTACAAGTGGTATCAGAGTGCTTTCTAGGGTTGAGTTCTTCTGTGACTACGACAATTCTTCCTCAACCATTTCTACTTGCTAGGTATAATTTTTCTATGTTTTTTATTCTATTTTCCTTTATTCAAAAAGCCAAAAAAATCTGTAAAAACCAAAAAAATACAATCTTTTTTTTAGTAGTTGAGTAGGCTAGAAATCCTGTGTTGGGAGTTTAAAAATATCGCGAAGGAGTTGTTGTTATTGCCTAAGCTAGATAGCCCATAAAACATCTAGTGAAGTGAGGAGTGATCAGGCTCCAATACCCAAGCCTCAAACAACACTCATACACGAAATCGAGCTTCCACGCATCGTTGGGTGTATCGAGAGACCATTATAGGTTGAACAAAATTTTATTTAGTAGGAAGCTTTTTGGCCTTGTATCATCCATAGTCCATGGGACACACCATCCTAGATTATTACCCTCTCATACTGTAATCTCATGTTTATCAATAGTTCTAGGTTAACCAGGATATACATGGCAAACCCATCATCTACCAGTGCTGGAGTGATGAGACATACATGCATGGCCTTGATTAGAGGTAGTTGGTGAGGATATCGATCAAGCTATGGTAGATCTAGGTACTATTATAGATTACGATGCATGGTGAATGACACAACTATGTAAGGGATGTGGATCTATGGGTGGTTAGGTCAAAGCAACTAAGGATGAGGGTATCAAGGAGGATGAGGATGAGTGATGAGTGCATCATTGAATGGAGGAGGAGTGGGGTGAGACCTAAAATATAGGTGATGAGCCATAGGATGATGGTGGGGATGGTGAGGATCTACATGATTAGGAGTTTGTACTCAGAATATAGATCTAGAGCTTGTAGAGGCAATTACTGGAGTGAGACACCTAGTATCAGTGCTTCAAAGCTAGCAAGACAAGGGGAGGCAGTAGTGGAGGGGATTCTATAAGGAGGACACTCTAAGGATCAACTTAAAAGTTCTTAGGAGGAGATGGATAGGCTAAAAACAAAGAGATATGCTCTACAAATACAGGTGATAGGTCTAATCGGAGAGCAAGATGCTCTATATGGGTAGGTGGTAGGGTTGGATGTTGTACAAGGGATAAGTGGATTGGCTATGGGTGATGTGGTCAGGTTGCAAGTATAGGTGGCAAAGTTGTAGGGGATGGTGGCTTACTAAATTTCTCATTGATGCTCAGATCGAGAGTACATTACTAGATTAGAGGACAAGGTAGAGCGGCTTGGAGGTAGACTACCTTCTTGAGATTCATCATGGACATCACATTATAGTCGATGCAATGATTCAAGGCAGTCATCAGTTAGGCTACCAATTTTACGGTTTACAAGTACTCCTCAAAGATTAGAGACCAGTGGGTTTACTCAACCTTGTTGATATGAGGTCAAGGGTGGAGGTGAGACCAGTGGTGTACGGCTAGCTTGATTTGGGATATGTATGTGCTTCTCTTTTGGGGTGTAAAAATTGAGGACCCAGTCATTATAGCCTGTAGGTATTTTTGCATTGTGATGTAGTAGATTTACCATATATATATGATATAATATTATTTGGTTTATCATGTGTTTATTGATGTTTGATTACATATATGGGTGCACTTGTGGATGCAGTTATGGATGTAATACCTAATTTTTAGATGCATTTTGAGATTTTTTTTTGTGATAATTAATTTATGAAACTCATGTTATTGATTTAACAAGTCTAATATGTATGCCTAGACTTATACATGGATGAGATGTACTAATGATATGTGATGTGACTAATGTGAAATGTGAAATGATTGAATCTATATGCACTAACAAATTGTTAGGATCCCATCCTTACACTTATTTTGTAATTCTCATTATTATGTAATGATCCACTTCCAACATGGGGGATTCTATTATAATGTTTGTAATACCTTGTAATGTATGTATTAAGTAAGGCACCTAGCTAAGTGGTGCCATCGCATGTAACCGTTATCAAGATTGTAACCGATGTTTGGTAGAAGATTCTAGCTCGAGTGGCATTTTGCATGTAAGCCAACTCTTGAGCCTTTAGGTAGGATTGCATGTAGCTTTCTCTTTAAAGACATGAAGGCATGTACAAATGTATTTTTTGTAAATTAATGAAATATTGAAGGAGTTTTTCCCCTCGAAGAGGCCTACGATTATGAGTTATTTGTGAGATTGTTTCAATTATGCAATTACTTTTTGCATAGTGTTATTCTATTATTACATGTATTTTAGTTATTTTTTAGTATTTTGTGTGTGTGAGCTTTATTTTAATAGTAGGTTCCTTACAAGTGGTATCAGAGTGCTTTCTAGGGTTGAGTTCTTCTGTGACTACGACAATTCTTCCTCAACCATTTCTACTTGCTAGGTATAATTTTTCTATGTTTTTTATTCTATTTTCCTTTATTCAAAAAGCCAAAAAAATCTGTAAAAACCAAAAAAATACAATCTTTTTTTTAGTAGTTGAGTAGGCTAGAAATCCTGTGTTGGGAGTTTAAAAATATCGCGAAGGAGTTGTTGTTATTGCCTAAGCTAGATAGCCCATAAAACATCTAGTGAAGTGAGGAGTGATCAGGCTCCAATACCCAAGCCTCAAACAACACTCATACACGAAATCGAGCTTCCACGCATCGTTGGGTGTATCGAGAGACCATTATAGGTTGAAAAAAATTTTATTTAGTAGGAAGCTTTTTGGCCTTGTATCATCCATAGTCCATGGGACACACCATCCTTGGTAGATAGTGTGCTCAAGGGTGTGTGGAATCCTCCTTGGGTAGTGGCCTAAAATATTGGTTTGAGCACTATTGTTCATCACTATGGTATAATAGAGGGCCTATGCGTGTTATATAATCCTCTACCTAGCATAGCCTGGTTCTGTTAAAAACTTCAACCTGCAAAAACATACATCTCCTTGTTCTACTGAACCTGCATTTACAATCCCAAAAAGTGAGCATATGGAGGACTTACCTATCATAGAAGAACACACTTTGCATTCACAAACAGTTAGGATAGAGTCTACAAGTGTCTATAATAGTTTGAAATATTCTAGTACCATCCAAAATTATGGTAGTAACAGTCAGGTCAGTGACAGTACCAGCCAGGTCAGTGACAGTAATAGTCGGGTCAGTGATAGTAATAGTCAAGTCAACAACATTAACAATAATAGTTAGAAAATATAGGTGGTCAGGGTTAAAAATAGAACTGTCATATATAGTAACTGTAGTACAGGTGACAGGACAATGGCAATGTGGTTAGTTGACAGAACACACATATCAAAGATGGTTGATCTAGTACCCAACTTTTGAACTAAAGTTCCAAATCAAAAATCAACTGCACTAGTAGACTCGTAAAAAAAAGAGTATATTGCTACTTTTTTATTCTGCACTCAAAAAATTAAAAATCATGCAAACCAGAGCTATAATGAAAAAGTTGTAGTGGTTTGATCATTACTCTATTTTGAGTAATTATTAAACCAAAAATAGGGAAAAATGACACTAAAAAAGTCATAAAAATCCCTAAACAACCCCAAAAATCCTTAAATTTGTTGTGTTATCTTAGTTAGCCCCTTTTGCACCTTTCATAAAATTTTTGAGTCCTAACTCCTTATTTTCTTGAAATTCCTCAAATTTGTCCTTTTCCCACTACTCCTTTTTGGCCAAATATTCAACAAATACAAAATTTGATCCCGAAAATATTTTTTTGAGTCCTAGTCCATTGTGATAAACTTGTCACACTAATAATTTTGATATATTACATCCAAGAACTTTTTTGGCTTCCTTACTAAAAATAGTAACCCCTAAAAACAACACTTATATTTTTAGTAATTGAATTAAAGAGGTTCAAGACTATCCAAAATGGTTGGTAGCACTCATGTACGACAAAAAGATTCAGTCACCTCAATGATTGAAAAAATCCAAAGCACCATTGATGACATGAAAAAATCAAGTCAAAACATGATGACAAAGCTTCAAAATCTTAGAACTCTAGAGCCTGCATAGAAGAACAACTTGCAGAAGTTGAGTCCAAATTGCAAGGTGGTCCAAGCAAGACTAAGTACCATATTGAACACTCATATTTTAACAGAGGTAAAGGAAGGACAATAGATGACTCTCATCCTCACTATGATCATGATCCTACCTTTAAGATGCCCAAATTAGACTTTCCTAATTTTAATGGAAAGGATGTGGATGGGTGGTTATGTCGTGTTGCTCAATTATTTAGCCTCCATGATGTTCCCATATATCACCGAGTTCAAATAGCTTCCTTCAACTTGGAATCTGAAGCTTTGTAGTGGTACCAATGGTTGTAGAAAACTCACCCTAATCCTTTGTGGGAAGACTTTGAGTCTCAATTACTCACTCGCTTTGGCCCTACTGAGTATGATGATTTTATAGGACAATTGAGAAAGTTGAAACAAACTTTGATAGTTATATATTATCAAATACAATTTGAGAAATTGGCCAACAAAACTATGGGAATGAATTAAGGATTCTTTATGATTTGTTTTGTCATTGGTTTAAGGGAGGATCTCCAAGATGAGGTCATTATGTTTAAACCACAATTCATGATGCAAGCTATCAAGTTGGTTCATTTGGCCAAATCCAAATTTATAGCTCAAAGGTAAATATCTAAATTCCCATAGACTAAAACCTCTTTTCCTCTTATATTCCAAAATCAAAATGAATAAAACCCTATTGCACCCACTACTGCACTCAAACATCTAACCACTACCGAAATGGATGCGCGATGCTCCTAGGGGTTGTGTTACAATTGTGATGAAAATTTTTCTTGTGGGCATAGGTGCACCCAAAAGAAGTTGTTCCTCATAGATGCTGATGAGCCTAACACCAGTGACCATAGTGATGATGACATAGAATCAATCGAGGAACCATCCAATTTGGTGGAAGACAACCAAGATGAACCACAGTCTGAGATTTTTGTTCATGCTCTTTCTAGCATTACTACTCCCAAAACCATGAAAGTTGTGGGGTATTTCAAGGGCCTACATCTTACCATCTTGATTAATTCTAGAAGTACACATAATTTTATTAGTTCTCGCATTGCAAAGCAAGCAAATTGTTACGTACATACATGTAATTCCTTTGAGGTTATGGTAGCAAATGGCAAGATCTTACCTTGCAAAGGTAAATGTCATGTTAAGGTCAATATTGTGGACTATAATCTCAAACAAGATATGTTTGCACTTCAACTAGGGGGATGTGATATCGTGTTGGAAGCTCAATGGTTGAGCACATTGGGGGTCATCTCATGGCAATTTTCTAGGATTTGGATGTGATTTTCACATAATGGATAGTCCCACACTCTCCATGGCTTAAAAGCAAGGCCTTCATAGATTATCAGTTCCAATCAGATGGATTTGTTAAAAAAAATCATCTCAAGGTGTCATAGCTCAAATTTTTATAATCCAACCTCATCCTTTAGAGGAGGATTCTATTCTTGAAGATTTGCAACTTATTTTGACCAAGCATATTTCTATTTTTTATGAGCCATCAAAATTACCACCTTTTCGCTCTCATGACCATGTTATTCCTTTGTTACCTGGTAATGCACTGCCCAACATTTGATCATACCAGTGTCCTCTTGCTCTTAAGTAAAAAATTGAGAAGTTAGTATAGGAACTGTTAAAATTTGATGTCATTCGGCCAAGCAACAATCCTTACTCTTCTCTAGTTTTACTAGTGCGTAAGAAAGATGGATCTTAGCAGTTGTGTATCAATTATCAAGAGCTCAATAAAATCACCATCAAGGATAAGTTTCATATTATGGTGTTGGATGAATTACTGGATAAACTTCATGGGACTATGTATTTTTCCAAACTCGACCTTCCTCGAGGTACCATCAAATCAAGCTCAAGGATGAAGATATTCCCAAAACTGCTTTCTATACTCATGAAGGTCACTATGAGTTTTTGTTAATGCCATTTGGCTTGACTAATGCCCCTTCCACTTTCCAAAGCTTCATGAACCCATTCCTTTGAAAATTTATCCTAGTCTTCTTTGATGATATTTTGGTGTATAGTCGCTCATGGGAAGAGCAACTTATTCATGTGAATCAGACTCTACAGTTGTTGGCACAACATCAACTCTATGCTAAGTGTTCCAAGTTTTCTTTTGTATTGATAGAAGTAGAATATTTGGTACACATTATCTCTAAGGAGGACATCAAAGTTAACCCCAAGAAGATTGAAGCAGTTCAGGAATGGTCGAAACCTCACACTCTCAAAGGTCTTAGGGGATTTTTAGGGATTACAGGTTATTACTATAAAATTTTTTGTAACTATGGTAGAATTGTAGCTCTCCTTGCTTCCATATTAAAGGACTATTTTACTTGGACGGGACCTACGAAATAGGATTTCCTAGAATTGAAGCATGTTATGACCACTACGTATATTTTGGCCATGGTATATTTCTCCAAATCGTTCATCATTGAAAGTGATACTTTAGGTCATATTACTGTCGTGTTGATGCAAGAAGGGAGACCATTGTCCTTCACTAGTAAAGCTCTCTCCAACCGTAATTTAGTAAATCCACTTATGCTAAGGAGATGATGGAAATTCTGCATGCCATAATCCATTGGTGATCGTATCTCATCGGGCATCATGTCTCCATTAAAATAGACCATCAGAGTCTCAAATACTTTTTGGAGCAACGGGTTGCCACCCTTGAACAACAAAAATGGGTCTCTAAACTCATGGGCTATGATTATGAAATCACCTATAAGAAGGGCAAGAAGAATATTGTGGTCAATGATCTCTCTCATCAATTTGGGGCTCTCAATATATTGTGCGTCATTTCATTACTGGTTCCTCAATGGATTGATTTCTTACGCCATGAGGTACATCAAGATTCTGAATTGCACACTTTGGTTGCTTCCCTACACACTGAGGCTACTTCATGTCTAGGATATACTTGGGATGGTAAAGACTTGCGTTACCACCAATGCCTTGTTGTTCCTCATAAGTCTCCACTATGGGGACTTCTCATGATTTAACTACATGCTACCCCATCTATCAGCCATTTAGAATTTCTCAAAACACATGAATGGCTTAAGTGCACTTTTTTTGGAAGGGTATGAAAAAGTAAATTCAATATTTTGTGGCAACTTGTGATACCTATCAATGGATGAAAGGTGAAACAGTGCGTTCTCCAAGAACTCTTCAACCCTTTCCCATTCCTGACCAGGTTTGGACAGATATTTCTATGGATTTTATTGAAGGATTACCTAAGTCTAGAGGTAAATGTATTATATTCATGGTAGTGGATCATCTATCAAAGTATGCTCACTTTTGTTCCCTCTCCCATCCTTACACAACTTCCATCATTGCTCAAATTTTCCTTTATTCTATCTTTCACCTTCATGGTCTGCTCTTCATTACGTTCGATCGTGACCCAACCTTTACTAGTCACTTCTAGCAAGAATTGTTTAAGTTGCAGGGAACTCAACTCAAAATGAGTTCAGCTTATCATCCATAAATAGATGGCCAGACAGAGATTGTCAACAAATGTTTGGACACCTACCTTCATTGATTTAACCTTTGATCATCCTATGCACTGGGTGAAATAACTTCCTTTTGTCGAGTGGTGGTACAACACGTCCTATCACACAACAACCAAGGTTACCCCTTTTGAAGTAGTTTATGGGCACCCTCCACCCACATCTTCATCCTATATTATAGGTATCTCCAAGATCCATGTAGTCGACACTACTCTCAGCCAGCATGTTGATGTCCTCCATCAATTGGAGATGAATTTTTATGTGGTCCAAAACCAAATGCACCAACAGGATGACCAACACCATTTCAAGCATAGTTTTGACGTGGGTGATATGGTTTTCCTTCAATTGCAGTCATACAAAAATTTATCCCTATAGCTTTGTAGATGCTAGAAACTTGCTATGAAATATTATGGGCCCTACCAGGGTCTACAGCGGATTGGTGCCACAGCATAAAAATTGGACCTTCCACCTACAGCCAAGCTTCATCCTATTTTTCATATTTCTTCTCTAAAAAATGTGGTGGGTAATCAGGTATAGGTTCAATTTGCACTCCCAAAGATATATGAAGAAGGTTCTATCTTGCTTGAAATCGAACAATTGGATCGTCAGACTCACACTCTTTTCAACCGCATCATTACTAAAGTCCTTGTTTAGTGGTATGGACTCCATACAGAAGATGTTACATGGGAGTATCTCCATTAGCTCCAACACTAGTTTCCTCACCTTTAGCTTTGAGGAAAAATATTTTTTAAGGGGAAGGACATGTTAGGATCCCATCCTAACATTATTTTGTAATTCTTACAATTATGTAATGACCCACTTCCAACGTGGTGGGATTATATTATAATGTTATTTTGTAATACCTTGTAATATATGTGGCAAGTAAGGCACCTAGCCAAGTGGTGCCATTGCATGTAATTATTATCAAGATTGTAACCAATGTTTGGTAGAATATTTTAGCTCGAGTGACATTTTGCATGTATGCCAACTCTTGAGCCTTTAGGTAGGATTGCATGTAGCTTTATCTTTAAAAGGCATGAAGTCATGTACTAATGTAAATTTTTGCAAGTTAATGAAATATTGAAGGATTTTTCCCCCTTGAAGAGGCCTACAATTATGATTTATTTGTGAGATTGTTTCAATTCTGTGATTACTTTATGCATAGTGTTATTCTGTTATTACATGTATTTTAGTTATTTTTCAATATTTTATGTGTGTGAGATTTATTTTAATAGTAGGTTTCGTACACAAATTAATTGCAAACACCACAAAATGTATAAAAATCATCAATCCAAATGTTAACCCTTTAATAATATCATGCATTTAATTATGACTAAAATATGATATGACGAAATGATGGATGGAAAATAGTAGGATGTTATAAGGAAACAACATGGTTTTCATGCGACTCAAACACCCTAGTTGACCATACAAAATATGTATACTAAACACACAAGATTCTAAAAAGGCAAAAATATACTAGGAAGACCAAGATATTCAATATCTTTGTGTGTGCATGTGTTGTTAATTAAGATGACGCATAAGACTACCCCATTGCTAGGTCGACTCTTAGAGCCCATTTTTGTAATGAATATCACCCTATGGTCATCATTATCTTGATTTTGGATACAGTTGGACTAGACTACTAGGCAATACAAGCCACCAAAAGCTAGCTCATATACAAGTGGATATTGGTTTGTATAGAAGGTCACTAATGTGATAGATATATCATCACGCGTAGGACTACCCCATTGCCAGGTTGGAATTTATAGCTCATTGTTGTAATAGAGATCACCACATGGCTTTTGAGTAACTAAGGATTCTAGGGATTCAAACTCATTACCCCCTTCTTTTCTATTGATTTCTTTTGGATACTTGCTCATTTTTTATGAGGAGCAAGGGGATTTATTTTCTTAGTGGAATTTTTTTTTGGAGGGATACTTGCTCATTTGGTGGATGAGCAAGGGATGTTATTGCTTTGGGTAGGGGGAGCTTGTCCTTTAATCAATTCTTAGCATCCTAAACCATGTGTATAATAGGATGAGCAAGGGAAACATTTCACTTAAGGGGCATGGACTATGTTGTAGTTTTGGCTTTCCTTGTTCAATCTCAAATTTTAAAATGTGAAATTGTGTTTGGAATTTTGAGATATACAAGGTACTAATAAAAGCAAGACCCTACCTTCTAAAATTCATGGTAGATTTCTATAAAATCTAAAAAGAAAATTGGGAATGGTTGAATAACTGAATACCTGTTGGTCACAAATCTGCCACAGGAAAAGATTTTGCTCATGTATGCGCCCTAGACTTGGCCAAAATTGAAAGGCCGAGAGAAAGAGAAGTCTCTCGGGCCAATCTCTAGAGAGGGCTGGCTCCCAAACTAATCTAAACTGGTTTTGGAGATAAGGATGCAGGAAAGAAATGGGAAAATGCTGAAAGAGAGGGAAATAACAGAAAGGAATGGAAATAACAAGAAAGAGATGGAAATATGGCCACAGGCCGAAGTGTATGATTTGGGGCAGACTAACAGCAGGAATTACACCAAGTTGTATTACAACATCTAGAAAAAGAAAGCAACATAATTGAACTTACACCTTTGTTGAGATAACCTCCAGATCGCATTTCAAAATACACTCACTAACCAGCAACGTTCGAATTCAACATGTAGAATTCAAAACCTAACAGCAAGATCATAAGCATAAACAGAAATGGCTTGTAAAATAGAGGGACATCACACACATAAGAATGCTTGCAAATTTTAGAAGCCGAGTCTCTTCTATTGATGCAGAGAACTTAGAGAGTTTTCTTGTAAAAATGTCTAACCTTTTTTGCTTTAGATATACATGAATATTTATAGAGGTCTTCCCTCTCTCTTTTGCATCACAACATTTAAAATATGCAACAGATTTCAAAGAAGAGGTCCATAAAATGGGCACTTGAAAAGAGAAACAATCCCCTTAATCTGCCTTGGAGAAAACACACATTAAATGACCATTATCAGGGCAAGCCGAAAATTGTTAGGAGACCACGAACATAACTTTTAATGCTGGAGGCATCTTTAATTTTGGTGGCGTTGAAAACTGCCTCATGTTCTTCTATCTTGCGCAACAACATTTAATCTTGGAGACTCCTTGACCACGATCACAAAATCAGTTGGAGAGCTTTTATTTGATCCTTATCTTCTCCTCACGTTTTCCTATGCAATTAGAACTATATCGGGCCTTTGTTTTGCTTCTGTCACGAAAATGAGATAGGCCGCAAAAAGGAAAAATGTCGTGATATCGTGACATGTCACATTTTCGTGACCTGTCTCATTTTCACGATAGAAGCAACGACAAAAGGCCTGATACATTTTTTTTTGCATTTTCCTTCAAGATTGCATAGGAGAATGTGAAGAGAAGATAAGGATCAAGTAAAAGCTCTCCAACTGATTTTTAGATCGTGGTCAAAGAGGCTCCAAGATTAAATGTTGCTGATTACCGATGTGCGCAAGATAGAAGAACATGAGGCAGTTTTCGATGCCACCAACATTAAAGATGCCTCCAGCATTGAAAGTTTTGTTCGTGGTCTCCTAACAACTTTTGGCTTGCCTTGATAATGGTCATTTAATGTGTCATTTCTTCGAGGCAGATTAAGGGGATTGTTTCTCCTTTCAAGTGCACATTTTGTGGATCACCTCTTCGAAATCTGTTGTATGTTTTAAATGTTGTGATGCAAAAGAGAGAGGGAAGACCTCTATAAATATTCATGTATATCTAAAGCAAAAAAGGTTAGACATTTTGTAAGAAAAACTCTCTAAGTTCTCTGCATCAATAGAAGAGACTCGGCTTCTAAAATTTGCAAGCATTCTTATGTGTGTGATGTCCCGCTGTTTTACAAGTCATTTCTGTTCATGCTCATGCTCTTGCTGTTAGGTTTTGAATTCTGCATGTTGAATTCGAACATTGCTAGTTAGTGAGTAGATTTTGGAATGCGATCTAGGGATTATCTCTACAAAGGTGTGAGTTTAATTCTGTTGCTTTCTTTTTCTAGATGTTGTAATACAACTTGGTGTAATTCCTGTTGTTAGTCTGCCCCAAATCATACACTTCGGCCTGTGGCCATATTTCCATCTCTTTCTTGTTATTTCCATTCCTTTCAGCATTTTTCCCATTTCTTTCCTGCATCCTTATCTTCAAAACCAGTTTAGAGTAGTTTGGGAGCCAGCCCTCTCTAGAGATTGGCCCGGGAGACTTCTCTTTCTCTCGGCCTTTCAATGTTGGCCAAGTCTAGGGCGCATACATGTACAAAATCCTTTCCTATGGCAGATTTGTGACCAACAATTTTTGGCACGCCCGGTGGGACAGACTGTTTTTGTCTCTCAAAGATCCATAATCGGTGGGATAAGCATTATTTCAAATTGATAAACCCACCTGTGCCAACAGTTTTTGGCACGCCCGATGGGACCCTGAAAGTTTCACTTCCAATAGTATTAAGGTTTAATGTTCACCTTCATGCTGTATAATTAGAACATTTGGTGACTCAGCACTACCCAGAAGCCTCCGAACGTGGATACGATGAAAGTTGTACTTCATGATCACAAGATCGAAGGCCAAAAAATCTAAAAATCCCGTTGAGTTTTTTGAACTTGACAACCAAAGATTAAGCGAACACCCTAAGTTGGTCTCTCCACCACTTATATCCTCTGCAACATCCTCACAAATTGCTGGTGTGTTTTCTGTTCCTTCAAATTCATCTAGTACTGCTACTAGTTTTCCACCTCTACAGCCATACGTACCATTCCAAATGGCCCAACAGCCTCCACCAAGGAAGTTCTCAGCATGGAATGATTCGGGAGCCTTGAATTTACCGACGCAAAATCAAGTCCCTCAAGCTACTTTGAAAGCTTTGCCGACCTATGATGGTACTGGTAAGACTGCTTATGAGCATATTAATGATGTAGCCTCTTTGGCGGCTATCCATGACATAACGGATGAGGATGTGATGGTAAAGTTGTTGGTGTTGTCACTGAGAGGCAAATTGTTGTATTGGTACCGAACGTTGCAACCAGGCACCATTGCATCATGGGATCAATTAGGAGAGCTATTAGTCAAAAATTTTCATGAACAAGCTGATCCATACTCCTTGTTGCATCAATTTAATGCGATCCAAAGGCACCCACAGGAGGAGATAGCTGACTTCAATGTCAGATTTACCAGAAGCTGGTAGAGAATTCTTGATGGTCTTCGGCCTGCTCATGAACTAGCTGCATTCTATTATCTCAGAGCTTTCAACACAGACATCGGCTTGGCTGTCCGACAATCTAATGTGACTACATTTCCAGAGTTGTTCGAACAAGCACAAAAGGTGAAAGCTGATTTGATTGCTATAGGTAGGCTTCCTCCAAAGGTAACAATGCCTATCATACCTGATCTTCCTAAGCATTTGTATTCTGGTTCATTTTCATAGCCTATGCCTTCCATGTATCCTATCCCATCATGGAGCTCAAGTGCGCCTCAGATCGCACCCATTCCAGTTCCCCAGCTCCCTGCTCCAACTATTCCACAGTTGCCTGCAACAAGCATTCCGCAATACCAGCATACAGGTATAGCCCCCACATCTTACACTGCTCCATCCATGTACCCTTCATCTTCATGGAATCCTCCCACAACTGTAGTACCTATGGTTCCCATTCCACGGTTAGCCTCTCCACTTCCAACTCCTGCATTACCTTCCCCATCGGTTCTATTACCTTTACCGACACCGCCTGTGTCCTCAAGCCCAGATCCTCAATTGGCTATTTTGCAAGAAATTCAGTCGGCTATGAGATCTCTCACTAACAAGGTGACATCTATGGAGCGGAGAGAGGCGGAAAGGAACTCTCAGCCATGAAGATTTATGCCGGCAGTAACAAGAGAACAACTTGCTCCTAGCAAGGCTATGGAGAAAGTACCTGAAAGGAACTCAACGATCCTGGTAAGTGAAGAGGCTGGCCCTTCTGAAGTTTCACATGAGCCATCTTACTGGTGTTCTTCCTGCAATGACCCACATGATGAGTCCACTTGCATGGTCCACCAAAATTATTTGCAAGTTCTTGCGAGAAGTCGTGTAAACATGATTCGAGAGGTGGATCTTAATTCCGTGGAGTCTCTTGAGGAACACATAGCAATCTTGACACGCAGCGACAAGAAACCAATGTTGGTAGATCCGGCCAAGATGGAGCCATTGAAAGTGCCTCCTGTACAAGCAACAAAGCAGCAAATACCGACAAAGGCTCATGATCCTCCAGCTCCACAACAACCACCTATTTTGTCGAAGGATCCGCTTCCACCACAAGCAAAAGAGAAGGAACAAACTTCTGTCTCTCAGCCACAAGCGAAAACAAAGGAACAAGCTACAGAGACATTGCGGTATCCATCATTGACCAAACGGCAATGAGTGGAGGCCACCCAACAATATAAAAGCAAATTTGAATCTGCTAGTGGAGGAAAAGAGCAGATCTCCATGGAGTACAATATTGTTGAAGAACTCAAATGGATACCAGCTAAGGTAAGTCTGTATGACACCTTGCAGCTGCCTGGATAGGTAAATCTCTTACAAGAATCCTTGAAGACCATACAAAGTAAGGGGAAAGCTCCAGCCCAGGTAGTTATGTCTCAAACTCTGACTTCTTCAACCACTGGAAAGAATAGACCACCCCCATTTTATCTGTCACTCAGGATGGAGGGTTGGATAGTACACAACTGCCTGGTTGATTCTGGTGCTGCGACAACTGTCATGCCAAAGGCAGTTTGTGAAGCCATGGGAATGGAATATACAAGAAGTAGCCCTGGTGTCTTGCAGTTGGATGGGACTCCAGTGAAAATAGTGGGTGTAATCAAGGATGTTCCTATTGCTCTGCATAATATGCCTCAGATTACAGTAATTCAGGAGATAGTTGTGGTCGATTTGGAACCATTTTTTAGTATGTGTTTGTCGAGGGAATTCACTGCCAAGCTAGGAGGCTACCTTTCTCTAGATTATTCTCACTTGGAGATTCCTTTCAAAGGGAGAAGAATCTGGATTTACAATCAGAAGCCTTCTACTTTTCATATAGAGAAGATGGGAGAAGAAGAAAAGTCCAAACATTCTGTCAATCTGATAACTGAAGAATTGGACAATTCTGATTTGATGGATGAAGTCCTGGATGAGCCTTGCTTAGAGGATGAGTTTTCAATGCTCAATTTTAATGCCATGGTGGAAACTGAAATTGGTTGTTACTCTATCACAAAGCCTGAAGGGGTTGAAGTAGAGTTATCTCCTGATCAAGTTGGTCAAGATCCTGTGCAAGATCAGTTCTATTTTGATGGAGCACAATACAAAAATGACGCTGAAGCTGGGACTGTTCGAGTATTACCTTCTGGAATTCAACAATCTTCTTCATACCAGTTGACCTGGAGCTGCACAACTAATACAGCAGAGTATGAGGTTTTATGCCTAGGTCTCACGAAGGTTGAGACACTTGGAGCACGACGATTGCAAATCTTTGATGACTCCGAGCTGATTACCAATCAGGAGACCCATGAGTGTCTGTCAAAGGTTTGGGATCCAGGAGATCATAGAGCCATGCTCTGGTAAGGGTCTCTCCCAAAATTTCATAGCTAAATTCGGGGGTTACCGTGTACATAGCTAAAAAAAAAAAAGAATTTTTTAACTTCGGCTCCTTTTGCACACGAGCCCGCAGGTATGTTTCTTTTCTTTCTCTTTTTCCTTTTCCTTCCCAGCAGTTAGTGGCTTTCCTCTACTTCTTCTTCCCCTTTCTCATATGCATTCCCTTCCTCTCCTACTCCTTCTTCTGCAATTCCTACTCCTTGTTCTTCTGTACATAATCAAGCCACTGCTGTTGTTTCTACTTCCCTCTCTGATGTTCCCATTTCTACTTTCCCTTTCTTCCAGTCCTTTGTCTTGTGAGTATTTCATCACAGCCACAGTTCCTACTACCATCTCCATTCCATCCACTTCCATTTCATTATCTGTTTCATAGCAGCTGGTAGCACAGTAGCACCCTGTTGTTGTATCTACCACTTCTGCTCTGCCATCTTCCACCATTCCATCATTCCCCATTCCCATTCCATGGCCTGCGCATCCGCTGGTCATCACTCCATTCATTTCCATTTTTGTAGTTAAGGTGCTTTTCTCTACTGCCATGAAGATCCTTTCACAAGCACCTGGTGATTACCTGGCTCAACCGAGCTAGGCAAAGTGCAGTAGTTCTAAAAGAAATAAGGGAGTTCTGCTCTTCCATAATTTTTTGTTGTAGGTCCTATTTTTGAGTGCCGAGTACCAGCAAGAGTTTGTTGCAGCAGCCTGCAGAGACGTCCAACATCACTCAACATTCACTTCTTCTGTCCCTCCTATTTCTTGACTCTGTTGCCCAATGGATAAAGGCCTGAGGTTCGTGCATACAGCAGAACTGTATACCCCACGAGCCGCCAAGAATGTTGGCATTTTTGCCACATTGTTTTTGTTGTTGCTGTTCAAGCAAAAGAATGCTCAAATTGTGAAGACACTTAACAAATTTTGTGAAAAAGCAAAGATGTCACGATTTCACGACATGTCACGAAATCGTGACCTGTCACATTTTCGTGACGTCCATACCAAAAAAAAGCTAAGGCATAAAAATGTCGCGATATCGCGACATGTCACATTTTCGTGACCTGTCACGTTTTCGCGGTCAACGCAGTCAAAGGCAACAAGGAGGTCAAACTATCACGATATCGCGACATGTTGGAGTTTCGCGACTTGTTGCGATGAGAGAGCATCAAAATGAAAAGTTGTCACGATATCGCGACATGTCACGTTTTCACGACTTACGATGGCCATGGAGCAGAGTGATAGAAAGTGTCGTGATATCACGACATAAATCAGCAAAGGGCAATGTCAATGAAAAATGTCACGATATCATGACAGAAAAGCAAGCAAGGAGAAAATGGTACGGAATGTCACGATATCACGACATGTCGCGTTATCACGGAAGGGCCGAAGATAAACACAAGGCGGATGAAAGATGTCGCGATTTCATGACATTTTTGAAGATGAAGTCAAGCAAGAGGAAGACGTCACGATATCACGACAGGAAGCGGCAATGAAGAGAAGCACAAGAAAGTGTCACGATTTTATGACATGTCAGGGCAGAAGGGCCAAGTGCGAAGAATTGTCATGATATCGTGACATGTCATGTTTTCGTGAGGAGGAAGCGAGGAGGCAGCCAGATTGTACGAAATGTCACGATTTTGTGACATGTCAAATTTTCGTGGCCTACAAGCATCAAAGTGAAAGAAGATAGAAAATGTCATGATTTCATGACATATTGTGGAGATAAAGCCAAATGGAGAAACATGTCACGATTTCGTGACTTGTTGAAGATGAAAGAGCCAAATGGAGAAAACGTGCGATTGTGATGTGTGATATCGTGACATGTCATATTTTCGTGATGCAGGAGCCAAAAGGACAATGCCAAGTATGAAATGTCATGATTTCGTGACATGTTGAGGAGAACAGAGACAAGCAGGAGAAAAATGTCATGATTTCGTGACTTGTCTCACTTTTGCGATGATAAAACAGGAAGAAGCAAGAAGATAGAAACATGTCACGATTTCGTGACATGTCTTGTTTTCACGATGCGAAAGCACGAACGGAGCAAAATGGTATGGACATCATGATTTCGTGACATGTCCCATTTTTGCTACTTGCAGGAAGATGAAGGCCAAGGAAGAGAAAGATGTCATGATTTCGTGACATGTTGCAATTTGCGGGTATACAAAAGAAAAGGACACAGAAGGAAGAAGATGTCGATTGAGGAAAGCTAAACGAAGAGAAGACGTCACGATATCGCGACATGTCACATTTTCGTGACTTGGAGGCAAAAAAGAAGACAGTAAGGTAAAAGTGTCATGATTTCGTGACATGTCACATTTTCGCGACCTGTCTCATTTTCACGACAGAAGCAACGACAAAAGGCCCGATACGATTCTTTGCATTTTCCTTCAAGATTGCATAGGAGAATGTGAAGAGAAGATAAGGATCAAGTAAAAGCTCTCCAACTGATTTTCAGATCATGGTCAAAGAGGCTCCAAGATTAAATGTTGTTGATTACCGATGTGTGCAAGATAGAAGAACATGAGGCAGTTTTCGATGCCACCAACATTAAAGATGCCTCCAGCATTGAAAGTTATGTTCGTGGTCTCCTAACAACTTTCGGCTTGCTCTGATAATGGTCATTTAATGTGTCATTTCTCCGAGGCAGATTAAGGGGATTGTTTCTCTTTTCAAGTGCACATTTTGCGGATCACCTCTTCGAAATCTGTTGTATGTTTTAAATGTTGTGATGCAAAAGAGAGAGGGAAGACCTCTATAAATATTCATGTATATCTAAAGCAAAAAAGGTTAGACATTTTGTAAGAAAAACTCTCTAAGTTCTCTGCATCAATAGAAGAGACTCGGCTTCTAAAATTTGCAAGCATTCTTATGTGTGTGATGTCCCGCTGTTTTACAAGTCATTTCTGTTCATGCTCATGCTCTTGCTGTTAGGTTTTGAATTCTGCATGTTGAATTCGAACATTGCTAGTTAGTGAGTAGATTTTGGAATGCGATCTGGGGATTATCTCTGCAAAGGTGTGAGTTTAATTCTGTTGCTTTCTTTTTCTAGATGTTGTAATACAACTTGGTGTAATTCCTGCTGTTAGTCTGCCCCAAATCATACACTTCGGCCTGTGGCCATATTTCCATTCCTTTCTGTTATTTCCATTCCTTTCAGCATTTTCCCATTTCTTTCCTGCATCCTTATCTCCAAAACCAGTTTAGAGTAGTTTGGGAGCCAGCCCTCTCTGGAGATTGGCCCGGGAGACTTCTCTTTCTCTCGGCCTTTCAATGTTGGCCAAGTCTAGGGTGCATATATGTACAAAATCCTTTCCTGTGGCAGATTTGTGACCAACAGTTTTTAAGAATGTTGGCATTTTTGCCACATTGTTTTTGTTGTTGCTGCTCAAGAAAAAGAATGCTCAAATTGTAGAGACACTTAACAAT
Source organism: Wollemia nobilis (assembly GCA_028583015.1). NCBI lineage: Eukaryota > Viridiplantae > Streptophyta > Pinopsida > Araucariales > Araucariaceae > Wollemia > Wollemia nobilis. Next base: position 2,100,223 of record JAQPPZ010017206.1, on the reverse strand, counting down.
TTTTGTGCTAAAGTAAAGGTGTCGCGATATCACGAAATCATGACCTGTCACATTTTTGCGGTGTCTGTACCATAAAAAATCTAAGCCCAAAATATGTCGCGATATCGCGACATGTCCCCTTAATCTGCCTTGGAGAAAACACACATTAAATGACCATTATCGCTGGAGACCATGAACAAAACTTTTAATGCTGGAGGCATCTTTAATTTTGGTGGCGTTGAAAACTGCCTCATGTTCTTCTATCTTGCGTAGCAACATTTAATCTTGGAGACTCCTTGACCACAATCACAAAATCAATTGGAGAGCTTTTATTTGATCCTTATCTTCTCCTCACGTTTTCCTATGCAATTAGAACTGTATCGGGCCTTTGTTTTGCTTCTGTCGTGAAAATGAGATAGACCACAAAAATGTGACATGTCGCAAAATCATGACACTTTTACCTTACTGTCTTCTGTTTTGCCTCCAAGTCGCGAAAATGCGACATGTCATGATATCGCGACGTCTTCTCTTCGTTTAGCTTTCCTTTCATGACATGTCACAAAATCGCAACATTCTCCTTTGTTTGGGCTTCTTTCCTCAACATGTCATGAAATTGCGACATTTTTCCTTCACCAAACTTCTTTGCTACTCCAAGTCACGAAAACTCACCATGTCGCGCAATCGCGACATCTTCTTCCTTTTGTGTCCTTTTCTTTTGTATACCCATGAAATTGCAACATGTCGCGAAATCGTGACATCTTCTCTTCCTTGGCCTTCATCTTCTTGTAAGTAGCAAAAATGGGACATGTCACGAAATCACGACGGCCGTACCATTTTGCTCTGTTCGTGCTTTCGCATCGCAAAAATAAGACATGTCACGAAATCGTGACATGTTTTTGTCTTCTTGCTTCTTCCTGTTTTATCATCGCGAAAGTGAGACAAGTCACGAAATCATGACATCTTTCTCCCTTTAGCTTCGTCTCCTCGACATGTCGCAAAATCATGACATTTCGTACTTGGCATTGTCCTTCTGGCTGCATCGCGAAAACGTGACATGTCACAAAATCATGACAATTTTTGTTTGCCTTGTACTTGTCGGTGATATCGTGATGTTTTCTCCGTTTGGCTCTTCTATCTTCAACAAGTCACGAAATCATGACATGTTTCTCCATTTGGCTTTTCTATCTTCAACAAGTCACGAAATCGCGACATGTTTCTCCATTTGGCTTTATCTCCACAATATGTTGCGAAATCGTGACATTTTTTGTCTTCTTTCACTTTGATGCTTGTAGGCCTGCAAAATTTGACATGTCATGAAATCATGACATTCCGTACAATCTGGCTGCCTCCTCGCTTCCTCCTCGTGAAAACGTGACATGTTGCGATATCGCGACAATTCTTCGCACTTGGCCCTTCTGCCCTGACATGTCATGAAATCGTGACACTTCCTTGTGCTTCTCTTCATTGTCGCTTCCTGTTGTGATATCACGACGTCTTCCTCTTGCTTGGCTTCATCTTCAAAAATGTCACGAAATCGTGACGTTTTTCATCCGCCTTGTGTTTATCTTCGACCCTTTTGCGATAACGCAACATGTCGCGATATCATGACATTCCGTACCATTTTCTCCTTGCTTGCTTTTCTGTCACGATATCACGACATTTTTCATTAACATTGCCCTTTGCTGATTTATGTCACGATATCGCGACACTTTCCATCACTTTGCTCCATGGCCACCGTAAGTCGCAAAAATGCGACATGTCACGATATCGCGACAACTTTTCCTTTTGATGCTCCCTTACCACAATATCGTGATATCACAACAGTTTGACCTCCTTGCTACCTTTGACTGCGTTGACCGCGAAAATGCGACAGGTCACGAAAATGCGACATGTCGCGATATCGCGACATTTTTTGTACTTAGCTGATTTCTGCATTTGACGTCGCAAAACTGCAACACGTCGCGATATCATGACAAATTTCCATGCTTGCACCTTTTGGTTTTGGACCCCGCAAAAACACGACAGGTCACGAAAACGTGACATGTCGCAATATTGTGACATCTTTTGGGCTTAGCTTTTTTATGGTACGGATGCCGTGAAAATGCGACAGGTCACGATTTCGCGACATGTCGCGATATCGCGACACCTTTGATTTAGCACAAAATTTGTTAAGTGTCTCTACAATTTGAGCATTCTTTTGCTTGAACAGCAACAACAAAAACAATGTGGCAAAAATGCCAACAATACCCTATTGAACACCCTATAACAACTTATTGGTTATGTTGAAAAACACAGTTAGCAAAAAAGGTAAAATGTGGATGGTAATGATATGTGGGGTGATGTGTGTGTTTTCCTTATGAACTTTTAAAAACTAAGGAGTGTGCATAAAATAACCAGTAGGCATCTAAACATTATTGTTGATAGTCATACAATATCTATACCCTATATTATGAGGACCCCTTAATAGTTAAAATATCATAAGAAAAAGTGCAAATGATGACAATGGAAAAGGTTTGATTAAGAAATATGACAAATATATAGACGTGGTGCCAGACCTTAGAATGCAAGAATAAAACTAATCCTAATACTAATACAATGAAGGAACATACCTAATGCAAGTAAGCAAATGCAGCAATATGAAATGCATGGTGGAATGCAATGCAAATGGGAATGCAATTTTTTTGTGTTTTTGATGTTTTTGTTTTTATGGTTTTTGTTTTTCTAATTTTTTTGATGCAATATGTGTCATGCATAAAATACCCACAGGTGGAGAATATTGAAAGGTTTAGGTTACTCAACACCCTCAATAGAAGCTAACCTATAAGTCCCTAGCCCTATCTTCTGTGTGATGATAAATGACCCTAACCAGTTTGCCACAAACTTATCTCGTAAGTGGAGCAGTAAGTTGGAGTTTTGATGATTCTCTTTAAGCACAAGATCCCTAAATTTGAATTCCCTAAGGTAGAATTTCATATCATAAGCTCATTTAAGGTGATATTGATAAACACAAAGGTGCTCGAGAGTGTTAAGCATCATTTAGCAAGAAGGGTCAATTGATCAAGATGAGCTTGTCAAGCAATATCAACATCGATGAACTTTTGTAGTGATATGCACAATGACGGAATTTATAATTCCAAGGGCATGATGGTCTTAACACCATATACTAGAAATAATGGAGTTGCCCCAATGGGCATCCTAATGCTAGTTCTATAAGCCCATAATACTAGAGGTAGTTGAAGATGCCAATCTTTGTGGTTATATTTGATAGTTTTTTGATAATGACAATGATTATTTTGTTTGATTCCTTTTCTTACCCATTATCTTGTGGATAATAGGATGTGTACAAGTTGTGTTTAATGTTATACTTAGCGATTAAAGCTTGAACATCCTTGTTATTAAATGGGGGTCTATTATCCGAGATGATCTTCGATGGAATACCAAAACGACATGATATTACAAAGTATGAACTCCACAATGTTGGGTCCAATCATAGTGGTAAGATAGATTACTTCCACCCACTTGGTGAAATAATCTATGGCCATTAAGATAAACGTGGGATGGCCCAAATATAGGGGTGAGATTTTTCCAATTAAATCAAATCCCCACTATGAAAAAGGCCATACCAAATGAATCGGTTGTAAGGCCTAAGAAGGTACATGCAAAATATTAGCATGATGTTGACATTTCATACACTTCTTAACATAAGCACAATAATTTTTCTCTATGGTAGGCCAATAATATCCCATTCGAAGGATAAACTTAGTGATAGTCATACTGCTAAAATGGCCACTACAAGTACCATCATGAGCTTGCAAAATTACCCAAGCAGATTTGTGGGGCTCTAGAAAATGAAGAAGACCATCGTAGCTCTGACGATATAGTATGTCTCCTAAGAAAATATATTTTGTTGCTTTTTATTTGAATGTTAATTTTGTGGCATGCGATAATCCCAAAGGGATATTACCAAGTTTTAGAAAATCTCTTAATTGAGTAAACCAATATTGAAACTGTTGAGTGTCAACTGAATGAACTGATTGTTCTTTTTAATATTCATCCTACACGAATGCATATTGGGAGAGAACTTTAAGATATATCATTGTGTTGTTACCAAAGGGACTGTTCAAGGTCAAAGACCCCCAAGAATCATGTTTCAAAAATTCATATATGTGAGAGAAATATTCTTGGTATGGTTCAATCTAAATCATGTGGATAACTTTATCATATTTCGAAGCCTCATGCAACATTTATGATTGTGAAATCATTTTAACATGAATGGTTGTGATATCATCTAAATTTTTTTGTAGAATTAAGGATCCCAAGGAAGCTATCATATCCACAAAATGATTATATAATTGATGGACTACCTTGATGTTGTACCATTTTGATTTAGTTAGTATCTTATCCACAAGGGCTTTATATGATTTCATGATTGGACAATTGCACTAGTAGATTTTCTTAACTTGGTTAACAATGAGCAAGGAATCACCAAATATATTGAGATTTTTTATTTTCATGGTGATAGCTGCTTGAAGACCTAAAAGAAGGACCTCGTATTCAACATTATTATTGGTGCACCATCCATAGGAGTCTACCTTGCCATCTACCCATCTGGACATCCAACAAAATGACCCTATCAATATTCTAGATTCATCACCATAATCATGCACTAAAACATCACCACCCCCTCCATCTCCACCATCACCATTGGTTTCTTCTGATACCCCTTCTTTGTCATCGGATCCTTCAAGCAAGAAGATATCAAAGGTGCCAATCGATGAAATCCCATCATCAATTTACACTATTTATATAATAGATATTTCAACTCCTATGGATGAGGAAGAATCCCTTATGGACATGGATGATCCATCTCAATCCACACCCCCATCATCATCATCCACCCCAGCACAAGTCACGGTTCATTTGGCTAATCTTGGACTCACTGAGTATCTCATGCAAAATGTCACATTCACCCCACTCATCGAGTCAGTGCAAGACATGGGTAGACCTTACTTGTTGTCACTACCCATTGGTACCATAATTCCCTTGGGGATGCCCCCAAATAAAATGAATGTTATCTATGGGGGTTTTGACAATCCTACAAGTTCATCTCCTATGGAGAATGATAATGATAATCTATTTTCAAGGAATGTTGGTTATTTGTCAAACCTAGATTTTGCTCTATGGTAATTTTACCACTACCATTGGCATGGGAATGGCCTCGACTGGTATGAACAAGGTCCTTGAACCCTTTATCAATTGTATTATTAGTCCCCTAATGATAGGTCTAGCTTATGGTATATCGGGTGCATACCAAATGATGCCTTAGCAGATGCCCTTTAGCACCTTGCCATAAGTTTTGAAGAAATTAAGAAGGATGAATACATCAAACCCAGTTACATTAATTCATTGGGTGATTATTTTCCCATATCAATGGTAGTCATCAAGCCTTTTAATTGTAGGATATTTGATGAAAAGTTTAACGTTGATCAGGTTGAATACAATAAAGAGCTTGAAGGAGATTATATTTTTTATGGAGATTCTAATAGAGAATGGGAGGTGATATCTATAGCTTCAATTAACTCGTAGGAAGAGTACTCCTCCCTATCAATCCTATTATAGACCTAAATGATTTTTAGTTGAGGGTGTTTCCTACACATCAACCCATCTGGAGGCAGTTATTGCCACCAGAAGATCCAGTCATCCATGTTCCACCTAGGCCTCATCCAGTCATTTGACCTCCACCTCAGCCACTTCTAGTATAGTTAAGATCACTTATTTGATAGGATCTTCCCACCCGTGAATGGAAACCATCTGCCATCCATAAATATGGTTTCCATTGATCTAACCACACCACTCCATAATCCTAGCAACCCTTCAAAACCTTTACACCTAAGCCATGAGGCCATCAATTTTGATTACACCGTGTTTCCACCATCACCCTTGGAGTCCTTCCCTTGAAAAAAAAATGTTACAACCATTTCATATCTTCCAGGAGCCATCTGGAGATGTTTGTCAAGATAAGATCAAACCTGATGACATGATCAATTCTCTAAATCTAACTAATTATATCCATTTTATCCCTATGCCTCATCAACTCGAGGAGGTATCCCACATCTCAGTTGAAGACACAATTAATGTGAATATCAACACTAATCTTGAAGTTCCTCATATTGTTAAGTTGGGATAAATTTTATCCCCGCAAGAAAAAGTTGATATTACAACTCTCATAATAGAGAAGCAGATAGCCTTTGCTTGGACTTACAAAGACATGTCAAGTCTTGACCTAAATTTGGTCATGCACAACCTCGCACTCGATCCAAAAATCAAACCAGTCAAGCAAAAGCTTTGAAAATACATCCAATAATATCCTTAATGGTTAGATATGAATTACAAAAAATTCTAGATGTAGGGTTCATTCAACCTATCGATTATCCTGACTAGATTTCCAACATGGTACCCATAGGAAAACCAGATGGGAGGATTTACATATGCACAAATTTTTGAGATCTTAACAAAGAAGCTCCTAAGGATGAATTTTCCCTCTCGAACATTGATTCTCTAGTCGATGCAACTATAGGACTTAAAATTTTATCCCTCATGGATGATTTCTCAGGCTACAATCAAATCTGAGTCAATCCCAAATATTAGCCCAAGATAACCTTTACCACACCTTGGGGGACTTTTTGTTACAAAGCCATACCATTTGGCCTCAAAAATTTTGGTGCAACATATCAGCGAGCCATGACATACATATTTCATGATTATATGCACAAAATACTGGAGTATTACATGGATGATTTACTAGCTAAATATTTGTTGCATCATGAGCACATCGAGTTCTACAAAAATTCTTCAATCGCTTAATCGAGCATAACGTTAGACTTAACCCTAAAAAGTGTGTTTTTAGAGTCACATCTAGGAAAATTTTGGGTTTTATAGTCTCAAAGTGAGGAATCAAATTTGATCCCACTAAATTTAAAGTAATACTCAAAATGTTTCCACCCTACAAACCTTAAGTAGCTTCATAACTTAGAATGGAATATCGCATCTATCGGATGCTTAATAACACAACTTTCTGATAAATGTCGACCAATGAATTATCTAAAATGGGTTCCCATTCAATTGGAATGAAGAGTGTCAAAAAATATTTGGTGAGATCAAACAATACTTGGTGTTATTGCTAGTATTAGCTCCACCTCGACCAAGTGTGACATTTCTATTATACATATCAGCTACCAAATTTGCCTTAGGGACCATGTTGGTCTAAAAGAATGAGGTAAGTAAGGAACAAGCTATATATTACATCAGTTGTGCCCTAGTTAGCTATGATCTCAAGTATGCATACATTGAGAAGCTTTTCTTAGTAGTGGTATTCACCACCAAGAAGCTACGCGATTACATGCTAAATTAAACAACATATATCATATCTAAAGAAAACCCTTTGCTGTATAAGATGAGTCGAACATACCATAATATTCGTACCACAAAGTGGATCATGTTGTTGATAGAATTTGATCTTGAATTCATAATTCAAAAATCTATTTAATATCAAGTCATTACTAATCAAATAGTAGAGGCTCTTCTCTAGGATTATAAGCCTCTTATAATCGAGTTGTCTGATGATATAGTTTTTGCATTATCAGACTCGCCATAAACTGAAGAACCTAAAAATAAAGTTGATATGAATCTTTTCTTTGATGGTTCCAAGTGTGAGCAAGGGTGTGGCACACAAATCATGTTTTTTACATCGCAAGGGACTCCTATACCCCTTTCATTTAAAATCAATTTCTCGTGCACCAATAATAATGTTGAATACAAGGCCCTCCTTTTGGGTCTTAAAGCAACTATCATGAAAATAAAAAAACTCAATATCTTCGATGATTCCTTGCTTATTGTTAACCAAGTTAATAAATCTACCAATGCAAGTGTCCAATATTAAAATCATATAAAGCCCTTATGGACAAGATACTAGCTAAATTGGAATGGTAGAACATCAAGGCAGTCCCTCTATCATCTAATCATTTTGAGGATATGATGGCTTCCTTGGGATCCTTGATATCACAACCATTCATGTCAAAACACTTTTACAATCAACAATTTTGCATGAGGCTTCGAAATATGAGGAAGTTATCCACATGATTTAGATTGAAACGTACCAAGAATGGTTCTCTCACATACATAACTTTTTGAAACATGCTTCCTGGGGATATTTGATAGTCCTTTTGGTAATAGCACAATGATCTATATTAAGGTTTTCTTCCCATATGCATTCATACGGGATGAATCTCAAAAGGAACAAGTAGTTCATTTAGTTGAGACTCAAAAATTTCAAGATTGGTTCACTCAATTAAAAGATTTTCTAAAACTTGGTAATATCTCTTTGGGATTGTTGTATTGCTACAAAACAAACATTTAAACAAAAAGTGATAAAATATGTCTTCTTAGGAGACATATTGTATCATCTATGATGGTATTCTCCTTCGTTGTCTGGAGCTCCATGAATCAGCTTCAGTAATTTTGTAAGCTCATGATGGTACTTGCAATGGCTATTTCAGTGGGATGCTTATCGCTAAGTGCATCCTCCAAATGTGCTATTATTGGCCTACCATGGAGAAATACTATTGTTCTTAAGTTAATAAGTGCATTAAATGTCAACATCATGCTAATATTTTAAATGTACCTTATCAAGCCTTACAACCAATTCATTTGGTATGGCTTTTTTCACAGTGGGGCTTTGAAATAATTGGAAAAATCTTGCTCTTATCCTTGGTCCATCACATTTTTATCTCAACCTCCATAGAGTATTTCACCAAATGGGTGGAAGTAATCCCTCTTACCACTACGACTAGACCCCACATTGTGGAGTTCATACTTCATAATATCATATGTCATTTTGGTATTCCATCCAAGATCATCTCGGATAATGGGCCCCCATTTAAGAACAAGTATGTCTGAGCTTTAACTACTAAGTATGACATTCAACATAGTTTTTCCATGTCCTATTAGCCATAAGCTAACGGGTAAGCAGAGGCATTAAACAAAATAATCATTGTTATTCTCAAAAAGACTATCAAAGATAACCACAAAGATTGGCATCTTCAACTGCCTCTGGAATTATGGGCTTATAGAACTAGCATTAGGATGCCCACTATGGCAACTCCATTCTAACTAGTATATGGTATTGATTCCATTATGCCCTTGGAATTTGAAATTCCTTCATTGCGCATATCACTACAAGTTTTCATCGATGATGATACTACACAACAAGCTCATCTTGATCAATTGACCCTTCTTGATGAACGATGTGTTAACACTCTTGAGCACATCTATGTTTATCAATATTACCTTAAACAAGCTTATGATATGAATTTCCAGCTTAGGGACTTCAAATTTGGATATCTTGTGCTTAAAGAGAATCATCAAAACTCCAACTTACCGCCCCACTTTGGGAGATAAGTTTATGGCAAATTGGTTAGGCTTGTTTATCATCATGCAGAAGATAGGGCTAGGTACTTATAGGTTAGGTTCTCTCGAGGGTGTTGAGGAACCTAAACATCTCAAAATTCTCCACCTATGGGTATTTTATGCATGACACATAATGCATAAAAAAAAATTAGAAAAACAAAAACCACAAAAACATTGGCAAAACATCAAAAACTCAAAATATTGCATTTCCATTTGTATTGCATTCCATTATGCATTTCATATTGTTGCATTTTCTTACTTGCATTAAGCATGTACCTTCATTGCATTACCATTAGGACTAGTTTTATTCTTGCATTCTAATATCTGGCATCACGCCTATATATTTTTCATCTTTCTTAATCAAATATTTTCCATCGTTATCATTTGCACTTTTTCTTATGATATTTTGACTATTAAGGGGTCCTCGTAAGATAGGGTAGATATAAAATGACCATCAACAATGATTTTTAGATGGACACACACTCCTTAGTTTTCAAAAGGTCATTAGGAATATACAGACATCACCCCACATATCATTACCATCCACATTCTACTTTTTTTGGTAACTGTGTTTTTCAACACAATTAATAAGTTGTTATAGGGTGTTCAAAAGGATTTTCGATCATTCATCCATAATTAGTTTTCTTTTTAGATTTTATAGAAATTTAGCTAGATTTTTAAGGTATGATATTTCTTTGATCAGTACCTTGTATATATTAAAATGCCAAACACAACTTCACATTTTAGAATCCGAGTTTGAACAAGTAAATACAATTCTACAATGTAGTCCATGCCCCTTAAGCGAAAGGTTTTCCTTTCTCATCCTATTATGCACATGGTTTAGGATGTTGAGAATTGATAAAAGGACAAGCTCTATCCTACCCAAAGCAATGACATCCCTTGATCATACAACAAACGAGCAAGTATCCCTCCAAAAAAAAAGTGGTTTTCACCACTAAGAAAATAAATCCCCTTGCTCCTCATAAAAAATGAGCAAGTATCCCAAACAAATCAATACAAAATAAGGGGGTAATGAGTTTGAATCCCTAGAATCCTCTATTATTCAAAAGCCATAGGGAAATATCCATTACAAAAATGGGCTATAATTTTTGTCCTAGCAATGGGGTAGTCCTATGCATGGTGATATGTCTATCACATTAGCGACCTTCTTTTGTATAGATCAATATCCACTTGTGGATGAGTTAGTTTTTGATGGCTTGTATTGCCTAGTATTCTAGTCCAACCACGTTCAAAATTAGGATAATGATGACCATAGGGTGATCTTCATTAGACTAATGGTCTCTAAGAGCCATCCTAGCAATGGGGTAGTCTTATGCGTCATCTTAATAAACAACACATGCACACATAGGGATATTGAATATCTTGGTCTTCCTAGTAGATTTTTACCTTTTTAGAATCTTGTGTGGTCAGTATGCATATTTTGACTGGTCAACTAGGGTTTTTGAGTCTCATGAAAACCATTTTGTTTCCCTATAACATCCTATTGTTTTCCATCCATAATTTTGTCATATCACATTTTAAATGCATGATTTTATGAAAAGGTTGGCATTTGGATTGATGATTTTTATACATTTTGTGGTGCTTGCAATTAATTTGTTAGTGCATATAGATTCATTCATTTCACATTTCACATTAGTCACATCACATATCATTAGTACATAGCATCCATGTATAATTCTAGGCATACATATTAGATTTTTCAAATCAATAATATGAGTTACATAGATATATTATCACAAAAACAAATCTCAAAATACATCTAAACATTAGGTATTGCATCCATAACTGCATCCACAAGTGCATCCATACATGTAATAAAACATCATATAATATATATATATATGGTAAATCCGGTACATCATGATACAAAAATATATGTAGGCTACAATAGAGTGGGTCCTTGGACCTCACACCCCAAAAGAGAAGAACATACATATCCCAAATCAAGCTGGCCCTGCACCACTCGTCTCACCTCCACCCTCGACCTCATATCAATGAGACTGAGTAGACCCACTAGCCTTTGATCTCTAAGGAGTACCTATTAAACATCAAAACTAGTAGCCTAACTGATGGTTGCCCTGACTCACTACATCAGCTATGATACGATGTTCCTAATAAAGCTCAAAAAATTAGTCTACCTCCAAGCCACTCTACCTCATCCTCTAATCCAATAATGTACTCTTGATCTAAGCATTGAAAAGAAACATACAGAGCCACTATATCTTGTTACTTTGCTACCTGTACCTATAGCTTGACCACATCACCCATGGTCTATCCACCTATCCCTTGTCTAGCAGCCAACCCTACCACCTACCCCTAAATAGCATCCCGTTCTTCAATCAAACCTATTACCTATATTCATAGAGCATCTCACTCTACTATTAGCCTGTCCACCCCCTCTTAAGAACTCTATAATTGAGCCCTCAAAGTATCTTTATCATTAAATAAGCCTCTCCACTATTGCCTCCCTCTATCTAGCTAGCTCTAAAGCACTGATACTATGGTGTCTCGCTCCAACAAATTACCTCTACAAGCTTTGGATCTGCACTTTGAGTTTAGACTCTTGATCTTGTAAATCCACACCATCCCCAACCTCATCATGTGGCTCATCACCACTCTTGGAGGTCTCACACCATTCCCCCTCCATATGATGATGCACTCATCGCTCATCTTTATCCTCTTTGATACCCTCATCCATGGTCGCTCTGGCTTGACCATCCATAGGTCTACCTCCTTGTCATAGTTGTATCATCCACCATGAATCATACTCCATAGTAGTACCTGGATCCTCCACACCTGGATATACCATTGACTAATCTTCATCCTCACCCATTACCTCTACTCAGGACCATGACATGTCTATCTCATCACTCCAACACCAATAGATGATGGGCTCGCCAAGTATATTTTGACAAATTCTAAATTGCTAATAAACACGAGTATTGGAAGTATTTCCACTTTGTGCCATAGTTATTGATCACCCATTGCTTATGTTTAACATACCTCATTTTCTTAGTTGCATCCATCCATGGTGGTATCCTTGTATGGTCATCATATAACTTGCTTCATGTTGATTCTATCGAAAGCCTCAGTGTAGTGAGTAATCCTACTTGAGTGGGAATGAATCTGATCCTACTCCTGATCCCACATCCACCACATACTGTATCCAATATCCCTATCTATCATCTGAGCTCGTATCACCCAAGGAAGCCCATATGACCTATCCACCTAAATGTGCTTCCATCCCCAGATCTATAGTAAGAAACTACAACCCAATCCAAGTCTACATCATAGGCAAATATTATATAGCTCATCATATAAATGAACCATTGGTGATGTCCCTTAGGCTATGATTAGAGGATCCTAAATCATGCTCTCAATCAAATATTAAACTAGCTCAAGAAGGTTCTATGGGAACCTCACTCTTGAAGAGTTAGGTAGTAGTATGTTAGACATGAGTGACATAAACACTACATGTCATGAGCACATCTACATCATACCATACCTCCACTAGTACCCTGTCGCTACCCAGTCTACATTGGGTAACCTTTGAATCCTTCATAAATACCCCCTAGAGCACTTTACTCTTCTGACCAATGTGTATAGATATGATGGAGCATCCTTTAATTGAAACACAAAGAATCCTATAGACATCCTCTAGGGTGAATTTCATCTCATCAATTGGAAGGTGGAATGTGTTGGTATGGCTATCCCAATTATATGTTAATACCATAATGTAGGCTTGATACACAATCACTGCCTCTATCCTAGCAACCTGCTTAAGGCCAATGACCTCAAGTCATTTACAATCAGCATCAGAAAGTGCATCATGTGTTGTCTTATAAACCATGTGATATCTATAGAAAGCCCTAAAAAGTTAAATGCACAATTGCACAATCTGAAAATCAGGTCACAAAAACAAGAAAAAAATAAAAAAATAAGCAATAAATATCAAGGTCATATCAGGTCAATATAGCCTCCAATCGAGGCCGTCTTGGACCGAGACAGTCTCCAATTGAGGTCATCTCAGATCAAGACAACCTCCACAACAGTCATATTTTTTACCATGGGATTTGAACCAAGGTTGTCTCACCCTGATACAACCCTTGATTTCACAAGAGGAACCATCTCACCCTGATATGACCCCCAAATAGGATAATATCAAATCATATTTCACATGCAATAAATTAAATCAAGCACATAAAAGCAATAGGAACAAACACAAAAACAACCTACACTACATTTTAGTCTAAGGTGTGATTCCTTACCTTAATTTTTTGGTGAGGTTCATTTCCCACTTTAATTAGTGAGGTTCATTTTATTTTGCAAAATAACAAAGGAGATAATATTGTGTCTACATTTCTCCTTTTGACTCATCTAGTTGTAGAGGTGTCGGGTTGGTCCATGGTGGAATTTGGTTAATAGTTTGATAGTGCTCTGCTTCGAAAATTGTTGTTCTCCTCCTAGAATCCCTTTTCCTCCAATCACAAGAAATGTAAATGATGTTAGAAACATGCTAATTTACCTTTTATATTTTCAAATATTTGCATCTGTCTCGAGGTTAGATGTTTGTAGTTACTACGATCGTCCTACCAAGATACGATCACCATTTTTGCAAAAAAATAAAAAAAAAAAAAAAAAAACTTCAAAGGTGCCCAAATTCCTTTGGTCAAATTCAAATAAAAAATCTCCAAAGGCACCTAACCCCTTTGGTCACATCAAGTCAAAAATCTCGAGTGAACCTCGTATCTAGTGATTTACTCTAGTCACCTGGTGGTTGCAGTAATTGGTTATTCATGCAATTCAATAAGATGAGTAAATTACCATAAGGCCACTCACAAAAAAAAATTGTAAGGAAAAAGATAGGCAACACCAAACAATGCAAGAAATACAAGCAAGTGTAATGAAAGAATGATCTTTGTATTGAATAGTGGAGCCTTAGTCTCCATTTACAATGATTTACCCTAAGTGTGCAAGGGTCTATTTACAATGAACTTGCTCGCTTTTTAGATTACAATGGATAGAAAAAGGGGAAAATGCCCCTTTTTTGTAAATACAAATAATAATGGTGTCTTCGATCTCTTTTTTCTACAATTCAATTGGTGAGTGGGCTTGAGTATCCTGTGATGGGCCACTCTAGCTTCAACAACTGCTCAAATACCTGTCTCCTGCACACATGTTGCCAAAAGAGGGTTAGTAGCATATGAAGGGATTCCATGGTGTGAAGTCCTTTTTGATATAAACAAAAGCTATTGAAACCCTAGTGTAAATGCTTGCAGGATGCATAAATAGAATGAATATAGAAACAATGAAAAATAAAAGCCTTGTTGTGTTTTTACCTTTTTGGTCTCTCTTTGTCATTGGTTAAAAGCATTCTTGAGAAATCGTGGGCATGCGGGTGGGGTTGATAAATCGTAGGAGGGTGATTGAGCAACTACTAAGAAGAGATTGCCTCTATGTAAACGTCAATTGGCTATTTTATGGGAAGGGTAGAAAGCTTCAAGATTTGATCTAGGACCTCGATGAATTGACCTCCAAGTGCATGAATTACTTTTTATGGGAATTTTGGCAGCATGACGATGTATTTTCCATCCTCTTTTGGATAAATGGATGAGGGTGCCTTTATAAGCCCCTTGGGGGTTTTGGAGGGAAAGAGATATGGTAAGTGAAGAACATGTGCTTATACTGAGAGGGGGGTGAACAGTATACAATAAATATTTTTGCTTTTTAACCCAAATAATAGCATCAACAATATTAAAGTAGTAAACATCACACAAAGCATCACACACATGAGAGACATGATTTTACGTGGTTCACCCAATGCGGGCTACTCCACGGAGAAAATATTTCTTATAAATTTTTCTCAAATAAATTCTCTTGGGAATCCTTTCCCTACAATGTTTATGGACCTCTGTCCAAAGGAGACACCAATCCCCTAAATCAAGTTCGTGGATCTCTATCCATAGGAGAACTCCTTCTCCTCTACTCTGGCTGGTGATCCTCTAGAAGACTACTGCCTCCACTACACTGGCTTGTGGATCTCTCTCCACTGAAGACTCTTGTCCCCACTCAAAAGACCTATCCTCACTACCCTGGCTAATGGATCTCTATCCACTGGAGACTACTATCCTCTCTGCTCTATCACCTCCAAAGCTCTATCTCAAATCTACACTAAACATAGTCCTTCGGTCTAGTACAACTCTGCTCAATATCTATCTCTGGTCTGGCACAAACCTATCCTCAAATCTGCACCAAAATCTGCTCTCAAATATGCTCTACAAGTCCTCTCTAGAACTTGTCCAAATCTTCTCAATAAGTCCTCTCAAGAACTTATCCAAATCTGTATTGTAAGCTTCCACAAAATCTCACACAAAATCAGTCCACAAGTCTCCTCAAAGACTTACCTCAAATATGCTCAACAAGTCCACATAGAACTTGTCCAATCTCATAGAAACATAAAGAGAATTGTTAGAGACTCAATATATTCTATATAATAACTACTAGAAATAAGGAGAATTTTAGAGACTCAATATGCTTCAAATTCAACTCAATGCTCAATCACTTTCTCAACTCAATTCAGAATATAGAATAGTTTGTTTTATGGAACTTGAACAATCACTTCACACATCCACTTGACTAGGCTCAACCAACTCTACTCAACCAATCACTCAATGAAATAATCCTTGCTCACAAACCCTAGTCCAAGCATATAAACATCAACTCAAAATATTTCCAACAATGCTCAACAACAAATCTCACATAACAATGATACTCAAACCCTAGTTCAAGTTCTTCACTCAACAAATCACTTCAACAACAATGCTTATAAAACAAGGTTTACATAACAACTCTTTATCCTAGAAAACCTTGAAGCATTAACTCAACACACTCAATAAGGAAACCCTAATCAAGTCCTTTTCACTCCAAACTTATTTTCTAGAAAACCAATC
This sequence comes from Wollemia nobilis, assembly GCA_028583015.1. Classification (NCBI taxonomy): domain Eukaryota; kingdom Viridiplantae; phylum Streptophyta; class Pinopsida; order Araucariales; family Araucariaceae; genus Wollemia; species Wollemia nobilis. The sequence continues at coordinate 2,083,808 of JAQPPZ010017206.1, read as the reverse complement.
AATCAACTCAACTATGGAAGAATGTGCTCATACCTTTTTCTTGATGATGAAGGGATCTCATAAATCTGCCACAACCACAAACACTTCTATGCCAAACTCAAAGAGGTTAGAAGATAAATATTTCTCACAATGTAATGCAAAAACTCAATTACACCTTATCACTCCATCTTTAAAAACAACCATCAACATACATAAAATATTTTCCAAATAACACCTTATAATCTCCCAATTAAAAATAAATTTAACATCCACCAAAATTTAACTCAAAAACCTCTTTAATTAAATTTTAATAGCAAGAAGAACTTTGGCAAAAATCAAATCCACTTTCCTTATAACTCCAATAACATAAATCAATTACCAAACATGCAACTTTTCATTCTACCCTTATAACTCCCTTTTTACCTTAGGAAAAACATTAGGCAAATAAAAATTTATTTAACAAAAATACCTTTGCCACTTATGAGATTCAAACCCACAATCTCTGCCTCCTCATGCACTCTAGCCATGGGCTTGACCACCACATGTGCTAGACGCATGCTTGGAAGATTAAGAGCACCTCGTGCTCTTTCTTCTAAGCCTAGCACTCAAATGAGCATGTGCCAAAATATTTTCCTCCATAGTGCTCAAGACAAACATGCCAACAACCTCCATGTGAATCGATCATGGTCACTTCCACTCCCAATGCTCTCGCAAAATGTATGCTACCAATGGACCACCCTGTCCAATGGGAGTGAGGCCTTAAGCCCTCCTATTTTGTCTTCTTCCTTGCACTAAAAGACAACATGAAATTTGTCTTCTTCCTCAATGATTGCATGAATTACTCTTTTCTCTGTCGCATGAATATTAATCGATGAAGGGTAAGTTTAATGCCCCTTTGGCATAGTTTTTATATATGAATTTCACCTTTTGACATAGACGTCGGTGCTCCACTAAATTGATGATGTCGGCACTTTTTTAAACCTTTATAATTTATAAATTATTTAAATTCTAAAAGAATTTAAATTTTATAAATTATATTTATAAACCTTTGACTTTAATAAAAATTAAAGCCTTCTTGAGATAAAATTTAAACCTTTATTTGTACTCCACTGATTTGATGAAAATTATTCTACCACCATGGTTTTAATAAAAACTTAATTTTCACCATGGTTTTAACACAAACCTTATAAAATAATATTTTGACAACTTTTCTTCAACTCTTCCCATTGTTCTTGGTGATGGTGTACTCCATGGTATTAATGATAGCTTCATGTGTTCACTTTGGCATCAATGACAACTTCTCATCTTGACATCAATGACAACTAAATGAGCTCAAAATGTCCAACAATCTCCCCCTTTGTCATTGATGGCAACCCAAATTCTTTTTACCAAAAACTTGACCTTTCCTTTGTTCTGCTCCCCTGGGACATTGCTCCCCCTGGCTCAATGCTCTCTCAAATACCAAATCTCTCCCCCTTACTCAAATCTCTCCCCCTTTGACATCAATGGCAAAGGGTCACCTTTGGGGCTCGGGGCTAAGAATGAGCCTCTTAGCTTAGCCCCTCCCCCACCTCCTCTTGAGGTGGTTAATTCTGGGGTGGGAGTCTCACTCCCAGTTTTTCTCGAAGATACTCAAAGGTTTCCTTTGAAAGTGGCTTGGTGAAAATATCTGCTATCTGTTCCTTTGTAGTAATATATTCCAACCTGACTTGTTTATCTATCACATGTTCTCTCAAAAAGTGGTACTTAATCGGAATGTGCTTTGTCCTGGAGTGCATCACTAGATTTTTTGAGATACTTATAGCACTTGTATTATCACATAGTATGGGAATAGGATGGTCATGCTTTATCTTGAAGTCTTCTAGAGTTCTCTTCATCCATAACACCTGTGTACAACTAGCTACTGCTGCAATGTATTCTGCTTCTATTGTAGATAAGGATATTGAAACCTACTTCTTACTTAGCCAAGAGACTAAACAGTCTCCAAGAAAGAATGCTCCTCCACTTGTGCTTTTTTGTCATCAATGTTGTCGGCCCAATCTGCATCTGTATATGTTGTCAGTGTGAAACTATCACTTTTGGGATACCAAAGCCCAAAATCCATAGTCCCTTTTAGATACCTAAAAATTCTTTTTACTGCTGCCACATGTGTTTCCTTAGGAGCTGCCTAAAACCTTGCCACTAATCCCACTGATTGTACTATGTCTGGTCTTGTAGTTGTAACATACAATAAGCTACCAATCATAGATCTGTATAATCTCTGATCTACCTCTGGAGATTCATCATCCTTACTCAACTTGCATCCTGTGACCATGGGGGTACTTACCGGTTTACAATCTTCTAACCTGAATTTCTTTAACATTTCTTTTATATACTTGGCTTGTGAGAGAAACACCCCTCTTTCTGATTGTGAAATCTGAAGTCCAAGAAAGAAAGATAATTCACCAAGCATAGACATCTCAAATTCATTTTGCATGTTCTTAGAAAATTCTTTACACATCTTATCATTGTTTCCCCCAAAAATTATGTCATCAACATAAACAACCACTATTAGTAGATCACTCCCTTCATTTTTTATATATAAATTACTGTCTTCTATTCCTTTTCTGAATCCCTGTTCCTGAAGATACTTATCCAATCTTGAGTACCATGCTCTCGGAGCCTGCTTTAGACCATACAATGCCTTTTTCAATCTGCATACATGATCTGGTTTATCTTCTAATATGAATCCCTCTGGCTATTCAATATAAACTTCTTCTTCTAGAACACCATTTAGAAATGCTGACTTGACATCCATCTGATATACCTTGAAGTTTTTGAAACTTGAGAAGGCTAAAAACATCCTTATAGCTTCAAGTCATGCAACTAGAGCAAATGTCTCATCAAATTCAATTCCTTCTACCTGTGCATAACCTTTGCATACTAACCTTGCTTTATTCCTGACCACTTGTCCATCTTCATTTAACTTGTTTCTGAATACCCATTTTGTGTCGATCACATTTTTGTCCTTTGGTCATGGAACAAGTTCCCAAGTTTTGCTTTTCTCTATCTGATCTAATTCCTCATCCATTGCCTTAATCCAAAATTTATCCTCACTTGCCTGAGTGAAGTCTTTTGGCTCAATCTTAGATAGCAAAGAAAAATTTGCTTGTTGAGATGGTTTTATTATTCTTCTCCTTGTCTATCTTTCATCTGGATTCCCGATGATTTGCTCTTTTGGATGATGCTTCTGTACATACCTGGATGGAGTTTTGGGAAGAAGTCTTTGTGTTTCTTCTTCTTCTTTATCTGATTCCTCACAAAATTCTTCTTGACAACATCCATCTTCTTGATACACAATTTGTTGAACTGGTTCTCTTGAATCTATCTTCTCATCAATTGTTACATTTATACTTTCCACCATAGTGCGTGTTCTTTTGTTGAAGCATCTGTAGGCTTTACTCCTTGTGGAATAACCAAGAAAAATTCCCTCATCACATCTTGGATCAAACTTGCCTAAGTTTTGATCTTCCCATCTTATGTAACATTTGCTTCCAAAAATTTTGAAGTGTTTTACAGTGGCAGGTCTTCCTTTCCAAAGCTCATATGGAGTCTTGTGATGATTTACCCTCATTTGAGCCCTAGTGATTATGTATACTATTGTGTTTACAACTTCTCTCCAAAAACCATCTGATAGCTTAGATTCATTTAACATAGCTCTAGCCATGTTTTCAACAGTCCTATTTTTCCTTTCAACTACCCCATTTTGTTGAGGAGTTCTTGCTGCTGAGTACTCTCTCTTGATCCCATGTTGTTCACAAAACTCTACAAATTCATTTGAAGTAAATTCTCCTCCTCTATCATATCTCAGACACTTAATCCTTTTTCCAGTTTCATTTTCAATCAATTCCTTAAATGCTTTGAATTTTTCAAAGGCCTCTGACTTCTCTTTTAGGAAGGCTACCCAAACCATTCTGGAATAATCATCTATAAATAGTATAAAGTAGCTCTCACCCTGAATACTTTGTGTTCTGGTAGGACCACATAGATCAGTATGTATTAGGCTCAATGGCTCAGATGACATATATCCTTTTGACTTAAAGGTTGTCCTAGTTTGCTTTCCATGTTGATAGGGTGCACAAATTATGTTTTGAGGTCTTCTTATTTTGGGTAAATCTCTGACCGCCTGTTTATTGCTTATGTTGACTATGTTGTCAAAATTCAAGTGACCCAATATTCTATGCCATAACCAACTCTCATCTTCTTGTGATAGAAAGCACTTTTCCCCTTTGATCTCATTGAGCATGTATAAGTTGTTTGGGGTTCTTCTTGCATTGGCAATGATTTTTCCAGTTTCTGATTTTCTTATCTCACATCTATCTGGATGGAAAGTAACCATGTACCCTTGATCACAAAGTTGACTTATACTCAGCAGATTGTGTTTTAACCCTTTAACATACAATACATTTTCTATTTTTGTTTTCCCATTATCTAAACTTAGAGTTCCTCTTCCACCAATCCTTGTTGATCCATTATCACCAAAACTTACTGATCCTCTATTTGTTTCTTTTAGTACAATGAATTTGTCTTTGTCTCCTGTCATGTGACTAGAGCAACCACTATCAAGATACCATTGTTCTTCTTTATCCTGAGCATGAAGGGTTGTTTGAACTAACATTGATCTAGCCTTAACATTTTCCCTTTCATCTTTCCTAGTTGTTGAAATTGTTTTTCTAGACTCAAGAAGTATCATTTTACACCATCTAGCCTTGTGCCCAAAATTATTGCATTTGTAACATATAATATCATCATCCATGAGAGGTGCAAAGGAATTGAAATTTCTATTGACATTGTTTCTTGCATGATGAATACAATGTACAACTCTATGACCATATTTATTACAAGAAAAGCAATGACCATGGAAGAAATTATGTAACCTGTTTGGATGTCTTGGAGTTTGTGGTGAAGTAATATTCCTCTTGTGATTAACTCTTATCCAGGGTTCTCCTTTGCTTTCTTCCTTTCTTATATCCTTTGCTTGCTTATCCTTGTTTGAGGTTTCTACTTTTTGAAGACTTGATTCCTCTTTCTGTTTCTCATATTCTACATCTTGTAGTACCTTGATCCTTTCAACTTCATTCCTTAGGTGGACAATTTCTGCTTCCAATATTTCACATTTTGTTTCCCTGACTCTCAATAGATCTGTCATGTCTTGCTCAATCTTCTTTCCTTCTTCCACCCTAATCTTGAGTTCTGTGAGATTTTGTATAAGTTCCATCCTTGCTTCTTCATCTTCTTGAACTTGTTCCTTCAAGATTGAATTCTTCTCTCTAAGTCTTTCCAATTTTTTGAGAGTAACAAATAATTCTTCTTTTATATCAAACATAGTCTCTTCTTCATTTTTTGAAGTCATGTGTGCTACTGATGGATCCTCCTCCAAGTTGTTAGTCTTTTCATGGAGGGACCCACTCTGATACCAATTGAAGAACATGTGCTTATACTGAGAGGGGGGTGAACAGTATACAATAAATATTTTTGCTTTTTAATCCAAATAATAGCATCAACAATATTAAAGTAGTAAACATCACACAAAGCATCACACACATGAGAGACATGATTTTATGTGGTTCACCCAATGCGGGCTACTCCATGGAGAAAATATTTCTTATAAATTTTTCTCAAATAAATTCTCTTGGGAATCCTTTCCCTACAATGTTTATGGACCTCTGTCCAAAGGAGACACCAATCCCCTAAATCAAGTTTATGGATCTCTATCCATAGGAGAACTCCTTCTCCTCTGCTCTAGTTGGTGATCCTCTAGAAGACTACTGCCTCCACTACACTAGCTTGTGGATCTCTCTCCACTGAAGACTCTTGTCCCCACTCAGAAGACCTATCCTCACTACCCTGGCTAATGGATCTCTATCCACTAGAGACTACTGTCCTCTCTACTCTGTCACCTCCAAATATCTATCTCAAATCTACACTAAACATAGTCCTTCGATCTAGTACAACTCTGCTCAATATCTATCTCTGGTCTGGCACAAACTTATCCTCAAATCTGCACCAAACTCTATCTCAAATCTGCTCTACAAGTCCTCTCTAGAACTTGTCCAAATTTTCTCAATAAGTCCTCTCAAGAACTTATCCAAATCTATAAGCTTCCACAAAAGCTCACACAAAATCAGTCCACAAGTCTCCTCAAAGACTTACCTCAAATCTGCTCAACAAGTCCACACATAACTTGTCCAATCTCATAGAAACATAAAGAGAATTTTTAGAGACTCAATATGTTTCAAATTCAACTCAATGCTCAATTACTTTCTCAACTCAATTCAGAATATAGAATAGTTTGTTTTATGGAACTTGAACAATCACTTCACACATCCACTTGACTAGGCTCAACCAACTCTACTCAACCAATCACTCAATGAAATAATCCTTGCTCACAAACCCTAGTCCAAGCATATAAACATCAACTCAAAATATTTCCAACAATGCTCATAAAACAAATCTCACATAACAATGATACTCAAACCCTAGTTCAAGTTCTTCTCTCAACCAATGACTTCAACAACAATGCTTATAAAACAAGGTTCTAACATAACAACTCTTTATTCCAGAAAACCTTGAAGCATTAACTCAACACACTCAATAGGGAAACCCTAATCAAGTCCTTTTCACTCCAAACTTATTTTCTAGAAAACCAATCAATCAACTCAACTATGGAAGAATGTGCTCATACCTTTTTCTTGATGATGAAGGGATCTCATAAATCTGCCACAACCACAACCACTTCTATGCCAAACTCAAAGAGGTTAGAAGATAAATCTTTCTCACAATGTAATGCAAAAACTCAATTACACCTTATCACTCCACCTTTAAAAACAACCATCAACATACATAAAATATTTTCCAAATAACACCTTATAATCTCCCAATTAAAAATAAATTTAACATCCACCAAAATTTAACTCAAAAACCTCTTTAATTAAATTTTAATAGCAAGAAGAACTTTGGCAAAAATCAAATCCACTTTCCTTATAACTCCAATAACATAAATCAATTATCAATCAAACAACTTTTCATTCTACCCTTATAACTCCATTTTTACCTTAGGAAAAATATTAGGCAAATAAAAATTTATTTAACAAAAATACCTTTGCCACTTATGAGATTTGAACCCACAATCTCTGCCTCCTCGTGCGCCCTAGCCATGGGCTAGACCACCACGTGTGCTAGACGCACGCTTGGAATATTAAGAGCACCTTGTGCTCTTTCTTCTAAGCCTAGCACTCAAACGAGCGCGTGCCAAAATATTTTCCTCCGCAGCACTCAAGACAAACATGCCAACAACCTCCATGTGAATCGATCGTGGTCACTTCCACTCCCAACGCTCTCACAAAATGCGTGCTACCAATGGACCACCCTATCCAATGGGAGTGAGGCCTTAAGCCCTCCCATTTCATCTTCTTCCTTGCACTAAAAGACAACACAAAATTTGTCTTCTTCCTCAACGATTGCACGAATTACTCTTTTCTCTGTCGCATGAATATTAATCGATGAAGGGTAAGTTTAATGCCCCTTTGGCATAGCTTTTATATATGAATTTCACCTTTTGACATAGACGTCGGTGCTCCACTAAATTGATGACGTCGACGTTTTTTTAAAACTTTTATAATTTATAAATTATTTAAATTCTAAAAGAATTTAAATTTTATAAATTATATTTATAAACCTTTGACTTTAATAAAAATTAAAGCCTTCCTTGAGATAAAATTTAAACCTTTATTTGTACTCCACTGATTTGATGTAAATTATTCTGCCACCATGGTTTTAATAAAAACCTTAATTCTGCCATCACAATGTTTAAGGAAGCCTTTATATCCTTATAATGATTTTAATAAAAACCTTTTAATTTTCCACCATGGTTTTAACACAAACCCTTATAAAACAATATTTTGACAACTTTTCTTCAACTCTTTGCATTGTTCCTGGTGGTAGGTTCCCTTGGAGCTAGGTTCCCTTGGAACCAGGTGAGACTTGTGCTGGATATGATCGATGAGCCATGGGTCTATGCTTGGGCTCCTACCCTACTTTTCTAGCTATATGTGGAGCTTTATGAGGTAAAGAGGTGAGAGTGAAAGGGACTCGATTGCAGCTTGCTTCTTCAGCTTTGGGGATGGGAGCATATTAGGATTGCATGGCCAGAGGGTCTACCTTGTGAGTGGGATCACTCATGCCCTTGTGCTCTTCATTGGTGGACCAACGAGGAGCTTCTACCGAGTCACCCTAGCCATAGTGGCTAGGAGTATCGAGAGATGTTGGTGGCATTGACTAGTGGTGATATCATTTGGTGACCATGGCGAGGCCTCACTTGGGATGATGATGTGGCATAACTTCGATGGACGAGGTAGGGTAGGTGGGTGATTGGGTGGCATGGGTGAGAGAGGGAGTTTATCCAGTTCTCTCGGGTGATGCGATAGTTTGGCTTGGTTTAGGGAGTTCTTGATGCTCCAGTTGTGTATAGGCATTGAGGTGATGAGCTTAGTCTCCCTTATGCTCCTAATCCTTGGACTATGGATGATGACCATGATGATGATGTGGTGGATGTCCTAGATGTAGATGATGTTGGGACGATAGTTGAGTATGATGCTTGGTTTACTTCATAGCCTCCATGGGCATCGAGTCAGGCTATTGATGATGTAGTGAGTGGTGATGATCGGGATGCTAGTGAGCAGACTCCTCGATGGTAAAAATATCATCGAGGTAGTGGTAGTAGGAGGTGAGCTAGGGTAGATGTGACTCAGCCTACAAACACTAGGGTTGGGGTGATGGAGATGGGGATGGTGATGGTGATGGTGGTGGTGATGGTGGAGGTGGTGATGGTGATGGTGATCAGGAGAGACCTCCTCGCTATATTGAGGATGATTGGGGTATTCTTCAGGCTGAGTAGGATAGCTTGGGTGAGGAGTGGGATCACCTTGCATAGAATGTAGTAGCTCATGATGCAGAGATTACAAGGTTATAGAGTGCATTGGCATCTTGGGATGCCGAGATAGCTCAACTATGGAGTGAGATGGATGGGCTATGAGGTGGCTCCTAGTGGAGGTGGTGATGGTTCTGAGGTTGCGGCTCTTCATGCTGAGATAGCGTAGTGAGAGGTGCACTAGAGTCGAGATTTGTCTATTTCATGGGCATAGGTTAGGTACATTGAGCTACTTGAGGACACCCTTGCTCAACATCATATCCCATTACCTGTGTAACCTTCTTCATCAGTTTCTGGGTCGACTAGGCAGAGTGAGTCGAGACCTAGCAGTTCTCACTCTAGGGTTCCTAGTTTTCATGCTCCCTCAAGTTCACAGGGATCGACTCATGGTCCTCCTAGGGGTCATGGTGGTGCTAGCTAGGAGCACTTATTACCTCTTTTTGTAGTTTTCATTTTTTCTTATGAGCCTTAGTGCTCTAATGTATACAACCTTTTGGGTGATTTTTGTACTATGTGGTTCATATATATACATATACATGGATTTTATTTTGATCATTTTGTGTTGCACTTTTTGTTTTTAATGTGGATGTTTGTATGGATGCATATGTAATGATGTGGTAATTGAATTATGTCTAATTGATTTGTGACTATGTATGCAAATGAAGTATGGATGCTATGTTCTAATGATCACTTGTGTATGTTTTAGACTTTTGCTTGATCAACTTTATCTTCATTGTTTAATCAAGGGCACTAACATTTGATATTGATAAATGAAATGGATTATGGAATGTAATAATGAAAATGATATGGAATGATTTTGATTGCCTTAGGGATAAAATATCTAGAGTTGTTTTGCAAAGACTCAAACATCCTAGTGATCTTAAACAAACTCATCTATTTATCTCACAAATCCATATGATGCTAAGGTTGTCCTAGTGGTTTCAAATTTCTCAAGGACCAACTATGTGTGCAATGAATGTTCATTTCTCATTATGAGTAAGGGTAGACTAATCCATTGGTAACTTATGCCAACAAGCTAGCTCATCCATGAGCATCCATAGGTCTGTACAAAAGAAGGTCACTAATGTGATAGACTTGGCACCATGCGTAAGGATACCCCATTGCCAGGCGGGTTTCATTCAACCCATTGTTGTAATGAGGATCACCCCATGATTTTTGAAACACTAAGAATTCCAGGGATTCAAGCTCCTTTCCCTTATTTTATTGGATTAGATTTTTGAATTTTGGATTTTATTTGGGATTTTTGCTCATTTTGTATTGGAGCAAAGTGGATTTTTATTGCTTTTGGGATACTTGCTCATTTTGAGGAAGAGCAAGGGATTTTTATTGCTTTTGGGGCTTGCTCATTTTGAGGAAGAGCAAGAGGATTTTTTTGGGATACTTGCTCATTTTGAGGAAGAGCAAGGGATTTTTATTTTTGTTGCTTTTTGAGGAAGAGCAAGGGATTTTTTTTTTTGGTTTTTGGGATACTTGCTCATTTTGAGGAAGAGCAAGGGATTTTTTTTTAAGGATGAAGGGGGAGCTTGTCCTTTTGTCAACTCTTAGCTTTCTAGACCATGCACATAATTGGATGAATAGGGAAACCTTTCACTTTATGGCAATAGCAACTTATGACTTCATCATTCCTAGGCTTCACAATGTTTTAATATGTTTTGATGTGCATGGTCCAAGAGGAAACTTGATTGACCAGGAATAACCTATGGCACCTAAGGATTGTTTGATTTTCAATGGAGGTTGCTTAAAACACTAGGGGTGGTTGAGTGATTGAAAACACCTAGATTTTGTTTAGCAAACAAGGTGTTATGCAAGATGTGGTGGTAGTTTCCCTACAAGATTTTGATAATTAAAAGGTGTACATAAAATAGTCAGTGGTCGTATAATCATCATTGTTGATGACTATACGGTATCTATCCTATCTTATGCGGACCCCTTAATCATCAAAAGATCATAAGGAAAGTTGCGAATTATTGTGGTTGATGGATTGGTGACTAATGTTTGACCTAAGGTGCCCCTGATTAAGGCAACAAGACATAGTGGACTAGAAATTATCCAAATTAACCAAATGATCTCTAATATGATGAATGGTATGAACAAATGTAAATGACTCAAACATGTGTATGCAATGTAGGTGGAATGTATGGATGGATGCATGAAATGCAATGAGTTTTTTTAACCATGTATATGTACATATTTATAATCCACACTAAGTATAGAATGCCCTTAGGTGTATGATATTTAATGGCTCAGGTTCCAATGTTCCCTCTAAATTTGCAAGTCTATACATTCTAGGACCCAAATTTTGCTTGATAATGTATGGACCTAACCAATTAGCCATAAATTTGTCTCGCAAGTGCGATAATGCATTGGTATTCTATTGATTCTCTTTGAGAATGAGATCTCCTACTTGGAATTCATGAAGATGGACTTTTGCATTATAAGCATGCTTGATGCGATCTTGATATACTCGTAAATGTTCTAAGGTATTGATTCACCTTTCATCAAGGAGTGTGAGTTGGTCAAGATGTGCTTGTCTAGTTGTGTCATCATCCATGAATTCTTGTAATGCAATTCATAAAGAAGGGATCTCGAGCTCAAGAGGTATGATTGCTTCGGCTCCATAGACCAATGAAAATGGAGTTGCCCCTATTGGCATTCAGATGCTTGTGCGATAAGCCCATAATGCCAAGGGGATTTGAGTATGCCAATCTCTATGGTTCTCTTTGACAAGTTTCTTAAGAATGGCTATCAAGGTCTTATTGGTTGCCTCAACTTATCCATTTTCTTGTGGGTAATAAGGAGTCAAGAAACTATGTTGGATATTATATTTATTGCATAATGCTCGAACATCCTTATTTTTGAAAGACTTACCATTATCAAAAATGATCTTCGAGGGAATCCCAAAATGATAGATAATATGTTGGAGTATGAACTCCATAATTCGAGGTCCAGTCATAGTGGTCATTGGTATCACCTCGACCCACTTAGTGAAGTATTCTATGGTAGTGATGATGAATTTGTGTTGTCCTAAAGAGGTAGGTGAAATTTTACCAATCAAATCTAGGCCCCATTGTGAAAAGGGCCAAAGGCTTTGAATGGGTTGTAATGCTTGTGATGGTACATGGGTCAAATTGGCATGTTGTTGATATTTTTGACATTTCTTCACATATTGGCAATAATCATTTTCCATGGTGGGCCAATAATAACCCATGCACAAAATATACTTTGCAATGGCCATTCCACTAAAGTGGCCACCACAAGTACCATCATGGGCTTCAGATATGGCTCTTTGTGCCTCTACGAGATCTAGACATCGAAGTAAGATTCCATCATAGCCATGTTTATACAACACGTCCCCCAAGAGAGTGTAATGAGCTACTTTTTGTTTGAACGTTCTTTTTGTAGTTTACATCAAATCTGATGGGAGGGTCCCAAACTTGAGAAAGTCCTTTATTTGACTAAGGCAAGACTCATATGGCTTTGCGTGAATGAAACAAACACTCTTTTCACCTTCAGATTCTGCTCGTGAGATTGTAGATTTGGACATTGTTGTGATGATGAGTGGTTGGACTTCTCCATTTTTGTTCTTTGGAATTAATGATCCTAGAGAAGCCATCACATCCACAAATCTATTAGTCAAATGTGGCAAGTTGTCAATCTCGTACCAATCAAATTTTGCTAGCAATTTCATTGCTATTTCATGGTATTGTTTCAAGATTGGTTCTCTACATTGGTAAGTTCCTTTCACTTGGAAAATGACAAGTTGGGAATCACCAAAAATGCTTATGCACTTAATGCCCATAGCTAATGTTGATTGAAGCCCCAAGATTAGGGCTTCGTACTCTACATTGTTATTTATGCATGGAAAGTCAAGTTTGAATGATAGAGGAATTGGCATTCCTTCAGGTGTATAAAACATGACTCCAGCACCTTGTCCTTTTTTACACTTTGACCCATCAAAGAATAGAGTGATGTCAACATCATCCTCAGGAGGGACTAGTTCTTCTTGTTTAGTGATGGAAAATATCGAATCATCTGGAAGCTTGATAAAAAGGGGTTGATCATTTGGAAGTGGAGCTTCTACGAGTTGATCGGCTATCACCTAACCTTTGATGGATTTTTGGCTAATGAATTCGAGATCAAATTCTATTAAGAGCATTATCCATTTTGTGGTATGGGTGTTGTTGTATGTGCGAGTCATCATATAATGTAGAGGATTTTCTCTAGCTATGACATAGGTAGTGTTACTTAGCATATAATGTCTGAGTTTCTTAGTGGTAAAAACCATTGCTAAGCATAACTTCTCAACATAAGCATATCTTGTCTCATAACTCACCAATGTTTGACTAATGTAATAGATTGCTTGCTCTCTTTGATTTTTATTCTTTTGTGCAAGCATTGTCCCTAATGCAAAATCTGTTGCAGAGATGTAAATATGAAAAGGGACTCCTGGATGAGGTGGTGTTAGCACTGGTGGTGAAGCTAGATATTTCTTGATATCATCAAATGCCTCTTGACATTATTTTTTCTAGGAAAAGGTGACCCCCTTTTGTAGTAGGTGATTGAATGGCCTACATTTGTTTGAGAGTTGTGCAATGAATCAATGAATGGATTGAATCTTTCCTTGCAAACTATGCAACTCTTTAAGATTTTTTGGAGGGGGCATTTCGATAATGGCCTTGACCTTATCGAGGTCCACTTCAATGCCTCGCTTGGAGATAATGAATCCTAGAAGTTTACCTGATGTGACTCCGAATACACACTTCTTAGGATTTAACCTCACCTTGTGTTCAAGTAACCGATCAAAGACCTTTTCTAGTACATCGATGTGCTCAAGATGTGTTTTGGATTTGGCTATTAAATCATCCACATAGTCTTCAATGATTTTGTGCATATAGTCATGGAAGATATACGTCATGGCACGTTGGTAAGTAGCTCCTACATTTTTGAGACCGAATGGCATCACCTTGTAACAAAAAGTGCCCCAAGGTGTGGTGAATGTTGTTTTGTGTTGGTCATCAGGATTGATTCAAATTTGGTTGTATCCTAAAAAATCATCCATTAGAGAAAGCATTTCATGGCTAGTGTAAGAGTCTACTAGTTGATCGATGTTTGGTAATGGAAAATCATCCTTGGGACATACTTTGTTTAGGTCTCAAAAATCTATGCAAATGCGTATCCCCCCATTCGGTTTGTGAATGGGTACCATGTTTGAGAGCCATTCGAGATAATCAATGGGTTGTATGAAACCCACATCTAACAATTTTTGTAGCTCTTCTTTGACCATGAGGGCTATGGTAGGATGAAGTTTCCTCAATTTTTGCTTGAATGGTTTTGCTTTGGGAGCTAAGGTGAGGTTATGGACCACCAAGTTGGGGTCAAGGCCAGGCATGTCTTTGTATGACCATGCAAAAATCTCTTTCTTCCTTGTCAATACATCTAGGAGGTACTCTTTCTCTTCTATGGATAGACCTTTTGCTATTTTTACAATTTGGGGATTGTTCACATCTTGACTTATGTTCACGTCAATTGCTTCTTCAATAAGCATGTGTGAACCTTCTTCTAACTGATGTGGAGTAGGAATGAGATGAATATCATCCTCCACATTTTCAAAGGACTGGGGAGGGCCTTCTTCTACTTTGGTTTGAAAAATAGAAGTAGACGAAGATGAATATTGTTGAGGGATGTAAGCATTAGAAGCTCTTAGAAATTCTTTGGATAGGATGAACTCTACTATGGATGGTGGGGATGAAATCCTATCCATGTCGATAAGGCTAGCATCGATCAAAATCGACTTTACCAAATCATATGGATTGTGGAGTGGGGTGAACAAGTCAATATAAATCATGTTAACTTGGTGGAAGTGAAGTGGCTACGATTTGAAGAGTGAACTATCTTGCTCACTCTCTCTAGGGAGAAACTGACCTATGATGGTTGGATAATGGTTTTTCTATGTAGGCAACCAAGGTGGTGGTGGTGGATCTGGTTCAGGTTGCTCTCATGGAAGATGCAAGTGAAATATGGGTCGATGGATGGGAAACATTTTAATGTAGTACTCATCTCTCTCAATGGGTGCTATAAAGGCCACATCTTCTTCGGGACCATCAAAAATGAGATTGATCATGTCCATGTTTGGTCCCATTTCTTAAAAGTCCTCATAATCATCATCAAAAATGTAATTGATCATGACTATATGTGGTCTCATTTTGAAAGGTATAATCATCATCAAAAATATAATTGATCATAACCATGTGTTGTCTTATTTCTAGAAATGCCTCATGTAAATAAGGCTCAAACTCTGGGTCTAAATACTCATCCTCACTATCATCATTGTCTTCGCTCTCTTCATCCTCCTCTTCGGACTCTAGGGTGAGTTGTTGAAATGTATGCTCAAAGGAGGAGTTTGAAGATGATGGCCTGTATCCTAGGCTAGAGTGATCATGTGCTTCTCGATAGTGGGGCTCAATGATATGATGTGGACCCTGCTCATGTCATCCAAGACCAAATCCCTACTAGTTAACTTGATGAAAATATTGCATGGGGAAATCTAGGTTGGATAAATATTCTAAGTTAGCACAAAATTCTTGTATGGGTTCTTCATTAGGAGGAGGTGGATTGGATGAAGAATCCACTCCCCCATATACAAAATTAATCTTGTTTGGTTCTGAACCCATGTTATACACTACACCTATGGCTAAAGGTGGGTCGCATGGGTGACCATAATCTCTAACAGACTAAATAGGTGGTGTTATTGTGACACTCTCAACTATGTACTCACCAATGCTTGGATTGGTGAGATGGACTACAACTTGAGTTGGCTTGGATGTGGATGAATTAGGTGTAGAGGTGGAGGTCTCAATGGTGGCTTGTGGCTCGGATGGAGGAGATGGCTCATGTGGTAAGGGTTCCTCTCGGATAGGTGGCCCTATCTGTGAGACAATGGGTGGTGGGGGTTGAGATGGATTTGGTTGAATGGATTGGCTAGAAGTTGGTGGATTGGGTTGGGATGAAAATATGAAGGGTGCTTGTGAAATGGGAGGATTATTTGGTAGGGATGTATTGGTGGTTATGGGTGCTGATGAAGATGATGGGTGATTGGCGGGATGATCAGGTGCAATGGGGAAGTGGTATGAAGTGGATGAAGAAACATGATTTGGGTTGGTGGATTGAGATGCGAAGGTAGGATCGATGATTGGCAAGGCCTCTAGGATGGGTGCTTTGGATGAAGTGTCATGTTTTAGGATGGTTCTGATGATGAGTGGTTGGATGGACAAATGAGTGGATGGAAGGGATGGCTCATATGGATTGGATATCAAGTTGCAGTACTTGAATGGCTCGGTGTCAGCTAGAATGCAATGGATCTTTCCCTCATGCACATATTTCAAGCATTGATGCAATGTTGAGGGAACACACTTCATTTCCCTAATCTAGGGATGTCCCAGAAGTATGTTGTACTGCATGGCTCCTTCCAAGATATGGAAGAGTATATGGATTGTTTTCACCCCCACTATCATGGGTAGAACTACATTTCCTACAGTGGAGCACAAAGCATCATTGAATGCCCATAAGGTGAAGGTGGATGAGGTGATGTGAGATGGTGGTAGTTTGAGATGTTGGATGGCTTCAGTGGTGATGATATTGATAGAGGAACTGGTATCAATGAGTACCCATTTGAAGGGTTTTCGATCAATATGAGCTACAATATGCAATGGAGGATCGGGTAACTCCGATGATATGCTCTTTTCTTCAAAATTATAGAATGCAATTGAAGGTTCCATACAATTCTGAACACTCCCCACAAAAGTGTTGAAGGCATTGGGATCTTCTATTTGAAGTTCAATGGATTTTAAGATCTCCATCAATACCTCATGATGTGGGGGAGATTGTTGTATGAGCTCATATATGGATAACTTGGTTGAGGCCATCCTTAAGCTCTGTGTCAATCGACTTCTCAATGTGATGATTGGTCTGGGTGGATGACTTTGGATATGGATGGGCAAAGGTGGAATGGTGTGGTTTGGTTGTATGGGCACATTTGTTTGTTGTGCTATAGGAGTGGGTACTACTTGAGTTGGTCCATTTGCTTGCTGTGTGTGATTCATGTTTCTCTGCCCATGGGTGACTACATGAATGGCCCCTACAAAACCTTGGTACACTTGAGATATATGATTGACTTGGTTGGGTAGAATTGTAGAAGTTGATGCCCTAGTCATTTGTTGATTTACCTCATGATGAGGTAGTGGTGTTTGATAGATACCAAGGTTCTAGTTTTGTTGGGCCAAAGGGTTATCAATATTGATATGTCCCCTTTCAAGTAGATCTTGCATGATGTTTTTGAATGTATAGCAATTGTTGATGTCATGACCTCTCTTTCGATGAAAGGTGTAGTACAAATGTTCCTTATAGCTTTTGGGTTTTGGTTTATTTGGATCTTCAGGTTTCATCTCTAGCAGGGTAATGGCTTGTGCATCATACAACTTTTGGAAAAGTGATGAATATGATTCGGGTAATGGGGTGTAATTGTAGGGTGGTCGATTGAATTGGTGCTGATGATTATCTATAGGTTGAGCTTGATTTTGTAATTATTGTGGGGGTGGAACCACTTGATAATTCTATGGTGGTGGTTGTTGTTGTTGTTGTGTGGGGGTTGTTGTACTTGGGCTTGAGCTTGTTGTGTTTGCGATGGTGGTTGGCTCAAGACTACTTGATTAACCTGACTAGCCTTGGATTGGCCCTGGTTATTCCCCCTTTGTCCTTTGTTTTGCCATTATTTCTTTTTCAACTTTATCTTACCCTCTTGGATTTTGATTTCCTCTATCACTCTAGCTTGGGCAAGTGCTTCCTTGAATGTTCTATATTGTTGCAATTGTAGTAACAAGGAGATTGGTTTGGAACAACTCCTTGTGAACATTTGGGTCAATTTTACCATGGGGAGGGAGAATGGAAATTTGGTAATGATTGCCCTCCAATGGTTTCCAAAGTCATAAACTGACTCATCTTCAAATTGTCATAAGTTGAACAAGTCAATCAATGTTGTTTTCTTTCTGACATTCAGAGAGAAACATTCCAAGAATTGGTCTGCTAATTGCTCAAAAGTATAAATACTTTGGTGCGGGAGATGATTATACCAATCTAGGGCATCCCCTCCAAATATTTGAGGAAATGTGTGGAGCATTAGAGCATCATTTTCTTGGATTCTAAAACATGCATTGATAAATCCACTCACATGCTCCCAAGGGTCCTCATCCCCCTTGAATTTATCAAACTTTGATAATTGAAAATCTATCAGGTAAGGTGGTGATGGTATCAAAGAATGAATGGGGTGATTGATTAGTTACCTTAAAGTGGGTTTTTGATATAGCATACCCAATGTTTGCATGGCCAAGCTATCAATCTGGTTCTACAAAAATTAAAACTTAGGATCTTCTAGCAAAGGGTTAAAACCTTGATTTGCTTGTTGCTACTAAAAATGATGTGCATTGTTAGTTGGGATTTGATGATGATGGATGTTAGTGTGAAATGGATTATGGAATGATTGTTGCTGATGAATTTGATGATGATAAGGAGATGGGGGTATGGTGGTGTGCTGACCTGAAGAGCTAGCATACATGTGATGAAGTGGATTAGTGGGTATGGTTATGGTTGGGGGTTGTGACACCCAAGATGGATCTTGAGTGAAGAAGGTATGTGGATGGGATGTGGATGGTTGGTTAGGATCTACCCCCTATGATTACTATTGTGGATCAGGATTAATGCTTTGGTTAGCATTATCCATAAGCAATTATTGTAAATGCAAAAATGCTTATTGTATAGCAATCATGGATGAAGATGGTATGGCCATATGGGGGGTAGATGATTGAGTTGGTTGGGTGGCAACTATGTGAGTGGATGTAGGTGGAGGGTAGGTGGCAAAAGGCATTGCCATTGAATGAGGGATGGCATGATGCATGGGATCTATAGATGTAGTGGATGGGATGGATGTGGGAATCTATGAAGCAACATTGACTTGTGCTTCATAGAGGGGGTTAGTATAGATGATGTTTTGATGTGATGGGATGGAGGTGTGTTGATGAGATGATGATGGATGGATGTTAGTCATGGTTGCAGTAGTTGGTTCGAAAAGTGGATTTGTGATGATTTGATTGGTATGTTGTAGGTGTGAAAAGATGATTTCCTATTATGATGTAGGAATGGTATGAGGTGGGATGATGTTAGGATCTTACTATTAAAATAAAGCACACTCACACAAAATACTGAAAAATAACTCAAATACATCAAATAACTCAATAACACTATGCAAAAATTAAATGCAGAAATGGAACAATCTCACAATAACACAGAATCGTGGGCCTCTTCGAGGGGGCAACCTCCTTCAATATTTCATTAGCTTGCAAAAATATGAATTCGTACATGGCTTCATATCTTTTAAAGAAAAACTTCATGCAACCCTACCTAAAGGCTCAAGAGTTGGCTTACATGCAAAATGCCACTCGAGCTAGAATCTCCTACCAAACATCGGTTACAATCTTGATAAAAATGGTTACATGAGATGGCACCACTTGGCTAGGCACCTTACTTGCCACATACATTACAAAGTATTACAAAATAATATTATAATGGGATCCCCCACGTTGGGAGTGGGTCATTACATAAGTAAATGAGAATTACAAAATGGCATTAGGATAGGATCCTAACATGTCCTTCCCCTTCGAAAAGCTTTGTCCTCAAAGCTAAAAATGAGGGAACTGGTGTTGGAGCTGATGGAGAGACTCCCATGTAGCATCTTCTAGCTGGAGCCCATGCCACTGAACAAGGACTTCCATGATGGTACGGTTGCAGAGAGTGCGGGTCCGATGATCCAACAATTGTTCAGGTTCGAGTAATATGGACCCTTCTTCATCCAATTTTGGTAATGTTGATTGAACCTGTACCTGTGTGCCCATAACTTTTTTGAGAGAGGAAACATGGAAAATAGGATGGAGCTTGGAGGTGGGTGGAAGAGCCAATTTGTAAGTTATGGTACCAATCCATTGTAGAACTTGGTAGGGTCCATAGTATTTTGTAGCAAGTTTTTGGCACCTATGGAGTTGTAGAGATGATTGTTTGTATGATTGCAAGCGAAGGAAGACCATATCACCCACATCAAAGCTACGCTCAGAATGATGTTGGTCAGCCTATTGTCGCATCCGATTCTGGGCCATGTCCAAATTCTGCTTCAGCTGGCGAAGAACATCGGTATGTTGGCTGAGAGTAGTATCGACTGCCTGGACCTTGGAGCTGCCTGGGATGTATGAAGAAGGCGTGAGTGGAGGGCACCCATAAATGGCCTCAAAAGGGGTGAGTTTGGTTGTTGTATGATAGGAAGTGTTGTACCACCATTCGGCCAAAGGAAGCCACTTCACCCATTGAGTAGGATGATCTGATGCAAAGCAACGAAGATAGGTCTCCAAACATTTGTTGACAATCTCAGTTTGACCATCTGTTTGTGGATGATAGGCTGAACTCATTTTGAGTTGAGTTCCCTACAACTTAAACAATTCTTGCCAAAAATGACTAGTGAAGGTTGGGTCTCGATCGGACACAATGGAGGTGGGCATACCATGAAGGCAAAAAATAGAATCGAGGAATATTTGGGCAATGGTGGAGGTTGTGTAAGGATGGCCAAGGGAACAAAAATGAGCATACTTCGAAAGGTGATCCACTACCATGAGAATAATAGACTTACCACCAGATTTAGGTAACCCTTCTATAAAATCCATGGAAATATCAGTCCAAACCTGATCTGGAATGGGCAAGGGTTGAAGAGTACCTAAAGAATGTACCATTTCACCTTTCATCCATTGACAGGTATCACAAGCTGCTACAAAATCATGGATGTCCTATTTCATACCTTTCTAGAAGAATGTGCGCTTAAGGCATTCATATGTTTTGAGAAATCTTGAATGGCCTATAGAGGGAGCAGTATGTAGTTCCTTCATGAAAAGCTCATGGAGTGGGGACGTGCGAGGAAGAACAAGGTATTGGTGATAACGCAAGTCATGGCCATCCCAATTGTAGCCTGGGTATGAAGTAGGATCATCATGGAGCGAGGCCACCAAAGCTTGCAAGTCTGCATCTTGAAGTACCTCCTATCGTAAGGAATCTATCCATTGAGGAATAGGTGAGGAAATGGCACATAACATACTGAGGGCCTCAAATTGGTGAGAGAGAGCATCAACCACAAGATTCTCTTTGCCCTTCTTATAGGTGATATCATAATCATATCCCATGAGTTTAGAAACCCATTTTTGTTGTTCTAGGGTAGCAACCCATTGTTCCAAGAAGTATTTGAGACTCTGATGGTCTATTTTAATGGAGAAATGGTGCCCAATGAGATATGGTCACCAATGGGTTACGACATGTAATATTGCCAACATCTCCTTGGCATATGTAGATTTTCCCAAGTTACGATCAGAGAGTGCCTTACTAGTGAAAGCCAAGGGTCTCCCTTCTTGCATCAACACTACCCCGATGCCACGATCGAAAGCATCACTTTCAATGATGAAAGGCTTGGAAAAATTTGGCATGGCTAAAACTGGTGTGGTGGTCATAGCATGCTTCAATTCGAGGAAGGCTTGGTCAGCGGGCCCCATCCAAGTAAAAGAGTCCTTCTTTAACATGGATGTGAGGGGGCTACTATTTTACCATAATTATGAATAAATTTGTGGTAATAACCTGTAAGCCCTAAGAATCCTCGAAGTCCCTTGAGAGTGTGAGGTTTTGGCCAGTCTTGAACTACTTGAATCTTCTTGGGGTCGACCTTGATGCCATATTTGGAGATAATGTGTCCTAGATACTCCACTTCAGTCAGACCAAAGGAACACTTGGACCACTTAGCAAAAAGTTGATGTTGTGCCAACAACTGTAATGTCTGATCCACATGGATAAGGTGTTCTTCCCATGAGCGACTATAAACCAAGATATCATCAAAGAAAACTAGGATGAACTTCCATAGGAGAGGGTGAAATATGTTGTTCATAAGGCTTTGAAATGTGGAAGGAGCATTTTTCAGACCAAATGGCATTACCAAGAACTCATAGTGACCTTCATGAGTACAAAATGCAGTTTTGGGAATATCCTCATCCTTGAGCTTGATTTGATGGTATCCATAATGAAGGTCTAACTTGGAGAAGTACATAGCTCCATGTAATTCATCCAACAATTCATCCACTATCAGAATGGGGAATTTATCCTTGATGGTAATTTTATTGAGCTCACGGTAGTCTATACACAATCACCATGAGCCATATTTCTTGAGAACTAGTAAAACTGGAGAAGAGTAAGGGTTGGTACTAGGTCGAATGACACTAGCTTTGAGCAATTCTTGTACCATCTTCTCGATTTTAGACTTGAGAGCATGAGGATATCGATACGGTCTGATGTTGGGTGGTGCATTACCTGGTAGCAGTGGAATAGCATGGTCATGTGAGCGATGAGGTGGTAGGGTAGTTGGTTCTGAAAAAATGCCATTGTGCTTGGTCAGAACAAGTTGCAAATCTATTGGAATTTGATCCTCTATGGAAGTGGTTGGTTGAATTGAAAATATTTGTGCAATGACCCTACGGGATGACTTTTTCAACAACTTCTCCATACGATTGGAACTGATAATTTGGGAAGGGCCTATTTTGGTACCATGGAGGGTGTGTGTTTGTCCATGTTGTGAAAACTGCATCCATAGTTCTACAAAGTTCCAGGAGATAGTGCCCAAGGTGCCCAACCATTGAGCTCCTAACACAATGTCACATCCTCCCAATTGGAGGGCAAACATGTCTTGCTTGAGTTCATAATCCCCCATATTTATTTTGACATTGTGACATTTACCTTTACAAGGTAAAGTGCCTCCATTTTCCACCATGACTTCAAATGAATTGCATGTGTGTATATAGCAATTGGCCTGCTTAGCAACTCGAGGATCAATAAAGTTGTGTGTACTACCTGAATCAATAAGAATAGTAAGGCGTTGGCCTTTGAAAAAACCCACAACTTTCATGGTTTGTGGAGTGGTAATCCCGACAAGAGCATGGACTAAAATTTTTGCCTGAGGTTCTTGGGTTTCCTCTTCCTGTTGAGTTGGTGCTTCAGCTGTGTCACTCTCCTCATCACTATGGTCACTGCTATCGGGTTCCTCTACATCTATTAAGAACAATCTCTTATTTGCACATCTATGCCCCTTCACAAAATTTTCATCACAATTATAACATAGCCCTTGGGCGCGATGCACATCCATTTCATCTGTAGTCAGTCGCTTAGGAGTAGGAGGTTTATTATCAGTATTATTTTGGAATCGAGGAGGAAAGGGAGGTCGAGCTTGAGAAAATCTTGATGTTCACCTTTGAGCTGAGAGTTTAGATTCGGCCAATCGGGCTAAACTGATAGCCTGCATCATGGTTTGGGGTTTAAACATCTTGACTTCAGCCTGGAGATCATCTTTCAACCCACTAATGAAACAACTCATAAAAAATCCCTCATTCAAGCCCTTAGTTTTATTGGCCAATTTCTCAAATTGTGTCTGGTAATCGTGAACTATGGTTGTTTGTTTCAACTTTGTCAATGCTCTTGTAAAGTCTTCATAGTCACTAGGGCCAAATCGGGTGAGTAGTTGGGACTCAAAGTCCTCCCAAGATAGATCAGGGGTAGTGGCTCGTAGCCATTGGAACTAGTGTAAGGCCTCAGATTCTAAGTTGAAGGAAGCCATCTGAACTCGATGATATATAGGGACATTGTGGAGTCTAAAGAATTGATCAACCCGACATAACCACCCATCGACATCCTTTCCACTGAACTTAGGGAAATCCAATTTAGGCATTTTGAAGGTCGGATCATGATCATAGTGAGTGTCTTCTATTTCCCTTCTTCGATCTTCATTCAGAGTTTTCAGCTTGGTGTTCAGATGTGAGAGTACCCTACAATTGGGTCTCCACCTCTGTAAGTTGTTTTTCTAAGTGGATTCTAGTGGTATCATGATCCGTTCGAAGCTCTCGAATATCTTCTCTTATGTTGTGGTTTGTAGTGGTCAAGTAGTCAAGGGATTTTTGCATGTCGACCAATATTGTGGCAAGTTCTAACTCCTTTTGTTGTCCACGAGTGTCACTCACCATTGTGGGCCCTCTTTTACTAAGTTACTAAAAATAGATGTGGGGTTTCAAGAGTTACTATTTTTAGTAAGGCATCCAAAAAAGTGCTTGGGTGTGGTATATCAAAATGATCAGCTCAAAAAAATAGTCACAATGAGCTATACCCCACAACACTGAATTTGGGCACCCTAATATTTTTTTTATACTATTGTGTTGACGAGTCTACTAGTGTTGTCGATTTCTGATTTGGAGTTACGGTTCAAAATTTGGGGTCCAGGATCAACTATCTCTGACCTGTAGTCTACCCCCTGACCACCCTATCACTATCCTATCTCTTCCCCTATCACCTGTACTACGGTTACTGACATGGTTCCTATCACTGACCCTAGGGATTCTCTGACACTAATAGTTCTATTTCTGACACTGGAAGTCTATAATTCTTGACTATTATAGAGGGTTGTTACTATCGACTTGACTATCACTATTACTGACTATACTATCATTGTCCTGACTATTCTATCTCTGACCACGGGCTATTGTAGACACTTACAAAATCTATCCTGATTGTTGGTGCATGCAAGTTTGTTTTCTATGATAAGGAATGCCTTCTCTGTATGCTCACTTTTGGGGTTGTGAATGCAGGTTAGCAGAATAGGGATGGTGTTGATTTGTAGGTGGAAGTTATATTTTTTAGAACCAAGGTACGCTAAGTAAGGGAGTATGTAATACCCATAGGCCCTCTGTTATACCGTAGTGATGAACAATAGTGCTCGAACCAATATTTTAGGCCACTACCCAAGGAGGATTCCACACATACCCTTGAGCACACTATCTACCTCTCTGATAGTATGAGAGGGTGATCATCTAGGATGTTGTGTCCCATGGACTATGGATAATACAAGGCCAAAAAGCTTCCTAATGGATAAAATTTTGTTTAAGCCTAGATTGTCTCTCGATACACCCGAAGATGCGTGGGAGCTCAAGTCCATGCGTGAGTGTTGTCTAAGGCCTAGGTATTGGAGCCTGATCACCCCTCACTTCACTAGATGCTTTATGGGCTATCTAGCTTAGCCAATAATGATAGCTCCTTCATGATATTTTAAAACCCCTAGCATAGGGTTTCTAACCTACACAACTACTAAAAAGAGACTATATTTTTTTGTGTTTTTTGGCTGAAAAAATAGACTATATTTTTTGATTTTTTTAATAAAGGGAAAAATAGAAATGAAAAACACATAGAAAATTATACCTAACAGGTTGAATGGATGGCAAAAATCATCTCAGTTGCAGTAGAACTCGGCCCTGGAAAGTGCTCTGATACCACTTGTTAGGATCTCACTATTAAAATAAAGCACACTCACACAAAATATTGAAAAATAACTCAAATACATCAAATAACTCAATAACACTATGCAAAAATGGAACAATCTCACAATAACATAGAATCATGGGCCTCTTCGAGGGGGCAACCTCCTTCAATATTTCATTAGCTTGCAAAAAGATGAATTCGTACATGGCTTCATATCTTTTAAAGAAAAACTTCATGCAACCCTACCTAAAGGCTCAAGAGTTGGCTTACATGCAAAATGCCACTCGAGCTAGAATCTCCTACCAAACATCGGTTACAATCTTGATAAAAATGGTTACATGAGATGGCACCACTTGGCTAGGCACCTTACTTGCCACATACATTACAAAGTATTACAAAATAATATTATAATGGGATCCCCCATGTTGGGAGTGGGTCATTACATAAGTAAATGAGAATTACAAAATGGCGTTAGGATAGGATCCTAACATGATGAGTGGAGGCAATGACAAAAAGATCAAATTGGTTGCATTCAAATAAGTCCTAATGGCATCCATATCCACATACGTGACACAACCATCAGATAACATGGGTGGCTCACTCCTAGGAGTTTTTGGAATGGTGGCATGAGTAGCTCTTTGCATCATATCTATGTTCGAAGTGGAGGCACCACTAGATTATTCAGCATTCAAATTTAAACGTATAGTATGGGCTACATTGAATTGCCCTACCACCAAAGTGGTGGGGCTTGGGAATACTGAGAAGGAAATTCCATGGATGAAGGCAACTGAATCTAGACTTGGGCTAGCTTTTTGGCTTAACCACTGGTCATTACCATAAGCTAAAGGTGGAATGAGTTGGCAAACGTGCAAGCATGTGTGTGAATATGTGATGAAGATGCAAATCAAATAGCACACAAAGAAAAAAAATAAACAAATGCTTTCCTAAGTTTTTGCAAGTTTTATTTTTTATTTTTATTTTTTAATTTTGAAAAAAATTATTTTTATTTTTTTGTTGCCTATGCAGATCTAAGGTTTTCACCCAGATGCTCACACACACTAACTTGGTGATGAAATCCAAGTTGTGAATCCCACCAAGGCTTGGTGATGAAATCCAAACTCGATGAGGGAGCCTAGGTCCTACCAGTCCTCACCAAGTTCACCTCGGTTAATGATATACCTCTTCGAAGAGAGATACTTGCTCTATTACTTGGTTATGATGGTTCTTGGATTGGTCTTGGCTAAAAAAAGGGGTCTCAATTGGGGGTTGGTGAAGTTTATGTTTTCTATTGCGTGATGCAAATCTACTATGCCTATATGCAAACACAGAAAATAGAAAATAAATGTAGAAAATAAATTTCAAATCTAATGCAAAAAAATAGATTTCATAAAAACCCCACAATGTTTCTGAAACACAAACCCAAATGCTACTAGGTGTTTGGAACTGATCAAACACCACTAAGCATTTGATCAAACATGGGTTCGTGTTTGAAACTGGTCAAACATAGGTCCGCGTTTCTGATTGTGTGTCAGAAATAGGGCCGAGTATTTATGAAATTTTAAAATGCCTAAAGATACACTTAACAATGCTAATTTAACCTTAAATGTAAATGATCATAGAGGTACACCCTAAATGTAAGCTTTCTTTTTTAATGTATAACTAACCTAAGACCTAGATGCATACAAAGAAAACAAAGCTAGAACAGAACACAAACTCTATTTTTTCTCTTTTTTTAATTAAATGTTAATCAAAAGAAAGGAAGGGTTTAGAAGTATGGACCTGTTGTCCTTTCATCGCTCCTTCCTTGCTCTTCAAATGCCAACTAATGATTGTTCATATCCACAAACACCGTTGCATGTTTTATTAGGTCTAAAACTACCTGTTCGTGGTTCCTTAGGTTTGTAACCACCCATCCACAGTTCCTCAGGTGCAATATTGGCTTGAAACAGGTTCTAGAGCTCCCAGTTGTGATCTTTGATTTCCACGTAGTTGAACTCCAAAAACCTGCAATAATAGACAAAAAAATATCAATACAAATTACAACAAGGCAATTTAGATATGGAACCCTTTGGGGCTCCCACCATGATCACCATTTAGAAAAAATATATGCAACACCAAACAATGCAAGAAATACAAGCAAGTGTAATGAAAGAATGATCTTTGTATTGAAATAGTGGAGCCTTAGTCTCCATTTACAATGATTTGCCCTGAGTGTGCAAGGGTCTGTTTACAATGAACTTGCTCGCTTTTTAGATTACAATGGATAAAAAAAGGGGTAAATGCCCTTTTTGCTAAATAAAAATAATAATAGTGTCTTTTTGCTACAATCCAATTGGTGAGTGAGCTTTAGTATCTTCTGATTGGCCACTCTAGCTTTAGCAAATGCTCAAATACTTGTCTCTTGCACACATGTCCTACCAAAAGAGGGTTAGTAGCATATGAAGGGCTTCCATAGTGTGAAGCCCTTTTTTATATAAACAAAATATATTGAAACCCTAGTGTAAATGCTTGTAGGATGCAAAAATAGAATGCAAAATAAAGAAAAAATAAAAAAGAAAAGCCTTGCTATGTTTTTACCTTTCTGGTCTTTATCTATCATTAGCTGAAAGCGTTCTTGAGCAACTGTGGGTGCGCAGGTGGGGCTGGCCAACCGCGGGAGAGTGGTTGAGCAACCACCAGGGGGCGATTTCCTCTGTGTAAACATTGGCGGGCAATTTTACGAGAAGGGTAGAAAGCTTTAGGATTTGATCCAGGACCTCGGTGAACTAACCTTCAAGTGCATGAGTTACTTTCTATGGGTATTTTGGCAGTATGACATATTTTCTAGCCTCTTTTGGGCAAAGGGATGAGGGTGCCTTTATAGACCCCTTGGGGGTTGTGGAGGGAAAGAGAGGTGGCAAACCAACATTTCCAAATGGTAGGCTATGGTTACCACATTTATAGGGTTGTTAGAATTAGTCACCAAGGGTGTCTCATCTAGGTGGAGGGATGTCCCATGTGAAGGGACAAGGGTAACATAATTGTTTGAGAGGTGGTAAGGAATGGTGGTGATGTCGCTAGGACACATGTCTAGTGGGTAAGCAGGGTATCCTAGGTAGATTTTCTAGATTTAGAAATTTTAGAAAATACTATTAATGTGTAGGATTTATATACCTAAGTTTTGACTTAGGCATATATTTTATTATGCAGATTTAGGATGTGCTATTTGAATGTGGTTTTACAAGTGCCTAGGTTTTGGTGTCTTAAAAAATCAATAAAATTGGGTCAAAATCAAGGTTCTAATGAGGTCATAAGCCTTCTAACTTTCACAATTATCCTAGAAAACTCAAATCAAGTCATCTTGGTCAAGTGACTCGTCACTTTCATCATTTTTCCATTTCCTCATTGACTCATCACTTGAGGGGGTAGTCACATAATCACAAAAAATCATAATAAAATCAATAATCAAACACTCAATTATGCAAATTGTATTTGTTCAAGAATCATTGCTAAAGACTATCATGTGCCTTTCTTGCTTGGGGTAAATAACAAGAAAAAAAAAATCAAATAAAACTTTGGTATACCTAAGATCGTCGCCTGTAAATTAGATCTTGTTTACCCATGATTGAAAGATTACCAAAAATTTGGTATACTCAAAGTCATTGCTTGTAGACTAGATATTGTCTACCCATGGCTGAAAAGTCTACCAAAAATTAAGTTCTTTAATTCGTCGAAAGCAATAGTTCAAAAGTGCATGCTCTTTCCATGATTGGGGCATCTAACATTGATCATATCAATGATCATCATCAACCCTCAATTTGACTTTAGGTCATCTATTTTTGCTCTACATTGTGCTTTCACACAATGCATCCCAAAAAGGAGCATTTGTAGACATTTAAAACACTTCATGTTGAGGAGACTACCTATATGGGATCCTTTTAGACCATGTAACCCACCTTGGCCAGCCCTATGGCTCAAACAGTGGTTTTCACCACTCAAATAGGGACATTTCTCTTTGTAACCATGGTCGTATCACCTTGAGATGACCTCCAAACCATGGTTGTCTTACCTCGATATGGCCTCCAATCAAGATCCTCTCACCCTGAGATGGTCATGCCATAAGCAAGATAAAAAAAAAGAGAGAAGGACATAGCTTTCAACCAAAACTACCAGTTAATCTTGCACATGAACCTACACCACAATTTAGTGCGTGCGTGAGCCCAAATTAGAGCAACCACATGACATAATTAGTTGCGTGGAAATTTTGAAGATATGCATTCACTTTTCTTAAATTGTCTCTTCACTTTTTCATGCACAGGGTGGTTATTATTAGACTTATTTTGAGGAACCTATATAATGGCGCTCACCCCTCAGTAAAATTATCCAGATTTTTTAAATCTTCAATCAAAGAAGTACTATTGAAATTCAACCTCGATATCTCGAGCCTTCACATCCTTTTCGCTATAGAAAGCTTGTTGTTTGTTCATTCCAAATGTTGAATACCGCACTTGTATTCTTCATGTAATAAAATGCTCCTACTTCAATGACTGATCTAGACCTAGTAAGTTGTTCTCACGAATACACCAATCCGTCAACCAAACTCAAGATTGAACCTGGAGTCACCTCACGATCGACCTTGAAATCAATTATAGGGAAACGATCATCTTGAACCAAGATGGTCCACAGGCATGACCATCCCATCATCATCAGTTGCAGTTCACATTAAGAAAAGTGAATGCCTATCTTCAAAATTTCCATGCAACTGATTGTGTCATGCGACTGCTCTAATCTGGGCTCATGCACATGCTAAATTTTGGCATGGGTTCATGCACGGGATTAATTGGTAGTTTGGATTACCAATTATGTCTCACCTTTCTTTTATCTTGCTTCTAGTGTGACTATTTTAGGGTGAGATGACCTTTATTGGGGGACATCTCAAGTTAAGATAACTACGGTTTAGAGGTTATCGGTTAAAACCACTATTTGAGCCCGAGGGCTACCCAAGGTATATTACATGGTCTAAAAGTAGTCCATATAGGTAGTCTCCTAAACATTACGTGTTTTAAGTGTCTACAGATAGTGACACACAAAACCAATCACAAACAACTAGATAGGGACACACACAATATCCAACATCAAAATTTTAAATAGGAACACACTACTATTCACCACTTATGACTATAGAAATACACAAACAATCAGTTGTACTAAGCCTTACTGATTAACATCATCTTGTGAATGGAAAAAAATACAACCATTCACCTTGAGTGTGATAAGAGTCTTCACTTATTACATTTGAACAAGGTAGTCAGATGGTCCTTAATACTCCTACCAACACAATATTTTCAAATTTTTATTGCATGGTGCTTATCAAATATCATTTTCAAAACCTTAGGCACAATTAGCATTGGGAAATAGTACTATTTTCTCCTCGATCAATGTGAACTCTTCACTTACTAAATATGGTAAAGTAGAATTTGGTGATGTGTGAGGAGTCAAAACAATAACTCCTTTGTCCTTCATAACTTCATAAAGTTATTTTGTCTTAGGGGATGAATTAGAAATAATATCAATGTAGACAATATTCATGTAAGCAACATCCAATTCCACATGTATCCCATCAATAACATTTAAACCTTCACCTAAAAATTGACAATTTTGATGATCATATGTAATCCAACCAACCATATCATACAATGCAACAAATCCTTTTGACGAGCACACTGAAATATAATCAACAACTTGTACAAATCTATCCATATAAATTCCTAGTGTCATGGAAGCATTAAAAATTTGAGCTCCATCCACATACAATTTTAATTCATAGCACTTTGCTAACTCCCCTATTTGTGTGCTCTATAGTAACACATCTACCACAAAAATTTGCAAGTGTGTTTTCAATTCATAAAAGGCATGTTCTAGGGTAATATACATGGTCCCTCGGAGGTCAAATTGCAACTTCAAATTTTCTTAGGTCCATTATACCTACTTTTTTCTTAACCACTCAAGGATGCACATGACAAAGTGTTGAAATTCCACCATGTATGTGACTTCTTGAAGAAAATATAACTTCAGTACCCCTCACCTCATAGTGAACAAGAATGTTAAATAAGTTCCCCATCATGCTAGAAGAAATGAATAAGCCTTCCTCCTTGCCCATAATTTTGACCATTTCTTGCTTTAACTTGTTAGAAATGGAACTTAAACTGAGGATGTCATCATCTAACTCAACCTCCACCATGACTATCTACATGGCCTATGATAGCTTTGTCATTATGTCCAAATGAAGGTCTCCTTCATCCTCCATATTGGACTTGGATAGCAACAACTAGTTATGGGAGGGTGATGTGGACCCTATTCTAAGATCTATAATACTCTTGGCCATGTATCCTAGGTGATGCAATATCTCTAGCATTATTCATTTGTTTATCATCAATGACATGTTCATCCCAGGCACCATCATGGATTTCAATAGTAAATCCTACTTCTTGTAAACATGCATATAGTCATCATACAAATATCCATTTGAAGTCTCCAAATGTTCATTAGATGTAGCTCAAAAATCCCCCACTCTTCCAAGCTCTTACATTGGATAATATTCATATTGATTTCAGGTTTTCATATTTAAATATATTTTCTACATCCTTTTAGTCTTTTATAATACTTAAGGTGACTAAAAATCACACATTATAGTAACACTTTTCCCATGACTAAACATATAATTTATGAATATGGGCCTCTTCTACAAGTGCATTCTTATTTCCTAATGGACCATGGCATCAATGTCATTGGGTTGGGGTGTGGGTATCCCATATGGAAATGCACATGTACAATTATTTTAGCTTCTCCACATAAGGGCTCTTGGGAACCTTGCACATGTAGTTCACAATTATGAACTCCTCTAATGGAATGTCTCGCATGGAGTAGCACCACCACTTTTCCATGTACAAGCATGAATAAACCTTATTCATCCTAACATTTAGCTCCTTCCATGTATTGTTTGTTAAGAAAATACAAATTGTGTCCTTTCATGTCTTCCCTTTAATGAAAATTGTGTCACCATAAAAGAGTTATAATTTTTCCATGGTGTCAGGGTGAAACAAAACCATAAAATTATCATTGTTGATTGCTTTATCCATAACCAAGTAGTTGGAAACCTTCTTCTGCTTTAAAAATTCTATTTTGTAGTCTCTTTTAGTTCCTTTAGGTTTAGATGATTCACCCTTAGCCACTGAGACGATCAGTTCAACACTCATTTTTGACCTACAAAAGCAAACTTATAATGCTTTCTACATAATTAGGTGGTAGGATAACCTCACCATCCCATGGATCTACCCTCAACCCACTTTGATATCATTGATAAAAAAAATCTACATTAATTTCCATTGAACAAAAGTTGTTTAAATACATATTTTGGTGTCCAATATAGAGCAACATCAATAACCATGTGATTTCCTAATGGTAGAAATCATAACTAACTAACAACTTTGTGTCATTAATTCTAACCACTCAATTAATTTTGACATCGTTACTTCATAATTCTATAATAAATCTCTAACATGCAATGGGTCTTCCCCCAATATCATATTCAATTTGGCATCTCCTAATTTTATGGTCCTTTTCATAAACCATATCATAGATGGCATTATGCTTTGGAATAATCTTCATTTGTGCTACATATACTTGTAGTAATGATATTGCACTCTTTGAGTCACACTCATCCTCAAACTCATCATTCTTCTCTTCAAAGTCACTTTCTTCAATGAATTCTCAACCCTAACACTTGAAAAATGAACTACTCTCATTCTCAAAATCATCACTCTCATTGTTAGAGTCACTCTCAATATTCATATTTAGGGTCACTCTCATCCACATTAATACGATCCCAATATTTTAATGATGTATTTTTATCACTTTACAATTTAAAGGCCCACTCTAAAGTCTCTTGATATGATGTCAGAGGAACCACCCTGATCTTCTTTTAGTGCATAGGAAGAAGTTCCTCTATAGACCACTTCTTCTTTAATGCATCTTATGAATATTCCTTATATGGGTGAACAACCCACTTGAACTCTAGTTGTATGATTGAAAAAACTCTCTCTCACTCAGTTCTATTATATAAATTTTAGCAATGACCTCATCATTACTATGGAACAACCAAAATTCCTTCACAAATTCTTTGCACAAGTCTTCCCAAGTCTGGTACTCCTCCTTTGGCAATCTCATGTACTAGTCTATTATGATTCCATGAAATATCATAAGGAAGTATAGATTTTCACATCAAGATGTAAGTTTTCCAATGCCTGACTAGATATTCTATTTTACCACCCTAAAACCTTAGATACACATGATATGCTAAAATTGGTTTTTATTGTCATAATTTTTTTTTGGCCTTGACAATGGCTATTCATGTGTCTCACCCTCTTCACACACGTCATCAAGTGCATCCCATTATAGTTGAATTCATGTTGGATTCCTATCCCATACACCATGAAATGTGCTAACCTATAGCTACTTTGATGTTAGACTCTCATTCCACTCACTATCAAGCACATCAACATGTAATTTCTCTAGTGTAAAACTCATATCTTGTGCACTATTGGATACACCATCTTTAATTTGCACTAATATCATATTCCCATATTGCTCACTGTCAGATACACCAACTTGCGATGGATCCAATATCAAACATTTATCATGTATTATTTCTACCACACAACTTGCTCCAACCACTCCTAGCCTTTTATACCAAACCAATTTTTATCCTCTATCAAACTTGTTGTCAACTTTATCACTTCCAACTTCATCATGAACATAAATTACCATATTTGCATGTATATATTTGCCTACATGAGCTTATTTACCTGCACATATGTCTCTACTTATACAAACTCATCCATCTATGCATGTGTCTTTTCACATTTGTATATATTATCACACATTTATTTGTCTTCATCAACATGCACTTCCATATCAACACACACATCTTCAATCGTGTAAATTTCTTTATCAACATGTAAATTGGCTCCATGCTTGAACACTTGCATACCATTATCTTGCACAAACACTTATGTTTCTTCCTTATGCACAAATACTTATGCATTTCCAACTTTATTATCATGTAGCTCTCCTCCATCATGTAATTACTTTTTATCACATAACTCCTTGTCTTCATATCACTCTCTATCACCACGTAACTCCTTATCATAATGTAACTCTTTTCCATCATGTAACTCCTCACTATCAAGTAATTCCTTGCCAATATTTAACTCTTTATCATTACATAACTCCTAGCCATCATGTAACTCTCTATGCATAAACCCTTACACATCTCCTTCGTATGTGTTTGCTTACTTATCTAGTTACAACATCCATTTGCACTATTTCTTCATACATTGTCCCTTTATCAATGTCAACAAATCAGTCTATGTCTTCATCTATTGTGACATCTAGTCTTCCCTCCTCCTGATGGAAACTATGTCATTCTTTGGTTGCATTGTAATCATTCCATTGTTGTTATTACACACCTTCTTGAGTGATTATCTCATCACAAATCCATGTCACCAAACTCGACCTAACTTCAAATAGTCAATAACATCAAAATATAGACATGGAATACAAAACTGCAATACAATTCTATTACTAAGATAAACAAAATATAAAATGGTACTAAATTACAATTATAAATAAATACACTATGCACACATGTATCCTACACAATAACAATATATAATATATCATACTCTAATGAATTATCAACAACACACTTTGGACAACAACATCTACACACACTCCCAGATACAAACAAGTAGATGGATGATAGATTATCTTATACTTGGGAAATGTAGGGGGTCTACTTATACTTTCCTAGGAAGGGTCAAGTAGTTGCCAACTTCCATAACTTCATTGTATCTAACCCTAACTACCCTAATAAAAGACCTCTAATTACCCTATATTGTAATTACATGACATCCAAATTACATTTAAATCTTAATTACATGTATGTCTTAATCACACATATGCTAATAATCATTTCATCAAGCATAACATATAAATTATAAAATTAGAAAACGACATTCATTTGTTATGTAGACATGTCAATAATCCTACCTATAGGAATCTCCTTTAAGGATAAACCTCTTATAGTTACCTGGCATAAGATTCATTTGTTCTTAGACCATCACAAATATTTTATATATTTCATCATTATAGAAAAATAAATCTTGGCAGGAGACATTGGTTTAACTCTCAAATATCTAATGTGTGGCTTGACTGCTAAAATTGTTCAAAACTATTCTAATTTTTGACATTGTTGTACTTTGTGTAACTACTATAATTTTTCAAATTATAGCATTTAGTGTAACTACTACAATTTTAATATGTTGGAATTATAGTACTTTGTGTAGCTACTACAAATTTTCAAATTGTTGTATTTAGTGTAACTACTGCAATTTTTGGAACTGTTGTAAATATTGGATTGTGATTTTTTAAATCATACAATTATTCTTGGGTTGCTACAATTACATGGTTGAATTGATACTTATATGATTGATTTCCTTTATATGATCAAACTAATTGTTGCATTATCACTCTATGGTTGCACATTCTAAGAAATAGGTAACATTAAAAACATTAATAAATGTTATAAATGATGCATGATTGTCAATATGAATGTATGATGCATAATTGCATGAATTAGAAAGGCCGCTCTATTATATGGAGAGGTTAGAATATTTAGGCTAGATGCATCATGAATAAGGTGAATACCCAATTTTCACTTAGTGGAGATGGTTCCATCCACAAATGATGAGAAGTGTAAATGTGGATGTAGGTATTGATGGTATACACAATCATTGTATTTCCATAGTGTGGATTAATCCTCCTACTAAAATATAAATCTAGTTGCAATAAATTACTCGTAGTTTTATGTTTTATTACATAATAGACCTTGTATTAATGCATAAAGGATTGCACAAGCACTTAGTGGACTCTAGCTAGTTTACTACTATGTATATTCCCCTTCATAAAAGTTCAAAACTTGAATAACTTGAAGTTAATATTGGGGAATTATGTTAATATCTATTGTTTGGGTGGTAAATCACCCAAATGATGTCTTATCTTTCCATTACGGTTCACAAGAAAAAGTGATGAGTTTAGGATGGTTGAACTTGTCTTATTTTAACATTGAAACCATGGAATGTAATGTTTGTTAAAAACATTAATTCTAACAACAAAAATATTGTATATATGTGATGTTTTCTATATACCAAAACAAAAAAATTCTAAAATAGTCCATGACTCTATTGTAAATGAATAATATTTATTATATTATAATTAACTTGCACAAATAATACTACAATATACTTTAATTCCTATTATTTTATAATCAATTTGTGTTGAAATTCATGGTACTCTATAATCAATTCTTGTATTTGTTCTATAATAAATTCTTGTACTTTGATTTTTGTTATTCTGTAAACAACTCGTGCAGTCAATATAAATAATATATTGAATATTTATATGGGCTTGGACAATGTGTTTTAGCTCATAGCCTCCACCTTTGGTTTTGTCAACACTACTCTTTATGAAAGGGGTGTAAACCCTAGGTGCAATCAAGAGATGGAACAAAGTGATAAATTTGGCTATAGTCTTCGTGAAAGGGATGCAAACCCTAGGTGTAGTCAAGAATTTAAGAAAGAGGGTTTTTTGCAGACCATATATTTAGTCTATGAGAAAGCTTCTTCGGTTAGAAGAAATATCTCTCAAGGATATTTGGGTTCGTGGGTGGATGAACCCCTTCCCTCTATCAAGATTTTGGAGGATAAATTTGGGTTGGATATAATTGATAATGAATCCCGAACAATTATATACAAACTCAAGGGCAAAAGACCAGGCCTAGAGGAGCTCAAAGGATACATTAAATATTGGTGGACCAATAGAAAATTCCAAGTAACTCTCCTACCCAAAAATTTCTTTTTTGTTTCCTTTTCTAATTTAGCGGATAGAGATGAGGTAATGGATTATAGATATAATTGGTTTTTTTGACAAAGGGGTGTCTATATAAGACCTTGTACTCCTAGTTTCAACCCCTTTATAGAAAAATTTAATGGCTTACCAATCTGTATGAATCTATATGCTCTCCCTGAGGAGTCACAACCCTCCTTGGTAGGTCTCATCGTTGATATAGATTATGTATGCTTAATCTTGTTTTGTAGTTGTAAATATGATGAGTAGTTAAAAATATTTGATGTTTTGAATATGGTATTGTTGATGTATTGGTGATTTGTAGGAATAGGTGCTCTCAAAGGTGACGAGGAATTCAAACACCGAAATTGAGATGATTGATAGAAATAAATCCTGCAAAGGATTCATTATAAATGGTGAATGCCAATTTTAATGGTCAATATTAACATTTGACAATGATTATTTCTTTAATTAATCTAATTATCTTTATTACCTATATGGTATTTATTTAATCATTTTTTTATTACAAAAATGATAAAAATAAATAAAGAAATTAGGTTTTTGGTTATTATAGGACCAAAAACTATTCAATATAAAGGATATTCCCTTTTTGTTTGTTTAGAATGCATATTGGATAAGGTTCTTGAGGAGGGGACATTAACCAAGAAAGTGGTCATTTTAGTCTCTACATGGTCATTTTAATCTCCACCTTTATTCTTTTTTATCATTTATTTTGTTTTCTTTCTAGCTTTAGAGAGATGGGTTGTTGAATTGAAAGCATCTTGAAGGTTTTTATTTATATAACCTAGGGGGCTTATATTTGGGGGGACCTTGAAAGGGTAAACTTGGAAGTATTAGAAGGATTCCTGTAGACAATGAGGAATATTCTAGGAGGTTGTGAAGAAAAAGCTTAAGGAGTCTAACCTTGCATGAGAATTAGGTTGGATGATTTCTTTCTTTCGCTTTGCTTACTAATTTTTTGTTTGGGATGAAATTGATTTCTTCTTGTGTTCATAGTTTTTCCCTTATATCTTAGGAAATTGAACTCCTTATTTAATGCTTTGATTGAACACTAGCTTGGGTTGATTACAGTTCTATGTGAAGTATATCAAATTATGAACTTTTAAATCCTTGTTTTAAGGCTTATGAATCATTGTAGTCACCATCAGGGCTCTTTCCATAAAGAAGGATGATACCCAAATGAAGACCAAATTTGATCCATCAATCCATGTGTTATCAATCTAAAATTTCATAAGAGGATCCTTGTTACCTGTGCTTCTCTATGTATTTTAGCCTTTGATTTTAGCAATTGGATTACTATTTGATTCATGGATTAGATCCCTTAGTAGCAACCCTAAATCAAACTTTTACCTTCATCTTGTTTGATGTTGTCACCATGTTGCAGGTGGTAGAAACCCATGTCTTGCTTTAAGCTGAATTACGAATGAGATATGATTTTTGTATCTAACATTTGATGAGGGTTTAGAGAGAAATGTGACTTCTATTAATCACCCTCCTAATCGATTGGTGTAGGTTGGACTACACTCAACTACGCTTAGGTGGTAGGTCTTCACAACCTTTTATGAGCATTATTCCATATGGGATATGCTCGGGTGGTGGAAGACTTTAAAGGGATAAAGTCTCCCTCAAGTATTCAACCACCAAGTGGTGGTCGATAGGCTAAACCACTTGGTGTTCACCTAGTGCTAGTTGGAGGTGCACGTGGCATGATTATATCCTTACTTGATCTTTGTTGATGCTGAAAAGGCTTTGCCCTTCTACTGCCATGTGGATGCTTTGGATTGGATTTTTCCTATGCGATTGTAAGGGCATGTTTAAAACCATTTTTGTTTATTCATGTGGAATTATTTATCCCACATTGGTAATGTGAGAGACTAATTTTGGTTTAAAGGGGAAGATGCTCCCTTAGTGAGTGACCACCACTCAGTAGTCAAGGGGGACACCCTATGCTGGTAGTAGGTGCACTAGTTTGAAGATATGGCTAAGTCTTCTTTGCCCTTACTTTGCTTACTTGTGACCTTGGTTCCATAAACTCATCACCATGTGGAGTGGTGCAAAAGTTTTTCCTTGGAGGTTTGGTTTGGTTTACTCAATTTGTGTGTCTGGTTGCTTAGGGGCAGTATGCATCCAACCTTTTGAAAAACATATGTGCTAAATATCCTGCATGCTTCCTTTGGGAGAATGTGAGGATTTGAAATAGGGGAAGTCACCCCTAAGAGCCTGACCACAGGTGGTGGTCAGGGTAGCCACCATGTGGCAGAGACTAAAGCATCGGTTAATGGGTATCTTTGTTTAATTTTTTGATCGATTCGATTAAGTTGCTATTGTTTGATTGGTTTATCAGATGTTTGACTCTTTGATGATTGAGTTAGTCTATCAAAGTTTGACTCTCTGATGATTGAGTTAGTCTATCAAAGTTTGAATCTCTGATGATTGATTTGACTAACTTAAACCTGCTTTTTTCTAGTTAAACATATTTTATTTAAAGGAGATTATAGAACAATTTTGAAAATTGTTAGAGAAGTTGATTTAAGAAAATTTTGTGAAAAATTTGAAGAAACTATAGATATCAATTGGTGGAAAATTTTATTGTGTTATGGGATCAATTTCATGGAGAAATTGAGTAATATTAGGGGATCATTTTTGTGGAGAAATTGAGTAAATATTGGATCAATATCATGGAGAAAATGGATGAATTTAAGAATCAATTTAATGAATAAATTGGATGAAATCCTATATTAACTTCATGGAGAAATTGATTTAAATTTAGGTTCAATTTTGTAGAAAATTTGAAAGAAGGATGGTATTAGTCTTGTGGAAAAAAATTTGAAAATTCATTTTGAGGAAAAAATATTGTTTTGGAAAGAATGGATGGGGAATCCATTCTTGAAATAATAGATGGGGTAATCTATTCTTGAGAGGAGTATGGGATCCTCTCAAAGCCATGAATTCTAAGTTGAGTATTGAACTTACCTATGGGAAAGAATAGATAGGGAATTTATTCTTAGTTAAGTTATGGATATACTCAATAGGATAGAATGCATGGGAAATATTTTCTATGTTAATTGATTGGATGGAATTTTTTGATATTTCTTGGCACCTGTTTGATCATTGGTTTGACAAACTACTTAGAAAAGAATGAATAGGGAGATCCTTTCTTGAGGAAATTATGGGATTTTCTCTCTTACGTGCTTTAAGTAAATTAAGATGATGGATGCTTGGTTGTATTAGAAATTTTATTTTGTGGAAAAAATAATACTTTTTGGAAAGAATGGATGTGGAACCCATTCTTGAAGGAATTTATAGGGGTTTCTTCTTAAAAATTTGTTATTGGTTAAAATAATGTTGAAAGCATGGCTGCTTAGAGATATCTTTTATAAAATTTGTATTTTGAGGAAATAATCATTAGAAAAATGAATGTGGAATTCATTCGAGGGAAGTATGGAATTCCCTCTTTGATTTTGTAATATACATTAAATGAAAAATTGATGCAGGAGCATCCGAGGGCAGCAGAGCAATCCTGCACCAACCAACAGGGAAAGAAGCCAATGCAGAGGGAGGGTCGCGAAATCACGACCAAATCAGGAAGCAGGGCTATGACGGGTGAAGGGTCACGAAATCGCGACCGAAACCAGTGGCGGAGGCAAAGGCGGACGGAGGGTCACGAAATCATGACATGTCACGATTTCATGACCGAAACCAGCGACAGAGGCAAATGCGGACGGAGGGTCACGAAATCACGACCGAAACCAGCGGCAGAGGCGAAGGCGGACGGAGGGTCGCGAAATCGTGACCGCAACAGTGGCAGGGGCTTCGGCAGTACGGAGGGTCACGAAATCACGACATGTCACGATTTCGTGACCGCAACAGAGGCAGGGGCTTGGGCAGTACGGAGGGTCACGAAATCACGACCGCAGCTTAAGAACGAAGGCGCAGTAGAAAGACGTCGCGATATCGCGACCAAAGCAGAGGAAAGGGGGACTCGATGGAAATACGTCGCGATATCGCGACAGGTAGCATTTTCGCGACGAAAGAAGAGCCGAAGACCAAGAGGCGAAAAGTGACACGTGGCGAACACCTGGGCAACGAAGCGACACGGGGAGGCAAACGAAAGGTTCGGGAAGAGGAAACGAAGGGCCGCCAGCTGGAAATGGAGCGTCACCCAAGAACCTTTAAAAAGGGAAACAAAGGCATGCACAAAGGAGGGAGGGAAAAAGTTGCTAATTCGAGAAGATCATCACGTGGCATTGGGCGAAAAAGATGCCATTCTTTTGCAACTTAGGAATAAACAACCGTGACTGTAATTTTCGGCTGTGACTGTAACTTTGGGCCGCATGCGAATGGAAATAAAACAATATTTTTTTTTCTTTCTGTGAATATTGTGTTGTCATCTTCGACGCATGCGAATGAATAAACTGTTCTTTTCTTCCCTGTGAATGTGGTGCCGTGACTGTAATGTTCGGTCGTATGTGAATAACATAAGATGTTTTCTTTTTGTTTCTGTGATTCTAGCTCTCGATCAATTATAAAAATGATTTCTTTGTCATAGTGATGTTGGTTCTCGATCAAGTGGTATCAGAGCCAGTGATTCTGAGTGTGCAAACAGAACGCCGAACGTGAGGCAGTTTGCACCAGGATCTGTGGAAGGATTTCGAGAAGAGAGAACGGGAATACCTGAGTAGTGTAACAGAGAAATTGTGAGCAGGATGCCTCCAAAAAGAAATCGTGGTCGCGGGAGAAATGTGGCGCAGGATGAAGATTTCAGAGCGTTGCAGAGACAAGTGCAAGCCCTGCAGGAAGAATTGCGAAAAAGGACCGAACCTAAGGGAGAAGAACAGAGTGACGATGAAGCCTAGGAAACTGAGGGTCCGTCAGATGATGAAGATGCATTGGATCCTTCTGAAGCTAGACTGTTGAAAGCTCTATCTCAGGCCGGGAAGAGACCAAAGTTTGATGTCTCTACATATTCTGGGCACCTCAACCTAGAAGAGTTGATTGACTGGATCAACGATATGGAAGAATACTTTGAGTATGAGGAGGTGGCGGATCCAGACCGGATAAAATTTGCAAAAACAAGATTAAAAGGCCATGCTAGTTTGTGGTGGAAAGGAATACAACTCGAAAGAAATAAAAATGGAAAGGAGAAAATAACCAGATGGGACCGAATGGTGGAGAAGCTCGAAGAGACAATTTATTCCCATGGATTACGAGTTGGACCCGTTGAGGAGAATGCAGAGTCTGAGGCAAGCGAGCAAGTCTGTCCAAGAATACACAGAAGAATTCTACAAGATCTCCATCGAACTGGCCATTCGGGGGCTAATAAGGAGAAAGTAGCTAGATACATCAACGGGTTGAGAATGAACATTCAAGAAGAGCTCAGCTTGATCAGAATAGCCACCATAGAAGATGCATACCAGTTGGCCTTGAAGGTAGAAGAGAAACTAAACAGAAGATTCGAAGGCAACCAGAGAGGAAGGGATCATGGTGGAAGAACCGGTGGAAGAACCGATGGAGGAAATTACCGAGACCAGAAGAAGACTGGGGAAACAAGCAAACCCCAGGAACAGAAAAAGGAGAATACCTACCGCCCGCGTGATCAGAACAATGACTACCAGAGAGGAAGAGGTAGACCCGGATGTGGGTATGGAAGAGGGGTATTCCATGGAACCTATTTCCAGTGTGGAGAAGAAGGACACCGGTCATACGAATGTCCTCAACACCAAGAAAGGACGGACAGGAGACCTGAGGATCATGCCGTAGCCGCTGTGGCAGATGAAGGTGCATAGTCAGAACACTCGAAGAGGCAGAAGGAGGAGAAGTGTTGATGATGAAAAGAACACCGT
Organism: Wollemia nobilis; assembly: GCA_028583015.1. NCBI lineage: Eukaryota > Viridiplantae > Streptophyta > Pinopsida > Araucariales > Araucariaceae > Wollemia > Wollemia nobilis. Next base: position 2,040,614 of record JAQPPZ010017206.1, on the reverse strand, counting down.
TGAATGAGGAAAAAGAACCAGAATAGAGGAAGAGCCTGTTCCGCACGAGGTGCAAATGTGCAGGGAAGGTCTGCAATGTTATCATTGATAATGGTAGCACAGACAACTTAGTTTCAGAAGAGATGGTTACTAAGTTGAATTTGGGGAAGAGGAAGCACCCGCATCCATATCGGATTTCATGGTTGCAGAAAGACCACAGAGCACTTGTCAGTGAACAATGCTTGGTCAAATTTCACATTGGGAATTATCAAGATGAGGTCCTATGTGATGTATTGCCAATGGATGCTTGCCATTTGTTGTTGGGAAGACCATGGCAATTTGACAGACGTGCAGTGCACGATGGGCATGCAAATACGTACTCTCTAACGAAGGATGGAGTACGTCACAAATTGAAGCCACTGAAGGAAGTGGATGAGAAAGTGTGTAGTAGTGCCAGAATCTGCCTGGTGGAAGGAAGACAGTTTTTGGAAGGTCTGAAGAGGGATTCAATGTGTTATGCATTAATCCCTACCGTTAAGAAAGAATAGTACACAGATGTTCCAACCGAGGCCGAACACCTGTTAGAAGAATTTCCAGACATCATATCAGACAATGTGCCTGAGGGTTTACCACCGATGAGAAAGATCAGCCACCATATTGATTTGGTACCCGGATCTAGTTTACCCAACAAGGCAGCCCACAGAATGACTCCTGTGGAAAGTGAGGAGCCAAGCAGACAAGTCCATGAGTTGTTGAAAAAGGGACCGATTCGAGAAAGCTCGAGTCCATGTGCGGTACCTGCAGTACTAGCACCAAAGAAGGATGGGGAGTGGAGGATGTGCACAGACTCCCGAGCTATAAACAAGATCACCATCAAATACAGATTTCCATTACCAAGGATGGATGATATTATGGACTGTTTGAGTGGAGCCAAGTACTTCACCAAGATTGACCTAAAGAGTGGCTACCATCAGATTCGGATCAGAGAAGGGGATGAGTGGAAAATTGCTTTCAAAACCAGAGAAGGTTTATATGAGTGGTTGGTCATGCCATTTGGGCTAACCAATGCACCAAGCACTTTCATGCGGTTGATGAATGAAGTGTTGAAGGAGTTCTTAGGCAAGTTTGTTATTGTCTATTTGGATGACATTTTGATATTCAACAGAACCCTGGAAGAGCACCTGATGCACATCAGGAGGGTTTTTGAGAAGTTGAGGGAAGAACAGTTGTTGATCAACTTGAAGAAGTGCAATTTTGTGAAGAAGGAGTTGGTATACCTGGGATTTGTCGTCTCAGTTGAAGGTCTGAAGATGGACCCAGAGAAGGTGAGGGCTATCATTGAATGGCCTACTCCAAGAAGCACTTTTGAAGTGAGATCATTTCATGGTTTAGCCAGTTTTTACAGGAAATTCATCAAAAATTTCAGCAGTATTTGTGCACCCCTTACAGAGACAATGAGAGGGGATAGAAAAGACTTTAAGTGGACCTTGGGAGCTGACAAAAGCTTTGATATGTTGAAGAAGAAGGTCACTGAGCAACCTGTTTTAGCACTTCCAGACTTTAATAAGGTATTTCAGGTAGACTGTGATGCCAGTGGTAGTGCCATTGGAGCTGTGCTGAGTCAAGAAGGTAAGCCTGTTGCTTACTTCAGTGAGAAACTCAATGATGCCAGGAAAAAGTATTCAGTGTATGATCAAGAATTCTATGCCATAGTTCAGTCCTTGAAGAAGTGGAGACATTATTTGCTGCCAAAAGAGTTTGTGTTATATACTGATCATCAGGCCTTACAGTATATAAACAGCCAGGGAAAACTGAACCAGAGGCACTTGAAGTGGGTTGAGTTTCTCCAAAGTTATACCTTTGTGTTAAAGCACAGAAGCGAAAAATCAAACAGAGTTGCAGATGCCTTAAGTAGAAGGCAGAATTTGCTGATTGAAATGACAGTGGAAGTGGTAGGATTCGGAGAACTGAAGGGCCTGTACCCGAAAGATCCTGATTTTGCAGAAGCCTGGAAGGCTTGCTCGGCACCTGTTACTATGGACAGGACAAAATGGTTGGATTTTCTAATCCAAGATGGAATGTTGTTCAAAGGAAGTAGATTATGCATTCCAAGGAGTTCCATGCGGGAAAACTTAGTCAAAGAGAAACACAACGGAGGACTCGGCTGGACATTTTGGCCGGGATAAGACCATTGCCCTGGTGAGTGAGAACTATTATTGGCCACAACTGCAGCAGGATGTGAACAAGTTTGTGCAAAGTTGCAGAATATGCCAGATGGCAAAAGGAGTGAGGCAAAACACAGGATTATATCAGCCATTACCTGTACCTGAGAGGCCATGGGAGGACATCAGCATGGATTTCATTCTTGGGTTGCCGAGAACACGGAGGGGAAATGACTCCGTATTTGTGGTGGTTGACAGATTCTCCAAGATGGCACATTTTATTCCCCGCCGTAAAACAAGTGACGCGGTTCACATTGCAGTGGTTATTCTTCAAGGAAGTGGTACGACTTCACGGTCTACCAAAAAGCATAGTTTCCGACAGAGATACAAAGTTTGTTGGATATTTTTGGAGAACATTGTGGAAGAAGTTGAAGACAGACTCGAAGTTCAGCTTCGCATACCACCCACGGATTGATGGATAGACAGAGGTGGTAAATAGAAGTCCGGGTAATTTATTAAGATGCTTGATAGCAGATAAACCCAAGGGATGGGATTTGGTTTTGCCGTAGGCAGAATTTGCATACAACAATTCTGTCAACAAGAGTACAAACAAATCTCCATTCCAAGTCATATATGGAAACAGCCCAAGAAATGTTTCTGAGCTGAGGAAATTAGATAAAGGAGAAAAGTGCAGTGCCGAGGCTGAGGAATTTGCGAAACGGATGAAAGGCCTGCATGAAGAAGTAAAGGAACAAATTACAAAAATGAACACTCAGTACAAGACAAGAGCAGACCAAAAGAGGCGGTTCAAAGAGTTCGAAGTGGGAGATGAGGTCATGGTCCATCTTAGAAAAGAAAGGTTTCCAGCCAAAACTTATAACAAATTGAAGATGAAGAAATTTGGGCCATGCGAATCACTGGAAAAACGGGAGTCGTGTAATGCATATAAAGTGGAATTGCCAAGTGGGCTTGACATTTCACCTATGTTTAACATATCGGATTTGGTGAAATACCATGAAGGGGATAGTAGTGAGGCACCATGTGCGGAGTTGTGGAGTATCCCAAAGATCTACTCCAACCACAGATGAGATAGAGGAAATACTGGACATAAGAGAAGGCAGAAGTACCAAAAATAGACAAGATTTGGAATATTTGGTCAAGTGGAAGGATAGACCGGTAGAAGATGCAACTTGGTTGTCCAAAATGGAGGTTGACCGCCTGGGTCTCCCTCCAACAGTTTAGAAGTGAGGATCACTTCTCAATCTACCCCGGGTGTCTGATGCAGGAGCATCCGAGGGCAGCAGAGCAATCCTGCACCAACCAAAAGGGAAAGAAGCCAATGCAGAGGGAGGGTCGAAAATCGTGACAGTCAGATGGAGTCACGAAATCGCGACCAAATCAGGAAGCAGGGCTACGGTAGGCGAAGGGTCACGAAATCGCGACCGAAACCAGGAGCGGAGGCAAAGGCGGACGAAGGGTCACGAAATCGTGACATGTCACGATTTCGCGACTTAAACCAGCAGCGGAGGCAAAGGGGACGGAGGGTCACGAAATCGCGATCGAAACTAGCAGCAGAGGCGAAGGCGGACGGAGGGTCACGAAATCGCGAATGAAAGAATAGTGGTAGGGGCTTCGGAGAGGAGGGTCACGAAATCGTGACATGTCACGTTTGGACGAAAGAGGTAGGGGCTTGGGCAGACGGAGGGTCACGAAATCGTGACCGCAGCTTAAGAACGAAGGCGCAGCAGAAAGACGTCGCGATATCGCGACATGTCACGATATCGCGACCAAAGCAGAGGAAAGGGGGACTCGATGGAAATACGTCGTGATATCGTGACATGTCGCGATATCGCGACCGGTAGCATTTTCGCGACGAAAGAAGAGCCGAAGACCAAGAGGCGAAAAGTGACACGTGGCGAACACCTGGGCAACGAAGCGACACGGGGAGGCAAACGAAAGGTTCGGGAAGAGGAAACGAAGGGCCGCCAGCTGGAAACGGAGCGTCACCTAAGAACCTTTAAAAAGGGAAACAAAGGCATGCACAAAGGAGGGAGGGAAAAAGTTGCTAATTCGAGAAGATCATCACGTGGCATTGGGCGAAAAAGACGCCATTCTTTTGCAACTTAGGAATAAACAGCCGTGACTGTAATTTTCGGCTGTGATTGTTATTTTCATTTGTGATCGTAACTTTGGGCCGCATGCGAATGGAAATAAAACAATATTTTTTTTTTTTCGTGAATATTGTGTCGTCATCTTCGACGCATGCGAATGAATAAACTGTTCTTTTCTTCCCCGTGAATGTGGTGTCGTGACTGTAATGTTCGGCCGTATGTGAATAACATAAGATGTTTTCTTTTTGTTTCTGTGATTCTAGCTCTCGATCAATTATAAAAATGATTTCTTTGTCACAGTGATGTTGGTTCTCGATCAAAAATCCATGGTTCTGAGGACATAAGAATTATGAGGTTCCTAAGTATGTATATTGTTAATGATGATTTGGAAAATGGAATTATGGGATTCCTTTATATCATTGTATGAGAAAAAACTAAACTTATATAATAAAGTGATGTTCAAAGCTGGGTTTTTCCCGTAAGGGTTTCCCAGGATATATGATGTGTTGTATATTCATCTTTTGATCTTGCATTTACATTTTTCTAGATCTAGTTATTGAGGTTATGTTTGCACTTCAATAAAATGGGAAGTTTATTGCAAAGAATAAATCATGGATATAAAATTATTGAGTTTCATTTGAATTTTGATTTAATGTTCTATGCTATTATTTTACATGGAATGTATAAAAAGGAAGTTTTTGATTATACTCATTTATGAATGAAAGATGTAACTTATTACATTGTTTAATGATGAATGATTATGATGCTATGGTTATGCTAATTATCATGAGATAATGATAATGAGTTTAATTAGGGATTCAGTTTCATGTATGAGACATTAATTGATTAATTAAATGTTTTGACTTAATAAATCTCTAATTAAAAGAGAGAATTAATTAAGGTTAGATTGATATGTTCAAATCCCAAGGGAGTTGCATGAAGACAACATCTAGGATCTATGCATAAGGTATACTTGAATGTAAAACTCTTATAGGACCCAAAGCAAGGATTATTTGGGGAAGATCTTAAGCAGTATGGCTTGGATATTATTTACTATCATAAAGAATAGAAAATTCTTAAGCACATAATTTGGGTGATATAAATTAATGTGTCTATGTAATTTTATTACATTAGTTTCTACGAGGATAACTAACACATAATAGTTAGATATTCCACTATGGAAGTGCAGTGTCTAATATCCAAGTTAAATGCTTAAACATCATCCTAGACGAACTTAGTATGGGACTAACCTAAATGGACCTAGGTTAGTAAGGGAAATGGCATTATCATTCTTGGGTGGACTGAGAAAGGGATAATCCCAAACATTGTGGTCAAGACTCTCTACACTCATGGAGAATAAGAAAAGTAGGGTGACCATTTGAGGTGTACTTATATCGTGGAGATATGAAGGTTAACCTATAGGTCTTATGGGAGTTTGATCACTCATATTCACAAGAGTGACGTTAACCACATCTTAAATCTCTTAGTGTCTTGATGTCTTGTTGAGTTACAACTTATATTGAATACAATCTGCAGTGATCCTTGATTATAACTTCTACCTATTGGATGGTTATGATATATATATTTTAAATAAAAATTACTATATCGAGGGGGTTGGATTTTGAGGTTCGTTATAGTTTTGGGGAGAGAAGATATTCACCAAAATCGATAATTCCATTGGTGCATTCCAGTGTATGAATGTCAAAACAAAGGAAAATTTGTCTAGTAAAATTAATGAGTAAAGCAAGATTGGCTATTGTGATGGATGTTTCAGTTCTTAGACCTCATTCCATTACTATATCCTCAAGCAAAAGGGAATGGATTCAAAATATTGAATATAAAAACTTCTTCCTAAGATGTTATGATTGTCAGCAATATGGCCACCTCAATAAGAGATGCTAAAACAACTAACCATGCTTTGATTCCTCCTTGGTGGAGAAGGTCATGCATGCGAATGATTTGAAACCTTCAAATATCCTAGTTCAAAATAAAAAAATTCATCCTCTAGATGCACCAATTGTCCAACAAAAATCATGCAAGCAACAAAAGACTCAACCCCAAAAGGATAATTTGAATCAGATCATTAATAAAAATCCAAATGGTTACTAAAGACCATCTAGACAGTTCCATGAAAAATATTAGCACCTCATATGGTATTCTTGAAGCTAATTATGAAATAATTTATGATGGTTAGTTTTTTGAAAATGAAGATCCTACAAATATGTTACAACTAGATATTACCTCAAGATCTTGAAGTGCAAAAATGCATTCTCAATTCTTACCACTCTACAGGAGGAAGAACCTCTGCTACAAAAGAAAAATAATCAAACTGATTTCCTCTTTGATGGATGACTATTATGTTTTTTTTTTCTATATGTTGGATTTATGTATCATGTAAGGGTTTTTCTTGTTGTTAGTTCTTTAAAAAAAAAATTGATTATGGAAACTTAGCAGTTTGAGGTAGATGGCAAATATCTTTGATAGAAAAGAAAAGATAGGTATGCTTTAATTAACTTGTTAGAAATGTAATGAGAGCAATGTATTGTTTTATTTTCATAATGGGGGTGGCCCCCAATAGAAGCCACACATGCCTTATTAAATATATATATATTGAACATTTATAAACTAAATTCATGATTATTGCTTGGGAAAAATTATTATATTGGTTATGTTACATGAGTTGAAGCCAATACTTATAAACTAACAACAATTTTTATTCATAGTTAACACTTGCTTGAATTTAAATATAAAGACATATGAATTGGGAAATCTTAAACTATAGCTATGTGTCATAATGACCATGAACATATGATTGGAAACTTGACCTTACCTAGAGACGTTTTCTTAGGAATTCGAGAAAAGTCTCATCATGGGTTTAGAAAAGTGTATAGCAGTGATGTGGAAATACCAATTCTAACTTGGTAATTATAAAATTAATTTTTGATAAAGCAATTCAAATAGTTAGAAATATTTTTAAAAAGCTATTCTCCTGATGACTTTAAACTTAGAGATTTTACATATAGTATTAGAGCTTGGTTTCAAAAACTAGGCCCTAGTAGGATTCCTCCATGTATTTAGGAAGATGGCTAAAATAAACCCATCAGATGGAACTAACCAAAAAATTGATTAGATAGATCAGTTGTTGAACTTGATGCATGATATATGGGATAGAATAATTGCATTAGAAAATGGAGGTCTAGAAGGAGTAGATAAAGAGGGAAACTCTAATCATGAAGATATAGGACCCTCAAGAGACCAAATAGATATGAGAGATAAGATTACATACTCAATAGAAGAGGGTCAAGATCAAAATCAAACACACAAGGGATACCGATTTGAAATGCAATTATCTAAGGAACTCAAGAAAATAGCTCCTCTGAAGTATGATGGAAAAATATTGAGGATGGAGTAGAGGCCTAACTAATTGAAATGACCAAATACTTTGAACTTAGGGATTTTTTCAAGGAAACCAAGTTAGTGTGGGTGGCACACCATTTAACTATTGAAGTTGTGTCATGGTGGGACACCTTAAAATATGAAAAGGGTTCAAATCTAAAAATGGTACATGGGAATAATTCACCACATATTTTAGTCAAAGACAATTACCACAACCTTATTTTGACAAAAATAATAATTGAGTTTTAGAATTTAAAAGAAGGTAATCCAATGGTTACTCAATACTAGGAAACCTTTACCAAACTTCTAAAGTATTTTTCCCAATACCAACTAGATGAAAAATTCAGGGTCTAAAATTCCATTATAGGTTTGAACCCCTAGGATCCTACATGGATTTACATAGTCCACTAACAATGGACCAAGTATTTTAAAATATTATTAATCAAGAACAAAAATTCAGGTCCATTGTTGCTTACCCAAATGAATTGAATAAAAACATAAGATGAGTCAACAACAATCCACTTTTAGAAGAAAATTTTGAAATACATACCCTTCAATAGGAATAAAGGGAATATGGGAAAATAATTTCTAAAATGGAAGGCCCAATGCACTGTAGGGGCCATACAAAAGGCCTTAAGACTTTAAAAAATGGGAAGGATTGTCGTAGAACTAGACCTAGAGCTAGGTTTTACAACTATAGAGAAAATCACTATGTTAGAGATTGCACTCAAAAAATAATAGGGCAAGACTAAAACCTCCTATCCAACCTCTACAATTAGCTCATAAAATTCATTCAATAGTAGATAATAGGTAAGTTGAGTATTAAAATGCAATAATTAAAACTTTAGGTATGCTCTATGGTATTCTCACTTTTGGACTAATTGAAACTGGGGCAACTTATAGTTTTATCTCCTTGCATGTTTTAACAAAAATAAATAAATAAGTTGCATTCATGTCTAGTAGTTGGAATATCCAGTACAAAAAATAGATAGAGAAGAGCATAGAACAATGTCTTTTTATGATTGAGTTAGGACTTCCTAGTTTCACCATAGAGGTAAACTCTACATGGTGCCCTTGGGATCCTATGATATTGTCATAGGAATAGATTGTCTTTGGCAACATAGGTCCCAAGTCAATTATTTTTTCAAATTAGTGGAATGTTTAGCGATAAGGGATATATTGTTATTATTCAAGAAGAGCAAAAACATGTTTTCTTATGATAAATTTCTACCATGCAACTAAAAAGAACCCAGAGGAAGAGATGCCTCCTTTATACGATGTACATAGATGAGTTGGATGAAGGAAGATCCCTCGTATTTTAGGATTACCCTTGTTGGAAGAATATAGGGATGTGTTTTCAAATATCTTCAAGGACTACCTCCTCAAAAACATTTTGACTTCTCCATTAACATTTTACCTGGACCAAACCATAATTAAAGGGTCTATATAGAATAACCACAATTTGAACTAGAGACCTAATTAAATGAACTTCTCTCTAAAGGTTTGACTCAACCTAGTGTATCACCTTAGGATGCGTTAGTGATATTTGTGAAGAAGAAATATGGGGCTCTATGACTTTACGTAAATTATCAAATGCTAAATAAGGACACGATTAAGAACAAATATCCTTTCTAATAAAATATTATTTGTTTGACTAGATGAGATATGCAACTATTTTATCTAAGATATACCTTAGGTTAGGGTATCACCAACTATGGATTAAAGAAGAAAATATTCCTAAAACAACCTTCAAGAAAATGTATGGGAATTACAAGTTTATAATAGTCCCTTTTAGGCTAACAAATGCATAGACAACATTCATGAATTTGATGCAAAAAAAATTAGGATTATCTAGATAACTTTGTGATCTTTCTTGACAATATTTTGATATAGTATTGTAATGAGAGAATATTTTAAGCACATCAAAATGGTTATGAATCAATTGAGAGAACATCAACTTTATAGTAAGTTATCCAAGTGTAGCTTCCTACTGAGAAATTCACATTACATAGGTCATATTGTGTTAGTTGAAGGGATTGTAGTGGATTTAACAAAGGTTAAAGTAGTTTTAGAGTAATCAAATCTAAAAAATGTGTATGAGATGTGCAATTTCATGGGTTTAGTAGTGTATTAAGAAGGTTTGTGGAAGGATTATCTGAAATTCTAACCCTATAACTTTTCTCCAATAAAAAGGAAGAATTTTTTATGTATGGAACAATGTGAGAAAGCCTTATGTATTCTCAAGGAAAAGCTAACTACATCACCAATATTGAAAGTAATTGATCCCAACAGAGATTTCATAGTTACTATAGATGCTTAAATTGATGGGCTTGGAGGTGTAGTCATGCAAGAATATTGGGTGATAGCTTAAGAATCACAAAGCTTAAAAACTACAAGTAAAATTACACTATTTGTGAATTATAATGAGCTATCATAGTGCTTGCACTTTGAACGTGGAGGCATTATCGGATGGGAAACCTTTTGAATACAAAAAAATCACTAAGTTTTAAATTATATCTTCACCAAACCTAACCTAAATATTAAGCAATATAGATAATTGAAATTTCCATGCAAATATGATTTTGACATTAGTTATATTACAAAAAAAGAATATAGGTTGGATGATGTTTTAAGAAAAAGAAGATGCATATCTATTATCACTACAATGAGATCCCATTTTAGAAATTAGATAAGATATCTATTTAACAAATATGAACATTATTAGTTGACAAGAATTGATTCGTTGCCTAATCACAAGGATCATTGATTTGAGGGATATTAGTTTGAGTCCAATAGTCTACTCAGGTTCAAAAAACATATTTATGTACCGCATATAGAAAACCTATGGGAAATAGTGATGAAGGAAGCATATTGTGCACCCTATTCAAGACATCCATGGGTTATAAATATGGTAGTAGATAAAAAATAATTTTAATTTTGGCCTGGATTGAAAAATGATATAACAAATTTTTGTGTAAGGTGTATTGAGTGTTAGAGTAAAGAAAAAGCACATATTGATGGCTTTTGAAGCCTTAATATTAATGTAAAGTCATAGGATAAATTTCACAATATAAAATATATGATATCCACAATATAATAAGATCAAGAATAATTATGTAAGAAGAATAATATGAGCAAACTAATATGTATATCAAGGCTTATAATATATCAAATAATATTTTTTGGTGGTAAGGGCTTTGGCTTCTCTTTGAAAGGTCCAAAGTTCAAACCCCACTCAGTATGAGGGTATCAAGACCCCTCATAAAAACTTGTGTAAACTCATTGAAAAAAATTATAACAAATAACATTCATTAATAAGTAGCAATATGAATGTAACAACTTAAATTATACATGAAGAAAACATGTAGCACAACTTACAATATTAATTGATCAAATGTATGCAATCTTTATTACTCCACTTACACTTATAAATATAGCACTCGATAATTGCTTCTCTATGCTCACTATGCTTACTATACTTTCTATATATGCTATACTCCTCGATGGAGTAATATATAGCCATTTTAGAGTGACTCTTTAATTACTTGACTATTCCTTTTCTTATTCCAAGTCTGATGACTCTTGGCATCTCTATTTGAAAATTGCATACACATGACTTTATCTTGTATGCACACCTGGACATGACTCTTCACTTAGCACACTCTAATCTAAATACACTTGTGCACACTTACACATAAGACATTTGTGTACATATTACACTTGCACACTTACTCACATGACATGTGTATTTCCTACACATTATTACATTACATAAAATATTACTAACACTCCAATCTAAGACTCACTCCTAATATAATATTTACAATATGTACCATGACGGTACCATGGGGGTACATTAGCATGTACTAAATAATGTAATAGTATCTAACACATATCTAGGAATATTAAGGATGATGCATAACTAATGGTAAAATGGTGTATTCATGATATTTTTAGGTTGCATAGAGTATTAAAGATGATAATTTTTTTATAGAGACACCAAAATCACCTCTCGATTCTAGTAGACATTTATTGCAACACTATGCACTAAATTGAAAATCAATTCTTCATACCATTGAGAGACCAATGGATAAATAGAAAGTTATATCAAATTTTGGAGGATCTACTAAGGAAATACTATATGGATTAGCAATACAAATGGGAGGATTACTTGCCACTAGTTGAATTCACTTACAATAACTCTTATCATTCCAATTTGTGTATGGCTCCTTTTGAAGCACTATAAGGTAGGAAATGCAAAAACCTTTTAGATGGAATAGGATGGAAGAGAAGATCATATTAGGTCTAGAAATGTTAAGGAAAATTGAAGATAAAGTAAGGTAGATTAGTAGAGTTTGAAAGAAGTTATTGACAGACAAAAAATGTTATACCAATTAAAACATAGCACCTAGACACTTTACAATAGGGCATAGTCTTCCTCAGATTAAAACAAATGGTGAACCCAATCACATATAAACTTTTTCTACCTCCTACGCTTTTTATATTTCATAATATTTTTTCATGTCTCTCTATTGAAACCCTACCATGCTAATATTTCATATTTATTAGATTGGAAATCATTGTAGATCTAGTATCCATGCATATTCTTAGTTAAGTTATTCACAATTATAGACACTCACAAGCTCCAATTGACAAAAAGACAAGTGCTCCAATGTAAATTCCAATGGGATTAATATTCAAAAGACAATGTCAGCTAAGAAGATATGGAATAAATTCAAAAATATTATCTTCATATTTTAAATAAATAAAACTACACTAGTTATTATATGCATACCTTTTGTCTTTCCATTTTTATTTAGAACAAGTGTTAATAATTTTTTTGTGATTGATGTATTTTTAAAATTTCTTATAGTTTTTTTCTTTTGAAGCTATTAAAACAATGACTTTTTTAAGAGGGGAAGTATATCATAACCCAAAAATTAATTAGCTCATAGAAAATTATATTTTTTAATTATTGATAATGTGGCTTAATTCAAGTTTGAAATTAGTAAAATGTTAATTAAAATTTTAATTATTTATGAGAAATAATATGACTTGTATATTTGGTGGCAAGTGTTATAGGTCACCCTTCAGGAGACTACAAAGGGAAGGTATCATCAAGGAGAGGGAACTAGATCAATATTACAAAGAATTCACACACTCACAATTGTATGAATCATCATACAACTTGAATGCTTGAATGATCATCCTGCTTGAATGCTTCAATAATAATATTGTTTAATATTTGAATCATCATGTTTGGATAAATTGTAATTTTGGTGTAATAAGCATGGGTTAAGAAAGGAATTTATATTATCATCATGTTTCTAGGTCTTTGAATTATCATGGTAGAAAGGAAATAATTGATGCATACCTTGGTTGACTCTTATTCTCTATTGTTTGAAATAACATTGTTTTTAAAAGAAAGAAAAAGACAAAGGTTGTGATTTAAGTCCTTTTTTCCCCTTGTGAAGAAAGTAAAGAGACAATAATATTTCACCTTAATTCTTAAACCTTCTTCCTTAAAGACACTAAGGCACAATTACTTCTTGACGAGTTCTACTATGTCCTATCTAGAATGGAGGTGGAAATTGTTGTATAAAGAAATCGTGTATGGTTGCATGGCTTCATCTGAATCAGACCTCTCTTGGGGTAACAATAACTTGTTTATTTGACTTGGGATTACTTTCACCTTTCTGTCTTAGGTAATGTAGAAGTGCCTTCTTATTTTCCTAGAAGGGGCTTATTTATGGTTGTCTTAGTCCTATCAGAGGATATAGACTAGGCACAAAGGAAGAAGGACTTAGCTTCAAAGGATAAGAGAAGCTAATACCAAGTCAAGTTACTTTAGTTTCCTTAATGCATTGCATGGATGAAATGACATTATTTCAAAAGTCTTTGAAATGAATATAGGAAGGGTGAATGTTTGGTTTTTTATTTGGTATTGATATGGTTTGTTGGCATTTTCAAAAACCCCTATTTTAATTGTTATTATAAAGATCTTAAATGGACACAACCAATCACCTTAGATATTTTAGAAAAAAAAATGTTGTTACTTGCAAAGGTACATACTTGCTTTTGATTTGTATGAAGTTTCCACCATTTTTGGCAGTGATACCATTATTAGAGTCTAACATTAATACATTCAATTTAATCCAACTATAATACATACAAAAGTGTTGTTATAGAATGTATGGAATAAGTGTTGTAGGAGGTATAGTATATGTTTGACAAAAATACTATTATGGGATGCATGTATATGTTTGACAAAAGTATTTTTGTGGAATGCATTAGATATGTTTGACAAAAGTATTGTTATGGGATGCATAGTATATGTTTGACAAAGGTCCTATTAGGGGGGTGTGGTATATTTTTGATAAAAGTACTATTGTAGACTGTATAGTATATGTTTGATAAAAGAGTTGTAGAATGCATGCTATATGTTTAACAAAAGAATTATTGTAGGATGCATGGATATGCTTGACAAAAGTTCCATAACAATATGTATGGTATAAGTTTGACAAAGAGCTTTAGTAGAATATTTGGTGTATATTTGATATAAGCATCTCAGTAGAATGTGTTATGTATGTTTAAAATGACTTTAATAGAATGTAAATTATTCCTTAAAATTGCTTGGTGAATGATAAACTTGGTTGGGAGTGATGCATGATAAAACAATGGGGACTTAAAATAATGTATGTTTCATAATAGGATTGATGCTTCTAGTTGTAGAAGGATGAATTGTTTTGGCTATAAGAAAACAAAGTATGAATATCTAGATAAAGGGTAATTAAAGAGAATCGTAGTTATTATTATTAGAAATAGTCGAGGAATAGTAAATGCATTGACCAATTTACTTGTACTAGTATGGGAACCTCCTTTGAGGATAATCATTTTTATAGTTATGTGGTATGAGATTCATTTGTTTCTAGACTACCATGTATATTTTGTATATTTCATCATTATAGAAAAATGAATCTTGGTAGGAGGCATTGGTTTAACTCAAGTATTTATTGCATGACCTGACTGTTGAAGTTGTTTAGAACTGTTACAATTTTTTGAACTATTGTACATTGTGTAACTATTACAATTTTTAATGCTATTGTATTTTGTGTAACTATTGCAATTTATGTAACTATTTTACGTTGTGTAACTACTATAATTTTTGGAATTGTTGTACTTTGTGTAACTACTATAATTTTTGGAATTGTTGTACTTTGGGTAACTACTTTAACTTTTTGAACCATTGCACTTTATGTAATTGTTGCAATTTTTGTAACTATTGTATGTTGTGTAAAATGCTACAATTTTCAAAACTATTGTGCTTTATGTAGCTAATACAACTTTTAAAATTATTGTAAATATTTGGCTACTATGATTTTTAGACTAATCTAATTATTCTTGGGTTGTTGTAATTACACGGTTGAACTAATACTTATATGACTAATGCCCTTTATATGATCCAACCAATTGTTGTGCTATGATTATTACATTATCACTCTAGTTATTATGGTTGTGCATTCTAAGAAATAGACAACATTGAAAACATTTATAAATGTCATAAATGATTTATGACTATCGATATGAATGTATGATGCATAATTGCATGAATCAAAAAGGTCATTCTACGCGATGGAGAGAGGTCAACATATTCTAACCAAGTGTAATATGAATGAGGTGAGTACCTAGTTTGCACTCAAGGGAGATTATTCCATCTACAAAGGTTGAGTGTAAACATGGTTGGTATTTATGGTATACATATTAGTTGTATCACCTTAGTGTATATTGATCCACATACTAAAATCTAGATCTAGTTTTAGGTAATTACTTGTAATTTCATGGTTTAATATATAGCAGATCTTGCATAAATGTATAAAGGCTTACACATGTCCCTAATGGTCTCTCTATATAGTTTGGTATATATATCTATCCCTTCATGAAGGGTTGAAACTTCAGTAACTGGTGTTGAGTGAGGGCATTATGATAGTGTCTATTGGTTGGGTGATAAAACACTTGGATGATGTATTCTACATTACAATTGGCAAGAAAAAGGAATAATTTTATGATAGTTCAACTTGTCTTATTTTGGCATTGGAACCATGGAATGTATTGTTGGTTGAAAATATTGATTTTAGAAATAAAAATATTGTATATATGTAAAATTTTGTACATATCAAAACAAAGAAATATCTTTAAATAGTTCATGAATCTCTTGTAAATGAATATTCAGATTTTATTCATTATGTTATAATGAACTTGCACAAATATGACTGCAATGTACTTTGATTCCTATTTTTTGTAATCAATTCCTATACTAAGATTTCTAGTGCTCTATATTCAATTCTTGTACTGAGATTCCTACTATTATGTAGTCAAATATTTTTTGTACTTAATATGAAATAGTATATTGAACATTTTAAGATCAAATTCATGATTGTTGTGTGGGAAGCACTATTATATTCGTTATTTTATGTAAGTAGCAGTTGATACTTATGAACTAACAACATTTAGTAAGATTTTATCACATTGCACTTTCAATAGTGGATTTAAGACAAATAATGAAGTTGAAGCTTGGGTGGCTTTGAAAGGGTTAAAAATGGGCATACAAAAGAAATGGAACAAAGTATGGATGGAAGGCGATTTACTAATAGTAATAAATGCAAATTTGCAATTCACTCATGATTCAAAAAATAACATAGGCTGGTGTGGAAATAATAGTACTAACTTGGTAATTATGGAATTAATTTTTGACAATGAAATCCGAATAGATGGAATTTAAAAGAAAAATAAGTAATTTTTTTATGGATTAAAAATTAGAGATGTTACAAATCCGTTGTAAATCGAGGGCAATGTTAATGAAGAAGATCCTAGATTTTATAGTATTAATCAATTGCAACCTTCTCATAGCATGATAATAATGATTTAAACTCCATGGCTTTACTGACTGAGAGATGACCCAAAAGAAAAGTATCATCAACATACTAGAGATGAGATTTGGAAGGAACGTTTCTTGCAACTTGAAGACCTTTTATTTTTCCTTCCATTTTTGAATTTGAGAAAGCACTCTCTAATGCCTTCATAAGAATAATAACAAGATAAGAAGATAGTGGATCACCTCAAAAAAGCCCACAAGATGACTCAAAGTATCAAATAGGGGATCCATTGATCAAAATACAATATTTTGGAGTACTATAACATCTAAACCATTCATATCAACCTTGTTCAAAACCAAACTTTTTGAGAATGTCATGTAGAAAACTCCAACAAACTCTCTAATATACATCGTTCATATATAATTTCATAAGTATACCTAGAATTTTCATGGAATGAAGAGAATGTATGGCCTCCTATGCAATGATTACACCATTAAGAATTTGTTTACCGCAAACAAAACCACCTTGCTCCTCTAAGGGAATGCAATCTAGAATATTTTTCAGCCTTCTTCATAATTTTTAAAATGATCTTATAAATCATATTACAAAGGCTTATTAGATGAAAATTATCTAAATATTTTATCTTGTCTTTCCTAGGAACCAATATAATAAAGGTGGCATTGATCTCACTTATTGTAGGATTTCCTTTTTTGACCTCTTCAACCGTAGCCAATATATCACTTTTCAATAAATCCCAAAACTTTTCAAAAAAAAGTTGTAGGAAATTCATTGGGGCTAGTGCCTAGTCAGGATGGAAAGAGAAAATTACTTCATGTAGCTCCTCCATAGATATCTTTTTCATCAAGCTTTCATTTTGTACCTATGTGATCATTCATGGGATATTTTACAAAAGCTAACCTTGACAAAATATCTTTGAAATAAGTAATTGCTTTCTTCCATATATTTGTTCCCTCGATTTTTCTTACACTTGAAATTGAAATATTTTTGAAGAGACAAAAAGAAAAATCTATTTTATTCGTAGCATGAAAATTTTTAGTATTTTTATCTATTTCTTTGAGCCATCTCTCCCTATACTTTTTGAACCAATATAACTCCTTTTTCAATACATTATGATAAGTAAAAAGTGATTGTTTTTATTGCACATAAGAATCCTAGTCCATTCCATTGATTTGCATTATCTCTTATAAAAATTTGAGCTTGGATTCAATTTCCTCATTTTCATTAAATATGTTACCAAAATATTTGGCATTCTAAATCTTCATTTGCTCCTTTAGATATTTCATCTTTTAAATAAACATGTACATACATGATCCTTCAAAATTTGCTTAATTCCACCATAACAAAACGATATGGAAGAAATTAGAGTCTTGGAGCCACATAGATTGAAAGCCAAATGGATTTGGATTACCATTATTGAGTAAATCACATTCCAAGAGAATTCTTTTGTGATCTTATCCTACTTGCAATAAAATATCTAAACAACCTGTATATTATATTGGCAACCATGTGTTGGATAGCAAAAATCTATTCAATCTTTCTATTATATGAGTTTACCTAATGCATCTATTATTCTATGTATATTGAAAATTGAAGGAGTAACATCTCAAAGTCTATTTAAATTAAAAAATAAAGTAAAATCCTATATTAATTTCGACCATTTGGGAGTATCGCCCTTCTTTTTTAAATGAGATAGAATTGTGTTGAATTATCCCCTAAGAATCCATATATCATAATTATAAATTGGTAGGACTCTATGTCCTAGCAGGTTTTATGAATGAATCAACAGAATGGGATGTATGAAATAAAATAAAAAATGGATAGAATCATTGTTACATTGGTACGGGGGCTCCCTCCAATGGGTTTCAAATATATTTATTTATTTTCTTCATGGATGATTGATTATACCCTAGTGAATTATCTTATGTACCTATTCTAGAGTTGTGAGTGAAAGGACGTGATGGTCCATATAAATGAATAAATGTGAATAATTAAATAATGATGATGGTTAGTATTAGATAATCCTAGCATTCCACCCTTCTTAAAAGGAGCTTTGTCTTCAAATCTGAAAGTGAGGAGCTTTGTCCTTTGTTTTCCAAGTAGTATTTGCGCAAGTTCTTGCACAAGTTTAATGTCACTTTTTTGGAGGTAAGGATATCTTGAGGGTCAAAGCGTTAGTGGGGGTTGTCAGGAAGAATAGTAGAATCGTCCTTAGGAGAATTGTGATGATGGTGGGGGGGCAGCCCTTGGGGTTCCTTAAACACTTCAGAATGATGCATCAAACGTGGTGGTAACACGTCTATATTTTTTGGTGTTCCTTGGGAGAGTCAACGGAAAATGAGTGTGTAGTCACCCCTCTCCCTTGTTTTCTAATAGGTTTGACCATGTGGTGATAACTCACTAGTGGGGAGGAACTTGAGTGTAGTTCTTGTAAAGTGTATGTTTGGCCATCATTGGTCACTTCTAGTATGTCTACTTCATCCTCTCCGGGTGTAGTGATCTCTTCTTGCACATCAACGTCATTATTTGCTTGGCTATGATCAAGTGTTTCGATCATTTATTGCTCATCTTCCTCATATTTTTATGTTATGGATTGACAAGGATCAACTTCCTTTATTAAGTCAAATTCCTTCCTCGATAAAAAATGGTTAGTAATTTGGTCCATACACTGGCGCATCTCCTGGATGAATTCCTTGAAGGTAATGTCTTGCGATCTCCTATCGCCGATCATTTTAGGGTCAATTTACAAATTTTCACCGAGATATAATTTAGATTTGGATTTTTATGTGAGGTTTGCAAAAATTTAGCACAATGTTGATATGTTTTGGCAAAATTTTGCAAATAATTATGTAATTTTGTCAAAAATTTGACAAAGTTTTGCTAAAAAATTGGTTTTAGCAACTATTCTTGGACCTCAACAATTAGTTGAAATTTGAATTTGAAATCACTTTCTTGGCTAAAAATGGATGGTAGAGGACGTCAGCGGGTGGAAGCGATCATCAGTGGGAGTGAAGCACGAGGGGAAGCTTTTGGCGAGAGCAAGGTCGAGCATGAAAGCGGCAATGGTGTGAAGCACGAGGGGAAATGAGGGCGGGTCAGCGATAAGCGATGAAGAGGGGACAACACGGAGGGTGAGAAATGCTAAGCACGAGGGGTGGCATGGAGGGAAAGGAGAGTCGTGTGGTAACAAGGAGGGAGCATGAAATGGTCAACGGAAGGCAATGGTAGTCTAGTAAGGTGCTTGGCAGGTGTCACATGAAAGGTCGCAAGATAGTGTGATCAAAGTCACATTTAACTTATGTGCTCCCAAATTTTTTTAAACCCTTGAATTGCTTTTGTATAGTTGATGTGGGACTAAAATATCCCGTTGATTTTTCCTTTCTAGCCTACGTAATATTTCAGCATCAAAGTTATGTCGCTGGCATCGGAAAGGTTTTAAACCTTAGGTTTTTTAAATTTTAATTTATAAAATCTCGTCAGATTTTCTATTGCCTCATCGGGTATTTTAAACATCGTATCGCAGCTTAATATTCTCATGATTTGGACTCTACCTTCGATCCAGAATAGTTTCAGCGGTCTCCAGTAGCTTGTAAAACAAAAAAATTGAGAAATTTTGAACCTGTTTTCATCGGTTTTGTTCTCAATTTTGTTATGCTTTTTTATTTTTGATCGTTGATGTTCCTAGTGAGTCTGCGATCGTTTTGTGACCTATAAAATATGTTGATTGCAATATCTACGAAGGTTATTGATACAGAGGGTGTTTTTTTGTGACTATCTGACTCTATTTTATGATATGAGTGGTGTTTTAGTGATTAAATTGGTAGTGTTGTTGATGAATGTAAGTTTGGAAGAGAAATTATGGATGAAATACAAATGATTTTGCACACTTTGTATACAATTAATGAGTGGTGATGAGGCGCAGGAGTTGATGGCTCTGATACCAGATTGTAGGACTCTATGTCCTAGCGGGTTTTATGAATGAAACAATGAATTGGGATGTATGAGATAAATGAAAATAGATAGAATCACCTTTGGATAGAATCATTATTGCATTGGTATAGGGGGTCCCTCCAATGGGTTTCCAATATATTTATTTATATTCTTCATGGATGATTGATTATACCCTAGTGAATTGTCTTATATACCTATTCTAGGGTTGTGAGTGAAAGGACATGATGGTCCATATAAATGAATAAATGTGAATAATTAAATAATGATGATGGTTAGGATTAGAGAATTCTAACATAAATCATCATTGTATTTGACAAAAATATGCTAAGGTCCTTCCAACATCCTTCATAAGGAGTAACTATAACTAGAGAATATATTTTTATAACTCCAACTTTGTGTTTTCCTCTTTCCTACAAAATAGACTAGAAACCTAGTTACATTTTGCTAAAAATTGTCCATCGCATTTGCATTTGTCCTATATTGCTTCAATACCTCCAAAAGCTCCTATACAAGAAACTGCCAGACAATCCCCCATCTTCTAACTCTTTTTGAATGCATCTTTACATTCCTCACTACCTAATTTTATTTATTGTATTAAATTAAACTTAGGACTATAACAACCTATTAATTCTTTAATAACTATTTTTTAGTGGTCTTATTTATATCCATAATATTCCACAACACCATTTTCATCATCACTTTTTATTTTTATTAGTGGGCTTAGCCCTAGTTCTTGTTAACACCTATGATAATTTTTTTTTTTTTTCCTAAATTGATACTCCTTTGAATTTTTTCTCTTTGTTCTTACTTTGAGGTCATTCCTCTACTTTTTTTTATTCCCACCAACACTTTCATCTTTGTCAATCTCTTCTATTTTCCATATTGTTCATAACGAAACTTGTCTTCTAAAAATTTATGTTACACAAAGAATTTGAAATGCAAGGAATAGCCTCACGGACACTTTCTTCTTTATGTTGCCCTAAAAAACCTAACATACAAGGATGCTCCTCTATAGCAATTATTTTTTATGCTACCTTAAAAACCATAAATTTTCATTAATGTCCTCCATACACATTTTTTTATTATGCTACTCTTAAATACCTTAGAGTGTAATGGATGCACTATATAGTATCATTTTTATTGTAAGGAGAAGATTTTATACTACTTGAAGAAAATAAAGATGGTTTACCTTGATTAACCTTGACCTCTTCTGCCTCCTTTGATTTAAAATGTATCTTTCATCGCTTCACACCTTTAATTGTTGAAGTTGAACTTGCACATTGTACTTGCTTATCCCTTGTGTCATTTTTTCTTCTAATTTAGAGTAAATTGTATGGCCTTTGTCATTTGATGATGCAAAAGGGATTTCTTTACCACTTTCTTGGGAGTGGAAATCCTTTATTTGACCTAGGTTCTACTATGATATGATCTTCTTGCTTCATATTGAAATTTGTCTCATACCCAAAAGTTTCCATCTCTTTCTCCATCGTTTTCATTTTGCAATCTCTTACCATGTGTCCAACCTCATAATATTTGTGATAATGGAATGCAATGTTTTAATAATCTACTTTTGATCTCATTCTTTTTGTTCAGATTAAATCCTAATGGATTATGGTAAAGGTTTTGAAATATCCATTCCAACATATATTCTAGTGTATATAAATGCCTTCACTCCTTAGTAGTTGGTCCCACCTAGATGAACTCCCTTAGAATATTGACAATATTATTCAAAACTTCCTTATGAGAAGCTAACAGAGAAATCCAAAAAGCCTAATACATACTGATATTCTTTTAATATTTTTTATCTCCACAAAATGGTCTTAAATATAATGTGTCTATCCCTCTAAACCATGGGGCACCATCCATTATTTGATCCTTGATTTTTGAATCCATTATTTGATCCTTGATTTTTGAACTGAACAAGATGACAAGGAAAAATGTTTTTGAAAGATAAATCATCAAAGTAATTTAAATTCAATCCCCACTTCCACTTGATCCAATTTTGAATCTCCAAAAAAATTGGATAGTATTTGTGGAACTTATATTTTAACCTCCTATTTTTAAGAACTATTATGTCATGTTAGATCATCTCATCCTTGATAATCACTTATGGTGTAATATTTGCTACCTGAATAGGGTTTGTCGTAGATTTTCTCTCCCACTTGTGCTTGACTAGGGCATCCATACTTCCAACTAAGGCATCCTTACTTTGAGTCTGGACCTAAAAAAGACTTTCCTACCATGCTACCTATATTTTCTTCATAAGATTCCTTTAGCTTTTGAATTTCCCTAAGATCTAGAACAACAAAAAGTGACGTTTACTTCTTGATCACACTTTACACTCGTAACACTTACTTTCTACAACAAGAATAGACACTCCTTCCTCGTATTTTGCTTCGTTCTAACACTCGCAACACTTACTTTCTAAAACAAAAAAGATAGTGTTCGCTACTGATTGAAAGGTTAAGAACCAACAATAGAATTTAAATCTTGGTTAAGCATGTGAAACTCTTCATTCCCCACCCCAACAACAAGTTATGTGAAAGGAACTATTGATCAACATCAACTATAGCTATTTATTAAAAGAAATAACAATATGAAGCTTTTAAGTATATGTCAGTTAGATGGGATTGAAACAAGCCCTCCTATATTATAATCATTACCACACACTAGTATTACAACTTGGTAATTGCTTGACAATATTTAAACTTGGTATCCTCCTGGAAAGTTGAAGAATTTTAGTTGAACTCATGTAAATTTATACTAACCTATACCATTTAATATATTTTTATATTTTTAAGTCTTCTCCTTAAAAAAATTAATAGTTTAAACTCATACAATTTCATATTATTTTTTTTTTTTTAATATTGATTAACTGTAAATATAAATCCTCAACCAAAAATCTAAACAATCTAATATATTCTATTAATTTTCAAAACTATTTTTAATTATTACTAACATTTTAAACAATAACTTTAAAAATAAAAATAAACCCAAAACCTTAAACCTTCGTTTAAAAAAACTTAACCAAAAAGCTAAACAAGGCCATAACAAGGTGCGTTTTTTTCTGTTAAACCCTTCATTATGAAGAAGATAACGAATGCTTCATTTGCCACGCTTCCCATGTCAAAAACGGCCTGTTGAGTGCAGTGTGCAAACAGTAATGTTTAAAAATTAATTTGATCTTCCCAGTTGAGTTGTGTCTGCGAAACATCTATTACAAATATATTCCCAACCACTATTCTGGTCAACTCCCACCAAAGTTAAGAAAGAAAAAGCAATACAACAACAGCACATCAGCACAGACGTCACAGTAGCAGTCCTTGCCCAGCTCCTGCGATTCCCAAAGGAAAATGGTATCTTGTAATGAGTTCTATTGGCCGCTACAAACTCAAGAAACTAAAAAGTAATTATAATCAAGAGACGGTGAAAGGAGCAAAACAATAGAAAGGACAGAATTGCCAAATTTTGTTAAGGAACATTTTCAGATTCATTCATGATTTTTTATCTTTTTAAATAATTGATGAAAGAGGTTTTAAAGGGTCTTTTAGATGTGAGTTTTGTTGAAAGTAGAAAGAACCAAATTTTCATTTTTTTTAACTTATATTGCAATGATTAAATTGTGATAGAATTTGGTTATTTTTTTAGTATTCAATGGTTAGAAATTATTTATTTGGAGTAGTTCTTAAGAGAGTGGACTCATATTTTTCAGTTTGATATATATTCTTATCAAATTCTTTGGGCAGGGGTATCTCTTTTGCTTTGGAATGTTTGGAAAGAAAGAAATAATAGGTTTTCAATCAAAATTACAAAGATAGATATTATATATGGCAAAGGACTCTAAATAATTTAAGAGAATCTATTAAATATATATTGAAACATCCCCATGTTCCTTCTCAAAGGTGGGATCAGCTTTTACAAAGATTAAATATGTCCTTGCCTTCTTTTCATTCCTTAAATATGCAATCTAGAAGATAAAATTATAATGATCATTAGCGTCTCCCCATAAGAGTATAAGAAAGATAAATACATATGGTGCCTCTAGGGGAAATCCAGGTCCTGCTTGTATGGGTGGTATTGGCAGATTTTCAGATGGTTCTACAACCTTCCTTTTTTTAGAAAGGTTAGGAATAACAACTAATAATCAAGTTGAAGGATCTACAATTTTGAAGGGTCTTTAGGAGGCATGAAAACTAGGTTGGAGGAAGATCCAATTAGAGTCTGATTTTAGAATTTGGATTCAGCATTTGACAAAGCAAAATCATACAATTTTCGTAGACTAGCCAACAGTGAGGGTTTTGGAAATATATAGCTCCTTAAGCAAAAATTTGACCTTGTTGAGTTCAAACATGTTCATCAACATCTCAACAAGGTGGTTGATGCTTTTGCAAACTGGGCTTTGGATAGAGTTGATGTTCTTTGTTATGGTCAGCCTCCAATTTGATGGCCTTCAAATCTTAGGGAAGACATATTTTCTATTTTTTCCTTAATGATAGTGACAATGGAAGTATCTAGATACTTTGGATTTGTTTTGGTTTTCATAATTTATTGTTTCTATAGCAAAGTAGAGTTGAGAAAGCCTTTTCTTATATTAGATATCAAAGGCCCTTTCACATCGGGTTAAACAACGATATGGAATGGGGTTATAAGGGGCAACCCCAAGATTTGAACCCTACTTGGTAGTAGAAAATGACTATGGATGTAACTGATTCCCTTATTTATCAAAAAAAAATTAAACATTCATTCACAAATAATTAATAATAATAATTTGTACAGATAATACCTTTAAGGTAGAGTGATATCAATATTAATTTTGAAGGAAGGAACCACTTTATAATATCTTTTAAATGAAATATGGTCACTAAGTCAAGACTATTTTTTTTATAAGGGTAAATTTGAGGGGTTTTTTATATAGGGACCCAAAACTTGCATTTACATATGGATATTACAAAAGTGTTGCATAGATGTAGCAAAAGTTGCAGCAGTAATTACAAATGACTTTACAAAGGTACTCCAAAGTTGCAGCAAAGACACAATAGAAGAATAAAATAAAATATCCCAAAAGGATGATATCTTATTCATCAACACTAATATTTTTCATCAGCATCGTCTATGACTCTCCCTTCCTTTCATGTTTTTGCCATAGCCCTAGAAATATGCGATTCAAAATTGGTGCATTTCCTTAGCAATGGTTTAAGACCCCTTCCCTGATTAGTGTCCAAGCCTCTGAATTATTTTTAAAATTTACTGGAGAATTCAGCTCTATCATGCACATATCCCCCCATGGTGATTCATAGCTCTCCTTAGCTCTTGCTTTCTTTCCACCTACAGCCTATTGCAAATTGATTGCATGCATAAGTGAAGTTAAGGTGGGATTTAGTAACCCACCTATCACCACCCCATCTAAGCAATATAAACCTACCACCTATCAAGACACACTCTTCAAGTAGCTTGGGAGGTGATAGGGATGTCATAGTGATTATGGTTGCATCGTGTAAGGTAAATCGTCGGTAATTGGAACATAATTTAGAGCTTGTAATTGACAATTAGACTTTCAAATCAAAGATGTTATCGAATCTCCTCCTCATGATGTCAATTTTCTATGATTTGGGTCTCATCCTCCATTTGGCAAGCTGGTAGACCCATGTCTTCACTTCTTCTTTTCCATTTGTAGAAAACCATTGGAGAGTTGTCATTTCCTCCATTTTATATGTGCCTAAGGAATATTTAGCTGAGAAGTTTTTAGCTACAAAATCTTTGAGTCTATCAAATAATATTGTTGTGGGTTTTCTACAAATAATATTGTTGTGGGTTTTCTACAACTTCTAAAGACCTTATGATTTTTCTCTTTCCAAATTATCTAGCATAAATGTGGGAGGATAAATCTCCATAGGATCTTTAGGAATTTCCTTGTAGAGTTGCATTCCCATTGAAGGATCAAATCTTTTAGTGATCTAGGCATTACCCAACTTACACCAAGATCTATCCAAAGCATGCCCCAAACTGATTGTGTGTATTCACAATAAATAAGTGATCAACTTATTCTTCAACATTTAGGCATAGCTCACATCTATTTGGGAACAAAAAACCTCTCCTCTTAAGATTATCGAGTGAGGATCCTTTTTGAGCAACAACCTACATGAAAAAAGCTATTTTGGGAATAAGCTCCTTCAGCCATATCTTCCTCCAAAGTAGTGGATCCTTTTGATGTGCATCTTCGTTGAGAGCTTTGTATCTTGAGGCTACATTGTATTCCCCTCTTTTGTCTCCTCTCCAACTTGGGACATCCGTGTGCCCTAAATTGTCTATAGTTTTTGTATTAAGCTCCTACCTAATTACTTCCAACTTATTCTCCATGTCTATAGTAGAGGCTTCTATAATTTTCCATTTTTGGCCTTCATTGGATTCTATGATGTAGTCCTTCACCAATTCTCCTTGGCTACTCTTTGCCCATTCAACAAATACTTAAAGATCTTCAAAATGGTTTGGAGGCCTGCTTCTTAGTCAAGGGTCATCCCAAAAAACAATCACCATCTTTGACTTCCCATGATAGATTTTCCCAGATCATCTCTTAGATTATGAGTTCATTCCAAAAGGTAGAACCTTTTGAGGGATTCTCAATCCTAACAAAGTATTTGGTGGTGTTAAGATACTTTGATTTGAATATTTGCATCCATTCACTTTCAATATTTATACCCAATTTACATCCTAGCTTTTCAAGCAAGGCTTTGTTCAACAACTTCATTTTTCTCAACCCAAGGCCTCCATTTATCTTTTCATTGCACACCTTATCCCATGCAACTAGTGATATTCTTCTCTTTTCTTTTGTGCCAATCCATAGGAATTGGCTACATATTTGGTCAATATTCTTAGCAATCATGGAGGGCATTTTAAAGACTAGTGCATTATATATAGGTTGGCTTTGCAATGTTGTTTTGATGAGCAGTAGTTTCCCAACCTAGCTTAAAATGACACCTTTCCAACTAGCCATTTTGACCTGGATTCTTTCAAGCACCCTTTTCTAATGCTCAATTTTGATACTACCTATGAATAGAGGCATACCCAGATAGATAGATGATAGTTTACTGATTTGGCAACAAAAATATCAACAATTTATTTTATCTTATTTTCGGCATGTGTAGGAAGTAAACTTTTGTCTTACTGTAGTTTACCTTCTAATGGTAAGCCTTTTCATATAGTTGAAGGATATTGAAAAGGGAGTAAGCTTCTTGGACAAAATCCTTTCCAACAAAAATAGTGTCATCATCAATATGATGATGAGTAACACTATTGTAGTTGGTGGAGGGGGTAATACCTTCTATTTGGTTTAGTTGTCTAGCCTTGGATATGGATCTTCCAAGTGATTTTATCATAAGGATCAATACGTAGGGAGAGATAGGGTCTCCTTTCCTAAGTCCCCACTAAGATGTGAAGAACCTAGTTACTTCCCCATTGACCAATATAGAGAATCTTGGAGTGGAGAAACAAGTCTAGATCCACTTCTTCCATCTCACAAAAGCTAAATTTTACCAACAACTTGTTCAAAAAATTCCAGCTAACCCTATCAAATACTTTTTGCATATCAAGCTTGAGGAGCATCCTTGATTCCTTTTTCTTGTTGATGGAGTGAAGCACTTCATGCATAGTGATCACTCCATCCATAATTTATTTTTCTTACAAAACCTTCCTACTCAAGCGAGATTATATTAGGCAACATGTGTTTCATCCTTCCAACAAGAATCTTAGTAATGATCTTATAAATCGTGTTGTACAAGTTGATGGGTTTGAAGTCTTTGAATTCATTGGAACCTCAAATTTTGGGTATCAATGCAAGAAATATAGTATTCCATGATTTGAGGAGAGAGTGTTGTTCTTAGAACTCTTTGACTACATCTGTGACATTATCACCAACTATATCCTAAAAAAATTGGAAGAAGCCAACTAGGAATCCATCTAGACTTAGGGCCTTATGTTTGTTCATGATGAAGACCACTCCCAAAATTTCTTCCTTAGTGAAGGGCTTTGTAAGCATTTCATTTACTTCAACAGATATCAAGGATGGAATATTATCCAAGATTTCGTTTGTTGCTTCTAAATCATCCACTTGGTCCGAGGAGAGAAGGTTCTCAAATAAAGTATTTCCCTCATTCTGGATTTCTTCAGGATCAATGATCAAACTTCCATCAATATTTTTAATTTCTAAAATCTTATTGTGACTTCTTCTTTTCAAGGTAGAAAGCCTAAAAAATATGGTGTTCCTATCTCCTTTAGTCAGCCAAGAAATTATCAATTTTTTCTTCCAATGAGCTTCCTCCTATGTGATAATTTTGTGGTATTTTGTAATGGTAATCTTTTCTCTTTGTCATAATTCTTGGGACCAGCCTTGGGACTATATTTCCTTCTCTATTTTGTACAATTTTGTTTTAATATGCTCCTTCTTTATTGCCACATTTTGAAAAAAAAACCTTGTTCCATTGTCTTATCATTTTCTTAACATGTTGCAAATTTTTTGCAACTTGCAATATTTTTGTCCCTTCTATCATTATCCCCATGATTTTTGCATCTTAGCAGTGATTTCAAGATGAGGCAATCACATGCACTCAAACTTCAAAGGAGATCTCTTTCCTTGGTGCTCCTCAAAATTTAATAAAAGAGAGGAGTGATCAGAAGTAATTTTTTGAGAGCTTTTAAAGTATGATTTGGATATTGATCTAACCAGTCTATTGAGACAAGAATTCTATCCAACCTATTGGATGAAACCTAGCCCCAATATTTTGTTTGAAAAAGTAAATTTACACCCTTGGAGTTCTAGGTCCATGATATTTGTATGAGCAATGAAGTTCCTTAGTCCTTCCATACCAACAAAATCATCAGTGTTAAAGTCATCGCCAATCAACCAAGGGAGTATTTGAAACTCATTTATCATTTTTATGAGATCAACCAAAAAAACTACTCTTTCTTGGTGAATATCTGGTGCATAAATATTAGCAACAACATAGTTGAATTTTGAGGAAATACATGAAAAGTAGATGGATATGCACCTGCTGGTAGACTACAGTGGTTGCCCTTTAAGGTACCTAACATTTTACCCCCCTTACAAATGTTTCACTCTCAAAACATAAGAAGATACTAAAAAATAGTA
This sequence comes from Wollemia nobilis, assembly GCA_028583015.1. Classification (NCBI taxonomy): domain Eukaryota; kingdom Viridiplantae; phylum Streptophyta; class Pinopsida; order Araucariales; family Araucariaceae; genus Wollemia; species Wollemia nobilis. The sequence continues at coordinate 2,010,982 of JAQPPZ010017206.1, read as the reverse complement.
TTTGCTAAGTAAACTTGATCATACCTCCATCCAAGTGAAATCTTGAGTGGTTGTGGTCTACGATGATGCCTAGTTGTCCTTGTGTCACTTGAATATCCACAACTGCTTTGTTAACTTCATGTTTTTATTGCTCTACTTTGATATTTATAACAATTGGTGTTATTGTTCTTTTATACTGCACCACTTTGAAATTTAGAATCACTCTGCTTTTTCTATCAAACATTATCATACTTGATGCCTTTATGACTCCATTTAGATCCATAATAATATTGATGCCCTAAGCTATACCTCCAAGGTTGTTGCCACCCATGGTGGTGATATGTTGCAACTTGAACATGATGTTTTGTTCTTTGATTCATCAACATTTTGTCTCTCTTTTAAATTCTTCCTCATACTCTTCTCTCTTTTTCCCTTCTTTTGATGCATCATTGTGTGCTTCTAATAGAGCTTCCTTGGACTTTGTTCATGCTTCTTCCATGGGCTTTGTTGTTGCTTCTATGAACTCTATTGTTGCTTCTGAAGATTTGACTTTTGATTCTTCTATTGATTTTTTAATTTGTTCTTCTAAAATAATTACTTCTTGCTTCTCCTTGTATCCTTGTTCCTTAAATTGTGAAATATATTACAATGTTATCTTCTTTTTCATGTACCATAACTTCATAAACTTGTTTAACATATTAATGTTAATTGTATCAAAAGAATCTAACCAAGGATAATCCAAAATAATATCCACATCATCCATATCAAAAAATAAAAATCTAAATATAAAACATATTTATCCATAATGATTTTCAAATCTTCAAAAATTTAAACATTCTCAACCTCAAGTTTTATGTCCTTAATTTTTGTTGCTTGAACCTGTAGCCTCTTAACCAAGGCACTATTAATAAAATTATATATACTACTAAGGTTAGTAAAATAATAACATTTTTCCCTCTAAATGCAACCTTGAACTTGCAAAATAGATTTTTTAGATTCAAACAAATATTTCTGACCACTGTTTGGCCCGTTTGACACCAACACCATGTTTTCGTCAACCTGCACACTATCATCCTTATTTTTTCCTTTTGTCTGTTTCTTGAAAATTTTCAACTATTTCTAATTTTTTTTATCTTTGTTTATGGGTCCCAATGACTTAAGAATGCATCCTCAATTTCTCTCCAAGTGTACTCATTATTCTTTTCAATAATAAAACATAACAACCATATTTTAGCTTTATTTTCTAATAATGTATTAAGGTGTGATTTCCAATGAGGATCAACATAATATAAAGATATAAAGTTTGTCTATCATTTTCTAGCATCAATAGCCCTAGTTCCAAAAAAATTTGAAGCACCATGAAATCACGTCCACCAAAATGATAATGCATACCAGGGTTTTACAAAAATGTCTCCCACACAATTAAAGTTAAAATTCTAAATAAATACTTAGACCTAACAAATGTTTGCTTACCTCAAGTGACAAATTTTTTTATTGGAACCAACAATTATATTCAATAAAAATAAAAGAGATTACAATAAAAAGGAGATGGAAATATCATAACTTGGGGTGCAAGGCCATCCATACAATCAAAATCGGAACCAACCTCTAAAAGGGTAAATACACAACATAACTAAGCATAGAAAAATAAACTAGAGTAAAAAAACCCTAAACTGTAGAATTGTAACTCTAGGCACCAAGTAGACTTATTGCTCCATCATCCTACATCTGTTCAAAGCCAACGCCTCAAAGTTGTTGGAATTGTTGGGTCGAATGGGTGAAACCATTTTCCAGGTAGACTGTCTCCATCTTCTTTCCTTTGTTGAGGACTATGAGAACATCGAAATCACACAGAATGGGAGGGATTGCTATATTTTGCTTCCTCTGTAGGAACCACAAATTCCATCGATGATGGCTCTGCATCCAACGATATATCCTAGTCGTCGCAAAGATACTCCAACACACTGTAGTTGTTGGATGAATCGGGAACATAACTACCCAATTTAACACTAGTCATAAGAAGTTGCTTCTCTGGAGCGACATCTTCTTCTGTAGATTCCCTTCTCAGACTACAAGAGTGCCTTGCGTTAGCCGAGGGAATGTACTGGAGGTTTGGTCGGTTAGGTAGACTGTGAAGCAACCACTATTACATCCCTTGGCATATGAATCTATTTATCTTGAGGAGCCTTATTGTTGACAATTTTAGCTAGGGGACCAACTTTTTCCTTTTCATACCCTTTTTCTACCGGCTTTGAGACATGTGTTGACTTGGACTGTGTACCTTTAGAAGTAGTCAAACATGCATTTTTACGCCCTCCCACAGTCATCCAACCATCCTCCTAAGGTTGATGAGTGGGCACACTCGATGTGGTGAGGCTCTACTTATCCTTGTTATGTGATATGAAGGGATAATCTTTGATCTTGTGTGCTAAGGACTAGCATCGAAAATATGTGTTGGGTAAATTAATGTAGAGGACCCTATGGGATAGCACAATGTCACCATCTTGTATGTCAATAGTTTCCTTGAGATCTCGAGAAATATCAATCTCAACGCAAACATATTTTTGAGGGCGTGCATGAAATTTTTTTTCGCCTCCACCAAAATGACATGCCCTAGAGGGGTTGCTATGCGACTGAGAAAGGGCCACAGAGGTAGAGGGAGTTTTGGGAATTCCACCCACACAGGGACTTTGGTATATCTTTCCTTAGAAACATAAAAGCCATGGGTCCAAGGAGAAAAACAAGCATATAGCTTCTCATGTATTAGGAGCCATGCTCGTAAATAACCTTAGCATGGGTTGTTTTTGCAAAGAAAAACAAAGAAACCCTTTGTAAGGTTTTGAACCATCGTTATCTTGACTCCATGAGGATTCCAAGCTGCATTAACCTAGGCATTAAGGGAAGACTCGTTAGGGATACGTCCAACGAAATACTCGACAAGGGTGAATGATTCTAAAAAGTAACATGCTGAATCAAATTTAGACAATGGAAGAATTACATCAGGAGAATGAGGGTTACCTTGTGGACTATTATCAGCACAAAACTGCATAGTTGGTTGAGAGAAGCCATTATAGCATGCATTCCCTTTTGTGATGCCAATGTTGTGCATTGGTCCGCTATGATTGAGGACCATATTGATGCTCAAAACCCTAGCCCAATCTCCATCACTTATTGCAGTTGACAAAGAACATTCAAAATCTTATTTTCAAATTTGTTGTATGAAAAAATCGTAATTTGAAAAATCATCACTACCATTGTTCTAGATAGCTAAATTTATAGGGTTGTGTCTCCCTCAATACTACGTGGATTCCTTCATATGACCACTCATTTAAAAGCTCTTCAAATTCCAAATAAAATGGCAAACCTTTTTTTTAATTTCCCTAACATTGCCCTTGTTCTAGATGACTATCTTTATAGGGTCATATCTCCCTCAATACTGCTCAAATTCCTTCACATGACAACTCATTTTAAAGCTCTTCAATTTTCAAACAATATGGAAAAAGAATTATTTGAATTAGACAATTTTACACAAAGATGCAACTCCTGAGACTTTTTTTTTTAATTGCCCTAACATTGTCCTTGTTCTAGATGATTAACTTCACAAGGTTGTATCTCCCTCGATACTACTCAAATCCTTCATATGACCACTCATTTTAAAGCTCATCAAACTCTAAACAAAATGGTATATGAATAGTTTTGTTGTAATCACAATGACAGTGATAGGGGGGGTGAATCAGCGTGTTCTTTAAAAACTTCTAAAACAATTAGATTATAAAACCAGCAGCAGTTTAAAGCAGATAAAAGAGATACTAAATGCATCAATAAAGCATCACACATAACACAACATTTTAACGAGGTTCACCAATGTGGCTACTCCTCAAAAAGATAGCTTGGACTACCATCCAAATCCAGTCAATGCAAAGCTACAACTTTACATAATCCTTTACCAAGACCAACTGGAAGGAGCACCAACCCCTTAACTTTATCTCGCTTCAACGAATGGAGCACCAACTCCTATTTTACCAAGCACCTACTGGAAAGAGGCACCAACCTCTTAATTTGCCAACGACCAACTAGACAAATTGTTTACCAAGACCAACCGGAAAGAGGCACCAACCCCTTAATTTGCCAGGACCAACTGGACTTCAATATTGAATAAAAAAATGTTTGACATATACCTTTGTTATTGCAAGACTCTAACTGGTCTACATCACCTTTGCAATCTCTGTGCACTCTGCTCTCTCTTGCACAATAACTTCACACAGTTTGCTGCACTGCTACAGCCAGACTTTGCAATCATCTTTGCCCTTTGCGCTCTTCTGCACACTCTGCTTTCTCTGCACACGCTTCACACACTCTGTGTCGTTTCACATTCTGCTCTCTGCTCAACACGAACTTCACTTTCACAAAAACTATGCTCGCATTCGCACTTTATCTTTACACCCCCTTTTTAAACTCGAAGTACCCTTGCTTTTATAGAAGAAATTTTAGAAACAAACCCTAGAAGAACGTCGGCTAAGAAACCCTAGAATTTGTCAGCTGCCAAACCCTAAAATTCAGTCAGGCTGTAACCCTAAGAATGTCAGCTGCAAAACCCTAGAAATTGTCGGCTGCCAAACCCTAAAATCTGTCGGCCCAGATTTAACTTTGTCGACCTCAAACTCTTCTGCCACCTTTGTCACTTTCCTGTAGCTTATTGCCACGAAATAGTAACACGTCGGCCCTTTTAATTTAATTTAATATTTTAATTTAAATTTTAAATAAAATAAAATTTAAACTAAATATTTAAAATTAAATATCTTCATCACCGGGCATCTTTTTCAACGAAACGAAGAGCCAACTTGGGTTTTAAGAAAAACCCATTTCAAATCTGTTATCCATGGTTTTAAATAAAACTTTTTATTTTTACTGCCTTAGTTTTCACAAAAAACCTTTAAAATTTAAACTAAATATTTAAAATTAAATATCTTCATCATCGGGGCATCTTTTTCAACGAAACGAAGAGCCAACTTGGGTTTTAAGAAAAACCCATTTCAAAACTGTTATCCATGGTTTTAAATAAAACTTTTTATTTTGACTTGCCTTGGTTTTCACAAAAAACCTTTCCGCTTCTTGACATCTCAAGTTCTGAAGACTTCTTCTCATTCTGAATTATGTTTTCTGTTTCTGTGCATCTATCATTTAAAGACTCATGATCTGACTAACTTTTGAACTTTATCCTCTGCATCTGAGTGACTTCGAACTACCTTTCCATTGCATCATTAGATCTAACCGACTGTATTGACAACAATGACAATCCTCCTGCAACACCTTGCTCAACACTGAACTCCTATCCATTGTACTTTGGCTGCACCTTGCTGTTCAATAAACTCTTGTCCATTGCATTAATAAATCTATCTGACTGTGTTGACAAAACTTTTGAACTTTATCCTCTGCATCTGAGTGACTTCTGAACTACCTGTCCATTGCATCATTAGATCTAACTGACTGTATTGACAACAATGACAATCCTCCTGCAACACCTTGCTCAACACTGAACTCCTATCCATTGTACTTTGGCTGCACCTTGTTGTTCAATAAACTCTTGTCCATTGCATTAATAAATCTGTCTGACTGTGTTGACAACAATGACAATATTGTTTGCTGCACTTTGCTCAACAATCTCCCCCTTTGGAATTGTTGGCAACACATGTGCAATTTTCTTGTAAATCTTCTCCCCCTTTGACAATAATACCAAAGGGTCACTACAGACTCCCCCTGATTCTATGCACAATATTCTTAGACACAAATTATTACAATTAGCAAATATTCCAAGCATGAACAAGAAGAAAAACAAATACACAAATGCTCCCCCTGAGTCCAAGACCACTTCATTTCACTTATTGACAACATCATGATAAGCATAATAGGCATCAATAAAATCAACAATGTGAATAGCAACAATAACTAGTGAATGACACCATCACCGTCAACTTCACCAATATAACATGTGTAAGAACATGACTGAACCACTGTCTTCTATGCAACTACCCTCTGTTGCTTTGCAAACTCAAACTTGTCCATTGTTAGTGAAGGCATACAATAATATTATATAGCCAGCTTTTTGTTCTGCAATGCCAGCAACATCTGCATACAACTTCACCATGCATCTTGGATATATTCTCAACAAGCTTGAACCTAATGACAGTTGTTTGTCTCTCTCTACAGTGAGAATCCAGTAGGCTACCTCAATCCACTTTCAACTCTATGCAAGTACCAAACACTGTACCACAGCACAACCAACATCTTTTTTTTTTTTCAACCAATTAGGGCTTTAGCAACAATGCTTATAGACAAGGTTTAACCAACATCATTCAACTCAAGATTAACCTTGAAGCATTCAACCAATCACTTCATGAAAAGGAAACTACTAGACATCCTTTTCCTTCCAAAGGTATTTGAACAAGACAACCACCAACATAAATCACCAAGGCAAAGAATAACTTGCTCAAATCAAACTCAATGGAGTAAGCCCAAATCATGTATCAAGAAAAGCATTAACTTGATCAAAACAACCACTATGAAAGCAACTCAACTATTCATCACCAGGTTGGAAATCATCTGGCTGCTCATTAAAAAACTTTTTTTTTTTCAATCTTCCCATTCAACATGCTGATTTCACTTTTGTCAACAGAATTGACAAGTGACTCACATCTGTACCAATTTTTGTCCAGCACTGCAATTTTGTTGCCAACTCTTACTTTCAACTATACAACATTAACCTGACTGCTTACCTTTCATCCTCAGATACCTAGACAAATACATAGGAGCATTCAAATAAAACTTTAATATTGCTCCTCCTGAGGATGTACCACCTGGAGTTGCTTAGAGCAATGGCAGAGTAGCCTCCTTCAGTCCAAGGAGACACAATTTCCTTTCTTCTGTCTTTCTCCAGACTTTCCTGAACTTGGGCTTGGGTTTTTCAACAACATCGCTATTTTGCTCTTGTTCGTGAACTTGAACATTTCTCTTGTGGGGTTCTCTCTTGTGCATTCTTGATGGATGATTATTTTCTTTTCTTTTATGCACATGATATGTTCCTTGTCGGTGTTGTCCTCTTTGTGTCTGATGAAATCTAGGGTTTTGCCTTAGATTAGATATAGAAGTGCTTGGAGAGAACCTTGCTATGTGCCCTTGACCGTTGCATTTAAAACATTGCACATGTTTTATTCCCTATCTTGTATTGCATTCTATGTGTATGATGAAATCTATGGTATTGCCTTAGATTGGATATAGAAGTGCTTGAACAAAACCTTGCTATGTGCCCATGGCCATTACATTTAAAACATTGCACAGGGTGTTCACTCAAAAAAATAGAAGTATTTTTATCGAAGATAACTCTTTGATCTATTGTTCGAGTCCACAATAAATTGCCTTGTGACCAAAGTGGTTGCATTTAGAACAATAGCCATAAAAAGCATTATTATTAAAAGAGTGAGAGTGAGAGAACCTCTTTTGCTGTGGTTGCTTTGTTGTAGATCTTCTTTGATATTTTCTTCCTTTTGAGGATTCAACTTCAGACTTTTCTTGTTTCAATCCTTCAACCGATGACTTCTTCTTCTCTGTATATTTGGAGGATGAAGGTTGTTCAGCTTCATATCCAAGACCAAACTTAGTCGTGGAGCTTCTTTGTTGATTTATCATTGTATCTAGCAACTCTGTGCTCTTCTCAAATTTAAGATTTATATTGGCCTCTTTTAGTTGTTTCTTCAATGAAACAATCTCTTCTTCTTGTTGGCAACATACAGTCTCTTTCTCATTGATCTGAGACCTAAGAATATCTTCAATCCTTTTGTTCTGTTCTACTTGCAGCTTTAGATCAACAATAACCTGTTTATATTCCTCTTCAATTGTGTTGTATACATCATTCTTATTATCCAGCTGTGTCTTCAAGGCTTCTTCTGATTTCTTGGCCTTTTGAACTTGTAGGAAGAGATATTCAATCTCATCCTCATATTATTCTAATTTCTTGGACAGTATTTTGTTTTTTTTTTTTTCTATTCTCCACTCTTCAAGAGCAGATATCAACTCTCCTTCAAAATCTACTTCACCTCAAGATTTTCATCACAAATTTCAGGATTCACTTCTTCTACCTTTTTCGGTTCAAATTTCTCTTCTACAGGAACCGAAACTGACTGGGATGCCCTTTTGGATGAGGATCTATTCTTCTTAGCCATTGTGTACTAATCCAAGATCAACCTCGACTAATTTAGCCAAAATTGGGAACTCGGCTCGATACCAATTGTTGTAATCACAATGACACTGAGAGGGGGGGTGAATCAGTGTGTTCTTTAAAAACTTCTAAAACAATTAGATTATAAAACCAGCAGCAGTTTAAAGCAGATAAAAGAGATACTAAATGCATCAATAAAGCATCACACATAACACAACATTTTAACGAGGTTCACCAATGTGGCTACTCCTCAAAAAGACTGCTTGGACTACCATCCAAATCCAGTCAATGCAAAGCTACAACTTTACATAATCCTTTACCAAGCACCAACTGGAAGGAGCACCAACCCCTTAACTTTATCTCGCTTCAACGAATGGAGCACCAACTCCTATTTTACCAGCACCCCTCGAAAAGAGGCACCAACCCCTTAATTTTCCAACACCAATTGGACAAATTGTTTACCAGCACCAACCGGAAAGAGGCACCAACCCCTTAATTTGCCAGCACCAACTGGACTTCAATATTGAATAAAAAAATGTTTGACATATACCTTTGTTATTGCAAGACTCTAACTGGTCTACATCACCTTTGCAATCTCTGTGCACTCTGCTCTCTCTTGCACAATAACTTCACACAGTTTGTTGCACTGCTACAGCCAGACTTTGCAATCAAATTTGCCCTTCGCGCTTCTCTGCACACTCTGCTTTCTCTGCGCACACGCTTCGCACACTCTGTGTCGTTTCACATTTTGCTCTCTGCTCAACACGAACTTCACTTTCACAAAAACTATGCTCGCATTCGCACTTTATCTTTACACCCCCTTTTTAAACTCGAAGTACCCTTGCTTTTATAGAAGAAATTTTTAGAAACAAACCCTAGAAGAACGTCGGCTGAGAAACCCTAGAATTTGTCAGCTGCCAAACCCTAAAATTCGTCGGTTGTAACCCTAAGAATGTCAGCTGCAAAACCCTAGAAATTGTCGGCTGCCAAACCCTAAAATCTGTCGGCCCAGATTTAACTTTGTCGACCTCAAACTCTTCTGCCACCTTTGTCACTTTCCTGTAGCTTATTGCCACGAAATAGTAACACGTTGGCCCTTTTAATTTAATTTAATATTTTAATTTAAATTTTAAATAAAATAAAATTTAAACTAAATATTTAAAATTAAATATCTTCATCATCGGGGCATCTTTTTCAACGAAACGAAGAGCCAACTTGGGTTTTAAGAAAAACCAATTTCAAATATGTTATCCATGGTTTTAAACAAAACTTTTTATTTTGACTGCCTTAGTTTTCACAAAAAACCTTTAAAATTTAAACTAAATATTTAAAATTAAATATCTTCATCACCGGGGCATCTTTTTCAACGAAACGAAGAGCCAACTTGGGTTTTAAGAAAAACCCATTTCAAATCTGTTATCCATGGTTTTAAATAAAACTTTTTATTTTGATTGCCTTGGTTTTCACAAAAAACCTTTTCGCTTCTTGACATCTCAGGTTCTGAAGACTTCTTCTCATTCTGAATTATGTTTTCTCGTTTCGTGCATCTATCATTTAAGGACTCATGATCTCGACTAACTTTTGAACTTTATCCTCTCGCATCCGAGTGACTTATGAAGTACCTTTCCATTGCATCATTAGATCTAACCGATCGTATTGACAACAATGACAATCCTCCTGCAACACCTTGCTCAACACTGAACTCCTATCCATTGTACTTTGGTTGCACCTTGCTGTTCAATAAACTCTTGTCCATTGCATTAATAAATCTATCTGACTGTGTTGACAAAACTTTTGAACTTTATCCTCTGCATCTGAGTGACTTCTGAACTACCTGTCCATTGCATCATTAGATCTAACTGACTGTATTGACAACAATGACAATCCTCCTGCAACACCTTGCTCAACACTGAACTCCTATCCATTGTACTTTGGCTGCACCTTGCTGTTCAATAAACTCTTGTCCATTGCATTAATAAATCTGTCTGACTGTGTTGATAACAATGACAATACTATTTGTTGCACTTTGCTCAACAAGTTTGAATTGGACAACTATACACAATAAAATGACTCCAAAAAATAAAACTTATTTAAAAAAATATATTTTATTTTTGCAATTAAAAAAAAAAAATCATTTTACCAAAATCATTACTTTGATACTACTTATTGCAAACCTCCATCTCGTAAATATAAAAACATTCACCATATACTAAAATAACAAAATATCCATCGTATTAACTCACACAATGGTCCCACGGGGACATCACAACGGTTCGGGCTTTGACTTTTCTTTGAAAGGTCCAAGATTCAAACCGTGGTATGGGTGAGTGTGTGAGGGGTGGATGTATGATGACTGTGTGTTAAATTCCCTATTGATAAGCATGACTCTTGGCTTTACAAGGGATCATGGTTGGGAGGAGACTGCTCAATCCCGTACTTGGTCCGTTGTAGAAGTTTATCACACTAAAAAAAAAAAAACTCATACAATGAGTCACATAATACCTTTAAATAAAGGAACACCAATATTATTAATAAAGAAAGTAACTATTAAATATTTAATATAATTTCTTTTAAGGATAAATAAAAATATTATCATTGTAATAAAGAAATTATATCAAATATTTAATAGTTACTTGATCTAATAAATTTTTTTTTTTTTTTTTTTAAATCTTTATCCTACTCATTATTATAATATAATTAACCTTTAATCCACAACAATTATTTATATATAGAATATAATATAATTTTCATGCATTTTTATTCTTATCTACTTCACACCCTTATATATCCATATGCAAAGATAAAATTGTGATAATGACATCCTTTAAGATTAAAATTACTTCTTTGGGAAGTATCAAATGTGGTGATTAGTCTTGCAGCACAAAAAAATTAAAGAAATTAAAGGGTTTGGGGCAAAGGATTTTTGCGAAGTATTCACGGGGATACTAAAGCAGAGCCGATAGAACGGAGAAGATTTGAACTGTACATTGAACCAGACAAGAAATATCAGCACAAAAAAATTAAAGGGTTTGCGGCAAAGGGTTTTTGCAGAGCAAGGAGGGTTTGCGGCGGAGTATTGTATTAAACATCTATTTCATCGGGTAAGCATATTTTTTTGTCCTCTTTCGATTTATAAAACAATTTAAGTAGGTAGGAGAAATACATTCGTTATAGGGGTTTGCGGCAGAAGGTTTTATTATCAACAAGGGTTTGCAGCAGAGGGTTTGCAGAGCAAGGAGGGTTTTATTACACATTTATTTCATCGGATCAATAGTACAGAGGGTTCGGCTATAAAGGGTTTGAAAATGGAAGAAGGGAAGCAACAATTGCAAGAACCAATATATGTCAATGAGAAATAGTATTGGAGGATATTAAGGCGTCGACAAGCTCGAGCAAGGGCAACAACAATGAAAAGGGCATATCAAAAAATAAAAATAAAAAATATTCTGCCACATAAATAGGTGGAGAATAAGGAACAATCAAAGGCAAATCACCAAAATGAGTTTTCAGACGAGGAAGAAACTTCCCGCAACTACATCACTCATGTGGGCACCAAGACTTTATGTGCAAGAGCTAATGAAGATGAAAGAGAAACTTGAAAGCATGGAAAAAAGGGAGAAATTAAGAGAAAATAAATCAGATGAGGTTATAAACACCATTCGGAGGTTGGAAAAGGAAAACAACCAACTCAAGGAGCAAGTGTCAAAGCTACAAAACCTTGCAAACATGGGTCAACGTGAATGTCATGTCCTCAAACAAGCCATTCATCCCCCAATCAATGATGCAATAGAGGTGGAAAAAACAAATGCAAATCAAATAAAAGAAGTACAGAAAACACTCCAAAACATTGAAACAAGAGAAAATGAGCTACGAAATGAATTAGCAAAGGCAAAGACATTGTCTCAAGTAGTAAAAGAACCAGTCAATCAACAAAAAGAGTTGATAGAGAAGCAAGTAAAAATTCAAATAACAGAAGAGAAAGAAAGACATGAGAAGTTAACAAATATAATCATCAAAGGGTTGAAAGATTATGGGGACAGGGAAGACACAAATCGTTTAACCAGGGGACTTCTTGTCGGATCGATTACAATGGAAGGGTCGGATAAAAAAAATAAGCGAGAATTGGGAGGTCGAGAGAAGGAGGCAAAGATAGACATATTCGGGTCACATTGATGAGCTACAAGGATAAAATAAGGTTACTTAAAAACAGAGGCATGCTGAGAGGGTCACAATTTTATTTAGATGATGACCTAACATTTTTACAGGAAGAAAGAAATAAAGAATGGGAAAAGGTGAGGGCAACAAGGAATGAAGGGAAACAGGCATATTTAAGAAATGGAAAGGCATACATCACATCTAAACAAATCCAAACAAATCCACTTTTTGTTACATCTAAATAGAGTAGATTCTATTTAGATTTTGAAATTTAATGAAAAAAAATTAAAATCTAATTTATGTAGGATGTGACAGTGGTTAGGGTTTTAGTTTTTCTTAAAAAATTCAAGTTCAAACTACAAGTAGGTGTGATGTGTGCATATAAATGCTAGGTGTGTATGAACGTGTATAAGCAAAAGATTCAAGTTCAAGTGTGGTGTACGGTTTGTACGAGTGAGTTTTTGTATTATAAAAATTAGAATCTAAATAAAATTGTGAGATGTAATATATGAGTATAAAAGTGTATGGACAAAAGATTCAAATTCAAATGAATAAGTAAACTTCGTGTTAAAAAATTGGAATCTTGGTAAAATTGTGATAGTGACGCCTATCTTTTGCTATATCCCTATAATAGATAAAATTTGGGATCCACCAAACAGAAATTAAGAATCTGGAATCCACTAAAAAGGACACAATTAGGTTTATGGAGGAGCATCTGGGATTCTTTCTAGCAGAGTGCTGACCAGTTAGTTCATCTTACACCATTAGCTTTATTTTACACCCATTTTCATTGGGCATTGGTGGCAACATTTCAACGGCAGGCATCTTGGAATAGAATAGGATGAGGGGAGGCAAAGTTTATGGGTTGGTGGTTGTGCTTGCTGTGTTGCAAGCCACAATATCAGTATCGGTATCAGCACAGAAGGAGAACTTTGATTGGGTAAGTGAACAAGCCAAAGACAGAATCCTCCGCCTCCCTGGGCAGCCCTCAAATGTGAACTTTGCCCAGTACTCTGGATATGTCACTGTTGATAAGGAGGCTGGTAGAGCTCTGTTCTACTGGCTCCTTGAAGCCACTGAGGATGCAGAATCCAAGCCTCTGGTTTTGTGGTTGAATGGAGGTATGATTCACAGTTTTTATTCTCTTGATTAATTTTTTAAGGTATGGTGAGTTTGAAAATACTATAACGGTATAAGTCTAGAATGTTTGTTTCAATTATTTTTGTTGTAGGGCCTGGATGTTCCTCTGTGGCATATGGGGAGGCTGAAGAACTTGGGCCTTTTCATGTCAACTCTGATGGGAAAACACTTCATCTCAATCCATACTCGTGGAATAGATGTATGAACTTTGTGAGTTTATTGAGTTCTCATGGTGTGCATCTTTTGTGTAGAGTGGATGGTTAACAAAATTGTTTGGCATTTGGGAATTGTATATGCAGTGGCCAATATCCTGTTCCTTGATTCCCCTGCTGGAGTTGGTTTCTCTTATACCAATACTTCTTCAGATATATTGAAATCCGGAGACAGACGAACTGGTATGATGTTTTGTGTTTACCCTCTTTTCAGTTTTCATATTGACTTTGCATATGTTTTGAAAAATTTAAGGCATCTACATGAATAAATTTGCTATTTACCTTATTTTTCCGTTTTGTTTTGCCCTTGCATATGTTTCTAAAAAGTAAAGGTACCCACATGAATAGATTATGTTTCTGGAATTGCAGCTGAAGATTCCCACACTTTTCTGACCAACTGGTTGGAAAAGTTTCCTCAGTATAAGCACAGAGACTTCTACATCGCAGGAGAGAGTTATGGAGGTACCAACACTTTCTTGGCAAAGTTCTCTTCCAAATATTTGCTTGAGCAGTCTCTATTGATTTTCATTGAAAACATGTCTATCATTATTCGTTGTCAAAAGTGCACGTTTGATTGTGTTAAAAGAAATCTCAAAGCTGAAAGTAACCTTATGCATTGCGACATAAATATGAATCCACCCATAAAGTCAAGACTCAAGATTACTGAGCAGGTATAAGGGCTTCATTTCCATGCAAGTTTACCTTATCTATATAGCACAAGATATAAGCAAGATAGCGTCTTTCTTGTCTTGTTTTATTTCTTCTTTTGGCCCCATGTTCAAAGTTTGAGTCCTAGAATGTGTATGCTTATTGGTGCTGGACAAAGAGATTGATGTTTACGTTTTGATTTTAGTTGTAACCTTTGATTTACTGTTTCTGAGCTTTAGGGAAAGGCCTAATGGACTTGACTAATCTGTCCCGTATTTGGATGTGGATTTTAGGGGAGGTTTCTTCCATTCCGCAGTATTATTGGGGATTTATTTTATAATCAGAGAAGCACATGATCTTACAGGTGCTTTTCAACATATTTTCTTGCAGGGCATTATGTTCCTCAGTTAGCCCAAGTTATCTACAGACGCAACAAGGGCCTGGCAAACCCAGTTATTAACCTGAAGGGGTACATGGTAAGGTCCTAAATTGTAGTCATTACCTTGAGTGGATTTCTACCTTGAAAATAGAATAGCAGCTCTCTGAAATAGACTACTGAAACTTATAGATCAGTCATATGGTGGCAGATTAAAGCTTTTTCTTGTTGCAGGTGGGCAATGGCTGTACAGACTACTTCTATGATTTTATAGGGATTTTTGAGTATCTGTGGTCTCATGGGTTGATATCGGACAACACCTATCGAATGCTCAATATTTTCTGTGATTTCTCATCACTTGTGCATCCATCACATCTTTGTGAAAGAGCACTAGATTATGCTGATGAAGAAATGGGAAAGATTGACCAATATAGTATCTACACCCCTCCTTGCTCAAACAGTACTGGAATTTATGCAAAGAAACTTAGAAAGAGAAATGTGAGTTAAATAGTTACATTGAGCATTCATCTATGCTATCAGATCAGTTAAAGGGTAGTTTGAAATTTGAAGTTCAATGTTTTCCTTATATGCAATTGGCATCAATCACTGAGTTCACTTTGTGAAATTGATTGCATGTAAATATGGCATTGTGCTGTGATTTTATGCTAATTAAGCTAGCACTTCTGGCAGAGTAAATTGTCAGAACCACTAGACTTAAGTCCTCTTTATGCATGGAAGCATCTATCTGGAGAGTATGATCCTTGCACTGAGAAGTATTCTGAAATTTACTTCAATCTCCCTGAGGTCCAAAATGCCCTTCATGCTAATGTTACAGGAATTCCTTATAGGTGGACTACTTGCAGGTTTGTGCTTTTATTAATGAAATGATCGTTCTAGAAAAATATTGCATCCCTTGTGAGTGAAATATGGTTTGGGAGATGTCCATGATTCCTGCCCTTCTGCTTTTCCATTATTTATAACATAAGGTCTATTGACTACTCTGGTTTCTTTTGGCTTGGCAATGCACAGTGGTGCAGTTAGTGAACATTGGTCGGACTCTCCTAGGTCTATGCTGCCAATTTACAAAGAGCTTATAAAGGCTGGTCTACGCATTTGGGTGTTCAGGTGGCCATAAGTATCATTCCTTTCTATAAGAAAAAAAGAAAGAAAAATGTGTTTTTTTTCTCATCAATCCTCACTTTTGTCTTCTTTTATAATTGTTATGTAGAAAAAGCTAATGATACTTTTGTTTTTTTTCAATATGCAGTGGAGATACAGATGCAGTAGTTCCAATAACATCAACCAGATACTCTATAAATGCACTTAGGCTTCCGACTGTTTCTCACTGGCATGCTTGGTATGATGATGAACAGGCAAGTCATCTTTGTCTTATATAAACTGCCCCAAAAGTTCTATGGGTAGGCTTGAACAAATAAATTCCTAACACAAGAAAACTGTTACTGTTTACATATGACAAGGAACATTTACCTCTTTAAGTTTCATCAGAATGTTTAAGAGGATCTGTATGAATAATAAATATTGATAATTTCCTTGGATTTGCCAGGTAGGAGGATGGACTCAAGAATATAAAGGGCTAACATTTGTAACAATAAGAGGGGCAGGTCACGAGGTACCACTGCATGAGCCTAAGAAAGCATTTGTACTCTTCAAATCATTCTTAGAGGGAAAATCAATGCCAGCTTCCCCAAAGCTGGTAGCTTCCTTGTAACCGTCATCCGACCCAAGTGATTACATGGAATAGGAATAGTGGATATATAAGGAGGAATTTCATTTGGGGTCTTCCGTTAATTAAAGCTGGTTCCTAGAACCAAGAGACAGTAGAACACCAATAATGTATGACAATAAAATTGTTATTGTGAAATTTGAATGCAATATACAAATTAAGACTTGCCAAGTAAGAATCTTTGAATGGAGTTGTGATTTGTTATCTTAAATTGCTTTTTGAAAATTTCTTAATTCATGAATTAAGAAATTTTAATTTCTAAATATAACAACAAAATTGTTATAAAATCTTGCATTAACATAAAATTCTTCAAATACAGGAAATACCCCATGTTACTGAGCTTATCCACTAGGTTTTTTTTATGATTTTTATGATTATAAATGTTCTGGGCAGTCAGGTGTTTTCTACTTTCAAATCAACACATCACAGAATATTGTGTCTTTGTAATATTGGCCTTTGTGAACCAACTGCAGCCTCTACTAGAAAGCCCAAAAAAGTTGGAGTAAGTATTCGACCGCTTTCAAGAGATGTTGCCCTTTAAATATTACAATGGGAACTTCTCCATAATTCCGTTGTAATATAAAGGGCTGAAAATAACTTCAGATCTGGCTGTAATTTGTTCGCTAATTGTAGTTAGGGATCATTGATAACAAGGTACCGATCATTATTTTTATGTATTTTGTATTTTGATTGGGCTGTATATTCTATCTCTAGATTATATTCTTGCAGAGGACTGCAATTCAAACTATTGTGTTGGAAATTTAAAGTTCATTATGATCTCATGATTCTCGTCTATTTCTGAGAACTCATCAACAACCCTAGATATAAATATGTGTCTATGTAGTTTGGCGTCAATTTATGTTGTCCTAGGATTCGGATCTAATGTAATTAAGAAAAGTTCATATTTGACTGTTTTATAAGCTGAATTTGATATTATCCATTTATGAGTCTGTCAGTCACATAGGCTCTATATTGTCCATCTTCTTTGCAAACTGAAGAACAGAATGATCTGATTTGACACATGATTGACAAAACCAAAAGTTACATAGGTGTGGGGGCATGCAAGGTAGAGTAAGTAGCACCCATTACGGACCCCCAAAACTTGGGTTTGTCGGTACAAGGTGCAGATGTGTACTGTAAATTTATAAAAATATATCTATATCTATACACATATACACATGTCACACATCTATATGTCAAAATTCACATATCCTTGCATTAGAGGATGAGGTGCATGTTAATAGTGCTTGTGTAATGTCCAATTGCATCTGGTGAACATCTTACACATCAAGATGCCTCATCAGGTACGAAATGCACATAAATTGCAGGTGCAATGCATCTCCAGTGCGGCCCAAAAACTGGTACATGCACCCATGTAACACAAAATTCAAGGCTTCTTAGATGCAAAGCTTAGAAGACACTTGGATATCAAAATTTAAAGTTTGCCATCATTGCTTCCATGTGATGCTGAATTCTCTTGCTTTGCATGAACATATATCAACCTTTAATATCTCTTTGATTCCTTTTTAATTCCATAGAAATTTGTGCTTATACATGGCATAGAGATTTACTCTATTTTGAAAATGACGGTAAGCATGTATGAAGTTTCTCTAGATACAATGTATCCAATAGGAATCATTAAACAGACACGGTATAAAGGAACACGGCATATTTAAAAGGAATGATATTGACAAGATACCAAAGATCATTTTCAATGGATCATGTTTGTATTCCATATAATTTCATTTTTGTAAAAGTTATGCTAGAGCATGACAATTAGTCAGTTTGACACATAGATTATATATTTTTCTTAGGTAATACTTTTTATGTTGCATATTTAGTATTGAAAATGGAACACTGGACTGTTATTACTAGCTATGACCAATCAGATTAGTAGAGTTCTCCTAATTAGGGTACTTGTGCAAGAAGGCTGTGGGGAAAGGGGAGCTAAGTAAGACCAAAGGTAGAGTCACATCCAAAGCATCTAATCTCTTTGACAACATTGGATAAGAAAAAGCCTTTACGACTAATGGGAAGAAAACAGCAAGGGGCAGGAAATCGAGAAAGGGAGCCAGGAAAGAAGAGGATCTTACAGGTACTTATCTAAAGACAAGTAGACATCCAAATTGTCATAAAGTACTTAATGAAACTATAGTGCAGATCACAAATAAGGCCCTGTGCACAAAGACCAAACCTTTTTCTTTTTTGTGATGTAGAGCTCCAAAATTCAGGTCTGGATTCTCAAAGGTTTTCATTCCCCTAGGCTGAGGAGTTTTTAAAAACTTTTTCCAAAAACAAGGCACATGACATAAAAGGTCATGTTCTAGCACTGGTCTCCCTACAAGGGGCAGGGGTGGACTAACTTTCATTAGTTCTATGGATTGGATGGTGCTAGAACATGACCCTTTTATGACATACAGAGGAGGTATTGGATCGTTGAATAAATAGGTGGTTGTCTAATTTCTCTTCATGGAATGGTGTCCTATCATTCTCTCTCTGATAGACCTGATGTCCACTACACTTTCCTCTTGAGACAAGCATCCTCAACACAGTCGGGCCATATGAAACAATTTGGAAAATGAATTAACAATAGTAATAGGGATTAATTCTTCTACCAGTGCATATGCAAGTAGATAATAATTTAAAACGTATCTAGAAGGGATGCCAAGGCACTTGTCATCAAGCTCAATGTCTATCTTTTCCTTACTAAGCGTTAAGTCATATATGGGAAAATCTTGAATAACTACCGCACAAGTGGACCAAAGAATTATATCCTGGATACTCTACCCCATCATAGACCAGGCATTCATCTCAATCATCATCATCCCGGTGTAAATCCAAAACATGGAATCTGTGCCATAAAATATATTTATGTTGTTATCTCCCACCAACCAATGTTATGTTCCATGTTGGAAACTTGAAATCTGAAACAAAGATTAGTAGAAGCTGATCTGAAGTTTTGCTTTGATACCACTGTTATGTTGCTAAGAGGGACGTGCTGCAATCCGTAGAGAAACTTTGCACCTAAGTTGTAAAATTCTTAAACTGCAGTTTTGAGATGCTCTTTAGCAGCTGTAAAACTTACAGTAAAGTATAGCCGAAACGGAAATCTAGCTGCTAAACTATGGAAATTGTAAACTACTAAAATATGGAAATTATTAGAGAAAACTAAAGATCTTAAGTCTCCCAGTTAAAAAAATAAAACAGGGTTGAAGCATAGAATAGGTAGATCTTTATGAAGAAGATCAAAGAAAGTGGATCTAATATCACTATGATTTTCCAGATCTGAAACTTGAAATTTGACACTACAGCTGTGTAGAATCTGATTTGAAAATCTACAGTAACACCACTGTTGTGCCCCTAAGACAAACTTCTTGTTATTCTTGGAAGAAAGTTTGCACCTCATTATGAAATTCTAAAAATTGCACTTTTGAAATGCTTTAACGGCACTACACCTGTAAAAACCTAAATTAATCTATAGATGAAACTGAAACTTAAATTATGTCTGCAGCAAAATGTTAAACTTCTAAAATATGGATACTGATGAGGAAAAAATACAAATCTGAAGCCAGTTAGGAAAAACTGAGAAAAAGTATGCAAATCCTATAACTTTTTCTTTGTTTTGTCAGAATCCAGAAAGAGAACAAGTATATTATTTCTGGCAATTACATAATGTAATAAAAAGTTTTCTGAAAAGTTATTAGTGCAATTTTTTTTTTTTGAAAAAACAATAGTTATGAAGCCAGACCAACTCCAAAGCAGTTTGGGCATTGCTTTTGGTCAAAATACTTGAGTCTTTCATACTGCCAAAGAGATAAGGCTTCAAAATATAACATCACATAGATGGCCTCCTTTATTGTCCATTTCCACTTTAATTTTCTGTTCTCTTTATATATAGAGAGAGTCTAGGTGTGTGAATTTTTTTTGAGAAAACATAAGTTACTAACCCAGGCCAACAAACACCAAAGCAGTTTGGGCATTGCACTTGGTCAAAATACTTCTTTCATTCTGCCAAAAAGAGAAGGCTTCAAAATATAACATGACATACATGGACTCCTTTATTGTCCATTTCCACTTTAATTTTCTGTTCTCCTTATATAGAGAGAGAGTCTAGGTGTGTGAAAAACTTTTTTGAGAAAACATAAGTTACTAACCCAGGCCAACAAACACCAAAGCAGTTTGGGCATTGCACTTGGTCAAAATACTTCTTTCATTCTGCTAAAGAGAAGGCTTCAAAATATAACATGACATACATGGCCTCTTTTATTGCCAATTTCCACTTTAATTTCCTATTCTCCTTTTATATGTCTTATATATAGAGAGGTGTTATATGAGATTGAAATTGAAATATACCTGTATTACATCATGACCATGTTACTACAGTATTTCAATATTTCAACAAATCACATAAGAGTGTTATTACAATAACATTGTTAACTGTGCATGTATAGCAAGGCAAGATTTGAACCTGGGTCTTTGGCTTGGAAGTTTACATTCTTAACCAATTGAACTCATGTCATTTACTAAATGGTAAGATTCACCCATAAGATTGGAACCTTGACCTATGGTGTAAAACAACGTGCCCCAATCCCATGAACATACATTTAGGATAATTACAACTCATAAAAGTTGCATTTAAACAAATCTTATGTGCTCCACATGTCATTTTTTTGTTTCTATGAGACAAAAAGTCTTAATGATCCCACAAACATTTTAGATAAAAAATTATTGAACCAAATTATACAAAACAGTTCCATTGACCCAAGTATGGTTTTGTTGAACATGCAAATCATCAAGTGTGATTTGTGTATGTGACTATAGTTCAATAAATGAATGGAAAGTGTTTTACTCTCCCCAACCTCTAGATTTGGGTCAATTTCCTACTAATTTAATTGGAAAACTTGAAATCTAAGCTAAATGTTTGAAAAGTAATTTTTTTTTTTTTGTAAAGAAAAGGGTCTAAGAAAACAAGTAAAGATTGCAAAAAATTAAATAAGGTCGCAACCATAGCAAGATCCACATTGTTACAATGAAGAAATCCAACAGTGAGTGAATAACTTTAGTGTAATTAAATCTTCAAAAGTAATCAACAATATCACAAAAAGACAAACAAAGGAAGAGGGTAAACCACTAATTAGTGAAGTGGTCATGGATACAATTGATTTAGAATGTTATGTATAATCTTTCACTTTATTGGTCACAATGTTAAGTACGATTGATTTCCAAAGAGTAGCTTTGATATGTTGGGTTCGCCAACAACTCTTTGGTTTAACGGTGGGAAAAATAGTTGATGTAGCCCACACCAAGGTTCAAATCTCGGTGGCACCAAATAGCTCAATGTGGTTAAGTCGATGTAAAAGGGAAAAGACAACCCTTTCAATACCCTCCTTAAAAATAAAAATAAAAATAAAAAAGATATGTTGGGTTTGTTAGCAACTCAATACTTTATTCATAGGATCTCATATGATATCAAGAACAAATATTCACCCAGTTACATATATTCAATCCATGATAATGACAAACTCATAGAATACATTATTGATGAATATATATCTAGTTAAGCAATGTAAATACATTGTATTGCAAAGCTTCGATCCCATATTACAATGCTTTGTCTTCAATATATACACACATGGATATGAGACTCTTCACATTCACAAGACTCTTGACCTTTCTACTTGCACAAACTTTTCATCTTCTCTCACACACGGGAGATCTAACACTTTATATTTCTCATGGAGAAATACCACTTAATAATAAATTTATTATTGACTCCACATATCTACATAAGAACAAAGACTCTAATGATTGCACATACTAAATGATAAACTCTTACATAACTCCACAATTACTTACATAACACCTACTATATACTCATATATTAATCACAGTTTGAACTAAACTTTTCATCTTCTCTCACACACGGGAGATCTAACACTTTATATTTCTCATGGAGAAATGCCACTTAATAATAAATTTATTATTCGCTCCACATATCTCCATAAGAACAAAGACTCTAATGATTGCACATACTAAATGATAAACACTTACATAACTCCACAATTACTTACATAACACCTATTATATACTCATATATTAATCACAATCTGAACTAAACTATTTGCATAGTACTTGCAATATTCTTGCAAGTTACCAAATAATATAATACTTCCAATAGGGCTGCCAAAAAACCCATTACAATGAAAATAAATATCTTATTTATACTTGAAACAATAAAATCTAATATATTTTTGGACTTGCAATTCTATCATTGAACTTGTAGTCTAAAATTGCATGCGGATTTGCCAAAATTAGGCACACAACCCAAAGCAAGGCACCTAAGGGTGAAAGCAAGATGCACCCAACAATGGGGTATACCCAACAGAGTGGGGTATACCCAACAATGGGGCACAACTACTTTCACCCTTGGGCACCTCACTCTAGGCCTTTTGCCTAATTTTGGCAAATCCACATGCAATTCTAGAATGCAAGTTTAGAGATAGAATTGCAAGTCTAAAAATAAATTAGGGGTTTTTCAAGTATAAATAAGAGATTGATTCTTGTTGTAGCAAATATTTTGGCTACCTAACATAATAAAGCTACTTTTAAGAAATCAATTGTACTTGATATTTTGAGATCAATAAAGCAAAAGATTGTGCATGACATTGTGAATCAAGTGTCCATGACCTCTTTATTCATGAATACATGGAATTAGTGGCTCTACCCTCTTTCCCTTTGTTAGTCCTTTCGTGATATCGATGATTAATTTTAAAGATTTTATTAAACTGAAGTTATTTGGTCACTACTGGATTTATTGATTGTACTAGTATGAATTTTGCTACAGTTAATCTTTACTTATTTTCTCACACCCTTTTCCTTACAAAGTAGATTGGATTTATGTTTCATGCATTTAGCTTAGATTTTCAAGTTTTGTAATTAGATTAGTAGGGAATCAACCAAAATATGGAGGTTGGGGAAAGTAAAACCCTCTCCATCCATTTATTGAACTACGGTTACGAGTCAAATCACACTTGACAATTTCTATGTTTAACAATTCTAGCATGCCCAATAGGAACATCTATGCTTTTATAGCGAAAACATTTGATTGATCTCACAAAGAAATAACCATCACGTATGCTTCAATAGTTTTGGAATGCTCGATGGAACACACGTGTGATATACTCGAGGGTACGTAGGAGCTCACAACTGTATATGGGTATTGAAATTTGAGCACCCCTCACTTCATTAAACGCTTTATGGAATTTGCTACAGTTAATCTTTACTTATTTTCTCACACCCTTTTCCTTACAAAGTAGATTGGATTTATGTTTCATGCATTTAGCTTAGTTTATAATTAGATTGGTAGGGAATCAACCAAAATATGGAGGTTGGGGAAAGTAAAACCCTCCCCATCCATTTGTTGAACTACGGTTACGAGTGCAAATCACACTTGACAATTTCCATGTTCAAAAATTCTAGCATGCCTAATAGGACCATCTATGCTTTTATAGTGAAAACATCTAATTTATCTCACAAAGAAATAACCATCATGCATGCTTCAATAGTTTTGGAATGCTCGATGGAACACACATGTGTGATATACCTGAGGGTACGTAGGAGCTCACAATTGTATATGGGTATTGAAATTTGAGCACCCCTCACTTCATTGGATGCTTTATGGATAATCTAGCCTAGCTAGAAACAACTCTGTGATATTTTAAAACCTCCAACATAGGGTTTCTAACTTAATCCACTAAAAACAAAAAAAAAACATGTTTTTTTGGAAAGATACTTTAATGGAAAATGAACAGAATGAAAAAAGTTACAGAACAAACAAATGTATGGAAGCACAAGAACAATTGTTGTTGCTACAAAACACGACCCTAAAAGAGCTCTAATACCACTTGTTAGGAACCTTCATATAAAAATAAGCATAATCGCAATAACAATGCAAGAATTAATGGAAATGCTTATAAACTAAATGACTATGAAAATAAAATAACAAAAGTGCCTAAGAAAGTAACTTATTGGAAACAAACTTATATTAATCAAACGGAACAAATATCGCATGCCTCTTTGAGGGGCAATCTTCTTGGGAGCAAAGCTCTGAAACAATTCGAGAAAAACATGAGATACATTCTACACCAAACCCATGTCCTTATATAGACTCTTATTTACCCTAACCCTAATGCTCAAGGGTCGGACCACATGAAAGAGGAGACCCAAGCTACTAACTCCTACTTATAATAAAAGTAAAGGTTATATCATAATGGGTCTATACACACTAGGCGCCTAAGGTGCAAACATAAACCAACTCTAGACAAGTACATAACAATGGTTGTGTTAGGTAGGGTCCTAAGACACCCACACATAATTATGCTAATCTACACAAGCATATTTTACTTTTTCATATTTGTAAAAGAGATTGTTTATGACACTAGCACACACAAAATCTACAAATTGTTCGATTGGATTTGCCCATTTGGCTCCAAATCTAATTGTTTTTGCATTAAAACTTTATGAGTTGTATTTTCCTTCCAACTCTCACATTTCATTTTGTAATTTTCATGCAAATGATGACTCTATTTTGAAATGATCCAAATATTGCCTAAATTATGATCTATTGTTTGATGAATCTTGTTTGTTAAAAGTTGAGTTTGTAGAAATGAGTGAAAGCCAAAAAAAATAATCTTAAATGAGCAGAACTAAGACTTTGCAATGAAAACTTTTAAGTGTCTAGTGCATATCACTCAAAGTGCATCTTGCTTTGTTAGTGCACCCCATTTTGATAGGTGATGTGTCTTGCTCTATCAATGTGCCTAGCTCTGGCAAACAATGTGTCTCATTCTAAAAGCCTTCATTCTCAGTCCATCTTTCAAAATTTGCTAGTTTTTTTTAAAATACCAAATAAACTCTTTGATCCAAATGGGTTTTGATCAACAACATGATAACCCTGTTAGGAGGATATGTCCCAATCATACCTAGTATGTTTTGGGTACAAAATCACCAAATCCTTCAATCCACCTATATACCGATTTTACATGAGAAGGGATAGTATGACCAACTCATACAATATAGGCAAACATCTTAGCTATCTCAATTCAACCACCAACAAAAACATTGTAACATTCACCCTGCAAGGATACCCTACTCGTATAACCCAAATGCCCATCCCATAGTTTTGACATCCTTCCCTAGCAGAGTTGCCATTGTTGTTGGGTGTGCCCCACTTTCACCCTTGGGCACCTTGCTTTAGGTCGTATGCCTAATTTTGGCAAATCCACATGCAATTTTGGACTGCAAGTTCAAAGATAAACTACAAGTACAAAAATAGATTAGAGTTTATTTTTTCAATTATAAATAAGAGATTAATTCTCATTGTAATGGGTCTTTTGGCTACCAAACATACTCAAGCTACTCATTAGAAATCAACTATACTTACATTTTGAGATCAATAAAGCAAAATATTGTGCATAACTTTCTAAAACAACTATATCCATAACCTCTTTATTCATAAACATGGAATTAGTGGCTCTACCCTCTTTTCCTCTGCTAGTCCTTTTGTGATATTGCTTATTACTTTTGAAGATTTAATTACATTGAAGTTATTCAATCACTGTTGGATTTGCTCATTATATTAATATGGATCTCACTACGATTGTGGTTGTATTTAATTTTTTGTAAATTTTACTTGTTTTCTTGCACCCCTTTCCTTACAAAGTAGATTAAGTTTACTTTTTATGCATTTAGCTTAGATTTTCAAGTTTTACAATTAGACTAGCAGGGTATTGACCTAAATTAAGAGGTTGGGGAGAATAAAAGCCTCCACATACATTTGTTGAATTATATTTACAAGTGCAAATCACACTTGATGATTTACATGTTCAATAGGTTTACATAGTTACAAATTATTGGTCAAGAACCATTGTCTAATATTCTCATGGAATATAAAAAATATTCATAACAACTAGCAAATGATTTTTGCTATTAGTTATTGAACTTAAAATTAAGTTATGAGAGCCAAGGATTCTTAAGCTACTTTAATCTTATTTTTCCTTACCCCAACAACAATCAATCACAAAGACTTTTCCTTTGCACTACTTAAAGATAAAATCCTTTTATTTTTTACCACATTAATTTTTATCCATTTAATGGATGATTTACATTTAGGCTTTCACTTTACAAAAATCCTCAATAACATGCAAACAGTTTTGGTCTCTCCTATATCAAAATAACTGCTTCTTTAATCCCATAGGTAGTGGTGGATATTTTGGAATCATTGGGTCCTTGTTTCTTAGTTATTCATTCCTTCAATAATAAATATGCTTTAATGGTCATTCCATCTCCCTTTTCAACTATGAGGTTTTCAATTTGTTATGCTTTCTCTTTGCATTTTTTGGTATCTACTTCCTTGTTACAAAACTTGATTCTCGAAAATATAAATCATTCACCTATATGTAGAAATATCAAATATTTATCCATGGTATAATCCGCAAAATGAGACATATATAAAAATACCTTTATGTTAGGGTAACATTAATAATACTGCTTAGGAAGAAATAACTCCATAAGATCTTTCAAGATGAGAGGCCACTTCCCATGCAAATATAATTTCAATAGAATACTCTATATAATGATGATTCCTTACAATGACAATATTATTTTTTCATATGTATCTAATGCTACTTTGGGGAGGGTATGACCCTAACCCTAGCTGATGCCTAAACCCTTATCCAACTCATTAGCATAATACAATATTAAAATGCAATCACCCTTGGGTTATGTGTGGCTCATTCCAACTATCTGTACATATACAATATAATATTATATCCCCATATACCTCTCCCTAGGTACATAGCACTCCACCCTCCTTTCAAATATTTTGTCCTTGAAACATGATAAGAAACTAAATAATATGATCTAAACAATGTTGACAATTGGTACTAGTCTTGATTATCCATTCATCCAAGTGAAATCTTAATTGGTGGTGGTTTTTAATGATGCAAAGTTGTCATTGTGCCATTAGAATATCCATAACTGCTCCATTGGATCCATGTTTCTATTGCTCTACTATGATATTCAAAATGATTTTTCATGTGGTTTCATGATGTTGTTGTACCACTCTAAAATCTAGAATTACTATGCTTTTTCTATCAAATTTCCATATTTGATGCCTTTTTGACTCCATGTAGGTCCATAATAATATTGATATCCTATACCATGCCTCCATGATTGTTATCACTCATGGTGGTGTGGATGGCAATATGTTGCGACCTTAACTTGATGTTTTGATTCCTTTGACTCTTTAACATTTTCTTCCACTATTTTAGATTGTTCCTCATGCTCTTCATTCATGTGACTTTTATTTGGTGTGTCCTTGTGTTCTTCTAACAAAGCTTCCTTGGGTTTTGTTGTTGCTTGTTTTGTGGACTTTGCTACTACCTCCACTGTAGACGTAGCTTTTAATTTATCTACTTGTTCTTTACATTGTTCCCTTGCCATAATTGCTTTTTGTTTCTCCTTGGATCCTTGCTCTTTAATCAAAGAAATGTCCTACAATGTTATCTTCTTTTTCCTATACCATAACTTCATGAACTTTTTTTCCACATTAATGTTAATAGTACTTAAAGAATACAACCAAAGATAACAAGAACAATATCCATGCCATCCAAACTCAGTAGGACGAAAATATGAATGTAAAACATATTTATCCATGGTGATCTTAAAAAATTTGAACATTCTCACCCTCAAGTTACATGTCCTTAATTATTATTATTAAAACCTGTAACCTCTTAGCCAAAGCAATATTAGTGAAATTATACTTGTTCATACCCAAAAAACGATAATGCAAACTAGCATAAAACTAGGATTTCATAATAAAAAAACATATCTTCTCATTGATTTGAAGATAAAATTACACATGGGTAGACCCACAAATTTGCTTCAAAATGCAACAATAGTTGATTTGCTTACCCAAATACAAAGAAATCTCAAAATTTATTTTCTGAAAAAAAAAGAAAAAGTTACTACCTCTATTTTCGATGACTGACTTCATAAGTTCATATTGCTTCATAATTTCTTGAGTTCCTTAATATGACTACTTGTTTTGAAGCTCTTCAAATTTCAAATTGAGTGGTGCAAGAATGATATGAATTGGATAAATCTATGCAAAGATATAACTCCCAAAAAATGAGATATTTTCTAAAAAATGTTGCCCAATTTTTGCAATCCATAGAAAAGAATCCCCACTTTGCTAGAATCAGTGCTCTAATACCACTTATTATGAAAATTTATTTCTTATAAACATATATCATCCATAATATACTAAAATAACAATTAATTTATCCACAATGTAATATTCCATACAATGATATAGGGATAGATAATACCCTTAAGAAAGGGCAACATGAATAATACTCCTTAAGGAAGTAATAGCTCCACAATATCTCTGAAGATGGAAGACCACTATGTGGGAAAAGACAATTAAAAGAGAATACTCAATATGAATGACAATTCCTTATAATGACACCATCTATATATACTCAACATCTAATGCTACTTTGGGAGGGTATGACCCTAACCCTAGCTGACTCCTAAACCCTTATCCAATTCATTAGTATAATATAATATTAAAATGCAATCAAACTTGGGTTATGTGTGGTCCATGCCAACTATCTATAATACCCATATGCAATATAATATTTATACCCATATACCTATCCCTAGATACCATATCATTCCTCTAATTAATTTGCATGTAACCTCATCAATATCCTATTCATAGTATCTCATCCTAATTAATAGGTTTTCTTTGTATATAAATTTTTCTTTGATTTGTATTGGCAATTTGTATATTCATCAATATCCTATTCATAGCATCTCAACATATGTATCTTTTGTGTTTTTTTTCCAAATTATCCTCCATACGAGAACATAATTACCCTTTGTTTTTGTTTCAAAATTTTACAATGGTCATTAACATGCCCCTTTGATAGTTATTGACATGATAGTCTAACCCAACTACTAGTGATGCCTCACTATGTATCATTGATGCTTTTGCCTCCCCATAACTCATATAATTTTATTAGATCATAAATCTATTTCATTCTATTGTTTAAGTTTTTGGCCTCCTTTAAGCATATTTGGTTTTGGTAATCAGTGTTGCAAAATATCTCATTATCTACATTTGGTAACATCTCGAGTTTGGTGGGTTTGTCCCCATAATATCCTACTTGGAATAACCTATCTAACAATGCATTTGGAAATAGTCTTGCAAATAATTATATTGAAAATTATTTTAGTTTAAAAATTATTTTGGTTGTTAATTGTTATATTTCATAGCAATTTCTAGAAATGAATGGAGTCAACACATTACCTAGTATTGCTAAAAAATAAATACACAAAGGCAATACACATAGTATATGGAGGTGTCGATGGACACCAAATAAACTCACTATCAAAGAATAGAATTGCACTCCAAGTGATAAGAAAGAATTAATATGATGGGGTATTTATACCCAAATACAATTTACCTTTAAGGTTCAGGGACCAACCTTAAGATTTAAAATAATAAAAAAAATACAAAATACATTTTTCAAGGTTTGCAAGGGCCCAAAGGGCTTATATGAACAATACAATACAAAAATCGATCATGGATTCAAGAAAAGCTTATCCACCACATGTTCCAAAATCCTCCCTTAAGTTGAACAAGGAACAAAGAGCGAAACCCTTACTTATCATCCCCCTTAAAGGACACTATCAAATTACCCTCTGTTAGTGTTTTAAATTTTACAATGGCCATTAGCGTTCCCCCTTTGATAGTTATTGACTTGATAGTCTAACCCAACTACTAGTGATGCTTCACTATGTGTCATAAATATTTTTCCCTCTCCAACATTTTTTATAAGTTTCCCCATAACTCATATACTTTTATTAGATCATAAATCTATTTGATTCTATTGTTTAAGTTTTTGATCTCCCTTAAGCATATTTGGTTTTGGTAATCAGTATTGCAAAATATCTCATTGTTTGCACATGGTAACATCTTGAGTTTGGTGGGTTTGTCCCCATAATATCCTACTTGGAATAAACTTTCTAACAATGCAATTGGAAATAGTCTTGCAAATAATTATATTGAAATTATTTTAGTTTAAAAATTACTGTGGTTGTTAATTGTTAGATTTCATAGCAATTTCTAGAAATGAATGGAGTCAACACATTACCTAGTATTGCTAAAAAAATAAATACACAAAGGCAATACACAATATATGGGGGTGTCTATGGACACCAAATAATCTCACTATCAAAGAATAGAATTACACTCCAAGTGATAATAAAGGGTTAATATTATGGGATATTTATATCCAAATACAATTTACCTTTAAGGTTCAGGGACCAACCTTAACATTTAAAATAATAATAATAAAAAAAACATTTTTCAAGGTTTAAAAGGGCCCAAAGGGTTTATATGAACAATACAATACAAAAATCGGTCATGGCTTCAAAAAAATATTATCCACCACATGTTCCAACATCCTCAAGGAACAAAGAGTGAAACTCTTACTTATCACCGCCCTTAAAGGACACTCTCAAATTACCCTCCGTTTCTATTTTAAAATTTTACAATGGTCATTAACGTGCCCCCTTTGATATTTATTGACTTGATAGTCTAACCCAACTACTAGTGATGCTTCACTATGTGTCATAGATGTTTTTTGCCTCTACAACATTTTTTATAAGTTTCCCCATAAATCTTATACTTTTATTAGATAATAAATCTATTTCATTCTATTGTTTAAGTTAAGCATATTTGGTTTTGGTAATCAGCGTTGCAAAATATCTCATTATCTACATTTGGTAACATCTTGAGTTTGGTGGGTTTGTCCCCATAATATCCTACTTGGAATAAACTTTCTAACAATGTATTTGGAAATAAAGTCTTGCAAATTATTATATTGAAAATTATTTTAGTTTAAAAATTATTGTGGTTGTTAATTGTTATATTTCATAGCAATTTCTAGAAATGAATAGAGTCAACACATTACATAGTATTGCTAAAAAATAAATACACAAAGACAATACACATAGTATATGGGGGTGTCTATGGACACCAAATAATCTCACTATCAAAGAATAGAATTACACTCCAAGTGATAAGAAAGGGTTTGTATGATGGGCTATTTATACCCAAATACAATTTACCTTTAAGGTTCAGGGACCAACCTTAAGATTTAAAATAATAAAAAAATACAAAAATACCTTTTTCAAGGTTTACAAGGGCCCAAAGGGCTTATATGAACAATACAATACAAAAATCGGGTATGGCTTCAAGAAAAGCTTATCCACCACATGTTCCAACATCCTCCCGTAAGTTGAACAAGGAACAAAGAGAGAAACCCTTACTTATCATCCCCCCTTAAAGGACACTCTCATGCACCAATTAGCTCCCACATGCACATAAAAGTAAACTCAGGCATGATGTTGGTCAGGATGTCCACTACTTGCTCTATTAAAACCATAAAAATTAGATCAATAATTCCACCTACATGAAGCCATATTACAAAATGCATCCAAATAAATACAAGCTTTATCTATTGATGAAAAATTGGATTACAAATAAGATAAACAATGCTTTGATTATCACATTGAAGAGTGACTAGAAAACTCTAAGGAATGGCAATCTCCTCCAAAAACATGAGCATCCACCAAAAATGCTTAGTTTCCTCATTAGTAGCACAATATTTAGTTCTTGTAGAAGACTAAGATATAGTGTACTAGCATATGGAACACTAAGAAATAGGGTCAAATCCCAAAAAGAACACAAATTCTTTGGTGGGCCATTGCTCATCCAAATCATTGGCCCATTTAACATTTTAAAACCTTGTTAAAATTAGAGTGGAGACAATTGAGTAGTGAATACCCATCTAATATGTCCATTGGATGTATATGAGAATCCTCTTGGTGAATCATTGGGGTGCTTGCATATATGTAAAACAATAGAGATAGAATCCACTCAAAAAATTTGCACTGGACCTACGAGTGGCTAAGTTTTGGAGGAAGAGTAACATTATTGAAAATAGTTTTACAAGCAATTCCAGTGTATAAATTCTCCATTTTGGCAGCCCTAAAGAGCATCCTAAAATATTTGGACAAGATGATGAGACACTTTCTTTGGTCTGGAGTGCAGGGTAATCACACAAGGGCACTAGTCAGTTGGGACAAGGTTTGTAAGCCAAAGGAAGTTGGAGGTTTGGGAATTAGAGCAACAACAACAAACAACCAAGCTCTAACAACCAAGTTGTATCAAATATGGCTAACTCATCAAGACCAACTTTGGAGCCAAGTATTGAAAGCTAAATACTATCCCTCACAAAATACAAAAGACCTTCCTCATCTTCCAATAATAGGAGAGGGATCAGAGACCTAGAAAGCTATAAAGAAAGGGGTATCACTTATCAAAGAAGGGCTATACTAGAAAGTGTGGGATGATAGGACTGCTAGACTATGGGAAGATTCTTGGGAATATTCCTCCCATAATTGATCAGTACACCCACTTAATAGACCTCAAAGAAAACTTTCAAAGGAAAGGGTGGTATCTCATAGGCCATTATTTTAAACCATCAGATCAACTACAAGCCAATCTTGGTCAATGGCAAGTCCCAAAGGAGGGGCTAAGGGAAGAATGGACTAAGGAGAAAAGAGAACTGAAAGAAATCTTGGATGGAAGGAAGTGGCCAAGGAGGAATGGACCTAATCAACTAGGTTGGGGGCATAGCCAATTAGGAATTTACATTGTCAAAGAAGGTTACAAAAATATTATCCACAACACTCAAATTGGTCCACAACCCCCTTGGTTGAAATTATGGCAACCCAAAGGATGGCCAAATATAAATTGCTTTATGTGGTTGGTTGCACATAAGAGTATTATGACTCATGATAACTTGAGGAGACGTGGATTTATTGGACCCAATTGGTGTGTAATGTGTCACCAAGAGGAGGAAACAATGGGCCACCTCCTTTTTGTGTGTCCCTATGCCCAAACATAATGGAGTTTGTGGTATAAAATTTTCTACCAATCAGAAATATCCATTCCCATTGAGAAAAACTTTTGGGACTATTGGAATACCAATAGATTCAAATCAAAGACCTTGAAGATAGCTTGGGATTTGGATTTGGGTTTTATTTTTTGGAAAATTTGGTTGGAACATAACAACAATATTTTTAAAGAAGAATTTAGACTAGAGGAAAGAATTTGGGGAACTCTAATTAGGAAACTTTTAGAGATGGTGCAAGCTAGAACTCAGGAGGACTCTCAGATGGAAGAGGATGAAGTAGATATATGGAACATAACTCCAGAAGCAACTGCAATATGAGAACTAAGAAAAGGAGGATAAGAATAGAAAGAAGGATTTATAGATTCAGGAAGAAGTCCAAAAATTCAAAATAAGAGATTAAATGAAACACCTTAAGAGATCATCTAATAGAAACTTAAACATCTAAAAATTAAATAATTAAAAAAACTAAACTAAATTACATTTTGAAAGTTTCCCAACAAAAAAAATCCAAAATAAATATATAACATAAATTTTTTAAATAATTTTTTTACAGATTTCTTCTTTTTATACCTTTTCCTAAACTCATATATCATTCATTATTATGATATTATATTATCATATTTTTGGTTATATGACCTATATGAACTTTGAAATCAATCTTATGTATTTGCTTTCACCGGATTACAATATAGAAAGGAGGAATCACTAATCTGGGTTCAACATAGTTGGTGCACCATCAGTTGCGTGAATCACATTTGCACTTCAACTAAACATAGACTAAGTCTAAAAAACTTCCTATATGCTCTCACATCAACCACACTTAGCTACGTAGAAGAATATAATCAAGATACATGCTAATAATAATAAATTCTAGAACCTACGTAGGGGTAATTCCAACATTCTCCCCCTTAAAGTTGAGAGGGCTGACAAGACAGTCTCTCAGCTTTATATATTGAGCTTTAGCAACTCCTTTGGTGAAGATGTCCGCTATGTTGTCCAAAGTGTTGCAATGTCGTAGCTCAACCACCTGTTTCTCCACCATGTCTCTAATGAAGTGATACTTCATGTCAAAGTGCTTGGACCTACTGTGGTGGATAGGATTATGTGCCAATTGAATGGCACTCATATTGTCACAATACAATATGGTAGGACCACTTTGTCTCTCACCTATTTCTTCAAGAACTTTTCTCAACCATAAAGCTTGGGTACTAGCATTTGTGATTGCTATGTACTCAGCTTCAGTAGATGATAATGCTACAACAGTTTGCTTTTTGGAACTCCATGTAATTAGTCCTGACCCAAGACTAAAACAATTCCCTGAAGTAGATTTCCTATCATCTATATTGTTGCCCCAATCACTATCACTAAAGCCAACTAATTTTACAGCATTACATTTGTGGTAATGGATCCCATAATCCAATGTACCCTTTACATATCTCAAAATTCTTTTAGTTGCTTGTAGATGAAGTTCAGATGGATCAGCCATATACCTTGAAACTAGAGAAACAACATATTGAATATCCGGCCTTGTGTTGGTGAGGAACATTAGACTCCCAACCATGCTCCTGTAAGTGGTCATGTCAACTTTTGGTGCTCCATCTTCTTTGCTTAATTGGATCCCATGACCTGTTGGAGTTGCAACAGACTTGCATTGCTCCATAGAAAATTTCTTGATCATATCTTGAGCATATTTGTGTTGACATATGAAGATCCCTTTTCCTGTTTGATGTACCTCCATTCCTAGGAAGTAATGCATCAAACCTAGATCCTTCATTTCAAACTCTTTCATCATGGAGTGTTTGAACTCCTCATTCATTTTATCACTACTACCCATGAATATTAGATCATCCACATATAAGCACACAATGAGAATATCTTTACCTTGTTTCATGTAGTAGAGAGTAGGTTCACTTTTGCTCCTAGTGAATCCATACTTTTGAAAGTAGCCATCAATGCGTGAGTACCATGCTCTTGGTGCTTGCTTTAGGCCATACAATGCTTTCTTCAATTTGTAGACAAGGTTCTCCTTACCTTGTTCTTCAAAGCCTTGAGGTTGTTGCACAAAAACCTCTTCATTCAAGTACCCATTGAGAAAGGCACTCTTAACATCCATGTGTTGAATTTTCCACCCTTTGTGGGCAGCCAAAGAAAGGACTAGTCTGATGGTCTCTTGTCTAGCAACAGGAGCAAAGGTCTCCTCATAGTCAATCCCATACTTTTGAGTAAACCCTTTTGCTACTAGCCTTGCCTTGTGTCTTTCAATGCTCCCATCAGCATTGAACTTGGTCTTATAGACCCATTTACATCCAACACATTTCTTGCCTTTAGGAAGCTCCACTAGCTCCCAAGTGTCATTCTTTTTTATAGAGGTCATTTCCTCTTTCATGGCTTGTTGCCATACATCATGAGTACATGCTTTTTCATAACTAGATGGCTCTAGCTCTACACTAGTCATTAAAGCATAGTTTACAACATCTCCCTTAGGCTCTTGGGAGTCATCATCACCATACATGTGCAAATTTTCAAGTCTTTTCAAAACTTCATTCATCTCACTAGCTTGACTTCTAGTGTATCTTTTTTGAAAATTCTTATCCAACATTTGGTAGGAGGGATGGTACTGAAGTGTTCTCTTACCTCTTGATGGTGAATCTATTTCCATTGGCATTGGAGAAGAACTTGCTGATCTTTGTGGAGAAAAACTTGGAGTAGCACTTGTTGCACTTGTTGGAGTAGAACTCTTCTTTGGAGGAGGATTTCCAGTGCTGATTTTATTAATGGGCTGCACTTGAGAGGAGCTTGCATCTTGAGATCCATCATCAACAAAAAGTTTTTGATGACCCCATACTCCCCCTTCATCAAAAATCACATCTCTGGAAATTACAACTTTGTGTGTTTTTGGATTGTAGAGTCTATATGCCTTTGAAGACTCACAATACCCAATGAAAATACATGCTTGACTTTTGGGATCAAGTTTCTTTCTTGTCTCATCAGGAATGTGTGCATATGCAAGACAACCAAAAACTTTGAAGTGTTTTACATTTGGCTTTTTTCCATACCATCCCTCATAGGGAGTGATCCCATCTAAACTAGAAGTAGGACTCCTATTCAAAATGTAAACACTTGTTCTAACAACATCAGCCCAATACATGTTACTGAGTTTCTTTGTTTGAAGCATTGATCTAGCCATTTCTACAATAGTGCGGTTCTTTCTTTCAGCCACACCATTTTGTTGTGGGGTGTAGGCAGTAGTTAATTACCTTTTGATCCCACAATATTTACAATATTTGAGAAATACATTTGAACAAAACTCCCCTCCTCTATCAGTCCTTAATATCTTTACAACATACTCACTTTGATTCTCTACATTATTTTTGAAATCCTTGAAACATTCAAAAGCTTCATCTTTAGTTTTCAAAAAATAAATCCAACACATTCTAGAGAAATCATCAATGAAAGTGAGAAAGTAAGAATTGTTACCCAAGATTTTGGTATTCATTGGACCACAAATGTCCGAATGTACCAATTGTAGTGGATGGCTTGCTCTCCATGCTTGTCCTCTTGGAAACTTTGTTCTTGAGTGCTTTCCCAAAACACATCCTTCACACACCTCCTTGTGCTCTTCAACTTTTGGTAATCCACACACCATAGCTTGTGAAGTCAACAACTTCAAGCTTGAAAAATTAAGATGACCATATCTCAAGTGCCAAAGCACACTTGGATTTTCTATGGCCACACTAGCAAGTTGAGCACCTCCTTGTTCCCCAAACTTAAGAGGAAATAACCTATTCTTTGTCATAGGTACATTTGTGACAACTCTATTACAATTGTTTTTGTCAAAAATTACACATTTTCCATCTTCAAAAACAAGCCTATAGTTCTTTTCCATGATTTGTCCAACACTAAGCAAATTATGTTGGAGTTTGGGGGTGTAATAGATGTTGTTTACCTTCTTTGTGCCTTCTTTTGTTGGAACCTCCATGGCTCCCATGCCTTCAACTTGTAGTGCCTTGTCATCTCCCAATTTGATCTTTGACTTGTAGGTGGAATCCATTGTAGCAAATAGCTCTTCTTTGCCACTCATATGATTTGAGCAACCAATATCCAAAATCCAAGTTTCATTAAGATTTTGATCTGATTTTCCATATGTGAGGAACAAATTTGAAGAAGCTCCTTCCTCTTCTCCATAGTTTCCATATTGACCTCTCCCTTCTTGAGAAGTCTTGGACCAACAATATTTAGCAAAGTGACCAAGCTTACCACAATTGTAACAAGCTTTCTTTGATTTGTCACCTCCTCTTCCTCTTCCTTGGTTGCCACCTCTTGATCTACCTCTTCCTCTTCCTTTGCCTCTCCTTTGGCCTCTTCCTTGTCCTCTTCCTTGTCCTCTTCCATAAGCCTCACCTTCCTTGGATGAGAATGCTTTTTCATCACCTCCAAAGCTTGATGATGTAGAACCCTGTAGTCTCTCTTCATGAGACATCAAAGAACCAATTAGTGCATCAAAAGTTAGAGTAGATAAATCTTTAGATTCCTCAATAATGATTGCAATATGATTCCACTTATGAAGAAGTGTTCTCAACACTTTCTTCACAACCACTTCAGTTTTGATGTCTTCTCCAAGGGTTTGCATTTTGTTTACAATGGCTTTCACTCTCACACAATAATCACCTACTTTTTCATCTTCTTGCATTTTGAGATTCTCAAAATCTCTCTTCAAGGTTTGAAGCCTCACTTGCTTCACTTGATTGCTCCCTTGATAGCTATCTTTCAAGGCACCCCATGCATCTAGTGCTGATGAACAAGAAGCAATCCTTGGAAAGATGCTTTTCTCCAAAGCTGCTTGGAGATGGTAGAGGGCAAAAGAGTTCTTCTTTTGGGCATCCTTCTTGCTGGTTTTATCTGCTGCACTCAAGGTTGTCCAATCAGCAGGTTCGGTGTAGCCTTCTTCGACTATGTCCCATAACCCTTTGCCTATGAGTAAGGTCTTCATCTTGATAGACCAATACTCATAATCTAGCCCATTAAACTCAGGAATGGGAAGATTATTATTGGCAGCCATTGCTAGATCAACAAGACTTAGATCAAATGCAAAACAAAATACCTCTATCTCTCTTTCTTGTCAATAACTTTGTGGCTCTCTGCCAGTGTCTTTCTGTTACAACACTCACATCGTGCTCACGGCTTCACTGCAATCTGCTTTTCCTCTACCACGTACGATCTTACGTCTCACTTCTCAACGTAGGCACCTCTCCACGCTTCAAGCTCACACACAGCGTCCTCATCATCCAAATCGTGGAATATCTCCACGGTAGTCTACGTCTGAACAAAATTTTGTTGGCAACAGCGCAACGGCCTGTCTTCAAACTGCGCATGGGAAATTCTCCTTCACAAAGTAATTCTGCAGGCATAGGCGGACTCCTTTAGCAACTACAAGGGCGCAGTA
The DNA here is from genome assembly GCA_028583015.1 of Wollemia nobilis. Taxonomy (NCBI): domain Eukaryota; kingdom Viridiplantae; phylum Streptophyta; class Pinopsida; order Araucariales; family Araucariaceae; genus Wollemia; species Wollemia nobilis. Next base: position 1,972,019 of record JAQPPZ010017206.1, on the reverse strand, counting down.
GCAAATCACGTTGCACACATTCTCACAACACACGAAAAGTATCTTACACTGACCGTTTTATGCAGACCTTCTCGTGTCTTAGTGTATCAATAGCACATGTCAATTTAATTTTGTCAATAACAACAAATCACGTTCGCTACAAAATGAGACAGCTTATGTGCAGATCGTGTCCGCTACACCTCATCCAACAACGAAGATCTATGAATCTTCCTACGCAAACAGACGTGTCAGCAAATCAAAGTCTTTCTCCTCTCGGATAGCCTCCATTTTTTTTACAGCACATGTGCGCACTCAGAGCAGGGAGCAGTTTTTTTTTTATAAACACCAGTGTGCCTTCATCGAAGCACGATTCACCTCACAACTAGGAAAAATAACGTTTCCTTACGCATTCCTTACGTTTCTTTAGCACGCGCTTTTTCGTCTCTTATCAGCAAGTCAATGAGCCGTCTACAGCACGGGGTCCTCTCACAGTGCATTACATTGCAATCCCAGGCTTTCTTCAGAGCATTACCTCCACGCAGTCGCTTCGCAGGCCTTTCGCAGTGTATTCCAAACTTCATGTGGATCTTCAACTCATAGCGAAGGCAAATTTGCAGATACATGCTAATAATAATATCATTCATTATTATGATATTATATTAGTGTTAGTAGCGAGAAGTTCATATTACACTGTTTTAGCTATATATTAAGCCCATTTTCAATGGGCATTGGTTGCAACATTTCAACAGCAGGGATCTTGGAATAGAATAGGATGATGAGAGGCAGAGTTTATGGGTTGGTTGTTCTGCTTGCTGTGTTGCAAGCCACAATATCAGTATCGTATCAGCACAAGAGAACTTTGATTGGGTAAGTGAACAAGCCAAAGACAGAATCCTCCACCTCCCTAGGCAGCCCTCAAATGGAAACTTTGCCCAGTACTCTGGATATGTCATTGAAGCCACTGAGGATGCAGATTCCAAGCCTCTGGTTTTGTGGTTGAATGGAGGTATGATTCATAGTTCTTATTAAATTACCTTAATTTTTTAAGGTATGGTGAGTTTGAAAATACTATAATGGTTTAAGTCCAGAATGTTTGTTTCAATTATTATTGTTGCAGGGCCTGGATGATACTCTGTGGCATATGGGGAGGCTGAAGAACTTGGGCCTTTTCATGTCAACTCTGATGGGTGAACACTTCATCTCAATTCATACTCGTGGAATAAATGTATGAACTTTGTGAGTTTATTGAGTTCTCATGGTGCGCATCTTTTGTGTAGACTGCATGGTTAACATTATTTTTTGGCATTTGGGAATTGTATATGCAGTGGCCAATATCCCGTTCCTTGATTCCCCTGCCCGAGTTGGTTTCTCTTATACCAATACTTCTTCAGATATATTGAATTCCGGAGACAGACGAACTGGTATGATGTTTTGTGTCTACCCTTTTTTTCAGTTTTCATTTTGAATTTGCATATGTTCTGAAAAATTTAAGGCTCCTACATGAATAAATTTGGTATTTACCTTATTTTTCCGTTTTGTTTTTCCCTTGCATATGTTTCTAAAAAAGTAAAGGTACCACCCACATGAATAGATTATGTTTCTGGAATTGAAGCTGAAGATTCCCACACTTTTATGACCAACTGGTTGGTAAAGTTTTCTCCGTATAAGCACAGAGACTTCTACATAGCAGGAGAGAGTTATGGAGGTACCAACATTTTCTTGGTAAAGTTCTCTTCGAAATATTTGCCTGAGCAGTTAATATTGATTTTCCTGTGAGTGTGGTCTACGGTAAGCACGTCATTTGCATCGATGATTTGACCCGGGTTCAATCCCCGTATATAAGAAGTATTACTAAAAAAACAATTCATTGGAAACATGTCTATCATTATTCTTTGTCAAAAATGCACGTTTGATTGTGTGCTTCAAGAAATCTCAAATCTGAAAGTAACCTTATGCATTGCAACATAAATATGAATGCACCCATAATGTCAAGAATCAAGATTACTGAGCAAGTTTAAGGGCTCCTTTTACATGCAAGTTTACCTCATGTATACAGTACAAGATATAAGCAAGATAGCGTCTTTCTTTTCTTGTTTTATTTCTTCTTTTGGCCCACTGTTCAAAGTTTGAGCCTTAGAATGTGTATGCTTATTGGTGCTGGAGAAAGAGATTGATGTTTACATTTTGATTTTAGTCGTAACCTTTGATTTACTGTTTCTGAACTCTAGGGAAAGGCCTTATGGTCTCGACTAGTCTTTCCCGGGTTTGAATGTGGACTTTATAGGAGTTTTCTTCCATTCCGTAGTATTATCGGGGATTTATTTTATAATCAGAGAAGCACATGATCTTTCAGGTGCTTTTCAATCATATTTTCTTGCAGGGCATTATTTTCCTCGGTTAGCCCAAGTTATCTACAGACGCAGTAAGGGCCTGGCAAACCCAATTATTAACCTGAAAGGGTACATGGTGAGGTCCTAAATTGTAGTCATTAACATGATTGGATTTCTACCTTGAAAATAGAAATTGTAGTCATTAACATGATTGGATTTCTACCTTGAAAAATAGAATAACAGATCCACGTGCGTAGAGCAGTTGGTAAATGCCCTGGGTGCTGGTTGTGGCCGACCCAGGTTCCATTTCCACTGCCTCCACCCTGTTGGATATGTAGGCATAGCTGGTAAATGTCCTATGTGCTGGTAGAGGCCGACAAGGCTCCATTTTCCCTATGCCCAACCTGTGGATGTATTAATAATTCAACCCCCTTGTGACTGATGTCATGTGGTATACCCAGATGGGACAACTACGATTGGCCATAGAGCTAGGTTCTTGGGGCTTCTAAACTACCCAACTTTAGTCCGTGGGTCTAGGTGGATTGGTAAGAGGCGGATTCGTAAGTTGGGGCGCTTATCGAGAGGAGACCTAGGTTCCAATCCCACGGGCTTGCCCATGCACAGACAGTAGCCCAGATCCGATTCCTCTGAGTGGTGCGCCAGATTGATGACGACGGTGCAACCCCTGTGCGTCCGGCGGTCCCCATCTCACGCCGGGTTACCATGTACCGAGACGGTGGAAGTCCTGGGAGCCTTCGTAGATAGTTTGAACCCTACCAGCTGTGCTAGTAGTTACTAAAAATCGTGATTGTAACCATTGCTTCTATATATCAAAAAAAAAAAAGAAAAGAAAGAAAAAAAAAAGAATAACAGCTCTTTGAAATAGACAACTGAAACTTATAGATCAGTCATATGGTGGCAGATTAAAGCTTTTTCTTGACATGGCAAAATGCACTACTATTGCAGGTGGGCAATGGCTGTATAGACGACTTCCATGAACTTGTAGGGATTTTTGAGTATATGTGGTCTCATGGGTTGATATCGGACAACACCTACCGATTGCTCAATCTTTTCTGTGATTTCTCATCGCTTGTGCGTCCTTCACATCTTTGTGAAATAGCACTAGATTATGCTGATGAAGAAATGGGAAATATTGACTAATATAGCATCTACACCCCTCCATGCTCAAACAGTGCTGGAATTTGTGCAAAGAAACTTAGAAAAAGAAATGTGACTGTAAAAGTTACATTGAGCATTCATCTATGCTATCAGATCAGTTCAAGGGTAGTTTGAACTTTGAAGTTCCATGTTTTCCTTATTTGCAATTGGCATCAATCACTGAGTTTACTTTGTCAAATTGATTGCATGTAAATATGGCATTGTGCTGTGATTTTATGCTAATTAAGCTGGCACTTCTGGCAGAGTAAAATGTCAGAACCACTAGACTTAAGTCCGACAAAGTCATTTTCTGGCAGGCATGGAAGCATCTATCTGGAGAGTATGATCCTTGCACTGAGAAGTATTCTGAAATTTACTTCAATCTCCCTGAGGTCCAACATGCTATTCCTGCTAATGTTATAGGAATTCCTTATAGGTGGACAACTTGCAGGTTTGTGCTTTTATTAATGAAATGATTGTTCTAGAAAAATCTTACATCTCTTGTGATCTGTGAGTGAAATATAGTTTGGTAGATGTCCATGATTCCTGCCTCCTGCTTTTCCATTATTTATAACACAAGGTCTATCGACCACTGTGGTCTCTTTTGGCTTGGCAATGCACGGTGATGCAGTTGGTGACCATTGGACGGACTCTCCTAGGTCTATATGCTGCCAATTTACAAAGAGCTTATAAAGGCTGGTCTACGCACTTGGGTGTTAGGTGGCCATAAGTATCATTCCTATTTGTAAGAAAAAAAAAGAAAAATGTGTTTTTTCCTAGTGAATCCTCACTTTTGTAGTCTTTTATAACTGTTATGTAGAAAATACTTTTGTTTCTTTGTTAACATACAGTGGAGATATCCTCGTGAGTGTGGTCTACTGGCAAGGACACCACTTACATTATCGGTGATGTAACCTGGGTTCAATCCTCATGATGAATGTGTTATTCAATAAACACATACACTGGAGATACAGATGCAGTAGTTCTAGTAACATCAAGCAGATACTCTATAAATGCACTTAGGCTTCCTACTGTTTCTCACTGGCGTGCTTAGTACGATGATGGACAGGCAAGCATCTTTGTCTTGTTTAAACTGCCCCAAAAGTGCTGTGGGTAGGCTTGGAAAAATAAATTCCTTTATGACAACACAAGAAAACTGTTATTGTTCACATATAACCAGGAACATTTACCTCTTCAAGTTTCATCAGAATGTCTAACAGGATCTGTACGAATACTGATAGTTTCCTTGGATTTACCAGGTAGAAGGATGGACTCAAGAAAATAAAGGGCTGACATTTGTAACAATCAGAGGGGCAGGTCATGAGGTACCACTTCACGAGCCAAAGAAAGCATTTGTACTCCTCATATCATTCTTTTAGGGAAAATCAATGCCAGCTTCCCGAGAGCTGGTAGCTTCCTTGTAATCCTCATGATTCATCCAAGCCAAGTGATTACATGGAATATGAATAGTGGATATATAAGGAGGAATTTCAATTGGAGTCTTCCATTAAAAAACGGTGGTTCCTAGAACCAAGAGACAGTAGAACACCAATAATGTATGGCAGCAAACTTGAACACCAATAATGTATGGCAGCAAACTTGTTATCGTAAAATTTGAATGTAATATATAAATTTAAAGTTGCCAAATAAGAATCTTTGAATAGAGTTATAACGATCCTCCTAGAACGATTATTATTTAATTTATATGAGGTGTATTTTGTTTTTTTTTCCATTCTTTATATGGTACTGCTGTTGATGACTTTTGTAATTTCAAGATCAAGTATACTTCCTTGGTAGGTTAATAAAGTTCAACCGTTAAAATGATGGCGGTGTAAATTTTCACGGTGGTGGGGTATTTGCTTTGGCAAGGGTGGAATAGTCCTAGCAATGAAACACTCACCAATGGTGTGGTGGGTATTCACTTTGGCAAGGGTGGAATAGCCTTAGCAATGAAACACTCACCAATAGCGTGGTGAGGTATTTCCTTTTGGCAAGAGTGGAATAGCCTTAGCAAGAAGACACCAATGGGTCATGGATATATTAAAATGAATAAATGCTCACCTTCAAAACCCTCCAATAACAAAGAAAACGCGACAAGCATGGAAACTATTTTTGTCACTCAACCATAACATTTATTATCATTAGATTGCCTCAAATTATAAGGAAAGCACCATAGGGCCACAAGCATGGAAGCTATTCTTGTCAGGCAACCATAACATTTGTTATCATTAAATTGCCTAAATTGCTTGTACAAAAAAGACGTGTGATAGTTTGTTTGAGTGTTTGCTTATTTTAATTATTTACTTAAATATTTATTTATTTGATTAATTCAAAATTTAATGATAAAAAATTAATATTAATAAAATAAGTAAATAAAAGTACAGGGAAGATTACCCAAGTGTTGTAGGTGAGTTGGAGAGGAGAGGGCAATCCTCCAAGGGAGGTCCCAGGTTCAAATCTATTAACATAGGGAGAGTAAAATATGGTTAGAGGTATAAATCGTACTTGAGGATTTCCATTTTCAATAGTTATAGCACAATCAATAGGGTCATCTATGTTTTTAAGCAAAGATGTTTGATTAACCTCACAAAGAAATAGTCATCATGCTGGTTGTCCATGTTTTGGCTCTGCTAGGGTGTGATGCAAGACTGGCTGTGCGTTTTTCGTAAGGGTTTCAGTGGGAAAATTTTATTTGTTGCATTAACACCGCCTTGAGGCGGTGTTAATTCACCCTTTTTAATGGCTGCCGCTCATGCAGTCGGTTCCATTTATTCTGAGTCTTCTGGAGAGCTCAATGGTACCGAGGAAGCATCCGTGCAAGTTCATTCTGACAATGTATCACGAGGTAAAGGCCCTGTCCCTGAAGCTGTTAATCCTTTGCATGAATTCCATACAACTTGTGAATGGTTTGAGAGTCATACCCTGGTGGGTTATTTTTTGGGTTGTATCCCATATGATACCCTTATTCGTTCATGGGTCTAGTAAGTTTGGGGCCCATATGGAGTCAAAGTGGAGAATGTACAAAACCTTACAAAAGGGTATTTCCTTTTTCTCTTTTCAGATCCAGCTCAAGCACAGAAGGTTCCGTCTAGGGGTCCATGGACGTGTCCGTAATTCTCTATTGATTTTGCAACCCTACTCTTGAAATTTCCAAGTCAGTGATCAAGCTGCACTGGAAGTCCCGGTGTGGGTTGAATTCCCTGGTCTTCCTGTTCCTCTTTGGGGTTTTTTGCAGACTTTAGTTGTCCCCTTAGGTAAGTTTTTTTGCCTTGAGCCAAAAAAAATTTCTCCGCTCGACCCACTAGAAGGGTTTGTATCAAAGTTGACCTTACTAAGGATTTGCGGGAGTTTATTGATATTAAAATCGGGGACCAATCCATAAGGCAAAGAGTTGCCTATATCAATTTACCCAATACCTGATCGGTGTCAATCTGCGACTCACAAAATTCGGAGTGCCCTTTGATGGAATGGAAATATAAGGCAAATCCCTCACCCACTCCTGCGGCTCCTGCTAATGGCTCGCGGGGAAACATCTGAAGAATGGACTATTGTCTCTAGCAAGAAATCTCGTGGTACTAAGCAACAAGAAGCTTTGATTTCTGCTGCACAACTCTGCCCCTTCTCCTTCTCAAGACATGCAAGCTTCTGCTGAAGTTGTTTAGAATCCTGTTGATACGGCCCCTCCGGTTGTTGACATGCAACCCCCAGTTCCACCAGTGTCTCAACTTCTTTGGTCGGGCCCTTCTTTGGCCTCAGTGGTGGTAGCTCCAAATAATTCTTCAGTGGAGGAGGGTCGGACCTTGAAGGTCCGTCGCTCTCGTAGCCTTATTCGGAATGATAAACGTCGACAACTAAACAATGATGCTTTCCATGCGAGCTCCAACTATTTTGGCTCACTTACAGGTTTGGGTGATGTAGAGGATGTCATGGAGATCTGCATCCTGACAAATCCCAATGATTTTTTTTATCATGGAATGTTCGAGGACTGACGAACCCGATCAAAAAATATTTGGTTCGAAATGAGATGTCAAATGTTTCTCAAATGCATGGAAGCCTCGATATTTTATGTCTATAAGAAGTTAAGATTTTTGATTTCAATCTGTAGTGTACATGTGATTTTTTGTGGCCACAAAGTACCTCTTTTGCCACAAAGCATTCCCCGAGAAAAGGAGGAGTCGTCACTATCCTTGGGCATCGATTACAGAAGAATGTTGTGACTTGGGGTGTTGACCCATCCAATCAAGTTGTCTGGATTTTGCTTGAGATCTGTGGAAAACCTCTTGGGGTGGTTAATGTGTATGCCTCAAATGTTGCTTCTGACAGATGCGAGTTGTGGAGATGGCTTGCCATGAATTTGCCATTTTCCACTTGGGTGCTCTGTGGAGATTTTAATATGGTGTAGAAATCTTCTGATAAGGTCCGTCATGTCCCAATGTGGTGGTGTTTAGGTGAAAGAGAAGCTTGATTTTTTATGAAAAACAAGCTTCGCCTTTATGACCCTAATTCCTGCTTCTCGCCTTCTGACTTCCCGTAGGTTCTTTGGTACACCTGGTCCAATTTTTAGGCTACTTCTTCTAGGGTTTTGGTAAGATTGGACAGAGCCATGATTTCTGAGTGTGACAACTTTCAGTTCTCCCGTATTTTGCCTTCTTCATCGTATGTGTTGAATTTGCACAGTACTACTACTGTCTGATCATTCACCTATTTTATTCTCGGTGGCAATGTTAAACTTTCAACCTAGAGTGCATTCTTCACAGTTTTACCTAAATGTTTCTTTTTTGCATAGCTTTAGCATGAAATCTCATATATGCCGCATTTGGAATTTGATTCCTAGACCTGATGGTATTTCTGGAAGGATTGAATGGTGGAATGCTACCATTCAACGAACCACTAAGGTGTTGCGAACTTTGGGTGTTGAAGTTGCAAAACGACAAAAACAAGCTAAGTCTGCCTTGCAAAGTGAGCTATCCAAAGCCTGTCTCAGGCTTGAAGCCTCTCCTTTCAACTCTGTTGCTCAATCCCAAGTTTCTTCCATTCGACATGAGCTAAAAAAGGTTGATTTGTATGAAGCCAAGGGGGCTCAATTACGTGCTCGAATGCATTGGCTCAAAGTGGGGGACAGAGTGACCAAAGAATTTTTTCAGCACCTCAGACCTCCTGCTCAACATTCTCAGTTTCAAGCCATTCAAGTTGATGGGCAGAGATTTACGGATCTTTCGGACATTGTCAAAGTATTTGTTTCACATTATCAAGGTGTTTTTGCTTCTCAACCCCTTGATGATGCTAGAAGGCAAGCTCTTGTTGATTGTACCATTGTTGTCCCCAACAAGCTTTCTCTTGAGAAAATGTTATTTTGTGACACTCCTCTTTCTTTGGAAGATCTAAAAACTGCCTTGTCACTTATGGCCAATGATAAGGCACACAGGCTTGATGGCTTCCCATGTGAATTCTATAAAGAATTTTAGGATATGCTTGGTTCCGATCTCCACAAAGTTTATCTTGAAGCCCTGCAATGTGGTTCATTGGGTTCCATTATTAACAAAGGCAATGTTAAATTTATTCCTAAGTCTGGAGATCCTGAGCTCATCACCAATTGGAGGCCGATCACCTTGCTTAATGTGAGCTACAATATTATTGCTAAAGCCCTTGCGCTTAAGCTTAAATCTATTCTGCCTTTGATTGTCAGACTTGAACAAGCCGGCTTTGTTAAGGGAAGATACATTCTTGATAATGTTCTTGTTGTTTGGGAAGGTATGGAGTGGGCAAGAAATTTTGAACAAGATGCTTTATTCATTAAGATAGACTTTGAGAAAGCCTATGATAAGATGGAGTGGTACTTCATAGCTGCCATGCTTTAGGCTCTAGGTTTTGGGCCAATGTTTGTGAGCACCATTCTTATGTTATTTCAAGATGCTTCAAGTGTTCTTACTTTGAATAATATTCAGTCTCAGTAAATTTCTCTTGGTTGTTTTGTAAGACAGGGGTGCCCTCTTGCTTCATCTCTTTTCATTCTTGCTACGGAGGATTTTGGCTATTTTTTGGCCCATAAGATGGATCAAGGATTAATCAAGGGTATTGCTCTCCCTAATTCTGACCGTCATTTGGTCAATGGTCATTTTGCAGATGATTCCTTCTTAACGCTTCAAGAAGATGAGCAATCCCTTTCCTCGGCTATTAGTTGCTTAGAGGTGTTATGTTTAGCATCTGGTTCTTCTATACAATGGAAAAAAACATCCTGTTTTCGACAATATCAATCTGAACTGCCACACTGGTTGCATCAATTCCGATGGACTTAGATTCATTCAGGTGAGGTGTTTAAATTTCTTGGAATTCCTTTTGCATTTCATGGTTCCTCTGCTCAATTGTGGCAGTATGTTATTGATAAAGTGGAAAAGAATCTTTCTTCTTTGGACTAGTAAGAAACTTTCTCTGCGAGGAAAATTTCAGATTTGTTCTAAGGTTTTAGCCACTACCCATGTCTATTATTCATCTTGTTGGGTTCCATCCAAATCTTGTTATAAAAAACTGGATAAGCTTCTGAGAGACTTCTTGTTGGCCAAAGACTTTGTCAAGCAAGGTTTTCATCGGGTAGCCTGGGAAATTTGTTGTTTGCCCAAGGATTGTGGAGGCATGGGTTTGTTTGATTGTCACCAACAAGGTCTTGCCCTTTGTGCTAAATGGATCACCCGATCTTTAATTGGGGATGAATCTTGGAAAGTGCTGGTCAGGCATTGCATTTCTTCTGGTTTGCTTCAGGGGAAGAAAATTTGGAAAGGTGGGATTGCAATCCATTCTTACTGCCCCTGTCCCTATTAAAGTTAAAAGTTTCTTTTGTCATTCAGAGTATTTGGAAATCCTGGGAGGCCTTCAAACCCTGGCTTAGTTGGAAAGGGAGTTTTCGCAAAGCAGGTGCCTCTTTGTCTTCCATGAATATTTGGTGGTCTCTTGTTATCACTTGGCAAGGTTCTGGTGCAGTGGGTCAAAGCGCAGAGGTTCTATAAGCGTGGTATTGCTTCCATTTTTTATTTCTTCTCCCGACATGCCAGCTGTTGGATACCCTGGGAAAGTTTTTGTCAAATTTACAATTTAAATCCTGGTGATAGAGACACTTATGAGGTGGTTATTGATAGTATTATGTTTTCTATTTGAAGCAAACTACATAAGCATTTTCAAAAACCCTGGTGGTCAGATTGGTGTTGGCCTGGGGAGCTTCCTGTTTTGCAATATAAAGCTCATCTTGGTTACAAATGGCTCACCCCACAAGTTCCAATGGTTGATAAACTCACTCTGAGATGGAATTTAGTCTCTCTTCCCTCCCAATGGAATAAGAGGTTTCAGATTGCTTGGGCTACGTATATTGAACCTAAACAGAGTTTTTTTGCTTGGAGTCTCTTACATCAAGGGTTACCTGTTGGCAGTAGGCTCAAGCATCTGGGTGTTCATAATCTCATTTGCCCGGTTTGTGGACAAGCGAAAGATTTACTACATGTTTTTTGGTCTTGTGATCGGGCTCAGTCAGCTTGGGAGTGGCTTCTTGAATTTTTCAAACCTTTTATGCAGGAGGATTTTACTTGGGTGCATGCTATTTTGGGTGACCCTATTGCTTTTTCCGTCAACTTGGATGTTGTTTGGAATATTTTTAGAATTGGTACCTTGTTTTATCAATGGAAGTCCCGGAATAGAGCTATTTTTTCTCAGCAAGATGTCGGACATGTCTTCTCTGTTGTTGATAAATATGATATATTCTTTGATTGCTGGTTACATACTCAAGTACAGGTTAAAAAAGTACAGGTGGAGCTACGGTACTTGCGTACCCTCATGGATCTTTGGGGGAATGCACCCTGCATTATGAGTCATGTGCATCTTCCTTCCCCTTCCAGGTGGCAGTAATTTCTTGGCTTCTTTCTTTCTGAATGCATATTTAATACTGTTTTGATAGTTGTTATTGGCAATTTGTGGGTTGTTTCTGACACTCTTGTATACTCTTAACCACAATGGTTAATGTATTGGTTTACAGGGTGTGCTAATCCCACCCACCCTTTTTTGTATGATTAAACATTATTTTATTAATATAATGACTTTTTCATCCAAAAAAAATAGTCATCATGCATGCTTAAATAGTTTTGGTATACGAGATGGGACACACAAGTGCGATGTAACTAAGGTATGTAAGACTATACATGTATTATCTAATGCCTGGGTATTGGAGTTTGAGAACCTCCCACTTGAGAGTTCCTCCATAATATTTTAAAACCCCACCCCACAAGATTTCTAACCCAAAAAATATATAATTTAAAAAATATATTTTAATAAAAATGAAAATAATGAAAAAATTACAAAATAAAAAACTAGACAAAAGGGTTGATGAGAAAATCTATTAACATAGACTTTAGTAAAACTTAAGAATATTATATTATTATTTTGTTGTTATGTAATACATGAGCTTGTTGCCTCACCGTAGCTTCTTTTAGAAAGGTTGTTATGTCTAGATAGCTTAGGGAATCTTCTAAGGTTGTTAGCTTCTTCTAAAAAGGTTGTTATCCTAGATAGTTTAGGGAATCTTCTAAGATTGTTAATTTGTTTTCACTAGTTTAGGGAATCGACCCCACCTTGTCCGGCGTTGCCACGTAGCATTTGGCAACAGGTGGCCCAAACGCGAGCGCGAGGATGTTTTTCAGTCCACAGTCAGCAACATCAACATCACTCTTGTTTTTCATTGCACGGGACTTAAGGAGCAAGTCGTGGGTTCAAACCAAAAGCAGTGGCCTGTTAGACTCGCCAATCATCTGCGCTGGCCCTACCGTTCTCTGACATCGAACTTAATTTTCTAGGACATTTTGATAGGGTTAATATAGAAATTAAAAATCTAACTACTTAATTTTTTAGGATATTTAATTAGTAAATATTAACCACTACATTCATTCTTGATCGGTAGAACGCTCTTTTATGTGGCGAGGCTTTGTTGGCCGATTTTTTTAGTTGGCACCTTCTTCCATTAGGAATCCAGGACAACGCAGGTTAGAACAACATGGGCTTCTAACATGAACGCTATAATGGCTATGCGAATTCGGTCACAGAAGGGTTCCATACGTTGATTATGGATGAGCTCTCTGAATATCAATGGCTTTATGTGACGCGGCAGCATTTTCTCCACAACAACAGGAAGACTGAATTGAAGTATCCTTAGGCAGCCTAAGTGGACGTCTACGTGGAACAGAGAAAGGATTTGACTGCCGATTGAAGGAGTGGTGTAAGGCACAAGGTGACAAGGAAACTGACCGTTGGACAATTTAATCCAAACCTTGGCGCAAAGGTGCAATCAAAGGTTTTCTTTTAAATTAATTAATTTAATTTAAAATTTAAATTTGTATTTTTTTTTGCTAGATAATAAGGGGTTGTATTGGGTTTCTATTCTTGAAAAATAACATTTCTTTTATTTAGAGCTTGAGAGTTTACACATAGATACACTTCTCACATGCTATAGCTAGAAACCTACATCATTTTACATAAAATATCTGAATTCTTGATTTTTTTTTTTTTTTCAATTTTTTGTATGAATACAATTAATTCAAAATTTAGCAACTTTCTAGAATTTAATTTAAATTAGTAAAATAAATGAATTTAATTAGTTTTTTTTTTGAAAAAGTGTATATAAAAGACCAAAGATATGCACTTATTATAATTTTCAAGTCATCTTAGTTGAAGGAGCCACTTGTAATTGCTTGGCAAAGCTTTAAATTTAGAAAATCATTTATTACCTTTAGGTACAACTATTTAGCTACATTTGGCTTTCACTCGTTCCACAATGGACATCGATTTAGTGGAACAAATGGCTGAATTGGCCAATGTAGTGGGTGCCTTAGTTGAAAAGGTCAATGACATAGTTGTCCAAAGTAGCCCAAGTGATGTAAAAGATTATAATAATGACCTTTGCTCCAAGACCAAGTGCAAGGTCAAGTTGTATGACAGTTCTAGAAATCTAAATGTCTTGAGTAGTTGGATCCTTGATATGGAGACATGGTTCTCCTACACTCAAATTCTAGATGAGGAGAGAGTTTATTTTGCTAAACTCAAGCATTCTAGGTTAGCAAAAAATTTGGTGATGGAACGCCAAGAGGGCTAAAACCCACTTTACACTTGGGATGACTTTATTAAAGCCTTGAAGAAAAATTTCTATCCTTCCAATTATGAACAAGATCTCATTGCCAAATGGTTTAGATTACAACAAAGTAACAACATGTCTATGTAAGATTACATTTTCCAATTCAACATGTTGCAAATTCTTCACGGTGTGGTCGATGCAGCTCTCACACTCATCATCAAGTTCAAGAGTGGCTTATAGGAGCATCTATATAGGGAGTTGAAATACACTCCCCTTTCCACACTAGATGTTGCCTACAATCATGCACAACTTTTCGAAGAGAAGTTTGCTGCTCAACAAAGGGGTTCACAATCTTCAAGGACTTTTGACTTGCAGGTAGTAGTTATTCAAGGCAAAAAGTCTTTCTTCTTTTTCTTCTTCTTCTTCTTATCCTTCTCAAAAACCTTCTCCTTATTTCAATAGCAAAAAAGTTTGTACTTATTGTAATAGGAGAGGTCATGAGGAATCTAAATGTTTTAGGAAGAAAAATAATCTCATTGTAAAATCTCAAGGTGAGGAACCACAAGATGTTCCCATTGAGGTTATAGGAGAATATTAAGAATACGATGAGCCTATATTCTTGATATTATTGAGTGCGAGAATTTGATTAAGAATACCAATTTGTTCGCCATGAGAGTTCACCTCACTCACAATTTCTCAGTGGATTGTATAATTGATTACTCCCAAAAGAATTTGATTGTGAGATCAATTGATGATAAGTTGCTACTGCTATTGGAACCACATTTGCTATATTAAAATATTTGGTACATACTAATGTACCCCCATAGTACCTTCATTGTAAATTTGTAAATAGTAGATTACAATTGAGTTTGTAGTTTAGAGTGTGAGTTATATTTCCCATTTTATGTAAGTGTGAATGTGTAGGAAATACACGTGTCATGTAAAAGTGTAATTTGCAGGAAATGCATGAGTGTCATGTAAGTTAGAGTGCAAGTGTAGGTTGAGTAAATGCACACAAGTATCTTGTATGTAAGAGTGCAAATATGTAATGTAAATATGTGCACAAGTGTCTTAGATTAGGAGTGCATGTAGGAGTCCAAGAGTCATGTAGATGTGTGTAAATGTTATAGATTCAAGTATTCATCAAGTATGCAAGTGGCAAGTTGATAAGCCAAGAGTCATGAGACTTGGCATATGGAGAGCAGTAGTCAAGTATTTGAAGATTTATATTACTATTGCTATATTATGGAGACAACGCTCCATGGGAATGCAATTAAAAGTATAATATCAAATACAATTCATATATCTCATTTGATTGTAAGAGGAAGAGAAGCAATAAAGCTTGTATATATTTTTGAGCAATTAATATTGTAATTTGTTCTTCATGCATAGTACATGAATGATTTAGGCTATTTACATTCATATTTCAATATATAAATAAATGTTATTTGATTTATTATAAGCCTTGATATACATATTAATTGCTCATATTATTCTACTCATCATATTATTATATTGACCTTTATTGTGGCTATTTTATATTTGAGGACTTGTGTGATATTGTTAAGATAGCCTGTAATATTTTTGTGGTTGTATAAAGGCTTAAAAAACCAACATCCTCATCCATACTCACTTGGATGGAAGGACAATGGTTCCACCTTATAAATCACACATACTTGCATAGTGTCCTTTGTCTTTGACTTGCATTTTGTAGATTGAGTCACCTGTGACTTGAATTTGATGGACTGTTGTGGTCTACTTCTTGGCAAACTCTATCAATATAATAGGAAGGCTCAATATTATTTTTTTCATAAAACTTACACTTTACATCATGATCATAATGATATTTCTCATCCACTGCATCAAAAATACCATACTTTTGCTCCATTCCAATCAACCACAAAATATTGCTCTAATATTTAGTAGACCATGAAGAACACAAGCTTATACTGAGAGGGGGGCTGAATAGTATAAGAACACTTTTTAATTTTCTTTCCCAATCAATATTATGCAATGTATAGATAGTAATATCAACAATAGTAATCAAATCTATGCACAAATCACCACACACAATAGAGACACCAAATTTACGTGGTTCACCCAATGTGGGCTACTCCACCGAGAAAATATTTTACTAAAATTTTTCTCAATCAATATCTTGGGAATCCTTTCTCTATTACAATGTTTATGGAACTTTGTCCAAAGGAGACACCAATCTCCTAATCAAGTTTGTGGATATTTATCCAAATGAGACACCAATATCCTAACTCTGCTTTGGCTGGTGATCCTATCGAAGACCTCTACCTCCACTATCCTTAGCAAATGGAACTCTATCCATAGAAGAAACCTATCCTCCCTGCTCTAGTTGGAGATCTTTGTCCTAAAATCTGTCACCTCCAAAGCTCTATCTCAAATTTACACTAAACATGGTCCTTCGATCTAGCACAAATCTGTCTTCAATATTTGTCTCTAGTCTGGCACAAACCTGTCCTCAAATTTCCACCAAAATTTGTCCTCTAATCTGTAATAAACATAGTACTTCGGTCTAGCACAAATATGTCCTTAATATGTGTCCTCAAGCCTTAACTCAAAGCATGACTCAATATCAAATCAACTCTGCTGGATCTGCCCCAAACCTTAACTCAAGGTTTGAACAAATCAATCAATTCTGCTCTCAAGTCTTCTTAAAGACTTATCTTAAATCTACCTTGCAATCTTCCACAAAATCTCACACTAAAATGTTCACAAGTCCTCTCTAGAACTTGCCCAAATCTGCTCAATAAGTCCTCACTAGAACTTATCCAAATCTGCTCTCAATATGTATTGTAAGCTTCCATAAAAGCTTACCCAAATTTGTCCACAAGTCTTCTCAAATACTTACCTCAAATATGCTCAACAAGTCCACACTTGAACTTGTCCAATATCATAGAAATATAAAGAGAATTTTTAGAGACTCAATATGCTCTATACTCATCACAATGCTCAATCACTTTCAATCACTCTTTCAAAAACATATAGAGAATTGTTAGAGACTCAATATGCTTCACATTCACCTCAATGCTCAATAATTTTCAATCACTCTTTCATAAATGTACAAATAATTGTTAGAGACTCAATATGCTTCACATTCATCAATACTCAACCTCTTTATCAAATCAATTCAGAATATAGAATAATTTATTTTATAGAACTTGAAAAATCACTTCACACATTCACTTGAATAGGCTCAACCAACTCTACTCAACCAATCACTCAATGAAATAATCCTTGCTCACAAACCCTAGTCCAAGCATATGAATACTCACTCAAAATGTTTCTAGCAATACTTATCAACCAATCTCACATAACAATGATACTCATATTCTTTTCAAACCCTAGTTCAAATTCTTCACTTAACCAATGACTTCAACAACAATGCTTATCAAACAAGGTTTTAACAACAAATATTTATTCTAGAAAACCTTGAAACATTAACTCAACACACTCAAAAAGGAAACCTAATTAAGTCATTTTCACTCCAAAGTTATTTTCGATAAAACCAACCAATCAACTCAACTATGGAAGAATGTGGCCATACATTTTTCTTGATGATGAAGGAACCTCAAAAATCTGCCACAACCACAAACACTTCTTTGCGAATCTCAAAGAAGTTATAAGATGATAAACTCTCTCAAAAGTACAATGCAAATATTAAAATTTACATACACCTTGTCACTCCATCTTGAAGAAAGCATCCATCAACATATACAAAAATAATTGACCAAATACACCTTATAATCTCCCAGTTAAAATAATATCCAATACCAGAAATAATGTCAATAAAATCACCTTCTCAAAACAACTCAATGGCAATAAGTCCTCTCAAAATTTAACCAACACTTTAATCCACTTATTTCTCCAATCAGCCAATATGTCAAAAATACTTTATTAAAAATAAATCTTAACTCCTTATTCCAAAATAATGACCAATTAAAATACTTTTATCTACCCCTTTTAACTCCCTAGAACCTTATGTCAAAACCTTAGGCATCACAAAATATATTAGAAAATTTATTACCTTTGCCTTGGTGGGACTCAAACTCACGACGCCGCATTTACCAGCGCCCTAGCCGTGACTCCAACCACCGTGTGAGCTAGGCGCTCACCTTGGGAGAGAAAAGCACCACGTGCTCTATCTTATCCATCTTTGCACCTCACCCAAAAAGGGATTTGCGCTGCTTCCTTTGGTGCCTAACCAAGTCCACTCAAAACGCTGACCAAGTCCACTCAAAATGCTGCCTGTTGAGATTCGAATGCGGGTCCTCCTGCTCACAAGCACCCTAGCTCACTCCAACTTGCCACCAGACCACCACACTGGATGGTTATGAGGCTTAGGGCTTCTTTCGCTTTATTTCTTCGTTGACACACTTAAGACAAAACTTTGTCTTCTTCCTTGCACGAAATCGCACGAAACACACAACTCGCAGGACTTTAATAAATCAAACAAGGGATGATTCTTTTGCCACTTAGGCATATGGTTTTTATACTAATATGCCACCTTGAAATTAAACATCGGCGCTTTAACTTTTAAATATTTAATTTATAAAATATTTAAATTCTTTTGGCTTTATTAAGGATTAAAGCCTTCTTAGGTTTTACCACTTTATATAAATAATATTTATTTAAACTTCCTTGGGCTTTTTAATATGAATTTAAAATCCTCGGGTTTTTATGAAAAACCTTTTATTTTTTCTCTTCCATGGTTTTAATAAAAACCCTTCTACTTATGCTTCACATAATATTAAAAATAAATATTATGAAGCTCTTTTACCATTAACCTTTGCATTGTTCCTTTTGACCTTTTGACATCAAAAATAGCTTATTCCTTGACATCAATGACAACTTCGTTCCTTGACATCAATGACAACTTTGACTCAAAATGTCCAACAGACCACACTATCAAGATACAACAACAACAACTACACCTCCTCCTTGCATGAATCATATCACTCCTTCACCGCCAACACCTCCTCCTACTCCTCTTGGCATTGAGCGACCCTCTTCCTTGTAGCCTCATTCATCCAGGAAGGTTCTAATTGTGCAAAATACTCAATAGCAAGCCAAGGATCCTCGTCGACTTCCTCCTACTTTTTGGGTTGGCGATATATTTTTGACCAAGTGTTATCCTACAAAAAATACCTTTTGGCATCCTCGACATCATTAGTCCTCCTGTCCACCCGATAAATGATTTATAGCTTTTACCAGATCCTAATTGAGTGTTCAATATATCACTTCATCAACTCATCGGAGTTCTTTCACATCAATCCAATTATTCTTCTGTTGTAAAAGCATTGGAGTCCAATGCTTCTATTGTTGGAAGGTATGATGAGGACATATATTAACATAGGCTTTAGTAGGACCTAGGAATATTATTTTATTGTTATGTAATATGCGAGCTTCTATCCTCATGTTAGCTTCTTCTAGAAATGTTATTATGTCTAGATAGCTTAGGAAATCTTCTAAGGTTGTTAGTTTATTTTCACTAGTTTCTAATTTAAGCTACAAGTTAGCTGGTTGTAATTTATGTCCTAATATTATCATTTTATTAAGATTAGATGCATAGTTTGTTTGGGCATGTTCTATGTCTATAAATTATTTACATATGAATAAGACATGTAGATAAAGTTTGCAATCACATCAAGGATAAAAAATATTGTTGTTGCAAAGTTTACAACCTTGGAAAGAGCTCTTATATGACTTTTTAGGAACCTTCATATTAAACTAAGCATAACCACAATATCAATGCAAGAATTAATGGAAATGCTAATAAACTAAAAGACCATAAAAATGAAATAATAGAAGTGCTTAAGAAAATAATTGATTGGAAATACAACAAACTTATATTAATCATGTGGAACAAATATTGCATGCCTCTTCGAAGGGAAAACCTCCTTAAAAGCAAAGCTTTGATACAATTGGAGAAAAATGAGATACATTCTACTCCAAACCCATGTCCTTATATAGACTCTTATTTACCTTAACCCTAATGCTCAAGGGTTAGACCACATGAAAGAGGAGACTCTACCTAATAACTCCTACTTAGAATAAAAGTAAAGGTTACATCATAATTGGCCCATACACGCTAGCCACCTAAGGTGCAAACATACACCAACACTAGACAAGTACATAACAACAATTGTATTAGGCTATGGTCCTAACACACCCACTTATAATTATGCTAATCGACCCAAGCATACTTTATGCTTTTTAAGATTTGTAAAAGGATTTGTGTATGACACTAACATACAAAATCCACAAATCATTCGATTAAATTTTCCCAATTAGTTCCAAATCTAATCGGCTTTGCATTGATACTTTATTGAGTTGTGTTTTCCTTTCAAATATCATATTTTATTTCCTAGTATTCATGCAAATGGTGACTCTATTTTGAAATGATTCAAAATCTTGCCTAACTTGTGATCTATTGTTTGCTAATTTTTTTTGTCAAAAAATGTGTTTGTACGAACAAGCAAAAGCAAAAAAAAGAAAAAATATAAATGAGCCGAATCATTACTTTACAATGAAAACTTTTAAGTTTCTAGTGCATATCGCTCGATGCCAATGCACTCTACTCAATTAGTATACCCTGCTCACCAACTTATACACCTATAGGACCACCTATATAATAAATCTCACATGAGTAGGGATAATGTGACCAACACATACCATACAGGAAAACACCTCAATCATCTCAATTTATCCACCAACAAAAACATTGTAACATTCACCCAATAATGATACCCTACCCATACAACCCAAATTCTTATCTCATACTTCTAACACACTTCCCTAACAGAGTCAACATTATTTTCAAGTGCACCCCACTTCACCCTTTGGCACCTTTATCCTAGCCATATGCTTAATTTTGGTAAATCCACATGCAATTTTGGACTGCAAGTTCAAATATAAAACTACAAGTCCAAAAATATATTAGGGTTTTTTTAGTATACTAAGACATTGATTCTCATTGTAATGGGTCTTTTGGCTACCTAACATACCAAAGCTACTCTTTGGAAATAAATTAAACTTAAATTTTGATATCAACAAAGTAAATTATTGTGTATGATATTCTGAATCAACTATATCCCAACTCTCTAGGAGAATTCCTTGAGATTTCAGATACAACAAAAGATGAATTTTTGACTATTTATGCTCGAATATTTGTCATGATTGATATGAGTAAAGCTTTACCTAAATCAATAATTCTTAAGTATGGGGATAAGATGTGGATCCAAATTATAGATTATGAAAACATATTTTTTAGATATAGAATATGTCATAAGGTGGGGCATATTGAGAGATCATGCCCTAAGAAGAGCCCGTTAGAATCATTTGCAAAAAATTGCAAGAGAAATTTAAAAATGGTTATAGATGAATATGGTTTTCACATGTTTAATACACAGGAGGGGCCAAAAGTCCCTAATGTGACATGATCATCATCTCATGGAATATAAGGGGTGCTAATGCCTCATCAAAGCATAGGTGTATTAGGGATCTATGTTTAAGTAATAAACCTAATATTCTCTGTATCCAGGAAACTAAAATGACAAAAGAAGTTTCAAAAACTATGAAAGCAGTTTGGGCAAGATGTGAATGGGATGCTATGGATTCTTAATGAGCGGTAGAGGGAATTCTAACTTGTTAGAATCCTTCTAGAACCTCTTGTGTAACCATTCATAAAACTAGGCATTGAATAGCCTCTATAGTCACTTACTACATTACAGATATTCGTTTCATCCTTATTAATGTCTATGGACCTACAACTCAATCAGGTATATTAGAAGTTTGGAGTGGGATTGAAGTCTTTATGAGATGTAAAGACCAAGAAACCATATTCATGATCATTGGAGATTTTAATGCCGTAACAAAGTTGAATGAAAAATTTGGGGGAATTAGGAAATTGACCCAAAGTATGAAATATTTCTCAACTTTTATTCAAAACAATAATCTATGAGAAGTTGATTTTGAAGAAGATAACTATACTTGGATCAACAATAGGAGAGTCCAGAACCTAATAGTAGAAAAATTAGATAGATGCATTCTCTCTGATGATTGGCTAGATGAAGGAACTTGTGCTAAAATTAATACCTTAACAAGGATTGGTTCAGATCACTGGCCAATAAGATTTATAATGGCGGTAAGTGAATTAAAAAAGATCATATTTTAAATATGAGTAGATGTGGGAAGACCATCCTCAATTTTTTGATATGATAGATCAAACGTAGAATTATTTAGGTAATGGTGGGTTGTATGCTCTTCCAAACCAAATTAAAGCTATGACATCTAGATTAAAATAATGGAACAAGAACACCTTTGGAAACATTTTTGAGAAGAAAGAAGAACTAAAATATAAACTTTTAAAATTCCAAAAAGGTGATGATAATAATCCAAGCTCAGAGGAAAGGGAGTTGCTTAGTGAATATCATAATATTTTGAGTAAGGAAGAGAAATTCTAGAGATTAAAATCAAGACAGACTTGGTTAAAAGGAGATAAAAATACAAAGTTTTTTCATAGGATGGCTATAGTACAAAGATCATCTTCTAGAATCAGAAGAATTAAATCAATAAAAGGGGTTTGGATTGAATATCATAGTGAAATTATAAAAGAGGTAAAGTCATTTTATCAGTTTATTCTAGGTTTAGAGGATACCAAAGTTCTTAATGATAAATTTATTCACGATGTTCCTTTAGTTATAACAAATTAAGAAAATAGGCTATTGATGGAGCCTATTACTCTAGAAGAAGTTCATTTAGCTTTTTTCCATTTTAATAAGTATAAATCCTCAGGTTCAGATGGGCTCTCTATAGCTTTTTACCAACACAATTGGGATATAGTGAAGGATTCTTTATTGGTGGCAGTGGAACAGTCTAGGGTAAAATAATATATTCCTTATAAAACAAATGCAACTTATCTTACCCCAATTCCAAAAAATAAGGATGTTGAATTGTTTGATTCTTTTAGACCCATAAGACTATGTAATATGGCTTATAAGAGTATTTCCAAAGTGATGGCGAATAGATTAAGACCATTTTGCAAGGAGGATTTGTGAAAGGGAGACAAATTCTTGATGGGGTCATAGTAACTCATGAAGTTATACAGTCAACAAATTCAAGAAAATATAAAGCTATGATCTTAAAACTTGATATGAGTAAAACCTATGATAGGGTTAAATGGGATTTTCTTTTTGCAATTTTAGATAAGTTTGGTTTTGGGAAGAAATGGATTAGATGTATTAAATCTTATGTCTCTACAGTTTCTTATTCAATGTTGGTCAATGGGTTAGTGACAGATTATTTTAAAGCCAAGAGAGGCATTAGACAAGGAGATCCTCTATCTCCTTATTTTTTCATTATTATGGTAGGATTTTTGAGTAGAAACATAAATAATACTTACAAAGATGAGTTTATAAGTGGAATTAAGGTTAGTAATAACATTGATAACATCACCTATCAACAATTCATAGATGATACAACCCTTTTTGGAAGGGCAAGGATAAATGATGCCAGAGCTTTGAATAACTTTTTAAAAGAGTACGAAGGAGCTTTAGGGCAAAAATTTAATAGGAATAAATCAAAAATTTACTTCCTTAACACTCCTACTAATATCAAAGCAAGAATTTACAGGTTGCTTCAAATGGAGGAGGAAAATTTACCAACAACTTATCTAGGGATACCTTTATTTGAGGGGAGAATGAGGATAGATTTATGGAATCTAGTTATTAGTAAAGTTTAGAATAAACTTCCAGATTGGAAAGGTAGATGGTTATCGTTAGCAGGAAGAGTGCAGTTAATTAAATCAATATTACAAGTCATTCTAACATATTATATGTCATTGTATTCTATACCAAAATTAGTTGAAAAAAGTTTAATCTATATTATGCAATCCTTTTTATGGTCAAGTTTACATGATAAAAGGAAATTTCCTTTGGTGAAATGGAGCAAGTTGTATGATGATAAAACTAGGGGAGGTCTTGGTTTAAGAGTTATTATAAATGCAAACTTATCTCTTAGGGGAAAATTTATCTGGAGATTGTACAAAGAGAGTCAAAGACAATGGGCAAGAATTCTTCTAAGTAAGTATGTTGATCACAATGACCCAAGTTTAATATTTACTGCATTCTCTCTTCCAAATGGCTCTACTCTTGGAATGGTCTAAAAAATCTATTGATCTTATGATTAAAGGTTTAAGATGGGTGGTGGGAATTGAAGAAAAAATTTCTATTTGGATGGATAGTTGGTGTGATAAAAACCACTCAACTTAGATCCAATTTTAAAACTTTGGATGAGATTGCTTCAAGAAAAATACAGTGATAGGGTTCCAAACATTTTGTACAATGATCAAGAAGGAAGAAACAAATGGAAAAAAGATTTTTTTACAAGTATACAAGACATTGATGGTAGGAGGAAATTGAGTAGAAAGATAACAACTATGATTATTCCGAGGGGTGCTAAGGATAAATTGATTTGGGAGTTGAATATCTTAGGATAATACACAAAAATAGGTGGATATAATGTTCAACATCAACATAATAATAATGTCACTACAATATGGCGAGATATTTGGGATAGCCCAAGCATTCCTAAAGTCAAAATGTTTGTTATACTAGTAGGTCATAGGAGTA
The DNA here is from genome assembly GCA_028583015.1 of Wollemia nobilis. Classification (NCBI taxonomy): domain Eukaryota; kingdom Viridiplantae; phylum Streptophyta; class Pinopsida; order Araucariales; family Araucariaceae; genus Wollemia; species Wollemia nobilis. The sequence goes on along the minus strand of JAQPPZ010017206.1, from coordinate 1,947,789 downwards.
TTTTATCTTGGGATAACCTTATGAAAAGGGGTTTTCATGGCCCCTCTCATTGTGTTTTATGTAATAAGGAGGAGGGAGTATAGACCATCTCTTGGGACATTGCTCAATAGTCTAGAATCTATGCCAATGGATTGTTAATATGTTTGGTAAATGCATGGTGATGAATAGTAGAATTGAATATTGGTTAAAGAAATGGTAGAGCACTTATAAAAGTGAGTATTTACAAACGATATGGGATATGTCAAAAGATACAATACTTTGGACTATATGGTTAGAAAGGAATAAAAGCATATTTAAAGGAAAGGAAAGCAGTTTAGAGGTAATAAAAAAGATATGTTTAGCCATGGAGGAGTCTAAACCAACCCTATCAACTCACCTAGTCCCTAATTTGGAAGCAGAGAGTCTTAATAGATGGAGTCAAGTCATTGAATGGAATTATGATGTTGGGTACAAGAGAAACAAAAAGAAGGCAAAGAATATAAAGTAGAAACCACCAGATGTGGAGTGGGTTAAATTGAATTTTGATGAAGCATCTAAAGGAAATCCAAGACCAGCAAGAGGAGGAATAATTAGAAATAATAGAGAGATTTTGTCTCATTATGCTTTCAATGGTGGATTTAAGACAAATAATAAAGTTGAATCGTGGGCGGCTTTAGAAGGGTTAAAAATATGTAAACAAATTAAATGGAATAGAGTATGGATGGAAGGTGATTCTATCATAGTAATAAATGCAATTTTGAGGAAAGCAAATGCTCCATGGAACATACAAGAGATAATTGTGGAAATTCAAGATCTTTCTAAAGAGTTTGAAGAAATCGGGTTTACACATATATTAAGGGAAGGAAAAAAATGTGCAGATAAGCTATCCAATAGAGGAGTTTTTATTGAGTATCGTGAAGTTAAATTCTCCTTTCCTTGGTTAGAGGAAGTAGAAATTTTAGTTGAAATGACAAAAAATGTTGATTGCCTAAATCATTTAATTATTAAGACTTACTATAATGTTTTCCATTGGTAATATTTGCTTTATTTTGTAACAATAATGTGTTTTCATTTAGACTAATTATTATAATTTTTGTGGTTGCATTTGTGTTTCAGGAAGGAAACTAGCAATCCAGATTTGGTAAAGCATACTATGATAGTGCGATGTTTTGGAAATATTACTCTACTAAGATGCAAGACATAGATAGTAGAGGTGAATTTTTGGCATTGTGAAGGCTGCTATAGGAAAATGTCAAGAAATATACTAAATTATAGAGTAATTGTATTCATACAAAGAATTGAAAAGATTCAAAAAATGAAAATCAAGAATTTAAACATTTTATGTAAAATGATTTAGGTTTCTAGCTATAGCATCTCAATTGAGATGAGAAGTGTATCTATTTATAAACTCTCAAGATCTAAATAAGAGAGATGTAATTTTTCAAGGGTGGGGGACCCAAGTACAACCCCTTATTATCCATCAAAAAAAATATATCCATAATCTCTTTATTCATAAATACATGGAAGTGGCTCTACTCTATTTTCATTTGTTAGTCCTTTTGTGATATTGCTTATTACTTTTAAATATTTAATTACATTGAAGTTATTTGATCACTAATGGATTAAATTGTACTTACATGGATATTGCTATAATTGTGGTTGTATTTAATTTTTTATAATCTTTACTTGTTTTCTCACACCCTTTTCCTTACAAAGTAGATTTAATTTATTTTTAATGCATTTAGCTTAAATTTTAGAGTTTTACAATTAGACTAGCAGGAAACCAACCTAAATTTAGATGTTGAGGAGAATAAAACCCTCCTCATTCATTTGTTGAATTGTGGTCATGGGTGCAAATCACACTTGATAATTTGTGTGTTCAACAAGTTTTCATAGTTACAAAAAATGGGTCAAGATCCATTGTCGAATATTCTCATGGAATATAAAAAATATTCATAACAACTAACAAATAAATTTTGCTATTAGTTATTGAACTTATAATTAAGTTATGAAAGCCAAGGATTCATAAGCTACTTTAATCTTATTTTGCCTTACCCCACTAACAAGCAATTGTAACAATTTTTTATTTGCAGTCGTTAATGAAAAATCTTTTTATTTTTCACCACACTAATTTTATCCATTTCATGGATGATTTACATTTAGGCTTTCACTTTACAGAACTCCTCAATAACATGCAAGTAGTTTCTCGGTCTCTCCTATATCAAAATAGCTTATTCTTTAATTTCATAAATAGTGGTGGATATTTTATAATCATTGGGTCCCTATTTCTTAATTTTTCATTCCTTCAACAATAATTATGCCTTAATGGTCATTCCATATTCCTTTTCAAGTCTAAGGTTTTTAATATGTTATGTTTTGTCTCTTTGCTTTTTTTGGTAACTACTTGTTACAAAACTTTATTCTTGCAAATATAAATCTTTCACCAGTATGTAGAAATATCAAATATTTATCCATAATATAATCCACAAAACTAGATAGATATAGAAATACCCTTATTGTAGGGCAACACTAATACTATTCCTTAAGGAATATCTCCACAAGATCTCCCAATATGATAGGCCACTTCACTGGTAAAGATGATTTTAGTAGAATAATCTATATGAATGGTGATTCCTTATAATGATAATATCATTTTCTCATACACATCTAATGCTACTTTGAGGAGGGTATGACCTTAATCCTAGTTGACTCCTAAACCGTTATCCAACTCATTAGTATAATATAATATTAAAATACAATCAACCTTGGGTTATGTGTGGCCCATTCCAACTATCCATAATACCCATATACAATATAATAACATATCCCCATATACCTCTCCCTAGGTACATAGAAATGCACCCTCATTTCAAATTTTTCATCCTTGGAACATGATAAGAAAATTAAAAAATATGATCTTCTAAACAATGTTGACAATTGGTACCAATCTTGATCATCTATTCATCCAAGTGAAATCTTTATTGGTGGCGGTCTTCAATGATGCCAAGCTACCATTATGCCATTGGAATATCCATAACTTCTCCATTGGATCCATGCTTCTACTGCATTACTTTGATATTCAAAATGATTACTTTTGTAGTTCCATGATGTTGTTGCATCACTCTAAAATTTAGAATTACTATGCTTTCCTAATTAAACACTACCATAATTGATACCTTTCTAACTCTATTTAGGTCCTTAATAATATTTATTCCCGAGACTATACCTCCAAGATTGTTGTTGTTAATAGTGGTGTGGATGGCAATATGTTGCAACCTTAACTTGATATTCTATTTCTGACTCTTTAACCTTTTGTTCCTCTATTTTAAATTCTTCATCATCCCTTTATTGATTTTCCCTTTACTTGGTGTGTCTTTGTGTTCTTCTAACAAAGCTTACCTAGATTTTGTTGCTACTTCTTCCATGGACTTTGCTACTGCCATCAATGTATACTTAGCTTTTGATTTCTCTACTAGTTCTTTGCCTTGTTCCCCTGCTATCTACTTTTTTCTTCTCATTGTATTCTTGCTCCTTAAGCTAAGAAATATCCTACAATGTTATCTTCTTTTTCCAATATCATAACTTCATGAATTTATTTTCTACATTCATGTTAATATTACCCAAAGAATCCAACCAAATATAACAAGAACAATATCCATGTCATCTATTTCAATATCATAAAAATATAAATATGAAACATATTCATCCATGGTGATATTCAAAAATTTGAACATTCTCACCCTTAAGTTATATATATCCTTATTTTTTATTACCTAAACCTGCAACCTCTTAGCAAAAGCAATATTAATAAAAATATTCATGCTCACATCCAAAAAATGATAATGCAAACTAGCATAAAACTAGGGTTTCATAAAAAAAATATTTCCTTATTGATTTGAAGCTAAAATTATACATAAGACATATGTAGACCCACAATTTTCTTTCAAAACATGACAGTTGATTTGCTAACCCAAATAGAAAAATCTCAAATTTTATTTTCTTGTAAAAAAACATGTTTTGGAAGAACATCATTGCCCCTATTTTAGATGGCTGACTTCCTAAGGTCATATCACTTCAAAATTGCTTGGATTCCTTAATATGACAACTTTTTTTGAAGTTCTTCAAATTATCAATAAAATGGTGAAAAAAATTATGAATTGGATAACTCTATGCAAAGATATAGCTCCTGAAAATTGAGACATTTCCTAAAAAATTACCCAAAATTTGCAATCCATAGAAAATAATTCCCACTTTGTTAGAATCATTGCTCTAATACCACTTATTATAAAAAAAAAAATATCATAAATATATATCATCCATAATATACTAAAATATCAATTAATTCATCCACAATTAATAATCGACAATGTAATAATCCATGCAATGAGATAGAGATAGATAATTCATACCCTTAAGGTAACCAAGGGGTCATGTAGAGAGGGTTTGATCTAAGGAATCAAGAACCTCCTTGAAATATTACATCTCTTTCCTCTATAAAGGATAAAATAACTATAAAATACCCTCTTCTTGCCATCATGAATTCATAGCTATATATTTTAGATCCCTAAGAAGAGGTGATCAATATTTGAATGGTTGTTGCACTAGGTCAAATACCCATAAATTTACAAGCAAGAGATCTCTTAGTTAGGTTGAGGATCAAGCTCTGAATATAGTCCAGAGGAATCTTCACCACTGGAGAATCATCCAACTTAGAAATAAATGAGCCTTTGTTACTTGGTTGGGATTGTTGTGACCTCCTTGCCTTCAAATTTTTGGTCATATTTTCTAGTTTTGACTGGTCAAACAAATGAGGTAGTGAGAAAAATTAAAATGATCCATGGTCAATATTCTTGAGTATGGAGGTAGTTATCATGGTAACATCCCAAACGGAGGGTTTGGGTGGGAGGGATATCCTCCACTACCATTTCCATGAAAAAGCTTCAGAGATGACCACACCATAATTTGAGCCAAAGGAGAAAATCCTTTTCAAAATCTTAGAGATTTTATTTCTTAGCTCACTTTTCTCTGTTAAATTCATGCACAAACCATGAAAGCAAAATCAAAAGTAGAGGAAACCAACAAAGAAAGGAGTAGAATATACTAAAAAATAATTGTGAATAGTCACAATGCCTATAGGATCCAAACATGTAAGGATAATGCCTTGGGTGGCATGAGCCATTGTCCAAAAACCAAGTCCAAGTATTAACAATGAACATCAGTATCAAAATTGGGATTATTGTATCTCTTCCCTTCTTTTCTCTAACCTTTTTGCATCAAAACAAAGAAAAATACCTTAATCAAATAATTCTACTTATTTTTATATTCAATGGTTTATATGGGATTGAAACGGGCCCCACCCCTATTACATCATCACAACATAGTGGTATTACAACAAATCTTGGATATTATCCATGTATCATTTGGAAATATTTGAACCTAGGTCTCCTCCTTGAAATATTGAGGAATCTAACCGACTAATCTAATGCCACTTGATTTTCAATGAGTTTACACAGGTTTTTATGAGGGGTCCCATACCCCTCATACTGAGTGGGGTTTGAGCCTTGGACCTTTCAAAGAGAGTCCAAGACCCTTACCATTGTAGTAAGCTTGCAATGCACACTTCTAATTCTTTTTGCTTATTAATTTTTTTGGCTCAATCTTTTGATGCATTTTTCTTTTGTAATATATTGAATTCATTGTTTCTAATTTCTTTTTCAAACTTGATTAAGAAAAACATATTAGATGTGTTGGGACCCTTGTGACTGACCTATACCATTGTGATTGTCTCTAAGCCAGTTGAAAAGGGGGTATTTTTAGCAACACTTTTTTGGAATTGGGTGTGTTGGGACCCTTGCAAGAGACCAATATCATTGTAATTATCTCTTCAATTGGGTCAAAGTAAGGGGTATTCCTCACAATATTTTTATATTAGTGTTCCAAAATTTGTTAAGGTTTGCAATTTTTCCATAGTGTATGAATGAACCTATTGCTTCTATTGGTTGGTTGTGAAACAATATTCAATTATAATGCATTGGTCATTAAGAGGATGTGTGCATGAGTAGAAAGAAGCACCAACCTAAAAATTCTGCTAAGCATCATAAAACCCTCTAAATATCAATAGCTTTTACTAACGAGTTCTTTCTTACTCAAACACCATGGTTTCACCTCCTCACAACATGATTCTTCCTTCCTATCCTCCTCCCAACAACCTCCTCCTATCTTTCCTCTTATTACCCCTCGAATCGGTAATATTATTCCCAATACAATTGACTATGGTTTGTATTTTTATCTTGAGATACAATAAAGAGTGGTTAACTTCATTATGGTATCTCAAAATAAAATTAAGACTACGTTAGCAAACATCCAAAGCCTTATCAATGTGGCCATTTTTATGTCCTCTTAACTAAGAGTTTCAATAAGTCATCGGGTAGCAAACACCAGGCATGCAATAGACACTAAATCCAAGGGACATAAACATCCACTGGTAGTTGTTCACTTGGATACCTTCCATTTTATATTGTAGTCACATAGCTCTCTATGTTATCAGAGGTACTCTTCCAAGTATGGGTGGTTATACCTTAGGCTATATTTCTAATCTTGATCCCTCTATAGAAGGTGCTTCTAATTTTCCTTATTGGTCTCATGTTCCTATTCTATGCATTTACGTCCCCACCTTAGAGGATGTCAATAAATATGGTAGGTTGGCCAAGATAGATAGCATCATCCATCTACACCATGTTCCTAAAGAAGGTCATATCACATTAACTACCACTAAGCTAGAAACCCATGCTCATCAATGGTTGTTATGGGAGCTTCACCAATAAGGGAACTCTCTTTTGTGGCCTAAGTTCAAAGTGTGATTCCTTTGAAGGTTTTACAAATGATCATTCACATAGTATATGGTATGTTTGATGCAAACCAAAAAAATAGAACCAATTGAAAACTATTACATAGAGTTCACAAGTCTTCTCACCTACACCTACCTATTGGATCCAATATTGGTGGTCTCAAACTTTTTCCATGCTCTTAAATATGAAATTCAATGGGAAGTTGATATGTTTAATCCCTATACCCTTAAGTATACTAAATGTATAGCTTTTATGGTATAATAGAAGCTCCAAGTGCCCCATCCCCAACATTAGCATTACTTCAACCCTTTAAGGCCGTATTTTAATAACCATAATAATAAATACCTCTAAGGATTCTTCTATTTTAAATGTCATTCACACCATTCCTAAGATTAGGCTTGCAAAAAATATCATAACTTTCAAGTGGAAGATGAAGAAGTAGTCTTAGAAGATGAAGATTCATGTCAATGAGTTAATTGATTCAAGTAGTACACATAATTGTATTGATAGTAAGACAACAAAGTCTTTGGGCTTGTATACTAATTCTTCAAACTGTTAGAGTATATCCTAAGTTGTTACTAGGATATTATGATAGATTGTGTGGCTGAGATCAACTAAGTTAGTTATGATCCAATGGATCATATTGTATGCACTTTCAAATTTTTTATTATTGGGAGGTCATATTTTTTTTATTATTTTAGTTTCTATTGATTTTTTTGCAGTTTTGAAATCCAATGCATGCCAGGCCAAGTTGTTTCCAAGGCTATTTTTTGCTTCAAATTGAACGTATTATGTTTTTTGAAGCTTTCTTCTAAAATATTCGGCTGCTCCTTGAGAGGCGACGCTTCTTCATGGTATTGTCTCTTTCCTCTTCGTCGTTGGCTCTAGAATAGGCCCGCTCGACGTCGTGGTCATTGGCTAGATATTTTGGGTTATTATCATCACGAACTCTTTTATTATAGGAGCTCCAATATATTTTTGAGAAATGGAGCATATCAGAGGCATGCAACGCATCCATGGTGCCCTACCTAGCGTGTAAGCATGGCACATAGTGCACAATGCCTCCACGGTGCCCTACCTAGAATGCAAGTATGGCGCACAATGCACTAGTATGCAATAGGTGATTAATAACAGTTCGAGGAGATTTCAATGAGATCATAAAATTGGGTAGGACATCACGGAGGTTGTTCCTGCAGCCCGTGATGGCTTCCACCGACGTGTGCCAAATAATAATGGTAGTGCAATTAGTTTGTGTATAGGTCTCGTGTGCATAGTGTATGAATAATGTGCATGGTTGACATCTCGATATTGGAGGACATGCAAATCCATTGACCCCTATAAAATCTTTCAACATGATCTAGATAGCCTGGAGAGAGTTTTTTAGTAGATCTACAACTGCTCAAGCTCGTAGATGATAGCAAATGAGAGCATTGACTATGGGAGCCACATGTACTATTTGTCTGTTGGTGACAACCCACATGACTATAAAGATCATCTCAATTTATTTTGTGAAGGAGCATTGAGAAAGGAAGATTTAAAAAATGATTCGTGGCCTACATGCACTCAATGCATACTACAAAGGCTAATGGATGCAGCTGCAGTTCTTCAGCTACTACTGTCCTAGTGCTAGTAGTAGTACTACACGATCGTAGCCTACTTCACCAAGTGGCGCGTCCTCATAAAGATCATTCACAACAAGCCATCCAAGATGGCCAAATATATGGCATTATCCGCACTCAAAAAAATCAATGCAATAATTTTTGCATGTGCCAACAAAGTTTTATGCAATATTTTTAATGGATGGAGTGGCTCCCGTTCCATCTTGGAGATGTTTAACAACTGTACTTCTACCTACAGTCCCCAAATATTTCTCACTGTGTGTTGTGCTACAAGTGTTGTGTATGTGTGCACCATGTGAAGGAGGATACTCTAGTTGAACATAGAACATGGATCAAAGGCCAACTATCCCAGTTAGCAGATGATCACTTACAAAAAGACCGATGAGGACTATCTTATTGACCATGTCTAACAAAAGAGTCCCCAATAGTGAGTGGAGGTTCTCATTATAATTGCTAACATCACTATCGTTGGGCGCAGACGATAGATACCTGCAGTCACACTGCAATCACTTCTCAAAAGAATAGAAGTTGGCGAATCACTGCTATGAACACTGCTTTCACATTTTGGTTTTGAAGAGATAGAGATGGCATACGACATTGACTCCACTGATTTCTCTAACTAATTTTTCTATTTATGATGAATATTTGGTTTTTCTCCGTGATCTAGTGACAATGCAGTTTGAGGGTTGTGTATGTTGTTTTAATATGGAAGTTTGAGCAGCCCATTTCTGCTAAAGATTTCCAAAGCCACTTGTCTGTGTATCTTTACACTGCTCCCCACCTTTCATGGCCTTCGATCTCTACCTCCTGATGGGTTAAATCGGGTGCACTTTTTAATGCTCCCGTATTTTTGCTTCTATTTTTTAATACTTGGGATGTTGCAACCAACGGATGAATATCACAGTAAAACCAGGTTTCAGGTAACTCTAGTGAGAAATCTAAAAAAAAAATTGCAAATATCACAGTAATGGACATTTTTTTGCCATTGAAGCTCCTATTTGAATGGTTGTTTGACAAAGAATGCTAGGGTTTGCTTATTGGCGTTGATTTTATGGTCGTGATCCAGTTTCATTCAATGTCATGCATCATTGCTTATTTTCTCATGATGATCCAAGGTTGTTATTTTTGTTGTGATTCAATGACATCAAAGTTGAAGATAATGGTAACACTATGAAGCTCTTTGCTATGGGAGTATTTCTACAGCTAAAATGAGAGATAATGATAACTTTATATTGTTGTATACCTTAGATAAACCTATATAGAAACACAAATGGTCAAGGATTTCATAGGAATTTTATTTGAGTGCCTTGGTTGACATAAACAACAGCATTGATGATGTCGGGTGGACCTTTACCACTTTTTTGGTGCACTCCATAGTTCCAGTGTTTCTTTCACACTCAACCGCATGCACGTCCACTTTCTGCACTCTAAGCATGGATGAATGCAAAATATTATGTTGACAGTGGTAGATCATCGACATGGTAAACAACACAGTGATCACTACATCAGAATAGGTAAAAATTGATGGTAGTAGTGGAGGAGAGGAGGAGAAGTGACTCTTTTAGAGTGCATGCTTGCTAAAAATTTAGCTTCAGATTCGTGGAGATGTGCAATGAGGAAGAGGTCGATGTCGACACATTCAGGCGATTGGAGGAGGAGGGTGATTCACATTATTTCAACGTGAATTCGTGAAGAGCTGGGTGAAACTAGTGTGCACTATGATACTTGATGCAGGTCACTTGTATTTTTATCGCATGTCTCACGATACCTTTTTTTCCCACCCAAATTGGTGGAAGTGGATGATTTTTTTTGTGGGGTATTTTAGATTTTTGGTGCAGTGTGTTCCATCCCATTTTTGTTGGGAGTTTGGCTAGATCAAGGTGTTGAGCGTGAAATACCTATGTGTTTAGATGCATGCTACATCATTGCATCTTTAGATTACTAGCCCATCTATAGCTCCTAGACCCGTGGTAATGGTTCCTCGCTATTTGTACATTTTTTTTCTCCTAATGAAGGTCCGCTTATTTCAAAAACTACGTCAAGAGAAGGATTAATTTTTCATCTTGCCCATAGAGATCTTTCTAGCTAGGCTACGCTCTATGTGCCATGGCATTTTGACTACGACCGGCAAGGCGAACGCCATAGTAGGCACCTTTTGGCTTATCCTCGGTGTGCCTTGTTGATATAACTATTCTGATGATATGACTCTAGCTGTAATTGTTGCAGTACATAAGAGACTGATTAGTTCTCCTCTAGTTACAATCTTTATCCATCCCCTAGCAAGAGATATTACCTTTTCAAGGTATGGGAATTATCTGAGGAAGCAGACTTTTGTTCTTGAATTATACAACACAAATTTCAACTGCATTATGAATCTTGGTCTATTCATTTTTAATTGCTATTGTTCATGGGGTTATGCTTCACCTTTTATTATGGTATTATTTCATCTTGTCGCTGCTTTATGATCCAAATACAACAGTTATCATTTTAGTGAAGCAACTATCAACATTGGGTTGATGCTTCATTTTATTCATATTACTTAGGTACATTGACTGGTCAGAAGTCCAATATCACCTAAAAAATGAGAAGATTGCTCAGATTCAACGACACAAGGACTACATGACAAAGACTTTAGATAAAGGGACAAAAAGGCAACATTTCAGTGGAGTCTAGCTGAGAGGGACTATGAGAATTGGGGGAGTTAAGAGTCGACCACCATGGGTGGAATGGAGATGTTGGACATAATTTTGATCTACACCAGCAAGGCCTCCTACAACACCTTCACCATCGCCATACAGATTCAGGGTTGCGTTATTTGTTTGATTCTCGTGCTCGGTTGGGCTTTGGTTTCTATGATCAAGAGAAAAGAGTTGAAGTGTATCAAAGATGCAAAATAGGATGGTAACAACCTTTCTTTTCTTTATCTAAATATCAATGATCTTTAACATTCTGCTCAGATAAAGTTTTCAAGAGTATCCATCGTGATGCCTTTGAAGGATTTTGTGGAACACAATTATAATAATTGGAAAATTCAGTTGGTCTCTTTGTATGGTGGGTCTTTAGAGCACTGAATATCCAACCTATCATGTTGTGTCACAACTGATTTTGGATCTCAAGAATCAGGTTGATGCAAAAATTTTCATAGCCGAACTATCAACAACATGCAGCCAAAAAATACATAACTAGTTGGCAGGTGTGGAAAGAATGCATAAAGACAGCAAGTATGTTCTGTTCTTGGATGATGATGTTAGATATGAGGGAGAAATTTAAAATATTTTATATGGTTTTGTCTATGGGGCCCACCAACAACAATTATGAGGGTCCATCCACTTTAATTGAATGGTGAACATTTTTTTAAGTAGAGGTGAACTGCCTTACTGCATGGTGGGTAAGGTTACCTTTACCCTTTGTCAAAGGGGTATTTTAATAAATGTTTGGTCATCATTTAAATTTTGGAATATTTCCTTGTGAGGGAAGAAGAAGACTATTGTTTTTCTTGCAAATGGAGGCCATTGACACCCGTTCTTAGGGGTATTTATAGTCGTCAAAAAGGTTTTTCGATCTAGATACATTAGTGGTGTCCAATTTTCATTTTGAGGTAGTTTAACCTACATTTTTAATACCTCAAATATGTTGTATCATGGAGTGCACTCTCGGTTGAACCCGACACTCCCAAGGCATTTGTATGTGATCCTAGTATCTAGTCACCTTCTCTATAGCACCTAGTAGATGTAGCGGTTGGTTACCCATGCATTTCGGTAGGATGAGGAGGTCACCATAAGGACACATTCGAGAGCTACATTGGTGCCCTTTCATTTTTTATTCCCTTGTTTTAGTTGTTTTTCCACACAATTTGGACCTTGTTATTAGCCCATTGTGTTTGTATAGGTGGACACCACTAAATGTGCTTGTGGGATCAATTTTGGACTACCCTTTCCATTGTGGTGTGTCTTTTCCACACTATCTTCACACTCTCATTTTGTGAAACATTTTGGTTTTAGGGGGATTTCTTTAGTGACTTTTTCATGGTTCACAACCTTGTTCATTGTCACAAGTACCTATCTTGGAGTGGGAGACATTCAGTTTAGTGACAAAGCTTCTCTAGTTTTTTTGAGACACATCATTGATCCTTTGTAGGCTTCTTGATGGAAGTTGTCCTAGGGTGGGTTGAAGAAAACATCTTCCTCTCCATCTTCCATCCACATATTTCTTCTTCTTCTTTCTCTTCTAGCAGTGTTTTTTCATCATCTCCCCATCAAAGTTTTCTTAAGCATATATTGTACATGGGTACCTTAAAATGCCTTATTTTCGGGACTCATAACTGTGGATATACCACTTGTTTGGTTTTGTTGTTCACTGCCTCCTAGTACCACTTAAGGGGGGTGTTAGAGTATAGCCTAAGTTTTTACTAGGATATTAGGATAGATTGTGTGGATGAGATCAACTCAGTTACTTATGATCCAATGGATCATATTGTATGCACTTGCTATTTAAGTAAGATCTCTCAATAGAATAAACAAGAAGTTTTCATTCTTCATATTGTATGCACTTGATATTTAAGCAAGACCTCTCAATAGAATAAACAAGAATTTTTCATTCTTCAACAACTCAGTTAGTTATGATCCAATGGATCATATTGTATGCACTTACTATTTAAGCAAGAGCTCTCAATAGAATAAACAATAAGTTTTCATTCTTCATATTGTATGCACTTGCTATTTAAGTAAGACCTCTCAATAGAATAAACAAGAAGTTTTCATTCTTCAACACAAACTATGATAAAGTTCAAATATTGATTGCAAATAGGGGCACCACTCAGTATGTGGGTCAATCAAATAAGGTTAACATCTAGATGGGTGATTATACTGGGTTTGGCAATGTCATTTCCATGAATTTGGGTAGTGTAATTATCATCTTAGGAGAACAATGTCTATCTTAGATTCAAAATGTTACTATTAATTTACAATATTTATATGTCAAATAGATAGATAATAGGAAGTTTATTTTTATCCAAGGAATCCAACCTCCTCCCTCCAAGGTGGTTAGTTCCCATAGCATAGAAAATATATTAAAGAAGAGTGGTCGTAGATTCTTTGCCTAGGTAAATTACATGGAAGTTCAATTTTTAGAGTTGCTTCTTCCATATCTTTCTTTAGACTTGAGGAACAACATGGATCAATATGAGGATGTCTTTGATAATACCATGAGTCATCCTCCTAAGTGCACACATGATCATGACATCCATATAGTTTCAAGAAGTTAGCCTCCAAATGTGCATCATACCACTATCCCCATCCCAAAAGTTTAAAATTGAGAAGTTGATCCAAGAAATGTTGGATCAAGGAATCATGTAAGCATTAGTCCTTACTCCTCTCTAGTGGTTACGGTGTGGTTGAAGGATAATTCTTGGTGCATGTATCCTAATTTTTGACCTCTCAACAAGATCACCATAAAATATAATTTTTCAATCCTTATTATAGATTATTTTTTGGATGAATTACATGCTACTAAATAATTTACAAAATTAAAATTCTGGGTTCCATAAAATTAGGGTTAGAAAAATAAATATTCCTAAGACTATTTTTTGCACACAGAGGATCATTATGAGTTTCTAATCATACTTCTTGGTCTTACTAATGCTCCTTCTACTTTTCAATGTCTCATAAATTATGTTTGTCATCCTTTTCTTCAAATTTGCATCCTAGTCTTCTTTGATGATATCCTAATTTATAGCAAATCCTATGAAGATCATCTAGTTCATGTGGACCAAGTCTTTCACCTATTAAAGAAGGAAAAAATATTTTTTAAAAGGTCCAAATATTCCTTTGGGTTCTAGGAGGTAGAACACTTGGTACATATTTTTAGAGAATATTATATTATTTGGTACTATGTTAATGTACCTCCATGGTATCATTGTACATATTGTAAATATTAGAATAGAGTGTGAATTATTAGACTAGACGTGCGATGTATATTTCCCCTAAATTATGTGTCTATGTGTAGGATGAATCCAAGTGTCATGTAACAATGTGTGCAATTGTGTAAAGTGTGAGAGTTTCCAAGTGTCATGTAATTAGATTATGTGTGCAAGTGTTTAAAATCAAGAGTGATGTGTAGGTGTCAAGTATACAAGTGGCAAGATGTAAAGCCAAGGGATATGAGAGGTTTGTCTTATATGTGGAATATAAAAGGATGCATCTTTAAGATATGTGAGAAGAGCAATAGTCAAGCATTGAAGAGTCATCTTCTAAGGATATATTATGGAGATAAACCTCCATGTATTGTATCAAAGTATGCAAAATTTGTATGAATATTATAACAGAGATCTTGTATATTTGATCAATATTATTATGAGTTTCTATATTGAAATTGTTATTTTATGAATATTATATTGATCAAAAATCTTGTATGTATTAATATTTTGATTCAGATTTGATCCTTAATATCATGACCTATGATTTAATCTATCTAAAAATCCATCAATGGTATCAAAGCCACACTATCCAATCTTAATAAGAACCATATTGTATAAAATCTAGCATCATAAAATTTTGGTGTGAATTTGTGCGTGAGAAGAATCTAGAGAGAAAAGTTACAAGTTGAAAAATCTAACATCATAGTTACACTCTGGTGTGAATTTAAATTTAAACCTTTAAAGAAAATGTGTAATAGTTAAAGAGCTACTGAGACTCATATTGTATTTGAGTTGGTGACTCAAATTTGATTAGAGAATAATTGTTGCTATTATTATAACCAAAATCGAGTTATTTGAAGTAGGATGTGTGGAGCACGTCATAATAGAAGGCAACATAGTATATAAAAATTAGCTAGTAAATTGATTGGAAGAAATTGTGAAATATAAAGAGACCAAAAGTTTTGAAGAAGCCTGGTGGGTAGAAAATTAAGGGGTTGCAATCTTCATGAATATGATATCCTATGTGAAGCCTAGTGGGAAGAAGATAAAGGCCTGTGAGTTTGAAGATTTCACAAAGAATGAAAGACCATGAAGTAGCCAAGTGGAAGTTCTAGACCTGGGGAGTGAGAGCCTATAAACTAGCAAGTCAAAGTGACATTGGATCTAAGAGAACATTGAAGCACGAAAGGTAAAATACAAGGAAAATATTGCTTGAGAGCAAAATTGCCATAGGAATATAAAACACTAAAGGGAGAAGAAAGGTAGAATTACCCTGAGAGCCAAAGAGCCATTAAAAGATGTCAAAGCTTAAAAATAAGACATGGTAAAACTTGCATGTGAGCAAAATAAAAGAGCATCATAGAAGAGAAGTCCTCTCAAATTATTTGATGAAGAAGAAGACTTGCATGTAACATTCATACCCTAACACGTTGGAGTGCCTTGACACTTGTAGCACCCCAGCATCTAAAAAACCTTGACATTTGATATGCCCTGACAATGTTTGAAGTGCCTCAACAATTTCAAAAAAGATTAAGTGTAGAGCAAAAAAGAAGGTAATGCTTATATTTAAATTTTGGGTAGAAAGTATTTCAATTATTGAGCACTTAATTTATGAGTCATAAGAAGAAAAGTTTAAACATTCATTTGATTAATAATTTAGGATAAATAAGGGAATATTGAATTTGATTATTGAATAAAATGAATAAGGAAATATAAGGAATTTAATTATTAAAATTTGATTATTGATTTATGATTTGAAAATTAAAAGAAACTTGAATTTTGGAGAGATAAGGATTAAATAAATCGATTGCAATTGAATTTAAAAAATTGCTTGATGATTGAAAAATTGAATTGAAGAAATTTGATTATTGAATTTTGATGATTGCAAAATTAATTTTGCAAATTGAAATTTTAATATTGAAAATAATTTGTGGGAGTTATAAGAAGATTGAAATTTTGAAATTTGAATTATTGATTTGAAGATTGTTGAATTGATTGCTTGATTAAAATATTGAAATTGATTGTTGGGAGAAATATGGTTTTCTAATCCAAAAATAATTAGTTGGAAGAATTTAAAAAAAAAATTATTTCAAATTTTGGAGAAGTAAAGATTTCTACATCAAAGGAATCATAATGGAAATAAATAATTTGAATGCTCTAATAAGGAATCAAATATTGGAGATTTTAAAAATTCGTATACAATATTTGATTGAAAATTTTGATGAATAACAAGACATATCAATGGGATTACAAAAGCTTCTATACTCAATCTATAGAGAAGCTAAAGATGAAAACTTTGAAATATTTGGTTATTATCTACACTTAGAACTCATTGAAGCAAATGAAAATTCTAAAGATGTTATTATAATACCTATTGATTTAGGTAGGATAATGTATATGGAATTACTTACACTTGAAATTTATAAGGACATAAATCAAAGGCAAGAAGAGCTAGTCAAAATTCTAAAGGATAAATCAGTAACATAAGACATCAATCGTGACACAAGTGATTTATGTTATACATTTTAGGATGCAGATAAATAATGTAATGAAATGTTGTTAAATTCGATATTTTACAAGTTTGATAATAAAAAGTCATCAAATTTAAATTTTTTTATTGTGATGACTTACGAACTCAATGTCTAGAGTTAACATTATCAAAGCAACAAGAAGATAAAAAAGAAAGTTTTTTTTAAAGAACAAAAAGAAGAACAAATCAAAGAAGGAGAACCTCAAGCAAAGTATCAATCACAGTGCAAGATTGCCTAGAAGTACCAAAACCAAAGGATAAATATGATGATAAAGTTTGAAGACTAAAGTCTTCAAAAACCAAATAATATAATATAAGGGGGTGTTGGAGAATATTTTATTATTTGGTACTATATTAACGTACCCCCATGGTATCATTATACATATTTTAAATATTAGAATAAAGTGTGAGTTATTAGATTAGGTGTATGATTTATATTTCCTCTAAATTATGTGTCTGTGTAGGATGAGTTCAAGTGTCATGTAGCTGTTGACAATTTTGTCACATTGCACAAGGGGTAGAAAAAAATCAAAAAAATAAAATTAAAATTTTGTATAGTCTTTCCTTTTGCAAAAGTATTTCTTTTTGTTGCTTCGAAAGTATTTGTAAGTGTTGCAACAATTTTGGCTTTCAATGCCACCCCCTTGTACACAAAATGAAGAAGAAAAAGCTTCGCTGCCAAACAGGCCAAAGAAGATAGCTTCGCCGCAAGAAAGAAAAAGTGTCGCGATATCGCGACATGTTGCATTTTTGCTGTCGAAAACAAGGAAAGTGTCGCGATATCACGACATGTTGCATTTTCGCAGCTGAGAGCGACAAGAGGGAGCGAGAAATAAAAAGTGTCGCGATATCGCGACATGTTGCATTTTCGCGACTCAGAGCGACAAGAGGGAGCAAAAGAGAAAAAGTGTCGCGATATCGTGACATGTTGTATTTTCGTGGCTAAGAGCGACAAGAGGGAGCAAGAAAGTAAAGTGTCTCGATATCGCGACATGTCGCATTTTCGCGGCCGACAGCAAGGAGAAAGCATAGAAGGAAAAAGTGTCGCGATATCGCGACATGTTGCATTTTCACGGCCGAAAGCAAGGAGGAAGAGCAGAAGGAAAAAGTGTCACGATATCGCGACATGTTGCATTTTCACGGCCGAAAGCAAGGAGGAAGAGCGGAAGGTCGCGATATCGCGACATGTTGCATTTTCGCGGCCGAAAGCAAGGAGGAAGAGCAGAAGGAAAAAGTGTCGCGATATCGTGACATGTTGCATTTTCGCGGTCGAAAGCAAGGAGAAAGCGCAAGAAGGAAAAAGTGTCGCGATATCGCGACATGTTGCATTTTCGCGATCGAAAGCAAGGAGAAAGCGCAAGAAGGAAAAAGTGTCGCGATATCGTGACATGTTGCATTTTTGTGGCCGAAAGCAAGGAGAAAGCGCAAGAAAGAAAAAGTGTCGCGATATCACGACATGTTGCATTTTTGTGGCCGAAAGCAAGGAGAAAGCGCAAGAAGGAAAAAGTGTCGTGATATCGCGACATGTTGCATTTTCACGGCTCAAAGCAACAAAAGAAGACAAAGACATAGAAATGTCGCGATTTCACGACATGTCATATTTTTGTGATGCAATAAAAAGAACAAAGCTGAAGACATAGAAATGTCACGATATCGCGACATGTTGCTTTTTCACGACTCAAAAGGGGCACACACTCCAAGCCGGGTATTTTCCCGAGACCATCAAAGTGCCTCATAAATGCATTTTTACTTGCCCGGTAAGCTCGCTGCTCATTTTTGGCAATTGGAAGCGAAGTATCAGTCAAGCATGGTGGCCACTCGAGCATTGCACCCAAAAACCAAGGACACTTAGATGGCTCAATGCATGTTTTCATGGTTGACTCAGTCACAGTTGCCAGTTCTGGTAATGGATTTGAAAGCTCAGTCACGAGGGCCGTGAGGAGCCGAGTTCTCAGATCTCAAGAATATACTTCGCCATTCTGTGTAATAATGACTCAAAGGGTTGGGTCCTCTATAAAAACCCAGGCATTGTAATGTAAGAAGCGGGGGGAACTTTCTGCTAGAAAGCTATTGTAACTTGATGTCCTGCGATTAATACTAAATAACTATGGGCTCAATTTCTCTCTTGTATGTTTCCTTATGTGTTTATTTATTTTGTCTTTCTTCATTTGCATAATGTAACTCTGAATCCTGAATTCGATGTGCGATTGGGGACAGTACCCTGAAATTCGCCTAAAGGATACATAGGAGAGGAAAAACACCATATTGGTTTTCTTTTATGCTGCCTGGTGGGTTGTGGTTTCTATTATATTCGCTTGTCCTAATATTCGCTACTCTGAACCCTGAATTTTGATGAAAGGGAGAAGGAGAATCTTGGAGCTCACTCAGAGGATACATAGGAAGGTTAATGTGGCGTTTCTTTCGTTTATTCTTAGTGTTCTTTGCTGCTATTCAAGTTGTTAGTTAGTAATCGTGCTTCCTATTCTCTCCCACTTTAAATCATTGATCTCTCTTCCCTTAACCCTTTTTTATTTCTTTCTCTAACCCTAACTCCTTTTATCCCTTTCCTGCATCCTTACTATGTTTATCTCTTTCCTGCATCCCTTATCTCAAAACACCAAAATAGTTAGCATAGGAGCTGGCCTTTCTTTGGAGATTGGCACGAGGGGCATCTCTTCCCTTTGGCCTTTCAATGTTGGTCCAGGTCTAGGGTGCATACACTTACCCAAATTCTTTCCTAGGCAGATTTGATGACCAACAGTAACAATGTGTGTAAGTGTGTAGAGTGTGAGAGTGTGCAAGTGTCATGTAACTAAGTCGCAAGTGTGTATAAAGTCAAGAGTCATGTGTAGGTGTCAAGTATACAAGTGGCAAGATGTAAATCCAAGGGATATGAGAGATTTGTCATATGTGTGGAATAGGAAAGGATGCATCTCTTGGATATGTGAGGAGAGCAATAGTCAAGTATTGAAGAGTCATATTCTAATGTTATATTATGGAGATAAACCTCCATGTATTGAATCAAAGTATGAAAATTTTATATGAAGTTTGTAACAGAGATCTTGTATATTTGATCAATATTATTGTGAGTTTCTATATTCAAATTGTTATTTTATGAATGTTATATTGATTTATATTGATCAAAGATCTTGTATGCATTAATATTTTGATTTATATTTGATCTTGAATATTGGGACCTATGATATAATTTGGCTAAAAATTCATCACATAGAGTATCTCAGGAAGGATTCAAGGTATATCCTAACAAGATCAAAGCCATGCAAGACTAACCCTTGCCCAAAACCCTTAAGCAACTTCATGTATTTTTAGGTTGCACAGGTTAATATAGAAAAATTATCCATAACTATAGCAAGATTGTTGCTCCTATCATTACTTTTACTAAGGACACCTTTGTTTGGTCTAAATCAACTTCCCAAGATTTCTAGAAGGAGGCTATATGTACCACCCCTATATTGGCCACTCCTATAGTAAAACATTTTCCATTGAGTTTGATGCTTCAAGCATAGGTATTGGAGTTGTTTTGATATATAATGGTCATTCATTAGTCTTTGAAAGTAAGCAATTCTATGGCAAGAATTTTTTATGATCCACTTATGAGAAGGAAAAGTTAGTTGATCTATATGCTATAGAGAAATAACAACCTTATTTTTTGGGGCATCCCTTCATCATCAAGACCAACCATAGAAGCCTTAAGCATTTTCTAGAATAATGTGTCTTATGTCCTAGATAGAATAATTGGTTGGCCAATCTCTTGGGGTATGATTTTATCATTGAATACAATAAATGAAAGGATAATATGGTGATTGATACTCTATCTCATAAACATGAATATGTTGTTACTGTTAGTGGCATCTCTAGTCCTTTTTAACAAGATATTTTACAACTTTAAGAGGATTGGCTTTATGACCTAGAGACTACTCACATTTATCTTCCTCAATCTCTAGTTGTTAAGACTAGTGTCCCCTACGAATCGAATGCATTCCTTTGGTTAACACTGTGGATTCTTAAAAATAGACCAATGGGTGAAATAATCTATTTCTTAGAAAGGATTAAAATTATATTTCAATACCTTTGTGGTTGAATGTGAGGTATGTCATCACAACAAGAGAGAAACTGTAAAATCTTCTAGTTTGTTGCAACCCTTACATATTTCTAGCTACCAATGGGAGTATATATCCATGGATTTCATTAAGGTCCTTCCCAAATCTAAAGGAAAAATTATGGTATTTGTGGTAATGGACCACCTTTCCAAGTACACTCATTTCTATTCACTATAGTGTCCCTATTCAACTAACAAGGTTGCCAAGGTATTCCTCAATTCTATTTTAAATTGTATGGTGTGTCCAATTCTATTATCAAGAATTGTCAACCTATCTTCACAAGTAATTTTTAGAAGGAATTATTTTGTCTTAGTAGTAATCATTTGAATATGTCCTCTTCTTATCATCGTTGATTGAATGGATAAACAAATATTGTAAATAAATATGGGTACTTACCTTTGTTGTTTTGATCAACACTAGCAATATCACTAGGTTCATTGTCTTTCTTTAGCTAAATTATGGTATAATACTTCTTACCATTCTTCCCTTGATATATCCCCATTGAAGGCCTTATATGGCTAAAAATATCTATTAGTGGTAGACTATGTTCTAGGGTACCCTAAGGTAGATTAGGTGGGTGATTTATTACAACAATAGCTTGTACTTCAATATTTTAAAGATAGTTTACCTAGAACTGCATGAAGCAACAATCAATTTTACATAATTCTAAATGCCCATTTTCCATGTTGGATATGGTCTTTTATACCCCCTTCCCTATAAGCAATTATCCTTGAATACCAAGTCTAGTCAAGTGTTAACTCCTTGATTTTATCAGCCCTACAATTTGGTTTGTTACATCATTAAAGTGGAAATTCAATTGAAGCTTCCACTGTCTTCTCGTATTCTTCTTATCTTCCATGTTTCTAGTCTCAAAAACATTATTGGATAGAAGGTGCAATCCTATATAAAATATTTAGTACTCGATGAAGGTTGATTCATTTAGCTAGAGGTAGTGTTGTAGTCCAAAGTTTATCCTCTTTGGTCTCACAAAATTCAAGAGTTTCTCATCAAGTGGTAGGATCTTCTAGAAGAAGATGTTACATAGGGTCCTAAGAGCATTTTCTAGGCTTTCTCAACTTTGAGAACAAAATATTTTATGGGGGATCAATGTAACAGCTCCAATGTAGCCATGTCGACTATATTTTTTTTTTAAGCTCAATTCCTGGGTTAAGGTAGCCAGCCCTTAAGCATTAGGGTTAGGGTTAATGTTGGTTTTATCTATTGTAGTTGGAATCATCTTTTATATTTTAATTTTACTTCAATTTTTTTGCATATGATACTTCACCCCCTCTCCAAGTGGCTAAGAGACTTTGCCCTCTCTAAGTGGCTAAGAGACTTTACCCTCTCTAAGTGGCTACGATTTGTATTGATTTGAATCTAGAATCGAATTACTTGTATTTCTATTTTTTTGCCATTGAAATTTAAATTTATTATTCTTACTGGATGTTTATTGTTGTGCATTATTGAATTGCTACTTCCATTGTTGTATTTTTAGAATTTGTTTTGTTACATATTTAATATTTGTCCCACATATCAAATACTTATTAAACATTGCACTTAAATAAGGCTTCTTCAAACAATGGATGAAAAGATCCATTATATCCATTTGTAAAGCTATAAATAAAGAAAACTCCAACTATAAAACAATCATGGTTTTTCCACTATTGACCAAACTATTTGAAACTATAATGAAAAGAAAACTAGTTGTTAGATTTACAATTGAACATAAAAGCTATAGGTGAATATAAGAGAATTCAATACTTCATAATCAATCACATTCTTATATGAAGATTTATCATATTAAATTTTTATAATTATAAAGAGGTTGTGCTTTCATGTATTGACCTTAGAAAGGCACTTGACACTATCCCTATAAGAAAACATTGAAAATGTATGGACAAAATTAGCATATTAATTGAACTTAGGGTTTGTAATGTACAAATTATAGGAAAATAATATTTTTTAACATACAATTGGCCAAGGTTGGTGAGAAAAAATGACATTCAGCATAGATATCAAACAAAGATACCACTAATCTCCCAACTTGACATATACATAGATAGACTTTAAAAACTACTTAAAATGGAGAATGTGTCAATATTACTTTTCTAGCTAGAAAATTATTTTTCTTTCAAGATCAAATTCATTTAGAAAAATTAATTAAAAAACCTTAAAACATTTTATTGTAATCTTGGCATAAATGATAAATGTTTATGGAACTAAAATTGTTATTGTAAAATCCAACAACCTTCCCTATAATTCTTTTTGGTAATAAATCCCTTGAACAAATTAAACTTATAAGTATCTTAGATATTGAATTTAATAACTAAATGAATTGAAATGTCAATATTAAGAAAAAAAATATACACAAGTTGGAAGGCATTTATGCTTTACAAAATAAATACTAAATTGTTTTTGGGATAGGAAAAGAAAACATTATATTCTATAGCCTCATGACATGTACCATCCTCTTTAAATGTAAGAGAGCGTACTCTTTCTTCAAAATAATAAAATAAAATTGAATAAATACAAGAATTAATTATCATGAATCATTTTAAAACCAACCTTAACCTATTTTTCGCATATAAGTATGATCCATTCTTATTGAAAACAAAGCCTTAAAATGTGTACTTAGCAAATAAGCATAAACTATTCAATCTTAAACAAAAAAAAAAATCTTACTATAGCTCAAGAGTCACATGCATATTACTTTGGTTTTAAAAAAGAGACTCAATTAATTGGCTATACTATTGGGACATTAATGAGAAATCAATATTTAATAAGTAAATAAATTAAATTGGCAAATTTACATCAAACCCATTAAAAAATTTATGAATAATGACATAGTAAAAGTTAAAGAAGAAGAAGAAACTCTATTATTAAAATAATAGTATCATCAAATGGCATTAGCTTAAGTGGTTACAAATTTGGGTCTCTTCAATGAGGAAACTCAAGTTCAAAACTCTCTAAGTTATATAATAGCAATAGGTGGTTCGTTGAAATATAATGGTAACATAGTGATAATATAATATGGATGGGAATTTTTTATTTATTATATAGGATTGAAATTGCTCCACGTGTATTACATGATGACCACATAATGGTATTAAAACTTGTATATTATGCATTTATCACTTGGCAAGATTCGAACCTAGGTTTCCTCCTTGAAATTCAAGGAACTTAACTGATTAAACTAATGCCAATTGATATGAGTGGGATTTGTTTCAATCCCATATAATCATTTTTTATAAAAATTAATTTTCATCAACCCACAATTAAACCATCATTGTTAGCCCCATTTAGTGGTAAACTTTTAAAATGTTATGAATGGTAAATTAAGTGTAAACTAACATATTTTGCATAGTAAAACTTGCATATAGAGAAACAAAGGATATACAAAATCTAAGTAATATATTCATGAGTAAACCATAGAAGTTTATATCAAATGGTATTAGATCAACCACTTAAATTTCTCAACTTTCAAGGAGGAGACCAAGGTTCAAATATTACCAAGCCATACATGCATAATTGCCATGCTATTATAATACCACTATGTGGTCATGATATAGCCAAATTAAAAACAAAAAGGCTAAAAGCTTATGTCTATAATTGGGAGTAAGTGTGAGTAAAGAGAAATTTTAAACTAGGATTAAGCCTCACATTTTATCATTTAATGAAGCAATAAAATATTGTGAGTACAAACAAGGAAGCATGAGTAGGAAGCAAGTGCAAGAAAGGAGTGAGCCTCATATTTTTATTTTTGGGAAATTTTAAAAAATGAAGAATTCTTATGAGGAAAAGCTAGGTAGCATTGCAAGAAAATCATTTTTCAAAGTCCTAACTAGAAGTAAGGATGCCCTACTTGGGGACAAGATAAAGGTTAAACCTATGCAAAACCCTATATAGGTATTAGATGTTACACCAAAAGTGATTATCAAGGATGAGATGATCAAGCATGACATAATGGTTCTTAAAACTAGAGGGTTAATGTAAGTTCCATGGATGTTGGAAGTGGGAATTAAATTCAAATTACTTTATGATTTTTATTCAAAAATAATCTATCCTCATCATTTTCTCTAGTTTGAAAATCATGGATAAAATAATGGGTGGTGACCAATAGTTTAGGGGGAGAGATGCATTGTATTTAAGACCATGAAGTGAGCATTTGACTATGAAGTTAAAAACTAGTAAAAGGATTCTAGTGTTGTTTATGCTTTTTGGACTTTCATATCAACTTATCAGTGAAGAGGTTTTAAAAAATATTAGCAATGCTCTAGGAAATTTCATCTATGAGGGACCAACTACTAAGGAACAAAGGCATGTTGTAGACACTTGGATATGTGTTTCCATATATATTTAAAAACTTTTGCCACATTCCATTAAGATTAAAAATGAATGAATGAAATAAGATCAAAACGTGGATTATGAAAATATTGCATTCCAATGTTGCAAATGTTATGAAATTGGA
Organism: Wollemia nobilis; assembly: GCA_028583015.1. Taxonomy (NCBI): domain Eukaryota; kingdom Viridiplantae; phylum Streptophyta; class Pinopsida; order Araucariales; family Araucariaceae; genus Wollemia; species Wollemia nobilis. The sequence goes on along the minus strand of JAQPPZ010017206.1, from coordinate 1,922,310 downwards.
CATATGGAAAGAGATTATAAAGTGAAAATAATGGAGAAAGAGAAAATTTTAGGCATGAGGTAGAATTCAACATGAACCAAGGGGATCATACCATAGTAGTTGGACCAGATTAAGGATTTTCCACTCCCAAGAAAGTGGTGAAGAAATCCCCTTTAAAACATCAAATTAAAAAGGTCATTACAGATTTACTCAGATCAACCATTAGAAGCAACAAAGAAGGACAAAATGGTTGAGTGTACAAGCTTGAGCTTAGAAGGAATTAAAGGTGAGAAGGATTATGGGGAGAAAAATATTAAATTAAAGGATGGAAAAGAGGTCAATGTTATTCTAGGTATATCATCTTCATCTTTCTATAGTATAAAATTCTCTCCTTGCAATAAAAATGAAAGTAGTATAGATCATATCCCTTGTATTTTGGGGTTTCAAGAACACCATAAGAAATAAATAAGTAATGAAGGATATCCATAAAAATTTAGGTTTCCAAGGTAGCATAGGAAAGTAATTACTATGAAGGATCATCCTTGCACTTTAGGGTTTCTAGAGAAACATTTTTAGAGAATCATAAGAAAGTAACTACGATGGAGGATCATCCTTGCACTTTAGGTTTTACTAGGTAGAATAAATAAGAAAGTGTTATTGAGATTATTTCTTCCACTTTAAATTTTCTAGGGTATCTTAAATCTTTAGAAGATAAGTCTCATGATAAATAGCGTGGAAAAAATAAGGTATTGATGAAGATGAAAGTATTGGTGGGAATGGAAAAAAGATTGAAAAATCTTCAAAAGAACAAAGAGAAAAGGAAAATCAAAGGGATATTAATTTGGTAAACCAAAAACAAATACTGCAAGTATTAACAAGAAGTGGGGTAAGCCCACAAATGAAAATGAAAAATTGATGATGAAAATGGTATCATAAAATATTGGGGGTATGAATAAGACCCCCTAAAAAAGAGTTATTAAATAATTAATAGGTTGTTATAGTTTTGATTTTTTTTTGTTAAATTGATTGTATTTACAAAACGGGTTTTGAAATGGCCCCAAAACCTTCTTACAAAATGGCCTATGCAGCCATGCGGTGGAACAACATTATAGAAGCAGGTCTCCGTAGTTACAAAAATCCTCCTAACCACTAAAGAGGAATCTCTAAAGCAACTTTAACCATACACCCCAACAAACAATAAGGACCGCACACCCCAACAGACATGAACCCAACTGAACCATCTGGGCCAATATCTACAGACCCTACAGATATCTGACTTACCCACAAAAATAGAGACACAAACAAAAATACAACAAAAAACTCTTGCCAAGGTCCCACCTTAGTCAGTTCTTATCTTCATCCTTCTTCGAGGCAGTGTACTGGACCGAAATCTTGGAGGCTTACTCCAATTTTTTTATAGACATGTTGATTGTTGATGCCACAAATTGAAGCAGCATTTAGGACCGTGGGTCCTCCATATCACTCTCAGAATCTGATATGACCTAGGTGGAGGAAGAAGACACCTCCAACTTGGGTTTCTTGAGTCTAGCAAAGGATCTACCTGCCTGGGGAGTTTGGGATGCAATTTCTTGTTTCCTTTGCTCGTTGTATCTAGAATTTCAGGTAGGGGTAGGTCTGGGATGCCCGCTAGCATGACTAGGGCCCTCAAGGGACTCCTAAAATGGGGAAGGGGGATTCTCATCAGGAATTTGGGTATCCATAGGCTGGATGTTTTGGATAGGAGGTTGGTGGGACAACGTGTATTTGTAAGTGATTGCAAGGAGCCCTTGGTTCCTGGGATGTTCGCTTGACTTTTGGCATTTCTCCAGGGTAAGGGTGAGGGACGCATATGGGTTTCCCATCCTAGAGGTGGTTAATGAAGGCCAAATGAAAGCTATAGAGGGGTTTGGTTGGATCGCCACAGGTAATGTATTGCATTATGGGAACGATGGTATGGTTCCATGGGGTTGAGAGGGAAGATACATGTAATGTAGATTTATCCCAGTCGAGGCTCTTGCCCTTGTTAGGGAATTACTTTATCTCTTCCTCCCAATTGTGCTTGTCGCGTCTAATGAGACAACCAGTCAGAGGGAGTCCGAAGATTTCAGCCAACATGTCAGTAGTAACTATGAAGTGGAGCCCTTGAATAGTGACTTCGTCCTGGTTCTAGGAATGGATAAAATCATCAGTGATGAGGTCTTCAACTCGATTGAATTTTTCTAAAAATTAGGTAAAGACCTTGGCATCCATAAAGTTTTTGGCATTGGGACTAAGCTGCAGAAGGTTTGGTTCAATGTAAGCCATGCTCGGAGTAGGAGGTTGAGGCATAGGGCCTTGATTGGGAAGTTACAAGGGCCAAGACTAGAAACTAACACAGCATACAGGGTGAGGGTAGTCCAAACAACGGGGTGATGGAAATGAGACTCCGACTGATTAAAAGAGGGGGGTGGCATGATAGGGAAGCTGGATGAGGTGGGATGGGAGTGGATGCTAAACCGATGGGAAGCCACATGGTTCAGATTGTGGGAGGGATTGGGAATGGGTGAGTTATAAATTATAAGAGCGAGCGGGTCGGCATTGTCTTGCTTCAAAATTAGCTTATTGAGACATGCTTGACGATCAAAGCCCCTACTCAAAAATATGTGGAGGAAAAAATGGTGATGATGGGGAGGGATGCGAACTGACTGGGATGGACTTCGGGCCTTGCAACATGCATCAAGAATGTCGGATAGCCAGAAATGCTTCTCAAGATTTTTACATTTACCCACGTCACCTAGATAACCCCTAGCCTTAATGACCTAGATAACAGAAGCCTGGTTGGTACACGTGCCATAGCCATTGGTTTTCGAGAACCACTGTGGCTTGTCTTTACATGAAAAGTGGGATAAATCTCACATTTTGCCTCTCACGTTCTTGAGTTTTGAGACTGACATAATCCACATGTGAGTATTGTATATATTACGATGAAGAAATTGAGGAGGGCTTGCAATAGTAATGGGTACCCTGGGTACCCCTAGAGTAAGCTGAGAAATTCTTAGGACCTTGGAACTTGTCGAGTTGACTTGTATCCCTTTCTTACTGCACTGCATTAGAAATGACCTGAGGAAAGTCCTCCCTCCAGATTTTGAGCCCATTAGCAAAAGTTACCAGATTGACAGCGATGTCAGCTACCTAATTGGATTCCCTGTATATATGGTGAATAGTTGCCCTCGAACGACTATGAAGGATCCTCCTAGATTCAAGGATAGTATTGTAGACTTTCTAGGATGGATTATTCTCATTGGACATATAGTTTATGATATTCAAGGATTCACCTTAAATAATCACTTCCCTGAGGTCCTCGCGAAGCAATAACAACCCCTCTCTAGAGCCATAGCTTCTGCATAGTTGTTGGATTGGTGTCCTAGGAACTTTGCATAGGCCAAGATTAAATTGCCTTAATGGTCTCTCATGACCCCTCCCGCCCCAGCCTTGCCTGTATTTCCTTTGGAAGCCCCATAAAAATTCAACTTGATCCATCCTTCTGGAGGTGGACTCCATTTGGCATTGGTTCTAGGATTTGGTCTTGGCTGTACATCAGAATCCTTCGTGGTGACCCCAAGGGATTTGAGGATGGATTTTTCAGAGGCCGATGGAGGAGACGTTGGACAAGGGATAAGATGAGAGTTTTCAATAGCATATTTTATGGACTTATAAGCCATTGATAGGGGATCCCTGGACAGGCTCGAAAAGGCCTTACGATTTCGCTCTAACAAGGTTTACCAAATAAGGTGGGGAAGGCAAAGGGACCATAGGGATCTAAGCTTGGGATTGGAGAATGGATTTGGACACTGGGAAAAAAGGTTTAAAATTGACTAGGGCTAGACCCACTAGATGTGGAAACTATTGAAGATGTGCCCAAAGACTTCAGCAAAAAACCCACGAGTGTAGAATATATGATTTGTATTTTCCCAGCTAGACAGGCATAGATAGCAGTGGTTGGGGATCATGAATCCTCTTTTGGTTAGGTTCTCGATCATGAGGATCTTATTTTGGATAGTCATCCACACAAAAAATATTATCTTGGGGATGAGATTTACCTTCCAAATGAGGTTGAAAGGGATGCTTGGCACCGAGGCTAGATTTTGAAGAGAATATTTTGATTTTATCGAGAAGGATCCACTTTCGGTTCCTCTCCAGATAGGTCTATCTTTAGCTTCTTTCGACGGAATGGTGACTGCTTGGAGAAGTCTGGATAGCATAGCAGCTTGATTAGGTAGACTATCCACCTCAATGGTTCTCTACCTCAGCCTTCCCGCAATGCGGGCTATGAAATTAGCCACTTTGCTCCCCAGGGTGCCATCGATGAAGGGTTTTAGGGCCATCAACTTTTTGTTTTTGCTTAAATGATCCTCTTGAAGTCATCGGTCTTCCCAAAAATCAATAGTGTTACCGTTGCCTAGGATTCATCCACTACCTTTCTGAATGAGGTTTCTGGTCTGAATAATGGACTTCCAAAATGTCAAACCATTCTGAGGTCCTTGGTCATCTAGGAATATATGGTTCTATAAGTATTTCTTCTTAACAATATCAATCCATTCTAAGATGTTGTAGTAGATCTTCTAAGTATGTTTGGCTAGAAGAGCAAGATTCATGTGATCTACTTTCCTAAGCCCAATGCCCCCATTGTTCTTATTTTGGCACACTCGGTCCCAAGCCACCAGGGGAATTCTCTTTTTGTATTCGCTCCCCGACCATAGGAATCTCTTTTGGATCTACTCGATCTTGAAGCTCACCGAGGCTGGGATCCTAAAGATAGAAAAAAAGTACATCGGGATACTTTAGAGGTAGGCCAACATTAGGGTGTCTTTCATTGTCTAGGAGAGGAGATGGCCTTTCCAGGAGGCTAACTTTTCCAGATTCTGTCGATGACGATGTTCCACATGGAGGCGATGGGGTTGCCAGTGAAAAGAGGGAGCCCAAGGTAGGTCATGGGCAGATTTTCAAAAGAACAACCTAGGATCCTGGTGATTTTAACCTGACAGGAGAGGGGAGTGCAAAGGAAATAGATTTTGCTTTTGAGGAAATTGATCTTCTTCCCTACTGCTTCCTCGTAGAGGTGCAATATGTGCTTAATGGTTTTGGCTTGGGGGACTAAGGTGGTGGTGGCTAGGATGGTATCATCTACAAACTGCTGGTGAGTGACTAGAGGGAGCATGGTAGCAGTTCTGATCCCCGAGATGAGACCTCTCCTTGCTACACTTTTTATGGACCTTCCCAAAGCTTCAACCAGGATGATGAAAAAAATGGTGGATAGGGGTTCTCCTTGCCTTAGGCCTCTTGAGCTGGGAAAGAACCTAGCGGGGGATCCATTAACAAGGATGGAGAACCAGGGGAAGGATATACACTTATTAATGAGCCCAACCTAGCCTAGGTGGAATCCAAACTTGAGGAGGATGTCAGTCAAGAACTCCCATCGAACCCTATCAAAGACCTTGTTCATGTACAACTTGAGAAGGAGATTTGATTTCTTGGCTAGGTTGGCAAAGTGGAGGGCCTCAAGAATGGTTATGACTCTGTCAGTAATGATCCTTTCTTTAATTGAACTTCCTTGGCACGGGTCAATGATGAGGGGGAGGATTTATTTGAGCATGTTGGTTAGAGCTTTAGTCAAGATATTATATAGGACATTGTAGAGGTTGATGGGTCAAAATTTAGACAAAGACTTGCAGGTCGAGACTTTAGATACCAAAGCAATAAAGGTTGAATTGATCCTGCAGGGAATGAATTTGGACAGCTGGAGATCCCTGACTGTTGTGCATACCTCAATCCTAATAAAGTCCTAAAAGGCTTGATATAAATGGAGGGAATCCCATCTAGGCCAGGGGCCTTTTCTGGGTGCATAGAGAAGAGGGCCCCTTTGATTTCATCCACTAAGAGAGGGTTGGTGAGCATTTCATTGGTGGAATTAGAAATAGAGTGAGGGATGTTTTCCGGGAGAGCCTCCATAGCTTGGGGCGACTCTGGGGTGGAATTTCCCAAGAGGGACTAGAAAAAGTTGACAGCTTCATCCTTGATCTCCAAAATATCATTGGTGACCGTTCCATTAGAGCAAGTGAGGTCTATGATTTTGTTGGATCTTCTGTTTCTTTGTGTGGATGCATGAAAGAACTTGGTATTAAAGTAACTGTCCTTGAGCCACAAGGCTCATGAATTTTGTCGCCAGTAATTTTCTTCTCTGGCAAGGATGTTGTGGTACTCATCTAGGAGTTACCTCTCCTTTGTTCTAGTATTGTTGTCATTGTTGCCTTCCTAGATTTTTTGTTCTATAGCTTCCAGCTTCTCTTTGATCACTCACTTTTTTTCAAAAAAAGTTTTGAGATGACGTTTGACGAATCTAAGTTTTTGGTATAGTCGTCCTTACGGGGATCCCTAGAAAGGCTATTGCCACCACTGGGACACCTGGTTCTTGAAATCTGGATGGTGGAACAACATTGACTCAAAGTGGAAGGAGCTCTTAAAGGATGGGGCTTTGGCATTTTCAAACAACAGGGGGCTATGATCTGAGCTAATTCTGGTAAGGGAACATAGGGTGGCATCCCCAAAGATAGGGATGGCTTCATGAGAGAGGAGGACTCTATCCAGCTTCACTTGGATGATATTGGTTCCAGTTCTTTTGTTGCTTCATGTGTACTTGGCTCCTTTTAGTTGAACATCCATAAGTTAATTCATATCTATGAATTCATCGAATTCCTCCATGCTCCTAGTGTCCACCATGTTGCCTCCTCGCTTGTCAGATGGGAACAGGGGATAGTTGAAATCTCCTGCTAGGATCCAGGGGATTGTTTCAAAAGAGCTCCTCATGTGGATGATCAAATTCCACAGTGCAGCTCTCTCCAGGGGGTTGTTAGGGGCATAGATATTAGATAAAATTTACATCTTTTTGTTGATTTTGCAATGGAACAACATATTGATGATCCTATTGGAGGACAAGATCAGCCTTACTTCAACTTTGGCTAGATCCCACATGCATAACAGACCATCAGATGTTCCTTGGGAAGGAATGAACACAAATTCGCTTTTGTGCCATATAGCTTTGGAAAATATAGGAGAGGACATTTCATTTACCTTGGTTTCTTGAAGGATGAAGATAGTGGGGTAATGTTTTTTTTTGAGGTCAGCAGTTATCCGTCTCTTGGGGGCAGCATTTAGCCCTCTCACATTTTAAGTGAGGACCTTCATTTCAAATTTTTAGGGGTTTTTTTGCCTCCCTTTCCTTGTTGTAGGGGAGTTTTGGGATTCTTTGGTTCTTCTCTTATCAAATTGAGGTGGTCGGCTAGCAGGATGGATTGGGAGCCATTGACTATATCGTCCGCTGCTTATTTTCTTCTCTACTATGCTAGGGATGGCCTTCCTATTTTTCTCTCACTCCCAAAATCAATGTGGGATGTTCTGCTTCGGGTTTGCTTTGGACTAAAGCTTTTATAGTGAACCTGGGATGGGATCGAGCTGCCTTCATCCTCACTATCGATATGAATGGATGTTGGGTCAGAGTCCTGCGGGTGGATGGAAGGCCCAGACTTGGATAGGGATCCTGGAGGATCTGACTCAACCAAATCAACCTGGGGGGAAATAGGGGGGAGGAGGTTTTTGCCATAGGGAGATCCACAAAACCCTTGGAAGAAAACTTAGTGGAAATAATTGGATGACATACTTGATCCATACCCATGGACGGAGGGGGGTTGACGATGATTTTGCCTTTATTCATCGATGAGTCGGTCCTTCCATGGGTAGCCTCCTGGTTTGCATGCAATGTAGGACCATCCCTCCTAGGGATGAGAAATTTCCTATGGATATTGGTTTTCTGAGGGAACCAGTTGTGGGGTCTAAGAGGAACCTTTGGATCAAAGGAGTTGTCAACTTCACCCACCTTAGGTTGGTTGGAAAGAGGGCACTGGTTTTTAAGGTGGCTTTGCATGTTGCATTGGGCACAAAAGGCTAGTTTGTTCTCATATTGAAGGGGTTGGTGCCACCTGAATGATCCTGAAACCAGGTTTACAAAGGAAGGGAGTTCCCTCTCCAGATTGGATATTCACACAGATGCGAGCATAAACCATTCTGGATCCTGCTTTGGTTATCGAGTCGATAGCCACCAACTCTCCAACTACCCTAGCAATGGATTTCAGGACGTCCTCTTGCCACAGGTGAAAGGGTAAGTCTGGGATGAGGATCCAAACTAGTACATAGTTGAAATTTTGGGTATTGGGGTTGAAATTTGTTGCCCATCGCCTAAGGAATAGGCTTATTCTACCCAAGAACCAGGGTCTTCCTATTATAATTTGGCTTGCATCATCATGGTTGCAGAGTTTAATGATAAAGAACCCCTAGGAAAGGGCTACAATCTCTATATTCCCTAAATTTTTCATTTGGAAAAGGCCCATCACCTTATGGTCTCTATGTCTGGCCGTCCCCCCACAAATTTTTTTATTAGGGAAAATGATGCTTTGGAAACGTAGGAGGAAAAAACCTCTTCTGGTATCATGATGTCTACCCCAACCTGGGTTAGGTGGGCTCCTAAAAGAGTTAGTGCGCTCCCCCATTGGAGGTAACCTGAGCGTAGGATGTTGCACCTATTTGTATGGAACCATCAGCTGCGTCTTTGTCGGGGGGTACTTTATCTTGAGGGCCCTCTGGATGAATCCCGAGGGGCCCCGAATTCCCATCACCTACACTGGTCTTACCTGGGCCTGCTCTACCATTCGTTGATCCGCCAGGACGAATCCCGACATTGTCTTCGCCTCCTGCTACTCCCGCCATCGCTTCCTGTCTAACTCTATTTTTACTGTTACTAACCTATATTGCTTGTAGTTGTTAGTTTTTATTTTATTTTAATACAAGAAATAAAATTAACTAGTAAGGAATGTAAAGATGCATTCAAAAATATTTGGAAGATGGTGGATTGTTTAGTAGTTTCTTCTGTAGAAGCTTCCAAAGGTATTACAATGATACAAGACATGCAAATGGGATAGACAATTGTTAGAAATAAAAATTAATTGAGTTGTTGGTCGATTTTGTAAGAAAGTCAAAAATATTAAAGTTGGGGTTATAAATATATTTGTTCCAACTAGAGTTACTATTAAAGATGTTGGAAGGACTTCAATATAGGTTTGTTAAATACAATAATGATTCATAATTGTGATTTATGGATTCTTGGGGGGACTTCAACACAGTTCTATCTCCTTTAGAAAATAAGGGATGTACTCTTAGATAGTCTAAATAAATATAGTATTTTGCTTCATTTGTCAATTCAAATGGCCTTTGGAATGTTATTCTTCAAGCCTTCAATATGTATGAGATAATACATGGTTGCAAACCAAGTATGCAATATCTTTAGATATTTAATAGTAGGCAGGATGAGATCACAAACCCATTCTCTTGAGATGTGATTTACTCAATAATGGTCATACAAAGCCATTTTGACTTCACTCTATGTAGTTTCAAGAGCTTAATTTATTCTAAATGGTTATGTTATGGTGGGATGAAGTAAATTTTGAAGGATCATATGTATACATGTTTATTGAAAAGTTGAAATATTTGTAGGGACAAACGAAGATTTGGAATACCACATCCTTTGGTAACATATTTAAAGCAAATGATGAAATTAAATCCAAGTTCAAAAAATTGTAAGAGATAATAAGAAACATTGGAATGGAATGGACTAGGACACTTATGTGCAAGAAAAACAATTATTTGTTATTATTATAAACTATTGAAAAAGGAGTCATTGATTCGAAAAATAAAGGGAGAGATTTTTTTTATAGGTAAAATTTCATTAAAAGTGGGTTTTGAAAGGGCCCCAAAACCTTTTTACAATAGGTCAACAGACCAAACAAAAGGCCAAAGGATAGGCCAAAGGGAAAACACATTAAAAATCCCACCCAAAGCAGGAATAATAAAAAATCCTGCCCAAGCGGGAAATTTAAACCAGGAAATTTAAAAAATCTTGCCCAAAGTAGGAAATTTAAAAATCTCGCCCAAAGCAAAAAATTTGAAAAATCTCGCCCAGGCAGGAAAAATACAATTTGAAAATCCTGCCCAAGGGGAAAACCTGAAACCAAAATCCCACCAAGGAGAAACTGGAAGATAAAACTACCAAGAAAGAAAATCCACCCCAGGATAAACACAAGGATACAGGAAAACTGGAATCCTGCCCAAGAAAAACTAGAAACTGTTGCAAGAGAGCGGGAACAGTCGAACACTAAAGAAAGAAGCCAGGATTTCATTAGAGACAGCACGGGGAGGTAGTCCAAGAAACAACATCCTGCACAAAGCCTAGAAAATGGATTAGCAAATCTGAGGATCTCCACAAGCCATGATATACCCTTGCATATGAGGTTGAACTACGAGAATTCCAAAAGAAACCAGTAGATGCAACATAAATAGAACTGCAAGCCACGAGAAGAGGGACGGGAAGGTCCCAAGGAACCTAATCTAAAGGAGCCACAGGGTTATCAAGCTGCAGACAATAAGCACAGGTCCTGAACCAAGACCAAAAGATGCAGCAAATGACCCCAAGCAACCTCCAACTCCACCAACAAAATGGCTTCAGAGAACCGGATTAGTAAAACCAACGGGATCCCAACATCAAGAAAAGCACAAGGCCCCACCCAAGGTCGTGAAAGATACACTGATAAACCACCAAGTAGAACAAATCTAGGAAGCCCGAAGAAAATATTCACTGAAAATAAAGCACGTGATCCCACCAGACCAGAAGAATGTAGTGAAAACCTCTCAAGAAGCACAATGATGAAGTCAAGCCCCTATCCCAAAGCCACAATGTACCACCACCAAAGAAACACTAGAATTCGACACCAAGTAGAAAACCTACAACAAACCTGGGATAGACCTGAGAGCAACAAGGAAAAAGGATCCCGAAAGCTCAACAGGAAACCCAGGGGAGGTCCCAAGGACATCCTAGGATAGGGGCACAGGAAGGAAACCCTCAATCAGGCTGGGAAATGGGTAGACAAGTGGATAAGGGACCTCCCACCCCAAGGAGATCATCTGCAACCACAACCAGCCTAGAGAGAAGGGCCTGGGAAGTGCCATGGACCTAGGACAAAACCAAGGGAGGGGGAAGCAGGGAAGCGGATCAGGACATCTTTGCCAAATTATTTAATGCTACAACCAACATAGATTTATCTTTTCATCCCATATAAATTATTTCAACACTATATAGAGGAATTATTGAGGAAGAAAAAATTATGAAGAAGGAACCAATTAATTATTTTAAAGATATTCTATGAGATGTTGTGTAATATAAGGAGGCTCAAGGTAATATTTTAGAAAGTATTACATCAATTATCACACAAGCACAAAGTGAAAGCTTGATGAGGAAGATATTTATGAATGTGCTACAAGATATATTTTTATTTTTTCTCCCTAACAAGGCACCTAGCCGCGATGGATTTTCCACAACTTTCTTACAAAAAGTTTTGGATGTGTTAAAAAGTGATATGTTGGCTAGAGTTGAATAGGTTAGGAAAAAGAAGGCTACAATAATTGAGATCAATGCCATCTTGATTGCATTGGTTTGTAAGAAATATGAGAGAATATTTTGATAATTATTGTCTAATAAGCCTTTGCATATTATTTACATGATCATTTCAAAAATTATGGCAAACAAATTAAAAAACATTTTAGATTATACTATCTTAGAGGAACAAGGTGGTTTTGTTTATAATAAACAATTTCTTGATGGTGTAATCAATGCACAAGAGGACATGCATTCTCTTCATTCCATGGAAAATCAGGTATGCTTATGAAACTAGATATGAATAAAGTATATGATAAGGTTTTCTACAGTTTTCTACTTGATGTTCTCAAAAAAATGGTTTTTATCAATTTTGGTGTGAATGAATTAGATGTTGTTATAGCACTCTAAGATATTTGATTTTGATCAATGGATCCCTTGCTAGATACTTTGAATCATCCCATGGCCTTCACCAGGGCGACTCATTATCTCCTTATCTATTTATTATTCTTGTAAAAGCATTGGAGAGAACTTTCTTAAAGGAAAAAATGGAAGGAAAGATCAAAAGTATACAAGTTGCAAGAAATGGTCCCTCCAAATATCATCTCCAATTTTTGGATGATGTTTTACTTTTGGGTCATCCCTCAGTTCATGATGCCATGGATCTTAAAATCGATATTATCATGCTATGATAAAGTTGTCAAACAATATAGAATATTTTTCATTAACATTGCCCTAGATTCACAATGAATTATTATGGATATTTTGGGGTTTAAAGTTAGAAAATTTCCATCAACATATTTGGGTATTTCTTTGTCTATTAAAGAAAAGAAGAGATTTGGGACACAATTTTAGAATAAAATCGTATTTAATCTTAACCATGCTAGGAAGACTACCACTTATAAAGACCATAATTTCAATACATCTTCTCTCTCTCTCTCTCTCTCTCTCTCTCTCTCTCTCTCTCTCTCTCTCTATATATATATATATATATATATATATATATATATATATATATATATATATATATATATATATAGTCACTTTCAAGATTGTCAAGAGGCATCCTAAATTGATAAAATTCAAAGAGATTTTAATTGGAAAGAATGTGAGGAATAAATTCAATTTCCTCTTTGTAAGTGGGATAGGATTTGCAAAGGAAATATTATGGTAGGGGAAAGCTAATTGTAAATTTATGAGTTTGGCATTAGAGGTAAAACTTGGCTAGAGATTATTCAAAGATCAAGGAAAGAGTTGGGCAAAAATATTACTTCAAAAATATATAGGTTCTCTTGATGCAATGAAATTATTTAAGAAAAAAATCCTACCTAGAGGATTTTCAACATGGAACTTCATATTAAATAGCTTTCAAATTTGATCAAGAAACATATTAGATGGCTAGTGAATGAGGAGGATTTTACAAATTTTTGGTCCAATGCTTGGTTGAAGCCTTATCCTTTTATTTTTTATCCAAAATGGTAATTGTTGGCTCGAGTATGTCTAGCTTGTAAAGATACAAAGGTCAAATATTATATTAGCATAAACAACAACTCCAAGTCACAAATTTCTATTAGTAACCTAGTTGAAGGAGAAGAACTCAAACAAATAGTAGATGAGCTTTAATATATGCTTCAAGAGTTATATTTACCTACTTTTAGTAGAAAGATGAGTTGGTTAGAAGTCTATCAAAAGATGGTGGGTACTCAATCATGTTGGGATATGAGGATTTAGAGCAATCAAAATTTACTACTCTCAATGAATTCCCTTAGAAGAATGTTTGGTCATTGGAGGCCCTCCTTAAAGCCTCAACATTCCTTTGGTTAATAATCCAAAGCAAGATTCTTATAGAAGAGAGTTTTGTGAAGAGGATATCATGGACCTTTCATGTGTTCCTTGTGTGAGAAGGATGTAGAAACATTAGATCATTTACTTCTCCATTGTCCCATTGCTTACACCATTTGATGTCACTTTTTCAAAAATATGAAAATTTATTAAGTAGTCTCATCAATAATATAAGAGTTGATGAAATGTTGGATTGATTGTTTTAAAGCTAAAGAAGTATTTATTATGTTGATGATTGGTTTTATCGTTATTTGTTAGAATTCATAGCTTAAAATGAATAAAAAAATTAAATAAATTTTAAAATCATGCCCTGGTTTGGAATTGTATTATTGCCTCTTTTGCAAAATGTTTACAAGCATGGTGCTCATCGTGGGAAGTCTCAAGTATGAAAAAATTGGTGCTAGCCTCTTGATTATAGGATTTAAATATACATGCAAGGGTATGTATGAAAATAGAGTTAACACAAAGGATCTACTTCAATCTATGGTAAAATAAATATGTCCGTAAATTCAGGAAAAACTAGTGCAGGTGGTGTTTTTTGAAATAATAAAGCCAAATTCTCCTCACTCATAATCATATGGAACTTAAACTAACAGCTATGCAGAGGCTAAATGACTTCTTGCAGGGATCAAAATTACAATTGAAAAAGGATGGAAATATATTTCAATTGAGAGGGGGATTCACAAATTAACATTACTATTATCAACAAAAAGGATGTGGTGATTGGATAACTATTACTAGAGGCCTTCACTCCCTTGAAAATATGAGCATATCTATAAATAAGACAATTGAGCAGTAATAATTTAGCCAATCATGGTGTTGATATTTGTCTTAGCGTAATTCAAGTTTAAGAAGGCAATTGGTTGAATAAGATTTTATATCTTAATGAAAATAACATCAAAAAGTTGATTGCAAAATATAGCATTTTTAGGAAGGTGAAGAATATATTTAATAAAAAGAGAAATGAAGAATATTTTTCTATGAAAAGGCAAATTGGATATGGTATAATTGAGGTAACAACATATATAGTATTTTTTTTTTTTTGGGACTAGCCCACTCTAAGCTACATATAACTTAATAATATATGTAATATATAATTCAAACAAACCAAATATTCTAATGCTTCAAGAAACAAAAATCCAAGAGGACAAAATTGAGAGTTCCAAGCGAATGATATGGAAGAATACAAAACTAGAAGAGATCAGGGTTGAAGGAAGAGCTAGAGGTTTGTGGATACTATGGAACCCTCATTCCATAAATGCAAAAAGACTTTCATCATCATCAAACAAGTATCTCTCTTTGTCTATAACTTGTATTACTATAAGCTTTAGTTTTGTCTTGTCTAATATATATGCTCCCAACTCTCTTCAAGAAAGGAGAATATTTTGGAGTGAGATATGGGGATACAGAAAAGAGTGTGCAAAAATCCCTTGGTTGATTGCAAGAGATTTTAACTTCCCACTTTTCTATCTAAAAATATGGGAGGAAAGGAGGATTGGTCTAAGAGTATGGAGGATTTTAGAGATTTTATTGACTCATTAGGCCTGATTGATTTGGATCTAAAAGGTAGTAGATTTACATGGTCAAATAGAAGAATTGGATAAAACTATATCCAATGTAGATTGGATAGAGTATTGGTCACTAGTGATTGGTTGAATCAGTATCAAGATTATCATTTGTGCACTCTTCCAATAATTGCTTCGGATCACAATCCTCTGCTTTTGCAGGCTACTCCACAAATCAAGAAGTCTTACCTCTTTTGGTTTGAGTATATGTGGTTGCCACATCCTGATTTCTATGCAAACTTGAAACATTGGTGGGACCTGAAGGTTGAAGGATCAGAATGTTCAAGGTAACAAAAAAGTTACAAGTTGTTAAGAATATGCTAAAACTGTGAAATATGGATGTTCTTCATATGGTTAATATCAAAAAGAACAAAATGAAAGAAGAGTTGGAACATATTGAAGAGGAAATTATGTATAATGGAAGAAATGAAGAAATAGACAAAAGAGAAAAGGAGATCCTATCATAATATCACAATGTAATTGCTCAGGAAGAGATGCACTAGAAGAAAAAATTAAGAGTATCTTGGTTGAGAGAAGGAAATAAGAATACTAAATTTTTCAAATTATCCACAATTAGGAGAAGTTATAATAAAATTATGGAAATTAAAAAGACTAATGGTGAAATGACTAAGAAGTTGGAGGAAATTAAAGAGGAAGGGGTGGTCTTCTATCATAAATTACTATCTAATGACTAGATTGAGGATGAGCAAGCTATGTCCAAGATATTAGAGTACATTCCTTCTCTGATTACAAATGAAATAAATAAAGAGTTGATCAAACCTTTTACTAAAGAAGAAATCAAAGGGGCTATTTTTTTATGAATAAGGATAAAGCACTAGGGCCGGATGGATTCCCAGTAGGATTCTTCCAATCATGTTGGGACATAGTTGGAGATGATGTTGTTAAAGTAGTGAAAGAATTTTAGAAGACTAAAGTATTCTTTCTTCACACTCCAAAAAAGAGAGAAGAAAAGGTAAAAGATTTTGAAATGTCTAGAAGACTAAAGTATTCTTTCTTCACACTCCAAAAAGGTAAATGTCTAGAAGACTAAAGTATTCTTTCTTCACACTCCAAAAAAGAGAGAAGAAAATTGCTAAGATTTTGAAATGTTAGATTAGCAGTTTGCCATCAATTTATTTGGGGATGCCTTTATTTATTGGAAGATTAAAAGTAAACTTTTGGGATAGGATTTTGGATAGAATTGGTAAAAAGCTTGCTGGATGGAAAGAAATAATATTTATTCAATTGCAGTTGATAAAAACAACACTCCAAAGCCAACCTATGTACAATGCAGTTTTCAAAATGTCATCTGCCATAACAAAACAAATTGATCAAATAGGTAACAGATTCCTTTGGTCAGGAATGGAGGAGATGAAATGCCTTGGTTGTATGGGATAAGGTTTGCAAAAGTAAATTGTTGGGTGGACTTGGACTGAGAAAAATGAAAGTCTTGAGTAAAGCCTTAAGAGGAAAATTGGGTTGGAAGTTATGCCAAAATAAAGGATTTGAATGGACTTATATTTGTAAAGAAAAATATCTTGATAACTCCAACTCCTTTCTAAGAGTGGAAAACCTTCTAAATGGGTCTGCATTTTGGAATGGGTTGGTAGGAATCAGGAATTTTTGTGGGATCATTTGTCATGGGAAGTCAAAGAAGGATTAGGAGTCTTATTTTGGGAAGATGCTTCGTTAAGGAAAAAACCATTGATCAGGTATGAGGATATTAAGCAAGAGGTACAATGGGCGATGACTACTCAAAAAAAGAAAGTGACTACCTCAGAATGACTGAGGAAAGCAATGACATGTTCAGGAGGCTCCAAACTATGAAATAGATAAGCAATTGGAGGTAGTAAGACATGAACTAATAAAAATTTGATAATTTTGGACAAGAAGACAATCCAATATGGAAAGGAGATAAAGGAGGTGAGTACAAAGTAAAATCTGCCTTTAAACTATTGAATGATGCCACAATGGATGGATGCCCTCAATTATGGAAAAAGGTATGGGTAAAAGGGCTTATCCCAAAAATATCCTTCTTCCTTTGGATTGCTGCTCATAATAAGATTTTAACCTTAGATAATTTGCAGAAAAGGGGTTTCCAATTTCCAAATAGATGTATCTTATGCTACAAAGAAGAAGAAATTGTGGATCATCTTTTCCTACACTGTAATTTTGTGAGAACAATTTGGAGTAGATAGTGGAATGACTTGAGAATTCAATGGGTAATTCTTGCCTCCTTGAAAGACCTAATCCAATGGGAAAGGAATTCAAGTAGGAAGATACTAAATGAATTCTGGATCTTCATCCCTCCACATTTGATTTGGGTTGTGTGGAAGGAGAGGAATCTCAAAATTTTCCAAAATCGAAGCAAAACTAAAGTAGATGTGTATCAACTAGTGAAGGCCTATGTAAGTGAGAATTATTCAGTTTATCAATCCTCGGCATAGAAAAGAAGAAAGAAATGATAAAAGTACTACAATTACTTTCTTGTGATGAGGTGGAATGTGATGATGAGTTGGACATGGCTTAATTTGGGTGTTGGATGTTGCTCCCAAGATAACATGATGTATAATGATGATGAATTAATATGTAATAATGATGTGGTACAAGAACAATTGAAATGAAATTTGAACAAGACCGATTGGTATGTTCTAAACGGTGCAGACAGGATTTTTTTAAGAAGTAGAAGATATAAATTAATAATACTTCAGTTTTGTTGAGGATATGTTTCAATTTTTTTATAAAATTTGAAATATTTTTGTAAATAGATTTTGAGGACCCTATACAAAAAACCCGCCTCTTTATTTATCTAATAAAAAAAAGGTAATTCAAATAAAGTAAGCTATAAAAACACTTTTGATTAACATGCATTAATGTCATTCATTATTACACAAAGATAATTATAACCTTGTCCATTAAATGTTAAACCAAACCAACCAAACTAAAGATTAAAAGAATCATAACATAGCTCAATACTTGTATAAATTATCTTCCCAACAAATACAAAGGTAAATATATTTAAATAGATCTTATAGACCAATTTGGTCTACATTATGCTAAAAGATTTTTATTCTGGTGACATAGGAAAGTTGGTCGCAATCACTATTTTTAGTAACTGACAAGCGCAAGGTTCAAACCATAGGGGTTGCTCCTATCAAACCTATTCCACTCGTTATTGTTGACCCGACGTGAAGGAGACCACCAATCACTCAGGATTTGTACTGTCATTATCAATTTGACATACTTAGAGAATTCAGATCATACTACTACCTTTGCAAACAGGCCGACCCGAGGTTTAACATGGGTGTCTTTTTTGGTAAATGACTGGCCATACAAGCACTTACCAATCCACCTAGCCCTCGGGGACTAAAAGATATTATTATTAAATAGAAGTAATAAAAGTAATTAATATTGATACAATTAAAACTTTGATCAAAGGAGTGAGTTTATCATTGAAATATAAAAGAATGTAATATATTTTACATTGATAATAATTATGAAATGATGTAAAGTTACAAGTCATTGTTGTGTTCAAAACTTTTGCAAATATAAAAGGAGATACTATAATAAATTTATGCTTGTTGATAGTTGAAAACTTACTACATAGTTGAAAGCTTACTGCAGTGGTAAGGGCTTTAGCCACTCTTTGAGAGGTCCAAGGTTCAAACCCCACTCACTATGAGGGGACCCGAAACACCTCATAAAAACTTGTATAAACTCATTCAAAAAAGCTATACTTGTTGATGAGTTAAGGTCATAATCACTCTCATACATTGTATTTTTATGTTTGGTGCATATTGTATTATAACTATCTTTGAATGATTATTACTAAAATATTTGTCATTCCATTAACCAGCATTGAGATAAAAGTCTTCAATTTGATGTGTCCTTTTTTATGTTTGGTACATATTGTATTATAACTATCATTGAATGATTATTACTAAAATATTTGTCATTCCATTAACAAGCATTGAGATAAAAGTCTTCAATTTGATGTGTCCTTTTGCACTATGTTGTTATTAAAGGCATGAATTATAAGTATTCCTAAAAGCTTCATTAATTCAAGTGCAAGCATTGAGGTTAATGTCTCAATATTGAAATGTTTACAAGGCCTTCTCTAGTAGTTTTTTTCTTTCTGCATGCTATGTGAGGCCCATTCATTGTGATTATTATCAATTTACATGAATTTTAAAAGTGAAAAACATTACTATCGAAGATGAAACACAATTTAATATTAATTCAAATAAAACTTGCATTAAGTAATAAAAATATCTAAACTATGTTATATTATCTAAAATTTCCAAACAATAGGTTGTTCACTAGACATCTAAAAGCCAAAAGTTGTATTTTATCTACCATCTTAAAGTTTTAATTAATATAATTAAAAAATAATTCATCTTGGGGACAATGTAACGTGCGGGCTTTAGCTCTTCTTCGGGAGGTCCAAGGTTCAAACCGCAGTGTGGGCAAGTGTGTGAGGAGGTGGGTGGGCAAGTGTGTGAGGAAGTGGGCGGACATGTGTGAGAGAAGGTGGGTGTGTGTATGGTTGTGTATTTGGCTCCTATTGATAAGCTCAACTTCCACCCTCAAGAGAGGTCACGATTGATTCCTTTAGGGCTCAGCTCTCACCTTTAAGAGAGATCATGATTGAGATAAGGATGCCCAACCTTAAACGGGATTTCTCATACTAACCTCAATAAAAAGAATTAAAATTAAATTTAAAAATTATGACTTATCCTACTTAACTATAAAAATTATATAATTTATATCACAATATATAAATATAGATATTATATTATCATAGCTAAAACAATAAAATATACTCCTAAAGAGTAACTATAAACATCTAAATAAACATTAATCCAAAAATAACGATACTCTAGAACCCAAACACTAATCCCAAAAACAACAATCCCCTATAACCCAAACATTAATCCACAGATAAACATCTAGAAGAAATTAAGTAATTTAAAAAATAAATAAATAAAATCTTTGTCCATATAAGTACCTAAAAAGTACCTTTCGTCGCTTGATTTAAAACAAAATCTCCTTAGTCTATTTTATGAAAACCTTTAAGATTGTTGGACACTAATATAACCACTCTATGCCACATGTTGGCATTCATTAAAGATTAAAGATGAAGACAAATACTGAAGAGTCGAAACACTGGTACAATGCATTATCACAAATACTTGTTTCATTTCTTTCTCAGAATATATGCTTTGTTTCTTCGTTACTTTTGGATCATTCTATAATGTAAACTAACTTCTTTGATCCTTTAGTGAATGTGTAAAGTTAATTCATTTTCTACCTCCTTTAAATTAATTTTGTGAAAGAACTGATGACCTGCTCCTCCTGCAACCACACAACATAGAAGCATAGGTCCGCATGCTTCCTTGAATCTTATGGTTGATTATGCACCTATTTACATTACAAGAGTTCATCCAGTCTCTTTTTTTTTTTTTTTTTGCCTTCATGTCATGGTACATCAACCATAAAAATTTTATAGCTACTTTATATCAATGTTGTATCTACAATTCTAGATGTATCATCCATCTTGTACCTAGGGTTTCTTCACATTTGCAACCTACACGAGTGTAACTCTCTACAGCCTTTAGGATGTCTCTTAATCCTCGTTGGTCATTGTATACATCCATCAAAGGATTTTTATATGATTAACCCTTAACAATCTCGTCACAAGATTATCATGTGGTTACCCCTTTACCACCACTAAGTTGAAGGTAATTTACCTCAATTACCTCTATACTTTATAGTTACTCTAAACCACTTCCATGTTAAGTGGTTTCTCTCAACCACCATTATTTTTTATGGTTACTATCTTGTGGTTAACCCCTTACCACCACTAAGTTGCAATTGATTTACCTCAATTACCTCCACACTTTATCGTTTCTCTAAACCACTTCAATGTAAAGTGGTTTCTCTCAACCACCGTTATTTTTTATGGTTACCCTCAACCATCGCTATGCTTGTGGGAACTCTCAAGCACCTTCAAAGGATTTGTATGGCTTATCTACAACACAACTGTCTCATTTCAACTTGAAACCATAAGAATAGCATGCTTTTCAAAGCATCCAATCATGTTCATCAGTGTGGTAACATTACCTTGTCCTTCATTGCAGCTATCAGCATTACAACCATTGCATGGTCTTTGCCTTGTGCTAGACAACCAACCTAATATACCATAAATATTGCCGTCATACATTTCTTAAGGAATATGCACCTCTTGAAAACATGTTCCTTGTAACACACATAGTACACTTACGGTGTACCATTGAGCATGCGCCTCATATATATTGCATCAAATTTATCATTTTCAAGCAATTAAAATAAAATAATCATTCCATCCCATTAAACCAATTATTCTTTTATCCTGTTACAATACCACAAATGACACTTCTCTCTTAATGGTATTGCATCAAATTTATCATTTTCAAGCAATTAAAATAAAATAATCATTCCATCCCATTAAACCAATTATTCTTTTATCTTATTACAATACCACAAATGACACTTCTCTCTTAATGGTGTTCAGCACAACTAAATTCCGAACATGAATGCCATGCAACTTACTTTTTAAAGAACATTGTATATTGCCCATCTTTTCAAACATGGATATAACACAAAAGATGAACACTTGATATAGATATAATTTTTAAGTTTCAGTAGGGACAACGCAACCGTTTGGGGTTTGGCTCTTCTTCACGAGGTCCAAGGTTCTTCTTCGCGAGGTTCAAGGTTCAAACCATGGTGTTTGGTTGTGTGTTAATTCCCTATTGATAAGTGTAGTTCTCGACTTTACAAGGGGTCATGGCTGAGAGGAGACAGCTCAACCCTATGTGTTGGTCCGTAGGGATTTGTCGCACTATCCATTTAATTTGAGTTTCGATGGGGACAACGAAATGATTTGGGGTTTAGCTCTTCTTCAGGAGGTCCAAGGTTCAAACTGCGACGTTTGGTTGTGTTAATTCCCTATTGATAAGTGTAACTCTCAGCTTTACGAGGGGTCATGGCTGGGAAGAGACTACTCAACCCTATGCATCGATCGTAGGGGTTTATTACACTACTCATTTAATTTTTAGTTCTGGTGGGGATAGTGCAACTGTTTGGGGTCTGGCTCTTTTTTGAGAGGTCCAAGGTTCAAACCGTGACGTTTGGTTGTGTTAATTCGCTATTGATAAGTGTAGCTCTCAGGTTTACGAGGGGTCACGGTTGGGAGGAGACTGCTCAACCCTATGCGTTGATCGTAGAGGATTATCACACTACCCATTTGATTTTGCCTCCAAGGACTAGGTGGATTGGTAAGTGTCTGTCTGGCCAGGCACTTACCAAGAAGAGACCTAGGTTCAAACCTTGGGGGCATGCTTGTTGCAAAGGTAGTAGTCTAATCTAAATCCTCTAAGTGTGCTCCAGACCGACGACGAAAGTATTCCGAGTGACCGATGGTCCTCCTTTCGAGCGACCGATGGTCCCTTCACGTCCTGCGAGCGACCGATGGTCCCCCTCACGTCCCCCTCACGTCGGGCAAGCGACCGATGGACCCCCTCACGTCGGATGAGCGACCGATGGTCCCCAGATGGTCCCCACACATCGGGCAAGCGACCGATGGACCCCCTCACGTCGGTCACTCCCTCACGTCGGGCGAGCGCCCGATGGACCCCCTCACGTCGGGCCAACGACAACGAGGTAGTAGTCTGATCTGAATCTTTTGAGTGCGCACTAGATCGACGATGACGATGCGAATCCCAAGCAACCGATGGACCCCCTCACGTCGGACGAGCGACCAATGGACCCCCTCACGTCGGATGAGCGATCGATGGTCCCCAGATGGTCCCCTCACATCGGGCAAGCGACCGATGGACCCCCTCACGTTGGGCGAGCGACCGATGGACCCCTCACGTCGGGCAAGCGACAACGAGGTAGTAGTCTGATCTGAATCTTCTGAGTGCGCACTAGATCAACGGTGACGGTGCAAATCCCAAGCAACTGTGCAAATCCCAAGCAACTGATGGTCCCTCGAAACCCAAGCGACTAATGGTCCCCCTCACACCAAATCAACAACAACAAGGTGGTATAGGCTTGTTGGAAGAAGCCCATGTGGTTTGAACCCTGCACTTGACAGTTACTAAAAATAGTGTGAATGTAACCAACTCCCCTATGTATCCCAAAAAAAAAAAAACACACTACTCCACACATCCTTCACCCAATGCCTATACTGCCTCATTTTTCTTTCCTTTTAAATACTATTGACCCAACAATTGCCTTATTTTACTGTTCATTTAAATACTAATTGTCTAACAATTGTTTTTCTCTCTCTAGAGAGAAGACACCACTCTTAGGTACTTTCCAATTGTCTTTGGATGATGGACACTTCTGCCATTCACTTGACAAAGACACAATAAGATATCCAACTGATAAGAAACGCCTGACGAATTAATCAGCAGGACATGACATATCCATTCACCAGTACCATATGATTTCACCAACTTTTCAACACAGAAACTGTGTTCACCACAGTGTCCACATAAACTTCACCCAATGAAAGACACCATAGTCGTGTTATATATCTTCTACATGCTATTACACAACATTTTATTATGTTTTACTTTAAACGTTTTTCACACTTACACAGATAGACGAAACCCAGGTTTTTACAATAAAATTTTTAAAAGATTGCAAACATCTTGTTTGAGAAGGAATCCAACTAGTAATGTTGGCCTTCGAAATATGGGTCCTCAACCAAAAGCCCAAACCAAAGGCCATGAAACAGAGTCACGTATAGCTTCAATGTAACATTCTTTGCAGTACTAATTACACACCATGTTACACAACACTTTATCCACCCGCCCAATAATTTTAGATATACAACACATTAATGACATCAGCATGTATGCACAGGCAATTTACGCTTTTAACTTGACTCTCAGGATAGGCACAGTTTTCTTTGATATCCAGTTTAAACTACATAAGCTCACGGTTGAAACCCCTCACAATCTCTTCACCTCCGAACAGCACACAGTCTTGATTGTTCAGCATCATTCAGCCCTGTCCTGATACAGATCCTATCCACAAAAGACAGCATACTTTAATTACCCCTCAATGCAAGTTGGAGAATCTGTCTAACTTCTTTCACTGACCATTGGTGCTCTTTGTCCTCCTGATCATACACCTCTGGTATTTACACAGTTGCTTCATACACCACATAAGCACCACAAATATCTATATGCCAAGGACCTCAGATGGGAAGTTGAATAACAAATATTACACCAAAGAACTATTTTCTGGCCACTTCAGGATAGAGAGATGAAAAATCGATATCAAAGCTGAAAGATGCAGTTTCACAGCCTAGGCAGTCTACACATTACACTTCAAATTTTTAAGCCTACTCTCAAGATACAAACTCTCAGTCCAAAATGCAGTCTCTCAGTGTTTCTTACCACGATGATGCAACAGAGAACTGCAATGTCATTTCCCAGGCCAAGCAACACAAGGGCTCTGGACTCCCAGGCTTTCCATACAGGAGACAAACAAGATGATTATAGCACGGCTTACTTTAAGCTTGACAGACTATTACAGTATTTATATCACAGCCTCATCCCAATGGTTTACCAACACACTGCAAAGGAGAGATCTTTCACACGGAAAGGATCTAACACAGCAGAATCTCTCATAACACACCAATATACACCAACAAACTCTTCTTGACTGTGCACAGATACACCCATGGCCAGTCACATGATACTCTAATACCAGAATATGAACATACTATGACACCAGATGTTGGGAGATGAAAAGGAAACATACAGGACACGACGGATTAACACATACTCACTTCATTTCATAGGACCGGTTCACATAGAGATTTTCATCACTTCCTGGATCATTCCAGGAGGATATTCATCTTCCTTGTTTCACCTGCTCATTGGTGCAATGACTCTACCAACACTACAGTCCAATATACAAAATTAACTCATCTCCTAACAATGATAATCACCTTTAGGCTTTTGGGAATGCCTAAAATAGATTTTCAAATCTGACCCCTTAGGTTCCTCATTCTCCTCTCATAGTTTTGAGCGCATTCCAATTTTTAACTCCAGTTAAACAATCTCATTGTATTTTGTCCTATCTCCTTTAAAAATTCATTGAGCATCTTAAGGTGACAATCATACCCCATATTCCTTTCTTCCTGATTTTCAAATTTCTTTAAAACAACATTTAATAATAATCAGTTCTATTTAAATTCCAGACTGATCTCCTCATAAACAGGAATAAGAAACCTCACCAAATTCCCTACACCAAAACCCTAGATTTCTAACCTAATTATAGACAAAAGAAATGTAGAGAGATGTAGAACTCTTGCCTTTACTAGAATTCTTCAGGTTAAGGAATGGTGAGGAATGCACTGGAGATTTCCCGGCAATCTCTGCCTTAGTGCTCCTTACATCTTGCATAGTCAAGGCTTTAAAATCCTTTAAGCAAACCAAGATTTCAAGACTGTAACCAGGGCTGCTGTTCATTTCTCAAAATGAAGGCCTGAACCATTGATCCCTCCATTACACTCTCTATTTAAAACTTCCACCTTTGACCAGTGTCACCCACCTTTGAGGACAAAGAGTTTGGCAGCCTTATAAGCGACAGAAGCCCTAATAAGAATATTACCTTTTAGGGACAAATATGTTAGGCTATAGTTTCATATTTCATGAATTTCTCATAAAATCTTATATTTGTATAATATTTTCAATATTAAACTCCACTAAATATTGGGAGCTTCCTAGTTAGGTTTTCTCGTTACCCCGTTATTTTAACGGTATTTACCCCATTACTTTAACGGTATCTACGGGGTTCTTTCCCTACGGGACTCACATGTAAGAACTATTATATACTTGCAAATGCTATGGCAATGCATTATAAAATGATCAATAAAAAATTTTAATTGATTTACTCTGTATCCAACAAAGTAAAATGGGAAGCCAGGGCACTCAAAGGATTGTTGGCAGCTAAAAAAGGAAAAAAATGGTGAAAAGCAATTTCAGCCATCAGCTGAGGCCAGTACAGTAAATTTTGGAGAGACGGCAACATGTGAGGCTTTCTGTATCAGCAACAGCAGATCTGTTTTATATACTTGGGTTTTGGACTCGGGTGCATCTTTTCACATGTCTCCTCACAGAGACTGGTTTGACAAATATCAGCCATATAGTGGTGAGATGGTCTACTTGGGTGATGATCACCCTTTAAAAATTGTGGAAAGAGGTGACATAAGGATCAGGATGGACGATGGTAGAGAAAGGATGTTATGTGATGTACGACATGTGCCAGATTTGCGGAAAAATTTGCTCTCAATCAAGATGATGGATAAACTAGGGTATTCTACCACTTTCACTAACAACTATTGCAAAATTACCAGAGGAGCTATTGTAGTAGCAAAAGGAGAATCTTATGGGACCCTATATAGTTTATGCAGGGATACGGTGACAAACCATGCAGCAGCAGCAACTTCTGTTCAAGATGCAGTAATGCTATGGCATCAACACCTAGGCCATATGAGTGAAAAATGTCTGAAAATTCTGCATGACAGAGGTATGCTTTCTAGGATTAAGTCTTGCAATTTAGACTTGTGTGAGCACTGTATTTTTGGTAAACAAAAGAGGGTTCGGTTTACTGCAAGCCTTGGTAAGAGTTCTGATTTTCTGCAACTTATACATTTGGATTTATTTGGACTAGTCCCCACTCAGTCCTTAAATGGTGCCATCTATTTTCTAACATTTATAGATGATTATTCTACGAGAGTAGGTTTATTTTCTAAAGAAGTCGAAAGCTTTGCAGAAATTTAAAGAGTTCAAAACTTGAGTAGAGAAAAGTTTGGGCAAGCCTGTTTTATGTATTAGGTCAGATAATGGGGGTGAATATTGTTCCAAGGAATTTGATAAATTTTGTACGCAGGAAGGAATTAAGCACCAGAAGACTGTACCATATACTCCACAACAAAATGGTGTGGTTGAGCAAATGAATCGCACAATCATGGAACATGCAAGAAGCATGCTCAACGCATCCATGTTGGATAAAAGGTTCTAGGCAGAGGCTGTTAATACAGCTGTTTACCTCATTAACAGGTCACCTACAGCTGCGTTGGATGGACAGATTCCGGAGGAGGTTTGGTGTGGTAAGCCATTTGATTACTCTCATTTGCGTACCTTTGGCTATGATGCATTTGCCCATGTGCCTAAAGAAAAAAGGTCCAAACTTAACCCAAAGTCGAGCAAATGTGTTTTTCTCGGCTATGGAGATGCAGTAAAGGGGTATTGACAGTGGGATCCTACTGCCCACAAGGTAATTATTAGCCGAGATGTTATTTTTGATGAAAAATCCATGCAAAGGAAGGAGGTACAGCAAACACCTAATGTTGTACCAGTTGAAGTAGACATGAACGAAGATGAAAATGAAAATCAGCATGCTGAAATTTTTGACCAGCATGCAGAACAACATGCAGAACAACAAGTAGAACAGCAAGTAGAGCAGCCACAACAGTCACAAGACCAAGAGCCACAATCAACAGATCATTGGGTTAGAAGATCTACACGTCCACAAAAGTGTTTGGAAAGGTATTCTCATGCACAAGACCAAGAGCCACAATCAACAGATCATTGGGTTAGAAGATCTACATGTCCACAAAAGTGTCCGGAAAGGTATTCTCATGTTTATCAGTCCTCTTTTGCTTTGTTAATTGATGATGGTGAGCCTAGTTCATTTCAGGAAGCTAGAGAGTCTGAGAATGCAGAAAAGTGGAGGAAATCGAGGCACTTCGCAAGAATAAAACGTGGGAACTTGTGGATCTCCCACCTAGAAGAAAGGTTGTTGGAAACAAATGGGTTTACAAAGTAAAGAAAAACAACGATGGGTAGCTGGTAAGCTCGCTTGGTGGCAAAAGGCTATGTGCAAAAGTCAGGTATAGACTTTAATGAAATTTTTTCTCTAGTTGTCAAGATGACTACTGTTAGAGTTTTACTTGCACTTTTAGAACCGGAGCAGCTTGATGTAAAGATTGCTTTCCTGCATGGTGATCTTGAGGAGGAGATTTATATGGATCAGCCTGAGGGCTATGAAGAAAGAGGCAAAGAGCATTTGGTTTGCAGACTGAAGAAATCTCTGTATGGGTTGAAACAGGTGCCAAGGATGTGGTACAGAAAATTTGACACCTTCATGAAGAGCCAAGGTTTCAACAAGAGTGAAGCTGACCATTGTGGATACTATAAGAGGTTTGATGATGGCAGTTTTATTATTTTGCTGTTGTATGTTGATGATATGTTGGTTGCAGGCCCCAACATGAAGAAAATCATTGATCTTAAGGCTCAGTTGGCTAGGACATTTGAAATGAAGGATTTAGGAGCAACAAACCAAATTTTAGGGATGAAGATACATAGGGACAGAAAAGGAAGAAAGATCCGGTTAAGTCAAAAGTCATATATAGAAAAGATTTTGCAATGCTTCAACATGTCATATGCAAAACCAGTTAGTACCCCACTTCTTTCACACTTAAAATTGTCTTCCAACCAGTGTCCTAGAATAGAAGCAAAGAAGACAAGCATGTCTCGTGTACCGTATTCATCAGCAGTAGGAAGCCTCATGTATGCCATGGTGAGCATCAGACCGGATATTGCCCAAGCAATGGGAGTAGTCAACCGATACATGGCAAATCCTGGTAAGGAACATTGGAATGCGGTGAAGTGGATATTTAGATATTAAAGAGGCACTTCAGATGCTGCTATTTACTATGGATCGGATAGTTTGCAAGTTAAAGTGTGGATTCTAATTATGGTGGAGATAGAGATGGGAGAAAGTCCACTACATGATATATTTTCACTCTTGCTGGTGGAGCTGTGAATCAGGCTTCTAAGTTGCAGTCTGTGGTGGCTTTATCAACCACTGAAGTAGAATACATTGCAACGACTCATACCAACAAAGAGGCAATTTGGCTAGACCGACTGTTGGGTGACTTCAAGGTAATGCAGGGGAAAATTATGTTGCATTGTAATAGCCAAAGCGCTATTCCGCTAGTGAAGAACCCAGCATTCCATGATCGCACGAAACATATTGATGTCAAGTACCACTTTATAAAAAATGTGGTGGAAGAAGGTAGGATCCTGTTGCAGAAAATCGACACTGAAGCGAATCATGCAGATATGCTTACTAAGCCAGTCAAGACAAAGAAGTTTGAGTGGTGCAGAACTTCTCTGGGCTTGCTGAAAATGTGATAAGGGAAGCATTGGGCAATTGGCACTTGGATGGAAAAACATAGGCAAAGAATTCCTATATATCGACTTCAAGTGGGAGAATGTTAGGAGGTGAAGTCAATATATAGATCTCCAATGTTCTTCAGCAGAGAGGTGCATGGTGGTGCAGCTTATGGAGAGGAAACAAACAGTTTTATGGAGTCTTCCTTTGGGAGAGGAAACAAACAGTTTTTTGGAGTCTTCCTTTGGAAGAGGAAACGAACAGTTTTTTGGACTCTTCCTTTGGAAGAGGAAACGAATAGTTTTTGGAGTCTTCCTTTGGGAGAGGAAACAAACAGTTTGTTTTTTCTATAAAAGGGGAATGACCCCTTGCATGTAAATATTGATTGAATGTAATTTTGCCGAAATCAATAAAAGATCAAGCTGCCATTGCCACGTGGTTTTTCCTGCACATTGCAGGTTTTCCACGTAAAATCTGTGTTACTGTTTTTTCTGCGTTATTGTGTTTTCTGGTTGCATAAAATTTTGCTATATTTTCTAACAATAAGCACAGAAAAGAATGTAACTCAAGTTCTATTTCAATATTTTGTCAATGCATAATTGAATACCTTAGTTTAAATTCTAAGAAATCTTCTAGTTCTCAGGAGTTCAAAAGTAAAGAATATGATACTTCATTAGAATTTATCCTTGTTTAAGCACAAAATGCCATAAAGTGAAAACTTGGTAATCGGTGAATTCCAAAAGTGTAACTTGTAACATCAGGTGCACCAAATGGCATTATTTTCACTGTGCTCATTCTACAATAAGGTTTGCTAAAGATGATAATCCCATCATCTCAACCGGCACAGTAATAGTCAGAGAGGGGTATTTAAACAGAAAATAGTGCAATGCCTGTCCTTTGAAGAACATATGTAAACTAAAGCATTAAATACAAGAAAATAAGGAACAAAAGTGACCTTTCTTTTCAAATCCTCATTCCTTATATTCAAAGACTAATCTTTTTGAAGTTTCCTACGATAATTTTTTTTTTGTTTTGTTTGCAGATGGCCGTTTTATATACCTGCTCTTCCAAAAGCGACGACTAATTTGAAATGGAAATCCACAACCCATAGATACAGTTCCATATCATAACAATGGTTCAGTTTAAATTTTACTATGTTACACACAACTTTCTTATGAATCACATAAAGAATGTCTCAAATTAGTTTAGTCTCATCTTTGCCTAGAAGATAAAATGATTTGCATTTCACCAAAGCCATAGAATGCATGTAAAGCTACAATTACTATAAACAATGCACTTCAGAAACATTATCACAGATAGCATTTAAATTTGAGCAAACTAGCTGTTCCCCAAATAGGTTTTTGGTGCATATGATTGGTTATTTAGCATCTTTTTTTAAAGTACTAGAAGTGAAGCATGCAGTAGGATTAAATACACACAAGATTATTAAAAGAGTGCTCAGTACTTATTGCATCTTTAAGTATTCTGAAATTTCAACTACATTTCCATTGTTTCTATTTAACAAAATTGCTTTACAACATTAGCACATGTAATCTCATGAAACAACTCTTGTGCCTGCAATTCAATCAATGATATTAGAGTACAATTACATTACAACCCAGTTTCTATGCTTTTCATGTACTGCTAGATTTCCAGAGTACATTCTTGCAAGCAAAGAGGCAATGCTTGACACTATCTTGGAGATACTTCAACAGACATGGGCAGAGAATCTATTCTATGAAGTCTTTCTTGAAGTAACAATGGATCATCCTCTTCTGTTCCAGTTTGTTTTTGTTGCTTTGGCAAGTCCAGCCTTTTCTTTTGAGCATTGAATAAGTTTTTGCTGTATAAAGAACTAAAGACTATCGCCTGTACAATAGTAAATGCCACAGCTAAAATTAACAATAAGCCTGAACAAGACAACTTCCACTAAGCAGGCTAACCAATATTGTCAAGTGGAATATGTAAACAAAAAAAAATGTTTAATATATATTCTGATAAGCATGTATTTCTTGCTTAGTGAATGATTGCCTGCCTACTAATTATCAGAATAATGTCTACTATATAATGGATCGAGCAATTTAACAAACAAAGACAAGCATTTCAAAGGTGGTGATAAAAGACTTACTGCTCCAATCCACTGTTTCCAGCTTAAGGGGTGCACAAACCATATGCATGAAAGCAAAATGCTAACAAGCTGTTCAGAATGATTATATCTAATGAGATTTAGATAAAGACAAAATAATGTGCAATAAGGGAACTTAAGAAAATACCATGAAATTAAGGTGCTTGTAAATATTAAAACCAAATATTTAGAGTAACCTGTCTTGTAGTCATAATTATTGCAAAGGCAAGAGCCCC
Source organism: Wollemia nobilis (assembly GCA_028583015.1). NCBI lineage: Eukaryota > Viridiplantae > Streptophyta > Pinopsida > Araucariales > Araucariaceae > Wollemia > Wollemia nobilis. Next base: position 1,890,804 of record JAQPPZ010017206.1, on the reverse strand, counting down.
AAACGTTCGGATGGTGTAGGAGATAAAAAATTGACTAGCTGTTGCAACCTGCATATTTAAAAATTTACAAAAAAATTAAATAATAAAAACTACTTCATTAGTTTGTTTCTAGAATATGTTGGGTTTAAGATGACAACTAACAATTGTGTAAGTTTAATGAGGTTTAGAAGAATATGCCCATCAACTATATGCTCAAGGGGAAACACACCTTGAGAAACATTGTGTAGTCAAGGAATAACAATCATTATTTCAAGTCTCACATTCATATTGTGGCATTTACAATAGAATTATATAAGTAATGCAAGCAGCAGACATCGTTTGTTATTGACTATAGATCTTGGAGCACCTCTAGTCACATCCAACCCTACCAATACCAAGTGACAAGACACATAATACTCCAAAGGAAGAAAAGCAGAGCAACTACAACTCTTTCAATAGGAAAACATTGCCTACATGAAAGAATTGACGAGCAAACTCTCTTCTTCACCCCACCAACACCCACACACAACAAGGAATATGAAAAAAAAAATTCAAGCATGCTTAAGAGCCACATTAAATAATATAAGATATTCTATTAATATCCTAAGTGGCCAATGTAAGCCAATGGGACTCATTGAAAAGAGTTGTTATAAATTACAATGCATTGTAGTAACCACAAAGTACTACTGTAAAAAAGAAATCTAGTGTAAACTACTCTAAAGTACAACTGTATGGCATAAAACTACAGCCTCAAGGATTACCCAAAATGGGACCCTAACATGCTGAAAGTAATGACTAAGAGAGAGCTAGAAGTCAAGGTACCAGAGATAGAAAGGAACTCGAGTAAATCCAAGGACCAACATTAATCTATAACAGGATGTAAGTAGAAGCACAGTCGTCATTGTCACCAACTATCCCAAAAAGGCCAACACAGGATCTAATGATGCTCCTAGGAGAATGGCCGGGACTAAGAAGGCCTGGTTGGATAATCCTGGGAGGACATGGAGTTTAACACCTCAAGACTCTTCTAGCATCCATGGTTGTTGAACCAATAGAAGAGAAAAAGAAATTAGAGAGATTTCAAAACAATTTCTCACCAATTTCACTCTAAATGAGCTTCTGGAGATCCAAAGAGGACTGACATAGAAAAATTAGATGTATGTAGTCCAATAAAAAAAGTCAGAAAAGTATTTCTTCTTCACCTACAAAATTTACGACTACTTGAAGAGGAAGAGATTGGCTTCACACAGCTAAAACACAAAGAAAAGTGACTTCAGAATATAGGGTCCATGTAAATGCAAATGTGATCAAGCACTATCTTATGTGTTTGTCAAGCCTAGCATTGAGGATGATCCATTGGACTACAGAGAAAAAGAATGTGTTCAGCCAAAACACTGATCAGATTGTCAACACCGCATGGTCCATAATATCTTCTCTCATCAGGTAAATAGATTTCATTTGACTGCCTCGCATGGCAAGGGGCACAAGGCATCCACCCTTAGTGCCTCAAAGCCCCTTAACAGAACCAGAAGAAAATTTAAAGGCCGTTGGCACCCTTTACTCTGACTTTTCATTAGCCAGTGTTCAGACAGAAGGCAGATGCAAGTAATAAATGGTTAAATTAGATAAAACATGCATATATTAGTGTATATATAAAAAGAAAATGCTAAGCTTGGAAAAGCCTAGCCAACCCAAGAAGAACATACATTAATACAAATAATTTTGAACGATATAATCTTTCTCTATCGGCTCGATATAAAATTCATTTTAGTGTAGATTACAGTACATCCAATGTTTCATACAAGTATACCTTTAAGTAAGATTTACTACTAGAGTAACAAAAGATGTAATTCTATTATGACTTAATGGAATCCCACACTTTTAACAGAATTCATTGTCTTTTACTGTTGATCCACCCAACAATGCACAACACAATTAATCACCAATTTCAAACTTGTAATAGACCCAAAACAAGCTCAGCATCCATTCACATATGTTAATATGTCAAGACCAGCATGAAAATATCTCAATGTTGACTATCAATATTAAAAGGTCCATATGTCAATCTCACATGTCTATGCACCCAAAACTAGCCTTACAGACTCTTGTCTTATCCTCAAGATGATAAGAACAAAAATTTTATAAAATAGAGATACAAGCATTCAAAATAGCTAAGTATGTTTTGGATAATGTTTTGGATAATGTTTTGGATAATATTTTATAATATAGCTTTGTCTAGTGGGAATGGATTGGGTTTCCCCTAAAGAGCTAAATGCCCATGTGGAGCAATGGAGCACTCCCTATTTGTCGCCTCAGATTCGATCATTCACATCCTTTGTCCTCCCTCATCTGTGGTGGCGGATATGGAAGGAAAGAAATTCCAGAGCTTTTAAGAACACTTCTCATCACCCAGAGTCAGTTTTCGTTAAGACTGTCCTTGCCGCGGTGGAGAATGTTGATCTCCTATTCCTGGATGCGGGGAACGCTGGTACAGAAGCTGGGATAGAAAAGAATTTGGGTTTTAAATCTTCTCTTGCTTCAGTCCCGAGAATCCATCACCCAGTAAGAGCAAATACTGTTTGGGAACCACCCCCTCCTAGGTGGATAAAATTAAACTTTGATGGTGCATCTAAGGGTAATCCGGGACGGGCTGGAGCAGGTGGTGTCATCAGGGATGCGGAGGGGCAAATTTTGTTGGCGTTTGCTAAAAACATCGGAACCCAAACTAGCCATGCAATTGAGGCTAGAGCTCTCTTTCAAGGAGTCTTGCAGTTAAAATCTTTGGGCTTTAGAAAAGTCATAATCGAAGGTGACTCACTCAATATCATTAATATGGTTAGAGGGATGCAGACTCCAACTTGGACAATCTCAAACCTATTGGAGGAAGTGCATAAATTGGCCCAAACATTTGAAATTGTCCAATACCAACATGTGTTTAGGAAGGGTAACAATTCGGCCGATTTTTTGGCTAACTTGAGCACCTCTCAAAATGGTATCACAGTTTGGAACAAAGAGTTTCCGGAAGGCTTAATCCAACTAACTAATGATGTCAGAAGAAGGTAATTTCCTTGCTGCTTATTTGGTGGCCAGAGTTCGGCTCTATTAAAGGGGATTTCGCGGTACTTTTTAAATTTCAGGAACCATATTTTTTTACCTGATGGGGTGGGAAGAGTGGGAACCGAAGGATGAAGAGCTGGGGAAGGAAGCTGGACCCAGCGAAACCAAGAACTAGGTTCCAGTTCCGAGTGGTTTGTTGGGAATGTGTTTTTTCCTGTCCTTTTTATTTTGTTAGTCTAGTTAGGTCGGCCAAGGATTTGCTCTCCCCTGCGTGGGATTGAGCTGCCTTAGGCTGTCTCGGAATTTTAGGAGTATGTATGGAACTGTTTCGGTAGCTTTGTTTGGGTTCAATCCTGTTGGATCTCTGGATCCTGGTTTCTCTTTTGGTGGCCTATGGGATCCATCTCTCGAAGCTGTGTGGATCCATTTTGTAAAAGGTTTGGGGTTCCTTTCAAAACCCCTTCGTTCCACCAAATCAAAAAAAGATATATATTTTATAATATAGCGTATCAAATGGCATGAGCTCAACCAGTTAAATTTCTCAACTTTCAAGGAGAACCAAGTTCAAATATTGCTAAGCTCTTGTAATAACACTATGTGGTCAAGATGTAATACGGGTAGGTCCCATTTCAATCCCATATAACCATTTTAAAAATAAATATATTTTATAATATAGCACAGTGATAAGGGGTGGGCCCTATGCAAATGCACAACTAGCTGCATTCTGCTATAAGACAAAATGTTGGTACAAATGGATAACTGGATCAGATAACTTTGATGTCGCCCAATACATAATTGTTGGAACTGATAGCAATAACAAGTTAAATGACTCTTTTCTAGAGTCTTAAGAGTGCCTAAACACCAGTGTAGGAGTGTCGAACTTGGTGCCTAGGTTGTATCTTTTGGTTGATGTAGACATTCATCATACAAGAACGCTTCCTCTAGAATAGGGTAGAATGCTTACTAGAGCAAGGAGGGAGGAAATGCAGCTCCACTCTCAGGTGCCTCAGGCTCCAGAAGAGTTGAAGTCAAATCCTCCTAAAGATGAGAAAATCACAAACTGAAAAACCACAAACCCAAGAGTATAGAGCACCAGGAGCTAACTTTTGGGGTGCATGCAGAAGATTACTGTTGGTGGGGTGCCTTCAAATTTTATTTTTGATATTTAATTAGACTATGTTGCATGGAAACGGATACCGCATCTGATACAGATATGTTATTGGGTACGTATACAGCAAATTTTCAAGACTTCCTAATATAGATTCGACTGGATACAAAATTTAAAAATCATATATGTTTTTATATATAAAAAGAAAAAAAGATATAACACTAAAATCTTTACACACATAAGTTTTGAATAAGATATTTTCATTGACTAAGAAGATGATTGTTATTTATTTTTTTGATCTTTTATTTTTTTTTTAAATTGCATATTCTTCTTTTTATCTCATGTTGTAAATACAATTTTAGATGTGCCTAGGCCATATCAGAATATATTAGATATGGACCAAATAGGGGCATGTATTTGGATACATTCAATATACAGTACCATGTACTAAGTTAAAAAGTTAACTTTTAAGGTCTAAAAGAATTATGCAAATCAGACGACACCGTACTACTCAAGTTTACTGTGTGTGGGAGGAGGCACTTGTGTTGTGCTATCTGCCTGCGAGTGTACATACGCTACACCCCTTCAGATTCAAACCTTGGACCACCTATCTAGAGTACCAAGGCCTTCGCCGTTAGGCCCACTCATGCTGTATTGGGTTACATTTGGATACAGCACCCATGTATTTGGATACATGTGGATATGGTACCTGTGTGTTGGACACATCTGGATATGGTATCCAAGAAGTACCATATCTGTATCTGTATCTGATACACGGATATGGGTGTCTGGATACAGTAACCATGATTTGAAAGCATAAATAAAAAGGAATCCTAGCTCTTTGAGACCCTCATGAGGCATTAACAAAAATATGCAACAAATCCAGCAAATCTTCCAATCTCATTTTCTAGAATTTTTTGTCACTAAGTGTGAAAACTCACTATGAGACTCTTCCATTGGTTTCATCAAACAGGTTATTCAACCAAAGTCAAAAAATTATGAAAGAGCATTTCTCTCTAGAAGGTGAATTGGATGAAGCACAGGCAACTACGTGGGAAACTGCAGAGTGAGAATGGACAAGATTATCTCAAAATAATCCAGAAAAATCCTTAAGTGAGAAAATGGGAGAAGTGGTCAGCACTGCTCTGATTAATATCAATTGCAAGGGCTCTGAAAACAAAATGGTTTCATCAAACAGGTCATTCAACCAAAGTCAGAAAATTATGAAAGAGTATTTCTCTCTAGAAGGTGAATTGGATGAACCACAGGCAACCACGTGGGAAACTGCAGAGTGAGAATGGACAAGATTATCTCAAAATAATCCAGAAAAATCCTTAAAGTGAGAAAATGGGAGAAGTGGTCAGCACTGCTCTGATTAATATCAATTGCAAGGGCTCTGAAAACAAAATGGTGGGGGAATGGGGAACTATTACATTAATTAATGTTTCCTACAAGATTATAACAAAATCCTTTTCTAGAAGGATTAGAGTAACTGTTTTCAAGATGATCAAGAAAGAACAGTCTTGCTCTATGAAAGACAGATTTATCCTCTATAAACTACCTACTGCCAGGAAGAGTATTGACAATCATGCAAATCAGGGAGAAAAACTTTCCTTTAACTTCAACAAGGCCTATGATATGATTGAATGGGACTCAACTTACATGTTCAATTGGCATTGCTTTTGTTTCTGCTTCACTAATGTTGTGCTGACCCTCTTCACACATACTTCTGCAACAGTTTGTATGAATGGAATTCTATCCAAAATGATTACTTCCACAACAGTTTGTGTGAATAGAATTTTATCCAAACAGATAACTTTTGCAACAGTTTGTGTGAATAGAATTTTATTCAACTGACTTAGTTGCAACAATCCATCCGAGAGGGATGTTCTTTAGCACCATACCTTCATGTGATTGCTCCAGATGGACTTCAATAGTTATTAGGCAGCTGTGGATATGGATAAACTAAGAGTATCTGCCTGTCGTAAGGCAATCAGTTACTTAATGTGCATTTTGTAGATGGTTCGATTTTGAGTCTTGACACCTAAGTTCTCAGTACTCTGTGTAAGGCACTTGGTTTATTAGGACACCTTTATACTTGCATTAACAATACAACAAAATCTTTGACAGGTAGTTTTCAAAATATTCTGATATGAGATGATATATTGTATATTATACTCTTGAGGCTATATTGTTAAAATACTTGATATTCTTAGATGCGTGTGAAGATTATTCCATGTTATTTAAGGAACATACTGCAAACATTTCTAATTTGCTCTTATGATCTACAGGGGGCATGCTTATAAGTTTCTCACATTAACTAATATCTTGGATAAGGTTGCCCTTTGATATCACATGCTTGTCATTTGAATGCCTCATATCAAACAGCATTTCACATAATTTATTTCAACTAGGTGATTTCAAATGTGCATCTTAAACTATAAAGAACAAATTAAAAACATAACACAACTCAAGTTACTGTTAAATTGAGGTATGAAAGACTATGTTGTCTAAAGGATAGTGCCATCCATCACTTCAGATGAAGAAATATGCCTATGATTTTCTTAGTAAGTAGCTTCAAGAATAAGATATTCAAGACAACAACATTTTAAATCTTTGAGCATGAAGAACTTGAGTAAATCAATTAAAATCACATTTTAACACTTCTCAAGGTTCCAGTCTATGATAAATTACCTGCTTGCTTGTTTTGTCCACTAGCAACCCAAAAAAAACCAAAAGAAGAATATGCAAAAAATATATATATTTTTTAAATATACCATACATCACATAAAGCCCTTACCATGGAAAGTAATGCAATATCAAAAAGGCACTCTTGATGACGCAAAACAAAGTCTAAAGCTGGTAAGAAATTTCCTTGGATAAAAAGCCCTGCATCAAGAAAATCATCAGTGTTCACAACTTTTAATCCATACAATGTCCATGTAATCAAACCATTTTAGTCACATTAAAGATCAAATGAACTTAAATGAAGACCCAAAATCTTATCCATGCCTTTAAGGAAACAAACAAAAGGGCATACACATATGTACACACATTTATAGACACCCACATGATATTTAAAGTTTAAATTATTTAGTTTAAAATATATGATAAATCTATGATCTTGTATTCAGTTATTAGATTTCACTCAGTACTTTAGACATTAAATTTAACATTAGCATCATTTGAACTACATACATTGATCTCAACTAAGCCAAGATGCTTGCAATCAAAAGCATCATTACTTGTTCTATTTTTTATTGTTTGCATAAATAAGGAGCCATAGTTACAGGCTTCCATTGCTCAAGTGCCATGCTCTACCATTGAAAAAGTGATAGGGCAATCGGTTAACCCACTTTAATTTCATAGATATAATTGTTAAAAAATAGTTCACATTTTGTCACAGACATGCAGGCATCAATGCAATAATTATAAAAATGATCTCTGTTCAGATTTCCAAATTTTGAATGTTACCATTGGCTACATTGTTATCACTTCAATACTTTGTCTGAGAAAGAAATCATTAAAAACAATATAGTTTAGAATGTGGACATAGTGATAAACTTCAAAGTAATGGCTAGAGGGGGATGCAGTTGTCATAAAATGGTCTACATGTGATAGGCCATTTAAGTGGTGTCAAAAGAGATGAAGAAGGAACGACTGAGTTGTGTTCCATAGGGACATGAGTCATTATCATCATTCCATATAAACTTAAAGGATACATGTTGATTTATTTTTTTATTTTTTTAAATGGGGATTATGTCAGCCACTCATTGGTGTACGTCAGCCCTTGTGAAATTAAATGCCGAAATAATTAATGATCTGTAAATAACAATATTATAGTTTGGTAGATCACACCACATTCATTTTGGTGATATCAAAAAACTTCTTTCAAATCTATCTCTTTTCATTTGTGATGAGTTACCATTTTGTGTGAATAGTTACTTTTTAACAATCATAAAACGTATTTCTATTTATCTTATAGAAATGAGTATAAAATTCCAGAGGTACTCCTCTGCTTCATTTGAAACTTCAAATACTACAAAGACTTGCTACTTGCCAAGAAAAGCACTGCATTTTGGACTGTAAACAAAGACTCCTAGATGACTGTAGTACAAACAAGTTGCTTGCTCTGCACTATTGCAGAGCACATAAAATTACAAAAGAACAATGTCTCAGAAGTATTTGACAGATTGGCAGACAGTAGCCCTGCTAGAAATATAAAATTGGTCTGGGAACAATAAAATTCAAAGGAAGCCATGTGTGGGCCCTTTTATCACTGGATAAACTATCACGTCCTTAATGACTCCACTTTAAATTGGTCCAGTGTTATCCTTGCTGGGATGTGCATTGAGTATATGAAATTGCCCTGAAGAAATCACTCTTGGAATTTTACATGTTTGGCCGTCATGGTTATACTTAGGTTTTATGGCACCAGACTAAGTATGAACTCAAGTTCATCAGGTTCCTTCAACTTGGTAAGTCTTGTCTGGTATCCTCTAAGATCTTTTTTAATGTCTTTCAAAAGTTTCACCTAACCTTGGATCTGTAATTGATGTCAGCAGTGCCACAGCAGAATCCCACCAACATACACAAACGCGATGCAGATAAAAAAACAAATGTTTTTATTAAAATAACAGCCTTGAAATTACAAGCATTCGAAGATGCAATTACAGATTCAAGGGGCAGATATGTCAATGCTGCTATGTGTTTGAACACCATAAGACTCAAAATCACACAAAGAGATAAAATAACAAACTCCAGGCTGCCAAGTGGTGGTACGGAGCTCACAACCCACCCCCCCTAACTACTGATCGAATCGAGCATTTATAGGCTCTAATAAATTTGATCATTACAATATGACCATTACAATATGGTCGTTCCAATATGACTGTTGTAAAGAGAAAACCATTGCAGGGTAACGGTTACCAAAAGAACTGACCGAAAGAAAATATGACCGTTGGGAATTTAAGAGGAAATTGACCATTACAATATGACCGTTGCAAAGAGAAGACTGTTGCAAGGGAACGGTTACAAAAAACGAACCGATAGAAAATATGACTTACGAATTTAAGAGAAAGAGGGTTAGAATGCGATGCTCCTGCATCAATAATACCCATTTATGGGACATCAACCAGATTTTTTTACAAAATTTGTAGTGCCCTTCCACTTAGATTCACTTGGACCCTACTCGTAACTACTTAATTGTGAAACCCTCTATTTTGCATAAAAATTACTCTTTCATACCCAACAATCCTTTTGAATGATACAAACAGAGTATGGACAGTACATGTAGAGCTTCATAAAAATACAATGCAGCATGAGATATGCCATAATGGAATGATATGCAACTTTTTCAAGATTAAGTCCATTTCTAGCTCGAACCCGCCAGTTTCTTAGTGTAAAAATCACACAAACTATGCAAATCCCAAAGAACAAAGCAGAATGCAAACGAAAAGCTGAACTACTAAGGAAGACAAACATACATCAACAATGACAAAGTGGTTTAATGTGGGAAAAGCCTTCTTAAGGAAGAAAACCCACAAATAGATTACTGGAGCTGCATATTCATTGCAAAATTAAAAAAAATACAAGAACTAACTATTTGCCATCAACTTTGTTAGAAAACAACAAATATTACGAGCAAGCAAAACAATAACATAGAAACAAAACAGTAACACAAATTTTTACGTGGAAACCCTGTCGTGTGCAAGTAAAACCACGGGGTAATGGCAGCTTCGTTATTTTATTGATTTCGGCAAACTTTTACATGCAAGGGGTCATTCCCCTTTTATAGAAAAACAAAGGAAGACTCCAAAAATTGTTCGTTTTCTCTCCGAAAAGAAGACTCCAAAAACAATTGTTTGTTTCCTCTCCCAAAGTATGGTTGTACGGACGGCCAAAATTTTGGGTTGGGGGCTTCGCCCCCAAACCCACGAGCCCCCTACGACCCCCCTCGACACGCCAAGCAGGGGGGAGTCTGGCCGGTTCAATATCCAGATCTCCAATGTTCTTTAGCAAAGAGGTGCATGAAGGTGCAGTTTATAATGATCCTTCGCCACGAACAGTTTTTTGGAGTCTTCCTTTCGAAGAAGAAATGAACAGTTTTTTGGAGTCTTTCTTTCGGAGAGGAAACGAACAGTTTTTTGGAGCCTTCCTTTCAAAGAGGAAATGAACAGTTTTTTGGAATCTTCCTTTCGGAGAGGAAACGAACAGTTTTGGAGTCTTCCTTTGTTTTTCTATAAAAGGGGAATGACCCCTTGCATGTAAAAGTTAGAGAATGTAAAAGTTTGCCGAAATCAATAAAATAACAAAGTTGTCGTTGCCCCATGGTTTTACCTGCACACTGCAAGGTTTCCACGTAAAAATTTGTGTTACTGTTTCGTTTATGTGTTATTGTTTTGCTTGCTCGTAATATTTGTTGTTTTCTAACAATTGAATTAGTCGAACGGGCTTCTGACAATTGTTCAATTTTAGAAAGACCTTGAATTATATCATCGGTTGTTAATCTTTCATATAACAAAGTTATCAATATATCTCCTTCGTAAATAATCTCCCCATAATGATCATGAACGATTGCTCCTCCAGCACTCAAATAGGGTTTAGCCAATCTCATGACTAAATATTCCTCATGAACGGCTAGAATTTGACCAGATTTGGCGAATGGTTCATCTTTGGATATATATTCACTTTCACAAATCAATTGTCTAAGGCTAACTACTAGAAATGGTTTTTTACAAACATTAGATAAGGAAGAGCACCAATTAGAACTGAAGAGCTTGGAAATGATGCTCCTACATGGATTGAATTTATAAATTCCCGTATTTTCATCCATAAAATAGCATTTAGGTACTTGGAAAGTATTCAAGTAATTGTCTGAAATTGAACGTTTCTTTAACAAGACTTTATAAGTGATGAAATGGGAGTATGAAAAACGGTTAGCGATACCATGTAAATGACCCAAGAGACCTAACAATTCAATGATTTGTATAATTGGATCCTCTTGAATTGATTTCTTTACCGCATTAAAACATTTTGAATCATTGAATAGAACGATTTGCAAATAGTTAGATAGTGAAAGAACCATAAAAGATTCACCTTTGTTGTTCTATACGAAACAGTTCATAATTCGTATAGATAGAATCTATTTTCAAAGGTTTTGGAAACTGGAAGAGAGTAGCTTATAAAAGTGGGTTTTACTCCTGCCTTTTAAACAGAGGGGAGGGGAGAGCTCAAAAAAGAAAAAGCGGATAGAGAGCGTTCCGTAACATTCTTCTCACCTCTTAAAAAGGGCCAAGTATGGCTGCCCATCAAAAAAGGTTTTTCGCCCTTTTTGATTTAAAGAGAATGAAACAACGGAAAAAAGAAATAATCCGATCGCTTAGTCTCATAGTCGGGCTTATTACTCTCAAGAGCTTACTATTATTTATTGCGGGCCGCTCACGAGACTTGTTAGCTTGAGCGCACCTCGCACACCTCCGTAACCGGGAGGCATCCATCTCGAATCCCCTTTTTTTAGAGAGAGCTCTTCCCACTCCTCATTCGAGGAACCACTCCCGTTTCCAAAGCTCCGGGTTCAATGCTTAATGCTTTTTCAATACTGAATCAAGTTTTTTTATCGTATGTAATAGACCGCATCAATCAATGAAACGGTCCGAAGGAGATTGATTCGTGTGGGCGGGGCGCTGTCGCTCACTGATCATAGATAGAGAGCCTCGGCCTCCTCTTAAGTTCCCATTCACTCTTTATAAGGTCTCCGGGGCCTTGCCGCAGGTTTCCTTGCTTTCTCTTCCCCGAAGGGGGGGCAGGAGCGAAAGTATGTATCCAAGCAAGGATCTATTCCAGGCTATAAGAATCCTGTAGGAGTGGATGGAGTAGTTCCCGCCGCGTACAAGCACCCCTGATTGATAAGAGACGACATCTTATAGAGGCCTTAGCTCGCCCGTCAACCAGCTAGCTATCTGATCTGCATGTACAATTCATGAAAACAGGCCATTATCCTCCAAGCTTCAATTCAGCTCAAGCAGATTCAGGCTACAAACCTATGATCATGTGTTTCTGGATGATACATTGTTTAGAAGAAATCTGGACGGCGTGCTACTCAGATGTGTGGAGACACTTTTGATACCTGATCCTTTGAGTTTCACCAAGGTTTCTCTGGTGGACATTAGAGAGCTTTCCCAACAGCTTACAAAATTCTAAGAGCAGGATACCCTTATAAATCAAAAAGCGCTCAGCATATTCAAAGATGCACATGAATGGGTTAAAAGGTGCAAAGCATGTAAAATGTACGCTGGAAGAGGGAGGAGGGCTCCTATGCCTTTGAGACCAGTGATTGCTGAAGAACCTTTTCAACAATGGGGCCTGGACTTCATCGAAAAGATCAATCCTTTATCAAGCGCAGGGCTCTTTTAGGGATATTAACTGCCACTGACTACTTCACACGATGGGTAGAGGCCATTCCAGCTCTCAAAGTTTGCCAATCAAAAAACGGTGATTCAGCTCTTAGAGAGTATAATCACCAGGTTTGGTGTGCCGTCAGTTATAATCACGGACAATGGATCAGCTTTCAGAGGATCTGAGGTCACCTCTAGAGCCCTGGAATATGGAATTATCATGAAGACATCTTCTAATTACTATCCGCAGAGCTTATCTTAAGGCTTGCAAATTCCACAAACAAGAACCTGATAAGGATTCTGAAAAGATTTTACAATCACTGCATCCCAAAGCTCTCTATCCAAATATTTTACAATCACTGCATCCCAAAGCTCTCTATCCTTATTCAAGGGCACACTCAACTAGACAAGGCATTATGGTATCACTCCCAAGAGGTGGATTTGGTGTACCAAATACTTCAACTTTCATGAAGTGCATTTAAGAAGGCTTCAATTTCGAGCGGGATAATTAGTTTTAAGGCCTCCTCAATCGTAAGGAGGAGATGCATGTTCCTAGTGATAAGAAGTCCTTTAAGTGAGGACCAAGCTTCATGAACATTATTAGACATAAAGCCAATATTAGCTAATAGGCTATTATTAAGTTCCCTTAATGGTCTTTAGTCTTCCATGAGGCCTTTTCTCCCTGCTTTATCCAGTTTACATGTTGACTGGCACTGTTACTGTTCAGCTTAAGGAAGGGGAATTGGAATTGAACCTATCAAGGTTTGGGAGGCAGCACAAACTTAAGAAGCTCATACTGCATTGACGGGTTCTGGGCAAGATCAAGCATAATTGTGATAATGTGCCTCTGACATTGAGGATCATAGTGTCTTAAAAGCAGGAATAATTAATTATTGCTTATCAACCTTGATACGTATTTCCCAAGGTTACCGGTAGGGGTGTGGGTGCAGCCCCTGCCAAAAACAGGGTTCGCAGGGTACTGGTGGGGTTATTTTTTAATTAATAAAATATATATATATATATAAAATTTCATACTCAAAATTGATTTGAGATTAATATATAGATAAATATAATTGAAATAATATATTCAAATTATAAAAAAAAATAATAAATTTAAAATTTATACTATTTTAAAAGTTAAGTCGATGAAACAATGCTTCAATTTCATCAATCTAACTTATAAAAGTTTTTATAATATTTCAATCATCCTATTTAACTTCTTCATTTACATATGTATTTTTCTTAACATAAAATACTGATAAATAAATTTTATATTTTTAAACTATAGAAGAAAAACACTCATAGTTTTTGTCTGATGGAAGTATATTTACGTCTTTTGGGGTAGGATTATTATTTATTAAAATAGAAGAATTTCAAACACCATGGTGGAGGATGACATGTACGGGAAGGAAGACATGGTAGGAGTGGAGATGACAATCCATGCCCCCATTGACGTAAAGCGTATTTGAAACAATTTGATATTTATATTTTTAAGGGCTTTATTTTCCATCCTTGATTGACTGTTGGGAAAGTCCTGGATCAATCAAAATGTGCTAGCTAGCAGCCGCAGTCCGCAATTCACGCAACGTTGATGTCTAGCATCAACTTGCACTCGAAGGGGATGTTAGATTCTTGGAAAAATTAAAAATTAAATAATTCTTTTATTTTAATAATCTTGCCAAGCCAAAACCCCCCGCATTGAAGTCCGCTTTATATTATAAAAAAACTTAAAAACTCTAATCGTAAAAAACTTGAAAGTTTAAACTTTAACGTAATTATGATTTATTATAAAAAAATTTAAAACTTTAAAGTCATTATAATTTATAATAAAAAAAATTTAAAGTAATTATAATTTAAAATAAAAAAATCTCAAAAACTTTAAACTTTAAAGATTTTAAAATTTTAAAACTTTAAATTTTTTAAATAATAAAATGTTTTTTTAGCTGGTATGGGCTGGGCCCACCTAAAAATGAAAAAAAATTAAAAACTTTGAGCCCACATAAAATTAAAAATAAAAAATTAATTTTTTTTTTATCTTAACGCCCAAATTGGCAGACCCGTACGAACCTTATCTGACAAGAGACAAGGTTCATACGGAGGTTCAACCTAGCTGAACCCATCCCTGCACCCATGCACGTGGTACAGGTGCGGGTACGGTTGCACGCACCGGCCAACTGGATGCACGAACCCGGTTACACTAGTATTTCCCAGCTGGGAAGTATAAGGAGTCAAAGTAGACACAAAGATAACCGCCATAGAATAGTCATTACCCATGGGATGAGGTGCATGGCTATAGACTGGGTGACTCCCTCGCCAAATTCATCATAGAATTAACATGACTGGAAAAATCAATTAAGAAGGGAGATAAAGTTGATCAAAAAATAACTCTTTTAAGTCCTTTGGCTCTCTAACTACTATCCTTTGCTTGAATCAAAAATAGATTAATATGATGGAACATATAGTTCAGCACTAAAGACAATGAAGTTGACCGCACAAGCAATGGACTCTCCGTTTACAGCAATCTTCTCTCCGTTATGAACGTCTGCTGCAAGGTTGGCCTTCCTTTGTACACATGGCAAGGATAAATTCTCAATGCCCTTTCCCTCTTCTTTAACAAGTTCGATGATTGTCTTCAACTTCCAATTTGTAAATGGTGACATGACATGTATTTCCTATAGTATTTAGTCATTTTGAGTCCCTTGTCACTACCAGGTGTGTAAGATCAAGGTTCATGACTAAATATAGACCTTCTAACATAGCACATGCTTCATCAATATTATGGAGTTCACATCCATACTGGGCAATGTGATCCCTGGTGTCTCTCATACGAAAATAGCTCAAAAAAGAAAAAAAGAAAACAAGGAGAGAGATGGTTAAATAATAAAATATGTGCCATTCAAAAACTTTTACTTAATGACATTTCTATACTTCTCATGACATCATCTTTTTGTAGGTGCATAATTTCATCTATGATATATAAAATGGGATAAAGAATAATGAACAGGAAGTGCTATGAAAATTGAAGTGAAAAATCTGAGGGGTTCGACACTGAAAGAAGAAGGGATCTGATATCAAGGTGTCTCCATCTAATTGACCTTAGAGGCAGAGGAAAGGGATTAAGGTGTCAAACCTCACCTGTCAAGATATGTCAGTTACATCTTAAACAGAAATTTAAAACCAAAGTAGATAAGATTGAAGGCATGAACAACAAGCTAATATTGAAACTACCTCAAAACAAATCTTAATAAAAGGAAAACAAGAGAGACAATTTTGAATATGTCTGTCCATAAACCTTTGCTAATGACAGGTATATTTCTTATTGTCCTATTTTTGTTCTTGCTTATAGATGGTATATAAAACAGGATAAGAATGATGAACAGGGAAGTGCTATGAAATTGAAGTGAAAAACCTGAGGGGATAGACACTATGACAGAGGAGAGATCCAATCAAACGGAATGCCAATCTAATTTGAGCTTGGACGGTGGAAGAAAGAGATTCAAGGTGTCAAACCTCATCTGTTAAGACATGTCAGTTGTCCTCTAACCAAAATTCTATGAAACAAAGTAAGAGATTAGATGAAATCCGTACAGGAGGGGAAAAGGTTGAAATCAGCCCAAAAAAGTTATGTTTTTTAATTTTATTTAAAAATAAAAAATCAATGAAGGGAAAACAGGAAGACATTCAATTTCATGCTTTCATTTGTTCTGTTGAAAAAACTTTGGTAATGATGTTTCCATGTTTCTGCTATGTCATCTCTCCATTTTCATTTACTTTCAGCTTTAAAGGAAAGCACAGAGAGGAAGCTACTTACCAATCATACTAATAGCACAAGACCAAAGGGTGGTGTAGAATATTTGGTTGTATATTTCCATATTGTATCCTTTGAAGAGCTTGTCCTGAAACGTGCTAGTAAAGCCATCAAATCTGCATTTGAGAGTTATATTTGTAATCAAAATTTGAGTTTCTCAACCCAAGATATAGCTTCTGATTTGTTGAAGACATGTAGAATGATAAACATCATATAAAATCAATTTATAGCCACTTTACCAGATAAGAAATGGTTTTCTAAAAAAGTATACTTCCACAATCTGGGATTTTGACAATTAAAAAGCATATTTGAAACAGAAGATCAAGGTGACAATTCACCTGCTCAGAATTAATGCGGTTTAAGCATATATAGTAATCCAAGATTTCAATCACAAATGTTCGGATGGACAAATTTACAGGAATATGCATACAACTAAATGGAATGGCAAAAATCAGTTGGGACAACAAAATTAAGGTCAAACAAGAAGGCACAACTAAAGCTTAATGGTACAACCATCATTTTTACAGTAGGTATAAGAAATGTGAAGAAGTTTCATGAAAATGTGTTAACCCTCAAAAACACTTGCCTGAAAAGAAAGGGCAAGGAAAAAATAATCACTTTCTCCTAGAGAACAGAACTTTTTCTCAAGAGCAAAGGCTACACTCATTGATCCAAATCCAGAAAAGGTGGTTGAGCACAATGAGACTTTAAACAAAAAATCCCTTATTTCTCAGGCCATAGGAACTACATCCCAGCATCAAACCATCAAGAGATGCATAAGGTAACAAGCTGGTATAGAGGCCAGAAGCTGCCGTTGTCATGCTTCCTTCAGGATATTCTTTCTAATGTTTGCAGGGAAGGAAGACCAATCTGCGTATTCCAAATGGCCCATGTATAATAGGCAGCCTGAGACTTTCTATGAAGTGCTTAACAAAAGGCTGTAATCAACTGGCAGAAATTCAATCTCAAATGCCAGGATGGCTGAGACATCTAGCTCTTTCCATTGAATTCTGGTATAGGGAAATGCCAGAACAAATTGGTGATATTCTCTTGACATGTATCATATATGTGCAATCAATCAAGTCGATCGGTAACATAAGTTATGCCAGAATCAGCATTCATATGGAGCTAAGCAAACGATTTCCAACATCAATCAAACTTTAGTTGGACTGTATTTGTGAGAAGAAAGCAGCATGAAAATTTAAAATGCAAATGCAAGATTTGCTTAGAATAGAGATATTTGGGACATATTCTCAAAAGAATACAAAGGCACAAGGAGAAGCAGGAAGAAATGGAAACAGCTAGGTGGCAAAGTCAATTCAAATACAGCTAGAAGGCAGACATACGAGACATTAACTATAAAGAGAAGCATTAAAAATAAGAAGAAAACAGACAAGCTTAAAAAATGATGACAATAACGTAATCACATCTTTTAAATAATGACAAAGCTCAACAGGTCTTTCCTCAGATAGAAAAGGAACAACAAAGTGTAGTACATGCAATCCTAATCCCCACTCATTTTTCTCAGCCTCAGCCTGAGATGGCCAATGGATTGAGACAAGATGATCAGCTCCTCCTTCTGGCAAAAGTAGCTAGAAGTAGTGTCAACACTTTTTTTTTTAAATACTGCACTTCTTCCTGTTATGACCTAAGCAGAAGCAGAAGGCATTGCATAGAATTTTTATTTCTTTTTTTAGGTGTTTAAACAAACCAATCATATTAATGCAAATTCAGAAAATTATTCTCCTAATCCTTTCATCAAACAGAGGGAATAAAGCCACAGCAATTACCCCAGATAACCCATCATTAGAAAAACACCCCAAAATGTGCTTTCCTTTTCTGCATTGTATGGTGTGATGTCCTCTGAAGCCTACATCAACACAACAAGAATTAAGATTCTCATGGAATTCCAAATCACCTGAGTAGTGATTGTAAAGAATACTCACTCATTAAGACACAATAGAAAATAAAGCACATGTCAATCATAAGCCATGCAAACAGGAAATTAAATCAATATATTCCAGAGTCAAAGAAGAACAAGAACAACAATGTACTGAATGGTAAGCATGAAAGGCCTTAGGCTACAAAGATTATATGATTTTTTAAAACTTGGCAAAGAAACATATTTTCTAAGCCTTTGTAATATCAAAGGTATTCTAAAATATTTTCAAATGTCCATGATACCCTAGCATGGCGATTTATGTTGAAAAGTTTCACACAACTTCACACGCTTGTGGGCCAGCCAAAAGAATCTATTTATGACATATAACGCTTACCTGTATAAACTAAGAGTGATTTCCTGACTTTGTTGGTTAATTTGTAAACAATCAAAGAATAATATGTTTGGACACCCTCACTATCTAAAAAAGACATTTGTAGTAATTTAATTTATTGATTTTCATGGAACGATCAATAGCTAAATCAACAAAAGAACTTAGAAATAGGACAAACTTCAGTCTGGTCAAAGAGTGATCAACAATGTGAAATAGAAATAGGTATCATTATTGTGGAACTTGTGTTATTTTGATAGAAGAGGTGGCCACAACCAGATCAGACTCGGCAGTTTCAAATTTGAACACTACTTCATATCATTAAACTTCAGAAGAAAATTCTTCATCCTGTAGCATACAGTTAATTTGAACAATTTATACCGAACCTATACCACACAACAAGAAACATATTCAGGAAAGAAAATTACTTTATTTCACCCAATAAGTACACAACATGCTATTGCATTTCAATTGTATGCGTTCAATTTAGTGGCAACAAAAGGATCATAATATAACTCTCTAACAAGTCTTGGCTTCCAGACTGTAAAGGAATTATTTTGTTGATGTAAGCAAAGGCATTACTCCATCTCTAACTAGTACAAACAGCTACCTGTCTTCTACAATGACTAGTAAATACATAAAAGAAACAAATAATTGACTTAATCTACCAAGGACCTAGGGCAGTGAGGATGTAGAAAGGTTGATGTCAGAGTGATGCAATCGAAGGAAACGAAAAATGTCTAAGCCAGAAACTCTAGAAAACGGCAGTACAAAGGCCTCCACCTTGAAGAGCAGTAAATTCTTCAGATTGAAAGTTCTATCAAGGCAAGGAAAAAATAAGATTTTCCCTTGTGCTGTTGAAAGTGAGGTCTTAACTCTTCAAGAAGAGGGAGGAACCAACATAAAACTAGACCCAGAAGAAATTAGTGATAATATCTTAAAATCAAAAGTGTGCTTGCCAATTGCAAATTAAAGGCTTTGGGATTCATGAAATTATTTAAAACCCTCCTAATGAAAGCATTTTTATGGAAAGATCAAGCAATGCAGTTTACAAGTTGCTTTGGTTTATATTTGAAACTTAGATAAATGGATTTGATCTATCACACATTTATCACCCAAAGTTCCTATATGCCTCAGATAACCATCCTTACCTCTAGTGTTCTAGGACTTTACTGTAGCACAACTTAATGTTTCTCCTATTTACAATCAAATATTACCTTGGTTACCATATCCAGCAATTCTTTTGCTTGGATACCCGTATCCATGTATTAAATATAGATACGGATACAATATTTCTTAGATACCATATCCAGATGTGTACAAACACACAAGTACCAAATCCAAACATATCAAAATACACGGGTACCATATTCAAACATATCCCAATACAGCATGAATGGGCCTAACGATGAAAACTTAGGTATTTGGTATTCTAGATAGGAGGCCCAAAGTTCGAATATAAAGGGGGATAGGGTATGCACACCCCCTAGGCAGATAGCACAAGTACCTCCTCCCACGCATAGTAGACTCGAGGAGTCCAGGGTTGTCTAATACACATAATGCTCCTAGATATTAAAAGTTACTTAACTTTTTAACTTAGTACACGAGTACCCGATGATGAATGTATCTGAATACATGCCCCTTTTGATCCATATCTAATATATCCTGGTATGGCCTAGGTACGTCTAGAATTGTATTCACAAGAAGAGATTTAAAATAGAATATGCAATATTTTAAAAAATTACTTTAAAATTTAAAAAATAATGACAATCATCTTCTTAGTTAATGAAAATATCCTATTCAAAACTTATGTGTAAACGTTTTTGTGTTATATGTTTTTTCTTTTCATATATGAATATATATGCTTTTAAAATTTTGTATCCAGTTGTATCCATATTAGGTCATCTTGAAAATTTGTCATATCCGTATCCAATAACATATTTGTATCAACTACTGTATCTGTTTCCATGCAACATAGAATATTACATTACAAATATGGTTGTGTTGAAGCCACAAACTTTCCGCACCCTGCAATCCTCCTACTAGGATACGTGTACGATACTTCTTGGATACCATATGCAAATACATAGGTACTGTACCCAAACATATCTGATAACATACCTCTATTTCTTAAATATCTAATACATTCAGATATGGCTTGGGCACATCTAGAGTTCTATCCACAACATGAGACTAAAAGAAGATTACATAAGTTTTTAAAAATAAATTTAAAATTGAAAAAACAATGACAATTGTCTTCTTAATTAAGTAAAATATCCTATGTAAACACCATATTTGTGTAAACATTTTTGTGATATATTTGTTTTAATATATAAAAAATATGTGCTTTTTAAAATGCCGTATCCATATGAAGGGTCTTCAAAAATTGCCATATCCATATCGGATACCATATCTGTTTCCATGCAACTTAGGTTGAAGGTTATTTCCTATATAAATATTTTGCCAATGATGTTTCAAGGCAAGATGTCTATGTCAAGATATTTTGAAAAAAGTCCTTGCATGGAAATAGATAAAGAATCGAATATAGATACAGATACGGCAAATTTTCAAGACCGCCTAATATAGATACATTGTTAGGAATAGGTGTCATACACCTTTCAAACATTAATTGTCTCATGTCTTATGTTAAGAGTATACATAAGGAAGAAAAACTTGTGAACTAGACCATGGTTTTACTACAGCACAGCTGCAATACTGCAGGTTTATTTCCAACACTGTGCACTGCAGGATTGCAGGTCTATTTCCAGCACTGTCAACTGCAGGACTGTTGGAAGACACAGGTCAATTTCCAGCATTGTGCACTGCAACACTGTTGCAGGACTGCAGGTCTATTTCCAACACTGTGCACTGCAAGACTGCAGGTCTATTTCCAGCACTGTGCACTGCAGGACAACTGTGTTACTACAGGTCTATTTCCAACTGTGTTACTGCAGGTCTATTTCCAGCTTTGTTGATAAATAGGACATGAGATTGCTGATTACTGAATAATACTGATTATTGAAGATTGTATTGTAAAAAGCAAATTGCTAATTACTGAATAATAAAATTTTTGAGAGCTCCTTGATTGTTGGGTTTTTCCCCAAACGGTTTCCCAGGGTATATGTGGCTTCTTGGGTGAGATTTATGTGATCTTGCTTGTTGAATTAAAATTCTAGGCCTGTTTTTCACTACTTTCCTCTAAAGATTATGTAGGAAGTTGTTCCGCATTAGTCTAACTTCCTTTTAGTTGGTATCAGAGCTTTGCTAGCTTTTGAGTCCTAGTTAGGAAAAAATAAAATTTGCTATTAATCTTGGTTTGAGTGAGAGATGTGCATAGGGGAAGTGATTTTATTTTAGGATGGCAAGTACATCATGATTGGAGATAGAAAAATTCAACAGTACCAATTTTGAGCTATGGAATCTTAAGATGGAGGATCTGCTCATAGATAGAGATCTATGGGCTGCTGTTTCTAGAAGTCAACCTGCATCAATGATGGATGAAGACTAGATGGTGATGGATCGGAAGGCACAGAGCTCTTGAACGTAAGTGAGTGCCCTACTATGAAAATATTGTGGGATAGGTTGGCTTCAATCTACCAAGCCAAATCCCTTGTGAACAAGTTGTTCCTGAAAAAGAAATTGTATTCCCTAAGGATGGGGGATGGAGATTTCGTAGCAACGCACTTGAACAAATTTAACATTATCATTTTGCAGCTATGATCCATCAAACTAAAAATGGACGAGGACCAGTGTATTACTTTACTTTGTTCGTTACCCGATTTTTAGGACAACATAGTAATGGCTATCAACAACACTAATACCAAGTTGAAGATGGAGGAGATAGTCTCTATCTTGCTTTCAGAAGAGACGCGAAGGAAAACCACGGAAGACGTCAAGGATGTGTTGGTTTTTCATGGCAGATCCAAAGAAAGGAACAAGAGGAAGAAGATAGTTGGCTGGTCCAAGTCCAAGGGAAGATCCAAGACTCCCACTCTAACAAAAATCAAATGTTGTAATTGTGGGAAGAAGGGACATGTGAAGAAAGATTGCAAGGAGAAGAAGCATAAGAACAAGCATGAATCCGATGAGGATTCCGATTCTAAGTCTTCTCGGGAGGATGCAAGAGATGCATTCATGGCTGCCTTTTCCACTCATATTAGGGATGGTATTTAGCTGATTGATTCAGGAGCATCACACTATAGTACTCCACATCGAGAGTACTTCACGGAGTACTAGGACGATAACAATGGAAGTGTGTACTTGGGGGATAACTCATACCTTAAGGTTGTTGGTAGAGGGAGAGTTTCTTTACAACTCTCAAATGGCAGAACCAAGACCTTGATCAATGTCTTGCAATTCTTGGTTTGGCACAAAACCTCATTTTCGTGAGTAACCTAAATGACTTGGGTGTGCAAGTGATCTTTGGCAAAGGAGGAGTCACTATGGTTCATGGATTAATAGTGCTTGTTGAAGGAGTACGTGATGGGACACCATTTCTTCTTGATGCTAAGACGATCGCATGCAACAATACATCAGTTCCAAATGGCAGCTTACCAACAGATAAGACTATGATGTGGAATTATAGGCTTGGTAACACTGGTGACAAAGGTCTTAAAACCTTGGTGAGTAAAAACCTCGTTGAGGGGATAAAAGATGTTTCCTTTGATTTCAAGTTTTATGAATAGTCTTCATGGAAAACAAAAATCAAATAAATTCTACTCGAGCTCTCATAGATGCATGGATTTACTTGATTTAGTGCATAGTGATGTATGTGGTCCAATTGATGTACCTTCATTATCTAAATCATCGTATTATGTATTTTTCATTGATGATCATTCACAGACGACGTGGATTTATTTTCTAAGAAGAAAATTTGAAGTGTTTGATAAGTTCAAAGAGTTCAAAGCTCTTGTTGAGAACCAAACAAGAAGAAAGATTAAGTCTCTTAGAACAAACAATGGCAGAGAGTTTTGTAGCAAAGAAATTGACAGTTTTTGCAGGAAGCATGAAATCAAGCAGTGTAAGACAACTCCTTATACAACTCAACAAAATGGAGTTTCCAAAAGCATGAACAGGACATTGATGGAGAGGGCTAGAAGTATGCTAAGTAGTTCTGGTCTAGAACAGAATTTTTGGGCTGACGCAGTTAGTATAGTGTGTTACTTGATTAACAGGTCTCCTACATTAGTTTTGTTGGTGAAACCCCTGTGGGGGTTTAGACACGCAAAAATCCCTCATTAAGACACCAGTGTTTGGCTGCAAAGCATATGTGCATGTGCCTTAGGTAAAAAGATCAAAACTTGATTACAAAGCGGATAAATGTATCCTCATTGGCTACGACAATGGGATAAAAGGATACGGCGATGTGATATTTAGGGATCAAGGATTCTTCAAAGGAGGAGTAGCAAAGTAAAACATCAAAACAAGTTGTGCAATTTGAACCAGAAACAAGCAAAGAAATTGCACTTGGAGATAATGATGTCCATGATGATGATGAGCACGATGTTCATGATGGGCCTAATGAGGAGTATCTTTCGGATAGTCATGACGAGTCCAATGAGGATTAGGAGCTTCAACCTCAACCCCATTGGGTTAGGAAGTCCACACGACCAAGAAAGCAACAACATAGATATAGCCCACCTAGTTTAAATTGTATTTTTGCTTTATCTATTAACATTGATGAGCCTAGAACTATGAAGGAAGCAATGGAGATGAATAACAGTGAGTCTTGGAAGATGGCCATGGATGAGGAGATGGCATCTCTAAAAAAGAATGGCACATGAGACCTAGTTCAGTTGCCTGAGGGAAGGAAACCTGTTGGCTGCAAATGGGTTTTCAAGAAAAAATTTAGTTCTAAGGGCAAGGTAGATAAGTATTAAGCAAGGCTGGTTGTTAAGGAATATTCCCAAGTGGAGGGAATAGATTTTGGTGAGATATTTTCTCTAGTTGCAAAGCTTACATCCATTAGATTCCTTTTATTTGTTGCTGCTGCATTTAATCTTAAGGTTGAGCAAATGGATGTAAAGACAACTTTCTTGCATGGAGACTTGGAGGAAGAGATCTACATGAAACAGCCGGAACACTATGTGGAAAAAGGTAAGAAAAACTTAGTCTGCAACTTAAAAAAACCTCTTTATGGTCTTAAATAGTCTCCTAGAATGTGGTATAAGAAATTTGATTCTTATGTTTTGAGGTTGGGATTTGTTAGATCCAAAGCAGATCACTGTGTTTATAGTAAGGCACATAGTAAGGTGGTCTTTTTTATTGTTATCATTTTGTATGTGGATGACATGCTGCTAATTGGTAACAATAAGGATATCATTAGGGTCTTGAAATTTCAGGTTTCACTACAGTTTGAAATGAAGGATTTAGGAGATGCTAAGTTTATCCTAGGGATGGAATTAGAAGGGGATAGAGCCAACAAAAAACTTTGGTTAAGTCAAATAAAGTATGTTGACTCTGTCTTGCAGCGTTTTAACATGAAGAATTGCAAATATAATTGGTAACAATAAGGATATCATTAAGGTCTTGAAATTTCAGCTTTCACTACAGTTTGAAATGAAGGATTTAGAAGCTGCTAAGTTTATCCTAGGGATGGAAATTAGAAGGGGATAGAGCCAACAGTAAACTTTAGTTAAGTCAAAGAAAGTATGTTGCCTCTCTCTTACAGCGTTTTAATATGAAGAATTGCAAACCAGTTAGTTTCCCTATTTCTATGGAAACAAAAAATTTTGTTGAGCAATATCCTTCTACACCTGAAGAAATGGAGGACATGAGTCATGTACCCTATGCTAGTGCAGTTGGGAGCCTCATGCATGCTATAGCTTGCACCAGACCAGACATTGCCAAGCAGTGGGAGTCTTGAGTCAGTTTATGGCAAATTCTGGAAAGGATCACTGGGCAGCAGTGAAGAGAGTTTTCAGGTATCTTCAAGGGATCCTTGATAACCAAGTATTTTCACAAGCAACTAGACATACAAGGATTTGTGGACTCAGATTGGGCAAGAGATGTTGACAACAAGAGGTCAACCAATGGCTATGTGTTTAGCCTATTTGGTGGTGCAATTAGTTGGATGAGCAAGCGGTAGGCTGTAGTTGCTTTATCCACTACAGAGGCAAAGTATATGGCAGCTACTCATGCCAATAAGGAGGCAGTTTGGCTTCGGAAATTGTGCTCGGATGTTGGGCTGAGTCAGGGAGTAGTAAAAATTAACTATGACAATCAGAGTGCTATCACTTTGGCAAAGAACCCTATATTTCACGCACGGACAAAGTACATTGATGTGCAATATCATTTTATTCATGACATGGTGGAGGATAGGAAGGTTATGCTTGAGAAGGTGGATAATTCAGTAAATGTTGCAAATGCTCTAACAAAGCCTGTGAGCATTGAGAAGTTTAGATGGTGTTGCAAGAGTATGGGCATATCTGCCCTTATCAATTAGTTCACTCTTTTGTTGGTGTTTCTCTTTTGCTCTTGTAAGGTATATGACAAACGGGAGAATGGTGGGAAAAGGTGTCATACACCTTTCAAACATTAACTGTCTCATGTCTTATGTTAAGAGTATATATAAGGAAGAAAAACTGGTGAACTAGACCATGGTTTTACTACAGGACAGCTGCAATACTGCAGGTTTATTTCCAGCACTGTGCACTGCAGGACTGCAAGTCTATTTCCAGCACTGCGCACTGAAGGTCTATTTCCAGCACTGGACACTGCAACACTGTTGCAGGACTGCAGGTCTATTTCCAACACTGTGCACTGCAAGACTATTGCAGGACTGCAGGTCTATTTCCAGCACTGCACACTGCAGAACTATTGCAGGACTACAGGTCTTTTTCCAGCTTTGTTGATAAATAGGACTAAAGAAGTGGATACTTGTGTGGGAATTGTATTGTAAAAAGTAGATTGTTGATTATTGAATAATACAAATTTTGAGTGCTCCTTGATTGCTGGGTTTTTCCTAAAAGGGTTTCCCAAGGTTAAGTTGCTTCCTGTGTGAGATTTATGTGATTTTGCTTGTTGAATTAAAATTCTAGGCCTGTTTTTGCACTACTTTCCTCTAAAGATTATGTAGGAAGTTGTTCCGCAATAGTATAACTTCCTTTCATACATCTGGATACAACACTATAAAAACCATACATAACTTACATATTAAAAGAAGAATACATAAATATAAAAATGGTTTACACAAATATAAGTTTTAAATAGTTTTTTTCATTAATTACAAGGATCATTTTCATCTTTTATGAGTTCAATTTGAAATTTTTTTTTTAATATATGTTCTTTGAATTATACGTCGTGGGTAAGGCTCTAGAAATTCCCAGGCGACATTTAGATGTATTAGATATAACACCAACATAGATATAGCCCACCCAGTTTAAATTTTATTTTTGCTTTATCTATTAACATTGATGAGCCTAGAACTATGAAGGAGGCAATGGAGATGAATAACAGTGAGTCTTGGAAGATGGCCATGGATGAGGAGATGGCATCTCTAAAAAAGAATGGCACATGAGACCTAGTTCAGTTGCCTGAGGGAAGGAAAACCTGTTGGCTGCAAATGGGTTTTCAAGAAAAAATTTAGTTCTAAGGGCAAGGTAGATAAGTATTAAGCAAGGCTGGTTGTTAAGGAATATTCCCAAGTGGAGGGAATGGATTTTGGTTAGATCTTTTCTCTAGTTGCAAAGCTTACATCCATTAGATTCATTTTATTTGTTGCTGCTGCATTTAATCTTAAGGTTGGGCAAATGGATGTAAAGACAACTTTCTTGCATGGAGACTTGGAGGAAGAGATCTACATGAAACAGCCGGAACACTATGTGGAAAAAGGTAAGAAAAACTTAGTCTGCAACTTAAAAAAATCTCTTTATTGTCTTAAACAGTCTCCTAGAATGTGGTTTAAGAAATTTGATTCGTATGTTTTGAGGTTGGGATTTGTTAGATCCAAATCAGATCACTGTGTTTATAGTAAGGTGGTCTTTTTTATTGTTATCATTTGTATGTGGATGACATGCTGCTAATTGGTAACAATAAGGATATCATTAGGGTCTTGAAATTTCAGGTTTCACTACAGTTTGAAATGAAGGATTTAGGAGATGCTAAGTTTATCCTAGGGATGGAATTAGAAGGGGATAGAGCCAACAAAAAACTTTGGTTAAGTCAAAGAAAGTATGTTGACTCTGTCTTGCAGCGTTTTAACATGAAGAATTGCAAATATAATTGGTAACAATAAGGATATCATTAAGGTCTTGAAATTTCAGCTTTCACTACAGTTTGAAATGAAGGATTTAGAAACTGCTAAGTTTATCCTAGAGATGGAAATTAGAAGGGGATAGAGCCAACAGTAAACTTTAGTTATGTCAAAGAAAGTATGTTGCCTCTCTCTTACAGCGTTTTAATATGAAGAATTGCAAACCAGTTAGTGTCCCTATTTCTATGGAAACAAAAAAATTTGTTGAGCAATATCCTTCTACACCTGAAGAAATGGAGGACATGAGTCATGTACCCTATGCTAGTGCAGTTGGGAGCCTCATGCATGATATAGCTTGCACCAGACCAGACATTGCCAAGCAGTGGGAGTCTTGAGTCGGTTTATGGCAAATCCTGGAAAGGATCACTGGGCAGCAGTGAAGAGGGTTTTCAGGTATCTTCAAGGGATCCTTGATAACCAAGAATTTTCACAAGCAACTAGACATACAAGGATTTGTGGACTCAGATTAGGCAAGTGATGTTGACAACAAGAGATCAACCAGTGGCTATTTGTTTAGCCTGTTTGGTGGTGCATTTAGTTGGATGAGCAAGCAGCAGGCTATAGTTGCTTTATCCACTACAGAGGCAAAGTATATGGCAGCTACTCATGCCAATAAGGAGGCAGTTTGGCTTCGGAAATTGTGTTCGGATGTTGGGCTGAGTCAGGGAGTAGTAAAAATTAACTATGACAATCAAAGTGCTATCACCTTGGCAAAGAACCCTATATTTCACGCATGGACAAAGTACATTGATGTGCAATATCATTTTATTCATGACATGGTGGAGGATAGGAAGGTTATGCTTGAGAAGGTGGATAATTCAGTAAATGTTGCAGATGCTCTAACAAAGCCTGTGAGCATTGAGAAGTTTAGATGGTGTTGCAAGAGTATGGGCATATCTGCCCTTACCAATTAGTTCACTCTTTTGCTCTTGTAAGGTATATGAAAAATGGGAGAATGGTGGGAATAGGTGTCATACACCTTTCAAACATTAACTGTCTCATGTCTTATGTTAAGAGTATATATAAGGAAGAAAAACTGGTGAACTAGACCTTGGTTTTACTATAGGACAGCTGCAATACTGCAGGTTTATTTCCAGCACAGTGCACTCAGGACTGCAAGTCTATTTCCAGCACTGCACACTGCAGGTCTGTTTCCAGCACTGGGCACTGCAACACTGTTGCAGGACTGCAGGTCTATTTCCAACACTGTGCACTGCAAGACTTTTGCAGGACTGCAAGACTATTGCAGGACTGCAGGTCTATTTCCAGCACTGCGCACTGCAGAACTATTGCAGGACTACAGGTCTTTAACTAGCTTTGTTGATAAATAGGACCAAAGAAGTGGATACTTGTGTGGGAATTGTATTGTAAAATGCAGATTGCTGATTATTGAATAATACAAATTTTAAGTGCTCCTTGATTGCTGGGTTTTTCCTAAAAGGGTTTCCCAAGGATATGTTGCTTCCTATGTGAGATTTATGTGATTTTGCTTGTTTAATTAAAATTCTAGGCCTGTTTTTGCACTACTTTCCTCTAAAGATTATGTAGGAAGTTGTTCCGCAATAGTATAACTTCCTTTCATACATCTGGATACAACACTATAAAAACCATAGATAACTTTTCTATTAAAAGAAGAATACATAAATATAAAAATGGTTTGCACAAATATAAGTTTTAAATAGTTTTTTCATTAATTACAAGGATCATTTTCATCTTTTATGAGTTCAATTTGAATTTTTTTTTTTTAATATATGTTCTTTTAATTGCACGTCGTGGGTAAGGCTCTAGAAATTCCCAGGCGACATTTAGATGTATTAGATATAACACCGCATACAAGCATGTATTGAGATACATTTGGATACGATACCCGGAAAGAAACACATTTGTATCCACATCCGATATTGGATACGGTATAAAGGCAGGAGAAGTGCAGCATACCATAACTCTGACAAACATACTACAATGACAATTTTTATACAACATTGTCTTGTCAAATAAACATTAAGTTCCATATTTGGTCGAAATCTAGATTTAGCTAATTTCAAAAAAGCAATCTACATTGACTAAAAACAACAAGATTTGAAAGGCTGACGATTATGCAAATAACTAGTTTGGATTATGTCCTCAAATAGCTATGTTCCATGGAGACACCTCTTGGGATTTGGTGGCCATCCCAAAAACACGTCCCGCTATCCCAGAAACATGTCATCATCTCTGTCCCAGAACTTCATGGAACATAGTAAAATAGCAAGTACATGTGTGCACTTATGAGGCCAGTAAGGATGGTCAGACCTTTCAAGGTAAGAGGGCAATGTATTTTTTGAATATAATTAACTTTGCATTAGGTAAAAGGATAATAATAACAAAGATTTTTTTCTTAAATAGCAGTTATTATTGACAAATTGATAAACTTGGTCTAAGAAGCTAACATTGAGATGTTACAATAACTTTAAAGAAAAGGCCTTGCGTGTGAGAATCCCAGATCAACTTCTAAAATGTGTTCAAGCTGCTAAGGATGAACATGGGCCTATTTAAAAGAAAGTTACATTCTGGTCTCTATAGTTTGTTGTGACCTAAAACAGATATACAGGTCAGAGTATTATACAAAGAAAGTAGTAAAAAGAGATACCAAAGTACAATGTTGGAATGGAAAACAATGCTTAAAGTTGCCAGGTTTAGAAGTCACACCGCCATCATTACATCCTGCAAGAGCATGGTTAATTATAGCAATAATAAACAATTGAGTTACCAAGAAGGAAAGTTACTGAGCATGTTAGACATTTATAGCTTTATTAAACATGTTCATAATAATAACCAAAACATTTATTGCATTGTTCTGAGTGCTTTACAATCATGTGTGACAAGCCTGTGTTCATGTCAAATTAGCCATGCAAGCCCAATAGAGTAGACACCACAAGGAACAACAGAAATGAGTAAGGAAGATGACCAACTTGAACTATACAACACTTCTTTACTCATTCATGAAATATGTATGTATGATTCTTAACACCCCAAACTTCTTGAGTAGTTTGGAAACTAGGTGTACCCTGGGATAACATAGTTAGGAAACATGGTGTACAACTCAAGTGGGCCTAACGGTTAAGGTTTTGGAACTCCAAATAGGAGGTCCAAGGTTCAAATCAGGAAGGGGGTAGGGTTGTACATCATACTCTGGTATGGGTGGATAACCACTTGGATAACCACATCATCTCATATGGTCTATGGCCTCGTGGACATTAAAAACTACTATACGTTACTTTAGTAGTAATATCATATTCATTTGACATCTTAACATGATCTACTACTGGGTTGATATCTTGTTACTGGGTAGCTCATATATGGCAAGTCAGTTTGAGCCATGGTCAAGTTAGCGGAAGATTGCTGGTGATGAACATCAAATGATTAACAGAGAAAATGAAAGGATGTAGATAGAGAAGATAATACTATTAATGTCCACAAACGACCGAAGTTGGTCATTTGTGACTCAATATAAAAAAGCTGTTACAAAGCACTGTAGTTATCAAAGAGAAGACAGAAGAAAATTCCATTACTATCTACATGTGACCAAAATAGAGCAATGGAGCTCAAAAGAACAGAAGGTCAATCTAGCTAATCAGAAGTGGAAAAGGAACTCTGACAACAAATAATTGAGGGTCTAAAACTAGAAGTAAAAAGCAAATACAAGCAAAAAAATAAGAACGGAAAACCCCAGGCAAATCAATACATACAAAAGCCATATAATAAAAACAATCCTATGAGACATACTGGACGTTAAGGGAACGGAGTAACAGACTTTCTAACCAACCTGGGGCTGCAGGATTTGAGAAAATATATTGGCATAGATTATGTTCCACTGGCCAGGACTCAAAGAACGGATTGACCTTGACAGATCCGAGCTCCCTGGCAATTTGTGTCAGCAGTGACCTCTGGTAGAGAGTAACTGACACCAAAACTTCTCAGTGGCCGCTGATGCTAAGGTTAAAGGTTAACAAATCCAAATCAAAGAGCATGTATCACTCCTTTTTGTGAGGAACCTATATTGCTTTCTCTATGGACGGGGAGAATTCATAATATTCATACATTTTCCATCTAATGTAGTTTGCTTGTTTCTTTGTCCACCTTTGGGAGTGGGCCCCTATAGAACCCACATTACTTTCATTTAAAAAAACAATTCTATGAGAGTATGGATGCGGAGAATGCATAAAATTCATACTTTTTCCATCTAATGTAGTTTGTTTGTTTCTTTGTCCACCTCTGTGTTGAGAAATGTAGCTCGGACAAGAACTTCTTGCACAGACTTCAATATGAACGTGCTAGAAGTGGTTCGAGACATTTCTAATTCTATTTTGAAATTCACTTAAGTGATTTTCTATTTTTAAGTTCACTTAAGTGATTCTATTTTGTAGTTCACTTAAGTGATTCTATTTTGAAATTCACTTAAGTGATTTTCTATTCTTAAGTTCACTTAAGTGATTCTATTTTGTAATTCACTTAAGTGATTCTATTTTGAAATTCACTTAAGTGATTTTCTATTTTTAACCTTACATCTCAAGATGAGATGAGATCTAATCTTAAGGTTAGAGAGATTAGAGTTACCTTTTTCAAAGATAAAAGGAGAAGATCAAGAGTGTTTTAGACACACAGAAAAGAAGAGAAGGAGAATGGATAGTTGAAGGAAAACTACAAGCTTAGGAGGAGAAGAACAGTGAAATTGTTGACTAGAAAAGCAGCAAGAGAGCAAAGTGTTCTGCTCTAGCTGTAGCCTCCTTTATTTGTAATATTTCAGGTTCAGAAATATATTTAACTTTTGTTGTTCACGCTATTTATTTTTCCAGCCATCTGTGTGACTGTTGCATGTTTGAATAAATTATTCTCAGATCTGATTTATTTTAAAATAACATAGGACAGCAGTTATCTAGGGCTGGAAAATTTACACTCTGGGAGTGGGCCCCTATAGAACCCACATTACTTTCATCTAAAAAACAATCCTATGAGAGAAAGGCCCGTTTTTAAAAAGAACCACCAACAAATCCAAGAGGTGACACTGAACGTCTTTAACCCCACAAAAGGGCCAATATAATATTTGATAATCTCCTCAAAGATGAAGAGGGTTAAGTCAGCTTGATTGGACAATCATTGCAGAAATGTAAGGGGAGGTTAAGCATAGTTACCAGGTATGGTTCGACTCAGAGGTTTGGAAGGCCAAAAACGTTTGAAGGTTTGGCTTTTTCAGGGATTTTCGATCCGTTTGATTCAGAAAAGTTTGCATAATCAATATATACACACAAAATATTGATAAAAAAATATAAATATATAAAAAAAAAAGACATGTTCAACAGTTCAAGTATATTTTATACTTTATAAATGTATAATTTATTTTTTATGGGCCATATTTTATGTTTTTTTATTTTTTGAATATATAAAAAGAATTTGCAAATTAACAAAACAAAAAAGAAAAAAAAAAGGAGGAACCAAACCAAGTCCAGCCCAAAAAGTCTGAACTGGGCCAAATCTGGCCCAGGTTGAAACAAACGTGATAAGTGGTAACTATGAAGTTAAGAACACCACCTAATGGCTCTTTTAAAAGCCAAGGCTGATGGTCCTTTAGACGTATAAAGTAAATTAGTAATGTGCATTTGCCTCTGTAGTCTAATCCTTAAAATTGTAGTGTACCTAGCATTCTACTTCCGGTGCAAGAATTAAAGGACTATTTGATGATCGCAATGAGGGTCTACATCTCAATAATCTATCACCATATGTCCTAAAGACTGCAATAACCAAGCATTTGACAGCGGCAATGGCAAAAATAGTTCTGTAAGACAAAAAAAAAAGAGTAACAAACTTTAAAGTCAAGTTAAACATATTTATAGAGAGGGAAACAAAGCTGCCAATAAAATGGCGAATATGGCAGTTAAATCTGAGAATTTCAAGGTCTAGTCATATGCCCCCATGGAGTTGGAAGAGATTATAAGAATTGATAATGAAGCTAGCAGATAAAGAGGGCAGAGCAAAGCAAAATACTTATTGGGATCATGCGATGAAGGATTTGAGCACACTAAATTACATTATTGTCAGCAGTTTCTTTATCAGTTATGTAAAGCATTGAGCACTGCATCAGCCACGTTAAATAGAAGGATAGCGGGAGGAATATTATTTCAGCTTCTCCATCAACAAGTTTAGCCCAGGTTTGTTTGTTTTACTAAGATAGGGCTATCTTGCATTTGTATGATCTTCTCTTGTTTCTTCTTGTACATCTTTTGAGCTTTGTGTAAAGTGTCGGGGCCCTTCAACCCCCTTTTTTATCAATACCAAAAAAAAGTCCTTACAGTCCCTCACAGAATTCATCCGGAAAAATCAATTTTCTTAACGTGTAGGACCAAACACCAAACAATGATATCTCCCTCAAATCACATTATTTGTAGAACACCTAAAACCAGAATGATCCTCCATTCCAACTCTTGGAGAGCGTAAAGACAAAAGACCCTGTTTACCAGCAAACATTTAGTGATCTATCTCAAATCATAGCTATTGAGAAGTACACTTAGCTGGCCATGGGGGATATACTTAGGCCATATTATGAATGGTGCTGAAGGTAGAGAAGATGTACACATGATCAGGGCATATGATGACTCCCCCTTCATGAGTAAAGGGAAAAAAGGGTGCCTAACGGGTATCCAAACAGAGGAAGTAGGTCCATGAAGATGCCAATTGACTGATGAAGTGGATAAATCTCTGAGCATGTACATTATGGTCATCAAAACAGATAAGCAAAGGCAGACCATTCTGAAAAACAGAGAGCTAAGTCTGTAAAAATGGAAAATAGGGACACCATCAAGACAAAGAGGCTAGACACCATATCCAGGTCAAAAAAATTCTTTAAGGGACCATTCATTTGCAACAAATCATATGCCAAAGTATTGGAGGCCCTAAATTTGATTTGAGGCCTAAAATATAAGACTTATGTTGCAAACAAAGAGATTGTCTAAAGGAAATGAAATCAGAAAAAGAGGTTGCGAGCAAATAACTGTACACCAAGAGTCACGAATTGCCAATTCTTAATATAACCATCTACAAGAGAGAAAATATGGTTAACAACAAAAATGACAATATTGAATGAGAATTAAGTGAATATTCATACTGGATACAAAATGAACAAAGCACATCCTGCCATAACCATAACTGCCAAAAGATAGTCCCGCCCAACATATCTCTTTTGCATTATAAGTGTTCCCCAAACCTGCAAATACAATAACAAATTTTAACATTGAAGGATTTGGAGTGAAAGAATAGAAATTACAACCATTCTCCCTAATGAGTTCTATTTAGACTGGATACAATAATATAAAATCCAAAAACTTCTCTGGACAAAACTTGTCAATAGGAAATCAAACAAAAATCCAAGAAAACACAAGAATTCATCTCCATAAGTTTGTCTAGTAGTAATTCATAATCTGTGAAAATAACCAAAATTTCTAATTTGTTTTAATTGTAAAACATGGAATATAAATTTCTAAGTAACCACCAATTATCAACATAAAACTGTGATCCAAATTCAAGTGTTTCTACATTCAACCACTCAAAAAAACATCACTAATAAATATTCATTAGTCAAAATCATGTCACTATAGAAAATAAGTTCGATAACATAACTCGTACTATAATGGTTTTTCTTGAATTTAAGTTTAAATCACCAGAATCTACTTCTCATTTTGTCAGCATGTTGCCACTTTGTGAGGACTTAATAGGCAATCTCAACAGGGTCTGTTCAAGAAGACCTCAGTGATAGGAACATGCTACCAAATCTAGTTGAAACTAAAACAAAGGCCTCTAGCTAATACAGTTGTGTGTGCAGAGAGGTTCAGACTGAACAATAGAGAATGTGGTGACAAAATGCTTACTTATATTTTAGCTCCCCATGGGCAGACAATGACTGGCTGATGATGGATGGGTCCTAAGACCAGAGCCAAACTATGCTCAAAATAACCTCAGGTTACAAAAAGAAAACTAAAGAGCAAAATATGAATCAGGCTAGGGTTTCAAGTGTCTTATTATGTATCAACTAAAACTGCAAATAAACTACTAAGCAAAAAGTAAATGCTGAAAATAAAACAAAGAAAGCAATAATAAAACCCTAGCTACCTAGATGCAAGGCTACTCTGTACTAAGACCACACTACATGTAAGCAGACAAGCAGCTTACCAAGAGATGGGTGGAGGGTTTGAAGAAGACATACACAAGATAGGATTGATGCAGAAACTTTTCAAAGCTAGTGATACTGGACTTCAAACGGAGGCTCAACAGCATCAATACTACTGAGAGCTTGAGTTTTGTGTTAAACTGGTTGCAACTTCAAACAATAAGCATGTCAATGTGAAGGCAAGAGAGAATGTGAAGGAAGCAACGATAGCAACAGTAGGTTGCCTGGCAAGAAACAAACAGGACAATGTTAAATGCCTTGATATATTAGGTTGTATCCATCACTGACAGAAGTGGAATCGTGTTGTGAGGGGTTATTACTTATTATCACCTATGGGATTGAACTCTTAAGTATGGTTTGTCATCTTGTTTGATTTGGGATTCTTCTTTAGCATAATGCTAGGTTGCATGAAACCTAGAAACAGGTACATTTTTTGAAGGAAAAAACACCTTTGGAAACTAAACGCCTCGGAAACAGGAAAACAGCAAGGGAACAGCCAGTTAAAAGAACTTAAAAACAACAGAGAAAAATAAATAGAGAAACGACAAAAGGCTATTGTCTCTACAGAATCACAATACTTAATGTCAAAAGCTAGCCTCTGTTGATGATGCTACACATGTCATGCCAACAAGAAGAGCATTAGATACGTCATAAACTTATATCTCAATATTTAAAAACGTCAAAATGAGCAACACCACTAAAAGAGCTAATCAAAATAGCTCCAACATAGGGTGAATGTGCTGAAATATTTGTAATCTGATCTTATTAGGCCAAGGCCAACAGTGATGAAGTACCTACGGGTGCTCTTGATGTAAACCTACGGGCAAGTGCTATGTAAGCCTTCAAGCATCTTGATGTAAGCCTATGGGCATCTTTCTATGTAAGCCTATAGGCATTCTTCTATGTAAGCCTATGGGCATCTTCATGTAAGCCTAAGGTGTAATGTCCCCATTTTGGCTTGTCGGCAGTGTGGATGCACTCAGGTGTTATTTGGACATTGCAGGGATGCTGATTGCTTTTAGATGCCAGTTTTCGGAAGTCATTATGTGCTTTGATGATGGACTTACTATTTTTAGTAAGTCAGTGGCTAAGGTTTTTGACCGTGCAGACAGTGGATTGGTGTTCTATGCAGAATTGGGTATCCAGATGTATCTTCAGTTGTCAGTTTTGAGTCCGTTTGGACACTGGAGCAGGAGACTTACTATTTTTAGTAAGTCAGTCAGGGTTGGCATTTTGGGAAACGGGAAAGGTACGTTTGTCATCTACAGCGAAAAGGGTATCCGTTTCTACCATTTTATTGGTGATTGGATGTTGGGAGCCTGATTATTTTAATGCCCGAAGTTAATTAATATTATATTTAAATGTAATATTTAAATATATTAAAGTTGGGCTTATATTTTTGATTAAAAGGGGCCTTGTAAGTACTCGTTTTAAAGGGGAAGAAATAAAGATTTGATTGGAAAGATTATTTTATCATTTTTAATTACTTTTGTCACCTTGGGAAGTGGGACGCTCATTTTGGCTCTTAAGTTATGAAATTAATGTATTTCTTTTATCCCACATTCATCAAACATGAGGATCGTCCAACTTGAAGAAATAATAAAAGGGCATTGAGGAGGCATAAGGAGGCATCTTTTGCTATTGTATTCTCTTGGAGTCTTTGAAGGAGAGCTTGCATTGTGCAGGAGTTTCTCATTGCTGCTTTGTTGTGACGAAAACCACATCAGAGGACACCATTGCTGGGAGTGAAAGATCTCCTTACTTTGGTTAGTTGCATTCTCAATCCTTGGGAGTGACTTTGAGCAGAATTGGAGGCATACTTCAGTATCAAATTGAAGTTTCTTGTGAGAGTTTGAAGACATTATCAGCTGTACATTATTTGTACTTCAACCCACAAGGAGGCCGTACCATTTTGAGGTGAAATCAGCTTGTGCAAGGGGAAAATTCAGCTAGGGTTTTGATTGTATTGTAACCATACTTCCTCATACAGCCCAGCCGCTTCATATAGGAGTGAATTTAGTCAAGTTCGTGGCAGATTGGAAGAGTCCTTGGCAACCGTACAACTTCCCAGCCTGGTCGTACAACGCAGAGAGGGACGTGGGACTTGGGTGTTGAGACGCCTTGTTTTTTGGAGCTTTCCAAGCTTGCATTGTCATTGTCTCAATAGAGGGTGTTTAAAACTACCACTAGTTTGATGGAGAAGTTTGTAATTTGAAAGTTATGAGCAAACAATGAGTTTTATGTAGTTGACATGCAATTTCCAGTTTATAACAGACCTTCATATTTCCGGGTATTCTCATTTTAATGCAGTTTCCTTCATTGGGTTTGTTTATCTATATTAGAGGAAGCTTGTGTACAAATTTGGTAGCATCCGGAGTTGTAGAAACAAAGTTAGAAGCATTTCTTTATTTCAGCAGTGTGTGTTTCTTTTTTCTTTCATATATTGCAAAATACACAAAACCCAAACTAAAACACCCAACCGGAGTGATAAGTGGAAATCCCAGTTGGGGGTTGCACATTACATAAGGGCACTCTCATGTATTCACCCTTAATGGCATTGGTTAATCCATCTTTAAGGATATTATTTTATTTTAAGGTTAACCTCAAGGTTAAGTTTATGTTGGCCTAAGGTTAACCTCTCATTGGGGTTTTGGTATCACTATAAATATCCCTCAATGAGCAATCATTTGTATCATAGTGTGATATATGAAAATATTATGGGGGTGCCTATGGTCTCTCTCTCTCTCTCTCTCTCTCTCTCTCTCTCTCTCTCTCTTCTTTTTCGTTGTTCTTCCTTTTTGGCATATGATTGCGATGAATGAATGTTTTGGGATGTTTCTAGAAAATATTACAAATTTCAACATGGCATTAAAGACAAATCAAAGCAATTGCCCAATCTCATAAAAAGGATTCCTTGGCAGATATGAACGAACCATCAGTTCCATTGGATTCCTTGAGAAATTTCAGGAGGGTCCCAGTTCAGAACTTTTGGAGATTTCACCAATTTGATGCCTATTTTTGCATCTGAAAAATATGTTTTTTTCGCTCCAAAAATTCGAATTTTGAATTTTCAAAAACAGAATATTCCATCGTGTGACAAGAGGCAAAGAGGCACGTGCGAGTGGTCCAACAACAAGTTCCAAGTCATATTTTTTTGGCACATTCCCCAATGCAGGACACAAGGCACACACACTAGGGGCACACGTGCACCCATTGGTGAGTATGCACATGTGGGCCATTGAGGGCCCCACCTAGCACATTTTTAACCCAAAAATAATTGTCTTTAGAGCTTAAAGGAAAGCACAGTCTCTTTTATACTTGTCTGCACTTGTGGTATAGCATTAGGGGTCCTACATTGTGCATGTAAGGACCCAAGTTCAAACCCCGTCGATGTTCTAGCCCAACCATTGGGCATAAAAGAAAATTTTAATAAATTTATGGAGGACAAACCAATCTAATTTTGCCAAGTGTCGACATGTGATTCGTTGGCACCATCCCAATTGGTTGTCCTATCAATGAGTGACGTCAACAAAGAAGGCAACTAGAGGTGACAGGTGGCCACTTCCAATTGGTCCAAATTTCTCCTAAGGTTTGTCATTTAAATTTTGCTCTCATTTCAAATCGCATAATTTTTCGAGCTCTACCGTTTAATGTGATGATGCAAGTCTAGTGGCATATTCCATGATTGGAATTTCGTTCCATGTTAATACCTATCTACAAATTGACAACATCAGTTTAAGAACCTGTTACTATTTTTGTGGGATTTTTCTGTGCAAAATGGACCTAGTTGGCAATTTTCTTCATATCAAGATCAGTATAATCATTCCTTTTTTTCTCATTGAATGTTTGCTCTAACTCCAAAACCCTTTAGTGTGGTCTTTGGTAATCTTTTGGGTTGCAAGAGGAGTAGATTTTGGATAATCAGTGCCAGGTACAGGTACACCTTGCTTCTCTGGGCCCTTTCTAACCATTGGGGTTGATTATTCAAAGATCTACCTACTGCTTCATGATTCAATTGCCTTCTTTTGAGATTGGGGGATAGATTGTGGTCACCATTGTGCATGTTGAAGATCTTCTCATAGGAAGCTCAACATCCTGATCCAAGAGGTGGAGTCGAGGCTTCATGTTTGGGAGAGGTTGATCCAATTCATGTACCTTTCACAAAGAGAAGCTGGTAGGATCCATCGGCCCATAATATGAGCATTCATTATTGGGGTAGGAGGGGGAGAGGTATCATCTCTAATGTCTCTTCTCCTTGGCCCCTCAGTATAGATTGGGGGGTGTTGAAATATTTGTAATCTGACCTTATTAGGCCAAGGCCAATAATGATGAAGTACCTACAGGTGCTCTTGATGTAAGCCTATGGACAAGTGCTATGTAAGCCTACGAGCATCTTCATGTAAGCCTAAAGGCACTCTCACGTATTCACCCATAGTGATATTGGCTAATCCACCTTTATGAATAACCTTGCTTAAAGGGTAATTTATTATTATTAATTTTTTTTTTTTTTGACACTAAAAAGACCAAAAAAAAAATTGATTGATGGTTAGAAGAGGATTAGGGCCCCAACCTTTCACAAAATGACAGCATAGTGAATAAGGAAACTTATAAGCACATACTTAATACATACAATTAACAAAACAAATTGGCACCCAACTACCTATAGAACGTCAAAACAGTAATTAAAGACACTTTACTTGAAACAAGACAAAACAATCCACGGAATCATCTCCAAGTAAACAAAACAAGGACCACGTCATTTAGAGCTTACAACCACTACCCAGCTTCAGGTTCGCGGTTCCTTCAACTCCATATTTCGCCTCCAGGGATGCTACTCCAACCATTTTACCAGACACCACACTTATGTAGACTTCAACTTCTGTTTAATGCTCACTCCATGGCACTCTAACCTTGCCACCAGCCCATATCTATCAGCCCAGGTGATTGTTAATTGTCTTCTCCTGCATTCTAGTCTTCCATCCTGATCATCAGATACCTGATAAAAAGGACATTTCCCACAGGTTTTTCCTGGCCTTCCAAATCTATAATCTAATTCGGGAAGTTTTCAAGCCAACATAAGTGTTTTCTTGAGACACTCCCATTTTAGCCATCAAGTCCGCGATTTTGTTTCTTTCCCTAAAAACATGTTGGATCCAACAATTGTTCAGAGTTCTAATTTTCATTCTACAACTTTCAATCATGTCTTCAATCAACCAACTAGCCTCCTATTCCCCTTTCAGAGTCTTTATTATATTTAGGGAATCCCCTTCGATGATGAGATTCCTACCACCCAACATCTCTAATTGTTGAATTCCGGAAAACACCACTCTAGCTTCTGCAAAATGATTTGATTGGATGCCCAAGGGTTCAGAATAAGCTAAGAGTACTCGCCCTAAAGCATCTCTGGAGACATCGCCCGCTCCAGCTATACCCGGGTTGCCTTTTGAGGCCCCATCGAAATTTAGCTTCAACCATCCTTTCGAAGGGGGCTCTCATCTCACCTGTCGCCTTGATTGAGTTTTTGGGTTTAGGACACAATTAGCAAGGGGTTGCAATCCCCATCTCAAGGTCGTGATCCTCTCCTCATCCTTCTCCTCTGCCCTATTCAGGTTAGCTACTCTCAGGTTTTCCACTACTGCTACGAAATGAAACACTCCAAAACATTGAAACAAGAGAAAATGAGCTACGAAATGAATTATCAAAGACAAAGACATGGTCTCAAGTAGTAAAAGAACCAGTCAATCAACAAAAAGAGTTGATAGAGAAGCAAGTAAAAATTCAAATAACGAGAAGAGAAAGAAAGACATGAGAAGTTAACAAATATAATCATCAAAGGGTTGAAAGATTATGGGGACAGGGAAGACACAAATCGTTTAACCAGGAACTTCTTGTCAGATGGGTTACAATGGAAGGGTCAGATAAAAAAAGTAAGCAGAATTGGCGAGTCGAGAGAAGGAGGCGAGAGATAGACATATTCGGGTCACATTGATGACCTACGAGGATAAAATAAGGTTACTTAGAAACAGAGGCATCTTTGAGAGGGTCACAATTTTATTTAGATGATGACCTAACATTTTTACAGCAGGAAGAAAGAAATAAGGAATGGGAAAAGGTGAGGGCAGCAAGGAATGAAGGGAAACAGGCATATTTAAGAAATGGAAAGGCATACATCACATCTAAACAAATCCAAAATAAATAGGGAGTATGGCCCGCCCGGGAACATCTTACAATGGTAAGTTGGAACTGTAGAGGTTTCCCTTGGAGAAGAGGACCCGGGTTAGGGCCCATTGCTAAAGACAAAGATATAATCATGTTGACAGAAACACATGAACACGATGGATGTAGGACTCCAGAATTTGTGGGATACAAAAAAATAGCAGTATGGAATAAAGCAGCAGAAAATGGCAAAGGGCATGGGGGTATTATGGTTTTAATAAAAGAGGAATGGGATAGGGTCATTAAAATTGAAAAACAAGATGAAAACAAACAGTACATTTGGATAAAGATCCTAGAAAATAAGTCAGTTATTAGCATAGCAGCATGTTATTTTGCTCCCAAGAATTCTAAATTCTATAAGAAACATGACCTTAACAGAGAAGACCCATACTCCTCCCTAAAAAGAGACATTTCAATATACAGTAAGTTGGGAGATATTATATTAATTGGAGATTTCAATGCAAGGACAGCAAATAAGCAAGCTAACATTCTAGAAGGTAACGAATATATTGAGATTAATCCTCTTTGGATGCCAGAAGAGGAAAATCAACAGTGGACCAGGACTTCAGAAGATGAGCATGGGGCTATCACGCAATATGGAGAAGAGTTGTTAGGTCTTTGCAGCATATACAATTTGATTATTTGCAATGGGATGAACAAATGGAAAAATTCAGGAAAGTACACATGCAAAACATATAAGGGACAAAGTGTAATAGACTATGTAATATGCTCACAGAATTACATACCAAAAATAGAGGAGCTAGAAGTGGAAGATTCTCCAGTGGAACTTAAGTCAGATCACAACCCAATTGTTATGAAACTTCGAATGCATGGAGACAAACCAAGGGAAAAAAAACTTGCAAGGCAATCAAAATAAATATCCTCACAAGGGAAACATTCTCTTAACAGATGAAAATCGGCAAAATTTTAGAGCAGTATTAAATAATAAGTTACAGGAAAGGGAAGAACTACATCACAGTAGTAGAGATTACAGTAAGAGTGAATGGTTAATGCAAGTTATTCAAGAAGCTCTAAAAAAATGCAAGAGAGCTAAACCTAAAAAGAAAGAAAGGAATAGCTTCCCAACCAACCCATGGTTCGATGAAGATTGCAAAAAAATGCGAAGATTACTAAAGGAACCAACGGGTAAAACAAGAGCAAACAAAAAAGCATATGAGAAACTGGTAAGGGCAAAAAAAGAAGAATACACTAAAACAAGGAGGGAAGAATTGATTTATTTAGGGAAGCATGAACCAAAGAAATTTTGGAAGGAACTAAGCGTGAAAAGGATGCAAACTGAAAATAACATAACAGTTAATCAGTGGTTGGAGTATTCAAAACAACTGTATCAGCGTAGTAACCAGCAGGAGACACCACCTACTATCATTGTCAAGAAAGAACTTTTCACAATTGAAGACATTATTCAAGGGATAAAAAAGTTAGCAACTGG
The DNA here is from genome assembly GCA_028583015.1 of Wollemia nobilis. Taxonomy (NCBI): domain Eukaryota; kingdom Viridiplantae; phylum Streptophyta; class Pinopsida; order Araucariales; family Araucariaceae; genus Wollemia; species Wollemia nobilis. The sequence continues at coordinate 1,847,070 of JAQPPZ010017206.1, read as the reverse complement.
AAAAGCCCGTGACATAAACAATCTTCAAGCAGAGCATATAAAATGGGGGGTAGATATCTTGGCACCGCAAATCAAAGAAATTTTCAATGAGGTCATACAAAATGGCTTCCCTACTGAGTGGACAACTAGCTTGACCATTCCTTTGTTTAAAAGTGGAGATGTAAATAATCCCTCAAACTATCGAACTATCATGATCAACCCTCTCTTTGCAAAGTTGTTTGGGAGTATGATAGAGCGGAGGATCAGCATATGGGCAGAAGAAAAGGGAAAGAGAGCAAAGGGGCAAGCAGGTTTTAGGCCCAAACACTCAACTATTGATCACTGTATCACGCTCAGACACATAGTGGAAAAAATATGGGAGAAAAAAGAGGAGGCTTTTTGCTGTTTTGTAGACTTCAAAAAGGCATTTGACACAGTGCCTAGGAAAAAATTATGGAGCAGAATGGAAGAACTAGAGGTTCCAATTCACTACAGGGCAGCAGTTCACAGACTATATGAGCATGTAAAAGCTAGAATCAGAACACAGGAAGGGTTATCTGAATGTTTTGGTAGTGACATAGGTGTCAAACAAGGTTGCCCTCTATCTCCGACCTTATTTGGGCTGTACATTGACAAGTTAGAAGAATGGATAAACAAATTTGGGGGAGAGGGTGTGCATTTAGCCAAATATGTGGTAAAACTCCTCATGTATGCAGATGATGTAATTCTTGTGGCCAAAACAGCCAAAGATCTAGAAGATCACCTTCAAGCTCTAGAACTCTTTTGTAAAGAAGTTGGGATGCAGGTGAACACGAGCAAAACAAAAATTATGATTTTTTCAGCAAAAAAGAAGAAGCAACAACTCAAATTTCAGTTTGCAGGAGAACCGCTTGATGTAGTAGTAGAATACAAATACTTGGGCATAGACTTTCATGACAAACTTAATTGGAATACATGTAGGATGAAAAGAACTCAAAGTGGCTGGAGAGCACTATATGCACTTCAAAACAGGTGTAGGAATGCCGAGTTGTGGGACTGGAAGACCACCAAGGTCTTATTTGGCCTACTTGTTACACCGGTTCTGTTGTATGGTTGCGAGGTGTGGGCTAGTGGCACAACAAATGCAAAATGGAGACAAATAGAAAGGATTCAAAAATATCTAATCACAAACTTTCTCAAAATTAAGGCCACAACCCCTTATGAAATTATTCTAGCTGAAACTGGAATGTTCCCTTTAGAAGCAATTGCTATGACCAAGCTGTTATGTTACTTGAAAAAAACAGAAAACATGACAAATGATAGATGGCCTAGAGCAGTTAGAGACGAAGAGTTACATAGGCGAAAGAATACGTGGATGAAACAAAATCAGAAATGGATGAAACGTTGGGAAATCAACATAAATGAATGCCCAAATGTCAACAAAGACATTAAAAATTATGTGAATGAAAAGTTCAGAAGTGGAATGTGGAAAAATGCAAGCAGGAAAAGACAATATTATATTGCAAATTTTAACCCAACGTATGACCACAAGGAAAAAGCGTATATAGGCGCTGAAATCAAGTGGAAGGAAAAAATACTCATTGCTCGGATAAGGACTAGCTCTCATAGGCTTAGATGTGAAACAGGGAGATGGACAACGCCCAAAGAACAATGGGAAGAAAGGATATGTACTCTATGCAGCACAGGGGCAGTAGAGACAGAGGAACACTTCATCTATAAATGCCCGAGTTTTTCAGATATCCGTGACAAATACAAAGAAACACTTGGGAACGAGTTTATTACAGATTTATTTGAAGACAAGAAAATAAAAAAAGTTGGAGAATTGCTAACACAAATCAGCAGGAGAAGGAACAACCTTCTCAAAGATATTAAAGATCATATGATATGATTTGAGTAATTGTACTTCCATATTTGAGGTCCCATAGACCACATTTGGGTCTCGTGGACGTAATTAAAATCTTTCATTCATTCATTCATTCAATTCTATTCACTACTGCCATAGTCTCTCTCTTTCTGTCCTTAAATATGCGTTGGTTTCTTTCCTTCCAAATACCCCATAGGTAGTGAGGAAGGCAAAATCTCCACAACATGCTCAATCTTTTGCTAGAAAAGGGAGACTCCCATTGCAGCACAAGGTCCACCATACAATTGGGAAACACCCATGCTACTTGAAACTTCTCCAGAAGCTCCTGCAAAACACATCTCGAAAATGTACATTCTAGGAACAGATGGCACACAGATTCATTGTCACCCTCACATAAAGCACACCTGTTAACAACTTGGAAGCCTCTTTTACAAATATTGTCAATGGTAAGAATTTTATTTTGAGTGGCTAGCCAAACAAAGAATGCAATTTTTGGGATCAACTTCTTGATCCAAACTTTTGCCACTGGTAACCAACCTAAACCTACTTCCTCCAGTAATTGGTACCCTGTTCTGATGGAATAGGATCCTTTTTTCTCCCTACTCCAAACAAAGGTGTCCATGGTTCTAGAATTAGTTAGAGGGGTAACAACCAATAAATTCTTCAATTTTCTTACTGCTTGTTCCTTGACCGGATCCATGCTATCTATCTGCAGCTCTTTCCAACTTCTTCCATCTTCAAAGGAACTTATGTAACCCTGCACTTGTGTACCAAAACACTGAGTCAGGTCTTGTTCCAAAACTGAAACTTCCTGGTCCTCCTTTAAGGGTATATCTTTTATCCAGATATCCTTCCAAAAATTGATTTTGCTACCATCTCCTATACGCCACCGGATCCCCTTTGCTAGGAGATTTCTACACTTAGTAAGATTGTTCCAAAAGGAGGACCCAATAGGTAAATTTTCAGAGAGTAAAAATGAATTCTCCCCCTGCAAATATTTGGCTTTTAGGATCTTTACCCAACTTAAGTGGTCATTTTTGAGAAGTTTCCATCCCATTTTTCCTATGAGTGCCTCATTCATCTTTTTAACTTTCCTAAAACCAAGGCCTCCACATTCTCATTTTGAACAGACTATATCCCATGCAACAAGTGCTAGTCTTCTCTTGTCTTTTGCTTCGGACCATAGAATAGTTTTTTGAATAGATTCAATCTTGCACCTGACACTCTCCAACACACTGAAAACAGACATAAAATAGATAGGAATACTCTGTAAGGTAGCCTTCACCAGTTGAGCTTTCCCAACTTGACTAAGAAGACTACCCCTCCACCCTGAGAGTTTTTTGGCAAACCTTTCAATAATCGGGCTCCAAAGACTCTTCTTCATGCACCCATTAAAAAGTGGCATCCCTAGGTATGTTGTTGGGAGGTTCCCGATTTCACAACCAAAAATTCGGGCAATTCTTTGTTGTCGAACAAAGGGGGTGTTGAGAAAGAAAATTCAGAAAATACTCTTAGAGAAGTTCACCTTTTGACCAACTGCATTCTCATATCTATCTAAGATCAGTTTGATTTATTTTGCCAGTGGCATAGAGGACCTTGAAACAATTATCGTGTCATCAACAAATTGTTGATGGGAAACAACATCCACTATTGAGGCCGGCTTAAAACCTTCCAAAGTTCCATTGGCTACTGTTGTCGACAGTCCTCTCCCTAGGGCTTCAACAAGAATGATGAAGAGGTAAGGCGAGATAGGATCTCCCTGCCTCAAGCCACGCATGCTTCTGAAGTAACCTGTCGGAGCTCCGTTGACAAGAACTGAAAACATTGGAGTTGAAATGCACTTTTGGATTAAGCTTATCCATTTTTCATGAAAGCCAAATTTCTCCATAACTTTACAAAGGAAATTCCATGAGACGCGGTCATAAGCCTTGTTCATGTCAAGTTTGAGCAACATTCCAGGCTTCTTACTCTTTTCCATCGAGTGAATGACTTCATGAATTGTAATGATCCTGTCTAAAATTTGACGCCCCCTCACAAATCCACCCTGTTGTATCTCAATAATGAAGGGCAAAATAGCCTTTAGTCTATTTGCCATCGTTTTAGTCAAGATTTTATATAATGTGTTGCAAAGACTTATAGGTCTAAACATCTTGAGTTCCCTTATGCCAACAACCTTGGGAATCAGGGCTAGGAAGGTTGAATTTACATCTTTGGGGATGTAACAGGATTCTTGAGCTTCTTTGATGGCTTGAATCACATCTTGTCCTACAATATGCCAATTTTTTTAGAAAAAAGTTGTCGGAAATCCATCCGGCCCAGGTGCCTTTTCCCCACCTAAGCCAAAGGTAGCTTTTTTAATTTCATCATCTGAGAAGGGCTCCAGCAAATAACCATTCAACTGATCTGAGACTAATCTCGAGATATTTTGTAGGAGTTGTTGGCTTGCTTCAACATCTTCCTCACTGGCAGTTCCAAGCAAATCTTCAAAATACTAACTGCTTCTAATCTGATATCTTCTTGCTTAATAGCCACCGTCCCATCATTCCTTAAGATTTCTCTGATCTTATTGAAACTTCTGTGATGCAGGGTGGATACATGAAAGAATTTTGTGTTGCAGTCACCTTCCTTAAGCCATTGGATTCTCGACTTTTGCTTCCAAAAGGTTTCCTCCCGAGCTAAGAGGTTATGAAACTCTGATAATAATTCTCTTTCCTTTGATCTTAATTGATCCATAAAGGTACCATCCTTGGTGGACTGTTCAATTTCCTTCAGCTGTTGTTTGATATTGTTTTTTTGATTGAAGATGTGACCAAAAATTGATTTGTTCCAAAGCTTAAGTTTTTGTTTGATGTAACAGAGCTTGCAAGCTATCTGCACCATCTTTGGTCTTGGAAAGGTTTTCTGCCACCATTCCTCAATTTGGGATTCAAGGTCTTCATGTTTTAACCACATCAATTCAAATTGAAAGGGAATTTTGTATTTCTTTCCCCCTTCCTCCCATTCCCACAACAAGGGATTATGATCTGACCCAATTTTTGGTTGGGCAATGAGGGTTGAGTCTCCAAAAATAGGTAGGCCTTCCTAAGAAATAAAAAATCTGTCCAGTCTTACTTGAATAAGATGTTCTCCTAACCATCTATTGCTCCATGTATACCTCATTCTTCTTAACTCCACATCCATTAACTGATTCTCATCTAAGAATTCCTTAAACTCATTCATTCCTTCGGACGGAATTAGGCTACCTCCTTGTTTATCCGAGGGGTTTAATGGAGAGTTAAAATCTCCAGCCAACACCCAAGGAATTCCAGTAAAGGAGGTTCTTAAGTGCATCAGATCCTTCCAAAATGTCGATGCCCATAGACCAAATTATGGGTATAGACATTCGTTATGATCCAGTTTTGTTTGGAGTCTAGATTATGACAGAAAATAGCAATATATCGGTGTGTTTTAACAATTACTCTCCCTTCAATTCTTGTGCCCTCTTTTCTTTTCTTTTCCCTTTTCAAAATTAGAAGGCCTTCCTAGTGGTTTGTGCTCTAACCCTACATCTATTCCCTCCTTATGTTGGCTTCTAGTTGATCTATTCCTGGTGGCCAGCAATGCAAAAAAAGGTATTGACAGATCCATTTCTCCTTTTTGAGGGGTTAAGATTTTACCCGAGGAAGCTCCTTCGACTATTTTATTTGTTTCTATTTCTACGATTCTAAATTCACCTCTAGACATGCAAATGGATTGGCATTTGTAACATTGTTTATCTCTACCGAAGAAGGATGGTTGTTTATATTTACCTCTGTCCCGTTCGTAGTCAAGACCTCTTCCATTTGGGGTTGTATTTCAAGATCGTCTTTCTGACACTACACAGAAATTCCTTCTTCTACTTGTACTTTTGTCTGGTCCTTCTCCTGTCCAATCTTTCCATCCATTTGCTGCTTTCAAACCCATCTTCTATTCGGGTAAGGTTTATTTTTTTGCATGGGACAAGCGAAACCTAGGTGCCCAAATTTCTTACACACATTACAAGAGACAACCATGTTCTCGAATTCAAGGGGTTGTTGCCATGACCCCAATTCCGAAACCAACTCTATGGATTTTGGGAGGTTCTTTTCCAAATCCATGTTCACACAAATCCTAGCAACAATTAATCGAGACCTAGCCAACGTTGCAGGATCAGTCGCTGCTAGTTCTCCAACCTCCTTTGTGATCCCTGCTAGGACTTCCTCATGCCAAAGATAAAGGGAGAGGCCTAGAAGTCGTATCCAAATTGGGGCCTGGGCAATGCTCTGGGTAAGGGGATTGAAATTCGTTGACCACTTCCTGAGAAATAACCCCCTACGCCCAAAAAACCAAGGACCTTTCTGTAGAATCTGGTCCCTATCCTCCTCACAGTTCAATTTAATCCATAGAAAATTCCTTGGCATTGCAATTATTTCCATGTGACCCAAGGGTTTCCATTTCTCCCATGCCCACTTTCGTATTGCATCCAAATCTGGTCTAACACCAATGAACTTCCCGACCAATGACATCTCTCCCTACGTTGTCGTAATGTCGACAAGGGCATCCAGAACTTGTTGTTTCCCTCCTGACAGTTGCAGTTCAAACCCTAAGAGTTGAAACTATTGCTTACCTCTTAAGATACAGACCCACAATTGACCAAGATCAAACGTTTTATATATTGTCGCATCTTTATGGGTTTTTGGCTCTACAAACTGACCTACCGTCGTAGACCCTACTCGACCTCCTGTACTCTCCGACACCGCTCCTCCAGCTCCACTCGCAATTCCACTCAAAAGACATTTATTATTATTATTTAATTGTAAGGTTAACCTCAAGGTTAAGTTTATATCGGCATGAGGTTAAACTCTCATTGGGGTTTTGGTATCACTATAAATACCCCTCAATGAGCAATCATTTGTATCATAGTGTGATACATGAAAATATTGTGGGGGTTCCTACGAGCACCCACCTCTCTCTCTCTCTCTCTCTCTCTCTCTCTCTATACTATTCTTTTTCACTCTTTTTTTTTTTGCATATAATTGTTGTGAATGAATGTTTTGGGAAGTTTCTGGAAAACTTTGCAAATTACAACTGAATGAAGAGGATGTTCCTCATCCGTGAGTTCATGAGTAGCACCACAATAAATTCAAAGCTATGTTATATATATATATATATATATATATATATATAGAGAGAGAGAGAGAGAGAGTCCACAAGAAGATATATATATATATATATAGAGAGAGAGAGAGAGAGTCCACAAGAAGAATAGGCATTTATGCAGGATTGCCTGTTATTGAAGGCATAACAAAGGAGAAGAAACTGATGCTATAGGAATTAAGAACCAAAAATCAACTAAGATTTCAAGCACTATGCATAGTTCACTTATTAAATTGGTTGAGGCACGATGAGGAAGTGTCATGGAATCAATAGACACAATTGGTCCATGCAATTAATTAAGTCAGACTAGGACTTTAAGATTCATGATGACTAGTAAAGATGAACCAGAATAATCAACCAGCACAGGAGTGTTGGTTAAGAATTTAATGCCAAAAAGAGAAAAAAAGAGGCTCAGGATGCATTTAACAAAAGTGGATAGGACCACATCAGCAGATACATATTATCACTACTACCATCTTTCGCTAAATTGACAAAAAAAAAATTAACCTTGAGGCCCTAATTGCTGTCATCCAACCACATATCAGAGAAGATGCAAAGCCCAACAAACAATGGAAGATATCCTATGATGACTTGCAAAAGCAAGACAGGAACAACCTAAATGTCTTAGAGATTAACGCAAACAAATTTCAAGAAGAGACCAAAAAAATTGGAAAGGTATGGTATGAAAATCAGCCAGCAACATCTCTCACAATGCATGTTTCACTTCCAATCAAGGGAAACATTGCAGACATGTTTCAGGTGCCATCAGAAGCAGATCTTAAGGCTGGGATGGCACAGATCTCACAGTCTAGCTCTCCAACAGCTTCATCTACAGTAACTGTAGGATTGCAGCAATCTACTATTTACAAGACTTCAATAATTATAAATAAGCTATCAAGGACCACAGACTTACAGCATGAAATAGCCCTCTGTGCAACAGTAAAACATATGACAGCTCAAAGCCTAGCCAAATTTTGAGAAGGGGTTAAGAGTTAAGAGGAATGTCGGTAGCTTTCTGCTTTATATATACATATATAGAAAAAAGAGGAGGATGCACATGCAACTGAAAAGTAAACACTTATTATGTAATATGCCTTGGGAAGTTGCCTCCAAAATGTTCAGCATTGTGATCCTTCATGGCACCCAATAGATGGCATCTTCTTAATTATGGATATCATCATTCCATCATTCTCTTATCTTGTCTTATGCATTTTCCTTACTATAGCATGCATATAAACATACTTCATTCTATGTGTTTCCCTTTATTGTTAATTGAATGCCTTCGAAACAGGCTTTAAACCAACTCTCATTTCAAATGCCACTAACATCTACTAAAACCTATGAATTTGGAAGACCCAGAAACTTTAATACCGACATTAAAATAGCAAAGATTCATAGTACTATGTTTTTACAAAAACATTCCGTAATAATTGATATTACAAGAAGATATGTCCAACTCATATTTTAGCTAAGTACCCTTTCTCTTGGTAGTCTTGGTTTTTCAATTGTCCTTAACAGATGAAATATAAGCCTAGTCAGTCCCAAGGAGGATGTTTTGTGCCAAAGAAAGCTGGTGTGAAAAGGGTTTCACCTAACCCACTAGGTCTAAATTGAAAACCCTAGGCCAAATAGTAAAGAAAGTTATACATTTCATGTCAAAAAATCAAAAAGATTTTCCACCTTTACCTGAGGCAAACCCCATACAAAACACCCACATTTGTCCTATCAGTATGCAATAAGATCCTAACACTCCAAGATTGCAAAGTAATGCACATACAGTTATGTTATCAAGTAACAAGTCAAGGAATGTTCAAACCTTGGAAATATCTAGAATCTCAGACATCTAAGAATCTTGAAGACAATCTATAATTCACCTTTCAATTTAGGGAAAAAGAAATGGTGTGTAGGACAAAATAGAACATGGATATAAAAATTCCGGTGAAATTAAAGAGTATATTACCCGAAAGAAAGTATAATGCTTACAATTCTCCAAAAATGGCCGGAAACAGTAGAACTTACCATTACAGGTAACATTTTTGCACATTTTGCCAATGTTTGCACTGGAAAGCTCACATACTTGAGTGCCTGCAAAGCTCACATGCGTAAGTGCCTTCATTCCTTATTCTCAATTAAATCCCCTCTAATTTAACTAAGTGGTAGGAAAACATCCTTCTAAGTATTTAAAAAACTCAATCAACCATAGAAAAACATACTTGATGTAAGTAGTGAAAGCATACATGCCTCATACTGACATGTTGTTGTCAAAATATTTGATACCGAAACAGCCCCATACTTGTACAAAGGTGCTGCAGGACCCATCGTCTTTTTATTGGCCTGAAAAGAATAATCAAAAAAGATGAAATCACACAAACCAGAAATCTGAAAATCTAAGCTATTCTGTCCACTCAAGGAAATGATCTGAAAATACCAGTAAAAATATTGCAGCTGCAGTGGATGTCAAAACACGGTTGCAGAGAACAAGAAACAATGAATATTTGAAATATGCCCTTTCATCTCCATATGGCATTCGCATGATCTTTTCCTGCAGAACGAAATGGCCACATTTAGGTGAAAACTAGACTAAAAGAAAAACAAAGAAATCCAAAGGTGAATAACTTTCAAAGATACATATGGTCATTGATCACTACATATGAACTCATCAAAAAGAATCAAGAATCTAGCATCCAATTCACCTCTTATGTCCATGGTTTCCTTGATATTCTTTGATTTCCCTGAAGATAAAGATAATTTTATTAATATCCACAAATGGCCAAATTAGGCCAATGGGATTCATCGAAAAGAGTTGTTACAATGCATTGTAGTAACCAAAAAGTACTACGAAAATAAGCTAAACTAGAATAAAGAAACTAGCGTAAACTACACTCAAGTGGAACAACTGAATGTCATTAAATTACAGCCTTAAGGAGTACCCAAACGGATAAACCCTAACATGCTAAAAGTAATGATACAGAGAGAGCCAACAGTCAAGGTTAAAAAAAGATAGAAACAAGCTTGCCAACACTAATCTGTACTAAGGATGTAAAGTAGAAGAATAGTCGTCGTCATCGCCACCTATCCCAAAAGAGCCGACATAGTATCCAATGATGCTCCCAAGAGAATGGCTAGGACTAAGGGGGGCTTGGTTGCATAATCCTAGACGGACATGGAGTTCGACCCCTCAAGACTCTTGTAGCATCCATGGCCATGGAACCAATAGAATAAGATAGGAAACTTGTAAGTTGCATTTGTTTGGAACTCCTCAATAGGTGACAGGTGGCCAAAACCCTACTTTGGAGAATTATAGTCTTGTCCCATAGTATGCAAGAAAAAGAAAGAAGTGAAGCCCTTGTAGCCACTCTTGGATGCACACAAGGGTGCACAGATCTGTCATCAACATTTTGGAGAGTTATAGCTTATAATGAACACTTGTCATTCTCGAGAGCAAAGATGGAGTGAAATAATGAGGTGACTAGTCAAGCAGTAGTCGATATCTCCTATAATAACTGACATCGAAGAATGACAACTTCCTACAGGTACAAAACCAAGCATCTTTGGCAAGATAGCTGAAAAAAGTGGGAAGCATTATGTGTAAGTCTCTATCCAAACGATAGCACCACCCTCAAGTCTCATAATAAACAGGACACCTGGATATGAAATGTTCCTAAGTCTCTACCTCCTAAAGATAGTAAAGACGTCATACCTTATCCTCTCAAGGAATATAGTGGTTTGTCTCCACTCACAATTGATGTGAGCACACTTTGTGAGGATGTAGCATGGTCTTAGTATTCCACCCTTGGAGGAACAATTTGGATTGACAAATTAACTATCTACAACTTTCAGTAATGCAGTTGTATGGGTATGACTTGCATCATCTCCTTGTCTCTAACAACCTTGATCACTACTCCAGACAGCCCAGTCTAAGAATCAAACAGCCTACACTCTTCCCAAACGACTGGCATAAGCCAAACGGCTTGTCTTCAGTCTTAACGGCTTGGCAACTTCACTGTACAGCCTGGAAACCATCCTGGACGGCCTAGTAACTGCCAGACAGCCTTGTACGACAAAATTTGGAAAAGAATACAAAGGACAAGATTGAATCTAATCTAGTGTAGCAATCAATCGATAACAATACATCGCACACAATAGCAATAGCAAATGATGAACAAGTATGAACAAATATTGCATTAATAATAGCCTATTACGGCATTCTCTTACATACACAGTATCTGATCCTATACAAAATACCTCCAATGCATTCTACACTCTATCCTAGCATACACAATGCAACTACAATGGACTCTCTCTGACACATACAATGTCTCTCGTGTTTGTGTGTGTATATATATATATATATATATCTCAAATGAATGAGGGGAGTCTTATTTAAACTATGGGGATGGTAGTTACAAACAACTACCACCCTTGACACCTCACCTCCTAACTACAAGACAAACTGGGTGTTAACTACCTTTGCATGACTATGTTCACACATATCTCCAACTTGAGTCATTATTACATGTATTATTACAACGTACATATTTTATTCAAAATTACAAAACTTAACATATGCGTACTTGACATCCATGCATATTTTATTTCTAACTTGTTTATTTCCTTTGTTGAGGTGGCACGTCAAAACTAGCGCCTACATTTGCCCTTCCCTCTAGATTGGTTAACATCCTCATCGATGATTGTTGCTACTCTTGGGGACTTAGGTTGGGGTGACAAGATACATACTCCTCCAACTTCCTAAATTTGTAGCTTCAAAGCTTTGTTCTCTCCCTTGAACCTGTTAGCATAAGCCTGGTAGCGAGCCCACAAGAAGCCCTAGTAATGCAACATCTACTCGATCTCTACCAACCTATCTCTCAACTCAAACTTCAACTTTATTGTCTCTGCTTCCTTCCTTGTAGTTTTTGCTAGTTGCTCATCCCATTCTACAATCAATTCTTCCTTATGGGAAAGCTCCTTCATCTTGCCTTCAAGAGTTTGTTCCCTAACTGTGCATTCGGACTTGAATTGTCCTTCTTCTACATATGAAAATCTAACATGTACCCAAATCTGTCTACACTCAGTAAACTGAGGCTGTAATTCCTCTTGTTCGATCACAAAATGCATATTTTCTCCTTCTCTACTTGCATTCTCCCCTTCATACAACCAACTACTCTACAAGTTCATTGTTTGAGTCACTACTCTCTACTGCACTATCTTCCTCCTTGGTCCAACTCAATTCCCTCCAAGTCACCTGACTTCAAATCCATCTTCTTCAGGTGCTTGTCATGCCACAACTTCCTACGACGTTGGGCAATCTCCATGGCCCATTGAGCCATCACTCTCCTCTCGTCCAATTGGATGAGTGTCGTTAGCCTCTCTTCCAGGCTCTCTTGATCACCTAGATGGTTTTGTACCACCACTCTCAAACTTGGTACCAAAAACTCCATCGACACAACTGCCTCTTGACCATACATCAGTTGGAACGGAGTGTGATTCGTTGTTGGCTTGAATGTAGTCCTGTATGCCCACAGGATTGTTGGCAATCTCTCCTCCCAATCAACATCTTCAATTGCACGTCTTATACATTATTGACACTAAGACCTTATTTGTTGCTTCCGCTTGCCCATTTGCTCTAGGGTAATACGGACTAGACAATGAATGCAAGATCTTAAATTTTGTGGTTAACTTCTGGATTATTTCATTGACAAAATGTCCTCCACGATCACTTGTCAATTGAAGAGGTATGCCGAATCTTGTTATCACTTGTTCATACAAGAAATGTGCAGTACTCTTTGCGGAATTATCAGGCAACGCTCTTGCCTCGACCCACTTTGTCAAATATTTCATCGCTACCACAATGTATCTACATCGTCTTTTACTTGTCTTCAATGGTCCAACAAAATCAAGACCCCATCTTTCAAACAATTCTTGCGGTTGTGACGGGTGCAATGGCATGAAGTCCCTCCTCAACGGCTTCCCAGCTCTCTGGCACGTATCGCATGTGGTCACAAACTCCTTCGCATCACGATAGAGGGTGGGCCACCACAACCCTGCCAGAAGCACCTTCCTCATGGTTGCGTCTAGTCCCATATGCCCTCCTGCCAACCCCTCATGAGCTTCCTTCAGCGCTGCATTCACTTCCTCATCCATCACACATCTCCGCAACACTCCATCAGGTCCGATCTTGTACAACAATCCAACTATCAATTGAAAAGGTGCTGATTTCACAATTATCTTCTTCTCAGCTTGTCGTCAACTCATGTGGCAGCTTTCCCATCGACAAGTATTCTCCCATGTACTTGTACCATGACGGTAGCGTAGTGATTGAAAACAAATGAGCATCCGGAAATTCATCCGACACTCCTTCTACAAGCTCTCTTGAGCGAATCCTTGACAACTGATCCGCTATCACGTGTTTCTTCCTTGGTCTGACTACCACTCGAAACACGAATTCTTGCAACGTGACGAGCCACCTACTAACTCATCCATGAATAGTCGACTTGTTGATTAAATACAGCAACGCCTAATGGTCTACATAGAAGGCAAAAGGATTGGCGAGCAGGTAATGTCTAAACTTTTGTACCGCATACACCATCCCCAAGGCTTCCCGCTCCATAGTGCTGTAATTTTTCTCTGCATGAGACAACAACCGACTAGAAAAATATATGGGCTGATCCAACCCATACTGCCCCTCTTGGGCCAACCCACATCCAATTGCAAAATTGGATGCGTCAACATGGACATGGAACTCCTTTTCCCAATCTGGAAATACCAGAATGGGTGCACAAACCAACTTTGCCTTCAACTCCTCAAAGGCCTTCTGATGCTCCTCCGTCCATCGAAAAGGAACATTCTTGCACGTCAACACATCTAGAGGGTGTAATACTTGTGCAAAGTTTTTGATGAAGCATCGATAATACCCGACATGTCCCAAAAAGGACTTCAACGAACTCATGTCGTATGGCTCCTCCATGCTCATCACGACTCGTATCTTGTCAGGATCGGTCTTCAAACCCTCCTTACATACAACATGTCCAAGTAACTTGCCATATGGTACCAACAACTTACATTTCTTTGGGTTCAAGGACAATCGCGCATTCATACACAATGTCATGCATTCCTCCAATGCCTTCAAATGCTCGTCCTTCTTCCCGTACAATGACCAATCGTCCAGGAATACTTTGAATTTGCCTGTGGACATTTGTTCAAAAATATATAGAATTATCCTTTGAAATGTGGTAGGGGCATTGCATAAACCGAAAGGCATTCGATTATATGCATAGATGCCATTCTCTACTACGAAAGTAGTCTTCAACCTATCTTCCTCGGCTATACTGATTTGGTTATAGCTTGAGAATCCATCCAAAAATGAATAGATCTCGTGTCCAACTACCTCTTCCAAGATTGAATCAGTGAAGGGTATCAAAAAGGGATCCTTAATAGTTACTGCATTCAAACTTCTGAAATCAACACAAATGCAGATTTGATTACTCTCCTTCAAACTGATCACAATTGGTGACACCCACTCACTCACAGTCACCTTGAAAATGATTCCAGCATCCAACATCTTTTCAATTTCTGCATTGACTAAGGCTGCATACTTTGGATTCATTCTGTACGGCCTTCTTCGTATTGGCTATGCACCCGGAACCAACGGAATCCGATGCACACACAATTCAGGCAGAATCCCCTTCAAATCCTTATAGGTCCATGCGAAGACCTCCTTATACTGCATGAATATTTTGAAAGTTGTTGCTTTCAAGACTGGATCCTAGTCGTCCTCGCAATGGATCATCTTCTCTTCATCTCCTTCACCAAGGTTTACTTGCACCATCTTTGGTCCTTCATACTGTATGGTGTCAGGTTCTTTTGCCACTTTCTCTACATCAAATGGATGTGTTGGCTTTTCATCAATCAAGGCATCGCCAACACTATATTCTACAAAATTTCGTGGAAAAGTCCACTTCTCTTCTTCAACCTTGGCTGCAAACTTCGTATTTTGACTGCATTTGCCGATCTCATATACACCTCATACTGGTTCATCTTGGTCTTCTTCTTTGTGTTGATACACATACAATTTGGCTGGAAGACTTCATAGTCTTCCATTTGCCAATGGAGAAGTCCATTGTCAAAGTGCTCCTCATCCTTCATGCATTCCTCCAACTCCAACACACCTTCATTTGGTTCTCATTTGTTCTCATCCTCTAATGATGAACTCTCGGACTCATCGGATGTCACCAATTCTTCACTTATGGACTAATTCTTCAAGTTAATCACATATTTGTGTTGGCCTTTCTTGAATGTCAAACAATCCTTCTCCCAATTGTGGTTTACCTTTGCCATGCATAGCCACCCACGTCCCAACAATGCATCATAGGCTAGTTTTTGCATAGCAATTACCACAAAATCCATGATGAACATTTGATCAACAATCTTCACTTTTTGTGCAGTTAGTACTCCCTTCATCTCTATCCCATACTGGTTTGCACCATACAACCGAAAGTTGGGAGACCACAAAAATGGTGCCCCCAAATCTTTCCACGTCTTTTCAGGCAAGACATTTACACTTGACCCTCCATCAACGATTACTTGAGTCAACTTGTGATTCAACAACTCGATGTGAATCAATGTTGGTTTCTTCCTAACATCTATCATCAAGATTGTTGGGTCAATATATTGATCCTTATTCGTGTTGCTTCTAGTTGGCGTTGCGGCTCCTCCATTCTCCTTGTCTGCACCATCTCTCCTACCATTGCATATAGCTCCAGTATTGCGCCTAGTAAACTGGATACTTTCACTTCGATACTCGTATTCAATACTTGCATGGCCAACTGGTTCATTACTACGTCCTCTTCTTCAATCTTGATGGGTTCCTTCAATTTCTTTTCCTGGAGCAATCTCTCTTGATTGGTCTTTTTTGTCTCTTCTTCAATTTGGACACGTGCTTCTTGCCATCTCTCCTTCTCTTTAGCAAGGTTTGGGTATTGTTCTTCCTTCTTTGCCTGTGCCCAAGTTACTGCTAGCACGTGTTTTTCCTTCTTCTGCTAGTCCTGTGAAGATTCCTCAATGTCAATAAAATTGACATTCTGTGAGTTACTTGTACTTGCTTTCTTCGAGCAATTTACCTCCTTGTGATTGCCTGGTCCACACCATCGACACATCATTGCATTATTGTTTCCATTGCCTCCTCCTGTCGAGGCATTCTGACAATTGCGTGCGAAGTGTCCCCACTCTTGACATCTTCGGCATTGAATGATTGGCCTCCCATCTAAATCATACTACAATCGACCCTCTCCTCCTACGGATCGATTTCCTTGTTGTGGCTGCCTTCTTCCTTGGCGGTTATTTCGATATCCGCCACTTGTTGCTCCTTGTCCGCTCTTTGAAGTGCTCGGCTTCTCTTCCTTACTCTCCTTCACTATCAACGTCTGGTGTCTAGCACTTTTGAGATTGAACGGACAATCGGCAATAACATGCCCCACAACTTCACAAATATTGCAAAATGCTTTCTTTGGACAATTGACATTGGTGTGTCCTTTTGATTTGCAATCAGAACACCATATGTCCTTTTTCTTCTCAGCCTTCACATCATTAATCATATGCTCTAGGTCCTTCCTCATGGCTTGGATTGTCATGCTCAAGTCATCTTGATCACTATCCAAATCATCGTCTCGATCGTGGATTGCACTTCCTCCACCTGTTGTGGTTGTCTTCATCTCACTTTCTAAATTCAACGCTCTATCAAATGCTTCTTGATAGGTAGTTGGCGGAACTACCTTCATCTTCTTCTTGTACCATGGGAGCAATCCATCCAAGAACCATCTTTTTTTCTTGCTTCCATCTTATCGATAAGTTCCTTCAATCAACGATTATATGACTTGATGTTCTCATCCTTCTTTTGCTTCGTTGAGTAGATCTCTCCAATGATCTCCGTATCGTCTCAAAGCAATCTGAATTCTTTACTGAATGCAGTCTTCAATTCATCCCAAGTTGTGAAGGGTTCTTCTCGTTTTAAGTGCCAATCCATCGCTATTCCACGCAACGTGGCTGGAAACAATCGCAGCCATGAACCTTCATCATCTACGCCATTGGCTCTCCATATCGTTTCACACGTTCGATATGGCATTCTGGGTCTTCCTTCCCATCACCCATGAACTTTGGGCACTTCTGTTTGCCCACAACTGCAACAATATTAGCCATTGGTGGTTGTTTGTCTTCACTTGACGAACCTTTGTTTGCAAACAATCTTCGACCGCTACCTTGCACTCCCACACTTTGCAATCTCCTCTGCAAATACATGAGCGTCGGATCTGGTCTCTCAAGCACACTCTCTTGCGGTCGCCTTTGTGCTTGACTCCCATCCTCTGCACCTCTAGGCACTCTCCCCGCACTTGTGCTAGCATCACCAATTGCTCTACCTCGTCTTGTGCACGCTCCACGTTTGCACCTTCTTCACAACTCACATGAACGTTCTCCTTGGCCCGAACCTCGTTTGCTCGCTGCGCCTCCACTTGCGCTTTGTCTTCCATTGTTAAAAACAACGTTTGCCACCTTTCTCGTTCCTCGTCCAAACTATCCAACACTTGAGGATTCCAAACTCGTTCAACTTCTGGTATTTGTATCTCTTCACTAGCAAGTTTTGTCAGTATTCTTCTTTCGTGCAATCCTTTGTCAGCAACATGCAAGTCTTCCTCAATACGCCCATGTTCTTCTTGTTCTTGTTGTGCAATCCTCATACTTCTACGTATTGGCTGATCTCTCGCTCTTCCGCGTCCACGTCTCCCATGTCCTCGCGGTAAGTTATCTGTCATCCACCTCTCCAAGCTTCACGTGGTGTTGGTTTGAACTTCAAACGGCAACGATGCCAAATGTAGCATGGTGGTGGTATTCCACCCTTGGAGGAACAATTTGGATTGACAGATTAACTATCTACAACTTGCAGTGATGCAGCTGTATGGCCTGCATCATCTCCTTGTCTCTGACGGCCTTATTCACTACTCCAGACGGCCCAGTCTGAGAATCAGACGGCCTGCACTCTTCCCAAAGCCACGGCTTGCCTTCAGTCTTGACGGCCTGGCAACTGCACTGTATGGCTTGGCAACTATGCTGGACAGCCTAGTAACTGCCCAAACAGCCCTGTACGGCAGAATTTGGAAAAGAATACAAATGACAGGATTGAATCTAATCTACTACAGCAATCAATCAATAGCAATACATGCAGATCACACACAATAGCAATAGCAAATGATGAACAAGTATGAACAAATATTGCATTAATGATTGCCTGTTACAGCATTCTCTTACATGCATAGTATTTGATCCTGTGCAAAATACCTCCAATGGATTCTAAACTATCTCCACAATGGACTCTCTATGGCATATACAATGTCTCTCGTGTCTGTGTGTGTATATATATCTCAAATGAATGAGGGGGTCTTATTTAAACTATGGGGATGGTAGTTACAAACAACTACCACCCCCGACACCTCACCTCCTAACTACAAGACAAACTAGGTGTTAACTACCTTTGCATGACTATGTTTGCACATATCTCCAACTTGAGTCATTATTACATGTATTATTACAACGTACATATTTTATTCAAAATTACAAAACTTAACATATGTGTACTTGACATCCATGCATATTTCCTTTATTTCCTTTGTTGAGGTGGCACGTCAGAACTAGCGCTTACAGAGGAATCCTAAGATTGTG
Source organism: Wollemia nobilis (assembly GCA_028583015.1). NCBI lineage: Eukaryota > Viridiplantae > Streptophyta > Pinopsida > Araucariales > Araucariaceae > Wollemia > Wollemia nobilis. The sequence continues at coordinate 1,828,364 of JAQPPZ010017206.1, read as the reverse complement.
TGTTCAATGTTGCTTGATATAATCATGACAACTAAAAATGTCATTCTCAATTCCCCTGGAATGTTTAGTGTAGAAGGCCAACTTAGGACTAAGAGGCTGAGATGGAGAAACCCAAGTAATCTGAATATATTGTTGATAAACATCTTTTCTGACTGCTTGACTAATCACCCTCTTATAAAGCAGAAGGCAAGGAAGACCATTTAAAGAGTATCTGAATGGTGAAGATGCCAATTGACTAAAAAAGAGAAATAACTTCCCAAGTATTAACCATGATAATGACCAAAAGTGCTCCTAGAGTTAATCCATTTTCAGGAGCAGAGCACCAAATATGGGTATCTCCATCGGCCTAAGGTGCAGTCACCCATAGATCGAAGGTGATAAAATCTCTTCTCCTTTACAAATCTAATTATTAGTCAATGACTAGTATTTACATTTCAAGGTCCACATATCCTCCATTTAACAAAAGTACAGATGCATTTTGAAATACAGTCAATATCAAATCATCATTTATCGAATCCATTGCCTTCTTGATCAAAGAATATCAATATATCATATGTGTTCAACCAAAATGCCCATTTGTTTTATGGGGCATTTCAATATTATGTACTATGCATTTGGAGAACTCCTATCATGAAGTTCCAGAGACATAATTTCATCAGGAAATCATAATGTTCAATCCTCTTAAATCCTTACCAGCATGACACAATCCACACCTGTAATACTGCAATACCATTCTTTTCTATGCAATTCTAGAACTGATATTTCAACAATACTGTAATGTGTTTCCTCCTTTCCATTATTAGCACGTGTTATTTTGCAACTAGCATCTGTCACAAAAGAATTTGCTTTTACTTGCCAAAGCGTTGTTGAGCAAAGGTAAATTGGGATACCACAGTACAAACAAGACCTGAGTTCAAATCCCCACATTGTGATGGACACTCCCACAATAGCATGGCCCATGATAGTACGGTTTGTTGTACTACCACAACAATGTGGTCTGTTGAAATAGATGTAATATGGGTGGGACCTGTTTCAACCCTATATAACCTATTAAAAAAATAATAATATTCCATGATAATATGGTTTGTTGTAATTCCACAACAATGTGGTTCTTCAAAATAGATCTAATATAGATGGGGCCATCTCAACCCCATGTAACCAATATATATATATATATATGGTAACTGCTTTTACCACTCTTTGAAATAAAATGAATAGATTAAGGAAGCATGCAAAATCAAGATTTATGTTTCTTTGGTTCCAACTCAATTTTTGCAGGTCTTCCAGCATTTAGAGCATATTTCTGATGGATTATATAAGAAATTCCATGAAATGTTCTATAGAATTTGGCAGTTTTTACACCATTTTAAATGTTTAGAACAATGTAAAATTTCTGAACCAGTAGCCTTGCTACAATGTAAAAACGCATGATTATTGAAAAGAATTGAAAAAATAATATCAAGAATCTCTTGAGGAAGTTCCACTTATTTTTGGATGTACAATTAAAATTATTGTATGTACTTGAAAACTACACCACCATCTTTTGAGATTTGTTGATCAATAGTGATATAAAAAGCTCAATGTCTTGTAAGTGACCAAGGAAAAAAAATTAATCTATTCAACAGACTAAATCAAATGTGACATTCGATACTAAGGTTTCTTTCGATACCAAATGTCATAAAAATTTCTCTGTAATTCATCCCAATTTTAGACAAATTATTTACCTTTTTTAAATCTAAAGTACATGATGCAAGGGTGCGAGGATAGCATTTGTTTCAAATTTTAAAATTTGGGGATTTGAAAGTAAACATTCCTTTAAACATATATGCAGGAGATACCACAATAAATCACAAACTTGGATGCAAAGTTACAAACCAGATTCATCTATATCCGAAATGAATTGGCACAGCCAAGCAGTTTCATCAATTTGAAATTAGTTGCACTAAAATGAGTTTGTACCTAAAATAACTTTAAATTGGCATTACTTCAATTGAAATGATTCTTTGATGCAAACATCACAAAAACCCTGAATTGTAAGAGGAAAATTAAAATTCTTAAGGATAAATTATTCCAATTGTTCAGTTTTAATACATCCCCCTAATCCAATGCATGCAAGGGCTTCATTTTCAACTAAAGAAGATTCAAATTTTCTATCGCCAGGATACTGATACACTAGGACTATATGAGCTTCAATAGTCCTCTTCCAATGGCATGCAGTAGCTTAGCTTTCCACTTGATTATCTAATTGAATGCAATCACATGTAGTTCTTCAATGTCCTGGTTGACATCGAAAAATTTCACCTGAAACTTGAAAGAGTATACTAGTTTGTGATTGCATCATTGCACAACTGGATTCAGATTCCACCATGGATTCCATCAATCACAAAATTTCTGCATATATTACATGATTGAAGGCACTGTCTACACTGTCTACTAACTCTCTCAAAGTCCCTATTAAACTAACAATTCTTAAACAAACCAGAAACTGATCAACTTAATCTAGATGCTGTTGGTTATTATTTGATGCTTATTACCAAAGTGAAAGTTCTCTACCAAGCCCATATTCTGTTGGGAAATTGCAAGCAAATGATAAACCATAAAGCAACCAATAAAATTCTGGGACACAATTTGTTGTTTGGTTGACAAATGAACTGTCTTAAGGAGATGAGCATTCATTGACACAGACTATTTGAGGAATAGGCCTGATTCATAGATTTTCAAAAACTTCTTGATCTTGATTATATTTGCTTATCACAGGCGTCCATGTTTCTCCTCACCTATTGCTAGGAACAGAGACTTTCTGGATCAGGAAAGGCCTCAATTTCTGGCAAAGGGCATGAGAAGCATCTTCTGTCAGGGAAAATCGGCCCACCTCAAAACCCACAATTGGGTGCAGGTTAGGAACAACTCGACCAAACCACCACTCCAAAATTCACCCTAGGGATGTGAGGGTTCCACAAGAAGGATCCTATAACATTGCTCTTTATTTTTACTTTTCTCAAAAGCTTACTTGTCAGAGCAAAACTTACCTTTTTCCTTTTGAAGTTTATATATGCTCCTTTAAGTATTGTCAACTTTGACTTTGAAACAAATTCTGTCATTAATATTATGACCTTGGGAAAACAAACAAGATTGCCATTAGTCTCAACTAGCTGTCTACATTTTCTATATCAAGCCTATAATTAAACACATCAGTTTGTTGCCCAAGTTCAAGTTTAAAAAAGTAAATTGACCAGAGAATGACAACATGCAGGTCAAAACTTCAGAACAAAGCTCTGCAAGGTTTCTTTAGACAATAGTGACCATTTAAGAATGTAAAGGCACTACTAACTTCAGCAAACTAGCTCCAAGAGAGTCGTCGTCATAATATCTTAGGCCCCAAATCATGGCATGAGACAGTTTGCAGTTAAGGTATATTAAATTTAGTTGGCTAACATGGGAAGAGTCTTAGTGATGCTATTGCCTTCTGGTACGAACCATATCTACTTTATTTCCATCAGGTATAACTTTAAACAAATTGACAGATTTACACAAAAGAACGATATAAATAAGATGTCCATTCATAGATTCTGAGTATATTCACTTCAAGGATTTTTCATTAACATAGAAGTCATGAGCAAGTGGAGCTAAGCCACAGATTCCTGGGCTGAAAAACCTGAAAGGAAAACAGTAAATTATCTTGAAAGAGGCATATCTGTTTCCACAGGCCTTTACCTGACCTGAAACCCACCCTGTTGGAAAGGCTGTTCCAAAAGATTTTTAAAGATATATAAGGTGACACTTTAGATCAAAATTGACAGACTTATGGTTGCTTCTATTTGACTCGCTTCGTAGTTGATTTGACGTCTGACTTGCAGATTTTGCACATGGCTCATTTTTCTTAAGGAGAACAAACAAGCTGGATCCTAGTCGTCAGGCTCAAAAACCTCAGGATTGATGGGACAAGCAAAATGAAAATGCAATCAAGAAACACAGAAATTGATTTCGTGCGGTTGTTAGAGAGCATTAAAGACAGATTCAAAGGGATTGACATTACATTTGAAGAATCCAAGAATTGCCCCTAAAAAACCCATGAATATAGCAGGCTTCAGCATCCAAGTTCTTCATATTGTTACACCGTCAATTTAAGGATGAATTCTGCAGGATAGCATGTTTTCTAGTCAATAGTGTGTGCAATTGTATTTACATGTGGCAACAGTCAACTGGGTGGAAAAGGAGCCCGCTCACTTGCTTACCCTCTTTTGACACCAAGGTGTTGTATTTCATTAGTGAGATAAATCAAATACCAGACTCAAGGGGCCATAGTACACCCCTTGCCCATGCAGTAGACTAGCACAGGAGTTCAGTGAATATCAATGTTATCTTGGTACTTCAATGGACATATTAAAGATATTATAATTGGTTTCAGCTGGCTATTACTTCCTAAAGGTCTTTTATTGAGTGTCTTGGAGATCTGTGAGATCTTAAAGGAGCCAATGAAACTATCTAATGGCTCAAGGAATTACAATGGTTGCGTTGCAAGTCACAGTGTGTGAGCATCTTTGAACAGTTGGTCCCTAGCTTGTATTGGTCATTGGATCATTGCTAAGCTCCTGGATGGTGCCAAATGCATTTTGGTCCAGTAGTGCCACTCACTTCCTAGTGTTGCTGCTTCAGGTTTGAGATAGGTTCACCCATAAGTATTTTAGTTATGCTTTGTGTTTATTCCAAAAGCAGATTGCTTCAGGATGAGCAAATTGAAGGTGCTTTCATATGCTCTTTTCTTTCTATTTCATTTAGCATTGGCTTGAGTTCACACTGGCTTGAATGAATGCCTTTGATAATTGCATGTGATGCTCTTGCATGATGCACCTTAAGAGTAAGTGATTCAACTCCACATCAATTTTGAGCTGGCAATTTCTTGATTGGATTGTTTAGAAGCTGCTGCCTTCCTTTATTGAACATTCTTTTTGTTTGGATTTAGGGCATTCATGGGCTTTTGGAATGAAAGATGTGGTCCTCTTTTACATAAATCTTGGAATAAATGATAAACCAGCATTTAATTTTATTTCCTCCATATATATATAAACACACAAAAATGATGGAATTACTATTATTAAGTGGGCACAGTTGCAACACTTCATGCTTGATTTTCTTGTGGTGAAGGGAGTCCAGCTGTGCTTCAAGACAATGAAAAAAGCTATGCCTCTTTAACAAAAAAAGTACTGTTTTCAATTTGGGGTTGTCTGCCTGAGAACCTATGACTTAGCTTCAATTGCTTGTAACCTCTAAGGCACCTGACACTAGACTAGAAATTGACAAAATATAGTATTCGATTATAGACTGTGGCATCAATTAGATTCCATCATGGCATTCTATATTTTTCTCTTTATCATGAAGCTTGGTTGCTTTTGCGTTTAGACCCCATACTTCCTAACATGGTGGTCCGGCACAACCCTATCATGTTCTAAAGGTTAATAAAATTGGGAATAAATCAGATCAATATTACAACCAAAAGGGTCCTTTTTAAGATGCAAAAGGCCCTTTCGTACAAGCTCCATAAATTGTTGGTACCCTGCATGCAGTCCACTATAAATCCTTCAACCCAAACTTGACAGGTGTCATTTAATTAGCTTTTTACAACTAAAAATCCTTCAACCCAAACTTGACAGGTGTCATTTAATTAGCTTTTTACAACTAAAAATCCTTCAACCCAAACTTGACAGGTGTCATTTAATTAGCTTTTTACAACTAAAGAATCAAGTCACTTTCTTGTTAGTGGAAATAGATGTAAAAGGTTATTTTTAGAAGAAGTTGAATCTGGATCCATTTCTTTATAATAGGTCACTCTAATAATATGCTACAGCAAATTGTCTCCACAGGGACACCACAATGGCAAATGGCATTGGGCGTTCCTAACAGAGACCTAAGTTCAATTCATGGGAAGGGTGGCCTCAATATGCCCCCAGCTTTTCAACCTATTCAAAAATAATAATATGCTACAGCAAACAACACCAATTTCAAATTATAACAGTGGCACATAAGACTGGTACAGATGAAGACCGACCTACCCCAAGTAACCACAGGCCCATATGCCCTCTTACCATCTGTTACAAGAAAATAACTAAAAAAATCCATTTTTTGTACCTGATAATAAACCTAAACCAACTATAGAGGCATTCCAAAATGCCTGCAAATCTATGTCCTGAGTCCTGAATCACTTGGTAGAGAGTTAGAATTATTAAAAATATAAATTTACTTGACTGTTACACCCCTTTGTAGGGCCAATAAAAAAGTCATACAAGCAGAGAAGCAACTCTACAGATACTTTCAAACGGCTGAGATTTTTTAATTACACCTAGCTGTGACGAAACTGGCAATCTAATGGACCTGTTTCTAAGTGAACTAAGTTGAATATTGTCGAAAAAAAAATTTAGACCAAAGCTTAGCAAGTCCATCTAATAGGCGTATAACACTCCCACATTATGTAAGCAAAAGAACTTTTCACTTTACCTTATAAATTGTTTCAAAGATCAAATTGCAGAGCAAAGCAAAACCAAATAGTGAAAATTATTGTCCTTCCTGCGGCTTCCATTTCTTCTTGATCCATAGAAGGTGGACCAATTGGTTTAAAGTATTATCCTTCCCAGGGCTTACGTTTCTTCCTAGTCCATAGAATGTGCTGATGGTATTTGCTCATAGTATAATTAATGTTTCAGAATGTGCTGATGGTATTTGCTCATAGTATAATTAATGTTTCGGGTTGGCAAACATTTGAACCTTTCGTTCAAGAAGCTAAAAAAATGTATTAATTGGCCCAAAACCGTAAAAAATATTTATTAATTTTCTAATTTGTAAAGAAAATTTAAAGACATTTGGTGATATCTGAGAAATTTGTAAGGGAAAGTATGAAAGACAAAAGTAATATTTATTAGTTTTGTAATTTGTAAAGAAAATTTAAACACACATGGTAAAAATCTGATAAATTTGTAAGGGAAAGTGTGGAAGCTAACAATGTTTATTAATTTTGTAATTTGTAAAGATGGGGAAAAATCTGACACATTTGCAGTAGAAAATGATACCTGCAACACCCCGTAGATTAGCAGGGTGCTCATGATGCCGATCACAGAAATCACCAGCTTAGAAGTCCTGTTCTCTACAATGACCGCCGGATTTCCCACTGTAACCCCCATCGCCAAAATATTTTCTGTCCTTCACAAACCCTGGCTCAATATCCCCAAATAAACACTTCTTCCTCTTCAAAGACTTGCAGCATTTTGCCGGCATGCAACGCAAATCAGTCTAACGAACGAACGAGAACGCGTAACATCGAGGGAAGGAAATTTCAACTCCTTGAAATTCTGAATCACACGCGAGCTGTGCGCGAAGAATTGCGCCCCCGAATGTGCTGCAACCAATTTGAGGTTGAATAGCCGAAAAACGCGGGACTTTCCCCGATGTTTGGATTTAATTTATAGTCCTCGTTACAACAAGAAGATCGCAAAATCAATGCCGAACCCCGGCATCTGCCGTTTGTTTGTCCTCGACATTGGTGCACCCGATTTTCGTTTCTAGATTAGTCCACCTCAGATTGACTTGGGATGGCTAAACAAATGCTCCGAAATATTGGGAAGTCAAGCTTTCCTGTAATTGGATCAAAACTCAGGGTTAGATTTGGTCAAGTGGGCCAAAGGCCTACAAAAAAACTGATGACTTCGATATTCTATTTTTGGATCGATTTTCCGAAATATTGGGTTATGATGCTACATTAAATCCTCTCATTACTAGATTTCAACCCTCAAGGAATCAGCAAGGGTTTTGTCCAAACTCAGGGTTAGATTTGGTCAAGTGGGCCAAAGGCCTACAAAAAAACTGATGACTTCGATATTCTATTTTTGGATCGATTTTCCGAAATATTGGGTTATGATGCTACATTAAATCCTCTCATTACTAGATTTCAACCCTCAAGGAATCAGCAAGGGTTTTGTCCCTACCAATTTATTTATCTCTTTTGAATATTAAATTCAAGCTCTTATTGGTAAGCACTTTGTTCCTACCAATCGACTTATCTCTTTCTAGATATTAAATCCAAGCATTTATTGGTAAGCACTTTGCTCTTATCTATCGATTCCTTTTTGAGCATTAGATCCAAACACTTGACTGCTACCAACCAACCTATTTTTTTTTTTTTTTATACATTGGGAATTGGCAACTGCCTTTCCTTTTTGAACAATTGGTCACAAGGTTAAAACACATTACCTCGGGTCATAGCGTCAAATCATAGAGCTACTACTACAACCCCTACCTCATCTTGGTAAACACGACACGGAGTGAGGGAGACCCTATAACCCCTACCTCGCCTCGGTAAACATGATCCAAAGTGAGGGAAACCCCTGTAGCTCGGAGTTGGTACCACTGTCATCAAGTTAGAGCAAACTCAACGGATTCTAGTCAGACTAGTACCTTTGACTGCTACCAACCAACCTATTTTTATTTGAATATTAAATCTAAAATCTCATTTAAATAAAATTTAAATCCAAGATTATAAGTTTAGAGGGTAAAATTAAGGAATTTATATGTTTGGTCAAGAAAGGTAATTATTTGGTCAATTAGAACCTTGGAGGTACTTGGTTGTTGTATCTAGTTGGTTGTAATGGAGAGTCAGGAAGATAAGGCGATTCTATACTTTGGTTGGAGAGTCCGTCAATTGTTTTATTGGACCAATGCTGAAAGTTTAATACCATAAAGTATGTGAGAAGTAGCAGTACAGATTCAAGATTCAAGTTACTGTGGGGGAATGGGCAATTTCTAGGCTTTTCCCCTTTTTTCAGAAACTTCTAGAAGAAGCTTTTTTTTTCCGTTGAAAGATCTGATTCAAACTTTATTTAGACATTTCCTGTCGTGGAAAGTTTGGAAAGGCGTTGTTGTCGATGTTTTAGGTAATGGAAAAGTTCGCCTCTGATTTGTTGCAGAGTATAATCAATGGCAAGAATTACGTAGCCATAATGGCGATAATTACTGATGCGTAAGAAGCAAGAAAGAGGTCCAATTTGCACGCCATTCCGCCCCCGTTACCAAAAAAAAAAATGCTTTTCGGTTTCCTAACCGGTAATCTCTAAAAACTGTAAACATTAATCAATAAAAATTACTTTAACAAAACCCATACAGTTTAAGAATTGATGAGCACTTTACCTTTATTTGGGTGAATACAAAATTAACTAAACAGGAATTGACAAGCATTCAACTTTTACTTAGTTGTTACTTGGGTAGAAGTCAACTAAACTCATATCATTTAGAGAATTGACGAACATTCAACCCTTACTTAGTGGTTATTTGGATAGAAAACGAAACTCATATTATTTAAGGAATTGATAAGCATTTACTCGATTACATAGGAAAGTTGGTCACAATCACTATTTTTAGTAACTGATAAGCGTAGGGTTCAAATCACGGGGGTTGTTTCCATCAAACTTATTTCACTTCGTTATTATTGATCCAACATGAAGGGGACTATCGGTCATTCGAGACCATCATTGTCGATCCAACCCGACATAAAGGAAAATATCAGTCATTCGAGGGGTACCATCATCATCAATCTGGTGTACACTCAGAAGATTCAGATCAGACTACTACCTTTGTAAACAGATTACCCTTGAGGTTTGAACTTGGGTATCTTCAGGCTATCCTTGAGATTTAAACTTGGGTGTTTTCTTGGTAAGTGCCTAGAGTCAACTAAACTTATATCATTTAGAAAATTAACAAACACTCAAAATTACTTAACCAATTAAATAAAGATGAAACCAACTAAACTCATATTATTTTAAAAATTAACTAACACTAATTAACTAACACTCAACAACTATTTAACCGATTAAATAAAAACAAAACCAACTAAATTTATATGATTTAAGGAATTGACTAACATCCTAACACTGTTAACTCGATTGTCTTGTGTAAGAGTGACAGTACAATGAAAGTTGTAGAATGCTATAACACGCCAAGAGATAATAATAATAACTATGTCGGGGTAGAATGAAAGTTGTAGGAATGCTAGCACACGCCAAGAGATGATGATAATAATACCTATGCCGAGAGTAATATGTTGATTGCAATGTGAGTAGTTGGACAAACGAAAGCTACAAAACAAGTCATACAAGTTCCTATAGTGTTTCTCCAATTGTTGAAATGGTCATTTTCCATTAAAATTTTTTAAATATATTGAAAGAAATTAGTTAAATAGTAGTGGTTGAATGTTTATGTGTGGTTATTTTTGTTCAATTTCTTAAACAAGAAAGGATTGGTTGGTTTGTATTTGTTGAATGTTTGTCAATGGATCCTCGTTTGATTCTTCGAATAACTGTGGAGGTTGATTTCGACTATTAAAATTTATAAAGGTTTCTTGCACAATCAAAAATAATAATAAAATTAAAATTATATAAAACTAATTATTTTAAATATATATATTTATATAAGCTTTCGATGCTTTCGGTACTTTCGATAACAACGGAGAGGTACATAGGGTAGCAACAAATGACGACAAAGAACATACGGAGGCAGCAGAAGACGCAATTTGTGGCGAAGCTTGTCGTACAGTAGCAAACCTAGCCACTTTAAACATTGATTTCATAATTTGAAGAAAAACTAAGTTGAAAATCTTTGTTTTGGATTCAAACTCAAGACATTGGCCAATTAAGACAGAGGATGTTCAGATGAACTGCGGATGTAGTTAGACCCATGATTTGTGAATTAAAAAGCCTGACCATCTAGGACAAGGCACAAGGTGATTTGAAAAGTCAAACTATCACTCAAAGAGCCGAAAGTGAAGGAGAATTTGTAAACAATAAACCTTAGGGACTGTAGAGTATGGCGGAGGATTTTGCGTTGCATAGGGTGGAGGAGGATTTAATTTGTTTTACGATATTGAGATATTTAAATGTGGTGGAAGATCACATTCGAAGTGTATTATTGCTTCCAACCCATATCATGAATGTGGCAAATTCTATTTCTAAAAAGTTGTCGAACCAAAGGAACGTTAAGAGAAAGAAGAGACTGGAGGGAGTGCGAACTAGGAGGAAGTGTGAGCCAAGAATGAGTACGAGATGAAAGGGAATGCAAGCTAGAGGGAGTGCAAGCCAAGAGCCAACCCCACTGGCTAGTATGGAAGGAAATAGGAAGTCAAGTGTTGGAAGTATTACATTATTTGGCCTTCTTGTAATATTAGTTTGGTAGATGATTTACATTTTATATAATGTATGTGTTAATATGAGAGCAAGGTGTCAAGAGAGAATGAAGTGTCACATTGAAATGTGGTAAGAGGAGAGCAATATTCAAAGTACTAAAAAGTCATGTAAAATTATATATTGAAGACATCTATCTAAGAAATGTAAGCAATCTAAATAATTCTTGTGATCTTTGATAATGTGTTATAGTTGTGCAATATTGTTGTTATTTCAATATTGAGTTTCATTGTTAGTTTGATTAATGACATATATTTCATTTATACTTGATCTTAGATAAAGTTTTATGTGAGTTAATCTATTAGAAAGTCATCAATGGTATCACAGCCACAGAGTTTATAGTAGTGAGTGAAGAGATCAGAACACGAAAGCAATTTGAAATCGCGAGCAAATCAAAGGTTGCACATTATTGAAGGTATGGAGTAATAAGGATGTTTACTTAGTTAAAATTTTATTATTTAAAATATTATAAAAATTAGAGATTTATTTTCACAAGTCTGGAGTGATAAGGAATTCAACTAGTTTGTTTAAAAGTTTTTAGAAGTTTAAAGTATTTAATAGTTGAAGAAGAAAGAGGCCATATAGGCTCCTTATTAAAGGAAAGAAATAAAGTTCTAGAGAAACAGAGAAATAGACTCAAGGCCATTATTAAAAGGAAGGTATTTATAAGTAAGAGAAGAGGCTTGTATAGACCATTGGAAGAAGGCTAATATTGACGAAGATCCGAAAAGTCATTCAGCTAGCATGTGAAGGATTAGAAGTTATTTAGCCAATGAATAGAAGTAACTTTGAACAACAAACATATGAAGTAATTCGACCAGCAAATAAGAAGCCATTAGAAGCAACCGTAACATTGAAATAGCGTTTACGTCGACCAACAAGTTTGCATGTAACAAATAAGAGAAAAAAAATTTCTAAGTCATTAGTGTATAAGAGTGAAACCATATTCTACTCAAGCACCTTCTCATCAAGGTAGAATGAGATGATAAAGGTACATTATTCATTTAAGGCAGAATATTAAGATTTGAGCAGTCACTAGTGCATTATATTCAGGCTAGAAGAAATCTTAATGCAAAAAGAGGTTAAAGCAGTCTTAAGGTGCATCATTATCTAATGTTATGTGAGCATATATATAGAAATCTCAGTCAGTCGAGCTATTAGATGGTATAGCAAGCCCAATATGCCTAGTCACCAAGTGACGAAACATAGCAAGTTTAGTTTTCTTATAAACTAAATGACGAGTGCACATAGCAAGTTCAATCTGCTTAAGTGACGAGTGCACACAACAAGCTCAATCCACATAGCAACCAAACGACGAGTGCACACGACGAGCTCAATCCACATAGCCACCAAGTGAATAGCATAGAGAGAAGCAACACCTAATTCAACCAAGGAGCAATGCCCATAACAAAGAAGAAATGTCCAAACGAACTAGAAGTGCCTGATACATCAATCATCAATATAACACTACATGATACATCAATCGTCAATATAACACTAACTCAAAACTCGGTGCACCAACAAAACACCATTGGAACGAGACTCATAATACAAATAGGTGATTCAAAACATGCTATAGAACTCAAATGGCGAATAGGCACTTGGGAAAGAGTAAAAAAGGGTAGGTAGAATGAATCGATTTGAAAGTTGAATATTTTCCCTCAAGCAAGCAAGGATAGGTTTCAGAGAGTCGTTCAAAGATTATTCCACATTGAGTACTTTTGAGAACATTACAATGTGTAACATTAGTTGTACCATCTGCCAAGCATAATGTGAATGAGAAAGCATTGAAATGTCCTTTGGTGTGTGCAGTTAAAGAGACGTATGTGGTGGAAGAACTTGTTAGGAGAGTTTGGTTGCCACTGTCCAAAGAAACAAAAAAGGGAGAGGAGCGCGAGTGCCAATGTAGGGAGTAAAAAAGTTTTAGGGTTTTTATGGGTGAAATTTTACGCCTCTCATCCACTCTTTCCTTTTTTTATAAGAAAATATGATGGCCTATAGAAATGGCTAAATTTTGGAGTAGGGCTCTTGCATTGATGGTTAAGGCAAGCCTCGAAGATGAAGGTAGTTGGTGTTCATGCCAAATTCAGTAGGGCAAAAGCAAATGTTGGATGGGCATAAGAACCAATTACCGTCGAATGAGGAGCACTCTCAAGGACCCACCCTTTGACGAAGCCATAAAAGGCAAGAGGTAGACAAAGCACCCCAACCAATTAATTTATCAAATAAGCTAAGTCTAAGGTCGGACGTATAATTGGGTAGATGAGCATTCAAGGCGGATCCCAAATCCCTGCCTTGATTTTTGGGCAAAAGAATGAAATCCCAAATCTTTGCCCAACAACTGGGTGGAGGAATGGGATGGTAATACTCTTGTCCCTGCTTGTCGAGTAGGGCCCTCCTCAGCTAAGGCAGAATATTTAGAAGACATCGGAGGTTTATTTGTGCCCAAATGCCTGCCCTTCTTAAGGGAGGTAAATCGAGCAAATTTTTGGGAAGATGGCAACTGAGAACCAATCCCAATTACCTACCCCTTTGATAATGTTGCAAGTTGGAAGGTTCGATCGGTACCAGAGTCGTTGCCATCATCAGGAATCTCCAAGAAGAACATTAATGGTCCCAACTACCTAAGTATGGGGTGATAATGGGCACAAAGGTGGTAATTTGAAATGCACAATTTCAAAGGTGATTAATTTTGGTTGTTGACCTACCTGACTTGAGGCCCGCCAATCGATTTAAGGGGCAAAGTAGATAGAAATTTATAACCTAAAAAGAATGTTAGAATGATCAAAGGCTTATATCTACGTAGAAGCACCTAAGCCCTCATGGACAACCACCATTCTTCCAAGGAGTAGAGTACCAGTTGATCATCCATCTACTTCAACATCGTCTTCTCACATAACACCATTAATGCTTGTGTTTAAATTTATTGTAAAAATTGCTATAAATAGTAGGATGCTAGTCATTCCAGAGGGTGGCTCTTTAGCCATTACAATTCATATGTAAATATTTTCCATTATGATAATGCAAGTTTATTACTGTTTGATCTCCAAATTGACTCTTATGCATGAGTGTGAATATTGAGAGTTTATTTCTGTTAAAGTTGTTTGAATATTTTGCGATAATTTTGCTATCTGGATTTCTTGCATCTCATTTAGTGGTTCTAGAATTCACTTTCAATAAGGCATGATAAGGATATATAAGGGTAAGGTTGGATGATCTGTTAGGTAGTTTGCTTATGTTTTCAGCAATGGTGTCTGCTTACTGAAGGTATGTATTGATGCAGCTATACCCGTCCTTGTGAGTTCTAGCTATGATCTCTTTCCTGTTTCTTTCCATCCTTCTTTTCCTCCATTTGTGGCACAAGTAGTTAGGACCAAGGAACCGACCTTCTCTAGAGATCGACTGCCCAACCTCCCTAGGCATGGTGGTTGTTCAATATTGGTGCAGGCCCGCAAGCGTATCAGTCTTCTCCAACCTTGCCTTCCTGTTAGGTTAGATTTACGACCAATAGTTTTTGGCACACCCGATGGGACTCGAAGGTCTCATCTTCGAGTACAAATTTCGGTGAAGTTTCGCTATGCAATATCTATATGTTCACCTGGCGATTCCACTCCATAATGAATCGGGTTTCCTATAATTGGTTGCCCTTGAAGTAAAGCAATGTTTGGCAACTCAGCTAAGGACCCAAAAGGTATATGTATATATGGAAATTAGAGTTTGGTAATACTTTGATTTGCTCATATCTTACAAAATCACCTGGCGATTCCTTTGAGCGAGATATCTGGATATCACGACCAGTTGTCCCTCCATTTCTTTGAAGTTTCTATTCCCCGAATGGATCAAGGTTTGATGAGTAGCCCTAACCTCACTAGCAGAGAAAGTGTGCTCATCTGGCGACTCCAACCTGAAATGAGGACCTAGAGCCTGTAACAAGTGTTGTAATGGTTCATTGCAAGTGTCCTTCTTGGAATTTTGTAGACCCTCTAAATGTTCAAATTCTTCATGATATTCTTGGGGTCTATTTGAAATCCCTACCAAGTTTTGATGGAATGGCTAAAACTGCATTCGACCAAAGTCAGGATGTGGCTTCCCTGGCGATGATTCATAATATTATCCATGAATATGTAATGCTACTCATCCTATATCTCAAAGGAAGGGCCTTGTTGTGGTATAAATCTATGAAATATGCAACTATCTCTACATGGGCTGACCTAGCTGAAGCGCTCATCAGTATGTTTGATGATTTAGGAGACCCCCTCTTGATACTCAATCATTTCTCATTCATCAAACGCGATCCTCAAGAGAGCATCATCGACTTCAACATCCGCTTAAGAAGAGATTAGAAAAGGATTCCCCATGAGATCTAGCCATCCCCTGCTCAGGTGTACCTCTATTACATTCGAGCTTTTTGCTTGAATATAAGCTTGATTATTCAGCATTCTAGAGAGAAGAGATTACCACATGTTTACCAGGAGGCCATTTGGGTCAAAAACATGCTCATTCAAGTGGGAAAATTCCCTCCTAGGGATATCCCATCTTCATGTCAATTTTGGGTAAGCCCAACCATCCCCCTACCCTATGAAGAAGCTAGGACTAACCTGGCTAGAGCTGTGAAGAGCATGCAACCTGTCAATCCCCTAACATAACAAGGATCGTTGGTGGAGACTTAGAGACCAGTGGAAGAAAATGTAGGCCAGGTGGCTTTCCATTATGGATAAGATGTCAGCATCCCAGTCTTGTGTCAGCTAGTGCAAAACATGAGTGCTTAGGAACTGGTGCTCCTTCAGCCCTCCTTGCTGCTAGAACTTTCCATTTATCAGCAAAGATCATTTTTTTTTGCCAATGATCCCAAGTAAAGATAGGGAAGGACGATACTCTCCCATGACCTATCCGAAGGATCTCCTCGTCAGTAAATCGAATCATGGGATGGTGTGAGCTCTGGTCAAGTATAATCTACATGGTCATCCCAACCTAGGTCACATGAGGTATTCCATGCCTCAACATTCCTTGGAGAATCTATTTTTGATTCTCAAGCCCCATGGTTGCTAGTGAATGATGATTATGGCAGTTGGATGACATCTCAACTCGTCACAAGAGTGATTCAGGATGGGGTATGGACCTTTGATCAGATGGATCTAAGTAGAGTGCACCCCTGGTACCCCCCTCCGAATAACTCTAGTATCGAATTTGATGGGATAAACATTCACCTCGTGCTAATTGATTACAAATTTGGCCTACAGACCCCGAGGAGAAGTATAGGATCTAAGTGGTGTTTTGTGAGACTTGCGAGAGGCCACAAACATTACCAAGATTAGCATGAATAATAGCTCAATTTTAGAGTCATTTGGTCCAAACATTGCAGATTCACAAGATAATCTACAACGGTATCTATTGCCCAAGCATGCCACTCATGTTGAAATTTTGTGTAAATAGTACGATAAATAAATAAAGCTATAAGGTGTGTGTATGGTCGCTTGATAGGTTCCATCATCTTGTTCATGATTCATAGGGAGAAGAGATTCAATAATTAAGTGACGACTAGCCAAGGCATCATATAAGGAGCAGGAGGACTCCCCAGGTTATACCTTGAAATCATAAAACTTTCATTTATTTCGTTTGTTTTCCTCTTTGTTTTCTTCCTTTTCTGTTTGTTTTTTGTTCTTTTTATTTTCTTTGTTGTGACCCCATAGCCCAATGGATATACTAGCAAGTACCAAGGCTTCACATGTTGTCCTTCAAAATATAATATCACGTGGAGAAAATCTATGGACTTATGTAAGTATAATAGTTTACCACCTCAACATGAACATAAGAATTGAGGCTCACGTGTTGATGCAACCTTCGCACGATCTGATGCATATCAAGTCTATAAAAAATAGTGGTAAATATGCTATAAAAAGGATCCCATACATAGTTGTAGATCTGGTCAAAAATTGCAAGCCATAAAGTGCAGCTGAGATAGGATGACCCCATGGTGGATGGCGATGAGTAAAAATAGGTCCTTGTTGGACTGCGTGAAAAAGAAAGGCTCAAGCATGATAGACATGTACCTCTAGCATTCTGTCTACTTTTGGAATCTCTTTGAGCCTTATTGGGGTATGTTTATGGGAGTCTAATTTATGGGTGTGTCCCATGGATTAATTTTTTTTTTGTTTCATTATTGTTTTGCATCCTTCTCCTTCCTCTGTTCTCCCCTCTATTTTGTTATCACTAACATCTTCGGTTAGTGGTCATCGTTTTCTTACCTCTGTTGCTTCTTGTTTCCTCCTCTTTTCTCTTCTATTTTCTTTTTCTAGTTTCTTGGTTTTGCTTGTTGTTTCTGCTTTTGGTCTCCCTTCTTTTCTTCTCCTCTGAAGCGTTTCACCTTATTTCCCTTTCCCCGTCACCAATATTTCTCCATTGTCTTACAGTCTCATTTAGGTGCATTTGTTTGTCTACTTTCTTGTCTTTATTCCCTTCTCCTTTCCATGTTCGAAAGTGTTATGTGCTTAATTTTTCTTCTTGGGTTTTCTTTCACACAAGTCAAAAACCCCCGTGAGTTACCAAGATTACGGGTGAAATTTTATGCCTCTCACCCACTCTTTCCTTTTTTGATAACAAAATATGATGGCCTGTAGAAATGATTAAATTTTGGAGCAAGGGTCTTGCATTGATGGTTAAGGCGGGCCTCGAAGATGAAGGCAGTTGGCATTCATGCTAAATTTAGTAGGGTGGAAGTAGATGTTGGATGGATGAAAGAATCAATTATCATCGAACGAGGAGCACTCTCAAGGACCCACCCTTTGACGAAGCTGCAAAAGGCAAGAGGTTGACAAAGCACCTCAACCAATTAATTTATCAAATAAGCTAAGTCTAAGGTCGGGAAAACAATTAGGCAAGTGATCATTCAAGGCAGATCCCAAATCCCTACCTCAATTTCTAGGTGGAAGAATAAAATCCCAACTATTTTCCCAGCAGTTGGACGAAGGAATGGGATGGTGATACTCTTGTGCTTGCTTGTCGAGTAGGGCCCACCTCAACTAAGGTGGAAGATTTAGAAGACAACGAGGGTTGATTTGTGCCCAAATGCCTACCCTTATTAAGGGAGGTAAGTCAGGAAGATTTTTGGAAAGGCAACAACTAAGAACCAATCCCAGTTGCTCACCCCTTTGATAATGTTGCAAATTGGAATGTTCGCCCGGTACCAAAATCACAGCTAGCATCGAGAGTCTCCAAGAAGAACATTAATGGTCCTAGCTACCTAAGTATGGGTTGATAATGGGTGCAAAGGTGGTAATTTGAAATGCACAATTCTAAAGGTGATTAATTTTGATTGTTCACCTACCTGACTTAAGGCTCGTCGACTGGTTGAAGGGGTAAAGTAGATAGAAATATATGACTTGACAAGAATGTTAGAATGATCAAAGGGTCAAATCTACGCAAAAGCACCTAAGCCCTTTCAAACAAATACCATTCTTCCAAGGAGTAGAGTGCTAGATGATCATCCATTTGCTTTAATAACATCTTCTTGCCTAACACTATTAATGCTTGCATTTAAATTTATTGTAAAAATTACTATAAATAGTGGGATGCTAGTCATTCTAGAGGGTGGCTCTTTAGCCATTATAATTCATATGTAAAGCTTTTCCATTTTGATAATGCAATTTTATTACTGTTTGGTCTCCAAATTGACTCTTATGCATGAGTGTGAATATTGAGAGTTTATTTTTGTTAAAGTTGTTTGAATGTTTTGCAATAATTATGCTATTTG
Organism: Wollemia nobilis; assembly: GCA_028583015.1. Classification (NCBI taxonomy): domain Eukaryota; kingdom Viridiplantae; phylum Streptophyta; class Pinopsida; order Araucariales; family Araucariaceae; genus Wollemia; species Wollemia nobilis. Next base: position 1,809,398 of record JAQPPZ010017206.1, on the reverse strand, counting down.
GATTTTTTGCGTCTCATTCAGTGGTTCTAGAATTCGCTTTCAATAAGGATAGATAAGGGTAAGGTTGGCTGATCTATTAGGTAGTTTTATTATGTTTTCAACAATAGCATCCAATTGTTGTGCATATGTCTTAATTCGGCCATACTCGTCCTTGTGAGTTTTGGCTATGGCATCTTTCCCATTTTTTTCCATCCCCCTTTTTCTCCATTTGTAGTACAAGTAGCTAGAACCAAAGAACCAACCTTCTCCGAAGATCGACCACCCAATCTCCCCAAGCGTAACGATCGTTTGATGTTGGCACAAATTTGTGAGCGCATCAATCTTCTCCAACCTTACCTTCCTATTAGGCCGGATTTACGACCAACAGTTTTTAAATTTGAATTTAAGATTAATTTGGAGGTATAAGGTTTAATATTTGATAATTATAAATTTAGAAGTTTATATTTAATTTGATATGGAGTGATAAGTGGATAATTATTTTGATTATATTAAATATTGGATATTGGAATTATGTTGAATATTTTTCCATGTTATTCAAGAGGGGTTAACTTTGAAAGAACTACACTTTTTAAATATTTTCTCATCGGGGTTCAAGGTTGGGCCTAGCCCGATTTGGGGTATGAGGGTGGCAACCCCTGTTTATGGATCCGGGGGTTAACACTCCTAAGGATTTTTTTGGGGGGGTTAAGCTATTTTAGACCCATATGGTCGTTTTGGGTTAATGTAATGTCGGCCCATGGTTTTGTGCCCATGGTATTGTAAAACCCCTTCTTGTGTTGTTGGTATATAAAGCAACACTTACATGAGGGTTTGGTAATGAATTTGCAAGAAGTGTAATCACAAGTGAAAAGCGAGTGAAAATATATTATTGTATTGGAGACAATCAAGTTTATACAATAAGGAGATATTATTGCTAGGTTTTTTCTCGAAAGGGTTTCCAAGGATAAATTCCTGTGTAATGTGTTCTTCTCTGTTTTTCTATTGATTATGCAATTATTGTTTTTCTAGACTTCTAATTATCGAGGTTTATTTATCTTCATTTGGTATCAGAGCTAGGTTTTAGCTTTGTTTGAGGAATAAGAATTTCAACCATGGGATAAATTGATTCTTGAGTGGGAGTAGTTCACGAAAGAATCTGGGTGAAGTAAAAATAACGGGAAGCACACAAGTAGAGATCAAAAATTTTAATGGATAAAATTTTAAAAAGTAAATATTCTTCAGCAATATAAACTTGAAAATCAATTGGGAAATGAGTCATCCAATAAGGCTCTTGTAGTAGAAAAAAGATCTTGCACTTCATCATAAAATCAAAAACAAAAGAAGTATTGTCATATTTATGAAAAATAACATAAAAAAATCTTGTAAGTATAATGCATTGACTAGGAAGGATCAAGACCAAGAATATCCTAAAGGGAATCAAAGAGATCAGAGTAATCATCTAGGGTATGTTTCACAATTAGAATCTATACACAAGAATATTATGGCAAATCACATATGTTTATTATCAAGTAATGAGAAATCCAATAAGGACTTGGAACCTGATGAGTGTCGTTAATGCTCATCATTTAATTCATTTGTCAAATATGAGGTGGTGTCCCAAGGCTATATACAATAGAGATATGAAACTACAACTTAGATATCAAGACACTAGATTATCCTAAGAAAGTTGAAAATCTTTGTAAATATAAAACTATGTTAATTTGCACATTTGCATAAGGAAAACTAACTAATTGCAAGAATTGAAATTGCTAAAGAAAAGATGTTAAATTACGTTTTCTGGAATAGAAATGACATAAAAATAAAATGCTTGAATGGAAAAGGATAGAAATGTAAAGTGCTAAAAAAGTAATGTTGTTAAACTGAAACAATAAAACATAACTAAAATGCTAAAAACATAAATGGAATATTGAAATAAGAATGCTTTGATAGAAATGGAAAACACAAGCATAAATTAAAATCAGCTAGATGTGAATGAGACAAAACCTAAACATGTAAAAATAGGGGAAACAAAGTATGTAGTCTACTTACAAGAAATAACAAAAACAATAATACTAAAAACCTACAATTTATAGTACAAATGTCCTCCCACCAACCCCAAGAGTGGGCCCTTGCTCCTAGGTCCAATAGAAGGTGTAAACTCACCAAATCCTAAGCTAAATTACGAGATCAAAATAACAATTAAAGACTACAGAATAAACTGGTCTGAAACTGTAGCACTTTATTGACAAGATGACTTTTACAAGAATTGACCACTTCATAGATTCTTTGTTCTAATTTTCTATTCCTATTAAATTTTTAAATAGGGTAGACTAGGAATAGTTATAGTTAGATACTCAACTTGTTTTACCTGCAATCAACAGTAAAAATAGAAAATAATCTTATGTTGCTTGTGATTCCAACAATTTTACAATCAACAACTACCTTATCCATAATTAGGACAAAAATTTGTAGATAAACTCTCTTATTTTTATGCCTCTAAATAATGTGGAAGGCCTTATCATAGGTCTTAGGAATATTCATGCTTAAAATCAACCTTCTAGCTCACCTTTTTCCCTTGGAAATCGATCAACAAACAATTCTGGTTTTGTTGCAAGAAATATTGCACATAATCCGTCTTTTCCAAAATTAAGACAATAAGTTGGAACATAGAGATTCCCTCATCTTTTATTCTCTAATCATTATGGGATACCTTGAAATAGTCTTAGAAATATTTGTGTCAAATCCCAACTTGCTAGCTCACCATTTTCACCTTCAAATTGGTCAAATTAGTTCTATTTTGAATGTAGGAAATTTTGCAGTTAATTTTAACTTTTTCAATTTTAGAACAATATATTGAAACAGATAGATTGCCCTATTTTCACTCCTCCATTTGTTGTAGATTTCTTTGGAATAGTCATAAGGAATATTTGTGCCAAATCCTAACCTTCCAGCCCTCCATTGGCACCTTCAATTCAATCAAACACTAATTTTAGTTTTGTATGCAGAAATCTTGCAATTGCTCTGAAACATCTGGTTGATTATTTACTATGGGAAAATTCTTTGGTGATCAGTTGTTGGGTCAATATTGGATGCTTAGATATATTTCCCTTTATCCATTCTAAGCTAACAAGGCATTTGGAATCCCAATTTTACGTGCAACAAATATTTCCTATAATCTTGTAGGTTGTTCCCTTGATGTTCTAGAGCAACCTACAGTTTTCTGTTATAAAACTATAGTTTTTCCAACAAAAGTGCAATTTGCAGAATTTGACTTTATATTCCTTAAAAATACAAAATAAAGGCAAAAAATATATTTAAACATGTATGCAAGTTAGAAGTTCAAACTAATACCCAAGACTTCCACTTCCAATACTTTCCACTATGTTTTATTATAGTTTATTTAATACTGAAAATATGCAAATAATTACCAAAAAACTATAGAAAACCAATCCAAACAACATGTCATTTTCCACAATTTACTATGTTAACATCAACATTAATATAAATAAAAATTAACATGACATTAAACTATACTATTTAGGTAAAATGGGCATATTTTATATGACATAACACTGAAATAATGAGATATTTTATTGTCTCATCAGAACCTTTGACAATAAATGCATGTTGTGGCACAAAAAGAAAAGATATAGAGTATAACTCAGATGATTTGAGTATATTTAAAGATTGGTCTAAAAAAATGTATGCTATCAAAATTGATGATGACATAGATTCAAATGATGACAAGGATAATGATGCTCAAAGTTGTGTTGATGTTGATAAGGATCAATATGATGATATTTTTGGTTATTTTGAAAGGTATACTAAAGGAATTGGTTCAAAATTGTTAAATAAAATGGGATATAAAGACACAGGTTTGGAAAAACATGAACAAAGAATGAAAGAGCCAATTCTACCAATAATAAGACCAAAATATGAAGGTCTTGGATATACAGGATATGTGAGCAGTAATAAATCAGGAAATGAATTCATAACAGAAAACAATGACATCAAATTAGTGACAAAGACTGATAGAATCAATAATAATGAAAAAAAAAATTGTAACAAGGAACATATGTAATCATTGTGGTAGATATGGACATATGATAAAGAAATATTGAAATCTTCATTGTTGTGAAATTGTGGACATAATAATTCTAAAAAATCTTGTCTACATAAATAAAAGACAAATAAAAAATAAAAAATGGATTGTAGATGGGTAAGTATGAACAAATGGAATAAGATGAAAGGAATGTTGTATGGTTTCTACAAAAGAAAACCAAGTGTGATGAAAAATCAAAGTTTATTGAATGTAAAGAATGATATTGGTCTTATCATGAAGAAATATGAAATGAATGATTATGACCCAAGCATAGCTTGGAAAATGACCTATAGTGAAATCACTTGTAGTGATGATCCTACAAATATGATAGTCTTATGAATGTTCTAGTAGATAACCTAGAGACAACGATAATCCAGAGACGACCTAGAGGTAAAGTTCCAGAGGTAGTGACCTAGAGGCAGTGATCCAATGGGGAGTGACCCAAAGGCAGTGACCCAGAGGAAGAGAACCAAAGGTCGTGACCCAAAGGTAAATCTATTGGAAGTGACCCAAAGGTGACTTATACATTGATCTAGAGGTAAACACAAATAATTTATAAAGGAATACCTAATGAAGGTTGCATATATCCAACCATGCCAAAGTTAGAGTTGAAGAATGAAAAGAAAGAAGAATTAGAGAATGAAGGCAAAAAACCTTCTTACCAAATAATGTAATATGAGGGGGTGTTGGAAGTATTACATTATTTGCCCCCCTTGTAATATTAGTTTGGTAGATGATTTATATTTTATATAATGTATGTTTCAATATGAGAGAAAGTGCAAGGTGTTAAGAGAGAATGAAGAGTCTTATTGAAATGTGGCAAGAGGAGAGCAACAATTAGAGTACTAAAAAGTAATGTAAAATTATATATTGGAGACATATCTCCAAGTAATGTAATCAATCTAAATAATTCTTGTGATATTTGATAATGTGTTATAGTTGTGCAATATTGTTGTTATTCCAATATTGAGTTTCATTATTAGTTTGATTAATGATATATATTTGATTTATACTTGATCGTGGATAAAGTTTTCAGTGAGTTAATCATCATAAACATGCCCAAGGTGAAGATAAGTTAAAGAACAACTATATGGTAAGTTCAGTCTAGGTAGAAAATGTTACACCATAAGTGACTATCAAGGATGAGATGATTGAGAATGATATAATGGTTCTAAAAAGCAAACGGTTAGATCTTGGCCAGGGTTTCTAGAGATTTAAAATTGGATCAAGTGAAAGTGGGAATTGAATTCAAATGTTACACTAGAAGTGACTATCAAAGATGAGATGATTGAGAATGATATAATGGTTCTAAAAAGCATAAGGTTAATCTGTAAGTCCCATAGATCTTAGTCGGGGTTTTTGGAGATTCAGGATTGGATTAAGTGCAAGTGAAGATTGAATTCAAATTATTCTGACTTTTCTTCCTAAAGATTTTTTTCCTCGTTATCTTTTCTAATTCAAAAATTAGGGACAAAATATTGAGTGGTGGCCCATGGTTTAGAGGGAGAGATGCCCTTTATTTAAGACCATGGATTTTTTTTTTGTTGAGACAACAAATATTAAGAAGCTTTCAGTTTTGGTTAGGCTTTTTGGACTTCCATGTCATCTTATCAATAAGGATGTTTTAAAGAATAATGGAAATACCCTAGGAAATTTATCAAGTAAGGACTAATTATTAAGGAGTGAAAGCATAGTATATATACCAAAAATTTTGTTATGGATATTTCAAAATCTTTACCATAATCCATTAAGATTAAACCTGAATCAAGAGAATGGGATCAAGAAGTGGATTATGAAAATATCAATTGTTATGAGATTGACCACTTGGCAAGAGTTTCCAAAGTGATATCTATGAAGAAAGAGACAAATATTTTTGGTCATGAGTTGAATTTCAAGGTGAAGAAAGGAAATCATACATTAATTTAAGGTAGATCAGATCAAGGATATTCCACTCCTAAATAAGGGATAAAAAAAGCCTTTCACAACATATTATGGCAAAGACCACCCTAGATCACTTGGATCAACCGTTAGAAGAAATAAAGAAGGATATAAGGGATGAGAAAGTACAATATGTAAGTTCAATTTCAAAAGGAATTAAAGGTGCACAAGAAGATGTGGAGGAAAATTTAAAATGATAAAAGAGGTCAAGATCTTTCTAGGTAAATCATCTTTATTTTCCTCAAGTAGTATAGAATCCTTTGTTGGTAATAAAAGTGAAAGTGAAATTCAGGCTATTCCTTGCTCTTTAGAGTTTCAAGAGAAACATTATAAAGAAATAAGGATGAAGGAAGCCTGTGACAATTTCGGTTTTTTAGGGTAGAATAAGAAGGTATTGATTTAGAAAATCCTCCTTGCATTTTAGGCTTTTTAGGGCAATATAAAAAAGAATGTGCTTTTGAGGTTATTCATTGCTTTGCAAATCCTTCACAACAAGACAAACCTATAGATGATAAATGTTACTTTGAGTAGTGTGAGAAGATTGAAGAGATTTATGAAGATGAAAATATTGTTGGAAACAAAAAAAAAGAGAGGAAGACCCAAGAATAAAAAATAAAGAGAAAGAAACCCAAAGGAATATTGATATGGGAAACCAAAAGCAAATATCACAAGTGTTAACAAGAAGTGGGGCTAAACCCACAAATAAAAATAAACAATAATAATAAAAATAATATCTTGAAATATAAGGGGCATGAATAAGAACCCTGAAATATGTATTAAGAAACTCTTAGGTCTAATAGATAATATATTTATATTTATAGATATGAAAACTAAACAGTAAATATTTAAGCCATTCAAGGTCTTGAATTTTATCTTGAAAAAAAAAATTAATTTTGGAAGGCTTATATATGAAATGATATAAAGGAGTTGATTGTGGAAAATTAGCAGAGAGGAAGATGGTAAATCCCTTTGATAAGAAAGGAATATGAAGAATACTTTTAGAAATGCAAGTTGATAGGATGTAATGCGAGTGATGTAATGTTTTGTTTTTGTAATGGGAGTGGCCCCCAATAGAAGCCACACATAGCTTATTAATATATATATATATATATATATACAAAATAAAAGGTTTAATTATCTCGTATACCATGGATTTTATGATGTAGTCAATGGGGTCATGGTTCAATGGTTGAGACATATGAGTGATATAGCTCACACCAAGGTTCAAATATTGGCAACACCGAATAAGCTATATAGCTTAATGTGATTAAGTTGATGTAAAAAGGAAAGGGAACCCTTTCAAAACCCTACTTTAAAAAAATGTGGATTTATTTTTTTGTTAAGATTTTATATACAAAAGTGGGTTTTTTAAGAGGATCCCAAAACCTTATGACAGTAATGCTGCAGCATGCAAAAAATAGAAGAGGCCCATTGGGCTACAATATCCACCAAAAATAGATAGCTTGACATTCAAAAAATAAAAAGACCCCAAACTAGTAACCCCGAGATGAGAAGTCATCATAAGCCCAACAGAGGACAACATTCCAAAAACAAAAACAACGTAGCCAAAGCTACCAAAAACCACCCCCAGGCACGACTGCGCACTCCTTCAGACTTTCTCGGGCTCCTCTTGCTCGTCCTGGCCCTCGCGGCCCTTATTGCTCAATTTCTTCAGGATCTTGATCATGGCGTTAGTTGAACTGGCGATGTTAGTCTCCATGTCTAGAAGAAGCTGGTGAGACAGCCCCTCAGCCTCGCTTTCGGTGTCAGAACTGATGTGCTGGGGTGGGGTAGACTTCTCCACCTTAGGCTTCTTTAGGTGCTTGGACGATCTAGGAGGGGGTGGATGTTTCCAAGTGTTGCCCCCGCTTGCTAGGCCGACTATGGGAGGATCCTTTGAAAGGGGACTCCTTGATAGGGCTAGGTGGACTGGTTCGAACCGGGCTAGGCAACCGCTCTTCAGGGGAAATAGATGGACTAGTCGAAGGTTGGGAAGCCAGAGGTGGCACTGGTTGGGGGGGAGGGTGGTTGGCTATGACATGGCGGTAAATGACCGCCATGAGACCTTGGTGGCTGGGTTTGCAGTGGGTCTTCTTGCATTTTTTGATAGAGATGGTGAGAGAATACACCAGGTAGTCGAGAATACAAACTTGTTTGGCATCCCTAAGGTGGTTGACAAAGCTAATGTGGAAGCTTCTCAAGGGCTTATCGGGATCATCACACGTGATGTACTGCATCATAGGGATCATGGCCAAATTCCAAGGTTCAGGGAGGGCGGTGCGAAGCAGGGCCAACTTGTCCCAACCCAGATTTTTGCCTTTCTCAGGAAACTGCTCCAATTCCTCCTCCCAATTATGTTTATCCCTCCTGATGTTGCACCCAACCACCTGAAGACCTGTAATTTCACATAGAAGTTCTACCGTCACTTTGAAATGAACCCCATGAACACAAACCTCCCCTCTATTCCATGTCTTAATGAAAGCATTGGTGATGTCTTCTTCGACTCCCTAGAACTTTTGGAGGAAGGGGACCAGGCCTTTGGATTTCATGAAAGTTAGGGCCTCATTGCATAGGGAAAGCTCAGTAGGCTCGATGTAGGGACCTGCCATGGATGATAGTGGGAAAGGAACAAGGCTCTGGGTAGGCTCGGGACACTCCTCACATGATAAGACAGACCGACTTGAGGAAGAAAACACAAAATGAATGATCGACCTTGGGGAGCCTGGATTAAAAAGGGCATCACAAGGAGGGGAAGTGGAACCGTCACTCGAGTGCATGCATGGGAAATCATCATCGCTAAAAGTGGCATTATTGCTGGCAAGATGGTGGAATATGAGGCTGAGGTGGACAACCTACCTCCACCGATGCCACGCATGGCCTTGGTACCAAGCTACCTCGAGATTATTGGGTTTCAAGATGCCAAGGGAGGAAGACAGAGGTGACCTCTTGGGGTGGTCAGTGATGATGGAACAGAGCCCAATCAAAATCATTCCTTGGTCGTGACCACAATGATGAGCTAGCCGCATCGCAATAGCAATCGTCCCTAAGTCACCTTTATGGTTACCAAGGCTCCTAACCACCTTTTTGGGATGGTCCACGAAGGGCGTCGTAACCCGCCCACCATTGAAATATCCAACCGAGTTGCCTATCATGAGAATCCAGGTGAAAAGGGAATGGACACGTGGGCTAGACATGCCACTCTCTTCGTGCCTCTTACGGGGGCCTGACAGTGCATTAATCCTCCTCATGATTGGAAGCCTCTTCATTGTCCTGATTGGCTACCTTCTCAACGTCAGTAGGGAAGTTGTGGCGCCAAACCACCAACCTATTGGATAGGAGACCTTTGCTTGCCATGTGGTCCACCAGACTATTGCCTTCTCTATAAGTATGTTGAACCTAGATGGGGATCCTCTGATGGAGCATATTCCTAGCCTCATTGATAGTGTTGCTCACTCTCCAGGCAGGGAGTTTGGAATTCAGCATATAGTTGATAACATTCATAGAATCCTCTTTGACGATGACCGGTCTGGGATCCTCTAATAGGAGATCGAGCCCTCTCCATAGAGCTCTAGCCTCAACAACATGGTTAGTTTGGATGCCCAAGCTTTCACAAAATGCCAAAATAAGCTTGTCATTTTGGTTACGAACCACTCCTCCTGCTCTGGACGGACCCGAATTACCTTTAGATGCCCCATCGAAGTTGAGCTTTAACCACCCTTCCAGAGGACGCTTCCAATTGACTTTATCTCTTGCAAATATGGGAACAGGCCGCTGGCCGCTCCCGTAGGGGATGTTCAAGGTCTTAAAAATGGCTTCTTCAAGGGGCTGCTGGGGCCTGGAGGGATAGGGAACGAGGTTGGCATTTTCTATGGTGAAGGATATGGTTCTAGAAGCTACAGAGGGAGGATCCCTGGGGGAATTTCCAAAGACTCTACTATTGCGCTCTAGCCAAATCTGCCAGATAAAGTGATGAAGACTAATGTTCCATAGGAAATGGAGTTTAGGATTGCGAAAAGGGTTAGTCCACTGAATGAAGACATCCTTGGTGGACCTAGGGAGGATCCACTGAATCTGAAAGGTGGATAGGATGAACCCTAGGACCGAGAAGGAGAAATCATAGTGCACGAACAAGTGGTCTGAGGACTCCCAATTTGCTTCACAGAGGTAGCACCTGTTAGGAATAGCGAAGCCACGTTTGTGGAGATTATCAATCGTGAGGGCTCTATTTTGAAAGGCTATCCATGAGAAAAAATTGACCTTAGGTATCAGGAGTTTCCTCCAAACCATGTTGTAGGGAAATCTTGACTCTTGGCGTTGACTCTAGAAGTCGTAGGCTGACTTGACTGAAAACTCACCGCTATCTATGCCTCTCCAAATGGGCCTGTCTGGGCCTCTGCTAGTAGGGATGGTAGTCGACCTGAGCGCAGAGGAAAGGATGTCAATTGCCTCCTCAAGGTTGTTGGCCTCGATGGTCTTCCACTGGGGGGATCCATTCTTCCAGGTAACGAAGTCAGCCACCTTCTACCCCACATTATCATCCAGCATGGTCTTAAGATGCGCCAGCTCAGGTCGCTCAATCAAAGGTTCCTCCTGGACCCACCTGTCCCTCCAAAATTCTATGCTTCTACCATCCCCGAGGATCCACCTCATCCCATATTGAATCAGCTGGCGGGTCTGAATAATGGCTTTCCAGAAGGCCGATCCAACGGTGGGAATCCCTTCATCAAGAACATAGTGGTTAGTAAGATATTTCCTCTTGACTATTTGAATCCACTCAACCAGGTCATTGATCAGGATCCTCCAAGTGTGTTTTGCCACAAGAGTCGTGTTCATTTTAGCCATCCTCCTGAAGCCTAGACCTCCTTGCTTCTTGCTTCTACACATCGTGTCCCAAGCTACAAGGGGGATCCTTGTCTTGTCGTCGTTGCCTGACCATAGGAAACTTCTCTATAACTGTTCGATCTTGCGATGCACAGTCATGGGAATCCTGAAGACTGACATAAAGTAGATCAAAATTCCTTGGAGGTAGGCCATAGTGAGGGTGGCCTTAGCTGCTTGAGATAAAAATTTGCCCTTCCAGGCTGTCAACTTTTTTTGGATTCTTTCGAGCACATTGTTCCACATGGCCTCCTTGGATATGCCATAGAAAAGGGGGAGGCCAAGATAGGAGGATGGGAGGGCATCGATGGAGCAACCTAAGATTTTGGCGATCTTGGCTTGCCTCCCTACAGGGGTGTTAAGAAAGAAGATCTTGCTTTTGATGTAGTTGACTTTTTGGCCTGCAACTTTTTCGTACAAGGAGAGAATGTGCTTGATGGACTTGGCCTGGGCCACGGAGGCTTGGGTGGATAGGATGGTATCATCCACAAATTGTTGATGAGTGACTGCCCCTGTCCCAGAGGCTGCTAGAATGCCTGTCACCTTCCTCCTCAATTGGGCTTCCTTGAGAGCCCTGCCCAAAGCCTCAGCTAGAATGATAAAGAGAATGGGAGACAACGGGTCGCCTTGGCGGAGGCCTCTGACGCTCGGGAAGAACCCCGCAGGGGATCCGTTGACCAGGATAGAGAACCAGGGAGAGGAGGAGCAGCCATGAATGAGATCAACCCACAAGGGATGGAATCTAAACTTAAGGAGGAAAACACGAAGGAAGCCCCTATCGACCCTGTCAAAGGCTTTGTTCATGTCAATTTTGATGAAGAGGGCAACATTCTTGGCTAGGGATGCTGAGTGAAGGGTTTCATGGACAGTGATAACTCCATCTAGGATGTTCCTCCCTTTCACTGAGCTACCTTGGTAGGGGTCAATGATGAGAGGGAGGATGGGTTTCATTCTGTTGGCCATGGTCTTGGTGAGGATTTTGTAGAGGACATTGCATAGGCTAATGGGTCTATAGTCTGACAGAGTTCTGCAGGCTGGGGACTTTGGGATGAGAGCTATGAAAGTGGAATTGATGCTCCGAGGAATGACCTTGGAGGTTTGAAGCTCTCTAATAGCCTTACAAACATCATCCCCCATGACATCCCAGAAGGTTTGATAGAAGCGAGGAGGAAACCCATCGGGCCCAGGGGCTTTGTCGGGTTGCATGGAGAAGAGGGCCTCTTTGATTTCTTTTGAGGTGAAAGGTCTGATCAGCATGGAGATTGGCCTCCTTGGGAACAACAATTGGGATATTGGCAAGGAGTTCAAATTTGGCTTGGTTATCACTCTCTGGATGGCTGCCAAGGAGGTTCTGGAAAAAGGAGACCGCTTCAGACCTTATCTCAACAATATCCCTGGTGGTGGATCCGTCACTGCAGGTGACCTCTCAAATTTTGTTGGATCCTCTATGTCTCATGGTGGAGGCATGAAAGAACCTAGTGTTTGAGTCACCCTCTTTGACCCAGAGGTCCTGGGATTTCTGTCTCCAAAAGGTTTCCTCCCTAGCAAGGATGTTGTGGTATTCTGCCAAGAGTTTCCTTTCGTTGTCTCTAGTGGTGCTACTTTGGTCCCCTACCTCGATCTGTCTTTCTATCTCCTGGAGTATTTTTGTGATGGATTTTTTGCAGGCAAATATATTTCCAAAGACCTCTCTGTTCCACACTTTTAGTTTTTCCTTAACCATTTTGAGTTTCTGAGCAATTTGCATGGTGGGGGATCCCATGAAATTTTGCTGCCACCAGGACATAACCTCAGCTCTGAGATCCTCATGGTGAATCCACATGGATTCGAATATGAAAGGGGTCTTGAAAGTAGGCAACTTGCCTACTTCTAGGATGAGGGGGCTATGGTCTGAGCCAATCCTCGGGAGGGCAAGAAGGGAGGCATCCCCGAAGGTGGGAATGGCTTCTTGGGAGATGAGGAATCTGTCAAGCTTCACCTGGATGAGCCCACTGCCTATTCTTCTATTGCTCCAAGTGAAATTGGACCCTTTGAGTTGGATATCGAGAAGTTCATTGAGGTTGACAAAGTCCCTGAAATCCTCCATGCTCCTGCTAGGGGTATCGAGACCTCCTCTCTTCTCGAAAGGGTACAAAGGGTTGTTGAAATCTCCTCCAATAATCCATGGCATGGTGTTGAATGCAATCCTCATATGGCTGATAGTTTTCCACATTTTTGCTCTCTCGATGGGAGAGTTTGGGGCGTATATGTTTGTCAGGATCCAAGAATGGTTGTTAGTCTTGGAGTGGAACAGGATATTGAGGATTCTGCTAGAAGACGACAACAACCTCCCTTCAACCAGGGCTGGGTCCCATAAGCACATGAGACCTCCCGAGGATCCTTGGGTGGGGTTGAACAGGGATTCCCCCTTGTTCTAGATGATGTTAGCCGATTTTTGGGAGGAAGTTTCATCATTTTTGGTTTCTTGGATCATGAAAATAGAAGGATTGATTTTTTTCCTAATGTCAACAACCAGGCATTGCTTGGTTGCTCCGTTTAGGCCTCTCACATTCCAGGAGAGGATCTTCATTTCAAATGTTTAGGGTTTTTTTGGCCTCCCTTTACCAGGGGAGGTTTGGATCCTCGTGAGTCATCTTTCTGGGCATCGGTTTCCTTGGAGAAGAGAGTCAGATGAGTCCCATTGGCAATGTCCTCTACTATTTCTTTATTTCTCTAATCATTGCTTGATGACCTTCCTCTTTTATTTTCACTGTCGAAATCGATAGCCTACTTTTTTCTCCTAGTGTTTTTGGGACTAACTTTCCCAGCTGGAAGGGGAAAGCTTTCTTCTTCTTCAAGAACCGGGGAGTGAGAACCCTCACCCCTGATCGACTGAGAAAGGGAAATCCTGTTGGCAGCAAGATACTCATCCATATAGGGATTAGGGGTGATGATGGGAGTGAGGGAATGTACCTGAGTTATAGGATCCTCTAGGCAAGGTTCTTCTGTTGCCATTGCGTTCGATGGGAGCTTGGCATCCTCTTGATTTGATTGGGATCCTCCCTTGCTCTCTTTCTCCTCCTGTGTTGGCCCTTCTTGCTCCTGGATCAGATCTTGATATGGGGGTCGTGGGTTGCGGCCTAGAGCTGGAGGGTGGTGTTGAAAGCATGAGATTTCGGAAAATAAAGAAAACAGTGTTCAGATGTAATAAAGATAAAACCAGATTTATACGTGAAATGACATGGATACAATCAAATTAAAATAACAGGAGCACAACCCCTTTTATTAATAAGATTCTAGCCCGGTTACAATAAATCTCTTTAATGCAATATTCTCAGTTACACCGGATGAACGGTGATCTCTTTCCGCATGCCCACATGTAAAATGGGCGGGCTGTAGTGTTGCCGCCGCTTGATGTTTAATAATGGTGAGTTCCTGCTTGTTGTTGTTCTTGCTGTAAAAGAAACAGTAAACGGTTAATAGCACCTGCGGTAAGAAGTCGGAACGCTTGACTTTGTGAAACAATGAATTATGTATGCAAACATTTGATTAAATGCATACGTTAAATAACTCTACGTAACCTGCCACTTTTATAAAGAACAGAGAACAACATACATTCGAAACAACATGTATTCGCCAATATAAGACGTAAACTGTTATTTAACGAATTCGAAGACGGCATACATTATAAAAACATGAACTGTTGCTTTAATACGTTTGAAAACAAGCATATACGAAACATAAACGGCTTTAATCCATTCGAAACAAAGATAAATTGAATTAGTACTACGAACATATGTGGGATGCCCAAGCGGGCCGCCCTGTAAAAATCCGACTTCGACGCCAATCCACTAGGAATTGACTCAAAGTCCCGGATAACGTGTTGTCGTCGAATTGATGGATTATTGTAATCCACTGCCGGAATTGCAAGATTCAAATGACTGTGTTTAGTTTAACAAAGACTTCGTTCTTTTTCCAGAAAATGCTTCCTTCTCTTTACGTATCGAGCCGGTTCTATTTATAGAGGGTTCGGCCTCTGAAAACATTAATGTTCAAAACCCTAAATCCGTAAGGGCCGCTCAGATTTGATCCTTATCGGGTCATTACTAAGACATGGCTCGCACCGACATCGAAGTTATGAGGCATGGCCTCGGATCGGATATTTCTTAAACTGCTCGTCTAATTAATGCTCGCCGTTGAATCCGTCGTTCTATAGACCCGTGGGTTTTTTTCGAAAAGGGACACGTAGAGGGTGCCACGTGGCGGTCGTTCCCTAGATAGTTGACTCGCATGCCTTTTGATCCGGTGACGTGTCAGCTCGAGGCCCAAAGTGTCGCGATATCGCGACGCTTTGGGCCGGCTTTGTTCGGGGCCCAAAGTGTCGCGATATCGCGACGCTTTGGGCCGGTTTGGGCCCAAAGTGTCGCGATATCGCGACACTTTGGGCCCGCTTTGTGTCGGGGCCCAAAGTGTCGCGATATCGCGACACTTTGGGCCCGCTTTGGGCCCAAAGTGTCGCGATATCGCGACACTTTGGGCCCGCTTGGGGTGTCGCGATATCGCGACACTTTGGGCCCGCTTGGGGTGGGTATCGCGACACTTTGGGCCCGCTTGGGGTCGGGGCCCAAAGTGTTGCGATATCGCGACACTTTGGGCCCGCTGTGCGGGCCCAAAGTGTCGCGATATCGCGACACTTTGGGCCCGCTTGGTTTTTGACAAAAGGCTTGGCTTAAAGAAGGCTTTGAAGAAGGCTAAGAAGTTTGTTAAAGGCTCTAGAACGACCGACTTTGCTCTACTCATTTTTCGATCTTCCGAACTGTTGTGCGAGTGGTTAAGACCACTATTTGACCTCTAAGGGCTGCCCTAAAAGCTATGATATCAATGTGATCAATGTTTGTAATCACTTAATCGAAATGGTGCTGTTTTGGTGTCTACAGATGCCCCTTTTTGGGAAGCGCTGCGGGTGACGCAATGCTGAGCAAAAATATACGACCAAAGCACTAATGATTAGGGTTTCTTGGTAACCTAACCAACTTTTAATGCCCCAAGTATGGAAAGGGCATGCATTCTTGAATCCTTGCTTCTGACGAGCTAAGGAATTTGATTTCAAGTGTTAACCTATTTTGGTGAGGTGTGACTTGAGCTTGGACATTGATCACCATGATTAGGCAAAGGGCGCAACCTTTTATCCACAAGGGAACCTTGTGTTCATGCTTCGGGAATGCCAAGTATTTGATCAATTTAATGATTGCTTGTTTATTGCCCCAAGCAGGAGCGTGATTGTCTTTGTCAATGATTCTTTGAATGCATGTCATTGCCTTGATTGGGTGTGTGCTTGTTGATTGGTGACTAAGTGTGACTACCCCCTCAAGCGACGAATCGATGAGGGAATGACCTTCGTGAGAAAAGCGACGAGTCGCTTGACCCAAGATGACTTAGGTTAGGGTGGCTTTAGATGTTTTTCCATTTGAGCACGTGCAATCTCCCGACATTTGGACCTATTTTTTGGTGGGTGTTAACCCTTTTGGTGATGCCATAATGGGGTGAAATCATCAAAAACCCGTCTTCCCGTGGAGCGGTCCAGCTATGATAGCCTTCTTAGGGAAGTAGGAGAATGAGAATTTGAGCCCCGACATCGATTTTCTATGCCAAGAGGTTGAGTGCAAGAGCACTCGTGTCCGGCAATGCTTATTGCTTCTTTTTGTGTTGCATTTTTGTGATGTTTTTGTTGTTTTGATTTTCTTTCTTTACGTATATGTCATGATTTTATGCACAATGGTTGATGTTGATGGGTGCATGCTACTTGATATGGATGGATGCATATGGTATGATAATTACCAATGTTGTATGTTGATTTAGCTTGATGGATGCATGATGAATGCAAATGCATGTGATATGCATAAATGAAATGGATGTATGGACTTGGTGAGAGTTGGTTATGGCACCATAGACTGTTTAGAACTCCATTATTTTGCTATGTACAAATGTGGTGTTTCTTCTTTTTGTATTTTCTGATGGTATTGCAAGGATGAAAAGCAGTGCAATTGGTTTAGCAATGTAGCAAAGGTTTTCTGAGACTTAGACAGCTTTGAGCTTACTAGCCATGATTGTACTTTATCTTACAAGACTTTTGAACAAGGTATGAATCGGACTTGTTTTTAACCAAGTTATTTCACATCCCTGTGTGCAATTGAGTTCATTTATGTGGTATTTGTCGTGATACCGCCAATGCCGGATGGGCTTTCAACCGAACTCGTACCGAGGATCACCTAATTAGCTCCACTAACTCCTTTGTTGTATGTAGTTAGATTAATCATGCGGTGTTCTCCAGGATACCATAAGCTAGCTCATCCACATGCAAATATTGATCTGTACACAAGTTAATGTGACAGATATATCGTCATGCGAGAAGTTTACCGCCAATGACCGATAGGCTATCAACCAAACCGGTACTGAGGCTTGCCTCATGACCTGTCGTAATGCTGAGAGTTCCAGGGATTCAAGGTCAACTCCCTTCTTTTTTTCAATTGTACTGGGATACTTGCTCGTTATAGTGATAATAATCACCGTTTATTTTGATTTGTTTTTCTTTTCTCTTGAGCAAGGGATATGGAGTGACGATAATCACTATTCTTTGTGCTTTTTGAGATGTGCACCGTAGGGTGTCAAATTTTGAAGTTTTGACATTTTGCAAATTTTTGACGTTTTGCAACTTTGGGATTCTTAGGGAATTGGGTAGGGAGGACGCTTGTCCTTTTGCCAACTCTCAGCATTCTTGGGGTCATTCGCACAGGGGGATGAGCAAGATAACCGTTTCGCTTATGGTAACCTGGATTACTGTGCAGGTTTCATCCTTCGTTCACACAACTCGGGAATTTTTATGTGTTTTAATTTGTGTTGGGATGTTACGTAACAAGGTGTATTGCAAGTGCAACTCTACCTTCGTAAAATCTGTTTGACTTGATACATTTCATTGCTAAAGAGCAAAATGATGACCGAATCACGAAAAACTCTTGATACATTAAGAGACCACCGACTCGGTGTGGTAAAGTGCATGATGTTTTGCTGTTTTTGTAAAATGGAACAAGTGTGGAACAAGATGGACTAGTAGAACCATGACAGCCTATGGTGCCTTTGACCTATACGACCATGAATATACAATGTATGGATGCAATGCTTGGATGCAACTATGTATTTTTGTATTTTTGATGGATTGATTTTGGTGAATATGAAGATGAATTGCGAGAAGAACTGTCTATTTGATGAATTTGAATATGCCTAGAAATGAGATGCAAATTTTTGTTGTTTTTGATGATTTTTGTTGTTTTTGAATTTTCATGATTTTTGACCAAGTGATTGTGGAAATCCTTGGAGCGTTTTTGGGATTGACCAAGCGATTGTGATAATCCTTGGGGCTTTTGGGGTGACCAAGCGATTGCGATAATCCTTGGAGCATTTTGGGGGATTGACCAAGCGATTGTGATAATCCTTGGAGCATTTTGGTTTGACCAAGCGATTTTAAGAATCCTTGGAGCCTTTTGGGATATGGCTCTCTTTAGATATGAAATGGTCGCAAATGACTGATATTCAAGGGTTCTGTTTCCTTGATACCATCAAGAGAAGCTAACCGGTATGTCCCGGGTCCAATTTTGCTATCAATGACATCTGGACCTAACCAATTTGCCGCAAACTTGTCCCTTAGGTGGGATGGCAAACTGGAATTTTGTTGATTTTCCTTCAAAACCAAATCACCAACGCGAAAGTCCCGAAGGTGAACTTTCATGTTGTAAGCTTTCTTAAGTCGTTCTTGATAAATGCGTAAATGCTCGAGAGCATTAACGCGTCGTTCGTCAAGCAACGTAAGCTGGTCTAACCGGCCTCGCCGCGCGGAATCATCATCTATGAACTCATGCATTGATATGCGCAGGGAAGGAATCTCCAACTCTAGAGGCATGACTGCCTCGGAGCCATACACGAGCGAAAACGGAGTGGCCCCAGTGGGCGTCCGAATGCTAGTGCGATAGGCCCATAGGGCAAGTGGTATTTGAATGTGCCAATCCTTATGACTGTCTGCGACGGTCTTTTTAAGGATGGCAACTAGCGTTTTGTTTGACGCCTCTGCTTGTCCATTCGCCTGGCGGATAATAAGGTGTTGAAAAGTCGTGTCGAATCTTGTACTTTGTGGTCAAAGCACGCACGTCTTTGTTCTTGAAAGGTGTCCCATTATCCGAGACTATTTTGGATGGAATACCAAAACGACATATGATGTTATGCAAAATGAACTCCACAATGCGGGGTCCTGTCGTAGAGGTAAGCGGAATTGCTTCCACCCACTTGGTGAAGTACTCTGTGGCCGTTATGATAAACGTGTGACGGCCTGACGACGCAGGGGAGATCTTTCCAATGAGATCAAAGCCCCATTGCGAAAACGGCCAAGCAGACTGGACTGTCTGCAAGGCCTGAGAAGGTACGTGCATTAGATTGGCATGATGTTGACACTTCACGCACTTCTTGACATAGGTGCAACAATCTCGCTCTAAAGATGGCCAATAATAGCCCATGCGAAGAATGCGCTTTGCGATGGCCATTCCACCGAAGTGGCCACCACATGTACCATCGTGCGCTTGGGCGATCGCCCAAGTGGACTCTTGTCGGTCCAAGCAACGAAGGAGGATTCCTTCATAGCCGCGACGATACAAGATGTCTCCTATCAAGACATACTTAGCCGCTTTCCGCTTGAGTGCTCGTTTTGCGGCATGAGTCAAATCAAGTGGGAGACTACCTAACTTGAGGTAGTCTCGAATGGGTAAATACCACTCCCGTTGATCGAAACCTCGATAGTATGAACAGCCAATCCCTCCTCGAAGTTCATCCCTAGCAAATGCCGAATGGGATAGAACCCGCAAGAATAGTATTGTGTTGCTATTAATGGGAGTAGGGGAGAACAAGGACCCCCAGCTTGGCGTGTTTCGGACGATCTCGGATTCGAGAGAACCTATCCGAGGATGGTTCAATTTGTATCATGTGGATTCCTGGCGTCAAGTCTAAGCTTGTACGCTCCATCACGGATTGCGATAAGGTTTTGACTTGAATGGTTGTCATATCACTAGAAAGGTCCTGCAGAATTAATGACCCCAAGGAGGCCATTGTATCCGCAAAACGATTTGATGATCGAGGGAGTGCCTCGATGTCATACCACTCAAGTTTTACCAGGAATTTGTCCACAAGGGCTTTATAAGCCTTCATAACTGGGCATTTGCATTGATATACCCCTTTGACTTGATTGACTATTAACAACGAATCACCAAAGATGTTCAGTCTTTTGATGTTCATGGTGATTGCCGTCTGAAGACCTAGGAGCAAGGCTTCATACTCTGCGTTGTTGTTGGTGCACGGGAAGTTTAATTTAAATGACAGGGGCATTGGAGCACCCTCGCGGTGTGAAGAATACAATTCCCGCACCACCACCTTGCTCACACTTAGAACCATCGAAGAATAGGGTTATGTCGGCTCGTGACTCGTGCTCATCGAAATCCGGCGATTCTCGAGACATGAAAGACCCCATCATCGGGTAGTTCTATGACCGGAGGCTGATTGTCTTCAAGAGGAGCCTCTGCTAGTTGATCGGCTATGACTTGTCCTTTGATAGATTTTTGTCCAATAAACTCTATGTCAAATTCCGTCAACAACATGATCCATTTCGCCGTGCGACTACTATGATAAGTACGACTCATCATGTATCGCAATGGATTCTCCTTAGACACAACATACGTAGTGTTGCTCAAGCATGTAGTGGCGTAGCTTTTTGGTAGCAAACACCACCGCCGTGCAAAGTTTCTCAACGTATGCATAGTTAAGTTCGTAATCGACCGCAGTGCGGCTAAGATAGTATGTAGCCTCGTTCCTTGTGAAGTTCATTCTTCCGGGCTAGCATGGCTCCCAGTGCCACCTCGCAGAGCCGAGATGTATAAGTAGAACGGCACTCCCGGCCTAGGTGGTGCCAATACCGGCGGCGAAGCCAAGTATTGTTTGATCTCGTCAAAGGCTGATTGGCACTCGTCATCCCAATGAAATGTAACCCCCTTGTGCAATAATTTGTTCATGGGTCGGCACTTGTCAGATAATTGCGCTATGAAGCGTTTAATCGACGCGACCTTTCCCTGCGGACTCCCGAGCCGCTTGATTGTGGTTGGGGGAACCATTTCAAGGATTGCCTTGACTTTCTTTGGGTCCACCTCGATTCCTCGTTTTGAGACTATGAAACCCAAGAGTTTTCCAGATGTGACGCCAAAGACGCACTTCTTGGGGTTTAGTCTGACTTTATGCTCCATGAGGCGATCGAGGATCTTGCTTAAGTCAACGATATGATTTGAGCGCAAGAGAGACTTGGCTAATAAATCATCCATGTAATCTTCCAAAGTTTTGTGCATGTAATCGTGGAAGATATACGTCATGGCACGTTGGTAGGTGGCACCAAGGATTTTTAAGGCCAAAAGGCATGACCTTATAACAAAATGTTCCCCAAGGCGTTGTGAATGCCGTTTTGAGTTGATCCTCAGGATTGATACGAATTTGATTGTATCCTGAGAAACCATCCATTAGGGAGAGCATTTCGTGACCTTCTGTAGCGTCTACTAACGCATCGATGCTCGGCAAGGGGAAATCATCCTTAGGACTCGCTTTGTTTAAGTCTCGAAAATCGGTGCATATGCGAATCCTCCCGTCGGGCTTCTTGACGGGAACCATGTTGGACAACCATGGCGGATAATCCACGCAGATGACAAATTGTGCGTCCAACAGCTTTTGTAATTCATCTTTGACCATCAAGGCCACTGTTGGGTGCATCTTACGTAGTTTTTGCTTTACAGGCTTGATTGTCGGATCAAGCGTTAAATTATGCGTGACTAGTTGCGGGTCTAGTCCCGGCATATCCTTGTACGACCATGCAAAAACCTCCTTCTTCTCTTTGAGAAGGGCAATGTATTCGGCTTGCTCTTCTGGGGAAAGACTTACCCCTGCCTTGAGAATCTATGGATTCATTGGATCTCGTGCCGATGTCCACGCGCTCGTCTCCTCGATTGACATGTGGGATCCGTCCTCCAACTGATGTGGAGTCGGGATCAAATGGATATCATTAGCTGAATTTAGATCTATGTTTGGAACCTCAGGTTCCTCTTCAGCTTGAAAAATATCCTGAGTTGTCCTTGGGGTAAAATGAGGCGTTTCACCGAAAGGCCAGCACTCTGTTGGTGATAGGGGTGAATTGACGCGATCCCAGTCGATGGCATCTATGTCGAGATGCAATGACCGTGCTGGATCGGCCGGATTGCGGATGGGTGCGGTCAAATCAATGGAGATCATGTGGATGGAATGAATTTGGTCTCCATTACCGCGGGTATGATAACTTGATTTTTCTAGATATTCCCTATACTCTGGATCTGGCTCTATGGGAACGGGCACGAACGGATCGGCCCTATGTGCCAAATGGAGGACAGGGTCTTCCCTCGGCACTGTTGTTATGATAGGGTCTCGAGGTGGACGGTGCTCATCGCGAATGTGGAGCCATAGATCCAAGATCAGGTCCCACCCCGCCGGGTCGACCCACCATTCATGCCCTAATCGTATGCCCATCTCGTCCCATTAGATCTTCATGAGTTAAAGCACGATAATGTCGTCGCGCATGTCTGAGATAGTCCATCTCAGTCTCATCTTCTGAGTCACTTTCGAAGATTCAAAAATGTTCATTCTCTTCAGCGACTATTGCTGGCGATGTTGAGGACTCTCCTTGCTCCAATAAGTTAATCTGGTCCCATCGCGGTTGTTCCACTTTTGGTGGAGGGACCTGACTCTCTTGACATTGTGCTAACTCAACTGGAATCTCTAAGGGGAACAGCTTTGAAAAGATGTCCGGACACCATTGATATTCTTTTTGGGGATGGGTATCCGAACTTTCGCCTCTCTCTGGCAAAGGAGAGGGATTACTGCTGTTACCAAGGGTGTTTGGTGACCATGGGAGGTAATCTCCCAATGTAAATTCTGTTTTTGGGTTGGCATAGAGATCTAGTGCCAATCCCCCCTTGTTGCCTATTTCTAGGTCTTGCATATTTTCAACCAAGATGTCCAAGGGCAGGGGGTGGTTGAACCCTACTCCTGACTTGTCATATGGCATCTGATATCTTTGTTGGCAAGGGAGACGCATCCCTTGCTCATATCTCGCCTAGCTCCGTATCCATGCCAATGGCATTGGCCGAGATATTTGAGGGCAAATTGTGGGTTTGACATATAATTGATGTTTTCAACAAAAGGTTCTTCGTCTGCTTCCTTTTGCTGACATGGTTCAAGACCATGATCAAGGCCCCCATACACAAAATTTGTCTGGTTGGGTGGGTGACCTAGGGGAACAACTGTTCCTATGGGAAGGCGAGGTCTTCCCATATCCCGGGACCGACTCTAATGCGGGCGTTGCCACAACATTCTCGCACTATGTACTCCCCAGTGCCCGTACTAGCCATTTTAACAGTGATTGTTGATGCTTCGGAGGGAGGGAACGGGAGTCCTTCCCGAGTCCATTCCATGTTTGGTAGGTTTGGGGTCTCAGCTTCCATTGTGCTGGATATTTCCTCTGTTGATACCGTTGATATTGTGGGCAACCCCTCTTCTAAGGGCCGAGCCTCTTCCATGATTTGTTTTCCCTTGTCCTTCTGTGTAGCCATGACGGGTGGCGTTGATGATGAAGGAGCAGATGATGAAGTCTCACCTGGTCGGGGTTTGGTGATTCAGTCATCGCTGGTGCTTGCGGTATTGGACCCCGTTTAGATGGATTTAATTGGAAATCCAAATGCGTTGAAGGGAGGGTCGACTGAGGCATTAGTTGTACCGCATTGCAATACTTGAAGGGTTCCAAGTCCATTGGGACTACGTGTATTTCACCTTCAAAAGCATACTTTAAGCACTGGTGAGCGATGGAAGGGACACACTTCATGTCCCGAATCCAAGGCCGCCCTAGCAAGTATATTGTAGGCCATCTCGCCTTCCAACACATGGCACAATGTTGGTGTTGTCTTTTGTCCTACCCGGACAGTAGAACAACCGTGCCGACCGTCGAGCATATTGCATCATTGAAAGCTCGCAGTGTGTACGTGGAGGCCGTGATATGAGAGGTCGGCAGCTTCAAATGTTTCAGGGCTGCAGTGGTAATAATATTATCGGACGAGCCGTATCTACCAAAACTTTCTTATACGAGATCCCGTTGATCCACGCAACAACATGCAGGGGTGGATCAGCCACGTCATTCGATATTGCTTTGACTTCATCCTCTCTGAGGGTCATGACCGGCTCAGTACATCGTTTTACATGTCCCACGAAGTTGTTGAAAGAATTTGCTTCTTGGGGCTGTAATTCGATGGTTTTTAAAATGTCCATAAGAGCTTCTCTATGAGGTGTTGATTGTTGAATAAGCTCGTAAATGGACAGCCTAGCCGATGTGGTCCGCAAACTCTCGTGAGTTTGGACCGTATCGTGATTTCCGGTCTAGGCGGAGGTGACTGTATAGGGTGTTGTTGAGGCTGTGACGTTGTCGGAACTTCCTTTGTGGCTGCCGCAGGGGCAACTCGCTGAGTATTTTTTATTCCGCGTCACTATGCTAATCATTCCCACAAATCCTTGCATGGGAAGATTCTCGCGTACTTCATTAACTTGGAGAGGTTTTTCCTGTGTCTCGTGAGCGTGCAAGGGGTCTTTGAATACCCCCATTTGTTGGTTGTTTGGCGCTATGGGGTTGTCCACGGCCAACGTTTTATTTTTGATTAAATCTTGGATTAGACCTTTGAACTTCCAACATCCATTCAAATCGTGTCCCCTTCGCCTATGAAATCTACAAGATAGTTCCTCTCTATATCCCTTAGGTTTAGGAGCGTTAGGGTCTATAGTCGGGATCTCTGGAAGGGTTACTAAATTTGTCGCCGACAAGCGGTCAAATAAGGAGTCCCTAGACTCCGTGTAGGGGGTGAATTGTCGCTTAGGGCGACGCCGCCGATTCTCGCTCCCGTTTCTTGTTATCTTTCTCATAACTAGGAGGCACCGCCTCGGTAATTGGCCTTTTGAGGCCGCGTGTCTTGCACTCGGCTTGGGAACATTGATTGCAACTTGATTAACCGCTGCGGGTTGTGATTGCGTATTCCCAGCCTTAGTGGTTTTATTCCACTCTTTCTTCTTAGGCTTGGCAATTGCGCCTTCGCCTATTTTAATCTCTTCTATGACTCGGCTTGCGCCAAGGCTTCTTCTAAGCCGTCGTATTGTCGTAGCAAAGAATAGCCCGTAGATTGATTTTAAGCAACTCCGTGCGAACATCTGAGTGAGATCAGACATAGGGGGACGGTACGGTAGCCTGGAAAGCAAAGCCCTCCATCGGTTCCCGTATGCTGCTATTGTTTCCTCCTCATACCTCGCCTGAGGCTGGCCAAATCACTTAGTGATGCCTTCTTCCTTGTGTTGAAAGCAAAGCGTTCAAGAAATGCATCCACTAGTTGATCTAAGTTGTTGATACTGTGTTTGGGCAATTGTGTAAACCAATCCGAGGCAGGGCCCGCGAATGTGGTTATGAAAGTTCTAAGCAATAATGCATCATTGTCTTGGATGCCGAAGCATTGACTCAGGAACCTCGTGACATGTTCTTGTGCGTCCTCCTCCCCTTTAAAGACTGCCAATTGTGGCAACTTGAAATGTTCAGTGGTAAAGAGGTATGGGTACCGAGGGATGCACCGGATGACTCACGGAGTTGACGTAGTGTGGGCTTTTGATGCCCATAAGCTTTTATCTCCACGGACTCCAAACGCTCTAATAGCGCTTTGTATGCATCGAAAGATTTTATTTCTTCTTCTTTGGTTTGCTCCCGTTGTGGGTCAAGGGAGACTGGAGGCCTATGGGGAGGTGGCCGATTGGCAGCCCTCCCACCTTGATGGGGCGTGTCGACCCATTCTATTTCCGGTTCATACTCCTCATAAAACTCTTGAGGAGTCTCTCGGGCGAGCCCTATAACCTTGATCGAGTCCCCCGCCGAGGGTACCCATCATTGTTCCGGGGAGTGGCCTCCCTTTCGGGTCTATAAGGTCTCGGAGGCAAAGCTTGACGAGGTCGCGGAGACTCGTCCCGCCCCAACGGGTTGTGCCTCTCATACTGTTGTGCTCTTTGGATGCGAGGGGTTGGCCCCCTCTCGTGTATTTCATAGCGTAACTCATCCGCTTCGCGTTGCATGCGCTCTCTATCCAAGCGGTATCGATACTCTATTTCCTGATGACTTTGTTTAAGCCGCATGATCTGGGCTTGACGAGCGGCATGTCCGGCGACCGCCGGTCAACCGGGTCCGCCCTCTTTTGTTGAGGAGGCTTGAATGTTTTGCCCATGTGTTTGCCTCGATCTTGATGGTCGAGAATTTCAATGGGTTGCTTCCCTTTGTCGGGGTAAGCGACATTTGTTTGAGGTTCTGGCCTCGATGTGTGATTATGATATATGGCATGTGCAGAAACACAAGGTTCCCGCGCTGTTTGTTGTTCTCGAGGAATGTGATGATCTTCCTCGTACTCCATTTTATGGGTGTGAGAGAGGCGGGCGGAGTTAGCTAGCCCTGTGTAAAGAGCCCTGCGCTCTGGATGTTGTTTTTCTGTTTTGATGGGAGGTAAATAAGGGATGCCATATCCACGTTGCCCCTCCAAATGGACAAGATGCCTCTCTAGCGCTTCATCGCGCCGTGGCTATTCAAACCTAGCCTCAAGAGGCGGTTGTCTACTTATATTGAGATCTCGCATGTGAACCATCTTCCCGAAAGGGGGTGCGTTGAACGGGTGTATTCCAATGAGGAGGTTCCCAATAGTTCCTTCTTGAAGTGGCCTGATGTGGACTTTGTTGTAGGCCAGACTGCCAAGATGGTTTGGCTAGGTCCTCAAGGCTAAAGCAAAGGCGACTAGCGCCTCTCTTTGTGTACCTTCCATAGCGTCTGCCCTTGATTGGGCTTGGCTACGAGTGTACACCATTGTGATGTGTCGCTACTATCTAAGCAGATTTTATCTCGTTTATGATGATTTGTCTTTTTGTGCACACCAAGCGTAAATGAACACACACATACGCAAAACCGTGATTATCTCTTTTAAGGATTGATAGTGTGTCCTAAACTGGTTTAGTGCATTTTGATGTTTTGTTTTGTTTTTGCAATTTTGGAAGAACGTTTAAATGCATAATGTTGGCTCATATGACTCCCATAAATGGTCGCCCCTTCAATATACCATTGCCGGACCGATATACCAACCTCTCTATATACCCGCCCTTACGTGAGGGAGACTATAGGTACGTGAGAGCAGATGGTACGTGGAACATAGGCGGTACGGAAGGGGAATCGCTCCGTTTATGACACCTACCATAGAAGACTTATCCTCGCGTGCATGGGAATCACCCCAAAGAACACTCGGTCGCTTTCGTCAGGATTTACGTCTAGCAACAATCGCGATCGAGGTAATGGATGCAATATCTCAAGCCAAAGTGATAATGGAATCCACCTTTGGTCTTGCTCAAGGGTTGGGGTTTTACGACCAACGCCTTGGTTTAAAGTACCACGTGGTGTGTGGGATTCATTTTACTTTGCAAATTTGAAACAGTAACCGAAAAAGAAATCTTTCCCTATGCCGCATGTATAATACTAATCGAAAACAGCAAGTAAAAAATTGCAAAGAAATTTTCTACCTTTTTAAATTTTTTTTTTTTTTACTACCTAATTAAATAAAGCAAGAAAATTAAGAAAATTTCTCTACCTTATTTTAATAATTAAAAAGATTTAATTATTAAATGAATAATTACGCAGATAACTACATAATTAAATAAAGCAAGAAAATTTTTTTAAAAAAATTTCTCTACCTTACGGTAATAATTAAAAGAAATTAAAAATGTCAATAACGAAATGACCCGAAACTTCGCAACAGAAAATGATATGGACGGCTAGAATCGTTACCTCCTTTCTGCCCGAAATTGTCGTTTCGACCTCCGTGCTAAAAAGAAGTACCCGTTAAGCACAAGACACAACAAGTTTAATTAACTTTCGTGATTTTTAAAAATATGGGAACCGGTGCCACCGTGATCGCCACTGAAAGCATGAGATTTCGAAAATAAAACACAGTGTTCAGATGTAATAAAGATAAAACCAGATTTATACATGAAATGACATGGATACAATCAAATTAAAATAAAGAGCACACCCCTTTTATTAATAAGTTCTAGCCGGTTACAATAAATCTCTTCAATGCAATATTCTCAGTTACACCGGATGAACAGTGATCTCTTTCCGCATGCCCACATGATAAATGGGCGGGTCGTAGTGTTGCCGCCGCTTGATGTTTAATGATGATGAGTCCTCGCTTGTCGCTGTTCTTGCTGTAAAAGAAACAAGAAACGGTTAATAGCACCTGCGTAAGAAGACAGAACGTTTGACTTTGTGAAACAATGAATTATGTATGCAAACATTTGATTAAATGCATACGTTAAATAACTCTACGTAACCTGCTCTTTATAAAGAAAGAAATTCGAAACAACATGTATTCGCCAATATAAGACGTAAACCGTTATTTAACGTATTCGAAGACAACATACATTATAAAAACATGAACTCTTTTTAACACGTTTGAAAAATATAGAAATACGGCTTTAATCATTCGAAATAAAGTAAATTGAATTAGACTACGAACATGTGTGGGATGCCCAAACGGGCCGCCTCGTAAAATCCGACTTCGACACCAATCCACTAGGAATTGACTCAAAGTCCCGGATAACGTGTTGTCGTCGAATTGATGGATTATGGTAATCCAATGCCGAAATTGCAAGATTCAAATGACTGTGTTTAGTTTAACAAAGACTTCGTTCTTTTTCCAAAAATACTTCCCCTTTCGTTTTACGTATCGAGCCGGGTTTATTTATAGAGGGTTCGGCCTCTGAGAACATTAATGTTCGAAACCCTAAATCCGTAAGGGCCGCTCGGATTTGATCCTTATCGGGCCATTATAAGACATGGCTCGCACTGACATCGGAAGTTATGAAGCATGGCCTCGGATCGGATATTTCGAAACCGCTCGTCTAATTAATGCTCGCCGTTGAATCCGCCGTTCTACAGACCCGCGGGGTTTTCTTCGAGAAGGGACACGTAGAGGGTGCCACGTGGCGGTCGTTCTTTAGATAGTTGACCGCATGCTTTTGACTGGTGACGTGTCGGCCTGAGGCCCAAAGTGTCGCGATATCGCGACGCTTTGGGCCGTGCTTTTTCTGTGAGCCCAAAGTGTCGCGATATCGCGACGCTTTGGGCCGGTTTGTGGGCCCAAAGTGTCGCGATATCGCGACGCTTTGGGCCGCTTGGAGCCCAAAGTGTCGCGATATCGCGACACTTTGGGCCCGCTTGGGAGCCCAAAGTGTCGCGATATCGCGACACTTTGGGCCCGCTTGGTCTGTTGGCGATATCGCGACACTTGGGGATTGCTCCGCGCCCAAAGTGTCGCGATATCGCGACACTTTGGGCCCGCTTTGGGTCAGGGCCCAAAGTGTCGCGATATCGCGACACTTTGGGCCCGCTTGGTTTTTGACAAAAGGCTTGGCTTAAAGAAGGCTTTGAAGAAGGCTAAGAAGTTTGTTAAAGTTTGCTCTAGAACGACCGACTTTGCTCTGCTCATTTTCCGATCTTCCGAATCGCTGTGCGAGTGGTTAAGACCACTATTTGACCTCTAAGGGCTGCCCTAAAAGCTGTGATATCAATGTGATCAATGTTTGTAATCACTTAATCGAAATGGTGCTGTTTTGGTGTCTACAGGTGTCTCCCTTGCGATGAGTTTCCCTGTCTTCGGTTTGCCCCTTTGATTGGTCCCTTAGGGCCTTGGTTTTGAGCCTTTAGAGTAGGACATTGGAAGTGAAGATGACCTTGGGTGCTGCAATGAGTATAGAACGCGGTTTTGTTCTCATACTCGATTGGTTGACGTTTAATGAGGGTCAATCCTCGATAGAGATTCATGTGGGTAGGGAGCTCTATTTCTAGATTGGCATTAACGCATATACGTGCTTGGACCATCCTGGATCAGATATTGGTGGAAGAGTTGACAACGATCAACTCATCGATGGTTCTAGATATCCCTCTAAGGACATTCTCATGCCAACATTGGAAGGGTAGATTCAAAAGTTTGATCTATATCAAAGTGACGTTTATGTTCTGGGTTTCAGGATCAAATTCCTCGCCCCATTTGCGAAGGAAAAGGCTCTTGCGCCTAAGGAACCATGGTCCCCTGGAGAGGATGTGGCAAAAATCCTGCTGAGTATTTAGCCTGATGGCAAAAAATCCTCTAGAGAGGGCAACGATCTCCATATTGCCACTAGTTTTCCACTTTGAGTACGCCCAGTTTCGAATGATCTCCATGTCCGGGTGCCCTCTGATGAACTTGCCAACCAGGGTGAAATTTTCCAACTCAAGGTAGCTATCCATTAGGTCTTTCGGTATGACCAGATCAGCTCCTGTAGGGATCAACTCCTGGGTAGGGGCTTTGGCCAGGGATTCCCGGCTGACAGTGTTAGCGTAGGTTTTTGTTAGGGTTTTAGCTGCATTGGTTGTCCCACTCGTGGGACCCCCTTTGTTGGGGGGATATTTCCTAGGGCCGAAAGACCCATCCATAGGATCCTTACCTGGTGGGATGGGGGCCCCCTCTACCTCGGAACCTCCATCGTCGAAACTGCCATTGCTGGTTCCTCCTACGTCCTGCTCTATCCTTTCAGGCTCTGTCCTTCCATTTTTTGCTCTCCGCTCTCCTGCTCTACCGCCCTCCATTTTTCCACTTTAATCTTGGAACTCGGCTATTTATTTTTCATTCATTTTGACAATATCCTTTAAACTAGTTACAACAACATTGTAAATATTTTCCGCATTACAAATTTTCAAAAAAATATGGATTTTATAATGTATTTAGATCAATTATTTATTTCACTTAAAATAAATATTTTTTTTGTTAAACCTCTATTATAGAGTTGTAATTTTTAAAAGAAAAATAAAAGAACCATCATGGTTATGTTCAAGGTTTTGGAGAGAAAGGTAATTGGAGTCGAGTGTATGAAACCCTAGCTACTACTCACCTAATCCTCATGAATCATGGCTTCCTTCAAATAAGACCTATGTAGAAAAAAAATGTAGTGCCACCTAGAACCATCGAAGCCCAAATAGTGGAAGCTAGGGCACAAAAAAAGCTCTTAGATGCTAGGGATGATTTGCGAATGATTAAAATATGGGAAGAAGTTCCAATAATAGAGATAAAATAAGAAGCTATTAGAGAAGAATTTTATGGTCTCTCGGTGTTGGCTCTTATATGTCGATTTACTAGTTCATGGACTTTAGAGAAAGCTATTGAAGAATTAATTGATAAGGAATGGAGAACTAAGGTAAGAGGGGGAATAGAAATCAAACTATGTGTAAGGGGTTTTTTTGCCACTATATTCACCTCTAAGGAGGACAAAAATATGATTTTTAGATCTCATCCATGTTTTATGGGTCCTTGTGGTCTATACATGGATATGTGGAATCCACACTTTGACCCCTTGGAAGAGACTCCGTCCAAAGTCCTTCTTCCTTTCCTTCCATTGCATTTTGGAAAGGAAGAAACATTGAAGGCCATTGGAAATAAGATCAGAATCTACAAAATGAAAGCAAAGTTAAAAGATCGAAGTTACATAGTAGCTCAAATATGTGTTGAAGTAAAAATGGCAGAGGGGCTACTGAAAGCCATCACACTATGGTTCAAGGGACTACAACATACTAAAACATTAGACTATAACTAGATACCTTTCAAATGTTCCAGATGTCATGAATATCGACACTCCTATGACTCAAGTTCAACAACAAGAAGTCTTTACAAAGGCCAAAGGAAAAGAGGAAAGAATGTTTATATCTCTAAAATTCAAAATAATAAATACAAAACACAAGTTCAAAATAATTTCAATCCGTTAGAAGAATATTTGGAGGAAACAATATTAGTTACTCTTAAACATCAAGAAGAAGCCTCCAAACTAGACCCTCCACTAAACATGACAATCTTAGAAGAAGAGCAAGGTGAAGAAGAATCGATGCACTCCAACTTGAAAGAAGGGGAAGACAGGGAAGAAAGAGTCTCAAAAATCCAAAGGCCAGAATAAAAAGCACATACTTGAGAAATTAGGACAACACCTCTTCTCCAATGGCCAAAACCAAAACTAGAGTAAAACATGTTCCACACACAGAGATCAAAGAGAGAAAAGCTTCAAAAAATATAGCAAAAGGGAAGTAAGCCACAATCGAGGATACATTGAAGAAGACAATAAATAAAAATCCTAAAAAGAGGTAGAATAATTTGACCCCTCATTTATCCATATTATCAATGATAAAATTTATTACCTAAATTATTAGAGGGTTGTGACAAGAAAATAAGAAAATAAGAGTAAAGAACTTGGTCATCCAAGAAAAGCTAGATGTACTTTTGGTCCAAGAAACCAAACTAGATCTAGAAAGAGTCAATACAACAATGGGCTTTTGTTGGCCCTCGTGCAAACATTTAGCCATATCAAACAAGGGGAGTTCTAAAGGGGATATAATAGTTTGGAAAACTAAGTGGGAGTTAATTTTTGTAGAGGCCATAAAACACTAGCTAGCAACAATGCTTAAAGTCCCTACTGGTCAAGTTTACACTATCATCAACATTTATGCTTCTTACAACCTGGCTAAAAAGAACCAATATTGGAAGGCACTGCTTAATGTGTATTCTAACTCCAAGCAAGAAAATTGGGTAATTAGAGGATATCTTGATCTAGTTTTAAAATTCATCAAAAAATGGGGGATCTACATAAGAGACCCAAATAGAGATCTAGTAGAAGAGATCATGCAACAACGTAACTTAATGGATTTACAAATGATAAGTGGTAAATATACTTGGATTAATAAAATAGTTGGATCCAACTTTATTATAAAAAAATTAGACCAATTTCTCATTGATGATAATATATTAGCTCATAGAAGCAAAATCTATCTAGAAATACTGTCTAATAATCATTCTGACCATAGAGTAGTCCTTCGGGGGTTCGAACAACAAGCCAATTGGCCCCCCTTGCCTTTCAAATATAACTCTATTTGGATTACAGAGGTTGACTTTAAAGATTTAGTTCAACAAGCATGGGAAGACAACAAGGAATATGGAAGTTATGCCAAAGGTGGGTCAAAAAGATACAAATATTAAAGCAACATATCAAAATGTAGGTTAAAAAGAAAGCCAAGGACACACCCTACTCCATAATAAAAGTAAAATTAAATAAAGTTTAAATCATAATGGAAAATAGAGAAGAGGATAGTTTAATATAAGAATAACAAGATCTTACAACCCAAATATTGTAACTAGAAAAAGAAGAAAAAAATAAATGGCATATAAAATATAGAATAATATGGCTTAAGGAAGGTGACAAAAAAACCAAATTATTTCACAAGAAATCACAACAAAGTAATATGTACAACACCATAAGGAAGCTAAAAATAGAAGATGGGACAATATTAAGTGATGTGCAACAAATGAAAAAATATATTTTTTATTACTTCAAAATTTTGTTGATTAAAGATGGAGAAATCTATGTAGCCAATCAACAAGCAATTTTGAATCTAATTCCTTGTTGTTTGAAGCAAGACGAAAATGAAAAAATGTCTCAATATGTCACCATGGAGGAGTATAAAGTAGTGGTATTTTCTATGCAACATGATAAAACACCAAGGCCTGATGGATTAAATGTAAATATTTATCAAAATGTTTGGAACATCATTAAGATGGATCTTTTGGGGATGGTTAAAGAAAACATGAACAAATAATAAATACATGGGGGAATAAAATCCACATTTTTGGATCTAATCCCCAAAGAAAAACATGTCCATTCATTGTAAATATTCAAGTCAATATCACTTTGTAACATATCGTACAAAATAATATCCAAAATCATAAAAAAACATAATGCTTCCATTACTAGATAAAATCATCTCCCTCAATCAAACTAGGTTCATGAAAGGATAAAGAATTCACGAAGGAATCATATTAGTTTAGGAAGTAATGCACTCTAGTCGAAATGACAAATCTAATGACATATCTCTCAAAGTAGACATGACAAATACTTTCAATGGAATTGATCATGACATGGTCTTGAAATTTACAAGGTAGGATTCCATGAATAATCTATAAAATGAATAGCAACATGTACTTCAAGACCTTAGATTGCTCCTTTGCTTAATGGAAGACCCACACGCTTCTTCCAGGATTCTAGAGGAGTTAGACATGATTGTCTCCTCTCCCCATATTTATTTATTTTGGCAACAAACGGCCTATTGATGTGGACATCATTATACCTAGGCTTATGCTTATTAGGCTTAGTTTATTTTATTATTTTCTAAAGTCTAAGTCCTAATTCTAAGTTAGAATAATTGCAAATCCAATTCTAACTTGTAAATTTTGGCAATATTTGGACGACACGGTCTTTGGGTTGGATTTGTTCTTGTTTTATGAGTTAGCAAAGTTGGATTTGTTAGTTTAGTTAGCTTCTTATTAGCATCTTTTCTTAACTATAGGTTTTGGTTAAGCATCTTCTTATTTTAGAATATTATGATTATAAATTGTATTATTTAAACCCCTTACGTGAATAACATTCTAGTTAGCATTTTTCAACTCTTGTTCTTCGTCGCTGGTATTAGAGCTTGTGATTAGGCTTGTGATAGTTTGGCTAGGAAACCACTAGTTTGCATAGGATTAGATGCATAAAATACTTGCAAAACTTGTCTTAAATTCTAATTTTAGGTCCCAAGTTTACCCTTTGATAGTTATATTCAATCAAATTATCTTCATGCATCAAATTTGGAGAATTTTGGGCCTCTTTAGCCTTGTTTACTCCAAGTTATAGGTAAAATAGGGATAAACTAAGGTTTAACTTAAACTTTAAATTAAAATATTAATAATATTAATATTTAATATATCTAAGTTTTAGCCCTAAATAAGAAATCGAATGTTATCCACTTGATTTCTCAACGATCATCCCGATCACCCATCAGTCACCTTGGATCGTCGTCCTCGACAACCTTTGCTGCACTACCGACCACTTGTCGGCTACTGTTGGATTCCTCCAGCTAACCCCCATCGATCACCTTGAGTTCCTCCCATCATCCTCTAGTCACCAATTCTCGGTGCCTATGGGCTCATCAACCACCAACTAACCACCTTCAACCATCGTTGCCCTCTAGTCGACCACCTTTGGCTCTACTCCTTGGGAGTCGCTTCACCGACACCGCCCCACAGTCAATCATCACCAATCACACATTAAAACTCTATCACTAGTTATTGAATCCCGACGATGCACTAGCACCACTAAGTAGCTCCTTATCAATACATGTCAACATCGACCACCTGATGACCCTCTTCTCTTGATGATCGACCAACCACTCGATATTCTACAGTACGTGTTCCTACCTCCCTCCTCGGTGTCACCTCTATATTTCAGTGACCATTAGTAGGTAAGCAACAAACTATGCAAATCCCCTCTAACAACAACTCTCTGATGCCACCTTCGATAGCACCATCGATCATTTATTGGTTGATCCACTCTCTCCAAGCAAATTTACTTTATTTTTATGTGTTCTGACAAAATCTAGAGCATATCGGTAATATTTTGTGTAATCCAATGAAAATAGAATATCTTCGACGAGTTTCCAATGAATGTAGTGAAAGGAGTATTTTTGTTTAGTCCCACATGTAGGATGCGGTGGGTGATCATTTGGTTTAAAAGGTTTTTGTGGCATAGCAATCTTCTGCTGGTAGGCCTGCTCTTTAAAACTTTACCTACATTGCCAAGTGGTTGTATTCGTTTCTCTTAGATGCCTTTGAATACTACCACACATGTGATTTTATGAATCACATGAAGTGATCATAATTTGATTGGTCCTTTGAATACTGCCACACGTGTGATTTTTTGAATCACATGAAGTGATAACAATTTTATTGGTCGTCACATGTGTGATTTTATGAATCACATGAAGTGATCACAATTTGATTGGTCGGCTTGTTTTTCGACTAGTAGTTTGACACATGGTGGATTCAAATTAAACAAATTTATGTTTGTTTTTTAGTGTGATTTTATGAATCACATGAAGTGATCACAATTTGATTGGTTGGTTTGTTTTTCTACTAGTAGTTTGACACATGGTGGATTCAAATTAAACAAATTTATGTTTGTTTTTTGCATCTCGATGCAAGAAATTAATCCTACATTCACTGTGGGAAAGAACCATCATCTTTTTAAAGGTGACTTAGAGCAAACATTAAGATATCCAACTTGAGAGGTTGGTTGAAGCATCACTACTTGGCGTTTGTGCTAGAATGCTACAACTATTGTTGACTGGGCCACTCGTTGACCCCCCACCTTTGTTGTTTGTTGATCAGATTTGACGTTGACTAGTCGAATTATACCCGTTTGCACTCAATAATTTAATGCCAAATTATTTAGTTATTTTTAAGTAATCAATTAAAATTTGTGCCAAATTTTACACACTTGTAAAAGCAAAATTTGCTTTTGATTAGGCACACATTTCAAAGAGGAAAATTGGTTTTGTAAATTGCTTACTCAAAAAGCAAGTTTTGTAATTCCTCTTATAAAAGGCAAAATTTTAGAAGTTGCTTGTAATAGTCTAGGAGAGGCTATTCTTTTGTAAAAGTTTTGGCATACACTAGATCTCAAATGGCTTTTGATTTGGTGCAAAAAATGGTCGCGATAATAGCTATAGTTAGCAATCTGGATGACAAAGTGAACGAAATTGCCATTCAAGGTACTCCTAAAGTTAAAGTCTACAACAATGATTTCAATGTAAAAGCAAAATATGAAGTTCACACTTATGATGGTTCACGTAACTCAAATGTTCTAAATAGCTGGATCTTGGACATGGAGACTTGATTCTCCTATTTTGAGATTCCTAATGATTACCAAGTACCATTTGTTAAACTTAAGATAACAAGGTTGGCTAAGTTATTAATTATGGATAGATAGGAAAACCAAAATCCTCTTACCACTTGGGAAAAAGTAGTTCTAGATTTGAAGGATACATTTTATCCTTCTAACTATGAAAAAGAGCTCTATGTCAATTGGTACAAGTTATGACAAACTTCTTATATGTTTGTGCAGGATTATGTTTTCCAGGTTAACAAGCTAAGGATTTTGCTTCGTATGAAAGATCCTACATAATCTCTCATCATCAAGTTTACTAGTGGACTTCTTAAATCATTATATAGAGAGATAAAATATACTTCCTTGGCAACTTTGGATCAATGTTCAACCATGCCCAACAGGTAGAAGAGAAGTTAGTCGCTTGGTCACAAGGGGCTTCTTAATATTCAAATTAGCAACAATCATCTAAGGTCAATATACCTTCATCTTATTTTTCTTCTCCCTCCTCTCCTACTTCTTTTAATGCAAGGAAATATTGTAATCATTGTGAAAAATATGGACACTTAGAACTTAATTATAAATTCTCTAAAGGAGGAACTCCATGAGAGTCTCCTCGAGGTTATGGGAGAAGCAAGATAATATGCTTAGTTACAGGGTAAATTGAACAATGTTATCCTGATGAATCATAAAGGTTGTCATGATAGTTTGTTTATCACAAAAGTCCACCTCACTCATAACTT
Organism: Wollemia nobilis; assembly: GCA_028583015.1. NCBI lineage: Eukaryota > Viridiplantae > Streptophyta > Pinopsida > Araucariales > Araucariaceae > Wollemia > Wollemia nobilis. The sequence continues at coordinate 1,771,793 of JAQPPZ010017206.1, read as the reverse complement.
CTTTGTGAATTATATTATTGACAATGGATCACAAATAAATTTTATTGCACAATCTATTGCCAATAGGCTCAAACTATCTATAAAACCACATCCTCAACCATATCCACTGGGATGGAAGGATATGGGTTCTACCTCATACATCATAAACACTTTCACTGTATTCTTTGATTTTGGCCCACAATATGTGGATAGAGTCACCTATGATGTAACTCCCATAGACTATTGTGGTCTTATTCTTAGCCAACCCTATCAATTTGATAAAAGGGCTATATATTATGCATACAACCAAACCAACACTTCACATCATCAAGGCTTATTCTATGTGAATCCCATAGACTATTGTGGTCTTATTCTATGGCCTTATATTCAAGGCTTCTATGGCTTTTTTGTATCAAGACTTCTATGGCCTGTTCTTCAACTTGTGAAGTTCTTCAATTCAGCAATGGAGATCTTCAATATCCTGATTTTACCATGACTCTTCACCAGAAGTCTTCTTTCGTAGTATTCTTATTTTGCATAAGGAAATAATCTCTGCACTATGAAGACACGTCGACCTTCAGGCAATGAAGTTGGAGTCTCCTAGCTTTCTATTGTAGGAGGAGTTCCAATCCTTTGAGAATTAATTTTTTGCAACAAAAAAACTTTAGGCAATAGTTAGCATAATTCAAATATCTTGAATGATCTTCACTAGATGATATATTAATCTAGTGGATTGAATGTTGAGTCTTAGTCTTCACGAGTTATTTCTGCAACTTTGTGGAAAGACTCCAATCAAATGTAATCTCAATAATTTTGGAGTTGAGATTTCTTTCAGTCCTAACTTTGTGACTCTCCCCAATTCTACCATCTAGACTCTTCTAAGATCTTTTGATAGTGGTTGGTCCAACAACGCATCAAATTGATAAAATACTCAGGCTTAATGATAATGGCGGTTTCCCTATTGACCTACGTAGACTAGATCTACCATGGTACTGATACCATTGTTAGTTTTTGATGTAACGAGCAATGAGAGATAGCAATCACAAGATGCAAAATAATATAATAGAAAGTAAATCTGCAAGATGACTAAAGTATACTGTGAATAGAAATAACATAAATGAATACAACGTAGCTATGGAAGAAATAAACACTCCATTAATGAAGCTATTGAATTACATTGCATACATCATCAATATATGGTGATCTACATAGCATTGCACTACTACCTACAACTATGCTATAAGCAACTCTATCTATCTATGTCCCCCTTCTCATATCTATCTAACAATGAGGTATTTCTTATATAGGAAGATAGGTTCCTTGGTCAACACTCTACCTAGTTGTGCAAGGGACAACTTGCACATATACAACATGCACATTGACACTTGTGCATTTATTACATTGCATGAAGTAACTAGATAAATTCTCCCTAAAGCAATCTAATGTTCTAAGTATGTACCTTGGAAGATACATTTACATAACCCAAATAATGAAATAGGCTCTATTTATAACAAGATAGATCGAGTAAGGAAAGGAAACCCTAGAGGTGAGCCTATAATATTTCTCATATACTCATGCTCATCCAGATCTACAAAAATGAAACAAGACTAAAACATAAAAGTTGACCAAGCTCTGAAGTAACTCCCAGTTAGTGCTTCAAAAAGTGGATTGGTGCCTTATCCATTGGGCAATTGTAGCTAAACTTAAAAATGATGGAGATAGAAGGAAGAAAAGATAAAAGTAAGCCAATCATATCCATTCAAATAATGTAACAAAAATGATAAAGCATGCCAGCGAAATAAAGCACCATTTACACATTCAAATTATGTAACATGTAAACAAGACAACACACAAAACTACGTATAGAACTACTGAAATGAGGAAGCAAGATTGTATTATCCAATAAATCATTACAATGGGAGTTTGATTAGTGTAATCAGATCTCAATAAGCAAATAAAAATGAGTTCTCTATTCAAATTATGCAATAAATAATTGCAACTCTTTGTTCAAATGATGTAATAAAGAGCCTCCTAGCTCCTGACCTCAACCAGTGGAAATGATCTCAGTAAAGTGGGCACCTCCTAAAAAAAAACTTGCACAATAATGGGGAAGAAAAATGGGTGACTAGACAAGATACACAAAGGAAAAATACAACTAACAAGGATGGGCACTCTGGTATACCTCTCGCAGAATTTTACTATGCAAAACTTGATGCTCTCTCCTGTTGCAACAACTCCCTTATATAGCCTACTAATTGGTTCTCATTCAAAGCTCGATGATGGTCCATAACTGTAATTGTTATCGTGATGGCCTATATTATTAATTGTATTTTTAGTGGTTCTTATTTGCAATAATTAGAGTTGATATGGCCTCTCATTGTCTCTTAATTAGATCTTAAAAATGGCTCATAAAAACCACTAACTTCATCACCTTTGATTTTTTTTAGAGTTTAGGGTTTAGGGTTTCCCCCCTTTTACAATGTGATACCAAGGGCATATACATATCAAAAGAAACCCTAAAATAAAACCCTACATCTTAAAACCCTAAAGATAAGAAATTACTATTTTTGGACAATTTGTCATTTTTAGCTAAAAATTACCTATTTTTAGTAAGTCACCAAAAAAGCTTGGATGGCCCTAAAAATGAATATCCATCATCGTATCACCCATATTAAGACTTCTATAAAATATCAAAACCTACCCATGTTTATAAAGAATACATTTTTGCACTTTTCTAAAAAACCACTAAAATCCAATTTTGGGGCACTAGATGAAGGAATTAAGGCTCGACAAAATCTCAATAACTATGAAAAGAGCTCTATGTCAATTGGTACAGGTTATGACAAACTTATTATATGTTTGTGTAGGATTATGTCTTCCAGTTTAACAAGTTAAGGATTTTTCTTCATGTGAAAGATCCTACATAATCCCTCATCATCAAGTTTACTAGTGGACTTCTTGAATCATTGTATAGGGAGTTAAAATATACTCCCTTGGCAACTTTGGATGCAATGTTCAACCATACCCAACTGGTAGAAGAGAATTTAGCCTCTTGGTCACAAGGAGCTTCTCGATCTTCAAATCAGCAACAGTCGTCTAAGGCCAAGATGCCTTCATCTTCTCCTTATTCTCTCTCCTCTGCTACTTGTTTTAATGCAAGGAAATATTGTAATCATTGTGAAAAATATGGACACTTAGAATCTAAGTGTTTTAGGAAAAATAACTTAATTATAAAATCTCCAAAGGAGAAACCCCATGAGAGTCCCCTTGAGATTATGGGAGAAGCAAGAGAAAATGCTGAGTTATAGGGTAAATTGAATAATGTTATCCCGATGAATCATAAAGGTGGTCATGATAGTTTGTTTGTCACAAAAGCCCACCTCACTCATAAATTATTTGTGAATTGTATTATCGACAATTGATTGCAAATAAATTTGATTGCAAAATCTATTACCAATAGGATCAAACTACCTATAAAACCACATCCCCATCCATATCCATTGGGATGGAAGGATATGGGTTCTACCTCATACATCACAAACACTTGCACTATGTCCTTTGTTTTTGGCCCACATTATGTGGATAGATTCACCTGTGATGTGACTCCCATAGACTATTGTGGTCTTATTCTTGGCCAACCCTATCAATTTCATAAAAGGGCTATATATGATGCATACAACCAAATCAAAACTTCACAGCATAAGAATAAGTAATTTCTTATTCATAACCTACAATATACCACACTTATACCTTGTTGTTATCCATCACATAAGATAGCATTAGTCTTCAATTGGTCTCAGGACACACTTGCTTCTGCTTCATCGCCTCATACCAAGGAGGTGATTTCATCATCTTTCGTTGCACTACCTCCTCCCAAGGAGGTGATTTCATCATATTTCACTACATCAGCTCCTCCTAAGGAGGTGATTTCATCATGTGTACCTCCTCATATTGCCCTTGTTATTCTTACTCTTATTTTAGAACGGTCTTCTTCATAACCACCTTCATTGATTCTTATTTTACAATAGACTTCGCAACAGATTATTGGTCCTTCATATTTGTCTCATCGAGATCCTACATATATTAGAAACATAATTGTACCATGACTTGTGCTCCAAAATCTGCAACTTGTGGCCTCAATGACTTTAATTAGCATCTCAATCGACTTTGTTTTCAGCATGTAGTATCTTAACCTCTCATTTGTAGTGTAAAAACATTGGAGTCCAATGCTTTTATTATGGGGAGGTATGATGTGGACATCATTAAATATAGGCTTATGTTTATAAGGCTTAGTTTAGTTTCTTATTTTCTAAAGCCTAAGTCCTAAGTCTAAATTATACTAATTGCAAATCCAATTCCAACTTATAAATGTTAGCAACATTTGGATGACATATTATTTGGGTTGGATTTGTTCTTGTTTTATGAGTTAGCAAAGTTGGATTTGTTAGGCTAGTTAGCTTCTTGTTAGCATCTTTGCTTAACTATAGATTTTGGGTAAGCATCTTCTTATTTTAGAAGATTATGGTTCTAAATTGTATTATTTAAACCCCTTAAGAGAATAAAATTATAGTTAACATTTTCCAACTCTTGTTCCTCGTCACCTATCCTGACACTAGAACAACAAAAGGGTTAAAAAAACTTCTAGGACCTCCAATCCATCAAAAGGTTCAAAGAATGAATAATTCTCTATTTGCAAATTATTTGATCTTATTGAGTAAATCCACAAAACCAGTTGCCATAAGAATAAAAAAGGTTCTCAAAACATATTAGGAAGTAACAAGAAACAAGTTAAACCATAATAATCCTACAATATATTTCTCTAGAAAAGATAATAGAGAAGTCAAAGAGATAGGGAGAATATTGGGCTATCAAAGCAAGGCTAATATTACTTTCAAATATTTAGGTATTTCTATAGGCTTTAGCAAGATTTAGAGTAACCAATGGAATAAAATTATTGAAAAATAAAGAAGAAAATTGAAGGATGGTCCAATGTTTGGCTCAAATACCATGGAATAATCACCTTAATTAGGGTTGTCATCAATGCTTTACCTATCTACCAATGTTGTATTATTCATATGCCAAAGTCTTTTCTTAATGAGTTGAAGTAAATCATTAGAATATTTTTATGAGCAGGGGTTAAACAAGATATCAAAAGAAAATGCAACCTGATCAAGTGCGATATCATCACTTGGTCGAAGAGTAAAGGAGGATTCAATATTAAAGCAATAAGTAAGCAAAGTTTAGCTTTAAAAGAAAAAATAGTATGGGGAATGATTACTTAGCCCTCAAAATGGTGAGTGTAAACATTGGTGCACGGGAAATTGATCTAGAGATATTTATAACTTAAAAAATTATAAAAGCATTTGAAATCTAGAAAGGAATTCAAGTGGCCAAAGACATTATTATAGAAGAATTATAATAGAATCCCACCTCTGGTAAAGAAGTCTTTCTCTCTCATAAGCTTATAGTATATTTTAAACTGCAAATAGAGCCTTCACTACAAGAGTGGATAAATAATTATAATTATAAAATTCTCAATTCCATCATGCACAATCAAAAGTTGAAAAAGAACAAATTGGACTTCGTGCAAATTTATAGCCTCACTAGTAGATGGTTAAATCTTAGTTTATTAGAAGACTATTATCTTATGCTAAAAATATAGATTTAATTATATGGTAATATCCTACCGAAGATGGAAGATATACTATAAACAAGGGATATAAGTCCATAATCAATCCTAGTTTTATAGGTAACATTACTTGGAATCTGATTTGGACTCCTTATTCAATCCCAAAAATTAACTTCTTTCTCTGGATTGTTTGCCACAATCGCTATCTTACTTAGGATAACCTTAAAAAAGTAGCTATCTATCCCTTATGTTATAAATAGGAAAAAATCATGACTTATCTAGTGTTTTCATACCTTTTATTTAGAGAAATATGGGCCAATTTTCATGAAGGTCTTCTTGGTTGGAGTGAAGCCCCCATGCTCTCTTCAATACCTGAGGTCATTTCTCCTAGAAATACCTTCATGCCTATAGAAATTAAAAATGATAAATCCATGCTTAGAACTTGGAAAATCATTCTGAGATATTTTCTCTAGGAAACATGGAACAATAGGAACAATAATTTTTTAAAAGAAGAATCTCCCAATGTAGATGGAACCATGGTCAAATCCAATGTCTAGTTAGTGATACTATCAAAGACTATCCACACAAAATTAAATAAAAACTCACAATTGCTTCCTCAAGAAAATATGGACACACAATACCTTATGAAGTTTGATAGGGCCTCCAAAGGTAACCCTAACACTTATGATGTAGGGGAACAATCCTCAATGAAGAGGTCAAGGAGGTATGTTTTTACTTTCAATCAACTAGTTATAATTATAACAATTTTTAATAATTTTATGCACTCAAGATAGGAAATGGAGCTAGAAATAGAAAAAAAATCAAACAACTTATAGTGTAAAGGGAATCTCAATTGGTTATTAACAACTTGAAAAACAAAACTATGCAAAAATATATTTGGATTCAAAGAGTTTATAAGAAAGTGAAGGAATTCAACCTTAATTTTGACCATATCTTATTTGAACACATCCCTAGGAATAAAAAAAAAAAAAATCAACTAGCCAATAAAGGAGCCCAATAAGGGGAAGGAGTACTAAAGATATATCAACTAGGCAATCTACAAAATAGGGACCGGTAGCAAGCAAAAAATATAATGGCAGATGACTATGTAGCACCAAAAAGATGTGCAAAATCTACTGAACACACAATGCTAATTAAAATTACTATAATAGAAGAGCATGCAATACCAGTAGGGCAAATAATACCAACTAAATTTACAACATCAACAATGCAGGCAATGCCAACTAAATATACAGTGCCAAGTGAATATATAGCGATAGGCAAATATGTAGTGCCAAATGAATGAGTAGAACCATTAGAATATGCAACACCTGAGAAACTTGTAATGATAGTTGAATAAAAATTGATAGTCTATAGTGCTAATCGAACATGCAACACTAACAAAACATATAGAACCACATGCAACACAAATAAAACAATCAACACATACAACAAATGTGGATCAAGTAAAACATACAAAAGGAGGAACTATAGGAGAATAAGGAAGAAGACCCTATCAGAGTTAGTAAAAGCATGATCTAAGTTAAATGGTTACCCAAACCTTGATCCTATCTAATGTGAATGTGTATGTATATTATGTAGTTATCCATCCCACTTATAATGAAAATTTATTTTCTTTAAAAAATAAAAGCAAATGAAATTGCTTGTATAAACTTTAAAGAATATTTGTTGGCTACAAATTTAGAATTATGATGTCTTGTATATGGAAGTCAAGAGAAAGAGAGTAATATTGGAGTAGGGGGAACTCAAACAAAGAACCTATACAGTAAACCTCTTTAGCAATCAATGTTGTTTTTGCAATAAACCATTATAGTGCATATTTTATGGAAAAATCATATCGATGTTAGCTTGAACATGAATTGCAATCTAAAGCTAGAAATTGGAAGCAACTAGACAATGATTTTCTTCCATATGATGATAACCATATTATAGGATTGCCTAGACCTATACAATAATATGAGCATTTCTAGCAACCAAAGCAACGTATGGTAAAAACAATGAAGGAAATATTTGGCCTTGTTTGGCACCCATTTATAATGGATACTAGGATGATGTGTTGGAGTAGTTGTAGTTATGGATCAAGCTCTTAATTATTTAACAAGAAGAAAATCCTCTTATCTGAAAACTAATAAAGAGAGGATGATGATCCTAAACAAGTTTAGTCAATGAAGATCAAGAAAGAGTGCAATTTAGAAGTAATAAGGTATAACAAATCAAAACTTAAAAAAATGAGAAAAATAGCAAAATAAATTTATTTCTTATAAAATAGAGTACAATGCAACCAATATCTAAAAAGAGATGTGAGACTATAACATTGGATCCACAATTCATGCTCTTTTGAGTCAATAATGCATCTATCTTTAAACAATGTTTTTGGTGTGTTAGAAATCCATCATATTAAATATGGAAGATGCATGAAAATATGGTGGTTCACCTTCCATGAGTTACAAAGTGCATATTAAATGAAACTTGCATACACATGAATTGTCCTTTTGTTGTTTGTCTTCCACTAATGTGCCAACATGGTTGGAGATGCATTTTGGCTATGAATATGTATAATTAGTAAATTATCATTTTTAGTAAATATTTAGTTTTGCATTTTTAGGGCCTCTAGAGCATTTTTTCTATGCAATGGTTGGCAACTATCTATTATAGGATTGTCTACTGAAATTGTTGTTCTTCCTCAAAGCTTTTGAATGCTTCTTGAACAAAACAAAATAATTCCAAAAATAAAATTATGCCCCTAAGTACGTGGTTAAGTTCAAAAATATATTTTTGGGTATTTTAAGGTAGAAAGCCATACCCTAGAAATATCACATGCCTCCATCATTCATACCCCCTTGAAAAACAATGGGTCCTATTGTGGTTATTTTCCATGTCCTTAAGAATTTGGGTTGTCATGCCACAAGAAAATCACTGATTCACAATCAACACTATGGACTCTGGTGGATCCACCTCTTTGACTCGGGAAAAGATTATCACAAGACTCTAGACATGTTAGCTTTTGATATAACAAGCAATGGAAGATACCAATCACAAGATGCTGAATAATATAAGAGAAAGTAAATCTGCAAGATGACTGAAGTATGTTGTGAATAGAAATAACATAAATGAATACAACGTATCTATGGAGGAAATGAACACTCCATTAATGAAGCTATTGAACTACATTGCACCCATCACCAATATATGGTGATCTACACAACACTGCACTACTACCTACGACTATTCTATAAGCAACTCTATCTATCTATGTCCCTCTTCTCATATCTATCTAACAATGAGGTATTTATTATAGAGGAAGACATGTTCATTGGACAACACTCTACCTAGTTGTGCAAGGGACAACCTGCATATATAAAACATGCACATTGAAACTTGTGCATTTATTACATTGCATGAAGTAACTAGATAACTTCCCCCTAAAGTAATCTAATATCCTAAGTATGTACCTTGGAAGATACAATTACATAACCCAAATGATAGAATAGACTCTTTTTCTAACACCCTCTCGTATTACATTATTTGGGTATTTAAGACTTTAGTCTTCAATATGGATCTTCTTCTTCCAATGGATAGTGGAATTCTCCTTAGTTGCTTATTGTATTTAGGTTCTGCAGGTAATCTGTGTCTTTACAAAAAGTAAGATGTAGCTAAAGCTAAAGATTCTTCCTTCAATTAACTTTGCCTTGGATTCCTTCTTTATTTGCTTTATCTTCTTCTTCGTCTTCATATTTGCCTTTGATTCTGGATTTTATGCTCTCATAGGTGGTTGTGTTGTTACTTGGTGCTTGTAAGAGGGAGTCTTCAATTTGTATAAAAGTTTTGAACAACCACTTAAGGCATCATGATAAGATCTTGAGTTAGTAGAACATGAAGTACTGATGTTGCATGAGGATTGAAAAAACTTTTCTAGATATGATTCATTGAGTTCTGCCTTCTTTTTAAGTAGTTCTATCAATCCTTTTTGTTATACATTTTCTGACTTGTAGTGTTTACATGTGAACAATGCCATGTATAATATACTCACAAAATCTAATGGAAGTGAAATGTCACCTTCTCCGTTATCAATTGCTTCATTGAGATGGGTTTGAAGATAGCATTCTGTAGTATCATAATTATATTCTAAGGCTTAACTATGGATTACTTTTGAAGCTAGATCTAACTTCCCTTTTGATTTCTTGAGTAGATTCATGATTCCAAGTTTTATGGCATTGGGTTTTTATTTTTTGAAGCAATTATACTTGTAGGTATTTTGAGAATTATATTATCCCTTATTGAAGTATATAAGCTTGATTTGATAAAACCTTTATTAATCCTTAGGTTTGTAGACTTCCCTATGTCTCCCTAGTAATGAGAGTATGAATACCTAATTTTTAGGTTTTTGTAGAAAGCTTATATCTTTCCAACTTGATAATATTTAAAGGATATTATTATTATCAGATTTTGTAGAATTCCTTATGACTCCCTAGATATTTTTGAATATAATATAGTGCTTTTGTAAAAATATAGTTCAATTTTGGTTGATTTTGTACAAATTTTGTAAAGATAAAAAAACAACTTCTTAACACCTTATTACTCCTATTGAACTAGGCACTTTTCAATTTTGAAGAGGTTTCAATATTGTATTTCTTTTGTCCTTTTTGAGAATTTTTTGAGACAAGAATATTATAATTTTTCAACCTTAGTTAAAATCTTAATAACCTCTTTTATATCCCTTGGATTATTTCTAATTTCCAATAACTTAGTTTGGAGTTGTAGCTCTTATGACTCCCAAATTTGGAAAATTAGAACACATTAATATTTACAAACTTTAAATGGATTAATTCCAAGTAGTATCCCTTATTTCTCCTAGGTTATATTTTGCAAATATTAGTCAACTTTGATATTTAATTTCCCTAAGTTTTGCTTTCAAATGAAGATTGATTCCTTTCAATAATTCAACCTTATAATATAACCTTATAACTCCCTTTTTAAGGAAAGCAAATTAGATGGGAAATTGTCGCTTTATGAAACCGATGGTAGACTATCCTTCTTGGATGTTGTGAGTAATGGAAGATTCTTCCACTTGCTATTTTCTTGAACACTCACTTTAATGCTTCCTTGACCCATTTGACTAGGATTAATGTCCTTCACCTACTTTTGAATACTTCGAATTGCTCTCGTATTCCTCTTCAAGTTGCTACCGATCCGATACCATGTAGCTACTGAGCTACTACTATGATATTGTCGAGATGCTACCATGTAATGTTGATTCACTTTAGACTTGCTAGCTGCTATTGCTGTCGAGTTGCTTGATATCGTTGTTGTCGTCTGAGACGTCTTTAATAGGTGATAAAAGGTGTGACAAGTGTCACAACCGTTTTCTCAAACACTCAAGAGAGCTTCAAATGTTTGGTGGAGACCCCAATTTTATCTCAATGCTTGTGACAAGTATCACATTTTCTTGAGACGTTACTCTTCACTCCCACTTCATGCATTGTCTAGAAAGACATTTCTGCTTCAACGCTTACCTGACACAATAATATCCATATCACCTTTGGATCTAGTCAGTCATCCTCAAAGAAAAGAAAATGTCAAAATATATATTTATGTTTTTTATTGCAAGCAAAGAGCTCATTTTATAAGGAATTGTGTTTTACGAGCAAAGGATCTTATAGAAGGGAAATTAAAGAAAGATAAGGTAGTAGTACTTATTGGTGACAGTGAAAGTGATGATGAAGAATGTAGATTTGTGACACATAATGAAGAAAATCCTCCTAAGGACAATGAGGAATAATATATTTTTTAAACTTCAACAAATAATGTACTTGTGAATAGTTTTGTATGTCCCTATTCACAAGATGAAGATGTACCTATGATTTACTAAGTGTGTTCCTAATCACAAAGGTCTTGTAGATAATTATGTTGTTCTTGTCTATAACCTTGATTATGGATAGTGTGTCCCTATCCATATTTTATGTAAAACCATAGATAATTATGTTTTTCCTTATCATTGCTTATATGGTGATCAAAAGAGTGTGTCCCTATTCAGTCATGGATAGTGTGTGTTCTAATCCATGAATTTTAGAGTGTTGGATGTAATTTTATGTGTCCACATTCATCATCTAGGTCTTTAAATTATTATGTCTACTTCTACATTGATGCAATAAGCGGGAGATACTATGATATTTTGGTGTTGTATAACAAATAATTATAGGTAAATGTAACTGATATAGGTGAATAAATTTGGTATAGGTTTTCTCTAGTAGAATTATGGGATAATCATAGATGTAATTGATGGCTTTTGAAGCCTTAATGTTAATGTAAAACTCACAAGATAAAATTCACAAGATCAAATATGTGATAGCCATAATATAGTAAGATCAAGAATATAATGTAAATTTAAATAATACAAGCCAACTAATATGTATATCAAGGCTAATAATATATCAACTAACATTCAATAATAAGCATAAATATGAATGTAATGGTATGAATCATACATGTACAAATCATGTAGCACAACTTAAAATATTATTTGCTCAAATGTATGCAATCTTTAGTGCTCCTCTTCTCTTACAAATGTATCATAAAACTCTCATACAATAACAATTGTTTTTATGCTCACTATGTAGACAATGTAGGCGATGTAGGCTATGTTCTCTATGGAGTAATAAATAGTCGTTGTAGAATAAATTTTTGTATGCTTGACTCTTCCTTTCCATATGCCAAGTCTCATGACTCTTGGCTTATCTACTTGACACTTGCATACACGACTCTATCTTGTATGCACACTTGGACATGACTCTTCACATAACACTTCCTAATCTAAGAACACATGTGCACACTTACATATGAGACATTTATGCACATTTACACACATTACACTTGCACACTCATTTACATGACACTTGTGCATTTCCTACACATTATTACATTACATAAAATATTTACTCACACTCTAATCTAAGACTTGACCCTAGTCTAATATTTACAAGGTGTACCATGAAGGTACCATGGGGGTACATTAGCATGTACCAAATAATGTAATATTCTCCAACAACAATGAATACATGAAAATGGTGGAATAATAAAAAATGATAGGATATATAAGAACCAAAGGAATTTTTTTCCACCAGCTTCAAAAAATGATTCATCAGATTTGGATGATAAGTGGTGGAGATTTTATCGATATTATTCAAGGGAAACTAAACATATTGTCCAATAATACATTATGGTAAGTTAATTTTTAGCTTTACATTATGTTATTCCCTATCATTTAATTAAATTTGATTAGTTATGGAATGTTCCATGACCTTTTGGTATTAGCCTGATCAATAAGGTTGATGATATTGAGGTGCCATTATAGAGATAAAATTTGATCTCTATGGTGTTTTGACTATGGTATTTATTTGCGAAAGATATTTAGTTTATCCCACATATATTAGGTAATGTTTTTTGAGGTGATATGTTGAGAAGTACATTATACCTTTGGAGTAGTACCATGATTGATGGTTATTAAAAATAGTGAGTGAACTTAATAATCTTTTGAAGGTATATTATGAAAGACTTGGAGATCATTTATATTTCGCTTGACAATGGATTATAATATTGTTTGTACTTGTTGGAAATGATTGACACACTCATGCAAAAGCTACCAGTTGGACTGCTTTGTACCCTTCACCATATCTTTTAATGACATTATTGATATGTGGGCCCTTTGGGGCTAGAGTGGTTGGCTAACATGGGTGTTATATAATCACAAGTTGGCTCTTCACCCAATGTCTCACTTATGGTGCACCCTTTGATTAATTACTAAAAATGTCCTCCTATCATCATTGATGTGGAGTACAATCAGATCAAATCAAACATTGCCACCTGGAGGGTTTTGCATGTCACTAATCTTGCTCGTCCAAGTGAATTTTTGGTGATGTTGGGTTTTTGCTAGGATCTTTCGTAGTAGGTTTTTGGGATCCGTTTGGAGTCTGACAAATTTCTATTTTTTTTACGAAGTGTTTGCATGACAAGATTTTAGGACCCGTTCGGATTCAGATGGTGACCCGATTGTATGCCAAGCATCTTTACGATGGGTTTCACTGAGCATCTCCATAGTGGATTTTTGGGACCTGTCTAGAGTTTGACAGTTGCTCGTTACTCCACTAAGCTTGACACTTAGCCATTTTACCTATCTAGGAAGCCTTGGTGTATGAGTGGTAATTTGGCATGGGTATCATTGGATCGAAGGTTGGCTCTGCTACTCATAGTCCTAAATATTAGTAGCATGATATTGAAAAGAAAGAAAAAACCTATATACAAGTGCCAAATATATACATATATACAATTTCAACGTTAGTGGGATTAGGCATAATGTTTAAGGTATTGGTCATTCACTAGAATCAGGAGCATTCGACCATCAAGATCATGCAATTAATATGCATACTTGTTTTTACAATCTTCAATGAGATATGGACTAGACCATATGGGATAAAATTTGTCATGCGCACTCGACTTTGCTCAATTTGCATCCCACTTTAAGACAAGGTCACCTTCATTAAATATCTTCGACATTACCTTTTTATCAAACCAACATTTCATAGCATTCTAGTGTTGGTAAAGATTTTTGTATGCCTATTTATGTTTTTCCTCTAGCTGCACCAATTCTATCAATCTTCTCTCCATTTGAAAAAAAATCTCCATCTCCATTTCACTCATAAATCTAAGTGTCAAAGTTTTAAATTGATCTAGAGAACAACCTCCTTTCCATACACTAGAGCATACAATGATGTCTTCAAGGATTTCTTAGAAGTTATCCTATCTATCCAAAGTGCTTGATCAAGCAGGAGGTGCCAAATTTTGAGATTCTGCTTGATGCTTTGCTTGATTATTTTTAACAACTTTTTATTTTTGGATTCAACCAGATCGTTTCCCTATGGGTAGTAATTTGAGGAAGCATTCTAGTAGATGTCATACTTTTTGGTGAAATCCATTGTTTTGGAATCGATGAAGGATGCATCATTTTCATAGATGATGGTGGTGGGGATTCCAAACCCTTATGATCAGTATCTCTAGAAACTCAATAGTCTACCGATCGACATGCTTGGTATCCTCAACTTCCATTCACTTTGTGAAATTATTCATTGCCGTCAAGATATATTTGTGTCCAACTAAGGAATTTGAATTAATTACACCAGTAAAATCCAACCCCCATTACTAAAATGGTTCTTTTACACTTACTGGTTGGAGTGGCATAATGGGATACTTGTTTTTTTTAATAAACCTCTAATATTTATCACATGCTCTAACCAAATTGAACGCATCCAAGAAGATTGATAGCCAATAGAATCCTGCTCTCAAAAATTTAGCCATCATGGTTTGCCTAGAGTAGTGTCCTCCTGAGAATCTAGTATGGAATTCCTCAAGGACCTCCTTAGTCTTTTTTGGAGGTATGCATCTTAGTAGCACTCCATAAAAATTTCTCTGGTAGAGAGTGTTGTTGATTAATGCGTACTTTCTAGACTATAGTCTATACCTTCACCTTTAGAGTGTCGTTAGTCCCTTTAAACATCTGCTAGAGTTGAAATAATGCATCAATTGGGTAATCCATGTATCAAGCAACACTTCATTTTCTTTTGACTGTATTGAGCTTATCTCCTCTATAGATAGTTTGATATCGAGTGTTGTAATTTTT
This sequence comes from Wollemia nobilis, assembly GCA_028583015.1. NCBI lineage: Eukaryota > Viridiplantae > Streptophyta > Pinopsida > Araucariales > Araucariaceae > Wollemia > Wollemia nobilis. The sequence goes on along the minus strand of JAQPPZ010017206.1, from coordinate 1,756,494 downwards.
ACCAATTATTGTCAAAGTGCTCTACCCATTACCAATTTTTTTGGGTCTAATTTCAACATCATATTCCTAAATTTTGGTTGCCCATATTGCTCTTTTCTCACCCAATTGTCCTTGAATCATGTAGTTTCTCACATCTGAATGCATTACGTACACAAGTGTCTTACTTTGAGACACAAAATGCCTAGATTTTTTTAATGATTTCATAATAGCATACACTCCTCTTTCGATGAAATTGTGTCTCTCTTTGTGATCCTACAACGTTTTATTGAGGAAGGCAATGGGTTGCTCATTATTATATTTTTATTTTTAGTGAGGACCACTACATGGCTTTATTTAACTCCAAAGACATACATAATGAAGTCTTTGGAGTAGTCTAGGTTGATGAGCATCGAAGTTTGTGTGATTGCTTCCTTGATGTTTTTGAAAGCACTTTTTTGGAGATCTATCCATTTGAATCCCATGTCCTTTTTAAGCATCTCCATCATGGGCTTAACTATTTGAGCAAATTTTAACACAAACTTTCACACAAAGTTTATCTGCCCAAAGAATGATTATAGTCATTACTTGTTCAATGGAAAAAGAAGGGTGAGAATAGCTTCTACCTTGTCTGGGTCAATAGCTAGCCTTTCTTTAGATACAACATGTCCCAGGATTTTCCCTTCTTGTACAACAAAGATAGAATTCTTTGGGTTCAAAGAAACTCCAAATTCCCTACATATTTCAAAAACCAACCTGAGATGTTCTACATTGTACTCCTTTTTGTGAGAGAAACCATCATATCATCCAAATAGATGACAACTACCTTGATTAAAAGTTTCTTAAAATCCAAATCCATTGCTCTTTGGAAGGTGGCCCCAACATTAGATAACCCAAATGGCATTCGTTGGTAAGCAAAGGTGCTCCATTTGGTAGTGAATGCTATTTTATGTTGATATTTATCTCGAACCCATATTTGATTGAACCCAAAGAATCCATCTAGAAATGAGAATCTCTTTGCTCTAAAAATTGTGTGTAATATCTGATCAATCTGGGGAAGAGGGTAGTGATCCTTTAATGAGGTCTTATTTAAATTTTAAAAATCAACACAGAGTCAAATATATCCATTCTTATTTCTTACTGGAACTAGGTTGGCCACCCAAGTAGAGTGTTTGATAGGATATATTATCTTAGCATTTAGCAACTTCAAAAGCTCTTGTTTCATTAAGGCTTCTATTTTCAGGTTGATAGGTCTTTATTTTTGCCAAAAATGTTTTGCATCTAGCTCTAGCTCAATGGTATGTTGTATAGTGTCCTTGTTGTACACTTTGAGATCATCATAGGTCCAAACTATTATGTCACTAAACTCTCTATACAGTTATTGAATTTGATTAATTTCTTATTTTGAACACTGCACTCCCGCCTTGAGGCTGTTAGGTGCTATTTGATCTTCCTTATAGTCCTTTGTGTCAATTTTTATCAAATGGTCAACTATTCAATAAATGTTATCAAAACAATCTTAAGGTTTTTTAGCTGAATAAGCTCTCCTTCTTCATCCTCCAATGATCTATCAGTTGAACAATTTATTTCGTGGATTAAAAAATCCACTACTTGTTCATCATTTTCAAATACTTTCCAAAAAATATCTTTGTCCAAAACAAAGGGTCTATACACCAACCTTATTGTATTTGCTTTATGTATACCGTGTGATATCAAAAAATAATTAGACCCAATTGATGCTAACATATTAGCACGGGTATTCAAATCCCTTAGGACTTCCTTGATGTTTAAGGCCTCAAATGCTTCCAAAAGGTCCCAAAATCTATTTCTATAAGCCTTGAGATTATGTTGTTTACTAAAGCATTTCTTGAAGACTTGATTTACCACCAATTTTAAATCTCCAAATATCTACAACTGCTTGATTCCAAGTTTTTCAGTCTTTCTCAAGCCTAAGAACAATGCTTCATATTATGCTACATTATTTGTGAAACTCCATGTTAATCTATATGAAAATATTTTTCAGCTCCTCTGGGTGAAATTATGACTATATTGACTCCAACTCCATTTTTGCATCTTGCCTCATAAAAATAGATATTTCAAATCCGGTGTTAGAATACATAATTATTCTCTTAAGTTCTACTAGGATAGACTTACTTGAGTTACCACTCTTCCATGAGTCAGGTGAACTCTTAGTTTAGACTAGTTCAAGATTTGATTAGTTGTTGTAATCCAATGGCTCTCAATGATCAACTTTGCTATTTATACAAAGTTGTTCCATGGAATAAATCAATCAGTTCTATTCGTCTCTTTAAATATTTTAATGCTTTGTAGTTCTAGTCTTGGGAAATTCTAACATGGTACCAGAGCAGGATATATTTTTCTAGGCATTCTCTCTTGAAGGCAGTTCCACGAACTGGTTCATTTTATTTTATCTTTTGTTTTTTAAAAAAGGAGTTTTTTTCATATCTCTTGTAGACTGCTCATATTTCATCTACGAAAAATCTATTTATGGTTCTATCTAATTTTGTTTTACAAGTTTTTTTTACCATAAAAGAAAAATATTCTCCTTATTTTTCAAAATATATTGATATTTTCTACACTTGCAATGATATAGGAACAAGTATTTGATATTTTTTGCCTAATTGCTAACGCAATATAGGCATATCAACTTTTTTGTTCCTGCCATTTCTTTTTTTGTTCTCCATAGATAATCTAGAACACGTTGGTCCACCTCTCCTAACAACATTTTGCCTTGGCTCAACCGTCGCAATCGGTGCGTTGTCTTCGTGGAAGAGTAATTTCTCGAGCATGCCACTATTTTCATGGAGAACATAGAGTTTCATAGCCCCTTTATTTTATCTCTTGAATATTTGTATTTTAATTATAATCAAAAGTAAAATTTTGTGAGATATTTTTAAAAGCACTTTTTTCGTGTCTCAATTCAAGAGACCTTTAGTCATTTATTTTAAAGACTAGTGCATTATATTTTATTAAAATGTGGCAAGTTTTCTCAACAAACTTTGCCAACGTTATAATATTGGAGCGCAACGAAGTATTTTCTCGTCTTACCTTGGTGCTTTCTAACGGGCAAAGTAAATCGCTTTCGTATCTTCCCTCTAGAGTTTTCTCTGGCCTTCATCAAAATAGTCGTTCTTTGGCGCTTCAAAGACATAGTTTCAAAACTTATAAATCACCGTTGTGATATTTTTTTCAACTAAACTTTGTGATTCTATGTTCTTTGTTTGATGTGAAGGGCTCCACTGGGCTCAATTTTGTATCTTCTCTGTGAGCGCTTGTAGCTCCTCTTATGCATTCTTTGTTTGACGTGAGCGCTCCACTGGATATATTTTTAGGTGCAACGACCAATCATTAACGAGCTCCTTGATATCTACACCCTTTCCTTGCTATGATAGGCTCCTCATACACCATCTCTGACGATCTCTCTGCATCCTCCTACTGTCTTCCATATCTCAACGGTTGCAATGAAGTCCTAACGATGTGCTCTATTAATACATCAAGCCCCATAGCTTCTCTAAAATGTCTACCTGGTTGATTCGATCACATTGAAAGACGTTAGGTGAATTACTTTTAAAATTTATTTTTTGCTTGATAACATCTAATCTCATTGCAGGTGCAGCGAAAGCGTGTACGTAAAGCTCCTTTGAGCCTTTTGAAACATAAAAGATCATTGACGTCTTTTGTGAAGGGTTATAAAGGAGCAACTCATCAAACGTAGACTTCAATTTCGAATCTTCTCTTTCAAAAAAATGCTTTTTTTTTTTAAACCAATCCTAAAGAAGAATTCTACTCATTGTATTCATAGTATATCATCATTTTTTACTTATTTAGTGTCTTTTCATGGCCACTAGAAGAGTGAAAAGTAAATTTGTAAATGTTGACAATATTGTCACATTCCACCAAGGGGCAGAAAAATTAAAACTTTGTATGATATTTGTTTTGGTTGAAAGTTTTCTTTGTTTATAAGTTATAGCAATTTTGATTTCCCTATCGCCCCCTGGTGGACAAAATGAAAAGAAAAGAACTTCGGGCCCGAAGCGCTTCAAATCATCACTTCGGGCGAGAAGTTTGCCGAAAATACAAAGATAACGCTTCGCACCCGAAACATTTTCGACAGCCACTTCGGGCGAAAGTTTTGCGAAGCGGCATCCAAACAACTTCGCCGAAGGAGAAAAGATAGCCCGAATCGGCTAAGGCAAAGAAAATACTTCGGGCCCGAAGTATTTCTAAAATCCACTTCGGCCAAATTTCTCCCGAAGCAGTACAAGTCGAGAAAGTGTTTCGGCCGAAACTCCCCCGAACCGCCTTTTCAAAAGAAGATCGGCCCGAAGCGTTTTTCTCGACCCATCAGCGAAGCGGTCTTGCCCGCGAAGCAGCAAGGATAGAGGAGGATCGGCTTCGGCACTCCACGCCCTCGAAGTAGTTTTGCGAAGCGAAAATCAGCGAGGCGCTTCCAGGAACGCTTCCCGAGTTGGGCATTTTTCCCGAGGCAATCAGAGAGCCTCATAAATGCATATTTTCTTGCCCGATAAGCCCGCTGCTCATTTTTGGCAATTGGATGCGAAGTATCAGTCCGAGAAGGAGAGCCCGACAAGCATGGCCGCCACTCGAGCACCGCACCTGCAATCCGAGGACACCCAGGTGGCTCATTTAATGCATCTTTCCCCGGTTGACTCGGTCACCATTACCAGTTTTGGTAGCCGATTTGAGAGATCATCCGCAGCAGTAGCGAGGAGCCGATTTCTCAGGGCCCGAGGGCGTACTCCGCCATTTTTGTAATAATGATTCAGAGGGTCGGGTCCTCTATAAAAACCTAGGCTTTGCAATGTAAAAGGGGGGAACTTTCTGCTAGAAAGCTGCTGTAACTTGATGTCCTGCGTCTAATACTAAAGATTTTTGTGCTCCATTTCTCTCTTTTATGCTGCCTTCTGTGCTTAATTCTTTTGTCTGTCTGCACTCGTATACTGAGACTCTGAATCCTGAATCCGGTGTGCGATTGGGGACTGTACCCTAAAATTCGCCCTGAAGGATACATAGGAGAGGAAAAACGTCCTTGTTGCTTTCTTTTATGCTGCCTGGTGGATCGAGGTTTCTGTTATTCCCTCGTCTTAATCGTTGTTACTCTGAACCCTGAATTCCAGCGAGAGAGAGAGGAGAACCCTGCGAACCCGTCCAGAGGATACATAGGAAGGTCGGCACTGCGTTTCTTTCATCTATTCTTGGTGTTCTTTGCTGCTATTCGAGTTATTAGTGAGTGATCGTGCTTCCTGTTCTTCCCCACCTTGAATCATCAATCTCTAACCCTTACCCCTTTTTTATTTCTTTCTCTAACCCGAACTCCTTTTATCTCTTTCCTGCACTCTTATCTCAAACCCCAAAAGTAGATTAGTATAGGAGCCGGCCTTTCTCCGGAGATTGGCACGAGGGGCATCTCTTCCTCTCGGCCTTTCAATGTTGGTCGCAGGTCCAGGGCGCGCAAACCCACCGAAAGTCCTTTCCTGTGCGGATTTGATGACCAACAATTTTTGGCACGCCCGGTGGGACTCAAGGTCCCATATTTGAGAAAATTCCTAGCCCGTCTTCACCGGAGCCAGTAGTTCTAACAAGTTCCTGGTGAGACCCGGTCAGTCTCATCCCCTGAGTAGTAGTGAGAATCGATGCTCTCATTACTAAAAGACTCCTAGCATCTGGCGACTCTGTTTTACCCGAGAATCTTCAAGTCGTAAAGACCAGTACTAAAGCCTGTGCCTTCATGCAAACAAGATGGAGAGTTAGGAATAGAGGCGAGGAAACCGATTTCTTTGAGCTTGATATTGACGCCTCTGGGGAACGCTCTAGGTTAGTTACCCCCGAATATCTCTTACGCGGGACATCCTCGCAAGAGGCTGCTGTTGACGAGCAAGGCCTAACTTTCGATAGCACAATAGCTAGTTTTCCTCCGAATCCTCCCAACTCACCGAAGCATCCTAGTGCCTCCGTTCCCTTTGGCCTTCCGACAAGCAACCCAAGAGGGACTTCGGGGACTTCTGTTCCATAGAACCCAGGCACAAATATGGCACAACAACAACAACAACAACAGCAACCGCCCAGATTATTTCCAGCATGGAATTCTTCGTCACCGTTGAATCTTGCGGGCCAAGGGCAAGTTCCACCTGCGGCAATCAAAAAGCTCCCGACGTTCGACGAAACCGGAAAGACTGCTCTAGAGCATATCCAGGACATCATTTCCCTGGCGGCAATCCATGATATCACAGAAGAGCGAGTGATGGTGAAGCTCCTGGTTCTCTCCCTTAGAGGAAAACTCCTCTATTGGTACAGATCTCTGCCACCCGGCACTATTACGGGATGGGACCAGTTAGCCGGGCAGTTGATGCAAGGCTTCAACGAGTCCGCCGATCCAACTTCTCTTCTGCAGCAATTCACTTCAATCCAAAGACATCCACAAGAAGAGATTGCAGACTTCAATGTTAGGTTCGCTCGAACCTGGCAAAGAGTCCCAGTTGGACTTCGCCCAACTGACGAAGCCACGGCATACTACTTCCTTCGGGCCTTCAACCCTGATATCGGCCTTATGATAAGGTACTCCAATGTCAATACTTTTCCAGAGTTGTATGGGTTAGCCAAGAAAGCAGAAATGGACCTCATAGCCATGGGTAAACTCCCTCAAAGAATGCCAATGCCCATACTCCCCGAGTTCCTTCAAGCCCAGTATGCGAGCGCAGTCGCTCCACAGATTTCTGCAATCCCTGCATATCCGATCTCATCTTGGAACCCGAATCCTGTTGTGTCGCAGATCACCGCTCCACAGATACATTTCCCCACACTTTCAACTATGCCACCCACTATCACTCCAACATTTCCAATGTTGCCAGCACCCCTCCAACATCCTGCCCTGCCTCCGATATCGACTATGGCTTCTTTACCATCAGTTCCCAAGGCCGATGATATGCAAGCCAAGATATTGCAAGAAATGCAATCGTTAAATGCCACAGTGCAGACCTTGTCCAACGACATGACCGTTGTCAAGAAGAAGCAAGCGCAACAAGAGTTTCTACCAAGAAGGTCTTATCCCACGCCCGCACTTACCAAAGATCAAGCGGTCCATCAAGGAAAAGCTTCGACAAGAAATGCTGCGATAGAAGAAGTCCCAAGCACTTTCGATCATGTATACTGGTGCTCTACATGTAATGATCCTCATGAGGAAAATACATGCATGTTGCATCAACACTACGTGCAGACGCTAACAAGCAGCAGTCAAGGCGGTCAAGTCAATGTCATCAGACAATTGGATCAGAACTTGTCCATCGGCGAGGAAGAGCCAGTCGCGGTCCTTACCAGGGGAGGTAAAAGGTCGATAGAGGTGGATGCTACTCAGATGGCTCCTTTGAAGGTACATGCTCAATTTGAAAAGGGACAACCATCCTCTTCGGCCCCGAGCGAAGCTCCTCCGCCAGCTCCAGTCAAGGAAAAGGCCCAAAAGGCCATTGCCGAACCACCTCAGGTGGAGACCAAAGAACAGGCTAAGGAGAAGCTCAAGTTTCCCTCGCTCACCAAGCGACAAAGGGTCGAAGCGACAGAGCAATATCACACCAAGTACGAACCAAGAAAGGAACCTGAGGTGCATAGCTCCCCAGCCTACAACATTGTAGAAGAATTGAAGAGAATTCCAGCCAAAATCAGTTTGTATGATGCTCTGCAACTTCCTGGACAAGTGGACCTATTGCAAGAATCCTTGAAGAGGATTAATACAAAGAAGGCAGAGCCACCCGCCCTGGTGCAGACCCTGTCCACGTCCATCACAGGGAAAAATAGACCACCACCGTTCTACTTATCCTTACAAATGGAAGGATATATCGTGCATAACTGTATGATAGATTCTGGAGCTACGACGACAGTAATGCCGAAGGCGGTATGCGAAGAAATAGGCATGGAATACACACGAAGTAGTCATGGAGTCCTCCAGTTGGACGGTACCCCAGTGAAGACTGTAGGTGTCATCAAAGATATTCCTATTCGACTACATAAGACACCTCAAATCGTAGTCATACAAGAGGTGGTAGTCATGGACCTTGAGCCTTACTTCAGCATGTGCCTGTCAAGGGAATTCACGGCAAAGCTGGGCGGATATCTGTCCATGGACTACACTCATCTGGAGATCCCCTTCAAAGGGAAGAAGGTGAAGATCTATAATGAAAAGCCTTCTACGTTCCTGGTTGAGAAGATGTCCGAAGAAGAAAGCAGTGGCCCCGTGCATACGATCGCGGAGGAACTAGAGCAAGTGGATTTGGTCCAGGAATCCCTCGCACAGTTGTGTTGTGAAGATGAATTTTCATTGGCAGATTTCAATGCCATGATAGAGACTGAGGTGGGGTGCTACACCATCGCCAAGTCCGAGAAACCAGCTAAAATGGAAGGAAAGGTTTCTGCTCAAGAAGGACTATGGAAATTGTTCTTCGACGGTGCCCGATGCAAAAATGGCACTGGGGCAGGAATCCTTCTGATTTCACCATCCGGTGAGCAAAAGGAATATTGCTACCGATTGACATGGAGCTGCACCAACAATGCAGCAGAATATGAAGCCTTGTGCTTAGGACTCAAGAAAGCTGACAAGTTAGGCATAAGGCATCTTCAAATCTTCGGAGATTCCGAACTAGTTTGCAACCAGGTCACCAACAGATGCTCTTCAAAGAAACACTATCTTAAATCATACCGCAATAGGGTATGGGACCTATTTGACCAGTTTGAATCTCTCAATCTACAGTCTATTCCACGAGAAAAGAATCGACATGCAGATGTCTTAGCATCCATCGCAGCCCGATATTCTCCAGTGGATGATATGGTGCATAAGCCGAAGGCTGTAAGGATGATCTATAGACCCTCTGTCCCCGACAGAGATTTACACTGGCAAGTTTTTGACAATGACGAGCAGATCATCAATTTCATGATCCAAGAAGCCGCTACAGTCGAAGACCGAAGCCCGGATGAAGAAGAATATGAAGGATTGGTCCAGTTGAAGAACAACCACGTTCCCAAGGGATTGATCATGCTTGAGAGCCTTTTCGATCAAAATGATCGATCGCTCTCCCATAGGATCCAGATCAGTGCGCAGCAATATCAAGATTTAGAACTGGAACCTGGGAAAGTAATAAAGGTCGGGACCGATTGTACTTCGAAAGAAAAAGAGCGGATCCGATGTTTGTGTAAGAGGTACCCAGATATCATGGCTTGGTCTTATCATGACCTCAAAGGATATGATCGACAGCTGATCCAACATACAATCGAATTACAAGAAGGGGCCAAACCTTTTCGACATAAGCAAAGGCCGGTTAATCCAAAGATCGAGGTCCTGATGAAGGCCGAACTGCTAAAAATGCTCGAAGCAAAGATCATTTATCCTATCAAGCATTCTTCCTGGGTAGCGAACTTGGTCCCTGTCAAAAAGAAGAATGGAGACATCCGGTTATGCATGGACTTCCACAACCTGAATCATGCTTCCCTCAAGGACCACTATCCTCTCCCGCAGATCGATCGGATCTTGCATTCGATGGTCGGAGCTCAACGATTCTCCCCGCTTGATGGTTTCTCTAGATATAATCAAATCTGGGTCGTGGACGAAGATCAAGCATAAGACCGCGTTCACAACCAAGTGGGGCACATTCGCCTACCAACGGATGCCTTTTGGCCTCTCGAATGCGGGAGCTACTTTCCAGAGGGCGATGGACCTTGCTTTTGGCGAGCTTCTGAACAAGGTTATCGTTATCTATTTGGATGACATGACCGTCTTCTCCCGAAAGAGAGAAAACCACCTGAAACATCTTCAACAAATTTTTGAAAAATGCCAAGAATTTGGCATCTCAATCAATCCAAAAAAGTCTATCTTCGCAGTCAGCGAAGGAAATCTACTGGGACATGCAATTTCAGAAAAGGGTCTCACCATGGATCCCGACAGAGCCGAAGCTCTGATGAAGCTCCCAATCCCAACAGATAAAAAGGGCCTTCAATATTTCTTCGGTCAAATTAACTTCGTAAGGAAGTTTGTCCCAGACTTCGCCCAGGTCATTAAGCCGATGTCTGAGCTTTTAAAGAAGGGCACAGAATTTGTCTGGACAGAAGAGAGGAGAAAAGCATTCAAAGAAATCAAGGCCCGAATTGTTCAGGCACCGGTCTTGATCAACCCCGACTACAGTCGAGATTTTATCCTGTATGCAATAGGAGAACCTGAAAGCTACGCCACGGTCTTGACGCAAAAGGGGGAAGATGGAGAGGAACGTCCCATCGCGTTCCTCAGCCAGATAATCAATCCCCATGAAGAAAAGTACAATTTCATCGAGCGTCAAGTGCATGCAGTAATGAAGTCTCTCAAGAAATTCAAACAGTTCATTTCTCAGAGTCGAACCACAGTCTTCGTCATTCACCCCGATGTGCGTAGTTTCATTATTCAAGGGGAACTGGGAAGCAAGAGAGCTGGTTGGGTGAGTAAAATCCAAGAGTTCGATATTGAGATCAAGCCCACCAAGCTAGTTCGCGGTCGCGCACTATGTCAAGAGCTGGCGAAGAACGCGATGGCCGAAATAACAGACTGTCAGTCGGATGACTTGTCAACAGGAGAATGCCTCGCTAATCAAGAAGAGGCCGAGAAAGATTGGGTCGATGAGATAGTGGAATATTTCAACACCGGCAGATGCCCCTCACATCTGAATGCTTCACAGCGAAGACATTTCAGGATGCGGTCCGCCCGATACACTATGCGCCTAGAAGGCCTATTTTTCAGGAACATTGACGGCGTCCTCCTCAGATGCATAAAAGATGATGATAAGAGGAGAATCCTGGGCGAATTTCATTCAGGACTATCTGGAGGACACTTTGCTGGAAGGGCGACGACGCTAAAAATAATCAAGGCGGGTTACTATTGGCCCACCCTCTTTGTCGATGCCTTCTCCGTTTGTCGAAGGTGCGAGCAATGCCAGAGATTCACCGACCGAAGCAGAAATGCTTCGATGCCACTCCGACCGATACAAGTGGAAGCCCCCTTTCAGCAATGGGGACTGGATTTCGTAGGAGCCATATCGCCAAACTCCTCCGCTGGGCACAAATTCATTCTGACTGCGACGGATTACTTCACCAGGTGGGCCGAGGCAGTTCCCACAAAACATGTCGATCAAGATACTGTGGTCACCTTCCTGGAAGGATTGATTACCCGCTTCGGCATCCCCGAAGCAATTATTACAGATAACGGTCCTGGTTTCACAGGCGCAAAGATCAATGAATTCCTATACAAGTATGGGATATATCACAAGGTGTCTTCCAACTATTACCCCCAGGGCAATGGATTAGCAGAATCCACCAACAAAACCCTGTTGAGGATTCTAAGAAAGTTGATTGATCAAAACAAAAGAACTTGGCACCTCCTTCTGGATCGGGCCTTGTGGGCCGATCGGGTTTCTATCAAAAGGTCAATCAAGACTTCGCCTTATGCTCTGGTCTACGGCAAGGAGGCCATCCTGCCCACTCACATTGAGATACCTGCATTGCAGCTGCTAGAAGAAGATGAAGCTAACCCGATGGAGGAACGCCTGGTTCAACTATTACAACTAGAAGAGGAACGTGAAAAGGCCTACCAGAACTTCGCACGGCATGCTGAAGTCACCCGAGAATGGTTCAAAAGGAAGTCATCCGATCGCACATTCAAAGCAGGAGACCTGGTATGGAGGTGGGATTCATGGAAGGCCAAGCCTGGGAATCATGACAAAATGGATGCGTTCTGGGATGGACCGTTTGAAATAGTAAAAGTGAATTCGGCCAATTCCTTCATCCTCAAGGATGCGAATGGCCAAGTTTTACCAATCTCAGTCAATGGTCTTCACCTGAAGACCTTCAATCACTGAGATATGTACAGCTCCAAAAAAAAAAAAATCTTGCATATATTTTGTATATAGGATTTCAATGCTTTGTATATACTCTGTTCAAAAGATCATGGAGAGCAAGTGCCACTTCAACCGCAGAAGCTAGATTCCTGGCTTCGGCTTCACAAAGCATGATCGGAATCACCTTCGGGGGGTTTCGGTCCGAAGTAGCCGACGAAAGGAAGTTCGCCGCGAAGCAGTTCATCCTCGTAGAACCAAACCACATGTAAATCAAGGACGTGCAAAATGCTTCGCTAAAGAAATGTGCCGAAGGCATTGTCCGAAGTAATTCTTGGCGAAGCCCTCCTCGATGAAATGGGTTTCGGTCGACGGTATTCATGAACCCAAGCAACAACGTAGCAAAGGGGAACTTCGGGCCCGAAATGAAGAAAATCAGCCCGAAGAAGAGCTTCACGGTGAAGTATTTTTGCCGAACCCCGCTTCGGGGCGAACACATTTAAGATGTGCCTCGGGAACATGTCGAAAATGCCTCAAAAGGGACCGAAATAGACAAACTCAATGCGAAGGAGGTGGCACTCATCCCAAGGCAGTTCGTCAACCCAAAAGCCATGCTAAAGCACCAGGTGGCAGCGATCCGCGCTCTCGATACAAAATCAAACTACCGAATTGCATGGCCCCACGTACGACGCCGCCATATAGCCAATCAGATGCCGCAGCGATACTTTCGGGCCAGGCCAGCAAAGTAATTACGGTGGTTGCCATAAATGTCGGAGGTTGCCCTCCGAAGCTATAAAATGCAGATGCCCGTTAAGAACAAACCATTTGCAAGTGTGAGGGTCGAGTCTGCATTCTGTCACCTCGAAGAGCTTCTGCATCAAAGGTTTCGCTATTTTGAGGCGCTGAACTATTCTACTGCAATCGCTCACAATGGGAAGGAAGAACCCCACGCGAAAGGGAAAAGAACCAGAGACGATGACTCCAGAGAAGGCGAGAGCCATGAAAGAAAAGAAACAGACTCCCAGGAGGGTCAATCCTCCCCCACGCACAAGAAAACAGGTGATGGAAGGAAGGGAAGAGTCCGATGATGAGCCCAGTATAGAACCACCTGTCGATAAGTGGGCAAAAATCAGAGACCCAGAGCTCTCAAGAACCGTGGCCGAGCTTTGGTATACCATCGATTTCATGAAAAGTAGGCTCTCAACGGAGAACAAGAGGGCCATGGCATATTATTCCCACATATACTGGTATCTGGTCCTTCCTACACATCACTGCCCCGAGCTCATATACGCCATTGCTCAGAACTATCAGCCACAAACCAGGCAGGTGTTGGACGCCTCGGGTAAAAAATTGTTTTCCATTCTGAAGGAGGATGTGCAGGCAGCATTCACACCGTAGCAAAGGCCACCAAAAGGCTATACCATTCGCAAGGTCAGCCTGAGCGAACAAACGGATAAGTTCGCCTCTAATCCCTTCATTCTGAGTTTTTTGCGTGAAAGTCTCAAGAGCGGACTTCCTTCCGGCAAGCGACCCCAGATGCCCCTGCCCCTGGAGGCATTTAAGAACATAGATATATTCTCTATCATTGCATGGGTAGGGGGCTTGTCAAGCGATACTTCGGTATGCCCATGGCAGGTGTCGCTAGCCGAATGCATTTCCAGAGGAGAGTTCTACGCTCCCGACGCTTCGCGGCCGAACACCAACCCAGTTTTCTTCGATTGGGCAGAATGGGTGGCCCAAAATCTGCATATGCGGTTGTCATCCATAAAGGAAGCTAGCAAGGAGCCTCACTTCCAGCCTTGTTCCTTCTTGGTTTGGCTCTTCTTCTTTCATGTACATAAAGCCCTTCCCCATTGTGATGTTTCACCAGTCGACAAGGATGGGACCCCTTTGCCTGTATATCAATGGACCCGACTCTTGCTGAGGTCGGAGTCCTATTACCCTTTCAATCAGCAGTTTTTGGGACCTGCGATGCACATTCTGACAGGGTCTAGCCCTCGGGTGCCTCTCGGCCTTAGAGATAAAGTGGTACTGGAGAGAAAAGGGGATGTGTTTCAATTGACACAAGGGCTTGTGATCCGCCTTTTTGGCTTCACAGGGAAGCCCTTCTTGCTGCCCTTTTTCCCTTCGGAGTACCAATTTGCCCTGGAAGTTGCTCGACAAAGTGACGCGACCGACGAAGCCTACGGCCACGGGCGGAAGTGGGCACACACCTGCGACTTCCCTTTCAAGATGGGAGTAATCGAAGTCTTTGCCCTGAAGCAGAACATATACCTGGAGGAGAAGCTCGCTGATTTTGGTCTGCTCCAAATACCACAGAGGTGGCTCTACGACCCGTTGGGGGTGATGAGAGATCATTTGAAAAGCAAAAACTTCCATGTCTGTCCTCGCCCCAAAGTTCTGGAGCAGAGGAATAACCCCAATGGTACGGACCTCGAGTGGCACTTAGAGGAGATGAGGACGTTGCCTCCTTGGCATGACTTCTATCCTATGGAGGTCGAATTCGACCCAGACCAGTACCCATTCCCAACTCCCGACTCCACTTTCTGGAGAAAAGCAAGGGATGATTTAAAAGAGGAGTTGAAGGACTGGGACGAGGAGCAGTTAAGAGAATGGTGGATTATGAGAGTCCATCGTCGAAAGATGAATTCTTACGGGCTTCTAACAATGGACAGGGAATTCGCAATTGTGTATCAGACCAATATTGGGTCTTGGAAACCCTTGTCCTTCGTCGATTTCGTTCCATCGGCCACTCCAAGTTCAGATGAAGGCCCCGGGAAGACTGATAATGTCCCCAAGGAAAAAGCAGCCAGGGCCGCGCCTAAAGCTTTACTACAGAGTCCATCCGAAGATCTCGAGACGACGATAGAAGAATCAGAGCAACCCCTCGAGAGGAGGAAAAGAAAGGAGCGGGAACCTACCCAGGCACCCCCGAACTTCCCAAAACGACCACGTACAGGCATGCCTAGCGCCCCTACCGAAAGATCAGTATCGGGTTCGACCGAAGTAAACGACGAAGGAACTCCACCAAGTGCCGAAGCAATCCCAAACGTAGATGTCATCGACGTGGAGGAACTCGTGGAGGTCATGGAAGCCGAGAGTACCGAGGCCCAGAAGGAACAAACGCCAATCACCCAGGAGATCGCCATGGCCGCTCTGCCAGGAGGGCATGCAGGTACATTTTCTTCATCCTATGCTCTGGTTGCTCGTAAGTCCACCCCGACCCTGGCCGAAAGCTCTCACCCATCCACCCTGCCTCCACAAGGTCAGTCACCTCCTTACGTCGTGCCCCTAACTACTCCCCCTGAGTCTTCCGGCCAGGACAAACCCGTCGAAGCCACTTCGCCCAGCCACACCGCCAATCCTCCAGTCATCGACCAGGGTGAAGCTAATAGTCCAGTGCCGAACCCCGAGGCTCATTCCTCTATTGTACATAACGTGCTCCCACTCGTCGAAGCCCCCGTCACCCCTGTTGCCGAACCTTCGGGTGAGGCTATCCCTTTCAACTCCCTATATTTGTTCAATCCCTCGGCTTTAGACCCAACCGCATTCGACTCCGAGCTGTCCTCAATACGGGAGTCCCCCTTGGCCAAAAAACTCCTCCAAGCCCGATAGAACATAGAGAGAATGTTGAAAGAGGCAAGAAAGAAGAGAGGGCGTTCGCTCGCTCAAGTTGAGAAATGTGCCGTCTTCGACTTCGAGGCGGGAAAGGTGCATAAAGTAAAGAAGATACCCAAAGTCCAGAAGCCCCTGGATGAAATGACTCCAGCGGACTATGAATATCAAGATAAAGAAAAGGACTTGGAGCATCTGAACATGGACAAGGAGTCCGCCTCTATGCACATTGGAATCGAGACCTTCAAGGCGCACGCCAACATTGCCAACAAGCGCAGGTTCGAAGCCGAGAGTGCTAACATCAAGCTGGAGGAGGAGCTAGCAAGGACTCACTCCAAATTGGCAGAGGCCGAGGGGTAGTGCAAGCTGATGCGGAAAGAAGCACACGCCCTAAAGCTGTAGATAGCACAACTGGAGTGCACAGCTGAGAATCAGGCACAAAGGCAGATCAAAAATGATTTGAGGGTCAAGGAGCTTGAAAGTAGGATCTTGCAAGCTCAGATCCAGCTGCACGAGAAGGAAGGCCTAGGGCTATTTGACAGGAGCAAAATCAAAGAGATTCGCTCATGTCTGCTCAAGAATTTCAGGTCTCGGGCTGTTAGTGCCCTTTCAATTTTAGTTTACACCGTAGAAGCCCAGGTTGCTGCCGTCGAAGGAGGACCAATCATCGAAGAAGTCATTCAGAATGTCAGAGCCCGACTCAAGCTGGCCCTTAAGGTCCAAGATGCAGGGTATCAAGATTTGAAGCTCGCAGCAATGAGTCGGATAGCAAGGGATTGGTCAACAGCCCAGGACACAGTTCGCACCTTTTTCTCCATAGCCAAGAAGGCTCAAAAGGCAAAAATCCTACTGGATGCATTCGAAAGCGAGAGGCACGCGTCAATGGGCTACTTCGAAGACCTCTTCTCCTTAGGCTTCCCGAGCTTCACGGATGATGATGGAAAGCCCTTAGCCAAGGAAGAAATCATGCCGAAGTGGCAGCAGTTTGAAGACAACGTCTCGGAGATAGACGAGTGGGCCGAACCTATAACAGAGAAGCAGGTTGCTGATTACATATTGAAATACTGTAGAATCGCCGCTTCCCTAAATGATCTGTATACCAGGTCCCAACATGCAAAAATCGGGCAGATCGATAGGTTTCACGCCTTGGTCAAATCTCTGGGAGATCAGGAGCTGTTCACGAAAAGGGTCTGGTCTCAGATTCGCCGAACCTTAAGAAACATCCGCGTCCGCCTGGCCCCATTGCCAATGGTCGAAGACGTAGCAGAAGCAATGGCGACAGGAGAGGAAGAAGCAGAAGCAGGAGAAGAGGAGGAAGAAGGACAAGCTGTGGAAGCATCCCCAGAAAAGGAACAAGGAGAAGGGTCTGGAGGTAACTCTGGCCCAATGGATGAAAGCTGAGGGTTCTACCACCGAGACGAGCTCGTTGCCCCACGAGCCGCCAAGAATGTTGACAATATTGTCACATTCCACCAAGGGGCAGAAAAATTAAAACTTTGTATGATATTTGTTTTGTTTGAAAGTTTTCTTTGTTTATAAGTTATAGCAATTTTGATTTCCCTATCACCCCCTGGTGGACAAAATGAAAAGAAAAGAACTTCGGGCCCGAAGCGCTTCAAATCATCACTTCGGGCGAGAAGTTGGCCGAAGATACAAAGATAACGCTTCGCACCCGAAACATTTTTGACAGCCGCTTCGGGCGAAAGTTTTGCGAAGCGGCATCCAAGTAACTTCGTCGAAGAAGAAAAGATAGCCCGAATCAGCTAAGGCAAAGAAAATACTTCGGGCCCGAAGTATTTCTAAAATCCACTTCGGCAAGATTTCTCCCGAAGCGGTGCAAGTCGAGAAAGTGTTTCGGCCGAAACTCCCCCGAACCGCCTTTTCAAAAGAAGATCGGCCCGAAGCATTTTCTCGACCCGTCAGCGAAGCAATTTTGTCGGCGAAGCAGCGAAGGATAGAAGGAGGATCGGCTTCGGCACTCCATGCCCCCGAAGTAATTTTGCGAAGCGAAAATCAGCGAGGCACTTCTAGGAATGCTTCCCAAGTTGGGCATTTTTCCCGAGGCAATCATAGAGCCTCATAAATGCATATTTTCTTGCCCGATAAGCCCGTTGCTCATTTTTGGCAATTGGATGCGAAGTATCAGTCCGAGAAGGAGAGCCCGACAAGCATGGCCGCCACTCGAGCACCGCACCTGCAATCCGAGGACACCCAGGTGGCTCATTTAATGCATCTTTCCCTGGTTGACTCGGTCACCATTACCAGTTTTGGTAGCCGATTTGAGAGATCATCCGCAGCAGCAGCGAGGAGCCGATTTCTCAGGGCCCGAGGGCGTACTCCATCATTTTGTAATAATGATTCAGAGGGCCGGGTCCTCTATAAAAACCTAGGCTTTGCAATGTAAAAGGGGGGAACTTTCTGCTAGAAAGCTGTTGTAACTTGATGTCCTGCGTCTAATACTAAAGATTTTTTGTACTCCATTTCTCTCTTTTATGCTGCTTTTGTGCTTAATTCTTTTGTCTGTCTGCATTCGTATACTGAGACTCTGAATCTCGAATCCGGTGTGCGATTGGGGACTGTACCCTAAAATTCGCCCTGAAGGATACATAGGAGAGAAAAAACGTATTTGTTGCTTTCTTTTATGCTGCCTGGTGGATCGAGGTTTCTGTTATTCCCTCGTCTTAATCGTTGTTACTCTGAACCCCGAATTCCAGCAAGAGAGGGAGAACCCTGCGAACCCGTCCAGAGGATACATAGGAAGGTCGGCACTGCGTTTCTTTCGTCTATTCTTGGTGTTCTTTGCTGCTATTCGAGTTATTAGTGAGTGATCGTGCTTCCTGTTCTTCCCCACCTTGAATCATCAATCTCTAACCCTTACCCCTTTTTTATTTCTTTCTCTAACCCGAACTCCTTTTATCTCTTTCCTGCACTCTTATCTCAAACCCCAAAAGTAGATTAGTATAGGAGCCGGCCTTTCTCCGGAGATTGGCACGAGGGGCATCTCTTCCCCTCGGCCTTTCAATGTTGGTCGCAGGTCCAAGGCGTGCAAACCCACCGAAAGTCCTTTCCTGTGCGAATTTGATGACCAACAGTAACCTCATAAATAAATTTTTTCTTTGGGGGGTTTTTTTGAGGTGCCATTCTTGCACCCATTCTAAAAGCTTCAAAGGGGGGTTGTTGTTGTTTGTGGTTCTTGCATATTTTTTTAATCCTTACCTTTGTTCTCATATTCCTTCCTCTAAAGTTCCTTAAAAATAACATCTATAGTATTTTTTTTGGTGGTAAACCATTAGTGTGGCAATTCCTTTTTTGGCCACTTAATTTATGCTTTCATTACATTTCAACATCTTCAACAAAAATAATAATACATTTTTTTGTTAATAATCATGAACATTTAAGCAAGAAACTCAAATTTCTTTGGGCCCTTATAATTTTTAATCACCTATGTTCCAAGTATTGGACTTCTCATTACTTATAGTTTCCCTCACGTAAGGGCGGGTAATTGGAAATCTGGTATAAAGGTTTGGCTGATTATCCTTACTTCTAAAGCCTATGTTCCATGTATCAATTCTACTCATTACTTATAGTTTCCCTCACGTAAGGGCGGGTAATTGAGAAGATTAGGTATAAAGGCCTGGCCAATTTTTCTTGCTTCATAAGTCTAAATTCAATATATCAAATCTCCTCATTTACTTATAGTTTCCCTCATGTTAGGGCGGGTAATTTGAGGAGATTGGTATTAAAATAAGGCTTATGTTTCCTTCTTTAAAGCTCCATTGTATTCTCTAAAGCACTTGAAGTTAAAGGGGGGATTATTGGTTCACTTCAATTTTCTTTGGCAAAATGAATACAATTGATCCTCTCACCCCTCATAACTATCACACATGGAAACCCAAAATATTAAATCTCATTTCTCAAAAAGGGCTCACACACTTGCTAGAAGAGGAGCAACCAGAATTTGAAAAGGAATATGAAAAATTTGTTCATAAAGGGAATATGTATGAAACAATGGGTATTATAAGCACTAATATAAATGAAAGTTTATGGTTTCATATTTCAGAATGTAAAACTCCATATGAGAGTTGGAAAAAACTAAAGGACTTGTTTGGGAAAGTAGATCAAATAAGGTCAATGCAGCTAGAGGCAGAATTAACAACATTATCTCCTGAAGACTTCAACAATATTATTGACTTTCTCACCAAATTTAAAGAAGTCCTTACTCAATTCAAAGGTAGTGGCAAGAATAAAATAGAAGAAGAATGCATCTATCTAATTCTTTCTAAATTAAATGGTGTATTTCAAATTTTTGCAACCACCTTTTTGTCTACAAAAGATGCTCTTGGTGCAAGTTTTAAAATGCCCTCCTTAGAGGAATTTTGTGATAGACTAACTAGAGAGGAAACAAAACTTGCAAAATATGAGATCTCTTCCTCTTCCTCAAAAGCCTTAGTAGCATCCACCTCTACTAAAGAAAATTTCAAAAATAATGAAAGAAGTCCCATAACTTGTACTCACTACAAAAAGAATGGTCATTCTATGAACAAATGTTGGAAAAGGCTACAACAACTAGAGGCAACAATGAAGGATCAAAATATAGACACTAAGAATCAGATAGGAAAAGCCTTAAATGTTCAAGGCAAGGCTATAAAAACTTCATCAAAATATTGGGTGCTAGATTCAGGAGCAACTCATCACATGACTTCCTCAGATGAGTCATTCACTTCAATCTCCTCAAGTTCAACTTGTAGCATTGAAGTTGGTGACTCATCCTTTATCCCAGTCAAAGGAAAAGGTGACATACCCATTAATGGTGGTTATATCAATAATGTTCTCTATGTCCCAAACATAGCAACAAATCTCCTCTCCGTCTATCATATTTGTACTTCTGGAAAAGGTAAAACAGTTATCTTCTCACCAACAGGAGTTGAGATAAGGGACGTTCAAGAACCAAAATCTCTCATAGAAAAAGGAGATATTGATCACAACACTCACCTATTTCACTTCAAGGGATTCAAAAATTTAGAAGGGGCCTCCTGTTTTGTTGCACATGGAGATCTTGAAAGCAAAATTTGGCACGAAAGGTTTGGACATCTCAGTTATAGCTACCTAAAGGAATTGAACACCCATGATATGGTAACAGGATTGCCAAAAGTCTCTTCTATTGATGGAGTATGTCCTGGATGTGCTCTTGGAAAGCAACATCAAGATCCTTTCCACCCAAGTAGTTCTCAAAAGGCCTCATCCCCTCTAGAGTTAATTCATAGTGACTTGATGGTCTTCCCTGAGCCTTCTTTCAAAGGTGCAAAATATGCTTTAACCTTCATTGATGATTTTTCCAGAAGAACTTGGGTCTACTTTCTAAAATACAAAAGTGATGTTCTATCCCACTTCAAAATCTTCAAAGCCTTAGTTGAAAATCAAGCCTCTTGCAAAATCAAGCAAATTCGTACAGATAATGGGGGGAATACTTCAGTAATGAGTTCTCAATTTTTCTATCAAGTCATGGCATAATTCATCAACATTCAGTCTCCCATAATCCACAACAAAATGGCATTGCAGAGAGGAAAAATAGAACTTTAAAGGAAATGGTAAATTGTATGCTCCACTCAAGAGATCTTCCAACATTTTTTTGGGCAGAAGCAATTAACTATGCAAACTATATTCAAAACCGCACACCTCATAAAGCTCTTGGCCATTTGACTCCCGAGGAAGCATGGATTGGCTCAAAACCTGATGTCTCTTTCTTCAATATTTTTGGGTGTACTGCTTGGGCACATATCCCAAAGAAGAAAAGGAAGGCTCTAGATAAGAAGAGCAAACAACTCATATTTGTTGGTTATTGTGAGGAAATGAAAGCATACAGGCTCCTTGATCCCATAACTCATGAGGTATTTTTTCACAGAAATGTTCAATTTGATGAAACATTCCCTCATAAAGATCCTCAACCATCCTCTTCCAACATTGATTCTCTTGAGCCATCTCCAATGTTAGAGCCTCAATATAATGATGATCCCATTTTAGAGATAAATGATCAAAATGACCAAGATGAAAATCCTATACTCCAAACTCCAACTCAAAATCCTACCACTCCAATTACTCCCTCCACAATGCCAAAATGGGCCCACACCATTGTTGAAGAAGCCACTCCATACATCCAAAATCTTCCATCATCCAGATTAGGCATATCCAAAGGCTCAGGTCTTGTCTGTCAGTCCATTTCCACAGATCCTCAATCCTTCAAAGAAGCAACTGGTATTAAAGAATGGGATGATGCCATGGAGAATGAATTCTCTTCCTTAATCAAAAACAAAACTTGGGATTTAGTTCCTCTACCTAAAGGAAGGAAGTTAGTTCACTGTAAATGGATTTACAAAACTAAATATGGACCTAATGGAGAAATTGACAAACACAAAGCTCGCTTGGTAGCTAAAGGTTTCTCTCAAATTGAAGGCATTGATTATTCTGAAACCTTTGCACTAGTTGCCAAAATGGATTCTATTAGGCTGGTAATTGCACTAGTTGCTTCCCAAAAATGGCCTATTTTTTAGATGGATGTTAAAAGTGCTTTCTTACATGGGGACTTAAAAGAGGAAATATTCATGGAACAACCTGCTGGTTTCACTCAAGACTCCTCCCTTGTTTGTAGACTAAGGAAATCTCTCTATGGCCTCAAACAAGCTCCTAGAGCTTGGTATGAAAAAATGGACTCCTTCCTTCTTTCCTCAGGTTTTTCTCATTGTGAGTCTGATGCCACAGTCTACATTTGGAGAGATGAGAAGAAAATCACCTTACTTGTTCTCTATGTTGATGATCTACTACTCACTGGTAGTGACATTTCTCACATTCAGACTATCAAAGACTCCCTCTCTAAAAAAATTGAAATGGTTGATCTGGGTTTAGCTCATTACTTCCTTGGGATTCAAATAAATCAAATAGATGCAAGAATTTCATTGTCTCAACAGAAATACACTCTAGACCTTCTTCAACGGTTTAAAATGACTAATTGTAAGCCCTCTTCTACACCCTTTCAGTCTGGAGTCACTCTAAGTACTTCCTGCACATCCCCTCTATGTGATGCTACTCTATACAGACAGCTTGTAGGGAGTCTGTTATACCTCACTCATACTCACCCAGATATATCATATGTTGTTGGCTTGATATCTAGATTCTCACATCAACCTCATTTCAGCCATTGGCAAGAAACAAAAAGAATCCTACGCTACTTGCAAGGAACTACTCAATTTGGGCTATTATATGAAGGAAAATCCATGGATATCATTGGTTACACAGATTCTGATTGGGCAGGTTCAGTAGAAGATAAATGTTCAACTTTTGGCTATGTATTTTGTCTTGGTTCTTCACCAATTGCTTGGTCATGCAAAAAATAACAAGCAATAGCATTATCATCTACAGAGGTAGAATACAGGGCAACAATTTTAGCAAGTCAGGAAGCTCTTTGGCTTCGTTAGATACTAAGAGAATTTGGTTTTTTCCATGACAAACCTATTACTCTTTGGTGTGATAATCAGAGCACAATTCATATTGCCCACAATCCAGTTGAGCATCAACGTACCAAGCACATTGAAATTCACATGCACTTCATTCGGTAGCATATTCAAAGAGGGGAAATTCACTTGGACTATATTCCCACAGAAAATCAAATTGCAGACATCTTCACCAAATCATTTCCTTCTCCGCGTTACATTCAGTTGCAAGAGAAACTTGGGGTAAGGCAGATGCACTAGAAGATACAAAAGAGGTTTTCACCTCTCCTTTCTTCTTATTGTTTTTCTTTGGAAGATGGTTTTTTCCCATGTGGTTTTTTTCACCATCTCTCCTATATATAATAACATTGTACATGAGTACCTCATCAGGCCCAGTTGTCGGGACTCATTTCTTTTTTGTTCAATGAGGACAATCTTCGCCATCCGAAGACATGCCTCTTCTTTTTTCTTTTGATAGATGGTTTTTCCCATGTGGTTTTTTCACCATCTCTTCATAAGAATCATTGTACATGAGTACCTCATCAGGCCCTGTTGTCGGGACTCATTTTTTTTTGTTCAATGAGGACAATCTTCACCATCCGAAGACATGCCTCTTCTTTTTCTTTTTGATAGATGGTTTTTTCCCATGTGGTTTTTACCATCTCTTCATAAGAATAATTGTACATGAGTACCTCATCAGGCCCTGTTGTCGGGACTCATTTGTTACATTCACCCCTAGTATCACTTAAGGGGGGTGTTAGAATAAATAATTATTCTCTTAAGTTCTACTAGGATAGACTTACTTGAGTTACCACTCTTCCATGAGTCAGGTGAACTCTCAGTTTAGACTAGTTCAAGATTTGATGAGTTGTTGTAATCCAACGACTCTCAATGATCAACTTTGCTATTTATACAAAGTTGATCCATGGAATAAATCAATCAGTTCTATTCGTCTCTTCAAATCTTGTAATGCTTTGTAGTTCTACTCTTGGGAAATTCTAACATGTACAACATCTAAATTTGATAAAATTCAAAGAGATTTTCTTTGAAAAAGATGTGAGAAAAAATTTAGATCCCTTCTTTGTAAGTGGGATAGGGTTATATTGAATAAATTTGCACAAATGCAAACTTATAAGTTTGGAATTAGGGTAAAATTGGCTGGATATTATTCAAAGATCAAGAAAAGAATAATGTTACTCCAAAAATATATAGGTTCTATTGCTGCAATAAAATTGTTCTGAAAATAAACCCTCCCTAGGGCTCAACAACATGAAACTTCATATCAGAGAGTGTGCAATTGATCAAAAAATATGTTAGAAGGTTAGTCAATGAGAGGATTTGGAAAAAAATGTATGATGCTTGGTTAAAGACTTATCCTCTTATTTTTTATCTAAAATATAAATTGTTGGCTGAACTATGTTTATCTTATAGAGGTTTGAAGTTAAAATTATAGTAATGTGAGCAATAATTCTAGATCATTTATTTCTATTAGCAATTTGGTTGAATGAGAGGGACTCCAATAAATAGCGAATGAGATTCAAATTATGCTTCAAGAGTTTTGTACATGAAAGGATGAGTTGATTTTTAATTTAACAAAATATGGGGGACACCTGGTCAAGTTGGGATATTTGAATTTAGAGCAATTAGAATTTATTACTCAAGTATTTTCCTTGGAAGAAAAAATGGTTACTTGATGTCATCCCTAAGGCCTCAACATTATTTTGGTTAGTAGTCTAAAATATAATTCTTATAGGTGAGTTTCTACAAAGAAGAGGATCTCATGGACCTTTTAGGTGTGCTTTACCTAAGAAGGATCTAAAAATATCATATCATTTAGTTCTTCACTGTCGCTTTGCTTACATCATTTGGAGTTATTTTTCTTAAAAAAAGGAAAGTATAATGGATACCTTCATCCACATTGAAAGAGTTGATGAAATGTTGGATAATTATTTTGAAATTAAAGCATTATGTATTCTATGGAGGATTGGCCTTGTCATTATTTGTTGGAATTACAACTTGAAAGAAATAATAGAATTAAAAAAAAATTCTCATAATCATTTCCATGTTTAGAATCATATTATTGCCTCTCATATAGAATATCCATAGGTATGGTCTCATCATGGGAAGTCTTAACTGTGGAAAAAGAGGTTCTAGCCTCTTGGTGATAGAATTTGAATACACTTGCAAGGGTCATCTATGACAACAATGTTAACACAAAGGATATGCATTGGTCTATGGTAAAATAGAAATATACAAAATTTGGGTTCATCAAAATTAATTTTGTTAGTGCTTCTAAAGAACATTTGGGAAAAATTATGACAACAATATTAACACAAAGGATATGCATTGGTTTATGTTGAAATAGAAATATCCAAAAGTTGGATTTATCAAAATTAATTATGTTAGTTCTTGATGTAGATAAGTATGGGGAATCTACTGAAAGATTGCCTTCACAAGCAGCCAATTGTCAAACTCATCCACCTAAAATAGTAGTACAGTAATCACACACACAACTAGTTTCTAACACATCAATACAAGACAGTTGGGTTTCAAGACCTCTACAAGATGGCAAGGTCTTATGACAACAATTTTTTGAGACAACAACGTCCCATTGCACAAGATGACAATTTTAAATATGAAAATACTTTGAGACACAATGTCTCAAGATGATAACTTTGCATAAGATGACAATGCTCAAGTTAGCAACACTTTGAGATGGTAATGCCTCAAGATGTTAGTTCCACCAGATGACTCTTCCATGGTACAATGGTGAGATTCCTAGCAATGGTGAAGTGGAATGATAGACTTAGAAACTAGCCAATATGGTAGTCATAAAACCCTTCATGCAATCATAAGATATATTTTCATGTATAGCAATCCAAATATGACACTATTTTCAATAGATTATAGGGGGCAACATCTTTTATTTGACAATCCTTTTGTACTAATATTCAACATTCAACTATCACATTCACCTATCCTAATAGTCCAAGTTACTACCTTACTTTATCTTATTTTGCAAACCTACAATTATACATACACAAGACCCTATAATGCACGATTTTAACAATTTAAAAAATCATCATTCACATAGTACACAAGATAGATTGGAAGTTAGAATGTAATTATATTATTAATGTTCTTGTAAAATCATAGCAAAAGATAATTTTTTATATCAAATAATAAATTTGGAGCACTCTATATCCTCCCTTTCTCTACCTACACAACTTTTTACTTTTCATGTCTCTTCCTATCTTACTATTTCCTCTTTTGTCACTATGGTCATCATTTTCTCTTCCTCTTCCCCCTTTTCTCACAATGCAAAAAATGCTTCATCTTCCTCTTCCTTTTTCTTTTTATATACCAACTTGGAAGTTATCCAAATGGTTATCAACAATCCAACACATTATTTTTTGGTTTTAATTTCCCAAACATAATTAATTATAAATAGTTGGATGCCCTGCATCATACTCACCAGTTAAGAGGAAATGTTTATTGAGCGAGAGCTTATGAATATTTTTCAAATTTTGTAATTGAGATGACAATTTAGCAATCTCAAAAACATTCATCCATGTTGCTTCAACTAAATGATTCTTCCACTTGACCAAATATTCATAATAGACTTTGTATTTTGTCCTCTTGGACACTCTAGAATCTATCATTGCTTCAATTTCATCTCGTTCCTTTCTCGATAGCTGCATTCTCCATTCTTTCATTGGAAAATTACTTGTGATGCCTATTAGCAACTTAATACTTTCCTCATAGGATCTCATAATATATCAATAATAAATATTCACACAATTATATATATTCAATACATAATAACAAACTCAAAGAAAATAATATTGATGAATATATATCTACTTATGCACTGTAAATACATTGTATTGCCAAGCTTCTTTGATTCAACATTATAATACTTTATCTTTAGTATATACACATTGGATATGAGACTCTTCACATTCATAACCCTTGACATTTCTACTTACACAAACTTTTCATCTCCTCACACACATGGGAGATCTAACACTTCATATTTCTCATGGGAGAAATACTACATAATAACAAATTTATTATTAACTCCACATATTCACACAAGAACAAAGATTATAATGATTACACATACTAAATGATAAACTCTTACATAACTCCATACTTACATGACACCTCACTTACTTATATGACACCTACTATATACTCAAATATTAATCACACTCTAAACTAAACTATTTACATGGTACTTGCAATATTCTTGCAAGTTACCAAATAATATAATACTTCCAATACCCCTCTTATTACATTATTTGGTATGAAGGTCCTTTGTCTTCATGTGTTTTAAATCCTTTATTTTGGTCCTAGACTTTATGTTCATACTCTAGTACTCCTTCAGGTTTGAGCACTAAATATGTCCTTCTAAATTTTTACCTATTGTAGACACCAAAACAACACCAATCTGATCATGTGGCTACAAGCACTGACCGAATTGGCATACATAGCCCCTAGGGCAGCCCCTAGAGGTTAAACAGTGGTCCTAACCACTCCCAAAGTAGTTTTGGAAGGTCAAAGGTCAATTTGGCACCTTTCAAGCACCCTGCTCCTTACTCGTTCCACCCTGGGGTGATTAGAATGCTATTCGCCCCACCCTGGGATGATTAGCAGCAATCGCTCCAGGGTGGGGCGAATAGCAGGTTTGACGGGAAAAAGGTCAAACCTTGACAAATGGCAGCTCAGATCCGCCACTCAACTCCACCTTCAATGCATGGGAGTGTGAGTGAGCATTTTTGAGCTCAAAGAGGCAGTCATAGAGGCAATCATGGAGCCCTTAATCAGGGAGGAATCTTCTCTCCCCTGGGAAGGCATGATGGCCAAGTGGCGCCCCTGCATGCACATTCAAAGCAGACCTTCAGGTCTATAAAATGGTGAGTCTTCTCACCCCAAAAAAAGGATAGAGCAGGAGCATTTGGAGCAATGGAGTGCTGCCGAATTACATCCTCACCCCTCACTTGTGCTTCTTACATCCTTGATCTCTCTTTTGGAAGGGAGGTTATTGGGTGAACATTGGAAGCGCAATCCGGACCCAAAACCCAAACATTTGGCCACAATACCCCACCCAATTTTTCAACACAACCCCCTAGGAGGTTTTGGACCCATCCCAAGTGGATTGGTGTCGAAACCAAGCCCCAAACGGTGGGCGTCCTGCCCCCGGGTGCCCCTCACACTACTACAGTCCTAATCGCCCCACCCCGAAGTGATTAGAAATATGTAGTATATTTCTTCACTATTTCTTTTGCATCTTATTTTATGTCATTCATATATGCTGCCATTCAAATTTCATGCCATTCTGATGAGTTTTGACTGTGTTTTCATTGTTTTTCGCTTTCACTAACATACAGGGAGCATCTTCGGATACAGGGTGATCGGGGCTGAATCTGCAAAATCCGACCTTCTGGGTCATCTCAAAATGCCCTATTTTGCCTAACCCCAACTTTGCAGGTGTTTTGGAGGCCTCTGGATGGGACATTTAGGAGGTTGCTTTCTGACATTTTATGACAGTCCTAATCGTCCCACCTCGGAGCGATTAGAAATCTATAATAGATTTCTCGACTGTTCCTTTTGCAGTGTGTTCATGATGGTGTTTGCATGCTTCTATCCAAATTTCATCTTATTCTGACATGTTTTGATTACCATTTTAATTATTTCATGCATGCATTAACCGGAGGCCTTGGGGATTGCATGTTTCCCTCCATCCGTAGGTGCTATTAATCGTTTGCTATTTCTTTGAATGTAGGATCTCAACATCGAAGGGGTAGAAAGGAACTATAGATGCATTCATGCAAGCGGCGGTGATGTTTGGCCCACCCATTTCAAATGTGGGCACGCGGAAGATCCCGAAGGGAAGCGTACCATCCGTGGTGTAACAAAACTATATCTAACGCTCCTAGCCCCTAAAAAGGAAGGAGACGTATTGTAACCTGATCTCAAAGAAAAATTAATAAAAATAAGGGCTGCACTTTACATTTGCTTTATATCTCATTTCAGTTCGTTTGTTTTCCCTTTTCATGCACTTTAGTCCTTTCTTCATTCGTAGGACTTAGCATTTCGTATGCTTTTGTTTTGCATCGCACCTGGTACGCCATTGCTTCCGTATCCTCAGTGCTTTTAGTGGCGATCATGGTGGGACCTTGTCCCCTAATTTTGGGATCAAATTTCTGATCAAAATTTTGTGTTTTTGCTTGCAGGTGTTAATCCTTCAAGCGCTGGACTGTTGCTCGTGCCACCTTATGACGAATACAGACTGGAATTCATGCCACCCCGGGATGAATAAGGCATTCATCCCACCCTGTGATGAATATAGATCTGCTATTCATCCCACCCTAGGATGATTAGCTCTCTATGCAGTTTTTGAGCAGAAACTCAGAGGCATCCGGTGTGGGCAGAGAAGAGGTAGGTTTTCTGAACACTCTCTGTAATTTTTTGTCTCTGTTTCTATGATTTTTCTATTTTCTTTGCTTGCATAGAAAATTTTACTGCATGTTTTCCTTTCTTTGCGCAAGTAAAAATAACCACACACACCACGTGATAATATAAACATCAAGGAGTTGGTCGTAAAACCCCAACACTTGATCAAGACCAACGGTGGATTTCATCACCACCTTGGCTTGAATTTTTGCATACATAACCCCGATCGCTACTATTGCTAGACGTAAATCCTGATGAAAGCTGACCAAGTGTAGTTGGGGTGATTCCCAGTGCATGAGGATAAGTCTTCTATGGTAGGTGTCAAAAATAGGGTGATTCCCCTTTCGTACCGCCTATGTTCCACGTACTGTTCTGCTCTCGCGTACCAATAGTTTCCCTCACGTAAGGGTGGGTATATTGAGAGGTTCGGTATAATGGCTTGGCAGTGGTATATTGAAGGGGCGACCATTTTGGGAGATATAAGAGCCCTCATATTGCATATACAACAAAATTTTCTTTACAAGGTTTTCACCACAAAATCAAAACACACTAAACCAGATCTAGGGCACACCTTTAATCTATAAATGAGATAATCATTGCTTTGATTGTGTGGTCCCCTTTTGTTTAGTGTAGCATAAAAAATTGTAAAGAAGATAAAAACCTACATATCTTGTAGAGAGACACCACCATGGTGTACACCCGTAGCCAAGCCCAATCATGGGCAGAAGCTACGAAAAGTGTACAAGGGGGCACAAGTCACCTCCGCTATAGCCCCAAGGACTTGGTCATACCACCTTGGTGGCTTGACCCACAAAATAGTCCACATCATACCATGATAGAATGGGACTATAGAGGCACCCCTTCGAGGGGCACGCCCATGCAACATAGACCCTTTCAGGAGGAGTCCATACACGTGGCACTCAACATAGATGGGAGGGCTCCCTTAGACACTCGTTATGAGTGGCCACCACGTGATGAAGTGCTAGAACAACATAGGGTCCATAAGGAGGGGCCACATGATTACATCATCCCTCCTCTACCCCATATTACTATCAGAAACAATAGGCCAAATCCAGAGCGCAAGGCTCTTCAGACAGGGCGAGCCAACTCTGCCCGCCCCTTTCACATATACGAAAGGGAGCATGAGGAAAACCACTACATTCCTCAAGAGCAATACACAACATGGGAACAATGCACTTCCACACCTACTATTTATCAGGATCACCTATTGAGGCCAGAGCCTCGGGTGAATATCGCTAACCTCGATAGAGGGAAGTGACCTATAGAGATCTCGGATCACCATGACCGAGATAGATGTGTAGGGGAGGCATCTAGGCCTCCTAGACTCAAGACGATGGAACAAATCGACTTGGAATTTGCCAAACATGCCACCCACCAAGCACAAATCATGCAGCTTGAGCAAGACCAACAATAGTTAGAGCACCTATATCACCTTAGCAAAGAGCGCATTCAGCGTCAGACAGATGAGTTGCTCCAGAACACTATGCCTGAGAGGGTCCCAACCCCTCACATGCATAGGACAGAGTTGTATGAGAGGCACAACCCCTTGGTGCGAGACAGGTCTCCATGACCTTATCAAGTGTTGCCTCCAAGACCTCCTAGACCTGAGCGGGAGACCACCCCTAGAGCCAATGATGGGCACCCTCCGCGGGCACCCACCCATGTTTATAGGTCATACCCAGGAACTCCTCAAGAAGCCTATGAGGAATTCGAGCAAGAAGAAGAGCGGGCTGAAATGCCCTACCAAGGCAGGGGGCGCTATCCGGCTACCCCTCCATAGGCCTCAAGTTCCCCATAATTCACAACGGGAACAAACCAAGGAGGAAGAGATCAAATATTTCGATGCATACAAAGCGTTGCTAGAGCACTTAGAGTCTATGGAGACCAAGACTTCTGGGCCCCAAAAGCCCACTTTATGCCAGCTCCATAGTCACCCTGTGCATCCTTCAGTGCCGGCACCCCCATACCCTGAACACTTCAAAATGCCTCAATTGGCAATATTTAGAGGGGATGAGGATGCCCAAGAGCACGTGACAAGATTCTTGAGCCAATGCTTTGGCATTCAGGACAATGATGCTTTGCTTCTAAGAACATTTATAACCACGTTCGTAGGCCCTACCTCGGATTGGTTTACCCAATTGCCAAAGCATAGCATCAACAACCTGGACCAGCTAGTGGACGCATTCCTTGAACATTTCGCCTTCAACACCAAGAAGAAGGCATCATTAAGTGACCTAGCTAGCCTCAAGTAGTATGAGGAGGAGACCATGGCGGCCTATGGAAATCGATGGAGAACATTGCTTTCAAAGCTTCCTTACCTCCCTCCCATGGCCGATCTGACCCAAATGTTCTCGAAAAGTTGCCTAAGATCGATCTCCATGCTATTGCAGCTGCAGCAATATGCCACTCTCGAGGAAGCTCTGGCGCAAGCCAGAATCATTGAGGAGATCAAGATATAGGATGGCGAGATTGCCAAGCCATGCAAGAAAGAGTGGCCCAAAAATGCCAAAATTGGGTCCACGCAACCAAAACCCGTTGTGGTCAATCAGGTTGCCATAAACATACCAAAGCCTGCACAGACGACACAGCCCCCAAAGGCTAATTATCAGGTAGTTCCTCTTGACAGCTATGAGAAGGAAAATCATAGGCAAGAGCAAAATCAGTAACGTCACCCTAGGCGACAATTCACACCCTTCACAGAGTCTAAAGACTCCTTGTTTGACTGCTTGTCCATGGTAAACTTGATAAACCTACTAAAAAGTCGACCCGTAGACCCCAACGTGCCAAAACCTAAGGGCTATAGGGAAGACTTGTATTGTAGATTTCATCGATAGAAAGGACATGACCTTTACGCATGTTGGAAGTTCAAAAGCTTAGTGCAAGACCTAATAGACAACAAAATGCTAGCGGTGGATAATCTCGTAGCACCAAACAACCAATAGATGGAGGTCTTCAAAGACCCCTTGCCTACCCATGATGTGTAGGCAAAGACTCTTCAAGTCAATGAGGTGACACAAAACTGCCCCATGTAGGGGTATGTAGGGATGATAAGCATAGTGACATGGAACAAGAGGTATCCAAGCACAACTGCCCCCATTGCAGCTACAGGAGAGGTTCCATCAATGTCACAACCTCAACAACACCCTACACAACCTCCCCTGCCTAGACCAGTGGCCATGATTCGGACTAAACTTACCCAAAGTTTAAGGACCACGTCGGCTAGGCTCTCCATCTATGAGCTCATACAACAATCACCGCCCCATCGGGAGGCTCTAATGGAGATACTCAAAGCCATCGAGCTACAACCCCATGAAGCAAACTCTTTCAACAACTTTGTGGGACATGTAAAATGATGTACAAAACCAGTCATCACCTTTAGAGAAGATGAACTAAAATCGGTGACTGGTGATATGGCGGATCCACCCCTACACATCATTGCATGGGTCAACGGGATCCCATTTAAGAGGGTGTTGGTGGACACTGGCTCATCCAACAATATAATCACAATAACGACATTGAAACACCTCAAGTTGCTAGCATCTCACATTGTGGCCTCCACCTATACTCTTCGAGCATTCAATGACGCGATATGCTCGATGGTTGGCACAATTGTCCTACCCATCCAAGTGGGACAAAAGACTATTCCTACGTTGTGCCACATCTTGGAAGGTGAGATGGCCTACAACATCTTGTTGGGCCGGCCTTGGATCAGGGACATGAAGTGTGTCCCTTCGATAGCCCATCAATGCCTAAAGTACACATACGAAGGGCAAGTGCATGTAGTCCCGGTAGACTTAGAGCCCTTCAAGTATTGCAATGCGGTGCAGCTGATGCCACAATCGACCCTTCCATCGACACATTTGGACTTTCAGTTGAATCCATCCAAACAGGGTCCGATTCCGCATACATCCCCATTGTTAAGTCCCTCAAATCCCTAGTCGGGTCCATCTTCATCGTCTGGTCCTTCACCAATGATGCCACCTACGGTGGCCACACCGAAGGACAATGGGAAGAAACCCCTGGAAGAGGCACCACCATCGGTCTCAACCATCTCTATCGGAGAGGTGCCTAGCCGAATGGAAGTCGAGATGCCTAGTTCACCCGACATGGAGTGGACCCAGGAAGAACTCCCATTCCCTCCCCCTCAACCGCCAATGATCACCATTGAGATGGCCAATACGGGCCTGGGGAGTATCTAGTGTGGAACATTGTAGCAACACCCACGCTTGAGTCCATGCAAGACATGGGGAGACCTCGCCTCCCCATCGACACTATTGTCCCTTTGGGCTACCCACCAAATCAGACAAATTTTGTATATGGGGGCCTCGACAATGGCATTGAACCTTACCTGCAAGAGGAAGAGGACGAAGAGCCCTTTGCTGAGAATGTCAACTATCTGTCCAACCCAGACTTCACTTTGAAATACCTTGGCCAATGTAATTGGCATGGATATGGGTTGGGCAGATATGAACAAGGGGTGCGCGTTCTTTGCCAACCAAGATATCAAATGCCATACGACAAATCAGGAGTAGGGTTCAACCACCCTCTGCCCCTTGACATCTTGGTAGAGAACATGCAAGGCCTAGGGCTAGGCAACAAGGATGGGTTGGCACAAGATCCATATGCCAATC
The DNA here is from genome assembly GCA_028583015.1 of Wollemia nobilis. Taxonomy (NCBI): domain Eukaryota; kingdom Viridiplantae; phylum Streptophyta; class Pinopsida; order Araucariales; family Araucariaceae; genus Wollemia; species Wollemia nobilis. The sequence goes on along the minus strand of JAQPPZ010017206.1, from coordinate 1,722,429 downwards.
CTAACACAACATACACATTGGGGGATTATCTCCCATTGTTAACAACCAACCTTGTGGGCCTCAACAACCCCTTCCCTTTGATCGAGAAAGGGGAAAGTTCAAGAACTTGCCTCCAAAAGGGATATAGACAAGGCCAAGAAGGATCTTCAGAAGATGAGTCAGAGTATGAGGTAGCACCTTGGGACCCTTTCGAGTCCGATAGCAATCACTCACAAGTGACGCCCATAGATGACTATCAAGAGAACTTCATGGCGATGTTCCCCTTGAATGCTCCAATCGAGCAAATGCCACCTCAAGAGAATCAGGTCCTCCCATAGAGAGCGAAACAACCCCGATGGGACCAAATTAACTTGCTCGAGCAGAACGAGCCTCACATGCCACAAATAGTTGTCAGAGCCAATGAAGGCCTATGGATCTCTGATAGCGATTATGAAGATGAGACTGAGATGGCATATCTCAACCACATGCGATAGCAACAATAAGAATACCCCATGGACATTGATGACATGTTTGAATAGCTAAACATGGGGCCAAGGCATAGGTGGCATCTAAACCAAGCATAGTTAGACCAAGTGCTGCATCCACCACTTCAGGCATACAGAGAGCACCTTCCACCCAGAGACCCTATAGAGCCATCAGTGCCAAGGGTAGACCCTATCCTTTTATCTACACATAGGGCCGATCCATTTGTGCCAATACCCACAGAGCCAGATCCAGAGCACAAAGATCACCAAGGATGTCCGAGTCACCACCCACGTGGTAATGGAGACCAAATTCACTTCATCAACATGATCTCCATTGACTTAACCACCCCCATCCACAATCCAACCGATCCAGCATGACCATTGTATCTAAACCTAGATGCCATAGACTGGGATCATGCTAACTCACCACCATCCCCATCAGAGTATTGGCCTTGCGGTGAGATGCTTCATTTCACCCTAGGACCAACTCAGGATATCTTCCATGCTGAAGAGGAACCCGACGTTCCAAACGTAGATCTAAATTCAGCAAATGATATCCACCTGATCCCAACTCCACACCAGTTGGAGGACGGGTCCCACATGTCAATCGAAGAGATGACTGACGTAGACATCGGCTCTGATCCAATGAATCTACAAATCATCAAGCTGGGGGTAAGTCTATCCCTCGAAGAGCAAGCCGATTACATTGCCCTTCTCAAAGAGAAGAAGGAGGTTTTTGCATGGTCCTACAAAGACATGTCGGGGCTAGACCCACAACTAGTCATGCATAATCTAACGCTTGATCCGACAGTCAAGCCAGTCAAGCAAAAACTACGTAAGATGCACCCAACAGTAGCCTTAATGGTAAAATATGAGCTACAAAAGTTGTTGGATGCACAGTTTGTCATCTACGTGGATTACCCACCATGGTTGTCCAACATGGTACCCATCAAGAAGCTCGATGGGAGGATTCGCATATGCACCAATTTTTGAGATCTAAACAAAGCGAGTCCCAAGGATGATTTCCCCTTGCCTAGCATCGACGCATTGGTAGATGCTACAGCAGGCCATGAAATGCTTTCCCTCATGGATGGTTTCTCGGGATACAATCAGATTCGTATCAATCCCGATGATCAACTCAAAATGGCGTTCACAATGCCTTGGGGGACATTTTGTTATAAGGTCATGCCCTTTGGCCTTAAAAATGCTGGCGCCACCTACCAACGCGCTATGACATACATCTTCCATGATCACATGCATAAAACTTTGGAAGATTATATGGATGATTTGTTGGCCAAATCTCTTTTGCGCCCAGATCATCTCGATGACCTAAGCAAGATCCTTGATCGCCTCATTGAACACAAAGTTAGGCTAAACCCCAAGAAGTGCGTATTTGGCATCACATCTAGAAAACTCTTGGGTTTCATAGTCTCAAAATGAGGCATCGAGGTAGATCCAAATAAATTCAAGGCAATCCTTGAAATGCTTCCCCCAACCACCATCAAGCAGCTCAGAAGCTTGCAGGGAAAGGTCACGTCAATCAAGCGCTTCATAGCGCAATTATCTGACAAGTGTCGACCCATGAATAAATTATTGCACAAAGGGGTAGCATTTCACTGGGATGACGAGTGCCAGTCAGCCTTCGATGACATTAAACAATACTTGGCTTTGCCACCAATATTGGCACCACCTAGACCAGGAGTGTCATTCTATTTATACATCTCAGCTACTGAGGTGGCACTGGGCGCCATGCTAGCCCAGAAAAATGAACTACATAAAGAACAGGCTACTTACTATCTTAGCCGCACCCTGGTCAGTTATGAACTTAACTATGCATACATCGAAAAGCTATGCTTAGCAGTGGTATTTGCCACCAAAAAGCTATGCCATTACATGCTGAGCAATACGACGTATGTTGTGTCTAAGGAGAATCCATTGTGGTACATGATGAGTCGTACTTATCATAGTAGCCGCACGGCAAAATGGATCATGTTGTTGATGGAGTTTGACATCGAATTCATTGGACATAAGTCCATCAAAGGTCAAGTCATCATCGATCAACTAGCAGAGGCTCCTCTCGAAGATGATCAACCTCTGACCATAGAGCTACCCGATGATGGGGTCTTCCATGTCTCAGAATCGCTAGATTCTGATGAGCTTGAGTCACAGGCCGACATAACCCTATTTTTTGATGGTTCTAAATGTGAGCAAGGGGGTGGCATGAGAATCATATTCTTCACACCTCAAGGGGCTCCAATGCCTCTATCATTTAAACTTGATTTCTCATGCACCAATAACAATGCCGAATACGAAGCCTTGCTCATAGGTCTTCAGACAACAATCACCATGAACATCAAATGCTTGAACATCTTTGGTGATTCATTGTTAATCGTCAACCAAGTGAAAGGGGTATTCCAATGTAAATGCCTAGTTCTGTAGGCCTACAAAGCCCTTGTGGATAAATTCTTGGAAAAACTTGAATGGTACGACATCGAGGCACTCCCTCGATCATCGAATCATTTTGTGGACACTATGGCCTCCTTGGGGTCACTAATCCCGCAAGACCCTTCTGGTGAGATGACAACCATTCAAGTCAAAACATTATCACAATCCATGATGGAGCGTGCAAGCTCTAACATAACGCCAGGAATCCACCTGATCCAGATTGAACCATCTCAGGATAGGTTCTCTCGAATCCATGATAGCTTGAATCATGCCAACTAGGGGTCCTTGTTCTCCCCTATTCCCCTTGATAGCAACACAATACTATTTTTACAAGTTCTTTCCCACTCAACTTTTGCTAGGGATGAACTTCAAGAGGGATTGGCAGTTCATACCATCAAGGTTTCTGATCAGCAGGATTGGTACACACCCATAAGAGACTACCTCAAGTTAGGTAACCTCCCACTTGGATTGACGCATGCCATGAAAAGATCATTCAAATAGAAAGTGACAAAACATGTCTTGCTAGGAGACATTTTGTACCATCAGAGCTACGAAGGGATCCTCCTCCATTGCTTGGACCAACAAGAGTCCACTTGGGCGATCACCCAAGCACACGATGGTACATGCGGTGGCCACTTCAACGGTATGGCCATCACAAAGTGCATCCTTCGCATGGGCTATTATTGGCCATATTTAGAGCGAGATTGTTGCACGTATGTAAGGAAGTGCATGAAATGTCAACACCATGCTAATTTGACACATGTACCTTCTCAAGCCTTGCAACCGATCCAATCGGCTTGGCCATTTTTATAGTGGGGCTTAGATCTAATCGAAAAGATCTCCCCTGCATCGTCAGGCCATCACACGTTTATCATAATGGCCACAGAGTACTTCACCAAGTGGGTGGAAGCAATTCCGCTTACCTCTATGATTGGGACCCGCATTGCGGAGTTTATTTTACATAACATCATATGTCATTTTGGTATTCCATCCAAGATCATCTCGGATAATGGGACATCATTTAAGAACAAAGACGTGCGTGCTTTGACAACAAAGTACAAAATTCAGCATAGTTTTTCGACACCTTATTATCCGTAGGCAAATGGGCAAGCAGAGGCATCAAACAAAATGCTAGTTGCCATCCTTAAAAATATGGTCATAGATAGTCATAAGGATTGGCACATTCAAATCCCACTTGCTCTTTGGGCTTATCACACTAGCATTCGGACGCCCACTAGGGCAACTCCATTTTTGCTGGTGTATGGCTCCGAGGCAGTCATGCCTCTCGAGTTGGAAATACCTTCCCTACGCATATCAATGCAAGAGTTCATCGATGATGACACTACACGATAGGCCCGGTTAGACCAGCTTACATTGCTCGATGAACGATGCATCAATGCTCTCGAGCATTTACGTATCTATCAAGAGCGACTTAAGAAAGCATACAACATGAAAGTTCACCTAAGGGACTTTTAGGTTGGTGACTTGGTCTTAAAAGAGAACCAACAAAATTCTAACTTGTCACCCCATTTAAGGGACAAGTTCATGGCAAATTGGTTAGGTCCTTATGTCATCGATAGTAAAATAGGACCTGGAACATACCGGCTCACCTCTCTTGAAGGAATCAAGGAACTAGAACCCTTGAACATCAGTCATTTGAGGCCATTCCACATTTAAAAGAGCCATGGCCCACCCAAAAAGCTCCAAGGATTCCCACAATCGCTTGGTCAACCCCAAAATGCCCCAAAGGTATCCATAATCCCTTTGGTCAAACCAAAAGCTCCAAGGATTCTCACAATCGCTTGGTCAAACCCAAAATGCTCCAAGGATTCCCATAATCGCTTGGTCAACCTAAAATGCCCCAAAGGTATCCATAAACCCTTTGGTCAAACCAAAAGCTCCAAGGGTTCCCACAATCGCTTGGTCAAAAACAAATATTCAAAAACAAACAAAAACAAAAGATAATCAAAAATAACAAAAAAATTGCATCTCACTTTCATGCACATTCTTAAAAATCAAAACACAAAAAGATAAGAAATAATTGCATTAGGCATCGCATACATACATTGCATATTTGTTGGTCATACATGTCAAATGCACCATAGACTGTAATTACTCGGCAATTCCATCATTTTCCACATTCAGTCCATTTTGTAAAAAATCCATCAAAAATAACACCCTTCGCATTTTTACCATATCATAGTCAGTTGTCTTCTAATGTCTTTAGGGTTTTTCGTCATTCAGTTGTCTTTAGATTTCTAGTCAAATGTAAAGTTGGACCGATTTTAACAAGGTAGAGTTTTACTTGGATCACGCCTTGTTACATCACATCCCAACACAAGCTTAAAACACATAAAAATTCCCAAGTTGTGTGGATGAAAGACGAAACCTACAAAGTGGTCTAAGGTACCTTAAGTGAAAAGGTTATCCTGCTCATCCCCCTATGCGAATGGTTCAAGAATGCTGAGAATTGACAAAAGGACAAGCTCTTCCCTATTCAATTCCCCATAATAAATAGTGGTTTTCACCACTATCAAAAATCCCAAACACCTTTGGTCCCCAAAGTCATAAGGATTCATACTACACGCCCTAGAAGGGTTGGTAAAAATTCCAACACCTTTGATCCCAAAGTCATAAGGATTCGTACTACATGCCCCTGACAAGGATGGGTAGTCATCCCCAAGGCCTAAAAGATCAATGCCATTCCAAAGCAAGTTCACAACCACCTTTGATTCCCAAAGTCGTAAGGATTCGTACTACACGTCCCTACAAAGGATGGGTAGTCATCCCCAAGGCCTAAAAGGATCAATGCCATCCACAAGCCAAAAACCCACGAGCTCAACTTTGACATCAAAATGCAAAATCAAACTCCTCAAAAGGCAAAAATAACAGTGGTTATCACCACTACTTAAACCCCTTGCTCAAGAAAAAAAAAAAAGAGAAAAATAAATAGTGATTTTCATCACTATGTATGAGAGCAAGTATCCCAACAAGTTGAGCAACCGAAAGATGCCTGAGCTTGAATCCTTGGAATTCTCAGCATTTGAAAAACCATTTAGGTGATCCTCATTACGGGTTTGGTGGACAGCCTACCTGGCAATGGCGGTATCCTAAATGCATGACGATATGTCTATCACATTAGCTTTGCATGTGTGTAGACCAATGTTTGCATGTGGATGAGCTAGCTTATGGTATCCTAGATTGCCCCATGGATTAATCTTACTAAATACAACAAAGGAGTTAGTGGAGCTAATTGGGTGATCCTCAGTACAGGTTTGGTTGACAGCCTATCTGGCACTGGCGGTATCCTGATGAATACCACATAAACGAACTCAATCGCACACACAGGGATGTGAAATAACTTGGTCAAACTCAAGTCTGATTCGTACCTTGTTCAAAAGTCTTGTCAGAATAACGTACAGTCTTGATTAGTTAGTTAAAACATCTGAGTCTCAGAAACACTGTAACTACATTCTAAAAACAACTGGTACATTCCATTACTTACATCACCATCAAAAAATACAAAAAAAAAAAATTATCACATGCAAAGTCATTCCACAAAGCAATCACATAGTACAAAAAGCCAATAAATCCTATACAGTCTATGGTGCCACCACCTGCATACCAACAAATCATTCCATCCATTCCATATGCATACATCCATATAGTCAGAAACATCCGCATTCATAATAACATATGCATACATCAACATAAATAAATGTGCATAAAATAAACGATAAACCATAACAAGGGAATAATCCAAAAAGAAATTCATGTATATATTAAGTCAAAAATGCCCTTAGGCTACAATAAAATGGTCCTCTGACCTCACAAAAAAATCAAAAACTCAAAATCCCCAAGCCTAGGGAGTCGGCCACCATGATCATGCAGGATCGGTGCGACTGGAACTACCCCTAGTGGTGTGGGTCCTATGGGACCTCTCAGGGTGGCTGCTGCCAGCCCTCGCATCATGCCCACTAGCGCTACCCTCACCCACCCACCTACGATGAGAGGAAGCAGATTGCTCAGTCTCACTATCTCTCGTTCGGCATGAAGATCCACCTCCGATGAGCTCAAGTAACTGTCCATCGAGGTGGATAATCTCGGCCTCCAACTCCACCCAAAATCGACCCCACTCCACATCTCATTGGTGGTATGCAGCCAATGCTTCATCCCACTATACCAACTGAGCCCGTAGGTGATCCCTCTCGAGCTTGTGCTCCTCATCCCGTCTCCGTAGTAGCTCCTCCAATCATGCTATCTCAGCGTGATACCTAGCCTCCATATCCCCTGGGACTTCCTGAGGCATGGGCATCTTCGGGATGGCATGCTGCTCCGACACCCACTGCTCTAGGACGTCCTATGTATCCGGCTACTCCGAAACCCCTAGGTCATCCCTAGTCAAGTCATCAACCTCCACCATATCTGCATCATCGAGCGGAGCTCCCCAACCCTCCCCTGATGCCTCTGCATCCTCACCACCTACTATTGCCGCATCCGCACCTCCTAGAGGCCCCTCACCCCACCATCGCCACATCATCCACCACTGGTCATACTCTGTAGTCACCTCGACATTGTCCACGTCGGGGACATCAATCACTACATCCGACTCCTCACCCAATGGCTCAATGATCAGCCAGGCTAGAGTCCTCTCATCGCCCCGATGTCGATAGATCAAGGGCTCACTAGGAAATCCCTGGTGCACCCCAAACTATCGAGTCACCCGGACGTACGGGAAGTACTCCTACTCGGTCTCGTGCCACCCGATCAGCCACCTCCCCCTACGCACCCATCGAAGCCACTCCCCAGCCTCAGGCCAGGCTAGACAGTCCCGGTATGGCCGCTAGAACACCTCTCCTGGAGCAAGATGCGAGAAGGCATCAACATAGTGCCCCACGACACCTACCCACCATCGACTCTGCCCCTGCTCCTCGGACCTCCACCATAGGGCAGCATAGCCAATATCCCTATCCACCATCTCTCCCCGAGTGGTCCAAGGCAACCCCTGTGGCCACTCCACAGCTATGTGCTACCATCCCCAACACTGCAATAGGTAGCTGCACCCAATCCCCTTTCACCTTCGACAACGGACCTCGTACAACTCATCATATAACTATGCCAGTAGCGTCTGACCCCACCTCATAATCAGTGGTGCTCATGTCGGACACTCCACTAGTCTGAACACTACCTCAAGCAGGTTCCAAGGGAACCTCACACCTGAGGAGTCGAGAAGCAACATGTTGGAGATGAGGGTCATAAGCAATGTATGCCTCACCCCCAACATGCCCTTCTCAAACCACCACCGCACCAGAATCCCGCCAATCAGGTAGTCCCCCTCTGCCCTCTCCACCGCCCCATCCACCCCCATCTCCGTCGCATGCCCAAAGCACCATGTCAGCACCATCGTTCGTTGATCTCGAGGAGTCATCCGAATGGGCAGCCCGTCTATCGAAATCCATAGAATCTGATAAACGTCCTCTAGAGTCACTATCATCTCCCCTGTTGGGAGATGAAAGGTGTTGGTGCGGGGATCCCACAAATTGATCAAGGCAGTCAGATATGCCCGATCCCCCACCATAGGCTCTAACCGAGTCACCTGCTTGAGCCCAAGGGCATCAAGCCAATCCCAGTCCACCATAGTCAGCGCATCCCATGCATCAAAAAATACCGTCGATTGACGGTACCGACTCTTCACCACCTGCAAAACAAAACAACACAAAAACATTAAAACATGACAACAAAAAAAATGTACAACACTAAAACAAATATACAACAATGTATACAAACTGTACAACAAAAAATTTAATAAACTGTACAGCAACATTAACAAAATGTACAGTACAAACATTAAAAAAAAATCAATAAACAACACAAAATAAAAACAAAATTTTAACCTAGGGTTTTTAACTCTAGTTTAAACAAAAAAAAAAAATAAAAAAATTTTTTTAACCTAGGGTTTTTAACTCTAGTTTAAAAAAAAAAAAAAAATTATTTGTTTAAAAAAAAATAACCTAGGGTTTTATAATTAGTTTAAAAAAAAACAAAATAAAAAAATTTAACCTAGGGTTTTTAACTCTAGTTTAAACTAAAAAAAAATTTTTAACCTAGGGTTTTAATCTTAGTTTAAATAAAAAACAAAAAAAAATAAAATTAAACTAGGGTTTTGATCTTAGTTTAAACAAAAAAATAAAATACAAAACAATTAAACTAGGGTTTTGATCTTAGTTTAAATGAAAAAATGAAATACAAAATAAATTAATTATGGTTTTGAACTGTAAAATAAAAACAAACAAAATAAAGAGAAGGAGCACCTACTGGTCTTGCCTCGGCTCCGCCAATTGAATATCCGGTCCGTGCACTCATGGTATCCATGAAATCTCGATAGTGCTCCGCTACGTAGACTCGAACTCCTCCTCGCAAGCTCCAAATCGCCAGAAAAAGAAATTGCAAATGAGCCCAAAACCTAGTTTTGGCCCTTAAATAGGCTCTTAGGCTTGTAATCGTTCCACCCTGGGATGAGCGCTCTAGTTAGCACTCATCCCACCCTGGGATGATTACAAAACTGGTATTCGTCCCACCCTGGGATGATTACAAAGCAAGAAAATAAAAAACAACCAAAACTGCATCCAAAATGCACCAAAAATAACAATAAAATTGCCGAACAAAGGCACCTTTGCGCCTGACATTATTGGCATACAAAACCGATGTTGGGGTCACAAATTATCAATATCCTACTCCCTAAGAAGGCTACCATAGCTGGACCGCTCCATGGGAGGATGGATTTTTGACAATTTCATCCCCAAAAGGCATCACAAAAAGGGTTAAAACCCACCAAAAATAGGTCAGATTGTTGGGAAACTGCATAAGCATTCAATGCAAAACAACTGAAGGCACCCTTACAAAAGTCATCTTGGGTCAAGCGACTCGTCGCTTTTCTCATGTCGGTCATTCCCTCATCGATTCGTCGCTTGAGGGGGTAGTCACACTTAGTCACCAATCAACAAATACACACCCAATCAAGGAAATGGCATGCATTCAAAGAATCATTGACAAAGACAATCACGCTCCTGCTTGGGGCAGCAAACAAGCAATAATCACAAGCTGATCAAACACTTGGCATTCTAGAATCATGAACTCAAGGTTCCCATAGACAAAAGGTTGCGCCCTTTGCCTATTCATGACTGAACAATGTCCAAGATCAAGTAACACCTCACCGAAAAAGGTTAACACTTGAATTAAGCTCCTTAGCTCGTCAGAAGCAAGGATTCAAGAATGCGTGCCCTTTCCATACTTGGGGCATCAAAATTTGGTTAGGTTACCAAGAAACCCTAATCATTAAGTGCTTTGGTTATCTATTTTTTCTCAGCACTGCGCCACGCACAACGCATCCCAAAAAGGGGCATCTGTAGACACCAAAACAACACCAATCTGATCATGTGGATACAAGCACTGACCGAATTGGCATACATAGCCCCTAGGGCAGCCCCTAGAGGTTAAAAAATGGTCCTAACCACTCCCAAAGTAGTTTTGGAAGGTCAGAGGTCAATTTGGCACCTTTCAAGCACCCTGCTCCTTACTCGTTCCACCCTGGGGTGATTAGAATGCTATTCGCCCCACCCCGGGACGATTAGCAACAATCGCTCCAGGGTGGGGCGAATAGCAGGTTTGATGGGAAAAAGGTCAAACCTTGACAAATGGCAGCCCAGATCCACCACTCAACTCCACCTTCAATGCATGGGAGTGCGAGTGAGCATTTTTGAGCTCAAAGAGGTAGTCATGGAGCCCTTAATCGGGGAGGAATCTTCTCTCCCCTGGGAAGGCATGATGGCCAAGTGGCGCCCCTGCATGCACATTCAAAGTAGACCTTCAGGTCTATAAAATGGTGAGTCTTCTCACCCCAAAAAAAGGATAGAGCAGGAGCATTTGGAGCAACGGAGTGCTTGCCGAATTACATCCTCACCCCTCACTTGTGCTTCTTACATCCTTGATCTCTCTTTTGGAAGGGAGGTTATTGGGTGAACATTGGAAGCGCAATCCGGACCCAAAACCCAAAAATTTGGCCACAATACCCCACCCAATTTTCCGACACAACCCCCTAGGAGGTTTTGGACCCATCCCAAGTGGATTGGTGTCGAAACCAAGCCCCAAACGGTGGGCGTCCTGCCCTCGGGTGCCCCCCGCACTCTCTGCAGTCCTAATCGCCCCACCCCGGAGTGATTAGAAATCTATAGTATATTTCTTCACTATTTATTTTGCATCTTATTTTATGTCATTCATATATCTTGCCATTCAAATTTCATGCCATTCTGATGAGTTTTGACTGTGTTTTCATTGTTTTTCGCTTTCACTAACATACAGGGAGCATCTTCGGATACAGGGCGATCGGGGCCGAATCTACAAAATCCGACCTTCTGGGTCATCTCAAAATGCCCTATTTTGCCTAACCCCAACTTTGTAGGTGTTTTGGAGGCCTCTGGATGGGACATTTAGGAGGTTGCTTTCTGACATTTTATGACAGTCCTAATCGTCCCACCCCGGAGCGATTAGAAATCTACAATAGATTTCTCGACTGTTCCTTTTGTAGTGTGTTCATGATGGTGTTTGCATGCTTCTATCCAAATTTCATCTTATTCTGACATGTTTTGATTACCGTTTTAATTATTTCATGCATGCATTAACCGGAGGCCTTGGGGATTGCATGTTTCCCTCCATCCGTAGGTGCTATTAATCGTTTGCTATTTCTTTGAATGTAGGATCTCGACACCGGAGGGGTAGCAAGGAACTACAGATGCATTCATGCAAGCGGCGATGACGTTTGGCCCGCCCATTTCAAATGTGGGCACGCGGAAGATCCCGAAGGGAAGCGTACCATCCGTGGTGTAACAAAACTATATCTAACGCTCCTAGCCCCTAAAAAGGAAGGAGACGTATTGTAACCTGATCTCAAAGAAAAATTAATAAAAAGAAGGGCTGCACTTTACATTTGCTTTATATCTCATTTCAGTTCGTTTGTTTTCCCTTTTCATGCACTTTAGTCCTTTGTTCATTCGTAGGACTTAGCGTTTCGTATGCTTTTGTTTTGCATCGCACCCGGTACGCCATTGCTTCCGTATCCTCAGTGCTTTCACCTGTATTTTTCACAATTCTAAGAAAGTCATCACAATAATATGGCTCATCACTAATATCAATATTTTCCATATTTTCATTTTTGAGGCTGGCATCATCAATACTGCACAGATCATTATTGGTCTTACAACTACCATCTTGAATATTAGTCCCCTAATGAAGATTATGTGTCTCTTTTGTTTGTAGTATATTGAAAAACATATTTTTCAACCTATATATTATCCTTTCAAGTTTATTTGTTGATGGCATATCTTATTCTTTTGCCTTGAGAATTTTTGTGTTTAATTAGATACCTTTTTATAATATTGTTCTTTTGGTAGAAGTTGATCCAATATTTTTGTGCAAGTGTTATCACATCTAAAGAAAATATATCACTATTGTAGAACCCAAGGGCTTCGAATTTGTTTAGTCTTTTGATAAATCATTTCTTACTATCATTGATGATTTTGAATTCTATTGTTATTCCTCTATCTAACAATTATGGCATTGAAATTAGATTGTTATTCTTGGAATATAAAGCACATTCTCCAGTGTACATTCTGAGTAAGGTAGACTAAGGGTAACATTACTTGTTCCTTGTACTTGGTAGATTATTTTATCAACTATCTTAATAGGTATACTTTGTTTTAGTTGAGTAGAGTCAATCAACAAATATTGCTAATCATGTGATTGTTGTCTCCTGAATCAATATACCAAGAATTTTCTTCACACCCAACTTTTTGATCTAGGTGGATTACTCGATTCTGACAGATGAATTGTGGGTCTCCAAAAAATAGACTGTGGGTCTCCACCAGATGGACTATGGATCTCTGATTGGCTGACTCAAACTTGAACTCTAATGGTGGGTACCATAGAGTGTGGACTTTGATAAACAGACCATCTACAAACCATGGAGTACAAATTGTAGAAGGGTGTGCACCACAAGGTGCAAACTCTGATAGATGGACCACATACAAACCATGAAACACAAGTTGTGGAACAAGTGTAGATTACAAAGTGCGGATTACAAAGAACTATCATAACGGTCATAATCATTATCTCAAAAGTTGAACTGTCATAATGGTCATAACCATTATCTCAAAAGTTGAACCATCATAACGATCATAATCATTATCTCAAAATTTGAACCATCATAATGGTCATAATCATTATCTTGAAGGTTGAACCATCATAACGGTCATGTAATTAATTTAATAAGGCAGTGGCATTGAGGTTGGAGACAACAACGTGGTTGCATGGTAGTCTTACATAGTTGTAGTGGGCAACAATATTTTCACACAGATTGTTTTGTTGGTAGATATCTCTTCTCAAATATTGCCTTCTCTGTAATTACATTCAAAATTAATGAAATTTTTTATTCAATCTACAACCCTCTTTTTTGTTTTTGGTTTTCAACTCTAAAGAATCCATTATCTTTGGTTTACTTTGGTTTTCAACTCTAAAGAATCCATTATCTTTGGATATTTTGAATCAAAGCGGGTTGTTTATAGGTGTATGATCTGAAAGATGAGATTAAGCTATTAGAAGTTTGGGTGCTCAACGTGCGACCCCTCTAATTATTACCCATCCTTTTCAAATGGTAGACAACACTGAGATAACAAATCCTTTCAAGTAATTGGTGGATGAAGCCCTTGAAAGATAGAAAAATCATATGCTAGATCAATTTTCCTAGATTCTTCAATGTCTACCATCTACTAGCACTATGACATGACCATTGAATACCCTAACACTGTTCGAAGTTCAAGTGAACTTTGATATCCCAGTATTTAAGGGAAAAATCAACATAGAAGTAGTGGAGAATTGGTTGGACTAGCTATCTACATATTTCTCTATCATTTATTTCTCTAGTAAGAGATCACTTTTTCCTTGTTAAAAGCCTCAATACCAATCCAAAATTGGTAGGAAGCATATGATAAGAATCAAGAAGATTCAAAAAACCCTACATGGAATTGTTTTGTGGAAGCGGTCAAGAACGAATGTTACCTAGTAGGTGCCTATGAAGATATGTGCATGTGGTGGGAAACATTGCATCAAGATATAAAGTAGTCTATTTAAGACTACATCGATGCTTTCCATTCATTGTCTACGAAGCTTAGCATCCAAGACATCGAGATGCATCAAATTCTCAAGTATCGTATTGGGCTACACTAGTACATAAGGGAGGACATGGACTTCTTTGAGTTCAAGAGACTAGGTGAAGCATACAAATTTTCCATAAATATTGAGCAAAAGTACATGCAAGAGCAATAAAGGAGACAATTTGAATAACAATAACCATAGCACCAAGGACCAGATCAAGAAAGGCAAAGAAAATTTCAAAAAGAAACCAAATAAATAAGTTCAATAGCACCATCAAATTTGAAAGCAAAAGAAAGATTCATACGACAACAAACACTAGAAGAATAAGATTAGGAAATGGTGTGACTACCATAAGAGAAACCGACATTCCAAAGAAGAGTGTTAGGAAATTTAGTCCCTATTTATGAGACACAACCCTCTATATCCACAACGTCAACACATCCCCCAATTGAGGATAAAGGTAAGAAAATTATGGAGGTTGAACCACATGTGACTATTGCTACCTCTACTACACAAATCAAAGCAAAGGGTTCACCTAAGGAGAAGCAATTATTCCACTTACAATTCTAGGTAAATGATAAGCCCTTACATTTCATTATTGGCAGAGGAAGTAAAAAAAAATTGATCTATATTGATATTGTTAAGAATTTAAATCTGCCTATGAAGCCTCACCCATAGCCATACAACATTGGATGGTTGAACCACATGAGAGATATCCATGTCACTTAGCAGTGCCTTCTCTCTTATGCCATCAAACCATTCAGAGATGAGGCTTTATGTGACATGGTTCTACTAGATGTATGTGATGTGCTCAATCATACATGTGGTAAATATATGATGTGCTCAATCATACATGTGGTAAATATATAGCATGTACGAGTCAATATCCCGTAAAGTCATCATCACTCTTAAGGACCAATAGTACAAGATACTAGAGGTAATCCTTCCACCTCTATTTCGCTCATCGATGCCAAAAAATACAAAAGGATGATCAAGAAAATAAAGTAGTTTGTTCTCTTGATGATCAAACCCCAATATACCAAGAAGATGGTTGCTACCATAGTGACTACATGGTCTTCATAACAACAACAACAAATAGACCAAGTTATTGCAGATATTCAGATCACCCACCAAAGTGCTTCTCCATTATGAGGTAAAGCATTCTATCAATTTGATTCATGGTTCTCCTTTGCCTAATGCCCCCTATTTATAATAGATCCTTTCTTGAAAATGAAAAAATCAAGAAATAGATTTAAGTTCTTCTCCTTGCATCAGTCCATCTATCTTAGTGCCAAAGAACGATGACACATGGAGACTCAACATTGATTACCAAGATCTAAACAAGACCATCTTGAAGAATCAATACCCATTACCTTAGATCAATGAAATGCTAGATCAACTACGTGGTGCAAAGCTCTTCACCAAGATTGATCTCAAATTTGGGTACCATCAAATCCCCATTGAGCCCAAAAACATGCAAAAAATAGTATTCAAATCCAAAGAGGGTTTGTTCGAAAATTTGGTTGTCTTTTGGCTTGACTAACACACCTGAGGATGATGGATGATATTTTGTGACCCTTCACCAACTCCTTTGTAGTTGTGTATTTGGATGATATCCTCATCTACAACAAGATGTGGGAACAACACTTGCAACATGTCCAAGAAGTGCTCCAAACTCTTTGGAAGCACAAATTATATGTAAACCTAGAGAAGTGCACATTTGGCATGAGGTAAGTCTAGTACCTTGGGTACATTGTTAATGAGGAAGGTGTTCATGTTGACCTTGAAAATATTCAAGTTATCTAAAATTGGCCAACTCCAAAGACTCTCATGGAGCTTCACAACTTTCTAGGTCTTGCTAATTTCTATTGTAGATTTGTTCTAGGTTTTTGCACATTACATGGCTATTAAATAAGATAACAAAAGGGGGAGCCAAAGCCAAGTTCCAATGGGGAGAAAAACAATAGAGAGCCTTTGAGAAAATAAAGCTCAACTATGCTTAGCACATGTTCTTGCCTTGCCAGACTTGAGGTAACCTTTTGACTCAATGATGAACATGTTAGATTATGTAGTGGGATTTGTACTTACACAATAAGGCCACCCTATTGTATACCATGGTGAGACTTTCAATGAGGTTATCAAAAAGTATCCCAATATAAAAAAGAACTTTATATCATTATTCAGGCCTACAAGTAGTGGAAGCACTACATTATAGACAAAGAATCAATCATTCACACTGATCACAAACCTCTAGAATTCATATAGACACAGAGTAATCTCAAGAATGAAAGGCAAAAAAAATGGATCACATATTTGTAGTAGTTTCATCTAATCCTCTAATACAAGAAGGAAAGCATTAACTTAATTGCAGATTCCTTGAGTCAACCACCCATTGTAACACTCACTACCATTCTTGATTCTTATGGGTATGAGACATCAAATTGGTCCACCTTGTATGCTACTAACCTTGAATTCACTGAAATATATCAATCCTTTCAGTTAGGTAAGCATGTTTTTTATTTTTATCTACAAAGGACATATACTCTATCACATGGAACACATTTATATGCCCTTTGCTGAAAGACCAAAGATGATATGAGAGACATACTTCAATAGGATAGAAGGTCATTTTTGTGTGGAAAAGACTTTGGTCATTCTTCAAAAGCACTTCTTTTGGTCAAAGATGAGGAACAATGAGGAGAAATACATTAAGTCTTACACACCCTATGCAATTACAAAGCCAACTAATAAGAGAATAGGATTGTACACACCCCTATTAGTACCTACCAAGCCTTGGAAATCTATTTCCATGGATTTCCTCTTGGGTTTATCTATTTTCAAGCATGGAAATGACTATGTCTTCATGGTGGTTGACCAATTTTCCAAAATAGCTCTTGTGATTGCTTGCAAGAAGAGCATCACATCTAAAGAAACTACAAGATTGTACTTCAATCATGTATGGCTATATTTTGGTCTACCAAAATCCATTATCTCATATAGAGATACTAGATTCTTAAGAACCTTCTAGAGAAATCTATGGGAGATGATGGACACAAAGCTCACCAAATCCACAAATTTCCATCCTTAAACTAATGAAATAAAAATTTTCAACAAGTTGATTGTGCACCTACTATGTATGTATAGTTCAAATCATCCTCAAACATGGGACAAGACTCTTCCCTACATTTAGCACAAGTATAATAATGCTCTGCATAGCTCTACCAAACAAAACCCCTTTCATGTGTGGACCAAATGAATGTAAAGTACAAGTAGCACCATGACCAACATCGCACCCCGCACTATTTCCAAGTGGGAGATAAGGTTTGTCTATGATTGTAAAAATAATGCCTCATAAGTTCGAATATAAAAAATTAGACCTCTATGCTATGGATTGTATACCATCACCAAGCAAGTGGGAGAGAATACCTTCAAGCTAGATCTACCACCTTACCTTGGTTTGCATCCTATTTTCAATGTTGAGCTTCTAAAACCATATTACCCACCTTTGCTAGACACTTCCATAGCAACAGAGAAGTTGGTGATTGAGGAGCTCAACCTTGAAGGTCTTGCACCAGTAGAAGAGGATAAAATAGTTGACACATGGACTAAAACCACCAGGAGACAGTCCACATAGATCTATAGATAAGTTGAGCCGATCAATTAAGTCACCAAGAAAGGTGGTTCACAAAGACCCAAATAAAAAATAATTTTCCATCCTTGATGTTAAAAATTAACACAATGGGGACCATTGCTTCTCAAGGAGGGTCAACTAAGCTAGGAGGATTACCCAGTTTCAATAGATAGACTATGGATCTCCAACAGACAGATGGTGGATCTCCAATAGATAGATTGTGGGTCTCCAACAGACAGATGGTGGATCTCCAATAGATGGATTGTGGGTCTCCAATATATGGATTGTGGATCTTCGATGGATAGAATCAAACTCAAACTTTGATGGTGTAGACCACAGGGTGTGGACTTCAACAAACAAACCAAGTACAAACCATGGGATGTGGATTGCATAATGAGTGTAGAATCTGATAGATAAACCACATACAAACCACAAAGTGCAGGTTGTGGAATGGGTGTAGACCATAAAGTGTGGATTACGAAGAACCATCATAATAGTCATAATCGTTATCTCAAAAGTTTAATCATTATAATAGTCAAAACCATTATCTTGAAAGTTCAATTATCATAATGATCATAATTGTTATCTCAAAAGTTGAACCATCATAATAGTCATAACCATTATCTCAAAAGTTGAACTATCATAATGGTCATAATCGTTATCTTGAAGGTTGAACCGTCATAATGGTCATGTAATTAATTTATTAAGACAATGGCATTGAGGTTGGATACAATGACATGGTTGCATGGTAGTCTTACACAGTTGTAGTGGGCAACAATAGTTTCACGTAGACTTTTTTGTTGGCAGACATCTCTTCTTAGAGATTGCCTTCTATGTAATTGCATTCAAAATTAGTAGAATTTGTTATTCACTCTACAACCCTTTTTTCTATTTTTGATTTTCAACTTTTCAACTCTAAAAAATACATTGTCTCTGGATATTTTGGATCACTTTTGGTCCCGTTTGATTTTTTAGTGATTCATTGTATCTCAAAACATGTTTGTGGCAATATTTTTTCACTTTTGAAAATATCTCTTCATGATGTTTGCCTCTTTAAACATATGTGATTTTGTAAAAGACCTTTTTGATGCACTCATTATTATTTTCCAATTTTATCCTTTTTTCAATGAGTACCAATTTGGTCCTTTCAATATTACGCCTTTGAATAATTTTGTAATTTATTTGCTCACACAAATTTCTTCTTCGATTATAATTTCATTAAAATAATAATTAATTTCTTTCATTGTTGAAATCCCTGTAACTCCAAAATTTAAAAATTAAATCAAACAATTATCCATCTATTCATATATTTTATCTCAACAAATTCTTTCTTCAATTGGCTTCCTTCCAAATTAATATACTTTCCTTTAAATGTTATTCGTCTTCTCAATATTTGCTTTCTCAATATCTTCTTTCAAATAATATATTTTCCTTCATTTTAATTATTTTAATTCTTTCTTATTCCTTTGTTCTTCTCTCTTTAATAAGTATGCTACCCTTCTTCTCAGTTTTTATTCCCTTCTATTTCTCTTTCAAATAATCTCACTTTCATGTTTCTTTTTCTAATGAATTTATTGTCACTCGTTAATTATTCTTAGAATAATTCTTTCTCCACCTTATAAATGAGCCTCTTTAATATTTCCTTATTAATAAATCAAATATGTTGTGCTCCTTTTAATTAACCATAAATTTTGCTTTCCCTTATTTTATTCTTCCTTAAGGTTATCCTTTCACCAAATAAACCAAATACTATTATTAAATACCTTTGCATGTGGCTAATTCTCTATATTTCAACATTCTTCCTCTGACATTTACATCATTCTGATATTTGTGCACTCTGTGTACATTACTAGCATTACAATGCTCCTTTAACATCTGCCTTTTGCATCTCCTTCACGTTCAGACTCTGTAACCACCATATCATATTCTAGCTATCTCTTTCTAGTGTTTGACTATGCTTGGTCTCTCCTTTTCTTCTGCACAATTTGCATATTCCTCTACATTTGGTTCTCTTCAACTCAACACCTTGTCCTCTTCAGCATCTATTTTGCACTCGATTTTTCCTCAAGCATTCTGCTTTGGTTCTCCTCAAGCATTCTGCTCCAGTTCTCCTCAATTGTTATGCAATTATCCAACTTTCTAATCCCTCTACCTTGGTCTGTAATGTGTTGCTTCCTCCAATATTTTTTTTTCTCTATCTCTACACTCGGTTTTCTCTAGAATAGTTCTAGTGACGTTTGGACCTACAACTTATCTCTGTTGGCTTCTCTCAACCTTGACTCCTTTCAACGTGGCTTATTTCAACATGATCGCTTCCATGGCTTCTCTCTTCATGTGACATTCTTCACATGGATAATTGGCTTCTCTCACAACTTTTGGCTCATATCACAAACATTACCTCTCTCACAACTCTTTCACTTTCTCCCAAGCACTTCAAATGTGGATTTTATAGCATTGCTAGTAACTTAATACTTTTCTCATAAGATCTCATAATATCTCAAGATTAAAATGTTCACATGATTACATATATTCAATTCATAATAACAAACTCATAGAAAATATAATTGATGAGATTATATCTACTTAAACAATGCAAATATACTATATTGCAAAGCTTCTTCAAGTCATCATTACAAATATATACATATTGGATATGAGACTCTTCACATTCACAACCCTTGACCTTTCTACTTACACAAACGTTTCATATCGTCACACGAGAGATCTAACACTTCATATTTCTCATGGGAGAAATACCACATAATAATAAATCTATTATTGACTTCACATATGTGGAGGAAAAAGACTCTAATGCTTGCATATACTAAATGACAAACTCTTACATAACTCCATACTTACATGACACCTCACTTACATAACTCCACGCTTACATGACACCTCACTTACATAAATCCACACTTACATGACACCTCACTTACATAACTCCACACTTACATGACACCTCACTTACATAACTCCACACTTACTTACATGACACCTACTATATACTCAAATATTAATCACACTCTAAACTAAAGTATTTGTACGATACTTGAAATATTCTTGCAAGTTACCAAATAATGTAATACTTCTAACAATTTCTACATACTACCTGTGGATTTGTCATAATATGGATACAAATATACCACATTAAAATTAGTAAGATGTCTACTCCTACAAGTTCAATTTCATAAGCATTTACTATAAACTTTTTCATGACCTTATAAGGTCCAATATTCTTCTAATTGAGTTTGTTGTGTCTTTTGCGAACCTTTCCTTCAACATATGTGTCAAAACTAAGTTTCCCACAAAAAATTCTTGTGTCTAATGTTTGAGATCAACATATTGCTTGCATCTTATACCATTCTTCTCCAACTCAGCCTCTACCTTTCAATGTAAATCATGAATGTAGTAATCAAAGTCATCTATTAATGCACTTGGTCTATAAACATGTTGTACTCCGCAATTCATCCACTCCTCTTGGAAAAAATCCATTTATAATTTAGAATGGGATTTTGGATGTAATGATGACTAAATTGTTATATCCAAATTTTGTCAATGCCAAAATGGCATCCCATAATTTTGGTTTCTTGCCAATTTAGCACCTCAAAAAATTTGTAAGGCTTTTGTTCACCACTTTAGTTTGTCCATCCAATGTGGGTGATAAGCTGAATTGAAACTCAATTTTGTACTCAACTTCTTCCATAGAGTCTACCAAAAGTGACCTATAAACTTAACATCTCTATCTAACACAATGCTTTTTGACAAACCATATAGTCTTACAACTTCTCGAAAGAACAAATCAACAATATGAGTAGCATCATTCACTTTCTTGTAAGGCATGAAATGTGCCATCTTTAAAAATATACCAACAACAACAAAAATTGAATCACTTTCTTTTTGTGTTTGAGGTATTCCAAAAATAAATCCCATACTTATGACTTACCATACCCTTTATGGTATTGGTAATGGCTTATACAACCTAGTGTTTTGGCTCTTTTCTTTGGCATGTTGATAGAATTGACAACTCTGCACAAATATTTGCACATGTGTGCTTACTCTTGGCCAATAAAAGTTTTCTCAAACTTGTTTTAAATTTTTATCTATTCCAAAATGTCTAGCTAGTCCTCCACTATGTTTTTCTCTTATCATGTTATTTCTCATTGAGCTTCGTGGTATACATAATAGTTGTCCCTTGAATAATAATTCCTCTTAGATAAATAATCCAACCATGACATTCTATCTCTTGTAGTAGGGTCATTGCAAGGTGCCCAAGCTTCCTTGAAGTCCAAATCATCAACATAAAGCTCTTTCATAGCATCAAAACCTACCATCTACATATTCATTGCGTTCATCAACAAAATTCTACTCAAAGCATCAACTACCCAATTTGAACTACCACTTCTATGATTCAAAACAAATGAGTAACTTTGAAGATACTCTACCCAATTCATATGTCTTTGGTTTAATTTACTTTGACTATTAATGAACTACAAAGCATGATGATTTATAAATAGCACAAACTCCTTCAATAATAGATAATGCCTCCATTTATTTAGTGCTTGCACAATGGCATAAAACTCCTAATCATAAACTGAATATTTATTCTTAGCCTCATTTAGATTCTCGATGAAGTAAGCAATGGGTCTATATTCCTGGCTCAAAACTCCTCCAATGGTTGTTCTGTTGGCATAACAATCTACTTGGAAAACCTTGATAAAGTTTGGCACTGCCAGAAATGATTGTTCTGTGAATTTCTCTTTCAAGATTTGAAAGCTCCTTTTCATTGCACTTATCCATTTG
Organism: Wollemia nobilis; assembly: GCA_028583015.1. Taxonomy (NCBI): domain Eukaryota; kingdom Viridiplantae; phylum Streptophyta; class Pinopsida; order Araucariales; family Araucariaceae; genus Wollemia; species Wollemia nobilis. The sequence continues at coordinate 1,699,881 of JAQPPZ010017206.1, read as the reverse complement.
AACTCATGCCTACCTCCCTTCATCATTTATATTATTGGAGCACAAATTCCAATAAACTTTTTGATGAAGTTTTTGTAAAAACTTGTCAAACCATGGAAATTTTTAGCTTTAAACATACTCCTTAGTGACTGCCACTCCACAATAGCCTTGATCTTTCTCGGATCCATTCTCAAACCATCCTTGGAAATGACAAAATCCAAATATACCAATTACTTCTTTGTAAAACTACATTTTTTTTAAATCAATCAGCAATTGTTCCTCCAACTTTTGCAAAACTAACCTCATATGTATTAGGTGTTCTTCATCTTGTTAAACACCAAAATATCATTCAAGTAAACCACCACAAATGTACCAAGAAAAGGCTTCAAGACTTCATTCATCAATATCATAAAAGTGCTAGGTGTATTTATCAACCTAAACGGCATGACCAACCATTCATAAAAGCCTTCTTTGGTCTTAAATGTAGTCTTCCACTCATCTCCTTATTTGATTTGAATTTGATAATAACCACTCTTCAAATCAGTCTTTGTGAAGTACTCTACTACAATTAAGCAATCCATTAAGTCATCCATACAAGGTAATAAAAACCTATATTTTATTGTAATCTTATTGATTGCATGGGAGTCTATGCACATATGCCATCTCCTCCTTTCTTGGGTGCTAATACAATTGGTATTGCACATGGGCAAGCTCTCCTTGATCAACCCCTTGTCCAATAGCTCTTGGATTTGTCTCTTTATCTCCTTCAATAATATTTTTCGAAGATCAGGCAAACTTTAAAGCTACTACCTACCTTTTTTCCTTTGTCCTTCCATGGACTTGATGCATAGTTTTTTCATCCTTGGCAATTGAATAAGGGTTCAACCTACCATCATGTATTGTTGTATTGTCAAATTTTTATGGTCTCCCCAAAAAAATATGACATGCATCCATAAGCATGATGTCACATAGGATCACATCCTTATAAGATCCAATCTAAAAACTTGCCATACATTATTCAATTACCAAAAATTAGTGTCCATTTTATAACCACAACACTTTGTACAGATTTGGATGCTCAATTCTTTTCAATCCCAATTTGTATACCATATCTATTGACACCAAATTATATGTGCTTTCACTATCCATAATTACCTTGCAACATTTACCTTCTAATTTACAAATTGTGCTAAACAGACTCCTTTGTTTAAGTTCATGCACCTCCTTTAATGGATTTAACAATACCATTTTCATCACAAGGGATTCTCCTTATTTCAAATCCTCCATATACTTCGGTGAAGTAACACTTTCTTCATCTACTTGCATAATATGGTTTCTAGATTCCTTTCCTTTATTGTTGCTTTATTGTATTGTTGGACATTCAAATGCTTAATGGCCAACTTCACATATATAGCAATTTTTGGGGAATCCTATACCCCTTCCTCTACCATAAGCTCCTCTTCCTCCTGAGAAGTTTCTATTTTTTCTATTATTTTGAAAAGTACTACCTTCTCCTTCCTACATTTGTTGTCATCTTCCACTATGGTTTTGTCCTCTTCCTTGAGAATATTGTCCTCTTCCTCTAGCATTATTTTCTTACCTTTGCAACAATTTTTCCTTTGCCTTGAGCACATCTTGATATGCCTTTTCAACAGTTTTGATTCGAATCATACCAATTTCATTTTGTATGGATAATATTAGTCCATTTATATATATTGTTATCTTCTCCTCATCATATTCAATAGAACCTGCTATTATGGTCAATTTATAGATCTCTTTCACATACTATTTTAATCCTGTCTTTTTGCTTGAAGTTTTGGAGTCTTCTAAACAATCCAATTTGATTATCTGTAGGTATAAACGTAGATCTCAACTTAGATACAAACTTTTCCCATGTTCAAATTCTACCCTTAAATTTTCACTATCTTTCAGTTTGGACATGATCCCACCAAATTGAAGCATGTCCCTTAAATGTGAGTGTAAATTTGACCCATTTTGGATCCTCCATAGATTCATAGTCGAAGAATCTATTCGTGTCAGTTATCCAATCTATTCACTCTTCCAGGTTTGAACTTCCATTTAAATTGAGAGTATCCATCTTTGGTTTTCTTTCCATATTTGAGATTGCCCAAATCAACCATTGCTCTAATTCTTCTCCTTATTTTTCATCCCAAAATTTTGCATGACCAATTTCCTCCTCTTCACTATCACTAATCTCCTCAATATGAATGCCTCTCCTTTGGGTAGTCTCAATTGCATCTAGCCTGGATGTGATTCCTCTCAACATTTCAGCTACATCCATTGGGCGGGATCTCAAACCACACGGTCTTCCTCTTCCTCATTGTGTCATTTTTTCTCTAATGTGTATCACAAACTCCTGCTTTGATACCAATTGATGTAGACAAACAAAAGAAATCTAATGAAATATGGTCTTCACAAGCAACCAACTATCAAACTCACCCTCCTAAAATAGTAGTACGATAATCACACGTACAACCAATTTCTAACACCTTGGCATAAGATAGTTGGATTTCAAAACCACTACAAGGTGACAAGATCTTATGACAATAATCTTATGAGATGGCAATGTCCCATTGCACAAGACTACGATGTTCAAGACAACAAAACTTTGAGACAACAATGTCTCAAGATGATAACTTTGCATAAGATGGAAATGCTCAAGTCAACAACACTTTGAAACAACAATGTCTCAAGATATCAGTTCCACTAGACAACTCTTCCATGGTACGATGGTGAGATTCCTAGCAATGGTGAAGTGGAATAATAGACTTAGAAACTAGTCAAGACTGTAGTCATATAATCCTTCTTGCAATCATAAGATATTTTATCATATACAACAGTCCTAAGACAACACTATTTTAAGTAGACTGTGAGGGCCAACATATTTTGTCTGACAAAACTTTTGTACTAGTACTCAAAATTCAACCATCATGTTTGCCTATTCTACCAGTCAAAGCTACTACATTCTTTTATCTTTTGCAAACCTGTAGTCTTGCATACACAAGATCCTACAATGCAAGATTCTAACAATCTAAAAATTCATCATTCACATAGTACACATGATAGATTGGAAGTTAGAACATAATTATATTATTCATGTTCTTGTACAATCATAGCAGAAAATAAATTGTTATCCCAGACGATGAAGTTGGAGCACTCTATCTCCTCCCTTTCTCTGCCTACACAACTTTGTGTTTGTTGGGCCTCTTCTTGTCCAACTCTTCCTCTCTATGGTCATTTTTTTCCCTTCCTCTTGCCTTTTTCTCGCCATGCAAAAATTGCTTCCTCTTCCTCTTCCTCGTTCTTTTTATACACCAACTTGGTAGTTATCCAAACGTTTATCGGTAATCCCACACATAACCATATGGGTTTTAACTTTCTAAATATAATTAATTATAAAAATTCAAATGCCTTGCATCAATGCTTCTAAAGAAAATTTGGAAAAAGCTTATGGAGATGGTGTTTTTTTTCTAAATAATGAAAGCAAATTTCTCATCACTTAGAATCATATGGAACTTCAACCAACAACTATATAGAAGCTAGGACATTTCTTACATGGATCTAGATTGTCATTGAAAATGATGGAAGTATATTCAATTAAGAGAGTTTCAAAAATTATTATTGACGCTATCAAGAAAAATGGATGTAGGATTTGGATAAAAAATAACATTGTCTAAGGTCCATTGGAGGCAGTAGCTTAGGCATGTCAACATATCTATAGAGAAGGAAAATAGGGTAACAGATAATCTAGTCAATCGTAATATTGATCTTTGGAAAAAATTCAAATTGTAGAAGGCAACTAGCTAAGGGAAATTTTATCTCGTAATGAAAATGATATCAAGGAGTTGATTGTGGAAGATGAAGAATATCTTTTATAGAAAGATAGGTGAAAAATACCTTTGATATAAAGATAGATGAAGAATAACTTTTATAGAAAGGCAAGCTAGATATAGTCAAATTGACCTAACAAAAAATGTAATGTTTTGTATTTTAATGGGAGTGGCCCCTAATAGAAGCCACACATAACTTACTAAAAAAGAAGAGAAGACTATCTTCATTTAATACCCGTGAGGGGTAAAGCTAGAGGAAAAATCAAATTCATAATATAACAAAAGATCTTTTAAAGGGAAACTAAACTCCACAAATATATTCACTAATGAAGTTTTATTAATAAATGAAGAGGATATTCTAAGAGAAAAAATGATATGTTGTTCATGAAGTGTGAAGAGAAAGAAGGAAAATGAGGGCTCTAAGTTGTTATGTGTGATATACTTGAGCTTGAAACATGTTGTAAATATAAATTGTGATAAAGTTCAAAACAAAATAATTATTCTTAAAAGTCTCATTTTCTATTTCAATTGGAGTTAATTATGCTTGACTATTTGCATAGTGGAAGCTTGAGTATGTAGTGTGTAATAGTATGAGCATGTTGTGTCATGGTTTTATGATATTGAGCTTAAAAGGTGTAGTGTGTAATGATCTTGTATTATCTAACCAACAAGACAAGCATAATAGTTATGTGAGCTTGAAATTGAAATTGAGTTTGATCTATGTTGCAAGCATAAGTCTATGATATTGAGCTTAAAAGGTGTAGTGTGTAATGATCTTGTAATATCTAACCAACAAGACAAGCATAATAGCTATGTGAGCTTGAAATTGAACTTGATTTTGATCTATGTTGCAAGTATAAACTCTATGATGAATCTAGATAATATTGAAGCCTTAAGTAGATGGGATTACTACTTGTAACATGAGGGGAAATTTAGAGAGTTGGGTTTGTGTGAGAATCATTTATCTAGCTTATAATAGTTTTAGAATCCTCATCCTCATCATGAAACCTTTCACTCACTTGGATATGGATGAGAGGAAAGCCCCTCAAGCCTCATGTATTTGGTATGGATGAATATAACTCGAAGTTAGAAGTGAATAAACCTTTTCATTTTATTAAATTAATAAAAAAAATTAAGTAGTTACTGTTATCATCATTTTAGCATATTTATATCCTATAGAAAAACTATTTTAAAATAAGCTTAGCTTGAATTGCCTTACAAATAGTATTGCAACTATAGATTCTATTTTTCTATAATTTTCTAGCTTTATTTCAAGTCTAATTTTTCCTTGCTTTTCTAAAAAAAAAATATATATATATATATATATATATATATATATAGCTTTAAGCTTCTAGCTTATATTTTCATACAAGTTTCATTTTTGTTTAGCTTTGAAATCCTAGATTACAAGATATTTCTTTAACCCCATAACAATTTTGGATTTAAAGTTGACCATGATGAATGTTGAGCTTTAGATATAGAAGTGTTTGTAACTTGGGCCAAGGCACTTTAAATATCCAACTTAATTGCATTTTGTAGAGTAGTAAGATTTGAACTTGTGATCAAACTCCATACAACTCCTTCAACTTATAAAATTTCTTAGAAGGTTGATATATATTTTTTTAAGTTTTCCATTGTTAAATAAAGATGCTTGAATTTTAAACAATATTCATTTAGTTATATTCATGATTCATAATAGCTTGTTGAGATTTTAACATAGTTGAAAATTTCAAACTGCATTGAAAGCATAAATCTTGGAGATATGGTGCATTGGAAGCTCTTTTGAGCACAAGTTCCAAGTTTTTCTTAAGAGATGACATAGGAGGCCATAAGAACAATTGAGCTAATGGTTGAAATGTCCTAAATTTTTTTGGAACTTTCTTAGCCATTGTTAAGGTTAAAAGTTGGGACAAAGGTTGTGATGATGACGAATCACTTATACTCTCCCTATAGGAGTCACTCTTAACAGAAGGTCAAGGTCCTCTTTTGAGTATCTTAATAGATATCCATTGTGTTCCACTAGTGTGATCCCTATAAATTTGGTCCTACTTAAGATGAGATTAACCAGGTTTAATGGTTGTGATATAATGAAAGCTTCATTTGAATTTATTTGGTTTATTTTAGTCTTTAGCTTCCATTTTTAGCTTACTATCGAATAATTTGTTTATAACTAATTATTACATATCAATAATCTGTCCAATATTTTTGCCACATTAGAGTACCCTATATACCCATTATCCCATGTACATTGAAAGCTTAAGGAACAAAATCCCAAAGGAATTTTGACAAAGGAAGCAAAAATCTTCCATTGATCTAGGCCAAGAGTACCACTCTTCTTTTCCAAAGGAGATAGAACTTTGTTAAAGTCCCCCTTTCCAAGAATCCAAAGATTATAATTGTGGATTATCGTTAAATTTGACATGTATAAACTAAGGTTATTCCAACCTTTTTTTAGAATCAGTTATATGTAATTGAAATGGGCCCCATTTGTATTACATCATGACCACATAGTGGTAAATAACTTGCCAATTACGCATGTATCACTTGGAAGATTTGAACATGGGTATCCTCCTTAGAAGTTGAGAAATTTAACCGGTTCAACTAATATCATTTGATAAAATGTTTAGGTTCACCCATTGAATTAGGACCTTGGTTTATGATGTGAAACTTTTTTGTTCCTAATCGTTTGTGTCAAACCCCATGGGCAGAGTCCTTCCAACATTTATCTCAAAGAATGTTTGTATTTTGGAGCACATCCATTTATGAATATAATTTATATTCTCTCTTTCCTAAAAAAAAAAGCAACCAACTACCTGCTTTCAACTATTTTCTATCCCATTCTGCTAAAACACCTCTTGAAGCTCCCATACTAGAAATCGTTAGACAATCCTCTATCTTCCAAATCTTTTAAAGTGTTTCCTTACATTCCTCACTACTTATTTTTGTTGCCTATAATAAAATAAAATAAGAACTATATCAACCTATTTAAATTTTTTATGATAACTCTTTTTAGGGTCATATTTATTCCAAGACATCGTCTTTATCATTATTTGTATTCTTATTTGGGGGCTTAGCCCCACATCATGTTAACACTTTGTGATATTTGTTTATGGTTTCCCAAATCAATATTCCTATTCTTTTTGTTCCTTCTTTGAGGGTCTTGCTTCCCTTTTTTCATTCCCATCAATGTTTCATCCATCTCTTCCATTTTTCCATATGATTCAAAAATTTAACTTATCATCTAGACTTATACAGCCCTAGAGAAACCTAAAGTGGAAGACATAATCTCAAAAATTACTTTTATTTTATGCTGCCCTTGAAATCCTAAAGTGCAAGGGGAAGCCTCCACCGTACTTTTTTTCTTATATTGCCCTAAAAATCTGAAGGTGCAATGCATATTTTCCATGCTACTTTCTTTACTATGCTTCATTGAAAACCTAAAGTGCAAGGGACAACCTCTAGACTACTTTCATTTTTATTACAAAGAGATGTTATCTATTGTTAGGATGTTGGGCATAATTTACTTGGATCAAACTTAACCTCTTCAACCTTTGTTGTTTTGAAAATTGACTTATCATCTTTCTTCACAATTATAATTCGTTCCAAAATTGAACATGAACATTGCACTTCCTTATGCTATGCATCCTTCGTAGCTTCTTCAAATGTTTGCTCTTCACTCTAGAGGGAAATTCTTTGCCTCAACCTATCTATATACCCTCGGATAATAGAGAATATCTATCAAGTATGATATATTTCAAGTCTCATATGAGTCTTTGTATGACCTCAATCATGAAATGTCCATCACGATCACTCGTTACTTGTAGTGAAATCCCAAACCTCATGATGATCTACTCATAGATAAATGTTGTAGTACTTTGTCTAGAGTTATCAAGCAAGGGCATTACTTTGATCTACGTGTCAAGCACCCTATTGCTAAAACAATGTATATGCTCCTTGGTAACCAACAAGGGCTTAAAGGTCCAACAAATTCTAGTCCCCGATATTCAAATAGCTCTGCGATTGATATGGATATAGAGACACAAAATCAACCCATTCCTATGCATCTAGTAATATGTTTGGCCTCCATAAGCTAGCTTATTGCACCTTCCCGGAGCATTGGTCTCATGTGACCGCCTACTTGCCCCTCATGTGCATCTTTAAGTACAATTTTGATTTTTCCGTTTACCACACGTCTTTAGCACATGGTTGAATGCCATCTTGTAAAGCAATCCATCTATTAGCTAGAAGGGCCTTGACTTTGTTGGAAGTATTACATTATTTGGTACCTTACAATAATATTGCAAGTAGTTTGTAAATAGTTTAGTCTAGAGTGTTTAATATTTGAGTATAAAGTAGGTGTCATGTAAGTGTGTGTGGAGTTATGTAAGTGAGGTGTCATGCTAGTAAGTGTGAGTTATAAAAGTGAGGTGTCATATTAATAATTATGGAGTTATGAGTTATGTGCAATCACGAGTCTTTGTCTTTATGTAAGTATGTGAGATTTATTATTATGTATTAAGAAATATAAAGTGTTAAATCTCCCATGTGTGTGAAGATATGAAATGTTTGTGCAAGTTTAAAGGTCAAGGGTCTCGTGAATGTGAAGAGTCACGTGTATATTTATTGAAGACAAAGCATTGTAATAGAGTCTCAAAGAATAATCATTGCATTTTATTGCATTGCTTAAAGTATATATTTCAATAATATTCAGTGAATTATTGTTATGGATTGAATCATATGAGAATATTTTGTGTTGACATATTGAGATCCTGTGAAAATATTGAATTGCTAACAGACTTCACATGTTCTTCTTCTTGTATGTCATTATACCACCAAAGTTTTAAGACTTTCATTTCTTTTATCTCCCAAATGCTCTTCTTTAAATTCAAGTACACCATATTCTCCCAACCCTTTGTGATCCATATCAACTCCCTTGTTGCAGATAGCTTCTCTACTTAAAAGAATCTGACTTATCAAAATATCCACTATGTTCCCCAACTGATTGGTTCTTTAGGTTCATACTGCACTTCTTATGGCCCTTCTCGAGTGTCAATGAAGAATCTTCCTAATTGTGGTGTATCTTTTGCCATCCTTAGCCACCTACAACCTAGCAAGGCATCACAAGATACCTTTTGCAAAGTTATCACAACAAAATCCAAGACAATCAATTGATCAACAATCCTTACCTTCTAATCAGTGATAATGACAACAGAGTTTACCTAAACATCATATTAATCAGATACTGAGGAATATAACTTTTGGACACTACCACTATGGGGCCTGGTTCTTTAACTGGTTTTACCATGGGAGCTAGATGACTTGGCCAATGGCAGCATCCATTGGCAGGTGACCACTGATCAAGCTAGAATCCAATTTGCTCTACCTATGTTTAGATTTAAGGAAATCCTTTATGAGATTACCCTCTTTTCTACAGAAAAAAATAAGCATTGGGTTTGTTGAGGTAACCAAGTGGTTGAAAATATTTTAAATCTGGGCCAAACAAGTTCATGCTAGGTGGCAAGAGTTGATTCAAGTCTATCTCAAGACATGCATGAATGGACATTTTAGTATTTAACCTACTCATCTTTCTACCACTCTTCCTAGTTGCCTACATATTTGCCTGAGAAACAAATGGAATGTGCGGTTGAAATATGAGAACCCCACCTGCATAAGGTATTGTAGTTGGGAAGAATCTTATGGGTGGAACTCAGTGTGCTAGGCCTAGAGGTAAGAAACATAGCCATAGATTACCCGTGTGTCATATTGAAAACAGCTTAAGTAGCTTCAAAGTTACAAAAAGAGAAAATATATAATCCCTACTTGAACCTTTGAAGAAATCTATGTTCCAGCATCCGTTTTCCTGATTTTTCCTAAGCCCATTTATAGAATTCATATTTGATTGGGACTTGCCTTAAGAACAACAAGATTACTAACCTTGTCTGATGATAAGAGATAATACCTGTTATATCTTATGCTAAATGAAACTTTTGAGGATTACCTAATTCAACGTTTATCAAATCAGAATATCGATTGTTTATTTTGTCTATCCTGCTTGTCTGCTGTTGTCAATGCTCCTTGCTAGGATTGGGTTCTAGGTTTGTGGTACTATTGTCTCCTGAGTTTCTATTGTTTCTATGATCAAATCCTCTCTAGCAGCATTCGTTTTGGTAACCAAAAGTAATAAGAGGCCCAAGGCCTGAGGATTAGCTCTGTTGTTCTCACAGTACAAAATAGCAGTTTCTCTGCATTAACAGTCCTGGACAGTCACGATCAGGTTCAATCACAAGTTCAAGGTCATAAAAATGTCAATTTCCATGTGACTCCAATTTACACGTTGTATTCTACAAACAGAACAATATGCAATATTTGTCAAAGAATTTCATTTTATTTTGTAGAATCCTCATTTTAAAAGCAAAATCAACTGGGTATTGCATGTTGTTGAAGACACTAAATATTTCATGATCTTCTATATCCTCAATAAATACCATTTTGGTTTTCAATCAGATATGGTGACAATGTAAGCTCACAAAATGAAAAAACCCACCAAGCTTCAATTCCCAGGGGTGTCGTGATAATATCATTTGTTGTAATACCACTATGTAATTCATTAAAATACTGCAGTAATGCGGTCATGATAGGTGAGGCCCATTTCAACCCCATATAACCAATTAAAAGGGAAATAAATAAAAGAAAAATAAAGGTAAAATAAAGTTGGCTCAAAACAAAAATATGTGTTCTCACAATTATAACTATACTATTTTCACAAAAGAAGTACCATTCATAAACCAACACTTAGAAACTACGTAATTCAGCATTAAGATGATTAATTCTTGTGCATTCACACTTTGAAAAGAATTAACACTGAAATGATAGCTGACAAGTAATATTATATAGTTAACGAACAACTTAAACAATTTCTATGGCACAATTTAGAATATACATCTAAAGTCACTCTCTTTGACTAGTAAAAAATAGACTACAAAACTTATTATTAACATGAATTCCTGACTTCAGTGGTTCTTATCCCTTAGAAATCATGACACTTGGTGTCATCATTTTTGTTCCAAGTATGAAATTTGCTTAACAGTCTACATTCCTAAGAAACCCTTTTTTTTATTGTGCATGTCATAGATATTCTCCCAGCAACTAAATTCTTCGTTGATTGAGGAATAGAGAGTTCAGCTATGGAAAAATGTAATTCAATCAAATCCATATTGATAAGAAAGATTTTAGTAACCAGCCTCCCATTTATTTGATACACTATATGATAAGAATCCATTGTACTTTCTCTGCAAGCAGCACTCATTATAAATTCTCATTCTGCCAAATCTAATAAGTTTGTGAAACACTACCAAAATCAAATCTTACTTTCATCTCAATGAGCTTGAAAGGCAATTGAAAACATTCAATTGCGCTAGCTCTTCAACCATATCTCACAACATAGACTTATTGTGCCCAATCTAGAAGTAGACATATTGAATTTATCTTTGCATAAATGCTTAAAAGTTAAAACACATATGAAGTTTTACAAGGATTGGATGTATAGAGTAATGGAGACTTGCTACAAATTAACAGCATAAATTCCCTACCAATTAAACCTTCAAGGTTTTAGCCAATTTAGGAATCTTGTTAAAGTGAAAGACAAAATCAGTATACAGCACATGGCAAAAATGGTGCTTTAGTCTTACCTGGTGTAAATATTATTGTCATTCAAGAAGTGCTGCAGAAGGCCTCAACTTTAATGAACACTGAAATCTAGAAAAGAACTATTAACAAACCTAAAGCATCTTGAATTTGAATTGCTGAAATAAAAAATACACTATAAGAAGAACTCCCAATTCATATGTAATATCTTTCTCAATAATATCATACAATGTCACATTATGTTTTGTCTAGCAACAAAACAAGCAGGAAATACTAAAATACAACACTGTCAATGTGGGAGTTCACAATGAGCTTTTAGTTCTATGCTGGCACACGTATGCAATCATAGTTTTATACAAATACATCAAAATACATACAATATAATGTACATGATAATATAACGTTGCTAGTTAGGTTGTCCACTGACAAGAGTGAGAAGGAAAGCCCTATAGTCACCAGAAGTATCAGATGAAATCATACGCTCTAAAGTCTTTTTGTAAGTATTTGCAAATTCTGCCTTGATGTACTCCATGTCAATCTCTGCTCGTGTCACTACAACACGAATAAGAGCTGCATCAACAGTTCCTAGACCCTTCATTGACTTGTACAGAATCTGTCACAAAATTTTGAAAAAGTGAGAGAAAAGAATCCAGAAAGATGGCAAAATTAAAAATATAACTATAAGTAGTGTATTTTCTGTGTTATTGAAATATAGGCAACCACAAGGTCAAATAGCTGCTAGTATGTAGAAGATTGCAAGTAATGTATATTAGATCAAGCAGATTCCCAGGAAGGACAGTTGATTGCAAGTGACTGTATCAAGTTGTGAACATGATCAAAAGTATTAAATGAGGACATGATGTTGCTTCACAAAGACTAGGTGAGTTTCAAAATAGTTTCTAACTTTTACCTAGGCTTGGAAAATATGAGTTTTAGGAGTTTTAAGCAGCTTATATGATAAGGTGATGATAAATACAAAACACAAGATAAAGGACTAACAAACTGCAGAGGTTTATGATTCAAGTAAATAGTGAGTTTTAACCAAGAATATAATGCTTCCATTAACACATAGCTTAGATAAAGATGTAAAATTCCATTAACACATAGCTTCGATAAAGAGTGTAAAATTCCATTAACACAATAATATCCAGCCAGATACACATGTTGAGTCAAGACTGCTATAAGTGCACATTCAGAGAAGATAACCTCAAAAGGCTAACGCGAGTCTGGCAAGGTGAGCACTTACGCAAAATTGAATTTACACTTGAGTAAAGTTACTTCTGTTGAAGTCCTTTATCCTGCTATAATAGACCTTTAGACTTTAAAGCCATCTTCCAAATCTCTAAAAGTCCAACAGCTACATGGTAATATGTCACGTCCTAAATTTTTGGATACCTGTTACTTTGCTTATGTTTGAGAAAATTTTGAGCACAGATAGTGTTAACTGTGAAAAATATTTTCTACCTATGACGGTGAATAGAAATTTTAATGTTCTATTGAATTTTAAATGTAAAGAATGCTTCGTGCTTTCATATTGAAAGAAAATATTTGATATGTGCAATAATTATGCTAACTTTATATGAAGTTAGAACTACATACAGGTAGAAACAAAAGAGGTATTAAAGTTCCTACAAGACCTTGCTTTGGAAATAAAGAAAAATAAAACAATTAAAGAGGGGAAATGAATGACATGGTGGAGGGATGGAAGTTAAAGGAAATGAATTACTTCCACTTCCACATGATCTGCTATAGGGCAGCAGCCATGTGCGAAGGGATGTTTAATTTTCTTTCTTGCTTATATGATAAATGAAAATATAGAGAATGGATTTGGGGGAAGAAAGGAAAGAAGGAAAGAAGTAAACTTGCATGTGTATAGCTTGTATGTTTTGCTTTTTGGGATTGAAGGATTGCATGCAACTTTTGGAGGAAGCATGGAAGTGTTTGCCCAGCTTTGTCAACTTGGATTAATTGCTATTGCCTCACATATGTGTACTTTAATTTAAGTTCAAACCTAAATCCCAATTGGATAAGTGGATCTTTTTTGAATTTGCTGGTTTGTTAAGATTAATCATTATCCTCATATTGGAGAATTCAAATTTAATCTTTTCCCTTTGAATCTCAGAAAACCTAGCCTTTTGCACTTGCAAAAATAATAATAAGGAGAGAGAGATAGCCCCCACTTTTAGAGTCCAGTGTTTACAACAAGTTTAAAATCCTTTTTCATAGCTGATTTTGGCTGTGCATGTGTGTTTGCATGTGGCTTGTGTATGAAAGGTCTTTGTCTGTTTTATCTGGCTTTTGCCAAAAGTGATCTTACATTGTCTTTTAGATTTAATGGAGACCTTTGGTATCTGAATAGAGATTGAATTCCTATTATCCTTGAATGATAATATGTTGGCCACTTTGGTTCCAATGTAACCTCCTTATTGGTATGCAGTGTATGGGGCTCATGAGAGACGGATAGATCACTTAAACTATTACTCTGTCTTCTTGTGCTGAAGTGTGTGTCCTCCATTTGGACTGCAACCGTCCGCTGGTTGTGTTAGCTGTGTTTTTAACTTCTTATGAACTTCTATTGGTTCATACACTCGTCAAGTTCTTGAAGCTTATGTGAGATTAAATGAATTTTACTTCTATTTAGTTTCCTCTTCATTGCAGAAACTAATTTTGTGGAATGTTACAAAGGTTACTATATCTCTTCCTGTGTTTTAATGCTGTTCTCAGAATTCACCTATATCTGTACTTCTAAATTCAATTTTGAATGAAAAGACTTTTTGAACTTTATGGGACAGCGGGAAAATGAGCTCTGGCGATTTTTTCTCTCTGAACTAGGGTTTCTGCATCTTCGAAAAATCTCTGGCTTCTGCTGGTTTGCTGAAGTGTCTTTGGGGTACGGTGGATCTGAAGGTCAGATCGGTGCCCCAGGAGGGTCCAATGGGGACTTCTCCGGCTCCTTTTCCAGGAAGTACCAGCTCTTACGCTGATTTGTTTAAAGAAGATTCTCCTCCGAAGAACGCCGAAGCCCAAAAGATGGCATATAAAAAGCTCTTCACGGCTGCTGGGAATAGGTCGTCAGCACATCGGGTGAATGGTTGTTTGCCGCAGGCCGAATCCAGGCCAAAAATCGTCATTGAGCCCAGCATGGTTGAAGAATCAGTCCTCTACAGAGCTAACCATGATTTAATCTGCAAGTTCATGGGTATTCGCCCTTCCCTGAACTTTCTGCATTCTTGGATCCGCCAAAACTGGGAGCCCCACGGTGAGTATTCATTGTGGTTTATTAGTAATGGTTATTTTATTGTCGCCTTCTCGGCTCTGGCCGATAGAAATAAGGCTTTCGAGTCGGAGAAGAAAAACCATGGCCCGACAGGGCTATTTGTTCAACCATGGAGGGTGGGTTTCGATCCTCGTGTTGAACCTACTGCTGTCCCAGTATGGATTCGATTATATGCTCTTCCAATGGAATTCTGGGGTGAGCAGGTATTGGCAATGATTGGCAATTCGATTGGTAGACATCTGGGTGTTGCCAGAGACACTATTGAAGGGAGCATGGCGGTGTATGCTCGAATATGTGTGGAGATGGATCTCAGCCAGCCTTTGCCGGCAGAGTTGGAAATTGAACTGGCAGGTCTCTCCTGGATTCAACAGCTGGACTATGAGGCCCTACCCTTCAGATGTAGGGTTTGCCACAAGCATGGACATTTGGCCCGTTTCTGTCCTATTAATATGAATGCCAAAATGGAGGCCCCTTCAGGAATGCCAAACCTGCCTAAAGAGGATAAGGTTGCTCCTAATAAAGATCCTAATAGCACCGGTCGTGGCCAAGAAGCTCGGAGAGAGGGTTTTGAACAGCCCGTAAGAAAAAGACGGACAAAGAAAAAGGAGGGAAAGGAGCAATCTCATCTCGAGCCTCGCCAATAGGTATGAGATTTTTAAGTCATTGGTTGATGAAGAGGATCAATCTATGGAGGGCTTGGAGGGTTTCAAGGAAACTTCTATTGTTCCCGGGCAACTCCCCCTCTCATCTTCTCCCGTCATACAACAGGTAGTTGATCTCTGTGAGGTATCACAGCCAGTGTGTTCTGGTGCCTTAGTAGTCCATAACCAGGAGCAGACAGTATCTCAGGATGTTCACATGGGGATAGCAGAGAAGAACAGTGGAAAGGCCATCTTTGGGGATAACCCGGTAGAAAAAAGACCAAAAAATAGCAATTCTCGGGAGCAGGTAGAAGATCCAATAAGGAGCTGCTAGCAGCCCAAGGAGACAAATTGATCATGGGAGGATCGGTGAGGACAATTGACTCTTATTGCTCCCAGGGTAACCCATGATTATACAATCTTGGAATGTGAGGGGTTTAAACAGCAGAACCCATCAATCTGTTGTTCAAAGGCTATTAGAGAATAGCAATACTGATTTTTTGCTTTTACAAGAGACTAAGATGTCTTTGGATCTTATGTCTAAAACAATCAACATAATTTGGAGGGGTGCTGGTCATATGGATGTGGCTGCCCAAGGTGCCTCAGTGGGGGATTGTTACTCCGTGGAACTCTCTCGGAATGGTCTGCAATAGATCACCTTGCCTGGAGGGGTGTTCTCACTTCTCTTTTTAGGAATAATGTCTCGGCGGAATTCGTTCTAATCACTAACTTTTATGGATCTCAAAACCTAGAGGGTCAGAGGCGGCAGTGGAAGGTTGTGCATGATATGCGAGCATCAAGGGAAGATCTAGACTGGATTATAGCGGGGGACTTTAACGCTAAATTATCTTCTAGAGACCAGGAAGGGGGAACACCTCTTTTGGATCCAGGGGACCGTTTCATGATTGCTCAAGTCCAGGCTTTGCACTTAGTGGACATTAAATGTCCTGGCAATAACTTCACTTGGACTAATAAAAGGCGGGAGCCACATAGTAGGAAGGTGAAGCTAGATCGCTTTCTGCTTTCAGAGGAGGCGTTTGTAAAATGGAATATCAATTTTTAGATTTTAGCAGGCCCTGTTTCTGATCACTGTCCTATTCTGTTGGAAGGCGGGACTAGGATGGGACACCATCACAAACCTTTCATATTTGAGAATTTCTGGCTTCGTAAAGAAGAACTTCGGGAGAAAATCCCACAGTGGTGGGAAGAAGGCCGCCCAACTTATGGGAGAGCAATGTTCGGAATCCACAAACAACTTCAATATGTCAAAACTCAGTTGAAATATTGGAGGCGTTCTAATAAATCTGACTTCCAGGCCCAAAGAGCTCCGTTGGTGGCCCGATGGGATGAGGTCCAAAAATAGTTCAGAGAAGGAGTAATTACAGACCAGCTCAAAGCTGAGGATGATGCCTTGCGTACAGCGGTGGAGGACATTGACAACCAGGAGGAGACCTATTGGCGGCAGAGAGCAAGAACCACCTGGTTATTGGAAGGGGACAAAAATACAAAATTCTTTCATCGGAATGCTTGTGCTCGAAGACAGATGAATAAGATGGAGGCCCTTCAAGATGAGAACGGTCATTCCTTTGATACTCTTCCAGGTATACATTCCCATGCTATGGATTATTTCTCAAAGCTTTTTAAGGAAAGTGTGGTTCAAGATGTAGAGGCCCAAAATGAAGTTATTTCTGTCATACCTGCTATTATTTCTGAGGATGAAAATCAGGCCCTCCTCAAACCCATTGATAGAGATGAATTGAAAGTTGTGGTCTTTGGAATGAGTACTGGTAAAACTCCAGGTCCCGACGGTTTCCCAATTGAGTTTTTTCAGGCTTTCTGGGACTACTTAGAGGAAGATGTTAGGGCTGTTGTTGAAGAATCCAGAGAAAATAAGAGAATGCTTAAAGCTATAAACCACACTTTCATTACCTTAATTCCAAAAGGGGAGGAGGGGGTTCATATTTCAGATTATAGGCCTATTGCCTTATGTAATGTGTTGTATAAAATAATCACAAAGGTAATGGCTGAGCGCCTAAAACCTCTTCTTCACAACATTATCTCCTCTGAGCAAGGGGGTTTTGTTGAGGGTCGACAGATTCTGGATGGGGTGGTTCTGGCCCAGGAAGCAATACATTCAATGCACACTTCTGGGAATAAAGGGATGTTCATAAAACTGGACATGTCAAAGGCTTATGACAGGGTTGAATGGAGTTTCCTGGCCAAAATGATGGCTGCCTTTGGTTTCTCTCAGGACTGGATAGAGTGGGTCATGAGCTGTGTCTCTTCCCCGACTTACTCTGTTCTAATCAAGGGCCTTCCTTCGCAACCTTTTGGAGCCTCTCGGGGTCTTCGCCAGGGGGATCCTTGTTCTCCTTATCCTGTTTCTCATTTTGGTCGAAGGTCTTGGCAGACTTTTCTTGAGGAGAAGACAGCAAGGCAGATTATTGGGTATTAGGGTGGGGGACGAAGTTTTAACGCACCCGCAGCTTGTGGATGACACCGGTTTGATGGGAGTGGCCAGCTTCAGTGGAAGCAAGATCGATTAGGGATACTCTTAATGTCTATCTCATGGCTACTCAACAGGTCATTAATGACAAGAAATCCAAAGTGGTCTTTTTTAACTGGAGCAAAGGCTTCATAACAGAATTTTAGAAATCCTGGGATTCACTAGGACTTCTCTCCCTGTGGTTTACTTGGGGATCCCCTTGCACTTTAAGAAGCTGAAATTAGACACATGGAGGAATTTGCTTGAGTGTATCAAGGACAGAATTAATCACTGGTCTCACAAGTGGTTAAGTTATGGTGGCAGATTAACGTTCTTACAATCAGTCATTCAAGCTATGCCTATCTACAAATTTTCTATCTTGGCTGCCCCGCTTACAATATGGAAAGAGTTGGACAGGATGGCTAGAAAGTTTTTGTGGGAAGGAGCAAAGGGAGAGAGAAAGTGGGCCTTAGTGGGATGGGATAAAGTAACCCAGCCCAAGGTAAAAGGTGGGTTGGGACTGAGAGGATCCAGGTTAAATAATAAAGCTTTGGCTGGAAAGTTGTACTGGAGGTGGATTTCCCAACCAACTTCCTTATTCAGTAGAATCCTAACTAGTAAATACTTGGGTCATGTCAACCCCAATGAGGTGGGCCGTTTCCCTTTGGATGGTTCTGGATCCTTAGTGTGGCAGGCTCTCAAGCTAGGATCTCAGGTTATTAAAGACCAACTGTTTTGGAAAGTGGGGAGAGGGGAGAAGGCCCGTTTCTGGACCGATTCATGGGATCAGTATCCACCCATCATTGTTGAATTCCCCGAGTTACTTCCAATAAAATCTGCCATAGAAACCAAGGGTTGGGTCCAAATTGAAAGTTATTTCAACACTACTCACTGGGGAGTATAAGTTTAAGAAGTTTAAGAGGTTGGAGGAGTGGCCAATTTCAATCCCTCCGGAGTTGGCACCCATCTTGACCAAAATCTTGACAGAAAGGTTTCTCACAGGGAGAGACGAGGAGGATGAATTAGCTTGGGGCTATGGGAGCCTTGGTGTATATACAGTGAAGGACGGATATGACAAGATCCTCCCAGAGCCTCCCCCCATTCTTATCCGGTTGAGGATTGGAGAAAGATTTGGCACTCCAAGGGCTGGCCGAAAGTGAACTTTTTTGCCTGGCAGTTTATGCACAATGGAATTCTCACTTTTGACAATCTCAGGTGTAGAGGAATCATCGGTCCATCTCAATGTGTTTTATGCCACAAGAACGAGGAAACAGCTGATCACCTGATGTTTGACTGCCCTTTCACGCGTCAGATTTGGAAGCGATGGTTCTCTCACTATAAAATCCAGATTAATGGTGATTTGAATCGGACTAATATTTGGGAAAGATGGAAGAGGGGTAGATTTAAATCTAAAGCTCTTCGAATTGGTTGGGAGCTTGGCTTATACTTCATTTGGTGGCAAGTGTGGTTGGAGAGAAATGCTAGAATTTTTAGAGAAACTTTTTCCTCGCTTGATGGAGTTTGGCAGGTCATCTGGAGCAAAGTCACAGAAACAGTTGCCGTCCACGCTAAAGAGGAAACTCAGGTTGGTCCTGGGCCACTGGAAGAGGGAGTTGAAAAGCAAGAGGGACAGGACAGAGCTAGTTGGAAACCTCCCCTAGAAGGTTGGATTAAAATCAATACTGATGGAGCTGCAAAGGGCAATCCGGGTAGTGCCGAAATTGGCGTGGTCTATCGAAATCACGAGGGATCAGTGCTCTATTGGGAACTGCAAGGCTTGGGAAGAGCCACAAACAATGAAGCTGAAGCCATTGCTATCAAATCTGCTTCTATTTGGGCAGTTAATCAGGGCCACAGGAGGATAATTCTTGAATCTGATTCTCAAATACTGGTTGGAGCTCTTGACTGCATGAGGAACTTTGCTTTGAAAGCATGGAGGTTGAGGATTCTGGTCTCTCAAATCAAGGAATTATGGAGGGAATTAGATGATGTGATTCCAGTTTATGTGAGTAGAAATTTAAACAAAGTGGCAGATTTCCTGGCTAAGATGGGTGCTGAGAAAGAGGTAGGGGTGCAGCTGCATAGTGACATGCCTATTGAGGATGAGGTGATTAGGCAGGGTCTTGAAAGATCCTTGAGCCAATGATCAAAGAAAAAGCTAAGGGTGGTTTTTGTCACGATATCGCGACCTATTTTTGTCGCGATATCGCGACATGTTGCGACGTCGCGGGCGTTGGAGGAAAGCTGTCGCGATATCGCGACATGTTGCGCCGTCGCGGCCGCTGGAGGAAAGTTGTCACGATATCACGACATGTTGCGACGTCGCGGCGCTGGAGGAAAGTTGTCGCGATATCACGACATGTTGCGCCGTCGCGGCCGCTGGAGGAAAGTTGTCGCGATATCGCGACATGTTGCGCCGTCGCGGCCCCTGGAGGAAAGTTGTCGCGATATCGCGACATGTTGCGCCGTCGCGGCCGCCGTTGGAAAGTTGTCGCGATATCGCGACATGTTGCGCCGTCGCGGCCTCTGGAGGAAAGTTGTCGTGATATCGCGACATGTTGCGCCGTCGCGGCCCTGGAGGAAAGTTGTCGCGATATCGCGACTTGTTGCGCCGTCGCGGCCACTGGAGGAAAGTTGTCGCGATATCGCGACATGTTGCGCCGTCGCGGCCAAGGGAGGAAAGTTGTCGCGATATCGCGACATGTTGCTCCGTCGCGGCCAAGGGAGGAGTGGTGTCGCGATTTCGCGACATGTTGCTCCGTCGCGGCCAAGGAAGGATAGTTGTCGCGATATCGCGACATGTCGCGATTTCGCGACATGTTGCTCCGTCGCGGCCAAGGAAGGTTTGTTGTCGCGATATCGCGACATGTCGCGATTTCGCGACATGTTGCTCCGTCGCGGCCAAGGAAGGTTAGTTGTCGCGATTTCGCGACATGTTGCTCCGGCGCGGCCAAGGAAGGATAGTTGTCGCGATATCGCGACATGTCGCGATTTCGCGACATGTTGACTTTTTGCGGTCTGAGGTGAAAAGTGTCGCGTTTTCGCGCCTTGTAATCATGTGCTTTCTTTGTTTTCGGCTGGGATGTGTCTACTCCCAATTGTAACTGATCTTTGTTTTAATACAAGTTTTTTTCAATTTTTTCAAAAAAAAATTCAATTTTGAATGATTGTTTGCACTTCTGAAAAATGCTATTATGATTATACAATTTATTTGTATTCATATAGACTTATAAAATGTTGTACACTTTATTAATCTATATAAATACATATAAATGTAAGTTGTTTGGAAAGATTCATTACTTCTAGTTTGGCTTGTAATAGTTTTAGGCAGGTTGTTTAGGAGATTCTTAGCTATTTGGTTGTATTAGATTAATTATATTTGTATTGATTCTGGGAATGTAATTCTCAGTTTATTGTATTTGGATTTTAGTCTTCCACGGAGCATTGTTCTGTTGTAGCTCCAAGCCTATATATTGATGTACTCCATTCTGAAATAATCAATTGAGAATCTATCAACATTTCTCATTGTGGTATCAGAGCTAGTCTGGTCTTTGGGTTAGAGAAAGCCTGTGAATTGTTTGTGAGAATTTATCAAGTTCTTGCAAAGTTTGGTTCAAGTTTTTTTGCTGGGTTTTTTGCATAATGGCTACTGGCACTAACTCATTGCCAATTCCAGAATTCAATGGTGAAGACTATGAGTATTGGAGTCTAAAAATGAAGACATTGCTCATTGGCAAAGGTGCTTGGGATATAGTGGAAGATGGCTACACTGAGCCTGATTGGAACACCATTGCAGCTACTGATAGACCAGCAAAGAGAGAAGCACAAAAGAAGAATAGCTTTGCTCTCTATCACATTCAAACAACCTTGGATAAAAGCCTTTTTCCAAGGATTGCTAGTTGTACAATAGCTAGTGAAGCTTGGAAATTTTTGAAGGATGGCTTCCAAGGAAATGCTCAAGTGAAGCAAGTCAGATTGCAAACTCTCAAGAGGGAGTTTGAGAATTTGAGAATGAAAGAAGATGAAAATGTTGGTGATTATTATGTGAGAGTAAAAGCTTGTGTGAACAAGATGGAGACTCTTGGTGAAGAGGTGAAGAATGAAGTTGTAGTAAAGAAAGTGTTGAGAACACTTCTACCAAAATGGAATCAAGTGGCTATCATAATTGAAGAGAGCAAAGATTTTTCTACTCTTAATTATGATCAGCTCATTGGTTCACTAATGTCTCATGAGGAGAGACTATCTTCATCTTCAAATGTTGGTGGTATTGAAGAAAAAGCTCACATCCAAGGTAGAGGGAGAGGTCAATCTCCTTCAAGAGGAAGAGGTAGAGGAAGAAGAGGAGGTGCTCAAGGAAGAGGAAGAGGAAGAGGTGACAAGAGAGACAAGCAATGTTACTATTATAACAAGTTTGGAAACTTTGAAAAAGAGTGTAGATTGAAGGCATCCCATGAAGGAAGGAGTAGTAAACACTATGGAGAAGAGCAAGGATCCTCAAATTTGTTTTTGTCATATGGAAAATCAGATCAGAATTTAAATGAGACATGGATTCTTGATACTGGTTGCTCAAACCACATGACCGACAAGGGGGAGTTGCTTTCTACAATGGACAATTCCTACAAGTCCAAGATCAAGCTTGGAGATGATAAAGCTTTGCAAGTTGAAGGTAAAGGAGCAATGGAGGTGCACACCAATGAAGGTAAAAAGAAGGTGAATGATATATACTATACTCCAAATTAAAAACATAATTTTTTGAGTGTAGGCCAAATCATGGATAAAAATTACAAGCTTGTTTTTGAAGATAAAAAATGTGTAATCTATGACAAGAATCATGGGAATAGGCTTGTCACTACCGTCCCTATGACAAACAATAGATTGTTTCCTTTGAATATTAAATGAATTTTACTTCTATTCCGTTTCCTCTTCATTGCAGAAACTAATTTTGTGGAATGTTACAAAGGTTACTATATCTCTTCCTGTGTTTTAATGCTGTTCTCAGAATTCACCTATATCTGTACTTCTAAATTCAATTTTGAATGATTGTTTGCACTTCTGAAAAATGTTATTATGATTATACAATTTATTTGTATTGCATATAATCTTATAAAATGTTGTACACTTTATTAATCTATATAAATACACATAAATGTAAGTTGTTTGGAAAGATTCATTATTTGTCTGTGATTTCATATTTTCATGTGACTTATGTTTTTGTTTTCCTCCCAACAAATTAATATGAGAGTTCAATTTTGTTGAGTTTGGACATTTGCTTCGGTTGTGGTTTAACTCCATTTTTCTTTTATTATTTCAAGTGTTGTTCGAGTCCTTACCATTATTCCAGATTGCTTGGATAACAATTCTACATCTTACATAAGCATAGCAATGTGCAAACTGCAAAACATCAACATAGAAAGGGTCCATTGGTAGGAACAATATTTCACATGAAGAATAATGCCTCCTTTAAAAATACATTTGAACCTTGTACAAGTCTGATGATTATTTATGAACATAGACATCTAGACATCTTCATGTCTGGTCCTTGATTTGAATCACTTCTTGCCATATCTACTCGGTTGTTTTGGCCCCCCAAAACTGTCCAGAATCTTACTCATTTGGATAAAAGCTAAGTAGAATATCCAACAAGAAAGGAGGACAGCAAACCATTCCACTACTTCATTTTACTTTTGAAAGAAGACTATAAATATTCAATTTTCAGCTTCTATATTCCTTTATAACTTCCAAACTTAATTAAAAAAAAGTGAACATGTGTCCAGAAAATTGATTTGAATGACTACATGATTTTCAGTACTAATTGCTAAATCTGGATATTGTGTTTGTATGGATCAGCAAACTTCTGCAAATAATAATATTCACAACTGAGTAGGTCAAGGGCACTGGACAAAATCCAATTTACTTAAACTCTCTTGGATTTGGTAACTAAACAAGGTAACTAAAACTATTTGTACATAGTTGTACTTCTTTGGCTCATTACCAAAGGATATTGCATCTTTCAAGAACCTGGAGTTTGGAAAATACACAGTCTGGAGTCTGCACTTCAGATGATTTCTTGTAAATGGTAATTCAGTGGACTGCGGTCTTGCTTTCTAGAAACCGATTGATCTTTGGTTGTTTGTTTACATGGACTAGTCTATAAACCATAAATTTTACATCTTCAAAACCATGCTTGTTTATATTTTTTGATAATAATAATGACTAGTTGGTTTTCTGTAATTGTACATATGCTCATAAGCAGTCACAATATGAGAAACAAGATAACCCTTAGCTCTGTCCATTTTAACTTGTAACAGCTTGTCTGCCAATTGGCCATGATATATGAGGGGCATTTAAGCATGAAAATTCCATAAACAGTTTCATCTTTGAGGAGTACCACAGAGGAGCAGCTGAGACCTATAGAACACAGTTTTTAGGATGAGAAGGTAAATGTGCTTGTAAATATGTGTCTCCAAGTGTAAAAAATCTTAATGGCTCCTTTGTTAGTTATCGCTAAAAAGGTAGAAGTTACTCAAAAGCAGGTGACTCTGATTGGTCATATTTTAGGGATACCATGCTAACTGTAAACAAGAACTTGAATCAAGATTTGCCTGTAGAAATCACACCACCTATTTAAAAGTAAAAAGGTCCCCTCTTCTCAGTGCAATTACACAAGGATAATTTGTCTAGTTTCTAGAGACTTTGTTTTGTAAATGCAGATGGACAGTGTAAGCTCTACTCATGCCCTTCATAAGTTGCTCTAAAAATATTTCTAAAATAATAGAGCAGATATAATACAAGTTTTGCAATATAAATGTCGCTTCTGTCTTCATCATTCAGATTTTAATCATGCCCTTCCTGGCAGAAAACATACATTTTGCATCTCTTTTTAATCCTCACTAGAAATCTCATACCTTGGCAAAATATTTTGCTGGATTTCGAATGCATTTTAGAATGGCACGAAGAGCAACTTCAAAATCACCTGACGTTTCATTTTTTATACCCTGTACATCAAACTCCCATGTAAGGATATGTCCACATGTTCCATGAAAGAGAATATATAGTTAAACAAAGGATACTCATAAATATGATTCCTTCTAGTTTACTACCAGACTGTAGACCAAAATTTTTAAAAAGGAATCTTCTTTATATCCTACATATACAAATTTGGGTCTGATTTTAGACCTTCTCAAGTTCATGCCTGTACATGCTATGATAAACAGAAGCAGCAGCTGCTAGTTGTGCACTGCTTCGTGTGCTGAAAATTTCAATAAAAGTTCCTTCATCAGTTCCCATTCTGCCTTCACCAGCTTTGTGGAGTGCTTTTGCATCCATCTCTGCTAATCTCATATCCACTTCTGGTCCTTCATAGCGACCTGAACTTAAATATGCAAGTAGCAACTTACAGAAAAAGGGGAATCAGCATACCTTTTAAATGAGCTTTTAATATACTTTGCTATGAAATAATGACTTTTCCATAAGTAAAAGTGAATAAACAAAGGATGATTCAAATATAAGAGAAAGGCAAGCAAGTAGTGCCAACATGCAAAGTCTTTTAAGACTTGTTACCTTTTGGTAATAACCACTTGTATCTGACTCAACATCCTTCTCAACAAATTTGTTGTATCTTGCATAATATGCCTGTCTTATTAACTGAAGCTGAGATGAAGTCCGAGAACATATAATTTCTATTAAAGTTTTATCTTTTGTACCAGCTCCTGCTAATGCATCTCTCAGCAGTACTGCATCACGTTCAGCAGGGTCATACATCCAAAGCATTACAGCTTTCTACAAATATGATCACACTTTGTGTCAAACTTTGTAAGTATGCACTACGAACCAAGTACCTCCGCAGATATCAAAAATGAAGGTTTGGATCTCACTAGAAATGCTCAAAGAAATACAAATTACCTTTAGATTTCCTCTCAGCTCTGAATCTAGACGGCGAAGCAAATCATCTGCATACATAGTCGAGTATGCCTGCCGTAGGAATGGTCGTTGTCTTGCATCTCTGTGACCCAGGATTTCTATCACCTTTTTGGTGTCACACCCCAGACCTAAACATAAATCATCAAACCAACTTTAGCAGTGTTTTTATTTGTGAGCATGTAACTTATTACATTAATAATCACTAGAACTTCACATTACAGGCTGCATGGTAATGACACTTATCTTGATTTTTGTGCCCTATTGGCACATCAATAGGGGCGGTAGAGTGAAAGCATGGAAAGAACATTTACTGAGTGTATTGATAAGAAATTTGTAACCAACTTCATGAAAACATTAAATCTTGAAGACACAAATAATACATGAAAAGACTGAAGAAACTACCAGTTACACTTTTGCGTTAATAGTTGATTAGGATATCTTAGTCTTGATTTTCAATCTCTCCAGATGTTAATGACACTTATCTTGATTTTTGTGCCCTATTGGCACATCAATAGGGGCGGTAGAGTGAAAGCATGGAAAGAGCATTTACTGAGTGTATTGATAAGCAATTTGTAACCAACTTCATGAAAACATTAAATCTTGAAGACACAAATAATACATGAAAAGACTGAAGAGAATACCTGTTACACTTTTGCGTTAATAGTTAATTAGGAAATCTTAGTCTTGATTTTCAATCTCTCCAGATGTTTGTCCAAGATGAGTTTCCTTAGATGGGAACAGTCAAGTACTCTTAATTTATTTTTTATTTATTTATTTTCATCCTTACTGTGCTCTGTTAAATATAGGCCACCAAATTTTAAATGCTTTCTGTGTTTTTCTTAAATACATCCTAATATCTTTAACATGATTATGGGGGCTAACTTGGATTTAATCTGGAAAAAATTAAATTAGACAATCTTGTTTGATTTACTGATATACACTTTCATAATCAACAATTTAAGGCCATGACTTGTCTATCATTAGAAATTGCAATTGTAAACTTGTTGGTCTCATATATGGTATTTCAGGGCATATTTCAGAAATATATTCTCTCCACAAACTTAAAGGGGTGGCTCCCACGAAATTTCTGAAAAAAATTGTTTTGATAACATAATTTTCAGGAAAAAACAATTTTAAAAAAGAAGAAAAAAAACATCACAGAATTAACATTTTCAGGAAAACAAAATGGAAAAAATAAATTGAAGCAGAAAATGTGAAATTTGCAAACAAAATAGTGAAACATGATTGACTTTCCCCTGAGAACTCACCAAATTCAAAAAGAAAAATAAAATCACATTATAACAAAGAAAATAATTGCAGATATTCCAAACTTCAGCATAGGAGAGAAACTCTTATGCATGAGCACACACAAAGATTGCAACAAACAGTAAGAAATCAGTGCTACAATAAATAGTATTTTTCATTATGCAAAATTTCTCTTTAACCGCTTTTTTATATGGAATTTCTTTGCAACCATTTCTTCAGAACATCATCTCTTTTCCACATATCAGAAGAAGAACCCTCTTCCATGCTTTTACATCCTATTTATACTATGAAAAGGTTAATTATTTGCACATTAAAAGTCATTTTTAAGAGAGTACAAAACAAACAAAAGAGGGACCCATATGAAGACTTTACGCAATGGCGATTGGTTCCGCTTTCTTCTTTTCTTCTTCCTCCGACTTTTTCATCAAATACAACCTCTTGCAACCAACCTGTTGTGTGATCTCATTCTAACTGAGGAGGATCTATACTGTCAACCTTGATGTCATGAAGGATTTTGGTCTTCTCAACTTGTTCAATCAGTTGATGTCCTAGTTTGATTTCAGAAGTCATCTCAGTGAGCTCTTGTGTAATGTCTAACAAGACCTTTTAACTATCTTCACTGTAGCTGTTGAACTTTAAGAGGCTGTCCTTCCAGCCTTCTTCAACCTCACTCGCTATCTGATCTGCAGTTCTACTCATTAAATCATCGGTGTTTATTTCAACCTGCATCCCATTATACCCAAATATCTTTTAAAATTGTTTGATTGATACACAAATTTTATCATAGAATTTGCTAAAAAACATCAACTGCTTGGGTGAGTACCTCCATTATCTATTCCACAGCAACTCTCTAATGAAGGGGGCCATCAAAGTCCCCGTTATATCCAACGTAAGCAACCTTCCATTTATCTTCTTCCAGCAAATATTTTTCAACCAATTCTTCTAGATATATCATTCTTGTACTTTTTGATCTCCTCTTCCATATCATTTTCTGATTTATCCAGGTTGAACATCAAATAAAACAATTCCTGACAAACCTGCCAGGCTTCTTTAATAAGTTCTTTAAAACTTTTTTAAATGTTTTCAACAAATGGAACTGTATTCAACCACTGCAAATTATGCACTTGTGCATAATCAATGATTCAATATCACCTTCACCACTTTCTCTGATGACTAAGGCATCTTCAACTCTTGAAGATTGAATCTGAGATGACTTTCCAGTCTCAGTAGCTTATTTATGAACACTTTACATTGTTGCTTTTCCACTTTGATCTTGGTACCTATCTGTCTTATGAATGACTCTGTTTGACTTCATAAAATGGTTTACTGATTGCATGAGATACTCATTCTAGTACTCCAACTTAGCTACTTTCCCAATCATCTACTACACATTATCCTTTCCCATATCCATGATTGATTGCAAGAGTCCCATGGCTCCATGTTTATCTAGATGAGACAGCTTTAAGAAATGATTTCGTAGTCTTCCATGGTCCATTACTTGTTCACTGGAATGCCCTCCTTAGGAGCCACCTGTATCTTCTTTTAATTATCACATTGAACATCTGATTTAACTTTTATTTTCTTTGGGCTAGATTTAAGCCTTTCTTGAACAAGGCAGAAATATCCATGGATTGTTGCACCTATGAGATTTTGTTCCGTTTGTAATGCTCTAGTAACAATGTCATCCGGACCAGATTCCTTTGACATCTCAACTGCTACTATTTGCTAATTACTTTGTTATTTTCAAGGGACTCCGGATTTCCTTCTTCAGATTGATTTAGACTCTTCTTTTGCAAGTCCTTTTCTTTGTCACTGTCTTCAGTCTTCTTCTTCTTAGGGCTCAACGGAGTGCTTCACTTTCTTTTCATTTTTTCATCGTCATCATCTTGGAGCTCTTTGTTCCTTTGCAGTCGCCTTCCTTATGGTCTCCTTTTGAGCTGGATTTCTTTCTCTAGTTCTCTTTGGTGCACTTCCCCTGGAAATCAGTGTTTCTGAAAAGAACTTTCTTTCTTGGCATGAGTTCTTTCAAATTCAGCAGTATCAAACAGATAATGCATAAGAGATTGAGGTGATTCTGTCAAATATTCAGTTTGTCTCACTTCAAAAGAACACATAGTGAACGTTTTGCTGTGCTCCTCCACTTTCTTCCTCTCTTTCGTGTTACTATTCCTTGGTAGTTTCTCAGGTTTCTTCTTCTTCGTTTGATTCTTCTTCCTCTTTATCTGATTTATCTTCCTCTTCTAAGGAGTAATGCTGTCTTTGTTCTTCCTTCTTGGCCCATTTGAGACACCCATCCATTCTGAGGCTTCTTTTTTGTACTCCTTGCCTCCACAGTTTGCATAGGCATCCTTTGGGTCTCATTTGTGCTCAAATGCTACATCAGGATTGTAACTGTAGAACTTGTTCAAGACGGCTTTCTTATCAGAATCTTTGTGTTCTTCTCAACTCTTCAGGGAATATCTTTCAATTTCAGCTGCTAAGTTTTCTAGGTGTCTGGCAGTTTTACAGATGTGTTTTCCAATTGTGAATGGGAAAGTGATTGGCCTCCTCACATGTTTTTGTGAAAACAATTTGAAGAAGAGCTCTATTTGTCTGCAAAGCTCCATAAGAATAAATTCATAAGTTACTCTAGCCCCCAGAGATAGGGATTGGCCAGTCTGTCAAATACTTTGTTGTGAGTGCATGCCCTTTCCTGAATGCACCAATCAATAAGGGAGTAAAGGCTAAACATTGCCCGTTAGATGATTCTAAAGTTTTCAAATCTCGTCAATTCTTCCATGCACAGCTTTGTAAATGAATTACTAAGAAAGACACAATATCATTCTTCCATGCACAGCTTTGTAAATGAATTACTAAGAAAGACACAATATCGCTACTAATTCTTGGCATTGAACCTCAAAAAACATTAAGGAACAAAAGCTCCCTTTTCAAAGGTATTTTAATGCCAAGATATTGTGCCTTTTTGTCACATCTGAGCAACGCATAGAACAAATATGAAGTTGCATAGTGTGTTTTGATTTGCATCACTTCTGAAAGTTATTTAGTCAGTTGTTCACTTTCAAAGCTGCAATGCTGCCCAATGTATCTGTTCTCCATCTACAAAGATTAACTTCATGAAACAAAGCACCCAAGACAGGAATTTAGAAGAGAGATTTTCCCTGCCAATTCTATTTGTATTTCTTCTTTGCACTTGGTCTTGTGAGAGTATATGATCTTTTGCTATTTTGGGTTCTTTAATTTAAGACAAGTCCTATTGATAAAGTGCAAGTACTCCGCTTGGCTCTGCACTTTCGTGAGATTGACCTGTTTAGAATCAGAAAGTGGCGGATTGAACAAGGATGTGATCATCCCCAGCCTAAAGGCGAACATTTTTTCTACCTTCTATTGGAAATTTCATTGTATTGCCATTGAAATGCCTTGCATATTCCAGGGCTAAGACAGGGGTCCCCTGCAGGAGGCTACAGCTCCGGAAATTGCAAAAGAAGATAAACTGAATATCACCTTACAAGCATAATTCTCTAATGCACAAGCCTGAGCTCTGTACTGACAAATCTGGAAAGCTTACATGCTACTATGATGTATTCCAATTCTCAACTACCAATCTACATCACTCTACCATAAACGGGTCTGTGATTGCAAACTTGAGAAGCAATAGATGCTATCTAATTGCAGAGAAGCATATACTCTTCGTCATGTTAGAGAAATAAGATTTCACCCCATGCTTTGGTTTGGAAAGGATGAATATGACAATATGGGAATGAGGTTTGGAGCACAATCAGGCTAGTTTGGTTTCTTTTCTCTGGAGAACTCCTCAAATTTGATTCTTCTGAGAATAATAGTGTCCTCTGATATGGAATTAGAGACCGATGTTGTGGCCATTACACATGTATTCAGAAAAGATATCAATTTTCTAGATGCTGGGGCCAAAGTTGATGTTAGCTCCCCTTGCCTATGTTAGAAGAGGCTCCCTTAGTAGCTGGTTTCCTACTGTATATTTTGATCAATATTATACTATGATTGACTTATCATGTATAACATAGATGCATGTTTCAAATCATGTATAACATAGATGCATGTTTCAAAGACACAGAAAAAGAGGACTGTGGGATCAGTTTTTGGTTTCTTGCATTATAAATGGATTTATAGCCACAGATATGTTCTCTGTGAAAGAAGACGTGTAAATCCACCATCATGATTTTGAGTTGTTCAAGTGCAATGAAAGGAGATACAGCTCCATTGTATTTATTTTCAAGATACATGTTTATTCATTTAAATTTTTTTAAGTAGAAATACTTGTGCTGTTCTGATTGTGGTCTGAATGTGATATGTGATCAGATCAAAGTGACACCACTGTTAGATATATTGCTTTTTTAGCCAATAGATGAAAAGGAACTGTACAATATCTATAATTTTTTATCCACAGACCATTGGTCAAACTAAAAGTTTCAACAATGATATTGTAGATCTTTTACTCATGTACAGTAGCAAGAATTCATGCACTTCAAATCAAAGTCTGCCTTTCATTCAACGCATACAGCAAATCCCATCACAACTCTCGTAGATGTAGCCTTCAGTTTAGGTTAGGTTTTTATCTTCTTGCACCATGCAAGATCGTTTACCTAATGCCACCACAAGCCAACTCTTTTTCAACACAAAAAGAAACAAATAACAATGTTAAGTTTGTGGGGGAAAAAGAATCCGGAACATATAGCAACAAGTTGATGATATGTTGATCAAATGGCATGAGCTCTACTGGTTAAATTCAAGGAGGAAACCTAGGTTCAAATCTTGTCCAGCGATACATGCATAACTTCCAATCTATTGTACGACTAAGTGGTCATAATGTAATACGGGTGGGGTCGTCTCAATCCCATATAATCAATTTAAAGAACAATTTGATGATATGTTTGGATCAATCATCAATGTACTTTCAAGTATAATCAATAACATTAGCAGTATTGCATCCCTCATCAATTCACGATCAGTGAGAATTTTGACTTTTGCAAAACTTTATTATCATTAACATAAATCATTCACCAATATGCAGAAATATCAAATCATTCATCCACAAATAATTATCCACAATAACAATCCACAAATGAGAGAGAGATAGATAATACCCTTAAGGTAGGGAAACACCAATAATAATCCTTAAGGAAGGAATAACTCCACAAGATCTCCCAAGATGAGAGATGCCACTTAAGGAGGGCAAAGTCCCATAAGCCACTTCGTGGGCAAAGACGATTACATAAGATTCATCTCCATGATGATTACAATGACAAATATCTCTTCTTTATATATCCATATTCTTATTCTACTTTGGGGAGCCTACTACTAATATAATATTATATTATATTATAATACAATCAACCTTGGGTTATGTGTGGCCCATGCCAACCCTTATACAATATAATAATATATCCCCAAATATCTATTCCTAGGTACCCTACCATGCCACCCTTCTTACAAATGTTTCATCCTCGAAACATGTGAAGAAACAAGATAATATGATTTGCTAAGCAATGTTAGCAACTGGTACCAATCTCGATCATCCATCCATCCAAGTGAAACACGTTGATGTTGGTATGCCATTTTGTTACTTGAGTATCCAAATCTGCTTCGTTGGCTCCACGCTTCTACTGTTGTATTTTGATAACTTGAATGATGGGTCCACTTGTTCCTTGATGTTGATGAACCACTCTGAAAACCAGGATCACTATGCTTTCTCTGCCAAACACTGCCATAGTTGGTGCCCTTCTGATTCCATGTAGAACCATAATATTGTTGCCTTGAACCATACCTCCAAGATTGTTGCCACTCATGGTGGTGTGGATGGTGATATGGTGCAACCTTAACTTGATGTTCTACCTTCTTTGACTTCTCAACATTTGGCTCCATTGTTTTAAATTCTTCTACACATTGTTCTTTCATGTTCTCTTTGTTTGGTGTGTCCTTGTGCTCTTCTATCAAAGCTTCCTTGGACTTTGTTACTGTTATTTCCATGGACTCAATTGTTGCTACTTCTTCCATGGACTCTATTGCTGCTACTGCCTTCTTGGATTCTATTTTAGGTTCTTCAATTTGTTTCTCTACAACCACTTCTTGATTTTCCTTGGATCCTTGCTCCTTAAGCTGAGAAATATCCTGCAATGTTATCTTCTTTTTCCTGTACCATAACTTCATAAACTTCTTTTGCACATTAATGTTAACAGTACCCAAAGAATCTAACCAAGGATAACCAAGAACAATATCCTCATCATCCATCTCAATAGCATAGAAATCTGAATGTAAAACATATTTATCCATGGTGATCTTCAAATCTTCAAAAATCTGAACATGCTCACCCTCTAGATGTATGTCCTTAATTTTTGTTGCTTGAACTTGCAACCTCTTAGCCAAAGCAATATTAATAAAATTATATCTGCTACTAGGGTCAATGGAAATAATAACCTGTTCCTTTTGAATGCTTCCATGAACCTGCAAAATAGAACTTTTAGATGAATTTAAACCCTTTTTATCCTTCTCTTGCTTTTGAAAATCCAAAGATGTGCCTTCTACATTCTTCTCATTATCTTCCTTAACATTTTCCTCTTTCTCCTTGAGTAATTTTATTTCTTTTTCATAGTCTTCATTCTATTTCTTGAAAACTTCCCATTCTCCTTTCATTTCATTCCGCTCATTTTGAATTCCCTGTAGTTTCTTTTCAAGGTCTTTGATGACATCCATCATGCTATCTATCTTTTTATCCCTTCCTTCAAGATCTCTCTTACAAATATCTAACTTTCTTTGTAATTGAATAGGTACCCATGTGCTCAAGAATGTCGGTTCAATTTGATCCCAAGTGCACAAGAATTTACCCCTATTAAAGTTTTCTACCCATTGTAAAGCTTTCCCCGTAAAAAAATTATGAAAGTAATATTTGAACATGTCTTCATTATATTGAGATTTTACTATTTTCAACCACTCTCTCACATCAATATCATTTTCTCCATTAAAATTTTCCAATGCCATAGTTGATGCCCTAATGCAACTAGGGTTTTTTGACAATATATATCATGCCCTAATGCAAACTAGGGTTTTATGGAAATAAATATCTTCCCACTGAGTTGAAGCTAAAAATCCACATAGACAACTAGATCTACAATTTTTCTTCCAAACAAAATAAAGTGCAACTGATTTGCTTACTCGAACTAAACAAATTTCATCTTTCAAAAAATTTACGAATTGAAAATTCGTCACTACCCTTGTTCTAGATGGCTGACTTTAGAAGGTCGTATCTCCCTCAATACTACTCGGATTCCTTCATATGACCACTCATTTTAAAGCTCTTCAAATTCTACACAAACTGATCCAAGAATCATCTGAATCGGATAAACTTTCGCAGAGATATGGCTTCTGAAAGATGAGACATTTTTCCAAAAAAATCTGCAAAATTCATCACTATCCTTGTTCCGGATGACTAACTTCAAAAGGTCGTATCTCCCTCAATACTACTCGGATTCCTTCATATGACCACTCATTTTAAATCTCTTCAAATTCTACACAAACTGATCCAAGAATCACCTGAATCGGATAAACTTTCACAGAGATATGGCTCCTAAAATATGAGACATTTTTCCAAAACAAAATTTGCCCTAATTCTGCAATTTCACACAAAAATCCCCACTTTGCCAAAATCGTTGCTCTGATACCACTTGTTGCAGAACTTTATTATCATTAACATAAATCATTCACCAATATGCAGAAATATCAAATCATTCATCCACAAATAATTATCCACAATAACAATCCACAAATGAGAGAGAGATAGATAATACCCTTAAGGTAGGGAAACACCAATAATAATCCTTAAGGAAGGAATAACTCCACAAGATCTCCCAAGATGAGAGAGCCACTTAAGGAGGGCAAAGTCCCATAAGCCACTTCATGGGCAAAGACGATTACATAAGATTCATCTCCATGATGATTACAATGACAAATATCTCTTCTTTATATATCCATCTTCTTATTCTACTTTGGGGAGCCTACTACTAATATAATATTATATTATAATATAATATAATATTATAATACAATCAACCTTGGGTTATGTGTGGCCCATGCCAACCCTTATACAATATAATAATATATCCCCAAATATCTATTCCTAGGTACCCTACCATTGACTTTGTATTCAAAAATGATATTCAAGTCCTCAACACAATATGGTCCTATACCATCACTAAGGACACTAAAGAGAATGCTTCTGACCCTGATCTTCCACCTTACATAAGCAAATAACATTGCTAAGTTTGTGGAAAAAATAATGGGAACGTACAACAAGTTTATGACATATAGCCCGAGCATCCTGAAAGTCAAAATGTTTGTTTGGCTAGTAGGTCATAGAAAAATTTTATCTAGGGATAACCTTATGAAAAGGGGTTATTCATGGCCCCTCACAATGTGTTCTATGTAAAAAGAAGGAAGAGAGTATAAACCATCTCTTGGGACATTGCTCAATAGTCTGGAAACTATGGCAATAAATTCTTAATATGCTTGGTAAATGCATGGTGATGAATGATAGAATTGAAGAATGGTTAAAGCAATGGCAGAGCACTTTTAAAAGTGAGGCTTTATAGACAATTTGGGATATATCAAAAGATACAATACTTTGGATTGTATGGCTAGAAAGGAATAGAAGAATATTTAAAGGAAAGGAAAGCAGTTTAGAGGTAATGAAAAGGAAGATTTGTTTATCCATAGAGGAGTCTAAACCAACCCTATCAACTCACCCAATCCTTAATCTTGAAGCAGATAACCTTGATAGATGGAGTCAAGTCATCAAATGGAATTATGATGTTGGGTACAGGAGAAACAAAAAGAAGGCAAAGAATATAAAGTGGAAACCATCAAAAGTGGAGTTGGTCAAATTGAATTTTGATGGAACATCTAAAGGAAATCTAGGACCAACAAGAGGATGAATAATTAGGGAGAGATTTTGTCTCATTATGCTTTCAATAGTGGATTTAAGACAAATAATGAAGTTGAAGCTTGGGCGGCTTTGGAAGGGTTAAAAATATGCAGACAAATGAAATGAAAGAGTATGGATGGAAGGTGATTCACTGATAGTAATAAATGCAATTTTGAGGAAAGCAAAGGCTCCATGGAACATACAAGAGATAATTGTGGAAATACAAGACCTTGCTACAAAATTTAAAGAAATCAGGTTTACACATACATTAAGAGAAGGAAACAAATGTGTAAATAGGCTAACCAATAGAGGGGTTTTTATTGAGGATCGTGAAGTTAAATTCTCTTTTACATGGTTAAAAGAAGTAGTAAGTTTAGCTAAAGCTGACAAGAAAATGTTGACTGCCTAAATCAAATAATGATTAAGATTTACTTTAATGTTTTCCATTGGTAATGTTTGCTTTATTTTATAACATTAATGTGTTTTCATATAAACTATTTATTACAATTCTTGTGATTGCACTTATGCTTCAGAAAGGAAACTAGCAATCCAAATCTGGTAAAGTGGACTATGATAGCGCGAAGTTTTGGAAATATTACTCTACTAAGATGCAATGCATAGACAGTAGAGGTGGAGTTTTGGTATTGTGAAGGCTGCTGCAAGAAAATGTCAAGAAGAAGGATGCTGAATTTTGGAATATTTGTATTTACATAAAAATTGAAGAAGATACAAAAAATGAAAGTCAATAATTCAGACTTTTTATGAAAATGATGTAGGTATCTAGCTATAGCAACTTCAAATCTTTGATAAGGTGTTTTCTTGACTCTTTTTCACTGCTAAACATTTTCTGGTGCTAGAATCCTTCACTTTTGCTATGCCAACATCAATATGAAACAGATAACAAATTGAAGCTGGACCAATTTACTTTCCTATTCACATTAGTTTTTTTTTATTTGTAGCATAAGCATTATCATGACAAGTTTACCATAGTGAAGTTTCTTCTCTTGTAAGGTTCCTCTCTTGATCATTCAAAATCATCTTCATACTGGAGATACTAATCATTTTAGAGATTACAATGCGAAAAGCCATCTTCTGTCTAATGAAGTATAGTTTTTAATTTATCCATTCTTCTTTTGCATTTTTAGACACTCTGTTTTTGATATTGTGTAAGCAGTATGCATATTTAAGCCTTCACTTTCTAACACGACAGAATTATCATTGATTATGTTGTCCCCCTCTGTCATCCAAAAATCAAATCATAAGATATCAGATATCTTAAGGAAGAATATTTGAGGTAAACTCATGGGGTCAATTACTTGATCAACAATACGAATCCAAGGCACAAATTAAACACAGATTACAATTGGTAATACAGAGCATTTGAAAGTGTTCAACTCAGAATTGATTCATTGTTTGCAAATTTATATTGAAAAGGGGTGTAAAACTGTGATCCAAAATATGACAACTATATATATGGAGCGTTCTCTGGATATGCATACTTCTTATTTTGGGCTTGCACCAGCGAGGCATAGTTCTTTTATTTTGGAGGAAAGAGGAGAATGACACATCTTTCCTTAAGTGTGTTAATAAGACATGCATTTTTCCTTGAGCGTGTTAAGACATGCATTATTGCTTGAATGTGTTTAGTACAAATGCATTTTGACAATGCATAAATACTTTTCACATGCACCCAACATCCCTATACCCCATAACTTATTTACCTGACCTGATACCCTTACACTCCAATTTTGGAGGTCTGATGGTCTACCGGATACTCCAAACACCCCAACTTTGGAGATCCGCACGCAATACTTTAAACACACAACTTTAGAGGTCTGCACCAAATAGTTTAACCCCAGAGTATCTCATACCCGTACACCCATACAATCTTGAAATTATGGGATGATGCTATGCCTGCACTGCAGTTATTCAGAAATGGATCATAGGTTATAGTTCTAGCATAGGTGCAGTGATCCAACATTAGGAACGATATGCAGTATGCGGGTCAACAGTATGAGTGATTGTACCACGTTGGTTCAACCACCGTCACAGAACCACGAATATATAAGAGGTGTAACAAAAAGGGTGTCTCGAGAGTCCAACCAAGTACACCTCTGTTATGTCCACACATCACTGA
This sequence comes from Wollemia nobilis, assembly GCA_028583015.1. Lineage (NCBI taxonomy): Eukaryota > Viridiplantae > Streptophyta > Pinopsida > Araucariales > Araucariaceae > Wollemia > Wollemia nobilis. The sequence continues at coordinate 1,661,731 of JAQPPZ010017206.1, read as the reverse complement.
AGTTAAAACCATTTTCTCCTATGCTTAGGCGCCTGGGTATCATCCGAAATTCAAACAAAAAAAAAAGTATCGAAATACCATTTCCAACACCATGAAATTTGACTTCTTCTGTTTCAGCTAATGGGTCCTGAAATTTTCGCAATAAATCATGAGCTAATACCTTTAAAGGCTCGATACAATTCAATCGCGTCCTGGTTGGGCTGAGGGGGCACGGGAGGAATTCGAACGCTCGACATGGTTATGTCGGTATGCCAAGATCCAGCAGCAAAACAGTAAAAGAAAAGATGGCGATTAGATTGACCTCTGACCAGGCACTAAGTACATGTCCGGACGGCAAAATACGAGAGAAACGGGCAGACAAAAGGAAGACATAGTCAATTTGATTTGTTAAACACCATGTGGGACATTAATGTCGCGACAACAGAACTCCACTCACACGATTGTTCTTATCAGCATTTGGTGTGATTATTATAAATTTTATCTTCCTGAGGTTAATAGGTTTCTTTAGGATATCAAATTGGGCAGTCAACTTGGTTAGATGAAATCAACGGGCACTTACTATTCATCTTTGTTTGAGTACATCATGGTTTAAATTTTAGACCTTGCAAAGAAAAGCCAAAACCCTAACCATTGCGATCTGATCGTGTGGGGGAGTTGGAGGCAGTGGGTTGTGTAAAACTCTCGAGATAAGAGAGGTCCCAAGGTCAAATCCCTCCCTTCACATGCGGATATGACCCTAATCTATAAAAAAATTGGCCTTGTGTTCAAAAAACTGATGGATAAAATTGTATATTATATTTTGTTCAAACGGTAAAAAAAATTTGATGGATAGAGTTTGTTTATATATATATATAGTAGTCCTCACCATGATTGTTCCTCTTTATGGTCGCCATGGTATTCCACGTTGTCCAACCTAAAAGCTGCCACACTCTATTTCGTGCAGTCCAACCTTATAACTACCATGCTGCTTTCATTTTAAAACTTTTATGCCACTGAAAACATTATAAAGGGACAAGCGTTCAATTCAACGAGGCTTGAGAGTATTTTTTTTTTATTTTACATAGAAGAATTGATAGCCGCTACGATGATTTGGGCGCGTTGAGCGTCTTTTATTACTGTCACGTATTTTGCTCTATCTATCCCAAAGCCAGTACTCGCACAGTCCGTCCCTGTAACCACCATGTCATTATCTATCCCGAAAGTCATCATACAGTCTGTCCCTATAACCACCATGTCACTATCTATCCCGAAAGCCATTATACAGTACTTGTGCAGTCCGTCCCTGTAACCACCATGTCGCGATCATTTTAAACCTTTAAATTTTTTACACTGTTAAAAGCACCGAAAAGGACAAGTGTTCAACCTGATGAAGCTCGAGATTTGAACCAAAGTATTATTATTATTTTTTAATTGAGATTTTTGAACCAAAGTATATTATATTATTTATTTTTTATTTTACATAGAAGAATTGATAGCCGCTACGATGATTCGGGCGCGTTGAGCGTCTTTTATTACTGTCACGTATTTTGCTCTATCTATCCCGAAGCCAGTACTCGCACAGTCCGTCCCTATAACCACCATGTCACTATCTATCCCGAAAGTCATCATACAGTCCGTCCCTATAACCACCGTGTCACTATCTATCTCGAAAGTCATCATACAGTCCGTCCCTATAACCACCATGTCACTATCTATCCCGAAAGCCATCATACAGTACTTGTGCAGTCCGTCCCTATAACCACCATGTCGCGATCATTTTAAACCTTTAAACTTTTTACACTGTTAAAAGCACCGAAAAGGGACAAGTGTTCAACCTGATGAAGCTCGAGATTTGAACCAAAGTATTATTATTATTTTTTAATTAAGATTTTTGAACCAAAGTATATTATATCTTGCTAAAAATATTTTTATTTTTTTATTATTTTTTAACACAAACTTACTAACACAAGCACACACACCACACACCACGCCCCACCATGATTTGAACCTGGGTTTTTAAAAGAGAGTCCAACATCCTACCGCTAGTGTCTCCCACATTAAAAGTATTTTTCAATTTTTTTTTTTTATTTGGTTATTGCGAGAAACTTTTATGACCGACGGGTTGAGCAGTCTCCTCCCAACCATAACTCCTTTAAAGCCGAGAGCTATATTTATCAATATAGAATTTAACACAAAGCCACCATACACTCGTCCACCCTACGGTTTGAACCTTGAACTTTCCTAAAAAAAACCAAAAAAAAAAAATTATATATATATATTATTCATAATTTAGTCTTTTTAATGTTAAAAATATATTAGAATTAGAACAAGGAAATATTTAAATGTTTTCCATAAATGGAAACATTTGATTTTTCTCTCTAAACCCTACTACTAGAGTTTCCCACATTAAAAGTATTTTTTGGATCTAGAGGATAGTCTCATATTATGGTCTCTTTAATGTTAAAAATTATTTGAGTTAAATGAAGGAAATATTTAGATGTTTTCCATGTATGGGAATATTTGATTTTTTTTTTAGTGTATTTAGCTTTAAAAAGATATCAAGTTAACTATTAATACTTAAGGTTTTTTTTTTAATACAAAGTATTTTTTGAGTGTTGTGAATTGAAAATAAAATTGTTATCTTAAGAAAGTTTAATGGGATGCTTTTAATTTTTTTTTTAGATATACAAAATTTATTTGCAGATTTGTTGAAAGAAAAATCTTCAACAGAGATTGTTGAAAGAAAAATCTCCAACTGAGACTGAAGAAGCACAAAAAACTACATTAGTTCTTTTCGATTGTTGGAAAAATATCAACATATCAAAAAGTCAATGGATGCTTGCCACAATCAAAATCAAGGCCATAGATTGTCATTAAGCAGAAGATAATAAAAGAAACAGTCTTATATAAAGTCAATCATGATTTGATCTGAAAATTTATGGGTATTCGTCCTACCTTGAATATTTTGCATTCATGGGTTCAATAAAACTGGGAACCTCTTGGTGAGTATTCTTTGTGGTTTATTAATAATGGATATTATATTGTTATTTTTTCATCACTTGTTGATAGAAATAGGGCTTTTGAATCAGAAAAGAGGAATCATGGTTTTGTATGATTATTTGTTCAACCTTGGAGAGTGGGATTTGATCCTTGAATTGAACCCATTTTTATTCAAGTTTGGATTTGTTTGTATGCACTCCCAATGGAGTTATGGGGTGAGTAGGTATTGAAAATCATTAGTAATTCCCTTAGAAGATATATGGGTGTTTTTAGAGACCCGATGGAAGAAAACATAGTCGTTTATGCTAGATTATGTGTGGAAATGGATCTCATCCAACCTCTGTAGACATAGGTGAAACTTGAACTTTCATGACTATCTTGGATTCAACAATTGGATTATGAGGCGTTTCCCTTTAGGTGTAGAGTTTGCCACAAATATGGGCATTTGGCCAAGTCCAACCTAAACAATATGAATACAAAAATGGAGGTTCCTCTCGAAATATCAAATCTTCCTAAGGAGGGTAAGTCAACAGTCAATAAAGAAACAACTAGTATTTCTCAAGGCTGAGAATCATAGGGAGATGGTTTTAAACAACCCAAAAGAAGGAGAAGGCAAAAGAAAAAAGATGATAAAGAGCAAACCCATCTTAAGCCCTCAAATAGGTATGAGAGCTTGAAGACACTAATGGAGCAAGAAGAAGAACAATTCATGGAAGGAGTGAATGGGAATAATGAAAACAATATCATGTTCAAGCCCCTCTTTTGGCTCCTCCTATCCTAGAGCATGTAATAGAGTGCAGTGACTTACCACAATCAAATATTGCAAGGGCATTGATAGTGCATAACCAAGAGTAGTCGATAATAAAGGATGCCATCATGGGTGTGGCATAAAAAACAAAGAAAAGTGAACTCTAGGGATAAGCCAGGTGGAGAAGAGATCAAAGAATATCAACTCTCAAAGAGTGGGTAGAAAATCAAATAAGGAATTGATAGTCGCTCAAGGAAAAACTAATCAGTGGGGATTAGTAAGGCCAATAGACTCTTATTGATCTCAAGGTAACCAATGATTATACAATCATGGAATATTAGGGGTTTAAACAATAGAACCCATCAATTTGTTTTTTGAAGACTCTTAGAAAAAATTAAAACATATTTTTTGCTTATCCAAAAGATAAAAATGTTGTTGGATCTTATGTGTAAAATAGTAAATAGACTTTGGAGGGTTGTTGGTCATATGGAAGTGGTTGCACCATATAGCTTGGATGGGTGTCCTCACATCACATTTTAGGAACAATGTAACAATTGAGCAGGTTTTAATCACAAATTTTTATGGGGCTCAAAACCTAGATGGTTAGATTTGTCAATGGAAAGTGATGCATAATATGAGAATCTCGAGGGAGGAGTTAGACTAGATTGTTGTTGGAGATTTTAATGCTAAATTATCATCCAAATATTAGGAAGGGGGAACCCCAATTTTGGACCTAGGGGATTGGCTTATGATTGCTTAGGTCCATGCATTACACTTGGTGGATATTAAATATCCTAGAACCAACTATACTTGGACTAATAAGAGGAGGGAGCCACATAGTAGGAAGGTGAAGTTAGACCATTTTTTGGTTTTAGAGGAGGCATTCATGAAATGGAATCTAAACTTTCATATTTTGGAGGGTCCAATTTTGGATCACTTCCTCATTCTATTGGAAGGGGGATCAAGACAAGGCAACATCACAGACCATTCATATTTGAAAATTTTTGGTTACAAAAAGAGGAAGTTCAAAAGAAAATCCTACATTGGTGAGAAGAGGGATGCCCGACATATGGGACAACAATGTTTAGATTCTACAAGCAGCTTCATTATGTCAAGGATAAAATGAAACAATGGAGGTGAGCTAACAAGACAAAATTCCATGTCCAAAGAGCTCCATTAGTGGCTAGATGAGATGAGGTGCAAAAATACTTCAGGGAAGGAACAATTACAAAGCATCTCAAAGAAGAGGATGATGCATTGCGTAAAGCGATTGAGGACATTGAGAACCAAGAGGATATTTACTGAAAACAAAGAGCAAGAACCACTTGGTAATTTGAAGGTGACAAAAATGCCAAAAAATTTCATCAAGTTGCTTGTGCTAGGAGACAAAAAAATAAGATGGAAGCTCTTAAGATGAGAACAGACATTCCTTTGATACAATCCCGGGTATGTATTTCCATTCAATGAATTATTTTGCTAAATTGTTTGAAGTGCAAAACGAAGAGGCTCAAAAAGAAGTTCTTGTTGTCATACCCTTTATTATCTATGAAGAAGAAAATTAGGCCTTGCTTAAACCCATTGATAGAGAGGAACTAAAGAAGGTAGTCTTTGGAATGAGTATGGGAAAACACCAGGTCTAGATGGCTTCCCAATTGAGTTTTTTAGACCTTTTGGGACAACTTGGAGGAGGATGTAATGGTTGTTATAAAGGAGTCTAAAGGCAGTAAAATAATGCTTAAACCGTTAAATCATACATTCATTGCATTAATTTTAAAAGGGGGGGAGGGGGTGAATAGTTCAAATTATAGACCTATTACTTTGTACAAAATCATATATAAAATATTTACAAAGGTAATGGTTCAGCAGCTAAAACCTTTCATAAATAGCATTATCTCTTCAAAGTAAGGGAGTTTTGTAGAGAGTAGGCAGATCTTGGATGGTGTGGTTCTAGCTCAAGAGGCAATCCACTCGGTGCAAAAATCTAGCAATAGAGGAATGCTCATAAATTTGAATATGTCAAAGGCTTATGACAAGGTGGAGTGGAGCTTCTTGTCAAGGATGATGGTAGCCTTTAGTTTCTCTCAAGATTGGATAAAATGGATCATGAGTTGCATTTATACTCTGACATAGTTAATGTTAATCAAAGGCCTTTCCTCATAACTGTTTGGAGCCACTCAAGGACTTCATCAAAGAGATCCTTGTTCCCCTTATCTTTTTCTCATATTTGCTTAAGGCTTGGGTAGACTCATCTTGAGGAGAAGACAACAATGTTTGCTAACATGTATTAAGGTGGTGAGGAGGTTTTGATTCACCTACAGTTTGTGGATGATATAGGATTGGTGGGAGTTGCCAACTTCAGGGAAGCAAGAACGATTAGAGATACTCTTAATGTTTACCTTAGGGCCACAAACCAAGTCATCAATGATAAGAAATTCAAAGTGGTCTTCTTCAATCTTGATAGAAGGCTTTAGGATAAAATTTTAGAGATATTGGGATTCACAAGGACTTCTCTCCTAGTGGTATATTTGGGGGTCCCTTTGCATTCTAAAAAAATTAAGATAGCTATCTAGAGGAATCTTTTGGATTGTATCAAATAAATAATTAACCATTGGTCCCACAAATGGTTAACCTTTGGGGGTCCCTTTGCATTCTAAAAAATTGAAGTTAGCTATTTGGAGGAATCAGTCATTCAAGCCATGCTAATTTATAAATTTTCTATCCTTGCTACCCCATGCACCATATGGAAAGAGTTGGACAAGATGGCTAGAAAAAATTTATGGGAAGCAGTAAAAGGAGAGAGGAAATAGGTCTTAGTAGGTTGGGAGAAAGTAATCTAGCCCAAGGTAAAGCGAGGTGTGATATTGAGAAGATCAAATGATGTAGGAACAATAGTATGAAGCTATATTATTCATCATAATGCAAGTATATATAGGATTACATAGGAATCTCACGTAGGTTAAGTGGTTGCAACAATCTGCCAAACATGGCCAACCACTTAACTACTAGTTAACCAAATGCTAACTATGGATGTCCACTAACTGCTAGAAGACAAACAAGATCTCTAACAGTTAACTAACATCTAACAACATGCTAACAACATGCTAACAACCTATTTCTAACATGGGCATACTATGCCTCACGTGAATACAAAGTGCAAGAAATAGGAATAATAAATAATAATAATAATTAACTTAGGCTTAAGTGGATAAGCCTAAGTTATCCTCAACACTCCTCCCAACCATATAAGCATTGGACCCCAATGCTCTCAACAAATGTGGAAAGTCATGGGCCATCTCATGGTGAGGAATCCAACGAGCCATGTGTGGAAAGTGACCACGACGAGCGACAAGGTAAGTAGTGGAAGAACCCTGTCCCGTGTGATGAGTCTTCATCTCGAAAACTCTATCTAAAATGAGCGAAAGCTGACGATCAGGTGCCACTGCTGCTGTAGGACTGAAAATAGGATCAGGTACCAAAAGAGGGTCCTAAAATGGTGTCTCTGGAAAGCGGCGCTCATCCAAAGGAACCCAAACTCTGCCTCCAACCTGTGGTGAGTGAGGATTGTGATGCTTTCGCACCACTCCCTATGGAGTCTCCTGCAAGTCCTGTGGTATCTTGCCTAGAAGGCTCTGTCGGTGCTCAATAAGGGAAGTAACCTTAGCTTGCTCCTCCATGTGTGCAATGGTGGGAGTGGGCAAAGCCAAAGGTAACTTCTGTGGAACAAGTGGTTCAATAGTTGTAGGTGTACCCAAAATTATACCAATGGAATCAATGGTATCTTTCTCATGAGTGAGAATGGTGGGTTCCTTAACCACTTGCTCTTGTGATTGTTCATCATGTGGGAGTGAAACTTCTTCCTTTGCATGTTCCTTAGGTGGTGCTTTTTCTTCATTTTGTGTGGGACAAATGCTAGTAGGAGCCAAAATGAGTGCTTGACTTAATGGCTTCCTTACTTGCCTACAACTTAACATCAAATTGGAAGTAGGTGTAGTGCTTTGTATCAAGTAGTTTTTACCATGCAACTCCAATGTGTAGGTGTTCTTTTTAGCATGATAAATAGCATTCCTATCAAATTGATAGGGTTTACCTAGCAAGAGTCCACAACAATCCATATCTGTGACATCACACCTAACTTTGTCCACAAACTTGTCACCAAAAGCAAAAGTCAAGGTGCAAGTATGGGTGATGTTGGATGTGGAGTCTACATCTTTCCACCCAAGTGCATAAGGTTGGTGATGTGGTTTGATGGGAAGTTTCAACTTCTCCACAACGGACTTCGCAATGAGGTTCTTTTGCGATCCGTTATCAATGATACAATCAACATAGAAATCATGCGTCAAGTGGGCTCTAGTGACAAACAAATGATCACGCCCCCTTGAGCAAATGCATTGGACATTAGGGTAACTTTGTTCAGTTTACCCTTTAAAGCAGGATATTCTTCTTCTGTCCCTCGTAGCCAAAATGGGACCATCTTGTGGTTCCTCATGTGTAGGTCTGTACAATTAGGGATTTCTTCTTCTTAAACTTCTCAAAAGTATAGCATTTGGATTTTACATGTCCATGCTTTTTACAAAAGTCACAATACAATGAAGAAGAAGAATCTTTAGCATGAAAGGAAGAAGAATGTGCTTTAGGAGAAGTGGGAGGAGAAGAAGAATGAGGGGAAGATTGAGAATTGTTCTTCACCTTCTGTTGATGTTGATTCCCGCCTTTGGAAGAGCCCTCCTGTGATGAACGAGACTTTTGATATGCACCAACTTTCTCCTCTGCAAGAATGGCATGATTGAATGCCACATCCAAGGTGAGGAAGACATTGAATTTGATCTCCCTAAAAATATGATCTTGCAAGCCACGAGTGAATTTATTAATCAAATCATCTTCTGAATCTTTCACACCAAGCAATACCCTCAACCTATTAAATTGGAAAATGAAATCAGAAACTGACATTCCATAGGTTTGCCTCAATCTATACCACTTGGTAGTGAGGTCACATTGGTAGTTTGGTGGAAAGAAGGTGTTTTTCAGAATTTGAGTTAATTCTTTCCAAGTCATGGTGGCATTATGACTCTGTCTTTCTACAATGAGAACTTTTGCTAAACCCGTGAGTTTTAGTGTAGCAAATGTGGCTTTTTCATCCTCCGAAATTTCAGCATAAGCAAACCAAGTTTGCATATCCAAAATCCATGCAGATAAGACATCGGGATCCCTAGATCCATCATACATTTTAACCTCACATTTGGCTTTGTTTGCATGATTATGGTGGATTTTGATTTCACCAGGATTAAACTGCACAACAATGTCTCTCACTTTTTCTGCCAAAATGTCTACTGCTTCAGTGAGGTTTTCCATGTTTGTTCTGAGATCATGAGCCATATTTTGCCTAGTATATGCCAGACTAGGAGGATTACAAAATGGTCTTTGCAAGAACTAATCTAGGCTTAGGAACAATTTCAGTTTCCTATGCAGCCAAATTGCCTAGATTTTACAAATTTTGCTCTCAAAAATAAGGCTATTTTAGTGCTTTTACAAAATGGATTTCAATTTTGCAATTACAAAGGTGCACTAAAAATACTGAAAAATTAGCCCTTTTACAATGCCAAAATTTGGTTAGGAGCAAAAATTATCAATCTGCTGAAAATTTGCAACACAATGCAAAAAATTTGGTCAAAAACGGACCAATAACGGAGGAAGATATCACCTCTTGAAGTTGCTCTCCTTTTTGCTGGTTTTGGCGCCAAAATTTTGAATTTGAATTTTTGAATTCTAGAATATTCCTTTCGAATATTCTTTTCCCGCCAGTTTTGGAAATGGGTGCAAAAATAAAATAAAATTTGTTTTTAATTTTTGCTAACGGTCAACCTGTCGGTCAACTGTCACAGAGGGGCCCAGCTACCGCCCTGAGAAGTGCCAGGAACTGAAACTAAAGTGCGAACAACAGCAGTCATCCACGTGCAAGTGCCACGTGGCGCGAGTGGCTGTGCCTAGCAACTGGCACAGCTCGCACGTAGCAAGCCTTCGTGACCACCAAGTAGTGGTGGTCACCCAACTAAGGGCGGCTTTGCCCTTATAAACCATGCTGTGCCCGCTGCACAACAAATGTGGGACTATTGTCCTTTTGAATTTTTTTTTTTTTAAACCCTCTCTGCTGCCGACCCGAAAAATGGATACCACTGTCGGATAACTGCGAACCCTTTAGACCTTGGTCATCGGTGACGATGAAAGTTTCTGGCGGTCGAGAAAATTAAAAAACCTTAGAAACCTTGATTTTTCTCGTCGATTGTTCGTCGGTAACCTGCTGCTGTATCCTGCGATCGAGGCTAGGTCAGCGATCGATGGGGGGGAGGCAGTCCTCAGTGTCGCACTATACCGGCTAGTGTGGCCAGTCCTCCGCGCTGCCGTTGTGGCTATCGACTGTGTGGCCACGCGGTTGGTTGGCGATCGCTGGCCGATTGGTGGCCGGTCGGTGGTCCGTCGACGTCGATGGCTGTCAATGCCGGCATTCGGTTGCCATCGATGTTGGTGATCAACCGGTGGTCACTAGTGTTGGCCGTCGACAATGCAGTCAGTTGACTACTGGTGCTGGTGTCGTCCGACCGTCAGCGCTGATCTTAGCATCAGTCGGTGCTCGATCGTGATGGTGCCCACTGGTGCTATCCGGCAGTCGCTGGTGGCTACCGTTGGCTGGCACCGGCAAGGCTGGTGGCCGCCGGTGGGTGGAGCCACCGAGACCGGTGGCCGGCCGGGCTGCCTGGTCTTCGCTGTCGGTGTGGCTGGCTGGCCGGTGCTGCCGGTCGGCCTTGTGGCCCACCCAAAAAAATTGAGTGGCCACTAATAGTTAGGCTTAAAAGCCTAAAAAAATTCATGCACTGAAATTTTTTTTAATAAAATATTAATATAAAATATTAATATTCTATAAAAATATTTTCATGCACAAGGAGGACTGATGTTAAGTTATAATGAACTCAACTCTATTTCTTCATGCACATTTAAAGCCCAATGTTTGGCCTCAATAAAATTTTGACCTCTCTTCTGCAACTCTTCGACAGATCTGCTTCTTCTTGGCAATGCCTCTTCTTGGCCACAACTTGGCCTCAAACTGGTGCTTAACACCTGGTGTAGGGGTAATTTCTCCCTCTATCACCTCAGCTTCACTTGTGTTGTGGATGACTTCAAGCCAACTCCAAACAACACCTCCTAGGATCTGCAATGAAGTGGTAGCTCTCTCCTCCTTCCTGCAATTCTCCTGAAGCTAACTGATACCAATGATGTAGGAACAATAGTATGAAGCTATATTATTCATCATAATGCAAGTATATATAGAATTACATAGGAATCTCACGTAGGTTAAGTGGTTGCAACAATCTGCCAAACATGGCCAACCACTTAACTACTAGTTAACCAAATGCTAACTATGGATGTCCACTAACTGCTAGAAGACAAACAAGATCTCTAACAGTTAACTAACATCTAACAACATGCTAAAAACCTATTTCTAACATGGGCATACTATGCCTCACGTGAATACAAAGTGCAAGAAATAGGAATAATAAATAATAATAATAATTAACTTAGGCTTAAGTGGATAAGCCTAAGTTATCCTCAACATCAAAGTTAAATAATAAAGCTTTGGATGGAAAACTTTACTAAAAGTGGATCTTCTAGCCAATTTATTTATTTAGTAAAGTTTTAACTAGTAAATATGTAGGACATGTGAATCCAAATGAGGTGAGTCATTTCCCTTTGGATGGTAATGGGTCCTTAGTGTGGTAGGCTCTAAAGTTAAGATCTCAGGTAGTGAAATATGGATTATTTTAGAAAGTGGGGAGAAGGGAGAAGGCATGATTTTGGACAAATTCATGGGATCAATACCCACCTATCATTGTTGAATTCCCAAAACTACAACCAATTAAAATAGCCATGAAAAGAAAGGGTTGTATCCGAATTGAAAATTATTTCAACACTAGTTAGCTGGAGGATTATAGGTTTAAGTAGTTTAAGAAGTTGGATGAGTGGCCAATTCCAATCCCTTCATAATTGACACCCATCATGACTAAAATCTTGGCAAAAAAATTCTCACAGGTAGAGATGAGGAGGATGAATTAGCTTGGGGATATGGGAGCCTTGGAGTCTACATAGTGAAGTATGGATATGATAATATCCTTCTAGAACCTCCTCCTCATGCATATCAGGTTGAGGATTGGAGAAATATTTGGCAGTCCAAGGGTTAGCCAAAAGTAAACTTTTTTGCTTGGCAATTTATGCACAAAGGAATTATTACTTTTGATAATATAAGACGTAGGGGAATCGTTGGTCCATCCCAATGTGTTTTATGCTACAAAAGTGAGGAAAAATCTAACCACTTGATGTTTGAGTGCACGTTCACATGCTAGATCTAGGACCAATGGCTTTTAGCTTATAAAATCCAAGCCAATGGTGATTTGAATCAGATTAATATTTGAGAAATATGGAAGATGGGTAGACTTAAATCTAAAGCTCTTTGTATCGGGTGGAAGCTTGGATTAAACTACAACACAAATTTTAGAGAAAGCTTTTAATCCTTGGATGGCGTTTGGCTGGTCACTTTGAGCAAAGTCACAAAAATTGTGGCAATGTATGCTAAAGAGGAAACTCATGTTGATATAGGAATGATGGAGAAGGAAGCCAAAGTGCAAGAGGGGTAGGACAAAGCTATTTGGAAACCACCCCTAAAAGGTTGAATTAAAATTAATATTGATGGAGCTACAAAAGACAATCCAGGTAGACATGGAATTGGAGTAGTCTGTTGGAATCATGTTGAGATAGTACTCTATTGAGAACTATAAGGCCTATGTAGGGCCACAAACAATGAACCCAAAGCCTTAGCTATCAAATTTATTTTTATCTGGGTAGTAAGACAAGGTTATAGGAGGATAATCATAGAAGCAGATTCTCAAATCTTGGTAGGAGCTCAAGCTTGCATGAGGAACTTGGAACTTTGCTTTAGAGACATGGAGGTTGAACGTTTTTGTCACCCAAATTAAGGAATTGTGCAGGGAATTAGATGATGTGATTCTGATTTATGTGGGTAGAGATTTGAATAAAGTGGTAGACTTCTTGGCTAAGATAGGTTTCACGAAGAAGGTAGGGGTTTAGTGGCATGGCTATTGGATATGAGAGGATTATGCAGGTTGGTGAGCAAATCCAATGTTTAGCTAATTTGGACAGTCATTGAAGATATATATTTTAGGAGATTTAGCTTTAATTTAGGTCTCCTTTTACTATTGTAAATAGGTGTTCTTGTCAGCCAAGGTTGGGAGGAGTCTTGTCCCAATTTGTAAATAATCTTGTTTTAGTATATTTTTTCAAATTCTTAAAAAAAACGTTAAAACTATTTTATTATATATTTTTTAACAAGTTGGCTCATATACGTCATGGTTTAACTTTATATATATAGTAAAATATTAAGTTTTTAATATTTATTTTTTTTAAGAGAAAAAATTATGGTTTTTAAAGAAAACAAATTTTTGTTAATTAATTTTTTAATTAAATAAGTAAAATATTTTAATGTTTTATATTTTATGAGATTTAGAGTTTTATTTTTGTTTAGTGATGAAAATAATATTTTTGGAGTTGATATTCTCTAATCACAATTAATGAATTTAGTAAAACTAACAAATATGTAACTTTGAAAAAACAATTATGTATTTAATTTGATTAATGTGTTCTCAAAAATATGATTTGCATATTATTATTTTATTTTTTGTAACACACAATGCACACCATTACACACACATTGTGGTTTGAACCTTAGACCTCCCAAAGAGAAGCCAAAGCCCTAACCACTGCTTTGTCCCCATAGTGATTCACACATTATTGTTATTTTAAGTTCGTTAGAATTGATCACACCTTCATTAATTATAGATTTTATTTTCACATTCAATATAAATTGATATGATCATTACTTTTGAAGAAAAAATTATTGAACTTTCTCTGAACACATGTTGCATTGGTTTCCCTATTATTTTAGCCTATGCATGGATGTTGTCTTATTTGCCATTGGTATCTTATTTATACCTGTAGACACCCAAAAGTTGCACATTGTTCATCTCCTCATCTTTGCGGTCAATCAATTTGCAAAACCATCAAAAATTGCATAAATTGACTAAAAACACTATTCATGTATCAAAATACACTATTCATCATCCTTAGCCCCTTCCTACGTTTAACCCTAGGTCCTCATGGGACCTCATCCATAACTCAACCAAGATTGAATTCTCCACCATATTCAAAAACCACTTTATGGTCAAAAAGTCAATATTTTGGTCAAAATATGCTTTAAGACTAATCACATGCTTAATTAGATCTAATCTTGATTTGATTTAGGCCTTACACCTCACCTAGTCTACTTTGACTAGCCTAGCCTTCCACCTCACCTAGTCTAGCCTATCATAGCCTTGCCACCTCTCACCCCAGATATTTCTCCACCTCACATTCCCTTGGGTCATAAATGAAGGATGGAGACTTTTGCACACAAAAGACAATTTTTAATTTGGAGATATTTTCAAAAAGGTGTTCATTAATTCCAAATGGATATTTTTAGCAAAGTCATCATTATTTGTATATGGGTGAGGGATTCTCTCACCGAACCTCATTTATGAACCAGGACACATCAGGGGACACCTCTCATGTGGACACCTCACCATTGACACCTCACAGGAGACACCTCATCCCCTCCCTCTCACCTTGGCAAAGTCTATAAATAGAAGGCCTTTTCCACCATTTCAATAACAACCAAATTTTACTTACAGAAACTCTTTCGAAATCACTACAACCATTACATCCATCTCGCATCCATCACACATTCATGATACGCACATTGCTATAGTAGTTTAGTTACTTTCTTGACATTCTTTGTGATTCAGACATGTCAACGATATCAAAAAGTGCAATTTATGAAGGTGATCCACCAAAAATCAAAGAAGCAATTACACCAGTATAATCCAAAAACCTATTTTGCATATTCTATCACAAAAAGACAGGTTCACACGACCCCGTGTGAACCTCCCGGTTCACACTAGGTTCGCACGACCCGTGCGAACCTCTGCAACAGAAACCATAATCACAAGATCAAGTATAGGTTAATTTAGTGTTTTTATGCTATTTTTATCAATTATTATCATGTTTTAAGCTTGTTTAAGAGTATTTTGTCAGTATAAATATAGGGTTTGACTGAGGCAAGCCCCCAAACACTCTAACAACATTTTGCAGGTCAATAGATACACAAAACGCATCCAACCAACGGTGGCACACGATCAAGAAGACCACCAACACTGAGGAACATAAAGAAGACAAATATTGTTGCCTTTGTACACATCTGAAAGGGCTTCCTTAAGGAAGACCCCATTGTAGCCTTCAGGGCAAAATTTGTAAAAGGATATCGACTTGTAACCTCCTTTTATAATTTAATAGCAAAAGCAATGGATTCTATAGTTTTGAATGAGAATTATAGTGTCATTTTTGTTGGTTTCATTTTGGCACGCCCGGTGGGACCCCCACCAAGCACTAGCTTAATCACCTTCTAACACAAATTTTGGCCTGATTTTGTATGGCAGGAAATTGTCATCTTTGAAGAAATCCCAAATCAAAATGCCCTGAAATCCATCTCAGACCAAATTGTAAAAGGTTCATTGGTGCACCGATGAGCCTCCAAAGAGGATAGAGAGTACACACTTGGGCGTGTGAATTCCCCAATCTACCTCAAAATTGATCCCTGAAGCATAGGTATTGGTTTTAGACACCCACAACCATCGACAAGGTAAGTCAGGGGAGGTTAAGAGCCTCATGTTCTTGGGGATTGCATGCCCCCATACCTAGACCACAAATTGTCTCTCAACACAGTGTATGCAAGGTTAAAGCATCCTTGTATTTTTGTGCGAAAATAGTTAGTTTATTTTCCTGTAATTTGATTTCTTTAGGTATATGCGAAATATCTCAGGGTTTATGTTCGCTTGTCGCATTCAAAATTGACTTTTGGATATTTTATGTGCAGATATCTATCTCAAAACCCTCTAGGGCTTCAAAATCATCACCAAGACCACAAAACCAGTCGTCCTAGTCTTTGAAAATAGATTCACACGGGCCCGTACGAACCTATTGACAGAGGACAAGTTCACACCCCAGGGTACGAACTTCCAAAACACACACAACTTTAGAGCAAAAGGTGAATCAGAAGGTTTTACATGCACCTGGACGTAGGTATTGTGTGAAATTTATGTTTTTTCTTCATTTTGGGGCTAATATTTCCTATTGGGCTTGCATTCATTAAGTCACATTTACTTGTTTACTCTAGACATATTTACACACGCTTTCTAGCCTAGTTTCCATTCCTGTCATTTCCCTTCGTGTCATTTCCCTTCCAAAGCATCTAATTAGCTTCCCTTTGAAAAGCATCTAGCTAGACTTTTCTTTCCAAAAGCACCCTTAATTAGATTTCATTCGAAAAGCATTTAATTAGATTCATTCCTTGTCATTTCCCTTCAAAAGCACTTAATTAGATTTTCATTCCAAAAACCATTAGACTAAATTTATTTTTGTGAGGATGTAAGTTAATTAGATTTCTTTCAAAAAGGTATCTTAGCATAGATTTCTTTTGAAAAGGCACTTAGCGTAGTTTGCTTCTAAAACATTTTCACACAACAAACACCACACACTCACGTTCCATTTTTAAATGGTGTAAATATTGGCTTTCATATCCAGTTTGAATTGGATTTCATCACCAATTCAACACCAAAGTTCGGTGAGGTCAGAGTTCTACCCTCCACCGGCTCACTCCCTGTTTTAGTCACCATAGTAGCTCCCCAGGTGTGATCGTTTCGAAATTAATACCCAATCGGTCCTTCCACTTTTGAGTGTTGGTTATCCAGATTTAATCACTGGAAGGTACCTTCGAAAGTGGGTTAGTTCTATAAAGCCCCTTTACCACAGGGCTTTTCAAAATAATTAGTGGGTACAACTGATCATTATTATGGATTCCTTAAATACGAGGGTTAAGTGAAAGCATGGGTATACTGGTAGCACCACATTGACAACGAGACCTCTCTTCATGAGAGTATATTGACTCATTAGAGCATTTTGAGTCTCCCCCTTTGGATACCATTTTACTGTACTGGATTCCATATAGGTTGCCACTTGCCTTTTGGAAACATAGTTCTATTCTGCGTACCTTTGGGTGTTGCAGGAGGTTCTATGCTACGACATACCTGATTCAAAGTAGAATTCACCTATTCCCGTGATTTGTTCCTAGGGCGGATACAATACTCTCATCAAAACACATGAAAATAAAAAGAAAAATATTTGCTTATTGTTGAGTCTCATGAAAGTGGTTACAACATATTAAACTTGTTATAACTCACTCACCAGTTGTTCCACAGTTTCACTTCCACGCAAAGCACTGGACTATCTATTTTCAAGTCGTCCACACCCCCTGTACGAATTTCCTGTGCTCATATACATTCGCACCACCCCGTGCGAACCTAGCTTCCAAGCTATAAAAATTCACAAAACTGATCCACACAATACATATAGGATCTCCACAGTATAAATCCATCCTCTGTCACTATTTATCGAGGTTTGCATGATCCCGTAAGAATATCTAGTTGTATGAGTGGTTCACACACCCCCGTGCAAACCTATGTTTTTAAGAATAGAAAGTGTCCCACTCAGCCATATACATTCCTAGATTCTAGATCTTACATCTTTTGGCTATTACTGCATTGCTTCACACATTACCATGTCGATTACGCATAGTTAGACACGTGAATCCCTTCATCGTGCCACCGAGGTTGATCAACAGACTGTCATGACTGCATGTGCCTCTTCTTCTTAGCCCACTTATCCACCTTTCGAGTCTGAAAAGGTTTCTTCTGTCATCCCACCTGATCTGTTTATAGGAACCTTGTTGTCAATCTTGACACACCTTGTAAAAAAGATGCATAAGAAATTCAGTTTTGAAAGCGCTCATTGTAAAATTCCTTTTTTCATGAAAAATGATAAAGGCGTTGTGATTCTGAAGCTTTCCCTCATATAAGTCTGCTTCTTAAGGTTTTTCACACTTTTCTATTCTTTATCCTATTCTGAAGTTGTTTTTAAAAATTTGGTACGTTGCATGCAAAATTGTATATATTTTAGCATGGGCAATCAAATGTTAAATTTTCATCTCCAACTCTTCCATTTTTGGTTCTATTCCTTGCTTAGCTAGAGGATTATTTGCAAGATGATTGAAGGATTAAGGAAGCAAAGTAGATAAAGTTGCTAAGTGTAGATAGAATTTAAGCTTATTCAAAAGAGAAGCCTCTAAAGAATTTTCCAAGTCTGTTGCTTAAAGCAGAAAGCGCTCCACTTGGGAGCGCTTTGCTAAAAAGCGCTCCACTTGGGAGCGCTTTGCTAAAAAGCGCTCCACAAGGGAGTGCTTTCCTCAAAAGTGCTCCACTTGGGAGCGCTTTGCTGAGAAGCGCTCCACAAGGGAGCGCTTTCCTAAAAAGAGCCAGAGGGATATTGTTAAAAGGAGCCAATGAACAAAAGGAGAGGTCCACAGTGCATTTCCTATTTCACCACCCTAAAACTATTTTTGAGACCGTCTGATTGATGATCGTCATCAAAAACTTCTAACTTCAATATCAAGTTACCTGTAATTCCGGCCTGACTGTTCCAAGTCTTCGTCGGAACCTTCCGCTTTTAATGCTAAATTGGGATAAGGTAGACCGTTTCTGGTTGTCACCGAATTTGAATCAGCCCATCATGAAAGTGGTTGAATACCAATTCATCGAGCGGTAGTTTTTCTCCCATATAACCCCCCTTTCTCTGTAAATGGATGGATAACTTTTGCTAGAAAAGTAGTTCTGTACTTTGGATCCCGCTATCGAAATAAAAGCTTCTGGCTCTGGTGTTGAGACTTCTAATCCGTGTATGACTTCTACTCTGTTATTTCTATTAAGTTAGTTTCTTTACGGTCAGTTTAATTCTATTTTTTGGATTTCACTGTCGGTAGAGGGCTTGCCCCTGGAATACTTGTTGGAGTTTGCATAGTTAAGAGGTTTTTCATACTAGTTTCTGTTAAAGGTTTATTGTTTTGATTGTTGTTGGTTCAAATATATAAACTACCTATCGTGCTTCCGGTCCATCACCCCACACTTTCGGCTTGTAGCCATTTCCCATTTCTTTTAGTCATTTCATCCCTTTCTGTACATTCCTTACCCTTAACCCAAAGCCCCCATTTTTACTTTCTGAAGTAGTTGTATACTTGAAACCTACTCTCAAAATAAAGGCTTCTGGCTATGGTTTAAGTCCCCAATCTCTGTGTAAGATTTCTACTCTGTGATTTCTATTAAACTAGTGTTTCTGTTCTTCAGTTTAATTTTGTTCTCTGGATTTTGTTGTTGATAGAATACTGGTCCCTGGAATCCTTGCTGGAGTTTACATAGGTTCTAAGGATTTTATACTGCTTTCTGTTATAAGTCATTGCTTTGATTGTTGTTGGTAAAAGTAGATAAGTTGTCTATCGTGTTCCTGGTCCATCATCCCAAATTGTCGACCTTCGGCCATCTCCCCTTCCTTTCCGTAATCTCCCATCTCTTTCGAGTATCTCTCTATCCCTTATCTCCAATCACCCATTTATATTTTTGGAACCAGCCCTACTGGAGATTGCCACGGAGGACATCCCTTTCCTTTGGGCATTCAATGCTTGGCAACGGGCCTAGGGCGCTGCAGACTTAGAAAACCTGTATCTAGGCCGGTTCGATTACCAACAGTTTTTGGCACGCCCGGTGGGACGCAAACGTTCCACGTTTTATCAGTATTAAGAAGTGATGTTCATCTTAGTATTGTTCAATCTGAACATCTGGCGACTCTACTAAACCCAAGATAGCTCCAAATCTCGTAGACCAGTGTAAAATCTCCCGCCTTCATGCGTACAAGGTGGAGGGCTAGAAATACAAAAGAAGAACCCAAATTCTATGAGCTCGACATCGATGCTTTAGGAGAACATCCTAGGGTGGTCGGGTCAAATATTCTGCTTGTCGAGAC
Source organism: Wollemia nobilis (assembly GCA_028583015.1). Taxonomy (NCBI): domain Eukaryota; kingdom Viridiplantae; phylum Streptophyta; class Pinopsida; order Araucariales; family Araucariaceae; genus Wollemia; species Wollemia nobilis. Next base: position 1,641,945 of record JAQPPZ010017206.1, on the reverse strand, counting down.
ATCATCACAAGAAGCTGTTCAAGATTCACAGAATCCAACTCCTGACAGCACAACTACCAGCTTGCCTTCGAATCCGCCGAATTCTCTGGATCATCAGTATACTCTGGCTCCACCAAACGTTCAACCAGGTGCTCCGAGTGTTCCGACTATTTTGACTCAACAAGTTCTACCAACTCCACCGCTCCTCACCAATCCGCCTCCCCAGATGGCCCAACCAGCTCCGCCCAGGCAGTTCGCAGCTTGGAACCATACGGGACCGCTTGCCTTGCAGGCCCAACACACGGTCCCGCCCGCAGCTTTGAAAGCTCTACCAACTTACGACGACATGGGAAAGATGGCGCAAGAGCACATACAAGATGTCGTAGGATTAGCGACCATCCATCAAATCACCAACGAAGACGTCATGGTGAAGTTGTTGGTTCTTTCACTAAGAGGTAAGCTTCTTTATTGGTACCGGTCGCTCCCGCCCGACACCATTACTACATGGGACCAACTGGCTGGGCAGTTGATAAGGGGTTTCAATGAACAAGCAGACCCCTTCTCTCTGTTACACCAGTTTACTACTATTCAAAGGCATCCTCAGGAAGAAATAACTGACTTTAACGTTAGATTCGCAAGAACCTGGCAAAGAGTCACAGATGGTCTTCGACCCACACTTGAGCAGGCTGCATTTTATTACCTAAGAGCTTTCCACTCAGATATAAGCATCAACATCCACCATGCTAATATCAATACATTCCCCGCTCTCTATGAGCAGGCCCAAAAAGCCGAGGCTGACCTAATAGCTATCGGGAAGTTACCTCCCAAGGCAATGACCCCGATTTATCCAGATTTCCCCCAGAATATGTATCCAAGCGCATCCGCTCCTCCTGCATCCCAAACGCACCTTAGCCAATCTTGGAATCCACATTCCTAGTATCGACCTATGCCTATGCCTCAATACCAAGCGCCCGTTGTTCCCCAGTTACCCGCTCCAACGCAATACCTAGCTTTGCCAACGCCACCAACGTTGGCCCCATTACCTCCAAGTCAAGTAGCTGCTAACCAAGCGGCTGTAATCAAAGCTCAAGCTAAAGAGCTATCAAAAGTTAAGGCTTACATGAAGATGATGGCAAACCAGATGAGCGCCATAAGGAAAAGACAAGATGATCAAGGATTTCACCAGAGGAGATTCCCTCCTCCCCCGATCACCAAAGAGCAAGCAACCACTGGCGCTCAAAGGCAACACGAGCAAAATTCAGCAATGATGAACACCGAAGAGGTCGGTACCTCTGATTCCTTCTATTGGTGTACCACGTGCAATGATCCGCACAATGAAGAAGACTGTATGGTACATCTAAATTATGTGCAGACACTGGCTGGCGGACCCTATGAGCAAGTTAATATGATCAGGGAAGCTGGTCAAAATCTCATGACATCATCAGCTGAGCAAGTTTCCATTCTTACCAGGTCAGGAAAGAAACCTATCGAGGTAGATCCAGTTCAGATGGATCCATTGAAAGTGCCTCCGGCACCTAAACCCACAACTAAATCATGGACTGGAGCTCAGCCGCAGGCAAAAGCTCCCGATCCAATGGCAACTGCTCACCAGTCCGATCGATTGAAGGACCACCTTCCACCTCGTGTTAGAGAAAGGATCTCGTAGCCTAAAGCTACAACTCCTCAACCGCCAATAGAAACACGGGAACAGGCAAGAGAAAAGCTTCGATACCCCTCACTCACTAAACTACAATGGGTAGATGCGACGCAACAATATCGAAAGATCTACGAACCTACAAGGGGAGCAGTGGAGCCCGCCGCTTCAACATACAACATAGTCGAAGAAATGAAAAAGGCCCCCGCTAAGGTAAGCCTATATGACGCCCTTCAGCTTCCAGGTCAAGTTGATCTATTACAAGAATCTCTCAAATTCACACAGGACAAGGAAAGCGGGCCAACTCAGACTGTGTATTCTCAGCCATTAACAGCTTTGGCCACAGGTAAAAATAGGCCCCCACCATTCTACCTATCCCTTCGAATGGAGGGATGGGTCGTGCATAACTGCATGATCGATTCAGGCACCGCTACAACCGTCATGCCCAAAGCAGTATGTGAAATCATGGGTATGGAATACACCCGTAGCAGCCCTGGGGTGCTGCAGTTAGACGAAACTCTAGTAAAAATAGTGGGAGTGATCAAAGATGTGCCCATCCAACTCCATAAAATGCCACAAGTCACTGTCATACAGGAGATCGTGGTGGTCGATTTGGAGCCATATTTTAGTATGTGCCTCTCACGAGAATTCACGACGAAGATGGGAGGCTACCTCTCCCTTGACTACACCCACCTAGAGATCCCCTTCAAAGGAAGAAGATTCAAGCTCTTCAATGAGAAACCTACTGGTTTTCACGTTGAGAAGCTTGAAGATGAAGAAAAGGGCTCAGTCTCTATCAACTTGATGGCAGAAGAAATACAAATCGACTTGATGGAGGAAGCTCTCGTTGAACTCCAACTGGAGGATGACTTCTCCCTAACTGATTTCAATGCAGTCAATGGTACAGACTTAGGATGCTACACGCTCACTAAGCCTAAAAAAGAAAAGCAAGCTCACCCAACAATGCCCTCAACCTCAGACCAGCTTTGGAAGCTGTACTTTGACTGGTGCACGATGTAAAAATGGAGCTGGCGCAAGAATTGCTCTCATCTCCCCAACTGGCGAACATAAGACTTACTCATACAGACTAGCTTGGAGTTGTACGAATAATGCGGTTGAGTATGAGGCTTTGTGCCTCGGACTCAAGAAAGCTGAGAAGCTAGGCATCAAGCAACTATAGATTTTCGGGGACTCCGAGCTAATCTGTAATCAAGTTACCAGCAAGTGTGTCAGCAAGCAACACTACCTGAAGGCGTATCGCAACAAAGTGTGGGATTTGTTTGATACCTTCGATGCGCTAAATGTCAAGTCCATTTCAAGGGAAAAAAATAAGCTAGCCGACGTCCTAGCTTCCATTGGCGCCCGATTTTCACCAGTCGATGGCATGATGCACAAACCAAAGATGGTAAGATCAATTTATCGACCTTCCGTTCCCGATAAAAAGCTTCATTGGCAAGTGTTCGATAATGATGAACAACTTGTTAACTTCTTGGTCAATGAAGCATCAACCATCGAAGGGCGGGCTCTAAATGAAGAAGACCATGAAGGTTTGATTCAGTTGAAAAACAATCATATCCCGAAAGGCCTGATCACACTGGAAAGTCTCTTTGATAGAAATGATAGGCCTATCGGCCATAAGATCAAGGTCGACTAGAAGGAGTTCATCAACTTGGAGTTAGAATCAGGGAAATTCATCATGGTAGGGACCGACTGCACCATCGAGGAGCTCCAACAGATCCGAGTTCTATGTAAAGAATACCCCGACATCATCACCTGGTGTTATCAAGACTTAAAGGGGTACGACAAGAATGTCATCTAGCATACCATCGAGTTAGAAGAGGGTGTCAGACCCTTCAGATAGAAGCAACGACCTGTAAATCCAAAGGTCGAAACTCTTATGAGGGCCGAGTTGTTGAAGATGCTCGAAGCTAAGATCATATATCCGATTAAGCATTCTTCTTGGGTGGCTAACCTAGTTCCAGTGCGAAAGAAGAATGGCGATATTCGGTTGTGTATAGACTTCCAAAATTTGAATCAAGCGTCACTCAAAGATCACTACCCACTACCTCAGATTGATCAAATCCTTCATGTAGTGGTAGGGGCACAAAGGTTCTCCTTACTAGATGGGTTCTCAGGCTATAACCAGATATGGGTTAAAGATGAAGATCAACACAAGACCACATTCACGACCAAGTGGGGCACTTTCGCCTATCAACGGATGCCTTTCGGCCTTTCCAATGCTGGAGCTACCTTTCAAAGGGTAATGGACCTCGCTTTTGGTGAATTACTCAATCATGTCATCGTAATTTATTTAGATGACATGACGGTCTTCTCTCATAAAAGGGAAGAACATGGCTCACATTTACGACAAGTTTTTGAAAAATGTTGGGAGTTCGGGGTCTCCATCAACCCCAAAAAGTCAATCTTTGCAGTAAAAGAAGGAAAGCTGCTCGGGCATATTATCTCTGAAAAGGGATTAACAATTGATCCAGCTCGAGCAGAAGCGCTTCTCCGACTTTCACCTCCCACAAATAAAAAGGCCTTGCAGTCCTTTTTTGGACAGATAAACTTCATCAGGAAGTTCATAGCCGATTTTGCCCAGGTGATAAAACCAATGGCCCAACTCTTGAAAAAGGGCACTGAATTCAAGTGGACTGATGAGAGGAGGTAAGCTTTTCAAGAGATTAAAGAGCGGATTGCTCAAGCTCCCATCCTTATCAACCCCGACTACTCACGAGATTTCATCTTGTACGCGGTCGGAGAGCCTGAGAGTTATGCCGCGGTACTAACCCAGAAGGGTGAAGACGGAGATGAACGTCCGATTGTGTTTCTCAGCCAGATCATTCAGCCTCATGAGGAGAAGTTCAATTTCATCGAATGATAGGTTCATGCAGTGATGAGGTCCCTCCAAAAGTTTAGGCACTTTGTATCTCAAAGCAAAACCATCGTATATGTCATACACCCTGACGTCCGGAGCTTCATCATCCAAGGTGAGTTAGGGAATAGAAGGGCAGGTTGGGTTACCAAAATCCAAGAGTTTGATATTGAGATACACCCTACCAAGTTGGTTCGAGGCAGAGCACTCTACCAAGAGTTAGCTAGAAATGTTGCGGCCGAAGCTATGATTCTAGACTCAGATAGCCTAAATTTTGAAAGCAACTTGGCTATCCCACCCACTAGTGAATCAAACTGGACAGAAGACCTGATCAGATATTTTGATACAAGTCGATGCCCCTCACACCTCGATGCTTCACAAAGAAGAAGATTTCATCTACAAGCTAACAGGTATGTCCCGACGCCCAATGGCCTTTTTTATCGAAATATTGACGGGATCCTTTTAAGATGTAGATCCGAAAAGGCTAAAATCCTGGAGGAGTTTCACTCTGGTGTTTCGGGAGGGCATTTTGTCGGTAGACCGATGGCGTTAAAAATCATCAAAGCAGGTTACTATTGGCCTACTCTCTTTTTGGATACCTTCAAAACCAGCCAGTGCTGTGATAGTTGCCAGCGTTACTCAGGAAGGGTTAGGAATGCATCGCTTCCTCTCCACCCCATTCGGGTGGAGACTCCATTCCAGCAGTGGGGTTTGGACTTCATCGGGATCATCAATCCAAATTCTTCTACCGACCACAAATATATCTTGACTGCTACGGACTACTTCACTAGATGGTCAGAAGCAATTCCAACCAAAGAGGCGAGCCAGGAGGTGGTCATCTCCTTCCTTGAAGGTCTGATCACTCGGTTCGAAATCTCAAAATCCATCATCTCGGACAATGGTTCTCCTTTCACTGGTGCAAAAATTTGTGAATTCATGGTCAGATATAGAATTTACTTGAAGGTTTCATCTAACTATTATCCGTAGGGAAATGGATTAGTTGAATCCATGAACAAAAACCTATTGCGAATTCTCAAGAAATATTTGCAAAAGAATAAAAGGAGTTGGCACCTACTTTTGAATCAGTCCCTATGGGCTGATCGAATTTCCATCAAGCGGTCTATCCAGACTTCACCCTATTCATTGGTGTATGGCAAAGATGCGGTCTTACCTACACACATTGAATTACCAGCCTTACAGCTTCTTAAGTGGCTCGACGTTGAAGGAAGCCAGCTTAGCCCAATGGATGCAAGGCTAGCACAGTTGATAGAATTAGAAGAAGAAAGAGAAAAGGCGTACGAAGTCTTCGCCAAGCATGCCGAAACCACCAAGAGCTGGTTTAGTAAGAGAACTTCCGACCAGGTTTTCAACGTTGGGGATTTAGTTTTGAAGTGGAACGTCAAGAAATCGAAGTCGAGAAACCATGAAAAGTTTGATGCCTTTTGGGAGGGTCCATTCTGGGTCTCTGGCATTCATCAGATAAATTCATTCACGCTCGAAGACATGGAAGGCGATGAGCTCCCTATTCTAGTTAACGGTTTCCTGCTGAAACCTTACTACCCGCCAAAGCCCGATGCTCTTCTCTAGCTGATCAGGTATTCCTCATGTATAGTCCCTTTTGTTTGTATAGTAGGGTAGTCTTGTCTTACTCTAGGCTTAGTCAGGAAAATGGAAGAAAGAAGTTCCTTCAAAAATACCTTCACCAAAGCTTTTGGCAGCCAAGATGAGGTATTTAGTGAAGAAATTGCACCTGGTAGGCCGAGATGTTTTTTTAAAAGGTCTAAAGAAGCTTTACAAGGGAGCACTTTGCCTGAAGCTGGAGTACTCCAACAAGTGGAGAGTTCTCCAAAGGTGAAGCGCTCCACAAGGGAGCGCTTTGCCCGAAGCCGAAGCACTCCAACAAGTGGAGAGCGCTCCAAAGGTGAAGCGCTCCACAAGGGAACGCTTTGCCCGAAGCCGGAGCGCTCCAACAAGTGGAGAGCGCTCCGCCCAAAAGGAATAAACAAGCAGTTAAATTTTTGGAGGCGCTCCATCGGGAGTTGCTCCCATTTCTTTTAACCGTTTTAATTTTTTGCTTTAGCTATAACCATATTTTCCTCGTTGTCCTCCCCTTTTTAAATGCTTTAAGTTTTAGTTGCCCGCTCTGATTTTGCCAAGTGTTCAGGAAGATTTTATGCATCATTAGGGGTCATTTTTCAAAACCCTAGGTAGGCACGATTTTTAAAAGAAAAGCAGGTCGTACGGTTATCAAATCGAAACATTCTTCAGCCTCCGTCAGCCAAAATTGACCTTTTCTCCAAATCTACCGACACCCTTCCCGGCCAATAATGGTGCGCCTCGTAGGAGCGTCCTTGTCCGTCGTCAGTATTTAGTTTTCCAAGAGAAATCCACCCGCACGAAGAACTCTGAAAATGCCCGATTGCATGCACGTTCACCCTGGCATTAATAAGGAGTGGTCTGCGTTAGAGGTGGTGGTTCCAAGCAACGACATTATAAAACGAAATACTCTCTGGCCAAGTTCAAACTCACTCCCAAAATTTTTTCCTGCAACTCTCGAACCAGAAATCCTTCGAAGTATTCAACCACCATGGGTAAGAAAGGAAAGCAAGTAGCCGAAGAATCAGTAATTGAAGAAACTTCGAAAGAGAAGAAGCCAAAAGAAAAGGTCCCGAAAAGTAAAAAACCAGACAATGAAGCTACCTCAGCGACGGTTTCAGATTCGAAGAAGCTTCAGAAGAAGAAGAAGAAGAAGGACATCGAAGAACTGGTGCCCTGGCAGCACCCTTTCCTCCGCTACAAGGACTATCTGGTAACGAACGGAGATATAGAGCAACTACATCGAGATATTGAAGAGGCGACCAAGGACGATCCAATTGTTGACCAGTTAGTAGGTGTACTCTACTCACACTTGTATTTCTACATGTGCACTCTTGTCCATGCCTGTCCAAAGTTTATTCATGCAGTGGCCTAGAATTATGACCCTGTGACACGGACGGTTCGAGATGCTCAAGGGGCTCCGATGTTCGCAATTACCACAGAATCAGTCCGGGAAGCTTTCACCAAGGGAGAGAAGTACCCTATCGGGGTTGTTCCACAAAGGTTGTATACAAATGAGGAAGTTTCCAGATATCAGCCAACTTCCTGGATGAAATATTTCATGGCGAACTAGTTGCAGGATGCGACGGTGGTTGGTAACCTACTTGCACTCCCAAGGCGTTTGGCTGAGTTCTCACAGCCTAAAATATACTCCATCCTAGCATGGGTGGTAGGATTGGCCATTGATGAGTGGGTCACCGACTGGCAGGTTGTCATGGCCAAGGCTATTTTAGACAACCCAATTTATTTCCCCTCTAAGGCGAGGCCAGGTTCTAGCCCAGTTTTTTATGATTGGGCTAAATTTATCGCACGACAGCTGCATGCCTCTTTGGCTTTCCTTCACGATGACTAGAGCCACCAATTCAGATTATCTTTCGTGATGGTGTGGTTATTTTTTTGGCATCTCCATGAAAATTTTGTCTTCGTCCACAAGCAGCAAACCGACGACGAGGGGAAGCCGCTGCTAGTTTACCTATGGACGGAGAGTTTCACTGTAAGTAATTCGTATTATGTTTTTAATCAGCTTTTTTGGGTCCGGCTTTGGCTTTGATTTCTGGTCAGTGTGAGCGCTTCCCGGCAGAGTTGAGGGAGCAGTTGGTGGAGCAACGGTTGGGGGACACTTTCCTCCTGACACAGGGTTACGTCATCAGGATATACGATTTTTTTGAAAAACCTTTTTTATTACCCTTTTACACCACTTCGTTTCTATTCATTGTGGAGGTAGCCCACCAGCTGGATCACACTAACCAAGAGTATGGAAAGGGTCATGGGAGAAAGGTCATAATCTCCACCCCTTTCGAGTTCGGAGGGGTCAAAATTGCACAATGCGGCCAAAATGCGGTTTTAACCGTAGTACTATCCGAGTTCGGATTAATTGAGCTTCCTCATCGATGGAAATGGGATCCGTTGGGTATCATACAAAAAAATCTTAAGGTACAAGCTTTTCACAGCTGCCCACGGTCAGACATGGAAAACCAGCGCAATAATCCACTTGGCTTGGAGCTTGAGTGGCATGTGGATGAGATGGAGCCACTCCCGCCTTGGTTGGATTTTTATACTATGGAGTTTGAGTACAATCCCACTGTGAATCCATAACAGAAGTTGACTAGGTCTATCATAGCAAGTATAAAGGCGAGGTATCCAAAATGGTCAGATCACAAAGTAGAACAATGGTGGATCATGAGGGTACACCAGGGCAAACCCTCAGCTAATAAGCTTGCAATCGATGACCAATTTTTTGAAATTTATGAAAACAACTTTCATATTTTTCAACCATTTTCCTTTGCTACTATCGTGCCCAAGGCAGGGCACCACCCAGATGAGGTTGATGATTTGGCTCACCCATGGCATAGCTCGCCAAGCATGGGCAAAGCTATCATGAGCGCTTCCCCCTCCATCGAGCCAAAGCCCAAGGCTAAGAGCGCTCCTTTCAAGAGAAAGGCCGAGGCACTTCTCCCGTAGAAAACCACAAAAATGCCATGAACTGGGACCCAAAAGACTTTTGGGATAGTAGTACATTCAGGACTCTAGCTCCTCCAAACCCTAATGAAGCAACTGTAGCAGAAGAGGTTGTGGCTATAGAGATAGATCAATAGAAACCTCTAAGTATTGAACTTTCAGCTGCTCAAGATGACCAAGGGAACAAGGGAGCTGAGATATCCATTCAAGAAGAAGTTGTGCTTGAACTATCCCTGGCTGAAGAAATATTTGTAGCTGAGGAGGTAGCTACGCCTAAATCACCCAAAGCAGCCATGACTGAGCATATTGAAGACAAAGCAGTCACAAAACAAATTGGAGAACAAAAGGGCGAAGCTGAAGTGTCTGTCCAAGGAGCGCCAACCGCAAAACTAGCTGAAGAATAGAGCATGGTGGACAGAGGACATACGACCTTTCCAAAGCTTATAGAGGCTCAAAAGGTGAGCGAGGAGGACAACTCCAACATTTCAGATAAGAAAGGAGATAGAGTGCAGTCGCTGGAAGAATCTCTCATGACCTCTTCCTCTATGAGGCTCGAAGGTATACTCGAAGCCTCTACAGTAGTAGTTTCAACAGTCCCCAACATTCCTTTTTTAGTGGCCCCTATGTTGAGTACATCCCCTATTCTAGAGCTAAGCGGCCTGAACCTTCGAGTTTCCCAAGCAGATTTCCTATCTCCCACTCAAGCGCCTGCGCCCTTAGCTCCCCCATTTGCTTCTTATGCAAAAGCCCCTAATCCTTTTGCAGTCTCCACTTCTACCATCTCTTCCCCTTGCATTTTGGAGGTCCCCTTTGCTCGCTTATTTGGTGCTTCTGACTCAGGTGTTTCCTCCTCTCCTCCCACTCCCCCCACATCTTTTAATTCATCCACGTTTATAACGCCCAAGCCCACGGTTGCAGTCGTGCAAACTCAAGCACCTTCGAGGGTTAGCTCGATCGCTTCCCTCTCAGCTTCCTCTATAGCTCCAAGCCTACAGTCAGACTCCTCGTTCCTCCCATCAATGCCTATTCTTGGATTAGGGGTCCCCGAGCCTTTGGAGTTCGAAGTCGGAGTTGTCATAGCAGTTAGCTACAGCTGAAAGCATCCGTAGAGCTAGGAAAAATTCTACTAAGTGGCTCAGAGATCGTAGTGAGAGGGAGGCTTTAGCTTTGGCTCAGACACGCAAAGCTTATATTCTGGATCCTGAGTCTATGGACCTACACACGGTTGAAAAGATACCATTGGTGAGCAAGCCTTTGGGGGAGATGACCCCAACCAACTATGCTCTCAGACACTCAAGTTTCAACGTGGCTAGGATGAATACTCAAGAGAAAATGGAGGAGGTTCAGGTGGGCATTGGCTCTATTTATGCACATGGAGAGCATTACAGGTTTCGATATTTTAAAGCCCAGTCCAAGGTTGATCAGCTACAGGAAGAATTGGCAGCAGCAAGAAGGAAGAATGAAGAGCTAGAATGGGATCATCAGGGTCAGATCAAAAGGCTTAATTCTAAGGTTGAGGAGCTAGAAAAGAAAATACAGGAGCTTGATGCCTATGGCGCTGACCTCAAAATGGTGAATGCTCGCCATATCCGGGAATTAGTTGAAGCGAATCAGGTCAACCAACGACTTACTGTTCAGATCAAAGAGCTGGAATCCAAGCAAGCGCCCGAAGCGCAGCCTCTTGACTTACCTTCTAGAGAGCGCTTGCAAGAGATGCGCCTATATTTCTTGAGGGATTTCCCTCAAAGGGCTACAAAAGGAATTAAAGCTCTTCAATTTTATAAAGAAGCGCATGAGGCCATTCTTGTTGGGGGTCCAATTCTAGAATCAGCCCAAGCAGATGTTAATTGTTGGCTGGACTTGGTGGTGCAGCTCAGAAAGATAGAGGATGTGCCTATTCACTTTGAACCTATGAGTGACTTAGCCCGATCATGGGCTAATGCTAAAACTACCTTGCAGTATTATTACATGAAAGTTGAGCTTTCCAAAAAATCTCATTCAACTTTAGATGCTCTTCTGCAAGAACGCGAAATTGCATTACGGTACTTGGAGGCCCTCATCGACATCAAGGTTCCCGATTTCACTGATCCAGATCATCCTCCTCTATCAATAAAAGAATTGGAACCTATGTGGGCTAATTTTGTTGAAAACCCTATTGATATAGACACTTTGAATACCTCCAGCTCAGACGCACAAATCATTATGCTCATGACAAAATATTCTCAGATTGAATCCTGTTTAAAAGAATTTGATAGGATGATGGTGTTTGTTGATCTAGAGCGAATTAATGTCTATCGCTATATTATTTTTGAGCTTCAAAAATACCCCCCATATTCTTATGATCGTTGGAGTGATGTTGCAGCTATATATGAGCATGTGTTTAAAAAATCATTGGATCCCCTTCTTCCTAAGCGCTCCATGCCTAGTGAGGAAGATAAGACGGAAGGTGAATCTAGTTCAGAAGATGAAGATTCCGATGAACAAGAAGAGGAAACGGATGAAGGATCTGAAAGCAACGAGCAGCAGGAAGATAAAGAGCCCAGTGAAGATGACACAGAAGAAAAGGATCAAGAGAAAGAGAATGACTCTGCTACCCAAGGATGAAGGCCTGGGATCTTTGCATTGAGACCGGCTCAATACCCCTGCGAGCCGCCAGATGTGTTGTCAATCTTGACACACCTTGTAAAAAATATGCATAGTTAATTCTATTTTTGAAAGCGCTCATTATAAAATTCCTTTTTCAAGAAAAATGGTCAAAAGCGTTGTGATTCTAAAGCTTTCCCTCATATGGGTCTGCTCCTTCTTAAGATTTTCTACATTTTTCTTTTCTTTATCCTATTCTGAAGTTGTTTTTAAAAATTTGGTATGTTGCATGCAAAATTGTATATATTTTAGCATGGGCAATCAAATGTTAAATTTTCATTCTTTTTTTTTTTTTTTTTTTAGTTGAAGTGTAAGTGCTAAGTATAGGTAGAATCTAAGCTTATTCAAAAGAGAAGCCTCTAAATAATTTTCCAAGTCTGTTGCTTAAAGCAGAAAGCGCTCCACTTGGGAGCGCTTTGCTAAAAGGCGCTCCACTTGGGAGCGCTTTGCTAAAAAGTGCTCCACTTGGGAGCGCTTTCCTCAAAAGCGCTCCACTTGGGAGCGCTTTGCTAAGAAGCGCTCCACAAGGGAGCGCTTTCCTAAAAAGAGCCAGAGGGATATTGTTAAAAGGAGCCAACGAACAAAAGGAGAGGTCCACAATGCATTTCCTATTTCACCGCCCTAAAACTATTTTTGAGACCGTCTGATTGATGATCGTCATCAAAAACTTCTAACTTCAATATCAAGTTACCTGTAATTCCGGCCTGACTGTTCCAAGTCTTCGTCGGAACCTTCCGCTTTTGAATGAAAAATTGGGATAAGGTAGATAGTTTTTGGTTGTCACCGAATTTGAATCAGCCCGTCATGAAAGTGGTTGAATACCAATTCATCGAGCGGTAGTTTTTCTCCTATATAAACCCCCCCTTTCTCTGTAAATGGATGGATAACTTCTGCTAGAAAAGCAGTTCTATACTTTGGATCCCGCTGTCAAAATAAAAGCTTATGGCTCTAGTGTTGAGACTTCTAATCCGTGTATGACTTCTACTCTATTATTTCTATTAAGTTAGTTTCTTTACGGTCAGTTTAATTCTATTTTTTGGATTTCACTATCGGTAGAGGGCTTGCCCCTGGAATACTTGTTGGAGTTTGCATAGTTAAGAGGTTTTTCATACTAGTTTCTATTAAAGGTTTATTGTTTTGATTGTTGTTGGTTCAAATATATAAGCTGCCTATCGTGCTTCCGGTCCATCACCCCACACTTTCGGCTTGTAGCCATTTCCCATTTCTTTTAGTCATTTCATCCCTTTCTGTACATTCCTTACCCTTAACCCATAGCCCCCCATTTTTACTTTCTGAAGTAGTTGTATACTTGAAACCTACTCTCAAAGTAAAGGCTTCTGGCTACGGTTTAAGTCCCCAATCTCTGTGTAATATTTCTACTCTGTGATTTCTATTAAACTAGTGTTTTTGTTCTTCAGTTTAATTTTGTTCTCTGGATTTTGTTGTTGATAGAATACTGGTCCCTGGAATCCTTGCTGGAGTTTACATAGGTTCTGAGGATTTTATATTGCTTTCTGTTATAAGTCATTGCTTTGATTGTTGTTGGTAAAAGTAGATAAGTTGTCTATCGTGTTCTTGGTCCATCATCCCAAATTGCTGACCTTCGGCCATCTCCCATTCCCTTTCGTAATCTCCCATTTCTTCCAGTATCTCTCTATCCCTTATCTCCAATCACCCATTTTTATTTTTGGAACCAGCCCTACTGGAGATTGCCATGGAGGACATTCCTTTCCTTTGGGCATTCAATGCTTGGCAGCGGGCCTAGGGCGCTGCAGACTTAGAAAACCTGTATCTAGGCCGGTTCGATTGCCAACAGAACCTTGGACCCTAGCACTAGTCCTATGTCCCATGTCACGTCTTCCACTCCATCTCACCTCATAGACGAGACCTTCAAGGAGACTCCTCCTTCGGATGATCTCTCCTCTCCTATTTACCCATCCACTTATTGCCAACATGTCATATATACCCCTCCTGATCGTCCCATATCCATTATGGTGGCCAACGAGTTCACTCCACCTCCTTCACCATATGCCACCCATCCCTTTCTAGAGCATTCATCTCATCCACTTTTGGGAGACGCCTTCGATGTCGTTTCCTAAATCATGTTTGATGTCATTAATATCATCCTAATGGTTGGTATGATCTCTACGCCTCCCTCTTCCACATCACCTCCTACCACATCTTCATCCCAAATCCCCCCATCACAACAGGCCTCATCAAGTTCCCAGCCCTATTCCCAACCACCATCATCACTCCCGTCGTAGTATTTTTCACACCCATCTCAGTATTACCAGCTTTCATCATCGTATTTATCACATTCATCTTTGTAATTTCATCAACAACAAGCATCTTCATCCTCACAACCATCTCCATTTATGCCCCAGTTTTCTACCCATACACCTACTAGCTATCCACCATTTTCTTCATATGGACCCCCATCGGTGCCTTCCTCGTCATTTCACTTATCGCCCCCACCTTCATTTTGACCTCCACCATTGAATCCCACCTATCAAGATAATCCACATTGCTATTCAGTTCATCCTAAATCCTTGTGCGCCATTCCATTTGCACCACCCCTGTTTTCATCCATCGCGCCCCCATATTCAAAACAATTCCCTTTCACCACATATTTCTCTCTTTTGCATCCATCTTCTACATCACCTGTATTATTTACCTCGCCATCTACATGGTCCTCTACCACCACTCCTCAGGCGCAACCGACTTTCCAATATGCGTAGCAGCAATAGGTGCCCATGCCTAGCCAATAGATTCTCGGGTATTATGATCAACAACAACCACCACCTGTAGTCCAATCTTCATACATTTCACCTCATCCATCTTAGGTTCCATTCCCATAATATCAAGCTACGTCAACACCTGACCCATAACAGGCTGCTTACTATCATTAGTGGGAGGAACAACTGTTGCAATATCCACCATATTTGGATTATTTACAAGCATCATCATAGCCACTGCCTACATCTACACCTTCACCCCCATTTCCTGCTCCACCAAACACTACCACGATGCTCTCTGGTGAATTTCAAGCCATGCAAGAATAAATTCGTACATTGGATTTGTGCACGATTGGTTATGGACCTCAAAAACCCACATATGATGAATTGTGCAATGAACCAATTCACCCTTTTGTACCTATACATCCATATCCTTACCGATTTGAGATCCCTAAATTCAAAAAATTCAAAAGTAAGGAAGATCCTAGAGAGCATCTTAACAATTACCATTTTTCTTGTTACCAAATTCATGGTAGTGATCCCCTTATGCTCTGCACATTCACACTTTCTCTTGGGGGACAAGAATTAGATTGGTACAATCACCTACCTCGCCATAGTTTATTTACATTCGAACAATTTGTCAATATTTTTCTTGAGCATTTCTAAATTAATATCAAGACCAAGACTACCTTGTCAGATGTTTATGCTTTACACCAGTTTGACGATGAGCCGATTACTAATTTTGTTTCTCATTGGAGAGTGGTCATTCATGACCTTGCCTTTACCCTACCACATTTAGAGCTCGTCAAACTATTTACCAAAATTTTCCACAAGCAAATCTCTCAAACACTGCAGATCCATCAAAGTCGAACATTCGAAGAAGCCATTGCCCAAGCCAAGGTTATTGAAGACATCAAGGTCCACACGGGAAAAATCAAGCTTCGACCGAAGTAGTCCTACCCCACAAATTATCTCTACAATCACAATACATATGTACCACCCACTTCAAAACCACCTCAAACCAATCAGGTGCTCCTCACTTCCTCACCCTTGCCACCTCAATTCACACCACCTCATCCTCCACAATCCGCACCATCGAGACCTCCCCAAAATGCATACCAAGTCAATCCTTCACCACTTCCAAATGCATTCTAAGTCAACTCTCCAGCACCGCCCAATCCATACCAGGGTCTTCATCCTCACCCTCCTCATCCACCATGCAATTGGGTGCCTTTGTCTTAGCCCATGCCTACCTTATTCCATCGATTATATGATGGAGGTCTCATAACTTTACCTAATATTCAGCCTCTTGATCCAAACTGACTGCTCCTGCGTGACCACAATCCATAGGGATTTTGTGATTTTCATCACCAATATGACCACATCCTTGATGCATACCCATTTTCCGCCATGCTATGCAAGATCTTATTGATCGAGGCACCATTCAAGTTTCTAATCCCCTCGCATTGCAAAGTCAAAACTTGGGGATATATCAAAACCCACTACCTGAGCATGGGGGTAATCCACTGTAATATGATCCATGCTAGGTCAATCATGTCAATCGAGGTCCTTCTCAATAGGGTTTTGTGGGTATGATCAACATCGCAACCCGTAATCAACGTTTTCCAACCCTTGTTGATGCCCAACGTTCTTCAACCTCTCAGCCACTGCCTGCTTCAAATATAGCTGCTCCTCCACCTGTTCCTCCTCCCATACCACAAAATATCATCACCTTCTATGGTAGTATTTCCCATCAACTCTGTACCACCCCTACAAGGTTATCCATCTATGACCTCCTACAACAATCCCAACCCCATCATGAAGCCCTTGATTCCATCCTTTGCTCTCTCGATCTTGAGACTCATGATACATATGCATTTATTAACTTTGTTGGCAATGTTCAAAGATGCCTACAACCTTCTATCAACTTCCATGACCATGAAATTATGAAAGTTATAGGTGAGGGAGCAGATCCTCCATTGCACATTCAAGGTTCCATCAATGTCGTTACCTATAAGTATATTCTCATCGACACATGTTCCTCCATCAACATCATTTCAACTGTCACCCTTGGCCACCTTCGCATTCCTCCTCATCTAGCTACTCCTTCCATGGACCTTCGAGCTTTTTATGGCTCAATGTGCCCTACCATTGATACCATTGTCCTTCCTATCAAGGATGGTGCCAAAACCATCTCCACTCTCTTCCATGTTATCAAAAGTGAAATACAGTATAACATCCTTTTGGGACATCCTGGATTTGGGATATGCATTGTGTCCCCTCCACGCTACATCACTGTATCAAATATATTCATAATGGCTTGGTACACTACATCCTCACTGACGGTGACCCATTCAAATTTTGCAAAATTATCACCCTTCCACTAGGTCCACCCTTATCATCTATACAGTTTGTACCCACTCCACGATGTTCTTTAGATACCACCTATCAGTCATCTTCACAATCACATCCTCCTCCCAATTTGAGTAATATTGTGTCAACTTCATAAAATATGCCATAGCCTCCTAGCATGCTTGCTATCCCCACATTTTCACATCTACCGCTCTTTCGCCTTCACACCACTTCCTCCATTCACCTTTGTTGCTACCCCTTCTCCAACATCCACTTCCACCAAACCTCCCATTCTTCCTATGCCACCTCTATCTTCCCACCACTTTGTGCCTCACTCTATGTGGTCATGGGTAGTCTCTAGCTCACCAACCACAACATCTACCCCCACTTATCAATTCACACATGCCAATCATCCCATAACTAGAACACCCGTTGAGTGCTATGAGTGGACACAACGCACCACTCGACTTGATGACCAATTAGCTCAATCAGATCTTCCAAATTCCACCACCTCACCCCTAATCTGCCTACACCCATTTGACCATCATCTCCACCACCCAGGGGGTCCTCCCCTCAACCTAAGCATACAAACCCTCCTCATGTATCTATACTCCTAACCACACCAAGTCCCAGTGAATATAACATCAACAATGCTCGAGTTATTCCCTCCACCATCCAATCCACCCAAGGCTTTGGTCGATCACATGATGTGCCCTTGACTATTGGGGCAGTTATTCCTCTTGCTCCACTCGATAATTACACAAATTTCATAAATGGGGCACTTGACTCATCCATAGATCCTCCAGCGTCTCCACCACCACAAACCAAATTTTATAGTAACCTTGATAACATGTCCAATCCCAATTTTTCTTGAAATTATCTATGCATGTACAACTGGCATGGGTATGATCTAGGGAGATACGAACAAGGGTGTCACACCCACATCAATCCTCTCTTACGCAAACCTATTGATTGATCAGGAATTGGTTACCATATCCCAATAATCAATATCCTCGAGAATAATTTGCATAATCTTGATATTGATCCCCTCAAGGTCCTTTCTGATGATGAATTCAAGCTTAATCTTCCAATATATAGTTTATCCCCTCATTCCATAATTGATATTCCATTCGTGTTCTTTCCTCCATCTCCACTCTATGAGCACCTCTCTTCTCCTAAAGTTGAATCCCTCGCCCATCACTTTACTGATCTATCACTTTATGCATCCCTTCCCATCGATCCAACTTCTTCACCTCCACAAGCTATCCCATTTATTCCCATTCGTGAGATAGCACCGCCTTGCGACATGAGTTCTCATTCTCCTTCCCCACTTGTTGTGCTAAGCCTAGGTCACCACCAACCATTTTTGGATTCATTGCTATCCTCCTCTAATTCATCACCACCTTCCTCACCTACCTCCACCATATCTAGCGCTTTTGTCAACATAATTTTTGTTGACTTATATGCTCCACTCCGATACCCAAACCGTCCCAATTACATTCCACCTCTTGTCACTGACTTCATCGATTTTGATGATATCTCCTCCACACCCTCACCCATAAAATTTCTTCCAACACCTCAATTACTGTGATCTGCTAATGCACCTTTGCCTTCCATTCCATCTCATCTCCCATGGATTAATCATATGGATGTTTATCTAGTTGATGAATTTCAGCTCCTCGAGGCCATCGATGACCTTCACCTCATCCCCACACCTGCCCAACTTCATGATGGTTCTCACATGCTTGTAAAATACACTATCGAAGTTGATATTGGAAATTATGTTGACCACCCTCATATTGTCTATCTCACCGCTAGCATTTCAGATGATGAACGTGTCCTTTTTACTAATTTCCTCAAGAACTATATTAAGGTGTTTGCATGGTCCTACATGGATATGCTAGACTTAGACTCATCGTTAGTTGTGCACAACCTAGTCCTAGATGATAATGCCAAACCTGTTAGACACACTCCTTGCTCAAAAGAATAAAATGAACCAAGAATAGGTTGTGCACTATATCAGTTGCACATTGATTGATTACGATACACGGTATGCCTACATGGAACAAATTTGCCTTGCCATTGTATTTGCCACCCAAAATATCTGATATTACATGATTAACCACACTACCTACATAGTTGCACAAGATAACCCACTTCGCTACATGATGGGTAAGAGCTACCATAATAGTCGGGCAGCCAAATGGATCATGCTTCTTACAGAATTTGATCTCGAATTTATTAGTAAAAAATCCATCAAAGGCCAAGTCCTTACTGAATAGCTGGTTGGTGCCCCTTTACCAAGTGATGCCCCATTACTTATCCAGCTTCTCGATGATTCCGTATTCCATAATACTGAAGCTGAAGAGTTTGTGGAACCAAAATCAACCATTGAATTAACCCTCTTTTTTAATGGCTCTTATTGTGAGCATGTAGGGGGTGCAATTATACTCTTTTTCACTCTGTAGGGGGAGCCAATCCTTTTTTCCTTCAAATTAGGCTTTCCTTGAACTAATAACAATGCCGAGTACGAAGCTCTTATCCTTAGATTAAAACAAGAAATTTCATTGTATATTCATCTTCTATACATCTATGGTGACTCCCTACTCATTGTAAATCAAATTAAGGGAGAATGAAAATGTCGTTGCATAGTCCTTCAACAGTACAAATAGGTCATCGAACACTTGTTGGTCTAGTTTGAGTGGTATGACATCATTGCTACTCCTCGCTCCATAAACCATTTTGTAGATACTATGGATTCTCTTGGTTCACTCATTTCGCAAAAACCACTTTCAACACAACTCACGTGTCCATTCACACCCTTTTCTATTTTGCTATTTCTCCCAATCTACCTTCTCGTGATGATAGCATCCATATCGTCGAAGCTGAACCGCATGACCCATGGTTTTCCCAAGTCAAAGACTACATCAAGCTTGGTATTCTCCCACCTGATCTAAATCATACTCACAAACATGCTTTCAAATTATGCACCATCTGCTATACATTGCTAGGTGATATCCTTTACAAGTGAAGTTATGACAACATCTTATTACGTTGTCTGGAACCTTTTGAAGCCCAACGCATCACCCAAGAGGCTCATGATGGTACTTGTGGCAGCCATTTCAGTGGTATGGCCATTACCAAAAACATTCTACGAATGGGCTATTATTGGCCCACAATGGAGCATGATTGCTGTGATTATGTCAAAAAGTGTGTTAAATGCCAATATCACGCCAATCTCACACACTTGCATTCTCAGGCTCTTCAACCTATTCAATCAATATGGCCCTTTTCATAATGGGGTTTGGATATTATCGATAAAATCACTCCCGTATCCTTTGGCAATCACAAGTTCATCATTACAACAATTGAATACTTGACAAAATGGGTTGAGGTCATTCCTTTAGTTCAAACGACTGGTCCTAAAATTATTGATTTCATCACTCAACACATCATTTATCGTTTTGACATCCCATCTAAAATCATCTTCGATAATGGTACACCATTCAAAAACAAGAATGTTCGTGCATTATGTGAGAAATTCAACATCCAACATAACTTTTCTACCCCATATTACCCACAAGGTAATGGCCAAGAAGAGGCTACAAACAAAATCATTTACGCAATTCTTTGCAAAATTGTTGCAAAGTCACATCATGATTGGTACAATCAAATTCCATTGGTATTATGGGCATACCGCACCAGTATCCATACTCCAACAGGGGCAACCCCATTCTCTCTTGTATATGGCGCTAAAGCCATCATGCCCTTGGAGATTGAAATCCTATCCTTACGGGTCTCTATGTAAGAATTCATTGATGATGATACCACTCATCAAGCCAGGTTAGACCAATTGACCCTATTGGATGAACGTCGCATTCATGCTATTGAACATACCCACATTTACGAATATCATCTTCGTCATGCCTATAACTCTAAGGTACACCAACAAGAATTTCAAGTTGGATATTTAGTCCTTAAAGAGAACCAGCAAATTACTAGCCAACCACATCATCTCCGTGACAAATTTGCACCCAATTGGTTATGCCCTTACATGGTCACTCAAAATTTTGGATCTGGGGCATATCACTTTGCTACGTTAGAAGGCATTGTTGAACTCGAACCCATCGACACTTCATATTTGAGTATTTTATGCCTAAGCGTAGGTATTACAGCTCATCACTACTTGTACATAGCCTCATGATCCAAAACAACAATAATACCATTTTTTTGGTATTCTGCAGCATTCAATCAAATTGCATTCACATCCAAATCTGCTTCATCTACACCTATTATTTCTTTCCTTTTTCATTCTCTTCCCCTTATTCTATAATGAATGATGTATGGTCATGCTTCAAGCGGCTACATACCTTTCATTCCCCCTCTTCCCTTGATTTTCTTTCTTCTTCTTCTCTTATTTTCTTATCGTCACTCATCAATGTTGTATGGCCATGCTTTGAGCAGCTACATACCTTTGATTGGTTTCTTTTATTCTCTTCTTATTATATTATTATTTCCTTTTATTTCTTTCCCCACCATTTTCTTGCTCATACCCTCGCCCCACTTCATTGTATATAATACTCGGGCACCCTTGCACATAAACTCCCACTTTTATTTATCTATAGCATCCCATCACTTGTTTCATTCTTTCCCTCATTTCCATACATTTTGGCATACTCACAAATTACATTCATACATACGTTTGTACATACTCATTGTGAATACCATGCTTGGAGAATTAAACATGCACATGCTAGCATAACAGTTTTGGTACCCAGATCCATTTCTAGGAGACAATATTATTGAAATGTTTTGAGTGCTTCACCCATAAAAAGTTATATAATCAACAACCATCCAACGTTGGCATACTTCACAAAGCATTTCTAGACTTCCCTTGGTTACGTTGCTCTCAATCATGGATTACATTGCATGGCCTACATACTAAACAAATTTTAAAAATAGGAGTGGCTACACTGTATGCATACTAATGCCTAGCAAAAATCACTATGCTCATCATATCATTTACATGATTTATATCAAAACCCGAGGATTGACAAAAGGACAAGCTACGAAACAAGTGAAAGGGCAGAAAACAAAAGCCAATGACCCAAAAAAAAAAACAAAGAAAATAAGAGAATCATAATACAAGGGTAGAAAAAAAGGAAAAGCCTCAAAAGTACAATCAAAAAGCTTGAATCCCTACATTCCTCAGGTCCTTATTGATGAGCTAGCTTACAGGCTAAGTTACCATACAGTTACAAACCACCATTTTTCAAAATGAGGAAATGAACATCACTTTACACACACAAATCTAGGATTGAGGTCTTGTTTACCAAGATAGCCTAGACTCCATTTACAAAGTTTTGTTTAGTCATTCAATGGGTTTGATTACTTACAAACTGTAATATTCAAATCTCTTCACCACAATATTCATATCCAACTTCCTTGGAAAAACAAAATAGATTACATCATCTGATTACTATAACGATGCAACTACTTTCTCCAAGCATCCACCATTTCATAATGTCATATCCTATTCACCTATCCATTCAAATATACCATGTATATATGTAGTTATTTACTATCACATCCACATCATCCATACTTATACATCATCATAAACAAAAGCAAATAAACACACAAATTCAATTAGATACAAATGCCACAAAATATCATGTACATATCTGTATATATAAAAAAGAGTACCCTTAGGATACAATAAAGTGTGTGTACCCTTGCAGGCACATCACCAAGAGACCATATCATCTGTATATCTATCCATAAAAAATGCCATACAACTACAAAGAGTTATGTATCCATACCGATATACAACTACCAAAAACAACTCATCATGTACAACTATCAAAATACAAAATCATGTGCCAATCTTCCATCGCTACCCTCACAACACCATCATGTTTGTTGCCCCGTGGGAGTCTCTCCACTCCCCTCATTCGCTAGAACCCACTCTGCTGCCCTCGATGCTGACTACGTATCCCCTATCTTCGTCGCCACTGGTACCTCCACTTGTGTCGGTGGTGCCATCTCTACTACCTGTGATGCTGCAGGTGCCACCATCTACTAGATCCTTCCCCCCATCGGTGACAAACTTCATTGACTCTGGTGTGACTGCACTTACGATAGTGAGACAAAACTAGAATATAATGGAACATGTATATCATGCATAAGTAACTCCCCCTTGCACCTCGACCTCTTCGTAGCCTCCTTCATGTTGGTTGCTAACAATCCCATATTTTCCTGTAGTAAATGCCCCACATCTTCTCGTGCCTGCTCCAACTACAGTACTGTCATGGCCAATCCTACAATCTCCTTATCTACCCACTCCTTTACGACCTCCATCTCCTGTACCCGTTGCTCTAGCTCAGTAATCCTTGCTATGTGAATGGCCTTCACGACCTCTGTCTCAACTCATGCCACATCCAACAGCACCTGGAGTCGCTTAGTGGACTCAATCATCTCATTCCTCTCCCCTCGACCAGCATCTCGCTCACCTCTTAGTGCATCCCGCTCACTCCTAAGCGCATCCCGCTCATTCCTGAGTGCATCCCGCTCACTCTTGAGCGCATCCCTCTCCTTCGCCATCAACTGCAAATGCACCTTGGCCTCATCCCTCTCCTCCAAGGTGACCCTCAGGTATGCCTACACCTCCCACATCTCCTTCTGCATAGCTGAACGATCACTCGCCCAATCCATCTATATGTACAGAAGCTTATCCTTAAGCCTCTTCACCTCCCCCCATAGCTATCACACCTCATCCTCAATTGCCATAGCCTCCTATAGCCCTCCACCAAAGTCAAAGTTATACAACTTTATCTTTGGATCCCTACCAATCAATGGTGACTCATAAGATAAATCATCATCAATATCCATCATAGGGACATCCTCCATCGTTATTGTGCTCTCTCTAATCCCCTCACCCATTTCTATCGATGGTCCTGCACTGCTATCGCTCACCAATATATCCTGCTCATCGCGGTGAGGCCTCATATGCCTAACCAACCGATCCAACTCCACATCCTCCTCATCACCTAGCTCGAGTGATCCTTCATCCCGCCCTACATCTATATGCCCTGGTGACATTAACCTTGACCCACATGGCAATCCCCTATCAAGAAACACTACTACCGCATCAATCCATCCATCCACCACATCGAGCATTGGCTCCCATCATTGTCTGGACCAACACACATCATAATCTGGTATGGTCCTTGCGTTGTCCTTGTTAGGGACAATCAAAGGCTCATCAGGTGTCAAGTCAAGCGGTGGTACCACTGGTTGTGCCCCTATAACACCTGATACCCTGAAGATAACTACAGATGAATCAAGTCACCCCTATCACAGCCCAAATTGTTGCAACACCCATGAGAATAGAAAGTACTCTATATGTGATAAGTACTTCCCCACTACCCATCGCCCTTACCTGATGCACAATAATTGCTCATCCTCAGTCCAATAAGACTCTCCTCGTTATGGTCTCCACCTCACTTGATCCATACTCAAGCCCTCCAATTACTCTCAGTGATACATTAGATCACCCTCACGTACCTTGTTCCTCGTACTCTCCATGTCTGCCCTCCACCTCATCACATAGGGCACATCGTGCTCGTATATTGCTTTGAATTCCACACCTATAGTAGTGGACTCACATTGATACCTGGTCGATATGTCCTCACCACCTCATGCAACTCTCTATATACCTATGCCAATAATGCAGGTGCCCATGCATACACTATCCTTTGCTCTACCATATCGTACACTATCCCCATCATATTCTAGGGGAATCTCACCCATGAAGTATTTGGTAAAGCATGGTTCGCTATCATCAGCATCGCCATCGCATGGCGATTTGATAGAAACTTCTTCTGCCAATACTTAGCATAGTCCACCCCACCCTTGGCATCCACCCTCTGCTACTGCTGCCCAAATACTCTCTCTAATATCCCATCTCACAAATCCTTATCTGTAGTCATCACCATAATCTCTGCTATCGATAATCAATAGATGTGGTAGATATCCTCCAAGATCATTGTTATCTCCCTTGTGGGTAGGTGAAAGGTGTTCCTTTCAGGGTCCCACCTCTCACATAGTGCGGAAATATACGCATGGTTCATATGAACCTCGTGCATCCCCATACACCATACAACCCCACCACCCGCAACCACTCCCCATCCTCCACACGCCACACATCCTGCAAGGCCTTTCTAAACTTTCATGGCTGATATCATGCAAATATCTTCTTCACTTGCCACAACACACATGTCACGAGTTAGATATCATCTACATAAAATCAGTCTATCTATCTTACTTTTGCATGTATATATGCACACAAAAAACAAACAACACCAAAACATAGGTTCACACGACCCCATACGAACTGCAATTTTTGAAAAACAATTGCACATGCGAGTTCGTCCACCCTCCCACATTCCATGCATACATTTCATATGTGAAAAACGACAAAAACATGCTAAAAAATGTAAAAATATCCAAAACCCTCCTCACACATGCATGCAAAATAAGGTCATTATTCATAAGTCAAAATAGTTAAATGAAAACAACTTTGGATATCCATTTGGCTTATTAGAACCCTCCACTTGTCAGTTTTCACATGCATACACTTTTTACATTCCATCATACACATCACATCCTGGGCACGCTTTCCCACATGTAGCAATCATCACATGCAAAAATAAAAACCACTCTGGGATACCCATTTGCCCCTTTTTACACGAAGTGCACACATTTTGCCCCTCCCATGCATGCATGTCTAATCTATGGTATTTTAAGCAAATTCAACATTCTTTTCACCCTAACCAATTACACACTAATCGAGAAAGCATAATCCGCTTACCTCTGGCGTTTTCACCCCATGCTCATACTCGCTGATGCACTCGCCATCCCGTCTCGTCCGATTCACAATTCGGTAGCACTCAGTTCTGTTTTCTCCTCCATCCTTCATGCGCAAATGAATTCAAGATGTCATTTTCACCATATAAAAACCCTATTCACACAGATTCACACCCTTCACATGCGAACCGACAGGTTCAGATGACCCCGTGCGAACCACCCCGATTCGCACGACCTCATGCAAACCTATCTTTCTCGATCAAATTTGTCGCAACTCCATCCAATTTCCCTAGGATTTCTCTGAATTCTTCTATTTTACTGATTTTCATGCAAAATTTTTCCATTTTTCTTTTTAATCATTATCAATCGTCTCCTCCATCGCCAATTCATCGCTTGAGGGGGTAGTCAGCATCCAACACATCAAAAGCTACCTTGTACACGATCAAACAACCAAAAATCTAATCATGGATACAACAAATACCTAAGAAATGTTTTGCTAATGATTATCTCAAGTCCTCATGCTAGGAAAAATGCAAAAAAGTGAAATTGCTCTTCTCAATCAAAACTCCAATCCAAAACAAATCAATGTTTGATAAATCTCAAAACACCTCTGACTGTAGACATGTCATGGATTTCAATATTCATAGCAACAGTCGTAAGACCACTTGTGAATGAAGCTCTTAAAAGTTCTACCCCATGGCTCCAATGATTTGTGAAATGATTGTCAAAAGAGCTCATTAATCAATCAAAAGCAAAAATTGGCAAAGGCATTTGTTTCGTCCATAATTGAAACATCTTAAGTTGATCACAATGCAATGCAACCTTATGCTTTTCTCTAAAAGCAAACAATCATAAACCATTTTTTATCAATGTGTCTCTCGCAATCATCCACAAATCATCAAATTGCAAATTCTTTGTCTTTCAAATCACTCCATTATTTCACACCATCAGTTTTTGTACTAAAAATGTAGACACCCAAAAGTCGCACATTGTCCATTTCCTCATCTTCGTGGTCAATCAATTTGTAAAACCATCAAAATTGCATAGATTGACTAAAAACACTATTCATCATCCTTAGCCCATTTGGGCTAGCTAAGCCCCTTCCTATGCTTAATCCTAGGTCCTCATGCGACCTTATCCATAACTCAACCAAGGTTGAATTCTCCACCATAGTCAAAAAGCACTTTATGGTCAAAAAGTCAACATTTTGGTCAAAATATGCTTTAAGATTAATCACATGCTTAATTAGATCTAATATTGATTTGATTTAAGCGTTCCACCTCACCTAGTCTACATTGACTAGCCTAGCATTCCACATCACCTAGTCTAGCCTATCTTAGCCTTGAAACCTCTCACCCCATATATTTCTCCACCTCACATTCCCCTGGGTCATAAATAAAGGATGGAGACTTTTGCACACAAAAGGCAATTTTTAATTTGGAGATATTTTCAAAAAGGTGTTCATAAATGCCAAATGGATATTTTTAGCAAAGTCATCATTATTTGTGGATGGGTGAGGGATTCTCTTACCCAACCTCATTTATGAACTAGGACACCTCAGGGGATACCTCTCAAGTGGACACCTCACCATTGACACCTCATAGAAAACACCTCATCCCCTCCCTCTCACCTTGAACAATCTCACCTTGAACAAGTCTATAAATAGAATGCCTTTTCCACCATTTTAATAACAACCAACTTTTACTTATCAAAACTCTGTTGAAATCAATACAACCAGTATATCCATCTCGTATCCATCACAGATTTGTCATACGCACATTGCTATAGTAGTTTAGTTGCTTTCTTGACACTCCTTGTGATTGAGACAGGTCAAGGACACCAAAAAGTGCAATTTTTGAAGGTGACCCACCAAAAATCAAAGAAGCAACTGCACCTATACAATCCAAAAACCTATTTTGCAAATTCGGTCACAAAAAGATAGGTTAGCAAATTCTTAGAATGTGAACGTGAGCAAATTACTCAAGCACTCAGGCAAGTTGAATATATTGCTCACAATCAAGTTCTCAGGCAAGCATTTGTCTTTACTCCAAATACTTCCAAAACACAACACATTTGCATAAGAATTTGCTACCAAATAACTTGCATTTTCTCCTTAATAAGTCTTCATATATACATTATATGAAGCATTATATCCAACAAGTCTCGTCCAGAATTCAAGATGATCTTTAAACAAATTTTAAGATAAATAACAAAATGTTGAATACCTTTGTTGCTTGGTACTGGCAGTTTGAAAAATGGTGCCAACGACATATTTTTTGCTCGACATCGATATTTTTGGAAAGTCATACCAGTTTCTTGGTGGTAAAAATGTCTCCGATGTAATCAACCAGAGATCTAGAATAAATATTTAATGGTAACTTTTTGGTGTAATCAACCAGATGCATTAATCCATTAAACTTTGGTGTAATCAACCTTACTCTGATGCTAAATCAATCAAGAAAAACAATTAATGGTAACTTTTTGGTGTAATCAACCAAACTTATTTATCCATTATTTTTTAGTGTAATCAACAGTACTCTGGTGCTAAATCAACCAGGAAAAGAAAGAGATGTTTTAATGGTACAAAAATCAACCAATAAAATAATGAAGATTTTGGTGCAATATCAACCAGAATTATTACACAAAGCTCTGATACTACATGTTGGTCCAAATTGAAACGACAATCTAAATATTTTATTTAAAAAGCTTTCAATATTTATGTAATTCAATTATCATCATCTTTGAATAAATTTATCTTGGATACATCTTGTATAGTTCGTTTGAATAACAAAGTAACATAATCAACAAATTTTTTGAACTAAATAGTGTAATACATTATTATCTAACAAGATAATTGAAAAAGCATATTTTATCTAGAAAAAAAGGTATAAAGTTTTGAAAAATATTCTTGTTCAAAAGAAGTTTATTACTCTTTTTAAAAAAGATTTTGGGAAATATTTGGAGTAAACCTCACATTGATAGTGAGAGAAAAGAAGCAAAGGAAAAAAGTCCTTTTTTATTGAAGAAAATAAAGAAGGTATTCTTTTGAATTTTTTAAAGATATTATTTGGAAGGTGAAATATATTATTAAAAAGAGAATTCTCCAAAGAAATATTCCATAGGGGAAGAAACATTCCCTCTATTTGATGAGAGACAATATTTTTGTATTTTGAAACAATAATTAAAACTTAATATGGGTATATATATACTTGTCGAAAAGAGATTTTTGAGGTGGACTCTGTAAAAGAAGAATATTTAAATTTTATAAAAGTTTACTATGGCTAGTAGAGCACCAAAGTTCTTGTTACTTGATTCCCAATTATTGGGAGGGAACAACTATGCTATTTGGAAGACCAAATTCATGACATAACTAGAGTCTGAGGAAGTTTGAAAAATAGTGTTGTCGTGGTTGCACAACACGCCCTAGTCTGGACTGAGGACCAACTTGAAATTTTGGTTTTAATTCCAGATTTTGTTTATATCAAGATTTTAAATTTTGCTTATATTATTTTTGAAAATTGCTTACATTAAGGTGTCGAAATTGCTTACATAGAACATTTTGAAAATTGATTGCATTGAGCATTTTTTATTTTTTCTTTTCAATGACATTATTTTAGTTTGAATTTTAAAGGTTTATCCTAAGGTTCAAAATATTAAATTCAATTTTAGGGTTCTTTAAATTTCATCATCTTGCCCTAAATTTACTACAAAATTGAAATTGCCAT
This sequence comes from Wollemia nobilis, assembly GCA_028583015.1. Taxonomy (NCBI): domain Eukaryota; kingdom Viridiplantae; phylum Streptophyta; class Pinopsida; order Araucariales; family Araucariaceae; genus Wollemia; species Wollemia nobilis. Next base: position 1,612,560 of record JAQPPZ010017206.1, on the reverse strand, counting down.
AACTTTTGATAGAAAAATCCATTTAAGGTGATTCAAAGCCTGGTGGAAATATCTTGAGCTCATATTTATAGTGGTACCAGATTTGTAGAATTTTAGATATGATTTTTTTTTTTAGAAATAATAATTTTTTGTTTCAACCTACGAGATTTAAAATTCAATATCTCTTGATCCACAACAAATTTTTGAGATATCTCAATGGTTTGGAGTACCCATTTGAATCATCTAGACACATGAAAAGTTTTGTAAAATTTTGAACACTTTTAATTTTTATCATAATTTTGCACCGCATGAAATTCACTTTTGAGTAATTCAAATTTGTTTCTAAGTATTGAAAATCATTGTTTGGCAGCTAAAAAATCCTTCGCAAGCCATTAAAATATAAAAATTCGAAGTCTTTAAAATAAATGTGTAATGTCGAAAGAAAAATTTGCTGAGTGTGAGCAATGTTGAAAAATGGGAAATGTCAGATCCCGAAAGAGTCCCAAAATCCCATCAATCAACAAGGTTGGAAAGAGAGTATCGAAAAATTGGGAATTTTTTGAACCCCGATAGAATCTTGAAATTCCATCCACTATGCGAATGAAATTATTCTAAGTGTTGAGAGTGTCAAAAAATTGGGAATTGTCGGACCCTGAAAGAGTCTCAAAGTTCCGTCCACTATCAACAAAGAAATGAAATCCGACAGCTTTGAGAGATGGAAAAACTGACTAAGTATGGGTTCTGTCAAAGATCTCAGACCCATCCAGAGCTGGGTAACATCTCAAAATCCCGTCATCTTGTAACCTAGAGGAAAATGAAAAATTGCCTAAGTACGGACATTGACGAAAAGAAGAGAGGTCCAAAAATCCCATCATTGGGCAACATTTGAATAGATGGAAATTTGCTAAGTATAAAAAGAATGCTAAAATTTTGGGGAGGACAACGTCAATGAAGAAACCTAAAAACCTCGACGATGGAAGTAAAGCCCGAAAAATTAGAAAATGAATCACGACAATGGAAATAAAGCCTAGCAAATTGGAAAATGAAATCCAACAATGAGAAAATGAAATCCAGCCATGAAATTTTACATCTGATAATTGGAGGCCACCTGTATTGAGAGCAATGACGTAATGGCCCGAAAAGTATGGTCTTAAACCTAAAAAATATTTTGTTGCAATGACAATTAAAAAATCAAGTTTCAAAACCTTAGAAAAAAATAAAAAATAAAAAACTCAAAAAAATTAAAACCTTAGGAAAATTTAAAATTTTTAAGTATTAATGTTCTAATCTTTGCTTTTTTAATTTTTGTCGAAATTTTGCTGGTGGTCGCATTAAATATGATGGATGTAATGGTATGCATGGAATTTCAATGTGAACTGGGTGAGTACAATCGTGAAAAGATGGAAGATGCATGAAATCAATGATCCAACTAGATTTTGTAGAATGAAGAGTTAATGAGGCATGGCCATTCCAAAATTCCTGAGCCTCGTACGAATTAAATTTAAATGAAGTGTGGTTGTTGCAGGACTCATTGCAGATGGAGACTTTAATGAGGTATGGCTGTAGTAGGGAAATTTAATTTCAAGAGGTCCATCCTGGAAGTAGATGGAAATTAATTGCAAAATGTAATGCTAGGTGAAGGCCAAAAAATTGTATAAATAGTGGCTCACTAGCCGGTTACAAGGGTCGAAAACCATCTATTAGCTGGCCCCTTTTTAGCTTTCTTCTTTTTTCTCTTTGTAGTTGGATGGCATTTCTGAACCAAGTTGCTACTATTTTTTGAGCTCTATTCTTTGTAATCCACCAAAGTGGACAAATCTAAAACAATGTACTTAATGACTATCTTTTAATATAAAGGCTTTTGGAATTTGTTGTGTTCAATATGCACATGTTGATGGTGGTTGCACTCAGTCCATTTCATAGTCTATTGTTCCTCTGAAGATTGCACCATCTCGGACCTCAGGCTATGTGAATACTGGTTGGGTCGAGATTGGTTTAAATTTGGGTTTGTTGCTTTATCGGATTGGAGCTAGAGTTTAGGGCAGTATCAACTTGTTTTATTTTATTTTCTCTCACCCTTCAACCTTTGAATTTTATTTGAAGCTTATTTAGATTAGGAGTATAATTACTTTCATACAATCAAGCATTTCATTTTTAGCATTGTACCAGGAAATTTATATTTTTTAGACATAACCAACAAAGGCCCCTTAAAAGGAATAATTATCAATGACCTCTGAGTCTATCCACACTGGCCAAGACCTGGCATACCCGAACCTTGGGGGAAAGAAATTTCCTTTTCAAGAGGGAACATATCTTTGTTCCAAGTACGTTGACATACCCTTGATAATGTGTCATTTGCATGCTCAATAGAACTAGTGCTAGAAGGAGGGTCTAAAATGCTATACTTTTCTTGGTTCATTGTTTATATTATACATCTTGACTGTTAAAGCTGGATCCTAAGGTCATTATCACAAGGTCTAAGTCATCTATCGAAGGTGTTGAGTTTCTCAATCTTTCTCCATATAGAAAACCTAAAGTTGACAAAGGTAGACCGAGTACTCCTTCGACTTCTAATATTTCTCTAGAGGCTATTACCCTTTGTGTTGATCCTTTTGCCACTCCCCAAAGTCCACCAATGGTAGGTCTTTCTCCTTGGTTAGTGGGAAGCAACCCTTTGAGTATACTAGACCTGCACATGATATGCCAAAAAATGTTGAAAGGTATCTTCCTCGTTATAGACATGATGGAATAAGATTAGTTGAAGAGCATATACAAGCATACAAAGATACCTTGATTCATTTACAAATTGAACATGAAGATGTTGCTTGTAGGATGTTTCCACATACTTTGGATGAGTTTGCTTATGATTGGTATATTAGCTTACCTTTAGGCTCCATCACTACTTGGGCTCAATTAGAAGTAGCTTTTATTAGCCATTTCAGATTACCTGTTGATCCAACTATGATTTATCATCAATTTACTTCTGCTCGTAGAGAACCCAGTGAACCCCTGAGACTATTCAACACTAGGTTCCATAAATTATACACTAGGTTGATGGCACCTTACACCCTCATAGCTGAAGCAACCATCCAAATGTATCTTAGAGCTTTGGATCCATTGACTTCTATGTTTGTGAGGAGAGCCCCATAGATCACAACCTTACCCATGGCATATAGTGAAGCTCTAAATGTTGAACAATAGTTAATACCTCAAGGTTTTGGTTTGGGTCAATTACCTTCAGTTGGACAAATGGGAGCTTATAATCAGATACCATTAATAAATCAAGCTCTTACACAACACCTTCCCATGCTAAATCCATTGCCAAGAGCCATGTATCCAAACCAGAATCAACCATTCAATCTGGCTCCCCTGAATCAAATGATGCCTAACATGAGCAATCAATAGACCATTCCAACATATTTGGATAATCAAATGACCACAAACAATATTCTCAATCATACACCTCCAACAAATAATCAATCAACTTTGCCTACATTTTTTAATACATCTGCACCTATGAATAATGTAATAGGTCAACTAGGACCAAGTCAACCTAATAATTCAAATCCTCAGTTAGACAATATACAAAGGATGGTTCAAAAATTGAGCAATGATATGCTTCAACTACAAAGGCAAGTTCCTCAAAACCCACCTACAAATAATAACACTCAGAATAGGAACTTTGGCTTTCAGAGGACCAATCATCCATGGAATACTCACCCAAATAATGGAGGAGTTCCAAATCCTATTGGAAACCAAAACCAACCAAATAACAACCCAAATACTTTAGTGAATTTGGTAGATCTTGCTTTTCCTAGTTGGTGTAGGGTCCATTCCATAGCTCAACATGGTGAAACTAATTATCCAGAATTTAAAACTGCATTGGATATTGTCCAAAAGGAGATGGAAAATTTGGAATTAGTGCCCACTAATGAGAATGTTGGGAATCAAGTTGATCAGAATGTAGGGACAACTCTAGTTTTAGAGACTTATGAATTCTTAGGAGTGGATGAAGATGAATCAGATGAATACTTGGAAGAAGAGGTGCAAGCTTACCGATAGTTTCAAAGAGGCAATAATTATATGCTTTAGAGTAAAGGAAAAGCCCTAGTGACTTCTTCTACACCTCCTAACAAAACCTCCATCCCACCTGATGAGCAAGCCAACAAAAACCTAGTCCCACCTAAAGGTCCTACAATGCCTACTCCACCAAAACTTAATATGTCATTACCACAGGCAGAGAAAAATCTAGAGCAAAACAAGTCTGGATATAATATCATTGAAGACCTTAAGAAAACCAAGGTAAATATTTCTCTGTTTGAGGTAGCTCAATTAATTGACCAAAAGGATTTATTGCTCAAAACACTCTCTGGTCAAAGTAAAAAAGAATTAAAAAAGACTACTGATGCTCAGGTGGTAGTATACAAAGAGAAGGTAGAATCCCCTCCTTTTATTTTGACCATTAGAATTGTTAGCAAAAACTTACATAATTGTCTTGTGGATTCAGGTGCTTCTGGCAATGTGATGCCATATGCAGTCAACCAAATATTAGGACTGACTCTTGCTCCCTCAAACAAGAAGGTTGTTCAACTAGATAAGATAGAGGTGAATGTGGTTGGGGTGTTGAACTAGATCCATATACAATTAGCTTCTGAACCTTGGATACAATAATGCATTGATATCTAGGTGGTGGATATCCCAGATGCATATGGGATGTTGCTTAGTCATGATTGGTCAAGAACCTTGAATGGTTACATGGCAATTGATTTCTCACATATGTGGCTTCCCTGGCATGGCATAGCCAATCAGATATGGGTAGAAAGAGAGCCAAGGCTGAAAGAGCTAATTATAGAGTACAATAATGTTAATGAGATTTTGTACACTAAGCTAGAATTGGGAGTCTACACTATAGTAGTGGAAACCAAGCCCAAAGAGAATAATCTAGTAGCAGAGACCCCACCAAGCAAACAAAAAATAATTGAAGATCATTTGTGGACTCTCAAGTTTGATGGGTCAAAATGCAAACATGACAATGGTGTTAGAATTGAATTGGTCAATCCCAAAGGCAAATCACATCTTGCAGCTTATCGACTTCAATTCCCTTGCACCTGCAATGTTGTAGAATATGAGGTATTGATTCATGGACTATAGTTTACCATCAAGAAGGGAGTTAAATACGTACAAGTCCTAGGAGATTCTGAATTGGTGATCAAGTAGGTGCAAAATCAGTATGCCTGCCATGATAAACGTCTCTCAAATTACCATAGTTGTGTGTGGGATTTAATCAAGGAATTTGATGCCTTCAATATCTAGACTATTCCATGAAAAAAGAATCACACTGCAGATTCATTGGCAGTAGTAGCAAGTACCCTAGAACCCATTGCCCATTCCAAGATAAAGTGGTTCTCGATAGAGTTGGTTGTCACTCCCTCCATACCAGACAACATCCAAAATTTCTAGGTATTTGAGGATGACAAGCATATAATTGATTTTATCACTAACTCTAGCATATTTGAAGCTCAGATCATAGATGAGGAAGATAGAAATTGCATAGAGCTAGAGGAGGAGGGTGAATTGAATTTAAAAACAAACACCATTCCTAAAGGTATGGTCTCTTTGGAAAAACTATTTGATGTGGATTTCCAGGCTCAAAAGTAGCAGACCACTCCATCTAAGAAGGGATCATATGAAGCTTATAATTTAGGAAATGTTGAGAACCCCCAAAATATTTTCTTGGGAAAATCTTGCACTAATGAAGAAAAGGAAGGAATAATCCAAGCACTAAAATATTATCGAGATGTCATAGCATGGAGCTATGAATATTTGAAGACATATGACACATCCATCATTACCCATACCATTCCCTTGAAGCCAAGAACAAAACCTTTCCATCAAAAATAGAGACCAGTGAATCCTTTGTTGGAGCCCCTCATTCTCAAAGAAATACAAAAATTGTTGGCAGCCCACATTATTTTTCTGGTAAGACATTCTACTTGGGTTGCAAATTTGGTACCTATTCGTAAGAAGAATGGGGAAATACGCCTGTGTGTAGATTTTAGAAATATTAACAAGGCATCTGAGAAGGATAATTATCCACTCCCTTCCCTAGATGAAATATTACAAATGGTGAATGGCTCTCAGATGATGTCTTTCCTAGATGGTTACTCAGGGTATAATCAGGTAATGGTAGACCCCCAGGATAGGATTAAAACTACATTTACTACCAAGTGGGGAACCTTTGCATATAGGAGGATGCCATTTGGTCTAATCAATGCAGGAGCAACATTCCAAAGGGCTATGGACATCGCTTTCAAGGATCTCATTGGGAAGTGCATTGTGATTTATATGGATGATCTTCCTGTCTTTTCTAAGATACATGTAAACCATGTGGAAGACTTGAGGAAGGTGCTACAAAGATGTAGAGAGCATGGAATTTCATTGAATCCAAAAAAGTGTATTTTTGGAGTTATAGAAGGAAAGTTGTTGGGGCATGTCATTTTTGAAGTTGGTATTTCTATTGACCTAGATAGAGTTGAAGCAATTCAAAAAATTTCCCTTCCTAGGAGTAAAAAGGAGTTGAAGTCTTTCTTTGGAAAGATTAATTTTGTGAGAAAGTTTATTTCTGGTTTTGCAAAAATAGTCCAGCCTCTAAATGCAATGTTAAAAAAGGATGCCAAGATTGTATGGACTAGAGAAGCACAAGCTACTTTTCAAGAAACTAAAAGGGCAATCATGAATACTCCTGTATTAATCAGTCCTGATTACACTCAACCATTTTATATTTATTCATTTGCATCTGAACACTCCACTGTTGGTGTTTTAACTCAAAAGAAAGAGGTTTGTGATGAGAGACCAATAGCTTTTGTAAGCTCACCATTGAAAGATGCTCGACTTAGATATTCAACTATTGATAAACATGCCTTTGCTTTGATCAATGTTGTGAAGAAATTTTGACATTATATCCTACATAGCAGAGTGTTTGCGATAGTGCCAGATCTAGCAATGAAAATGATGTTGATGCAGAATGAGTTAGGTGAATGTAGGGGAAAGTGGATGTCTATCTTGCAAGAGTTTGATCTGGAAATTCAGCCTATGAGAATTGTTAGAGGATAGGGACTAAGCAAAGCACTAGCAGAAGTTGACCCCTAGATTTCATGCCAATAATATTCTATGGGGGAAATTACAAATGATGAGTGGTATCGAGACATTGTTTATTATTTGCTGAATGGAGTATGCCCTAGTCACTTGAATTCCACCCAAAGGAGAGCATTGCATCTCAAAAGTGCAAATTTCATGATTAAAGGAGGCATTTTATATCGAAAAAATCATGAGGAAATCTACTTGAGGTGTTTAAACAAGCAAGAAGCTACTGAGGTTCTCAAAGATTTTCATGGCAAGTATGGAATCGGGTATGGCTCTGGGAATGCCACAACACACCAAATATTGAGAGTTAGTTATTACTGGCCCCACATCTTTAAAGATGCACATGCACATGTTCGATCATGTCATGTTTGTCAGACTATAACTCATCGAGAGAGGAATTCTCCCATGCCATTGCAACTAGTAATTGAAGCTCATCCATTTGCACAATGGGGATTGGACTTTGTTGGTGTCATTAATCCTAACTCATCAGCCAACCATAAGTTCATCTTGACTACCACTGATTATTGCACATGTTGGATAGAGGCTCAAGCATTCAAAAATTGCACAACTGAGGTCATGATCAAGTTCATTGAAGATAACATCGTGACCAGGTTTGGGATGCCATATGCTCTAGTATGTGATAATGGCCCTACTTTCTCTTCTTTACAATTTTTTGAATGGGCTTATGATAACAAGGTAACTCTAAAATTTTCTTCTAATTATTATCCTCAAGGAAATGGAGTAGCATAATCAACTAATAAAAACCTGTTGGAAATAATTAAGAAAATTTTAGACAAAAATCCTAGGGATTGGCATAATAAACTAAAATATGCATTATGGTCAGAAAGAACAAGGATTAAGTCTTCATTAGGCACATCTCCCTATCATCTAGTTTATGGTCAGGATCCTATCTTTCCCACCAACCTCAAGATCCTTACCTTGCAATTCATGAAAGACCACTTAGAAATAGATGATAAGGTAGAAGCTAGGCTATTGAATTTGATGAGTTTGGATGAAAAAAGGGAAGAAGCACTACAACATTTTAGTAAGCATCAAGAAATGGTAAAATGATGGTTTGATAAGAGGGCCAAAATAAAAGCCTTTAGAATTGTTGATCTAGTGCTATTATGGGATAAGGCCCATGAAAAGAAAGGAGACCATGGAAAATTTGACACCCTATGGTTAGGTCCCTTTCAAATATCTGAGATTCTAGGAGAGAATACTTTCAGGTTAAAAAGTCTAATTGGAGAAGATGTCCCATTACCAGTGAATGGACAATTTCTCAAACATTATTTTAGTGCTTGAGAGTATTCTAGTCCTATCTTGTAAATAGTTTTGTATATAGTTGTGGCTTTGTGTTTTTTTACTAGTTTTGTTTTTATTTATTTTTTATTTTTGGTCTATTTTATGCTAGTTTCACTTTGTTGTTGTTTTCAATTTTGGTTTATTCTGTGCTTTTCATTAGTTTGGCCTAAATCATCCAAGTGCAACCAACTTGTGGTTGCTCTAAGCTGGAAGGGTTTTTGCACAATTTGGGGGTGAAAAGTCCCACACTAAGCTCAATGAAGCTGAAATTAGCTTAATCAACTATTTGATGTTTATCCATTATTTGGGACAAAGCAAATGAATCTGAAAGTACTGCAAAATGATGTTGCAACTTCACATTGAAAACACTTTAAGGAAATTTCAAGTTAGAAGGAATGAAACCATTATGGTTTGGTTTTTAGGTGAAAGTCCATTCAAGTGTTTACCCTCTTATTTGCCATAGTGATCCCCAACCCAAAAGTAGAACCCAATGCTTATGAGATTTTTGGTATTAAAAAAAATCTATGTTCAAAAAAAAAAGGAAAAAAGAGAAAAGGGTTCAAGTGCTTGGGTGATTCAAACAACCTCTACCGAGGCTATGAACGCTCGGTTGGCAGTAGAGCAAGGTCTAGAGTGGGATCAGAGATAACTCCATCGGGGCTATAGATGCCTGGATGGCAATGGAGCAATATCCGACAATTGGTGACATGTCTACCTGTGTGACAAAGCTCATCATCAGTAGACCAATGTTCGCTCAGGGGTAAACTAGCCTAATTTCCAAACTATGGTGGCAAATTTTAACTGATTCTGGAACAAAATGAATTCACATGCACACACTTTTGCTAAAACAAAATGAGGGAATTGCTTTCAGATAAAATTGCCTAACCCCAACCTTGGGTGGATGCCAAATTTTTGGTTTTGCTGGTTTGGAAGTTTCATTGTTTTTAGAGAGGGTTCTTTCTATTCCCAAAATGCTCAGGAGCATTTTCCAGTAGAGTCACCATTTGTTGTTGCACTTGCACAACACGCCCCAGTCTGGACTAGGGACCCACTTGAAATTTTGGTTTTAATTCCAAATTTTGTTTACATCAAGATTTTAAATTTTTGCTTGCATCATTTTTTAAAATTTGCTTGCATCAAGGTGTTGAAATTGCTTACATAGAGCATTTTGAAATGGATTGCATTGAACATTTTGAATTTTTGGTTCTTCAAGGACATTATTTCAGATTGAATATTTCAAAAATTTGAATTTTAAAGGTTTATCCTAAGGTTTAAAATTAATTAAATTCAATTTTAGGGTTCTTTGAATTTCATCATCTTGCCCTAAATTTACTATAAATTTGAAATTGCCATAAATTTTGAAAGAAAAATCCGTTTGAGGTGATTCAAAGCCTGGTGGAAATATCTCAAACTCATCTTTGCAATGGTACCAAATTTGCAGAATTTTAGACATGAATTTTTTCTAGAAATAGTAATTTCTCATTGCAGTCAACGAGATTTAAAATGCAATATCTCTTTATCCATAATGAATTTTTTGAAATATCTCAACGATTTTGAGTACCCATTTGGCTCATTTAGACACATGGAAAGTTTCATAAAATTTTGGACACTTAATTTTTGCCATAATTTTGCACCACATGAAATTCACTTTCAAGCAATTCAAATTTGTTTCCAAGTATTGAAAATCATTGTTAGGCAATGAGAAAATCCTTCGCAAGCCAATTAAATACAAAAAGTTGGAGTCTTTGAAATTAATGTGTAATGTCGAAAGAAAAATTTGCTAAATGTGAGCAATATCGAAAAAATGGAAAATGTTGGACCTTGATAGAGTCCCAAAATCCCATCACTCAAGAAGGGTGGAAATAGAGTGTCGAAAAATTGGGAAGTTGTCAGACCCCAATAGAGTCCCGAAATTCTATCAACTATGCAAATGAAAATTTTCTAAGTATTGAGAGTGTCAAAAAATTGGGAAGTTGTCAGACCCTGATAGAGTCTCGAAATTATGTACACTATCAACAAAGAAATGAAACCCGACAGCTATGAGAGATGGAAAAATTGGCTAAGTATGGGATTTTTCGGAGATATCGGACCCGTTCGGAGCCCACTAGCATTCCCGTCATTCGGTAACCTAGAGGAAAATGAAAAATTACCTAAGTATGCTTGTTGTCGATAATTTGGGACATTGGCAAAAAGAAGAGAGGTCCCAAAATACCATCACCTGACAACGTTCGAATAGATGGAAATTTTCTAAGTATAAAAAGAATGTTGAACTTTTGGGGAGGACAACATCAATGAAGAAATCTAAAAACCCCGACGATGGAAATAAAGCTCGACAAATTGGAAAATGAAACCTCGACAATGGAAATAATGACAAATTGGAAAATGAAATCTAGCAATGAGAAAAAAATGAAGTCTGACCATGAAATTTTGCATCCGATAAATGAAGGCCACCTAGATTGATGCCCTAATGATGAGAAATGATGTAATAGCCCGAAAAGTATGGTCTTAAACCTAAAAAATATTTTGCTGCAATGCCAAAAAATTAAAAAGATAAAAATTAAAAAATCAGGTGTCAAAACCTTGGAAAAAATTAAAAAAATTTAAATTTTAAATTTTAAAAATTAAAACCTTAGTAAAATTTAAAAAATATAAATATTAGTAATATTAATGTTCTAACCTTTGTTTTTTAATTTTTGCAAAACTTTTGCTGGTGGCCGCATTAAATATGATGGACGTAATGACATGCATGGAATTTCAATGTGAACTGGACGAGTACAATCGTGCAAATATGGAATATGAGTGAAATCAATGATCTAGCTAGATTTTGTATAATGAAGAGTTAATGAGACATGGTCGTTCTAGAATTCTTGAGCCTCATACAAATTCAATTTAAATGAAGTGCGAATGTTGCAAGACTCATTGCAGATGAAGACTTTAATGAGGCATAGTTGCAATAGGGAAATTTAATTTCAAGGGGTCCATCCTGGAAGTAAATGGAAATTAATTACAAAATGTAATGTTAGGTGAAGGCCAAAAAATTGTATAAATAATGGCTCACTAGCTAGTTACAAGGGTTGGAAACTACCTATTAGCTAGTCCCTTTTTAGTTTTCTTATCTTTTCTCTTTGTAGTTGGATGGTTTTTTGAACCAAGTTGCTACTTTTTTTGAGCTTCGTTCTTTGTAATCCACCAAAGTGGACAAGTCTGAAATGATGTATTTAATGACTATATTTTAATATAAAGGCTTTTGGAATTTGTTGTGTTAAATCTGCGTATGCTAATGGTGGTTGCACTCAATCTATTTCACAATATGTTGATTCTCTGAATATTGCACCATCTTGAACCTTAGGTTGTGTGAATACTGGTCGGGTCGAGATTGGTTTAATTTGTGTTTGTTGCTTTACCGGATTCGAGCTGGATTTCAAAGTAGTATTGGCTTGTTTTTTTTCTTTTATTTTCTCACCCTTCAACCTTTGAATTTTATTTGAAACTTATTTAGATTAGGAGCAATCAAGCATTTCATTGTTTAGCTTTATACTAGGAAATTTATATTTTTTAGGCATAACCAACAAAGACCCCTTGAAGGAACAGTTATCAATGACCTCTAAGTCTATCCACACTGGCCAAGACCTAGCATACCCGAAACTTGGGGGAAAAATATTTCCTTTTTGAAGAGGGAATATATCTTTGTTCCAAGTACATTGACATGCCCTTGACAATATGTCATTTGCACTCAGCAAATAGTAGATGGAAGCATTACCCATCCTAGTATAGGAGAAAATAGAGAAAATTTTGACAAGGTAGATAAAAAGACGACTTATCATCATGTTTGGAGTAGCGGATGACATCCAAACATACATTAGAGATACGACCACAACCAAAGATGCATGGTAGAATATGAAGACAATATTTGAAGCTAAGAATCAAAATTAGATTCTATTCCTCCAAAGTCAACTCCATTGTCTAAAAATGAAGAGTGGAGAAAAGTTGGAAGGATTCATGAGAAGAGTAGCAAAATTGTGAGCATCATTGCAAGCACTAAAAGAAAAGTATTTGATGAAACTATGACTCCTAGTATTTTGAGATCACTCCCATTCAAGTACAATGTTTTATGACTACACTAAATGTTAATGAGCAAACACCAAGCTTTAAGTTGGTGAAACTATTAATTAATTGTTTTATTGTAATTATTAAGTATATGCGGGTTGATTAGGATAAGCTAAATGACACAATAATTAGGTGCTCATTATAGAAACTTCTTATAATTATTTTGTACTTCCATTAAATGTATGAACATTATTTGAACATAATTATCATGGAAATCATCCTTCCTTTTGAATTTTGTTAACAACATACAATTGGGGTATCTTGTTTTTGTAAATTATTTTTATTTTGTGCTCTCTTTTTGGGTTACTTTGTTTTGTAGATCTTATTTTCAACAATTGGCATTAGAGTTAGTGTTAAAGCTCATAGTTGGTGTTGAAGTTATGAGTACCAAAAACTTTCATAGTGGCTTAGAGGGAATGCTGGAGCAAAGAGTAAGACTTCTATATTTGAATCATAGGTTGGTTCGAGGAGGATCCAAAAGCTCGTAGGAGAGCAACCTCAGTAGATGGAGGTCTTAGATTTAAGTCCGAGTTGGTTCATACCTTTAACAAGGTATGAGAGCCAAAGTAATCAAATTAAAAAAAGAAAAGAAACAAAAGCTATGCTAAAAGATAAAGAGTAGCAACAAGGGTATCCCCAAAGGAAAAAGGGAGGGGGATGAAAAAATTTAAAAGGATGCTTCCATGTCCTCTCTTCGTTTGGATGAAAATGATTGTGAATAGGTTAATTGGTTGATTAATCGGTTAATGTCCTCGTTTATAGTGAGACTATGTTTGAAGTCTCCAGTTAGGCATGTTCATTCTAAGTCTTACGTTAAGTGGATTTGTTAGAAATTGCATGTTGATGCTATTTCTAATTTGTTGAATGGTAATTCATTTGGGGTGTTATCCAAAGATACCATTTCCTTGTGTGATGAAAAAATGAATTTGTTTAAATTTATTTGGGGTGTCTGCTAGAGACACCATTTTCTTGCGTGATGTAGAATGAATTTCAAGCTAATGTCTTAGAATGTCAAAGGCACATCAAGACTGGAAAAAATGGTGGATGTGGTAGTTTGGAAGCATAAGTTGAATTTGCTATTTTTGCAAGAAATTGAATGCACAAGTTGAAGAGAAAGTCTTGTTTAAGAAATAAAAAATTGGAACCTTAAGCATTAAGGGGAGAATGTTAAGTACTTGTTTTATTTGTAATAATTAAGGATATGCATATTGATTTGGATAAGCTAAAGGACGCGATAGTTAGATGCTCGTTATAGAAACTACTTATAACTATTTTATACTTTAATTAAATGTAGAACATTCTTTTTAAAATAACTATCATGAAAATTATCCTTCCTCTTGAATTTTGGTAACAACGTGCAATTGGGGTATCTTGTTTCTATAAGTTATTGTTGTTCTTTTGGTGCTCTCTTTGTGCGCTGCTTTATTTTATAGACCCTATTTTCAATAGAACCTAACCTAGAAAGTAGAGGTATCGTATACTATAGAAGAAGAAGAATAATTATTGGTTACAAGTCAAAGAGGGAAGCAACCAATCAGAAGAGGTATGAGACCTCCACAATGCTTCCAACAAAGAAATAATTTTCAAATATTTATGAATCAAAGGATTGATTCTCAAAGGAGTACATTCAACTCACCAAGGGCATGTGATCATGGAAGAAATGGACACATCACGAAGGATTATTAGCAGATTTCATTAAATAATGGATCCCCTTCACAAGAGATGAACCAATAGCGAAACATATCATATTTAGAACAACAAAATCAAAGTTGGAGAAAGGTACATCAAAGTAATGTAGCCAAAGAGAACCAAGTAAAATACAAAGAAGAAAAGAATCAACAAATTGAAGAACATGTGTTTGTCGCATAAGTAGAAATGAGACAATGCCATAACCCCAAACAAATGATAAGTAGAGAAACTTGAAAATATTCAAATCATCATAAGGAAGAGTTTCACTGATCAATCACTTCAAGTCAAGGAATAAACAAGAGGTAACACTGCTTGGATATAAAGGGAACCATTACAAGCATAAGCCATGGGACACCTCTAAGGAAAAGAAGTTCAATACATCATGGAACAAAGATAGTAAGTTCAAAGTAAATTCATTCTCTACCCATTTTCCAATGACCTATTATGAAGAAATCTTTAAAAAGACATGGAATAGCTTGCATATTGAATCTTGTTAAAAGAAGATTATCTACCTTTGTGACTTGAACACAAGATCCTTATATCATCATTAAAGCCCATGATCTCATAAGACTATCGTCAATAATTGTACCATAACTACAAGCTATCAAGATACTAGATGATAAGATGCATTGTGATATCATCAAGATTGACAACATAGTTCATGATAAAGGCAAATTTTTTAGACAATGACAAGAACTATTGGGGCCAAATGGCTCAACTCTAAGGATCATAGAGCAATTGACAAGTTGCTACATTCTAGTTTAAGGAAACATTGTGGCAGTTATAGGATCATTCAAAGGACTTAAATAAGTGTGGAGAATTGCTAGAGATTGCATTTGAAATATACATCCCATTAATCATATCACAAAATTCATGATAAAAGGAGAACTTGGAAAAAACCTAGGATTTGGTCATAATGAAAATTGACAAAGGAAAAGTATCAAAAGAATCCATACACAAATTTCTTTCCACCATATGCAAGAAAAAAATAGCAAACAACTAATTCAACAAGCAACATTTGATGCATGGTAGTACAAGCTTCACTTGAAGAAATTGAAAAAACACATTTTCAAGCATCAAAGTCTACAAGTATTGAATAAGTATCTTTGTACTAAATGTATTTGGAGTGTATTATTTGTAGAATCCGACACTCCTAAGTATTGAAAGTAGAAAGTCTATATTAAGGGGGGAATTTCTCTAAAATTCCTACATCACCTTTAAAAATTTCATCAAGTCAAAATATTTAAAATAGAGCTTTGACTATGATGTAATAAGGAGGGAATGTTAGGAACTATTACATCATAGTAGGTATTTATAAGTTGAGTAACCATTCAAAACAAGGTTTGTATGGTGTTTGATAGATATTTTTTTAAGAGTTGAGCAAGAAAGTGAGGCTTAAGGTAATCTTTTGCAAAATCTCCCATCAATTATCACACGAAGATAAAATGAAAGCTTGATGAGGAAGTATCTTTATAGAGGAGCTATAGAAGATAATTTTTCTTTCCACCCTAATAGGGCACCTAGCCTTAAAGGATTTTCTACAAATTTCTTTCAAAAATTTATGTGTTTGTTGAAGAGTGATATTTTAGTTATAGTTGAAGAGGCTCGCAAAAAGAAGACTATAAAAAGTGACATCAATATCACCATTATTGCATTGGTTCACAAGAGAGATGAGATATATATTTTGATTACTTTTACCTAATAAGCATTTGTAGTACTAATTATAAGACAATTTAAAAAGTTCAAAATGCAAATTGAAAGATTGTGTCATCTTTAAGGAAGAAGGTAGTTTTGTTCATGGTAAATAAATTCTTGAACTGGTATAAACATTACACAAGAATCCATGCATTCTCTTCATTTAATAAAACAAAGATATGCTTGTAAAACTAGATGGGTTTTCTACATGATATTATCCAAAAAATTGGTTTTGACCAAGGTGATGTGAATGGTTTAGATGTTGTCATAACACTTCAACATATTCCATTTGGATCAGTGGATCTCCTACTAGATATTATGAATCATACAATAAAATTGTCAATACAACCCACTCTCCTCTTATTTTTTTATTATTCTTACTGAGGCATTCAGGAGAGCTTTCTCAAAGCTAAAAATGAAAGGAAAAGTCAAAGGTATTAAAGTTGCAACAAGTAGTCCCTTTAGTCCAACAAGGACAACACAGTGGTAAGGGCTTTGGCCTCTCTTTGGGGAGGCCCAAGGTTCAAACCACTATGTACCTAGAAAGGGATAGGTTGGATGGTAGTGGTCGGGTGTTTGTCAATTGGCTACCCCAAATCAATGCCTTGGAAGGCCGGGGGTCTTGTTGACTTCATCTAACCTAGGGTTTATAGTGTCAACACCCATTGGTGCTATCGTTTCCCCCTATGTATTAAAAAAACTATTTCCTTTGAATCCTATATCTAATTTGTTGATGGTACCTTTATTTTTTGTAATCCTTTGGTCAACGAGGCCATGGAGTTTAGATCAATATTATGAGAAGGTTATTGGATAATTGGTTAATATTACAAATTATTGTGGATATCTTAGGGTTTAAAATTAAAATATTAAAGTTAACTTACCTAAGGTATTCCTTTGTCTAAAAAATGAAAGAAGTTTTGGGACTTAGTTTTGATAGAACAAAATCTCATTTGGATGGAAAGATAAGGTCTTACCCATGGCTATAAGGCTACAACTCATAAAAATTATATAGCAATCTATCTCTCTATATATGATGTCAATTTCAAGATTGCTAATAGGTATAACATCCAAATTTGATAAAATTCAAAGAGATTTTCTTTGAAAAAGATGTGAGAACAAATTTCGGTCTCTACTTTGTAAGTGGGATAGGGTTATATTAAAGGGGCAACCTTACACAAATGCAAACTTATAATTTTGGCATTAGGGAAATCTTGGTTAGAGATTATTTAAAGATAAAGGAAAAAATAAAGTTACCTTAAAAATATATAGATTCTATTAATGCAATGAAATTGTTCAAAAAATAAAGCCTTCCTAGGGCTCAACAATATGGAAATTTATATCAGAGTGTGCAATTGATCAATAAACATATTAGAAGGTCAATCAATGAGACGATTTCGGAAAAAAATGTATGATGCTTGGTTGAAGACTTGTCCTCTTATTTCTTATCTAAAATAACACTTTTTAGATCAACTATGTTTATCTTGTAGAGGTTTAAAGGTCAAATTATATTAATGTGAGCAACAATGCTAGATCATTTATTTCTATTAGCAACTTGGTTGAATGAGAGGGCCTCGAGTAAATAGCGAATGAGCTTCAAATTACGCTTCAAGAGTTTTATTTGCTTATTCTTACATGAAAAGATGAGTTGGTTTTGAATTTACCAAAATATGGTGGACACCTACTTAAGTTGGGATATTCAAATTTAGAGCAATTATAATTTCATACTCAAATATTTCCCTTGCAAGAAAGTATGGTCACTTGAGGCCATCCCTAAGGCTTCAACATTCCATTGATTAGTAGTCCAAAATAGAATTCTTATGGGTGAGTGTCTACAAAGAAGAGGATTTCATAAGCCTTTTAGGCGTGCTTTATCTAAGAAGGATCTAAAAATATTAGATCATTTAGTTCTTCATTGTCCCTTTGCTTACATCATTTAGAGTTATTTTTCTTAAAAAATTACATTATAATGGATAGCTTCATCCACATTGAAAGAGTAAATAAAATGTTAGATTAATTGTTTTGAAGCTAAAACATTACACATTCTATGGAGGATTGGCCCTATCATTATTTTTTGGAATTATAGCTTGAAAGAAATAATAGAATTCTTAAAAACAACTCTCATAATCATGCCCAAGTTTAGAATCATATTATCGCCTCTCTTGTAGAATGTCTACAAGTATGGTCTCATCATGGGAAGTCTTAAGTATGGAAAAAAAGGTTCTAGCCTCTTGGTTATAGGATTTGAATATACATGCAAGGATCATTTGTGACAACAATGTTAACACAAAGGATATGCAATGGTCTATGGTAAAATAGAAATGTCCAAAAGTTGGGTTCACCAAAATTAATTTTGTTGGTGCTTCTAAAGAAAATTTGGGAAAAGCTTATGACAACAATGTTAACACAAAGGATATGCATTGGTTTATGGTAAAATATAAATGTCCAAAAGTTGGGTTTATCCCACCCACACTGTTTTGTATGATTAAGCTTTATTAATACAATTTTGGCTTTTTCATTCAAAAAAAAAGTTGGGTTTATCAAAATTAAATTTTTTGGTGCTTCTAAAGAAAATTTGGGAAAATCTTATCGAGATGGTTAAATAATGAAGGAAACATTCTCATCACTTAGAATCGTTTGGAACTTCAACCAACAATATGTAGAGGCGAGGGAACTTCTTATATGGATCTAGATTGCCATTGAAAATGATGGAAGTATATTTCAATAAAGATGAATTCAAAAATTATTATTGGTGCTATCAAGAAAAATGGATGTAGGATTTGGATAAAAAATAACATTGTCTAAGGTCCATCAACTATTGTTAGAGGTAGTTGCTTGGGTATATCAACATATCTATAAAGAAGGAAATAACGTAATAGATAATCTAGTCAATAATAGTGTTGATCTTCGTCTTGGAAAATTTTAAATTGTAGAAGGCAACTAGTTGAGAAAGATTTCATCTCTTAATATAAATGATATCAAGGAGTTGATTGTGGAAGAACAAAAATTTGTGGAAGATGAAGAATATCTTTGATAGAAAGGCAATCTAGATATAGTCAAATTGACCTAACAACAAATGTAATGTTTTGTTATTCTAATGGGAGTGGCCCCTAATAGAAGCCAAACATAACTTACTAAAAAGAAGAGAAGACTATCTTAATAGAGCAAAATATCTTATAAAGAGAAACTAAACTCTATTATCATATTCATTAATGAATTTTTAGTAAGAAGAAAAAAAAGGGTTCTAAGTTGTTATGTGTAGTATACTTGAGCTCGAAACATGTTGTAAATGTAAATTGTGATAAAAATTGAAACAAAGTAATTATTCTTAAATGTTTCCTTTTCTATTTTAATTGGAGTTAATTGTGCTTGACTATTTGCATAGTGGAAGCTTGAGAATGTATTGTGTAATATTATGAGCGTGTAGTGTAATGGTTTTATGATATTGAGATTAAAAGGTGTTGTGTGTAATGCTCTTGTAATATCTAACCAACGAGACAAGCATAATAGCTGTGTGAGCTTGCAATTGGACTTGAATTTGATCTATGTTGCAAGCATAAACTCTACAATGAATCTAGATAATATTGAAGGCTTAAATGGATGGGACTACTACTTGTAGCATGGAGGGGAAGTCTAGAGAGGGTTTATGTGAGAATTGGTTATCTAGATTATAATAGTTGTAGAATCCTCATCCTCATCATGGACCCTTGCACTCACTTGGAGATCAATGCAAGGAAAGCACCTCAAGTCTCACATATTTGGTATGGATGAAGACAACTTGCAGTTAGAAGTGAATAAACCTTTTTGTTTTATTAAATTAATTAAAAATATTAAGCAGTTGTTGTTATCATCATTATTAGCATATTTATTTCCTCTAGAGAAGCTATTTTAAAATAAGCTTAGCCTACATTGTCTTACAAATATATTGCAATTATAGATTCTATTCTATGAAAAGTTTAAGGTGCTTTTTGCAATTTCCTAGTTTTATTTCAAGTCTTTTTCTATAAATTATTTATATAGCTTCAAGCTTCTAGCTTATCTTTTCATACAAGCTTCATTTTTGTTTAGCATTGAAATCCTAAATTAAAGGAGATTTAGTTACCCCCATGACAATTTTGGATTTAAAGTTGACCATGATGAACCTTAAGCTTTAGATATAGAAGTGTTCATAACTTGGGCTAAGGAGCTTTAAATATGCAACTTAATTGGATTTCGTAGAGTAGTAAGATTTGAACTTGTGATCAAATTCCATACAACTCCTTAAACTTACAAATTTGCTTAGAAGGCTGATATTCTTTCTTAAGTTTTCCATTGTTAAATAAATATGATTAAGTTTTGAACAAGATTCATTAAGTTACGTTCATGATTCACAATAGCTTGTTGAGATTTTTGCATAGTTGAAAATGTCCAAACTGCATTGAAAGCATAAATATTGGAGATTTCGTGCATTGAAAGCTCTTTTTAGCACAAGACCTAACTTTGACTTGCTATATGACATAGGAGGCCATAAGAACAATTTATCTTAATGGTTGAAATGTCCTAAGAACTTTTGGAACTTTCTTAGCCATTGTTAAGGTTAAAAACTTAGACAAAGGTTGTGACCATGAATAATCACTTGTACTCTCCCTAACTTAGGAGTCACTATTAACATAAGGTCAAGGGATATCCTAAAGGTCCTATTTTGAGTGTCTTAGAAGATATCCCGTATGTGTTCCACTAGTATGATCCCTATAGGTTTGGTACTATTTAAGATTAGATTAACCAAGGTTAATGGTTGTGATATAATGCAAGCTTCATTTGAATTTATTTGGTTTATTTTGGTTTTCAGCTTCCATTTTTAGCTTACCATCAACTATTTTGTTTATGACCAATTATTAAATATCAATAACCTACCCAATGTTTTTGCCACATGAGACTGCCCAATATGCCCATTATTCCATGTATATTTAAAGCTTAAGGAAAAAAATCCCAAAGGAATTTTGACAAAATAAGCAAAGTCTTTCATTGATCTAGACCAAGAGTACCATCCTTTTACAAAGGAGATAGAACTTTGTTAAAGTCTCCCTCTCCAAGAATCCAAAGATTATAATTGTGTATTATCATCAAATTTGATATGTATAAATTGTGGTCCTCTCAACCTTTTTTTTAAAATCAGTTATATGGGATCAAAATGGGCCCCACTCGTCTTACATCATGACCATGTAGTGGTAAACAACTTGGAAATTATGCATGTATTGCTTGGCAAGATTCGAACATGGTATCCTCCTTGAAAGTTGAGAAACTTAACAGGTTCAACTAATGCCATTTGATAAAATGTTTAGGTCCACCCATGGGATTGGGACGTTGGTTTATGACATGAACCTTTTTGTTCTTAATCATTTGTCCCAAACCCCATGGATAAAATCCTTCCAACATTTATCTCAAAGAATGTTTGTATTTTGGAGCACATCCATTTATGACTATAATTTTTATATTCTCTCTTTCCTAAAAAAAAAAACAACCACCAATTACCTGCTTCCAACAATTTTCTATCCATTTGTGATTATCCCATTCTTCTACAACACCTCATGAAGCTCCCATATTAGAGATTGTTAGACAATCCTCCATCTTCCAAATATTTTCAAGTGCTTCCTTACATTCCTCACTACTTATTTTTGTTGCCTATAATAAAATAAATTGAGAACTATATCAACCTATTAAATTTTTTATCATAAGTCTTTTTAGGATCTCATTCATACCCCAAATATTCCAAGACATCGTCTTTATCGTGATTTTATTCTTAATTGGGGGCTTAGACCCACACCATATTAACACTTTGTGTTATTTGTTTATGGTTTCCCAAATCAATATTCCTATTCTCTTTGGTCATTCCCATCAATGCTTCATCCTTGTCAATCTCTTCCATTTTTCCATATGATTCAAAAATCTAACTTATCATCTAAAGACTTATAAAGCCCTAGAGAACCTAAAGTGGAAGGCATAACCTCAAAAATTAAACGCCCTAGAATGAGTATATATTATCTTATTAGGTAATACCCCTAGGTAGGTTAGTTTACTATCCTAGGTTAGCTTTTCTTTATCGACATTTTGTTCTATTGTCAACAGATATTAGTTTATTAGCATCTTTTATTTGTTAGGATATTTTCCGTATATTTGCCGTCATTTGATTGTATTTAATTTTTGATTTATTAATACATTTTAATTGCTTCCGACTATCACCTAATATGGTATCAGAGCATTCTTGCTCTGGGCTCATTGGTAGCCTGGGATTTTGGTTCTCGAGGTTCGCTAAGGGAATTCGTTGAATAGGGACTGTGTTGACTTGCAACAGATCTACGACAACCTAAGTGGCAGACCGGACTGGACGCAGGAACCAGGACTTGACAAATATGATGTAAGCCTCGACGAGGCGGTACCCTAGGCAATCTAGGTGGTAGACGACATACTTGATGGAGGGGAACCACGAACCACTAAGGCGACCGCAATAGACAACATGACTGTTAGCTCTGCTAGTTGACTAGGCGATCTATAGTGTGACCTGGACGAAGGGCCAACGGATGACTGGATCTAAACTAACCACTGCTTAAGTTGCTGCTGTGGACGACACTACTGGTAGACGCAAGGTTTTTTGAACCGACACCGTGGAAGATCTGTGCACGAAACCAGTGTGGACGATTCAGATCTGTACAAGATCTGCCATTGCAGACACAAGTGACACGTGGCTATACCTGGCAGCTAAGACCAGGGGTGACGTGGACAGTGGGACTGGCATAGACCCTGACAAGTGGCGACTCTGACTGACACGAGCTGGACAGAAACCTGTGTGGGCGAAACCTAGACAGACGCGGATTCAGATCTGGACAAGATCTGCCATTGCGGACACAAGTGACACGTGGCTATACCTGGCAGCTAAGACCAGGGGTGACGTGGACAGTGGGACTGGCATAGACCCTGACAAGTGGCGACTCTGACTGACACGAGCTGGACAGAAACCTGTGTGGGAGAAACCTAGACAGACGCGGATCTGTAAAACTTTGGACACGAGCTGGACAAAAACCTATGTGGGAGAAACCTAGACAGACGAGGATCTGTAAAACTTTGGCCAAGTTGCAAAATTTGATTGGCTCACGTGGAAGAGAAGGCACGGAGGAGGAGCGATTGCTTAAAGGCAATCGAAAGGTTATTTGTCCTTTCTTGTTTTTAAAACCTAGGGAATTCTCCCACGACATGCATGTGGGATAATGTTTCCCCGACGCTATTGATCGCGTAGACAAATCCACTACGCAGGATTCCTAGATGCCATTGCTGCCGCGGAGATCCAGCGATCGTGACACAACCATAGCAGACATTTAGCGATTGCATTATTCTGTGTTAGAGCAAACACGCACAAGCATACAACACTCCTCCAATGGCCATTGCAAACAGATGATCGCAATTCATCCCTCATGGGCGGTGAAAAGTGCAGCACAGTGACCCGAAATCACGTTGCAACCGATGAGATCTGAACGCCTAGCCGTTGAGAAATTTATCAATCTCTTCTGGAGAGAAGGACTGAGTTCCCTTTGCAGACGGACGCTTGAGATAGGCCAAAATCGTTCTCCACCACATTGATTGGAGGATAACGCGATTTACTGGAGGATCGTATATGATTTTCGGATATACTGTAATAACAGCTGTTTTTGCAGGTGAAAAATCTTAAACAGTGCGCCAATAATCGCCATTCTTGGCTGATTTTGTAGTAGACCATCACAACATCAGACAGCTGAAGGTGCAGTGATGTGAATTTGCACCATTTACCGCGATTCGAGATAATCGTTTTTTCTCTCCACCATTATTTTGCAAACAAAAGGGGGGATAATCATTTTTCTCCTACATCAGAGAACATTTTGCAAAAAGGGGGGATAAGCTTGTAAATGTGCATTTTCGGCAAAGACCGACACCTTAGTCCATTATTTTGCAAAATTCATTGTAAAAGGTGCATTTTCGGTAGCGACCGACACCTTAAAATGGGCAGATCAAAGAAAAAGCAAACCCCTAAACAAACTGATGATGTTGTTACATCAGTTAAAAATCCTTATTTTCCACCAGATATGGATGGGTTGGATTTTTATGAGGAGGGCACATTTCTCACACTAAACAATGGTTTAGTAGCCCTCCTTGATGATTCTGAGTCTTGTAAAGACCTTCAGACAAATGGTGCTCGATTTCCTATTGGTGTTATAAGGGGTATATACCTGTTATTTGTTGCACTTGACCGTGCCCAACGCAAAGTGAAATTGGAAATAAATGAGGAAAAAGAGGTCCTAATGGTCGACACTTGTTGTGACACAAGTGATCTTCAACCCATTGTGGTGAATGCTTGTTGTGATACAAGTGATCTTCAACCAATTGTGGCAAATGCTTGTTGTGATACAGGTGACCTCCTACCTTCCATGGTAGATATCAGTTGTAGCACAGGTGATCTCATCTCAGTAGCAAATTTTGCTTGCAACACTAGTGACTTAAAAACTGAACCTCCTCAAAAAGAGCTCCATAATCTCATCAATAGCGACAAATGCAATATTGTTAAAAGCATTGATGAAGATGATAAAATTGGGTGTTTTGAACAACACACCAAAGGATTTGGTTCCAAACTGATGAAGAAAATGGGATTCAATGGTGAGAGATTAGGTAAACAGGAACAAGGCATTAAAACTCCTATAATGCTAAATTTCAGGGCAAAGAATGAAGGCCTTGGCTATATTGGACATGCAAGTACTAGTAATACCATGTTTGTAAAACCTAAATCTCCTACAACTCCTAAAAAGCATTGTTGCAGTCATTGTGGAAAGACAGGACATATTGCAGCTAGATGTTGGAAATTACATCCTTGTGATACATGTGGATGTACGAATCATTCTTCTTCCAGTTGTTGCCACAAAATGAAGATGGCCAACAAGGTTCATATAGATTGTGGATGGACAGATCAAACACAATGGACCATGATGAAAGAAATGTTGTATGGCTTCTACCGAAAAGGTAAAACCTATGGTAGACCCCGAGGCAAATCCAGAGACAAACCGAGTGGCAGTCCCAGAGACATTGACCGAGAGATAGACCTAAAGAAAAACCCAGAGACAAAGTTCCAGAGGCAGATCCAGAGGCACTGATCTAGAGGCATATTCACAAGAAGATCCAGATATAGACCTAGAGGTACACATCCAAAGGTATTCTTAGAGCCAGAGCCAGAGCCATGAGCCAGAGGTAGAGCCAAAGACAAAGCATGAGCCACCATTCTTTCATTTCTCTTCTTCTTCTTCATTGTATTGGGGCAGTTATATACTTTACCCAAATATTGTTGTATAGGAGGATGTATATGTATTACCCAAATAATGTAATAAGGGGGGATGTTAGAGTATATATTACCTTATTAGGTAATACCCCTAGGTAGGTTAGTTTACTATCCTAGGTTAGCTTTTCTTTACCGACATTTTGTTCTATTGTCGGCAGATATTAGTTTATTAGCATCTTTTATTTGTTAGGATATTTTCCGTATATTTGCCGTCATTTGATTGTATTTAATTTTTGATTTATCAATACATTTTAATTGCTTCCGACTATCACCTAATATAGAAATCCTAAAGTGCAAGGGGAAGCCTCCATAGTACTTATTTTCTTATATTGCCCTAAAAATCTTAAGGTGCAATGCATATTTTCCATACTACTTTCTTTACTATGCTTCATTGAAAACCCTAAAGTGCAAGGGGCAACCTCTAGACTACTTTCATTTTTATTGCAAGGAGATGATTTTCTATTGTTAGGAAGTTGGGCATTATTTACTTGAATCAAATTTAACCTTTCAACCTTCGCTGTTTTGAAAATTGACTCTACATCTTTCTTCGCGACTATAATTCCTAGATTTGAACCTAAACATTGCACTTCCTCATCTTATGCATCCTTCGTAGCTTCTTCAAATGTTTGCTCTGAATTTCACTATAATGGCCTTCATCATCTGATGAACCAGAGGGAAATTCTTTGCCTCAACCTATCTATTTGCTCTTGGATAATAGATAATATCTATGAAGTATGATATATTTCAAGTCTCATACTAGTCTTTGTATGACCTCGGTCATGAAATGTCCATCACGGTCACTTGTTATTTGTAGTGGAATCCCAAAACTCATGATGATCTACTCATAGATAAACCTCCTTGTACCCAGGGTAGAGTTATCAAGCAAGGGCCTTACTTTGATCCACATTTCAAGCACACTATTGCTAAAACAATGTACATGCTCCTTGGTCACCAACAAGGGTTTAAAGGTCCAACAAATTCTAGTCCCCATTATTCAAATACCTTTGTGGTTGATATGGATATAAAGACACAAAATCAACCCATTTCTATGCATCTAGTAATATCTTTGACCACAATAAGCTAGCTTATTGCACCTTGCTTCCTAGTGCATTGGTCCCATGTGACCACCTAGTAGCCCCTCATGCGCATCTTTAGGTACAATTTTGATTTTTTCGTTTACCACACATCTTTAGCACACGGTCAAATCCCATTTTGTAAAGCAATCCAACTATTAACTGGAAGGGCCTTGACTTCACATGTTCTTCTTGTATGTCATTATACCATCAAAGTTTTAAGACTTACATTTCTTTCATCTCTCAAATGCTCTTCTTTAAGTTCAAGTACACCATATTCTCCCAACCCTTTGTGATCCATATGAACTCCGTTGTTGTAGATAGCTTCTCTATCCTTCAACTTAGAAGAGTCTGACTTATAAAAAGATGCACTATGTTTCCCAACTGATTGGTTCTTTAGGTTCATACTGCACTTCTGATGGCCCTTCTTGAGTTTCAAGGATAAATTTTCCCAATTGTGGTGTATTTTTGCCATCCTTAGCCACCTACAACCTAGCAAGGCATCACAAGATACCTTTTGCAAAGTTATCACGACAAAATTCAAGACAAACAATTGATCAAAAATCCTTACCTTCTAATCAGTGATAATGACAACAACAGAGTTTACCTAAACATCATATTAATGATTAATCAGATACTGAGAAATAAAGTTTTGGACACTAGCACTATGGGGCCTGGTTCTTTAACTTGTTTTACGATGGGAGCTAGATGACTTGGTCAATGGCAGCATCCATTGTCAGGGGACCACTGATCAAGCTAGAATCCAATTTTCTCTACCTATGTTTATATTTAAGGAAATCCTTTACGAGATTGCCCTCTTTTCTACAGCAAAAAATAAGCATTGGGTTTGTTGAGGTAACCAAGTAATTGAAAATTTTAAAATCTGGGCCAAACAAGTTCACGCTAGGTGACAATGGTTGATTCAAGTCTATCTCAAGACATGCATGAATGGACATTTCAGTATTTAACCTACTCGTCTTTCTACCACTCTTCCTAGTTGCCTACATATTTGCCTGCGAAACAAATGGAATGTGAGGTTGAAATATGAGAACCCCACCTGCATAAGGTATTGCAGTTGGGAAGAATCTTATGGGTGGAACTCAGTGTGCTAGGCCTAGAGGTAGCAAACATGGCCATAGATTACCCATGTGTCATATTGAAAACAGCTTAAGTAGCTTCAAAGTTACAAAACGATAACATACATAATCCCTACTTGAACCTTTTAAGAAATCTATGTTCCAGCATCTGTTTTCCTGATTTGTCCGAAGCCCATTTATAGAATTCATATTCGATTGGGTCTCACCTTAAGAACAACAAGATCACTAACCTTGTCTGATGATAAGAGATAATACCTGTCATATCATCTGCTAAATGAAAGTTTTGAGGCTTACTTAATTCAGTGTTTATCAAATCAGAATATTGATTGTTGATTTTGTCTTTCCTGCTTGTCTGCTGTTATCAATGCTCCTTGCTAGGATTGGGTTCTAGGTTTGTGGTACTATTGTCTTCTGAGTTTCTACAGTTGTTTCTATGGTCAAATCCTCTCTAGCAGAATTCGTTTTGGCGACCAAAAGTAATAAGCAGAATTCGTTTTGGCGACCAAAAGTAATAAGAGGCCCAAGGCCTGAGGATTAGCTCTGTTGTTCTCACAGTAAAAAATAGCAGTTTGTCTGCATTTACAGTCCTCGACAGTCACGACCAGATTCAATCACAAGTTCAAGGTCATACAAATGTCAACACTTTTCCATGTAACTCCAATTTATACGTTGTATTCAACAAACAGAACAACATGCAATACTTGTCAAAGAATTTCGTTTTATTTTGTAGAATCCTCGTTGTAAAAGCAAAATCAACTGGGTATTGCCAGTGTGTTTGTTGAAGACACTAAATATTTCATGATCTTCTATATCCTCAATAAATACCATTGTGGTTTTCAATCAGATATGGTGACAATGTTTGGCTCACAAAAAACCCACAAGGGTTCAATTCCCAGGGGTGTCATGATAATATCATTTGTTGTAACACCACTATGTAATTCGTTAAACAATATCGTGGTAATGCATGATAGGTGGGGCCATTCCAACGCCATATAACCAATTAAAGGGAAAGAAATAATAGAAAAAAAGTCTAATAAAGTTGGCTCAAAGCAAAAATATTTGTGCTCACAATTATAACTATACTATTTTCACAAAAAAGTGCCATTCATGAACCAACATTTCTTAGGAACTACATAATTCAGCTTTAAGATGATTAATTCTTGTGCATTCATGCTTTGAAAAGAATTAACACTGAAATGATGGCTAACAAGTAATATTATTAACATGAAACTACAAAACTTATTATTAACATGAATTCCTGACTTCAGTGGTTCTTGTCACTTAGAAATCTTGACACGTTGGTGTTGACATTTTTGTTCCAAGAATGAAATTTGCTTAACAATCTACGTCCCTAAGAAACCCTTGTTTTTATTGTGCATGCCATAGATATTTTCCCAGCAACTAAATTCTTCGTTGATTGAGAAATAGAGAGTTCAGCTATGGAAAAATGTAATTCAATCAAATCCATATAGATTATAAAGAGTTTACTAACCAGACTCCCATTTATTTGATACACTATAAGATAAGCATCCATTGTACTTTCTCTGCAAGCAGCACTCATTATAAATTCTCATTCTGCCAAGTCTAATAAGTTTGTGAAACACTACCAAAATCAATTCTTATTTTCATTTCGATGAGTTTGAAAGGACATTGAAAAGATTCAATTGCACTAGCTCGGAAACCCTATCTCGCGACATAGACATATTGTGCCCCATCTAGAAGTAGACATATTGAATTTATCTTAGCATAAATGCTTAAAAATTGGGCACATATGAAGTGACACAAGGATTGTATGTATATAGTGATGGAGACTCGCTACAAATTAAGAGCATAAAATCCCTACCACTTAATCCTTCAAGGTTTTACCCAATTAGGAGTCTTGTTAAAGTGAAAGACAAAATCATCATACAACACATGCAAAAATGGTGCTTTAGTCCTACCTGGTGTAAATACGATTGTTATTCAAGAAGTGCTGCAGAAGACTTCAAATTTAATGAACACTGAAGACTAGAAAAGAACTATTAACAAACCTACAACGTCTTGAATTTGAATTCCTAAAAAGAAAAAATACACTATAAGAAGCACTCCCAATTCATATGTAATATCTTTCTCAATAATATCATACAATGTCACATCATGTTTTGTCTAGCAACAAAACAAACAGGAAAATACTAAAATACAACACTGTCAATGTGGGAGTTCACATTGGGCTTTTAGTTCTATGCTGGCACACGCATGCAATCATAGTTCTATAAAAATAATGAAAATAGATATGATATAATATACATGATAATACAATGTTGCTACTTAGGTTGTCCACTGACAAGAGTGAGAAGGAAAGCCCTGTAGTCACCAGAAGTATCAGATGAAATCATACGCTCTAAAGTCTTTTTGTAAGTATTTGCGAATTCTGCCTTGATGTACTCCATGTCAATCTCTGCCCGTGTCACTACAACACGAATGAGAGCTGCATCATCGGTTCCTAGACCCTTCATTGACTTGTACAGAATCTGTCATTATGAAAAAGTGAGAGAAAAGAATCCAGAAAGATAGCATAGTGTATTTTCTGTGTTATTGAAATATAGGCAGCCACAAGGGCAAATAGCTGTCAGTATGTAGAAGATTGCAAGCAATGTATATTAGATCAAGTAGATTCCCAGGCAGGACAGCTGATTGCAAGTGATTGCTTCAAGTTGTGAACATGGTCAAAAGTATTAAATGAGGACATGATCTTGCTCCACAAAGTCAAGGTGAGTTTCAAAATAATTTCTAACTTTTACCTAGGATTGGAAAATATGAGTTTTAGAAATTTTAAGCAGCTTATATGAAAAGGTGATGATAAATACAAAACACAACATAAACGACTAACAAACTGCAGAGGCTTATAATCCAAGTAAATTGTGAGATTTAACCAAGAATATAATGCTTCCATTAACACATAGCTTAGACAAATATGTAAAATTCTATTAGCACAATAATATCCAACCAAATACACATGTTGAGTTAAGACTGCTATAAGTGCACATTCAAAGGAGATAACCTCAAAAGGCTAACGCAAGTCTGGCAAGGTGAGCAATCATGCAAAATTGAATTTACACTCGAGTAAAGTTACTTTTGTTGAAGGTCCGAGGTGTAGACCAATTGGTTCGACCAAACCCCGTAAGGGGGCGGAGGTCCAAGGTTCAAATTTCGGGCCACGTTGGACTGAACGCTTGTCCCTTTGCTGGTGCTTTTAGCGGCGTAAAAGGTTTAAAATGACTGTGGCATGGTGGTTATAGGGACGGACTAGGCAAAGATCTGTGTGGCGGCTTCCGGGGCCGACAGCGCAGAATACTGTGGCGGCCATAAACAGCCTGCCCGGAATCGTTACCACTACCGATTCCACCAAGTTACCATTATTTCAGATTGCTTGGATATTTTAATTTCTGCGCTTGTTAAGTGAAATATGAATATTGAAACTGTACATAAATTTTTTGATTGCCAGTTGTTTGCAGGCCATGGTATTGGATTTTTACTTTTGCTTATTTTAAAAAAGCTTGAATTGAAATTTGAATTGGATGAGAATGTATGCTCTCTGAGTCATGTTCATATTTATTCACATACAGAGTTTTATTGTCTGTGCGGTAGCACTATGATTTCTGGAAATATTTGAATAGTTCAATTGAAATTTGGATTTACAAAGCAACTTAATTAATGCTTGATCATTGCATGTATGCTTCTTGAGTGGCATGAAGCTTGGACATGAGATCTGAATTTGATTATGAAATGCCTGTGATTGAATGTTTGTCATAGTTAAGAAGAGAATAAGAATTTGGACAACTGCAGATTTAGGCCATATGTGGCCAATTGTGCACTTGTAGTAAAACGTGGACCACCCAAGATTACTTTATGGACTTGAGTTAGTATGAGGACCACTCAAGGTTTCCATAAAGTAACCTTCCTTAGATCCACTAGATTGTGATTGCTAGCAAGATTTTATGTCCCACTACTTAAATTAAATAGTTATTCTTCCTCTTGAATGGAAAAAGACTTTTGACAAAGGCAAGGATGTGATTGAAAAAAGCCATAAGTGGGATTATCTACTATCTCTGATCCCAAATGTAAATTCTCTTGAATTCCCTTTGGATGCATACTGTAAAGTGAAATAGAATGTAGATGTATTGGACTTGAGTTGGGGCTCAAGATTATATATTTTGCCTTGGTTGAAAAGGCATAAACTTGGTTGAAAATTTGAATGTTTGCCATAGTTAAGAAGAGAATAAAAATTTCGGATGACTACAGATTTAGGCCATATGTGGCCAATTGTGCACTTGTAGTAAAACGTGGACCACCAAGATTATTTTATGAACTTGAGTTAGTGTAAGGACCACTCAAAGTTTCCATAAGGTAACCTTCCTTAGATCCACTAGATTGTGATTGCCAGCAAGATTTTATGTCCCACTACTTAAATTAAATATTTATTCTTCCTCTTGAATGGAAAAAGACTTTTGACAAAGGTAAGGATGTGATTGAAAAAAGCCATAAGTGGGGCTATCTACTATCTCTGATCCCAAATGTAAATTCTCTTGAATTCCCTTTAGATGCATACTGTAAAGTGAAATAGAATGTAGATGTATTGGACTTGAGTTGGGGCTCAAGATTATATATTTTGCCTTAGTTGAAAAGTCATGAACATGGTTGAAATTTTGAATGTTTGCCATAGTTAAGAAGAGACTAAGAATTTCGGACAACTGTAGATTTAGGCCATATGTGGCCAATTGTGCACTTGTAGTAAAACGTGAACCACCCAAGATTATTTTATGAACTTGAGTTAGTATAAGCACCACTCAAGGTTTCCATAAAGTAACCTTCCTTAGAACCACTAGATTGTGATTGCCAGCAAGATTTTATGTCCCACTACTTAACATTAAATATTTATTCTTCCTCTTGAATGGAAAAAGACTTTTGACAAAGGCAAGGATGTGATTGAAAAAAGCCATAAGTGGGGCTATCTACTATCTCTGATCCCAAATTTAATTTCTCTTGAATCCCCTTTGGATGCATACTTTAAAGTGAAATAGAATGTAGATGTATTGGACTTGAGTTGGGGCTCAAGATTATATATTTTTCCTTAGTTGAAAAGGCATAAACTTGTAAGCTAATGATGAAAGACTGTTTCCTATAAAATCTGATGTGTTATTGATTTTGGCCTAATATTATGATGCTTATGATCTTATGATGATGAATGACTTAAATTCTACTTTTCATTTTATGACTCAATTTGATTCAATATTGTTAATGTTATGATCCAATTTACTTTATGGTTATACCAACGCAGAGTTACCATGACAATCTTCTTGCTTGGATACCCTTATTCCCCTATCAGATAGGGATACAGATACGATAATTCTTGGATACCATATCCAAACGAATTCAAATACATGGGCATAGTATCCAAATGTATCAAAAAATACGCCCCCATTTGGTCCATATCTAGTACATCCAGGTATGGCCTATGCAAATCTAGAGTTGTATCTATAACAACATGGTATTAAATGAAGAATACAGAAATTAAAAAATATATAATTTAAATTCAAAAAACAATGACAATCCTTTTCATAATTAATGAAAATATCTTATTCAAAATTTATATTTATGTAAACAATTTTGTGCTATATATATTTTCTTTTAAATTGAATATACATATCTTTTAATGTTGTATCCAGCCATAATCGTATTAGAGGGTCTTGAAAATTTGGCGTACCTATATCTGATACTGTCTACAGATCCAATATAGTATCCATTTCCATACAACATAGTAACAACGAATGTTTGCACCATGCCTTGTTTTGTCATTGCTTGTATTCTACGTTGTGGTTGGGAGTTGGCTAAAAGGACTTCAGATGGGATTCCGAATCCTTTACTATTTATCCCACAGCTGCTTTGGTGTGAACAGACTATGACACTCCTGGATCTCAAATAGGCATAATGTTGAGTTTGAGAAATATGGAAGATAGTAAGGTGCATTGGCAGTGCACCTGAGTGGGCAAATCCTTAAATGGCCTTCAAAGCTTATGAGATTAATTATAGAAATTATGAATTATGGGTGGAGGAATCTCATAAACATAAATTCCAACAATTGGAATTGCAAATATTCTCTCTCAACTACACAATTCAGGTTCTCAGATGTGTGACTGTATAGTTTTGGTCATGTTGGAATAAGTAAATCAATCTTGGTGAAGTACTTGGCATAATGAAGATTTCCAAAGAGATTGTCTATGCGTGATAGTAAATAGCATTTCCTAACAATAATTGTATTCAGGTCCTAACAGTGAATGCAGAATTTCCACATTTCATCATTCTTTAAGCTAGAACAATGGGACTACCACACTGCAAGGCATTAGGTCAGATGGGGCCTTTCTCAATCAACCCCTAAATTTGGCATCTAATTCCATCATCTTCAATATGGACATGCAACAAAAATAAACATTTGGAAGTCGGAATTCCAATATGAGTTAAATAGCATTTCACTTGGCAATGGAGAGTCTTCATAAGGTGACTTGAAATGTCAACATACTTGTCCCAAAGCACATCTTGTTGACTCTGTTGTGCAGGTTGTACAATGGAAAAACTTTGTACTGGCACAATAGTCTGGCATTAACGCTACAGTCAAAGCATCAAGACACTGAACTTCTGACAATCATTAATATTTTGAAGTTTGAACACTATTTGTTATTAATCAAAGATACCTTAGTCTTTAAAATGATTCTGTCCAGTTGATAGTGCTGACTGGGAAGTGTATGCTTGACACATTGTGGCCTTAACTTGTCGATGCGATGCCTCTCTCTCTCACATGAATGGTGAATCTCTAAGTGCTACATCACAGACAACTTTCTCCTTTAAAAGCTTTATGCAATACAAGAGTATGTGCTACTTAGAGACACATCTCTCTCTCCCATTTTGAAGCCAACCACTAGTGCAGGCTATGGATGTGGTGTGGTTGCAAGACTGAACCTCTTAACGATGTGTTTGTAGATCATGTTTTTTTTCGGCAACTATTATCCGTGGTAAAGTGGAGAGGTTGACCTTCAAATACATATATGACAATGGCAAAGGCACTCCTTTTTAGGATCTAACGCTAAAGGTATTCACTGCAACAAGACATGTCTCTCTCTGCCATTTTGAAACCAACCACTACTGAAGGGGTGTAAACAGGATGTGGTTGCAAGATTGAACCTCTTAAAGATGTCTCTAAAGAACATGTATTTTTGGCAACTATTATCCATCATTAATGGAGAGGCTGACTTTGTAAACACATCTGAGAATGAAAGATGTAATCCTCCTCCTCTTTGGGATCTAAGGTGGAATATTTTGCTGGAGTTTTTGAGAACAATAGGTATGTTAGGTTCAGCATCAAGGACAATGTTTTATCAAGACTTGCATGCTGAGTATGTACTTGGGTTAAGTGAGTTTCTTTGGTGCCACATTCATAGCTCAAATGTTTAGTAGACTTGTGGAAGTTCCACCGTTTAGCTTTTTGGCATTGGAACTTCTTCTAAAGGTTGTTGCTTTGGTGGCACCAAACTAGAAGAGTAGTTTTATTGGCAGCAATGACACTGGGATTGCTTCTTGGAGTCATATTGTGTTGGGAAAATAATTTGTGCTGCTTTCCAAGTTTTTGTTTCCCTCTGTAGCATGACCTATGAAAGGGAATTTTTTCTGGATTTTCATGATATATATGTGTCCAAGAGTGATAACAGTGAGGAATTCTAACCCTAGCTGGATGGCTTGTTTCTGTATTTAAAATCTTATCATGCCAGTGCTGCAAATTACCAATTTAGTAGCCATATTAGGAATTTAAACTTCTTGAGATCTCCAACAAACTGTTGGAGCTTCACAAGCTAGAGATTGAGGTATTAATCTCTCTATGTAATGACTGTGCAAAAATGCATGGAAGTTGGACCTCATAACCTTTTTGATACTCAGCAAATCAGTTAAGTGTTTACACCTTATCATTACTAAACTTGTACAAGGTGTTGCTTCATATGGTAAAAGAAAAAAATCCTCTGGCTAGGAAGTTTCCCGTTAAGAATTTTATAAAGGAACAAGGGATTTTATTGGCCTTGATTTGCTCAGAGTGTAATAGGATGCACTGAAAAGTCAGTTCCTTAGAGAGCTCATTAACCAAGGGAATATCAAGTTTATTCCCAAGGCCAGAAATCTAGAGCCCATGTTCAATTGGCAGTCCATTACCTTGCTTGATGTGCCATATAAATTCATTGTCAAGGCACTGGCCTTATATATCAAAACATTCCTTCCTTCCTTTGTCTATCATGTGCAAACTAGTGTTAACAGAGTTGCTTTATTTTGGATGACATTATTGTTCTTCGGGAATAAATGGAATGGATAAATGCTTTGGCTGAAATATTTTATTCATAAAAATAAATCACAAGGCATGACAGAACTGACAGGCCTTTCATTCAATCAGTGATGTTAAAATCCTGTTTATATATGTCTCAACTTGTCACACTATCAATGGGATAAATTTTAAGAATTTTAGTCCTCCACCAGTGTTATTGGCTATCTTCAGCTCTGTATGCTTTTGCAAAAAAAATTGGCTACTTTCTTACTTGGCATGTGGCTTTTGGGTTTATCCAGAAAAATTCTCTTCAAGGAACAACATACGCTAACTAATGAATGGCAATTTTGCAGGTGATGTTTTCCTGTTTATGAGGACAAGGAGTCCTTAACCGCTTCCCTAGAATTCAGTGGAACAAAACTTAGTGCTACAGTCAGAATTTGTTTGAACTTTTGATTTATTTTATTATTATTATTATTAAAAAATTTAAGAATGTCTCAACTCGTCTCACTATCAATGTGATTCATGTTAAGAACTTTAGTATCATAACAGGGTTGTCTCCTAGCTTCAACTTTGTATGCATTTGTAGAAAATTTTGGTTTCTTTCTTACTAGGCATCTGGCTGTAGGGTCTAATCCTAGGAGTTTATTTTCCAAGGAACAAAGTAGACCAATTAATCAGTTTCAATTTTGTAGCCGAGGATAAGTAGATCTTAATCATTGGCCTAGATGATATGGAGATTATTTGTGAAGCCTTTGTCCCCAACATTCATTGCAAAAAAACCTGTGCTACAGGTATAATTCATCTGAACTCTCTTGTTGGTCATAGAACCTTTAGTCAAAACATAAAATAGTTTAGCATGGGAAAACTTTTATGATGCTTATTATTTTATTTTCTTTCTAGGCCTCAACATCGAAGCTTTGACACTATACAGGTAAGAGAGTGGTACAAAAGATCAATTGTTGTAGCAACAAACCCATGTCTCTTGCTGCTAAGTTTTAAATCTGCTCTAAATTTAGGTAGTCACTCATATCTATCAATTATTTGTGGTAGACATCCTCAAATGCCTCTTATGAAGCTTAATAAAAATTTATGATCCTTTATTTAGGTCTCTCATTATAGATCTAAAGGTTTTCATTATGTTGTTTGGAAAATATGCTATACCTTCAAAGATAAAGGAGATTTGTATATGTTAGACACTCATGAACACCCTAAGTAGTTCTTTAGTGATTTTGATGGAAGCGAGGTTTGAAAAGATTGCTCTGGAATTGCATAACCTATAGTTCCAAAAATGGTGAAGTGAGTTGGCACTACCTTAGGATTTCTTGTAATTGATTACTCTTACTACTGAACATCCACAAAAATATTTATTGCCAAAAATATATAGAAGTTTTAGGAATCTCACACATAACGGTTACATGAGAAGCAAGATTCATTTTACAATGGTTTATCTTTCTATTAACTCTCTTTGAATTCTTTACTTCAGTTCGAAGATGATAATTATGTAGCATAGAAAAATTAGATATCCTTTGTTCCCCTTTCCTCCAGCACTTTAGTAAAGGTTGGATCCCATGGCTAGAACTTGAGATCAAGCTCAAGCTCTTGAATTAAGATAATATCATTATTTTCTAGATCCAAGAGCTCATTCCTCATACTATGTTCCATAAGTTGTGCATGAATTTTCCTTATCTTGGTGATAGGACTAGAGACCAAAAATGACAAGCCCTCCATATTATATAAGCCCAACAATGCTTACCATTGGATGCTAATACTTCTAACTCACAACAAAAATTAAGCACAAATGGTACTTATAGGCTTAGATTTTTACTTGGATTAGTAGAGATTGGTGTATTATTATTTGGAAATTAGCTTTGACGCTTATGAAGGCATGGTTTGCCTAGTATTTAGTCTTCCAATATTTGGTTTTTGTCTCTAGGCTAGAGCTTTTAGGAATCCATCATACTAATCAGGCCATCTTATGGGGACCCTAAGAATGTTAAAGATATATTTTGGTCCCTCAAGGCCACATCAACTAGACTTTAGCCTTGGAACTTTTAATTAAGGTTTTCTAACATCTCATAGCATATGAATGCTCCATAGGAACCATTTATTGTTGAGCTATTAATTACACTTTTATCTTGGCAAATGGTTAAATATAAAATTCTCTATTCACTAAAGAAAGTAAACATTACAATATTCTTGACATGTAGTGTAACTCTATACATAATACTCTCCAGACCTTCAGTCCGAGGAGATGATTATGTTCTTCATAATCAATTGTCAGTTGGAAGATATCATTCCATATTGAGAATGGTTTGCATCACCTAAAAAAACTACCATATTTTAAACTAGAGTTTTACTTGCTAACTATCCATGGAGCTATGATGGTTGATCCCACACATGATTAATACAAGTAAAAAAAATACAAATGGTTGATAAATGATTACTTTCCTAGTCAAATACATTGTGGAAATATTCATAGTGACCATTCAGCTTCAAAAAACTCCAAGCTCTTTAATAATTTAAGCACAAAAAAATGAAGGTTCCATTCTTGTCACACATCCTTGATGTGTACTTTGATGTTCTCCTTTGGATAGTTTATCTGATTTGTGCATATGGAAAAATGAACATCCAAATAGAAGACCAACATTCCTCCTCTTAAAAGGAACTGTAACGATCTTTAAAACAACTGGATATTACTTTATTTTTATGTTTGGATGGCAAATCTATGTTATTCTTTCCAGAAGGGTTTTGAGATTTTTTCCATGGGTTGGTATTCTAGTTGATCAATCCATGTAAGATCTAAATCTAATCTACTTAAAAATTGGTTACCATTATACCTTTAGTGCTTGAGTATGCATGCAATAATTTTATGTGTTGGTTCTCATTTTTAGGGGCTTTTCAATATAATTCTACATCTTACATAAGCATAGCAATGTGCAATAGAAAGGGTCCATTGGTAGGAACAATATTTCACATGGAGAATAATTCCTCCTTAAAAATACATTTGAATCTTGTACAAGTTTGATGATTATTACTGAACGTAGACATCTAGGCATATTCATGTCTGGTCCTTGATTTGAATCACTTCTTGCCATAACTACTAAATTGTTTTGGCCCTTAAAAACTGCCTAGAATCTTACTCATTTGGATAAAAGCTAAATAGAATATCCAACAAGAAAGGAGGACAAAAAACCTTTCCACTACTTAATTTTACTTTTGAAATAAGACTATAAATATTCAATTTTCAGCTTCTATATTATTTTATATTGATGGTTAATTACAAGTAAAAACTTCCAAATGCAATAAAAAAAAGTGAACATGTATCAAAAAAATTGATTTGAATGACTACATGATTTTTACTACTAATTTTTAAATCTAGAGATTGTGTTTGTATGGATCATAAAACTTCTGTAAATAATAATATTCACGACTGACTAGGTCAAGGGTACTGGATAAAATCCAATTTACTTAAACTCTCTTG
The DNA here is from genome assembly GCA_028583015.1 of Wollemia nobilis. Classification (NCBI taxonomy): domain Eukaryota; kingdom Viridiplantae; phylum Streptophyta; class Pinopsida; order Araucariales; family Araucariaceae; genus Wollemia; species Wollemia nobilis. The sequence continues at coordinate 1,573,322 of JAQPPZ010017206.1, read as the reverse complement.
GATTTGGTAACTAAACAAGGTAACTCAAAATTTTTGTACATAGTTGCACTTCTTTGGATCATTACCAAAGGATATTATATCTTTCAAGAACCCACAGTTTGGAAAATATAGAGTCTAGAGTCTACACTTTTGATGATTTCTTGTAAATGATAATTCAGTGAATTGCAATCTTGATTTCTAAAAACTGATTGATCTTTGGTTGTTTATTTACATGGACTAGTCTATAAACCACAAATTTTATGCATGACATCTTCAAAACAATGCTTGTTTATACTTTTTGATAATAATGACTAGTTGGTTTTCTGTAATTGTACATATGCTTATTAGAGTCACAATATGAGAAACAAGATAACCCTTAGGTTTGTCCATTTTAACTTGTAACAACTTTTCTACCAATTGGCCATGATATATGGGAGGAACTTAAGCATGAAAATTCTATGCACAATTTCTTCTTTGAGGAGTACCACAAAGGAGTAGCTAAGATCTATAGAATACATCTAGTTTTTAAGATGAGAAAGATAAGTGTGATTATAAATATGTGTATCCAAGTCTAAAAAATCTTAATGGCTCCTTTGTTAGTTATCTTAAAAGGATAGAAGTAACTCAAAAGCATGTGACTCTAATTGATCATATTTTAGGGATACCATGCTAACTATAAACAAGAACTTGATTCAATATTTGCTTGTAGAAATCACATCACCCATTTAAAAATAAAAAGGTCCCCTCTTCTCAGTGCAATTACACACAAGGATTTTTTGTCTAGTTTCTAGAGACTTTGTTTTGTAAATGCAGATGGAAAGTGTAAGCTCTACTCACGCCCTTCAGAAGTTGCTCAAAAAAAATCTCTAAAATATTAGAGCATATATAATAAAAGTTTTGCAATATAAATTTCGATTCTGTCTTCATCATCCAGATTTTAATCATGCCCTTCCTGGCAGAATCACTAGAAATCTCATACCTCGGCAAAATATTTTTCTGGATTTCGAATGCATTTTACAATGGCACGAAGAGCATCTTCAAAATCACCTGATGTTTCACGTTTTATAGCCTGTACACCAAACTCCCATGTAAGGATATGTCCACATGTTCCATGAAAGAGAATTTATAGTTAAACAAGGGATACTCATAAAAATGATTCCTTCTAGTTTACTACCAGACTGTAAAACAAGATTTTTAAAAGAGAATATTATCCATATCCTACATATACAAATTTGGGCCTGATTTTAAACCTTTTCAAGATCATGCTTGTACATGCTATGATAAACAGAAGCAGAAGCTGCTAGTTGTGCACTGCTTCGTGTGCTGAAAATTTGAATAAAGGTTCCTTCATCAGTTCCCATTCTGCCTTCACCAGCTTTGTAGAGTGCTTTTGCATCCATCTCTGCTAATCTCATATCCACTTGTGGTCCTTCATAGCGACCTGAACTTAAATATGCAAGGAGCAACTTAAAGAAAAAGGGGAATTAGCATACCTTTAAAATGAGCTTTTAATACACTTTGCTATGAAATAAGGACTTTTCCATAAGTAAAAGTGAATAAACAAAGTTTGATTCAAATAGAAGAGAAGAGCAAGCAAGTAGTGAATAAACAAAGTTTGATTCAAATAGAAGAGAAGAGAAGAGCAAGTAATGCAAAGTCTTTTAATACTTGTTACCTTTTGGTAATAACCACTTGTATCTGACTCAACATCCTTCTCAACAAATTTGTTGTATCTTGCATAATATGCTTGTCTTATTAACTGAAGCTGAGATGGAGTCCGAGAACATATAATTTCTATTAAAGTTTTATCTTTTGTACCAGCTCCTGCTAGTGCATCTCTCAGCAATACTGCATCGCGTTCAGCAGGGTCACACATCCAAAGATTTACAGCTTTCTACAAAAATGATCACACTACATGTCAAACTTTGTAAGTATGCACCATGAACCAAGTGCCTCTGTAGATAATCAAAAGTGAAGGTTTGGATCTCCCTAGAAATGCTCAGAGAAATACAAATTACCTTTAGATTTCCTCTCAGCTCTGAATCTAGACGGCGAAGCAAATCATCTGCATACATAGTCGAGTATGCCTGTCGTAGGAATGGTCGTTGTCTTGCATCTCTGTGACCCAGGATTTCTATCACCTTTTTGGTGTCACACCCCAGGCCTGAACATAAATCATCAAACCAACCTTAGCAGTGTTTTTATTTGTGAGCATGTAACTTATTACATTAATAATCACTAAAACTTTACTGACTGCATGGTAATGACACTTATCTTGATTTTTGTGCCCTATTGGGACATCAATAGGGCAGGTAGAGTGAAAGCATGGAAAGAACATTTACTGAGTGTATCGACAAGCCATTTGGAACCAACTTCATGAAAACATTAAATCTTGAAGACACAAATAATACATGAAAAGACTGAAGAGAATACCTGTTACACTTTTGTGTTAATAGTTGATTAGGAAATCTTGGTCTTGATTTTCAATCACTCCACATGCTTGTCCAAGATGAGTTTCGTTGGGAACAGTCAAGTACTCTCAATTAATTTTTTATCTAACTGTCATCCTTACTGTGCTCTGTTAAATATAGGCCAACAAATTTTAAATGCTTTTTGTGTTTTTCTTAAATATATCTAAATATCTTTAACATGGTTATGGGGGCTATCTTGAATTTAATCTGGCAAAAATTAAATTAAACAATCTTGTTTGATTTACTGATATACATTTTCATAATCAACAATTTAAGGCCATGACTTGTCTATCATTAGAAATTGCAATTGTGAATTTGCTGGTCTCAAATATGGTATTTCAGGGCATATTTCAAAAATTTATTCTCTCCACAAACTTAAAGGGGTGGCTCCCACAATGTTTCTGAAAAAAAATTGTTTTGATAACATAATTTTCAGTAAAAACAATTTTAAAAAAGAAAGGGAAAAAACATCACAGCATTGACATTTTTCAGTAAAACAAAATAGAAAAAATAAATTGAAGCAGAAAACGTGAAATTTGCTCACATAATAGTGAAACATGATTAACTTTCCTCTGAGAACTCACCGAATTCAAAAAGAAAAATAACAATACATTATAACAAAGAAAATAAATGCAGAAATTTCAGACTTCAGCAAAGGAGAAAAACTCTTAGCATGAGCACACACAGAGATTGCAAGAAAAAGTAAGAAATCAGTGCCACAATCAGTAGTATCTTTCATTATGCAAAACGTTTCTTTAACCGCTTTTATATGGAATTTCTTTTCAACCATTTCTTCAGAACATATCGCTTTTCCACATATCAGAAGAAGAACCCTCTTCCATTTTTTTACATCCTATTTATACTATGAAAGAGTTAATTATTTGCACATGTTTAATTAAGACTTCGTAAGTCTTAATTAAAAGTTATTTTTAGGAGAGTACAAAATAAACAAAAGAGGGACCCATATGAAGACTTTACTCAGTGGCAACTGGTTCCGCTCTTCTTTTCTTGTTCCTCCAACTTTTTCATCAAATACAACCTCTTGCAACCAACCCGTTGTGTGATCTCATTCTAATTGAGGAGGATCTATACAGTCAACCTCGATGTCATGAAGGATTTTGGTTTTCTCAACTTGTTCAATCAGTTGATGTCCTAGTTCGATTTGAGAATTAAACTCAGTGAGCTCTTGTGTAATGTCTAACAAGACCTTTCAACTGTCTTCACTGCAGCTGTTGAACTTTAAGAGGCTGTCCTTCCAGCCTTCTTCAACCTCGCTCGCTATCTGATCTGCAATTCTTTTTATTAAATCATTGGTGTTCATTTCAACCTATATCTCATTATACCCAAATATCTTTTCAAATTGTTTGATTGATACACAAATTTTATCATAGAATTTGCTAAAAATGTCAACTGCTTGGGTGAGGACATCCATTCTCTATTCCATAGCAACTCCCCAATGAAGGAGGGTGTCAAAGTTTCCATTATATCCAAGGTAAGCAACCTTCCATTTATCTTCTTCCAGCAAAGATTTTTCAACTAATCCTTCTAGATATATCATTCTAGTACTTTTTGATCTCCTCTCTCATATCATTTTCTGATTTATCCAGGTTGAACATCAAATAAAACAACTCTTGACAAACCTGCCAGGCTTCTTTAATAAATTCTTTTAAAATTTTTAGAATGTTCTCAACAAACCGAACTGTATATTTTTCAACCACTGCAAATCATGCACTTGTGCATAATCAATATCACCTTCACCACTTTCTCTGATGACTAAGGCATCTTCAACTCTAAAAGATTGAATTTGAGATGACTTTCCTGTCTCAGCAGCTTGTTGCTTTTCCACTTTGATCTTGATACTTTTCTGTGTTATAGATGACTCTGTTTGACTTCATAAAATGGTTTACCGATTGCATGAGATACTCATTCTAGTACTCCAACTTAGTTACTTTCCCAATCATCTGCTATACTATCCTTTTCCATATCTATGCTTGATTGCAGGAGTCCCATGGCTCCACATTGATCTAGATGAGACAGTTTTAAGAAATGACTTCGTAGTCTTCCATTGTCCATTACTTGTTGGCTGGAATGCCCTCCTTAGGAACCACCTGCTTTACTACCAGTATATTCTTTTAATTATCACATTGGACATCTGATTTAACTTTTATTTTCTTTTGGTTAGATTTAAGCTTTTCTTGAACATGGCACAAATATCCATGGATTGTTGCACCTGTGAGATTTTGTTTCATTTGTAATACTCTAGTGACAATGTCACATGGACCAGATTCCTTTGGCATCTCAACTGCTACTATTTGCTAATTATTTTGTTGTTTTCAAGGGACTTCTGCTTTCCTTCTTCAGATTGATCTAGACTCTTCTTTGTCACTGTCTTCAGTCTTCTTCTTAGGACTCAACAGAGTGCTTCACTTTCTCTTCTTTTTTTCATCAACAACATTTTGGCATTCTTGGTTCCTTTGCAGTCGCCTTCCTTATGGTCTCCTTTTGAGCTGGAATTCTTTCTCTAGTTCTCTTTGGTGTTCTTCCCCTGGAAATCAGTGTTTTGGAGAGGAACTTTCTTTCTTGGCATGACCTCTTTCAAATTCAGCAGTATCAAACAGATAATGCATAAGAGATTAAGGTGATTCTGTCAAATATTCAGTTTGTCTCACCTAAAAAAAAAACACATAGTGAACATTTTGCTGTACTTCTCCACTTTCTTCTGATCATGTTGCTGTACTCTTCCACTTTCTTCCTCTCTTTTGTGTGTCTGTTTCTTGGTAATTTGGGTGGTTTCTTCTTCTTCATATGATTCTTCTTCCTCTTTATCTGATTTATCTTCCTCTTCTAGGGAGTACTGCTGTCTTTGTTCTTTGTTCTTTCTTCTTGGCCCATTCGAGACACCCATCCTTCCTGAGGCTTCATTTTTGTACTCCTGAATTACCTTCACAGTTTGCATAGGCATCCTTTGGGTCTCTTTTGTGCTCAACTGCTACACTGGGATTGTAACTGTAGAACTTCTTCAAGACGACTTTCTTATCAAAAACTTTGTGTTCTTCTCACCTCTTCAGGGAATATCTTTCAATCTCAGCTGCTAAGTCTCCTACGTGTCTGGCAGTTTTACAGATGTATTCCCCAATTGTGAATGGGAAAGTGATTGGCCCCCTCACATGTTTTTCTGAAAACAATTTGAAGAAGATCTCTATTCGTCTGCAAAGCTCCATAAGATTAAATTCATAAGTTACTGTAGCCCCTAGAGATAGGGATTGGCCATTCTGCCAAATACTATGATGTTAGTGCATGTGGAAGGAACCGAGTTCACTTCCTTTCCTTTGCTCTTGATGAACTAATACGTAAATCACAGTTGAACACTAATAGAGATAAATGATAACAATAAGAGCAAATCAAACCGATAGAACCAAATCAGAACTAAATCGTGTAATAAGGGCAGTGCCTCTTAAGGAGGGCCGATCCCCACCGTATAGGCACTATGCGAAGATCGCAAATGAAGTATATGAAAAATAATAATAAGAGATGATAATTTATTTACTCTACACTTGGATAAATAATGATTAAATGTAATGCTTCATAATATAGCCGACGCTATATTATTTTAGGTATGTAACATGACTCCCCTCCTCGGAAAGCTTTGTCCTCAAAGCTGGAAATGACTGGAAAATACTTTCAGATTCCCAGGTTGCATCTTCTTCAGGTAAGTCCTGCCATTTGATGAGAAACTCTTGTATGTGACGAGATCTTAGTTTGCGGGCTCTGGTCTGTATAACTGCTTCTGGTTGGAGATAAATACGCCCTTCGTCATCCAACACTGGTAATTCCGACTGAGATTGTACTTTTTGGCCAATCACCTTTTTGAGACAGGAGACATGAAACACTAGGTGTATGCGAGAGGATTGAGGTAACTCCAGTTGATATGCTACTTCCCCAATGCGACGCACAATTCTGTAAGGGCCATAAAATCGTGGCGCCAACTTTTGACTAGATTTGATCTTCAAAGACAACTGCTTGTAAGGCTGAAGGCGTAAAAACACCATGTCACCAATATTGAATGCCCGTTCTAAACGATGACTGTCTTGTTGTTGCTTCATACGATTTTGTGCTTGTACCAAATTGTCTTTTAGAAGAGTGAGCATTGCTTGTCATTGTTGCAACCAATCGTCTACTCGGGCCACTTTGGAAGATCCTGGTACATAATCTACGACTGTTGGTGGCTTAGTTCCATACAATGCTTCAAAAGGAGACATCTTAGTGGAATAATGGTAGGAAGTATTGTAACACCATTCTGCCAATGAGAGCCATTGACTCCATTGATATTGTTTATCTTGTACAAAACATCTTAGATAAGTACCCAAACATTTGTTAACCACCTCTGTTTGACCATCTGTTTGTGGATGGTATGCGGAAGACATGTTTAATTTGGTACCACTAAGTCAAAATAATTCCTTCCAAAAATTGCTAGTAAAAATGGGATCTCTATCACTTACAATATTTTTGGGTATTCCATGCAATTTAAAAATTGAATCCATAAATACCTTGGCCACTTTGCTTGCTGAAAATGGATGTTGTAAGGCTTGGAAATGAGCATATTTGGAAAGGCGATCAACTACCACAAAAATTACTGTTTTACCTTCTGACTTAGGAAGCCCTTCAATAAAGTCCATGGATATATGTTCCCACTGACGATCTGGAATAGGTAATGGTTGAAGCAACCCTAGTGACTTGACTGTTTCACCCTTATTGCGTTGGCACACTTCACACTCGGCTACCCACTGCTTGACATCTGCTTTTAACCCTTTCCAACAAAAGGATTGTTTAACCCGCATGTAGGTTTTCAGAAACCCTGAATGTCCTGTTGATGGAGAAGCATGTGACTCTTCTAGAATCTGTGATTTGATTGGTGAGTTGTGTGGGATGTAAATGCGACTCTTCTTACGTAATATTTGGTCATCATATGTGAAAAGAGGGTATTTAGAGGAACCCATAGATAATTATTGAATTATTTGAGTTGTTTCACTGTTGGACAACCATTCTTCTTGCAACTGAGACACCCATTGTGAACATGGTCCTGAAATGGCATTAATGACTACTTCATCTTCGTATTTTCTAGATAATGCATCAGCTGCCACATTTTCTTTACCTTTCTTATATTCAATCACAAAATCATATCCCAACAATTTAGTCAACCACTTATTTTGTTCGGGATAAGAAAACCTTTGTTCTAGAAAATGCTTGAGACTGTTGTGATCGGTTTTAATAATAAAACGACTATTGATTAAGTAGTGCCTCCATTTTTCCACTGCGTGTAGAATAGCCAACATTTCTTTTTCATAAGTAGATCTACCCAAATTCTTCCCTGAAAGTTGTTTACTTTCAAATGCCAAGGGATGACCCTCCTGCATTAATACTGCCCCAATACCTGTTCCTAAGGCATCACATTCAATGACAAATGGTTTTTGAAAATTTGGAGTGGCCAAAACTGGAGTCGTACACATTGCCTCCTTGAGAGCCTCGAAGGCTTGAGTAGCTGCGTCGGACCAATGAAAAGCATCCTTCTTAGTGAGTGTTGTGAGAGGACCCACAATTTTACCATAGTTACGCATAAATTTGCGATAATAGCCGGTGAGACCCAAAAAACCATGAAGTTTCTTGATGGTTTTAGGTAAAGGCCAATCCTGTATTGCCTTAATCTTATTGGGATCCACTTTAACACCTTCCTGAGATACTATATGACCGAGGTACTCAACTTCTTGAACACCAAAGGAGCATTTAGATCTTTTGACAAACAACTTTTCCTTGTGTAGGATATGGAGAACTCTACCCACGTGTGATAAGTGATCTTTCCATGATTTACTATAGATGAGTATGTCATCAAAGAAGACTAGGACAAATTTACGAAGGAATGGATGAAACACCTGGTTCATGAGACTTTGGAATGTAGATGGGGCATTAGTGAGACCAAAGGGCATGACCAAGAATTCATAATGACCTTCATGAGTTCGAAAGGCTGTTTTGGGAATATCTTCTTCCCTAACTCGGATTTGGTGAAACCCTGAACGTAAGTCTAATTTGGTAAAGAATTTGGCACCATGTAGTTCATCTAGTAAATCATCAATGACAGGGATAGGAAATTTATCTTTGATCGTGATTTTGTTGAGAGGACGAAAATCAGGACACATACGCCAAGAATTGTCTTTTCGACGAGCTAGGACTACTGGTGAGGAGTAAGGGCTAGTACTATGATGGATGACACCATGGTCTAATAGCTCTTGGACAATCTTCTCAATTTCTGTTTTCTGGGGTTGGGGATATCGATAAGGACGACCATTGGGTGGAAGACTTCCAGGCACTAGGTGTATGGCATGGTCATGAGATCTTTTGGGTGGTAGTCCTTTTGGTTCTTGAAAAACCTCCTCATAGTTAGCCACAATGTTTTGGAGATCTTCTTCTTTGATTTCTGGCATATCTTGTTCTAATTTCTCTATGCAATTGATTCGGGCTATGAATCCCCCACCATATTTTCTTAATATATTTTCCATGCTATGTGAACTTACAACTTTTGATGGAGGTGTGGGTAATCCTTGAAGACGAATGGTCCTCCCATTGGCTTGCCACTCCACGAAGCGATGTTTGTGATTAAAACCCACGGTGGTTTCCAATTGTTCCATCCATGCAACGCCTAAAATAACCTCTGAATTTCCTAATTCCATAACAAAAAGAGGACCTTGCCAAGTATACGTACCCATTTGTAATGAAACTGAAGATGTCTTACCTAGACATTGAGAAATCTCCCTGCTTGCAGTTCTGACTTGAAACCGATCTTGACTAGAAGAGAAGACGTGCAAACCCAATGTCCTTGCAAGTTTTGCATCAATGAAGTTGTGAGTACTTCCTGAATCAATTAATACTGTCACCCTCTGTTTTCGAATGAAACCTGCCACCTTGATTGTATGGTGAGAGGATAACCCCATAAGAGCATGTATTGAAATAGTCATGGTATCCTCCTCAGCTACAACCTCCTCATGTTCACTTTGGTCATCAACTGGGGGATCCTCAGGTGCATCGTACTCCTCTATTTCTTCCTCTTCCTTGTCTGCATATTCAATCTGAAAGTTTTGTCGTGGTGTACATGCTTGATCTTTTAGATGATGATTGCGACATTTGTAACAGAAGTACCGTGACGGTTGATCATTTTGGCGGAAAGAGTTGTTGCGGAATGGAGGATGACCATATGAATCACGTCGTGTGGATGGGCCTAAGTGCACCTTTGTCTCTGCCAAATCGGCAATCCTTATACACTCATCCAACTTGGATGGATTTTGTAGGTCCACTTCGACTTTAATATGTGCTTTCAATCCATTTCGAAAAGCCGCTACCACCACGTCCGGTTGTAGGTCTTGTGCATAGTGAAGCATACTGGTGAATTTTGAGATATAGTCCCCTACTGATCCTGTCTGCTTAAGTGACAACAACCGTACTGTGTAGGAACCTGTGGAACCTTTGTCGAATCTGTGAAGAAAGGCTTCCCTGAAAGTATGCCAAAAGAAGGCCCGATGGTCGGTCTCACGTTTATACCATGTAAACCATTGATAAGCTTCAGTGCCTAATTTGGTTGCTACAAAAGGGACTTTGTCCTCTTCCTGGAATTTGTAGAACTCTAAGATGCCTTCCATTTTGGCAATCCACCCACGTGGATCCTGACCTTCAAAGGTAGGCATGTCAATGCGTGGATAATTGACTCCAGTAGGACCTCTTGGTTGGTAGTGAGAATTGTTTCTATCTTGTTCCTCGTTACTCCTCTGTCGCTGGTTGTTATTTTGGTAAGGTCTGTTAGAACCTCTTTGTTGCTCCAAATTTTCTTCGTTACCCCAATCCTCATTACTTTGGTGACCATTGTGATTTAGGGACTGACTATTTTGACCTCTATGGTGTGTATAGTCGTCATAGTGGACGTTAGTACTCCAGTGATTGGGACTAGGAGGATTTGGTTGGGGCTGTTTCCTAGATGCGTTGAAGCTTGCAGTCATAATCTGAAGACTGTTTATTAATTCTCTTAACACATCATCATTGACCATGGGACGATTGTTTTCTACTTGAGTGAGGTTTTCTTGTGAGGAGTTTGGAGAGGTATTGGATGCCATTGGGCTGACCAATGGATGACTCGGATTATAACTACCAATTTCGAAAGGAGAAGGAGAATTTTTTGTACCTTGGCTTCGACGAGGTCTTCTTGCGTCTTTGTTGGGAGTCTCCGAGCTTGATAGTCGACCGTCAGATCCTTTGGTCCACTTTTTTCTCATGCACTTTCCAAAATCTCCTGCTTAGCAGCTTTTGAACTTTGATTTTTGCAAAATTTTGTTAAATTTGGCAAAAATTTGTATTCCGCTTCAACTGTCGCTCCAACTGCGACGCGGATTTGAATTTGGGTCGCCTCCTTGACAATAATTTTCAGAAACTTTTCAATTTTGACAAGTTCAACAACTTTGATAGCAAATTTTTAGCAACTTTTTCAACTTTGATAGCAAGTTTTTAGTAATTTTGTCAATTTTGGTACACTATGACAACAATTTTTTTTAGCATCTATTGTTTGATGACTTTGGATCTTGACTAAGGTAGGATGCGCGGGGAACCATACGCAAGACGGGGACAACACGACACAACAATTTGACCTCTTAACCTTTGATACTGGCCCGACGCGAGACTAACCTTGATACGACAAGGAATACTACGCAAGACCCGAACGCATGACACGACTCAAGACACTGCACAACACTGGATGCGAAACCCAAGGGACGAACAACACTGGACACGAGAGACGTGAGACCCAAGGGACGGACAACGAAGACTAGGCAATATTCGACCCGAAAGACACACGACATGACGACAATGAAGACTAGACACGATGACACGACAGACACGTGACACAATGACAACGAAGACTAGATGTGAGGGAAGGACAGGACAAACGTGAACCAACAGGTAGGGACACTGACAGCTGGGACACGCAGACGCAACAGGTAAGACAACACATGGACAACAAGACACAACCAACGCGACTAACCCGACGGACACCGAGAGACTGACAGTGAGGACAACACTGACACAGAAATGACCCAACAAACCACGCGTAAAGAACTAAACAGACCGGACACCAAAGACGCTAATGTGACGTGTGGAGGGAAGACTCTAGGCTCGCAAGGAGGAAGGCTCGTGTGGCCAAAGCCTCGTATAGCTTAGTGAGCCAAAATGATTATAAACCACTACTTTGCTATTCCCTGGCAGATGTGGTATAATTCCCCGGAATAAAAATTAAAATGAAATTTCAATGTGCGCTAACCTTAGGTTATTTCGTTAATTTTTTTGAATCCACGAGCGCTGATTGGTCGACGGCTACGGACTGCGTACGCTGTGGATTTAGCTGCTTTTCTGCGATGGTTTGGAGTGGGAGGTGAAGTGTTTAAAAAAAACGCGATCGTGCTACTCCTTTAGCAGACCCCATAGGGAATTTTGACGCCAATTTGGTTGACCCAATTGTGTGGACCGACGCTCGCGCCTAATCTACCTCGCCATGAAACGATTACTGTGCTTGATCGGCTCTCCAGAACAGTGCCTGATCTGCTTCGCCGTGAAACGGAGACTACGCCTGCGCTTATCCTCATGCAACGACGGATGCTTTGGCTGCCACCACACCCTCTTGAATCGCCCAGACTGATACCACTTGGAAGGAACCGAGTTCACTTCCTTTCCTTTGCTCTTGATGAACTAATATGTAAATCACAGTTGAACACTTATAGAGATAAATGATAACAATAAAAGCAAATCAAACCGATAGAACCAAATCAGAACTAAATCGTGTAATAAGGGCAGTGCCTCTTAAGGAGGGTCGATCCCCGTTGTATAGGCACTCTGCGAAGATCGCAAATGAAGTATATGAAAAATGATAATAAGAGATGATAATTTATTTATTCTACACTTGGATAAATAATGATTAAATGTAATGCTTCATAATATAGCCGACGCTATATTATTTTAGGTATGTAACAGCATGCCCTTTCTTGAATGCACCAATCAATAAGGGAGTAAAGGCTAAACATTGCCTGTTAGAAGATTCTAAAGTTTTCATATCTCGTCAATTCTTCCATGCATGGCTTTGTAAATGAATTACTAACAAAGAAAAAATATCGCTACCAATTCTTGGCATTGAACCTCAAAAAACATTAAGGAACAAAAGCTCCCTTTTCAAAGGTCTTTTAATACCATGATATTGTGCCTTTTTGTCACATCTGAGCAACACGCAGAACAAATATGTAGTTGCATAGAGTGTTTTGATTTGCATCACTTCTGAGAGTTATTTAGTGAGTTGTTCACTTTCAATGCTCCCCAATGGATCTTTTCTCCATCCACAAAAATTAACTTCATGAAACCAAATACCCAAGACAGGAATTTAGAAGAGATATTTTCCCTGCCAATTCTATTTGTATTTCTTCTTTGCACTTGGTCTTGTGAGAGTATATGATCTTTTCCTATTTTGGGTTCTTTATTTTAAGATAAGTCCTGTTGATAAAGTGCAAGTACTCGTCTCTTTTTTCATCCCATTCTGCTTGGCTCTGTGCTTTGGTGAGATTGACCTGGTTAGATCAGAAACGGCAGATTGAACAAGGATGTGATCATCCACAGCCTCAAGGTGAACATTCATTCTACCTTCTATTGGAAATTTCAGGAGTATTGCCATTGAAATGCCTTGCATATTCCAGGGTTAAGGCAGGGGTCTCCTGCAAGGGGCTACAGCTCCAGAAATTGCCAAAGAAGATAAACTGAATATCACCATACAAGTATAATTCTCTAATGCACAAGCCTGAGCTCTGTACTGACAAATCTGGAAAGCTTACATGCTACTATGATGTATTCCAATTCTCAACTACCAATCTACATCAATCTACCATAAGCAGGTCTGTGATTGCAAACTTGAGAAGCAATAGCTGCTATCTAATTGCAGAGCAGGATGTACTCTTTGTCATGTCAGAGAAATAAGATTTCAACCCATGCTTTGGTTTGGAAAGGTCAAATATGAAATATGGGAATGAGGTTTGGAGCACAATCAGGCTAATTGGATCTCTTTTCTCTGGAGAACTCCTCAAATTTGATTCTTCTGGGAATGATAATATCCTCTGATATGGAATTAGCTATCGATGTTGTGGCCATTACACATGTATTCAGAAAATATATCAATTTTCTAGATGCTGGGGCAAAAGTTGATGTTAACTCCCCTTGCCTATGTTGGAAGAGGCTCCCTAAGTAACTGGTTTCCTAATGTACATTTGCTCAATATTATGCTATGATTGACTTACGATGTATAATATATATGCATGTTTCAAAGACAGAAAAAGAGAACTGTGGGATCATTTTTTGGTTTCTTGCATTATAAATGGACTTATGAGTGCCACAAATATGTTCTCTGTGAAAGAAGATGTGTAGATCCACCGTCATGATTTTGAGTTGTTCAAGTGCAATGAAAGGAGATACAGCTCCATTGTATTTATTTTCAAGATACATGTTTAGTCATTAAAATTTATTTAAGTAGAAATACTTGTGCTCTTCTGATTGTGGTCTGAATGTGATCAGATCAAAATGACACCAGTGCATATGAAAATATATTGCTTTTTTAGCCAATAGGCTTACATGATTCTTGATATCTTTCAGAAGACAGTTTGGTCCCTAATGAAAGAAACTTTACAATATCTAAAATTTGTTATCCACAAACCATTGGTCAAACTAAAAGTTTCAACAATGATATACATCTTCTACTCATGTATAGTAGCAAGAATTCATGCACTTGGAATCAAGGTCTGCCTTTCATTCAACATATACAGCAAATCTCATCACAACTCTAGTAGATGCAGCCTTCAGTTTACCTTAGGTTTTTAGCTTCTTGCACCATGCAAGATTGTTTACCTAGTGCCACCACAAGCCAAGTCTTTTTTAACACAAAAAGAAACAAATAACAATGTTAAGTTTGTGGGGAAAAAAGAATCTGAAACGTATATCAAGAAGTTGATGATATGTTTGTCAAATGGCATGAGCTCAACTGGTTAAATTCGTCGCTTTTCAAGGAGGAGACCTAGGTTCGAATCTTCCCAAGTGATTGCCAAGCTGTTGTAATACCACTAAGTGGTCATGATGTAATATGGGTGAGGCCCATCTCAATCCCATATAATCAATTTAAAGAACAAATTGATGATATGTTTGGATCAAAGTACTTTCAAGTATAATCTAAATCAACAACATTAGCAGTATTGCATCCCTCATCAATTTATGACTGGTGACAAATTTTGACTTTGTATTCAAGAGCGATTTTCAAGTCCTCAGCACAATATGGTCCTATACCATCACTGAGGACATTGAAGAGAATGTTTTTGAGCCTGATCTTCCACCTTACATAAGCAAATAACATTGCTAAGTTTGTGGAAAAAAATTGGGAACGTATAACAAGTTTAAGATATGTTTAGAGCAAAGTACCTTCAAGCATAAACAACAACATTAGCAGGATTGCATCCCTCATAAATTCACGATTGGAGAGAAATTTTGACTTCGTATTCAAGAGCTATGCTCAAGTCCTCAATGTAAACTTAATCCTTTATGTTATGGTCCTATGCCATCACTAAGAACACTGAAGAGAATTCCTTTGAGCCTGAACTTCCACCTTACATTGGTCTTAATATCAATCTTCAGTAACTTTGACCATATTTTCCATCTTAACTAGAGAAACTAACCTGTAGATTGATTATTGGTAGAACTTTGTTTAAGTTGCATGGTTTGAAAGGAAGTTGAAGCACATTTGCAACAGGGCCTTTCTTTTGTTCTGCACCACCCATGCAAGTGTCACCAAAGAGAAAAATCAAAGATATTTTCTCCCTTGCACTTGCTTGCACCAGTCAATACAACAGGCACCCTTGCTTTGCAAGGGGAATGATGATCACAACGCTAAGTCCATGATGTCAAGTTCATCCATGAAGCCAAGTTCATCATCAGCACCAGATTCTTCTTATTCATTGCTTGCAAGCAGCAGCAGCTCCTGTCTTAATGTTTGTGCCAACCCAAATAATGCTAAAATCGTTTTAGCATCAATACCAGCCACATTGATTCTAACATTGACACCAATGTCAAACTCAACTATTTCCACTCAACACCAAATTCAAAACTTTGATATGGTGTTTTCTTAACTCCTTTTCACTGCTAAACATTTTTGGTGCTACAATCCTTCACTTTTGCTATGCCAACATAAATATGAAACAGATCCACATATGAAAGAGGGACTAATTTACTTTCCTATTCACATTAGTTTCTTGATATGTAGCATAAGCATCATCAAGACAATTTTACCATAGTGCAGTTTCTTCTCTTGAAAGGTTCTTCCCTTGATCATCCAAAATCATCTTCATACTGGGGATACTTACCATTTTAGAGATTTCAATACGAAAAGCCATCTTCTATCTAATGGAATATAGTTCTTAATTTATCCATTCTTATTTTTCATTTTTAGACACTCTATTCTTTATAGTGTAAGCATTATGCATATTTTAGTCTTCACCTTCTAACACAACAGAATTCTCATTGACTATGTTGTACCCCTATGTCACCCTAAAATCAAATCATAAGATATCTTAAGGAAGAATATTTGAGGTAAACTCATGGGGTCAATTACTTGATCAACAACACGAATCCAAGGCACAACTTAAACACAGATTGCAATTGGTAATACACAGCATTTGAAAGTATTCAACACAGAATTTATTCATTCTTTGCAATTTTATATTGATAAGAGGCATAAAACTGTGATCCAAAATATGACAACTATATATATGGGGCAGTGTTCTCTAGATATGCATACCCCTTATTTTGGGATTGCACCAGGGATGCATAGATCTTTAATTTTGGGGGGAGGAGGGAGAATGTTGCATCTTTCCTTGAGTGTGTTAATAGGACACAAGTGCATTTTGACAATGGATAAGTACTTTTCACATGTACCCAACATCCCTATACCCCATAACTTACTTGCCCGACCTGATACCCGTACACTTCAATTTTGGAGGTCTGATGGTCCACCGGATGCTCCAGACACCCCAACTATGGAGGTCTGCATGCAATACTTCAAACACACAACTTTAGAGGTCTGCACCAATAACTGAACCCCAAAGTATCTCACACCCACACACCCATACAATCTTGATATTATGGGGTGATGCTATGCCTGCACTGTAGTTATTCAACAAAAGGGTCTGGAACGAACCTCTTCCTCTGATATGAATATTTCACCTCGACATTCCTAGCTCTAAGCTGAATTGAGAAAAGAAATTTAGTACCAAGGATAATTATAACTACGATTACAAGGACTATCGACAAAAGCAGAACTAATATTGCATATCCAATAACAGAAGCATTAAATGAATGAAACATGGAAACTCAAAATAAAAGCGAATACAGAAACTTGGAACAAGAGAGATTAATATCGCTGGCCTCTTCGAGGGGGCAACCTCCTTAACAAAATATTCCAAATCTTCTCCTATCCATGAAGGTTACATCCTTGCCTTTTTATAAGGCTTACAAACATATTTCCTAACTATTCTATGATAATATTCTATGACAATATTCTTGACTACATATTCTATGACAGTTATATACATGATTCCAAGGCAATTACATACATGATTCTATGACACACCCTCCTACCTATTTCTAACTTAACACATGGCCCTCTTTACATACTCCATATGGTACAATATCATAGGCCAATATGAGTTACATTCATGGGGTACATAACATGCCACCCTCCTTAGAGAAGCTTTGTCCTCAAAGCTGAAAAGTTGGAAACTGTTGTTGGAGTTCCTGCAATGGCTCCCACATGGCATCTTCTAGTTGGAGCCCATGCCATTGTACAAGCACTTAAGTGATGTCGTGGGAGCGAAGATGTCGAGTCCTCCGATCAAGGATGGCATGTTGGTTCAAGAAGAATAGATCCTTCTTCATCTAGTTTGGGAAGGACCATTTGTACTTGGGTATGCTTTCCCACCACCTTCTTTAGGCAAGACACGTGAAATATTGGGTGGATCTTGGATGTCATCGACAACTCCAATTTGTAAGCAACTTTCCCTACCCGTTGGAGTACCTTATAGGGTCCATAGAACTTGGGTGCTAGCTTGTGTCGACCCTTTTGTTTTAGGGACATCTACTTGTAGGGTTGAAGATGAAGGAAAACCATGTCTCCCTTGCAAACTCCCTCTCGGTCTTGTGTTGATCCGCTTATTGTTTCATGCAATTTTGGGCACCTAAGATCTCCTGCCTTTGAGTGAGGACTGTATCAACTGCTTCGACCTTTGAGCTGCCTGGTAGGTAAGAGGTAAGTGTTGGAGGCGGTTGGCCATATACTACCTCATATGGAGTCATCTTTGTGGTTGTATGAAAAGTGGTGTTGTACCACCATTCTGCTAGGGGAAGCCATTGACTCCACTTGGATTGGTGATCAGAGACAAAGCATCGAAGGTATGTCTCAAGACATTTATTTACCACCTCTGTCTGACCATCAATCTATGGGTGATAAGACATGCTTCATTTTAGCTTTATTCCCTGAATGTGGTGGAGTTCCTCCCAAAACTTACTAGTGAACACCTTGTCGCGGTCACTAACTATGGAGTGTGGAATCCCATGGAGCCAAAATATCTGATCCATGAAAATTTGTGCCACTGTCCTTACAATATAGGGATGACCTAAGGAGCAAAAGTGAGCATACTTGGTCAACTTGTCCACGATCACCATGATAACTGATTTTCCACCGGATAGAGGGAGCCCTTCAATGAAGTCCATGGAAATATCTGTCCATGGTAACTCTGAAATGGGTAAAGGTTGAAGCAGACCTAGTGTTTTGACTGTTTTCCCTTTTTGGTGTTGGCATGTATCATAGGTATCCGTATGCATAAACCGTTTCATGTCGGACTTCAACCTTGGCCAATAAAAAACTGTGTTTGACCCGTTCATAGGTTTGCAAGAAACAAGTGTGTCCCCCTATTGGAGAAGAATGAAGCTTTGTTAAAATCTAGGACTTGAGTTCTGAAGTGGATGGAATAACAATCCTCTGCTTGTAGCGCAATACCCCTTCCTTCCATGTATAGTTAGGATGATCCCTCGTTGTTGTCTGGAGGTCCTGAATGATTGTTGCAAGTGTGGGGTCACCTTGCCATTCTGACTTGAGCACCTCTAGCCAATCAACCTGGAGGATGGATATTGCATAGAGAGTGTCCCATGTTTCTAGAAGTCTAGAAAGGGCATTTGTTGCCACATTCTCTTTTCCCTTGTGGTAGACTATCTCATAGTCATACCCTAAGAGCTTAGTGACCCATTTCTGTTGCTCAAGGGAAGAAACCCTCTATTCCAAGAGATACTTTAGGCTATGATGATCTGTCTTGATGATGAAATGTTGCCCTAACAAGTATGGTTGCCAATGGAGGATTGCAAAGACGATAGCCATCATTTCCTTCTCATAAGTTGATTTTGCCAGATTCTGCCCCGATAATGCCTTGCTTATGAATGCAAGGGGTCTGCCTTATTGCATGAGTATAGCCCCCAACCCCACTCTTGATGCATCACTCTCTATTACAAAGGTCTTGGAAAAATCAAGTATTGCCAAAACTGGGGTGTGGCTTTTCAAAGTCAAGAAGGCCTAATATGCTTCACTGTTCCATGCAAACATGTCTTTGCGGAGCATAGCTGTCAAGGGTGCTGCAATATTACCATAATCCTTGACAAATTTGCGATAGTACCTTGTGAGTCCGAGGAATCCCCGGAGGCTCTTCAACGTTTTGGGTTTGGGCCATTCCTTTATGGCCTCAATCTTTGTAGGGTCCACGCGCACACCATCTTTGGCCACAATGTGCCCCAAATATTCCACCTCTATTGCCCCAAAAGTGCACTTAGATTGCTTGACATACAACTGATTTTGCTGTAGAAGCTCCAATACCTGGTCAACATGTTGGAGGTGCTCTTCCCATGTCCTATTGTACACTAGAATATCATCAAAAAAGACCAATGCAAACTTTCGTAGATATGGCTTGAGAACCCTGTTCATCAGACCTTGGAAAGTTGACGGTGCATTGGTGAGACCAAAAGGCATAACCAAGAACTCATAGTGCCCCTCATGAGTCCTGAAAGTTGTTTTGGCTATGTCCTCCTCATGGACACGAATCTGATGGTACCCTGACCTGAGGTCCAATTTGGTAAAATATTGAGCACCATGCAGCTTGTCCAACAAGTCATCAATCACTGGAATTGGGAACTTATCCTTGATGGTGATATTGTTGAGTTCACAAAAGTCCACACACATCCTCCATGATCCATCCTTCTTCCATACCAATAGGATTGGGGTTGAGAAAGGACTCGTGCTTGGGCGAATTAGTCATGCATCCAATAATTCCTTCACCATCTTCTCAATCTCATTCTTCTGATGATAGGGGTACCTGTACGGCCGTATGTTTGGGGGTCGACTCCCTGGTACCAAATTGATTCTATGATCCTTTGGTCAACTAGGAGATAGTTGAATACGCTCATTGAAGACCTAATTTTTGGTTAGAATGCTTGACAAGTTTGAAGGTACCTTTTCATCTTGCATAGCACACAACTGCATTTGGCAGAATCTACCAACTACTTCCTTATGAGCCTTATTAATCAGCCGTTGCATTTGATGGGATGATATGACCTTGGGCTTCCCATCATTTGTTCCTTGGATGGTGTGTGTTCTATTGTTGATAGTGAACCAAATCCAAAGTTTTGAGAAGTCCCACAACACCGGCCCCAAAGTTCTCAGCCAAGGGCAGCCCAACACAATGTTCACACCTCCCAATGGAACTACGTAGAGATCAGTTTGAAATAGGTAGTCGCCCTTGGATAGGTGAGCATTCTAACACCACCCGTTGCAAGTCATGACATCCCCATTAGCAATTTTGAAATTAATTTGATCATGGCCATAGATGAAACAATCCACTCTTTTTGCTACACTAGGATCAAT
Source organism: Wollemia nobilis (assembly GCA_028583015.1). NCBI lineage: Eukaryota > Viridiplantae > Streptophyta > Pinopsida > Araucariales > Araucariaceae > Wollemia > Wollemia nobilis. The sequence goes on along the minus strand of JAQPPZ010017206.1, from coordinate 1,552,808 downwards.
AAAGTTATTTGTGTTGCCAGAGTCCAATAGTATCAATACCTTGTGCCCTTTGAGAAAACCTTGGACTATCATGCATTGGGGTGTCAATATTCCTACAATAGCATTCAGGGAAAGTGTAGGAGCTTCTTCTACGGGTCTATTGGGTGAAAGTTCTTCATCCACTGATTCCAATTGCTCTTCTATTGAGTCCACAAATTCATCCCCTGTGTCTGTAGAAGAAGATGAAGTACTGCTCATGTCTAGAAGGTAGAGGCGTGTTTTACATTTGTGTCCCATGGCCCATTTTTCATCACAGTTATAATAGTCCCTTGGCCCTACGGTTGGCCATCTCCTCCGATGTTAGCCTCTTGACTATTGGAGCCTTTGGAGCATTATTGTTTGTGGGTGTAAAAGTTTTATTCTGGAATGTTGGGGGTTTGGAGGCCCTCCGTTGGGCATTCCATTTACTTTCTGCAAGTTTAGCTAGCCCCATTGCAGTCATGTATGTGGTTGGTTTGAGCATTTGGACCTCAGTTCTGATTTCTTCTTTAAGGCCACTAATGAAACAACTCTTGAAGAAGACATTTGGAAGGCCTTTTGTTCTGTTGGCTAACTTCTCAAAAGCTGTAATATACTCATGTACTATCCTTGTTTGTCAATGCTTGGTGAGGGCTCCAGTAAAATCTTCAAACTCAAAAGGACCAAAATGACCAAGGAGTTCAATCTTGAACTATGTCCAACCAATGTTTGGTACTTGCTTTTGCAACCATTGATACCAATGGAGTGCTTCAAGGTCAAAATGGAAGGCGACCATAAAAATGCATTGGTTGATGGGTGTTTCATGTAGCTCATACCATTGTTCGGCTTTAATTAACCAACTTTGTGGATTTGTCCCTCCCATCGAACCTTGGAGTCATGCTTCTATGGTTCCCTAATTGTTGATAGTTATCCTCAACCATGGCCTTGGAAAAGTTTGATTTGTCAAGAGCTTTCCCCCTATGACCTTCGAGGCTATTTTCAGTGTGTCCATCAAAATTTGGATTGTTAAGCTTAAGCACTTCGAGGTCCTGTATCATTGAGCCTTGTATATGTTTGAAATCAGTGACCATGCTAGTGAGAGTTGACATTTGGGCAGTAGGTTCATTTATAGAATCCAACTTAGCGAGTTGTTCCTCCATCTTATGCATTTTGGCCTCCATTGCTTGAGTTCTGGTCTTCGATGGCATTTACTAAAAATAGAATTGCTATTTTTGACAATTACTATTTTTAGTAAGGGTCCCAAAAAAGTGTATGGGTGCTATATACCAAAATGATCAACTCGAAAAGACGATCAAAATGGGCTATACCACAAAATGATGATTTTTGGCTGTTCCAGACTTTAGTAGATGGTGGTTTAGAGGTGTATCTTCCTCAAATTGCTCTGAGATTCAAAATAAACTCAGTTGTGTTCACATTGTAACAACCTGGATTGAGTTCTTTACTTCTCTGTTTCATTGGTTTTTAGGCCAGTACAATTATGAACTACCACAGGTAAAAAGAAGGGAGGTAATCTAGGTTAAGGTGTGTGCACTTTCCATAGCCCTCTAAGATATTGCAGTAACAGTAAGTGAGTAATTTTCTTGACTGTTTTTCTCGATGCACTATGGATAACTACATGGCTGCCTCGATCGACTTCCTATAGTGAAGGTTTGGCGTAGGGTTCCTAATAAGGGTCTTCTGATATATGCAAGGTACGTGGGAGCTCACCTCCGTGTACGGGTGCTATTTAAGGCTTGGGCATCGAAATCTGATCACCCCTCACTTCACTAGATGCCTTATGGGCAATCTAGCTTAGCCAAAACAACAACTCCTCCATGTTATTTTAAAATGGTCGAAACACCGTTTTTAACCTATAGACCTAGGCTTAAAAAAAGAAAAAAATTGCTCACAATAGAAGCTTACTAGACCCTGGAAAGGGCTTTGATACCACCTGGAATGAACCTCTTCCACTGATGCGAATATTTCACCTCAAAATTCCTGGTTCTAAGCTGAACTAAGACAAGAAATTCAGTACGACAATTCTAACTACGACTACAAGGACTATCGACAAAAATAGAACTAATATCTTCTAAGCTGAACTAAAACAAGAAATTCAGTACGGATAATTCTAACTACGATTACAAGAACTATCGACAAAGTAAAACTAATGTCACATATTCAATAACAGACGCATTAAATGAATAAAACATGAAAACTCAAAAACGAATAAAGAAACTCGGAACAAAAAAGCTTAATATCGTTAGCTTCTTCCAAGAAACAACCTCCTTAACAAAATATTCCAGATCTTTTCCTCTGTAAAAGTGGTTACATCCTTTATCTTTTTATAAGACTGGCTAACATATATATATTTTTTACTATTCTATAATAATATTTTATGAAGATATTCTTCATTACATATTTTATAACAACAGTTACATGCATGACTCAAAGACAATTACATACATGATTATATGATGCACCCTCCTACCTATTTCTAAACGTGGTGCTCTTATGGTTCAATATCATAGGCCAGGGTCAAAGGTTATAATTCTAACATAGGTGTAGTGATCCAACTTTAGGAACTATATGCAGTATGTGCGTCAACAGTACGAGTGATTGTACCACGTGGCTCAACCATCATAACAGAACCATGAATATATAAGAGGTGTAACAGGAAATGGGTTGTGAGAGGAGACAAAAGGGTGTCTCAAGAGTCCAACCAAGTCCACCTCTGTTATGTCCACACATCACTGAAGTTAAAACCATTTTTTCCTATGCATAGGCGCCTAGGCATCATCCGAAATTCAAACAGAAAAAAGGTATGTGCAGACCATTTCAAACACCATGAAATTTGACTTCCTGTGTTTCAGCTGATGGGTACTGAAAATTTAATAATAAATCATAAGCTAATACCTTTGAAGGCTCGATACAATTCAATCGCGTCCTGGTTGGGCTGAGGCGGCACGGGAGGGATTCGAACAATCGACATGGCTGTGTGGCTATGCAAAGATCACGAGCAGCAAAACAATAAAAGAAAAGATGGCGATTAGATCGACCTCTGACCAGGCACTAAGTCGAAACGAGTAATTATTATCTCGATATTGAGATCAGTTCTTTATGTTTAGGCAGGCATTGTATATGAGAAAGGGAAAAAAAATTGTGATAAAGCCAATTGTATAATTCAATTTCCATTTGTTAATGACCTCTGACCAGGCACTAATTAGTTGTCCCGACGGCAAAAACATGAAAAACGGGCAGACAAAAGGAAGTCATATTCAAATTGAATTTGTTAAACACCACATTATTGCCGCCACAACAGAACTCCACTCACAGGTTAGGAAAAAGATGATGTGTTCTCCTTAAAAAATGTTAAATACTCGAGTGCGATTTCCCACGGAGCAATTATCAGAATAGTTGTTAATTGTAGGAGACGTTGAACTACCTCAACCGCGAATTATATAGAGTTATATAGGATATTGTTTAATAGGGTAGCAGGTTTAAAGGTGGAAGTCTTTAGTCTTGTTTATGTGGGACTCCTCATCACTATTAACATTTAGTAGTTGCAAAGGTGGGACTCCTCATCACTATTAACATTTAGTAGTTGCAAAGGTGGGACTCCTCATCACTATTAACATTTAGTAGTTGCAAAGGGGTGTGAGGTTAGTTGACCCTCTTGCTTTCAAATTAATTTATATGATGCTGTTCTAATACATAAAATTTCGTTTAACATTAATACTACTTCTTCTCATCATGACTTTTATGTAAGACCATGCTTATCCATATCATAAAATATTTTACCTTTAATTTCATATATATCATAGAATATTAAATTTTAAATATTTATTATTATTTTATTTGAATGTAATATTTATTATTTTAAAAAGGAAATTATGATTTTTTAGAAAAATAATTTTTAATCAATTATTTATTTAATTAAAAAATATATAAATATTTTGATGGTTTATATTTAATGAGAATTAGAGTTTTATTTTTATTTAACGCTGAGAATAATATTTTTTTAGTTGATATTCTCAAATGAATATAGTAAAAGTCGTTAATATGTAACTTTAAAAAAATATTTATGTATTTAATTTGACGAATATATTATCATGTGATATATAGACATACGTAATTGATATATTATTGTTGGTTTAAGTTCATTAGAATTGATCTCACTTTTATTAATTATAGTTTTTATTTTTATTAATGTATTATTTTTTTTATTCTTTCAATATTTGCAAGATATTGTCTTATTTACCATTGACATCTTATATATACCAACTTTTAAGATTCATAGCAACACCTAAAAACAATTAAATATCTTTTAGAAAATATTGAAACATAGTCCTCACACATCTTTTATATATCTCATCTAAAAGACCTTTCTAAGCTTCAACTCTTCAAGAAACATTCTTTTAAGAGTATCCACAATTATTATATGTTTTGCACTTTTGTCAAAGATCTGAGAATCATTCTTAATTTGAGAAGATCAAGTGAGTATTTTTATGGAGGGAAGGTGTCATGGACTATTGCTTATTGCCATGAACATGACAATACTATAAAGAAGCATATGATCATGCTATCAAAGAAGCAAAAACGTATTTGCCCTCTTATGGAGACCATGTGATAGAAGAAGGATCTAACCTTAGCTTCTAAAGGTGAGATATATTGTTCACATGCATGATTTGACATGGTGTGTAATTTTCCTAGACTTGAGTCTTATTTACATTAAATATCTTGAAGAAGAGGCTTATGAAGTTAAGTATAAACCAATAATGGAATTCAATATACAAATAAACAATACAATGCATATTCATGACTAATACATCAATAACAAAAAATTTGTTAGCATTAAAGATTTCTTATGGAAGGATGAAGAGAGTAAAACTAAGTTGAAAAGGGGGCCACAAGTGTTTTAAAAACATTGAAACTGATCAAGCTAGGTTTTTTATTACCATTTATTTTGAGAATTAAAGCTTGACTACATTGGAAACTTGTTAATATTAACAATGCGATTTTTTTAAGTATACTTCACGCACAAGAGTAGCAACCACACTACTGGATTTTGTAGTAGAACCCTTCACTTAATTTGTTGTCATGAAAACAAAGTTCCTAAAAGATTATGGCAGCATCCACCTACAAATGAAATCATTTAAAACTAATGTTATGAAAAATTTTAATGCATTGCTAAATGATCAAAATGCTGGAAGTTGTGGTATTGAATATAAAAAAATCACAAGAAGACAATTAAAATAGGACAAAATTGGAGTCGTAACTAAAATTAAAAAGATAAAAGAAGAAAATATTTTTCCCAAGATTTGAGGAGAATGTGAAGCATCAAGAATCTCTTAAGACAACCAAGAGATATTCTATTACATGCGTAAAAGTGTAGTGCATCGTATTAAAGATGTATTTGAAGTTTTGAAGAGAAGTGTTCATTTGGGATTTTTGTCTAAATTCATTTTTTTATGTTGTGTTAATCTCTAATTTAAATTACTACCATATCCCACATACTAGTATCAGAGATTGGACCTTAGAGATTGTAAAAGTGGAAAGCTTGAGGATTTGCTTCTCTTTAACCAAAGAATTTAGAATTCAAGTTTGTGAAGTAAATTTATTGTTGCGATTATTGTGGCTCATGGTAATGTTTCATTGCCCATTATATGATCTAAAGGAGAAAATTATGATTATTGGTGTAGAAAGATGAATACTTTGTTGATTGCTAAAAAAGTATGAAGTGTTGTGGATAATGGATATAAAGAACCATTAGACTACAAAATTAAAAAGAATATGGAGGAAGCACAAAGAAAATATATCTTGCATTTGCAAGTAGCTATTAATGCTACTAAAGGAGCTTGGGATACCTTCAGGACAATATATGAAGGATTTAATGAAGTGAAATTAGTGAAGTTATAGACATTGAAGAGAGAATATGAAAATGAAGGACAATGGTATGTGAGAGAATATTGTGTAAGGGTGTATAAAATTATACATAAAATGGATATATATGGTGAAGGACCAATGCAAGGAGATGTGTAACGACCCTCCTCACATGATTAATGAAATAAAATAAAGAAATAATAAACTTATATTTTTCTTGTGAAACATGGTACTGCTAGGAGTCTTTGTGAGTGCAGGACAGTTGCAAGATGTTAATGAAATGAAGCAAGTCAGCGAAAAAGGTAAGAAAGGGAAGTGATGATTTGGCTTGCAAGCACATGGAAACTTGTGCTTTGCATATTATTTAGGTGCATTGCAAATTGCATCTCTATGTCAGTTATGTTTGTTTGAATGTCGCTTGTTGGCATGGAATGAGAAATGTTTTTAGGTGGCAATGATGATGGGAGCCACTTTCTTGTTTATGCATGTGTGCATGTAATATTTGGAATTTATTTTAAAGGAAAAGGAGAAGGTCTTCCATGTGTTGAAGCCTATATTAATAATAATATTTTTTTTTAAATATAAAAGAATATTTTCAATGCATTGAAGTCTATATTAATATTGTGTTGCTTTAAATATAAAAAAAATAATAATTTACCATAAATTTTGGATATTGGTAAGACTAAATTTAGTTAAGGTATGCGTGTGAAACGTACTCTTCAATGACTATTGTTAGCTTAGTAAAAATACCAATATTTGTTGTAATGTCATGACATCTCATCATGCGTGCGAAGTGGTGGGAAAAATGTCTTGGTTATCTAGCACTGTGCATGAGGGTGGATGAGCAATGACTCGTCGAGTTCTTCATATAGTGGAAGGAGGAAGAAGGCATTGAACAATATGTCTTAAAAAAATGAGAGAAGAGAGTACAGGCACATATACAGAGCTGGACGTCTATAAAAGATAATACAAAGTAACGTGACACGAGGGAGTTGGAAAGCATGCAATTTAGGTTGGATAGTCTGTTATACTTATAGTGAATGCGTCTTCTATAAATTATCAAGAGGAAAGGTTGATTGTTTTCTTTTGTGACAATGATTTGAATATTGTTGATTTACCTCTGGTGTGGTAAAAGAAAAAGAAAATAGATCTTTGTGTCTTGAAAACGATGATTTATCTATGTTGTGGTAAAATAAAATAAAAATAAAATAAATATTTATGTCTTGAAAATGATGGGATGTCAGGTAACAGTGCTACTATGTTACTGTGAGCAAACTGGTTTGTTTTAAAAAGAAAATTACCTATGAATTTCATGTTTCTTTTGAATACCGAAAACAATTTTTAGTGGAATAAGAAATATTTCATGAGGCACTACCTGGGTAATTGTAGGTAGTTATAAAAGAAGAAATCTGTTTGAAAAATCTTTGGAATTATATCTCAGGCAAGGAGATTTGAAATTTTTCTGATTAATTTTACTATAGCATAGTCTATGTGATTGCATAGTAGTTTGCATAGTCATTTATCTTGAGTCGTATCTGATCCCTGACGATGCCTCATAACTTCCTTTGTGCGGGATGTGGAATGATTGCCTAGTTAGTCGACGTCTAGAATAACCTAGGAAGCAAAATTGTTAGAAATAGATTATATTACATCATTTGGATCATGTAAATGTACCTTTCTTGGTACATACTTAGGACATTAGATTACTTTAGGGGGAAGTTATCTAGTTACTTCATGCAATGTAATAAATGCACAAGTGTCAATGTGCAAGTTGTATATGTGCAAGTTATCCCTTGCACAACTAGGTAGAGTGTTGGCCAAGGAACCTATTTCCTATATAAAGGGCCATAGACATAGAGCAAGATATAGTAGTAGGAAGTAGTGTAGAATAGTGTGGTGTGATGTAGCAGAGTGTGATGTAATGTGATGGAGTGTGATATGCTCAAAGCCCATTCTTGAGCAGTAGCTTTATTCATGGAGTGTTCATTTCCTCCATAGCTACTTTGTAAACATTTCCATCATTTCTATTTATAGTATATTTTCAGTCATCTCGTAGATTTACTTTATTTCATATTATTCTACATCTTGTGATTGCTATCTCCCATTACATGTTGCATCAAAAGCTAACAATGGTATCAGAGCTACGGTAGGTCAATAGGAAAACCACCATTATCATTGACCCTGAGTTTTTGTCAACTTGACGCGCCATTGGACCAGTCACTATCAAAAATTCTTAGAAGAGTCTAGGTGGTAGAATTAGGGAGAGCCACAAGTAAGGACTAAAAGAAATCTCAGTTTCTGAAATACTGAGATTGCATATGGCTAGAGTCTTTCCACAGAGTTACAAGGGAAAACTTGTGAAGACTAGGACTCAACATTTGATCCACTAGTTTGATGAATCAACTAGTGAAGCTCATCTAAGAGATCTGGAGAAATTTACCTGAAGTTTCTTTTATTGTAGGGAATTAATTCTCAGATGATTGGGACACCTCCTACAATAGAAATCTAGGAGATTTCAACTTCGTTGCCCGAAGGTCGGAGTGCCTTCATAGTGTAGAGATTAGTTGTTGCAAGAGAAGAATACTATAGAAGAGACTTCTAGAGAAGAATTATGGTGAAGTTGGGAGATAGGAGATCTCCATTGCTAGATTGGAAACTTCACAAGAAAAAAAAAGGCCATAGAAGCCTTGATCTAGAAGAAAAGCCATAGAAGCCTTGATATTGAAGAAAGGCCATAAAAGCCTTGATATTGAAGAAAAGCATAGAAGCCTTGATACTAAAAAGGCCATAGAAGCCTTGATCCTAAAGAAGACTCTAGAAGAGAGTATCTAATTTAGAAGTAGATTTTAGTACTAATACTTTGTTGTAGGAATAAGGAGATTTAGTGAGTTGGGAAAGCTTCCTACAAGAAAGTTAGGAAGAGTATCTTCTTCAGAATCAATCCAACACCTAAAGCAAAAGAGATCAGGAGAAGATCTCATTGAACTTCTAGACTTGGAAGAAGAAGAAGGACTAGGAGAGTCCTGCTCGAATTCAAAAGTAGCAGAATTAGAGATCTAGGAGAAGATCTCACCACCAACACTTCCAAAGTAGAAGGTTGAAGATAAGGTCTCAAGGAAGACCAGAAGAAGTTGCAAGATCAAAGGCCTTGGAGAGGTCTCTACGAGCATCTAGTAAAAGGCTTGGAGAGCCTTGCTGAAGAAATCATCAAAGGAGTTCCAAGGAGAACTCATTGGAGAAATTCACTATTGGAGATAGTGAAATATTTGGGACAATTATCGCCATCCAATAACAAGCCCAAGAAGAAGAATTTGGCAAGGAGTGCCAAATATTAGAAGACCTCAAGATATTTAGAATCTTGAGAAGAAGATCTTGTTTGAAGTTAGAATTCGACAAGAAGCTTGAAGGAAGATTTAGATAGAAGAAGCCTACCAAATCTAGGATATTTGGAGATTACCTCTCACAGCAAGAAGGCACCACTTTAGAATCAAATATCTCTTCAAATCTATAGCAAAAGGAGGAGACTACAAGAGGAGAACAAGCCACCAAAATCCTAGGCTCGTGAAAGAGAGTTTGAGACCATATTTTGGTGAAGACGAAGTTGTTCAAGGTAGCCTACAGAGAGTTGTAAGATCTTACTCAAGGCAACAACTTGGTGATCTTAGACACCAAGATCTACATCCTCTACAGAAGTGGTAAAAAGAGATTTCAAAAAAGGTAAGCAACTATTGGTGCAAGTAGATTCATTAAGTGGATTACTTATCAGATTTGTTTAAGCACCTTAATTGGATTAAAGTTGCAAAAAGGAGAGTTGAATTACAGTCTTCAAAAGTGCAAAAAGAAAGGTTTCTTTAAGGTTCATTTGCACTTTAGGAGTTGATTAGATTTCAGAATTTCAAACTATCTATCAACTACCTATCATCTACTTTGGAAAGAAAAAGAAGACTAGCTCCTACTACCTTGCTTATAAGGAAATTTCAGAATAATTCTTGAAGATTCATTTCAGATTATTCTTGATTAGTTGCAGTAAATTGATTAAGTGCATTATTTTTTAGAGTTGATTGGAGTGATAAGGTGAAATTGTTAGTGCATTAGAAGTAAAATATTATTAGATTCATTTGCACTATTATATTGCTCTCAAAAATATTATTGTTTGTGTTCGTGAGAAGGGCACAAAAATAGAATTTGTCAAAGTGTCTAAAGACACTATTAGTGCACAAATATCTACAACTTTGAGTGGCCTAAGGAAGCCACAAAATCAGCTCAATCCTCCAAGCATTGGAGAAGAAAGTAACCACCAAAAGAGCATCAAAGGAAGCCTCGAACGAGACTTGGTGAGTCTCAAGTTCAAAGCACAAGAAATAGTGCAGAAAAATATAGCAAAAAGAGAGCTTCTATCAAGTGGTTACAAGCTTGGATCCATTTATAAAATATCCAAGAAAAAAGGGAAGGTGTCTAATCAAAGAGACAACCTCAAAACCCCTATATTGCACTCAAAATTCTGCCTCAAAACCAGAAATTCAGATTTGAAAGGAGTGCAAAAGAAGGTGCAATAAAGGACATTTTATATAAAAACTACTTTACATTGTATTGCACTATCCTAATATGGTTTATACAGGGAGAGAAGGCAGATTTAAAGGTGCCTCAAAGGCACTACACTCACTGGAAAAAAAACCAGCCGAAAGTGGTCGTATGCTAGCATCAATCCAAGCATAGCTCAAGGAGCCACTCAAAGGGCTCATTCTCCTCACATCCTGGATGATCGAACCTGCAAGAGACAAGGTGCAAAAGCAAAGGGAGAAACAATATCATTCAAGAGCAACATCATCTACGAAAGGAGGATGTAAACAAGTAAGAAAGGAAGGAAAAATTAAAGCACCATTGGAGTGTTTCTTACTCCACATCCATTGGCTAAAATCGGTGCTCAAAGCCTCCAAATTGTTGCTCCACATCCCAATTGAAAATACTGCAGGTGAATGAAAGAAGAGTTGGGGATTTTTAGAGTTAAAAGGATCTCCAAAGTGCCCATTTGAACCAACGATAGAGATGACGTCCATGCAGAGAAGAAAGTGACACTTGTCACTAAAGGTAAACCCTAATGCTCAAATCAAGAGAGCGCTCATCTTCAAGAGAGGAGTTACACGAACAGGTTGGTGCATTGAGTGTATGGGATACACTTGTCCATTGGGAGACCAAACATTTTTCTAAAGAATGTAATGTTCATACGTTACTTGAAGGAAGACAAACATTTCTTTGGCATCTAATTCTCCTCAAGCGCTCGAAGGGAAATGGACGTGCCACTTGGCACTTCAGACAAGAATCTTCTCCATTTTAAGGATATCAATGATCAAGGACAACAAGCAATATTCGTCTTCATATTTATCACTTCATTGTCTACATGCATAGGGCCGAGTTGCAGCATGTCAAGAAGGTGATAGAGCCTTCAATGCTCAAGTCAAGCGAGGTCAAAGGAAGAGTCTAAATGATGCCAGATTTGGAACGCTTTATACAAGGATAAGCTCCAAGTGATTCCATTGGAGGGTACAATCAAAGCATTCAAAGCATCTACATCAATATTGCAGCCCTAGCTCATCTAAAAACAACATCGAATATTGCTTGGTAAAAGGTAAAGTTCATTCCCATTCTTATGTGCTTTCTTTCCTTGGGAGTTATAAGGTTAAAATTGAAGGAATTTGACTATATTGAAAGCCATACATCAAAGGGAATATTTTATCAAATAAATATAATATTTGCAATATAAAACCTAGGAGTAATAAGGGTTTCTATTGGAATAAATCTTAAATATTTGCAAATATTATTGTGGTCTAATTTTTCCAAAAATTAGGGAGTCATAAGGGCTACTACATCAAATTAATTTATTGGAAATTAGATACACTTAAATTAATTCCCAAAGGGTTATTTAAAAGAGAGGTTTATCATAGTTTTTCAAAGGTTGGATATTTATAAAATTATTGTCTCAAACTTCTCAAAAGGAGACAAAAGATCCAACATTATAACCTCTTTAAAATTTGGGAAAAGTGCTTAGTTCAATAGGAGCAATAAGGGATAATAGAAGTTGATTTTGGTATTTACAAAACTTTACAAAATCAATCAAATATTGAACTATAATTTACAAAAGCACTATATCTTATCCATAACATACTAGGGAGTCATAAGGCATTCTACAAAACTTGGTAATATCAACATCTATCAAAGATTATCAAGTTACAAAATATAAGCTTTCCTCAAAACCTAAAAATCCTTAAGAGTATATACTCACATTACTTGGGAGACATAAGGAATCCTACAAAACTAAGGATTAATAAAGGTTTTATCAAATCAAGCTTATATTCTTCAATCAGGAATCATATATCCTAATATAGGGAGTCATAAGGTAGACAACAAAGAAAATCCTATCTCAATTCTTCTACTTCTTCAAATGGAAAAAGGAATGTCATATAATGAATGTGAAATTTGCTCCAATAGAAATCATTCTACAAAACATGAAAACATGTGGTACATTGACTCAGGGGCTAGTCATCATATGACAGGAAATATATAATGGTTTGACTATCTTGAAGATGCTAAAGGCTATAAACTAAGAATTGTAGATAGCCAAACTTATCCCATACATGGATATGGATGTGTAACACCAAGCAGATCATTTCCAAATCTTCTACTACAAAATGTATTGTATGTTCCTGAACTAACATTCAATCTCATCTCAGTAAGCAAGTTAGTAGAAGACAACTATATGATCAACTTTGGATATATGGATGGAATCAATACATGTCTCATCATGAATCAAGGTGAAATAAAAGCAACAGGATCAATCCATGGAAATACATATATCCTGGATTCAATGAAAACTCACGAAATATTGTGATGTTTCATAATGATGCTAACATATTTTCAAAGGAACAGGTTCAAGAAAATGAAGAACCAGTACATCACAAAGGTAAGCATAGAAGAATCAAAATCAAGAAGATGAGAGGACAAGTGCACCATGCTCTACTCAGTCATCAACATTCAAAACCAAATGAAGATACTCGCAAAGAAAACAATAAAGGTGGCTGGATAGAAGACAAGGATGATGAACCTGAACAAGTCAAAGATCATTCAATGGAAGAAGATCCACATTGAAGACTAAAGTCTTCAATATCCAAATAATGTAATACAAGGGGTGTTAGAAATAGATTATATTACATCATTTGGATCATGTAAATGTACCTTTCTTGGTACATACTTAGGACATTAGATTACTTTAGGGGGAAGTTATCTAGTTACTTCATGCAATGTAATAAATGCACAAGTGTCAATGTGCAAGTTGTATATGTGCAAGCTGTCCCTTGCACAACTAGGTAGAGTGTTGGCCAAGGAACCTATTTCCTATATAAAGGGCCATAGACATAGAGCAAGATATAGCAGTAGGAAGTAGTGTAGAACAGTGTGGTGTGATGTAGCAGTGTGATGTAATGTGATGGAGTGTGATATGCTCAAAGCCCATTCTTGAGCAGTAGCTTTATTCATGGAGTGTTCATTTCCTCCATAGCTACTTTGTAAACATTTCCATCATTTCTATTTATAGTATATTTTTAGTCATCTCGCAGATTTACTTTATTTCATATTATTCTGCATCTTGTGATTGCTATCTCCCATTACATGTTGCATCAAAAGCTAACAAAAACTTGTTGTACGAGTATATGAATGGTAGTACCAAGGAGCTTGCAGAGGAGCGACTACAAGATATAATCTTGTTTTTGAACAAATACCATTAGCCGAGATGACAGTTTGAAATATATAATACATGGTTGGATTCAATTCTAGAAAATAGCATCAAATTTCTCTGTTAAGTGTCTTTAAAAGTACGCGTACCAACCCATAGTTGGGAGGTAGAAACTTTTTAATGTAAAAGAGGTAAGACCCTCTTGTAAACAATGTTCACTCTGGCGTTAATATGTAATAGAAAATGATAATGAAATAGTTGGCAATATTGGATGTTGGAATTATGAATTATATAAGATGTTTACTATCATGTTATTCTCACTTAGTGGATAATTCTGCTTTGGACGTATATCTTGTAATATTTCTGGATTATTGATGTTGCTAAAAATCAAATGGAACATAACTTGACCTTGAAATAGTTTCAAATGAACTGTAAACAATTTTAAATTGCTAACCTATTCAGTGTAGCTAGCAAACCTTAACATTATCTGGGAAACATTGTTTAATCAAATCCTTGAGAGTAGAATTGGGTAGTTGCAGTGGAAGGTAACATGATATTTAAAAAAAAGAAGTCTTAAATAATGGATAAATACATGAGTAACATTATAGTGGTTATCTTGCAATGATCTCTCTCTTCGAACTTAAGAATTATTACTAAAGTGAATTTTGAAGTTGTGAAAATGCCTGAAATGATAGATTGAAAACTGGGAGTGAACGGTTTATTTATGAGAATTCATGAAGTTTGAGGAATTTTTGAACTTAGTTTTACATAATAACTAAGGTATTATTTACGGATTCCATCCAAACCAATATTGTAAATGAAGCTTTTTTTTTTACCTAATTGGGAATGAAAATTACGGTTGTAAACTTCCAAGTTAGAAGGTTCAAGCTTAGACAGTAGCAACCGGATAAAAACCTCTAGTTGTTATGGGAAGTAGAACCCGTTAGCAAAAGTATATTGTGATAAGTCAAAGTAGATTCTTCGACAAGTCAAGTCTAGCTATTTATGAAGTCTAGAAATCATAATAGACTTGACCTTGGTTATGACCGCAATACAACTCTCCAAAAACTCATAAACCTAAGGTGATTTTGTAAAAATTTAAGTATGGAAAACAATAAGGCAAGTAAATGGTTAAGGAGTATTACAGAACCTTAGGGTGGGTTGTACTTCTATTGTAGTAATGTTTATATGTTCCTATTTAAAGTAAATTGCTATTGTTTCATAATGTTTTATTTATTTTATTTTAGAAAAAGAGAATCTTTACTTAGAATAGGTTTGTATGCTCTTTATAAAAAAAGGAAAGGTAGTCTAGTAAACATAATGAGAACATCGGGAGGTTACGACCCAAAAATACCAAAAATAAAATAAAAAAACAAACACCCAAAGTTATTGAGGTGCGGGTATACACACAACAAGCTTCATGGCAACTGATGACTAACAAAATTGGTCAAAAGTGACTTGGTCAGGTTGGAACGAGAAGGTGGTATGGGACACCTTTTATAGGTTGTTGCTCGAAGAGCACTATGATAAATTCCATGCTCATTGAACTTAGCTAGATTAGCCATAGGGTTTGGTATGGGATAAACCACTATGAGTTACAATGAGTATGTGTAATGAAGTCCAAGGTCAGGGAATTGACATGGTACTAACTAACTTCGGGAAAAGGGATTCACCAGTTAGTCATGGAGGCATAAATATGCTAACCTCTTCCATACTAGTTTAAGAACAAGTCGACTAGTTAGTCAGAGGTTCGGTATGATGATATAAGGGATAAAAGCGTCCACCCTCTAGGTGTTATGGGCCCTAGAGGATAACCCTTACCATGGTTCGGTCCTCATGCTAGAGTATACAGATAATAAATGAGGGCAACCGAATCCACAAAATGATTTCTCAACAAGATTTGGCTGATCTAGTCCACTTGGGTGGTTGTCTGCAGTATTCTTGAATCCATAAGTGGTTTTTTATGCCTGTGATATACTACTTATATGAAATTAATTCAACTTAAGATCTAAATTGTTGTTAACTTAAAATCAACTTTTAGGATCTAGGAAAACATTTCTAGGATTAAGCATTAAAATTTTTGAAAAAAAATATCTTAAGATTGTGTTTGATTTTTATTTCGTGCAACCAGGTGAGTAGCTAGACCTAGGTTTTATATATGGTATTAGAGCAAACATGATTCTAAGATGTAGATTTTGAATGTGTAATATATTAGTCGATATAAACTAATATACTACCTCTTTCACCTACAAGTTAAATTGCACGAATGTTTTGAGGTGGGTCCTCAAAAAATCTTGTGGGAGGCAAGGAGGAAGCCACTGAAAGACCTATAATAGGACCAAGAATGAGTTTAAGGAGAGAGGGTCCTCAACGTGAAAGAAGAATGAAAAGGGTTAATGAGTCTTTCCTGAATGAGACTAGTGTGGAGTAAGGGAACCTCGTAAAAGTGGTGCAATTATTGCAAATGCATATGGAACATCAAAGGGAAGAGATGGCCCAACAAAAAACTCACATGGTCTAGCAATAAGAATTTATTGTCCAAAAATAGTGGGTCATAGAAGACTTAGCTAGGGGAAGGAAAACTAGATTAGATAGGTCAGGGGAAGCACCAAGGGAATTTGAGAGATCCAATAATGGAAGGGTTAGGGTGAGTAAGGAGTTGGACAGGAACCTGAAAAAGTTGTAATATCCAAGTTTAATGGAAAGGGTGATGGTGAATCAACTGAAAATTGGTTAAGTGAACTAGAGTCCTACTTCTCTCTAGTGGTTTTATCCTTTGAATCTAATTTTTATTTGGTAGTTATGAATATTACTGAAATAGCCCTGGACTAGTGGAAATCTTATAAGAAAGGGCATGAAGTAGAAGCTGCTGACCTCAAATGGGAGGAGTTTTTCAAGGAATTTAGAGATAGATTCTTGACAAGGCAATATTACGTAGAAAAATTTGGAGAATACTCAAATTTGTGATAGGAAAGAATGTCAGTATGAGATCACCACAAAAATTTTATACAATTATTAAAATACACATCCCATGAAAGCAATGAATAAATGAAAACTAAAAAATTCATTCTGGGATTATAACCTAGAATTATGATGGTGGTAAATATGCACAATCCTGTCAATCTGCCTACTGCATTTGATTTAGCAAGAAAAGAGGAAGCTAATAATGAAATGAGAAAGGCATATTTTAATTATAAAAAGCTAACCGAAAAGGAAAAATATTCACTCAAAAAGCAGAAAAGTGTTGGCTTTATGATCTGGGGGAAAGACCAAAATAAGAAACCCAAGGGAGGAGATCAAAATAAGCAAGGTGGCAAAAATAAACCTAATTATCAAGGTGGTAGGTTCAAGAGAGATGCCAAGGAGTTTTCCAAAAGACAGGACCAAAAACCCGTAGGTCAAGAAAGAACTAGGGAAACCATACCTTTGAACATAAATGAGAATATGATGTAAATTCACTGCAGGAGACCGACAATGGACTCCAAGGGTAAAACTACAAGACAGGACATCATACAAAATATGCCAGTAAAAGAAAACCTGCAAATAATTCTTTTCATTATCTGAATTCACACCCCCCTTACAATAGAATCTCCAACTCCTTACACTCCCCAAAAAGAAAAACCCTAGCCTACGTTACCCCCTTACTATTTTTAGTCACTTTATATTTTTAGAAACACACTTGCTATTTTTAGTAACCCTAAAAATAGGGCTCGGATGGCATCCAAAATGGAATCATGCACTCGTTATTCAATAACACCTGCTGCCCCAAGATAGCAACCCCCCTCTAGTTCTACACTAATAATTATGATCACTTTTCAGTTGCAAAAATATAAAATTACATTAAAAGCTAATTTTGGGCCTCCTAGAGGTATTTTTGGCTCCGCAAACATTTGGGCCACTTTTCTTAAGTTCTCCATGCAATTATGCACGTTCTAGAAAAATAACGGGCTAAAACGGATACTCGGAGCAAAAGTTATGGCCCTGTCAAGGTGCATTATTCTCCTTTGGTTGAAAATGAACTCAACTCCTACAAGTTCTACTAATAAAATACCTTGAGCTTATCAATGTCAAGCCTTTTTAGTTCCTCCTCGAAAATCCAAGTGTTATCAGCCTGGGATAAACCTTCCCACTGTACCAAGTATTTGCTATAGTTGCCATTGCGTGTGGTGATCACTTTCCTGTCAAGGACCTACGCAATGCGTTCCTTCTTCTTCTTGGGGATTTACTTCTCCCAAGATATGGTGTTTGCCTCTTCAACAACTGCAATATCACCATGAAATTCATGCAAATAAAAGATATTGAAAACTAGTGAAATATCGAGGTCAACTAGAAATTCCACCTTATAAGCATTGTCATTCATTTTCTATAGAATCTTACAAGGGCCAATTTTCTTCATTTTCAATTTATTATATGTCCTCTTGGGAAATAACTCCTTTCGAAGGTGAACCATCACCATATCCTCAACCTAGAATACTTGGTTGTGCTTGTGCACATAAATAATATTTTTGTACTTAGTATTACTATTATGCAACTTGTCTCTGACATCTTCCTGCAATTATTGTATATGTTCAACAAATGCTTCTACATCATCACTAACATGCTCATGGATTGGTAATTCAACCAAATCTAGAACACCCTTGGGGTTCTGGTCATAAACAATTTGAAATGGTGATTTGTATATCGAGTGATTCACTGAGATGTTATGTGTAAATTTTGCTTGTGACTTGGCTAAATCCCATTATCGTGGCTTCTCACCAACTATGCACCTCAGAAGGTTGCCCAAGCTCCGACTCATGATATAAATTTATCCATCAGTCTGTGGATGATAAGCACTACTGAACTGTATCTTTGTGTTCAGTTTCTTCCACAATATCCACCAAAATTGACTCAAGAACTTAACATCCCGATCTGAAGTGATGGTCTTTGGAACTCCATGCAGTCTCACTACTTCATAAAAAAAAGTATTGCAATCTTGGTTGCATTATTGGTTCTCTAGAAAGCAAGAAAATGAGCCTTCTTAGAAACCTATCTACTACAAAAAAAATAGAATCTTTACCTCACTGAGTATGGGGTAGCCCTAGCACAAAATCCATGCTCAGGTCGGTCCATGATCCTAGGGGAACTGGTAAGGGCGTATACAACCCTGTATTTTGTACATGGCATTTAGCCACCTATCACACTCTACATCTGGACACAAATAAAATTACATCTCTCTTCAACCATGGCCAATAGTACTTTTTCTCCACAAGAGCAACTGTTTTGTCTACGCTAAAGTGGCATGCCAAACCGCCACTATGCAGTTCATGGATGATATTATCTCGCTTGGAACCAACAGGTATGCACAAATATTTCTCCTTAAATAGGTAGCCATCCTACATAACATACTCAACAAATATTCGACCAGCCTCACTCACAAATGGAGTTTTGTACTGTTGTACAATACTTCCAGAATCTACATTAGATTCATACAAATCCTTAATCCCCTCAAAGCCTACCACTACATTCTCCATGGTGGTTACCAATAGTACTCTCCTGCTTAATGCATCAACAACCTTATTATGCTTACCGGACTTGTGCTTCAACACAAATGAGTATTCTTGCAAAAAGGAGATCCACTTGGCATGTCTACTATTTAATTTCTTCTGAGAATTGACATACCTTAAGGCTTCATGGTTAGTGTACAATGCAAACTCCTTGGATAACAAATAATGTGGTCAATACCTCAACGCCTGCACAATTGCATAAAATTCTACATCATAAGTGGAGTAATTATTTCTTACCTCATTCAACTTTTCGCTAAAAAATGTTACTGGCCACCCCTCTTGGCTCAGCATAGCGCCAATCCTCACATGTGAAGCATCACAATCAACTTCAAATATTTTTCTAAAACTAGGTAATACCAGCATGAGTGATTTTGAAACCTTCTTCAAGAGTTCAAAACTTTGAGTTGTTGCTTTTGTCCATACAAATTTTTTCCCCTTTGTACACTCTGTTATGGGTGCAAGAATGTTGCTAAAGTTTCTAATGAAATTCCTGTAAAACGTTTCAAAACCATGGAAACTTCTCACCTCTGTTACATTCCTTGGAATAGGCCATTCAAGAATTGCCTTCACCTTTTCCTCATCCATATTTAGGTCATCCTTGGAAATTACAAAGCCCAAGAACACTAAAATTTCTTGAAGAAATCTACACTTCTTCAAATTAGAATACAATTTCTCTTTTTGTAATAATTCTAACATCAACCTCACATGGTGCAAGTGCTCTTCTTCACTTTTACTAAAAATCAAGATATCATCAAAATAGAAAACCACAAACTTACCAATGTATTCCCACAACACTCGGTTCATCATCTGCATAAAGATATTGGGCGCATTTGATAAGCCGAATGGCAAAACCATCCACTCGTACAACCCATCTTGAGTTTTGAAAGTAGTCTTCCACTCATCCCCCTCTTTAATCCTAATATTATAATAACCACTTCGTAGATCAATCTTGCTGAAGTAGTTAGCCCCTGCTAAGACATCCATAATATCATTCACTCTAGGTATTGGGAACCTGTACCTAATCATAATTTTATTTATGGACCTGCTATCTACACACATCCACCATGAGCCATACTTATTCAGAGTTAACAAGGTAGGAGTTGCACAAGGACTCATGCTCTCCCTTACTAATCCTTTATGTATTAATTCTATCACTTGCTTATTCAACTCTGCAGTTTGGGTTGGGCTCAACCGATAGGCTACTTGGTTTGGAAGAAATGACCCAATAATTAAATCAATATGATGCTGAATATCCCTCTTCGTTGGTAACCCATCAGGCAACTCATCTGGTATGACATCAGCATACTCCTTCAATAACTTGGATGTTGCTTGTGGTATAGGAACCTCCTCTACCTCTATCTTCTTTATCGTCAATGCATAACACCAACCAGATTCTTGTGCCTCTATGATAAAATCCTTCATAGTCGGCAAACTCTTGCTCTGTCCTTCTTCCTGAAGAGGTAAAAATACTACCTTGGCACCATCCTTCCAAAAGGTATATGTATTTCGACCCCCATCATGGACGGTCTTCCTATCATACTACCAAGGCCTCCCCAACAGTATGTGACAAGCATCCATAGGAACCATGTCACACCAAACTTCATCTTTATAAGTATTTCTAATTAAGAATTTTACCAAACATCTCTTATCAATAGTCACCTCATTTCCTTTCTTGATCCATGAAATGCGATAGGGGTGTGGGTGCTTCTCATATTGTAAATTCATTTTATCTACTATTACATTAGAGACCATATTATCACAACTACCACCATCAATGATTACTTTGCATACCTTTCCTCCTGATGTCTATCTCATGCAAAATATATGTGTTTGTAGCCAGAAATCACCATTCTCATCTACTTGCATTTTCGTCTTCTTTGGAGCAATCAACATTCTCTTTATCATGAGATTCTTGCCCACGTTTGTAGTTACTTTTGTCTCAGTTTCGTCCTCTTCCTCAACCAGGTTGAATCTAGCCTATCCTCCCTAATTCGTCTCTTCAACATCATAGTGGATGCACTCAAATGCTCTGTGACATTCCTCACTGTATCTAAAATAGGTATATGGCTTCCATAATCTATTCCTAATTCTACCTCGCCCATTACCACGACCTCCCCTATATCCTCTTTCTATTTGGTAGGTACCATGACCTTGCTCCATCTCTTCCTATTTCTTTGTATTTGAGGGTTCTCCCTTTGATGCGCTAGATCCACCACACCCATGATTTGGAGAAGATGCCAATATGTAATGTCCCAAAAATAAATATTTTTGTAAATGTCTCCTACACTTAATTATAAAAGTGAAAAAGGGTTCATGTGACTAGGAGACATAACTTAAGTTGTGTTTATTTATGTTTTATGTTTTTATGTTGTAATAAGGCACTTTAAGTGATTTTAGGGTTGGGAGATGTCAACTCCAAATTATAACCTCACCCTATATAAGGGAGTGAGACGTCCCATTTTGGGCATGTTATGTTGATATCAGAATTGAATATTGAAACCCTAAAGGTTCCATGAGTTGAGATTGTAGATCTTGCTCATTCCCATAGTGCATTGGAGGTGCATGGTTGGGGTCTTGGCAATATCATTGTAGGTGTGATTGCCCTAAAATATCAAAAATACAAAAAGAGGCATCCGTGAGGAGTTCGTGGTATTTTTAAGAGCATTTGTGTCATGTGTTTCAGATCTGTTGGCAGCCCCAAACCCTACACTTGTATTTGGGGTCATTTTTGAGGAGTTTTTGCATCTGTTCAGCCTTGGGGAGCTGTTGTATTGGTTTGGAAATATTTAATATATGATACTGGCTAATTTCTCCTCATACTTGTGTTATTTTATGAGCAATTTCTAAGTTATTTCCTTGTTGTACTTAATTTCTGCATTTTCGTAGTAAGGGTTTGTTGTTTCTTAAAAAGGGACATTACAAGTGGTATCAGAGCTAGAATCTTGCCATCCTGTGGTTAGTTTCAGCATTTTCAATGTTTTTTCAGTTATTCATGGTGATAAGTGTGTTTCTGTGGTGAAAAGTTGTACCCTAGTGAAAATCACGGATTTTTAGAGATTTTTTTCAGAAAATAAAAATTGCAGATTTGGATACCCTTTTGACCAATTTGCAGTTCTGTGGTTTCAAAATTTTTTTTTTGGTGGTCAGAATTTTCAAAATTTTAGATTTCCATATTTTTAGGGTTTGATAGGGTTTTATGCATCGTCCTCTTGTTCATCAGTATTTTACTAGGAGAAATAGACTCGCTTTGGAAATGTCAAACAAGGAAGAGGTTGAGGAGCCCCAAAGGCCAGTTGATAAGACTGAGAAAAAATTCGATGCCCTACTTGACATGCTGCAAAGAATGGTGTCCTTACAAGAGATAAATCAACAAGAATTGAGGGCAGCTTTGGGCAACCCAAATGGCACCAGGAGGGAAGGAGAAAGGGGAGGCAACAACAATGGGTATGAGTCATCATCTAACTCACACACTCCCTTGCCTAGGCTGTCCAAGCCTATGTTCCTTGTTCCACCACCTCCACGGGAGGAAAATGAGGTAACTGATGAATTAGATGAATGGTTTGCTGCTTATAGTAATAAATCTAAGGGTTTTAGGGCAGCAGTTTCTTTTGATAAATATTTGAAGATTGTGGGTAAATCTATTGTTGAGGCTAAAAAAGAGAAAAATAAGCCCTTTTTGCATCAAAAGGTGATCATTCCCTCATTTAATGGTCAAGATGGTCTTACAGCTAGGGCATGGCTTCAAAAATTATAGAATTATTTTACCTTGGAGCCTATTTTTGAAGCTGATGCGATTCAGATTGCTACACTCCACCTTGAGGGTAGTGCTTACTCATGGTGGCATCATGGGTTAGTAACCCAAGGGCATGGTGATATTGATACATTTGATGAATTTTGTACCAGGGTTTTGAACAAGTTTGAAAGGAGGAATGTGGAAGAGTATTTGAAGGAGCTTGCCACTTTGAAACAAACTTCATCCATTCATGCCTATGTGGAGGAGTTTGAACAACTTTCAGTTCAGGTACAAAATATTTCACCCAAGAGGGTAATTTTTATTTTTATGGATGGTTTGTTGGAACCCGTGAAGGGATTAGTTAAAGCTTTTGAACCAGCCACTCTTGAAGATGCCAATAAGAGATATTTAAGCTTAGAATCTGTTTTACCTCCTAGACAAAAATATTTTGCACATAATCCACCTACTAGACCACCTTTTGCAACCAGAAAAATAGTTTTTGGACAGCAGTATGGGTAGCAAGGAAACCTCATGCAGCAAGGTGGAAATGAGAGAAATTTTTATGGCAAGAATCCCACGCATGGAGAAGATTTCAGATTTGGTTTTCAAACACCTAATAAGCCCCAAAATGGCCTACGCTTGACACAAGAAGAGAAAGATGAGCTAAGAAAACAAAACAAGTGTTTCATTTGCAAGTCTCCTTGACAAAGAGGTCATAAATGCAAAGAAGGAGGTATGAAAATCATTGAATTACATTCTGATTCTGATTCTGATAATCCTAATTTTTATGAGGCGGATGAGACACCCTTGGAAGAGGAAGCACAAAGGGAGTATGAGGAAGTTCCTGAAGGTTCCCTAGCCACTTTAAGTGGGCTGAATCAATTTTGCACTATTAAGGTACCAGGTAGATCTTTTGATGAAAAGGTTATTGTTTTAATAAATGGTGGTGTTACTTACAATTTTGTTGATGAGAAGTTTGCCACTAGAAAGAATCTTCCTACAACTATCATTCCTAGTTTTAATGTTGCTATTGGCAATGGTGATCTTATCACATGCAACAAAGTGGTAAGAAACATAAAAATTAATTTTGGCAACATGGAAGTAGATGAGCAATTCTTTGTTTTTCCCTTAGGAGGTATTCCACATATGGTTTTGGGTGTGCAATGGTTGTATTCACTTGGTGATTATGTTACTAATTATCAGAAATTAGAACTAAAATTTATGCTTGAAGGGAAAGATGTGGTGTTGCAAGGAATCAAGGAAAATGGGTCAAAAGATTCTTGCAAAATTTTGGAGGTTTCATACAAAATAATGGAGAAGATGATAAGGCATAAGGACGTTGAGTGGGCAGCTGTAATTTTCAGTTCAGAAGGGAAAATATCAGCCACCTATCATCCTCAAATTCAAGGTTTATGCAGTTACTACAGGAGGTTCATTAAGGGGTTTTCTTCTTTGGCTGCCCCCCTTACTGAATTAACTAAGAAAGGGGCCTTTTCATGGTCTAATGAGGCTCTTTTAGCTTTTCTAAAGCTGAAAGATGTAATGATTCCACTCCTTTACTTGCTATTCCTAATTTTTCTGTTGCTTTTACTATTGCTTGTGATGCTTCAGGTGTTGGAGTTGGAGTCGTACTTATGCAACAAGGATGCCCCATTGCTTATGAGAGTAGAAATCTCTCAAATGTGGAGAAAACTTTCAGCATCTATGATAAAGAGATGCTAGCTATCATGCATGCCTTGACCAAATTCAAGCAATACTTAGTGTGTGGCAATTTTATGGTCAAAACTGATCATAACAGTTTGAAATACTTCTTGGGGCAAGTTGAACTCGAATGAAAGACAACGAAATGGGTAACAAAGTTGTAATCATATGATTTTGAAATTGAGTTTGTAAAGGGTAAGAAGAATTCAGCTGCTGATGCATTTTCTAGGCACCCTACTTTTCATTCTCTTTCCATTATTTATGCTGATTGGAAGGTGAAAATTATGTCTGAATATGCAAAGAATGATTTTTGTTCTAAACTAATAAATGGGCAAGTTGAAGATGACAAGTTCAACCATAAAGAAGGACTGATTTTTTGCAAGGGAAGAGTGTTTTTAGTACCTAAATCAAAGCTGAAACAAGCTTTAATTACAGACCATGCATGATGCTCCACTTGTAGGCCATCCAGGTTTCTACAAGACTTACAAACAAGTTAGAGAAAGATTCTATTGGAAGGGTTTGAAAAGGGGTGTCTTCTTGCATGTTCAAGAATGTGTTATTTGCCAAGAAAACAAGGGGGAACATGAATTTGCAGTTGGTTTACTTCGACCACTTCCTATTCCCAATCAGAAATGGGAAAGTATCTCCATGGACTTCATTACTAGTTTGCCCAAGATATACATGAAGGATTGCATATTTGTTGTTGTTGATAGATTGACAAAATTTGCTCATTTCTATGCCATTTCAACAACTTATACAGCCATACAAGTTGCTGTTTTGTTTTTTAAAGAAGTTTTCAGATTGCATGGTTTGCCTAAATCCATTGCGAGTGATAGGGACATCAAATTTTTGAGCATATTTTGGCAAGAATTATTTAAGCTATGTGGTACTAGATTGACTCCTAGTACTAGCTACCATCCCCAAACTGATGGGCAAACTAAAATTGTTAACAAATGGCTTGAAGGATATTTGAGAAATTATGTTTTAGGTCAACAAAAGGCATGGGTTAAATGGCTGCACCTTGGTGAATATTGCTACAATTCTACTTATCATATGTCCATAAAAATATCTCCATTCAAGGCACTTTATGGTTATGATGCCCCACACTTTTCAGATCTAATTTTTGGTGATTCAAGGGTCCAAAAAGCTAGAGACTTTGCAACAAAAAATCAAGATATTCTTAATGCTTTGAAGGACAATATTCTTATGACACAAAATCAGCAGAAGAAGTATGCATATCAGCAGCATAATGAGCGCTCATTTGAGGTGGGAGACTTAGTTTATGTTAGGTTGCAGCCCTATAAACAATCTACATTGAAAAGAAGTGGAGCAGAAAAACTCAAACCCAAATTTTATGGACCTTACAAGGTGTTGAGTAAGGTTGGACAAGTTGCATATGCTTTGGAACTTCCAAGTGGAAGTAAAATACATAATGTCTTCCATGTTTCTTGTTTGAAAAAGGCCTTGGGCCAACATATTCAGCCATCTTCAGATTTGCCACCCCTTGATGATGAAGGAAAGCTCATTCTTGAACCTGAATTGATCCTTGAGGCAAGGGAGAGAAAGCTTAGGAGTAGGACTATCAAAGAATATCTTGTGAAGTGGAAGGACTTACCTATGGAGGATGCTACTTGGGAAGGTGCATAAATTTTAGATGCTCCAGCTTTGACTTTGCTTGAGGACAAGCAATTTGGGGAGGGTGGACTTGTAATGTCCCAAAAATAAATATTTTTGTAAATGTCTCCTACACTTAATTATAAAAGTGAAAAAGGGGTTCATGTGACTAGGAGACATAACTTAAGTTGTGTTTATTTATGTTTTATGTTTTTATGTTGTAATAAGACACTTTAAGTGATTTTAGGGTTGGGAGATGTCAACTCCAAATTAGAACCTCACCCTATATAAGGGAGTGAGATGTCCCATTTTGGGCATGTTATGTTGATATCAGAATTGAATATTGAAACCCTAGAGGTTCCATGAGTTGAGATTGCAGGTCTTGCTCATTCCCATAGTGCATTGGAGGTGCATGGTTGGGTTCTTGGCAATATCATTGCAGGTGTGATTGCCATAAAATATCAAAAATACAAAAAGAGGCATCCATGAGGAGTTTATGGCATTTTTGGGAGCATTTGCGTCATGTGTTTCAGATCTGTTGGCAGCCCCAAACCCTACGCTTGTATTTGGGGTCATTTTTGAGGAGTTTCTGCATCTGTTCAGCCTTGGGGAGCTATTGTATTGGTTTGGCAATATTTAATATATGATACTGGCTAATTTCTCCTCATACTTGTGTTATTTTATGAGCAATTTCTGAGTTATTTCCTTTTTGTACTTAATTTTTGCATTTTCGTAGTAAGGGTTTGCTGTTTCTTAAAAAGGGACATTACACAATACCTTCTTCTCTCTTCTATAATTACTCCTCTTATGCTTTTCTTCATCCCTCAAGGCCATTTTATACGCATCTTCTACAGTTCAGGTACGATGCATACTCAACTCATCTTGAATAACATAACTTAGGCCATTTACATAACTCGTAACCCTTTTCTCTTCGGTCTCGTTATGCTCCACATGAATATATATCTTGTAGAACTCATTGGTGTAGCCCTCGATGCTTTTGTCCTTCTATCAGAGGTTCTAAAATCTATGAAATAAATTTTAGGAATAGTCTATAGGCACAAACTTGTCTTGCAACTTCTTCTTCATCTTATTCCAAGCCTTGATTTTTGCTTTTCCTTTCCTCTGTTGTTTTATATATAGATGATCCCACCAAATTAAAGCATACCCTTTCAACTTTGTGTATGTGAGTTTCACCTTCATTTACCTAGCTATATTATGCCATTCAAAACACTTCTCCATACTATTTACCCAATCGATTAGCTCCTCTGGTTTTAACCCAACAACATACTCAAAAATCTTGATCTTCATTCCATCTCAGCTTCCTTTAAGTCCTTCCAAGGCTCAAATCAATTCACTTTCAAAAAGTTTTGGTTCTTCTTCCACGTGATCCTTAGATCCACCTTCCTCAGCCACGGTCTCATTATCAGATCCTAGATCTGGGTCCACATTTGTGTCGGCCTCCACCATACGGTTAATCACACCAGTCAACCATACTATTTCTGCATGTAGATCCTCCATCTACTTATTCATTTGGTCATAGATCCCTTTCCCTCTTCCCCTTCTATTAATCTTCTTTCCACTAGTGAGATCTCACCTGCTCTGATACCAATTGATGTAAATTCACTGCAAGAGATCGACAATGGACTCCAAGGATAAAATTGCAAGACAAGACATCATACAAAATACACCAGTAAAAGAAACATGCAAATGCTTCCTTTCATTATCTAAATTCACACCCCCTTACAATAGAGTCTCCCACTCCTTATACTCTCCAAAAATAAAAACCCTAGCTTATGCTATTCCCTTACTATTTTTAGTCACTTTCTATTTTTAACAACTCACTTACTATTTTTAGGAACCCTAAAAAAAGCTCGGATGTCATACAAAATGGAATCATGCACCCGTTATTCAATAATACCCACTACCCCAAGATAGAAACCCCACTCTAGTTCTACACTAATAATTATGATAACTTTTTAGTTGTAAAAATTGAAAATTACATTAAAAGCTAATTTTGGATCTCCTAGAGGTATTTTTGGTTTACAAACCAATTCTTTTTAAGTTCTCCATGCAATTCTACACATTTTGAAAAAGAACGGGGCAAAACAGACACCTGGAGCAAAATTTATGGCCCTGGAAAGGTGCATTAGAATAGCATCAAGGGAAATAGAGCTCCACCAAATGGTTGCTACATATGTCAAGGAGCTCATTATGCCAATAAATGTCCTCTCAAAGCTGATCGACCCCTAAAATATCTAGAAGAAGCTAGCCACAAAATATTTGCGGCCATAGGTAGTTCTGAACTCAATGGTCAAAGTACTCATTTCTTGATGAATGGATTTTTTTTTTGATAAAAATGTGCAAATTTTGATTGATAGTGGGTCATTTGATAACTTTATGTCATCTAGATTAGTGAGGGATTTACCTGTTAGACCTAGATTTTTGGCCAATGGTTGGAAGGTAGAGTATGGATCAGGGTAAACCTACCATGTTAACCAATGTCTATTTGACCCCCACATTTCCTTACCACAAGGAAGGACCAATTGGCATCTGTATGTGACCCATTTGCATGCGTTTGATATCATTTTGGGAGTTGATTGGTTAAAGGTGCATAAGGCTCTTCTAAATTTTGAGGAGAGATGGGTGGAATTTTTGGATGAATCTAATCAAAGGATTAGAGTTAGTTGTGGTCAAGGTGAAGTTAAACCACACTTGTTGTATGCAATACAGATAAAAATGGTTATGAGGAAGAGGGATATGATCTTCATAGTTAAGTTAAATATGAAAGAAGAGATTGTACAGAAATATGACCTCTTCTAGAAGCACCTGGTGTTGGGAGCATTCAAATATGTATTCCTTGAGGATCTACCAGGATTACCTCCTCAAAGGGAATTCAATTTTTCAATTGAGTTATTACCTGGTGCTGCACCGATTGCAAGGTTGCCATATAGAATGACACCCATAGAGCTACAAGAGCTCAAAATGCAACTTCAGGATTTGCTAGAAAAAGAGTTAATCAAGCCAAGTGTGTCACCTTGGGGAGGTCCTATCTTGTTTGTTAAAAATAAATACGGTATCTTAAGGATGTGCATAGATTATAAAATTTTGAATAAGGTTACTATCAAAAATAGGTACTCGTTATCAAGAATTGATGATTTATTTGATCAATTGAAAGGAGCAACCATCTTTTCTAAGATAGAATTAAGATATGGTTATCATTAGTTGAGGATTCGAGAGGATGATACCTCTAAAATAACATTTAGAACAAGGTATGGGCATTTTGAATTTACTATCTTACCTTTTAGGCTAACCAATGTCCCAACCGCATTCATGAATCTCATGAATAACATTTTTAGAGAACAGTTGGATCGGTTTGTACTCGTATTTTTGGATGACATTTTGGTTTATTCCAAGAACAAAGAGGAACATGATCAACATATGGAAACGGTGCTAGAGATTCTTAGAAAGAATCAATTATATGGAAAATTAACCAAATGTGAGTTTTATACTCCACAAGTGCAGTATCTTGGACATATTGTCTCTGCTAAGGGGATTGTAGTGGATCCCAAGAAAATTGAAGCAATTATTAATTTTCCAGCACCTACTAATGTAACAGAGATACAAAGTTTTATGGGCATTGTAGGGTATTATAAACGATTCATAGTAGGGTTTTCAAGAATTTCCCAACCCATTACAAACCTTCAAAGAAAAGAAAGACTTCAAATGGATAGAGCAATGTGAAGAAGCTTTTTAGGTTTTGAAAGAAATTTTGACAACTGCATCGATCCTACAATTGACTGATCCTAATAAGTGGTTTATAGTTTGTACAAATGCATCAATTGAAGGGTTAGGTGGAGTTTTGATCCAAGATGATGCAGTTATTGCCTATGAGTCCAAAAAACTTAAGAGACATGAGGTTAATTATGTCACTCATGATTTAGAGTTGGTAGTGGTGGTGCATGTCGTAAAAATTTGGTGACATTATTTACTAGAAAAACTATTTGAGTTACAAAATAGATTATCATAGTCTAAAGTATATATTTACTCAACCCTTATTGAATGCCAAGCAACAACACTGGATAGAATTCTTAGCAAAGTACAAATTTGACATTGAGTAAATTAAGGGTAAAGAGAATAAGGTCACCGATGCTCTAAGTAGGAGAGGACATATTACTGCAATGGTAAAATACCAATATGATATGTTAGATCAAATTAAAACAGAGAAAGAAAAAGATGAATTTTGTCAGACTTGTGTTGGTTAGGTTGGGCAAAAACCTAGAGGGGATGCAAAATATGTTTATAGGGGTGACATGCTATTTTTCAAGAATAGATTAGTGGTCCCTAATTCAGGATGTTTGAGAGAAACAATCCTTAAGGAGGCGTACAATACTCCCTATTCTACACATCCAAGAGGGGAAAAAATATGTGAAAATATGAAGAAAGCTTATTTCTGTCCAAGAATGAAAAAAGATATCACCAACTATGTGGCCAATTTTTGGAGTGCCAAAGAGTGAAAGTAAAACATCTACATCCATCTAGAAAGTTGTACCCACATGAGATACCTGCACAAAAATGACAAGTAGTATCAATGGATTTTATAGTGGGATTGCCTAAAACAAGATTTAGGCATGATGCAATTTTAGTAATTGTGGATAAATTAACTAAAGTCACACATTTTATACCGGGCAATGTGCAGATGCACCTGCGATAACGAGTAAATTTTCCAGGGAAGTGTTAAGGTTGCACGATTTTCTAGAAGTTATAATCCCTAAAAGAGGTTCTTGTTTTACTTCTAAATTATGGCAAGTATTGCATCAAGTATTAGGGACTAAAATAAATATTAGTATTGCTTATCACCCTGAGATAGATGGACAAACTGAAAGGGTGAATCAAGTGCCTTAAGATATGTTGAGAATGTACTGCTTGGATAAACACACAAAATGGGAAGACTACTTATACCTAGTGGAATTTGCATACAACAATAGTTACCATGCATCACTAGGTATGATACCTTTTGAAGCCCTATATGAAAGATAGTGTAGAATTCAATTATCTTGGTATAATCTAGAAGATAGGGTAGTGATTGGATCAGAAATTATGAAAGAAATGGAAGAACAATTAAAGGGAATTCAGTAGAAGTTGAAAGATGTTGCAGACTACCAAAAGAGCTATGCAGATCTCAAAAGAACATCGAGGGAGTATTCTATGGGAGATAGAGTATTCTTAAGGGTGAAGCCAACAAAAAGTTCCATAAAATTTTCCAAGCTTGACTCCAGATATGTGGGTCCATTTGAGATTGTAGCTAAGATAAGCCTTGTTGCATACAAACTAGTTCTACTTCCAAGCTTATCTAAAATCCATAATGTCTTTCATGTGTCCCTCTTTAGAAAATACATTTATGATCCTACTCATATTTTGGATGTTTCCAAATTGCATATGACCAATCCATTAAAGATTGAGGTTCGACCTGTTCACCTACTTGGTTTTAGAACCAAGAATCTGAGGAAGAGAAGCATAGAGTAATGTCGGGTCCAATGGGACCACTACTCAGATAGAAACACTACGTGGGAAGACATGGCAAATATGCAACAATAATTTCCTTATTTTTTGAGTAGATGTAGACTTTATCATAAAATTTTATATAATTTCATGATATATGTATATATGCATATGGATATGGAACTGGATACTGAGTAGAGTAAAATATGTTTGTGGAGTTACTGAGTAGAGTAGCTTGTAAATGTTTTGTATTGCTAAGTGAAATATTTTGGAACATATGATGGAGTATGTTTAACTGATTTCATTATGACATAATCTTTGATGAGATTATATGCCAATCATGAGAAAATGTGATGTGATTTTATGATGACAATTATGATTGAAATATTTAGTGCTAAATGGGAACAATAAATTTGCTTGAATATTTTTGGTTAATGTAAAAGATATGAATATACAAAAGTATTTCTTTTTGCTTAACCTAGTTTAAAACATAGGGACTGTGTTTATCTCTAGTGGGGGAGGATGTAATGACCCTCCTCACACAATTAATGAAAGAAAATAAAAAAGAATAAACTTACCTTTTTCTTGTGAAACATGGTACTACTGATAGTATTTGTGAGCGTAGGATAGTTGCAATATGTCAATGAAAGGAAGCAAGTCAGCATAAAAGGTAAGAAAGAAAAGTGATGATTTAGCTCATGAGCACATAGAAAATCACACTTTGCATATCATTTAGGTGCATTGCAAATTGCATCTCTGCATGATATTTGTGTGAATGCCGCTTGCTGGCATGGAATGAGAAATGCTTTTAGGTGGTAATGATGATGGGAGCCACTTTCTTGTTTATGCATGTGTGCGTGTAATATTTGGAATTTCTTTTAAAGGAAAAGGAGAAGGTCTTCCATGTGTTGAATCCTATATTATTAATAATATTTTATTTTAAATATAAAAGAAGATTTTCCATGCATTGAAGTCTACATTATTAATATTGTGTTGCTTTAAATATAAATAATAATAGTTGACCATAGATTTTGGATATTGGTAAGACTAAATTTAATTAAGGTATGCATGTGAAATGTACTCCTCAATGGCTATTGTTAGCTTCGAAAAAATACCAAATTTTGTTGTAATACCATGATATCAAATTATGCGTGCGAAGTGGTGGAAAAAGTGTCTCGGTTATCTGGCACTGTGCATGAGAGTGGATGAGCAACGAATCATCAAGTTCTTCATATAGTGGAAGGAGGAAGAAGGCATCAGATGATAAGTCTTAAAAAAAGGAAAGAAGAGAGTACATGCACATATATGGAGCTAGACGTGTACAAAATAGAATATGAAATAATGTGATACAAGGGAGTTGGAAACCGTTCAATTCAGGTTGGATAGTCTGTTATACTTCCTTATAGTGAATGTGTCTTCTATTAATTATCAATGGGAAAGGTTGATTGTTTTATTTTGTGATAATGATTTGGATCTTGCTGATTTACCTGTGTTGTGGTAAAAGAAAAAGAAATTAGATCTTTGTGTCTTGAAAATATGATTTACATGTGTTGTGGTAAAAGAAAAAAAAGAAAATAAATATTTGTGTCTTAAAAATTATGGGATTTCGAGTAACAATGTTGCTATGTTATTGTGAGCAAACTGGTTTATTTTTAAAATAAGATTACCTATGAATTCCATGTTTCTTTTGATTGTCGAAAATAGTTTTTAGTGGAATAAGAAAGATTTCATGAGGTACTGCCTGGGTAATTGTAGGTAGTTGTAAAAGAAGAAATTTGTTTGAAATTCTTTGAATTATATCTTGGGCAAGGAGGTTTGACATTTTTCTAATTGATATTGCTATAGCATAGTATATGTGAGTGCATAGTAGATTGCATAATCATTTGTCTTGAGCCGTATCTTGGGAACAGGAGAGGCGGCGGGCGGCTGCCGCAAAAAAAATTTTTTTTTGATATACAAAAAAATTTTTTGGGTGGGGGTTTTGGGGGGCCCTTGGGGTTGTGCCTTCCTCTCCAACTCACCACACAACGGGGGGGTGGGGCGGACTTATTTCCTGGTGGTGCCTCATAACTATATCTGTGCGGGATGTGGAACGATTGCCTAGTTAGTTGATGTCCAAACTAACCTGGGAAGCAAAACTTGTTGTACGAGTAGATGAATGGTAGTGCCAAGGAGCTTGCAAAGGAGTAGCTGCAAGATATAATCTTATTTTTGGATAAATACCATTAGCTGAGATGACATTTTGAAATATATAATACATGGCTGGATTCAAGTCTAGAAAATAGCATCAGATTTCTTTGTTAAGCGTCTTTAAAAGTGTGCGTACCAACCCATAGCTGGGAGGCAAAAACATTTTTATGTAAAAGAGGCAAGGCCCTCTTATGAACTATGTCCACTATGGCGTTATTATGTAATAGAAAATTATGATGAAATAGTTGGCAATATTGGATGTTGAAATTATGAATTATATAAGACATTTACTATCATGCTATCCTTAGTGGATAATTCTATTTTGAATGTATATCTTGTAATGTTTCTGAATTATTGTTGTTGCTAAACATCAAATGGAACACAACTTGACCTTGAAATAGTTTCAGATGAACTGTAAACAATATTAATTTTTTAACCTATTTAGTGTAGCTAGCAAGCCCTAACATTATATGGGAAACATTGTTTAACCAGATCCTTGAGAGTAGAATTGGGCAACCACAATGGAAGGTAACCTGATATTTTTAAAAAAGGAAGTCTTAAATAATGGATAAGTATACAAATAATGTTATAGTGGTTATCTCTCTCTAACCAAACTTAAGAACTGTTACTAAACTAAAATTTGAAGTTGTGAAAATGCCTAAAATGATATATTGAAAATAAGGAGTGAGTGGTTGATTTATGGGAGTTCACGAAGTTTGAGGAATTCTTAAACTTAGTTTTGCATAATAACTAAGGTCTTCTTTACGAATTCCATCTAGACCAATATCATAAATGAAGCTTCCTGTTAGACCTAACAGGAAATGAAAATTATGGTTGTAAACTTCCAAGTTAGAAGGTTTAAGCTTAGACAGTAGCAAATGGATAAAAACCTCTAGTTGTTATAGGAAGTAGAACCCATCAACCAGAGTATTATGTGGCAAGTCAAAGTATATTCTTTGGCAAGCCAATTTTAGCTATTAACAAAGTCTAAAAATCGTAATAGACTTGACCTTGGTTATGACGACAATACAACTATCCAAAATCTCATAAACCTAAGGTGATTTTGTAACAATTTAGGTATGGAAAACAATAAGGCAATTAAATGGTTAAGGAGTATTTCAGAACCTTAGGATGGGTGGTACTTCTATTGTCGTAATGTTTAGATATTCCTTTTTGAAGTAAATTGCTATTGTTTCATAATATTTTTAATTATTTTATTTTAGAAAAAGAGAACCTTTACTTGGAATAGGTTTGTATGCTCTTTATGAAAAAAGGAAAGGTAGTCTAGTAAACATAATGAGAACATCAAGATGTTATGACCCAAAAATAAAACAAAAAAAAATAAACACCCAAAGTTGTTGAGGTGTGGGTACGCACACAAAAAGCTTTGGGGCAACTAATGACTGACAAAATTGATCAACAGTGACTTGGTCAAGCTAGAATGAGAAGGTGATATGGGACACCTTTTCCAAGTTTTCACTCAAAGAGCACTGTGATAAAATCTATGCTCACTGAACTTAGCTAGATTAGCCATAGGGTTTGGTATGGGACAAACCACTGTGGGTTATAATGAGTATGTGTAATGAAGTTCGAGGTCAGGAAATTGATATGGCATTGACTTTGGGAAAATAGATTCACCAGTTAGTCATAGAGGCATAAATATTCTAACCTCTTCCATACTGGTTTAAGAACAAGTCGACTAGTTAGTCAAAGGTTCGGTATGATGAGATAAGGGATAAAAGCGTCCATCCTCTAGGTGTTATGGGCCCTAGAGGACAACCCTTATCATGGTTCGGTCCTCATGCTGGAGTATGCGACAATAAATGAGGGCAACTAGATCCACATAATGGCTTCTCAACGGGATTTAGCCAATTTCATCCACTTGGGTGTCTGTCTGCAGTAGTATTGAACCCAAAAGTGGTTTGTTATACCTATGCTATACTACTTATATGAAATTATTTCAATGTAAGATCCAAATTGTTGTTAACTTAAAATCAAATTTTAGGATCTAGGAAAATATTTCTTGGATTAAGCATTAAACTTTTTGAAAAAAAAAAATCCTAAGATTGTGTTTGACTTTTATTCCGTGAAACCAGGTGAGTAGCTAGACTTGGGTTGTTACAAGATGTTGTCTAAAAGGTGTTCAAAATATTGACATCAAAGAGGAACAATTGTCCAATTATTAACAAAGAGAGAAAATATTTGAAGAAGTCAAAGTTTGATGGATTGGTGGGATCACTTATATCCCATGAATAAAAAATGTAAAAGAAGAAAATTTGGAGCAATATTTTGCTTCCAAGAATAAAGTGGCAAACACTAAATGGGATAGCTCAAACTTTAATTCCCAATGAAAAAGAGATAAGCAATAAAATCAATATTTTATAAGAGGAAGGGACCAAGATAAAAGAGTGGGCTATAGTAGAAAAAGTAGAGCTATATTTGTGGATAAAAGGAGTGTTCAATGTTAGTATTATAGAAAATATGGCCACTATAAAAAACGAATGTAGAATAAAGGAAACAAATTAAGGAGGATAAAAGTAAAATTTTCACATGAAGGTGAGAGCTTAGAAAATATGTTCTCATGTAATGTGGTAAAGTTTCAACTAAACAATCTTGGTACTTCAATTCCAATGTTTCAAATCATATGACTAGTAGCAAGGAGTTGTTTGTGGAGTTGGATGACTTATACAAATGCAAGGTGAAAAAATTTGAAGATAATAAAGCATTGGAGAAAAAATTGATCAGTGTGGGGCAACTTGTAGAAAAAAACTACAAAGTGATATTTAAGAATAAGGAGTGCATCATTTGTGACAAAGAAAATGGGAACCAAGTAGTGATTATTATAATTATGACAAAGAATAGAATATTTAATTTAAATATTGGAGGATAATAGAGCAATTTGTGTCATACAACCATTGAGGACAAGAGTTGGTTATGGTACAAAAGATATGGTCACTTGAATTTCTATAAAAATTAATTGTTGGATATTAAAGGAATGGTCCATGGAAGCAATAAGTGAAGTGTATAAAGGTTGCACAATGGAAAAAAACATCAAAGAGAGCTTTCTGAGAGGAAGAGCACAAAGAACGCCATATCCTTTGTAACCTATATAACCAAGTTTGAGTTTGAGTTTGAGAAGGTTAAAATTTGAAAAAAATTAATCTCCAAAAAAAGGATATAGAGTTAAGAATTAAATTTGATAAACTATATGTATTTATGTGTATATATGTGTGTATGTTAATCCAGGTGTATACATTTAAAGCTTGAAATTGTAAATTAATTAAAAAACATGTCAAATAATTTTTAGATTTTTTTCAAGAAGTAGCAAAACATTCTGTATCAAGTTCATAAACTCCTTATGAGCTAATTTTTTTTTAGATAATTCAAAGCACTTGGCTTTGTATCACTATAATTGTATTCATCACCAAGTTCACTACAATAAAAGTCAAAGTTTGCTTAGGCTTCAAATTATTTTACATCAAGTAAATTCCTTAAATAAAAGGAATATGTGGATGAATATTTTAAAACTTTGCTAAAAAATAATTATATTACAAATGTATACAAAATATTCCAACTTCCTCAAATGCAACTTGTTTATTTTCTTTTATTGAATGTGACCAAATTTACTCTAGTTTCTTTCACATGTAGAAGCACTTAGCCCTTGATTCAAGCTTCAATGGTAAAACATTGTAAATTAGGAGCACTTGCTTTGTAATATTTCCATTTGCATACTTATCTATTAAAAAATGATGTGAATAACCCTCTTGCTTAGGTTGGTTCAAAATAATAATATTTATTTATTTATATATAATATATATCAACTAATATAACTCATATATAATGACCACGTGATACAATGAGTCAACTAATATTTATTGAATTTATTTCACATGTTATAAAACTATTGAGTTGATGCCAAACCTTGTTTACTAAGGGTCCATTTGACCTAGATGTAGTCTATTTAGATAAATTAATTATACTAATATTTAAGCTACCAAAAAACCTTTAAAAATATCCATTGATTCCTAAATGAAGTCTTATCACTATCTATTTTGTCAAGAATAATGACATGGTAGAGTTGAAGCTCCATTGTCAACCCTAATCAGTTAGCTAAGTAAAAGAGACAAAAAATTTACAATCAATGATTTTTCACTTAGGTGATACACATATCCCTTAGTCCACTTGTGATATTTTTTCAACTCTTAACATTGCCACTCATAGTTGAAATCAATGGGCCACAGGGTCACTTCTATTGTGAACTAAATCTTTTGTCAATAACCATACCTTTGTGATCATTCCCCAAGTAGACATCCATGGTATAGACTTCTACATCTTTTCAAAAGAGTAAAATATATGGTTATCTCCTTTTCATAAAGGGTTAGACCTAATGCCTTTTAAACTAGCATAAGGAAGACTTTTTAAAACAATGATAATAGGTACCCACACTTAATTTATTCCCTTTTAATAATAATGCATTTATCATTGCCAATAAAATCCTATCCTTTTAAGAGAAGCACTTGTAACTCACGTAAGAGCTTTAATAAAGTTTCCATCCATATGCCTTACACAATAAAGTCAAACATGTTCATGGCTATCAAATGGGATATCAAGGACTATTTATATTATTTATGAAGGACAAAAATTATTAGATGCATAATAACTAGACAACCCTACTATCATGTTGGCATACTCAAGCAAGGCCAATTACTTTCATTAATTTTCTAAAGGGAATACCTTATGTTAACAAATAGTTTCAACTATTCAACTTACAACATTATTTCTTCTATGCAAAATAGAGTACCCTTTCTCCTATGTGAAGCAGGTTACTTTCACATTCTCGAAAGGAGCTTAAGTTTTAGTTGCAAATCATATACCATGCATTATTCAATACAATTACCAAGAAATAATCATACAACATGATTGTTTTGTTGTCCTTAACAAAAAGAAAAACATTCTACTATTTTTATTTTTTCTTGGGTTACCCAATATCAAGCATCAAATGAGTTATAGCATCTAAGGATAAAATCAAAAAATAATTTCAAAAAAAATTAGTAGTAGGATACCACCAACCTTAGACTATTTTACATTTTGGATTTACTATAATTTTCCTTGTCTATAGTTTTTTTAAACATTAGTGCATATCAAAGGATTTAGACAAGTTCCTTATTATCCTTTCCAAATGTTTTTAGGTGGTACATAGTTACATTCAAATTCTTATCCTTTCATATAGTTAAATAGAGTTTCCCACACATCTAATCACACTTCTCACAAGAAGAGTTGACATTCACCTATCAACATATTCATAAATATGCAAGCCCTCATTCCTTCAAGTATAAAACTTAATCAATTTCTCCAACATTGTCTTGAATTCATGTCTAAAATAAGATTCTATAAATCAATTGCTCATATTTATATCCAAAAATTGAAGCATAGGAATCCACCATATAAGCTTTCTAAAGAATAAGATGTCAATTAAGGTATCATTATAAATTACAACAAATGTACTAGTATAGATTGTATATCCTAAATGTTTGTAAAAAATTATGCTTAAGTGCAAATACAAGATGATGCCTTGTCACAAATACACAAGAGTACAATCCATAAAAGCAATATGTCCAAGATCAAACCTTCCTCAAACATGCCAATCAAGAAGCATTTTTCCAAGTACAAGCCTTGTGGTTAGTGTTTAGAAAGGTTCTATGCTTACTACAAATAAAGGTTTATACACTATCAGAACATCTCACATGGAGTAGCAATATTCAATATCACACAACTAATACTAGAAGTGGAAGTCATAAATTTTAGTTGCATTGCTTTAAATCAAATTGGAAAATGACATTTTCCATTCTTTGGATTTGAAGTTTCAAATTTCATTACATATCAAGATTTACATAAATGGTTTTTGGTCTTCTCGAGTCATAAGAAGGGAGAGCATCGTTAGAGTAATTTACTATCTAACCATAGAATTCTTATAATAAATTTTCTTTGTCCTATTTACTACCTAAGATAATAGATCCTTCAATAAGGAAAACAAATACAGAGCATAGACATGATAGAAATTAGTGATTGTGTTAATTTATTTATGTGAAGTTAGGAAAATCATACAACTTAACACATAATGAATGCATCTTATTTACATGAAGTCCACTATAAATCACATTAATCAATTTCCTCATGAATGTATTCTATTCATATGAATTAAACGAATAAAATATAAAATTAAAAACACAATGATCATTATGTAATTATGGATTTTATGAAAGGAAGTTCCAAGGTAAATAATTATGGACCAAGTTTTAGGTCACAACACAATTGAGATTCTTCCATCCACATACTGTGAATAAGGTAAGGCATTGCCTTAACCATTTTTTTTAATTTGTGGAAAACACCCCAAAAGGGATGCCACTTTCGAGTAAGACCCAAGGAGGTAGAGGTTCCATTCCACCAAAAATGCCTAGGACTCGGACCTGGCCTACCACCTTTGACATACTCAAGGAGCAAACAAACACACAACCAATTTAAAAATAAGTAAATAACAACAAAAATAATAAAATAAAATTAAAAAAATGCTCCTTGAGTGTGTCAAAAACAAAAGCACAACCAAACACGCACAATAAGATAAAAGAAACCACAACACAAACCACATAGAAAAACACAAGAACCACATAACAAAACACAAACAAGACAAAAACAACAGATTACTACAAAGACATAACCCAAAAAAAACATGAAAAATAAACACAACCAAAACCTAAAAAATAAAAAAAAATAAAATAAAAATAAAAATAAAAATAAAAAACAACCAACAACAGACAATAAACAAAAACAAAAAACATAGAAAACACACACATAAAAACATAAAATAACACAAACAAAGAGAAACCCAAGAACAAGAACGAAAAAAACACAAGAACAAGAAAAAAAAACATAAAAAAAAACAAAATAACAAAAACACATGAACAACAAAAAACAACACAAAGAACACAAAAACAAAACAAAACAAAAGAACCCACCCACCTTCAAAAACTAAACAAAAAAAATAAAAAATAAAAAAGAAAAACAAATTGAACATAACAATGACCTATCTAGACCAGAAGACTATTAAGGCAAGAATCAATAGAGAAAACAAAATAAAGAATAGAATGAGCTAGGGAACTAAAAAATATTGAATGAACCAAAGAGAAGCAAAAAAAAAACAAGAAGAAACTAGGTACCTTCAAAACTGGAGCCATCTAAAGAAATGATAGAAAGAAGAGCTTCCCTAATTTGAGAAGCCCACCATATAGGAGGGTGGCCATAACAAGTAAGATCACCTTTGTCCAAAGTCCAATTAGCTAAAGCATCAACACTCTTGTTTTGATATTTGACCACATGATTGTAATCAAATTTCAAAAATCCCATATGGATTAATTGAATCTTCTCAATAATTCTTTTTATTCTCCAATCCACCTTATGATTCTTAGAAGGAGTCTTCAAGGGATTAATCATAAGTTGAGAGTCAGACTCAACTAACACCTTTTCCCATCCAACCTTAGTAGCCTCCTGAAGGCCTCTGAGGATACCATACCCCTTAGAAAGGTTATTGGAAAGAATACCCAAATTCTCAACAAAAGTAAAAACCAGGGAGCTATCTGAAAGTCTACCAATTCCTCCCACACTGGCTTTTCTAGGGTTCCCTCTAGAGGCTCCATCAATATTGAATTTTCCAAAATCCTTAGGATTGTCTTAACCATTCTAAATTCATTCCTAGTTCCTCAAATATTTTTGTTGTAAA
Organism: Wollemia nobilis; assembly: GCA_028583015.1. Classification (NCBI taxonomy): domain Eukaryota; kingdom Viridiplantae; phylum Streptophyta; class Pinopsida; order Araucariales; family Araucariaceae; genus Wollemia; species Wollemia nobilis. The sequence goes on along the minus strand of JAQPPZ010017206.1, from coordinate 1,511,151 downwards.
TTTAACCATCAAACCTCTCAAGGATGGTTTACTTATCAAGGATTTTAGAACAATATTAACTCAAGGCCTTCCCATTGCTTTGTTTGATTAGAAATAGTTCCAATCCTATATTTCTCTAGCATAAAAAATAATGATATGTTCAACCCATAATCCAAGAATATTCCCAATGTTACATCAATTATGCTTTTGTTATAGGATAAGCTTTTAGTCCCAAGTACACCTTTTTGATAGTAACAATTTCCCTATTTACGAATAATTTATCATAATTTATATTTAGATAAAATTTCATGTTTCATCATTATTAGTCTACAACCAAGACAATTAAACTACAAAGCATCACAAATTCATTGCTACAAGCATAAAAAAATGCAAGGCATCAAAAATTTATTATTACAACCAAAAATACAAAAATTCAAGGTATCAAAAAACAATGCTACACCCATGACAACAAATTTGCAGGGCATATAAAATTCATTGCTACTGCCATGACAGAAAAAATAAAAGGCATAAAAAATTTGTTGTTATATCAAAGACTACAAGAATGAAATCATTAAAAAATTTAGTGCTACAACGATGACAAAAAAACTATAAGGCATCAACAGTTCATTTCCATATCCAAAACAACAAAAATATAAGACATCAAATATTTATTGCTATAATCATGACAACAAAAATGCAAGGTATTAAAATTTTATTGTTACAATCGAGTAAAATGTTAAGCATTAAAAATTCATTGCTACAACCATGGCAAAAAAAATGCAAGGCATATAATTTTGTTGCTACAACCATGACAACAAAAACAAAAGGTATCTAATATTCATTGCTACAATGATGATAACAAAAATGCAAGGCATAAAATAATTATTGTTACAAACAAGACAACAAAAATGGAAGGCATAAAAATTTCATTACTATAGCCATGACAAAAAAAATTCAAGGCATAATACATTTATTATCATAACCAAGATAACAAAAATGTAAGACATCATAGCCATGATACCATCAAGTTGCCTTATGTTAAAGGAAATATCAACAGTCAAGAGAGTATCTAATTTCCTAGGTCTCCAAAAGAAATGGTACAATCAAGACATTATAGCATCAAACACTATTGCTCCAAGGGACCCCAAGTTGTTACAATAGTTGGTCTTGGTTAAGATGCTTGCTAGTTTAATAATTATTAGCAACCATTTCCAGCTATAATTTTCTTTGGTCAAGAAAATGGGCTATAACCAAAATGATACAAATTTGTTTGCTTATGGTCAAGGGATATGCTATAGTCAAGAGAATATTAGTCATTTAGATTTCTAGAGGAATTGGAACATTCATGAGTAAAGGGTGTTGGAGATTGATGCTAAGCATTAATACATTATTGTAATGTAAATATTATATCTTAAAGTGTGTGCCACAAATTTTGTGGTATAGGAAAAGTCTTAGAGAGTCTTTTGATGTTTCATGACTGTTGGATTACTTGGATAGTCATTCCAAGGGTTATAGATAGAGAAAATATATTAGTTTTTTGTATGGTACATAGAAGTAAGTGTAAAAACATGAGGAGAAGCTGAATAAAGACTTTATAAGTGTTTCGGGTTTTTTTAAAATCTCTCTCAAAAACGTGTGTGCAGACCTGGAAAAATCAATAAACTTGTAGAGCGTGTAAATTTTGATTTACAGCTCCAATTAATGTGATTTTTAAACTGTTGGATAGGTGTGGATGTCTAAAATATACTAAAAATATTTCAACTCATTTGCACAAGTTTAAGGCCTTCGTTTTATTACTATTTTTATAAATTTAGGTTAAGGAAAAAAATAGTTTTTGCAACTTTCTAGTTCACAAACTTCACATGGTATCAGAGTTCCAGTTTTGAGAAGGGTTTGAGCGAACTTGTTGCACAAGTTTTTTGAAGGAAGACTTCAATTTATTGTTTGAGTATAATGGCCAACTTGAATAACTCACTACCCATTCTAGAATTTGGTGGTCAGGATTATGAATATTGGAGCATTAAAATGAGAACTTTGTTGATAGGGAAGGACCTTTGGGAGGCAGTTGAGAATGGTTATGTAGAACCAACTGATTGGAGCACACTACAAGCAATGATAAGACATCCAAGAAGGAAGTAAAGAAGAATAGCTCTCTTGCCCTCTATCACATTCAATCTGCACTTGATAAGAGCTTATTTCCAAGAATTGTTGCTACTACAACAACCAAAGAAGCTTTGAAGTCTCTCAAAGAGGCTTACCAAGGGAGTGACCAAGTGAGAATGGTAAATCTACAAACCTTGAAAAAGGAGTTTGAGAACTTGAAGATGAAGGAGACTAAAAGTGTTGGAGATTACTGTGTGAGAGTGAAATATGTGGTGAATAAAATGGCCACTCTTGGTGAAACTTTGAAAACACTGGTAGTTGTGAAGGTGTTGATATCTCTCACATCAAAGTGGAACTTGTTGGTCATGAATCTGCCTAAGTACAAAATATTATTTGTGCGCCCTAGACTCGGTCAACATTGAAAGGCCGAATGAGAGAGAGGTCCTTCGGGCCTATCTCTAGAGAGGGATGGTTTTCGTATTAAAACTAATGATATGTTTAAATCTTAGGTTAATAGGAAAGAGATGGGAAATGATAGAAAGGAATGGAAAATATGGCTATAATCTAGAAACATAAGGTGGGGATAAACTAACAACAAAAATTCATAGCAAGTATTAATTAGCATATAACAAAAAGAAAGGCACAGGAACCACTCATAGTTTACCAAGATAACCTCCAAAAAAGCATTCCAGTATTCACTCCCTCACAAGCAATAATTAAATCTAGATGCAAAATTTAAAATCAGAAAATAAAGGACATGAACTTGATTAGAAATGAAAAATAGAAAGAAACCAAATACAATACTGCTTAAGGAACCAAAAGCCGAATGTATTTCTATTTATGTAGAAAACTTAAAGTATTTTTTTGTAGAATGTTTATCCTCTCTTTTTTATATAGAAATGCTTAGTATTTATAGAGGATTGCACATTTTTCATTTAATACATATAAAAATATGCTGATAGATCAAAAACCAATGGGAGTAATTTCCTCCTCAAAAAAATTTCCTTTAGGAGCAATGATCCGGATTTGGTGGAGAGATGCCTAGAAAATCGATAAGATTGTACCTTGGAAATTTGCTTCAGGCATCGGTGCATTGGAACACATAAAAATAGGATAAAAATCTGGAACCCAGTCGTTGACCTCAGGTTACCATCCTGCCTTAGAATCTCACCCTTGCAAATAAAGTCCACCAATTATTGGTGAAGTCGGTGGATGACGCCTTGAAAATGACCAAAGTCGTCCTTTGGTATTTTAATCATGCAATTATTTAGCAAAAATCATGGAATCACAGCTTGCTTTGCTTCAAAAATTAAATGATGTCATTCCTAGGTCTTTCCCAAGAGAATTTGCAAAAAATGGTGCTTTTGAAATGGACCTCCCTAAAAATAACTGTTTAAAATCAATTTCATCCAAGAAATGGAGTGACAGGCATTTTTGGGACAATGATGGGCAAAACAACATCTTCATGTTCGTTATTGACGTTTTGATGGTTCGCCCAAAATATTATCCCTCCATTATTTTCTTTATGCCCAAAACATATTGTCTTTCTTTTTTGCTAGAGCGTCTCTCTCATCCTTGCTTATATCTGGAGTGTACCCATATTTTAATTTCACCTTAGGAAGCGTAGAAATACACTTTAAATTTGATTTAGGGTGAAACTAATTGATTTCACCCTCGAAGGAGGGCAAAAAGGAGTTTCACCTCCTTAGGAGGTAAAATTGACTTTGACTGTTCTTGATGGGCGCGCCTTAAAACAATCTCATCTTGATTCTACTTGAAAAATGGTAATTTTCCTGCATGGAGGGTTCAAAGCCATTTCACCCCTGGATAGGGGTGATATTGACTTTGACCATGTTCCCTCATTAAATATTTCTTTCTACTTTACCCGAAATGTAGGCGCAATTACCGAATGTGGCCCACGATGCTAATCCACTCCTATCTAGAAAACATCTTTAATATTTTTTCACCCCAAGGAGGGGCGAAAAGGAGTTTCACCCCTCACTTGGGGTGAAAATACTTTTGAATTTTCAAACCTTTTCCATTGACATGGCCTACTTTGCATTAAAATAATTAGGTTTGCTCCAAAGAGGGGCGAAAGGGATTTTTGCCCCTCCTTTGGGGAGACACAACTTTTGACCTTTTCCATTGACTTAATTTCATGCCTTAACTTGTTCCAAGCACTTTGAAACTGACGTTTTGCCTCAAGGAGGGGCGAAAAGGAATTTCACCCCTCACTTGGGATAAAACCACCTTATATGCCAATCTCAGGCGAAAATACTCTTCTTGCACTCTTATTTTTCCATAGACATTTTGCAAGTGACTTCACTTCTTCTTAGGGCAAAAACAAATTTTCCATTGCATTTCATTCCTCAGAGGGGCAACAACAATTTCAATTCTTCTTTCTTTTCTTGTCGACACTTTTAACTTAAACTAATTTGTGCCAACACTTTTGCTCTTTGGAAACATTTATGCTTCATCCCTCCATTTCATTTTGCCCAGGACATTGATTTTATTTTACAACCCATTATTTCTCGATATAGCATTTAAGAAAATCAAAAAGAGAGGGGCAAAACAATAAAAATAATTGCAACAAAATAGAGTCGGCCAAAATTCACTACATCATTTATTATACTTGCAATTTTTACAATGAAAACATCAATAAAATTACAATGTGGCAAAGTGACAAAACTACCAACTTTTCTGGCGGCTCTCGGGGTATCCAGCTCATATGGATGTGATCAACCCCATGCCTTAATCCATTAGGCTAAGATGTCAGTGCCACTAGTTACATCAGATCTACTAGCTATATTGGATGGTGCATTTGATCCTACAACCTCCTTCTTCTCTCATTCCTCTTACGCCTGCTTCTCAAGTCCTCCTACTGCTTGCTCTGCTTTTCACCCGTGCTTGGACTTCATGCTTGGCGAGGCTCTCACTTGTAGTTTCGTACATGGCTACCACATCGACCCAGGAATCATCTATGAATGCTGAGAATGTGCTCAACAAATCTATGACAAAGCATAGCATCTCAACTTGATCCAAGCTGATATGATTAGCTCTCTACTAAAGTTCCAATAAGGAAGATTTGATGTAGGTGAGTCTCTCTATATAGGGCAATGCTTGTTCCTCCATTATTGATTCCTCCCAACCATCGATTTTTGATGTATCTTCTATGAAAGCTTGCTAGACCATCTTCAATTATTTTGTAGGAAACAACTCATCCTGCTCATCAACAAAGCTCAAAACCCCAGCATCAGCTAGAACCTCGAAATATACGAGCGAAAGACAACGCGCTTGTTCAAACATAGTTAACAACTTTCGAGATTCTCTTGCTAGCTCCAACCAAGCAAAATAGTCGTGCAATGTCATTCTGGACTTGGACCAACTAGGATTCATCCTTCACATCGACTTAGCTTGGAAGTCAGAGTTCACCAGTGCCTGGATCTTTAGCACCATTTCTAGTTTTGGTTCTAGCCTCTGTTCAACATATTCCAAAGTTTATTCTCCAAGAAAAATCACTATCCGAGCCTCATGAATGTACAAAAGAACCTTGTGGAAATTCATTGCCAAAGTCACACAATCTTTCAATAAATTACGGTGAGTCTCTTTGATTTTTTCCTTGGAGAAGCCTGTTGATTGCGTGGCTTTCTCAGCCAATTATTTTTGTGTAGCCTCAAGCTAGGATGTTAAAGCTTGCACTTGTTTCTCTGCCCCCATCCAAGCTATCTGGTAGCCCTTGGCTTCTTTCTCCAACTCTTCTACCAATGCTCTGCCTCTGATTTTACTATTTTTAGTTTATCTCTACTTTCAGCCAGAGCATCATTCAACTCAACAATCATTACCTCAGCCTTAAAGAATTTTTTTTTGTAATGTTTGCCATGCAATTAAAGAGAGCTCATGTCCACCTGCATATTTATCAGCTTCTCCGTGGTATCAATCTTTGTCATGTCCTTTGTAAAAAATTTCACAAGTGTAATCACTTGAAGTCATTTCTCCTTGAGGTTTTTAGACCTGAGGAATCATTCTTACAATATGAGACTCCATTGTTTCAGGGTCAAAAGCGACCTTCTTCAATACCTTTGCTAGAGCCTGAGCCTCTTTTCTCTTATGGCTCTTCAACCATTGTGATGCACTTAATCAAGCCCGACTCATATTCGCCATGACAAGATGCTCTTGTACAATCTCTACCTCCAGCTTCGGTAGCACCTACAACTCAAGAAAAGGAACAAGGAGAAAATGAACCTTCTAAAGTTTTGGCTCAGGAAGGGAAGTGGAAACAGGAACGGTTGGTGGAATGGAAGTGGTTAAGGGGATGAAAGTGAGGGTTTCAACTATAGTTATGCTCACTTGAGGAGGAGCTTGCATACTTATAGCCGCAGTGAAAACTATTGGAATGGAGGATGAAGGAAGAAAAATGGATTGGGACTAGATGCGAAAGAACTAAAAGAAAGGAAAACATTAGAAGTGGGAATAGAAGAAGAGGGATCATTGGTGATTGGGGATTGGGAAACATGAATTGAAATGGAGGTGGTAGGTATACCAAATGGAGGGGATACAAAAGCAACGACTATAGAAATGGGTGCAATAGTTACCGAATGCTCAAGAGAAAGGGAAGAAGGTGTAGAAAATGTACCTTCGAGCTCGAACACCTTCTTAGCCAGTGATGAGGGCAATTGTGATTCTAGCTCACCCCTATTTTTCTCTCCCTCTACCTCATTCTCTAGATCTATGAATTCCATGTGCTGGATAAACTATTCTGCCTAAACCAAAGAAGGCTCTTTCGAAACGTTAGCCTGTGTGGCTTCATCTGTGGGAGGAGGGTTCATCCCAAATGAAGGAACTGTGCCTGTTCTGGGTTTTTTGGAATTTTTTAGGAAAGGGAGCACTTCACGCTTATTATTATTCTTCTATTGGATACTTCTAGTGCTGGTTTTCTTTCTTCTTACATAAGTGGTGCTTCTTCAACCACATGTTGTTCATGTTCAACCACGATTTCTTCGCTGTCAAATTTTTGAAAAGTTTGAGGCACAATTTTGGCGAAAGAGATTGGCTGATAGCCATCATAATACTCATAATAGACGTTCAAAAATGCCTCATCTATTACCAGACCATAAATTGACCCAGTTTTCCCTCTATGGGCCCATGTAACCCACCAGTTGGTAATCTTCTCCTCGATCCATTTTGGCAATTGTTCTTTCATTCTACAAAATAAAATCGTAGGAGGAATTTGGTGCTTGTAAAATACCGGGTTATACTCAGTATCCATCTCATAAAGATCATGCCATGGTGGAAGTAGTGTCATCTGCTCAACATGCAATTCAAGATCATGTCCTTATGGATTATTTCTGTGCCATTGAATATCAAGTCTGGGACAACAATAAATTTTTTTGGCATTAATAAAATTTGCGAACTGACTGAAAGGGTCATACTTCCACCATTGAGGTAACTCCACCATGTCAATATCTGAGAGTGCTTCATTAATCAATTTATTTTTTCTAACTTGGTCAAATTTTATGCCATCAAAGTGAAATGGCATGGTGCACGTAGTCTTCTTGCCTCATCCTACCTCGTAGATTTTGTTGATGAAGTCGGTCTATCGGATGACTTCCATTGCAAAGAGACACTCGGTAGTAAAATAAGGAAGGAGAAACGAATTGCTATTGAAGCTAAAAATTCATGCCACGATATCTTGTGTCAACAAGAAGACAAATCCTTTATCCTTAGTAATAATTTCTTCCCTCATTACCCTTGGCACTCTCACTTGTGCAGTAAATAAGTTTGAGGGCTGGGCCCAAAAACATGCAGTTAAAATTAAAGAATGAATATCCCATAGACAAGCTTGGAGTCAATGAAGATACTGGCAACTTATTATCTGCTTCATCAATCTATTTTACTGCAATAAAAGGAAAAATGTTGGTGCATATAAAAAAATAAATACTAGGCCAAAAATGAAGTGTGCCTGAATAAAACTACTTTTTCACTCTATATTCTCTCCAACTGGGTGTGCATTGCTCGGGCCACTTAATCTGCCTAGTCAAATAAGATGGGATTTATGCTTGCTTGCAAAGCTATAGGGGTGTAAAATTCACCCTGCAAAATGCACTGCACCATCACTGCTTGCCATTTGTACACTATGGTATCAGTAGGAAGACCAGACACCTAGGCTAACATAGAGTACATATCTGAGCTTTTAAAATTTGTCAAGGGTTTTGGTAGAGATGGTAAATATTTGAACTGGGGTGCCTTTATTATCTGGTTCTCCATGAATTTGGTGCAATGTTACGATCGATTGGTACCTTTCCTCTTGCTCCTTGAGATTCATCTTCTTGAACATGACATCCGAGGAAGGCTTCAACCCGTAAGCAAACACCTATTTGATTATGTTGGACAAAATAGTGAACAATTTATCTCCCTTTGCATTGCGGATAGCCCTTATTGTAGGTTGATAAAAATTTACAATTGCCATAATCAGCTTAGGGTAAGGATGCACTGGTGTACACAAATACCAGGAAAGTTGTGCATGGTAAGAAATTGTTAATGGGCTTTTCGATGTCAGTTTCCTAACTGCATTCTCCATGTCCAAGCACAATTTTTCTATGCCTTTGTTCGAGATTGAACAATCTCCAACATTGGCCAGTGTATCAGAATATGGATCGAGCTTGGAATATTCATGTCGCCTAACTTTTTTGGATTTTTTACCACCTTGTGCTTTTTTCAGCTCTGCAACTTTCTTCGGATCAGCTAAATTCTTCCCCATATTTGTATAATAGCTCCCACTGAAATAGTCTAGCAAACCTAGAACAAAATAGTTCTTGAAATACAACCTTACAATTCTTCAAAAAAATATTCTTGCTCTGCAAGCTTTCGCTTCACCTTTTTTATATCTTTTACCCTCAACTACCGAATTTACTGCAGGTGGTGTGCCCAAGGGATTCAGATGAACATGCGTCTTGGTTCTTGGGCCTGACATGTTTTTTAATAAATTTTCAAACTGCCCCTTAACTACAAATGACTTCCTTTTATCCAAAATATTCTTTGAACCTCATGCCCGATCGCCTTTAACTTCAAAGGGCACAATTTAGATATCCAACGGTTAATTTTGAGAAAGTAATTTGCCACGTGTGAGCAATGGGTGCTTTTCAGGATGAAAACATTGAATTCTACTTCTCAAGGACATCAAAACATCAACCAAGGTGAAATGGGTAAAATAAATTTGCTCTGGGCGCCCCAAAGCTCCCAATGACGTCAACTGGGTGCTCCAACTTGACTTTTACCAGTAAAAATATTTTAATGGGTGAAACTGATTTGGCAATGCACTCCTCCTTTTCATGTATGCTCTCAAAAAGTGTCGTCTTCTCTTGCCTACTGAATGTTACACTTGGAAACCCTCCTTTTAAAACAATTTTCTTTCTATGATTTTGCCCCAAATTGGAAAAAATTGATAATGCTTTATTGAAAAAGCAATTAAAAATTGATTTTGCCTTCCTTTTTCGAAAATAACCTTGATAAATTGGATTTTTCCAAAAAGCATGCAATTTTTAAATTATTTGTGCCCTTTCTTCTTTGAGTTTCACTATGTAATTTAATTTCATCCTTAAAATAAAAATTTCATGGCGAAATTAATTAAGTTTTTTTTTCTTTTTTTAGTAATGAATAATTGGGGCGAAATTAATTTTAATGTTTTTTTTTTGTTAATTTACCTTATTTCGTCCGAAAACGCTTGTTGAAAAATGATTTTAATTAATTTCGCTCAAAACTAATAATGTAATCCTTAATAACCTTTTCAGGGTGATTGATTTTTGGATAATGAGAAAACATTTTGGGGGTGAAAACGATGCTTTGGGGGTAGAACAGAGTTCTGCCAGTGGAGTTATTTTCATCATATATAGTATATATATTTTTGATAAAAGCAATAAAATAGTTCTGACAATTAAAATAACATTAAAACATTTGTACATATATACATACTTTTTCTCTGATTTTCTTACTGAAAATAGACCTTCAAATGAAGATCGATTACCGAAATTAGAAAATCTCGACCATCCATATCCTGGAGATGATAGGCATTAACTGATTTTACCCCTAAAACCTGGAACATGCCTTCCTAAATTACCTCGAACTTATGGTGATTTTTGGGGTTTGCTTTATTCTCATTCCATTTTAGCACCAAATCACCAACTTTGAAGTTTCACTCATTTGTCATTTTTTCGAACCACTTCTATGTCATCTTGGCATGTTCCATAAAAACATTGTATGCTTTCTCTCTTTATTCTTCAAGTTGCAAAAGCTAAGCTAACCTTGTGCTCATAGGATCAGATTCATCATTTTTGTTATTGAGCATTTGCAAGGTTCAGAGAACCAGGAGCTCGATATGGATGGGCATGATTGCTTCCTTGCCATACACCAGGGAGTAGGGAGAAGCTTTGATCAATTTCTTAACCGATATGCGATCTACCCACAAGGCTTGATTCAAAAGCAGATGCCAACTTCTCTTGTTGCTTCCAAGGGTTTTTTCAAAATTCTAAGCAAGTTCTTGTTTGTGGACTCGACCAGACCATTTCCCTATAGGTAATAATTAGATGAAGTTTTTAGATAGATCCCATACCTACCCGTGAATTTGGTGATCTTCACCCCAATGAAGGGAGTCCCATTATCTATCATGATCACCTTTGATATACCGAAACAAATGATCAGGAAAGAGATAACCATTTCTTGATATGCCTTCTTGGTTGGAATGGCCTCTACCCATCGAGTAAAATAATTAGTTACCGTCAAGATGTATTTGTGTTCGATAGAATAATGGGGATCAATGACCCCGATAAAGTCTAAGCCCCACTATTGAAATAAAGCTTCCACTTGGATTGGATGGAGAGGTAAAGATGCCCTCTTACTTCTGCCGACATACCACTGATAATTATCACAACTTTGAATAACTTTATGTGCATCTGCAAAAAGAGTAGGCCAAAAGTAACCAGCTTTGATGATCTTCAATGCCATAGGCCTCCCTGCATAATGGCCACATGATGAGCCAGAGTGGAACTCCTCCAAAATCTTCTACTTTTCGAATTCCTTGATGCATATGAGGAGTACTCCATTTATGTTTTTATGAAATAAACCACTTGGTAATGAGACGTATCTTAGGGTCTGTAACATGAATCTTCTTCTCTATGAGGATTTTAGATGTGGTGGACACCTTCTCGATGTAAATAATTTGACAAGGTCCTCTATCCAGTCGCGATCACCTGTCGCTTGATTTGCAAGATTGCTCTTGCTGATAACTTCATCGTGTAGTGGTACCACCGACTCGAGATGCAATGCTTTTAGCCATCTCCTAACAAAGTGCTTAACCATGGACTAATTTGGTCAATTGAATCTCAACATCGTACTCCTAGATCTTTGAAACCCAACCTGCTCTCTTGTCACCCAGTTTCCCTTGAATAATGAAACTCCTGACATTTGGATGAATGACGTAGACTATAGTCTTACTCTATGAGATAAAATGTCAGAACTTCTTCAAGGATTTCATAACTGCATAGACCTGTTTCTCAATGAAATTATATTTTTTCTCATATGGTTGAATAACCTGGCTTAGAAAATCAATCGATTGTTCATCTCCATCATCTCTTTTCTGCGTGAGCACGACAACATAGCTTTCCTGCTCACCCACGACGTAAAGGATAAAATCCTTTGAGTAGTTTAGATTGATCAAAATAGGTGCTTGGATAATTCTCTCCTTGATCTCCTGGAAGGCCTTCTTCCTCTACTCTGTCCACTTAAAATCTACATTCTTCTTAAGAAGCTCGGTCATCGGCTTTATGACTTGAGCGAAGTCTGCAATGAATTTTTGGATAAAATTAATCTATCCAAAAAATAATTGCAGTTCTTTTTTATTGACCGAAAATGACAAATTCAAAAGAGCTTCAGCTTTGGTAGGATCAATGGCCAACCCATACTTCAAAATCACATGACCCAGGATTTTCCCCTCTTTAACAGCAAAAATTGATTTCTTGGGGTTGATAGAAATTCTAAACTCCCAGCATTTCTCGAAAACCTATCTTAGGTGAGAACCATGCTCCTCCCTTTTATGAGAAAAAATGGTCATGTCATCCAAATAAATCACAATAATACAATTCGACAATTCACCAAAGGCTATGTCCATTGCTCTCTAGAAGGTAGCGCCAACGTTTGATAGACCAAAAGGCATTCATTGGTAGGCAAAAGTGCCCCACTTGGTGGTGAATGTCATTTTGTGCTGGTCTTCGTCCTTCACCCAGATTTGGTTGTAGCTGAAGAAACCATCTAGCAGTGAGAATATTTGTGCTCTAGTGACTACATGAAGAATCTGGTTGATCTACGGCAAGGGATAGTGGTCTTTCAATGACACCTGATTCAAATTATGAAAATTCACGCACAAGTGAATGTCTCCGTTCTTCTTTCACACTAGGACCAGATTCGCCACCCAGTTTGAATGTTTGATAGGGTATATGATTTTTACCTCCAAAATATTTAGTAATTTCACCTTCATTAGCACCTCAATATTTGGATTAATAGGTCATTGTTTCTATCTAAAGGGTTTTACTCCTTCCTGCAACTCAATGGTATGTTGGATCACATCTTTGTTGTAGCCTTTCAGATCATGATAGCTCTAGGTAACAATATCTAGGAACTCATAACATAATTTTTTAATTTGCTCAAGATCATTTGGAGTACAATCTATTCCAACTTTGATTATCTTATCAGATTCCAACTATAGCTTTGTATACTCTTTATCATCTATTTTGATCTTATGCTTTTCTGCTCTACCATTCTAATCAAAGATATTCTCAAGCGTAATCAATCCTTTTGGGATGTGATTATTCCTCAGTTGGATTAACCCTTCGACCTCCTCCTCATCAAGCATTCTCTCTTCCACAGTACTAGCTTCTCTTACCAGAAAATTCATAATATGTTCATCATTGTCAAACACTTGCCTAAAGATATTTTTTTCAAGGACTGAAGGTCTGTATATCAGCCTCACAGTCTTGGGCTTTCTCACCACATGCTCCACTAGGGAAAAATTAGCGCCAAGGGATGATAGGAGATCGGCATGCTTATTTTTCTCCCATGAGATTGCTTGGATGTTCAATGTTGTGTAAGCTTCAAAAAGGTCCCATACCTTATTTTGGTATACCTTCAAGTAATGTTGCTTGGAAACACACTTACTAGTTACCTGGTTGATAATTAGCTCAAAATCTCCAAAGATCTGTAGTTGCTTGATCTCAAGATTTTCTACCTTTTTCAAATCCAAATAGAGTGCTTTGTATTTGGTGGTATTGTTTGTGCAACTCCAATTCAACCAATAAGAGTACATTTTCTGTATGCCAAAAGGATAAATGAGGATAATTCTAGCTCCTGCACCATTCTTACACCTTGCACCATCAAATTATAACTTCCATAATTGATCCAAAGTAGGACCTTCATCATCCATTACTTTTGCTTCAACTTTTTCAGGTTTAGTGATAGTGTAGCAGTCGATTTTGGTTTCCATCATGGCGTTAAAATCGAGCATTGAAAATTCATCTTCTATTTGGAGCTCATCCAAAGTCTCCTCCATCAGGTCCAATTCTTCCAATTCTTCAGTCATCAAGTTGATAAAACTCATGGGTGTGTCTTCTTCTTTAATATTTTCTATGTGATAAGTTGAGGGCTTCTCGTTATAAATTCGGATTCTCCTCCCCTTGATAGGAATTTCCAAATGAGAATAGTCAAGAGAAAGGTAGCCTCCCAACTTGGTAGTAAACTCCCATGATAGGCACATGCTGAAGTAAGGCTCCAGATCAACCATGACCACTTCTTGGATCATAGTTATTTGAGGCATTTTGTGCAATACAATGGGGATATCCTTGATGACCCCCACTATCCTTACGGGGGTTCCATATAACTACAAAATACTAGGGCTACTTCTTGTATATTCCATACCCATAACATCGCATACTGCCTTTGGCATGACAATCGTTGCAATGCCTAAGTCAATCATGCAATTGTGCACAATCCAACCTTCCATCTTGAGGGACAGGTAGAAAGAGGGAGGTCTATTCTTTCTAGTGGTAGAAGTTGTCAGCGTTTGAGCTAACACTGTCTGAGTCGGATTCTTCCCCTTGTCTTTCACAAATTTTAGTGATTCTTGCAACAAGTCCACTTATCCAGGTAATTGTAGTGCATCATAGAGACTCACCTTGGTTGGGATTCTTTTCAATTCCTCAATGATGTTATACGTGGATGCATAGGACCCCTTGGCTTCATTAGTAGTTTCATATCTACTATGATATTATTGTGTGACTTCCACCCTCTGAAGTTTTGTCAAAGATGGGTATTTAAGCTTTTCCTTGGCTTGCTCCTCCATTTTAGCTCTTGCCTACAAAGTTGAAGCCTTTTCTTGCACTTTATCTCTTGCTCGTTGAGGCAAAATATATTTCACTAGGATGGGTGCATCTAGCTTGGGCGTTGGAATAGCTACCTTTGCTTGCACTTATTTCTTCTCATTTTGCACCTTTGAGTCGGTAGGTACCTTTAGGGGCTCCAACTCAGTTGGGTCCACAGTAACAGGCTTCCTTCCAACTCTCATGAGAACTGAAACTTGCTCTTCAAAGGGACCATGAAATTATGATCTACTTCTGTGATCATGTTGACTTGACCAGCGAAAGCACTTTATACCAATGTTTGCATGTAGTTCAGATGAACCATGCAAGTTTCCTCACCATGTGGATCATTGCATGTGGAGCACCAATATGCTTTATCTAATGTGCCAACTTCTTCATTTGTCAACACCGTTGGATTTCTCTTAGGTACTTTGCTGGTCGAAGCTCCTTGCTCCCTGGTGATTGACGATGGTTGAAATCTCCTAGGCTGGAAATATTTTTCAGCCTGCTTCCTTTTGATTACTGTGATTTCGTTACCCATCACTCTTATGGTCAAGTTCATGGACTGCAACTCTTTCAGCACCTTGTCTTGTGGATCAGGGTTTGAGGGTGTTGGGGGAGTTGGTAATGGTAATGGGACAGGCAGAGATGGTAGTGTTGGGAATGGAACTAGAGCTGGTAACTACGAAATGGTTGGAGCAAGGAGTTGAGGGATAGAAACTATCATCATGGTCTGAGATGTACTCGGATTCCATGAAGGGATTGGATACATGGGTGACATTGGCAAAGGCTGAGAAGATGCATTAGCATACAAATACTATGAAAGGTCAGGGAAAATAGGCATGGCCATTTTT
This sequence comes from Wollemia nobilis, assembly GCA_028583015.1. NCBI lineage: Eukaryota > Viridiplantae > Streptophyta > Pinopsida > Araucariales > Araucariaceae > Wollemia > Wollemia nobilis. The sequence goes on along the minus strand of JAQPPZ010017206.1, from coordinate 1,495,817 downwards.
GGTGGAAGCTTATCGATAGCAATCATATTAGCTTCAACCTTTTGTGTAGTAGAATACATATCAGGGAATGTATTGACATTAGACTGTCGAATGGCCATACTGATATCAAAGTTGAAAGCTCGAAGGTAGTAAAAGGTTACTTGTTCGGGAGTCGATCGAAGACCATCAGGAACTCTATGCCAAGTTTGGGTGAACCTGACATTGAAGTCCATGATTTCCTCCTACGGATGCCTCTGAATGGTAGTGAACTGATGCAACAAGGAGAATGGATCCACTTGTTCATTGAATCCTTTTATTAGAAATTCAGCCAACTGGTCCCAAGTGGTGATGGTGGTAGGTTGTAATGATCGATACTAGTAAAGCAATTTACCTCTAAGAGAGAGAACAAGTAATCTTACCATTATATCCTCATATGTGATGTTGTGGATCGTCACCAAGGCAACTACATCTTGAACATGCTCATAAGCCATTTTTCCCATACCATCGTAGGTAGGCAAAGCCTTCATCATCGCTTGTGGGATCGGGTTATGAGCTTGCATATTTAGAGGTCCAAAGTGGTTCCATGTTGGAAACTACCTTGGTGGTTGTGATGGTGGATTTTGAGCCATGTGGACTAGTGTGTGTGGTTGGGGAGGTGGAAAACTAGTGGCTATGCTAGCAGGACTCGAAGGAACAGAGAACACACCAACTAATAAGAAGATGTTACACTTGATGGGACAGCTAGAGTGATTAACCTAGGGTATTCTCCTAGCACTCAAGTTTCAAGTTCATAAAACTCAATGGGATCTTCTAGATTTTTGGCCTTCGATCTTGTGATCATGAAGAAAGCTTTCACTCACTTCACGTTTGGAGGCTTCTAGGTAGAGCTGAGTCACCAAATGTTCTAATCATACAGTACAAAGGTGAACATCAAACCTCAATACTATTGAAAGTGGAACTTTTGAGAGTCCCATCGGGCGTGCCAAAAACTATTGGTCATGAATATGCCTAAGTACAAAATATTATTTGTGCACCCTAGACCCGAACAACATTGAAAGGCCGAAGGAGAGAGATGTCCTTCGGGCCAATCTCCAGAGAGGGTTGGCTCCCTTACTAATACTAATGATTAATTTTAAGATTAGGGTAATAGGAAAGAGATGGGAAATGATAGAAAGAAATGGGAAATATGGCTATAAGCCAAAAATATAATGTGGGGATAAACTAACAACAAAAATTCACAAGTATTAATTAGCATATAACAAAAATAAAGGTACAGGAACCACTCATAGTTTGCCAAGATAACCTCCAAAAAACATTCCAGTATTCACTCCCTCACAAGTAGTAATTAAATCCAGATGCAGAATTTAAAATCAGCAAATAATGGACATGAATTGCAGAGTGTCTATCCTCTATTTTTTACATAAAAATGCTTAGTATTTATAAAGGATTGCACCTCTTTCATTTAATACATATAAAACAAAAGTTTGATAGATCAGAAACTAGCGGGAGTAATTTCCTCCTCGAAAAACCTTCCTTTGGGAGCAACAATCCAGATTTGGTGGAGAGATGCCTAGGAAATCGACAAGATTGTACCTTGGAAATTTGCTTCAGGCATCGATGCATTGGGACACATCAAAACTGGATAAAAATCCAAAACCCGGTCGTTGACCTCAGGTTACCATCTCACCTCGGAATCTCACCCTTGCAAATAAAGTCCACCAAATATTGGCAAAGTCGGTGGACGGTGCCTTGAAAATGACCAAAGTCACCCTTCGGTATTTTAATCCTACAATTTTTTAGCAGAAATCCTAGAATTGCATAGCTTACTTTACTTCAAAAATTAAATGACATCGTTCCTAGGTATTTCCCAAGAGAATCTGCAAAAAATGGTGCTTTTGAAATGGACCTCCTTGAAAATAATTGTTTAAAATCAATTTCTCTCAAGAAATGGAGTGATAGGCCTTTTTGGGAAAATTATGGGCAAAACAACTTCTTCATGTTCGTTATTGACATTTTGATGGTTTACCCAAAATATTATCCCTCCATTATTTTCTTTACGCCCAAAAAATCTTGTCTTTATTTTTTGCTGGAGTGTCTCTCTCATCCTTGCTTACGTCTGGAGCGCACCCTTATTTTAATTTCACCATCGAAAGAGTAGAAATACACTTTAAATTTGAGTAAGGATGAAACTAATTGATTTCACCCCCGAAGGAGGGCAAAAAGGAGTTTCACCTCCTCAGGAGGTGAAATTGACTTTGAATGTTCTTGATGGGCGCGCCTTAAAATCGTCTCATCTTAATTCTGCTTGAAAAATGGTAATTCTCCTGCATGGGGGTGCAAAGGCATTTCACCCTTGGATAAGGGTGATATTGACTTTGACCACATCCCCTCATTAAATCTTTTTTCTACTTTACTCGAAATGTAGGCGCAATTGCCGAATGGGGCCCACGATGCCAATCCACTCCTTCTATCTGGAAAATATATTTAATATTGTTTTTCTCCAAGGAGGGTTGAAAAGGAGTTTCACCCCTCACTTGGGGCAAAAAGCCTTTTGAATTTTCAAACCTTTTTTGCTAACATGACCTACTTTGCATTAAAATAATTACGTTTGTCCCAAAGAGGGATGAAAGGGATTTTTGCCCCTCCTTTGGGGTGATACCACTTTTGACCTTTTCCTTTGACTTACTTTCATGCCTTAACTTGCTCCAAGTGCTTTGAAACTGATGTTTTTTCTCAAGGAGGGGCGAAAAGGAATTTCACCCCTCACTGGGGACGAAACCACCTTTTATGCCAATCTCAGGCGAAAATACTCTTCTTGCGCTCTTCTTTTTCCATAGACGTTTTGTAGGCAACTTCAGTTCTTCCTAGGGAAAACACACTTTTTCCATTGCATTTCGCTCCTCATAGGGGCAAAAATAATTTCAATTCTTCTTTCTTTTCTTTCCAGTGCTTTTAACTTAAACCAATTTGTGCCAACACCTTTGCTCCTTGAAAAAATTTATGCTTCATCCCTCCGTTTCATTTTTCCCAGGACATTGATTTTATTTTACAACCCATTATTTCCTGGTACAACATTTAAGGAAATAAAAAAGAGGGGCAAAACAATAAAAATAATTACAGCAAAATAGAGTTGCCAAAAATTCACTGCTTATACTTACAATTTTTATAATGAAAGCTTCAACAAAATGACAATGTGGCAAAGTGATAAGACTGCCAACAGAACCATGTTGCCATTATCATTGAAGAAAGTAAAGACTTGTCAAATATTGATTTTGAATATCTTGTTAGGTCTCTCATGTCACATGAAGAGAGATTCAAAGAAACCACAAAGGAGAGTGAGAAGAATACCTTCAATTTTGAGGTAAAACATTCAAGAAGATATGAATATGAAGGTAGTTCCAGCAAAGGAAAAGACAAAAATCAGCAAAGAGGAAGAGGTAGAAGAGGAAGAGGAGCTTCTAACCAAGGAAGAGGAGCTTCTAACCAAGGAAGAGGTAGAGGAAGGACTAATCTAAGGAATGTGGAGTGCTACAACTTCTGCAAGAAGGGTCATCTTGCTAAAAATTGCTGGTCAAAGACTACAAATGAGGATAAAGGGCACATTATGTTTGTGAAGATGAAGACAGTCAAGGTAATCTTTATTAACTAGTGATATGGTGGAAAATACTAGCAATGAAGTTTGGTATTTGGATTCTAGTTTTTCTAATAATTTGACCAGGAAAAAGGATTTGTTTGTTTATGTTAATGAGAGTTTTAAGTCAAGAATCATGCTTGGAAAAAATAATTCTTTGGAAGTGGTTGGAAAAGGTTCCATGGAGGTTAGAACAAAATAAGGTATAAAAAGAATTAATGATATTTTTATGCTCCAAATTTGAAGAATAATTTATAAGTGTTGGACAACTTGTTGAAAAAAATTACAAAGTTGTGTTTGATAATAGTGAATGCATTATTTGTGATAAGGGTAATAGGAACTGTGTTGTCACAATTGTTCCTATGTCTAAAAACATAATATTTCCTTTGATTTTTGGTAACAATGGAGGTGTGAACTTAGCAAATTTGGAACTTGAAGATAAGAATTGGTTATGGCATTTGATATTTGGGTATTACAATTTCAAGAGTTTGAATTTTTTGTCAAATCAAGGCATGGTGAATGGGCTTCCAAGAGTTAAAGAGAGGAAGGATGTGTGTGAAACATGTGTGTTGGGAAAGCATGCTAGGACTGATTTTTCTAAAGGCATGTCATGGAGAGCCTCATATCCTATTCAACTAGTTCATTCCAATATTTTTGGGCCTGTGCAAACATAAAGTCTGGGTAAGTCATCTTATTTCATCATTTTTATCGATGATTAATTACGGAAATATTGGGTTTATTTTTTGAAGCATAAGGATGATGCATTTGGGGTGTTCAAGGCTTTCAAAGAACTTGTTGAGAATTACAGTGGTTATAAAATCAAATATTTGAGGACTGATCATGGAGGAGAGTTTTGTTCAAAATAATTCAATGATTTTTGCAATCAAAATGGCATTAAAAGACAACATACAACTGCAGATACACTTCAACAAAATGGGGTGGCTGAAATAAAGAATAGAACTATAGTTGAAATGGTAAGGATTATGATCAAGACCAAGGGTTTGAACAATGGATATTGGTCTTATGTGGTTGATATATCTGTGTACAACTTGAATAGATGTTTAACAAGAGCCCTCCATAAAATACCACTTCATGAAGCATGGTATGGTACTAAACCCATGGTTAGCCATTTGAGAGTTTTTAAGTGTCTTGATTTTTCACATGTGAATGATGAAGTTATAAAGAAGCTTGATGAAAAGAGTGTAGCATGTATTTTTGTTGGCTATTCTAAAACTAGCAAGGCATATAGATTATATGATCTAAAAACTCATAAATTTATTGTGTCTAGAGATGTGATTTTTGATGAAGGGGGAGTGTATGGTCACCAAAACATAGTGGATAGCAAAGAAAAAAGCATATCCATGGTTGATGAAGAATAAATAATAGTTAAGGGACAACCACCAAGTGTTCCCTCACCTCCTCCTAGCCCACTTTAAATCCCAAGCACAAGTTCTAGTTCCACTAGTCCAAGTACTAGTGATTATTCCTCAAGTCCAAAGCAAGGAAAAGGTAAATTTTTTTTGAAATCTCATCCATCCAGTCAAATGCTAGATAAAAACTTTGAGAAGAGGTTGACAAGGACTCAAGCACAAGAGATGGACCAAATTGTTACAAGGCTGGAAAATATACATGTGTATGGTGATGATGAAGAAGAAACCAAAGGTGAAATGATGCATTATGCTTTGTTATCTTCACTTCAGCCTTCTAGTTTTGAAGATGCAAGTAATAATGACGTTTGGGTGAAATCAATGGAGAATGAAATTAAGTCCATAGAAAAAATGATATGTGGGAACTTTTTGAGTTGCCCAATGGAAAAAAAATTGTTAGTTGCAAGTGGATTTTCAAGACAAAGTATAACAGTGATGACAACATACAAAAATGCAAAGCAAGGCTGGTTGCAAAGGGGTATACACAAAGGTTTGGTATGAATTATAAAGAAACATATGCACCTGTAGCAAGAAAAGAAACCATTTTAATGGTTCTTTCTTTGGCTGCCCAAAAATAGTTGAAAGTGTTTCACATGGATGTTAAAAGTGCATTTTTGAATGGCTACATTGAAGAAGAGGTTTATGTGCAACAACCTCAAGGCTATGAAGTGAAAGGTAAAGAAAACATGTGTACAAACTAAAAAAAGCATTGTATGGGCTCAAGCAAACACTTAGATATTGGTACTCTAGGATAGATAAATGTTTTCAAGAGCATGGTTTCAAGAAGAGAAAAAATGATCACACTATTTACTTCAAAAAGGAAGGTGAGGAAATTCTTCTTGTATATCTTTATGTTGATGATTTGATTTACATGGGGAAAAATAACAATATATTGGTTTATTAAAGACTTCCATGATGAGTGAGTTTGACATGACTGATTTGGGATTGAAGTGTTCCAAGAAAATGGTGAGATTTGTGTTTGCCACGCTAAGTATGTGAATGATATGTTGAAGAAATATGAGATGCAAAACTGTAAATAGGTTTCGACTCCTATTGCACATGGTGAATCATTGTGTAGAGATGATGGTTTTGAAAGAGTTGATGAGAAGTATAGAAGCATTATTTGGATCTTAATGTTACTTACCACTACTAGATCGAATATTGCATTTATTGTTTCACTTGTTTCTAGATATATGAATCAACCATCACAAAATCACATGAAGGCTGCCAAGAGGATTTTGAGGTATGTGAAAGGAACCTAAAAATTTGGAATAAATTATTTTACTAACAAAAAGTTGGAAATTGTTGGGTATTGTGATTCATATCATGGAGGTTGTTTAGATGATGGAAATTCTACATCTAGAAATTGTTTCACTCTTGGTTCTAGGCTAATCACATGGAGTTCCAAGAAGCAAAGAATTGTTGCTTTGTCATCCAAGGAGTCTGAATATATTGCTGGAGCAGCAACAAGCACTCAAGATATTTAGTTGAGGAATATTATTGAGGAGATTGGAGAAGTCCAAGATAGTCCTACGATAATCAATTGTGACAACACTAGTGCCATAAAGATTACCAAGAATACGGTTCATCATAGTAGGACAAAACACATTGCATTAAAGTATCATTTCATTAGAGATGTCATTGAAAAAAAGTTTGTTGATCTTGTCTACTGAAACACAAAGAGACAACTGGTTGATTTGTTTACCAAAGGAGTTGCTAAAGAATAATTTTTGTATTTAAGAGATAGAGTAGTTTCACCACTTAGCATCAAGGGGGAGTATGTTGGAGGATTTAGCGCAAGCCAAGACTATTGAGGACATCAAAATACAAGAGAGTAATAAATCTTAAAAAGAAAGAGTGGCCAAACAAGAATTCAAAAGGCACTTCCAAAAATCAATACAACCCTAATCAAGTCAATCAGGTGGTATTGAGCAGGCCACGAATTTCAAATCAACAACTTAAGCAACCTCTTCCTCAAAAACCGTAGTTGTTGCAACTACACAAATTTCAACATCTACCTAAGAAATCAACATACCATGACACACCAACTCTTGCTCAACTACAAAATCCTCCACAACTAGGCAACCATCCTAGGTGTCCTGCTAGATCCCCTCATAATTTCACTCTACTTTTTGAGCCTTATTCAGTCATCTTCTGAATTTATAAAGTGTAAGCAATGTCATTGTAAAAAATAAGACCAGAGGACCCTAACAGGTCTAAGCCTAGATCATATAAAGAGTATCACTACTATGTTTACCATAGGCAAAAGGGTCATGACATTGACGATTGCATAACATTTAAAAATCTGGTCCAATACCTCAGCGAGGAGGTCATTTCCATAGATAGTCCTCTCGCACTACCCAATCAAAACCTTGGCATGTACCATGACCCCTTACCACATCAAAAGACAAACCAATAAATTCATTCACCACTGAATTCCAACACCCCCCCAACCAAGTTAGCCACCTCAACACCATCCCACAACATAAAAAATTTATAGGGATGATCCATGTCATTACTCAAAATCAATGCTACCCTGATCGACCAACATAATTGAGTACCCCCTCAACATGCCTTCATCCTCTACTTTGCCACCTCCACCAGTGCAAGCCATGCCTCACCCATAAAACCAGTTATATCCTAGACAAAATGCCTCACACAGAGCCTTAGGATGGTATTGACAAAACTCTCAATTTATAAGCTCATTTAAAAATCACCCCCACATTGCGAGGCATTAGCTCTCTAAAGAGTGTTGTGGTAGGGTATGTATCATATGACATGGGCTAGGAGACCCATGTTGATTGTTCATAATTTGTGATGGCATGTTCCCGAGGTTCAATGAGCTAAAAAGGAGGTCTTCTGAATATGTCACATAAAGGTTTTGGTCTTATTTCTTCTTGCCCAACATTGTCAATCGATAATTATGGCCTAGTGCTCCCTATTGGCCCCAACTAACTGGTGGGAAGATATGAAAGCACTGAGGGTCACAAAGGTGCCAATCCCCAAGAATTCATATTTTGCACTAGTAAGGATGTGATAGTGGTGCTAACATTCTACTGGGAAGGAAAGGTGACCTAATTATCTTTCTCTTCTATGCTTGTGCAAGCTTGTGCCATTTACCATTCCTTCAAGAAGTTATTTTTATAGGGATTGATGGGGGAAGCATTTTGCATCATATAAGGAAATCCTAGAGTATATGCTTTCAAGGGTGATGTTGAAGAAAGCCTTCCATGAAGCACGAGTATCCTTGGGGGTAACTTGCCTACTTGGATCAACATATTTTCTGTTCGCCCAGCCTCCTTGTCAACTTTTGGGTCTATCATTTCCTTGGAATACTATAAAATGAGGCTTATTTCCGAGTAGAAGGCCAAAGCATAAAATAGGTATGTCTGAGAAAGAGTTAGCCATAATTGATAGGGAATACTTTACCAAGTTCTTTGGAAGTAGATGTTGAAGTCAGTTATATCTTCCCGAGGATGATGTATGATGAAGGAGAAATGATTGAGAAACAAGGAGGGGTCACCATAGTGATCAAATGTGTCGATTGGTAGATGTGCTAAATCAGCCCATGTAGAAATACTCCCATCCTTTAGGGTCTTATACCATAGCCATGCTTTTCCTTTGAGAGAGAGAACCAGGAGTCTAAGCACCACATATTCATATCTGATGCCATGAAGCATCATCATGGAAGCAATGTTATGGCAATGTTCAAATGCCATACCATTTATCCCATAAAACCTTGGAAAGAACCTAAAGATAATTTTGGGGAAATCATGAGGGTTCTAGATATTGAGAGGAACTGAATAATCCCAATTAGGAACATTGTATTGGACCATTGCAACACTTAAGCTCTTTAAATCATCATATGAGCATAAATTCTCTGCTAGTGAGGTCGAGGTTGTTCATAAAACCTTGAGTTCTCCAATATTTATTTGAGAATGATGCAGAATGGTAACCGATCATGTACCTTGGTGAATTTTTAGCCGAGTCACCTTGTTCTTCTCAAGGCAACTGATTGTCAGAGTCAAGTTCAGTCTACAAGGGAGTCTTTAGGTGATAGAGATTATGGACCAAAATAGAATATCACCAAATTTTGTTCAGATCTGAAAGGCAACTGATATTATGACATTGATATCTAGATTTGAGTGGAGTCACCAAGTGATTTTGATGGGATTTGACAATATAGGAAATCACCTATCCTTGTATTATATAAGGGACATTCGAGTCCCATTAAGCATGCCAAAAATTGTTGGTCAAAAAATCTATCTAATGGAAAGGTTTGTGTGCCCACAGACCTTGACCAACATTAAAATACCTGAGAGCGTGTGCAAGCTATGACAATCAATATTTAGAGGAGTTTGGTTCCTTGCAGTCTCAACTAAGTATTCCTAAAATAAGAGGGGGAAAGGGTGCTAAAAGAAATAAACTAAAATATCCATAAATTAAAGTGGTATAAATTAAGAAACATTAATACACATGCAATAACAAGGATATGCAACTAAACAACCAACTACCTAACATACCAACTCGTTGCACAAATAGTTACAAAGTATTCACTTATAATTTATTGTATGCTAATGAGACTGTGAATTCCAAACAAGGGATGAGTATGGCAAAAATATAGGATTCAGAATTATCACCATGAAACATCCAACATGCTTAAATTAGAAATATGTAGGCATCATAAAACATATAATTTAAACCTACTATGTATTTAACATACCTCGAATTCCATACAAGTTAATGAATACGAAAAAAGTGCAAAATTTATAATTATCGCCATAAACATCCAACATGCTCAAATTAGAAATAAAAGGGTTTGCACACACATACATACTCTGCAAATAAATCAAACCAGAGGCCAAAAAATAGTCTGTTTGCATTAAGCTACAATATCTATCCTTACATATAAATTATAAACACCTAATAGCCAACCCCTTTTACATTTACATTGTTGTATTTATAGATGTATTACAATTCCTTAGCAGTCAAAAACATCATTGCCTAAGGACTGGATTATTGTCATGTGAGATATTTTTCTAGCCTATTGAACCACTTCGAAGTATGGTTGTTCCAGCTACCCGGATGTGTTAGCTAACATGGCCTAAACCTGCATCATATCTAATCATGCTCTGCTTACTAGATGCATTTAGGCCCTTGATTTCTCATTTTCCTAGCCACCTAATCATCTGCATAATGGCCTAGTTTTTTGGGATCTTCTAACACAGTATCATACCCAAAAGACGTTTTGGGAGAGAGAGAGCTTTGTTTTTTGGAGAATGGTCATCGGGTCATTGACACATGTGTGAGACGCCCACTTTTAACTTTGATGGATACAGTCCACACACTTATTTTATAGTGGCCTTATCTCCTAACTAGGCCCTATCTCTCATGTATCGAGTGCAACCCTACCAGTATCTCTTGCATTTGATCCACCTTCTGCTTCTGTGTGCATAAGGCTATTGAGTGTTGATCAGATTTTGACCAAACCTGAGTCTTTCAATCTTCATATGGCTTCCAAGATTAGGAATGAAATATTGATAGCTGACCATGCACGATCAAGAATAAATATTACGATGTAGCAATGACTGGGCTATTCCATTGACCGAGTAATCTGGGTACTTTTGGGCTTTGGATAGACTTAATTTTCCTAGTCCTCTCTATTTCTCTTAATCAGGTATGTTAGGTGTTTTTGAGTCCCAATCAGGCCCAATAGTTTTGCCCCCCTGTGAACTTAGTTATTTTTATGTGACCAAATATTTTTCACACTTTTAGGCTTTGGCCTAGCCCAATTGATCCAGGATTCATTGGATTGGGTACTTTTTATCTTGATAGAGGCCAAGCTTTTAGGATACAACCTGGTTCTGGCTAGGTATAATTTTTTTGGTCATTCATGGGCTTAAATTATTTTACATCATTCTTTTTGAAACTGGGGTGGATGCTTGAACTTATACTAGACTCTTGTTGTTGCAAATATTCCAGTATTTTTAACTTCAAACCATTTTGCCATGTTCATGTGTACCAAATTTCTGGTCTTCTAATGAGTTTTGGTCTAGGTGTAAATATACCGGTCCACTTCTACCTTAGTCATTTATTCCATTCTTCTCAAGTTAGGCTTTGACCAATGTAAGGAGGATTGGCACCATCCCGGGCCTCTGGTCAGGAATGGTTATTTCGACATGATGGAGAAATGGTAATCTTTAGTTACCCTCCAAGCTGTAGATGGAGCCAATTCAAGGCCTACCTTCATCATCCTTCTTTGTATTGCTTAAAATTTGTCTTCGATGGGGATTCTAAGCTGATAAAAGTATTGGCCATCTCTAGTTTTATTTATAAAAAATAAGGTTAGTATATAGCTGCTACCAACTAGGGGTGGGTATGTGTAAAATATACCCACACTTATTTCTTTGGAGTGTCCAAATGAACCAATGCATCCACCACATCCACCACCACTAATCCATCCAAATATGCATCCACCCATCTTGGACCAACTCCTACCCCATGGACATGCCCCTAGGAACCCTCCCTCTAATCCATCAAATCCATCCATACCACAAATCAACATGGTCTCCATTAACCTATTCACACCTCTCCACAATCCATTTAACCCATAAAATACCATCAAAATTGATCAAAGTCTCATTGACTTTGAGAACATTTCCTCCTCACCTTCCCCTGCTGATTTTCTTCCATCTAGCCAATTACTCCACCAAGCCAATGTTTACATCCCACCTACCTTTTTGCCCTCTCTATCTATTGTTCATCACATTGATGTGAGTGACACTAAGTCACCCATTTTTGAAAATGTAGCTAATGAAATCCACCTTATTCCTACTTCTCACTAATTAGAGGAGGGTTCCCACATGATAATTGAGGACACCATCAACTTAGACCTCAAAATCAATCCAAACCATCCAAAAATCATCAAACTTGGAAAGAGCCTTTCCTCCGAGGAACGAGAATATTTTTTCACCCTTCTCATCGAGTACAAACAAGTTTTTGCATGGTCTTACAAAGACATGTTGGGTCTTGATCCTAATTTAGTGGTTCACAATATTATTCTAAACCCCGACACCAAACTAGTAAAGCAAAAACTATGAAAGATTCATCCTACCATATCTCTCATGGTTAAATTAGAATTACAAAAGTTGCTAGATGTGGTTTTCATTCAACCCATCGACTACCCAGAATGGGTTTCCAATATGGTACCCATTAGCAAACCTAATGGGAGGATACACATTTGCACTAATTTTTGAGACCTCAAAAAAGCATGTCCCAAAGATGACTTCCCACTTCTGAATATTGATACGCTCATGGATTCCATCGTTGGCCACAAAATGCTCTCCCTAATGGATGGTTTTTCAGGATATAACCAAATTTGAGTTAATCCTAATGACCAACATAAAATAGCTTTCACAACACCCTAGGGGATATTTTACTATAAAGTCATGCCATTCAATCTCAAAAATGTAGGTGCTACATATCAATATACCATGACTTATATCTTCCATGATTACATGCATGAAATAGTTGAAGATTATGTAGATGACCTCTTGGCCAAATTGAAAATATGTCATGAGCACATTAATATTTTACATAAAGTTTTTGATTGATTACTCAAGCATAATCTGAGACTCAACCCCAAGAAGTATGTTTTTGGTGTCATATCAAGAATTTTTTTAGGGTTTATAGTCTCCAAGCAAGGCATCAAAGTCAATTCAAACAAATTCAAAGCAATCATCGAGATGCCTACCCTTAGGAATCTCAAAGCACTACATATCTTACAAGGAAAAGTCCAAGCGACTCATCACTTTATTTCTTAGTTATCAGACAAATGAAAGCATTTCAACCATCTATTGAACAAGAGGGTTACCTTTGCATGGACTCAAGAGTGTCAAGACACTTTTGATGCCATTAAAAAGTATCTTGCATCCCCACCCTTGTTGACTCCACATAAACTAGGTGTTCCATTTCATTTGTACATATTTGCCATTATTTTTTCCTTTAGCACCATACTGACACAAAATAATGAATCCAACAAAGAACAAGCCATTTATTACATCAGTTAAACTTTGGTTAGTTATGAGACCAAATATGCATACATTGAGAAGCTATGTCTAGCTGCTATATTTGCAACTAAAAAACTTTGATATTACATGATCGACCATACCATCTATGTCATGGCCAAAGAAAACCCATTACCATGTATAATGAGTTGCACCCATACAAATAGTAGAACATCCAAGTGGATAAAGCTTTTGGAAGAATTTGATCTCAAATTCATTAACCAAAAATCCATCAAAGGCTAGGTATTCATAGACCAAATTGCTAAAGCTCCATTACCAGATGATAAACCGTTCATAATCAAGTTACCTGATGATTCTGTATTCAATATCATAGAGCAAGAAGAACATGTCAAACCTAAGGATGGCGTTGATGTTATCCTTTTCTTTAATGGTTCCAAGTGCAAACAAGGGGGAGATATTAGAATTGTTTTCTTCACACCTCAAGGAGCTTCTATGACCTTGTAATTTAGACTAAACTTCCCTAGAACAAATAACAACATGGAATACAAATCCCTAATCCTAGGTTCTAGATTGCTATTGCCTTAGGCATCAAATGGATCAACATCTTCGGTGACTCCCAACTCATTGTTTATCAAGTTAAGGAGATCTACCAATGTAAATGCCCAGTTTTGAAGCAATACAAATAAATTTTTGATAAGTTTCTTAAGCACTTTGATTGGTATGAAATTGATAACACACCTAGGTCAACCAATCATTTTATAGACACTATGGCATCTCTCAGATCACTCATACCATATAATCCCATCGATAGTAGTACATACGTCAAGATCCTCATACTATATCAATTAGCCATTGAATGAGAATATTTCTAAACTAAAGGTAATATTAATTTCATTCAAATGGAGTCATACAATGATGGATTTTTGTAAATAAAATATTTCATAAAAATAAGTACTCTCCCAGTAGATTTATCCCCAATTGCTAAACACATGTTCAAACAAAAAGTAATTTGTTACACTCTCTTAAGAGATATTATTTATCATTGTAGATATGATGGTGTTCTCCTGCATTATATCAAACTACAAGAGGTAAATTGGATCATCTCTCATCCCATGATGGAATTTGTGGTGGTCATTTTAGTGGGACGACAATATTAAAGTGTATTTTGTGCATGGGTTACTATTGGCCCACCATGGAACGTGACTATTGCACATATATCAAGAAATGCCCAAAATATCAACATCATACCAATTTAACCCATGTACCATCACAAGAGTTGCAACCAATTTAAGCCCTTTGGCCTTTCTTGCAATAGGATCTTGATCTCGTAGGAAAATATCTCCTCCTTCCTTGAGGCACCATATATTCATCTTCATAACTACTGAATATTTTACCAAATGGGTTGAGATGATTCCTATTACTAGGAAAATTGGATCTCTTATTGTGGATTTCATACTCCATCATATCATTTATCGCTTTGGTATACCCTCAAAGATCATATCTAATAATGGTACACCTTTCAAGAATAAGGATGTTTGAGCACTCTACACTAAATACAACATTCAACACAGTTTCTTGATACCTTACTATCCTCAAAGTAATGGACAAGTTGAGGCCACCAACAAGACTATCATAGCCATTCTAAAGAAAATAGTCAAATAAAATTATAAATATTGGCATATTCAAATTCCCTTGGCATTATGGGATTATCAGATAAGTATCTGAACACCAACTAGGGCAATGACTTATTCACTAGTCTATGGTGTCGAGGCCATCATGCCTGTTGAGCTTGAAATATTGTCATTGTGCATATCATTACAATAATTCATCAATGATGATATTGTGTGACAAGCACACCTCAATAAACTGAACCTTCTTGATGAATGATGAATCAATGTGCTTAAGCATCTTTGCATTTATCAGGACAGGGTCAAATGCACCTACAATAACAAAGTTCATCCTCAAAAATTTTGCATGGGTGATTTAGTCCTCAAGAAAAATAAGTAGAATTCAAGCGTTTCACCTTATTTGCATGATAAGTTTACTGCCAACTAGCTTGGTCTATTCATCATCATGCAAACATTCAAAATTGGAGCCTAAAAAATTACCACTCTTGAGGGAATTGAGGAACTTAAACCCATTAGTATCCTTTATTTGCATGCCTTCTATGCCTAGCTCATAGCTAGCCTTGTACATATACACACAAAAAATCAACCATCTAACCATCGAACAACCATAATCACAAATCGTCCTATTCTTGAATGACCATAATCACAAACCATACGATTGTAAGACAATCACAAAGAAAAACCCATCCATACAAAAGCATCACACCATAAAAAATACAAAAACATCACAAAAACCATCAAAAATATAAAAAAAGAAAAAAATCAACAATCAAAAAATTAAAATCATCATAAAAATCTAAAAAAATAATAATCACACACTGCTACAAAGCGTGTTGCATTCACACACATCTCATTTTTCCATCATCAATAATAATACTTTGATTATCATTCAATCCATTCTTTTATCTATTTACTAAGATTAATTTTATCACATTAAAAAGGGCATATTCCTTAAGGTATATGTATTGCACCATCCATCATTATATACAATTTTGCTACATCCACCACACATCCCCCTTCATTCACTTATTCATATTACCCAAATGACATCTTGAAATTTTCAAGTCTCTGGTTTGGAGACTCTTTAGGTTCTTTTGGTCGTTCAACCATACCTAGTGTCTTCCTTAGAATCCATTGAACGCTATTAGTCCTTGAGCGATACTGATATTCCTCATAACCTCGGGATTTCTCTTTGACCATACACACAAATCACAATTTATAAAATTTTGATGCTTAGGAAAGACAAACTCAGGAGTCACTATCACCATAAAGCGAACGATTTTCCCTACTCATAATATCATGCACATGGTCTAACCCTAATAATTGGAAAAAGGACAAGCGTAAAGTAAAAAGACAAAAGTCTTAAAAATAAAATAAAATAAAATAAAATTAAATGAAAATAAATCCTGAATCCTTGGAATTCTCAGGTCCTTAGATCATGGGGCTAACCTCCATCAGGGGTATAGACGTCTGACTAGTAGTGGAGTACACCTTATGTGGTGATATGTTTATCACATTAGTGACCTTCTTTTATACAGACCTATGTATACTCCTAGACGAGCTAGCTTATTCGCATAAGTCACAAATGATGAGTCCAACCTCGCTCAAAATTGGCAATGAACATTCACTGCACACACTTTGGTCTTTGAGAAACTTGAATAACTTGGCTGATCTTAGCATCTTCAAGTGCCTATTTGATTAGTAGATGAGTTTGATCAATGTCACTAGGGTGTTTGAGCTTCTTGAAAGCACTTTCAAATTCTTCTTCCCTAGAACAAGCGAAAGAACAATTCATGTCACCTTTTCCTCCACAATTGCAAAGTCCTTGGAAAATATTATATCGCATCCATTCACATTTAGTCCACATGTATTATAGTACTATGGTGTTGACACCCTTGATTAATTGATTAAAGTCATGAATAATAATACATGTTTAAGCATTTTTCGAAAGATAATCAAAAGTATATGCATACATCCATTGCATCCATCAACATTCATTCATTCAATAAATCATTTCATCACATCACAAACACATAAGAAACACATAACATAAATAAAGTGCATCATATCATATATCATCATCAATGTAGTACATAATAAATCTTACCCATAAGATACGTATATTTGAGATATCAAGCTCATCATAATCATTAAAAATAGATACAAGGTAAATACACAAAAAGTTACACATCGCTCGATGTGCACATATCAATCTCTACCACCATCGCTATCATCACTACCCTTGGCTCGATCTCACCTTAACTGCCCACTACAACTTCCATGCTGATGAATCTCTCCATAAGACATCCTAGCTCCAGATGCCTGAGAAGCCAATGCCCCTACAAACTGAGGTACATGTGGGGCAACTAAAGGACCACCTGAAACTTTGCTCCTCCAACTCTAAGAAGAGTGAGAGTGTAGGAAGGAGAAACCACCATCAAAAAAAGAAATGCCAAGATAAAGAGAGCAATATATGATAATTTTATAAAAAATATAGGGTTTTACAACGTAAGATATGACTCTTTGTCTAAAGAAGCCTCCAAGGGCTTTTACAATAAATATGGTGTTGATGTTTCTTTTCTACAACCAAATGTGTTCATGAGATAACGAAGTGTGAGTGCTTGTTAGTATGAGCTTGCAAGGGCTACTTTAGAGTAGTAAAATACTTGCACATAGCCAATAAGAGATAATTTAGTATATAAATAGACCCACCTAGATTGGGCCTTAGTCCAAACAAAGTACAAACCACAATATAAAAGAAAGAGACTGCTGATATAGTTAAAGGAAATACAAAAAAACCAAAAGTATACCTATTATGCGTGCTGAAATGTCATCGAGAACCCTACTGTAGAGGTGATTTCTATCACAATCATGACCGTCTAAGACAGTTTTAGGACTATTCGAGCCAATCTCAGGACCATCTCAAAAGAGGTGATCTCGAAACAACTGTTGCAAATTGAAAAAACACATGCCCAAAACAACCCGAAATAGTGTTAAAGAGTTAGAGGGGTCTCAGGGAGTGGTTAGAGGTTGTGGATGATGGCAAATAGGATAAGGCAAGTGATGAGTGATAATTTTAACATCATTACTCTAACTCAACTTGGGATCCCTCCCCTTAGCCATGGCTAGGGTTTTTATAGGATTTTTGGGGCCGGGTGAGTGGGATACCACATGGGCTCCACTTGGCTTCCACATGTGCAAGGTAGGTGAGGGAAAAGTCTAGAAAGTGGTGAGGTGGAGGGGGTTCATTAAATTTCTTTGGGAAGTGGTAGCCTAGGGGGAGGGAAACTAATTTTAAATTAGTTTATCCAAGGTCATGGGGGAATGTGGAAAATATTAAAAATTGCTAAAAATGGTGATGTGGTTGTCCTATGACCAGGTGGGATAAATGCACCTCTTGACTTGTCATTATTTTTGAATTTAAAATTTCTTTTATGGCTTGGGGAAAGTGCATGAGGGGTACAATATTAATGTGGGGGATTTTTAGAGATTTGGGAGGGGTTGATTTTCCAAATTTCTAGAGATTTTTCATTAAATACCTTTTGCCTTGAATATTGTTTAATAATAATTAATGCACAAAAGGAGCTTTAGTGGGGTATTTAATTAATGTTAATTAGGATTGTCATTATTTTATTAGTATTATCATTATGATGGTGAAATTAATCATGTTTAATTAAAATAATTTAGGTTTAATGAAGTATTAGTAGCATATGGGGATGATTAGGAATTTATTATTATTTATATTAGTATTTTTATTATTTCTATTATTTTGTGGGTGTAGGAGATATATTCAAAATTTGATTTATTATTAATATTTATTACTTGTGGATTATTATTAGGGTTTTGCTAGGGAAATATTAGGGAATTTAGATTATAATTTTGTAAGGTGAAAAAAGGAATATTTAGGTATACTAATTCATAATTTATTATGTTATCAAAAATGCTAATTTTTGATGTCTATAGATGCCCCTTTTTGCAATGTGTTGTTTGTAAAAACAACATAGTGCAAAAACTTGTGTCAAAATTTTATTGTTTATTTTCCCAATGAGATGATTGTCCCCATGGACTCGAGTATATTTTGTAACCCCCTAAAGTGGTGAGTGTGCAAGTGAGGTCATGAGGCCAAGGACGAGCCACTTGATAAAATTGGAGCATGGTAAGGGGAGGTGGTGAGCTAGGGTGATCATTTAGGAAGGTGGGGGTAGAGGTAGGAAAAATGAGGGAGGAATGTGAGGGGAGGATAAAGGAGGGTAATATGGGGGAGGTAAGGAAGATAGGGGGACATAGTGGGGGGAAAAGGGAAGTTAGCTCCAGATCCCTTGGAATAAGGATGGAAGAAGGAGAAGATGGTGGGGAAAGGGGGTATAGTGCAACCATGGAAAAATAGTAGACCCAGGTAGGGAGGGACAACAATTACATTGTAAAAAAGGTAAAAAAAAAATGTGTAGCCTAAGGAGGCTAGTAAAAAGTGCATAGCCCAAGGGGTGAGTGTAAAAGAGATGCCCAAGGGGGCAATGTGAAAAAGGGTACCCAAGGAGGCAAGTGTAAAAGGGTGCCTAAGGGGGCAATTTTAAAAGAGGTGCCCAAGGGGGCAATCTGAAAAAGGGTGCCCAAGGAGGTAAGAAAAGAGAAAAATAATGTAACGTGAAGGTAAAATTGGGTATGAGAAGTATCATGATGGATTGTATGTGGAGTAGTTGATGATATGGAGGATGTTGAGATGGGGTTGATGTATCAAGAAACAACGAGAGGTGCACTACTAAGAGTGGGAGGCTGTGAGGTTGAGGATGGTGGGACAACTTAAGGCTATGGAGCAAGAGTGAGATAAGTTGCTAGTTGAGCATAATGAGCCAGTAGTGAGGCTAGATCGGGGGGCCAGGAGTGAGATAGGCTCATATTGAAGTAGGATGGTTTCAAATGGTAGGTTGTAAGTGAAGCATATGCAGGAGAGTGAGGATCGAGAGCACTTGAGGAGAGAGCATACAAAGCTACACAATCATGTCTAGTAGCTGCAGGTAGAGAGGGAGTAGATAATGAGGGATCAAAACTAGGGGTAGATTAAATAAATAATTAATGGATGATTAATAATGCACATAAGTAAGTATACGATGGATAGTAATGATGATAAAAGGATAATATATAATAAGAAAAATGGATGAAGAAAAGAGAAAAAAGAAAAATGCTTACCTCATTAATAAAAAATCTTTCCCTAAATACACAAGTGTATATAATTTCCATGGTGAAAGAGGGAGAAAGGAACTAAAGAAAAAGGAGGGAGTATAATATCCAAAGGATATTTCATGAGACTCAAACACCCTAGTGCTCCTCTCAAGTGGTGAGGTTACCATGCAAAGGCCATTAGGATTTAGAGGTCCCTTGAGACATATCAAAACATCCTAGAAACATTGTGTGTGCAGTGAGTTCATTAACCTAATTTCGAGTAGGTTTGGACTTAACTAATCATATCCCTAATAAGAGAAATTAAGCTCATTGTGAAGGCATACTCTACTACGAGTTAGGTGTCTATAGCCTCGATGGAGATAACACATAATTTATTAATATCACTCCACTGTCGACCATATATCTATAACCCCAATGGAGGCATCTAATATGCCCAATGGTTTAGGCTATATCATCATCATTATTTTTATTCATTTTGATCATTCATTTTTTATATTTTTTTAAGCATGAACCCTTGGGTTTGGATTGCTGAAGGGAACACGATGAACTAATATAGGTATTAGGAATAATAATGATTGTTGGAATAATCACCAGTATCCCCTTAGGTATCATGACATGGTTTAACAGCCTCTCGAGGTTAATGCTCTGGCTTGTAAAGAAACACCAACAATTTGAGCTTTTGGTGTAACGGTAAGTTCCAACAATTGGTATCAGAGCCGGTCTCGAGTTCGAATCCCTTCGGGTAACACTGGGGGGGATTGTTGGACTAATCACCAGCGTCCCCTTCGGGATCATGACATGGTTTAACAACCTCTCGAGGTTAACGCTCTGGCTTGTAGCGGACACCAATAGTTCGAGATTTTGGTGTAATGACAAGTTACAATAATGATGTCATCCTTGCCTAGTCAAAACTAATATTAATTATGTGTTTCATGTGTAGATTATAGGATATATCAATAGGTCATGAAGGGAGGCTCCAAATTATCATGGATTTGAATGGAGAATAGGCACACTTGAAGAGGATACGAGGTATGATTGAGTGACGAAAAAGGTCCTTGGGATACAAAGAAAGGGATAAGAATAAGGAAAGGGATGCAAGAAGAAGAGGATTGTGAAAGATACATATATATCATTGCAAATGAAGTGAAAGATGAATGGTTAATGAGATAAGCATATTTCATGAGGAACAGAAGGTGATGGTGTGGAAGGATGAATACAGAGAACATAGTCACAATAATTGTAAGATATTACATGGTGAAGATAAAGATCAAACAAAAAGGTGACAATAGGAATATGTGGCACCTATAAAGGGGTCAATAAAAGGTTATGATGGGTGAGGAGAAAGGATTACAAAAATATGTGAGAAAGAGAAGGTGAGATGTATAAAGAAGCATAGATTTATTGATAGAAAAAAAATGTATATACAAGGATTGTAGTGGATATATATGTATATATGCATAAATGGCCCATAGGTAAAGAAGTAGAGGCAAAGGAAGGTATGATTCTCCTCCAGACCAAGGGGAAGGTAGGAAGAAAATGTATTTGGTCTAGTCCACAAAAGGTATAAAAGGCTCAAGGACTAGTTCACCATTCACCATAAATTTTGACTAGGGTGAACTCCCCTAGTCAAAAGTTGTGGTGAATGATGAATTAGTCCCTAAGCTAGTGGAGGAGGAAGGATTGGGAAGGGTAAAATTGAGGAGCAATAGGATGAATGATGTGGTTTATGATGGATGTATAGGGACGAAGTGGCACTTGAGGGAGACGGTCGAGGTATAGAAGGTGGACGAGGTCAATTGGAAGAGAGTGAAGTGGAGGAAGATACCATAGAGGAGAATTGTAGGGGTGTTGGAGAGATATCTTGGTGACTTAATGAGAGCACCATTTTTGCGAGGTGATCCAAGATTTTTTGTAGGTCTAGTGGATATGGAACTGGAGTTGGATTATGAGCAAGGTGAAAATACCTACAACAAATATTGGATTGGATCACAAACCTGGTGTTGGAGCTGGAGTTGCCAAGATAAGATTGAATAGGGAAAATTGGATTATGAGCAAGGTGATAAGGATAAGGAAAAGAATATGGGGGAGATGGAGGAAATAGATAGTATGAATGGTAGAACTATGAGCATTGGGCCATGTGAGGGGCATGGGATAGTGAATATGGTGTTGGAAGAAGGGGAGGTAGAGAGGGTGTTGGAAAAATAGTGTCAGAGAGGGTGTTGAAAGAAGAGGTGGTAGAGAGGGTGTTGGAAGAAGAGGTGACAAAGAGGGTGTTGGAAGAAAATGTGTCAAAGAGGGTGTTGGAAGAAGGGGTGGAAGAGAGGGTGTTGGAAGAAGAGGTATCACAAAGGGTGTTGGAAGAAGGGGTGGTAGAGAATGTATTAGAAAAAGAAGGGGTAAATAGGGTGTTAGAAGAAAAGGTGGTAGATGAGGTGTTGGAAGAAAAGGTGGTAGACATGAGGGGATTGACACAAGGATTTGTTCATGGGATTCTTGTGATAATGTGTGGATGATATGGTTGGAATTACCTAATGTGTTAGGCCTAAACATGAGTGCTCAGAATAATTCATCGTCTAAGGGGAGGGAGAATGGTGAGGTGTGTATGGGGTATGTGGTGAGGTAGGAGGAGTCTCCTTGAGATAAGTTGGAGGGATTTTAGGTGGGTGAGGCATTTGCTTGTCATATGAGATGTTAGGGGAAAGGGTATGGATGAGGGTGACTTGAAAAGAGTTAGTTGTCGAAGGTTGAGGGGATTGAGGATCAAGAGTGATGGAAATTTGTTCCAAGTTTACTTCAAATTCACCCCTCAAAGTATCAAATGGGCTAGTATGAATAGTGGTGGTTTGGAAAAAGTCATCGAGTTATGGAAATAAGGTTCATATCAAGGGCATCGAGTTGGATAAGTAATAAGTGATTAGGCTAAGTAGTGATTCAGAGAGGGTTGAAGAGGTCAACAAATATCATGAGGATGTGGGGGTGTGGTGAGGGTATGGTATTAGGGTGGTCTATTGTCTCCTAATTCTCCTCACAGATGGAAAGGGTTTTGGTTAAGGAGGTAAGGAAAGATATATCTATAGAGATAAGGTCTACTCGGGTATTGGGTAATTAACATAGAAGGTCAATGGGGTGCAGATGCCTTTCTCCTAGTGTCCTAAGACAAAACCTTGCCAATGGGATTTCTAAAAATAGTGTAGGACAAAATACGAATTAGAGGTAGCCAATGTTAGCACAAAAATGGTCTTGGAATGAGATGGAGGTGGATAAAAATATGGGTGTGGTGAGTCCCCCATAAAAAAAAATGGTGTGGTTAGATTATTAACCTAAGGATACAATAGTACCTATAGCTAAAGGTGTATCTTGGAATTGATCAAAATATTTGATGGAATCTACATGTGATAGATTTTTAATAATTACACTATGTATAATATACTCACCTATGGCCGGGTTAGTCATATCTACATTAAAATGTGGGATTGTGATGAAAAGTGAGGAAGAATTTATGGAGGTGGTAGGGGTGTCTTTGGATAAGGAGATTGGAGTAGGGTCGAATGAGATTGATCGGGGGATAGTGTTTGGAGAAATATCTTATGATGAGGATGAAGGGTTAATTGAAGTGTGGGGTAGGACATGGGGATCCTCTTATTGAGGAATAAAAGTGGTAGGATTGGGGATACAGTTAGTTATGGGATTGGGATGATGGTCTAGGGCTGGAAGATATATTTGAGTAGGTGTGTAATCTTAGGATTGGGAAGAAGTGGAGGGTATGGTGATTAGGAATTGAGCCTGGATGGGGGTAATTTTAAAGTCATGAGTTAATTTTTGGGTGAGAGTGATGATGAGTGTAAGTGGGAATGGTTTTGGGGATATGGTGATAATGTGGGTGGGTGTTTGTTGGGTATCAAATGGAGAATTTGAGGGTTGGTGTTGGCAGTTGTTTTGGAATTGGTTTTGGTAATTGGTTTGGTGCTGACATCTAGTGGTAACGTGCACCATCCCAATAAATTCATGCTTGTTATAAATAAGATTTAATTGGTTAGGTGGTGTGGAGGATGTGGAGGCTATGGTATGTTGGGGTAAGATATTTTGGTAGATCTCAAGCTTTTGATTAGGGGGATCCACGAGATTGTAAACATTAATGACACCCCATTCTATCATATCCTAGACCATGTTTTTAAATTGCATACAATGTTCAATATTGTGGCCCGGTTGATGATGATAGACACAATAAAGATGTTCTTTATAAGATTGTGGTAGAGGTCTACTGGGATCATAGAAGGGTATAATATCGAGGAGGGTAAAGGCTTTGGATTTAATGAGGTGATGAAATATATAAGTTAAGGGTTCGGCTAGGGGAGTGAAGTCACATATTGGCACCCAATGAGGCTTTTTAAAAATTTGGGATGTGGAAGAGGAAGCTAGGGATTGAGTTGAGGATGGTTGAGGTGTTGGTTGAGGTTGGGATTGTGTGGAAGATTGGATAGTGGTGGTAGGGGGTGGTCTGGTGAGAACAATTTGGTTGACTTGGGGTGATTTAGAAGAAGTGGCATTACTCTTTTGATTTTAATTGATCTACTCTTTATTTTTGGGTTTTATGATGCCCTTTTGGATTTTAATATCCTCAATGATATTAGCTTGGGCTAATGCCTCTTAAAAGCTCCTATATTATTGTAATTGTAGGAGTAAGGATATGTGTTTATCACAGATGTGGGTGAAGAGGTGATTTAGCTTAGTGATAGGCAAGAAAAAGGGTAGTTCATTGATGATTGCTTACCATTCGGCTCCATAATCTAAAATAGATTCATCTTCAAATTTTTTAAGGTTATAAAGGTCAATGAGGTTGGATTTATTTTTAACCAAGAGGGAAAACCTCTTAATAAATAGGTTAGCTAATTGCTCAAAAGTATAACTACTATGTTGTAGGAGAGCATTATACCACTCAAGAGCAATTCCACTTAGGTAAATGAAAGGTAAATGAAAAAGGTGTAGAGAAGGAGGTGGTCACTACCACTAATTAAGAAGCAAGCATTAAGATATTTACTCAAGAAGTCTTTTGGATCCCCATGTCCGGTGAAGGGCTCGAGTTTGGGCAACTCAAATTTATAAGGGTAAATCGAGGTAGGTACAAATGGATGGATGGATTGGGTGTAAATTTGTCTAAGGATTGGATTTTGGTAGCCTATACCCATAGTTTGAAGTTCAAGTGCATTAATACAACTAATAAGTCATTGCATCTCATCTTGTGAAGATGACTGCAACATAGATAGGGAAGATGTTGGATTGTGGGTGGGATTGGGAGGTGTAGGGACATAATTGGGAGGTTGGGAGGTATAGGTTTGGGTGTTGGGTTGGAGTGGTAATGGTTGTGAAGGGTAAGGGGTGTAGGATGGGTATTGGGGATAATATTGAAGTAAATCAAGGGGTGGTTGGAAAGAGGGAGTTGGATGAGAAGGGTTTGGTTGTGATTGGGGGGAGGTTGAGGTACTTGTGGAAAATTGGATTGAGGGATTTGGGATGGAATAGGTTGAGGTTGGGAAGGAGGTTGAGGGACTTGTGGAAGAGTGGAAATTGGATTAAATGGAGTGAATCACTCGAAAATCAAAGTGAATTTCTACCTATGAAAAATCTTTACAAAACTCCCTTCAAGTTTGAGCCAATTTCTACACATATGATGGATGCAAATTTGGGAAAAAAATGAAGAATTTAGCAAAGTTTTGGGTAAAAATGGTAAATGAGGCATGAATAATGGGGATTCATCCAATCAAGCATACAAAAATCTATGTTGAATGACATAAAATGGTTAATTTAGTGAATGTTGTACTTGGGTTGATGGTTCATCCTACATAGTGTGCTAGAAACTATAATGAACGAAAAAATTAGCCTAACTTCTAGCTTAATGTTGCACCCCAATTTTAGTTTTAATAAATTTGAAAGAAAGGGTAAATGTCTCCCTCCAAAATTGAGATTAAGGCTAACTTCCCACTAATATTGCTTAATTATCCTACACTAAGTTACACTAATTGCATTAAAAGTAAAGTGTAGAAAACAAAAATGCATGAAAAGTTTAAGAATGTGAGGGATTCAAATAAAATATGGTTGAAACCATAACAAGGAAGTGTATAATCAATTAACATATGAGAATATGAATAAAATCAATTTATCATTCATCAAGTATGAGATTACTAAACAAATTACAAGATGAGAAAAATGGCTATCCCTCAATCACTGCACCCTTACAAAACTAGGAGGGCACTACCACTGATAGAATGCCAAGGACTTTTCAATTTCTCACCAATTTCATGAGATACAAAGAATAATGTGGATTTCACAAAGTGTACATTTCAATTCTCATGGCCAAGAGATGTTTTCAATGGATCCCATAACTCCTATTTACATTCGGATGTTATATCTAAGTTACCTAGGGTGAGAAACTATCACTCATAGAAAAAATAAATATTTGGGATATCTCTAACAAAATGGTGTAACGCCAAATGTTACATACCTATACATATACCTATAATAGGCTTTATAAGGCTTCAAAATGAGTTAATAAGCCACTACATGCCAACATGTTGCTATTAAAATATTCTCCTCGAGATCTATGCCTTCTTTTTTACCCCTTTTGTTGGTTAGTTAGTGGTTCACTCTAGGAAGTGAGCAAATCGCTCCATTTTACTAGAAATTCACTAGAATTTTTTTAGTGGATTTCTTCTATGAGCCAATTGGTCCTCTTTGCTATAAAATTGCTACTAAACCAATTGACACTTGAAAAAATCGGTCCATCTTGGAGACTTAGCCAAATTTTATCAATTTTGT
Source organism: Wollemia nobilis (assembly GCA_028583015.1). Classification (NCBI taxonomy): domain Eukaryota; kingdom Viridiplantae; phylum Streptophyta; class Pinopsida; order Araucariales; family Araucariaceae; genus Wollemia; species Wollemia nobilis. The sequence continues at coordinate 1,469,131 of JAQPPZ010017206.1, read as the reverse complement.
AAACTTTTTTTGTTTTTCAATGTTCTTGGGTTTGCAAAATCTATTTTTCTATAGTTAATTCCTTGGAATTAGAATGTAGTAGCCTAGCTACTATAGGTACTTTCTTAAGCTATTTTAACCATTCCTATTTATCTATTTCTTCAATTGAAAAGTTTAATGATGCTCATTTTACTTTGTTCTTATTATAAGGTTTACCCTTTAGGAAATTTTTATTAAATAAAGGAAAGGGTTATTGAGAAGGTTTGCCCTTATCCTTACTCTCCTTGCAATAAGAGACTATAACTTGCAATTTTTGATTCTATTCCATAACTTTCTCAAAGACTTATTACATGGTCATTAGGTTGTGAATATTCACATCTACCCCTATGAGGGTTTAGCCTCATAATTCTAGAGCTTTGTAAAAGTCTTTCAATACTATGTTATCATATTCTCTCCTTTACTAATATTTTAAAATTATATATTATTATCAAAGTGCAATTGAAGTAAACATTGTTGATGGAATAGGGAAACAAACTACTCCCAAGTGACATTCCTTAACACTAAGCCTCTTTAAAATTTTAGATTCTCCCATAAAGATGTGACTTCTCTTAATGCTATTGTTACATACAATTTTTTTTAAAAATAAATCATAGTTCATCAAAGAGAATAATTATATATAACTTTAAGCAAAATTTGAATTTCATCGAGATGAAGATCAAAACTGAAATTCACTCATTTTCTGCTACTTGATTTCCTTATCTATAAATATGCTCACACTTCCAAGAAATTGCCTCTAGTAATAAATGAAGAACACCAACAATAATATTATTTTTTATCCAGTTTGCACATCCATTTTTTTAATAGCATTGATGATTTGTGAGTTCCCCTCAATGGAAATATATTTCCATATTTTTTCTACTACAATTCTAATCTTTGTAAGAAGTGCCCTAGCCTCTGCATAGTTATTAGTTGAAGTTCCATATGATTCTGAATAATTGAGGAGAATTTTTCCTTCACTATTTCTAAAAAAACCACCTCCACCATATTTTCCTAGATTTCCTTTAGAAGCACCATCAAAATTAATTTTGATAAACCCAAATTTTGGATATTTCTATTTTACCATAGATCGAATTCGATTCTTTGTTTTAATTCCATTGTCGCAAATGATTATTCCATATATGTTCAAATCCTATAGCAAAGTTATTAGCATCATTTTTTTTGCAATTGAGACTTCCCATGATGAGCACCATATTTGTAGAAATTCAATAAGAGAGGCAATAATAGAGTTCCAAACTTGATCATGATTTTAAGATTTTTTTTTTTTTAAATTCTATTATTCCTTTCAAGCCATATTTTCCAAAAAATAATTGCAAAGCCAATCCTCCAAAGAATATATAATAATTTATCTTTGAAATAATTAATCCAATATTTCATCACCTCTTTCAATGTTGATGGAGCTACCCAATATAATTTTATATTTTTCAAAAAGTAACCCCAAATGGTGTGAGTAAACAAAAAATGAAGATGTAAATGGTTTGTTGTTTCTAAACCCTTCTCATGCAAGGCATGTATAAAGGGTCCATAATATCCTCTTATTTGTAGAATCTCTTATAAGAATATTACTTTGAACTCTTAACCAAAGGAATGCTGAGGCCTTAGGGAGAGCGTCAAATGACCAAACATTCTTTAATGGAAAATCTTGCAAGAAAGAAATTTTGGTTGTTCTAAATCCTCATATCTCAACTTGATAGAGTATCCACCATCCTTTGATAAATTCTAAACCAACTCATCCTTTCATATAAAAATCAATAAATAAAACTCTTGAATCATATTTTGAAGTTCATTTATAATTTGTTTGAGTTCCTCTCCTTCATCTAGGTTACTAAAATAAATCCATGATTTAGTGTTGTTTCTCATAATAATATAATCTTACCTTTGGACCTTTACATGCTAGGTATGCTTGAGCCAAAGGTTACCATTTTGAGTCAAAGATAAGAGGATAAGGATTCAATCAAGTATCAGACCAAAAATTTGTATACCTTCTCTTATTGACTAGTCATCTAATATATTTCTTTATCAATTAGAAACTCTTTGATATGAAGTTTCATGGTGACAATACTTTGGGTAGAGCTATTTTCCTAAATAATTTCATTGCATAAAGAGAATCTATATATTTTGAAGCAATATTTTCCCCAATTATTTCTTTGATATCTGAATAATCTCCAACCAAGCTTTTCTCCTAATGCCAAATTTACAAGTTTGCAATTCTGCAAGCCTGCTTCTCCAATATTCTTTACTTTTCAAACCTTATCCCACTTACAAAAAGGAAACCTAATTTTTCCTCACAACCTTTCCATAGGAAGTCTCTTTGATTTTTGTTAATTTTTGATGCTATACTTGTTGGTAGTATTGAAAGTGATATAATATATAGGGATGGATTGCAATGTACTCTTTATGAGTTAAAAACTTCCTGCCATGGTTGAGAACTTACCTTTCCAACCTGCCAAGCAAACTTTCATTATATCCAAAAAAGAGATCCAAAGATATTTTTTATTTACTTTAGTAGACAAAGGAATACTTGAGTAGGTTGATGGAAATTTTTATATTTTAAACCCTATATTCATAATATTTTTTTGTATATATAGGTAAATATTAATGAAGAAAATCCTAGATTTTTTAGGGTTTACAAAATGTCTAGTATCCTTCTCATAGCATGATAATATTGGTTTAAACTCCATGGCCTCAATGACTAAGGGATGACCCAAATTAAAAGTATCATCAAAAAATTGTAGATGATATTCAGAGGGATCATTTTTTGCAACTTGAATACCCTTGATTTTTCCTTCCATTTTTTCTTTTGAAAAGTCTCTCTCTAATGCTTCTACTAGAATAATGAATAAATAAGGAGAAAATAGATCACCTTGATGAAGTCCACAAGATGACTTGAAGTAACTAGTAGGGGAACCTTTGATCAAAACAATTTTTTTTAGTGCTATAACAACTTTTAATCCACTTACACCAACTTTAATCAAAGCCAAACTTTTTGAGAATAGCATATAGAAAATTCTAGGAAACCCTATCATGTGCTTTGTTCATATCTAATTTCAAAAGTATATATGGTTTTTCATGGAATGAAGAGAATGTATGGCCTCTTGTGTAATAGTTATACCATCAAGAATTTGTTTACCATGAACAAAACCACCTTGTTCCTCTAAGATAAGACACCCTAGAATGCCCTTCAAACTGGTTGCCATAATTTTGTAGATGATCTTATAAATCATATTACATAGGCTTATTGGAAAAAAATTATCAAATTATTTTATGTCATATTTCTTGGGAACCAAGGTAATAAAAGTAGCATTGATATCACTTGTTATAACCTTCCTTTTTTGGACCTCTTCAACCACAACTAACATATCCCTCTTCAATAAATCCTAAATTTTTTAAAAGAAAATTGTAAGAAATCCATCAAGGATAGATGCCTTGCTAGGATGGAAAGAGAAAATTGCTTCATTGAGATCCTCTATAGATATCTTATTTATCAAGCTTTAATTTTATCTTTGAGTGATAATTGATGGAATATTTTGTAGAAGTTTTTCTTGTGCCTCATATTGCCTAGAATCTATCAAAATATTTTTGAAATAATTAACTGATTCATTATATCTTCTTTGTGCTTAATTTTTCTTCCATCTTGAGTTAAAATATTTTTGATATGATGAATAATTTTTTTTTGTTTTTGTTGTACCATGATTTTTTTAATATATTTCTATCTAATTTCTTAACCAGTTCTCTTTAGATTTTTGGAACCAACATGACTTCTCATTTTCAATGCATTATGATAATCAGAAAGTAATTGTTTTTTGTTTCACATAAGAATCGTGATCCATTCCATTAAATTCTACAATCTCTTGTAAAATTTTGAGCTTGAATTCAACTTTTCTCTTTTCTTTGAAAATGTTACCAAAATATTTGGCAATCCAAATCTTCATTTGCTCCTTTAAATAGTTCAAAATTTGAACAAACATGTACATACATGATCCTTAAAATTTTGATTCATCCCACCATAACATAACCATCTAGAAAAATTAAGGTCTTGGGAGCCATATCGACTGAAAACAAAATGGATTTGTATGACCATTATTAGGTAACTCACAAGTCAAAAGAATAGTTTTTGTCATCTAATCTTGCTTGTAGTAAAATATCTAAAGACAATGTATACTTTATTTACAACCATTTATTGGATAATAAGAATCTATCAAGTCTTTCTACTATATAATTTTTTCCAATGCATCTAGTATCTCATGTATATTGAAAGCTTAAGGGACTAACATCCCAAATCTAAAAATGAAGTAAAATCTTGCATTGATTTAGATCATCCTAGAATACTACCCTTCTTTTCCAAACGAAATATAATAGTATTACAATCACCTCCAAAAATCCATAGATCACAGTGAATCATCATTGTATTTAAAAAAATGTTAAGACCCTTCCAACATCTTTCATGAGGAGTAACTATAGTTGGAGCATATACATTTATAACCCCAACATTGATGTTTTCCTCTTTCCTGCAAAATAATCCAGCAACCCAATTGCTTTTTCTTCCATTAGTTTCCCATCCCATTTGCATTTGTCCCATATTATTGCAATACCATTTGAAGCTCCTATAGAAGAAACTGCTAAACAATCACTCATATTCCAGATCTTCTTAAATGTATCCTTACATTCCTCACTACTTAATTTTACTTCTTGTATTAAAATAAACATAGGAATTTAACAACTTATTAATTCCTTAATAACTCATTTTTAGGGGTTTTATTCATATCCCTAATATTTCATGATATAATTTTCATTATCAACACTTTTTATCTTTATTAGTGGGCTTAGCCCCACTTCTTGTTAACACCTATGATATTTTTATTTAACTTTCTAGATCAATATTCTTTTAATTTTCTTTTTCTCTTTGTTCCTATTTTGATGGCCTTCCTCTCCTTCTTCCATTGCCACCAACACTCTCATCTTCATCAATTTCTTAATATTTTTTCTATTTCATCCATTGACTTATATTTTAAATATTTATGTTACCATAAATATACAAAAGTGCAAGGAATAGCCTCATTAGAATTTTCCTCTTTATGTTGCCCTAAAAACTCTAATCTACATAGATGATCCTCCATAGTCATACAAATATAATATGCATAGATGATCCTCCATAGTCGTTAATTTCTTATGTTGGCCTAAAAACCCTAAATTTTCCTGGATATCCTTCGTAAGATTTTCTTTATCATCTATAAACCCTAAATTTTCTTGTATATCCTTCATAATATTTCCTTTATTATGTTGCTCTTGAAATCCTAAAGTGCAAAGAATACACTTCATAGTACTTTTATTTTTAAAAGACAACTAACAAACCTTTGGTACTGACTTTCACACTAGTCATGTGAGACAGAAGAAAAGAGAAGTTTAATTGAGGAATGCCTTCATGGAAATTAGACATCCAAAAATAAAGAACTTACTATAGAGCGAAAAAAATGGTGCACCTAGCAAAGGGAAATAAAATGCATCTATTGTTCTATTTAAGCATTCAAAAGCAACATTAATGTAAGCATAAATGACAAATAAATGAAATAAATTGGCGGTTCTATTTATATTAATACATTTGCCAAATATGCTGTTACAAAATTTCCCCTTGAGGGCTCTCAATTGATACAACTCATTACAATGTATCATTGATGATCACAACATTGATGATCGAAAGAGCACTTTCGGGTATGCTTTCCATCTCAGATCAGGAGTAGTGTCATGGTCGTCTAAGAAACAACCAATCGTTGCATTGTCCACTACTAAAGCCAAATATATCGCTGCCACGTCAGCTGAATGCCAGGCAATATGGCTGTGAAGGGTTTTGGGTGAACTGAACCATCCACTGGAAGGTGCGACAACCATATTTTGTGACAAAAATTATGCCATAGAATTATCGAAAGATCCAGTGTTTCATGGGCGAACAAAGCACATCGACATCCGATATCACTTGATCAGAGAGCTGGTGAAGTTGGGCAAAGTCCAGCTACTGTTTTGCAGATCCAAGGAGTAGGTAGCTGACATTTTCACAAAGCCTTTGAAGGAGGAGGACTTCAGTAGATTACATGAGCATTTGGGCATCAAAGTCCTTGTGAAATCAGGTTTAAAGGAGGGTGTTAGAAAAATAAACCTGATTTCACTTGTTGCCATCGGTCGCTTAGGTGACGAGCGACTCCAGGAATCGCTCGCTGGGAGTCACTCATGAAAGGAATGATAGTGAGAATCACTCGCCTAGCACAATGATAAAGAGCTTCCCGCCTTTGGAGTGATTTGACATCGTAGTTATTTCCCACGTGCGAGTAGGTGTTTGGTTTCCTGCCTTTTATCTTCTATCCCCAACTATAAATATTGGGAATCCTAGAATTTTTGGGAAGAGGTGAAAAGAACAGAAGAGTGTGGGTGTTGAGGGGAGATCAGCAGCAGACGCATATTAGCATAGCAGAGCAGCTTAGAAGACTCCAGGTCCCACCATGATCGCCACTGAAAGCACGAGGATACGGAAGCAAAAAGGAAAGTGAATATGTGGAATGCAAACGAAGAAACCGAACTTAGTGCTAAATCCTAAAAACTTGAAAATGCATGAAAAGAGGGAAAAGCATGATCAAATCGAAATGAAACAAATGGGAATAAAGAAGACAGCCCTTTTTATTAATATGTTTCAAACTCGATTACAATATGCATCCTCCCCTTCCAAGGGCTAGGAGCGTTTAAGCACGAATTCTTGTTACATCCATGGGCGCCTTTCCTTCTTTCGCGTGCCCACATGAAAAATGGGCGGACCAAAACGTCACCGCCGCTTAGAATGATGAGTCTTGACTCCTCGCTGCTTCTCCGATGTTCGAACCCTATGTTCAAAGGAACAAGAAACGGTCAGTAGCACCTGCGGATGAAACAAAGTATGCAATCCCCAAGCCTACAATAAGTGAATGAGAAAGATGAATTAAACTGATATCAAAACAGATCCAAATGCTATGAAAATTTTATATGGGCATCAGGATATCACCAGGAAGGTTCTACAAAAAGAATAGTCAGAAAATTCCTCACCAATTTGAATTCATTTCGGGGCGGGACGAATTCACCTACAACAAAATGCCGAAAAGATACTATCCCAATGTCCTGCCTCTGGAACTCCAAAAGACCTGCAAACTTGGGATTAGCTAATTGGGGGCATTTTGGGAAGACCTAGATGGTCATATTTTCCCAATTTGGCCTCCATCAATGGGAATTTGATGATGCTACCTGCAGATTAGTAAAAGTGAACAAAGCTAGAAATATGATCAAAATTGCTCAAAACGAGATGAAATTCGAATGACAACCTATCTAAACATCATAGAATTGAATGCAAAAATGAAAGAAAGCAAAAGTGCCACGAAATTCCCATCGCTCCGAAAGGGGGTGATTAGGATTGTGGCAGTGTGGGAGGGGGCACCCATGGGGCAGGCCGCCCACCGTTTGAGGCCTGATTTTGACACCAATCCACTTGGGATGGGTCCAAAACCTCTTGTGTGGTATTGTCGACAAATTTGGTGGGATATTGTGGCCAAATGTAAAGTTTTGGAATCGAGATTTGTCCTCCCAATAGTCACCCAATGACCTCCCTTCTAAAGGAGATCAAGGATGTGAAAGGCGCAAATCCAAAAGGTATGAGATGTGTAAATAAAACGACAACACTTCGTTGCTCTAAAATGCTACTTCTCTCCATATTTTGGGGTGAGGAAACTCACCAATTTATAGACCTGGAGGTCTCTTGAAATGGGCATGCAGAGGCGCCACTTGGCAATCATGCCTTCCCAGGGGGAAGGAGATTCCTCCCTGAATTGGAACTCCATGACTGACCTTGCAAATGCCCCTAATGCTCGAAAACGCTCACCCATACTCCCATGCGATGAAGGAAGCATTGGGTGGCAGACCTGAGCTGCCATTTGTCAAGATTTGACTTTTTGCCCGTCAAACCTGCAATTCGCCCCACCCCGGAGCGAATTCAGAATTCGTCCCTAGGTGGGGCGAATCCCATTTTGAATTCGTCCCGAGGTGGGACGGATCATCGAGCAAAGTGCCCGAATGTGCCAAATTGATCTCCGACCTTTCAAAGCTGCTGTGAGAGTGGTTAGGACCACTGTTTGGCCTCTGGGGGCCGCCCTTGGGGCTGTGTGTGTCAAAGCGATCAGTGTTCGCAGTCACATAATCTGATTGGTGCTGTTTTGGTGTCTACAATCTTCTATCCCCAGCTATAAATATTAGAAATCTTGTCATTTTTGGGTAGAGGTGAAAAGAACAAAAGAGTGTGGGTGTTGAGGGGAGATCAGCAGCAGACGCAAATTAGCGTAGCAGAGCAGCTGAGAAGACTCCAGATCCGAACAACAGATTCAGAGAGACTCATTATGTGTTTATCCTGCATCTTGATGCAGATGATTGTAAACCCCTCAGAGAAGGACGCATTGTAATTTATGTTATTGTTATTAAGATAAAAATTTCATGTATTTGGTATTAAACCTAAATATGGCCCCCTCTACTTAAAACATCTATGCATTCCATATTTCTCTGAATCCGGTCTTTGCTTTCACCTTCTCCAAATGTGCATATGGTGATAACTGTTTAAACCTAAGCCAAACCTAAGCCAAAATTCGTGTCTCAGTCGAGTGAAAGACAACGATCGCTGTCTTTGTTAAGCAAATCCGGTCGTCGCTCAAGCCAACGAGCGACTCTGGTCGTCGCTCAACAAACAAGTGACTCCGGTCGTCGCTCTTGCCGGCGAGCGACTACCATCATCGCTCAGCAAGTGAGCGACTTTAAGAGTCGCCTTACTTAAGCAGCGATTTTCGTTCTTGGGCAGTTTAAAACATTCTAACCCCCTTTGTTTGTCTTTATTCGCAATTTCCGATATCGCAATTTTTAATTTGCTAGCGATCGCCATCTCCAAATTAAACAATCTCCCATTATAAATTTGTCTCCCGCTGTCGCTCCTTATTTGAGCGACTCCCATCCTCACTTATTGGAACGAGCGATTATGGGTATCATTTGCTTCTAGAGCGATCTTCGTCTTGATTAAAGTCGCCGCTATTGCTCATCCCTTGAGCGACGCCCGCGGTCGCTCATTGGCGTGAGCGATTCCAAGCATCGCTTGGAATTAGAGCGACCACCGTCGGTTATAATTCTTCAATTTAATCGTTATTCAAAACTCAAAAGAGAGATTTTGTTCTCCAAACCAACAAAAGTTATAATAAAGATTTTTAATTTACAGAGGTCTCATCCATTGCAGATGGGCACTGCCAAGTGAAGTATTTTGAAAAGTTTAGAATCAAACTATAGCTCAACTCAAACACAAACAAAAACAATTAATTGGATAAATAATATATCCTTCAGCTGGGGACATACATTAATGAAATTAATGATATTTTAGTCTTCTATCAATTTCGTCAATGTCTTTAAAGGCACACGCTAAAGAACATATAAGAGTTGTTAAACAAAATTACACAGTATTGATATAATCAAAACCATCTTTAATGTGTCCAACCCATAATACTGCTACACACTACGTGCTCATATGACCAGCTGAATACACTGCTTCACAGGAAGTGTCGTGCTAGAAAATCTACTGTGTGTCAATGCAATGCAATGCATTCTACATGCCTAAACAAATGCAACTTAAAAAAAGAGAATTTTTTCTAATTTCAAAAATACACAAAGACATTACTCTAATGCTTGACATCTATATAAAAATTCAAAAAAAAATCAGTGTTACTGTTACTATCACATACAACTATCCAGCAGAGAAATTCATCCAAGCAAACAAACATCGTACAAAACAACTCAATCCCAAAGTTTAAGTGAATATTATATTATATAGTCAATCAATATAGAAGAATGAATTTAGACACCAGTTAATACAATTCTACTCATTTTCACAAATTTAGTTTTCTTTTTAAAAGAAATCAGTTTTCTAAAATTTATAATTTCTTCAATCTTTAAAAACATTCTCAATGTATTTTTCAATCTTAAAAACAGGTATCCAACCAAAGATTACAAGAGCTTTTGGAGATATAATTCCACCAATTCACCTTAAATCTAACTTTCAGAATTCCCCCTCCAATTTCGCAGAATGACGGTATATGATATCAATTTTGTTATCATATTTTTTATTTAATATCGTTCGAACAAGTGGTAAAACCATGCAAACCTCTTCCTCAAATAACCGCCATATGGTAACCGTCTCAAAATCCAAGAGTTGACATTATACGTTTTCTTTTAATTTATAAGTTATATAAATTATTATTATACAAATATTTTGATTTTATATATAATATAAAATATTACTTATTATTTTAAGTTTTTAAAATTTATATATTATATTATTATTATATTTTATTATTTATTATTTTTTAATTTATTAATTTTTAAAGGTAAAAATGTTATTCTCTTTTTCAAGCACTTTTCAAATGAGAAGCATATTTTACTATTAACAAAACGAAAAGCACATTTTGTACATGCAAAAAATGTCTATATGGATGTAGTTATATATGGGCTTTCATGTATTTACGGAATCCTGATGTTCTTTCACACCTCTCTCATAACTTTTTTTTCTTTTTGCTGCCGCTTCCTTTCGGTCTGCGCATGAAGGAAGGTTGCTTAGTTTTTTTTGTGTATTTTTTTTTTTTTTTTCACAAACACAAACACTATATACCTATTCCTTATGTGGACAACTTTTATCTTTTTACCAGAAGATAGGCACCAGGTTCATCATCTAATATGTTTAATTGGAAATGAACGCCTATTCTTACACCCCACAAATTCATCACATCTGCATCTGATTCTAAAACAAAATAAAAATAATCAAATAGCCATTCTAGTAAGACTGTCGCAGTACCACTCTTTACTTTGGTACAAAATAAGAAACTGTCAGACCATCGTTGGTGTTAATTTCATTGAACGAAGGCTATGGATTCAAAGCATTATCAAGGTAACAGAAAAACATAGATTCTCTAACCTCTTTTTGTTCTTTTTGAGTCTTAAAGTATCTGCAGATGTATAACATCATCTCACATGTATCATCTGATCATATTTTTTGGGTGGCAGTTCAAACTTCTCCCTCCTCTACTAGATTTTTCGATTTTTTTATTTTAATTTAATTTAATTTTAATTTTAATTTTTTATATGGTTGTAGAAAGGAAAGTAGATTATCCCTCCTATATTAGTATATATAATCTCCTCGTTTTAACGCCAGTCAGATCGCAGTTATTTCACGCGTGCGAGTAGTTGAATATTTTTCCGTCCTTGTCATCAAAGCCCAACTATAAATACTGGTCCAGCTGGTATTTTGTGGTGTGAAGAATTTGCAGAAGAGCAGCAGCCAAGAAGACTGCAGAATCGAATAGTAGATTTGGGGTGCTCTTCATTTTGTGTTTATCCTACATTTTATGTAGATGGTTGTAATCCCTCAGTGGAGGATAGTTTGTAACTTTTGGTCGCTGTTGTTAAAATAAAATTTTGCATGTTTTGGTGATAAATGTAAGTTTGGGGCGGTTATTAAGTTAAAAATTTCATTGCTCAACTTGGTGAGCGAATCCTAGATTTCTCTCCCTCGCTGGTAAACACGAGCAAACCCCTTGGTGAGCTAGCCATCCGTTTGTCCCCAGCAAACTTCGGCGAGTAGCTAGTAGCTCCTCCCTTGTACGGTTCCCAGGATCGCTGGGTTTGGTGAGCGAGGACCATTCTCGCTTCCCCTTTAGTGATTCCCAGGATCGCTGGGTTTTGTGAGCGAGGACAATTCTCGTTCCCCCATTAGCGATTCCCAGGATCGCTGCGTTTGGCGAGTGACTTGTGGTCTCGAGAGTTTCATGAGCGATCTCTGGTAAATTTAAACTGACTCCTGCTCTCGTTCCTTTGGCAGAGTGACTCCTATCGTCACTCATTATTCGAACGACTCCTACTCTCACTCATTGAAGAGAGCTATTCCAAGGGTCACTCATTTCTAGAGTGACTTTCGGTATTTGACTTCCTTCAAATTGGTATCAGAGCTACTGTGCCATCCCATGGAGATTGAAGCATGGCTTTCAAAAACAACTCCTTGCAGTTGTAGATCCCATGGTTCAATGACAAGAACTACGACTACTGGAGCATCCAGATGAAGATCCTGTTCGGGTCTTAGGAGCTTTGGGACTTGGTCGAGAATGGTTATCCAAAACCGGTAGATGCAGCAGCACTGGTCGCACTCTCCCAAGCCGATAAGGACCTGTTAAAGGAAAACACAAAGAAGGATCAAAAGGTGTTATTCTACATCATGCAGGCGGTCGAGGAGACTATTTTCTCGTGGATTGCAGCAACAACCAAGGCAAAGCAAGCTTGGGAAATTTTAGCCAGTTCCTATCAAGGCACCAACAAGGTGAAGTTGGTGAAGCTGCAGATGTTAAGGAGGGAGTTTGAGAACCTGCAGATGAGCGAGTCGAAGTCCATGAGCGACTTCTTCACCCGAAAAATGGATGTCATCAACCAGATGTGGTTGAATGGAGAGATTGTGCAGAACCAGAGAATTATGGAGAAGATTTTGAGAAGCCTACCCACAAAGTTTGACTCAGTCGTGATAGCGATTGAGGAATCGAGGGATTTGACAACCCTCTCGATGGATGAGCTCATGGGTTCCTTACAAACGCATGAGCAGAGGCTGAGCCGCTCAACTCAGTCCTCATTGGAGCAGGCATTCAAGGTGCAAGTCTCATTTTGAGATAGTAGCAGAGGAGAATCCCACCAAGGAGCCTCTAGTTCTCAAGGAGGAAGAGGCAGAGGCAAGCGTGGGAAAGGCAACAAGCAAGGAGGAAGGTCAAACCCCAATGACAAGGAGACCAACTACAACTTCCATCAGGTAGGAGGAAGAGGCAGTGGGAAAAATCAACAAGGTGGATCTAATCAAAAGAAGGACAAATCGAAGATCCAATGCTATTACTACAAGAAGTTTGGTCATTACATCTCTGAGTGTAGAAAGAAGATGGCCAAGGATAACCAACAACAAGCCCACTACACAAATGATGCTAGAAATGCCGAATGTAGAGATGCATGTGGGAACATGTTGCTGACTTGTAGTATTGAGGAGGAGAGCCAGAAGAATGTCTGGTATCTCGATAGTGGGTGCAACAACCACATGATTGGGAACAAGGAGATGTTCTCACAACTGGATGAAATAGTCCAGTCTAAGGTGAAAATGGGGAACAACAACAAAGTTCCTGTGATGGAGAAAGGAAAAATCCTCATCCGCACCAGGCACGATGAAAGGAAGCAGATATATGATGTGTACTATGTGCCTGGTTTGAAACACAACTTGTTGAGCGTTGGACAACTTGTGCAGAAGGGGTACTCTATTCAATTCAAGGATGGAGTCTGCACCATCAGAGACAGAGAGCATGGATAGATTGCAACTGTGTCCATGATGAAGAACAAGATGTTTCCACTACAAATTCAGAATGAATCTCTGATGTCTCTAAGTGTAGTTGTGAAGGATGCTACCTGGCTGTGGCATCTCAGATTCGATCACCTAAGTTTCAGTGGCCTAAACTTGCTACACAAGAAGCAAATGGTGAAGGGTTTACCCCTTATTGAGCAATCGAATCAGGTTTGTGAGGGTTGCTTAGTCGAGAAGCAGCATAGGGATGCATTCCCTGCAGGACAGTCTTGGAGGGCTTCACAGCCATTAGAGTTGGTGCACTCAGACATTTGCGGTCCGATGTAGACCAACACTTTTATCGGTAACAAATACTTCCTGACCTTCATTGATGACTTCAGCTGGAAGACATGGGTTTATCCCATCAAGTAGAAGTCAGAAGCATTTGCCAAATTCAAGGAGTTCAAGGCTCTGGTTGAGAAACAGAGTGGTTACCAGGTGAAGACTCTCAGGATATATGGTGGAGGTGAATACATCTCCAATGAATTCCATAATTTTTGCAAGGCAAATGGAATTCAGAGGCAGCTCTCTACTAGATACACACCATAGCAGAACGACGTAGCTGAGAGGAAGAATAAACCATCATGGAGATGGCACATAGTATGCTGAAGGCAAAAGGATTGCCACATGAGTTCTGGGTAGAAGTTGTAACTTGTGCAGTCTATCTGCTGAACAGATGTCCCACCAAGAGCGTGAAGGACAAGATTCCTCAGGAGGCCTGGAGCAATCAAAAGTCGAGTGTGGATCATTTGAGGGTTTTCGGGTGCATAGCATATGCACATGTTCCAGATGAGAAGAGGCAGAAGCTGGATGACAAGGCAGAGAAGTGTATCTTCACAGGGTACAGTGAACAAGTGAAGGCATATAGGTTGTATAATCCTGTGATGAAGAAGCTTGTCATCAGTCGAGACGTGAAATTCTTAGAGGATGAAGCCTAGAACTGGAAGTCGAAGACTAGCCAACCTGAGCCAGCTATCATTGAATCTGTTGACTTGGAGGAAAACAGTGTGCAACCACCTGTAGCTTCAAGCAATAATAGTGGTGCCAACAACAACATAGCCTCACCATCTCGGTCACCTCCACTTGCAAGCAGGATCCCCAACTTGAGGACACCCGCGAAGACGAGGAGCTTGCAAGACATCTATGAGGTAACCCAAAATCAAGAAGATGAAGAATATTCTGACTTTGCTTTATTTTTTGAGTGTGATCCAATTTCATTTGAAGAAGCAAGTCAGAATCAAAAATGGGTGAAGGCGATGGATGAGGAGATAGAGGCCATAGAGAAGAATGAGACATGGCAGTTGACGGATCTCCCAGTAGGGAAGAAGACCATTGGGGTCAAGTGGGTATACAAAATGAAGTTTAATGCCCAAGGAGAAGTTGATCGGCATAAGGCCAGACTGGTGGTGAAAGGCTACAAGCAGAAGTCAGGCATTGACTATCATGAGGTGTATGCACCTGTAGCCCGACTTGACATAGTCAGGATGATCCTGGCATTGGTAGCCCAGGAAGGGTTGGAAGGTGTACCAGATGGATGTCAAGTCAGCCTTCCTCAATGGAGTGTTGGAAGAGGAGGTCTACATAGACCAGCCACCAGGCTATGAGCTTGAAGGACATGAAGGCAAGGTCCTCAAGCTGAAGAAGGCCCTGTATGGGTTGAAGCAAGCACCCAGGGCATGGTATAGCTGGATTGATGGCTATTTTTAGGAGAATGGGTTCATCAAATGCCCATATGAGCACACCCTATACCTGAAGACAAATGCAGAAGGGGAGATGATAATCGTCTGCTTGTATGTGGATGATCTGATATATACTAGCAACAATGATGTACTGTTTGACCAGTTTAGAACAACCATGAAGAAGGAGTTCGAGATGACGGACTTAGGGCTGATGAAGTACTTTCTTGGCATTGAAGTTGACCAATCAATAGATGGCATCTTCATTTCTCAGGGCAAGTATGCGAAGGATGTCCTGAAGTGGTTCAAGATGGAGGACAACAAACCTGCCATCACACCTGTTGCCACAGGTCTAAAGCTGAGCAAGTTGGATTCCAGCAGAAATGTTGATCCAACTCTGTTTAAGAGGCTAGTTGGCAGTCTCATGTATTTGACTGCAACTCGACCAGATCTGATGTTTGGAGTCAGCTTGATTAGCAAATTTATGGAGACTCCGAAGGACATGCACTGGCAAGCAGGCAAAATGATTTTGCACTATGTCAATGGGATGCGGAACCATGGAATATTCTATGCCAGACAAGACCAGCTGGAACTGGTGGGCTACATAGATAGCGATTGGGCTGGCAACACTGATGATCGGAAGAGCACTTCCGGCTATGCTTTCCATCTTGGTTTAGGAGCAGTTTCATGGTCATCCAAGAAGCAACCGATAGTTGCGTTGTCCACTGTTGAGGCAGAGTATGTTACCGCCACGTCAGCCGCATGCTAGGAAATATGGCTGCAAAGAATCTTGGGTGAGCTGAATCATCCACCGTAAGGGGCGACAACCATATTTTGTGACAACAATTCCACCATAGCACTGTCGAAGGATCCAGTGTTTCATGGCAGGACGAAGCACATTGACATCCGATATCATTTCATCAAAGAGTTGGTGAAGTTTGGCGAAATTCAGCTACTGTTTTGCAGGTCCAAGGAGCAGGTAGCTGATATTTTCACAAAACCTTTGAAGGAGGAGGACTTCAACAGACTATGAGAAAAGTTGGGCGTCAAAGTCTTTGTGAAATCTGGTTTAAAGGAGGGTGTTAGAAAATTAAACCAGATTTGACACCAGTCAGATCGTACCACCGTACATTCTATCGTAGTTATTTCACGTGTACGAGTAGTTGAATCTTTCCCATCCTTGTCCTCAAGGCCCAACTATAAATACCGGTGCAATGTGAAGAATTTGCAGAAGAACAGCAACCGAGAAGACTGCAGAACCGAACATGTAGATTTGGGGTGCTCTTCATTTTGTGTTTATCCTGCATTTTATGCAGATGGTTGTAATCCCTTAGTGGAGGATGGTTTGTAACTTTTGGTCGCTATTGTTAAAATAAAATTCTCCATGTTTTGGTGATAAATCTAAGTTTGGGGTAGTTATTAAGTTAAAACTTTCATCGCTCAACTTGGTGAGCAAATCCTAGATTTCTCTTCCTCACAGGCAAACACGAGCAAACCCCTTCTTGCAGTTATCCCTGAATGAACCTTAGCCATCCGTTTGTCCCCAACGAACTTCGACGAGCAGCTAGTCACTCCTCCCTTGCGATTCCCAGGATCGTTGGGTTTGGTGAGCGAGGACCATTCTCGCTCCCCTTAGCGATTCCCACGATCGCTGCGTTTGGCGAACGACTTCTGGTTTGTGAGCGATCTTCGAAACATTTAAACCAACTTCAGCTCTTGCTCCTTTGGCAGAGCGACTCCCGCTATCGCTCATTGTTCGAGCGACTCCTGCTCTCCCTCATTGAACAGAGCGATTCCAAAGGTCGCTCAGGAATCACTCATTTCCAAAGCGACTTTCGACATTTGACTTACTTCATACTTGAGTGTAATCAAAATAGCCCTTCATATTACGACATACGGGCTAAAGCGTAAATAAAGTGTTTAGGGTGAAAGGTTAAAATTTACATAGAAACAGTTAACATTATTATTATTAATAATAATAATTCGAATGATAGTTCATCGTTCAGTGCTGGTGAAAGCATGAGATTCCGGAAGGAAGAAACTACTAAGATATAATGAAAACAGAACTTTTGAATCAACCAAATATAAAGGAGAAAAGCAGGGGCACAACCCTTTTGTATTAATTTCATTCGGTTACAATACATCTCCTGCCTTTTCAGGGGCTAGGAGTGTTAGTCTGTCTTGGTTACGATCATGATTAATATCTCTTCTTTCCGCATGCCCACATGCCAAGTGGGCGGGCCAACGTATTGCCGTCGCTGGTGTTAGTGAGTCTTCGCTTACTGCTGCTTACCCTACGTTCAGAGACACAAGAAAGTCGTTAGTAGCACCTGCAATAAAGGGACAAAGCGTTTGTCTTTAAGAAGTAATGAAAAATGCATGTGAAGGATTGTTTAAATGCGTGAATGAAACAACCCTACGTAAACTGCAACTTTTACAGAGAACAAAAAATAGCATGCATTCGAAAACAACATGTATTCGAAAACATAAAACGTAAACTGTTATTTTAACATATTCGAAAACATCATATATTATAAAACGTAAACTGTCATTAAAACAGTCGGCCGATTCTACACGGCTGTAGTCTCTACTGTCGAGCATCACCAAAAGGCTGTTGCCTATAACTACTTGCTGCATATATATGTTAAACTAATCACTGCGGCCTGCTACTTTGACAGAGAACCCAACATCTAAAAAGATGCGATAGTATTTGACATGCGGCTCTTTGAACGTTAGAATATAATGTATAATATATTTGAGATACGTGATTAAATATAGAATGAGCCAAAGCCGCAATAGCACGATGATATATATTCGCTAAACTATTTAAATATGACAATACGTGACATATATTTCCTAAACTCCATGTTGTAAACTATGTAAATAGCACACAGTAAAACACAAGATAAACGCGTGATACAGAATGAATCGAAATGAAGCTAGCAAAAGGTGTGGGGTGCCCAAGCGGGCCGCCCTCGTTAGAACTTAGTTTCGACGCCAATCCACTAGGGATGGGTTCAAAATCTAAGACTGTGGTGTTGTCGGCAAATTAATGGGATATAGTGATCCAATGTCTGGTTTGAAGGTCAGACTTACACTTCTAAAACCACCCACCAACCTCTCTTTTGAAAGAGATTCCGGATGTGAAGAAGGTAAAATCTAAACTGATGCAATCGGGTCTTCAAATGAACAGCACTTCGTTGTGTTCACAAAATGCTTTTTCCCGTCTTCTTTACATTGCATTGAGCTAGTTTTTATAGAGGATTTCGCCTCTGAAATATTAATGTCAAAACCCTAAGTCCGTAGGGGCCGCTGAGATTTGACCCTTGTCAGGTGATTTATGAGACATGGCTCGCATCGAGATTATCGCTAGGAACTCACGTCAGTAGTTATGAGGCATGGCCTCGGATCAGATTTGCTGTTGAAACTGCTCGTCTCATTAATGCAGTTGGTGAAGTCCACCGTTCTACAGACCCACGGGGTCTCTTTTTAAAAAAATGATATGCAGTGACGCCACGTGGCGGCCATGCCTTCCACGTGGCGACCATGCTGAAGTCCGTCTCTGATTGATGCCTTTGAATGCTTTTGCTTTAAGCGCAAAATGCCGAAGTGTCGCGATATCGCGACGTCGCGATATCGTGACACTTCGGCCGAGGTTCCCCTTTGGGCCTTAGGTGTCGCGATATCGCGACGTCGTGATGTGCAACACCCTCGACCGAAGCTCCCTTCGGGCCTTAGGTGTCACGATATCGCAACGTCGTGATATCGCGACATCTAAGGCCAAGGCTCCCTTGGGACCTTAGGTGTCGCGATTTCGCGACGCGTGATATCGTGACATCTAAGGCCAAGGCTCCCCTTGGGCCTTAGGTGTCGCGATTTCATGATGCGCAATCGTGACATCTAAGGCCAAGGCTCCCCTTGGGCCTTAGGTGTCACGATTTCGTGACGCGCGAAATCGTGACATCTAAGGCCAAGGCTCCCCTTGGGACCTTAGGTGTCGCGATTTTGCGACGCGCGAAATCGCGACATCTAAGGCCAAGGCTCCCCTTTGGGCCTTAGGTGTCACGATTTCCGACGTGCGAAATCGTGACATCTAAGGCCAAGGCTTTTGGGCCTTAGGTGTCGATTTGGGCCTTGGGTGTCGTGAAATGCGACGTCGCGATTTCGCGACGTCTAAGGCCAAGGTTCCCCTTTGATTAAGGCTTGCCTGCATTTGAAGTTTGCTTAAGATTTGTTCTCGCTTAAGGCTTGAAGTTTAAAGTTTTGCTTTTGATTAAAGGCTTGCTTTTGACTTTGTTTTAATGAAGGCTTGTTAAAGCGACCAACTTTGCTCTGCTCATTTTTCGACCTTCTAAACTGCTGTGTGAGTGGCTAGGACCACTGTTTGACCTCTGAGGGCTGCCCTGAAAGCTGTGTATGTCAATGCGATCAGTGTTTGTAGTCACTTAATCGGATTGGTGCTATTTTGGTGTCTACAGATGCCCCTTTTTGGGAAGCGCTGCGGGTGACGCAGTGCTGAGCAAAAATAGACGACCAAAGCACTAATGATTAGGGTTTCTTGGTAACCTAACCAACTTTTGATGCCCCAAGTATGGAAAGGGCATGCATTCTTGAATCCTTGCTTCGACGAGCTAAGGAATTTGATTTCAAGTGTTAACCTATTTTGGTGAGGTGTGACTTGAGCTTGGACATTGATCGGTCATGATTAGGCAAAGGGCGTAACCTTTTGTCCACAGGGGGAAACCTTGTGTTCATGCTTCGGGAATGCCAAGTGTTTGATCAATTTAATGATTGCTTGTTTACTTGCCCCAAGCGGGAGCGTGATTGTCTTTGTCAATGATTCTTTGAATGCATGTCATTGCCTTGATTGGGTGTGTGCTTGTTGATTGGTGACTAAGTGTGACTACCCCCTCAAGCGACGAATCGATGAGGGAATGACCTTCGTGAGAAAAGCGACGAGTCGCTTGACCCAAGATGACTTAGGTTAGGGTGCCTTTAGATGTTTTACCATTTAAGCACGTGCGGTTTCCCGACATTTGGACCTATTTTTGGTGGGTGTTAACCCTTTTGGTGATGCCATAATGGGGTGAAATTATCAAAAACCCGTCTTCCCGTGGAGCGGTCCGGCTATGGTAGCCTTCTTGGGGAAGTAGGAGAGTGACAATTTGAGCCCCGACATCGATTTTTTTATGCCAAGAGGTTAAGTGCAAGAGCACTTGTGTCTGGCAATGCTTATTGCAATGTTTTTGTGTTGCATTTTTGTGATGTTTTGGTTGTTTTGATTTTCTTTCTTTGTGTATATGTCATGATATTATGGTATGCATAATGATTGATGTTGATGGATGCATGCTACTTTATATTGATGGATGCATATGGTATGATGAATGCAAATGTATGTGATATGCAGAAATGAAATGGATGGATGGACTTTTTGGTGTTTGGCTATGGCACCATAGACTGTTTAGAACTCTATTATTTTGTTTTTTAGGCGATTGCTGTGATGCACGACTTTGTATGTATACATGTGGTTTTTTTTTTTTGTATTTTCTCGATGGTATTGTAAGGATGAAAAGTAGCGCAGTTGGTTTAGAAATGTAGCTAAGGTTTTCCGAGACTCAGACGGTTTTAACTTACTAGCCATGACTGTACTTTATCTTACAAGACTTTTGAACAAGGTATGAATCGGACTTGTTTTTGACCAAGTTATTTCACATCCCTGTGTGTGCAATTGAGTTCATTTATGTGGTATTTGTCAGGATACCGCCGAGTGCCGGATGGGCTTTCAACCGAACTCGTATCTGAGGATCACCTAATTAGCTCCACTAACTCCTTTGTTGTATTTAGTTAGATTAATCTACGGTGTTATCCAGGATACCATAAGCTAGCTCATCCTTATGCAAACATTGGTCGCACACACGCAAAGCGAATGTGACAGACATATCGTCATGCGGGTAGGATACCACCATTGCCAGATAGGCTATCAACCAAACCTGTAATGAGGATCACCTAGATGGTTTTCGAATGCTTGAGAATTCCAGGGATTCAAGTTCAGGATGTTTGTTGGCTGAATGATTTAGAGAGTTGCTCGTCTATATAGTGATGAAAATCACTGTTTATTTTCTATTAATTCTTTTTGAGCAAGGATTTTGAATAGTGGTGATGACCACTGTTATTTGATTTTGTGTTTTGAGTATTGTGGATTTGAGTTTGTGAATGGCTTTGATCCTTGTGGCCTTGGGGATGACTACCCATCCTGGTTAGGGGCGGATAGTACGAATCCTTACGACGTTGGGGACCAAGGGGATGATGGAGGTTATGGAGTAAGGGCATTGATCTGTTAGGCCTTGGGGATGACTACCCATCCTGGTTAGGGGCGGATAGTACGAATCCTTACAACTTGGAGACCAAAGGTGAATGGAAAGTGTTAGGATGATGATTTGTTGGAATTTTGTTTGTGAATGGTGTTGATCCCTTTAGGTTTTGGGGATGACTACCCATCCTTGGCAAGGACGTGTAGTACAAATCCTTACAACTTTGGGAACCAACTATGATTGGGATTTGGTAGTGGTGAAAACCATTGTATATGGAGGGGAATGGCTAGGAAAGAGCTTGTCCTTTTGTCAATTCTCGGCATTCTAGAACCATTCGCACGGGGGGATGAGCAAGATAACCGTTTCGCTTATGGTGACCTGGATTATTGTGCAGGTTTCATCTTTCGTTCACACAACTTGGGAATTTTTATGTGTTTTAATTTGTGTTGGGATGTTACGTAACAAGGTGTATTTCAAGTGTAACTCTACCTTCATAAAATCTGTCTGACTTGATACATTACATGGCTAAAGAGCAAAATGATGACTGAATCATGAAAACCCTTGATACATTAGAAGACCACTGACTCTAGTATGGTAAAAGCAATGCATGGTGTTTTTGTTGTTTTTGTAAAATGGAACAGTGTGGAACAAGATGGACTAGCAGAGCAATTACAGCCTATGGTGCCTTTGACCTGTACGACCACAAATATGCAATGTATGGATGCAATGCTTTAATGCAGCTATATATTTTTTGTATTTTTGATGGATTGATTTTTGTGAATATGAAGATGAAGTGCGAGAAGAGCTCTCTTATTGATGAATTTGAGTATGCCTAGAAATGAGATGCAAATTTTTGTTGTTTTTGATGATTTTTGTTGTTTTTGAATTTTCTTGATTTTTGACCAAGCGATTGTGGAAATCCTTGGAGCATTTTGGGATTGACCAAGCGATTGCAAGAATCCTTGGAGCCTTTTGGGATTGACCAAGCGATTTTGACAATCCTTGGAGCCTTTTGGGATTGACCAAGCGATTTTGAAAGAATCCTTGGAGCCTTTTGGGATTGACCAAGCGATTTTGAAGAATCCTTGGAGCCTTTTGGGATTGACCAAGCGATTTTGAGAATCCTTGGAGCATTTTGGGATTGACCAAGCGATTGCAAGAATCCTTGGAGCCTTTTGGGATTGACCAAGCGATTGCAAGAATCCTTGGAGCCTTTTGGGATTGACCAAGCGATTGCAAGAATCCTTGGAGCCTTTTTGGGGTTTGACCAAGCGATTTTGACAATCCTTGGAGCATTTTTGGGATTTGGCTCTCTTAGATATGAAATGGTCGCAAATGACTGATATTCAAGGGTTCTGTTTCCTTGATACCATCAAGAGAAGCTAGCCGGTATGTCCCGGGTCCTATTTTGCTATCAATGATATATGGACCTAACCAATTTGCCGCAAACTTGTCCCTTAGGTGGGATGGCAAACTAGAATTTTGCTTGGTTTTCCTTCAAAACCAAATCACCAACCCGAAAGTCCCTCGGGTGAACTTTCATGTTGTAAGCTTTCTTAAGTCGCTCTTGATAAATACGTAAATGCTCGAGAGCATTAACGCGTCGTTCATCAAGCAACGTAAGCTGGTCTAACCGGGCTTGCCGCGCAGAATCATCATCGATGAACTCTTGCATTGATATGCGTAGGGAAGGAATCTCCAACTCTAGAGGCATGACTGCCTCGGAGCCATACACAAGCAAAAATGGAGTGGCCCCAGTGGGTGTCCGAATGCTAGTGCGATAGGCCCATAGGGCAAGTGGGATTTGAATGTGCCAATCTTTATGACTGTCTACGACGGTCTTTTTAAGGATGGCAACTAGCATTTTGTTTGACGCCTCTGCTTGCCCATTCGCCTACGGATAATAGGGTGTTGAAAAGTTGTGCTGAATCTTGTACTTTGTGGTCAAAGCACGCACGTCTTTGTTCTTGAAAGGCGTCCCATTATCCGAGACTATTTTGGATGGAATACCAAAATGACATATGATGTTATGCAAAATGAACTCCACAATGCGGGGTCCTGTCGTAGAGGTAAGCGGAATTGCTTCCACCCACTTGGTAAAATACTACTGTGGCCGTTATGATAAACGTGTGACGGCTCTGACGATGCGAGGGAGATCTTTCCAATTAGATCGAAGCCCCATTGCGAGAACGGCCAATCGGATGGATTGTCTGCAAGGCTCGAGAAGGTACGTGCATCAAATTGGCATGATGTTGACACTTCACGCACTTCTTGACATAGGTGCAACAATCTCGCTCTAAAGATGGCCAATAATAGCCCATGCGAAGAATGCGCTTTGCGATAGCCATACCACTAAAGTGGCCACCACATGTACCATCGTGCGCTTGGGCGATCGCCCAAGTGGACTCTTGTTGGTCCAAGCAACGAAGGAGGATTCCTTCAAGGCTGCGACGATACAAAATGTCTCCTATCAAGACATACTTAGCCGCTTTCTGCTTGAGTGCTCGTTTTGCGGCATGAGTCAATCCAAGTGGGAGATTACCTAACTTGAGGTAGTCTCTGATGGGTAAATACTAGTCCTGTTGATCAGAAACCTCGACAGTATGAACAACCAATCCCTCTTGAAGTTCATCCCTAGCAAACGTTGAATGGGATAGAACTTGTAAGAATAGCGTTGTGTTGCTATTAATGGGAGTAGGGGAGAACAAGGACCCCCAGTTGGCACGTTTCAGATGATCTCGGATTCGAGAGAACTTATCCGAGGATGGTTCAATCTGGATCATGTGGATTCCTGGCGTCAAGTCTGAGCTTGCACGCTCCATCGCGGATTGCGATAAGGTTTTGACTTGAATGGTTGTCATATCACCGGAAAGGTCTTGCGGAATTAGTGACCCCAAGGAGGCCATTGTGTCCGCAAAATGATTCGATGATCGAGGGAGTGCCTCGATGTCATACCACTCAAGTTTTGCCAAGAATTTGTCCACGAGGGCTTTATAAGCCTGTAGGACTGGGCATTTGCATTGATATACCCCTTTGACTTGATTGACTATTAACAGTGAATCACCAAAGATATTCAGTCGTTTGATGTTCATGGCGATTGCTGTCTGAAGACCTAGGAGCAAGGCTTCATACTCTGCATTATTGTTGGTGCATGGGAAGTTTAATTTAAATGACAGGGGCATTGGAGCACCCTGCGGTGTGAAGAATACAATTCCCGTGCCACCACCTTGCTCACATTTAGAACCATCGAAGAATAGGGTTATGTCGGCTTGTGACTCAGGCTCATCGAAATCTGGCGATTCCGAGACATGGAAGACCCCATCATCGGGTAGTTCTATGACCGGAGGCTGATCGTCTTCAAGAGGAGCCTCTGCTAGTTGATCGGCTATGACTTGTCCTTTGATAGATTTTTGTCCAATAAACTCTATGTCAAATTCCGTCAACAACATGATCCATTTCGCCGTGCGACTACTATGATAAGTACGACTCATCATGTATCGCAATGGATTCTCCTTAGACACAACATACGTAGTGTTGCTCGACATGTAGTGGCATAGCTTTTTGGTAGCAAACACCACTGCCAAGCAGAGTTTCTCAACGTATGCATAGTTAAGTTCATAACTGACCAAGGTGCGGCTAAGATAGTAAGTAGCCTGTTCCTTGTGAAGTTCATTCTTATGGGCTAGCATGGCGCCCGAGTGCCACCTCGATGGCTGAGATGTATAAGTAGAACGACACTCCTGGTCTAGGTGGTGCCAATACTGGTGGCGAAACTAGGTATTGTTTGATCTCGTCAAAGGTCGATCGGCACTCGTCATCCCAATGAAATGTAACCCCCTTGTGCAATAATTTGTTCATGGGTCAGCACTTGTCAGATAATTGCGCTATGAAGCGTTTAATCGATGCGACCTTGCCCTGCAGACTTCTGAGCTGCTTGATTGTGGTTGGGGGAACCATTTCAAGGATTGCCTTGACTTTCTTTGGGTCCACCTCGATTCCTCGCTTTGAGACTATGAAACCCAAGAGTTTTTCGGATGTGACGCCAAAGACGCACTTCTTGGGGTTTAGTCTAACTTTATGCTCCATGAGGCGATCGAGGATCTTGCTTAAGTCATCGATATGATTTGAGCGCAAAAGAGACTTGGCTAACAAATCATCCATGTAATCTTCCAAAGTTTTGTGCATGTAATCGTGGAAGATATATGTCATGGCACGTTGGTAGGTGGCGCCAGCATTTTTAAGGCCAAAAGGCATGACCTTATAACAAAATGTCCCCCAAGGCGTTGTGAACGCCGTTTTTAGTTGGTCTTCAGGATTGATACGAATTTGATTGTATCCTGAGAAACCATCCATTAGGGAGAGCATTTCGTGACCTGCTGTAGCGTCTACCAATGCGTCGATGCTCGGCAAGGGGAAATCATCCTTAGGACTCGCTTTGTTTAGATCTCAAAAATCGGTGCATATGCGAATCCTCCCGTCGGGCTTCTTGACGGGAACCATGTTGGACAGCCATGGCGGATAATCCATGTAGATGACAAACTGTGCATCCAACAGCTTTTGCAATTCGTCTTTGACCATTAAGGCCATTGTTGGATGCATCTTACGTAGTTTTTGCTTTACAGGCTTGATTGTCGGATCAAGCGTTAAATTATGCGTGACTAGCTGCGGGTCTAGTCCTGGCATATCTTTGTATGACCATGCAAAAACCTCCTTCTTCTCTTTGAGAAGGGCAATGTAGTCGGCTTGCTCTTCGGGGGAAAGACTTACCCCGACTTGAGAATCTATGGATTCATTGGATCTATGCCGATATCTACATCAGTCGTTTCCTCGACTGACATGTGGGATCCGTCCTCCAACTGATGTGGAGTCGGGATCAAATGGATATCATTAGCTGAATTTAGATCTGCATTGGGAACCTCGGGTTCCTCTTCAGCCTAAAAAATATCTTGAGTTGTCCCTAGGGTAAAATGATGCATTTCATCGAAAGGCCAGTACTCTGATGGTGATAAAGGTGAATTGACGCGATCCCAATCGATGGCATCTATGTCTAGATGCAATGACCTTGCTGGATCGGCCGGATTGCGGATGGGTGCGGTCAAATCAATGGAGATCATGTGGATGGAATGAATTTGGTCTCCATTACCACGGGTGTGATAACTTGATTCTTCTAGATGCTCCCTATACTCTGGATC
Source organism: Wollemia nobilis (assembly GCA_028583015.1). NCBI lineage: Eukaryota > Viridiplantae > Streptophyta > Pinopsida > Araucariales > Araucariaceae > Wollemia > Wollemia nobilis. The sequence goes on along the minus strand of JAQPPZ010017206.1, from coordinate 1,442,466 downwards.
TGGCTCTAGGGGAACGGGCACGAATGGATCGGCCCTATGTGCTGAAAGGAGGACAGGGTCTTCCCTCGGCACTGTTGTCATGATAGGGTCTCGGGGTGGACGGTGCTCATCGTGAATTTGGAGCCATGGATCCAACACTTGGTCCCACCTCACTGGGTCGACCCACCATTCATGCCCTAACCTTATGCCCATCTGTCCCATTAGATCTTCATGAGTTAAAGGGCGATAATTCCGTCACGCATGTCTGAGATAGATCATCTCAGTCTCATCTTCTGAATCACTTTCGGAGATCCAAAAATGTTCATTCTCTTCAACAACTGTTACTTGCGACATTGAGGGTTCTCCTTGTTCCAGTAAGTTAATCTGGTCCCATTGCGGTTGTTCCACTCTTGGTGGAGGGACCTGATTCTCTTGACACTGTATTGATTCAACTGGAACCTCTAAGGGGAATAGCTTCAAAAAGATGTCCGGACATCGTTGATGTTCTCTTTGAGGATTAATGTCCGAACTTTCACCTCTTTCTAGCAAAGGAGAGGGATTACTGTTGTTGCCAAGGGTGTTTGTTGACCATGGGAGGTAGTCTCCCAATGTATATTCTGTATTTGGGTTGGCATAAAGATCTAGTGCCAATCCCCCTTGTTGCCTATTTCTAGGCCTTGCATATTTTCTACCAAGATGTCTAAGGGCGGGGGTGGTTGAACCCTACTCCTGACTTATCATATGGCATCTGATATCTTGGTTGGCAAAGGACACGCATCCCTTGCTCATATCTTCCTAGCCCGTATCCATGCCAATTGCATTGGCCGAGATATTTTAGGGCGAAGTCCGGGTTTGACAGATAGTTGATATTTTCAACAAAAGGCTCTTCGTCTGCTTCCTTTTGCTTGCATGGTTCAAGACCATGATCAAGGCCCCCATACACAAAATTTGTCCGGTTGGGTGGGTGACCTAGAGGAACAACTGTTCCTATGGGAAGGCGAGGTCTCCCCATATCCTATCATCGATTCTACTGCGGGCGTTGCCACAACATTCTGCACTAAGTACTCCCCGAGGCCTGTCCTGGCCATTTCAACAGTGATTGTTGATGCTTGGGAGGGAGGGAACGGGAGTCCTTCCTGAGTCCATTCCATGTTTGGTGGTTTAGGAATCTCAGCTTCCGTAGTGCTAGGTGTTTCCTCTGTTGATACCGTTGAAATTGTGGGCAAACCCTCTTCTAGGGGCTGAGCCTCTTCCATGATCTGTTTTCCCTTGTCCTTCTGTTTAGCCATGACAGGTGGCATTGGTAATGAAGGAGCAGATGATGAGGATTCACCTGGCTGGGATTTTGGTGATTTGGTCACCAGTGGTGCCTGCGGTATTGGACCCTGTTTAGATGGATTTAACTGGAAATCCAAATGCGTTGAAGGGAGGGTCGATTGAGGCATTAATTGTACCGCATTGCAATACTTGAAGGGTTCTAAGTCCATCGGGACTACATGTATTTCTCCTTCAAAAGCATACTTTAAGCACTGGTGAGCGATGGAAGGGACACACTTCATGTCCCTGATCCAAGGCCGCCCTAGTAGTATATTGTAAGCCATCTCGCCTTCCAACACATGGCACAATGTTGGTATTATCTTTTGTCCTACCTGGATAGGTAGAACAACTGTGTCGACTGTCGAGCATATTGCATCATTGAAAGCTCGCAATGTGTATGTGGAGGCTGTGATATGAGAGGTTGGCAGCTTCAAATGTTTTAAGGCTGCAGTGGTGATGATGTTACTGGATGAACCAGTATCTACCAACACTCTCTTGTACGGGATCCCATTGACCCGTGCAATAACGTGCAGGGGTGGATCTGCCGTGTCATTCGATATTGCTTTGACTTCATCCTCTCTGAAGGTGATGACCGGCTCCGTACATCGCTTCACATGTCCCACGAAGTTGTTGAAAGAATTTGCTTCGTGAGGCTGTAATTCGATGGCTTTTAATATTTCCATAAGAGCTTCTCTATGAGGTGTTGATTGTTGAATAAGCTCGTAAATGGAAAGCCTAGCCGATGTGGTCCGCAAACTCTGCGTGAGTTTGGTCCGTATCGTGACCTCGGGTCTAGGCGGAGGCAACTGCGTTGGGCGTTGCTGAGGCTGCGATGTTGTCGAAACTTCCCTCGTAGCTACCTCGGGGGCAACTGCTGGGTACTTTTTGTTCCTTGTCACTATGCTGATCATTCCCACAAATCCTTGCATGGGAAGATTCTCTCGCACCTCGTTAATCTGGAGAGGTTTTGCCTGTGCCTCGTGGGCAGGCAAAGGGTCCTTGAATACCCCCATTTGTTGATTATTTGGCGCTATGGGGTTGTCCACGGCCAATGTTTTATTGTCGATTAAATCTTGGATTAATCCTTTGAATTTCTAGCATCCATTTAAATCATGTCCCCTTCGCCTATGGAATCTACAATACAATTCCTCTCTGTATCCCTTAGGCTTGGGGGCGTTAGGGTCTATAGTTTGGATTTCTGGCAAGGTGACTAAATTTGCCGCTGACAAGCGGTCAAATAGGGAGTCCCTGGACTCCGTGTAAGGGGTGAATTGTCGCCTAGGGCGACACTGCTGATTCTGCTCCTGTTTCTTATTATCTTTTTCATAACTAGGAGGCACTGCCTAGTAATTAGCCTTTTGGGGCTGCATTTCTTGCACAGGCTTGGGAACATTTATCGCAACTTGGTTAACCATAGCGGGTTGTGATTGCGTTGTCCCAGTCTTAGTGGTTTTATTCCACTCTTTCTTTTTAGGCTTGGCGATTGCGCCTTCGCCTATTTTAATCTCTTCTATAACTCTGGCTTGCGCCAAAGCTTCTTCTAAGCTGTCGTATTGCTGCAGCAACAATAGACCAGAGATTGATTTTAAGCAACTCCGTGCAAACATCTGTGTAAGATCAGACATAGGGGGACGGTAGGGTAGCTTAGAAAGCAAAGCCCTCCATCGATTCCTGTATGTTGTCATTGTTTCTTCCTCATATTGCTTGAGGTTGGCCAGATCACTCAGTGATGCCTTCTTCTTTGTGTTGAAGGCAAAGCGTTCAAGAAACGCATCTACTAATTGATCTAGGTTGTTTATGTTGTGTTTGGGTAATTGTGTGAACCAATCCGAGGCAGGGCCTGCGAATGTGGTTATGAAAGTTCGAAGCAACAATGCATCATTATCTTGGATGCCGAAGCATTGACTTAGGAACCTTGTGACATGTTCTTGTGCGTCCTCTTCACCTTTAAAGACTGCCAATTGAGGCAACTTGAAGTGTTCGGGGTAAAGAGGTGTAGGCACTGAGGGATGCATTGGATGACTGCGGAGTTGACGTAATGTGGGTTTTTGATGCCCAGAAGCTTTTGTCTCCATAGACTCCAAACGCTCTAATAGCGCTTTGTATGCATCGAAAGATTTTATTTCTTCCTCTTTTGTTTGCTCCCGTTGTGAGTTATGGGAGACTGGAGGCCTATGGGGGGGTGGCCGAGTGGCAGCCCTCCTGCCTTGATGGGGCGTTTTGGCCCGTTCTATTTCTGGTTCGTACTCCTCATAAACTTCTTGAGGAGTCTCTGGGCGAGACCTATGACCTTGATTGAGTCCCCGTTGGGGGTACCCATCATTGTTTCGGGGAGTGGCCTCCCTCTCGGGTCTATAAGGTCTCGGAGGCAAAGCTTGACGAGGTCGCAGAGACTTGTCCTGCACCAAAGGATTGTGCCTCTCATATTGTTCTTCTCTGTGGGTGCGAGGGGTTGGCACCCTCTCAGGTAGTTTATAGCGCAACTCATCCGCTTCGCGCTGCATGCGCTCTTTATTCAGGCGGTATAAGTACTCTAACTCCTTATGACCTTGCTCAAGCTGCGTGATTCGGGCTTGGCGAGCGGCATGTCTGGCGACTGTCGGGTCAACTTGGTCTGCCCTCTTTTGCTGAGGAGGCTTGAATGTTTTTCCTATGTGTTTGCCTCGATCTTGATGATCTAAAATTTCAATGGGTTGCTTCCCTCTGTCGAGGTAGGCGCCATTTACTTGAGGCTCGGGCCTCGATGTGTGATCATGATACCTAGCAGGTGCGAAAATGCAAGGTTCCCATGCGGTTTGTTGTCCTCGAGGAATGCGATGACTTTCCTCGTACTCCCTTTCATGGGTTTGAAAGGGGCGGGCGGAGTTAGCTCGCCCTGTGTAAAGAGCCCTGCGCTCTGGATTTTGTCTTTCTGTTCTGATGGGAGGCAAAGGAGAGATACCATATCCACGTTGTCTCTCCAAATGAATACTATGCCTCTCTAGCGCTTCATCGCGCTGCGGCCACTCAGATCTAACCTCAAGAGGCGGTTGTCTATTTACATTGAGATCTACATGTAAAGCTTCTTCCCGAAAGGGACTGTGTTGAATGGGCATACCCCACAGAGGGGGTTCCCAATAAGTTCTTTTTGATGGGGCCTGATATGGACTCTCTTGTAGGCTGGACCGCCAAGGCGGTATGGCCAAGTCCTCAGGGCTAAAGCGAAGGCGACTAGCGCCCTCTCTTTGTGCACCTTCCGCAGCATCCGCCCTTGATTGGGCTTGGCTACGGGTGTACACCATTGTGGTGCTTCTCTACTATCTAAGCAGATTTTATCTCGTTTATGGTGATTTGTCTTTTTGTCTACACTAAGCAGAAATGAACACACTCATACACAAACCGTGATTATCTCTTTTAAGGATTAATAGTGTGTCCTAAAGCTGGTTTAGTGCATTTTGATATTTTGTTTTGTTTTTGCAAGTTTTGAAGAACGTTTAAATGCATAATGTTGGCTCATATGACTCCCATAAATGGTCGCCCCTTCAATATACCATTGCCGGACCGATATACCAACCTCTCTATATACCCGCCCTTACGAGAGGGAAACTATAGGTACGTGAGAGCAGATGGTACGTGGAACATAGGCGGTACGGAAGGGGGATTGTCCTGTTAATGACACCTACCATAGAAGACTTATCCTCGCGTGCATGGGAATCACCCCAACAACACTCGGTCAGCTTTCATCAGGATTTACGCCTAACAACAGTGACAATCGGGGAAATGGATGCAAAGCTAAGCCAAGGTGGTGATGAACCCACCGTTGGTCTTGCTCAAGGGCTGGGGTTTTACGACCAGCTCCTTGGTTCAAATTTACCACGTGAAGTGTGTGGAGTTCATTTTATTTTTAAAAATGAAACAAGCAGCGAAAAAGAAACCTTTCCCTATGCCATACAAACACTACAAACCGGAAAACAACAAGTAGAAATTTAATTTTTTTTTTTTTAAAATAAAGCAAGAAAAATTTATGGAAAATTTCTCTACCTTTCTTTAATAATTAAAAAAAATTAAAGTAAAAAAATATAAACAAATAAAATAAACAGAAATATTACAGCAGAAAATGACATGGACAGTTAGAAACCGTTACCTCTTTTCTGCCCGGACTTGCTGTTTCTGACCTTCGGCTTAAGAAAGGTACCTGTTAAGCACAAAACACAACAAATCTGATTAGTTTCTGTGATTTAAAAAAATCAGGGAACGGTCCCACCGTGATCGCCACTGAAAGCATGAGATTTCGGAAGGAAGAAACTACTAAGATATAATGAAAACAGAACTTTTGAATCAACCAAATATAAAGGAGAAAAGCAGGGGCACAACCCTTTTGTATTAATTTCATTCGGTTACAATACATCTCCTCCCTTTTTAGGGGCTAGGAGTGTTAGTCTGTCTTGGTTACGATCATGATTAATATCTCTTCTTTCCGCATGCCCACATGCCAAGTGGGCGGGCCAACGTATTGCCGCCGCTGGTGTTAATGAGTCTTCGCTTACTGCTGCTTACCCTACGTTCAGAGACACAAGAAAGTCGTTAGTAGCACCTGCAATAAAGGGACAAAGCGTTTGTCTTTAAGAAGTAATGAAAAATGCATGTGAAGGATTGTTTATATGCGTGAATGAAATAACTCTACGTAAACATGTAACTTTTACAGAGAACAGAAAACAGCATGCATTCGAAAATAGCATGTATTCGAAAACATAAAACGTAAACTGTTATTTTAACATATTCGAAAACATCATATATTATAAAACGTAAACTGTCATTAAAACAGTCGGTCGATTCTACACGGCTGTAGTCTCTATGGTCGAGCATCACCAAAAGGCTGTTGCCTATAACTACTTGGATATATATGTTAAACTAATCACTGCAACCTGTTATTTTGATAGAGAACCCAACATCTAAAAAGATGCGATAGTATTTGACATGCGGCTCTTTGAACGTTAGAATATAATGTATAATATATTTGAGATACGTGATTAAATATAGAATGAGCCAAAGCCGCAATAGCACGATGATATATATTCGCTAAACTATTTAAATATGACAATACGTGACATATATTTCCTAAACTCCATGTTGTAAACTATGTAAATAGCACACAGTAAAACACAAGATAAACGCGTGATACAGAATGAATCAAAATGAAGCTAGCAAAAGGCGTGGGGTGCCCAAGCGGGCCGCCCTCGTTAGAACTTAGTTTCGATGCCAATCCACTAGGGATGGGTTCAAAATCTAAGACTGTGGTGTTGTCGGCAAATTAATGGGATATAGTGATCCAATGTCTGGTTTGAAGGTCAGACTCACACTTCTAAAAACCACCCACCAACCTCTCTTGTGAAAGAGATTCTGGATGTGAAGAAGGTAAAGTCTTGTAGACACCAAAACAGCACCAATCCGATTATGTGACTACAAACACTGATCACATTAACACACACAGCCCCTAGGGCAGCCCCCAGAGGTTAAAAAGTGGTTCTAACCACTCACACAGCAATTTTGCAAGTCGAAACCAATTTGGCACCTTTTAGACACTTTATTGCTTATTCGTCCCACCCAGGGACGAGTGCAAATTTTACTCGTCCTACCCAGGGACGAGTGCTGACTGATACTCGTCTCACCCAGGGACGATTATAAGCGCTCGCTTCGGGGTGGGACGATTGTCGAGTTTGACCGGCAAAAAGTCAAATCTTGGCATATAAACAACTCAGAACTGCCACTTAGCTCTTCCTGCATGACATAGGAGTGCGAGTGAGTTCTTTTGACAACTCATATCTGCCAATTGACTTTCCCTTCACTGCATGGGAATGAGAGTAAGCTTTTTAAGACAACTCAGATTTGCCACTTAGTTATCCCTTCATTGCATGGGAGTGCAAGTGAGCTTTTCTAAAACACACAAAGACATGCACAGAGGCAGTTAAGAAGCCCTTGATCAAGAAGAAGTCTTCTCTTCACAAACAAAAGCATTCATGCAAAGAAACACTTTTGCATGTTAATTCAAAGAGACCCCTTGGGTCTATAAAATGGTGAGTTTCCTCACCCAAAGGAGATACCGAGCAGGAGCATTCTGAGCAACGAAGTGTTGTTAATTCACTTACTTGCGATTTGCGCCCAAACCCCAATCTTTTGACCACAATATTCTATCAATTTGACGACAACACATCACATCAGGTTTCGGACCCATCTCAAGCGGATTGGTGTCGAAGCAAGGTTTTATCCGTGGGTGGTTTGCCTTCGGGCACCTCCCCGCTTTACTTCATTTATAGTATTTTAGCTAGTTTCATGTTTATGCATTTATCAAGTTTTTAGTGCATTTAGATTCATTTCAGCTATAGTTAGATTTATCTTTTATTTTTCATACACAGATGCTACCGATTCTTTGTTTGTTTCTTTGAACACGGATTTCAGGTCTATTGAAGGAGCAGCGAGGAATCGACCTTTGTCAATGCAAGCGGCGACAACGTTTTGGTTCGCCCATTTTATATGTGGGCACGCGGAAGAAGGAATTCAGAGACAAGTTGTAGAGAACAATATCTAACGCTCCTATCCCCTAAAAAGGAAGGAGACGTATTGTAACACGAATTGAAAAGAATATCAATAAAAAAAGGGCTACATTTCATATTGTTCTTATATCTTGTGTTCATTCATTTGTGTTCCTTCCTTTTAATACGATTTCGTTTAGTCTTTCCTTTTTGTTTCCGGAATCTCGTGTTTTCAATGGCGATCACGGTGGGACGACTGTCCTCTATTTTTTTAGGTTAATTTACTGATCTAAAATTGCTTGTTTTTACAGGTACCTATTTTTTAACCTCGGATCGTTATTCGTCTCCGCACGTGACGATTACGGAATTGGTACTCGTCTCACCCCGGGACGAATAAACTATTCGTTCCACCCCGGGACGATTACGGTCCGTTATTCGCTCCACCCGGGGACGATTATAATTTTGTGCAATTTTCGAGCAAATCGGAGACATCCTGTTAGGCGAGAGAAGAGGTAGGGGTTTTTACAGACTTCGTCAAATTTCTGTTTTTCTGTTTTCTGGTTTTCAGTTTGTATGGCTTAGGGAAAGATTTCTTTTCGTTTGCCTCGTTTCAATTTTGCACAATTAAAATGAACCCCACACATCACGAGGCATTTTAAACCAAGGCGTTGGTCGTAAAACCCCAACCCTTGAACAAGACCAAAGGTGGATTCCATTATCACTTTGGCTTGATATATTGCATCCATTACCTCGATCGCGACCGTTGCTAGACGTAAATCCCGACGAAAGTCGACCGAGTGTAGCTTGGGGTGATTCCCTAGCACGCGAGGATAAGTCTTCTATGGTAGGTGTCATAAACAGAGCGATTCCCCTTCCGTACCGCCTATGTTCCACGTATCATCTGCTCTCACGTACCTATAGTCTCCCTCACGTAAGGGCGGGTATATAGAGAGGTTGGTATATCGGTCCGACAATGGTATATTGAAGGGGCGACCATATTGGGAGTCATAAGAGCCTTCATACTTGCATTTAAACGTTTCACAAAAATCTTCAAAAACAAAACAAACAACAAAAACACACTAAACCAGATTTAGGGCACACTATTAATCTTTAAAAGAGATAATCATTGCTTGTGAGTGTGTATGCTATTTTCTGTTTAGACCAAAAACATCATAAAAAGAAAATCACAAAAAGAACTTTTGCATTTTTTAGGTTAGCATTATCATGGTGAATACTCGTAGCCAAGCCCAATCACGGGCAGAAGCTGCAGAACATGCACCAAGAGAGACAACTCGTCTCCGATATAGCATTGAAGACTTAGCCATTCCGCCTCACCGACGGGGTACAACAGTTAGTTCACATCATGCAGAACATGGCTCTAGAGCCCCATCATTGAGGGGTACTCCAACCCATACAGTCATAGAACAAGGTTCTAGAGGTGCCTCAAGGAGTGGCTCTCCAAATCAGGCCTTCAACAGACGAGACTTTAGAACCCCTTCTATAAGGGGAACTCCTAAGCAACAAGAATCTTTTCAAGACAATAACTTATATATACCACCTGGTCAAAGCACGAAGCCTCCTTTTGAAGCTCATTATGGATGGCCTAGTGATGAAGCACTGTATAATGCTATGGAACAACAAAGGGTTCAAAAGGAAGGACCACATGATTTTGTGGTTCCTAATTTACCCCCAATTAATGTCGAAAACAGTAGACCATATCCAGAACGACAAGTCCTCCCAACAGGACAAGACAATTCTGCCCGCACTTTTTATGCATATCACAGAGAGAGAGAGGAGGATCACTACATTCCTCCAAGTCAGTTTCCAGTGCCAAAACGATGCACGTCTGCACCTGCATTATATCCAGATCCCTTATTGAGACCAGAGTTTCAAGTCAATGCGGCCAACCTCGACAGAGGGAAGCAACATATAGGAGTCTCAGAGTATTATGATCAAAATAGATATGTAGGAGAAGCATCTAGGCCTATCAAACAAGAGACAACAGAACAAAGTAACTTGGCATTTACACAACTAGCCGCCCGCCAAGCACAAATCATGCGGCTTCAACAAGAACAACAGGAATTAGAACATTTGTGTCGCCTTGATCAAGAGCGCATTCAGCGTCAGACTGCTGAAAGGTTTTACAACTATGTGACTGAGAAAGCCCCAGTCCCTCACGCACAGCAATCTGAGATGTATGTGAGGCATAATCCCTTAGCGCGAGACAGGTCTCCGCGACGTCAGCAAACATTGCCTCTTAGACCTCCTAGAACTGAGCGGGAGGCCATTCCTCGTGACCATGACGGGCATCCTCCGCGGGCACCCATCCATGTTTATAGGCCTAGGCCAAACACTCCTCAAGAAGATTATGAGGATTATTACCAAGAAGAAGAGCGGGCTGAAACGCCTTATCTAGGCAGAAGGGATGCTAACCATTTAGTCATTCAAAGGCCTCAAGTTCCCCGCAACCCACAGCAGGAACAAAATAAGGAGGAGGAAATTATATCCTCCGATGCCTACAAAGTGTTATTAGAACGCTTAGAGAATATGGAACTTAAGACTGGTGGGCCTCAAAAGCCTACCTTACGCCAACTTCGTAGTCATCCGATACATCCATCCGTGCCAGCACCTCCATACCCCGAACATTTCAAGCTGCCCCAGCTTGGCACTCTTTAAAGGGGATGAAGATGCTCAAGAACATGTGACTCGATTTTTGAGTCGGTGCTTTGGTATACAAGACAATGATGCATTATTATTGAGAACATTCATAACCACATTCGCAGGATCCGCCTCGGATTGGTTTACCCATCTCCCGAAGCACAACATCTACAACTTAGATCAACTAGTTGACACGTTCCTAGAACGTTTTGCTTTCAATACAAAGAAAAAGACGTCACTCAGTGATCTAGCTAGCCTCAAACAGTATGAGGAGGAGTCTATGGTCGCATATGGGAATCGGTGGAGGACAGTGCTTTCAAAGTTGTCTTACCTCCCTCCTATGTCCGATTTAACTCAAATGTTCGCAAAGAGCTATTTGCGATCGATCTCTATGCTATTGCAGCTGCAGCAATACACCACTTTGGAAGAAGCTCTGGCGCAAGCTAGACGTATCGAAGAAATCAAGATACAGGATGGCAAAATTGCCAAGCCTAAGAAAAAAGAGTGGAACAAGAATACCAAAACAGGGAATACGCAACAGAAACCCGCCGCGGTCAATCAAGTTGCTATTAATGCCCCTACGCCTGCCCAAGAAACACAGCCTTCAAAAGCTAACTATCAGGCGGTGCCTCACAATAATTATGAGAAAGATAACAAGAAGCAAGATCAAAATCAGCAGCGTCGCCCAAAGCGACAGTTTACACCATACACTGAGTCTAGAGATTCCTTGTTTGACCGTTTGTCAGCGGCAAACTTGATTAATCTGCCAGATATTCCAACAATTGATCCTAATGCGCCAAAGCCTAAGGGCTACAGAGAGGATCTTTTCTATAGATTCCATAGAAGGAAAGGGCATGACCTTAATTTCTGTTGGGCGTTTAAAGGTTTAGTGCAAGATCTCATTGACAATCACACATTGGTAGTGGATAATCCCATCGCACCCAACAACCAACATATGGGTGTTTTCAAAGATCCTTTACCCACACATGATGCACAAACAAAACCTCTACATGTCAATGAAGTGCAACAGAGTTACCCCATGGAAGGGTATGTTGGAATGATAAGTATTGTGACAAGAAACAAAAGACACCCAGGAGTTGTCCCCGCGACAGCCACTAGGGAAGCCTCATCCACGTCACAACACCAACCAAATCCTACACAGTTGCCCCCACCTAGACCAGTGGTCACGATTCGATCTAGACTTACTCAAAGTCTAAGGACCACATCGGCTAGGCTCTCCATTTATGAGCTTATTCAACAATCAGCGCCCCATCGGGAAGCTCTTATGGAGATATTAAAGGTGATTGAATTGCAACCCCATGAAGCGGATTCGTTCAACAATTTTGTGGGGCATGTCAAACAGTGTACTGAACCAGTCATTACCTTCAGAGAAGATGAGCTAAAAATGGTGACTGGCGATGTAACAGATCCACCCCTGCACGTTATTGCGCGGGTCAACGGGACTCCATACAAACGGGTGTTGATAGACACTGGTTCGTCCAGTAACCTTATTACAACCGCTGCACTGAAACATTTGAAACTACCAGCCTCTCACATTGCACCTTCTACTTATACCCTTCGAGCATTTAATGATACGATATGCTCGACAGTTGGCACAATTGTCTTGCCCATACAAGTGGGACAAAAGACCATTCATACGTTGTGCCACATTTTAGAAGGTGAGATGGCTTATAATATCTTACTTGGGCGGCCTTGGATCCGAGATATGAAATGTGTCCCTTCAATTGCTCATCAATGTTTGAAATATACATTTGAAGGACAAGTGCACGTGGTCCCCGTAGATTTGGAACCTTTTAAGTATTGCAACTCAGTGCAAATCATGCCGCAGTCAACCCTTCCTTCAACGCACGTGGATTTCCAGTTAAATCCATCTAAACGGGGTTCGACTAAGCAAGAATCTTCATTGCCAACTCAATTACATTCCCAGGCGGGTTCATCTTCTTCATCCTGTCCTCCCACAACGACGCCACCTACGGTGGCCACACCAACGGACAAAGGAAAGAAGCCCCTAGAAGCAGAACCACCTCTCGTTTCCAACATCTCTACAGAAAAGATGCCTAATAGAATGGAAGTCGAGACACCTAGTTCACCCCACATGGAGTGGACTCAAGGAGAACTCCCATTTGACCCCTCTCAATCACCAACGATCACTGTTGAGATGTCCAACACGGGCATGGGGGAGTATATAGTGTGCAATGTTGTAGCAACACCCACACTTCGATCTATGCAAGACATGGGAAGACCTCGACTCCCCATAGGCTCCGTGGTTCCTTTAGGCTACCCACCTAATCGGACAAACTTCATTTTTGGGGGCCTGGATCATGGCGTTGAACCTTCCCGACAAGAAGAGGAAGATGAAGATCCCTTTGTGGAAGATGTCAACTATCTGGCTAACCCAGACTTCGCATTAAGATATCTTAGCCAATGCAATTGGCATGGATACGGGTTAGGTCGGTATGAACAAGGAATGCGTGTTTTGTGTCAACCAAGATACCAAATGCCCTATGATAAGTCAGGAGTAGGGTTTAATCACCCTTTGCCCCTCGACATCTTGGTCGAAAACATGCAAGGCCTAGGGATAGGCAACAAGGATGGGTTGGCATCAGATCCATATGCTAATCCAAATACAACTTATACATTAGGGGATTATTTCCCATTGCAAACAAATAACCTTGTTGACCTCAACAACCCTTTCCCTACGGCTGAACAAGGAGAAACCTCATGGACTCACCCACAAGGGGAAGATGGACAAGACCAGGAAGGGTCTTCTGAAGATGAGTCGGAGGACGATCATTCGCATGACTATCAAATGAATGACGATCAGGAAAGCTTCCTGAGGATGTTCCCATTGAACGATCCTAGTGAGCATAGATTACAAGATCCTTTGGACATAGATGATAGGTTGGAACAATTAGACATAGCGACCTAGGAGGCACTTCAACATTCCAACGTATCAGGCAATCCTTGGATCATCATGGACCATCACCCTGAGACCCATCACAGCTCATGCACTGGCATGGGGCGCATAGACCGCAATGGCATCACCTTTGATCCCACTCCTTTGGGAAGATCATGAGCACCTTCCACCCAGAGATATCATAGCACCATCAGTACCGAAGGCAGACCTTGCCCTCCTATCTGTGCATAAGGCCGATCCATTAGTGCCAATTCCTATAAAGATCATCATGCTGGGGGTACCTCTATTCCCTGAAGAGCCAGTGGGTTACACCAAACGCTCCAAAGGTGTCCATAAACCCTTTGGTCAAACCAAACGCTCCAAAGGTGTCCATAAACCCTTTGGTCATACCAAAAGCTCCAAGGATTATCGCAATCTCTTGGTCATCCCAAAAAGCTCCAAGGATTATCGTAATCTCTTGGTCATCCCAAAAGCTCCAAGGATTATCGCAATCGCTTGGTCATCCCAAAAAGCTCCAAGGATTATCGTAATCGCTTGGTCATACCCAAAAAGCTCCAAGGATTATTGCAATCTCTTGGTCATCCCAAAAGCTCCAAGGATTATCGCAATCTCTTGGTCATCCCAAAAAGCTCCAAGGATTATCGCAATCTCTTGGTCATCCCAAAAAGCTCCAAGGATTATCGTAATCTCTTGGTCATCCCAAAAAGCTCCAAGGATTATCGCAATCGCTTGGTCATCCCAAAAAGCTCCAAGGATTATCGCAATCTCTTGGTCATCCCAAAAAGCTCCAAGGATTATCGCAATCGCTTGGTCATCCCAAAAAAGCTCCAAGGATTATCACAATCACTTGGTCACCCTAAAAGCTCCAGGGATTTTCATAATCGCTTGGTCAAACCCTAAATGCCCCAAAGGTATCTATAAACCCTTTGGTCAAGACAAAAGCTCCAAGGATTACCACAATCGCTTGGTCAACCCAAAAGCTCCAAGAGTTACCATAACTCGCTTGGTCAACATAAGTATTCAAAAATCAACAAAAACAACACAAAAATCAAAATCACAAAAACATTTGCATTTCAATTCCATGCATTCTCATAAAACAATCAAAATTACAAAAACAATTGCATTTCAATTCCATGCATACTAAAAAAAAAAAAATCAAAATCACAAAAACAATTGCATTTCAATTCCATGCATTCTCATAAAAAAACAAAATCACAAAAACATTTGCATTTTCCATACATTCTCATAAAAAAAAAAAACGAAATCACCAAAACATTTGCATGCATTTTCATAAAAATCAAAATACAAAAATATAGGTTGCATTAAACATTGCATCCATCCCTTGCATACTTCGATAGGTCATACAAGTCAAAAGCACCATAGGCTGTCATTACTTGACAAGACCATCATTTTCCACATCACATCCATGTTCATAAATGCATACATCCAGCATAACACCATTTTATTTTAGCATTGTCGATTGTCTCCTAATGTATATAGGGTTTTCGTCATTCGGATGTCTTTAAATTTCTAGCCAAAAACTGTACACAGTTAAACAGATTTTACACGGGAAAGTTTTACTTGGATCACACCTTGTTACGTCACGTCCCAACACAAATTAACACACATAAAAATTCCTAAGTTGTGTGAACGAAAGATGAAACCTGCACCGTAATCCAGGTCACCATAAGCGAAACGACTATCTTGCTTATCCCCCTGTGCGAATGACCCTAGGAATGCTGAGAGTTGGCAAAAGGACAAGCATCCTCCCTACCCAATTCCCCATGAATCCCAAGTTCTCAAAAGTTGCAAAACATCAAAAATTTGCAAAATCGTCAAAACACTAAAAATTTGACATCCTACAGTGCACACATCAAAAGGCACAAACAATAGTGATTCTCGTCACTCCATATTCAAATCCCTTGCTCAAAAAAAAAAAAAAAAAAAAAAAACATCAATAAAACAAAATAAACAGTGATCTTATCACTATAAAGAGCAAGTATCCCAATACAATTGAAGAAAAGAAGGGAGTCGAACTTGAATCCCTGGAATTCTCAACATTTCGACAGGTCATGAGGCAAGCTTCAGTACCGGTTTGGTTGATAGCCTATCAGTCACTGGTAGTAAACCTCCCGCATGACGATATATCTGTCACATTAACTTGTGTGTAGATCAATGTTTGCATGTGGATGAGCTAGCTTATGGTATCCTAGATAGCATCGCAGATTAATCTAACTAAATACAATAAAGGAGTTAGTGGAGCTAATTAGGTGATCCTCAGTACAGGTTCGGTTGAAAGCCCATCTGGCACTGGCGGTATCCTAATGAATAACACATAAACGAACTCAATTGCACACACAGGGATGTGAAATAACTTGGTTAAATTCAAGTCGGATTTATACCTTGTTCAAAAGTCTTGCGAGATAAATGTACAAGTCTTGGCTAGTTAGTTAAAATATCCGAATCTAAGAAAAGCTTAACTACATTTTAAAAACAACTGTCACATTTTATTCCGTACATCACCATCAAAATATATGCAAAATACAAAAACAAAGTTTTCACATGCAAAGTCATTTCACAAAGTCATCCCATTAGTATAGCAAGTCAGTCAAATCTTGTACAAGCTATGGTGCATCGACACATCATCAACACCTCATTTCATTCATTCCCTATCCATACATCATACAAATTAGAAACATCACATTCATAATCGCCTTTGCATACATCAAACACATACATAAAAACACGCAAAAAAAACAACCAAAAAAAAAAAAAAAAAAAACAAACAAACACAACAAAACAACCAAAATATAAAAATGACAAATGCCAACAAAAACACTAAAAATTGCCGGACAAAAGTGCTCTTGCACTTAACCTCTTCGCATAAGAAAATTGATGTCGGGGTCTACCTTGTCGTTATCCTACTCCCCAAGAAGGCTACCATAGCCGGACCGCTCCACGGGAAGACGGATTTTCGCCAATGTTACCCCCAAATGGCATCCCAAAATGGGTTCACACCCACCAAAAATAGGTCAAAAGAATCGAGAAACTGCTCGTGCATTCAACGGACAACATCTAAAGGCACCCTCACTTAAGTCATCTTGGGTCAAGCGACTCGTCGCTTTTCTCATGTCGATCATTCCTTCATCGATTCGTCGCTTGAGGGGGTAGTCACACTTAAGTCACCAATCAACAAACACACACCCAATCAAGGCAATGGCATGCATTCAAAGAATCATTGACAAAGACAATCACGCTCCTGCTTGGGGCAGCAAACAAGCAATAATCACAAAATTGATCAAACACTTGGCATTCCCGAAGCATGAACACAAGGTTCCCCCATGGATAAAAGGTTGCGCCCTTTGCCTATTCATGACTGATCAATGTCCAAGCTCAAGTCACACCTCACCAAAATAGGTTAATACTTGAAATCAAATTCCTTAGCTCGTCGAAGCAAGGATTCAAGAATGCATGCCCTTTCCATACTTGGGGCATCAAGAGTTGGTTAGGTTACTTGAGAAACCCTAATCATTAGTGCTTTGGTTATCTATTTTTGCTCGACGCTGCGCCTTGCACAACGCTTCCCAAAAAGGGGCATCTGTAGACACCAAAACAGCACCAATCCGATTATGTGACTACAAACACTGATCGCACTAACACACACAACCCCCAGGGTAGCCCCCGGGAGGTTAAACAGTGGTTCTAACCACTCACACAACAATTTTGCAAGTCGGAAACCAATTTGGCACCTTTTAGACACTTTATTGCTTATTCGTCCCACCCAGGGACGAGTGCAAATTTTACTCGTCCTACCCAGGAACGAGTGTGGATCGATACTCGTCTCACCCAGGGACGATTATAAGCGCTCGCTTCGGGGTGGGACGATTGTCAGGTTTGACCGGCAAAAAGTCAAATCTTGGCATATAAACAACTCAGAACTGCCACTTAGCTCTTCTTGCATGACATAGGAGTGCGAGTGAGTTCTTTTGACAACTCATATCTGCCAATTGACTTTCCCTTCACTGCATGGGAATGAGAGTAAGCTTTTTAGGACAACTCAGATTTGCCACTTAGTTATCCCTTCATTGCATGGGAGTGCAAGTGAGCTTTTCTAAAACACACAAAGACATGCACAGAGGCAATTAAGAAGCCCTTGATCAAGAAGAAGTCTTCTCTTCACAAACAAAAGCATTCATGCAAAGAAACACTTTTGCATGTTAATTCAAAGAGACCCCTTGGGTCTATAAAATGGTGAGTTTCCTCACCCAAAGGAGATACCGAGCAGGAGCATTCTGAGCAACGAAGTTCTGTTAATTCACTTACTTGCGATTTGCGCCCAAACCCCAATCTTTTGACCACAATATTCTATCAATTTGACGACAACACATCACATCAGGTTTCGGACCCATCTCAAGCGGATTGGTGTCGAAGCAAGGTTTTATCCGCGGGTGGTTTGCCTTCGGGCACCTCCCCGCTTTACTTCATTTATAGTATTTTAGCTAGTTTCATGTTTATGCATTTATCAAGTTTTTAGTGCATTTAGATTCATTTCAGCTATAGTTAGATTTATCTTTTATTTTTCATACACAAGTGCTACCGATTCTTTGTTTGTTTCTTTGAACACAGATTTCAGGTCTATTGAAGGAGCAGCGAGGAATCGACCTTTGTCAATGCAAGCAGCGACAACGTTTTGGTTCGCCCATTTTATATGTGGGCACGCGGAAGAAGGAATTCGGAGACAAGTTGTAGAGAACAATATCTAACGCTCCTATCCCCTAAAAAGGAAGGAGACGTATTGTAACACGAATTGAAAAGAATATCAATAAAAAAAGGGCTACATTTCATATTGTTCTTATATCTTGTGTTCATTCATTTGTGTTCCTTCCTTTTAATACGATTTCGTTTAGTCTTTCCTTTTTGTTTCCGGAATCTCGTGTTTTCAAGTCTAAACTGATGCAATCGGGTCTTCAAATGAATAGCACTTCGTTGTGTTCACTCAAAAAATCTTCTTCTTCTTACATTGCATTGAGCTAGTTTTTATAGAGGATTTCGCCTCTAAAACATTAATGTCAAACCCTAAATCCGCAGGGGCCGCCGAGATTTGACCCTTGTCAGGTGATTTATGAGACATGGCTCGCACTGAGATTATCGCTAGGAACTCACGTCAGTAGTTATGAGGCATGGCCTCGGATCGGATTTGCTGTTGAAACTGCTCGTCTCATTAATGCAGTTGGTGAAGTCCGCCGTTCTACAGACCCACGGGGTCTCTTTTAAAAAATGATATGCAGTGACGCCATGTGGCGGCCATGCCTTCCATGTGGCGACCATGCTGAAGTTCGTCTTTGATTGATGCCTTTGAATGCTTTTGCTTTAAGCGTAAAATGCCGAAGTGTCGCGATATCGCGACGTCGCGATATCGCGACACTTCGGCCGAGGTTCCCCCTTTGGGCCTTAGGTGTCGCGATATCGTGACACCCTCGACCGAAGCTCCCTTCGGGCCTTAGGTGTCGCGATATCACGACGTCGCGATATCGTGACACCCTCGGCCGAAGCTCCCTTCGGGCCTTAGGTGTCGCGATATCGCGACGTCGCGATATCACGACATCTAAGGCCAAGGCTCCCCTCGGACGTCGCGATATCGTGACACCCTCGACCGAAGCTCCCTTCGGGCCTTAGGTGTCGCGATATCGCGACGTCGCGATATCACGACATCTAAGGCCAAGGCTCCCCTCGGGCCTTAGGTGTCGCGATATCGCGACGTCGCGAAATCGCGACATCTAAGGCCAAGGCTCCCCTTTGGGCCTTAGGTGTCGCGATTTCGCGACGCGCAAAATCGCGACATCTAAGGCCAAGGCTCCCCTTTGGGCCTTAGGCGTCGCGATTTCGCGACGTCTAAGGCCAAGGTTCCCCTTTGGCCCTTAGGTGTCGCGATTTCGCGACGTCGCGAAATCGCGACGTCGCGAAATCGCGGAAGGCTTGCCTGCATTTGAAGTTTGCTTAAGATTTGTTCTCGCTTAAGGCCTGAAGTTTAAAGTTTTGCTTTTGATTAAAGGCTTGCTTTTGACTTTGTTTTAACGAAGGCTTGTTAAAGCGACCAACTTTGCTCTGCTCATTTTTCGACCTTCTAAACTGCTGTGTGAGTGGCTAGGACCACTGTTTGACCTCTGAGGGCTGCCCTGAAAGCTGTGTATGTCAATGCGATCAGTGTTTGTAGTCACTTAATCGGATTGGTGCTGTTTTGGTGTCTACAGCTGGACACCGTATGTACAGATTTGTGCTACTGCCAATTTTTGTTATCGTTTGTAGACAGGGTTACAATAACCCTCATAAAGGTAAAAAAAAGACAGAAAGAACGCTCTGGTTATAGAGATGCCCAATATCTCTCTTTCTGTTTTAAAGTTCACAGTCAAAAATTCGTTTTCCAAATTCTCTGGTATTATTATCGTCAGAAAGCCCAGCATTAAAAAAAAAGATGGATACAAGTTTGATGTTTTATATAAACAGCATCAAGTAATACTCTATGTTTGCAAATTTTTCATAAATAAAAATTATAATAAATACAATCCAACTTGCAATTGTTAAACTTCTGGAAATATTAGACATGAGGATGTTTATAAAGTAGTAAAGTTCATGTATAATTTCTTATTATTAGATCGATATTAAATTATATTCACATTTGTCTGATATTGTAAATGGTGTTCACAATAAAAGAAGGAAAAAAATAATCAAAACTAAATCATTGCATGTAAATGGTATTCACATTTATCTAAGAAAGCTTCACCGAATTTATCACCCACCCCAACAGATACTATTGTTATTACGATGATCTTAGGTATGTACAAGAGAAAAGAGTATTATCCTTTGGCTTCTCTACGTCAACGAGATCTCGCAGTCGGAGCTATTTTTTAATTTAATCTCTTCTACGCATGTTCCTTCTGTCAGAAATTATGCGTATGCAATGTAATAAATTAAATGTAATTTTTGCAAGAAGTTGTACAACCAGCTACAGTGATACAGTGATACTTCCAAACGACAATTTTATAAACAAATATCCCGCAGCGCAGTGTTATGAATAGTTTTGAATTTGAAGAACATTTGAATTTTGTTTTCCCCTTAATGGTTTAATTTGAATTGCGCTTTTGTTAAGATTATAATTTTCAATGATTTAAATTATTAAAAGATAAATCCATCCGCCCAAAAGCGCCGACAGTTACTATTTGTTATAAAAAAAAATCTACTCCGTCATCCACTTGAGAATCTTATGCTACAGAAACGTATTGAGGACACAATGAAGTTGCAAATGCCAGTCAGAAAAAAAATGACTACTTGTTTTTGTTCGAACGCCTGAGTTAGAATGTTGTCAGGATTTCATTAAGAAAATATAGGTTCGAATGGAAACGATGGCCTCCGTTGTCAAGTCTTCCGACTAGAGGGCAACTAGTTAATAAACTCTCCAGTTGCAGGAATATCTGATGTTTGACCGGACTGATGAATTTTGAAGTTAGAATATTTGAATGCAAGCATATAGGATTCAGCAGACGGTATACAATGTTCAATCTATCTTATATATTCATAATATGAAATAAATTGTGGTTGTAACTTATGTGATCAAAAAAAATAATAATATGAAATTAAAATGAAGAAGTAGAATATTTTTTTTTAAATGCAAATTTAAAATAATGAATAAATATTTAAAAATTAAATTTTATATTTAATTTTTAGTTGTTAAATCATATTTTTATTTTAAATTTATTTTACTGTAATATTTCAAAAAAATTAAATTAAATTAATAAAATTACAAATGGTTACCGTAATCACTTTTTAATATATATATAAAGAATAAGTCATAGAATCAACTGACAAGTCAATTATCAAATGGGTTACTTCTTTTTCTGGTTGGATTAAATTTAATTTTGATTGGGCTGCAAAAAAAACAATTTTGGAAGAGCAGGCTGAGGTGATATCTTTAGAAATAATAAAAGAAATTTTTTATTGGCCTACGCATACGGGTTTGGGGATCAGATAAACAACATGGTAAAAGTCAAAGCTATCTACCAGGGTCTTTTGTTGTTATAAAAAATAAACTTTGAATGTATTATCATTGAAGGTGACTCTCTTCTGATGATAAATTGGTTCAAAGGGAAGCACAGGCCCCTTGGAATATGTCCAATATAATCAATAAATGTATCATATTAGTGTTGAAATACCCGCTTAGCTCTCGTCTAGTATGCTTGCAGGGAGGGAGGCCAAAAAGGCTGTGGACTAGAGGGCAACTAGTTAATAAACTCTCCAATTGCAGGAAATATCTGATGTTTTACCAGACTAATGAATTTTGAAGTTAGAATATTTGAATGGAAGCATATAGGATTTAGGAGATGGTATACAATGTTCAATCTATCTATATATTCATAAGAAATTAAAATGAGGAATGTGTTTATTTCAATATTTTGTAGGATATTGTTTTTAAATGCAAATTTAAAATAATGGATAGATATTTAAAGATTAAACATTATATTTAATTTTTAGTTGTTAAATTATATTTTTATTTTATTCAAAAATTTTAGTTAAAATAATAAAATACAAATTGTTACCGTAATCACTTTTTAATATATATACAAAGAATAACTCATAGAATAAAAGGACAGTGAAGCATCAAATGGGTTCTTCCTCTTTCTGGTTGGATTAAATTTAATTTTTATGGAGTTGCAAAAAATAATCTTGGAAGAGCAAGCCGAGGTGGCATCTTCAGAAACAACAAAAGAATTTTTTTATTGGCCTAAGCAGACCAGTTTGGGGATCAAACAAACAACATGGCAGAAGTCAAAGATTTCTACCAAGGTCTTTTATTGTTAGAAAACATGAATTTTGAATGTATTGTCATTGAAGGTGACTCTCTTCTGGTAATTAATTGGCTCAAAGGGAAGCATATACCACCTTGAAATATGTCCAATATAATTAATGAATGTATCATATTAGTGTTGAAATACCCATTAGCTGTCATCCAGCATGCTTATAGGGACGCCATTAAGGCTACGGACTAGAGGGCAACTAGTTAATAAACTCTCCAGTTGCAGAAATATTTGATGTTTAACCGGACTAATGAATTTTGAAGTTAGAATATTTGAATGCAAGCATATAGGATTCAGCAGATGGTATACAATGGTCAATCTATCTTATATATTCATAATATGAAATTAAAATGAAGAATATATTTATTTCAATATTTTGTAGGATATTATTTTTAAATGCAAATTTAAAATAATGGATAGATATATTTTTGGTACTATTAATAAGAAAGAGGGTTTTAAAGGGATCCCACAACCTGTACAATCAAAACACCACCTGGGCGAACAAGACTTGAACTAAACACCCCACCAGACAAAGTGGGGCAAACCAGAAAGAAACTGCACAAAAAAAAGACCCAAGAACACGTACGAAGAGGATAACTAAGACAATTCTACCCCAACCTAACCACATCTTGGGCAACAGTAGCAGCAAAGACAAAAATATCCTCGGAGTAGTCCAACGTTGTCTTCAACGAGCCCCAAAATTTCCTTTGATTGATATCAATAAGCTTTAGATTATGGAAAATAGAGCGTTTTTTAACCTGGATGTCCTCCGGGGCATAAACCTCATCAACTGATTTCTCCCTATGGCTATCACTTGGCAGGACATCGAAATCAAAATCAGGAGGAGGAGAGAGAGGAGAGGAGCTAGTATCCTTACACTTCTTGTTATGCAGATGTTTAGACTTATGGGTGCCACTGCCCTCAACCATGTAGTTAGGCATCAGGTCCACATCCACAAGCCCGACATCAACCACCATAGGAGATGAATCAAACCTAACAGAGGGGCCAAAAAAAGGAGCATGACTATCATCACCATACACCTTACCATGAACACCCTTAGCAGAAACTTGAATCTTCCTTGAAACCTTTTCAAAGCCTGAACCAAAGGTGAATGAGTAATTATCGTTACTACTATCAGTAGCAACCTTTGAAACCACATTAGAAACATCAACAGTAGGGCATGGTAAATCCATGAATAATTTAAGGATTTTATCAGCTGATAAACCATGTTTTGAAGCTGCTTGTTCAAACACGATCAGAGCAAGACCTTGATGGAGGGGAACCTGACCATGACTGCCTTGCACGTCCACAAAGGATTTTTTCAAAGACTGGAATAGATAAAACAAAATATTCATGCGAACATGGTGACATAAGTGATTTAGGAACATAGCATGAAAACTCATAATTATCTCATAGGTAGAATTGAAAGTGAAATAATCCATAATAACCCTAGCAACTCAATCCCAAGGAGAGGATAGTGCCATTGCACTAAAGTCATTCTGGGCTCTTGGAAGAAATTCCTCTTTATCAAGGAATAAATAAATCTCCTTCAATAGAGAGTGTCTATCATGATTGTGATAAGCACCATCAAGAATTAAACCGGTGGTCCTGCTGATCAACTCCTTTGATATCTGGAACGACCATGAGCCAATCCTAACCCAACCATCATTCCAAGTTGCCACCATCCATTTAGTAAGCACAAGGTTATACCCATGAAATTTTTGAATACACTCCAGAAGACCCCCTCCGCCAGAACATATTTAACTTCATCATCGAAGGTAATGGACGCATATTCCAATTGAGACTTAATAAAATTTTGTTTGGGATAATAGATCTTCGCTTTACCCATCAGCATCGTAAACCAATTCCCCCCAAACATAGATAGAAGAAAAGAAACATGACCAGCCAAGCTCAAGCCAACAGGAGAACACAAGTAGAGGATACCCCATAACAAAACAAGATAGAAATACATGATCACCACCACCATAGTCAAATCCCAAACACCACAGAAGGAATTGGGACTCACCAATGAGGGAAACCAAGAAATATCGAGAACCAAAAAGAATAAAAACATGCCAAACCCAAGCTAGAAGGCAAAATCCAAAGTGAAGGGTAGCAAAAAAATCCCACTCATGAGGAAAAAAAAATTGAATGACAGGAGCAAACTGTGAAAGCAACCAAGAATTGCCCTAGGTAATAGGGGGGAGGACCAAAAAACCACAACAGCCACCACAAAAGGGCCGAACCCACAAATACCATATATCACCAACTCAAGAGAGCCGGGGGGAAGAGAAGGGCGACATCCATTGCTGAACATAGTCACCAATAGAATTTGACAAAATCTAGGAAACACCAATGTGCTGTAGAATAAAATACAAAATATCATAAAAAAATTAACACTTGAGAAACAAATGAGAAATTGATTCTCAATATTGATTGCACAAAAAACATCTATTCAAAAAATTAAAGCCCCTCTTATACAAGTTTTCAATGGTCAAAACCTGATTCTACATCGCCAACCAGAAGAATATATTAATATTTGGGGTTAGATTCTTAAGCCATATCTTTGATCAAGGAAAAATGCCATCTCCCTGGGGATAGAGAAGAGAATAAGTAGACTTAATTGTAAAAGAACCTTCACTATCTCCATCCCACACCAACTGGTATGCCACCTCCTCATAACGCATGACATACCACCACATTTCAAGCAAAAGAGAATCCCACATCAAACAATACTGGGAATTTCTAAGAAAGGGAGGGAGTGTAACCCCACTTTGCGATTATTCTAAAGAGTTACAAAATCAGCAACCTTGGAGAAAACCGTTGCTTTGGAATACATGCAAACATCCTTGAAGCAAGGATCCTCAGTAAGGGGGTGGTCTCTAAGCCAAGGGTCATCCTAGAACGAAACTGACCTCCCATTACCAATAACCCAACAACAATTATCTTTAATAAAGTCCCTGAATTTAATTAGGCTATTCCAAAAAGCAGACCTAACAAAAGAGAGATGATCCAAGAGAAATTGCTGGAAATTGTATAGCTTTAAGAATCCGACACCAGAGATGATCATAATTAGTAGCAACTTTCCAAGCAAGTTTGGATACCAACGCCTTGTTCATCACAACCATATTCTTAAGATTTAATACCCCATATTTTTTATTTTTGCATATTCACTCCCAAGAGATAAGGTGAAACTTACCTTTCAACTCAGGACTAGCCCATAGGAAATGCCTTACAGATGCTATCAAATTTTGATGCCACCTTAGCCGAAAGGTTGAAGAGAGACATGAAATAAATGGGAATTCTATGAAGCGTGCTCTAGATCAAAACAAATTTCTTCGCTTTACTGAGAAGAGCACCTTTCCAAGAGGATAATTTCCTCTGAATCCTCTCCACCACTGGAGTCCAGAATGATTCCTTCAAGTGACTAAAAAATAGTAGAAGGTCAAGGTAAGTGGCCGAGAGGGAAACAATCCTGCATCCCAAAATAGAGGTAATATTTTGTTGATGGACCTTCGAGGTATTTAAAAAGAATATGCTACTTGTAAGAAAGTTAATCAGCTGACCCGTCGCTCTCCCATAACAATCCATAATAGACTTCACATCTCGAGCGTGAAAAACCAGGGAAAATCTGTAGGGCTGGCCTTAAACAAAAATCAACACCGTGTCTACTTATTTACTGACCAAGAGCTTCCACTATTAGGATGAAGATGAAGGGGGAGATGGGGTCTCTTTGATGAATCCCTCGACAAGAATTAAAGAAGCTAACAAGGGATCCATTAATCAACACAGAGAATCAAGCTAAAGAAATCAAAGCCTCCACAAATTTAACCTATAAATTACTGAAACCAAACTTTCTCAAGATACTAAACAAAAAGGGCCAGGACACTCGATCTTAGGTCTTATTAATGTCCAACTTAAGAAAGAATGCAACCCTATCACTTTTTTGCACAAAATGCAAGAGCTCATGAATTACAATGGCGCCATCCAAAATCTGTCTCCCTGGCACAAAACCACTTTGAGCCTAATCAATAAGAATAGGGAGAAGGGGCTTTAGCCTATTAGCCATGGCTTTAGAAAAAAATCTATATATCATGTTACATAAATTAATAGGCATGAAGTCACTGAAATAAGCCACTAAGTCCTTCTTAGGAATGAGAGCAATAAAGGTCGAATTCAAGGCTTTAAAAAAAACAATGAACGTTGGGAATGATGGATCGCATTACAGACATCCTCCCCACAAATATTCCAGATTTTTTTGAAAAAAACTGGTGGGAAGCCGTCTGGGCCAAGGGATTTAAGAGGGACCATATAATTAAGTGCTTTTTGGATCTCATCATCAAATAAGGGGGCCAGGAGAGCAACATTCATCTCTTAAGAAACCAGGCTCGTTATGGACTCCAACATTTGGTTCTCTGCATCCCGATCATGATCAAGAGAAGAGCATAATAAGGAACCAAAGAATACCACCGCTTCTTCCCTGATTTCTAAAAGATCCATTGTACAAATACCATCAGATTTAACAATTTTCTTGATTCTGTTCTGCCCCCTATGATGCAGAGTAGAATATTGAAAGAAATACGAATTGCGATCTCCTTCCTTTAACCAAAGCTCTCTATATTTCTGCTTTTAAAAAAGTTCTTATTCAAACTGAAAATTATGGAGGACACAAAGATTATATTTTTCCTCTAAAAGCAGATGATAAAAATACATTTGGGGATCAATCAAAGCTTCAATCGACAAAAAATGAGATTTCAGACAATATTTTTCCCTAAATTTATTCCAAAATTTGAGATGCATCCTAATCTTCTTTAGTTTCTTCAAAAGTTTGAACATGCCTATCCCAGTATTAGAATCCTGTCACCACTCAGCCACCCGAGACTCAAAATCAGAGTGAGAACACCACATGACCTTAAAACATAAGCGACGAGGAAGGAAAGAGAGATCCTAAAGGATTTCCAACCATAAAGGGTTATGGTTAGAACTAATTTTTTGGAGGGTGGATAAGGAAGCATCACCAAAAATATCAAAAGAGGAATTCGAGATGAAAATCCTATCAAGTCTGCTAAGAATAAGACTACTTCCTCCTCTATGGTTACTCCAGGTAAACTTTGCACCTTTGTGGTCTATGTCATGAAGTTCCACCTGGTTCACAAAATCATGAAAATAAAAAAGACTTCACTCGTCAAACATTACCTCCAGGATTTTTAGAAGGGAACAAGGGAGAGTTAAAGTCACCAACCACCATCCATGATTCATATTGAAAATTTTCCCTCATATCAAGTAAAAGTAGCCAAAATTATGCCTATTAGTATAGGAATTTGGGGCATAAATATTCGACATTACCCACCACCTTTGGAAAGAATTGCACCAAAAAAGAATGTTGATAACCCTACTAGAAGAAGAAATAACATGGCCATCAAACTTGGAATAATCCCAAAAGAAGAGAAGACCTCCAGCAAAACCAGAGGCTTCAAAAGCCATAAAACATGAGTCTTTCCAAACTACTTTATGAACTTCCTCCCAGGCAGTAGCTTCCAACTTAGACTCTTGGATACACAAAAAATCTGGGGATTTATCCCTCCTTAAAGAAGCAAGTAAATATTTTTTAGAGGCACTATTAAGCCCTCTAGTTTTCCAAGAACACACCTTCAT
The DNA here is from genome assembly GCA_028583015.1 of Wollemia nobilis. Classification (NCBI taxonomy): domain Eukaryota; kingdom Viridiplantae; phylum Streptophyta; class Pinopsida; order Araucariales; family Araucariaceae; genus Wollemia; species Wollemia nobilis. The sequence continues at coordinate 1,414,561 of JAQPPZ010017206.1, read as the reverse complement.
TAAGAATTAAAAGGAGAGTTTTTTTACCAATCCTCCCAGCTGAGGAGATTTAAAACCATCAAGCTTGAGTTTTCTGTCACCATTTTTTCCCTCCACCACTAGGTAATCTTAACCACCATTGGCAATAGCCTCCTCCATGGCCCCTTTCCTCCCCGACTTTGCTGGGGGTCTTCCAACTCTCTTAGCCAACCCAAAATCCAAAGGTTTTTTACGTTGGCTTCTAGTTTTGGGGCCTAGAGAACCTTTCTCTATAATACACTTTAGGGAATCACTCGGGCTAGGAATACATCCAATGGGGGACACCATCGACTCTTTAGGAGGAGAAACCACTTTAGAATGAGACGACTCCTGCCCAAGAGCCTCCAAGGAATCCTCAAACCCGATCAAATCAAGGCCTTGAAAAGAGTTCGAAAGGGGGATATCATTGCCAGCTTCAATGGGATCCGCATACAACAACACTTCCAAATTACTTTGAAGAGGTTGCTCCTTAGACAAAGGAGGAGGCTTAGGATTAATTTTTGGAGAAACAATTGAATATCCACCCTCAGAAGAATGGGGCGATTGAGAGGAGAGAACACTTTTACCTTTTGAAGCCATAGTAGGTTTTTTATGCCAAATCCTATTTCTCTTAGCTGAGGTTTTCCACTCACCCACCTTCTCTTTATTAGGACCATAAACCTCATGGGCCATAGAAGGGTTCACCCTTCTTCTGGGGACACAAGCTTTGGTGGTACCCACCTAAACCATAATATTTATAGGCCTAAGGTTTGTTTTCATAAACAATAGATTGTGACCAGGTGCCCAGGTGATATATAAAATCCACAATAATAGGGAGATCTTTCTCAATGTCAACTATTATACACATCCTCACAAACTACCGATGAGAGTGAGACAACAAAACTCTATCAAAGGAGATAAAGTCCCCTATTGTAGATGCCACAACACAAAAACACTCTCATGCCACATATAGATCAGGAATTTAGGTAAGCGAACCCACACTAGAACCACATTAACTCTTTGTAATACCAGATTGAAGTTAGGACCCCACCGATGAAGGAAAAGGCCACGTTTGTTGAAGAACCAAGGACAACCTTCCATAATCTTCCTTGAGTCCTCACAAGAAAGCCTAATAAGAAAAAAATTGTGAGAAAGCGAAGCAAGGTCAAGGGATCCTTTAGGGTGCCATTTGGACAAAGCCCAACATTTCAGAGAGTCGAGCTTCGACCGAGCACCAACCAACTTACCCACAAAATCCCAAGAACCCTTCCCCAGCAAAGAGTTAATAGTAAAGTATGGGATATGAATCTGAAAGGAACTTCCATAAAATTTACATGGAGGAAAATCCTCCCCAAGAGCATCACCCAAAACATATCGAGCATAGGAAGAAAGGGAAGGAGCCCCGGATGAAGCCCTACCACCGGCCACCCCATGCTAAAACTTACCAGGGTCCCACCACGGGAACCCACCCAAAGCATCAAATTTATCTGACCAAAAAGGATCATCCAGGTTGATCTCTGTCGCTTCCAGAACATCATCATCGACTGAATCACCAGGGTACCACATCACGCTCTGCTTCAAAACCTCCCTTATAATGGACAAATATTTAAAGATTAAACATTATATTTAATTTTTAGTTGTTAAATTATATTTTTATTTTAAATTTATTTTATTGTAATATTTCAAAAAAATTAGTTAGAATATTAAAATTATAAATGGTTATTGTAATCAATTTTTAATATATATACAAAGAATAACTCATAGAATCAAATGAAAGGTCAAACATCAAATGGGTTCCTTCTCTTTCTGGTTGGATTAAATTCAATTTTTATGGAGCTGCAGAAAACAATCTTGGAAGAGTAGACGGAGGTGGCATCTTCAAAAATGAAAAAGGATAAATTTTATTAGCCTACACATACCAGTTTGGGGATTAGACAAACAACATGGCAGAAGTCAAAGCTATCTACCAAGGTATTCTCTTGTTATAAAACATGAATTTTGAATGTATTATAATTGAAGGTGACTCTCTTCTGGTGATTAATTGGCTCAAAGGTAAGCACAAACTCCCTTGGAATATGTCCAATATAATAAATGAATGTATCATATTAGTGTTGAAATACCCATTAACTGTCATCCAACATGCTTACAGGGAGACCAGCAAGGCTACGAATGCACTCGCCAACATTAGAGTTGATGCTATTTAACTTCAAATCTAGAGAAACAATTTTTCACCAAGTATTATCAATGACATCAACAAGGAAACAATCAGTCTCATGTAGTCTGGGATTCATCCCCATGTAGCACTCCAAAGCTTCGGTGGTTCTTTTCCATTGGTTGTGGTGTCTTTTATCCTCAAAGTTGATCCTATTGGGGTGTGGTGAGTCATCCTTTTCCCAAATTTTGATTCATTTTTATCATATCATCACCATTAAGTCAATCATGAGAGGAAATTGGAGAAGAATTTGGTACCCCTTGTCCAATCAGTGTAGGGTTTCTCATATTTTTTGAATAAAGAGTTGTCTCAATTGTGCTTCTGTGCCTCTTCTTTTTTCCAAAATGATAACTCTAATTAGCTTTGACATTAGGAATTCCAATACCAAGGAGGAATTAATTTCCATGAGTGATCACATATCACCATCAATGCTTCAGACTCTTGATATAAGTAGTTACAGTATTGGTTTTAGCTAAAGTCCCTATGCTTAGTTTGTTGTGCTATCCTTTCTTAGAATCCTCTCCCCTGTGAGCATATCTTAGTCTCAAATGGCCATTGTTGAACCTAGCACTCTATCCCTTGATCCTAATGTGGAAACCAATCTCAGAATCCATGGTTTCATTAATTTCCTGAGAACATTCAGTGGGTATAATGAAGAAATCTCTAACGATTTTGTTTAGTTCTAGAACAATGGCTAGGTTGTCATCAAAGGATTGAGTTTCAAATTTTTGTTTCATCTCCTTGCTGAGATCACTGAACCGTCCAATGACAGAGACCTCATTATAAGGGATAAGCACTCCATAGTAGAAGAGCATAAGTTTTTCCCTGATCATGAAAGAAAACTGGATCACGAAAATGGGGACATTATGAGAAAGGTCTTCCAAAACTGTGGTGTAGAATCCTCATTCCTATCATGCAATTTTTCATAGTGGATGCTATTGACAAGTTGCTCAGGAGTTTTCATCTCACTTTTTTGAACCATCTTCGAGATGTGAAAGAGATCAATATCCCTGACTACTTTGTTAGATCCATGATGCTTAATACCGAAGCCATTCAAAATAATAGTAGTGTCAATATTAAACATAAAGGTTTACATTTTATTAGCTTCAGACATATGCTTTAGAAAAATTCTCTCAAGGATTCCTTTTCGGTTTATTGAAGTGTTGAGAAAGGATCTAGTTTCATCAATCCAATTTCTAAGGATAGTGATGTTGAAGAATATTTTCGCCCTGGGTCCAATAAAAGGAGAGTTTATGTAGCCAACTCTGCTCCTAGGTACCACTCGTTGAGAGCTTCTATTCCTAAAATATCCTTTCCTAGGAAAGCTAATCCTAAGGACTCTACTGCCAAAGGGACTACCAACTTCAAAGACTTGATTGTCAAAGAGAATCCCATAATATCTCCTGAGAGTGTTTGGATTGAGGTTCATCTTGATGATATTCAGGGCACTCCCAAGGATAGAGAGTTAAGTCATGATAATGGGAAATCCCATATGACCAAAGCTAGTTGACATCCTTTTGCAATCTTGACTGACATACTCGAGCATTTCATGTTAACGTTTTCCAAAGATGTCACAATCCTTCATCATGGCATTCGTGTCTCCAAATAAATCAATGCGGGTGAGGAGATCGAGGACTCCAAGCAAGCTTGCGATCCTGATGCTTAATTGGAAGTTTGGGTTTGTTTCTTTTGCTTCATTTTTAGCTTTCTTTGGTCGGTTCATGTTTCCTTTGTGTGTGTTGTAGTTTGGGATTATGGTGAATTCCTGTTTCTCTTTTGTCTCAACTGTAGTTTAGGATTTTGGTGAATTCTTGTTTCTCTTTTGTCTCGGTTATTTTTATTCCTTGTTGTAAAAGGGTTGGGCCCTTTCAAAACCCACCAATCAATCAAAAAAATAACTCATAGAAGGAGTGTATAGGAATAATGAAAATAATAATAGTTATGTTCAAGCCCCTATTTTAGCTCCTTCTATCTTAGAGTACATAATAGAATGTAGTGAGTTACCACAACTAGAGATGGTAGTGTGAAGGAATTAAAATCCAACTGAATATTTTCATTAATTTATAAATATTAATAGGTATTTGAAATGCCAAATACAAAACGTAACTAATATCCTAACAATAATTTGTTAGGATATTTTTAACAAATTTACTGTCATGTCTAAGTTTTCGACAAATAAAATCTATGCCTAGTTGGATCCTTATCATCTATCTACACCATAGAAGCATTGGACTTCAATGCTTTTACAATAATGGGGAGAAAATATCAAAGCATAGAATGGAGTGTCGTGTAACACTGAACATGCATTCCTTATGACAAATCCATAATATTGACATCGGCATAGAAAGTCAACAACAAAAGATCAACCCCATGGAACACTTCAACGTTAACGATGGACCTGCCAAGCAATGGTCGAGTAACAATTGCCAAGAACTAGGTATATGCATTGGCTATATAGTTTTATGCGTGCAAAAATATTTAATTAGTGTTGAAGTCCATCCCGCCAAAAATGTGGACACTTGTTTTTGCAATTTCAAAAATAAACAAAAGTTGTTTATTAAGTCTCCCACACAAGACACGTGCAACAACCAACTTGTAGTCTGCCCAGTCAAAGATAAACGACAACGACCAGGCAGAAGTGGGCAACAAAGGGCATGCAAAACAAACCAAACACTCTCCTGCCAGCCCGATGGTTGGCTGACTACTCCGTCATCTGGTAAAAGTAGTGTGTTTTTTTTTAATACGTAACCAATTCGACAAAAACAATATATTTATTTCAATATTTTGTAGGATATTGTTTTTAAATGAAAATTTAAAATAATGGATAGATATTTAAAGATTAAAATTTATATTTAATTTTTAGTTGTTAAATTATATTTTTATTTTAAATTTATTTTATTGTAATATTTCAAAAAATTTAGTTAAAATAATAAAATTATAAATGATTACCATAATTACTTTTCAATATATTTACAAATAATAACTCATTGAAGGAGTGGATAGAAATAATGAAAATAGTAATAGTTATGTTCAAGCCCTTATTTTAGCTCTTTCTATCTTAGAGTACGTAATAGAATGTAGTGAGTTACCATAGCTAGAGATGATAGGGGCATTGATTATGCATAACTAGGAGTAGTTGATAGTAAAGGACGTTATTATGGGTGTGGTAGAAAAGAATCAAGAGAAGCAAATTTTGGGGATGAGCCATGCGGTGAAGAGATCAAAGAATATCAACTCTCAAGAAGTGGATAGAAAATCAAATAAAGAATTGATAGCATCTCAAGGAGACAAAGTGGTCACTAGGGGATCAATGAGGAAAATATAATATTACTAGTATTATGGTAATAAATGATTATATAACCATGGAATATTAGAGGTTTATACAAAAGAACTCATCAATTTATTGTTTGAAGACATTTAGAGAAAAGCAAAATTGTTTTTTGCTTATCCAAGAGACTAAAATGTGATTGGATCTCATGTATAAAATAGTAAATAGACTTTGTAGGGGTTTTGGTCATATGAAACTAGCTTCCCAAGGGGTCTCAAGGGGGATAGTTACCTTTTGAAACTCTCTTGAATGGATGGTAATAGAACATATAGCTTGGATGTGTTTGCTCACATCCCATTTTAGGAACAATTTGATAATCAAGCAAGTTGTAATCATAAATTTCTATGGGGTTCAAAACCTAGATGGATGATGCTTAATATGAGAGCCTCAAGGGAGGAGTTAGAATATATTGTTGTCCAAAGTTGGGTACAAGGGATTGACTTATGATTGTCTAGGTCAATGCATTACACATGGTGGATATTAAATATCTTGGAACTAGCTATACTTGAACAAATAAGATCAGGAGAGATCCACAAAATAGGAAGGTAAAGTTAGATTATTTTTTAGTTTTAGAGGAGGGTATAGTCTCATATCACTTCTCCATTTTTTGGAGGGGGATCAAGACATCACAACACTAAAAAACCATTCAAAATTGAAAACTTTTTGCTATGGAAGAAGGAACTTTAAAAGAAAATTCCATAGTGGTGGGAAAAGGGATGCTCGACATATGGGACAACAATGTTTAAATTCTATAAGTAAATTTATTATGTCAAGGATCAACTAAAATTATGGAGGTGATCTAACAAGTCATACTTGTAGGTCCAAAAAGCTCCATTGGCGGTTAGATGGAATGAGGTGTAGGCCGATTCATTCCTTGAAGAGTTCGATCAATTTTTTTTGGAAAAGGAATAATTACATAGAAACTGAAAGAAGAGGGTTACGAGTTGCATAAAGTAGTTGAGCACATTAATAACTAAAATAGAGAGCAAGAACCACTTGGTTAATGGAAGCTAATAGAAACACCAAATTTTTCCATTTGACTACTTGTGCTAGGATACAGATGAATATGATGGAAGCTCATTAAAATGAGAACGAGCTCTCTTTTTGTATGATATTAGGTATGCATTTACATTTAAATTATTTAAGGAGGATATGTTGCAAGATGAAGTTCTTAATACCTTTATCATTTCTAAAAAATAAAATAAATACCTACTTAAACCCATTGATAGAGAGCTGTCATGACCCTCCCTGGAAGACTATCTAGCACAAAGAAATGATGTATTAACCTATGATGTGGTGATACTTAGTTTTAACAGTTGAACCAACTATATGATGTTTAGTTGATTTATAAGGGCATGTTATTGCTAACATATTGCCAAGTATGCAGGATCAGGTACACTCGTAGGTGGAGAAGGTAGAAGCATCCACTAGAAACGAGGGTACTTAAGATCATGGGAAATGATAATTAAGGTACTCAAAGGTAACATGGATAGATACCTTCATATAGGCATGCATTTTCGAAAGGGATAATCATCGATGACTAATCGCCTTGAGCCTTAGTTGATAGCCTAGTAGCTATCATAAATTTTTTTTTTTGGAAGAGCAGGCTGAGGTGACATTTTTAGAAATAATAAAGGAAAATTTTTATTGGGCTACACATACAGGTTTGGGGATCAGATAAACAACATGGTAAAAGTCAAAGCTCTCTACCAAGGTCTTTTGTTGTTAGAAAACATAAACTTTGAATGTATTGTCATTGAAGATGACTCTCTTTTGATGATAAATTGGTTCAAAGGAAAGCACAGAACCCTTGGAATGTGTCCAATATAATCAATAAATGTATCATATTAGTGTTGAAATACCCGTTAGCTCTCGTATAATATGCTTGCAGGGAGGCCAACAAGGCTGTGGACTAGAGGGCAACTAGTTAATAAACTCTCCAATTACAAGAAATATCTGATGTTTTACCAGACTAATGAATTTTAAAGTTAGAATATTTGAATGCAAGCATATAGGATTCAGCAGATGGTATACAATGTTCAATCTATCTTATATATTCATAATATAAAATTAAAATGAGGAATGTGTTTATTTCAATATTTTGTAGGATATTGTTTTTAAATGCAAATTTAAAATAATGGATATATATATATATATATATATATATATATATATATATATATATAAGCGAAAAAACCCTTGTGGGACCGCCTTGGTCTGAGAGACCACGAACAGGGGGTTCTACACCGTCAAAGTCACCCGGGAGTCGCACCCAACCTTGCCCGCACCAACATTATCAATTGGATTTTGGGTACCCAATTCAGCTTTTGGGTAGGGTGGAGATTCGAACCTGGGACCTCCCTTGGAGGATTGCCCTCTCCTCTCCAACTCACCTACAACGCATGGGTATAATGGATGGATATTTAAAGATTAAACATAATATTTAATTTTTAGTTGTTAAATTATATTTTTATTTTAAATTTATTTTATTGTAATATTTCAAAAATTTTAGTTAAAATAATAAAATATAAATTGTTACCGTAATCACTTTTTAATATATATATACAAAGAATAACTCATAGAATCAAATGACAATCACGCATCAAATGGGTTCCTCCTCTTTCTGGTTGGATTAAATTCAATTTTGACGGAGTTGCAAAAAATAATCTTGGAAGAGCAACCAGAGGTGGCATCTTCAGAAACAACAAAGGAATATTTTTATTGGCCTAAGCAGACCAGTTTGGGGATCAAACAAACAACATGATAGAAGGCAAAGCTCTCTACCAAGTCTTTTATTGTTAGAAAACATGAATTTTGAATGTATTTTCATTGAAGGTGACTCTCTTCTGGTGATTAATTGGCTCAAAGAGAAGCATATACCCCCTTGGAATATGTCCAATATAATCAATGAATGTATCATATTAGTGTTGAAATACCCTAGTTGTCATCCAGAATGCTTATAGGGATGCCAGTAAGGCTACGAACTAGAGGGCAACTAGTTAATAAACTCTCCAGTTGTAGGAATATTTGATGTTTAACTGGACTAATGAATTTTGAAGTTAGAATATTTTAATGCAAGCATATAGGATTCAGCAGATGGTACACAATGTTCAATCTATCTTATATATTCATAATATGAAATTAAAATGAAGAATATATTTATTTCAATATTTTGTAGGATATTATTTTTAAATGCAAATTTAAAATAATGGATAGATATTTTTTTGGGTACTATTAATAAGAAAGAGGGTTTTAAAGGGATCCCACAACCTGTACAATCAAAACGCCACCCAGGTGAACAAGACTAGAACTAAACACCCCACCAGACAAAGTGGGGCAAACCAGAAAGAAACTACACAAAATAAAGACCCAAGAACACATACGAAGAGGAGAACTGAGATAGTTCTACCCCAACCTAACCACATCTTGGGCAACAGTAGTAGCCAAGCAAAAAATATACTTGGAGTAGTCCAACGTTGTCTTCAGCGAGCCCCAAATTTTCCTTTGATTGATATCAATAAGCTTTAGATTATGGAAAATAGAGCATTTTTTAACCTGGATGTCCTTCGGGGCATAAACCTCATCAACTGATTTCTCCCTATGGATATCACTTGGTAGGACATCGAAATCAGGAGGAGAGAGAGGAGAGGAGCCAATATCCTTACACTTCTTGTTATGCAGACGTTTAGACTTATGGGTGCTACTGCCCTCAACCACGCAGTTAGGCATTAGGTCCACATCCATAAGCCCAACATCAACCGCCATAGGAGATGAATCAAACCTAACAGAGGGGCTAGAAAAAGGAGCATGACTACCATCACCAGACGCCTTACCATGAACACCCTTAGCAGAAACTTGAATCTTCCTTGAAACCTTTTCAAGGCCCAAACCAAAGGTGAATGAGTAAATATCATCACTACTATTAGTAGCAACCTCCGAAGCCACCTTAGAACCACCAACAATAGGGTAGGGTAAATCCATGAATGGTTTAAATATTTTATCAACTGATAAACCATGTTTTGAAGCTGCCTATTCAAACACGATCAAAGCAAGGCCTTGATGGAGGGGGACCTGACCATGACCGCCTTGCACGTCCACAAAGGATTTTTTCATAGACTGGAATAGAAACAAAGGAATATTCATGCGAACATGATGACGTAAGTGATTTAGGAACATAGCATGAAAAATCCTAATTATCTCATAGGTAGAATCTAAAGTGAAATAATCCATAATAACCCTAGCAACACGATCCCAAGGAGGGGATAGTGCCATAGCACTAAAGCCATTCTGGGCTCTTGGAAGAAATTCCTCTTTATCAAGGAATAGACTAATCTCCTTCAATAGAGAGTGTCTATCATGATTGTGATAAGCACCATCAAGAATTAAACCAGTGGTCCTGCTAATCAGCTCCATCGAGACCTAGAATGACCATGAGCCAATCCTAACCCAGCCATCATTCCAAGTAGCCACCATCCAATTAGTAAGCACAGGGTTGTGCCCATGAAATTTTTGAATGCACTCCAGAAGACCCCCTCTGCCAGAATAGATTTAACTTCATCATCGAAGGTAATGGATGCAGGTTCCAATCGAGACTTAATAAATTTTTATTTTGGGAGAAAATATCTTCGCTTTACCCATCAACATAATAAACCAATTCCTCCCAAACATAGACAAAAGAAAAGAAACACGACCAACCAAGCTCGAACCAACAAGAATACACAGGTAGAGGAGACCCCATAATGGAACAAGAAAGAAATACATGATCACCACCACCAAAGTCAAATGTCGAACACCAGAGAAGGGATTGGGACTTACCAATGAGGGAAACCAAGAGATCCTAGGAACCAACAAGAAGAAAAATATGCCATACCCAAGAAAGAAGGCAAAAACCAAAGTGAGGGGTAGCAAAAAAATCCCACTCACGAGGAAAAACAAATTGAACAACAAGAACAAACTATGAAAACAACCAAGAATTACCCCGGGTAATAGGGGAGGACCAAAAAACCACAACAGCCACCTTGAAAGGGTCGACCCCACAAAGACCAAATGTCACCAGCTCAAAGGAGCCACCAATAGGTGTAAAGACAAGCCATAAAATATGATAAATAACACTACCACGATGGTGCTCCCTCTTAGAAAAAAGGAGGACACGAAAAGGGATCCCATCCACCATGGGAGAAATAATGTCAGATCACTTCCAGACATTGAGAAGAAGAACGGATGACTTCCCAAGGAAAGATAAAAAGGAAGCACAAAAGAAGAGATAATCTGACACTTAGCATACTCAGAGAAGGTTTGAGAAACCAACAAACAACAAGGGAGGCCCACCAAATGAACAAACGAGGGAATGTTGGGAAGGAGAATTTTGAAATTTGAAATTTGAAAAACTAGAGGAGGGGAAGGCCCTCCTGACACCACCATGGGCGAACATTGTACCAAGAGAACCCGAGAGGACATCATAGGTGCCAGAAGTAAAGGCTTTCCATCACTAGGCCAAAGATAAGCAAACTCCACCACCAACCGAGAAATGGTAGAAACACTAGATGATGAAGCGCCACCTAACAAGCATTAAATTTTTTCTTCATTAGCAAGGTGAAGGATCTCAGGCAAAAAATTTGTATGCCAAATCGCCAAACTCTGATGAGATACACCCAGATTTGCAAGGGAGTCGACCACCACGTTCCCTTCTCTATACTCATGCTTAATTAACACCTCCTCCAAAGAATTCAAATGGGCTCTGGATTCATCAATTAAATTAGAGATACGCCAACTAGGATGACAATCCCCTTTGAGCATGTTTATAATGTTCAATGAATCCCCCTCAATAATTACCCTATGGATACCTAGATCCTTGAGCATTAGAATCCCAAAAAAGGAAGCACAAGCTTCAGCAATATGCGAATATTGGACGCCAATATCCTTTGCGAAGGCCAGGATCACTTCACCATAGCTATCACGAATCACACCCCCAACCCCAGCCGAGCTCGGATTACCCTTTGACGCACCATCAAAATTAAGCTTAAACCAACCTGGAGGGGGTGGGGTCCAGTGAATAGTTCCTCTTAAATTAGGAGCTGGTGGGGGTCTTAACTCTGGATGAAAACCAAGATTATCCTCGACAGAAAATTTAGGGTGGTCATGAGGCACGAAAGGAGCAAGAGTCTTTGGTGGCCACCAACACATTCTCTACCACCCTCCAAATTATTTTTTGACTAACATGAAAGATATCACTCTCAAAATTTTTAAACACCCTCGCGTTCCTCTCCTTCCACACGCCCCAAAGAAGATGGGGTAACAAATATTTCCAGAAGCATTTGAGTCAGGGGGAAGAGAAGGGCGATGACCATTGCTGAACATAATCGCTAATAGAATCCGACAAAGTCCACGAAACACCAATGCGTTGAAGAATAAAATACAAAATATCCTGAAAAACTTTACACTTGAGAAACAAATGAGAAGTTGATTCCCAATATTGCTTGCACAGAAAACATCTATTCAACAAATTAAAGCCCCTCTTATGCAAGTTCTCAATAGTCAAAACCTTATTCTACACCGCCAACCAGAAGAAAATATTGATCTTCGGGATCAAATTCTTAAGCCATATCTTTGAGCAAGGAAAATTGTCATCTCCCTGGGGACAAAGAAGAGAATAAGCTACCTTAACCATAAAATAACCTTCACTATCACCATCCCACACCAACCGATCCTCCACCTCCTCATGACGCACGACATACCACCACATTTCAAGCAAAAGAGAATCCCATGTCAGACGATCCTGGGCATTTCTAAGGAAGGGGGGAGGGTGACCACACTTTATGACCATTCTGAAGAGTTACAAAATCAACAACCTTGGAGAAACCCATCACTTTGGAATACATGCAAACATCCCTAAAGTGAGGATCCTCAGCAAGGGGTGGTCTCTGAGCCAAGGGTCATCCTAGAAAGAAACTAACCTCCCATTACCAATCACCCAACAACAATTATCTTTAATGAAGTCCCTAGACTTAATTAGACTATTCCAAAATGTATAACTACCAGTAGGGAGATGATCCAAGAGAAACTACTAGAAATTATATTTAGCTTTAAGAATTTGACACCAGAGATGATCAAAATTAGTAGCAACTTTCCAAGCAAGTTTGGATACCAACACCTTGTTCATCACAACCATATTCTTAAGATTTAATCCCCCATATTTTTTCCTTTTGCATATTTTCTCCCATGAAATAAGGTGAAACTTACCTTTCAACTCAGGACCAGCCCATAGGAAAGCCTTACAGATGCTATCAAATTTTGATGCCACCTTAGCCGAAAGGTTGAAGAGAGACATGAAATATATGGGAATACTCTGAAGCATGCTCTGGACCAAAATAGCCTTCCCCACTTGACTGAGGAGAGCACCTTTCCAAGAGGATAATTTCCTCTAAACCCTCTCCACCACTAGAGTCTAGAATGATTCCTTCAAGTGACCAAAAAACAATGGAAGGCCAAGGTAAGTAGTCGAGAGGGAAACAATCCTGCAACCTAATATAGATGCAATATTTTATTGATGAGCCTTCAGGGTGTTTAAAAAGAATATACTACTTTTAATAAAGTTAATCAGCTAACCCACCGCTCTCCCATAATAATCTAGAATAGACTTAACATCCCGAGCATGGAAAAACCAGGGAAAATCTGTAGGTATGGCCTTAGACCAAAATCAACACTGCGTCTACTTATTGACCGACCAAGAGCTTCCACCATGAGGATGAAGAGGAAGGGGGAGATGGGATCTCCTTGATGAATCCCTCGACAAGAGTTAAAGAAGCCAACAGGGGATCCATTAATCAACATAGAGAACCAAGCCAAAGAAATCGAAGCCTCCACCAATTTAACCCAAGAATCACAAAAACCAAACTTTCTCAAGACACTAAATAAAAATGGCCAGGACACTCGATCATAGGCCTTATTAACATCCAGCTTAAGAAAGAATGCAACCTTGCCACTTTTTTGCACATAATGCAAGAGCTCATGAATTACAATGGCACCATCCAAAATTTGTCTCCCTGGCACAAAACCACTCTGAGCCTGATCAATAAGAATAGGGAGAAGGGGCTTCAGTCTATTAGCCATGGCTTTAGAAAAAAATTATAAATCATGTTACATAAACTAATAGGCCTGAAGTCACTGAAATAAGCCACTGAGTCCTTCTTAGGAATGAGAGCAAGAAAGGTCAAATTCAAAGCTTTCAGAAAACCAATGAATGCTGGGAATGACGGATCACATTACAAACATCCTCCCCATAGATATGCCAAAATTTTTGGAAAAATATTGGTGGGAAGTCGTCTGGGCCGAGGGATTTGAGAGGGCCCATAGAATTAAGTGCTTTTTGGATCTCATCGTCAGAGAAGGGAGCTAGGAGAGCAACATTCATATCTTCAAACACTAGGCTTGAATGGCCTCCAACATTTGGTTCTCTGCATCCCGATCATGATCAGGAGAAGAGCATAATAAGGAACCAAAAAAGCCCACCACTTCTTCCCTAATATCTAAAATATCCATAGTATGAATACCATCATATTTAATAATTTCCTTGATTCTATTCTACCCCCTATGCCATAGAGTGGAAGACTAGAAAAAATGCGAATTGCGATCTCCTTCCTTTAACCAAAGCTCTCTAGATTTTTGCTTCCAAAAAAATTCTTTTCAACCTGTAAATTATGGAGGGCACAAAGAGTAGATTTTTCCTCCAAGAGCAGATGATCAAAATACCCTTGGGAATCAATCAGAGCTTCAATCGATGACATATGAGATTTCAGGCGTTATTTCTCCCTAAAAATATTCCCAAAGGAGTATTTATTCCAAAATTTGAGGTGCATCCTAAGCTTCTTCAATTTGTTCAAAAGTTTGAACATGCCTATCCCAGGAATAGAATCCTACCACCACTCAGCCACCCGAGCCTCAAAATCAGAGTGAGAGCACCACATGACCTCAAAATAGAAGGGTCGAGGAAGGAAAGGGAGACCCTCGGGGATTTCCAACCATAAAGGGTTATGATCGGAACCAATTCTAGGAAGGGTGGATAAGGAAGCATCACCAAAAATATCAAAAGAGGAATTTAAGATGAAAATCCTATCAAGCCTACTAAGAATAAGACTACTTCCTCCCCTACGATTACTCCAGGTAAATTTAGCACCTTTGAGATCAATGTCACGAAGTTCCACCTAGTTCACAAAATCATGAAAATAAAAAAGACTCCGCTCATCAACAACATTACCTCCATGCTTCTCAGAAGGAAACAAGGGAGAATTAAAGTCACCAACCACCATCCATGATTCATGTTGAAAAGTTTCCCTCATCTCAAGCAAAAGTAGCCAAAATTTATGCCTATCAGTATAGGCATTTGGGGCATAAATATTCGACATTACCCACCTCCTTTGGGAATATTTGCACCAGAAAAGAATGTTAATAACCCTGCTAGAAGAAGAAATAACATGGCCATCGAACTTGGAAGAATCCCAAAAGAAGAGAAGACCACCAGCAAAACCAGAGGCTTCAGAAGCCATGAAACCTGAGTCTTTCCAAACTACTTTATGAACTTCCTCCCAGGCAGTAGCTTCCAACTTGGACTCCTAGATACACAAAAAATCTAGGGATTTCTCCCTCCTTAAATAAGTAAGCAAACATTTTTTAGAGGCACTATTAAGCCCTCTAGTGTTCCAAGAACACACCTTCATTAAGAATTAAAAGGAGAGTTTTTTACCAATCCCCCCCAATTGTGGGGATTTAAAACCATCAAGCTTGAGATATTTGTCACCATTTTCTTCCTCCACCACTAAGGTGAGCTTGACCACCATTAGCAATAGCCTCCTCCATGGCCCTTTTCCTCCCCGCCTTCATCGGGGGTCTTCCAACTCTCTTAGCCAACCCAAAATCCAAAGGTTTTTTATGTTGGCTTCTAGTTTTGGGACCTGGAGAGCCTTTCTCCATAACACGCTTGGGGGAATCACCCGGGCTAGGGATACAACCAATGGGGGACACCATCGAATCTTTAGGAGGGAGAACCACTTTAGAAGGAGACGACTCCTGACCAGGAGCCTCCAAGGAATCCTCAAGCCCGATCAGATCAAGGCCTTGAAAAGAATTTGAAAGGGGAATATCATTGCCAGCTTCAACGGGATCCGTAGACAACACCACTTCCAAATTACTCTGAAGAGGCTTCTCCTTAGATGGAGGAGGAGGCTAGTTGGGGAGAAATAGGACTATAGAAGGTTGAGAGGAGAGAACACTTTTACCTTTCGAAGCCATAGGAGGCTTTTTATGCCAAATCCTATTTCTCTTAGTCAGGGTTCTCCACTCACCCACCTTCTCTTGATTAGGACCAAAAGCCTCATGGGACATAGAAGGGTTCACCTGCTTCTTCTGGGGACACAAAATTTGGTGGTGCCCACCCAAACCATAAGATTGACAAGCCTGAGGCTTGTTTTCATAAACAATAGATTGTGACTAGGTGCCCAAGTGAGATATAAGCTCCACAGCACTAGGGAGCTCTTTCTCAATATCAACCATTAAACACATCCTCACAAACTACCGACGAGAGTGAGATAATGAAACTCTATCAAAGGAGATAAAGTCCCCTATTGCCAATGCCACAACACAAAAACACTCTCATGCCACAAATAGGTTGGGAATTTAGGTAGGCGAACCCACACTAGAACCACATTAACTCTTTGCATTGTCATATTGAAATCAGGACCCCATCAATGAAGGAAAAGGTCATGCTTGCCAAAGAACCAAGGGCCACCTTCCATAATCATCCTTGAATCCTCCTCACATGAAAACCTAATAATAAAAATTGCAAGGAAGGGAAGCAAGGTCAAGGGATCCTTTCAGGCACCATTTGGACAAAGCCCAATGCTTCATAGAGCCTAGCTTCGAACAACCACCGGCCAACTTACCCACAAAATCCCAAGAACCCTTCCTTAGCAAAGAGTTAACAGTAAAGTCTGGGACATGAATCTAAAAGGAACTCCCATCAAATTTACATGGAGGAAACTCCTCCCCAAGAGCATCACCCAAAATAGCCTGAGCATAGGAAGAAAGGGAAGGAGCCCCAGAGGAAGCCCTACCACTAACCAACCCATGCTAAAACTTACCAGGGTCCCACCATGGGCACCCACCCAAAGAAATAAATTTACCTGACCAGAAAGGATCATCCAAGTTGATCTATGTCACTTCCGAAACATCGCCATCATCGGCATCACCAGGGTACCACATCACGCTCCACATCAAAACCTCCCTTATAATGGATAGATATTTAAAGATTAAACATTATATTTAATTTTTAGTTGTTAAATTATATTTTTATTTTAAATTTATTTTATTGTAATATTTCAAAAAAATTAGTTAGAATAATAAAATTGTAAATGGTTATTGTAATCACTTTTTAATATATATACAAAGAATAAATCATAGAATCAAATGAAAGGTCAAGCATCAAATGGGTTCCTTCTCTTTCTGGTTCGATTAAATTCAATTTTGATGGAGCTATAGAAAATAATCTTGGAAGAGCAGACGAAGGTGGCATCTTCAGAAATGATAAAGGATAAATTTTATTAGCCTACACAGACCAGTTTGGGGATTAGACAAACAACATGGCAAAAGTCAAATCTCTATACCAGGGTATTCTCTTGTTAGAAAACATGAATTTTGAATGTATTATAATTGAAGGTGACTCTCTTCTGGTGGTTAATTGGGTCAAAGGTAAGCACCGAATCCCTTGGAATATGTCCAATATAATAAATGAATGTATCATATTAGTGTTGAAATACCCATTAGTTATCATCCAAGATATTTACAGGGAGACCAGCAACGCTGCGAACATGCTCGCAAACATTGGAGTTGATGCTATTTCACTTCAAATCTGGAGAAACAAATTTTCACCAAGTATTATCAATGACATCAACAAGGAAATGATCAGTCTCATGTAGTCTGGGATTCATCCCCATGTAGCACTCCAAAGCTTTGGTGGTTCTTTTCCATTGGCTGTGGCATATTTTATATTTAAAGCTGATATTATTGGGGTGTGGTGAGTCACCCTTTTCCTAAAATTTGATTCATTCTTATAAGCTCATCACCATCAAGTCTGTCATGAGAGGAAATCAGAGAAGAATTTGGTACCCCTTGTCCAATCAGTGCAGGGTTTCTCATATTTTTTGAATAAAGATTTGTCTCAATTGTGCTTCTGTGTCTCTTATTTTTTCCAAAATGATAACTCTGATTGACTTTGATATTAGGAATTCCAATACCAAGGAGGAATTAATTTCCATGAGTGATCACATATCACCATCAATGCTTTAGACTCTTGATATGAGTAGTTCCAGTATTGGTTTTAGCTAAAGTCCCTACGCCTAGTTTGTTGTGCTATCCTTTCTTAGAATCCTCTCCCCTACGAGCATATCTTAGTCTCAAATGACCATTTTTGAACCTAGCACTCTATCCCTTGATCCCGATATGAAAACCAATCTCAGAATCCATGGTTTCATTAATTTCCTAAGAAAATTCAGTGGGCATGATGAAGAAATATCTAACAATTTTGTTCAGTCCTAGAACAATGGCCAGGTTTTCATCAAAGGATTGAGTTTCAAATTTTTGGTTCATCTTCTTGTTGAGATCACCGAACTCCCCAATGACGGAGACCTCATTAGAAGGGATAAGCACTCCATAGCAGAAGAGCATAAGTTTTTCCTTGATCATGGAAGAAAATTGGATCACGAAAATGGGGACATTATGAGAAAAGGTCTTCCAAAATCATGAAGTAGAATCCTCATTATTATCATGCAATTTTTCTTAGTGGATGCTATTGAGAAGCCACTAAAGAGTTTTCATATCACTTTTTTGAACCATCTCCAAGATGTGAAAGATATCAATATCTCCGACTACTTTGTTAGATCCATGATGCTTAATACCGAAGCCATTCAAAATAATAGTAGTGTCAATATGAAACACAAAGGTTTACATTTAATTATATTTAGACATATGCTTTAGAAAATTTTTCTCAAGGCTTCCTTTTCGGTTTATTGAAGTGTTGAGAAAGGATCTAGTTCCATCAATCCAATTTCCAATGATAGCGATGAAGAAGATTTTCGCCCTCGGTCCAAGAAAAAGAGAGTTTATGTAGCCAACTCTGCTCCTAGGCGTTGCTCGTTGAGAGCTTCTATTTATAAAATATTATTTCCTAAGAAAGCTAATCCTAAGGACTCTACCGCCAAAGGGACTACCAACTTCAAATACTTGATTGTCAAAGAGAATCCCATAATCTCTCCTAAGAGTTTGGATTGAGGTTCTTCTTGATGATATTCAGGGCACTCCCAAGGATAGAGAGTTAAGTCATGATAATGGGAAATCCCATATGACCAAAGCTAGTTGACATCATTTTGCAATCTTGACTGACATACTCAAGCATTTCCTGTTAATTTTTTCCAAAGCTGTAACCATCCTTCATCATGGCATACATGTCTCCAAATCCATCAATGCGGGTGAGGAGGTCGAGGACTCCAAGAAATCTTGAGATCCTGATGCTTAATTGAAAATTTGAATTTATTTCCTTTACTTCATTTTTAGATTTCTTTGGTCAGTTCATGTTTCCTTTGTGTGTGCTGTGGTTTGGGATTATGGTGAATTCATGTTTCTCTTTTATCTCAACTGTAGTTTAGGATTTTGGTGAATTCTTGTTTCTATTTTGTCTCGGCTGTTTTTCTTCCTTGTTGTAAAAGGGTTGGGCCCTTTCAAAACCCACCAATCAATCAAAAAAACAACTCATAGGAGTGGATAAGAATAATAAAAATAATAATAGTTATGTTCAAGCCCCTATTTTAGCTCCTTCTATCTTAGAGTACATAATAGAATGTAGTGAGTTACCACAACTAGAGATGGTAGTGCGAAGGAATTAAAATCCAATTGAATATTTTCATTAATTTATAAATATTAATAGGTATTTGAAATGCCAAATACAAAATGCAACTAATATCCTAACAATAATTTGTTAGGATATTTTTAACAAATTTACTGTCATGTCTAAGTTGTCAACAAATAAAATCTATGCCTAGTTGGATCCTTATCATCCCTCTCCACCATAGAAGCATTGGACTCCAATGCTTTTACAATAAGGTGGGAGAGAATATCAAGGCATAGAATGGAGTGTCGTGTAACACCGAACATGCACTCCTTATGACAAATCCATAATATTGACATTGGTGTGGAAAGTCAACAACAAAATGTCAACTCCATGGAACACTTCAATGTTAACGATGGACCTGCCAAGCAATGGTCGAGTAAAAATTGCCAAGCACTGGGTATATGCGTTGGCTATATAGTTTTATGCGTGCAAAAATATTTAATTAGTGTTGAAGTCCATCCCACCAAAAATGTGGATAATTGTTTTTGCAATTTCAAAAATAAAAAAAAGTTGTTTATTAAGTCTCCCACACAAGACACGTGCAACAACCAACTTGTAGTCTGCCAAGTCAAAAATCAACGACACCGGCCAAGCAGAAGTGGGCAACAAAGGGCATGCAAAAAAAACCAAACACTCTCCTACCAGCCCAATGGTTGGCTGACTACTCCGTCATCTGCTAAAAGTAGTTGTGTGTTTTTTTTAGTACATAACCAATTCGACAAAAATAATATATTTATTTCAATATTTTGTAGGATATTGTTTTTAAATGCAAATTTAAAATAATGGATAGATATTTAAATATTAAAAGTTATATTTAATTTTTAGTTGTTAAATTATATATTTTTTTAAATTTATTTTATTGTAATATAAAAAAAATCTAGTTAAAATAATAAAATTATAAATGATTACCATAATTACTTTTCAATATATATACAAATAATAACTCATTGAAGGAGTGGATAGAAATAATGAAAATAGTAATAGTTATGTTCAAGCCCTTATTTTAGCTCTTTCTATCTTAGAGTACGTAATAGAATGTAGTGAGTTACCACAACTAGAGATGATAGGGGCATTGATTATGCATAACTAGGAGCAGTTGATAGTAAAGGACGTTATTGTGGGTGTGGTAGAAAAGAATAAAGAGAAGCAAATTTTGGGGATGAGCCATGTGGTGAAGAGATCAAAGAATATCAACTCTCAAGAAGTGGTTAGAAAATCAAATAAGGAATTGATAGCATCTCAAGGAGACAAAGTGGTCACTAGGGGATCAATGAGGACAATAGAATATTACTAGTCTCAAGGTAATAAATGATTATATAATCATGGAATATTAGAGGTTTATACAAAAGAACTCATCAATTTGTTGTTTGAAGATATTTAGAGAAAAGCAAAATTGTTTTTTGCTTATCCAAGAGACTAAAATGTGATTGGATCTCATGTATAAAATAGTAAATAGACTTTGTAGGGGTTTTGGTCATATGAAACTAGCTTTCCGGGGTATCAAGGGGGATAGTTACCTTTTTAAACTCTCTTGAATGGATGGTAATAGAACATATAGCTTGGAGGTGTTTGCTCACATCCCATTTTAGGAATAATTTGATAATCAAGCAAGTTGTAATCATAAATTTCTACGGGGTTCAACACCTAGATGGATGATGCATAATATGAGATCCTATTGGCATTTTTGCCACATTGTTTTGATTGTTGATTATTCATGCATAAATTATAAAGTTCTCACTCCTCTATGTTTCTCTACGAGTTTTGGTGCTAAAATAGCTAAGTCCGAAGACTATCGCGATATCGTGACCAAAAAACAACATGGAGAGCACAGGTTCAAAACTGTCATGATATCGCGACATGTCATGTTATCGCCGGTGTTTAGAGGAGAGAGAATCCAAAATCGAAGAATGTCGCGATATCGCGACGTGTTCCAAAATCACAGTCAAAGTGATCAACGAAGGCAGAGCAGTAAAATTGTCGCATTTTTGCGACTTGCAATGGCCATGGAGCAGAGTGATAGAAAAGGTCACGAAATCGTGACATAATTAAGCAAAGGGCAATGACAATGAACCACGTCATGAAATCACGACAAAAAAATGAACAAGGGGCAAAATGTGAAAGACGTCGCGATATCGCGACATGTCGCATTATCGCGGTAAAGTTGAAGAAAAAGCATAAGGCATGAAAGATGTCATGATTTCACGACATTTTTGAAGATGAGGTCAAGTAGGAGGAAGACGTCACGATATCGTGACAGAAAGTAGCAATAGTAGAGAAAGCAAGGAAATGTCACGATTTCGTGACATATTGTGGAGAAAAGGCTAAATAGAGAAGGATGTCGCGATTTCGCGACATGTCTTGTTTTCACAATGTGAAAGCGCAGAAAGAACAAAATGGTACGGAATGTCATGATTTTGCGACATGTTCCGTTTTCGTTGCTTGCAAGAGGATAAAGACCAAGGAAGAGAAAACTGTCATGATTTCGTGACATGTTGCAGTTTCACGGGTATACAAAAGAGAAGGGCATAGAAAGTAGAAGACGTCGCGATTTCACGACATGTCGCATTTTCGTGACGGGAAGCAGTGAGAAAGCCAAGCGAGAGAAAGATTTTGTGAAATCACGACTTGTCATGTTTTCATGGTTTGAAACAGTGAAAGGACAATATGGGGAAAGAATGTCACGATTTCGTGACAGGTCATAGTTTCGTGAGAACAGAGCAAAGAAGGAACAGAATAGTATGGAACATTGTGATTTCGCGACGCGTCGTATTTTTGCGACCTCAGGTGACAAAGGAGAACAAAGAGCCGAATATGTCACGATTTCGTGACATGTTTGGTTTTCGTGATCCAAAATGGCAAAAGCATACGGAGAAAGAAAAATGTCACGAATTCGTGACATGTCGCGTTTTCGTGACCCGTCATGGTTTCGCGCTAGAAAGCAGTTCAATGGCCCGATGAAGTATTGCGATTTCCAAGGATTAAAAGCACTCTAGAATTTAATGTTTTGCTGCTTTCCGATGCGTGCAAGGTAGAAGAACGTGTCCAGGCATATAACTTTCGAAGCCACAAGAATTGAAGACGCCTCCATTATTCAAAGCTTCTGTTCATGATTTTCTAATGGTCCAAGCATGCTCCGAGGATGACCATTTAATGAAGACGACCGGTTCCTTGTTTCATTCAATTTTTGGTTTCTTCGAGGCTGGTTTAAGGGGATCATTTCATTATTTTTGTTGTATATTTTGTGGATCTCGAGGAAGTCCGTTTTATGTTTTAAATGCTCCAAAGAGGCAAGACCTCTATAAATATCAATGTAGATCTTAGAAAGAGGTATCGAGAGAGAGAATTTTGCTGGAAGACTTTTCAAGTTCTTTGCATAAATAAAAGATATTTGGCCTCTGATTTTGCAAGCAACTTCTGTGTGATTTCTTTCTATCTTCTGCATTTCTCCTTTATGCTCGTATTGCTTATCTGCTGCTAAATTTAAATTCTGCATCTGAGTTTGAATATTGCTGGTGAGGAAGTGAGTTCTGGAATGCAATTCTGGAGGTTGTCCATGCAAGGTTGTAAGTGGATTATGCTGCATTCTATTATTATATGCTGTTAATATGCTTGAGGTTAAATTATTGCTAATAATATTTCCCAGATCATACAAATTCGACCTGTGGCCATATTTCCCATCTCTTTTCGTAATTTCCCATTTCTTTCTGCATATTTCCAATTCCTTTCCTGTAACTTTAGTCTGAAATCAAGCTTAGATTTAGTAAGGGAACCAACCCTCTCTGGAGATTGGTCCAAGAGACATTTCTTTCTCTCGGCCTTTCAATGTTGGCCGGGTCTAGGGAACATTTATGTTAAAATCCTTTCTGTGGCAGATTCGTGACCAACAGTTTTTGGCACGCCCGGTGGGACAGACTATTTCTGTTTCAGAAAGATCCCATAGTATTGAGGGTTTAATGTTCGCCTTCATGCCATATAGTTAGAACATTTGGTGACTCTACAGTACCTAAAAATCTCTAAACGTGGATACAGTGAAAGCTATACTTCATGATCATGAGATCAAAGTCCAAAAAAGTTGAAAATCTTGTTGAGTTTTTTGAACTTGACAGCACAAAAAAAGGTGAACACTCTAGGTTGGTTTCCCCATAACTTGCATCATCTGCCATATCCACACAAATCCCTGGTATTGTTACTAGTTTTCCATCTTCTCAGTCACATCCACTAGTCCCAGTGGCCTAGTATCCTCAACCTAGGCAGTTTTCAGCATGGAATAGTTCAGGAGCCTTGAATTTGCAGGCTCAAAATCTAGTTGCCCAGGATGATTTGAAAGCCTTTCCAACCTATGATGGTACTGGTAAGACTGCATATGAACATATTCATGATGTAGCTTCTTTGGCAGCCATTCACGATATAACAGACAAAGATGTGATGGTAAAGTTATTAGTACTATCCTTGAGAGGAAAATTGTTGTACTAGTACCAATATCTGCAACCAGGCACTATTGCGTCATGGGATCAGCTAGGGGAATTGTTAGTTAAGAATTTTCATGAACAGGCTGATCCATTTTCATTGTTGCATCAGTTTAACACAATTTAGAGGCACCCATAGGAGGCGATAGTAGATTTCAATGTTCGATTTACCAGAAGCTAGCAACGAGTGCCTGAAGGTCTTCGCCCTACCCATGAGCAAGCTACATTCTACTATCTTCGAGCGTTCAACACAGACATTGGCTTGGCGTTCAGGCAGTCCAATGTGATGACCTTCCCGAAACTGTTCGAGCAAGCACAAAAGGCGGAGGTAGACTTGATTGCAATTGGTAGGCTTCCTCCAAAGGTAGCAATGCCCATTTTACCTAATATTCCATAGCATTTATATCCTAGTTCATTTTTGCAATCTATGTCTTCCATGTACCTTGTTCCATCATGGAGCTCCAGTGCACCTCAAATTGCACCCATCCCAGTTCCTCAGCTCCCTACTCCAACAAATCCCCAGTTGCTTGCACCCAGTATTATGCCATTCCCCGCTTCCACCTCATTCCCAGCATTACCAACGCCACTAGCACCTTTGCCCTTACCAGCACCTCCTGCGCTTGTAAATCTTGATCCTTATACAACACTCTTGCAAGAGGTAAAATCTACCAATTTTGCAATAAGAGCAATGGGCAATAAGATCACACTTATTGAAAGGAAGCAAGCTGAATGAGATTTCCAGCCCAAGAGATTTCAGCCTCCGCCGATTACTAGAGAACAAGCTGCTTCAACAAGCAAGGCACCCGAGAAGAACCTGACTGTTTTGGCAAATGAAGATGCAGTCCTTGCAGAAAGAACATATTGGTGTTCAACATGTAATGATCCACATGGCGAAGACACTTGCATGGTTCATTTAAATTATGTGTAGACATTGGCTGCTAGTTCTTTGGGAGGGCAAGTCAACATGATCTCTGATATAGGTCATAGCTTAATGGTTCCATCTGAAGAACAAGTTTCAATTCTCACAAGGACTGGAAAGAAGCCTATTACAGTAGACCCTGCTAAGCTAGAGCCATTAAAAGTGCCAGCTAATTTGAGAAAACAAGTGAAAACTCCTATGCCAGTATCAAAGCTAGATGCACCTGTTTTACCAAAATATCCTGTTCCACATAGAGTATAAGAAAAAGCCATAACTACACAACCAAGATCGAAAGCAGAGGAACAAGCAAGAGAAAAGCTGAAGTACCCATCATTGACTAAAAGGTTGAGAGTAGAAGCCACTCAGCAGTATCGAAGCAGATATGACCCCCCCCATTGAAAAGAAGGAATCTGCTGTGATTGCATACAACATTGTCAAAGAATTGAAGAATATCCCAGCTAAGGTTAGTCTTTATGATGCATTACAATTGCCTGGACAGGTAGATTTATTACAAGAATCCTTGAAATCTATGAAGGATAGTGAGAAGAGTCCTACCCAAAAAATTTATGCTCAAGCATTAACCACTTCAATCATTGGCAAGAATAGACCACCCCCGTTTTATCTGTCACTTCGAATGGAGGGTTGGATCATGCATAACAATATGATTGATTCCGGTGCCGCTACAACTATCATGCCAAAGGCAGTTTGTGAAGTTATGGGTATGGAATATACATGAAGTAGCCCTGGAGTCTTGCAGTTGGATGGGACTCCTATGAAAATAGTAGGTGTAATCAAGGATGTTTCGATTGTTTTACACACTATGCCTCAAATTACAGTCATTCAGGAGATAGTTGTGGTCGATCTAGAACTATATTTCAGTATGTGCTTATCAAGAGAATTTACTGCTAAGTTGGGAGGCTACCTTTCACTAGATTATTCTCACTTGGAGATCCCTTTTAAAGGAAAGAGAATCCAGATTCATAATGAAAAACCTTCCTCTTTTCATATTGAAAGGTTGGATGAAGCAGGAAAGACCATGCAGCCTGTCAACATGCTAACCGAAGAACCAGAAGATCCTGTTTTGATGGATGAACCTTGCTTAGAGGATGTGTTTTCAATGCTTGACTTTAATGCCATGCTGGAGACTGATATTGGCTGTTGTTCCATTACAAAGCCTCAGGAGGTTGAACTGAAGATGCAAGATGATCAAAATTATGTGCCTGATCAATTCAGGACTCTATACTTTGATGCTGCGAGCTTCACATATAATGTAGCAAAAAAATTGGAGAGTGAACAATTGCAGATGTTTGGTGGTTCTGAATTGATTCTGAATCCAGTAATGAACAAGTGCAGCTCCAGACACCACTGTCTCAAGCAGATGGTGAGCAAGCCAGAGTCAGCAAGAATGATGTCTAGGTCCTCTATTCCAAAAACTGAAGATCAACTGAAATACAATCAGATTTGGTCCGATCACTACAGGTTCACCAGATAACCACCTGAAACTAGGTTTGTGGTGGTGGCATGCCAATCATGTCGTAAAATTTTGTATATAGTAAAAAAAAAAAGACAAAAAAAAGAGAAAACAGAAAAAGAAAAAAAAAATTGTGGAGTTCCTCTGTGTATGTAAATCGTCAACTTCGGCTCTTTTTGTATGCGAGCCCGCAGGTACGTTTATTTCTTTCTTTTTTCTTCTTCCTTCCCAATAGATAGTGGCTTCCATCAATCTCTTCCTTCCACTTCCTTATTTTCATTCCCTTCCTCTTCTTCCCTTCCTCTTCCACTTCTTCTTTCCCCGTTCGTAATTAAGCCACTACTGTTGTTTCTACTCCCCTCTCTGATATTCCCACTTCTTATTTTCCTTTTCTTCTAATCCTTTGTTATTTTAGCATTTATCCATAGTTTCATCGCTTTTGTCATCCCATCCACTTCCATTTCCTTATTCATTTTTTCTCCATCCCCGCAGCTGGTGACACAGTAGCACCCTCTTCAGTTGCAGTTTCCATTGCTTTCACTCTTTCATCTTCGACCATTCCATCATTCCACATTCCCATTACACGGCCTACACATTTACTGGCTATCACTCCATTCATTTCGTTCATTTTCGTTTTGCAACCCCAGTGCTTTCATAACTGTTATGGAGATCCTTTTATAGCACCTGGTGAGCTAGGCCAAATACAGATTTATTTGAGTTTTCAATAAGTCAGCAAGAGTTGTTGCAGCAGTCCGCAGAGATGTTCCCCATCAGTCAGCACTTCCTTTCCTGCTTCTCATGTTTCTTGACTCTGTTGCCCAATGGATTTAGGCCTGGGATTCGTGCATACAGCAGAACTGTATACCCTACGAGCCGCCAAGAATGTTGGCATTTTTGCCACATTGTTTTGATTGTTGATTATTCATGCATAAATTGTAAAGTTCTCACTCCTCTATGTTTCTCTATGAGTTTTGGTGCTAAAACAGCTAAGTCCGAAGACTGTCGCGATATCGCGACCAAAAAATAGCATGGAGAGCACGAGTTCAAAACTATCACGATATCGCGACATGTCGCGTTATCGCAGGTGTTTAGAGGAGAGAGAAGCCAAAATCGAAGAATATCGTGATATCGAAACGTGTTCCAAAATCATGGTCAAAGTGGTCAACAAAGGCAGAGCAGTAAAATTGTCACGATATCGTGACATGTCACATTTTCGCGACTTGCAATGGCCATGGAGCAGAGTGATAGAAAAGGTCATGAAATCGTGACATAATTAAGCAAAGGGCAATGACAATGAACCATGTCATGAAATCGTGACAGAAAAATGAACAAGGGGTAAAATGTGAAAGACGTCGCGATATCGCGACATGTCGCATTATCGCGATAAAGTTGAAGAAAAAGCATAAGGCATGAAAGATGTCGCAATTTCGCGACATTTTTGAAGATGAGCCCAAGCAGGAGGAAGACGTTGCGATATCGTGATAGAAAGTAGCAACAGTAGAGAAAGCAAGGAAATGTCGCGATTTCGTGACATATTATGGAGAAAAGGCTAAATAGAGAAGGATGTCATGATTTCGCGACATGTCTTATTTTTGCGATGTGAAAGCGTGGAAAGAACAAAATGGTACGGAATGTCGTGATTTCATGACATGTTCCGTTTTCGCTGCTTGCAAGAGGATGAAGGCCAAGGAAGAGAAAACTATCACGATTTCGCGACATGTTGCAGTTTTGGGTAGACAGAAGAGAAGGGCATAGAAAGTAGAAGACGTCACGATTTCGTGACATGTCACATTTTCATGATGGGAAGCAGTGAGAAAGCCAAGCGAGAGAAAGATGTCACGAAATCATGACTTGTCATGTTTTTGTGGTTTGAAACAGTGAAAAGACAATATGGGGAAAGAACATCGCGATTTCGTGATAGGTCATAGTTTCATGAGAACAGAGCAAAGAAGGAACAGAATAGTACGAAACGTCGTGATTTCGCGACGCGTCGCATTTTCGCGACCTCAGGTGACAAAGGAGAACAAAGAGCCAAATACGTCACGATTTCACGACATGTTTGGTTTTCGTGATCCAAAATGGCAAAAGCATACGGAGAAAGAAAAATGTCACGATTTCGTGACATGTCACGTTTTCGTGACCCGTCATGGTTTCGCGCCAGAAAGTAGTTCAATGGCCCGGTGAAGTATTGCGATTTCCAAGGATTAAAAGCACTCTAGAATTTAATGTTTTGCTACTTTTCGATGCATGCAAGGTAGAAGAACGTGCCCAGGCCTATAGCTTTCGAAGCCACCAGAATTGAAGACGCCTCCATTATTCAAAGCTTCTGTTCATGATTTTCTAACGGTCCAAGCATGCTCCGAGGATGACCATTTAATGAAGACGACCGGTTCCTTGTTCCATTCAATTTCTGGTTTCTCCGAGGCTGGTTTAAGGGGATCATTTCCTTATTTCTGTTGTATATTTTGTGGATATCGAGGAAGTCCATTTTATGTTTTAAATGCTGCAAAGAGGCAATACCTCTATAAATATCAATGTAGATCTCAGAAAGAGGTATCGAGAGAGAGACTTTTGCTGAAATACTTTTCAAGTTATTTGCATGAATGAAGGATATTTGGCCTCTGATTTTGCAAGCAACTTCTGTGTGATTTCTTTCTATCTTCTGCATTTCTCCTTTACGCTCGTATTGCTTATCTGTTGCTAAATTTAAATTCTGCATCTGAGTTTGAATATTGTTGGTGAGGAAGTGAGTTCTGGAATGCAATTCTGGAGGTTGTCCATGCAAGGTTGTAAGTGGATTATGCTACATTCTATTATTATATGTTGTTCATACACTTGAGGTTAAATTCTTGCTGATAATATTTCCCCGATCATACAAATTCGGCCTGTGGCCATATTTCCCATCTCTTTTCGTAATTTCCCATTTCTTTCTGCATATTTCCAATTCCTTTCCTGTAACTTTAGTCTGAAATCAAGCTTAGAGGGAACCAGCCCTCTCTGGAGATTGGTCCGGGAGACATTTATTTTTCTCGAACTTTCAATGATGGCCGGTTCTAGGGTGCATTTATGTTAAAATCCTTTCTTGTTGCATATTCATGACCAATAGAGCCTCAAGGGAGGAGTTAGAATAGATTGTTGTCCAAAGTTGGGTACAAGGGATTGAATTATGATTGTCTAGGTCAATGCATTACACATGGTGGATATTAAATATCTTGGAACTAGCTATACTTGAACAAACAAGATCAGGAGAGAGCCACACAATAGGAAGGTAAATTTAGATTATTTTTTAGTTTTAGAGGAGGGTCTAGTCTCATATCACTTCTCCATTTTTTGGAGGGGGATTAAGACATCACAACACTGAAAAACCATTCAAAATTGAAATTTTTTTGTTATGGAAGAAGGAAATTTAAAAGAAAACTCCATAGTGGTGGGAAAAGGGATGCTCGACATATGGGACAACAATGTTTAAATTCTATAAGTAAATTTATTATGTCAAGGATCAACTAAAATTATGGAGGTGATCTAACAAGTCATACTTGTAGGTCCAAAAAGCTCCATTGGTGGTTAGATGGAATGAGGTGTAGACTGATTCGTTCTTCGAAGAGTTCAATAAAAAATATTTAGGAAAGGAATAATTACATAGAAACTCAAAGAAGAGGGTTATGAGTTGCATAAATTAGTTGAGCACATTAATAACTAAAATAGAGAGTAAGAACCACTTGGTTAATGGAAGCTAATAGAAACACCAAATTTTTCCATTTGACTACTTGTGCTAGGAGACAGATGAACAATAAGGAAGCTCATTAAAACGAGAACGAGCTCTCTTTTCATATGATATTAGGTATGAATTTACATTTAAATTATTTAAGGAGGATATGTTGTAAGATGATGTTCTTAATACCTCTATCATTTCTAAAAAATAAAATAAATCCCTTCTTAAACCCATTGATAGAGAGGTGTCATGACCCTCCCTAGCAGACTATATGGCACAAAGAAATGATGTATTAACCTATGATGTGGTGATACTTAGTTTGAATAGTTGAACCAACTATATGATGTTTAGTTGATTTAGAAGGGCATGTTATCGCTAACATATTGCCAAGTGTGCAGGATCAGGTACACTCATAGGTGGAGAAGGTAGAAGCATCCACCAAAATGAGGGTACTTAAGATCAGGGGAAATGATGATTAAGGTACTCGGAGGTAACATGGATAGATACCTTCATATAGGCATGCATTTTTGGAAGGGATAATCATCGATGACTGATCACCTTGAGCCTTAGTTGATAGCCTAGTAGCTATCATAAAATATCTAGCTAAGATAGGTGATTGGGTTGATGGAAAGATTCCCTCTTTGTTGTTTTATAAATTTGATTGCTCTCTACTGTATCATGGCTTGGGTAGCATAATGTTGGAATTTCAATAAAAGAACAATTGCAAAATGTATGTGGATGCATAAAGTGAACTATTATGTTGAAGTGATAATAGAGCATCATTGTTATGAAGGAAAATAAATTAAATTTAAATGATAAATGAAGATTCATTTAAATTAATTAATGAGGTTTTGATTTAAAAATGATATGACTCATTTAAACTCATTAGTAAACTTCATTTCAATAAACAAATGAGAGTTCATTTGAAATAATTAAAGAAGTTCATTTTAATGATAATATAAATTCATTAATGGACTTTAATTAAGTGAAATAAATATAAAAAATAAAAAAGAAAATCCATTTAAGATAGATAGAATATTTTATTTTAAAGATAAAGCAATTAAGAAATTGTTTTAAATAAATAAAAGAGATATATTTTAAAATGGTGATAAAATATCATGTCAAGGATATTGTAAAGGGTACTATTCTTCATTTTAATAATGCAAATATCCCTTACCCTATGTAGTGCAACCTAAATAAATAATTTAGGGGGGCTATTAATTTCCAAAGATGGAAATTATGGGTAAAAGAACTCTCTACCATCAGAGGATGGGGGACGAAAGCATTGAAGAAAGGGGGCTCGAGGTTGGGCTTGGGACCCGAGAAGGGACGGTAGACGGGCCACCTAGAGCAAGAGGAGCACGTAAGGTGCAAGAGAAGATAGGAAGAAAATAGAGGAAGGGAAGATAGAAGACCAAGGAAGAAGGGAGAATGCAGACTAGGGACTGGAAAAGAGGTAGGAACGTGCAACAAG
Source organism: Wollemia nobilis (assembly GCA_028583015.1). Classification (NCBI taxonomy): domain Eukaryota; kingdom Viridiplantae; phylum Streptophyta; class Pinopsida; order Araucariales; family Araucariaceae; genus Wollemia; species Wollemia nobilis. The sequence continues at coordinate 1,383,049 of JAQPPZ010017206.1, read as the reverse complement.
CAAAAGGAAATGTAACCAAGACACCATCGGATTCCATTCTATAGGAGGATTAAGGTTGGAGGGTTTTAAGAAAGCTTTATTCATTTATATATGCATCTGTATGGTGAATGTTGTAGATTGAAACCTGGTTTATACTCCCCTATAGCTTGATAATCTATTTGAATGTATAGGAAACCACCTTCGTCTAAATGTGTGAAGCGTTGTGTTATTTTAGATAGTTGTTGAGTGTTGTTGAACGTGTGTTGAAAGCACTATGTTTAAAGTTGTGTTTAAACATGATTGAATTTATGAAATTTTGGAGGTTGTGTTGAAAGTGCTGGTTGTTTAGATGTCGTGGAGAAAACACTGTGTTTAGCTCCTATAGAGAAAAACCACTTGCACCTAAGTATGTGATGCGTCGCGTTAGGGAGCACTGTGTTAGAAGCGTCACCTATAGTGAATAGCTACCCGTGTTCTAAGCATGTGATGCATTATGTTGAAAAGGTTGTGTCTAGAAGAGCCGCCTATAGTGGAATGCCATCCGTATTCTGAGAGAGAGAGCACCCTGCGTTGGCAAGCCTTTGATATTCCATTGAGATGTTTCGCATCCACCATGAAGGTGTATAAGCCCATGGTTTATCTAAGGTTTACTTATGTAATTTTTAATTAAAGAAAAGCCTTTGATTTATAAATTATATTATGGGACTTTAATTGAAATAAAACCTTTGATTTATAAATTATATTATGGGACTTTAATTGAAATAAGACCTTTGATTTATATAAATTATATTAGGAGATTTTAATTAAAGATAATCTTTGATAAATGTTGATTATCTTAGGAGATTTAATTAAAGAGAAAACCTTTGATAAATGTTGATTATCTTAGGAGATTTTAATTAAAGAGAAAACCTTTGATAAATGTTGATTATCTTAGGAGATTTTAATTAAAGAGAAAACCTTTGATAAATGTTGATTATCTTAGGAGATTTTAATTAAAGAGAAAACCTTTGATAAATGTTGATTATCTTAGGAGATTTTAATTAAAGAGAAAACCTTTGATAAATGTTGATTATCTTAGGAGATTTTAATTAAAGAGAAAACCTTTGATAAATGTTGATTATCTTAGGAGATTTAATTAAAGAGAAACCTTTGATTAGCATGAATTATCTTAAGAGATTTTAATGATAGTAAGATCTTTGATTATTATGATTTATTTATGAGTTCTTAATTGAGGTTATGAATCTAAGATTAAGGTTGAAAATATTTTATTAGTAAGTCTATGATGTAGACTTTACAAAAAGGACTTCAAAGGAAAACATAATTATGTTATAATATTGATGACAAAGTTTATGTTGAATAAAGGATTGTTTTAGAGGTTAAAGGTATGGGGTTTAATGTTTAAAAAATATTTATTTGATTGGAATTGTGAATTAAAAAGGATGTTAGATTTATTCTTTGAATTGAAGTTATGGGGCTTTGATTTAGGGAATGAATGATGGATTGTTTTAGAGGTTAAAGGTATGGGACTTTAATGCTTTAAAATAATATTTTATTTGATTGGAATTGTGAATTAAAAAGGATGTTAGATTTATTCTTTGAATTGAAGTTATGGGGCTTTAATTTAGGGAATGAATGATGGATTATTTTAGAGGTTAAAGGTATGGGACTTTAATGCTTTAAGACATGAATGGATTTTATTAAAGTTAGACCTTGATCTAAGTAGTACATGTTGGATGGCTCTCTAAGGGAACTGAAGAGTTGAAGATAAAAGTAAAGGATCTTTTATAATATCCACTATGCATTAGATGGTTGGAAACTTAATTGAATTTTGTATAGTTGCAATTTGGTAAAGTAAATGAATAGATGCATTTAGAGGTATGCCTATCCTGAACCATGAGTACCTTGATCCCCTACTACCCTCAAAGAACCAATGGGAAGCAAGGTGAAGCAAGGAGTTCAATGGAAATAAAGTATAGGTAATTGTATTTTATGCTGATTTACTTATGCTCAAATAGACTAGAATTGTGGGGAGATATCCCTAATGCAATTAATGTAATATTCTTTAATGTAAGAAGGATCTACCATGCAATATTTAATGCAATAACTATTTATTGGTTTAGAGAAGGTACTTTTACTTTATTTTCATATTTGGTTATACTATGTAGCTGATTCTCTTTCTGATGATAACATTCTCTTTTAGTGTTAATCCTTCTTTATTTTCTGGATGCTTAGTGATTACTCTTTGATGTTTTAGTATCTAGATGTATTCTTGTTTGGTTGCTTAGTAATAGAAATCTAAGAGTAGAGTTCTAGGGTGAACTCAGAGGTGACCTAAGGGAATTAAGAACCCCTTAGGGTGAACATAGGTAACCTAAGGGAATTGAGAACCCCTTAGGGTGAACATAGGAGACCTAAGGGAATTGAGACCCCCTTAGGGAGATAAAAGACTAAGTTGTGGAGAGATTACATCTGAGTTAAGATAGCTCATCGTGGAGATGAGATAGATAGCTTAACTCACAATACTCGTAGCATACCTACACATAATGACTTGTGTATGGTATGGAGATGCGTGTATACCTTCGATGGATTGAGGGTGATAAGTCTAGCTCATCAAGAGTGATGGGATAGATGGGCTTATCTGTAGTGACACATGATACACCTACATAGATGGACTTGTGATAGGGTACTTCATGAGATGTAGCTTTCAGGAAAAACTTAGGGGATCAAAACTTTAGGTAAATATTAGTTGGGTTAGGGGTTCATGAAGGGTTCATGTATCCCTCTCCTTAGTAAAAAAAAAACTTTTTCTATTTTTGTATTTTTCTGTTTGTGTGTTTTTGGGTCATTACATTTGGTATCAGAGCTCTAGGTACGAGGGTATAGAGCTTCTATGTGTGCTAAAGGGAATTAGATGCTTCCAATGAAGGCTTGCTTAAGGTAAAGGCTAAATCTGGGATGATCTAGAATACCCTATTTTCTAGAATCTAATGGGAATTGACCCCAAGGGAGCATGGATGTTAGGATGCCTTAGTATGGGCTTTGGTATCAGTGACACATCCTAGCCTGGGATATTACCCTAGTTAGATTGTTAATGCATCTAGCAAGAGAACTCTGTATTATGGCTTGAATTAGAGATACAACTTAAGATGAAACTGTAATCTAATCTTCTTTCTTGGATGGAACCAGGTTAAGATGCCACCTAAGACTAGAAGAGGGAGGCCTACACCTAGAAAAACTTGACAAAGTAATGTCGAAGAAGAAAACTAGGATGGGGAACCAACAAGCCCCAATAGGGAGGTAGAAGACCTCACTACTATGGTCATTGCTATGCAGGATCAGATAAGACAGTTGCTAGAAATGGTTGTGAATCAGAATTCGCAAGTTTGAGGCTTAGAGATTGGTCTAGATAGTGGACTAACTGTAGAACAAGTGCAAGCCAGAGCCTTAGTGGAAAAGGAAATAGCTAGGGACATGAAAAACATTAGTATCTCCAAGTTTTATGGGGAGGGTGATGGGGATGCAGTGGAAGCATGGCTGAGAGAAGCAGAGGTTCACTTTATGGTAAAAGGCTACTCATCAGGAACCTAAACACTTTGGGCTACGATTAACCTAGAAGGGGCTGCTCTAGAGTGGTGGGAAACCCACTATGAGGAAACTAATATTGAACCTATTGATACTCCATGGGAAGAATTTATAAACATATTTAAGAAGAGATTCCTAATAGAGCATTTCTATGCCTTAAAGTTTGAGGAATTTGCTAGTTTGAAGCAAGGGACCAACATAGTAGAGGTGTACTATAAGAAGCTGGTAAGATTGTTTAAATATGTACCTATTTATAATGAGAAAATGTGGGTTCACAAGTTCACTCTGGGATTGGAGTCTAGGTTAAGGCATGATGTAGACATGCAGGAGCCTAAATCATTGCAAAAGGTATATGACCTAGCAAAGAAAGTAGAGTCACACTTCTGTTATAAATATGACACTCTACCCGAGCAAGCTCGGTAGGAGCTAAATAAGAGGAATAGTAATGGGTTTGTAAAATGGGAGGTTGATCAAGAGCGAAAAGCTAAGAACCCCCAAAATCCTGAGAAGAAACCTTATGGAAATCAGAAGAAGTTCAAGAAGAACTTTCATAGGAAGGATAACAAACCCAATAATATGAAACCTCAACCACAAAAGTTGCAAGCTCCAACTCCAGTAGTTAAAAGCGGGAATGAGAAACCTAAAAAATAGCAAGGACCCAAGGAAGGGTGCTACAATTTTTGGGGACCTCATTACTACAATCAGTGTCCATATCGAGCAGGGACTAGCACAACTAATGCAAAAGGGAAGGAACCGGAACATCAGATCTATGCCACAATCGAGAAGCAGAAGCTAGAGGGACAAGCCACCCCATTACTTGTGAAAGGTAAGGTTTTTAATAAGCAAGTAAACATTTTGATAGATAGTGGGGCCACTGATAGTTTTATTTCATCTAGTCTAGCAAGGACTATGTCAAAAAGGCTTGGATATTTGGCTCAAGGGTGGAAGGTTGAGTACGGTTCTGGGTAGACCTACTCGGTGAACCAATGTTATCCTATGGTAAAAATCACTCTATCTAATGGGACTACAGAATGTTGTTTATATGTAGCTCCCTTACACGCCTTTGATGTGGTCCTAGGGATGGATTGGCTATAGGCTCATAAAGCCTTAGTCAATTTTCAAGACCGATGGATTGAGTATTTAGAAGAAGGTAAGAGGAGACTAAGAATTCATAGCAAACAAGGGGTGTTTGAACCTCAGATGTTGTCCACTATGCAATTGAAAAAGGCCCTAAAGAGAGGAGGAATAGTGTATGTAGTAAAACTTAATGAAGTGGAAGACTATGAGAAAGGAGAAATACTAAGACAACATCCGATTTTACAGGATTTTCAGGATGTATTTCCAGAGGACCTACCTGGGCTACCTCTTGTATGGGAATTTGACTTCACAATTGAACTTATGATGGGAGTTGAGCCTATTCATAGATCCTCGTATAGGATGAATCCTATTGAAATGCAAGAACTGAAGGTTCAATTGCAAGGATTATTAGAGAAGGGTTTGATAAAACCAAGTGTGTCACCATGGGGTGCATCGATTTTGTTCGTGAAAAAGAAGGATGGTTCGCTAAGATTGTGTATTGATTATAGGATGCTAAATAAGGCTACAATCAAGAATCAATATCCTTTACCTAGGATTGAAGATTTATTTGATCAACTAAAGGATGCCAAGGTATTTACTAAGATCGATCTAAGGTCAGGGTATCACCAGTTAAGAATTCATGAGGAAGACACTCACAAGATGACATTTAAGACTAGGTATGGGCATTATGAGTTTACGGTTCTACCCTTTGGACTGACTAATGCCCCAGCTGCTTTCATGAACTTAATGAATAGTGTGTTCCAAAGATACTTGGACCAGTTTGTCTTGGTATTCCTAGATGATATCCTTATATACTCTTGAGATAAAGAAGAGCATGATAAACATCTTAGGATCATGTTAGAATTGTTAAGGAAGAATCAACTTTATGGAAATCTGGCTAAGAGTGAATTCTATGTTCCAGAGGTACGATATCTTGGACACGTCATATCAGCAAAGGGGATTGTTGTGGATCTAGAGAAGATAGAGGCTATCCTGAATTGGCCACCCCCTACTAATGTGACTGAAGTGCAAAGTTTCATGGGGTTAACGGGCTACTATAGATGTTATATAAAGGACTACTCCAAGATTGTTGGACCCATAACTAACCTTCAGAAGAAGGGAAAGGAATTCAAGTGGTCAGAAAAGTGTGAGGCTACCTTTGTACTACTAAAGCATAAGCTTACTACTGCACCAATACTAAAGGTTCTCGATCCCCAAGGGGACTTTTTAGTGTGCACTGATGCATCAATAGATGGGTTGGGTGGGGTACTCTCACAAGAGGAGTCAGTAGTGGCATATACTTCAAGGAAGCTCAAAAAGCATGAAGTTAATTATGCTACGCATGATTTAGAGCTAGTTGCAGTGGTGCATGCTTTAAAGGTTTGGCGCCACTACTTGGTGGGAAGACCCTTTGAATTAAAGACCGACCATCAAAGTCTGTGGTACATATTCACCCAACCAATACTCAATGTGAGATAGAGAAGATGGGTGGAATTTCTCACTGAGTATGACTTCGAGATTGAATACATAAAAGGAAAGGAGAATAAAGTAGTTGATGCTTTGAGTAGAAGAAGATATATAGCAGCCATAACTAAAATCCACATGGACCTGATGGATCGAGTAAGACAGGAGCAATCTCAGGATGAGTATTGCCAGGAAATTCGAGTTAATATGGATAGAGATCCTGAAGGAAATAAGGAATTTAGTGTGAAATATGACTTTCTGTGTTATAAGGGAAGGGTCATCATACCAAATATGGGTGATTTAAGGAACTTGATAATGCAAGAAGCCCATAGATCTCCTTATTCTGCTCATTCGAGAGGAGCCAAAATGTGAGAAAACATGAAAAGAACCTTCTTTTGGGTAGGAATGAAGAAGGATATCATGGATTTTGTTGCTCGATGCCTCGAATGTCAGAAAGTTAAGGTAGAACACCAACATCCTACAGGAAAACTATATCTGCATGATATACCTATGCAAAAATGGTAGGTTATATCTATGGATTTTATAGTGGGTTTACCCAAGACTCGGTACCAACATGATGCCATATTTGTAGTGGTCGAAAAATTGACTAAGGTTACCCATTTCATACCAAGAAATACCAAGGATGATGCTCAGGTGGTGGCTAGCAGATTCATCAAAGAGGTATTCCGATTGCATGGATTTCTTGAGGTAATTATCTCAGATAGAGACTCCAAATTCACTTTTGAATTTTGGAAATCCCTTCATAGTGTAGTTGGTATAAAACTAAATATGAGTTCAGCATACCACCCTAAAATAGATGGCCAAACAGAGTGGGTAAACCAAGTTCTAGAAGACATGCTCCACATGTACTGCATGGATCACAAATCTCATTGGGAAGATTGTCTACCTTTGGTAGAGTTTGCCTACAATAATGGACATCACTCCTCACTAGGAATGGCACCTTTCGATGCCTTGTATGGGTGAAAGTGTAGAACACCATTGTCTTGGGATAACCTAGAAGATCGAGTTGTGATTGGGCCAGAAATGGTTAGGGTAATGGAAGATCAGCTAAAGGAAATTAGGCAAAGGCTTAAAGAAGTTGTGGATAGGCAGAAGAGTTATGCAGATCTAAAAAGGACTCCAAGAGAGTATTCTATTGGAGATAAGGTGTTCTTGAGGGTTAAGCCAAAGAAGAGTGCTATCAAATCCATGAAGTTGGATCCACGTTTTGTGGGGCCCTTTGAGATCATGGAAAAGATCAGTCCGGTTGCATACCGACTTGCATTACCACCTAATCTATCCAAAATCCATGACACCTTCCACATATCCTTGCTTAGGAAATATGTTGCTGACCCTGAACATGTGTGGGATGTTTCTAATTTGTAGATGGCAAATCCAGAGGCCATTGAAGTACTACCGGTGAAGATTCTTGAGTTTCATTCTAAGTCTCTATGGAATCAGACTCTCGAACAGTGTAAGGTCCAGTGGGACCAGTTCTCTGAGAAGAATGCCACTTGGGAGAAAGTGGAGGTTATGCGAAAATATTTTCCCTTTTTGTTTGAAGCTATATGATGTAATAATTTTTACTTTTTGTTAAAAACAAAGGAAACTGGAAACATCGAGGATGATGTTTAATTCTAGTGGGGGAGGATGTCATGACCCTCCCTAGCAGACTATATGGCACAAAGAAATAATGTATTAACCTATGATGTGGTGATACTTAGTTTGAACAATTGAACCAACTATATGATGTTTAGTTGATTTAGAAGGGCATGTTATCGCTAACATATTGCCAAGTGTGCAGGATCAGGTACACTCATAGGTGGAGAAGGCAGAAGCATCCACCAAAAATGAGGGTACTTAAGATCAGGGAAATGATGATTAAGGTACTCGGAGGTAACATGGATAGATACCTTCATATAGGCATGCATTATCGAAAGGGATAATCATCGATGACTGATCACCTTGAGCCTTAGTTGATAGCCTAGTAGCTATCATAAAATATCTAGCTAAGATAGGTGATTGGGTTGATGGAAATATTCCCTCTTTGTTGTTTTATAAATTTGATTGCTCTCTACTGCATCATGGCTTGGGTAGCATAATGTTGGAATTTCAATAAAAGAACAACTACAAAATGTATGTGGATGCATAAAGTGAACTGTTATGTTGAAGTGATAATAGAGCATCATTGTTATGAAGGAAAATAAATTAAATTTAAATGATAAATGAAGATTCATTTAAATTAATTAATGAGGTTTTGATTTAAAAATGATATGACTCATTTAAACTCATTAGTAAACTTCATTTCAATAAACAAATGAGAGTTCATTTGAAATAATTAAAGAAGTTCATTTTAATGATAATATAAATTCATTAATGGACTTTAATTAAGTGAAATAAATTAAAAAAATCCATTTAAGATAAATAGAATCTTTTATTTTAAAGATAGAGCAATTAAGAAATTGTTTTAAATAAAAGAGATATATTTTAAAAATGGTGATAAAATATCATGTTAAGGATATTGTAAAGGGCACCATTCTTCATTTTAATAATGCAAATATCTCATTCCCCTATATAGTGCAATCTATGTAAATAATTTAGGGGGCTATCAATTTCCAAAGGTGGAAATTATGGGAAAAAGAACTGTTTGCCATCGAGATGGAGGGAGGAAGCATTGAAGAAAAGGGGGCTCGAGGTTGGGCTTGGGATCCGAGAAGGGATAGTGGATGGGCCACCTAGAGCAAGAGGAGCACGTAAGGTGCGAGAGAAGAAAAGAAAATAGAGGAAGGGAATAGAGAATATAGAGGAAGAAGGGAGGGTGCAAAACATGGACTTGGAAAGAGGTAGGAATGTGCAACAAGCAAAAGGAAACGCAACTGAGACACCATCAGATTCCATTCTATAGGAGGATTAAGGTTGCAGGATTTTAAGAACGCTTTATTTATTTATATGCATATGTATGGTGAATGTTGTAGATTTAAAACCGATTAATACTCCCCTATAGCTTGATAATCCATTTGAATGTATAGGAAACCACCTTCGTCTAAATGTGTGAAGCATTGTGTTGGAAGCGTTGTGTTTAGATAATTGTGTGGGAAGCGTTGTGTTGAAAGCATTGTGTGTTAGAGAAACCACCTGTTGAGAGCAGTGTTGGAGAAATTACCTTCGTCTAAATATGTGAAGCGCTATGTTGGAAGCGTTGTGTTTAGATAGTTGTGTGGGAAGCACTGTGTTGAAAGCATTGTGTATTAGCTACTATAGAGGAAACCACCTTCGTCTAAATATGTGAAGCACTATGTTGAAAGTGCTGTATTTAGATAGTTGTGTGGGAAGTACTATGTTGAATTACTGTGTGTTAGCTATTGTAGAGGAAACCACCTTCACCTAAATGTGTGAAGCACTGTGTTGAAAGCGTTGTGTTTAGATAGTTGTGTGGGAAGCACTATGTTGAAAGTGCCGTGTGTTAGCTACTATAGAGGAAACCACCTTCGTCCAAATATGGAAGTGTTGTGTGGAAAGCACTGTGTGGGTTTAGATGGTTGTATGGAAGCGTTGTGTGGAAAGTGTTGTGTGGGTTTAGATGGTTGTATGGAATTGCTATGTTGAAAGCGTTGGTTATTTAGATGTCATGGAGAAAATACCGTGTGTTTGGATCCTATAGAGAAAAACCACTTGCACCTAAGTATGTGACGCATCGCTTTAGGGATAACTATGTTAGAAGTGTCACTTGTAGTGGATAGATGATCGTGTTCTAAGGATGTGATGAGTTATGTTGGAAAGGTTGTGTCTAGAAGAGTCACCTATAGTGGAAGGCCAATGTTCTAAGAGAGAGAGAGAGCACCCTGCATTGGCAAGCCTGTGATCTTCTACCAAGATGTTTTGCATCCGCCATGAAGGTGTATAAGCCCATGGTTTATCTAAGGTTTACTTATAAAAGCCTTTGATTTATAAATTATATTATGGGACTTTAATTGAAACAAAGCCTTTGATTTATAAATTATATTATGGGACTTTAATTGAAATAAGACCTTTGTCTTATATAAATTATCTTAGGAGATTTAATTAAAGAGAAAACCTTTGATAAATGTTGATTATCTTAGGAGATTTAATTAAAGAGAAAACCTTTGATAAATGTTGATTATCTTAGGAGATTTAATTAAAGAGAAAACCTTTGATAAATGTTGATTATCTTAGGAGATTTAATTAAAGAGAAAACCTTTGATAAATGATTGATTATCTTAGGAGATTTAATTAAAGAGAAAACCTTTGATAAATGTTGATTATATTAGGAGATTTAATTAAAGAGAAAACCTTTGATAAATGTTGATTATCTTAGGAGATTTAATTAAAGAGAAAACCTTTGATAAATGTTTGATTATCTTAGGAGATTTAATTAAAGAGAAACCTTTGACTAGCATGAATTATCTTAAGAGTTTTTAATGATAGTAAGATCTTTGATTATTATGATTTATTTTATGAGTTCTTAATTGAGGTTATGAATCTAAGATTAAGGTTGAAAATCTTTGATTAGTAAGTCTATGATGTAGACTTTACAAAAAGGACTTCAAAGGAAAACATAATTATGTTATAATATTGATGACAAAGTGTATGTTGAATAAAGGATGTTAGATTTATTATTGAATTGAAGTTATGGGGCTTTAATTTAGGGAATGAATGATGGATTATTTTAGAGGTTAAAGGTATGGGACTTTAATGCTTTAAAATAATATTTGATTTGATTGGAATTGTGAATTAAAAATGATGTTAGATTTATTCTTTGAATTGAAGTTATGGGGCTTTAATTTAGGGAATGAATGATGGATTATTTTAGAGGTTAAAAGGTATGGGAATTTAATGCTTTAAGATATGAATGAATTTGATTAAAGTTAGACCTTGATCTAAGTAGTACATGTTGGATGGATCTCTAAGGGAACTGGAGAGTTGAAGATAAAAGTAAAGGATCTTTTACAATATCCACTATGCATTAGATGGTTGGAAACTTAATTGAATTTTGTATAGTTGAAATTTGGTAAAGTAAATGAATAGATGCATTTAGAGGCATGTCTATCCCGAACCATGAGTACCCTGATCCCCTACTACCCTCAAAGAACCAATGGGAAGCAAGGTGAAGCAAGGATTTTAATGGAAATAAAGTATAAGTAATTGTATTTTATTCTGATTTACTTATGCTAAAATAGACTAGAATTGTGGGGAGACATCCCCAATGCAGTTAATATAATATTATTTATTGTAAGAAGGATCTACCATGCAATATTTAATGTAATAACTATTGATTGGTTTAGAGAAGGTACTTTTACTTTATTTTCGTATTTGGTTATACTATGTAGCTGATTCTATTTATGATGGTAACATTCTCTTTTGGTGTTGTAGACACCAAAACATCACCAATCCGATTATGTGACAACAAGCGCTGATCGCATTGACACACACAACCCCTAGGGCAGCCCCCAGAGGTTAAACAGTGGTCCTAACCACACCCAAAAGCAGTTTGGAAGGTCAAAGGTCAATTTGGCACATTTTTGGCACCTTGCTCCCTATTCGTCCCACCCTGGGATGAATACAAATTGGTATTCATCCCACCCAGTGACGATTATCAACATTCGCTCTAGGGTGAGGTGAATAGAAGGTTTGACTGGCAAAAAAAGTCAAACCTCGACAGGTCCGCCAGTTAACTACAACTTCAAGCCATGCAATTGCGAGGAATCGATTCAAATCAAGAAGAGAGACTTCAGTCATGCATGTCTTTGATTTTTGGAGGCTTCATGCAAGAAGACTCTAAATCAGGGAATAATCAATGGCACCCTCGCATGCGTATTCAAACAGAGAGACCCTAGGTCTATAAACTTGTGAGTCTTCTCACCCAAAAGATAGAGAGAGAGGGAGCATTTTGAGCAATGAAGTTCTGCCATTTTACATCCACACACATACCTTTTTGATTTGTGCCTTTCACATCCTTGATCTATCTTTTGGAGGGAGGTTATTGGGTGATTATTGGAAGCACAAATTCGGAGCCCAAACCCAAACATTTTGCCATAATATCTCACAAAATTTATCGACAACACCCCATAAGAGGTTTTGGACCCATCCCAAGTGGATTGGTGCCAAAACAGATCTCCAAATGGTGGGCGTCCTGCCCCCGGGCGCCCCCCAAACTATCACAGTTCTAAATGCCCTGTCCCAGAGAGATTAGAAATCTATGGTAGATTTCCTTTCTTTTATTTTTGCATATTATTATAGGTTATTTAAATAGGCTGTAGTTTAAATTTCACTTCATTCCGAGCACTGTAGATGGCATCATCAAAATTTGGGTGATAGAGGCAAAATTGGAGAAATATGACCATCTAGGTCATCCCAAAATACCCCCAATTAGCTAACCCCAACTTTTTAGGTCATTTGGAGCTTCCTGGATAGGACATTGAAGAGGGTGATTTCTAACAATTTATTGCAGGTTTATTCGTCCCGCCCTAGAGCGAATACAAATATTTGAGGAATTTCCTAACTGTTCCTTTTGTAGTGGCTTCATGGTAAGGTTTTATTGCTTCTATCAAAATTTTAGGTCGTTCTGATATTATTTGGTTATCGATTTAATATTTTCATGCATACACTAACAGTAGGCCTTGGGAAATACATGTTCTATTCTATCTGTAGGTGCTACTGATATTTTTTGTTTCCTTCAATGCAGGTATTCAACATCAGAGGAGCAGTAAGGAGTCAAAAATCATATACACAAGCGACAGCAATGTTTTGGTCCGCCCATATTACATGTGGGCACACGGAAGAAGGATTGCTATCCATGGATGTGACAAGAAACATATTTGACGCTCCTATCCCCTAAAAGGGAAGGAGACGTATTGTAACATGAATTTAAGAGCATATCAATAAAGAGGGCTGTATTCCATATTACTTTTATCTTGTGTCGATTCGTTTATGTTCTTTCCTTGCATGCATTACAATATATAGGCTTTTAGCGTTAAGTTTGGTTTCACATGCATCGTGCTTGGCATTTTCATTTTTGTTTCCGTATCCTAGTGCTTTCAGTGGTGATCATGGTGGGACCTCTGTACCTTGATTTTAATATTAACTTTCTGATCAAAAGTTGCTTGTTTTTTCTTACAAGTACCAAGTTTTCAAATGCTGGACTGCTATTCGTTTCAGTCTGTGACGAGTACAAACCTGGAATTCGTCTTCCCTAGGGACGAGTAGGACTTCATCCTACCGTGGAACGAATACAGATTTTTTATTCGTCTCACCTCGGGATGAATAGCTCTCTGTGCAATTTTAGGGCAAAAATTCAAAGACATCCTATTTGGGCAGAGAAGAGGTAGGGGTCTTAAACACCTTCTATCAATTTTTTGCTTTCTATTTTCTGTTCTCTGGTTATTTGCTTGCATAGGAGAGTTTGAATGCTTGTTTCCTTCATTTATGCAACTTAAAAAGAACCCCACACACCACGTGGTAATTTAAAACAACAAGGAGTTGGTCATAAAATCCCAACCCTTGAACAAGACCAACGGTGGATTTCATCGCCACCTTGGCTTGAGATATTGCATACATAACCCCGATCGCGACTGTTGCTAGACGTAAATCCTGATGAAAGCTGACCAAGTGTAGCTGGGGTGATTCCTAGTGCATGAGGATAAGTCTTCTATGGTAGGTGTCATAAATAGAGCGATTCCCCTTTCGTACTCCCTATGTTCCACGTACCATCTGCTCTCACGTACCAATAGTTTCCCTCACGTAAGGGCGAGTATATAGAGAGGTTGGTATATCGGCCCAACAATGGTATATCAAAGGGGCAACCATTTTTGGGAGTCATAAGAGCCATCATATTGCATTTAAACGTTCTTTACACAAACTTTCAAAATAAAAAAATCAAAACACACTAAACCAGATTTAGGGCACACTTTTAATCTTTAAACAAGATAATCATTGCTTTGATTGTGTGTTTCCCTTCTATTTAGTGTAACATAAAAATCATAAAAAGAGATAAAAATCTACGCATATTGTAGGAAAGCATCACCATGGTGTACACTCATAGCCGAGCCCAATCATGGGCAGACGCTATAGAGAGTGCACAAAGGGGGACAAGTCACCTCTGATATAGTCCTGAGGACTTGGTCATCCCGCCTTGGCGGCCTGACCCACAAGATAGTCCACATCATGCCACCATAGAACAAGACTATAGGGGCACCTCTTTGAGGGGCACCCCCACTCAGCATAGACCTTTTCAAGAGGAAAACCTACACGTAGCACTCAACATAGAAAGTAGGCCTCCCTTAGACACTCGTTATGAGTGGCCTAGTGATGAAGTGCTAGAGCAACGTAGGGTCCATAAGGAAGGGGCACATGATTTCGTCATCCCTACTTTACCCCTTATTACTGTTAGAAAAACTAGACAAAATCCAGAGCACAGGGCTCTACAGGTAGGGTAAGACAATTCTCCCCACACCATTCACACATACGAAAGGGAGTACGAGGAAGACCACCACGTTCCTCAAGAACAATACACAGTGCGGGAGCGATGCACCTCCGCACCTGCTATATATCGGGATCACCCATTGAGGCCAGTGCCTCGGGTGAATACCGCTAACCTCGATAGAGGAAAGTAACCCATAGGGGTTTCGGATCACCACGACCAAGATAGACATGTAGGAGAGTCATTTAGGCTTCCTAAACATGAGATGATAGAACAAATTGACTTGGCATTTGCCAGAAATGCTGCCTGCCAAGCGCAAATCACGTAGCTCATGCAAGACCAACAATAGTTAGATCATCTGTACTACCTTATAAAAGAGCGCATTCAATGTCAGGCAGTCGAATTGCTTCATAACATTGTGCTTGCGAAGGTCCCAACCCCTCGTGTGCATAAAGTAGAAGTGTATGAGAGGTGCAACCCCTTGGTGTGAGACAGGTCCCCGTGACCTTACCAAGTGCTGCCTTCAAGACCTCCTAAACCTGAGTAGGAGGCCACTCCTAGGAACAACGATGGGCACCCCCCACGGGGACCCACCCATGGTTATAGGTCTCGTCCAAAAACTCCTCAAGAAGCCTATGATGAGTATGAGCAAGAAGAAGAGCGGGCTGAAATGCCCTATCAAGGCAGAGGGGCTGCTATCCGGCCACCCCTCTATAGGCCTCAAGTTCCCCCCAACCCATAATGAGAGCAAACTAAGGAGGAAGAAATTAAATCCTTCGACGCATATAGAGCGCTGCTAGAGTGCTTAGAGTCTGTGGAGACCAAGATTTCTGGGCCCCAAAAGCCCACTTTACGCCAACTCCATAGTCATCCTATGCATCCGTCAGTGCCCGCACCCCCATACCCTAAACACTTTAAACTGCCCCAGTTGGCACTCTTTAGAGGGGAGGAGGATTCCCAAGAGCATGTGACTATATTCTTGAGCCAATGCTTTGGCATTCAGGACAACGATGCTTTGTTGCTAAGAACATTTATAACCACATTCGCAAGTCATGCCTCGGATTGGATCACTCAGTTACCAAAACATAACATTAGTAATTTAGATCAGCTAGTGGACGCGTTACTCAAATGCTTCGCCTTCAACACCAAGAAAAGGGCATCACTAAGCGACCTAGCTAGCCTCAAACAGTATGAGGAAGAAACCATGGTGGCATATGGGAACCGGTGGAGGACGTTGCTTTCAAAGTTGCCTTACCTCCCTCCCATGTCTGACCTAACCCAAATGTTCTCAAGAGCTGTTTGAGATCAATATTCATGCTATTGCAGCTGTAGCAATATGCCACTCTTGAGGAAGCTCTGGCGCAAGCCAGAATCATTGAGAAGATCAAGATACAGGATGGCAAAATTGCCAAGCTTAAGAAGAAAGAATGGTCCAAGAACACCAAAACAGGGACCATGCAACAGAAACCCGATGCGATCAATCAAGTTGCTATAAATGTCCCTAAGCCTACACAAGCAACATAGCCTCAAAAGGCTAACTATCAGGCAGTGCCTCCTAACAATTATGACAAAAAATCAGAGGCAAGAAAAAAATCAGCAGCGTTGCCCTAGGCGACAGTTCACACCTTACACAGAGTCCAAGGACTCCCTGTTTGATCGCTTGTCAGCGGTGAACTTGATCAACCTGCTAGATATTCAAACCATAGACCCTAATGCGCCAAAGCCTAAGGGGTACAAAGAGGACTTGTACTGTAGGTTCCATAGACGAAAGGGACATGACCTTAATGCATGTTGGAAGTTTAAAGGCTTGGTGCAAGACCTAATCGACAATAAGACGCTGGCGGTAGACAACCCCGTAGTGCCAAAAAACCAATAGATGGGAGTCTTCAGAGACCCCTTGCCTACCCATGAGGCACAGTCAAAACCCCTTCAAGTCAATGAGGTGCAACAGAATTGCCCCATGCAGGGGAATGTAGGGATGATAAGCATAGTGACTAGGAACAAGAGGTACCTAGGAGCTACCCCCGTGGCAGCCACAAGAGAGGTTCCATCAACGTCACAACCTCAATAGCACCCTACACAACTTACCCTGCCTAGACCAATGGCCATGATTTGTACTAGACTTACCCAAAGTCTAAGGACCACGTCGGCTAGGCTCTCCATATACGAGCTCATTCAACAATCAACGCCCCATCGGGAGGCTCTAATGGAGATATTAAATGCCATCGAACTGTAGCCCCATGAAGTAAACTCTTTCAACAACTTTGTGGGACATGTAAAACAATGTACATAACCAGTCATCACTTTTAGAGAAGATGAATTGAAATCAGTGACTGGTGATGTGGTGGATCCACCCCTGCACGTCATTGTGAGGGTCAACGGGATTTCATATAAGAGAGTGTTGGTGGACACTGGCTCATCCAGTAATATAATTACAATAGCAACATTGAAACATCTGAAGTTTTCGACATCTCACATCGTGGCCTCCACCTATACTCTTCAAGCATTCAATGATGCGATATGCTCGACGGTTGGCATAATTGTCCTACCCATCCAAGTGGTACAAAAGACTATTCATACATTGTGCCACATCTTGGAAGGTGATATGGCCTATAATATCTTGCTGGGATGACCTTGGATCAGGGACATGGAGTGTGTCCCTTCTATAGCTCATCAGTGCTTAAAGTACACATTTGAAGGACAGGTGCATGTAGTCTCGACAGATTTAGAGCCCTTCAAGTACTGTAATACGGTGTAATTCATGCCGCAATCGACCCTTCCCTCAACACATTTGGATTTTTAGTTGAATCCATCTAACCAGGGTCCGATTCCGCAGGCATCCCCGTTGCCAAGTCCATTAAATCCCCAGCTGGGTCCATCTTCCTCATTTGGTCCTTCACCAATGATGCCACCTACGGTGGCCACATCGAAGTACAAGGGAAAGAAACCCCTAGAAGAGGAACCACC
Organism: Wollemia nobilis; assembly: GCA_028583015.1. Taxonomy (NCBI): domain Eukaryota; kingdom Viridiplantae; phylum Streptophyta; class Pinopsida; order Araucariales; family Araucariaceae; genus Wollemia; species Wollemia nobilis. Next base: position 1,365,543 of record JAQPPZ010017206.1, on the reverse strand, counting down.
CCTAGTCTCAACCATCTCTACTGATGAGATGCCTAGTAGAATGGAAGTCGAGATGCCTAGTTCACCCTACATGGAGTGGACTCAGGAAGAACTCCCATTTGCTCCCCCTCAACCACCAACGATCACCATTGAGATGGCCAACATGGGCCTGGGGGAGTATATAGTGCGAAACATTGTAGCAAAACCTGCACTTGAGTCCATGTAGGACATGGGGAGACCTCGACTCCCCATAGGCTCTGTGGTTCCTCTAGGCTACCCACCCAATCAGACAAACTTTGTTTATGGGGGCCTGGATAATGGCATTGAACCTTACATGCAAGAAGACGAAGATGAAGAACCCTTTGCTGAGGACGTCAACTATTTTTCGAACCCAAATTTCGCTTTGAGATATCTAGGCCAATGCAATTGGCATGGATATGGGTTGGGCAGGTAAGAGCAAGGAGTGCGTGTTCTGTGCCAACCAAGATATCAAATGCTATATGACAAGTCAGGAGTAGGGTTCAACCACCCCTTTCCCTTGGAAATCTTGGTAGAGAACATGCAAGGCCTAGGGATAGGCAATAAGGATGGGTTGGCATTATATCCATATGCCAATCCTAACACAACATATACATTAGGGGATTATCTCCCATTGCTAAAAACCAACCTTGTTGACCTTAACAACCATTTCCCTTTGGTCAAAAGGGGAGAAAGTTCGAGGACTCACTTACAAGAGGGCTATGGACAAGACCAAGAAGGGTCTTTAGAAGACGAGTCAGAATATGAGATAGCACCTTGGGACACTTTTGAGTCCGATAGCAATCATTCACAAGTGACTCCCATGGATGATTATCAGGAGAGCTTCCTGACAATGTTCCCTTTGGATGCTCCAATTGAACATATGCCACCTCAAGAGAATCAAGTCCCCCCGCAAAGAGCAGAACAACCTCGATGGGACCACATTAATTTGCTCGAGCAAGATGAGCCTCATATGTCGCAAACAACTATTGGAGCCAATGAAGGCCTTTGGATCTTTGACAGTGATTATGAAGATGAAACTGAGATGGCCTATCTCAATCATATGCGACAATAGCAATATCCCTTGGACATAGATGAAATGTTTGAACAGCTACACATAGGGCTAAGGCATAGGTGGCACCTAAACCAGACGTGGTTATACCAATTACTACACTTGCCACTCCAAGTACACCAAGAACATATTCTGCCTGGAGACCCTATAGAGCCATCAGTGCCTAGGGCGGATCCTGTCCTCTTATCTGCACATAGGGCCGATCCATTCGTGCCAGTACCTCTAGAGCCAGATTCAAAAAAAAAAAAAATCATCTAGGATGTCCAAGTGACACAATCGCCCAAACCAAAAGCTCCAAGGATTCTTACAATCGCTTGGTCAACCCCAAAATGCCCCAAAGGTATCTATAAACCCTTTGGTCCAACCCAAAGCTCCAAGGATTCCCACAATCGCTTGGTCAACACCAAAAATACTCCAAAGGTGTCCATAAACCCTTTGGTCAAACCAAAAGCTCCAAGGATTCCTATAATCGCTTGGTCAACCCCAAAAATACCCCAAAGGTGTCCGTAAACCCTTTGGTCAAACAAAATGCCCCAAAGGTATCCATAAACCCTTTGGTCAAACCAAAAGCTCCAAGGGTAACCATAACCGCTTGGTCAAAATACATATTAAAAAAAAAACAAGCAAAAACAATAAAATCATCAAAAATAACAAAAAAATTGCATCTCCATTCCATGCATACTCGTAAAAATCAAAATACAAAAATATAGGTTGCATTAGGCATCGCATCCATACATTGCATATTTGCTGGTTATACATGTCAAAAGAACCATAGACTGTAATTGCTTGGCAATTTATTCATTTTCCACATTCCATCCATTTTATAAACGCATACATCCAGAATAACACCATCCCCATTGTTAGCATAGTCAGTTGCATCCTAATGTATGTAGGGTTTTCGTCATTCAATTGTCTTTAAATTTCTAGCCAAAAATTGTACAAAGTTAAATGAATTTTACAAGGGAAAGTTTTACTTGGGTCACGCCTCGTTACGTAACATCCCTACACAAGTTAAAACACATAAAATAAGTCCTAAGTTGTGTGAATGCAAGAGACACCTACAAAGCAGTCTAGGGTACCATAGGTGAACGATTAGTCTGTTCATCCCCCTGTGCGAATGGTTCAAGAGTGCTAAGAATTGACAAAAGGACAAGCTCTTCCCCATCAATTCCCCTCCATAAACAGTGGTTTTCACCACCACCAAAAATCCCAATCACCGTTGGTCCACAAGGTTGTAAGGATTCGTACTACACACCCCTGACAAGGATGGGTAATCATCCCCAAGGCCTAAAAGGATCAATGCCATTCAAAAGTGAAATCCCCACAAGCTCTCATCACGATAATCTCCAATCACCTTTGGTCTCTAAAGTCATAAGGATTCGTACTACACGCCCCTGAAAAGGATGGGTAGTCATCCCCAAGGCCTAAAAGATCAATGCCCTTACTTCATAATCTCCATAATCCCCTTTGGTTCCCAAAGTTGTAAGGATTCATACTACACGTCCCTGCCAAGGATGGTGTTGTGGCTGATCCACAACACACCCCAAAATTGGGGACCCACCTTTTTTGCATGCTTTCAAAGAAGATCTCAGTGACCCAGATGCTAAAAATCAAGAAAAAGGCAAAATTGCACAAGAATGAAAAAATGTCGTGATATCGCGACATGTTGCTCCGTCACGGCCGAAAATGAAAAAGTGTCGCGATATCGCGACATGTTGCTCCGTCGCGGCCGAAAATGAAAAAGTGTCGCGATATCGCGACATGTTGCTCCGTCGCGGTCCAGAGAGGAGAGAGAAAGATAGAATGGAAAATTGTCGCGAAATCGCGACATGTCACAAAATCACGGTAAAACCAGTCAAACGGGGCACGAAGTGAAAAAACATCGCGATATCGTGACAGAAAGCAGCAAAGGGGCACAAAGCGGAAAAACGTTGCGATATCGCGACAGGTCGCATTTTCACGGCTCCAAGCAGCGAAGTGGTACGGAAGGAAAATATGTCGCGATTTCGCGACATGTCGCATTTTCGAGGCCAAATACAACAAGAGTAGCCCGAAATAGAAAGCGTCGCGATTTCGCGACGAAAGGCTGGCAAAGCGGTACAGAACGGAGAAGCGTAGCGATTTCTCGACAGAAAGCCTCAAGTGAAAAAGGCGAAGGTGTGAAAAATGTCCGTTTGGAGGTTGCGGCGAGCGTACCAAGTGAAAAACGTCACGATTTCACGACAGGTTGCGGCCGAAGGCGTACCAAGTGAAAAACGTTGCGATTTCACGACAGGTTGCGGCCGAAGGCGTACCAAGTGAAAAACGTCACGATTTTGTGACAGGTTGCGGCCGAAGGCGTACCAAGTGAAAAACGTCACGATTTCGTGATAGGTTGCGGCCAAAAGTGTACCAAGTGAAAAACGTCGCGATTTCACGACAGGTTGCGCCGAGGCGTACCAAGTGAAAAACGTCGCGATTTCGTGACAGGTTGCGGCCAAAGGCGTACCAAGTGAAAAACGTCACGATTTCGCGACAGGTTGCGGTCGAAGGCGTACCAAGTGAAAAGCATCGCGATTTCACGACAGAAAGCCGCAAGATAGCTCCAAGTGAAAAACGTCACGATTTCACGACAGAAAGCCACAAGATAGCTCCGAATGAAAAAGCGTCGCGATTTCATGACAGGAAGCAGCCGAGGCGTACGGAGATGAAAAATGTCACGATTTCGCGACAAGAAGCAGCCTCACAGCTCGAAATAGAAAAACGTCGTGATTTCACGACAGGTTGCATTGGCAAGGCTGCTGGCAAGAAAATGTCGCGATATCGCGACATGTCGCGTTTTCACGGTGAAAGCAAAGGAGCAAAGCTGCATGCATAAAAACGTCATGATTTACATGGGGCCGTTACAGAACATGCATAGGAAGCATGAAACACGTGGCATACGAGTGTCGGGGTTACGAAGCGTTACATGTCAACAGAAAATATCGAACGTTTCGGCCTCGAACATAAATTCAAAAGCAACGAAAAGGCGGGAATACGAAGCGATGCATTCGGGAGGTGAAACGAAGCGACGCAGGGCGAAACAAAGAGCCGTATCAGATAGTATAAAATCAGAAGAGCAGATTGATACAAGGGTTGGAAATTGCTGCTAGCGGAGTTGCAGAGCCAAAGGCGACAAGCCATTCTGGGCCTGCTATTGGAGCAATTTCCTTCACTTGTTCTGGATTTGTTAAACCTGGAACATTCTGTCATTGTAATCGATATATTATTTTAATACAGAAATACAGAGAGTTGGCATCTCATTGATAAGAAAGAAGGAGTCATTTTTGCATGCAAGATTTAATGTTTTACCTTTCCCTTTCAGATTTCTAGGCTTCTAGGTGAAGTTTAATGCAAGTGTTCTTGGTTGCTTCATGCGAATGTCTAAATCTGAAATTACAGTAAAAACCCCAGAAACCCGCACCTAGCTTATCTAGATTGTGCGAATTTGCAGATTCAATAGGTTAGGTTGCATGCAGAAAACCTCATTATCTTCGGTTTTGTCAAATCAAGATGGTAGCACTCTGGACGTAGTTTAGTTTCATTTTCATTTGCATTTCTTTTATTTTCAATCCTTTATTTTATTTTTGCATTTTAATTATCGTCATTTAAATAAATAATAGAAAATCCATCAAAGTTCGAGATCGAAATATATTCATCTCTTAGATTTATTCACTTTGAGTCCATTGCAATTTCAAATTAAAATAAACCATAGTGCCCCTTGTTAACATTCACTTGCAACACTAAGGTATTCCCAGCATTTAAATTGAACAACATCATTGGTATACAAAGAGCTAGCATAACAGGAACCTTGGAGAAATTATCTATTGTAATTTCTTTGCAAGCAGAGGATTTTGGGACTCAGATCCTACCGGAGAGTGTGCTTTCACAACTGGGTGAAAACACCACTCAACAGATTGGCGCTAGAAGGAGGGCTGAAACGGTTTATTTTATTGTGATTTAAGTGCTACAGGAATTGCTATGCACTGTTCTTAACGCTTTGATTGTTCATACAGGAATAATATGATTTGGTTTGATTTAAAAAAAAAAAAATAAAATAAATAAATAAAAAAGAATTTTTGGGTATTAAAGTTATATTCTTTAAGATTCACTAATGGCTATGTTTACACCGTGGATGACGGGTAGCCCATTGAACATACCGGGAGTTCAACATTATTTGCCCGTTGGTTTTGAGAGATGTCTTCCTCGATTTTTGTCTAATGGGACAAATACTGCAGAAGAACATATTCAAGCATTCAAATTTGTTGTGAATCACTTAACAAGTTGGTATGATGATGTTGCTTGTAAAATGTTCCTTTACACCTTGGACAAAGTGGCATATGATTGGTTTACAAGTCTGCCTTTAGGGTCTATCACTTCTTGGGCTCAGCTAGAGGCAACATTTCTCAATCAATTCAACAAAAAGCGAGTTGACCCAATCCTCATGTACAATCAGTTGGTCTATATTAGAAAAGGACCAAGTGAAAATGTGAAGTCATTTTCTGAAAGGTTCTTTGGATTATATACGCAATTAGTGACATTTTATGTTCTTCAAGAAGAAGTGGCTCTCCAAATATACATCAATGCTCTTGACTCACCCATGTCCACATATTTGCGAGGGATGCCTCAAATCACATCTTTGTCACAAGCCTATACTCAAGCAATGGCAATTGAGCAACAATTGAGTTGTCAAAATTATGGTGTGGGTTTTGGATCATGTAATCTTCAATCATTTAATACCTCCTTTACCCACCCAATGATTTATCCACCTCAACCAAGTTCAAGTGTGAATCAATTTCAGAATCAACAATCATTCCCAAGCTTCAATCAATTTCAAAATCCTCAACCTACTATGCAAGATCAACCATCTTTCTTAAGTATGAATCAACTTCAAAATACTCATCTTGATTCAAAAGATGTTGCTAAAATCAATTTCAATGATTTTCATAAGAATATGATTTTAGGCAAGGGAGGAGTACTAGATCCAACTAGTATGGAAACATGTGACAGATTGGAAACCCTTGACTCACCAAAAGATGAATTCTATGAGGATGAATCTGATTCGGATGACACATTGGATGACATTGTTGAAAGTAATGGCCCAAAAAATTCACACCTTCCAAATTATGTTAAACATGAATCATGGGTTACACATGTGGATTATGATAACCTTATCAATTTGAATACAAGCAATAACCCAATTTTGGAAGTAATTGAACCATCTAAGGAAGGAGAGGATAAATTTGATGAGAAATATGTTGATGAATTAAAAGATGATGTAGAAATAGTTGAGCATCACAATTTGATTTTGAAAGATGATCATTATGATTCTTTGGAAGAGTATGCTCACTCCAAACCTTCTGATGAAATTTGTGTGCCTATTGATATGCAGGATAATACAATTGCCCTTTCATATGAGGATATTACAAGTCCTGTACAATCTAAGAATGCTTTGGAAGAAGGGTTGGAATCTCATCAAAGGTTGGAGAAGGATAATGATTCTACTACCATGGATGAAGAAGGAGAATCAATTGTTTTTGTTCCCCTTGGGGGCAAGAAATCGAAAATCTTGATCCACCTATTGTTTCTACAATGTCTATGCCATCTCAAAATGATGAAATTACAAAACCTAAGTGGTGTGGGTTGGATGCTATTGATGATCTTAATGAAAATATGGATTTTGGGGCAACTCAAGCCATTGATCGTGGAAAGGTGTCACGTGACACATATCTTGAAAAATTAGGCTCTTGTTTTGAAAAATATGGACGCATGTTTGATTGGGTGCCTAACTTTGGTGTTTTTGAACAGGTATTGGACGATGAAGAAGACAACGAGAAAAAAGAAAAGGCTACTAATACTCATCAAGTTATGGTAAATTTTAATCATGATGGGTTGAGTATGGATGACAAGGGGAAATCTTTACCTTTGGTAGTAGCTACAAAAATTTCAAGTGATAGGTTACATGATGTCCCTTTGGATGCTAACATCATTAATGAGGAAATGCCAAATTTTGTTGATGCTTGTCAAGTTTTGAATGATTTTGATTGCTTTAAAATCCTGGAAAATGATTTGAATTCAAGATTTTTAGAAATAGGCTCTTGTTTGCAACATCTCACATTTGAAAAGGAAAGCCTACTTCTAAATCATGAATGGAACGATGAAACTTGCACTTTAAAGAATAGACAAGATAAAATTGAATACCAACCATTGTCTAATCAATTTGATTTGATTCTCACCTATGATGTTGGTAATAGAACTAAATCAAAGTGGGATGGTGAGCATGGCAAGTTGAAATTTGTTGCATTGCTTGGTTTGATCTTATTGTTGTTGGATTCCTACAAAATTTGGCATGTGTATTGTGTCATATGTTTTTTGATATGTTCTAATCATGTTTGGGATCCAGGAAAGTAATAGTCCAAGCTTGGCATCATCTTGTACAATAGTGTATATAATTTTTGTTTTTTTGGTGTGGGCTTTCAAGTTTTTGTTTTTGGGATTGTTTTTGGGTTTTGGTTTTGGTTTGTGTTTTTCAAGTTTCATTTTTTGGATTCTTAGTTTAATCATGATTTAAGTTGTGTGTTTGATTTCAATTGACATGCTTTGTTTGTTTTTATAAAAAAAATAAAAAAAATAATAAAAGAAAGAAAAAAAAAAGAAAATTGAGATGTCAACTTATGCTTAAGACTAGGAGAATATGAAACATTGGAATTGTCTTGTAAAAGCTCCACAAGTAACACAAACATTTTAAGTTATATCGTTTGAAACTTGTGATGCATGAAGTAGTCAGTGTTTGTATGGCAAATATTTCATCTACAATTCAAAAGATAATGCATTCATGTTACATCTCACTTTACATATACATTCCATCTTAGTTGCATATGCATCTCAGGTATAAATCATTAAAGTGTGTCAAATCCTCTTAGGGTTGTGCTATAACATAAATGTGAAAAAATCCTAAGGTTGGAAACTGAGTCTTGTGATATCTAGAACTAAGCACATCTTATACACATTAAAAAGGATCTTGAGCAAAATGATCAAAACCTTGCTTGGAAGAAAAGGTTGGGCGAAAGAAGTATTTCATGTCTATCCTATTATGCAACATGATCCTTAAAACAGTGGTTTTGACCACTTCCATAAAGCTTAAAGCCTAAAATCAGAGTAGTAAGGATAGGGCTAAATCCTCATCAAACTTAGGTTGAGGATCCAACTCCCCAAAGCTTTGATTTGACCTACATGGAGTAGTAAGGATAGGGCATAAATTCTCATCTCGCTTAGGTTGAGAATCTGATTCCCCAAAGCTCCTATGTCTCATTTCATGATAAATCTTGGATTGGAAGGATCGTACTACTTGTCCTCTGCAAAGGATGGGTAGTCATCCCCAAGGTCTAAGCAATAAAATTAATATTTTCCATTTTTATCCAAAGCTTGGATTGGAAGGATCGTACTACATGTCCCTAGCAAGGATGGGTAGTCATCCCCAAGGTCCAAGAAGTAAAAAAATTAATTTTTCCCATCTCATATTTATATTGGATTGGAAGGATCGTACTACTTGTCCTCTGCAAAGGATGGGTAGTCATCCCCAAGGTCCAAAGAAATGAAGGTAAGTCTTGGATTATGGGGTTAAGTATGCCCATGCATGGCAACATGTCTTGTCTAAAAAACAAGACCACAGATTGTCCAAAGGGTTAGACTAGCATGACCATTTCTTCCATAATTGGTTAAATTATTTTGCTCAAAGTGAGGTAATGAATTCCAAATCAGAATAGTAAGGATAGGGTTAAACTCCCATCTCGGTTAGGTTGGGAGTCTGATTCCCCAAAGTTCTGATTTCACGTTCACTTGCACATGGGTTCAAGATAGTAGGGACTCATAACCAACTTTGGGATATAATAAAGCAATTCATTAGTGGATCCTAAGAGGGTTTGGCAATCTTGAATGTTTGTGCATGATACTAGAAAGTTTAGGCCTTTACAAGAGCAAAATCTCTAAGCATAGTTATCAGGTTACACAAATCATTCACAATCTCACATATGCATTCATGTAAAACTGACAATGGAATGTTGATCAATTTCAAACGATAGGGAATGAAATACATTGCACACACCGAGCTAATACTTGATGATTCTGATGATTCATGTACTTCTGATCTTTGGGCATTTGTTTATATTTATTATGTGCTAACACATGTTTTCGAGTTTATATACTTCCAGGTAGGGTTCTCACTAAAATGCTCAAGAGCATTTGACAACAGAGTCGCCATTTGTTGTGGCTGATCCACAACACACCCCAAAATTGGGGACCCACCTTTTTTGCATGCTTTCAAAGAAGATCTCAGTGACCCAGATGCTAAAAATCAAGAAAAAGGCAAAATTGCACAAAAATGAAAAAATGTCGCGATATCGCGACATGTTGCTCCGTCACGGCCGAAAATGAAAAAGTGTCGCGATATCGCGACATGTTGCTCCGTCACGGCCGAAAATGAAAAAGTGTCACGATATCGCGACATGTTGCTCCGTCGCGGCCAAAAATGAAAAAGTGTCACGATATCGCGACATGTTGCTCCGTCGCGGTCCAAGAGGAGAGAGAAAGATAGAATGGAAAATTGTCACGAAATCGCGACATGTCACAAAATCATGGTCAAACCAGTCAAACGGGGCACGAAGCGAAAAAGCGTCGCGATTTCGCGACAAAAAGCAGCAAAGGGGCATGAAGCGAAAAAGCGTCGCGATTTCGCGAGAAAGTAAGGAAAAGATTAAAACAAAAGGCGCTGAAATAGAAAGCATAGCGATTTCGTGACGAAAAGTCAGCAAAGTGGTACGGAATGGAGAAGCGTAGCGATTTCGCGACAGAAAGCCGCAAGATAGCCCCAAGTGAAAAACGTCGCGATTTCGTGACAGGTTGCGGAAGGCGTACCAAGTGAAAAACATCACGATTTCACGACAGGTTGCGGCCGAAGGCGTACCAAGTGAAAAACGTCACGATTTCGTGACAGGTTGCGGCCGAAGGCGTACCAAGTGAAAAACGTCACGATTTTGCGACAGGTTGCGGCAAGGCGTACCAAGTGAAAAACGTCACGATTTCATGACAGGTTGCGGCCGAAGGCATACCAAGTGAAAAGCGTCACATTTCACGATGAAGAGATAGCAAGGAAAAGTCACGATTTGTGACGAAAGCAAGATAGCTCCGAATGAAAAGTCACGATTTCGTGACAGGAAGCAGCCGAGGCGTACGGAGATGAAAAATGTCATGATTTCATGACAAGAAGCAGCCTCACAGCTCGAAACAGAAAAACGTCACGATTTCGCGACAGGTTGCATTGGCAAGGCTGCTGGCAGAAAAATGTCATGATATCGCGACATGTCACGTTTTTGCGGTGAAAGCAAAGGAGCAAAGTTGCATGCATAAAAATGTTGCAATTTACATGGGGCCATTACAGAACATGCATAGGAAGCACGAAACACGTGGCATACAGGTGTCAGGGTTACAGAAGCGTTACATGTCAACAAAAAATATCGAACGTTTCGGCATCGAACATAAATTCAAAAGCAACGAAAAGGCGAGAATACGAAACGATGCATTATGGGAGGTGAAACGAAGCGACGCAGGGCGAAACAAAGAGCCGTATCAGTTAGTATAAAATCAGAATGGTAGATTGATACAAGGGTTGGAAATTGCTGCTAGCGAAGTTGCAGAGCCAAAGGCGACAAGCCATTCTGGGCCTGCTATTGGAGCAATTTCCTTCACTTGTTCTGGATTTGTTAAACCTGGAACATTCTGTCATTGTAACTGATATATTATTTTAATACGAAATACTAAGAGTTGGCATCCCATTGACAAGAAAGAAGGAGTCATTTTTGCATGCAAGATTTAATGTTTTACCTTTCCCTTTCGATTTCTAGGCTTCTAGGTGAAGTTTAATGCAAGTGTTCTTGGTTGCTTCATGCGAATGTCTAAGTCTGAAATTACAGTAAAAACCCTCGAAACCCGCACCTAGCTTATCTGGATTGTGCGAATTTGCGGATTCAATAGGTTAGGTTGCATGCAGAAAACCTCATTATCTTCGGTTTTGTCAAATCAAGATGGTAGCACTACGGACGTAGTTTAGTTTCATTTTCATTTGCATTTCTTTTATTTTCAATCCTTTATTTTATTTTTGCATTTTAATTACCGTCATTTAAATAAATAACTGAAAATCCATCAAAGTTCGAGATCGAAATATATTCATCTCTTAGATTTATTCACTTTGAGTCCATTGCAATTTCAAATTAAAATAAACCATAGTGCCCCTTGTTAACATTCACTTGCAACACTAAGGTATTCCCAACATTTAAATTGAACAACATCATTGGTATACAAAGAGCTAGCATAACAGGAACCTTGGAGAAATTATCTGTTGTAATTTCTTTGCAAACAGAGGATTTTGGGACTCAGATCCTACCGGAGAGTGTGCTTTCACAACTGGGTGAAAACACCACTCAACAGATGGGTAGTCATCCCCAAGGCCTAAAAGAATCAATGCCATTCAAAAGCCACAAACCTACAAGTTCAACCTTACAAATCTCAAAATGCAAAATCAAATAACAGTGGTTATCACCACTATTCAACATCCTTGCTCAAAAATAAAAACAAAGAGAAAAATAAATAGTGATTTTCATCACTATGTATACAAGCAAGTATCCTAACACATTGAGCAAATAAAAAGCCTAAACTTGAATCCATGGAATTCTTAGCATTTGAAAACCATCTAGGTGATCCTCATTACGGTTTTGGTGGACAACCTACCTAGCAATGACGATATCCTAAATGCATGACGATATGTCTATCACATTAGCTTTGCATGTGAGCAGACCAATGTTTGCATGTGGATGAGCTAGCTTATAATATCTTAAATTGTCCCGTAGATTAATCTTACTAAACACAACAACGGAGTTAGTGGAGCTAATTAAGTGATCCTTAGTACAGGTTTGGTTGACAGCCTATCTAGCACTAGCGGTATCCTGACAAATCCCATATAAATGAACTCAATTGCACACACAGGGATGTGAAATAACTTGGTTAAAATCAAGTCAAATTTATACCTTGTTCCAAAGTCTTTCGAGATGGATTTACAGTCTTGGCTAGTTAGTTAAAATATCTAAATCTCAGAAAAGCTTAACTACATTTTAAAACAACTGGTACATTCCATTACGTCCATCATCATCAGATAATACAAAAAATACAAAAACAAAGTTCTCACATGCAAATTCATTCCAAAGCCATCCCATAAGTACATCAAGCTAGTAAATATTGTATAGTATATGGTGCCATCGACAAGTTATCAACAACTCATTTCATTCATTCCATCTGCATACATCATCTAATTAGACACATGGCATTCATAATACCATATGCATACATCATCATAAATAAATGTGCATAAACAGAAAAACAAACCATGAAAAGTGTATAAATACAAATTAAGTCATCTGTATATATCATAAAAAATGCCCACAGGCTACAATAACTGGTCCTCTGACCCCACAAAAAAAAAAAACAAAAAAACTCAAAAATTTCAAAAAAAACTGCACAAAATGCACCAAAAACAAGCAATAAAACTGTCCAATGAGAGTGCTTTTTCACTTGATATTCTGGGCATGCAAAACAGATGTCGGGGTCACAAATACTCATTATACTCTTCCCTAAGAAGGCTACCATAGCCGGATTACTCCACGGGAGGACGGATTTTTGAGAATTTCATCCCCAAAAGGCGTCACAAAACGGGTCAAAACCCAACCAAAAATAGCAATAACATTGCCGAACGAAGGTGCCCTTGCGCCTGACATTCTTGGCATACAAAAAAAATGTTGGGGTTATAAATTGTAACTATCCTACTCCCTAATAAGGCTACCATAGCCGAACCGCTCCACGGGAGGATGAATTTTTGCCAATTTCAGCTCCAAAATGTGTCACAAAAAGGGTTGAAACCCACCAAAAACAGGTCAGAATGTTCAGAAACTGCTTTCGCATTCAACAGAAAACAACTGAAGGCACCCTTACCTAAGTCATCTTGGGTCAAGCGACTCATCGCTTTTCTCATGTTGGTCATTCCCTCATCGATTCATCGCTTGAGGTGGTAGTCACTCTTAGTCACCAATCAACAAAAACACACCCAATCAAAGAAATAACATGCATTCAAAGGATCATTGACAAAGACAATCACGCTCCTGCTTGGGGAAGCAAATAAGCAATAATCACAAGCTGATCAAACACTTGGAATTTGTGAATCATGAGCTCAAATATCCCACAGACAAAAGGTTGCGCCCTTTGCCTATTCATGATTGATCAATGTCCAAGCTCAAGTAACACCTCACTTAATAAGGTTAACACTTGAATTAAGTTCCTTAGCTCATCAGAAGCAAGGATTCAAGAATTTGTGCCCTTTCCATTCTTGGGGCATCAAGAGTTGGTTAGGTTATTGAGAAACCCTAATCATTAGTGCTTTGGTTATCTATTTTTGCTCGACGCTGTGCCTTGCACAACGCTTCCCAAAAATGGGCATCTGTAGACACCAAAACAGCACCAATCCGATTATGTGACAACAAGCGCTGATTGCATTGACACACATAGCCCCAAGGGCAGCCCCCAGAGGTTAAACACTGGTCCTAACCACTCCCAAAAGTAGTTTGGAAGGTCAAAGTTCAATTTGGGACCTTGCTTCCTACTCGTCCCACCCTGGGATGAATACAAACTGGTATTCATCCCACCTAGGGACGATTATCAGCATTCGCTCCAGGGTGAGGCGAATAGAAGGTTTGACTGGCAAAAAAAGTCAAACCTTGACAGGTCCGCCAGTTAACTGCAGATTCAAGCCATGCAATTATGAGGAACGGATTCAAATCAAGAAGAGAGACTTCAGTCATGCATGTATTTGATTTTTGGAGGCTTCATGCAAGAAGACTCTAAATAAGGGAATAATATTTTTCCCAAAATAGGACATGCAACTCCAGTGGTGCCCTCGCATGCACATTCAAACAGAGAGACCTTAGGTCTATAAATTGGTGAGTCTTCTCACCCAAAATATAGAGAGAGAGGGAGCATTTTAAACAAGGAAGTGCTACCATTTTACATCTACACACATACCTTTTTTATTTGTGCCTTTCACATCCTTGATCTCTCTTTTGGAGGGAGGTTATTGGGTGATTATTGGAAGCACAAATCCGGAGCCCAAAATCGAAAATTTAGCCATAATATCTCACAAAATTTTCTGACAACACCCCATAAGAGGTTTTGGACCCATCCCAAGTGGATTGGTACCAAAACAGAGTTCCAAACAGTGGGAGTCTTGCCCTCGGGTGCCCCCCAAACTGTTGCAGTTCTAAACGCCCCGCCTCAGAGTGATTAGAAATATGTGGCATATTTCCTTTATTTTATTTTTGCATCTTATTCTAGGTTATTTAAATAGGCTGTAGTTTAAATTTCACTTCATTTTGAGCATTTTTGACCAGGTTTTTATCATTTCTCGCCTTTACTAACCTGCATATGGCATCATCAAAATATGGGTGATAGAGGAAAAATTGGAGAAATATGACCATCTGGGTCATCCCAAAATACCCCCAATTAGCTAACCCCAACTTTGTAGGTCATTTGGAGCTTCTTGGATAGGAAATTGAAGAGGGTGCTTTATAACAATTTGTTGTAGGTTTATTCGTCCCGCCCCGAAGCGAATACAAATCTGTGAGGAATTTCCTGACTGTTCCTTTTGTAGTGGATTCTTGGTAAGTTTTTATTGCTTCTATCAAAATTTTAGGTCGTTTTGATGTTATTTGGTTATCGGTTTAATATTTTCATGCATACACTAACAGTAGGCCTTGGGAAATACATGTTCTATTATATCTGCAGGTGCTACTAATATTTTTTGTTTCCTTGAACGCAGGTCTTCGACATCAGAGGAGCAGGAAGGAGTCAAAAATAATATACACAAGCGACAGTGACGTTTTGGTCTGCCCATATTACATGTGGGCATGCGGAAGAAGGATTGCTATCCATGGATGTGACAAGAAACATATTTGACACTCCTATCCCCTAAAAGGGAAGGAGACGTATTGTAACATGAATTTAAAAGCATATCAATAAATAGGGCCGTATTCCATATTGCTTTTATCTTGTGTCGATTTATTTATGTTCTTTCCTTGCATGCATTACAATATATAGGCTTTTAGCGTTAAGTTTGGTTTCACACGCATCATGCTTGGCATTTTCATTTTTGTTTTCGTATCCTTTTGGAAACTTAATTGATTTTTGTATAGTTGCAATTTGGTAAAGTAAATGAATAGATGCAGTTAGAGGCATGTCTATCATGAACCATGAGTACCCTGATCATCTACTACCCTCAAAGAACCAATGAGAAGCAAGGTGAAGCAAGGATTTTAATGGAAATAAAGTATAAGTAATTGTATTTTATTCTGATTTACTTATGCTAAAATAGACTAGAATTGTGGGGAGACATCCCCAATGCAGTTAATATAATATTATTTATTGTAATAAGGATCTACCATGCAATATTTAATGTAATAACTATTGATTGGTTTAGAGAAGGTACTTTTACTTTATTTCCGTATTTGGTTATACTATGTAGCTGATTCGCTTTCTGATGATAACATTCTCTTTTGGTGTTAATCCTTATTTATTTTCTAGATGCTTAGTTATTGTTCTTTGAATTTTTAGTATCTAGATGTATTCTTGTTTGGTTTCTTAGTAATAGAAATATAAGAGTAGAGTTCTAGGGTGAACTTAGAGGCAACCTAAGGGAATTAAGAATCCCTTAGGGTGAACATAGGTAACCTATGGGAATTGATAACTCCTTAGGGTGAACATAGGAGACCTAAGGAAATTGATACCCCCTTAGGTAGATAAAGGACTAAGTTGTGGAAATATTACATCTGAGTTAAGATATCTCATCGCGGAGATGAGATAGATAGCTTAACTTGTAATACTCGTAGCATACCTACACATAATAACTTGTGTATGATATGGAGATGCGTGTATACCTTTGATGGATTGAGGGTGATAAGAATAGCTCATCAAGAGTGATGGGATATATGGGCTTATCTATAGTGACACATGATACGCCTACACAAACAGACTTGTGATAGGGTACTTCATAAGATGTAGCTTTTAGGAAATACTTAAGGGATCGAAACTTTAGGTAAATACTAGTAGGGTTAGGGGTTCATGTATCCCTCTCCTTAGTAAAAAAAAAAAACTTTTTTATTTTTGTATTTTTTGGTTTGTGTGTTTTTGGATCGTTACACAAGGAGCTAAAGAAGGTAGTCTTTAGAATGAGTACAAGAAAATGTCAGGTCTAGATAGCTTTTCAATTTAGGTTTTCTAGATATTATGGGACAAATTGGAGGAGGATGTAATACCTATTATATAGGAGTCTAGGAACATTAAAATAATTCTTAAAGTATTAAATAAAAAACCCATTGCATTAATTCTTAAAGGCAAGAAGGGAGTGCATATTTTATATTATAGACCTATTGCCTTATGAATTTGCATATATAAAATAACTACAAAGGTAATGGTTTAATAGTTATAACCTCTCCTAGGTAACATTATCTACTCAAAACAAAGGGATTTTGTAGAGGACATGTAGATATTATATGGTATGGTTCTAGCTCAATAGACAATCCACTCAATGCAAAATCTAGCAATAGAGGAATATTAAATAAAATTGCTATGTTAAAGGCTTTTGATAGGGTGGAGTGGAGCTTCTTGTCAAGGATGATGGTAGCCTTCAGATTCTCTCAAGAATGGATAGAGTGGATCATGAGCTGCATCTCTACACTAACATACTTAGTGTTAATCAAAGATGCTCCCTCATAATTGTTTGGATCCACTAGAAGCCTTCGTCATGGATATCCTTATTCCCATTGTATTTTTCTCATATTGATTGAAGGCTTGGGTAGACTTATCTTGCGAATAAGAAAATAGGGATTGCTCATAGATATCAAGATGGGTGACAAGATTTTGACTCACCTACAGTTTGTGAATGATATAGTATTGATGGGAGTGGTGAACTTGAAGGAAGTAAGAATGATCAGAGATACTCTTAATGGTTGTATTAGGATAAAAAACTAAGTCATCAAAAATAAGAAATCTAAAGTATTCTTCTTTAATCTTGATCTAAGGCTTCAAGACAAAAATTAGAGATCTTTTGATTCCTAAGGACTTCTCTACGAATGGTCAATTTGGGGGTCCCTATGCATTTTTAAAAGCTAAAGATAGCTAACTAGAGGAATATTTTAGATTGTATCAAAGAATAAATTAACCACTAGTCTGACAAATGGTTAATATTTAAGGGTAGATTAAATATTTTATAGTCAATCATTTAGGCCATGCCAATCTATAAATTTTTTATCATTGTTGTCCCACATACCATATGGAAAGAGTTGGAAAAGATGGCCAAACAAATTATGGGGATAAGCAAAAGGAGAGAGGAAATGGGTGTTAGTAGGCTAGGACAAGGTAAGTCATCCCAAGGCAAAGGGAGGTTTAGGACTACAAAAATAAAGGCTAAATAATAAAGCTTTGATTAGAACGAATTACTAGATATGGATCTCCCAACCAACTTATTTATCTAGAAGAGTTTTAACTAGTAAATATTTGGGACAAGTGAACCAAATGAGGTGAGTCATTTCCCTTTGGATGGTAATGGGTCCCTAGTGTGGTAGGCTATAAAGCTAGGATCTCAAGTAGTGAAATATGAATTATTTTGGAAAATTAGGAGTGGGGAGAAGGCATAATTTTGAATATATTCTTGGGATCGATACCCAACTATAATTGCTAAATTCCTATATATACTAGTAAAAATAGCCATGGAAAGTAGTTGTTGGATAAATAATAAAATTTATTTTAACACTAGTTAGCTAGGGTATTATATGTTTATGCAACTTAAGAAGTTTTACGAGTGGCCAATTTCGATACATATGGATTTGATACCCATCATTATTAGAGTCTTGGTAGAAATATTTCTCATATGTAGGGATGAGGAGGATGAATTAGCTTGGGGATGTGGAGGCCTTAGAGTCTACATAGTGAAGTATGGATATGAAAATATCCTTCTAGAATCTCGTCCTCATGTATATTAGGTTTAGTATTGGAGAAATATTTGGAAGTCCAAGGGTTGGCCAAAAGTAAAATTCTTTGCCTAGCAATTCATGTATAATGGAATTCTTACTTTTCATAATATGAGTTGTAGGGGAATAGTTGTACCATCCCATTGTGTGTTATGCTATAAAAATGAGGAAACATTTGACCACCTAATGTTTGAGTTCACATTCACATGCTAAATCTATGATAGATGGTTTTTAGCTTATAAAATCCAAGCCAACGATGATTTGATCTAGGTTAATATTTGGTAAATATGGAAGATGGGTATATTTAAATTTGAAGATCTTAATATCAGGTGGAATCTTGGATTAAAATTTATTTTGTGTCAATTATTTTTGAAGAGAAATGACATAATTTTTAGAGAAACCTTTTCATCTTTCGATGGCATCTAGCAAGTTATTTATATTAGAGTCATAGAAACTATTGTAGTGTATGCTAAAGAGGAAATTTAGGTTGATATAGGGACACTGGAGAAGGAAGCTGAAGCATAGAAGGGGCATGATAGAGCTAGTTGGAAAAAATCCCTAGAAGACTAAATTAAATTAATATCGATGGTGCACCAAAAAGAAATTTAAGTAGAGCTATAATTGGAGTGGCATAAAATAATCATCTTGCTTCATTGCTCTATTATGAATTAAAGGACTTGGAAAATACCACAAATAATGAAGTAAAATACTTATCTATCAAATATGATTCTATCTAGATAATAAGAAAATGTTATATGAGGATAAGAATAGAATCATATTGTCAAATATTTGTAGGAACTCTATATTGCATGAGGAATGTTGCTTTGGATACATGGAGGTCGAGGATTCTTGTCACTCAAAATAAGGAGTTATGGAGGGAAGTGGATGACATGATCTCGATTTATGTGGTAGAGGTTTGAATACACTTGCAAAATTCTTGGCTAAGATTGAAACATAGAAGGAGGCAAGGGTTTAGTGATATAGTGGTATAGCTATTAAGAATGAGAGGATTTGACAAGTTGGTGAGCAAATCTAGCATTTGGTTAATTTGGACAACCATTGTAGATATATGGTTTGGAATATTTGGTTGTTAGGATCTTGCGGTTTAGAGTTGTGGAAATTTGTTTAAAATTTAAAAGGAGGAAATAAGTGCTCGTACTGGTTAAGGTTGGAAGGAGTTGCGTTCCAACTTGTAAATAATATTGTTTTAATATAATATTTTCAAATTCCTTAAAAAATAGAAAAATAAAAAATGAAACTTTTATGTATAAATATATTTTCAAAATAACTCAATCAATTAAAATAATAAAAAAATCCCTACGTGATACATAACAATCGAGACCTTATTAGGTCAATACTTAAATTAATATATATAAAGTAAATTGAAAGCTTTGTATAAAATTTTAATTTTCACTATTTTATTTTACTTTAATAGTATAAAATAAGTAATAAAATATTTAAATTTTTTGTTTACTTAACTATTTGATTTATTAAAAACTATATTTTTACTAGGTTATTATAAATATTAGTTTATAATGAGGTGAAAATAACATAATTAGGTGTCGAGTAGTGATCACTTACATGTACTAAGTTGTTAGATTTAAATTGCAATATTTTCTATAGAAAATGACTTTTCTATGTCTAATTTGCCTTTTATTGAATATTAATGTTCAATAAATTTATATCTATAGTTAATAAAAGGTAATAATTTATTTTGTTTTTGTTAGTTATTTTAATCAATTTGTATTATAAGGTATTAAAATAAGTGTAAGATACATACACTTAAATGAGCATTCATTCATCAAATGATATTACCTCAATATCTTAAATTCCTCCACTCCTCCACTTTCGAGGAGGAGAGTGGGGTTTGAATCTTGTTATGTGACACATGCATAATGACCAAGATAATATAACACCACTGTTTATGATGTCTAAATTTTAATCCTAAAAGATCAATATATGTATGTATGTTAAAAAATAGATTTAATATTAATATGAGACATCATACTAAAGAAACTTATATTATAATATCTTTCACTTTGACCTATATATAGTTTGATACATATATTTCATGTTTCATAGACCACAATATGATCACAATGTAATATGGGTATGGTAATTTCAATACCATATAATCAATTTAGCAAATAAACATTCATTCAAATATTTAAAATGTTTGATCTAATATTGATATGGAACATTGAAACAAAGAAACAACCATTATAATACCTTTGAGTTTAAGTTATATCCATGTTAAAACATGTAATTCATGCCACACTTAAGATAAATTAGAATGTAGATGAATTCATATTGGAATACCCATCGTAATGTGTAAAATAAATCTAATTATTCTCTAGTATACATATAAAATGGTTGACACAAAAATGTTAGAGTACATAATTCATATGCAGTATATTTTTTCAACTATGTTTGTATCCAATGAGATCGATATACTTAAACCATGGGTCTCTTTCAACATATATATATATCGTAACTTCAAATATGCTTAGAAAAAATGCATCGAATACAAGGTTGCTTTTTCAATAATAGTTTCTTGAAAATATGGTTGCAAAAGATCTATACCCTTAGGATAATATGAATATAAATGTAATAGAAAAATAATGTAAAATAAAACACACCATTTTAAAATATTACTAAAAGAATAATAGTTTCTTGAAAATATGGTTGCAAAAGATCTATATCCTTAGGATGATATGAATCTAAATGTAATAGAAAAAGAATGTAAAATAAAACACACCATTTTAAAATATTACTAAAGGAATAATATCCCTCCTTATCATGTAATTGATGCTTTAAAAAATATTGCATTGATGCTTGAAAAACAAGGGATTAAAATAGTGTCAAATTTATAGAACTTATATTATGTTGATCTTCTTCAATATCTAATATGATTGCAAAAATCAATTTGAAAACAACCTCTATATAAAAAAGGTAAAAGCAATGGAAAATTACGTATCTCAAGTAACCTTACAATCCTAAGCCTTATATACTAAATAGAAGAGAGAGAATTTATTAAGTTGAGAAAGAATGAGATCTAACTTAAACAGAGAAAAATTTGATTTCCTTTATCATAGAAGGGTGAGTTCATGGCATTGTGACATGAGTTTTGATCTTGTTTAACCACTTTTTTTTAATATATAATATGCTCAACTTTAATAAAGAATAATTCATCTAGTTTCATTGAGAATTTTAAGTAGATGCAAGCTATTAAAATATTGAGAATGAAGTGGAGTAATAAAATAGAAATGGCTAGCAAATTGTATTATATTTAATTTCTTAGCTTCTAAAATTTATAAGGACATACCTAATGTGATTCATAATATTTTTTTTGTATTTTTTTATTAGTTGGTTAAAGGGTTTTTAAAAGGGTCCCAACCCTTTTACAACCAAAATATATATGAGGTCAAGCTCAAAAGAGAATTACAAAAATAACAAAATATACTACATGATATAAAAATGTAATCTCTTAGGAACAACACACCAGCATGCTGTAACATAAACATATCTGACAAGAGTCAATATGGTGATGGAGAACCTGGTCCTCTTACAACTCTTTCCACCCTCTCCATCACCTCCTTGGAACTGAGAGCCATGATCTTCCTCCTAACATCCTTTCCTAGTAGGGATCCTTAAATAAGAAATGGAAGTCACTGAATTCAAGTGAGCCCCAAAATTATCTCACCTAGAGATCCACACATGACCTTGCATGGAACATATCTACTAGTTGGGAGAGAAACAACATGATTCAACATGACCCAGTACTTGGAAATTGGGTATGCACAACCAAACACATATTCTCTTAAAATATATTTAGAGCTATAATCATATATTAACATGCATATGTTATCCTTGAAGAATTTAACAACCAAAACAATAAAAAAAAGGTAAGTCTACATTAAAATATAGTTGTCTCTTAGGTTGGCCCATGCTTATAAAAATTGTTCATTCACCATTTCTAGGTTGAGGGGTCTCTTTATTCACTATCTCCAAGAGCTCTGGAGGAAAATCTCTTTCTCAAACTTTGATATCATCCTAAGAAATGCCCAGGTTGACCATAATATCAATAAATTGGTTTCCTTCCTTGAATATGTGATTTCCCTGTGAGCTTTCCAAGTATTGAATATTATCATATCCTCTATACTCCAGCAAGCCTCTTACGAGTCCTTCACATAGTTTATTATATTAAGTGAATCATCCTCTATCACCACTTTTATAATATTAAAATTCCTTAGTAATAGAGCTCCCTGGAACAAGGCTATAGATTTAACGAAGTGGTTAGATTGAGTGCCCAACTCTACCTAGTTTTTTATGACCATTCATGGTTTTTGATGACCCCACCTACACCTGCCTTACCTGGATTTCCTTTCAATGCTCCACCAAAATTTAGCTTGAACCATTCTACTAGAGGCACTGTTCATCTCATTTATCATCAAATTGAAGGGATTTGATTAATAAGAGTGGTTAGGGGTAATAACAAGGTCCCATTGAGTAGGAATCAAAGCTTCCTCATTGATTTCCTAATTATACTTGAAATCAATGCTTTGAATATTTTAAACAAGATTTACATGTATTCTTATCTATATGGATTTGTAATCTCTCCTCATGTCTTTGAAAGCTTTATTATTACTTTATTTACATAGGCCCCAAAGGGTGTGGGAAAGGCAAAAGTTCCAAAGGAATTTTAACCTTTTGCTATAAAATAGAGGATCCCATTGGAGACACAAGTCTGCTAGATTATTTGGTAAGACCCACGATATATAAAACTTATTTAAAATCAAGTGAAAAACTTCTATCAAATATGGGAATCCAAGGAAGATATGTTTGACACTTTTATATTTTTTTTCACAAAGATAACACCTACTAGGGATTTCCAATCCCCATTTGTGGATATTGTTAATGGTGATGATCTTATTCTAAACCACTAAGTAGTAGAAAAAATTGATCTTGGGTGTTAAGTGCTTGAGCCATATATTTTCCATCGAGAACCCTCCCTATTCATCACCTTCCAATAAATAGTAGGAATATTTCACTATATATTGCCCTCCCTTATGTATTTTCTATTATAGGGAATGCTCACTTCCCTCTAGAATTAGAATCATAAATATCATAATTTTGTTAAGTTTTGAAATAGATTCCTTTCCCTATTGATTCAAGTCATTGAAATGGATTAGTTTCCATCTCCTTCCAACTTCATCCTTGAATATGAAGTCAAAGGCTAGGTTACCAAAGTGCTAGGAAATAAGAGGCTCTAAGGGAGCCTAATTTTGGATATCAATCAGAGTAGCTTGTTGAAGCCAACAGTTCTTCCAAAAATCCATATTTCTCCTAGCCCCCACCTTCCATATTGTACCTTTTAAAATAAGGGATTTGGTTTTATGTAGGAAATTCCGAAGGTAGGATTCCTTAGGAGGATTTTTTTCTTCCATAATATTTTATCCATCCCTAAGGTATTTATCTCTAAGACTTTGGATACATATAGCCTTAGTTTAAGTAAGAAATTTCCATCCTATATTCGCCATAAGGGTTTGGTTCATCCTTTGTATAAAGGTGGCTAATTACTATATATACCATACTGGTAATTTAGAGGTTGGTAGATATTGGATCCCTATTGAGTACTGGCCTATTCAAATTACAAAAATTCAAAGACAAGACATCCAACACATCTTGCATATGAGATCTCTCTCTTGGTCCCATGATAAAGAATTTTTTGGATGGAGTAATACTACTAAGTATGAGTATTCAAGGAATCGATAGCCGCCATGAATCTGGGTAAGCTATCCAAATTTTATGGCTACCACAATATTCTGCACTGCCCACCTCGAAAGCTACCACATAGTTCTTCGTATAGTCCACCCATATAACCACCATGCCAAAATCATTTTAAACCTTTTACGCCATTGAAAGCACCAGGAAAGGGACAAGCATTCAATATGGTAAGGATTGAGATTTAAACCTTGGACCTCTGCCCCCCTTACGGGGTTTGGTTGAACCAATTGATCTATACCTCAAACCTAGTTAGAGTAGATTGTTGTTGGGGATTCTAATGCTAAATTATTATCTAGAGATTAGGAAGTAGCAAGTCCAATGTTGGACACAAGGGATTGACTTATGATTGTGTAATACATTAATTTCCAAAAAATGTGGGTGGAATTCACTGAAGAGCCTCATCAATGGATAAGAATTCACTATGATCGAGGTACCTTTCAACCACATCTAATGTCTGCATTACAACTTAACAATATGATTAAAAGACATAGGATAATTTATGTAGTCAAGATAAATACACATGAAGAAAATGAAGCTAATTTGGAATTCTTTAAGAAATTTCCTTTGTCAAGGAAGTTTAAGGATATATTTCTTGAAGATTTATCCAATCGACAACCACAATGAGAATTTTATTTTTCTATTTAAATCTTACCTGGAGTTGAATCCATTTCTAGATCACCTTATCAAGCTACAAGAACTTAAAATATAACTCCAAAATTTACTTGAAAATAGATTCATTAAGCCAAGCATGTCACCTTGGGGAGCGCCTATGTTATTTATGAAAAAGAAGGATGAATCCTTAAGGCTATGCGTTGACTATAAAATGCTTAATAAAGTTATTATTAAGAATAGATACTCATTACCAAGGATTGATGATATATTTGATCAGTTAAAAAGAGCTACTATATTCTTAGAAATTGATCTTATATTCAGATACCATCAGTTAAGGATTAGAGAAGAACATACTCACAATTTTTTTTTTAGAACAAGGTATGGACATTAAAAATTTAGTCTTACCATTTGGGTTAACGAACGTTCCACCCATATTCATGAATCTTATGAACATCGTATTTCAAGACCAACTAGACCATTTCATGCTCATATTTCTAGATGACATTTTGATCTAAAGAGGAACACGATCAAAACATGAGAATTGTACTAGAAATACTTATGAAGAATAAGCTTTTGGGGAAGCTTTATAAATTGTGAATTTTATACCCAAGTCCAATACATAGGGTATATTATATCGACTCATGGAACTACCATTGACCCTAAAAATATTGAAGCCATAATCAATTGGCTTGCATCCATAAATATGTTAGAAGTTTGCAGTTTCATGGGAATGGCAGGATATTATAGGCACTCTATAAAGAATTTCCTATCCAATTACTAATTTGCAAAGAAAAATAAAATATTTCAAATAGATAGAGAAATGTGAAGAAGCTTTCAAGATATTAAAGAAAATATTAAGATCTACTCCAACTCTAAAATTACCTAATCCATCAAAAAAATTATAGTTTGTATTGATGCCTCTATTGAAGGTTTGGGTGGGATTTTGACTCAGAATGATGCAATAATAGCCTATAAGTCTCAAAAACTTAAAAATAATAAACTAAATTATGTCATCCATGATGTAGAGTTGGCAACGATGGTCCATGCACTTAAAAATTGGTGGTATTATTTGTTAGAAAAACCCTTTGAACTAAAGATAAAATATCAAATTCTGAGATATATCTTCACCCAACCACTCTTAATTGCAAGACATATATGGATGGAATTCATGGTTGAGTATGAATTTAGAATTGAATACATTAAGGGGAAGGAAAATAAGATAGTAGATACCCTAAGCCGAAGAAGACACATAACTACAATGTCCACATATCATGTAGATTTTTTTGACAGGGTCAAGGAACAACAACAAAGTGATTGTTATTATGGTAAATATCAAGCATGGGTTGAGCTACAACCCAATTAGGGTAAAGACTTCATTATTAAGAATGATCTATTGCTCTTCAAAGATAATCTTGTTATTCTTGAATCAGGTTAAGAAATGTTATTTTACAAGAAGCCATTGCACACCTTATTATGCACACCCTTGAGGGGCTAAAATGAGAGAAAACACGAGGAAAATTTTTTATTGGTTGGGAAAAAAAAAATATATCAATAATTTTATGGCAAGATGTCTCGAATACCAAAACATTAAAGCTAAACACTCACATCCAGCTAGAAAAATTTGTCGTCATGCTATTTCAGAATAGAAATAACAAGTCATCTCTATGGATTTAATTGTAGGTCTACCAGAGACTAGGTTTTTACTTGATGTAATTCTA
This sequence comes from Wollemia nobilis, assembly GCA_028583015.1. NCBI lineage: Eukaryota > Viridiplantae > Streptophyta > Pinopsida > Araucariales > Araucariaceae > Wollemia > Wollemia nobilis. Next base: position 1,339,222 of record JAQPPZ010017206.1, on the reverse strand, counting down.
GTGATTGTTGATAAACTGACTACAGTAGCATACTTTATTGTAGAAAACATCAAGGATGATGCACCTACTATTGCTAGTAAATTTTCTAGAGATATTATGCGATTACATGGTTTCCATAAAATCATCATTTTAGATAGAGATCCTAAATTTACCTCAAACATTTGGCAAGCCTTGCATCAAGCCTTGGGTACAAAATTAAACATTAGTTATGCATATCATCTAGATATAGATGGTCAAATAGAGAGAGTTAATTAGGTCCTTGAGGATATGCTATGCATGTATTGCATGGACCATAAGACTAAGTGGGAAGAATATCTCTACTTAGTAGAATTTGCTTATAACAATAGTCATCATACTTCCTTGGGAATGGCTCCTTTTAAGGCCCTATATGGGAGATGATGCATAAATCCTCTATCTTGGGATAATTTAGAGGATCGAGTAATGATCAGATTAGATACTTTAAAGAATATGGAGGAACAATTGAGAGTGATCCACCAACAACTCAAAGAAGCCATGGATCGGCAAAAGAGCTATGCTGATTTGAAAGGTCACCGAGAGAACTCTTTGTGGGAGAGAGATTTTTCTTAATGGTGAGACCTAACAAGAGCTCCATTAAATCAACCAAACTTGACCCCAAATTTATTGACCATTTTGAGATCATAGAGAACATTAGTTCGATGGCCTATAGACTTGTCATTCCACCTAAACAATCAAATATCCATGACATCTTCCATATATCCCTACTAAAAAATATATTGTTGATCCATAATATGTTTGGAATGTATCTAATTTATAGATGATAAACCCCCTCACCATTGAAGTTTAACCAGTCTAGATATTAGCTTTTTGTACTAAGAATTTAAGAAAAAGAAATGTAAATCAATGTAAGGTCCAATGGGACCAATTCTCAGAAAGGAATGCACATTTTCTTATACAATTTCCTCATATTTTTAATTAAAATGTATTTTAAAAACACACGGGACTGTATTTAGAACTAGGGGAGAAGAATGTCATGATCCTCCTAAAACATGATTTATGATGTTGTTTTTTTATATGTATGTTGTGCTATTTCCTTATGAACTAATATTTATAACATTTTGGACAAGGTATTATTGATGAATTATGTGTTGCAAGTATAGGTCCTCGAAATATTAAATATGAAATGATGGTGGTATAAATTCTCACCATAGTGGAGTATTCAATTTTGCAAGGGTGGAATAGCATAAAAACACTCACCAATGGCTCAAGGGTACATGAAAGCCCAAGTAGATACATTCATTTAACTACATATAGGATTCATGTTTTATATCATTTGCTTAGTCCAAAACCCTTCAATGACAAGGAAAGTGCAACAAGTATGGGAGCTATTCTTTTCAGGTAGATGATAGCATTTATACCATCAAGTTGCTTGTATAAGAAGAATTAGCTAGAGGTATAGATATGTGTGATGGTTTATTTGGGTGTTTATTTATTTGTTCAGTTGCTTAGTTCTAAATTTATTAATAAATAAAATGATATTAATAAAATAAAATAATTAAAAGAGGTTTTCTTAAATAATAATAATAATTATAATAATATAAAATTATGTATATAAAAATATGTTTATATATATATACAGTTGGAATTTAAAATTATCCTAGGTAAGCTTATGTTGAATATTTTACTTATTAAACTTTAAACTCCACTTGGCCGAAGGATTAAGATATTGAGTTGGCCATTTGCATGGCCTTACACATGCCTAGTTATACCACCCAAATTCTCATTTTAAAAAGAGAATAGAAAAATTGAAAGGGGGAGGAAAAAGTGATTGGGAAAGAGGAGGAAGGAGGAAAGAAAAGAATTTAGTCATATTCAAATGAGGAAGAGATTACAGGTTGGATTTCTTATTTTTTTTGTTGAGTTGAAATAGATAAAGAATTAATAGGATATTAGTAAATAATTCAGGAATTATCTACTGTTTGATGTTTACTGAGTAGTTAATCTGAAAATGCAATTTAGTTTTTCCTTTGCTTCATTTATTATAATGGATGGAAACCATGAGATATATGGATGCCCCTATGTGCTTTGATTCACTAATAGAAAAATGAGTATAAGAATTTGTTGATATTCAATTTGGTTACCTTTTTTTAATTATCACTTTCCCATTATATGTGTTTATGACTATCTATGGTAATGTCGGGAAAACCATATTTTTATTAGCGTCATCTCCTTGACAATCTTCATAATCCACTAGAGTCATTAGTGTCTATATTTGAAATGCTCTTTTAAGTCATCATATTAAAATACTTTAAATTAAATTACCTGTATAATTTTAATGGTTTTGTTCAACACCGATGGTCATATCATTTTCATGTTTTCGATTAGCTGTGTAGTGTTGCAATTACCATTAATCAAGCTTTTTCATTGACATTCAAAATACATATTGAGTCACCTATGAATACTTTTGATACCTTTACATAAAGAAAAGTGTGAAATCAAGAGGTTCCTTTGTTTTCCACATAACATTGTGTGCTTGTATATTGGATTTTAGCAAGGTTTTATTGTTTTTAAAAGTGAACCGGGTTTGATTGGGTTAAACAAAAGATATTTTCCTTTTTCTAAGAAAATAATGCATATTAGCTACTTGTGTCATTGACTCTTAAATATGCTTATAAAATAATTTTTGTTAAAACCATATCTATGAGTATTTCTTCTACAATTTTATTTTACTATTCTAGTAGAGCATGACTATTTATGTTGTTGAGTAGTTGGTAGAAAATATAACCACTACATACATGTTTAAATGTATTTATCCTCTCTATGTGACCCATTCAATCCCACACAAAATCTCTAAAAATTTTGGTTGCGTTGGCAAGAAAGAGGGATTCGAAGCTAGGTAGCGAAAGGACCAACACGTCCATCAAGTGAATCATTGATACCCTATATTTATGTTTTTGCCCATTAAAAAAAATAAAAAATGAATGAGGGATAATCAAAGTTTGTGTTGTGATAATGATCAAATATTTTTCAATTAACAATAATTACTTCTATAAAGTGAATGAATTATTTGGATCTACTAGATGCTCCCTCATAACTATTTGGATAGACTAGAGGCCTTCATCATGGAGATCCTTGTTCCTCTTGCATTTTTCACATATTGGCTAAAGGCTTGGGTAGACTTATCTTGAGGAGAAGAAAATAGGGATTGGTCGTAGGTATCAAGATGGTTTGTAAATGACATAGTATTGATGGGAGTGGTGAACCTGAAGGAGGTCAGAATGATCAGAGATACTCTTAATGGTTATCTTAGGGCCACAAACCAAGTCATCAACAATGAGAAATCTAAAATATTCTTCTCCAATATTGATTGGAGGCTTCAAGATAAAAATTATCTATCTATATATATATATATATATATATATATATATATATATATATATATATATAGAGAGGTAAGATTAAGGGAAGTTTGGGTAGTGATAAAATTTACCATTGGTAGAGAAGTTCTTATGAATCGAAAGATATATAATTTTTATCTTGAGCCTTCAATAAATATTGGAGAAGAATCATTTAGATTTCTCATTGTTGATGACTTGGTTTGTGGCCCTAAGATAACCATTAAGAGTATCTCACGATCATTCTTACCTCTCTAATATCTATATCTATATCTATCTATATATATATATATATATATATATATATATATATATGTATATATGTATGTATGTATGTATGTACATATATATGTATATATATATATATACATATATACATATATACATATATATATATACATACATATATATATATATATATATATACATATATACATATATATATATACATACATACATATATACATATATATATATACATACATACATATATATATATATATATATATATATATATATATATATATATATATATATATATATATATATATATATATATATATATATATATATATATATATATATCGTTCATCTCACCCATAACTACTCATGCATGATTCCTTTCGTGCAAGAGTACTAGGTGTCACACCCTTTATTGAACTATCTCTCTCATTGGCTAGATGAGCTAGTTTCAATTCTCTTTTCTATCCATAAAAAAGTAACAAGCTAGTTCCTTCTCTCACACATTTATTTTTGAGTGAGAGCTCTTAGCATAAAAGGTGTTGACTATCTCTCTCTTCTCATATATGGCATTTATCATCTAATGACATAGAGGGGTTTTTCTAGTCACTTTCTTAGGAGTGGAAAATCCTTGATTTGACCTAACTTATCCTATGATATGATCTCCTTGTTTCAAATTTAAGCTACCCTCATGCATAAAAGTTCCATCATTTTCTCTTTGTAGTGTCTTGCCATATGTCTAGTTTCATGTTATTTGCAACATCGAAATCTAATATTTTTATCTTGATTCAAATTTAATTCTAATTGATTGTGGTAAAAGTTTTGAAATATCCATGACACCACTTATTTGAGTGTAAACAACATGCCTTATCTCCTTAGTAGTTGGTTTTTCCTAGATGAATTCACCTAGATTATTACTAATATTATTCAAAACCTCCTTATTGGTGAGTTGATAAGGAAGTCCAAAAATACTAATCAATACTTAAGTCTTTTTTTATAATTAATCAAAAGGGTTTTGAGAGGATCCCACAACTAGATACAAATACTCCCAAGGGAGTCTAAAAATACTGAAGCCCAAAAGGGGTACATTCAAGAGCATAAAAAAATATGGGAACTAAAACACCAAAAGAAGAGAAAAGCCTTCCGAGGGATAAACCAAAAACTACCCTATAGGAACAGGGACCAGAAACTCAGGGCTAAATCCAAGAATTATCAAGAGCATTCATGCTCGAAGAAACAAAATCTACCAGCACACCCATCCTTTTGTTCACATCCTCCATGAAATTGGATGCAATCTTAAATGTGCCCAACACTGGTTTCTGCTTGTCTTCAATGGATTTGATCGATTGTAGCAAGAAGGACTCTTTAATAGTTTTTGTGTTCATTGAAAAATTATCACTCTAGGGTATTAAATATAATGCATATTTTCCCATAAACCATGGGCCTCCATCCATTATTTTATCCCTTATTTCTAAACTAGAGAAAATAATGAGGACAAATCCTTTTTAGAAAAAGTTCATGGAGTAATTTGAATTCAATCCCCAGTTCCACTTATCCAATTTTGAATCTTAGAAAAACCTAGCTAGTATCCATGAAACTTATATATTAACCCTCTAGTTTTGAGAACCATTATATCATGCTTAATCATCTCATCCTTGATAATTAATTATTGTGTAGAATCTACTACTTGGGTATGGTTTTTCGTTGATTTGATCTTCCTCTTATTTTTATCTAGGCCATCAATATTTCCAACTTGGAAATTCATACTTTCAATAAGGACTTTTACAAATGACTTTCTTTCCATGTTACCTAGATTTTATTTATTAAATCCTTTAAATTATTCTAATATATGGAACAAGAAGTGACACTTGTTCCTTGATCACCCTTTGCTTTCTACTTTTTGCTTCCCTACTCACACTTCCTTCTCGATCGTGGTTCACACTTGCTTCTAGAACAAAAAGACTATATAAACCATTATTACCTACCATTATTATAATAATTTTCTTAACTAACACCATAAAAAAAATTAAATTATAACTATACTAGACGTATATTAATTGTGAGATGTCAAACCACTATTTTTTAAATTCTATCATTTAAAATTTAAAGTAAATTTTATAAAATTTTGAATAATAAAATTTAAAGTAAATTTTATAAAATTTTAATCATATTGAAGTTAATTCACTATAAAAAATATTTTAGTTTTAACACTTTATTTAATACACAAAGAAAACATACTAATACATTTAATATAAATACAAGATGCTCATAGATAGTATTGAAAGAAAATTCTTTTTACAATGTTGTACATATTCACTATATCTTTTTGGGATTATATAGCTATAAAGTTTATAATTATTAAAATATCACTTATATTTTATATGCAGACTGATATATGAAAATCCTTTTGTAATATTGTTATTCTTGAGTTTATCATGGGAAGATCTAGTAATTGAGATGAATCATTTTTCATAGAAAATGTTACAATTAGGTTTAGTGGACATAAAAACCTTATATACTTAAATTAAAATAGATTTTACTTTTTATTTTTTATAATTTGGTAAAGTATAACTGATAGCACAACATGGGCCTTTCTTCCCATGATTTGAATTTGGGTAATCTAGATAATTATGACATATAAAATCTATTATAATCTATTAAAAATAATATTATTTAATATTAACATGTTTGAAAAAAATTACTTAAAAAGCATTAATATGAGTAATTATCATTAAAATAAAAACTATAATATTATGTTATAATAAATTTATTATTTTTAAATTTCCTTTAAATAAAATAACACTATATAATTTCCATAAAATGATTATCATTAATTTTTCTACAAATCACAAATAAAAAATATATATATATATATATATTAGGGTTATGCATAGTGGCTATTTTCGCAAAATTGGCTAAAATTAGGATTTTCAAAATTTGGAATTGGCTAATATTTGGGACCCTTGACTAGGGTCCATTAGCCAAAAATTTATGGATGCAAATTTTTTTTGGGTCGATTCACCCTAATTTTATAATAATTTGACTATTTTAAGTTTAAATTTTCAACATTACCCCTAATAATAGTGAACCTTCTACATGTGTTTCGAAACTATTCACTTGGATTTTGAAACCGATTCGCCAATTTTTTATAAATATATTTTGGGGCCAACCCCTTACGCATAACCTATATATATATATATATATATATATATATATATATATATATATATATATATATATATATATATATATATATATAAGACCAACCCTAGGGTTTTACCCCATCATAGCAAAAAATACTATGGATGTAACCAACTACCATATATATAAATAAATAAATAAATAAAATAAAATAAAAACCACGTGGAATAGGTGTTGTTAAGAGAAACCCAGGATTTAAACCCTACATCGTATTAAAATAAACCTATAACACACTATAACTCTAGATGTAGTCAACTAACATATATATAAATAAATAAATAAATAAAATAACAACAAGGTGGAATAGGTTTTGTTAGGAGCAATCCTAGGATTTAAACCCTTCCTGGTAGTAAAATAAACCTATAACACACTATAAAAAGACTCATGTTAAGTTATAAAATAACAACGAGGTGAAATAGGCATTGTTAGAGCAACCCTAGGATATAACCCCTGGTAGTAAAAAAGACTCTCGATGTAACCAACTACCATATATATATAAATAAATAAATAAAATAACAACTAGATAGAATAGGTGTTGTTAGGAGCAACCCTAGGATTTAAACCCTGCGTGGTAGTAAAATAAACCATGTCTGTAATGAAATAAGACTTTGAATGTAACCAACTCCCATATAAATAAATTAAAAAAAAAAACATCTTCAATCGAGTTAGTTCACAACTGAAGATACTAATTCAGTTATAAGTGCAACTTAAAAAAAAAACCGGATTTCAACAAAAGTGCATCAAAGGTGTTTAAATATGATAATAATTATTATTGAATAAGGTTTTAAACCATACTAAATTTTGTAGTTTTTATTGGTTTTTTTGGTACTAGAGGGTTTTGAAAGGGATCCCACAACCTTTTACAAAGCACGCTGTAATACAAAAAAAAAAAAAATAGAACAAACACAACAAACAAACATAGAGAAGGAGCCCACACAAATCAACCAGTGAGAGTGAGAGAACAGAGATGGTTCTACATCATAGAATAGAATTCATTAATAATATTACCAGGCATATGGGCAGCCTCCTCAGCGTAATCTAAAGCCATCTTAATGGAGCTCCACACCGCCCGTTGCTTGATTTCCATCAGGCAAAGACTATGGAGAATAGCGTTTTTCTTCACCATAGCTTCACCCAGAGAATAAACATCTATCATCGATTTGTATTTGGTGGAGGGTATAGGAAGAACCTCAATATCATCCTTCGTAACATCCACCTTGTATAGGGGGGAAGATTATGCCAAGTCTCTCCTCTTGCCAATCAGTTGAGCATCGAGGATAGCAGAAATTCCAGAGCTTCTCCACTTGAACAAAGAAGGGAGGAGAGCAAGAGTGGGAAAAAATAAAAGCGTAAAAACCAAAGTGAGCTCAAAAAACCCCACCAAGGGACTGGACCATCATCTAAAATTAAGGGGGAAGAAAAGCTACCACCCAAACCCAACCTAGATGATGAACCCAAACCTCACCTCCAGCTGGCAAGGAGAGAAAACGAATAGGTGGAGCATAAACAAAAGGGAACCTTGTAAACAATGACTCCAAAATCAATAGAAAAGGGGTGTACATACCAAGGTATAAATTCTAAAATAGAGAGGACGATAACCAATCCTGAATATGGGAGTCCTCGCCATCTCCTGGTCCTTGACAGTTCAACCAAATTAAAAGCCACCAAATATCAATGAATATGGGAAAAGGTACCCGAAGAACCACCCAAGGCTAGACCGCAAACAAAATCCCATACCTAGGACGAAGAACAAGAGGAAGACATCATGCAAAGAGCACCTTCCAAAGGAAGCTTGAGAAGCTTTGGGACATTCCTTGACAACTGAGGCACAAAGGTGGGCAAGAATTAAAACTTGAAATTTGAAAAATGAACACATCAAATGTGCCACGAGGAAGAATATCAACCGCTTTCCCACTATGGCTAGTACTCCAAAACCCAATCCACCCCAACAAGAATACGCCAACTACCTGCCACCAATTAATGAAAGTCATCATGAACGCAGTGGATGATATCAGGAGGGAAATCCCTCTGCCAAATCGTAAATCCTTGAAGATTTACCGTGATATTCACCACTAAATTTGTGATATAATTTCCCTCTCTGAAAATGTATCGAATTTAAATTTTATCCAAAGATAAAGAAAAACCCACGACCTCATCAATCAAATTAGCCACTCTCCATTTGGCATGACAAGAACCGTTAAGAATTCTTATGACTTTTAATGAATTACCTTCAACAATTACTCTACCAAAGCCAAAGTCTTTTAAGAGAGATAGACCTAAGAATTCTGCCCTTACTTTAGCAACTTGAGAAGAATTTACTCCAATGGGTTTGACGTAGGGAATAACCAAGTTTCATTTATCATCTCGAATTACCCCTTCCGCACCTACCGACCCAAGGTTGCCTTTAGATGCCCCATAAAAATTCACTTTAAACCAACCCGCAGGAGGAGGGGTCAAATGAACCAAAATCCTGGGGTCGAGCGCTGGAGGAGGGTGATCCATGCGCCCAAAACCAAGACTTTGCTCAATAAAAACTTCACTGGGAATGACAGCCCCTGGAAGCTTCGACTGCAAGCAGGCACACAAGACATTCTCCATGGTCTTCCCAAAAATATGAGCACTTAAATGATGAGAAGAAAATTCTTTATCCCTAAAAACCTGGGCATTCCTCACCTTCCAAACTCCCCACATAACATGAGAAAGCAAAAATCTCCAGAAACACTTCAGATTAGGCGATGATAAGGGGGTAACCCACTGTACAATACATTCCAACATAGAATTTAGGAAAACCCAACTAACACCCAACCTCCCAAGAAGTGACAACAAAATATCCTTGAAGACTTCACAGTTAAGAAGTAAGTGCAAAGTCGATTCCTAGGCTTCTTTGCACATGTAGCATCTGTTAACCAAACACCAACCTCTTTTATGAAGATTCTCAATAGTAAGAATCTTGTTTTGTGCAGCCAACCAAAAAAACATGTTAACTCTTGGAGTTAAGTTTTTAAGACAAATAGAGCCATGAGGGAAAAAACCATCCCCATCCTCACTAAGAAGCTCATACATAGTCTTCATAGAGTAAGAGCTAGCACTATTCACCTTCCAAATCAGACGGTCCTCCACATTGGTCAACTGAACTACATAGACATGGGGTTCCTCCATAATCAAAGACCACATCTAAGAATCTCTGGCATTCCTGACCAATCTTTGAGAATTGGACCAAACTCTTCTATTGTCGTGGACCTTAATAAAATCCTCAACTTTCACCAAACCTGCAACCCTGGACCCATCAATTAGGTCCCAAAAATGAGCGTCTTCATTCAGTGGTTGATCCCTCAACCAAATATCACCCCAAAAATTAACTTGCCTCCCATTACCAACTATCCACCTACTATTCAGATTAATGAAGTCCCTCGACTTCATCAAGCTATTCCAAAAAATTGAACCTCCAAAGGGGAGAAAATAAAAAATAAAAGAATTGAAATTAGACTTCACATTCAATATTTGAAACCAAAGCTGACTATCATTTGAGGTGTTCCAACCTAGTTTTGCCACCATAGCCTTATTCATTCTATCAACACTCTTCAGATTCAAGCCCCCAACATTCTTCCTTCTACAAAGTTGCTACCTGGAAACAAGATGAAATTTACCTTTAAGTTTTGGGCCTGTCTATAGGAAAGCTTTGCAAATACTGTCAATCTTAGCAAGCACTTTTTTGGGAACATGAAATAAAGAAATAAAATAGACCGGGATACTCTACAAAGTACTCTGAACCAAAATTGCCTTATCGGCTTGGCTTAAAAGAGCCTCCTTCCATGCCATTAAATTACGTTGGATTATTTCAATTACAGGGGACCACATATCTCTTTTGACCCTCCCTACAAAAATAGGGATACCAAGGTACGAGGAAGGAAGAGATGCAATCCAACAATTCAATATATCAACAATCCTCCTTTGCCGCACTTTCAAAGTGTTAATGAAGAATATATTGCTATTCAAAAAACTAATTTGTTGTCCAGCTGCCTTCTAATAACAATATAAAATAGCTTTCACTTCCATAGCAATAACCATCAATGCCACACATGAGAGAAGCGTATCATCTGCAAATTACTGATGTGAGATCGGGTTACAGGGAACCGCTTGGCACATCCCCAACTCATTGCGGCACCTAGAAATTGTTCTCCCCAAAGCCTCCACCATAAGAATAAAAAGAAAAGGAGATAAAGGATCCCCTTATCTCAAACCATAGCAAGAGAAAACAAATCCTACTGGAGAACCGTTGACAAGAATAGAGAACCAGGCTGACGAAATGCAAGCCTTAACAAGGTTGATCCAATCCTCACAAAAACCAAACTTCCTCAAAACGTTGAATAGGAAGGCCCAAGACACACGATCATAAGCTTTATTGACATGCAACTTAAGAAAAAACCCCACCCTTCCACTTTTATACATAGAGTGCATCAACTCATGAATAACAATTGCACCATCGAGAATCTGCCTTCCTAGAACAAAGGTACTTTGAGCGAAATCAATCAACAGTGACAAAAGCGATTTAAGTCTATTCACAATAAACTTGGAAAAAATATTATAGATGGTATTACATAAACTAATAGGCCTAAAATTGTAAAAATATGAAGCCGAATCCTTATTGGGAATGAGGGCCAAGAAATTCGAGTTAACAACTTTCAGGATAAACAAAGAGTGCTACACATCCCTAATAGCAACATAGACTTCTTCCCCGCAAATGTGTCAATACTTTTGGAAAAAAACAAGAGGGAAACCATCCAAACCCCGTGCCTTGAGAGGGTCCATCCCTTTAACTGCTTCAAAAATTTCTTCATCTAAGAAAGACATTAAAAGACTTATGTTCCAATTAGTAGAAACAAGCGGATGGATCACTTCTAACATTTCACCTTCAACAGGGAGATCATGGACATGCATTGAACAAAGTAAATTGCTAAAAAAATCAATAGCTTCCTCCCAAACTTCCATGACATTAGAGGACACACCTTCACTACCTCTCTCAATTACTCTTATTTTGTTATGCCCTCTTCTCTCCAGGGTGGAAGCATGAAAGTAATGGGAATTATGATCCCCTTATTTAAGCCATAACTCTCTGGAATTTTGTTTCCAGAACAACTCTTCTTTCGCTTGCCTGTTATGATAATCCACCAATAGAGATATTTATTCCTTCAACAAGACCTCTGAACAATCATGGATCTCCATAATTGCTTCGATTTATTTTAGCTGGGATTTCAATCTCTCATTTTCTCTAAAGTTACCAAATGAAAATTTGTTTCAAATATTGAAATAGTTTCTAAGTCTTATGAGTTTGTTAGTCAACCGAAACATACCTTACCCCTCGATATCTTCCTGCCACCAATATTTTAAAAAAATTCAAAGTCAGGGTGAGAGCACCATATAAATTCAAATCTAAAAGGGCGAGGAAGAAATCGAGTACCATTAGGTACTTCCAACCATAGAGGATTATGGTCAAAAATGATCTTGGGCAGCGCATACAAATATGCATCACCAAACAAATTAAACCTATGAGAACAGACTAAAATTCTATCCAATATTCTCATAATCAGACTATCACCCGAGCGTCAAATACTCCACGTGAATTTCACCCCATAAGATCCAAATCTCAGAGCTTAGTAGAGCTAAAAAAATCAAAGAAATATTGCAGACTCCTATCATCCACTAGATTACCTCCCTTTTTCTCAGAAGGATAAAGAGGAGAATTAAAATCTCCAACAACAACCCAGTCCTCATTCTGAAAGGTGCTTCTCATATCAAGAAGCAGACACCAAAAATTTTATCTATCAACATACAAATTAGGGGCATAAATATTAGATAGGACCCATATCCTATTAGTGATTTTACACCAAAATAAAATATTAATAACCCTGCTAGAAGAGGAAATAACATGGTCATCAAGACATGAAAGATTCCAAAAGGAGAGAAGGCCACCAGAGGAACCAACCGCTTCACTAGCCATAAAATCAGAGTCCTTCCAAACCAAATTATGAGTAGACTCCCAAGAGGAAGCATATAATTTAGACTCTTGAATATACAAGATATCTGGAGATTTATCCCTCCGTAACGTAGTAAGTAACCATTTCTTAGAGGAGCTATTGAGCCCTCTAACATTCCAAGAACAAATTTTTATTGGAAATTTAAAAAGAGAGTTTCTTGCCCATCCCCTAGGAGGAGATGATTTAAAACCATCCAACTTTAAGAGCTTTTCGCCAGTCCCCTCCTTAATAATCAGAAGTGCCTGACCGCAATTAGCAATAACATCATCCATGGAACTCTTCTTACCTAATTTACCAGGGGGTCTACCAGGTATTTTGACCATCCCAATGTCCACACCTTTCTTACGATGGCTTCTGGTCGTGGGATCGGGTGATCCTTTCTCCACAATAGGTAGTGGGGAGGAAGACGGGCTTTGACCCCCCACCATAATGGATTCTCCAACCCCCATAGGAGGAGGGGAATTATTGACATTCTTGATGGTAAAAATCTCCTTAACAGGAGAAGCTAGATATGCCACCGAAGAAGACATGAGCACCCTCTTCCCTCTCCAAATCCAAACACCCAAAATAATTAGAGAGGCAAATCAACAACTTGACCTGTAGGATCTGCTTGGAGGACCACCTCCATATTATGAGGATAAGGGTTCAGAGAACCTTTCTTAAATTGTGCTGACTCCTTACGAGCATAAGTAGTAGCCACACTTGCATTCTTAAACAGAGAGGGCGAAGAAGCAATCTCTTTACCTTTTGACAACCCAAGAGATTTCTTAAGCCACACCTTCTACTTCATGAAGGGGGTCAATTTCGGGATAGGATCCACATTGGCCCCATGCTTTGGGTCCTTTGAAATAGGGTTATGCATAGTGGCTATTTTCGCAAAATTGGCTAAAATTAGGATTTTCAAAAATTGGAATTGGCTAATATTTGGGACCCTTGACTAGGGTCCATTAGCCAAAAATTTATGGGTGCAAATTTTTTTTGGGTCGATTCGCCTTAATTTTATATTTTTTTTACTATTTTAAGTTTAAATTTTCAACATTACCCCTAATAATAGTGAACCTTCTACATGTGTTTCGAAAATATTCACCTGGATTTTGAAACCGATTCGCCAAATTTTTATAAATATATTTTGGGGCCAACTCCTTACGCATAACCCTACTTTGGAATATGTTGGCCAACTGTATTTTTCTTGGGGCAAAAGTTTTGATGATGGCCTCCCATCCCACACAACTTACAAGCCTGCGGTTTATTCTCATAGACCACAACCTAAACCCATGTACCCAGAAGAGAAACAAGCTCCATAGAACTAGGAAGATTTTTCTCAATGTCCACCATGATACACATTCTGACATATTGCCTCCGTTTTGTGGACAAAGAGACTTTATCGAAAGAAACAAAGTTGCCTATAGAACTTGCCACCGCCCTAACAACAGTATCATACCATAAATACGTGGGCAATTCTGGCAGATGAATCCAAACTAGGACCAGATTAACTCTTTGAAGTGCCAAATTAAAATAATGGCTCCACTTTCTGAGAAAGAGACCGTGGTTCCCATAGAACCAAGGGCCACCTTACAAAATCTTGCAAGATTCCTCCTCACAAGAAAGCCTTATCAGAAAAAAGTTTTGGGGAAGAGTGGCAAGGTCCAACGAGCCACGAGGCTTCCATCGAGACACATCTCAATGTTTGAGCGCATCCAAAGGTGGTATTCGACCAACCATGTTACCCACCAGATCCCAAAAACTTTTTTGCAATAAACAATTAACCGTGCTATCCGAAACACAAATTTGGCCAATATCCGCATTCACCTTGCAGGGAACAATCGAATCACCAAAGGACAAACCGACCACCATATGGATAAAGGAAGGTGGAGATGAAGAATAAGCTCCCTTCCTCTCCCCACCTGAACCAGAAGCCCTCCCGACCACTTCAAAACACACCTTACCAGAGTCCCAAAATGGAGAAGGGCCAACCCCACCATACTTACCAAACCAAAACGAGTCGCTCAGGTTGATGTGTGAAACCTCCAACTCCACCTCCTCACATGCAAATGCTTCAAAGTACCACATCCTCACTTTTTTTCTGGTAATATTTTGGTGGACTATGGTATAATATAGATTATAGTTTTTATTTGTTTTCAAAGTGAGACGTATAACCATTTTTTAAAGTTTATAATCAAACTTGTTGCATTAAATCTCGTGCTAAAGTAAACTAATCTTAAAATAAAAATAAATTACGGTGTCGCAAGTACAGATATGATTACTGATGAAAAAAATGCTTAGACTATTAAATAGTCCAAGACAAAGATGGGTACCATCTTGTCCAAATTTAGAAGTCAACTAACGAACCTTTGGTACCGAATTTCACACTTGTCAATTGAGAAGGCCTTCATGGAAGTCAGACATCCAAAAATAAAGAACTTGCCACATTTACGAATATTATGGGATTGTATAGGCTGAATTATGGGAAGAAATTATTGCGAAACTTTTCTCTTTTTAAATAGTTTTGTCAAATTGTCTTCCATCCATAGTTTGGTCAATATTCTTAGCTTTGATTGGATGCTCCATACTAGGTTATTTAGTCAAGCCACCACTCAAACATTTAATTATATTTCAATAAACAATAGCCTGAGAGAACGAAATCACACATAACATTTTGATATTTGTGAACCATAAATAGGATCCTCCGCGATAATATAGAGATTGTTATGGCCGAGGAAGAGAAGTGAGTGCCAACAATGGAATGGAATAAATGCTATTTGGACCTTATTTTGGTGCCCTTGGCACTCTTGTCTGGTGTGGTGTACCATTCTTTGCTTTGGTACGAAGTAAGGAACTGTCCTCTTTAGAACACCGTTGGTGTTAATTTCATTGGACGAAGGCTATGGATTCAAAGCATTATCAAGGTAATAGAAAAACATAGATTATTTACCCTCTTTTGTTCTTGTTGAGTCTTAAAGTATTCGCAGATGTATCACATATTCTCACATGTATCATCTGATCAGATTTTTAAGGTGAAAACTTAACCCTTTTCTACTAGTTTTTTTAATTTTTATTTATTATCAAAAAGCCAACATTAAAAAATGATGGATGCAAGTTTGATGTTTTATATAAAAAACATCAAGTAATACTATATGCTTGGATATATTTCATAAATAAAAAATTAAAATAAATACAATCCGACTTGCAATTGTTAAACATATAAGTTATTGGTTTCATAATCTCAATTAGAAATTATAGACAGGAGGATTTTTATAAAGTAGTAAAATTCATGTGTTATGCACCTTCTTTCTCCAAAAGAGCCATTTATAAGGATTCATGGTATCCATTGTAATATGGAAATTCTACTAGATGCAAGTAATTTTGACATTTAGATTTTTGATCTATGTAATACATGCGAAGCATATCTTCAAGGACTTGGTTAACCCTCTCTATTTTCTCATTTATTTTTGGGTGATAATTAGAACTAATATTCAACTTAGGGCCTAAATCATGGTAACGAGTTTACCTAAATTTTGATGTAAATTTGGAATCTTTAATTGATATAATCACCTCTAGAAAACCATGTAGTTGAACTATTTCCTTGGAAAATCTATTTGCCATTGTTGATCATCTTTGATGCTCCCTAGTAAAAATTGTGCAACTTTTGTTAAATTATCTATCACCACAAGTATTGTTTCATGTTGGAACCTTATTTTGGGTAAACCCATAATAAAATTTGTGGATATGACATACCATTTTTGTGTAGGTATATCATGTGCATAAAGTTTCCCTATTGGATGCTAATATTATACATTTATTTTCTGACAGTCCAAGCATCTAACTATGAAGTAATTAACATCCTGTTTCATTCTAGGTAAATAAAATATTCTTTCATCTTTTCTCTCTTTTTTGCACCTCTCATATGGGAAAAATATGTAGAACAATGTGCCTCGTGTATAATTATTCTCCTTAAATCACTAGTTTTGGGGATTAAAACCCTATATTTGAAACACAACCCATATTTTTGTTAAAATACCCTCTTTCCTTAGAATTAGCCTTAATTATATGTATATTGTCAATGTAGTATTGGTCCTATAATTGCACTTCCCTAACTTTATCAATCAAGTCAACATGACTTCAGGTTAATGTTTCTATAAGTCTCTTCCTACTTAAGACACTAACAACCTTGTTTTCCTTTCCTTTGATGTAATATATGCCAAATATTATATTTATATCAAGATGTCTAAAATGTTTAGAGGATGAAAGCAATCAACTGTGTGAGGGTTTCATCTATGTTGAATGCAAGCGGCTCTAGAGGTTGTTGTTCGAGGTCTTTGGGCCCTTGAAGCCAATATTTTTGTGGTTTCTGCTCAAGATTTTAGTAAGATATGTTGTAGGGACCCAATATGGGTTAAAAATATATCATTCAATAGATCTCCATGCGGTGAACTTGATTGAAATAACTTCCAATTTGTTGCATAAAATAAAAGTGAAAATCATATTTTTTCTTGGTGTCCAAGGTATGGATTAAAGACATCTCAAAATAAGTTTCAAGTAGTTGATCAAAAAATGATTTAGATCTCAAGTGAATCCGGTACTAAGGAGCACCCCAAAATAAATCCACTATGGAAACCCATTTCAAGGGTAAGTATTTCAAATACTTAGCCCCAAAAATGAATTTTAGGGATGCCCTCTATGGTGGATAGCCTCAACCTAATGCTAACATTAATCTTAGGGTTTCCCATAAACCTTTGATAATGCCTAATATTGATCCTAGGAAAACTATGTCTTGATGTCTTAGGACAACTGATGGAACTTCGATTGTTAAGCTAGATATGGGTATCATTCAGACTAGCATAGAAGAGCTGGAAAAAATAGGACTAATTTATCATTTCTTGGATTTTCATCTAAGCCTATGTGCTTTCAAATTTTGGTCTACAAAAAACTAGAAAACAAAAGGTTATTTACAAATATCTATTTATCCAAATGTTTTTTTTCTTATTTTATTTGCTAATAATGAATATAGAGAGAAAATATTTCAATGGGGCCCCTAGATATTTGGAAGGGTAGGGCTTTTCGTGAAGCCTTGGCTTTGGAAGGGTAGGACTTTTCGTGAAGCCTTGGCAGTCATAAGAACAATAGATATGGAAAAATTAATAGATAAACTATACTTTGCTAAAGATCTAATGAGGCATGGTCAAGCATCATACTTGAGATTTAATGAATAATGGCCGTAGTATGACTAAAAGCAATCCCAAAGACCACATCATTTATTATAAAATATATATTTGTTAGGGTTACCTTAAATTTAAAAAATGGTAGCTATGGTGGAAAATGTGGGATTTTAATGTTCACAAAGCAAGTGTGCAACAATAGAATACTGAACTCAAATATCTCAATGGAAAGAACACTTATCATTCCAAAAATGAAAATTTATATCACGTGATATCTGCTAGAGCTAAAAATTGACTACCACCTCCATGAAGTATAATAAGCATCATAACAACCTGATATAAGATGTGCAAAGTAAAATAAATGGATTGGGTAGTGGAAACTTAGCCCAAGATCATACCCACTCAATTTTTATCAATATTTTATGTAATAGGTTATTTTAATTTTATGTGAAGCGAAAGCTATATAGGGGGTGGTGCTCCTCATTTATGAGGGTCAAAAACCATCTATGAACTAACCTCTTTTGCTTTCTTCTTTTTTAGATTCTCTCTATTTGTAGTTAAATGGTATTTATGAAGCAAGCTTATATCATTTTGAGTTATGCTCTTGTAATCCATTGAAGTGGAAAAATCTGAATCTATGTACTTAACAAATATCTTTATAATATAAGGCTTTAAAATTTATTGTGCTCAAATTATGCATGTTGATTGTGGTTGCACTCAATTCATTTCATAGTCTATTGATTCTTTGAAGATTGCACCATATCGAACCTCAAACTATGTGAATATTGGTTAGGTTGAGATTTGTTCAAAGTAGATTTGTTGCTTTACCTGATCAAAACTGGAGTTTAGGGTAGTATTGACTTATTCTTCTTTCTTTCCTCTTACCCTTCAACCTTTAATTTTTCTTTGAATATTGTTTATAATAGGAGTAGATTAGTTTCTATTTGAATAATTGAAGTTGGTTTTCTGTAGTGAATTTTAAAATTTCATACAACTTAAAATACTTATTTTTATTAAAAATGTGATGTATCTTGATTGCAGTGAACGATATTTATTGGAACCCCATAGTTTGCAAAGAATAAAACTTATATTTGTTTACCCATTTAAATTTTTCTAAGCTCATGTATGTTGTAATATCAATGTAATAGAATCATTTTTATATAGTTAAGCTTTTTATTTAAAGACATTATGCACAAGAAATTTATATTTTGAGTCATGATCAAAAAAGGCCCATTGAAGGAACAATTAACAACAACCTTTGCGTTTACCCACATTGGCCAAGATCTGGCATACTCGAACCTTAAGGGAAGGAATTCCCTTTCAATATAAAACATACTCTATTATAAGTACATTGTATTTCCTTGATACACCATAGTTGGTCTTTTGCCTCTTCATATCTAGTAGGAAGGAGAACTGAATTGCTAATTCACTAACCCACCAAGCCCTTTTGCTAATTTACATGCTAGGAATGCTTGAGCCAAAGTTTCCATTTTGAGTCAAAGATAAGAGGATAAGGCTTCAATCAAGTATTAGAGAAAATATTTGTGTAGCTTCCCTCATTTATTATCCATCTAATATATTTATTTATCAATTGTAAAATATTTGATATGAAGTTCCATGGTGAGAATCCTTTGGGTAGAGTTGTTTTCCTAAATGATTTCATTGCATAAAGAGAACCTATATATTTTTGAAGTAATATTTTATCCCAATTCTTTCCTTGATCTCTAAATAATCTTCAACCAAGCTTTTCTCCTAATACCAAATTTATAAGTCTACAATTCTGCAAGCCTACTCCAATTTTATTTGCTTTACAAACCCTATCCCACTTACAAAGAGGAAACCTAAACTTTTTCTCATGACCTTTCCATAGAATGTCTCTTTGAATTTTTTCAATTTTTGATGCTATACCTGTTGGTAGTCTTGAAAGTGATATCATATATATAGGGATGGATTACAATGTACTATTTAAGAGTTGAATCCTTCCTACCATGGTTGAGAACTTACATTTCTATCCTACCAAGCAAGATTTCATTCTATCCAAGAAAGAGATCCAAATCTCCTTTATATTTCCTTTAGTAGACAAAGGAATATCCAAGTAGGTTGATGGAAATTTTTAAATCTTAAACCCTAAAATATTCACAATAATTTATTGTAAATATAAGGAAATATTAATGAAAATAATACTAGATTTTGTACTATTTACCAAATGTATAGTAGCCATCTCATACCATGATAATATTGATTTAAATTCCATGGACTCAATGACTAAGGGATGACCCAAAGAAAAATTATCATCAACAAATTGGACATGAGATTCAGAGGAATCTTTGTTTGCAATTTGAATGCCCTTGATTTTTCCTTCAATTTTTTATTTTTAAAAGGCTCTCCCTAATGCTTCCACTACAAAAATGAATAGCTAAGGAGAAAGTGGGTCACCTTGATGAAGTCCACAAGATGACTTGAAGTAACTAGTAGGGAAAATATTGATCAAAATAGAAAATTTTACAGTGCTCTAACAAATTTGAATCCACTTACACCACCTTAATCAAAGCTAAACTATTTGAGAATAACATGTAGAAAATTCTAGGAAACCCTATCATGTGCTTTGTTCATATCTAAATTCAAAAGAATATATGGCTTTTTCATAGAATGAAGAGAATATATGGCCTCTTGTGCAATAATTATACTATCAATAAATTGTTTACTGTGAATGAAGCCACCTTGTTACTCTGAGATAAGATACCCTAGAATACCTTTCAAACTGTTTGCAATAATTTTTAAAATGATATTATAAATCATATTACAATGGATTATTGGACAAAAAATATCAAAATATTTTGTGTCGCATTTCTTTGGAACCAAGATAATAAAAGTGGCATTAATATCACTTATTGCAGCCTGCCTTTTTTGGGCCTCTTCAACCACAACTAACATAGTACTCTTCAATAAGTCCCAAATATTTTGAAATAAAATTATAGGAAATCCATCAAGGCCAGATGCCTTGTTAGGATGGAAAGAGAAAACTACTTCATGGAGCTCCTCCATAGATATCTTCTTCATAAAGCTTTCATTTTTTCCTTGAGTGATAATTAATGGAATATTTTGTAGAATTTTTCTTGTGCCTCCTTATCTTACCTAGAATCTGTGAAATTTTTTGAAATAATTTATTGTTTTATTCCTTATATCTTCTTTGTCCTCAATATTACTTCCATCTTGAGTTAAAATATTTTTTATATGACAAATAGAATTTTTTTGTTTTTGTTGTAGCATGATTTTGTTTTTTTTTATATTTCTAGGTCCTTTCTTGAACCATTTCTCTCTAGATTTTTGGATCCAATATGAATCATTTTTCAATGCATTATGATAATCAAAAAGTAATATTTTTTATTTCACATAATAATCCTATCCATTTCATTAAATTATACATTCTCTTGTAAATTTTTGAGCTTCAATTCAATTTATCTATTTTCTTTGAAAATATTACCAGAATATTTGGCATTCCAAATTTTCATTTGCTCCTTTAAATATTTCAATTTTTGAACAAACCTATACATACATGATACTTCAAATTTTGATTCATCCCATTAAAGCATAACCATCTATAAAAAAATAGGATCTTTGAGCCATATAGACTAGAAGTAAAATGGATTTGGATGACCATTATTAGGTAACTCACAAGTCAAAAGAATGGGTTTTGTCATCTAATCTTTCTTGTAGTAAAATATCTAAAGAGATTGTATACTTAATTTGCAACTGTTTATTGGATACCAAGAATCCATTCAGTATTTCTATTCTATAATTCTATCCAATGCATCTATTACCCCATGTATATTAAAATCTTAAGGGACTAACATCCCAAAGGTAATTTAAATTGAAAAATGAAGAAAAATATTGTATTGATTTAGATCATCCTAGAATACCACCCTTATTTTCCAAAGGAGATAGAATAGTATTAAAATCATCCCTAAGAATATATAGATCACAATGAATCATCATTGTTTTTAACAAAAATATGTTAAGATCCCTACAACATATTTCATGAGGAGTAACTATTGTTGGAGAATATACATTTATAACCCTAGCATTGATATTTTTTTCTTTCCTACAAAATAATATAGCAACCCAATTAATTTTTGCGTCCATTAATTGCCCATCCCATTTGCACTTGTACTATATTATTACAATACCGCTTGAAGCTCTTATCAAAGAAATTGCTAAAAAATCACTCATCTTTCAAATCTTCTTAAAAGTATCCTTACATTCCTCACTGTTTAACTTTATCTTTTATATTAAAATAAACTCAGAATTATAACAACCTATTAATTCCTTAATAACTCTTTTTTAGGGGTTTTATTCACACCCCTAATATTCCATGTTATCATTTTTATCATAAACACTTTTTATCTTTATTAGTGGTCTTAGCCCTACTTCTTGTTAACACTTATGATATTTTTATTTGGCTTCCTAGATAAATATCCTTTTTACTTTTCTCTTTGTTCCTACTTTGATGGCCTTCATATCCTTCTTATATTCCCACCAACACTCTCATATTGATCAATCTCTTCTATTTTTCTATTTTTTGTATTGTTCACTAACTTATCTTCCAAAGATTTGTGTTGCCCTAAATATTCAAAAGTACAAGGAATAACCTCACTAGCATTTTCCTCTTTATGTTTCCCTAAAAATTCTAAACTACATAGATTATCCTCCATAGTTGTTGGTTTCTTATGTTGGTCTAGAAACCCAAAATTTTCTTGGATATCCTCCATAAGATTTTATTTATTGTGTTGCTCTTGAAACCCTAAAGTGTAAGGAATACAGTTCGTAGTACTTTCATTTTTATTGTAAGGAGAAGATTTTATGCTACTTGAGGAGAATAAATGAGATTTACCTATATTAAGCTTGATCTCCACCTCATTTGTTTTTAAAATTTTCCTCCCCATATTACTTTGCTTTAAAATTTGCCTTCCCTTCTTCCTTCACACATTTAGCTCTTATATTTGAACTTGCACATTATACTTGTTCATCCATCATATGAATTTTTCCTTCTAATGGTTGATTTAGGGGAACTATAATGGCCTTTGTCATCTGATGACATACAAGGGTTTTTCTAGTTACTTAGGAGTGGAAAATACTTGATTTGACCTAGCTTCTCCTATGATATGATCTCCTTGTTTCAAATTGAAGCTACACTTATGTGTAAAAATTCCATCTCTTTCTCCATCATTTTCTCTTTGCAGTGTCTTGTCATATGTCTAGTTTCATGATATTTGCAACATCAAAATCTAATATTTTTATAATCCACTTGTTCTTTGCATTCTCTTGATTCAAATTTAATTCTAATTGATTGTGGTAAAGGTTTTTAAATATCCATGGCAACATATATTTGAGTGTAAAAAACATACCTTCTCTTCTTAGTAGTTGGTTCCACCTAGATGAATTCACCTAAAGTATTACTAATATTCTTCAAAACCTCCTTATTCGTGATTTGATAAGGAAGTCCAAAAAGACTAATCAATACTAATTTTTTATTTTTGATAATTAATGAGAGAGGATTTTGAGAGGATCCCACAACCAACTACAAACACTCCCGTGGGAGTCTAGAATGATTGAAGCTCAAAAGGGGTACTTTCAAGAGCATCACAAAATTTGGGAACTAAAATACCAAAAGAAGAGAAACGCCTTCCCAAGGACAAACAAAGAATTACCCTACAGGAACAGGGACCAGAAACTTAGAATTGAATCTGAGAATTATTGGAAGCATTCATGCTCAAAGAAACAAAATCGAGTAGGACACCCATCATTATATTCACATCCTTTGTGAAATTGACTATAATATTAAATGTGCCTAGCACTGATGTTTGCTTGTCTTCAATGGATTTAATCGAATGCAAAAAGAAGAAATATTTAATAGTTTTTGTGTTTATTGAAAAATATCACTCTAGGGTCTTAAATACAATGCATATTTTTCCATAAACCATGGGCCTACATCCATTATTTTATCCCTTATTTCTAAACTAGAGAAAATAATGAGGACATATCCTTTTTAGAAAAAAGTCATGGAGTAATTTGAATTCAATCCTCATTTCCACTTGATCCAATTTTGAATCTTAGAAAAACCTAGCTAATATCCATGAAACTTATATATTAAATCTTTGATTTTGAGAACCATTATATCAATGCTCAATCATCTCATCCTTGATAATCAATTATTATGTAGAATCTACAACTTGGGTATGGTTTTCCATTGATTTGATCTTCCTCTTATTGCTAGCTAGGCCATCAATACTTCCAATTTATACTTTCAATAAGGACTTTACAAATGACTTTCTTTCCATGTTACCTATATTTTCTTTAAATGAATCCTTTAAATTCTCCTAAGATATGAAACAAGAAGTGACACTTGTTTCTTGATCACCCTTTGCTTTCTACTTTTTGCTTTCCTACTCACAATTCCTTCTCGCTCTCGGCTCACACTTGCTTCTCACACTTCCTTCTCGCTCTCGGCTCACACTTGCTTCAGAAAAAAAAGATTATATAAATTATTATTACCTACCATTATTATAATAATTTTCTTAACTGAGACCATAAAAATATTAATTTATAATTATACTAGACATATTAGTTGTGAGATGTCAAACCACTATTTTTTTAATACTATCATTTAAAATTTAAAGTAAAATTTAATCATATTGAAGTTAATTCACTATAAAAAAATATTTTCGTTTTAAAACTTTATTTAATATTCAAAGAAAACATACTAATACATTTAATATAGATATAAGATGCTCATAGATACTATTTAAAGAAAATCCTTTTTACAACGTTGTACATATTCACTATATCTTTGGGATTAATTAGCTATAAAGTTTAGAATTTTTAAAATATCACTTATATTGTATATGCATATTAGTATGTGAAAATTCTTTTGTAATATTGTCATTCTTGAGTTTGTCACGGGAAGATCTAGTAATTGAGATTTTTTCATAGAAAATGTTACAATTAGGTTTAGGTGGATACAAAAAGCTTATATATTTAAATAAAAATAGATTTTTTAATTTAGTAAAATGCAATTGATGACACAACGAGGACCTTTCTTCCCATGATTTGAACTTGAATAATGTAGATAAATAAATTGTTTTAATATCATATAAAATCTATTGTAATTTATTAAAAAATATTAAATCAATTAAAAAACATTAATATAATTAATTAAAATTAAAATAAAAACTATAATATTGTAATAAATTTTTTATTTTTAATTTTTTTTAAAATAAAATAACATTATATAATTTTCATAAAATGATTAATTATTAATTTTCTATTTTTTTTTAAAGGGGTAAATATTATTATGTGGTCACGATATAACCATTACATAGCATATCCGCAACATGTGAGGGGAGAGATTTGAACCTGGGCCTCTAGATTACAATTGGAGAGTTTTAACTAACCACTTGCTCTCCAACTCCTCTACATGAGCGGATATTAATTTTTCTACTTAATATAAATTACAAACAAATTTATTTTATAATTTATAATTTATATTATATATTATTACAATATAATAAATAATATTTTAACCCTTTAATATATATATATATATATATATATAACACTATCATGTGAAAATGAGTGCTTCTTCATTGTATACAGGAACAAAGCTCGAACCACACAAAATTACAGATTCAACCTTAAACCTCAGACCAAATCCATAATCGTTGAGCTATCCATAAACATATTGTATATATAAATATTTCACTCCACAATTATATAATATAAATATCCATAAATCATCAATCATCTCCATTATTTCCAACACCAACCTTATCATAGATTTATTTGACATTAATATTGTCATCCCTCAATTTTCGAAGCAGTGGCTACGTGAATTTATAAGACCTAAAATGAGACCTAAAATTCAAACCCTAAAGTATACTTGTTTGACTGAAGATACTGATTCAGTTTCAGTTATAAGTGCTACTTAAAGGAAAAAAAAAAAAACGGATTTCAACAAAAGTGTGTCAAAGGTGTTTAAACATGATAATTATTATTATTGAATAAGGTTCTTGTTTAAACCGTACTAAATTTTGTAGTTTTTTTTGGTTTCCAAAGCGTGACGTATAACCATGTTTTAAATTTATAATGAAACTTGTTGCATTAAATCTCGTGCTAAAGCTAACTAATCTTAAAATAAAAATAAATGACGGTGTCGCAATTATAGATATGATTACTGACGAAAAAATGCTTGGACTGTTAAACAGTCCAAGACAAAGATGGGTACCATCTTGTCCAACTAACGAACCTTTGGTACCGACTTTAACACTTATCAATTGAGAACGCGTTCATGGAAGTCAGACATCCAAAAATAAAGAACTTGCCACGTTTACGAATATAGTGGGATTGTATAGGCTGAATTATGGGAAGAAATTCTTGCGGAACTTTTCTCTTTTTAAATAATTTTGTCAAAATGTCTTCCATCCACAATTTGGTCAATATTCTTGGCTTTGATTGGATGCTCCCTACGAGCTTATTTAGTCAAGCCGCCACTCAAACAATTCATTATCTTTCAATCAACAATAGCTTGAAAGAACGAAATCACACATAACGTTTTGAATGAATGAATAAAAGATTTTAATTACGTCCGCTAGACCCAAATATGGTCTATGGGACCTCAAATATGGAAGTACAATTACTCAAATCATATCATATGATCTTTAATATTTTTGAGAAGGTTGTTCCTTCTCCTGCTGATTTGTGTTAGCAATTCTCCAACTTTTTTTATTTTACTGTTTTCAAATAAATCTGTAATAAACTCGTTCCCAAGTGTTTCTTTGTATTTGTCACGGATATCCGAAAAACTCGGGCATTTATAGATGAAGTGTTCCTCTGTCTCTACCGCCCTGTGTCTGCATAGAGTACATATCCTTTCTTCCCATTGTTCTTTGGGCGTTGTCCATCTCCCCGTTTCACATCTAAGCCTATGAGAGCTAGTCCTTATCTGAGCAATGAGTATTTTTTCCTTCCACTTGATTTGAGTGCCTATATACGCTTTTTTCTTGTGGTCATACGTTGGGTTAAAATTTGCAATATAATATTGTCTTTTCCTGCTTGCATTTTTCCACATTCCACTTCTGAACTTTTCATTCACATAATTTTTAATGTCTTTGTTGACATTTGGGCATTCATTTATGTTGATTTCTCAACGTTTCATCCATTTTTGATTTTGTTTCATCCACGTATTCTTTCGCCTATGCAACTCTTTGTCCCTAACTGCTCTAGGCCATCTATCATTTGTCATGTTTTCTGCTTTTTTCAAGTAACATAACAGCTTGGTCATAGCAATTGCTTCTAAAGGGAACATTCCAGTTTTAGCTAGAATAATTTCATAAGGGGTTGTGGCCTTAATTTTGAGAAAGTTTGTGATTAGATATTTTTGAATCCTTTCTATTTGCCTCCATTTTGCATTTTTTGTGCCACTAGCCCACACCTCGCAACCATACAACAGAACCGATGTAACAAGTAGGCCAAATAAGACCTTGGTGGTCTTCCAGTCCCACAACTCGAAATTCCTACACCTGTTTTGAAGTGCATATAGTGATCTCCAACCACTTTGACTTCTTTTCATCCTACATGTATTCCAATTAAGTTTGTCATGAAAGTCTATGACCATGTATTTGTATTCTACTACTACATCAAGCGATTCTCCTGCAAACTGAAATTTGAGTTGTTGCTTCTTCATTTTTGCTGAAAAAAATCATAATTTATGTTGTCCTAAAGATTCAAAAGTTCAAGAAATAGCCTCACTAGAATTTTTCTCTTTATTTTTCCCTAAAAATTTTAAACTACAAAGATTATCCTCCATAGTTGTTAGTTTCTTATGTTGGCCTAGAAACCCTAAATTTTCTTGGATATCCTCCATAAGATTTTCTTTATTGTGTTACTTTTGAAACCGTAAAGTGCAAGGAATACACTCCATAGTACTTTTATTTTCATTGTAAGGAGAATATTTTATGCTACTTGAGGAGAATAAAGGTTATTTACCTAGATTAAGCTTGACCTCCTCATTTTTTTTGAAATTTGCCTCCCCAAATTCTTTTGCTTTAAAATTTTTCTTTCCTTCTTCCTTCACACCTTTAGCTCCTATATTTTAACTTACACATTATACTTCCTCATCCATCATATCATTTTTTTATTCTAATGGTAAGATTCGAGTGAACTATAATGGCCTTTGTCTAGCTTCTAAGGACTTTCTAGTCACTTTATAAGAAGTGGAAAATCCTTGATTTGATCTAGCTTCTCCTATGGTATGATCTCCTTATTTCAAATTGAAGTTACCCTCATGCCTAAAAATTCCATCTCTTCCTCCATAATTTTCTCTTTGTAATGTATTACCATATGCCTAATTTCATGACATTTACAACATCAAAGTCCAATATTTTCATAATCCACTTTTTCTTCTCATTCTCTTGATTCAGATTTAATTCTAATTGATTGTGGTAAATGTTTTGAAATATCCATGGCAAAACATATTTGAGTGTAAACAACATGCCTTCTCTCCTTAGTAGTTGGTCCTACCTAGATGAATTCAACTAGACTATTACCAATATTATTCAAAACCTCCTTATTGGTAAGTTGAAAAGAAAGTCCAAAAAGACTAATCAATACTAAAAACCTTTTAATAGTTTTTGTGTTCATTAAAAAATTATCACTCTAGGGTATTAAATATAATGCACGGGCCTCCCTCCATTATTTTATCTCTTATTTCTAAACTAGATAAAATAATGAGGACAAATCCTTTTTAGAAAAAAGTCATGGAGTAATTTGAACTCAATCCCCACTTTCACTTGATCCAATTTTGAATCTTAGAAAAACCTAGCTAGTATCCATGAAACTTATATGTTAACCCTTTGGTTT
The DNA here is from genome assembly GCA_028583015.1 of Wollemia nobilis. NCBI lineage: Eukaryota > Viridiplantae > Streptophyta > Pinopsida > Araucariales > Araucariaceae > Wollemia > Wollemia nobilis. The sequence continues at coordinate 1,310,302 of JAQPPZ010017206.1, read as the reverse complement.
TGAGAACCATTAAATCATGCTCAATCATCTCATCCTTGATAATCAATTATTATGTAGAATCTACTACTTCGGCACGGTTTTCCATTGATTTGATCTTCCTTTTATTGCTAGCTAGGCCATCAATACTTCCAACTTGGAAATTCATACTTTTAATAAGGAATTTAACAAATGAATTTCTTTCCATGTTATCTAGATTTTCTTTAAATGAATCCTTTAAATTCTCCTAATATCTCGAACAAGAAGTGAAAATTATTCCATGATTGCCCTTTGCTTTCTAATTTTTTCTTATCTACTCACACTTCCTTCTGGCTCTCAGCTTGCACTTACTTCTATAACAAAAATATTATATAAATCATTATCACCTACTATTAATAAAATAATTTTATTAATTAACACCATAAAAAAAATTAAATTGTAACTATACTAGATATATTAGTTGTGAGATTTCAAACCACTATTTTTTAAATGCTATCATTTAACATTTAAAGTAAATTTTATAAAATTTTAAACATATTGAAGTTAATTCACTATAAAAAAATATTTTAGTATTAAAACTTTATTTAATACTTAAATAAAACATATTAATATATTTAATATAAATATAAGATGCTCATAGATACTATTGTAAGAAATTCCTTTTTACAACATTGTACATATTCACTGTATCTTTGGGATTATATAGCTTTAAAGTTTAGAATATTTAAAATATCACTTATATTTTATATGCTTATTGATATGTGAAAATATTTTTGTAATATTGTTATTCTTGAGTTTATCATGGGAAGATTTAGTAATTGAGATAAATCATTTTTCATAGAAAATGTTATAATTAGGTTTAGATGGACACAAAAAACCTTATATATATATATATATATATATATATATATATATATATATATATATTTTGTACTTTACCTCTATATATATATATTGGCAAAGTACAATAGATGGCACAACAAAGGCCTTCCTCGCTGTGATTTAAACTTGGATAGTCTAGATAAATGAATTGTTTTAATATTATTATATATATAAAATCTATTGTAATCTATTAGAAATAATATTAACATGTTTGAAAAATATCACTTAAGAAGCATTAATATAATTAATTAACATTAAAATAAAACTTATAATATTATATTATAATAAATTTATTATTTTTAAATTTCTTTAAAATAAATAACACTATATAATTTTCATAAAATGATTAATCATTAATTTTTGTAGTTAATATAAATTACAAATAAATTTATATAACATTATAATAAATAATATTTTAAACCTTTTATTTTTATATAAAAAAGTAAAAATATATATTTTTTAAGAACATAACACACTATCATGAGAGAATAAGTGCTTCTTCATAATGTACACGGGAACCAAAGTTATCGAACCACACAAAATTGTAGTTTCTACCTTAAACCTCCCAAGGAGAGACCAAATACCTGACATTTGAGCTATCCATAAACATATTATATATATAAACATTTTCGTCCATATTTATATAATATAAATATCCAAAAATCATCAATCATCTCCATTCTTTCCAACACTACCCTTATCATAGATTTATTTGACATTAATTTTGTCAAACTCCTGAGTGGTGGCTAGGTGGATTGGTAAGTTGTGGAGCTTACTAAGATGAGACCTAGGTTCAAACCTCAGGTTATGCTTGTTTGCAAGAGTAGTAGTTTGACTTGACCTGAATCCATTGAGTGTGCACCAGCCTCACTAAGGTCCTCGATAAAACAATGAGGTAGAATAAATACTATTAGAAGCAACCCTAATATTTAAATCTGCCTTGATAATAAAAAAGATTGTTGATATAACTAATTTCGTTATAATTAAAAAAATAAATAAAAATTCCATCTTCAAACGGGTTAGTTCATAACTGAAGATACTGATTCAATTAGAAGTGCAACTTAAAAGAAAAAAAAAAAAAATTCAACAAAAGTGCGTCAAAGGTGTTTAAACATGATTATTATTATTGAATAAGGTTCTTGTTTAAACCGTACTAAATTTTGTAGTTTTTAGTTGTTTCCACAGTGAGACGTATAACCATATTTTAAATTTTATAATGAAACTTGTCGCATTAAATCTCTTGCTAAAGCTAACTAATATTAAAATAAAAATAAATGACGGTGTCGCAAGTACAGATATGATTACTGACTAAAAAAATGCTTAGACTGTTAAACAGTCCAAGACACAGATGGGTACCATCTTGTCCAAATTGAGAAGTCAACTAACGAACCTTTGGTACCGACTTTAACACTTATCAATTGAGAACGCGTTCATCGAAGTCAGACATCCAAAAATAAAGAACTTGCCACGTTTACGAATATAGTGGGATTGTATAGGCTGAATTATGGGAAGAAATTCTTGCAGAACTTTTCTCTTTTTAAATAATTTTGTCCAATTGTCTTCCATCAACAATTTGGTCAATATTCTTGGCTTTGATTGGATGCTCCCTACGAGCTTATTTAGTCAAGCCGCCACTCAAACAATTCATTATCTTTCAATCAACAATAGCTTGAAAGAACAAAATCACACATAACGTTTTGAGAATTGTGATCAATAAAGAGGATCCTCCGCGATAATATAGAGATTGTTGTGGCTGAGGAAGAGAAGTGAGTGCCAGCAATGGAATGGAAGAAATGCTATCTGGACCTTATTTTGGTGCCCTTAGCACTCTTCTCTGGTGTGGTGTACCACTCTTTGCTTTGGTACAAAGTAAGGAACTGTCCTCTTCAGACTACCGTTGGTGTTAATTTCATTGGAGGAAGGCTATGGATTCAAAGCATTATCAAGGTAACAGAAAAACATATATTCTCTACCCTCTTTTGTTCTTGTTGAGTCTTAAAGTATCCGCACATGTATCACATCTTCTCACATGTATCATCCGATCAGATTTTTAGGGTGAAAACTTAACCCTCCTCTACTAGCTTTTTCAATTTATTTTTATTATCATGAGAAAGCCCAGCATTAAAAAACGATGGATGCATGTTTGATGTTTTATATAAAAAGCATCAAGTAATACTATATGTTTGGAAATATTTCATAAATAAAAAATTAAAATAAATACAATCCGACTGTCAATTGTTAAACGTCTAAGTTATCGGTTTCATCGTCTCAAGGAGTATTTTTATAAAGTAGTCAAATTCATGTATAATTTCTTATTATTAGATCGATATAAAATTATATTCACATTCATCTGATATTATAAATCGTATTCACAATGAAAGAAGGAAAAAAATAATCGAAACTAAATCATTGCATGGAATATTTCAAAGTTGTCGTACTAAATGACCTTGTGGGTAACGCAGGACAATGAAAAGAAAAACATATTAGCAGTTCAGAGTTTAAGAAACAGCCTGATGGGATCCTCCTTAATAGCAACAACGTGCGTTTTTCTGAGTTCGGGATTGGCAGCCATGATCAGCACCACCTACAGCGTCAAGCAGCCTCTCGACCACACTTCCTACAGTGCCTACGGAGAATTGATGGTGGCCGTCAAATACGTGACGCTGTTGATGTTCTTCCTCTCCTCCTTCTTCTGCCATTCGCTTGCAATTCGATTCCTCACGCAGGTCAATTACCTCGTTAACACAATACAATTTCAGTCCACCGTCATAACGGCGGAGTATGTGTGTGAACTGTTCGAAAAGGGCTTTTTTCTCAACGCTATTGGAAACAGGATATTCCACATGGCCTTGCCTTTGCTTTTGTGGGTCTTTGGTCCTGTTTTGGCTTTTGTGTGTTCCATAGCAATAGTGCCAGTTTTGTACAGCCTAGATTCCATCGTGATTGCCGGTAACAATGCAGGCAACCAGATAGAAAATCATTGCCAAGAGAGCAGAGAGATTAACATGGTGTAAGAAAGCTTCATCGCTCTTATCACCCACCCCCACAGATACTATTATTTTTAAGGTATGTACAGGAGAAAACAGTATTATCTGGTGTTAAAGAATCCTTTGGCTTCTCCACGTCAACGAGATCTCGCAGTTGCAGCTATTTTTTAATTTAATCTCTTCTACGCATGTTCCTTCTGTCAGGAATGATGCGTACGCAATGTAATAAATTAAATGTAATTTTTGCAAGAAGTTGTACAACCCCAAGTTTTCTTGGAGGCAACCAGCTACAGTGATACTTCCGACAATTTAGTTTTATATTCGTCAATTTTATAAACAAGCATCCACGCAATTAAGATGTAGCAAACGGTACCCGCATCGCAGTGTTATGAATAGTTTTGAATTTTGTTAGCTATTAATCCCAACTGCCACCGTATTCTTGAATAAAACTTGATTGTTTTTTCCTCTTAATGGTTTAATTTGAATTGCGTTTTTGTTGAGTATAATTTTCAATGATTTAAATTATTAAAAGATAAATCCATCCGTCAGCCCAAAACCACAAACAGTTATTATTTGTTATAAAAATAAATCCATCCGTCATCCACGTGAGAATCTTATTCTACATAAACGTATTAAGGACACAAAATTGCAAATGCCAGAAAAAAATGACTACTTGTTTTTGTTCGAACGCCTGAGTTAATTTGTTGTCAGGTTTTCATTAAGAAGACCTAGGTTCGACTGGAAACGATGGCCCCCGTAGTACAGGCTTCCGACTATAGGGAAACTAGTTAATAATTTTTTCAATTCCAGGTATCTGTGATGTTTGACTAATGAATTTTGAAGTTAGCATATTATTTTTTTTTATATATATATATTTTATTTGTAACTTTTGTACATAGCATATCGACAGCATGTGAAGGAAGTGATTTGAACCTAAGCCTCTAGATTTCAACTAAAATGTTTTAACTACCCACTTGCTCAAGTTAAAATATTTGAATGCAAGCACATAGGATTCAACAGATCGTATCCAATGTTCCATCTACGTAAAATATTTATAACATATGAAATTAAAATGAATAATATTAACTATTAAGATAGAATATATTTATTGCGTAGGATATGGTTTTTAAATGCAAATTTAAAAGGATGGATAGATATTTAAATATGAAAATTTGTATTATTTTAAATTTTTTTAATATTTTAAAAAAGTTAGTTATAATAAATTTAAAAAATTGAAAAAGAATTTGAAAATTTTATATTAAAATAAGATCATTTACAAGTTGGGATGAAACTCCTCCGAACCTTAACCAAAAAACACATTTGTTTACAATAATAAAAGAAAATATGCATTGAAGCCAAATCTTGTAAACCATATTTCTACAAGGGATGTCCACCTATTTATAATAGTAAAAGAAGATATGCATTGGAGCCAAATATTTTAAACCATATTTCTACAATGGTTGTCCAAATTAGTTAAACATTGAATTTGCTCACCAACTTACCTAATCCTCTCATCTTCAATAGCCATATCATTGTGTCATTGAACCCCTACCTCCTTCTCAGTACCCATCTTAGCTAGGAAGTCTACAACTTTATTTAGATCTATACTCACATAAACTAGAATCACATCATCTAATTTCCCAACAATTCCTTAGTTTAAGTAACAAGAATCCTCAACCTCCATGTCTTCAAAGCAAAAATAATAAATAATTATAAATGATTTTGATAATCATTTTTTCTAAATACATATACAAAGAATAACTCATGGAATTAATGGATAGAACTAATAAAAATGTTAATAGTCATATTCAAGCCCCTCTTTTGGTTCATCCCATCCTAAAGTAGGTAATTGAATGTAGTGAGTTACCATAATCATAGATGGTAGGGGAATTGATTGTGCATAACTAGAAGCAGTTGATAATAAAGGATATTATCATGGGTGTGGTAGAAAAGAACAAAGAGAAGCAAATTCTAGGGATTAGACAGGTGTTGAAGAGATAAAAAATTATCAACTCTCAAGAAGTGAGTAGAAAATCAAATAAGAAATTGAGAGCATCTCAAGGAGACAGACTAGTAACTAGGGGATCAATGAGGATAATAGACTCTTACTAGTCTCAAGGTAATCAATGATTATACAATCATAGAATATTAGGGGTTTAAATTGTAAAACAAATCAATATGTTCTTCAAATATTCATAGAGAAAAGCAAAATTGTTTTTTTGCTTTTCCAAGAGACCAAAATGTCATTAGATCTCATGTATAAAATAGTAAATAGACTTTGGAGGGGTGTTGGTCATGTGGAACTAGTTGTCCAAGGGGCCTTAAGGGGATAGTTACCTTTTGAAACTCTCTTAAATGGATTTCAATAGAACATATAGCTTGGAGAGGTTTGCTAACATCCCATTTTAGGAACAATGTGATAGTCGAGTAGGTTGCAATCATAAATTTCTATGGGAATCAAAATCTATATGGACGATGCATAATATGAGTCTTGCGAGAGGAGCTATACTAGACTATTGTTGGGGATTTTAATGCTAAATTATTGTCTAAATATCAAAGAGGAAATCCAAATTTGAATTCAAGGGATTGACTTATGATTGCCTAGGTCAATGCATTACACTTGGTGGACATTAAATATCCTAGAACTAGCTATACTTGAACTAATAAGAGGAGGAAACCACATAGTAGGAAGGTGAAGTTAGATCATTTTATGATTTTAGAGGAGGTATATATGGAATGAAACCTAAAATTCTAAAATTTTAGAGGGTCTTGTCTTAGATCACTTCCCCATTTTGTTGGAAGGGAGATAAATACATCACAACACTAATAACCATTAAGATTTGAAAATGTTTGGTTATAAAAGAAGGAAATTTGAATAAAAATCCTATAGTGGTGGGAATATGGATGATTGACATCTAGGACAATGATATTTATATTCCACAAGTAGCTTCATTATGTCAAGGATCCACTAAAATAATGTAGCTGATCTAACAAGTCATACTTCTAGGTCCAAAGAGCTCCATTGGTGGTTATATGAGATGAGGTGTAAAAACTCTTTTAAGGAAGGAAAAATTATAGAGCAACTCAAAATAAAAGGTTAAGTTACATAAAGCACTTGAGGACATTGAATAATAGGAACAAGAGTATCTTGTAAATTATGAAAATTTTCAAAATACAGTGTTAAAATGTAATTAATAGTGGCCACAATGGACTATGTATTTATGGTTTGCAATTGCACCACATGCAACTCAACCCTGATACGATATGTAATATAGGTGTACCAGTCGAACCTCTAATGATGCTCACAACGAATAACATAGGCTAGTGCCCAAAATACAAATTTTGATCTTCCAAGCGAAATCAGTATTTCTTGGAAGAACTCAATAATGGTCTTTAGAGTTGGATGCTTAACATCGGTGATTGCTAACCCTCTTTTTGACTTGGTGACAAAAGCTGCAAAAAAAATAGATAACAATTTACAAATTTAAAATTTTTAGCATTAACAAATTCTAAGACATAATAATTATACCTACCAAATCTTCTATTTCAAGTTGGTATGTTTTGTCGAGGTAGACTTTATCATATGTAGAGATTTGGCACTTCATTGACACTAGAGGACAGTTACCGAAAGGAAGATCTATCAATATCTTAATGTCTACACCTATGATGATAAACAACAAATTTTTATTTCGTATTTTCATTTTGACTATGGCTTTGTCATGGTCATAGCCACCAATAATATGTTGAAGAGGATTTTATCAGTTTTGAAATGTGGCATTGATACCAAGGTTGTCAAACCTGCGTCATCTAACCACGATAACTTTGCACCTAGGGTTATTAACAAATATAAAATTAAAGTGCAAGAAAGGTTCTTGAACATTGGAATAGGGATGGAAGCGATGGCCATTGCTAGAAATTAGAAACTTGGAAATAGGAGAAACATGAAAAATTGGTTGTTTGGTAACGGTTCGCTCTGGTTGAGTGCAGTCGTAGAAATAAACTCCAAAAATGATAGTTGATGCGTTTTTATCGACATAATGGATGTATTCGACATGTGGTAGCATTGTATTGGATGTGCAATATGGGTGATTGATTGTGTGACACGTGGCAGGTGGTTAACGATGGACCAATTTTTGCATTTGAATCGTATTCTGCATCACGCCAAGTACCAAACCATATTCTACATCAAGCCCAATACCGAATCATATTCTACATCAGGCCCAATACCGAACCAACTTTTGCATCAGGAACGACATCAAACCATAATCTACATCAGGTCCCTTATCGAACCATAATTTGCATCAGGTCTGACACTAGACCATATTATGCATAGGATCCTGTACCAAACCCTATATTGCATCAAAGTCAACATCATACCATATTCTACATAAGAACTTATACCAGATCCTATACCGCATAAGGCCTGATATCGAACCCTATACTACATCAGGATTGATATAGGAACCGATACTGCATCAGGCCAGATACTACACCATATTCTGTATCAGGCCTGATATCAAACCATTTTTTACATCAGGCCATATTTCGGACCATATTTTACATCAGGACCAATACTGGACCATTTTCTGCATCAAATCTAGTGCTGGACCACATTTTCCATCAGGCTTGACATCAGACCATATTATGTATGAGACCAGACCATATTCTACATCAGATCAGATCCTTACCTTATTCTGCATCAAGTCAAACCATATTCTGCACATGGTTTGATCCCAGACCATATTATAGTTTTCACCTGAACTAGATCCAGACTATGTTTTCCACCTAATTCGACCAAAACTTCAAATTCATCACTTTTTTCCAAATTTTTTTCAAAAAATAAGATAATTCACCATTTACTCCGACATGAGGTTGGTTAGGATTTGTCACAGTTTTGAAACTAATTTATTTTTATTTTTACAAATACATTTCGAGTTCAACCCCTTATGCATAACCCTAATCTATTGTAATCTATTAAAAATAATATTAACATGTTTGGAAAAAATCACTTAAAAAGCATTAATATGATTAATTAACATTAAAATAAAAACTATAATATTATATTATAAAAAATTTATTATTTTTAATTTTTCTTAAAATAAAATAACACTATAATTTTTTTTTGAATTTACATGGTGGAATCGATAGCTGCCATGAATTCGGGTAGACTATCCAACTTTTATGGCTGTCACAGTATTCTGCATTCTCCGTCTCGAAAGTTGCTGCACAAATCTTCATGCAATCCATCCCGAAAGCCGTTGCACAAATATTCATGCAGTCTGCCCCTAGTACCACCATGCCACAATCATTTTAAATATTTTATACCTTTAAAAGCACCAAGAAAAGGACAAGCGTTCATTTTGACAAAAATCAAGATTTGAACCTTCGACCTCCACCCCCTTACGGGGTTTGGTTGAACCAATTGGTCAACACCTTGAACCCAACGCTATATAATTTTCATAAAATGATTAATCATTAATTTTTCTACTTAATATAAATTACAAACAAATTTATTATATAATTTATAATTTATATTATATATTATCAATGTTATAATAAATAATATTTTAAACCTGTTATTTATATATTAAAAATATACAAATATATATTTTTAATAACATGACACTATCATGCAAGAATGAGTGCTTCTTCATAATGTACACGAGAACCAAAGCTCCAACACAAAATTACAGTTTCAACCTTAGACCTCCCAAAGAAAGACCAACTCCCTAACCCTTAAACTATGTTTAAATATTTCACTCCATAGCTATATAATATAAATATAAATATCCATAAATCTTCAATCATCTCCATTCTTTCCATCACTACCCTTATCATAGATTTATTGGACATTAATATTGTCATCCCTCTATTCTTCAAGTTCAATCCCCATAGTGGATGTGTATAAGAAATATTACTTAAAAAATCATGATAATTATTATTATTGCATAAGGTTCTTGTTTAAACTTGACACCATTTGCATTATTGGTGATGTGAACCTGGTTCAACCCGTGGTAGATGTGTATAAGAAGTATTACTTAAAAAAATCATAATTATTATTATTAAATAAGGTTTCTTGTTTAAACCGTACTCAATTTTGTAGTTTTTAGTTGTTTCGACGTATAACCGTATTTTAAATTTTATAATGAAACTTGTCGCATTAAATCTCGTGTTAAGCTAATTAATCTTAAAATAAAAATAAATGACGTCGCAAGTACAGATATGATTACCGACGAAAAAAAATGTTTAAACTATTAAACAGTCCAGGACAAAGATGGGTATCATCTTGTCCAAATTTAGAAGGCAACTAACGAACCTCTGGTAAAATCAATTGAGAACGCGTTCATGGAAGTCAGACATCTAAAAATAAAGAACTTCCACGTTTACGAATATTATGGGAATGTATAGGCTGAATTATGGGAAGAAATTCTTGCGGAACTTTTCTCTTTTTAAATAATTTTGTCAAATTGTCTTTCATCCACAATTGGTCAATATTCTTGGCTTTGATTGGGTGCTCCCTACGAGCTTATATAGTCAAGCCTCCACTCAAACTTTTCATTATCTCGAGAGAACGAAATCACACACACCGTTTTGAGAATTGCGATCAATAAATAGGATCCTCCGCGATAATATAGAGATTGTTGTGGCTGAAGAAGAGAAGTGAGTGCCAGCAATGGAATGGAAGAAATGCTATCTGGACCTTATTTTGGTGCCCTTAGCACTCTTGTCTGGTGTGGTGTACCACTCCTTGCTTTGGTACAAAGTAAGGAACTGCCCTCTTCAGACCACCGTTGGTGTTAATTTCATTGGACGAAGGCTATGGATTCAAAGCATTATCAAGGTAACAGAAAAAACATAGATTCTCTACCCTCCTTTGTTCTTGTTGAGTCTTAAAGTATCCGCACATGTATCACATGTATCATCTGATCAGATTCTTGTCTGGATGAAAGTTTGATGTTTTATATAAACAGCATCAAGTAATACTATATGATTGGAAATATTTCATAAATAAAAAATTAAAATAAATACAATCCAACTTGCAATTGTTAAACGTCTGAGTTCTCGGATTCATCATCTCAATTGGAAATATTAGACAGAAGGATCTTTATAACGCAGTAAAATTCATGTATAATTTCTTATTATTAGATCGATATAAAATTATATTCATATTCGTCTGATATTATAAATGGTATTCACAACGAAGAAACTAAATCATTGAATGAAAACTAAATGGCCTTTTGGGTAACGCAGGACAATCAAAAGAATAACATATTAGCAGTTCAGAGTTTACGAAACAGCCTGATGGGATCGTCCTTGATGGCAACAACGTGCGTTTATCTGAGTTTGGGATTGGCAGCCATGATCAACACCACCTACAGCGTCAAGCATCCTCTCGACCACACTTTTTACAGTGCCTACGGAGAATTGAAGGTGGCCGTCAAATACGTGACGCTGTTGATGCTCTTCCTCTCCTCCTTCTTCTGCCATTCGCTTGCAATTCGATTCCTCACGCAGGTCAATTACCTCGTTAACACAATACAATTTCAGTCCACCGTCATAACGGCGGAGTATGTGTGTGAACTGTTCGAAAAGGGCTTTATTTTCAACGCTATTGGAAACAGGATATTCCACATGGCCTTGCCTTTGCTTTTGTGGGTCTTTGGTCCTGTTTTGGCTTTTGTGTGTTCCCTAGCAATAGTGCCAGTTTTGTACAGCCTAGATTTCATCGTGACTGCCGGTAACAATGCAGGCCACCAGATTGAAGATCCTTGCCAAGAGAACAGAGAGATTACCTTGGTGTAAGAAAGCTTCATCGCTCTTATCACCCACCCCGACAGAGCAGTCGCAGCTATTTTTTAATATAATCTCTTTGCAAGAATGACGCGTATGCAATGTAATAAATTAAATGTAATTTTTGCAAGAAGTTGTACAACCCCAAGTTTTCTTGGAGGCAACCAGCTACAGTGATAATTCAATTTATATTCGTCAATTTTATAAACAAGCATCCACGCAATTAAGATATGAATAGTTTTGAATTGCGTTTTTGTTAACAGTATAATTTCTTTAAATTATTAAAAGATAAATACATCAGTCTGCCCAAAACCACCAACAGTTACTATTTGTTAATAAAAAAAAATCTACTCCGTCATCCACGTGAGAATCTTATTCTACATAAACGTATTACGGAGGACACAATGAAATTGCAAATTCCCGAAAAAAAAATGACTACTTGTTTTTGTTCTTGTTCGAACACCTGAGTTAATATGTTGTCAGGATTTCATTAAGAAGACATAGGTTCGAATGGAAACGATGGCCCCCGTAGTAGAGGCTTCCTGCTAGAGGGAAACTAGTTAATGATCTTTTCAATTGCAGGTATATCTGATGTTTGACCGGACTAATAAATTTTGAAGTTAGAATATTTGAATGCAAGCACATAGGATTCAGCAGATCGTATACAATGTTCAATCTATCTTATATATATATATGAAATTAAAATGATTAATATTAACTATTATGATAGAATATATTTATTTCAATATTTTGCAGGATATGGTTTTTAAATATAAATTTAAAATGATGGATTGATACGTAAAGATTAAAATTTGTATTTATTTTAGTTGTTAAATTATATTTTTATTTTAAATTTATTTTTCTAATATTTAAAAAAATTTAGTTAAAATAATAAAAATTATAAATGATTACCATAATAACTTTTTAAAAATATATATACAAAGAAAAACTCATGGAAGGAATGGATAGAAATTATAAAAATGATAATAGTTATGTTCAAGCCCCTCTTTTGGCTCATCCCATCTTAGAGTAGGTAATAGAATGTAGTGAGTTAGAATGTAGTGAGTTACGACAATCAGAGGTGGCATGGACATTGATTGTGCATAACTAGGAGTAATTGATAATAATAAAGGATATTATCATGGGCATGGTAGAAAAGAACAAAGAGAATCAAATTCTAGGGATCAGCCAAGTGTCGTGCTAAAGAGATCAAAGAATATCAACTCTCAAGAAGTGGGTAAAAAATCAAATAAGAAATTGAGAGCATCTCAAGGAGACAATCTGGTCACTAGGGGATCAATGAGGATAATATACTCTTAATAGTATCAAGGTAATCAATGATTAAACAATCATGGACTATTAGGGGTTTAAATTGTAAAAAACATCAATCTGTTCATTGAAGATTCTTAGAGAAAAATAAATTTAATTTTTTGCTTATCCAAGAGACCAAAATATCATTAGATCTCATGTATAAAATAGTAAATAGACTTTAGAGGGATGTTGGTCATGTGGAATTGGCTGCCCAAGGGGCATTAAGGGGGATAGTTACCTTTTGAAACTCTCTTGAATAGATGTCAATAGAACATATAGCTTGGAGAGGTTTTCCCACATCCTATTTTAGGAACAATGTGACAGTCAAGGAGGTTGCAATCAAAAATTTCTATGCTCAAAATCTAGATGGATGATGCATAATATGAGATTCTTGAGGGAGGATTTAGACTAGATTATTGTTGGGGATTTTAATGCTAAATTATTGTCTATAGATCAAGAAGGAGGAAATTCAATTTTGGACTCAGGGTATTGACTTATGATTTCTTAGTTCAGTGCATTACACTTGGTGGATATTAAATATCCTAGAACTAGCTATACTTGAACTAATAAGAGGAGGGAGCCAAATAGTAAGTTCAATTATTTTCTGATTTTAAAGGAGGTATTTATGGAATGGAATCTAAAATTCTAAAATTTTAGAAGGTCTTGTCTTAGATCACTTTCCCATTTTGTTGGAATGGGGATAAAGACATCACAACACTAATAACCATTTATATTTGAAAAATTCTAGTTATAAAAGAATGAACTTTGAATAAAAATCCCATAGTGGTGGGAAGAGAAATGATCGACATATAGGACAACAATATTTAGATTCCACAAGTAGCTTCATTATGTCAATGATCAACTAAAACAATGGGCGTGATCTAACAAGTCATACTTCTAGGTCTACAGAGCTCCATTGGTGGTTATATGGGATGAGGTGTAAAAACTCTTTAGGGAAGGAATAATTATAGATCAAATAAAAATAAAGGGTTAAGTTGCATAAAGTGGTTGAACACATTGATAACTAAGATGATATCTACTAAAACAGAGAGCAAAAACCACTTGGTTACTGAAATATGATAGAAACATCAAACTTTTCCATTGGACTACTTATGCTAGGAGACAAATGAACAATATGGAAGCTTTTTAGGATGAGAATGAGCTCTTATTTTGTATGATCCTAGGTATGCATTTCCATTCAATGGATTATTTTGTTAAATTATTTAAGGAGGGCATGTTGCAAGATGAAGATGCTAAAGCTCTTACTACCACATTCTTTATTATTTTTGAAGAATAAAATAAAGCTCTGCTTAAACCCATTGATAGAGAGGAGCTACAGAAGGTAGTCTTTTGAATGAGTACAAAAAAATATTAGGTTTAGATGACTTCCCAATTGAGGTTTTCTAGACCTTATGGGATAACTTGGATGAGGATGTAATGGCTATTATAGAGGATTTCAGGGGTAGTAATAAAATGCTTAAAGCATTAAATAAAAAATTCATTGCCTTAATTTTTAAAGGTAATGAGGGGATACATAATTTAGATTATAGATATATCATGTTATGAAATTATATATACAAAATGATTATAGAGGTAATGACTGAGTAGGTAAAACCTCTTCTAGACAACATTATATCATTTAAATAATAAAGTTTGTAGAGGATATCAAAATCTGAGAAGGTATGGTTCTAGCTCAAGAGATAATCCTCTCAATGCAAAAATCTAGTAACAGAGGAATGCTCATTAAATTTGATATGTTAAAGGCTTATGATAGGGTGGAGTGGATCTTCTTATCAAGGATGATGGTAGAATTTATATTATCTCAAGATTGGATAGAGTGGATCATGAGTTGCATATCTACACTAACATACTTAGTGTTAATCAAAGATCTTCCCTCATAACTAGTTGGGTCCAGTAGATGCCTTCATCAGTGAGATCCTTATTCTCCTTGTCTTTTTCTCATATTGGCTGAAGGATTGGGTAGACTTATCTTGAGTAGAAGATTATAGAGATTGCTCATAGGTATCAATATGGGTGAGGATGTTTTGAATCACTCATAGTTTATGAATGACACAAGATTGATGGAAGTGATAAACCTCAAGGAAGTAAGAAATATAATTTATTCTTTTAATGTTTATCTTAGGGCCATAAACCAAGTCATCAATGATAAAAAATCTAAAGTATTCTTCAATATTGATTTAAGGCTTTAGGATAAAAATTAAATATCTTAGGATTTACAAGGACTTCTATACCAGTGGTCTATTTGGGGGTCACTATACATAAAAAAAACTAAAGTTAGCTAACTGGAGGAATATTTTAGACAATATCAAATAATAAATTAAACATTGGTCTCACAAATGGTTAATATTTGGGGTAGATAATTTTTTTATAGTTAGTCATTTAGACCATACCAATCTATAATTTTTCTATCATTGTTGTCCCACATACCATATGGAAAGAGTTGGTAGTCCAATGGTTAGCCAAAAGGAAACCTATTTTGCCTAGAAATTCATGCATAATTTTTAAATTCTTACTTTTTATAATCTAAGGTGTAGGGAAGTAGGTGGTACATACTAGTGTATGTTATGCTACAAAAGTGAGGAAACATCTAACCACATAATGTTTAAGTTACTATTTCCATGCTAAATCTAGGAGAGATTGATTTTAGCACATAAAATCCAAGCCAACAATTATTTGAATTAGATTAATAATTAGGAAATATGGAAGAAGGAAAATTTTAAATTTGAAGATCTTCATATTGGGTGGAAACTTGGATTAAATTTTATTTTGTGTCAATTATTGTTGAAGAGAAATGACATAATTTATAGAGAAACCTTATTGTATTTATATAACATTTAGTAGGTCATTTGGATTAGAGTCACAAAACCTATGGTAGTGTATGCTAAAGAGGAAACTTAGGCTTATATAGGAACAATGGAGGAAGAAGTTAAATCATAGGATGGGCATGATAGAGCTAGCTAGAAAACATCCCTAGAAGACTAGATTAAAATTAATCTGATGGAGCCCCAAAAGGAAATTTGAGTTGAGTTGGAATTGGAGTGATCTACAAGAATCATCTTGGGACACTACTCTATTAGGAACTATAGGGCCTGGGCAAACCCATAAACAATGAAGTAGAAGCCTAAACTATCAAATATGATTCTATATAGGCAATAAGATAAGGTTATAGGAAATAATCATAGAATCATATTCATAAATCTTGGTAGGAGTTTTAGATTGCATGGGGAACATTGCTTTGGATACATGGGGTTAAGGATTTTTTCACCCAAATTAAGTTGTTATGAAGGGAATTGAATGACATGATCTCCATATATGTGGGTAGATCTTTGAATACAATGGTAGAATTCTTGACTAATATTGATACAAAGAAGTATGTAGGAGTTTAGTGACACAATGATATGGATATTGAGGATGAGAGGATTAGACAGGTTGGTGAGCAAATTCAGTATTTGGCTAATTTGGACAACCATTGTAGGTATATGGTTTATGAGATTTGGTTCTTAGGATCTTGCAATTTATAGTTATGAAAATTTATTTGAAAGTTAAAAGGATGAAATGAGTGATCTTGCTAAATATAGTTAGGAGGAGTCTCATTCCAACTTGTAAATAATATTTTTTAATATAATATATTCAAATTCTTTAAAAAAAAAGAAAAACATTAAAAGATATTTTAAATACAAATGTGTTTTCAAATTTATTCAATCAATTAAAATGATAAATTAAATTCCGCGTATGATACATAAAAATCAAAATCTTATTAGGTTAATAATTAATTAAATATATAAAATAAATTGAAATCTTTATATAAAAGTTTAATTTCACTATTTTATTTTAATAGTATAAAATAAGTAAAAAAATTAAAAAAAAAATTAATATTTTTAATAGTTTGTTATACATGTTTAATTTATAATGAGATGAAAATAACTTAATTAGGTATGAATCAATAACCACGTACATGCACTAAGTTCTTAAGTTGCTAGGACTTAAATTTTAGTCTTTTATATAAAAAAGGACCTCTCTCCCTATGTTGCTAGGATTTAAATTTTAGTCTTTTCTATAGAATATAAGTTTTTTTGTTTCTAACTCGTATGTTATTGAAGATTATTTATTTATTTATTATTAATTAAGCAGTGATGATTTTGAGAGGATCCCAAAACCATTTACAAGCACTCCCAAGGTAGACCAAAAAGGGCCAAAAACCAGTACGAGGTCCCCAGCCAAGAAAACAACAAAAAATTGGTTACAAAAAGCTACCAAAAGACCAAACAACCACTCCATAGAAAATAGAAAAACAACCTATAGAAACTGAACCAATAAGCTCAAGGTGATAACTAAGAATTATCTAAAATATTCAAGCCTGAGGAGATAAACTCCATCAGGCCCATCCTTTTATTCACATACTACGTGAACTTGGCAACTATTTTGAGTGTGCTTAACACATATTTTTGCCTATCATCAATAGATTTGATCAACTGCAGTAAGAAATTTATATACTCTGCCCTAGAAAAGTCTAAATTACCCACACCAACTTACCATACCTTTTTAATCCCTTTAGGAAGGACCTCCCTTGTTGAGAAGGTAATATTATAACTTGAGACCTCCTATAAATTTCTATTTTTTAAGAGTCTTAAGGAACATCTCTTTTTGCTTTCTCTAACCCTACTTAGGGTCACTGAGAGATCCCCAAATTGCCAACTACCATCAAAATCTTTGCAAGAGTTAAGTGGTCTCACTCTATCAGAGCCAGTGGTGCTAGACTCTCTCGAATAGTTTAACTTCCCACCTCACACCCCAAAGAAGGAAACAAAGAGCTCTTTGACCAGATGTCTATGACGGGATCCCTAGTCTAGGCAAACATTTGAGTCACTAGAAATCACATGTGTAGAGAGGGAATATTTAGGTAATCGAAAATCTAGAGACAACAACGAAATAACGCCAATATACTTTAAAATGTATGTCATATCAATATTATTTTCAATGGCCATGAATTCAACGATTAACAAGATCAAACCTTGGTGCAACAGGTTCAACCCTCTGTCATTGCTGACGTCTGCCAATGATTTCTTCAGTGAATGGAATAGGAATGCCAGAACATTCATACACCTTCCTCTCCTTTACTGGTTGAGAAATATTACATGGTAGATTCTGATAACTTATCATGAGAGGTCCAAAGAGAAATAGTCCATAATAACGAGTATTACTCGATCTCATGACGGCTGAAGGACCTTAGCCCTAAACCCCTTCTAAGCCTTAGTCCTAAAACTGTTCTCCTTTGGCAAGAATTCTTCTTCATCTAGAAAAAATCTTAGCTCCTTAACCAATATGCTATTGAAGATTAATTTTCAATAAATTTATATTTATAACTAATAAAAGGTGATAATTTATTTTTATTTATTTAGTTATTTTAATCAATTTATATTATAAAGTGGTAAAAGAAGTTTAAGATATATACACTTAAATGAATGAGTATTCCTTCATCAAATGACATTATCTCAACACCTTAAACACCTTCATTCCTCCACTTTGAAAAAAAAATTAGATTTGAATCTTATTAAATAATACATACATACCAAAATAATATAACGCCATTATGTTTATGATACCATACGAATAGGATAAATTTTAATCCTAAAAAATCAATTTAAAAATATTTATATTAATTTGAATATATTTAAATAACATACTTGAATGTAACCAAAATAGTCCTTCATATTACGACATACGGGCTAAAGCGTAAATAAAGTGTTTATGGTGAAAATATCAAAATTGGAATTTAAACAAAGCGTAAAAGAAAGACCGCTCTGGTTCTAGAGATGCCCAATATTTCTCTTCTGTTTTAAAGTTCACAGTAAAAAAATTCGTTTTTTCCAAATTCTCTGTTATTATTATCAAAAAGGCCAGCATTAAAAAAACGGCGGATGCAAATTTGATGTTTTATATAAACAGCATCAAGTAATACTATATGTTTGGAAATATTCCATAAATAAAAAATTATAATAATTACAATCCGACTTGCAATTGTTAAACGTCTAGGTTATCGGTTTCATCATCTCAATTTGAAATTACGGAGAGGAGGAGTTTTATAAAGTAGTAAAATTAATGTATAATTTCTCATTTATAAAATTATATTCACATTCGTCTGATATTATAAATCGTATTCACAATGAAAGAAGTTAAAAAATAATCGAAACTAAATCATTGCATGGAATATTTCAAAGTTGTCGTACTAAAGGACCTTGTGGGTAACGCGGGACAATGAAAAGAAAAACATATTAGCAGTTCAGAGCTTAAGAAACAGCCTGATGGGATCCTCCTTGATGGGAACAACGTGCGTTTTTCTGATTTCGGGATTGGCAGCCATGATCAGCACCACCTATAGCGTCAACCAGCCTCTCGACCACACTTCCTACAGTGCCTACGGAGAACTGAAGGTGGCTGTCAAATACGTGACGCTGTTGATGTTCTTCCTCTTCTCCTTCTTCTGCCATTTGCTTGCCATTCGATTCCTCACGCAGGTCAATTACCTCGTTAACACAATACAATTTCAGTCCACCGTCATAACGGCGGAGTATGTGTGGCCCTGTGGGTCTTTGGTTCTGTTTTTGGCTTTTGTGTTTCATAGCAATAGTGCCAGTTTTGTACAGCCTAGATTTCATCGTGATTGCCCGTAAAAATTCAGGCCACCAGCTAGAAAATCATTGCCAGAGATGAACAGGGTGTAAGAAAGCTTCATTGCTCTTATCACCCACATACTATTATTATTACGATGATCATGGGTATGTACAGGAGAAAAGAGTATTATCTAATGTTAAAGAATCCTTTGGCTTCTCTACATCAACGAAATCTCGCATCTATTTTTAATCTAATCTCTTTTACGCATGTTCCTTCTGATGCGTATGCAATGTAATAAATTAAATGTAATTTTTGAAAGAATTTGTACAGCCCCCAAGTTTTCTTGGAGGCAACCAGCTACAGTGATAATTCTGGGCGACAATTTAGATTCGTCAATTTTATAAACAAACATCTACGCAATTAAGATGGAGTAAATGGTACCAGGTGTGCATGTTAGAAATTACACCAGATTTCACTTGGTAGATCTTTGGCAGATTTTTTCAATTTTATAAACAAACATCTACGTAGTTAAGATGGAGTAAATGGTACATGCTGTTCATGTTAGAAATTAAACCAGATTTCATTGGTAAGTTTTGAAATCGTCAGATTTAAAAGTATCCAAATTTATTACTTGTGGTTGCAGTTGTTCGACGATTCGACATGCACCATGCTTTTCAAATTAATGCGTGTTAGAATACTGGTGAGCCTTTCCCTCCAATCCCCATCCCCAGCTATGTATATGTGGTATCATTTAGAAGAGAGCAATTTTGGAAGGGTGAACATGGAAAAACGAGGAGTAGAAGTTGCAGCCTTAAAAAAACTCCTGTGTGAATCTAGCCTGCAACAACGGAGACTAAGTTGCAAATGTGTGGAACGCTTCTCGAGTAAGAAGCGAATGATGTAAAGGTTCTATTATTATTGTAACTGTAGCAGCAATGTGTTTCATTTTAGTTAATATAACATTTTAGTTAATATAAGAAATACAATTACCTATTTATGCATAAGATTAAATCCTTTGTAAGCATTTGTCTTCGTGTGACTTTCGGATGTTGAATTAATTAAATGTGCAAAGGTATATCAAGATTTTAGGTTTTCTCTTCAACATCCCAATTCTGCCCAAGTTAGAGCAAAGCCTAGAAATCCCACGGGCTTGTCCATGCACAGACAGTAGCCCAGATCCAATTCCTCTGAGTGGTGCGCCAGATTGATGACGACGGTGCAACCCCTGTGCGTCCGACGGTCCCCATCTCACACCGGGTTACAATGTATATAAAGCAAAACCTAGAAATCCCAATTCCACCAAAAGTCTCAATTTCGCATGTTGACTTAGTTAAGTCAACATGCTTGTGAAATTATCTTTCATGGAATTGAGTTGAGGAGCAATTTCGTACCACTTCACTGTAAGACAAGTTAACGCAATTATGCGTAAATCTCTATTTCGTGAGTTTGACCTAAGTAAGTGAGATTGTTAGATTTTCCTTCGTGGAATCAATTTAAGTTGTGGTTTTGTGCCTCTATGTAAAGTGAATTGAGTCACGATCTGTGCCACTCCTATGTAAATTGAGTTGAATCTTGATTTCACACTCCTTGTGCATTGAAAAGTGTGCAAGTTAATTTGAGTCATTGTTTTGAGTAACGTTACGATTTTGTGTCAGTTTCGTGTAAGCTAAGTTGAGCACGACTTTGTGTCACTTCTGTTAAAAGTTTTTATTGAAGCTCCTAAGTGGCCCTAGTTTCATGCCAACCTCTCTTCCCGTATCTTTCAAATTGGTATTAGAGCCAATGCTATTAGTGGAAGTTTAAAAGGTTATAGAAGCAATGGCTGCCAGCAATAATTCATTGTAGTTGCAGATCCCATTATTTAATGGCAAGAATTATGATTACTGGAGCATCCAAATGAAGATATTGTTTGGATCTCAGGAGCTATGGGACCTGGTGGAGAATGGTTATCCAAAACCTGCAAGTGCAACAACATTGAGTGCTCTCTCTCAAGCTGAGTTAGATCTATTGAAGGAGAATTTAAAGAAGGACCAGAAGATATTATTTTACATAATGTAAGCAAGGAGACCATTTTCCCAAGAATTGCAGAAGCGATACCAAATCAAAGGAGGCATGGAAAATTTTATCCAGCTCCTTTCAAGGCACCAATAAAGTGAAGTTGGTGAGAAGGGAGTTAAAAAAATTGTAGATGAGTGAATTACAGTTCATGAGTGACTTATTTAATTGTATAATGGGTATTATCAACCAGATGAGGATGAATGACGAGAATATTGAGAAACAAATAATAGTGGATAAAATAATGAGAAGCCTACCAGGAAGGTTTGACTCAGTGGTGATAGCAATTGAATAATCAAGGGATTTAACTATCATTTCAATAGATGAGCTCATGGGTTCTTGGTAAATACAAGATAAGAGACTGAGTTGGATATCTCAGTCCTCATTGGAGTAAGCATTTAAGATGCATGTTTCACTTGAAGATAATAAAAAAAGAGAATAATCCCACCAAACAACCTCAAATTCTCAAGGAGGAAGAGAATATAATAATAGAGGTAAACATGAGAGAGGCCATGAGAGAGGAGGAAGGTCAAATTCCAACAAAAGAGAGACCGATTGCAATTTCCATCAAGTAGGAGAAAGAGGCGGCAAAAAAAATCAATGTGAAAGCACGAGATTCCAGGCAAAGGAAACACTAATTGCGATTGCATTCAAAACCAAATACGCTTAAGTCCTAGAAACATAAAGTGCATGAAATGGAAAAGAAACGCATTGGAAGAGACACAAGCAAATGGAGAAGACATAGCCCTTTCATTAATATCCCTTGATCTCTGTTACAATGACGTCTCCTCCCTTTTTGGGGGCTAGGAGCATTAAAAGAATTCGATTACAATCACTCAATGTTCCTCTTTTCGCGTGCCCATGATTGCAATGGGCGGGCCAAGATGATGTTGTCGTTGATGTCGATGAGTTCTTAACCTCTGCTGCTTCTCCTGCGAACAAAGAAACAACCAAGATGTCAGTAGCACCTGCTGCAAATGAAAGGTGTTTGTTCTTTAAAATTAACGAAATATGCATGCAAACATTTATCTAAAAAAGTAAACAAAATGATTCTAAACAGCCTGAAAACTTTCCAGAAGACAGAAAATGTTACCAACAGGCCATTGCCACTGAGACAGTCGGCCAATCTGCTTTCAACTGGAAATCGTCCCTGGGTAGGACGATTTATGACTATAAATCGTCCCTGGGTGGGACGATT
The DNA here is from genome assembly GCA_028583015.1 of Wollemia nobilis. Classification (NCBI taxonomy): domain Eukaryota; kingdom Viridiplantae; phylum Streptophyta; class Pinopsida; order Araucariales; family Araucariaceae; genus Wollemia; species Wollemia nobilis. The sequence goes on along the minus strand of JAQPPZ010017206.1, from coordinate 1,287,469 downwards.
TCTGACTGTAAATCGTCCTTGGGTGGGACGATTTCTTCTGTGTTGCTGCTTTCAACTGGAAATCGTCCCTGGGTAGGACGATTTCTGACTGTAAATCGTCCCTGGGTGGGACAATTTCTTCTGTGTTGGGGAAGCCAAACTGACATGCTCCAATGTCGACTCTCGAGGTCTCCAAAACACCTGCAGACAGGGGGGTTATGTAATTGGGGCCATTTTGGGACGACCCAGATGGTCGGATTCTCCCAATTTGGCCTCTACCCTCGGGAATTTGATATCGCCTCCTGCAAGTTAGTGAAACTACAAAACGACACAAAACATACTAGAATATGATCAAAGGTTACGAAATTGCAGCTATGAATTCACCAAACAGGAAACACAATATGCAGCATAAGAAAATAAACTAGAATGCTTCTGAAATAAAACTTAAGAAAAGTGCGGGGATGCCCAAGTGGGCCTCCCACCGTTGGCACTTGATTCCGGTGCCAATCCACTAGGGATGGGCCCAAAACCTCTTAGGATTGGGGGGTCGGCGAATTGGTTGGTTCCGGTGTCCATGTGTTGGATTTGGGTCAGGTTCAAGCTTCCAAAAGCCACCCAACAACCTCCCTTGCAAAAGAGATTGGTGGATGTGGGAAGGTGAACTAAAAGGGATGCAAGTGGGTCTTCAACTCGGCAGCACTTCGTTGCTTGAAAACTCCTTCAACCTATATATTTTGGGTGAGAAAAGTCCCACCTTTTATAGACCCATGGGGTCTCTTTTGGGAGGGAAGCACAAATGCCATGTGTTGGTCATAGGTGCCATGTGGCAGTATTGTCTTCCCATGAGGGAGGGGAGTCCTCCGTTGACTTGGGCTTTAATAAATGCCTTTTGTGACAGTCTTCTAATGGCCCCTCTGTCCACCTACACACGCGTGCAAGGCAGGAGTCATCAACTGACTGTTACGGGCTACCACTTGGCGCCATTTGTCTTTTTTCCCGTTAAGCTTAGAATTCGTCCCACCCAGGGATGGATTCAGAATTCGTCCTGGGGTGGGACGAATTCTATTTTGAATTCGTCCCTGGGTGAGACGAATACTGGGCAAAGTGTCCAAGTGTGCCAAATTGCTTCTTGACCTTACAAAATTGCTATGAAAGTGGTTAAGACCACTGTTTAACCTCTGAGGGCTGCCACTGGGGCTGTGTTTGTCAAAGCGATCAATGTTTGCAGTCACATAATCGGATTGGTGCTGTTTTGGTGTCTACAGATGTCCCTTTTTGGGAAGTGTTGCGGGTGACGCAGTGCTGAGCAAAAATAGATAACCAAAGCACTAATTATTAGGGTTTCTTGGTAACCTAACCAACTTTTGATGCCCCAAGTATGGAAAGGGCATGCATTCTTGAATCCTTGCTTCTGACGAGCTAAGGAATTTGATTTCAAGTATTAACTTGTTTTGGTGAGGTGTGACTTGAACTTAGACATTGATCAGTCATGAACAGGCAAAGGGTGTTTTTATCCTCAGGGGGAACCTTGTGTTCATGATTCACAAAATGCCAAGTGTTTGATTGATTTGATTGTTGCTTGTTTACTACCCCAAGCAGGAGCGTGATTGTCTTTGTCAATGATTCTTTGAATGCATGTCGTTTTCCTTAATTGGGTGTGTGATTGTTGGTTGGTGACTAAGTGTGACTACCCCCTCAAGCGACGAATCGATGAGGGAATGACCTTCGTGAGAGAAGCGACGAGTCGCTTGACCCAAGATGACTTGTTCAAGGGTGCCTTTAGAGGGTTTACCGTTAAGCGTGTGCAATTTTTCCAACATTTGGACCTATTTTTGGTGGGTGTTAACCCTTTTGGTGATGCCTGAATGGGGTGAAATCATCGAAAACCTAACTTCCCGTGGAGCGGTCCGGCTATTGTAGCCTTCTTGGGGAAGTAGGAGAGCGATAATTTGGACCTCGACATCGATTTTCTTTGCCAAGAGGTTAAGTGCGAGAGCACTTGTGTCCGGCAATGCTTATTGCTTTGTTTTGTTGTTTTGATTTTCTTGTTGTTTTTGAGTGGGCTTTGACCCTTTTGTGACATCGTTTGGGGATGAAATTTTTGAAAATCCGTCTCTCGTGGAGTGGTCCGGCTATGGTAGCCTTCTTAGGGAGTAGGATAGTGATAATTTGTGACCCTGATGTCGATTTGCCATGCCAAGAGTTTAAGTGCAAGAGCACTTGTGTCTGGCAATGTTTATTGCTTTTTGTTTTTGTGTTGCATTTATTTGTTGTTTTTGTTGTTTTTTTTTTTGTGACACCATTTGGGGATTAAATTGTCAAAAATCTGTCTTCCCGTGGAGCGGTCCAGCTATGGTAGCCTTCTTAGGGAGTAGGATAGTGATAATTTGTGACCTCGATGTCGATTTTCTATGCCAAGAGGTTAAGTGCAAGAGCACTTGTGTCGGGCAATTTTATTGTTTGTTTTTAGTCTATTTTAGTCATTTTTTGATTTTTTTTCAGTGCTGGCTTGAATTCGTCCCTAGGTGGGACGAATTCTAGCTGGAGAATTCGTCCCTGGGTGGGACGAGCGCTAATCAGAGCGCTCATCCCAGTCAAGGACGAATTCCGGTGCAAAAGGCCTATTTAATGGCCAAAACTTGATTTTGGGCTCATTTGTGTCATTTTTTTCTTACGATTTTGGAGCTCTGGGAGGAGGAGGTAATTCTGTGAAGCAAAGCGCTGCTGGAATTCTCTCTGCTATCATGAGTGGACACACTGGTTCGAGCGGCGAAGCCGAAGCGAAACCTGTAAGTGTTCCTAGAGTTTATTTTGCTTTTATTTGATGTATTGTTTTTGTGTTGACGCTTTTCAAAACTTTAAGATTTTTTGTGATGTTTTTGTTTAACAGTTAAGGTTAGAAACCCTAGAACTGAAAATTTGATCTATTATATATATATATATATTTTGTGTTTGTTTTGATTTTTTTTGCTTTGCAGGTTGTTAGGAGCCGGTACCGTGTACCCGCTGCATTTATTGAGGCACGGTTGGCATTGACCAATGATGACTGGGAATGGCTTGATGCCCTTGGGCTCAAGCAGGTGGCTCGACTGGAGTCTATGGTTTTGGATCAGGCCTATCTGACGGCCCTGATCAAGCTTTGGGATCCGCGGACCAATACTTTCCATCTCTCAATAGGGGAGATGAATGTGACTCTTGAGGACATCTATCGGTTGCTTCGGATTTCGATAGATGGTCTGCCTATTAGGACATCACCGTTTGATCAGCGGACTGCTATACTTACGAGATGTTTTGGGCATGGGGGGTAGTTGGGTGTAGCAAACCCAATGGAGACAGCCGAGGTGGATTGCCAGGTTGGCGGGATTTTGGTTAGCTGGTGGCAGGGAGAGGGGGGTGTTAGGAGTGAGGCACGCATTCTTGATGGGCCTCATTTCTAACATTCTTCTCCCTGATTCGTCAGGCGCGAGGTTCCCGTGGAAACTACTGGATTTGGTGTGGCAGTTGGCAGAGTGCTCGATAGAGGCACCGTTGATTCTGATATGGGGACAGACTTTGTTGGCACGGCTCTACGGGGAGGCTGTATGGGGTCCGTTGTCGACAGCGGAAGGGTGTCAATTGCAGTTTTTTGTTGCAGTGCTGGGGTTGGCAGCACATAGCTGTTGAGAGGCCTACCAGGTTACCATGGATGACTCGGGTGGCAATGGAGGATGAGGAGATTGGTTATGCAGTTTTGTGGTGGCAGTCTGCGGAGCAGGGGCAGAGTCGACGATAGGCAGGTGCCATTGAGCACTACACTGATGCCTTTTCTTGGCTCACTCCAGGGGAGGTGTTTTGGCGTCCCTATCGGGACTATCCAACCTGGCCTGAGGCTGGAGAGTGGCTTCGACAGGTACGAAGGGAGCGGTGGTTGACTGGGTGGCACGAGATGGAGCATGAGTTCTTTTCGTATCGTCGGGTTACATGACAGTTTGGGGTGCGCCAGGGGTTGCCTGGTGAGCCCGTGGTCTATCGACGGTGGGGAGATGAGAGGGATCTGGAGCCATCGGTCACCGCACCATTGGGCGAGGAGTCCGATGCAATGATTGAGGTCCCGGATGTGGATGACATCGGGACTACCACTGAGTATGACTCGTGGTGGGTACTGCGGCGTTGGAGAGGAGAGGGGCCACTGGGAGGCGCGGAGGCGGCAGTGGAGGATGCTGAGGCAGCAGGGGGTGATTGGGGGGGTCTGTTGGATGATGCGGACATGGTGGATGTTGGAGATGAGGATGTGGACTTGGGTGTTCCGGAGCAGCCGGACATGCAGGATGTGGAGGAGCAATGGGAGCCTGAGAATGCTACTATCCCCACGAGTCTTATGTGTCCGACAGATACAAAGGAGGTGGGGTCAGATGTAGGCGTTGAGATTGCATGACTGACAGAGCTACTGCGGATGCAAGATCTGGAGTTGGGGGATGCGCGACAGGAGAGGGATCTTCTACGGGCTCAGTTGGCAGAGCGGGATAGAGTTTTGGTGCAACGCGATGATGCATTGTCTATCTATCATCGACGAGAGGCAGAGTGGTGTCTATACCGGATAGACTTGGAGAGGGAGGTCATCCGCCTTGGTGGGCGGATACCTGATTTTTCGATCGGTGGATCTTCGCGACAGACAAGGGATAGTCTGACTGAGCAGTCAGCATCATCTCGTCGCAGGCAGTTAGATGAGGGGGGTGGTAGCAGGCATGATGCGGGGGCTAGTAGTAGCCGCCCTGCAGGGTATCGTAGGACCCACACCACAGGGGGTAGTTCCCGTCGCATCGATCCTGCATGATCATGGTGGTCGATGCCTTAGGTTGGGTTTTTGGATATGATTGCGGGGTCTGAGGACCGGTTTTGTAGCCTGCGGGCATCTTTTTGACGATATAGATATATATACCATTTTTATTTTTGGTTTTGTACATGTGATGATGTGATTTTTGTTATGCATGTTTATATTTATTTTGATGAATGCAGATGTTATGATGAATGTAAATGTTTTTGATATCTATGTGATATGCGAGGTGAAATGGATGAATGACATTTGTGATGATTGCACTATAGGCTGTTTAAGAAGTTCTTTATTTACATGGTTTTTCTTTTTTTTTGTATTTTCCCGATGGTATCATAAGGATGATAAGTAGCGGAGATGGTTTTGGAATGAATGTAAGGTTTTCCGAGATTCGGTCGGTTTTAACTCACCATCCATGACTGTACTTTATCTTACAAGACTTTTTAACCAAGGTATAAATCAGACTTGTTTTTGACCCAGTTATTTCATATCCCTGTGTGTGCAATTGAGTTCATTTAGTGGTATTTGTTAGGATACTACCAGTGCTAGATGGGCTTTCAATCGAACCTGTACTGAGGATCACCTAATTAGCTCCACGAATTCCTTTGTTGTATGTACTAAGATTAATCTGCGGTGTAATCCAGGATGCCATAAGCTAGCTCATCCACATGCAAATATTGATCTGTACGCAAGTTAATGTGACAGATATATCGTCATGCGGGAGGTTTACTTTTGCTACCGATAGGCTATCAACCAAATTGATATTGAAGCTTGCCTTATGACCTATAGAATGTTGAGGGTTCCAGGGATTCAAGGTCAACTCCCTTCTTTTCTTCAATTGTATTGGGATACTTGCTCATTGTAGTGATGAGATCACTGTTTAATTTGATTTGTTTTTCTTTCGAGCAAGGGATTGGGGATATGGAGTGACGAAAATCACTGTTGTTTGTGCCTTTTGATGTGTGCATTGTAGTTTGTCAAATTTTGGAGTTTTGAAATTTTGCAAATTTTTTGTGTTTTGCACTGTTGAGAACTTTAGGGATTCTTAGGGAATTGGGTAGGGAGGATGCTTGTCCTTTTGCCAACTCTCAGCATTCTAGGGGTCATTCGCACATGGGGATGAGCAAGATAACCGTTTCGTTTGTGGTGACCTATATTATTTTGTAGGTTTCGTATTTCGTTCACACAATTTGGGAATTTTAGTGTTTTGATTTGTGTTGGGATGTTACGTAACATGGTGTATTTCAAGTATGACTCTACCTTCGTAAAATCTGTCTGACTTGATACATTACATGGCTAAAGAGCAAAATGATGACTGAATCACGAAAACTCTTGGTACATTCCCAGACCACTGACTGTAGTGTGGTAAAAGTTATGCTTGGTGTTTTTGTTGTTTTTGTAACATGAGACAATGCGGAACAAGGTGGACTATCAGAGCTATTGCAACTTATGGTGCCTTTGACCTGTATGACTACAAATATGCAATGTATGGATGCAATGCTTAATGCAGCTATGTATTTTTGTAATTTTGATGGATTGTTTTTGGTGAAGGTGAATATGAGGTGCGAGAATATGATTTTTTTGATGAATTTGAGTATGCTTAGAATTGAGATGCAAATTTTTGTTGTTTTTGATGATTTTTGTTGTTTTGTTTTTTTTGAATTTCTTGATTTTTTTTTACCAAGCGATTGCGATAATCGTTGGAGCTTTTTGGGTTTGACCAAGTGATTGCGATAATCCTTGGAGCTTTTTGGATTGACCAAGAGATTGAGATAATCCTTGGAGCTTTTTGGTGACCAAGAGATTGCGATAATCCTTGGAGCTTTTTGGGTGACCAAGAGATTGCGATAATCCTTGGAGCTTTTTGGGTTGACCAAGAGATTGCGATAATCCTTGGAGCTTTTGTATTGACCAAGAGATTGCGATAATCCTTGGATCTTTTTGGGTGACCAAGAGATTGCGATAATCCTTGGAGCTTTTTTAGGTGACCAAGAGATTGCGATAATCCTTGGAGCTTTTTGGGTGACCAAGAGATTGCGATAATCCTTGGAGCTTTTTGGGTTGACCAAGAAATTGCGATAATCCTTGGAGTTTTTTTTTTTTTTTGGGATATGGCTTTCTTAGATATGAAATGGTCACAAATGACTGATATTCAAGGGTTTTGTTTCCTTGATATCGTCAAGAGAAGCTAGCCGGTACGTCCCGAGTCCTATTTTACTATCAATGACATAAGGACCTAACCAATTTGCCGTGAATTTGTCCCTCATATGGGACGACAAATTAGAGTTTTGTTGGTTTTCCTTCAGAACCAAATCACCAACCCGAAAGTCTCTTAGGTGAACTTTCATGTTGTAAGCTTTCTTAAGCCGCTCTTGATAGATACGTAAGTGCTCGAGAGCATTAATGCGTCGTTCGTCAAGCAACGTAAGTTGGTCTAATCAGGCCTGTCGCACAATGTTATCATCGATGAACTCCTGCATTGATATGCGCAGGGAAGGAATTTCCAACTCGAGAGGCATTACTGCCTCTGAGTCATACACCAGTGAAAACGGAGTTGCCCCAGTGGGCGTCCGAATGCTAGTGCGATAAGCCCAAAGGGCAAGTGGGATTTGTATGTGCCAATCCTTATGACTGTCTATGACGATATTTTTAAGGATGGCGACTAGCGTTTTATTTGATGCCTCTGCTTGCCCATTTGCTTGCGGATAATAGGGTGTTGAAAAGTTGTGCTAAATTTTGTACTTTTTGGTTAAAGCACGCACGTCTTTGTTCTTGAATGATGGCCCATTATCCGAGATTATTTTGGATGGAATACCAAAATGACATATGATGTAATGCAAAATGAACTCCGTAATGTGGGGTCCTGTCGTAGAGGTTAACGGAATTGCTTCCACCCATTTGGTAAAATATTCTGTGGCCGTTATGATAAACGTGTGACGGCCTGACGATGCAGGGGAGATCTTTTCGATTAGATCGAGACCCCACTGCAAAAATGGCCAAGTATACTAGACTGTCTATAGGGCCTGGGAAGGTACGTGCATCAAATTAGCATGATGTTGACACTTCACGCACTTCTTGACATACTCGCAACAATCTCGCTCTAAATATGGCCAATAATAGCCCATGCGAAGAATGCGCTTTGCGATGGCCATACCACTAAAGTGGCCACCACATGTACCATCATGCGCTTGGGCGACTGCCCAAGTGGACTCTTGTTGGTCCAAACAACGAAGAAGAATTCCGTCATAGCTTCAACGATACAAAATGTCTCCTATCAAGACATACTTAGCCACTTTTTGCTTGAATGTTCGTTTTGCGGCGTGCGTCAATCCAAAGGGAAGATTACCTAATTTGAGGTAATCTCTTATGGGTAAATACCAGTCCTGTTGATCAGAAACCTTGATAGTATGAACAGGCAACCCCTTTTGAAGTTCTTCCCTAACAAATGCTGAATGGGATAGAACTTGTAAGAATAGCATTATGTTGCTATTAATGGGAGTGGGGGAAAACAAAGACCCCCAGTTGGCCCGTTTCAAACAGTCTCGGATTCGAAAGAACTTATCCGAAGATGGTTCAATCTGGATCATGTGGGTTCCTGGCGTCAAGTCTGAGCTTGCATGCTCTATCACGGATTGCGATAAGGTTTTGACCTGAATGGTTGTTATATTACCGAAAAGGTATTGCGGGATTAGTGACCCCAAGGAGGCCATTATGTCCGCAAAACGATTCGATGATCGAGGGAGTGCCTCGATGTCATACCACTCAAGTTTTGCCAGGAATTTGTCCATGAGGGCTTTATAGGCCTTCAGAACTGGGCATTTGCATTGATATGCCCCTTTGACTTGATTGACGATTAACAGCGAATCACCAAAGATGTTCAGTCTTTTGATGTTCATGGCGATTGCTGTTTGAAGACCTAGGAGCAAGGCTTCATATTCTGTATTATTGTTGGTGCACTAGAAATTTAATTTAAATGACAGGGGCATTGGAGCGCCCTGCGATGTGAAGAATACAATTCCTGTGCCACTGCCTTGCTCGCATTTAGAACCATCAAAAAATAAGGTTATGTCGGCCTGAGACTCAGGCTCATCAGAATCTGGCGATTCTGAGACATGGAAGACCCCATCATCGGGTAGTTCTATGACCAGAGGCTAATCGTCTTCAAGCGGAGCCTCTGCTAGTTGATCGGCTATGACTTGTCCTTTTATAGATTTTTGCCCAATAAACTTAATGTCAAATTCCGTCAACAACATGATCCATTTCGTCGTGCGACTACTATGATAAGTACAACTCATCATGTATCGCAATGGATTCTCCTTAGACACAACATACGTTGTGTTGCTCAACATGTAATGGCATAGCTTTTTGGTAGCAAACACCACTGCCAAGCAGAGTTTCTCAACGTATGCATAGTTAAGTTCGTAACTGACCAGGGTGTGGCTAAGATAGTACGTAGCCTATTCTTTGTGAAGTTCATTATTTTGGGCTAGCATTGTTCCCAGTGCCACCTTAGTAGCTGAGATGTATAAGTAGAACGGCACACCTGGTCTAGGTGGTGCCAATACTGGCGACGAAGCCAAGTACTGTTTGATTTTGTCAAAGGCTGACTGGCACTCGTCATCCCAATGAAATGTGACCCCCTTGTGCAATAATTTGTTCATGGGTCGGCATTTGTCAGATAATTGTGCTATGAAGCGTTTAATCAACGCGACATTTCCTTGCAGACTTCTGAGTTGCTTGATAGTGGTTGGGGGAGCCATTTCAAGGATTGCCTTGACTTTGTTTGGGTCCATTTCGATGCCTCTCTTTGAGACTATAAAACCTAAGAGTTTTCCAAATGTGACGCCGAACATGCACTTCTTGGGATTCAGTCTAACCTTATGCTCTATGAGGCGATCGAGAATCTTGCTTAAGTCACCAAGATGTTCTGAGCACAAGAGAGACTTGGCTAATAAATCATCCATGTAATCTTCCAAAGTTTTGTGCATGTAATCATGGAAGATATACGTCATAGCACGTTGGTATGTAGCGCCAGCGTTTTTAAGGCCAAAAGGCATGACCTTATAGCAAAATGTCCCCCAAGGCGTTGTGAATGCCGTTTTGAGTTGGTCTTCAGGATTGATACAAATTTGATTGTATCCTGAGAAACCGTCCATTAGGGAGAGCATTTCATGACCTGTTGTAGCGTCTACCAATGCGTCGATGCTTGGCAAGGGGAAATCATCCTTAGGAATCGCTTTGTTTAGGTCTCGAAATTCGGTGCATATGCGAATCCTCCCGTCGGGCTTCTTGACGGGAACCATGTTGGACAACCATGGCGGATAATCCATGCAGATGACAAATTGTGCATCCAACAGCTTTTGCAATTCGTATTTGACCATCAAGGCCACTTGTTGGGTGCATCTTTCTTAGTTTTTGCTTTACAGGCTTAATTTTTGGATCAAGCGTTAAATTGTGCATGACTAGCTGCGGGTCTAGCCCTGGCATATCTTTGTACGACCATGCAAAAAATTCCTTCTTCTATTTGATAAGGGCAATATATTCGGCTTGCTCTTCGGGGGAAAGGCTTACCCCCAGCTTGAGAATTCATGGATTCATTGGATCTGTGCCGATGTCTACGTTAGTCGTCTCCTCGACTGACATGTGGGATCCGTCCTCCAACTGATGTGGAGTTGGGATTAAATGGATATCATTAGCTGAGTTAAGATCTGCGTTTGGAACCTCGGGTCCCTCTTCAGCTTAAAAAATATCTTGAGTTGTCCTTGGGGTAAAATGAAGCATTTCATCGAAAGGCCAGTACTACGATGGTGACAATGGTGAATTGACATGATCCCAATCGATGGCATCCATGTCTAGATGCAATGACCATGATGGATCGGTCGGATTGCGGATGGGTGCGATCAAATCAATGGAGATCATGTGGATGGAATGAATTTGGTCTCCAGAACCGCGGGTGTGATAACTTGTTTCTTCTAGATGCTCCCTATACTCTGGATCTGGCTCTACGAGAACGGGAACGAATGGATCCTCTCTAGGTGCAAATTCATCTCTATGTGTGAAAAGGAAGGCGGGGTCTTCCCTCGGCACTCTTTGTCATGATGGGATCTTGAGGTGGACGATGCTCATCTTGAATTTGGAGCCATAGGTCTAACACTTGGTCCCACCTCGTTGGGTCTACGTGCCATTCATGTCCTAACAGTATACCCATATGTCCCATTAGATCTTCATGAGTTAGAGCGCGGTGATTTTGTCGTGCATGTCTAAGATAGATCATCTCAGTCTCATCTTCTGAATCACTTTCATAGATCCAAAATTGTTCATTCTCTTTAGCATCTATGGCTTGCGACGTTGAGGACTCTTCCTGTTCCAGTGAATTAATTTGGTCCCATTGCGGTTGTTCCACTCTTAGTGGAGGGACCTGATTCTCTTGGTACTATATTGTTTCATCTGGAACCTCTAAGGGGAACAGTTTCATAAAGATGTCTGGCAGCCGTTGATGTTCTCTTTGAGGATTAATCTTTGAACTTTCGCCTCTCTCTAGCAAAGAAGAGGGATTCATTGTTGCTTGCCCGGGGGTGTTTGTTGACCATGGGAGGTAGTCTCCCAATGTGTATTCCGTATTCGGATTGGCATAAGGACCCAATGCCAATCCCCCCTTGTTGCCTATTTCTAGGCCTTGCATATTTTCAACCAAGATGTCTAATGGCAGGGGATGGTTGAACCCTACCCCTGACTTGTCATATGGCATCTGATATCTTGGTTGGCAAAGGATCCGCATCCCTTGCTCATATCTGCCGAGCCCATATCCATGCCAATTGCATTGGCCGAGATATTTTAGGGCAAATTTTGGGTTTGACAGATAATTGATGTTTTCAACAAAAGGCTCTTCGTCTGTTTCCTTTTGTTGGCATGGTTCAAGACCATGATCAAAGCCCCCATACACAAAATTAGTCTGGTTCGGTGGGTATCCTAGAGGGACCATTGTTCCAATGGGAAGGCGAGGTCTTCCCATGTCTTGTACTGACTCCAGTGTGGGGGTTGCCACAACATTTTGCACTAAGTATTCCCCCAGGCCTGTACTAGCTATTTCAATAGTGATTGTTGATGATTGGGTGGGAGGAAACGGTAGTCCTTCCTGAGTCCATTCCATGTTTGGTGGTTCAGGAATCTTGGTTTTCGTTGCATTGGGTGCTTCCTCTGTTGTTATTGTTGAAATTATGGGCAACCTTTCTTCTAAGGGCTTAACCTCTTCCATGATTTTTTTTCCCTTGTCCTTCTGTTGGGCCATGATAGGTGGCATTGATGATGAAGGAGTCGATGATGAAGTCTCACCTGGCTAGGATTTTGCCTTGTTGGCCACCAGTGGTGCCTGCGATATTGGACTTTGTTTAGATGGATTTAATTGGAAATCCAAATGCGTTGAAGGGAGGGTCGATTGAGGTATGAATTGTACCGCATTGCAATACTTGAAGGACTCTAATTCCATTGGGACTACATGTATTTCTCCTTCATAAGCATACTTCAAGCACTGGTGGGCAATCGAAGGGACACATTTCATATCCCTGATCCAAGGCCGCCCTAGCAGTAAATTATAAGCCATTTCACCTTCCAGCACATGGCACAGTGTAGGTATTGACTTTTGTCCTACCTGGACTGGTAGAACGACTGTGCCGACTATCGAGCATATTGCATCATTAAAAGCTCGCGGTGTGTACGTGGAGGCTGTGATGTGAGAGGCTAGCGACTTCAAATGCTTCAAGGCTACAGTGGTTATGATGTTACTGGACGAGCCAGTATCTATCAGCACTCTCTTGTACGGAATCCCATTGACCTACGCGATAACGTGCAGGGGTGGATCTGCCATGTCATTTGATATCATTTTGACCTCATCTTCTCTGAATGTGATGATCGGCTCCGTACATTGTTTCACATGTCCCACGAAGGCGTTGAAAGAATTTGCCTCGTGGGGTTGTAATTCAATGGCTTTTAAAATGTCCATAAGAGCTTCTCTATGGGGAGCTGATTGTTGAATAAGCTCGTAGATGGACAACCTAGCCGACGTGGTCCGCAAACTCTATGTGAGTTTGGTTCGTATCGTGACCTCAGGTCTAGGCGGAGGTAATTGCGTTGGGTGTTGTTGAGGATGCGATGTTGCCGAAACTTCCCTCATAGCTACCTCAAGGGCAGCTATCGGGTACCTTTTGTTCCTTGTTACTATGCTAATCATTCCCACAAATCCCTGTGTGGGAAGATCTTATCGCACCTCGTTAATCTGGAGTGGTTTTGTTTGTGCCTCGTGGGCTAGCAAGGGGTCCTTGAATACCCCCATTTTTTGGTTGTTTGGTGCGATGGGGTTGTCCACAACCAATGTTCTATTGTCGATCAAATCCTGGACTAGGTCTTTGAATTTCCAGCACCCATTCAAGTCATGTCCTCTACGCCTATGGAATCTACAATACAATTCCTCTTTGTACCCCCTAGGCTTGGGAATGTTAGGGTCTATAATTTGGATTTTCGGCAGAGTGAATAAATTTGCCACTGACAAGCGGTCAAATAAGGAGTCCCTAGACTCCGCATATGGGGTGAAATTTTGCCTAGGGCGACGCGGGTAATTTTGCTCCTGTCTTCTATTATCTCTTTCATAAGTAGGAGGCACTACCTGGTAGTTAGCCTTTTGAGGCTACGTTTCTTGCACAGGCGCGAGAACATTTATCGCAACTTGGTTGACTGCAGTGTGTTGTGGTTGAGTTGTCCCAATTTTAGTGGTTTTATTCCACTCTTTCTTTTTAGGCTTGGCAATTGCACCTTCGCCTATCTTAATCTCTTCTATGATTCTGGCTTGCGCCAAAGCTTCTTCTAAGCTGTCGTATTTTCACAGTAACAATAGACCAGAGATTGATTTTAAGCAACTTTTTGCGAACATCTGCGTGAGATCAGACATAGGAGGACTGTAGAGTAACCTAGAAAGCAAAGCTCTCCATCGATTCTCGTACACTGCCATTGTTTCCTCTTCAAATTGCTTGAGGCTCACTAAATCACTTAGTGATGCCTTCTTCCTTGTGTTGAAGGCAAAGCGTTCAAGAAACGCATCTACTAATTGATCTAAATTGCTTATGCTGTGTTTGGGCAGTTGTGTGAACCAATCCGAGGCAGGGCCTACGAATGTGGTTATGAATGTTCTAAGCAATAATGCATCATTATATTGGATGCCGAAGCATTGGCTTAGAAATTGTGTAACATGTTCCTGTGCGTCCTCTTCACCTTTAAAAATTGCCAATTGAGGCAACTTGAAGTGTTTGGGGTAAAGAGGTGTAGGCACTGAGGGATGCATCGGATTACTGCGGAGTAGACATAATGTGGGTTTTTGATGCCCAGCAGCTTTTGTCTCCATAGACTCCAAACACTCCAATAGCGCTTGGTATGCATCGAAAGATTTTATTTCTTCCTCTCTTGTTCGCTCTTGTTGCAAGTTACGATAAACTGGAGGCCTATGGAGGGGTGGCCGAATGGCATCCTCCCTGCCTTGATGGGGAGTTTCAACATATTCCTCTTCTGGTTCATACTCCTCGTAAAATTCTTGAGGAGTCTTTGGGTGAAACCTATGACCCTGATCAAGCTCTTGTTGAAGGTACCCATCATTGTTTCGGGGAGTTGCCTCCCTCTCGAATCTATGAGGTCTTGGAGGCAGAGCTTGACAAGGTCGTGGAGACCTGTCCTGCACCAACGGATTATGCCTCTCATACTGTTCAACTCTTTGGATGTGAGGGGTTGGCCCCCTCTCAGGTATTTCATAGCGTAACTCATCCGCTTCGCGTTACATGTGCTCTCTATCCAAGCGGTGTCGATACTCTATCTCCTGATGACTTTGTTTAAGTCGCATGGTTTGGGCTTGATGGGGGGTATATCTGGTGACATCTGGGTCAATTTGGTCTACCCTATTTTGCTCAGGAGGTTCGAATGTTTCTCCTATGTGTTTACCTCGAGTTTGCTGGTCTAAGGTTTCAATGGGTCGCTTCCCTCTGTCGAGGTAAGCGGTATGTGCTCAAGGTTCTGGCCTCAAGAGGTGATCATGATATCCTGCTGGTGCGGAAATGCAAGGTTCTCACATTTTTTGTTGCCCTCGAGGAATGCGATGGCTTTCCTCGTACTCCCTTTCACGGGTGTAAAGGGGGTGAGTGGAGTTAGGTCGCCCTATGTAAGGAGCCCTGCGCTCCGGATTTGGTCTCTCTGTTCTGATGATAGGTAAAGAAGGGACACCATATCCACGTTGCCCCTCCAAATGGACGGTGTGCTCGTCCCGGCACTTCATCGCACGGTGGCCACTCATGCCTAACTTCAAGAGGTGATTCTCTATTTATGTCAAGGTCTACATGTAAGGCATCTTCCCGAAAGGGGCTGCTTTGAATAGGCATACCCCACCGAGGATTCCGAATTGGATTCTTTTGTAGGTTAGACCTATAAGGCGGTATGACCAAATCCTCAGGACTGAAGTGAAGGCGACTTGTGCCTACTTTTTGTGTACCTTTCGGAGCTTCTGCCCTTGATTGGGCTTGACTGCGGGTGTACACCATTGCGGTGCTTCTATGCTATCTAAATAAGTTTTTATCTCGTTTATGATTTTTTTTTGTCTACACTAAGCAGAATTAAACACATGCATACACAAACCGTGATTATATATTTTAAGGATTATTGGTGTGCCCTAAACTGGTTTAGTGCATTTTGATGTTTTGTTTTGTTTTTGTAGATTTTGAAGAACGTTTAAATGCATTATGACGGCTCATATAACTCCCAAAATGGTCGCCCCTTCAATATACCAACCAGGCCGATATACCAACCTCTCTATATACCCGCCCTTACGAGAGGGAGACTATAGGTACGTGAGAGTAGAAGGTACGTGGTACGTAGGCGATACGGAAGGGGGATTGTCCTGTTAATGGCACCTACCATAGAAAACCTATCCTTGCGTGCATGGGAATCACCCCAACGACACTCGGTCTGATTTCATTAGGATTTACGCCTAACAACAATTGACAATCGAGAAATGGATGCAAAGCTAAGCCAAGGTGGTGATGAACCCACTGTTGGTCTTGCTCAAGGGTTGGGGTATTACGACCAGCTCCTTGGTTTAAAATTATTTCATGATGTGTGTGGGATTCATTTTATTTAATGAAAATGAAACAAGCATGAATGATTTTCCCTAAGTATGCAGGATAAAATGAAAACAGTCAAAGAAATAGAAAACAAAAACAAAAAATTTAACAGAGATGATAAAATCCCTACCTCTTCTCTGCCTGCTCCGATTGCTTCCGAATTTATGTTCTGAAAAGTTGCTGACAAAAATTCGTCCCTCGGTGAGACGAATAACAGAATAGAATTCATCCCTCCCAGAGACGAATTTGAATTCGTCCCGGGTCGAGCAATTTTAGAATAGAATTTGTCCCCGCGGAGACGAATAGCAGTCTGCAACAAAAAAATGTACCTGTCAAGCACAAAACACAAAAATTTAATCAGTTTTTGTGATTTTGAAAATAGGGAACAGGTCCCACCGTGATCGCCACTGAAAGCACGAGATTCCGGGCAAAGGAAACACTAATTGCGATTGCATTCAAAACCAAATACGCTTAAGTCCTAGAAACGTAAAGTGCATGAAATGGAAAAGAAACGCATTGGAAGAGACACAAGCAAATGGAGAAGACACAACCCTTTCATTAATATCCCTTGATCTCTGTTACAATGACGTCTCCTCCCTTTTTGGGGGCTAGGAGCGTTAAAAGAATTCGATTACAATCACTCAATGTTCCTCTTTTTGCGTGCCCACGATTGCAATGGGTGGGCCAAGATGATGCCACCGCTGATGTCGATGAGTTATTAACCTCTGCTGCTTCTCCTATGAACAAAGAAACAACCAAGATGTCAGTAGCACCTGCTGCAAATGAAAGGTGTTTGTTCTTTAAAATTAATGAAATATGCATGCAAACATTTATCTAAAACAGTAAACAAAATGATTCTAAACGGCACTGAAAACTTGCCGGAAGACGAGAAAATGTTACCAACGAGGCCATTGCCACTGAGACAGTCGACCAATCTACTTTCAACTGGAAATCGTCCCTGGGTAGGACAATTTTTGACTGTAAATCGTCCCTGGGTGGGACGATTTCTGACTGTAAATCATCCCTGGGTGGGACGATTTCTTTTGTGTTGCTTCTTTCAACTGGAAATCGTCCCTGGGTAGGACGATTTCTGACTGTAAATTGTCCCTGGGTGGGACGATTTCTTCTGTGTTGGGGAAGTCGAACTGACACGCTCCGATGTCGACTCCCGAGGTCTCCAAAACACCTACAGACAGGGGGGTTATGTAATTGGGGCCATTTTGGGATGACCCAGATGGTCGGATTCTCCCAATTTGGCCTCTACCCTTAGGAATTTGATATCGCCTCCTGCAAGTTAGTGAAATTACAAAATGACACAAAACATACTAGAATCTGATCAAAGGTTACGAAATTGCAGCTATGAATTCACCAAACAGGAAACACAATATGCAGCATGAGAAAATAAACTAGAATGCTTCTAAAATAAAACTTAAGAAAAGTGTGGGGATGCCCAAGTGGGCCTCCCACCGTTGGCACTTGATTCCGAGTGCCAATCCACTAGGGATGGGCCCAAAACCTCTTAGGATTGGGGGGTCGGCGAATTGGTTGGTTCAGGTGTCCATGTGTTGGATTTGGGTCAAGTTCAAGCTTCCAAAAGCCACCCAACAACCTCCCTTGCAAAAGAGATTGGTGGATGTGGGAAGGTGAACTAAAAGGGATGCAAGTGGGTCTTCAACTCGGCAGCACTTCGTTGCTTGAAAACTCCTTCAACCTGTATATTTTGGGTGAGAAAAGTCCCACATTTTATAGACCCATGGGGTCTCTTTTGGGAGGGAAGCACAAATTCCATGTGTTGTTCATAGGCGCCATGTGGCAGTCTTGTCTTCCCATGAGGGAGGGGAGTCCTCCGTTGACTTGGGCTTTGATAAATGCCTTTTGTGACAGTCTTCTAACGGCCCCTCTATCCACCTACACACGCGTGCAAGGCAGGAGTCATCAACTGACTATTCTGGGCTGCCACTTGGCACCATTTGTCTTTTTGCCCGTTAAGCTTAGAATTTGTCCCACCCAGGGACGGATTCCGAATTCGTCATGGGGTGGGACAGATTCTATTTTGAATTCGTCCCTGGGTGAGATGAATACTGGGCAAAGTGTCCAAGTGTGCCAAATTGCTTCTTGACCTTACAAAATTGCTATGAAAGTGGTTAAGACAACTGTTTAACCTCTGAGGGCTGCCCTGGGGGCTATGTTTGTCAGAGCGATCAGTGTTTGCAGTCACGTAATCGGATTGGTGTTGTTTTGGTGTCTACACAATGAGGAGGATCAAATCCAAGGTATGATAAATCAAAGATCAAATTTTATACTTGCAAGAAATTTGACCATTATAGTTATGAGTGTATAAATACGTTGGCCAAGGAAAATAAGCAACAGGTCTACTATACAAATGAAAATACAAAAAATAGAGATGTATGTGGGTCTATGATGTTAACTTGAAGCACTGATAAAAAAAGCCAAAATAATATTTGGTATCTTGATAGTGGGTGCAATAACCACATGTCTAGGAACAAATAAATGTTCTCACAATTATATGAAAGTATCAAATCTAAGGTGAATATGGGAAACAACAACAAGGTACCTATCATGGGTAAAGGGAGGATCATAATCTACACTAAGCAAGGAGAAGGAAGGCACATATCTAATGTGTGTTGTGTGCTTAGGTTGAAATATAATTTGCTAAGTGTTGGATAGCTTATGCAAAAAGGGCACACTACACAATTTAAAATTGGAGCCTTCATCATTAGAGATAAAGATAATGGGATCATAGCAAATGTAGCCATGAAAAAGAACAAGATGTTTCCTCTACAAGTTTAAAAAGAAATGTTGCTTTCATTTAGTGCAGTTGTGAAAAATGCTACATGGTTGTGGCATCTCATATTTGATCACTTATGTTTTAGTGGCCTAAACCTATTGCACAAGAAACAAATGGTGAGGGGATTACCTCTCATAGAGAAACTCAATCAAGCATGTGAAGGTTGCCTAGTAGGCAAGTAGCATAGAGATGCATTCCCTATAAGACAATCATGGGAAGATTCACAACTATTGGAACTGGTGTATTTAGATATTTGTCATTCTATTCAAACCAACTCATTTGCCAACAACAAATAATTTTTGACATTCATAAATTATTTCAATTGAAGGACATGGGTATATCCCATCAAACAAAAGTTAGAAGTTTTTGGTAAATTAAAGGAGTTCAAAGCCTTGGTTGAAAAATAAAGTGGCTATCCTGTGAAGACTTTCAAAATAGATGGAGGAGGTGAGTACATCTCAAATGAATTCTATAATTTTTGCAAAGAAAATAGAATTAGAAGGCAATTGATAGCTAGATACCCACCACAGTAGAATGGTGTTGTAGAGAGGAAGAACATAACCATAATGGATATGGTAAGGAGTATGCTAAAGGTAAAGGGATTGTCACATGAGTTATAGGTAGAATTTGTAGCTCATGCAATTTACCTACTAAATAGGTGTCCCACAAAACATGTGAAGGACAAGATCCTTCAAGAAGCATGGAGCAACCAGAAGTCGAGTGTTGCGCATTTAAGAGTTTTTGGGTGCATAGCATATGCACATATTCCAATTGAGAAGAGAAGAAAGTTGGATAATAAGGTAGAAAAATACATATTTGTTGGCTATAATGAAGAATAAAAGGCTTATAGGTTGTATAACCCTTTCACAAAGAAGATCACTATAATTCGAGATGTGAAGTTCATGGAAGATGAAGCTTGGAATTGGGAATCCAATACTAGTCTGCAAGAGATAGCAAGTATTGAGTCTAAAGACTTGAATGGAGATAGTGTGCATTCACTTGTATCTTCAAGAAGTAGTTTCGGTGCCAACAATAAAACTACCTCATCATTAAGATCACCTCCAATTACAACAACACTACCTCATCATCAAGGTCACCTCCACTTGCAACAACACTACCTCATCATCAATATCACCTCCACTTGCAAGAATGATTTCCAACATGAGAACACTAGCAAAGATAAGGAGCTTGCAAGATATATATGAGGTAACTAGAAATAAAATAGAAGAATATTCTAAATTTGTTTTATTTTCTAAGTGTGATCCAATTTCATTTGAAGAAAAAAATAAAGAATAGAACATGGGTAAAAGCTAAGGATGATGAGATAGAAACCATAAATAAAAATCATACCTAGGAATTAATGGATCTTCTAATAAGTAAGAATACCATTGGAGTGAAATAGGTATATAAAACTAAGTTTAATGCCCAAGGTGATGTTGAAAGTCATAAATCCATACTAATTATAAAATGCTACAAGTAGAATTCAAGTATTGACAATCATGAGATGTGTGCACCTATACCAAGACTTGACATAATCATATTGATTCTAGTATTAGTATCCCAAAAGAGGTGGAATGTTTACCAGATGGATGTCAAGTCTTATTTTCTAAATGGATTGTTGAAATAAGAGGTCTAAATAAACTAGCCACCTATATATGAGCTAGAAGGACAAGAAGGTAAGGTCCTAAAATTGAACAAATTCCTATATGGGTTGAAGCAAGCACCTAGGACTTGGTATAACTACATTGATGCATATTTTTAGGATAATGGGTTCATAAAATGTCCATATGAGCACACTCTCTATATAAATATAATTGAAGAGGGGAAGAGGATAATAGTCTACTTGTATGTAGATGATATAATTTATACTGGCAATAGCAATATGCTATTTGAGCAGTTTAGAAATGCCATGAAGTAGGAGTTCGAGATGATGGATTATGCTTGATGAAATATTTTCTTGGTATTGTATTTAACCAATCTGTATATGGTATCTTTATCTCTCAAGGCAAGTATGCAAAATATATCTTGAAGAGGTTTAAAATGGAGGATATCAAACCAACCATCATGCCAGTTGCAATAGGCTTGAAATTGAGAAAGAATGATTGCAACAACAATGTTGATCCAACATTCTATAAAAGATTAGTTGGAAGCCTCATGTATTTTACAACAACCATACCAAAATTAATTTTTACAATGAGTTTTATTAGCAAATTTATGGAGGCACTAAAGAACACTCACTTACAAGCAGGAAAAATAATTCTACAGTACGTCAATGGAACCAGAAACCATGGATTCTACTATGCAAAAAAAACCTAGCTTAAACTTGATGGCTACAAGATAGCAATTGAGTTGGCATTATAGATGATAGGAAGAGCACTTTCATTTATGCATTCTATCTTGGATTGGGTGTAGTTTCATGGTCATCGAAGAAGCAACCAATTGTTGCATTATCAACTACTGAGGCAGAGTATGTTACCGCCACTTTAGTTGCATGCCAAGAATTTTGGTTGAGAAGAATTTTAGGATAAATGAATCATCAATAGGAAGGAGCAACAATAATATTTTGTGACAAAAATTATACCATAACACTATCAAAATATCTAGTGTTTCATGGCAGGAGCAATCACATTGACATTCAGTATCATTTAATCAATGAATTGATGAAATATAATGAAATTGAGTTATTATTTTGTAGGTCCAAAAAGCAGGTTGCATATATCTTCACAAAATATTTGAAAAAGGAAGATTAAAAAAGGTTGAATAAAATGCTCGGTGATAATTTTTTTGTGAAATCTAGTTTAAGGAAGCATATTAAAAATTAAACCATATTTCACTTGGTATATCTTTGATAGATTTCATATTTTGAATCAATTGCTAGATTTTGAAGTACCTAAATTTATTACTAGTGGTTGTCATTGTTCAAACACCTGAGTTAGAATTTTGTCAAGATTTAATTAATAATATTTAGGTTCAAATGGAAATTATGGCCTATGTTGTATAGTCTTTCGACAAGAGAGCAACTAGTTAATAATATTTACAATTGCAAGTATATAGAATATTTGATCGGCCTAATGAATTTTAAAGTTAGAATATTTTATTGCAAGCATATAGGATTCAATAGATGGTATACAATGTTCAATCAATGTAATATATATATATATATATATATATATATATATATATATATATATATATATATATATATAATTAAAATGAATAACATTAATTATTAACATAGAATATATTTATTTCAATATTTTATAGAATATGGTTTTTTATAGAAATTTAAAGATTAAAAGCTATATTTATTTTTTAGTTATTATGGTAATAATGAAAGCAACAACACTCATGTTCAAGCCCCTTTTTGACTCCTATCCTAGAGTAGGTAATACAATCTACTGAGTTACCACAATTAGATATCATAGGAACATTGATTATGCATAAGAAGGAGAAACTAATAGTAAAGGATGTTATCATGGGTGTGATAGAAAATAATAGAGAGAAGCCAATTTTGAGGATTAGCCAAGTGGAGAAGAGATCAAAGAATATCAACTCTTAGGATGTGAGAGAAAATAAAATAATGAGTTGATAGTATTTCAAGGAGACAAACTAGTCACTAAGAGATTAATGAGGACAATAGACTATTACTAGTGTCAAGGTAATCAATAATTATACAATTATGAAATATTAAGGGTTTGAACAATAAAATCCATCAATTTGTTGTTCAAAGACTCTAAGGAAAAATCAAAATAGATATTTTTGTTATCCAAAAGATTAAAATATTGTTGGATCTCATGTATAAAATAGTAAATATACTTTGGAGGCATGATGGTCATATGGAAGTGATTTTCCAAAGGGTTCTAAGGGGGATAATTACCTTTTGGAACTCTTGGACGATAATAGAACATATATCTTGGAGAGGTGTCCTCACATCCCATTTTAGGAACAATGTGATAGCTACGTAGGATTACTCATAAATTTCTATGGGGCTCAAAACCTAGATGGTCATATTTAAGAGTCTTGATGGAGGAGTTATATTGGATTGTTGTTGTGGATCATCTAGAAATAAGTAAGGAGGAACTCTAGACTCCTACTAACTTCTTGTGCAAAACATGTATGTATGTCTTATTGAGTAGCTAAATATTTTCTGTTAAAGCTAGGAATGGGTAATTTTACCATAGTTATTTTGCATTCTAAATTTCTACATAAATTTTTGTTATAGTTATAGAATGAATTAGCTTCACTCAAATTTTTTAATGTTTAATATTTTGAACACATAAGGAAAGTAGGTTGTTATATTAGGTGGTTTAATATGATTTTAGATTGTGAGACTCTATGCACTATGTCTCTTGATTTTATTGAATTTATACCATTTTTAGCTCATATTTCTAGCCCTTTGCATTTCTTACTCTAGTACACAAACCCTACATTTAGTTATATTATCTAGGCATAGTAACTAGACTTCTCTAGAGGTTGACTAAAAAATTCCTGTTTTTGAGCCATCCAAACTCTTGGTCAAGGTCTTAAGGGAACATCTCATTCACTTAGGAATATTTTGGAACCAATATTATTGGCATATCTTGTGAGATCCAAATCCATTATTATCTAATTAGATAGCATTCTCTTGATATCAAATATTAAACATTTATTTCAAAAGCTATCTAATTATGCATATACTATTGTAAACACTTGAAGAACTCAATATGTTGATGAGTAGTCTTGATCTATTTTTAAAATAACTGCATATTCACTTGGTGACTTCATTAGGAAAAAGAGATTTTAATAAATTAGTCAATCCAATAACCCAATATGCTAAGATAACCCAACTACTATTTATTCTATTATCTTATGCTCACCCAAGCAGTGGTTAAAAATATAAATAACCATTAATATTTGTAGAGTTACCACCTATGACATTAAAAATAAATCTCAATCATCCCCTCCATATCTATCTTCCATAATCTCCATAGAAATCCCAAGATCTACTCATTTTGCATCTCCTCCTTCAAATCATTCAAACACATCCACATAAATGGATCAAAATTAGCCTCTATAAAACTTTTTAAATTGAATAATATAGGTCCACTAAATTTTCCAAATCAAAACCCCATTCCTAAATCTACCAAACTAGAATCCCATTACTAAATCGGCCAAACATATAATGGTACTAAGAATATGGTCTATGAACACTGCTAAGATATGGTATAATTGGTTGCAGTCCATAATATACATGAGGAAGATGTGATGATTAGGCTATTAATAATATCACTGAAAGGAAAGGTAATGCATTGGTATCATACTCTTTAAGATGGTTGCATCAATTCTTGAGTATAACTTACCTGTAGATTGGTGCAAGAATTTAATTAGCATGTAGACTAGTTTTTTCTCTTAACCTAGTTCACCACCATTCAAAGACACCCACAAGAGATATGAATGGATTTTAACATAAGATATAGTAGAACTTGGAAAAGAGTGCCATATGAAATTAGACCAATAGATGTCTAAGCACTTTATTACTGTCTTAGGGCCTTAAATATAGATTTAAGCTTGATAATAAGTCTATTCAATGTGTTGAAATTTCTAGAAATATTTCAAGTAGTTGTGGTAGCATAGAGTACTTTAATAGCCATAGGCAGACTTCTCCACGGAATGTCATGCCAATTTATCCAAAATTATCATAGATCAACTCTAAAAAATAGATACCAATTACAATCACTCATCTACCTAATGTGGCCCTAGTACCTGCACCAAAATTTCCAATATTACCAACTCCTACATTGTTTGCTCCTACCACTATATTGGTATTACCTACCCCTAATCCTCAAGATACTAATATGAATGATATCATGATAGCATTAAAAAATTTAACCAATGAGATCACAACCATTAATATGAGAGAAGTAAAAATAAATTTCTATTCTAGAATATTTCTCTACATGGTGAAAGATCAAGGTAATTCTACTAGAAATTTTGGAGCAAATCCTACTACAGTGTATAGTAATAAGGAAGAACTTATTTTCACCTCTAATTTAAAGATAGATTATTGGTGTTTGACCTGCAATGACCCACATGGTAAAATTGCATGCATGCTTCACCAATATCATATGTAGAAGGTTGCACTCAAGAAGGCAAAAATGGTACAAAAATTATAGGTAAATATATTATGGGAAGAAGAGCAAAATTTAATGGTTTAAAAGGAAGAGTTGATATCAGAGCTAAAATTATTAGAGAAGAAACCATTGCAGGTAGATCCCAAAATATTTGAACCATTCAAATTACAATGCCAACAAAAAAAAACAACCAAAAAGGGAAGTACCTCACCAAACTCTACCAAAAGAACAACCTACACAAGAACCTTTGAAGGAACAATGAAAGCCAATGTAGGGAAGAGATGCTGAAGTGCAAGAGCAGGCTAGAAACAAACTTGGGTATCCTTCTGTTACTAAATGACAAAGGATTGAGGTTACACAAGAATACCAAAAGATGTTCAATAAGCCTGAAAAAAATAGAAAAAGGTAACTAGAATCTTCTAACTTCAACATAGTGGAAGAGCTAAAGAAGATACCATATAAAACCAACATGTATAATACCTTGATGATTCAAGGAGAAATCGATCTTTTAAGACCATTGTTGAAGTCTATCAGATCTGAGGATAAGCAATATCTAGAAATAATCTACCACAAGGAAAAATAGTTGTCGAAGCTAGTAAAAATAAACTATCACCTTTCTATATGTCTTTGCATATGGAAGATTAGGTTGTGCATAATTGCATGGTAGATTCCAAAGTGGTGACACCTATAATTCCAAAGGAAATATGCGAGGAGATAGCCAATATACTTGTTTCAGTCTAGGAATGTTATAGCTATATGGAACCTCAATAAAGATAATTTGGGTAATCAAATATATTCCCATGATACTAAATAGGATGCCTCAAATAATTTTGATACAAGAGGTAGTGGTTATGGGTTAACTAGTTGAAAAACTTTGGAATGTACACATTTATTAATAAGGATAATGAGACATCCAAGAAGAACTACATAGATATGTAGTTAAGTAGAAGAAACATCATAGGTATAGGATGGAGAGGCATCCATAATTTTAGTTGTTGTATAGAGATACAAAATGATCATGGTGGGTACCATAATAGTGTGGAAGAATTAATGAAGATCCTTGTTGTAAGTGGATACCTAATCAACCATAAGCCCTAAAGAGGCAAGCAAGACCGATATTTTCCTGTTGTGTAGGTGGATAGGTCTTTTTTTTATTGGTTGAAAGGGTTTTGAAAGGTCCCTGAACCTTGTACAAAATAGTCATGGGGCTCTAAAGAGGGGAGGCAAAGGGGAAGTACGGTGACAACAGAACAAGTAAGCTCAAAAATAGCAGGGGCCACCTAAGGTAAAGGCACCTAGAAGAACTAAATGGAAGAACTAACTAAAGTGAAACATGACCAGTGGCATACAGAAAAAGGAAAGTGAACCTTAAACAAAGAAATTTAAGGCCAAGCATGGAAAAGGGGTTCCTGCATGGGAAAGGGGTCGGGTATTCATAATTATGCTTGTGAGGACATTGAAAATCAGGGGTGTGCTCCAAGGAAACTTTCACTTGAGAATGCCTTTGGATCGATATTCCTTCCATTTACCAGACTTCCCCAACAGATGGGCGCAGGAGTTGATGTTGTCTCTGAATTCAAACAAAACCTCCCCGAGAATGTCATGGAAAGACTCCATGGTCGATAGGCAACGTGCGTACCAAATGATCGGGTTCCAACTGTCCTCAATATGGAAATTATTGTGATGGTTTTGGATACATTTGTGGATGGAATTTGAAAATGTGGCATAGGTGATTAGAGTTCCCTCAGAACTGTGTCTCATCCATACCAAGCCCCCTGGCAACAGCTCACATTGTGCAAACATTGAAACTTGTAGGGCCATTCCTTAGGCCAACGGGGAAGGAGTCTTTCCAAACTTGAATGTTAGATTCATCGACTCCCCTGTTAGCTAGCCAGTCCACAAATTTTTTTCCTTCTCGGTACTGATGCTGAATGACTAATTCTGGGTAATTGCCAACTAGAGCCTTGCATTCTTGGAAAATTGAAGCTAGGGACCATGGAGGCCTAGTTGTACCTTGGAGGCAGTTGATACAGTGCAACGAGTCTAATTCGATGATAATTTTATTGATGGTCAACCCTTCCATGAGGATCAAACTTTGGAACAGAGCTCGAGCCTCTGTCATATTGTTGGATTGAATTATCAGGTTCTGGGTGAAGGCCAAAATTATTTCTCCCTGATGGTTTCTGAGAATTCCTCCACCAACAGCTCCTAGGTTGCCTTTACCCACATCGTCAAAATTGAGCTTGTGCCACCCAGTAGGTGATAAGACCCACTTGATGGCAGACCTGTCAACAGAATTACGAAGCACAAATAGAGAAGTTAGACAAATTGAAAAGTTTGGCTACATTTGATTCTAATCCAGGAAGGGGGGTTTGGAGAAGAAACAAGAGAGGCATTATTTGTAGATAGGGCCAAGATTTTGGCAGTGATAATCCTCTTATTAGTGGCTTGATTTTTGAAAATTTTGGCGTTTCTCTCAAGCCATATTTGCCACAGGTAGAAGTGGAGGCAAGCTTGCCACATGAATTTTAATTGGGTGCTCTTGAAAGGTCGGGGTCATTACTTAATAAGGAGGGGAATGGAAGGTGGGAGGGTTGTGGAGATGCCAAAGGTGTTATGGACCTGGTTGAGAACTGTTAAAGAGAAGGGACATTCCAAAAAAACATGCGAAATAGACTCACAGGCGTTTTTACATAGGATACACCAATTGGGAATGAGTAACCCTCTGATTATCAAGTTGTCTATGGTGAGGATTCTGTTTTGGGTGGCCAACCAACAAAATAATTTGACCTTGGGAATGATCTTGGGAACCCAGACCTGATTTTATAAGTCCCATCCATCTGTGGGAGTTTCTTGACTGTAGTAAGCTGATTTGATAGTGAAATTTCCAGATTCTTCAAGGTTATAGACCATGGAATCATCTTTGTGTGAGCTCAGAATGATGCATGTTCTCAACAGGTTTTGTAACTTCCTGAGAGCCTCGATGATTTTCCTGGGCCCATTAAGAGCCAGGTGTTTCCATTGACGTCTTGTAGGACCTTGGGTAATGAAGTGACACACCTTATCTCCAAAGGTAGCTTATGTAGTCACCTTGAGCACTACAAGATGCAGATCTTGGCTAAGAGGTTTATCGTGGATCCACGGGTCGTCCTAGAAATAGATGGTCATTCTTGTTCCTAGACACCACATTAAGCCTTCCATGATGATTTTTCTTGTTTTTATTACGCCATTCCAAAAATGGGATCCTATAGGTAGGTTGTGCTCTCCGAGAAAGGAAATATGTTGAAGGTACATAGCTTTAATGATATCAATCCATGTAGCTTTTCCATTGATGGTGAGTCTTCAGGCCTGCTTGGCAATGAGGGCCATGTTCATCCAGTTGATGTCTCTAAATTTGAGGCCTCCATCCTTTTTCTTGGAACAAAACTTGTCCCAGGCGACTAGCAAGAATTTATTCTTGTTTTCATTTCTAGCCCATAGGAATCTGCGTTGAATTTGTTCAATTTTTTGGCAGATGGTAGTTGGAGCTTTGAATATGGATAAGAAGTAAACGGGGATACTTTGAAGGTAATCTTTGACCAGAGTGGCTTTGGCAGCCTGGATGAGCATTGATCTTTTCCACCCCGCTAGTTTCTTGTTGAGGTGTTCTAAAATAGGGTTCCACATAGCCAAGACAGATCTGCCATGAAAAATAAGTAATCCAAGATAAGTAGTTGGAAGACTCCAAATGTTGCACCCAAGGATCTCAGCAATCCTGTTTTGTCTGTGAATGGGGGTATTGAGAAAGTACAACTTGCTTTTACGATAGTTGAATTTTTGACCAGCCGCCTCTTCATAAGAGTCAAGTATGTTCTTAATGATTTTTGCTTTGGGTACGGAAGCATGAGAGGTTAAAATAGTGTCATCAAAAAAATTTTGATGGGAGATGGCTCTGGATGTTGAGGCTGATTTGATCCCGAAAATAAGACCCCTATTACAGGTAGCTGAAAGGGTTCTTCCTAGGATTTCGGCTAGAATAATGAAGAGAAAGGGAGACAGAGGGTCCCCTTGACAGATGCCTTTGAAACTTTGGAAGAAACATATGGGTGAGCCATTGATTAGAACATAGAATCAAGCAGTTGAGATACATTCACAAACCATCTTGATCCATTCTTTGTAGAACCCAAACTTTTCCAGGACTTCGAACAGGAATTTCTAGGAAACATGATCAAATGCTTTGTTCATGTCAAGCTTGAGGAACATGCTGGGTTTTTAATTTTTAGATGCCGAGTGGTCCAGTTCATGGATGGTTATCACTCCATCCGAGATGAGTCTACCTTTGATCGATCTCCCTTGGCACTGGTCGATAATGAAGGGAAGGATAGCTTTCAACCTATTTGTCATAACTTTGGTGATAAGTTTGTAAATGACACTACAGAGGCTGATCGGCCTGAAATTTGAAAGGGAAGCGCAATCATTGGACTTGGGGATTAATACAACGAAAGTGGAATTGTCTCTCGACATATTTTTGGCTCTCTAGAATAATTTAACTGTAGAAAAGACATCTTGGCCCATGATTTCCCAAAAAAGTTGAAAAAATTGGGGTGGGAAGCCATCGGGTCCGGGGGCCTTATCAGGTTCCATTGCGAACAAAGCTTCTTTGATCTCATATTCAATGAAGCTTTCAAGAAATTTTTCATTATCATTGTTAGACACCATCTTTGGGATGTTCTGTAGCAAAGAACTTGAGGTGAGGGGATGGCAACCAGTGCTTGGCCCTAAGATTTCCTGGAAGTGGCAAACAACTTCCTGTCTAATTGCTTGGATGTTAGAAACAATGGACCCATCTTCCTTGGTCCGCTCAGTGATCTTATTAGAGCCTTTGTGGTGCATGGTAGATGCATGGAAAAACTTCGTATTGGTGTCTCCTTCTTTGAGCCAGAGGTTTCTGGATTTTTGCCTCCAATATGTATCTTCCTTAGCCAAGGTATTATGAAAATTTGAGAGGATGCTCTTTGCTTCAAGGAGAGTTTCGGCCCTCAAGTATCCTCCCTAAATCAAATTTTCCACCATTGGTGTATGCACTGGCCTATATCTGGATGAGTGAGCCACATATTTTCAAACCTGAAAGGGGTTTTGAAGATTTGTTGGGGTCGTGTACAATCCAAAATTAAAGGATTATAGTTGGAGCCAATTTTTGGGTGGCTATGAATCTTGGCATTGCCAATAGCAGGAATGAGTTCTTTGGATAAGATGAATCTATCTAGCTAAATTTGGATGTGTTGGATTCCCGATCGTCTATTGCTCCATGTGTAGTTGGATCCTTGGAGCGGCATGTCCATTAGCTCATTGTGGTTGACAAAGTCACTAAAATCTTCTATGCAACTGCTGGTGATCGGATTGCCTCCTTGTTTATCAGACAAATGGAGGGGAGAATTAAAATTGCCACATAACATCCATGGAAAGTCTTCAAAGTTATTACGCATTGCAGAAATGTTATCCCACAACAATCTTCTACTAGGAGGATTGTTTGGTCCATATACATTGGTGGCGATCCACTGGAGGTGAGTGACTTTATTAGTAAATAGGATGTTGATGGTTATGTCTGAGACTGAAAGAACCCTCCCTTCAATGGTTTTTGGGTCCCATAAACAGAGGAGACCCTCGGAGGCCCCTGTGGAGGGACAAAAGGTAAAGTTGATGTTTCCCAGATTAGCTTGCACACTTGAATGCTGTTATTCTCATCTAATTTGGATTCTTGAATGAACATAATATTTGGTTTTAGATTTTTTCTTACTGTTTTAATAGTTCTCTATTTTGTAGTCCCATTGAGGCCTCTGACATTCCAGGAAACGATCTTCATTGAGATGATTTGGAGTTTGCTTTGCGGCCTCTGCCTCTCCCTTGAGACGGAGTTAGTTTGGGTCTAACTTCATCCTTGTCTTGATGAGTTGTGTTGGAGTGGTCGAAAGTGGGGCCCAAGATGATAGGCTTTGTGTCGTCAACCATTTTGATCTCAGTTGCTTTGAGTAGTTTTTCTGCATTTGACAGTTGTCCCCTCCTCTGGTCTTTGTTAACGTCTGCTTTGGGTGCAGGATTGGGTGACTTCGACGGGTTGGAGGTTTGGTGATGTCGATGGATAGCGATTCAGCCCTAGGGTGAGACTCCTCGATGCGGGTTTGGTTAGCAACAAGATAGGACACCTCAACATCAGGCTTTTAGGTTTGAGAAGAAAGGGGTGTGGGCAAATCCGAGCTAAAAGTGGGTCACTGGGGGATGAAGAGCGGGGAGGCGGGCACAGGGAGGTGGATAGGTCTTTAACTCTTAAAATAAAATTAATTTATAGGAAGGTGTAAGAGAGTAAATTAATCTTATCGATAAGATGTATGTGTCATTGTCCATGTAACAAGGTGTATTGTGGCACTATTTATATAATGAGACATATGGTGGCAATGTCTAGTTAATACACAATGACCAAATAATTGGATGTAAACACCCCATCCTCAAGAATGTATTATAAATACAAGTGTATGTATGACTGAATACAATAAATTCATGTGTTAGATATTGTGCTCTTTTCTCTATTTTTTTGTATCTTGGGTGTATTATGACTTAAAACCAATACGATAAATGATTTTTCAAAAAACACCTTTAAATAAATTTTATAAAAAAATTTATAAATGATGATATATATATAATAAATTTTAAAAATAAAATTCTTCATAAATTATTTTAAATATATTTTTAAAAAATTAAATAATTAAACTATAATATTTTATTATAAAATTTAATTAAAAATAAAAATAATATATTTACTATAAAATTTAACTAAAAATAAAAATAAACTGTAATTTTCTTCACTGCTTGGAGTTCATTTCCCTGCATTTAATCTTCAACCTTGACTATAACGAGAAGACAAGAAATTCATGTGTTAGATATTGTGCTCTTCTCTCTATTTTTTTTTTTTCTTTTTGTCTTGTGTGTATTATGACTTAAAGCCAACAAGATGGGTGATTTTTCAAAAAAAGACACCTTTAAATAAATTTTATAAGAGAACCTATAAATGATGTGTTATATGTATGTATATAATAAAATTAAATTACAAATAAAATTCTTCATAAATTATTTTAAATATATTTTTTTTAAAATTAAATGATTAAACTATAATGTTTTGCTATAAAATTTAATTAAAAATAAAAATAATATATTTACTGTAAAATTTAACTTTAAGAAAACTATAATTTTCTTCACTGCTTGGAGTTCATTTCCCTGCATTCAATCTTGACTACAACGATTTCTCTATCTGGGATTCCTAGTTTTATAGGAAGTTGATCCCTATAGAGTTTACAAGTGGAATTATGTAGTAAAACAGTGTTCACACAGTAACCTGCATCACAAAACCTCAACTGCAATAAAGAATTGGTTTTTTAGACAGGCATTAAGATAATCCACATTACAATCGTTTAGCTATTTAAACTATATACATTTTTGTTTAATTTAATCGGATTGACATTATAATTAAAAATTATTGAGGCATCCACGCTCCCATCTTCATCTATCTTATGCGTGCATCTTCTCATTGCACCAACGGATTTTCCCCATCCGAATTCGTTTTCATATATTTTAAAAATGGTGAACATCCAAAATCAAAAAAATATTCCTGCCCTGAAACATTGGAAATAGAAACTCTCGGAATGGTCGTCGCCATCAGAGAAGGGACTGTGAACTGAGATGGAGTTGTGTGCTGTGAAGAGAAAGGGAGAGGGCGAGAGGGTGAAATGGATTGCGTATTTGGATGAATGTACCCGTCACAAATGATAACTCCTTTTAATTATCGTGGATTGAAATAACCTCCCATTTAGAGTTATCAAGCCTTTATCGTTAAAGGCAAGAGAAGAAAATGCCCAGTAGAAATCACATAAGCAGAGAAGAGAAACCGTCTGCCCCCATGAGAAACACAGTGCAAGAAAAACCACGTTATAATGAAATCTCCAAACGTCAACTAGAAACACCAGCAAAAGACACGGAAATCTACATCCTTACGTTTGAGATCTTTGTCGGATTCGAACGGTAGATTGTGATTGAATCAT
Organism: Wollemia nobilis; assembly: GCA_028583015.1. Taxonomy (NCBI): domain Eukaryota; kingdom Viridiplantae; phylum Streptophyta; class Pinopsida; order Araucariales; family Araucariaceae; genus Wollemia; species Wollemia nobilis. The sequence continues at coordinate 1,254,542 of JAQPPZ010017206.1, read as the reverse complement.
TAAGTAGAAGGATGATTCCAAAATTTGGAACTCAACCATAGCACCAGGTGTGGAGCTCCTAGTATTCGAACAGTGAAACAATTATGTTACTATATATACATGACAATGAGCAAGTGAAGTGATTGAATAACGTCACAGTTCTGGACTCAGAAGATGCATTTGTTGAACTCGTACATATAATTTAAAGTTTGGCCTCCGCCTCGATAACATCACCTTGTTGAAAAATGCTTCGTTTACGTGGATGTAAGCCATGGATTTCTCCAATGATCCTTTTTAATGATTATAACAGACAAGAGGACAAATTTTACATTCTAATGCTTGTTTTTAGCTTTGTGTAGGATTTCGTATTCATCTTTTAATGCTTGTTAGGTATACACCTTGGAGTGGCACATTTGGCTTATAGAGGAAACATTATTATAAGAGGATTTTGTTTGAGTTCATTTTTTTTTGGAACTGGACCAAATCAAATCAGGATAGGTGATTTGTAAGCACTTGATCACGGTATATTTTTTAAGCTTGTTTTTTTTTTTTGAATTTTTATAATTTTTTTTATTTAGCAAAGATAAAGTTAACAAGATCCATTTTTTAGGAAAACACTAGTCATTTGAATAAAGATGAAGTTAACAAGACCCAACTATCTAAAAATACAGGCAGCTCACCTACAAGCATTTGAAAAACAGTATTTAATTGAAAATTGTTGTTTGTTTTTGTTTATTTTTATAGATAGAGGAGTCAGAAACACTATATATAAAAAGGAATGTAGTCATTTGAGTAAAGATGAAGTTAACAAGACCCAACCATCTAAAAATAAGGCAGCTCACGATACAAGCATTTGGAAAACATTATTGAATAGAAAATTATTGTTTATTTTTGTTTTTTATAAATAGAGGAATGAGTAACACTCTGTTTATATATATATATATATATATATATATATTCCTAACCTTAGACCTTCTTAAAAGAAACCAACACCTTAACCATTGCATTGTCCTTATAGAATATTTTGTATATGTTTTATTAGCACAAGTTTTTTTTTGTTTTTTGGGTGAAGTTGTTTTAGTTATATTTTTAACCCCTTGTATAATTAGTTTTAATTTAATTATTCTTAATATACCAATGTTTAGTTATATTTTTAATCCATTGTATAATTAATTTAGATTAATTGTTAAATTTAATATATTAATTTAATTATTTATTTAGAATTTTGTATTATTTTATTTAAGTTAAAATTTACTTTTGGATATCTATTTTTTTAATTACTTGTTGATTTATTTAGAATCTAAAAATTATATATTTTGGGGAAGGATTTTAATCATTAAGTTGTTTAAAAACTAGAATTCCTGTAAAATATTCTATTTAATTGTTTATATTTTAAAAACCTAATAAATTAAATCTAAGAGTTTTTTTTTGTTATTGTTCTCATCAAGTTTTTATTTCAAATGGATGGATTATTGAGTTAGGAGTGATAATCATATATAACTCATTGTCGTCTATTTACTTATATAACTTTAGATAGTTTTAATAATCTTTTATAATTGCAAAATGATGTGAAATATAAGGTTGAAGATGTAGGATATATCGTTATTCCTAATAATTAATTCCAAATTGTGTTATTGTTCTTGTAATGAAGATGAATTTGCTTTTTATTTTTAAGTTATGACAAGATTATAAAGTAGAGTTTTATAAAAATATTTGTTACAATAAAGACACAAAATAATATTTTAATATTATTTCTATATTTAAGTTATATCAAGATAATATTTTCAAGATTTATGAACTTAATATATGTATCATTTTGTATTCTTTTGTTTCTACACTTATGAAAATAATTCGTAACATGAAATATTATACCACAACAATTCTAAGTGTATTTAACTTATCAATGATATTAAAATGGTCAATACCTTAAATTATTGTCTAATAATCCTTGCAATAATTTTATGGATGAAAAAATCTATAGTAAACAAAATTCTAAACATAAGTCTTGGCATGTAAGTGAAATGTTACAATTAGTACATAATGATTTGTGAGGAAATATGAAATTTTTCTCTCTTAATAGGTGTATATATAACTAAGTTTTATTGATTATTATTATGAAGGATATGAATTTGTTATTTTTGAAATTTAAATGCCAAGTACTTCATTTCTTTACTAAATTTTAGGTTTCTTTTGTTAAAAAGTAATATAATTATAAGTTGAAAATCTTTGGGAACTAATAATGGTACTAAGTATATTAGTAGTGAGTTTATTTGTTATTTGAAATATTACGAAATCAATATAAAAGAATTATTCTATGCTCATGAAACTAAAATTATTTTTCTAAACTTAAGCATTGCACTCTTTCTAAAATGGCTATATTTCTATGTTATGCCAAAGATAGTGATGGTTTTTTAAGCCTTAATATCAACATAAAACTCACAAAATAAATTCTATAGGTAGCAATATGAATATAAATAGCTTGAATCATACGTGAACTAAGTATGTAATACATGTTACATATTAATTGCTCTAATTTATACAAAATTTATTACTCCTCTTTCTATAGTACTTGACTTGATAATGATATTGATAATTTATTCTCTATATACACAATGATCCTCTATGGAGAAATATATAGCCATTATAGAATGAATCTTTGGATACTTGACTATTCCTTTCTATATGCCAAGTCTCATGACTCTTGGCTTATCTACTTGACACTTGCATACACATGACTCCATATTTTATGTACTCCTATACATGAATCTTCACTTAGCATACTCTAATCTAAGGATACTTGTGTACACTCACATATAAGACACTTGTGCATATGACCTCACATTACACTTGCACAGTTATTCACATGATACTTGTGCATTTCCTTCACACACACTTATATAACACGCATGCATTTATTGCATATTATTACATTACACAAAATATTACTCACACTCTAAACTAAGACACAATCCTAGTCTAATATTTACAAGATGTACCATGAAGGTACCATGGGAGTACATTAACATGTAAAAAATAATGTAATATACTCCAACACCCCCATGTATTACATTATTTGGTTATTGAAGACTTCAATCATGGTATTTACCTTGGAATGAATTTGACCTTTATCTTGATATGGTTCTCCTTCTTGCTTGATGTTTCTTTTAAAACTTGTGTTGAATAAGTTCATAGCCTTCTTGTGTCTATCTCTAAATTTTTTGAAACATTTCTATGATAATGCATTAAATATGGTGCTTGTCATTATGTACATCCATTCAAAAAAGTGATTTTATTTTTACAAATAATATTTTTTAGAATGGTTGGTACCTCCACAAATTTTGCAATAATGAAGATTCCAACATCTTTATATCTTGTGTCCATGTATGCCATAATGTTTGCATTTGTTTTCTAAACGTTTGGAGTCTACATTACACTATTTTTGTTACAAACACTATCATCACACTCTTTATCTTCATTGTTTGAGTCACATGCAAAATCTATTCTTGAATGAAGTTCTTATATCTTCATTATGAATTCCAAGTCAGAAGTATCATATCTTGCATGCAATTTTCTTTATATTTTTTTGAAGATCACTAGTATCACAACATGTATTTTCTATAATACATCTTAAGTCATTTGTATCCTAGCAAACATCTTTTATCATCAGTTTTAATATATTTATTGTCATAAATTTTAAATTATTTATTTCATTGGCAATATCATTAAGCTTATTTTCTAAATCTTTGATAATTTCCTTTTGTCTTCTAATTTTATCTTTGAGAACATCGTTACTAATTAATTCCATATACATTATATTACCTATATCATTCGGTAATATAAAAACATCTTTAGATTTTTAACTACTTCATCAAGCTTTGAACTTAAATAATTTCTACGTGTTGAAATATTTTATTTTTAGCTTCTCTTATAAGTAATTGTAGTATTTTTCTTACCTTAACTAGAGTATCTATTTGAATTTCAATTTTATCTATCATATATTGAGTACAACATTTTAATTCTTGTAAATTTTCCATAGTTTCTTCTAATGACCCATCATGACTACATATTTGTTCTTTATGAAAGCATAAGTTTTCTTCTTCATTTATCTTTAACAACTCGTATATTTCTAGTTTTTTACTATTCAATTTTTTTTGCTTGCTTTTTCTTTTCCATGTTTCTTTTAAAGTAGAAATCCTTGTCTCCCAAATTATTACAAACTAAGAAAATAATAATATTAAAATTTTATTTTTCTAATTTTTAAGTAGAACACCTTTTGACTCCTAGATTAATTAGTTTGTAAATATTAAATAATCTTTAAATTTTAAAAAACCTATAAATTAAATTTTAAACCTATAACTCCAACTTTATAAGAAAAACTTTAATCTACTAAACAATTTATCACTCCTAATTCAATCGTAATAGAAGAACTTTAATGAATAATTTTCTACCTTATAAAAAACTTTATATTTACTTCTTATCTCTCCACCTAAATTAATTTAACTATTACCTTAATAAAATATTAAATTATTTCTACCTTATCACTCCTTTAAAATTTTATAAAACCCTAAAATCAAAAATTATCTTATAAGTTTGCATAGTGCACCTTATCACCTTTGAAATATTCAAATGCTTTGAACTGCCTTGAAATATACTTTCAAACTTGTGAAGATAGACTTTATTAAGTGCTACATGCTTCCAACTTAGATATTTCACTTCAGGTGTAATGTTAGATCTTCTACCTCTATCTCAGATATTTCACTTTTGGTGGAATATTAGATTTTTTGCCTCTACCTTAGATATAAGATGTTAAACTTTCTAAATTTGATTTGAGCATTTATCGTTAGGTATTTTACCACTAATTTGGATGTTTTTCTATTTAGATCATGGATATTGGTATTTCTTGCAAATATTATACTTCTACCAAAGTATAATGATTAGACTTCTTCTTCCCTCACTTAGATACTTTTGCTTGTCATATTAGTATTATTTATGTTCACTTATTTGTAGCTTTTATTTCACTTTATTTTATCTTTGTTCTTGGAGACTGGCTGTAGTGCTTTCTCTTCCTTGCTTGAATCTGATTGCTACATTTCATCTTCTTGGGCTTGCTCAAATTTGACTTCTCCTCTTTCTAAGCTAGCCTGGATTTGACTACTCCCTTCCTAAGTTGACTCAGCATTGACTGCTACATTTACTTTTACTTAGGTCCTACTTGGCTTGAAACTCTAACATGGATATAGACTGTATTTCGATGGTTCAACTTTGTATATTGTTGCTTTGACTTTCTTTAATATGTTGATTTTTTTGTAGATCAAATAGTGCTCACATTCAAAAAGTGTTTGCTCTAGATTCCTCTTTGTTGAATAACTAAAAAACCTTTGCAAATGAATCACTCATAGACATTCATAGTGATGGTGTAGTCTAATGCTAACTATCATTCAGGAACTTATCCAAACATTGGCGTTCAATATTGCCTACTACATCACCTTTGATCTGGTTGATACTTTGAGTCAAATAGTTTTGGCTCCTTTAATCTACATCACCTTGAGCTAGATGGCTACTTTCTTTTCTACATGGATTAAAGTTAAATGTTTACATTTTTTCTTTGACTATCCTACCTTTATATTCTTACAAAGGACTACTTATTTCACATGTATGACCTTGGTCCTTTATCTTTTCCAAAATTTAAACGCTTAGATTCAAATATTATATAACCTTCTTTGTAAGCTTCTTTCTATGATTTACTCTAAATAAAAATTTGAATGTTGGATGTTTATACTGGTATTCAACCTATTTAGTTTTTATATCGACTACACTAGTATTCTTCAATATTTTTCCTTTTTGCCTCCACTAAATATTTATATAGCTACAAATTTCAAGCTTATTATCAATATCAATATCCTGAGTCTTCAATATTTCTAATACTTTTTACTAAAATTTTCTTTTATCAAGACCTCTCTTCAAGACCTATATCCTCTATATCAATGTTAAGATCTATATTCAAGATCTAAAACCTTTAATATTCTACAACTTGAATTAATATTTTCTTGATGAAATCTTATATTCATATAGATATATCAATCCTTGATATATCATTTTCCTTTTTTGCTTACTCTTGTGTTGGAAAATGAAATTCTTCTCTATCTCTTGCATAGGAAACTTCTCACTCTTTTGATGATAAATCTCTATTATAGATGTCTTAGGTCACACCTAAGAATCCAAGTAATATCAAGGTGACTTAGATCTCCCTAATTCCTCAATCAAAATCAGAATGACTTCATTGTACCAAAATTCTCCAACTTCCTTCTAAGTTGATAGAAATTAGTACCAAGGATTATATATCACTAAAATTCTTCTAATATCAAGGGTCGGCTATTTTTCTATAATGATCAACTATCCTCATTGGTTATAACTATGGAAATACCCTATAGATGAGTCCTAGTCTTCACTAGTTATTCTACAACTATGGAAAGACTTTATAGTTGAGTCCTAGTATTCACTAGTTATTATTGCAACTGTGGAAAGACTCTAGCCTTTCTACTTACTTTTGAACTTATAATAGAATCTAGGTCTATCTCCCTTTAAAGTAGACTAAATTTAAATCAATATAATCAAACTAGACAAATTGATTTTATATGTAGCTAAATAAATTCAACCTAGGAAGAGGAAATAAAAGGGTGGTATTATGGCCATTGGAGGTTTGATAAGAAAATGTGTGAAGCAATAAGGACTTTTGGACATTCATTTTAAAATAAATAAGGAGAAAAGAAGGGTCTATACACCAGTGAGCATTTGTGTCTTCTCCAGAATAAGATTCTTCTAACAAATAAGGTACTCCTCTCTATAAATATGTTGAATATGGTGTTTCAATTCTGTGATATGGAACTAAACTTGTGGATTTTATTTTAGTCATGTAGATAGAGGTTGCTTGATTAGAGTATGCTTTGAGATACCTCCATTACCAGGATAACTTTATCATTTTATAATACTAGGATTTGTTGCTATGAAAAATAGAAAGAGAAAATGTAGGGATTGAGTCTTTCCACTACCATGACTAGATGTATCACTATGTAAACTCTATCAGTCACCTTATTTTTGTGAATGCTATACTCATAGTTTTGTAAACTAGGGACGTAAAAACATTGTTTGTTATTCCCATATTGTAGCAATATGTCTAACTAGCAATGTAATTCATGTATGGTCATGTTTTGCAATGAAGAAGTCCATGATCTGGTTTGGTTTGAAGATATACCCCCTCAGTGGACCTTACCTTTGGAACCCATAGGGTTGAACTAGATGTGCAGTCTATTCAAGCTTGTTCTGTGTGCTAAAAATACAACACTCATTGTATGATGTATTTTCTACCTCACGTGGAGACAAAGAGAAAATAAATTAAACCAAAAATATTATGTTTATGCAAATTTATCTTGTGAAGTAGAGGTCACCAAGTGGTGCCTAGGTAGAACCTTCATGTCTATCGTGTGGCACTTTTTGAAGTGCAAGAATTGAATAAATCCTAAGGGAAAAATGAGGTTTTACAATTTTTTATCCCACACTTAGGGTGGGGGAGGCACTTGAGCATCTAAGTACCCTTTAGCTCAGATTTACAATTGACTACCAACATCGGTAGTTATAGGGCCTTTGCCAAGGTGCTAACTCAACCGTGTTCAAGCCATTTGGTAGGCACGACAAATGATAAGTGGGTTTGTAAGTGGTTTTGTGAGTGTTATTTGTAACCATTAAATTGACTATGACTACCTTGGAAGTAGATAACCTAGGGTTATGCATAAGGGGTCATTCCAAAAATATATTTATAAAAATTAGGCTAATCAAATTTAAAATCCAAGCGAATAGTGTCCAAACACATGTAGAAGGTTCACTATTATTGTAGACACCAAAACAGCACCAATCCGATTATGTGATTGCAAACACTGATCGCTTTGACAAACACAGCCCCCAGGGCAGCCCTCAGAGGTTAAACAGTGGTCTTAACCACTTTCATAGCAATTTTGTGAGGTCAAGGAGCAATTTGGCACACTTGGACACTTTGCCCAGTATTCGTCTCACCCGGGGACGAATGCAAAATAGAATCCGTCCCACCCCAGGACGAATTCTGAATCCGTCCCTGGGTGGGACGAATTCTAAGCTAACGGGCAAAAAGGCAAATGGTGCCAAGTGGCAGCCCAGAACAGTCAGTTAAGGGCTCCTACCTTGCACGCATGTGTAAGTGGACGGGAGGGGCCGTTAGAGGAGCTGTTACAAGAAGCATTTATCAAAGTTCAAGTCAATGGAGGACTCCCCTCCCTCATGGGAAGACAAGAGCGCCACATGGCGCCCATGGCCAACACTTGGCTTTTGTGCTTCCCTCCCAAAGAGACCCCTTGGGTCTATAAAAGGTGGGACTTTTCTCACCCAAAACATGCGAGGTGGAAGGAGTGTTCAAGCAACGAAGTGCTTGCCGAATCGAAGACTCACTTGCATCCCCCTTTGTTCACCTTCCTACATCCATCAATCTCTTTTGCAAGGGAGGTTGTTGGGTGGCCTTTGGAAGCTCGAACCTTACTCAAATCCGACGCATGGACATCTGAACCTACCAATTCGCCGACCCCCAATCCTAAAAGGTTTTGGGCCCATCCTTGGTGGATTGGCTCCAAAATCGAGGGCCAACGGTGGGAGGCCCACTTGGGCACCCCCGCACCCCCAAGTTCTAATTTCAGTTTTTGAGCACTTTAGATTATTTTTAGATTGCATTCTGTTTTACTAGATCTGATTAGTCCATAATTGCAATTTTGTAGCTTTTGGTCAGAGTTTAGGGTGTTTTGTATTGCTTTGTCATTTCGCTAACTTGCGGGTGTCAAGGCCAAATTCTCGAGGGAGGAGGCCAAATTGGGAAAATCCGACCATATGGGTCGTCCCAAAATGGCCCCAATTACCTAACCCCCTATTTGCAGGAGTTTTGCGGGTCCCGGGATCCGACATTGGAGCGGCGACGGGTCGATTTCTCCTATTCGGAAGAATTCGTCCCACCCGGGGACGGATTACGGTCGAAGTCGTCTCGCCCGGGGACGAATTCTAGTTTAAGGTGGATTGGCCAGCTTCCTCGGTGGCAGTGGCCTTATGGTAACTTCTCTTACCTTCGTCGGGTTTTGAAGCAATTTGGATTCTCTGTTTTCATGGTTTCGGGCAAATATTCGTATGCATATTTTGTTAGTTTTAGAGAGAGAATGCTTTTCATTTGCAGCGGGTGCTACTAACGTCTTGATCATTTCTTTGTTTGCGGGAGAAGCGACGGAGGCGAAGAACCCATCAACATCAGCGACGGCATCATCTTAGCCCGCCCAGTGCAATCGTGGGCACGCGGAAGGAGGAACCATTCGGCGATTGTAATCAAACCTTATTTGCGCTCCTAGCCCCTGAAAAGGGAGGAGGCATTATTGTAATGAGAGATCGAAAGAAATTAATGAAAGGGCTGTTTTTCTTTATTCGATTGCGTCTCTTACAACATGTCTCTTTTCGTTTCATGTAATTTATATTTCTAGGACTTAGGCGTGCTTAACTTTGAATGCAATTGCACTTGGTGTTTCCTTTGACCGGAATCTCGTGCTTTCAGTGGCGATCACGGTGGGACTCTGTTCCCTGGTTTTGAAATCACGAAACGAATTAAAGTTTTGTGTTTGTGCTTGACGGGTACATTTTTTTGTTGCGGGCTATTCGTCTCGACGGGGACGAATCCTTTTCAATTCGTCGACCCGAGACGAATTCAAATTCGATCTCGGGTGGGACGAATTCATGTCAATTCGTCTCCCGGAGGGACGAATTCTGTCTGGATTTTGAGCAGAAATTCGGAGACAACGGGAGCGAGCGAGAGAAGAGGTAGGGATTTTCATGATCTCTGTTATATTTTTTCTTTTTCTTTTTCGTTAATTGTTTTCATTTAATCTTGCATTGCATTAGGAAAAGTCATGTATGCTAGTTTCATTTTGTTGGATAAAACGAATCCCACACACATCACGAGACAACTTTAAACCAAGGAGCTGGTCGTAAGACCCACCCTTGATCAAGACCATTGGTGGATTTAATCACCGCCTTGGCTTGATTTGCATCCATTTCCCGATTGTCAGCTGTTGTTAGGCGTAAATCCTGACGAAGACAGACCGAGCGTAGGCGGGGTGATTCCCATGCGCGCGAGGATAAGTTTTCTATGGTAGGTGTCATTAACAGGACAATCCCCCTTACGTACCGCCTATGTACCACGTACCTTCTGCTCTCACGTACCTATAGTCTCCCTCTCGTAAGGCGGGTATATAGAGAGGTTGGTATATCGGCTTGGTTGGTATATTGAGGGGCGACCTTTTGGAGTTATAAGAGCCTACATGATGCATTTAAACGTTCTACAAAATCTACAAAAACAAAACAAAACATCAAAATGCACTAAACCAGTCTAGGGCACACCAAGAATCCTTAAAAGAGATAATCACGGTCTTGTGAATGTGTGTGTTTAATTCTGCTTAGTGTAGACAAAAAAAAAAAAGAGAGAAAATCATAAAACGAGATAAAAACTTATTTAGATAGCATAGAAGCACCGCAATGGTGTACACCCGTAGTCAAGCCCAATCAAGGGCCGAAGCTCCGAGAGGTACACAAAAAGCGAGCGCAAGTTGCCTTCACTTCGATCTCGAGGATTTGGTTATACCGCCTTATCGGTCTAACCTACAAAAGAATCCAATTCGGAATCCTCGGTGGGGTATGCCTATTCAAAGCGGCCCCTTTCGGGAATATGCCTTACATGTAGACCTTGACATAAATAGAGAATCACCTCTTGAAGGTAGGCATGAAGGGCCATCGCGCAAGGATATGGCTAAACGAGCTGCTTGTCCATTTAGAGGGGCAACATGGATATGGCGTCCCTTCTTTACCTATCATCAGAACAGAGAGACCAAATCCGGAGCGCAGGGCTCCTTACATAGGGCGACCTAACTCCGCCCATCCCATTTACACTCATGAAAGGGAGTATGAGGAAAACCATCACATTCCTCGAGAGCAACAAACAATGCGGGAACCTTGCATTTCCGCACCGACGGGATATCATGATCACCCCTTGAGGCCAGAACCTCGAGCACATACCACTTACCTCGACAGAGGGAAGCGACCCATTGAAACCTTAGAGCATCAAAATCAAGGTAGACCCATAGGAGGAACATTTGAACCTCTCGAACAAAATAGGGTAGAACAAATTGATCCGGTGTCGCCGAGATATACCACCCGTCAAGCCCAAATCATGCGGCTTAAACAAAGTCGACAAGAGATAGAGTATCAATACCGCTTGGATAAAGAACGCATGCAACGCGAAGCGGATGAGTTACGCTATGAAATACACGAGAGGGGCCAACCCCTCGCATCCAAAGAGCTGAACGGTATGAGAGGCGTAATCCGTTGGCGCAAGACGGGTCTCCACGACCTCGTCAAGCTCGCCTCCAAGACCCCATAGATTCGAGAGGGAGGCAACTCCCCGAAACAATGATGGGTACCTTCAACAAGAACTTGATCAGGGTCATAGGTTTCGCCCTGAGACTCCTCAAGAATTTTACGAGGAGTATGAACCAGAAGAGGAGTATATCGAAACTCCCCATCAAGGCGGGAAGGATGCCATTCGGCCACCCCTCCATAGGCCTCCTGTTTACCGTAACTTGCAACAAGAGCGAACAAGAGAGGAAGAAATAAAATCTTCCGATGCATACCAAGCGCTATTGGAGCGTTTAGAGTCGGTGGAGACAAAAGCTGCTGGGCATCAAAAACCCACATTACGTCTACTCCGCAATAATCCGGTGCATCCCTCAGTGCCTACACCTCTTTACCCCGAACACTTTAAGTTGCCTCAATTGGCAGTTTTTAAAGGTGAAGAGGACGCACGGGAACATGTTACACGGTTTCTAAGCCAATGCTTCGGCATTCAAGATAATGACGCGTTATTGCTTAGAACATTCATAACCACATTCGCAGGCCCCGCCTCGGATTGGTTCACACACTGCCCAAACACGGCATAAGCGGCTTAGATCGGCTAGTAGATGCGTTTCTTGAACGCTTCGCCTTCAACACAAGGAAGAAGGCATCACTTAGTGATCTTGCTAGCCTTAAACAATTTGAGGAGGAAACAATGGCAGCGTACGGGAACCGATGGAGAGCTTTGCTTTCTAAGTTACCCTACCGTCCTCCCATGTCGGACCTCACGCAAATGTTCGCGAAAAGTTGTTTAAAATCAATCTCTGGTCTATTGTTCGCTGCGACAATACGACGGCTTAGAAGAAGCTTTGGCGCAAGCCGAGTCATAGAAGAGATTAAGATAGGCGAAGGCGCAATTGCCAAGCCTAAGAAGAAAGAGTGGAATAAAACCACTAAAGCTGGGACAACGCAACCACAACACGCTGCAATCAACCAAGTTGCGATAAATGTCCCAGCGCATGTGCAAGAAACGCAGCCTCAAAAGGCTAACTACCGAGCGGTGCCTCCCGCTTTACGAAAGAGATAACGGGGAGACAAGAACAGTATCAGCAGCGTCGCCCTAGGCGACAATTCACCCCGTATGCGGAGTCTAGGGACTCCTTATTTGACCGCTTGTCAGCGGCGAATCTAGTTACTCCGCGAAATCCAAATTTTTGACCCTAACGTTCCTAAGCCTAGGGGGTATAGGGAGGAATTGTATTGCAGATTTCATAGACGAGAGGACATGACCTAAATGGGTGCTTTAAATTCAAAGAACTAGTCCAGGATTTGATCGACAATCGAACATTGGTCGTGGACAACCCCATCGCACCTAACAACCAACAAATGGGGGTATTCAAGGACCCCTTGCACCCCACGAGGCGCGAGACAAAACCGCTCCAAATAAACGAGGTGCGACAAGATCTTCCCGCACAAGGATTTGTGGGAATGATTAGCATTGTAACAAGGAACGAGAAAATACCCGGTTGCCCCCGAGGTACTGCGAGGGAAGTTCCGTCGACATCGCGGCCTCAACAACGCCCAATGCGGTTACCTCCGCCTAGACACGAGGTCACGATACGAACCAAACTCACGCGAGTTTGCGGACCACGTCGGCTAGGTTGTCCATCTACGAGCTTATTCAACAATCGGCTCCACATAGAGAAGCTCTTATGGACATCTTAAAAGCCATTGAAGTACAACCCCACGAAGCTAATTCTTTCAACGCTTTCGTGGGACATGTGAAACAATGTACGTAGACTGTCATCACATTCAAAGAAAATGAGGTCAAAACAATATCGAATGACATGCCGGATCCACCCGCACGTTATCGCGTGGGTCAACGGGATCCCGTACAAGAGAGTCTTGATAGATGCTGGCTCGTCCGGTAACATTATAACCACTGCTGCGTTAAAGCATTTAAAGCTGCCGACCTCTCACATCACGGCTTCCACGTACACCTGCGAGCTTTTAACGATGCAATTTGCTCGACGGTCGGCATGGTTGTTCTGCCTATACAGGTAGGACAAAAGTCAATACCCACATTGTGCCATGTGTTGGAAGGCGAAATGGCTTATAACATACTGCTAGGGCGGCCTTGGATCAGGGACATGAAGTGTGTCCCCTCGATCGCACACCGGTGCTTGAAGTATGCCTATGAAGGGCAAATACATGTAGTCCCAATGGACTTAGAGCCCTTCAAGTATTGCAATGCGGTACAATTCATACCTCAATCGACCCTACCATCAACGCATTTGGATTTTCAATTAAATCCATCTAAACAGGGGTCCGATACCTGGAGGCACCATGGTGGCCAATAAGGCAAAATCCCGACCGGGTGAGACGTCATCATTGGCTCCTTCATCATCAATGCCACCTATCGTGGCCCAACAGAAGGACAAGGGAAAGAAAATCATGGAGGAGGTTAAGCCTCTAGAAGAGGGGTTGCCCACGATCTCGGCAATATCAATAGAGGAAGCGCCCAACGCAACGGAAACCAAGATTCTTGAACAACCAAACATGGAATGGACTCAGGAAGGACTACCGTTTCCTCCTACCCAATCATCAACAATCACTTGTTGAGATGGCCGGTACGAGCACAGGAGAGTACATAGTGCAAAATGTTGTGGCAACCCCCACCTTGGAGTCAGTACAAGACATGGGAAGACCTCGCCTTCCCATTGGAACAATCGTCCCTTTAGGCTACCCACCGAACCAAACGAATTTTGTGTATGGGGGCCTTGATCATGGTTTCGAACCATGCGAACAAAAGGAAACAGATGAAGAACCTTTTGTCGAAAACATCAATTATCTGTCGAACCCAGAATTTGCCCTAAAATATCTCGAACAATGCAATTGGCATGGGTATGGGCTAGGCAGATACGAGCAAGGGATGCGGATCCTTTGTCAGCCAAGATATCAGATGCCATACGACAAGTCGGGGGTAGGGTTCAACCATCCCCTGCCATTAGACATCTTGGTTGAAAACATGCAAGGCCTAGAAATAGGCAACGGGGGGATTGGCACAAGACCCGTACGCCAATCCAAACACGAGAATACACATTGGGGGATTATCTCCCATGGTCTACAAACACCCACGGTAACAACAATAATCCCTCTCCTTTGCTAGAGAGGGTGAAAGTTCGAGAGAGCGTCCTCGAAAAGAACAACAACGGCTTCCGGATATTTTTGAAGCTGTTCCCCTTAGAGGTTCCGGACGAAATAACGAGTCTCAAAAGAATCGGGTCCCTCCACTAAGAGTGGAACAACCGCAATGGGATCAGATTAATTCAATGGAACAAGAAGAATCCTCAATGTCGGAAGCAACGAGATCTTTGAAGAGGATGAGCAATTTTGGATCTATGAAAGCGATTCAGAAGACGATTTGAGATGGACTATCTCAGACATGCGCGACGACATCACCGCGCTCTAACCCATGAAGATCTAATGGGACAAATGGGTATACGGTTGGGACATGAATGGCACTTAGACCCAACGAGGTGGGACCAAGTGCTAGGCCTATGGCTCCAAATTCAAGTTGAGCATCGTCCACCTCAAGATCCCATCGGGACAACAGTACCAAGGGAAGACCCCGCCTTCCTTTCCGCACATAGAGACGAATTTGCACCTAGAGAGGATCCATTCGTGCCTGTTCCCGTAGAGCCAGATCCAGAGTATAGGGAACATCTGAAAGAATCAAGTCGTCACACCCGTGGTTCTGAGACCAAATTCATTCCATCCACATGATCTCCATTGATTTGACCACACCCATCCGCAATCCGACCGATCCATCACGGTCATTACATCTAAACACGGATGCCATTGGCGGGATCGCGTCAACTCACCATTGTCACCATCGAGTCCGGCCTTTCGGTGAAATGCTTCATTTTACCCCAAGGACAACTCAAGATATTTTTCAAGCTGAAGAGGGACCCGAGGTCCCCAACGCAGATCTTAACTCGGTGATGATATCCATTTAATCCCAACTCCACATCGGTTGGAGGACGGATCTCACATGTCGGTCGAAGAGACGGCCGACGTGGACATCGGCACGGATCCAATGAATCCACGGATTCTCAAGGTAGGGGTAAGCCTTTCCCCCGAAGAGCAAGCCGATTACATTGCCCTTCTTAAAGAAAAGAAGGAGGTTTTTGCATGGTCATACAAAGATATGCCGGGACTAGACCCATGACTAGTCATGCACAATTTAACGCTTGATCCGAAAATCAAGCCAGTAAAGCAAAAACTAAGAAAGATGCACCCAACAGTGGCCTTGATGGTCAAAGACGAATTACAAAGCTGTTGGATGCACAATTTGTCATCTGCGTGGATTATCCGCCATGGTTGTCCAACATGGTTCCCGTCAAGAAGCCCGATGGGAGGATTCGCATATGCACCGACTTTCGAGACCTAAACAAAGCGAGTCCTAAGGATGATTTCCCCTTGCCAAGCATCGACGCATTGGTAGACGCTACGACGAGTCACGAAATGCTCTCCCTAATGGACGGTTTCTCGGGATACAATCAAATTCGTATCAATCCCGAAGACCAACTCAAAACGGCATTCACAACGCCTTGGGGGACATTTTGTTATAAGGTCATGCCTTTTGGCCTTAAAAAGCTGGCGCTACATACCAACGTGCTATGACGTATATCTTCCACGATTACATGCACAAAACTTTGGAAGATTACATGGATGATTTGTTAGCCAAGTCTAAATTGCGTTGAGATCATCTCGATGACTTAAGCAAGATCCTCGATCGCCTCATAGAGCATAAGGTCGGCTGAATCCCAAGAAGTGCGTGTTCGGCGTCACATACGGAAAACTCTTGGGTTTTATAGTCTCCAAAAGAGGCATCGAAGTGGACCCAAACAAAGTCAAGGCAATCCTTGAAATGGCTCCCCCAACCACTATCAAGCGGCTCGAAGTCTCGCAAGGAAAGGTCGCGTCGATTAAACGCTTCATAGCGCAATTATCTGACAAATGCCGACCAATGAACAAATTATTGCACAAAGGGGTCACATTTCATTGGGATGACGAGTGCCAGTCAGCCTTTGACGAAATCAAACAATACTTGGCTTCGCCGCCAGTATTGGCACCGCCTAGACCAGGTGTGCCGTTCTACTTATACATCTCAGCCTGCGAGGTGGCAGGCGCAATGCTAGCCCGGAAGAATGAACTTCACAAAGAACGAGGCTACTTACTATCTTAGCCGCACCACAGGTCGATTACGAACTTAACTATGCATACGTTGAGAAACTCCGCTGGCGGTGGTGTTTGCCACCAAAGGCTACGCCACTACATCTGAGCAACACGACGTATGTTGTGTCTAAGGAGAATCCATTGCGATACATGATGAGTCGTACTTATCATAGTAGCCGCACGGCGAAATGGATCATGTTGTTGACGGAATTTGACATTGAGTTTATTGGACAAAAATCTATAAAAGGACAAGTCATAGCCGATCAACTAGCGGAGGCTCCTCTTGAAGACGATCAGCCTCCGGTCATAGAACTACCCGATGATGAGGTCTTCCATGTCTCGAGAATCGCAGATTACGAAGAGCTGAGTCTCGAGCCGACATAACCTTATTTTTCGATGGTTCTAAATGCGAGCAAGGTGGTGGCGCGGGAATTGTATTCTTCACACCGCGAGGCGCTCCAATGCCCCTGTCATTTAAATTAAACTTCCGGTGCACCAACAACAATGCGAGAATATGAAGCCTTGCTCCTAGGTCTTCGAGACGACAATCGCCATGAACATCAAAAGACTGAACATCTTTGGCGATTCGTTGTTAATCGTCAATCAAGTCAAAGGGGTATATCAATGCAAATGCCCAGTTACGAAGGCCTATAAAGCCCTCGTGGATAAATTCCTGGCAAAATTTGAGTGGTATGACATCGAGGCACTCCCTCGATCATCGAATCGTTTTGCGGACACAATGGCCTCCTTGGGGTCACTAATCCCGCAAGACCTTTCCGGTGATATAACAACCATTCAGGTCAAAACCTTATCGCAACCCGCGATGGAGCGCGCAAGCTCGGACTTGACGCCGAGGAATCCACATGATCCATATCGAACCATCTTCGGATAAGTTCTTTCGAATCTGAGACTATTTGAAACATGCCAAGCGGGGGTCTTTGTTCTCCCCCATTCCCATTAATAGCAACACAACGCTATTTTTACAAGTTCTATCCCAATCAGCATTTGTTAGGGAAGAACTCCAAAAGGGATTGGTGTTCAAGCTATCGAGGTATCGATCAACGGGAGGTATTTACCCATAAGAGATTACCTCAAGTTAGGTAATCTACCCTTTGGATTGACGCAAGCCGCAAAACGAACATTCAAACGAAAGCGGCAAAATATGTCTTGATAGGAGACATTTTGTATCGTCGCGACTACGACGGAATTCTTCTTCGTTGCTTGGACCGGCAAGAGTCCACTTGGGCGGTCACCCAAGCGCATGACGGTACATGTGGCGGCCACTTTAGTGGTATGGCCATTGCAAAGCGCATTCTTCGCATGGGCTATTATTGGCCATCTTTAGAGCGAGATTGCTGCGCGTATGTCAAGAGGTGTGTGAAATGTCAACATCATGCCAATCGATGCACGCACCTTCCCGGGCCCTACGAGACAGTCCGGTCTGCTTGGCCATTTTGCGGTGGGGCCTCGATCTAATCGGAAAGATCTCCCCTCATCGTCGAGGCCGTCACACGTTTATCATAACGGCCACAGAATATTTTACCAAATGGGTGGAAGCAATTCCGTTAACCTCTACGACAGGACCCCGCATTGCAGAGTTCATTTGCATTACATCATATGTCGTTTTGGTATTCCATCCAAAATAATCTCGGATAATGGGCCATCATTCAAGAACAAAGACGTGCATGCTTTAACCACAAAGTACAAAATTCAGCACGACTTTTCAACACCCTATTATCCGCAAGCAAATGGGCAAGCGAGAGGCGTCAAACAAAACGCTAGTCGCCATCCTTAAAAAGACCGTCGCAGACAGGTCATAAGGATTGGCACATACAAATCCCACTTGCCCTTTGGGCCTATCGCACTAGCATTCGGACGCCCAGGGGCAACTCCGTTTTCACTAGTGTATGGCTCGAGAGCGGTAATGCCTCTCGAGTTGGAAATTCCTTCCCTCCGCATATCAATGCGAGAATTCATCGATGATGACACTGCGCGGCGAGCCGGTTAGACCAGACTTACGTTGCTTGATGAAAGACGCGTTAATGCTCTCGAGCACTTACGTATCTATCAAGAGCGGCTTAAGAGAGCTTACAACATGAAAGTTCACCTAAGAGACTTTCGGGTTGGTGATGCAGTTACGAAGGAAAACCAACAAAACTCTAATTTGCCGTCCCATATGAGGGACAAATTTGCGGCAAATTAGTTAGGTCCGTATGTCATTGATAGCAAAATAGGACCGAGAACGTACGAGCTAGCTTCTCTTGACGGTATCAAGGAAACGAGAACCCTTGAATATCAGTCATTTACGACCATTTCATATCTAAGACAGCCATGTACCAAAAAAAAAAAAAAAATTCAACAAAAACAAACAAACAAAAAGCTCCAAGGATTATCGCAATCTCTTGGTCACCCAAAAAGCTCCAAGGATTATCGCAATCTCTTGGTCACCCAAAAAGCTCCAAGGATTATCGCAATCTCTTGGTCAACCCAAAAAGCTCAAGGATTATCGCAATCTCTTGGTCAACCCAAAAAGCTCCAAGGATTATCGCAATCTCTTGGTCAACCCAAAAAGCTCAAGGATTATCGCAATCTCTTGGTCAACCCAAAAAGCTCAAGGATTATCGCAATCTCTTGGTCACCCAAAAAGCTCAAGGATTATCGCAATCTCTTGGTCACCAAAAAGCTCAAGGATTATCGCAATCTCTTGGTCACCAAAAATCTTCAAGGATTATCGCAATCTCTTGGTCAACCCAAAAAGCTCAAGGATTATCGCAATCTCTTGGTCAAACAAATCAATAAATTCAACAAAAACAAAACAACAAAAATCAACAAAATCAACAAAGATTTGCATCTCAATTCTAGGCATACTCGAATTCATCAAAATCAACAAAAACACCATGCATAAATCTTACCACACTACGGTCGGTGGTGCGGGAACGTACTAGGAGTTTCGAGTAATTCGGTCATCATTTTCCTCTTTAGCCATGTAGTGTACCAAGTCGAACGGATTTTATAAAGGTAGAGTCATACTTGAAATACACCTTGTTACGTAACATCCCAACACAAATCAAAACACTAAAATTCCCAAAATTGTGTGAACGAAAGATGAAACCCGCAAAATAACTAGGTCACCACAAGCGAAACGGTTATCTTGCTCATCCCCCTGTGCGAATGACCCCTAGAATGCTGAGAGTTGGCAAAAGGACAAGCTTCCTCCCTACCCAATTCCCTAAGAATCCCTAAAGTTCTCAATAGTTGCAAAACACAAAAATTTGCAAAATGTCAAAACTCAAAAATTTGACAAAATATAGTG
The DNA here is from genome assembly GCA_028583015.1 of Wollemia nobilis. Taxonomy (NCBI): domain Eukaryota; kingdom Viridiplantae; phylum Streptophyta; class Pinopsida; order Araucariales; family Araucariaceae; genus Wollemia; species Wollemia nobilis. The sequence continues at coordinate 1,234,570 of JAQPPZ010017206.1, read as the reverse complement.
CACACATCAAAAGGCACAAACAACAGTGATTTTCATCACTCCATATCCCAAATCCCTTGCTCAAAAGAAAAATCAATCAAAATAAACAGTGATCTTATCACTACAAAAGAGCAAGTATCCCAATACAATTGAAAAAAAGAAGGGAGTTGACCTTGAATCCCTGGAACTCTCAACATTACGTAGGTCATAAGGCAAGCTTCAATACCAACTCGGTAACAGAAGTAAACCTCCCGCATGACGATATATCTGTCACATTAACTTGTGTACAGATCAATGTTTGCATGTGGATGAGCTAGCTTATGGCATCCTGGATTACAACGGGATTAATCTTAGTACATATAACAAAGGAATTCGTGGAGCTAATTAGGTGATCCTCGGTACGAGGTTCGGTTGAAAGCCCATCGCAGGCGGTATCCTAACAAATACCACTAAATGAACTCAATTGCACACACGGGGATGTGAAATAGCTCGGTCAAAAACAAGTTTGATTCATACCTTGTTCAAAAGTCTTGTAAGATAAAGTACAGTCGTGGATAGTGAGTTAAAACTGTCTGAATCTCAGAAAATCTTACACTCATCCCGAAAACCATCTGCGCTACTTATCATTCTTATGATACCATCAGAAAATACAAAAACGACAAAGAAAAACCAGATAAATAAAAATAGCATTCATCCATTTTGCATATCACATAGGCATCTAAAAAAAAATTCAATTCATCTGCATCCATCAAATAAATAAACATGCATAACAAAAATCAATCACATCATCACATGTACAAATCCAAAAATAAAACCGGTATATATATATATATATCGTCAAAAAAAGATGCCCGCAGGCTACAAAAACAGGTCCTCAGACCCCGCAATCATATCCAAAACCCAACCTAAGGCGTCGGCCACCATGATCACGCAGGATCGGTGCGACGGGAACTACCCCCGTGGTGTGGGTCCTACGGGACCCTGCAGGGCGGCTCTCTGCTAGCCCCGCATCATGCCTACTACCACCCCCTCATCCAACCGCTGCGGCGAGATGATCTTGGCTGCTCGGTCAGACTATCCCTCGTCTGTCGAGAAGATCTGCTGATAGAAGGCTCAGGGAGCCGCCCGCCAAGGCGGATGACCTCCCTCTCCAAGTCTATCCGGTATAGACACCACTCTGCCTCCCGTCGATGATAGATAGACAATGCATCATCGCGCTGCGCCAAAAAGCTATCCCGCTCTACCAACTGAGCCCCAAGAAGATCCCTCTCTAGATCCCGCATCCGTAGCAGCTCTATAAGCCGTGCAACCTCATCGCCTACATCCGACCCCACCCCCTCCGTATCTGTCGGACGCATAGGACTCCCGGGGACAGTAGCCTGCCCAGGCTCCAACTGCTCCTCCACATCCTGCATGTCCGGCTGCTCCGGAACACCCAAGTCCACATCCTCATCTCCCACATCCGCCATGTCTGCATCATCCAACGGCCCTCCCCAATCACCCCCTGTCGCCTCAGCATCCTCCACTGCCGCCTCCGCACCTCCCAGTGGACCCTCACCTCTCCAGCGCCGCAAAACCCACCACGAGTCATACTCAGTGGTAGTACCTACGTCATCCACATCCAACACCTCAATAACGGCATCCGACTCCTCGCCCAATGGCACGAGGACTGGTGGCTCCGGATCCCTCTCATCTCCCCGACGCCGATAGCCTACGGGTTCACCGAGCAACCCAGGCGCACCCCAAGCTATCGTGTAACCCGACGGTACGGAAAGAACTCATGCTCCGTCCCGTGCCGCCCAGTCAACCATCGCTCCCTCCGTACCCGTCGGAGCCACTCTCCAGCCTCAGGCCAGGCTGGACAGTCCCGATAGGGACGCCAAAACACCTCCCCTGGAGTGAGCCATGAAAAGGCATCAATGTAGTGCTCAACTGCACCTGCCCATCGCCGACTACCCTGCTCCTGAGCGTCGCCACAAAGCTGCATAACCAATCTCATCATCTTCCATCGCCACCGAGTCGTCCACGGTAACCCGGTGGGCCTCTCAATGACTATGTGCTGCCAACCCCGACTTGCAACAAAAAGCTACAGCGACACCCTTCGGTCGACGGCGGACCCCGTACGGCTCTCCGTAAGCTGCGCCAACAAAGTCTGTCCCCATCTCGGGATCAACGGTGCCTCTATCGGGCACTACTCATGCCACACCAAATCCGGCGGGTTCCACGGGAACCTCGCCCTGACGAATCAGGGAGAAGAATGTTAGAAATGAGGCCCATCAGGAATGCGTGCCTCACTCCTAACACCCCCCTCTCCTTCCACCAGCCAACCAAAATCCCGCCAGCCTGGCAATCCGCCTCGGTTGTCTCCATTGGGTCTGCTACACCCAGCTCTCCCCCATGCCCAAAACATCTCGTGAGTATAGCAGTCCGCTGATCGAACGGAGATGTCCTAATAGGCAGACCATCTATCGGAATCCGAAGCAACCGATAGACGTCCTCAAGAGTCACGGTCATCTCCCCTGTCGGGAGATGGAAAGTATTGGTCCTCAGATCCCAAAGCTTGATCGGGGCCGTCGGATAGGCCTCGATCCGAAACCACAGGCTCCAGTCGAGCCACCTGCTTGAGCCCAAGGGCATCAAGCCATTCCCAATCGTCATCAGTCAAGGCCAACCGCGCCTCAGTAAAGGCAGCGGGTACACGGTACCGGCTCCTAACAACTTGCAAGCAAACAAAAAAAAAATAATAATAAATAAATAAAATAAAAATAAAATTTTCAATTCTAGGGTTTCTAACCTTAGTTGTTAAACAAAAAACATCACAAAAAAATCTTAAAATTTTGAAAAGCGCAACACAAAAACAATGCATTCAGTTAAAGCAAAATAAGCCCTAGGGTCACTTACAGGACTCGCCTCGGCTCCGCCGCTCGAACCAGTTTGTGCACTCATGATGGCGAGAGAGAATTCCGGTGGCGCTTCGCTTCGCGAATTACCTCCTCCTCCCGAGCTCCAAAATCGCAAGAAAAAAATGACACAAATGAGCCCAAAATAAAGTTTTGGCCCTTAAATAGGCCTTTTCCAGCTGGAATTCGTCCTTGGCTGGGACGAGCGCTCGATTAGCGCTCGTCCCACCCGAGGATGAATTCTCAGCTGAATTCGTCCCACCCGGGGACGAATTAGCACACAAAAAAAATCAAGAAAAATGACTAAAAATGCACTAAAAAGAGACAATAAAGCGCTGAGGGATTGCAAATGCAGCGACAACATGGGCATACAAAATCGACATCGGGGTCACAAATTATCAATATCCTACTCCCTAAGAAGGCTACCATAGCCGGACCGCTCCAGGGGAAGACAGATTTTGAAAATTTAATCCCAAAATGATGTCACAAAAAACAACAAAACAACAAAAAAAGGCAACACAAAACAAGCAATAAACATTGCCAGACACAAGTGCTCTTGCACTTAACCTCTTGGCATAGAAAAATTGATGTCGGGGTTTGCATTGTCACTATCCTACTCCCGAAGAAGGCTACCATAGCCGGACCGCTCCACGGGAGGACGGATTGCCGACAATTCAATCACCAAATGGTGTCACAAAAACAACAAAAACAGTACAAAATTCAACAAAAACACAACAAAAACATTGCCGGGCATAAGTGCTCATGCACTTAACCTCTAGGCAAAGAAAATCGATGTCGAGGTCCAAATTATCGCTCTCCTAGTTCCCCAAGAAGGCTATCATAGCCGGACCGCTCCACGGGAAATAGGTTTTCGACGATTTCACCTCATTATGACATCACCAAAAGGGTTAACACCCACCAAAAATAGGTCCATATGTTGGAAAAATTGCACACGCTTAACGGTAAACCCTCTAAAGGCAAACCTTGCACAAGTCATCTTGGGTCAAGCGACTCGTCGCTTCTCTCACGAAGGTCATTCCCTCATCGATTCGTCGCTTGAGGGGGTAGTCACACTTAGTCACCAATCAACAATCACACACCCAATTAAGGAAAACGACATGCATTCAAAGAATCATTGACAAAGACAATCACGCTCCTGCTTGGGGCGGTAAACAAGCAACAATCAAATCAATCAAACACTTGGCATTTCGTGAATCATGAACACAAGGTTCCCCACGAGGATAAAAAGCCCTTCACTTGTTCATGGTGATCAATGTCTAAGTTCAAGTCACACCTCACCAAAACAGGTTAATACTTGAAATCAAATTCCTTAGCTCGTCGGAAGCAAGGATTCAAGAATGCATGCCCTTTCCATACTTGGGGCATCAAAAGTTGGTTAGGTTACCAAGAAACCCTAATCATTAGTGCTTTGGTTATCTATTTTTGCTCGACTGCGTCACCCGGCGCTTCCCAAAAAGGGCATCTGTAGACACCAAAACAGCACCAATCCGATTATGTTTGCAAACAACGATCGCTTTGACAAACACAGCCCCGGGGCAGCCCTCGAGAGGTTAAACGGTGGTCTTAACCACTTTCATAGCAATTTTGTGAGGTCAAGGAGCAATTTGGCACACTTGGACACTTTGCCCAGTATTCGTCTCACCCAGGGACGAATTCAAAATAGAATCCGTCCCACCCCAGGACGAATTCTGAATCCGTCCCTGGGTGGGACGAATTCTAAGCTCAACGGGCAAAAAGGCAAATGGTGCCAAGTGGCAGCCCGAACGATCGGTTAAGGGCTCCTACCTTACACGCATGTGTAAGTGGACAGAAGTGCCATTAGAGGACTGTTACAAGAAGCATTTATCAAAGTTCAAGTCAGTTGAGGACTCCCCTCCCTCATGGGAAGACAAGGCTGCCACATGGCGCCCATGGCCAACACTTGGCTTTTGTGCTTCCCTCCCAAAGAGACCCCTTGGGTCTATAAAAGGTGGGACTTTTCTCACCCAAAACATGCGAGGTGGAAGGAGTGTTCAAGCAACGAAGTCTTTGCCGAATCGAAGACTCACTTGCATCCCCCTTTGTTCACCTTCCTACATCCATCAATCTCTTTTGCAAGGGAGGTTGTTGGGTGGCCTTTGGAAGCTCGAACCTTACTCAAATCCGACGCATGGACATCTGAACCTACCAATTCGCCGACCCCCAATCCTAAAAGGTTTTGGGCCCATCCTTGGTGGATTGGCTCCAAAATCGAGGGCCAACGGTGGGAGGCCCACTTGGGCACCCCCGCACCCCCAAGTTCTAATTTCAGTTTTTGAGCACTTTAGATTAATTTTTTAGATTGCATTACGTGTTTACTAGGTCGATTAGTCTATAATTGCAATTTTGTAGCTTTTGGTCGAGTTTAGGGTGTTTTGTATTGCTTTGTCGTTTCGCTAACTTGCAGGTGTCAAGGTCAAATTCCCGAGGGTGGAGGCCAAATTGGGAAAATCCGACCATCTGGGTCGTCCCAAAATGGCCCCAATTACCTAACCCCCCTGTTTGCGGGAGTTTTGCGGGTCCCGGGATCCGACATTGGAGCGGCGACGGGTCGATTTCTCCTATTCGGAAGAATTCGTCCCACCCGGGGACGAATTACGGTCGAGATTCGTCCTGCCCGGGGACGAATTCCGGTTTAAGGTGGATTGGCCAGTTGCCTCGGTGGCGGTGGCCTTACAGTGACTTTTCTTACCTTATGTCGGGTTTTGAAGCAATTTGGATTCATTGTTTTCATGGTTTCGGGCAAATATTCGTATGCATATTTTGTTAGTTTTAGAGAGAGAATGCTTTTCATTTGCAGCGGGTGCTACTAACGTCTTGATCATTTCTTTGTTTGCGGGAGAAGCGACGAGGCGAAGAACCCATCAACATCGGCGGCGGCATCATCTTAGCCCGCCCAGTGCAATCGTGGGCACGCGGAAGGAGGAACCATTCGGCGATTGTAATCAAACCCTATTTGCGCTCCTAGCCCCTGAAAAGGGAGGAGGCATTATTGTAACAGAGATCGAAAGAAATTAATGAAAGGGCTGTTTTTCTTTATCTGATTGCGTCTCTTACAACATGTCTCTTTTCGTTTCATGTAATTCATATTTCTAGGACTTAGGCGTGCTTAACTTTGAATGCAATTGCACTTGGTGTTTCCTTTGACCGGAATCTCGTGCTTTCAATTATTAGGGGCAATGATGGAAATTTTAAATTAAAATTATCAAATTATTATAAAATTGGGGTGAATCGACCCAAAAAAATTTGCACCCAAAAATTTTTGGCTAATGGACCCTGGTCAAGGATCCCAAATATTAGCCAATTCCAAATTTTGAAAATCCTAATTTTAGTCAATTTGGTGATAAATAGCCACTATGCATAACCTTGAGATAACATTTTGAAATAAATAGCTAGGTATATATGTTAAGAATAAAAAATTTGCTATGATAGAATGAAAAAAGGGGAAAAGGGAAATTTTTGACATTAAATTAGTAGTCAATGTTTTATGGGATAGGAAGAAATAACTTAGGTAAGCAAATGATAACTCCTTAGGGTAAGATGAAGGAGTATTCATCATTTGAAAAAGAAACTAAGGGTTATAAATAAATAACCCTTGGATTAAGCATATTAAAGATAATTTAAACTATTAAAAGAAAAATAATCTCTTATGGATTTGATAATATTTAGATTAAAAGATATACCATATGAGTAAGACATGATATGGAACTTTAATTAAGTTTTATGTGGTAGAACAAATAAAATGAACCTAAAGGTGATTTATTATTTATTAGAATTATCTTATAATATTTTATTCGTTAGATGGCTTAAAGATCTTGTTAAATCCTTATTAAAGAATAAGGGGATTCTTTTTGGGAAGTCAATTAAAATGAAATAAAAAGGGGTTTTATTTTAGTCATAATAGTTTTTGATATTTAAATTTGTTTCATCCTTTATAAATATTAATTTATAGATTTTGAGAAATTATAACGATGTTTGTAGATATTTCTAAAAATCTAATTCAATATTTTATTATGTTAAGCTTAGTTTGATTTACTGTATAGAATCCTAACTATGCTCAAAATTAATTATATGACCACTTATGCTGAACTTTGTATTCTCTTTGAAATGAGATAATAAGGGATTGCGTATGGGTCCCAGTAAAAGAAAAGGAATTTATGAGGGTTCCACTAACAAAAATGTATAAATATCCCTTGTAAGAAGTTACCTAGGAAATGAACTCTTGGATATTAGTAGATTAAAGAATGAATAAAGTTTAATATATGAGATCTATGGGTCCCCTTTCTCTTGTAAAGGAAATAATTTACTAATTATTGAAATATAAGGGCATAATAATTAATAAGAATATTATACAGTATATTTTCTATCATAACCCTCCCTAGCTGACTTTATGGTACAAAGAAACAATGTATTAACCTATGGTGTGTAGACACCAAAACAGCACCAATCCGATTATGTGATTGCAAACATTGATCGCTTTGACAAACACAGCCCCCAGGGCAACCCTCAGAGGTTAAACAGTGGTCTTAACCACTTTCATAGCAATTTTGTAAGGTCAAGAAGCAATTTGGCACACTTGGACACTTTGCCCGGTACTCGTCTCACCCGGGATGAATTCAAAATAGAATCCGTCCCACCCCGGGACGAATTCCGAATCCGTCCCTGGGTGGGACGAATTCTAAGCTTAACGGGCAAAAAGGCAAATGGTGCCAAGTGGCGAGCCCGAAACGATCGGTTAAGGGCTCCTACCTTGCACGCATGTGTAAGTGGAGAGAGGGGCCGTTAGAGGACTGTTACAAGAAGCATTTATCAAAGTTCAAGTCAATGGAAGACTCCCCTCCCTCATGGGAAGACAAGACTGCCACATGGCGCCCATGGCCAACACTTGGCTTTTGTTCTTCCCTCCCAAAAGAGACCCCTTGGGTCTATAAAAGGTGGGAATTTTCTCACCCAAAACATGCAGGTGGAAGGAGTGTTCATGCAACGAAGTGCTGCCAAATCGAAGACTCATTTGCATCCCCCTTTGTTCACCTTCCTACATCCATCAATCTCTTTTGCAAGGGAGGTTGTTGGGTGGCCTTTGGAAGCTCGAACCTTACTCAAATCCGATGCATGGACATCTGAACCTACCAATTTTCCGAACCCCCAATCCTAAAAGGTTTTGGGCCCATCCTTGGTGGATTGGCTCCAAAATCGAGGGCCAACGATGGGAGGCCCACTTGGGCACCCCCGCACCCCCAAGTTCTAATTTCAGTTTTTGAGAACTTTAGATTATTTTTTAGATTGCATTCTATGTTACTAGGTCTGATTAGTCCATAATTGCAATTTTGTAGCTTTTGGTCAGAGTTTAGGGTGTTTTGTATTGCTTTGTCGTTTCGCTAACTTGCAGGTGTCAAGGCCAAATTCCCGAGGGAGGAGGCCAAATTGGGAAAATCCGACCATCTGGGTCGTCCCAAAATGGCCCCAATTACCTAACCCCCCTATTTGCAGGAGTTTTGCGAGGTCCGAGATCTGACATTGGAGCGACGACGGGTCGATTTCTCCTATTCAGAAGAATTCGTCCCACCCGGGGACGAATTACAGTCAGAATTCATCCTGCCCAGGGATGAATTCCAGTTTAAGGTGGATTGGCCAGTTGCCTCAGTGGCGATGGCCTTACAGTGACTTGTTCTTACCTTACGTCGGATTTTGAAGCAATTTGGATTCACTTGTTTTCATGGTTTCAGGCAAATATTCATATGCATATTTTGTTAGGTTTAGAGAGAGAATGCTTTTCATTTGCAGCAGGTGCTACTAACGTCTTGATCATTTCTTTGTTTGCAGGAGAAGCAGCAGAGGCAAAGAACCCATCAACATCAGCGACGACATCATCTTAGCCCGCCCAGTGCAATCGTGGGCACGCGGAAGGAGGAACCATTCAGCGATTGTAATCAAACCCTATTTGCACTCCTAGCCCCTGAAAAGGGAGGAGGCATTATTGTAACAGAGATCGAAAGAAATTAATGAAAGGGCTATTTTTCTTTATCTGATTGCGTCTCTTCCAACATGTCTCTTTTTTGTTTCATGTAATTCATATTTCTAGGACTTAGGCGTGCTTAAATTTGAATGCAATTGCACTTGATGTTTCCTTTGACTGGAATCTCGTGCTTTCATGGTGTGGTGATACTTAGTTTGAACAATTGAACCAACTATATGATGTTTAGTTGATTTAGAAGGGCATGTTATCGCTAACATATTTCCAAGTGTGCAGGATCAGGTACACTCGTAGGTGGAGAAGGCAAAAACATCCACCAAAAATGAGGGTACCTAAGATCATGGGAAATGATGATTAAGGTACTCTAAGGTAACATGGATAGATACCTTCATATAGGCATTCATTATCGGAAGGGATAATCATCGATGACTAATCACCTTGAGCCTTAGTTGATAGCCTAGTAGCTATCATAAAATATCTAGCTGAGATAGGTGACTGGGTCAATGGAAAGATTCCCTCTTTGTTGCTTTATAAATTTGTTTGCTCTCTGCTGCATCATGGTTGGAATAATATAATGTTGGAACTTCTATAGGAAAACAATTGCAAAATGTATGTGGATGCATAAAGCTAACTGTCTTGTTAAAGTAAATATAGAGCATCATTTTTATGAAGAAAAGCATATTAAATTTGTATGTTAAATGAAGATTCATTTAAAATAATTAATGAAGTTTTGATTAAATAATGATTGATTTAATTAAACTCATTAGTAAACTTCATTTTATTTAATAAATGAGAGTTATTTTGAATTAATTAAAGGTGTTCATTTTAATGATAATGGAGTAGTCATTAAAAGACTTTAATTAATTGAAATAAACAAAAAAATCCATTTAAGAAATAGATGTCTTTTATTTTAAAGAAAGAGCAATTATGAAATTGTTTAAATAAAAGAAGTATATTTTAATGGTGATAAATATCACATAAATGATATATGTTTAAAAAGATACCATTCTTCTTTTTTAAAAAATGGGATAATATAAAATATATAAATATCCCATTCCCCTATAGCATGTAAGCTATGAAAATAATCTAGGGTGGCTACTAAGTTTCCAAATATGGAAACTATCGAAAGAAGGATTCCTTACCACCAAAGGAAGGGATGAAGAATTGAAGGAAGAGGGGGCTCGAGGAAGGGCTCAAGGCTCGAGAAGGATGGACGGGCCACCTAGAGGAAGAAAGCACATATGGTGCTAGAGAAGGGGGGAAGAAAAAAAAGAAAAATGACAGAGAGGAGGACATGAGGACGAAGGAGGAGGAAAACGTAGACCAGGGATGGGGAAAAGGAGAGGAACGCACCACAAGCAAGGGAGAGGCAGCCGAGACACCACCAAATCCCATTCCATAGCAGTATTGAGGTTGGAGTGTTTTAGACTTTAACCTGTTTTGTTTACATGCGTTGTTATGGTGAAAATCATGGTTCGAAGCTTGGTTATACTCCCTGTAGTGTGTTTTGAGAAGCCTTTGGTGTTTTTAGAAACCACCTGCGTATGCTTTGAAGGCATTGTGTTTTGAGAAGCCTTTGGTGTTTTTAGAAACCACCTGCGTATGCTTTGAAGGCGTTGTGTTTTGAGAAGCCTTTGGTGTTTTTAGAAACCACCTATGTATGCTTTGAAGGCGTTGTATTTTGAGAAGCCTTTTGGTGTTTTTAGAAACCATCTGTGTATATTTTGAATATGCTATGTTTTGAGTGGTTTTTTTGGAAACCACTTGTGAATGCTTTGAAGGCACTGTGTTTTGAGAAGCCTATTGGTGTTTTTAGAAACCACCTGTGTATGCTTTGAAGGCGTTGTGTTTTGAGAAGCCTATTGATGTTTTTAGAAACCACCTATGTATGTTTTGAAGGCACTATGTTTTGAGAAGCCTTTGGTATTTTTAGAAACCACCTGCATATGTTTTGAAGGTGTTGTATTTTAAGACTCTTTTAGTGTTTTAGAAAGCATTGTGAGTGCCTGAAGGACGTTGTGCCTTCTAGAGCCTAGTTAATGCTTTGAGAGCACTATGAGTTCAAGAGTGTCGGGTGTGTCTAGAGAGCGCTGAGAGAATTCAAGAGTGTTGTGTGCCTTAGACCTCCGTGTCCAAAGGAATAGGGGGATGTCATGCTTGGGAGTGCCTCCAGTAGAGAAAACCACCCATGGGTTTGAGAAAAGGTTGCATCTAGAAAGCACCTGATTTTACCCTGTTATACCTTGTTGAACTCTTGGCTTGGCTGTTCCATAATCGTGCTACAGAGGTTATTCAGTATTTTCCATGAAGGGCATTAGCCTTTGGTTAAATCTGTATTGGAAAGGTTCGTTGTGAAATTTTAATTAAATAGAAACCTTTGATTTATGGAGAATACTCTTTAATTAAATAGAGACCTTTGATTATGTGGAATACATTGAAGGATTTAATTAAATAGAGACCTTTGATTTATGGAGAATACTCTTTAATTAAATATAGACCTTTGATTATGTGGAATACATTGAAGGATTTAATTAAATAGAGACCTTTGATTTATGGAGAATACTCTTTAATTAAATAGAGACCTTTGATTATGTGGAATACATTGAAGGATTTAATTAAATAGAGACCTTTGATTTATGGAGAATACTCTTTAATTAAATAGAGACCTTTGATTATGTGGAATACATTGAAGGATTTAATTAAATAGAGACCTTTGATTATGTAGAATATCTTTAATTAAATAGAGACCTTTGATTATGTGGAATACATTGAAGGATTTTAATTAAATAGAGACCTTTGATTATGTGGAATACATTGAAGGATTTTAATTAAATAGAGACCTTTGATTTATGTCGAGAGAACCTATGATTTATGATTAATTATATTAGGGTTTTTAATTAAAAAGAGAACCTTTGTTTTATGATTAATTATATTAGGGTTTTTAATTAAAAAGAGAACCTTTGTTTTATGATTAATTATATTAGGATTTTTAATTAAAAAGAGAACCTTTGTTTTATGATTAATTATATTAGGGTTTTTTAAAAGAAACCTTGTGTTGTTTTCTCTTGCTTTTAATTAAAAGGTTAACCTTTGACTAATGTTAATTATCTTAGGGCTTTTAATTAAAAAGGAAACCTTTGATTTATGATGATTATCTTAGGGGTTTTTAAATTAAAAAGGATGTAGATTTATTCTTTGAATTAAAGTTATGGGGCTTTGATTTAGGGAATGAATGAATGATTGTTTAAAGGTTAAAGGGATGTGACTTTAATGCTTTAAACAATAATTGATTTGATTGGAATTTGTGAATTAAAAAGGATGTGGATTTATTCTTTGAATTGAAGTTATGGGGCTTTGATTTAGGGAATGAAAAGAAAGGATTATTTTAGAGGTTAAAGGTATGGGACTTTAATGCTTTAAGACATGAATGGATTTGATTAAAGTTAGACCATGATCTAAGTAGTACATGTTGGATGACTCTCTAAGGGAACTTGAGAGGTGAAGATAAAAGTAAAGGATCTTTTATAATATCCATTATGCATTAGACGATTGGAAACTTAATTGAATTTTGTATAGTTGCAATTTGGCAAAGTAAATGAATAGATGCATTTAAAGGTATGCCTATCCTGAACCATGAGTACCTTGATCCCCTACTACCCTCAAATAATCAATGGGAAGCAAGGAGAAGCAAGGAGTTCAATGGAAGCAAAGTATAGGTAATTGTATTTTATGTTGCTTTACTTATGCTCAAATAGACTAGAATTGTGGGGAGATATCCCCAATGCAGTTACTGTAATATTCCTTAAAGTAAGAAGGATTTACCATGCAAATTTTGATGCAATAACTATTTATTGGTTTAAAGAAGGTACTTTTACTTTATTTCTATATTTGGTTATATTATGTAGTTGATTCTCTTTTAGTGTTAATCTTTCTTTATTTTTTGGATGCTTAGTAATTACTCCTTGATGTGGTAGTATCTAGTTGTATCATTGTTTGGTTGCTTGATGATAGAAATCTAAGTGTAGAGTTCTAGGGTGAACTCAAAGGTGACCTAAGGGAATTGAGAACCCCTTAGGGTGAACATAGGTGACCTAAGGGAATTGAGAACCCCTTAGGGTGAACATAGGAGACCTAAGGGAATTGAGACCCCTTAGGGAGATAAAGGACTAAGTTGTGGAGAGACTACATCTGAGTTAAGATAGCTCATTGTGGAGATGAGATAGATAGCTTAACTCGCAATACTCGTAGCATACCTACACATAATTATTTGTGTATGGTATGGAGATGCGTGTATACCTTCGATGGATGGAGGGTGATAAGTCTAGCTCATCAAGAATGATGGGATAGATGGACTTATTTGTAGTAACACATGATATGCCTACACAGATGGACTTGTGTTAGGGTACCTCGTGAGATGTAGCTTTCAGGAAAACTTAGGAGATTGAAAATTTAGGTAAATAGTAGTTTGGTTAGGGGTCCATGAAGGGTTCATGTACCTCTCTCCATAGTAAAAAAAAAACTTTTTCTATTTTTGTATTTTTTTGTTTGTGTGTTTTTGGGTCGTTACATTTGGTATCAGAGCTCTAGGTACAAGGGTATAGAGCTTCTATGTGTGCTAAAGGGAAATTATATGAATCCAATGAAGGCTTGATTAAGGTAAAGGTTAAAGTTGGGATGATCTAGGATACCCTATTTTCTAGGATCTGACAGGAATTAACCCCAAGGGAGCATGGATGTTAGGATACCTTAGTATGAGATTTGGTATTAGTGACACATTCTAACCTAGGATATTACCCTAGTTAGATTGTTAAATCATATAGCAAGAGAAATTTGTATTATGGATTGAATTAGAGTTACAACTTAATATGAAACTATAATCTAATATTATTTATTGAATGAAATCAGGTTAAGATGCCACCTAAGACTAGAAGAGGGAGGCCTATGCCTAGACAAACTCAAAAAAGTGATGTCAAAGAGGAAAACCAGGATGGAGAACCAACAAACCCCAATAGGGAGGTAGAAGACCTCACCGCTATGGTCGCTACTATGCAAGATCAAATAAGACAATTGCTAGAAATGGCTATGAATTAGAATTTGCAAGTTCAAGGTTTAGATATTGGTCTATAAAGTGGACTAACTACAGAACAAGTACAAGCCAGAGCCTTAGCAAAAAAGGAAAAAACCAAGGACATGAAAAATATCAGTATCTCTAAGTTTGATGGAGAATACAATGGGGATGCAACAGAAGCATGGCTAGGAGAAGTAGAGGTTCAATTTACGATAAAAGGCTACTCGTCAAGAACCTGAATACTTTGGGATACGATTAACCTGGAAGGGGCTGCTCTGGAATGGTGGAAAACCTGCTATGAGGAAACTAATATTAGACCCATTGACACCCCATGGGAAGAATTTATAAACATATTTAAGAAGATATTCCTAATAGAGCATTTCTATGCCTTGAAGTTTGAAGAATTTGCTAGTCTAAGACAAGGAACCAACATAGTAGAGGTGTACTACAAGAAGCTAGTAATATTGTTTAAATATGTACCTATTTATAATGAGAAAATGCAGGTTCATAAGTTTACTCTAGGATTGGATACTAGGTTAAAGCATGATGTAGACATGCAGGAACCTAAAACACTGCAAAAGGCATAAGACATAACAAAGAAAGTAGAGTCACACTTCTATTATAAATACGACACTCTACCTGAGCAAGCTCGGCAAGATCTAAATAAGAGGAATAGTGTTGGGTTTATAAAATGGGAGTTTGATCAAGAGCAAAAAGCTAAGAAACCCCAAAATTTTGAGAAGAAACCTTATGGAAATTAGAAGAAGTTCAAGAAGAACTTTCATAAGAAGGATAACAAACCCAATAACATGAAACCTCAACCACAGAAGTCACAAGCTCCAACTCCAGTAGTTAAAAGTGGGAATGAGAAACCTAAAAAATATCAAGGACCCAAGGAAGAGTGCTATAATTGTCGGGGATATCATTACTACAATCAATGTCCATATCGAGTAGGGACGAGCACAGCTAATGCAGAAGGGAAGGAACCGAAACATCAGATTTATGCCATAATTGGGAAACATAAGCTAGATGGACAAGCCACCCCATTACTTATGAAAGGTAAGGTTTTCAATAAGCAAGTAAACATTTTAATAGATAGTGGAGCCACTGAAAGTTTTATTTCATCTAGTCTAGCAAGGACTATGTTAGAAAGGCCTAGATATTTGGCTCAAGGGTGGAAGGTTGAGTATGGTTCTAGGTAGACCTACTCAATGAACTAGTGTTATCCTATGGTATAAATCACTCTATCTAGTGGGACTACAGAAGTTTACTTATATGTAGCTCCCTTACATGCCTTTGATGTGATCCTAGGGATGGATTGGCTATAGGATCATAAAGCCTTGGTCAATTTTTAAGATCGATGGATTGAGTATTTAGAAGAAGGCAGAAGGAGACTAAGAGTTCATAGCGAGCAAGGGGTGTTTGAACCACAGATGTTGTCCGCTATGCAATTGAAAAAGGCCCTAAAGAGAGGAGGAATAGTGTATGTAGTAAAACTTAATGAAGTGGAAGACTTTGAGAAAGGAGAAATACTAAGACAACTTCTGATCTTACAGGATTTTTAGGATGTATTTCCAGAGGACTTACCTGAGCTACCTCCTGTATGGGAATTTGACTTCATAATTGAACTCATGACGAAAGTTGAGCCTATTCATAGATCCATGTATAGGATGAATCCTATTTAAATGCAAGAATTGAAGGTTCAATTGCAAGGATTTTTGGAAAAAGATTTGATAAAATCAAGTGTGTCATCATGGGGTGCATCGATATTTTTCATGAAAAATGATGGTTTTCTATGATTGTGTATTGATTATAGGATGTTAAATAAAGCTACAATCAAGAATCGGTATCCTTTACCTAGGATTGAAGATTTATTTGATCAATTAAAATATGCCAAGGTGTTTACTAAGATTGATTTAAGGTTAGGGTATCACCAGTTAAGGATTCATGAGGAAGACACTCACAAGATGGCATTTAAGACTAGGTATGGGCATTATGAGTTTACGGTTCTACCCTTTGGACTGATTAATGCCCCAGCTGCTTTCATGAACTTAATGAACAATGTGTTCAGAAGACACTTGGACCAATATGTCTTGGTATTCCTAGATGATATCCTTATATACTATCGAGATAGAGAAGAGCATGATAAGCATATTAGAATCATGTTAGAATTGTTAAGGAAGAATTAACTTTATGTAAATCTGGATAAGAATGAGTTCTATGTTCAAGTGGTACGATGTCTTGGGCACGACATATAAGAAAAGGGGATTGTTGTGAATCCAGAGAAGATAGAGGCTATTCTAAATTGGTCACCCCCTACTAATGTGATTGAAGTGCAAAGTTTCATGGGATTAATGAGTTACTATAGACGTTATATAAAGGACTGCTCCAAGATTGTTGGACCCATAACTAACCTTTAGAAGAAGGAAAAAGAATTCAAGTGGTCAGAAAAGTGTGAGGCTTCCTTTGAACTACTAGAGCATAAGCTTACTACGACACCAATACTAAAGGTTCTCGATCACCAGGGGGACTTTTCAGTGTGCATTGATGCATCAATAGAGGGGTTGGATGGGGTACTCTCACAAGAAGATTCAATAGTGGCATGTGCTTCAAGGAAGATAAAAAAGCATGAAGTTAATTATGCTATGCATGATTTAGAGCTAGATGTAGTGGTGCATGTTTTAAAGGTTTGGCACCACTACTTGGTGGGGAGACCCTTTGAATTAAAAACCGACCATCAAATTCTACGATACATATTCACCTAACCAATACTTAATGCAAGAGAGAGAATATGGGTGGAATTTCTCGTTGATTATGATTTCAATATTAATTACATAAAATGAAAAGAGAATAAAGTGGTTGATGCTTTAAGTAGAAGAAGGTATATAGCAACCATAACTAGAATCCACATGGACCTAATGGATCGAGTAAGACAGGAGCAATCTCATGATGAGTATTGCCAAGGAATTTGAGTTATAATGAACAAATATCATGAAGGAAATAAGGAATTTAGTGTGAAGGATGACTTTATGTGTTATAAAGGAAGGGTCATCATACCAAATATGGGCAATTTAAGGAACTTGATAATGCAAGAAGCCCATAGATATCCTTATTCTGCTCATCTAGGAACTTGAACAATCACTTCATACATCCACTTGACTAGGCTTCAATCAACTCTACTCAACCAATCACTCAAGGAAACAACTCTCACTCACAAACCCTAGTCCAAGCATGTAACCCCAACTCAAAATATTTCCAACAATGCTTAACAAAAAATCTCACATAACAATGATACTCATGTTATTTTCAAACTCTAGTTCAAGTTCTTTGCACAATCTAATGGCTTCAACAACAATGCTAATAAAACAAGGTTTTAATCACAACTCTTAATTCCAGAAAAAACTTGAAGCATTAACTCAAACACTTTCGAAAAGGAAACCCTAATCAAATCCTTTTCACTCCAAACTTAATTTTCAAGAAAGTAATCAACCACTCAAATCAATTAGGAAGAATATTACCCATACCTTTTTCTTGATAAGAAGTTGCTCTCATAAATCTGCCACACTCACAAAAATTCTCTTTGCCAATCTCAATAAGGGTTAGAATATTTCAATAACAACACAATGCAAAATGGTGACTGAAATACACCTTATTACTCCAACTCAGAAATAACATTCACCATAATATTCTTTCATGAAAAACCCTTATTCAAATAAAATCAATGCCCAAAAGCCTTAATATATCAATATAACAATATTTCAATTAAGACTTAAATATCACCTTATTTCTCCTAATGGCAAAATCAATTAACACCACTTGACAATAATCAACCTTTCAAAAACTCACTAATAACCCTTACTAACTTTCAACACATGCAAATACACATAATTATTTAACACCCTTATGCCTCCATACTTTGGTAAATTAAATAAATTTAATTACCCTTATAACTCCTATTTTTAGGCTGATTAAATAAAAATTTAATTAAAACTTTGTACCTTGCCTTTGGGAGAATTGAACCCCCACTCTGCCCATGTACCAAGAGCCTTAACCGTGGCCTCAACCACCACATGAGCTACCATGCTCATTCGCAATCAACAGTGCATCATGTGCTTGAAATATGCACATTCTCCACTCAACACTACCTTGAATGCAGTCCCTGCATTTCGAACATAGAACCTACAACCAAACACCGCCTTCGCTCTTTCCCACTCGCCACTAGGACACGCTACCTGGTTGGCACCAATAACTCAGCACTTGTTCTCTTAAGCAAATCACATTTTCACATAAACCAGTTCTCACGAGCTCTGTTTCCTCTTCGCATGCAATCATATCAAATCGAGAGCAAGGATAAATGAAAGGTATTCGGGCGATGATATTTATAATGTTTTCCTCCTTTATGGAATACATCAGCGCCTTTACTTCCCTCGACATCGGTGTTATGAAGTGCTTCGAGCACTTTCATTAAAACCAACCCAACTTTAGGTTTGGGTAAATAAAATTGCCACCAAGCTTTGAAACGTTTGCCTTAAACCCAACCTTGGGTTTTATAAAAAACAAATTATATTTTATCTCACGTGCTTCGAATACTTGTGCCTCGAACCCATCCTTGGGTTTATGAAGAATACTTAAACCCTTTTATTTATAAAATATTATAATCGAAATTATAAATATTTTATTTGGGTTTTCTCAAAGTCACTTTAATAATAATTATAATATTATACATTTTCACTGTCTAAGATAAATGCTTCCTTGGAAGAAGTAAAACCACTTTCTTACCCATTCTATTGGGTGTTCACTAAAGATATTTTGACCCATTATGACTTCCATTAAACTTTGTACTCGAAGTGGAGAAGAGCTATAACTGGCATCTTGACATCAATGACATCTGACTTTGGACATTAGTTTCAACTGCTCAAATATCCAATAGTTTTTGTCACACTGTCAACACCTCCTCCTTTACAACCCAATTGCTCTACATATTTTTTCTCTTCTCTTTTCTTCCTTGAATCTACTGGTCATGCTCCCTTACCTTCCTGACCTCTCTCCTTTCATGCCTTTCCTTTGCATGGTGTGCACTGCCCTTGAGGAAGACGATCACCTTTCCCCTATTTTCCTTCTAGCAAGTTGATAAGAGAGACAGTGTATGTGCCATTAATACTAGACCTCTTGAGCAATCCTCACTGATATAGGTCATTTACTCTTCCTTAACAAAATAGGCATCCTCCTAAATATTTCAAAGTATTTGCTTCTTATGGAAAGTCAAAGGAGACTCATACAACTACAACAAGTGTTAAACAATGCATGATCCTAGCCACATTAATTGAGGCCATCATTTACATAGAACAAATACTAATCATTCCATTTTTCTTAAACAAATCAATAGCAATGTTTGAAGCATAAATTAAATTGTCATCTTAATATTGTGTTGGCCAATCCTTCAAACCCACTATGTGCATTAACAATGTTAAACATTTCATTTTCTAATCAATTTAATAAGCAATGACCAAATTAATATTAAATTGCTAGCTTAGTCATGTAATGGCTTACCATTTTAATTAAACCATTATTTCCATAAGGTAAATATCAATATTTCCCTTTACTAAACCATTAAAAGGTAACATAGGGGTGATTATTAAACTGTTATCTTGCTATCATAATGATTTGTTAATTTATTTCAAAATTTATTATAAGCAATGCTATTATTCAACTCCTTTGTTGATCAATTTAAAGGTATCATCAATGCTATTATCAAATTGATAGCTTGACATTGTCCACCTGCAATCATGGTTAGCCTTGTGAAACCACATAAAATTAGTAGCATCATAATCATGAACAAAACTAAATGCCATGATTTATCCTTGCATATTTATAGCATCAACAATGTTTAGACATCAAAACAATAGGTCTAGTTATATTGTATTTTCCTCAAAGGTCCTGTCTGGTGGGTCATGACAGGAGGATAACTAATAATGTTGAGCAAGTTGCAGCAAAAGTATTGTCATTGTTGTCAACACAGTCAGACAGATCAGTTGATGAAGTGTACAGGCAGTCAGACAGATCAGTTGATGAAGTATACAGGAGTTAAGAGGTTCTTCAGAGTATGTACAGTGATTATCCAAAAAATTTGAAGTGACCCATATGCTAAAAATGCTAAAAATCAAAAGAAAATCACAAGGAAGAAAACTGTCGCGATATCGCGACATGTTGAGCAAGAAAGAAAAACTGTCGCGATATCGCGACATGTTTGGAGAAAAAGCGCAAGCAAGCAAAACTGTCGTGATATCACGACATGTTTGGAGAAAAAGCGCAAGCAAGAAAAACTATCGCGATTTCGCGACATGTTCGGAGAGAAAGCGCAAGCAAGCAAAACTGTCGCGATTTCGCGACATGTTTCATTTTCGTGAAAGCGAAGAAAAAGAGGAGAGAGAAAAAGATGTCGCGATTTCGTGACATGTTTCATTTTCGCGGTCCAAAGCGAAGAGAAAGAGGAGAGAGAAAAAGATGTCGCGATTTCGTGACATGTTTCATTTTTGCGGTCCAAAGCGAAGAGAAAGAGGAGAGAGAAAAAGATGTCACGATTTCGTGACATGTTTCATTTTCGCGGTCCAAAGCGAAGAGAAAGAGGAGAGAGAAAAAGATGTCGCGATTTCGCGACATGTTTCATTTTCGCGGTCCAAAGCGAAGAGAAAGAGGAGAGAGAAAAAGGTGTCACGATTTCGTGACATGTTTCATTTTCGCGGTCCAAAGCGAAGAAAGATTGTACAGACGAAAAAGTGTCACGATTTCGTGACATATTGCAAGGAAGGTTGTACGGACGAAAAAGTGTCATGATTTCGTGACATATTGCAAGGAAGGTTGTACGGATGAAAAAGTGTCACGATTTCGTGACATATTGCAAGGAAGATTGTACGAAAGAAAAAGTGTCATGATTTCGCGACATGTTGCAGGAGAGAGAGTTCGAAAGAAAAAGTGTCACGATTTTGCGACATGTTGTAGGAGAGAGAGTCCGAAAGAAAAAGTGTCACGATTTCACGACATGTTGCAGGAGAGAGAGTCCGAGAGAAAAAGTGTCGCGATATCGCGACATGTCGGGTTTTCGCGACCCGAAGGCAAAGAGAGAGCGTAAGGAGAAAAAGTGTCACGATATCGTGACATGTCGGGTTTTCATGACCCAAAGGCAAGAGAAAGAGCAAAGGAGAGAAAGTGTCATGATATCGTGACATGTCGCATTTTCGTGACTAAAGGAGGAGAGAGAAAGTAAGAAGGCAAAAGTGTCATGATATCGTGACAAAAGTAAAGAGGAAGAGTAAGGAGGCAAAAGTGTCGCGATATCGCGACATGTGTTTTCACGGGTACAAGCCGAGAAGAGGACAAAGAGGCAGAAGTGTCACGATTTCATGACAGGTCGCTTCGACGCGAGCTAAGAAGAGAAACCAGCCAAAAGAAGATATGTGACAGTTAACTAAAGTCAAAACGATAGTTAAAGTGTCGTTCTGAGAAGAAGTCGATACGACAATTACAGGTGTAGTTACAGAAGAAGTCGATACGACAGTTACAGGTGCAGTTACAGAAGAAGTCGATACGACAGTTATAGGTGTAGTTACAGGAGAAGTCGGTATGACAGTTATAGGTGCAGTTACAGAGAAAAGGTTATAAAAGGAGATCTGCGTGGAGAATTACATTGCTAGAAAAAGGCTAAAGAGTGCGTGTCGTAAGAGAGCGTTAAGGAGAGCCGAGAGAGCAATAGACCAGACAGGGTCTTGTATAAGCGAAGGCATTTTTATGTCAATCATATAGTTTCAGAATTGCAGTCTGAGTTGGTGCTTGGAATCAGGGGTTGGTGCTCCTTTCTGTTGGTGCAGATAAATCAGGGGTTGGTGCTCCTTTCTATTGGTGCAGATAAACCAGGGGTTGGTGCTCCTTCTAGTGGGTGCTGGTAAATTGTTTGTAAAATTGTTATTTTGCAAAGACTGGATTTGGACGGGAGTCCAAGCAGTCATTTTTGAGGAGTAGCCAAATTGGTGAACCTCGTTACATCGTGTGTTGTGGAATGCTCTCTTGTTATACTTGCTTTATCTGAGTTTAAGTTTTCATTGTTTCAGCATTAAGAGTTGTAAATTTGAATTTAAATAGCTACACTGATTCACCCCCCCCTCTCAGTGTCATTGTGAAACTATCAATTGGTATCAGAGCCAAGTTCCTAAACAAGCTTAATCGGCTAAGGTGATCTTGGAAGTAAGACAATGGCAGGTGGTGAAGGATTCTCATCAAACAAAGCACCGTTATTTGATGGAACTAATTATGCATTTTGGAGACTCAGAATGCAGACATATCTATGCGCTTTGGGATATGACATTTGGGAGTCAGTAGACAGTGGATACTCAATATCCATCACTCCTCCAACCGATGCTGCTGGTAAGAAACTATTTGAGAATAATTCTAAAGCAAAGAATGCTATAATGTGCGGTTTAGTGGACAACAAACTAATAAATATTATGAGTTGTAAAACGATGAAAGACATGTGGGACAAACTAAGGAGCATTCATGAAGGAGACGACAAGATCAAGGAGGCCAAGTTACAAACGCATCGAGCCCAGTTCGAAGCATTAAAAATGAATGACGATGAGAACATAGAGGCATACATGCTGAGAGTTAATGGAATCGTTAATGCGATTAGAGGACTCGGTGAGGAAATGGAAGATGCAGTCATAGTGAAAAAGGTACTAAGATCTCTTCCCCAAAGATTTGATTCTAAAGTTTCAGCAATAGAAGAAGCTAAAGATCTAAATATTTTTAGTATGGATGAGATGCATGGTTCTCTGACTGCATATGAGATGAGAATAAGAAAAACTAAACCCATAGACAGAGAAGCTGCTTTTAAAGCACATAAAAGTATAAAAGCAAAACAAGAATCCGAGGAAGAAGAGACATCAGATGAAACGGAAGCAAACTTTGTTCGAAAACTAATAAGGGGAAAAGGAAAATACAGAGGAAAGCTACCATTTAAGTGTTTCAACTGTGGAGGCGTTGGGCACTTTGCAGCTAAATGTCCACTCAATGAGAAAAACAAAAGTGATGAAGGTTCACACCAAGAAAGAAGTGATTGGAAGAAGAAATCAAATTTTAGAAAAGGCAACTTCAAGAAGAAAAGTTTCATATCCAAGAATGTCAATCCTTCAGAAGACAGCTCCGGTGAGGATTCTGAAGAAGAAATCGGTGAAGCTCTTTTTATGGCATTCGAAGAAGAAAAAATAGAAGAAAAACCTGAGGCTGAAGTAGATCTGGAAGGTGAGCTGATCGCTGCACTTAAAGAGCTGAGTATAGAAAGGAAAAAGAATAAGAAAGTTTCAAGAAAATTTGAGGATGCCAATGAGATCATAACAAGCTTGAAAGTACAGATAGACGAATCTAAGAAAATATCTGAAGATATCGAAGTACAATTAACCGTGAAAATAGATGAGTGCAGTAAGTTAGAAGAAGAGATTGTTGGATTAAAGATGCAGCTAGAAGAGATGAATCGAAAAGTGAGATGTTATCACAAAATTGAAGAAAGTTCTGTAAAGTTGGACAAGATTATAAATAGCCAAAGGACTACAGGCATCAAATTTGGTTTGGGCTTCATTGAAGGAGAATCATCAAATGGATCCAAGGCCATGACTGTAGATCCCATAAAGAATGAAGATAAGATCAGGATTGGTCAAGAAAAAATGAATCATGCTAAAGAAAGCAATAATGCCAGGCACGAGAGGAGTATTGACAATGATGAATTCACCAATGTCACTCATCAAAGGAGAAGAAGATTTGTGGCTCCTACTACAAAATGGCAAAAACCATTACCCAGGTTCACTCATTTCTTTTTTGGTTATTGTTTTAAATGCAATGGTTATGGACATAAGATTGCAGATTGCAAGTATAATGTAGGACAAAGGAATTTTGTCAGTAGAAATGTTTTTTCACCATTGATGGATTATGCAGTAGAATGTTATAACTGTCATAATTTTGGGCACATTGCAAGAAATTGTCGAAGTACATTTGCAACAAATAAACATCAGGGAAGACAATTTCAATCAAATGGTTTGAGACAAAGTAGAAGATTTCTCGAAAAACATGTACAGGCTACTAACAAAGAAAAGTCAAAACAAGTGACCAGAACTGTAATCAAACCAGAGTGGAAAGAAAAGGAGCGACTCAAGGAAGAAAAGGAATCTTTGATTGTACAGACAACATTTAAAGCACAGAACAAATCTACACCATGGATACTTGATAGTGGGTGCTCCAGTCACATGACAGGTGACAAACAAAAATTTGAGAAGTTACAGAAGTATGAAGGTGGTTCTGTAAAATTTGGAAATAATGATGGAGCGGAGATAGTTGGTAAAGGATCGGTTAAGATCAGTGACAGAAAAATAAAGTCAAAAGAAGTCTTGTTTGTGATTGGTCTGAAGCATAACTTGTTAAGCGTAAGTCAGATTTGTGACAGAGGTCATGAAGTAATTTTCAAGAAGTAGGGTTGTGAAGTCAGAACAACAAATTGTGGAAAGTTAATAGCAACTGGATCAAGGACATCTGGCAACCTGTATACTCTCTCAGAGACTTCAGAAGGAGCATGCTTGATTGGACATGAAGAGGAAAATTGGCTGTGGCACAAGAGGCTCGGTCATATCAGCTTTGACAATTTAGTAAAAATCAGCTCAAAAGGGGTAGTGAGAGATATTCCCACCATTGGCAAACCATTAAATAGCATTTGTGCTTCATGCCAAAAGGGGAAGCAAACTAGAGCCACATTTAAAACAAAAGAGTACTTCACAAGCAAACCTTTAGAACTAATACATACTGATTTATGTGGACCCATGAGAACGCAAAGCATAAATGGTGACAAATACTTTATGTTGTGCATAGATGATTATTCCAGGATGACATGGGTACTATTTTTGAAGCTTAAATCAGATGCCTTTGAGATGTTCAAGATTTTCAAAAACCAAGTTGAGAATCAAACAGGAAAAAGGATTAAATGTTTAAGATCAGATAGAGGAGGAGAGTTCATTTCAGAAGAGTTTGCAGAGTACTGTGAAAAGTATGGGATTAAGAGACAATTTTTAGCAGCAAGGACACCTCAACAGAATGGTGTGGTAGAAAGAAAGAACAGGACAATGCAGGAAATGGCATGGACTATGTTGACTGAGAGCAAAATAGCAGACAGATTTTGGAAAGAGGCAGTCCATACTGCGATATACATCCAAAATAGGTGCATGTTGAGGACACATGAAAGCAAAACTCCGTATGAGCTATGGTTCGGTAAAAAGGCAACAACAAGATACTTTAAAGTTTTTGGCAGCAAGTGTTACATTAAAAGAATTGAAGATAATCTTGGTAAGTTTGAAGATAGAGCTGATGAAGGTATCTTTCTTGGCTATTCGACAAAAAGCAAAGCCTATACATGCTACAACAAGAGACTAAAGAAAATTGTGGAGAGTGCTGATGTTAAAGTTGATGAAGGTAGGGAACGAGAAATTAGTTATGAAGAAAACTACCCAACTTATGAAGAGGTTATTGAAGCAGATGAGGAAGAGGAAACGGAAAAGAAACAAAAAATGGACTCAGGTGATTTAAGTAGTGTTTCAGAAGAGGAAGAAAACAAGAAATTCAAAACAAGCAGCTTGCAGAAAAATCATCCTAGAGAGCAAATAATTGGAGATCCCACAGTTGGTGTTCAAACAAGAAGAAGAGTAGTAAGTAATTACTCTCTATTATCCAGCATTGAGCCCAAAAATATTGCTGAAGCAAGCAAAGATGAAAGTTGGATGACGGCAATAAATGAAGAGTTAGATCAGATTGAGAAAAACAAAACCTGGGAGTTAGTACCAAGACCTGCAAACAAAAATATAATCGGTACTAAATGGGTTTTTCGAAACAAATTGAATGAAGATGGATAGATAGTCAGGAATAAAGCAAGATTGGTCTGTAAAGGCTATGCACAAGTTGAAGGTATTGACTTTGAAGAAACCTTTGCACCGGTGGCTAGACTTGAAGCAATTAGAATGTTTCTGGCTTTAGCAGTTCACAAGAATTTCAAAGTCTATCAAATGGACGTGAAATCAGCATTTCTGAATGGAAAACTTGAAGAAGAGGTCTATATTGAGCAGCCATATGGCTTCCAACTGGGTGATAATCCCAACTTCATCTGCAAGTTAAAAAAAGCACTGTATGGTTTGAAACAGGCACCCAGAGCATGGTATGCAAGGCTAGACAACTATCTTACTGAACAAGGGTTCAAAAAGGGTATGGTGGACAACAATTTGTATGTCAAAATAGAGAATGGCCATCTCATTGTCCTTGTTGTATATGTAGATGATATCATTTTTGGCAGCAACAATGATGAGTCGTGTAAAGATTTAGCAAATAAGATGCAGAAAGAATTTGAAATGTCTATGATTGGTGAACTTGCGTATTTCCTCGGACTGCAAGTTAATCAAAATGAGAAGGGCATATTTATTTCTCAAATTAAATATGTGAAGGAGATGCTAAAGAAATTCACAATGGAGGATTGCAAGCCTGTTAGCACTCCCATGACGACAGGTTGCAAGTTGAGCAAGGATGACAAATCTCCAGATGTTGATCAAACCATGTACAGATCTATGATTGGGAGCTAACTGTATTTGATGGCTACCAGACCAGATATCTTGCAGGCAGTTTGCATGGTCGCACGATTTCAGGCTAGTCCCAAGGAAACTCATGTGACAGCTGTGAAGAGGATTCTTCGGTATCTAAAGGGTACTATGGAGTATGGATTGTGGTATCCGAAAGGTAAGGATTTCACCCTTATTGCGTATTCAGATGCAGATTGGGCGAGGATGTGTCGATGACAGAAAGAGTACCAGTGGAGGTGCTTTCTATCTTGGAGACAAGTTGGTCGCATGGCACGATAAGAAACAAGAGTCAGTTTCCTTATCCACAAGTAGAGGCAGAATATATTGCAGCATCAACGTGTTGTACGCAGGTTTTATGGATGAAACAAACCCTGAAAGATCTTGGCATTAACTTCAGAGAGCCAATTTTAGTTAAGTGTGATAACACCAGTGCTATTAACATCTCAAAGAATCCGGTTATGCATTCTCGCACAAAACATATTGCTATCCGATATCACTTTCTGAAGGAGAAAGTTGTGGAAGGTGAGGTTAAGTTGGATTTTGTCCCAACTACAGAGCAAGTAGCGGATATCTTCACAAAACCGCTGCCCAAAGAAATTTTTGAGTACCTTCGCAATAAGTTGGGAGTGGTCACGCTTCCCAAGCATTGACTAGCAATCGGGACCACATTCTCAGGGGGAGCAATTATATATTTCATTATCTTTTTGCTCATATTTGTAATTTTTGCTAACTATAATAATTTGTGCCTGAGAATGTTGTGCATGGACTCAGGGGGAGTCTGCAGCAACCCTTTGGTATTATTGTCAAAGGGGGAGAAGAATTATAGGAATTACAAGGAGATTGCATGAGTGTTGCCAACAATTCCAAAGGGGGAGATTGTTGAGCAAGTTGCAACAAAAGTATTGTCATTGTTGTCAACACAGTCAGACAGATCAGTTGATGAAGTGTACAGGCAGTCAAACAGATTAGTTGATGAAGTATACAGGAGTTAAGAGGTTCTTCAGAGTATGTACAGTGATTATCCAAAAGATAGAAGTGGCCCATATGCTAAAAATGCTAAAAATCAAAAGAAAATCACAAGGAAGAAAATTGTCGCGATATCGCGACATGTTGAGCAAGAAAGGAAAACTGTCACGATATCGCGACATGTTTGGAGAAAAAGAGCAAGCAAGCAAAACTGTCATGATATCACGACATGTTTGGAGAAAAAGCACAAGCAAGCAAAACTATCACGATTTCACGACATGTTTGGAGAGAAAGCACAAGAAAGAAAAACTGTCGCGATTTCGCGACATGTTTCATTTTCACGGTCCAAAGCGAAGAAAAAGAGGAGAGAGAAAAAGATGTCACGATATCGTGACATGTTGAATTTTTGCGGGCCTAAGCGAAGAAAAAGAGGAGAGAGAAAAAGATGTCGCGATTTCACGACATGTTTCATTTTCGCGGTCCAAAGCGAAGAGAAAGAGGAGAGAGAAAAAGATGTCATGATTTCGTGACATGTTTCATTTTCGCGGTCCAAAGCGAAGAGAAAGAGGAGAGAGAAAAAGATGTCACGATTTCGTGACATGTTTCATTTTCACGGTCCAAAGCGAAGAGAAAGAGGAGAGAGAAAAGGTGTCGCGATTTCGTGACATGTTTCATTTTTGCGGTCCAAAGCGAAGAGAAGAGGAGAGAGAAAAAGATGTCACGATTTCGTGACATGTTGCAAAGTTTTACGGTCAAAAAGAAGAGAAGGTACGAGAGAAAAAGTGTCACGATTTCGTGACATATTGCAAGGAAGATTGTACGATGAAAAAGTGTCGCGATTTCGTGACATGTTGCAGGAGAGAGAGTCCGAAAGAAAAAGTGTCACGATTTCGTGACATGTTGCAGGAGAGAGAGTCCAAAAGAAAAAGTGTCGCGATTTCACGACATGTTGCAGGAGAGAGAGTCCGAGAGAAAAAGTGTCACGATATCGCGACATGTCGGGTTTTCGTGACTCGAAGGCAAAGAGGAAGTACAAGGAGAAAAAGTGTCACGATATCGCGACATGTCAGGTTTTCGTGACCCGAAGGCAAGAGAGAAAGCACAAGGAGAAAAAGTGTCACGATATCGCGACATGTCGCATTTTCGTGACTAACGGAGGAGAGAGAAAGTAAGAAGGCAAAAGTGTCGCGATATCGCGACATTTTCGGGTGAAAGTAAAGAGGAAGATGCAAGGAGGCGAAAGTGTCGCGATATCGTGACATGTGTTTTGCTGGGTACAAGCCGAGAAGAGGACAAAGAGGCAGAAGTGTCACGATTTCGTGATAGGTCGCTTCGACGCGAGCTAAGAAGAGAACCCAACCAAAAGAAGATATGTGACAGTTAACTGAAGTCGGTACGATAGTTACGGTGCGTAGGTGATAGAGATTGAAGTCGATACGACAATTATAGTGTAGCGATGTATGAGAAGAAGTCGATACGACAGTTACAGGTGCAATTATAGGAGAAGTCGATACGATAGTTACAGGGTGCAGATTACAGAGAGAAGTCGGTATGACGAGTTACGAGGTGCGATCCCAAGAGAAAAGGTTATAAAAGGAGATCTGCGTGGAGAATTAGAATTGCTGAAAAAGGTTGAAGAGTGCGTGTCGTAAGAGAGCGTTAAGGAGAGCCGAGAGAGCAATAGACCAGACGGGGTCTTGTATAAGCGAAGGCATTTTTATGTCAATCATATAGTTTCAGAATTGCGGTCGAGTTGGTGCTTGGAATCGGGGGTTGGTGCTCCTTTCCGTTGGTGCGAGATAAATCAGGGGTTGGTGCTCCTTTCTGTTGGTGCGGATAAACCAGGGGTTGGTGCTCCTTCCAGTGGGTCTTTGGTAAATTGTTTGTAAAATTGTTATTTTGCAAAGACTGGATTTGGACGGGAGTCCAAGCAGTCATTTTTGAGGAGTAGCCAAATTGGTGAACCTCGTTACATCGTGTGTTGTGGAATGCTCTCTTGTTATACTTGCTTTATCTGAGTTTAAGTTTTCATTGTTTCGGCATTAAGAGTTGTAGATTTGAATTTTAAATAGCTACATTGATTCACCCCCCCTCTCAGTGTCATTGTGAAACTATCAAATAAATGGTGGAATAGAAGCATGAATTTTGAGATGAGTAGAATGATGAGGAAACTGATCATAACATTTATATGCACTAGTAGTTGGGGAGACTTGTGGAACCCTTCCAATGTTGATGGTCACATTAGTGGCATATGTTAGTTTATGGTAAGGATTGGCATGATGTGAAGATTCCAATAATGGATTGGTGTGAACATTCTAAGGAGAAATGACTAGATGATGAGAAGTCTCAACTTCCTCAAGTTGGGCTTCCTCATCCATAGCCTTATTCAAGGCATCTCTATAATACTTATAGAAACTCCATATGTGATCAAATAATTTAAATATAATGTATCCATTAGGTCCCTTAGTAGGATCAAGGTCGTTACTAGCTTCTTCATTTTATTTCCCTTCTAAACTGGTGTAACAACCTAGATCTGAATGAACATTTGTACAACCTAGTCTAGCTCACTTGTTCATCAAGATGAAATTTTCTCTGGTTTCAAATTTTCTCTGGCTTTAGTAACTAGATTTAACCTAAGGTAAAAAAAATTGAGTTAATTTAGTTTTAGTGATCACCTAATGTTTAATAAGTACGAGGTATAGAATACCACTTTTGGGAATTAGGACTACTGGAGATGGCCTCCCAAGTGGAAGAGATTGGCCAAATCCTGTAAATAGTTTTGTTTAGTGGATCTATCTTCTCATTATCTTGTTTTGATATGATAGCACAAATCCATGGCTTGGGGTTATTCTCTAGGATCCATAACACCTAGAGGGTGGACACAAAATTTATTGGAAATATTGAGCATATTGAGTTGTCATTGATGTCAAAGGATTGATTTCAAGAGTTTTCATTGATGTCAAAGGATTGATATCAAAATATTGCATGGTATTCAAGGCATAAATATTCTTCAAGGTAAGGTATATCTAGAAAAAATATTCTTCAAGGTAAGGTATATCTAAAAGCAAGGAAAATTGTTGTAAAGAAAAGGTTTATAATATTTAATTTAAATATTATAAATAAGGTCAAAGAGGTTGATTGGGACAAGGCTTTTAAAAAGTGGTTTGGGTCCAAGGTTTAAAATAAAAAGGCCAAGACTTAAAAGAGGAGGCAAGGTTTAAATATTAAGGCCAAAGATCTAAAAGAATAATATTATAATATTTTTAATATTATAATATAAAGTTTATGTTATAACATTTAAACCCAAAAGTGCCAACGTTTTGAGGTTTTGAAATATAAGCTGACCTTGGAAAATTTGAAGACAAAGCATATAAATACATTGCCCTTTCACCTTTGGAAGTTGTCGCAAGCATTTTTGTTAATAATTTTTGGGCATGATTCTTGCGAACAACAGAGATAAAAAGAGACTACAAAATTTTAGAGTGTGTAGGTGCTGGAATTGACAAATATATGTGCACATAGATTAGGTCTCACTCATCTGGAGTAGCCCAATGGTTTATTGGCTTGCATGAGCGTTGTTGAGAGATGGGTCGCAGGGTCCAAACCCCTGAACGTCATTTTGGGTGTTTGAGTTTTTTGGATTGTGCACTGAGGACAAAGATATATTCGTGGGTGCTCCTTTTGGTTCTAACCAATGTCGTAGTGCATTTTTTTATTGGACTCGTGTTAGCATTGTGTTGGAGAGGTTAGCGGGTCGAAACTCGTTCGATGTGTTTTACTTGGATTTTGACAACAGTTGATGATTTTTGGGAAACGCACTAAGGTTGCTTGGTGTTGACGGTAGTTAATGAGATTTGAAGTGCACCAACATATTGAGCAAGGTATGGAAAATAAATTTTTGATTATATTCTAAAGTTAGGGGTTATAAGGTGAACTTAATGATTATTATATTATGTGCATTGTGAGTTGAAAATTAGGGTGTATTGTTGAATGATTATAAGTTAGGAGTTATAAGGTGTACTTAATGATTATTATATTTTGTGCATTGTGAGTTGAAAATTAGGGTGTATTGTTGAATGATTATAAGTTAGGAGTTATAAGGTGTACTTAATGATTATCATATTCTATGTATTGTGAGTTGAAATTTAAGGGTTTTAAAAGCTTCTTTTTAAAATATTAAAAGGAGAAACAAGGTATTATTTTCTAGATTTATTGTGGACATTTTGGAGAGATTTGAGTGGATGATTTTTCTATCTATGCTAGAATTTGAAAATCACTAACCAGATTTTGAAGGACCAAAAGGAAAATTATTTTGAGACAGGTTTTTGAGGGCACACCTTCATCAAGGCATTTTTGAGGTATGGTGTTTTAACTCCTACTCTAAGTGGTGTTGTTTGAAGGAAATATTTGTGATATCATATGGTGGAGGTATAAGGATTGATTTGATGAGCATTAGTAATTGATTGAATTTGAGAGTATTTGTGCATTGCTTTGATTAAGATTGGAAATATATGAACTAAGGTTTGAGAACAAAGTTGTGCATCATTTGTATTGAATTAAATTAGGAATATGTGTGCTAGGATTTGAGGATAAAATTATGCATTGTTGTTGAATGAAATTGAAATATAATAGCAAGGGTTTAAGAGAAAATTGATGCATTAAATTTGAGTGATATTGGAAATAAAAGTGCAAAATTTATAGATCAAATTTTTGAAGTAAATTTGTATGTTGAGTATGAATTATGAGCAGGTTTGAGCATGTGTTATGAGCATATTTGAGCATGTATTATGAGAATATTTGAGTATGTGTTATGAGTAGATTTGAGTATTTGTTATGA
Organism: Wollemia nobilis; assembly: GCA_028583015.1. Lineage (NCBI taxonomy): Eukaryota > Viridiplantae > Streptophyta > Pinopsida > Araucariales > Araucariaceae > Wollemia > Wollemia nobilis. The sequence continues at coordinate 1,202,157 of JAQPPZ010017206.1, read as the reverse complement.
GAATACTTGAGTATGTGTTATGAGTAGATTTGAGCATGCGTATGAGTAGATTTGAGTATGTGTTATGAGTATATTTGAGCATGTGTCATGAGCAAATATAAGTAGGTTTGAGCAAGCCTTGTGTATAGGCTTGGAGCATATTTGAGCAGAGTTGAGTGCAGGTTTTGGTAAGAATATTTGAGCAAGTCGTATTTGTAGTCTTGGAGCAGATTTGAATAGATTTAAGAGTAGGTTTTGGTAAGAAAATTTGAGCAAGTATTGTGTGGAGACTTGGAGTGGATATGAGCAGAGTTGAGAGAAGATTTTGGTAAGCAGATTTGAGAAAGTCTTGTGTGGATACTTGGAGAAGATATGAGCAGAGTTGAGAGTAGGTTTTGGTAAAAATATTTGAGCAAGTCTTATGTGTAGACTTGGAGAAGATTTGAGCAAAGTTGAGAGCAGGTATTGGTGAGCAGATTTGAGCAAGTTTAGTGTGTAGACTTGGAGAAGATCTAAGTAGAGTTGAGAGTAGGTTTTGAAGCAGAATTGAGCAAGCCTTGTGTAAAATCTTGAAGTAGTCCAGGAAAATGGGACAAAGGTCTCCTATCGATAGAGATCCACAAACCAAAGCAGTGGGGATAGAGGTCTCATGTGGATAGAGGTCCACAAACTTGAGCATAAGGGATTGGTATCTCCTTTGGGTTGGTACCAATAAACATTGTAATAGGGAATTGGTCCCAAGAGATTTGTTGAGAAAATTTATAAGAAATATTTTCTCCGTGGATGTAACCCACACTGGGTGAACCCTGTTAAATTGATGTCTCTTATGTATGTGATGATTTGTGTATCGTTTCATTATTTCAATTGACAACATTGGATAATACTACTTTGGAAATAAAAGTAAAATGTTGTATCTTATACTATTCACCCCCCCTCTCAGTATAAGCTTGTGTTCTTCATAATTCCCCTCCCTTAACATGTGGAACACTTGAGTTTAATTTTACTCATCTATTCAAAATAACCTGTAATAACATGTAAGGGTGTTTAGCATATATGCCTAGTGCCCAGTTGATTATCCACTTCATTGGAGTCAACTAGGGCCATGTCATTTCTCTAGCTTTGGACCTGGTCTCACTTGCCAAATTATGAATAATGACAAGTTATCCCATACCAACTATCATGGATTAGTATATATCATTTTATCATGCTAGATTACTCCTATTCATAAGTCAAAAATAAACTATCAATGTACCACTTGCACAATGACCTAGAGGAGATGTCCCATACCATCCCTTGTTACCTACTCGTCCTATCTTTTTAGGAAGCAATCATTCTCGATTTATAGTAGTTATCTTCTTATAACCATCCAACATTGGATATTTGATTTTATTGATTGATCACATTCCTCATGATCCAATTGAGTATATTTGGGTTTAGGGTCAATAAGAAAGGTATTTTTAACTCATAATTTTACTCTTTACTAGCCCTGGATCTTATTTGGATGAAATCTACCTTCAACCTATTGTTTATACTAAATAATTGTTGGTTCGATTTACGTTGGGCTACAGGATTAATATTCTTCAGTATGTAAAAAAATGTTCTATTTCCACTTAATGAAACATAAGATTACATTTCAGTAAAATAGTAATTAAAGAAACTAGAAGTATTTAAGTAATTTCACCCTTTATATCAAATGTTTTTAAATTTAGAATATTAGAAGACTATTATTTAATTTCCTTCTAATTTAAACTTACAAAATTAAAGTAGAATATTAAAACAAGGGATAATAATCATCTCCCTTATTTCCAAAAATACTAAAAGGATGACTAATATCATTTTCCTTCACGTAATAAAGTAGAAATTTAAAAGAAAAATCAATAATCATTTTCCTTCTCACAACATTAAAATATTAAATAAAAACTAACAATTGTATTCCTTTGAATATTAAACTCATAACAATAAAGTAATATATTAAAATAAATATTAATATTCATTTTTCTTCTAATCTAAAACTTAGAGCAATGAAGAAGTGTTATATGGGTTCATTCCTCAAAATTCAAAATGTAGCTTTGTTTTATTTTTCTATTGATTTCCTCTTGATTTTTGAGAAGTGACACTATTTCAATCCTTAAATAACTAAATATATATAATTTAGTACTATGATACACAATAGAATAACCCCCTTAACATACTTAGCATGAATTTATATATTTTACTAAATAAGAGCTCATTGAGCCGGACTATCAAAGCTTTTAATCTCAAGGTTACATTCCAAGGAGTTTGTGCACATTAATTTTATTAAGTTGGAATATTACATGATTGATTTAAGAAAACATCTACATTGCATGAAATAGTTCTAAAATCTTTTCATCACCATCACTATTATGATTTCAAACTACTGAATGGCTTGAATCGACTATGCTAGGCAAATTTTTAATGGGATTAGATGACCCAAGAAAATAATTATAATGAATGCAACTAAAATGTTTTTTCAACAACCATTCCAAAAGGTTTGATTTCTAACTTCAATGTCAAGACAAAATTTCATACTAAAACATGGATGATATTACCATATTATCATATCTTAGGTAAATTTGAAATATTAATTTTACAATTTTTAAAAGAAATTTAATCTAGGTCATGTATTTTCTAATGTTTATTAATTTAACAAACTTTAGAAGAAACCTAATTAAAAAAAAAACATGTATTTACTAATTTAATACTTGAATTTGATGCACAATATACAAAAAATAAACATATAAAAGCACTCCCCTAAATACATAGAGCTTATTTTTGGTTGCCTTTAGTTCTTAAAAGGCTTCACCAATAGCAAAACAACTAAATAAAATAAAGCTACTACTTTTATGTTTCCAAAGCTTTATTCAAGAAATGAATCGATAAGGAAGGACAAAATTCAATCAACACCTCAATTTTGAACGTGGTGAACCGCCTATTCAAGGTATCGCGTCACCCCCATAAATTATGATGTGCACTCTCCACAATGGGAGATGTTAGGCAATGCACCAATGTATGTATGTATGTATGTATATATATATATATATCATGATTAAAGTAACAATGAAATCATGTACGAAAATAATTCACATTGAAGAAGATTCTCAATCAGACACCATCGAGTGACCACGTAGACTCAATGTTCAAATAAAAAATCTAGGAAGGACATTGGAAATAAAAAGAGGAAAACTCAATCTTGAGAAACAACATTACATCTTGACTATAATATATGGAGACTAGGGTAGAAAATAATTTCCTTTACATTCGATAATCCTACTCATTTCACCATGGCAAATATAGTTAACCCATGACCTACTAGAAAACTATATTGGCATCACATGAGAAATTTTATTTTTTTGGCTTAATTGGAATGCTAAAATGTTTCAAACATCACCAAAATATGAAGTAAAAAATATTGCAAAGCTTAATATAAACCAAAATGCTAAAGTGCTTCTCACTCAAGCATCAACAATTAACTAAGGAAACCACTGTAGATATTTTTAACTACACTAACAACTATCTACTCTAGCTATACACAATAACCGACTTGGCTCGTAGCTTTTCTTTTTCTATCATGATACCCATTGTCATTGGCCTAGGAAAGATAGATACCCATTTAAATCTTGTAATTCTCTTCCTTTCCTATTTTTATAAGGCTCTTTAGACATTTCACTTGAGCAAGTGGCCCAACATGCAACTAGCCACTTTCTCTACTTTTCGAATGCCAGGTGGAGACAATTCAAAATTACCCATAAAAAGGTTTTATGAAACTTTATAAAGTTTATTTTTTTATTAAAATTTAATTAATTAATATTTTTAATTATTATTATTATTACTATTATTATTTACTAGTTATGTAATAATTTTATTATTTATCTATATATATATATATATATATATAACCATTTTATATTTAGTATTATTTGATTCAAGGTGAGAGTATAATTAGTCAAACATAAAAATAAACATATCCCTCTAACATTCTTTCTTATATAGGTAATATAACAATAATAGGTGGTTTTCATCTGTCAATTAAGAATAGCTCCCATACTTTCGTGGCACTTTCCTTACCAATGAAATTTTTTGAAATGCAAGCAACTATCTACTTTACACATATGCAAACATACATTCACAATGCATCTACATGAACCTACATGAATGCATCCATAAGGGCTTCAATGTACCCTTGGGTCATTGGCTTCTTTTATCCCTACCAATGTGAATACACCATCATAGGTGAAAATTTTCACCCAAAATCATTTCCCATTTCATCTTCTGAGGACTTGTACCTGCAATACAAAATTCAATAGCATTACCTTACCCAAAATATTAAAGAAAATAACATTCAAAAGCATTTAATTTAGTCATCAAAATATCCATTTTGAGGAGGGTCATGACATTCTTCCCCCTAAAAGAAAACACAATCCCTTGTGTTTTCAATGTAAACTTATACAATTCATAATATATACATATAATTAATAAAAAATAAAAGAAATTAATCCATCAAAATTTGTACATCTTTCCATGTAGCATTTATATCAGAGTAATGGTCCTATTGGACCTTATATTGTTCTACATTTTTCTTTCTTAAACTTCTTGTCCTGAAACCTAATGCCTTGAACAAAATGAACTTCCATTTTGAGGGGGTTTGACATCTATAAATTTGAAACACTCCAAACACAAGGTGGATTAGCAATGTATTTTCTTAGAAGAGACACATGGAAGGTGTCATGGATTTTTTACAAGCTGGGTGGTAAAGCAAGCATATAGGTGACATGATTGATTTTACCTATAACTTCCAAAGGTCTCACAAATCTAGGATCAAGCTTAGAGGACTTAATGGATCTTTTGCTAGGTTTCAATCTTAAGAAGACTCTGTCTCCCATAAATAATTTCCTTGATGTTCTATTTACGTCTACATAGCTCTTTTGATGATATGAGGCTTCTTAGAGCCTTTGGTGTATCTTTTCCAATTATTCCTCCATCTTCTTCTCAATGTTTGGTCCATTCACTACTCGATCTTTCGGGTTATCCCAAGATAGAGGAGTTTTGTATCATCTCCCATTTAGGAATTCAAATGGAGCCATTCCTAGAGAATCATGGTGGCTATTATAAGTAAAAGGGATAGTCTTCCCATTTTGTAGCATATCTTCAAGGACATAATTGATTCTTTTGAATTTCACCCCTACGAAGTCTCTACCTTTGTATAGAGAATTATCTCGATGTGCTTTTATCATGCAATGTTTGTCAAGCAATTTACTACTTCCTTAAGTCTTGTTCAATTTTTCTAGGTCATTCTTCCATCTTCTTGACAATATCCAGTTTGATCCTCACTCGATCCTTTGGATTACCATATGATAGAGAAGATATATGTCTTCAATATTTTGGTCAATATTTTATGATTGGAAATTTGTCTCTAACTAATAAGCAGTATTGATGTTTAATTTAGTATTTAGGCTTTATGCAAAACTTGCAAAATTTTTTGACATAAATCGAGAATCTCTATCTGAGATAATGACTTTTGGAAACCCATGTAAACTTATTTGTGATAACAAGAGCTTAATATTGTATATTTCTAGGTAAAAAAGTGTAACCATGGTCAATTTATCTAACACTACAAGTATAGCATCATGTCAAAATTTGATTTTTAGTAACCCAACAAAAAAATATATGGAGATAACTTACCACTTTTGGGTGGGAGTAGTGTGTGGGTACAACCATCCTTCTAGGTGTAAATGTTTAGCTTTCATTTTTTGACATTCTAGACACCTAGTCATAAAATTATTGACATCCTTCTTCATTCTTGGTCAATAAAATGTTTTCCTTAGATTCTATTGCATTTCTACCCTACTTGGGTGTATGGAGTAAGAAGTATAATGTACCTCTTTTAGAATAACATTCCTCAACCCAAATGCTTTTTTAGTACAACAAAACATCCTTGATTACAAAATATTTATCCTTGTCAAGTTCAAACTCAACCTGTACTTGACATTATATTTTTGTTGATACCTTTTGACTTGTTCATTTAATTCATGATGGCATTGAAATAATGCCAAAATCATATTCTATCAGGAATTCCATTTATCGATGTTGTCTTACATTTAGCAAAGGTTGTGTAAAGATGTATCTTAGGTTTTGGTGATCTAATGATATATGCAACCCCTTATGAGGAAATTAAATTCTTGCTAAGGCAGAAGACCCATTAGATCTTCAGGAAATACAACTCTATACTTATTTAATACAAGATATTTGTGGAGCAATTTTGAGTTAGTTTTAGTTTCCTCCTTCATATTCATATTATCTACAAATATGGTTCCAGTACTTCTAGTTGCCTTTCTAATCTACAAGGTAGACAACTAATATGGTCTAAAATATCTACAACTAGAATTGGATTTTAATCCATTGATTGAATTCATTAGTGAATTCTAACCATTTTTCTTCAAAGTTAAGAAGGGTTTTTAAGCTTTTAGCCAATCCATCCCAAGTATAATATCAAAGGTGTGCAAGGGGGCTACATATAGGTGTTAATTGGTCTTACTCTTTGATAGGGTTATATGGGGGTCAAATAGACACTAATTAATAGAATAGGTTTGTATAGACCTATATTCTTATATTATTTTTCCACCCATTGGCCAAAAATCTAGGCCCTTCTAGTATATCCCTAATTGGAAATAAAACTATTTGTTGCACTACTAACAAGTAAAATATCTATATTACCTCTCAAATATAAGGAGTGGCTTTCTCTTCTTGGCTTGAATCTCTAGGTATTGCACATGTTTCATGAGGTTATTCTTTAGGTGCTTCCTTTCAATGAAATATTTGAGGGAATTTGTTAGCAAAATGTTGCCCTCCACAAATATATCAACCCATATTTGGTGCTCATAATTTTTCTTTCTTATATTTGTGAGTACCTATAGGCTTCAAATCACTTTTACAGTTATTTTTCTTATCCAAATTCTTTGGTTTTATTCCATAATTTTCTTTGGTATTTTTAATTCCTTTCTTGAACCTTAGTCTCATTCCTTGTCTTTCCTTTTTTCTTTTGCTTCTATGTTCTTACTCAACAAAATGTTTTGTCATCCTTTGTTGTAATTCCATCCTTTTCACAATTAATTTAATCATGGATGTGAATTATTCCAACTGCCCTTGAAATAATTTGATTGTAGATGCAAGGTATTCTATTTCTCTCTAACCATAAAAAGAGCTATGTTAGACTTTAATGATTTACATTTTCTAGGGTCAATATATATTTTTAATTTTCAACAAGAAACCTAGGATTCTATGACCTAGGCTCTGATACCAACTGTAATAACCCATATCTCACTGATCGGTTGTACAACCCAGTCTAGCTCACTGGTTCATCAAGATAAAATTTTCTCTAACTTCATTAACTAGATTTAACCTAAGGTAAAAAAAAATTGAGTCAATTTTGTTTTAGTGATCATACAATGTTTAATTAGTATGAGGTATAGAATACCACTTTTGGGAATTCAAACTACTGTATATGGCCTCCTAAGTGGATGAGACTGGTCAAATCCTATAAATGGTGTCATTTAGTGGATCTATCTTCTCATCCTCTAGTTATGTTATGAGAGCACAAATCCATAGCTTGGGGTTATCTTCTAGGACATATAACACATAGAGGGTAGATGCATAATTCTTCTCCCTTAAAATGTGGAACACTTGAGTTTAATTTTACTCATTTGTTCAAAATAACACGTGTCTAGTTGATTATCCACTTCATTGGAGTCAACTAGGACCATATCATTTCTCTAGATCTGGACCTGGTCTCACTTGCCAAGTTATGAATAATGATAAATTATCCCACACCAATTGTCGTGGATTGGTATAGCTCATTTTATTATGCTAGATTACTCCTATTCATAATTCAATCAAGGAACCATAATTGTACCACTCATACAATGACCTAGATGAGATGTTCCATACCGCCCCTCATTACCTACTCATCATATCTAATTAGGAAGTAGTCATTCTTAATTCATAGTGGTTACCTTCTTGTAACCAACCAATATTAGGTATTTGATATTATTGATTGATAACCTTCCTCATGATCCAATTGAGTAGGTTTGGATTTAGTATCAGTAAGAAATGTATTTTTAACTCATATTTTTACTCTTTACTAGCCTTGGATCTTATTTGGAAGAAATCTACTTTTCAACCTGTTTTTTATAATAAATAATTATTGGCTCGATTTACATCACTCTACAAACTAAATATTCTTCAACATGTACAAAAACGGTTCTATTTCCACTTAACAAAACATAATATTACATTTTAGTAAAAGAGTAATTAAAGAAACTAGAAGTATCTAAGTAATTTCACCCTTTATATCAAATGTTTTTAAATTTAGAATATTAAAAGACTATTATTTAATTTCATTCTAATTTAAACTTACAACATTAAAGTAGAATATTAATAACAAATGCTGATAATCATCTCCCTTATTTCCAAAAATATTAAAAGGATGAATAATATCATTTTCCTTCATAGTAATAAAGTAGAAATTTAAAAGAAAAACCAATAATCATTTTCCTTCTCACAACATTAAAATATTAAAAAAAAAAAACTAACAATTGTATTCCTTTTAATATTAAACTCATAGAAATAAAGTAAAATATCAAAAGAAATACTAATATTCATTTTTCTTCTAATTTAAAACTTAGAGCAAAGAAGAAGTGTTATATGGGTTCATTCCTCAAAATTCAAAATGTAGCTTTATTTTTATTTTTCTATTGATTTCCTCTTGATTTTTGAGAAGTCACACTAATTCAATCCTTAAATAACTAAATATATATAATTTGGTACTATGATGCACAATAGAATAACCCCCTTAATATCCTTAGCATGAATTTATATATTTGACCAAATAAGAGCTTATTGAGTCGGACTATCAAAGCTTTTAATATCAAGGTTAAATTCCATCTATGCACATTAATTTTATTAAGTTGGGAAATTACATGATTTTTTTAAGAAAATATTTACATTGCATGAAATAGTTCCAAAATATTCTCATAACCATCACTATTACAATTTCAGACTCAGACTGCTAAATGTCTTGACTCCATGGTGCCAAGAATATGTTTAATGGGATTAGATGGCCCAAGGAAATAATTATAATGAATGCAACTACAATGTTATTTCAACAATCATTCTAAAAAGTTTGATATCTATCTTCAATGTCAAGATAACATTTTAAACAAAATATTTAATACACAGATGCTCTTACCATCTTATCATATCTTAAGAAAATCTAGAATATTAACTTTGTATTTTTTAAAATAAAAATAATCAAGGTCATGCATTTTCTAGTGTTTATTAATTTAACAAACTTTAAAAGAAACATAATCAAACAAAACCATGTATTTACTAATTTAATACTTGAATTTGATGCACGATATACAAAAATAAATATTTAAACATACTCCCATAAAGAATCAAAGCTTATTTTTGGATGACTTTAGTTCTTAAAAGGTTTCACCAATAGAAAACAACTAAATAAAATAAATTTACTATTATTTTTCCAAAGCTTTATCCAAGCAATGAATCGGTAAGGAAAAACATAATTCAATCAATGCCGCAATTTTGAATGTGGTGAACCACCTAGTCAAGGTTTCGCATGACCCTCATAAATTATGATGTGCACTCTCCACAATAGGAGATACTAGGCAATGCTCCAATATATATATAACCAAAGTAACAATAAAATTAGGTAAGGCAACAATTCACATTGAAGAAGATTCTCAACCATATACCATCAAGCGACCAGGTAGACTCAATGTTCAAATCAAAAATTCAAGAAAGATAGCAGAAGTAAAAAGAGGAAAACTCAATATTGAGAAAAAACATTACATCCTTACTATAATAGATGGATATTAGGGCAAAAAATAATTTCCCAACATTGGATAATCCTACTCATTTCACCATGGCAAAGATAGTTAACCCATGGCCTACATGAAAACTATAATAGCATCATACAAGAATATTTAATTTGTTTGGCTTAACTAGAATGCTAAAATATTCCAAACATCATCAAAATCCTAAGGAAAAAATATTGTAGAGCTTAATATATACCAAAATGCTAAAGTGTTTCTCATCCAATCATTAACAATTAACTAAGGAAATCACTGTATATATTTTTAACTACACTAACAACTATCTACTCTGGCTGTACAGAATGACTGACCTAGCTCATAGATTTTTTTTTATCATGATACCCTTTACTGTTGGCCCACAAAAGATAGATACCCATGTAACTCCTATAATTGTCTTCCTTTCCTATTTTCATAAGGATATTTAGACATTTCACTTGAGCAAGTGGCCCAACATGCAACATACCACTTTCTCTACTTTTCGACTTCCAAGTGAAGACAATTCAAACTTGCCCATAAAAATGTTTTATGAAATTTTATAAAGGTTGCTTTTTCATTAAAATTTATTTCATTAATATTTTTTAATTATTATTATTATTTACTAGTTATTTAATAATTTTATTATCTATATATATGTATACATACCCATGTTATATTTAGCATTATTTGACTCAAGGTGAGTGTAAAATTAACCAAACATAAAAATAAATATATCCCTCTAGCATTCTTTCTTATATAGGAAATCTATCGACAATAGATGGTTGCCATCTACTAATTAAGAATAGCTCCCATGCTCTCATGGCACTTTCCTTGCCAATGGAGGTTTTTGAAATACAAGCATCTATTTACTTTACACATATGCAAACATACATTCACAATGCAGCTACATGAACCTACATGAATGCATCCATAAGGGCTTACATGTACCATTGGTCCACTAGTGAATGTTTCACTGGTAAGGCTTTTTTTATCCCTAACAATGCAAATACACCACCATAGGTGAATTTTTTCACTCAACATCATTTCCCATTTCATATTCTGAGGACTTGTACCTGCAATACAAAATTCATCAGTAGTACCTTGTCTAAAATATTAAAGAAAATAACATTCAAAAGCATTTAATTTAGTCATCAAAAGATCCATTTTAGGGAAGGTTGTGACAATTGGGATTATCTCTATCAATATGATCATCTTCTTGAATAATCTCACCAGATTATAAAAGCCTTCACTTACTCCTAAGGTTAGAATCCATTAGGAGAAAGAGAAAGGATAGAGTAGAAAAGGAGGAAAACTAAAAACTAGAAAACACACAAAAGGTTTTAAAGATGTTTTTAATGTTTAGTAATTTCTAAGCAAACAAAATTAGTGGTCTTATTTAGATTTTCAAAATAAATGCACCAAGGAAGCGACTTTCTAATTTGGCCCCTAAAATGTGTGTTCACATCGAGTTCACCAAATATGTAGAGGGGGAAAGCTACACATCATGTACGATTCTCAACTAAATTTGCTAGAATCTAAGGTGACCATGGTGGTTGTTATATTCTCTATACTCAGTGGAAAAGGAAAGGGTTCACTAGGAACGGTTTTAAGACTTACTCAAAGTCCAAGGTGGAAATTTTTAATGTGTTCAATTAAACAATCACCTATGTTTAGCATTTATAAACTAAAATATGCAAATATAAGAGCGATGCAAAACACACAAGATGCAAGAAAATAATGTCTAATATTGATATGATTCTTTGATTCAATGATGTCTAACACGAAGTTACGAGAAATGAAATTCTCTTCCTTTGAGAAAGGACAAAAGTGAAATGTTAGAATATATTACATTATTTATTATATATGCCAAGTTTTATTTGGATTAGACTAAGAGTCATCTGAGGAAGACCAAAAGTCATTTTGTAAAACCTATATTATGGACTCTTAATTCCATATTTCATTGTACAAGTTTATTCAAGTAATGTGAAGTAAAGCTTATTTTCTCATGTAGTTCATTTGATTTCTCCTTGCCAATTATGTTTTTTGATTAGACTAAATATATCTAAAACTATAATTGGTATCAAAGCTATAAGGGAACTTGATAGAATATTTGAGAAGTTGCAGAAGTTGAATATCCAAGAGAAGAGGTCTCAAGCAAACTCAGAAGGAGAAAGAAGAAAAGGCTAGAGAAGCCTTATTGAAGAAATTGAAGAATTGGCCATTGGAGGATATTGAAGGAAATTCAATGTAGAATATTGCAATAAGGAGTAGCTACTGAAAAGAAGAATTTGGGATAATTATTGCCATTCAACAACAATCCCAAAATGAAGGAGGAATTGGTTGCATTAGAAGATAAAAAATTACATAGTTTAGGACAACAAGAAGACAATATTTGGGGCATCACTAATAGTTTCAAAATTCTCAAATTTAATATAGCAAATAGGTGAACCAAATCACCAAGAATATTTCTACAAAGGAGGTCAAAATAAGGTTTAAAATTTTGTGTTACTAAAGTTTTTAATCCAAGTATTATTTAAGTTTTTTGAAAACACCATATTTGAGTAGCAAAATAAAAGATCTCAAGTTTATATCTTTAGAGATCAGAGAAGAATTAGATATAAAATTTATGCCACATTGATGCTATAAAGGTTATTATTTAAGCATTTAAACCAGTTTACTTTAAGGTTATAAGAGCACCATATTAGAGCCATTAAAGTTAGCAAAATAGAGCTCTAAATTTTAGTGTCTCCAAGGTGATAAAGGAGGCATATTGGTTATCTTCAAACCTGCATATTTTAATATCATAAAGTAAATTAGATATTTCATAAAAGAAAGAGTTATAAGGGATGAAAGCATTAGTTTCAAAGCATGCTATAGAGTCAACAAAATGCAGTTTTTTTAAGACTAGTAAATGGTGAATTTACAAAGAGAAATATCATCCAAAGAACAAGGTATATTATCTTGAGTTTCTAAACATAAAATTATTGCAATATTAATTCTGAATAATACTTGAATACAAGGTAGAACTTATAAGGAAAGAAACATAAAGTTTTGCTACTTGAAATAAGCCAAGGTTGGGTATTTAGAGTATCTATAATTGAAGAAGGTAGTGCATACTTCTTTTTAGAGTATCAAGCCAAGTGAAGAGCCAAGTCAAACAAGCCAACCATTGAAGCACCACCCAAGTATCATGGGATACAAACCATAAAAGCACCAACAAGATATCCACAAGATAACATCATTAGAGGTGTAGATAACACCATGAATATAAAAACTTAAGCACCATTAGCACCACCATAATGCCACCAAGAATTTTAACTACCACCAATTTGAAGAAGGATCCATCAAATCCAATAACGAGCACCATTTCCAAGAAGTGGATAATACCTAAATTTTTAAGGTATTGAAATAAAACCTAACACCATTTTTTGTTACAAAGGTATAGAAGAATCAAGCGGATATATTTGAGGAGAAGAATATGATTATTTCTAGGTGTAGAAGAGAAGCAATACATTATCAATCCAAAGAAGTGTTACAAAAGAAAAGAATCATACTACCTAAATGTGTACTAGAGCATTACTGAGTAAAAAATATTATAGGAAGCATTATGAAGAAATAAAGTAGATGTTACTTGAAAGAGGAGCACCACCAGTTGGAAGGACTGAATACAGTCATAAGAGGAGTGAATAATTTCATTTCCAAGTGTCATAGTGTAGAAGGTAACTCCAAGGAAAGTGAAATGTATTTGATGCATGTAAGACAAGTCATACAAGTTCACTTTTAATATAAGTGTGTAATATATGTGAAGGGAGTGTGACATATATGTAAGTTAGTAGAGCCAACTAGCATTAGAAGGATAGTCAACATATTTGAAGGTTCTAAAATGAGGAGCATTAAATACTATAATAAAGGTGTCATATTGCATTGAATTCAATAAAGACGATAGTTCATTAGAGTGCAAGTTGTAGAATAGAGAATTCAAGGAGAAGTATACTGCATACACAATGCACCATAATCAAGAAGGTACTAAAAACATTTAAATTGAATTGTATTTTTTATAAAGGTAAAGGAGAAATATGGAATATTAATGCTAAGGTAAAACTTAGTTAATTTTTAATTCTTGATATTAATTAAATAATTGGAGGGATAAGGAATTCTACATAGAAAATTGAAACATTTAATTTGCAAATATCCATATTTTCTAAATTTCTAATTAGGGAGTATAAGGAGTTCAATACCAACATAGATTATTGAAATTTAGAAACTATATTATTGAGAATTGAAAGATACAAGAAACAAAACACAGAGCTATTGAAAAATTGAAAAACTACATTATAATTAGTCTCTTTCTCAAATTAATGAGACATAATGAATCCAACTTAAAGTTCTTGAAGATAGAGAATTTTATCAAATTGAAATTGCATCAAATATATCTTTAGATTTTTATTCATTAATAGGGAGAAATAAGGTGAAGAATAGAAGTTGAACATTAGGGAGACAAAAGGAATTCAACTAAAAGGAAAGCTTAGAAATAATTTTATCAAAGTCATATTTAAAACATATATCAAAGTCATATTTAAAACATATGATAGATACAAGATATTCTATAAAATTAAAAATATCTTATCAAATTCAATCACATACTCAAAACTAGGGAGATATAAGGTAGTCAACTTCATACAAACTAGAAAATTGAAAGATGTATAGCTATGGATTATTGGTACATAGATTCAAGAGCAAGAAAACATATGATCGAAAACAAACAATGGTTTGATTCTCTAAAAAAAAAATGAGAAACCAGTTGCTATACCAAATAGTAAAACTTATGAAGTAAAAGGGATAGAAAATGTTCTAATCAATCTAATAAATAGAAAATAAATAATTAACAATGTGTTATATGTTCCTAGATTGACTACCAATCTTATTTTAGTTTTTTAACTCATGAATCAAAACATGATAGTAGAATTCAAAGTTTTCAATGGAAGAAAACAATGTCATATTCTCAAACAAGAAAAATATATAGCTTTAGGTTCCTATAAAAGTGGTCTATTTTTTTTGGATAATACTACAGATTCAACTCTTTCAGTTAAGTCTTCAAATCTATGGCACAAACATTTTGGACATATTAGTGTATTCTCTATAAATGAAATGCTTAAATATAAAATGGTTGGAAGAATACCAAATCTATCTCTAGAATATACTATTTTTATAGAATGCTTAGTAGGAAAACAACATAGAATTCCTTTTGAACTTCATCAACATAAGAATCAACAACCTTTAGAATTAATATATACCAATGAATGTTACTAGTATTAGGGGCACAAGTATTTTCAACTATTTTTTGATGATCATACCAGAAATATGTGGGTGTACTTCATGAAGTACAAATCAGAAGAATTTAGTCAATTTAAATAATTCAAACTTCACGTAGAGAAAGAATTAGGAAAGACTATTAAAATTCTTCGTTCAGATAGAGGAGGAGAATTTGTATCAAAAGAATTCAACTTATTTCTAGAATAAAATGGAATTAAAAGACAACTCACTATAGCATATTCACTACAACAAAATGGAATTGCAAAAATAAGAAATAGGTATATAATGGAAATGGTGAGATGTATGCTAAAAGAAGCTCATCTTGATCATCAATATTGGGTAGAAGCAGCCAAAATAGCAGTATACTTACAAAATAGACTACCTACAAGAATACTCAAATATGTTACACCAGAAGAATCATGGTTAGGACAAAAAATAAATATTGAAAAGCTAAGAATATTTGGATGCAAAGCTTATATGCATATTCCAAAATAAAAAAGGACAAAATTAGATGACAAAACTATGGCCAGTATATTTGTTGGCTACGATGATGAGTTTGCAAGGTATAGAATAATAAATCCAATTACAAAGAAGGTATACATAAGCACAGATGTATTTTTTATAAAAAGGTCAAAGCTAACACTGAAAAACAAATAATGCAATATTTTTTCTAAATTTCTTAGAGGAATATATGGTAAATGAAGAGACAGAGTTAGAATCTCAAGATGAAGAAAGTGAATATATAGAAACATCTACAATTCCTCAAAGGAAGGAACCAATATGGCTTAGAGACACACTCAGGGAATCAAACTTGGAATAAATACCATATATTACCACTACAAGACCTCAAACTTGTAGTCAAAGTAGAATGAATAAAGGATTACTAAGAATTACAATAGAGCCAATATCAACACTTCAAGCTATAAATCACTCACACTGGAATACAACTATAGAATCTAAATATTCATCACTACAAAAGAATAAAATATGGAATCTTGGTGTAAACTTAGCTACAAGAGACCAACAAAATGGACTCCAATCACATAACATAAATGCAATATAATGGAAGAAATCTGCAAATCAATATTCTTCTCATTCCTAAATTCACACCCCTTCTCCAAAATATTACAATCCATCGTATAGCAACCGAAAACCAAAGAAACCATAAAATGCCTTTTTTCTAAAAACTGCTAAAAATAGATCTTTTTTTTTTAAACTGCTAAAAATAGAAATGAGTCAGTTTGCGCCCAAATTTGGTGCACACATCCCTCTTACAATAATTATACTTAATTAAAATATTAAGCCTCAACTTAAGGTATAACAAAAGATAATAAAATTCTAACATCCAAAAAAACCAAAAAAACCCGGGAACCTATTCTAAAATCTAATTTTGGGACACTAGATGTCGGAGTTAGGTCCTGAAAACATGATTTTTTGAGGGTGAGGTGAATCAGAGATTAGCCTCATGTAGAACACACACACAGAACCACCTGTTAAATTTCAAGGCAAATGGGCGTACGGTTCACAATTTATGGCTCCAACAAGGTGCATCAAATCTAGTTGAATTACCTCTAGGGAATAAAGTTGTGTGTTGCAAATGGATTTACAATATTACATATAAAGTAGATTGAACACTTGAAAAGTACACAACTTGGTTAGTAGCCAAATTATACACTCAAACAAATGGAATTGACTATGAAGAAACATTTGCACCTACATCTAGAATAACCACTATCGGAATAGTATGTGCTCTAGCAGCTCATCAAAGTTGGAAACTTCATCAAATAGATGTAAAAAGTGCTTTTCTTAACGGTGACTTAGAAGAAGAGATCTATATATCACAAATAGAAGGATTTGTTGTTAAAGTACAAGAACATAAAGTTTACAAATTAAAAAAATCCTTATATGGTCTAAAGCAAGCACCCAAAGCATGGAATATAAAAATTAACAATCATTTGTTATAGCATAATTTCAAACAAAGTACATCCGATCCAAGTCTATATACAAAGAAAATTGTAAATGATATGTTAATCCTTATAGTATATGTTTATGACATAGTGATTACTATAAGTTATGGAAAACTAATAGGTGATATCAAAAATAATCTTGAGAAGGCATTTGAAATGATACATTTAGGACTAATGAATTATTGTCTTGGTTTGGAAATTCATAAAAATGGAGATAATATTATAATTGCTTAATCAAAATATGCAAAATATCTACTTGAAAAATATAAAATGAAGGGTTGTAAGCCAAAATATACACCTATGGAGCAAGGGCTTCAATTGTTTAAAAATTATGGAACATCATTAGTCTCAGCTACAAGGTATCATCAATTAATTAGAATTTTGTACTTGACAAATAGTTGACCTGATCTAGTTTTTGTTGTAAATTATCTTTCATGATTCATATAAGATCCAAGAGAAAGTCATTGGAAAGATACAAAAAGAATAATGCAATATATCAAGAAGACTACTATTATAGACTAACTTATATGAAGAATGTTAAAGATTTTTCTCTATAGGGCTGGTTCAACTGATGATAGAAATTCTAATTCAAAGTGCATTTTTTTATCTTGGATCAGGATCAATATCTTGGCATAGTAATAAACAACATACATTAGCACAATCATCTACTAAAGTATAATATCGTGTAGCAAGACATACAACTTGTGAAGCTCTATGGTTACAATATATACTATCTGACATGAAAATTAAATGAGCTCCAACTCTTATATTTTGTCACAATCAAGAAGTACTCAATCTGATCAAAAATCCAATTGTTCATGAAGGAACTAAGCATATTAAAATATAATGTCATTTCATTAGAGATCATTTTCATAATCATCATATCAATTTAAATCATATTCCTATAGAAGAACAACTAGCAGATATATTTACAAAAGATCTAGGAAAAACAAGTTTCAAACATTTAAAGATCATCTATGCAGATTAGGAGAAGTTTATACCAAATAATGTAATACATGGAAGTGTTAGAATATTACATTATTTGTTATATATGCCAAGTGTCATTTGGAGTAGACCAAGAGTCATTTGAGGAAGACCAAAAGTCATTTTGTAAAACCTATATTATGGACTCTTAGTTCCATATTTCATTGTACAAGTTTATTCAAGTAATGTGAAGTAAAGCTTATTTTCTCATGTAGTTCTTTTGATTTCTCCTTACCAATGGATAAATCAATCTAGACAATAGGACTTAGCATTTTTCAATTTATAATTTAAAATTTTTCTTATATGTTTAATTGGTCTAATAGATTATTTAGAGCATATTTTGTATAATGAGTATGCATTTTACCTTCAATTTATCCTTTATACCTTTATTTGATTCCAATTCACTCCACATCTATCAATGACCTTGGTGGAAATGGTTACACGATGGTAATGGGTGAAGACCACTATAAGTTTTCTTTCTCCTAGCTATAAATGGAGTAAAGGACCTATATTATTTATCATTTTAATTGTTTTTTATAAATATTATTGTAGATATTTTTCATTATGATATTCTTATTATTGTGATTTAGTTTATAGGTATAAGTCTTTCTTTGGGTGAGCAAGTGTCCCTGGTTATGTTCATTTGATTTTTCCTTTAGTATTCTATTTCAATTATTGTAATTTAGGGTCTCTAAGGTTGCATAATAAAGTACCATGGAGTTTTTCCCTAAAATTTTTCTATGTAGCATAAAATAAAAGTATTTTTTAGGTTATCCCTTATATTTTAGGATTTTCAAAAAATAATGAACCTTTAGATGATCCCTAAAATTATGAAAAAAAGTACAAATATACAAGAGATTGGTGAGGATGAAATTATTCATGAGAATTAAAAGAGAGGAAGAACATTAAAATAATCACATATCTAAAATAAAATGCAAAGTAGATCTAAGAATCCAAAAATAAATATGACGTGTTAGTAGGAAGTGGGGCTAATACCACAAATAAGAAAATGAAATAATGATATATATGGTTTCTTGGAATATTTTTGTTATGAATATGACCCCAAAAAATAATTATTAATTAATTAATATATTTTTTTAGTTTTATTTTGATATAGAAAACAAAAGTAAGTAATGAGAAATGTAAGGATGCTTTCCAAAAGATTTGGAATAACATCTAGTAATTTCTAATATAGAATATATAGGAGGTATTATGATGCTATAGAACAATTAAAAATTGTATGGACAATTACTACAAGTAAAAAATCATTGGGTTGCCAATCTATTTAATGGGAAAGAAGAAAATATGAAGATTAGAGTCTTTAATGTATATGCTTAAAATATAGTTACATCTTATAATAAAACCATATTATAAAATAAAGAGCCATATAAATCCTAAACATCTAGGGAGAGATGTATTAAGAAAGATGAAAACAACCCTTCCCACCCTTTTGTAGATCTTTTGAAAAATAACCCTCCACCAGCATCCTCCTCAAAACATAGAGTCAATCTATGTCCTTTTAAAGGATGCCTCAAGACTCCATATAAGCTCATGACATCCCTGGTAGCCCAAGAATTTTATTCCTTGGTGGGAAAATTTCTTGGCTTTCATCCTAACATGGATTCCATTTGTAGATGAGCCTTAAATAGCTGGTACCTACAATGGATCCATCAACTTGTTAGCCCTTCCCAAAGGGTTTTTTCTCATTCAACTCAATAAATCTATTGATTCAATTTGAATCCTCATAACAGACCCATAGTTTTTTGGATGAAGGGATATTTTTATTTAGAAATAGACTATGGACTTCGATCCAAAAACTCAAAATATCAATCTGGCTCTGATCTGGATTTTCCTTTCAGGTCTTCATGTCTAGTTCTAGTAAGAAGACATATTAAAAGGTATTTCATAGGATATTGTTGAGCTGATAGATTTTGATCTACCTACTAAATCAAAGACCCATATGGTCCATTCTCGCATGTGTATCAACACTAACCTCGACTCTACTCTTCCTTATTCTATTTAGCTAGTTTTGAATGTTAGCACTAGGACCTAGACCATTAACTATAAAAACAAGCTAGGTTTTTGTATTGAATGCTCCAAGAAAGGCCACCTCAACTATCAATGTCTAACCTTAAAATTTCTTAAGGTGCCTCATCCAATAAATATTGTGGTGAAGGATTCCATCCATAGCAACAGTTCCACAAGCACTCCAAATCTTCTACTACAACTGGTGCAAATGTCACTAGAGAAACTTCGAACCAAGGGCCTTCATCCAAAACACCTTTTGGTAAGGCACTGACCATTGAGGATCTTGATGTTCCTGACCCCCTAAAGGAACCGTTCTCTAAGGCTACAAATATTCAAGTTTCTTTGGAGCAACCTGATTTCTTTCTCCATTCAGGTATACCTCCTTGTTTCTATTTCTAATCCCTTTTCTTCTCTGTATATAGATGAACCTATTACTACTGAAGAGAAATCCATTCCCCAAAGCCCTCCTCAATCCCCCAAAGGCCTCCTTGGCACTTCCCTCAACAAAATTCTTCCTATAAAGCTATTCCCTTGAAGCCCTCCTCAATCTCCCAAAGGACTCCTTGGCCCTTCCCTTAGTAAAATCCTTCCTAGAAAGCCCTTCCCTTGAAGCCCTCCCTTTACAAGGACCCAAAAAAGCTTCATGTTGATATTGATTCTGAGAAGAAAATAGATCACCCTTCTACCCAATCCATTAGAAATATATAATTCTTTTAGGATATAACCAATGGCACCTAGCTCACAGTTCACCTCTCTTAAAAGCAAGACCTTCCATCAAGGCCTCATGAATATGATAATAGATCCAAATTCTCTTCACAAGGAAGAGGGAAGAGATCCTCTTCAACAAGTACCAAATGAATATCCTCTCATGGATTGTGAGAGACCTCAATGGAAGTAATAAAAAAATGGACATCGAAAATGGTGAGATACCTTATGGATTTAAAGCCTACCATATTCCTTTTGCAAGAGTCCAAGTAGGACATCCAAAATGCTTCTTGTATCTCTAAATATATTTGGAAAAACTATTATTTCCTCATAAGTCCTGCCAACGGAGATTCTGGTGGCTTTGTATGTTTGTGGGATCTGAATATTATTGAAGGTAAAATTCCAATTATGGTAGATAATTTCATGAACATTATATTTTTCATCAAAGATCATCATTGCGGATGGGTTATTTCAAACATCTACGTACAAAATTCCTCTTCCAAAAGATTCTAGCTTTGGAACACCCAAATCTAGATGAGGGAATTATTTTCCAATGAGGTATGGATGTTGGATAGATATTTTAATTCTCCTCTATTTCCCATAGACAATAAATGAGGTTCTAAAATAACATCTAATTCTTATGAAGACTTCACATAATTTGTGGATGGTAATCAACTCATGGATATATAGTTAAGAGGTCCCAAATCCACTTGGAGTAATCAAATAAAGGGTGATAAACTCATCTAGATTAGACTTGATAGGATCCTCATATCCCTTAATGCCACCTATCCCTTTAGAGCTTTTATCGTTTAGTATCTTCCCAAAATTAGATATGATCACAATACCCTCCTCCTTGATTGCTCACCTCAAGGCTCTCCTTTAAAATCCCATTTTAGATTTGAGGTGATGTGGCTTCAAGATCCTAACCTCAGGTCATTCATAGCATCTTGGTGGTCTAGCAGCTTTTTTGGGTCCCTTACCTCCCAAGTGAGCAAAACAAATTGTTTTGTTAAATCAAATCTCAAGCAATGGAACAGGGATGTTTTTGGAAATATTTTTTCCAAGTAGAACATCCAATCCCATATCACAAGCATTTAGCTCTCTACCTAGCAAGTAAATCTTGATCCTATTTTTGTAAATTGAAAAGAGCCTCATGTTTGAATACCACAACATTCTCAAAAATGAGGAAGTTTTCTAGAAGCAAAAATCCAAGGTAACTTGGGTGAAGGAAGGTGATTCCAAAACTAAATTTTTCCACACTACTACAATGAGATGCAGAGGATATAGTAAAATCTTGAAACTCACCAAGGCAAATGAGACTGCTATTTCAAATATTTTCAACATTAGAGCTGAGGCAGTTACTTTTTTTAAGATCTGCTTCGACCAAGCCTAGATTGTAACCAAAAAACTACGAAGACTCTCCTGTGCAACATTCCTAGGTTAGTCACCCAAGAGCATAACAATATTTTGATTAAACCCTTTTCTGTTGAGGAAATTCATTTTATGGTCTTCTCCAAGGAAGGTGGAAAGCCTTCAGGTCCTAATGATTTTCCCCTATGTTTTTTCAATGCTATTGGGACATTGTGGGACCTGACATTGTTTTTGCAACCCAACAAATGCAAAAAAAACAAAATCATTCCCAGGGACATAAATTCCACCTTCCTGGACCTAATACCCAAGACTGGTAATACTAAAACCCTTGGTAACTTTTGCCCAATCAGTATTTGTAATATCTTCTACAAAATCCTCACCAAAGTGATTACCACTAGATTGAAGCTAATTCTACCATACATCATTGACCTCAACCAAGGTAGCTTTGTTCAAGGGAGACTCATCATTGACAACATCATCACCATCCATGAACTTATCCATTTAGTATCCAAAAGTAACAAGGCTGGTCTTTTCCTCAAATTAGACATGAATAAGGCTTTCAATAGGGTATCGTTGTATACTATAAATTTTTACACATTTCAAAATTCCCTTCCCTCCTAACTCATGTAAGTTCACCCCTTAGCCCACCTTTTTTCTCTCCCATGCCACCAAATTTATTTTCTAACTACATTTTGTCTTTTTATTATTTTTAGCAAATCCCCACGATCAGAATTAGTTGCATGAATTCATCCAAAAGGGGTTAAAATTTATTTTATTGCAAGGTTATTGGAATTTTTTAAGATTTGTGCTAAAATAAGCCCAATCCCACAACTTCCATGAATCCGTGTGACCAGAAATTTGTTCATGTGGATTCACTTAAAAGGGTAAAATGCCAAATTTGTTCAAACAAACTGACAACTAACCCCTAATTTTACAACTTCTGAACACCCTGAAGGTTTTAAAAGTAGTATTTCACCCCTCAATCAAGGTTAATGGTCATTTTGCATTGTTTAAGTTACTTTCTTGCAGGTGAAGGATCAAACTTGGAGCTTGGATCTACTTTGCACACCTTGTTGCTTCAACCATTAGTAGCCAACCAGCATACCCCCATTGTGAGCACATTAAATTCTCGTAATTATATTTACATGTAATTTTAATTTGCATCTTGCATTTATGCTTTTAGCAATAATTTCATAAATTCACATGATCATAAAGGAATATTTGTCTTGAGAAACACTTTAGCAATAATTTCATGAATTTGTGCGATCAAAAGCACGATTTCATGATGCAAATTCTCCTGCAGGTGCAGATCTGCACTATATTTAGCTTGGGGGAAATTTCTTGTCTCATGATATACTTTGCATATTATTATGTTATGCATTAGTCATTTAATATCTTATAGAGTTCTTATTTTACATATTTTTAGTCATCTCTTTTAGCATAGATCAGATCTTGAATAAGCTTGAAATTTATAATTTTATCTATGCTTGGTTAAAATACTGAGGGGGTTTGACTACCACATTATTGAGATTCATCACATAGTGGCCCAAGAAAATCTCCCAACACTAATTACAATTTTTAGTGACCCTATCTAACTGATTGTAGGATTTTTTGCAAATTCGCTCGACCAAAGATGCGAATTCAATCGTGTAGATTGGATTTAGACATGGATTCTCTCTGTGCAAGCTTCAAATTTAGGGAAGTTCCCAATATGATCAATTCTAAAGTTAAGTTACTCTATTTTTCTATTTATTTGTATCTATTTTACATATCTATATCAGTTTGAAGATATAAACAAAAATAAAAATATATATAGAAGTGAAGTTTTATTGCATTTAGTTTAAAAGCATCTTATTCATTTTGTGTGTTGATTACAAGGAAGCTAAAGTGCATATAGCATAGGATTAGCTACATTTTACCCAAAATATAGGTGTATGTTAGTCAAATAATCCATTAAAACTTTCACATTTGTATAGATGCAAAAATCATCATTAAAAATTTTCTTGGTGAACCCACTGCAATTTATCGACAACCACCAAAGAGGATACAACACAAGTACCTCTCATATGAGGTGTAGACCCCCTATTTCCCATTTATATTCTAGGTGTGGATCCTTTAGCCTAAATTAAAGTGGTATAAAATTTTATGCCTACATTCTTTGGTGAACCTAACGTAAAACACCACTTTATTTATTTTTGATTTAAAAAAAAATATGATTAAAATCTGTCTTAGATTAAAGCATATAAATAGATAATTTTTAAATTTGGTGTGATTCACATTTTTCTATTTTTTACACCATTCCTAAAAAATAATCACATCCAACATATTATTCCACATCCAAGTTGCATAACCAGGACACCACTTTAGTGGTGGGAAATCTACCTTAAATGTCTTATATGGTAAATCTAGTCTGGATTTAATGATAATACATAGTGAATGGGGTTATCCACACCCATGAACCTTTAGAAAGAGATTATCCTTTTGCCTATGCCCAAAAAACTGAAAACCTCTAATAAAAATTTTAATTTAGTAGATCCAACAATCGTCATAGCCATGGAATAGAGCATGCATTTATCTTCAGAGAATGTGTTGCTAACCATGGTGAATTGGGTTAGGATTGGTAGGACTTGGGATTCATCACATCTTGGACTTCATCACCAAGTACAGGCATCTAGGTGAAGGCCTTAATTCAAACAAGAAAACTATGCCTATCCAACTTGTTCAACAATTTCAAAAGGGTTTTTAGAAAAACTTATTTATAGGTGTGATCAATAGAATAGGAAAATATTTTTGGCGTGTGTATTTCAAAAAGCAAAAAAAAAAAGGGTTAAATGGTGGATAATAACATTAGGGAATCCACACTCATAGACCTTAGGAAAGCATTCATAGAACAAGAAGTTGATCTTATTTTTAGAAATGATAAAGAACACTAGAATTATTTTTGGCATAACCTCGATCTCTTTAGGAGAAGGTTTGAAGAGTTAAGAAAAATTAAGAGAATCAATATAGCTAAATCTCTAGGCATAGAATACCACTCACCTTATTTTGAAATTAAGAGAAGTTGTGAATGTTAGTTAGCAGATAAAATATCTAGTGTCCATTCAATGATATATCCTTGGAAAAACTATTTTGAAGACTCTATAACCATTCATAAGTTCACAAAAGATCTAGAAAACAAAGAGGTGACCTTAGAACATAATAGGAGATACAACAGAGAACCTAGAGCTGTACTCTTTAGGGAATTCTACCACGATTTGCAATTTGAAAGTTCTACAACTATTCAGGAAAAATTTATTATTGCCCACTTAATTCACCTCTTAAAATGAGATTTTACATTCGAAGAAGAGAATTATATGATCCCTAAACAATTGGAACTAATCAATGATATTCATAAGCTCTTTAAAGAGGATTGAGTGTGGTAATTAAGATTAGTGAAGAAGGAAAAAATTATGATCAACATTAGTGAGAGTTCTTAATTACTAAAAGAAAAAAAACCATAACTTACCACCATGGCACACCAATTAAGGAAAACCCCATAACTTACCACCATGGCTTTAAACCCTATTCCTTCCCTAGCAGTAGCAAAAGAGGAAATCGACAGTGTGTTAACCTGAGAAATTCTGAACGAATCATAAGAAAGAAGACTGCGAGCAGAAATATGACTTACGTTGAGCCGAACATGGTCATAATGGAACCCGTGGCTCAGGACATCCTCACTGAGCGGTGTTTTACCCAATTTTTTGACCTATTCTCAGGGGTAGAGGAAGATATCACCCAGGCAGTGATGGACACTTTGGAGGACGACAAAGTGGAGATACGAAGAAGAGATTTCATCATTGATGTGAACATGCTGGCTGTGGTAACTGGTCAGATGGTGAAAGGTCACTCCATCCATCGCCAGAAACATCACTGGGAGGTGGAATTGAAGGAATTTTGTGACAACCCAAAAAATTTCAAGGAAGCCAAGAATGGGTTCAACAAAATGGATTTGCCCACTCTGTGGAATGGGGTCATGAAAAACATGATGGATTTTATCATAGCTGAGGATCCTAGTAAGACATTTTTGAGCTTTCACTATGCATTTGTAAAATTTTTTTGGGATGTCAATCTGATAAGTATTCCTCAGTTTCTGATGAACTCGATGAACTACACCATCAAAACCTACTGGAGCAAGAGAGGTTCTGCCATGCTAATGCACCAAGGATTTTTCAAAGCAATATATAATTGAGTGTTGGCCATGACACCTAATACCAAATCTCAAGTCATTGAGGAGATACTGCCTGATCATTAGGCAAAAAGCTCAAGGGCAAGAGCTAGCCCAGGCACTAGCAACCCTTCGTCTATGTCTCCAATGAAGAAGAGAGTGGGGAAGCCCATAACCAGAGGGAGAACAGCCAAGAAAACATTAGGGATTGAGGAACCCCCAATGAGATCCACATTAAGACTTAAGAACAAACAAATCCAATGCAGTTCCAAAACTAGTGCTAGCAACCTGGACGAGGAGGGACCTATAATCATGGTTCTCAAAAGTTTCATTCTAAAATCTTACACAGCCATCATCCACCAAATTCAGGAGCACTATGACACTATGACTCGGGTGATCTTCAACCAATGATACATGCCAAAAGTTAAGGTCAAGGAAGATGACAACGAGGAAGAGGACGAAAAGGAAGAGGAGCTTGAGGAAGATGTCGAAGATGAGGTATGAGGATACTCGGGTCCTAGGGGGTATCATTTTTGTTTGACATTTTTTCAAAGGAAGTAATCCTCTTAGGGCTAAAGTTTCCTTTTCCTTTTGTAATTTTGATCAGTGTCGCTTGCCCGTCTTGGTTGGTCTTGTTTTGTTTTTGGTCTATGTCTACGTCGCTTTCCCAGCTAGGACTGCTAGGAAGATTAGTAGTTGTAGAGGATATAATATCCTCAGGATAACTAGGATCCATAGCTTCTACTGAAGGTTGTATTTTGTAAAAGGTTTTGGGTCAACCTGTAAAACCCGATAATTAATGAAGAAATTTAATTACCAAAAAAAAAGAGCAAAAACCATAAAGGAAAAATAAAAGGAAAAATTTCTGAAATGGGATTCACTAAGAGTCTTGACAATCTTAAAATAACAAAGGTATCATCAAGAAATAATAATGCATTTAAGAAACAAAAAATATATTGCAGATCCTCTTAAAGATGAACTTTATATTGAAACCCCTAATGACAAGGACACCATTGAAATCGAAGAGGGAAAAAAAGAAATCCAAAAGGATCAAAGGGATTAATAAAACCAAGAAAATGATGAACAAACTAAAAATTTCATGCACACCAGATGGGTTTACTCCTAGGGTTGGGATCCATTTTCAAAATACATAGTTTTTTTGGGGCTTCACGAAACACAATCGTGCTACTCTTATGGAAGCTTTAATAGAAGCATATTTAGAAGATTATTTTGGATTATATCCCTTTTCATCTCAAATTCCCCCTAAAATGACTATAAAATCCACTTTGAACTGCTCCATCCCACCTCATTACTTTCCCCAGGAAATTCTTAAGATATTTACCCACAGATCAAAGCTCAAGAAGCACTACAACAAAAACATGTTTATGCTACTTCTACTACTATTAATGCCAGAGAAATACCATAGGTTTCCTCAACTAATAATAATTTATTCACTCATTGCTATCATAACTTATATACCCATCAAATCCATAATTCATATTTGCAAGACTCTACCATTGTTTCTTCTCAGTCAATTCATTCACATACCACTTCTTCTCAACCTCTTCCTCCATCAACCTCCAACCCGTATTCTTACATATCGACATCTTATTCACAACCTCCTCAATTATCTCCTCAACTAAATTCATATCCATATTCTTACCCACTCCCAAATTCTTCCATCAATATCACATATCCACATTCATTTTCCCATGCCTCTTTTTCAATCCCATGCATAATAGTATTACTATGCCAAATATGAATTTTCATCAAACTATGCAATCTAACTATTATCCTCAAGAAAATATAGTAGCACCAACCAGGGTTATGCACAACGACGAATATTCACCATTTGGGCTAATATTTGCATTTTTGAAAACTCAAATTGGCGAGTTTGGGGGACCCGAAGGTCGGCCCTTTCGCCCAAAATTTTTGGAATTTTTTTTAAGGTGTCGGTTCGTCGTCCGTTGATAATAGTATTACGGATTTTTATAAAACTTCGCCATCATTTTTTGCCAGAATGAGGACACTTTTCGCCCAAAAATTTTAAAATTATCCCACCAAGTTCGCCAAGTATACCACTATATATAACTAACACGCCAACGATACTTTTCCACTTAAAACATTCAAACTATTACAGAATCGAGAATTCCACCGAACTTCGACCATGTGCAGAAACTAGTTGATCCAGAACAAAACTCTACGCGGACCCAAATCGGACCTTGATCTACACCAGATCGACATCCAGATTGTGTTCTACAACAGACCGAACTATTCTACAATAGACCGATATCCAGACCTATTTCTACAACAGACCGATATTCGAACTTTAAAAACTTATGACCTATTCTAGAGAAGACCGATATCAAACCCTATTCTATAGAGAAACCAGTTCTACAAAGAGATATTGAACCTAGTTCTACAATAGATCGATATTGGACCTATTTTAGAGAAGAGATATTAGACCTGTTCTAAATAGATAGACCTATTTAATAGATAGATATTTTAATGGATAGACCCTGTTCTACAATAGTTGGACCTTTTAAAATAGTTATAGATCAAACCTGTTTTGTACAAGGTCAAACATCAAACCTATTTTGCACAAGGTAGAACATTAACCCATTTTGCACAAATGAACACGAACCTATTTTACAAAGGTGAACATCGAATTGATTTGCACAAGGTTGACACAAGATCTCAATTTGCACAAGGTCAAAACTAGATCTCGATTTGCACAAGGTCGACATCGGACTTTGATTTCCACAAGGTCAATTTTTGGACCCTATTCTGCACTAGGATTGACTAGGATCACGTTCTACACTAGGTTCTCTGTTTCTCTTAAGACATTCTGAATATAAGTTGAAGCACTTATAGTAATAAGATTTGTTTTTCTATCAGCTAATTGTAGGTTTTTCTTCTGCTATTTTTCTATCATTTATTGAAAATATGTCAATGCTCTATTTTTTTGCTATTTTTTTGTACTATAATATGTCAATGCTCTATTTTTCTACTGTAGGTTTTCTCTATTTTTTGTACTATAATATGATATTGTTCCATATATGTATCTCTAGTTATTTTTTGCATAGAGAACTTATTTTTTGAATTTAATTTGAATTTGTATATTGCATATTTTTGTGCTCTTATCAGTTACAAGTGTTATCACTAGAAAATGTAGTAGTGGCATACACTAACAAAATCACAATAAAACATGGTAGGAAATATGTATTTATTTTCTAGCGACCGACCATCTATTTATTCTAATTACAATATTATCTTGAGGCCTAAGAGAAGTAACATCTCTTTAACATTTTATTACTTTTCTAAAATGAAAAACACTTTCTTTACAAGTAAAATGTCACCCATCGACAATGGAAAGAAGGGGCAAATATTCTACTGAAAAGAGTATCCTCAAATATTTTAGCCATACGTCAAAAACAAACAAGCCATCGACATCCATACAAATTCGAGGTACAAATGATTTTTGACTTATAAATAGTTAGTTGTATATTTTGTAATTATTTTCAATACTACTTTCTTCTTCAAATAGTTAGTTGTCATTATATTTTCAATGATATGAATTTTTTTCTGTCTGTAAGTTAGTTTTTTAAAATCCAAAAATGGTAAAGAATATTATTGTATGCTACTATGCAGAATACCCTGTTGACCCTGATAAGCATTCACTTGAAGATATTCCTCACCAAGAGATGCCTTCTAAAGAAAATTCTCTTACCAATGACATCCAACAATCACTTGAAGATATTCTTGACCAAGATATGCAAGTTGAAAATGAAAGTGATAAATCAAATACACTACAAACTTCTTATGAATCTTCAAGCAAAAATTCTAAAAAGAGGAAGACAGATTCTAACTGGATTATTGGAAGATCATTTAAGAATGAATGGGTAAAAAAATTTCCCTGGATTGAGGTGGTCTTGACTGTAGACAACCAAGTCAATAAAAAAGAATGTAGATGCAAAATTTGTAGTTGGAAACTAGGTAAGGATCACAGGCTGCAAACTAAGAAAGATACAATAGAAAAACATGCTGGCAAAGTATATGTAAAAGTTATAGGAAGTGATGGTAAAATTACAAAAGATGTTAGGTGGAAGGATGCATCAGAATGTATGCATGTCAGATATGCAATAGATTATGAGAATCACTTAAAGCAACAACAATCCCTTGTTGAGAAAGGTGGAATGATTGAAACCCAATTTCATAAAATGCAGAAGACCATTTTAACTTCAAAAAGTTTGCAGTTTGTTGTTGTATTTAGTATTCTCAAAAAGGGTAGACCCATGTCTGATTTTATTGATTATAAGCACCTTTATCAACTAGCTGATGTGCAAAACCTTCCTAGTTCCCATTGGTCAGATCGAAGTGGTTGGGAAATGGTAAAATATCTATCTTTAGTTGAGAAGGAGGACTTGAGGGAGAAAGTAAAACTTTCTAGATTCATTTCACTTTCTATTGATGAGGTGATGGTTGTGGACAACACATCCTGGATTTGCATGCATGTGTACACATTTCAAAATCATGTGAGGCAACCTAGTTTGCTAGGATTACATAAGATGGTGGAAATTTCAAATGCAGAAAATATCTATAATGTTGTTTTGACCAGTTTAAAGGAAATTGCGGGAATGAATGATATTGACATAGCCACAAAGTTAATTTGCATTGGAGCTGATGGTGCTGCTATAATGCAAGGGCATATGAATGACCTGTGTGTTCGACTCCAAACCTCAGTTGCCCCATATATGATACCCATTCATTGCATGGCTCATAGAGTGAATCTTGCATATAAAATCATGAGCACTTTTGAAAATGTTGCTAGAGTGGAAGACCTCATTCGTGAAATACATTCTTATTTTTCTTGCAGTCCTAAAAGGTTTGTAGAGTTTCAACAGTTTGCACTAGGAGTTATAGAAGGAAAAAAATTGTTGAAAGATGTGGATACAAGGTGGATTTCATTGTATCAACCTGCACTCAAAGTTTTTATAGAATATAAATCTTTAACAGGGTTTATGTATGCAAATAGTAGGGCAATTGATAAGGCAAACGATATGTTGTTCCGTTTGACTAACTTGGAAACTCTTTTAACATTATGTGGTATTCTTCCAATGTTACAAGAAATGAACAGATTGACTAAACTTGCACAAGAGAGATCCATCTATATCATTGATTTCATGAGGATGAGAAAGCAAATATGTGTGATTATTGATAGGTTATATGTGTTCAAACCAGATTTTACAGATCCCTTATTTGAAAGTTGGAAAACATTGACAAACGTGAAAGATGCAAATAGTTTTTTGAAGTTTGACATTAATGATAATATTTGTATTAATGTTCATGAAAATATGATACCTCTATATTGTTATGAAAGATAGTCAAGTATAGTTACTGATGATGTTGAAAAAGTTTGTGTAACACACAATAGATACGAAGTTGTTTTACACAATACAAAGAAAAAATTGTTCAACATAGCAAAATCATTGACAAAAGAGATAAGAGATTGGTTTCAAAGACATGAGTTGCTTGAGGCCATGGGTGTTGTTAACCCTTTGTTTTGGGGTTCTTGCAATGATCAAAAATCTACACAAGAGTTGTTTATTAAATATATGGGTAACCTTATTGAGCATTTCAGTAAAAGTGTGGAAGTCAATGGTGTTGAAATAAAAGGTATACTCAACAAAGATATTTTAAGACAATAGTCACAACATTTTGGAAGAACAATGGTTCATCAAGCATCACTTTTGAGTAATATCCATGAGACTGGTTCCATTGCACGTTTGTGGCAAAAGTTGTATCCAAGTAGTATCTTACAAGATACGATTAGTGAATACTTTTGTTTATATGAATTATGTCAAACAATGATTTTGGGATCTATGGAAGATGAGAGGGTTTTTAGTGCACTATATTTTGTTAAATCTAAGCTCCACAATAGGCTGGACAAAAATCTAGAAAATTGTTTAAGAATTTATGTGTCATCATATCAATTGGATAAATTTCCATATGATAGAGCATTAGCATACTAGAATTCAATTGTAGATATAAGGGGTATCATGAATATGATCGATAAGGAGGATAATGATGCTTTTAGTGATCAAATGGTGGCTTCACAGATTGATTCTGGACAAGTTGAAAAGTGTTCGTTTCAGCTACCTGAATTCTGATTTTTCTAGTATTTCACAACAATGTAACATTTGACTTTCTTTGTTATCATATTTCACAATATTTGTTTCGAAATGTGCTATGCTTAATATTTGTTTCACAAGTTGAGAACTGTTCATTCCATATTTCACAATGTTGTTTCACAAGTTGAGAACTATTCATTCTATATTTCACAATGTTGTTTTAGATGTACAAGATTTCAAAAATTTACTTTTTCATAAATTGTATGTTTTACATCACATTATGCTTTTAAAAATTGTATGTTTTATATCACATTATGCTTTTAAAAATTGTACGTTTTATATCACATTGCGCTTTTAAATATTGTATGTTTTATATCATACTGTTTCAACTGCCTTGATAAATTGTTGTCTTATATTTTATATCATAGTATTGGTATTGTATTGTTAATGTATGAATTTTGATCAACAAAAATATTATTTTGTTGTTTGAGATGAAGATAGTAAATAATATTGGTGAGTAATACTAGAAAAGCAACACAAAATTATAAATGCAAAAAACCTTTGAATGATTGAAGACACAAATTTTGAAAATATAGTTTTCATTAATACGATTGGAAATATAATACATTGTACAAAATTGTTGATTGTAATCAACTTCAAAATATTTTTACATTGTAAAATATCTTATTTTGGGATAGTTGCATCAGATTCACTTGCAACAATGACTTCTTTTCCTTTATCTCCTTGCTTGACACCTTGTTCCGACAGCACACCAAGTCTGACTAGGTTTTCTTGAACTTTCACAATACTCCCCAACAATGCACTTTCTTGCTGGTTTGGATCTTCGAGTATTGTTGGAAGTTTTTCTTTTTCTTTCTGGTGTTGTAGTACGATGTCCGGATCTTCATGGAGCTTCTCCCTGATATATCTTCTCAAATGATTATTATCTACCACTTTTAATTGCATTTTTTCTTCATTTCCATTGCATTTAGCAAAAATATTTTTGTCGCATTGATATTAAGTTGCATGTTGTTAACTTGCATTTTTAGGTTTTCAAAATTTGACTGCAAAAAATAAAATGAAAACATCATTCAAAATAGTTATATAAAAAATTATTACTTGTTTTAAAGAAAATTGAAATATGAAAAATAAACTACAAAAGCAAATTGAAACATAAATAAACATTTTCTTACCTTAGCCACATCCCTGGCAGACTCAGCAAGTGCAACTTTTTCCTTATCGAAAGCCCATTGGTTATAAAAATCTTGGGCTTCAACATTAATATTCTCTAATCTGCTGACAACAATATTTAAAACATCATCATCATACACAATTTCAGAATTCACTGTTCCTGTTGTGGCCTGATTCAGTAGGCCGCTAAGCTTTTCTAGTTCATACTGAACCAAAGAATAAATTGAATCTCTTTTTGCATAATTTTCATATCGGGCATTTATTTGCTTTATTAGGACCTTGGCCCGATATTCCCAATCCTTCATTTCTTGCAAATATTGAAGCACAATTTGTTTCATGGTTGCTTCCATATTTTCAACCATTAAGACATTCTCATCAAAATTAACAATGTCATCCTCAGTTTGAGGATGAGGGTCATTTCCTTCAAGAGTTGGGAATGATCTCTGCTCAGGTGTAGGGGCTTCCTATTGTTGTGCTTGACCCAGTGGATCTTGAAGCACATATGTTGCCTTAAAGCCTAAAATGTTGCCCTACAATAGAAAATCATCATCAAGTTGGATATTATCCAATCCAACGGATGAAACTTCTGGTGCCTGTGAAGAAGTGTGAAATGAAAAATATGAGAACCTAGGCCCGAAACTTCGTGTCGATTATGATCTCTATGAAAAAGTTGTTTTCCACCTCCAACCCATGTTTGGCCTCTCATCTGTGTAGGTTGTGCCTATCATTGTTGTTGTGAACGTGGATGTTGCGGTGGAACCTTTTGTTGTTGTAGTGGAAATTATTGTTGCTGTTGTGGAAACTATGGTTGTGGTGGAAGTGGTTGTGGTGGAAGCGGTGGCGCCATATGGCCTCTCATTCTCATAGTTTGTCATTGAGAGGTGGCTGAAAACATAAAAAAGTTTTATTAGCATTATTCTAAAAATTAAATAGAAAAAAACCATAATTCAAAGTAAATACACATTGTTTTACCTGAAGATGATGAAATCTATTGAATTTGGGCATCGATGGGGGACTAGGAGGGGGTGGCCACACTAGATTCAGCCTACACATTTTTTGCATACCTAGGCGTACGAGATCCACCAGGTGAAGGAGCTTGCCTCGAATATTTTGGTGGCCTCTATAATGGTGATATTTCTGATCCAGTGTCCTCAGAATCACCAGTTTGCTCTAGCCTATGACTCCTATTGGCAGCATCTTGTTTACTCCTTATTGTGGCTGCCCTACCCTACATTTAGATGAAAAGAAAAATTTAAAAATGAAAATATGCTAAAATATAAAATACTTTTTTATTGTCAAATATGGATTGATTACCTTCAATTCCTCTGGTGTCAAGGCAATGGCTTGTAGTGTTGCATGCACTATAGTAGGAATAGGAGTATCTTGCAAATTATGAAAACTTTCAAAATAAAGTGCTAAAATGTAATTAATAGTGCCCACAATGGGTTGTGTCTTGTTGGTTTGCAATTGCACCGCATGCAGCTCGGCCTTGATGCGATCTGCAATATAGGTGCACCAATCGAACCTCTCATGATGCTCATAATGAATAACATATGATAGTGCCCAAAATAGAATTTTTGATCTTCCAAGAAGAATCAGTATTGCCTGGAAGAACTCAATAATGGCCTTCAGAGTTGTATTCTTAACATCGATGATTGTTAACCCTCTTTTTGACTTGGTGGCGAAAGCTACAAAAAAAATTAGATAACAATTTACAAATTTGAAATTTTTAGCATTAACAGATTCTAAGACACAAGAATTATACCTACCAAATATTCTGTGGTGAGTTGGTACATTTTCTCGAGGTAGCCTTTCTCTTCTACAGAGAGCTGGCACTTCACTTGAACTGGAGGACAATCACCAAAAGGAAGATTTGTCAATCTGTGAATGTCTACAACTGTGATGGTGAATGACAAATTTCTATTCCGTATTTTCATTTTGACAATGGCCTTGTCATGGTCATAACCACCAATAATATGTTGCAAGAGGACTTTATCAGTTTTGAAATGTGGCATTGACACCAAGGTTGTCAAACCTACGTCTTCTAACCATGATAAGTTCGTACCTGGGGTTATTAGCAAATCTAAAATTAAAGTGCAAGAAGGGTTCTTGAACTTTGGAATAGGGGTGGAAGTGGCGACCATTGCTAGAAGTTGGAAACTTGGAAATAGGAGAAATAGGAGAAATTGGTTGCTCGATAATGGTTCACTCTGGTTGGGTGCAGTCATAGAAATGAACTCAAAAAATGATAGTTGATGCCCTTTTATAGATAGAATGGATGGAGTCGACATATGGTAGAATTGTATTGGACATGCAGTATGGGTGATCGATTGTGTGACATGTGGCAGGTGGTCAATGGTGGACCATTTTTTGCATGTGGATCATATTCTACATCAGGTAAGGTACTAAACCATATTGTGCATCAGGCCCAATATTGGACCATTTTCTACATCAAGCCACTTTTTGGACCATATTATGCATCATATCGGACCTAAACCTTATTATGCATCAGACCTAACCCTCAGACCTTATTATGCATCAGACATGACCCCCAAACCTTATTATGCATTATACATGACTAGACCTTATTATGCATCAGACCCGATCCTCAAACCTTATTATGCATCAAACTGACCCTAAACCTTATTATGCATTAGATCTAAAACTCTGAACCTTATTATGCATCAGATCCTGACCTTATTATGTATCAGACTAGACCTTAAACTTATTATGCATTAGACAGATCCTTAGACCTTATTATGCATCAGACCGACCCTAACCTTATTATGCATCAGACTAGACCCCAAACCTTATTATGCATCAGGTCATATCCCTAGACCTTATTATGCATCAGACCAGACCCTAGACCTTATTATGCATCGGAGATCCTTGAAACCTTATTATGCATCAGATCGGACCCTAGACCTTAGTATGCATCAGATCGAATTCGGACCTTAGTATGCATCAGACTGGATCTGAGACCTTAGTATGCATCCGATCGGATCCGAAACATGTTTTCCACCCGATCTGGCCAAAACTATCAAAGTCACCATTTTTTCCCAAATTTTTTTCAGAAACCAAAGTAATTCACCATTTCCTTCGATGTGAGGTTGGCCAGGATTCACCGCAGTTTCGAAATGGATTCACCTATTTTTTACAAGTACATTTTGGGTCCGACCCCTTATGCATAATATTGGCACCAACTATTCACAATGCACATTTGGAAAATATAATGAAACATTTGGCATCAAATTGGATCATATAGACCCATATCATCCAACATACAGTTAAAAATAAATTTGCAACCAACCTTTAGATCCTCTAGTTACCACCAAGTTGTATCCCAAACATTTTCCAATGCCAATCCTACCCATTTACAAAGGGATTGAAGATCCTATTGAACATCTTAGGATGTTTTGAACAACATGTCATGATATTGCATATGATGACATGTTGTTATTGAAAATATTTCCTAAAAGTCTTGGGAGCATGGCCTTAGAGTGGTACTACCAATTACCCACACATTCCTTGAGGAACTTTGAAGAAACAATTGAGTTGTTTGTCCATCAGTTTAGGGCATACATTGAATGACATGTGACATTAAAAGATTTGTATAACCTTAAACAAGGCAAATATGAGAGCTTTACTAAATTTATAGCAAGATGGAGGAAGATGGTAGGAAAGTTACATTTTGCCTTACCACCTAAGGAGATATTAGACATATTTATTGGAAATTTGCAAGAACAACTTTAATATGAATTGGTAACCACCACTCTAACTTCCTTCAATCAAGCCATTAAATTGGTAAGGAGAGTATAGAAGAGGTCAATTGAAAAGAAAAGAAGAAGATAAGACTTCCAAAAATAAATACAAAAAAAGCACATGGTGGGAGATGGGGCCACAAATAATAGACCCTGTAAAAATTTTAATGCTACCAATGCTATAAAGAAATTTATACTAAAAGCACCACAAAAATCCCCATCACGAGGTTAAATCAACCCTTGAAAATGGTCTTGCCACAATTGTTGGAAAGAGGCTTGATAGAATTACCAAAAATATGACAACCAGACACCTCCTAGCCTTGGTATAGACCAGATCAACATTATGATTTCCATCAAGTTGATGGTCATCCAACAAATACTTGTAAGAGATTAAAACACTTAGTGCAAGATTTAATCAACAATGGTAATTTGGAGGTATAAATTTCTTCTCAAAACCCCAATCCTCTGGCAAACACACAATATCCTACGCAGTAGGCTGCAAATAAAAATTTGGATATTTTCCAAAATCCATTACCCAACCAAGGTAAAGAAGCAGTAAATCAAGTGGATTATAAAAATGTTTCCCATCCAACATGCTATGTAGATATGGTTGGTGATGAGCACCAAAAATTCTCATATTTATACATGGATTTCTAACATATTATGCATTATTAGTATTATAGAATGTATATTTTATGAAAGTTTTATATATATGTAATAGTAAAATATATATATTATCCAATATTTATTTTTAAGTAAATTGTGCACAGATTTAGTGGTTTTTATAGTATTTTAGTATGTTTACGTCAAGATCCCACTCGAACATGGCACTTTCAATTTGATGAAGGCCATATATCTGTAGTACACTAGTATGAAGCACTAAGTCAGGCACTTGATTCTCTTTGAAGCATCTGACTTCAATTTGTTGCTTAACTAGCAGATGCCTGTTTCTCGTTAGGCGCTTGCTTCCCATAGGTTCCTGCTTCTCGTTAGGCACCTGCTTTTCATAGGTGTATGCTTCTCATTAGGTGCTTGCTTCTCGTTGACGCAGAATTACAGCTCGACTTCTATTGACGAAAAATTATAGCGTGACTCTTATTGTCGGTAGAACATAATAGATATTTCAGTGATGGATGCAGATAATAGTTCAGCAAATATGAAGATGAAATAAAATATCAAAGACCATGTGTTATCTATTTTTTAGCAATACATAAACAATAATGTAAATAGATAAAGCATAATATTAAACATATTATGTTCTGATAAAAATAGAATACGTTAAATCAGTCTAAAATTAAATAGTTTTGCTTTATTTCCATTATTCATGCATGTTGTTGTAACCAAAAAATCAGGAATTGATTTGCTCTTAATTGTAATAGGGCATGGTTGTATATCTTATAAATGTATAGGCCACCCTTGATAAAGATATCCTGGACGTGAGAATTATTATGTAAACTTTTGAAACTATAATATATTCATTAGAGTGTTTTTATTAATCTCAAACTAGTGTATGGTGAATGAATTTATTGGATGAAAGACTGCTGGAGCTTGAGCTTTTTGTAATTAATTTATTTACTATTTTTTTTAGATTATTTAATTTCTACAATTTTTCCTGTTTTCTATCATTTCCAACAAAGTACCATTTTAATTTTTGTATGCATTCAGTCCTATTTTCATAGACGTAGGATAGATTATTGGTTTGGAATTTAGAATTAAAAATTCAATGAACATCAAGCACCCCCCAAACCAATAGGTACAGAGGGACTCATTCATCGCACTACAGGCATATACTATGCGTGATGCTCATAAGTCTATGAGCTACCCCGGGTTGATAATTAAATGGAGGTAATTAATTGAACTATAGAAAACTAACCAATGTTTTTCCCAACATTTTGGTGCCATTGTCAGGGAGTGTCAAAACTGTAGTGTATGATCCATAG
This sequence comes from Wollemia nobilis, assembly GCA_028583015.1. Classification (NCBI taxonomy): domain Eukaryota; kingdom Viridiplantae; phylum Streptophyta; class Pinopsida; order Araucariales; family Araucariaceae; genus Wollemia; species Wollemia nobilis. Next base: position 1,162,699 of record JAQPPZ010017206.1, on the reverse strand, counting down.
GTTAGTTAGTTTGAAAATTAATTTCAGATTTCCTTGCCTATATAGCATCTATCTATGAAGCATGAGTCCACCAAGAGCTTAAAAAAATCCAATGGATCATTTATTGAAAAAATAGAAAACACTTCAAGCTTAGAATATTCTAGAAATATTTATTAAAGAGAAAATCCCATCCATTTGAGTCACCACGAAAACTCATCATACGAAATATTTTAGTAACCAGGATGGAGAAAATTCAACAATTATTTCAAAAGTATTCCAGCAAAAAGGAAAAACTGCCAATACAAGGAATAGCCTCCACAATTAAAACAGAAATAGGAACATTGTTTAATAGTGTTAAGAGTGAAATTTTATCTCTTGCTTTACAATCAGACACATTACTGAAGAAGAAGCAAGAATCTGAAGCAATGTCTACCTTTTTCTATTCAAGGTGTAGAGAAAATCATGAAAAAAATAAATTTTCAGAGAATACAATAGAAGTTTATGGAAATTGTCACCTGGATCATCAGACCAAGTTGTGTCCACAAATTATAAAAGAAAATTTAGAGGAAGTAGAAACTTACTTCGTGGATTTATCTCCATAGACACAACCATCAAAAAATTCCAGTTTACTAGTTTCACCTTCTACCAGGCCAAAACAGTTGCTGGCTCAACCAAAGCCGAATCCCAACAACAACTATTTAAATTTGCTTTCTTATTAGGTAATTATGGGATAAACCCAATGTGCCATAATAGTGTAGAAATAAATCGTGCTGCTAAAAAATCAAGTAATGAAAGACTTCCACTGTATCCCAAAAGGCTATGGAAAACCAAAGAAATGACAACACCTAAGTTTGATATTATTAAAAAGTTAAGAAATCTTACTGATATCATTCCTTAAACTATCAAGGCTGTGCTTATTTACACTGAATTCATTAGGTATTTTTACCTCAAAATATTGAGATGTGAACTATAGTAAAAAACAATGAAGGTGATAGGTCAACATGTTGATCTAATATTAGATAAAACCTGTCTCAAAATCCTAGTTTTAATGATAAAAATTTTAGGCTTAACATTTCCCAACACTTTGGTAAATATTAATGTTGATATTTTTTGTACAGTAAGAAAAATGATATTTTTTTTTGGTAGATAAGATACTATAGCATTAATACCGGGTTTTACAAGTTGACCCAAAACCTTTTACAAAAATCAGCCCAGGGTTGTTGATGAACATGTCCTTACTAAGGATCCTATATATGTAAAATCTACATGCCGCCAAAGCCATTACATCCGGTAAGGCACATAGCCTGTTATCAAAAAGAAACTTCCCATACAACATTTTGGGTATACCCCGAGAAAACACACCTGCATCATAATTACAAAAAAAGAAACAGACACAGATCCCTTCCTTGAAATAGTGGAGAAACAAAAAGTTGTAGACACACATAGCAGAGTACTAAAAAACTCCCACAAGCTCTGTATTGATAGTTACTCTTAATAATTCTTTGGTAATTGCTTTCTTCCGTATATGACATGCTTTGGGACCACATCCCGTCTTGGCCAATCAGCCTTGGAGAAGTGAACCTACTGGCTAGATTTATGGTGGTGGCTATCTGGTGGTCCACGTGGCTCTGGTTCGAAGTCTTATATTGTCATTTCTTTCCTACCCTATGATTATCAACCAACCTCAAATTACTAAGATGACTAGGAGCCATGTTATCTGACATGTGACTATCCCCATTAGTCTTTGTGGTATTTCCAAGCAGCATCCACCAAGACTGATAACTCGAATAATTTTTATTGTGAGTCCATTTCAAAAAAGAGACGGGAATACTCATAGCCTTCGAACTTATAGTGCCTTCCCTATTGGTAAATTTGACTATCATTCTTGGAATTCTTGTTGAATAAGCTCCTCTACTTCACTCGGGACACCGTGTTCCCATTTGAAAATTTCATCACCATCGACACCCAAATTGGCTAGCTTATCAACAACTTTGTTAGCTTCCCGAAAGACATGTTGGGCTTTTCTGTCCTGTCTTCCCTGGAAAAGGATCCTAGCCTCTTCAACAATTGTTTTAATCCTCCAAGGAGGTGTTTTCCAATTATTGAGGAGATTTATAACATGCATAGAGTCTCCTTCTATGATCAAATTGCCTTCTAAGTCTTGAGTCATTTGAAGGCCTCTCCACATAGCTCTAGCTTTAGCTTCGTTGTTCGTCCTTGTTCCCAAATATTTAAAAAATGCAAGCATCATATTCCCATTATGATCTCACACAATGCCACCAATGCCTGCTCTTCCAGGATTGTCCTTAGCCGCTCCATCAAAATTAAGCTTAAACCAACCCGTAGGAGGTGGGGACCACTTAACATTGGCTCTAGGGTTGACTACCCTAGGCACAGACTCATCTAACAAGGTTAAGCTTAAATATTGAGCAATCATGGTCTCCTACAGATGAGGTTTACGACTATCAAAAGGGATAAGGTTCACATTCTCATTGGCAAAGGATAGGATCCTGGCAATGATAGTTTGATGATCATGGATAGACTCATTAAAGACTCTATGGTTCCTTTCTAACCACACCTACCAAAGATAGTGATTGAGACAAATTTTCCACATGTATCTAAGTCTTTGGCTTGAAAAGGGGTAAGGCCACTGGATGAACAAATCAAGTATGATGGCTGGTTTAACCCAAGAAATATTGAAGGCCTAAAAACCCCACTTAGGATAGTCAAGGAAAAAGGGCACTCAAGGAAAATGTGATAAATGGTCTCCCAATTAGCCCTACATAGATAACAATGATTAGTGATACAAATACCTTTACGCATCATATTATCAATGGTTAGAATTCTTCCTTGGATAACCAGCCATGAAAAGACTACAATTTTTGGAATTAAATTTTTTATCCAAACTAAGTCCTTTTGGAGGACAAAATCCTCGTCATCAAGCAGAAGCTTGTAAGCTGATTTAATAGTGAACTACCCATTTTCCGTAGGAGCCCAGGTCACTTGATCTTCCTTGGGTCTCATGGGGATAAACTATTGCTCGAGAATGTTACAAAGATCATTTGATTCCACTTGAAATCCCTGAATCCTTATTTGTTTCCACTTCATTCTGCCTCTGTCCTCAACCATATAATCGGAGACTTTTCTGCCAATGAGTTCTTCCATGATATCTCTGATTCGGGCTAAGTTAGGATATTGCATCAGTGGTTCATCCTTAGCCCACCTATCATTCCAACAATTTATCCTCTCACCATTGCCTAAAACCCATCTTAAACCTTTTTTGATGATTTCCTTACAATTGAGAATTGCTTTCCAAAAAGTAGAACCTCTGATTGGAACTGAGTCACTTAGAAATTCCATATTTTGAAGATACTTTCATTTGATGATAGTTGTCCATTCATTTTCTTCACCAAAAATGAGGCACCATGCCTGCTTAGCTAGTAAAGCTAAATTCATATGAGCAATTCTCCTCAGACCTAAGCCCCCATTTTCCCTGGGTCTGCACACTTTGGTCCATCCTACAAGGTGTATCCTTTTTTCTCCTCTGATCCAGTCCATAAAAATTATTTTTGGAGTTTCTCAATTTTTTGGAAAACCTTCATAGGGGCTTTGAAAATGGAGAGGAAATAGATTGGAATGCTCTGAAGAGAGGCCTTAGTGAGGGTCAACTTTCCTGCTTGAGATAGAAGATGACCTTTCCATCCAACAAGTTTTTTTGAATTCTTTCAATAACCCTGTCCCACATTGACTCTCTCGGAGAACCAATGAAAAGAGGGAGACCAAGATACGAAGTGGGGAGGTTTGCTATATCACACCCTAAAATTTTTGCAATCCTTCCTTGCCTCTGAATGGGGGTGTTCAAGAAATATAACTTGCTTTTACTGAAATTAACTTTCTGACTAGCAGCGTCCTCGTAGAGTTGCAGGATGTATTTAATTCTTTTGGCCTCAACCATCGATGCCTTAGTCAATAGAAGGGTATCATCGATGAATTGTTGGTGAGAAATAACCCTAGTGAGAGATGTTGCCTTGATTCTTGATATTAGCCTTGAACTGCAAGCATTTTTTATGGTTCTACCTAAAGCTTCTACCATAATGATGAATAACATGGGGCTGATAGGGTCCCCCTATCGAATTCCTCTATGACTTTGAAAGTAACTAGTAGTTGTTCCATTAACTAGAATCGAGAACCATGCTTTAGAAATGCATTCTTTGATCAAATTAACCCATTGGTGGTGAAAACCAAACTTAAGGAGGACAACAATTAGAAAGTCCCAATTTAGCCTATCAAATGCTTTGTTCATATCAAGCTTGAGGGCAAAAATAGACCTGTTAGTCTTATGAGCAGAGTGCAGAGCTTCATGAACTGTGATAACTCCATCCAAGATTGACCTACCCTAGATAGAGCTTCCCTGGCATGGATCTATGATGTGGGGTAGAACATCTCTCATTCTATTTGCAATGGCTTTAGTTAGGATCTTGTAAGAAACATTGCATAGATGATTGGCCTGAAGTCAGCCATAGATTCAGGGGTTTGCTTCTTAGGAATTAGAGAAATAAAAGTAGAGTTGAGACCTTTTGGGATATGATTGCTTGCTTGGAATTCTCTGATAGTAGAAATTACATCCTCACTTACGATGTCCCAAAAATCTTGATAGAAATGAGGGGGAAAGCCATCGGGTCCCGGGCTTTGTCTGGCTCCATGCTAAACAAGGCTTCCTTAATTTCCTCATCAGAAAATGGAGCTAGAAGCTTAAGGTTTATATCCTCATTTATTATGCTAGGAATGGATTGCAAGAGAATATCTTTGGCCTCCTCATTGCACTACGATTCCTGACCAAGGATAGAATTGAAATAAGTTATTGCCTCCTTTCTGATTTCTGTTAAGTCCTGAGTAATAGAACCATCTACTTTTTTAAAATTTATCTTGTTATTGCTTCTGTTTCTAAGCGTGGTGACGTGAAAAAACTTGGAATTTGAATCTCCATATTTCAACCAAAGAGCCCTTGATTTTTGCCTCCAATAGATTTCCTCATAGGCCAAAATGTTATGAAACTCTGCTAGTTTTGTTCGTTCCTCTTGCCTAGTAGTTTCATCAGCATCACCATGTTGAATCCTCTGATCAATTATCTTCAAAATTTCAACAACCTATTTTTTATTTTCAAAGAGGTTCCCAAAGACCTCTTTGTTCCAAGTTTGAAGCTTTTCCTTAACAAACTTTAATTTGCTAGCAAGTTTAAAAGTTGCACTACCCCTGATAGGTTGCCACCATTGAATTAAGTTATCTCTAAAACTAGAATGTTTGATCCACATAGATTGAAATATGAAAGGTTTCTTGAAGGATAGAGAGTTAGGGATCTCCAAAAAAATGGGATTATGATCAGAGGTAATTTTAGGAAGGGCTTGCAGGGTAGAATCACCGAATAGAGTTGTAGCCTCCTTTGATAGAAAAAACCTGTCAAGCCTTTCTTGAATGAGATGACACCCTATCCATCGATTGCTCCAGGTATAATTCGCTCCTCTAAGTTTTACATCCATCAACATGTTGGAGTTCACAAAGTCATTGAACTCATCCATGCTCCTGATAGGTGGTCCATTTCCACCCATTTTGTCTGAAGGGTAAAGAGGAGTGTTAAAATCCCTAGCTAGAATCTAGGGGACATTATGGAAGATTTCACTCAGATTGCCTAAGTACTCCCATAGTAGAGCTCTCCCTTGAATTGAAGTCGGGGCATAAATATTTGAAAGGATCCATGACCTGTTGTTGTTTATTTCCTTAAATAAAACACTAAGAACCCTATCATATTTCTGAATAATGGTGCCTTCTACTATCCAGGGATCCCACAAAGTCATAAGGCCTCCAGACGCTCCTCTGGCTGATTTGCAAACCATCTCCCCTTGATTCCAAATTTTTTTTGCTACTTTTTTGATTGAATCTCATCAGTTTTTGTTTCTTGCAACATGATAATAGTTGGATTCACTTGATTTCTTATTGCACTGACTTCCCTGTGTTTGGGTAGGCCATTGAGGCCTCTCACATTCCATGAGAGGAACTTCATTTAGATTGTTTGGGATTTCTTCCTCTCCCCCTCCCTTGAGGGGGTTTTCCTAATTTGTTGTCTTCAGAACCTGAAATAACCTATTGAAACAAGGTTCTCTATTTTCCATTGGCAATGTCATTATCAGTTTTAATTTTTTGATGCTCAACATTTGATATTCTCCCTCTTCTTTTTTCACTACCAAAATCTATAGGAGACTTCACAGTGCTCCTGGTTTGTTTAGGACTAAATTGGGGGAGGCAATTTGTTGTAGAATCGGACTACCATATTCCTCAGTCTAAAGAGTTTCACATATCTCCACCCCTACATCCAAATATTCTCCTTTTTTCTTGTATTCCCCTGGTCTATGGGATGGCCCCTCAGTAGGATTCACCTGGATCCTAGTGATGATGTTAGGGAGATGAGATTTTTTATTTTCCAATGCCTCAACTTTCTTCCTAAGTTCTTCAGCATTAGGGTTTGGCTTTGGGATGCCCACTGGGCTTGAAGTATTTTTAGCATTGGGGTTTAAGGATCTCGACTTGGATGGGGATTCTAGAGATCGGGCATTAGGGTTTGGCTTTGTGATGCCCATGGGGCTTATAGTAATTTTAGCATTAGGGTTTGAGGATCCTGACTTGGATGGGGATTCTAGAGAGTCATAAAGGTTAGCCTGAAGGTTCTGGGCTTCCATGTCTTTCGATAATCCTCCTACTCCCATATTGGATAGAATTGAAAATTTATTTGAAACTAGAGGATTGGAACTTACCTGAGTATTTTGGTTGCCAACAACCTATTGTTTTCCTTTGTCTTGTTGGGACCCTGCACCCTCTCTTTTCTTTTTTGGTAGACATAGTTTGCCTGATTGAAATCACCTCTACTAGGGAAACTCCTCAAATTTCCTCTGTCTAGCATTCCCTACTTCTGCTTTTCTCTATTCATTGCCAGGTTAGGGCACTGATTGCATAGATGTCCTTGATTTTTACATTCTGCATAGAATTTCGGTCTGTTCTCATATTCTACCAACTATTTTTGATAGTATTCTCCATACTCTAGCTCCACAAACCTTGGCAATTCATTATCCAAATTAGCATTTACGTAGATTCATGCATGAGTCATCCTTGTCCTGGCCAAGGTCGCATGGTCAATGGAGATCAGGTCCCCTATAGTTCTGGCTATGCCCTACAACCAATATTCATTGAAGAACTAGGCAGGTAGACTCGGGAGATGAACCCAAATAGGGGCAATGTTAATATTTTGCTTTTCAGGGTCAAAATATTCACCCCATCATCTGAGAAAAAGGCTCCTTTTGCCCAAAAACCAAGGACCTCCTATTAAAATGTGGTTAGCATCCTCCATATTGTTAAAATGGATAATGAAGAACCCTCGAGTTAGAGCTACCAACTCCAAGCTGCCTACCGATCACCATTTACCCATCGCCCAAGCCCTGATAGTCTCCATGTCCGGCCTACCTCCCAAAAACTTGCCTACCAGGGAGAATTCTTCCATTGAAATAAAAGGGCTCATGGAACTTGTCGGGGCCAAAATTTTATTATTTACTGGAACTAGGGGTGGAAGAGAGAGAACCTCCTTTCTTTTTCCTCTAAGAGTCTCAGCAAAATATAACCACTTCTTGGGCCCCGCATTGTCCTTCGTATATTTTTTTTGGGGTCTTTCTGAGGAGGGTCGGGCCCCCGCGTGATGCCCACCTCCAAATCTATCGTAGCTTGACCGCCTTCCTCTGGATCCTCGCTTGATCCATGCTCGAGGTTCCCACCCACCCCTTCCATACCTGCTCTACCTCTACCACCTTGGCTGAGATTCCTACCCAGAAAATTCAAACCCTCACTCCCACCGCACCCGCTAAACCTCAGCTCACTCATTCCTGATGATGCAAATTAAGAAAAATGATAGTTAATAAAAAACTATAAAAACAATAGTCATCCATCTACCTACACAATCTGTCAATGAATTGGATGAATCTGGTTTTGAGGTCATCCAGGAAGATTCTCTTCCCATACTACAATGTATCATAGAACTGAATAACGAAGGGGATGGGACAAATAAATTCTTAATTGTATCAAGTTTTAGACACAAATTAAGATCTTAACACAAGCCCCAAATTCCAAAGGCTTGCTTGATTGCAGGTATGGGGGAGACCCCACCTTTAATGTTATCACACACAACACTATGAACGCTATTACAACTTTTAGATTAAACAAAAAAAAAATAATTAGAGTTTTCTTTAATGCCATTAGTTTAGGATTTTTCTTTTCATTTTGTTATGTTTTGCAGGACAGCGTGAAGCTCATTGCAGATTGTAGGCATCCATGGTAATTAGACCTACTAGCATGTTTCGATCCATTCTATTTTCCTTAATTAAAAAAAAGGGGGGTGTAGTCCATGGGACTTCCCAGGTGGTCACCCATGCCAGTTCTACTCCATGCCACAATGCTTAACTTTAGAGTTTTTATGGGATTTACTACTAGGTTCTCAATAAAACACATATATTGCATACGGTTTGGCACCATGGGCAGATGTGCAACACTTGGCCATGGTAGCACCAACTATGGTAGAAAAAATATGAGTTCATATGGTTCACATAACTCTGTTGAGCAACACATCTCCGCTCACAAAAAAAAATTGGCTATGAAGATTTTATAGAGGGGTTTTTACAGGGAGTCCGTAATAGCACACGATGAAACAATATGAGTAACAATCAATGGGTTCCATTTACAACCTTACCATGTACCTCACATTTACAATATTGAATCAAACACAAGCATGGGGAGACTCCATCTTATTTTAAATCCATACCAGCCATTTGACGAATGTTCATGTATTCGTCATAAAAAAAAGGAAAGACGACATAGAACCTGTTTTGCTTAGCATAAATTTTCTTTTATTTGTGTTTTTATTTTGTAGGTATCATACTTTGAATACAAACTATAGGCATCCTAGGAAACCTAGGCCTATCGAGCATAGACTACATGAACCTACATTTTACTGCTTTAAAGTTTTATTTTGCAGGAACGATGCCTTGAGTTCATCGTTAGGCAGCTTGGGAAACCTAGGCCTAACGGGCACAAGATCCATGAATCTACACATTTCCAGATTTCTAGGAGTAGGAGTAGCTCATCCCCACTCAGAAGGGGAATACTAAACATGAATTTGCACATGAGTGTTTGGATTGGTATTTATGGACAATAAAACACTCAACTGTTGGTTTAGGGGTGGATGCTGATTTTGTTCATGTTATTCAATCAGAAGCACTAAAGGGCCTAATCAACCTTATAATGCACATACAAGGAAAAGTTAGCACCCATTGAATAAAGAGAATTTCATGACTCTCATTATGTGGTACAAGGCACTTGAATCCCAGTATGTTAAGAATATGGCGTCCACATCTCATCTTCTGGCAGATCGATACCTAATTCTTGGTTTCTCCAAGAGGGTGCCTAAATTCCTTTTTGGGAAATTGAAACCTAATATTCTGAACATATTAAAAAAAAAACAATTTGTATAAATTTTGCTTTACGTAAGGCACCCAATTGCAAGCAAGAAGCACCCGATTTCCATTGTTAAGTTTGGTGCTCAATTGCAATCAAAAGGTTTTTGCATCCTATTTTATCAAGCACTTGCATTTCATAAATCAAAAGAAGGCACTCGATTCCCATGTGAAAGGTGCCTACTTTCTATTCTAATAGGTGCTTTTACCTAGCATGAATAATCTTTAGCATTGGAAAGTGGCCCATGCCACGTTAGTAGCTCATCCATGTGCATAAAGTCAAAAGCTCTCATGGATTAAATTATCTTAATTTTTCCATTAGAGATTTATGCACGTTCTAAGGTTATCAATGAACAACTTTCGAGGAAGGGATGTGTGTCATCCCATGAAGACATATTTTTTCTATTATTTTCTTGAAGTTGTACAGGAAATCTCAAATGAATAAATTGCAGCAACCGAGAACCAGTCATGTGGGGGAAAAATTTTGTCACATGGGAAAAGTGTCCATTATTATTTGTTCCAGTATACATGTTCATCATCAAACAACTAATACAAGTGCACCACGAACATTTACGCATTATACATGCATAAAACATAATATAGGTGTGTACTTAATTTTCTATTTTGTATATATATAATTTTCATAGAAATATATTTTTATAAAATAGTGCCAGCACAATCCCCATTAAATTTTCCATCCAACCATTTAGCCCCATTTGGTATTTTGTCCACATGCAAATATTCTATTGGGAAAACACTCATGGTCATCATCCACTTAAAAATCTAGCACATGCTTTACAAAATAACAGTAGTTGAATTAAAAATTAAAAAAAAAAATTAGAAAAAGAAAAAAAAATTAGAAAGTGGAAAGAACAATGAGATTTACCATGGGGAAATCCACAAATCATTTGCTAAAAAATAATGAGCTACCACAGCCAAAAAGAGGAGAAAGAAAAATAGAGCTTATTGGACAACCGTTGCTAAAAATGGAAATTATAAGCACCGATTGTCACAAGGGTGTGCCACTCTTTAAGCATGGGGGGTGTCATGAGGACGCGCCACTCTTTTAAGCATGGGAGGATGATGAGCACCAAAAATGCTCATATTTATACATGGATTTCTAACATATTATGCGGCATTATTATTATAGAATGTATATTTTATGAAATTTATATATATATTTAATAGTAAATTATGTATATTATTTAATATTTATTTTTAAGTGAATTATGTGCAGATTTAGTGGTTTTTACGGTATTTTAGCATGTTTACATCAAGATCCCACTCGAACCTGGAACTTTCAATTTTATGGAGGCAAAACATCTGCAGTACACCAATATGAAGCGCTAAGTCATGTGCCCAATTCTCTTTGAAGCACCCGACTTTCGTTTGGTGCTTAACTAGTAGGTGTCTACTTTTTGTTAGGTGCCTACTTCCCATAGTCACCTGCTTCCTGTTAGGCACTTACTTTCAATAGGTGCCTACTTCCCGTTAGGCATGTGCTTCTCATTAGATGCCTTCTTTTGATTAGGCACCTACTTCCCATTAACGTAAAATTACAAAACGACTCCTATTATCAACAAAACATAATAGATATTTCAGCAATGGATGTGGATGATATTTCAGAAAAGATGAAGATGAAGGACAATATAAAATACCATGTGTTATCTATTTTTTAGCAATACGTAAACAGCAATGTAAATAGATAAAGTATAATATTAAACGTATTCTGTTCTGATAAAAATAGAATACGTTAAATCAGTATGAAATTAAATAGTTTTGCTTTATCTCCATTATTCATGCGTGTTGTTGTAACCAAAAAATCAAGAATTGATTTTCTCTCAATTGTAACAGGGCATGGCTACATATCTTATAAATATGCAGGCCACCCCTGATAAAGATATCCTGGACATGAGAATTATTTTGTAAACTTCTGAAATTGCAATATATTCATTTGAGTGTTTTTATTAATCTCAAACTAGCGTCTGGTCAATGAATTGATCGGGAGGAAGACTACTAGATCTTGGGCCCACTCTAAATAGTACTCCTCCCCCTTTTTCCTTACTTTCTTTAGTTAATTTATTTACTATTTTTTTTAGATTATTTAATTCTTGCAATTTTTCCTGTTTTCTATCATTTCTAGGAAAGTACCATTGTAATTTATGTATGCATTCAGTCCTATTTTCATAGATGTAGGATATATTATTGGTTTGGAATTTAGAATCAAAACTTCAATCAACATCAAACACACCCCAAACCAATAGGCACAGAGGGACTCATTCCTCACACAACAGGAATATATTGTGTGATGCTCACAAGTCTACGAGCTACCTCAGGTTGAAAATTAAATGGATATAATTAATTGAACTGTAGAAAACTAAGCAATGTTTTACCCAATAGTTTGTAACCTCCTACCATCATTACCTTCACAGAGTACATTAGTGCCTATGCAATCTATTGTTACAATTGAGAGATGGTGAGAGCCTCAACCCTTGTCTTTCGATTATTGAAAAATTAAATCAGACTCTTAACTTGATATTAGTTCCCTTCATTCTAATAGTTTAGAGGATGAATCAGGACCTGTGATACCCATCACATATTTGCTTGTTCCTGAGGAACCCTTTTCGAGAGTGCTAAAAACTCACCCATCTTCACGTTAATTTCTTCCCCTATAGAAATCATCAACTCATAGACCTCATCCCATCCAACTTATATTAATTTCTTCACCCGTTGTTATTCATCCTCTCCCATAATAACAACATAGAGTGGGCATGGTTGGAGTCACAATCAGGAAATAGGCTTAAGCCCAAGCATCTTAACCACAAATATCCTCATCTCAACTAAGATACATCATTCAACCACATTTTATCTTGAAGGTGCCTCATAAAGGTAACAACCTAATCAAACCTCAACAAATAATACCTTTTTACATTAATGAACAACTAGCTAGCACAATAGCTAGAATTTCACTTTTGGAACTCCTTCGATCCTACCCCATTCATAGGGAAGAATTGATGAATACCTTAAGTTAGATGATGGTGCCTCGAGATATAGAACCAACTGTTGTAGTTAATGTTGTAGCCTCTCATGGAGTCAATTACATTGATTTCCATGATAAGGATATTTGTCCTTAAATTCTACATAGAGATAATCATCTTTACATAACAACATTAATAGGGGATATTTGTGTTAAAAGGGTATTGATAGATAATGCTTCATCATTGAACATATGCACCTATGACTTTTTCAAAAGATTTGGATTAAAAAATTAGGACTTAAGAACAATTTATATGATCATTAAAGCATTCAATTATGAAACTCATGATGCATGTGGTGTGATATCCATCCCATTACATGTTAGTCCTAGAACTTTAGACACATCTCCCAACATCGTATAATATTCTTATAGGGTATCCTTGGATTAACACAATGAGGGTAGTTTCTTCTACCTTACATAAGTGTGTAAAATTTGAATTCAAAAATTAATTAGTTACCAGTCATGGCGATCCTAGACCTTTTGAGATGTGTGCTATGACCGAGCCTATTGATTTCTCCTTTTACCCTAGTCTCTCATCATTAGCACCTAATTCTTCTGACTCATCCTTACCAATGCCTTATCAACCATACTTTTTTAACACACCTCCATCTTCTCACACTAATGATTCTTCTACATCACATCCTCTAATAAATGAGGTGCTATTTGATTTGTCCACCATACTTGTGCTACATGAACATACCAATCTTGTCATACAAAAGTCTATCATATTATCTCACTTACCACCATATTCACGTACGATAGGATTATCTCAAAATAAATGAGACATATAACATGTGGGTAATTATACTTTCATTTCTATGGGATATTCCATAGATGAAATTATCATTAGTAGAACAAAATTATTCTTTGAGGAATTAGCTTTGCTCATTGCTATTGTTTAGATAGATTTATGATTTCCAAGAAAGTCATGTGTGACATGGGTTATAGGGGAAAATGCTTATATCACTTGTAAAATGGCATCCATGAACCTCTTAACACTAAAGAGTGGCTTGCACGATGTGGTATTGGCTACATCCCCATGAAATGCCAACCTTTTCCCTTTGATGATGATGATCATCTGATCACATATGGCAAATATTTAGAAAATCAACAACATCCAAAATGGGTCAAAAAGGGTGAAGGACCTCCTTTTTCTTCAAGTAATTACTACAATATGCTTTCAATGATTCACCTTGAAATGATTGCCACTACAGATGATTGTGTGGAAGGAGATGTGTTTTATGACATCGTGCATGATGAAATCATGCAAAACAGTTTTTTTTTTATGGATCCATCCCATGTATAGCACACATTCAAATTTCAACCATGTAGGATGAATTAGAAAATATATCTTTAGAAGAACTCCAAGAAATGGGTGTTTTTCCTGCTCCTAATTTTGAAAGGGATTTAAACATTGTGATAGAGGATATTTTGAAAATAAGCATTGGCATTGAAGCCAACCCTCTTATGGTTAAAATAGGAGCTACTTTGAATGAAGGAAAAAATATAAGTATATAATTTGAAAGCAACAGAAAAATGGTGTACCAATATGATGCAAACAAAAATAGATATAGATGCTAAGTCCTACGAATGCGATGAGCAATGCATGAAGGAAATGACGTATAAACGAGATGTGAACAAACAAAGTGGGACTTCATTTATTGATATTGCTTTTAATATGATTACAATACATCCCCCTTATAGGGCTCAGAACATTTGATACAATTTGTTACATTAATGGATGCCCGAAAGAAGCCGTGCTTCCAAGATCGGACGGTACGCTTCTAGCGTCTTCCACGTGCCCACACTCAAAGTGGGTGGGCTAAAAGTTATCGTTGCTTATGTCCATGTGTTCATAATTCCTTGCTACCCCTCTAGTATTCTTGGTGGTGAGATCCTACACATAGAAAGACAACAAATCATTAATAGCATATGCATATCTGGAAAAACATGCAATCCCCGAGGCCTCCTGTGGGCGCTTAGAATATATCAGTGATAATATTGATAAGTAGATTACAGAATGATATGTAAATTTAAAGGAAATATTCTAGAATTGGTATCACCTAATTTTGTGTCGAAGCAGCGTCGAACGGCCCCGTTATGCTCGTTTGCCCGTCGGGGGCCTCTCCAAAGTGAGCGCTCCAATGTCCTACCTATGCTTATCCAAATCACCTGGAACTCATGATTTAGGCATTATATGTAATTATAAGACTACCTAGATGCTTGGAATTTGCATATCCTACCCAGATTCTCCTACATGTGACAGGGATGCCCTACGAGCTAGTTAATACATAAAATAATAAAACGACTGTCAAATCATATCAAGATGAGTTCAAACTTTAACAGAGGAATTAGGATATCATCTAGGACATATTGAAAAAGGAATAGTAACAAAACCATGCACAAAATTCTAATCACTCTGGGGTGGGACGATTAGGACTACAGTAGTTTGGGGGGCGCCCGGGGGTGGGACGCCCACCGTTTAGGGCCTAGTTTTGACACCAATCCAAGTGGAATGGGTCAAAAAATTCCTAGGGGGTTGTTTCTATGAGTTTGGGGTGGTATTGTGGCCAATTTCTTGGGTTTTTGGATCTGGATTGCGTTCCTAGTGTTCACCCGATAACATGTCTTCCATAAGAGAGAGATTAGGGATGTAGGAAGCACAAAGAGGAGTGGGGGTATAGTTTGGTAGCACTTCGTTGCTCAAAATGCTCTAGCTCTCTACTTTTTTGGGGTGAGGAGGCTCAAATTTTTATAGACCTAAGGGTCTCCTTTGAATGCGCATGTGAGGGCGCCACTTGGCTCATTATGCCTTTTTGGGGGAGAGAAGATTCCTCCCTGATTAGGGCCTACTTGATTGAGGCCTCCATGATCAGTACAGGATTGATTGAAGCCTCTCTGATTTGAAACCTTCCCTCACAATCCCATGCCTTGAAGGTAAATTTAGGTGGCAGATTTGGGCTGCCATTTGTCAAGGTTTGAATTTTTGCCAATCAAACTTGCTAATCATCCCACCTTGGAGCGATTGTTGCTAATCGTCCCAGGGTGGGACGAATAGGATTATAATCATCCCAAGGTGGGATGAATAGTGATACAAGTGCTTAAAAGATGTAAAACTGACCTTTGGCCTTCCAAAAATTATTTGGGAGTGGTTAGGACCACTATTTAACCTCTAGAGGCTGCCCTATGGGGTATGTATGCCAATTCGATAAGTTCTTGTAGTCACATAATCGGATTGCTGTTGTTTTGGTGTCTACATAAGTCTCCTTGTGGAATAATCTGATGCCTTTGCATGGAACTATGTATATATGCTTGTATTAGACTCATTTGTAGTCATGCATCATTTGGTGGTTCATATTGATGCAAAACCTATGAAATAAAAGCTTAGAAAAATGCTCCCTAAAATTATATTATTGTTTAAAGAAGATATTCATAAGCTCTTAGTTGTGGATATCATCCAAGCCATTGATTATTCTAATTGGATATCTAATATTATTCCATTATCTAGAAAGGAAGCTAAGAAAATCAGGGTATGTACTAATTTTAGGGATATCAATGTTGCATGTCCCAAAGATGATTTTCCACTTCCTAACATGGATCAAATCATCGATTTTATGGTCAAAAGTGGGATGTTATCCCTTATGGATGGCTTCTCAAGATATAACCAAATTTGCATAGCACTATAAGACCAACCTAAAATTTCTTTTATCACACCATGGAGAACTTTATACTGGAAAGTAATACACTTTGGTTTAAAGAATGCAGGTGCAACCTATCAACAAACCATGACCTATGTGTTCAATGATATGATGTATGAAATCTTACATTATTACGTTGATGATATTTTTGCATTTTCAAGTGATAAGGAAGATCACATTTTTTACCTTCAACGGGTATTTGATCGACTTTGAGAGTATAAAGTCCATCTAAAGTGCATTTTTGGAGTTAAATATGGAAATTTATCAGGGTTTTTCATCTTCAAGCAAGGAATAGAGATAGATCCAATTAATATTTATGATATTATAAATATGCCACCACCCGAGAACTTAACTGAGCTTCATATTTTGCAAGGCAAACTCTTGTCCATCTGTCGTTTCATTGATAAATTAGTAGATAAATGCCAACATTTTCTTAAGCTTCTTAAGAAAGGTACCCATTTTAATTGGGATGTTGAATTTCAAGAAGTATGTTAAGCTCTTAAAAATTACTTGCTTACACCACTTGTACTTATTCCTCCTAAACAAAAGCAACCCTTCATCTTGTATATCTATGACTTAGAACTTGCATTGGAGGAAATTATCACCCAATATGATGAGGAAAAGAAAAAGTGAGCAATCTAGTATAAGAAAAACTTTAGTGAGTTACAAAATACATACACACCCTTAGAAAATCTTTGTCTTTCTATTGTGTTCTCCATGCAAAAATTGCATCACTACATGCTTAGTCAAAGAATGTTTATCATAGAAAAATTTGATCCACTGCATTATTTGATGAGTAGACCTTACTTGTCAGGATGCATAGCAAAATGAGTTATTGCCTTAAGAAAATTTGATTTAACCTTTATTGGTCAAAAATATATTAAATATCAAGTTGTAGTTGACAAACTCATTTCTGCTCCCCTTGAGTCTACTCATCCTTTGATAGTAGAATTCCCATATGAGTGGCTTAATCTAGAGAATGACTATTCTGATTCTTGATCATTATTTTTTTATGGAGCTTGATACATGAGTGGTGCTAGTGTAGGCATCATACTGGTGTCTCCACAAAAACAATTAATTCCTTTATCATTCAAGCTTCAAGTTGCTTGCACAAATAACACAATAGAATATGAAGCTTTAATATTGGTCTTGCACATAGCTTTAGCCTTAAGAATTAGAGTTTTATCTATTTTTGGAGATTTACAACTTGTGGTAAATCAAATTAATGATGTATACCAAACCCAAGATGAGAAACTCTATCCTTATAATAAATTTGTCCAAAAACTTATCCTTTTCTTTTTAATTACCACTGAAGCCATTTACCATTCTAGCAATCATTTTGTAGATGCTATGGCAGTGGCTACTTCCTGTATTCCTCTAAAGTTGGATGATGATCAAGCCACTATTATCATTCATAAAATTTGAGAATGTATTTAAAATTGGAGATGCATCATCAAAACCCTGGTATGTGGATGTTCTTAATTTTCTCCAAAATGGCTCATTTCCATATGGTTTAGATAGAAACCAATGTAGAATCATATGTAAAAGAGTCATTCACTTTGTCATCCTAGGTAATACCCTTTATAGGAGGTATTTTGAAGGTATCCTTTTAAGATTCCTCAATACATAAGAGTCTCAAAGAGCACTTAGTGAAGTGCATGATGGATCTTGTGGTAGTCACTTTAGTGGTGGTGCTATAACCAAAAAGCTCTTATGAATGGGTTATTATTGGCCTTCCATGGAAAATGATGCAAATGATTATGTGCATCAATGTGAAAAATATCAACGACATGCCAATATTATCCATGCTCCTGCTCAAAGACTTCAAGCTATTTCTTCCTCTTGGCCCTTTTCCAAATGAGACCTCGATATCATTGGGAAGTTCAATACCATTTCTTTTTATGGCCACAAATTTATTATAACAACAACTAAATACTTCACAAAATGGGTAGAAGCCATGCCATTAGCATCTTGTATAGGGACCCAAGTCTCTAAATTGATTTTTAATAAAATTATATGCAAATTTGGGATCCCCTCTATGCTTATTTTTGACAATGGAACTTGTTTCAAAAATAAATATATAATGAAGCTTTGCATAAAATATAATATCCAGCTCGATGGTCTACTCCTTATTATCCACAAGGCAATGGCCAAGTAGAAGGATATAATAAAACTTTAATCAAAATCTTAAATATATTGGTTAATAAACCTAGTCGAGATTGGCATATTCAATTATATCCTACCTTATGGTATTATAGGACTAGTGTATGAACGCCTATAGGTGCTTCCTCTTTTATCTTGCTTTATGGTGCCAAATTCATCTTCCCCTTTGAACTTGAAGTACCATATTTGGGGCTTCTACTTCAAGATGTTGAAGTAGGAGATGAGTATCGTGTTGGATGATAAGTCGATTACAATTATTAGATGAAATTTACATAAATGCCTTAGAGAACCTTCACGCTTATCAAGAAAAACTTTGGATATCATATTCAAAGAAAATTCATAATAGATTCCTTAATATTGGTGACCTTGTTATTCAAGAAAATTAGAAAAACACTAATTCTCGAACAAATCTTAAAGGTAAGTTTCAACCAAATTGGTTAGGACCATTCATAATAATTCCTAAATTTGGATCTGGTGCATATCTTTTGGCCACACTATATTGAAAATATCTTAAGGAGCCAATGAACATAATGCATCTCAAAAAATACTATGCATAAAATCACATCTCACCATTGTACATAAACACCTTGCATTTGTACATAAAGCATTTTCATCATCATAATCATCATAGTAATAAAACCCTTTTCTTCGCATAAGCTAGTATTATATATCATATACCTGCATTTTGCACCTCCTAATTTTGATTAGCCCAATTACATATGTAATATGGTCACATCCAATCATTATGTTATTTAAAATTTTAGACAGATGCTATCATGTTCCTAGTTAATCTTGGTATTCTCAAATGATTAAGAGTCTATTTTTGAACCAATCACTTGAATCACATTTTTAATAAAATATTGATTCTTGATATTGATTAAAAATCTCTCTTGAACCAAAACCACTATTTCTTCACTAAATTTTTTTTGAGTTTTGTAAATTGATTCTATCATACTTGAACCAGACACAAATTACATTTATAAATAAAATCTTGTATTTTGAAATATGACATCATGATTGGATTGAACCTTGAAGCAAAAAGGTCTTCTTGCTTGTCCCATTATGCACATATTCGAACAATAAAATTAATTATATATATTCCACACAAATTTACAAAAATGAAAAGAGCAAGTTGTAAGGATAGAATTACACTTCCATCCATATGGATATGTGATCCAAATCCCCAAACCTTTACTTATTTTCAAAAAAAGCAAATAAATCATAATAAAATTGCCAAGTAGTAAGGATAGGAAAAAAATTCTCATCAGACTTGTTGAGAATCTAATTCCCCAAAGCTTAGAAACACAAGAAAATAATCATAAAACTCCAAGTAGTAAGGATAGGGTAAAACATTTTATTGGACTTGTTGAGAATATGATTTTTCAAAGATTGGAGACTTAAATAAATATAAAAAAAATAATACAAATCATATCGTTGGACTATGGATCTAATCTCCACCAGGGCTATAGAATCTCAAATGATAGTGGAGTATGCTCATGCATGGTGATATGTATCTCTTGAAGAGACCTCTGATCGCACATAAGGACAAGCTAGCTTCTCAGTTCCTTCCATCATCGGTTTAAATATTACCTTACATAAGATGGGTAAATGAATTTATTTTGCACACATAATGGTTCTTGATTAGCTTGCATCCACATAATGGTTATTGATTGGCTTGCATCATTACCTTACTTAAAATTGGTAAATGAATTTCATACAAACACATTGGTTCCCGAAATATTTCACATCATAATCAAGTTCAAGAAAAGCAATGAACTCACAAATCACACACTGGTTCTTGATGGCTTGATTTTCATTTTTGAATACCCAAGATTTTTTATGAACTTTGATTAGCTAAATTCCATGTATCCTCATGGATTTGTATGAGCATTATCATAAGCAATTGAGGATAAATAAAAAATTAGTCTTGCATTTCATATCTATCATCATTAGTACAATGCATTCTTAGTCAATTGTTTTATCATATTTCATTATTGCTTTCCATACACAAATTTGCATTAATCATACATAATTGCTTGGTCATGTAGTTGCACAAATACTTTGTGATGATCACATGAGATAACCCTAGTAAGTTTTTTTATACTCACTTCACACTAGGAATATTATGCCTAGAACAAGCCCTCGATCATATCATTCATGCTCAGTTACTCATATTAACCCCTTAATCCCCTTAATTTTTATCAAAATTAATCTTAAGGGTATACATTATTTATCATCAACAATATCATTTTCAAACATCAATTTCAAACACTTTTGGATCATAACCCTTCGATGTTAGCATAACCGTAAAACCTCACATAGGATCTTCTTCATGACCATACATGAGGGGAAGCATCCATATAAGGTCATACACAAGCATACATTCTCAAGGCCTATTGTTGACTGATCAAAATCGTAAGGGTATATTTCCCAACATATTTTTTTCTTTTTTACAAATGTCAATTACATTACACACTTTCTTACAAACATAAAATCCATCAAATAAAATCTCATCTCATATTATTATGTCTCGAATAGCATGATAAAAGGAGTATTATAAATCAAAACATGACCATAAGCATCATTATGTAAGATCATCAAGAAAACAACAAAAACATCTTGCATTTGTATAACATATAAAATCAAATAGCAATATGGTATTACTCTCAATAAAAGGTACATATATATAATAGACCGGTATGCCATAATAAAATATTGGCATAATCATATCATCCTCTATATGCTCTAGATCCTTCATCCTCTCCCCTAGCATGAGGTGCACTAGGTGGGTGGGCATGCACGAACTGAATCACTATTTGTGAGGATGATCGAGCATGACTCTAAGATACCAGCTTCGATGGCAAAGGCACCCTCTAATCTGTTGGCACTACTTGATAGTACAAACCCTAATAGAATACCTCTCATCAAAAAACTAATGTTACCTCTTCCTAACTCACCCAAATATCATCCTAGAAATATATCTACATGCTAGTACTCTTAGAGTGAGCCAACCTACTCAAATATGGCACATCCCCTGCCTACTTTTGTAGTCGAGCCCATGTCTATGTCACATGATCCTTAACTATCTAGATGTGTCTCAACTAAGTGTCCACCTAAATCCTCTAAGCTGCTATCTCAACCTTCTAAGCCTCCATCTCTCTCTCTAGCTTAGCAAAATGATCACTGTTAGTCTTACAATGGCACTGAGAGGGGGGTGAATCAGTGCAGCTAATTAAAAACTTAAATCTTAATCTCTTAAATCAAAACTAATGAATGCTTAAAACCAGATGTAGCAAGTGTAACAAGATAGCAACACATAACACAAGATTTAACGAGGTTCACCAGTTTTGGCTACTCCTCAAAAATAGATTGCTTGGACTCCCATCCAAATCTAGCCTTTGCAAAGCACCAACTTCACAATCAGTTTACCAGCACCCACTGGAAGGAGCACCAACCCCTAATTTATCTGCACCAATAGAAAGGAGCACCAACCCCTGATTCCAAGCACCAACTTGGACTTCTATTTTAAATCTTGATTGACATAAAAATGCCTTGTGTTACAAGACCCTCACTGGTCTATCTTAACTCAAATCAATCTCATGGAAGCATAATGAGAACTGTTAGAGACTCAATATATTCTATTTCTAACTCTCAATCTCAACTCCCTATCCACAAAGCATACACTCTTTTATAGCTCTACTTACTACACACTTACAACCCTTTCTTATGGCTTACTCTTGCAGCTCTCACAGCTCTGTACTTCTTACAACATTCTTCCAGCCTTTTAACAGCCCACAACACTATCCCTCTATACAGAAGCACTCATCCTCTGCTCGGCAACATGTTGCTCTATCACCCTATTCAGAGCACAACACTCTCTCACAACACACTGTAAGCTGCTCTATTTTAGCCATGCTTTCTATACATCCTTTTTCACAGCACTTTTCCTCTATTATGCAACATGCTGCTCTCTCTTCTCGCATGGAGCTCTAACTTCCTACTACATGCAAATCTCCTTTTATAACGGTGTTCTGTTTCTATTCTTAACTTCCATATTCATGCATGCAGCTTATTAATAGTAACGACTTCTTTATTCTCACATGCAACCTTATTAATAGAACGGTTCTTTGTTTGGTCTTCGAGACGTTTCTCTATCCAACTCGTGGTCTTTGTCTGATGACTTTCAGTAACCACTGCTACATGATATTTCTTTGTAATGGCTCCTATAACTGTAGTAATGACTTATGTTTACTATCACTGTAACTACCCCTGTAACTGCCTTAATTACTTCAGTTCACTATTCTTATTTAACTACATGATTTTCTTCTACAACTACAGTTCTGTAACTGTCGCACTCTTTTTCACATTTCTTATTATAGCTTACATGATCTCACTGTAACTCTCCACCTGTAACAGTTCTTATTTTGCTGCATGAACTTATTTTGCAACTGTCCCTATGTATGCTTCTCGGCTTTTACCCACAAAACTATGACATGTCGCGATATCGTGACATTTTTGCCCCTTTGAATTTTTCTTGGCTGTTGACCATGAAAACATAACATGTCGCGATATCGCGACACTTTCGCCTCCTTGTTTCATAGTTCAGCTTGCATCCGTGAAAACACATGTCATGAAATCGTGACACATTCGCTGCCTTATGCTCTTCTCTATCTCTCACCCGCGAAAATGGAACATGTCATGAAATCGTGACACTTTCGCTTCCTTGCACTCTTCTCTGCTTGCACTAGCAAAAACATGACATGTCGTGAAATCGTGACATTTTTGCCCCTTTGTTTTCGTTGGTGTTGACCGACTTGTCGTTTGCCTTTTGCCTCTTGTCTTCATCTTGCACGCGAACTGTCGTGATGCATTGTTGTGCTCTTCTCTCTCCCCCCGAAACATGTCACAAAATCATGATACTTTCGCTTCCTTGCACTCTTCTCTGCATGCACTAGCGAAAACATGACATGTCACAAAATCATGACACCTTTCGCTTCCGTACACTCTTCTTTGCATGCACCAGAAAAAACATGACATGTCACGAAATCGTGACACCTTTCGCTTCTGTACACTCTTCTTTGCATGCACCAACGAAAACATGGAACATGTCACGAAATCGTGACACTTTTGTTGCCTTGTGCCTTTCTTTGCCTTACGCCCGCAAAAATGGAACATGTCGCGAAATCGCGACGCTTTCGCCTTTGAGCTCTTCCTCCTTGAATTTGTCATGAAATCACGACGCTTCTACTTCCATGCTCTTTCGTTTTGCTTCTGTCATGAAATCGTGACACTTCATCCTTCGGAGTCTTCCTCTCTGTTGTTGTCGCGATATCATGACATTTCTATCTCCGTACATTCTCTCTCCTCTCTTAGTCGTGAAAATGCGACATGTCGCGATATCATCTTTTCTCCTTAGCTCTTCTCTTCTCTTCAGGTCATGAAAACCCGACATGTCACGATATCGCGACACTTTTTCTCCTTAGCTCTTCCTCTTGCAATATGTCGCAAAATCATGACACTTTTTCTTGCAAGCTCTTTCTCTCAAACATGTCGTGAAATCGCGACACATTTTTGTCCGTACTGCCTCTCTTGCAGATTGTCGCGAAATCGTGACACTTTTCTTTGCGAGCTCCTTCTCTCAAATATGTCACGAAATCATGACAGTTTTTCTTTGCTTGCGCCTTCTCTCCAAACATGTCACGAAATCACGATAGTTTTCTTTGCTTGCGCCTTCTCTCCAAACATGTCATGAAATCGTGATAGTTTTCTTTGCTTGCGCCTTCTCTCCGAACATGTCACGAAATCGTGACAGTTTTCTTTGCTTGTGCCTTCTCTCCGAACATGTCATGAAATCATGACAGTTTTTCTTGCACTTTCTCTCTCTTCCAACATGTCACAAAATCGTGATAGTTTTCCTTGCACTTTATCTCTCTTCGAACATGTCATGAAATCATGACAGTTTTGCCAGCATTTTCTCTCTCCTTCGATATGTCACAATATCATGACAGCTTTTCCAGCTTTTCTCTCTCCTCCGATATGTCACGAAATCGCGACAGAAAACATGTCGCGATATCGCGACAATTTTCTTACTTGTCTTTTTCTTTGATCCTTTGAATCTGGGCCACTTCTGTCTTCTTGGAAATTCATTGTACATGCTCTGACTACTTTGAACTCTTGTTCACTTCATCAACCGATCTATCTAATGACCTCTGCACTCCTGTCCATTGCATCAACCGATCCTCTGTCTATGTTGACAACAATGACAATACTTTGGCTGCACCTTGCTCATCAATGAACTCCTGTCCATTGTACTTTGGCTGCACCTTGCTCATCAATGAACTCCTATCCATTGCATCAACTGATCAACCTGACTGTGTTGACAACAATGACAATACTTTGGTTGCACCTTGCTCATCAATCTCCCCCTTTGGAATTGTTGGCAACACACGTAATTGTGTGCAATTACCTATAAATCTTCTCCCCCTTTGACAATAATACCAAAGGGTGGCTGCAAAACTCCCCCTGAGTCCATGCACAACATTCTCAGGCAAAAATTATTATAGTTAGCAAAAAGCATAAACATGAGCAATATGATAAACAGATGCATAAATGCTCCCCCTAAGAATTTGATCCCGATAGCTAGTCAATTCTTAGTCTATTCTTGGGAATATGTGACCACTTCATTTCACTGTTTGACAACATCATGATAAGCATAATAGGCATTACTCAGATCTATCTTCAACTGTGTTGGCTACTGGATCTCTATCCATTGAGACTCTATTCTCTGTATTCTGTCAATAGGCTCACACAGAACCTGCTTAACAAGCTCACATAGAACTTGTCCAAATCAGCTCACAAGTCCTCACTAGAACCTGTCCAATTCAGCTCACAAGTCTTCACTAGAACTTGTCCAAATCAGCTCACAAGTTCATCAAGAAAAACTTGCTTAGCATGAACCCACAAAGAGAATTGTTAGAGACCCAATGTGATTCATCAACCTCATAGAAGCATAAAGAGAATTGTTAGAGACTCAATATGTTCTATACTTAACTCCCAATCTCAATCTCAACAGAATAAGATAGATGTAGTATGCTTTTCTCAAGAACATGAAACACAACCCAACAATTGCCAACCATGCAATAACTCATATAACAATGATACTCATGTTCTTTCCACAACCAATATCTTTTCTCAACCAATTAGGGCTTTAACAAACAATGCTTATAGACAAGGTTTAACCAACATCATTCAACTCAAGATTAACCTTGAAGCATTCAACCAATCACTACATGAAAAGGAAACTAGTAGACATCCTTTTCCTTCCAAAGGTATTTGAACAAAACAGCCACCAACATAAATCACCAATGCAACGAATAACTTGCTCAAATCAATCTCAATGGAGTAAGCCCAAATCATGTATCTAGAAATCTGTCCAAGCACTGTCCTCAAATATTTCCCAAAGGCCTTCTTCAAAGGCTCAATCAATCAACTCAACCAATCATCACCAGGCTGGAAACCATCTGGCTGCTCATTATAAACCTCTCCTTCAATCTTCCCATTCAAAACGCTGATTTCACATCTGTCAACAACATTGACAAGTGACTCACACTTGTACCACCTTTTTTCCAACACTGTACTGACACTGCAGATCCACTGTTAACTTTGTGCAAGCACCAAACACTGTATCTTAGCACAACCAAATCCCTTTTTATATTTACAACCTGATCTATGTTTTTCTACAGTCACCTCTGGTCACACCTTGCTTTCAACTATGCAAATCAGGAGAAGACATTTTGTCAAACACTTCACGGCCAACCATAGTGCACCTTACTCAACCTCATACTTCGTAATCTCGGATTGGCATTTTATCAACAGTTAAAATGAAACTGTCTGTTATAATCCGATGCTTTGAACAGTGGCAGTAAGAACTATCAATAGAACAACAATGACGTATAGCAATACTACCAATGGTGACAACTCTCCATTTAATCACCACACTTCACGACACTTCCACAAACCACTACATAAACTGAAAAACACACTTTAACAACTATACGACAATTTCCCGACTACTTGCCTTTCATCCTCAGATAACCATACAAATACATAGGAGCATTAAAATAAGACTTTAATATTGCTCCCCCTGAGGATGTGCCACCTGGAGTTGCTTAGAGCAATGGCGGAGTAGTCTCCTTCAGTCCAAGGAGACACGATTTCCTTTCTTCTGTCTTTCTCCAGACTTTCTTGAACTTGGGCTTGAGTTTTTCAATCGCATCCCTATTTTGCACCTTTTCGTGAACTTGAACATTTCTCTTGCGTGGTTGTCTCTTGTGCATCCTTGATGGATGATTATTTTCCTTTCTTTTATGCACATGATTTGTTCTCCTGTCTGTGTTGCCCTCTTTGTGTCTGATGAAATCTAGGGTTTTGCCTTAGATTAGATACAGAAGTGCTTGGACAGAACCTTGCTATGTGCCCTTGACCATTACATTTAAAACATTGCACATGTTTTATTCCCTATCTGCATTGCATTCTATGTGTATGATGAAATCTATGGTCTTGCCTTAGATTGGATACATAAGTGCTTGGACAAAACCTTGCTATGTGCCCATGGCCATTACATTTAAAACATTGCATAGGGTGTTCACTCAAGAAAGCAGATGTGTTTTTAACAGCATAACTTTTTGATCTATTGTTCAGTCCACAATAAATTGCCTTGTGACCATAGCAATTGCATTTAGAACAATAGCCATTAAAAGCATTATTATTAAAAGAGTGAGAGTGAGAGAACCTCTTTTGTTGTGGTTGCTTTGCTGTAGATCTTCTTTGATGCTTTCTTCCTTTTGAAGATTCAGCTTCAACCTTGAACTTCTTCTTCTCTACATATTTGGAAGATGAGGGTTGTTCAGCTTCAGACTTTTCTTGCTTTGATCCTTCAGCAGTGGACTTCTTCTTTTTTGCATTTTGGAAGATGAAGGTTGTTCAGCTTCATATCCAAGACCAAGCTTAGCCGTGGAGCTTCTTTGTTGCTTTATCATTTTATCTAGCAACTCTATGCTCTTCTCATATTTGAGATTTATATTGGCCTCTTCTAGTTGTTTCTTCAATGAAACAATCTCTTCTTCTTGTTGGTAGCAAACAGTCTCTTTCTCATTGATTTGAGACCTGAGAATATCTTCAATCCTTTTGTACTGTTCTACTTGTAGCTTTAGATCAACAATAACTTTGTTAGATTCCTCTTCACTTGTGCTTGCATACATCATCCTCATCATCCAGATGTGTCTTCAAGGCTTCTTTCGATTTCTTGGCCTTTTGAACTTGTAGGAAGAGATCTTCAATCTCATCCCCATATTCTTCTAACTTCTTGGACATTCTTTTGTTCTTTTTCTTTTCTATACTCAACTCTTCAAGTGCGGCTATCAACTCACCTTCTAGATCTACTTCAATCTCTAGGTTTTCATTGCATACTTCAGAATCCACTTCTTCTACCTTCTCTAGTTCAGTTTTCTCTTCCACAAGAACTAAAACTGGCTGAGATGCCTTTTTGGAGGAGGATCTATTCTTCTTACCCATTGTGTACTAATCCAAGATCAACCTTAGCTGATTTAGCCTATTCAGGAACTTGGCTCTGATACCAATTGTTAGTCTTACAATGGCACTGAGAGGGGGGTGAATCAGTGCAGCTAATTAAAAACTTAAATCTTAATCTCTTAATTCAAAACTAATGAATGCTTAAAACCAGATGCAGCAAGTGTAACAAGATAGCAACACATAACACAAGATTTAACGAGGTTCACCAGTTTTGGCTACTCCTCAAAAATAGACTACTTGGACTCCCATCCAAATCCAGCCTTTGCAAAGCACCAACTTCACAATCAGTTTACCAGACACCCACTGGAAGGAGCACCAACCCCTGATTTATCCGCACCAACTAGAAAGGAGCACCAACCCCTGATTCCAAGCACCAACTTGGACTTCTATTTTAAATCTTGATTGACATAAAAATGCCTTCTATGTTACAAGACCCTCACCGGTCTATCTTAACTCAAATCAATCTCATGGAAGCATAATGTGAACTATTAGAGACTCAATATATTCTATTTCTAACTCTCAATCTCAACTCCCTATCCACAAAGCATACACTCTTTTATAGCTCTACTTACTGCACACTTACAACCCTTTCTTATGGCTTACTCTTGCAGCTCTCACAGCTCTGTACTTCTTACAACATTCTTCCAGCCTTTTAACAACCCACAACACTATCCCTCTATACAGTAGCACTCATCCTCTGCTCGGCAACACGCTGCTCTATCACCCCGTTCAGAGCACAACACTCTCTCACATCACATTGTAAGCTGCTCTATTTCAGCCGTGCTTTCTATACATCCTTTTTCATAGCACTTTTCCTCTATTCTGCAACACGTTGCTCTCTCTTCCCGCATGGAGCTCTTACTTCCTACTACATGCAAATCTCCTTTTATAACGGTGTTCTGTTTCTATTCTTAACTTCCATATTCACGCATGCAGCCTATTAATAGTAACGACTTCTTTATTCTCACATGCAACCTTATTAATAGAACGGTTCTTTGTTTGGTCTTCGAGACGTTTCTCTGTCCAACTCGTGGTCTTCGTCTGATGACTTTCAGTAACCACTGCTGCATGATATTTCTTTGTAACGGCTCCTATAACTACAGTAATGACTTCTGTTTACTATCACTATAACTGCCCCTGTAACTGCCTTAATTACTTCAGTTCACTATTCTTATTTAACTACATGATTTTCTTCTGCAACTACAGTTCTGTAACCGCCACTCTTTTTCACATTTCTTATTATAGCTTACATGATCTCATTGTAACTCTCCACCTGTAACAATTCTTATTTTGCTGCATGAACTTATTCTGCAACTGTCCCTATGTATGCTTCTCGACTTTTACCCACGAAACTATGACATGTCGCGATATCACGACATTTCTACCCCTTTGACTTTTTCTTGGCAGTTGACCATGAAAACATAACATGTCACGATATCATGACACTTTTGCCTCCTTGTTTCATAGTTCAGCTTGCATCCGTAAAAACACATGTCACAAAATCATGACACATTCGCTGCCTTGTGCTCTTCTCTGTATTTCACCCATGAAAAATGGAACATGTCACAAAATCGTGACACTTTCACTTCCTTGCACTCTTCTCTGCTTGCACTAGCGAAAACATGACATGTCACGAAATCATGACACCTTTCACTTTCGTACACTCTTCTCTGCAAGCACTAGCAAAAACATGACATGTCACGAAATCATGACACCTTTCACTTTCGTACACTCTTCTCTGCATGCACCAGCGAAAACATGACATGTCACGAAATCGTGACACTTTTCGCTTCCGTACACTCTTCTTTGCATGCACCAACGAAAACGGAACATGTCACAAAATCGTGACACTTTTCCTCTTTTTCCTCCCTGAAAATGGAACATGTCACGAAATCACGACGCTTTCGCCTTTGAGCTCTTCCTCCTTGAATTTGTCACAAAATCACGACGCTTCTGCTTCCATGCTCTTTCGTTTTGCTTCTGTCATGAAATCATGACACTTCATCCTTCGGAGTCTTCCTCTCTGTTGTTGTCACGATATCATGACATTTCTATCTCCGTACATTCTCTCTCCTCTCTTAGTCGTGAAAATGCGACATGTCACGATATCGTGACATCTTTTCTCCTTAGCTCTTCTCTTCTCTTCAGGTCGTGAAAACGCGACATGTCATGATATCGCGACACCTTTTCTCCTGAGCTCTTCCTCTTGCAATTTGTCATGAAATCGCGACACTTTTCCTTGCAAGCTCTTTCTCTCAAACATGTCATAAAATCGTGACACATTTTCATCCGTACTGCCTCTCTTGCAGATTTTCATGAAATCGTGACACTTTTCTTTGCGAGCTCCTTCTCTCAAACATGTCACGAAATCATGACAGTTTTCTTTGCTTGCGCCTTCTCTCCAAACATGTCACGAAATCATGACAGTTTTCTTTGCTTGCGCCTTCTCTCCAAACATGTCGTGAAATCACGACAGTTTTCTTTGCTTGCGCCTTCTCTCCAAACATGTCACGAAATCGTGACAGTTTTCTTTGCTTGCGCCTTCTCTTCGAACATGTCATGAAATCACGATAGTTTTCTTGTGCTTTCTCTCTCTTCCAACATGTCGCAAAATCATGACAGTTTTCCTTGCGCTTTATCTCTCTTCGAACATGTCACGAAATCGTGACAGTTTTCTAGCATTTTCTCTCTCCTCCGATATGTCACGATATCGTGACAACTTTTCCAGTTTTTCTCTCTCCTTCGATATGTCACGAAATCATGACAGAAAACATGTCGTGATATCGCGACAGTTTTCTTACTTGTCTTTTTCTTTGATCCTTTGAATCTGGGCCACTTCTATCTTCTTGGAAATTTACTGTACATGCTCTGACTGCTCTGAACTCTTGTTCACTTCATCAACCGATCCATCTAATGACCTTTGCACTCCTGTCCATTGCATCAACCGATCCTCTGTCTGTGTTGACAACAATGACAATACTTTGGCTGCACCTTGCTCATCAATGAACTCTTGTCCATTGCACTTTGGCTGCACCTTGCTCATCAATGAACTCTTGTCCATTGCATCAACTGATCAACCTGACTGTGTTGACAACAATGACAATACTTTGGTTGCACCTTGCTCATCAATCACCATCTCACTACCTACCTCCCTTATCTCTACATCACCTTATGATTATTGTGGCATATCCTTCTATCAAGAGCCCTCCTACTATTGAGATTCCTACTTCGGTTGGGATACCTTCTCCTATCGATATGTCCCCTCCTATTGTGATGCATCCCATCAAGGAATCTTCCCCTATCTCAGGATCCCTCCCTTAAATCTAGGTCTATGCATGCTCCACTATCCTAGTCTATAGCTATCCTTCTACTATGACATCTATGCATCTCTCTATTGCATCATCTGTTGCACTTCTAGTTGTAGCTGATGATCTATAACTCCTTAAGGTTGTCGATGTGGGTGGGGTATAATCCTCTCAGGAATCAAGCCCCTATACTACTGATGATACTCATCATCGACACCAACATCCACTTTAAGTCTCACAAATAGAGGATCATCCTCATATGACTATATAAACTTAGTGATATCAGGATCATCTCCCACACCTGTTGGATCTTGTGTCACTCATCAGAACCATTTATCTCTTAGCTTTGGTATGCCCTGCCTCTCCCCAAACTAGCATAGCACTCGATCATAATAGTGGAGCTCCACCTTGCCCTTCTTTAATCATAACCATCAGACTTAGTACACTTGGGCTAGCTTTGTATGATCCTCATCCTAATATGGATACATACACCATGACCTCCATATGATATGTCAAGGCTTCAAACCATCTATCACCTACCTCATCATAACTAGCCCACCCTTCACTCCTCTCCCTCCTCTTGAAGGCACCCATTGGAAAGCAGCCAGATACTCCACATATATACCCTCATATAATAATCTTGGAGGCCTCCTCGTTGCTATATGCTCTCAAATCCACACCTATAGTAGGGTGGTGAGGATAATGCAACTCTAGGGCTTGTACACGACATTATACAATATTTGATACAAGCGACATAAGATGAATGGACCGCATGCAAAATGCATTTTTGTGTCTCTCATATTTGCAACAAATCCTACCAAATCCCATGGCAAATGGTGCCTTATCGTGTGGCAAATGAGTAGTCCAACAACTACTCCACTCAGAACCATAGTTAACATAGAAACTCCCTGAGCAGTAGTCATCCACTCCACACTAATCCTTCTCTTCTCCACTAGAAAATAGGTATTCTTGATCAAATTCTCTAAGGATCGCTCCTGTACTGGTGTTGAATATAGGTGTTAGCCCTTGATCAGAATGCATAAAATCTTGTAGACATCCTCTAAGGTGACTATCATCTCACCTATCAGTAACCAAAATATGGATGATTATGAATACCACCACTTTGCCAATGCAGTTAATAGAGTAGTATCTACCACAATCTAAGGTATCTATGCTACATGCATTAGTCCCACCTGCTCTAGTGTGCCCCTCTCTACACTAGTAAGATCTCCCACTTGGTCCAAAAAGTTCTCATTCCATCATTCCTAGATTCCAAGAGTGTCATACTGCAAGTAAAAACATCAAACACTAAATATAATTAGTTCATCATATTTATTAAATCATCAAAATATTTAATTACACAAAATTTTTGTGTTGCAAAAGTAGTTTTTTGCAAATCCATGCAATTTTGCGTATCCACACCAAGATACATGTAGATTCATGAATATTTATCTAGATAGATGTGGATTCATGAATCCATACCTGGTCACATGTAAATTTGCAAAAACCCTCATTAAGTGAATCCATGGTGCAGATTCACTACAAGATGTATGGATTCACTCCCACTAGGTGTGCAAGAAAAATCTGGATAAAGATCCAAAAAAGTTATTAAAAATTCACAAAAAAATCATAAAAAACTAGCAAAATGGTTAAGAAATTCTTACCTACACTCTCGGTCCAGCTCCATCATCCCCCATGCACACCTCATCTGCTCTATGAGTTAGAAGCTCCATTTTTCTCCAAAACTCAATTCAAGAAACTACATTGTAAAAATGAATTAGGGTTTTTCCTTAGAAACCCTATTTTAACCCTCCCACCCCTATTCATTTTCACCAATTAATTTCTTTAATCACAATTTCGAGTTCCATGAAGAATTTTGCACTCTTCACAAAACTCAAGGGGGCACCATACCTAAAAAATTAAATTTTTAATTTTCGTGCCTCGATTTACATGCATATATATAAATATATAAAATAAAATAAAATAAACTTTTCTAAACAACATTTTCATGCTAACATTCCATCAAAACCATCTATTTTTTTGTCAGCTTTAATTTCATCTCAAGTGTCTACATCTTTCTTTAATGCATTTAATGCTCATAAATGCGCTAAAGAGGGGGCAAAATGTAGACTAGGAATTTTGACACATTTCAAAATTCTCTTCCCTCCTAACTCATTTAAGTTCACCCCTCAGCATACATTTTTTTCTCTCCCACACTGCCAAATTTGTTTGCTAACTATAAATTGTCTTATTGTCATTTTTAGCAAATTTGCATGATAAAAATTTGTCACACGAATTTGTCCAAAAGTGAAAGATAGTTATTTTGTTGCAAGGTTGTTGGAATTTGTTTTGAATTGGGCTAAAATTATCCCAATATCATAACTTCTATGAACCCATGCGACTAGAAAGTTGTTCACATAGATTCGCTTAAAAGGAAAAAATGCCAAATTTTTTCAAACAAGCTGACAACTAACCCCTAATTTCATAAATTTTGAATGCACTAAAGGTTTTTAAAGCAAAATTTCATCCCTCAATCAAGGTAAATGGTTATTTTTTTTGTATTGTTTAAGTTACTTTCTTGTAGGTAAAGGATTAGACTTAGAGCTTGGATCTACTTTGCACAGCTTGTTGCTTTTACCATTAGCAACCAACCAGCATACCCCCATTGTGAGCAAATTTAATTCTCGTAATTATCTTAGCATGTAATTTTAATTTACATCTTGCATTTACACTTTTAGAAATAATTTCATGAATTCGTACAATTAGAAGTGCAAATTTTATGAATGTGAATGATCATAAGCATGAACTTATCGTGAGAAAATTTTTAGAAATAATTTCATGAATCCACGTGATTAGAAGTGTAGATTTGTGATGTGAATTCACCTAGAGGTGTGGATCTGCACTGTCCTTAGATTGGGGGTAATTTCTTGTCTCCTGATCTATCTCTGCATATTGGCATGTTATGCATTAGTCATTTAATATCTTATAGCATTCTTATTTTGCATGTTTTCAATCATCTCTTTTAATTTAGATCAGATCTTGAATAAGCTTGCAATTCATACTTTTATCTACGGTTGGTTAAAATACTAAGGGGGTTTGACTACCATGCTATTGAGATTCATCATGTTGTGGCCCAAGAAAATCCTCCAACACCAACTGCAATTTTTAATGCCCTATTTGACTGATTGTAAGATTTTTTGTAAATCCGCTCGACCAAAGGTGTGGATTTGAGTCACATGGATTTGATCACACAGATTGGATTAATATGTAAATTCACTCTATGTAAGCTTTCAGTTTAGGTAAGTGCCCAATTTTATCAATTCTAAAGTTAAGTTACTTTATTTTTCTATTTATGTGTATCTTTTTTACATATCTGGATCAGTTTGAAGATATAAATAAAAAACCAAAAAAATATAGAAGTGAAGTTTTATTGCATTTAGTTTAAAAGCATCTTATTCATTTTGTGTGTTGATTGCAAGGAAGCTAAAGTGCATATAGCATAGGCTTAGTTGTATTTTACCCAAAACATAGGTGTATTCTAGTCAAAGAATCTATTATAACTTTCACATTTGTATAGATGTGAAAACCATCATTAAAAAGTTTCTTGGTGAACCCACCGTAATTCATTGACAACCACCAAAGAGGGTATGACACAAGTACCTCTCATCCGAGGTGTAGATCCCTATTTCCCATACCCCTTCCAAGCATGAATCCTTTAGCCTGAAGGAAAGAGGTATGAAATTTTATGTCTACAATCATGGAAGTTTTTTTTTTCCTCTCTAGGTTTGGGTTTCATTCTGATTGGATCAACCTAATCAGAGAATGCATTACAAACACTAGTTTCTTAGTTCTTTACCAATGGTTGTGTTATTGGATACTTTATGAGCTTTAAATGTCTAAGATAGGGAGACCCTTTATCTCCTTTTCTCTTCATACTTGTTGCTAAAGCTCTAGGTAGAACCTTAAGGTCTTATTCCAAAGGTAAAATCTTAGGTATTAGACCAACCTCCTCTCTTAATCCCATATCCCATCAACAATTAATTGATAATACCATCCTTGCCACCTGTACCTCTGTTCCTCAAGCTAAAGCCATCAAGTCGATCTTGCTCTCTTTTGAGTCAGTTGCTAGTCAAAAGGTCAACTTCTCCAAAGAAAAATTTACTTTAACAACACCCCCATAATATGACAAGCCCATTTAGATAAAATTCTTGGTTGTGATGTTGCTAACCTCCCAACTATTTATCTTGGATTTTCTCTCTTTGATGGACTTGCAAAAAAATATTTATGGAATCCCATCAATGAAAGAATCCACAAAAAGTTGACCAGATGGAAAGGGGGACTCCTCAGTCAAGATAAAAAGGCCACCTTAGTCAAAACCACCCTCTAGAGAATAATTGTTTTATTTATTTCCATATTTTAGATTTTTATTGAAGTCTGCAACAAAATAGAATAGATCCAGTGAAACTTTGTATGGTTGGGATTTTAACATAAGCATAGATTTCATTTAGTTACATGGGACCAAGTCTATTCCAGGAAGGAATATGGAGGCATCGGGATCTGGAAAGTCAGAAACATGAATTTAGCTCCTATAGCCAAACAAGGTTGGAGGATCCTTCAATGAAAACTTTCTCTAGGTTGATATTAATACCTTTGGAACCAAGTAAATTTCTTGGATGACCCCTCACCCATCCCAAGTTCTGCAGTCTATAATTCCATTATAAGGTCAAGAGAGATCATTAGAAAATGCATTCGATGGAAGCTTACCAATGGTTAGAAAATAAACTTTCAAGATGACAGATGGCTGGATGATAATCCACTTTAGAATTGAGCTAACCTAATAATCCACTTTAGAATTGAGCTTACCAATGGTTAGATCATTAGAAAAGGCATTCGATGGAAGCTTACCAATGGTTAGAAAATAAAATTTCAAGATGAAATATGGCTGGATGATAATCCACTTTAGAATTGAGCTAACCTAATATTCTTAAAACCTATTACTGATACCTTGTTTGGTTCAAAAGTGTAAAATTTCATTGACACCAATAGTAGGTGTTGGAAATCCTTTCATCTTGGTGATGTAAATGATGAATAAAGAATATCTACTTCTATTTTATATAACATGTTGCATATTTGTGTCATCCCTAGCTCTCTAGTGGAAGACAAGCTCCTTTGGGCACCTAGTGTGAATGCTTTTTATTGTTAAATCTACCTATTTTCTCACTGAGAGTCTAGGTCAACCATGGTTCTCTTTGAAGATTATCTAGAATAAATACCTTATACCCAAAGTTAGTTTCTTTTTTTGGCTTGCTATCCAAGATAAAATCTTTTCCATTCTTAATCTCCAGATCTGTGGACTGCTTATTTCTAACTGACCTATCCAAAAAACAATGAGCCTATCTACTGCATCAATCGGAATCAACATAAAAGCTTAACATAATGAACAAGATTACACATGACAATAAAATGAATATTTATTTTATTAATATTGAAAGCAAATATCGATTACAATCATGCCCCTCTTAGGATCACCCAAATTTTGATACAATTGATACAATTCCAAAGCCCCCAATGGGGTAGGCACAATACTAATGCTCTCTAAATAGTCACAAACTACTCTAGGATAACGTTGACCCTCTTCTTCGCATTGAGGAAGGAATTAGATGATTGAATCTCCTTTGAATATGTTCCCTGTGATCAAGAAACAACATAAAAATTTTAAACAAATAGGTAGCCTCTCATAATGAGGCCCTTTGAGTAAAATATGCATAAATATGCCATAACTATGAAATCAATAAGATGGATAAAACATATTAAACTTGTGCAAGATTCATAAATATTGTTAGAAATATGAAAGCAAGAAGTGAAGCTATCTATCTACTTGATCAATTGGATGAAATTAAGCAAGTTAACATGAAAAGAAGTCATCAATTTCCTACTTACTATAATGAAAATAAGATTGATTAAAACCTAAATATATCGGTCATATTGTCTCTAAACATGAAATAAACTACTAAAATACCTAATCTAACCTAATTAAGCATAATGCAAAAGAAACTGTAAGGAGATCTATCATCGGTTGCAAACCGTAGCTCAAATGAGTGGTCCGCAATGCACACCATGGTTTTCCACTACGATGAGCAATCAAGTATCTTTACCCTCTAAATCAAGGGTTGTGGGCTTGATATTCCTTGTCCAATTGATGATCAATGGTCGCCTTGGTGTCCTCTAACTGGATTGATGGTTAAATTCCATAATTGGGCCTTCGTTTGTCTAAATTAGCATTTCTTGGCGTTCTAGGTCCTTAGGGAATCCATGGCACAAATTGACATGATGCTTGGTGAATTGGAAAGTGAATTGTAACTAGGCTCTTTCAGTTTATTCAAATGAGTCTACAATCCAACTGGGTTTCACTACTCTAATCTCCAATGCACTCTCCCCTGTTTTGCCCTAATTTTGAGGGGTACTTATAGGATTACCCAAGGGCTAGGGGTGGCTTCATGGAGAAGCCAAGATCAATAAGAGGTGGTTGGGACAGTTGGATTGGAAGCCTCTAGAATCTTATGTTCTTCAACTGCCCTCTTCTAGAAAAAATGGTTGTTCAAACCGATTTGGCTCAAATGAAGGCCAATTGAACTTTAGTTTAGACCACAGGTGATAGTTGTGGCCTATATTGTAGACCATAGGTCTCAGTTGTGGTTCAGATTGTAGACCACAGGTCTCAATTGGGGTTCAGAATGATTAGGCCAAGGAGCCCAAATTGAGTGGTTAAAACCACTACTTTTGCCTTGGATCTATCCAAGATCATTCATATGGTTTGTTAGCATGCCCCATATGAGTAGTCCCCTACACATGACGTATTTTAGGTGTCTACACTAACTATTTCTACTTATGCAATCAATATTGTGAATCCACCTAGAACATCTTCTTGTATTCCAGTCTTTCTCTTAAAATTCTTTCATCCTTATTTTCCACTATTGGGATTTCCTAGGCTCCACCCTTTCTCTTGAATAATTTATGCTTATAGTGGCCCAACCCCTTTAGAAGCTTCTTCTAAATTTTTTTTTGGACTTTCTATCTCCCCCATTTTTTATTGAAACTTTGGAAATAACATAACTCAAGAGCCT
The DNA here is from genome assembly GCA_028583015.1 of Wollemia nobilis. NCBI lineage: Eukaryota > Viridiplantae > Streptophyta > Pinopsida > Araucariales > Araucariaceae > Wollemia > Wollemia nobilis. Next base: position 1,124,257 of record JAQPPZ010017206.1, on the reverse strand, counting down.
TTAATAACTCTACCCATGATTTCTAGTTTGTACTCTCAAGAATACTCTAGGTAGCCACTAAGAATATCTGTATCACCCAATGTTTTGGACCCCCTAAATATTTATATGAAGCAAGTCTAGCTAGGTTCCTAAAGCTTCTCTCTTGTCCTATCTCTCCCCAGACTCTATGGTGGATTGATCACTCATTAAATAATCTCCTCCATCCCCAAGTTGGATAAAATTCAATTTTGATGGAGTAACCAAAGGTAACCTTGGCCCTACTAGTGCTAGAGGTTTTTTCAAAAATTATTAAGGGAAGATCATTTTGGAATTTTTAGAAAACCTTGGGGCCCAAACTAATAATTTTTCTGAAGCATGATCTCTTTTTCAAGGTCTATCTCTTCTACCCTACTTACATTATCCTAAATTAGTGATTGAAGGTGATTCTATGAACATCATTAAAAGATTTTTTGGGACTTAATCTACTTCTTGGAACATTTCCAGCCTAATTTTTGAATCCAAAACCCTCCTGAGATTATCTACCAATGTTATCATTCAACATGTCTATAGAGAATATAACCAAGTTGTTGGTTAGTTAGCCAATTTGGGTGTCTCTAAATCCAACCTTACCATTTGGACTGAGAATTCCCTCCTACACTACTTGATGGCAATTTCCTATCTATATATTTTAAGTGATCTCTCCCTAAAGTATTAGAGGGATTTTGTTTTCCTTTTATGGATCTTGGTCAACGTTACCAATATCCACATCTTTGTTGTAGCACAAAGTTTCCATGTTCCAGTGGAAGGGTTTACGGTGCATATCCAACTATTTGAGGTCATTGGTGTTCAAAGAATTCTTTGAACTATGTTTTTTCTTATTCCTAGTTGTATGGGGAAGATGTGTATCAATGAATATTTCATAGGTTTCATCCAATACCTAGTTTTTATCCACCACAATGTGGCTCTCATAGGCAATAATAGGTGCCATGTATGGAGGACCTGTTATAGTGTGGACTTCACAAATATCTATTGCCATGTATGAAATATGTGTTTCAACATAGGTGATATTAGTTGTTGCCCTAGGAGGGCTTCTCTTCTTGCCCTATGAGGCTTTCTCTCCTACCCCTGCATGGGCTTCTCTTCTTAGTTTTAGCAGTTTATCTCTGATGGCCTGCAGAGGGTATGTTGATTTTGTTGTAGATTGGTTACAAGATCTTCTCTCAATCATCATATTTTTGTAAAATGTTACAAGATCCTTTCAAAACCCCTGTTCACTAGTAAAAAAAATATGAAAATAATACTAAATATTTTCATATTGATTTACCTTTTTATTATATCAAAATTATTTCAATTTCAATGGAATATGTATTTTAAAATAAAAATATATTAAGAAAGAAAAAATCAATTATTTCAAATACATTATAGAAAAATTTTGGTAAGATATAAAGGCTAAATATGAGGTTCTATAAAATATAAAAATAACTATCACATAAGAATAATGAGATCTTGATTGGAAAAATCTCAATAGAGGAATTAAAAGATGCATTATATCTTTCCAATCTAAGAAATTACTTTACCTAGATGAATATCTTATAGTTTTTTCCTTAATTTGATATTTATTAAAGAGTTATATATTGGCTATGATTGAAGGGGATAGAAAAAATAAGACTACAATAAGTAATATCAATTGCACCTTTATTGCATTGGTTCCCAAGAAAGGTCAAGTAAAACATATTGATATTTTTTATTTAAAATACCTTTATAACATTAATTGTAAGGCAATTTGAAATATTATGGTAATTTGATTGGAAATGTTTCTATAGTATGTTAGATTAGAAGAACAAGGTGGTTTTGTTCATAGTAAGCAAATCCTATGACAATCATTGTATAATAGACATTTCATTCTGTTTAGGTATACTTATAAAATTGCATATGAAAGTGTAAAATGATAGGGATTATTGGAGTTTTATATATGGTATTTAGAAAAAAAATTGATCAAGGTTGACATGAATGGATTAGATGTTATTATAGCACTCCAAAATATTTTATTTTAAATAATTTATTCCCATTGAATAATTTGAATCTATTGGAAATATTGAGTTGTCCTTGATGTCAAAGGAGCATGGTATTCAAGGAAAAAATATTCTCCATGGGTGATAAGTTTATAAGGTTGGACAATATATCAATGGAGTCAAAAATGGACTTGATGGATAGCAAATAATGGATAATTATACAAGGCAAGGTATATCTCAAAGCAAGGTAAATATTTTTGAGTAAAGGATTATAATATTTAAATATCAAATTTAAATATTATAAAGAGATGGACAAAGACTTGGGACAAAGAGATGTAAATATTATAAATAAGGACAAATGCTTGGGACAAAGGTTTAAAGGTTAAATATTATAATATTTAAATCATTAGATTTAAAATATTATAATATAAAGTGGTTTTATAAAAAAAATGCATCGACGTCTTTGAAAAGCAAATATAAAGTCAAAAAAATAAATTTACAAGCCGACCTCCTAAGGTGAAAAGAAAAGCATATAAATATAAGTTTTAAATTATCTTTGCACAAGGCATGCATTTGAAGCACATCGATTGAGCAAAGTGGCAGTAAGCATAAGATGAATGAGGATAAGAATGAAACTTTGGTGGTAGTGAAAGACAAGATTAAATGCAATAGCATTCCCATTTGGTTCCAACAGTTGGAGCATCCAACCGGTTGGCTAGGCCGTGTTAAGGCGCTGCTGTGTGTGAGGTCTGAGGGTCGAAACCCATCGATGGTAGTTTTTATTGGAAGATGTTGTGGTGATTTTTTCTAAGTGGAAGCGCATCACAAGTTTAAATAAAGTGAGATCATTTTTTGGTGTTACCCGCTAGGCTAGCCCAGCTGGTGGTGCTACACTTTAGAAGGTATTTTATGAGGATTGGAAATACCTCAATCATAGCATGTTTTGAACAATTAAAACTACCTAAAAACTCTTGTGATATATATTATATGCTAGTTAAGTTGATATAATATGCTATGTATTAACTGTTTGCATGATTGATGTGTTAGGGATATTATACTCTGATTTTTACAATTTTTGTACGATTTTGTACTACTTTATCATGGCTTGTTAATGAAGAATGTGAATGGGTTGATAGAAGAACTTTAGTATCTTTTTTTTTATGTTTTTCAAGCAATGATTGTCTAAATTTAGCAAACAATGCAAAAGGATTGTTACTGTGCAGCAAAAATAGGTTTTTGTTGTGTAAATTCCAGCCATCTGCCAATGAATGGCAAAGCATGGAATTTACACATGGAGAAGATTGAAGGCAATTGTAACCATTTCCTGAGAGCTAAAATAGATGATCTACCTGAAGGAAGCATCCAAAATAACTTGAATATCACCTACAACTAGTTATTCCGAAGGTCTTCGAAATAAGCAAAATTTGCTTATCTTCGAAATAACAGAGAAATATACTCCATTTGAATTTTTACAATTTTATAACGATGGAAAAAGGTGAAATAAGGTTGAGAGGATGTAGGAAAAGTGTCTAGCAGCTTTCCCTACCATCCTTGCCGACCAAAAGCTACAACTCATGGGAAAAGATCAATTTAAGTAGTTAATCCTCTCCTACAATAAACCCATAAATAACTGCAGCATAATAGGCAGTTTATTTGCAAGATAAAAATAGTATATTTTTGTATGTAAATAGAATTTAGATATCTATAAAGGTAGCTCATTATTTTATTGAGCTAAGTATTACGTAGATATTAGCTGGAGAAATAGAAATTAGCAGTTAGGTTCAGATTTGTAGTAGTTTTGTAATAGCAGTACTATAATGCTTTTTTTGAAATAATAAAAGTGTAGTTTTTCCATTCCTTTTGTCATATATGAGTGTGTATGAGGTTTAATGAGTAAAATTAACTCATACCTTCTTCTAGGAAATGGATTTGGCCACTTCTATACCTAGGAGGAGGACTAAAAAAGACATGTTTTATTCTAATTTTTGTTGCAACAGAATTAGCTATAAAATTTGTCAATTTCTATTTTTCATGTCAGACTAATAATTATTTGTAGTCTTTATAATTTGTTCCTTGCTTAGAATAAATTTACAATACTTTTTAGAATGCGATTTTTGGTATATCTAATTACTATTTTCATTTCCAGCAAGTTTACAACTTCTTGCATGCTTTCATTTCTAGCAAATTGTAGTTTTATTTACAGTAATTATAGCAAGTTTGTTGTATTTTCCTTTTTGCTATCAACCCCTGTATAGAAGATTGACAACCTTCTACTATAGAGCATTGAAAGAACTTAGTTTATGTGTTTCATTTAAGTTTCCATTTTTGCAAATTAATTAGACCTTATTTCTGCAACTATAACCAGATTTCCATTCTTGCAATTGTCATTAGATTTCCATTTCTACAAATAGCAAATAGTTTTCATTCTTGCAATTGTAACTAGATTTTCATTCCTACAAGTAGATTAAGTTCATTTATGCAAGGGTGACCTGAAACCCCCCACAAAAATTGTTCTACCAATAAGACTTGCTACTCCCAAATGACTTGAACTATAGCCCTGTTCACCCCTTCTTTCACAGATAGCCTTAAACATCGCCTTGGATTGAGAATTCATTGAGAATTAATGATGCTCTTAACGACACACATAATTTTGGTGTCGTTTCTAGGGATCAAGTTTTGTTAGAAGAAATGAAAAGTCCAATAGTTGTTAAATATGCAAAGCTATGAAAATTCAGGGTAAAATCTGAATACAACAACTAGATAAGTAACAATTATTGAACCATAATTTAGATTCATTAAGGAGTAAGCATGAATGAGTAGGTCAAGGGATGACAGAGGCAGATTTATCAAGACCAACTCTTTACCTACCACAATAAGGTGATCTTCATGCTCAAGAGGTGAATTGCCTGTGTTTTTATAATTCTTGACAAACTTAAAGAAAAACCAGTACCTTTAGGAATTGAAATATCTCTTGAAAAAGAAATATTAGAGGAATTATCTACTTCTTCTCCATCTACTTTTGAGTCTATCCAACAAAATCAATTTGGACACATCTATACCCTGAGAGATTCAACACCACAATAGAAAATTCTAAATCAAACCTAGTCAAGGAAATTAGAAAGTTAACCATATCACTCCCCTTATTACAAGCCATTAAGGATGTACCTTTAATTAAAATAACTGTCCAAGATTTGTGTCTCAGAAGAGTAGGGAAAAAAAAGAAGGCATTTCCTAATACTGTTCAGGTTTAAGGAAAGATAGTTGATCTCTTGTTAGGTAAATTAGTACCTCCAAAGTATAGTGACCCAGGAAGTCTAGTAATCACAGTTACCATAAGTTCAGTACCAATATCAAATGTCTTAGTTGATTTAGGAGTTGCAATAAATGTCATGACCAGGGATCTCATGGAAAAGTTATAGCTCAAACATCTGAGCCCCACATTTATAGTACTAGAAATGGATGATAGGTCAGTTACAAAACCAGAAGGTATCATTGAAGATGTCCCTATAGAAGTTTCATCTTGGGAGTACCCTAGAGATTTTTTGGTTTTACATCCAAGGAATTTAGCACATGGTTATCCCATTATTATAGGAAGACCTTGGCTTACAACTGTAGCAACCTTCATAGACTACAGATTAGGAAAAATAACAATCTCAAATGGTATTGACTTAAAATAGATTTCTCTGTATCCTCCTGCAAGACCTTCAAGTAATTTTATAGTTCATTTATGGTTCCTTGATTTATATGAAGAACAAGAAGATGTCATATCCACACTAGCCACTGTGAAAGTAAAAAAACATACAGAAGAGATAGACTTCCATGATAGGAAATTTTTTAAAAATGAAACTATTTTGATAACTGCTTTGCATGAGCAAGGAATAGAGGATGAAGAAATAAATATCCATCAGTTGTTAGGAAGAGAGAAAGGTCAAAGTTCTAAAATTAAACCATCTACACCATTACAAGAAACATCTATTTCATTACCACATGGGTGGCATCATCACCTACTCCCTTCTTCTCATTATTCCATACATAATATACTTCCATCAGAAATCAATGAGATGAGAATTCCTTATTTTCTCCAATCTCACCATTGTCCACTCAACTCCTTAATAACTCAACATAAAGGAGTAAATTCTATCCTTCCAAGGATAAAACAGATAGAAGTTGAGCCAAGTAAATTTTTGAATATCAATAGTTGGCTTACTAATGAAGAAGAGGTAAAACTATTAGTTGTTTTGCAGAAGCATATCCATGCTTTTTCTTGGGAGTACAAAGATATGTTAGGAACACACCCTGATGTATGTACTCTCAGAATCTATATTAAAGATGTTAAACTAGTAAGACAGCCTCAAAGAAGACTGAATCCAGCCTTGAGAGATATTGTCAAAGAAGAGATTAAAAAAATTTAGAGGTAAGATTCATTTATCCAATTTCTGATAGCCGATGGGTATCTCCATTGGTTATAGTTCCAAAGAAGAATGAAAAAATGAGAGTATGTGTAGACTAAATGGAATTGAATAAAGTAATATACAAATATCATTTTCCATTACCATTCGTAGATCAAGTGTTATATACTCTTACTGGAAAGAAATACTTCTATTTTCTTAATGGATTCGGTGGATATAATCAAATTCAGGTTGCACCTAAAGATCAAGAGAAAACAACTTTTACATGTCCTTGGAGAACATTCACCTATAGGGTCTTACCTTTTGTCTTGTGTAATGCTCCAACAACATTCCAATGAGTAGTTTTAGCAATATTTTCTGATCTGACTACCGAAAATGTTGAAATCTATATGGATGACTTCATAGTATATGGTGAAACTTTTGATTTTACATTAGAATGGATTTTGACTAAAATAGTAGCTTTTCATTGGATAAATTGGCTAGAGAAACTACTTGAAGCAGTCTGGGCTTACAATACTACCTGGAAACCCACTACTAGTTTTACCCCTTATGAATTGGTTTTTGGTAAAAGGCCTCTCTTACCTATTGAATTTGAGCTACTAACACTGCAAACAACCTTAGAAATTGAAATTGATTTATCACATGCACAAATGGATAGAATTCTACAACTGAATGCATTGGATGAATTTTGGTTGGATGCACTACACCAAAATGAAGCAATTCATGAGCAAAGTAAGTTGTGGCATGACAGCCACATTCAACATAGAAAGTTTCAACAAGGAGATTGGGCCTTGCTATTTGATTCTTGTTATGAGGATTTCTCTAGAAAATTGCAGACCAGGTGGCTTGGACCTTATCATATTGATGAGGTATTTTACAATGGATTTGTTCATCTCTCTCCTATCGATGACTCACGAAGAAATTTGGTAGTGAATGGGCATCACCTTCGGGTTTACCATACACCACTAACTAAGGGAAAGGTCTTGCAACAACTTGACAACTTGGATGTACAAGTAGTGGAAGGGATTCCCTATTCCATTTCAACTTCAATAGACTCAGTTTGATAATGGAGTTTAAAAAAATACAAAAAATCAAAAAAATAAAAAATAAAAAAACAAAAGAGAGAAAATGAATAATTCAGCAGTGAAAACCTCTATGAGGTGCTACTGAGTTGGTATGCATGAAAACCAGTTTTTCAGTATGCATAACCTTGGATACACTCTATATCACCATTGTAAAAACTCACCAACTACACTTATTTTGAAGTGTTGCAGCAAACTTCAGCAGAACATCATCAGAAGCAGCCGTCCTTCAAAAAATTACAATTAACTTGTTTTAAACAGGTATATATATTTCTTGCACTTTTCTCATTGTAAATAATTGGTATATAGTATATAAATATTAACCATTAGTATATAGATGTTCATAAGATTTGGCATATTCAAAACATGTCTTGAGAAGAGGGAGGATTTTAGTTTCTGCTTGATATTCAGAATGAGAATGCCAAAAGATGTTTGAGAATATCTTCAGAATAACAGAGTCTGTTCATCTTCAAAATAAAAAAACTTGCTTAACTTTGGAATACGTAAAGTTTATTCATATTCGGATTAGCAAATTCCATTTATCTTCAGAATAATGAAGTTTTGTTCATATTTGGAATGAGCAGTTATCTTCAGAATACAACGGTGAATTTTGAAAAAAGGGATGCACAACGTCGGCAGAGTTTGTTCCACATGGCATCCAAGGAGAGAGATAAGGTATAGTTTTGACCACATGCGATGGTTGATAGGTGTGGGTAAGGCTTGTTTTGAAAAGCATGGTGTTAATTGTCTTATCCTCGCACCAATTAAGAAAGTATAGGAACCATGGAGATGACAACTAATAACAAGCGGTAAAATTTTGTTGCTGATAACCAGGTGTGCACTAGATTCTTGTATAGGGTAGGTTCACTAAACAAGGCAAGGTGGATCTGAAGGCATGGACAATTGGCCAATAACTGACGACCATGTGTTCAAAATAGAAACATAAAGGTGTGTCACCTTTCCTTTTGAAGATGTGTTTGCCGTGCAAAATGATTACGAAGTAAGTGTTGGAATTATTGTTATTTTTGAAGGTAGATGAAGGAAGCAAGCTGTAGAGAAACCCTGTATTTTGTAGAAACCAACCAAAAAAACAAGTATGATAGTAGAGTAAGGAGTGATATAATTGCAGTAGTAGTAGAACATCAATAGGAGTCTAGGCATCACTTCAGAATCCTAAACCATCTTAGGCATGGTAGTCAACAATCTAAGGTTAGAGTAAACTTTCCATTATGTATGCACCAAGAACTGCAAAGCATGTCCAAATGCTATCAAGAGGGAAAAATAAGCCCTCGTCACCATGGCCTCATCAAACTGATCTATAAACATCATTTCAAAGGAAACCTTAGGATATTTGATAGATTTTTCTCTATCTGGAATGAAGTGGTTTATGAGGAGGAAGAAGAAGAAAATGAGGAAGTATAGAATGTTGTTATAGAAGTATAGAACCTCTCCCAAGAACCCTCATCTTCAAAAACTTAGAAATAGAAGAAAAGAGGAGTTGGAACTAGCAGTAGGAAAGAAAAATAGAAGAAGATCTAATTTTCTAAAGACATCATTGTTTTGTCAAACCAGGGGAGAGAACAAATTAAAATTCCCAGCAATGCAGGGGAGGAAACAAAAGGGGATGAAGAGGAACTCCCATCAAAACTTGAAACTATTTATACAACCCCTGGTACCACAAGAAAATGGGGAAGAGAAAAAAAACCTGCAACAGGGACTCGAAGGTCTACAAGACTTCTTAAAAAATAAATAGTAGAGAGTATGGCTAAAGATGAAACCAAGAAAGGTAGCCCTAAGGTTACTAAAATACAACAGGACACTGTATTTTTAGATACAACCATGGAAAATTTACCAAAATTTCTTGAACAAGAACAGGAAATTAAAACAGAAACAAAATATGAAATGGTTTTTGAACAATAGACTAAGGATAGTTTTTCTACACCTCCCTCATATTCTAAATTAGAAGAGGAAGAGGAGGACAGTAAAGAACAATTAAGAGCAGCTAGGAGCATTATACAAACACCCTAAGATGCTTCAAAATTACTTAAAAGTTTAGAAAAGAGCATCAGTGAAGAACCACAACAACCACTCTTGCAAGTAATACCAACACAAGAGGATTTAGAGCATCAAAATGTGAATATCCAAGTAAGTACTCCTCTGCTTGAAAATTATGTGTCCAATTCTGAAGCTGGCATACCTGCAGTATAAGTAGACGAAAAAGGGGTACAGATAGACCTGTTGCCAAGATTCCAACCTATAATGAGGCCACCCAATACTGTATCTTTGGAAAAATACAACGTAGACATAGCTAAGTGGGTGTTTAAATATGAAAAACTTGCAACCCAGGTTGAAAAATTGAAACTGACAGAGAAATAGTTAGAAGAAAAAGATACAAAAATTAATAAATTGAAAGAGCAGGTGACTGATATCTGCCAGATTGCATAATACTTGATCCAATTCAGATGACCAACTAGGTTCTATAGCCTCATCCTAAAAGTAACATATCTTAGATGGCAGGTCATGAGAATCAATTCAGGTCTCCCTTACAAATTGGAAACTATTGAAGATTTCTTAGAAGCTTACCTCAGTAGTCCCGAGGAGTAGAAAAATTTGCTATGTGAACTATTTTTACACAGTTTCTTCATTCTGAAGGAGGTAAATTTTCATCCTCAAATTTTCATGGGAAATGTTCAATTAAGAGCCTTCATGTCTACCTTGCAAAATTAGCTTTATTGGAGTCATGCGAAGAAATAGAACAAGGGAGTTGAATTGAAATCTGAATTATTGGTTAGAGCAGTACAACCAAATCATCTAAGTACCACCAACCAAAACTTCAAGATGATGAATAGGGTAGATACTAAGAGGATGTATTTAAATAATATAAGGGACTATTTAAATAGTTTACAGGATTTTTGTGCCAATAATTTTGTTCCTGCTTTATCAGCTTGTAAGGACAGGTGGGTAGAACTTTCTATGTCACTACAGAAAAGGGAGCCTATATCTCCTATTAACTTGGAATGGTCCATAAGGAGAGTAGAAGGAGTGGTGAACCTTATTTTAACTATGAAGCATCAATGGGTAGGTCTGATATTTAGGTCTTCAACCATCATTTCTCCAGTTTCCTTCTATTTTTAATAGGATCGCCAAACAGATGACTAGTTTGCAGAATGGCTCAGGCAACTTCAAGAAACTAGAGGATATTACATAGGCACTAAATTGTTCTACAAGACCTAGAATATGCATATGGACATATGTGAATCCATAACCCAACATAATGCACGAGGACATGCATTAATAATAAGTTGGGGGGGAAATGATGAGGATTGGAAATGCGTCAACAATAGCATGTTTTGAACAATTAAAACTACCTAAAAACACTTGTGATATATCTTATATGCTAGTTAAGTTGATTTAATATGCTATGTATTAATTATTTGTATGATTGATGTGTTAGGGATACTATACTATGGTTTTTACAATTTTTGTACAATTTTGTACTACTTTATCATGGCTTGTTAATGAATAATGTGCATGGGTTGATAGCAGCACTTTAGTATATTTATTTTTATGTTTTTCAAGAAATTATTTATCTAAATTTAGCAAACAATGTAGCAGAAATAGGTTTTTGTTGTGTAAATTCCAGCCAGCTGCCAATGAATGGCAAAGCATGGAATTTACACATGGAGAAGATTGAAGGAAATTGTAACCACTTCTTTAGAGCTGAAATAGATGATCTACTTGAAGGAAGCAGTCAAAATAACCTGAATAGCACCTACAACTAGTAATTCTGAAGATCTTTAGAATAAGAAGAATTTGCTTATCTTTGGAATAATCAAAAATTGCTTATCTTCGAAATAATAGGGGAATATACTCCATTTGACTTTTTATGGTTTTATAATGGTGGAAAAATGTGAAATAAGGTTGAGAGGATGTAGGGAAAGTGTCTATAAATTTTCCCTACCGTCCATGCCAACCAAAAGCTATAGCTCATGGGAAAAGATCAATTAAAGCAGTTAATCATCTCCTATAATAAACCTAGAAATAACTACAACATAATAGGCAATTGATTTACAAGATAAAAACAATATATTTTTGTATGTAAATAGATTTTAGATATCTTTAAAGGTAGATCCTTATTTGATTTAGCTAAGTATTACGTAGATATTAGCTGGAGAAATAAAAATTAGCAGATAGGTTTCGATTTGCAGCAGTTTTGTAACAACAATACTGTAATGCTTTTTCTAAAATAATAAAAGTGTAGTTTTTCCATTCCTCTTGTCATATATGAGTGTGTGTGAGGTTTAAGGAGTAAAAATAACTCATAATTTCTTTTTGGAAAGGGAGCTTGCCACTTCCAGACCTAGGAGGAGGACTAACAAAGACATGTTTTATTCTGATTTTTGTTGCAGTAGAATTAGCTATAAAATTTGTCAATTTCTACTTTTCATGTCAGACTAACATTTATTTGCAGTATTTACAATTTTTTCCTTGCTTAGAATAAATTTACAATGCTTTTTATAATGTGAGTTTTGGTATATTTAATTACTGTTTTCATTTCCATCAAGTTTACAGTTTCTTGCATGCTTTCATTTCTAGCAAATTGCAGTTTTGTTTACAACAATTACAACAAGTTTGCTGTATTTTCCTTTTTGATGTCAACCCCTGTACATAAGATTGAAAACCTTATGCTACAGAGCATATATAGAACTTAGTTTCTATGTTTTATTTAAGTTTCCATTTCTACAAAGTAATAGACCTTCTTTCTGCAACTTTTTTTTTTATTAGCGAAAAACCCCATGTGGGGCCGCCTTGGTCTAAGATACCACGAACATGGGGTTCTATACCGTCAAAGTCACCCGGAGTCGCACCCAACCCTACCCGCACCAACATTATCAATTGGATTTTGGGTACCCAATTTAGCTTTTTGGTAGGGTGGAGATTTGAACCTGGGACCTCCCTTGGAGGATTGCCCTCTCCTCTCCAACTCACCTACAACACCTGGGTGTTCTTTCTGCAACTATAACCAGATTTCCATTCCTTCAATTGTAATTAGATTTCCATTTTTGCAAATAGCAATTAGTTTTCATTCTTGCAATTATAACTAGATTTTTATTCTTGCAATTATATTAAGTTCATTTTATGCAAGGGTGACCTGAAACCCCCCATAAAACATGTTATACCAATAAGACCTACTGCTTCCAAATGACCTGAACTATAGCCTTGTTCACCCCTTCTTTCGCAGACAGCCTTGAACACCGCCTTGGATTGATAATTCATTGAGAATTAATGATGCTCTTAATGACATGCATAAGTCTAGGGGTCAAATCCCCTCCATGATAGTTAAGGTTTTTGGTGCAAGGTAAGGGAAAATATTTTTATTTTAATTTAAGTAGGAGATATAAGGTGCTACATTGATTATTATAAAAGTTGAATTCTATATGTTATAAGTTGGAGATATAAGGTGTAATTTTGATTGTTATAAAATTGTATTCTGCATGCTATAAGTTGGAGATATAAGGTGTAACTTTGGTATTTCAATTTTGTATTTTGCATATTATAAAATAAGGAATAAGAGGTCACTTTGATATTGTTAAAAATTTATTGTTTATATTTTTGATAAATATTTTTAGTGGATGATTTGAATTTTATTCAAGAAAAGAAAAAGGAGAATTGCTAATCAAAATTTGAAGGGACAAACAAAAGGAAAATTATTTTTATCTAGACAGGTTTGGGAAGCTCATGCAAAAATAATATCATCATTATTGAGAAATATTTAGAGGTATGGTGATTTAATTCCTTTCTCAAGGTGGTTTGGGTTGAAGAAAATATTTTTGTTGTCATATGGTTGGAGGTATAAGGAATTATTGGATGTGCATTGTTTTGGTTGAAATTGAGAATAAATGTGCAAAGGATATAGATCAGATTTATGAGCAAACTTGTGTGTTATTTTGATTGAAATTGGGAGTAAATGTGCAAGATTTATAGATTAGATTTGGAAGTAAATGTGTGCATTGTTTATGATTGATTTTGGGAGTAGATTAAAAGGACAGATCTGTGTACTATGATTGATTTTGAAGTGAAGGTGGAAATCAGCAATTACCAGGTCAGTTATCAAGTGCTAGAATAAAACTACCTTTTGATGTAATAAATATGAGACATGCGAAAGCTATAGACTCAATGAATGTGAAGAAAATATTGGGCATTTGTTAGTGCATATCATTCTCTATATGTTCATGAAGATAAAAGAATTTTGGGTAGAATATGTTTGAATTGCTTTAGTTGAGGAAAGCACATTGAAGAATAGGTGAAGAACTTGATGACATCATTATCAAAAATTTTGGAATAGATGAGCATTGTTTTGTATGTCATATTTGGGAATAGATGAGCATTGTTTTATATACAAGATTTGGGAATAGATGAGCATTATTTTGTATGCAAAATTTGGGAATAGATGAGCATTGTATGCATGCAAGATTTAGTAGTAGATGAGCAGTTTTTGTAAGAAATATTTGGATCAGATTGTTAAGCATATTTGTGAGCAAGTTTTGGAGCAGTGTTGAGCACTTTTATGAGCAGGTGTTATGAGAATATTTGAGTAGGTTTTTTGAGCATATTTGAGCAGATGTTATGAGTAGATTTCAAAGAAGATTTGAGTAAGTTGTGTTAGCAGATTTGAGAAATTTTTGGAGTAGATGTGAATAGGATTAATGAGCTAATTATGGAGCTGATTTGAGTAGAGGGGATTGTAGAGGGGATTGGTATCTCTCCTGTGGAGTGGTGTCCATAAAAATAGAGCATAGGGGATTGGTGTATCCTATGGAGTGGTATCCACAAAACCAGAGTAGAGGGGATTGGTATCTCCTGTGGAGTGGTATCCACAAATTAGAGTAGATAGGATTGGTGTCTCCTATGGAGTGGTATCCATAAAACTAGAGCAGAGGAGATTGGTGTCTCCTATAGAGTGGTGTCCACAAAACTAAAGTAGAGGGGATTGGTGTCTCCTATGGAGTGGTATCCACAAAACTAGAGTAGATGGGATTGGTGTCTCCTATGGAGTGGTGTCCACAAAACCAGAGTAGAGGGGATTGGTGTCTCCTGTGGAGTGGTGTCCACAAAACTAGAGCAGAGGGGATTGGTGTCTCCTGTGGAGTGGTGTCCATAAAAGCAACAGAGGGGATTGGTGTCTCCTATGGATTGGTGTCCATAAAATTAAGATGGGATTAGTGTCTCCTATGGATTGGTGTCCACAAAAAATTGTAATAGGAGATTGGTGTCTCCTATGGGTTGGAGCCCACAAAATTTGTTGAGAAAATTATAAGTAATATTTCTCCGTGGATGTAGCCCATATTGGGTGAACCACATTAAATCTGTCTCTTATGTGTGTGGTGATTTGTGCATTGTTTCATTATTGTAATTGATGATATTTGAATTTATTGCTTTGGAAAGAAAAGTAAAAGTTTTATCTTATAATTTTCACCCTCCCTCTCAGTATAAGCTTGTGTTCTTCAATTGGTATCAAAGTGGGTTCCTTCATGAAGGCCTGACATCTTGAAGGAAGATATTATAGGAACAAAAATGGCACATCATGAAGGGTTTTCATCAAATAGAGCTCCATTTTTATGGGACTAACTATACTCCCTAAAGCATAAGGATGAAGACTTATTTGATGGCACATGAATATGATATATGGCAATCCATTGAGAATGGGTTCACTCCAACTACAACTCCTCCCACAGATGCAAATGGTAAGAAACCATATGAAAATATTTCGAGGGTGATAAATGCAATCTTAAGTGGATTATGTGAATCAAATTTTGTGAAATTCATGCAATGCACTTCAAAAAAAAAATATGGGACAAGTTACAGAGAACTTATGAAGGAGACGACAAGGTTAAAATGGCAAAACTTCACACCCATAAGAGGGAGTTTGAAGACATGAATATGAAAGATGAGGAAGATATTTCTAGGTATCTACTTCATTTTTATGAGGTTGTAAACACCATTCATGGACTTGGAGAAAGTATTGAAGACTCTAATATTGTTCAAAAAATATTGAGGTCACTTCCCATGAGGTTTGATGCAAAGGATTCGAAAATTGAGGTAATGAAGGATTTCAAAAATTTGAACATGTATGAGCTACATAGGATTCTCATAGCCTATGATATGAGGACAGAAAAAGATCAAATATCCAAACAAGAGGTAGCATTTAAATCTTCAAGGAAGGCAAAGAATAAAGAACCAGAATCAAGTGAAAAATCAAGTAGTGGAAAAGAAGCTAATTTTATGAGAAGGAATAATAAGGGTCCAAGAAAACACATAGATATGCAGTCTATAAAATATTTAACTGTGGTAACTTTGGTCATTCTGCATCTAATTTTCCATAATCCAGAGGTAGTAGCAGTGAAGAAGAAAAGGAATACAAGAAAAAGAAAGAAGGAAAATTTTATCATGAAAAGAAAAATAGGCACAGTCAAGGCAAGCATGAGAAGAAGATATTTCAAAGACACAAGAAGCGTTTTAATGTTGGATAAGCAAGTAGTTCTTCCAGTAGTAGTGATGAAAGCTTCTCCAATAATGAAAAAGAAGAAAAAAAAAATTTGGTCATAAAGAGAAAGAATATGATCTTGTTATTGAAGACCAAGAAGAAGAGGAAGATAAATTAGGGGTTGGTGCTCCTTTCTCTTGGTGCAGATAAATCAGGGGTTGGTGCTCCTTCTAGTGGGTGCTGGTAAATTGATTGTAAAATTGGTATTTTGCAAAGGTTGGATTTGGATGGGAATCCAAGCAGTAATTTTTGAGTAGCCAAATTGGTGAACCTCGTTACATCGTGTGTTGTGGAATTCTCTCTTGTTATACTTGCTTTATATGATTTTAAATTTTCATTGTTTCAGCGTTAAGAGTTGTAGATTTGAATTTAAATAGCTACACTAATTCACCCCCCTCTCAGTGTCATTGTGAGACTAACAATTGGTATCAGAGCCAAGTTCTTGAACAAGCTTAATCGGCTAAGGTGATCTTGGAAGTGAGACAATGGCAGGTGGTGAAAGATTCTCATCAAACAAAGCACCATTGTTTGACAAAACTAATTACGCATTTTGGAGACTTAGGATGCAGACATATCTATGTGCTCTGGGATACGACATTTGGGAGTCAGTATATAGTGGATACACAATACCCACCACTCCTCCAACCGATGCTGCCAGTAAGAAAGTGTTTGAGAATAACTCTAAAGCAAAGAATGCTATCATGTGCGGTTTAGTGGACAGCGAACTAATAAAGATTATGAGTTGTAAAATGGCAAAAGTCATGTGGGACAAACTAAGTAGCATTCATGAAGGAGACAACAAGATCAAGGAGGCCAAGTTACAAATGCATTGAGCTCAGTTCGAAGCATTAAATATGAATGACGATGAGAACATAGAGGCATACATGCTGAGAGTTAATGGAATCATTAATGCGATTAGAGGACTCATGTCATCGTGAAAAGGGTACTAAGATCTCTTCTCGAAAGATTTGATTCTAAAGTTTTAGAAATAGAAGAAGCTAAAGATCTAAATACTTTTAGTATGGATTAGATGCATGGTTCTTTGACTGCATATGAGATGAGAATAGGAAAAACTAAACCCATAGACAAAGAAGCTGCTTTTAAAGCACATAAAAATATAAAAGCAAAACAAGAATCCGAGGAAGAAGAGACATCAGATGAAACGAAAGCAAACTTTGTTCAAAAACTAATAAGGGGAAAAGGAAAATACAGAGGAAAGCTACCATTTAAGTGTTTCAACTATGGAGGCATTGGGCACTTTGCAGCTAAATGTCCACTTAATGAGAAAAACAAAAGTGATGAAGGTTCACACCAAGAAAGAAGTGACTGGAAGAAGAAACCAAATTTTAGAAAAGGCAACTTCAAGAAGAAAAGTTTCATATCCAAGAATGTCAGTCCTTCAGAAGACAGCTTCGGTGAGGATTCTAAAGAAGAAATAGGTGAAGCTCTTTTCATGGCATTCAAAGAAGAAAAAATAGAGGAAAAACAGGAATGTAATAAAAAACTTGAGGCTGAGGCTAAAGTAGATCTGGAAGGTGAGTTGGTCGCTGCACTTAAAGAGTTGAGTATAGAAAGGAAAAAGAATAAGAAAATTTCAAGAAAGCTTGAGGATGACAATGAAATCATAACTAGCTTGAAATTATAGATAGACGATTTTAAGAAAATATATGAAGATATCGAAGTACAATTAACCATAAAAATAGATGAGTGTAGCAAGCTAGAAGAAGAGATTGTTGGTTTAAGGATGCAGCTAGAAGAGATGAATCAAAAAATTAGTTGTTATCACAAACTTGAAGAAAGTTCTGTGAAGCTGGATAAGATTATAAATAACCAAAGGACTACAGGCATCAAATTTGGTTTAGGCTTCATCGAAGGAGAATCATCAAATGGATCAAAGGCCATAAATGTAGAACCCATAAAGAATGAAGATAATATCAGGGTTGATCAAGAAAAAATGAATCATGCTAAAGAAAGCAATAATGCTAGGCACGAGACGAGTATTGACAATGATGGATTCACCCATGTCACTCATCAAAGGAGAAGATTTATGGCTCCCACTACAAAATGGCAAAGACCATCACCCAGGTTCACTCATTCCTTTTCTGGTTATTGTTTTAAATGCAATGGTTATGGACATAAGATTTTAGATTGCAAGTATAATGTAGGACAAAGGAACTTTACTGTTGACAATTTTGTCACATTTCTCAAGGGGTAGAAAAAGAAACCGAATTTTGTATAGATTTTGTAAAGTTTTTCTTTGTTGTCTTTTTATTTTGAAGTTGCAGCAATTTTGGCTTTCAAAGCTGCCCCTTTGTATAAAAATTAGAAAGAGAAAGGCTTCACTACCGAAAAAGCTAGAGAAAAGAGCTTCACCGAAGAAAATAAAACTGCTTCGCACCCGAAGTATTTCCAACGCTACTTCGGGTGACAATTTTGCGAAGTAGTTTTGTTGAAGAAAGATCTTCGCACCCGAAGAGCTTCCAGCATTGCTTCGGGTAGGATTTGTCGCGAAGTAGCTTTGTCAAAGAAAAATGCAAGAGGACCGATGAAAAGGGCTTCGGGCCCAAAACATTCCAAAACATTACTTCAAGCGGAAATCATCTAAAGCGGCATTCAAAAGAGCAACTTCACCGAAAGATAATAGTCTAGACTAGGGTAAAACTACTTTGGGCCCGAAGCATTTTAAGTAAACACTTTGGCTAAGGCACCAGCGAAGCAGAATCCAAAGGAATAGCGAAGATTACTTTTCCAGAAAGTTTTTGAAGCATCTACTTCGGACCTCTTCACGCCTGAACCATTTTTTCTTCGACAGAAACCATAGTGAAGCATTCACTTCGACGAGTTTTCACCCGAAGCATTTTCGACCAAAGTTCTGGCAGCCAAAAGAAGTGAAGCATTTTGAAGGCAGGAATGTGTTTTGATCGAAATCTCTCCAAACCACAATTTTGAAGAGGATCGTGGCAAAGTATTTCTCCAAGGCATCACCAAAGCAGTTTTGTCA
This sequence comes from Wollemia nobilis, assembly GCA_028583015.1. Lineage (NCBI taxonomy): Eukaryota > Viridiplantae > Streptophyta > Pinopsida > Araucariales > Araucariaceae > Wollemia > Wollemia nobilis. The sequence goes on along the minus strand of JAQPPZ010017206.1, from coordinate 1,105,229 downwards.
GTGAAGCAGCAAGGACGAAGAAGACCATTTTGCGAAGGAGATATGCTTCAGCACAAACCATCCACGAAGCAGTTTTGTGAAGCTTAGTTTTGCGAAGTATAATCCAAGGAGGATTTTTGCTTTGGCCCAGAACCATTACGAAGTGAAGTGGTGAATTAAAAATTAGCGAAGCGCTTCACGGGCACACGCTCCAAGTTCCTGAGGCGATGAAGTGCCTCATAAATGTAACTTTTCATGCCCAACAAGCCTGCTGCTCGTTTTTGGCAATCAGAAGTGAAGTATCAAGCCATGATGGAGAACCCGACAAACATGGAGGCTACTCGAGCACTGCACCCGAAGACCAAGGACGTCCAGATGGCTCACCAATGCACCTTTCCATGGTTGACCCAGTAACATTTGCCAGTTTTGGTAACAAATTTGAAAGCTCAGTCACGAGAGCAGAGGAAGGCCAAATTCTCAGAGCTCGAGGGTGTACTCTTCCTTGCTATGTAATTATGATTCAGAGGCCTGGGTCCTCTATAAAAACCTAGGCATTGTAATGGAAAAGGCGGGGGGAACTATCTACTAGAAAGTTGTTGTAACTTGATGTCCTATGATTAATACTAAGAGACTTTGATATCAATTCTTCTCTTTTATGCTGCCTTATGTGCTTGATTCTTCTATCTCTCCTCGTTTGTATGCTAGATGCTGAACTCTGCATCCAGTGTGCGATTAGGGACAATGTCCTGAAAATCATTCGTAAGGATACATAGGAGTAGAAAAGTGTTGTATTAGCTTTCTTTTATGTTGCCTACCTTGCTTGATTCTTCTATCTCTCCTCGTTTGTATGATGGATGTTGAACTCTGCATCTGATGTGCGATCGAGGACAATGTCCTGAAACTCATTCGAGAGGATACATAGGAAGGTTGATACTACATTTCTTTCATTTTACTCTTGGTGTTCCTTGCTGCTATTCAAGTTGTCTGTTAGCAATCGTGCTTCCTGTTCTCTCCCACCTGAAATCACTAATCTCTCTTCCCTTAACCCTTTTAGGTTATTTCTCTAAACCTTATCCCTTTTATCTCTTTCCTGCACTCTTGTCTTCAAAACACCCAAGTATTTTAGCATAGAAGCCGGCATTTCTTCGAAGATTGGCACGAGGGGCATCTCTTCCCTTCGGCCTTTCAATGTTGGTCCAGGTCTAGGGTGCATACATTTATCGAAAACCCTTACCTAGGCAGATTTTATGACCAACAATTTCTAGCACGCCCGGTGGGACCAACTGTGTATGTCTTAGTAAGATCTATAACCAATCAAGGCCCCATATTTTAAATCTCAAACCCGTCTTCATCGGGGCCAATAGTTATGTTCTAACCAGTTCTCGGTGTGACCCGATCAGTCTCACCTGACTAGTGGTAGTGAGATCTGATGCTCTCATTACTGTAAGACTCTTAGCATCTGGCGACTCTATTTACCCAAAAATCTCTAAGTCGTAAAAGACCAGTATCCAAATCTGTGCCTTTATGGCAAAAACCCCCATGTTTTAAGGAAGTCCGAGTTGGTGAATCTCTGGCTTGCCCCCATCTGTCAAAATCACCTGGTGACTCTAACTGAGCTGAAAGCCCAGATTTCTTCATCATAGGTGCCTTTAAGTTGAAAGTAAACATCCCAAAAAATCAAGGCCATCGCCATAATGGAAAGAGCACGTTATCCTAGTTGGAATGCCCGTTCCCCTCTGAATCTTTAGGGTTATCATAAAATTCCTAGAGGAGCCCTGCATACATTGGCAAAATACGATGGCACTAAAGGAATGGCCCAAAGGCACCTTGAAGACGTTGCGGCATTGGCAAACCTCCACAACATAATCCATGAAGATGTCATGGTTAGACTTCTGGTCATGTCTCTAGAAGGAGAAGCGATGCGATGGTTCAGATTACTCGAGCATGAAAACATCTACTCGTGGAGCGATTTAGCCGAGGCTTTGATCAAGACATTCGATGGCTCTCAAGATCCCTCCCAGCTTTTGATGGATCTATTCGCTATCATGAGAGCACCTCTAGAGAGCATCATGGACTTCAATGTCCGATTTTGTAGAAGTTGGAAGAGCATTCCAGTGGAGATCCAACCCACGCATGCCCAAGCTCACCTCTTCTATGTTCGTGCCTTTCACCTAGATATACGCCTTCTCTTGCTGCAATCAGGTGAACGAAGGTTTCCTCAAATCTTTGAGGAAGCAATACAAGTAGAACAACTCTTGTTCCTATCTGGAAAGTGGCAGTGGGGAGAAAACCCATCACTTTTCACTGCTCTTGGCCATCCTACACAGTATTCATCATGGCAGACTCCTCATACTGAGCGTAGGTTTGAGATGCAGTCATTCAGAGCTTAGAAAGCAAATTTTGCCCAAGAACAGCAATGGGAATATGCAAGCTTTGACCCAACAATGGACAATGTGGCTGCTTGCAATAGCCATCAGGAGGTATTCCAAGGAGAGTAGTCTCCAGCGGTAAGGCCTGAGAATGAGGAAGGCACCTTTTTGCACCCTTTTTGTATCTCAAGGAGCGAGACACAAGAATTCAACCATAATCCATTGAATGTGTCTCGAGAAGCAGAAGAGGAGGAAGAACCAGATACAAGAGTGCTTCCAGAAGGAGAGAGAAGAGAAGGGTCTAGAGGTGACTCCAACCCAATAGATCAAGGCTAGAGGTTCTCCCACCCGAACAAGCTCGTTGCACCACGAGCCGTTAAGAAGGTTGACACTCTTGTCACATTACAAAAGGGGTGTAAAGTAAAAAAAAAAAAAAAAAATTCGGTAATCTCCTTCGGAGATTTTTACCCAAAGTAACGGTTGCGAGGAAGTGAAGGGCCGAACCAAAGTTCAATCAAAGGCATGAAAAAGCTTCGCACCCAAAGCATTTCCAGCAACCACTTTGGGTGGAAATTCTATGAAGTAATTTTCAAAAGCACAAGCTTCGGTAGGTGGTCCTCGTAAAGCACAAAGAAGGATAAGTACTTCACACCCGAAGCACAGAAGATCAGCCCAAAGAAGAAGTTCAGTGCGAAGCATTTCCCAATCTGACCCAAGCTTCGTTGAGCTGATTATACGTAGGATGAAAACATTTAAAGCATTTCTAAAAAAATGTGCCGACTACCACCTTGAAAAGAGCTCGAAGTGAACAAATTTAAGGCAAAGGTGGCGGGGCATGTCCTGAGGTGATTCAATTGGGGAAAGGGCTCACACCTGAGTACAAGATGTGCTTCCAATGCAGGGTGTAATCATTAGGATGCGTAACTCCGCATACAATGTCACCGAATAGCCAATCGGATGGCACAACAATCTCCTAGGCCGCTAGCATAGGTTTAATTATGGCAAGAGCCATAAATAGGGGTAGCCACCCCTTAAGGCTATAAAATGTAGGCCTTAGCAAGGAAAAAGTTATTTGAAAGTGCAAGATTGAAGGCACATTGCTCGTCCACAAATTTTGCTGCCACTCGTCGAGAAGCTCCCTAACGCTGAAACAGTCTGTGCTGCTGGTGGTGCTGCCATAATCATACAACATGGGAAAGAAAATTTCAACCCCGAAAGGAAAGGAGCTAGAGGTAATAGTTCTTGAAAAAGTGAAAGTTTTGGAGGAGAAAAAGCAAAGACCAAAGAAGGTCAATCCAAACCTCCGTCCAGAAAAGCAAGTTGTGGAAGAAAGAGAGGAATCCAAATATGAACGACTTGTAGAGCCACCAGTCGACAGGTGGGAGAAAATTAAAGATACAGAACTCTCAAGAAGCATGGTCGAGCTCAAGTACACTATTGATTTTATGAAGAGTAGGCTCACGCCAGAAAACAAGAGAGCCGCTACGTATTACTCCCAAATCTATTGGTATCTGACCCCTCCTGTGCACCATTGCCCTGAGCTGATTTATGCCATCACATAGAACTACCAACCAGCTTCCAAGCAAGTGTTGAATGCCACTGGCCATAAGTTGTTCTCTATCCTGAAGGAGCACATGCAAGTAGCTTTCATGCCCTAGCAAGGGCCGTCGAAGGGATATAGAGTTTGCAGTGTCATTTTAAGCGAACAAACGGAGAGGTTCACCTCAAAAAACTGTGTTGAAATTCTTGCAAGAAAACCTCAAAAGCGGGCTCTCTTTAGGCAAACTACCCCAAATGCCCCTACCCTTGGAAGCCTTCAAGAACACAGACATCTTCTCCATCATTGCATGGGTGGCGGGCTTGTCAACTAATACTTCGGTATACCCTTGGCAGGTGTCTTTGGCCGAGTGCATTTCTAGAGGGGAGTTCTATGCTCTCGATGCTTCAAGGACAAACACCAACCCGGTATTCTTTGACTGGGCAGAATGGGTAGCCCGAAACCTGCACACGTGGCTTACCGTGATGAAGACTTCTAGAGCGGAGCAACATTTCAGCCCATGTTATTTTCTTGTCTGGTTATTCTTTTATCACACATATCAAAATTTTCCCCATGTTGTGACTACATCAAATGGTGAGGATGGAAATCCTCTGCCTATATACTAGTGGACTCGCCTCCTATTAAGGTCAGAGTCCTATTATTCTTTCAATCAACAATTCTTGGGGCCTGCCATGCAATTGTTGACAGGGTTAAGCCCTCGGGTGCCCCTCGATCTTAGAGACAGGGTGGTGCAGGCGAGAAAGGGGGATATCTTTCAACTCACATAGGGGCTTGTGATACGCGTGTTCAGCTTCGTAGGAAATCCCTTCCTGCTATCAATTTTTCCATCCAAGTACCAGTTCGCACTATAAGTTGCTCGGCAAAGAGACGCGACCAATGAAGTTTACGGCCATGGTCGGAAGTGGGCACACACTTGTGACTTTCCTTTTAGGATAGGAGTGATTGAAGTTTTTGCATTGAAGCAGAACATCATTCTGGAAGAAAATCTTGCTAATTTTGGCCTACTTCAGATTTCGCAGAGGTGGCTTTATGATCCCATAAGGGTGATGAAAGATCACTTAAAATGTAAAAATTTTCATGTCTGCCCCCACCCCGAGATAATGGAGCAGAGGAACAATCCCAATGGGAGAGATCTGGAGTGGCATCTAGAGAAAGTGTGGACATTACCTCCCTGGCATGATTTTTATCCCATGGAGATAGAGTTCGATCCTGATCAGTACCCATTTCCAACTCCAGACTCCACATTCTGGAGGAAAGCCAAGGACGATCTGAAGGAAGAATTGATGAACTGGGATGAGGAATAGTTAAGGGAGTGGTGGATAATGAGAGTCCATCGTCGAAAGATGAATTCTTACAGACTCTTGGAAATAGATAGGGACTTCACAATTGTTTATGAAGCCAACGTTGGATCATGGAAGCCCATATCCTTCGCAGACTTTGTCCCTCCAGCCACTCCAGGATCAGGTGAAAGCCCAGGGAAGACCGAGGATGCCTCAGGAAGGCAGAAGAAAATTGAAACTACACCAAGGGCACTACCATAAAGGCCATCAGAGGACACAAGTTTCGAAGAGTCGAAGCAATCATTGGAGAGGAAAAAGAGGAAAAGGCTAGAACAAGATCAAATGCCTCTAAGCCACCCAAAATGACCCCGCACAGGGCATCCGAACCCTCCTGCCGAACAGCCTACACTAGTTCCAGCCGAAAAAAATATTGAGAGTAAGGAGCCACCAAGTACCGAGATGGTCCCAGACTTAGACATCATTAATATGGAGGAACTCCTCCAACTAGAAGGGGACCCCAAAGTGGAAGTGTTGGAGGTCGGAAGTGCCAAAGCCCAGGATGAGCAGGAGCCGACTACTCAAGAAGTCATCATGGCCTCTCTGCCAGGAGGGCACGCACGTATGCATTCTCTACCCTTAACTCTCACCTCTCACATATCCACCATGGCCCTGACTAAAAGTTTTCCTCACCATCCCCTGCAAGGTCAATCGCCCCTCCACGTTGAGTCCATGACCGTTCCAAATTCACCTCACGCTTTGCCTATCCACACTTCACCTGAGTCATTCGGCCAAGACAAAGCCACTGAAGCTTCTTCGCTCACTCATGTCACTGATCCTTTAGTCCAGAGCAAAGATAGTCCTCTAACGCAGAACCTCATGGCCCACACCCCCATCATACAAGACATTTTCGTGCTTGCCAAAGCCCCAGCCACTCCCATCGCTAAGCCTTCTGGTGAGGCATCCCCCATTAATTCATTATATTTGTTTACCCCCTCGGCTGGAGACCCAGCCTTATTTGTGTCCCAATTGTTTGCAATAAAAGAAACTACTCTAGCCGAAAAGCTCTTGCAGGCCCGCCAGAATACTTAGAAGATGCTGAAAGAGGCAAGGAAGAAGAGAGGGTGCTCATTGGCTCAAGTGGAAAAATGTGTTGTCTTCGATTTGTAGGCCGAGAAGCTGCATAAGGTAAAGAAGATCCCCAAAGTCCAGAAGCCTCTGGATGAAATGACTCCCATGGATTATGATTACCAAGACAAGTCTAAATGCATTTGAACGTGGATGATGAATCAGCTTCCATGCACATCGGGATTGAAACCTTCCGAGCACATGCAAATATCGCAAACTAGCATAGATTTGAAGCAGAGAGTGCTAATATTAAGCTAGAGGAAGAGCTGGCGAGGATCCGGTCCAAGCTGGCAGAAGCTGAAGAGCAGTGCAAGCTGATGAGGAAGGAAACACACGCCCTAAAATTGCAAATACAAAAGTTGGAATGTACAGCTAAAAATAGAGAGCAAAGGCAGATCGAGAATGATCTGAGAGCCAAGGAGCTTGAAGGGAAAATCTTGCATATGCAAAATCATCTAAACAAAAAGGAAGAGTTAGGGTTGTGCGATAGGAGTAGAATCAAGGAAATCCGCTTGCTTTTGCTAAAAAAATTCAGATCTTGGGCCTCCAGTGCCCTTTCAATTTTGGCCTTCATTGTTGAAGCCCGGAGCGCCACTGCTGAAGGAGGCCCAATCATCGATGAGATAACTTAGAAGGCCAGAAGCCAACTCAAGTTAGCATTCAACGTTCACAGCACCAAACATCAACAATTGCAGATCCCTGTAATGAGTCAGACAGCTAGACATTGGTCCATGGCCCAGGCCACAGTTCGTGCCTTCTTCTCCAAGGTGCGAAAAACTCAAAAGGCAAAGAACCTCTTGGATGTTTTTGAGGACGAGCAGCGTACATCCTAGGGCTATTTTCAAGATCTCTCCTCCATGGATTTCTTGAGATTCACAGATAATTAAGGGAACCTCCTGACCAAGGAACAGATCAAGCCGATATGGCTTCAATTTGAGAGTGACGTCTCAAAGATAGATGGATGGGTAGAACCCATAACTGAAAGATAGGTCACTGATTTTCTTCTGAGATACTATAAGATAGTGGCCTGCCTAAATGATCTGTATACCAGAGCCCAGCATGCTGACATCGGGCAGATTGATCGGTTTCATATTTTGATTAAGGCACTGCAAGATCAAGAACCCTTCTCAAAAAGTGCCTGGTCTCAAGTTTTCTGGACGATGAAGAAAATCCATGAGCATCTTGCCCCATCACCACCGTAGGAAGCTACTCCAGAAGAGGCCGCACTAGAGGAGGAGGGCGAAGAAGAAGAGGGATCAGAATAAGAAGGAGAACCAGCTGCCGAGGCGCTCCTAGAAGAAAAAGAAGGATCGGGGAAGGACTCCGGCCCAATGGATCAAGACTAAGGGTCCTCTCACCGAGACGAGCTCGTTGCCCCGTGAGCCACCAAGAATGTTGACAATTTTGTCACATTTCTCAAGGGGTAGAAAAAGAAACTAAATTTTGTATAGATTTTGTAAAGTTTTTCTTTGTTGTCTTTTTATTTTGAAGTTGCAGCAATTTTGGCTTTCAAAGCCACCCCTTTGTATAAAAAGTAGAAAGAAAAAGGCTTCACTACCGAACAAGCTAGAGAAAAGAGCTTCGCCAAAGAAAATGAAACTGCTTCGCACCCGAAGTATTTCCAACGCTACTTCGGGTGAAAATTTTGCGAAGTAGTTCTGCCGAAGAAAGAGCTTCGCACCCGAAGTGCTTCCAAATTGTTGGGGATTGTCACGAAGTAGCTTTGTCAAAGAAAAATGCAAGAGGACCGATGAAAATGGCTTTGGGCCCGAAACATTTCAAAACATTGCTTCAGGTGGAAATCATCCGAAGCGGCATTCAAAAGAGCAACTTCACCAAAGGAGAATAGTCTAGACCAGGGTAAAACTACTTCGGGCCCGAAGCATTTTCAATAAACACTTCGGCTAAGGCACCAGCGAAGTAGAATCCAAAGGAACAACGAAGATTACTTTGCCAAAAATTTGTCGAAGCATCTACTTCAGACCTCTTCACACCCGAACCATTTCTGCTTCGGCAGAAACCATAGCGAAGCATTCACTTTGGCGAGTTTTCACCTAAAGCATTTTCGACCAAAGTTTTGGCAGCCAAAAGAAGTGAAGCATTTTGAAGGCAGGAATGTGTTTCGGTCGAAATCTCTCTGAACCACAATTTTGAAGAGGATCATGGTGAAGTATTTCTCCAAGGCATCACCAAAGCAGTTTTGTCGACGAAGTAGCAAGGACGAAGAAGACCATTTTGTGAAGGAGATATGCTTCGGCACAAACCATCCCCGAAGCAGTTTTGCGAAGCTCAGTTTTGTGAAGTATAATCCAAGGAGGATTTTTGCTTCATCCTAGAACCATTGCAAAGTGAAGTGGTGAATGAAAACTTAGCGAAGTGCTTCATGGGCACACGCTCCAAGTCGAGTATCTTCCTGAGGCGATCAAGTACCTCATAAATGCAACTTTTCATGCCCAACAAGCCCGCTGCTCATTTTTGGAAATCAGAAGTGAAGTATCAAGCCATGATGGAGAACCCGACAAGCATGGCGGCCACTCGAGCACTACACCCGAAGACCAAGGACGTCCAGACGACTCATCAATGCACCTTTCCATGGTTGACCCAGTCACAGTTGCCAGTTTTGGTAATAGATTTGAAAACTCAATCGCGAGAGCCGAGGAAGGCCGAATTCTCAGAGCTCAAGGGTGTACTCTTCCTTGCTATGTAATTATGATTCAGAGGCCCGGGTCCTCTATAAAAACCTAGGCATTATAATGGAAAATGTAGGGGGAACTATCTGCTAGAAAGTTGTTGTAACTTGATGTCCTGCGATTAATACTAAGATACTTTGAGCTCAATTCTTCTCTTTTATGCTACCTTATGTGCTTGATTCTTCTATCTCTCCTCGTTTGTATGCTGGATGCTGAACTCTACGTCCGATGTGCGATTGGGGATAGTGTCCTAAAACTCATTTGAAAGGATACATAGGAGTAGAAAAGTGTTGTATTAGCTTTCTTTTATGTTTCCTGCCTTGCTTGATTCTTCTATCTCTCCTCGTTTGTATGCTAGATGCTAAACTCTGTGTCCGATGTGCGATCGGGGACAGTGTCCTGAAACTCGTTTAGGAGGATACATAGGAAGGTTGATACTATATTTCCTTTGTTTTACTCTTGGTGTTCCTTGTTGCTATTCAAGTTGTCTATTAGCGATCGTGCTTCCTGTTCTCTCCCACCTGAAATCACCAATCTCTCTTCCCTTAACCCTTTTAGTTTATTTCTCTAACCCTTATCCCTTTTATCTCTTTCCTGCACTCTTGTCTTCAAAACACCCAAGTATTTTAGCATAGGAGTCGGCCTTTCTCCGAAGATTGGCATGAGGGGCATATCTTCCCTTCGGCCTTTCAATGTTGGTCGAGGTCTAGGGTGCATACATTTACCGAAAACCCTTACCTAGGCGTATTTGATGACCAACATTTACCAGTAGAAATGTTTTTTCACAGTTGATGGATTATGCAGTAGAATTTTATACCTATCATAATTTTGGGCACATTGCAAGAAATTTTTGAAGTACATTTGCAGCAAATAAACATCAGGGAAGAAAATTTCAACCAAATGGTTTGAGACAAAATAGAAAATTTCCCGAAAAACATGCACAGGCTACTGACAAAGAAAAATCAAAACAAGTGACCAAAACTGTAATCAAACCAGAGTGGAAAGAAAAGGAGCGACCCAAGGAAGAAAAGGAATCCTTGATTGTACAAACAACATTTAAAGCACAAAACAAATCTGCACCATGGATACTTGATAGTGGATGCTCCAGTCATATGACAGGTGACAAACAAAAATTTGAGAAGTTACAAAAATATGAAGGTGGTTCTATAAAATTTGGAAATAATGATGGAGATAAGATAGTTGGCAAAGGATCAGTTAAGATCAGTGACAAAAAAATCAAGTCAAAATAAGTCTTGTTTGTGATTGGTCTGAAGCATAACTTGTTAAGCGTAAGTCAGATTTCTGATAGAGGTCATGAAGTAATTTTCAAGAAGCAAGGTTGTGAAGTCAGAATAGCAAACTGTGGAAAGTTAATAACAACTGGATCAAGGACATCTGGCAACCTATATACTCTCTCAGAGACTTTAGAAGGAGCATGCTTGATTGGACAGGAAGAAGAAAATTGGCTGTGGCATAAGAGGCTCGGTCATATCAGCTTTGACAATCTAGTAAAAATCAGCTCAAAAAGGGTAGTGAGAGATATTCCCACCATTGGCAAACCATTAAATAGCATTTGTGTTTCATGCCAAAAGGGGAAGCAAACTAGAGCCACATTTAAAACAAAAGAGTACTTCACAAGCAAACCTTTAGAACTAATACATACTGATTTATGTGGACCCATGAGAATGCAAAGCATAAATGGTGATAAATACTTTATGTTGTGCATAGATGACTATTCCAGGATGACATGGGTACTATTTTTGAAGCTTAAATAATATTCCTTTGAGATGTTCAAGATTTTCAAAAAACAAGTTGAGAATAAAATAGGAAAAAGGATTAAATGTTTAAGATCAGATAGAGGAGGAGAGTTCATTTCAGAGGAGTTTGCAGAGTATAGTGAAAAATATGGGATTAGGAGACAGTTTTCAGCAGCAAGGACACCTCAGTAGAATGGTGTGGTAGAAATAAAGAACAGGACAGTGCAGGAAATGGCACGGACTATGTTGACTGAGAGCAAAATAGCAGACATGTTTTGGAAAGAGGCAGTCCATACTGTGGTATACATCCAAAATAGGTGCATGTTGAGGATGCATGAAAGCAAAACTCCATATGAGCTATGGTTCGATAAAAAGGCAACAACAAGATACTTTAAAGTTTTTGGCAGCAAGTGTTACACCTAAAGAACTAAATATAATCTTGGTAAGTTTGAAGATAGAGCTGATGAAGGTATTTTTCTTGGCTATTCGACAAAAAGCAAAGCCTACACATGCTACAACAAGAGGCTAAAGAAAATTGTGGAGAGTGCCAATGTTAAAGTTGATGAAGGTAGGGAACTAAAAATAAGCTATGAAGAAAACTACCCAATTTATGAAGAGGTTATTGAAGGAGATGAGGAAAAGGAAACGAAAAAGAAACAGAAAATTGACTCAGATGATTTAAGTAGTGATTCAGAAGAGGAAGAAAACAAGAAATTCAAAATAGGTAGCTGGCAAAAAAATCATCCTAGAGAGAAAATAATTGGAGACCCCATAGTTGGTGTTCAGACAAGAAAAAGAGTAGTAAGTAACTACTCTCTATTATCCAGCATTGAGCCAAAAAATATTGCTGAAGCAAACAAAGATGAAAGTTGGATGACGACACTAAATGAAGAATTAGATCAGATCGAGAAAAACAAAACCTAGGAGTTAGTACCAAGACCTGCAAATAAAAATATAATCGGTACTAAATGGATTTTTCAAAACAAATTGAATGAAGATGAACAGGTAGTCAGGAATAAAGCAATATTGGTCTGTAAAGGCTATGCACAAGTTGAATGTATTGACTTTGAGGAAACCTTTGCACCAGTGGCTAGACTAGAGGCAATTAGAATGTTTTTGGCTTTAGCAGTTCACAAGAATTTCAAAGTTTATCAAATGGACGTGAAATCAGCATTTTTGAATGGAAAACTTGAAGAAGAGGTCTATATTGAGCATCCAGATGGTTTCCAACTCGATGATAATCCCAACTTCATCTGCAAGTTGAAGAAAGCATTGTATGGCTTGAAATAGGCACCCAAAGCATGGTATGCAAGGCTAGACAACTATCTTACTCAACAAGGGTTCAAAAAAGGTATGGTGGATAGCAATTTGTATGTCAAAACAGAGAATGGCCATCTCATTGTCCTTGTTGTATACGTAGATGATATCATTTTTGGCAGAAGCAATGATGAGTCGTGTAAAGATTTAGCAAATAAGATGCAGAAAGAATTTGAAATGTCCATGATTGGTGAACTTTCGTATTTCCTCGACTGCAAGTTAATCAAAATGAGAAGGGCATATTTATTTCTCAAGTTAAATATATGAAAGAGATGCTAAAAAAGTTCACAATGGAGGATTGTAAGCCTGTTAGCACTCCCATGACGACAGGTTGCAAGTTGAGCAAGGATGAAAAATCTCTAGATGTTGATCAAACCATGTACAGATCAATGATTGGGAGCCTACTATATTTGACTACCAGACCAGATATCTTGTAGGTAGTTTGCATGGTAGCACGACTTTAGGCTAGTCCTAAGGAGACTCATGTGACAGTAGTGAAGAGGATTCTTTGGTATCTGAAGGATACTATAGAGTATGGGTTATGGTATCCGAAAGGTAAGGACTTCACCCTTATTGCGTATTTAGATGCAGATTGGGCAGGATGTGTCGATGAAAGAAGGAGTACCAGTGAAGGTGCATTCTATCTTGGAGACAGGTTGGTTGCATGGCACAATAAGAAACAAGAGTCAGTCTCCTTATCCACAGCAGAGGCAAAATATATTGCAGCAACTACGTGTTGTACATAGGTCTTATGGATGAAACAAACCCTAAAATATCTTGGCATTAAATTCAGTGAGCCAATTTCAGTTAAGTGTGATAACACTAGTGCCATTAACATCTCAAAGAATCTGGTTATGCATTCTCGCACAAAACATATTGCTATCCGATATCACTTTCTGAAGGAGAAAGTTGTGGAAGGTGAGGTTAAGTTGGATTTTGTCCCAACTACAGAGCAAGTAGTGGATATCTTCACAAAACCGTTGCCCAAGGAAATTTTTGAGTACCTTCGCAATAAATTGGGAGTGGTCACGCTTCCCAAGAACTGACTAGCTATCGGGACCACATTCTCAGGGGGAGCATTTATATTTTTGATTATCTTTTTGCTCATGTTTGTATTTTTTGCTAAATGTAATAATTTGTGCCTAAGAATGTTGTGCATGGATTCAGGGGGAGTCTGCAGTAGCCCTTTGGTATTATTGTCAAAGGGGGAGAAGAATTACAGGAAATTGCACGTGTGTTGCCAACAATTCCAAAGGGGGAGATTGTTGAGCAAGGTGCAGCAACAGTATTGTCATTGTTGTCAACATAGTTAGACAGATCGGTTGATGCAGTGGATAGGAGTTAAGAGGTTCTTCAGAGTATGTATAGTGATTTTCCAAAAGATCGAAGTGGCCCATATGCTAAAAATCAAAAGAAAATCACAAGGAAGAAAACTGTCGTGATATCGTGACATGTTGAGCAAGAAAGAAAAACTGTCACGATATCACGACATGTTGAGAAGAAAGAAAAACTATCATGATTTCGTGACATGTTTGAAAAGAAAGCGCAAGCAGGAAAAATTATCGTGATTTCGTGACATGTTCGAAGAGAAAGCGCAAGCAAGAAAAACTATCGCAATTTCATGACATGTTCAAAAATAAAGCACAAGCAGGAAAAACTGTCGCAATTTCGTGACATGTTCGAAGAGAAAACACAAGAAATAAAAACTGTCATGATTTCGTGACATGTTCGAAGAGTAAAAGGCAAGTAGAAAAAGTGTTGCGATTTCGTGACATATTGCAAGAGAGATTGTACGAAAGAAAAAGTGTCACAATTTTGTGACATATTGCAAGAGAGAGAGTCCGAAAGAAAAAGTGTCACAATTTCGTGACATATTGCAAGAGGGATTGTACGGAAGAAAAAGTGTGATGATATCGCGACATATTGCAAGAGAGATTGTACGGAAGAAAAAGTGTCGCGATATCGTGACATATTGCAAGAGAGAGTCCGAAAGAAAAAGTGTTGCGATTTCATGACATATTGCAAGAGAGATTGTATGAAAGAAAAAGTGTCGTGATATCACAACATATTGCAAGAGAGAGAGTCCGAGAGAAAAAGTGTCATGATATCGCGACATGTCGTGTTTTCGCGACCCGAAGGCAAGAGAAAGAACAAAGGAGAAAAAGTGTCGGGATATCGCGACATGTTGCATTTTCACGACTAAAGGAGGAGAGAGAAAGTAAGAAGGCAGAAGTGTCACGATATCGTGACAAAAGTAAAGAGGAAGAGTATGGAGGTGAAAGTGTCGCGATATCGTGACATGTGTTTTCATGGGTACAAGCCAAGAAAAGAAGCAAGGAGGTGAAAGTGTCGTGATATCGTGACATGTGTTTTCATGGGAAAAATTTGAGAAGAGGACAAAGAGGCAGAAGTGTCATGATTTTGCAACAGGTCGCTTTGGCACGAGCTAAGAAGAGAACCCAGCCGAAATAAGATATGTGATAGTTAACTGAAGTTATACGACAGTTACAGGGGCCATTACAGAAGAAAATCATGCAACTAAAATAAGAAGAGTTAATCGAAGTCAGTATGACAGTTACAGGTGTCGTTATAGAGAACAATCATGTAGCTAAAATAAGAACAGTGAACTGAAGTCAGAATGACAGTTACAGGGCCAGTTATGAAGTGAAATCATCGAGCAACGGTTAAACTGAAAGTCATCAGTCGAAGACCAAACAAAGAGCCGTAACTATTTATAGGCTGTATGAGAGAATACTATGTGATAAAGGAGTTACATATAGAAGTTTCTATTAATAAGTTGCATGCGAAAATATGGAACTTAAAAATAGAGTCAGAACTTTGTTATAAAAGGAGGTCTGTGTGGAGAATTATGGAGATGAAAAAGAGTGAAAGTGCTACAAAAAGAGGGTTGGAAGAGTGTCATAAGAGAGCGTTAAGCAGAGCTGTGAGAAGCGTAAGAGTGCAGTAAGAAGCACAACAAGAGGGCTGTAAGAGGGTTGTAAAAGTGCAATAAGCAGATCCTTAAGTGTGTGTGGTGTTTTGGTGAATAGCGAGAGGTTGGGTTAGCAATAGACCAGTCAAGGTCTTGTATAAGCGAAGGCATTTTCATGTCAATCTTATAGTTTCAAAATTGTAGTCCAAGTTGGTGCTTGGAATTAGGGGTTGGTGCTCCTTCCTGTTGGTGCAGATAAATTAGGGGTTGGTGCTCCTTTTTATTGGTGCATATAAATCAGGGGTTGGTGCTCCTTCCAGTGGGTGCTAGTAAATTGATTGTAAAATTGGTATTTTGCAAAGTCTAGATTTGGATGGGAATCCAAGCAGTCATTTTTGAGTAGCCAAATTGGTGAACCTCGTTACATCGTGTGTTGTGGAATGCTCTCTTGTTATACTTGCTTTATCTAATTTTAAATTTTCATTGTTTTGGCGTTAAGATTTGTAGATTTGAATTTAAATAGCTACACTAATTCACCCCCCCTCTCAATGTCATTGTGAGACTAACACCAATGTGGGATACTCCACAAAGAAAATATTTCACTAAAATTTTCTCAATCAATATCTTGGGAATCATTTCCCTATTACAATGTTTATGGACCTTTTTCCAAAGGAGATATCAATCCCCTAAATCAAGTTCATGGATTTCTATCCATAGGATAACTCCTCCTCTACTCTGGTTGGTGATCCTCTAGAAGACTACTACCTCCATTGCACTGTCTTATGGATATCTCTCCACTAAAGACTTTTATCCCCACTCATAAGACCTATCCTCACTGTCATGGCTAAGGGATATCTATCCACTAGAGACTACTGTCCACTTTACTCTGTCACCTCTAAAGCTCTATCTAAAATCTACACTAAACTTAGTCCTTCGATCTAGCACAAATCTGATCAATCTCTATCTCTGGTTTGGCACAAACTTATTATCAAATCTACACCAAACTCTGCTCCATAAGTTCACACATATTTTGCTCAAATTTGCTCAAAAATTTCACATAAAACTTGCTCAAATCTGCTCAACAAGCTCATATAAAACATGCTTAAATCTGCTTAACAATTCCACTCAGAACTTGCTCAAATATGCTCAACAAGTCCACTCAGAACTTGCTCAAATATACTCAACAAGTCCACTTAGAACTTGTCTAATCTTATAGAACATAAAGAGAATTGTTAGAGACTCAATATGTTCTACACTCAATGCTCAATCACTTTATCAACTCAAATCAAAATATATAATAGTTTATTTTATGGAACTTGAATAATCACTTCACACATCCACTTGACTAGGCTCAATCAACTCTACTCAACCAATCACTCAATGAAACACCCCTTTATCACAAACCCTAGTCCAAGCATGTAAACATCAACTCAAAATATTTCCAAAAATGCTCAACAAAAAATCTTACATATCAATGATACTCATAGTCTTCTCAAACCCTAGTTCAAGTTCTTTGTATAACAACCCACTTCAACAATAATGCATATAAAACAATTCTTATATAACAATGATACTCATGTTCTTTTCAAATCCTAACTCAAGTTCTTCACACAACCAATGGCTTCAAAAACAATGCTTATTAAACAAGGTTTTAATCACAACCCTTTATTCCAGAAAAACTTGATGCATTAACTCAAACACTCTCAAAAGTAAACCCTAATAAAGTCCTTTTCACTCTAAACTTATTTTCTAGAAAACCAACCAATCAAATTAAAATTTGGAAAATGTGCTCATACCTTTTTCTTGATGATGAAGAAATCTTCTAAATTTGCCACAAATCTCAAACCCTTCTTGCGAAGATCAAAGAAATTATAAGGTGATTAACTTCCTCAAAATACAATGTAAACATCAAAACACACATACACCTTATCACTCCATCTTTAAGAAAACATTCGTCAACATTTACAAAATGGAAATTACAACTTACACCTTATAATCTCCCAATAATATTCAATGCACTCTTCTTTTCAAAATTACCTAAGACAAGAAGCTTCCTCTATCCTTTTAATATTTCAATAAATCAATATGCCAAAAGATTTTATTAAAATAAAAACTTAACACCTTATTCCTCTAACTTATCAAAAATCATTTCCAACTAATAAATCTTTCATGCACCCTTTTAACTCCAAACTTTAGGCAACACACAAAAATCAAACTCAAAAATAATTATCTTGCCTTGGAGGGGATTTGAACACTCCACGTAGCCTCAACCGGTACCCTAGCCACGGCTCCCAATGCCACGCAAGCTAGGCACTTTCTTGGGGACTAACGAGCACCATGTGCTCCAAAAATCTTCCCCGCTTACCTTGCACAAAATGTATGCCTTACCTTGGCACTCTTCAACATCAATGAAACTACCACAAAAATGTTGCCGCTATGTTTCGAATATAGACCTCCTTGCACTTAACACCCCAACGCTGTCCTCTTTGCCACTAGGCCACTTGCCTCATTGGCGTTTAGAATTTCAGTGCAAATCCCCTTGATGTTATTCATTGGTGCTTAAATATATTGGTTGCTGCACTTTCTTCCTCATGAATTCAAACACGATTGCATGCTTTTGACCATCGATTAAAAGGATAAATTAAAATACCTCTAAGGCATTAGCTTATATACCAAATTTCCTTCCTCCATGCATGACGTCGACACTCGAATTGCCTTCAATGATCTTTGGACGTCGGCGCTCAAATTTCCTTTGGAGATTTATTAATTTATAAAATATTTAAATTCCTTTGAATTTAAATTTTATAAATTAATTCTTTTTAAAACCCTTTGGTTTATTTAAACCATCTTTCACTTTGCACCTTGGTATAAATAATATTTATTTATAAAATTTAAATTCATTTTGAATTTAAATAATTTATCAAATAAATATTAAACCTTCCTTTAGCTTTGCAATAAAATATCTTATGCTTCCACATAATATTTAAAAATATTATGGAGCCCTTGCTTTTAATCTTTGCATTGTTCCTCTTGAACTTTGCCTTTATTAGAAGCTTCTTCCTGAATATCAATGACAACTTTGATAACTTGTTTCTTGAAACATTCCTAGATATTAATGATGACTTTATTTCTTGACATCAATGACAACTTTGACTTGAGGACTCAAAATATCCAATAAAACATAGTAGATAATAGACATGAATATAAAATAGAAATGATCAAAATAGAAAGAAATCACACACAAAAATCATTTTTAGAATCAGAATCCAGTTCCCTTCTATTTACGCAAAAAACTTGAAGTATTTTTCTATGGAGTGTCTATCCTCCTTCATTATATCAAAATGCTTAGTATTTATAGAGGGTTGCATATCTATCATTAAATGCACAATACAATAAAATTTTGATTGGTCAAAAATCAACAACAATTCTCTCCTTGGTAATTGCAATGCTCAAATCAAATCATCCTTCAAGAAGTAGTGATCCCTCTTTCATGGAGAACGCCTAGGAAATCAACAAGTTTGGGCATCGATGCATAGAAAACTACAAATATGATCACTGAATTGGTGCCTCCCTCATTCCTTGGAAATTTACCCTTGTCCAAAAAGTCCACCAAACTTGAGTCTTATCTTGAAAAGAGGTTAATTAAATAGGGAATGTCTTGGAACTCATGAAAATCATCCTTTGATATTTAATCCTGCCCCTTTTCAGCATGAAATCAATGAATATAGTCACTCACTACAATTTAAAACTCCTTACAACGCATGTCAATATAGGGCCTACAATGTTTCTCTTCTCCATATGATTTTGCCTCAAGGAGGGAAGAAAGGTAGTTTTACCTCTCTCTTAGGGCGAAAGAGCCTTGAATTTTCAATGTTATGACTCGAAACCTTGCTACCTTTACTTGATGTTCACCTGAAGTGAGAGTAAAATATTATCATTTTATTTTTGTGAATGACACCTTGGTGGGACCCATGGTGCAACACATCTGAATTCATTGTTGTTGGGCTTTCACCCTAGGGAGGGGTGAAAGGGAGTTTTATCCCTTACTTGGGGTGAAATCTTAGTTGACATTTCCACATGCTGACTTGGCAACTCATCACTATTTTTGATGATGTCTACCCTAAATTAGGGAAAAATGGTGCGCCTAATGATGAATAATAATATATGTATCTATCCTCTATGTCTAATAAGCATCAAACCGAAAGCACACAAGTAAGATGGAAAAGATAATAAAATAAAAAGAAATGAAGCAAATTGAATCAATTTCTTATTAATTAAGAGGATAAAATATAGGTTACAAAGTTTCCCCTTCAGGGCTCAAATTATTGATATAGCTGTTACAAATTTTGGGTGCCCAAGGATCAAATCCTTCAAGAGAATCGGGTGCACATCTAGTGTCTTTCCTTGTACCCACAATCGAGGTGGGTGATACAAGGCTACCACCACTTGTGTCTTTGATCTATGATGTCCTACACTCCTTCTAAATGCACTATATAGCCTACACCTACATACAAGGAAATCAAAAATGTCAAGTAGCAAGTGTGTATGATGGAAAACAAGCAATCCCCATAGGCACCAAAAAGCTAGTAATGATAATATAATATGCATCAAATCACCTCAAAAATACTTTAAATTGCAAAGGGATGTAAAATAAAAGGTTTTGGGAAGATATCACTAGAAATATAGCAGAAATTGTATCCGATGGCATATCGTAATCGCAGTGACCGTCCTCCTCCTGCAAAACCCAAAGCGAGCAATCTCTAAACTAAAACACCTCCAAATCAAATTAAACTTGGTAAAAATGCATAAAAGGAAATTATAAGACAAACCATATGGTTATATTTGTATAATAAACAATAATTGTAGGTGTTTCTCCAAATGACCAGTGTAGGCCTGCGTGAGATCCTACAAAACACTAAAAATTCAATCTCCCTCGATATAGATCCAAATTGAATGAAATTTTAATAGAAGAATCCTATGATAATATAGAATATAATAAAAAATAATAGAATAAAAACCATGCATAGATTTTCAGCCATATCGAGGTGGGATAGTCGGGACTGTCACAGGTTGGAGGTCGTCCTAGAGTGGGATGACCACTAGTTCTACACTTATTTTACCTCTAATTCCTCCAATAATTGGTTAAGGACCTCATAAGTGGTTTTTTTGTTGAATTTTATGTGAAAAATCACTTAAATGATTCGGTTGTGGGATCAAAACGTGCCTCCTGGTTCACTCGCAAACCTCATCGTTAGGTAGATATTTTGACGAAAAAGAAAGCACAAAAGGGTTGAAGAGAAATATTAACAACACTCCGTTTCTTGGTAATAAAACTCATGTATATTTTATGTGGAAAACTAATATACTTTATAGCCAAAGGAGGCCTTTGGGTAAAAAGGCATGCGAGGGCATGCAGGGCAAGAGGTGCCGCTTGGCCATCGAGGTGGCATGTATTGGAGGGGGAAGAGGATCTCCCAATTTGGCCTCCTTTATGAGGTATGTCATAGAATTCTACACCCTCTAAATTTGCATGGTCGAAAGGTAGGGAAATGGCATTTTATGGGTGCCATTTGTCTGTCGTTTGAATTTTTGGTGATCAAAGTTCATGGTCATCCCATCCAAGGACGACCACACATGGTCATCCCTGGGTGGGATGGCCATGAACTGTGGCCATACTAGGGTGGGATGGCCATGCCTATAGGTCCCAAAACTTCCCAAAATTGAGGGAAATGCTCCAAAATTGTTAGGACCACTGTCAAACCTCTGAGGCTTGCCCAAGGGGACCATAAGGTGCCAATTGGACCTTGTCTTGGTCGCTTAATCATATTGACCAGATTTTGGTGTCTACAGATGCCCCTTTTTGAGATGCATTATGTGCAGCACAATGTTGAGCAAAAATAGATGACCAAAATATTGAATGATTGAGGTTATTTGCTCACCTAACCAAATTTAGATGCCCCAATCCTGAAAAGAGCATGTATTATTGAATCCTTGATTCTGATGAGCTAAGGAACTTGCTTAAGCTTAGATATTTTCTATCATTAAGAGGTGAGGCCTATGATTTCATGATGCCAGCAATGCCAAGTGCTTTAATTTATCTTTTATAATTTTTTACTATCCCAAGCAGGAGTGTGATTGTCTTTGTCAATGATTCATTGAATGGATGCAATTTTCCTGATTGAGTGTATGCTTGTTGGTTTTGAACTGAGTATGACTACCCCCTTAAGCGATGAGTAAATGAGAGTGACCAATGATAAAAGTGACGATTCACTTGACACAGATGACTTCATTGGGTTACCTCCAAATTTTACTCATTAAAAATGGAGTATTTTGAGAGGTTTGTGATGATTTTGTTGATGTCACCTGGAAGGAAGGAGCTGTCAAATTCATTCCCATGGGGTGCTCCAAAAATAATGGACTTATTAGGGTTTGAAGTAAGATATTTCCAAGTATCCAAGGGCAATTTGAAGTTATTGTGAGTTGATGGCTACAGGATGTATGACCATCCTAGGGTGGTAAAGCCAGCTAGTGAGTCTTCTGTATTGTGAGACAAGCAAAGTCTCTCCAATATCGAAGAATGCTCCACAAGATCAATCACACACAAAAGAGGAAAACCCACAACATCAATATTAAGTGGTAAAACCCTACTTCAAATGAATAAGGGAAACATCCACTATGAAGCTCACTATATTACTCATTTGATTCAATAATACAAGAATGCTTCAATGTTATGCAACAATATGCATCAAAATGATATTACAACACAAGTCAATATGACAAGATATGTTAAGATGTAGTAGAAAACACCCCTATTTAAAGAGAAGCTTTTATACTACAACCCTAAATCTTATCACAATCTAATATTATCACAATATAATCTTATCACAATCTAATCTTGAGATGTGTGACAAGTGACATCTATCAAATATTAGAAAGTGCTTAGTTACTTTCTAATCTTATCACAATATAATATTTGAGATGTGTGATAAGTGGCATCTATCAAATATTAGAAAGTGATTAGTTACTTTCTAATATTTTCTAGAAAAGAGAAAATAAATTTTTTCCACAAATTAAATATTCCTAGCACCCTTATTTTATTTATTAATTGGGTGGAAATATTTTTACATAAAATAGAATTATTTTCTAATTCAAATATTATTCTTTAGACTTTATATTTTAGTCTAAGAATAATTTACACAATGTTGCATTACAAATTCCAACACTTCCCCTTAATTCAATATTGGGGAAATGAATTATGAAAAAAAGAAATATTCTCCCCCTAAAGATACAAACTGGGATGATAATCAAATGAGCAATATAGTTACAAAGAGCTTCTTGTTGAGCAAGGTGCAACGACAGTATTTTCATTGTTTTCAACACACTCATATGGATAGGTTGATGTAGTGGATAGTTTTTCAGAGGTCGTTCCAAGTATGTACAATGATTTTCAATGCTTATGAGGATGTTTTTGATGTTCGGGTGAAGTTGTTATAGGTTGTTCATGCAAATTTGCAAAAGTTGAAAAAATTGTCAAAAAATTGCAAAAGTCATCACGGGCACAGTTGGATAGTATGGATCAATTTGGAACATGCCAACATGTCAATAAATAGTCTATAATAGTGTTGGAGGTGTCAACACAGTGTTTGGATTGATCGGTGACATTTTTGGTATCTTGGCGGATGATTTGGCAAGTGGTTGTACAGGCCAAAAAAGGGCAATTTTTTCAGAAGCACTGCGAGCAAACCGAGAATAATTTGATAGAAAAATTTTAACTGGAGGTGGTCATTATCTTCAATAACATGTGTTCCAAATTTCCACCAAAATAGAGAAACAAGGTGAATGTTACAAGCATTGCAAGACTGTCACAAAAATGCTCTTTTTGGAAAAAGTGTGTCAGCAGCAATTTTCGTGGAGGTGGTATAGGTGAACCGTAAGGAGTTATATAGCGAGATTCAAATTGGATGTAGTCAGAATTGTAGAGATTCTACGTTTCAAATTTAAGAGAAAATAGAGTTACGAGGTGAGAGTTATGATTGTTGCAAAAACGATACAAGTCACTTTTATGTCAATTTGTTCCACTTGTGCAAAATCCTTCAGTTGGTCGTTTCGACCTTGCAGAGTCACCAGAGTTTCGGTTTCAGTGTTGTTACACCTTCAAGGCATCAAATAGAGCATATTTCATTTTTGGTTTGAGGTGTCACGTGGCTCCAAAGTAAGAGAACGAGTAAGGTGTCAATTCTTTGCATGTGACGTGTTTGACGAAATGCCTTCTCAAAATAAAAAAAGGAAGTTATATTGTTTTAAGAAGCTTCATTAAAGAAAATCTTTTTAAAAATTGAAAAGGGAAAAAGAATTAAAGTGTGTGCTTTTTAAGTGACAAGGGATTTTATTGAAAAGTGGGGACTTTATTTTGTGAAGAGAGAAGTGTGTGTGGAGAAAAATAAAGAGTGAAAATCCGTGATTTTTGGAGAGTGGTGAAAAACGTCACTTCAGTATTTTGGGAATAAATTTCTCATATGATATCCATTTTGGCTGAAATTTTGAGAGGAGTTTGAAAACAAATTGCTACACAATACCCAGAAAGAATCTAGCAATTGGAAAAACATGCTAAGATAAAAATCATTTTTTTTTGAGAAGAGAAGATTCAAATTCTGAGTAATGCAGAGAGAGGGATGTTATACTGGATGAAATAGAAATTTTGAGATTTTGAGCTTACAAACCATAGAGGGTTCTAGTTTCAGTGAAGATATTCATATATGTCATTTTATTATCAATATCAAAATCAAGTGGGTGCTTGGTAGAGGGGTTGGTGCTCCTTTCTGTTGGTGCAAATAAATTAGGGGTTGGTGCTCCTTCCAGTGGGTGCTAGTAAATTGATTGTAAAGTTGGTGCTTTGCAAAGGCTGGATTTGGATGGGAGTCCAAATAGTAATTTTCGAGGATGTAGCCAAATCGATGAACCTCGGTACATCTTGTGTTGTGTGATGTTCTCTTGTTATACTTGCTTTATTTGATTTTATGTTTTCATTATTTTGGCTTTGAGTGTTGAAGATTTAAGTTTTAAAGAGCTACATTGATTCATCCCCCATCTTAGTGTCATTGTGAGACTAACAATTGGTATCAGAGTGAGGTTCCTGAATAGGCTTAATTGACTAGGGTGATCTTGGAAGTGACACAATGGCAAGTGGTGAAGGCTTCTCATCAAACAAAGCACCATTTTTTGACAAAACTAATTACGCATTTTGGAGACTCAGGATGCAGACATATCTTTGTGCTTTGGGATACAACATTTGGGATTCAGTAGATAGTGGATACACAATACCCACCACTTCTCCAACCGATTCTATCGGTAAGAAACTATTTGAGAATGACTCAAAAACAAAAAATGCTATCATGTGTGGATTAGTGGACATCAAACTGGTAAATATTATGGGTTGTAAAATGGAAAAGGAAATATGGGACAAACTAAAGAGCATTCATGAAGGAGATGTTAAGATCAAGGAGGTCAAGTTACAAACACATCGAGCTCAGTTTGAAGTATTAAATATGAATGACGATGAGAATATAGAGGCATATATGCTGAGAGTTAATGAAGTCATTAATGCGATTAGAGGACTCGATGAGGAAATCAAAGATTTTGTCATCATAAAAAAGGTATTAAGATCCCTTCCCCAAAGATTTGATTCTAAAGTTTCATCTATAGAAAAAGCTAAAGATATAAATTCTTTTAGTATGGATGAGATTCATGGTTCTTTTACTGCATATGAGATGAGAATAGGAAAATCTAAACCCACAGATAGAGAAGTTGCTTTTAAAGCCCATAAAAATATGAAAGTAAACCAAGAATCCACAAAGAATGAAGAGAAGAAATAGGTTGATCAAGAAAAAATGAATCATGCAAAGGAAAGCAATAATGCAAGGCACAAAAGGAGAATTGACAATGATGGCTTCACCAATATCACACATCAAAAAAGAAGAAGATTTATGGCTCCTACGAAAACATGGCAAAGACCACCACATAGGTACAATCATCTCTTTTTTTGTTACTATTTTAAATGCAATGGTTATGGACATAAGATCTGAAATTGCAAGTATAATGTAGTACCAAGGAATTTTACCAATAGAAATGCTTTTTCACCTTTGATGGATTATGCAGTAGAATGTTATAACTATCATAATTTTGGGCATATTGCAAGAAATTGTCGAAGTACATTTCCATCAAATCAATTTTAGGGAAGAAAATTTCAGCCAAATGGAATAAGACAAAATAAAAAATTTCTCGAAAAACATGCACAAGCTACTGAAAAAGAAAAGCCAAAATAAGAGCCCAAAATTGTAATCAAACCTGAGTCAAAAGAAAAAGAGCGACCTAAGGAAGAAAATGAATCCTTGATCATACAGATGACATTTAAAGCACAGAATAAATCCACACCTTGGATACTTGATAGTGGATGCTCCAATCATATGATAGGTGACAAACAAAAATCTGAGAAGTTGCAACAATATGAAGGTGGTTTAGTAAAGTTTAGAAACAATGATGGAGCTAAGATAGTTGGTAGAGGTTTAGTTAAGATTAGTGACAGAAAAATCAGGTCAAAATAAGTCTTGTTTGTGGTTGGTCTGAAGCATAACTTGTTGAGTGTAAGTCAGATTTGTGATAGAGGTCATGAAGTGATCTTTAAGAAGTAAGGTTGTGAAGTCAGAAAGGCAAACAATGGGAAGTTTATAGCAACTAGATCAAGGACATCTGGAAACCTGTACACTCTCTCAGATACTTTAGAAGGAGCTTGCTTGATTGGATAGGAAGAAGAGAATTGGTTGTGGCACAAGAGGCTTGGTCATATCAGTTTTGACAATCTAGTAAAAATCAGCTCAAAGAAAGCAGTGAGAGATATTCCCACCATTGGCAAACCATAAAATAACATTTGTGCTTCATGTCAAAAGGGGAAGCAAACTAGAGTCTCATTTAAAACAAAAGAGTACTACACAAGCAAACCTTTGGAACTAGTACATACTGATTTATGTGGACCCATGAGAATGCAAAGCATAAATGGTGACAAATATTTCATGTTGTGTATAGATGACTATTCCAAGATGACATGGGTATTGTTTTTGAAGCATAAATCAGAAGCTTTTGAGATGTTTAAGGTTTTCAAAAACCAAGTTGAGAATCAAACAAGAAAAAGGATTAAATTTTTAAGGTCAAAAAAAGGAGGAGAGTTCATTTCAGAGGATTTCACAGAGTATTGTGAAAAATATGGCATTAGGAGATAATTTTCAGCGGCAAGGACACCTCAACAGAATGGTGTGGTAGAAATAAAGAACAAGATAGTGCAAGAAATGGCACAGACTATGTTGACTGAGAGCAAAGTAGCAGACATATTTTGGAAAGAGGCAGTCCATACTATGGTATACATCCAAAATAGGTGCATGTTGAGGATGCATGAAAGAAAAACTCCTTATGAGTTGTGGTTCGATAAAAAGCCAACAACAAGATACTTTAAAGTTTTTTGCAGCAAGTGTTACATCAAAAGAACTGAAGAAAACCTTGGTAAGTTTGAAGATAGAGTGGATGAAGGTATTTTTCTTGGCTATTTGTCAAAAATCAAAGCTTACAAATGCTACAACAAGAGGCTAAGGAAATTTGTGGATAGTGTCAATGTTAAAGTTGATGAAGGAAAGGAACAAGTAATTAGCTATGAAGAGAACTACCCAATTTATGAAGAGGTCATTGAAGGAGATGAGGAAAAGGAAATGAAAAAGAAACCAAAAATTGACTCAGAGGATTCAAACAATGATTCAGAAGTGGAAGAAAACAAGAAATTCAAAACAAGCAACTAGCAGAAAGATCATCCTAGAGAGCAAATAATTGGAGACCCCACAGTTGGTGTTCAGACAAGAAGAATATTAGTAAGTAACTACTCTTTATTATCTAGCATTGAGCCCAAAAATATTGCTGACGCAAGCAAATATGAAAGTTGGGTAAAGGCAATAAATGAAGAATTAGATCAAATCGAGAAAAACAAGACTTGGGAGTTAGTACCAAGACCCATAAATAAAAATGTAATCGATACTAAATGGGTCTTTTGGAACAAATTGAATGAAGACAGACAGGTAGTCAGGAACAAAACAATATTGGTATGCAAAGGCTATGCACAAGTTGAAGGTATTGACTTTGAGGAAACCTTTACACCTGTGGCCATACTAGAGGTAATTAGAATGTTTTGGCTTTAGCAGTTTACAAGAATTTCAAAGTTTATCAAATGGATGTGAAATCAGCATTTTTGAATGGGAAACTTGAAGAAGAGGTTTATATTGAGCATCCAGATGGTTTCCAATTTGGTGATGATCCCAACTTGGTTTGCAAGTTGAATAAAGTGTTATATGGCTTAAAATAGGCACCCTAAGTATGGTATGCAAGGCTAGACAATTATCTTACTCAGCAAGGGTTCAAGAAAGGTATGGTGGATAGTAATTTGTATGTCAAAACATAAAATGGTCATCATATTTTTCTTGTTGTATACGTAGATGATATCATATTTGGTAGCAACAAAGATGAGTTGTGTAAAGATTTAGCAAATAAGATGCAGAAAGAATTTGAAATGTCAAAGATTGGTGAACTTTCGTATTTACTTAGATTACAAGTTAATCAAAAGGAGAAGGGAATATTTATTTCTCAAATTAAATATGTGAAAGAGATGCTAAAAAGTTCACAATGGAGGATTGTAAGCCAGTTAGCACTCCCATGACGACAGGTTGCAAGTTGAGCAAGGATGAAAAATCTCCACATGTTGATCAAACTATGTATAGATCTATGATTGGGAGCTTACTATACTTGACAGCTACCAGACCAGATATTTTACAGGCAGTATGCATGGTAGCACGATTTTAGGCTAGTCCCAAGGAGACTCATGTGACAATAATGAAGAGGATTCTTCGGTACCTCAAGGGTACTATGGAGTATGGGTTATGGTATCCAAAAGGTAAGGACTTCACCCTTATTACGTATTTAGATGCAGATTGGGTAGGATGTGTAGATGACAGGAAGAGTACCAAGGGAGGTGCATTCTATCTTGGAGATAGGTTGGTCACGTCACACAGTAAGAAATAGGAGCCAGTCTCCTTATCCACATCAAATGCAGAATACATTGTAGCAACAACGTGTTGTACGCAAGTGTTATGGATGAAAAAAACTCTGAAGTATCTTGGCATTAATTTTAGTGAGCTAATTTTAGTTAAGTGCAATAACACCAGTGCCATTAACATCTCAAAGAATATGGTTATGCATTCTCGCACAAAACATATTGCTATCCGGTATCATTTTTTGAAGGAGAAAGTTGTAGAAGGTGAGGTTAAGTTGGATTTTGTTCCAACAATAGAGCAAGTAGTAGATATCTTCACCAAACAATTTCCCAAAGAATTCTTTGAGTACCTTCACAAGAAATTAGGAGTGGTCACACTTCCCAAGAATTGACTAGCTATTGGGGCCACATTCTTAGGGGGAGCATTTGTGTATTTGTTTATCTTTTTGCTCATGTTTGTGATTTTTGCTAAGTGTAATAATTTTTGCCTAAGAATGTTGTGCATGGACTCAGGGGGAGTTTGTAGCAGCCCTTTGGTCTTATTGTCAAAGGGGAAGAAGAGTTATAGGAAATTGTGCGTGTGTTGCCAACAATTCCAAAGAAGGAGATTGTTGAGCAAGGTGCAACGATAGTATTGTCATTATTGTCAACACACTTAGATGGATAGGTTGATGTAGTGGATAGTTATTCAGAGGTTTTTAGGAGTATGTACAGTGGTGTTCAATGCTTATGAGGATGTTTTTGATGTTCGGGTGAAGTTGTTACAGGTTGTTCATGCAAATTTACAAAAGTTGAAAAAATCATCAAGAAGTTGTCAAAAAATTGCAAAAGTCATCACGGGCATAGTTGGATATGATGGATCAGTTTGGAACATGCTAGCATGTCAAGAAATAGTCCAAAATAGTGTTTGAGGTGTCAGCATAGTGTTTGTATTGATCGGTGACGTTTTTGGTATCTTGGCGGATGATTTGGCAAGTGGTTGTATAGGTCAAAAAATGGTAGTTTTATCAGAAGCACTGGGAGTAAACCAAGAATAATTTAATAGAAAAATTTTAACTGGAGGTGGTTGTTATCTCCAAGAACATGTGTTCCAAATTTCCACAAAAACAGATAAACGACGTGAATGTTACAAGCGTTGCAAGACTCACAAGAACGCTCTTTTTGGAAAAAGTGTGTCAACAGTAGTTTTTGTGGAGGTGGTACAGGTAAACCGTAAGGATTTATGTAGTGATATTTGGACTGGATGTAGTCAGAATTACATAGATTCTATGTTTCAAATTTTAGAGAAAACAGAGTTACGAGGTGAGAATTATGATTGTTGCAAAAATAGTATAGGTCACTTTTATGTCAATTTGTTCCACTTGTGCAAAATCCTTCAGTTGGATGTTTTGACCTTGCAAAGTTTCCAGAGTTTCTATTTCAGTGTTGTTACACCTTCAAGGCATCAAATAGAGCATATTTCATTTTTGGTTTGAGGTGTCACATGGCTTCAAAGTAAGAGAATGAGTAAGGTGTCAATTCTTTGCATGTAACATGTTTGACGAAATGCCTTCTCAAAATAAAAAAAGGAAGTTATATTGTTTTAAGAAGCTTCATTAAAGAAAATCTTTTTAAAAATTGAAAAGGGAAAATAAATGCAAGTGTGTGCTTTTTAAATGACAAGGTATTTTACTAAAAAGTGGGGACTTTATTTTGTGAAGAGAGAAGTGTGTGTGGAGAAAAATAAAGAGAGAAAATCCGCGATTTTTGGAGTGGTGAAAAATGTCACTTCAGTATTTTGGGAATAACTTTCTTATATGATATCTATTTTGTCTAAAAATTTTAGAGGAGTTCACAGATAAACTATTGCACAATACCCAAAAAGCGTTTAGTAATTGGCAGAATGAGATAAGATAATAATCAGTTTTATTTTTTGAGAAGAGAAGATTCAAATTCTAAGTAATGCAAAGAGAGGGATGTTATACTGGGTGAAATAGAAAGTTTTATATTTTGAGCTTACATACCATAGAGGGTTATGGTTTCAATGAAGACATTCATATATGTCATTTTATTATCAATATCAAAATCAAGTGGGTGCTTGGTAGAGGGGTTGGTGCTCCTTTATGTTGGTGCAGATAAATTAGGGGTTGGTGCTCCTTCCAATGGGTGCTGGTAAATTGATTGTAAAGTTGGTGTTTTACAAAGGCTGGATTTGGATGGGAGTCCAAACGGTCATTTTCAAGGATGTAGCCAAATCAGTTAACCTCGATACATCTTGTGTTGTGTGATGTTCTCTTGTTATACTTGCTTTATTTGGTTTTTTGTTTTCATTGTTTTGGCTTAGAGTGTTGAATATTTAAGTTTTAAAGAGCTACACTGATTCACGCCCCCTCTCAGTGTCATTGTGAGACTAACACTTCTATGACCAAGAATGGCCTACAATAAGGCACCAATACAAAAGGGGCCAAAATGAGACTGAAAGCCCCCAATGGAGTAGCTTCAGATACAAGCAACTTACAAATCCATCCATCAACCACAAGTGGTTGCAAATGACAAGAAGAAAACATCACAAGGGTATCTTTAGTAAGCCTGCAAAACCCCAAATGGAAGTACCTACAAGCTACAAGCAGCTCAACATAAGATCAGTTAGATACATCATCATAAATATATTCACCACAACACATATGAATATCCAAAGATGATAACAAAACTGATCTAACAAATAGTTAACTATAAGTCATCACAAAAAGATGCCAAGCCATACTTATAGTCACGTGCTATATAGTTGATCAAAAAATATCATGATCAAATTTGCATAAAGCAAACAAGGAGTACCATGAAAATGGAAAATCTAAAGTACCATGAACAAAATTTGCATAAGGTATATGAAAATAATAAAGTGTGCACACCGGTTGCATAAAGCCAACCATAAAATATCATTTACAAAAGTAGCATAAATGCTAACAAGAAAGTACCATGATAAACCAATTGCATAATTCCAACTACATAAAAACATGTACAAAGTTGCACAAGGCAATAAGAAAGTACCATGTAAAAGAGTCACATAAAGCAATTGCATCATATACCATAATTGCACAATGCCATCTACAAAGTAACATGTACAAAAGTTGCACAAGACAAACAAGAAAGTACCATGTTCAAAAGATGCAAAAAGCAATTATACCACCAAATAACAATTCATATATATAGCACAAAATACCTCATAAGGATGAATTTGTCATCACACAAGTGTAACTACACTTCATTCCCCATTGAGGACAACTTCACCAAACCAAGTGAGTCCCTCAGATTACAAAATTGCTCCTTGGAAAGAGGTTTGGTGAACAAATCAGCATAATTAGAAGATGATGGGCAATACTCCAACTGAATAGTCCCATCCAATACCTTCTCTCTGATAAAGTGGGCTTGGATTTCAACATGCTTTGTCCTTTGATGCATTACAAGATTTTTAGCCAAGGCAATAGCTGATTGATTATTAGAGAGAAAACATGAAGGACCAAATTGCTCAAAGCCAATATCCTTCATGAGGGTACGAAGCCAAACCGCTTCCTGTGTAGCTACTGTCGTAGCCTTATACTCTGCTTCTATTGTAGAAAGAGCAATTGTATCTTGATTCTTGGAAGACCAAGAGATAGTTGTAGACCCAATACTAAAAACATATGTTGTGGTAGACTTTTTGTCTATTCTATCCCCTCTAAAATCATAATCAGCATAGCCAAAAAGAGCAAAGGAAGCCTAGAATACTTGAGTGCCAAATCTCTAGTACCTGAAAGGTACTTTAGAATCTTCTTGGTAGCTTGTAAGTGCTCAATATAAGGTTTCTGCATGAACCTATCCATCATACCAACTGCAAAAGCAATATCTGGCCTTGTGATGGTAACATAAATAAGACTACCAATGAGCTGCCTATACAATGTAGCATTAGCCAACTGATATTATGGACTTACTTCCAACTTAACCCCTATAGAAATAGGAATGGAAGTAGGATTGCCATCCTCCAAATCAAACCTCTTAATAATATCTCCAATATATTTGGATTGAATCAAAAAGGTACAATCATCATGTTGATAAAATTGCATGCCAAGATAGTAGTGTAGAAGACCAAGATCAGTCATTTCATACTCTTACTTTAATTTGGAGATGAAATAAAAAATGGCCTCATTATCATTTCTAGTCACAACAAGGTCATCAACAAATAGAGCAATTAAAATGGCCAATTTATCCTCCTAAGCACATAGATATATATATTTGAATAGCATTTATCAAAACCAAGAGACAAGAAGTAACTTGAAATCTTCATGTACCATGCTCTAGGTGCTTGCTTCAGTCCGTACAAGGTTTTATTTAGTTTACACACAAGTATTTTCTTACCTTGTACAACAAATCCTTATGGTTGACTCATGTAGATATCCACATACAAATCACCATTTAGAAAGGCATTTTTCACATCAAGCTAAAAATTTGCCAACCTTGAGCAGCAGCAATAGCAATGAGAAGTCGAATGGTGGGCATTTTGGCAACTAGTGGAAATGTTTCATCATATTCAATGCCATATTTTTGAGCATAACCCTTAGCAACCAATATAGCCTTATACTTTTCTATCTCTCCATTACAATTGTACTTGATTCTATAGACCCACTTGTTTTCAATAACATTTCTCTTATTAGGATAAGGCACTAGATCCCAAGTTTTATTCTTTAGAAGAGAATCCATCTCAAACTTCATGGAATCAACCCAAAAAGAGTGTTGTGAAGCTTCTTGATAAGAAGTAGGCTCATGATCATTATCTATTTTAGCTAGAAGAGACAAGTTAAGGGTCATACTTCTAGTTATCCTTTAGCTAACTGAATTTTGCTCTTTAGGACCCCTAGAATGATCCAACCACTTGGTCCTTTTGACACAAGGCCCACCATTTTCTAACTCAAGAAGGTCTTCATTGAATTTGACATCTCTTTTTACAAATACAATGCGTGAAGAAGGTGAGTATAACTTGTAGCCCCTATGTTCTGCATCAAAGCCAAAAAAAATGTATGTTTGAGACTTTTTGTCCAATTTCTTCCTCTTTTCGGAAGAAATATATGAAAATTAATCACATACAAACACTCTTAAGTGTGACAAATTTGGATTCTTACCATTCCAAACCTCATAAGGAGTCTTCCACTCAACTTATTTTGAAGGACACCTATTAAGAATATAGATTATTGTATTGGTTGCTTCACCCCAAAGAAATTGAGGTAAGTGGTCACCAAGCATGCATCTTACCATCTCCATGATTGTCCTATTTTTCCTCTCTACAACACCATTTTGTTGAGGAGTGTATGGACAAGTAAACTACCTTTTGATCCCATGAGAAGAACAAAACTCATTGAAATCATTGCTATTGTACTCCCCTCCATTGTCACTTCTAATAATTTTGATCTTTGATCCCTTTTGATTTTCTACCAAATCTTTGAACTCCTTGAATGTATCAAAACAATCTGATTTATTCTTAAGTAGATACCCAAATATAATTCTTGAATAATCATCTATAAAGGTGAGAATGTAGGATGCACCACCAAGTGATATAACATGTAATGGACCCATAATATCTGTATGAATGATTTGAAGAATTTGTGTGGCCCTTGTTTACTTGTCCTTTGCAAACTTTTGTTTGCTCATCTTTCCTAAGATGCATGTTTCACACAAACCATGAATAGGTGAAATGTTAGTCAAGCCTTCACCCAAATTTTTGGACTTCATAATTTGAATATTTTGATAGTTTGTATGGCCTAACCTTAAGTTCCAAAGCTTGCTACTAGGAGAAACATTAGTTGCTAAACACACTTTAGGAGGAGCATCACCTAACACATAAATATTATTCTTCACATAACTAGTAATGATTGGTAGCATGCCTTTCCTAATGATCCATGAAGTTACATTGAACTCAATAGTGTGACCACTTCTAGCAACTTGCAAAACTGAAATTAAATTTCTTCTAAGGTTAGGCACATATAGGACATTATCAAGTAATTTCCCTTAAATTACAACATTGCCAACACCTTCTACTTGAAGTCTAGTATTATCACCAATGACAAATGAATCTGAAGAGTTCTTATGAAAGTCCATAAACTTATCCTTTTCAAAAGACATATGGTTAGTGCATCTAGAATCTAACACCCATTCATTAGATGTAGATGAGTCAATGGAGTAGAGGGCACAAACAAAGGCATTTTTATTAGAATTTTGCTTTACATTGTTGTTCTTTTTCTTTACCTTGCCAAACCATTTCTTAGGTCCTTGTCCCTTAGCCTTTTCTTGCTCTTACTTTTCTATAATCTTCTTCTTCTTGAAATAATTTTGTTCCTTGTGGCCTTTCTTGCCACAAAATTTTCAAGTGAAATCAACTCTAGGCTTGTTGGGTTGGAAAATTTGATTTTTCCTTCCCTTGTATTTCTTCTTTAAAGAAGCCTAAGTGGCACTCAAGGCAACATTCTTCTCCTTGACAACTTGACCATTCATTTTGTCTCTATTAAGAGACTATTCATGTTGAGTCAATAATTGTGAAAGAGTTTTGAGAGGAATGCCATCCTCTTCTTGCTCTATCCTAGTATCAATAATGGTGACAAAATTATTGAACTTGCTTGAAAAGTTCCTCAAAATGATAAAGCTTAAGAGCTTCTCACTTATCCAATCACAATTACAAGCCAATAGTTGAGTTCTCATGTATTTCATCTTTGAGAGGAAGATCAAGGTAATTTCTTCTTCACCTTGCATAGTGCTAAGAATTTTGGATAATAAAATGAATGTCCTTGATATGTTGGACCCTAGATGGACTTGTTTTAGCAAATCCCATGCATCTTTAGCATGATCACAATGGCTTATAGTGAGCAATATATCATCACTCACACTATTGATAATCATGGAAAGTGCAAGGTGACTCTTGTTTTTGTATATCTCAAGTGCCCTTTCCTAGGTTGGGATTGCTTCATCTCCATTCACAATGGGCCATAACTTTCTTGCTTGAAATTCAGCCCTCATCCTTGGTTCCCATATTCCAAATTTTGATCCATCAAGGATGTGCTTAGGTTGTGAAGGAGATTCCATGATCAACCATTCTAGAAAGTTAACATAATAAAAACATAAGATGCATTGACAAAGAAAATAAATAATGCAATAAGAAAGTAGATAAACATACTTGCATATAAAAAAACATAACTTTCAAGTAATCTACTTTTCAATCATCAAATATAATAATCATGAAAGATAAACATCATGAAAGATATTTAAAATTAAGCATCATCAAGAGAGATAAGCATCATCATGAAAGATAATCAACATTATCATGAACTACTATAAACATATTGCAATAAACAACTATAACCATATTGCAATTGAATAAAGGAAATAAACCAAGATCAACTTGCAATAAGAAGGTAACTAATCGTAACAACCATCTTGCAACAAAATAAACTAACTTGAATTGAACCATAAAACATTTGTTAAATGTAAGATAGTCAATAAGTTAGTAAGTTAGTGTTCATTTTAATGTTTTTCTATAGCCTAATAAATTACCAATTCATCTCACCCAAGGTCAACCAAGCTACCCAAAAGGGTATGGGTACGAGGACCCAAAAAGGACTTGCTACCGATAGAGCGGATTATTTTGGATTCAATAGGTGTTTAGCAAACATAAACTGTGTTGCAAGATTAAGTAAATTTTGATCAAATACTAAAGTTGTATTTAGTAAGTTGATTCATTTTTAACCTTCTTGATTAATATGAAAATTAGTAAATTGTAAGTTTACCTTCAAATGAAGAAGGGAAACATCCACTATGAAGCTCACTATATTACTCATTTGATTCAAAAATAAAAGAATGCTTCAATGTTATGCAACAATATGCATCAACATGATATTACAACACAAGTAATATGTAGTAGAAAACACCCCTATTTAAAGATAAGCTTTTCTACTACAACCCTAAATCTTATCACAATCTAATCTTATCATAATCTAATATTGAGATGTGTGACAAGTGACATCTATCAAATATTAGAAAGTGCTTAGTTACTTTCTAATATTATCACAATCTAATATTTGAGATGTGTGATAAGTGGCATCTATCAAATATTAGAAAGTGATTAGTTACTTTCTAATATTTGCTAGAAAAGGAGAAATAACTTTTTCCCACAAATTAAATATTCCTAGCACCCTTATTTTATTTATTAATTGGGTGGGAATATTTTTACATAAAATAGAATTATTTTCTAATTCAAATATTATTCTTTAGACTTTATATTTTAGTCTAATAATAATTTACACAATGTTGCATTACATATTCCAACATGGCTCACCCTAGGATGGCCATGGCCCTAAGAGGTCTATATAAGCCAATAAGGGGGTTTTTAGGCTCATTTGTGCATGTGATTATGGAGAGTGTGAGATTTGAGGAGGAGGAAGGATATTATGAGTAGTGGATAACTATAAAAATCACCCTACAGTCACCATGAGCTAGTGTGCAGACTTGTCCAGTGGCGGAGCCAGTGCTAGATGGGTAAGATTTGACTTTCTAACTGCATTGTTCTTGAAATTGAAATGGAATTTAGAATTTATTTTTTATTTTCGCTAGGCCATCATAAATTCTCAGGAATTAAAAATAATTAGGGATAACCTGTATTTTTTTATGCTATTTTTTTGTTTTTTTGTGCCTTTACTGCTTTTCTAGGGATTTTTAGGCTGCTTTTTTTACTATTTTGAGGGCCTGAAAGGGCCAATTTTTTCCCAGATTGGGGGCCTTCTCGGGGTGGGACGACCAGCTTGAGTTATTTAGGGGCTATCCTTGGTGGAATGGCCATAAAATTAGGGGCCATCCTTGGGTGGGATGGCCATAAAATGGCTTAAAAAATGTCATTTTTTCATGTTTTTTGAGTGTTTTTGGGGTATTTTGAAGTTTGATTTAAGCCTGATTATGACCAATTTGCCTCTGCTAGGTGGTAATGAATTTGTGTCATGTCCTAACTCTATTTGAAATTGTAAGAGAGGATTTGAATGATGCATACTGGGAGTGTCTTGACGCCATTGGCCTCAAGCAAGTGACGTGGTTAGAGCCTATGGTGGGCAATCATGCTTACTTGATGACACTTATTGACCTATGGGACCCACACACCAACACCTTCCACCTATCGATAGGGGATATTATGGTGATATTAGAGGATGTCTAATGAATATTATGTATTCTGATAGAGGTATGACAAATTGAGTCTACTCATCGGTATCGAAGAGATGCCATGATGGAGTGTTACTTTGGTGGGGATGCGAAGGAGGTGATAGGGGGTACCTACGGTAAAGGTATATTAGTGGTACAGTGGTATGAGGCTAGGGTACTGGGTGCAAGGCACATCTTGCTAATGACCCTGATCTCTAATATGCTCCTAGTAAACTCATCGAGTGCCAGGTTTCCCTGGAACCTTCTGGAGTTGGTGTTTACTCTGGCAAGATGTGCTGCGGAGCGGTCACTAGTGATGGCATGGGGGATGACTCTATTGGCCTAGTTGTATGGTGACTTGTACAAGATCCACTCCTAATGGTAGAAGGGCTTCGGGTGCAACTTTATACTATAGGTTTTGGGGTGGAATCATATAGCGATGGATAGACTGTAGGGAAACCAATGGACATCACAAGCTGAACTGGTGGACCAAGATATTGGCTATAGTACCTTATGGCAGTGGGCCCAGGAGGTAGGATAGAGTCACCACTGGGTAGGTGACATGGGTCACTATGCCCAATATTTTATGAGACTCAAGGTAGAAAATATTTTTTGGATACCCTATAGGGATTGCCCAGCATGGGATGAGGCTGGGGAGAAACTCCATCAAGTGAGGCGAGGGAGATGGTAGGTGGGCAAACAAGGGATGGAGTAGGAGTTCTTTCCTTATGCTTGGGTTATGTGATGGTTTAGGCTGTGATAGGGGATTCTCGATGAGCTAGTTGTTTACCAACATTTTTGGGATGAGAGGACACTACGATGGTCAATGGTTGAGGTAGTGGCACAGGATGCAGATCCTGTAGTGAACATTCTAGATGTGGATGATGTCGAGACTACGAAGGATTATGACTCTTGGTGGATGATGCACCAGTGGTGAGGAGAGGGGCCACTAGGGGGAGGTGTAGGGGGGCTTCATTAGGATGCTCCTTGAGAGGACCCGATTGAGGTGGGTGAGTGGCATGAGCATGGACACATGGAAGATGAGTAGGGGGATCTCCTAGACTTAGGAGATCGGGGTGACATTAGGGATGTTGACACTAAGGGTGAGGAGGTGCAGGTATAGTAGGTGGCATAGGGTGATACAAAGGTTGAGCTATAGGATGAGTTTATCAGGGTTAGTCAGGAGAGGGATCTCCTATAGATGGAGGTACAAGATGTGTGGATAGAGATAGAAGCACAATGAGCATAGGTACAAGAAGCACGAGTTGAGATAGTAGCACTACAAGAACAATTACGATCTCAAGGTCTCAAGTGGGAGGACTCTAGCAGTGATGAGGTGACTAGACTACAGTTAGAAGTGACATGACTTAATTCTATGGTGGAGACTTATCAGGTGTGGTGACAACGGGGATAGGCTTATATTGATGAGCTAGATACTGAGATAGTGCACCTCGAAGGGCATCTATGAGATGACATAGCTGTTAGTGGGTCATACCAGAGTCACCAAAATGAGATAGGATAGTCTTCTTCCAAGAGGGATGCATCAAGATCTATACAAAGGGCTGATAGGGTAGGTGGTAGCGAGTATGGGAGTTTACAGTGGACTCTAACTATAGGTGGAAGTGCGGGTCATAGTATCGGTCCTGTGTGACCATGGGTGAGGCTTATATGAATCTCTTTTTGTTTGTTATTTTGATTTTTGTGGATGTTTAGCGGTGTGAAGTCTGAGGACTCACTTTATTTTAGCCTACGGGAGATATGATGTATATTTTTTACCCCATATATATACACAGATATATATGAGCTTTTATGTGGTTTATCATTATGTGCTTATTGTTGGATGAGATGTATGAAATGTGTTTATTTGCTTTATGATATGATGATGGATTTCTATCATGTATGCATATGTGGTAATATTATTTGATTTTATGCATTTTGATGGCATGTGTATGCATGGATACATAATGATATGGATGAATTGATCGATTGTATGATGAAATATGACTAATGATTTGAAATACTATGTTAGCACCATATACTGTATAAAATTCATTAATGATTTTTGTATTGTTTTTATGTAATTGATATATGGAAATGTATTATTGCAATCTAATAAAATGGAATGAATGAAATGAAATATTATAGAATGTTAATGAGGTTTTCATGAGACTCAAACACTCTAGCTAAATTGATCAAAGGTTGTAAATAGACTATGCAAGACTTTTTGACAAGGTACAAATCTTCTAGGATGACCAAGATACTCAATATCCCTATGTGTGCAAGTGAGTTCATTCCTATGAGATGCATAAAGATACCACCATTTCTAGGTAGGATATCCACCAAACCTGTAATGAGGATCACCCTATGAGTGTCACAATCCTAGGTTTGTACTTAGTTGGATTAGACCACTAGGTAGTGTAGGTGACTGAAAGCTAGCTCATCCACATGCAAACATTAGTCTAAACACACACAAAAGCTAATGTGACAGACATATCATCTTGTGAGAGGCTCCCATCATTGATAGATAGGCTACCCACCAAACCTGTAATGAGGATCACTTGATGGTTTTCCAAATGCTAAGAATTCTAGGGATTCAAGCTCAAGGTCCCTTATTTTATTTAATTTTATTGGGATACTTGCTCATGGGTAGTGATGATAATCACTGTTTATTTTGTATTTTATTTTTTTTTGAGCAAGGGATGTGGGAAGTGGTGATGACCACTATTTCTTTTTGTGTTTGAGTTTTGCTTTGTGAGGATTTTGATTTTGAACTTTTGGGATTTTGAGAATTGGGATTTTTGATAATGGTGAAAACCACTATTTATTTTTAGAAATTGGGTAGGGAAGAGCTTTTCCTTTTTCCAATTCTCAGCATTCTTGAACCATTTGCACAGGGGGATGAGCAGGATGACCTTTTCACTTAAATAAACCTAGACCACTTCATGGGTTTCATATTTCCTTACGCAAAACTTGGATTTATTAATGTGCAAATGTGTTGGAATTTGTTGTATACAATGTATAATCTAAGAAAGACTCTACCTCCTAAAAATCATGATAGATTTCTACAAAATATAAAAAGAAAACTAGAGATGACTGAGTGACTGAAAACCCTAAGGACATTCTAGAAAAAATTACTAGGTGACGGGAGATAGACACTGTTATAACCAATGTAAAATGTAAGTGGATATGATAGGTGACAATGGAATGATGTGGATAATGATTTTGACATGATTGATTTTGTAATAATTAATAATGTATAGTCGTAGTGCTAGACATGTATGAGCAAATTTATAGTGTAAAGTGACATAATGAGTATGCCTAATGCAGATGATTTTGATAATGCAACAGGGTACGATGTTGTGAAATGCAATGTGATGTTTTTATGTTTTAATGATGTTTGAAGATATAGAGTGATGCAATATTTTTATATTTTTGATTGATATGTATGATGTTTTTGATTGTTTTTTGATTGATAGGTATATACATGTGACCAATGGACTTATTGAAGGCCATTGGGGTATTTTGGGTGACCTAGACGATCATAGACCACCTAGGAGAATTTTAGGTTGACCAAGCAGGTTGTAGACACCCTTGGAGCATTTTGGGGTGACCTAGATGGTCGTAGATTGCCTAGGAGTGTTTTAGGTTGACCAAGTGGGTTGTAGACACCCTTGGAGTATTTTGGGGTGACCTAGATGGTCGTAGACCACCTAGGAGCATTTTAGGTTGACCAAGTAGGTTATAGACACCCTTGGAGCATTTTGGGGTGACCTAGACGGTCATAGACCGCCTAGGAGTGTTTTAGGTTGACCAAGCAGGTTGTAGACACCCTTGGAGTATTTTGGGGTGACCAAGATGGTAGTAGACCACCTAGGAGCATTTTAGGTTGACCAAGAGGGTTGTAGACACCCTTGGAGCATTTTGGGGTGACCTAGATAGTCATAGACCTCCTAGGAGAATTTTAGGTTGACCAAGAGGG
The DNA here is from genome assembly GCA_028583015.1 of Wollemia nobilis. Classification (NCBI taxonomy): domain Eukaryota; kingdom Viridiplantae; phylum Streptophyta; class Pinopsida; order Araucariales; family Araucariaceae; genus Wollemia; species Wollemia nobilis. Next base: position 1,063,979 of record JAQPPZ010017206.1, on the reverse strand, counting down.
TTGTAGACACCCTTGGAGCATTTTGGGTGACCTAGATGGTCGTAGACCACCTAGGAGAATTTTAGGTTGACCAAGCGAGTTGTAGACACCCTTAGAGAATTTTAGGGTGACCTAGATAATCATAGACCACATAAGAGCATTTTAGGCTGACCAACCGGGTTATAGACACCATTAGAGCATTTTGAGGTGACCTGGATGGTCTTAGACCACCTAGGAGTGTTTTAGGTTGACCAAGCGGGTTATAGACACCCTTGGAGAATTTTGGGATGACCTAGATGGTCGTAGACCATTTAGGAGCATTATAGGTTGACCAAGTGGGTTGTAAACACCCTTGGAGTATTTTGGGGTGAGCTAAATGGTTGTAGACCACCTAGGATCATTTTAGGTTGACTAAGCAGAATGTAGACACCCTTGGAGCATTTTGGGGTGACCTAGATAGTCGTAGACCACTTAGAAGTGATTTAGGTTGACCAAATGGGTTGTGGATACCCTTGGAGCATTTTAGGTGACCTAGACAGTCGTAGATCACCTACGAGTGTTTTAGGTTGACCAAGTGGGTTTTAGACACTCTTGGAGCATTTTGGGATGACCTAGATGGTCGTAGACCACCTAGGAGAATTTTAGGTTGACCAAGCGGGTTTTTGACACCCTTGGAGTATTTTGGGGTGACTTAGATAGTCATAGACTACCTAGGAGCATTTTAGGTTGGGTCACTACACTCTAGGAATGGAGGGACCACAAATAGAGGATATTCAAAGGTTCAATATCATCTACACCTTCAAGGGTGGCTATGTGATAAGTTCTAGGTCTAATCTGACTAGTGATGATAAAGGGACCTAACTAGTTTACCGCAAACTTGTCCCATAGATGGGGTGGCAAACTAGAATTTTTATGGTTCTCTTTTAGGACGAGATCACCAACTTGAAAGTCTCTAGGATGGACCTTCATATTGTAGGCTCTCTTAAGTCCTCCTGATAGATTTGTAAGTGCTCAAGAGCATCGACATGATGTTCATAAAGCAACATAAGCTAATCTAGACAAGCATGTCACGCGATGTCATCATCGATGAAATCCTACATGGATATGCATAGTGATGGGATTTCTATCTTTGGAGGTATGACTGCCTCAGTGACATACACTAGTGAAAATGGAGTAGCCCCAATGGGTGTACAAATGCTAGTGCGGTAGACCCATAGAGCAAGGTAATTTGTGTGTGCCAATCGGTGTGATTATCTTTAATAGTTTTCTTGAGAATGTCAATCAATGTTTTTTTGGAGGCTCTACCTGCCCATTTGCTTGCGGATAGTAGGGCATCGAAAAGCTATGTTGGATATTATTCTTTTCTCTTAGAGCCCTCACATCTTTATTCTTGAATGATGTCCCATTATCCTAAATGATCTTGGATGGAATACCAAAACAAAAAATGATATTATGCAAATTTTAACTCCGTTATGAGGGGTCCTATCATAGTGGTAAGGGGAATTGCTTCCACCCAATTTTTAAAATACTTGGTAGCAATAATGATGAATGTATGATGGCCCAAGGATTCTGGGGAGATTTTCCCAATTAAATCCAAACCCTATTGTGAAAACGACCAAGACGATTGAATCAGTTGTAAAGCCTGCGAAGGTATGTGTGTCAAGTTAGCATGGTGTTGACACTTCACGCACTTCCTAATGTATGCACAATAATCTCACTCCAAGTTTGGCCAATAATAGCCCATGTGAAGGATGCACTTTGCAATGGCCATACCACTAAAATGGCCACCACATGTATCTTCGTGTACTTGGGCAATTGCCCAAGTCGACCCTTGACGTTATAAGCATCGAAGGAGAATCTCTTCGTAGCTTCGACGATACAGAATGTCTCATAGCAAGAAATATTTTGTCACCTTTCACTTGAATGTTCTTTTGGTAGTGTGCGACAATTTAGGAGGGATATTACCAAGCTTTAAGTACTCCTTGGTTTATGTGGACCAGTCCTATTGTGAGAAATCCTCGATCACGTGAACTATATGTCCCTCTTGAAGTTCATCCCAAGCAAATACTGAATGGGAAAGAAATTGTAAGAATAGTATTGTACTGTTATCAAAATGGGCTTGAGGGAACAAATTTCCCCAATCGGAATGATTCAAGCACTCGTGAAGGTGCGAGAATCTCTCTTTATGAGGTTCAATTTGAATGAAGTGAACTTTCGGTGTGGCCTGAGTGTTCTCATGCTCAATCGCATATTGCGAGAGCATTTTGACCTGAATGGTTGTCATATCATCTGTAGGGTTTTGTGGGATCAAGGATCCTAAGGAGGCCATCATATCCATAAAATTATTAGATGATAGAGGGAGTGCCTCAATGTCATACCATTTGAATTTTACCAGGAATTTGTCCACAAGGGCTTTGTAGGTTTACAAAACTGGGCACTTGCACTGGTAGATCCATTTGACTTGGTTAACAATGAGCAAGGAGTCTCCAAAGATTTTAAGCTTGGTGATTTTCATGGAGACAGCCATTTTAAGACCTATGAGCAAGGCTTCATACTCAAATTTTTTTTTGGTGCATGGTAAATTAAGTTTAAATAATAGGGGTATGGAATCTCCATGTGGTGTGAAAAACACGATCCTTGCACCACTCCCTTGCTCACATTTGGAGCCATAGAAGAACAAAGTCATATCAACTTATGACTTAGGACCATCATAATTAGGTGATTTCGATATGTGGAAGACTCCATCCTCAGGAAGCTCCATGCTCAGAGGCTGATCATCTTGGAGAGGAGCCTCTGCGAGTTGATCGGTGATGACCTGACCCTTGTTTGATTTATTTCCAATGAATTCTAGGTCAAACTTCATTAACAACATGATCCATTTCATCGTGCAACTGTTATGATAAGTGTGAATCATCATGTATCATTATGGATTCTCTTTAAACACAACATATATGGTATGGATAAGCATGTAATTTCATAGCTTCTTGGTGGAAAAAACCATCGCTAGGCATAACTTCTCAATGTATGCATACTTGATTTGATAGCTGACCAGATTATGACTAAGATAGTAAGTAGCCTATTCCTTATGCAGTTCATTTTTTTGGGCTAACATGGCACCCAATGTGATCTCAGTGGCTGAGACATATAATCATAACTACACTCCTTGTCAAGGTGGAGCTAACACTGGTGACAAAACCAGGTATTATTTATTGCATAAAATGCCTCCGGACACTCATCATCCCAATAGAATTTGACTCACTTGTGCAATAATTTATTCATGGATCGACACTTGTCTAATAACTGCGCTATGAAGAATTTTATGGACGTGATCTTGCCTTGCAAACTTCAGAGCTACTTGATGGTAGTCGAGGGAGGCATCTCAAAGATAGCCTTGACCTTGTTGGGGTCTACTTCGATGCCTTGTTTAGAAACTATAAATCTCAATAGCTTTCCATATGTGATGCCAAAGACGCACTTCTTGGGGTTCAGTCTCACATTATGTTTGATAAGGTGATCGAGGACTTTGTGTAAGATATCGAGATGCTCATGGTATAATAAATATTTAGTCAGTAAGTCATCCATGTAATATTCCAAAATCTTATGCATGTAGTCATGGAATATGTATGTCGTGGCACGCTGGTAGGTGGTGCCGATATTTTTAAGGCCAAAGGGCATGACCTTATAGAAAAATGTTCCCCAGGGCATTGTGAACGCCATTTTGAGTTGGTCCTCAAGTTTTATATGAATTTTATTGTACTCAAAGAAGCCATCCATAAGGGATAACATTTTGTGGCCCATTGTGGCATCTGCCAGGGCATCAATGCTTGGAAAAGGAAAATAATATTTGGGACTCACCTTGTTTAGGTCTATAAAATCAATGCAAATACGAATCCTTCCATATGGCTTCTTGACAAGAACCATGTTGGACAACCAAGGTGGATAGTCTATAGAAATAACGAACTTGGCCTCCAACAGTTTCTGTAGCTTGTATTTTACCATTAAGGCCACTATTGGATGCATCTTTCTCAGATTCTTCTCGACAGGCTTGGCCTTGGGGTCAAGCTTCAGATTGTGGGTGACTATATTTGGGTCCAATATCGACATGTCTTTGTAAGAAAGTGCAAAATATGCCTTCTTCTCTGTGAGAAGGGCTATATAATTGGCTTACTCTATGGGGGATAGACTTTCCCCCAACTTGATACATTGTCATTTTTTAGGATCTGAGCTGATATATTTATTAATCATAGGCTCGATTGACATATGTGATCCTTCCTCTAGCTGGTGGGGAGTAGAGATCAAATGGATGTCATATACTATGTTTAAATAATCAATGGGAACCTTGGGTTCCTCCTTAGTATGGAAGACATCATGATTTGGCCCTATAGAAAAATGAAATGACTGTAGCATCTCATCACAAGACTAGTACTTAGAAGGTGAGGGTGGTGAATCTCCCCTATCAAAGTTGATTTCCCCCAAGTCGAGGTGCAATGGCTTCAACGAGTTATTTGAATCTCGTAGGGGTTTAAACAGATCTATGGAAATCATATTTATGGATGGATGATTTCCCCTATGTGGCTGATGGTGTCCACGGACCTTTGAATGTTGCAAGACCTAAGGATATGGCTTTGGGGGTGGTGGAATGACTGGTGGTGGTCGGTGTGGCTGTGGGCAAGCTTGCTTATCTAAAGGTAGAAGTTGTCACCATATAGGTTGATGTAATGGGAACAAGTGCAGATAAAATTCATCCTCATCATCTACAAGGATGACTCAAGGGCATTCTCCATATCAACTACTAGAGTCAATAGGCATGACTCCATAATCAGACTCATCATATGACATCCAATCATAAGGGGACTTTGGATCTTCTTCCTCACTATCATGGGGAAGAGTGCATGAACCTTCACCTCTCTCGTAAGATCGAATGTCATTGTGAGGTAGTTCATAATCTCCCAAGGGCATAGGGAAGTATTCCCCCAATGAGTAGATGTGACTGGTATTGGTGAATGGATCTTGCACCAGCTCATACAAAATATTGAGCATCATGTGCTCCAAGTTATCTATAAGGACATTAGGGGGCAAAGGTACGTTGCACCCCAAACAAGACTTGTCATATGGAATTTGATATTGTGGCTAGTAAGGTATTCTTGTGCCTTGCTCATATAGGCCTAACCCATAACCATGCTAATTACATAGGTCAAGGTAATTCAAGGCAAATTTAAGGTTAGATAAGTAGTTAATGTCTTCTCCAAAGGGCTCTTCATCTTCTTCCTGATGTTGATAAGGTTCGATGCCATAGTCAATGCCCCTATAGACAAAGTTATTTTTATTATGGGAGAAGCTGAGAGGCATGATGATGCCTATGGGAAGATAGAGTTGACCCATGTCTTGCATCGACTCTATAGTAGGGGTGGTTGTAACATTCATAACCATGTATTCCTCCAATCCGATGGAAGCTAGGTGCACATTGACCTAAGGTTTCAAATAGAAGAGGGGCAAGAGCGAGACCTAATCTAATTTTTCATTTGTCTCAATCGATAGCTCCTCATCTACTTGGCTAGAAACCTCCTCAGTGGATATGGTGGATATAGTTGATTGGACCTCATCAATGGGATGCTTCTTTGGGTTTCTAGGTGAAGGATCCATGGGCACATTATGCATCTATGGAAGGGTGCCAAATATGAGGATGGCACAACATGCGATGGGGATGGAGCCAAACCTTGGTTGTATTTATTTGGTTTAAAATATATATGAGTCAATGGTAAGGTTGACTCGAGTAGCTAATGAACCATATTACAATACTTGGAGGGCTTTGGGTCTGTAGGGATGACATGAACTTGCCCTTCATGAGTGTACTTGAGGCACTGGTGAGCAATGGAAGGGACACACTTCATGTCCCTGATCCATGGTCTACCTAATAGGATATTGTACGTCATCTCACCCTCCAGGATGTGGCACAATGTCAGGATGGTATTTTCCCCCACCTGAACAGGTAGGATGATTATACCAACCGTTGAGCATATGGCATCATTAAATGCTCGGAGGGTGTAAGTAGATGCAATAATGTGGGATGCTGGGAGCTTCAAATGCTTGAGAGCTATTGTAGTTATGATGTTGCTAGAAGACCCAATGTCTATCAACACTATCATGTATGGTGTTATATTCATGCATGCGAAAATGTGCAAATGGGGATCTACCATATCGTTTGAAACCAGTTTAAGCTCATCTTCTTGAAAGGTAATCACTAATTTCATGCATTGTCGCACGTGCCCCACAAAGTTGTTGAAGGAGTTAGACTCCTGGGGCTGAAGCTCAATTGCCTTAAGGATCTCCATAAAGGCTTCTCTATGAGGTTGTGATTGTTGGATGAGCTTGTAGATGGAGAGATAGGTAGATGTTGTTCTTGATATCTGAGTGAACTTACTCTTAATGATGATCACAGGCCTAGACAGTAGGTTCGGCACAAGAGGCAATATAGGCTGCGATGTCGAGGGGACCTTATTTTGAGGCATGGGTGGTGTAGCTAGAATTGGGTACCACCTATTCCTGTTGATGATGTTGATCATGTTGACATATCCTTGCTTAGGGGGGGCATGGTGAACCTCATTTAGCTAGGGCACTAGTTTGGCCTGCTCTACATGGGAAGGCAAGGGGTCCTTGAAGACCTCCATCTATTGGTTGTTTGGAACGATAGGGTTGTCTACCTGGAGGGCATTCCTATTGATCATGTCTTGCACCAAATGTTTAAACTTGTAGCACATTTGCATATCATTCCCATTTTTCCTATGAAACTTGCAATATAGGTCTTCTCTGTATCCTTTGGGCTTCGACACATTTGGGTCGATAGTTTGACTCTCAGGTAGGTGGATCACGTTAGTTGCTAAAAGGATATCAAATAATGATTCCATAGACTCTGCAATGGGTGTAAATTATCACTTGGGGCAATGCTATTGATTTTTCCCTTGACCATTATGGTTGTCCTTGGCATAGTTCCTAGGCATGGCCTGATAATTAGGCTTTTGAGGCTGCGTGGCTTGCACTGGCCTTGGGATCTTAATTGCAACCTAATTCACTACTTCTATCTTAGGTTGCACTAGGGTGTTCTTAGCATTGTTGTTCCACTCCTTGCAAGGCTTCATAATTTTTCCCTCTTGAATTTTAATTTCTTTGATGGTCCTAGCCTAGTCTAGGGAATCTTCAAGAGTCAGATACTGTTGCAGCTGCAACAATAAGGAGATTGGCTTTAGGTAGCTCTTGGAGAACATTTGAGTCAACTCTAACATGGGGAGGAGATAATGCAGATTGATGATCAAGGTTCACCATCTATTGCCATAGTTTGTTATTGACTCATCGTCATACTGTTTCAACCTAGCTAAGTCGGCCAGTGTTGCCTTCCTCTTGGTATTGAAGATGAAGTGTTCTAGGAATGCATCTGCAAGTTGGTCCAAAGTGTGGATACTATGCTTAGGGAGTTGGTAAAACCACTCCAAGGTAGGGCCTGAGAGGGTATTCATGAATGTCCTCAAAAGTAAAGCAACATCATCATGAATTCTGAAGCATTGGCCCAAGATCCTAGTGACATGTTCCTACACATCTTCTTCTCCTTTAAATGTAGCTAACTGAGGCAACTTAAATTGCTCTAGATAAGGAGGTGCAAGAATCTAAGGATGGATGGGTTGACTACGTAATTTGTGCATAGTAGGCTTTTGGGATCTAGACCCAGAGGTCTTGTTATCTACTGACTCTAGGCACTCTAGCAATTCTTTATACAGGCCCGAGGATTTGATCTCCTCATCCTTGCTCACATCCTGCGATGGAGGTCTAGGATTTTCCAACCTATTGCGATGCAGTGGCATGTCACCCCCCTGTTATGGTAGGGCATCTCTAAATACTCTAATTCTGGCTCATGCTCATCGTAGGTCCCATAGGGCATCTCTCAAGCTGACCTATAAAGAGGGGTGTCTGCCCGTCGTGGGCACCCTATGTTTGGCCTGGAAGGTCCATCTCGATCTAGCCTAGGATGTGTCTTAGAGGTAGTAACCATATCATGTAAAGTATTTTGGAACAACTCATTGATCTACCATTCAATTATTTCTTTCTCGAGCTGATGCAAGCAGTATAGTTGCTCTTTGTCTTGCCAAAGCTTCTTGAGCTGAGCTTGGCATTCTGCATACTTTGCAACTGCTTGATTAATTTGCTTTATTATGTAAGGCCTAGGAGGTCTAGGAGTCTCACCCTGAGGTTGACCTCATTCAAGATAACCTATGATATCCATAGCATGCTTCCCTTAGTCGAGGGTCACCGCATTAACTTTAGGTTAGGGCCAGGGCACATGCTCATTATACTCAGTGGGCATAGAGGCATAGTGTGCGTGCATTGAATACTGCTCCTAAGAAAAGTTTGGTATCTCCTTGTGTCTTCATTCCTTGATGAGGAAGGGTAGGGTGGAGTTAGCTTGCCCTGAGTGACAATTATCATACCTGTCAGTTTGCCTAATCTATTGTACCCTATCAAGGTAATGTGTAGGAAAGGTCATACCAACCTGCTCTACCCAGTGTGTGAAGTTGAGCTCTATCCCATGAACAAGTGTGTTAGTCCTAATAGGTACGCGGATGCATGGCACCACTCTGTCTACTAGCATCTTAGCATGTTGTTTTCTTTCATTCAAGAAGGCATGTGATGTATCTAAGTATTGAGAACACTCTCCCAAGTAAATTCCACCATCCTTGGGGGTGTCTTGCATAGGTCTCCCTCACAAGTGTGGCTCATGCCCCACTATCTTGGGGATAGGGTGAGTGGAGGCTTGCCAGGGAGGTATAACCAGGTCCCTGGAGCTATAGCGAAGATGGCTCATGTCTCCTAGTCCACTCTCTGTAGCTTTTGCCAATGATTGGGCTTGGCTGTGGGTGCACACCATCATAACTATCTACCAACCCTAGATTATTATCTCCATTACAAATTCTTAATGAAACAAAAAAAAAAAGGAAACACTCAATAAGATAAATGATTATCTCTTTTAAGTTTTAAATGTGAATCCCTAAATTGTTTTGTGTGTTTCATATGTGTTGTTTGTAAAGAATGACCTTGTATCATGTGTTTGAAATATTATTGAATGATACTCTTGTGTTTAATTGGATTTCACTTGTATACTCATAGCTCGAAAACCTAGCTATGAACTCCAGGTCACATTATCCCATGTATAATGTGTGGTGATGAGGTCAACACACGGCCAGGGAGCATAGGTCCTACCAGTTCCTCACCCAGTTCACCCACAGTATATGATATACCTCTTCAAAGAGACATACGTGCTATAACCCATGGGCTATGATGGATCTTGGAACCAGCCTTAGAAAAGAACAAGGTTTGTGGGATTTGAGACAATGGGTGGAGATGAAAACCACCTCGTTGAATTATACTAGTGGATGGTGATGAAATCCACCTCACTAGCATATAAGCAGATTATGGTGTGTGTGGTTATTTTTATTCCAAAGAAAGTAGAAAAATAAGAATATGATGATCATTCACTTAACACATACAAAAAGGGTGGATTTTAATTTTAGAAATCTAGGATGAAATAACACTACAAATGAAACTAATAAATGTAACCCTAAATGTTGGCCTACTCGTTGGGTAGGCTACAAGCAATCAAACCATAGAGATGCATCGCTACTTTGATTTTCTTTTATTTTTAACCTTTTTTATTTTTGTTATTCTATGTTATGATAAAATTAAATTTAAATTATAACCTTTTTAGGCATAAAAATTATGCGATAAAAAGAAAACTTTAGCAGATGTTTTCTGTGTAAACAGAAAACCAGAGTTTCAGGCACTTACCTTATTACTCAGGAAACTCACTATTTCTGGATTTTGAGTAGAAAATGCTCTATTTTGTGGCCATTCCAGGGTGGGATAGCTATAGGCTCTATGGCCATCCTAGGGTGGGATGGCTGTATGGCCATCCCTGGATGAGCCAAGGAGCATTTTAGTGGTCATCCCAGGGTAAGCTGAGGAGTAGTTGTAACAAAAAATAATCAAAAAATGAGGTTAAACCTTCAAATTAGCAATAGGGATAGGGTCCCACCATGATCGCCATTGAGGTAAGGAAAAATTTTGCACCTAATTATGAATAACAATATATGTATCTATCCTCTATGTCTAATGAGCATCAAATTGAAAGCATGCAAGTAAGATGGAAAAGATAAGCAAATAACAAGAAATGAAGCAAAGTGAATCGATTTATTATTAATTAAGTGGATTAAATATAGGTTAAAAATTTTCCCCTTGAGGGCTCAAATTATTGATGCAGATGTTACAAATTTTGGGTGCCCAAGGATCAAATATTTCAATAGAATCAGTTGCACATCCAATGTCTTTCCTCATACCCACAATCGAGGTGGGGAGCCAAGGATTCCATCGCTTATGTATTTGATATACAATATCCTATTATCCTTTCCAATATATTGTATAGCCTACACCTGCACACAAGGAAAGCAAAAATATCAAGTAGCAAGTGTGTATGATGGAAAACATGCAATCCCCATAGGCACCAAAAATATAGTAATGATAATATGCATCAAATCAACTCCAAAAGACTTGAAATTATAGAGGGATGTAAAATAATTTTTTCGGGTAGATATCACTAGAAATATAGCAGAAATTATGTTCGGTGGCATGTCGTAATCGTAGTGATTGTCCTCCTCCTACAAAACCCAAAGCGAGCAATCTATGAACCAAAACACCTAAAAATAAAATGAAACTTAGTCAAAATACATAAAAGAACATTATAAGACAACCCATATGGTTATATTTTCATATTAAATAACAGTTGTAGGTGTTTCTCTAAATGACCACCGTAGGCCTGCGTGAGACCCTGCAAAACACTAAAAATATGATATCTCCCTCGATATAGATCCAAATTGCATGAAATTTTGATAGAATAATCCTATGATAATCTAGAATATATAAAAATAATAATAGAATAAAAAAATGTACATATTTTCTTTTAAAAATATAATGTGGCAAGATGCAAAACTACCAACATTTCTGGTAGCTTTTGTGGTATCCAACTCACATGGATGTAAGCGATTGATGAGGAAACTTAGACCTAGGGCTAATTATTTTTAGACCTAGGATAAATTCATTAGGACTTAGTCAGCTGAATAATCAATGTGAGTTGTTTGTTTCCTCCATTGAATGGTCTAGGTCTAGGTGTTTTTGTTTTCGAAATTGTAGGGCTTACAATTTTAGCCTTTCCAGATTTGTGTATGTAAATCCTTGGAGCAGTTCATCATTTCTAGGATTATGGTTTTCCATTTAGGCTTATTTAAGTCTTATATTTTTTTAATAAAACTCAGATTCATTTTAATTTCCATATCATTGGTATCAGAGCATAGGAATTTTGGAGGTTTTGGGTCATTTTCGACCTCCATAGTTCTACGCTACCATCTGTTCCAGTTGAAGCTCAGGGAAAATTGCAAAATTTTGCTGCCATGCTTGCAAAAAAATAGCTGCTACATTCCATTTTTGTTGAAAAATTACTGACAACATTTTGTTGATGACAAAATTTTGTCGACAACATATTCAACAATAAATTTTGTTGACACTTTGTGCGATTGATAATTTTAATTTGCATTCGTAGGAACGCGGGCAACAAAGTTTTGGACCAGCATGCCGTGTGAGGAAATTTGCATGATTTTTGATGGGCTAATCTACGTAGGCCACCCTTTGTAGCCTGTAAATTGCGCAGACCTGCGATGCATACCGTTGGCCTGGCATTCATCACTACTGTGTCAGGGTTCTACGTGTTGTAGGAACACGCATCGACTGCCTGCATTTTTTGTCGTTGGCTATCTGCATTGTCTGTAGACCCCTTTTGAAGGTCTGCCATGACTAATCTATGTGATCCAACTTTGTGTTGATCGATGCCCCTGACCATTCTGATTTGTGCTTTTCACTGAGAACACGCGACAGACGTAGACTCCCAGGATGACCATGCCAATTCCGACGTTGATTGCATTCTATCAAGGTTGTCGATTCAGTTTTGGGAATGAACACGGCTATCGCAGCTTGTAATTTCTACTGAACAATGTCTCTTTCCTGACGAACTCTGACACTACAGGGTTTTTGGGAGGAAGATCTATCAGGTTCTGGCGTCTATGCCCGATTCTGTTGGAGGAGCCATTTCGTCAGGAGGAGCTGACTGTGTTTTCTATGTCAAAAATATTCGCTTACACCATCGCACGCTTACCTGACATTTCATGCGATAGACATCCTCTGTTACATGTAGGTGGCTATCAGATCTCGTAGCCTGCCATCAGATCTTTGTAGTCCACCTACAGATCGAGGTCGGGTTGCTCGACGATGTCAGTAGCCAGTGATAGGCTATGTTCTACGGGTTGCTAGCAGGTAGGAGGACATCGGGTACTCTAACATCTGTCAAACTTGTCAGTAGGTGCCAGCCTCTGCGTGCGAACGGGCCAATTCTCTAGAGGCCAAACTCGTCAAACACTACACTGCATTGTTTCGGCCTGTGTGCTATCCCCAGAGCATGCATCAAGGTCGCGCGATCGCGATTCCAATTTGGATTGTGGATTCCAACTGCCCCATCGCGACGTCCGGCAGTCAACTACCACCTATTTTTGCGTTGCTTCTATCACAGTAATTTCAAGGTGTGCCACTCCCGTAGATGTGAATTCGCCGGTTGGACTAGCAATCAACCAGGGTTTTTCCTTTTCCTTTTGATTAGAGAAGCACCACCTCAATTATTATCCATAAAAAAAAAAAAAAGGATATGTCATTTAAAAAAAAAAACAATTTTCCTTTTTGTCTTTATCTCAAGTCAACAGTTTGACTATTTTTAGAAAGACATTGTGCAAGCATTTTTGCCCTTCCATTGTACATTTGCAAGTTTTGCAAATTAATTTGGGCACTTTTTATTTTTCACATTTTGTAATTTGTCTTTTTGTGACAATTTTTGCTGGCGATCACTCGGGGTCAAATGGCTTCCGAATTAGCCAATAAGTTGGCTCAAGTAACCCAACTTGTCAGCATTTTGGCTGATAAGGTTACTTCTAATGAAGTTCAACAACAATGTGAGGTTCCTGTTTATACTGGTTCGCGAGATCCAGAGGTCCTAAACAGTTGGATTTTGGACATGGACAGTTGGTTTGCGTATATTAAGATCGCAAAGGATCAGGAAGTTAACTTTGCCAAGTTGAAACTTTCTGGCATTGCTAAGGTCCTTGTCACTGATCGACAACGGACCCAAAATCCCATTGACACGTGGGATGAATTGCAACGAGTATTGAAGAATAATTTTTATCCTTCAAACTATGCCACTGAGCTTGAGATCAAGTGGCTTCATCTTCACCAAACCTCCAATATGACTGTTCATGATTATATTTTTCAATTTAGCAAGTTGCAAATTTTGAATTCTATATAGGATAATGCAGCACAACTTGTTAACAAATTCAAAAGTGGTTTGCAGGAGCCCATTTACAGGAAGATGAAATACAAGTTGATTGTAAACATTGACATGGCTTTCAATCAAGCCCTTCTTGCTGAGGAGGAAATGAGGGAGCAATCGCGTGGGACTCGCTCTTCTACGTCCGGAGGAAATCAAAAGGCTTCTCCTCAACCTTCCAAGGGAGCTAAATCTTCTTCTTCTCCTTCTCCCTCTTCTTCATCTTCCCCTTCTTCTTCTTCACAAAAATCTTCTTCTAAGTCACCTTTGATTTGTAATTATTGTAAAAAGCCAGGGCATACTCAAAAGAGGTGTTTTAAGTTGCAAAATGTGAAGAAACAATCCCTAGTTGTAAAGCCTTCCAATGAGGACTCACAAGAAAGTCCCATTGAGGCTACAGGGGAACGTAAGCCTTATAAGGAATTGGCAGGGTTAAAAAAATTGACCCTTATGAATACTTCACAAGGTGATCGCGAGAATTTGTTTGTGACTACGGTCCATCTCAATGACACCTTTATGGTTGATTGTATAATCGATAGCGGCTCACAGAAAAATCTAATTGCGAGGTCTATTGTTGACAAACTGAAGTTATCGATGAATCCCCATCCTCATCCTTACCCTTTGGGATGGAAGGACAATGGGATTACATCCGACATCACACACACATGCACTATGAATTTTGCTTTCAGTCCTTCTTTTGTGGACTCGGTTGTGTGCGATGTAACTCCAATGGATTGTTGTGGCTTGTTGCTTGGAAGACCCTATCAATATGATAGGAGGTCTATACATGATGGGTACAAAAATACATACACTTTGCACAAAGATAATAAAGCATTCATAATCAGAAGTACACAACAAACACCACATAATTTGATGTTGAGTTGTAGACAAGCACGCAAAGCTATAAATCAAGCAAAGGAATTAGCACTCATCTTCATCAGACCAATTCAAGAAGAAAAGCAAGCACCTAAGCACACTAATAACAGGAGTTCTTCAGTTCATTCAATACTTCAATCATTTTTAGATGTTTTCCAAGAACCCACAAGTCTTCCACCTGAAAGACAGATTAATCATAGTATTGAGATTGTTCCTGCATCTTCTCTTCCTAATTCTTCAATGTATAGACAATCAATAGTGCAAATGGAAGAAATTAAAAAGCAAATTCAAGCATTGTTGACTAAAGGGTTCATCAAACCCAGTACTTCCCCTTGTGCTTCTCTTATCTTGCTTGTGTTGAAGAAGGATGGCACATGGAGATTATGCATTGATTTTAGGGCACTCAATAAGATTACAATCAAGAATCGTTATCCACTTCCTCGTATTGATGATCTCTTGGACCAATTGCAAGGTGCAAAATTCTTCTCCAAGATTGATCTCAAAAGTGGGTATCATCAGGTGAGAATTCAAGCAGAAGACACTTGGAAAATAGCATTTAAGACCAAAATGGGACTCTTTGAGTGGCTTGTCATGCCCTTTGGCCTTACAAATGCTCCAGCTACATTCATGCGGCTGATGAATGAAGTATTCAGAGATTGTTTGGATCAATTTGTAATCATCTATTTGGATGACATTCTTATATATTCTTCTACTTGGGAGAATCATTTGGAACACTTGGAAACGGTTCTTCAAACTCTTCAAAAGAACCAATTGTATGCAAATTTTCCTAAGTGTTCCTTTGGGCAAACATTCATTGCCTATCTTGGGTTTGTAATTAGTGAAAAAGGTGTGCAAGTAGATCCTTCTAAAGTTGAAGTTATCTTCTCTTGGCCAACTCCTACTTCAGTCACGGAGTTAAGGAGTTTTCTTGGACTTGCTAATTTCTATCGCAAGTTCATTGGAGGTTATTCTTCAATTGCTACACCTTTACACTATTTGACAAAGATCAAAGTTCAGTTTCTATGGACAAAGGATCAACAAAAAGCCTTTGACACATTGAAACACAAATTGAGTACTACACCAGTTCTTGTTCTTCCTGATTTGTCTCAACCATTTGAGATAGAAACTGATGCTTCACAAGTTGCACTTAGAGTCGTGCTCATGCAGAATGGCCATCCAAGTGGCCTATCATTCAGAAACATTTTCAGAGGCCAAAAAGAACTATTCTACATATGATAAGGAGTTCTATGCTTTGGTTCAAGCAATCAAGTATTGGAGGCATTATCTCTTGGGAAAAGAAATAATTGTTCATACAGATCACATGCCCCTTAAGTTTCTTCAATCTCAAACAAAAATTGAGGAAGCTAGACACATGAAATGGGCATCGTACTTGCAACAATTCCATTTGGTAATCAAGTACAAGAAAGGATGAAATAATGCAGTGGCTGATTGTTTGAGTCGTCCTCCTTCTACTCTTGTTTTGACAATTGTCACTACTTCTCATCTTGGCTTCCAAACTTGGCCTACATAGTATCCTATGGATCCAGATTTTGGCAAAGTTTTCCACCAACTTTCCAATCCTTCTTCTTCAAATTTGAGAGCTCTTCAGGACTTTCATATTCAGGATGGACTGTTGTACAAATTGGACAAACTTTGTGTTCCTCATGGGAACAGGGAGTCTCTTCTGAAGGAGGCTCATTCCACACTCTATGGGGGACATTTTGGTAGGTAGAAAACTCTTCATCATTTGTAGAGGTTTTTCTTTTGGCCACACATGCAAAGAGATGTTCTTCGCTTCTTGCAACAATGTGCAGTATGTAATCGCTCCAAATCAGCCAATAGGACATTGGGAATGAGCATGCCTTTGCCCATTCCTTCTTGTCTGTGGGAAAGCATTTCCATGGATCTCTTGAGCGGTTTTCCAATGACAATACGCAAGCATGATTGTGTCTTTTTTGTGGTGGACAGATTCAACAAAATGGCCAAATTCATTCCTTGTCGCAAGACAAGTACTGCACAGGATCTTGCCCAACTCTTCTTTGAGGTGGTATGGTGTTCTTTTGGTCTTCCTACAAGCATTGTCTCTGATCGTGACTCACACTTTGTGGGTCACTTTTGGCGATCACTTTGGAAGATTTTGGGAGTATCTCTTAACTTCTCTACTGCTTATCATCCACAATCCGATGGGCATACAGAGGTAGTTAATCGTACTCTAGTGCAGAGTTTGAGGATTTACCATCATTCCACTCCAGCCAAGTGGGACTTAAGCCTCACTCACATTGAGCACGCCTACAACAGGGCCATCCATAGTTCTATAGGGCACTCTCCATTTGAAGTGTGTTTTGGTTTTCAACCACTTGCTCCTTATGAGTTACCTTTGTCTTTGCCTTCTTCAGCCACAATGCACATTCAGAAGGAACAAGACAAGGCTAACTCTTTTGTACAACATTTGCAGAGTCTTCAAGCCAAAGTGGTTCAAATTCTTCAGAAGACTCAGCAAAAGTAGAAACAACAGATGGACAAGCACCGCACTCCTCATTCCTTTCAAGTTGGTGACAAAGTATGGTTTCATCTTGACAAATGACGATTTGCAGATAAGGCACATAGAAAAATAAAGCCTCTTCGTTATGGGCCTTATACTATTCTTCAGCAAATCTCTGAGAATGCCTTTCGCTTGGACCTTCCAGCTCATCTTGGCATTCACGATGTTGTCAATGTTGATCTTCTCAAACCATACTATGATTCCACATTGGAGACAGTTCCAGCCATCATACATCTAGTTGATGTGGTTCCTGATGCTCAGCTTCCGCTTGATGCCGATACAGTCTTTGATACGAAGACCCGACGAACATGCCAAGGTGTTTCTACTTCCTATCTTGTGGCCCAATGAGGCCAATTTCCACATCAGGCTCATTGGATTTCTGCTCATATTCTATCCCAATATTTTCCCTCTTTGTTAAAAGCATTGGAGTCCAATGCTTCTTTTGTTGGGATGAATGATGAGGAAACTTAGACCTAGGGCTAATTATTTTTAGACCTAGGATAAATTCATTAGGACTTAGTCAACTGAATAATCAATGTGAGTTGTTTGTTTCCTCCATTGAATGGTCTAGGTCTAGGTGTTTTTGTTTTCGGAATTGTAGGGCTTACAATTTTAGCCTTTCTGGATTTGTGTATGTAAATCCTTGGAGCAGTTCATCATTTCCAGGATTACGGTTTTCCATTTAGGCTTATTTAAGTCTTATCTTTTTTTAATAAAACTCAACTTCATTTTAATTTCCATATCAGCGATCCCAAGCCTTTATCCATTGGGATATTAGTGGTAATTCTTACTGGCTGTATCAATTAGCACTTCTAGTTCAGACATCTTTCCCTACCCCTGCTCAGATGTTGCCTACTCCGTTGCAGCCTGTTCTTCTTGTTCCTTCAAACTTTTATAGGTAACTTAATAAATTGTAACTACTTTAGCCCAAGCATCTGTGGTAAATAAGAAAGGAACACTAAGAAATTTATAAATGTACCACAGATTCTGTATATCCTCCAAGATAATGTTCTTAGATATCTGAGCTAATTCAAACAAGGATGACTCCATGCGAGTGAATTTTTTCATGAGCGAAAACACTTGTTCTTCTATAATTGGCGGATCCCACCTATCAATTTATTAGGTATCCTACATTAAATTATTTTGGGCTACTTATAATTGTTTCTTTGATAGTGGATCATCCCATTTGTCTATAAAAATTGGGAAGCCCATGTGAACAAGAGCATCAAAATGAACCATTGAAACATAATGCTCCTATTCAATTATTCTAAGTAGCTTTCTTCCCTCTCTCACCAGGTCCAACCTTTGACAATAATTGCATAGTCTAATATTGGTGGTAGACCAGGCTCGGTCCATGTCACTAATTGGGTGAATGCACATACTAGACTGATCTAGGGCCTAGATATTTATTGCTAACTCCAAATGCCGATCCAAGAAATTCTCCACACTTTCTACCACTTGTTCACTCAACTGAATTTTAATTTGGGCCTCATAGAGATACTATAGGACCAGGATCACTTTCATCATCAAATTTTCACTTGTATCCAATCGAAGGTAGGCCTCCTTAATTATCTTTTGAGTGAATCCTGTAGCCTACATAGCCTTCTTGACCATTTGGTTATGTAAGGAGTCAAGCTATATTTTCATTGCCTATGATTTCAGCTCCACTGCATATTTTACCTTCTGGTTGGCTTCTACTTATTGTTGTCAATGTTCTATCTCCCTGGTCATCTTCTCTTGTTGATCTCTAATTTCTACAAAATATTCTTCAAGCTCGACGATCTTTGCTTCGGTGTCGTAATATATCTTCTTGTAGTGCTCGTTGTGAAAATAAATTGAGCTCATATCAACATGGATATTTCCCATTTTCTTAGTAAGGTTAATTTTTTTCAAGTATTCTATCATGATTTCATAAGCGTAATCACTTAGCATCATTTCTCCTTGTGGTTTTCAGACCAAGGAAATCATCTTGGTAGTGTGAGCCTCCATAGCAACTGGATCTAAGGTTACTTTCTTGAGTGGCTTAGATGGAGTAAGTGTCTCCTTTATCTTGTGGCTCTTTAGCCACTATGATGAACTTAGATGAGCTCAACTAATTTTCATTATAGCTGGCTATTCAAGCATCATCTATGACTTGGGTAACACCTACAACTCCAAACATATGGTGAAGGAGAATAGAGCCTATGAACGGTCTGACTCGAAGAAATAAGAGGAAACAAAAATTAGAGGGGGAACCAAAATAATAGAATGGATGGAAGCACCAGATCCAACTATAGTTATGCTCACTTGTGGAGGAGCTTGTGTACTTATAGCTATAGAATATGTGACAATAATGGAAGGTGAGGGATACAAAAATGGGTTCAGGCCTGATGTAAATGAACTAAATGAAAGGGAGGTCGAAGAGAAGAGGAGATAAGAAGGAGCAGTAGTGACTTACATATGAGAGGTAGGGAGTGAAATAAAAATAGAAGGTATTCCAAATGAAGGGGTAATGGATGTGAGAACTAAAGGAAATGATGTGACAACCTCTACTTGCTCTTGAATGGAAGAAGAGGAAAAATAAGATGTACCTTTGAGCGGGGGTACCATGTGAGCCGATGGTAGAGGTGGTTGTAAGACAAGATCCTCTTGTTGCTTTTTAGCTTCCACCTAGAGATCTATGATCTCCATCTACTGGTCCAACTACTACTCTTGAATCAATGGAAGCTCCTAGGAAATGCTAACCTAAGCAGTTGATACTAGTGGAGGAGGATTTACTGCATATGTAGCAACTACAACTATGGAAACTATAACAATGGATGAAGAAATTACACCATTTCTTGGCCTCTTTGTAGCCTTTGGAAAATGTAATGTCTCTTCTATGATTCACTTCATCCACTGAGATCTTATTTTAAATATAAATGGTTGTTCTTCTTCTTCATGTGTTGCTTCCTCGATTGTTGGGTGATCTTCTTCAACCATACTTTCCTCACTATCATATTTCTAAAAACTTTAAGGTACAACCTTGGAGAAAGTGATAGGTTGATATATGTTGATAAACTCATTATATGCATCAAAAAATGCTTTGTCCATATTCAACCCATAAGGAAATGTAATTTTTCCCTGGTGGAGCCTCATAATCCACCAGTTTATGATCTTTTCCTCAGACCATGTGGGTAGTTGATCTTTCATCTAACTAAAGAGTATCAGATAAGGAATTTGCTCTTGATACACTGTGGTATTATATTCGGCCTCTTGCTCATAAAAATATTGCCATGGTGGAAGTGACATCAAGGCTTCAACATGCCATTCCAAATCATGCCCCTCAAGATTATTATGATTTTGCTAAATATTAGGTTGTGGGAAACAATGAAACTGCTTGGCCTTAATTATTTCTATATTATGACCCAATGGGTCATACCTCCATCTCGGAGGTAGTTCTACCAGACCTAGATATTGGAGAGCCTTTGTGAGCAATATATTCTGACCAACTTGACTCACCTCTATACTTTCAAATATAAAAGGCATTATGCATGTTGTCCTTTTGTCGTGCCCTACTCCATATACATCACTGACATAGTTATTATGATGCACCACCTCCATTGCAAATATGTGTTCTATGGTGAAATATGGGAGTAGGAATGGCTTACCTGTGAAGCCAAAAATATGCACAACTACACCTTGATTCAACAGGAAGATATCACCCTTTTTTGCTATGAAAATTGCCTCTCTCATTTCCCATGGCACCCTTTCATTCTTGTTGTAAATCAGCACAATTTTAGGCCCCAAAAATAAGCGGTTAAAATTATAAAATGACTCCCTCCTTGATAGAGCAGGAGTCCACATATAAACTGGAAAAATATTGTTCACCTCATCCACTTGTTTAACTGCTATAAATGAAAAATGTTGATGTAAATGGAAAAAGAAATACCAGACAAGGAATGAAGTATGCTTGAATGAATTTGCCTCTCCCATATTCATTTTTTCCAACTGGATGTGCATATTCTAGTATATAAAATTATCCCAATAAAAATAAATTAGATTCATGCCTACTCTCATCGTTGTTGAAGCATAAAAATCCACCTGTGATATGCATTGCGCAAGTTCTGTTTACAATTTGTGAATTGTGGAGTCTATAGAGAGGCTAGCAATCCATACCAGCATTGAAAATATATCTGGGCTCTTATAATATGAAAGTGGCTTCAACACATTTGGTAACTTCCCTAGCTATGACTCTTATATTAACTGCATTTCCATAAATTAACGCATCATCATTGTGGACATATATTTCTCCTCTTGTTCATTGAGGTGAAACTTTTTGGAGATCATGTTAGGGAGAGACTTCAAAACACAATAAAAATCTCCCCTCATTGTGTTGGATGATATGGATAAAAACACTTCACCATTTACTTTTCAAATAGCCCTTGTAGCTGGGTTATAAAATCGAGCAATCAACTTCACCAGTTTTGGATAAACATGTACGAGTGTACACAAATACCAAAATAACTACACATAATATGATACAATTAAAGGTATATCTAGAATCAACCCCTAACTAATGGTGAATTCCAAATCTTGGCATAGTTTAAATATGCCCTTGTTAGTGATGATGCAATCTCCAACTTTTGCCATGGTGTTAGAGTACGAGTCTAAGTCGACATTCTCATTTCTTCAGGATTTCTTGGATTTTTGCTGCATTTTGCTTTCTTTTTTGACTGTTTGGGTTCTGCGACATCTTTTAATTCTACACTTTTCTTACCCATCATGTGAATTTTTGCAATCCTGGGGGTTCTCTGCAACTTCTATAAACAAAACTCAAAAATGCATCAACAAAATTTTAAAATTTTAATATTTGAACAAGGTTACCTGTGCTTAATTTATAACTGGAGATCCCAACTACTGAAGTAAATGCGACACTTCATCTTGGAAAATTTTGAAGGGTTCGTACCTTGTTCCACTTGAATAGTATTATTTTGAATGCTTTGAATAGTTATTAACCTCCCTTTTCTTAAATATCTTTCTCAAAAACTATGCTTCTATTGTATTAATATTTGAAAAGTGCACCCTTGGTTCCTAATGGCCACTTCAAAAAACTAACTCACCACATGGGGGCCAATGAGTGTCCTTGATTTTACGTTGTGAGATCTTGGTTCTTGGGAATGCCAAAATGCCTCCCAAAGTAAATCTGAGTGCATGTTTTCAACTGAACACTTTGAAAACGTGTTTTAATGTCCACGAGCATTTTTTAGAAATTCACCATGTGCTGATGGGCGAAATCACTTTAAGAGAGCACCTCTCCCTTTTATCTTATTCTTTGAAAGTGCCTTCCACCTATTTGATTACTTTCATGGTGAAAACCCTCATTTTTAAAATAATCCTTTGCTTTTCTTTTTTGCCCCATATTCAGAAAAAATCCCAAAAAAAACAATTAATCTTTGTTTTTTCCTAAAAAAAACTTTAAATGTTGGAGTTATAAATGAAAGATTTTTGCTTTTTCTTTTTTATCTTTGTATTCATTCCAATATTAATTTCATATGCAGTTGCTTGACATGCTGGAACACACCCCATGCTTTAAAACATGTTTTTTTACCCTTGTAACAAGAAGTTTTTTTTTTTTTTGCTCATTAATATATTTGATGTTTTTCCATGACATTTTACACCCACATAAAGTGTATTTAAATCATTTCTTGGAAAAAATATGGCCACAGTCCTCGTTGAAACAAGTTTGTGTGAAATACCCCATAATGCACCTTCATTTTCAAATCATATTTCCATTGTTTCACCCTAGGGAGGGACGAATGGGAGTTTTGTCTCTCACCGAGGGTGAAAGCACTGTGAAACACTCTCCCCTTCAATTGTCATAGCAAAAATAAAATTTGCATTCACTTTACACTTCTTTAATAAAACACATACAATATGCATTCACCCCAAGGAGAGGCAAAAGGTATTATCACCCCTCACTTAGGGCAAACGTAGATTTGACTTTTTCAAAGCTTGTTTTGGAGCCTTACTGCTTTTAATGTTTACCTAAATCTATCATATCTATTACCTTGGAACCTGTGTTTACCTCAAACACTATGGTGCTTCCTATTTAAACCTTACCTTCAACCAAATAGATTTCCTTTATCTTTGAAATGCCTTGGAACTACCCTTTATCTTACATTTTTAATATTTTTAAATACCTACTCCAACCTCATTCCTTCGCATGGGACCCATAGTGCAATAATATAAATTTATTTCACTCGCACTTTCAAAAGATAGTTATGCTTCCATCCGGTGCCTTCAACTATTTTCTTTTAAAGCTATTTTCGCTCCATGACTTCATGCAAATTTTATATCTCCTTCTCTCCCATACTCCTTTGATTCTGAAAATAAATCAACTTTTAATCTTGGAGTCCTTAAAAAACTGCTAAAAATATTAAAACAAAATAATTAATTCTGCCTAAAAGTCATTATGTGTCCTTGGAAAACTGTTTTGGGGTGAAATTGATTCTAGAGAGAGATGAAGCATTTTTAAAAGTAATTTTTTTTTTTCTTGAGGGTAGCCTAGCATCTTCTCGACGGAGTCAACTTCATATATATATATTATCAAACAAGAAAAATACTTGCAGAAAATAAAATCTATACATATTTACATACTTGCACCTTTGATCATATCATTGAAAATAAGCCTTCAGATGAAGATCGTTAACTGGAATCGGAAGATCCCAACCATACATATATTGAAGATGATATGCATTCTCTAAATTTACCCCTGAGACTTGAAATGGATCTTCCCAGATTACATCAAACTTGTGGTGCTTTCCAAGATTAGCTTTGTTCTTGTTCCATTTAAGCACAAGATATCCAACCTTAAATTTTGCTCTATCATCTTCTTGTTGAACCACTTATGTGTCATTCCAACATGTTCGATGAAATGAGCATATGCCTTTTCTCTCTCATCTTCTAAATACAAAATTTGGGCCAACCTTGCACTTATGGGATCAGATTCATCATCTTCATATCTGAACAATTGCAAAGTCTAGAGGATAGGAGCTCGATATGGATGGGTAAAACTACCTCCTTTCCATATACCAGGGAATAAAGAGAAGCTTTAATAGAATTCTTCACTAATATATGATCCATCCAGAGAGCCTGATTTAACAACAGATGCCAACTCCTTTTGTTACTTCTAAGTGTTCTTTTCAATATCCAAAACAAATTCTTGTTTGTGGATTTTGCCAAACTGTTACCCTATAGGTAAAAATTGGAGGAATTCTTCAGATAAATCCTATACCTTCTTGCAAATTCAATGATATTTTCCCCAATAAATGGAGTTTCGTTTTCTATTACAATAGCATCTGGTACATAAAAATGGGTAATGAGTCCTTCAAGGAAGGAGATGATTGTAGCTTGGTTAGCTTTCTTGGTTAGAATAGCCTCTACCCACCTAGTAAAGTAATTTTTTGCTATCATAATATATTTATGCTCTATGGAGGAATGAGGATCAATAACTCCAATGAAATCCAAGTACCACTGCTAAAATGAAGCTTCTACCTAAATTGGGTGTAGAGGAAAATATTCCCTTTGACTCCTGCCAACGTATCACTGATATTTTTCGTAACTTTGGCTCACCTATGAGTATATATGAAGAGGATGGGTCAAACATATCTAGTATAAATGATCTTCAAGGCCATAGGTATTCCTGCATAATGTCCACTAGATAAGCCAGAGTGAAACTCTTCCAAGATATTCTAATTTTCTAACTCTTTCACACATTTGAGTACTTCGTCTATGTTTTTGTGGAATAATCCACTTGGAAATAGGACATACCTGAGTGCCTACAGTTTGAACCTTCGTTATTGTGAGGCATCAAGATGATATGGACACCTTCCAGATATGAAGAACTCAATAAGGTCCTTCATCCAGTAATGATCACCTGGTACCTGGTTGGCAAGATTACTCTTGCTGATAACCTCCTCATGTAATGCTACTAGTGATCCAGAAGTTGCACTTTTATCCAATTCTTGGAAAAGTTCCCGAACGCAAACCAATTTAGTTAGTCAAATTTCCACATCATATTCCTGAATATATGAAACCCAACCTACTCTTTTATCACCCATATCTCCTTTAATTATGAAATTCCTGATGTCTGGATGAATGACATAGATGATTGTCTTACTCTATGAAATAAACTGCCAGAATGTCTTTAGTGATTTCATGATTGCATACACCTACTTCTCAATGAAATTATATTTTTCTTGCTGTGGCGAAATGACTTGGCTAAGAAAAGCAATCAGTTTTTCATCCCCATTAGAATGCAAGACATACCCCACAGTAAGTTAAAATTAGTAGGAAATTATCCTATTAATTGAGTATGCACATGAATTTCTCGATTGAAACAGTGGTTCCACTAGTCCCCATTGCATTGTTGAAGGACTTCCAAGACCCCATCCTCTAGATCATCAATCAAGATTTAGAGTTATTCATGGTAGCAATGAGGATTTTAGACATAGCCCCTCAAGAGTAGGTAATTCTCTCTAATATTTCCCATACATCAACTAGACAGCTATCAATGGCCCAATAATCCCCTAGTTCTCCCATTACAACATCCAGAGGAAAGGAGATAGTAGATTTCCCTCCATAACAAGCACAAAATATAGTTGCAACATCAACATGTGCATTGATGTCACCATAAAGTCATACTGACCTGGTGGTTGGTCAACCTTTTGTGGTCTCTGCCATCCTCGTTATATATCAAAAGAGCACTCGATACCCCTAAAGCACTCAAGGAGATACAAGAAGTAGGGGGATTATCAAACATACTCTGGGAGTATAATGTCTTGATAGAAATCCCACCAAAGTCTCCTACCATAAAGAGGACCAGGTCTGATACCTTAGTACCAAATATAGATAATTTCACATTGGATAGGGTGAAGGAAGTGATCCAATCCATTGCCAAGGAGGAGGAACAAATATGGGATATGAAAGAACAAAGAGCTCCCAAAAAATGAGTAAGCAAGGCTAAGAAAATAGCAAAACAAAATACCTGTGATATATCCACTACCACCATTATGATATCTATTCCACTGAGTTTCAAGGAGGCCTAAATTGATTTATATATAGCGGTGATTATGGCTATGACAGGTCCAATTGACATGATGAATTGCCATGTAGCCTCTCAAGTACAAGTGGTGGAAGCTATGGAAAAGGAAGTGACAAGTTTAAAGACTAGAGTTGTAGAAGTAGAACAACTACAATAGAAGGTAGAGTAGCTATTAAAAATAGTCCAGCTTAGGTAACAACCACCCAACTCCCAGAACATTCTTATGCAGGACGTTGACCACCCCAATCTCATCAAGGATTTTAAGCAGGAGATTATCGACAAGGTGCAAGGGAATATGGTTGATTTAACTGCAACATTTTATAATATTTATACCATCAAATATACTACAGGCCTCCTAAATAATCTATTACAACTAGTAGCTTAAAGGATAAATCCTATATACCCTGTATTCTAAATATTTAGGGAAAATTATGTGGAAGTGAGTGAAGGGATGGTCACTCTAGGAGATGGATCTGTTTGCTTCTATGCAAAATAATTTGTGAAGATCTTCATATTTTTACAAAATAGACCAAAGTGGCTCTAGTGGGACAAGTAAATAAATAACTCTAAGGAAGAGTTGCAGAGTGAGCTCAGTGACTATGGGTTCACCTTAGAAGTATTTTTCCAAGAACCCAGCAACAAGGATTTGATTGTCAATAAAATACAAGAATTTAACTTTGGTCAAGACACAGAGTTGACGAAGTAGTTTAATTCCCTAGCAGAAATAATAGATTGTTTGTATATGTTCTCCAAAAATAACATGGCATGGTCCAAAGAGTAAGTAAATAAAATCATGCAAGATACCAACATGTTGAAATTCATTTTGACTTTCCACGATGAGGCTTGGACCGTATTGACCAAATATTGCATAATCTTAGGAAAGAGGAAGAGGTGGTGGACCCAGAGCAAGAAGGATCACCTAGAAGCGAGAATTGTGGAGTGGGTTCTAGTGCAATGAATGACATAGTATATCAAGGTGCAACCAAGCTACCAACTCAAGGTGGTGAGGATGTTTGTATACAAGGAGAAAAATTATAAGAAAAAGGTGTGGGTTACCTGTCTCTTTTTTATCCTGCCACATTCTACCTATACAAGGTACGATATCATGCCAGATGGAGGGACCACAAGAAAATAGTTATAGCAAGGCATGTTTTACTGATATTATAAATAGAAGGAGGTCACTGCAAAGAAAATTATCAAGCCTTAGGTAGTAAAATATCAGTACAAGAACCCCTTTGGAAGCTCAACCAATTGAGATCATTTTTAGCAAATGCACGACGATTTGGAAGCTCTTATACCACTGCAATTAGGGTAGAGAGATATAAGCCCTCTGTTACGACATTCAAATAGAGGAGCAATTGTAATAATTATCATGGAGACCCGAGCACCTTGCTGGGCTCTACTTATATGATTTTTTTTCAAATATTCCAAATCATTCCTGGTATTCTTATGTCAATTTATTTTTTGTTGCTCGTTTGCATCTTACAGTATCTGAATGTGTGAATGATACTTTATCTCACTAGTTTAATAATTTATGTTTATTACATAATTTGAATGAACTCGAATGAACCAGTACTTTATTTTTCTTTCTAAATTCATGAAATATTTAAAACCTCCTAGAACTTCCCAATGGATAATGCATTGGTCTCATCTTAAGCTAATAATGCTATCAGGTTTGGTCAAATAGAATTAGCAAACATAACAAACATTTTGATCTGGATGAATACAAGCTAAAATAATATAGTGTTAAATGTTCCAGATTGTCACCCAAGGTATCCTGACCTGACATGGTCTGTCTAGAGTCCTAGTGATAATATTTTCTCGGTTCAAAGAAGTAGATCCACCAGAGTCTACAAACTGGTTGTGATCCCATGGATTTCTATGACGTGACATTTTAAAAGGGTAAGAAAAAAATTTCCACAATAGTTTTTGGCACTGTTTTTAGGGATGAACCTTCATTTTCTATTTTTAAATTTTCCTGATTATTCCCTGTGAGACATAGAGTTATGGGGCTAAGCAATCTTGGCCAAAAAATTCTTCTGCATTCCTTAATTTGCACTCTATGCTGGTGACTCTGAAGAACCCACAATCAAGAAAAAGGAGCTGATCTGGTGGCCACAAGAAGAAGTGGAAAATAACTCTACCTCAAAATTCTGGATGCACAAGTACTTTTCCAACCACGTAAAAGTAGAAATAAACCTTTAATTTCTATCCACTAGATAATCAAAACTATAACAGTTTTAGTTCTTTTTCTAAGAATTTCCATTTGTCAAGTACTATCCCCTCTATTGTACCTCATATACTGGTGATCTTAGTTATACAAATGGCCAACCCTCCTTTGAACAATTGGTGAATGAATAGGTATAAGCCTTTCATGTTACCCCCTGTATTGAACTCATTACCCTCTAAGGCCCACAAATACCTACCTAAGTTGTTATGGGATAACATCGTAACAGGAAAGGACCATATCAAAGATTTCCTGTATACCATGGAAAATTTGGAAGTGGAATATGAGGATGTTGTCCTCAGGCTATTCTTGCAAACCTTAGAAAATGATGCTAGATAGTGCTTCAATGGTCTCATATCAAATACCATAGGCACCTTCCAAGATTTCAAAACCACATTCCTCAGAAAGTATGGAGAAAATAAAAATGAACAATCTCTATTAATTGATTTGGCCAGAATGAAAAAGAAAGATAACAAAAATATGGATGAGATTAATAGGCAGTTCAGAAAACTAAGAAATATAATTCCCACAGCTCTAAGACTAAATGATCACCAGTCTATTTATTTTTATAAAAATGCATTCTTGGGGGACTTCAACTATGAACTCAAGCAAGATCCCACGCTCACTATTAATTCATGTATGAAAAGAACCATCATAATTGAAAGAAACATGATAGAAAGTGGGAATATGAAACCATCCTCGACCGATCCCAGCCCAAACCAAATTGAGAAGTATAAGAAAGTGGGTTTCAATATACTAAAAAAATTAGAATCTGATCCCATTGAAAAACTATCAACTCAACTGACAGTGATGTTCCATTCAATAAATAATAGACTATCCAAGATAGAGAGAGAAAAAACGGATAATGGAGAATCTTCTCAAAACCTGAATGAAAATAGACCTCCTTTTAGGAGAAACTTCAATAGGAATTGGAATAATGAGGGAGAAAGAAATACAAATAATAATTGGAGAATGAAAGAAGTCTAGAAAGAAATAGGATGTTATCCCAAACCCCATGGCTTCGGCCAATGTGGCCTCTTATTTTCCTTTCTTTTGTCCTACATGTGATGTCCCTTATAATTTGGCAAATTGTGGCATGCACCTCAGCCTGAATACATGTGTTAACCTTGAAGAAGAATTAGATAAGAAAATAAGAGTGAATGCATGCTGGACTTGGGATGAAACAATTATAGAATCATGAGTCAAAGAGGAGATAAACAAATCTCCCACTCCCAAGGCCAAACCCATAGCCTTCACCCTTAATAGTATAAAAAAATTAAGATGCCACAAAATAGCCATTTTGAGCGATGAAATAAGGCAAGTGGGTTCCCATAGTGGAAGAAGTAGAAGCCTTATAAAGTATTCATACCACTAACCTCAAAAATATAACAGTTCCAGATAAACTTGATAGAAATAATGCAACTGAGGGCAGGGGAAAACATAATGTGAAGAAGTAGAATATCAATCACCAACTCGTACACCCTAAAATAGTAGAACCAGTGAGTGAAGTCAAAAAATAATAGGAGTTCAGCAAGATCATAGGGAATAAAAAGGTTGAGTTCGATGCTAGCCTTGAGTTATCTAAGTAAAAAATAAACATAACCTTTATAGAGTTGATGATTGTGCCCAAATATAGGGAGCAAGTGTGTAAGACCTTTGGATTAGTTGAACAGTGTGATAATGATATTCTCAGTGCCTCACCTACAAACCCATCAACCAAGAATTTTTCCTTAGTGATACCATTCTATATATCACTCTGATATACTTCAGGCTATGGAGACTAGTATATGATTCACAAGTGCATGCTCGACAGCGGTGCATACCAAAATAAGTAGTCGACCAATTAGGATTAATATGCACTAAATATTTTCCCTCCATCTCTATCATGGATAGCAAAAAAATACCTTATGTAGGGATAATCATAGGTCTATTGGTGTTCCTAGACCAGTACCCTAATAAGGGAATCATAATGAATATGGTCGTAGTGGATGTAGATCTCTTCTTCTCCTTGTTGTTGTCTAGGCACTGGGTAGAGTAGTTGGGTGGTTCAATTCAGTTGGATTGGTCCTACTCCACCATATCCCTCTTAGCTAAATAATGAGCTAGCCTAATAAGGTAACCTTTTAATAAGCATTTAGTTGATCTAAGAAGTCCTAATAATACAACAGTAAATTTGGTCAACTTTGTTGAAGAGAAATAGTTGGGTGTTTATCCCATATGGCACACACCTTTATTGAAATAATTTCTCGATTGATAAGGCATAGATCCCAAAGTAAAGGCAGAAGTAGATACTGAATAAGATAGAATTTTGACTACTAAAATGTGGAAAATAACTTTTTATGGAACTAAGTCACAGACTGGAGCTGATGCTGAGATAAATTTGACAGATATAAAAGGTAACTATTTGGGCATATCTTACTGGCTAGAGATTCCCTATACAAATAACATAGAAGAATATGAAGCACTATTTCTTGGATTGAGAAAATCTAAGTAACTTGGCATAAATTACCTCATTATCCACGAAGATGGTAAACGTATTATACAATTTAAAGGGAAATATCAAACTAGGCACCCCAAGTTGAAGTAGTATAAGCACGTAGTGCAAGATGAGATAGACAAGTTTCTGGACTTCAACCTATCCTACATCCCCAGAGATAAAAACCACATTGTAAACCTTCTATCCATGAACACTTCTAGAGTAGAAAACCTCAAAATCAACATCGAGTATATGGATAGATTTTCCACCATATTTGTATACCATCCTTCTATCCCGAACAATGTAGTATACTTGCAAGTGTTTCAAGATGATGTTGACATCAAGGACTTTATGACTGTACAAAACCACTTTGCTGGTGTGATCTATGATGAAGAAGGTGAAAATAAACTTAAATATGTTATAGGGAACCCACATAAGTAATACAGTTGAAAACTAATATGATTCCCAGGGGATTAGTGTCTTGGGAGATCCTTTTTGATGATTTTGATAGAGCACATAGACCTTCGTTCCATGAGTCTGAAGCTAAAGAGGTTAATATTGGGATAGTTGGAGAGCCCAAAATGGTCAGGATAGACAATGTTATTAGGTAAGGAAAAGAAATAATACACTAAGTTCCTAAGAAAGAATATGGAGAGTTTTACCTAGAGTTACAATGATTTGAGGACCTTCAATACTAATTTCATGACTCATATCATCCCCCTACAGGAAGGCACTAAAATATTTAGGCAAAAATAGAGGAAATTTAATCCCACTTTACACCCTATCATGCAAAAGGAGGTACAAAAACTATTAAACGCAAAGATAATCAAGAAAGCAATATTTTCATCCTAGATAGCTAACTTCATCTCAGTCAAAAAAAGAATGGGGAGATTAGGTTGTGTGTCGATTTCCACAATCTAAAAAAAAAATTCTCTTAAAGATAATTATCCTCTCCCTAATATGGACCAAATTTTGTAGGCAGTAGTGGGGTCATCCAAAATATCTTTATTGGATGGTTTTTCAGGTTACAATGATATTCTAGTCAACCCAAAGGATTGTTATAAGACTACTTCACCACACCATGGGGAACCTTCGAGTATATTAGGATACCTTTTGGGTTAATGAATTTTGGGGAAACTTTCTAAAGGTCCATGGATTTTACTTTCAAAGGGATGATGTTCATAATCGTGGCAGTATATTTGGATTATTTAATAGTTTTCTCAAAAAATCCCAGTGATCACTTATCCCATTTGTCATAGGTCTTCCAAATATGTAAGGAGTATGGGATATCACTAAACCCAAAAAAATGCATATTTTGGGCCACACATGGCAAGATTTTAGGACACGTGGTTTCTAAAGAAGGAATAAGTATTGATCCCCAAAGAACATAGGCCCTTGCTAAGATTCCCCTTCCAAAAATTCTGAAAGGGATTAGGTCTTTCTTTGGTGAGATAAAATTCATCGGGAGGTTTATCCTAAACTTTGTTGAGATAGCCAAACCTATTAATGATATGATTAAGAAGGATGTGATCATAAAGTGGAATGAAGAAAACACAAGGGCCTTTCAACAGATCAAATATGCCATCACCACTGCCTGTGTTGACATGTCCAGATCATTCAAGGAAGTTCAACATCTACTCATTTTCTTCAAAACACACAATAGCTACAATATTATCATAGAAGGATAAATAGGGGAATGAGAAACCTATAACATTCATGAGATCTGGGATGAAAAGATCCCAATAGAGATATAAGCTCATGGAGAAATAAGCATTCACCCTAATACAAGCCCTAGAGCATTTTAAAAATATATTTGGTTCCAATAAGGTAATTGCTTGCATTTGCTATATGGCTATGAGAGACATCCTCACCCAACCAGATCTGATAGGAAGCTCAACAATATGGATGGTCAAGCTGTTACAATATGATATCGAATTCAAGGTAGTCAAGTTAATAAAAGGGTAAGGACTAGCCAAATACATGTTCGGGAAATGGGGTGAAGACATGAACAACACGATCATGGCAAGTGACTTACAACATGAAAAACCGATGGGCAGCGATGAGTGTGACTGGTATATAGATATCCTATTTTATCTACAAACCCTATCATTCCTACTAGGAAAGTCACAAAGCACAATTAGAAGTGTCAAGCAACAAGCTCAAAAGTATTATCTCTAGAAAAACCAACTTTATTGGAGATATCCGAGTGGGGTATTGTTACTATATTTGTTTAAGGAGGTTCCCAAGATCATTGAAGAGTTCCACACAAATTTATATGGTGGTCATTTCACTTTAAAGGCAACAACTAACAATATAATGAGGTCTAGTTACTATTGGCCTTTGATATTCAAGGATGTACACCTATTTATCAAAGTATGCTATGATTACCAAGTGTTTGCAAGCAAGAAGAGTCTATCTATAATGCCACTAAAAACTGATCATCATTGAAGCTCCATTCACTCAGTGGGGATTAGACCTGATAGGAGAAATTATCCCAAACTTCTCAAGAGGCCATAAATGGATAATTACAGCAAAATAACCTCACCAAGTGGGTTGAGGTGGCCCCCCTTAAAAGGTCAATAACAAAATTTATTGTTAGGTTCCTGAAGGAAAACAACTTGACTAGGTTTGGCGTGCCTAGGAAACTTGTCACAGATAATACCAAGTATTTTTCTTCTTTTGAGATGGTTGAATTATGTGCTAAATACAATATAGAGCTGGCTCATTCCACAAATTACTACCCCTAGGGTAATGGACTAGCATAATATTCAAATAAAAACCTCACCACTTGGATCAAGAGGTCATTGGAAAAAACAAAAGAAGTTGTGATAGTGGATTAAAATATGCTTTGTGGGTAGACATATTATCAGTCAAAATGACCACATGTAAATCACCGTATGAATTGTTTTATGGGAAAAGTGCACTTATGCCACCATAGTTGGAATGAACATCCTTCTCTTTACTCCTCTAGAATCGCGAGAAGCCTGATGCTTTGCAAAGGAGAATGGACCAGATTGTCAAATTAGAAGAAGATAGAAGGGAGGCAATCACAAATATGGTTTTCCAGTAAAATAAGACAACTGAGTTTTTTTATAAGAAAGGAAGAGGAAGTCCCTTATGAGAAGGTGAAATATTAGTACTTTACTGGGACCCAAAAAATTACAAACAAGGTGAGAAAGGTAAATTTGAACCTAAGTGGTTGGGCCCCTATCAGATTGCTTAGGTAATTGGCCAGCATACTTACAAGTTATAGGACTTGGAAGGAGAAGAAGTTCCCATACCAGTTAATGGCCAACATATAAATCTATTTTTACCTCTCCATGAGGGTAGTGGAGGCTAATTTGATTCCCTATCTATGTCAAATAAAAGGTTTTTATGTAAATATTACAGTTTTTGGTAAGTCCTTTGTTTCATTTTTTTGTTTGTTTATTTTCGTTTAAGGTAGTCATATAGTTGTGTCCAGTTAACCCAGAGTTTCTAGTGTCCTCAGGTGAATTAATTTGAACTCACAACATCACTCATTCTCCTATCCTAGTGAGAGCTTGTGTTGGCATTGCAAGCAACCCAACTTTCATAACTATGAGTTTTAATTTTTTCCCACTAAGTCTACGCCATTTTTGTTCCTAAAAGCACATAAAATTTTATTTGGCATGCAAAATTTTAAAGGGCATGTGAAGCCGTGTTCCCCCTTTTATTCCATGCACTCCATTATTTTAGAGTGCATGAAGGTGTAAAGAGTGTGTGAAGCTCGTGTACCCTTTGTTTTATTGTGAACTCCCTTTCTTCGGAGCACATGAAGGTATCAAGGGTATGTGAAGCTCACATACCCCTTGTTTTATTATGTGCTCATTTCCCTTGGATTGCACGAAGTTTTCAAGGGTACATGAAGCTCACGCACCCCTTATTTTGTCATGCACTCTCTTTCTTTGAAATGCACAAAGGTGTAAAGGGTTTGCAAAGCTTGCGTACCCCTTTTTTTTTTGTGCTCCCTTTCTTTGGAGCGCATGAAGGTGTAAAGGATGTGCAAAGCTTGTGTACCCCTTATTTTTTTGTGCACTCATTTTACTTGGAGTGCATGAATGTGTCAAGGGTGTACGAAGCTCATGCACCCTTTTTTTGCATCATGCACTAGTTTTAAATGGAGCACACAAAAATATTAAGGGCACATTAAGCTTGCACCCCTTTTTGAGTCATGCACTCTGACTCCTCAAGCGCATGAATATCTTAAAAGCACACAAGGTTTGTATGCCTCTCATTTAATTTGTGCACCCCATGCTTTCAATGTGCATAAAGGCCTCGATACTCAAAACACACCATACCTGGGTTAATGAAGAGGAGACAAATGGATGATCCAAATTTTTAATAAAGGAATCCAACTAAGTAGATTGAAAAGGCCTTTCTCCAGTGCCAATGAAGAATTGGTTTGTGCACTCAGCTCCCATGGTACGATAAAGTAGACTTCCTCGACCAATAAGAAAGTAGAGTGCCACCTAGTAGACGTTAATGAAGTCATAAAAAGAGAAAGGTGGTGACGTCCTTCCAACAACATTGATGACAACAATTAAAATTAACGCATTCAAAAGCCATAATAAACAATAATTGTAGAGTGAATTTGATCTAGTGATAGACAAGAAAGAGGCTAAACCAAAATGGAATATTCATAGCCATAACTTCATCCTAATTCAAATTCCATGAGATAATAGATTTTGTTAGTGCTACATCAACTGGGGCAATAGACGTAAAAGTGTGCATAGGGAGAATTATTGGTACCTCACTAGTGATGAAGAAGAAGAGAAGAGCGAAGGAACTAAATATGATGGTGGCTCAATCAATTTTGAACAAGGATATTATGACAGACTAGCAGGTGAAGCTTGAGAATATCACTATCTACAACTTTGACCCAATGGAAGAAGACAACCAGTTTCACCCAACTCTACTTAGAGGGTTGTTCATGAGGGTGTAGAAAGACAAGGATGATTCAATCCTTATCTAGAACAAGTGGACAACCAACCTGGTGAAATTATCCTACCCTAGGGTCTACCACTCATCGTATCTCCTCGTATGGTTGGCAGTAGCCTACAATCCCAGAAATAGAATGATCAAGGACCACACCAACCATGTCATATTTTGGCTCACTGTAGATAGAATCAAAAATGTGTTCGGGCTCACCACCCTCACTCTGCTACTATATTTTTAGGTACTTGCGCTCCAATCTAATTATATTATTGAGACCTCTTTTCTCTATAGGCTTCTGAAGTACAATAGGTCCATGCCCTCTGAGTTCCCTGTTTGTAAGTCCATACTCCATCCCTGGGCCCAAGATTACACAAATATGATCAATATAGTACTGGGGATGAAAGAGCTAACAATTAGTGATAACCTAAACCAAGAGCTAACAGTATTATAGGAGGTCATTCTAATTGAAGAAGAGTAGATTCCCCTTTTTTCATACTATTATTTCTTAATTTACCTAATGTTAGGCCAAATGGAATAGTCTTTGGTCAACCAAATAGGAGTGGATGCCACTACTATTCAAGATCAGTTATTTTGTATAGAGGAGGGTTGCTCTAGTTTTGTTATCTTCTTTGAGAAGGTCCTCCCAATTGTTCATGTTCGATTGTGTGGAGAATATCTCGAGAAGATCGAGGTCGGGATAAAATTATTCCTCCATGAGGCAAAGGCAAGTGATTTATTCTTCACGGATAAATATACTTATATCATACTATACATATCAAAGCTACCCCGAAAGGCCCTATCGAAACATTGCCCCACTTCCATAGCCATCCTAGAGATAACTAGGTAGATTAGAGAAGAAGTAAAAGTTAGGTCCATAAGGAAGAAGGGAGGGGTTCCCTGGTTGCATATCTCATGTATAATGGGCCCCTACGTATACATGTATCACTTTAGCTTACTTCAGGCCATTTGAAATATGGACTTTCCATAAATCATGTGGAGGCTTTACGATCATTCTGGATTCCACAAATAGACTATCATAGGGAAACTGTTTGGCTTACAAGTCAAGCACAAGGTAGATGATTTTGAAGATGAGATACAGAATGCCCTTAGGTAGGATATGTCACTAGAATTGGTTTGGTGAATGCAATATAGGCCCCATAGTAAGTTAGAAGCAGTAGGCAATTATCCTACCGACTAAGGATTCATAGAAATTTATTGATCAAAATAGTGGTTCCACTGGTCCTCATTGCATTGTCTGAGTACTTCTAAGACCCCACCTTCTAGATCATCAATCAATATTTAGATTTATTTGGGATAGCAATGAGGATTTCAGACGTAGTAGCTTGCCCTCCATAGCAAGCATGAAATATAGTTACAACATCAACCTGTGCATTGATGTCACCATCAATTCATACCAACCTGGTGGTTGGTCAACCTTCTATGGTCTCCACCACCCTGGTTATAGACCAAAAAGAGCACTTGATATCCCCTAAATCACTCAAGAAGATACATGAAGTAGGAATATTGTCAAACATACTCCAAGAGTATGAGGTCCTAACAAAAAGCTTACCTTAGTCTCCTACCAAAAAGAGGTCCAGGTATGATACCTCAGCCCCAAACATAGATGATTTCACACTGGCTAGGGTGAAGAAAGTGATCCAATTCACTACTGAGGAGGAGGAACAAATACGAGATATGGAAGAACAAAGATCTCCCAGCAAAGGAGTAAGCAGAGCTAAGAAAATAATAGAACAGAGTACCTGTGATATATCCACTGCCACCATTGTGATCCTTCTTCCACTGAGTCTCAAGGAGGTATGTATTGATTTAGATAGAGGGGTGATTATGGCTATGGTAGGTCCAGTTGACATGATGAAATCCCATGTAGCCCCTCAAGTACAAGTGATGGAAGTTCTAGAAAATAAAGTGACAGGTTTAAATACTAGAGTTGCAGAAGCATAACAACTACAACATAAGATAGAGTAACTACAGAAAAAAATAGTCCAGCTTAGGAAGCAACCACCCACCCCCTAGAAAATTACTATGTAGAACATCAACCACCCCAATATCATGGATGATTTTAAGTAGGAGATGATCGAAAAGATGCAGGGGAATATGGTTGATTTAACTGTAATATTTTATAATATTTACATCGTCATATATGTTGTAGGCCTCCTAAAGAATCTGTTATAGCAGGTAGATCAAAGGATAAATCCGATATACCTTGTCTTATAGAGATTTAGGGAAACTTACATGGAAGTGAGTGAGGGGTGGTCACTCTAGTAGATGGATCCGTCTGCTTCTATGCAGAATAATTTGTGAAGATCTTCATATTTTTACAAAATAGACCAAAGTGGCTCTAGTGGGACGAGGAAATAACTAACTCTAAGGAAGAGTTGTAGAGTGAGCTCAGTGACTATGGGTTCACGTTAGAATATTTTTTCTAGGCAGCCATTATTAAGGATTTGAATGTCAATAAAATACAAGAATTTGACTTTGGTCAATACACAAAGCTGACGAAGTAGTTTAATTCCCTAGTGGAAATCATAGATCGTCTATGTATGTTCTCCAAAAACACCGTGGTATGGTCCAAAGAGCAAGTAAATAAAATCATGCAAGATGCTAACATGTTGAAATTTGTTTTAACTTTCCACGATGATACTTGGACCTGTATTGACCAAAGACTACAAAATCTCAGAAAAGAGGAAGTGGTGGTGGACTGAGAGTAAGAAGGAGAACCCAAAAATGAGCAAGGTGGAGTGGGGCCCAGTGCAGTGAATGAAAGCAAAAAAAGATGTAAAAAATCCACCAACTCAAGGTGGCAAGGTTATCAATATAAAAGGAGAACAATTATAAGAAAAAAGTATGGGCCACCTATCTCTTTTTGATCCTACCATATTCTGCCTATACGAGGTAGGATATCACGTCAGATGGAGGGCCCACGATAAAACAATTACTTTAGGGCCTATTTACCTAATATTATAAATAGAATGAGGTTGCTGTAAATCAAATCATCAAGCTTTAAGTAGCAAAATCTCAGTCCAAGAACCCCCCAGGAAGCCCAGTTAGCTAAGATAATTTCTAGTGGATGCACAACGAGTTGGAAGCTCTTATACCACTACAATCAGGGTAGAGAAATGTAAGCCCTCTTTTACGACATTCAAACAGAGGAACCATAGTAATATTTATCATGGAGATCCTAGCACCTTACTGGGCTCTACTTATATAAAATTTTGTCAAATATTATTCCAACTCATTCCTAGTATTCTTGTGTCAATTTTTTTTGTGTTGCTCGTTTGCATATTATAGTATCTGAACGTGTGAATGATATTTCTCTTGTTGGTTTAATCATTTTTTTTTATTACATAATTTTAATGAACTCGAATGAACCAGTCCTTCTTTCTTTTTCTTTCTAAATCCATGAAATATTTAAAACCTGCTACAACTTCCCAATGGATAAGGCACCGGTCTCATATTAATCTAATAATGCTATTGGGTTTGATAAAAAAGAATCAGCAAAAATAACAAACATTTTGATCTGGATGAATACAAGATAAAATAATATAGTGTGAAATATTCCAACTCGTCACCCGGGGTATCTTGACCTGACCTAGTCTGTCTAGAGTCCTAGTGATAATATTTTCTTGGATTAAAGACGTAGATCCACCAGAGTCTACAAATTGGTTGTGATCCAAGGGATTTATGTGATGTAACATATTTTAAAATGGTAAGAATAACTTCCCCACAATAAAAGGTTTTATGCACAACTAGGTGGAAGTGTTGGTTGGTTGGGGGCTCACCAACACTATTCTAATTTTATTTTTTGTATCAAGTTGTAGCTGGTTCACTTGGTGATGGTTGGCTAGTTGTAGTATTTTATAGTTATTCTTATCCCAGTATTGTTGGTCTTAGGCCAATTTTTGCAAGGCTTCCCCTATCTTAAAAGGTTTAGGGACCCTTTCAAAACCCCTTCTATATCTAATCAAAAAAATAATGGAGAGCTTTCAAATCTCCATTAAAATTTGTAATAACTTAACAAATATATAGATCATATAATTGTTGATGATGATTTTGTTATGTTTATATGGAATATAATAAAGGAGAATAATAAATTTAAAAACAAATAAATTTATTGGTTTAGGAAGATAAGAAATTTAAACTAAACCTTTATTAGTTTTAATTGTTCTTGTGATATAATAGATTTGGTATAGATGGTTGATTTTGTGTGAAAAATTAGATTAGATTCATGTGGTAGCTAATGATTTCATGAGATCCCTAACATTCAAGGAAATCAAGATGCTTGATGCATGACATGTTGATTAAGGAAATCATATAAACAATGATAGAATTGGATGTTTTGAAAATCACACCTTTAAGATTTGAGAACAAGATACATATCAATTGTTCCTAGATAGATGTTTCCTAATGGTATGATATGATAAAATTATTGATGATAAAGGATAGAGTAGTTTTTGATGTCCATGAGACCATAGGCCATATGAGGCAACCCTTGTTTTATCCCATACATGGTTATCCGACCATACTTTATACGACCCTACTCTCCCCGCAAGATTCAAATCTTAGAATTGTATTCAAAGTTTTAATGTCTCCACCATTAGGCTACTCAACTTAGACTCATATATTCTTCTATATGAAGGGAAATTAAAAATTGATTTATAGTTCTTAAAAAATGATTCAAAAACATATGATGGAATTAAAGTGTCGCATTGTGCTTTGGCATGTTGAGTCTCAAAAGGCTATAGTCACTTAATAAAAAGATAATAGCTATTTGATGACTTATTGGAAAAAAAATCATCAATTAATAGTTATGGTAATTTATACAAAACATTAATCATTGATGAATCAATTATTTTTTAGATTATATATAAACAAAAATAAATTTCAAAAATAAAATTGCTCTTTATAAACCCATTAATCATGAAGTGCCTCAAGATCCTAAAAAAGTATATATTCTATTTATAGAAAAATTCAAATATATATATAATCAAGTTTAGAAATAAAATAAATAAAACAACAATAAAAATTGAAAAAAAGTAATAGTTAAAAAATATGTAGTTTTTTAAGGGAAAAAAAGTTAAGAGAAATAATTTATCATTAACAGTCTCAAAGTTTATATACAAATACTTAATACCTATTCTCAAACATAACAATTCTAATTTACTTAATAATATATTTTGATGAATAACCCATCCAGTGAGCAGGATATCTATTCATTATATATAAGGAATGACTCAAATATAATCAGATCATGTCAGTCACAATGAATGAAAGCCATTGCAGGTTCTTAGTGGTCCTATTGCACCCAGCCATCAATTTTATTTTTATTTTCTCAAAGTTTATATACAAATACTTAACACCTATTCTCAAACATAACAATTCCAATTTACTTAATAATATATTTTGATGAATAACCCATCCAGTGAGCAGCATATCTATTCATTAAATATAAGGAATGTCTCAAATATAATCAGATCATGTCAGCCACAATGAATGAAAGCCATTGCAGGTTCTTAGTGGTCCTATTGCACCCAGCCATCAATTTTATTTTTATTTTTATTTTATTTTTATTTTCTCCCTCTCGCTTTCAAACCTATTGCCATTTCAAATTGGTATCAGCAATTAATATTATTGGAACTAACACATTACTCCGAAGGCCCCATTATCTCCACTGTACAAATTGTTCCGAGTACAGTTGATGTATATGGCAAAATTGTCAAACGCATGACGAAAGGCACAGTCTACATTCTATTGATGTATATGGCAAAATTGTTTCTATTCCCTTATCCTCATGTTGTTCGTCAATCTGATGTGATTTGTAGATTACATTAAGAAGGTAGTCAAGTAGTCAAGTAGGCTATCCTGCGTGGTTATGAACATTTCTAAAAACCCTGTAAATAATTTGTTTTAGAAACAAGTCTAATATCTTAAACATCATCTATGAGATTACGAAGCATTCCGAAGACATGACGTTCACAGTTAAAGGTCAACGTAACTATTCTTGCTTCCAAAGCGCCTGAGAAGTAATAACAATAGAGCTTCAAATCCAAACACAATCTCCTTCATGGAGATACTACAACATTAATAGTCATGCTGTTTGAATTAGGTTCCTTTTGAGAGAATGCCCATAATGAAAAGTAATAACAATAAGAGCTTCAAATCCAAACACAATCTCCTTCATGGAGATACTACAACTTTAATAGTCATGCTGTTTGAATTAGGTTCCTTTTGAGAGAATGCCCATAATGAAAAGTAATAACAATAAGAGCTTCAAATCCAAACACAATCTCCTTCATGGAGATACTACAACATTAATAGTCATGCTGTTTGAAT
This sequence comes from Wollemia nobilis, assembly GCA_028583015.1. NCBI lineage: Eukaryota > Viridiplantae > Streptophyta > Pinopsida > Araucariales > Araucariaceae > Wollemia > Wollemia nobilis. The sequence goes on along the minus strand of JAQPPZ010017206.1, from coordinate 1,022,049 downwards.
TAGGTTCCTTTTGAGAGAATGCCCATAATATTCTCAGGCAGATTTCTCTAATATCCACATTGGAGTAATTAGTTTATGATGCATGACTGAACCATTGATTCTCTAGGGATTTTTATTCAAATTTCAGTCCTTGCAATGGAAAACATACAAATTACAGTTTATGGGTTACCGACTAGTATAGTCGGCGTCCAAATTCACATAACGAAAAGTTCACACTAATATTCATACAGACCAAAGAGATAATTATTACAATAATGTCTTCACTGTAACACAATCCTGTCTTTTTTCTTCACACAAATCTTGTTTCCATTCACAAATTTTATTTTATCTACCACAACAACACTTCTTGTTTTTGATGTTTCTATTCCAAATCAAGAACACTCAGGCTTTTCTGCTAAAATTGAGCACACGAACACTCTTTTTCTTCAAGTGAATCCCCGGCTGCAATGTCCATCGGTGAGTTCTGGGAATGCGCTACTGCAAGGTGGCTGAATTTCATAGGAGTTGACAGCGTTTTGTCGCGTAACGTCCATGGCGTTTTGTATGTCAGAACCCATGTGAGCGTCGCCAATACCGTGGAATGGACTTGAAGACGTCGAAATACTACTGAAAGGCATTGGGGGCGTAGATGAGGATGGCCAACAAAACCCTTGATCGATGATATTGTTAATATTATACGAATTTCCAAATGGGTTGTGGAAATTCTCAAATGGCGTCAGATATTTTTCCACATTGCTCTGCAGGAAAGTCCAGTCCGGAAGCTTTGAAATAAACTCGTCAATGTCAGTACATGCACTGATCCGGATGATCCCATCTTGTTCATCATTTGCAGTGCATTCTGTAGGGTTGACAATGACGGCACCATTATCATTATCCAAGTTCTGTTGATGAACCATTTGTGTATCAGCAATAAGGAGATTTTCATTAGGGGAGGGTCTATACGGCATCGGTTTTAGTACTGGCTTCTGAATGTTGCAGTCTTCCGCTCGTGCACTTTTGGGAATTTTCTTCCTGAGACGTGAATACCAGGCATTTTTAATCTGGTTATCTGTTCTGCCAGGCATGCGAGAGGCTATCAAAGACCACCTGCAACTCATGGACGTTTAGTTTAGTTATTCCACATATAACCAGATATGAGTAATGTTATTGCTATTCTAATTGTGCTTTAAAGTCATCCAAAACTCTATGTATTGCCTTCTGTAGGAGATAGAAACATAAAAATCAATACATGTATCTCATTTGTGAGGTTAATGTGCTTAGCTATTCTATGAATTGCCGACATCATTTTAGATCTGACTTTGATATGATTCTTTAGAGACTTAGAAATACAAACCCTAAAGAATTTTGTGATTTGCTATTGGTGTATATGTAACCCTCTTATCTCTCAGTCGGGTCATCTTAATAGATAAAGTCTAGTATGACATATAATGTGTATGAAACTCAGTCTTTGTAATTTTGAAGGATGGTAATCATTAAATGCATTGATATACTATTGGTGTATATGTAACCCTCTCACTTGGGTCATCTTAATATATACAAGTCTAATATGACATATATATACTGTGTATGAAACTCAGTCTTCGTAATTTTGAAGGATGGTAATCATTAAATGCATTGATATACTATTGGTGTATATGTAACCCTCTTATCTCTCAGTTGGGTCATACAAGTCTAGTATGATATATATATATACTGTGTATGAAACTCAGTCCTTGTAATTTTGAAGGATGGTAATCATTAAATGCATTGATATACTATTGGTGTATATATAACCCTCTTATCTCTCAGTTGGGTCATCTTAATATATAAGAGTCTAGTATGACATATATATAACTGTGTATGAAACTCAGTCTTTGTAATTTTGAAGGATGGTAATCATTAAATGCATTCCAGCGACATAGAAAAAAATACTGACACAAATGCCCACATACTTTACACATGTTCTGACTTAATCAATGATAGTCTATGCAATCTTCAAGGCTGTAGGCACCTTCACCTGGAAATTCCATTTCACTGAGTTTTATCAAAAGGGCGAAAAATAAATACCTGTTACCCAGCAACTTATGAAGTCTGATGATGAGCTCTTCTTCATCCGCCGAAATGTAATCATGCTTTACCTCAGGCCGAAGATAATTCATCCAACGTAACCTGCAACTCCTTCCACATCTCTGCAGACCTGAAAATTTGAAAACACCCAACACCAATTCTGGACTAAATGAAACGACTTTGTGGCCAATATTTTCTATAAACACTCATTGATGATAGATAAATAGATATTAACGTAAATAGAATTTCAATCATGAAATATGTCATTGGACTTGCATCACATAGAACATTTCATCGTCACAGCAGAACGGAAGGGATAACAGGTCAATATAGATGTTACAACCTACCTGCTTTCTGGGGAAGAATACTCCAACGTCCTTCTCCATGAGTTTTAACATAGTTTTTGAGGATGAGATCTTCGTCATGAGTCCAAGGACCTTTGTTCAGGCTTAAATCAGAGCAGCACGGCTTCCTAACCATTTCTCTGGATTCAAATTTAAAGAAAGAAAGTCCTAGCCTGTTTCATGCCATTGGCAGATATGAATCCTCCATATAGGCTGTTCCAAGACCTAACGTTGGTACGTGTTTTGACGTAAACTTGCATCACACTTCACCTCTAGGGGAATTGCACGTGATGAATTATAGAAAATATTACTGGATTAAGAAAGGCTAGCCTTTGGATCCGTGTCCCAGACGTTCTTATCGGTACTGAGAGCATTTGATGACGAATCTCGATAAATCCAATTATTTATATGAGAGCTTTGACATTTTCCTTACGTCTCTATGTATAACCACCTTTATTCTCCCCTACCTGGACACCGCTCTCCCCTCTGGCCGGTGTCATTGTATAACGTGGCCAAGAATTTAAAACAGCGTAGAACAATCATAAGTGAATAGCGTCAAAGAATCAAGGTAACCTATGTATTCACGTCTGGGCTCCATGTGAAGGAGCGAGCGGACGTCCTGTCCTTTCCTCTGAATTCCCACCTCGTTCTATTGTGTTTTTATTTCAATTTAGTGCAGATGAAATTTGCTCTAAGATTTTATTTTGTTTTTATTTTCTCAACTTGATAGATTATACCTATATAAAATAGTTAAGAAAATAAATTTTAGTATCCAGTGGCTTCGATTGAAGACATGATTAACTTTATAATGGCACTGGTCGATGGCGATAGAAATATTTTGTAACGTTTTCCAATGGAAAATACATCATCTTCACTCCATCAATAAATGTGAGGCTATGACACGGAAATAAGAGAATGTTTTTAATATGGTATTATATTGTAAAGGTTTTGATCACATGTTATTTAGTATTTGTATTTGTCAGTTGACATGTATTTAGAGGATTCAGATCAGACTATTATTATTTTAGAGGATTCAGATCAGACTATTATTATTTTCAAAGTTAATAGATTCAGAGGATTCAGGTCAGACTACTACTATCTTCAAAGTTAATAGATTGGTAAGTTCTTGTTTATTAAGAAGAAACTTATGTTTAAACTTTGAGGTATGCCTGTAATCTATCTAACGTGCATCAGGTGAGTGCATGCCAGCCCAAGTACAGTGGTACCCGGTACTTCACGCCACTTAAACAATAACAGGGTGAAATAAGCATTATCCTAAGAATCTCAAAATTTAAACCATACTTAAAAATAAAAATATTGTAAATGTAACCAATTATTTTTAAAAAATACATGCATTATCTTAACTGCATCAATAAATGTGAGGAGGTACCTATAAATAATTGTTTGTATGCTATGCTATGATAGGGAAATAAGAGAGAATGTTTTAAAAAATTTATAAAGGTAGGTTGCCATTAGAAAAAACAGGGGGAATGTTTTAAAATTTTTATAAAGGTAGGTTACCATTAGAAAAAACGGGGAATGTTCCAAAATTATTATTAAATTTATATGAGTAAATTGGCATGATTAACGGTCCATTATTTTAAAATTTAATTACAATTTTAATATAAAATAAAAAAATATATCTTATAAAACTATATAAGGAAGATGAATAGTCATGATTCATAAAGAAGGGTGCATGAGTTGAACAACTTTATTTCACTTTCATGAGTGACAGAATACGATTTATTAACGCAAATTATTTTAAGTAAAAAAATTAATATGCAGCTATTATTAATGTTTATATAAATTTATTGTTTGATAAATAAATTTTATTATATAAAAAAAAAAAAAATACACCTATTTATTATCATTTTATAATATTTTAAATAGTTTGTTATTATATAATTAGTTAAAGATTATATATATAAAACAAATTTTTATATAAAAAAGTATTATATTAATTTTGCAAAAAAAAAATAGGTTGATAATCAGTCAAAAAACCATTTTCAATAGAAGCTCAAGCAAACAATTTACAGCTAATTAACACTGTCGTACAGAATTGATTACATAATGATGAGGTTTCATTATATGGGTTTGTCGTACAGAATTGGTTACATAATGATGAGACTTTATTACATGGGTTTAGCTACCTCTAGGACTGATTCCCACCCAACAGTAGCACTAAGAGACTCTTTGGCACTGATTCTTCAAGGTCCTTAAGGAGATGGTTGTGACTGATTAACTATTCTTCAAGGTCCTTAAGGAATAATTTAAGAGCTTTCCAATCACCATATAGAACACATTTTAATTTACCAAATAAATAATATATTTAATATTTATATTAATTTTAAAAACTTTAAGTATTATATTATTTTAAATGTTTAAATATAACACTAAAATATTTTTAATATTATTTAAAAATAAAAAATAAATAAATAATCAATAAATTTATAAATTATATTTACAAGTGGTTGAATGCGTCTATAATATAATAAAAAAAAAAATTAAGAGGGAGAGTACAACCAAGGATCTAGAGTTACTATTAATGCTCCCTAACAACCTTGAAAATTACTATTAATTTTCCTTAATAACCTTGAAAATTTTCAAAAAATAAGGATTTTGATTAAAAAACTTAAGTAAAAATCATTTATGGAAGCTTAAATTTGAAACAAGCATACCTTTTTTAGAAGGATGTTCTAGTTAGGGGTTAAAAGAAGAGTGGATATATAGAATTCCCTTTCTAGGTGATAGAAGCAACATTAGAAATGACTATTAAGGATAAGGTGATCAACCATGATATAATGGTTTGTAAAAGAGAATGATTGATATGCAAGTTGGATAAATATTGACCAAGATTTTTAGAGATTTAAAGTTGATTATTTGGAAATGGGTATGGAGCTCTAATTATTCAATGATTTCATTTTAAATGTATTTTTTTTCTCATTTTAGGTAGTTTATCTAGGAGGTTTAAACTATTAAAGAGAAAAAGAGTGCTCTATGTACCCATATATGTGTGTCGATGCATATTTCATAACTTTTACCAAAATTCATTAATATTAAAATTGAATCAAAAGAATATGATCGATAAGAGAATTATGAAAAAAAAATTATTATAATGTGACAAATGTTATGGGACTATACATATGATAAGATATTATAAAATTAAAACAATTAAGAAGGAGAGAAAAAATTTTGATCATGAGATAAACTCCAAGATGAAGTAAGGAGTGTTAACCCTTATTACATTATTATTTGATGGGATGTAATCATTATGGGATGATTGATAGTTTCAACTCATATGAGGTTGGATGATCACATTTTCCATGATAAAAATGAGAAAGTAAAAAGATAAAGTTGAAGGTGAAACATAAAATAGTCTCTTGAAACAAAGAGACATGTTGATATATAATAATGTGTGTTGTATGCATGTTTATGTTGGTAGAATATTGATGGAAATATGGAATATATTGTGATTAATATCGTAGTTAGTCTTTCCCATGTTTTTAATATTTGGATTCAAATCCAACAATTATATTGTGTGAGGAGAGTCTATGATAGGATTTCTGTTGTAATGGATAATTTTCACCATTCGATGATATACCCTATGTCAAAGACCTTGAGTAATAGGAGAAACTCTTCCATTGGTATGAGATTCATTATCTACAGAATACCCTACATTATGTTTGATTTTGGTTGTAATGGTTCCATGTGTTTCAGAAATTTGAATTTTGCTGGTATTCTTTGGTGACTTAAGTGAACACATCTAGCAATAAATAAAACATGTATTCATTCGAATGCTCTAGAGCCTTAGGTGCTTATCTCAAAATAATAAAGAATGAAGAGATTTATTACATCTATTACTTCTCTATGAGGAAGGTGAAATGAAATATTTTGGGATGAATTCTAGCAATGTACCCAATATGGACCAATTTTTATATTTGTACGGTTACAACTGTACGATTCCCAAAATGTATAATTAGTAATTGTATGATCCCAAAATGTTCAATTGCATGGTCATAACCATACAATGGCCTGAACTATACAATTTTCCAAATATACAATCTACCTAAATCAGTTCATTGACAATTAACTTGGTCAGCTTGCAAAAGTTCACTTGGAAATCATTGTTCCTACCTTTTTTTTTTATTTGTGGAAAACATCCCAAAAGGGATGCCACTTTTGGGTAAGACCCAAGGAGGCAGGGGTACATTGTTCCTACCTTGGCAAGTACAAAATATAACACATTTTAATTTACTATATAAATAATATATTTAATATTTATATTAATTTTAAAAACTTTGAAGTATTATATTATTTTAAATGTTTAAATATAACACTAAAATGTTTTTTAATATTATTAAAAAAAATTAAATAAAAATACAATCAATAAATTTGTAAATTATATTTACAAGTGGTTGAATGTTTCTATAATATAATAAAAAAAAAATAAGAGACGGAGTACAACCAAGGAGCTAGTGTTACTATTAATGTTTCCTTACAACCTTAAAAATTTTCAATGAAGGATTTTGATTTTAAAACTTATGTAAAATCATTTATGGAAGCCTAAATTTGAAACAACCATACCCTTTTTAGAATATTCTCTAGCTAGGGGTAAAAAGAAGAGTGGATATATAGAATTCCCTTTTTAAGTGGTAGAAGCTATACTAGAAATGACTATTAAGGATAAGGTGATCAACCATGATATAATGGTTTATAAAATAAAATGATTGATATGCAAGTTGTATAAATATTGACCAAGATTTTTAGAGATTTGAAGTTGATTATTTGGAAATGGGTATGGAGCTCTAATTATTCAATGACTTCATTTTAAATGGATTTTTTTTTTCATTTTAGATAGTTTATCTAGGAGCGTTAAACTACCGAGAAAAAGCATGCTCTATGTACCCATATATGTGTCTCCATGGATATTTCATAACTTTTACCAAAATCCATTAAGATTAAAATTGAATCAAAAAATATGATCAATAAGAGAATTATGAAAAATATTTTATTATAATGTGACAAATGTTATGGGACTATACACATGACAAGATATTATAAATTTAAAACAATTAAGAAGAGAAAAAGTTTTGATCATGAGATAAAATTCAAGATGAAGTAAGTAATGTTAACCATTATTACATTATTATTTGATGTGATGTAATAATTATGGGATGATTGATAATTTCAACTCATATGAGGTTGGATGATCATATTTTCCATGATAAAAATGATAAAGTAAAAAGATAAAAGTTGAAGGTGAAACATAAAATAGTCTCTTGAAACAAAGAGACACATTGATGTATAATAATGTGTGTTGTATGCATGTTTATGTTGGCAAAATATTGATGGAAATATGGAATATATTGTGATTAATATTTTTGTTAGTCTTTCCCATGTTTTTAACATTTGGATTCAAATCCAAAAATTAGCTTTTGTGAGGAGAGTATATGATAGAAGTTCTAATGAACAATTATCACCATTCGACGACATGCCCTATGTCAAAGACCTTGAGTAATAGGAGAAACTCTTCCTTTGGTGTGATATTCATTATCTACAAAATACCCTAGATTATGTTTGATTTTGGTTGTGATGGGTCCATGTATATTAGGAATTTGAATTTTTATGGTATTCCTTGGTGACTTAAGTGAACACGTTTAGCAACAAATAAAACATGCATTCATTCAAATACTCTAGAGCCTTAGGTGCTTATCTCATAAGAATAGAGAATGAAGAGATCTATTACATCTATTACTTCTCGATGAGGGAGGTGAAATGAAAGCTTTTGCGATAAATTTTAACAATTTGTACCCAATATGGACCAATTCGTATAGTTGTATGGTTATAGCTGTATGATTTCCAAAATGTATAATTAGTAATTGTATGATTCCAAAATGTTCAATTGCACGGTCATAACCATACAATGGTGTGAACTATACAATTTTCCAAATGTACAATCTACCTAAATCAGTTCATTGACAATTAACTTGGTCAAATTGCAATAGTTCACTTGGCAATCATTGTTCTTACCTTGGCAAGTACAAAATATGTAATTATTACCTACATGTAAATTCATTGATCAACTATACAGTTAGGAAAGCTAATTATATGATTATAGTAAACATTTGCTACAATTGCTCAATGCCATATCTACAATATAATATGTAGGAATTATACTTAATGAGGATGGGATAATTGTAGTGATAGAATTACTTAGTAAACCATCATGCATACTTGGAATTATTGTTCTTATTCCAAATCCAATAATGGAATTATTCACTATCAATTCCAAAAAATGTACAATACCATGTAAACACAACAATTACAATCCATAGAATAAACTAGGAGAAATTCCTCCATTCACAATCATCATACACAATTGGGTATCAACAATACTTTATTTCCATTATAGAATCATTATGTTACAATGCCATATCTTCAATATTTCATAGGAATGCACAATCCATATTCAATCGGTAAGATGCATGAACAACCATAAACTTCTAATGGACACAATAATATTGAATTATCATTGCAATTCTCCTTAGTAATCATCAATCAATCATTAACTATATTGAACTAGGATGTACAACCTTGAACCATGATGAAAAACTACAAAAATTGAATTGGAATATTATAATGCCTATCTAGGCCATTCCAAAGAGGTTCTTCAGATAGTGCATCATTTACAACTACCACCCTTAACTTCTCAACCGACTTTACTTTATCAACACTTTACTAAGGTTCTAATTTGATTTATATCAAATGATATTTCATGTGCATTACACTTTTATTTCATTTCACTTTCATAATATTTATTTTCCCCACATTGTACAGTTTAGCCAAACCTTATATTGTAGAATTAGTCAAACCCTACATTGTACAATTAGATAAAATTATACCTTTACCAAAATTATGCAAATCCTTACATGATGCATTATCATTTCTTCTTCTTCTGGGAGGTGGATTTGCTAGCTACATCTTCCCTCCCCTTTAAATCAGTTGGTGTCCCTATCAACTCATTCTTCTTAGTCTTGGCTAGTTTGTCTTGTTGGAGATCTTGAATCTAGACTTGGATAATGGATCGCTCATTTTACAAATTGTTAGTATAGTTATTGAGTTCCACAACCATTAACCCATAATGGTTTACATTTTATTTGACTTTATCCAACTTTGCAGTAACTCATTTTCTCACTCTGATGTGTGGTGTAGCTTCTCTATCAAAGTTGCCTTTGTCCTTGTAGCAATAGCAAGCTCCTCATTCTTCTTCATGATTACCTAATATTGCTATTACAATTCAGTTTGATGAGCCCATTATATTTCTTCCTTTACTTGAAGCATAGCCTTATGGTCCATGATGATTTGGTTATAGTGGTTTGCATCCTTTTCCATATTTGTGATTTTATTATCCTTTAGTAGTAGTTACCCTTTATGTATTTTCACTTGTTCTTTGTATTTTTTTAGTTGTTCTTATTTTGTTTCCAATTGTTCCTCTTATTGTTTGAGCTATTGGTTATTCAAACTCAATTGTTCCTCTTGTTTTTTATTTAGGTAACATATTTTTGTAGCAATTCTTCTTGTTCCTATAGTCACTTGTAGTAATTCTTCTTGTTTGTTCTTCCATCTGCTGGTTCATAAGTTGATTATGTTCTTCTTGGCTTGTTAGCTTATGTTCAAAGGCTTCCTTCATACTGTTCATTTTGATTTCTTCGTCCTTCAATTTTATCTCAACTTGTCACTTACTGTGTTCTAGCTTATATTCAATTGTAGCTATTTATTTTTTAGCCACTTTTGATTTTTCTTAGTGGGCTTCCTTGGCTTGATAGATTTGATCTAGCCCCAAGCTAAGCCATTTTGTCTAGTGTGTTAGGAAATTATACTTCTATAATATAAAATTTAACTCTGATGGTGCTTTTCAATATTCTGTATCTACTATATTTTATGAGTATCTCTGATTTACATCCAAATCCATACATAATCACAAAGACACCCTATAGTTTGTCTTCATCTCTTCTAATATATCCTTGATTCCTAACATACTTGTTAACCCTCCTCTACGTAACTACCATAAATGTACATATATTTGCGCTATTCTCCTTGTCATATCTTCATTGCACATCCATTCCATGATCTTCTTAATTTTGTTAAACATTCACTCTTTCCAACATTTCAATTTCCCTATACAACCTATCCAAAATTGTAATAGTGTGCTTAGAAATATTTCAAATACCTTCTCTAGGAAATGGTCCACTTGTTCATCCATTTCCTCTCCTTCTCTATTTGAGATCCCAAATGTGGGGACTTGGATCAAAAATTGGGTTTACATCTCCCTATTCATTTTACATGTTTGGTTTACCTCCTCCACTTCATCTAGAAGTGATATTTCCCTGATCTCTTGGAATAAAATATATGCTATAGTTAGCTCTTGATGATATTCCTTTTTATATTTATTGTCCTTAATTTATATGATTTTAATTTTTCTACCTTATTTGGTACTTGGGCTTCATCCTATGGTTCATGTGGCTCCTTTCCCTATTCTTGAGGTGTTTGTACTAGATCCAGTTGTCTCTCTTTTTCTACCACATTTCCCTCTCCTGGATTGCTATTGCCACCCTTCATGACAATATGATATTGTAGCTTTTTCTTGTCCTTCTTCTCTTCTAGTGGTATCACCACTACTTCTTGATTTTATTCATGGTGGTGTTGCCACTTTATCTAGGCATTGCTTGGCTTCCTCCATTAGTTTGAATTCATTGACATCGATCAATGTGGGAGATCCCATTACTTCTCTTGGATGGTTTGTTTCCATTAGCACATTGATGTCTACTAACTCCAAGTCTTCTAGTTCCAAGTTTATCTTGTTAGTTGGGTCTATGAGCCTTGCTTGTAGTTGTTCACTTTGTACTAGATATTTTTCTTATGTTCTCCTCTCTTGTTGTCTCCTTGTTTGCACAAGACTTGGTACTGGTACTACTAAATCATCCTTCTTTTGAGATAGTGGTTGCTCCTACAGTCCTTATGCAGATGTGATCTTTGTATTTTTAAATTCGAACTCCAAATTTTATCATCACTTCCTTCAGTGGTGGACTTCATCTTCTAAAGTTTCTACTTCTTCCACCATTTCTAGCTTATGCTTCCTTGTATACCTTTTTGGCTTGAGCTTCTCTGGATTGGATTTCTAAATTAGAACTAACTTTTCCCATCATAGTATTGAATATTGATCCTTTGGTAGATCCTTAGGTGTTTTTAACCCATAAAATGGAATGCCTACTTGAGATATTGCATCTAACATAACTATGATTGCATTAAAAAATCATGAAAAAAATCTTCTTCATTCTTTGCAATAATCATTGAATTTTTTGAGCCATATATGTACGCCAATCATAATATACTCCCTATGTAACACCTTTGGCATACCATACCATCCATATTGGTATCTCTAAGGACCATGTCTCTTTTGAACATTCAAGATATTACCATGTTCAAGGCACATTGTAATTCTATGTCCTTCAAATGGCTTTACTTGATTCCATGTCCTCCTAATATTAAATACTTAGTAGTTGATGGGGATTTGATCATTATCAATTCACTCCATAATATATGATTTTCAATGGGGTCAACATGACCTTTCTTAATCGATTACCCTTCCCTTGGAAACCTAAATAACCATAAAAAATGCACAACTAAGAATTCCACCTTCATAAACTAATTTCCAATGTGAACAAAGGTCCAATTCTTTTTAGAATCGTATGACTATACAATCTAAAAGTACTTGTTGAATAGAATCTTGTCAAATGGAATTACTTATGATAGAATGCTTATGCTTACATTTGCAAGAACCAACTTCAGTGGTTGATTCTTTGGGTGCTCACTCCACCATTTTTTATAATATTATCCTACTAACTATGTGAAGGATATGTCCTTCAGCTCCACTTGACCACATTCCTCATCACTTGGTAGGTCACTTTGATCATTCGATGTAGTTGCCTAGTGAACTTCACTCTGATATACCCTTTGGTGTGCTTATGGGGGTTCCATTTGGGTTTCTTCTTCAAATTGTGATTGCTCTTCTCCTCCAAAACCATGTCAATTATTGTTTCCTCTCCACTACCTATAATATCTTCCCCTCTAAGGATGGTAGTTGCATCCTCATCTTAGCTAAAACCCCCATCCTTGCCCTTGCATCAAGTAGGTTACCTAATGCCTTAGTGGAGATCATATTCCTTGTCTAAGCCATAGATCCCTCTGATGTAGTGGTCCTAGTGTGTGTTCTACTCTAGTTACCACAATCCATCGTATATGAGCCCATAATTCTTGTTTGATGCTCATCCTTCATAGGTCTTCATCTTTTTGGAACCACTCTTCTTCACTATGCACCAATTTTATACAATTCTATAATTTTTAGATAATTACACCCAAAACATACAATTTTCCCTAATTTTGTACAATTGACACCCAAAATCATACAATTACACTCTAAATCATACAATTGCTTCCCAAATCATACAACTATGCCTAAAAATCTTATAATTACACTCAAACATCATACAATTACTACTGAGGCCTACATTCAACCCCAAATTTTGCTTTATTATAGAATTTGCACTATTTCCCTTGTGCTTTTTATTGTTATTATGCAATTTCTTCTCGAGTATAATTTTTGGCTTACTTGTGCAGTTTACCCTTCCTAGAGGTGCAATTTTTGAGCTGTACAATTTTTTTGTTGGTAATTTATAATTTTTTTTACTTTGTATGACCTTATTACTTACAGTACTCTACATGTAATGGCTGAAAATGTCTATTTCTTGGAAATTTTCCTGTATGCATGTTAGGTTTTTAATCTTGTTCTCCTTCTTTTCACTTTTTAAATAAAAACCCAACAAACCCTAGATTTTTAGAAAAATCTCCACAAGTCAAGGTTTATCTACAAAACAATTTTTCAAACCCTATATTTTTTGAAGGAGCATCACAACTTAGGGTTTGTCTATAGAAGAATTCTTCAATACTAGATTTTTCTGGAAAAAGCAACCCTAGATTTTTTCTTAGAAAAAGTCTACCGTTATTTTTTTTTAGATGCACTTCGTCCACTACTAGATTTTTCTTTAAAAATTTGAAAGAAAAGAAAATTCACTATGCAAATTCATAACGGGTACAAAAAATTAGTGGTGGCTTTGTGTTGTTTGCAATTCTCGTGTGGTAATTTTTTTGCTAAATTGTTCCTTGCTCCCAAAATCATCTAATTATAGCTATGAAATTTGTCCAACTGTGATTAAAAATCCTCTTGGTGCCTTATTTTTTAGAATTAAAATGACATTTTACATAAAAATTTGTCACTTCAGCCCCTTTGCATGTGTTTTTATCATTTTGTATGGATGACTACCAACTCAATCCTTTTTACATGCAATTTTGTCCTTTTCTTTGCTTTTTCTATTATTTATTTTATTTTCTCTTTATCTTTTTGTTCTTTTTCTTTTTCTTTTCTTTTTCTTTTTCTTTTTCTTTTTTTTCTTTTCTTTTTCTTTTCTTTTCAAAAATTCCTAATTTTCTAACTTAACATTATGGAAATCATATAGTGGCATTCACTTGTACAATTCCATATGCTAATGTGTCATATGGAGGGTTAGACACCTCATCTCTTACAATCCTAGGGTTGGCCAATCGTACAATTCAATTTTGATTGATCAATTGTACGATTTACTACTTCTTGAGTTCTCACTATATGATTTACAACTATACAATTTGTAATTGTTTCATTGCCAACTGTATGATTTGGAATTGTACAATTCCCTCCTAAAATTGTACAGTCTCTATTCAACCTTCCTCAATCACTACCTCATTCATAATTTTCTCTTCATCATATTGAAAGACTATTTGGTGAATTCACCCTCATTGGTTGATTTCCATTTGGGTAAATTTTACTCCTATCACCTTGGACTAGTCTACCTCCATACTTTGTGAGTGAGTTCTTTGCCTACTTCAAATTTTTCTTCTTATGATCATCCTCTTCCTATTCCTGTAAGTTCTCTTCCTTGTGTGTGTCTTTTGTGACATTGTCCTCTTATTGTAGAACCTCTTCAAATATTAAATAGAACTTCCTCTTTGTGAAGCAATCCTCTTCCTACTTCTATTCTTCTTGGTCCTTGTTGGTGCATTGGTGGTCACCCTAAATTCCATCTATGTGGATGTCATTCCCTAAGGTTTTGCAAGAATCCACCCTACAAATTACATCCTCGTTGTGCATTCCTAGTCAAATTTAAGGGTGTGGTGATCTCCTCAGGCTATCTAGGCCATCTTAGAGTAGGAGGTCGATTCCTTCCCATCATTCCTCTAGGTAAAGGATCTAAATGATTTCTACCATCATTCACTAGTCGTAATGTCACTCTATGACCTACTTATCTCATGTAGTACTTAGAATTTCTTGTTGGTTGTTGACATAGTTTCCCTGTTTCATAAGTATTAGGAGTCACATATTTAACTCTATATTGTCCAGGTGTTCTTCATTATGTCAATCTCCTATTGATATTTATTGTAATATTAACCTATTTTTGCATACCTTAGTTACCTTATCCACCTTCGCTTTTCAAAATGATGTTGTGGGGTGAAACTAGCTAATGTCGCTCTATAGTCTTCTAAAAAATTAGAACCTATTCTTGAATCATTACAGTTATCCTCTCACCATGAAGAAAATTTAGTTGGCATATCCATTATCCTTTGGAGTCTCGTTACTTCCCTCATTTGCCTTCTCAATTATCGATATGCAGTTACATAGGCATCTATTTTAGTACAAGTGTGGGGTTCTTGTATTCTTGATAGAAATTCATCACTACTACTATCCTTTACTATTATTTCTTGTTAGTAAGGGGATTCCTTCATCACTAGAATTACTTGAATATTCATGTATATTCCCTTGGGGTTTAGGTGATGTAAAGTCTTCTTCAATATCTCACCATAATAGTTTTGCTACTTCATTTGTAATTGGTAGATCTTGCCTTGGGCTCCTTGGTTCTACTTGTGATCTTTCACCTTCACTTGAACCTCATCTTGAGCCTTCCTATTACATTTCATGTGAGGTACTTCCTCAAACTTTTCATATTGTGATTCAAGTTATCTTTACCTTACAATTTGCTACTCATCAAGTCATTGCATTGTATCATCCAATTCTAGGATTATCTACCCTTAGAGTCATAGATTAAGGGCTTGCAATACTTCATACTCTTCTTGCAATTGTTGTGTTTAATGGTACATCGATTTTTGTATCATACCTATTTGATATAATGGTGTAATTCCAACTAATTCTTTGTTTGTGACACCTCCTTCATTTAGATTTAGAATTTCTATATCAAAAGTGTCCATCCTATCTTCATATTGGACTATTAGTCATATCCTCCATATTTCTATTATTTTTTGGGGCAACTCTCTTTCCTCCAATTAAGGATACACAATTGCTTCTGGTGTGGATGCTTCCTCTTGTAATTCTAAATTATTCACTAATGGTATTTTCTTGTGACTTCTTATTTCATTGGGAGGAATCCATTCCTTCTCCTCTTTTTTAATTCATTATGTTCTATCCATGAACTTCATGTGTACTTGCATCCTTCTCCTTTCACCAAGGTGAGGTGCCACTTCCTATTGTTCTATGATTGGTCATACCTCCTCCTCTTTTGGCAAATAAACATGTAATCCCAATATCATCTTCACTTACTAGATAATTTTGATTATCCAGGGCTACTTTTTATGGTTTGCTAGGTTCTGCTTCTTTTCATTGTCTATGTTTTATTTCATTCAAGGCAATGAACAAGTATTGTTCCTTATATGGTTTCAACTTTGAAACATTTACCATTTTTGGGTACTACTATCCTCTTCAACTTTTGCAATTTCACTACACCATTTTCCATCACTTCTATGACCGTAAAGGGACCAAGTGATAACATTTTAGCTTCCTATACTTGATTTCCCATTTACCATTAAATTTTAATACTAAATCAACTTGATTAAGTTTTAATTTTTGGATGTGCTTATCATGCCACAACTTCCTCCACTTATGGGCCACTTTAATTGCCCACTATACCATTACTCTCCTCTCATCCAACTTGATTAGTGCTACTAGTATTTCCTTTAGACTTTCTTTATCACCCAAGTGATGCTCCATGGCTACTTGTAAACTTGGTTCCAAGAACTATATTGGCACTACTGCCTCAGCCATACATTAACTAGAATGGTGTATGGTCTATTTTTATTTGAAGGTTATTATATAAGCTCATAGAACAGATGGTAACTTTTCCTCCCAATATTCTCCTTCTATTCCATAGGTTTTATACAACACAAAGACAAATATTTTGTTAGTTGGCTCCACCTGTCCATTTTATCTAGGATAATATAAACTTGAAAATAAATGAAAATTTCTAAAATTAGTTTTCAGGTTTTTAATAACCTCATTAAAAAAGTGATTGTCCCTATCACTTGTTATTTACAACAAAATTTTGAATCTTGTGATTACATATTCATACAAGAAACGGGTTCTACTTTTTACCATATTATCTAGTAGTGTCCTTGCCTCTACCCATTTGATTAGGTATTATGTTGCTACCATGATATACTGACATTTCCACCTATGGATTGTTCTCAATGGTTTGACAAAATCTAAACCCCATCTTTCAAACAATTTTTGAGGTTGCAAGGGAAGCAAAGGTATAAAGTTTCTACATAGTGATTTTTGCACTTTTTGAAAAGTGTCACATGCCTACACATATTATTTTACATCATGGTATAGCATAGGCCACCACAACCCTACCAAAAGTATTTTTTTGGTAGTCAACATCTGGACCCATGTGTCCCATTGCCAAATATTTATGTGCTTCTTTTAACGTTGTTTTAACTTCCTCCTCCATTACATATCTTCTCAAAATTCCATCCACATCTATTTTGTACAACAATATAGCTATCAGCTGAAAAGATGTTGAATTCATGATTAATTTCTACTTATTTGCCATTGCCAAATTTTGTGGAAATGCCCTTATGGATAGATATTTTATAATTAACTTGTACCATGATAGTAAAATATTAATTGTAAATATTTATGCATAAAGGAATTTATCTAGAATTCGTATCCCTATAGGCTCCTTTGAGCGAATCTTAAATAGTTGGTCCATGATCACATACTTTTTTCCAGATCTCACCACTCCCAAAATATAAATTCTTGCAAGGTAACGATCCACCTGCTGACTCATCCTAAAAATCCCGATGATCAACATAGAAGGAAAATGCATTTACCAATAGGTAATACCTAAAATTCTACGCTACATATACCATTCCCAAAGTCTCTCATTTTGTTGTACTATAATTCCTCTCCACCCTTGACAATAGATGGCTTACAAATTGAATAGGTTGGTCTAGCCTAAATAACCCTTATTGAGCCAATGTGCATCCTATTGTGAAATTGGAAGTGTCAATATGGATATGGAATACCTTATCCCAATCTAGAAATACCAAAATGGGGTTGCATATGAGCTTTACTTTTAACTCTTCAAAAGCTCCTTGATGCTTCTCTATTCAAATGAAGGGAATATTTTTCTTCATCAATGAGTCCAATGGATAGGACACGTGCATAATTCTTGATAGACCTTTGGTAATATCCCATGGATCCTAAGAAGGTTTTTAGTGAACTTGCATCATATAGCTCCTCCATATTCAAAATGACAAATTTTTATCAAGATTGATCTTCAATATTTCACTAAAAACTATATATCCTAACAACTTTCTATATGGAACCATCAAATAACATTTCCTTGGGTTCAAGGAGATTTTTGCATTCCTACATTGGCTCATACATTCACTTAGGGATAGTAAATGATCCTTTATTATAATGTAAATGGACTAATCATTCAAGAATACGTTTAATTTCCTTATCACAAATTGCTCGAGTATGTACAGGATAATCTATTAAAATGTGATCGAGGCATTACATATCCCAAATGGTATCTTGTTATATGCATAAATTATATTCTCCACAATAAATTTGGTCTTCAATTTATCCTCTTTGGCTATACTAATCTGATTATAGCTAGAAAACCCATCCAATAATGAGTAAATTTCATGTCATATGATCTCCTCCATGATGGAATCTATGAATGGAATAGGAAAGCGATCTTTAATTTTTATTGCATTCAAAATATGAAAATATACACATATACAAATCTTATCCACTTCCTTATTAAATATGACCATAATAGGAGAAACCCATTCACTCGTAATAACTCTAAAAATAATGCCAGTATCCAATATATTTTCTATTTTTGTATTTACTAGAGCTGCATACTTTGGGTTCATCTGATAAGATCTCCTTATCACTAGTAGTGCCCTAGGTATTAATGTAATATTATGGATACATAAATTTGGTGGTATTCCTTTCAAGTCCTTGTATGTCCATGTAAAAACATATTTATATTCCAAGAATATTTTGAAAGTTATTGCTCTCAATACTGGATCCCAATCATCCTGCAATGAATCATTCTTAGTTCATTATTAGCTCCCAGATTTACTTTCACTATCCATGGTCCTTCATGCTTAATATTCTTTGGTTCTAACTTAGTCTTTGTCACATTTTTTAGATATACTGGTCTTGAATCTATCTTTATATCTCCAATTGTATCTTCACTAATCCTTTGATTTTTTAGGTTAATCATATACTTGTGTTGTCCTTTCTTGAATGTAATCCAATCATTTTTCCAATTGTGATTAACTTTGGCTACTCGCATCCAAACTCTCCCTAGTAGTGCATTATATGCAAGATTTTGCATCATAATCACAATAGAATCCAATATGAGTTCTTTATAAGCTATTATTATCTTCGGTGTTGTCAACACTCCCTTAGTCTCAATGTCATATTGGTCAACACCATACAACCTAAAACTTGTTGCCCACAAAAAAAGATCTTCAATCTCTCTACATTTTCACTAGTAGCACATTAACACTAGATCCTCCATCCATAATAAATTGTGTTAACTTATGCCCTAGTATCTCCATATGGACCAATGTTGGTTTCTTTCCAACATCAATCATTAATATAGTCAAATTCATAAAGTAATCCTACTTTTTTGCTTCTTGTATTAGCTATCTCTGGACTTCCAACACCTTTTTTGATTGCATCTCATCTCCCATTATCTTATGTAGGGATGGTATAGCTTTAAGAAAACTAGCCATTTTAATTTCTACCATTATATTCAAAACTTGTGCTTCCATATTCTATACTAATGCCTTGTCTTCTAAGTCGTTTGGCTTCTTTAAGTGTTTTTTCTTTCCTAGCCTTATCTATTTAGCCTTTTGTGCTTCTTCTCCAATTACCTTTTTTGCCTCCTACCATATTTTCTTCTCTTTAGTAGGTTTTGGGTTCCTTATTAGTTTGACTTCATGTCAAGACTAATACTTCTTGTTTTATTCCTCCTTTATTGAGGGTACATCAATGTCCAAGAAATTAATATTTTGTGAGTTACCTCTACTCATTTTCTTAGGACTCTTAACCTCCTTGTGGTTACCTAGACCATACCATATACACATGTGTGTAGCATTATTTTGTATTTTCTTATTTATCTGGGAAGAAGGGTAATTCTTTGCAAAGTGCCCCCACTCTTGGCAATTGTGATATTGCATGATTGGTCTTCCTTTCAAATCATACTGCAACTAAATTTTACCTCCTTTTAGATTGCCTTGATATGGCCTTTAATCCTCTATAGTTATTTCTATAACCTCCTTTGGTTGCAGCTTGTCCATTACCTTAAGATTTTGGTTTCTTCTCATTCTCTTGGAATGATAAATTCTGATGTGAAACTCTCAAATTGATTGGAAAATTTACCACTTCATATCCCATCACATCACATATATTATAGTATGTATTATAAGGATAATTCACATTCGTATGCCCTTCGGTCTTGATTTTTGTACACTAGATATCTTTTTATTCCTCCTTGTTTCTCCTTTGACCTCCTTCACATCTTATTGAATTTCTTCTAGAATGATTGGATAGCATTATGCATCGTGTCATATGTTAGCTTTTGAGGACGTATATTAAATAAAATGCAAACACAATATGTGAAATAATTAAACTATGATAACTATATGATAAAGGTACTATAATATGCAATAAAATAATGAGATAAAATTTTGCAATAACTCAGTAATATACCATTAATGAAATATCATAAAAATAGTACAATGCAATATAATGGAGGACTTGAACACTCCAAAAATTTTAATGAACTACATTGTACCTACTCACTACTCTAATATACATCACTATAGTAACATTATCTCTCTCTCACTCATAGGAATATATATGCCTTGGCCTTTACTTTAACCATTACTCTTCATCTACCTATCCTATGACTCAAGTACATGTTTACTACATGCACATTTACATCATTGCACATTCTAACACTTTTGCATTTATTACATTGCTTGAATTAACTCAAACCTTACTCTAAAGTAAAATCCTACTCTAGTTATGTACCCAAGGTAGTACATTAACATGTACTAAATAATATAATATACTCTAACACCCCCTTGTATTACATTATTTGGGTATTGAAGACTTTAGTATTCAATATGGATCTTCATCTTGGTTCTGGAATTCAAGTTCTACTCTCCTACTTCCTTCATTGTCTTCTTTTTCTGAATGTGGATGAGTATCTTCATCTTGTTCAAGTTATTCTCTTTCATTTAGTGTGGACTTCATGTTATCTTTCATTATATTCTTCCTTACTCTAGTTTATGTTGTTTTAAAGTGTTCGTTAGAATATTTATTCCTGAAGTCTTTGAAGTGTCTTTGATGAACTAGGAATTCAAGTTCTACTCTCCTACTTCCTTCATTATCTTCTTTTTCTGAATATGGATGATTATCTTCATCTTGTTCAAGTTCTTCTCTTTCATTTAATGTGGACTTCATGTTATATTTCATTATATTCTTCCTTCCTCTAGTTTTTGTTGTTTTAAAGTGTTTGGTAGAATCTTTATTCTTGAAGTATTGAAAGTGTCTTTGATGAACTAGGAATTCAAGTTCTACTCTCTTACTTCCTTCATTGTCTTATTTTTATAAATATGGATGAGTATCTTCATCTTGTTCAAGTTCTTCTCATTAATTTAGTGTGGGCTTCATGTTATCTTTTATTATATTCTTCATTCCTCTAGTTTCTATTGTTTTAAAGTGTTTGGTAGAATATTTATTCTTGAAGTCTTCAAAGTATCTTTGATGAACTAGAGATCTCATAATATTATAGGTTGTAAGTGGATTAGAATTGCTTCATTTTCTTTCCTTTGGTTTTCTAAATGACCTATTTCCTTAATCTTCAAAAATGTCAAGCTTAAATTCATTGTTAGAGGATGCTTTTGAAATAAGAACTTGGAAGAAATAATCTAATATGAATATTAATCTCTCTTAAAATGTTTTATAGTACTTGTCCTTATGGTAACAAAATAAAGGTGAATGATATTTTCTTCCATAATATTTACATGGATGGAAACTCCAGCAGCTTGCTTTCTCATTATCAAATTTGTTGCAATAAGTGCATAATCAAGATATCCCAATTTCTTTATCACTATTTTTAGGATAATCAAGTCCATCTAATTCTTTGATGAAATAGTTAAACCATCTATGTACAATTGAAGCTATTTCATATTTACTTCTTTCATAGGTTTGTATGATATCCTTTTGATGAATATTATTTTCTACCTTTTGAATAAAATTCTCAATATCTTCATTTATATGTTTTTCATCATTGATATATAGTTTTGCCAAACTAACAGTTAGTGAATTCTCATATGTCTCTCTAAACCATATTGATTCTTCTCTTTTGATTGTATTTTCCTTATTATCCTTTCTAGAATCAAGCATATCTTTGAACCATTTTGACTGCTTGAGACCAATATATTTAATAAACCTTTCCATAGCTATTATAAGTAATATTATTTAATTACAAAATAATGATTTTTGGTAGATCCTTTGTAGTAGTCTACCTCATGACTCCCTAGTTTTGAGTATATGCTCAACCTTACTAAGAGATTTTTAATATTGTAATTTTTATAAAATATCTTTTATATTGGAAGTGTTTGAATGCACTATGAATCTTGAAAGTATGCTTAGCTTTCTTAGTTTGAGTTGAATTCATTTTGTCTCCCTAATGTTCAACTTTAATACATTACCTTATTTATCCCTAATGAATATTAAGTAGAAAGCTAAAGATAAGTGATTATGCACCTTCAAGTTTTAATAGGTTCTTTTCCTTCAAGACATTTTAGTTGGATTAATGTATCAAAAATTTAATGTAAGAGACTAATGTAAAATGTAATTTCCAACTTCCAAATATTTAATGGTTTTGCTCCTTTAACCTTTACTTTTCAATGATTTAATATTTCTAAATTCTAAGAAACTAAATCTTGATGTAGTATACCTTATAACTCCCTAATTTGAAATTTTAGAGAGTTATAATATTTGCAAATTTATATTTCACTTGTCCAATGTTGAAAACCTTATATCTCCTAATTAATTATTTGTAAATATTTAATGTTTAAATCTCATGCAATTTGGTAATATCTTCTAATATATACTCCCTTTGCAAAAATTTCCTTCTAAACTTTTTAAGGTTGATATTTCAATGCATTAATTATAACTCCCTAAACTTAAGGAAAAAAAATAGTAAATAATATAAGTCTTTTACCTTCTCTGCAAAGTGTAATGTGTGTGTTTATCGGTCTATGGAGTGACTCTTCAATCCAAGCATTTTATTTTATGGTCTCCTGTGTATGGAAAAAAATATTTAATGCTCATGGATGTAACAACCCCAATTGTTACTACTCATCCACTAAAGCTTTTTTTTTGTTCCTATATTTATCTTTGTCCACCTTTCATTGAGTGAAGAATATAATAATGATCTAATATGAGGATATCCCAAATTAATAGTAAGTAATCCAAGCCATAAAATATGAATTCAAAGCCACTCTTGAGAAGAAGAACCAACTTCTACAATTCCATCATGCCATCACCAAATGGTATGATAATGATACAATGGCTATGTCCATCATGTCATTACCAAATGGCATGAGGACGTTACAATGGTTATATCATTATTTTAGTAGAACTATCCCTCACCAAAGGAAATCATCCCCTCCTCTCCATACTATCCATGAAGACTAGTAATTAGGAGAAAGTCATTAATAACTTACTTAGGCCTTGGGATATTTGTATTAAGCAACATTATAATCTCTACTCATTTACAAGGTGTTGATGGTTTGGTGATTGTTTGTCATCTTCCCAATTACATTGAGTATTTTTTTATATTAATTATCTTAGTCTAATGGTATATTCATCAATTTATCTCTTATTGTTATGAAGGCCATGCACAATTTTTCCTTCTATACTAATGAATTTAATAAGATATAGAATTTTGTATACATCCATTAATCATCTAAACTATTACAATTCTCAATGCCATACATTTGACAAGATATAATAATCAAAATAATTTCTATTTACTTTATCAAATTCCAATGCATGTATCGCCTATTTTTTTTTAAATTGAATACTACATTAAGTAGATTTCCTCTCTAATATACATAAGCTTACAATAAAAATAAATCAAATATTACAAAATAATGGCTTATTATAAAACATTTATTTTAGCTATTCATATTACTATTATCTTAAAACAAGCTTAAACATAATAAACATTGCAATAGTCTTCAATATTGTTATCTGGTTTTTCGCTGGTTTGTCTTGAATTCTTCCTGGTGTGAGAGATGAGGTTGAAGGGATTAGGATAACTCATGATGCAAATATACCTAATGCAATTCAAGCAAACCATGCATCAATCATTTGTCAAATGTATATCACATTTCAAAGATATCACCAAGCATGAATTTCCATATTCATCCAATATTAATGGTTTTTATTACAAGGGTTATTTTCCTAATCCCATCCATCATGCATATCATTCTTTTTTTATTAGTACAAATATATGGAGAGTCCCATACCTCTTCCAAGGATGAACACCAATTCATCCTTTCAAGACTAGAAGATATTTTCCATACTTCTAGTTAATTAATTTTAGTTACAAAAAATCATCATAAAATATATGATGCAAAATGTATAATTTCACTTGTTCATTCAATTTATCTAGTTAATAGACTTTATAATTGCTATTCAGCAACATTTAGATTCCATACTTAATTCATCATTAGATTTTATGAAAATAAACTAATGTTTACAAAATAAGGAAGAAATTAGATCATATCCTTTTTTTATCATCATTCTCTATCCACATTTAATAGGATAACAGAAAATAAGTTTTCTTAAGCTTTCCACAAGTATCCTCTTTTAAGCCATAACATAATACCAGATACCATATTCATCATAATACAACTTAAGATAACATTCATTTCTATGACATATAATATTATTATCAATATTATACATAGATTTAATAGTACAACTTTCTACTTATACAAATATCAAATTTCTATGACAATTTTGTATATCACAATATAATAGAACATGTCACTAGTATTGTTTCCACCTTATACATACTAAACCAAAAGGAATATTTAACATCACACACTCTTATTATAATATTTGATCCCATCCCATTATGTGCTAAAATTAGGGTAATATAGGATCCGTAATCAACAAAGACACTTTATGTTCGATCATAATTAACTTACATCTTGTGTAAATCAAACATTATAGTCATGGTCGGTGGTGTAGCAGTCTTCGATTGATGTGTGAATGGAGAAATCTAGATGTGCAAATATATACTCAATCATAATTCATGGTGTGGCTAACTTATTTAAAGGAATATATGTTTTTGTCATGGTTCAACATAAATTATTGAATGTACAACCAAAATCCGGTGATGATCCAATCATAGCATATTCTATCAAGACCGTCGACATAGATATATCGCAGTGCACACAATATACACAAACAACTAGCACCACTATGTCACTTTGCATCAGAGCTTCTTTAGATAGATAAGAAGTTTGATTCTGTGGCTACGCATGTAGAGCTTGCCCCATTTAGAGAATGTCACTCTCCTCCCCAAAATATATGTGCATGAATACTATTATCATCTTGGAATGTTGGTCATACATATGAGCCAAGAATGGGTATGGTTAGAGGTGTTCAATTCAATAGTTCGCATAGTATTTCTAATCCGTTAAATAAAATGGGGTAAAATAGAATGTATTGCAATGACCTGGTATAAAAGGATTGAGTTTTTCACTATTACAAAATACTTGGGTTAAGAGGAAGCATCACACAGGTTTATTGGTTACACAAAATAAAAATTTTGATATAAAATTGACATCCTTAGGGGGGAAAGGTTATTTTATCAACCAAGCCTATAATGTTTTGGAAGCACCGATAACAGAAGGATCTAATCCAATAGTATTCATAACATGATACCTATTACAAAATTGAACTTTAGTAAAAATCATATGTTACATATTCAAACAATGAAATTTATCCCTCTCAAATCTGAAAATAATAGATGTTTAGATGTGTAGACCTGGTTTGGATGACTTCAAGCCTAAGAGTGGATGACTCCTTTGTCTCACACTGTAGTATAATTTATGGCTATGGAAACAATACTTTACAATATCACAGTTCAAATGATAATTGTGTGCTAGGTATTCTCTATAAGATGATGGTGGACTCCACATGAAGTGCTTTTCAGTTGACAATGAGGTCTATAATGGTTGGAGATCATCAATTATTAATGTAACCCTTCACAGAGGTGGCCTTTGATGGCATAGAGCATTGTTCGCCCTTGACGACCTCATCAAATGGAGAGTCTATTGATTCGTACAAAAAATAGATGTGGTTTTAGATCAATATAGAGGATTTCATGGTTCGACAAGGGGATATTAATTTATCAGAATAAACCAACCATACACAAGTGGCAAGAAATTTTTACCTCTATAATAGACTCAATTACCTACAAAGAGCATGCCAGCTATGTATTACCAGCGACAGCGTACATGACACTATAGTAAACTCGACCAATGCAAGTTCTTCAACAAGGGAGAGGGAGTATAACGTAAAGGCCATAATTGTAGATTTATTCTACTCCAAATACACTTATTTGGATCATCAAAAGAGGTCTCACATTTAGTTTCATGATAGTTAGTAGAATTTGATTTCTATATCTAGTTAAAATGGTATTCTATACTCAAATTACACCATTAAGAAAAGCTATATAAGCTAAAATGATTATATCTTATTTCAACCTAAAACTCACATCCAAAGCTCATAAGTAAATATAGTGGAAAGTTCCAACCTGGTATTTCCTGCAAGGTGATGATCCTACTTGAATTATGTATCCTCTATTGCTTCTTCTTCCTAAACTTCTCCAGCCTTCTTTCTAGCCTCCTTCCCCCTCCATTTTTCTTAATATCTATGGTAATATATAGCTTTATTTCCTTCAGACAGGAAAGATGCTCTCTTATTATCTTTTTTTTTCTTTCCTCCCCTATGAGCAAGTTTCTAGAAGGTTGTCTCAATTTTCTTGTATCTACCATCCCTTAGGTCAACTACTATGGTAGGAACCTAGGGTTCCTAGCACATAAAATGATAAATAAATAATAATCTAAATCTAAAAGAATTGCTTTTGAATTTTCGGGAAGTCCCTTCAATGATTTAATAAATCATATATTATATATTTCATGCATATTGGAATGATAAGTTCTCACAATGTTTTATACCCACTCTAGGGTTATAGGTGAAAGGTTGCAATGCTTCCTAACCCTAATATTATAATAATATAATAATTAATATAATTAATTATTATATTATTTATTATTATATTATTATGACCATAGGATAGAATATATTATTATTATTAAGATTATTAATTAATGTTAGGATATGATCCTAACATTCCACCCCTCTTGAAAATAGCTTTGTCCTCAAAGCTGAAATTGTAGTGTGTAATTCTCCAAGCGTCCTGGTCTTGTAGTGGATTGACATTTTGATCAAAAAAAACTATTCATCTTGTTTCATTAACTTATTCTCTAGGTACATAACTTGAGCAATGTAAGGTGATATCACACCCACACTAAATTTTTTGCCTTCTCTGTCACAAAATTTATATAGGTTTGAAAGCATATGCAAGACAACAACAACCTCCACAAGGTTTCTTTTACTCCTACTAAAATTATCTTTCTCTTCTCTTCCATCTGCCACATTAATAAAAGCATATTTACCATACTTCATTTTAGACTTAACATAGGGGTTGTCATACGTTTCCATTTTAACGTTGGGTCATTTACGATATGGTTTTCATAAAACTCCATATTTGGGAATTGACTTATCAATGGATGCATGCGATATTGTTTATTTAAAAAATGAACAGATTGTCCGAGTTTTTTAATTCTTTCAAAGAGACTTCTTTCCAAAACTGCACTAGTCTCTTATGTTTGAGTCTATCATAAAATAGTTTGATTATCCATATTAGTCCAGATTGGATACCAAGTATGCTCTTTGAATATTTGCAATTGGCTTCCTATAGCATAGAAGGTCTAGTGCCTGCATTTATTTCAACACAATATGAGTTAGTTAGTTTGGACCTCTCTAACAACAACCTTTACGAAAGCGTTCCAAGTTGGCTGGAGGAACTTGATCATCTATTAAGTCTTAACCTCTCATACAATCACTTCGAAGGTCAAGTTCCTATCAGCCTAAAACTACACCAATATTATGTCCTAGATTTGGATAACAATATGTTCAGTGGCTTTCTTCCCGTTCCCTTCAAGGTAGTCGTATTGGGTGTATTAGACCTCTCCTACAATGCATTCACAGGCATAATCCGAGAGGAACTTGGCACCGTTCTCCATCATATTGTGTTCTTATAATTTTCAAAGAATAATCTAAGTGGTGAGATTCCTCCTTCCATTGGCCATATTTAAATAATGCAGGTTTTAGATTTGTCAGAGAACCCATTGTCTAGAGTAATACCATCGAGCATCACCAATTGCTCAAATTTGGTAAAACTAAACTTGGTAACACTAATTTGGGAGGAAAAATTCTATCAGATATAAGACGGCTATAGAAACTTGCATCTTTGCACCTCAATGGGAATATGTTGCTGGGAAATTTGCCATCTAGTCTTCTCAAATGCTCAAATATGTAGATTTTGGACGTCGAACAAAATTCCTTCTTTGGAGTTGTACCACTTTGGCTAGCTCAATTTTCTAAGTTGATGGTACTTGACTTAAGGGGAAATCAATATCAAGGATGTATTCCATATGAATTGTGTAATATGTCAAGCATTCATGTCTTGGACATATCACATAACAGGTTAACAGGTTTCATTCCAAGAGAGTTGGTAAACTTGGTAGCAATGCAGAATGAACAAGTGAAAAGCTTAGAAATTTGAGACCGATATTACTGCAAGAAAAAGTGCAAGTGACAACCAAACAAATGACCATGGTATATTCTGATTCTATTTTGTCACTTATAATATCCATTGATTTATCTGGTAATGAACTGTTTAGGTGAGATTTCTTCAGAAATTGGGAATCTTAAAGGTCTACATGCTTTCAATGTGTCCAATAATAATATTACCAGAGAAATACCTGTGACTTTTGGAATGCTTAAGCAACTAGAATATTTGCTATTGTACTTGCACACTTGCTTTGGTTATAATCTGAGATGTAGAAATAATACTTTTTTCTGGGAACTTATCATAAACATGCAAACTTTAGCCTAATACAATTGAAATATCACTCACACTATCTTCTTCTTCAGAATCATCATCGTTGTTGTCCATGTCTATGGCGTTGGCCAACACAGAAACATAAAAATCGTATCCCACGTCTGCATGGTTTTCGTCTTCCTCGGTATAAAGCATGGTGACATTCTTGTTCTCGTTGTGAAGGTTGTGCACAAAAACTTTAGTGTCGACTAGTTTGATGATATCTTGGTAGGAGGAAAATGGGAAACATGAATATCTGAGGCCATATTTTGCACAAATGGAGGTTATGATCTTGAGTGCACAGAGGGAATAGACGTCCGTTGTTGATGGATATATGTGAGGCATTCATTATATACACAACAAGGTCTTCCTTGGTACTATGCCTATTTAGAGGAATAGAATTTAATCTTTGAAAGTGTGAGGCGATTTGCATGTATCTGGGTATTACTTTCTCTCCTTAAAAGTAAGAATTACGTTTGAAATGATGTAGAAATAAAACTGACATCTGGTTGTAGTTTTACCAGACATCAATCAAAGTTCAAAAAGGAGTTTACTGTCTTCACTCACATATCTTTAAATAGTTCCTAATATTATTTTATCTTATTAGTCTTTTAATGTGATTTTTTTTGTCTCAGCTTGTAGAATGATCACTCTATTGCCTTGAGGCAATATTTTCATGTCACTCAAAAAGGTTTAAAAATGTATGTAATAGCCAGATTCAAAAGTTACATAAATGGTATTAATTTTTTTTTTTTAAATTATGATACTTCTTTGAACAATGGCAGTGGCCAAGGTGGAGGCCTTGTAGAAGATAGATGCCCACATGTGGTGACATCAGGTGCTACTGGTAGTGTATTTCTTCCTAATGGATCATATACTGATTTTGTAAATACACTTCCTTCCTTGGCATTAATTAAACTATTCCAAAAAATATTTCGGACAGTATTGGAGATATTGAAAAAAAATGTTTGCTGCGTCAAGATCATCTTTTGGCTATGTGCATCACCCTTAGGCAGATCTGCAAAACATAATTGTGGCAGCCTTTTGTCTTGGATACCATCCTCTTCATTTATCTCTTTTAAATTATTAGGGTTTCTATTAATTTCTTCCAAAAGTGCAATAGGTATTTCCGAAATTTCTATGGTTATGAGTTCATCCAAAGAAACAATTAATTTAGGGTTTGGAGCAATTTGTTCAATTGCATTTTTTTCTTTCTTGGGGAGAGAAATTGGTACCACCTGGGATTCCCTAGCTATGGGCTCCTCCTCCACCTCATATTCCATGGCTATGGGCTCCTCTTCTTCCCGGGATTCCATGGCTAGGGTCTCTTCTTGCATTTCCATTAAATATTGTATAATACGATCAGAACGTTCCATTTGTTTTTTTTTGTTTTTGTTCAATCATTCTTCTAATTTCTGCAATGTCATTTTTCATTTCCTTGACCAATGTGGTTGGATCCATAAGGCTCTGATACCAAATGGTAGGAACCTAGGGTTCCTAGCACATAAAATGATAAATAAATAATAATCTAAATCTAAAAGAATCACTTTTGAATTGTCGGGAAGTCCCTTCAATGATTTAATAAATCATATATTATATATTTCATGCATATTGGAATGATAAGTTCTCACAATGTTTTATACCCACTCTAGGGTTATAGGTGAAAGGTTGCAATGCTTCCTAACCCTAATATTATAATAATATAATAATTAATATAATTAATTATTATATTATTTATTATTATATTATTTTATTATTATGACCATAGGATAGAATATATTATTATTATTAAGATTATTAATTAATGTTAGGATATGATCCTAACATACTACTATTTGACATATGGGTGGTATAAGAATGAGATAATTAGAGATAAAAGAGGGATCTCAACTACCAATTTAACCATTCTAAGGCAGCCATGTGGAGCAAGAAATAATCCTTTTAGGATAATAAAATATTTTTATTATTTTGGTCCAATCATAATTGGACAAATTGGTAGGAGAACAATCTACCTAATTATTTTTCTTAATATGGATGCAATTAGGTTAATAAGCATGTTCAAGACAATAAATCTCTTCTTTTAGAAATTTCCCCAATTTAACATTTTCACAAAATCACCATAAATATTATTAAATTGTATGACATTTTTCAAATGCATAAAATATTTCTAAAATAATTTGTAAGGTGCAAACCATTACTTAGTGTGCATTTTCAAGGTAATATTCAAATATGCCAATCTCATACAAACTAATTGTGCAATTAAATATATATATATATATATATATATATATATATATATATATATATATATATATCACACAAATGGCATACACAAGCAATCGATGCATGCTCATTATTCCCCATCACCATTTTTCCTTTAAGTGGGTGGGTATTTTAGAATAATCTTAGTTATCACCGCCCATCATGAAGGAGACTAGTGATGATGTGAACATGAGCCTTACCTGTTGAGTTATCATTGTCATCATTTCCCTTCTCATATCTGGTGGTCAATCTTCCACCTACGAGAATACATGTTCCTACAATCAAGTAATGCAACGCAACATCATTTTATCTTGACAGAAACAAACATATTGTAAATATATCAAGCATTAAAATCAGCCATCAATACACAAATAATATCTTAAAAGAGTTCTTCCAAGGTGGGATGTGACATACTCCCCCCTTAGATTAAACACAGTCCCCTATGTTTTCTCCTGCAATATTACATAAAGGTCAATAAAACATAGTTTTTGCATAGTCTTCACTTTTCATAAGTGGTATGTAGTTCAACCTGTATTATTACATAACATCATAAAATAAATAAGGAAAATGTCTTTTCATGTCTTCCACTTTTTCCCAAGTGGAGTTCTTATTAGAATATTGGTCCCACTAGACCCTACACTGATCAATATTTCATTTTCTCATTATCTTGGAATGAAATTCCAAGATCTTTATAGGTTTCACTTCACAGGTTGTCGGATCTGCCATCTGCAAATTAGAAACATCTAACACATGATCAGGATCAACAATATATCTCCTAAGTAGGGATACATGAAAAGTATTATGGATCTTTGATAGGTTAGGTGGTAAGTCAAGCCGATAGGCTACTGGACTTATTTTCTCCACAATCTCAAATGGTCCAACAAATCTAGGATCCAATTTTTTTGATTTAATGACACTCTTCTTAGGCTTTACCCTTAGAAAAACTTTTCACCCACAGAGAATTCCCTAGGTGTTCTTTTCAAATCTGCATAACTCTTCTGTCTATTCATGGCTTCCTTGAGCCTTTGGCAGTTTAGTCCTAGCTTCTATTCCATTATTTTAACCATTTTTTGTCCAATGACAACCCGATCCTCTGGATTATCCCAAGATAACAAAGTCCTGCACCATATGCAATACAAGGCTTCAAAAGGGGCCATCTTCAAGGAAGAATGATAACTATTATTATAAGTAAACTCAACTAGATACAAATAGTCTTCCCAATGAGACTTCTGGTCCATGCAATACATGCATAACATATCTTCTAGAACTTGGTTAACCCTTTATTTCTATCCATCCATTTCAAGATGATATGCAGAACTGATATTCAAAGTTGTACCAATTGCACGATGGAGAGCCTAACAAAACTCAGAAGTAAACCTAGAATCCCTATCAGAGATGATCATCTCCAGAAATCCATACAACCTAAAAATTTCCTTTGCAAATCTATTGGCAATGACTACAACATCATCTGTAGTACTTCCTGGTATAAAATGTGCAACCTTAGTTAGTTTATCTACTATAACGAAAATTGCATCATGATGATATTTTGTCTTAGGTAAACCCACGATAAAATCCATTGATATCACCTACCATTTTTGAGTGGGTATTTTATGAGAATATAATTTTCTTGTTGGATGTTGATGTTCAACTTTCACCTTCTGACATTGCAAACATCGTGCCACAAAATCTGTGATATCTTTCTTCATGCCAGACCAGTAAAAGGTCTTTTTCATATTTTCCCTCATCTTGGCTCCTCCAATATGAGTGGAATAAGGAGATTTATGAGCTTCATGCATAATCATTCTCCTTAAATTACTACCCATTTTAGATATAACTACTCGATATTTAAAGCATAAAATTCCATCTTTAATGCTATAATCTTTATTTTCATTAAGATGTTGTTCTAGTTTAACCTAAATTTCACTATATTTTGGATCTTGGCACTACATTTTTCTAACTTCTCCCATTAAATCCATATGACTACAAGTCAAAGAAGCTATGTGATTCCTTCTACTTAAGGCATCAATGACTTTATTTTCATTTACCTTGATATACTCAATACCAAAATCATATTTTTCTAAGAATTCTATCCATATTCTTTGTCTAGTATTTAGTAATGGTTGAGTGAAGATATAATTCAAAATCTAGTGGTCGGTTCTTAATTCAAATGGTCTACCCACTAGATAGTGTCACCAAATTTTCAAAGCATGTACAACTGCAACAAGTTCTAAATCATGAGTAGCATAGTTAAATTCATGCTTTTTGAGTTTTCTAGACTCATATGCTACCACAAATTTATCTTGGGATAGGACTCCTCCTAATCCCTCTAGTGAAGCATCGGTACAAACAAAAAAATTTCCTACGGGATCCGGGATCTTTAATATAGGAGCTGAGGTAAGCTTCTATTTAAGTAAATTAAATGTATCTTCACATTTATCTATCCACTTAAACTCCTTTCCTTTCTTCTGAAGGTTGGTTATTGGATAAGCAATCTTGGAGTAGTATTTCACAAATCACCTATAATAACCTGATAAACCCATGAAACTTCTTACTTCTATCACATTTGTTGGAGGTGGCCAATTCAGAATGGCCTCGATCTTCTTTGGATCAACTGCGATCCCATATGTTGATATGATATGCCCCAAGTAATGCACTTGTGGGACATAGAATTCACACTTAGACAAATTCTCGTAGAGTTGATTCTTCCTTAAAAGCTCTAGCACTATCCTCAAGTGCTTATCATGTTCCTCTCTATTACAAGAGTAGATTATAATATCATCTAATAACATCAGCACAAACCAATCAAATTGCTTTTTGAACACACTATTCATAAAATTCATAAAAGCTACTGGTGAATTGGTCAAGACAAATGGTAGGACTGTGAACTCATAGTGTCCATACCTAGTCTTGAATGCGGTTTTATGTGTGTCCTCTTCTCGGATTCTTAGTTGATGGTATCCTGATTTTAGATCAATCTTTGTGAAAATGGAGGCATATTTTAATTGATCAAACAAATCTTCTATCCTTGGCAATGGATATCTATTATTGATAGTTGCCTTGTTTAACATTCTATAATCTATGCACAATCTTAATGAATCATATTTCTTCTTCACAAATTAAAAAGGTGCTCCCTAAGGTGATACACTTGGTTTTATTAACCCTTTCTCTAGCAACTCTTGAAGTTGCACCTTCAATCCCTACATCTTGATTCTATAAGGAGCTCTATGGATAGGTTCTATTCTTGGCATTAATTCTATAGTAAAATCAAATTCACATTTAGGTGGTAATCCAGGTATTTCATCAACAAATACATCTTGAAATTATTGCAAGAATGGAAATTTTCTAATCATTTATTCCTTTGAAGTTTTCTCTTTTTCCTTGAGTTTGACTACATAAACCAATCCTCCTTTTTTAATAGTTGTATTCAATTGCATTTCTGAAATTAGCATTGATCTAAATTATCTTGTTTCACTATACATCCTTTACCTTTCTTGTCATCATTGGTACACTCCATCCTCTTGATTTCAAGGTTCTGAGTTCAACATTTTCCGATGATGAAAAGTTGGGGTGTACTAAGATGACCTATAAGCCATTGGGTAGGTTTTGTTGGGAAACTTGTTGATGATGTTTCGTTTTTTAGCTTCGATGTTTGATAGCTTTTAGCCCCCTATATATTCTTTTTAAATTTTTTTATTGCCCCTTTTTTTTGCTTTTGTTACTTTTTTTTTGTCTTTATTTGGACCACTTTATTTACTTGTTTGATTCTTTATTTTATCTTTTTTAAATTTTTTTTGGTTTTTTTTTTCTTTGACCTTTTTATTTTTTCCCTTTTTTCTTTATTTGGAGTTCCTTGTTTTGATTCTTCCCTTCCTTTTAACTTTGTCCCTTTTTGCCTTTTGTGACTTTTGGGTTTTTTGTAGTTTTGTCCTTAAACATCATTTCTTTTTTTTTTTATCACATCTTATCTAAGTTCACCTGTTTTTTCTTCATCCTATCTTCATAGATCATTATTTGATAGTTTACAATTTTTTTTTTTTTTTTGTTTTTTTTTTTTTTCTCCCCCCCCCCCCAAATTTTCAAAGTATTACTCCACAAAATTTTATCCTTGTTGAAGTGCAAAAAAATTCTTATATATATTCAAATAGAATTTCTTTGTGAGGAATATTTCCTTGAAAGCTTCCACAAAAACTTCCCATTTGAACTTTTTGGGTTTGATATTAAGTCTATTTTTTTAGGTATTCCACCATGTATGTCTTGCATCTCCTAGATGAGCAAGAGAAAATGTGGTTTTGATTTCAAAGGAGTAATTTATCATGGAAAAATGAAGTTCTAGTTCATCTAACCATGATTTAGTTACATCTTCACCTCCTTTCCCAGTGAACTTAGTCACTTCAATATACTTTGTCTTTGACCATTTCTCTCTCTATGCGGGCCTTGTTTTCTCGATCATCAGAATCTTCAACTTCCCTAATTTCAAGATTCTCATTCATATCATTAAGAGGATTCCCAACTTCTAGAATTCCTATCTCATGCTTGTTGTTGTTGTGTTGTGAACTAATATCTTGTAGAATCTGATTAATTTGACCTTGCATTATGGAGATAGTAGCAGTAATATTTTCTATATCGTTTTTGTAGTTTCATAAACTTTCTCCTATTTTTCTAGGTTTGAAACTATCTCGCCTAGCTTGTAGCAAGGTTCCTTTCTTCTTACTTCTCAAGATTTTTTCCATGTTATCCTAGAGTAAAGAGTTGTATTAAATTTTATTCTTTTTCATTGTTGAAATTCTAGACAACTAGATTTTATCATAAATTCTCAAGTAATCTATTATTACTAGGTTCATTCTCTAGTTTATTCCACTAACTCTGGTTTTTTTTCATACACACTTGAAAATAAAGATTAATTCAAAAGATATAGATGTCAAGTAATTTCCCAAAAGAGTCTAAGGTACATCGCTTAAAACCCATGAATTATGGAGGGTTTGCTTAGCTCTTCCACTTTTTAATGATTGTGGATCTATTTATGGGAGAAAGGAACACGGACATCGATAATCTCAAGTACTAACCTTTTCCTTACCAAGTGTGCATCATTTAGAGTTATGGAATTTATATTTTGAGTTTCTCCTCATGAAAGCAGTTATCCCTACGAACTGCGCTCTGATACCAACTGTAACAACCCCAATTATTACTACTCATCCACTAATTTTTTTTTGTTCCTATATTTATCTTTGTCCACCTTTCATTGAGTGAAGAATATAATAATGATCTAATACGAGGATATCCCAAATGAATAGTAAGTAATCCGAGCCACAAAAGATTAATTCAAAGCCACTCTTGAGTAGAAGCACCAACTTCTACAATTCCATCATGCCATCACCAAATGGTATGAGGATAATACAATGGCTATGTCCATCATGTCATCACCAAATGGTATGAGGACGTTTCAATGGTTATACCATTATTTTGGGAGAACTATCCCTCACCAAAGGGAATCATCCCCTCCTCTCCATACTATCCATGAAGACTAGTAATTAGGAGAAAGTCATTAATCTATTTTTCTCGTGATAACTTACGTAGGCCTTGGGATATTTGTCTTAAGCATCATTATAATATCTACTCATTTACAAGGTGTTGATGGTTTGGTGATTGTTTGTCATCTTTCCAATTGCATTGAGTATTTTGTTTGATATTAATCCCCTTAGTCTAATGGTGTATTCATCGATTTGTCTCTTATTGTTATGAAGGTCATGCATAAGTTTTCCTTCTACACTAATGAATTCAATAAGAGATAGAAATTTATATACATCCATTAATCATCTAAAACATTACAATTCTCAATGCCATACATTTGACAAGATATACTAATCAAAGTAATTTCTATTTACTTTATCAAATTCCAATGCATATATCACCTATTTGTTTTTGAATTGAATACTACATTAAGTAGATTTCCTCTCTAATATACATAATATTACAATAAAAATACATCAAATATTACAAAATCATGGCTGATTATACAACATTTATTTCAGCCATTCATATTACAATTTATCTCAAGACAAGCTTAAACATAATGAACAATACAATAGTCTTCAATATTGTTGTCTGGTTCTTCTCTGGTTTATCTTGAATTCTTCATGGTGTGAGAGATGATGGTGAAGGGATCAGGACAACTCATGATGCAAATATGCCAAATGCAATTCAAGCAAACCATGCTTATCTTATTTAAATGCAACCATGCATCAATCATTTGTCACAATGTATATCACATTTCATTTCATAGATATCATCAAGCATGAATTTCCATAATTCATCCATCATTAATGCTTTTCATTACAAGGATTATTTTCCTAATCCCATCCATCATAAATACCATTTAATTTGATCATCACAAATATATGGAAGAGTCCCATACCTCTTCCAAGGATGAACACCAATTCATCCTTCCAAGACTAGAAGATATTTTCCATACTTCTAGTTAATTAATTTTAGTTACAAAAATTCATCATAAAACATATGATGCAAAATGTATAATTTCACTTGTTCATTCAATTTATCTAATTAATAGACTTTATAATTGCTATTCAATAACATTTAGATTCCATACTTAATTCATCATTAGATTTTATGAAAATAAACTAATGTTTACAAAAGAAGGAAGAAATTAGATCATATCTTTTTTTTATCATCATTCTCTATCTACATTTAATAGGATAACAGAAAAGAAGTCATATTAAACTTTCCACAAGTATCCTCTTTTAAGCCATAACATAATACCAGATACTATATTCATCACAATCCAACTTAAGATAACATTCATTTCTATGACATATAATATTATAATCAATCTTATACATAGATTTAATAGTACAACTTTCTACTTATACAAATATTAAATTTCTACGAGAGTTTTGTATATCACAACATAATAGAACATATCACTAGTATTTTTTCCACCCTATACATACTAAACCAAAATGAATATTTAACATCACACACCCTTATTATAATATTTAATCCCAGCCCATTATGTGCTAAAGGTAGGGTAATATAGGGTTGGTAATCAACAAAGACACTTTATGTTCGTTCGTAACTAACTTACATCTTGTTTAAATCAAACATTATAGTCATGGTCGATGGTGTGGTAGTCTTCGGTTGATGATTCAGCTACGAATAGAGGAAGCTAGACATGCAAATATATAAGCAATCATATAATTCAATCATAATTCATGGTGTGGCTAACTTATCTAAAGAAATATATGTTTTTATCATGGTTCAACATAAATTACTAAATGTATAACTAAAATCTGAGGATGATCCAATCATAGCATATTCTATCATGACCATCGACATAGATATATCGCATTGCACACAATATACACAAACAACTAGCACCATTATGTCACTTTGAATCAGAGCTTCTTCAAACAGACAAGAAGTTTGATTATGTGGCTACGTATGTAGAGCTTGGCCCATTTAGAGAATGTCACTCTCCTCCCCATAATATATGTACATGAATACTTTTATCATATTGGAATGTTGTTCATACAAATGATTCGAGAATGGGCATGGTTAGAGGTGTTTAGTTCAATAGTTCGCATAGTATTTCTCATCCATGAAATAGAGGGGGAAAAAATAGAATGTATTACAATGACCTGGTATAAGAGGATTGAGTCTTTCACTATTACAAGATACTTGGGTTAAGAGGAAGCATCACACAGGTTTATTGGTTACACAAAATACAAATTTTGATATAACATTGACATCCTTGGGGGGAAGGTTATTTTATCAATCGAGCCTATAACGTTTTGGAAGCACCGATAATAGAAGGATATAATCCAACATGATTCATAACAGGATATATATTACAAAATTGAACTTCAGGTAAAATCATCTGTTATAGATTCAAACAATCAAATTTGTCCCTCTCAACTCTAAAACTAATAGATGATTTATATGTGCAAGTCTAGCTTGGATGACTTCAAGACTGATATCAAATGACTCCTTTGTCTCACACTGCAATATAATTTATGGTTATGGAAACAATACTTTACAGTGTTGTAGTTCAAATGATGACTACGTGTTGGGGGTTCTCTAGAAAACTATGGTGAACTCCATATAGAGTGCTTTTCGATTGACAATGAGGTATATAATGGTTGGAGATCATCAATTATTAATGTAACCCTTCATAGAGGTGGCCTTCGATCGCATAGAGTATTGTTCGCTCTTGACGACCTCATCGAATAGAGAGTCTATTGATTCATACAAAAAATATATGTGGCTTTAGACTGAGAAAGAGGCTTTCATGGTTTGAAATGAGGTATTAATTCATCAAAATAAACCAACCATACACAAGTGGTAAGCAATGTTTAACTCCACAATAGACTTGATTACCTATTGAGAGCATGCTAGTTGTGTATTACCAGTGGCAGCGTACATGGAACCAAAGGAAACTTTACCAATGTAGGTTTTTCAACAAGGCAGAGGGAGTTTGATGTAAAGGCCAAAATTTATTTTTATTCTACTCCAAATACACTTATTTGGACCATAAAAAGAGGTCTCACATTCAGTTTCATGATAGATAGTAGAATTTGATTCCTATATCCAGTTAAAATGATATTCTATACTCGAATTACACCATTAGGAAAAGCTATATAAGCCAAAATAATTCTATCTTATTTGAATCTAAAACTCACATCCAAAGCTCATAAATAAATATAGTGGAAAGTTTCAACCTGGGATTTCCTGCAAGGTGATGATCCTACTTGAATTATGTATCCTCTCCTCTTGCTTCTTCCTCCTAAACTTCTCCAACCTTTTTTCTAGCCTCCTTCCCCCTCCCTTTTTCTCAATCTATATGGTAATATATAGCTTTATTTCCTTCAAATAGGAAATATGATCTCTTATTATATTTATTTATTTTTCTTTCCTCCCCTATGAGCAAGTTTCTAGAAGGGTGTCTCAATTTTCTTGTATCTACCATCCCTTAGGTCAACTACTACTATTTGACATATGGGTGGTATAAGAATGAGATAATTAGAGACAAAAGAGGGATCTCAACTACCAATTTAACCATTCTAAGGCAGCCATGTGGAGCAAGAAATAATCCTTTTAGGATAATAAAATATTTTTATTATTTTGGTCCAATCATAATTGGAAAATTTGGTAGAACAATCTACCTAATTATTTTTCTTAAGATGGATGCAATTAGGTTAATAAGCATGTTCAAGACAATAAATCTCTTCTTTTAGAAATTTCCCCAATTTAACATTTTCACAAAATCACCATAAATATTATTAAATTGTATGACATTTTTCATGTCACATCCCCACTACTTGTGATTATTTTATTTGGAAGAATGTGATCCTGCGTTTAGTTTTTGTGGTGCAGGTGTAGGACTCCAAGCCAGAAACAGAAGAGAACACCCACCCCCTTGACCAGGGCAATAGATTGGAAGCATCAGGTAAGCGGGATATGATGTCGTGCCTTGTGCACCTTGGCTTGAGGGTACATGGAAGCCCTCCATAGGAACTGCATATAAAGATCATCCTGCTTGTCAATGCATTCATTGCACTCGTAAGTTTGCATATTGCATAAATTATCGTTGCATTATTTGCTTATTGTTTTGTTTGATTTGCCCAATAAAAATATATAATCAAAGTTAAAATACATATATAGAAATTTGGAGGAAATTTAATAAATAATATAAAATATTAATTAAAATACATAAAATATAAATAATTATTGAAGCAATAAAAAAAGAAAACCTAAAAGGGAATAAAAGCATAATGTAGATTTAAAATACCATGGCAATATTTATGTAGGGAAACCTACAATAGATATAAGATAACACGATTCTATTATTAACACCTAACCATTTGGGAAAACTATGGTAAGTATAAACAATATTAAAAATAATAAAAAGTATAATGCCATATATTAAATTATAGAGAAAGTTAAATAAAAATGTAATATTATACAACTATGTTTCCACATGGGTGTTGAGGACACGCTCCTCATGGCTATGGCTAAGAGGCAACACTTGGCGAGGGAGTTGTGATGTGTCGTTTACCCACGACGGAAGTGTAACTATAAGTTGATGAAACTTTTAGAAGAATATCATCTTCTGGAACGTTTTCTATTTTGGTTGGTACAACTAGAAGTCTTGGAGGCTTTGCACTACATCAGGCTTTGAATTACTGGAGAGACTAGGTCAGAATTCTTGTTTTCACGTTGTGTATTAGAATATGTTTTAAAGCTTTGAAAATAAATGTTTTAAAGGTGAATCCTAATATTTAGAAAATAGATTTAAGCTTGTAAACTAAAAGTCTTGAGGAAAATTAAGGTGAGAATGGGTCAAAAAAAAAAACTTACATACATATGCATCGAGGAAATATATTAGGTGGCAGAGTAATATGGTTGAATGTACAAAATAAAAAAGAATATATGGTTGTTTATCTATTATTTTTAAAGCTCTGTGTTGTTCTTTTTTTTTTTTAAATGTGTTTGGTATGGAATCTTGCACTGCTTGTGTGATTGATGTTTGCATATAGAATTTGCATGGGCCAAGCTGATTTCCTAAGCATAAACCTTCCATACTTTGTTTTTAGGTGGGCATTTACCAAGCATGTCAGGTTGTGCATCCTGGAATTTTGCTGTGTTGGCAAGGAAGTTGTGCTCTTAAGGAAGTGACGGCTATTCATTTCCAGGCAATGTATAAACCAAAACAATGTTTTGTATTTCGGAGGCCCTACGTCTAAGAGAATATATCTTTGTCTTTAGGCTACCAGTAAAATTTCCAGATCCTAGTAGCTATTTTATAATATAAGAGACCTAAATTTGTATTTTTATTATCGAATTCAAATTTGAAAATCTTGTGTCAATTCTTGTAGCATGTTCTCTTATGATGTAAATTATTGATGAGGCCAGAAATTGCCTCATTCATAGACCATTTTTGGATATTTCATAAACTATTTGATAGACCTTATGCTATGTTTTTATGCTAATTTTGATGATGGAATGCATTATGTATTATTATTTACATGTTTAAATGTTCAGGAGCATAGTACTCTATTTTGACCATTTTTTGCATTTTCTGCACTATTTTAGCTGATTTACCTAGCAAATAAACATTTATTTGAATATGTAATAATGTATGTTGATATGTATTCCATTCTGGGATCATGTTATTTGTTTTCCTTGCCTTCTAACCTGTTCAAATTGCAAAAAGGCACCAAAACCTATTCAAACTGGTCTGACTATGCAGAAAATAGAATTTGACCATACAAATTCCAGCCAATTGTGCATAAATAGCATGGCTTGGAATTTATCAATGCCATCACGTAAAACTTATGGAATTAGTCTTTTGAGGACTTAAGAAGACTACCTAGCTAGTCAAACCCATCATCCTAAGCAATTGATGCATGGATAAGCATCAGAACTGTTACATTGTCTGATATTCTGGAGCAGCTCTAGAATGAGTGGAGTAGGACCAGTTTTGGTCAAAACTATCAACAGAATGGTCAGAAAGGTGGAAAATGGTGAGATAAATATGGATACAATTGTATGAGGGGTTTTCTCACCCCTTCCAACACATTTCTCCCAATGTATTGCACCCAACAAGTAAAATGGATATGTTGCAGAAGAACAGTTTCTTGCATTTCAGGAAGACAACTCTAGAACAGTTGTTGAATCCCTAAAAAGTAGTAATAGAATGAATCAATTATATGTAATAGAGTAGTATAAATAACCAAGCTCCCATATTGGTTGAGCATGGGTAGATAGGGATAGAGAGATATCAAGATAGATAGATATTTTCATAGTTGTTTCAGCTGTAACAGAGCAGTAATTCTACAAGATTTCTCCTGCATTATTGTAATGTCATTTCATAATCAATAAAAGGTGCAGTTTCTCCATTCAATTTAAGTATCTTGAGTGAATGTGTGAGCATTAGGTATTTTAGAGCAGTATTCTTGCCTTCTTCTAGATCAGGGAGCAAGGGCCACTTCTAGGCCTAGGAGAAGGATCAACTTTTGATAGGTTTTTCTATTCATTTCTTACTGTAGTAGAATAGCAAAAACTTGGAAATTTCCATTTCATGTTATTAGCTATGTGTTTGTAGATGCATGTAGTATAATATCTATGGATGTGAGTAAATTTGATCACCTAGCATAGGCTTTTGAATCTTACAACACTTTTGATATTCCCCTATTTTTAGTAGTTATTTCTAGATTTCGCATATTCCATATGTTGATAATTACAACTTGTGTATTCAATCTGCAACTTTTCATTTCTATTATTTAATTTTGTTAATATAATTAGGATTTACTTTCTATAAAATTATTATTTCTTTCATTTCCATTTTGCAAGCATAAATAGGTTTCATTTTTGTTATTTCTGATTCTACAAGAGTAATTAGTTTCAATCTTTTGCAATCTTTCCATTTCTACAATTTTATTTTAGCAATTGTAATTAGGAGTTCAATTCAGCTCATAGGATTAGAGGTGACACCAAAAACCCCCAAAACTAACTGGTCTTATCAATAAATCCATTTCCTAAGTAGATTGACCTTCAAGTTGCTTACCTCTGCTATCGTATACAACCATTGGACACCACCCTAGATTGATAATTATAATGATTAAATGGTGTGATTGATGACACTCATCATTTTTGGCACCATTTTTGGGGAACCTAGGTGTTGTTAGGAGAAGTAAAGCAGCCCAAGAATTATTGTCTTGATACAAGTAACAGTTCTTGGAAACTTGTACTTCAGTTTATTTAGCAAATAAGCATGAATGCATAGGCCAAGAGACGAAAGAGGGAGGTTTATCAGAACCGGTTCTTTTCCTGAAAGGTGTTCTTCATGATCAGGTGAAGACTTTCCTATGTATGAAATCCTTGAAAGACTTAAATGAGAATCATCTTCTTCATCAACTAAAATTTTGGGACCTTTGGAAGAAGAACTCTTAGA
The DNA here is from genome assembly GCA_028583015.1 of Wollemia nobilis. Lineage (NCBI taxonomy): Eukaryota > Viridiplantae > Streptophyta > Pinopsida > Araucariales > Araucariaceae > Wollemia > Wollemia nobilis. Next base: position 977,695 of record JAQPPZ010017206.1, on the reverse strand, counting down.
AGCACTTACTTCCAGACATCCCTCTGGACCTAGTCCATCTGAACAAATTTTCAAAAGTGAGGGAGACACTATGGCAGAAGAACATGATAGGGATGTTATAGTTCAAGTTGAAAACCCTACTAGGACTTTTGAATATCCTATTCAGTTGAATCCTACTCAGAATGCTCCTATGAAAATAATTTCACCTTCTGTATTGCCAACCTTTAGGGGAATTGTCTCTGAGGATCTTGACCAATTCTTGTTTGAATTTAAGGTTCTGTGTCAGACTTATGACTATGTAAATGATAATCAAAAATTGAAATTGTTTCCATCTACACTTAAATATGCAGCTTTACGTTGGTTTATGAGTCTTGAACCTAATTCAATCCGCACTTGGGAACAAATGGAAACTATATTCTTGGATAAATATCAGGAGTATTGTAGAGTGCGAAATAGAAAGGATGAATTATTTCAGATTAAACAAGAGGAGGATGAGAATTTGGAGGACTATCTTGATAGATTTACCTTTATCCAAAAGAGATGTGGTCTTGTAGAATCTGATTTGTTAAAGACCATATTCTTAAGAGGTTTGTAGGATGATTCCAGAGAAGTATTATATTTAATGGGAAAAGGAGATGTGAACCAACTTGACATTAATGATATTATAGAGTTATGCAAAAATTATTCTCGCACTAGGTAAAGAAGGAAGAAGCAGAGTCTGGTACTAATGATACGAAGGAATTAATGGAGGAAATAGCTAACATGAAAACTGATATTCTTATCCAATTAAATTCCACATTAGGGGAAATAAATGCAAGATCTAACTCTACACCTCCTTTGGCTATCTATTGCCCAAGATGTAGAAACAAGCATGCCTTACAAGATTGTCCCTTGAATAGAACTTCTATCTCAGCTATTTGTGGCATTTTTTCAAAAGGACATATCATCGATAAATGTCATCTCTTGCCTCAACTCAAAAATATTTTGGAAACCCATATTGAAGAACTTAATGTTATTGGGAAAATGCAAGGAGGCAATTTTTCACACTATCAAAATGCCCCTCACTTTCCTATAGGTTGGGGATAAACTCCTTGGAATATGCCATGGGGATATGCAGAACCACCCTCACAACCTTGGAATCAATCATGGTCAACTCCTCAAGATTGGTCACACTCTGGATGGACAAATCCACCAGTTAATCCACCTTGGACACAAAATCAACAATATGGTCAAATATGGGGGCAACAATACCCATCATATCAAGGGCAGCAAAGGTATCAAGGACAAACTCAAAACCTGTTGCCTGCTCCTAATAAAAATTGTTATGGAAGAATGCAACCACAATAAGCACAACAGGTAAAACAACCTCCACTTCTAGCTCAACCTATGGCTAACCCAAATAATACCAGACAAGCAGCTCCTGTTTATGGAGTTGAGTCTGAAGAAACTATTGTAGTTCATGCCCTTGATTGTAGTAATATCCAATTGCATTCAGGGAAGGTCTTACCTGACCCTGCTCCACCTACCATTGAAGAAATTGATGGAAAACAAGAATCTTCCAAGTCCAGAACAACTTGGAAAAAGAAAAAGAAAAATCAAAAAATGTGCAGGTGAAAGATGTACCCCCTACAAGAATGATACCATATCCTGAAAGGTTTGATAATACTGTAACTATCCCTGAATCAGAGTTAGTCATAGAACTTAATAAAATGACTATATCCCTTCCTTTGTTGTAAGCAATAAAGGATGTGCCATTAATCAAGAAAACCATTCAGGAGTTGTGTATCAAGAAACCTAGTATAAAGAAGAAGGCCTTTCCTAAAACTATGCAAGTAGAAGGGAAATTGGCTGACCTGCTATCTGGAAAACTTGTTCCTCCAAAATATAGTGATCCAGGAAGTCCAGTTGTCACAATCACTATTGGGCTAGTACAAATTCCAAATGTATTGATTGATCTTGGAGTTGCAATTAATGTAATGACTAAAGACACAATGCAAAAATTGTAGCTCAATAATCTCAGTCCTACAACTATAGTTTTAGAAATGGTTGATAGGTCAGTTGCAAAACCAGAAGGAATACTGGAAGATATTTCCATAGAAGTCTCTTCTTGGGAATATCCTATAGATTTCCTAGTATTGCAGCCTAGAAACTTAGCTAATGGCTATCCCATCATTCTAGGATGACCTTGGCTTGCCACTGTAGCTACTTTTATAGATTACAGATCTAGGGAAATGACTATTTCAAATGGCATTGATCTCAAAAATATTTCCCTTTATCCACCTGCCCAACCTTCAACCAAATTTTTTGGATAGATATGGTTTCCTGAGTCTGATGAAGAATAGGAAGAAATTGTTTCCACTCTAGCCACAATAATAGTAAAGGAACATATTGAGGAAATCAACTCACAAGAAAGAGAAATCTTTGAGGATGAAACTATCCTAGTTGAGACATTACAAGAAGAAGGACTTAAATATGATCAAGTCCTTGTTCATCACTTGTTGTGGAAGGATGAAGAACAGACCTCAGAACATCTGTCATCCATTCCAATACAAGAAAGCTCTTTCACACTGCCACATGGATGGCATCAACATCTTCTTACTTCTTTCACATGTCCTATGCAAGGAATGATTCCATCAAGTATTACTTTTGAAATAGAATCTAGAGTATTTCATACTTTGCAACCACATCACTATCCATTAAATTATTTGATCAGCAAGTATGGAGCAATCAACTCCATTCATCCAGGGATTAAACAAATAGAAGTACAACCAGGTAAAATTTTGAATATTAATAGTTGGTTGACTGATGAACAAGAAGCAAAGTTATTTGTTGTCCTACAAAAACATGTTCAGGATTTTGCTTGGAGTTACAAGGATATGACTAGAATTCACCCTGATGTGTGTACACATAGGATATACACTGAAGATGTTAAACCTGTGAGACAACCTCAAAGACGTTTGAATCCTTCTCTGAAAGATATTGTCAAGGAAGAAATTGAAAAACTTTTAGATGTAGGGTTCATTTATCCAATTTCAGATAGTCGGTGGGTTTCTCCATTGGTTATTGTTCCAAAGAAAAATGGGAAAATGAGAGTGTGTGTAGACTATAGAGAGTTGAACAAGGTCACACATAAGGACCATTTCCCATTACCTTTCATAGACCAAGTGTTAGATACCCTTGTTGGCAAGAAATTCTTCTATTTTCTTGATGGATTCAGTGGATATAATCAGATACAAGTTGCACTTGAAGACCAAGAGAAAACTACTTTCACATGCCCTTGGGGAAAATTTGCTTATAGGGTCTTGCCTTTTGGTTTATGTAATGCTCCAACAACTTTTCAAAGAGCTATTTTGGCAATATTCTCTGATTTAACAAATGAAAGTGTGGAAATCTATATGGATGATTTCACAGTATGTGGGGAAACTTTTGATTATACTTTAGAACAACTTGAAAAAGTTTTAACACGTTGTGAAACATACCATTTGTCTTTAAATCCTGAAAAATGTTTTCTAATGATGGAGGAAGGGATTGTCCTTGGTCATCATATTTCCTCTCATGGGATTAAGGTTGATCCCAAGAAGGTGGAAGTCATCAAAGACCTTCCTCCTCCAAAAACTCAAACTGATGTAAGGAGTTTTTTGGGACATATTGGTTTCTACCATAGATTTATTGCAAATTTTAGTACCATAGCTAATCCAATGTTTGCATTATTGACTAAGGATTCTGAATTTACTTGGTCTACTGAATTTCAAAAGTCTTTTGAAGCATTTAAAGAGAAATTAACAACTCCCCCTATGTTGAGAGGACCTAATTGGGAACTGCCATTCCATATTCAAACTGATGCTTCCAATACTGCTATTGGAGCAGCACTAGGTCAAATTGAAAATGGAGAACATTATGCCATTTACTACATTAGTAAAAACTTGATAGGAGCTGAAAAGAACTACACTACTACTGAGAAGGAATTCTTGGTTGTGGTATATGCTATTAATAAATTCTGACACTATATCATAGGATATCAAGTGTTCATCCACACAGATCATGCTACTATTAAATACTTGATGAATAAACCTCTGGTTAGTGCAAGAATTATTCGTTGGTTAATATTGTTGTAGGAATTTGATATCACCATAGTTAATAAACCAGGGAAGGCTAATGTAGTAGCAGATTTTCTATCAAGATTGCCAAACATAGACATAGGGGAATTGGTTGAAGATGCTTTTCCTGATGAAAAACTATTTGCTATTTTTGTACAATCTCCATGGTTTGCAGATATAGCTAATTACTTAGCTACAGGAAAAATTCCTCTTCACTTCACTCCTAAACAAAAGAAATAGTTAATCAAGCAAAGTGCTTCCTTTAAATGGATAGGAGGTCTACTCTTTAAATGCAGTCCTGACCATGTTCTACGCAGGTGCATCCGCAAGGATGAAGTGTATGACATTCTTCGTGCATGTCATGATGAACCATCTGGAGGGCACTATTAAGTATAGAGTACAATTCGAAAAATCTTGGGTGTTGGCTACTACTGGCCATCCCTGCATAAGGATGTGAAGAAATATGTCAGACATTGTGATGCATGCCAAAGAATGGGAAAGCCTACCTATACCAGTGAAATGCCATTGCAACCTCAAGTAGGTATAGAACCATTTGAAATGTGGGGGCTAGATTTTGTAGGACCTATTGACCCACCTTCTCAAGGGAAGGTGCATATTTTGGTATGTACTGATTATGTGACTAAATGGGTAGAAGTGCGTGCTTTTAAGCATGCACGAGAGGAAAAGGTTGTTGATTTTCTGTATTCACAAATTTTTTTGCGTTTTGGAGCCCCACACACTATTACCACAGATCAGGGACCTCAATTTACATCAAAGGTTGTTGAAGCCTTCACTAAACTATATGAAATCAAGCATAGGAAATCCTCACCTTATCACCCTCAGGCGAATGGTCAAGTTGAAGTGACAAATCAGGAACTGGAATGAATCTTAACCAAAACAATAGCTTCCCATAGGAGAAATTGGCTAGATAAGCTACCTGAAGCAGTTTGGGCTTATAACACTACATGGAAATCCACCACTGGATTTACACCTTATGAATTGGTTTATGGTAAAAAACCTCTTTTGCCTATTGAATTTGAATTACTAACACTTCGAACTGCTTTGGAAGTTGGTATTGATTTGTCATAGGCACAAGTAGACCAGATTTTGCAACTCAATGCATTGGATGAACTACGAATGGATGCATTGCACTAGACTGAGATGATTCAAGCACAACAAAAGTTGTGGCATGACAGTCACATTCAAAAATAAGAATTTCAGCAAGGTGATTGGGCTTTGTTATTTGATTCACGCTATGAAGACTTTCTTGGGAAGTTGCAGACTAGGTGGCTTGGACCATATCAGATCGAAGAAGTGTTTGAAAATGGAGTTGTTCACCTTTCACCCATTGATGATTCATGAAGAAAGTTAGTGGTTAATGGGTATCATCTCAAGATCTACCATACACCACTAACTAAGGATGAGTTTCTAAAGCAAGTGGAGCAATTGGATGTACGCATGTTGGAAGAAACCACTTCTTCCACAACAACTAAAAAAATAAAAAATATATAAAAAAAATGAATAATTCAGAAAGTGAAAACCTCCTAGGAGGCACTTCTGAATTGGCTTGCATGAAAATCGGTTGTCCGACATGTTTGCCTTATCAGATTCACAATCATTGTCCCATATTTTCTCACAATCATTGTTTCACCTATTTTCAGACTACACCTGTCTTATTCAGTAGAAGATCCATCTGGTAGTCAGTAGAAACAACCATCTGTACAAATGTAGATAAGTGGTTAAATCAGGTATGTGCCCTTTACATTTTAAACATTGTAGATAGTTAGTATGTAGTGTGTAAAGTCACTAATTAGTACATAAAGCATTCATAAGGTTTGATCCAAAATATATCCATTTAGTCAATGGGAGATAAGACATTTTAGGCTATTTTAAGATGAAGGAAACAGAAAAAGTTGGAAAAAGAGCTTTGAAATAATGTGATTCTCCAAAATGAGAATACTACTTAGCTTCGGAATGATGGAAGCTCCGGAATGAGACTGTTGCTTCTAAAAAATAACTTCAGAATGAAGAGGGTTTGTGCTCCGGAATGAGGAAGGATTTTTGACCTTCAAAATAAAATAATGTCACGCTTCAGAATGAAAAATAAACTTCAGAATGAGCAAGGGCAAAGGACAAAAAGTCATGTGGCATAAAAGTGTTCTTAATTTCATCGTTTGAAGTTGGAAATAACAAATGAGGGCACACATTCCAAGCTATGGATTTCAAGGCTGCAATAAGAAAGAGATCATGGGGAACCATTGCGTGCTTCACGATATGCGAAATCATTGGCACATGCAACAAGGCACTTTGGTAGAAGGAAACTCTACACGTTGTACACGATGAAGCCAACGATTAACTGCCACCTCAGCAAGTCATAACCATTTAATCACAAGTAGCAAAAAAGATAAATCACGTTCCTATAGGGAATAAGAGTCTACCATGTGACGAGTAAAAGGGGATTTAATTTTTTAAACACTCCGACACGTTTCAAAGTTGGTTCTTGCATTGAGAAAAATTAAATTTCGTAGCCAAAAATATTATAGCCCTCATAGATGCAAATTATTCGATCCAAACCTGAGAATGACCTACTCCAGAAGGCTGAGAGAAAATAGAGCATAGAAAATTGAAAATGGGAGGAAAGAAGAATAAAATTGAGCCAAAAAATGTAGATTGTCTACCTGGAGATCCTGGGTCACTACATATCTTTACAGAAGGAGGATTGATGTCATTTATGCATAAATTTGATGGAAACTCTGAAGGATTGGTGGCAGAATTTGTGCACACTCTCAGGGACAACCAGGCTCACATCAGTGGCATGACAATCCAGGTAACACCAGAAATCCTAAGCCACATTACTGAATTACCTCTACAAGGGTTACAGATTTTAAAAGCTGGTAAAAATGCCCTAACTGAAATAGTTAACCAGTTTAAGGAAGAAGGGGATAAACCAATTGAGTTTTTAATGAACAATAATGTCTGCAAAGGGGTAAAAAGAACTAGTTTACAACATCCTTGGGAGAATGTAGCAGTCTGGGTAATCATATTTTTGACTTGTGATGGGCAATTTATCATTTTATCTGGACACCATATTAGAATTTTAAACCATTTGAGGCATGGTGGTTCAAACCCAGAATTCAGAATAAATCTCCCTCTATATTTATACCAGGAGTTACAAAATATGGCCAAACGATACCAAGCAGGGAAAGGGACTCCTAAACACCATGGGCTCATTAAGCTAATTTGTAAACATCATTTTAGGGGAAACCCTAGAAGTTTTGATAGATTTTTCTCTACATGGAATGATTTGGAGGTTGAAAGCCCTAAATATAAAGAAGAAACAGAAGATAAAAGCCCTAGAAACCCTGAAATTGAAATTGAATCCTCTAAAAATGAAGTTCCCTCTTCACCATAGGGACCTCCATCTTCTAGGACCAGGAAGCAAAGAGAGAAACAATCTAAGGTTGGTCCTATAAGAAAAATAAGGAAGGTTACATTTTCTGAAAATGTAACTATTTTTCCAGCACATCCCACTAAGCAGCTTGGGAGTTCAAGCAGGGAAGAGCAGATGGAGGAGGAGACACCTAGAGCAGAATCTACTCCAGAATTATCAAAATTTGTTCCAAAATCCCCTAAAGAGGTCAAACACAAACAATCTACTATGGGGTTGCGAAGGTCCTCTAGACTTCGGAATCAAAAAGCAATGGAGGAGGTAGAGGATGTAGAGGTAGTATCACTGTCCCAACAAATAAGTGCAGAGCAGGAAAAATATATTGATACATCTGCTAAAGTTATGTTGCAGGACGAAGTGCTTGTAGATGATATTACAGAAGAAGCATATATAGGCACAGAGGATGCAAAGGTAGGCACAACAATTATAGACATAGATACAACAATACCTACAATGCATATCCCACTTGTTGATTATTCTGATTCTGAAGAAGAGCCCATAGCAGAGGAAGAGAAGGAAGATATACAAGAACAGTTGTATGCTACTAGAAGTGTCATTAGGACACAGATGGGTTGGATTGAACAACATGAAGCCTCTATCAAAGAGAAGGATAAATTTATTGCTGATTTGCAATAGGAGGTATATGAATTAAAGGCTAGATTGTCAACTCTGGAGCAACAACCTACAGAATCTGATTCTAAAGATGAGTTGGCTAGAATTCTGTTGGAATTAGCAGAGGAGCATAGGGAGGGAGCTATACCTAAAGAAGAATCACCTATCAAAGGATTATAAATAGGAGATATAGCAACACAAATCTTCCAGTAGGATGTAAGTATGACAGAATATGAAGATTAAAGGGCTTTTGTAGAATATTCTGATAATTTTCCACAACAAACATCATAAGCAACAATGGATGCCAGTGAACAAGAGGAAGTATAGGAACAAGTAAATGTGCATTCCCCTCAAGTTTTTGTTGAATTGACTACATCTGGTTCACCTCAAATTAAAACAATAGATATTGGGGTGCAAGTAGATTTACCCCTTATGGAAACAATAGAAATTGGAATACATGTAGATCTACCTCCAAAAATGCAACAGATAGCTAGGCCCCCACAAACAGTTACACTAACAAAGTATAATGAGGACATAGCACATTGTATGCTAAAGTATCAAGGAATGGAAGCACAAATTGCATATTTGAAATCTATGGAACAAAAATGTGATGCTCAAAGTACACAAACAAATAAGTTGCAAGGACAAGTTCAGTATCTTTGTCAGGTTGCAGAGTATCTAATTCAGTTTCGAAGGCCAACTAGATTTTACAATTTAATGTTGAAATAAAGGTACCTCCACTGGCAAGTAATGAGAATTGTTCTGATCTCCCCTATGAAATAAATACTGCAAAAGAATTTTTGGAAGCCTATTTGCATAGTCCAAAAGAATAGAAGAATTTGATGTGTGAATTGTTCCTGCACCAGTTTCTCATACCTAAGAATGTGACATTCTTGCCACATATCTTCATAGGAGATATCCAGTTGAGAGCTTTCATATCTACATTACAAAATCAGATGCATTGGGAGGAGGAGAAAAAGGTAAGCAAAGAAATGGAGTTGAAAGTTGAACTGCTAATAAGACCTTCCCATGCCAATTATAGGACCTCCATAAACCAACATTTCACTATGATGAGGGAGCATAGAATCAGAGAAGTTTATATAAGCAATCTTACTGATTGTGTAATGAGTTTTCAGGTCTTTTGTAACTAGCATTTTAGTAATGCTCTATCATCTTGTAAGAGCATGTGGGGAGAGTTGTCAATATCACTTCAGAAAAGGGAACCTATCTCACCCAACAACTTGTTGTGGTCCAGGAGAAGAGCAGAGGGTATAGTGCAGGTCATCCACAAACTAAAATATCATTGGATAGGTTTGAGATATAGGTTACCAACTGTTATAACCCCTGTTCCATATTTCTTTGATAATGATCCCCAACCAGATGAGCAGTTACAAGAGTGACTCAAGCAAATACAGACAATCAGAGGATACTATCAAGTTCTAGGTGAAAACTGAGTTATCAAGAATAGAATCTAGACATAGATCTTTGTGTTGTTGTGGTTGCACAGAATGCATGAGGACATGCATTACAATAGGTTGGGGGGAAATGATGAGGCCATAAATTGCCTCATTCATAGACCATTTTTGGATATTTCATAAACTATTTGATAGACCTTATGTTATGTTTTTATGCTAATTTTGATGATGGAATGCATTATGTATTAATATTTACATGTTTAAATGTTTAGGAGCATAGTACTCTGTTTTGACCATTTTCTGCATTTTTTGCACTATTTTAGCTGATTTACCTAGAAAATAAACATTTATTTGAATATGTAATAATGTATTCTGATATATATTTCATTCTAGGATCATGTTTGTTTTCCTTGCCTTCTAACTTGTTCAAATTGCAAAAAGGCACCAAAACCTGTTCAAACTGGTCTGACTATGCAGAAAATAGAATTTGACCATACAAATTCCAACTAGTTGTGCATAAATAGCATGGCTTGGAATTTGTCAACTCCAACACGTAAAACTTATGGAATTAGTCTTCTGAGGACTTAAGAAGACTACCTAGCTGGTCAAACCCATCGTCCTAAGCAATTGATGCATGGATAAGCATCAAAACTGTTACACTACCTGATATTCTGAAGCAGCTCCGAAATGAGCGGAGCAGGACCAATTTTGGTCAAAACTATCAATAGAACGGTCAAAAAGGTGGAAAATGGTGAGATAAAGGTGGATACAACTATATGAGGGGTTTTCTCACCTCTTCCAATGCATTTCTCCCAATAGATTGCACCCAACAAGTAAAATGGATATATTGTAGAAGAATAGTTTCCTGCATTTCAGGAAGACAACTCCAGAATAGTTGTTGAATCCTTGAAAAGCAGCAACAGAATGAATCAACATATGTAATAGAGTAGTATAAATAACCAAGCTCCCATATTGGTTGAGCATATAGATATGGATAGATAGATATTAAGATAGATAGATGTTTTCATAGTTGTTTCAGTTGTAACAGAGCAGTAGTTCAACAGGATTTCTCTTGCATTGTTGTAATGTCATGTCATAATCAATAAAAGGTGCAGTTTCTCATTCAATTTAGTATCTTGAGTGGATGTGTGAGCATTAGGTAGTTTAGAGCAGTCTTCTTGCCTTCTTCTGGATCAGGGAGCAAGGGCCACTTCCAGGCCCAAGAGAAGGATCAACTTTTGACAGGTTTTTCTGTTCATTTCTTGCTGTAGTAGAATAGCAAAAACCTGGAAATTTCCATTTCATGTTATTAGTTGTGTGTTTGTAGATGCATGTATGTATTAGTGCTATAGTTTATGTGCATGTGTAGTAAATGTATCACCTAGCATAGGTCTTTGGAATCTTACAACACTTGTTGATATTCCCCTATTTTTAGCAGTTGTTTCCATATTTCTAGCAATTTCCATCATGTGCTGATCGATTAGCAACTTGTGTACTTCAGTTTTGCAACATTTTATTCTAGCCTTTTAATTATGTTAATGTAATTAGGATTTACTTTCTGTAAAACTGTTATTTCTGTCATTTCCATTTTGCAAGCATAAATAGGTTTCATTCCTGTTATTTCAGATTGTGCAAGAGTAATCAGTTTCAATTTTCTGCAATCTTTCCATTTCTGCAATTTTGTTTCAGCAATTGTAATTAGGAGTTCAATTCAGCTCATAGGATTAGAGGTGACACCAAAAACCCCAAAAACTAACCTATTCCACCAATAAAGCCTATTTCCTGAATGAATTGACCTTCAAGTTGCTTACCTCTGCTATCGTATACAACCATTGGACACCGCCCTGGACTAACAATTATAATGATTAAATGGTGTGATTGATGACAGTCATCAATTACCATTAGCTCCAACATGTCTCTTAAATTATTTTAGAATAGCGTATCAATTAAGTTTTTAAAATGAATGTAATATATTTACATACCCAAGGCTAAGCTATAAGCTGGAAAATATAAGCTATAAGCTAGAAAGCATAGTGAGAAGGGAGCCCCTTCCTATTGCTAATCGTGTCAATATGTTTGAGCCATGAGGTATTTTAGAGGTAAACATTTGTTAGACAACATGAGGAATGAGTTTCAGGTAGGACATATCTTATAGTTACATGGAAATTATTGAATTAAATTTAAAACTGTTTTTTGTATTACAAAGGAGACCAATGTGATAATTGTATTATGAATCATGTCTTTCTTCAAAAATGCAATTACAAATACTTTCTAAGAGAATGATTGATTCATGAAACATAAATACGTATCACCTGAATAATCCAAAAGGAAGGAAAAATTTACAAGATAAATATAATAATTAAAGGAATTAAAAGATTTACTTTATAATTATTCGAAGGTTATTTTTGCATTAGGATGAGACACTTAGCTAATTTGTATTGCATATAGATATTATAATATCCTCATGAAGATAATTTGTATTGCATATAGAGATTAGAATATCCTCATGAGATGTCCTAAATCTACATTAAAGTGGTTTGGTAGATTAGAAAATGGATATTATCAAAGCTAAATTATTTTTCTTTAGATGCTAAAATTTAAAAAGTAAATAACATCTGCCATTCATATTAATTGTAACTATGATTAAAAGGAAATATTTTCTATGGTTGCTCATAAGCATAGGAATATAGGGGTCTTGGATGCTTTAAAATTAATTATGTTTTTCTATATATGTCCATGCTTGCTTTAGAAGAATACTTTTTTTAAAAAGGTTGTTGTTATAGCTTTCATATTATGGATTATCAAGTATGGTACGTATTTTCCAAATAAATGTTTAAATAAGAAATTGGAGATGTCAAAACAATAATAAAGTTACAACATTAAAATATATGGTTAAACTTTGCTCAAAAGTGGTAATTTATATAAGCTAAGTAGAAAATGTCAATAAAGGACAAAACTCCACCCAACCCACGAGGTCGAGAGGCAACTCGTGAGTGACTTTTGGACTATTCTCCAACTAACATGGGCAGTGGCCAAGTTATTAAGAGTAAAGAGAGGTAGTATGAGACGTCACTCTAGGTACACAGTTAGTTAGCAAGTTGTGGGTTCAAAATGTCACTCGGGTTGAGGAATAGCCAACAAGAAGCATGTGTAGAGAGCTATACATGCAGTTGGCAAATCTAGTAGTAGATGGTATGGGCAGAATTACCGTCAACCTGAGTGGAATTTTGAGCACCTAGTCCATTAGCCATGCGATGGCAGGTTCTATCCAAACCTTAGCAAAAGGTCAATAGCTAGAACTAGCATATTAACGTTGGTTCTATAACAGAGTGGGATTGTGAATCCTTACACTTTGGATAAGGGAGATAGTGTTCTCCTTCTAGGTGATATGGGCCCTAGAAGTGACAACCCCTCACTAGGATCGAAAAGGATTTGAGGGAGGACTCCAAATCCAATAAGGCAAACATAGCAGGAAGTTGGCCAGTCCTGAGCAGTTGAGATACCAGCTATAGGGGTGACTATTCTCAAAGTGTGTATTTAAATATGCCTAGACTAACAATGAGTTGGATCAGTAGAAAAGTTATGTAGCAAAACTAAGTAAACAAAAAAAAAAACTTTGGTTTCTAAATTTGGGTTGTGACATTTCAAATGCATATAATATTTCTAAAATAATTTGTAAGGTGTAAATCATTACTTAGTGTGCATTTTCAAGGTAATATTCAAATATTCCAATCTCAAAACTAATTGTGCAATTTAATATATATATCACACAAATGGCATACACATGAAATCGATGCATGATCATTATTCCCATCACCATTTTTTCTTTAAGTGGGTGGGTATTTTAGAATAATCTTAGCTATCACCGCCCATCATGAAGGAGACTAGTGATGATGTGAACATGAGCCTTACCTGTTGAGTTATCATTATCATCATTTCCCTTCTCATATTTGGTGGTCCATCTTCCACCTATGAGAATACTTGTTCCTGCAATCAAGTAATGTAACGCAACATCCTTTTATATTTATAGAAATAAATATATTATAAATATATCAAGCATTAAAATCAGCTATCATTACATAAATAGCATCTCAAAAGAGTTCTTCCAATTTGGGATGTGACAATGGATGTCTTATCCTCCTCCTTAATTGTGTTTTGACTCCACTCTTGATGTCTGATTTCATCCTTTCAATATTTTACACTCTCCTTCAACATTGGATTCTTAAATATGTTGTGATGCTCCTTGAGACTCTAGTTGCATGGTGCTTTTAGGGTTATATTCTTTATGAGAATTGGTTTAGATGCCTTAAATTCTCATATATCCCTTAAATTATGAGCTATGATGATTATGCCTTCAAACCTCCAAATGATATTTTTCAATGCTCAAAAATTAGACATTACTTTCTCATGCATGCTTCTTTCCTATGGAGGAATTAAAGGAATATATGGACATCATTTTTTGTTGTGCCAAGTGGAATAATATTCCTTGGATCTAAATTGCAAGTGGAACTCCTTTCCCTTGCATGTAATAATACCTTCAATGTTTCTTATTCCTTGTATACTTCTTGCCCATGGATGCACTACATGTCTTGTCTTCAATGCTTTCTCTCAAGCAAATGGTGATGCTACTCTCAGTAATGAGAAATGGTGGTTCTATGGTGTTGTAATGATGATTCTATGGAACTTCAATGGTGTCTTTAGGTGCTTCAAATATCTTTGTGCTCATTTTACGGTTCATCCAAGCTATAGCTTGGGTAATGCACCTTTGTTTTCACCAAAACTTGCTTCTTTATGCTTGCAATATATTATCCTTAGTGCTATCCTTTTTACATAGGTTTTCAATAGATGATATGATCTTTACATATACCCTTTGTGCTATCCTTTTTATATAGATATAAAATTGATGATGAGATCCTTATGTAGGTTATGATGCTACAGGTTAATACTGCTTGTAGATGCTCGATTTGGTGATGAATTTGTTGTCTCTAGACACCTTGAAACATGGATAATGTGAGGCCTTTGTTGTCTCTCTTCCTTAGCTTGAAATTTTCTCCTTTAATCCAAATATATGGCAACTTTGTAGACATACTTTGCTAGTAGTAATGTCTTTGAGATACTCTAGCTTTGTCCCCTTTGCTGCATAGGACAAGAGAGATATAGTGCAATAATATAAATACTTAGAATAAAATACTATAACTTGCACCAAAATTTTAAAGACTAAATCTCCTTTATTTAGCTTTATTTCTTTCTTGATGAGGTGGCTTCTTGCTATGTACTTGGTAGCAAACGATGATTTGATGTTGTCGTTCTTGCTAGACAACTCTCTCCTTTGCTTGTTTGACTTAGCAATAATAAACCAAGATTTTAATCATACACCTAATATACCCTTTTGAATAAGCCTAATTTTCACCTTAACTTAAATACTTAGTGCACCTTTAATAACTAGTATAGTACAATAGCAATTTCTCCTTATTGCTCCTCTAAATTAATTGTTGAAATATGCACTATAATCTATGCAAATTTCACTATTGGATAATTTCTTATTTGCTTTTACTAGAAGGTAGGATGTTGATATTTTTATTTCTTTCAAAATATATCTAACTCCTCATTTTTATGTACAGGTTGTAACCCTTGTAAAAACTATCTTCTGCATTCCTTTGAAGACTCTATTATGCAACCTTAACCTTGCACATTTTAAACTCTAATATGATGCTTAATGAAACTTAATAATGAACTAAATAACTAAATTTCAAGTAATGAACCTTTTGCACCTAAGTTGTTTACCTTTAATGTCCTTTGAATATGATGAATAACTTGGTGATTGGATTCACCAAAATGCTACCTTTGTTAGAAATAGCGTCTATTCCATCATTTGGGTTATGTAAATGTATCTTCCAAGGTACATACTTAGGATATTAGATTACTTTAGGGGGAAGTTATATAGTTACTTCATGTAATGTAATAAATGCACCAGTGTCAATGTTCAAGCTGTATATGTGCAATTTGTCCCTTGCATAACTAGCTAAAGTGTTAGCCAAGGAACCTATCTTCCTATATAATAAATGCCTCATTGTTAGATAGATATGATAAGGGGGACATAGATAGATAGAGCTACTTACAACATAGTCATAGGTAGTAGTTAAGTATTGTGTGTATCAATATATTGGTGATGGGTGCAATGTAGTTTAGTAGCTTCATTAATGGAGTGTTCATTTCCTCCATAGCTACGTTGTATTCATTTATGTTATTTCTATTCAGCATACTTCAATCATATTACAAATTTACTTTCTTTTATATTATTCTGCATCTTGTGATTGTTATATCCCATTTCTCATTACATCAAAAGCTAACAACCTTGTAATGGATGAAATTTCAGCTCTTCCTTTTTTTCCTAAATAGCTCTTATACTCACCTATTTGCAGCTTTGAAACCCTCTAACTTGCTTCTTGAGAATTGTATTTTTGTGGCTTTAATTTTCCTTTAGAATACTCTCTTGAAATCTAAAACTTGATAGCTAGTAATGTTGCCCTTATTGCTACTTTCTTGTTATCCTTAAATTTGAAATTTTCATATTGTAAAGCAATCAATTTCTCCTATGAAATGCTATCCTTGAATCTCTTAAATTTGGGAGGAAACTCCTCCAAATCATAACTAAGATTTATCTCTTAGAGACCTTCTTAGAGACCTTCAATCTTCATTTGTAAAAATAGCTACCTCCTTTCTTTGAATGAGCCTTCTAGCCTTCACTAGTAATCTTCAAATCTCTCAAATTTGGTGGCTTCTTCTAACTCCTTTCTCCTTAAACCTCCTTATCAAATGCTAACTTCAATATTGGCCTATTATTGGCCTTCTTCTTCTTAATATTATGACTACTTTGAGGTCTTCACTATTCTCCCCTAAACTACCTATCAAATTCTTCTCCTTTTTGGGCTTATTATTGGATGGCAATAATTTTCCTAAATTCTATTCTATTAGGAAATCCTATTTGATAGTAAATTTCTCCAATGAGTTCTCCTCAAAACTCCTTCAATGGCCTTCTCTAAAATCTACTTCAATGGCCTTCTTGAACTCTATAATAAGGCTTTCCTAGCCTTCTCCTTATTTCTCCTTGAGACCTCTTCTCTAGGGTCTTCAATCTCATAGCTTCTCTGATCTTCTCAATGAGACATTTTCTTCAATCTTCACCTATGGAAGTTTTTGCAATGAGATACCCTTATTGGATCTCTAAAATCTACTGCTTCTGGAATTTAGAACAAGATCTTTGCTAGTCTTTCTTCAATCTTCAATCTTCCAATATTGGAAGTTCTTCAATAGAACCTCGTATAGGTCTCTTCATATTCTCAGGATATTTTCTCCTCTTTCTTCTATCAGCATTCTACAATATATAGTCTTCAATGGAGGTCACCAACCTCCAATATTCTTCTATACTCTTCTTTGGAGTCTCTTATTCTTTAATATGCAATAAGTCTCCTTTGGAATTTTTCTCTCTTTATCAATATATAGATCTATAATATTGTAATGGGAACTTTTCCTTAGGTCTCCAAATCTCTAATATTTTATTTGTTGCTTCAGATACTGGATTGATTCCAAAGAAGATATTCTTCCTAGATTTCTTATAGGAAGCTTCCCAACTTTCTTTGAATCTCCTTTTCCTACAATAAAGTATTAGAAACTATAATGGAAAAAACTCTAAATCTAGAGATAATCAATCTTCACTAGTTGATTTGTCATATGCCACCTTGTGGAAAGACTAGCCAAATTAAATTTCTAGAAATTCTAAGAATGATATTTTTGATCTCCTCTCAATCTCTCTTATGGCTCTCCCTATTTCCTATTTATCTACCATGTGCTCTGATACCACTATTAGCTTTTGAGGATGTATATTAAAGGAAATGCAACCATAATATGTGAAATAAGTAAGCTATGATAACTATATGATAATGGCACTATAATATGTATTAAAATAATGAGATAGACTTTGGTAATATCTCAGTAATATGCCTTTAATGAAAGCTCATGAAAATATAGAATGCAATATAATGGAGGACTTGATCACTCTATAATTCTTAATGAACTACATTGTACCTACTCACTACTATAATCTACCTCACTATAGTAACATTATCTCACTCGCACTCTATACCTTAAAGCACTATATATAGGAAGATATATACCTTAGCCTTTACTCTACCCATGACTCTTCATCTACCTATCCTATGACTTATGTACATGTGGACTACATGTACATTTACATCATTGCACATTATAACACTTGTGCATTTATTACATTGCATGAAATAATGCAAACCTTACTCTAAAGTAAACTTTTACTCTAGTTATATATTTAAGATGGTACATTAGCATGTACCAAATAATGTAATATACTCTAACATCATCTTCATCGCTATCTGAGTCCTCATGCTTGGAATGTGCCACAATTCCTACTATCATCTACTTTGACTCATTTTCAAAGTTTTTTATTTTTTCTAGCACTTCTTCATATGTTGAGGATGGTACTATCTTCATCTTCTTTTTATATCTAGGCAGTAACCCATCAAGAAAACATAACTTAATAAGTCCATCTACTAGTAGTATTTGCATGTTTAGTTGTTTTAATCATCAGTTATATGTTTGAACGTCCTCATCTCTTCCTTACTTTATGGTGTATATTTTTGTTATAGTTTTGCTTTCATCTCTCAAAGGATGAAATTCCTCAAATAAGGCATATTTCATAGTATTCAAAAACTAAAATATTGGTGTATTTTCTCGCTTCAAATACAAATCTATCATGAGTCCTCGTAATGTGATGAGAAATATTTGTAGTCATTCATTTGGTTGTTTACACCATTTTCTTTCTAGTTGTGCATGTGCCAATATGTCTCACTGGATCCTCCTTCCCTTATTCCATGAAGGGTGGATATCTCTACTTTCCTGCTCTTATGGCTATGTTAACCATTATTGGGGTTCCTCCTCCATTGTCACTTGATGAAGAGTCCCTTAGAATGTTTTATTGATTCCTCCTTTCCATGGGTGATTCATTATGCTGCTCCTCATAGTATATTTCTATCCTTGGTATCTTATTTTCACCAAATAGTTATATGTCAATATCTTGTGTGTCCTCACTCTATGACCTACTTTGTTGGTATGTTAGTTGTGGTCCTAGTATTCCTTCCTAATATCTCATACGTTATTTCTCTAGTGCATGACTCCCATTATCTATAAATCTCGGTAACCTTCTTGTTGCTTGTTTAGGTGTTACCATCCACTCATCATATCCTTGCACAGTTTCTATACCAACGCCTTCCCTTATGCCAATGTTCTCCTTGACTCTTGGTGGTACTTGTACCCCATATTTCATTCCTAACAATAATTTTTCCCACCTTTTAATGTCTCCCTCATCTAAATTCCATACTTTTTCTTACTATTGGTTCATTTCTATCTTGTGTTGAATTGTTCACATTCCCTCTTTGATAAATTATTGTACTTCTTATTATAATTTTCTCTTCTCTACAATCATGTCTCTCATGTCTTCATGGACTTGTATCTATCATTCACCTCCAATTTTTAATTATTTACTTCTCAAAAATATCAATCATAGGTCCTTCTCAACTATGACAACTTGACCAAATTTCAATAGGCAATGATGCCAAATGTAGCATGAGTGGTAGTATTCCCAATGAACGAGGTGAAATGGAATATTTTGGGATGAATTATAGCAATTTGTATCCAATATGGACCAATTTGTATAGTTGTATGGTTATAATTGTATGATTCCCAAAACATAAAATTAGTGAGTATACGATTCCAAAATGTTCAATTGTATAGTCACAACCATATAATGGCCTGAACTGTATGATTTTCTAAACGTACAATCTTACTAAATTAGTTCATTGGTAATTAGTTTGGTCAAATTGCAATCATTTACTTGGAAATCATTATTCCTAGCTTGGAAAGTATAAAATATGCAATTATTACCTAAATGCAAAGTCATTGATCAATTGTAAAGTTAGGAAAGCTAACTATATTGTTACAGTAAACCCTTACTATAGTTGCTCAATGCTAGATCTGCACTATAATATGTAGGATTGAGTATTGGATAACTATAATGATAGAATTACTAAATTAGTAATCCATCATGCACACTTGGAATTATTGTTCCTATTCCAAATCCAAAAATGATATTATTCACTGCTAATTCCAGAAATCGTACAATACCTTGTAAACACATCAATTACAATATACATAATAAACTAAGAAAAATTGCTCCATACACAATTGGGTATCAACAATAATTTATTTCTATTATAGAATCATTTTTTTACAATGCTATATCTGCAATATTGCACAAGAATGTACAATCCATATGCAACTAGTAACATTCATGAACAACCATAAAATTCTGATGGACACAACAATGTTGGATTATATCTGTAATTCTTCTTAGTAATCATCAATCAATCATCATATATATCAAAATATGATAGAAAACATTGAACCACAATAAATAAACTACAAAAATGAATGGGGGAGCTTATAATGCTTATCCAAACTATTCCAAAGTGGTTCCTAAGATAGCGCATCATTTACAACTGTCACCCGCAACTTCTCAGCTAACTTAAATTTATCAATGCTTTACTAAGGTTGTAATTTGATCTATATCAATTTATATTTCATGTGTATTACACTTTTATTTCATTTCACTTTCATAATATTTATTTCCCTACATTGTATGTTTAGCCAAACCCTACATTGTACAATTAGACAAAATTGTACATTTACCAAAATTATGCAAATCCTTACATGATGCATTGTCATTTCTTCTTCTTCTGGAGGTGGATTTTTTCCTACACACATTTTTTTTATGCATTTTTTATAAAACAATAAAATAGGACTTTCATATACATTTGAAAAAACCCAAATAATATCCTTTTTTCCTTTCCCATCCTATCGTACATAAACCAAATTTATTATTTTTATCTACCTATACCTATGCTCAATTCCAAACAAAAAATATTTCATCATACTTATTTTTTCCTAAACTATAATAGAGTGCTTGAATACGTATGATCAAATCCATATGCCTATGTCCAAATAAAAATAAATTATTCTATCTAATACCTAGTTAGAAGGTGAGTGAAGCACTCATTTAGAGGTAGAACTATGTCTAATTGATGGATATTTTGAGTAACTTGGGAGAGTGAAACACTTGTTTGGAGGTAGAGCAATGCATGAATTTATGGGACTTTAAAGACAATTGATAGAGGTTTGGTAGTTAGTTCAAGTTATCTACACAAGGGTCAATACGAGGTATACTATTATTTAAAATAAATTACCTTCAACTATATGTCATAACTTGCATGGTGGGGACTTTACTTTTGCAATAAAAACTAAGTCTTTTGGAAAGAGTGTACAAGATCAATTCTCAGTGGGGACATATTTTAAAAGTAAATCTTTCTATATTAATATACTTTACTATTACAAGTATTTTTCTATAGTTATAACTTTTAGGGAAGAAAGAAAAAATTTATATTAATTATAGAAAAATATTTTCTAAGAGAGAATATAGTAAATTGTTAGATATGTATTTAGGGAAATAGGTTCATTTTATTTTTAGGGGGATGAAATATTTGAAAGAAAATTGAATTTTTCTTTAGATTAAGGTGTTCAATTTTTCATAGTGAGTAATATTTTACAATATCAAAGAAGGAAAAAAATTGAGGATCAAATTTCTAATGGCACTCAATCTACTCTCCTGTCTTATTTATCAGATTTTTTGGGCAAGGAAGTTTCCAAGGATCAAGGTAAAAGATCCAAACCCCCCTAGCCTCAAGATAAAGGGGAAAAAATCATCACTCAAATTTTATAAATGAATATTCTTTCATGGAATGTGAGAGGTCTTAATGGATCAATGAAACAATGTGTTGTTTTTTCCTTGAGAAAATACCTTAAGCCAAGTATAATTATTCTCTAAGAAACTAAGATTGGCCTTTCAAACTCTAAGACGATTGTTAAAACCATCTAAAATCCTTGTTAGTTTTTCATCAGTCCAGCCCGAGGATCGTCTAGTGGACTCCTCTATCTTTAGGACCCTGGTAAGACCCCAAGGTCTTACTATAAAATTATTAACAAATTAATGTAAATGTAATCGCAGGCCACTCAAAGGGGGCTCCCTTGTAATCGCTTTGCCACTATAGGGGGCTCCCTCCTTAGAATCTATGCTTATTATTCTTCTTCTTGGATGATTTGATATGGATGGCCAACCTAATATATATATCTACCCTAAAGCTACGTTGGTGAAGAGACATGATGGTTCACGTATGAAGAGATGTGATGGTTCACGTTATGAAGGGTTGTGATGGTTCACTTTATAAGTTAATAATATAATAATTAAATGATTAATAATACTAACTAATAATGTTAGGATTGAGGATCCTAACATGCCACCCTTCTTAAAAAGAGCTTTGTCCTCAAAGCTCAAAGTGAGAAGCTTTGTCCTTTGTTTTCCAAGAAGGATTTGTGTAAGTTCTTGGACTCTTTTAATGGCATCCTTTCGTAGGTAGGGATATCGAGAAGGATGAAGCATTAGCGAGGGGTTGCCAAGAACAATAGTAGAATCTTCCTTAGGAAAATCATGATGACGATGGGAGGGCAACCCTTGGGGTTCCTCAAATACTTCAGAATGATGCATCAAAAGTGATGGTAATGATTTCATATCCTTTTTTGGTTCCTTGGTAGAGCCAACGGAGAAGGAGTGTGTAGTCACTCTGCGTTGGTTCCGAATAGGTTTGGTCATATGGCAAGAACACACTATTGGTGAGGAAGGTATTTGTAGGTCTTGTAGAGTGCATGTTTGGCTAGCATTGATCACTTTGGGTATGTTTACCTCATCCTTGCTTGGTACATCAATCAATTCTTGCACATCGACCTCATTGTCTTCATTATGGTGAGTAGGTGCACTGGTTGCTTCGGACACAACTACCTCATCTGCTTGCTCTATGGAGATACAGGGATCAACTTCCTTCAATAAATACAATGTTAGTGTAGCACATTTATGGTGGGGTTCAAATTGTTCATCACAATTATCACAGAGTCCTTTTGCTCGTCGTTCTTTCATCTCCTCAAAGCTAAGATGTTTAATTTGTAAAGTTCGGTTAGATTTGGGGGTTGTGTAAGTGCTTTGTGCCCTTCCATTATGCATAGGTTTGGGAGCGATGTAAGTGGTCGACAATTTTTCCATAAGTGGTTTCCCTAATCGTTGTTGTGCATTGATTTTATCTTCAGCTAATTTTGCCAATCCATAGGTCTGCATCATTGTATAGGGATTGAACCTTGTCACCTCCATTCTAATTTCCTCTTTTAATCCCCTAATGAAGCCACTTATGAGAATTGATTCATCCAATATTGTGTTGTGTTTGGTGATATCCTCAAACCGAGTTTGATACTCACGTACATAAGTGATTTGATGAAGATCTTTGAGCAATTCCCACATGACTGGGTCCCACATGGCTCTGATACCAAATGGTAAGACCCCAAGGTCTTACTATAAAATTATTAACAAATTAATGTAAATGTAATCGCAGGCCACTCAAAGGGGGCTCCCTTGTAATCGCTTTGCCACTATAGGGGGCTCCCTCCTTAGAATCTATGCTTATTATTCTTCTTCTTGGATGATTTGATATGGATGGCCAACCTAATATATATATCTACCCTAAAGCTACGTTGGTGAAGAGACATGATGGTTCACGTATGAAGAGATGTGATGGTTCACGTTATGAAGGGTTGTGATGGTTCACTTTATAAGTTAATAATATAATAATTAAATGATTAATAATACTAACTAATAATGTTAGGATTGAGGATCCTAACATGCCACCCTTCTTAAAAAGAGCTTTGTCCTCAAAGCTCAAAGTGAGAAGCTTTGTCCTTTGTTTTCCAAGAAGGATTTGTGTAAGTTCTTGGACTCTTTTAATGGCATCCTTTCGTAGGTAGGGATATCGAGAAGGATGAAGCATTAGCGAGGGGTTTCCAAGAACAATAGTAGAATCTTCCTTAGGAAAATCATGATGACGATGGGAGGGCAACCCTTGGGGTTCCTCAAATACTTCAGAATGATGCATCAAAAGTGATGGTAATGATTTCATATCCTTTTTTGGTTCCTTGGTAGAGCCAACGGAGAAGGAGTGTGTAGTCACTCTATGTTGGTTTCGAATAGGTTTGGTCATATGGCAAGAACACACTATTGGTGAGGAAGGTATTTGTAGGTCTTGTAGAGTGCATGTTTGGCTAGCATTGATCACTTTGGGTATGTTTACCTCATCCTTGCTTGGTACATCAATCAATTCTTGCACATCGACCTCATTGTCTTCATTATGGTGAGTAGGTGCACTAGTTGCTTCGGACACAACTACCTCATCTGCTTGCTCTATGGAGATACAGGGATCAAATTCCTTCAATAAATACAATGTTAGTGTAGCACATTTATGGTGGGGTTCAAATTGTTCATCACAATTATCACAGAGTCCTTTTGCTCGTCGTTCTTTCATCTCCTCAAAGCTAAGATGTTTAATTTGTAAATTTTGGTTAGATTTGGGGGTTGTGTAAGTGCTTTGTGCCCTTCCATTATGCATAGGTTTGGGAGCGATGTAAGTGGTCGACAATTTTTCCATAAGTGGTTTCCCTAATCCTTGTTGTGCATTGATTTTATCTTTAGCTAATTTTGCCAATCCATAGGTCTGCATCATTGTATAGGGATTGAACCTTGTCACCTCCATTCTAATTTCCTCTTTTAATCCCCTAATGAAGCCACTTATGAGAATTGATTCATCCAATATTGTGTTGTGTTTGGTGATATCCTCAAACCGAGTTTGATACTCATGTACATAAGTGATTTGATGAAGATCTTTGAGCAATTCCCACATGACTGGGTCCCACATGGCTCTGATACTAAATGGTAAGACCCCAAGGTCTTACTATAAAATTATTAACAAATTAATGTAAATGTAATCGCAGGCCACTCAAAGGGGGCTCCCTTGTAATCGCTTTGCCACTATAGGGGGCTCCCTCCTTAGAATATATGCTTATTATTCTTCTTCTTGGATGATTTGATATGGATGGCCAACCTAATATATATATATCTACCCTAAAGCTATGTTGGTGAAGAGACATGATGGTTCATGTTATGAAGGGTTGTGATGGTTCACTTTATAAGTTAATAATATAATAATTAAATGATTAATAATACTAACTAATAATGTTAGGATTGAGGATCCTAACAGACCCCTCTAAGATGGATGGTCGAGTGTTGTCCTCCTTGGATCGAGTCATCAATATCCTCTTCTGATGTAAATATTTTAAAGTTATATAGGTTCTATCCAAAAATTTACACCCCTAAAATTCCTACTGAGTGGGTAGTCGTTTGGGATTACCTTACCCAAATGAGAAACTTTTTGGAAATATTGAGCATATTGAGTTGTCATTGATGTCAAAGTATTGATGTTAAGAGTTGTCATTGATGTCAAAGGATTGATGTCAAAAGGTTGCATGGTATTCACAGAAGAAATATTCTTCAAGGCAAGCTATATCTAAAAGCAAGGAAAATTGTTGTAAATAAAAGGTTTATAATATTTATTTTAAATATTATAAAGAAGAACAAAGAGGTTTAATAATTACTTGGAACAAAATGGATTGGTCCAAAGGTTTAAAATAGAAGGTAAGGTTTAAATAATTAAATAAGAATTCCAAGGGTTAAAAGAGAAGGCAAGCCAAAGGTTTAAAATAAAAATAAAGGTTTAAAAGAGAAGACAAGGCCAAGGTTTAAAAGAAAATAATTATAATATTCAAATATTATATTTAAATATTATAATGAAAATATTTGTAAATGCAAAAGTTATAATATATAAATCTTTAGATTTAAATTATTATAATATCAAGAATGTTTAAAAAGACAAGGTGCAAAAAAATAATTTAGAGCAAAGGAAATTCAAAAAACCCATGTGCATTGACATCGTGGAAGAGGAAGGCTAAAAAATATAAATGCACCACCAAAATTTATTGGTAGACTATGGTTTTTGAGAGAAATATTTGATTTCTCCTCGTGCTAAAATCGATGAATTGCAAAAGGAAGAGGACATAAGTTTTGGTGAAATAGCAATCTGAGTATAAATGTGAAGTGTTGCAGTGTTTATCTCAACTAGGTGGCTAGCCTAGTTAATCACTGAGCTAGCTCTAAGGCACTGGGAACAAAGAGGTTGCAGGATCAAATTTGGTGGGTCTTGTTTTGCTTGGCAGCAAGGAGAAAATATTTTGATCGAAAGGGGAAGACTATCAAGTCGTCGTGCTGCGTGGAGGTGACTACCCACTAGGGTAGCCCAATTGGATGCCTAGCTAGCACTAGGGCACCATGAGGTAGGAGGTCATAGGGTCAAATTTGGTGAGCGCTATTTTTGCAAGGTGAGAAAGGAAAATCATGCACTTGGTGAATGGTATTAATAATTTTTTTATTAAATTTTTTGATTAAAGGGAAATCGTTCGCTATGCATGTTGAATATAAAGGGGATAAAATAATTTGTGTTGAAGTTTATTTAAAGGGAGTCATAAGGTGTAATAAGGATTATTATTTGATATTGTAATTTTTGCATGAGGTAAATAGACATAAGGTGATTTGGGTATTATTTGAAAGTTGTGTCCTTGCATCTTTAGAAAGCAGAAATAAGGTGTATTTGTGACTATTATTGTTTGTATTTTTGGCACATATTAGAAAAGGAAATTTGGGGGTTTAGTCATGATTACAAGCTTTATTTTGTGATACTAACAAAATTTATAAAGTATTATTTTCAAGCCTTATTGTGCACACATTTTGAGAAGGGTTTTACTATGGATGATTTGAAAGGGATATTTTCTAACCTGTTTGAAGTGGCAGAAGAAAGGGTATTATTTTAAGATAGGTTTTGAGAAGTAAATACACATAAAATATTATCATCAAGGCAGCCTTAGAGGTATGGTGATGTACCGATCTAAAAAGCATACACCTAACTAGTGCATCAATTAACATCAAGCATTAAAGCATCAAAATATGGACAACAATTAATTTAACAAGAAAGTAAGGTTTATTTTATTAAATATTTGCCAAATCCTGATTACAAATACATCCCTCTTAGGGATACTCAAATCCTTGATACAATTGATACAATTTTGAAGACCCTCTAAATGAGGGGGTGGTGTAATCCATAGACTCTTCAGAATGGACACGAACTACTCAAGGCCAAAGATAGCCTTCTTCTCCTTTGGTTGGAGGCATATGCTGCCTTGAATTCCTTGAAAATTATTAGGTCCTGTAAACCCTGCGTTCAAGAAACAACATGAAAGGGGTTAATAACAAAGGAGGCCTCTCTTGATGAGGCTTTTGATGACAATTGCATAAATTGATGATAAAGAAAGCAAGAAAGCATGTAAATCTATGAAGATATGCAAGAAATCATCAAATTACTATAAAGCATGTAAATAAAGCATGAAATCTAGCTATTATGCATCCTAATTAGCCATTAGAACTTGAAAAGCATGAAACTTCAAGAAACTAGTCTAAATTGATAATTGCAAGGAAATGGAAGCAAATCTACCTCTAAATCCTAGATTTAACCATACAAATGTATAAAGGAAAGTTAATCTAAATTAGATTCACCTAAATACATGCTTGAAAAGAGAAATCTATGGCTAAAACAAAGTAAATTAGGGATCAAACCCTCACCGTGGGTCTGTGGCGTAGCTGGCATTGTTAGCCATGGCTAACAACCATGGCTGAGGCTAAAATGTTCTTCCTCTTGTAATCAGGGCCTAGATCTCTGATTCCCTCCATTGAATTGATGTTCAATGGTCACCTTTGTGTTCTTGCATGGATTTGTGATGTGAATTCTCTAGATTTGTGGTGGAAGTGGCTCAATTGTGGATTCTTGATCTCCTTAGCCTCTTGAAACTTCCATAGCTTTGAATGTAGTCATGATTGTCAAATGGGCAGCAAAAGGGCTCTCTTCAAGGGTTGCAAATGGCTTCTCAATCTGATAGGGCTTCACTGCATTCAATTGAAACTCCTTCTATACTTTTACCCCAATTTGGAGGGGGGTCTTATAGCACTCCTAATCCCTAATATTGGCTTGCTTGGGAAGCCAAGATCAAGATCCAGGAGGTTGGATCAGTTGGGAGGAAAACTCTTGAAGCTTCCTCACCCAAAATAATTTGAAATTTATTGCCCAGACCATTGCAACCAAATTTGGCTCAGCCCAGGATTCAAAATAGTTTTAGTGCTAGCCGTGGGTCTGAGGCATAGCTAGCTCTGTTAGCCATGGGTGTCAGCCATGATCAGGACTGATTAGGCCAAAACTGCCTAAATTGAGTGGTTAAAACCACTACTTCACCTTGGAGTTGTCCAAGATCCTTCATATGGTCTGTTAGCATACCCATATGAGTAGTCCCCTACACATGACACATTTTAGGTGTCTATAGATGCCCCTTTTGGGATGCGTTGTGAGAACGAACAATGTTGAGCAAAAATAGACCTCCTAAAACCATGT
This sequence comes from Wollemia nobilis, assembly GCA_028583015.1. Classification (NCBI taxonomy): domain Eukaryota; kingdom Viridiplantae; phylum Streptophyta; class Pinopsida; order Araucariales; family Araucariaceae; genus Wollemia; species Wollemia nobilis. Next base: position 949,581 of record JAQPPZ010017206.1, on the reverse strand, counting down.
TGTAGGTTGAATGATGATCATTGATCTGATCAACATTAGATGCCCAGTCCTGCAAAAGGATGCACATCTTAGAATCATTGCTTCCAACTGAGGGAAGGCTTAATTTGCAAAGCATTTGCAAGCTCCACGGTGATCGGGTAGTCGGTGCTACAATCATATCGATAGGTGGAGAGCTACTAACTTAACTATCATATTTGCTTTTTTCCCCAGCAAAGGGTAAGCTTATGATAGTTGTTGGCAATGATTCATAAGATGAATATAATTTGACAAGATCGAGTGATCTCTTATTGAATTTGATTATGATTATTGATATTATGACTACCCCCTCAAGCGATGAGTCGATGAGGGTAAGGATAATTAATGAAGTGATGAGTCGCTTGACCATGATGATTGATTTGGATGATTTAAGACTTTTGCACTTTTGTTATTATTTGGCAAGGCCTAATTCAACCATGATTACAATTGTTAATAGTAATTGTACATCTCTATCCCATGGATCAGTCCAATCATAATGGCCTTCTTAGGGAATCAAGATGATAGCAATTCCAATTAGGCTTATGTTGAATCACTATGTTTGATGATCTGCTAAAAATATCATAGAAGAATTGAGATAAATCCTCATTCTCGTGGGGCAGTCTGACTGCTATGGCCTTCTTCGAGATTGAAGTGAAGCATATCAATTCAACGATGACTAATTTACCCCAAATGGCCTTATAGTAATTTACTCATCTTGTCAGATTGCATGGATCACAAGTCGTTACAACCACCAAGTGTATAGGGTAAATAACTGGATACGAGGCACATTTGAATTTTGAATTATGTAATTTTTTTGTTATTTTTGAAATTTTGAGATTTTTGGATGATTGAATATTTTTTATTTTGCATTTTGAAGCTCCTCATGGTTGGATTTTGAGAGCATTTATTGTTGGATGCTAACCACGCTTGTCAACCATAACTAATTTTGGTAAATTCCTTAGCCGGCTCTGACCCACGGTCGAAAAACCCTAATTCTATGCCTGATGGGCATGACTAGGGCCAAATGGGAAATATAAAATAAAATTTAGCATTTTCAAAATTCATTATTTCCATTGCCAACTTGTGAAACTAAGAGCTTTGAGAGGAGAAAGTAAAAATTTGACCCGAAATGCTACCAAAATGCACACTCACCCTTATCGATGGTCGATCAATCGAAGGCATCCACTAGTGGCGGCGTCGGTGCTACTAAGGTAGCAGCACCATCTCACTCATTTTATTACCAACTTAAAATGAACCAAATTAATTAATGAGTAAAATGAACTCACTAAACTATTGGTAATGAACCTCACCCTAGTTAGGATTAGTCTAGGCTAGCTTAGTGGGTGGGAATTTAATTTTGGGGTTTGATGGGATGGGAAATGACCTTGAAAGAGGCTTTTCCCTTAGCCGTGGGTGGCAGTCATGGCTCCCAATTGGATCCATGATGGGATTCAAATCCCAACGATCAAAAATTTGACCATTGTCATCGGTCACAGGTCCCAACCTGGTTGAGCAACTTTAGGAGAATTTTTGCAATTTTTTGATTTTTTTTTTGACTTATTTAATTGATTTTTTTAAAATTTTGCATGCATTTATGAATTTTTTTGTCTTTTTGAAGATTTTTTGAATTTTTTTGATTTTTGAAGTATTTTTATGTTTTTGATTGATTTTATGTATTATTATTTGCCCTTTTAGCTGACTACTAGAGAGAGGAGTCTAGAGCTCTTTAGACCTCCTCCGTTAGATGAGCAATGCTAATTAGGATTGGTTTACCACTATAGGCCTTGGCTATGTCATCCACTTGCCTACCATTATGGCTGATCAGGCCTATATGATTGCTTTGGCCTGTCGTTGGGATGCATGGACCAACACATTCCATTTTTCAAGAGAGATTATGGTTACTTTGGAGGATGTTTACCACATATTTCGCATCCCTATTGATGGTGAGGCCATCACCTCTTCACCTACCATAGTGAAGGTTGTAGTATTTTAGTGGATTTTTGGTTCTTAGAGTGATGAGGTGCTTGATGATATTGACCATGGGGGTGTGCCCATTGAGTATTGGTATAGGAGTAGGTCTTCAGTAGAAGGCCATCCTTATGTACCTATGCATACATGTCCTACTCCTAGATATGTCTAGAGTGAGGTTCCCTTGGAACCTCTTAGCCAGGATGTATGACCTTTTAGGGAGCACAATACAGTAGCCATTGATTCTTTCATGGGGTAGTGCTCTACTTGCACAGCTCTACGATGAGTTGTATCAGATCATGTAGTGAGGCCACATGGGAGTTGCCTGTAGTCTATTGCTCTAGATATGGGCATGGGAGCATATCACTATTGATCACCCTAGGGGACTACCACTATGGATTGGCGATATTGTAGAGGCTTCCTAGTGTTATGCTGCTTGCTGGCCTAGAGAGGTCGAGGGTTTCAGGAGTAGGTCTCGTGTAGGGGACCTCTAGTACTACTTAGATCGATTGATTGGACTATGACCAAGATAGGTTATATGGTGACCATACATAGACTGTCTTGCATGGGGTGAGGTATACCGCTATTTGAGGCAAATGAGATGGGATAGGTGGCTCCTTGGGTGTAATCCTGACATGCATGAGTTCTTCTATTTCTCATGCATTACTAGGAAATTTGGGTTCTTCTAGTATATTCTAGTCATACTTGTTATCTACCATTGCCTTAAGGTGGAGAGGTATTTGACTTGGCCTTAGGTGACCCCACTAGGTGATGAGGATGATTATTTCTAAGACTACAAACTTGAAGACACGGGGATCACTATTGATTATGATGCTTGGTGGACTACCAGGATATGGCAGGGTGGCAGTCCACTAGGTATATCTAGAGATGGGGCAGTAGTCAAGGCAACATTTAAGGACCCTAAAAGGCGATGGGTTTTCTAGAGGATACAGAGTGGATAGGGAGAGGTTGTTGTAGAGGAGGAACCCCAGGTAGAGGAGGAGGGTAAGGAGGAGCCATATGATGAGGTGTCCAAGCTCCAATTCCAAGTGGCTAGCTTAGAGTCATAGCTATAGATTACGGGTACTCAGATCTTGGAGAGGGACACCTATGTGGCTACTCTATAGGTATAGTTGAGGGTAGCACATGCCTAGCTAGTAGAGGGATAGGCATTGGTAGAGTTTAAGGAGGAGAGGACTCTCTAGGACAGATTACCACTGTAGACATAGATATAGAGAAGATCACTAGATAGTGTGATCTTCTCTAGGCTTAATTGGATGTTATGACCATAGAGCGAGATTTGCTCAGATTTGCAAGGGGAGGTCCCTCAACTTCTTAGGTTTCTCCTACCATTCTAGCTGTATAGGGACTAGTAGGATTGGATATGCCTATAGAGATTAGGAGGCTACAGGCTATAGTGCAGACTCATATCATATAGTGAGCTTCAGATGTTGCCCACATCACTCTCCTGGAGGGAGAGATCACATTATGTGAGGAGAGATTCTAGAGATCAGAGTCTATAGGGACTCAAGGACCAGACACGAGAGATGGGTAGTCATCTAGCATGCTCAATCACCGGACTCATAGGATAGAGAGGTCCACAGGTGCCAACTCTAGGTGGACTCACAGGGAGGGTGGAGCTGGTGGAGGAGACTCCCAGATAGGAGGTGCAGGCCCTAGTCATGATTATGCATTGGGCACATTGTATCATTTTTGAGTGTAAGGTCTGAGGACCTACACAGTTGTAGCCTATGGGTATTTTGGACACATGCCTATGTACTCTTTTGACACATATATTTATATGATATGACATTGATTGAGACTCATTATATGTGTATATTTATTTGTTTTTATGTTTATGAGATGCATATGGATGCAATGATTATATGTTATGTTGATTTGATGCTATATGATGTGATGTATGGATGACATGCACTAGCTAGATGATGGATGTATGACTAGATATTGTGATCTAGATGTGTAGATGGACTACTATGATGTATGCATATGGATGCAATGTTTAGATGTTAAATGCATGTTTAATTTGATTTACTTGTATGCATTTAATTTATGATGTTATGATATGATGAATGCAATGTATGTAATGCATTATTTACATGATGTAATCTAATGTAAATGAACCTGTATGCTTTAATCACTTAAAACATAAGGAATGAATGCAATATGAGTTAACAATCTAATGGATGACACCACAGAATGTATAACAATCATGAAATGTAATTGATAAATCTTATCATAAGAATTAATCAATTAGACACCCATATGTGAGATGAGATAATGATATTGTTTCTCTTCATAAGCTTTTGTAAGTTAAAAGATATGCACAACATAGTCAGTGGCCGTCTAAATATCATTGTTGATATCCATCCGGTATCTAACCTATGTTATGAACACCCCTTAATAAACAAACTCTCATAAAAATAAGTTGATAATTGATTGATTGATGTGATTTGTTGCTATTTGGGAATTTTTGAGGTTTTCCATGAGACTCAAACACCCTAGTTGACTTATCAAAAGTTGTATAATGACTATACTAGACTTTTGAAAGATAAATTTTTTGCTATGAAAGACCAAGCTATTCATTATCCTTGTGTGTGCAAATGAATATATTAGATGAGACATAAGACTACCTCATTGCCAGGTGGGATTCATTCAGCCCATTGTTGTAATGAGGATCACCACATGTCCACCCGATCCTAGGTTTGGACTTAGTTGGACTAGACCACTAGGCAATACAGGCCACCTAAAGCTAGCTCATTTGTAAATTGCTTAGACCTACCCCAATGTCAGGCGGGATTCATTCAGCCCATTGTTGTATTGGGGATCACTCTATGGCTTTCGAGTATTGACCATTCCAGGGATTCAAGCTCTTCACCCCCTTCTTTTCTTCAATTTTATTGGGATACTTGCTCATGTATAGTGATAAAAATCACTATTTATTTTGTATTTTGTTTTTTTTTGTTTTGAGCAAGGGATTTGATTTGATTTTGGGATTTTTCTCCTTTTTGTAAGCAAGGGATTTCTTGGGTAGGGGGAACTTGTCCTTTTTCCAATGACCACTACTCTAGACCATTGTGCCTCACAAATGAGCAAGTAACAAAACCTTTCACTTAAGGTGACTAGGACCACTTCGTAGTGTTCATATTTCCTTACCCTAATTAGGATTGTTAATGTGTTTGATTAGTGATGGGATTCTGATATGCTAAGTGCTATCAAAACTAGACCTCATCTACAAAAGCAAAGCAAGATTTCTACAAAATTTGAGAAGACCACTAGGTATGGCTGAATGACCGAAAAACCCTAGTATATTCTTCATAGCAATAGGAGGGGTTGTGTTGAGAAACACAATTACTCACAAGGGTGATGGATGATGATGATGCATAGATGCATGATTGAAATACAAATGTGGTGTCATTTGTAAGATTGCAAACACAACCTATCCTAATGCAAGTGCGATGGATGGAAATGCCTAATGCAATGCAATTAAATGAATGCATGTGCAAAATGAAAATGCATGATGCAAATATTTTTGAAATTTTGAATATTTTGCAATATTTTTAGATTTTATTGCTTTTTGATTTTTATGGATTTTGAAATTTTCCATATTTTTAAATTTTTGAATTATTATGTATGGAATACCTTAAGATGAAGGATGTTGAGAGGTTCAAGCTCTTCAACACCTTCAAGCGATGTTAGGTGATATGTTCTAGGTCCAATCTTCTTTAAGATGATATATGGACCTAACTAGTTAGCCATAAATTTATCTCGCAAGTGCGGTGGTAGGTTTGAGTTCTGTTGGTTCTCTTTCAATACAAGATCACCAAATTTAAAGTCTCTTAGATGGAATTTATTATTATAAGCTCATTTTAAGTATTCTTGATAAATATGGAGATGCTCAAGGGCATTCATGTGATATTCATCAAGAAGCATCAGTTGATCTAGGTGAGCTTGTTGCATAGTGTCATCATCGATGAACTCTTTCAATGCGATGCATAGCGTTGGAATCTCCAACTCTAAGGGCATAATGGCCTCAATACCATATACTAGTGAAAATGGGGTTGCCCTAGTGGGCATCCGTATGCTAGTCCTGTAAGCCCATAATGCAAGGGGTAGCTGGATGTGCCAATATTTGTGGTTTTCTTGTACCATATTTTTCAAGATGGCTACCACTATCTTGTTTGAAGCCTCAACTTGCCCGTTTGCCTATGGATAGTATGGAGTCACAAAACTATGTTGTATATTGTACTTGGATGTTAAAGCCCTCATAATTTTGTTCTTGAATGACGTTCCATTATCTAAGATTATCTTGGATGGTATCCCAAAATGACTTATGATATTGTGAAGTATGAACTCCGCAATACGTGCTCCAGTTGTCATTGTTAAAGGGATTGCTTCCACCCACTTTGTAAAATACTCAGTAGCCATTATAATAAATGTATGTCAGCCTGATGATGGGGGAGAGATCTTATCGATTAGATCCAAACCCCACTGAGAAAATGGCCAAGCCGCTTGAATGGGTTGTAAGGCCTATGATGGCAAGTGCGTAAGATTAGCATGATGCTGACATTTAATGCATTTCTTGACATACGTGATGCAATCCTTCTCCATAGTGGGCCAATAATAACCCATTCGAAGGATGCACTTGATGATGGCCATGCCACTAAAATGACCACCACATGTACCATCATGAGCCTACAAAATTACCCAAGCTAATTCTTGGGGCTCAAGACAATGAAGGAGAACTCCATCATAGCTTCGATGGTACAAGATGTCTCCTAGCAAGACATACTTTATCACTTTCTATCTGAATGTGCACTTTGCAGCATGCAACAATCCCTGAGGGATTAAACCAAGCTTAAGGAAGTCATGTAATTATGACATCCAATCTTGATAAGCTTCTACCTCGACTGACAAGATGACTTGTTCCCCTAGCAGTTTCATTGTGCATGAATGCAGACTAGGATACAACCTTGTGGTGAATGGTGGTGCCATTCCCCATAGGACCCTACGAGATCAAAGACCCCCAGGGTGCCTTCTTGAGAAAGTATCTGGATTTATAGAACCACTCATGGTTTGGTTCTATATGAATCATGTTGATTGATTCCTTGTTATTGAAAGCCTCATGTTGCATCATGACATGCGATAGCATCTTTACATGAATGGTAGTAAAATTAGTAGATGGATTCTGAGGGATTAAAGATCCCAAAGATGCCATAGTGTCTACAAATATGTTTGATGTATGAGGGATTGCCTCGATGTCATACCACTCTAGCTGGGCTAGATAAGTGTCAGCAAGATCCTTATAAGCTTTTAGGATAGGACACCTACATTGAAAAAGTCCCTTCACTTGATTGACTATGAGAAGGGAATCACCAAAGATGTTTAACCTTTTAATCTTCATGGTGATAGTTGTTTGGAGGCCCAAGATTAGGGCCTCATATTCAACATTGTTATTGGTACAAGGAAAGTCTAGCTTAAATGACAAGGGCATTGGAGCACCTTGTGGCATGAAGAAGACAATTCCTACACCACCCCCTTGCTCACACTTCGAACCATCAAAGAACAAAGTCATGTCAGCTTTGTTATCTGGTTCTTTGAGTTTGGGAGATTTTGATAATGCAAATACTACATCATCAGGAAGCTCTATGACAAGAGGCCTACTATCTTTGAGAGGTGCCTCTACCAGCTGATCAGCTATGACCTATCCCTTGATGGAATTTTGGCTGATGAATTCCAAATCAAATTCTATCAATAGCATGATCCACTTTGCAGTACGTGTATTATGATATGTCTTGCTCATCATATACTACAAAGGATTTTGTTTGGATATCACATACGTCGTATGACTTAGCATGTAATGATGCAACTTCTTCATTGCAAACACCACTGCTAAACACAACTTCTCCATGTATGCATACCCTAGCTCATAACTCACCAAGGTGTGACTGATGTAATATATCACTTGCTCTTTGTCTTGCACATTCTTTTGGGCCAACATGGTTCCCAATGCAAAGTCAGTAGCCGATATATATAGTAAGAAAGGCACATCTGGTCTTGGTGGAGCTAGCACTGGCGATGTTGCTAGGTATTGCTTAATTTTAGCAAAGGCCACTTGACAGTCCTCATCCCAATTGAATGGGACCCCCTTGTGTAGCAGTCGATTCATGGGTCAACATTTATCTGATAATTGTGTGATAAATCACTTTATGGATGCTACTTTGCCCTGTAGGCTTCTTAGCTCTTTGATATTTGTGGGAGGATGCATTTCTAGTATGGCCTTGACCTTCATTGGGTCAACTTCGATCCCTCATTTTGAAATGATGAATCCCAAGAGCTTTCCTAAAGTTACGCCAAATACGCACTTCTTGGGATTCAACCTGACATTATGCTCTATCAGGCGATCGAAGACCTTCCTCAGGACCTCTGCATGCTCTGAATATAGCAATGACTTTGCCAATAAGTCATCGATATAATATTCTAAGATTTTGTGCATGTAGTCATGGAAAATGTATGTCATGGCTCATTGATATGTGGCACCAACATTTTTAAGGCTGAATGGCATAACTTTATAATAGAATGTTCCCCATGGCATTGTGAATGTGGTTTTGTGCTGGTCTTCGACTTTAATCTGAATTTGATTGTAACTAAAAAAACCATCCATAAGGGAGAGCATCTCATGACCTATAGTTGCATCTACAAGAGCATCTATGTTGGGCAATGGGAATGAATCCTTTGGTGTTGCCTTGTTGAGGTCTCTGAAATCCATATAGATACGGATCCTTCCATCAGGTTTTCCTATAGGTACCATGTTTGATACCCATTCTGGATAGTCGATGGAGATAATGAACTCTACATCCAACAACTTCTACAACTCATATTTAACCATTAAAGTGATGGTTGGATGCATCTTCCTGAGCTTCTACTTGATAGGCCTTTTAGAGGGGTCTAGCGAAAGGTTATGAGTAACCATTTTTGGATCTAGTCCCGACATATCCTTGTATGTCCAAGCAAAGAGATCAGGTCTCTCTTTCAGTAGAGGGATGAGGTTGGCATACTCATCAGGAGATAGACTCTCTCCAAATTTAACCTTCTTAGGATTAGTGGGATCATCACTGATATCCACATCGAAGGTTTCCTCTACTGACATATGTGATCCCTCCTCAAGCTGGTGAGGCATAGGAATCAAGTGGATGTCATCAGTTGGGTTTAAAGGTCCTACATCAAAATTTCCCTTAGTGTGATAAACATCATGTGCACATCCTAGCACAAAATGGAAAGGTTGCAACATTTCTTCATTAGGGAAGAAATATTTAGGCTCTAGTGGTGAATCAGTGTGATCCCAATCAATAGCATCTAGATTAAGACACAATGGTTTGGAAGGATCAGCTGGATTGTGAAGTGGAGTGGTCAGATCAATGGAGATCATATTGATGGAATGGATTAGATCTCTAGGACCACGTGTGTGTAATTCTACCTTATCTGTGCTATTCACATACCCAAGATGTGGCTCTAGGGGTATGGGGATCTTCGGATCTAGTCTATGAATAGACTAGAAAGTGGGATCACTTGGCTCAAGGAGCTGCATGTATGTCGATGGATCAGGGAAGACTATATGATAAATCATATCTAAATTGGGTGGTCTCCCTATGAGGTATGGGCTAGGATAGACTCTTTGATACATCTCATCGATGTCAATCGGTTCATGATGATGATATAAATAGTGAGGCCCAAGATAGGCTCTCTCGGTCTCATCCTCATCATCACTATCATATATGAGTCCTTCACCCCTACCTACTAGAATCGGGTGATTAGCAAGATGAGGCCCAAGGTAGGCCCACTCTTCATAGCCACTATCATCAATGAGGGATCCCTCATTCTCACCCACTATCTCCATGGGTAATAGATGATGTAAATGTAGAGGGCCTAAGTAGGCCAACTCAGTTTCATCCTCATATCATTCATTGTTTGAGGATTGCTCATCATCATCTATTCTAGAATCATATTTTGGTCCATCACTTTTTATAATGGATTCTACTTGCACTTCCTCAGAAGCAACTTTTGATTCAGTGTCTATTGCTATACCTAGATTTTGGATCTACATACCAGTGTCATCGGTAGCTTCATGACTTTCAATGTCCAAGTCAGCTCTTGGAATATCTACTGGATTGACCTCTACCATGATGTTATCATGATAGATCTTAGGTGGCTCAATAGAGATGTAGGTCACCAACCTATTACCCCTTCGTATGTAGGAAGGGTTAGGGTGATAAGGATTCCAATCCACATCATCCCCTAAATTGAGGTTCAGATGATTGAGAGATGTTGCTAAGAGCTCATCCTATCCTCTTATATGGTAGCCTAACCTAAACCTATCAGTTGGCAACTGATATTGTGGTTCATAGGGAGTTTGATACCCTTGCTTGAATAAGCCTAGACCATAACCATGCCAATGGTAACGTTCAAAATAGCACAAGGTAAACTCAGGGTTAGACAAATAATGAACATTCACCATGAATGGTTCATCATCATCCTCATCTATGGGTATGCGATTTGCAAGTTGGTCAAGCCCTCCATAGATGAAATTTGTTTGGTTGGGTGGCACCCCTAGTGGTACCACCATCCCTATGGGAAAGTGATGGGCTTGAGGTCAGCCCATGTCCTGTGCAGTCTTGATAAAAGGTATGAATGTCACATTCTACACTATATACTCTACTAGTCTAAGATTAACCAAATGTATGGTCACCTATGGTGCAGATGACCCTACTGAAGAAGTAGGTGAGGTAGGCTGAGGTGCCTCCTCGACTTGATTTTGAGCATCCCCTTCATCCATGGGACTAGGAACCTTGATAGTTGCTACTTTGGGTGCTTGCTTTGGCTCTTTTTCACCCATAACTACCTTAATCTTCTTGTCATTCCTAAGCATCTTGGATGTCGTAGGCTTTGTTGAAGCTGTTATTGTGTGCTCTGATAGTTGTGGTGCTACCGTGGAAGGTCCTGCACACACTCCTTTTAGTTTACCTTCTGGATGTTTGATGGGTGATGTCGGTCATATATCCAGGTGCATTGAGGGGAGAATGAAATCTCTAGGTAAATCTTCTAGGTTCACATATTTAAATGGCTCCTCATCGGAAGGAACCATGTGAACTTGTCCCTCATGTATATATTTAATACATTGATGTAAAATTGAGGGAATACAATACATTTCTCTAATCCAAGGCCTCCCTAGGAGGATGTTATATTGCATGGCACCTTCTATCACATGACACATCACAGGGATGGTCTTCAGTCCAACCTAAATTGGAAGAACTATAGTACCTACCATTGAGCATAGTGCATCGTTAAATGCTCTCAAAGTGAAGGTAGAAGGTACAATGTGTGATTTTGGCAACTTTAGATATGTCAATGCCTTGGTAGTAATAATATTGATTGATGACCCTATGTCAATCAAAACCTATTTAAATGGTGTGTGGTTAACACACACAATTATATGTAGTGGTGGGTCCACTATAGTAGTAGAGACCATTTTAATCTCATGATCATGAAATTGAATCACCGATTCACTACACTATTGCACATGTCCCACAAAATTCGTAAATGCTTTAGGGTCCTAGGATTGAACTTCAATAGACCTTAAGATGTCCATGAGTATCTCCTTATGCTTAGGAGACTATTGAATCAGTTCATATATCGACAACTTTGCTAGAGTTGTCTATAGGCTTTGAACTAGCCTACTCTTGATGGTCACCACCGGTCTAGTTGGTGGGCCTAGCATATTTTGTGTTGGCCTTTGAGGGGGCATATCTTGAACCCTAATTGGAGCTGGAGGTAGATTTGGTCACTCATACCTCCCTTGTCTTATGACAACATTGACCATGCTGATGAATCCTTGAGTTGGCGGTTCCACCCGCACTTGATTCACATGACCAACATTGTTCCTCGATGGCTCATGATTCGGTAAGGGGTTCTTGAAGATCCCCATATTTTGGTTGTTTGGAGCCTAAGGGTTGTCCATAATTAGCTCACCTTTTTTATCATGTTTTGCACCACATGTTTGAAACTATAACATCCTTCGATGTCATGTCCTTTCATTCTATGGTAAGTGCAATACATATCATCCCTATACCCTTTTGGTTTGGGTTGGTTAGGGTCTTGTAATTTGATCTCTGGTAATTTAATGGCCTTAGCCTCACATAGTTGATGGAATATCGATGTCATCGACTCTGACAATGGTGTGAACTGGCGAGGCGGGCATTGCTCTTTATTCTTACCCTTCTTGTTATTATTGCATTGATCGTATCACATAGGAGGAGGTTGGGCTTGATAATTCTATTGTTACCCCTTATCCCCTTTCTGAAGGTTTAACACCACTTGGTTCACATGGGCTAGCTTGGCTTGGTGATTCTGATTTTGGGTGTTCTTCTTGTTCCACTCCTTGTTTTGGAGCTTCAAGTTACCCTCCTGTAACTTGATGTCCTCAATTACCTTGGCTTGCACCAAGGCCTCCTCAAATGTTTGATACTATTGCAATTATAGTAGTAATGAGATGTGCTTCACACAACTCTTTGTAAACATTCGAGTTAGTTCTATGGTCGGAATGGAAAATGGCAACTTTACCATCAACTTTCTCCATAATCCATGATCGTCTCATCATCATGTTGCATTAAAGCAGCCATATCGGATAGGTTTACCTTCTTCTTGACATAAGGAGAAGCATTCAAGAAATGCATTAGCCAATTATTCAAAGTTGGTTATGTTGTGCCTCTTAAGTTGATTGAACCACTCTCGGGTAGGGCCTAAAAGGGTTGTGATGAAGGTTCTCAGCAATAGAGCATCATTGCTTTCTATCTGAAAGCACATATCCATAAATCTCATGACATGTTCTTGAGCATCTTCCTCTCCTTGAAATTTCTCTAGCTTTGGCATCTCGAAGTGATCGAGATATGCTGGAATGGGCATTGAAGGGCATAAAGGCTCATTGTGTATTTTGTTCAAGGTTGGATTTTGATAAGTCATCCCTTGTTTCTCTATTGCTCTAACCTTGTCTGCCAAGGCCTTATAGGCCTTCGAAGATAGAATTTCCTCTTCTCTGAGAGGTCTTTGAGGAGCCTTTGGAGGTAAATTCTTCTTCGGTCGAGGTGGAGGACTAGGCTCATCCTCCATGTCCACTAAGGAGATCTTAGGATATTCTTGTTCTTGGTCATCTCCTTCTACTTCCTCATACTATGTACGCCCATGATGTTCAAGCACTTGGTGTTGCATCATGTTTTGGGCCATGTGGTGAGTATGAGTTTCAATGTGTTCAGGGTGTAATTTGAGCTATGAAGTAGCTCATCTATGAGTGTGCTCCCTGTATTCACTTTAAGGGGGTAAATTAGTGTAAGCCAATCGATCCTCTCTCTCAGCATGCTCCTTTTGATCAAGGATGCATTGCTCATGCATGCATTGCTCAAAAATATGTTGCCTTAGAAACCTCTATCTTTGAGTATCCTCATTTTTGAGGTGCTCATGCTCTGTGACATATTCCAATTGATCTTGGAAGATCTATTACCATTTTCTGACACTAATTTTTGTGATCGATCTATAAGATCGATCGTATGTGGTCTCTGGTGGATTTTTTCTATTTGGGTAGCTTTGTTGGTATGACCTCCAATAGACTTGTTTGCCATACTCTTGCCTTTGTCTATGTAGATGACATTTGCATTTTAGTGTTGTCTGTGATCTATGCCCATGTGGGTCGATGGGGCAAGTATACTATGAGAATGCTTAGAGAATTCTCCTAGTTCTCTGATAGTCCTATGTGTGCTCTCACTATGAGAACTCATAGAATGAGAGTGCGCAACCAAGGGTTTATACCCTAACTACCCTAGGACTCTATCAAGACCATCCAGTTGTCTAGTGCACCATGACTCATGTGGTGGCGTACCATTGACTCCAACTTTAGACATATCAAATGTGAACTTACCAAGTTCATTGTTGTTTGGAGTCTGTGTGGGCCTATGCTTTGAAGCAGCCCTCTCTTCCTACCCTTGAATGGGTAGATTTTCTACTTGTCTATTTTGAACTGGTGGGGGCCTTGAGCCACCCTTAGCTCGAGTATGGATGGGAACCAACTTGGTTATAGTTCCTTCCTCCATGATGTACTCTTTAGTGGATCTAGTGGATCCATGAGGTGTATGATCATGATATATGCTCCCATGCTTGAATACCCCATGTTGGGATCTTCCATACTTGGATCTATCTCACGAGGAGTGTACATTACCTCCTCTAGGTGGGGTATTCTAATGAGAACCCCTACATATAGAGTTATCCCCTCTAATGCTCATCGAACATCATTCGGGAGGATCTTGTGATTGAGGGTTTGATGCATTATGTTGTGCATTAGGTGGAGCTTCAGACTTGACCTCAGTTCTACATTGAGATCGGCCTCTCCATGTTCTAACCATGATATGTATTATCTTGTATGTAGATTTTAAAGCAAACAAAGCAAACAAGGATGATTATCTCTTTTAAAATTTCTTTGTGAGCCCTAAACTAGTTTGATGTGTTTGAAATTTGTTGAAAATCTAAACTACTCTCATCATGTTTGAAATTGTTGATGTAATGCTCAAATAGTTTAAGGTTTTCACCTGTATGCTCGTAGCTCGACAACCGGTAATGAAATTCATGGTCACGTAAACCCCTAAAATGTGGAGATGAAATCCACACCCGGGCAGGGAGCACATGTCCTGTCGATCCTCACCCAGCACCCTGTGCATAGTGATACACCCCTCTGAAGAGGAATGCATGCTATTTTGCATGGTTAGGATAGATCTTGGAGTCGGTATTGGCCAATAGTACAAGGTTCATGGGAGTTGAGCCAATGGATGGAAATCACTACCACCATCATTGAGCTCTACTAGTGGTTGGATATGACTTCCAACTCACTAGCATTTAAATGTTGCGTGGTGTGTGTGTGTTCATTTTAGCTTTGTGAAAAAGGGAAAATGCATCACCAAGCATACAATGCTCTTTCCTATATGCCTAATGATAAAAGTATTTTAATATTTATAAATATGCATCTAATTTATTTGAATGATATTTAGAGAATGCATATAAAATGATATAATTAGCCTCTAATTGGGCCACAATAGGCAATATCTACAAAATATTTATATTAGCCATGGATAGAACCATAGTAATGTTTAAGATAGAGTTGGGCAAGAAATTAGCAATTTATAGGTGAGCTAATAGTTAGTAGTATAATGGCTAAAGAAATGATTTCATTGAAATTTTTTCTACTATTTATCTAGGTGATTTGATTACCTAATGTAGTAAATAAATTATAAAATAAAAGTCATAGAGGATCAATATTACTTGGATTCATCATATGATGGAGAGATAGTTTGTATCCTATCTTCTTTTATGATCTGCTACTAGCCATGGTTGTCAAGCATGATTGAGACTGTTCACCATGGCTGTAAAATGTGACTGATACCTGCAATAAGAAATATTTAAAAATCCATCAGTTCTAATGAATTTTGTGGGTTTCCATCATGATCACCATCTGTACTCGATCTAAAAAGCATACACCTAACTAGTGCATCAATTAACATCAAGCATTAAAGCAATAAAGAATGGACAATAATGAATTTAACAAGAAAGTAAGATTTATTTTATTAAATATTTGCCAAATCCTGATTACAAATACATCCCTCTTAGGGATACCCAAATCCTTGATACAATTTTTAAGACCCTCTAAATTAGGGGGTGGTGTAATCCTCAGACTCTTCATAATGGACACGAACTACTCAAGGCCAAAGATAGCCTTCTTCTCCCTTGGTTGGAGGAATATGCTACCTAGAATACCTTGAAATGATCAGATCCTATAAACCCTACATTCAAGAAACAACATAAAAGGGGTTAATAACAAAGGAGGCCTCTCTTGATGAGGCTCTTGATAGACAATTGCATAAATTATGAAAAAGATAGCAAGAAAGCATGTAAACTAGTAAAGATATGCAAGAAATCTCTAGATTACTGTAAAGCTTGTAAAGAAAGCATGAAATCTAGCTATTAGGCAACCTAATTAACCATTAGAACTTGAAATGCATGAAACTCAATGAAACTAGTCTAAATTGACAAATGCAAGGAAATGGAAGCAAATCTACCTCTAAATCCTAAATTTAACCATACAAATGCATAAAGGAAAGCTAATCTAAGTCAGATCCACCTAAATACATGCTTGAAAAGAGAAATCTATGGCTAAAACAAAGGAAATCAGGGATCAAACCCTCATCGCGGGTCTAAGGCATAGTTGGCACTATTAGCCATGGTTGAGGCAAAAGTATTCTTGCTCTTGTAATCAGGGCTTGGATCTCCAATTTCCTCCATGGAATTGATGATCAAGGGTCACCTTTGTGTCCTTGCATGGATTGGCGATGTGAATTCTCTGAATTGGTAATGGAAGAGGCTCAATTGTGGATTCTTGATCTCCTTAGCCTCTTGAAACTTCCATAGCTTTGAATGCACTCATGATTGTCAAATGGGCAGCAAGATGGCTCTCCTCAAGGGTTGCAAATGGATTCACAATTCGACAAGGCTTTGCTGCATTCAATTGACACTCCTATCTTCTTCCCTAATTTGGAGGGGGTTCTTATAGCACTCCTAATCCCTAATCTTGGCTAGCTTCTTGGAGAAGCCAAGATCAAGAACCAGGAGGTTGGATCAGTTGGGAGGAAAACTCTCGAAGCTTCCTCACCCAAAACCATTTGAACTTCATTGCCCAGACCATTGTAACTAAATTTGGCTTAGCCCAGGATTCAAAATAGTTTCAGTGCTAGCCACGGGTCTGAGGCGCAGCTAGCTCTATTAGCCATGGGTGTCAACCATGGCTAGGACTAATTAGGCCAACTCTACCCAAATTGAGTGGTTAAAACCACTGCTTCACCTTGGAGTTGTCCAAGATCCTTCATATGGTCTGTTAGGATGCCCATATGAGTAGTCCCCTACACATGACGCATTTTAGGTGTCTACAAGTGATTTGATTCCTTTCTCCAGGTGGCTTTTTTTAAGAAAAATATTTTTGATATCATATGGTGGAGATATAAGGATTGATTTGATGTGCATTAGTGATTGATTGAAGTTGATAGTATTTGTGCATTACCTTGATTAAAATTGGAAATATATGTGCTAGGGTTTGAGAACAAAGGTGTGCATTGCTTTGGGTGAATCTGAAATGAAAGTGCAAAAATTATAGATCAGATTTGTGAAGTAAATTTGTATGTTGTTCATGTTTGGATTTGAGCATTGTTTGTATGCAATAATTGGAAATGTTATGAGTAGATTTGAGCAGGTTTTATGAGCAGATTTGAGTAGGTTGTATGAGTAGATTTGAGCATGTTTTATGAGAAAATTTGAGCAGGTTTTATGAGCAAATTTGAATAGGTTTATAAGCAGGTTTTATGAGAAGATTTGAGAATTTTTTTGTGAGCAGAGCTGTGAGCAGGTTTGAACATATTTGTGAATAGTTTTGAACAAAGTTATGAATAGGTTTGAGTAAATTTATGAACAAAGTTGAGTAGGTTTTGTAAACATATCATATCAGAGGGGATTGGTGTCTCCTGTAGATAGAGGTCCATGAACTTGAGCATAGGGGATTGGTATATCCTTTGGTTTGGTGCCCATAAACACTGTAATAGGGAATTGGTTACCAAGAGATTTTTTTAGAAAGTTTATAAGAAATATTTTCTTTGTGGACGTATCCCACATTGGGTGAATCAAGTTAAATATGTCTCTTATGTGTGTGATAATATTTGTATTGTTTCATTATTTCAATTGATAACATTGGATAATACTACTTTGGAAAGAAAGTAAAAAGTTGTATCTTATATTGGTCACCCGCCCTCTCAGTATAAGCTTGTGTTCTTCAATTGGTATCAGAGTGGGTTCTTTTGTGAAAGCATAACAACTTGAAGGAAGATCTTAAAGAACACACATGGCCACTGAAGTGATAGAAGTTGCTCCTATGATTGAAATAAATAAAAGAGATCTAGAAAAATAAAAGGAAGGTTTGGTTTACATAGAGAATGAACTTACCATTACTCTTACAGAAATAAAAAAGGAGAGAAATAAGAATTCAATATTGAAAGCTCAAGTTCAAGAGGATGAGGAAATAAATATAAATTTTCTACAATATCTCACAGAATTAAAAGTGAAAGTTGAAGAGACAAAGAAAAGTGAAGAAATAATGATTCAACGATTAAAGGTCAAAGAGTTGGAATGTGACTGGCTCTAGCATAACTGTAATCCACCTTTGAGGTAATGATGCCCTAATAACAAAAAATATATTTTTAGGGATGGGCGGGAAGGCTTCTATGGGGGAGCTCAAGAGAGACTATGGTTCGATCCTTGGGCACAACAAAGCAGACGGAGGGCACCAAGAGCCCAGGGGTAGGGAGGCATCTAGGCCCATTGATGAAGATTAGGCTGGCGACGGTGTCGATCGGGGTAAGGACCCACTAGACAAAGGGGGTGGTGGGGCACACAAGTCTTATGCTCAGGAAGTGGCTTAGAAACCCTAAACGGGTTTTCTACCAAAGAGTTGTTTTTGATTGGGGATGAGTTGGACATCCCGACGAAAGTCCTTTCAAGCTTCATGGAGTTTGAGAAATTTACCCTCATAGGCAAATTCATTGGTGACTGTCCTGACATGGAGACCATCCAAAAGTGGGCAGCAAGTAAATGGACTTCTAGTCATATGGAGTTGGTGGCCCTATCCCAGGGTTTTTTTGCCATTATATTGAACAATAAGGAGGATTATTGTAAAATTATGGCTGGTGGGCCATGGTTTCTAGGTCGTAGAAGTTTATTCCTTAGGAAATGGGGCATGGATTTCAATCCTGAAACACAGAGCATCAACATCGCCCCAATATGGGTTAGGCTTCCGAGTCTTCCCCTCTTTGGTTGGCATGAAAATATTATAAGAGGTATTGCTTGCTCCATTGGGGAGTTGGTCACCATTGACCCTCCCACCAAAGCTCGAATAGGGTTCATCCAAGCCTATTTTTGCATTTTAGCAGATCTGGAGGAGGAACTCCCAACTTACATCACTCTTCGGTCTGGAGGTACCATTCTTCATAAACAAGCTATTGTCTATGAAAATAGACTAGCTTTCTACCCCCAGTGTCGGTCCCAAGGACACCTCTAGTCCCATTGTCCTCTTCAAAAGTTGGGTAAGCAGAAGCGTGAAACCTGTAACCCCCTGGAGCATGGTGAAGGTCAGGTGAAGTAGTCAAATCTTCCAACCGTGAAGGGCCTTGAATCTCTAGGCCCCTCTAGAGATCGCGTCAAATTCTCTCAACCTAAATAGAATCCCACCCTCCAATCGGACCCTGAGCAATTTGAAGCTAACAATTAGCAAGGAGCAGACTCCCACTTGGAAAATGATTTGCAGGAGGAGAAGGACTGGACCCCATCCCAAACTATTACTCAGTCTATTTCTCTGCTTCAAGACCTGGGCCATCCTAATTTTAGCCAGTCATAGACACTGCTAGAAGATTACCTCCTAGGAAGGAGGGGTGAACAGCCCGATCACATTAGCCCCTAAATCATGAGGAGCCGAAAGCAAAGTGTGGATTTTGGTAGTGAGAGGAAGTAGGGTCGTCCTCCTATATAGACAATACAAAGAGACAGCAACAGACATTGCAAATGGAACCCAGCATTTGCTGGTTCTGGATGACTTTGACACTTAGAAGGACGAATCGCATGCATCAAAACCTCCCCCTCAACAAGGAAGGAGAGGTAGGAAAAACCTCAAACTATCTAGATGAAAGTCCTCTCATGGAATGTGAGAGGACTATACGGGGAGATGTCGATGGGCGGGAAGGCCTCTGCGGGGGATTAGTTGTTCCTGGTGTCTTGACTGTTTTGCTTCTATTTTCCTTGTGTCAGTTCTTCGGCCTTTACTTGTTGTTCTCTCGGGTTTATTCTGTTTCATTTTTTTCTTTGGTTTTCCAGGCCTAAATGCCCTTTTTGCAGTCTCCAAGTCTTTAGTCTTAGGACGACTTTACTTGCAATTAGGCTTATTGTTACAGCTAAGAGGCATGATACATCATTAGAAATTTGGCTAATTTTGTACATAAGGTTTTGGGATCCTCTATAAAAACCCATTGTTAATACATTAAAATAATTACAAAAAAAAAAAGAGTTGGAATGTGAAAAATTGAAACATGAGATTGTCTCTCTCAGAAAGGAAGTTGAAAAATCTAAGAATAAGTCACAACAAAATATGAATTTACAAAAGGAAGTATCAAGCTCAAAAGGAACATCAAAGAAAGTAAGTAATAAATAGCTCATGACTTATGTTGATGTATTAAATAGTAAAAGCATCAAGGAGGAAGAAAGCAAAGAATCATCATGGACAAAATTCAATCATATAAATGGCATGCAACCTTATTATCCAATGCAATCAAACAGGTTTCATGGTTATTGTTTTTCATGTAAAAAATATGGTCATAAAGTTGTACATTGCATGGTCCATGTCAAAAATGATGTTGGTTGAAATTTTAATTCATTTGTACCTCTCATGGATAACAATGTCATTTGCTACAAATGTGATACTTTTGGGCACAAATCTAAATGGTGTAAGACAGTGTTTCCTAAACTTCCTAAATCAAGCAAGAAGGAGAAATATCAAACAACTCAGAAGGGGTTGTCCATAAAAGTTTGGAAATTGAAGGAAAAATATAAAGAAAGACCATGCTAGTACAAATAGCTCTTTAACTACAAAATGAAGGAAATCAGTGGTAAATTGATAGTGGTTGCTCAAGTCATATGACAGGTGACAAAAGTAAATTTCTTTCTCTCAAGAAAACTAATGGAGGAAAATTAAAATTTGGTGATAATGCTTCCTCTTAAATTGTTGGAAAAGGGACTTTGAGCTTGGATAATGGAAGGTCAAAAATAGAAAATGCATTGTATGTTAAGGATTGAATCACAATTTAATAAGTGTAAGTCAAATTTGTGATCAAGGGCACACAGTCATATTTCACCCAAATGGATGTGAGATTAGAAAATCTAAGACAAGAAATCTTATTGCATATTTCGATAGAACCACAAACAATCTCTATGTTTTGAGTGAGATAAAAGGAGAAAAATATTTTTTTATCATAATAAGATGAGAGCTGGTTATGGCATAGAATAATGGTTCATCTAAACTTTGATAATAAATTAAAAATAAGAAACAAATAGGCAGTCAAATATATGCCCAAGATAACAAAACCTTCAAACATGATTTGTGCACAATGTTAGTATGGCAAGCAAACAAGATTTAGTTTCAAATAAAAGGAATTTTCTTCATCCAAGCCTTTGGAACTAGTTCACACTGATTTATGTGGTTCTACAAGGACAAAAAGTTTATAAGGTGATATCTACTTCATGTTATTTATTGATGATTTCTCTCGAATGGCTTGGGTAACATTCTTAAAGAAAAAATCATAAGCATTTGAAAATTTCAAGGAATTCAAGGCACTAGTAGAAAATGAAATAGACAGAAATATCAAGTGTCTAAGATCATATAAAGGAGGAAAATTCACTTCAGGTGAATTTGTATAATTCTATGAGCAACATGGAATTAAGAGACAATACTCAGTAGCAAGAACTCCACAAAAAAATGGAGTGGTTGAAAGAAAAAATAGAATAGTTCAAGGTATGACCAGGGCTATGTTAAATGAGTCTAATATTTTTGATGGATTTTGGAAAGAGGTAATTCATACAACCATTTATATTATCAATATAGCTCAAGTAAGAGTAAATCACCACAAAACCCATATGAGCTTTGGAAGGGAAGACTAGCTACTATAAAGTACTTCAAAAATTTTGGAAGCAAATTCTACATTAGAAGAGAAGAGAAAAATTTGGGTAAGTTTGATTCCAGGTGCGATGAGGGTATCTTCCTTGGATACTCCACTAAGAGCAAAACCTATAGATGCAAAAATAAAAAATCACATACAATTATGAAAAGTACAAATGTAAAAGCTGATAAATAAATAGATCTAAGAGAACCAACTCAAGAGATTATGTATCAAGAAGGAGAAAGTTGCAAAGAAGAAGAAGGAGAAGAAACCGATGAAGATGAAATACAAATGATACCACCTAAAATACCATCTAGGTATGTGCAAAAGAATAATCCAAGAGATCTAATTATTGGGAATCTAGATGAAAGATAAACAAAGAGGAAGACAATAAGAATAGGTGAACAAGAAAAAATTTCTTTACTATCTAAAGTTGATCCCAAGGATTTAAATGAGGCAAGTGAAGATAAATATTGGTTCAAGGCAATTAAAGAAGAGTTAGAAAAAATATAAAAGAGTGAGACTTGGTAACTTGTCCCATTTCCAAAAGATAATAATGTAATTGGTACCAAGTGGGTTTACATAAATAAGTTGAATGAAGATGGTCAGGTTGTCAAAAACAAAGCAAGACCGATATGCAAAGGCTATGCACAAGTTGAAGGGATTGATTTTGAAGAGACTTTTGCTCCTATTGCACATCTTGAAGCCATAAGGATGTTTTTGGCATTCTCAAGTTTCAAAAACTTCAAAGTATATCAAATGGATGTAAAATCAGCTTTTCTTAATGGATACTTAGAGGAAGAGGTCTACATTGAGCAACCAGATAGTTTCAGTTTGACAGATAAGTCGGCCTACGTATCCAAATTAAAGAAGGATATTTATGGACTAAATCAAGCCCCTAGAGCTTGGTACTCTAGGTTGGATAAGTATCTTCAAGAATAGGGTTTCAAAAAAGGTATAGCTGACAATAATTTATACATCAAAAATGAAGAAAATGACTTGTTGTGAAGAACACAAGCTTATACTGAGAGGGGGGTGAACAATATAAACTCAACTTTTAATTTTCTTTCCCAAACAATATTATCCAATATTATCAATGGCAATATCAATAGAAATAATCAAAGAAATGCACAAATCATCACACACAAGAGAGACACAAATTTAACGTGGTTCACCCAATGTGGGCTACTCCACGGAGAAAATATTTCTACTAAATTTTCTCAACAAATATCTTGGGAATCAATTCCCTATTACAATGTTTATGGACCTCTATCCAAAGGAGACACAAATCCCCTATGCTCTGATTTGTGGATCTCTCTCCACAGGAGAACTCTTTCCCCTTTTCTCTGGTTCGTGGAACTTGATCCAGGAGAACTCTATCTCCTCAATTGGTTTGTGGATATCTCTCCATAGAAGAACTCTATCTTCCCATTTGGTTCATATATCACACTCCATATGAGAACTCTTTCCCCTTGCTCTAGTTCATGGATCTCTCTCCATAGGAGAACTCTTTCCCATATGATCTGGTTGGTGATCTTCTAGAAGACTTCTACCCCCACTACTCTGGCTTGTGGATCTCTCTCCATAGGAGAACTCTTTCCCCACTACATTTGCTAATGGATCTCTATCCACTGGAGACTACTGTCCTCTTTACTCTATCACCTCCAAATCTTTCTCTCAAATCTATCTCAAATATACACCAAATTCTATCCCAAGTCTATCATAAATCTTCTCCAACTCTACTCATGAATCTACATCAAATTTTGTCTCAAATCTATCCCCAAGACTTAACACAAAGCTTTATCAAATAAACAACCAAATTTACTCTCAAATATATTTCAAGTATTCACAAGACTTCCTCAAATCTACCTTCAATCCTTCTCAAAAGACTTGCTCAAAATTTCCTTCAAGCCTTCTCAAAATATTTTCTCAAAACTACCTTCCAAGCCTTCTCAAAAATACTTGCTCAAATCTACCTTCAAAATTAATTGCTTAACATTGCCTTCAAGCCTTCTCAAAATACTTACTTAAATCTACCTTCAAGCCTTCTCAAAATACTTGCTCAAATCTTGCCTTCCAAGCCTTCTCAAAATACTTGCTCAAAACTGCCCTCAAGCCTTCTCAAAAGACTTGCTCAAATCTGCCTTCAATACTGCTCACAAAATTGTACCAAATATTTCCAAACCTTGCACACAAGCAAAGCTCATATCTTTTTCATAAATACTTTCTTCAAACAAAATATATTCTACTCAAAAATATTTTAACCTCTGGAACATATAGAGAATGATATGCTCTATCAAATAGCTCAATATGTTCTACTCAATCATTAAGTTTGTTGCTTTCACATGTCTCACATTTATTGCTCTTTTAAAGATAGATCTAGTCTAGCATATGACACCTATCTTCTTGATGCACACACTTGCTTTCACAAATCTGATTTCTAATGTTTGCACATTCACTTACAATATCACTCAAAACCAATGCTCAAGAATTTCACCTAATCATTCAACCAATGAAACACAACTTGCTCACAAACCCTAACACAGGTGTTTCCACTTTCTTTCAACAAGGATGCACAATGTAGATTTCAAAACCTAACTCAAATATTTCCAATAATTCTTATCAAACAATCCTTTTCTCTCCACCTTATATTCCAAAACATTCACTTCAACAAAACACTTTTAAACAAATGTTTATGTGCCCATACCTTCTTGCTTTGATGGAGATATGTCTTAAAAACCTATCTTACCAACACAAATTCTCTTTGTGCCACTTTAAAGGGTTAGATAGAAGTTTTTTTATTTTCCATTTTCAATAATGCTTATCAAACATCTTTTTCTCACCTTATGTTCCAAAAATTCACTTCAACAAAACACTTTAAACAAATTTTGATGTGCCCATACCTTCTTGCTTTGATGGAGATATGTATTAAAAACCTATCTTACCAACACAAATTCTCTTTGTGCCACTTTAAAGGATTAGATAGAAATATTCTATCTCAAAAATATCCACATGAATATTCCTTCAATAAGGTGCTCAATGAATTCTGAAAAGATGCTCTAGGACCCTTCTTTTGATCTCAAGGAAAATTCATTAACACTCAACACAACCCCACAAAAATTCTTTTCACGATGCAAGAGGTACACATAAATTTCAAACCACTTTTACACCTTATGACTCCTAATATTGCAAATTAAATTTCATCAACAAGGATCACCAATTACATAAGCAAATATTTCTTTTACACCTTATATCTCCTACTTGACATTAATGCATTTCCAAAAGAATAAATAAATCACCACTTCAAAAATTTCCTCCAAAGCACTAGCAAACAACCCCACTTAATCTTTTGCACAGGAAAAAGAAATCATTTCATAACCCCTTTTATTGCAAAAATAAAATCAACACAAAGCTCCTTATATCTCCCTAGCTAGCGCATACCTTAGAAACTTTGGACTTTGGGCATAAATTAATTTAAAAAAAATTAATCTCTTGCTGCCACCTACCGCTAAGAATCGAACCCACGCTACCTGCTGGTCCCATGCCCTAGATATGGCTAGGCCACCACATAGGCTAGCCACCCATAAAAAACCAAACCCCTACTACCTTTTCTTTGTCCTTATCCTCTTCCATTCAAAACAAAACAATGCAAAAACTTTATACTGCCTTCACCGCGACTCGAACACAAATCCTGTCAATTGCTACACCCTAGCGCCACAACCACAATCTTTTGGGCTACCTGCCCAAATAGGATTAAAATTCAAAGCCTCTACTCCTTGTCTTTAACTTGCTCGACTTCCGAAATAAAAAAAAATTCCCTCTTTCCACCACGAATCGATCTATGAACAAGGCTCTAGAATAATCGATGAACGACCAAAATTTTCCCCCTTCAACCTTTGCATTATTAATATGCATTCAATAGCATTAACCTTCGATGTCGATGCTCGATTATCAAACATTTGGTGCTTCGAAATAAATATTATATTTAATTATAATAATTTAAATCCTATGGATTTAAATATTATAATTTAAATATTAAAAATCCTTTTGGGCCTTTTCTTTAAGGAGAAACTTTTGCCACCATAAATAATTATTAACCTTTTCAAAATTACCATCAAGGTAAATCAAATAGACTTATAAATTCTTTCTCAAACACCATGGAGAGGAATTCCTTTCTTCTTGTTGCCTTATACCTCATGTGCCACCATGAAGAATATTCTCACAAATATTTCCATCAACTTAGGACATTAAACCTTTTGACATCAATGACAACACAACATGCTCAAATTTCCAACAATCTCCCCCTTTGTCATTGATGGCAACCCTTTTCTAAAACTTTTCTAAAAATTCCTTTTTCAAAACCATTTGATTCCAAATCTGCTCCCCCTGAGAAACTGCTCCCCTTGACTGAATGCTCTCCCCCTTACTCAAATCTCTCCCCCTTTGACATCAATGGCAAAGGGACTCCTTTGGGGCTAAAGATAAGACTCTTAGCTCAGCCCCCTCCCCACCTCCTCTCCTTGAGGTGATTAATTTTGGGGTGGGAGTATTTCTACTCCTAGCATACAATGCTCTTTTTCTTTGTCAACCTTCTTTCTCAACATACCCTTTTGATCCTTTTGAGTGTCCCTGTTCTTGCTTGTCTCTGGAAGCTCTAGAAACTCTGTTCTGCACCACTTGGCCTTATGCCCTAGATTATTGCACTTGTAACACTTAATGTTGTAGTTCATAGAAGGTACAAATATCTTGAAGTTCCTCCTGGTGAAGCCATACTCATTTTTGTCATGAACCCTGCATTGGATTGCTTTGTGACCA
The DNA here is from genome assembly GCA_028583015.1 of Wollemia nobilis. Classification (NCBI taxonomy): domain Eukaryota; kingdom Viridiplantae; phylum Streptophyta; class Pinopsida; order Araucariales; family Araucariaceae; genus Wollemia; species Wollemia nobilis. Next base: position 922,933 of record JAQPPZ010017206.1, on the reverse strand, counting down.
AATCGATTACAAGAGTAGCAATACCCTTGAAAGAGATGTCCATATTTGAATTTTCTCTTAGTAAAACCATATTCCTTCTTTCCATGAGTCCTGCAATGCATAGCCTTGTGACCAAACCTATTACATGAAAAGCAATGTCCTTTGAAGAAATCTTGCCTTGGACCCACTGGTCTCTTAGTCCTTTCTTCTTTGTGATGATTCATGTTCCTTGTTTGTGCATTGTTTCCTTTCTTAGTGAAGCTTCTATTCACATAAGTCTCACTTTCTCCTTCACTCTCTTCCTCTGAAACTTCTTCCTCTTTTGAGCTTGAGCTTGAACCTTCTTCTTGTTTCCCTTGTCCTTCTTCAAAACCAAGTCCTGTTTTGATATATGAAGATCTTTGTGCATTGATAATCTTGTCCAAAGTCTTTGAACTTTTCCCAAACCTGTGTAGCTTGTCCTTAGAATCTTTCACTTCCATCCTTAGTGAAATTACCTCATGTTCTAATCTTTCACATTCTAGGACTTTTACCTCTAAATTTTCTTTAAATCTCCTTGTCTTAGCTATTGAGTTTGTCAGGTCTTGTATAAGCTTTTCCTTTTCTTCATCACATTCTTGAACTTGAGCCCTGAATTTTAAATTTTGCTTTCTAACCTTTTTCAATTCTTTAAGAGCAGCAATAAGTTCTGCTTCTAGATCTACTATGCCTTCCTCTTCATTTTTTGAATCTTTTTCTACTTCTTGGTCTTCAAGAGCATCTTCATACTTTTCAACTTTACCTTCAATAGGAGCATTTTCTTCCTCTTCTATTGCCAAAAATAGAATCTCTTCTTCTTCACTATCTGAAGGTCTTTCATCACTGTCACTTGAAGCCTTGCTTCCCTTATCAACATAGAAACTCTTCTTGTGCCTTTGAAAAAACTTATTTTCATGCTTGTTTTGACCATACCTATTTTTCTTTTCATACCTGGATTTTCCTCCTTCCTTTTTCTTATGATCATGTTTCTCTTCACTGCTACTGCTTCCAGCTTCTGGATAATTAGATGCATAATGACCAAAATTTCCACAATTGAAATATTTCACTATTTTCATACCTTTGTGCTTCCTTGAGTCCTTCTTGTTTCTTCTACCATAGTTAGCTTCTTCATCATTGCTTGACTCACCACTTGATTCTGGTTTCTTATCCTTTGTCTTCTTTGATGCTTTGAAGGCTACCTCTTTCTTGGAGTTGGGATCCTTTACCATTCTCATCTCATAAGTTGTGAGAATTCCATGTAACTCATCCATAGTCAACTGATCAATATCTTTCATCTCTTCTATAGCTGAAACTTTTCCATCATACCTTGTAGGAAGTGACCTTAAAACTTTCTGAGCAACATTGGATTCTTCAATTTCAAATCCAAGTCCATGCATGGTATTAACAATCTCATCCACATGAAGTAAGTATGTAGCAATGTCTTCCTCATCTTCCATATTCAAATATTCAAACCTTTTCTTGTGGTTTTGTAGTTTTGCCATCTTGACCTTTTTATTTCCCTCATAGGTTTGCTTCAATTTTTCCCAAATCTCTTTTGTTGATTTGCAATGCATAACTTTCACAAATTCTACTTCACGTAATCCACTTAGGATTGCATGCATAGCCTTGGCATTATTCACATGTAAGAGCTTACCATATTTATCTATGGGAGGATTAGTTGTAGGTGTGAACCCATCCTCAACTGCTTGCCATGTCTCATATCCTTGTGCCATCAAGTAAGTCCTCATTCTTATGCTCCAGAAAGCATAATTGTTCCCATCGAACAATGGTGCCTTATTTGATGAAGATCCATTCTGAGATGCCATCTGTGTTCCTGTAACCTCTTCCTTCAAGTTGTTAGACTCTTCCTAAGGAACCCGCTCTAATACCAATTGAAGAACACAGGCTTATACTGAGAGGGGGGTGAATAATATAAGATCAACTTTTACTTTTCTTTCCCAAACAATATTATCCAATATTATCAATGGCAATATCAATAGCAGTAATCAAAGCAATGCACAAATCATCACACACAAGAGAGACACAAATTTAACGTGGTTCACCCAATGTGGGCTACTCCACGGAGAAAATATTTCCACTAAATTTTCTCAACAAATCTCTTGGGAATCAATTCCCTATTACAATGTTTATGGACCTCTATCCAAAGGAGACACCAATCCCCTATGCTCTAATTTGTGGATCTCTCTCCATAGGAGAACTCTTTCCCCTTTGCTCTAGTTCATGGAACTTGATCTAGGAGAACTCTATCTCCTCAACTGGTTTATGGATCTCTCTCCATAGAAGAACTCTATCTTCCCAGCTGGTTCATGGATCACACTCCATAGGAGAACTCTTTCCCCTTGCTCTGGTTCATGGATATCTCTCCATAGGAGAACTCTTTCCCCTCTACTCTAGTTGGTGATCTTCTAGAAGACTTCTTCTCCCACTACTCTGGCTTGTGGATCTCTCTCCATAGGAGACCTCTGTCCCCACTACACTGGCTAATGGATCTCTATCCACTGGAGACTATTGTCCTCTTTACTCTATCACCTCCAAAGCTTACTCTCAACTCTATCTCAAATCTACACCAAATTCTATCCCAAGTCTAGCACAAATCTACTCTAACTCTGCTCATGAATCTGCACCAAATTCTATCTCAAATATATCCCCAAGCCTTAACACAAAGCTTGATCAAATCAGCAACCAAACCTACTCTCAAATCTATCTCAAGTCTTTAATCTTTCAAATTAATTTAAATTTTCAAATACCTTTAAGCCTTCTCAAATTCAAATCTCAAGCCTTCTCAAAGACTCTCAAACTCCAAGCTTCTCAAAATACTTGCTCAAATCTTCCCAAAGTGACTTCTCTCAATTCTCTCAAGCCTTCTCAAAGACTTCCTCAAATCTACCTTCAAGCCTTCTCAAAAGACTTGCTCAAATATGCCTTCCAAGCCTTCTCAAAAGACTTGCTCAAAACTGCCTTCAAGCCTTCTCAAAAGACTTGCTCAAATCTGCCTTCAATACTTCTCACAAAACTATACCAAATATTTCCAAACCTTGCACACAAGCAAAGCTTATATATTTTTTAGAAATACTTTCTTCAAACAAAATATATTCTACTCAAAATTCGTTTAACCTCTGGAACATATAGAGAATGATATGCTCTATCAAATAGCTCAATATGTTCTACTCAATCATTAAGTCTATCGCTTTCACATGTCTCACATTTATTGCTCTTTTAAAGATAGATCTAGTCTAGCATATGACACCTATCTTCTTGATGCACACACTTGCTTTCACAAATCTGATTTCTAATGTTTGCACATTCACTTACAATATCACTCAAAACCAATGCTCAAAAGTTTCACCTAATCATTCAACCAATGAAACACAACTTGCTCACAAACCCTAACACAGGTGTTTCCACTTTCTTTCAACAAGGATGCACAATGTAGATTTCAAAACCTAACTCAAATATTTCCAACAATGCTTATCAAACAATCCTTTTCTCTCCACCTTATATTCCAAAACATTCACTTCAACAAAACACTTTTAAACAAGGAATGATGTGCCCATACCTCTTTATTTTCTTTGATGGAGATATGTCTTCAAAACCTGTCTCACCAACAACCAATTCTCTTTGTGCCACTTTCAAGGGTTAGATAGCAATATTCTATCTCAAAAATATCCACATGAATTTTCCTTCAATAAGGTGCTCAATGAATTCTGAAAAGATGCTCTAGGACCCTTCTTTTGATCTCAAGGAAAATGCATTAACATTCAACACAACCCCACAAAAATTCTTTTCACGATGCAAGAGGTACACATAAATTTTCCAAACCACTTTTACACCTTATGACTCCTAATCTTGCAAATTAAATTTCATCAACAAAGATCACCAATTACATAAGCAAATATTTCTTTTACACCTTATATCTCCTACTTGACATTAATGCATTTCCAAAAGAATAAATAAATCACCACTTCAAAATTTACTCCAAGGCACTAGCAAACAAACCCACTTAATATTTTGCTCAAGAAAAATAAATATTTCATAACCCCTTTTATTGCAAAAATAAAATCATCACAAAACTCCTTATGACTCCCTAGGCTAAGCGCATACCTTATAAACTTTGGATTTTGGCATAAATTAATTTAAAAAAAATTAATCTCTTGCTACCGCCTACCGTTGAGAATCAAACACACACTGCTTGCTAGTCTCACACCCTAGTAATGGCTAGGACATCACATGGTGTATACACCCATAAAAAATTAAATCCCTACTACCTCCACTTTTTCCTTATCCTCTACCATGTAAAACAAAATGACATAAAAACTTTACACTGCCTCCACCGTGATTTGAACACAAGTCCTGTTAGCTGATATGCCCTAGCACCACGACCACAACCATATGGATTACTTGCACGAATAGGATTAAAATTCGGAGCCTCTTCTCCTTGCCTTTAACCTACCCAAATTCCAAAATCAAAAACTTTTCCCTTTTTTTGTCGTAAATCGATCGACAAACAAGGCTCAAGAATAATCGATGAACTACCAAACTTTTACCACTTCAACTTGCATTATAAATATGCCATCGGTGGCATAGTCTTCAACGTTGGAACTCGATTTCAAAATCACATTTGGTGCTTTGAAATAAATATTATATTTAATTATAATAATTTAAATCCTATGGATTTAAATATTATAATTTAAATATTAAAAATCCTTTTGGGCCTTTTCTTTAAGGAGAAACTTTTGCCACCATAAATGAATATTTTAACCTTTGCAAAATTACCATCAAGGTAAATCAAATAGACTTATAAATTCTTTCTCAAACACCATGGAGAGGAATTCCTTTCTTCTTGCTACCTTATACCTCATGTGCCACCATGAAGAATATTCTCACAAATATTTCCATCAACTTAGGACATTAAACCTTTTGACATCAATGACAACACAACATGCTCAAATTTTGAACATGTTGATTGTAGTAGTCTATGTGAATGATATCATCTTTGGAGGTAGTAATGATAAGATGTGTCAGAAATTTACAAAGAGTATGCAAATGAATTTGATATTTTAATTCTTGGAGAGTTGTCTTTATTTCTTGGCTTGCAAATTTCATAATCATATAGAGGTATATTTCTCTCTCAGACCAAGTATGTAAAAGAAATGTTGAAAAATTTCAGGATGGAGGATTGCAATCTTGTAAGTACTCCCATGGTTACAGGATGTAAGTTAAGTAAAGATGATGAGTCTTCTAAGGTAAATCAGATATTGTATATATCCATGATTATGAGTTTACTGTATGTCATAGCTACAAGGCCAGATATAATACAGGCAGTTGGAGTGGTGGAAATATTTCAAGTTGTACCAAAAGAAACATATGTACAGGAAGTTAAGAGAATATTTAAGTACTTGAAAGGTACTATGAGTTTTGGATTGTGATACCCCAGGTGTAATAATTTCACTCTCATAGCATATACAGATGCATATTGGGTAGGTAGTGTGGATGACAGAAAAAGCATAAGTGGAGAAGCATTCTTTCTTGAAGATTGGTGTCTCTTGGCTAAGCAAGAAACAAGCATCAGTATCCTTATCCACTACATATGCAGATTACATTGCAGTATTTTCTTGTTGTACATAGGTATTATGGATGAATCAGACCTTAAAGTATTTCAAAATAGAGCATGAGCATCCTATCTCCATACCTTGTGACAATACAAGTGCGATAAATATCTCAAAGAATCCAGTGATGCATTCAAGAACCAATCACACTCCAATAAAATAAATTTTTTTGAGAGAGCAGGTGACATATCAGCAGGTTAAATTGGAATATGTTACTACAAAGGAACAAATTACATATATATTCACCAAGCCACTTCCAAATAAAACTTTTGAATATCTCAAAGGAAATTTGGGAGTATTTTTACTCCCATCCCAAAATTGATCACCTCAAGAAATGAGGTGGTGAGGGAGCTATGTTAAGTGTCTTATCTTTAGCCCCAAGGAGACATTTGCTATTGATGTCAAAGGGGGAGAGAATTCAGTAAGGGGGAGCAGCTTGTCAAGTAGAGAAAATTGGGAATCCAGTTACAGGAAAAGGAATATTTTTTATAAGGGTTGCCATCAATGATAAAGGGGAAGATTATTGGAAATATTGAGCATATTGAGTTGTCATTGATTTCAAAGGATTGATGTCAAGAGTTGTCATTGATGTCAAATGGTTGTATGGTATTCACAACAGAAATATTCTTCAAGGTAAGGTATATCTAAAATCAAGGAAAATTATTGTAAAGAAAAGGTTTATAATATTTATTTTAAATATTATAAAGAAGAACAAATAGGTTTAAGAGTTACTTGGAATAAAGTGGATTGGGACAAAGGTTTAAAATATAAGGTAAGATTTAAATAATTAAATTAGAAGTCCAAGGGTTAAAAGAGAAGTTAAGCCAAAGGTTTAAAAGAGAAGACAAGGCCAAGGTTTAAAAGAAAATAATTATAATATTTAAATATTATATTTAAATATTATAATGAAAAGATTTGTAAATGCTTGAAGCAAAATTTTTTATGGAGGACAAATATTTTAAGGCAAAATTTATAATATTTAAATATTTAGATTTAAATTATTATAATATCAAGAAGGTTTAAAAAGACAAGGCACCAAAAAATAATTTAGAGCAAAGGAAATTCGAAAAACCCATGTGCACCAATATCGTGGAAGAGGGAGGCTAAAAGATATAAATACACCACAAAAATCAATTGGCAGGCATGGTTTTTGAGAGAAATATTTGATTTCTCCTCATGTGCTAAAATCGATGAATTGCAAAAGGAAGAGGACACAATTTTTGGTGAAACAGTGATCTGAGTATAAAGGTGAAGTGTTGCAGTGTTTATCTCAACTAGGTGGCTAGCCTAGTTGGTCATTGAGCTAGCGCTAAGGCACTAGGAACAAGGAGGTCGCAAGGTCAAATTCGATGGGTCTTGTTTTGCTTGGCAGCAAGGAGAAGATATTTTGATCGAAAGGGGAATACTATCAAGTTGTGGTGTGGAGGTTAATACCCACTAGGTTAGCCCAATTGGACACCTAGCTAGTGCTAGGGCACAGTGAGGTAGGATTTCACAAGGTCAAATTTGGTGAGTGCTATTTTTGCAAGGTGAGAAAGGAAAATTGTGTGCTTGGTGAAATGTATGAATAATTTTTTTATTAATTTTTTTTATTAAAGGGAAATCGTTCACTGTGTATGCTAAATATAAAGGGGGTAAAATACTTTGTGTTGAATTTGATTTAAAAATATTCATAAGGTGTAATAAGGATTATTATTTAATATTGTAATGTTTGCATGAGGTAAATAGACGTAAGGTGATTTGGGTATTATTTTAAAGTTGTGTCCTTGCATCTTTAGAAAGGAGAAATAAGGTGTATTTGTGACTATTATTGTTTGTATTTTTGGCACATCTTAGAAAAGGAAATTTGAGGGTTTATTCATGATTACAAGCTTTATTTTGTGATACTAATAGAAGTTGTAAAGTATTATTTTCAAGCCTTATTGTGCAAATATTTTGAGAAGGGTTGTAATGTGGATGATTTTAAAAGGAGATTTTCTAACCTATTTGAAGTGGTAAAATAAAGGGAATTATTTTAAGATAGGTTTTGAGAAGTCAATACACATAAAATATTATCATCAAGGTAACCTTAGAGGTATGGTGATTTGTTTCCTTTTTCCAGGTGGTTTTGTTTAAGGAAAATATTTTTGATATCATATGGTGGAGATATAAGGATTGATTTGATGTGCATTAGTGATTGATTGAAGTTGATAGTATTTGTGCATTGCCTTGATTGAAATTGGAAATATATGTGCTAGAGATTGAGAACAAAGGTGTGCATTGCTTTGGGTGAATATGAAATGAAAGTGCAAAAATTATAGATCATATTTGTGAAGTAAATTTGTATGTTGTTCATGTTTGGATTTGAGCATTGTTTGTATGCAAGAATTGGAAATGTTATGAGTATATTTGAGCAGGTTTTATAAGCATATTTGAGCAAGTTTTATGAGAAGATTTGAGCAGGTTTTATGAGCATATTTGAGCAGGTTTTATGAGCATATTTGAGTAGGTTTATGATCAGGTTTTATGAGAAGATTTGAGTAGGTTTTTGTGAGCATATTTGAGCTAAGTTGTGAGCAGGTTTGAACAGAGTTGTGAATAGGTTTGAAAAAAGTTTTCAATAGGTTTGAACAGAGTTGTGAACAGAGTTGAGCAGGTTTTGTAAATAGATTAGAGTAGAGGGGATTGGTGTATCCTGTGGATAGAGGTCCACAAACTTGAACATAGGGGATTGGTGTCTCCTTTGGGTTGGTATCCATAAACATTGTAATAAGTAATTGGTTCCCAAGAGATCTATTGAGAAAATTTATAAGAAATATTTTCTCTATGGACGTAGCCCACATTGGGTGAACCACATTAAATCTATGTCTCTTATGTATGTGATGATATATGTATTACTTCATTATTACAATTGATAACATTGGATAATACTGCTTTGGAAAGAAAAGTAAAAAGTTGTATCTTATACTATTCACCCCCCCTCTCAGTATAAGCTTGTGTTCTTCAAAATTCATTTCCTTGTGATAATTAGATGCTAGCTAGAGATTTTAATAACCCTATATATCCCACAGATAAACTTGGAGGGGCCCCAATCACCCCTCAACGTTATGATGAATTTGCAAACTTCATTGATGCTAATGAAATCATGGGAATTGAGCTTTAAGGTGCAAATTTCATGTGGAGCAAACGAAGAGAAGGGTATCACCTCATCCAGCTTAGACTTGATATATTTTTCATCTCTAGGAAAGCCATTCCTGCTTTTAGGGATGCCTCCCTTTTCTCCCTCCCTAAAATTACCCCAAACCATAATCCTCTAGTGTTTGAAGGACTTAGACCTACCTCTTTCTTCAAACCACCCTTTAGGTTTGAGTCCATGTAGATCCAACACCTGGATCTCAAATCCAAAAATTTTGAGTGGTGGAATCAAGACTTCAATGGCCCTAGGATCTCTCAGCTAGTCCAAAAGCTTCAGTTCATTAAAAGGAATCTTAAATTCTAGAATAAAGAGATCTTTGGAAATATTTTTTAATCCAAAAAACTCATCATCAACCAAATCAACAGTGTTGAAGAGTAGCTCCAATTTCAAAATTCTAAAGTTGATCTTAGATTTAGAGAGAAGTGCTTGTTATCTAATTTCCATAACATTATAGCCCAAGAGGAAATTTTTTAGAGATATAAATCCAGACCCTTATGGCTCAATGAGGGAGATGTCAACTCTAAGTACTTCTATGCTACTACTCTTTGGTATAGAAGCACCAATAGAATCAAATAGCTATGTAAAAGGGATGGGATTCTTACCATTGATGTTCCTGACATCAAATCTAAAGTTGTAGGCTATTTCTAGGACATTCTTGGACCTTCCCAACCATAACATGAGCCAGTTTTGAGATCTCTTATTTAGCATATTCTCTAGCTCATTCATTAGGATTTCAACAACATGCTACTTCATCCCTTTTATCAATATGAAATCAAATATGCTCTCTTTTCTATGTTTGTGGATAAGGATCCAGGCTTGAATGGCTTTATGCCTAGATTCTTCCAAACCTTTTGGGATATTTTTGGTAATGATGTCACTGTAGGCATTCAATAATTTCAAATAACTAAGCATTTATTGTAACACATCAACTCAACATTCTTGTCTCTGATCCCTAAATCCCATGATTGCTCATCTTTATTCGACTACCACCCTATACATTTATGCAACACCATTCACAAAATCCTAATGAAAACTATAGCCAATAGATTTAAATGCATCCTTACCACTATCATCAACCCCTACCAAGGGATTTCTATCAAAGGAAGACTTATCACTGATGGTATTATTACAATTCATGAGCTTATCCATTTGGTATCTAAAAGTGAAAAACTAAAGTCTTTAATAGAGTCTCATGGGAATTTATCTTTTTTGTGCTTTCCAGGTTTAGTTTTCACAATGATTGGATTGACCTCATTAAATTTTACCTTTCATATGCTTAGTTTTCTATTATCATTAAATGATTAGTAGTAGGGTACTTCAAAATTTTCAGAGGGCTAAGGCAAGGCAACCCACTCTCACCCTTTCTCTTTATCATTTGGGCAAAGTCTTTGGGTAGATATCTCAAGGAAACTTGTTCCTCTATGGTCATATCAGGTATCAAAGCTTCTTCTAGACTTAATCTAATATCACACCAGTAATTCATGGATGATACCATCCTCACTAGTCGCTCATCATTTTCAAAATCTAAAAACATGAATAATATCCTGAATTCTTATGAAAAAACTATAGGCTAGAAATTCAACTTTATCAATAGAAAACTCTACTTCATTAACACTCCCAAGTAAATATAGCTAAAAATTGCCAATATCCTTGGGTGTTCCATTGCCAACCTCCCTTCCACTTACCTCAGTCTACCTATTTTCCATGGGAGGACGTCTAAAACATGTGGAATAATTTCATCCAAATAATTATGAAGAATCTTACTGGATGGAAGGGATCACTTCTAAATAAAGCAACCAAAGCCACTCTTGTCTAGGCATGCCTCTAGAGTATCCTGATTTTCTTTATGTCTATCTTAAAGTATCCCATGGCGGTGTCTCATAAGATAGAAAAAAATCAAAAATATTTCCTCTGGTTTGGATCTGAAAATAAATTCACATTCCCTTTATTGTCCTAGGATAAATTTTACTCTGAGGAAGCTCAAGGTAACTTAGGCTTCATGAGAATCAGCAAGATGAACATGGCAATGATAAGTAAGGAAGGTTGAAAGATCATCACTAATTCCAAGGTCACCTAGGTTGACATCATCAAGAACAAGTATCTCCAAATAAGCTCCTATTTAGATGACAACATCCTCCTTGAGGGATTAGCTTTCTAGAACTTAGTTTCCAAATCTAGGTACATTCTTAAAAAGGGCCTTATATGGCATCTCGGAGATGGGTCCTGCATTCTATTTTAGAAATATTTTTAGATATCAGATGAACCATTGATCAATGATTCTAACTTGTACACTCTCAATCCAATTATGAACCACCTATTTAGCAATCTAGTTTACCACTTCATTTCATGTGAGCCTTCCATTTTACCAGCCTATAAAATATTTCCTTTCAATAGTACCAATTTTTAGCAACGTGCATAAATCAATGTTTTATCCAATTCGCTCAAAAATTGTGTCATCACAAGTTGTCCTTCTCAAGATTATCTGATATGGAAATGTAGTATTTCTGATCTCTTTTCAATCAAATCTTCTTATCTCCCTTAGGATGAGCCTATTTAGTGTTGGTTTCTAGTGAACCGTGTTTGGTTGACCAATCTCATCCCAAATATAACTTACTTATTTTAGCTTGTTGTTTAAAATAGATTCTGTTAGGAGGGAAAACTGAAGGGATATATTATTGATAAAAATGTGTTACATATATAGGCAGAAGGCCTATATTATAAACTAACAAGTGTCAATATAAACTAACAAGTGTCAAAACAGAGGCATAGTGCACTTTAACTCTAACATTCCCCCTTAAAGTGCACTATCCTAACTAAAGAAAAAAACAAGTCAACATTAGGTAACATTCCCCCTTAATGTTGACATCTCTAAAACAACCTATCATCCTCGCTTATTGCTGATTTGGTCTAGGCTCGTGCTCTGTGCCCTTGGCTCTCCAACTATGAATAATTCTAGATTCACTATGTATACATCTCGGTCTGTTGCCTCAAGGTCAACCACTTCAATGGTTTTGTTGCCACTGGGTCAGCTGTCTAAGTGCCTCAGGGTCATCATGGGTGCCTCAGGGTCAGCCACATCTGGGTCTTTTGCCTCTGTAGGTTATCCTCAAAGGATGTTGCCTCTCGTAGGTCACTGACTAGATTCACCATGAGTATGAAGAGGTTACAATATATAGGCATAAGCCTATATGATGAACATGACACTTGTCAATGAAACTGACAAGTGTCAAACTAGCATAGTGCACATTACATTAATTCTAACATTCCCCCTTAATGTGCACTATCCTAACAAAAGAGAAAAAAAAAGTCAACATTAGGTCACATTCCCCCTTAATGTTGACTTCTCTAAAAACAACCTATCATCCTCCTTTATTACTGATTTGGTCTAGGCTCGTGCTCTTTGCGCTTGGCTCTCCAACTATGAATAATGCTAGATTCACTGTGTATACATCTCGGTCTGTTGCCTCAGGGTCAGCCACTTCCACGGGTCTGTTGCCACTAGGTCAGCCGTCTAAGTGCCTCAGGGTCATCATGGGTGCCTCAGGGTTAGCCACTTCTGGGTTTGTTGCCTCTGCAGGTCATCCTCAGAGGATGTTGCCTCTCGTAGGTCACTGACTAGAGAGAGTGCACTCTAAGGTATAAAAACTTTGAGGCTAAAAAACTCAATGGAAATAGCCTCAAAATTACAATATGACACCACCATTGTGTCCGTCACGGAAAAACATTTCCAATGACTATAAATACCCTATACTTGTTGCAAAATAAATAGGGGTCATGTGGGCAACATCTCTCAAAAAAAATACAATAAGAAGCCATGAGGGCCTTCTTCCATTTCCACTCTCCATGTGGAAAAAACAAGGCAATAATGTTTTACTGTCGGTTGTCTTCATCATGATTAAAAAATTTCCTCCCAAGAGAAATTACATGGGCCATGTGGCCATACAATAAAAGGTACCCCACTTGTCCCCATATAAAAAATAAATTTGCCCCTCACTTACTTAAAAAAAGAACATGGACATATTGTGTAAATATCGCCCCATTCATTTCATATGAAAAATAAAAATTTAAAGTGGTCCCCGCCACTATTAAAAAAACAATACCGGGCCCCATCATCAATTATAAAAAAAATATTTAAAATCTGCGACGTATTCGTTGGTCGCACTTCGGTGAAAAAAATCTGCTACGTTTGACATGGCCCACATGCTTTGTTGCGGCGCCGCCATGTGTGGAGCCAACAGTGAGGTGGGTGAATGGTCAGCGGATCATTGACCACCTGTCGGGTGCACTGCGGTGTGGTGGGAGATAATTTGTGACCCCAAGTTCGTCATGGGTGACGGTGTCGTCGTCACTAAAGACAAGCGCCAAAAATTTTTCTTTAGCCTTGAAATCAGGAATCTACGTCGGATCATTCCAGGGTCTATTAATGCGAAGGCTGAGGTTGATCAATGAAGCAAAACAAACAACATATAATGCCCTCACAACTCCATTATAGAAAATTCGAAGGATCGTACAGCCATGGGCCACGCATTTTTATCAGTCACAATCAGCTTTACAGTCTCCAGCTTCCCATATTTCCTCATTTTGAATCCGTCGGTACAACCACGTGGGCGCACCAGAAAGCAAACATTCCTTGTATGGCAACGAAATTGATGGGCATTTAATTATAATTTTGAAAAATACGGCAACCCTGCACACCGTCCGCCATGGCCTCACTCAGGTTGTTAACAGCAACGAATTCTATCTCTGCCAGCTCTTTGGGGCCACCAACAAAATTTGTCGAATGCGAACGAAACCAGGGGTCTATGCACTCCATGTCCCTGTAATCAAAGCATAGTCACCCATCGAGGATAACGATCCATTTTCAACAGGCATCCATGCTTCATGGGAATGTAGGCCATTTTGTTCTTGGCAAGTAGCCACGTTAGCCCCATGAACTCGCAATCCCGGCTATTAATCCTGCTCATCTTGTCTGATTCTTCTGTCGCCTTTGCCATTCCATTTAGAATTTGGAGCGAACGGAGACACATAGGGCAACCCGAATAAGTGGGCATTCTATATTTTTCCTCAATTTCCCTAATGGACGGTGCGATGATCAGGTGAGAGGAGGTGGCATTGGTGTGGCAGTGGGTGGTCACATTGAAGGCCTACGGACAGGTGAGGGGGTTGATCTGGTGGAGCCGTATCCCACAGAAATAGAGCACGATAGCCTAGAACTAGAGCACGATCATGGAGCAAGCACTCATAGTATTATGGGGACCACATAGATCTCGAACCATGAACCATAATTGTCGGCCTCCAAGTGGTTGGTGAAAGAGTAGAAACAAGCTGCAAGCATGCAAAAAAAAAAAAATCGTAGGAGGTTAAATCTAGTGTCGAGAAAAAGAGATTGAAGATTTTGTTTTTTCCCATGACAATGGTGGCCGCCAAAGTAGCACCAAGCACTAACGCTTGCAGCGCAAATTCAACAACTAACAGGAAGGGGCCTCGAATGCTACCAGGAGGAAATAATACAGGAATGAATATCAAACTTTGTAGATCATGCAAATATCAGAAGCGGCTGCAAACAAAATTTTAGACGATGGAAAATTTCTTGATAGCTCCTCTAGCATGGTCATCGAACTCCCATTACAGTGCCAAACTCAATCAAACTTGCCATCAACTCGTTGCTGGAGCTGGTGGTGCAGGAGGAGGAGCGGGCAGCGGTGACGACATCTGTGGCAGTGCTGCCTCCACTGAGCTCACCGTCGATGATAACTTCGCATAAATATCCCATAGGGTCCTACGTTCGAAACCCCTACACTCTCACGAAAAACCCTCCCTAGGCTTCGAACCGTAGTGCTCAATAATTCTAAAAAATAAAAAATTTCCCAAATTTTTAAATTTTTACCATCTGGTTTCTGATCCATAAAATGATGGAGAGCATACTCCCTCGGTAAAAAATTAAAAAATAGAAAAAAAAAACAAAAAACGGGGGAGGGAGGATTTCCATGAGGGAAATCCCCCCTCAAGGGTTTCACAGGGCAGGGAAAGCCTGCTCTGATACCAAATGTTAGGAGGGAAAACTAAAGGGATATATTATTGATAAAAATGTGTTACATATATAGGCAGAAGGCCTATATTATAAACTGAAAAGTGTCAAAATAGAGGCATAGTGCACTTTAACTCTAACAGATTCCTCGCCATTAATAGCCTTAATTCTTGAGCTATGGTCATCCTAAATTGGTATTATATTTGCTAGTCGGCTTGGGAGTCAATCAACCACCTTTTTATCGAGTGCCCTTTCTCTTCCCAAGTGTTGGTTTCCCTATTTTTAGTTTTTAGCATCATTTGAATTTCTCCTAATTTCATGCAAGATATCTATGTCCAATGGCCAAACCCTTTTAAATTCTCTCACCTTAAGACCCTATGGTCCTTCATGTTGCCCCACTTCCTTTGGTAATATTTGCTTGAAATAAACAATAGAGCATTCTATGGATCATCCAGAAACATTGGTTCAGTGTTCTCTAGGGTCCTTACAGCTATTGTAGAAAATTCTAACATCGTCCCTTCTTTCAACTACCCTTGTCATACGTTTGAATCAAGCCTCACCACATCATTAAATATTTCTAGTGAACCTTCATTCAAGCTTCTCCTAGAGTGGATAGATTCTTAATTTCCTAGATTCCACCTCCTCTAGGATGGTTCAAACTTAATTTTTATGGGGCAACCAAAGGAAACCCTGGCAAGGCTGGTTGTGAAGGCCTAATCAAATATGAACAAGCTAGAATTTTCCTTGCCTATGTTGAGAACAAGTCCAAAGCTTTATATCAAGGTCTTTTCTTGCTCATAGACTTTATATTTCAAACCTCATAATTGATGAAGATTCTCTTAATACTTGTAGACACTAAAATCATGTCAATCAGATTATACTGCAATGATGCACTCTTATCGACACCATATGGCCCCATTGGGCAACCCTCAAGGGTTAATTAGGGGTCCTAACCACTTTTGGGAAGGTTTACCCCACTTTTGGGAAGTTTTGGGCCATGTAGCCATGGTCATACCAATATGACCATAGTTCATGGTCATCCCACCCAGGGATGGCCACAAGAAACCATCCCTGGGTGGGATGGCCATGGTCTAGACCCCTCAAAAAGTCAAGGGTGGGACAAATGGCAATCAAATTCTACCATTTATCCCACCCAATGACTTATGATAGATTGGGAGCCTATCTAGGCCATCACAACCTACAAATTGGAGGCCTCTTCCACCCAATGCATGGCAAGGGTTTTGACAAGTGGTGGCACCTGCCTTGCATGCCCCAACTTGCCCCTTTGGCCCTGTGGTCCTCTTGGGCTATAAATTGGAGTGATTCCACTCAATTTTAGAGAGAGGTCTTTGCAAGAATTCACCATGAAGTGCTACTAAGATTCACTCTCCCCTTTTGCCCTCATATTTGCCCTTGGAATCTTCATCAATCGAAGGAGTTTCCAAGACATCCCCAAATATGCACATCCATTCCAAAACCCACCCATTTCTATGATTTAAATTACCAAATTTGATGACAACACCCCTAGGAGTATTCTAGACCAGATCCTAGAGGAATTGGTGGTAAAAACCACCCTGTTTGGTGGCCATCCCCACCTGGGATGGTTAACAGTCCCAATTGGCTCACCTAGGGATGACCATGAATTGGCATACAATTTTGAATCAATTTTAGTGTAGATCATTTTTAGAGTAGTTTATATGCATCATACTTGAATTTGGTAAAGTTTGGAGTAATTTTGGACCTTCAATTAGGGTTTTTGTGATGATAGTCCCAATTGGAACACCTAGGGATGGCCATAGATTCTGCTCATAATTTCATTTCAATTTCTACATAGATCATTCCTAAAGTATATAATATACATTATGCTAAGTTTTGGTATCATTTGGAGTAGTTTTGCATTCTCTATTGCACTATTTGTATCCTATGTTGCATGCATTTCATTGATTTTATCTTAATCCACACATGCTATTAACCAATTTTAATTTCTTGTGTGTAGGTATAGGTATTCTAGCACATGAGGAAGGAGCTAAATATTTGAATATGGATAGCTCATCGTAGTGGTAGCAAAAACCTGCTCTTCAATCGTGAGTGCGAGGAAGACATTGAAAGCGCACCTTAAGTTTATGAAAGGATTGGATCCTTTGACATTGTAATGATTTGTATCAATTGAGAGCCCTCAAGGGGATATTTTGTAACCATGTATTTGATAAATGCAATCAATATAAAGAGAACCCCCCATTTCTTTCACATATTTGTCATTTATTGCTTACTTTAATGTCACTTTTGAATGCTTGAATAGAACAATAGATGCATTTCATTTTCCTTTGCTAGGTGCACCATTTTTTCTGCTCTACAGTGGTGATCATGGTGGGACCCTTGTCCCATTTCATTTTTGCAACTTTTGACCTTATTTTTATCTTTTGAATGTTGTAGGTTCTGGCCATTCTAGACTGAAACGACCCTTGAATTCCTAATTGGAACACCTAGGGATGACCACAATAACCATCCCACCCAGGGATGACCCCCAAATTTGTAGCCATCCCACCCTAGGATGGCCACAAAATAGGGGGTTTGCAGCTCAAATTTCTAGAAACAATAGCATTCTAGGCTTTCAAGGTATGCATCCAAACCTTCAATTTGCATTAATATTGTTTAAAAAAGGTTAAATTTAGCTTTTCATATCTTTTCCTTGTTGATTGAAAGGTATATTTCACTTTTCCTAAATTTCAAAATAACAAACAAAATAAAAATAGGGAAAAGAATAGTTTAAGTATGCATTTGAATGGTTTGACTGCTTGTGACCTACCTAATGGTTAGGTTGTCATATAGGATAAGCATTTTTGTAGGTTCCTTATTCATGCAAATATTTCTAAAAGTGAAACGTTCTTTGTGCATTTAGTGAAGTATCATTGAGTGCTCTCTTGTTTTACTTTCTTTAAGTATAAAAGGAACCACACACACCACGTCACATTTTAACATTAGTGAGTTGGAATTTCATCCCCAACCACTAATAGAGACCAAAAATGATGGGCTTCATCTCCACCCATTGGCTCACATCATACAAACCCTATTTTTGGCCAAAGTCATCTCCAAGAACCATCTTAGCCATGGAAAATAGCATGCACTCCTCTTCTAAGGGTGTATCACTACCCACAATCAATATGGGTGAGGATTGGTAGGACTTGTGCTCCCTGATCGGGTATGGGCTTCATATTCATACTTTGGTTGGTTTACATGATTGTACTTTCATTTTAGATTGTCGAGCTACGAGTATACAAGTGAAATCCTTTAAAAAAATTGAGAATTACATCAACAATATTCAAACACATGAAAAGAGATCTCTTTGTAAAACAATAAATCAAAAACACACCAAATAGTTTTAGGAACACATATAAATATTTAAAAGAGATAAACACTTGTATTATTGTGTGTTTCTATTTTTGTGTGTTGAATCATTAAAATTTGTAAAGGATATAATCACATGGTAATTGCACATGGTCAAGCCCAATCAAGGGCTAGTGTCATAGAATATTTACAAGGGGCCCTGAACACCTTTGCTATTCTCTTAAGGATCTCATAATTCCTACACGATACCCAGAAATCCATCGTGAGGTCAACCCCTCACTCAGAGGACCCAACCACCAAGGTACCTCTACTAGGAGAACACCAATGGGTTCTCCACATGATCAAATGGATTATTCGATTAGCCAACACCGATTCCAAGCTCAAACTAGATATAATCAGCCTACTAAGGGGCCTAGTAGGGAAGTCTACACTCCCTCTACATCATGGCCTTCACCACCTAGAACTCCCATCCAACAAGTGGTAACAATCCAGAGTAGGCCTATGTGAATTTTGCATACATCATCAACCAACATGACCATGGGTGAGTTAATACAACAATCCCCCAAGCATCGGGAAACTCTCATGGAGGTTTTAAATTCAATCGAGTTACAACCTCATGATTTTGATGCTTTCACCAACTTTGTGGGATACATACAAATGCACAAAGATCCTGTTATAACCTTTCAAAATCATGAGATCAAACCCATGTCTGCCAATTTACCAGACCCTCCTTTGCACATCATCATGTGCATCAACAAGATCCCCTATAAGTGAGTATTGGTTGACACAGGTTCCATAATAAATATTATTACCACAACTACATTGAAACATCTCAACCTTCCATCTTTGCACATTGCAGCATCCATGTTCACCTTGCAAGTATTTAATGATGCTTTATCCTCCACTGTGGGTATGATAGTCCTACCTATTCAAGTTGGACAAAAGACTATGCCTACATTGTTCTACATCTTGGAAGGTGCAAGACAATACAACATACTTCTAGGAATACCTTGGATGAGAGACATGGAGTGCATCCCCTCCATCATGCATCAATGCATCAAATACATTCATGAAGGCCAGGTCCATGTGGTTCATGCCGACCCAGACCCCTTCAAGTATTACAATAAGGATGATCATCCACATGAGTCTACTCTTCCATCCACACCCTTGGACACTAAACCCAATGATCTTATCTAGAGTCCAGATTCAACCCCATGGTTAATTATGAAGCTATCTTCACCACCATTGGTACCATCAGTTTCTACTACCACTCCCCCTTCATCCTCGATTTCTTTGAGTGAGAAAGAGTCAAAAAGGCCAACTGCAAAGGCTCCCATAGCCATCTTCGACACATCAGTAGAAGACCTTCCCACTCCTACCAACAAGGAGGAACCCATAGTTGATATGGATGAATCAGATCATATCATACCATCTTCATCCACCACACTTGAGGATACAGTTCACTTGACCAATCCTAAACTCGGTGAGTACATAATGCACAATGTTACATTCACGCCTATCATTGAGTCGATCAAGGATCTAGGTCATCCTCTTGCCAAGTCGCTACCCATTGATAGCATTTTTGATTCACCATCCAAACATGAGGGCCAAGCAGACCACCTTGGACAAGTTGATGAGGCATCCATGACTTGTCCAAATGCAAATGCATCTTCTCATGAGTTTGTGGGAATGATCAATGTGATGACAGGGAACCAGAGTCCTTCGAATCCATCTATACAACTTGTGACTCCATCCAACACTCCATCCATACCACAAGTGCTACCATCATTGGATTCAATCACACCTACTCCATCTCACTCAACATCTCCACAAAATCAAGAACAGGTGTACCCCCTACACCAAAGTGGGGATAATATAGCTACCACAACTGAACACTCTGAGTTGGAACAAGAGCATGAGCTAAATCAAGAACAAGAGCATGTGGATATACTCACTACCCACAATCATCATGAACCATCCATATCTGCTCAGACATTGAGAAATTTTGATCCACATCTGCTCAATTATCTCTTGGCTCCCACACCCAATCCACCTCCACTACCTATCAGTTGTCATCCAGCTTCATCAACAGCCATCCAATCATCACCTCCACTATTTTCACAACATATCTTGGATAGGCTAGCCAATATTGAGTTACAAGTGAGTCACCAACACAATGATTTACAATAGATCTTGAATCGACTCACAAGCATGGAGTTACGGTTGAGTCATCCAAAACCTCAACCCCCTGATTATCAAGACCAACCCCTGCCTATGCAGTCCAAGGTTAAATCTCAATAGAATCAGAGGCAAAGGCAACAATACCATCAACCTCACACTTATACACCATTGCCTGAATCTTTGGCATCACTATTTAATCGATTATGTGAGGCCAAGGCTATCACATCACTAGATATTCACCCCTTGGATCCCAATAGGCCCAAACCAATGTGGTATCGAGAGGACCAATACTATCCTTATCATCAAGTAAATGGTCATGACATTCAATCATGTATCACATTCAAGAACAAGGTATAGGATATGCTTGACAAGAATGATCTTCAAATCAACAATCAACAAATTGACATATTTCAGGAGTTGTTACCTACATATGGGAGTCAAGAAGAGCAATCTAAATAGGTGACTGAGACACATACAACCCTGTCACCTCATAAAATGAGTCGACCATGTTCACCTCATTTAAAACATCAACTTCATACCTAGACTCCATTATCTGAGCCCATGTCAACCATTTTTCACAACCTACAAGAAACAAAGACAATCATCTTGCCAGACATACCCCTGTTCAACCCGAATAGGTCTAGATCTAGATGATATAGGGAGGATCATTCTTACCTCTATCACCAAAGAAGAGGGTATGACATTAGCAATTTTTATGTTTTTAGACACGTGGTCCAAGATCTTATTGATAAGAAAGCTTCATCCACAAATGGGTCACTCATTTTACCCCATCGAGACATTGGCATTACCCAAAATTCCCCACCACAATAGGGGGAGTCAATTTCTATCACTCCTCCTAGCCAAGCCAATAACATTGCATCAATCATAGTACATACTGGGGGTATCCAAGGTGTCACACCTTCCCCACTATTTACATCACAAGAAATGAAGCAAATTGGGGATTCTAAAGGTATCGCACCTTCCTCGCTTCCATTGATCACCACAAATATTGGGGGTACATAAGGTATCATACCTTCCTCCTAAATTCATAAAATAATCAAAGTTACAAAAATCCCCAAAGGTATCTATAAACCCTTTGGTCACCCAAAAATCCCCAAAGGTATCTATAAACCCTTTGGTCACCCAAAAATCTCCAAAGGTGCCTACAAACCCTTTGGTCACCCAAAACACTCCAAAGGTATCTATAAACCCTTTGGTCACCCAAAATTCTCCAAAGGTATCTATAAACCCTTTGGTCACCCAAAATTCTCCAAAGGTATCTATAAACCCTTTGGTCACCCAAAAATTCCAAATTTATCTATAAACCTTTTGTTCATACAAAACACTCCAAAGGTATCTATAAACCCTTTGGTCACCCAAAAAGCTTCAAAGGTATCTATAAACCCTTTGGTCACCCAAAAAGCTCCAAAGGTATCTATAAACCCTTTGGTCACCCAAAAAGCTCCAAAGGTATCTATAAACCCTTTTGTCACCCCAAAATGCTCCAAAGGTATCTATAAACCCTTTGGTCACCCCAAAATGCTCCAAAGGTATCTATAAACCCTTTGGTCACCCCAAAATACTCCAAAGGTATCTATAAACCCTTTGGTCACCCAAAAATGCTCCAAAGGTATCTATAAACCCTTTGGTCACCCAAAAATTCTCCAAAGGTATCTATAAACCCTTTGGTCACCCAAAATGCTCCAAAGGTATCTATAAACCCTTTGGTCACCCCAAAATACTCCAAAGGTATCTATAAACTCTTTGGTCACCCAAAATGCTCCAAAGGTATCTATAAACCTTTTGGTCACCCCAAAATACTCCAAAGGTATCTATAAACTCTTTGGTCATCCAAAAATTCTCCAAAGGTATCTATAAACCCTTTGGTCACCCCAAAATGCTCCAAAGGTATCTATAAACCCTTTGGTCACCCCAAAACACTCCAAAGGTATCTATAAACCCTTTGGTCACCCAAAAATGCTCCAAAGGTATCTATAAACCCTTTGGTCACCCAAAAATGTCCAAAGGTATCTATAAACCCTTTGGTCATCCCAAAATGCTCCAAAGGTATCTATAAACCCTTTGGTCACCCCAAAATACTCCAAAGGTATCTATAAACCCTTTGGTCACCCTAAATGCTCCAAAGGTATCTATAAACTCTTTGGTCAACCTAAAAATTTCCAAAGGTATCTATAAACACTTTGGTCACCAAAATGCTTCAAAGGTATCTATAAACCCTTTGGTCACCCCAAAATGTTCCAAAGGTATCTATAAACCCTTTGGTCACCCAAAATGCTCCAAAGGTATCTATAAATCCTTTGGTCATCCCAAAATACTCCAAAGGTATCTATAAATCCTTTGGTCATCCCAAAAATCTTCAAAGGTATCTATAAATCCTTTGGTCATCCCAAAATGCTTCAAAGGTATCTATAAATCCTGTGGTCATCCCAAAATGCCCCAAAGGTATCTATAATTCCTTTGGTCACCCAAAATCCAGTTCTCAAACCTTTGGTCCCAAACTCCAATTAAACCCTTTGGTCACCCAAAATATCCAAAGGTATCTATAAACCCTTTGGTCACCCAAAAATCCCCAAAGGTATCTATAAACCCTTTTGTCACCCAAAATTCCCCAATGACATCCACTAAGCCCATTGGTCAAATGTATATATATATTTATCAAAATCCAAAAACATCATTAAAATATCAAAAATACAAAAATATTGCATTGCATTACATTTCATATCATTGCATTATACAATCACTTGCATTAAGCATACCCATCATTGCATTTTGTATTCTAGAGTTGATCATACATGTCTAGCACTAGGTCTATCCACTAGCCATCATTCAAAATCAACTTTATCAAAAGTCATTATTCACACTCATCTACATTATAATTATCATTTCCATCCACATTTTCCACCTTTCATATGTGTGTCTGTTTCCCTTCACCTAGGCCATTTGTTATAAGGTATCATTAGGGTTTTTGGTCACTCAGCTATCTCTAGTTTTCTTTTCAAATTTTGTAGAAATTATTATTTTTAGAAGGTAGAGTCCTACTTTGATTGTACCTTGTATATGTAATAATCCCAAACACATTTTCACACTAATAAATCCAAGTTTTGCACAAGGAAATATGAAACCTACAAAGTGGTCATTTGTTACCCTAAGAAAAAAAGTTTACCTCACTCATCCCCCTATGCGAATGGTTCAAAAATACTGAGAATTGACAAAAGGACAAGCTCCTCCTTACCCAAAACAATCAAAATCCCTTGCTTCACGCCAAATTGGGGCAAGTATCCAAAGATAAAAATAAATAGTGGTTGTTACCACTAAAAATATTCAAAAGAAATAGTGGTTTTGACCACTAGAAAAAGCAAAAAGTAAAATAAATAGTGGTTCTCACCACTACCAAAATCCCTTGCTCACCAAAAAAAAATGAGCAAATCCCTAGAGCAATTCAAAAATAAAAGAAAAGAAGGGAGTACTGAACTTGAATCCTTGGAATTCTTAGCATTTGACAACCATAAGGTGATCCTCATTACAGGTTGGGTGGCATCAAGCCTACTTGGCAATGGTGGTATCCTTATGCATGATGATATGTCTATCACATTAGCAACCTACTTTTGTATAGACCAATATTTGCATGTGGATGAGCTAGCTTTTGGTAGCCTATATTACCTAGTGGTCTAATCCAACTACGTACAAAACTTAGGATAATGATACTCGTAGGGTGATCTTCAGTACAAATGGGCTACATCAATCCTGTTTGGCATTGGGGTAACTTTATGCATTATCATAACAATGAACTCACATGCACACACAAGGATATTGAATATCTTGGTCATCCTAGTAGATTTATACCTTGCCAAAAAGTCTTGCATGGTTACTATACAACTTTTGACTAGATCACTAGAGTGTTTGAGTCTCATGAAAACCTCAAGGACATTCTATAACATCTTACTATTCATATCATTCCATACCATTTTATCACATGTTTGTTAGTTTACATTTTCACAATCCATTACATAGTTTGATGATAACGTTAAAATGAATAGATGAATTTTGTACAGTCTATGGTGCTAGCATCTAGTGTGTCAAATAGTATTCATAATTCATCATTATAGATTAACAAATCATCCATTTCATTATGCATACACTCATACACATATCATCAAATCACATCATATTACAATACATACATCCATGATAAGCATCCATAAAAGCATCAGTAAAGCAAACATAAGCATTGCATACATCTAATAAAGTAGTAAGGAAACACATGATGACAATAGAAAAACTCATATATATATATATGTGTGTGTGTGTGTGTGTGTGTGTGTGTGGCACAAAAATATACATCATAATCCAAAAATTACCTGTAGGCTATAATAAAGTGGGTCCTAAGACCTCACGCTACCAAAAAAAATCAAATATAACCATAGAGTCTCAAAAATCAAGATCATGCAGGACCGGCACCATGAGTCTCACCCCCACCCTTAGTTGGTGCTCTTCGAGAGATCCTAGATCTACTATCCCTGGCCCTATCTACTCTCCTCATGGAGCTAGGTGCCCCCATCCTAGTCGATGATTGCTCTGTACCATTCCTACTCTACTAGGACCCACTAGTAGAAGAGTGATATGGTAAGCGCCCTCTAATATGTGTTATCTCATCCTCCAAATCCTATGTGTAGGTTGTGTCATCTCAGTGATGAGTCTAGTAGTCACTTAGTAAGTTTTATAGATGTGTCACCTCCTCTCGTAGCTTGGCCATATCACAACTACTAGATACTCCATAGCTAGATCTCCCTGCTCTAACCTATGATCAAAGAGTAGCTAACTTAGTTGCCTACCTATCAATATCTACCTATGCAATATACACCTATGCCTATAGGATAGCCCTATCCTCTGTGTACTCCCTCTAGTCTTCTCTACCCCTAATCAGCTCACCCTATAGCTCAGTAATGGTAGCATCCCATGCTACCAACTATGCCTGCACTCCCTACTCATCAAAGTCATCCTCAACATAGTCATCCTGTGGATCCTCCATATCTAGGATATCTATCCACTCATCATCTACCCAATGATGCACATGTCTCTCACCTAAGTTTAGCTCCTCCTCATCTGAAGCCTCATCATATCCCTCATTTTTAGCCTCCCTGTGACTCTCCTCTATTACTATAGTTGTACCACATCCTAGCGGTCCCTCCCCTCACCACTAGTGCATCACCCACCAGGAGTCATACTCTACTATGGTCCTTGCATCATCTAGCTCAAATACGTCCTCTATAGGATCTACCTCCTCTCCAACTACCTCAACTATAGGCCAAGTAAGTGTCCTCTCATCCCCATGATGATGGTAGATCACTGGATTGCTAGGCAAGCCCTGGCATAGCCTAAACTACCACATCACTCGAGCATATAGGAAATACTCTTGCTTAGTCCTGTATCGACCAACTAACCATATCTCTCATCGTACTTGGAAAAGTTGTACCTCAACCTCAGGCCATTCTAGATAATCCTTGTATGGTCTCCAAGTGGCTTCCTCTATCTGGATTCATGCAAATGACTATGCATAATGATCAATCATGCTTGCATATGACCAGTTTTGACCCCTCTCCTAGTCTTGCGACCATAGGATCCCATAACCAATCTTCACAATTGAGTTGTGCCCACATCGTCCAAGGTAGTCCCCATGGTCGATCCACAATAATATGCTACCATCCCCACACCTATAGTAGAAATATGCATCCCAAGCCCTTTCACCCATGGCAATGGATCTCATACAACTCATCATAAATCTATACTAGCAATGTCATACCCCAAGCCATCACTAATGGCCTCTCTATGGTGCACTCCACAAGTGAAAATGCCAACTCCAAAAGGTTCTAGGGGAACCTGGCTCCTGATAAGTCTGGTAGCAACATGTTGGAGATAAGTGTCATCAGTAAGGCATGTCTCATAGTCAAAACCTCTACCTCATACCATAGCTCCACTAGGATGCCTCCACTAGGCAAGTCTCGTACTACCTCACGCTAGTCCTCTCTAAAGTATCTTTGCAAAATCATATCTCTAAGATCTCGATGAGTAGATATAATCGAATACCCCTCTATCAAAATGCACAAAATTTTATAGATATCCTCTAACATCACTATCATCTCCCTAGTCGGTAAGTGGAAGGTGTTGGTGTGAGGGTCCCACAGATCTATCAAAGTTATCAGGTAGGCTCTGTCTCCAAACACTGGCTCTAACCATGTCACTTTCTTGATACCAATGGCATCAAGCCATTTCTAGTCATCCTCTATCAATAAGTCCCTAGTAGTCTAAAAAAGAGTCAAAAATTGATACCAACTCTTGATCACCTGACAGAGGCAAGCAAGCTTAACAAAAATAGAACAAAAATACCTTAAAATTACCCAAAAATAGCAAAAAAAGCTCAATAAAGGGACATTTTCCTCCAAATTCATGGTTGTCCCACCTAGGGATGACCCCCAAATTAGCAATCATCCCACCCAAGGATGGCCTCCAAAAATGCTAAAAAAGGGCCTTCCTGGCCCCCAAAAATAGGCATAAAACAACATAAAAACACAAAAAAATGGAATAAAATTGCACAAAAACCAAAAATAAAGCACAAATTCCTACATACTATCACTATTGAGATTAATTTACTGTGATTTAGTGTGTTTTGTTTGAAAATGCAAAAATAATTACATTTCCAAGTTCAATAAAGTATAGGAGCAAATTCAGCCCTTACCCATCTCGCGTCGGCTCCGTCACTCATCGAGTCTTAAGGTTGGCTCATGGTGATTGTGGGATAATCTCAGTAGCACTCCACTTTGAAAAATTAATCTCCTACTCCTCACCTCTCAGTTTTCCAAGTTAGAAGTGTGCAAATAAGCTATTTTGGCCAATTTTAGGCTTAAAAAGGCCTAGAATGAGCATGGTCATCCTAGGGTGGAACAACTAGAAAATTGGCCAATCGTCCCACCTTGGGATGGCCATAAAATATGCAGCCATCCCACCCTAGGATGGCCACCAAAAAATCCCACAAAAATAGATGAAAAAGCAAAGAAAATGGCCTAAAACCACCAAAAATAGGTCAAAATTGATAAAAATTCACAAAGGATCAAAATTGAACACAAATTGTTCATGGATGAATTGAAAAGTCTCTACTTCAATCCCCAAGAAGGCCATTGGGTTTGTACCACTCCATGAGAATGAGGTATTCAGTTCTATTATACCATGAAATATCAACAAAACTATCAAAATCCTCACAAAATTGATAAATCTTACAATGGGTAAAGTTGAAGGAATCCCAATCAAGTCATATTGGTCAAGTGACTCATCACTTTCATCATTGGTCATGCCCTCATCAAATCGTCACTTGAGGGGGTAGTCATAATAATGAATTCATAATCAAAATCAACACTTAAACACTCAAAAGTGCAACTTGCATACATTCAAAAGAATCATTGCCAAAGATAAATTTCAATCCTACATTGGGGCAAATAATTCAGCACCAATTCAAAAAAATAAAGTCTTGGTATCCTTGGAAGCCTCGGGACATGTATCCCAAAATAGGTGTACAATCCAAATAAGGAACCAAGACCAAGTATACCCTAAGCCCCTAAAACTGCCATTGTAGTGTGGCTGAAAGGTATACCAAAATCAATCCTTCAATTATGTCAAAAGAAAGGATTCCAAGAATGTATGCTCTTTCCATAATGGAGGCATCTAAATTTGGTTAGGTTACTGAATAACCTTAATAATTTGATAGTTTAGTCATCTATTTTTGCTTCGTGCTCTATTTCACACAACGCATCCCAAAAAGGAGCACCTGTAGACACTAAAATCACGTCAATCAGATTAGACTGCAATGATGCACTCTTATCGACACCATATGGTCCCATTGGGAAACCCTAAGGGGTTAATTAGGGGTAGTAACCACTTTTGGGAATTTTTTGTTGGTTTTAGGCCATGTAGCCATGGTCGTCCCACCCCAGGATGACCACAGTTCATGGTCGTCCCACCCAGGGATGGACATAAGAAACCATCCCTGGGTGGGATGACCATGGTCTAGACCCCTCAAAATGTCAAGGGTGGGATAAATGGCAATCAAATTATACCATTTATCCTATCCAATGACTTATGATAGATTGGGAGCCTATCTAGGCCATCACAACTTGCAAATTGGAGGCCCAAATTGGAGGCCTCTTCCACCCAATGCATGGCAAGGGTTTTGAAAAGTGGCAACACCTACCTTGCATGCCCCAACTTGCCCCTTTGGCCCTGTGGCCCTCTTGGGCTATAAATTGGAGTGATTCCACTCAATTTTAGAGAGAGGTATTTGCAAGAATTCACCACAAAGTGCTGCTAAGATTCACTCTCCCCTTTTGCCCTCGTATTTGCCCTTGGAATCTTCATCAATTGAAGGAGTTTCCAAGACATCCCCAAATATGCACATCCATTCCAAAACCCACCCATTTTTGTGAATTAGATTCCCAAATTTTATGACAACACCCCTAGGAGTATTCTAGACCAGATCCCATAGGAATTGGTGGCAAAAACCACCCTATTTGGTGGTCATCCCCACCTAGGATGGTTAACAGTACCAATTGGCACACCCAAGGATGGCCATTAATTAGAATACAATTTTAAATCAATTTTAGTGTAGATCATTTTTAGAGTAGTTTATATGCATCATACTTGAATTTGGTAAATTTTGGAGTAGTTTTGGACCTTCAATTAGGGTTTTTGTGATGACAGTCCTAATTGGAACACCCAGGGATGGCCATAGATTCTTCTCACAATTTCATATCAATTTCTGCATAGATCATTCCTAAAGTAGATAATATATATCATACTAAGTTTTGGTATAATTTAGAATATTTTTGCATCCTCTATTGCACTTTTTGTATCCAATGTTGCATGCATTTCATTGATTTTATCTTAATTCAAACATGCTATTAACCAATTTCAATTTCTTGTGTGTAGGTACAGGTATTCCAGTCCATGAGGAAGGAGCTAAATATTTGAATATGGATAGCTCATCACAGCGGTAGCAAAAACCCGCTCTTCAATCATGAGTGCGAGGAAGACACTGAAAGCACACCTTAAATTTATGAAAGGATTGGATCCTTCGACATTGTAATGAGTTGTATCAATTGAGAGCCCTCAAGGGGACATTTTGTAACCATGTATTTGATAAATTAATCAATATAAAGAGAACCCCCAATTTCTTTCATATATTTGTCACTTATTGCTTACTTTAATATCACTTTTGAATGCTTGAATAGAACAATAGATGCATTTCATTTTCCTTTGCTAGGTGTGCCATTTTTTCCACTCTACAAAGTATCTTTGTAAAATTATATCTCTAAGATCTCTATGAGTAGATACAATCAGATGCCCCTATATTGGAATGCATAAAATTTGGTAAACGTCCTCTAACATCACTATCATCTCCTCAGTCGATAAGTGGAAGGTGTTGGTGCGAGGGTCCCACGGATCTATCAAAGCTATCACGTAGGCTTTATCTCCAAACACTGGCTCTATCAGGATCATCTTTAGAGTAGTTTACATGCATCATACTTAAATTTGGTAAAGTTTGGAGTAGTTTTGGACCTTCAATTAGGGATTTGTGATGACAGCCCCAATTGGAACATGTAGGGATGGCCATGTATTCTGCTCATAATTTCATGTCAATTTCTACATAGATAATTCCTAAAGTAGATAATATATATCATACTAAGTTTTGGTACAATTTAGAATAGTTTTGCATCGTCTATTGCACTTTTTGTATTCAATGTTGCATGCATTTCATTGATTTTATCCCAAAATAGGTGTACAATCCAAATAAGGAACCAAGACCAAGTATACCCTAAGACCCTAAAACTGCCATTGTAATGGGTCTCAAAGTTATACCAAAATCAATCCTTCAATTATGTCAAAAGCAAGGATTCCAATAATGTATGCTCTTTCTACAACAAAAGCATCTAAATTTGGTTAGGTTACTAAATAACCTTAATCATTTGATAGTTTAGTCATCTATTTTTGCTCCGCACTCAGTTTCACAAAATGCATCCCAAAAAGGGGCACTTGTAGACACTAAAATCATGTCAATCATATTAGACTACAATGACACACTCTTATCGATACCATATGGCCCCATTAGAAAACCCTTAGGGGTTAATTAGGGGTACTAACAACTTTTGGGAAGGTTTACAACACTTTTGGGAATTTTTGGGCCATGTAGCCATGGTTGTCCCACCCCAAGACGACCATAGTTCATGGTTGTCCCACCCAGGGATGGCCATAATAAATTGTCCTTGGGTTGGATGACCATGGTCTAAACCCCTCAAAAAGCCAAGTGTGGGATAAATGGCAATCAAATTGTGCCATTTATCCCACCCAATGACTTATGATAGATTGGAATCCTGTCTAGACCATCACAACCTACAAATTGGAGGTCTCTTCCACCCAATGTATGGCAAGGGTTTTGACAAGTGGTGGCACCTACCTTGCATGCCCCAACTTTCCCCTTTGGCCCTGTGGCCATCTTGGGCTATAAATTGGAGTGATTCCACTCAATTTCATAGGGAGGTCTTTGCAAGAATTCACCATGAAGTGCTACCAAGATTCACTCTCCTCTTTTGCCCTTGGAATCTTTGTCAATCGAAGGAGTTTCCAAGACATCCCCAAATATGCACATCCATTCCAAAACTTACCCATTTTTGTGATTTATATTCCCAAATTTGATGAAAACACCCCTAGGGGTATTCTAGACCATATCCCAGAGGAATTGGTGATAAAAACCACCCTTTTTGGTGGTTGTCCCCACCTTGGATGGTTAAACAGTCCCAATTGGCACACCCAGGGATGACCATGAATTGGCATACAATTTTGAATCAATTTTAGTGTAGATCATTTTTAGAGTAGTTTATATGCATCATACTTGAATTTGGTAAAGTTTGGAGTAGTTTTGGACCTTCAAGTAGGATTTTTGTGATGATAGTTCCAATTGGAACACCTAGGGATGGCCACAAATTTTGCTCACAATTTTATGTCAATTTTTCCATAGATAATTCCTAAAGTAGATAATATATCATACTAAGTTTTGGTACAATTTAGAATAGTTTTGCATTATCTATTTCACTTTTTGTATTCAATTATGCATGCATTTCATTGATTTTATCTTAATCTACACATGTTATTAATCAATTTTAATTTCTTGTGTGGAGGTATAGGTATCCCAGTGCATGAGGAAGGAGCTAAAGAGTTTAATATGGATAGCTCATCATAGTGGTATCAAAAACCTGCTATTCAATCATGAGTGTGAGGAAGACACTGAAAGTGTACCTTAAGTTTATGAAAGGATTGGATCCTTCAACATTGTAATGAGTTGTATCAATTGAGAGCCCTCAAGGGGATGTTTTGTAACCATGTATTTGAAAAAATAATCAATATAAAGGGAACCCCCATTTCTTTCATATATTTGTCACTTATTGTTTACTTTAATGTCACTTTTGAATTCTTTAATAGAACAATAGATGCATTTCATTTTTCTTTGTTAGGTGCACCTTTTTTTTCGCTCTACAAAGTATCTTTGTAAAATTATATCTCTAAGATCTCGATGAGTAGATACAATCAGATACCCCTATATTAGAATGCACAAAATTTGATAAATGTCCTCTACAATCACTATCATCTCCCCGGTTGATAAGTGGAAGGTGTTGGTGCGAGGGTCCCAAAAATCTATCAAAGCTATTAGGTAGGATCTATCTCCAAACACTGGCTCTATCAAGATCATATTTAGAGTAGTTTACATGCATCATACTTGAATTTGGTAAATTTTGGAGTAGTTTTGGACTTTCAATTAGGGATTTTGTGATGACAGTCCCAATTGGAACACATAGGTATGGCCACATATTCTGCTCATAATTTCATGTCAATTTCTACATAGATCATTCCTAAAGTAGATAATATATATCATACTAAATTTTGGTACAATTTAGAATAGTTTTGCATCGTCTATTGCACTTTTTGTATTCAATGTTGCATGCATTTCATTGATTTTATCCAAAAATAGGTGTACAATATAAATAAGGAACCAAGACCAAGTATACCCTAAGCCCCTAAAACTGCCATTGTAGTGTGGCTAAAAGTTATACCAAAATCAATCCTTCAATTATGTCAATTATGCTCTTTATACAATAGAAGCATCTAAAGTTGATTAGGTTATTGAATAACCTTAATCATTTGATAGTTTAGTCATCTATTTTTTCTTCGCACTCAGTTTCACACAACGCATCCCAAAAAGGGGCACTTGTAGACACTAAAATCACGTCAATAATATTATACTACAATGACACACTCTTATCGACACCATATTGCCCCATTGGAAAACCCTTAGGGATTTATTAGGGGTACTAACCACTTTTGGGAAGGTTTACAACACTTTTGGGAAGTTTTGGGCCATGTAGCCATGGTCGTCCCACCCCAGGACGACCACAGTTCATGGTTGTCCCACACAGGAATGGCCATAAGAAATTGTTCTTGGGTGGGATGACCATGGTCTAGACCCCTCAAAAAGTTAAGGGTGGGATAAATGGTAATCAAATTGTGCCATTTATCCCACCCAATGACTTATGACAAATTGGAA
Organism: Wollemia nobilis; assembly: GCA_028583015.1. NCBI lineage: Eukaryota > Viridiplantae > Streptophyta > Pinopsida > Araucariales > Araucariaceae > Wollemia > Wollemia nobilis. The sequence continues at coordinate 889,919 of JAQPPZ010017206.1, read as the reverse complement.
GCTTGTCTAGACCATCACAACCTGCAAATTGGAGGCCTCTTCCATTCAACTTATGGCAAGGTTTTTGACAAGTGGTGGCACCTGCCTTGAATGCCCCAACTTGCCCCTTTGGCCCTGTGGCCCTCTTGGGCTATAAATTTAAGTGATTCCACCCAATTTCAGAGGGAGGTTTTTGCAATAATTTGCCATGAAGTGCTGCCAAGATTCACTCTCACTTTTTTCCCTCGTATTTGCCCTTGGAATCTTCATCAATCAAAGGATTTTCCAAGACATCCCCAAATATGCACATCCATTCCAAAACTTGCCCATTTTTGTGAGTTATATTCCCAAATTTGATGACAACACCCCTAGGGGTATTATAGACCAGATCCCAGAGGAATTGGTGGTAAAAACCAACCTGTTTGGTGTTTGGAGGTAGGATCTATCTCCAAACACTAGCTCTATCAATATCATATTTAGAGTATTTTACATGCATCATACTTGAATTTGGTAAATTTTGGAGTAGTTTTGGACTTTCAATTAGGGATTTTTTGATGACAGTCCCAATTGGAACACGTAGGTATGGCCACATATTTTGCTCATAATTTCTATATAGATCATTCATAAAGGAGATAATATATATCATACTAATTTTTGGTACAATTTATAATAATTTTGCATCGTCTATTGCACTTTTTGTATTCAATGTTGCATGCATTTCATTGATTTTATCCCAAAATAGGTGTACAATCCAAATAAGGAACCAAGACCAAGTATACCCTAAGCCCCTAAAACTGCCATTGTAGTGTGGCTAAAATTTATACCAAAATCAATCCTTCAATTATGTCAAATGTAAGGATTCCAAGAATGTATGCTCATTATACAATAGAAGCATCTGAAGTTGGTTAGGTTACTGAATAACCTTAATCATTTGATAGTTTAGTCAAATATTTTTGCTTCGCACTCAGTTTCACATAATGCATCCCAAAAAGGGGCACTTGTAGACACTAAGATCATGTCAATAAGATTAGATTGCAATGACACACTCTTATCGACACCATATTGCCCCATTGGAAAACTCTTAGGGATTTATTATGGGTACTAACCACTTTTTGGAAAGTTTACAACACTTTTGGGAAGTTTTGGGCCATGCAGCCATGGTCGTCCCACCCCAGGACGACCACAGTTCATGGTTTTCCCACCCAGGAATGGCCATAAGAAATTGTCCTTGGGTGGGATGACCATGGTCTAGACCCCTCAAAAAGTTAAGGATGGGATAAATGGTAATCAAATTGTACCATTTATCCCACCCAATGACTTATGAAAATTTGGAACTCTGTCTAGACCATCACAACCTACAAATTGGAGGCCTCTTCCATTCAACTTATGACAAGGTTTTTGACAAGTGGTGGCACCTGCCTTGAATTCCCCAACTTGCCCCTTTGGCCCTATGGCCATTTTAGGCTATAAATTCAAGTGATTCCACTCAATTTCAAAGGGAGGTCTTTGCAATAATTTTCCATGAAGTGTTGCCAAGATTCACTCTCCCCTTTTTCCCTTGTATTTGCCCTTGGAATCTTCATCAATTGAAGGATTTTCCAAGACATCCCCAAATATGCACATCCATTCCAAAACTTGCCCATTTTTGTGAGTTATATTCCCAAATTTGATGACAACACCCCTAGGGGTATTCTAAACCAAATCCCAGAGGAATTGGTGGTAAAATCCAACCTATTTGGTGGTCGTACTCACCTGGGATGGTTAAACAGTCCCAATTGGCACACCCAGGGATGACCATGAATTGGTATACAATTTTGAATCCATTTTAGTGTAGATCATCTTTAGAGTGGTTTATATACATCATACTTGAATTTGGTAAATTTTGGAGTAGTTTTGGACCTTCAATTAGGGTTTTTGTGATGATAATCCCAATTGGAACACCTAGGGATGGCCACAAATTCTGCTCACAATTTCATGTCAATTTTTGCATAGATCATTCCTAAAGTAGATAATATATATCATACTAAGTTTTGGTACAATTTAGAATAGTTTTACATCATCTATTACACTTTTTGTATTCAATTTTGCATGCATTTCATTGATTTTATCTTAATATGCACATGCTATTAATCAATTTTAATTTCTTGTGTGTAGGTATAGGTATTCCAATGCATGAGGAAGGAGCTAAAGAGTTGAATATGGATAGCTCATCACAGTGGTAGCAAAAACCCACTCTTCAATCATGAGTGTGAGGAAGACACTGAAAGTGTGCCTTTAGTTTATGAAAGGAATGGATCCTTCAATATTGTAACGAGTTGTATCAATTGAGAGCCCTCAAGGGGACGTTTTGTAACCACATATATGAAAAATTAATCAATATAAATGGAAACCCCCATTTCTTTCATATATTTATCACTTATTTCTTACTTTAATATCACTTTTGAATTCTTGAATAGAACAATAGATGCATTTCATTTTTATTTGTTAGGTATGCCTTTTTTTCCGCTCTACAAAGTATCTTTGTAAAATTATATCTCTAAGATATCGATGAGTAGATACAATCAAATACCCCTATATTGGAATGCACAAAATTTTGTAAACGTCCTCTAACATCACTATCATCTCCCCAGTCCATAAGTGGAAGGTGTTGATGTGATGGTCCCACAGATCTATCAAAGCTATCAGGTAGGCTTTGTATCCAAACACCAGCGATATCAGGATCATCTTTAGAGTAGTTTACATGCATCATACTTGAATTTGGCAAAGTTTGGAGTATTTTTGGACCTTCAATTAGGGATTTTGTGATGACAGTCCAAATTGGAACATGTAGGTATGGCCACATATTCTGCTCATAATTTCATGTCAATTTTTGCATAGATCATTCCTAAAGTAGATAATATATATCATACTAAGTTTTGGTACAATTTAGAATAGTTTTGCATCGTCTATTATATTTTTGTATTCAATGTTGCATGCATTTCATTAATTTTATCCCAAAATAGGTGTACAATACAAATAAGGAATCAATACCAAGTATACCCTAAGCCCCTAAAACTGCCAGTATAGTGTGGCTAAAATTTATACCAAAATCAATCCTTCAATTATGTCAAAAGCAAGGATTCCAATAATGTATGCTCTTTCTACAATAGAAGCATCTAAAGTTAGGTTATTGAATAACCTTAATCATTTGATGGTTTAGTCATCTATTTTTTCTTCGTACTCAATTTCACACAACGCATCCAAAAAAGGGGCACTTGTAGACACTAAAATCACATCAATTATATTAGACTATAATGATACACTCTTATCAACACCATATGGTCCCATTGGAAAACCCTTAGTGGTTAATTAGGGGTACTAACCACTTTTGGGAAGGTTTACAACACTTTTGGGAAGTTTTGGTCCATGTAGCCATGGTCGTCCCACCCTAGGACAACCACAGTTCATGGTTGTCCCACCCAGGGATGGCCATAAGCAATTGTTATCGGGTGGGATGACCATGGTCTAGACCCCTCAAAATGTCAAGGGTGGGATAAATGGTAATCAAATTGTGCCATTTATCACACCCAATGACTTATGATAGATTGGAATCCTATCTAGACCATCACAACCTACAAATTGGAGGCCTCTTCCACCCAACATATGGCAAGGGTTTTGACAAGTGGTGGCACTTTTCTTGCATGCCCCAACTTTCCCCTTTGGTCTTGTGGCCCTCTTGGGCTATAAATTGGACTGATTCCACTCAATTTCATATGGAGGTCTTTGCAAGAATTCACCATGAAGTGCTGCCAAGATTCATTCTCCCCTTTTCCCCTTGTATTTTCCCTTGGAATCTTCATCAATCGAAGGAGTTTCCAAGACATCCCCAAATATGCACATCCATTCCAAAACTTACCCATTTTGTGACTTATATTCCCAAATTTGATTACAACACCCCTAGGAGTATTCTAGACTAGATCCTAGAGGAATTGGTGGTAAAAACCAACCGGTTTGGTGGTCATCCCCACCTAGGATGGTTAAATAGTCCCAATTGGCACAGCCAAGGATGACCATGAATTTGCATACAATTTTGAATCCATTTTAGTGTAGATCATATTTAGAGTAGTTTATATACATCATACATGAATTTGGTAAAGTTTGGAGTAGTTTTGGACCTTCAATTAGGGTTTTTGTGATGATAGTCCCAATTGGAACACCTAGGGATGGCCACAAATTCTGCTCACAATTTCATGTCAATTTTTCATAGATCATTCCTAAAGTAGATAATATATCATACTAAGTTTTGGTACAATTTAGAATAGTTTTGGATCATATATTGCACTTTTGGTATTCAATTTTGCATGCATTTTATTGATTTTATCTTAATTTGTACATGCTATTAATTAATTTTAATTTCTTATGTGTAGGTACAGGTATTCCAATACATGAGGAAGGAGCTAAAGAGTTTAATATGGATAGCTCTTCATAATGGTATCAAAAATCCGCTCTTCAATCATGAGTCCAAGGAAGACACTGAAAGTGTGCCTTTAATTTATGAAAGGAATGGATCCTTCAACATTGTAATGAGTTGTATCAATTGAGAGCCCTCAAGGAGATGTTTTGTAACCATGTATTTGAAAAATTAATGAATATAAATTGAACCCCCCATTTCTTTCATATATTTGTCACTTTTTGCTTAATTTAATGTCGCTTTTGAATTCTTGAATAGAACAATAGATACATTTCATTTTTCTTTGTTAGGTGCACCTTTTTTTCTGCTCTACAAAGTATCTTTGTAAAATTATATCTCTAAGATCTTTATGAGTAGATACCATTAGATGCCCCTATATTATAATGCACAAAATTTGGTAAACGTCCTCTAACATCACTATCATATCCCTGGTCCATAAGTGGAAGGTGTTGGTGTGAGGGTCCCAAAGATCTATCAAAGCTATCAGGTAGACTCTATCTCCAAACACTGGCTCTATAAGAATCATCTTTAGAGTAGTATACATGCATCATACTTGAATTTGGTAAATTTTGGAGTAGTTTTGGACCTTCAATTAGGGATTTTGTGATGATAGTCCCAATTGGATCATGTAGGGATGGCCACAGATTCTGTGCATAATTTCATGTAAATTCTTTATAAATCATTCATAAAGTAGATAATATATCATACTAATATTTGGTACAATTTAGAATAGTTTTGCATCATCTATTGCACATTTTGTATTCAATTTTGCATGCATTTCATTTATTTTATCCCAAAATAGGTGTACAATCCAAATAAGGAACCAAGACCAAGTATACTCTAAGCCCCTAAAACTGCCATTTTAGTGTGGCTAAAAGTTATACCAAAATCAATCCTTCAATTATGTCAAAAGCAAGGATTCCAAGAATGTATGCTCTTTCTACAATAGAGGCATCTAAAGTTGGTTAGGTTACTAAATAACCTTAATTATTTGATAGTTTAGTCATCTATTTTTGCTCCGCATTCAGTTTCACATAATTCATCCCAAAAAGGGGCACTTGTAGACACTAAAATCATGTCAATAATATTAGACTACAATGACACACTCTTATCGACACCATATGAACCCATTGGAAAACCCTTATGGGTTAATTAGGGGTACTAACCACTTTTGGGAAGGTTTACAATACTTTTGGGAAGTTTTGGGCCATGTAGCCATGGTCGTCCCACCCCAGGATGACCACAGTTCATGGTTGTCCTACCCAGGGATGGCCATAAGCAATTTTCCTTGGGTGGTATGACCATGGTCTAGACCCCTCAAAAATTCAAGGGTGGGATAAATGGAAATCCAATTGTGCCATTTATCCCACCCAATAACTTATGATAGATTGGAAGTCTGTCTAGACCAACACAACCTACAAATTGGAGGCCTCTTCCACCTAATGTATGGCAAGGGTTTTGAAAAGTGGTGGCACCTACCTTGCATGCCCCAACTTGCCCCTTTGGCCAGATGGCCCTCTTGGGATATAAATTGGGGTGATTCCACTCAATTTTAGAGGGAGGTCTTTGCAAGAATTCGCCATGAAGTGCTGCCAAGATTCACTCTCCCCTTTTGCCCTTGTATTTGCCCTTGGAATATTCATCAATCAAAGGAGTTTCCAAGACATCCCCAAATATGCACATCCATTCCAAAACTTACCCATTTGTGTGAGTTATATTCCCAAATTTGATGACAACACCCCTAGGAGTATTCTAGACTAGATCCTAGAGGAATTGGTGGTAAAAACCACCTTGTTTGGTGGTTGTCCCCACCTAGGATGGTTAACAGTCCCAATTGGCACACCCAGGGATGACCATGAATTGGCATACAATTTTGAATCAATTTTAGTGTAGATCATTTTTAGAGTATTTTATATGCATCATACTTGAATTTGGTAAAGTTTGGAGTAGTTTTGGACCTTCAATTAGGGTTTTTGTGATGATAGTCCCAATTGGAACACCTAGGGATGGCCACAAATTTTGCTCACAATTTTATGTCAATTTTTCCATAGATAATTCCTAAAGTAGATAATATATCATACTAAGTTTTGGTACAATTTATAATATTTTTGCACCATCTATTGCACTTTTTGTATTCAATTTTGCATGCATTTCATTGATTTTATCTTAATATACACATGCCATTAATCAATTTTAATTTCTTATGTGTAGGTACAGGTATTCCAGTGCATGAGGAAGGAGCTAAAGAGTTGAATATAGATAGCTCATCACAGTGGTATCAAAAACTCACTCTTCAATCATGAGTGCGAGGAAGACACTGAAAGTGTGCCTTAAGTTTATGAAAGGATTGGATCCTTCAACATTGTAATGAGTTGTATCAATTGAGAACCCTCAAGGGGATTTTTTGTAACCATGTATTTGAAAAATTAATCAATATAAATGGAACCCCCCATTTCTTTCATATATTTGTCACTTATTTCTTACTTTAATGTCGCTTTTGAATGCTTGAATAGAACAATAGATGCATTTCATTTTCCTTTGTTAGGTGTGTCTTTTTTTTTGCTCTACCAAGTATCTTTGTAAAATTATATCTCTAAGATATCTATGAGTAGATACAATAAGATGCCCCTATATTGGAATGCACAAAATCTAGTAAACATCCTCTAACGTCACTATCATCTTCATGATCGATAAGAGGAAGGTGTTGGTGTGAGGGTCCCATAGATCTATCAAAGCTATTAGGTAGGCTCTGTATCCATACACTGGATCTATCAATATCATATTTAGAGTAGTTTACATGTATCATACTTGAATTTGGTAAAGTTTGGAGTTGTTTTGGACCTTCAATTAGGGATTTTGTGATGACATTCCCAGTTGGAATGCATAGGGATGGCCATAGATTCTGCTCATAATTTCATGTCAATTTTTGCATAGATCATTCCTAAAGTAGATAATATATATCATACTAAGTTTTGGTACAATTTAGAATAGTTTTGCATCGTCTATTGCACTTTTTGTATTCAATGTTGCATGCATTTCATTGATTTTATCCCAAAATAGGTGTACAATCCAAATAAGGAACCAATACCAAGTATACCCTAAGCCCCTGAAACTGCCATTGTAGTGTGGCTAAAAGTTATACCAAAATCAATCCTCCAATTATGTCAAAAGCAAGTATTCCAAGAATGTATGCTCTTTCTACAATAGAAGCATCTAAAGTTGGTTATGTTACTGAATAACCTTAATCATTTGATATTTTAGTCATCTATTTTTTCTCCGCACTCAGTTTCACACAATGCATCCCAAAAAGAGGCACTTGTAGACACTAAAATCATGTCAATCAGATTATACTGCAATGACACACTCTTATTGACACCATATGGCCCCATTGGAAAATCCTTAGGGGTTAATTAGGGGTACTTTTTGGGAAGTTTTGGTCCATATAGCCATGGTCATCCCGCCCTAGGATGACCATAGTTCATTGTTATCCCACCCAGGGATGGCCATAAGCAATTGTCCTTGGGTGGGATGACCATGGTCTAAACCCCTCAAAAAGTCAAGGGTGGGATAAATGGCAATCAAATTGTATCATTTATCCCACCCAATTACTTATGATAGATTGGAATCTTGTCTAGACCATCACAACCTACAAATTGAAGGCCTCTTCCATCCAATGTATGGCAAGGGTTTTGAAAAGTGATGGTACCTGCCTTGCATGCCTGTGGCTCTCTTGGGCTATAAATTGGAGTGATTCCACTCAATTTCAAAGGGAGTTCTTTGCAAAAATTTTCCATGAAGTGCTACCAAGATTCACTCTCTCCTTTTGCCCTCATATTTTCCCTTGGAATCTTCATCAATCGAACAAGTTTTCAAGACATCCCCAAATATGCACATCCATTCCAAAAATTTCCCATTTTTGTGAGTTATATTCTCAAATTTTATGACAATACCCCTAGGAGTATTCTAGACCAAATCCCAGAGGAATTGGTGGTAAAAACCACCCTATTTGGTGGTCATCCCCACCTGGGACAGTTAAACAGTCCCAATTGGCACACCCAGGGATGACCATGAATTGGCATATAATTTTAAATCCATTTTAGTGTAGATCATCTTTAGAGTAGTGTATATTCATCATACTTGAATTTGGTAAATTTTGGAGTAGTTTTGGACCTTCAATTAGGTTTTTTGTGATGATAGTCCCAATTGGAACACCTAGGGATGGCCATAAATTCTACTCACAATTTCATGTCAATTTTTGCATAGATAATTCCTAAAGTAGATAATATATCATACTAATTTTTGGTATAATTTAGAATAGTTTTGAATCATCTATTGCACTTTTTGTATTCAATTTTGCATGCATTTCACTGATTTTATCTTAATCTGCACATGCTATTAATCAATTTTAATTTCATGTGTGTAGGTACAGGTATACCAGTGCATGAGGAAGGATCTAAAGATTTGAATATGGATAGCTCATCACAGTGGTAGCAAAAACCCACTCTTCAATCATGAGTGCAAGGAAGACACTGAAAGTGTGCCTTAAGTTTATGAAAGGATTGGATCCTTCAACATTGTAATGAGTTGTATCAATTGAGAGCCCTCAAGGGGACATTTTGTAACCATGTATTTGACAAATTAATCAATATAAATGGAACCCCCCATTTCTTTCATATATTTGTCACTTATTTCTTACTTTAATGTCGCTTTTGAATGCTTGAATAGAACAATAGATGCATTTCATTTTCCTTTGCTAGGTGCACCATTTTTTTCCGCTCTACAAAGTATCTCTGTAAAATTATATCTTTAAGATCTCAATTATTATATTCAATCGGATGCACCTCTATAGAAATGTGTAAAATCTAGTAGACATACTCTAACATCACTATCATATCCCCAGTTGGTAAGTGGAAGGTGTTGATGCGAGGGTCCCACAGATCTATCAAAGATGTTAGGTAGGCTCTGTCTCCAAACACTAGATCTAACCATATCACTTGCTTGAGACCAATGGCAGCAAGACATCTCCCATCATCCTCTATCAATAAGTCCCTGGTAGTCTGAAAAAGAGTCAAAATTTGATACTGACTCTTGATCACCTGATAGAGGCAAGCAAGCTTAACAAAAATGCAGCTTAAATGCCTCAAAATTACCCTAAAATAGCAAAAACAACTCAAAGAAAGGATCTTTTCTAGAAAATTCAAGGTCATCCCACCTAGGTATGATCCCAAAATTGGTAGTAATCCCACTTATGGATGGCCACCAGTGGCCATCCCACCTAGGGATGATCCCCAAAAATGCTAAAAAAGGCCTTCCTAGACCCCAAAAATAGGCATAAAACAACATAAAAACATAAAAAAATGGAATAAAATTGCACACAAACCAAAAATAAATTACAAATTTCTACATCCTATCACTATTGAGGTTCATTTATCGATATTTAGTGTGTTTTGTTTAAAAATGTGAAAATAATTACATTTCCAAGTTCAATAAAGTATAGAAGAAAATTCATCCCTTACCCGTCTCACACCAGATCTATAACTCATCGAGTCTTGAGGCTGGCCCATGGTTATTGTGAGATAATATTAGTAGAACTCCACTTTAAAAATCAATCTCCTACTCCTCACCTCTCAGTTTGCCAAGTTAAGAGTGTGCAAATGACCTATTTTGGCCAATTTTGGACTTAAAAAGGCCTAGAATGAGCATGGTCATCCTAGGGTGAAACAACAAAAAAAATTGGACAATTGTCCCACCTTGGGATGGCCATAAACTGTATAGCCATCCCACCCTAATACAGCCACCAACAATTCCCATAAAATAGATGAAAAAGCAAATAAAATGGCCTAAAAACCACCAAAAATAGGTCAAAATTGATAAAAATTCACAAAGGATCAAGATTGAACACAAATTTTTCATGGATGAATTTAAAATTCTCTACTTCAATCCCCAAGAAGGCCATTGTGGTTGGAATTCTCCATAATAATGAGGTATTCAATTCTATTCTGCCATGAAATATCAACAAAACTATCAAAATCCTCACAAAATTGATAAATCTTACAATGGGTAAAGCTGAAGGAATCTCAATCAAGTCATATTGGTCAAGTGACTCATCACTTTCATAAATTTTCATGCCCTTATAAACTCATCACTTGAAGGGGGTATTCATAATAATGAATTCATAATCTAAATCAACACTTAAACACTCAAAAGTGCAACGTGCATACATTCAAAAGAATCATTGCTAAAGATAAATTTCAAGCCTACGTTGGGGCAAATAATTTAGCACCAATTAAACAAAACAAATTCTTGGTATCCTTGGAAGCCTTAGGACATGTATCCCAAAATATGCATACAATCCAAATAAGGAACCAAGACCAAGTATACCCTAAGCCCGTAAAACTGCCATTGCAATGTGGCTAAAAGGTATACCAACATCAATCCTTCAATTATGTCAAAAGCAAGTATTCCAATAATGTATGCTCTTTCCATAATGGAGGCATCTAAATTTGGTTAGGTTACTGAATAACCTTAATCATTTGATAGTTTAGTCATCTATTTTTCTCTGTGCTCTGTTTCACATAACACATCCCAAAAAGGAACACCTATAGACACTAAAATCATGTCAATCATATTAGACTGCAATGACACACTCTTATCGACATCATATGGCCCCATTGGGAAATCCTCATGGGTTAATTAGGGGTACTAACCACTTTTGGGAAGGTTTATCCCACTTTTGGGAATTTTTTGGCCATGTAGCCATGGTCGTCCCACCCCAAGATGGCCACAGTTCATGGTTGTCCCACCCAAGGATGGCCACAAGCAATCATCCTTGGGTTGGATGAACATGGTCTAGACCCTCCAAAAAGTTAATGGTGGGATAAATGGTAATCAAATTGTGCCATTTATCCCACCCAATGACTTATGACATATTGGGAGCCTATCTAGGCCATCACAATCTGTAAATTGGAGGTCCAAATTGGAGGCCTCTTCCACCCAATTCATGGCAAGGGTTTTGATAAGTGGCAACACCTGCCTTGCATGCCCTAACTTTCCCCTTTTACCCTATGGTCCTCTTGGGCTATAAATTTTAGGGATTCCACTTAATTTCATAGGCATGTCTTTGTAAGAATTCACAACAAAGTGCTATCGAAATTCATTCTACCTTTTTCCCTTGTATTTACCCTTGGAATATTCATCAATCGAAGGAGTTTCTAAGACATCTCCAAATATAAACATACATTCCAAAACCCACCCATTTTTGTGAGTTATATTCCCAAATTTGATGACAACACCCCTAGGAGTATTCTAGAACATATCCAAGAGGAATTGGTTGCAAAAACCACCCTGTTTGGTGGTCGTCCCCACTTGGGATAGTTGACAATCCTAATTGGTACACCCAAGGAAGGCCATGAATTGGCATACAATTTTGAATACATTTTAGTGTAGATCATCTTTAGAGTAGTTTATATGCATCATTTGAATTTGGTAAATTTTTGAGTAGTTTTGGACCTTCAATTAGGGTTTTTGTGATGACAGTCCCAATTGGAACACCTAGGGATGGCCATAGATTCTACTCATTATTTCATGTCAATTTCTACATATATCATTCCTAAAGTAGATTATATATGAAGAACACAAGCTTATACTGAGAGGGGGGTGAACAGTATAAGACCACTTTTTACTTTTCTTTCCCAATCAATATTATGCAATGTATAGATAGCAATATCAATAGCAGTAATCAAAGCAATGCACAAATCACCACACACAATAGAGACACCACAATTTATGTGGTTCACCCAATGTGGGCTACTCCACGGAGAAAATATTTCACTAAAATTTTCTCAATCAATCTCTTGGGAATCCTTTCCCTATTACAATGTTTATGGACCTCTGTCCAAAGGAGATACCAATCCCCTAAATCAAGTTCGTGGATCTCTATCCACAGGAGAACTCCTTCTCTCGCTCTGGCTGGTGATCCTCTAGAAGACTACTACCTCCACTACACTTGCTTGTGGATCTCTCTCCACTGAAGACTCTTGTCCTCACTCAGAAGACCTATCCTCACTACCCTAGCTAATGGATCTCTATCCACTGGAGACTACTATCCTCTACTCTCTATCACCTCCAAAGCTCTATCTCAAATCTGCACTAAACATAGTCCTTCGATCTAGTACAAATCTACTCAATATCTGTCTCTGGTCTAGCATAAACCTATCCTCAAATCTGCACCAAACTCTATTCTCAAATCTACACTAAACATAGTCCTTCGGTCTAGCACAAATCTATCCTCAATATCTATCCTCAAGCCTTAACTCAAAGCTTGACTCAATCTCAAATCAACTCTACTGGATCTACCCTAAACCTTAACTCAAGGTTTGAACAAATCAATTAATCAACTCTACTCTCAAGCCTTCTCAAAGACTTATCTTAAATATGCCTTGTAAGCTTCCTCAAAATCTCACACTAATCTATCCACAAGTCCTCTCTAGAACTTGCTCAAATCTGCTCTACAAGTCCTCTCTAGAACTTGCTCAAATCTGCTCTACAAGTCCTCTCTAGAACTTGCTCAAATCTGCTCTACAAGTCCTCTCTAGAACTTGTTCAAATCTGCTCTACAAGTCCTCTCTAGAACTTGTCCAAATCTGCTCAACAAGTCCACACTAGAACTTGTTCAATCTCATAGAAACATAAAGAGAATTGTTAGAGACTCAATATGTTCTACACTTATCACAATGCTCAATTACTTTCAATCACTCTCTTAGAAACATAAGGAGAATTGTTAGAGACTCAATATGCTTCTTATTCACCTCAATGCTCAATCACTTTCTCAAATCAATTCAGAATATAGAATAGTTTATTTTATGGAACTTGAACAATCACTTCACACACCCACTTGACTAGGCTCAACCAACTCTACTCAACCAATCACTCAATGAAATAATTCTTGCTCACAAACCCTAGTCCAAGCATATGATATTCACTCAAAATATTTCCAACAATGCTCAACAACCAATCTCACATAACAATGATACTCATGTTCTTTTCAAACCCTAGTTCAAGTTCTTTGCTCAACAACTCACTTTAACAAAATAATCTTTCTAACGTTTTTAACAATGCTTATAAAACAATCTTCACATAGCAATGATACTCAAACCCTAGTTCAAGTTCTTCACACAACCAATGGCTTCAACAACAATGCTTATAAAACAAGGTTTTAACAACAACTCTTTATTCCAGAAAACCTTGAAGCATTAACTCAACACACTCAATAGGAAATCCTAATCAAGTCCTTTTCACTCCAAACTTATTTTCTAGAAAACCAACCAATCAATTTAACTATGGAAGAATGTGCTCATACCTTTTTCTTGATGATGAAGGAATCTCATAAATCTGCCACAACCACAAACACTTCTTTGCCAAGCTCAAAGAAGTTATAAGATGATAAACTCCCTCAAAAATACAATGTAAATATCAAAACACACATACACCTTATCACTCCATCTTTAAGAAAACATTCATCAACATTTACAAGAATAATTCACCAAATACACCTTATAATCTCCCAATGAAAATAATATTCAATGACAAGAATAATATTAATGCAATCTCCTTTCTCAAAATAACTATATGCAAGAAGTCCCTTTTATCCTTTTAAAACTTCAACAAATCAATGTGACACAAACACTTTATTTAAAAATAAAGCTAACTCCTTATTCCTCCAATTTTCCAAAAAGTAATAATCAAATTAAAAACTTTTAAGCAACCCTTTTATCTCCCTAAGACCTCATGTCAAACTTTAGGCAACATAAAATATTAATCAAAATTTATTACCTTTGCCTTGGAGGGATTCGAACTCACGGTGCACCCTCAACCAGCGCCCTAGCCATGGCTCCAACCATCGCACGAGCTAGGCGCTCGCTTGGGGAGTAAAGAGCACCACGTGCTCCAAAAGGCTCCCCGCCTTGCCTAGAAAAAAATGTGCACCTTTCCTTTGGCACTTCCAACACAAACACAACCACCAAAAATATTGCCACCATATTTCGAACGTAGGTCACCTAGCACCCAAACACTCTAACCACTGTCCTCTTGCCACTAGGCCATGCTGCCTAGTTGGCACTTGGCAATTTGGTGTTGTTCCCTTTAAACCTTATTCGTTGGCACTAAAACACAAAAATCGCTTCTCTTTTTCCGCACAAGATCTCAACACAATTGCACGCATTAATCGATCGAGCAAAAGGATAAATGTTAATGCCTCTAAGGCATAGGTTTATATATTGATTTCCTCCTCATGCATATACGTCGACACTCGAATTACCTTCTCACTTTTTAGACGTCGACGCTTTTTATTTTCCTTTAAACTTATTAATTTATAAATTATTTAAATTCATTTGAATTTAAATTTTATAAATTAATTCTTTAAAACCCTTTGGTTTTATTAAGGCCATCTCTCATTGAACAACTTTGTATAAATAATATTTATTTATAAAATTTAAATTCAATTTGAATTTAAATATTTTATGAAATAAATATTAAACCTTCCTTTAGCTTTGCAATAAGCTTCCTTGGGTTTTTATGAAAAACCTTTTAACTTATGCTTCCACATAATATTAAAAATATTATGAAGCCCTTTTTCCTTTAACCTTTGCATTGTTCCTTGACATATTCCTTGACATCAATGATGACTTCATTCCTTGACATCAATGACAACTTTGACTTAATGACTCAAAATGTCCAACAATCTCCCCCTTTGTCATTGATGGCAACCCAAATTCTTTTTACCGAAAACTTGACTTTTCCTTTGTTCTGCTCCCCCTGGGACATTGCTCCCCCTGGCTCAATGCTCTCTCCTTTTTACTCAAATACCAAATCTCTCCCCCTTACTCAAATATCTCCCCCTTTGACATCAATGGCAAAGGGTCACCTTTGGGGCTCAAGGCTAAGAATGAGCCTCTTAGCTTAGCCCCTCCCCCACCTCCTCTTGAGGTGGTTAATTCTAGGGTGGGAGTATTTCTACTCCCAAAAAGCATTGTTCTTTACCTTTATCCTCTTTCCTTCTTATCTGATCCTTCTGATTCCTCTGACTATTTCTTTCCATGTCCATGTTCCTGTCCATGTCTACATTCCTGTCTCCTTTCCTATTCTTGTTCTTGCTTGATTCTGGAATGTTTGCTCTACACCACTTTGTTGTGTGACCATCATTATTGCACTTATAACACTTAATGTTATTATTCCTTGGAGGTGCAAATATCTTAGGATTTCTCCTAGTGAAGCCATACCTTCTTCTATCATGAACCCTACAATTCATTGCCTTGTGACCAAACTGATTACATGAGTAGCAATACCCATGGAAAAGTTATTTGTTCCCATATTCTTGTCTTTCATGTGTCCTGCACTGTGAAGCCATGTGCCCAAACTTGTGACATGAAAAACATCTTCCATTGAAGTTTCCTTGTCTTGACCTCATTGGTCTCTTAGTCTCTCTTGACCTATTCTGATTGTTGTTCCATCTGTATCTTCTTTGTGCATTGTTCCTATTCTTGTTGAACTCTCTATTGTCCAACTCATCTTCAGATGTCTCACTTTCTTTTACACTATCTTCTTCTGAAGTATCTTCATCTAAAGTTTCTTCTCCTCCAAAACTTGAGGTTGACTTTCCTTCCCATCTCTTTTGAACCTATTCAAATCCAAGACCTGTTTTGCTTGATGTAGGCTTTTGTATCTTGATGAACTTATCCAAGTTCTTTGAGCTATTTTTGAACCCTTTTAGCTTGACTTTGGAGTCTTCTAAATCTTCTCTTAGTAGTGCCACTTCTTGTGCTAACTTTTCACATTCTAAGATCTTTGCTTCTAACTTATCCTTGAACCTTTTTGCCTTAGCCTTTGATTTTTCTAAATCCTCTATAAGCAATCTTCTCTCTTCATCACATTCTTGAAACTGAATTTCAAGTTTAGAGTGTTGCTTTCTTACCTTCTTCACTATGTCAAGTGCATAAATAAGTTCTCCCTTGAGATCATATCCATATTTCTCTGAATATTCCTCTATTTTTTTACCTTTGTCCACATATTTATTTTCTATTGGCTTGTCTTTTGTAGGATCATCTTCTCCCTCTTCTAGTGCCATTAGAATATTCTCTTCTAGTCCTTCAAGTGTATCTTCATATTCATCATCACTGAAACTATAACCATCCCTTGTACAACTATCTTCAAGGTGTCCAAAGTTACCACATCTAAAACACTTGAGAATTACTGGAGTCCTTTTCTTAACTTGTTCTTTTTCTTCAATCATAAATAGGACTTCATCTCTATCATTATCTAAAAAACTAGCATCACTATCACTTGAGTACTTACTTGCCTTATCCGCATAGTAGCTTCTCTTTTGTCTTTGAAAGAACTTCTTTCCTTGTCTACTTTGTCCATCCTTGCTTTTCTTTTGGTGCCTGTATCTTTCTGATTCCCTGTTCTTGTGATCCTATTTTTCTTCATCATTGTTATTCTTAGCTTCTTGACAATCTATTGCATAATGACCATACTTTCCACAATTGAAACATTTAATATATCTTGTATCTCTAGATCTTCTTGAATCCTTATTCCTTCTACCATAATTTGCTTCTTCATCACTGGATGACTCATTGCTTGATTCTAACTTCTTACCCTTTGTCTTCTTGATTGCTTTGAATGTTGCTTCTTTCTAGGGATTAGGTTCCTCTTTTGTTCTCATCTCAAATGTTGTAAGAATACCAAGCAACATATCTCTTGTCAAAGAATCACCATCTATTGACTCTTCTATAGCAGAAACCTTTTCACTAAATCTTTTTGGAAGAGTTCTTAAGACCTTATCACAAACATCTGATTCATCAATCTTCATTCCAAGTCCTTGCATATCATTAACAACCTCATCAATTCGAAGTAGATAAGTACTAATATTTTCCTCATCCTTCATTCTTAATGCTTCAAATTGTCCTTTGATATTTTGTATCTTTGCTTTCTTGACACTTTTATCTCCTTCATATATATTTTGTAGTTTATCCCACATTTCTTTTGCAGTTTGACAATGCATAACTTTCATAGACTCTGTTCTATGCAACCCTTTCAAAAGTGCATTCATTGCTTTTGAATTGTAATGTTGTAGGAGCTTACCTTCCTTATCTATAGGAGGATTAATTAAGGGATCATATCCAAATTCAACTACTTCCCAAATTTCATTGCCAAGTGCCATCAGGTAGATCTTCATTCTCATACTCCAATATATATAGTCACTTCCATAAAATATTGGTGCTGAATTATCTGAGGACACATTCTTAGAATCCATTGTGTTCTTGTTAGCTTTTCCTTCAAGTTGTTAAACTCTTCTAAAGGAACCCTCTCTGATACCAATTGAAGAACACAAGCTTATACTTAGAGGGGGTGAATAGTATAAGACCACTTTTTACTTTTCTTTCCCAATCAATATTATGCAATGTATAGATAGCAATATCAATAGTAGTAATTAAAGCAATGCATAAATCATCACACACAATAGAGACACCACAATTTACGTGGTTCACCCAATGTGGGCTACTCCATGGAGAAAATATTTCACTAAAATTTTCTCAATCAATCTCTTGGGAATCCTTTCCCTATTACAATGTTTATGGACCTCTATCCAAAGGAGATACCAATCCCCTAAATCAAGTTTGTGGATCTCTATCCATAGGAGAACTCCTCCTCTGCTCTGGTTGGTGATCCTCTAGAAGACTACTACCTCCACTACACTGGCTTGTGGATCTCTCTCCACTGAAGACTCTTGTCCTCACTCAGAAGACCTATCCTCACTACCCTAGCTAATGGATCTCTATCCACTGGAGACTACTATCCTCTGCTCTCTATCACCTCCAAATCTCTATCTCAAATCTACACTAAACATAGTCCTTCGATCTAGCACAAATCTGCTCAATATCTATCTCTAGTCTGGCACAAACCTATCCTCAAATCTACACCAAACTCTATTCTCAATTTTACACTAAACATGGTCCTTCGGTCTAGCACAAATCTATCCTCAATATCTATCCTCAAGCCTTAACTCAAAGCTTGACTCAATCTCAAATCAACTCTATTGGATCTGCCCTAAACCTTAACTCAAGGTTTGAACAAATCAATTAATCAACTCTGCTCTCAAGCCTTCTCAAAGACTTGTCTTAAATATACCTTGTAAGCTTCCTCAAAATCTCACACTAATCTATCCACAAGTCCTCTCTAGAACTTGCTCAAATCTTCTCTACAAGTCCTCTCTAGAACTTGCTCAAATTTGCTCTACAAGTCCTCTCTAGAACTTGCTCAAATCTGCTCTACAAGTCCTCTCTAGAACTTGTTCAAATTTGCTCTACAAGTCCTCTCTAGAACTTGTCTCAAATCTGCTCAACAAGTCCACACTAGAACTTGTCCAATCTCATAGAAACATAAAGAGAATTGTTAGAGACTCAATATGTTCTACACTTATCACAATGCTCAATTACTTTCAATCACTCTCTTAGAAACATAAGGAGAATTGTTAGAGACTCAATATGCTTCTTATTCACCTCAATGCTCAATCACTTTCTCAAATCAATTCAGAATATAGAATAGTTTATTTTATGGAACTTGAACAATCACTTCACACACCCACTTGACTAGGCTCAACCAACTCTACTCAACCAATCACTCAATGAAATAATTCTTGCTCACAAACCCTAGTCCAAGCATATGATATTCACTCAAAATATTTCCAACAATGCTCAACAACCAATCTCACATAACAATGATACTCATGTTCTTTTCAAACCCTAGTTCAAGTTCTTTGCTCAACAACTCACTTCAACAACAATGCTTATAAAAAATTTCTTATAAAACAATCTTCACATAGCAATGATACTCAAACCCTAGTTCAAGTTCTTCACACAACCAATGGCTTCAACAACAATGCTTATAAAACAAGGTTTTAACAACAACTCTTTATTCCAGAAAACCTTGAAGCATTAACTCAACACACTCAATAGGAAATCCTAATCAAGTCCTTTTCACTCCAAACTTATTTTCCAGAAAACCAATCAATCAACTTAACTATGGAAGAATGTGCTCATACCTTTTTCTTGATGATGAAGGAATCTCATAAATCTGCCACAACCACAAACACTTCTTTGCCAAGCTCAAAGAAGTTATAAGATGATAAACTCCCTCAAAAATACAATGTAAATATCAAAACACACATACACCTTATCACTCCATATTTAAGAAAACATTCATCAACATTTACAAGAATAATTCACCAAATACACCTTATAATCTCCCAATGAAAATAATATTCAATGACAAGAATAATATTAATGCAATCTCCTTTCTCAAAATAACTATATGCAAGAAGTCCCTTTTATCCTTTTAAAACTTCAACAAATCAATGTGACACAAACACTTTATTTAAAAATAAAGCTAACTCCTTATTCCTCCAATTTTCCAAAAAGTAATAATCAAATTAAAAACTTTTAAGCAACCCTTTTATCTCCCTAAGACCTCATGTCAAACTTTAGGCAACATAAAATATTAATCAAAATTTATTACCTTTGCCTTGGAGGGATTCGAACTCACGATGCACCCTCAACCAATGCCCTAGCCATGGCTCCAACCGCCATGCGAGCTAGGCGCTCGCTTGGGGAGTAAAGAGCACCACGTGCTCCAAAAGGCTCCCCGCCTTGCCTAGCAAAAAATGTGCACCTTTCCTTTGGCGCTTCCAACACAAACACAACCACCAAAAATGTTGCCATCGCATTTCGAACGCAGGTCACCTAGCGCCCAAACACTCTAACCATTGTCCTCTTGCCACTAGGCCACGCTGCCCAGTTGGCGCTTGGCAATTTGGCGTTGTTCCCTTTAAACCTTATTCGCTGGCGCTAAAACACAAAAATCGCTTCTCTTTTTCCGCACAAGATCTCAACACAATTGCACGCATTAATCGATCGAGCAAAAGGATAAATGTTAATGCCTCTAAGGCATAGGTTTATATATTGATTTCCTCCTCATGCATATACGTCGGTGCTCGAATTACCTTCTCACTTTTTAGACGTCGACGCTTTTTATTTTCCTTTAACCTTATTAATTTATAAATTATTTAAATTCATTTGAATTTAAATTTTATAAATTAATTCTTTAAAACCCTTTGGTTTTATTAAGGCCATCTCTCATTGAACAACTTTGTATAAATAATATTTATTTATAAAATTTAAATTCAATTTGAATTTAAATATTTTATGAAATAAATATTAAACCTTCCTTTAGCTTTGCAATAAGCTTCCTTGGGTTTTTATGAAAAACCTTTTAACTTATGCTTCCACATAATATTAAAAATATTATGAAGCCCTTTTTCCTTTAACCTTTGCATTGTTCCTTGACATATTCCTTGACATCAATGATGACTTCATTCCTTGACATCAATGACAACTTTGACTTAAGGACTCAAAATGTCCAACAATATATATCACACTAAGTTTTGGTACAATTTAGAATAGTTTTGCATCGTCTATTGCATTTTTGGTATTCAATGTTGCATGCATTTCATTGATTTTATCTTAATCCGCACATGCTATTAACCAATTTCAATTTCTTGTGTGTAGGTACAGGTATTCTATTGCATGAGGAAAGAGCTAAAGAGTTGAATATGGATATCTCATCGTAGTGGTAGAAAAAAACCGATCTTCAATCGTGAGTGCGAGGAAGACACTGAAAGCGCACCTTAAATTTATGAAAGGATTGGATCCTTCAACATTGTAATGAGTTGTATCAATTGAGAGCCCTCAAGGAGATGTTTTGTAACCATGTATTTGATAAATTAATCAATATAAAGGGAACCCCCATTTATTTCATATATTTTTCACTTTTGAATGCTTGAATAGAACAATAGATGCATTTCACTTTCCTTTGCTAGGTGCACCATTTTTTCTACTCTACAAAGTATCTCTGCAAAATATCTCTAAGATCTCGATGAGTAGATACAATCAGAAGCACCTCTATCAGAATGCACAAAATCTGGTAGATGTCCTCTAATGTCACTATCATCTCCCCAATCGGTAAGTGGAAGGTTTTGGTGTGAGGGTCCCACGGATCTATCAAAGCTATTAGGTAGGATCTGTCTCCAAACACTAATACCAAAACTACTCCAAAATTTACCAAATTCAAGTATGATGCATATAAACTACTCTAAAGATGACATTCCCAATTGGAACACCTAAGGATGGCCACAAATTCTACTCACAATTTCATGTCATTTTTTGCAAAGATCATTCCCAAAGTGGATAATATATATCATACTAATTTTTTGTACAATTTAGAATAGTTTTGCATCATCTATTGCACTTTTTGTATTCAATGTTGCATGCATTTCATTGATTTTATCCTAAAATAGGCATACAATCCAAATAAGGAACCAAGACTAAGTATACCCTAAGCCCCTAAAATTGCCATTGCAGTGTGGCTGAAAGGTGTACCAAAATCAATCCTTCAATCATGTCAAAAGCAAGTATTCCAAGAATGTATGCTCTTTCCACAACGAAGGCATCTAAAGTTAGTTAGGTTATTGAATAACCTTAATCATTTGACAGTTTAGTCATCTATTTTTGCTTTCGACTCTATTTCACACAACACATCCTAAAAAGGGGCACCTATAGACACTAAAATCATGTTAATTGGATTAGATTGCAATGACACACTCTTATCGATACCATATGGTCCCATTGGACAACCCTCAGGGGTTAATTAGGGGTACTAACCACTTTTGGGAAGGTTTACCCCACTTTTAGGAAGTTTTGGGCCATGTAGCCATGGTCGTCCCACCCTAAGACGACCATAGTTCATGGTTGTCGCACCCAAGTATGACCACAAGCAACCATCCCTGGGTGGGATGACCATGGTCTAGACCCCTCAAAAAGTCAATGGTAGGATAAATGGTAATCAAATTCTACCATTTATCCTACCCAATGACTTATGACAGATTGGAAGCCTATCTAGGCCATCACAACCTACAAATTAGAGGCCCAAATTGGAGGTCTCTTCCACCCAACGCATGACAAGGGTTTTGACAAGTGGCAGAACCTGCCTTGCATGCCCTAATTTGTCATGATGATACCAAGTTGATTGCTTTATAAATAAGAAGAATTTGATGATACAATAATGTCATGTTGATGAATACTCAAAAGGTTTCTATTCCATAAATTGGGAGGAGAAAGGTGGAGATCACATCACAATGATAATAGAATAAAATCCTTCAAACCATTAACACATTGAATTGAAAAAATAATTGAATACATCATGCCAATTTCAAACTAATAGGGACTAATTCATTAGATATTACGTTCATTCTTGGAAGAAGTTGACATTATAATTATGTCAATATAAAAGCACTTGATTGGTTAACTTAAGAAACAAAGCATAGGAAATATGAAGATGTCATGCTAGCATCATCACAAAAGGATGTTGACTTGTTATCTTGGAACAAGTGCTACAAATTTATTTTTCATGCAGAAGGTTTATCACTAAGAGACTATAGATACCCCCTTGTATAAAACCCTCACTTTATTTTTGTAAACATATATTAAAGTTTTTTTTCTACAAATTTATATCCCAAACCCATAAATTTTAATATGTAGAATCTAAGACAGAATCTACTATGCAAAAAATATTTGATTTAAGGGTTTTAAACATTGTTTTTGACCTATAGAAAGTAGTGGTTTATTGATGATATTATTGTCAAGTCTTAGAAATAGTCACAAGGCAAAACCCAAGAGGATAAAAGAGAGGAAAAATCCATAATATTTGCTCATACACCTCTATGTTATCTTTTTCTATCATGACCCTCACTTGATTTCATGGTACTATTATAGGCCCTTGCTTTGTCTTCATTTTTGTCATGACATTGTTTGCTTATAGTTGCTACTATATTTTCCTCTTATTTCCTTACTGAACCATGTAAATAGCCTAGGACCAACAAAATAATCCATACCCAAAGGATAATTGAAACCCCAAGTTTTATAGGAAATTATTCATCATCCTAATGCTTCAATTTGTTTATTCACCAAGGCAATAGCCTACCAACATAAATCCTTTGGTGAAAAAAAAATAAAAAATTTACAAAGCCAAGAAATTATCAATTCATTAGTTGATCCTCTAATTCATCGACAAATGCTTCATTCATCAATATTTGAGTAGTGTTAAAAAAATTAAGTCACTTCACCAACAAATTTTTGAACAATCCTCTAATTTGGTAACCAAGTCAATGGATTGCAACAATTAAAATTTGAAACTTTTCCAACAAAACTTGCCACTTGAGCATACAAATTAGTAACTATGGATCCAATAGGCATTGCTATAGACCCTACCAAAGATTTTATTGAAATATAATTAGATAATAATATGATCTCTAGAAACATTCATAGAGGAAGCTACTAAACAACCAACTATGTCAAGAAGGGAAGCAATTAGAAGAAAACAAGGAAAAAAACAGGCGCCCTAAGTAGCATAAAGCAAAAAATAAAAGCAAGGGGCTTGATAAAACCTTGTAAAGAGTGTACAACATGTTCTAGTATAGGAATCCTAAATTTGCAATTTATGATTTTATAAATGAATCCATCATGAAGTACAACATAAATACCAATGATTCCTCAATCATTACAAGATTTTGAAGCTCAAGGATTGGTGAATTTTGGTGCTTCAAGTTTAGGATTATCTAAAACTTGTATATGCCTATACCACATCCTATAAAAAATTGCAATAGAACATCATCTGAAAGTAGTGGTATGTATCTCCTTTAGTGACCACACCTACAGCAATTTATAAGATGATGCACATCCAAGAAAGAACAGTAGGCAGATCACTTGTTTCCCTAATATGTAAGTGGTATTTTAAAATAAAAAGAGCAATAAAGTGTAGGAGGAATTCTTAGAAACCTAGCTATAAAATGAGGAAAATTCTTAGGGCTTCAAATTATCCTTAAATTTTGATATATTCAAAGAGGTGTAGCAAGTCCTATCAACCATTACTTTTCTAATGGGAAATGAATTAAATGTTGACATGGATAAGGAATATATAGGAATGATCCACATGGTTGGTGATATATCATGGTATCCCAAACAACTAGAATACACCACATACATCACCAAGATTATCAACCTATGATTAGAACATTTTGACTTGGTGTGGTTAATGTATTAAAAAAGTGACTAGTTCTCAAATGTTAAGATAAATAAGACTAGAGAAGATAAATAGCCATTACTATTCTTAAATATGCAGAGATATAGTTGTAACTTTAATATCAATGTATACACCCCCACTGTACATAAAATTAAGTTAGGTTTTCCATGTTATCTTTGGAATATAGTACCCTTGTATAAACAAAGAATAGTGAAAGTGGAGATTTCTTAGGGTATATTCTTCTTTTGTTATGTTATACAGATTTTTAAGAGATGTGTTTAGGCTACTAGAATACATCTTGAACACCATTTTTACTCTATAAATAGTAAGGTAGATAGATCTAATTGATAAACAATGTAGCAAAGATTAGAAGAAAATATGGTTTAATCATGAGAAAAGTTATTGAACCATAACTTCTTTGACCAAGGGCTACATGGAACAAATAGGAAAATATATCAAGAGTTAAGGGTTAATGTTGGTTCAATAAAAATGGGCCTATGATACCAAATTCATATTCATACACACAATAATTAGAAAGGGTCTCTCAAACATTTATGTGCATGATAATTGGCTTAGCATACAAAATTAAAAGAATTTGAGTGAGGAGGTCATAAAGATATTATACATGGATCAATATTGGGAGGACAAGTATAAGGTAATGTAAGAGAATTCCTTTTCTTAGTTTTGATTCTATAGGGACATTTTGAAGGAGAGGAAGATAAAAAATAATTATGAACCAAATAAGTATATATCCCATCAAATAGTGACCTCACTAATAGGAAAGAAACATAACAGAAGCTTGGATAAGGTTAATCCTACACTAGAATGAGACATAAGAAAGAGAAAAAAGTTAATGAAGTGTCCTAAGAGGTAAGTTTGATGAGTTGTTCTTGACCATAAAATGAATACCACCCATAGAAGGTAAAAACAAGATAAAAGGAAGAGTAGTTAAGGCTTTACGTTTCCTCACCTCAAGTATCTACTAACCAAGAAACTATTGTAGTGATGAGTGGGTGCATCATGCAGAAATTATGGTTGCATACAAGAGGGGATCATTAATAAGCAGGGTACTATATGTCTCACTGCAAACATAGACCTCCATGAGTCCATAAAGAGCTTTCAAAGAAAAATATACAAGCTAGAGGTGGCCAAGAGTTGGTTTGGAAAATACACAAGGCCACCAACGAAGGCATCTAAGGAATAACTCTAAAACCTACCCATTATGAAGTGACACATATAGATAATTTTAGAGGCCATGCAAGACTTTGCAATCATCCCTTCTATCATCATCTTATCTTCTTTATCTTTTTTCTTTGTCCTTATCTCTCATTTACATTTCATGATTTACTCTTTTATTCCCGCTTGTATTATTTCCCTTTATTTATTGCACCTCCTCCATCCCAACAAGTGTAATCATAACCGATGAATAAAATAGGAAGCTATTTATTTTAGATTCTAGCAAAAATATTTTAGTCATTATATAAACACAATCTCATATCACTAGGTGAAGAAGGTAGTTATCCAAGGTTGTGGCTATGGTCACCATAGTTGCATCCACCTAGTACACAAAACCACCCTTACCACCAAGTTCCACCATGTCATTCACCCCCACCTCATTTATATTTACCACCTTCATTTCCATATAAAAGACCTCAATAATGGCTTCCTATATTTGGTTTATTCAATACACCACCAATATTATATGATCAAGAAGTTAAACAAGTTAAAGTTACCTCATCATCTAAGGATGTTGAGATACTAATCAAATCTTCAAAATCAAAATATTATGTATTCAAGTAGATAGTGAATGTGGCTATAGGTGGAATCCCTAGTATTGAACATCCAAAAAATGTACATAGGTAAATCCCCAAGTGAAAGACTCTAGGTATCCACCCAACCCAACATGACCTCTAGTTTCACATATTTGTAACAAGAACATATGTCTAAACTCATGTAGCATAGGTAGTGACCATATTCCACTCCAAATAATAAGAAAAATAACACTAAAATATGTATACATGATGGATGAGTACCTACATAAGATACATAAAGCAATTGAGACAATATTCATAGGGGAATTTATATCCATAGAGGTGTCACACACACTTGGAACATAGGTGATAAAAGGTGGAAGAAGAATGTTATTTTTTTAGGCTTATCCATTGGACTCAAGCCAATCAACTATAGTGAGTTTAAACTTCATAATCCAATTGTCAATCCTTAGACCCATAGTGCATGGAACATATCAGGCTATTACAAATTTTAGAGTAAGCCAACTTGGCCATGACCATGAACTACCTTCAACTAGATGGAGAAAATATAATGTTCAAGAAGCAAAGCAAAGAGTTGATAATAACATTTGATAAAATAAAGGATGAATCTCAAGGAAATGAAGAAAATATTACCAGATTCAAAGAGGAGTTAAAGGCCCTAAAGTAAGATTGTGATGATTTAAAGCAACATATAGAACAAGACAAACAATGAAAACAACAATTGGAAATCAAGAAGTGCAAGATGGTAGATGAGCTTGAATCACAAAAGAAGAAAATCATTGAAGTCCTAAAGCTAAAGAATGATGACATAAACTAGTTAAAACAAATAGAGAATAATCTTAAGCAAGAGATCAAGTCCATGAAGATAAAGACTTCATCCATGAAGATAATCAAATATCTCTAGGATTTTATTTTGGATGAGATAAAATAGGCAGAGGAATATCTACAACACTTCAATATTATGGGGAATTATTTTCAAGGCCCACGTTATCATCAATAGTGCTCAAATTGAGTTAGCCTCAAGAACCAATAATATGTAAATAATGAGGTAAACTCACAAGACCACTAATTAGCAACTCCAATAGTTAGATCTACCTAACAAACAGATGGTGTAGATTTAGTTAATGAATATTCCATTAAAGCAATAGATTATAGAAACTAGCAAGGCCTCAAATGAGGGTCTCAAGAGTTTTTTGGTAAAATTGAAGGATGACATTGCTTGATTAGGATAGGGAGGACTTTCAAACCATCTTTTAGACCAAGGAGACAATTCTTGAAGGCCAATATGTAAACTTGATTGAAGAGAAATAAATAAAAATCATTAGGCAAACATGGATTCCACAATAGATGCAACAACTAATGCATCCAATGTCATATCAAATTTGGATTTGTTTCTAGGAGTCAAACCAATCCCCAAGGCAAAGGAGGACCTACCAAAAGAATAATTTGATGACCTAGTTATGGTAATAACATAAATGGATAGTGTAAATATTTCTTCTGAATATGAGTGGAAAGCCTTACAAAATTTGTTGTAAAAGTGATAAAGCAACACTTCCACAACAATTTTATAATTTTATTCAATTTTTATGACTCCAAGGTCTAATGGACTAAAAGGTTATTCTAGGATTCATCATCAATTAGGTTCAACGTCTTTGCAAGCCACCAAAAATATAGTACAAGGTTTTACCTTCAATTCAAATTTTCTTAATTGGTATTCAAACTACAGGTGTTAGACAAGAAGGATAGAAATATCAACATGTAGAAGACTAGAGTCAAAATTTTACAAACCTCATAAGTTTGTCTTTGGCAATTTTGAAGATACCAAATAGGGAATAAAAAAGGAGATGGACAAAATAGGCTAAGTTTAGAAATTTTTAATTCATCAACCAGCTTATAATATATTAACAAACTTATGATCCATCAACAAATCTCTAATTCATTGACAAATCAATTATTTATCAGCTATCTAACAAAGTTGAGTGAAATGTGAAGAGCTTGAAATAGATATGTTTTGTATTTTTATTATAATTCTAAAAATGAAATGTGTTTACTTAGAGGGAAAAGAGGGTTAAACCTCTACTATAAATGGGAGTCATTGACTCATTTGTAACATCTTTGGGATATTTTGTGAAAGTTCTAGAGCTATGCTTTATGGTCAACATTGTAATATTAATATT
The DNA here is from genome assembly GCA_028583015.1 of Wollemia nobilis. Taxonomy (NCBI): domain Eukaryota; kingdom Viridiplantae; phylum Streptophyta; class Pinopsida; order Araucariales; family Araucariaceae; genus Wollemia; species Wollemia nobilis. The sequence continues at coordinate 861,354 of JAQPPZ010017206.1, read as the reverse complement.
TTGATTGTTAATGGAAAATTGTGCATGGTGCTTGTATGTCGATTGTGTCTTTGACCTCTTTGTGTATGATTAAATAATGTTTATGGTTGTGTATTATCACCTCCTATTATTCCTCTTTTCCATTAATTTGTTCTACATCGATCAATGATCTAATTGATCACACATACTAATCTTGCTATGGTCCAAATCATATTTACTTTCATGCATTTTTCTTTTATTTCTTGTACCATTACATTCACGTATTTGCTAATCCCCAAGAACATTATGCTCTCTCATGGAAATTAAAAATTTTATTAAATCTCACTCATTTGTGTGCAAGGAGAAGAAAAAAGGCATATATGGAGTTTTACTACACCATTCTAGGGATGCACAAGCCCTCTCTCACTTTTCTTTACATTTCTTGTACCATTACATTCACGTATTTGCTAATCCCCAAGAAAATTATGCTCTCTCATGGAAATTAAAAATTTGATTAAATCTCACTCATTTGTGTGCAAGGAGAAGAAAAAAGGCATATATGGAGTTTTACTACACCATTCTAGGGATGCACAAGCCCTCTCTCACTTTTCTTTGTGTTAATCACTAAATTGTTTTTATTTGCATTTATAGTATAATTCATATTAGTTTTGATCTCTTATTATCATTTATTTTGTCATTTTAACCATGTTTTGAAGTATCTCAAGATTTTACAAAAGGTCTCCTAATCTAAAGAGTGCAAATTTTCAATGTTTTTATGGATTTAGGCTTGCTTGTGGCTTTTCATTTATTTTGCATTAAATAGATTTAATTTATAGATAATTTCCTTATACCACTATTGTCATTTAGATTTCATATGCATTAGTATAGGCATTTTTCTTGGTAGTTTTGGTATATGTATAAATTGTAGGTTGTAGGCTCCAAATTATAGATTGTAGATTCAACTTAAGAAACACATCTTTTGGCCTTGACTATAACAAATAGTAGCATTATTCATTTTTGGTGCTTCTATTAGTAAGTCCATGAATTTGTTAGCATTTTCCTATCTAGTGCTTCTAACTCAGACCTAACAAAACCTTCACTTTTTAATAGTACTTGTATGTGTAGGCTAAATCATCCATCCCTAATTGATCAACACTTGGAAACCATCATCGTCAACTTCAATAATAGCATAATCTTCAACATTAGAAAACAAGTAAGAGGAAGGTATAATTTCTAAAATTTCTTCCTTTTTAATTGATTTAATGAAAAATTAAGTGAACTAGGGGTCTATTTGAGGTAGAGCCCTAAATGGACTAATCCATGCTTCTTCTTTTTTAAGTGAAAAACCTCGTGCGGGGTCGCCTTGGTCTGAGAGACCACGACCAAGGGGTTCTACACTGTCAAAGTCACTCGAGAGTCACACTCGGCCTTGCCTGCACCAACATTATCAATTGGATTTTGGGTACCCAATTCAAATTTTTGGTAGGGTGGATATTCGAACCTGGGACCTCCCTTGGGGGATTGTCCTCTCCTCTCCAACTCACCTACAACACCTGGGTTAATCCATGCTTTTTATGTTATGTGTATTTGTTATAAAAATAAGATAAAATAAGCAAGCACATCATCAACCATCATAATCACCTTCAAAATTTTGGGATTAGGTGCATCGGTTCCTTTTCTTTCATTTACATCAATTTAAGGACTAAGTAATTGTAATAAAATTAAAAGTGATTTAGCATTTAGATCATGTTGTTTGTTTTATTTTAAAATTTTATATCTACATCTTCTATGCAGCCTTTGCATGTCAGAAATCATTCTTGTGTCTTCCATGTGATCAAATTTGCATTCTTAACAATAGTGTTTCTTTGCAACAACACTTCAATTAGTATTTTACACTTATGACTTGCCTTTAGCACTTTTTTTAGAGTTAGGAAATCAAAATAGTTTGGTTAATATTTTAATTAGGTGCTTTTGAATTGGATTTTTTTGCATTTTATCTCTATATTGCACGTTAGGTTGCACTTATGAAACTAGAAAGCACTTAGGTTGTAACTTTATTGTTGACAATTTTGGGTACTTTGGGTACATTGCCTTTGCTCAAGTGTATAAGTTGTCATTGATGTCAAGAAGCTCTTGAAGGAATTTGATTTGATGTCAAATAACTTGTTTTGATGAAGGTTACGACATGACAGTTTCAAAGGTCTTTTGTAAACCCCAAGTTGGCAGGTTTAAAAATTACAGGTGGATGCATTAGTTTAATGCATTTGGGTCCAGGAGGAAGTATTTATTTAAATAATTAAAAACCTTGTTAAGGTTCCTTTTAATTATTTTTAAATAAATATTTATTGTTTGCATTGGGTTCTCCTAACCCATGGCGCAAATGTCTTAACTATGATGGCGCTATGTTCTAAGATTGTGGGCGCTAGCCAAGACCTCTACCGACGTGTTAAACTCCTCCGTCGACATGTTAAACTCCTCGTCGATGTCAAGATTTTATGGGAAATATGCATATAAATCTCCCACGATGAAGTTCAAAGATAATCCCATCCGCATTTTTGAAAAGTGTTGCTCACTGTAATTTCGCGATCTGATGTTCGACTTCTTCCTCACTGAGATTTTGTGATCCGCTGTTCGGATATCCATCGTTCATTTTTTGTATCCGCCGTAAGGTTTCATCGTCGTCATTCGCGTCAGAAGACAGGGAGGCCTGTTGTTTATTTTAGCCCTGGTGCAGAAGGTACAAGGGAAACAGAGTGAGGTTTAAACCTCATCGGATGCCTTTGGCGCACCGATAGCGGCTAGGTTGTTGGATGCAGCGGGTGGTGTTAGATGTTTCGCGTTCGAATAATGCGAAAGGGTTTTTCTTCGTTGAAGTGGACGCAGCGGGTGGTGTTAGAGTTCATGTGCAAATTTCTCCATAGCGCGATTTTTGGTGTTGGCCAAGGTATTTTCGAAATTAATTTTTGCTAGTGTATTTTGCGGATGGAGGAATTTTATTAGAGAGAAAAACAGCTTAGGAGTTATAAGGAGTTTGAAGCTTGTTTTATTTTGATAAAATATTCTTTTGAAGGTGTTGTTTGCATTATCTTATTGCATTCTTATGAGAGATAAAGTTTATTGTTGATAAGACTATAAGGGAGAAATAAGGTGTATAAGGGATAAATATTTCTTGTAATGTTGAGAGTGTTTTTGGTTGATTATGGAAATGAAAGCATGATGTTTTAAGGTTAGAATTGCTTCTTGTGTGAAGTTGTGAAACCTTAAGTGGGCAGCTTTGAGAGTGACATTAGCTTTCATTAAATTGGTTATAATCAAGCTATTCTTTACTTGGTTAAAGTGTTGGGCTTACTCCTTTGTTGATGAATTGAAAAGTTGTTTTGTGCTTGGTGATTTGAGTGCTTTTTGTTCAAACTATGTTGGAGAGAAAAGGAGTTCTACTTGTTTCCTTTTTTTGATGTTGATTCTGAAATGCTTCAAGGTTGTGTTTTGAGTTGAATGGTGTTGATTGAACTTTGGTTGATGAGCATTATTGTTGAAGCCCTAATTGATGGTGAAAAGAACATGAGTATCATTGTTATATGATTCTTTGCATAGTTGGCAATTGTTGGGGTTTCATGTTCTTGAAAGAAAGCATTCTATCCTATCCATTTCAAAAATTGAGTCGAGTTTTCAGATTTGAGATTGAGTTTGAGCTGATTTGATCTGAGTTGAGTTTTGAGATTGAGATTTGAGTATAGAACATATTGAGTCTCTAACAATTCTCTTTATGCTTGAGTTTGACAAATCACATTGGGTCTCTAACAATTCACTTTGTGATTTCCTACTAAGAAAGTTTTCTTGGTGAGCTTGCTGAGTTTTGGACAGGTTTCGATGGGGACTTGCGAGCAATTTTGGACAGGTTTCGATGGGGACTTGCGAGCAGTTTTGGACAGGTTCCGGTGGGGACTTGTGAGCAGATTTGGACAGGTCCTAGCAGAGGACTTGTGAGCTAAGTTTGATAGTTCTATTAGATAACTTGAGGACAGAGGTGCACTAGTTCTATGAGAAGAACCTGAGGACAGATTTGGCAAGTCTTTGAGAAGGCTTGTATGCAGAGGATTGATTTGTTCAAGAGTTGGACAGATCTGACAGACAGAGGAAGACTTGTACTAGACCGACTGACCGTGTTTGGTACGAGTTCTTTGAGTTGTTGTGGATGTGATCATAGAAGGCGAGAGGTCTCTTAGGCTAAGCATTGAGGACGGGGAGGTCTTCGATGGAAAGGAGTTCCACGTGGCTGGCAAGAGGTAGAGGCAGTTTATCTTCTGAGGGATCATTTCCAGAGTAGAGGGGAAGGTATCTCCTTTGAGCAGATGCTCATAAATTCTGATTGGGGGAAGGTATCTCCTTTGAGCAGAGGCTCATAAATTTTGATTGGTGGAAAGTATCTCCTTTGGGCCGAGGCTCATAAACATTGTAATTGGGAAGGATTCCCAAAGAACTTTGAGATAACTTTTAGAGAAAAGTTTTGTGGACGTAGCTCGACCATTTGGGTGAACCACGTTAAAATTGGTGTCACTTTGTGGATGATATTGTGCATTGCTTTGATATTGCTTTGGATATATTGCTTTACTGTTTTGAAGTATAATGGAAAAAGTAAAAAGATGTCTTATACTGTTCACCCCCCCTCTCATTATAAGCTTGTGTTCTTCATTTATCTTGTCTCTTAAGTAATCAAATTAGCTTAAGATATCTTAAATCAAGAGGTAAATTTTTTAAATGCATTATTGTTGATTATTTGTAATTAATTATCATTTTAGTTATCTTAGTTTAGTTGTATTTTTCATAGTTAGATAAAAAATCTTTGAAAAGGGACATAGTCATGTTTAATATGCTAGCTAAATATAGTCACTTAACCTTAGTCAATCTAATCTAATTGAATTATGGCATCACACTCATGGAAACATTATTACAATGAATTTGTTAACCCATTAATCCTTGGTCATCTATAGTAGGGGATAAGAAAATTGATACCATAAACCAAATCCCCAATCACATGGGTGGATCTTCACATTGTCCAATGTGAATGAGGAAAGCAATGGGGAGCAAGGAGTTTCATACCATAAGCCAAAGTTTCAATTCTATGGGTGAATCTTGTTATTTCATATAACTTGAGTTGGCTTGGGGGTGAAGGCTTAAGTACTTAAAAAAAGAGATCCAAGGCTAGAATCTAGAATGAGGCATAGTTTGTACATCAAATTTAAATAGACACGATACAATTGGGGCTTGTAGCTTCAATGCTACTAACAAAATTTAGCCCACTAGGATTCAATTCCTATGGGTGTCGATATAATATAGTTTGTTGTAATACCACAATAATGTGGTTTGTTGACATATTGTAGTAATATATTCATGATGTAATATATGTGGGATTCATTTCAATCAAACATATAAATGAAATTATGGAGTAACATAAAATGATATGCAATTGCATAAGTGCAAGCAATTTCAAAATCCCTACATTATGATGGACATTCTTGTGATAAGGTGACCTATGATAATACATTTTGTTGCAATGCCACAACAATATGATTTGTCAAAATATCACTATAATGATGTAATATAATTAGGGCCTATTTCAACCCCATACAACCAAATGAAAAATAATATAAAAATATTTACATGAAATTTATCTTTGTTTTTCATGAAAGGATAAAATCCTTTCCAACCATTCACTATTGAAATTTGTCATTAAAATTTGTCTTTTAAATATAAAAAAATAGAAGCCTTTAATTTTGATCCTCATTGTCATAATGTTCAAATTTGCTATATTTTCCATAATCATTCCAAAACATTCATCCACCACAATCACATGCCAAAACAAGGAATGCAAGTAAGAGATAGCAATAATAAATAACATAAAGAAACGAAGGGAGATAACAAGAATTATAAGGTAGATGCCCATAGGCACCCTAATATATGACATTTTTTCACACTTTGATACAAATGGATCCTCATTGAAGGGTATTTATAGTGATACCAAATCCTGAATGAGAGGCTAGCCTAAGGCCGACATAAACTTAACCTTGAGGTTAACCTTACAATAAAATAATAACAAATTACCCTTTTAAGTGAGGTTATCCATAAGGTGGATTAACAAATATTATAACGATGAAATATGAAATGGGCTCATAGGCTATCATGAATATGCTCGTAGGTTTATATAAATAATGAATTTTCATAGGCTTACATAATCACATGCCCATAGGCTACATAAATGGTGCTCATAAGCACTTCTTCACACTTTTGGCCTTGGCCTAAACAAGATCAAATTACACAAATTTCAACACCCTTCCATAATCTGAGTTGAGAGGGCCAAGGAGAGAAGGCATTAGAGGTAACACCTCCCCCCCCATAATGGATGCTCTAGTGGGCTTATGTTACTTCTCTTTCATCCTCATCTTCATCATCAAAAAGCTTGTGTCCAACCCTCAAGAATTTTGTCTCAATATTCTTTAGCCTTGTAATGCAATTCTTGATGGAGTGTCCTTCCCTTTTATAATACTCACAAATGTTTGACTTCTTTGAAACCTTAGACTTTCCCTTAGGTACTTGAGCCTTAGATTCCATTGACTTGAAGTCTTTTGGATGAGCTTGTGTATGAGAAAGAACTCCACAATTCTTCATTGTCACTTCATAATGGATTAGAAGCTTGAAAAGACCTTCAAGAGATATGGGTTGTGGCTCTTTGATAGTCATAGCATTCACATAAATAACCAAGCCAACTATATGAAAAGGAGGAGAAAGATTAGAAGTAATAGATTTGACATACTCTTCATCACTCTTTACCTTACCTCCTATCATAGCTAGATCAACTTTTAGAGCTTTGAAGTGAGATATATAGTCTTTGACATTATTAAAATCTAAAATTTTAAGATTGGAGAGCTCAATTTCTATTATGTTAACTTTACTAGCACTTACTTTTCCATAGAGATATTTCAAAGTAGTCCATGTGTCAACAGGATCAGTTTTCTCTTTGATGTGGAAAAGTACATCTGGTTCCACCAACATGAAGAATAGTCCAAGTGCTTCCTCCTTTCTCTTACGAAGTTTATAATTTGTGATACCTTATTTTGATTCATTATTGAAGATGGACTAAATATTTTTTCTTATGAGTAATCCATCCATTTGAACTAGCCAAGGGTTATAATTTTGCCCATTGAGACAAGTAATATACCCTAAGGAATCTATTTTGCATAAGAAAATCCATAAACAAATATGTAATAGGTACATAAACTATTGTCACCACTACGTAGATATTGAAAAGTCATACAATCTGAAAAAAGAGCTCCAAACTCTTTTGCATGCAAAAGTTTTTTTTTTTTGCATGCAAAAGTTATGGCCTCAAAAATATTTGGTTAAATTAGCACTAAAAAATTAAATCCCAAACCTTAGAAAATTTGTTATCGAATCAACTGCTATGACATGTCACCATAGGATTGGGTGTCGCATCTATGAATCTGAATTTGACACTCTGCTTGATATGATTGGCTAATCACTCATGCCTCCATATAGGAAGATAGATAAATAGATAGATAGATAGCTGAAAAGTTTTAAAGCCAACGGGGCTCAAACTCGAGACCCACTATGAACAAGTAGGGGCGCTAACCAATGTTTCACACACATGCATTGAAACCAAGAAAGAGTTGCTTTTATTTGAAATGTGCGTTGAGCCGCAAGCATTAGCAAAAATAACACCTGTGAACTCAAGACATTCCACCTTCAAGCGAGCAGACCAACCATTATGCCACACAGTGCATTGGATCCAAAAGGAGAGCTTCTTCCTAAGGTGCATTTGTCATATTGTACAAAGGAAAAATACACCAAAACCACATTGTGGATAATTAAACCACAGACCTCAAGGATGCAAGAGAGCAACTTGATCATTGCGTTATCCATGCAAATATGACTATAGAGAAAAGGGCAAGTTTCCTTGTAGTGTCTAAATCGCACAATGCACACACAAAAAAGATATAGGTGATTTGAACCAATGACCTCCTTTAATACAACAACAAGCTCTTCCAATGTGCCACTCCCTACTTGGCATATGGGAGGAAGAAAAACTACCAAAATAAAAATCTAATATTGACATTCAATCGCACTCCCTCTCGACCATAAAGCATGTGGCTTGGTTGCCATGTCATCCATGCTAGCATGCCACTTTTGTGCTGGTATGCATAGACAAGCACCAGCCAATCGCATGAAAATGTGTACATTTGTCCCCAAGTGCAATGTGAATGGTGCCAAAGGTGCCAAAAAAACTCAAAAAAAATAAATTCTAAAAAAAAATCTTAAGTATCGAAAATGCTACCCTTAATTGTTGATGCAGCATTTTCTCTTTTATGTTGATGAGTGATGCTACTTTGGAGCTTGCTCAGATACCATGTTTGAATTTGTAATATTTTCTAGAATCATTCCAAAACATTCATCCACCACAATCATATGTCGAAAAGAAGAATGAAATTAATAGTTACCAACAATAAAGGATGTTAAAAATTTAAAGGAGATGACAAGTATAATGTGGGGGGCCATGGGCACCCCAATTTATCACATTTTATTCATACTTATGATACAAATGGATCCTCATTTAGGGTATTTATAGTGATACCAAATCCTCAATTAGAGGTTAACCTCATAAACTTAACCTTAAGGTTAACCTTACAATAAAATAATAATAAATTACCCTTTTAAGCGAGGTTATTTATAAAGGAAGATTGACCACTAACACTAAGGGTGAAATATGAAAGGGACACATAGGCTTACATGAGTGATGAATGGCTATAGGTTTATATAATCACATGTCGATAGGCTACAAATGGTACTCATAAGCACTTCTTCACACTTTAGCCTTGGCCTAAACAAAATTAGATTACACAAATTTCAACACATAAATGATTATCTTGTGTTAGACAACAGTCATCCTCTTCCTTTATATGTTTGTGTTTATATTTTTGAATCTTTATTTTGAAACTATCTATATTATTTTGAAAATCCAAATAACAAGTCTTTACCAATAGAAAGCTTAGCCCTACTGGAAACTCATACATATTAATATAAAAGCACGTAGTTGTAAGATGTGCCTTCAACTATGGTATGAGACTTCCTTTGAAATTTATGTTCCACATAAAAGTCTGAACACCTTGAATTGTTTTAGGAAATCACGTATGCACCTTATTCCCTCAAGAAGGCTTGATATAAATTTATTTATTTGGGTATGCAAATTGTAATATTATATAGCTGAGACTTTGAGAGTGAATATAATTGTACATTTTAGCTTTATTTTTTATATACATTATTTTGAAATAAATTTTCAACAAAAATAGCTATGTTGTTATTGGGTTTGGATCTAGATTGTGAAGATTTTGATATTGAACTCAAGCACTCTTTGACATCAAACATAAATTATCTTTGAAAATTTACAAAACCTTACCTACATATGTTATTTAACTTTTCCCATTGTTATTATAAGGAATGGTATAAAAGAGAACCACAATTTTCCTATGAAGGTCAAATTTTGAAATCATGATGCTTTAAAGTGAGAAGGTACAATAGTGAGGTCGATTGACATGACCAAGAATTCATGATGATCCTCAATGATCTAAATGTGGTCTTTAGGGATATCTTCTTCCCTCAGTCTAATTGGGTGATGTCTAAATTTAAGATTCTAACTTTGTGAAGAAAGCAATCCTCATATATCATTCATCATTAACATGAATAACAAACTTACATGTGAGGATGATTTTGTTGAGCTTGTTATTAGCTATATAAAAAATTTATGAATTATCATTTTTCTACCCAAAATTATGAGTGAGAAGCAAGTACCTTAATGACGCCACAATCCAACATCTTTTGGACCAATTAATTTATTTTATTATGTTTATAAAGAGTAAAGTGGCTTGGTTTTAGGATTGTTGTTGGGAATCAATTCAACCAGATGGTCATGTTCCCACATTGGCAATCGTCGTTTAGGATCTTAAAAGGCTTGTTGATGCTCCTAACTATTTCTTCCAAATTGGATTCGACAATTTTTTTTTTCTATAAATTCTAATACAAATATTTGTGCCACCATACCATTTTTCTTTAGAAGCTTCTTCATTTAGTATGAACTAATAAATTGGTTGGAAAATACTATAGCCCATAAAGTTGCCAACTTCTTCCATTGGTCTTCAAGCTCATAAACAATTTGTTAAAAATTCATGAGAAGATTCCATTTGTTTCAACCATTATCCCCCCTAAGACCATATCAATGCCTCCTATGAGGGTTGCATACATACATGAATCCAATTGATAATCACTAAAAGATAGACAAACATAATAGAACACCTCTATGTAGAAATGAAATTTAACATGCTACACACAATTCCATTTCCACTAAAATGGTTCTATAGATCTGCAATCATTGTAGTATAGCAATAATAATGCACAGAAAACCTGCAACAACACTAATAACAACAACAATGACAAAAAGACTAGATAACAATAATTACAGCAGTTTTATATTAACAATGGCATTTATGATACAACACTATAGTTTCAACATTACAATCTGCACTTAGGTTGAACATCCTTCATGGCTTCACACATCAATGGACTGCATCAATCACCATGTATTGCTCTCCTTATTGCTTGCACATCTTCTATGGGTGAACAACTTGAATGAATGAGGGGGAGGTTTATTTATACACCCAAAAGTAGTAATGTTCTCCAGCTACCTCATAACTTCCCTCAAATTACATTTCATGTGCATTTTCTCTTACATTACATGACATTTCCCACTATAGGATGAAATAGATTATGGCTTATAATTTAGCCAACATAATTGAATTAACATGACTTTATTATTATGTACAATATTAAATTGCACTTTACAACATAATAATTAAATATATGCACGCGCATTTTGTCAAACACTTTGCGTACATTTACAAAATAACACATAATACCAAAACTGGTTCAGCAAATACGGACATCTCAATTTGCCTGTCTACATCTATCCCCTCCTCTAAACTGGTCGTCCTTAACTACATGAGCTAAATACTAGGAATAGAAGTACTGAATAATGTAACAAGATATTTTGTCACGCGCCTTCCTCTTTCTCCTATGCCATACATCTATTGCCACAGACTTCACTTGAAACTGCTCACAACACCTTATTCTCTGATTGTGCACTTCTTCTGCTGCAAGCAATTGTAACATCAGTATGATCAGCATTCTCTGAATAGGCACTTCACTTTGAGTAGTTAGCCATATTATCAGCATGAGCAATGCCATCAACATCATGAACATGACAGGCAATGCTCATTGCCATTTGTGTTGGGGATCAAGGGGGCAGAAGTCCCCTTGCAGGGTCAAGGGACAACATCCCTTGCAGGGTCAAGGGGCAGCGCCCTTCACGTGCTCAATGACAAAACCATTGAAAGCATCAATTGCCAAACTAATTTTTTTTTCTCTACAACATTTTGGAAGCCTTCACTCAATCTATTGAAACTGCTTTCTCTCAGCTCTAACTCATTGCTTTCATGATCCAACTGGCTTCTTATCAACCTTTGATAGACATCTCCCTTATCGGATTGTACTTCTGATGGTGACTGCTTTGACTGCTCTGCCTCAGACGGCAACATTTCTGATGACAATCCTTGACGGCTTAGTCTCTGACGAATTAGGCTAGATAGATTGATAAGTTTGATGGATACATTTTCTAGACATTAAGGACAACGATTTAGATGGCTCAGACAGATAGACGTCTCGAACGGATTGCACACAGGTAGACGTCTCAGATAGTTAAGGGTAGATGTCGCAAACAGATGAGTTAGATGTCTGGACAAGTTGCTAGACATCTAGGACGAGTGGCCAGATGGACAGCCAGATGTCTGGATTGGACGACTAGACGTCTGCACTAACGAATGGCCAGGCATCTGCACTGACAGGCGGCCAGACATCTGGGCTAGACGGCTAGACGTTTGGGTTGGACAACCAAACGTCTGGGCTAGATGGCCAAACGTTTGGACTGACGGACAACTAGACGTCTGGGTTGGATGGCCAGACATCTGGACTGACGGATGGCCAGACATCTGGGCTGGATGGTCAGACATCTGGACTAACGGACGACCAGACGTCCGACGGATGGCCAAACGTTTGGGCTAGACGGCTAGACGTATGGGCTGGATGGTCAGACATCTGGACTAACGGACGACCAGACGTATGGGCTAAACAACCAGACGTTTGGGCTGATGGATGGTTGTCGGACATCTGGGGCATACGATTGCTAGATGGGTAATTTGCCAAATGTTTAACTCCTTCAGACGTGTAAGTGTCATACGGGCACTTGCTAGACGGGAAGGTTTCAGACGTGTAGCCTCCAGACGACTCTTGCTCAAACGGTTGCACCTCAGACATCTCAAACAGTTGTGCCTCAGACGTCTCCTTTGCCATTTGACTACATTTTCTAGTCGTCCAAGTCTCATTCATCGGTGAGGTTTTTGCATCACTTTCCCAAGTCAAGGCATAATCCAAAGCCTCTTGGTATGATCTTGGAGGAAATGTCTTCATCTTCCTTTCATACATAGGGAGAAGTCCATCTATGAACCACATAATCTTTGATTCCTCTGAGTGGTCTTTCTCCACATGGTCAAACAACCTACTCACCCTTCGATTGTAATAACAAACAGACTCCTCTCCTTGAATGTTATAATTTTTTTTAGCATCATCTGATCGAAATTCTTCCACAAATACATCACACAACTCTTTCCATGTCTTGTACTTATCTTGCAGTAAGTATATAAACCAGTCTATTGTAGATTCTCGAAACGTTGCAAGAAACAACATCCTCCAGTCTGCCTCATTGTTTTGCCCAATCGCTTTCCACTCCATGCGGCAATTTCTCCAATGCCTAATCGGGTCTTCCTTCCCTTCTCTTGTGAAAAGTGGACAATTCTCCAATGCTCTGGTGGCTACGTTATCCATTGGTGGGGTTCCTACTATGCTGCTCCTCGTCGGATATTTTTAGTCTAGGTACCTTTTTCTCACCAAACAGTCTTCTCCCGACTTCCTGTGCGTCCTTACTTCGCGACTTCCTTCGCTGGAATGTTGGTTGTGGCCCTGGTCTTCCTTCCTGAGACCTCGCGCATTGTTGCTCTGGTGCCTGACTCCCGTCCTTTGCACTCCTCTGCAACCTTCCTACCGCTTGTTCAGGTGTTACCATCCACTCAACATATCTTTGCACAGTTTCAGCATCAACGTCTTCCCTTACGTCACTGTTTTCCTCAACTCTTGGTGGTCTTTGTACCCGTTTCTATCAGCAATGTTTGCCCTCTCTTAATCTGCTCGTGGACTCTCATCTTCCAAACTGCTGACTGGTCTACCTATTCTGCTGCTGCAGACGTCTAAACTGCAGACAGACATCTAGACTGCAAACGTTTAGACTGGTGCTGCAGATGTCTAGACTGTAGTCTTCCAGACTGCAGACGTCTACACTGCAGATGTCTAGACTGCAGATGTCTAGACTGCAGATGTCTACGAATCCACAATCTGCAAAATCTTTACTTGTATTTTTCCCTCTGATTGGCATGCACGTACTTTTTGACAACCCTTCATATGCATCACCAAAAAAAAAAAAAAAAATTGGTGCGTCTTCACCTACGTATTCTGCTGCACTGTGTTGTTTTTGTTTGCATGTCTCCCCAAGGGTTTTAATTTTCAGAATTCCTTGTCACTAATATTGGACCCAACTTCGTAATAGCAACGGTGCCAAATGTAGAAATGAAATTTAACATGCTACACACAATTCCATTTCCACTTAAATGGTTCTACAGATCTGCAATCATTGTAGTATAGCAATAATAATGCACAAAAACCATGCAACAACACTCATAACAGCAATAATGACAGAAAGAGAAGATAACAGTAATTGCAACAGTTTTATATTAACAATGGCATTTATGATACAACATTAATATTTCAGCATTACAATCTGCACTTGCAAACCCTAGGCTGAACATCCTTCATGGTTGCACACAACAATGGACTGCATCAATCACCATGTATTGCTCTCCTTACTGCCTGCACATCTTCTATGGGTGAACAACTTGAATGAATGGGGGGGGTTTATTTATACACCCAAAAGTAGTTATGTTCTCCAACTACCTCATAACTTCCCTCAAATTACATTTCATGTGCATTTGCTCTTGCATTACATGACATTTCCCACTACAAGACGAAATAGCTTATGGCTTATAATTTAGCCGACATAATTGACTTAATATGACTTTATTATTACGTACAATATTAAATTGCACTTTACAACATAATAATTAAATATATGCACGCGCATTTCGTCAAACACTTTGCGTACATTTACAAAATAACACATAATACTAAAACTGGTTCAGCAAATAAAGACATCTCAATTTGCCAATCTACACTCTACACATTTGACTCCATGCCATCTACTATCATGAATTTTAAATTTTAGATGCAATGCATAGAGCACTTAAGCTTGAATTCTATTTTTCTAACATAAAATTGTGAGTTGCTCCAATAAATCAAAACTACCACTTGTCACTCCTGACATATCCTCTATGTTCCATGGGGATGCATCCTCCACACTCAGTACCTTAGGGGTACTCATTCCCTCGTCTCCTCCCATGGGGACATGTCCCCTTCATTTCTTTGTGATGGTCTTTCAAATGTAGTTCTTGTTCATATAGTCATTACAAATGGGCATGAAACTCATTTTGTTTGTTAATTTTTCTCATCCATCCATAATTCATAATAACAATGAATTTTGTGCTTCAAAATTTTATAATTTTATTTTGCCTTTCCCTTCTTCTTAGGAGTTGAGAGAAACTTCTATGCATTCCCTATTCACATCCCAATATTTCCATATCCCCCGTAAAAGGGGACTCACCGGAAAATAGCATATCCTTAAATCTTGATTATGTGGAGAGTTGATTCCATCTAGTGCATGTATGGAAATAGTTGGTATTTACTCACCCTTGATCAAACATGGTTCCTAAATATTGCCTAGTGCTTCTTCCACATCACAGTCTTCTTCTATCATTTAATTCAAAGTTGTCATTGGACCTTTTTCTACATAGTTGTGGGTTGGATACCATTTGTCGTCACAATCACAACCAAACTTTTTCCACTCTTCATTTTGCTACTAAGGAGAAAGCTCATGGAATGTATGTTGAGTAGATAGGTCAATAGTCACCATCTATTGTGATTGCTATCATTGAGTTGTCCTTCTATTGCCAAAATTTTGTTTTTTTCGAACATGTTGCTATTTTCATGGCATCGCTAACTCTAGTTGGCTTGAATAGTCAAACACCAAATCTACTATTTCTTTCACTCCACTCACATGGTTGTAACATATTTTTTTGGTTTAGATCCTAAATCCTTGCAGACAATGGCATATGCCAGGAAATATAATCAGCCACTAAACAAGATTGCTTTACCTTTTCAATTGTCCATAAAATATCATTGCTCCATGGATCTTTTTTTTTTAGGGGAGTAGATTAATTTCTTCAAAAAACTGATTTCAAGAAGGGGGAATCCCATTACTGATCTAACCATCTAGCTATATGTACCATAATTGAGAAAATCGGAATCGGGTAGTAAATTGGCTGGTTTAAAAATCAACAAAGAATTGGAATCGACAAAAAATCGAGGAAAAAATCGGCAAAAAATCGGTATTTTTTATTGAAAAAACCAAAGAAAATGCAAATTTTCATTGAAAAAAATCTTTTTTCATGCATATCATAATTTTTCGGGAAAAAATCGGCAAAATCGGGAAAAAATCGGCAGATTTTCTGAACTATGATATGTACTAATCATAGGGTTCTAGTTATAAGGAGGAGGATGTCACATGCACCAATGAGTATTTCAAAACATTTCTAGACTAACATATCTTTGCATCTAGCCAATCCAATTATTATTCTATCAAAGCAACATGCTTTTATGTTCACATGGTGCCTTGTATGTGTCATGTTGCCACCCTTACACCATTGATATTTTGTGATGCATAGGGTTTACTGTTCACATCGAGTTTAAGGTTTACATCCAATCTTGGAATGTAATACCTCATTCTTGATAGGTTACGTTCATTAAAAACCTTAGTAATGAAATCATGTAGTCACTTTGTGTTGTTGCCAATAAGGAAGGAAGTTAGTTATCATCTTCTAAGGTGGTACCTAACTTTTTTCATTTTTTTTTTTTTTTGGAGGCTTCAAGGTCCTCCATTGATTCACCCTTTGGGTGAAGAGGATACTCATTGCCAAGATTGTATTAAATTATAGGATATTTCTTTCAAAGGCACAAGAATTGCTGAAATCCAAGGCTTCTACTAGTTGATTTGCTTCCTTTTTGTTTTTCTTGGAAAAAAAAACAGTATAAAAAATTGGCCTGCCAAACTTCTAGTTTGAATTATAACAAATCTATTTGGTAGATAACTGATATAAAAAGCTAAAATCTAGATTCACATTCAGTTCCAACCATATAATATTACAATTTATCCAAACAAGTAAATGCAGATTAATGTATCCATAACCATGCATCCAACAGACTCTGAAGTATATCTTGATTAAAAAAATCCACTGCAATATTTCAAAGCAAAAAAGGAGATCCAAGTACATATTTGAGTGCAAAATCCTTTTGAAAGGGTGACCTCAAAATACAAGTCAATTATACGCAGCTCCAATAGAAAACCAAAACAACACAACTGATGCCTAAAATGAGCAATCTGCTCTCTATTTATAGACATTTAGGTGAGAGAAAATATTAACTATGAATAGTATTTATAACCATCCTAACTATCATACAGGCTGGGGTTGTATGCACCCTAACCCTAAAATCCCATAATGGCCTATGCTTAGAGGCATAACATTCACTCAGGATAATATAAATATCATTGTATTGTTAAGGGAATGTTGTGTAACTAGTCCCATAATGCACTATTTAATGTTTATGAAAAGTACCTTAAGTTCCAAGACTCTGCAGGTGTTAAACCCTCTCTTCTTTCCTCTACTCCCTTTCATATTGCTTACATGCACCCTTTCAAATATCATGTTATATAGACAACATATACATGTAACCATTAGTATAGGAAGTAATTTAACAAAAAGATGATTGTATTGCAGCAATTATTTGCTCAATTGCTCGTAAAGATCATGTAAGCTCTAGCTGAAGTTATCAACCCTCACCAGGCCTGCTAAGCTTTAACTGTCATTCCTTTATTTATGATTTAATGTCTTCGACAACTACACCCAGTTTGCTCCAGATTATGGTTATACCAGTGTATTAGTGTACATTGCTCCTCACAGAATATCCAATTATGCTTTTATGTAAAGAATAAATCCTCTTGCTTGAAATCCAGAGAAATTGCTCAACCATGACATAGCTTTTAAAACTCCATATAAAGTACTACCAGTGGTAACAAATTAGAAACTGGAAAGCAAGGACTGCCCTCATAATCCCACAAATAGAAGGCTAAGAAAGAATAAAAAAGAATACAGAATTTGAATTCCCAAATTTTAAGAATCTTAATAGAATGTAGAAAGAGTCTTCATGACCTCACTGCTGCAGCTGCTTCCTTAATTTGCTCAATCGTGAAGACACCAAAAAAAGAATCGTCAGTTACTGCTTTGATAACTGCACCAGCAACGTCATCGACACTTAGTGGAGGAGCCAAGAATAAATCTGAACCCGGAAGAGAATTCAAAGGCCTCGTAAAGTTTTCAACTGAAAGAAGAAACTTCTCTAGTGGCTCACCAACAGAATCAAGAGGTATCTCAAATCCATCAACTTTTCTCTTACCATAAATGAATCCTGGTCTTAACACAGTGCCTGAACAAATCCACATTATCATCAATGAAGAATAGGAAAAGAACCTTAGAAAATAGCTATAAATTTACAAGTCATAATGAGAATATGTAAGTTGATACAAAGCAAAGAAACACAGTTGTCCTACCTGAATTAGGAAAT
This sequence comes from Wollemia nobilis, assembly GCA_028583015.1. NCBI lineage: Eukaryota > Viridiplantae > Streptophyta > Pinopsida > Araucariales > Araucariaceae > Wollemia > Wollemia nobilis. The sequence goes on along the minus strand of JAQPPZ010017206.1, from coordinate 843,378 downwards.
TTGGAAAGGACCTCCGATTCTGAACGCCTCTTTCCCGTAAAGTATCCTGAGGTTAGTAAGAATGATGGAAGGTTGTAATCATGAACTGATATTAAAATGAATTTTGGGATACCTGCATTTCACAAAGAAAATGATGCTTTATATTATAAACATAACAACCAAAAAACATTAGAAAAGGAAAACGACAAGTTTTGGTAAGTTTTGTGCTCACACCTTGAGAAACTATGAACTACAAGATTAAAAACAAATATATCAAATTTAGGTCAACAAAACTTTCTTATATAAACTAGAGACCTTTACAAATTGAAATGCCATCAATTCATAAGAAATACAAAAATAGTTGCAACTGGTAAGACAGCATAAAACAGCTTGCCAGTGTTCTTCTTGTTGGTCTTTGAGCCCTGTCTTCTAAGTCAAAGCCTTACTGTAGAACCACGTCTAAGCATAAACTTAAATTGAGCATGCAAAGAAATTGCTAAAATCTTAGTAATCCTCAAATTTTCAATCATGCATATGCACACACACAAAAAGCTATTTATTTGCAGAGTATGATAAGAGTATGATAGAGTATGATATTATGTCTGACATATGTTGAGGATGCGCTATATATTTTATTATTTTGTATATGATATACATAGCATTTATTATTGGCACATTTTTCTATGGTGCATGTTTCATTGTTACCTCAGCTTAAGGCTTGCAGCCTCACATGTAATCTGAGCTCTGTTGATGGGATCTTCTTTGTTCTAGTCCTCTAAGAGTTTGAATCGCTTCCTTGCAGGGTGCAGAACCAGGTAATATGAAAACAATGTTCCTAAGTGACGTGGCAAATATTTTATGTTCATTGATTTGAGATTCATGTGGTACATCAGTGCACTGATTGATTCTTTGCTACTTTTCAGGCAATTAATGTCTTCAGAGAATAGTCACTTGTCCAGTGGATCTCTGTCACAGTTATGTTGAAATTTTGTTTGCTTCTGTGGCATTGCTTTCTCAAACATAGGGTTAGTGGCTTTTTGGCATCCCTCACCTAAAGCTTTAACAAATTTTCTTATTTGTTATCACCTCTGTGTTTGCCTTCTGAGATTTGCTTTGCATGGTTAACATGCCTATCAATCATTGGTATTACAAAAACTATATTTCATTATAAAGCCTTGGATAGGAAAAGTATGGCACGTTAATTTTTGGCTTTTAGTCTTTCACTATGTGGCTTTCCTGTTCTATATATATATATATATATATATATCGTTAGTTGTCTATTACTAGAGGTCTCTCCTCATTGTGATCATCATGGTGAATCATCTTGATATTATCACAAATTGCAAAGTTCATCATTATTATGTTATATTAAATATTTTGGATACCTATGACATCCTCCATACATCTTGGCCTCCTATGCTTATGCTATGTTAAATTAACCATTTCATTATAGCAACCTAGTTATATTCTAACAACTGGAGCAACCAAACTAGTTTTAACTTTTGATTATCAGTGCTTGATTAAAATAAGATTAAGAAAAATCGTGAGAATGTTCTTTTTAGAACAAACTTGTCAAGAAAAGACAATCTGCTGGTAACAAAAGGATAGTAGGAAGAAAGAAGAAAGATAAAGACATATGTTGAACAAGAGGTGAAGAGTTTTTCATTGAATGAGGACAATGAGGAGGCTCAAGTGCAGGTAGAAGAGATGTTGGTGCAAAAAGGAAATCTAATGCCATGTTAGAAAAATGATTAAAAAGATTATTCAGATGATATCAGTATAAAACAATCGAAGGCAATAAGTTAAGCAGAAAGATTTGCAAGACTGATTTGGGTGCAGCGAATGAAAAACCACTGATTTCTTTTCCAGACTAAGTATTTAGGGATCTCAAAATAAACGACCAAAACAGGCAATAAGTACATGTAGTTCTCAATGCCCATAACCTGCCAATGAATGCACCATCCCCTGCACCTAATCAAACTAGGAGATTTGACCAGACAGTTAAAGTGCAGGAACCTAGTCAGCTTTTTCGTTGTTTTTCTTTTCTTGCTCTAATGGGTGAGTGAGGTGGGAAGGGTGAAGTAGAAGGAGAAGGATTATCTAGTCAATGGGGGGAAATCTGGGTAAGTTTTCACCCCAAAGCAAGTCAATCATAAGGCAAGGCCCACCTTTTGTCTTTGGAAACATACTTTGCCCCTCGGCCATCTGATTGCAGCTACTGCTTGAGATAAAGGCAACGACAAGTCAAAGAAACCTAGTTCACCGGTTCCACTTCCTCGGGCAAAGAAGCATCCTTGTGTCTATATATGCATTCGATCTGATCCCTACAAACAAAATTCCTCTATTCCCTGTTTCGCTTGCTTGAACTGAGGAGACTAACAATAGAATAAAATGAAGAGGCGCTTGCACTGACTGATAGGTCTTGCAGTGATATCAAATCTGTAGTCGACTGTGGAAATTTTTAGGAAATTTAAAGATGGCTTTCAACTTGCACTTGATATAATTGAAGGTAAGAAACATTAAAGTGAGCAAGAAAAACAGTTAGTTCTATATAAAGTGCATCCAATATACAATTGATACCACTGCAACACAATACTCCAGTGGTTACTTCACTTACTGTCATAACACATGCAATATCCACCTTGGCAACAAATCCAACACCTTCTTGTTAATGCTTCCAATTATTGAAAACCAGCACAAGAGAAACGTATTTGTAGCTGGAGAAGGAACTTTTTAATTTATTTTATTTTTTAAATACATTGGCTATATAGGATTTAAAGGAGCCCCAACCATATCATATCATGATCGCATGACCATGGTATTTCAACAACATTTTTGGAAGCTAACCATATATCGCCTGGCAAGATATGAAACTGGGTCTCCATCTTGAAAGTCGATGTATTGTAGCTGGAGAAGAAACTTCTTATTTTAATTTTTGTTTTATTTTAAATAAATTGGTTATAGGATATAAAGAGGCCCCACCCATATCATATCATGACCGCATGACCAAGGTATTTCAACAACATTTTTGGCAGTTAATCATGTATCGCCTAGCAAGATTTGGAACTGGGTCTCCACTTTGAAAATCGATGTATTTAGCCACTTGATCTCATGCCATTTGATGGGACAGGAAACAGATTTGCCTAAATAAAAGATATTTTCCAAGCGAACTTTAAGTTACCTAAACCTGAAGGCCACAACATCCACACACTGAAAGATACCATAGATCAGGAAAATCAATCAGGATTCTGGGTGCCATTGAAGACCTTAAGCAAAAAACCAAAAAAAGTCTGCAGGCATGATAAAACACCTTTGGGCATCATACCATAAAAGCCTTTGGGAATAATCGAAGAATTTTGGGCCAATAAGCCTTTGTGATAAATACCAAATAAAGGTCAAAGCTAACAAGTAAATCAAAAGTCATCAATGAGCATTCAGACATACTATTTGTTTGTTGGAAGATAGTCAAAGAGACAAGTTGAAGTACGTAAAGGGAAGGGACACACATCTAGGAAAGTGGTTTGGGAATAGCCATCTGTGCTGAAACTTCTATGGTTCTTTAACTAATGTTTTGGAAGTAAGTTCATATTTTATCACTGTATGCAGGTAACATGAAGAGGATGATCTTACCCAGCGGTCAAGTTAGAAGAAATTTCCACCCCTGCCCCCCACCAACACTCTGAAAACACCATGTCAAGCAATAATGATAAACCAAGACAAGAAGACACAATAGCACAAGCACTGCAATCAAATAAACAGCATGATGCAAACTATGCAGATGCTAACTCAAAGTCAATCCTACTAACTCCCTCCCCACCTAAAAGGTTCTAAAAAGGGAAATCCTTGAGAGTTTAAGAAAAAAAAGCAGCATTTCTTTTCAAACATGACTCAGAGCCATTAATCAGTACTTATCAATGGCATAAAGTTGGTCATAATGCTTTCCTTTTAACAGTTAGGTACATGGAAAACCCCAATAGCAAAGAGGAGACCCAATTCATAAGACTACACCCCAAAAATTTCTACTGTTGGTCCTTGATGTCTAATAACTAAAGTAGAGCAGAACTAAGAAGGAATTTGACTTGAAAAACAAGTCTTTGATAACAACCTTATTTGTTTAAGTTTAGCATAAATCACCAGCTATATCCCTATTTTAGTTTAATGCCCATGCTGAAGCACCATTTTGAAAAATATTGAGGTCAATTGTAATTCATTGCATGTACCACACAGGATGCAAGAGGATTTCCAAAAGAAATTAAGCAGTTATAAAACAGCTTTACTGGCAGCATCTACAGACAAAATCCCATGGGAAGCACCAGCACTCCGAAAACACCATGAAAAGCAATAATGATAAACCAAGACTAGAAGATACAACAGCACAAGCAATGCAATCAAATAAACAGCCTGATGCAAAAGTTGCAGATGCTAATTCAAAGTCAATCCTACTACCTCCCCTTCCCCACCTAAAAGGTTCCATAAAGGCAATTCCACAAGAATATGATCAAAAAAGCGGCACCTTTTATCAAACACGACCCAGGTCCATTATTTAGTACTTATCAATGGCATAAAATTAGTCATAATGCTTTCCTTTCAACAGGTGGGTACATGGAAAACCCCAATGACACAGAGGAGATCCAACTCATAAGACCACCTCAAAAATTCTACTGGAGAGTTTTTGATGTCTATTGGCAGAATTGACGAGGAATTTGACTTGAAAAACAACACTTCAGTAATATATTCATTTGTTTAATTTTAGCATAAATGACCTGCTATATCCCTATTTTAGTTGCATGCCCATGCTAGACCACTGTTTTGGGAAACAATAAAGTCATTTGTATTCATTTGCATATACCACAAAGGATGCAAGAGGATTTCCAATAGAAATTAAGCAATTACTAACCAGCCTTGCTGGCAGCATCTACAGACACAACATTAGCTTCTCCATTTATCTTCTCCATTTGTTCATTTGAACCAAAGCCTCCAAGGGTAGAAACAACAGCAGTAGCACCACGAATTAAACTTTCCCAGTCAACATAGAAAACATCACCTGCAAATTTATTATTGACCAGATATTATGCATGAGTAACAGTGTAATATGAGCTGGTAAAAATGAGTTTGCAGTGAAAGGCACTAAATATGACAGCATTCAAGAAATACGCTAAACAACATGCTGAATTTTCAAATTCTTCCTGAAAGCAATCCATCCAATGATATAAAGCTTTATATTAACACACAGAGGGAAAAGAAATGGAGATGCATAATCAAGATCATATCTGAAAATAATATAATGACTGTAAACACTGCAACATGAAACCCCACCATGTGTTAAACTAGAAAAAAAATTGAAAAGATGTATTCCTGTTGAAATAAACAAAAAAGAATACTTTTTTGTGAAATTTAACTGATGCCCTACAAAAGGTGTTTTTTACATCTATAACTATGCTGCTCTTGTATTGCCTCCCTCTAAAAGAAGGAAAACTTATCCATCTGAAGTTGTGCCCATTTGAATCCCTTTGAAATAATAAATGCAAGGTTGTTGGCAAGACAATGTATTAGATAACTTGAATGCTCCACAAATTTGAACCAATTGAGAAGGCGGATTGTGTTGCAAATGATCCATTTAAAACTAGGCATACTGAACCTATGCCATGTGGAGAAGTCTTTTCTTCTCAACTTTTCTTCAAAAATTTCAACTTCTTGTAAAATTGTGTACATGTTTATTTAAGTTGTTTGAAATGGAAAACAAGGACAGATAGAAGAAGGAAGTTGAAGAATTTCAAATTAATTAAGAAAAAAAAGAACAAAAATCAACACACAAAAAAAGATAGCACAAACACAAATATCAAAAAAAGAACACACAGGATATGATGTGGTGCCCTTAGACACCAAAATACAAAATAATGAATGAGTAAAGATATAAGTACATTCAAGTACAATCAAGTATGGATCCCAATAACTGTCAAACCAACATGTTATTGATCCATTAATAATACATGTATCACCTTACAAGGTGGCTATGGGCCAGTACGCCATTACAAATGTACACAATATTAGAATGTTGGTTGTGGCAAAAGTGAGTGATCACACATTTCAACATTAGTGAAGAATCCAAATATTTGAGTTTGCACAACAGATAGCCATTTGTGGGTTTAGAAAATGTATCACTACACAGATAAAAAAGGGAAAAATTAATCTTTGATCAATTCTTTAATTGTGGCTTTAAAAACCGTATCATTGTACATAAAAGCAAGGAAAAAATCAAATTTCAACGAATGCTTTAATTTTTTTGCTAATAATTTATTAAGAACAAGAAACCTTCTTCACATAAACATATGATAGTCATCATGTAGAAATAACACCAGTCGTGTACATATTTGCATCTATATTATTTCCATGTCTGTCATGTTTATAAGTTTTTAATTCTTCCGGCCTTTCCCCCTCCTGTCTGTTTTCATGACATTTACCTACTTACATTACACATAATTCATTTTCACCCAGTAATTCATTAAGATGCAATTGTATGACTGTCATAGCTCAGCCTTAACCAGAATGTAATATGGAGTTCAAAGGATACAATATACAGAAGAACAAAAGCACATACATTTGTCACTTTGGGGTGTCTGCATTTCAATAGGAAGAACAAAAACTGAAGTACACGGCTATATGAAGGAAAATATCACTCTATGCATAAATAGGTGGCAAAAACTTCTGAAATTCAGCATTAACAGGAAGCCTGACACAAGGTACAGAAAGCATGCCTGGTACCCATGTAACTTGATCTATCCATGGATCTGTGTATGAGGGTTTCCCCGACCTGCAAACAATTGAATGCAACTTTCTTGAATATTCAATGCCACTTCCTAGTACACAGAATGTCTAAGAATAAGAAGGGATTGCCAGACAAAAAAATGAAACAACCTTTACATGTAAAATAATATTCTGAATCCATGACGGCACAAAATTCCAAATTACCGAAACAATACTGAATACAGTACTTCATAAACAATTACATGCAATGATGAAATTTAAAGGCATACCTGCTGAGGCTGACAACTTCAATGCCCTTTGCAACTGCTGCTTTGCAAATAGCCGAACCAACAAATCCACTGCCTCCCAAAACCACTATCTGCATTTAACAGATCTTATGATGAGACTATGTCATCGGCCTTGAGTAAAAACACCTAGAAGGCATTCTAGCTTTGAAGTACAAACTACCTTTTCTGTCTTTACATCAGCCACAACGTCGATGGGATTTAATGAATAGCCTGGATCACTGCCAGTCGCACTAGAATAACTGCATTGCACATGCTGCCTGCACTGACACTAAAAATGAGCATTAAGCTAAATTATCTTTGACCAAATAAATTTCAGTAACTTTATCTTCCTAATCACTATGCTACACCCATAAACGAACTTCTCTCTCTGTCTCTTATTTATTGAAATATTAAAGCAAAAGAAGGCTCTGTCAACTAGGAAACCACCCTAGACATCTAATATATCCAAATCCATTCCTGTAATAAGGATTCATATATACCCCTGTTGCATGGAAACAGATATAGTATCCGATAAGGATATGACAAGTTTTCAAGACCCCCTCATATAGACATGCTGCACGTGATATCATAAAAAACACACGCACACAAAGAAAAAAAACAGAAAAAACTTTAGACATATATATGTTTCAAATAGGACATTTTCATCAACTTAGAGGAGGATTTTCATTCATTTTTCCTATTTGAAAGTTAGTTTTATAAAGAATTGCATGTTCTTTCTTAAATCTTATGGTGTTCCCAAATCATATCCAGATGTATTATATATGGCCCAAATACATGCAAGTATTCTAGTACATTCAGTTATGATATTCATACATTCGGATATGGTTGGATATGATATTAGGAAAGTACCGTATCCACATCCACATCTGATACACAGATACAAGTATCCAAGCAGAACTCGTAAACCAAAAAAAAAAGGTTGAAACGGTAATATAAAACTGCAAAACTTAAGACAACTCAAATCATGTAAAGAATAGAAACAAGAGGTAACTTCAAATATTATTTAATAAAAAAATTGTGACCGTCTCCATCATATTATTGATATAAACCAAATATGGTTTTGAGACATCATAGTAGAGCTCCTGCAGTGATTTGTTCATCAAAAAATATTTTATGATATTGTCCTCTTTGGAGTTACTGATCATTAGAGTATATTAATACCAGCCATGTATCTCTTGTGTGCATTATTTATGTCGCGTTTCTGCTTTTTTCTGCTTTGTTTCTTAGTGTGGTGGCTTGAAGTGATCCATGTATTCTATTGGGAGGGCAAAGAATGCCCTCTACTAGTCTACAAGAACTAAAGAATATCTCTATGGTACTTCCTTGTTTGCATCTTTTGGACCAACTCTGATTTCAAAAAAAATGAGGAAATAAAATGTAAATAACAAAGATACAGACAGCTTTTCTTCCCTCAAGCTAGCATGACAGTCATAGAGCCTATGAATAAAGAAATTTGAATACAATAAAGAAAATGAGAGACATGAAAAAAGATAGATGTCAAAAAATAAACAATGAACTAAAACAAAGAGATGCAGAAATTTTTAATGTAATTTTCATAATAAATATGACAAGGAAAATAATTACTTTTCTGTGGACTTCTTCAGCTCCAGTACTTCGGCCTCAACTGTTAGGAGAGATTAGTTTCTGGGGGGTTCTTGGAGCTTGCCCCTCCTGGGCTGCTCCCTCCCCCCTCCTCTCTCTCTCTTCTTCTTCTTGGTGTGCACTCCTCTCTTCTGGACTGCAGCCCTCCCCCCTCTGCTCTCCCTTTTCTTTTTCCTTTCTCTTTGGCCCAGTTGTCAGGTTTCGTTTTGTATTTATCTTAGTTCTTTTCTTTGTTGGGTTTTTTAGCCTGCTAGCTGGCAGTCATTATTGTCCTTTTTATAGTCCCTTGGGTCTTATTTTGGCCCACCGCAGACATTAATAATATTTCATTTCTGTTTTATTTTTGATGAATAGAATAACAATCGGGATGGCAGGAGAGACAAAACAAAAAATCACCCACTCCAGCTTTAACACTGAACAGAGCATAGATGTAACTAACCATACAATACCAACAATATAACAGAAGTACGGGAAACTGATAGTGAGAACAATATCCTCACAATAGGAAAACCTGCACACCCCAAGTAAGAAACAAATTTGTATCCACAGATAAAGATAGGATGGAAATGAAATGGAAGGCTGCACCTACATATAAAAATCCTTCATGCAACACGTTAATCCTTAAACACCATTGCATTATGCTTAGAGTAAGGAGAGCCGCAATATGACACCAAGTATGTTCCTAGCTATAGTTCTAAAACTCAGTGAGTACTTGTGGGATTCACAAGTACTTGCGAATTAACCCCTGAAAGAAACATGTCCAGTCAAGTTCATAAAGTACTTGATGAGTACTCGACAAAGACTCCCCAAAGCTATGAACACTCGACAGAGAATCCCAAAACTATAAACCCTGAACCTAGGAGACTTCCAACCCTCTCCATGCATGTCAAGCTTGGAACCTCCTAAGTTTCTTTGATTATATGATGTACATCATACTACTTTTTATCAAAATCTAATAGAAAAAACGACTTCTGCATTCTCTAAATTCATTTTTTAACCATGGTTCTAAAACTCAGCAAGTACTCGTGGGATTTGCGAGTACTTGTGAACAATTAACCCCTGCAAATAAATTGCCAAGTTGAGTCTTCAAAGAGTACATGATGATTACTGAATAGAGACTCCCAAAAACTACGAAACCTGAACTCAGGAGAACTCGATGTTGTCAAGCTTGGCACCTCCTAGTTTTACATGATCATATGATGTGTATTGTAGTCCCTTATCTTGAAATCTAATAGAAAATCAACTTTTGCATTTTTAAATTCATTTTTTATGGTTTCTGCTAGTTTATTACATGTTATTTAAGTTTATTTATAAATTTATTTGATTTGCCAAGTTTGCACAAAAGTTCAAGTCCGAGTCAAAACTTTTAGCTGCAAAGTTTTGGCCAAGTCCTACTTTTTGCACTATCTTCCTAACAAGCCCATCAACTAGACCTATCTATGGTCCCACTATATTAAAAATTTGTAAATGTATGATATTAAATACAAAACAATTCATTGCATTTAAAAACAAAAGGTGCTATATATAGGCACATGGTTGATATCAATTATAAACTAAGGAGCACAATCACAACAATAAGAGAGAGATACAAGATATTGTCAAAACTGCACATGTTTTAAACTCATTGTATTATCTTTAAATGAGAGTACAAAAAAGTATCTATAAAGAATACAAAGGAATATTCTAAAAAAAAAAGCTTCTTTAGAAAGATGTGTACAGGGTAGCTTCTTTGATCTGGGCATGTGACCCTTTTGGGGCATGGCATTATACCTAAAAATGACCGAAAATTCAACGTTTTAGATCCTAACCACACTATTAGGTGCATAACTTTGTGCTCAGGACTTTATTTTGATCCATTCAAGAAGCATTGGAAAGATTATAGGGAGAACAAAAATTTCGGCAGTCAACTTTGTTGCCAGCATCTTTGTGGAAAAATAGCTCCGGAGGCCCTAAAAAATGCAAAACAAAATATTTACTAAAAATAGTAATTTTCTATTTTTGGATTTTTGTAGCCAAATTGCATCTCTAGCCATGTTGATGTTAGGATTTGAAACACAGATTTTTATTGCACTCATAAAACTTTAGCTTTGTACATATAAACACATACAATGGTATGTCTCTTGGTTGTCTCAAGAGACTCTTCGTGCTTCACCTTCTCACTGTTCAACTTTTCTCAACCTCTCGTGAGGTGTAACAATAATAACAAATAACATCAAATAATTTAATAATTATCTAACATCCCCCCTTATTACATTATTTGGTATAGCAAACATTTGAAAATTTGAAGGTTTCGATCACGGCCAAAAAATGCAATTTTTACAAAGAAAATATTACTAAACCCCCTTGATTTTGAAGGTAATAAAATGAAATTGTGATCTAGCTCTAGCTCTTGCTCTAGATCTAGCTCTAGCTCTTATTGTGGCTCTTGTTGTGGCTTTGGAACTAGCTCTAGATTTTACTCTGGCTCTAGCTCTTTCCACCGCACATTTGGAATCTTCCACGTAATGTTTCACTGCAGGCTTTCCGGGCATAGCTCAGGTCACATCTATAAATTTCGATGCAAAAGTCATGCATCTCTTGTCTCCCTAAAGAATCCCAAGATTGCATTGGTTCTTAGAAAAACTTACATTTGATAAACTATAACCATCATTGTGGTCAACCACCATACTCTGTCTTATCCTTGCTTTCTTCTGAGAACAAAACATTCTTTTGTAGAATCCATTCAGCATTTTTTTCACTTCATCCCATTGTATCACATCCACCCATCCACAATCAACATGTATTTCATTGGCCATTTTATCTTTGTGTCAACAATATTTCTTAAAGTGATTATTTTCACCACAAATCTCACAGGGATGCAGATCCCAACACTTATTTGTCACATGTCATGATCGTCCCAACACTTTGTAATTATTCTAGGAGTTTCATCATTTTCATAGGTTACTCTTTTCACAAACTTGATCTCACCACTTCCTATTTAACCATCATAACCAAGGCCTTCATTCTTTGGCCTTACATTTGATTTCATGAGCTTTCTTATGCCTTGCCCATTCCTTCCCAATCATGTACCATTATATCCCATTCTTTTCATTAATTTTGAGCCAATACCTTTGGTGTGCTTTTCAAAGCACCCAATCTCTTCATCATCACTATGTTCTTCAACAACATGGCCTTTATCATGGCCAACACAATCAACAAGACTGAGCATGAGATCATGATGCTCATCTTCAACACAAACACTACTATTACCAACAATGTTCAAATCACCAGTATCATAACATAACAAACATTTGCCATTATAGGCTTGTCAACAATGTCCAAATCGTCAATATCACAAGCAAAATCTGTCCTTTGGATAAGGTTGCTTGCGTCACAACAAAAATTTTCCATCATAGGCTTGACCTTCAACCTTTCATTTATTTCCTCTTACTTTTTACATTTCACCTCAAGGATGTCAAGAGTGATAAATGCCATATACATTCTCTTTACAACATCAATAGAGAATGTAACACCATTTTCAAAACGATCTTCACAAACATTAGCTTCTTTGAGAATCAATTGTAAGCAACACCTAAGTGTTAAGAATTCTCCACCTTCATTCTTGGAATTTTGGTGTTACACACTTTTGATCTTCAACTTGTGTCTCTCCACCTTCACTAGCTTCTTAGAAATAGAGATCATTCTTTGGTGTCGCACACTTTTGAGCTTCAGCTTGCTTCTTGGCTTGTTTCCTCTTCAACATTCTCATTTAGACAAGTGATGTAAACACTTCTTGTAATGTTTGGAATTTGTTCAACACAACAATGAGGGTTCCTTCTATCTTCCCAATGGTCCCCCTTTCAATATACCACCAATTTGATATACAAAATATTTATATATACCTATGTAGTCAGACTCGGCCCAAGACCCGAGTACTCGGCCAAGTTCCAAGTCTGAGTGGACTCAGCCGCAATGAGTCCACTTGGACTTGCTTTTGTTTTGGACTCGGCCGAGTCTGGGCTGAGTCCGAGTTCGACCAAGACTCGCGAGTCCCAACATCGAGACTCGGCCAGCCCCGGGAAAAAAACCTAAATTAAAAATTAAAATTAAACGACCCCTCTAAGCGCGATTGGGCAGAATTAAAAAATTAATATTTATAAAAACACTTCTGCCCGAGTTATCTCCACGTGCATTCATTTGTATGAGGAATGAGGCATTCAGCATAACACTGGCTTGTTGTTCCATCCAAATTATACCTTGTTGATGGAGATCAATGTTGTGTCGGTTTCTTTTCGAAGGAGGGAAGATTTAAATTTACTTTTAAGGGTTACATAATAATGCATGTACTGCCAATGCGCTTTTCTTGAGCTTATGGACGTAATAATTCTAGCCAGTTAGCTATGAGAAAGACGTGAGCAGTCCGACAAATTAAATTCTTATTAGTCAATTATTATCTTCCCACCCTTTTCCTTTTATCTTTTGGTACTACCAAGTTACATGAAATTTTGAAAAATTATGTTATTATTACTATTTAAATTAAATTTTTAATAATATTTTTTAAATTTTATATAAAAGATAATTGTCCAAACTCTGCCCAACAGTTGTTAACCAAATAGGCTTCTCCTTCCTGGAGATCCAGTTAAATACTTTATATATAAACACATCTTAACTTTAGGATGGGTTTAGAAAGGCATAGGTTGGTTGGTGACAGTCGAGTTTTTGTCAGTGGTAGATTGTTTTGGTTCGTTTTTTGAGGTCCAGTCCCCGTTAACTTCGTTCTTATCTAACGGACTAAAAATTATAGAAGTTCTACTACTTGATCTGCCATTCAAAGTTTCCAATGACATGTTATGGACATTTGTCATTGTCCGTGGTGAGCTGTACTTTTTTAAATTTGTTTATAGTCTTCATTCAAAGCCAACACAGCCATAAATTTCTTGGCAAAAGTTTACCTTCTCATGGAATTTAATCCTTAGCAGGGTACATAATTTAAAAAAGAGATGGTAAATATCATTAGTTCAAATGCAACTACGCAACTAAGCATTACGAGGTAACATTTTTATTATTTTCTAGCATTAAATTTTACTAAAATAAAACTTACCACTTTATCTTCAAAACTTTTTATTTTTTTATTTATATATTATTAGATAATTATTAATGTTAAAATATTATCAATAATACAAATTTTATTCCAATATATATATATATATATATATTTCCAAAAAAAACTCAGAGTTTTCTCAACATTTAATCAATAAAAAATCATTTTTAATTTATATGTTATATAATATTTTATTTAGTATTTAATATTATACAACTTCAATTCTTTAATTTTAAAAATAACAATATATTTGTTCAAAACATTGGGATCTAAGTTAACTCAATTAATCAAAGTTCATAAATGTTGTATGAGTTATTTATTAATATGTGCATATTTTTTCCATAATTTTACTTTCAATTTATACAAAAAATTGATTTGTGGTTTCTTTATTATTTCTCATTTGTATAATGTTGAATGTTGAGTAAGTGTGTTAGAATATACTAATAAGTAATATGCATGAAAAAACTAATTTTTTCGATGAAAATTTGTTTTTTTTTTCACTTTTTCTTTTTACCGAGTCTTGCTGAGTCTCGAGTCCGAGCCCCAAGTCAACCTTGTCGAGTCCGAGCTGAGTCCAAAAATTGCTACTATGATATATACCCGCCCTTCTTATATACCCATTAGTACATGGAACAAGCTAGTCCTCTCGATATACACGATCGTACATGAGACAGACCTTAAGGTACGTGAAAGAAAACGATATGTGGCATCAAGGTAGTACATAAACTGATTCACCCTATCAATGAAAACTGCTTAAATAGAAATCCTTTGTACATGGGCATAACTTCCCTATATATATAGAATTTCTCATAGGGTTGAAAATGGAGTGAAGAATCACAAAAAATATGATGTCCTTATTTCTCCCTGACAATTTATAGGGTCTATGCCCAAACGTCGTTATGGCAACTTTATTAGGCTATAGACACAGTAGCTTAATGCAACAACTTTACCTATAAACACAAGTCAAAGGTGTTGTTTATACTGAACATTGCAGGTGTGTTTAAGCACGTGTTTGATTTGTGTAAAAAGTGTGAAAAAAAATTGAAGCAAATCGCTTGAATAAAATTGAAAAAATTTAAATACTTTTCTTTCCTCTTTCTTTTTTTTTTTCTTTTTACTTTTCTTTCTCTTCTTTTGTTCTTTTTTTTGTTCTTATCTTTATTAATTTAAAAACTTAAAAAAATGCAAATTAGAAAAATAAAAAAGTTGAACCTGATATCTCAGGTTTTAATGCCTTAGAATTAAGCCTTGTGCCAATTCAGCTAGTTGCCCTTTTATGTTTCAAAAGCTTTTCCTCATAGGATAATTGCTTAAAACTTGTCTCCTAGTGACAATTTCTCAAAAAATATGGATGCTTCCACAGCAGTCATCAATTTCTAGACATCATGCGTAGTCTTTGTCCACATCAACAACCTCACAAGCTGATTTAACTTCAACACAATGCTTTCTACCTCCAAACTATTTGCTCTAGTGCTCTCTCGGCCGTCGGCTTCAATATTTTGTCAATCTCTATAATCAAATTCTCCGAGAACGATAAATTTCTTGGTAGCCCCTTCTAATGGGGCTTGTTGGGCACATTGTCGTCCTGGTGTGGTGACATACCAACAACTATCAAGGCGCTACTACTTCGATAAGCACCCTGAGTTGATGCACGTTGCCTGGGAGTTGCTCTTCCTCCTCCTCAAGCTATCATCACATGTTTCTCTTCAACGTTCCAAAAACTCGCCACCAACAGTTTTCAAGAACTATATGCGTCGGGACACTCCAAAAAAACAATGCAGCAGTTTTAAAAAAAATTCACAAGCCATAGCACAACTCAATCCCAGAAACGTTCCTCAAAGGAATGAGTGCCTTGTCAGCTGCATGTTGGAATACAGCACTAATTTCTGCATCAACTTACAATGTTATTTTCCTTTCATGGAAAAATCCATTGATTATTGTGGACTAAATTCAGCAGTCAATAAAAATCTGAAAGTTTTCTCTGTGCTTTGCATTGGCTGAACCAGAGCAATTCCAAACTCCCTGCAACAACCTTTTGCAGATGATTCTTGGCTTTCTGGTAAAACTCCAAGGACCCCATCAGTGTTAGAGTGTTTGGATTGCTGGTAGTTTTTCTCGTAGCCGTCACAATCTGCGCTAAATTGACTTTAACCGCCATTCTCAGAACTGATTGGATTCATCACACCGCCCTCGCTCAACAGCTCACCATTTCAACACAATCTTCATTTAAAACTACCAAAGTCTTCATCGTTGAAAGTACCAAGGATCCTGGGACCTTTGCCAGGCAACTCCAGTGCAACGTAAAAAAACGCTGGCCAGAATATTAAACAGAAAATAACACACTAAAAAAATAAAGAACAGAATAAACTCGCTAACCAATGCCCTTCCTTTCTCCTCGCACTTGCATATGTGTGAGCTATCAAGACTGGGTGTTGCCTGTGCACCGTGGCTGTGCACTGCAGCTGACTTCGACTGTGACAAGTTTCAAGTTTCCACGTGTTTATTTTGACCTCTGGAACAGAAAATGACACAACAATTAGTGGAAGTGGTGTGCCTGCTTTGCAGGAAGTGCTTATAGAAACAGGGGAAGAATACGAAGCCATAGTATTTGAGGTGAGAAAAAAAATATTGCAGCGCTAGGAATAGTGAGCATGATCCTTTGGATTGAAAAAAAACATTATGTTCGATTCGTTTTAGGCATGGTTTAAATTCAAATTACCGACAGCTCCATCTTCCACAAACATCAACGCCCGTGAGCACATGGAAAATTACTGGACGCGCTCCATCTTATACAAACAGCACTGCCCATGAGCACTGGAAATGGCCGGACATATTGTCAAAAACATCTCTTCCAACGCCTGCACCTGAGTTTCTCAGGTTGCTCAGCTCCTTCTTGAGGAGCTCACCACTCTTCTCCAGTTGGTATGCTTAATTGCAAAAACTACTGCTCACATCCCCCTAGGAGGGGAAAGCCCTTTAGAATACAAACTTCACCGACATTTAGACAAAGATTAATTTGTCAAATGAATTTTGCTCTGATACGAATGTTAGGATTTGAAACACAGATTTTTATTGCACTCATAAAACTTCAGCTCTGTACATATAAACACATACAATGGTATGTCTCTTGGTTGTCTCAAGAGACTCTTAGTGCTTCACCTTCTAACTGTTCAACTTCTCTCAATCTCTTGTGAGGTGTAACAATAATAACAAATAACATCAAATAATGTAATAATTATCCAACAGTTGACACATCAATAGAAGACAACATAAAATGACAAGTCATATGTATGTAATTTTCATTTAATATGCACTTTATAACTCATGGAAGGTGAATCACCACATTTCCATATGCATAACCTTCTTACTCATGGAAGGTGAACCACCACATTTCCAAATGGGTGACCTTCCATATCCAATACAATGGATTTCCAACGCACCAATTATTGCATAAAGAGAGATGGACCCCTAACTATAAAAAGCATAAGTAATCAATGCAATGTTCTAAGCCTCACATCTCTTCTCAGAGATTGCTTGCATTGTACTCTGTTTCCTAAGCAATAAAATTTTGCTTATATATTTTTGTGTTTTGGTTTGTCATACTCGGTTATTTCTAAATTGCACTCTTTACTGATCTTCCTTAACTCGAAATTCTAAGTTTCGTTTCAATGGTATCAGAGTAGACTGTCCTTCGAGTATATGTCCATAAACACAAGATCCCTCTGATTACCTCCCTTCTTGTTCCAAACAATCTTAGGTGGGAACTAGAATGGACAACATCAAGACAGTCGATCCTTTCAAGGAGATGTTGAACGAAGTCCTCATGAAACAAGGGAATGAGATGATGGATCAATTTGCTCAAATTCTTCAACGACTCCCTACTGCAAATTCTACATCCTCCTCCGCACAACCTCACTGCCCTAGTACCTTTTACTACTCCCACACCTTTAAAGGTCGAGGTGAATTTTGATATTCTTACTTTTTAAGGAAAAACTAATGTTGATGCCCTAGAAAATTGGTTGGATCAATTATCTTCATACTTCTTTGTAAATAAATTCACTAAAAATGAGAAAATCACTTTTGCACTCTTGAAAGCTTCATTACCTATTCGAAATTGGTGGAAAGCATATTGTAACAAGGTTACGGAGGAGAATGAAGATGAAATAGTGTTCACATGGGATTATTTGAGGGAGACCGTCAAGGAAGAATATTATCATAGGGGAGCCTATGAAGACCAATGCATCCAATGGCAATAATTGCATCAAGGTAAAAAGACCAGTCGGTTCAAGATTATACTGATACTTCCCATCCATGGCAACAAAACTAGGTATTCAAGATACTGAAAGGCATTGAATCCTCAAGTACCATAGTGGGATGCAATGGTACATTCAAGAGGACATGGACCTCTTTGAATTTTCAAAAGGGGAGGCATACAAATTTGCCATCAAATCAAAGCGAAGCAATAAAAACAAATTAGAAAAGGGGGAGGAGCAAATACCAAAAACCAAAACACTAAGTACCTGTTGCCACATTTTTGCCAAGGGGTAAAATTTTGAAAATCTGAAAAACTGCTGCATTTGTTATGTACAAATCCTCTCCTCCCCTCTTTTCAAATCAATCAATCCAAGCAGTCCCCTGCATTGCACTCAGAAGCAGGTCCCAAGGGGAAAAAATTTGAAAAAATTTGTTTTAAGGCAAAGACACTCCCGAGTCGCTCTCCTTTTGAGCGATTCCAAGAGTCGCCCCTCATCTTTGGCGATTCTTGTCGTCGCTCTCTTCCCGGGCGAACCTCGCCATCGTCCATGCATAGCAGTGACCGACATTAAGTTGGAAAATTGGCTAAGGCATTGAAATTGACCAGGGTTCGCTCCCCCTATCGTGTGATTCCCATCGTCGCTCACTAGGGAAGCGACTCCCGTCATCGCTCAAGAAGACCGGCGAGCAGTAGCATGACACGCTAAAAATTTCTAAGGCAAGGGAGCCTAGGATCGCTCCATTTCGGAGCGATTCCCAGCGTCGCAGCAGCCTTCCGACGACCTCCAGCCTTGCCCCAGTTTCCAGCAATCGCCAGCCGGTTCTAGGGCATAAGCTTTCTCTAAGGCATTGAGTCCCCCAAGTTCACCCCTGCTCTCCGGCAACCCCCGTTCTCGCCCAACCGCCAAGCGATTCCTGGCATTACTTCCTCCGTCGCTCCAAGGATCGCTACAGGCCAAGGAAAATAAAACGAAAAAATGGCTAAGGCAAGATCATTGTTCCCGAAGTCGTCCCCGCTGCTTGGCGACTCTTGTTATCGCCCCCCCTTGCTGGCAAACCACAGCAGTGACAAACTCTTCGGGCAAGAGAAGTCGCCAAGACCAATGCAACGCCAAAGTTTGCTCCACCCAGGAGCGACTCCCGGGATCGCTCCCATTTTGGTGCGACTCTCGGGTTCGCTCCACCCAGGAGCGACTCCCGGGATCGCTCTCTCAATACGGCGAACCTCAGCATAAAGGCCCCCAGACCAGTTCAAACTTGGCTTCCTCAAGTTCGCTCAAGCGCTAAGCGATTCTCAGCGTCGCTCTTTGATGGCTGCGATTCTCAGCTCCAGCATAGGGTCGTGCGACTCTTGGCAGTTTTTCAAGCGGACTCGGAGGACAGAGTAGGTGGCCTGTCAAATCGCATTAATGACGCATCAACTCAGGTTTCAGCCCAGGACACCATGACAGGTCCTCTAAACATCCCAAGGGGCAAATCGTACCTACGGCATTGAAGAGACATGCCCTCTCAACAACCAGATCAGTCCGGAGCCGTTCCAAGCGCGTGTGAACCCTGTCCCAGGTACGCTCACAGCCGACAGAGGTCAAATCTCAGCTACTTCGGCAGTTTTGGGGTTCTGTGCTTCAATGTAATTTGGGGGAAAACTCTGCTATAAATAGCAGTTCATTTCAATGTAAAAGGGGGGAACATATTGCTAGAGAGCTACTGTAAACAAACATTTGCATCAATACAAAGGATCCTTGGCTCTAACTCTTGTCTCTTTCTTTTATGCTGCCTTCTGCAAGTATTTCTGCTTAATATTCATTTATTTTTCTGATTGCTGTAATTCTGCACTCTGGATTAGAGCATTGGACATTAAGTGAATCTGGAATTCTTGTTGAAGGATACATAGGAAAGAATCGCAGTGTTAGTTTCTGTTACATGCTTTGTTTTGATTGTTGTTGGTTTGGATATTAGTTAGTGATTGTGTTGCTTGTTCTTCCCCACCATTACTGCAATGCCATTTACATTTCTTTCTGCACTTTTTCAATCTCTTTCCAGTTCCCTTATCTAAAACCCCAGTTAGAATAGGATAGGAGCCGGCCTTCTCCGGAGATTGGCACGGAAGGCATCCCTTCCTTCCGGCCTTTCAATCTGTTGGGCGGGTCTAGGGCGCATAGATAGACCAAATCCTTTCCTAGTGGCAGATTCGTAACCAACAGTTTTTCTGGCACGCCCGGTGGGACGAAGACGTTCCACCTCATAAGCGGTATTGAAGAAGTGATGTTCGCTTCAGTGCTGTCGAATCTGAACATCTGGCGACTCTGTTGAACTCGGATACCCTCCAAATCTCGAAGACCAGTCCAAGAAAATCCTGTCTTCATGCGTACGAGATGGAGAGTTAGAAACGCGGAAGAAGAACCCGAGTACTACGAGCTTGACATCAGCGCCTTCGGAGAGCGTCCTAGGCTGGTCAGGCCGAATATCCCTCTGGACGAAGCACCATCGCAGGAGGCCGTAGTTGATGAGCAAGATCCAACATCCGATAGTACTGCAACCAACTATCCTCCAAATCCTCCGAACTCTCCGGACCATCAAGGGGCTCCTGTCCAGCCAACCCAGCTGCTGCTGCCGCCATTGCCGCCTCCTAATCAGTCGAATCCGAGCGCGAACATGGCGAACCCACAACCGAATCAGAATCAGCAGCAGAATCAACAACAAAACCATCCGCCAAACCCGCCTCCCAGGCTGTTCCCAGCTTGGAATCAGCCGAGGCCGTTGAACCTGGCAGCGCTAGCCGCCATCCCCGCTACAGCGCTCAAGGCCATCCCTACCTATGACGGCACGGGAAAGACGGCGCGAGAACATGTCCAAGACGTTGCCGCTTTGGCCACCATTCACGGTATCACCGAAGAGAATATCATGGTGAGGTTGCTAGTCTTGTCCCTCAGGGGGAAGCTCCTGTACTGGTACAGAGCATTACCACCCGACACTATTACTACTTGGGACCAGTTAGCAGGCCTGCTGATACAAGGGTTCAATGAATCGGCGGACCCTTACTCTCTGCTCCATCAGTTCACAACCATCCAGAGACACCCGCAGGAGGAAGTCCCCGACTTCAACGTCAGATTTACTCGGACCTGGCAGAGGGTCCCCGATGGCTTGCGACCGACTCCCGACCAAGCTGCATTTTATTACCTCAGAGCATTCCACTCCGACCTCAGTATGAGTATCCGGTATTCTGGCGTCAACACTTTCCCGGACCTGTACACGCAAGCGCAGAAGGCCGAGGCCGATCTGATTGCCATTGGCAAACTTCCGCCAAAGCCGACAATGCCAATTTTCCCAGATTTGCCTCAATACCAATACCCCAGTACATCCACTCAATTCCCGACTGCCTCTTCCATGTACCCGGTTCCCTCATGGAACCCAAGCCAAACGCCCAGTTATCCACAAGTCCCAGCTCCTCAAGCCCCACAACTTCCTCCGCCACCGCAATACCCGGCCTTGCCTCCGCCAATAGCACCATTGCCATTACCTGCCCCTCCGACGGTTGACCCTCAGATGAGGGTTCTAAAGGAACTAGAGTCGCTTAACTCTACTGTGAGAACACTGTCCAACGACATGGCAGTGATGAAGAAGAAGCAGGCTCAGCAGGAATTCCTGCCAAGAAGGCCATATCCTCCTCCGGCGCTTACGAGGGACCAAGCCGTAAGAGAGCAAGCCAGTCAAGCCGGTAGACCTCCGGCGAGGAATGCCGCCATCAGTGAAGAGCCGAGCACTTCAGATTACGTGCATTGGTGTTCCACCTGCAATGACCCGCATGGGGAAGATACTTGTATGGTACACCAGCACTATATTCAAACACTGGCTGGTAGCTCTTCCAGCGGCCAAGTCAACATGATTAGAGAGGAGGACCGTAACCTCATGGTCCCCGAGGACGAGCAAGTTTCGATTCTGACCAAGGATGGCAAGAAACCGATCGAGGTGGATGCGGCCCAGATGGAGCCTTTGAAGGTGTACACTCGACGAGAAAAGGAGCAGCCTCCGACAAAAGCTCCTGACAAAGTCCCCTTGCCCCCGCCAACGAAAGAGAAACCATCGCCGACAAAAGCTCCCGTGATGCAACCTCAAGTCGAAACCAAGGAGCAGGCAAGGGAGAAGCTCAAGTACCCGTCGTTGACAAAGCGGCAAAGGGTTGAGGCCACGCAGCAGTACCGCACCAAGTACGAGGCTGCGAAAGAAACGGAGGTGCCCACTTCTTCGGCCTACAACATTGTTGATGAACTCAAGAAGACCCCGGCCAAGATAAGCATGTACGATGCCCTGCAACTCCCCGGGCAGGTGGATCTGCTGCAAGAGTCGCTGAAATCTGTCAAAGGAGGAAAGCCAACACAACCTGTGTTAGCTCAGACCCTGACTACTTCGGTCACGGGGAAAAACAGACCGCCGCCGTTCTACTTGTCTCTTCGGATGGAGGGGTGTGTGGTGCACAATTGCATGATTGATTCCGGCGCATCGACTACCGTAATGCCAAGGGCTGTTTGCGAGGAGATAGGCATGGAATACACGCGAAGCAGCCAAGGTGTTCTCCAACTAGATGGCACTCCTGTGAAAACAGTGGGCGTCATTAAAGATATCCCCATCCAGCTGCACAAGGCGCCTCAGATCGTCGTGATACAGGAGGTTGTGGTCGTGGACCTGGAGCCTTACTTCGGCATGTGCCTCTCAAGGGAGTTCACTGCCAAGCTGGGCGGTTATCTTTCTCTCGACTACTCACATATGGAGGTCCCCTTCAAGGGGAGGAAAGTGAAAATCTATAATGAAAAACCCTCCACCTTCCTTGTCGAGAAGATCCCCGAGGAGGGGCAGCAAGATGAATCGGTTCACCTAATGACAGAGCAGTTGGAAGAAGTAGACATAGTGGAGGAAACCATAGAAGAGTTGCGGGCGGAAGATGAGTTCTCCTTGCTTGATTTTAACGCCATGATTGAATCAGATATAGGCTGCTATTCTATCACCCAGCCCGAGAAGCCAAAGGAGACAGTGCAGGAAAACAAGGACCCTGCCCCAAATGAGCTTTGGAAGCTGTACTTTGATGGCGCCCGATGCAAAAACGGCGTCGGGGCGGGGGTTCTTCTAGTTTCACCTTCTGGAGAGCAGAAGGATTATTGCTACAGGCTGGCCTGGAGTTGCACCAACAATGCGGCGGAGTATGAGGCCCTGTGTCTAGGGTTGAAAAAGGCAGAGAAGTTGGGAATCAAGCAGCTGCAAATCTTTGGAGATTCGAGCTGGTCTGCAAGCAAATTACCAACAAGTGCATCTCAAAGAAGCACTATCTCAAGGCGTACCGCAATAGGGTCTGGGACTTGTTGGAATCATTCGAGGCCCTTAATGTTCAAGCCATCTCCCGAGAGAAGAATAAACACGCAGACGTCTTAGCGTCTATCGGAGCCAGATACTCCCCGGCTGATGACATGATGCAGAAGCCTAAGGCGGTAAGAACCATTTACAGGCCTTCTGTGCCTGATAGGGACACCCACTGGCAGGTGTTCGACTGTGACGAGCAAATCGTCAATTTTTTAGTTCATGAAGCAAGTACTATAGAAGGTAGAGACCCTGATGACGAGGAGTATGAGGGGTTGATACAGTTGAAAAACAACCATGTCCCTAAGGGGCTAATCACTCTGGAGAGTCTATTTGATCAGAATGATAGAGCGATATCTCACCGGATCAAAGTAGACGCCAAGCAGTACAAGGATCTGGAGCTTGAGCCCGGAAAGGTGATCAAAGTTGGAACCGACTGCACCCCAGAAGAGTTGGAGCAGATTCGGGCTTTGTGCAGAAAGTACCCTGATATCGTCGCTTGGTGTTATCAGGACCTGAAGGGGTACGACAGAGAAATCATCCAACACACTATAGAGTTGCAAGAAGGGGTCAGACCCTGCAGGCAAAAGCAAAGGCCAGTTAACCCGAAAATAGAGGTTCTGATGAGAGCCGAACTCTTGAAGATGCTAGAGGCAAAAATCATCTACCCTATCAAGCATTCTTCTTGGGTCGCAAATCTGGTCCCTGTCAGGAAGAAGAATGGGGATATCCGCCTGTGTGTTGATTTCCGCAATCTGAATCAGGCCTCGCTGAAGGACCATTACCCGCTCCCACAAATTGATCAGATCCTCCATGTGGTCGCAGGAGCACAACGCTTCTCTCTCCTAGACGGTTTCTCTGGATACAATCAGATCTGGGTGAAAGATGAGGACCAACACAAGACAACGTTCACCACCAAATGGGGGACGTTCGCCTACCAACGTATGCCCTTCGGCCTATCCAATGCGGGGGCCACGTTCCAGAGAGCCATGGATATGGCGTTCCGTGAGTTGTTGAACAAAATTATTGTCATCTATTTGGATGACATGACTGTGTTTTCACACAGGAGAGAAGAACATGCCTCTCATCTGCAGCAAGTGTTTGAGAGATGTCGGGATTTCGGCATATCCATCAATCCGAAGAAGTCTGTCTTCGCGGTGAAGGAAGGGAAGCTGCTAGGCCATGTCATCTCTGAAAGAGGGCTTGCAGTTGACCCTGACAGGGCAGAGGCTCTCCTTAAACTTCCACTCCCAGTAAACAAGAAAGGGCTGCAATCCTTCTTCGGCCAGATCAATTTCGTAAGAAAGTTCGTGCCCGATTTTGCTCAAGTCATTAAGCCAATGGCCGAACTTTTGAAGAAGGATGCCGAGTTCGTCTGGACAGAAGAAAGAAAGAAGGCATTTGAAGAGATCAAGGCTCGAATGTGTTGGTTAACCCGGACTATTCTAAAGATTTCATCCTATATGCAGTCGGGGAACCTGAAAGCTATGCAGCGGTCCTAACACAAAAAGGAGATGACGGCGAAGAGCGCCCAATAGCCTTCTTGAGCCAGGTGATCCAACCGCACGAGGAAAGATACAACTTCATTGAGCGCCAAGTACACGCAGTCATGAGGTCCTTGAAGAAGTTTAGGCACTTTGTCTCCCAGAGCAGGACGACGGTGTACGTGGTGCACCCAGATGTCAGGAGTTTTATCATCCAGGGAGAACTGGGTAACAAGAGGGCTGGCTGGATCGCCAAGATACAGGAGTTTGACATAGAGGTTCGACCCACCAAGCTAATCCGAGGTCGGGCACTGTGCCAAGAGCTAGCAAGGAGTGTTGCCGCGGAAGTAGCTGCCTGTCAGTGGGAGGACCCAATACTAGAAGGCAACTTCGCCAATTCTTCGGCGGAGGACAGCGACTGGACCGATGAGATAATTTGGTATTTCAACACTGGGAGATGTCCAGATCGTCTTAATGCCTCACAGAGGAGGAGATTCAGGCTCCAGTCTCAGAAGTATGTGTTGCGCCCCGAGGGGCTATTTTTCAAGAATGTTGACGGTGTTCTCTTGCGATGCGTCAGGGGAACAGAGAAGCAAAAGGTCCTCGACGAATTCCATTCCGGAATGTCGGGGGGACACCTTTCAGGAAGGCCTACGGCCTTGAAAATGATTAGAGCGGGCTACTATTGGCCCACTATTTTTGCTGATGCTTTTGCAGTCTGCCGGAAGTGCGAGAAATGTCAGAGATTCGCCGGCCGGAATAAGAACGCCCCAATGCCCCTCCAACCGATCCAAGTTGAAGCTCCCTTCCAGCAATGGGGCTTAGACTTTATCGGGGTGATATCGCCAAATTCCTCGGCGGGGCATAAGTATATTTTGACTGCCACGGATTATTTCACCCGGTGGGCCGAAGCGGTGCCTACAAAGCATGCCGACCAGGAGACGGTCATCGCCTTCTTGGAGAGCCTAATAACCCGCTTCGGGATTCCAGAAGCAATCGTGACAGACAATGGTCCGGGGTTCGTGGGTGCCAAACTCACCGAGTTCGCTTACAAATATGGAATCTACCTTAAGGCCTCCTCCAATTACTACCCGCAGGGAAACGGCTTAGCCGAATCAACAAATAAGAATTTGATGAAGATCATAAAGAGGACCCTGGAGAGGAACAAAAGATCCTGGCACTTGCACCTGGACCAAGCACTATGGGCAAACCGCATCTCTGTTAAAAAATCTATCAAAACGTCGCCATATGCGCTGGTCTACGGGAAGGAGGCAGTTTTGCCCACACATGTCGAGATGCCCGCGCTTTGGTTGCTAGACGATGAAAGAGGGAACCTGGATCCCATTGATGCTAGACTAGCTCAGTTGTTGCAGCTTGAAGAGGAACGAGAGAAAGCTTATGAAGCTTTCATGAAGCACACAGAGACTACCCGAAATTGGTTTGCAAAAGGGACTACAACCCGAGTCTTCAAGGTCGGAGATCTAGTGCTGAAATGGGATTCATGGAAGGCAAAACCAGGGAACCACGACAAGTTTGATGCCTTCTGGGAAGGCCCCTTTCAGATTGCCCGGGTTAATCAGTTCAATTCATTTATATTGCGGGACATGGAGGGCCATACTCTCCCCATACCAGTCAACGACCTTCATCTGAAGGCCTATCACCACTAAGAGGCATCATGAGGTTCCCCTATGTACATAGTTTTATTTCCGCAGTTTTAATTTGTCTTTCTGAATGTAAATATGCTTTCCAAGATGCTTTTTCTGCTTTAAGCTCAGGCGTTCGGCTCTCAAGTCGAGCAGTTTTGTCCTAAGAAATGCAGAGCCAAGTTTCTCATACAGAAGGTAGCCCTCTGTTAGCAGTTTAAGGACAAGGTTCGCAAGGTCCTAAGGCGAAGGCGAGTGTCGCTCATGAAAAAGGGCGATCAGAAGGGCTGCGCGTGATGCAAGGGACGAAAGGTCAAAGAAAATTGAAAATTTCACTAAGTCCCTTTACGGTGAAATCTGAGGTTCGCCCAAGTATGGCAGCGATAACGGTGTTCTTGGATGTGTAGGTTGAGGCAACAATCAAAGCGCTAAGGGCTCGAGCATAAGTTAAAAATCAGGATAAGGTTCGCTCAACTTTTGAGCGACTCCAGGAATCGCACAAGTTTTAGAGCGAAGAAGGGCTTTGCAAGGTGCGACGGCGAGGAGATGAAAAGAGAAAATTTTCTAACTCCCATAGCGCCAAGGATCGCTCAGATTTCGAGCGACTCCGGGAATCGCTCGAAGTCCTGAGCGAAACCCGGAGTCGTCCAACCCGCAAGCGAAGGACAGCCAACTTCAGGGGAAAAATTTGCTAAGTTAGAAGTGCCGAGGTTGCTTCAAGCGATTTGGGACTCGCTCTGCACCTTTCAGCGACTATAGGAATCGCTCAACTCCGACGAATAAGTGAAAAATTGTATGAAGACCCGAGGTTCGCCCCGCTTTGAAGCGAGATCCGGCCAGGCCCAAAAGCGCTCAAAATTTTCTAAGTCTAAAGATGGCGCCAAGAGTCGCTCCACCTACGAGCGATTCTAGGAATCGCCCATGCTTTCTAGCGATAACGGGGATCGCTCAGCTTTCGAGCGAACTCTGGTAAGAGTAAAGATTGCGAGTTGGTAGCAACCAAGGATCGCTCATGATTTGCAAAGAGGATCGTCGTCGCTTGGGAAGTCAGGCGACTTAAGAAACAAAACGTTTGGAATTTTTTCTAAGTCCCTTGGATAACGTTCGCTCACCTATGGAGCGAGCGCCAAGGATCGCTCAGATTCCGAGCGAACCTGGGAATCGCTCCAGGTTCAAAGCGAACCTCATCCAATGCAGCGACCAATTAGAGCGAACCTCGGGATGCGTGTAAAAATGGCGGCGGGTTAGAATTTCAAGGTGCACGTTATAAAGGAGGGCATCTGCACGCATTTCTAAGCAGATCTTTAAGGAAAAAGGACGAACCTTGGGATCGGCAATCGAGGAGTTGCGCCTCCAAAGAAGATCCTGCGCACGACCACCAAGGGATAACGGCTGCGCCCACCAACTCCGTGCTCCCGACATTAAACTCAGGTACTCGCCATTAATGGCTAACCTCATGCCCACTCCCATAAAAAGCGCAGTCACTCAGTTCGCTCTATTAGTTAAACCTGAACTCACTCCGAGCTGCACCAGAAGCCGAATTCAGAGTATTTCATCCGCACACAACAGCTCACCCGAATTCTTTCGTAAATCACCATGGGCAAGAAAAGCACAGAGGAGAAGGGTAAAGCACCCAAGGAAGGAGCTTCGGGCACCCCAGAAAGTGGGAAAAAGAGGGCCGAAGCTGGAAAAGAAAGGAAAGATAAAGGAAAAGCGCAGGCGCCAGAAGCAGCGACAGGGCAGAAAGCCAAATCAGGACCGGCAAAGGTGGTCGTCCAGCCGCCCGTAGACAATTGGGTAAAATACAGGGACGGCACCTACTCCCAAGGTATCGAGCAGCTACGGCGTGCTATTGATGACAGGCGATGGAAAGTTCCTACCTCAAATCCCTACGCTGCAGCTTACCACTCTCACCTGTACTGGTTCTTATGCCCGCCGGTGCACAATTGTCCAGAGCTAGTAGCGGCCATTGCCCAGTACTACAACCCGAAGACCAGACAAGTCCGGGACAATGGGGGAAACGTCCTGTTCTCACTTTTCTCTGACACTGTCCAGATGGCCTTCACGCCTAATCAACTGCCAGACAAAGATTATACCATCAGGTACATCAATCTCAATGAACAGGCTGACAGGTATACGGACAACCCAAAGATGCGGCTCTTCATGGAGTCCCAGCTGCAGGACCCGATACCGCCCAAACATTTGCCAACGCTGCCTATGCCCCTAAGGCACTTCAAGAGCACGGGCATTTATACTATGCTGGCCTGGGTCTTGGGCATTGGCACAGATGTTGTAGTCTTCCCCTACCAGGTTGCCCTTGCAGAATGTATTTTGCACGGGGAATTCTACGACCCCAGTGCCATGGGGCCAAAAACTAAGCCGGTGTTCTTTGACTGGGCAGATTGGATAGCGCGCAGTATACATTCGCGCCTGCAGGACCTGATAGAGGAGAAAGCCCAATCCTTCAGGCAATGTTCATTCCTGGCCTGGCTCTTTCTGTTCCATATGCACACCAAATTGAAGTTAATTCCTGTCCAGCGCACCGATGAGAAGGGCGCGCGACTCCCAGTATACCAATGGACTCAGGTGCTGTTGAAGAGGGAGTCCTACTACAAGTTTAATCAGGCATTCCTGGGCCCTGCCTTAGCGCTCCTTCATGGCTCTTGCCCGCGTGTCCCCCGCCAGATGAGAGACGATGTGATACGGCGTAATATGGGCGACACTTTCCAATTAACGCAGGGGTTCGTCATCAAAATTTTCGGGTTCACCGGTAAACCCTTCCTCCTGCCCTATTATGCCACGGAGTACCTGTTCGCCTTGGAGGTGTCGCGGCAGACGGATTACACTGACCAGAATTACGGCCAGGGGAGGAAGTGGGGACATATTTTTGAGTTCCCGATCAAATGGGGAGAGATTGAGGTCAACTTCACTGGACAAAATGAATATCTCGCGGCAACGCTCCTGAGCTTCGGCTTAGTTGAGCTTCCCCAGCGATGGAGATATGATCCCCTGGACGTAGTGAAGGGGTTCACGGAGATGAAGAATTTCCACGCCTGTCCCCGCCTGGAGATCATGGGAGAACGCAACAATCCATCGGGAGGAGACCTTGAATGGAACATAGAGGAGATGCGGTCTTTTCCGCCATGGCACGACTTCTATCATGTGGAGGCGGAATATGACCCGGTTAATAACGCAGCCCATTCTCGGGAATCCAAAGCCTTCAAAAGGATGCTGCCCAAATTGCAGAAGATGGGTTGGAAGCCGGAGAAGATTGCTGAATGGTGGGTCATGAGGGCCCATACAAAGAAGGAGACGTCAGAGAAAGTCCTTGTTGGCGACCATCAGTTCTCCGCGCTTTACGATAAGCACCATGCCACGTGGCGACCTATCATATTCGGAGACCTCGTGCCTCGAGGCACCCAGGGCCTACAAAAGGCACAAGCCCCACCCAAGCAGCCACTTACACTGGGCGGAGGATCTAGCAGTGGGGCAAAGAAGAGTCAAGCGGCCGAGCACAAGGCACAACAACCCTCTGAAAAGCAAGGATCATCGAAACGGCCGACTGAAGCGGCGCAGGCGACTCCGACGCCTCCGAAGAAAAAGATAAAGGTCACGATAAAATCGCCCAAGGCTCCTTCGGAGAAGGCCGCTGGCCCAACCCCTAGTACATCCATCCCAGCCATTGTCCCAAAAAAGGAGGCCACGCAGCCAAAGGAGAAGAAAGTCGTGCCAAAGAAAGAGGTTGTGCAACAAGCAGAGGTTGCACCACAGAGGGAGGTCGCTCCCAAGGCTCCCCTCAAGGAAGTCATTATCGTAGAAGAAGACACCCCACCGGAGGAGGATGCGTGGGTGACTCAAATATTCAACACGCCAGCTCGAGCCGAGCACGCAGGTACGCATTCTCTTTTCCTCCCTCAATCTTCTGAACCATTGCCCGCGGCACCATCCACCACCACTGCTGAGCCCATCCTCACTGTCGTTCCTTTAGGCAGCGAACCAGCGTCCGCCATCCCCCTTGCAGTATCTCACCCTGTTCTTGAAGAAGCCCAGCCTTCCACCGCCACCCAGCACGACCAGCAGGCTTTTGGCCTATTTTCCTCAGACCCCAATGCATTTGAAGCCCTTGCCCACATTCAACCAGGTGCTGCTCCCACAGGCCCATCCTCTTCAACCGAGGCACTAGTTGAAAATCCGTCCTCGAGTTTTGATAATCCTCCCGCCTCTGTCCAAACTGTGTCATCCCCAAAGGCGACTGAGTTCCCAAGCTCCGCTTCCCCTCATCTGTTTGCAGAAGAACATATGCCTCAGCAAGATCTGTCTCTGATCAAGCCCATGTTTGGAGGAATGGAACTCATTGAGCAAGAACTGGAAATGGTGGAGGGCCACTCCGCAGCAGACAGCCTGGCTCAGGCTGAGCAGAGCTCCTTCAGGTGGATCCAGAGCCTCAAGAAGAGAAAGGCCGAGGAGCCTGCCGGAGTGGAGAAGCGCGCCAGGTTTGACCTGGAAAACATGGTGTTGCACAAGGAGAAGAGAGTTCCTAAGGTCAAGAAGCCTCTGAAGGACATGACGCCCGAAGACTACACCTACCACCGCGTAGCCAAGGACTTGAACACAATCAGCGTGGAAAATGAAGTGGGGGCCATTCATCTGAGAGCAGACACACTCTATGTGCATCATCACCAACTGAAGGAGCGCTACTATGCCGTGGAGAATGAGAAGCTGAAGCTGCAAGAAGACATGGCAAAAATGCAAGCCCAGCTGGACGACTCCAAGAATGAATCTGAGCAGCTGAGGCAGCAGATGGCAGCTCTGGAGAAACAAGTTGCTGATCAGAAAGAAGCTGCAGATCGCCGCACCAGGGAGGGTGAGGAGGCACAGGCCAGGATAGTCGAGTTAGTGGGCCAACTTCAGGAAGCCCAACAACAGCTGGAAGAAAGGGCAGCACAAGTTGAGGTCTTCTCCAGGGACCGAGTCAAGGAGATCCGCGCTGGCTTGTTGAAAAATTTCCGAACCCGAACCTCCAGGTCCCTTTCGGTTCTTATGTTTGTATGCGAAGTTAAGGAAGTGTCTGCCCAGGGTAAGCCTGTGGTAGAAGAGGCAGAACGCCAAGCAGAGCGTTGGCTCACCTTGGCCATTCAGGTCGAGGCTTATGAGCGCAAAGACCTCGAAGTACCCCCCATGACTCAGATTGCCCGTGATTGGGCCACTGCAAGGGCAACCTTGCATTCTTTCTTTGAAAAATTGGAAAAAATCCGGAGAGCCAGGAGATTGTTGGATGCACTTGAACAAGAAAGAAGCATCTGCCTGGCGCCATTCCAGACCCTTACGTCGCTTGGATTCCCCAGCTTCACGGACGATAATGGAAACTGCCTCCCTAGGGAAGAATTGAAGCTGGCATGGGACGCCTTCAAGGAGGATACAACGGAGATTGATAACTGGGCGGACCCGATTCTGGAGGCACAAGTGACACAGCTCATATCCAGGTTTTGCCAGATCAGCGCCTGCCTGACGGATTTGAGCCAGAGGGTCGACCAGACAGATATGCTCCAAATAGAGACCTTCAGGCGCCTGATAAAGGATATTCGCGATCTCGAGCCCTTCCAGGAGGAAGCTTGGACTCAGGTTCAGGCTACCTATGAACGCATTCGCGATCGCCTTGCTTCCCCGGATACTAACCCAAAGCAAGAAGGAGAGGAAGAAGGCGAGGAGCAGTCTGAAGAGGAAACAGAGGAAGGGGGGAATCCGGCGACAGCAGTGATGAAGCAGAGCGTGAGGCAAAGCAGCAAGAAGCAGAGAGACCGGGGGTGACTCCGGGCCCAAAGGATGAAGGCATGGGTCCTTGCATCGAGGCGAGCTCGATACCCCGCGAGCCGCCAGGAATGTTGCCACATTTTGCTAAGGGGTAAAATTTTGAAAAATTTGAAAAAACTGCTGCATTTTTTATGACCAAATCCTCTCCTCTCCTCCTTTCCGAGCAATCAATCCAAGCAGTCCCCAACGTTGCACTCAAAAGCAGGACCAAAGGGGAAAAAATTGTCTAAGGCAAAGGCACTCCCGAGTCACTCTCCTTTTGAGCGATTCCGAGAGTCGCCCCTTATCTTTGGCGATTCTCGTCGTTGCTCTCTTCCCGGGCGAACCTCACCATCGTCCATGCATAGCAGCGACCGACAACAAGTTGGGAAAAGTGGCTAAGGCATTGAAATTGACCAGGGTTCGCTCCCCCTATCGTGTGATTCCCATCGTCGCTCACTAGGGAAGCAACTCCAGTCGTCTCTCAAGAAGAACGGTGAGCAGCAGCATGACACGCTAAAACTTTCTAAGGCAAGGGAGCCTAGGATCGTTCCATTTTGGAGCGATTCCCGGCATCGCAGCAGCCTTCTGGCGACCTCCAGCCTTGCCCCAGCTTCCAGCGATCGCCAACCGGTTCCAGGGTGTAAGCTTTCTCTATGGCATTGAGTCCCCCAAGTTCACCCCTACTCTCTGGTGACCCCCGTTCTCGCCCAGCCGCCAAGCGATTCCCGGCATTACTTCCCTCCGTTGCTCCAGCAATCGCCAGCAGGCTAAGGAAAATAAAACGAAAAAATGGCTAAGGCAAGATCATTGTTCCCGATGTCGCCCCTGTTGCTCGACGACTCCTGTTATCGCCCCCCTTGCTGGCGAACCACAGCAGCGACAAACTCTTCGGTCAGGAGAAGCCGCCAAGACCAATACAATGCCAGAGTTCGCTCCACCCAGGAGCGACTCCCGGGATCGCTCTCTCAATACGGCGAACCTCAGCATAAGGCCCCCAGACCAGTTCAAACTTGGCTTCCTCAAGTTCACTCAAGCGCTAAGCGATTCTCAGCGTCGCTCTTTGATGGTTGCGATTCTCAGCTCCAACATAGGGTCGTGCGACTCTCAGCAGATTTCCAAGCGGACTCAGAGGACAGAGTAGGTGGCCTGTCAAATTGCCTTAATGACGCACCAGCTCAGGTTTCAGCCCAGGACACCATGACAGGTCCTCTAAACATCCCAAGGGGCAAATTGTACCTGCAGCATTGATGAGACATCCCCTCTCAACCACCAGAGCAGTCCGGAGCCGTTCCAAGCGCGTGTAGACCCTGTCCCAGGTACGCTGACAGTCGACAGAGGTCAAATCTCACCTACTTCGGCAGTTTTGGGGTTTTGTGCTTCAATGTAATTTGGGGGGAAAACTCTGCTATAAATAGCAGTTCATTTCAATGTAAAAGGGGGGGAACATATTGCTAGAGAGCTGCTGTAATCAAACATTTTGCATCAATACAAAGGATACTTGGCTCTAATTCTTGCCTCTTTCTTTTATGCTGCCTTCTGCAAGTATTTCTGCTTAATATTCATTTATTTTTCTGATTGCTGTAATTCTGCACTCTGGATTAGAGCATTGGACATTAAGTGAATCTGGAATTCTTACTGAAGGATACATAGGGAAGAATCGCAGTGTTAGTTTCTGTTACATGCTTTGTTTTGATTGTTGTTGGTTTGGGTATTAGTTAGTGATTGTTCTACTTGTTCTTCCCCACCATTACTGCAATGCTATTTACATTTCTTTCTGCAAATTTTCAATCTCTTTCCAGTTCTCTTATCTAAAACCCTCAGTTAGAATAGGATAGGAACCGGCCTTCTCCGGAGATTGGCACGGAAGGCATCCCTTCCTTCCGGCCTTTCAATCTGTTGGGTGGGTCTAGGGCGCATAGATAGACCAAATCCTTCCTAGTGGCAGATTCGTAACCAACAGTACCAACCAAAGAAAGGCAAGAATGACTCTCCAAAGAATCGGGACAAAGGGGGTTAGTCGAAAAATCAGAATTGGAAGCAAAAAAAAAAACTCCTAAGAAAAGAATTCCCTAAAGGCCAAGACTCACAAATGGTGCAATTAGCACACGAGCAACCGACATTTGAGGAACGAGTGTTGAGCAATTCAGTCATTGTTTGCTGAGATGCAACCCTCTGCATCCCCTACACCACTGCCTCCACATCCATAGGTTGAGGATAGAAGGAAGAGGATCGTTGAAGCTGAACCAAATGTGACCAGTGCCACCACACATGTTGCACCAAAGGAGTCACAAGAAGAGGAACACCTATTTCACTCACAAATGTGGCTCAATGATAAGCCATTACATTTCGTTGTTAATAGTGGGAGTCAAAAAGAATTTGATTTCTACTTATATGGTGAACGATTTGAATCTGCCTCACACCACATCCACAACCATATAACGTTGGATGGTTACAATAGGGGAGAGATATTCATGTCACTCAGCAATGCCATCAAGCCTTTCAAAGATAAGTTTTGTGTTATGTTGTGCCCTTCGATGTTTGTGATGTGGTTTTGGAGCAACCATTTATGTAGAAGAGGCATGGTGTTTATGAGTATAGGCCTCGAAGTGTCATCATCATTGGCAAAGGTCAATACTTCAGGATACCAAAGGTATCTCCTCCTACCTTTGTTTCCTTAATCAGTGCTAGGCAATGCTGGAAGATGATAGCAAAAACAAGTACATTCATTTTATTGATGATTAAGCCACAAAGCAAGAAGATTGTTGCTACATCTATCGTAGACTCTGCACATCAGAAGCAGATGGACTAAGTTGTAGCAGAATATGATGACTCCTAATACACCAGTTTATCGCAGATAAGTCCTTTAAAATTATGAAATCGGGAGGCAGTTCCAAGAATTGATTCAAAAGTGGCACATCAGACCAAGTGCTTCACCATGTGGGAGTCCAATTGTCTTGGCTCCAAAGAAAGATGAAATGTGGAGACTATATTGACTATAGAGCTTTGAATAAAATCACTATGAAGAACTGCTATCCACTCCCTCCAATAGATGACTTGTTGGACTGGCTTCATGGTGCAAAGTTCTTCACCAAAATTGATCTCAAATCTGGCTATCATCAAATACCCATAGAACCCACTAACATATGGAAAACTGCATTCAAATCCAAGGAGGGTTTATTTGAGTGGTTGGTTATGCCTTTTGGCTTGACCAATGCACCTACCACATTCATGAGGATGATCGATGAGATCTTGCATCCCTAAACCAGCTCATTTGTGGTAGTCTACTTAGATGGCATTCTCATCTATAGTAAGACATGAGAGAAACATTTGCAACATGTTTAACAAATACTTCAGACTCTTCAAATACACAAGCTATATGCTAATGACGAAGATTCAGTACCTCGAGTATATTGTTGACAAAGAGTGAGTCAATGTTGATCCTGAGAAGAATTAGGTAATTTGAGATTGGCCTACCCGACTAACAGACCTTTGCAGCTCTTTGGGTCTTGCCAATTTCTATCAAAGAATTGTATTGGGATTCTCACACATTTCTTGGCCACCTCATCAAGAGACAAAAGGAGGTGCCAAATCCAAGTTCCATTGAGGAGATCACAACAAAGAGCATTTGAGAGGTTCAAGGACCAATTGTGCTCAGCTCCTTCACTGTCCTTACCCTATCTATATCAACCTTTTGATGTAATGACTTATGCATCAGAGTATGCATTGGGAGCTACCCTCACATAGGATGGGCATCCAATTTCCTATCACAGTGAAACATTCAATTGTTTCACTGAAGCAATTCGAAAAAACCCCACATATGACATAGCTTTATGCCATTGTCCAAGCATGTAAATAGTGGAAGCACTACATCTTGGGCAAGGAAACCATCATCCATACAGATCACAGATCTCTAGAGTTCATTCAGACACAAAGTAAGCTAAGGAATGAAAGACATCAAAAGTGCCACATATCTGCAGCAACTTCATTTGATTATCAAGCACAAGAAAGGGAGTGCCAATTCAGTAATAAAATGTTTGAGCCGACCTCCAATCATAGCATTGACCACCATTCTTGATTTCTATCAGCAAGATACTTCCAATTGATCCACCTTCTATGAAGTAGATTCTGATTTTGCATATGTATACAAAGCTCTTCATGTGGGTGAGCACGTTTCTGATTTTTAGTTGCAAGATAGCCTCCCCTATCACATGGGACATATTTGTGTACCAGCTAGTGAGCACTCAAGGATGATTTAGGAAGTGCTTGGGTGGAAAAAACATTCGCAATTCTTCGAAAGTACTTCTACTGGCCCAAAATGAGGAATGATGTCGAGAGGTACATCAAGTCATTTACCCCTTGCACTATTACCAAACCAACCAACAAGAAGCAAGGATTGTACACATCATTGCCAGTGATATCCAAGCCTTGGGAATTAGTCTCCATGGATTTCCTCTCAGGTTCACCCACATTTAAGCATGGTAATGATTGTGTTTTTGTAGTAGTTGATCATTTTTCAAAAATGGCTATCATGATTCCTTGTAAGAAATCCATTTCAGCTGAGGAGACTACTAAGCTCTATTTTAGTCATGTATGGCTCAACTTTGACTTGCCAAAGTCTATTGTATCTAACAAAGAGCAGATTTTTTAGCATTTTCTGGTCCACCTTATGGAGCATGATGGACACCAAGTTGACCATGTCCACAACCTTCCATCCTTAGATTGATGGCCAAACAAAAGTTGTGAATTGATTGATTGTATATTTTCTTCAAATGTACAATTCCAAGCATCCACACACATGGGATGAGAGTCTGCCCTTCATTCAACATAGGTACAATCGAGCTCTGCACAGCTCTACCAAACAGCCCCTTTCATGTTTGTACCCTTGGCACCCACCGACGTAGCTCTCCCTATGCAACCCCTAGAGTACTCACCTCATGGACAGAAAGAAGCAGAAAAGGCAACAAGGTTTATGGAACAGATTCAGCATATCCAACAACAGGTCCAAGACCTCTTGAAAAATACCAAACACAACCCCTTTCATGTCTATACCCTTGGCACGCACTGATGTAGCTCTCCCGTGCTACACATGGAGTTACCTCATGGACAGAAATAAGCAGAAAAGGCAGAAAGGTCTGTGGAACAAATTCAGCATATCCAATATGTCCATGACCTCTTGGAAACTACCAAACACAGACCCTTTCATGTCTGTACCCTTGGCACCCCTTGATGTAGCTATCCCTATGCAACCCATGGAGAACTCACCTCAATGATGGAAAGAAGCAGAAAAGGCAGCAAGGTTTGTGAAACAAATTCAATATATCCAACAACCAGTCCACGACCTCTTGGGATAGACAAATCAGAAATACAAGCAACGCCATGACCATTACAAGGTCCCACATTAATTCAAGGTTGGAGATAAGGTATGGTCATGTCTTCAGAAAGAGATGTAGACAGCAGTTCTAAGCAAGACAAACCCTAGAACTGGCTGGAATAATGTTGTCCACCAATTTTGATTGTACATAGCAATTTTGGAATGTATGTGTTACATTGGAATTTTGTAAAATCAGCCAATAAGAAAGAAGGCTGGGTTGTAAACGCACAAGGCACTAGATGAAAAAACTAGCCGTCATTTTAAATAGACTAACTAATGTGTTAGACGCCTAGTTAGACGTCCAGTTAGACGTCTATGGTTAGACGTCCAGTTGCTAGACGTCTAACACCAAGATTAGTTAGTAAAGGTTAAGGCAAGACGGTTGGGGTGGTTGGGAGCGAAGTAGTTGGAGGAACTACTTCGCCTCCCTATTTATACCCCCTCTTCAAACATTGTACATCGTCATTATCCATCTGAATACAAATGCCAATGCTCTTGTGCGGATGTTCTATTCTGTGTATGGTGTTGTTGTGAGTTTATGTTATTGCAGGTTGCATTACATTGATGTGTGAGTTGCAGGTTTTCCATACTGATAAGCATTGCAGATCGGTTGTTACAGCAAGGACGAGAACTGTTGATGTTTAGTGCAGGTACAAGGAGTAGACAACGGAGGGTTGTAGACGTCTAGCCCTTGACGTCTGGGCAGCCGTCAAACGGCTAGCCGTCATACTCAACCGCCTTGACGTCTAGCTCAGCCACATTGATGTATAGACCTGTGACGTCTAGCTCAGCCATCTTGACGTCTAGACCTGTGACGTCTAGCTCAGCCACCTTGACGTCTAGAAATGTAACGTCTAGCTCAACTGCCTTGACACCTGGACTTGTGACGTCTAGCCTTGTGACGTCTAGTCTTAAGCGTCTACCCATGACAGCTAGACAGTTGATCTTTGGACGTCCATAACCAGTCTATCGGAGGATACATTGCATAAGCTTGGAACCTGACTGTCATGATTGTCATCACCCTATCCCGGGAATGTACTCACCCCTGTCTACATTTGGCGTCGTTGCCTAAGTGAACTCAGAGTCTAGCGACATAAGTGATAGGTGTAAAAAGGTGAATGACTGATTTCAGGTCACAAAGCAAAAATCAAATACCGGTAAGAAGAAGCGCACGACTGGCGAACTTAAGGACACAAGAGGCAACAAAAGTCTCTCACCCGAAAGTGGAGAGAGTCTGGAACCTAGAAGACGAGGATAATCCGAGCATTGAAACATTGTTGGTGACTGCAAAAAACGAAGAAGAACAAATAGCTGAGGAAGAGCCCATCATTGAGAACTGGACGGCAACACCAGAACCGACGAGGGAGGGATGGCCAGAGGATACTGAAGGAGAGAACCTTGTATCAGGGCACCTATGCGGAGGTTCGTGGGGAGGAAGACCGGAGCCACGTTTGGTATATTCGCGAAGGAGGTCGCGAAGTAGAGACCAATTGGAGTCGGGCAAAAGGCTATTTGAGTACAATTTTGCACCACCAACAGCAGACAGACAACCGAATCAAACTCCACAACCACCAACACCAGGGAATACGAACAACAAAACAATTACTATGGCGGCAAATACAGCCAATAGAACAATACAGCAAAAATGTCCACCTTTTTCAGGTGAAGGAAAGGAGGATCCATCGCGACATGTGGGAACTTGCATTACCATTTGGGGAGCAGATGGGGTCACATAAGACACACAAAGGTTGCAACTATTCCCAACCACATTGCGAGGCATAGTGATAGACTGGTACTTGAAAAGACAAAGTACACAAGCATTTACACAATGGGAAGATCTAAAGACTGCATTCATAGAAGAATTCTGACCACTGAGGGAT
Source organism: Wollemia nobilis (assembly GCA_028583015.1). Taxonomy (NCBI): domain Eukaryota; kingdom Viridiplantae; phylum Streptophyta; class Pinopsida; order Araucariales; family Araucariaceae; genus Wollemia; species Wollemia nobilis. The sequence goes on along the minus strand of JAQPPZ010017206.1, from coordinate 803,891 downwards.
GACACGGACATCATCACAGAAATATGCGTTACTAAGCAAAAAATCGGATGAGGATGTCAAAAGCTACAATAGAAGATTGAAACAACTGATAGATCAAATGGAGATGACACCTGCCGACGATATGATAAAGCGGTGGTTTTTGGATGGGTTACTACCGAAATTCAAGAAGAAAATGAAGGCAATACCATCATCAATGTATGTGGAAGCACTAGAAAAGGCTAAAAACTTCAAAAATGAAGGCAAACAAACGACCGCAGGTATCGGAGGTTACTTAAAGCATAACGATGAGTCGGACAGTGAAGCAGAAGATAAAGTATAGAGCACGATTCACACCTTTCGGAGACAATTTGACAAAATTCTAAAGGAAGCGAAAGGAGAATGCCGAAAGGATCGAAAAGAGATTTGGTGCTCAGACTACAAGACAGAAGGACATTCAAATGTAAATTGTCCAAAGAACGCATAATGTAACATATGTGAAATAGCAAGACATCCTGTAGCCGATTGTCCATTCAACTTGAAAAGCAAGAGACATCGAACATTGGCCATACAACAGGAAGACCAACCAAATATGCCAAGGAATGGACAAGGAGCCACTAGCGGAGGATATAGGAATAGTCGCCGAGGAGGAAGACAAGGAGGCCAAAGTCGACTACAATACGACTCTGATGGTCGACCGATTATTCAATGTCGGAATTGTCAAGAATGGAGCCATTTTGCGAAGAATTGTTCCAAACCCCAGAATGCAGGTAACAACGGTGGTAACAATACCACTCAAATGTGTAAATGGTGTGGTCCAAGAAACCACAAGGAAGCTAACTGTCCGAAGAAGGCAAGTACCAGTGGAACTCAGAATATCAACCTCATTGGCATTGGAGAAGTGACAGAAGTAGACAAAGAAGTCTTGGTTGTAACAAGAGCACAGACCAAGAAAACGGAACAGTACCCAAACCCTGTCAAGGAGAAAGAACGATGGCAGGAAGCCCAAGAATGGATCAAAACAGAACTAGCAAAGGAGAAGCAGGGACAACTAGTTCTAGAGAAAATATTGAAGAGACCGGTGCTAAACACGACGGTGGAAATGAAGGTAGCCAACCTATTTAGTATAGTACTTGAGTGGTATGCTACAATCGGGGAAGCCATCAAAAGGAAGGATGAAACTCGACAGGTAGCAACCATTAAGCAAGGACAATTCATCGATCCGGAAATCCTGATGATTGAAGCCGGGAGAAGGCCAACTGTAGTCCAGATGGATGTTTTGAACCATAGACTGAATCAGGTGATTGTAGATGGACGGTCTAGTGTGAACGTAATGCCAGAGAAGACATGGCAGATTCTGGGGCAACCCGCCTTATAGTCTCCAAATTTCAAACTATATGGCACTGATCAATATGGCATTGAAACGATAGGCGTTTTGATGAATCAGAATGTACGCATAGCGGAGCAGGACTTCATCTTGGATATTGTTGTCATTGCTATGCAGAAACCGACATATGATGCACTGCTAGGACGAGGATGGTGGAGAACAGCAAAAGTCAACCACAATTGGGAGAAAGAACATCTATCCTTCAAACAAGGGCAGCACAAGTATATAATCAATCTGAAGAATCAAACTATGAGTCAAGACATAGCCACTTCAGCTGATTCGGGATCCTCTTCATCATATGGTGAGACGAGATATGAACCAGATGAAGAAGGAGTATTGCACCTTGAAGACTGCACGGAAGATGAATATGATCAGGACAAGGGTCTATTACACTAGCAGTTGGAAGACTACGAGATATTCTCTCCCCAATGTTTTTGCATCGATGCGGAGGAGATTCAAAAGGATGAGATACAAGAACCTGAAAAGGGAACTAGCAATAAAAGACAAACAACAGCGGAGAAGGACAAGGAAAGAAAGAAGTGGACATTTCCCAAGAATTTTTTAGAATTCACGATGGGGGAGGCTATCATTGAAGATAAACCAACCCACCCCATCGCTGCACTGAAAGCAGCAAATGACCCTGAATCCATTAAATATGAAGGTCCTAAAATGATTCGGGTAAACTTGGGAGAAAATGGCGAGGAGAAGATGATCAAATGTGGAGATGATTGGGATCCAGTCCTGAAAGCAGCAGCATTTAAGATTTTTCTGGACTATAAGGATGTGTTTGCATGGACATATAAGGACTTGAAGGGAGTACCACCAGAACTCTGCGTAAACAAGATTCCTTTGATTGAAGGTGCGCAACCGGTAAGAAGGCGACCTTACAGAATGAATCCCAAATACGCAGCAAGGGTGAATGCCGAAATTGAGAAAATGTTGGATGCAGGCATTATCTTCAAAGTTATGACAAGTGAATGGGTTTCACCGATTGTGATTACTCTAAAAAGAGAAGTAGATAAAATCCGAATCTGTGTGGATTTTAGAAGTTTGAATGCCGTAACCATAAAAAATCTCTTCCCAATCCCTTTCACAGACTCCATACTGGAAGAAGTAGCCAGCCACGAGATATACTCATTTTTGGATGGATTCTCGGGCTATAACCAGATTAGCATAGCGGAAGAAGACAAGTTGAAGACCACTTTTGTTGTGGAAAACGGAATATACGCATATAACTACATGCCATTTGGACTATGCAATGCACTAGCTACTTTTCAGAGAATCATATTGTACATTTTTTATAAGATGTCCACAGGGAACTTCAAATCTTTCCTAGATGATTGGTCATTGTATGGCAGGACACAAGAACATTTAAAGGCCTTAGAAGAATGTATGGGATTGTGCAGGAAAGCACGAATATCATTGAATCCAAATAAATGTGTCTTACTGGTGCCATACGGAAAGCTATTGGGGCATATAGTATGCCAAGAGGGTTTGAAACCCGACCCAGATAAGATACGGGTAATATTGCTAATGGAGGAGCCACATGATGTGAGCTCAATCAGAACCTTTTTAGGGACAGTCGGATATTACAGGAGGTTTATCCGGAACTATGCACTAACATCTCATCCACTAGACGCACTTACACGAAAGGGTGTTCCATTCAAATGGACAGAGGAACACCAGGGAGCATTTGAGGGATTGAAAGGACACTTGGTGAAAGCATCTATCCTGGTTTACCCAGACTGGAAAAAAGAATTCCATGTGCATGTGGATGCCTCAAATTTTGCCATTGGATGTGCATTGGCACAAGAAGGCCAATACGGGTTGGATCAGCCCATATACTTTGCAAGTCGGCTATTGACAAGAGCCGAGAAGAATTACAGCACAACAAAGCGAGAAGCACTGGGAATGGTGGATGCGGTACAAAAATATAGACACTATCTACTAGCTAACCCCTTTGCTTTCTATGTGGATCATCAGAATCTGTTGTACTTAATCAATAAACCAACGATCTACGGACGAGTGAGTCAATGGCTCATCACCCTGCAGGAGTTTGTGTTTAGATTGGTAGTAAGACCAGGAAAGAAACACGTAATAGCGGACCAATTGTCAAGAATTCACTTCAGAGAACCTGCAGAGGGAGGAATACCGGATGAATTTCCCGATGCACAATTGTTTATGATTAATGCCATACCAAGATGGTATAAGCATATAGGGGAATATATGTCGACAGGGCAGCTGCCAAAAGAGTTAACGGCAGCTGAGCGGAGAAAGCTAAGAGGAAGTGCAACAGGCAACTCTTCAAAAAGCGGTTTATTTTCCTTGGAGAAAGAACAGGAAGATGCGGTAAGCCCAGTGAAAAATAGAAGAGGAAAAGCAATAGCAACAGGTGCACACTCTAGGAGTTCTTCTTCAGCTACATTAAAAATCGTGCTTAATTCAGAAGAGTCCTCAAGCTCGAAGTCAGTGAACCATCAAGAAATGAGAGAATCTCCCGAAAGACCCAGGATATGGGAAGCAGGACAAAGCTCGACTGCCAAATATCAAATAAGCAAGGAGTAAATGGCAGCCATAATGTGGAAGGATATCGAGACGGTACCAGAAAAACCAAAAACCGGAAGTTGGTGGAAGGAGTCAAGTAGCGACGAAAACCGACCACAGATTCTGGATATACCATATGCCAGTCCTAACCCAGATCATAGGAGACAAAGGGATGAAGATCGCAGTCGACAAGCAGGTGTCAGATTTATAGAAACTGCACACATAATCGAATATGAAGCTTCACTAAGCCCACAAGACGAGTACGACGGAGGATTGAATGAGGACATGATGCCAGAAGTACCACCACCTCGTGCATGGAGAACACCATATGTCGAACCCATGAGACGTCCAACTGAACGGGAAGAGGTAGCCAGGTATCGAATGGCTGCACTTGACTTACGACAACATAGAAGCGAAGTAAGAAGATTGCAACAACGGGTTCAAGAAACCTCAGAATGACCAATGAACACGGCAGGAGAAGGGAATGACTCCAGCACTGATTCAGTCTTTTTAGAAGAATATCAGGAGAACTTAACTCATTGTGCCATGCAACGACACTTTGAGGAAAGTAGATGGAGACGAAAACTGATAAGGGCCGATAGGAGACTGAGGATCTTGCACCAACTAACACCTGTGCATTTACACCATCCACCAGAGACAAGAACACAACTGATAAACGAAGCCCGTAGCAGAGACAACTTAGGTACTCTTGGAAGACCGCCAGGAATTCCGAGAGCACCCGACCAAGGGAGGAGTGTGGTTGACCTCCATCCCAGTAGCTCGAGAGGAAGAAATTCCCCTCCAGTTACCAATAGGTCGACTTGTTCTCAGTTTGGACCGCAAGGGCCATCTGAGAACCTAGTCCAAGCCAACCCATTACTACGTGCTCCTGAGAACAACCGATAGGTCCGTCTCAGCAAGCTCGTAGGAACCGAAGACGTCGTCAGGAACGACTGAGGGACCGACTGAATCTCGGGCAGTTGGGAGTTCGGCAGCCCAACATTAGAGAGATTCGATCGGAAAGAGGCCGAGGATGGGGTAACCAGGTCCGCGGAAGAGGAAATGGGGACAAAAATCCCAATTTAGAACAAAGGGATCAAGAGAGGGCAGTTGCAGGAAATGACAGAGGCCGAGGAAGAGGTCTAAGAGCTAGATGACCCCACCAAAACAAGGGACACCAAAGACAGCAACAGCCCATTCAAAATGAACTTGATCAACAGGCGCAAGAAGGGGAAAGGTTTCAATACTTGGATGACTGCATAATAATCCGACGAAATGATGGAAGTATAGAACGAATTCCACTAGTGCCCGCCCATCCAGAATGCCCAAATCTGACCAGCAGACACTTGGAGGATGTAGCAGAACATCTGGATAACAATAATGCTAACCCAAAAGAAAGAGAAATCCGCATGGCAGAAGAATGGATGGAACAAACACGTCTGGCAACAGAAAGAAATCAGCAAGCCACCAATAATGTCAGACGATGGGCTAGTACCCACCAGTCCCGTGAACCGGAAACACGGCATCAGCCGGAAGAAGCAGAACAACCTGACTGGCGTATTGTGCCACGAGCCACTATAAGACAGTAGCAGCAGTCATGCCCGAAAACTCCCCCAAGACGAAATAATCACTGAAGACGTCAAACGACGAAGAAAATAAACAGTGCCAACGATGATGACTTCAACAGTTTTGGAGAAAATAGTCGTCATCACCGAAGTGAGACACCAGATGCATGGGAACTATGTATTGGCTTGGCCATACGGTTCACCCGTCGACGGTGAAAGAAGACGTCACATGCAGTTTTGAAAAAATAAAATAAAATAAGTCAAAAAGAAAATAGAAAAGTCAAAAATAAAAGAAAAAGACAAAAAGAGAATAAGACAAAAGAGGAAAAAGACAAAAAGATAACCTAGACGTCTAGACAAGCCGACGTGGCGCGCATGCAAGGAAGTAGTTGCGATGTGGCGGTTGCATAACGGTTTTAGGGTTGGAAAAGCAACTATAAAAGGAGAGGCCATTCATTTGCAACATCACTCTCATATGCAAGGAAGAGGAGAAAGGAGAAGCAACCGCAGCGAACGTCTAGACGATAGGGTGAACGTGTAGCGCAGCAGATGTCAAGCAGATGGGGCGGACGGCTAGGGCAGGCTTGACGGTTGAACGCTTGACGTCTAGGGCAGGCTTGACAGCTGAACGCTTGATGGCTAGGGCAGGCTGGATGGCTAGGAAGCAGACTTGACGGCTAGGACAGCAGACGTTGAGCAGGTGCAGGAGATGTCTAGGCAAGGAGGGAAGACGTCTAGGGTAGAAGCCGGCAGGTCAGAAGAAGGAAGAACTAGGAGGGAAAGTGACAAAGATGGCACACCAGAAATCCGGGAAAACTTCAGTCCGCACTGAGCCTAAACCTGAATCAGTGGTAGCCAAGAGATTACGGCACTAACAGGAAGTTGAAATGCGAGGAAAAATCAAAAGTCCAGAAAGAGGACAAGTTCGGAGCAAAAGAGAAGCAGCAGAAGTAAATCCATTAAAGCGACAAGGCGCCCATACCACTGGAGGAAATCACCTGGTTGTGCCCAACAGGAGACTATTGTCGTCAATGGTGGGCAGAGGCACCAACCAACCACCCAGTACGGGCAAAACTTAAAGAGGCAGGAGTGCACTTCATCTTACAGGCTCCTCATTTCGAGAAAAAAAATTTCAAAGAATAGTTGATGCAGATGGTGGAGACGTACGATGAAGGGAGGCACAGCAGTTTTGTGGAAATAGGGGATACTACAATAGTGATTGATTTCTCTCCCGGAGTTTTTCAGCGTGCTTTTGGACTTCCACGAAAGGGCAAGCCGGTGTTGAATGAGAGGGTAGATCCGAAAAAGACACCGAAAGTAATCATGAGCATCACCAACCTGAAGAGAGAAGAGGTGGACGCTATGTTAAGTGTTCATGGTGGAAGAGGAATAAAACAGGCACAACTGCGAAATGACGGACTGGAGGTAATTACGAATGTCATAATGGCAAGGTTGTCAGGAGAACAACGCAGTACAGACTTGCCCATCTGGCTGATTCCGTACGTGCAAGGGATAGCACGAGGTATACGGTATGATTGGGCAACGCATTTGTCAATGCGTATCCAAGACTTTTCCGATGAGGACGACAAAGAATTTTTCTATGGCTTTTCATGCCATTGGGTTGCTCTTGGATGCGTCGGGAAAGAGCAGGAGTCCCGATCCTGGACTTTGATCCCCCCAGACAGTTACCAGATCTAGCACCATCTATCTGCAGGTGGATGGAGGCCCAACCAGCAAAGAAGACGACGCCAGTGAAGAATGTTAGAGTCAAGCAGCTTTCACATAAACCGCGTCAGGAGAAGCTAGTGGTTGCGCTAGAAGGGGAGGATAGCGTAATAGCACAAGCTAGGGAGGAAAAATCACAAAAGCAGAAGGATGCCCAATCTCCAGAAGAGCCCAAACAAAAGAAGAAGGGGAGATTTGGAAGGCATTGAGAAGTTGCCAGATAAGACACCAAGCTTCTATCTGGAGACAACGCAGGTATACATCTGCGGCCACGGTAAAAACCCTCCTCAGCATCCTGTGGAACACGGCACACAAGTGGAAGTGGTGCCAGAATTACTGCCAATATACACGCAGTTAAATTTCCTCAAACACTTGTTGACCTAGTTGGGAGAAGAGATCAAGTATTTGCACTCAGCAAAACAGACAGTGGAAAAAGAAGCCGCGGAAGCTTTGGAAAGGAAAGATCAGCTCTTAGCAGACGGAATGGAACAAATGGATGAAGTTAAAAAGGAACTTCAAGAGCTCAAACAGACTATGGAGGACCTGAAAATCCACATGGAGAAAAAGGACCAGCAGTTGTCCGAATCAGCAACAGAAATTTCACAACTGAAAAGTGCGAAGGAACTCCTAATCAAGCAGGGAGAATCATTCGCAGCTAACAGGAGCCAGCAGGAGCGTGCTTGGACTCAGGAAAGAGAAAATTGGCAAAGGGAACAGGCAGCCTTGAAATAAGAACTGCGGTTGGCGAAACAGCAGAAGGCTATAACCGTTTCATCAATATCGGAACAGCGTCTGAAGGACATGTTTCAAAGCAGGGAAACAGAGCTGCTATCCAGTCTCAAGCAGACTGAAGATCGAGCCAATGCCTTAGGAGTAGAATGGGCCAAATACTTCAACTATTCTAAGAGACTCAAGGACGAACGGGATCACTTGCGAGAACAACTTCAAGAGTATACAAAGGCATTCCAGGCTACCAATACACAAAGTTCAACACCCACGGATGTTGGAACCCCTTCAGTGGAACGGAGAAAGTCGCTGAGGACATAGCAATTTTGGAATGTATGTGTTACATTGGATTTTTGTAAAATCAGCCAATAAGAAATAAGGCTGGGTTGTAAATGCACAAGGCACTAGATGACAAAACTAGTCGTCATTTTAAATAGATTGACTAATGTGTTAGACGCCTAGTTAGACGTCCAGTTAGACGCCTAGTTAGACGTCCAGTTAGACGTCTATTGTTAGACATCCAGTTGCTAGACGTCTAACACCAAGATTAGTTAGTAAAGGTTAAGGCAAGACGGTTGGGGTAGTTGGGAGCGAAGTAGTTGGAGGAACTACTTCGCCTCCCTATTTATACCCCCCTCTTCAAACATTGTACATCGTCATTATCCATCTGAATACAAATGCCAATGCTCTTGTGCGGATGTTCTATTTTGTGTATGGTGTTGTTGTGAGTTTATGTTATTGCAGGTTGCATTACATTGATGTGTGAGTTTTAGGTTTTCCATACTGATACGCATTGCAGATCGGTTGTTACATCAAGGACGAGAACTGTTGATGTTTAGTGCAGGTACAAGGAGTACACAACGGAGGGTTGTAGACATCTAGCCCTTGACGTCTAAGCAGTCGTCAGACGGCTAGCCGTCTAACTCAACCGCCTTGACGTCTAGACCTGTGACGTCTAGCTCAGCCACCTTGACGTCTAGACCTATGCCGTCTAGCTCAGCCATCTTGACATCTAGACCTGTGATGTCTAGCTCAACTGCCTTGACGACTGGACTTGTGACGTCTAGCCCTGTGACATCTAGTCTTAGGCTTCTACCCATGACAGCTAGACAGCTGATCTTTGGAAGTCCATAACCAGTCTATCGGAGGATTCATTGCATAAGCTTGGGACCTGACTGTCATGATTATCATCACCCTATCCCGGGAATGTACTCACCCCTATCTACAAGAGAGACTTTCAAGAACCCATAGGAGGATCAAACCTCTTTGCTATGAACCATACACCATCACCAAGAAGGTATAAGAGAATACTATTGAATTGAATCTTCCATCTTATCTTAGTTTGCATCCAATCTTCAATGTTGAACTTCTTATGCCCTATCACCCACCTTTGTTGAATACTTCTATAGCAGCAAAACAATTGGACATTGAAGAACTCAATCCAGACAATTTAGCATCATTGGAAGACCAAATTGTCAACATATGGACTAATAAGACCACCAGAAGGTTGCAGGCAGTACCCTTACCTTGCACTTCGCTCCTCGATGGAACTCTCTCCGAGTTCTCGGGGAGGCCGGAGGAGCTGGTATTTTCAGGTTTCTGCTCTCCCAGCCAGCATTCACATACAGATAGACAGGCTCCCCCCTTATTCTTTGGGGGTTCTCCCCCCCTCTCGGCTTAGTAAGGAGAAGATGCTCCACAAGATTTGGAAGTATGTTAGTCTCCAGTACACCAAATGCACATGGATCTCTCCTGTTGCCCCTCTTTCCCCCAAGTTGTCTTTCTACTATGAGAACTTCTTACAGATATAGGAGGGCAGAATAGTTCCACCACAATACCTTCAGCAGCACACAATGCATAGTCTTCGAATCACTATTGGGCAACTCAAGGCGTGTTCTCACCAACTCCGGATTGAGTCAGATCACCATCTTCCGATGGAGGAGCAGATTTGCTTGTTTTGCTCCTTGGGTGAAGTTGAAACCCTTCATCACTTTATTTTTTGTTGTCCCATTTATTATGAGATCCGAGGTAGGTTTCATTGCCTTTTCAAGGACAACTCTCGATCTGTTTCTACCTTCTTCAGATACCCGGACCAGCGTTGTCTCGCACTCTTTCTTAGGGAGATAACTCAGCTTTGACGACATAAAAGTTCTCCAAATGGATCTCACCCTCCTCAACATCGGCTCATCACAACATACTTCACCAACTCCGATGGACCAGGTGACTTCGATCGAAAACACCCCACATCATCCAGTTTGAACAGAAGCAGGGTCACTAGACAACGCACCAACAGTTTGTCAAGGTTCCGAACTAGCAATGGGCAGAGACATATCATGGACTTCTTCAGCTCCGGTACTTCGGCCTCGACTATTAGGAGAGATTAGTTTCTAGGGGGTTCTTAGAGCTTGCCCCTCCTGGGCTGCTCCCTCCCCCCTCCTCTCTCTCCGTTCTTCTTGGCGTGCACTCCTCTCTGTTGGACTACAGCCCTCCCCCCTCTGCTCTCCCTTTTCTTTTCTTTTCCCTTTCTCTTTGGCTCGTTTGTCGGGTTTCATCTTCATATTGTATTTATCTTAGTTATTTTCTTTGTAGGGCTTTTTAGCCTACTAGCTGGCAGTCATTATTGTCCTTATAGTCCCTTGGGTCTTATTTTGGCGCACCGCAGACATTAATAATATTTCATTCCATTCAAATGTACAGAGTATTCAAGGCAAGACAACTTGGTCACCATGGGGAATGGCTTCAGATAAACAAACAATTTCCACACCTGATGTCAAAAGTTGACGCAAAGAGGACCATATTTTTTCAAGGGGGGATGAATGTTCCAGAGACTCCTTTTTGGGGTATGGCTTTATGCCCAAACATCTATTTTTTACATCCTAACCACACTATTAGGGCCATAACTTTATGCTTGGGACTCTATTGTAAGGCATTCAAAAAGTATTGGCAAGATTAGAGGGGGAGCAACAATTTCAACAGGCAACACTAACATAGATAGGATTGCTAGCAACTTTGTGCAAAAAATGCTCCGAAGACTCTTAAAAATGCAAAACAAAATATTTATTAAAAATAGTAATTCTCTATATTTGGATTTTCGTAGCCAAATTATATCTCTAGCCATTTTGACATATCAATAGAAGACAAAACACAAAAGGACAAGTTGTATGTATGTAATTTTCTTTTAATATGCACATTGTAACTCATGGAAGTTGAATCACCACATTTCCATATGGATGACCACCTAACTCATAGAAGGTGAACCACCACATTTCTTTATGGGTAACCTTCCATATTAAATATGGTGGATTTCGAACACACCAATTATTGTAGGAAGAGAGATGCACCATTAACTGTAAAAAGTGTGAGTAATGGATGCAATGTTATAGCCCCACATCTCTTCTCAGAGATTGTTTGCATTTACTCTATGTTTTGAGCAATAAAATCATTATGAAATTTTGCTTATATATTTGTGTTTTGGTTTGTCATACTCTGTTATTTCTAAATTGCACTCTTTCTTGATATTCCCTAACTCGAAATTCTAAGTTTTGACTCATTCTTGGATAAGAAAGAAAAGTTCCTAGAGGATTAAGGTAAATACTTGAAGTAAGGTCGATCTCTCTCTTGAAAAAGAAGGAATGATTATTTATATAGAATTGCACACTAATGAGAAGATCGAGTCCTGAGGTGCGTGATTAAACCGTACAGATTCTCACCGCACACCCCATCACCTTACCTGACATGTCGAAAAGATATAGAATTATTAGATGCTCCTACATTCATTAAATAGAATAGTTCACAATTATTAAATGCACCTACAATTACCTACAAGAGTCAATTTAACTATGTCTTATCGTTTCCTTCCTCAAAGGAAATTGTTCCCATTTTCTGCTTGCTATGTGGAAAATAAAATGCTTGCTATGTGGAAAATGTTTATGCTGATTGGGCCTACCAATTAGCTTCAATTGGCAATGAGTGTTTTCGACCTGGTTAGTGGTAGTAAACTTATGGCTAGTAGTATGGGCAGACATCAAGAAGAGTATCTTCATCTTCTTGAATCTTATCCATTCACATTCATTAGTTGACCCATACAACGCTCATTACTCAACCCAAAAATGGTCATAGGTTGGTGGTAAAGCACTAAGAACACTTCCTATGAGGTCCTAGGTTAAAGGGCTAGGTGGTCCATGCTACAGCCCAAACCTAGCAGTCGGCTAGGTTATCCAATTGTTTAAAATTTCATATATATTAGAATAGTTTTCATTGATTAGAAATCATCATATCTCTTTATTTTTATCTCTGCATTCTGCATTTGCCTCTACGGCGGGATCTGCCCTCCTAGTGGCAACGATTTATTATTAAATATTTTTATTCGTTCGCTTCCGCATTCGTTCTATTATTTGTTCTGTTATTGCAATTCCATATTAATTTGTTGATTCTGCCCACCGAGGAAGGAGAATCCCTTCAAGTGGTATCAGTCGTCATTCGATTCTGGAACGCCTCTGCCATCCCGCAGCACCCCCATAGCACTCCCGGCGTTTCGAAGCACTCCGCAGGTGTTACAGCCACTCGCTGTGGCGTTTCCGTTGTTGTCCGCGCCACCACCTTCAAACACATTCCGCCGTATTCGCAGCCAACACAGCAGCCGCAGGCGGCTACTGTAATTTTTTTTTCCGTCACAGATCCTTCGCAAAAATAGGCGTTTTATACCTGCTAGTCCTCTCGCCAAATCAAACCAATCAGAATTCGCGATTCGGTTTAATTATTGCCGCAACCTAAGGTTTTTTCATGCTTATTTACGCTGACGTCAGTTTCTGAATTTTTCATTAAAATTAGACAGTGTTCATTATCCCACATTGGCAATGCTTTGGGTGGAGAAGCATTAAAATATCCGCTCGCACTCCTTATTGAGCGTGACTACGGTCACACGTCAGGTTCCTCCGCGCGTAGCAGTGCTGTTCGCATTCGTCGTCATTCTCCGTCCATCGTCGCGTTTCGGTTGGTCCGTGTCTCGTGTCCTCCGTAGCGTTTGTCGTCTCTGTCCTCCGTGTCGTGTGTCGTGTCGCTGTGTCGTTTCGCTTTGTTGTATCGTGTCCTCCGTCGCGTTTGTCGTCTCTGTCCTCCGTGTCATGTGTCGTGTCGCTGTGTCATTTCGCTTTGTTGTCTCGTGTCCTCCGTCGCGTTGGTCGTCTCTGTCCTCCGTGTCGTGTGTCGTGTCGCGGTGTCGTTTCGCGTCCTAGCGTTTCCTCCGTCGCGTTTGTCGCCTCTGTCCTCCGTGTCGTTGTGTCACATCACTGTGTCGTTTCGCGTCCTAGCGTTTCATCTGTCGCGTCTCGCTGTCCGGTCTCTGTCCAGTCGCTTCGTATAAATTACAGTTCAGCTTCCATATTCGGCAGATCGCGGTCCAAAAGTGTTAAAAAAAAAAAATTGTCATAAACCGTCCAAATTGTTGTCAAGGAGGAGCCAAAGACCACATTAAATTCCGCGTCGCAGTTGGAGCGAAACTTCAAGCGGAATCCCAATTTTTTGCTAAATTCAACCAAAATTTGCGGCAGTTGAAGCGGAATCCTAAGCGGGCTATGTTAACAAGTGCATGAGCAAAAAGTGGTCCAAAGGTGCTGACGGTCGATTATCAAGCTCGAAGACGACCAATAACAACGCAAGAAGACCAAATCGAAGCCCAGGTACAAAAAATTCTCCTTCTCCTTTTAAAATTGGTAGTTATAATCCACATCATCCACTAGTAGATCCGATGGCTACTAATCCTTCCCCAACTCACGAAAACATCACACAAGGAAACTCAAGTAACTCAGCCATTTCTGATAGGGATTCTCTTCGATACTTACTAGAGGGTATGAACGAAATTGGTATCCTCCTAAAAGACCTTGTGAAAGCACAAAAACAACCTAATCCCAATACTAATCCCCAAAATCACTCCCATGCCCAACGGAATGAAGAAACTGTCGATCCTAATGATGATTGGGAACAACAACAGGGTGATTCGGATATTTACAGGGATCGCTCTCAAAGACAGCGGTATAACCAAAATCAAGAAAGGGATACGGGTTATCACCAACCGAGAGGTCCTAATCATAATAATTTTCCACGAATTGATATGCCCACTTTTGAAGGTCATGATCCTCGTGGTTGGTTAGCCAAAATGGAAGGCATCCTTGACTTATATCAAATTAAGGAAATTGATAGAGTTCCTTTCGCTGCATCAAAATTAGGCATTGAGGCCTACCAATGGTTTGTATGGCTTAAACGAGAGAATGAAGCTATTATTAATTGGAGAAAATTCACTACCTCTTTTTTAGAAAGATTTGACGATGGAGCTACATCATCATACACAGTAAGATTGTTATCTCTTAAACAAGAAGGGTCAGTTAGTGAATTCGTTTCGGAGTTTACCAGTTTACTACCATACACTTCAGACCTCAGTCCCGACACAGTGGTAGGAGCCTTTCGCAATGGTTTGAAAGAAAGTATTCGAGTGGAGGTAGACATGCACGATCCAACCTTGTTGAACAGTTGTATAAGAATAGCCAAGTTGGCCGAGAAGAGACATCAGTTGTCTGCAAGGCGGGAAACGTATAGTCGTCCCTCATATCGCAACAATTCCTTTCGTAGAAATGATCAACCATCAAGATATTTTTGCTATAAATGTCGCACTCATCACCCCAGGGAACAAGCTTGTGCCCAAAAACAAAACTTTCATATTGAAGGTGATCAATGTGAAGGAGAAGAGGATGAACCTTACCAATCAGAAGAACCTATGCCAGAAGACCTACCATGTACTATAGACGAAAAAGAAGAGGATACAATGGCGATTTCAGTGCATGCTCTCATGGGTTTAACCGCCCACCATACCATCAAGGTACCAGGCTTTCTCCGCCAGAAAAAGGTGAATGTGCTAATTGATTCTGGTAGCACCCACAATTTTATCGACATCAAAACAGCAAAAGCTTTGAATTTATTCATTAACTCTTCCAACAAAGACAAATTCCAGGTTCTAGTGGCCAATGGGGTGAACGCACAATGTGTTGGTCGCACATCTCAAGTTTCCATAAAGATGGGAACTTATACCTGGTTAGGATCCCTTTTTGTCATGAATTTAGGGAACTCTGATGTCATTTTGGGAGTTGAATGGTTGGAAACATTAGACACGCTTAGCTTCAACTTCAAAAAATTATTTGTGGAATGGAAGGAAAATGGACGAGTCATTCGCTTACAAGGCATTACTACTCCTCCATCACAAATGGTGAGCTCTCATAGTATGGAGAAGATGTTAAAAAAGGGTGGATATGGGTTTATAGCTCAAATTAATTGTTTGGAAAAACAATCTTAAGCAACTTCGGATATTATTGCACCTGAGTTACAAGATATCATAACACATTACGAAGAGGTTTTCCAAGAACCTCAAGGATTACCACCTAAACGATCTCATGATCATGCCATCCATTTGATGCCAGGGAGTGTCCCACCTAACAGTCGTCCTTATCGCTATCCTCAACCACAAAAGACAGAAATCGAACAGATCGTTCAGGATTTGTTGGATCATGGAGTCATTCGTCACAACACTAGTCCTTATTCCTCACCCGTAGTCCCGGCTAGACGAAAAGATAACTCTTGGCGTATGTGTCCCGACTTTCGTTCTCTCAATAAACTCACTATCAAGGACAAATTTCCTATCCCCGTCATAGATGACCTATTAGATGAGTTGCATGGTGCAAAATTTTTTACAAAATTAGACCTTCGCTCTGGCTTTCACCAAATCCGTGTTAGAGAAGAAGATATTCCCAAAACAGCCTTTCGTACTCATGAAGGTCATTACGAATTTTTGGTCATGCCTTTTGGTCTCACTAATGCACCATCCACATTCCAAAGCCTCATGAACCAAGTGTTTCGTCCACTCCTCCGTAAGTTTGTGTTAGTTTTTTTTGATGATATTCTCATATACAGCAAAACATGGACGGACCATTTACATCATGTGGATCAAGCCCTTCACATTTTACACAAAGAAAAATTATTTGTTAAACGTTCCAAATGTTCATTTGGTGTTCAAGAAGTTGAGTATCTTGGTCATATAGTTTCACACGAAGGCGTCAAAGTGGATCCCAATAAGATTAAGGCAATTCAAGAGTGGCCTTTACCTAAAACCATCAAGAAACTTCGTGGTTTTTTGGGTCTCACGGGCTACTATCGCAAGTTTGTACAAAATTATGGTAAGATTGCAGCACCTCTCACCGCACTCACAAAGAAGGATGCTTTTCGTTGGTCGACAGAGGCTACTCTAGCTTTTGAAGCTCTTAAGAAGGCCATGTGTACAACTCCAGTATTAGCAACCCCCAATTTTCACAAACCATTTATTATCGAATGTGATGCATCAGGAACAGGAATTGGGGCTATATTAATGCAAGAAGGTCATCCTTTGGCATTTGAAAGTAAACAGCTCTCCGGGAAAAATTTGGGAAGATCGACATATGAAAAAGAAATGTTGGCTATTCTTCATGCCATAGAAAAATGGAGACACTACCTAATCAGCAGCCGCTTCATTATCAAAACAGATCATAGTAGTCTCAAACATTTCCTTGAGCAGAGGTTTTCCTATCCGGAACAAAATAAGTGGTTGACCAAACTATTGGGGTATGATTTTGTTATCGAATACAAGAAGGGGAAGGAAAATATAGCTGCCGATGCGCTGTCCAGGAAATATGAAGATGAAGTAGTCATTAACGCTATTTCAGGTCCTTGCTCCCAATGGGTGAATCAATTACAAGATGAATGGGTGTCCAATAACGAAACTGCTCAGATAATTCAAGAATTATCTATAGGGTCCTCTAAATACCCTTTGTTCTCTTATGAAGATGAAATCCTCCGAAAGAAAAACCGCATTTATATTCCACACAATTCAGAACTCAAATCAAAGATCCTAGACGAATCACACGCCTCTCCATCAGCAGGACATTCAGGATTTTTGAAGACATATTTAAGAGTCAAACAATCATTTTGTTGGAAAGGATTAAAAGCAGAAGTCAAACAATGGGTAGCAGAATGTGAAGTTTGCCAGCGCAATAAAGGAGAAACAGTCAAATCACCAGGATTGTTACAACCATTACCCATCCCTGAACGACAGTGGGAACATATATCCATGGATTTTATTGAGGGTCTTCCAAAGTCAGAAGGCAGGATAGTAATCTTCGTGGTCGTAGACCGGTTATCCAAATACGCTCACTTTCAGGCTTTACAACATCCATTTTCCGCAAGCAAGGTGGCAAAGGTATTTATGGATTCAATTTTCAAATTACATGGTATGCCAAAAAATATTGTAAGTGATAGAGACCCCATCTTCACTAGTAACTTTTGGCGAGAATTATTTCGACTTAGTGGTACCAAATTGAACATGTCCTCGGCTTACCATCCCCAGACATGATGGTCAAACAGAAGTAGTTAACAAATGTTTGGGTACATACTTACGATGTTTTGCTCAAGATAAACAATATCAATGGAGCCAATGGCTAGCAATGGCGGAATGGTGGTACAACACTTCTTACCATTATTCCATTAAGATGTCTCCCTTTGAAGCATTGTATGGAACTAAGCCTCCAATCGTAGCAGATTACGTTCCTGGTTCATCCAAAGTAGACAAAGTGGATGATTGGTTTCAACAAAGGCAGTCGACACTCACCATCCTTAAGGAGAATTTATTCCAAGCACAAAATCGCATGAAACAACAACACGACTTGCACCGCTCAGAACGAACTTTTAATGTCGGTGATAAGGTTTTCCTAAGGTTGCAACCTTACAAACAAGCATCGTTACGGATAAAGACCAGTCAAAAGTTGGCACCACGATTTTATGGTCCTTACAAAATTGTGCGCCGCATTGGAGAAGTAGCCTATCAGTTAGAACTTCCTTCATCATCACGAATACACCCGGTATTCCATGTTTCCTGTCTCAAAAAGGTAATTGGTCAGAAAGTGCAAGGCCAATCAGAATTACCAGTGCTCGATGAGGAAGGCCGCATACATCTCCAACCTGAAGATATATTACAACACAGAATACGAAGACTAAGATCACGCCAGATTCAAGAATTTCTCATCAAATGGCAAGACCTACCAGAGGAAGATGCCACATGGGAACACGAAAGTATTTTCCAGACATTTCCAGCTTTGAGGACAAAGCTTTCTGAGGAGGGGAGTCATGCTACAGCCCAAACCTAGCAGTCGGCTAGGTTATCCAATTGTTTAAAATTTCATATATATTAGAATAGTTTTCATTGATTAGAAATCATCATATCTCTTTATTTTTATCTCTGCATTCTGCATTTGCCTCTACGGCGGGATCTGCCCTCCTAGTGGCAACGATTTATTATTAAATATTTTTATTCGTTCGCTTCCGCATTCGTTCTATTATTTGTTCTGTTATTGCAATTCCATATTAATTTGTTGATTCTGCCCACCGAGGAAGGAGAATCCCTTCAGTCCATGCTTCTTTAACACATCCAAAGAAGGCTAAAAATACAGAAGGTATCATTGGGATAACAAATAAAAATCTCTTCCTCCAAATGTGGTGGCTCAAAGCTCAACATCATTTGCACCAACCTAAAAAGAAAGATCTAGTCAAACAATGGTTTTCTTCAATTGGCTCAAAATACGATGAGGGCCATACCTAATAAATTTGAGCTTATGATGTTATTGATATATAAATTTTAGTTTTGTCTAGTGAAGTCATTTTTTGTTGCCAACCAAGAAATGTGAAGGAACTGAATGTCAATCATGAAGTTCTCTATGATCGGATTGAGTCTGTGTCATGAACTTGCACATGGACTCCAGTCAACTGTTGGAAAAAAGATGCAGCATCTTAGTCCTTATATTGGTGAGATGAAGTAGTTGTGGAAAAATCTATCAAACTCTAATAGGAAGCAAGGTTTTGATACCATAATATACATCAAATGGAAAATGGCCACTAAAAGATATGAATAGCTTTATTATAACTATGCTGAAACACATGAAGTTAAGTGTCTCGCTACTGATGATGATGATGATATATGAGAAGAGTATGAACCAAGAAGCTGTTAACTACCTTAGTTTGACTGTCAATTTGTGATGAAAGGATATAGATAACCTCAATTGACAGCCTTAAAGCTTCTACAAGGTTTTTCAAAAATGATTAAAACATTTGAAGTCACGACAAAAACAATTTAGTAAGTAGTAATCCTAACGACACCCATACATGTTAAAAAGTTAATTCAACATCTTTGGAAGAATTTACAGTTTTGATATAAGCAAAAATTACAACCATCTTAGGAAACCTACATAAAACAAAAAAAATGCAAATTACACTTCCTATGAGCGGTGAGCAATCCACTAATAAGTTCAATGATATGGAATTCCAATCCTGTAGGAAACTATAAGTGGTTGATACAAATCCATATTTGTATTAGGAGGCTTAGATTGATTGCTAAAATCTTCCAAATACTTCCTCATAGAAGGTAGATAGAAATATCTCTTTCAATGCTGCAAAGTCTTCAACATGCCAAAATGACCACCATATGATGAAGAATGGACTTTTGAGAGTGAGGTGTAGTGAACCAGCGAGAACAAAAAGCTGATTGAATTTGCGTAGCAAACCATCTCTTAATATATAATCAGAAAAGGAGTTTCATTTATCAAATGGAATGATCTCAATCGGTTATGTACCTGGACTTTCAAGGAGGAGAACCAATTCCCAATCTTGCCAAGCAATACAAGCATAACTGCCAAAATGTTTTTGTAATACCGCTCTGTGGTTTATTAAAATAATGTCATAATAGAGTGATGATGTGAGACAGGTGGGGCATGTTTCAATACCATATAACCAATTTCAAAAAAAAAAAAGTCTGTTTGACCACCATAGGTTGGTATAAACAAGTGGGACACGGTGTGTTCCTAAAGGATAGAAAATTTCCGATCTTCATATGCAAGAACTCTTGTATTAAGAATATGTAAAACCTTTGAAAGTCTACTCAACACTTCAGCAACACTATTAGAAGCTCCCCTTTATACTTAAGCACAAGATCAAATTGTTGAATGTGAAACTCCAATTTAGGATTCCTTCGTTCCTGAATCTTGAATTGTGAATTCAAAAACTTAAAGGATTGATGAGCAATATAAGGGGTAGTTTGCAGATTATTTGATGGGCTCAAATAATGAATAGTATTTTGATACATATTTAGCTATTATGCATGTGGAATTGTAGATAAGTATGCTTGTTAAGACTAGAATAGTGAAGACTATCTTTATGGTTCAAAGTTCCAACTATAAACTCTGTTAGAAATTAGAGTATCTTTAGAAGGTAAAAATTGGGGCTTAAATATGTATTGCAGACAATGGAATTATCCTAAATGGGAATGAAACAGGGCCCTCCTAGATTATATCACTTTAACAGATCACATCATGGTATTACAACATTCTTTATTATCACATCTCGCATTATCGGAGTGTCCATTATTACAATGCAGGATTTTAAACTCGAACTGCGTTCATACAACTGCATCCCATTTACCATTGCTCCACAATGCCATTTAATAAAATCATGAAATGTAAATGAAAACAGATGAATGTAAAATGTAATTCAAGAAATGATAAGGTGTCGGGGTAGTTAGTTGGAAACTGTTGAGGATGCAACTACCTCTATAGTTGTATAAATAAAACCTCTTCCTCATTCATTCGTATGTTGGTATTGCACATGGTAGTGGAAGTTCAATGTAATCAGACATGTAGTCGTGAGATGCTTGTGCCACACCATCTCACCATCATGCCAAGCCATCTAACTATCATGCAAGGTCATCTAATCTACTGTGCAAGGCTGTTTGAACTGTTGTGCAAGGTCGTTTGACTATTGGTCCAAGTCATCTGATAGATGTTGTGTACGCATTGTATCCATTTGTAATTATAAATTATTGTATATTTTGTTTATTTACGCGGTAATGGAATTGTGTTGTAGTATGTTGTACTCCATTCCTACATTTTGGCATTGTTGCCTACTTGAAGTTGGGTTGGGCTTGGTGACATGGAGTTGTGACAAGCAAATCACCCAAAAAGGTGCACAACAACAACAATGGACTGATTACAATGCAGCCAACAAACAATGAAGTTTCCCTAAGGAGGAGGGAAAATTGAAGGTCACGCAGACTTGTTTGTTGACGTCGATGAAGGGTCGAAGCATGAAGAAGACGTGCAAGTGGATGCACAAGCGAACATGCACAAAGGAGATGTGCAAGGGTTTGCGCATGGAGAGTTGTGTGTTGGTGGCGAAGAGTTGCATGTCGGCAGCAGTGAGTTACATGTCGATAGCGGAGAGTTGCATGAGGACAGCAGAAAATCACGTGATAGCAAGTTACACAACGAGGAATTGCATGACGACAAAGTTGGCGACATACAAACTACAAACGTATTGGGTGAACTTGTCAACAAAGAAATATATGATGATGGAGAAATCCATGACAACGACCATGATGGAAAAGTTGGCGATGTCCAAGTGCTCACGCATGAGGAAGAAGTGCAAGTGTTCATACAAGACAATGACATGCAAGTGTTCGAACATGCAGCAAAGGTGCATGCCAACATGGAAATGTGCGTTGAAGAAGATAGACAAATGCACAATAACATATGCAGAGGTGAGGAAGACGCATGCACAAATGAACCAAATCATGCAAGCGGAGATATACGCACAGACAGACGAGTTTGTGAAAGCGAAGACATTCACATAGATATGGCAGTTCATGTTCACATCGGTGAAGTTGGACATGACAAAGCTAACAAGTTTGAAGGAGAAAACTTGGTTTTGCAAGTAAGTGTAAGAGTGGTTGGAGCAAGTTGTGTGGTAGAAAGAATGCATGATTAATGTATGGTGCTAGAGCAATTGCAAGTTGGTGTATCCGATGGTGAGCAAGACAAGAGTCTAACATCGATGTAAATGCAAGATAACATTTACAATAGTGCACAAGACAAGAGTTTGACACTAAAGCAACTACAGGTTAATGTACCCGATGGTGAGCGGCATGGGAGTCCAACATTGGAGCAACTACAAGTTAGCATGTTTCATGGTGCACGGGACAAGAGTCCGACATTGGAGCAACTTCGGTTTGGCAAGTTTCATGGTGTGCAGGACGGGCATCCAACAAGAGAGCATTTGTGGTGGGGTGCACCTGATGATGTGCATGAATCAGGTGAGACACGCAAACAACCACTACCAATGTCAGGTTCAGGTAAGACACGCAAACAACCACTACCAATGTCAAATCAACCTGTCAAGACAAAGACCAATTTTAGCATATCATATAAGTGTCCCATGTTTAATGGTGGGGAAAGAGAGGACACAGTCAAGCATCGGTAAATCTGCCTCAAGATATGGAAAGCGAATGGGCAAAATAATGATGTAGATTGAAGGAGGTTATTCCCTATGACATTTCATGGAATTGTAATAGACTGGTACATGGGACTGCCATAGGATGAGATCCAGACTTGGAATGAGTTGTGCAAAGCATTCATGAAGGAATTTCTGTTATACCACAATGATGATGAGGTCATTATTGAAATTTATAGAATGGAAGAGGGTGAGAAAGTGTTTGTTCAATTGTACAATTGGAGGTTGAGTGGGTTGTTTACCCATCTAGAGGAAGATCCATCAAATGCATTGAAGAAGAGATGGTTTGTGGAGGGACTTCTTGCTACGTATTGGAAGAAGATTAGGGTGGTCCCTTTGACGTCATATCAAGAGGCCTTGGAGTGGGCCTTGAACATGGAAAGTGATACAAAGACGTCCTTAAAATGTTGGGATCATATTAATGCAAATGAGTGACCACCAAGATGAAAGAGACTCTAATGTTGAGAGTGATGATTTTCAAAATTATAGTAGTTCGTCGTCCAAGTGTTGGATCAAAAGAAGAAGAACGTGAAGGAAGTGAGTCAAAAGAGAAGAACAATGACACCAAGAATGAGTGTGATGCGAGGAGTGCAAGATCATTGCTACAGGGATATGCAACACAAAGGGATATTGTTCCAAAGAATGTCATCAACGGTGCGGTCTGTGACAACCGCCAAAAAACTAGAAGATGACAAATTGAGTATGATACTAAGGGAAGACCCATTGTGCAATGTTGGCAATACCATTTATGGGGGCACTTCGCACGTAAATATCAAAGTTTTGCGAGTTCAGACGAACTAATGATGCATAGAGAGTTCAAAGTATCAAAGAATAGTCACAGCCCTAGACAGGAAGCAAGGGAGGTGAACTTGATGAACCTCATTGCAATTGAGGAGGTGAACTTGATTACAATCAAGTAGGCAAAGATTGAGCAGATAGTTGAAGTTGCATAAGTGGTTGATGCAAACGATGAAGTGAGTGATGCAGATGGAGTGCATGGTGTAGACGACAAAGAAAGAGGTTCGACATATGACCATCTACTAGGGCCCATCTGGCCATCTAGACTTGGGTCATCTAAAGCCAAGCCTTGATTATTAGGGCTTAGGCCGTTTGGGCCTAGGTCGTCTAAGTTGGGACCCTGGCTATCTGGCAAGGAAAATAGGTCCCCAGACGGTCCTTAGACTATCTAGTTCAAGAGGAGGGTCGTTTGGACCTTTCCAGGCTATCTGAGGAAGCCATCTGAGCCTCATTGTCCTCGAGCCATCATATGAACACCCTAGGCCATCCAAAGACATCACGATAGTCCAATAGTCATGCAAGGCCGTCTATGGTCCAAGTCTGGGAGGAAGATGATGTTGGGCGTCTAGAGAACATGTAGAGCCATTCGAAGAAGAGGATGATT
Source organism: Wollemia nobilis (assembly GCA_028583015.1). Lineage (NCBI taxonomy): Eukaryota > Viridiplantae > Streptophyta > Pinopsida > Araucariales > Araucariaceae > Wollemia > Wollemia nobilis. Next base: position 780,163 of record JAQPPZ010017206.1, on the reverse strand, counting down.
TGTCCGAAATTCGAGATGAAGACGGGCCATCAAGAGAGCAATTGGGATCGTTTGAAGAAAGACGTAAGTAGGGTGGAGTTCATGACAATGTAAGAGGACACATGACAAAGCCTTTTGGATGACCAAGCAAGCCATCTCAACCAAAGACAATCTAGGCTATTTCGATGTCCAAGCAGGTCGTCTAACCACCTAGGTTGTTCGGGCCATAGTGTCGACAGCTCGAGATGGGGCACGCATGCTTTCCCAACGGGCCAGCCATGCGCAAGGAGGAAAAGGAGCCACATAAGATGAAAAAGGTACATGCAACGAATGTAAAGCAGTTACTGATGTTGAAGTGGCAATTAAGGGAGTGGAGGGACACTTGCCACATGCAAGCTAAGTGAAGAGAAATAAAGGGCCCCAATAAACTAAAAAAGAAAAGCAGTAATAACAGAATCAAAAGAAGAAGATCGCAGATTCACACATTACACAATATTTATCCTGGAAACCCTCAACCGGGCAAAAACCAGCACAGTATTATCTTATTATTGCATTAACTTGATTGTCTCCAATACAATAATATTCTCCTTTTTATATCACCAAACCCTAATGCAAGTGCGATATATATAACAAAGGCACATGCACGGATTTTTACAATATCATGGGCGAAAAATCATGGATTTAAATATAGTAACCCTAAAAGCCCATATGGGTCTAAAAATAACTTAAACCCTAAAAATTTTGGCAACATATTTCCAACACTAAGTGTCCCTTTACCACCCTCAACTTATTAAAAGAGATTAAAATCTCGCTTGCTCATTCTAACGTACAAAGCCAAGAAGTAACAAGGAGGAACCAAAGGAGAGCACACTGATTAGCTAAACTCGAACTAGCTAGGGTACAGCCTAGGGCATGCATCAAGACGTCTAGTAGGCAAACAAATCACATTTCGCTATGCAAAACTCAAATGCGACAAAGGAGAAGGCCAAAGCAACTAAAAAGGAGAGCGTTGCACCAAAATGTTGGAGCTAGGGCATGTTAGGACAGCAGCAAAAACAAGGGTTTTGCTGAAAAGCCTTGTCCGACAACCCAAAAATTTCAAGTTTGTATGCAAATGAGACGTTTGTAGAAGAGAAATACATTTGCCAAGGAGGGAACCGCAATTCCGAACCTTTGCCAACAAAACCAGCTGGAGTTTTGGAGAAATTTGCATGTGAGAAGTGGTGGAAGAGCGAAGAAACGAAGGGAAGTGAAACAAGGATGTTTCGCGTAGGAGAAACTTGCACAAGAGGAATCGGGTCGTCCAAAGGTTGGAGAGGATCATCCAAAACTTGAGCAAAGTTGTACGGACCAAAAGGAGCATCGTCCAGACTAAGAAGATCATCACGACGAAGTGACACAAAGTTTGAGGCAAGGAGGAGGTCGTTTGATTGGAAGAGCACATAATACAGACCATCTGGAGGGTCATATAATGGGAAAAGAAGGTTGTATGAAAGTGTATACCAATCGTCTAAGCAATAGAGCACGCCATCTGGGTCGTCTGATTGCATAGGAGCTAGACCGTCTGAAGCAAGGGTCGTCAGGAACTGGGTCGTCTCAGGCAGGGTCGTTTGGAACCAGGTCGTCTGACATAGGAAGTGGGCCATTTGGTCCAAGGTTGTCTGACCAAAAGGTTGGTATTCTAACCCAAGAGATGGGTCATCTAAGGCCAAGGATGTCTATCAAAGACCAAGGCAAGGACGTCTGAGGCCAAGAAGAAGTCATCTAAATTCAAGGAGAGGTCACTAGAAGCTAAGGAGAGCTTGTTTGAGAGGGTTCAGTGAAGGCTACCAAAATGCAGACAAGGAGAAAAATTCAGTTCAAACAATAAGGGTTTCAATGGTTTCATCATTGAGATTTCGCAGCACTACCCCAAACCCTACAAAGGGCAAAGGGTGTTGCCCCCCCCTCGACCCCACGAGGGGTGCTACCCCTTGACCCCCAACAAAGGTGGCGATGAGTGTTGCCCAACATGTTGGTCATGTTGGTGATGAGACCAATTTCAATAAGTAGAGTGAGCAATCAGCAAATACTGTTTTGTTAGCAGTAATTTTACGTGAAGCCAGTTGCAGAAGATGTCTGGAATAAAACAAAGTGGAAGGAGCGCAACAAGAGATTCTTGTACAGTGTTCAATGCTTCTATCCCTAGTGTTCATCTCATGTGTCGTTGAGGACACCGACAAGTCTAGAGGAGGGGAAAGATGTAGGTAGACGAATTGACATGTCTAAATAATCAATGAATAACGTTTTTTCATTTTGTGTTATTTTGCAGCACGTACATAAAGTGTTTGACAAAATGTTGTACGTGTAACAATAAAGTCATGAAAAGTAAATGTAATTCGAAGCATGTAAAATGTGATTCACGATATGATGAGGTGTCGGGGTAGTTAGTTGGAGGAAGTTGAGGATGCAACTACCTCCTTAGTTGTATAAATAAGACCCCTCCCTCATTCATTCGTATGTTGGTATTGCACATGGTAGTAGAAGTTGGGTGTAATCAAACATGTATTCATGAGATACTTGTGCCATGTCATCTAACCATTGTACCAAGCCTTTTGACTACTGTGCACGGCCGTCTGAACTGCTATGCAAGGTCATCTAAACTGTTGTGCAAGGCCATCTAACTGTTGGACCAGGTTGTCTAATATATGTTGTGTGCGCATATTTGTAATTGTAAGTTATTCCCATTGTATATTTTGTTTATTTAAGTGGTAATGGAATTCTATTCCAGTATGTTGTATTCCGTTTCTACATGAAACTCGTCTCTCCCCACTACTTGCCTTGAACCCATTGGGCCAAACATCAAAATTATTATATGAATTTATTTTCCCATTTTCTTGGTGTATTCCACACATTTCTATCTCTCTATCTCTCCTTTACCTCGATGCGCTTGGAATTTTGAATTTATGTGCAAAGCAAATTGCATAGAACAACAATATAGTGAAATTTCATCAAAGATGTGTTTTTATAAACCAGGGATGGTTTTTTGTGTTACAGATGCATCTATTGAAGGTCTTAGTTTAAAATGATAATCCAATTTGATTAGTTCTTAAAATGCATAAAAGCACCTATTTTATATGAACTGCATTTTCAGATTCAAATGTATCAAATAGCACAAAGTTAAATGACAAGTCATATTAAGAAAATAAAAGATGTCAGATGGACCATACCTACACTAGCCCATATGGGAAGGCCCGTTTAGTATAAACCATTGCAATGACAAAACAATTAGTAAGTTAACAATTTATATTGTCTCATATTGTATTCCCGCCTATAAATCCCATTTTCTCGGACTGTAAGACAAGACGAAATTGTAGAATTTAAAGACTAGGAATTTGAAGAAAGATGTTGTAATATTCCATACCAATAACAAATAAGCAAGGTTGTTGGGTGTGCTGGTACGGGTGCAACCCCCCCCCCCCAAAAAAAAAATAAACAGGGTTCACCAGGTGTAGATGCGGCTATTTTTTAATTAAAAATATATATGTATATATTTTTTTGAAAAAATTAAAAATTAAATAAATCATACACATTGCAAAATATGGCATTATAAAAGCATATATGATATTCGTGTACAAGTGTTGCAACTTACTGATGGCCTTGTAATTCCATCTACAGGTAGCATTGTTTGATTCATCTTTATTGATCTCTTTTGTTTGAAATTATCAACCTTTTTGATACAATGATTTGCATGCAGTCCTTTTACTTGATAATGCCAATCTGAATAATTTACAGGTTTGTCAATGTTTGCTATTTGAATGTCACTCATTCAGACAAACGGAAGTCATGTTTTCATTCCCATTATTCTTATCCATGTCCTCATGGGATGACCTTTCAGGGTATACATGTTCTATTGGATCGGCCCATTAGGATATTCGTAACTGCTTAGGATCAGCCGTTTATTTTTTTGGGCACTTTTGGGCAGGATGCGCCAACCAAACCCCACGGCCCATTGGGGTTCGGCTAGGCCGAACCTTGCCTAACAGGGTTTAGCCGGGGTTCGACCCAGCCAAACCTGCCCCCGCACCTGAGGCGGTTGCAGATATGGCTAGGTGCGCAAACCCAGTAACATTGCAAATAAGTTTTCCTGAAGAAAAGCAAATAAGTTTTCCTAGTTTTTTTCGGAGTTTTTGTCGAGTTTTCGTTTAGTCAAGAACTCTACAAAATTTGGTTCACCGATTTTTTGCTGAGTCACAATTTTTCCAACTATGCTATCCATCATGAATGTCATGTCTATCAAACTAGTGAGGATGCCCAAGGAGTGGCTTAGAGCAATCAAGTGACATCACAGTGAACTGTATCCTTAAACGTCCAATGGCAAGGTGATTGCACATTGCCACTATACCAAGTTTAGATTCCCTGCTTCTTTGACTCAACCTAGGCGATAGGACTTAGGATGGGCCATAGAGAGAAGTTGTAGATATACAACCAACTTTTGAGACACTACGTTTCCTTGGTTGCAATTATTAATGATAAGAGAAGCAAAGTAATCCTTTAGGTAACAATTTTCATTGAAGAGTGTTTTGTTTGATAGGATAGATAATCTTTGATCATCAAAGTAAACTGAATGAGTTGCAATCTCCTCATGTGGCCAAGGTTTTGCTCTGTCAAAATGTCTTAAGCTCTTTCTTTGCCTGAATAGCTTTGCATTCTTCAGTAGAATGACCATACTTCCTACAGTAGCTGCAAAACTTGTTCTTTCCTTTACCAATAGATGAAGACGGCCAGTTGAAACCGTTTGATTGTGAATTATAGTTGGACCAAGTCTTAAAAATGGAAGGGTTGGAGGAAGAACTAATATTATTGGAAATAGAACCTTTCTTAAGCAATTTAGATTCCAGTTTATTTTCTACAGATGTAATTAGTTTATATGCTTGTTTACACAGTCTATGTCAAACAAAAAAACAGTCCTTTTATTTCAAGACTGGGCAAGAAACCAAAAAGTCCATTTAACCTTATGCACCTGATGAGTGCATCAAATGAATAGACTAAGGTTTATGATCCTAGGTGGACTAAAACCTTAGATAGGCTAAGTCTTAGTTAGGGCTTAGTCGTATTTTTAATATATTGTTTAGATGAGACTTAGTGCTCATTAGTTTTAGCTAGTCGCCTTCTAGATTAGGCTAGCTGGATTGATATTAATCAATCCCTAAATAATCTCTTTCGAGATGAGAGCCGATCTTCCCAATTTGGGAGTTCGTTGCTCCTTCGTAGGGAATTTGTTGTAATTTTTGGGCTTATTTATGCCTTGTGTGTTAATGGAATAGTCATGTTGGTTTATACCACAACAGTGGTATCAAAGCAAAATGCAACATTGTAAAATTGCAACATTGATTTTGCAATTATTTGGGCAAATAGCACTACCTTTGTAACCCTTTAGTTCCCTTTTTGTAAACTTCCTTTTTGGCTCTCCTGGCATACACCAGAGGTCAAATGGCTCACGATTTGGCAAAACAAATGGCTGCAATCACCACAGTCATTAGTACTTTAGCCGATAAGGTCGATAATATTGCTTCTTCTAGTGGTCCCAGTCAAGCCCCTGACCTTCGTGTGAAAGCAAAATGCGAGGTCAAAATTTATGATGGCTCCCGTGATCTCGAGATCTTAAACAGTTGGATCCTTGACATGGACACGTGGTTTGCCTATAGCAAAATCCCAAAGGACGAACAAGTTCCATTTGCTATCTTGAAACTTTCTGGCATAGCCAAAGTCTTAATCACGGACCGACTCAGTAATCAAAATCCCATTGACAATTGGGATGATTTGGTGAAGGCATTGACGAAGACTTTTTATCCTTCAAATTACGCAGAAGATCTTGAATTTTGATGGCTTCGATTGAGGCAGGGCTACAACATGAATGTCCAAAACTACATCGGCCTATTCAACAAATTGAGAATTTTGAATGGTATTCAGGACTCTACTGCTAAGCTGATCACCAAATTCAAGAGTGGACTGCAGGAACCACTTTTTAGGGAGTTGAAATATACTCCTATCACAGATTTGAATGCCATGTACAATCAAGCACAGCTTGCGGAGGAGAAGCTTGCTACTCAATCAGGTGGATCTCACTCCTCTGACTCCACCAAAGCTTCCAAACAAAAGCAATCTCCATAGCAACAGAAGAAGACTTCTCCCTCTTCTTCCTCTTCTTCTTCTTCCCCTTCTTCTAACACTTCTTCTACTCCTTCTTTTGATCCTAAGAAATTTTGTGATTATTGTAATAAGAGAGGCCATATAGAATCTGAGTGTTTTAGGAAGAAGAAGAATCTTATTGTAGAAGCTCAACCAGAGGAAACACAAGATGGGCCTATTGAGGCTACGGGAGAACGTCGTCCTTATCCTGAGCTTCGAGGGCTCAACAATCATACCTTGTTGACACACAACATGTTTGAAAGAGGTCGTGACCATTTGTTTGTCACATGTGCCCACTTAAAACACAATTACTTTGTAGATTGCATAATTGACAATGGCTCCCAAACGAACTTAATTTCCAGAGCCGTCGTCGATCAGTTGAAGCTTCTGTACAACCCCATCCTCACCCATACCCACTTGCATGGAAGGATGTGGGCACCTCCTCCTTGATTACAGAAACTTGCACTGTGTCCTTTGCATTTGGGCCATGCTATGTGGACAAAGTCACTTGTGATGTGACTCCAATTGATTGTTGTGATCTCATTCTTGGAAAGCCCTATCAATTTGACAAATGGGCTCAATATGATGCGTATAACAATACCTATACATTGCATCACAAGAACAAGAAATTTCTTATCTCTTCCACGAGGTCCACATACAATTATGCAGGTCCAAGCCATACAGCATTGGTCTTCCGCAAGTCAAAGGACACACCAGCTCCAGTTGCACACAAGGAGGCCACTTCTCCTTTTACAATACCTCCTCTTGTTGCTCCAGTTGCTCCTCCTCCTACTTCTACCATGCACCAGGTTCCTGATTTGAAGCAGACCTTGCAGCCACCGCCACAGGAGATTCGTCCTCCACCTCATCCATAGGCTTTCACTCGAGTTGGAACTCAAGTAGTGACCAAGCGATGTCCACCAACACAGGCACCCCTTGGCATTCTTGACATCATCAGTGCCCCTGCTCATCCAGCACCTGAATTTCCGCTTTCGCTCCCTCTAGCTCGATTTCTTCATCCTACACCCACTATTGTTGTACAAGCATTGGAGTCCAATGCTTCCTATGTGGGGAGGAATGATGAGGGCATCAAATGAATAGACTAAGGTTTATGATCCTAGATGGACTAAAACCTTAGATAGGCTAAGTCTTAGTTAGGCTTAGTCGTATTTTTAATATATTGTTTAGATGACACTTAGTGCTCGTTAGTTTTAGCTAGTCGCCGTCTAGATTAGGCTACCTGGATTGATATTAATCAATCCCTAAATAATCTCTTTCGAGATGAGAGCCGATCTTCCCAATTTGGGAGTTCGTCGCTCCTTCGTAGGGAATTTGTTGTAATTTTTGGGCTTATTTATGCTTTGTGTGTTAATGGAATAGTTATGTTGGTTTATACCACAACAGCACCTCTCTTGGATCCAAAAATTCATATTTAGCCTGAATCTTGTTGACCATGTCAATGTATTACTGGACTGAATGACTTGAAAGTTACCTAAGTTGAAGCCATCATCCCCATAGATTCTCTTGATACCCCAAAGGATAAAATCTTGTCTTCATAGCTGTTAGGGACAAATCTTGTTTTAAGGAGGGTGGAATGTTAGGGTCCTATCCTAACATTAATTAATAATAATAATAGTAATAATGTATTTCATATCCTATAGTTATAATAATAAAATAATATAATAATAAATAATATAATAATTAATATAATTAATTATTATATTATTATTATAAGATTAGGGTTAGGAAGCATTGCAACCTTTCACCTATAACCCTAGAGTGGGTATAAAATATTGTAAGAACTTATCATTCCAATATCCATGAATATGAAATATAATACAATTTATTGAAGGGACTTCCCGATAATACAAAAGGCGATTCTTTTAGTTTTAGGTCTATTTATTATTTATTTATCATTTTATGTGCTAGGAACCCTAGGTTCCTACCATCTGGTATCAGAGCCGTATGGATCCAACCATATGGGACATAAATATCAAAGGAATAAAAAATGACATTGCAAAAATTAGAAGAATGATTGAACGAAAACAAAATAAACAAATGGAACGTTCTGATCGTATTATACAATATTTAAGGGAAATGCAAGAGGAGACCCTAGCCATGGAATCTCAGGTAGAGGAGGAAGAACCCATAACCAAAGAACTTTCAGAAATACCCATTGCACTTTCAAAGGAAGAAGATAATTCAAACCCTAAATTTTTTTTCTCGAAAGAAACCAAAACCATAGAACTTCAAAAAGTACTTATTGAATTTTCAAAAAAAAATCGAAACCCTAAACATGCAAATTTTTTTATAGAGACGGAAAGTAAGATTCATAAACTTGCACTGGATGTTTATATTGCCAAAATTGGAGATATAATTTGTGCTGACCTTGGTGCATTTGATATTAATATAGACGATGCTAAGAACCATGAAAATAAAACCATCATAAAAGAAATCCAAAATTTTGATTATCTACTGAATGTATTGAACAGTATGAGTCTTTCATCTACAAGACCCCCACCTTGGCCACCACCATTGTTCAAAGAAGCTATCAAGATATGCCCTTACCAATAGCTAGTACACCTGCATTTTTATTATTTAATCTCCACAAGATATTGAGATATTGAATCTAGGTTCCTACCTGCAATTTTTGGCTGAATCTAGGTTCCTACCATGTACTGTCATGTCTCTTGTTGAATGGTTGTACCTGGTTACATATGAACTGATGTAGAAGTAATCATAGATTCCCAGAAATCAAAAGCCTCCACCAATAAGTAGCAACTCGAAGAATGACGACAGAAATTGGTTTTGTCAAAGGCAATCCTGAAGTGCAGACTTATGAACATCAGGCTATGTGACAATATTTATGATCCTAATGGCAGTTTTTTTTCCCAACTTCACCAGACCTGATATCATATGGCACTATTTCTGAACAAAAACCTTAGCGTATTCATGCTGATGAAACAGGCTATTTTAAACGAATTGCTAAAGAATTTTAAATACTTCCCAGCTGGAAGATAATTTTGTTATTTTTCCATTCGTAAGCACAACAGGAGAATGGCAAATAGCATGAGTTCAGAACATAGTTTACAGGGGATCAACCAGATATTATTATTATTTTAATACAAGGCACATAAAAAATTGTGCACTCCAACAATGTGAGACTTGTCTCCAACATACTTATTTGAGATACTAGGATGCCTGGAAAGGAAAGGGTTGCACCTATCCAGAATCTGCATTGTCAAATATAGTTCGTGAAACTATTTTTGCTTTCTCCGTACAAAAAAATAAAAAATAAAATTGCGGTCTGTTAAAGGGCAAGACGTATCCCTTACCAGAAAACTTTCAACATCACAGTGTTGTCGGTGCACAAATTATAGTTCATGGGCATGGTCTCCTCGTCATTTGAACTCTTTACTTTAAGCTTCAGAAGATATCATAACACAGAGAATTTTCCCGTTTGGTAAAGCTAAATTCTCTCAATGGTGATTACTCTTTGATACTGAGTACATTTTACTGCAATGGTGTAATGTACTTACCCTTTATTAGAGTTAGAGCACGAATTGAACAGAGACATCAAGCACAAATTAGATCATACTGCAATGGTTTAATGAAATTACCCTTTATTAAAGCATGAATTGAAGAGAGACATCAAGCACGAATTAGATCATATTGAACAGAACATTGTTGATATTGTTGATGGATTGTATTGGCAGTCTTCCAAAGCATAAGGATTTGATGCGTCTATCAGCAGGTTACTGGCCTTCAAGTGTGTGTTTTGAACCAAGTTTCTTCAGTACTTAAAGCAAATCTTTGACATGAGAAAAGTTGGAGACAGAGACTCTTCAGCCCCTAATGATATTCCTTCAAATAAGAAAATAAATAAATGAAAACTGTTAATTCATGTGAGACAAAATGAAAGGACCAGTTCGTTTCGATGCTGAGCAGAATTGGCAATGGTAGCCCAGCAATGGGGCTTTTTCCAAATTCAAATAATTCTTATACATATACATACCCGCCGTGGGGATTGAACCCGGGTCACATAACCGATAATGCAAGTGGCTGGCTTACCAGATGGCTTTTCCAAATTATTAATCATGGAATCTCCATTGATCTCATCCAACGCCTGCAGGTCGTGGGTAGAGAGTTTTTCGAACTTCCACAAGAGGAAAAGGAGGCCTACGCCAGCAACGCGGCAACGAGAGTTATGGAGGGTTACGACACCAAGTTGGCTCACCAGATTGACGGAAAGCTAGAGTGGATTGATTACTATTTCTATATGCTATGGCCTCCTTTCTCTAGAGATTTGAACAGCTGGCTCAAACACCCTGCCTCTTACATAGAAGTGAACGATGAATATGCACGAGCACTTGTGGGGGTAGTGAATACGCTTTTATCGGCTCTTTCCATAAATCTGGGGTTGGCAGAGTCGGCGATGAAGGAAGCACTCGACAACGAAGATATGGAAATGGAAATGAAAATAAATTACTACCCGCCTTATCCACAGCCGGAGCTCGCTCTCAGGGTGGAAGCCCACATCGACATGAGCGCTTTGACTCTTCTGGTACCCAACGAAGTGCCAGGACTCCAAGTTTTCAAGGATGGTTGCTGGGTTTTTGCCGATTACGTTGCAAACGCCATCATCGTCCAGAGACCAGCTTGAGATATTGAGTAACAACAAGTACAAGAGCGTTCTACACTGAGTTTGGTGAGCAAGGACAAAGTGAGAATGTCATGGCCGGTATTCTGCACTTCCCCTGCAGATAAAGTCATCGGTCTCATGAAAGGAATGGTGAATGAAGAGAATCCTTTCCGCTTCAATGCCAAAACATATGCGGAGTTCAAACATCGCAAGATTAATAAGCTTCCCAAGGAGGTGGAATATTTGAAGAGCATATACTTACACACTACAATTCCAAGCTTTGAGGACAAATCTTGTTTTAAGGAGGGTGGAATGTTAGGGACAAATCTTGTTTTAAGGAGGGTGGAATGTTAGGGTCCTATCCTAACATTAATTAATAATAATAATAGTAATAATGTATTTCATATCCTATAGTTATAATAATAAAATAATATAATAATAAATAATATAATAATTAATATAATTAATTATTATATTATTATTATAAGATTAGGGTTAGGAAGCATTGCAACCTTTCACCTATAACCCTAGAGTGGGTATAAAATATTGTAAGAACTTATCATTCCAATATCCATGAATATGAAATATAATACAATTTATTGAAGGGACTTCCCGACAATACAAAAGGCGATTCTTTTAGTTTTAGGTCTATTTATTATTTATTTATCATTTTATGTGCTAGGAACCCTAGGTTCCTACCAATAGCATTCTTTATATTGATTTCATTTCATAATCTATTGAGAATTACCATTTTCATATAAGTGTTGCAAGAAGAGTTTGATGATTTTGCCACAAATTGATGGCAGTTTCTTCCATATGCACTTTAGCAGTTTGAATCTTGTCTACAATCCTTACACCAGGAGGGGGTTAATATAATTACTGAAAATGGGCCCATTACTCCAATGGGACGCTTAGACCTGTAATATATAAGACTTCTTATTCCTTATCTTCTAAACATTGTAATAATATATATGACATCAACAAAACAAAGGATGTGCCATGAACTTCTTTAATTTCCACTTGTATTTGTTTCTCTCTTATCTGATTTCAAGAAGTTAGTGGGAAAGGACAGCATCTTATGGTTGATCAAATGGGTATACAAATAAAGGAGGCAAATTTGTATACAAAATGATGGTAATTATAAGCTCAATTGAAGAGTTGCTATAAATATGGTAAACCATAGAGTAGACACCATAGATAGGGGACGTGACCAATACTCTAGATATAAGTTTCATAAAAGAAGGGGAAAATTTTCTGAATGTAATGCTCTAAATTTATTTTTATTGTCATTTAAACAGAGAGAGAGAGAGATTTTAATTGCTTAAAATTCAAATAAACAGAATTGTGGAACTACTGAAAAATTAGTTCCAAGAAAGGAATAGAACTTTCTTGAGGAGGTCGTCAAATCAACAGTCTCCAAGCGCAAGCATAGTCATTGCACTCAGAAAAGACAATCTCCATAGAATTTTATACAAAGAACCAATTTCCCCAAAGGATACCTTACACTAACACCTAAGAGCCCATTTAAAGCTAATATCCAACTTTCGTTCTTTTATCTTTGATTCTTTTGGAAGCAGGATGATTAGTTTTTACGACAAAATATCCAGTTACTAACAAAAATCCACCCAACAAATACAAACATTAAAATAAATGACTGTTAAACTTCCAAATTTGACCAACAAAATTCCTAAGGGAGACACAAGGTATCCATAACTAGTATTAAATTTGATTATCCTCAAGTTTTGTAACAGGTATAGATTTGTCATCCATTTAAACTTTTTTCAATAGCATGCATGCGCAACATTGCTACTATAAGTTTAACTCTAGCATCATTCTTACCAAATTGCTGACATAGGGTTATTCTCTCTTTTACATAGTCTTCAAGCAACATGATAGAACAACGACACTCATAGCAGTCTGCCCTCCTTGAATTGTTTTACCATGCTCCTTGGATAAGCATATGCCCTAGCTTTGTCTCAATCATGTGTATAGTGTGATGTCCCCAAAAACTTCAATCATGTGTACAGTGTGACGTCCCCAAAAACTATGATAAAGAAATTAAATAAGTGACCCGTCACTTGCTGAGTTTGATTGTGATGTTTAGATCTTTTACTTGGCATATGAATATATGATGATTGTGTCATTATGATGATAATGGATCATGTTGATTAATGAAAGATATAATTAACAAATTTTATATATACATGATTATGATTCACTAATCATGATTTTCTTGTGAAGCAGCATGATGATCAACTTGGAGGACCACGTTTGACCAGGCCCATGGACAATGCCATGACAGGTATAACGGCATTTAACAGATTTGATTTATTTACTTTGCTTTAGTATGAAATTTGGACTAACCCCGCCTCACAAAGGGAACGATAAAGGTAGCAAGATAGCACCATCCGATTATCATGGCATAAATAATCCATTTTCCAAATTGAAGTCAATACATAAAAATAATATAAGTGATCATTTAAAATCCTTTTTTTAAATACTTTAATTAAATTTAAAATTGAAAAAAAAAACAATCTTCACCATGGAAGTTATGACATTATTAAGTGGCAAAAAAATTTCAAAATAGTTTCTAATACAGTGCATTAAAGAAAGAATTATAATCAAGGTAGCGTTAGGACAAATTTTTCCAAAAAAATCTCATCTTTTAGGAGCCATATCTTTGCAAAGGGTTCTCTGATTCAGATGATTTTTGAACCAATTTGTGCATAATTTGAAGAGTTTTAATTAAGGAATCCGAGCAGTACTGAGAGAGATACAACCCTCTGAAGTCAGCCATCCGAAACAAGGACAGTGCGGATTTTTTCAAATCGCAAAGAATAAAATTACAAATATCTCTGTCAGTGAAGGTAGGCAAATCAGTTGCATTTTAATTTGTTTTTGAAGAAAATCTATAAAATTATTTGTTGACAGAAAGGAATAGAGGGGATTTGAAAAAATAAAAATAAAAACCCTAGTTTTTTCCCCAAAACCCTAGCTGCTTTAGGAAATTTTTGGGGTTGAGATCATGGAGTTACCAATCTTCACTGCAAAGGATAACATTGATACTCGAGAATGGTGGATAAAGTTTAAATCTCTATATTTTGGTGACCTTTTTTTGATATGGCAACTTATCAAAATTTTAAGAGAAGAAGCTTATGATTGGTGGGCAAGTTTTGAAAAGGAAAGGAATTATATTTACTCTTGGGACGAAATGGAGCATGCATTCTTGAATCAGTGGGACCCATATAAAAGATAGCTAGTTTGAAGATCAAAATCAAAGGATATGAAGAAGAAATAAAAAGGCATCATAGGGAATTGAAAGAAATGAATAAAGAGGATGTAATAGAAGGAAAACATACAGATGACAATGTGCAAGATCATGGTTGCATTCAAAAGTAAAAGCTTAAAAAGCAAGGATCCAAGGAGAAGCAAGAAGCGGTTATGACAAGCAAATAAGTTGAAAAACCAACAAAAGACTCAAAAGTTAAATTTACAGTAGCAACAACAATAGAGTCCATGGAAGAAGCAACAACAAAGTCCAAGGAAGCCTTGTCAAAAGTGCACAAGGACACACCAAAAGAAGGGCATAAGAGAGAAGATTGTGAAGAAGAATTTAAAATAAAGAAACAAATTGCTGAAGAATCAAAGGAAATAGAATGTCAAGTTAAGGTTGCACCATATCATCACCCACACCACCCTGAGCGACAACAATCTTGGAGGCATGGCTTAAGGCATCAATATTATAGATCTACATGGAGTCAGAAAGGCATCAAGTATGGCAATGTTTGGAAAAAAAAAGCATAGTGATTCTGTATTTCAAAGGGGTGCAACAGCATCACGGAACAACAGGACCAACCGTTTGAAATATTAGAGCAAAGCAGCAGAAGCATGGAGCAAGCAGAGCAAGTTATGGATATTCAAGTGGCACAAAGGCAGTTTGGCATCATCAAAGACCACCACTAATCAATATTTCACTTGGATGGATGGATGAACAAGATTGGAAAATGTCAAGAAGGATGCTGAATATTTGTATTTACAAAGAAAATTGAAGAAGACCTAGAAAATGAATATCAAGAATTCAGACTTTTTATGAAAAAAGATGTAGGTATCTAGCTATAGCATCTCAATTGAGATGAGAATTGAATATGTTTATAAACTCTCAAGCTCTAAAGGAGAGAGTTGTGATTTGTCGATGGTGGGGGACCCGAGGACTACCCCTTTTTCTCAAGCAAAAATAAAATAGTTTCTGATACCTCCAAGGGAATAAAAGAGTATCTTCTCTCAGCACATATTTCTCTCTCTTCACTTCATTTTATTCGGCATGATCTGCATGGGGAAAATGGGAAGTGCCAATTTGAGTTATGAATATTGCATGAAGTTTTGGGAGTGTTTGCTTAAGTTTTCATTTTATCCTCCAATAACTTGCTATTTAAGATAATGGTTTGTGGGAATGTCAAGGGACAGAAGAAGATAATTTGGAGAAGAAGATTTCTGAAGGGGAAACACTTCACCTAGTTCGGTTTGAAAAAACTGAGTTTGAAAATGTAATCACCAGAAATTTTTTTCTCTTATTTTTATATTTGTCGCTGGAATTGGAAGGGAATGATGCCTTGTTGCATGCATGGTTGTGTGAAGACTTTTACTTGGGTTTTCATAACCAGAATGTTGAGAGATTGTTAAACTGTTCGAATATATTTCTGCTATGATTTTCTTTGTCCAGCATATGTGATTGAACAGAATGATTGTGAATCATATCCTAGAAGGCTGTTTTTGATGTGCTTGAAATTGGTATTTTTCCCTCAATTATGAACCATAGAATAGTCTCTTTTCAAATTTGAATTTCAGAGGGGAAATAATTTATTATTTGGAGCTGCCATAACATGCCTAGCTTGGAAATAATATCTTATTTTTGGAAATATAGGAACATCCCCTAGCCCGAAACATTATGGACATACTAAGTTATAAAATCGTGCCCTTAATGAAAAATTTGGGCTGGTTATGCATTGCATTTCATTTTTAATTTCAAAATATGTTTGGAAACATTTTGTGCATAGGGCTTTTGCATACCCTACTTGTATTTTGAGTTGGATGCATGCGTAAAGCCCAAAATGGGCATTTTCCTGTGACTTGCAACTATATTGTAGGCAGGCAAATTGACATGTCTACAAAAACAATGAATAAGTTTTGTTATTTGGTGTTATTTTGTAGCTGTACGCAAAGTGTTTGACGATATGTGCTTACATATAATAATAATAGCGGCAATGCAATATTTTATGTAATGTTAGTATGTACGACAAAGTCATAAAGTGACTTATGAAATGAAATGTAAATGAATATGAAATACAAATGTGATGTGTAAAAGTCAAATGTAATATGATGGCAAAAATGTTGACATCATAATTTAATATTGCATTTGTAACTTAGGTAGATTAATGTAAGTCCAAACGGTTGAGGGTGAGGTGTCTTAGGTGGCTGTTCTGGTAACTCCCACCCGAGTGTATAAAAGGACCCCCCTTCTTCCATTTTGAGGGAGGTATGGGCATGAGTATGGAGAGAGGGGCACACATGAGAGAGAACATTGGACAGTGGATATGAGATAGCAAATGGAAGAAGGTATGGGCATGTGTATGGAGAGAGGGGCACACATGAGAGAGAACATTGGACAGTGGATATGAGATAGCCATTGGTGAGAACATTAAGGAGAAATTGCTCATTGTTATGCCATGAATATGCAGGCCTGGTTGTGGAAGCATTGAGGATTAAAACCTACACATTGTAATTGTCGACTGTTATTGCTGTTTACAGCAGCACCATTGAATGCCAATACAACTCTGTCATTTGCAGATTAATTGCAGCCTGTTTTATTCTGTTTATGTTGTGATTGTTGGTGAAATTGCATGTTGTACTGTTTGATTGCTGTTCATAGTTGCATATTGTAGAAGTTATTGTATTGTAGTATTTGTTGTAGATTAGTTGCAGGTTACAGAAGGAGTTGCAGGATTTGTTGTATGCAAGAAGACCGTACAAAGGTGCAGCAGTAGGGAATTGGTAGTTATAAACAGTTGTAGACCGTACAAGAGCAGGTGATACAGCAGTGGGTCATACAAAGGCAAACACATAGGATTGTTGCCAACTTAGGATTTGATCGTGGATAAGTGAGCCTATATGTGGGATACCGTACAAGTTGTTGTCGTACAAGATTGCACCGTACGAGACTGTGTTGTACGAGACAATCATCGTACAATTGCTATCGTACGAGAAGATTGTTTTACAAGAAGACCATCATACAATTATTGTTGTACAAGAAGACGATCGACAAGAATATTGTACAAGAGGAGTGTAGTACAAGAAGACTGCGTTGTACAAGAAGACTAAATCGTACGATAAGACTGCACTGTATGATAAGACTAAACCGAACGATAAGACTACATTGTACGATAAGACTAAACCGTACGAGAAGACTACACTATACGATAAGATTGAACCGTACGATAGACCAAGACGTACGAGAGATTGAACCGTTCAATAGACTGAGACGTACGAGATATTGAACTGTACAATAGACGAAGTCGTATGAGAGATTGAACCATACAATATTGTACGATATTGTGTTGTACAAGATTGTGTTGTACAACTGTACGCAATTGTACGAGGTTGTCGTACGAGACTCTACGATATTGTATGTGTGACTACATACAATTGTTGTCGTACAAGTGAGATTATATTGTCTCAAGATAATGACACCTTATGACTATGAAGACAATCTTATGACTGTAGTCTTGATTGGTTCCTGAATCTATCATTCCACCATTCCATTGTTGGGAATCTCACCACTTGTGCCACATATATTATGCATTCTTTGTAACCTTATCATAATATAGGAATAGGCTCCTTTTACTAGGTTTCTCTATATTGAACAATAAGCTTGCAGTAGTCTCTTTCTCTCCTTAAAAGAAGTTTGCACGAAGTCCATTCAGCTGTGTTATATTTGCATTACATTGACAAAGGATGTGCACATATGCCCTTTATTTGAATTGACAGTAAGCCTTATATGGCATTATGAGAACTGCATTTAGAAGGTATTTCATTTTATTCTTATAAACATATTGTGAAAATAAGCATATCGAGAGCAAGGTGTGACTCTTGAAGCATTAAAGAGGTCACTGCCACAATGAATTGAAATACAAGATCTTTATGGCTGTTTTAGTTTTGGAATTGTTAAGAAAAGTTGCCAAAGGGTTACCTTGGCTAAAATAACTCCCTTTAGTGATGCTTTCACACCATAAAACTTTCCTATTCTGATAAGAAGTTTGGGGGGATGAAGTATGGGCTGTTATAAGGATTCAATGGCTCTTTGTGAATGACCTTATTGACTCTTTCTAGTAGAATTTCTGAAGAAAAAATGAGACCGTCCACTTACCCACATATGGCAGTTTTTAGTGGCATGTGTAGCAGATTTCTGTGACTGTTTTGAGATGCACTGCAAGTCTGAAAATGTTATCTCGATGTGATTGGCTTCAGCACTATGGTGACTGTCAGAAAGGGCAGCATGTGTTGTCCATAAGACCACTGTTTTAGGGCATATGTAGGTGGGTCTCTGTGATAGGTTTAATTGAATTCTAATGGGCTATAGGAATTAACTAGTTGTGAGGCATAGAATATAGTCTCAAAGCACTAAATTGCATCATCCATTGATTGCATTTGCTTGTTGTCATAAACGCTATAAGTTCATCTTTCTGTAGTCTCGACTCTCACTTGACTCCAAAAAGGATATATGTTTGATAATTGCATACTGCTACATATGGATGATTGTCATACATGAATTCTATACTCCAGTATACATGGAATAAATGCATATATAGATCATAATGAAACTGATTGCTATTCTATCTATATTGATGTGCTTCTTCTTGACTGAGATTGAAGACCTTAGAAACCTTGACTGTTATAAATCAGATTCTAAACTTGACGTTTGAAACTGAGATGAACATGACAGTACGTCACCACAAATTCGGTCTTCTCATGTTTAGGAAGAATAATTGGATAAAATGAACATGATGTTCATGAAACTCACTACAGTGAGCTTGGCAAACTTAAATGACTCTAAAAGTAACTCATCTGAAGGTGGGAACCTGTCAGTTCTGGAAAAAGAATCAAATTGAGTTTAAACTTGAACTTTGCATAAACCTTAAATATGAATTTATGCCTGATTTTGGGAAGATACTATCCACCACAAGTTAGTCAGAGTCAGTGAGTCTTAATGGTTGGGTTTATCATCCCACCGTAAGGCAGACCTTCCTGGTTGTGCTTGCAGGTGAAACCATTTTGACAATTATACCTAGGTGCATTACTGTTAGAACTCGTGGAAAAGTTAGTCCACAATGCATGGAAATCCAATGCCATATACAATGATTTAAATGAACTAGTTGGTTAACAAGTGTTCATAAAGTATACTGATGCCTATACTTTATGAACACTTGTTAACCAACTAGTTCATTTACAATTGCATCGATATAGGCATCAAATGAAGAAAATTATATACTTGCAACAATGATCATGAGAATGATGTACCATAGGACCATGTGGTCAGTTTAGTGTTTTTCTTTTTTTATTTCCTTCTTCTCCAAATTGAATAACAATGAATCATGATGATAGCATGAAATGATGGATGCTTGAGATTTCCATTACAATGACAATGTGCATTATGTTTAGTCTATGTTAAGGTTATGCTATCTTGCTTTCTAGAAATGAATGTAATTGTTAATGGTGATTTATATTTTGGAATGATGTTAATTAATGTCATAGATTTGAGTTAACTTTGTTTAAATGATGAAAACCTTTAAAGTACTTTGAGTTCAATCGTTTATTCAGGCCCCTCTTCATGTTGGAATTCAAAACATGTTAAAGCAAGGGATATAAAGCTTTAAATTACTTTGTTTAACTTTAAAGGAATTCACAACATGTTGAACATGAAGAGGAGCCTGAATTCACATAAACTACCAGTAGTTCAGTAGTTAATATCCCTTGCTTTAACATGTTGGAATTCACATCTATTTCCAAAAACAAACATAAGCTATCCATCCATTCAAATCTTGTATAGAAAGCATAAAAAAGGACAAAGAGAGAAAGATATAGTGGGCATCCATAAGAACCATAAATAATCACTATATTATCCATAGATAAGAATCACAACACTCTAATACAATAGATGGAGTGGTAGGAGGTATTTATACCAATACCAAAACCCCAATTACATTAATATATTTAACCTGAGCCGACATAATAAGAGGGCTTAAAAACAGTTTAAAGAATTCAATTGATCTACTAATTAAAGGTCTAAGATGGTAGGAACTGATGAAAAATTTTCTATTTGGATGGATACTTTGTGTGATAAAAAACCACTCAATCTAGATCCAATTTTGAAACCATGGATGAGATTACTTCAAGTCAAATATGGTGATAGGGTTTCAAACATTATGTACAAGGATCAGGAAGGAAGATACAGAAAGATAACAACAATGATTATTCCGAGGGGAGCTAAGGATAAGCTGATTTGGAAGTTGAATAGCTTAGGAGAATACACAAGAAGAAGCGGATATAATGTAAAGCACCAACAAAATAGGAATACTGCAAGAATATGGAGAGATATTTGGGATAGCCCAAGCATTCCAAAAGTCAAAATGTTTGTAAGGCTAGTAGGTCATAGGAAAATTTTATCCTGGAATAACCTAATGAAAATGGGTTTTCATGGCCCCTCACAATGTGTTCTATGTAAAAAGGAGGAGAGTATAGACCATCTCTTGGGACACTATTCAATAGTTTGGGAACTATGGCAATGGATTCTTAATATGTTTGGTAAATGCATGGTGATGAATGGCAGAATTGAAGAATGGTTAAAGCAATGTCAGAGCACTTTTAAAAGTGAGGCATTATAGACAATCTAGGATATATCAAAAGATATAATACTTTGGACTATATGGCTGGAAAGGAACAAAAGAATATTTATAGGAAAGGAAAGCAGTTTAGAGGTAATGAAATGGAAGATTTCTTTAGCCATAGAGGAGTCTAAACCAACCCTATCAACTCACCCAATCCCTAACCTTGATGCAGACAGCCTTGATAGATGGAATCAAGTCATCAAAAGGAATTATGATCTTGGGTACAAGAGAAACAAAAGGAAGTCAAAGAAAATTAAGTGGAAACTACCGGAAGTGGAGTTGGTCAAATTGAATTTTGATGGAGCATCTAAAGGAAATCCAAGATCAACACGAGGAGGAGGAATAATTAGAAATAATAGGGTGATATTTTGTCACATTATGCTTTCAATAGTAGATTTAAGACAAATAATGAAGTTGAAGCTTGGGCAGCTTTGGAAGGGTAAAAAATATGCAGACAAATGAAATGGAATAGAGTATGGATGGAAGGTGATTCACTAATAGTAATAAAAGAAATTTGAAGAAAGCAAAGGCTCCATGCAACATACAAGAGATCATTGTGGAAATACAAGACCATGCTCTAAAGTTTGAAGAAATCAAGTTAACACATACGTTAAGGGAAGGGAACAAAAGTGCAGATAGGCTAGCCAATAGTAATAAAAGAAATTTGAAGAAAGCAAAGGCTCCATGCAACATACAAGAGATCATTGTGGAAATACAAGACCATGCTATAAAGTTTGAAGAAATCAAGTTAACACATACGTTAAGGGAAGGGAACAAAAGTGCAGATAAGCTAGCCAATAGAGGGGTTTTAATAGAGGATCGTGAAGTTAAATTCTCTTTTCCATGGTTAGAGAAAGTAGTAAGTTTAGCTGAAGCTGACAAGAAAATGTTGACTACCTGAATCAAATAATGATTAAGATTTACTTTAATGTTTTCCATTGGTAATATTTGTTGTATTTTATAACATTAATGTGTTTTCATATAAACTATTTATTACAATTCTTGTGGTTGCACTTATGCTTCAAGAAGAAAACTAGCAGTCCAAATCTAGTAAAGCAGACTATGATAGCACAAAGTTTTGGAAATATTACTCTACTTTGATGCAGTGTGTAGACATAGAGGTGGAGTTTTGGTATTGTGAAGGCTGTTGCAGGAAAATGTCAAGAAGGATGCTGAATTTTGGAATATTTGTATTTACAAAGAAAATTGAAAAACATCCAAAAATGAAAATCAAAAACTTATGAAAAAGATGTAGGTCTCTAGCTATAGCAACTCAACTGAAATGAGAATTGAATTTGTTTGTAAACTCTTAAGCTCTAAAGGAGAGAGTTGTGATTTGTCAAGGGTAGCGGACCCGAGTACAACCCCTTTTTCTCAAAAAAAAATAATAATAATAAGAGGGCTTAAGGGCAATTACAAGATATAAGGTGGGTTTAACCATAACAAGGTTAACCGTGGCATATAGGGCTTACATTTAAAATATTACAAATAATTAAATACAATTGTACAATGCTTGCCCTTAGGCCTATACAAGATTCCATCATACAATGTCGGCCTTGGCCATAAGTCAGATTACACTTTCAACACCCCCTCATAATCTAAACCAAGGGACCAAGAAGAGAAGACATTAGTAACAATAATATCTTCCACTCCATAACAGATGCTCGAGTGGGCCTCCGCACTTGAGGAAGACTCATTTGGATCCCCCTATTCATCTAAAATCTGCTGCTGCAAAAATGTCTTTGCACAAGAATCTCCTTAGGCTGGATCGTAGTCATCACTGTCACTATCAGATACTCCCGCACATATCTAAAGAACACTTCCACTAAGACTCCAAATGAGGAAGAGAAGTCAAGATTACCACCTCTAAAGAAAAGTTGCTTCAATCTTCTATAGTCGCATAAGGTAGGACTTGGAGGCATAGCTTTCCCTTTACAACATACATCACCTTATTTGGAAACTTCAACTTGCCCTTAGGCCACCTGATTTTTGTCACCAAAAGAGGCCTTGCATGAACATGCTTAAGAAAAGAGCCATTACAAACTTTCAAGAGTACCTAGACAAAGAATAGACGAAGAAAGAGATTATGAAAGATTAGATCTTCGTAAATAAGTTTAATCAATAGCCCAAAGGAGGAAGAGGGATTGACCAAAGCACATTCTAAATCCTTTTCCTGCATGCCTCCAAAAGATTCAAAATCTACTACAATTGTCACAAATCCAACTGCATCTCCCAAAAAAGTAGACCAAAAACTCTAATTGCATAAAATATTGTAAATTTGCCCTTTTAAAACAAGGCAATAGAGCTTGAGAACTATTTTGCACAATTCGTCCCCTAACACTAGAATAGGTTCGTAAGCTGATGTCACCAATGTATAGAGCTCAAAAAACCCTGCAATTTGAAAAAAGGGCTCAAAATGCTTTTGTATGCAAAAGTTATGCCCTTTGAAAGATTTGCCCTATTAGTCCTCAAAAATTAAAATATTAATCCTCCAAACCTTAGAAAAGCAATGTCCAGTCGCAGCCCACCACATGTCTACTCATTCATGGTGATGGCCACTTAATCTGCGTCACCCGGTCACCACTAGTGCATTATGAACTTGAAACCTACTACATTTTGATTGGCTCGAAGGATTTATATATTAAAAAGGTTTGATTACATAGCACACCGGGGTGCCATGTTGGTTGCCACATTAGCCAAAGTTTCTATTCTTTCTAAATGCACCAAAAAATACCTCTTTGAGATTCAAACTCGAGCCTCTATTTGCCTAAGAGCCTTGGTCTAACCAAGGCATCAAGGCACTCTTTGGTGCATTGAGGGCATGATTCTACTGAAGAACTTAGTGCCAGAGTCCATCTTACAAAAAGAGCAAAAGACAAGACTCGATCCCACGACAAACTACTTGCAAATGCCTTACAAGTTTACTCCTATTTAACTGACCACAAACAACTGAGGTGACTAGTCCAACAACAAATTCGTAGAAGTCGTGGGTTGAGTCGATGACCGTGAGCAAAAAAAGTTGCCACCAAGGTTCGAACATGGGACCACCACCCTCCTATGCTCAAACACTTGCCATGCTAACCATTACGCCATGTGCTCGGCTGAGGATTGAAACCATTGATATGAATGTTAACCCTTGCCTTGCTTTGCAAACATTTCAAAAAAACAATCTGCAAGGTTTCAAACCCGTGACCCTCCAAAGGAAACCGCTTTATTTTCCTCCGCTTAGCCATCCTCGCATACCTTTGATGCCAATATTGGATATGACTCTCTTCGTGAAGAAAGCGGCCACAGCAAAAGAAACGTGGGCGTTCGAGGAAGCGCACACATTTAAAAAGGGCTTTGAAAACAAATTCAAATTCAAAATTCAATTTGAAGGAACATTTTCCCTCCTCCATTTTGTCGTAGGTTTGAAGGCAAGGAATACCGCCAAATGAACCTAAATCTGAATCTTCAAAAATACTTCGATAACAGCGAAGTAAGTGTTAGGAGGTGAAGTCAATATCCAGATCTCCAATGTTCTTCAGGAGAGAGGTGCATGGTGGTGCAGCTTATAAAGAGGAAACAAACAGTATTCTGTAGTCTTCCTTTGGGAGAGGAAACAAACAGTCTTTTGGACTCTTCCTTTGGAAGAGGAAACGAACAATTTTTTGGACTCTTCCTTTGGAAGAGGAAACAAACAGTTTTTGGACTCTTCCTTTGGAAGAGGAAATGAACAGTTTTTGTTTTTTCTATAAAAGGGAAATGACCCCTTGCATGTAAATTATGATTGAATGTAATTCTGCCGAAATCAATAAAAGATCAAGCTGCCATTGCCCCGTGGTTTTTCCTGCACATTGCAGGTTTTCCACGTAAAATCTGTGTTATTGTTTTTTCCTGTGTTATTGTGTTTTTCTGCTTGCACATAATTTTGATATATTTTCTAACAGTAAGAAGTGGATTCAGCAAGAAAACTTCAAAATTTCAGCAATCTGGATAGATAGAAGATCTCCTCTTGGCTTCTTATGCAGACAATGCATTTGATGCTTTGAGGAGTAATTTGCCCTAGAAATCGAAAGAAGGATCGAAGGCTCCAAAAAGACTCTTTGCATGACCAAGCAATGCCGCTCCATACCTGCTCTAATACCATGTTGGAATTCACACCTATTTCTAGAAATAAACAAAAGCAATCCATCCACTCAAATCTTATACAGAAAGCGTAAAAAAGGACGAAAGAGATAAAGATATAGTGGGCACCCATAGGCACCATAAATAATCACTATATTATTCATAGATAAGAATTACAACACTCCAATACAATGGATGAAGTGGTGGGGGTATTTATACCAATACCAAAACCCCAATTACATTAATGTATTTAATCTGAGCCGAATAACAATAGGGCTTAAGGTTAATTACAAGTTATAAGGTGGGCTTAACCATAACAAGCTTAACCACAGCCCATGAGGCTTACATAATAAAATATTACACTAAATTAAATACACATGTGTGATGTTTGCCTTTCTATACAAGATTCCATAATACAATGTTGGCCTTGGCCATAAGTTAGATTACACTTTCAACACTTCAAGAACTTGGTGAAACATCTCCTAATCTTGGTGACATGGCCTCTTGGGTCATATGGCTAACAAGAATAATCTGGTAGACTCTTTAGGAAAATGCATAGAATGAGATTTTTTAGTATTTTTCCTCTATGTCCCATGGCCACATAGATAAAAACAATAGTTTCTCCACTTTCTAACTCCCAAGTGAAGTACCATATCACTTATTGTAATTTTACATCCTAAGGTTCTCTTGATTGCACCCCAATAAATGTCGAAGTTGGCACAATCCACAAAGAACTTCAATTGTCTTTTCTTAAATTAGTGAAGGCTGACAGCCAAACATATAACCAATTGCCGCAAACTCTGAGATGCTTCAATAAGTTCTATCCATGCAAGAGAATGCAAAGATGCAACATTCTAATTTAAGGACATAAAGCAAATGCTTCTAGTGCTTCTATTGTGATTAGCACAATTTTTTGGTCTATAAGCTTGCTTGCTTACTGCTCTGAATCGGGCCATTTAACTTTAGGGCAAGCCTTAAGTAGAGGTTTAATAAATGGATGTATTGCAAATGTGATTAAAAAAATGTCTCTCAAACATGTAGTCGTCATATGCAGACAAAATGCAAAAAAGATAAATATAGTATCTGCATTTTGTCCCTCTTTTCATTCAAATGCGATACTGTAATAAGAGGAAAGCATTATTCGTTTGTAAATTGCCCATATTCTTTTGTTTTCCCCTTTTCTTTGTTTCAGTCTCTTTCCTTCGGACTTCTCCAAGGCAACAACAATAAGAAATTGATAACCACAAAAATTGATCAAGATTTCAGTCACATTTTCATTGTAAGCCTCATGTTCAAAAAAACTGTCACTAAGGATTGAATTATTTCCATCCTTATTCATGACCTCAGAAAACTCTACAAGTTGTAATGATCATCTCTACAAGTTAAATGTATTTTGAAGAAAGATCTCTCTGAAGATTCTTCATCATGCATTTCCCATAAGCCTTGATATCTATCAATGAGGGCTAATTGATTTTCCATTTTTCTGGAAAATTTGTAATGGCTAGAGCATCTCACATGAGGCCAAGAATGTGGCTCTGATATCATGTTTATGAGCTTAGCTGAAAACTTGATGGTTGATATAACAGTTGTAAAACTTAAATCAACAAAATGCAGGTCTAAATGGCTATAAAATCTCAATGCTCAGAAACAAACATTTTGTTTGCTGTTTAGGGATTAGAAAAACAAAGTTTTCAATGAATAATCTAATTGCTTTGGAATTAAAAATAGATCTATAAGACTAATAAATATAAGTTCCAGGTGCCCAAGAGGTTTAGAGCAAGTGGTATGGAGCAAGGAATTTCACGTTGTAAACCAAGTTTGCAATCCCAAGTGGTTAATAATATGGACTTTCAAGGCAGAGACCAAGGTTCTAACCTTACCAGGTGATATATGTGTAATTACCAAAAATGTTATTATAAAATACTATTATATGATTTTTTTAAATTAATGTTATAACGCAGTCATGATGTAATACAGGTGGAGCCGTTTCAATCCAAGATAACCACTTTACTATTAAGAAAAAAACAGTTCCAGGCAATACATGATAGAAGAAATAACTTTTTCCTTAGGTGCTAGGGGTGCAGATTTGGGCCAAGAGAATATCCAGGCACAAACGATCATGATGATTCCAATATTCTTGATTATAGCCCTATAGTAAGGGAAAATGACATAGGAAAAGATTTAGCACCTTCTTTTTGTTCTTTCACTTGTCATTTCCATACTGTCGTTACATGCTCCACATTCTCATCATTGTGAATACCATTTTACATTTTTTAATATAAGCAATAAAATCATATACTTGCCCTGCACTTGTTATATTCTTCTATATAGCCTAACTGAAGAATAGCTCACATTGACTCAGATGTGAGCCAGGTAAATTGAATAGACCTAAAGTGAAATGGAAAATGCACTTGTTATATTCTTCTATATAGCCTAACTAAAGAATAGCTCACACTGACTCAGATGTGAGCCAGGAAAATGGAAGAGACCTAAAGTGAAATGGAAAAAAAGATAATGCTCTATTGCACTTTAGGGGCAGTGAAAACACAGAAAAAAATTATTTTGAAGGTAAAGCTTAAAATAATATTCAGGATAGTTATGCTAATACATTAGCAGTAGTTATGGGTGAATTTTTTGAAGAATCTAGAGGAAAGAAAATGGAAAATTTATCAGCAAGATCAGTAACAAAATCAGACTGATGACTCAGCTTTAATATTTCACCTTAAAAAAGGACGAATAAATAAGACAATATATTGTGTTTGATAAAGAAATTTCTATGTTGTTTCATAGGTTGTTTTGGCCTCAGAAATGTTAAAAACTTTCTATTATATTCTAGGGTCAACTCTGAAATCCACTTATTTCATTGCCCTAACCCTAGCTCATCAAAACCCTGCCTGCATTAATGCTGGATATCTACCAGCAGATTCCTGTCTAAGAAAACCCACATTGCTTGTGAAACTCCACAACTCTCAGAAGCAAACCAAACCAAATTTAAAAGCTTAAATGGGTATATACCGCCCAGCCAATAGAGCCCTGTAAATAATTCTAGGCAGAGCACCAATAAAATCAACTGTACCTTTTTCTGTGGCGAGTAAACAAGCTTGGAAGTGATTGTGAAGGAGTGCTGGTGATACTTGAAATGGAGTGCAATTGAAGGCAAGGTTTTATCACGCACTTCTGATGAAGAATAGATTTAGAAGACAGAGTAATTGGCAGTGGCATTGCCATGTCCATTGCCACTCCCCTTGAGCTGCCTAGCTAGCTGCTACGTGCACTTGTTCTTGGGCTGTGGCTGAAATCCTCTAATCCCAACCAAGCCACAAATATTGCCACTCCCCTTGAGCTGCCTAGATACCTGCTAGGTGCACTTGTTCCTCGGCTATGGTTGAAATCCTCTAATCCCAACCAAGCCACAGATTGCATAAATAAAATCTATTAAAATATGATCAGATGGATTGCCTCAACCTTCCAAATTTAATCAAATCAGACAGGCAAATAAGGCCAAACCATCCTTCTCTATTTGGAAAGAAATAAGATGGGTGTCAGAATTTGTTTGTCAGAGCTTATGGCCCTTGATCAAGGTCTTTGGCATGCGGAATATCAATCGTTAATATGGCTAAGAGAGAAGTACACGCTCTTTCATTTCATATGGTCACCGTATGAATATCCTTCAATGTCGACTACCTCAATTTGGATAATATTGTCCAAACACTCGTTGGATTTCTAAAAAAGTTTAATTAAATGAATGTAAGATTCGTTGGATGGATAATCCGGGGAGAAAGCCATGCTAGGATGTTTCCACATAAATCTTCACTTTCTCCAGTAGACGTATGCTAGTATGAGATTTCTAGGAACAATTTTTGTTTAGAAGGAAATGCTGATTAATCTTGCACGTGGTGGTTCTAAGTTTTAATAAAGCTAAAAAGAGATCTAGGTTTAGTAAAAATAGTAGTACGTGTTAAATTTTTTGAGTGTGTAGGTCTTCATCTCACATCCGGTTTGTTGAATCTTCTGAGTGCTCACAAGTGTTCGGTGATCTCCATCTCATGTCGGGTTTGCTAAATCTTCTGAGTGCTCACGATGACATTACGACACTCGAGCGATAGGTGGTATTCATCTCACGTCGGGTCCATCTCATGTCGGGTTTGTCGAATCTTCTTAAACTGATGATGACATTACGACACATGAGCGATGGGTGGTCTTCATCTCACGTAGGGTCAACAACAACAAGACAAATATAGATTACAGAAAATGGAAGAACTACATTACAATAGTAGAGATTACAGTAAGAGTGAATGGTTAATGCACATTATTCAAGAAGCTCTAAACAAATGCAAGAGAGCTAAACCTAAAAAGAAAGAAATGAATAGCTTCCCAACCAACCCATGGTTGGATGAAGATTGCAAAAAATCGAAGATTACTAAAGGAACCAACGGGTAAAACAAGAGCAAACAAAAAAGCATATGAAAAATTGGTAAGGGCAAAAAAAGAAGAATACACTAGAACAAGGAGGAAAGAATTGATTTACTTAGGGAAGCATGAACCAAAGAAATTTTGGAAGGAACTAAGCATGAAAATGATGCAAACTGAAAATAACATAACAGTTAATCAGTGGTTGGAGTATTCAAAACAACTGTATCAACATAGTAACCAGCAGGAGACACCCCCTACTATCATTGTCAAGAAAGAACTTTTCACAATTGAAGACATTATTGAAGGGATAAAAAACATAACAACTGGTAAAGCCTGTGACAGACAATCTTCAAGGAGAGCATATAAAATGGGGGTAGATATCTTGGCACTGCAAATCAAAAAAAAATTCAATGAGGTCATACAAAATGGCTTCCCTATCGAGTGGACAACTAGCTTGACCATTCCTTTGTTTAAAAGTGGAGATGTAAATAATCCCTCAAACTACCGAACTATCATGATCAACTCTCTCTTTGCAATGTTGTTTGGGAGTATGATAGAGCGTAGGATCGACATATGGGCGAGAAGAAAAGGGAAAGAGAGCAAAGGGGCAAGCGAGTTTTAGGCCCAAGCACTCAACTATTGATCACTGTATCACACTCAGACACAGTGGAAAAAATATGGGACAAAAAAAAGGAGGCTTTTTGTTGTTTTGTAGACTTCAAAAAGGCATTTGACACAGTGCCAAGGCAAAAACTATGGAGCGAGAATGGAAGAGCTAGAGGTTCCAATTCACTACGAGGCGAAGTTCACAGATTATATGAGCATGTAAAGGCTAGAATCAAAACACAGGAAGGGTTATCCGAATGTTTTGGTAGTGACATAGGTGTCAAACAAGGTTGCCCTCTATCTCCGACCTTATTTGGGTTGTACATTGACAAGTTAGAAGAATGGATAAACAAATTTTGGGGAGAGGGTGTGCATTTAGCCAAATATGTGGTAAAACTCCTCATGTATGCAGATGATGTAATTCTTGTGGCCAAAACAGCCAAAGATCTAGAAGATCACCTTCAAGCTCTAGAACTCTTTTGTAAAGAAGTTGGGATGCAGGTGAACACGAGCAAAACAAAAATTATGATTTTTTTCAAGCAAAAAGAAGAAGCAACAACTCAAATTTCAGTTTGCAGGAGAACCGCTTGATGTAGTAGTAGAATACAAATACCCGGGCATAGACTTTCATGACAAACTTAATTGGAATACATGTAGGATGAAAAGAACTCAAAGTGGTTGGAGAGCACTATATGCACTTCAAAACAGGTGTAGGAATGCCGAGTTGTGGGACTGGAAGACCACCAAGGTCTTGTTTGGCCTACTTGTTACACCGGTTTTGTTGTATGGTTGCGAGGTGTGGGCTAGTGGCACAACAAATGCAAAATGGAGGCAAATAGAAAGGATTAAAAAATATCTAATCACAAATTTTCTCAAAATTAAGGCCACAACCCCTTATGAAATTATTCTAGCTGAAACTGGAATGTTCCCTTTAGAAGCAATTGCTATGACCAAGCTGTTATGTTGCTTGAAAACAAAATAGAAAACATGACAAATGATAGATGGCCTAGGGCAGCTAGGGACGAAGAGTTGCATAGGCGAAAGAATACATGGATGAAACAAAATCATAAATAGATGAAACGTTGGGAAATCAACATAAATGAATGCCCAAATGTCAACAAAGACATAAAAAATTATGTGAATGAAAAGTTCAGAAGTGGAATGTGGAAAAATGCAAGCAGGAAAAGACAATATTATATTGCAAATTTTAACCCAACGTATGACCACAAGGAAAAAGCGTATATAGGTGTTGAAATCAAGTGGAAGGAAAAAATACTCATTGCTCAGATAAGGACTAGCTCTCATAGGCTTATATGTAAAACAGGGAGATGGACAACGCCCAAAGAACAATGGGAAGAAAGGATATGTACTCTATGCAGCACAGGGACAGTAAAGACAGAGGAACACTTCATCTATAAATGCCCGAGTTTTTCAGATATCCGTGACAAATACAAAGAAACACTTGGGAACGAGTTTATGGTAGATTTATTTGAAGACAATAAAATAAAAAAAGTTGGGGAATTGCTAACACAAATCAGCAGGAGAAGAAACAACCTTCTCAAAGATATTAAAGATCATATGATATGATTTGAGTAATTGTACTTCCATATTTGAGGTCCCATAGACCATATTTGGGTCTCGTGGACGTAATTAAAATCTTTCATTTCATTTCAATAAACTATTGACCTTGTGGTTTAAACCTTGTGCTTATTAATTACTAAAAATACTATGTAATGAAAAAAACCACTAAGTATTCGATGAAACTATTGATAAGTCAAACAAAAAAAACATTTTTGGAGTAACTTGGAGTTTGACAAAGTAGTTATTATTATTTTTTATATTTGAAAAAAATATATATAATTATTTTATTATAGTAGTATAAAAAGAGTATTATAATTAGGATAAGTGGAATAGTAAATTTATAATATTTTTATTTGAACAAAAATAATTAAGGATGAGATTATATAAAGCGGTATTAGCTCAATCAATTAGATTTTTCAACATTTAAGGAGGAGACCAGGGTTCAAATCTTGCCAAGTAATACATGAATGATATTCAAGCTTTTTTTATTATTATTATTGTATTCAAGTTTTATAATTTCACTATGTGGTGATGATTTAATATAGGTGGGTCTTGTTTCAATCCCATATAACCAATTGAAAAAATTAAGGATGAAATTATAAAGAATGATATAATGATACTTCAAAGTAAAGATTTAATTTGTAAGTAGGTCGAAAGATAGTGGTCAATATTTTATATTCAAGGTCCCCAAGGGTTAGGTGGATTGGTAAGTGTTTGGTTGGCTAGGCACTTACCAAGAAGACACACAGGTTCAAACCTTGAGGGCAGCTTGTTTGCAAAGGTAGTAGTTTGATCTGAATCATTTGAGTGTGTGCCAGAACAATGATGATGGTACAAATCCTGAGCAACTAGTGGTCCTCTTCACGTCGGCTCAACAATAACGAGGTGGAATAGATTTGGTGGGAGCAGCCCCTGTAGTTTGAACCATGTCCTTGTTAGTTACTAAAAATAGTGTGGTTGTTACAAACTCTCCTATGTAACCCAAAAACATATTTTATATTCAAGATCAAATAAAAGTGGTAATTAAATTCAAATTGCTCTATTTTTTTATACATAGGGGAGTTGGTTACAACCACACTAGTTTTAGTAATTGACAAGCACAGAGTTCAAACCACATGGGTTGCTCTCAACAAGCCTATTCAAATTGCTCTATGACTTCTCTTTTAAAAGGAAATACTTTTTTTTATCATTTTCTTTAGTTCAAAAATTTGATATAAAATAATGGGTGTTGGCCATGATTTAAGGGGGAGTTGGCTTATATTTAAGATTATGGAGTAATGACTTTTTGTGTCGAGATAGAAACTATTAAAATGCTTCTAGTGTGATTAGGATTTTTTGGACTTTAATATTAGCTTATCAACGAGGAGGTTGAAGTCAAGCTGACAATATTGTAGAATAAGATCACATTACATAGACCTTCATTTAGAGAAATGATACATAAAATGCATATTTGATATTTCATTAGTTATTAAGAACATTAATAAACTTGTAATAGATGTAACAAATACGAATATATATAACCATAGCCAAATAATGTAATAATAAAGCTAACATTCCTCCATTTAGTACATTATAACCGTATGGATATATAACCATAGCCAAATAATGTAATTATAAAGTTAATAATAAAGCTAGCATTCCTCCATTTGGTATCGCAAAGATTGGAAGGTGTCAGTCATAGTCGAAAATGCAACTTTTACAGAAAATGACTATCCCCTCATAATTTTTACTTTCTAGGGTTGTGAAATGAAATTGTGTTTTGGCTTTAGCTCTCATAGTGGCTCTTGCTCTAGCTCTAGCTCTAACTAAACACCTATGGGCCTACCTTTAGGTCTACCTCTAAGTTTGTCTTTGGATCATCATTTCTAGGTCAACCTCTGGGTTTGTCATTGGATTTACCTCTAGGTCTATTGTTGGGTCATCCTTGGTCAAAAGTCACCACACTTTAGAAATGATAGGTTACTACAGGCTCTATTATTGCAGACTTTTGATATAGAATTCATTCACCTCTAAAGAACCCCAAGATGGCATTGCTCCATGGGAAATTTCTCTATCGTACTTTGTCTCATATGTTCTCCTTTTTGAGAACATATCATTCATTTGTAAAATTCACACAACATACCTTTCACTTTTTCCCATTCTATTACATTCATGCATCCATAATCAACATGTATTTTGTTGGTCATGTTATCTTTGTGTCAACAATATTTTTGAGAGTGATTCTTACCTCCACAAATCTCACAAGGATGTAGATTCCAACACCTAGTTATCACATGTCTAGATCATCCACAATGACTACAACAATTTATTCTAGGAGTTTCATTCTCTGTATAGGTTTTTATTTTTATAAACTTGGTCTCACTTCTTTCTATTTGATCATCATACTCAAGGCCTTCATTCTTTGGCCTTACATTTGGTTCTATGGGCTTTCTCATACCTTACCCATTTCTTCCTAATCTTGTGCCACTATAACCCATTATTTTGATTAATTTGAGCCAATTCCTTTAGTGTGATTCTCAAAATACCTAATCTCTTCATCATCACTATATTCTTCATCAACATGGCCTTCATCACCACTATCACCAACAATGTTCAAACAACTAATCTTGTCACCATCACTATGGTCTTCAACAACATAGTCGTTTTCATAGCTATCGCAATCAACAAGATTGAGCATGATATCATGATGTTCATCTTCAACACAAATCCTATTATCATCAACATGGTTCAAATTATCAATATCATAAGTGAAATATGTCCTTTTGATAAGGTCGCTTGTGTCACAACAAACATTTGCCACTCTAGACTTCAAATCACCAGTATCATAAGTGAAATCTATCCTTTTGATAAGGTCGCTTGTTTCACAATAGTTCTTTTCCAACATATGCTTGAGATCACTTGTATCACAACAAGCATCTAATATCATAGGCTTGACCTATGTTTCTTCTTGTTTTTTACACTTGAAGATATCAAGAGTTATTAATTCCATTTGTATTGTCCTCACAACATCTATAGGGAATGCAACACCATTTGCAAAACTATCTTGACAAGCATCAACTTCTTTAAGAATTGTTCACAAGTAGCTCCTGAATGTTAAGAATTTTCCATCTTCATAAATATCTTTACCTTCTAGGAAATAAAGATATTTTGGTGATACACACTGTTGAAATTTTGCTTGCTTTTCTCCACCTTCGCTAGTTTATGGTATTGCAAACTTTAGGATTTCATCTTACTTCTTGGCTTGTTTCCTCTTTACCTTTCCCATGCTTCTTCTTGTAGTATTTTAGAATTCAACACAATAGTGAGGGATTCCTTCTGTCTCCCATAATATTCCCCCTTTCTATATACCATCATTCCAATATATTGAACATTTCTATACACTCGCTCTTCCTATATACCTGTTAGTATGTGGAATAAGCAAGTCCTCTCGGTATACGTGGTTGTATGTGAGAGAGACTTTAAGGTACGTGAAAGGAAATTATACCAGGTACCAACACAATATGAAAAGGGATTCACCCTATCAATGACACCTTCTTAAAGAGAAATCTTTGTACATGGGTGTAACTTCCCTATATACTTAGAATTTCTTGATTTTAGAATTTACCTTTAGCAATGGTGACAAATAGGATGGAAAATGGAGTGGAAAGAATCACAAAAATATAGTTTCCTTATTTATCCTTAATAATTTATAGGGTTGATGCCCAAACATCATTATGACAGCTATGTTAGGCTACAAACACAATAGCTTAAAGTGACATCTTTACTTGTAAACATGAGCTAGGGGTGTCGTTGACACTAAACATTGATTATGTGCATAAGCACGTGTAAGTAATATGCAAAGCGGATAAATTTTTACTACCTCCTTTGAACTTTGTAAAATTGCATTAAATTTTCCTTTTTGACAAAGTTAATATTTGTACTTTTTTATAATGTGATACACAAAGTTAATAATACCTTTGGGGAGACTTGAACCTTCAACCTATATTTACAAATTTATTTCTTTTTCAAAGTGCCAACTCTTCTACTATACACTTTATGTACTAAAAATAAACAATATCACTTTTAACCCTTGAAAGAATGCACTTTTTTTAATACAAGTGGGAATTGAATCTGTGATGTCCCCCTTTGAAGGATTTCACATAAGCTTTGATGCTCATTCAACTATACACCTTGTTGTTGTCTGTCTTTCCTACTTATCCTCTTTGCTTGAATTACAAACTCTAATCCAACACCCTCATGAATCTAACACTCCAAGAATCATTATATTCCTATTTATGCTCCAAGCTTATAGTAAACTTTCTAAACATATTTAAGAACATTAACAAAACCATATTGATATCGATGATATTAGAAAAACATCCCTAGTCGTTATACCGCTCTCATTGTCACATGAACTATGATGTAATAATTCCTAACATAGCCTCCTTATTATATCATAGTCTTAGCTCTTGGCTCTAGCTCTTAGCTTTAGACTTGAAGTAAAAAAAATTTGGGTGATGTTGGAATCTCTATTTTGAATAGAGGGAATTTCCCCCCTTAATGTAGACTATATACTCTAATACGTAGGAGTGTTAGGTTCTAATGATCATGCACTTCATAACACACTTATTATAAATACTTATTCAATTTTAAATTCTTATAGATTCACTGCAAAAAATATGTGCCTCTTCCAATGTCTTCATGTAAAGGATCTTTGACTTGTGCTTACCATGCATCTTGTGTCAATTATTGAGTTGATTGGATCCAATATTATTTTTGTATATGATGGGAAGACAATTAGGTAAGGCTTCTTTTGCTTCTTTATCTTCTACTTTATATTTCTTTTATTGCAATTTTCTTTAGTAATATCTAGATTCTTTGCAATTTCCCCTTTCTTCATGAGTTATTTGATATGATAAATAGGATGTATGTTTTGAATACAATCTTTAGCAATTCTATGTACTTGTTTCATCCCCTTAAATGATCCCATAGCTGCCATTATTTTCCTTGAACATGAATGTAGCATCCTATCAAGTGCTCAATAGCCTTTATCATTGAACCATTAGGGCCCAACAACTATTGATATTATTTAACAAATCTCCCTTTATTATGGATTATGTTACCAATTTTGATGATATCACATCTCATCTCATCAGTTAGTATCTTGATTGCTTATGATGTTGGTAAGATCCTTAACAAAACATTTATGAGATCCTGGGCTTTGATAATGATGAAAGGATCCTTAGTTTTGCAATTTTTAAAAACAAAAATAATTATCTCCACAAGATTGAGTTTGTCAGTTATGCCATGCTTCTTAAGAGCCTATGTCATGATAGGCCATACATTTTGCAAATATCTTCCTCTATGTTAGGGAATGAGAGTAGTAAAATAGTTAAATTTGAGCAATCTACCTCTATTCTAGAAAGGATGGAATTTATTGACTTTCCAATGATTAGGGATATCCCATGGCTTGTACTTGTCATGTTTGTATCTCAGTGGTGTTCTCTCCTGCTTGAAGTCTAGTTTGATATCTTATTGGTTCTTCAGTGGCTTGGAATGATCAACTGATGCATTATTTCCTATATAACTGGAAGAATTTGGATGAAAATTATTTTCCTAACCTATCATATGTTTGGTTGCTTCAAAGTCATACCAAACATTATTGTGTTGACTTAGTTGAGCATGTGCAACAAATACATGTTCTTCTTCTACATGATATTTTTCTTCTTCTTCTTCTCTAATTTGGTTCTCTTTGGCTACATTACTTTGTTGTACCTTTTTCTAAATTGGATTTCTCTTATCTAATGATGACCTGTATTGCTATTGATGCATATCTCATGAAGGAGACCCATTTGTGAATGGATTATGCCAACATTCCTTCACTATGTGGCCACTCTTACCACAAATTTTACACATATTTTGTGTGTAAAAATTATTTCTTTGTTGTTGATATCCTTGCATATGAGAATCATTTCTCTATTTTTGGAAGCATTGTTGAGGTTTTATACCTCTTTTGAATGACTACTTCACTTTTTTATTTTTAAGAAGTACTTCTTGTGTTGTATATGAGGCCTATACTTTTGAAGTAGGTTCACCAACTTTTTAAATGTTGGTGTTTGCTCAGTGATATTTTATGTTGTTACAAATGCATTATATTATAAAGGGAGAGATCTCAAAATAATAGGAACAAGCATCTCTTTAGGTACCTTTTCTCCCAATGCTTGTAGTGATGCTTGTAATTTAACAATTCTCCTCATGAAAGATTTGAGTCTTTCTCCATTCTTCATTTTTAGGCAATGAAGTTGACATTGTAGAAATAGAATTTGATTTTGGTTCCTTTCCTTGAATATTGTCTGAAGTTTCTCCCTTGCATATTTTGTTGTAGTAGAATCTCGAATGTATGGTTGTACTTCATCAACTACTCCAAACATGAAAATCAATCATGCTTTTCTATCTGCCTTGTTGAATTTTATCTTTTATTTACCTTCTGTCCTAAGATAGGTAATGGTCCCTCAAAAAATTTAATTTCACTATATCAACCTCAAAAAATATTTTCTAACTAGTATATATAAGCCTATACGTGTGACTCAACTAATCCCCCAAATTAACAAGGGTAGTGATGATTTTTCAAATCGCAAAAAATGAAATTGCAAAGTGTGAAGGATTAGGATTTTTACTAAAAAACATCTCATCTTTTAGGAGCCATATATTCACGAAGAGTTATCCGATTTAGTTGATTCTTAGACCAACTTGTGCGAAATTTGAATAGCTTTAAAATGAGTGGTCATATGCAAAAATCTAGGTAATATCGAGGGAGATATAACCCTATGAAGTCAACCATTTGGAACAAGGGCAGTGGTGATTTTTCAAGTCGCGAAAAATGAAATTGCAAATATTTGCCAACTAGGGTTCGAATGATGGGAAGAGCAATGAAGGGCTAGGACTTAGCGAGGCAAGACATTCTATTTGGACAAAGAATTTTCAGCTAAGTTCTTTTTTCCCTTTCTTTATCTTAGAAATTGTGCATGAAAATTTTATGAAGATTTTATCAAATATTATATTTTTTATAGAACTTTCAGATAAATTTCATTAGATTTTGAGTTTTAGTTTCTTTTCTATGGATTGATTTATAGTTAAATCCTTATAATCATACCTAGTGGTAGAGGTTAGTGAGCGCACCTCAGAGAGATCCTCATTGCTCCAAGATAGGGAAGTTTTTGGTAAATTTAATGGGTATTGGCCAGGGGCTTCAGCCTTGAGAAAATGGATTGATAGGAGTTGGAAGTCTCTAGGATTGATTCTATCATTTGTTCCTAAAAGTTTCTTCCTAGCCATTTTTTGTTCTAGGGAAGAAAGGGAAAGAATCCTAAAAGGGGGTCCTTAATTTATGGGAAGAGCATGACTCTTCCTTACCCACTGGTATGAAGGCTTTTCACTTGAAAATGTAAATCTATCCCTAGTACCAATATGGGTTAGGATGTTTGGATTACCCATTGAATTTTGGGAAATAAATACCTTTAAGACAATAGGCAACACTATAGGAAAATTCCTTAAGATTTCAAATACAACAAAAGATGGATTTTTGGCTATTTATGCTTGAATATTGTTCATGATTGATATAAGTAAAGCTTTACCAGAATCAATCATTCTTAAGTATGGGGATAAGATGTGGATCCAAGCTATAGATTATGAAAACAATATCTTTTAGATGTAGAATATGTCATGAGGTGGGGCATTTTGAGAGATCATGCCCTAAGAAGAGCCTGACAGAATCATTTGTAGAAAATCGTAAGAGAAATTTACAAATGGTTATGGATAAAGATAGTTTTCAACTTCAAAAAAATAGATCTAGAAAAATAAAATAAAATGGATAGTGGAGGCCAATAAGAAAGGATACTGGAAGAAATTCCAATTCTTTTGAGGCTTTAGCCTATGAAGAAAAAATAGATCAAAACTTAGAGGATATAGGACAATAATTTCAACATATTAGCAAGGAATCATCTATTCAATATGATCCTAATTTAAGGAAGAACATTCTCGATGAACCCAAGGAATGTGTTTCATAAGATTTTGAAGACTCTCTTGAAGTACCATGCACCATTTAGGAGAAAATAATTGGTAAAGAAAATGCAGTTTTAGAAGTTAATACCTTTGCCATTAATAATACCAGAAAATAAGCAGGGTAAGTCAAAAGCTTCTATGATAAAGCCTGGAGAGGATAAATATGTTGAAAAACAAAATGGTGAAAGAATATTGAGGAATAGAATAATAAGACCTATTTCTAATATAGGTAAGGCAAAAAGAGGAAACCCCTCAAACAATATCTAGGGAAGCAAGAGCTAACATAGATAAAGGAACACAAACTAAGTTGGTTGAACTTCTCTTTACCAAACAATAAAATGATATTGATAATACAAAAGAGGAGCCAAAAGCCCCTAATGAGACATGATGATTATCTCATGGAATATAAGGGGTGCTAATGTCCCCTCAAAGCATATATGTATTAGGGACCTATGTTTAAGTAATAAACCTGATATTCTCTGTATTCAGGAAACTAAAATGACAAAAGAAGTTTCAAAGACTATGAAATCAGTTTGGGCAAGATGTAAATGGGATGTTATGGAACTTGCAGAAGCAGCAGGGGGAATTATAACTTGTTGGAATTCTTCTAGAACCTCTTGTGTAACCATTCATAAAACTAGGCATTGAATAGCCTCTTTAGTCACTTGCTACTTTGCTGATATTTGCTTCATCCTTATCAATGTGTATGGTCCTACAACTCAGTCAGGTAGATTAGAATTTTGGAGTGGGATTGAGGCCTTTATGAGAAGTAAAGACCAAGAAACCCGTTTCATGATCATTGGAGATTTTAATGCCATTATCAAGTTGAATGAAAAATTTGGGGGAATTAGGAAATTGACCCAAAGTATGAAAGATTTCTCAGCTTTTATTCAAAACAATAATCTATGGGAAGTTGAGTTTGAAGAAGACAACTATACTTGGACCAACAACATGAGAGGCTAGAACCTAATACCAAAAAAATTAGATAGATGCATTCTCTCAGATCATTTTCTAGATGAAGGAACTTGTACTAAAATTAATACCTTAACAAGGATTGGTTCAGATCACTGGCCAATAAGAGTTAAAATGGTGGTTAGTGAATTTAAAAAAAATCATATTTTAAATATAAGTAGATGTGGGAAGACCATCCTCAATTTGTTGATATGATAGCTCAAACATGGAATTATTTAGGTAATGGTGGGTTGTATACTCTTCCAAACCAAATTAAAGCTATGACATATAGATTAAAAGAATGGAACAAGAGCACCTTTGAAAACATTTTTGAGAAGAAAGAACTAAAAGATAAACTTTTAAAATTTCAAAAAGGTGATGAAAATAATACAAACTCGGAGGAAAGGGAGTTGCTTAGTGAATATCATAATATTTTGAGTAAGGAAGAGAAATTTTGGAGATTAAAATCAAGACAAACTTGGTTAAAAGAAGGAGATAAAAATACAAAGTTTTTTCATAGGATGACTATAGTATAGAGATCTTCTTCTAGAATTTGTAGGATTAAATCAATAGAAGAGGTTTGAATTGAAGATCATAGTGAATTTAGAAAAGAGGCTAAGTTATTTTATCAGAATATTATAGGTTCAGAGGATACCGAAGTTCTTAATAATAAACTTCTTCAAGATGTTCCTTTAGTTATAACAAATGAAGACAATAGAAAAATCATGGAGCCTATTACTCTAAAAGAAGTTCATTTAGCTCTTTTCTCTTTTAATAAGGATAAATCTCCTGGTCTAGATGGGCTCTCTACAACGTTTTACCAACATAATTGGGATATAGTGAAGGATTCTTTATTGGTGGTAGTGGAACAGTCTAGGGTAAAACAATACATTCCTTATAAAATAAATGCAACTTATCTTACCCTAATTCCAAAAAAGAAGGATGATGAATTGTTTGATTCTTTTAGACCCATAAGCCTATGTAATATGGTTTATAAGATTATTTTCAAAGTGATGGCAAATAGATTAAGGCCATTGTTAGAAAAAATCATTTTAGAAGAGCAAGGAAGTTTTGTGAAAGGGAGAAATTTTTTGGATGGGATCATAGTAGCTCATGAAGTGGTAGAACCCTGAAGGTTCTATCAATATATTTAATAAATAAATAAAATAATACCTAATTTAAGAGAATCATTGTTGCATTGATAGGGGATCCCTCCAATGGTTTCATATAAACATATGTTTTATATGCATGGATGCCTTTGAATGAATGTTTGGATAATTATATATATCTATCCTAAACCCTACGTCTCTTCATCACGATGGTTCATAATAATTAATATAATTAATTATTATGACTTATATAAAGCCTAACCTAATATTATAATATAATAATTAAATATTTATTAATTATTATATTATCAATTATACAACCTTAAGATATGAAAGATATATTAGTAATTAGAGTTAGGATAGGATCCTAACATGCCACCCTCCCTTATCATGCCACCCTCCCTTAAGACAACCCTAGGACGTAAAGTATTTCTTGCACACCTCTGTCCATCATGTGACGTTATTCTAGCTTGCATTATTTGAATATTTCTTGTATGTAGTCCGTCCATTCTATCCATTCGTTTGGTGGCTCGGAAACATCCTGTCTCAGCCACTCCTTAATAAAATTCAGAATAGGTAAAGGATTAACATCTGAAGTTATCTGATCTTTCACATTTGACTTCCACTAACCACTGGTTATTAAACGAATATTATGTGATAAATTTGAAACTTAGTGCATAGTAGTAGCACTTTAAAGTGTATATGAGATTGCTCAAGAATGAGTTAAGTACAATAAACGTCTCCATGAAGCAATTTTAAATCAAATTATATCGTCTTCTCATCCAACCAACGGTTAACTACGTTTGAAGGTGTGGAACATTTGTCACTGTTCCCTTCCTTAATTCTCTAGAGAGCTCTGTCGCGATTCGTTCGTTCGACTGTCATCGCATCAATAACAGGTTATAGTTACGACAAATAGGAAGACAGGTTCACTCCTTGTACAGGAGCATGACCGGCTAAATATTCATTCGTTATACACCATAAATAGACATAATGATGTTTGCAGAGTCAAAATTAAGAGTTTTACTCATACTCATGCATCCCTTATGCGTTAAATTTGTTTGAACTAAAATATATCTTTTGCTATCTAATTTGTTATTTTATTTCCATTCATTTTAACGCTTCAACGCCCAAGCCTAGAACCGTTACTTCGGTAAGGTAGTAATCGCCGTTGGAAATCGTGCACATTGTTGAGTTGAGCAAATTGCTAGCACCCCAAGCGATAGGAGAATAAAATGATAGTAGAAGCACATCGGACTTATTAAACACAAGGGATCATATATTTTTTTTAATTTTTAATTTTAATTTTATTTTTCTACCATCTTCTTTCACGCGGAGGACAAGGCTGTTATAACTTGCTCAATACTATCTTCTTTCACACGGAGGACAAGGCTGTTATAACTTGCTCAATAGAATAACCATTAACACCAACATAGAATTAGGGAAAACACTATTATTAGCTGCATCAGATAACCGTTTTGCAAGAGAGACCATCTCACATCCATACAAATAGCTGTTTGATGAAGACCTAGAAACCAGCGAAAAAAACATATAGGTGAAAGATGTTCAATCTTTGGCTATTTGAGGCTAACGGTCACCTTTCTTTGATTTTTGAATCGAGCATTCACTGGAGGAGCTTTCACTAGTTGTCGTGATAGGGCAATGGAAACCTAACTGAAGGGAATCCATATGTTTTATTAAATATGAACATGGCTATAAGTATATTCATCTCCGTAAAGATTGATAGCAACTTTATTATTTTATATTCAGGTTTGATTTAATTTTATCTTCTTCTTAATACGAAATATCTATTCTTCATTGAATTATGTAATGTGGACTGTGTAATCTTCCAAGTAATTATTTCTTCTTGATCATCATACACACTATCAATCACCTAACATATTGCCATACCAATCAATGGTAGTTAGGTATAATATATTTTTCGTCATATATCTTACACATAACTTGAATCAAGATTTTGTCCACTTGATTCTCCCAATGTAGTAATTTCGTATTTATTTTGATGTTTATGAGAACTGGATGCTATGCATTTATAATATTGTGGATTTTTTTTCTAGTTAATTCAAAACCATTGTTTTGCAGGTTTGGACATGGAAGCTCATGACAATATATTTATAGGGTAGTTTAGCATCAACCACGTGAATATTCTCAATTATAATATTGTGCCATGCCTGAACCACCCTGCCAGCTTTTTGATTTTTGCAATATGGATTGCCTACCTTTCGGACCGCTTGAAAACTTTATTTTTGATGCCTTTTTACAGTTGGTTAGTGCCACACAGTTCGTGAGTATTTCATTTGGGTGCGTAGTTGCACTTGTCTTTGTTGGGGTGGACTTGTGGAGGGCATTCAAGCAAAGCAACACTGGATTTCTGGTGACTCCCTCGTCCTTGATCCCTCTCTCTCCTACTTCTCGCACTTCTCGAAAAGCCCTCGTCTCTTTTTAACTTCCCCAATGATGCTGACGTCTATGGAG
This sequence comes from Wollemia nobilis, assembly GCA_028583015.1. Taxonomy (NCBI): domain Eukaryota; kingdom Viridiplantae; phylum Streptophyta; class Pinopsida; order Araucariales; family Araucariaceae; genus Wollemia; species Wollemia nobilis. The sequence continues at coordinate 736,130 of JAQPPZ010017206.1, read as the reverse complement.
GGTTTTTTTTTGTGAGTACCATTCTAAATGGATGTTGATTTTGGCTAGGAGAGTCTCCATGTGTGTTTTGATGGGGTGCTTGTCACCTAGAGTTGCCCGTCCCCTCTCCACCAATTTGTGGAGTGATTTGGCCGCTCTTCTTTCTCTTGAGACTTATTTACTATAGCTTATTTTTTCAATGATGTTTCGGATTCTTGCGAGATTGAAAATGAAAATCTTTCAATTCTGGAAGTGTGGAGCGTCACTTTGTTGATGTTAGTGTTAATCATAATTTTGGCTCTTCTCCTAGGTTGTGCTTCCTTGGTGAGTATCTCCGTTCGTGAGATCGTATCTCATATAATACCAACAATTCTTTCTCATTCCATTTCAAAGTTTGATATAATTTCCCGTAGGCAATCTCAGGTTCCATGGGAGAAGGCAGAAGAGCAGGTGCTCAAGTCATGGATTGTGATTCGCACTTCCAATGCTCAAAGTATAACTGGAAGATCCATTCTCACTTCACCAATAACATTCATAACAATGATTTGCAATGAGATTTTGGTCCTTAGGATAATAAGGAACAACTTCAAAGTGACTACTTGATGTGCAACTCTCCCATTGGATTGGAAAATTAATTATTATAAGTGACAAAATATTTTGTTAATTTATGTTGAATAAGCCTCTTTAATATGGCTTATACGATACTTACGTGATGAACCGCTGATGTTTTTGGTTGTCCTTTAGAAGCGAAATGATGTTGACGAAGAAGAGGGCAAGGGGGCAACAACATCTTAATAATCTATGGCTAGTAACCTACAATATACATCTCAGGCGTAGGTATGAAGGCTTTGGAAAGGTATGATGTAGGAATCCGTGATACATTAAAATGTGTATAGTTTGTATTTAACACTCGGGTTTTTTTCATGGGAAACTTAAGTCTCTCACGGAAGCTGCAAAGTACACCATATTATTATATTACATAATTGCCAATAAGTTTAACCTACGGTGAACTTATATGGGAAATAGTAAAATTTGGAACACCTTGCCCTTTTGCTCTCTTAAGAGGTTTCTCTTTCAGCCAGTCAAGTTAGAATTTACAGATAAAACTACTGAAAACGGAGAATGAATGTCACGAGAATAACTAATTGCGAGGGAAGAAATAACAAAAAAAAAATTCTATCACAGTTCGCGGTTGCCTACACTACAAAATGTTGTACCATCACATTCAAAAATATTCATGGAATGTAAATAGGAGGAAAAAATATATATAATAGAAAACCGGTAAGAGGTGAGTCTGATCTTATAATGACTATTTCTAATAAGTCTAAGTCTTCCGGGGATTGGAAGTGGAAAGGGAGTTAGACATCTGAAAATACTCTTGCAAGATGACTGTATTTATGTTATTCAAGTTTTCAGAAACATGTTGTCGCTGTGTGTAGTAAGTGTTTTTCAGAAGCATATGACTGCACAGACTGTAAACATGCTTCAATGTATCGCATTAACATTGAAAACTCTGTTCTAATCCAAAGCAGATGACTGCACAAACTGTTCTTTCCAAATTGTGAATCCATTCCACTTATTTTTCCTCGAGAAAAGCAATATGGCATGATTTTGAATCTCCATTAACAAGGCGAAGACGTCACTATAACTTTGAAATAAATATATTTCTCAATTCACTTGTCAGCAATATGCTACGTTAAACTTGAAGAGATTAATTTATTTTTCTCTTGCCGAAGTCCGGGAGCGAAGGGCGAAGGAGGGAAGGTGGAAAGGTGGAGGGGCCCGAAGTCGGACTGCACAAGCGAAGCTTGCGCAATCGGGGTGCGCAAGCGAAGTTTGCGCAGTCGAGTTGCGCACAGGAACTTGTGCGCAGTCGAGTTGCGCACAAAGTAAGTGCTAAGTCCAGGAAGCACTCAGTCAACGCCCGACTGTGCTGGTCAAAGGCAGCGAAGTCCGACTTCGCTGCGTAGTCGGGTGGATAGCTCCAGACTCAGCCAAATTTCTGCCTTGAGAGCTTTTGTTGTCCGGAGGCTTGCGCGGCTACGGCGTTGGCTTCCCTGGCTTGGGAAGAACTGTACGGGAGGAGAAAAACATCGAATCTGAATGCAATATTTCAGATCTGAGCTCAAACTTATAAAACCCGAAAGAAATCGCTCTGAGGCGATTTGTACAGAGAACAACAATAGATTTTAGCACATAGAGATAACTGCAAACCCTACAGATGCCTTAAAACAACAACAAATTTTATTCATATAAGACGAGGGTTACAAAAGTCCTCAACTGAGGAAAAACTAACATCTGCAGACTAAAGCTGCAAGATAAACTGAGACGAAAACAAATGTCGAGTCTGCTGCTCGGACATTAAACAGATGAGTCACATTGCTCACTGAAACGATCTCGTCTCCTACTCTAATGTTTCTCCAAATTTCCTCCCGCTCTCCTCTCTTTCTCCACGCTCTTTCCACACTATTTTCTGAAGACCTGAACTGCCTTATATAGCCGCGAGGAGAGGAAGATAGAGGTTATCCTCTGACAGGTTCTGACGGACCCTCAACTAGGGTTTCTGACCAATCGTCGAACTGGCATTAACTTCTACGGCGATCGGATCTGTCAGACGTCACATCTATCAGAGGGCACGTGCGACGACAAGTCAAAGGTTTTGCCGGGATCCCCGACTACGCGAGCGCAGTCCGACTTTTCTCAAGTTCAGAGCGCAATCCGATTTCGCCCAAGTTCGGAGCGCAGTTGGGTGGAGGCGTGAAATCTGGATTAATATTTCTAACACCCTCCTTTAAGCCTGATTTCACGAGTGCTTTGACTCCAAGCTACTCTCGCAATCTGCTGAAGTCTTCCTCCTTCAAAGGCTTCGTGAAAATATCTGCCAACTACTCCTTGGATATGCAAAACTGCAGTTGAATTTCTCCGGACTTCACCAACTCTCTGATGAAGTGATAACGAATATCGATGTGCTTCGTCTAGCCATGGAACACGGGATCCTTTGATAGTGCAATGGCCAAATTGTTATCACAAAAAATTATTGTCGTGCCTTTCGAAGGATAGTTTAGTTCATTCAGAACTCTTCGTAGCCAAACTGCCTAGCATGCGGCTGATGTGGTAGCGACATATTCTACTTCAGTTGTGGACAACGCAACGATGGGTTGCTTCTTGGACGCCCATGAGACTACCCCTGATCCGAGATGGAAAGCATACCCGGAGGTGCTCTTTCGATCATCAATGCTGCCAGCCCAGTCACTGTCTGTGAAGCCCACCAGTTCTAACTGGTCTTTTTTGACATAAAATAGGCCATTATTTCGCGTCCCGTTGACATAGCGCAAGATCCTCTTACCTGCTTGCCAGTGTGTGTCCTTCGGAGTATCCATGAAACGGCTGATCAAACTGACTCCGAACATCAGATCTGGCCGAGTTGCAGTCAAATACATCAGACTGCCAACTAGCCTCTTGAACAGGGTTGGATCTACATTCCTCCTTGAATCCAACTTGCTCAGCTTCAAACCTGTGGCTACAGGTGTGATGGCAGGTTTGTTGTCCTCCATCTTGAACCGCTTCAGGACATCCTTCACATACTTGACATGAGAAATGAAGATGCCATCTGCCAATTAGTCAACTTCAATGCCGAGAAAATACTTCATCAGCCCTAAGTCCGTCATCTCGAACTCCTTCTTCATGGTTGTTATGAACTGGGCAAATAGGACATTACTGTTGCCAGTATAAATCAAATAGTCCACATACAAGCAGACAATAATGAGCTCACCTACATCATTTGTCTTCATGTACATGGTGTGCTCATATGGGCATTTGACAAACCCATTTTCCTAAAAATAACTGTCAATCTGGCTATACCAATCCCGGGGCACCTACTTCAAACCGTACAGGGCCTTCTTCAGCTTCAAGACTTTGCCCTCCTGGCCTTCAATTTTGTAACCTGGTGGCAGGTCTATGTAGACCTCTTCCTCCAACACTCCGTTGAGGAAGGCTGACTTGACATCCATCCGGTACATCTTCCACCCTTGTTGGGCTGCCAATGCCGGGATCATCTTGACTATGTCAAGTGGGCTACAAGCGCATAAACCTCATGGTAATCGATGCACGACTTCGCTTGTAACCCTTCGCCACCAGTTTGGCCTTATGCTTGTCAATGTCTCCTTGGGCATTGAACTTTGTCTTATACATCCACTTGACCCCAATGGTCTTCTTTCCTATTGGAAGATCTACCAGTTGCCATGTATCATTCTTTTCAATGGCTTCAATCTCCTCATCCATCGCTTTGCACCCACTTCGATTCGACTTGCATCTTCGAACTCTCTTTGGATCAACTTCAGTAAATAATGCAAAGTTAGAGTACTCTTCATCTACATGGGTTTGGGTTGCCTCGTAGATTTCTTGCAAGCTCCTTGTCTTCGCTGGCGTCACCAGGTTCTGGATTCTACTTGCACATGGAGGCGACCGAGATGGAGTGGCCGTGCTACTTCTGGCACCGCTGCTACTGCTGGAAGTTGCAAGTGGTTGCATAATTCCTTCTTCCAAGTCAACAGACTCTACCACTGCTGGATTTGATCGGCCAGTCTCCGACTTCCAGTTCTAGGCTTCATCTTCAAGAAACTTCACATCACGATTGATGATGAGCTTCTTCGTCATAAGGTTGTACAACTTATATTCCTTCGCCTGCTCACTGTACCCTGTGAAAATGCACTTCTCAACTCTATCATCCAACTTTCGTCGCTTCTCTTCTGGAACATGCACATATACAATGCACCCGAACACACGCAAGTGAGCCACACTTGGCTTCACACCGCTCTAGGCCTCCTGAGGGATTTTGTCCTTCACACTTTTGGTGGGACATCCGGTTCGGCAGGTAGGCTGCACATGTTACGACCTCTGCCCAAAATTCGTGCGGTAATCCCTTCTCCTTCATCATGCTTCGTGCCATCTCCATGATGGTCCGGTTCTTCCTCTCAGCTATGCCGTTCTGCTGTGGCGTGTATCTGGCAGTGAATTGCCTTCAAATTTTGTGCTGCTTGCAGTAGTTATGGAATTCATTGGATATGTATTCACCTTCGCCATCTATCCTGAGAGTCTTGATCTGATATCCACTCTGTTTCTCCACTAGAGCCTTGAACTCCTTGAATCTGGCAAATGCTTCTGACTTCAACTTGATGGCATAGATCCAAGTCTTTCGGCTGAAGTCATCTATGAACATTAAGAAGTATTTGTTGTCGAAAAACGTGTTGGCCTGCATTGGACCACAAATGTTTGAGTGCACCAGCTCTAGTGGCTGCGATGCTCTCTAAGATTGACTAAAAGGGAATGAATTCCTATGTTGTTTTCCGACTAAGCAACCCTCACAAACTTGATTTTGCTGCTCTATCAGGGGTAAACCCTTCACCATCTGCTTCTTGTGCAGTTGATTCGAAGCCATCGAAGTTCAGGTGACCAAATCTAAGATGCCACAACCAGGTAGCATCTTTCACAACTACACTCAAAGACATCAATGATTCGTTCTGAATCTACAGGGAAAACATTTTATTCTTCATCATGGACACTGTAGCAATATGTCCATGCGACTTGTCTTTGATGGTGCAAGCTCCATATTTGAACTAGACCGTATATCCCTTCTGCACGAGCTATCCAACACTCAACAGGTTGTGCTTTAGGCCAGGCACATAGTAGACGTCACAGATTTGCTTTCGTTCACCATGCCTGGTGTGGATGAGGATTTTTCCTTTCTCCATTACGGGAACCTTGTTGTTGTTCCCCATCTTCACCTTAGACTAGACTGTTTCATCCAGTTAGGAGAACATCTCCTTGTTCCTGATCATGTGGTTGCTGCACCCGATGTCTAAGTACTAGACATTCTTCTGACACTCCTCCTCAATGTTGCAAGTCAACAACATGTTTCCTCCTATCGCATTTCCGATTTCATCCGTGTAATGGGCTTGCTGCTGGTTCTCCTTGGCCATCCATTTTCTGCACTGTGAGATGTAATGGTTGAACTTCTTGCAAAAATAACACTGGACCTTTGACATGTCCTTCTTCTGACCAGATCCAGCTTGCTAATTTTTTGAACTGCCTCTTCCACCTTACTTGATGGAAATTACAGTTGGTCTCTCCTTCGCTAGGGTTTGACCGTCCTTCTTGCTTGTTGCCTTTTCCATGCCTACCTCTGCCTCTTCCTCCGTGAGAACTAGAGGCGCCATGGTGGGAATCTTGTCTACCGTTGTCTCGGAATGAGACCTAAGCCTTGAATGCTTATTCCAAAGACGTCTGAGACGAACGACTCAACCTCTATTCGTGTGTCTGCAATGAACCCATGAGCTCGTCTATCGAGAGGGTTATTAGATCTCTCGACTCTTCGATAGCTATTACATCCGAGTCAAACTTGGCAGGCAAACTTCTAAGAATTTTCTCCACGATTATCTGGCTCTACACAATTTCTTTGTTCAACCGCATCTGGTTGATAATGTTCATCGTTCGGGTGAAGAAATCACTCATGGACTCGGACTCACTCATTTGCAAATTTTTAAACTCCCTCCTGAGCATCTGCAGCTTCACCAACTTTACCTTATTGGTAACCTGGTACGAGCTGGCCAGAATATTCCAGGCCTGCTTCACCTTGGTGGCTGATGTGATCCACGAGAAGATAGACTCCTCAACCGCTTGCATGATGTAGAAGAGGGCCTTCTGGTCCTTCTTTGTGTTCTATTTCAACAGGTCCTTGTCTGCTTGAGAGAGGACGGCCAGTGCTACTGCATTTGTCGGTTCTAGGTAGCCGTTCTCGACTAACTTCCACAACTCCTAAGATTCGAACAAGATCTTCATCTAGATGCTTCAGTAATCGTAATTCTTCTCGTTGAAGCACGATATCTACAACTATAAGTTGTTGCTACTGGAAGCCATTCTACTTTGGTCTCCGCATCAAGGGATCAGTAGCTCTGATACCAATTTGAAGAGATTAATTTATTTTTCTCTTACCGAAGTCCGAGAGTGAAGTGTGAAGTACGAAGGGCACATGGCAAAGGAGGGAAGGTGGAGGGGCCCGAAGTTGAACTATGTAGCTGAAGATGGGCTGTGCTTTTGAAAACTACGTAAATGGGCTATGCAAGTGAAGCTTGCAAAATTAGGGTGCGCAAGCAAATTTTGCGCAGTCGAGTTGTGCACAAAGACTTATGCACAGTTCGATTGCACACAGGGACTTGTGCATAGTCGGGTTGCGCATAAAGTAAGTGCTAAGTCTGGGAAGCACTCAGTCAATGCCCGACTACGTTGGTCAAAGGCAGCGAAGTCCGACTTCGCTACGTAGTCATGTGGACAGCTCCAGACTTAGCCAAATTTTTGCCTTGAGATATTTTGCTGTCTGGAGGCTTCCGCGGCTAGGACGTTGGCTTCCTTGGCTTGGGAAGAACTATACAGGAGGATAAAAACATCGAATCTGAATGCAATATTTCAGATTTGAGCTCAAACTTATAAAACTTGAAAGAAATCGCTCTAAGGTGATTTGTACAAAGAACAACAACAGATTTTAGCACATAGAGATAATTGCAAACCCTACAGATGCCTTAAAACAACAATGAATTTTATTCATATAAGACGAGGGTTACAAAAGTCCTCAAATGAGGAAAACTAACATCTATAGACTAAAGCTACTGGATAAACTGAGACAAAAACAAATGTCGAGTTTGCTGCTCGGACATTAAACAGATGAGCCACACTGCTCACTGAAATGATCTCGTATCCTACTCTATTGTTTCTCCAAATTTCCTCCTGCTCTCCTCTCTTTCTCCACGCTCTTTCCACACTGTTGTTTGAAGACCCGAACTGCCTTATATAGCCACGGGGAGAGGAAGATAGAGGTTATCCTCTAACAGGTTCTGACAAACCCTCAACTAGGGTTTCTGACCAATCACTGAAATGGCATTAAATCGTTGAACTGGCATTAACTTCTACGATGATCAGATCTGTCAGACATCACATCTATAAGAGGGCACATGCGACGACAATTCAAAGGTTTTTCCGGGATCCTCGACTATGCGAGCGCAGTCCGACTTTGCCCAAGTTCAGAGCGCAGTCCAATTTTGCCCAAGTTCGAAGCGCAGTTGGGCGGAGGCATAAAATCTGGATTAATATTTCTAACAAAAATTTATTCATCATGCACGATGTTCATTATCCAAAAATTTGGTGGTGGCCAAGGTGGAGGGCGATTGTTTGAGAGAATTATACTGTCCAGCACATCTCGATAATCAAACTCATCTTTTGTTGGATTGTATCCCTTGAATTTTTCAGAAACTTTTGTTTCTTCCTCTACATTAATGATATTGTTCGAAAAAGCATTGCAAACAGAAACTTTTGTTTCTTCCTCTACATTAATGATATTGTTCGAAAAAGCATTGCAAACAGCCTTGGAGATATTAGTGAAAGAAATTTGTTTGCCGAGTTAGAGTCATATTAAGTTGATTTCCACCTTGATGGCTGCCCAATTGCAGATCTACAAAATATTATTTTTGGAAGACCTTATCCTTATGCATTTTTTTATAAAAAAATTTGCATTTTTAGGGTTTTGATTATTTTTTTTTGGAGATACATTATGTACCATTTTAAAATCCATAGCTATGGGCTCCTTCGACAAAAAAAATCTAGGGTTATCATCTTCATTTGCAACTTCCTCTTTTTCTTCATGGGTAATTTATTTTTCCATAAAATCTGTTAGAATAAATCTTTGTTCTCTGAAGTTCTACTACAATAGTCTAATTTGAGTTACCACTCTTTCATGAGTTAGATGAACTCTTAGTTTAGACTAGTTCAGATTTGTTGAGTTGTTGTAATCCAATGACTCACATTAATAAACTTTGCTATTTATACAAGGTTGATCCCATGGAATAATCAATCAGTTCTTAATATTTTAGTAATGCTTTACATATCTAATTGATTGTCTTTCAACACTGTTTGTAGTGTTTTTCTACTTTGAAACTTCCTCTTTTTCTTCATGGGTAATTTATTTTTCCATAAAATCCTCAATGATCTTACTAATATTGTTTTCTAAACGTTGCTAGTGTGCTTCCCTCCATCCCCGAAATTCTTCCTTCAATTTCTAAACTTCTTGGTCCAATATGGCTGGATCCAACATGCTCTGATACCAGATGGTAGAACCCTAAAGGTTCTAGCAATATATTTAATAAATAAATAAATAAAATAATACCTAATTTAAGAGAATCACTATTGCATTGATAGGGGATCCCTCCAATGGTTTCATATAAACATATATTTTATATTCATGGATACCTTTGAATGAATGTTTGGACAATTATATATATCTATCCTAAACCCTACGTCTCTTCATCACGATGGTTCAATAATATAATAATTAATAAGTCTAACCTAATAGGATAATATAATAATTAATAATTAATTATTCATTAATTATTATATTATCAATTATACAACCTTAGGATATGAAAGATATTATATTATCATTAATAATTAGGGTTAGGATAGGATCCTAACATGAAGTTATACATTTAGTAGGTTCAAGAAAAGATAAAGTTATGATCTTAAAACTTGATATGAGTAAAGTCTATGATAGGGTTAAATGAAATTTTCTTTTTGCAATTTTAGATAAGTTTGGTTTTGGGAAGAAATGCATTAGATGGATTAAAGCTTGTGTCTCTACAGTTTCTTATTAAGTGTTGGTCAATGGGTGTAGCACCCTAAAATTGGTGCAGTAAAATTATAAAATTTACATTCACCTTAGTAAATAATTTTAAAATCAAATTTAACCTCCCAAACCGCCCGTTAACCGTCGGGTATTCCGTTTCCCCCTTTTTCGTGCCAATTTTAGAGGTTGTTTTGACCGTTTGACGATATCGTCGCCGATCAGACGATATCGCCCCAGATTTGACGATTTCGTCTGGACTAGGACGTCCAGACGATCTTGTCGCAAAACTGAATTTGCATAGTTGGAATCTGTTCCAACGGGTCTCCAATCTGGGCAGAAGCGTGTCTGCACCGTTGGGACCCTCCCCCGTTGGAGATCTCCCAAATTGGGATGATCTCCAACCTCCTACCTACTCCCTCTAAGCCTATTTAACCTCTAGGATTTTCCCTCCCCAACCCCTGGCTGAAATTTTCTGCAAAGTGATTCCCTCTACATTAGAACATCCTAATCTTGCATTTGCACTAGTTCCACATCGATTTTATTGCGGGTACATCATTGTTTTTCAGCCGGAGCCAGCATCCATCGTCGTCGACGAACCTTGTTCGGATCGGAGGCGATCTGTCGAATGCGAGACGATTTCGTACTGATGCGAGACGATCTCGACTGCAGCCCACATCGAGGCAATCAGTGCCTAGAGTTTGCTTTTCTCAACTCTGTTTCTGTCATTTTATTCTATAAATTAGATTATTTATTCAGTTTTTATGTTATTTTTGCATTTGGAGTTCACCCATTTAGCTTAAATTGCATGCTAAGTTCATGATCTGCTATTAAAGTATAGTAATTGGCTTTAAATTCTGTTCTTAAATATTGTTCAGTATTCATATTGCTATTTGGTGTAATTTGCCTCTGTTAGCACAATAGAATTTCTTGTATTTTGCATCTATTTTTTGTCTTGCAGGTCTCTGGCGAATTCGTCTGACGAATTCGTCAGATCTCGGACGATTACGTCAGTCTCAGACGATTCTGTCAGATTACAAGCGATTACGTCGGATTACGGGCGATCCAGGACTGCTTCAAACGTCAGAATCTTCTACAGACATCCGGATCAGGTATTTTTCATTGTCATTCTATAAAATTCTCTATTTTCTGCTTTCAAATCTGTTTTTTGTATTCATGAAAGTTGCATTTTCATGTAGTTTTAATTTAGATTCATTCGGCCAAACCTAGGATATGAATGCTTAAGGTTAAAACGAACTCATCAAACACATTCCAAAACCTAGGCGTGGAAAGCGCCGCTAAATGTTTCTTGGTGAACCCACCATCCGTCGAAAAATCACCAAAATACACCTCCCTTGAGAGGCGGGACCTTCGCAAAGTCCTCTCGGTCCGAGGTATCGCGACATCCTTTTCCCATCCTCCTTCGAGGCGCGGATCCTATAGCCTGAAGGTAGGGATGCGAAAAATTTGGAGCGATACATTTTGGTGAACCCGACGTGAATGCATCATAACCTTTTGAAAACAAAAACAAAAACAAAAAAAAAAAAATTAGAACAACTAAAACTTAGATGCATTTTAAAACATTTAAGGTTTAAAGTCATGTTTAGATGGTAGCTCCTAAAAAGAGGTTAGCAGTTACTATAAACGTAGAAAATCAATTGGCAGCTATAGAAGTTAATTCTGTCCTTAGTATCCCTGAAACAAGTAGAAATCAATCCTTGTGGGACGAACTTGACAGGAGACTTAGTATCATCTCATCTAGGTCCACACAACTTAAGCAGATTAAGAGGCTAGTCTTGGATAGAATCTTGGATCCTCATCAATTAGTTTTTTATCATGAACTTCAGAGAGCCTGCCATAGATGGTTAGCCTATAGGAGAGCTTTAGTATCTTCAGAATTATTCACCTTCGAGGAATACCTCGAGAACGCAGCCATTGTGCACCAATTCCTAGGCCTTGTAGAAGACCAAGAGGTTGTTCTTACAGATAGGGAAATATGGAATAGAGTTCCTCGTGCTGTGTTATATCGAGAGTATTGCCACGAGCTTTACTTCTATCAACCAGCATCTGAGACAGATAATATTACCATAGCCCTTTTCATCAAATTCTTAAAAGAAAACTTTCAATTTGAAGAAGAACATTTCATGACCCCTGAACAACTCGAACCTATTAATGATATTCATAAGTTATTCATAGAAAACTAGCTCATTTACTTTCGGTCTTATTATTGCGTGCATCTATTGTTTTATTTGCTTGTCTTTATTGTATTATTTCAAAAAATTAAAGAAAAACTAAAAAAAATAAAAAAACTTAGCAAAAACTTAAACATTTCAATTTCAAATATTATAGTAGGTATATAGTAAATATATACCTCTTAATTTGTTGCATATATATATATATATATATATATATATATATATATATATATATATATATTATTTTTTTTATATATATATATTTGCTGAAATCAAAACTTAGCACCATGCCTAAACTTAGGAATGGCAAAGAAACTTTAGGGGAAGGAGAAGATTGGTTACAAGATACAACTGAAAACCCAAATGTCCTTCTTGGAGATTCAAATCCGGAAGGAGAAACTCTAGGTCAATCAGATGAAGACTTAGGGGAAGATAAAGAACAAGAAGCAAATGTTAAAGAGGATGGATCCTCATCCCCTAGAGTAGCTCCAAATGGAAATATTGCCTTTGACAATGCAGAGCATTTCAAGAGATTTCTCATGGAAAACATTGATGACCTTAATGTGGCCATTCGCCTTGATAAAGGGCAAATTAGTAAAACTCAAGCAGCCATGGAATATATGTGCAATATGCAGACTAATCCCTTGTCTTTCATTGATCAAGAAAGTGACAAGGGTGGACCATCCAATACGGATATGGTCACTATAGCCCAAAGCATGTCAAAACAACAGGTTACCCAACCTCCTAAGGAACTTGTTACTCAACCTAAAATCACTCCCGCACAAAAGAAAATTCCCTTCACTACTTTATTCCGCCAAACTATTGAGCAAAATGCTTTAAGTAAACAGAAACCTAAAACTAAGCCAAATACAAACTTTCAACAATCCGGAATACAACATCATCCAACTTCAAAATTCCTCCATAATACTTTTCCTACCAATACTTTACACAACAGTAACATGGCATCTAATCTGCATGTTCCTCCATCCTACGCCCATAACACTCATGTCAATGCCCTACCAAACCAATATGGGGGGCAAACTAGTAATCTGGAAGCCATGGTGAAACAATTGGCTTCACGTATGGACCGAGATAGATCCCTACCGTCCCTCGTATAATTATCGAGAGATTTGTAGTCAACCTTTGGATCCCATAGTTGTAGCTCAACCATACCCTAAACATTTTCCCATGCCTGTTCTACCTATATATAAAGGAACCAGAAGATCCCATAGAGCATCTTCGCATGTTTAGGATAGCATGTCACGACATATCGCATGACGACTTGCTATTACTAAAAATGTTCCCCAAAAGTTTAGGTGGAATGGCATTAGAGTGGTACTATCAATTGCCCACTCAATTTAGTGCCTACATCGAGAGGCATGTAACTATTAAAGACCTATACAATTTAAAACAAGATAAGGATGAATGCTTTGCCGATTTCTTAGCTAGATGGAGGCAATTGACAGGAAAACTACACTTTGTGCTACCCTATAGGGAAATGTTAGACATCTTCATCAACAATTTACAAGAACAACTTTCTTATGAGCTATCAACAACTACTTTGACTACCTTCGATCAAGCTATAGATTTAGCTCGAAGAGTAGAAGATGCCCTCATTAGGAGAGGCCAACTTAGGAAGAAGGATGATGAGAAAACATCTAGAAATCAATATAAAAACAAACGAGGTTGTCGGTGACGGAGTCATCGACAGCAGAAATGTTGCTAATATCAATGCAACGAAGACAACGAAAAAATTCATATTGAAACCTCCTGACAAGCCTCCTCGAGAATTCACTAGATTAAACCAACCTTTGTCAACTATTTTACCTCAATTACTCGAAAGAGGTTTGATCCAATTACCCGCTATCCAGGAACTTGACCCAAGTATACCCAGATATAGAGCTGATTTGCACTATTGTGATTTCCATAGAGGACCTGGACATTCTACCAACGCTTGTAAGAGATTGAAACATAAAATACAAGATTTGATTGACAATAATGAAATGGAAGTGCAAGCCTTCCAACCTAAACAAAACCCTCCTAATAATACTCAAAAGACCATTCCCCAAAATCAAAATCAAAATGCCAATCAAACTTTAGACATATTTCAACACCCTTTACCAAGACATGGTAAAGAGGTGGCCAATCAAATCGAACATCATAATGTTCCCCCTCCTACCCGATATGTAGGAACCATTAGCGGACAATTACACTGTTCGGGATTCTCAAATATTTGACACGACCTTATCCCTAGTTACAACCAGGCCCTTACATAATTTTCAAACTTCGATTCTAGTGATATAGAATCGGATAGTGAAAGTGAACTAGACATTACTTCAAACCAATTGAATAGTTCTGAAAATGAATTGGATCCTATTCAACCTGTCACAGATGCTATGGTTCCAGAAGAACCATTTCCTAGAAGAGTCACTACTCGACCTTCTTCTAATATAGTCCTTCCTTATGAACAAGCCATAAATTCTCAACCGAGACCGTTTCAACGTCATCACTATAACATTGTAGGAACCATTGGAGTCGTTACTCGACAACAAGCTCAAAATTCCCAACAAGAACCAAACCAGAATGATGGATCAGCTCCATTCGTTCTAAAAAATCCCAATAAAGGGAATCTTGCTTCTAATGCTCAACCTAAACCCCCTTACAGTATTAATGAGCAATTGTCCAACACTACGGCCAGAATTTCCCTCTTAGATTTATTAAGATCCTCTCCCACCCATAGGGATGAGTTGATGCTTACATTGAGCCAAATGATGGTGCCTCAAAACATTCAACCTGAAGCTATGGCCAATACTATCATCACTCGAGAGATTGATTGTATTGATTTTCAAGATAAAGATATCCCACAACACAGTTTACATAAGGACAATCCCTTATACATTATTGCTTTAATCGGGGATGTAGCTATCAAACGAGTTTTGATTGATAATGGCTCATCTCTAAACATTTGCACCTTTGACTTCTACCAACGATTTGGCTTTAGAAGTGATGAAATGAAGAAAACTGATATGATCATCAAAGCTTTTAATGACGAAACACAAGAAACGTGTGGAGTTATCACCCTCCCATTGCAAGTTGGTCCTAGAACCCTAGAAACAACCGTGTTTATTGTACATTGCCCAGCATCGTACAATATACTTTTGGGTCGCCCTTGGATCAACGCCATGCGAGCGGTCCCATCAACTTTACACCAATGTGTTAAATTTGAGTTTAAAAATCAGTTGGTCACTATTCATGGTGACCCTAGACCTTTTGATATGTGTGCTTTGGCAGAACCAGTTGGAGTGCAATTTTGCCTAGCTCTGTCATCCACACATCCTAGTTCTTCTTTTTCATCTAAAACTGTGAAACATAAACCCATAACTTCACCTAGTTCCCCTCCATTAACTTCATCCTCCTATATAGATCAACAACCCTCTAAACAAATTACTTTAGAACCTCAAAAAGATTTCAAATCTACAACCAATTCTTCAACTACTACCCCTACAAATTCAAAACCTCTAGACACATCTATCATCCCTTCCACATCTCAAGACATAGGTAATAAACCTTCTACATCTTATGCCCTTTATGATGAACTATTACCAGATTTATCTACAACCTTAATATCAGAAAAAATGAATGCTTTCATGCAAGATTCAAACCTTTTAAATAAATTGCCGCCATCTCCTCGTACTTTGGGCCTCCCACAACCTATGGGAAGTACTTACCAAGTCGGGAGTTGTGCCTTCATTTATAAAGGATATGACTGGGGAAGAATCCCTCGGAATATCAAAACTCATCATGAGGGATACGCTCGGTGCTATTTTACCAATGATTATATTAAAGCTAAACCCATGATGCTTAAAATGGGATATGAAGGGAAAGGCTTGGGACCTTTCCAAAATGGCATGAAAGAACCTTTCGAGGTAGAACCGTGGCCTGCCTGCTGTGGTGTGGGCCTATTTCCTAGTAAGGGACAACCCTTTCCTTTTGAAGAGGATGATCACCTCATATGCTATCAAGATTATTTGGATAGGCATGTTGATTTGCCTCTTAATAATCAGTCGTTTTCATGCAACATGCTATCCATAGCATACCCTGAAATGATTGTTGACCCCGATGAAGAGTTGGAAGGAGATATCTTCCATGATGTCTCTGTTGAAGAGATGTTACACAATGGGTTTTATTTTGATGGTTCTATACCAACTATAGCCCAACTTGAGGCCACTGATCCTCAGAATGAATTATCTAAATTAACCTTACAAGAATTACAAGAATTGGGCGTTTCACCCGCCCCACCTAATTTTGAAAGAGATCTACACATGGAGGTAGAAAATGTCATTAAAATTAACATTGGAGCTGAGGACAATCCTCACATAATCAATATTGGAGCAGAACTAAGTCCAGAAAAACAAGAACAATACATTGCATTCCTTAAAGAGTATGAAGATGTCTTCGCTTGGACATACGAAGATATGCCAGGTCTAGACCCTTCCGTAGTCATGCATCATCTAGTGGTCCATCCGGATGCTAAACCGGTTAAACAAAAACTTAGAAAAATGCATCCCAAAGTGGCTTTGCTAGTCAAAGGGGAGTTAGAAAAACTCCTGAATGTTATCTTTATACAAGCTATTGATTATCCTTGAATGGATCTCAAATGTAGTTCCAGTCACCAAGAAAGAAGCTACCAAAGTTAGGGTTTGCACCGATTTTAGAGATATCAACGCTGCATGCCCTAAAGACGACTTTCCTCTTCCAAACATGGATCAAATTATTGACTTTATTGTCGGAAGTGGGATGATGTCCTTAATGGATGGATTCTCCGGTTATAATCAAATTCGGATAGCTCCTGAAGACCAGGCTAAAACAGCCTTTATTACCCCCTGGGGTACCTTTTGTTGGAAAGTGATGCCATTTGGCTTAAAGAACGTAGGTGCAACTTATCAACGAGCTATGACCTACATTTTTCATGATATGATGCATGATATCCTACATGATTATGTAGATGATATTATAGCTCGCTCTCTTATTGAAGATCATCATTTGGATGATTTGCGAAAAGTCTTTAATCGATTACGAGAATATCTCATTCGATTAAATCCAGCAAAATGTATATTCGGAGTTAAGTCCGGCAAACTATTGGGGGTTTTAGTTTCTTTACGTGGTATCGAAATTGACCCTCTCAAAATTGCGGCTATCACCGATATGCCCGCACCTACTAATATATCTGAATTACGAAGTTTACAGGGTAAACTTCAAGCTATCCGTCGCTTCATTGATAAGCTGGCGGACAAAACTGGTCCTTTTCTCAAACTTCTTAAGAAGGATGTCCCTTTCAATTGGGACACAGAATGTAGAGAAGCTTTTGAACTTCTCAAACAATATCTCCTTAACCCACCGGTGCTTTCACCGCCTAAATCTGATCGCCCATTTCTCCTCTATATTTTTGCTTTAGATTATGCCTTAGGAGCTATGTTAGCTCAACTCGATGATGAAAAACGAGAACGTGCTAATTATTATATTAGCCGAACCTTCATCAGTTATGAAACCCGCTATACAGCGTTAGAGAAGCTATGTCTAGCAGTCATTTTTGCTACGCAAAAATTACGACATTATATGCTTAGTCAAAAAACGTATGTCATTGCTAAATACGATCCCTTAAGGTATCTCATGAGTCGACCTTATTTATCGGGTCGCACAGCCAAGTGGGTTCTTGCTCTAAGCGAGTTTGATCTCACATTCATAGGACAGAAGTACGTTAAGGGTCAAATCATAGCATATCAATTAGCTGTTGCACCCTTAGAGTCTACTCATCCCCTCATTATCGAGTTTCTGATGAATGCCTTCAATTAGAGGCAGACCTTGTTGAACAATGGTCCTTATACTTTGATGGAGCCCGATGCATGAGTGGGGCTGGTGCGGGTATTATTTTAATATCTCCGCAAAAACATCTTATTCCTCTGTCCTTCAAACTGACCTTTGCTTGCACCAACAATACTGCTGAGTATGAAGCTCTAATCCTTGGATTACGAGCTGCTCTAGCACTAAAAATTAAAAACCTCTTAGTTTTTGGGGATTCCCAATTAGTTATAAACCAAATTAATGAAGTTTATCAAACCAGAGATGATAAACTTCGCCCATATAAGGCCTATGTTTTACAACTAATGTCCTTGTTTGATCAAGTCACCTTGGAAGCCATTCCTCGAACTAGCAACCGTGCAGTTGATGCCATGGCCGCAGCTGCATCTCTCCTGCCCTTGGAGTTAGACGGCGAATATGCCACTATCATTATTCGTCGGCTCCAGGAACCCGCTTCAACTAAGTCATGCTTAGAGCCTTTGGATGTGTTTCTAATCAATGAAACTACTCCTCGAACCTTGGTATACGAGACATATTTGATTTTCTCCAAAATGGGACTTTCCCCGACAATTCTAATAGAAACCGGCGTCGGTTATTACGTCGACGAGCAAGTCGCTTTGTAATAATTGGCAATACTTTATATAGGAGATCTTTTGAAGGTATCCTATTAAGATGTTTAAACTTAGAAGAGTCTAAATCAGCCTTGAGTGAAGCCCACGATGGATCTTGTGGAGGACACTTTAGTGGTAGTGCCATTGCTAAAAAGCTCCTTCGGATAGGATACTTTTGGCCTACCATGGAAACGGATGCACATGAGTATGTGCGCCATTGCGACAAGTGTCAAAAACATGCTGACCTTGTCCATGCGCCTGCACAAGAGTTGCAGGCTATTTCATCTCCTTGGCCCTTTTATAAATGGGGCTTGGATATTATTGGCAAAATCAATCTGTGTCATCTGATGGACACAAGTTCATCATAACTGCCACTGAGTATTTCACGAAGTGGGTTGAAGCTATGCCTTTAGCTTCTTGCACTGGCTCACAAGTTTCTAAATTTATTTTTAATCAAATCATTTGCAGGTTCGGAATTCCTGCCAATCTCATCTCTGACAATGGAACTCCTTTCAAAAATAAAGATGTTAAAAAATTATGTCAAAAATATAAGATTCAACATCGTTGGTCCACCCCCTATTATCCTCAGGGTAATGGTCAAGCAGAAGCATCTAACAAAACTTTAATCAAAATTCTCAAAATATTAGTCAATAAAGCGGCCGTGATCGGCATATTCAATTATATCCGGCCTTGTGGGCTTATCGAACTAGTGTTCGAACCCCGACGGGCACTTCACCATTTGTTTTGGTATATGGTGCTGAAGCAGTTTTTCCATTTGAATTGGAAGTTCCTTCTTTGGCTCTGCTACTTCAAGATACCGAAGTAGGAGATGAATATCGTCTTTGGCAGACTCAGTCAGTGGAACTCCTCGATGAAAAATGCATCAATGCTTTGGAGCATCTCCGTGCTTACCAAAACAAGCTTAAAAGATCATATGCTAAGAGAGTTCGTCATCGATCCTTTGAGATTGGCGACCTTGTTTTAAAAGAAAATAAAAAAAATACAAATGCAACCAAAGAACTTAAAGGTAAATTTGAGCCCAAGCTGGCTCGGACCATACATCATTACTGCTAAATTTGAATCAGGAGCATATAAATTATCTACCTTAGATGGTAAAGAACTTAAAGAACCCATGAATATTTTGCATCTTAAACGTTACTATGCATAAACTTGGTCTTTTCATCCATGTATATATTTGTTCAAAATTACTATCTTGTATTTCTTTCAATTTATTCAAAAACACCAAAAACATTCATAAATCTCCAAAAATCTTCAAAAACTATCTATTGCATTTATTTAAAGCACTTGTTAAATTGTTTGCTCAAAAACTAAAATCAAAATAAAAATCTAAAAACAGCTATATGCTTGACTCTTTCGAAACCAAAACAATATACAGAAGAAAGAGAGAGTCAACATTCTCAAAACTTCTCAAAAGTGTTTATATATATTTTCTTACAATTATTGCAGTTATATGTTTCAAATTATATTTTAGATAAATTAGCATTTATTTTGAATCCCTCACTTGCACACTCACAAAAAAATAAATATCTTGCTTTTATCTGGCATGATTACTAATCTCTCTTATATCAAAGTTCACAAATTTCAATTAAATAAAGTTTGAGCATAGAGAATTGATCTTGTTATTTACTTAAACCAAGCACATCTTTTCACAATAAAATGATTATATTTGTCATTTCCATGTTTTGCTACATAGTAGAACTGATTTCTTGAGTGAAAAGTTTCCCCTGCTATCCTATCATGCACATGGTCTAGAATCTTTGAGAATTGGCAAAAGGACAAGCTCACCCCTACCCAGAATAAAAATCCCTTGCTCTACAGCTAATCCGAGCAAGTATCCCTAGCAAAGAAAAAGAGAAGAAAAATTCAAGAAAAAAGAGAAAAGAAAAAAATGTTCTTTTATCATTACAGCAATGTTCCAAGCATTATCAAGCAAAAGAAATACAAAAAGAAAAATAAGCAAAGTTCAAAAGAAAGCAAGAAAGCAATAAAATCCCTTTCCCTACCCTTTGAAAAGAAAAGAAGGGTTGATGAGCTTGAATCCCTGGAATTCTCAATTATTCGAAAACTATGAGGTAAGCCCCATAACAGGTGGTTTGTGCCCAACTTGCTTGGCCTTGGGTAACTCCTAGCGTGGCGATATGTATGTCACATTAGCGACCTTCTTTTGTACAGACCTATGTCTGCTTATGGATTAGCTAGCTCTTGATAATCCGGTCTACATAGTAGTCTAATATGGTTATATGCATCTACATCATGGTTAATGAACACTTATTTGGTTTCTTCAAATCACTTGTATCATAGTATCTTGCTCAAAACTGGTAAATGAACAATGCAATTGCACACACATTTGTATTTGAGAGATTTTGTTTATCATTAGGATAAATCAAGATCGGAAATGAATGCACATATGCACATGGGATTCCTTATAAATCTAACTTTTGTCTTCAAAATACTTTGAAATATTATTTTTGCAACTTGTTTGGAATAATCAAGTACAATTATTTTTCACAAAGACAACTATAGAATTAGAAAAATCAAAAATTTCTTCCAAATTACACAAATCAAATCATATATATCTGGTTGACTTTTGCGACGATGGTATAGTTTCAAAACCAAAATTGGAATTTTATGCCTAGCGCAAGTCCTCATTTTCATCTTTTCTGTTCATCAAAAAATCAACCATGCAATAAAACTATCTATTTTTCTTTGATTTTCGCGATGATGGTATAAGTCTATACCTACATATTCTATGCCTAGCGCAAACCATTGTAACAATTTTTATTCCCCATTTTATCAAAAATCATAAAAACCATATGACTTCATTTTACACAAATTATGCTTTTCAAAAGCAAACCCATTTTTTCACTATTTTTATGTCATTATGTCAACCTTTAACTTTGCAATGATGGTATAATTCCTAAGGAATTATTCACAAATTTTATCACACTTAGGAATTTATGCCTAGCAAAAATCATTTTAAAAATATTTCATGCATAATATTTTTCATGAAAGTCTGAAAACAAACCAACCATCATCATCATCATCATTTGCACTATCACACCAAAGTCTTAAGACAGTCTCTTAAGCACTCTTTTACTTTTCGCAATATTTCTATCTTTGGGATTAGCTTGACGACCGAGTGAGCGGCGACTCCATGAAATGGTCTATAATAGCGACAATGTCCTTTGAAATTATTGTTAAAAGTCCCCTTTTATTTTTATCAAATTATTGCATCACATACAATCACTTTGTTACATCAGATTATTTCATTTAAAATTTTATAGCATGACATTCAAATCATATTTCCAACGACATAATTACATGAATTTTCAAATCAATCAATCAAAATATAAAAGCATCATAAAAATACATAACACAAGTCATATGATAAAAAAAAATCTCATCTATATATATATATATCTCAAAAATATATGTACATCATCTCAGCTAGATTGGTATGCCACAATCCATATCTTGGCATACTCAATCAAATGTCCTCCGAGCAGTGTCTCGAGAGCCCCTAGAGCTCTCAGCCTCATCTCCTCCCCCGCCCTGCGGAGGACGAGGTGGCCCCATCGCAGTATGTGTGGTACTGCGAGTCCTCGTCGTCGATCGGGATGAGCTCCTCGATGACCCTGTCCTGATCGGATCTGCAATAGCAGCCGGTAGCTGTACCCTCTGGCCCTCGGGCACCATCTGAAAATAGATCCCCTGGTAGAATGCGGTCTGAGCAACCGACCGCATCAGCTCCTGAGTGCTCGCCCCTCCGCCCCGTGCCCTGAGGCATGCAATCTCGTCTCTGAGCTGTGTCACCTCAGCTCGATGTCGTGCAGCCTCGTCCTGTAGAGTCTGCACCTGTGCCTGGAGATGGATATTCTCCGTCCGGAGAGTCACCGTCTCGCTGCTCTCTCCTATGTCAATGCCCTTGCCCTTATCGGGCGATGGTGGCCTCTCTCTCTGTGGAGATGGGGGTCTCTCCTCCCTCCTCTCCCGCTGTCGCGGCCTCTCCTGTGCCTGTGGCCTCCTCTGCTCTCTCCCACCGTGACCCTGGGCCGCCTCTATCGCTGCCTGGTGCCGCCTCCCTATCCGATGCACAACTGCATGGATCGGACCTTGTGCCCTCGTCATCCGAGGAGGGCGGATGCTTGCGTACCAGGCATCGTAGCCATCGGCTACCCCTGCGTCGTCCCCATCCACTGGCTGGATGGGGGCATCGTCTGCATCTTGGCTCCAGAAGCGCTGCATGTCAGGAGCCCCGCTAACCGTGGTGTTATCCCGGATAGTCCGAGAAAACTCGTAGTCCCTGAGAGATGGGATCCCCTGCTGCAGACCGAACTGTCTCAAAACTCGGTCATAGCGGTGGAGCTCCACCTCTCCTCTCTCCATCCGTAGCCAGTAGACTCGCCTGATGCGAGCCAGCTCCTGTCCATCCTCGGCCCACCCTGGGTGCCCTCTCCATGGTCTCCAGGTGATCTGATCCGGGACCAAGTCATCCAGTAGCCTCCGGGACATCGGTAGGTCGATCCGCCGCTGTGACCCTCTCCGGAGCCACCAGTAGAAGACTCGGGGCCTCTCCCCGTCCACCCCTATCAGTGGAAGCCCTACCGGCCTCCGCACTGCAATGTGCTCCCAGCACCAAACTTGTAGGAGCGATGTCATCACCAGACATCGCCCGCCCTTGTACACGACCCCATACAGGATCCTGTACAACCGGCATAGAACAAAGCTGCCCCAACAAAACCTGTACCCATGGTCTCTCATATCGTAGATCACATCTACGAGCATCCATGGTACCCTGCACCCGCTCTGGTGGCACAACGAAGTCCACCAACCACTCCGGCTAGAACTCGTGTGAGTCTGGATGCCCCAGGCATCTGGCGTAGTGCCTCGATATTCACTCTGCCCTTCTCCAGGGTGAAGCTCGGGTCACCACACAGCCGTCCCATAGCGTGGCCCTGATTGGCCGTAGGAGTGATCATCCGTCCTTGTATGGGGATTCTCAGAATCCTCCATACATCCTCTAGTGTGGGAGCCATCTCCCCTGTCGGTAACCAAAAATAGGAAGACCCGGATACCATCTCTCTGCTAGGGATGTTAGAAGCCCCATGTCCGTGGATACTTGTGGCATCTCCGCCACATGCTGTAAGCCGGCCTGTGCCAGCGAGATCTCGCTCTGCTTGTGTCAGAGCGGCCAAGTCATCTCTCAAACCTCCATATTTCCACTCCCTGCTCTTTAGTAATCCTCTCTGCAACATAAACAACAAAACAACAAACAATCATTAATAACAATTCCAGTAATTAATAATGCAAC
Organism: Wollemia nobilis; assembly: GCA_028583015.1. Lineage (NCBI taxonomy): Eukaryota > Viridiplantae > Streptophyta > Pinopsida > Araucariales > Araucariaceae > Wollemia > Wollemia nobilis. The sequence goes on along the minus strand of JAQPPZ010017206.1, from coordinate 712,490 downwards.
TTAAAGATCAATTTCATGTAATTGATGATATCGCCCACTATTGGACGATATCGTCCCAAATTTGAGCATAATCGTCTCCGATCTCGCTTGTCGAAATCGTCTCTAGATTGACGAAATCGTCCCCCTTTCGCCGATTTCGCCCTTGGGCGAAATTGACGAAATTGAGACGATTTCGTCGAAATCGGGACGATTTCGTCCCGACGACGTCGACGGCCAAAAATGGCCGCGATGCTCCAAATTCACCTAAAAATCACTTAAAAAGCATGTAAAAATTAAATTAAATCAGTTCTAGCTAAGTCTAGGCTCTTACCCGTAGACCGTGCCGGACCTCTGCAGATCTGTGCGTCGTCTCCACCATTTTTGCTTCAGAGCTCTAAAAACCAGAAAATGAACAGTAAAAATGAATTAGGGTTTTACCCTATTTTTCTTAATTTTATTCAACAATAATTTTTTGCTTTTTCGCGTTTTTACCTCAAACGTTCGATTTGGGTAAAAACACGGAGGGGGCACCATAGTAAGCTGTCGTACGATTCGACCAAGAATCGTCGCCTAAAAATGGGTATAATTTTTTGCTTTCTCGTAGATCGAGAAGAACTCATCTTTAACGCATTTTCTTCGAAAAATTCGCTAAAGAGGGGGCAAAATGTAGCACCCTAAAATTGGCGCAGTAAAATTATAAAATTTACATTCACCTTAGTAAATAATTTTAAAATCAAATTTAACCTCCCAAACCGCTCGTTAACCGTCGGGAAATCCGTTTCCCCCTTTTCCACGCCATTTTTAGAGGTTGTTTTGACCGTTTGACGATATCGTCGCCGATCAGACGATATCGCCCCGATTTGACGATTTCGTCTGGACTAGGACGTCCGGACGATCTTGTCGCAAAACTGAATTTGCATAGTTGGAATCTGTTCCAACGGGTCTCCAATACGGGCAGAAGCGTGTCTGCGTCGTTGGGACCCTCCCCCGTTGGAGATCTCCCAAATTGGGATGATCTCCAACCTCCTACCTACTCCCTCTAAGCCTATTTAACCTCTAGGATTTTCCCTCCCCAACCCCTGGCTGAAATTATCTGCAAACTGATTCCCTCTACATTAGAACATCCTAATCTTGCATTTGCACTAGTTCCACATCGATTTTATTGCAGGTACATCATTGTTTTTCAGCCGGAGCCAGCATCCATCGTCGTCGACGAACTTTGTTCGAGATCGGAGGCGATCTGTCGAATGCGAGACGATTTCGTATCGATGCGAGACGATCTCGACTGCGGCCCACATCGAGGCAATCGAGTGCCTGGAGTTTGCTTTTCTCAACTCTGTTTCTGTCATTTTATTTTGTAAATTAGATTATTTATTCAGTTTTTATGTTATTTTTGCATTTGGAGTTCACCCATTTAGCTTAAATTGCATGCTAAGTTCATGATCCGCTATTAAAGTACAGATAATTGGCTTTAAATTCTGTTCTTAAATATTGTTCAGTATTCATATTGCTATTTGGTGTAATTTGCCTCTGTTAGCACAATAGAATTTCTTGTATTTTGCATCTATTTTCTGTCTTGCAGGTCTCTGGCGAATTCGTCTGACGAATTCGTCAGATCTCAGACGATTCTGTCAGTCTCAGACGATTACGTCGGATTACGAGCGATTCTGTCGGATTACGAGCGATCCGGATCGCTTCAAACGTCGGGAATCTTCTCGAGACATCCGGATCAGGTATTTTTCATTGTCATTATGTAAAATTCTCTATTTTCTGCTTTCAAATCTGTTTGTTGTATTCATGAAAGTTGCATTTTCATGTAGTTTTAATTTAGATTCATTCGGCCAAACCTAGGATATGAATGCTTAAGGTTAAAACGAACTCATCAAACACATTCCAAAACCTAGGCGTGGAAACTGCCGCTAAATGTTTCTTGGTGAACCCACCATCCGTCGAAAAATCACCAAAATACACCTCCCTTGAGAGGCGGGACCTTCGCAAAGTCCTCTCAGTCCGAGGTATCGCGACATCCTTTTCCCATCCTCCTTCCGGGCGCGGATCCTATAGCTTGAAGGTAGGGATGCGAAAAATTTGGAGTGATACAATGAGTTAGTGACAATATTTTGAATCCAAGAGAGGCCTCAAACAAGGGATATCCTCTATCTCCTTATTTGTTCATTATCATGGCAGAATTTATGAGTAGGAACTTAAAGAAGGCTTACAAATATGGGTTTATAAGTGGACTTAAGATTAGTAATAACATCGATAACATCACCCATCAACAATTTGTAGATGATACAACCCTTTTTGGAAGGGCAAGGATAAATGAGGCCAGAGCTTTGAATAACTTTTTAAAAGAGTACGAAAGAGCTTATGGGCAAAAAATTAATAAGACTAAATCCAAAATTTACTTTCTTAACACTCCTACTAATATCAAAGCAAGAATTTGTAGGTTGCTTCAAATGGAGGAGGAAAATTTGCCAACAACTTATCTAGGGATGCCTTTATTTAAGGGGAGAATGAAGATAGATTTATGGAATCCAGTTATTAGTAAAGTTCAAAATAAACTTCCACCTTGGAAAGGTAGAAGGTTATCATTAGCAGGAAGAGTGCAGTTACTTAAGTTAGTCTTACAAGCCATTCCAACATATTATATGTCTTTGTATTCTATGCCAAAATCAGTTGAAAAAAGTTTAATCTTTATTATGCGATCCTTTTTATGGTCAAGTTTACATGATAAAAGAAAAATTTCTTTGGTGAAATAAAGCAAGTTGTGTGATGACAAAACTAGGGAAGGTCTTGGTTTAAGAAATCTTACAGATGCAAACTTAGCTCTTAGGGAAAAGTTTATTTGGATATTGCACAAAGAGAGTCAGACAATGGACAAGAATTCTTCTAAGCAAGTATGTTGATTCCAATGACCCAATTTTAATATTTATTGCATTCTCTCTTTCAAATGATTTTGCTCTTTGGAATGGTTTTAAAAAATCTATTGATATTATGATTAAAGGTTTAAGATGGGTGGTGGAAATTGGAGAAAATATTTCTATTTGGATGGATACTTGTGTGATAAAAAACCACTCAATTTAGATCCAATTTTGAAACCTTGGATGAGATTGCTTCAAGACAAATATGGTGATAAGGTTTCAAACATATTGTACAAATATTGAGAAGGAAGATACAAATGGAAATAAGATTTTTTTACAAGTATACAAGACATTGATGCTAGGAGGCAATTGAGTAGAAAGATAACAATTGTAATTATTCCAAGGGGTGCCAAGGATAAATTGATTTGGAAGTTGAATAGCTCAGGAGAATACACAACAAGAAGTGAATATAATGCTCAACACCAACATAATAATAATATCACTAGAATTTGGAGATATATTTGGGATAACCCAAGCATTCCTAAAGTCAAAATATTTGTTTGGCTAGTAGGTCATAGAAGAATTTTATCCTGGGATAATCTTATGAAAAGGGGTTTTCATGGCCCCTCTAAATGTGTTTTCTATAATGAGGAGGAGGGTATTGACCATCTCTTGTGACATTGCTCAATAGTATGGAATCTATGGCAATGTATTCTTAATATGTTTGGCAAATGCATGGTGATGAATAGAATAATTGAAGATTGGTTAAAGCAATGACAGAGCACTTATAAAAGTGAGGCTTTACAGACAATATGGGATATATCAAAAGATACAATTCTTTGGACTATATGGCTAGAAAGGAATAGAAGAATATTTAAAGGAAAGGAAAGCAGTTTAGAGGTAATGGAAAAGAAAATAGGTTTAGCCATCGAGGAATCTAAACCAAACCTATCAACTCACCCAATATCTAATTTGGAAGCAAAGAGTCTTGATAGATGGAGTCAAGTCATTAAATGAAATTATGATGTTGGGTATAAGATAAGCATAAATAAGGTAAAGAATATAAAGTGAAAACCACCAGATGTGGAGTGGGTTAAATTGAATTTTGATGGAGCATCTAAAGGAAACCCAGGACCAACAGGAGGAGGAGGAATAATTAGAAAAAATAGAGGAGATATTTTGTCTAATTATGCTTTCAATTGTGGATTTAAGATGAATAATGAAGCTAAAGCTTGGGTAGCTTTAGAAGGGTGGATTGAGTAAATACTTTTTATACATATACATATTCGCCGTGGGGATTGAACCCCGGTCACATCATCGATAATGCAAGTGGCATCCTTGCCGGTAAACCACATCACGTGGATGTTTTTTTTTAATATTTTGAGTAACAATAATGTGTGTTCATTTAGACTATTTATTATAATTTTTGTGGTTGCACTTGTGTTTCAGGAAGGAAACTAGCAATCCAGATTTGGTAAAGCGACCTATGTTAGTACAAAAATATTACTCTACTAAGATGCAAGGCATAGATAGTAGAGGTGAAGTTTTGGCATTATGAAGGCTGCTATAGGAAAATGTCAAGAAAGATGCTAAATTCTAGAGTAATTATTCATACAAAGATTTGAAAAGATCCAGAAAATGAAAATCAAGAATTCAGACATTTTATGTAAATTGATGTAGGTTTCTAACTATAGCATCTCAATTGAGATGAGAAGTGTATCTATTTGTAAACTCTTAAGATCTAAATAAGAGATATGTAATTTGTTAAGGGTGGGGACCCGAGTACAACCCCTTTTTATCAAGCAAAAAAAAAATCCCCCAAATTACAAGAAAATTAGTGTCTCGTCAAGTAAAAATACAGGTGAAGTTTATTTCTCCTATCATAATATTTCATAGAATATTCTTTGAAATTTTCTTGTATTTAAAAATATTATGTACATATTTTCTTTTACCTACAATCAAAAAAAGAAAAGAGCAATTATTTAATGGCTTTAATTTCCTTTCCCACTAAGAATGTGGGATAGTTTAATCCTTGTGATTGAATTTCAACCAATTTTGCTTGGTTCTTAATCACCCACATGTCAGTATTTTGGTACCACTAGCTTTTGAATGATGCTTGCACCTACAATGTAACGTCCCCTTCTCTGCAGTAGATGGAGCAAAGACCTATTAGCTTAGTCACAAGGGTCCCCTAGGCTAAACAATTTGGTTAGGGACTCAACTTGGTGAGAATCCCAACATTCAGAGGGTATAATTCTACCATTTGCAAGTGTTGACCTTGGAAAAGGGTCGCTAGGCAAAGTGAAAGGGGACATGTTTTAATGTTAAGTTATAACTTTAAGTTATAAAGTGTTATGACTTAAAATCATAAATTTATTTGTCTAGGACTTGGGTGACCACTTTAATGACATTAAGAGACATCAATTAAAAATTATAAAATAATGACTTGTGGAAACCTAAAATGGGTGCCCAAACCCTAATTTGATGTTCTCTTTAAATTGGCTTTTTGAGGCTCATTTGTGCATGGAAGAATTTATGTTTTTTTGAAAATATTTTTAAGGATTTTCATCAGAAGATCACAGGGCTTGTTGAGAGTGGATTTCTCAATAGGATTATCAATTTCAGATGTGGAAGATCATGTCTAGCTGATCATGAATTGAATTTCTCAATACAAAGGAATTATTTGAGCTTACCAGAGGCAGACAAGGGTTTGCTAATTTATGGAATCATCTAGGTTGACAAACTGACCATTTGGGTTGTATTATTTTGGCTATATTTCTTTTGGGTCAGTGTCATTTTGATTTAGTTTGAAGTGTTGGATGCCATGTTGGAGCTAGCCGTACATCATATGGGTGCTTAGGGAACCGTACCATTTGTTCATAGTTGAGAAATGCATCCTTGAATCATTCTGGGAAATTTACCAATCCATTTAGCTCACTAGTTAATAATTTTAGTGGTATTTGGAAGTCATTTGGAGTGGGGCACAAATTTATAGACAAGGTAAAACCTTTCAACCAGTCGTACATCTATTTCCAGCCACCTCGAAGTACGTGCAAAAATAAACAGGACATCATTTCACAAGTATGAGGGTCACAAATTGGGCGACTACATTGGGTGGTCCTGCACTTTACAGTGATAAAATTAGAGTACCGGAGCTCAAGTTATGAGCAAATGAATGCTACAACTTACTTTTTCTGTGTAATTTTTGCAAGTACAATACTATACTTTTTAGGTCAGAATTGAATAATAAATATTTTATTCCTTGCTCATAATTTGTTGTTAGTTATTCCTTGCATATTTTTTTATTATGCATGATGATCATTATATGAACACAAAAATTCATCAAAATCCCTATTGCAACCTTCAAATCAAACTAAATCACAAATTGAAAACTCAACACATAAACCTCAAAACTCAGACCACCAAGTTGGGGTGTATATTATATACAACTTCACAATATTCTAGTTAGATCAAATAACATCAGTGCTCAAATGTCTTTCAAGTCACTTTTCTTGTGCATAAGTCACCTGCTAGCTTTATAGTCTTTCAAGGTTTGTATTTGCATGAGTTGATTTTTGATCATGTTAGGAAGTCATACACATTCAACAAATATTTATATCCTATGTTGGTGATCAATGCTTTTAAGACATTCACCTCATTTTGCTATCTAATTTCACCAATTATCTTCTCTTGGTCCACAATTATAACAAAACTATGATGCTTTGAAGATTATTTCTTCTATATTGATTTGACACCTTAGTGGAGAAGATTATATCCATAGATAGGATCAAAAAATGAGTCTATACCTCCAATGTATCAAGGATTTTCCAAAGAGACACAATGCAAATATTTTGAGCACTATCACTTTTTAATATTTATTAATGCCTGTTAATTCTCCTACGTGTTTCTTGAATCATATTCTCCCTCTCATTATTCGACAATTTCATTAGTTATGTGCTCACTTCATCCATGTTTTTTTTTTGCCTTGTCAAGAATTTCTTGATTATTTTATATTGTAAATTACTTAATATTTTGATTTATGATGAGCTCTTTTTGGTTAAATATTTTTCATGCTCATGTTCACCTTAGTTATTCATGGAACAAGTGAAACATCCAAATGCTCTAGTATTTGTTGCTCTTTGACATAAAGTACTCATGGTTGGACTATCATCTATTTAGACATGCATGAGCTTGTCATTGTACCAATTGCTCTTTCATAGAAAGCACTCATGGTTGAATTGAAACTTTGTTTGCATAGATGCACATGGGATTGTCATTGTATCAATTGATCTTTGACGTAAGACACTCATGAACTAAGTTTTTGTCAACATGGACACGCATAGGCTTTTCACTCTCCTTGTATTTCACTAGATCTAGGTATAGATGCATTTTGACTAGGTCTAGTTCACCTTATGGCTTCTCAAAAAAATGATATCTAATATCTTTTGCTACTCCAAATTCACTCTAATGAGTCATACCTCCTCTTTTATACTTTTAAAACACAATGCCACTTGGAGATCAAGGCGTAATGTTCTACCTAATGTTTATGATATCTAAGAGGAACAAATCATATGCCTTGAAAATGATAGCAGTGAGCATCTTGACAATGTTAAATTTGATATATTTTCTTTACAAATTCATGGTAATTGAAGATATTTGCTTCAAATGTGAATGGTTACCTCTCTTTTTTGGAGGTTAACCTTCCCCATTCTTGGTAGGGTTGTTTTACCTTGATTTTTTTTAAACAAAGTGCTTTTATAACATCATTGGATAAAATAATAAAGGAGAGATGGATCTTCCTTCAACCTACTCTGATACCAATGACAGTTCTAATACTTAGATGTTTTCATTTTTTATATTATGAACTGATAGACATTTAAATACATTGGATGCCTATTTTTGGCATAACAAACTTTTAACTAATCCTGCAACTACCCTTAACCTTTAGTGCATGCATAGTCCTTGTGATGGGTGGTTATACCACTCTCATTGTCACATGGGCTATGTTGTAACAATTCTTAATAGTGACTCCTTGCAAAACTTCTTTTTTTGTCTTTTCTATAGGTCTCAGTGACCTTACACTATTTGTGAGCATAAAAAAAAAGCATATGATGGAAGTGAAGTACCTCCTTTAGAAATTTAGGGGCAACAATACAAACTATGGCTCAACATGCCTAATAATGTTAACACTAGAATTACAAGAGGCATCAAATTGACAAATTCATGAGGGAAAAAACATTCAATTTTTAGATTCAACATTTGACATTCATCTAATTTTTATATCAAACCAAAAGGTACTTAATGATACTATGTAGAAATTTATCTGAATCTAGTAGGGGTTCATTTTTTCCTATCACATTAAAAATACCAGCTCAACTTCAAAGAATTTTACCTCAAGCACACTACTTACGCAAGCAATTCTCTTGAAATACAAGACCTATTTGAGTATCTTATAACTAACCCATAAGAAATAAGAATAATGTAGTTAAAAGAATAGATAATCAACCATCTAGTTCTTGTGAGATGTGCATGATTGGCTATTCAGTCCCAGGATGGGCCATTCCATGTTTATCTTTAGGTCCACAAAATGTGTTTTTAAAAATTTGACAATGACAACATTGGATTTCGAGTGCAAATCCTCAGTGCACTTTCTCAAGTTCGTGAGTAGTTCTAGAAATATAAATTATTATATTTCTTTGAATTTATTTCTCTTTCTCTACATATGAAAATGTGATTAGGTATATGGACACATTCTAGGGATTTAGTGTGTAGGTTTTTGAGGATATTATATATCACAATTAGTTTAGAGACTCAATTGCTTCTCCTCATAGGGTTTCCTTGTCCAATAACTATAACCTCCCAAGTTTTGTTGATGTATTTTAAAAATAGACATGAAGTAGTAAGTATCATGAAGAAATTGAAGTGTGTATGGGAGATGGATTAAAAATTCATCTTAACACCACAATTTTCACAAACATATGAAACACCCTCTTTGCAACCAACCCATATTTATTTCTTCTAATGCTCACCCTTATCGTAGGCATCGTGTGCATGAATTCCATGCTATTTCTTCACCCTGTGCCTTTTGTGGTGAATGAAACAAAAGAAAAAGAGGAAGCCTAAAACTTGTTTATATTTAACATCTTGGCAATCATGGTAGTGGTTTACTTAGTTATCAAATTCGTCAAATTGTTTAGCTGAAATTCGAAATTCGTTGAATTTGAAATCTTAATGCATTAATTCGACAAACAAACCCTAAATTCGACCAAAAAAAATTGGGTGGGTGACGTAGAAAGGAAAAATGGGTAAACAACGTAGAAGGGAAAAACACCTATGACAATTTATTTTTTGGTATATTAATGTGTGGTTTTGTTTCGGGTTGCCCAAAAGTGTAAAACGCCAGCAACTTGTCTCGCAAAGTTCTCCTTTTAGAGTAGAGTCGGGAATGAATAGATGGGAAATTACCTGAAGCGCTCATCTCATCAACAACAAAAGCCTCACAGTCACACTCCATGAAATTATAAATTTTTAAAATATATTAATTTTCTAATTTTACTGTCTCATTATACCTAAAAATTTTCTTCGCCGTGCGAAAGCTATACAAAGAATCAAATCAGTCCATTCAGTGCTCTGCTACGTAGAAGACATATTCAGTGTTATTATTTTGAATTATTTACTAAACTATATAATTTGATTGTGGGAGTATTCAATTTTCCGATTTTATTTTTTTTTTAAATTTTGAAAAAAACTTGTATTAAGACATAAATCAATTACAATGTGGGAAGAGCCTCTTCCCAGCCAAAGTTCGAGAGGACACAGTCATACAATAGTAAAGGAAGAACTGCACCGGAGCCAATTTTTGTGAACCAAAAACTAGCTGCCATGGGGTCCCCCATTGTACTCTATTTTTCGAAGGTCATTAGCTCAAGGACCTTTCAAGACCCTGTCTAATCACCTCATCCTCAATATCCATGTCATTGTGCAACTGAACTCCAACCTCCTTTTCCGCACCCATATTAGCCAGAAAGTCAGCTGCTTTGTTCAAATCTCTACTCACATAAACTGGGATCACGTCCTCCAATTCCTTCCATAATTCTTTAATTTGGGTAACAAGAGCCCTCAACCTCCAAGCTTTCAGATCAAAGTTCCTCATGCAGTCTAGAGCTCCAACCATTATTTGCGAGTCTGATTCAAGAATAATCCTGCGGTGGCCATGTTTCACTGCCCAAACAGAAGCAGAATTGATGGCAATGGCTTCGAATTCATTGTTAGTGGTTCTTCCCAGGCCTTGCAATTCCCAATAAAGCACAGTCCCAGCATGGTTTCGGCACACCACTCCAATTTCGGCTCTACCCGGATTGCCTTTTGCAGCTCCATTAGTATTGATTTTAATCCAACCTTTAGGGGGAGGTTTCCAACAATTTTTGTCCTATCCCTCTTGCAGTTCAACGCGTTATTCCATAGCTCCAATGTCAATTTGAGCTTCCTCCTCAGCATGAACAGCCACAGTTTCAGTAACCTTGCTCCAAATGGTCTGCCAAACCCCGTCTAGAGCAGTAAAAGTTTCTCTAAAAATTTTGGCATTTCTTTCTAGCCATACTTGCCACCAGATAAAGCTTAAACCGAGCTCCCAGCCAATACAAAGAGCTTTAGATTTGAATCTACCTTTCTACCATTTTGCCCAGATATTCATCCGGTTCAGGTCACCACTTACTTGAATTTTAAAGTATGCAAACCAATGCAGCCAAATCTGTCAGGTGAAAGGGCAACCAAACAACAAATGGTCAGCAGTTTCCTTGCTCTTGTAGCATAGTACACATTGAGAAGGGCCGATGATACCTTTTGATATGAGATTATCAAAAGTGAGTATTCCATTGTGCATGCACTGCCAGGCAAAAAAGTTAACTTTCGACCAGCCTTTAGAGTGCCAGATTTTCCTCCCGTCCTCAACCTCGAAAAGTATGAGGGGGGGCTCCGGGAGAATGTTGTCATATCCGTCCTTTATTGTATAAACGCCAAGACTCCCAAAGCCCCAAGCTAATTCATCCTCCATGTCTCCCCCTGTAAGAAATATTTTTGTCAGAATTTTAGTCATGATGGGAGTCAAATCCGGAGGGATTGAAATGGGCCACTCATCCAACTTCTTAAACTGCTTAAAATTACACTCCCCCAGCTGAGTAGTTATGAAATAACTTTCAATACGGATCCATACCTTGGCTTCAATGGTTGATTTTATTGGCTGTAATTCTAGAAATTCAACAATGATGGGTGGTAATTGATCCCAAGAATCTGTCCAGAAACGAGCCTTCTCCCCTCTTCCCACTTTCCAAAATAAGCAGTCTTTAACAACCTGAGACCCTAACTTGAGAGCCTGCCAAACTAGGGATCCAGTACCATCCAAGGGCATGCGAGCTACATCATTTAGGTTGGCTCTGTCCCGGTATTTGCTAGTTAGGATTCTACTCGAAAAGGGAGGTGGGTTCGAAGTTCCATCTCCAAGACAGCTTTCCAGCCAAAGCTTTATTATTCAGCTTAGATTTTCTCAAACCCAGACCTCCTTTAACCTTGGGTTGGGTAACTTTGTCCCAGCCCACTAAGGCCCACTTTCTCTCTCCCTTTGCTCCTTCCCATAAAAACTTTCTAGCCATCCTGTCCAACTCTTTCCATATTGTAATTGGGGCAGCCAGGATAGAGAATTTGTAAATTGGCATGGCTTGAATGACTGACTATAAGAATGTTAATCTACCACCATAACTTAACCACTTGTGAGACCAGTGATTAATTCTATCCTTGATACACTCCAACAGATTCCTCCATGTGTCTAATTTTAGCTTCTTAAAGTGCAAGGGGACCCCCAAGTAAACCACTGGGAGAGAAGTCCTTGTGAATCCCAGTATTTCTAAAATTTTGTTATGAAGCCTTTGCTCTAGATTAAAAAAAACCACTTTGGATTTCTTATCATTAATGACCTGTTGAGTAGCCCTGAGATAGACATTAAGAGTATCCCTAATAATTCTTGCTTCCCTGAAGCTAGCCACTCCCACCAAACCAGTGTCACCCACAAACTGCAGGTGCGTTAAAACTTCGTCATCCACCCTGATACCCAATAATCTACCTTGCTGTCTTCTCCTCAATAAAAGTCTGCCAAGAACTTCAGCCAAAATGAGAAAAATATAAGAACATGGATCCCCTTGGCGCAGTCCCCGAGTAACTCCAAATGGTTGTGAAGGAAGGCCCTTGATTAGCACAGAGTAAGTCGGGGTAGAGACACAGCTCATGACCCACTCTATCCAGTCCTAAGAGAAACCAAAGGCCGCCATCATTTTAGCCAGGAAACTCCATTCAACCCTGTCATAAGCCTTTGACATGTCCAGTTTTATGAACATCCCTTTATTACCAAAAGTGTGCATTGAATGGATTGCTTCCTGGGCCACAACCACCCCATCTAGAATCTGCCTTCCCTCAAAAAAACCCCCTTGCTCAAAGGAGACAATGTTGTGAAGAAGAGGTTTTAGTTGCTCAGCCATTACCTTTGTGATTATTTTGTACAACACATTACATAAGGCAATAGGCCTATAATCTGAAATATGAACCCCCTCTTCCCCTTTTGGAATTAAGGTAATGAAAGTGTGGTTTATAGCTTTAAGCATTCTCTTATTTTCTCTGGAATCTTCTACAATAGCCATTACATCTTCCTCTAAGTAGTCCCGTAAAGCCCGAAAAACTCAATTGGGAAGCCATCTGGACCTGGAGTTTTACCAGTGCTCATTCCAAAGACCATAATTTTCAATTCATCTCTATCAATGGGTTTGAGGAGGGCCTAATTTTCATCCTCAGAAATAACAGTAGGTATGACAAAAATAACTGCATTTTGGGCCTCTACATCTTGTACCACACTTTCCTTAAAAAGCTTAGAAAAATAATCCATAGCATTGGAATGCATACCTGGAAGTGTATCAAAGAAATGATCGTTCTCATCTTGAAGGGCCTCCATCTTGTTCATCTGCCTTCGAGCACAAGCAGTCTGATGAAAGAATTTTGTATTTCTGTCCCCTTCTAATAACCAGGTGGTTCTTGCTCTCTACTTCCAATAGGTCTCCTCCTGGTTGTCAATGTCCTCAACCGCTGTACGCAGGGCATCATCCTCAGCTTTGAGCTAGTCTATAATTACTCCTCTGAACTATTTTTGGACCTCATCCCATCTGGCCACCAATGGAGCTCTTTGGGCCTAGAAGTCTATTTTATTAGCACGCCTCCAATACTTCAACTAAATTTTGACATATTGTAGTTGTTTGTGGATTCTGAACATTGCTCTCCCATAAGCTGGGCGGCCTTCTTCCCACCACTGTGGAATTTTCTTCTGAAGTTATTCTTTCTGAAGCTGAAAATTCTCAAATCTGAAAGGTTTGTGATGCTACCCCATCCTAGTACTGCCTTCCAAAAGAATGGGACAGTGATCTGAAACTAGGCCTTCTATAATCTAAAAATTTATATTCCATTTTACAAACGCCTCCTCTGAAACTAGAAAACGATCTAGCTTAACCTTCCTGCTATGTGGCTCCCGCATTTTATTAGTCCAAGTGTAGTTAATGCCAGGACATTTAATGTCCACTAAGTGCAAAGTTCTCTAGGGTAGCATAAATGTAGTTTATTGGGTCATCCATCAATAAACAAGCCCATTGTGTTTAAATCAATATTGTCATGCTTTGAGAAGGTTGATGTATAGTAGGTTAGTACTAGAAGTTTAATATCTTTTTTATTAATACAACCCTAGATTTACACCAATTTTTTGTGGAGATTTTAGGATGTAAAGTGGAAACATTACAATTAACATATATGGGTATTATTTTGATTGATAAAGTGAAGGAAGAGGGGTTTTGGGACTCAATTTTGGATAGAATAAATCTAGTTTGACATGTTAGAAAAATAAAATATCAAGATGGATAGATGGATACAACTCATAAAGATTACATTGCTATATAACATCTAAATTTGATAAAATTTAAAGAGATTTTATTTTAAAAGTATGTAAAAATAAAATCAAGGTTTCCTCTTTGTAAGTGAGAGTTTGCACGCAAGAAATAATATTGGAGGGGTAAGCTTGTGAGATTTTAGAGACAAAACCTAGTTGGAGATTATTCAAATATCAAGGAAAGAGTTGGTTAAAAATGTTACTTCAAAAGTTTATAAGGTATTGGTGATGTAATAAAATTGTTTAGGAAACAAACCCTACTTGGGTATTAACAACATGAAATTTCATGTTAGAGACTTTGCAATTGTAAAAAATATACTAGGCAGTCGGTCAATGAACATGATTTTATAAAAATTTGATCAAATGTTTATTTAAATTCTTATCTTCTTATTTTTATCCAAAAATGAATCTACTTGCTAGGGCAGGTTTAGATTGTATAGGTTCAACAATCAAATTTACATTAATGTGAGAAATATTTCTAGATCATGGATTTATATTAGCAACAAGTTAAAGGAGAGGACCTCAAGTGAATAGTAAATGGACTTCAAATTATGTTTCAAGAGTTCTATTTGCCCATTTTTTTGAAATCTATTGAAAGATGGTGAATACTCGGTCAACTTGGGATATAGGATTTTGGATCAAATATAATTTTATACTTCCAAAGTTTTCTCTTGGAATAATTTTTAGTCACTTGAGGCCATCTCTAAGGTGTCAACATTTCTTTGGTTAAAAATCCAAAGCAAAAAAATTATAGGTGAGAGTTTATAGAGAATAGGATATTATGGACCTTTTACATATGTTTAGTGCAAAAACGATTGAGAAATATCAAATCATTTACATCTTCACTGTCCCTTTGATTATACCATTTAGGACCACTTTTTTTTTAAGAATAAATTATGTAGCTCCATCAACATTAAAAAATGAAATGTTGGATTAATTACTTCAAATGTAAAGCATTATGTGTTATATGGAGGATTGATCCTGTCACTATTTGTTTTTAATTGATTATATGGGATTGAAATGGGCCCTACCCCTATTACATCATTACCACATAGTGATATTACAACAATGTATAAATTATACATGTATCACTTGACAAGATTCAAACTTGGGTCTCCTCAAAATTTGAGGAATAACTATTGAGCTAATGTCATTTGATCTATCACCATTTGTTAGAATCTATGCATTGAAAGAAATAATAATTAAAAAAAAATCTCATAATCATGGCCAAGTTTAGAACTTTACTATTACATCTCTTGTAGAATTTTTACGGGCATTGTGCTCATCATTTAAACTCTTGATTCTAGAAAAATAGGTGCTACCCTTTTGGTTATACAATTTGAATATGTGTGTAAGGGTCATCTATGACAATGGAGTTAACACAAAGGATTTGCATCGGTCTATTGTAAAACAAACATGTATAGAAGTTGGGTTTGTCAAGATTAATTTTAATTATGCTTCCAAAGAAAATCTAGGAAAATCTAGTAGCATGCATGTTTTTTGTACTAATGAAGGTTAAATTATCCTCACCTAGTTGAAATCATATCATGGAACTTCAATTAACACCTATGAAAAAGCTAGGATACTTCTCATAAGGATCAATATTGTCATTTAAAAGATAGAAAAATATTCTATTTGAGGGTGATTTATAAATTGTTATTGATTTTATAAAAAAAAAATGCTGGAATTGATAAAAATAACATTATTGTTAATTTCCAGCAACTTTTGTTATAGGCAATATCTTAGAAATTCCAACATATCTATAGAGAAGGAAATATGGTAGAAGATAATTTAGCCAATCATGGTTCCAATAAAGGATATTTTATCTCTTAATGAAAATGATATGAAGAAGATTGGAAAACTATATAAATTTGAGGAAGACAATGATATATTTGATAACAAGGCATGTGAAAATATCTTTGATAAAAAGACAAGTTCTATATGGTCTAATTGACCTAATAATAATGAAAAGTTTTGTTATTTTGGTGGAAATGACCCGAATAGAATCCATACATAACTTATTAAAATCTAATAAGGACTAAGCATCCCTTTCAATATATTTTGAATCAAGTCGAGTAAAAAAAAAGTTGGTTTAGAGAATGGTTTTGAAAACATGGATGAGAGGGGGTTAAATGATTTTATAGTCATGATATGACAAGTGTGTTTGGAAAATCATAATGAAGAAGCATGGTCATCATTCTCATAGGATAAAAAGCACCACTCATGGGCTAGCTACACTAGAAAACCTAGGCTTCAATGCATATTTATGACTCTTTAGAAATAGGTGGAGGTCTCTTTAAAAAGAAACATTAGTGGTGGGATGAGATAATAATGAATGGTGGTTAATTAAAGACCATAATCATGCTTGTCATCTAAGCCTTAAATATCTTTTTATTTTTGACCGCTTATAGTATTTTGCAATTCAAGTGACGATCTGAAAATAAAATCATGAATCAATTAAGAAGCCTTGGTTATATGAGGTAGTCAAGGATGGGAAAGACAACTCACTTCATCCAATGTATGTAGAAAAATATAATTGTGGAGATCATATCACTTTAAGAGATTATTTGAATTTAATATTAAGCCTTTTGCACATGCAACTCTTTAATATAAGGAATGTCATCGTTAAATCCCAAAAAAATAGGAAATGAGAAGTTGGCATTGCTTTATTCTTTGACATGGAGGTTACATGGCACATTTTTTAACATGTACTATATCAAATAGTTAAGCATTATAATCAACATTGTTATCTTCCTATAAGACAATATGATGGTTATGACTTGGCTAGTTAGAAAGCCTTTTGTAGACAATGTTATTATAAAAAATGCTAATATTCCATTTTTATAATATTGTTGAACATTTTGCTGGTGAAGGAGACATAACTTTAGGAGCGAGCTAGGATTTAGCACAGTAATGGCAAGAATATGGGTTGATTAATATGGACTGGAGGAATGCTGTGATGGCATTAGGCCCATCATAGAGTGTGTAGGCTAGTGATATTTTTTCATCTAAAAATGATTGGAAGGAATAGGATTTCCCAATGCATGTCGAGAATCATTTGTTAAAGAACAATGGATGTTTGGAACAATGTGAAGCTAGGCTGGTTGTAGTGGTTCGACCAGACTCGGTGGTAGAAGATGTGGAGTATTTAACCAAGCATGCACTTATTGTTAAATTTATGGGTATTCAAATTTCTCTTTCCTTTGTGGAGGTTTGGGTTAGGAAGACTTGGAACCCTAATGGTGATGTGGAGGTGATGTTGAGTGTGAATAGCTATTTTATGGTGGTTTTATCTTGTTTTACAGATCGTAACAAAGCATTTGAAGGGGGTCCCTATTTCTGTAACCAAGTTGGACTCTTTATTAAACCTTGGCATGTGGGTTTCAACCTGCCAGAGGAGCGGTCATCATGGGTTCCAGTGTATATTTGGCTCCCGTGGCTCTCATTGGAATTATGGAGAAATGGAATCTTGCATATGATTGCCCTTCTTCTTGGGAAGTCAGTTGGACCATCACAAGAGACGATGGAGAAAAATGTAATTTATATTTCCTATTTCTGTGTCAAAATTGATTTAAACAATCCTATTCCAGATTCTGTTGAAATACAATTTGGATCATCTACATGGGTTCAACAATTTGGCTATGAAGCTCTCTCGATCCACATAAAATATAGATAAAGAAAATCCTCGATAAATGAAGGGAATTAGGATAAGGAAGGCTTTGTTCCTATAAAAAATTAAAACAGAGGAAGAAGGTTAAAATGAGCCCTTAAGGATAGCCAACCATATGCTCTGCTCAACCATTTTGAAATACTGGACAATATTTATCAGTGCATGGAGTTACCTGAAATATATCTACCTGATATAGATATAATAGGGCCGAATAAGATATCTCTTCTTGAGGTGGAACCTAAGAAATCAGATCTAGTGGGTTTAAATGAAGAACATATGGCTTTGGCTATGAGTATAGGTGATATGGTTAGATCTAGCCCTAGAAGAAAAACTATTTTGGAAAGTGGCACATATATAGTTGTTCTCTCTCCTACTTAGGCACTGATGCAATCATCCTTGGACTGCAAAACTCCTACGATGCTGGGATTGCAACAGAAAACAATTAAAAAAGGTGCTTCAAATAAGAATATGAAGGTGGGTCAAAAGAAAGACTAGGACAAAATTAAGTTAATGGGGGAGACTTTGGTGGATTCAAGCTTGGTGAGAACATTGGACTCCCATTTTTAGAAGCCCCGAAAATGATTATCCTTTCATGGAATGTAAGGGGGTTGAACAACATCCCTAGACAAAAATTTATTTGTGATTTGATTCATGTACATTATCTGGATGTGGTGTTTATTTAGGAATTGGCTACTGATAGTATGTTCAATACTACTCCCAAGTTGTGGAGAAGGGGTCAATTCCAGTGTATTGGTGCATGTGGATATGCTGGTGGCATTGCTTGTTTATAAGATATGGTTACGATCTCTCCTCTTACTTGGATTTCCAATAGATGTTCTATTTTGATGATCGAGCATGATTATGAATCTGGTGAAACCATCCTACTTATAAATGTGTATGATCCTATTGAGTACAATGGTAAAGTAAATTTGTGGGAGCACATTGGATTTGTGAGAAGTCTGGATCCCCTGTACCCATGTATTTTGGCTAGAGATTTCAATTCTATCACTTGTCTGGAGGAGAAATGCGATGGAGTTGACCATCTTGAGACTTTTTCTTCTATCTTCAGTTCTCATATCCGAGCCCTAAACTTGGTTGAAATCAAGTTGGATAATGGGATATTTACCTAGCATAGGTTTCTGATCTCTAGTTTTTGGTTTAGTAATAACAGAAGCTCTAGTTCTGTGATTCTGAAGGGTAGAGGATATGATCATTGGCCTATCAAACTCTCTGCTATTGAGTTTGAGCTAAAGAAGAATCTTTCCTTTAAGTTTCAACTTATGTGGCTTCAGGATCCTAAGATTCATGATTTCATGCGAGGCTGGTGGACCAATGACAAACCTTCTTATGACACCACTATGTATTCCTTTATGAATGAACTACAATTTGTTAAGCATAAATTGAAGAGGTGGAATAGTATAAATTTTTGGAACCTTTCCTTGACTAATTTGGTGCCTTTTAAGAAGGTGGAAGAAGCTTCAAGGAAGATTAGAGATCATGGAATCACGAAGGAGCTTATCTTTGAGGAATATGAGGCTATGAAATAACTTGCTGAATGGGAGTTGAGGGAAGAATTTTTTTGGAAACAAAAATCTTGAGTGGATTGGCTTCCAAAAGGGGATAGGAACATGACCTTCTTTTTTAACTCAGTTAAGGCTCACCATAATGGTAACCTGATTTCCTCTCTTGTAAATTCTCAGGATGCCTTTCTCTCTTCTTTCAAGGAGATTTCAGAAGAGACTAGGAGGTATTTTTCCTCTCTCTTCAAGGAGGACTCCCTCTCAGATGATGAGGATGGAAAGCTTATTCTAAAATGTGTATTCCCTTGATTGTTTCTAGAGATATGAATGAGCATTTGATGGGCCCAATTTCCCTTGAGGAGTTGGAAAATATTGTATTCAATATGAAAAAAGGGAAAGCCCTAGGTTTGGATGGATTTTTGATTGAGTTTTATCAAGAGTTTTGGGAGTTAATCAAATTTGATCTTTTGGAGGTGGTCCATGAGTCCCAAAAGAACAAACAGATGCTAAGGGCCCTAAATGGTACCTTTGTGGTGCTTATTACCAAAAAATAGGAAGCGAATTCTCTAAATATGTTTAGGCCTATTAATCTCTACAATGTTGTGTATAATATCATTACAAAAATTATTGTTGATGCTGAAGATATGGTTGAGAAAAATCATCTCTTAGGAGCAAGGTGGGTTTGTTGTTGGATGACAAATCCTGGATGGGGTTGTTATTGCTACAAAAGCTATTCACTTGATGGAAAATTTTAAGGAAAAATCTATGTTCATTAAGTTGGACATGGCCAAAGCCTATGACCAGGTCAAATGGTCCTTTCTTCAGAAAGTTCTTACTACTTTTGGCTTTGAGAAGGAATGGATTAGATGAGTGATGAGTTGTGTTTCTTCTTCATCATTCTCTATTCTTGTTAATAATGAGTCGTCGGAGCTGTTTGAGGCCTCGAGGATATTGAGGCAAGGATATCATCTATCTCCTTATTTTTTTATCATTATGGCAAAAGGTTTGGGAAGACTACTCAAGTATTAGGTTAGGGATGGTCTCATTTAGGGTTGGAAGTGGGATAGCAATTTTTTGCCTCTTTTCCACCTTCAATTTGTTGATGATACAACTTTGCTGGGAGTTACCACTACCACGAATGCTAGCAACATTAGACGATATATTGACATATATCTTGGTGCTTCTGGGTAGTTGATTAATGAGTACAAGTCTTCTATTTTCTTCTTCAATACCCCTCCTCTTATTCAAGTTAGGATTGATAGAATTTTAAGATTCTAGGTTGGGACTCCCCCCTTTATTTACCTTGGTATTTTGATTTCATCTCATCCTATGCCTAGATATTCTTGGTAGTCTATGCTTGATAAGTTTAGAGGAAATGTGAATCACTGGACAGTCAGATGGCTCTCCTTTGTAGGTAGAGTGTTACTTTTAAAATATGTTGTTCAAGCTTTACCCATTTACAGGTGTTTTGTGCAAAAAAATCCCTCTCGTTTTATCAAGGACATGGATGCTTTGTCAAGATAGTTTTTGTGGTTTGGAAAACTTGCTCAATCTAAATAGAGTTTGGTTATGTGGGATTATGTTTGTAGGCCAGTTCAAGAGGGAGGCCTTGGGTTGTGACAGATGACTCTTTCTAGGTAGGCTTTGGCTGTGAAACTCTACTAGAGATGGTGTACTTCTCAAGATAATATTTGGGCTAAAATCTTATCTTGTAAGTACTTGAGAGGTATTTCTAAGGCTGAGATCCCTAGAGTCAACTTGGTTGGGAAAGGTTCGATTATCTAGGACACTCTGAAAAGAGGATCTAATTTAATTAAGTAGGATTTGTTCTAGATTTGCAATCAGGGACCAGATGCTCTTTTATGGGAGGATTCTTGGGATGACCAACCCTACTATCTTGAATCAATATCCTAGATTACATTCCCTAGGCATTTGTTTCTTGGAAGCAAGCTGGTCTAGTGTGGAGGAATTTAAAATAATCCAACCTTTTGGTAATCTGAAGATGTAAAAGTGGAAAGATCTACAAGAATGGCCCTAGGGAGGATTGGTCGAGGATAGATATGTACTTGATCTTATGCTTGTGGGGAGACCTTGCTCTTCACTGAGGGGTAAAGACATTTTGGCTTGGAACCCTAATCCCAAGGGAACCTACTATGTAGCCTATGGTTATCAAGTTATTGATATGCAAAAGTTTGGGAGCCTCCCTATCACATGGTGGAAAAAGGTGTGGAACAAATTTGCTTGGCCTAAATGTAACTTCTTTCTCTAGATGGTTGCTCATAATAAATGCCTCACTTGGGATAATGTGAGGAAGAGAGGATTTCAGGGTCCCTCTTTTTGTGTCCTTTATTATAATAATGAGGATGACTCTTCTCATTTATTTTTCCAATGCTCCTTTTCCAAAGACATTTGGCACAATTGGTGGAGTGCCTAGAACCATCCTTGTTTTCATGTGCTCTCCCTAGTGGAGTTTTGGAGCAGTCTAGGCAAAACTTCAGCCAATGCCCCCTTCCTCCAGGTGGCTTGTAATTTGGTCCCTTCTTGCATCATCTGGTAGATTTGGATCAAACAAAACCGTCACATCTTTTAGGATAGACATTTGGTTGTTCAACAGATATGGCAAAGGATCTTGTGTATGGTTCAGGAAACTATCCATAGAAAATGTGTTGTGGATCCTCTTTTGGACTCTAGGGAGGATAAAATACGATAAGCCCTTGGTCTATTTGGGGTTGGTGCGGACTCTTATCACCCTAGAAGGGTTCCCCAGACCAAAAATAAAGTTTGGAGAGATGGTAGGTCATCTAGGGGTAATCCTTGACATGCTAGAATTTACGATGTTGGGAGAGACTCTTTTGGCATGGTCAAATTTTTATTTTCCATTTATAAAGGTGTTCACTCCAACAATTTTATGGAAGCTCTTGTGATTCTCGAGGCCTTGCAGAGGGGGTTTTATCTTGGCTAATGCAGGAGCATCTACGAGTTCAACTCTTAATTTTTGGTTAATATTTTAAATAGTAAAAGGTTGGAGGATGTTAATTGGTAGTTGGCCTCTGTGGCCATTTAGATTCTCATAATTAGTGAAGAGTTTGAATTTATCTTCTTTGTACACATACCAAGGGAGTGGAATGGGGTTGCTGATTATTTGGTCAAAAGGGCTTTTGAGCTTTAGGGTCCTTGAATTATGGATAACTAGGAGAGTCTCCTAGCTGGGGACTCTTAGCACCTCTGGGAGTTGATCCACAAGGATGTCCAAACTTAATGTGGTTTGTTCTTATTGTTTTCTTTGGGTTTTGATCCTTTTTGGTGGTTTTAGCCTATTTTGTTGTTTATTTGAGTCTTGGTTGGGGGCTTCGTTGTACCCTGTAATCTTGTCTTATCAATAAATTTTTACCCATTTATTTAAAAAAATGGTTGAGCATTTTAATTTATTACAAATTTTATAAAATATTAGTAATTTTGATATGTATAGACATACAAACACATATATAATGGGGTTCCAGTTCAACTCTTCGACTAGTTCCTCAATTTTACTATTAAAAAAGGATCACCTATCTGGTTAAGGTGCATTTTTTATTTTATGTATTTTTTAATGATAAAAATAATTTAACTAATTCAATTCCAATAATCCAATGTGGATATGTGTTACATTTTAACTGGCTAAACAACATAGCAATAAATGTGCTACCATCATTTGAATGCCATAATATTTGTAATTGGTTATTATTAGATTGAAATGGACCCGAACTGTATTATGTCATGACCACATATTCATATGACAACTACTTAGCTATGCATATATCATTTGGAAATATTTAAAATTGGGTCTCCTCCATGAAGTTTCAATAAATTCAACTAGTTGAGCTCATGCCATTTGATTCCACAACTTCTTAAAATACAAGCAAAAATATATATTTTTAAATTGATTAAATGGGATTAAAAAAGTCCCCACCCCTATCACATCATGACCATATAGTGGTATTATAATAGCTTAACAATTATGCATGTATTGCTTGATAAGATTCAAAAGTATATCTCCTCCTTGAAAACTAAGGAATTTAATTGGTTGAGCTCATGCCATTTGATCTTCTTAAGGTCCATCCATGGAATTGGAACATTAATTCATGGGTGAAAATCATCACTTTATGCCAATTGTTGTAAACCACACGAGTTAAAATGTTAAGGATCAACATTGGGATTAGAACCTTGGTTTATGGTGTGAAACTTGTTAGCAAATCACTTTTATTCTCACATGTTTAACAATCTCTAGGATCAAAAAATATCTCAATAACATACATAAATCATTCCATAACAATAAACATAAAAATCATTGAATATTATTGATAAACATCTACTATAAGCAATGCATAAATGCAATGCTTATTCAATTACATATTATAAAGCTTTATCTTCAATATATACATACATAAAACTCTTCATATTCATATGATTCTTGACCTTTACACTTACATAAACTCTTCATCTCCTCATACTTACAAGAGATCTAAATCTCAAATATTTACATAAAGATAAAGACACTCATGATTGCACATAACTCATAACTCCTCACTTATGATACTTCATTCACATAACTCACACTTACTAACATGACACCTCACCTACATATCTCCACACTTATTTACATGACACATAACTCACACTTAATAACATAACACCTACTATAGACTCAAATATTAAACACACCCTAGACTAAACTATTTACATGGTCCTTGCACTAATATTGCAAGGTACCAAATAATAAAATACCTCAAACATCCCTCGTATTATATTATTTGGTACGAAGGCCATTTTGCCTTCATGTGCTTTCAATACTTGATTCTTGTCTTGGTCTTCCTGCTTTGACTTTGGTACTTCTTCAGGTTTTGGCACTATATTTGTTCCACTAAGATATTACTTGTATCTTCTGTTTTGCACAACTTAGACACAAATCTATGATTGTCATTCTTATTTTCTTCATGAAGAAATATTTTAGAATTTCCATAATTCTATTCCATTTTGTTTTTATTTATCTATCCATAGTGTACTTCGATTATTTTTCTTGACAAGACTTTTGTTTGTTCTTTTCACAAATTTTGCAATTCTGGAGCATCCATCGATTCTGATTTGGTTCATACTTTTTTTTTTTTGCTTTCCTTGTTTCCTTTTCAATAATTTATATTTTGTTGTCAATACTATCACTACCATTATTATTTAAAATTTATGAGTGGCTTGTATTACACTACTCAACACATTCATTTTTTGAACCTATATTGTCAAGGATGGAGAGATCTATAATTCTTCCCATGAGAGATACATAAATTATTTATTTTTGTAGATGTGGAAAATTGACCCACCTAAGTGTGTCATTTTCCTTAGTCCCCTTAAAGATCTCCAAAGGCATTGAATGCAATCTTAGACCCTTTTTTCCCCATTTTCCCCCTTTTTTTCTTAGTCTTTGCGAATTTGTAATTGCTCATTCTAGGGAACAAATTCATAAAAATTAGGGATTTTCTTTGCAAACCCTAATTTTTGGTTGACACCCTCTTAGTCGACTCTTACCCAGGTTGTATTTTTATTTTTTACTCATTTTTCCCTCCAAACCTCTTATAAATAGAGGGTTGGATTCCCCTTTTACCCCAAGCTCAAAGACAATTTAAGAAAAAATCTCTCAAGTGATTTTGTGAACAAGTGATCTAACAAGTGCTTTCAAGTGATTTCAAGTGTGCTACTATTGTGAACTACTATTGTTGCTACTTTTGTGTTTATTGTTCTTGGTGGATGAATGTTGGAGCTTTGAGGAGAGGATTACCATTTTGATAGCTACCCCATACTTTTGTTACTTCATCACTTCTGCCAGGTTTTTTTGAGTTGTTTGAATTCACTAGATCATTAAAATATTTTTTTTGTATTCGCTTCTACGTAATTTAAACACTTAAATCCTCTATTGCGAATTCATGCTCAGTTATTATAAGGCACATATTTTCTTCTGAGTGGATTCACTCTCTTATTTTAGGTAAAAATTTACTTCATTAGGGTCTAGGGGGCAAAGGTACTTCCCTAAAACCCTAGTTCTTCTACATCTGCTACATTTAGATTGTAATTCATATGTTCACATTCTATTTTTGCATTGTTTCATGTTATTGCATTACTATTTTTGTCCCACTTTCCAAAGGTCAAAAATTTACTTTATTTTTGAATGGTTAGCTGAAAGGACCAAGAGGGCTTGACTGTTGTGCCTCTAAGCTCAGTCATACAATGACCTAAGTAGGCCTCCAAATGCTAATCAAGTTTTCTAGGGTTTTATGAAGCTATATTGTAGGTTTTGGAGCTATTTGGATACCATGGACACAAGTAAAAATCTAGGATGAACCATGAAGACAAGTAAGTGCCCTAAAAATTTTTCTGAGGTTGTTTGCTCTTTGATTTTTACCCATTTCCACAAACAAAAAGAAGAAAAAACATTTTGTTCAAACTATTAAGCATTCAAAAGTGAAAGGCATATAGTCTACATTTAGGTTAAAGTTATTTGTGCATCTTCTTGTCCTTTTATAAAAGACCAAAATATTTTCTTATTGCAAGATAGGTTAGAAATCATTAAATCTAAGAGTCATTCTAGGGTAGCTCTTTTTTTCTTACATCTTTTGTTTGTCTTGCATTGTTCTTTCATTTATTTTAACCTTGACATTAGAGAGGCCAAACCCAAGTGATTGTTTTAAATTGAACACATCAAACATTTCCACCCTAGACTTGGAGCGAGTCCTAAAAATATTCTTGGCGAACCCTTCTTTTTGCCCACTGAGTGTAGAGTCTATAACGACCATCACGATCACCTTGGATTCCAATGGTTTTCCCCTCTATATATTTGGTGAACCCAATGCAAAACATGTCTACCCTTTTGTTCTCTTTTCAAACATAAACAAGATCATTAAAAACCTTTTTGTTTAGAGCTAGAAAACATTAAATAATATCTTAAAAATATTTTGTGTGCTTTCCCTTTTTTGTTGTTTTAGGCCCTTTTATCTCTCATATCTTTTCATCTTCCTCCTAATGGCTCCCAAAATTAGGAGTGGATGAAGGCTTTCTAAATCTGATCATAATCTTCAAGAGGATGATCAGATTGATAGGGAGAACCCTAATCATGAAGAGGAAGAAAATGAGGAAGCTAGAAATGAGTTTTATCCTCTTGAGACACCCAATGGGTAACTTATATTTAATTATTTTGAGCACATCCATAGTTTCATCAAGTGTTATGAAAAGGATTTGAAAAAAACTTAGAGGAGGGGGAACACTCTCCTAGAGAGGCTGAACCCCCTCATCCTCAAGTCACCCTTACACAAAGGGTCCATAATAATCCTTTGTTTGAATATTCTCATCATGTCAATCCATTTCATAAACCAACATATGCTACTACTATAACCACCAACATTGGAGGAATTTTGCAAGCTCCTTCAACTAGTAGTGCATTTCAAACCAATTTTCAATTTCCTCCTCATTCTATTCCTGTTTCTTCTTATGAATTTCATTCTTTTGTTCCACCAAATATGAATTGTTTCTCACAACAAGACACCATTCAAAACATTCCTTTCCATAACCCATATCATAACAATATCAATACCTCCAACATTGGTCAAGTTCCCTTTTAAAAACCTACCTATAGCTCTCCCCTGGGGAATTTGGGGGTATTGCACAACAACAATCTTGAAATGCAAAGCTTAAAAAGTGTAGTGAAACAGTTGGCTAGAAGTGGATTCTCTCCAAATTCTAAGTTTCACCTATGATTATAAGAAAATGTGCAATCAACCCTTGGACCCTATTATCGCCTCTAGGCCCTATCCCAAGCATTTCCCAATGCCAATTTTACCTATTTAAGGGAACCGAGGATCCAATTGAGCATTTACAGATGTTTAGGACCGCATTCCATGATATTATATATGATGAGATATTTCTTCTAAAAACATCCCCTAAGAGCCTTGGTGGAATGGCATTGGAATGGTACTATCAATTGCCTAGACACTTTTCAAAATTTTTTGAGGAAACTAAATTATTTGTGCAACAATTTAGAGCTTGCATTGAAAAGAATGTGTCTATGAAAGATGTTTATAATTTGAAACAAGGAAAATATGAAAGTTTTTCAAAATTCCTATCTCATTGGAGAAGTTTAGTTGGATGCTTAAGATACACCTTACCTCCTCGAGATATGTTGGAAATATTCATTGGGAATTTACAAGAACAAATATCTTATGCATTGGAAACTTCAACTATTACCTCTTTCGAACAAGCAATAGATTTGGCTAGAAGGGTAGAGCAAGCCCTTATTCGAAGAGGTCAACTGAAATTAAAAAAGGAAGAAGATAAGACCACAAAAAATAAATATAAGAATAAGCATGTAGTTGGTGATGGGGTCACTGATAGTAGATCTACTAACAATGCTAATGTTGTTAATACCTTGTAGAATATGGTACTCAGAAAACCCCCACACTGAAATTTCACAAGACTCAACCAATCTTATTTGCTAGTCCTAAAACAATTGTTGGAAGCTAAGATGATTGAGTTGCCTCCCATAAGCCAACTAGATACGACAACTGATTGGTATAAACATGATCAACATTATGAGTATCATAGAGTGGATGGGCACATGACACATTCATGTAAGAGGTTGAAACATGTGGTTCAAGACTTGATTGATGTAGGTCAGCTCATTATAGATACCTCAAACTACTCCTAATCACAATCCTCCAATAAACAATAAACCTCCTACACAACAAGCACCCACAACTAATCAAGACATGGGGATATTCCAATATTCCCTACATAATTATGGACAATGGGAGGCTAATCAAGTGTCATATTAGAATGTGCCTTATCACAGTAGTATGATTGGCATGATAACAGTGACTACAAGGAAACAAACTCAACTAACCCAACAATATCAATAGGAGACGATCGAGTACTTCATCCAACCAACCTTCAAGACCTCCCTTAGTTTTGAAGAGTACTAAAAAAATGAGCACAAGCATAGAAAACAACCCTTAGTGTTAAAGCAACAACATAAAGTCTCCTTCGATATTCAACTACAATTAGCTAGTACTTGAGCCAAGATATCCTTCTTAGAACTTTTGCAAACCTTTTTCATAGGGAAGATTTGTTGAAGATTCTAAATCAACAACTGGTTCCTCAAGACATTCCCCCTAGGGATATAGCTAGCATTATAAGTTCTCTTGGGATTAATCATATTTCATTCTATGATGATGAGCTTCCTTCCTCAAATTTACAAGGATATTCTTCTCTTTACATCACAGGATATA
This sequence comes from Wollemia nobilis, assembly GCA_028583015.1. Classification (NCBI taxonomy): domain Eukaryota; kingdom Viridiplantae; phylum Streptophyta; class Pinopsida; order Araucariales; family Araucariaceae; genus Wollemia; species Wollemia nobilis. Next base: position 684,183 of record JAQPPZ010017206.1, on the reverse strand, counting down.
TTGGGGAAATGTTTATCAAGAGAGTCTTGATAGACAATGGTTCCTCCCTTAATCTATGCACTTATCAATTCTTTCAAAAATTTGGATTAAAAGAGGAAGATCTCACTAAATATGATGTCATCATAAAATATTTCAACAACAAATCCCAAGAATCTTGTGGTACTATAGTCCTTCCCCTTAGGGTAGGACCTCAGATCTTAGATACCATGTTTTATGTGGTGTCTTTTCCTACATCTTTTAATCTTCTTCTTGGATGCCCTTGGATTCATGCGATGAGGGTTATCCCTTCTACCCTTCATCAATGTTTGAAGTTTGAATTTGAGAATCAACTTGTCACCATTCCAGGTGACCCTCATCCATTCCAATATTGTTTGATGGTAGAGCAAGCTCAATCTAGTCTTAATTTCATTTTCATCTGTTGACTCTAGTTCCATCAAAAATATCAAAATTTTAAAATAAGTAAAGAACTATCCACCAATGTATCATCTTAGGATCAAGTCAATTATTTTCTTCAGGAACCTCTTCTATTTTTAACCAAGCTACCACCTTCACCTCAAACTATGTTTTCCCTATAAGAAGGGTGAAGTTGTGCATGTTGGCACATGTACATTTATCTTCACAGGTACATCCCTCAAAGAAAATATCCATGGTAGAAATCCTTTGCTTATAGAGCATTCTTTTGCTCATTGTTATCTATCCAATGATTACCCACTTCCTAAACATATCCTATCTAGTATGATATACGTAGGTAAAGATTTATGGCCACAATAGAAAGGCATTCAAAAGCCATTAGGAGTGGAGATTTGGCCTGGAAGATGTGGCATAGGCTACATACCCAAAAAAAACTAGCCTTTCCACCTTGATGATGATGATCACCTTATTACTTATGTTGAATATTTGGACCATCAAGGTTTGAAGTGGAGTGATGAGGATGAGGGACCTCCTTCTCCCTCTTTGCTTTGCAATATGATAACTTTTGGGTATTCTAGGTCGGTTGTGACCCTAAGAGAGTCTGCTAAAGAGGACACCCTTTGTGATTTTTGGAACAACTCTCTTAATGGGAAAATACCCTATGTTGTTCATTGCAAGCCTCATAATTCTCAAGATAATCCTGCTCCATTCTCTTATCAAGATCTTGCACGATTACGGATCTCTTCCCCTTTTATCAAGAAGGATGGCATTGTTAGATCTTGTGATGAATTTCGTGCATCAACTACCGAAGAAAAGGTTACATAAAATCCTCTTTGTGAGTATATTCCCCATAATGGCTTTTTCTTTGATGGATTAGTTCTTTACATGAATATCCTCATCATCAAGATAGGAGACACAATCAGACTACGTGTTGACTATCGTTTTGATTGCTTAAATCGATAAACCATAAAACACTCTATATATATATAATATAACAATTATGCATGGTCCTGCATCTCCATTGTGCATTCTAGTCTTCCATTTGCTTACTCATACTACATGACTACCTGTCATATATTGCATGGATTGACTATCATTCTATTTCCCCTGCATTTATGCTTATCATATATTTGCATGCTTGTTCACTCATGTTGCATGACTACTTGATTATATATATTCTTGGAGATTTTGCAATAATGGCAAGTGATGAAACCTAATGATGTCGTAGCTTAATTGCATTACACTCACACTAGGACTCTAATGCTTAGTGAATCCCCAACCTAGGGAGCATTTTCCATTCCATTCTCTCATTCATATTTATTTGTTTATTTTTTTCTATATTCCTTGAACTTTGAAAGGTTTTTCAATGACCATATTATTCCTCAAGTCAAGGAATATAGTTCTTCTTATATATCCTTGTTGTTTGCAAGTTTTTAGTCTTTATTTTTCATCACCACAAGGATATACATCCTTTCTCCAATTTTCTTATCTTTGCTTTGTTCACACTTCTCATTTTGATATTTTGATTCTTAAGATATCATCGTGAGATTGGATAGATACTGTATGGATTTCCTATGGCCACTGACTATATTACACACATCTCTTAACTATCAAACTTTCAAATAGAGAAACACACACATGCACATTTTTATCCTTCATATCTATTTCTCATTTTCTTTTGTTTTTAGCACGTGCACATACACACTTGATCATATTTTTGCTCTGCTCACTCACATGTTGCACACACCACACACCTATCAGGTGGCACGCCTAATGGTAAGTTGCTCTTATTTTCTCTCATCACCCCATACAAGATAGATTCATGACCATGAGTAAGGAGCAACCTTCATTCAGCCATTTACGAGCATACATCCTAATGGGTATATCTCTTTGACCATGACCATTAGCGAGCACCACACCCATAGTGGGTATCGCTCCACCTAACCATCCTTGCAAGCATAACACCCTTACATGATAACTTAATGGCCACAAGCAAGGGGTAGCCTCCATTCGGTCATTTGTGAGTATACATCCTCACAGGATTTTTACTCGCTCCTTTATTTTGCTTATTCTATGATCATTTGGTCACACTGATCCCTTGTGGTCTACACTGATCTAGATATCATACTCTAAGTCTCCTTTCTTTTTTTTGCTTGTTTTGTTGACCTTCTTCTTCTGTGTACCTCCTCCTTCTTTTTCTTTGTTCTCTATTGTGAATTCATGCACTATCCTTATAGGGCATGAATTAGTGCTTGATTGAATTCATGTCTCATCCTTATGGGGCACAAATTCATTAAGAGTGTTGTTTTTCTCTTCTTCTTCCATCCTCTTTTATTTTATTTTAATCATCTCATCTTGCATTGCTATTTTATTCGCTTGCATTATTTCATTTCCTTGTTTTATTTTCACCCATGATCATGCATAAATTAAAAAGACATAAAAACATACACTCACAAGCACACACAAACATATAATAATAAAATGCAATATTATATTACTTAAGAATTAGAGAGTACATAACAGTCTGGTCAGTGTGCCACAGTCCAATATACACACACTTGACCCTCCCTAGGGATGCATACCACAATAAAAATTGACGTCACCCCGATCCTAGCCCTAGCTCCATAAGCTCGTCTCCTATGCTTCATCTATCGGGGGTGGTCCTAGTGGAGGTATGTTCATGGATCACATCATAATATGTGATCTAGATATCATCTGACTCTATGACTGAAGGGAGGATGATGACTGCACCCTCTGATTCGTTGGTACCATCTAAAAGTATAAGATCTAATAGAATATCTCCCTCCTCGTCGACACATATCTCCTCTCCTCTCCCTTTATAGCTACTCCTACAGTAGGTGAATACCCTCACTGAGATGACTACCAGCTATGCAACCATCCCTTTTGTTCGAGCCTGTTATCACTCCTACTCTAGCTAGCTCATCTTGCCCCTGAGATGGCCTGCCTCTACCCTAGCCATATCCTACTTTATGAGTGTTATGCTAAAAGCACTCCATAGCCCCTCAATCCTGTTAGACCTATCCTCTTAGAGTAGGTCCATATCTCTCTACATGGCTTCTAGCCGAGCTTGCAGCACCTCCATCTCCCTTGTTGGGTCATCCTGACCCATGATCCTACTCGGTCTAACCTATGCCATTATAGGGATACCTCCTACTGCTTCCCCTCCCCTTGAGTCAAAGACAATGATGGTGGTTCTGATTGTTGTTGCCATCTCTATCCAAATCTATATCCATGCTTGCCTCGATGGATATGGAGCTCTTTATCATCACTTCACCATATGTCGGGTAGCCTTTTGCAATACCAACTACACTCATTAAGGCATGACCTAGTATCTCTGCACTGAAATTGGTGGGGAGATCCTCGAGGGCACAACACCCCTGTACCATCTCCTATAGCTAAGGGCCACCCCAACATCATCCACTCCAAGATCAACATATAGTGGGTCATCCAGGTCCTCCTTCACCCATCTAGCCACATTAGGGTCTCCTTAAATACTTGATGGATCCCTCTATTGTGGAGTTTCCACAACCACCCCAAAATTCTTGGGGACCCACTTGTCATATTTTGATATGAAAGTTTTTTGGTTTTCTTTGGTTTGTAAGAATAGGGATGTTTGACCGTTTTGTTTTAATGATTTTAATTGCTTTGGTTATTTGATATTTGATGATTAATTAATCTAGGCATTAATGCTTAGATTAATTAAAATCCATTTTGATGAATAGGAGTTTAATGTTCTTCATACTATCTAAGGTGATGGAATGTGTTTAACAAAGAAAGGTCTGACCTAAAACAAAAAGAGGATACAAAAGGTATAAATAAATTGAGATAGAAGCCAATATGCTATTATCTACCTAATATAATTGCATTAACTATATTATGTACATAATAGTAATATTTTTAAGATTATGTTATATGGTTCTAAAATGTTATCATTATAATAATATTATTATGATTATATTATAATTTTATTATTATAATAATATTTTTGTGATTATTTATTCTAAGTTATTATTATAATAATATTATTATATTGTATATAATAATATTATTATAATGTACTTTATAAAAGACGTGATAATAATATTTATGATAAGGTAAAGTTTAACATCGTTTCATTTGATTGCAGATAAGGCGATGGTGGCTATTCGAAAATATTCGAAGACATGAGTGGCTAGTCCAAGAACGTTCAATGCTATGGCAGCGAAGCTTCGTAAAGCAACATCAAAAAAGAAGAGGCGGTCCAAGATGGCATTAGGGTTTTAGAAGAACAACATGAAAGGTGTTGGAGTTGTCAGTGAAATGACCGAGAGGTAGAGGTATGCCATCGAACAAGGAAGGAAGAAGCATTATTGGGGCAACCAGTGACGCCAATTGACAAAGTTAAAGGTCGACCTCGAAGAGCATGGAAGGTTTTAGTGTTGCATCTATTTCATTACGCTATGGAAGCGTGAGTGTGAGAGTAGGAAGTTGAACAATGCCATGGATGCGTAGGTTTGGCAGCACCATGTCATTGATGGCATCATCGATGGCTGTGTAGGTTTGGTGGTGCCATGATGATGATGGCAGTGCTATGGTTGTGTAGTCTTGGCAGTGCCATGGCTACGTAGGTTTGGTAATACCATGGCATTGATGTCAGCACCACGATGTCGATGGCATCGCCACGACGTTGATGGGAGTGCCATGGTTGTGTAGTCTTGGCAGCACCATGGCTACATCATTGGCAGCGCTATGGCTGTGTAAGTTGGACAATGCCATGGCTGTGTAGGTAGTGTGATGGTTTCATTTGGTTACATGGAAACCAAAGTGCCCAAGATGGGGGAATGCCATCCCAGTCCTTGGGCACATTGGTATGTCTTAGGAGAAATACCATCAGGTATCGGCCTCAAAAAGTGACAACGAAAGTTTCGTTGAATAATATTGGCATATATTATTTTATTTAATGTGAATATGGTTTGATCACGCTCAATGTTTTAAAGGAGGTCTAAAATCATAGGGGTTATAAGGTATAGTTAATGCTTTTATCATTAGTTTGATGGATGTAAAGGGGTATTCTTGGGTAGAATGCTTATAAGAGAAAGGGGAGATATAGGAGTCATGCAGGGTTATGTTTTTGTTGTTAGTTTTTTAAAAATAAATAAATTTTAGAAGTGTTATGTTTATTAAATCACAAAAAATGATGATGGATTATTTTCTTATATCCATTCATTATTTTGGTTGTGAGAGAAGATGAAGTGAAAGGACTTCTAAGAATTATTTATACCTTGCTATCCTACCTTTTTCAAGGGGGCTGGAAATGATGTAACATTTCGAGAAAGCAATAAAGAAAGAGCATTTTTCAAATTTTGAGAGGGTAGCAAACTTCTGTGAGCAAAATTAAAAGGAGGGTTTTTATCATAAAACTAATGTTTTTAGTGTCTTATCATTTTTTGCATTTTAGTGACTTCTAGCCATTGTATTATGCCATGAAATGGGTTGCAATAGGCGAAGGTCAAGATTATGCATTTTATTTATGTTTCCTTTGAGTTTCGCACTTGATTTAATGGTATTGAGCTTATGTTGCAGGTCCATTGATTCAGGTTGTTTTATGATTACCTCATAACTTGGGATTTTACAGAGAGGAGCTTGCTAAACTAATTTAGAATTTGACTTTTTCAGCAAACCAAATTTACATGTTTATTTGATTTATTGTTCTCAAAGTTTATTTTATTTCAAGCATTCCATTCTAGCCCATCCAGAATTTTAGTTTCTTTCATTTCCATTATGGTCCTTTTCCAGAATTTTTGCTAATTTTCTGTTAGTTTCATTTTTTTTGGTCCATTCCCAGAATTGTTAAGCTTTCAAGTTATTTCCATTCTAGTCATTTTCCAGAATTTATGCACCTCCAAGTTTCATCAATCTAAAGCTTTCAGATAAAACACATGGTTTAGGAGGGATACTAACCTACTATTTCACATTAAACTAAGATAAGAAATGAAAGCTAACTTTGCTAACATTGCTAACATGCTAACTTCTACTAACCACTATTAGGGTAGTGGCATCAACATAAGGAAGATAAAATGAACCCAACTATCTAAAATTTACTTCATATTAAAGGCACGGGCATTAAAATGAGGTGGAAAATTCCACATTTTGTCATTTGAAACATTTTAAATGAAGATAAAATACTCTACTAACAGGGATTCAAGGTAGCACCAATTAAAAAAAACCCTAAAAATAACTCCTTTTATTTTTAGTTAGATCTTTCAAATCACTACACATTGTTTAGAACCAGTAAAGGCCCTTTGTTTATGGTCACATGCATTATTGAATTATTTCTGGCACTATTGTAATCTTTTAGATAATTTACAAGAACCTTGGAGAAGTTGAATGTTTGTCATTTGGTTTCTTTTCAAGAGAGAGTTTTCTATTCAATACTCTGCATGTGGTGGTATTTTGTAATTGGGAAAAATATAAACTCAACATATTTGGCGCTAGAAGGAGGGACTTCTTTTATGCTTTGTGATTTAGTTTTTTGCTAATGCTAATGTGGTTAGTTTTGGTTCAACAATATTGTGTTTGCAGGTGCAACATTTTACTCTTGACTAGTTTGTGAGAAGCCTTAATAGAATAGATTTGAGTTTTTACAAGCTGGACCTACCTAGACACATTGCTACTATGTCTAAAACCACTAAGGAAACCATTTTTCAAAGTATTTCTCCCAAAACTAGGAAATTGAGGTACAAAATCTAGGAGATTAAAATCTCGTCCGAGCTTTCTGATATGTTAGGTTTAGAGACGCTTTGCCAATATTTGGAAAGGCTAGCTCTCAGACCTATGAATCTGAATACCTTTAGTGGATGTGCACCCATTAGTTCCATCATAAGAGCTACATAAAGTGTATCCATATTTGTCATCTCGAGTGTATCAACTACTTTAGTAGGGTCATTACCTTTGGTTAATATGGCCCAACAACAACAACAACAACAACTAGTTCCCTGGTTTGGTACCCAAAGTTCTCCGTTAAGTATACCTGGGGATGTCCATGAAATACCTAGGCACCTTGAGAGGTCTATTCCTAAGTTTTTCCATGATGGTCCCATTTTAGTTGAAGAGCATGTTCAAATTTACAAGGACCATATGATTAGGCAGGGAGTCAGTCATGAAGACATTGCTTGTCGACTCTTTCCTAATAGCTTTGACCAAATGGCCCATGAATGGTACATGAATCTTCCTATAGGGTCTATTACATCTTGGGCCTAGTTGGAAGCTACATTTGTTAATAAATTTAGATCATTTCTAGATCCTACCATCATGTATAACTAATTCATGTCATGCAAGAGGTATCCTAATGAACCTATCAAAATATTTAATGCCAGATTCCAAAATCTTTACACAAACATATCTCATCACTTTGCAATAGATGCTGTTGTGGCATTGCAATTATACCTCACAACCTTAGATCTGATGACAACCATGTTTACCAGGAGAAATCCTCAAGTTACAATGCTGGCCTTAGCCTATGCTGAAGCCATGACTATTGAGCAACAAATGACACCGCAAGGTGGCACTATGCCTCAATTTCCCATGTTAGGGCAATATGGCCCTTACAATAAATTTTCCATGATGAATCAAGCTATGAAACCTCAGATGCCCATGATGAATTCTTTGCCATATCATCAATCATACCCATTCGCTCCCACACTTCCATATTTTTTGACATACCCTAGTGCTACCATTCCACCCACTCCAAAAATGATGGCTGCTAATCAGATAACCTTTCCAGGATTTGAGGTGAGTAGTACTCAAGCCTCAAATGCCTATCCCATGGTTGCGTCTCTTCAGGACAAGGGTCCATGGTGGACCCAAAACACTCAGAGTCAAACCTTAGTGCCTAATTGCTAATGTCAAAAATATCAGTGGATCTGGGGTTGTCATGCCCCAACCACAAGGACCCAATTCTGATATGGAAGAGCTCAAGAGAATAACCATGAAATATGGCAATGACATCATTTGGTTACAGAAACAAGTTGCCCAAAATCACATGCCCAATAGAAACCACGGCCATAGGAGAACAAGACCATACAATACACAACCTAATAATGGGTGCATACCCAATCCGATAGCCAATAAGGCTGATGCGTTAGGAGATTGTGATGAGTCAGAGTCATGTGATGAGGAAATTCATCACTGTTGCCATAGAAAGTCAGAATTTTTGGAATCTAAAGTCATTAATTATTTAGAAAATGATGAGATGGAGGAAGATATGAATGTGTTAGGAGAGGAAGAGGATGAAGCTTTGGAAGCCCAGGCCACTAATTTTTTTGCGAAAGCTAATCACAAGTACTTTACTAGGAGTTCTAAGGATCCCAAAACCTCCTCTACTCCCCCAAACAACCCTTTAGTTCCTCCTGATACAAAAGGTGATGTGAATCCACCACCTCCATTTTTAGAAGCACCTAGGACAATGCCAAAAGTGTCAAATCCTAGAACATCCACTTATGACTTGGAAGAAGATATGAAAAGGACCAAGGCCAATATCTCAATGTATGAGGTCTCTCTATTGTTGGGGCAAGATAAAATCATGGGGAAGAGATTAAATTCCCTAAGTCAAATTCATGAGGTTAAATCTATAGAACCCCAACTTGCTATGATGAAAGAGAAACTAGAGGTACCTCCTTTTATCATAACTATTACGATCACAGGCAAGAAGTTATACAACTGTTTGATTGATTCTAGTACCTCGGAAAACATCATGCCTCTTGAGATAAGCCAAAAGCTAGGACTTAAGCCTTTTTATTCGAATATCAAAGTGGTCCAATTAGACAGACCTATGGTGGATGTAATAGATGTTGTAAAATATGTCCTAGTTTAGATAAAATCAGAGCCTAGGGTTCAACATTACACGGATATCCTTGTGATAAATATTGTTTCCAAGTATGGCATGGTGTTGGGCAGGGATTGGAGCAAAAATATCAATGGTTATGTGGTGATTTATTCCTCCCATATGTGGTTGCCATGGAGAGGAGTTGCAAACAAAATCTGGGTAGACAAAGAGCCCAGACTTAGGGAAATGATTACAAAATATAATAAACCCAATGAGATTCAATTTTCTGAAACAGAATGAGGGGTTTACAATTTTGACATAGAGGACATAGCCAAAGGGTCCCAAAACGACAATCTTTACCATTGTACTTCAAAATAAAACAAGAGGGAATATCATGTTAGAGACTTGAGGAAAGTGCTCCAAAGGTGCAGGGAACATGGAATTTCCTTAAATCCAAAAAAGTGTATCTTTGGGGTAACAGAGGGTAAGCTATTAGGACATGTCATTTCAAAATATGAGATTTCTATAGACCTAGAGCGGATAACCACTATCTGGGATATTCCTCATACCAATAGCAAAAAGGAGCTTAGGTCCTTTTTCAGTAAGATTAACTTTGTAAGAAAATTCATTTCAGGTTTTGCTGAAATCGCCAAGCCCCTAAATGACATGCTGAAAAAAGATGTTCAGATAAAGTGGATTAGTGAGAATAGGTATGCCTTCACAAGCATCAAGGATGCTATTTCCAAAGCCCCTGTTCTCATTAGTCTAGACTATGCTAAACCATTTTATATTTACACATTTTCTTCAGATCATTCTTTTGCAAGTGTGTTAACTCAGAAAAGTGAAGACAACATTGAAAATCCTGTAGCATTTCTAATTTTTCCTTTGAAGGACACAAAAATGAGGTATTCTATCCTAGAAAAGCAAATGTATGCCTTGTTTAAAACTGTAAAAAAAATTAGGCATTACATTGTGCATAGTAAAGTTTTTGCTATAGTTCCTGACCCGACAGTAAAGTCCATGTTCTTACAGAGTGAGCTAGGTGAAAGAAGAGGGAAATTGATTTCCACCCTTCAAGAATTTTACTTAGAGATAAATCCCATGAAGATAGTGCATGGATAAGGTTTGGTCAAGGCTATCACGGAAATTGACCCTTTAATAACATGCCAAAACTACGAGGTTAATGATATCACTATAGAGGAATGGAAGAATCAAGAAGGAATTTTCCTTCGTTACATTACTCAAGAGGCAGAAACCCAAGTACTCAAAGACTTCCATGGTAAGTATGAAACTGGACATGGGTCAACAATCGCGATAGCACACAAAATTATTAAAGCTGGGTATTATTGGCCCCACTTTTTTAAATATGCACATGCACATGTAAGAACATGTCACATATGCCAAGTGGCAACCAACAAAGAGCGGAATGCAACAATGCCATTGCAGTCGGTGGTAGAGACGATACCATTTACACAATGGGGATTAGACTTTGTTGGGTGATAAATCCTAACTCGTATGATTCCCATAAGTTCATCCTCATTGCTACTGATTACTCCACAAGGTGGACAGAGGCTATACCTACTAAGAATACCACCTCCGAGGTTGTGATTAGATTTCTAGAGGAAAACATAGTCACTCATTTTGGAATGCCTAACTCCATAGTAAGTGACAACGATTCTACATTTTCCTCTTTAGAATTTGCAAATTGGGCGTACGAAAATAAGGTGAGTCTAAAATTCTCTTCCAATTATTACCCCCAAGGCAATGGTTTGGCAGAATCATCAAATAAAAATTTATTATGCATAATCAAAAAATTACTTGAAAAGAACCCTAGAGATTGGCATAGTAAGTTAAAAGTTGGCCTTTGGGTAGATAGGACCAGAAGCAAGGAGTCAATTGGGACATATCCTTATCACTTAGTCTATGGGCAAGACCCTATTTTTCCTACTAATCTAAAATTGCAAACTTTACATTTTATAAAAGACTATGTTGGGACTGATGATAAACTTGAAATCCAATTAACCCAATTAATGCATCTTGATGAGAAAAGGGAGGAAGCCATGCTTCATTTCAGCAAACATCAAGACATAATCAAAAGGTGTTTTGATAAATGCTCAAAAATTATGGTCTTTAAAGTTTCAAATTTAGTTTTGTTGTGGGATAAAAGACATGAAAAAAAAAGAGAACATGAAAAGTTTGATTGCTTGTGGCTGGGACCCTATCTAATATCCGAAGTCCTAGGTAAAAATAGTTTCAGATTAAAAACCTTGGATGGAAAATATTTGGCCTTACCCATCAATGGCCTTCATTTAAAGCATTATTTTCAGGCCTAAGGGTAGAGTCATTGTATTATATGTACACTAATCAACTTGCTTAATTGTTTGTCTTATCAGTTTTATTTCTTGTTTATTTGATCTTGTTTCTTTGATTTCAGAAGTATTTAGTATGTCAAAGTGGTCTAGTTTTGGATTTGATTGTAGGAGTAAGAGGTCAGCCTATGTGTATACGAATGTCAACCAAGACTAAAAGGATGTGAAAAATTGGAATCATATGGCAATAGGCTTGAACATGTGAAATATTATTTGCATCTCATGAAGCATGAAGTCGTTGATCTTGCATATCATCCACCCATGTCTCAAAGGAAAATTCTTATTACATAAACATCATATGCTAAACCCAAACACTGAAAGTGATGTCCAATTATCTTGGGATCAAAGGCACAAAGAACACTAAGAAGATCTTAGGTTTGGAAGTTGTTGTCGAAGTTGTCGTAGGTCTATCACATTTATGTCCATGTCCAACATCTTGGGTAAAATAATATGAAACCATACTTGGATGGGAATGTGAGGTGAAAAGATAATTCTGGTCTATCCCGCCCTGCACATAGTCCATAAAATAGTGGTTTTTACCACTTTCACAATACTTGAAAGCCCAAAATTAGAGTAGTAAGGATAGGGTCAAATTCTCATCATGCTTAGGTTGAGAATCCGATTTCCCAAAGCTTTGATTTTGCCTCCATCACACCATGGATCATTGGGTTGTAAGGATCATACTACGTGTTCCTCGAAAGGATGGGTAATCATCCCAAGATTCAAGAAATCCAAAGAAAAATATTCACCACTCTATTTCCATCACACCATTGACTATTGGGTTGTAAGGATCGTACTACGTGTCCCTCAGAAGGATGGGTAGTCATCCCAAGATTCATGAAATCAAGAGCAAAATCATGGACTATGGAGTTAACCTCCATCGGGGCTATAGACGCTTGATTGATAGTGGAGTACACTCATGCTTGGTGACATGACTCCCGTAAGGTTGAGATTTATGGCCGCCATGAGGATAGATTAGTCTGATGACCTCATCCATAACCGGTTTAATTATTTTGGTCAAATATGAGAGTAGTAAAGGATAGGGCTATATTCTCATCACACCTTGGTTGAGAATTCGATTCCCCAAAGCTCTAAGGTACACTTGCACACATTGGTCCTTGATGATGACGGCTCATAACCAAGCCCTAGATCTAGTCAATGAATTCATCGCACACACAGTTGATCCTAATATGGTTAGACATTTTTGAGGTGTTTGCTCAAGCCACCATAGAATGTGTTGCTCATGATATAAAAATTTTTACCCTCAAAGCTCTCCATATCCATTGCCATAATTCTAGTCAGGTAAAATTGATGATGCAATGCGAAAAAGTTACAAAAAAAATATGGTGTGGAGTACTACACACACCCAGAGCTAATATTGCATGATTCTAATATTTTATTGTTCTTATAAGTCTATTGACATTATTCATGCATTTGCTGATGCTTGTTGCTTTCTGGTTTAGAGTGTGTTTTCAAATTTTCTTTTTGGTTTTCATCGAAATGCTCAGGAGCATTTCCCAATAGAGTCACCATTTGTTGTGGAGTTTCCACAACCACCCCAAAATTCTTGGGGACCCACTTGTCATATTTTGATATGAAAGTTTTTTGGTTTTCTTTGGTTTGTAATAATAGGGATGTTTGACCGTTTTGTTTTAATGATTTTAATTGCTTTGGTTATTTGATATTTAATGATTAATTAATCTAGGTATTAATGCTTAGATTAATTAAAATCCTATTTGATGAATAGGAGTTTAATGTTCTTCATACTATCTAAGGTGATGGAATGTGTTTAACAAAGCAAGGCCCGACCTAAAACAAAAAGAGGATACAAAAGGTACAAAGAAATTGAGATAGAAGCCAATATGCTATTATCTACCTAATATAATTGCATTAACTATATTATGTACATAATAGTAATATTTTTAAGATTATGTTATAAGGTTCTAAAATGTTATCATTATAATAATATTATTATGATTATATTATAATGTTATTATTATAATAATATTTTTGTGATTATATTCTTCTAAAATATTATTATTATAATAATATTATTATAATAATATTATTATATTGTATATAATAATAATATTATAATGTACTTTATAAAAGATGTGATAATAATATTTACGATAAGGTAAAGTTTAACATCGTTTCATTTGATTGCAGATAAGGCGATGGTGGCTATTCGAAAACATTCGAAGACATGAGTGGCTAGTCCAAGAATGTTCAACGCTATGGCAGCGAAGCTTCGCGGAGCAACGTCGACAAAGAAGAGGTGGTCCAAGATGGCATTAGAGTTTCATAAGAACATCATGAAAGGTTCCAGAGTTGTCAATGAAATGATCGAGAGGCAAAGGCATGCCATCGAACTATGAAGGAAGAAGCGTTATTAGGGCAACCTGTGATGCCAATTGATGGAGTTAAAGGCCGACCTCGAAGAGCATGGAAGGTTTTAGTGTTGCATCTATTTCATTACACTATGGTAGCGTGAGTGTGAGAGTAGGGAGTTAAACAACGCCATGGCTATGTAGGTTTGGCAGCACCACGACGTCGATGGCAACATCGATGGCTACGTAGGTTTGGCAGCACCATGATGACGATGGTAGTGCTATGGATACATAGTCTTGGTAGGGCCATGGATGCATAGGTTTGGTAGTGCCACAATATCGATGGTAGCACTATGGCTGCATAGTCTTGGCAGCGCCATGGCTACATCGTTGGCAGTGCTATGGCTACGTAAGTTGGACAGTGCCATGGTTGCGTAGGCAGTGTGATGGTTTCATTTGGTTACGTGGAAACCAAAGTACCCAGGATGGGGGAATGCCATACCAGTCCTTGGGCACGTTGGTATGGCTTAGGAGAAATACCATCGGGTCTCAGCCTCAAAAAGTGACAACGAAAGTTTCACTGAATAAGATTGACCTGTATTATTTTGGTTAATGTGAATGTGGTTTGATCACGTTCAATGTTTTAAAGGAGGTCTAAAATCATAGGGATTATAAGGTATAGTTAATTATTTTATCATTCGTTTGATGGATGTAAAGGGGTATTCTTGGGTAGAATGCTTATGAGATAAAGGGGAGATATAGGATTCATGCAGGGTTATGTTTTTGTTGTTAGTTTTTTAAAAATAAATAACGTTTAGAAGTGTTATGTTTATTAAATTATAGAAAATGATGATGGATTATTTTATTATATCCATTCATTATTTTGGTTGTGAGAGAAGATGAAGTGAAAGGACTTATAATCATTATTTATACCTTGCTATCCTACATTTTTCAAGGGGGACTGGAAATGATTCCGAGAAAGCAATAAAGAAAGAGCATTTTTCAGATTTTGAGAGGGTAGCAAACTTCTGTGAGCAAAATCAAAAGGAGGGTTTTTATCATAAAACTAACGTTTTTAGTGTCTTATCATTTTTGCATTTTAGTGACTTCTAGCCATTGTCTTATGCCATGAAATGGGTTGCAATAGGCAAAGGTCAAGATTATGCAGTTTCTTTATGTTTCCTTTGAGTCTCGCACTTGATTTAATGGTATTGTGCTTATGTTGCATGTCCATTGATTCAGGTTGTTTTTTTGGTAGATAAGATACTATAGCATTAATACCAGGTTTTACAGGTTGACCCAAAACCTTTTACAAAAATCGCCTAGGCTTGTGACATGTCCTTACTAAGGATCCTATTATGTAAAATGTACATGCCGCCAAAGCCATTACATCGGAAGGCACATACTGTTATCAAAAAGAAACTTCCCATACAACATTTTGGGTATCCCCGGAAAACACCCTCATCAAATACAAAAATGAAACGTCCCTTCCTTAAATAGTGGAGTAAACTCCCGCTCATGCTCAATAATTTATATTAAATCTCTTGATTCATGTTGTTTTATGATTACCTCATAACTTGGGATTTTGCAGGGAGGAGCTTGCTAAACTAATTCAGAATTTGACTTTTTCAGCTAACCAAATTTGCATGTTTATTTCATTTACTGTTCTCAAAGTTTATTTTATTTCAAGCATTCAAGCATTCCATTCTGGTCCATCCAAAATTTTAGTTTCTTTCATTTCCATTCTGGTCCTTTTCCAAAATTTATGCTAATTTCTCGTTAGTTTCATTTTTTCTGGTCCATTTCCATAATTGTTAAGCTTTCAAGTTATTTCCATTCTGGTCATTTTCTAGAATTTTTGCACCTCCAAGTTTCATTAATATAAAGAATTCAGATAAAACACATGGTTTAGGAGGGATACTAACCTACTATTTCACATTAAAATAAGATAAGAAATGAAAGCTAACTTTGCTAACATTGCTAACATGCTAACTTCTACTAACCACTATTAGCGTAGTGGCATCAACATAAGGAAGATAAAATGATCCCAAATATCTAAAATTTACTTCATCTTAGAGGTACGGGCATTAAAATGAGGTGGACAATTCCACATTTTGTCATTTGAAACATTTTAAATGAAGATAAAATACTCTACTAACAGAGATTCAGGATAGCACCAATTTAAAAAAACCCTAAAAAGAATTTCTTTTATTTTTAGTTAGATCTTTCAAATCACTAAGCATTTTTTAGAACCAGTAAATGCCCCTTGTTTATGGTCACATTCATTATTGAATTATTTCTGGCACTATCATAATATTCTAGATATTTTACTAGAACCTTGGAGAAGTTGAATGTTTGTCATTTGGTTTCTTTTCAAGAGAGAGTTTTCTATTCAATATTCTGCATGTGGTGGTATTTTGCAATTGGGAAAAATATACACTCAACACCCTCCACAACCTCCTATACCAGTAGTCCTCTAGGTCCAGTATCTCCTAGAGAATGTCGAATTGCCATTGTACTCAATAAAATTGATATACCTCATGTTTGGATCTCACTATTAACAATAAGCACACTCACAACAAATACTAAAAAATAACTCAAATACATCAAATAACTCAATAACACTATACAGAAATCAAGTGCAGAAATGAAACAATCTCACAATAACATAGAATCGCAGGCCTCTTCGAGGGGAAACCTCCTTCAATTCATTAGCTTGCAAAAGGATACATTCGTATATGGCTTCATATATTTTAAAGAAAAACTTCATGTAACCCTATGTAAAGGCTCAAGAGTTGGCTTACATGCAAAATTCCACTGGAGCTAGAATTTCCTACCTACCATCGGTTACAATATTGATAAAAATAGTTACATGAGATGGTGCCACTTGGATAGGCACCATACTTGCCACATACATTAAAAAGTATTACAAAATAATATCATAATGGAATCCCCCACGTTGGAAGTGGGTCATTACATAATTAAATGAGAATTACAAAATGGTGTTAGGAAAGGATCCTAACATGTCCTTCCCCTTAGGAAAGCTTTGTCCTCAAAGTTGAAAATGAGGGAACCAGTGCTATAGCTGATGGAGAGACTCCCATGTAGCATCTTCTGGCTGGAGCCCATACCACTGAACAAGAACTTATGTGATGGTATGGTTGCAGAGAGTACGGGTTTGATGATCCAAAAATTGTTTAGGTTTGAGTAATATGGACCCTTCTTCATCCAATTATGGTAATGTTGACTAAACCTGTACCTGTGTACCCACAAATTTTTTGAGAGAGGAAACATGGAAAACAGGATGAAGCTTGGAGGTGGGCAGAAAAGTCAATTTGTAAGCAGTGGAACCAATCCATTGAAGAACTTGGTAGGGTCCATAGTATTTTACAGCAAGTTTCTAGCACTAATGAATTTGTAGATATGATTGTTTGTATGATAACAAATGAAGGAAAACCATATCACCCACATCAAAGCTAAGCTCAGAACGATGCTCGTCAGCTTGTTGTCGCATCCAATTCTAGGCCATGTTCAAATTCTACTTTAGCTGACTGAGAACATTGTTATGTTGGCTGAGATTAGTGTCGATTGCCTAGACCTTGGAGCTTCCTGGGATGTATGAAGAAGGTGTGAGTGGAGGATGTCCATAAATAGCATCAAAAGGGGTGAGTTTGGTTCTTGTATGATAGGAAGTGTTGTACCACCATTCAGCCAAAGAAAGCTACTTCACCCATTGAGTAGGATGATCTAATGTAAAGCAACAAAGATAGGTCTCTAAACATTTGTTGACAATCTCAGTTTGACCATCTGTTTGTGGATGGTATACTAAACTCATTTTGATTTGAGTTCCCTGCAACTTAAAAAATTCTTGCTAGAAATAACTAATGAAGGTTGGGTCTCGATCGAACACAATGGAGGTGGGCATACCATGAAGGAAAAAAATAGAATCGAGAAATATTTGGGCAATGGTGGAGGCTATGTAAGGATGGCCAAGAGAACAAAAATGAGCATACTTCGAAAGGTGATCCACTACCATGAGAATAACATACTTACCACCAAATTTAGGTAACCCTTCTATAAAATCTATGGAAATATCAATCCAAACCTAATTTGGAATGGGTAAGGGTTGAAGAGTACCCGAAGAATGTACTGTTTCACCTTTCATTCATTGGCAGGTATCACAAACTATTACAAAATCATGGATGTCCTATTTCATACCTTTCTAGAATAATGTGCGCTTGAGGCGTTCATATGTTTTAAGAAATTTTGAATGGCTTGCAGAGGGAGCAGTATGTAGTTCCTTCATGAAAAGCTCATGGAGTGGGGACATGTGAGGAAGAACAAGGCATTGGCAATAATGTAGGTCATGGCCATCCCAATTGTAGCCTAGGAATGAAGTAGGATCATCACGGAGCGAGGCCACCAAAGCTTGCAAGTCTACATCCTGAAGTACCTCCTATCATAAGGAATCTATCCTTTGAGGAACCAGTAAGGAAATGGCACATAACATACTGAGGGTCTCAAATTGGTGAGAAAGAGCATCAACCACAAGATTCTCTTTGCCCTTATTATAGGTGATATCGTAATCATATCCTATGAGTTTAGAAACCCATTTTTGTTGTTCTAGGATAGCAACCCGTTGTTCTAAGAAGTATTTGAGACTCTGATGGTCTATTTTAATGGAGAAATGGTGCCCAATGAGATATGGTCGCCAATGGGTTATGACATGTAAGATTACCAACATCTCCTTGGCATATGTAGATTTTCCCAAGTTACGATCAGAGAGTGCCTTACTAGTGAAAGCCAAGGGTCTCCCTTCTTGCATCAACATTGCCCCGATGCCATGACCAAAAGCATCACTTTCAATGATGAAAGGATTGGAAAAATTTGGTATGGCTAAAAATGGTATTGTGGTCATAACATGCTTCAATTCGAGGAAGGCTTGGTCAGTAGGACCTATCCAAGTAAAAGAGTCCTTATTTAACATGGATGTGAGGGGGCTGCTATTTTACCATAATTACAAATAAATTTGTGGTAGTAACTTGTAAGCCCTAAGAATCCCTGAAGTCCCTTGAGAGTGTGAGGTTTTGGCCAGTATTGAACTGCTTGAATCTTCTTGGGATCGAAATTGATGCCATCTTTGGAGACAATGTGTCCTATATACTCCACTTCAGTAAGACCAAAAGAACACTTGGACTATTTAGAAAAAAATTGATGTTATGCCAACAATTGTAATGTCTGATCCACATGGATAAGGTGTTCCTCTCACGAGTGGCTATAAACCAAGATATCATCAATGAAAACCAGGATGAACTTTCACAAGAGAGGGCAAAATATGTTGTTCATCAAGCTCTGAAATATGGAAGGAGCATTTGTCAGACCAAATGGCATTACCAAGAACTCATAGTGACCTTCATGAGTGTGAAATGCAGTTTTGGGAATATCCTCGTCCTTGAGGCTGATTTGATGGTAGCCAAAATGAAGGTCTAACTTAGAGAAGTACATAGCTCCATGTAATTCATCCAATACTTCATCCACTACAAAAATGGGGAATTTATCCTTGATGGTCATTATGTTGAGCTAACGGTAGTCTATACACAATCGCCATGAGCCATATTTCTTGCGAACTAGTAAAACTAGAGAACAGTAAGGGCTGGTACTAGGTTAAATGACACTAGCTTTGAGCAATTCTTGTACCATATGCTTGATTTCATACTTGAGAGCATGAGGATACCGATACGGTCTGATGTTGGATGGTGCATTACCTAGTAGTAGTGGAATAGCATGGTCATGTAAGTGACGAGGTGACAGGGTATTTGGTTATGAAAAAATGCCATCGTGCTTGGTCAGAACAAGTTGCAAATATTCTAGAATTTGATCCACTATGTAAGTGCTTGGTTGAATTGAAAATATTTGTGCAATGACCCCACAAGATGACTTTTTCAACAATTTCTCCATATGATTGGAATTGATTATTTGGGAAGGGTCTGTTTTGGCACCATGGAGGGTGTGTGTTTGTCCATGTTGTGAAAATTTCATCCATAGTTCTACAAAGTCCCAGGAGATAATGATCAAGGTTATCAAACATTTGGATCCCAACATAATGTCACATCCTCCCAATTGGAGGGCAAACATGTCTTGCTTGAGTTCATAATCCCCCATATTTATTTTAACATTCCAATATTTACCTTTACAAGGTTGAGCTGGGAGTTTAGATTCGGCCAATTGGGCTAAACTGATAGCCTCCATCATGGTTTGTGGTTTAAACATCTTGAATTCAGCTTGAAGATCATATTTCAACCCACTAACGAAACAACTCATAAAAAATCCCTCATTCAAGCCCCTTGTTTTATTGGCCAATTTCTCAAATTGTGTCTGGTAATCACAAACTATGGTAGTTTATTTTAGCTTTGTCAATGCTCCTGTATAGTCTTCATAGTCACTAGGGCCAAATCGGGTGAGTAGTTGGGACTCAAAGTCCTCCCAAGATAGATCAGGGGTAGTGGATCGTAGCCATTGGAACCAATGTAAGGCTTCAGATTCTAAGTTGAAGGAAGCCATCTAAACCTGATGATATATAGGGACATTGTGGAGTTTAAAGAATTGATCAACTCGACATAACCACCCATTGATATCCTTTTCATTAAACTTTGGTAAATCCAATTTAGGCATGTTGAAGGTTGGATCATGATCATAGTTCCCCTTCTTCGGTCTTCTGTTTCCCTTCTTCGACCTCATTCGGAGTTTTCAGCTTGGTGTTCAGATGTGAGAGTACCCTGCAATTGTGTCTCCACCTCTATAATTTGTTTTTCTAAGCGGATTCTAGTGGTATCCTGATCCGTTCAGAGCTCTCGAATATCTTCTCTTATGGTGTGGTTTGTAGTGGTTAAGTAGTTAAGGGCTTTTTGCATATCAAACAATATTGTGGCAAGTTCTAACTCCTTTTGTCCACGAGTGCCACTCACCATTATGGGCCCTCTTTTACTCAGTTACTAAAAATAGATGTGGGGTTTCAAGAGTTACTATTTTTAGTAAGTGTCCAAAATTTAATTTACGAAATGGGTTACAACACTGATTTTAGGATAGGGTCCACTTCGGTGGCTGCTTAATCTAAGCGCTCAATGAGGAGATATACTGAATTTCTTGACTTTTTGTGATATCTTGGTTTGTTGCAAGTCGATGTCAAGGTAATTTCTTCCACTTATACTTAAAATTTCACCAGTGAGTCCATAAGGGTATTTGGTGTAGAATAACAAGTAGCTTCTATTCCTAAAATTTTGGATCAATTTGATTGACCGTTGAAAAGTTATGGCCTTAGCAAGAAAAATAAAAAATTACTATTTTTGGAAAATTGGTGTAAAATTTGACCAGGGACTGCCAAGGACAATTTTATCTGGAATAGAGTGTAGAATTATCTGCTAAATTTTTGAGTCAATCTGAGCTTTGTGTGAAGAGAGAGCCCTATTTTAATATTTTTTTTCTATATTGACGATTCTACTGGTGTTGTCAGTTTCTGATTTGGAGTTATGATTCAAAGGGGGGTCTAGGATCAACTGTCGATGACCTGTAGTCTACCCCTTGACCACCCTGTCACTATCATATATATTCCTCTGTCACCTATACTACGGTTACTAACACGATTCCTGATACTAACCCTGGGGATTCTTTGACACTGACAGTTTTGTTTTTGAAACTAAAGGTCTATAATTCTGGACTGTTACAAAGGGCTGTTACTGTCGACCTGACTATCATTGTTACTGACCAGACTGTTTCTATCACTATCCTAACTATTCTATCTCTGACCACGGCTATTGTAGACACTTGCAAAATCTATCATGAATTTTGGTGCATGCAAGTTTATTTTCTATGATAAGGAATGCCTTCTTTGTATGCTCACTTTTGGGGTTGTGAATGCAGGATAACAGAACAAATATGGTGTTGATTTGTAGGTGGAAGTTATATTTTGTAGAACCAAGGTATGCTAAGTAAGAGAGTATGTAATACCCATAGGCCCTCTGTTATACCACAGTGATGAACAATAGTGCCTAGACCAATATTTTAGGCCACTACCCAAGGAAGATTCCACACATACCCTTGAGCATACTATCTGCCTCTCTGACAATATGGGAGGGTGATTGTATGGGATGCTATGTCCCGTAGACTATGGATAATACAAGGTTGAAAAGCTTCCTACTAGGTAATTTTTTTTTTAAACCTATATTATATCCCGATACACCCGAAGAAGCATGGGAGCTCAAGTTTGTGCATGAGTGCTATCTAAGGCCTGGGTATTAGAGCTTGATCGCCCCTCACTTCAATAGATAATTTATGGGCTATCTAGCTTAGCCAATAATGACAACTCCATGATATTTTAAAACCCTCGGCACAGGGTTTCTAACCTACACAACTACTGAAAAAGAGACTGTATTTTTTTTGGATTTTTAATAAAGGAAAAAACAAAAACAAAAAACACACAAAAAATTATACCTAATAGGCGGAATGGATGGCAAAAATCATCTCAATTGCAGTAAAACTTAGCCCTGGAAGGTGCTCTGATACCACTTGTTAGGATCTCACTATTAACAATAAACAGACTCACACAAAATACTAAAAAATAACTCAAATACATCAAATAACTCAATAACACCATGCAAAAATCAAGTGCAAAAATGGAACAATCTCACAATAACATAAAATCATAGGCCTCTTCAAGGGGGCAATCTCCTTAAATATTTCATTAGCTTGCAAAAGGATCCATTCGTACATGGCTTCATATATTTTAAAGAAAAACTTCATGCAACCCTACCTAAAGGCTCAAGAGTTGTCTTACATGCAAAATGCCACTCGAGCTAGAATATCCTACCTACCATCGATTACAATCTTGATAAAAATGGTTACATGAGATGGTGCCACTTGGCTAGGCACCATACTTGCCACATACATTACAAATTATTACAAAATAATATCATAATGGGATCCCCCACGTTGGAAGTGGGTCATTACATAAGTAAATGAGAATTACAAAATAGCATTAGGATAGGATCCCAACATCCTTCGAACTCGAGCCAGCTCATGTGCATCCTTGATCGAGCCAAGGTGTAGTTTCCATGGTTACCATATGATCTTGTGGTTTCATAGCTCATCTATCACCTACCTCCCTAGTGGAAGGATACCAACATATGTTCTTTGGACTCTCTTTTGATTCCTCAACCATATATATACTACTGGTCGCTCTGGGTTAGGCAATGACCCTAGTAGTGCATCCGATCTCCTAACCACCATGTGCTCCCAAGCCCACACTTGGAGCAAGGTTATACATACTATCCTTGTATGCTATTTATACATGATATTGTATAATGTCCTATATAATTAGACTAGCATGTATGGACCCCATGCAAACTATACTTGCTGGTCTTGCATGTCTACCACTACTCCTGCCAGTGCCCACGGTAGGTGTTGCCTACTCATATGGTACACTAAGAACCCATCCATCATCCCACAAAGTATGATCATAAAAGAATCAATCCCATATCATCTTGATAACTCATCCACATGAATGCTACTCTGCTAGATCTTGGGTGTCCCACCCCTTGATAGTCTCTATAACATGGCTTGTTGATCTTGTACTTTGTAAAATGACCTCTCTCTAATGGGAATGTGCAAGATGCACCACACATCCTCTAGTGTGATGGTCATCTCTCTTGTAGATAATAAAAAGGTCGATGACTCCAGATACCACCTCTCCACTAGTGCTGTTAGTAGCGCTTTTTCTGCCTCCACTTGAGGCATATCTGTTAGATGTAGTAGCCCCACCGTCTCTAGTGTTTGTTGGTTTGCTGCCACAACCCCTCCCCTAGGGTGTTCGATCACCACTCTCTACTCTCTAGAATATCATGCTACAACAACAAAATAAAAAAATCACATTTTAAATTAGTGCTCATAAAAATAATATAAAGCAATGCATAATAAATCAAATATCTTTGCTTGCTTCCAACTTCTTGTTCTCTTTTTTTTTTTCTTCTCCTCTTCTTCTTATTTCTTTCTTTCCTCTTCTCTTTTTCTTTTCTTTTTTTCTCTCTTCTTCTACACATTCACGTCCCCTTATTTTCGGATATGAATTCACAAATTTACACCCAACCAAAATTGGGTGCAAACTTGCTCGTTGCTGTGCCCTAGGCAAATTTACGGTCTGCCCCACAAATTCATGTTGAGGCATGCACAATAAATTCCTCTAAAAAAGACCTAAAATTGCTAAAAGCAATAAAATCCTACTCTAGTCTAATCTAGATGATAAATTTCAATCCTTACTTGTGCTCGCTCCACTGTTGTGCTAGCTTTACCCCTCACAATGACTAAACGATGTATAAGAAGCACCATTGGTCTTCTTTTTACCTAGAGATCCTTTCTTCTCTTTTGTGCAGTAAAAGTGAATTAGGGTTTCACCCTTTTTTGCTTTTATCCCCCTTTTTTCTCTCCTCTCTCTTGTTTGTGCTTTTTGCTATTCCTTCCCTCCATTGGTTGTTATTTTTCTTTTGAGTCTACCATTTCGAGTTTCCTTAGGAAGTCATTTCCTTTTGAAACTCGAGGGGGCACCTTGTCTTGAGAGGTATTAATGTCTCTAATGCCTCATTTTGCATGTAAAATTTAAAAAGCATCCATAATGACACTACCCCATTTCTTCTAATCCAACCACCCCTTTCTATGTTTGTCATTTTTCACCCATAGGTGTCTATATATTTCTTTGATGCATTTATCAGACCATAAATGCATCAAAGAGGGGGTAAAATGTAGACGTGGGAAATTGATCCACCCAAGTGTGTCATTTTTACTTAGTCCCCTTAAAGGTCTCCAAAGGCATTGAATGCAAGCTTGGACCTTTTTTTCCTCTTTCCCCCCCTTTTTTTTCTTGGTCTTTGTGAATTCGCGATAGCTCATTCTAGGGTGCAAATTCGCAAAAATTAGGGTCTTTCTTTTGGAAACCCTAATTTTTGGGCTGATGCTCTCTTAGTCAACCCTTAGCCAAGGTTGTATTTTCATTTTTTTACTTTTTCCCTCCAAACCTCTTATAAATAGAGGGTTGGATTCCCCTTTTCCCCCAAGCTCTAAGATAAGTGAAGAAAAATTCTCTCAAGTGATTTTGCGAACAAGTGATCTAACAAGTGATTTCAAGTGATTTCAACTATGCTACTACTGTGAACTACTACTGCTACTTTTGTGTTTACTGTTCTTGTTGGATGGATGTTGGAGCTTTGAGGAGAGGATTACCATTTTGATAGCTACCATCCTTTTGCTACTTCATCACTTTCACTAGGTTTTGCTGTGTTGTTTGAATTTGCTAGATCGTTAAAATCTATGTTTTACATTCACTTATATGTACTTTGAATACTTAAATCCTCTATTTCAAATTCGCATGCAATTCTAACAAGGCATAAATTCACTTTTGATAAGATTTGCATTCTCTCATTTTAGGGCACGAATTTGCTTCACTAGGGTCTAGGGAGCAAAGGTGCTTCCCTAAAATCCTAGTTCTTCTATGTCTACTAAATTTAGTTTGTAATTCATTTGTTCGTATTCTATTTTTACACTATTTCATGTTATTGCATTACTATTTTTGTCTTGCTTTCCAAAGATCAACAATTTACTTTATTTTCGAATGGTCAACTGAAAGGACCAAGGGGGCTTGACTGCTATGCATCCAAGCTTAGTCATACAATGGCCTAAGTAGGATCCCAAACTCTAATTAAGTTTTCTAGGGTTTTATGAAGCTATCTTGCAGGTTTTGGAGCTATTTGGATACCTTGGATGCAAGTTAAAAGCTAGGATCAACCATGAAGACAAGTAAGTGCTCTAAACAATTTTCTTAGGTTGTTTGTTATTCACTTTTTATCCATTTCCACAAACAAAAAGGAGAAAAAGCATTTCGTTGAAATTCTTAGGCATTCAAAAGTGAAAGACATATAGATTGCATTTAGGTTAAAGTTGTTTGTGCATCTTCTTGTCCTTTGCTGAAAGACCAAAAATATTTTGTTACTGTAAAATAGGCTAGAAATCATTGAATCTAAGAGTCATTCTAGGGTAGCTCTTATTTTCATGTATATTTTGTTTGTCTTGCATTGTTATTTTATTTATTTTAGCCTAGACCTTAGAGGGACCAAAACCAAGTTATTATTTTAAATTGAACACATCAAATATTTCCACCCCAGACTTGGAGTGCTTCCTAAAACCATTCATGATAAACCCTTCTTTTTACCCACTGAGTGTAGAGTCTATAACGATCACCATGGTCACCTCGGCTTCTAGCTGATCCAACCGAGAATCGTACACAAGTGCATGATTTTCCCCCTCTAAAATTTTATTCCTTATTGATTTTCTCTATTTCCTATATTTCTTGGGCTAATTTCCTCTTCGATTTTTCCATTTTGGATGTCATTATTGTGCTGATGTGTATCACTATTGATTAGGTTGATATTGTCTCTGTTAGTATCTTTGGAAAGGTCTATATATTTGACTCCATTACTTTGAAGAATTGTATCCACAATAATTGGTGTTATGACCTTCTCTATTACATATGTGATAATATTTTTCTTCATTCAAGTTGATGTTATGAAGATGGAGTAGTATTACTTGTCATATTTTTTGTTGAAATAAAAGTATTGTTTGTCATTTCATCTCTAGCTTGGTTTTCTATTTCATATTCTTGAAGTATGTTGACCAATTCATCAAAGGATACAATTTTGTTTAGCACTTGAAGAGAGGTTACTAATGTCATAAATGTTTCTAGAAGTTCTCTTAGTGTAACTTGAACAAGAAAATTTTCTTCCACTTTATCTCCCATAGTGTGTAGTTTAGATTTCAATTCTGCTACCCTTCAAAGAAAATGTTCTATATTTTCTCCATCATGAAATTTTAGAGAATATAACTATGATTGCAAGTGTAAAATAGTAGCTCCATTATTTCCTTCAAATATTATACATAATTTATCCTTGACGCATTTTAAAATTTTAACCTCACTTATGTGTGCTTGAATTTCCATTGATAGACCAAAGATGATTTATATAAGAGACTTTGTATCTTCATGTTGGATATATTACATTATTTGGTACTAAGGAGTACTATTGTAAATATTATATTAGGGAGTGAGTTTTATATTTATCTAAATCATATATCAAAATGTGAAGAGTATTTATATGTTATGTAATAAAGTGTGCAAGGTGTCAAGAGTACAAGTGTAAGGTGTGCAAGTGTGAGTTGTGAGAGTGTAGTGTCAAGTGAGCAAGTGAAGAGTCATAGGTGATAGGTCAAGTATGGAAGTGAAGATTCATAGGATATGTGTCAAGATGTAAAGTGAGAGGTTATGTAATCATGAGAGTTTTGTCATAATGTGAGGCATGTGAAAGGTTGCATCTCCTAGGAGTTTGAGGAGAGCAAAAGTCATGTAAAGTTATATATTGAAGACAAAGCTCCATGCTATATAATGTGAGAATATTTGAGAATATTTGAATATATGTAATATATTTTGAATGTAATGAAATGTGTTTTATATTTTGAGCAATATTTGAGTTATATGTGAATGTTATTTTGTGATTGATATTTGATCCTAGAGAAATTTACCTATGAGAATTTTAGGTTGATTAGCCAACAAGTGGTATTAGAGCCTTCTTGGTTCAAATATCCACTTGATATTGTTATTTCTAGGGTGAAGAGAGTGAGGAATTATGAGAATATTGAAGGATTGAAGGAGTGAATAGAAGAAATGAAGAGTGAAGGATGATTTTGAAGGAGAGAGATGATTTGTTGAAGTACAAAGTTGAGAAGAAAGTCTATGTGAAGAGGCTGAAGTATATATAGAAGAGAAGCAACAAAAAAATGAGGAGGAACATGAAATATTGGAACCATTAGGAGGATATTTTTGTAATGAATGTGAATATTACAAAGATGATGAACAGATGAAATAGATTACTTGTAAAGTTGTGGAAATACTATGCTAAGCTACATCATGGGGAAGAAAGGAGGAGTTTGTTTAAAGAATTTTAAGGACATGAGCAACAAATGAGACAAATGAGAAGATGTTATCCAGAGTTTGAAGGAATATGAGGATGAGAGCCATGAACGAGAAGACTTGGAGATGTTGACCAGAGAATCTAGAGTGCCATAAATAATGCCAAAAGAGTTATTTGTAGGAGTTTTAGAGAGAAATTTGCATAGTATAGAGGTAAGGAGACGTTTGCAGAGGTATAATGTAGCAAAAGAGGTGAAAAAAGCATAACATATTTCAAGGACTTAAAAATGCCTAACAATGATCTAAAATTATGTGTGACAGAGTGCTATTAATTCACCTTTTCCCTCATAAGTCATAACCCTAAGCATGCTACTATTAAGATAAGAGTTAATTTTAGAGCAACATCAATCAACTTTAGGTGCACTTTTTGAATTTAAGGAGTTATAGGGTGTACGAAGTTAAAGTTTTGTTTATTTTATGCTTTGGAGAAGATAAAGAGAAGATTAAATTAATGAATGAATTAAATATGGTGGAGTAATTAATTAATTGGAGATATTAATTAAGAAAGTGAAAATTGCTTTAGGAGATTTAAGAAGAGTAAAGAATTAAATTTGCAAATTGAAAAATGATTGAATGAAAAATTATTTTTAGAAAGAGTGAATTAATGATTGAGAGATATAAGGAAACTAAACATTGAAAATTTGAATGTATTAGAGTGTGGATTAAAATAAAAATTCAAATTCAATTTGGGAAAATTAAAGAATTAAATAAATGAATGTTTTGAAATTGATGAAGTTGAGAATAATTAATTGTGAAATTGAATTTGAAAACTAGGAGATATAAGAAAAAATTTCAATTTAAAAATTGAGAATTTTGTTAAGAAAATAACTTGAAATTAAGAATTTGGGAATTATAAGAAGAGGATAAATGAATTGAAATTGATTAGAATATGTTGAAAGAAATTTAAGGTGAAATTTATCATGGAAGATAGTTAAGAAATGTTGAATTATTTAAAACAATGCACACAAAGTATGATTGAGAATGCTAGAAAATAAAAAGATGTAAGAATAAAGGTCTTATAAACAATTTTCAAAGAAGCCAAAAATGAACAATTTGTAACACTTGAAGATTATCTAAGCACAAAACTGATTGAAGCAAGTGAAGACTCCAAAAATACCATTACAATACCTATTGATATAGGGAAAATAGCATATATGGCATTACTCTCTTTAGAAGTTCAAGTTCATAAAAAGGAAAAATAATTGTCAAATATCAAATACTCTAATCAAGAAATTGATGATAAAAAGAACTTGAACATTGGATAACAATATACAAAAAACATGAAGACATCAAATAAGCATTCAATTGACAATGAATGTGAAAATAGTGAATCTTTATATTCTACATCTGATAACAAATCATACAACAACAAAAACAATATTAATGAAGGATATGAATTATATTATTATGATGATTTATTGAGAAATGTAATAGGAAAGAACTTAGAGAAACAAAAGGAAAAGACAAATACTAAGAAAAATAAGCACAAAGCAAAGAGTCAAAGGAAGAAAAACATAATATGAAGACAAAAATGAGAATCAAATATTGAAGACTAAAAGTCTTCACACCAAATAATGTAATAAAGAGGGGGTGTTGGAGATATTACATTATTTGGTACCATGGAGTACTATTGTAAATATTAGATTAGGGAGTGAGTTTAATATTTGTCTAAAGTATGTGTCAAAATGTGAAGAGTATTTATGTGTTATGTAATAAAGTGTGCAAGGTGTCAAGAGTAAAAGTGTAAGGTGTGAGCTGTGAGAGTGCAAAGTGTCAAGTGAGAAAGAGTCATAGGTGATAGGTGTCACGTATGGAAGTGAAGAGTCACAGGATATGTGTCAATATGTAAAGTGAGAGGTTATGTAATCATGAGTCTTGTCATAATGTAAGGCATGCTAAGGGTTGCATCTCCTACGATTTTGAGGAGAGCAAAAGTCATGTAAAGTTATATACTGAAGTCCATGCTATGTAATGTGAGAATATTTGAATATATGTAATCTCTTTTGAATTTAATGATATGTGTTTTATATTGTGAGCAATATTTGAGTTATGTAAATGTGGTTTTGTGATTGATATTTGATCCTGGAGAAATTTAAATGTGAGATAGGTTGATTAGCCAACACTTTATCTTTAAATTTTTGTATTTCAATTGTATTTTTTGGAATATCTCTCTCCATTTACTACTTCCCAAAGTTTCTCAACAATAAGTATTGATTTCATCTTATTTTCCCATTGGGTAAAGTTAGGTCCTTTTAATATGATATTCAAAAAGGAAAATATTTGTATTTTCCATTTTAATAATTTCCTTTGTTGTCGAAACCCTTTTATATTTAAATTTAGCAATTTTTTCTTCAAATAATTCTTCTTCAATTATTATTTATTCTTTTTAAATCAAATTTATTTTTCTTTCTTCAATTCAATTCTTCTTCATTTTTCTTCCATTCAAATTTTCAATCTTCAATATTTTTCTTCTTTCTTTTTCAATTAATCTCTTTCTTCAATTTTAAAATTTTCTTCAAATAATTTTCACTTTTCTTTCTTCAATCAATAATATTCTTCTTCTTTAATTAATTATCTTCTTATAAATCCATTCAATAATTCTTCTTCAATTTTTAATCGTCACTTTTCAATAATCATTTTTTTTAGTTTTTTAATTTTCTTAAATTCTCCATATAACTCCCAAATTAAGTTCCTTCAATTAATAACTTTCATTCAAATACCAATCTTCCTTTTTCAATTATCCAATTTAATTCTCTTTCTTTCCCGAAATCAACTTCCTCAAATAATTTTTCTTTTAAAACCTTAGAACCTTTCTACCTTCAATATTTGCATGCGTAGAAGAATAATTATGTAGGAAAAAAATTAATACCTTGGAAACTTTGCAATATTTCCGCTCTTGACACCATCTACTCCAAACATTACAATTTTCTATGTACATTATATTTGGATTGCACCAACATCTATATTTTAGACAGTTTCTTCTTAGGTTCTCTTAGACCAACATTATTTTTTGTGCTCTTTATGAACCTGTGTTTCTCTAGACCAAACACTTCACTCTACACTCTCTAGAAATTCTTCAATGTATGCAATATTTGTTTTCTATAGCCTCTTTGACTACACTGTTTGGATGTTCTTCAATATATGCACTCTTTGTTCTCTCTAAATCAACACTTCAATGTACACACTTTTCTCTCAAACTTAATTATCTCTCGTTCTCGGCTCCAACACTTGATGTCTCTAATGTCCCTCTTGGGTGCTCTTGGTCAACCTTTCTTGGGAGCTCTACAGGATTGGACAACCTGTCTTGGGTTCTCTTGAACAACCTCTCTTAGGCACTCTATAGGATTGGACAACATTGCTTAAACTCAAGATATTGCCTCATTTCAATACAATATTATTGCCAATATGTATCCTTCTTAGCTACTTACAAATGCTCTTTCTTTTGTATCTCTTCTTAAACCTAGTCTCTTTATTCATTGTATCTCTTACTCCAAGCACTTTAAATGTGTTTCTTTCTTTGTTTCACTGTATATCTAATACCATTGTTAGCAAATTACTACTATTATCATAGGCTTAACAATCTCATGGATCAAACAATATCTTGATAACACACATAAATAAATCCATAAAAATGAACATAAAATTCATTGAATATTATTGATAAACATCTACTATAAGCAATACATAAATGCAATGCTTGTTCAATTAAATATTACAAATATTTGTCTTCAATATATACATACATGAGACTTTTCATATTCACATGATTCTTGACCTTTACCCTTACATAAACTCTTCATATCCTCATACTCATGGGAGATCTAAATTTTACATATTTACATAAAGACAAAGACACTCATGATTGCACATAATTCATAACTCCTCACTTATGACACTTCACTCACACAACTCACACTTACTAACATGACACCTCACCTATATAATCCCATACTTATTTACATGACACATAAACCACACTTAATAACATACCACCTACTATAGACTCAAATATTAAACACACCCTAGACTAAACTATTTACATGGATCTTACACTAATATTGCAAGGTACCCAATAATGTAATACCTCCAACAAAACTCATCAATCCTACTAATAATACTAACCTACATGGGCAAGTAAAATTAATAGTTTTAACATTGTTATATGGGATTGAAACAAGCCCTACCTTAATTACATTATGACCACATAGTGGTATTATAATAAGCATATAAATTATGCATGTATCACTTGGAAATATTAAAACCTAGGTCTCTTTCTTGAAAGTCAAGGAATTTAAGTGTTCAAGCTCATGCTATTTGATAGCAATTAAAAGAAAAATGGTTGTGGGATTGAAACAACCCCACCCATATTACATCGTGATAACATAGTAGTGTTACAATAACTTGTCAATTATGAATGTATCCCTGGTAAGATTTGAACTTGGATCTCCTCCTTTAAAGTCAAGGAATTTAATTTTTTCAACTCATCCCATTTTATAGAAAATTTCATATTTCTATATTACATACTTTTTTAAAAATTTTAGGTTGGTGCCATTATAATAGTTCCACTCTACTTCCTAAAATATTAAATTATGTAAAGTCATGGACTTCAATTTTATTATTCCTAAACTAAACGAGATCGATTACAACGTTTGGATCAATAAAATAGATTCAAATTCTAATTAATAGGATCCAACTGTTAAATGAATAATGTAAACATTAACAACTACAATCTTAAAGCATCTCAATTATATTCAATAACTTATTTTATAATAATAATTCAAAGAGGAGCTTTCTATTATTTTTCATTATACTATGCTTGGATATACATATCTTTAGAAACATTATCTACTAGGCTTGGATATCATTATATTTGACACATTCTCTTAAATAACCTTAAAATAATAATTTAAAGTGCAATAAATTAGGACTGTAGGAATATGCATCCCTATTTATTTAATATATGTAGCACTAAGGAAGATTTAAATTAGTAATACTCTCTATATTGTATATTTATTCATTCTCTCATGCAACCAATAATTCACTAATACTTTTATTATTTTCTTTCTATTGAAAACAACTCATGATATTATCCATTGACATTCACTACTAAGACTAACATTCAATAAATATTTAACTAAAAATGGATCTTTAACTTGCAAATAGGTGATAAAATGAGATAAAAGTAGTGCTTGACAACCTTAATATTTTTATGTTTCAAGTCCAAAATGATCAACATGCATGTTTGACATTAATTACAATTTAATATATGCTAGATATTCCAAGATTAAAAGTAGAACATCTAATATATTTATAATATATTTCAAATAACTCCCTAATGTTGGATCACATTCTTGAGGAGAATAATATTGTTTTCTATACATGTTGCCAACCATGTATAATCACCTTTATTCTTCAATTATGGGCCAAAATATGAGGGTCTATACTTTGTTTATGGAAATAGTTTCCTTGGTGTTTACTAAATTCGAAAGACTAGACATGCATGCATCTCCTTTATTTCATCACTATTGGAATAAATTTAAAGCATTGATGTCTAAGTTACATACATTCAAGCATGGGAATAATCGCATCTGGTAGTATGTTGCAAGAGGTCCAAATAAAGAAAATAAGGACGTGTATCTAATATCTAAACTGAAGAATATATATTTTATTAAAATTTAGAGAGTTTCTATATTATACTTTCCAATGCAAGATGTTGTCCTCTTTAGGTATCTTGGATATTTCAAGGAATAAAGATATCTAGATACATAACACTATTTCTCCATGATGAATACAAGGAAAGACATAAGTTTGTAAATTTTCAAATGGTATATAACTATTGACAACTACCTTTTAATATTTTATAATATATGGATACATTACAAATATTAGTAATACTAATAGTTGTCAATATTTGGCTTATGGTATATTGATGCCACTTCATATTGTTTGATTCTAATGGAAGTGCACTTGTTCCAAAATTAGTTCTTACCAACAAATAAATTGGTTCTAATCAAAACAGACACTAGTACTTGCTAACAATGTAGTCATTAGTTAATCACTACACCCAACTATAGAAGCTCCATTGATGCTAGGACCCACTTTCTAATAACAAATTTTATGCAAATGTAGAACACTTGGTGAAGTTGAGAGAAAGAGTCCATTCTAGCTTATATAACATATTACCAATTATATAAAGTATCTTGTAAGCATATTTGAATTTGTTATGTTCATAGGTGTTGTAAAATTGAGTTTCTTAAAAATAGAAAACAATTTAGTACGCCCATTTCAAATTCAAACTTGCTTGTGCGCTCTGTTCAGTTTGCTAACCGACCAAAGGTATTGTATACATAAATGCATTTTATCTACCACTAAGTCTACTGTATGCCTATGCCATTACCACAATCCTACCAAGTTTCTAACCTTGGAAAGCTCTCAGTTCCATCCTTGGCAACACGTTGCCAATTGACTTGGCAACCCACTTTGCAGCTACCCATTTCGCACATTTCCAACACTTAGAACATTCTTCATATGCCCCGCTTGGAAGGCACCTTTGAAAAAGTAAACCAAATGTAACACGAAGACTTAGTTCTCATGGCACTTTAGCTACCCATTGGCACTTAGGAATTTTTCATACTGCCCAACCCCTTGGGAGCACTGAGCCAACCTATGGAATGCCAACCATCATGGTAGGGTTGATGAGCGCATCGCCCCTACCATATCCTCCCTTGATGAGTTCGATGATATCCTCATCACCATGGTCTGCCTGCCACTGAATTCAGTTGGGCAACCCAAAAATGCTCATGGACTGGAAGTATCACCAAAAACCTATCGCTTCCAATAGTCTTCAATTTTGCTTTTACACTTTCACAAAGTTTCCTCCCTCTCCCAACTATCTATTGTGCTACTCTTCTAAGTCACTAAGTACTCCTTGTGTTGTCTGTTCCCCCACCCAACTATTTTTGCATCCCATACTCATTGAACCTCCTGCCTAGTAGCATCCTAGATATTTGTTGAGGGTCAAGTGGGCTGCATCTGTTTAGGTGCGATATCATCAGCATGCAAGTGCCTCATTTGACTGAAATGGAAAACAAGGTGAATCCTTTGGTGTGATGGTAGTTTGAGTTGGTAGGCAATATCACCAATTCGCTAGACCACCTCAAAGGGACCATCGAAATGGTAAACTAGAGCCTTAGAATTCCCCTTTGATGGCTTGAACACCTTTGGTTCCATCCTCAACAAGACTAAGTCCCCAATGTTGAACAAGTGCATTCTTGCCAAATTAATCCTTGACTACCACTACTTCAGGTACTCTACCACAGGTGGAAAAGTCCTCAGATATCCAGCCAAAATGATGTACAGAGTAAGCGACTGTTGTTCTATGTTAATTTTGAAAGGTGAGTACTAGTTGGATTAATATTTTAGGTTTTTGTAGCAGAACTAGGCCATTCCAATGTGGTTTATCTAGTTGGAATGGTCATCGTTGATAAAGTGTTGCATATATATTTCCAACAATTGATTGATTCACTCGGTTTGGCCATCTGTCTATGTGTGGAATCGACTTGACATTTGTAACCTTGTATCTATCAAATGGAACAAAACCCTCCAAAATTTGCTTGTGGAAGGACTATCTTGATTGAGGACAATGCTCAACGACACACCCCAAAAATTGATCATAGTTTTGAAAAACAACTCATCTAGGGTCTCTACTGGGCAAGGCTATGGGAAAGGCACAAATATGAAATACTTGGAAAAATGATCAACCACCACCATGATCGACTTATAGCCCTTAGCCTTTGGAATACTAGTGATAAAGTCCATGCTCAAATTTTCTCAGGGTCTAACTGGCACTGGTAGTAGTTGCAGCAATCCTCTCAGCTTCACATTCATCAATTTATCTTGCTAGAAAATTAGACAAGTCTTGACATATTCATTGTAGTCATCCTTCCTACCTTTTAACATATATTTTTTATTTTTTAATCTACATGATTTTTTATCATTTGGGCAAATGTTACATTGTGGAATAGATTTGATGCTAGTTGCATGATTACCCTATTTACTTTCTATATGCTTGTTACTACCATATAGAGTTTTAGAAATAAAGCGAATTGCTTACCCTAGAACATGGATGACAATTGTTTGTTGGCTATATGTTTAAAAAGAAAAATTAATAAATTTATTTTTGTAGAATAATAGAGGTCTAATTCCATAATATATCAACATTGATATTAGTCTTACCATGTTTAACTACCTTAGTATGTCAACATTGATAATAGTCCTACCATGTATATACTACCTTCTCTTGTTTTTTTTGCCTCCAAATTTTATTATAAGATAGAAATATTTGAAGTATTCTTATTCCAAGCTTCATGGCACTGTATAAGTATTTGCCACATTAACAAATTATGATGTCATTAAAACAATATTTTGAGGTAAGAAGAGATAAATGATAATTTTCATTTTTGAAAGCATTTATTTAATAATACATTTTATGTTGTAGGCTTTTCTCCCTCTAATTAGATGTTGAGGAACTAAAAACTAGGTCATATATGTTTAGACCTCATATAGAAAGTTGTAATTGCTAAGAGAGGTCTACTATTTTATCTTCATAAAAAGATGATACAAGAAATTTCTTTGGATTAGGTATTTAGGGGATTGTTTGATATGTTTACTAATAATATATACATATTTAATTCATTTTAAATTCTTTTCATATTAGATAAGTATATGCAAGAGTTAATTATGTTCATTATACTTGGTTGAGCAAGGAATATTATTTTTCTTTATAATTGGTATGGATAATGCAAGAGATCATTTTGTTAGGATTCTAAA
Source organism: Wollemia nobilis (assembly GCA_028583015.1). NCBI lineage: Eukaryota > Viridiplantae > Streptophyta > Pinopsida > Araucariales > Araucariaceae > Wollemia > Wollemia nobilis. The sequence continues at coordinate 647,361 of JAQPPZ010017206.1, read as the reverse complement.
CCTCAAATATCAAACAGTAATAGTTATTTGTTGTTTATAACATTACCATCATTGGCAAGATAATGTTGATAGTGTCTATGCTCATCAAACTCAACCTCTTAGGGCCATGGATGAGATGGATTATAAAAATAATGTAGTCACTTGAAATAATTTTAGACACTCATTGATCATGTTTTCTACTAATTTTCTGTCTATTCATTGAAAGTGTAGGGGGTAAGGTGAGTGGGTGTGGTTCAAATTAGTATACTTATGTAGGTTTATTTTTGTTTTAGAACAAGGGGTTGTACTTGGGTCCTCCACATGACAAATTACAACTCTCTTATTTAAATCTTGAGAGTTTACAAATAGATTCAATTCTCATCTCAATTGAGTTTCTATAGCTAGATACCTACATCATATTTCATAAAACATCAAAATTCTTAATTTTTATATTTTGGATCTTCTCCAATTTTCTATTTGAATACAAATATTTCAAAATTCACCATCCTTCTTGACACTTTCCTTCAACAACCTTCACAATACCAAAATTCCACCTCTACCATCTATGCATTGCATCTTAGTAGAATAATATTTCTAAAACTTTGCACTATCATAGTCCTCTTTACTAGATCTAGATTGCTAGTTACCTTCCTAAGTATAAATGAAACCACAGGAATTGTGATAAATAGTTTATATGAAAACATATTAATGTTATAGAATAAAGCAAATAATACCAATGGAAAACATTAAAGCAAATCTTAATCATTATTTGATTCAGACAGTCAACATTTTCTTACCAGCTTTAGCTAAACTTACTACATCCTCTAAGGAAAAGTGAATTAACTTCATGATCCTCAATTAAAACCCCTATATTGGGTAGCCTATCTACACATTTTTCCTTCCCTTAACATATGTGTAAACTTGATTTCTTCATACTCTATAGCAAGGTCTTGTATTTCCTTAACTATCACTTGTATGTTCCATGAAGCCTTTGCTTTTCTCAAAATTGGATTTATTACTATTAGTGAATCACCTTCCATTCATACTCTATTCCATTTCATTTTTTTATATATTTTTAACCCTTCTAAATCCTCCCAAGCTACAACTTCATTATTTGTCTTAAATCTATTATTGAAAGCATAATGAGATAAAATATATCCTCTATTATTTCTAATTATTCCTCTTCCTCATGCTGGTATTGGATTTCCTTTAGAAGCTCTATCAAAACTTAATTTTACCAACTCCACTTTTGGTGGTTTCCACTTTATATTCTTTGCATTCTTTTTGTTTCTCCTATACCCAACATCATAATTCCATTTTATGACTTGAATCCATATATCAAATATCTCTACTTCATGATTATGATTTGGGTGAGTTGATAGGGTTGGTTTAGACTCCTCTATGGCTAAAAAAATCTTCCTTTTCATTACCTCTAAAATTCTTATTTTACTTTAAATATTCTTCTATTCCTTTCCAGCCATATAGTCCAAAGTATTTTATCTTTTGATATATCCTAGATTGTCTATACAACCTCACTAAAAAGTGCTCTACCATTGCTTTAACCATCCTTCAATTCTACCGTTCATAACCATGCATTTACCAAACATATTAAGAATCCATTTTCATAATTTCTATACTATTGAGTAGTGTTCGAAGAGATGGTTTATAATCTCTCCTTTTTACACAAAATACATTGTGAGGGGCCATGAAAACCCCTTTTCATAAGGTTATCCAAGGATTCTCGCCCAAGCAGCTGACCCAAAATCTTCTACAAACTGAAGTTAGGGATGGAAGGAAGCAATGATGTTAGGGCTTTAGGGCCATGAGGTACACTAATAGGAAGAATATGTGGGGAGACTTAAAGCTGGACATATCAAGTTGTGAGAGGAAATTGATCAATTGGTTTGGACAAAGAATAGAACTATGGGGGAGTACACTCCAAATTTGGGGTATAAGAATCTCTTGGAAGATAGCAATGATGATCCAACATGGTGGTGGAAGACACTCTAGAAGTAGAAAGCCTCGTTGAAGATAAAATTATTCCTATGTCTTTCTATGAAAAATAATGTTTTGACATGAGAGGTATTATAGAAAAAGAATTAGAATGGTCTAGGAAGGTATCATTTATGTAAGTCAAACAATAAAATAATTGATCATTTACTAGTTGCTTTCTACTTTACTAAATAGGTTTAGAGGGAGGTTATAGAACAATTAAAGCTTCCTATATGATGACAAGAAGATTCCTTAGGAGAGTGCTTAAAATCTTGGTTTAAAAATAGGTCATACAAAGGTTTTATAGCTCTCCCATTGTTTGTGTCTTAGGGAGTATGGTTATCTAGGGATGCAATATTTTTTTTAGGATGAGGATAAGCCTATTTGGTAGGTCTCCTCCCAAATCATTGGAAGTTTCATTTACTGTAAGGTTTCAATAACAAAAAAGGTAAACAAATAAATCATCGCTCTAAATATTGATAAGTCAGGGGCTTAGGGATTTTTTGATGGGGCTAGAAAAGGGGTCCCTAGAGTTTGTGGAGCAAGAGGGTTAGTATTTTAAATCAAGGGACTCTCATTATTTTAAATTCAAGGCTGGATTGAGAGAAGGTTCTAATAATTATGTTGAAATTATGACCCTCAAATTGTTGGTTCAATTAGTAGAATCAAAAGGAATACAAAAAATTTAAATTTATAGAGACTCACAGGAGGTAATAAAATAGATGCTTGGTTTTTTTAGAATGAAAAACATGATTCTACAACCTATCTTATCTCAAATAAAAGAAGCTATGGATCGAAGCGAAGATTTTACTTTTTGGTATATTTATGGAGAACTAAATAGGGAAGCAAATGAACTCTCAAAGGAGATACTTCAGATTTATCTAGGTACATGCTTAGTATAGGAATTAAATGAGGGAAATGCATTGTATCAGGTCTAAATATCTATCTAGAGGGATTAATTCACTCTAGTTAAAGCAAACATAGATAAAGCAACTTTTTCAAAAAACTTAGAAGTTAGTGATTTAAAGGATATTGGTTGACAAATTGGAAAGGTGTCTAAGGATAGAACTTAGCATGATAGAGATAGTTAGTTTTGTTTTTTTTTGTCAATTGGTTATATGGGATTGAAAGGGCCCCCACCTGTATTACATCATCACCACATAGTGGTATTATAACAAAGTTTGGATATTATCCATGTATTGCTTGGAAATATTTGAACCTTGGTCTTCTACTTAAATGTTGAGGAATCTTACCAGTTGAGCTAATTCCACTTGATAAAGAGAGCTAGTTATGATGTATAAATAACCTAATTTTTAGATCACTATTGAAATTTTGTGGAAATGCCAAAGAGGCATATGAAGAAGTAATTTCATATTTATTAATATAAGTAATTTCATATTTTATTAGTATAAAATTACGACTTTTTTTCGAGGAAAAAAAAGATTATCCAAGGATAAAATTATTCTATGACCTACTTGTCAAATTTTTTTTTTGGCTTTAGGAATGCTTAGGCTATCCTAAATATCTCTTCATATTCTTGTGATATTCCTATTATTTTGTTGCTTTACATTATATCTACTTCTTTTTATGTATTCTCCTGAACTATTCAACTCCTAGGTCAACTTATCCTTAGCTCCCCTCGAAATAATCACTATTGTTATATTTTTGCTCAACTGCCTCCTAGCAACAATGTCTTGTATACTTGTAAAAAAATCTTCTTTCCACTTGTATCTTCCTTCTTGATCCTTGTACATAATATTTGAAATATATCACCATATTTATCTTGAATTAATATCATCCATGGTTTCAAAATTAGATCTAGATTGAGTGGTTTTTTATCACATCAAGTATCCATCCAAATAGATTTTTTTTTCTATAGTTCCCACCACCCATATTAGACCTTTAATCACCAAATAAATTGATTTTTTAAACCTTTCCATACTGCAAAACCATTTTTTAGGAAGAATGTAGTAAATATTAAGATTGGGTCATTGGACTTGTTAGGGGCCTAATGCAATGACCTCCTATGGTTATGGTTTTGTGGTCCTTCGACATCCTTCCAAGCAGGTGCATCTAGTGCCTTGTGCCTCGTGTAGGGGGCACCAATCTTAAGAAGTTTGGGAAAGTGTGGGATGTGATTCCTGTTGGATGATCTCTGAGTTTTTTTACCCAAGGATGACTCCTTACTTCTAGATGTGATATTTGGTGTTCATATTATTAATGCTATGCTAATATAATCCTATCTAACTTCTTCAAGGAAAAGGTAAAAAGGTGTTAGCTTTTGAGGATATATGCAGTGGGAGAGATCTAACACAAGTCCTGATAAGATGAAAGAAAGTGAGTCTGCAATATGACTGAAATATACTATAAATAGAAAGTGGTAAAAATACAATGCAATATGGAGGATATGGTCACTCCATTAATATAAGCTAAAGAACTACATTGTGCTCCATACAAGAGCTCTACCACTATCTACTACTCTCTACTACAATGCTCTTGATATCTATATGTTGCGTCTTATGATCTATCACTATGAGGCCCTTTATATAGGAAAATAGATTCCTTGGCCAACACTCTACCTAGTTGTACAAGTGGACACCTTGCACATTACAACATGCACATTGACACTTGTGCATTTATTACATTGCTTGAAGTAAGTAGCTAACTTCCCCCTAAAGTAATCTCTACTCTAACTATGTACCAAAGGTGGTACATTTACATGACCCAAATGATGTAATATACTCTAACTCTAACACCCCCTGTATTACATTATTTGGGTATTGAAGATTTCAATCTTCAATATGGATCTTCTTCTTGTGGATGCTCTTTGGCTTGCTTAGGTTCTTTCTATCATTATTGAATTAATTGCACTTTTATCCACCTTGAATTGGTTCTTCTTCTTCTTCTTCTTCTTTTTGAGTCAAAAATCGAACTTGTATTCTCCTTCATTGCTTACTATAATCTGATTTTGATGCTAGTGGAATTTTTGCTTCATGAGGAGTTAGTCTATCATCATAATAATATTGATTTGTATTTCTAGCTTGCTTCATGTGTTGAGTGAGTACATACATGATTAATGATAGATAAATCATCAAACATTCCTTGGATGTGAATATAACTATCTTTTGTGAATTCCACCATGCCTTGAAAAGGTTTTCATGAAGATAACCAATTAATGCTTCAAATTTACCCTCTTTTGCCTCCTTAAGAAATAAGGAGAATCTCTCCTTTTCACTAATTGATAGATTCTCATATCCTTCAAGGGTATCTATCAAGTTTTGAGAATACAATTCCATTTCATGAAATAATTCTTTGTTAATAAAGGCATTTCTTATTATTTCATCCATATTCCTTCTTGATAGATTTAAGATAGTGTTTCTTGTTATTCCTTAGGATTGTAGGAATGGATTTGATAGAACCTTTTTAGAGCTTAGGTTTTTGTAGGCTTCCTTATATCTCCCTAATTTAAGAGATTTGATTTAATATAATCCTTGTAGGATTTGTATAGACCTTGTGATTCCCAAATGGATTAAGTACTTGATAATTTTTGATGAATGCTATTATTATCAAGTTTTGTAGAATACCTTATGACTCCCTAGTGATTTTGGATATGCTTTATGATTGATAAAGTGCTTTTTGAGAATAGTAGTTCAATTTTGAGTTGATTTTGTAATGTTTTGTAAATAGAAAAAATCAACTTCTATTACACCTTATTACTCCTATTGAACTTAAGCACTTTCTAATTTGATGAGGTTCTATTGGTTGGATTTATTTTTTCCCTTTAATATGGTTTGAGACAAGTATGCCAATTTATTTCCAACTCTTGATTTTCCTTAATAGACCTCCTTTATAGCCTTTGATATTTAATATTTCTAATATTTCTAAATTATAATTACCTACTTTGATGTAGTATTCCTTATAACTCCCTAATATGGAATATTAGAAAATAATATAATATTTGCAATAATAGGATTTTTAATTTCCAAGTTGAAATCCTTATTCCTCCTACTTTATTATTTATAAATATAAGTATTTTGAAATATGCTTGCTTAATATATTACTAATTCTAAGTGAATGAATTGCAATAGTAAATATAATGTGCCCTTATAACTCCAATATATCCTTAGTTTATAGCAAGCAATAAATAGTATATGATTTACCTTCGTATTCCTTTGCCTTGATGTTGTGAGGTGGCAGATTTGAATCCTTTGAAATGGCAGTCAATGCCTTCTTTGATCAATATTGAATTCTCCCTTACGTAGCACTTCTTTTCTCTATAAATCAGTATTGATATTTCTTTAAAGAATGCTCGATCTTATCCTCTATGAATTGAATGTTGGTATGGCTGGTTTTATGATGTATTCCTTCCATGAATGAGATGTTGAATTGCTGATCGAATGAGGTATTGTATTTTTTGATCTTATGATAACTTCTTAAATGTTAGCTTTCTCCTTTGAATGGTGCATAAGCTTGAATTAGCCTTCTTCCTCTGAATATGCTTCACACCATTCAATGCTAGTCTTCTCTTTGACCTTCGATGCTTTTCCTTCTTCAATATGGATGCCTTAAATAGGATTGCTTCCTTGTGACTTTCGAACAAGTGTCACTTGAGCATTACTTAGTAGGCATTGATATTCCAACGTATGCAATGATGAGTTTGGTGGTAACCTCCCAAAGACTTGTAACTCCTCTTGGGTGAGCGTTGGATTATTTACGAATGTTGGATGCTTAGAGCTCTTGTGCCAAGTGGCACTCATGGCTTGTGCATGTAAACCTTTCTTCTAATGCTCCAATGATGGGCGTTGATGCCCTATCTTTACCTATATCTTTGAAATGTGCATTGGCTTGCTATGTTTCTTGAAATGCAAGCATTCCCTCTTCTCTGTTCACATGTTGTCTTGATGAGGATAATGGATGGCACCAACTGTATTGCTTCTTGGTTCTATGGCACTCTCAATGGTGGTCCTATGGTAGCTTCTTGTGCTCTTCAATGGTGGTCATTCTCTCCAAGTAGAAACCTTGGGTATAACACTTCTTCCTTTGTATATTTACACCTATAATATGTTGTTTGTATATATTTTATAACAATTGATTTCTAGCCTTTTTGCTTGGCTTTGATAGCACTTCTTCTATGTAGATGATCTCCCTCTGTATGCTACCCTTTTCTCTATGTAGACTCGGATGGTAATGGCTTCTTATAATAGCTCCAATGTTGTAGGTGACACGCTTGCTTCTAGGGCTGGATTGGATGTGGAGAAATGGTGTTTTTAAACACCTTGATTCTTAGATGTGTGAGCTCTTCGGTGGCTCCTTCCTCTTGCTCGAACTCTACCCTTCAACCTACAAAATATGATGTCTGCGTTACTTCTTGTAAATAGGATTACTTTTGTCCTTTCAAAGGAACAAAAGAGGTGCTTTGTAATAGTTAGATTTGCACCAATATGAAGGACCTTTTTATGAAATCCTTCTTGCCTCTTTTAATCTGCTTCCTTGGATATTTTAATGATAGTTAATCCAAGCTAATGAGATGTTGTTTTTGAAGTAAGGATTTTTGCACTCTGCACTTAAATGAAATCCTTATATTCTCCTTGAATCTTGAGACTCACCAAGTCTCGATTTGAGGCTTCCTTCAAGGATATTAATGGTGGCTTCCTTCTCCACCTTTTTTCTTGTATTGGTGGCTTCCTTTGGCCATGTAATGCTATAGATTTTTGTGCTAGTTTTGTGCCTTTAACAACACAAACTAATTTCTTGAGAGTAACTAGTTAAAGATCAACTAGTATAGTGCTTAATGGATTAATAATACACTTTTAATGATAATAAACTCTCAGAATGAATTCTAATGCACTCAATAATCTTCTACAATTCTTAAGAGTAATCTGTAAAGAACCCTTAATGAATATTCTACAATTTTCACTACAATCAATATTGTAGGATGTAGTCTTCTTGCTTTCTAGATAGATAATAGGTAGATGATAATTTTATTTCTTTCAAAAATATCCAACTCCTATTAATGTGCAAATATATCTTAAAATGAATTCTCCTTTTTGCACTTTCTGGAAGACTATAATATGAGCCCTTCTTCTTGCAACTTTAATCCAAATATGGTGCTTAATGGAATTTGATAATGAACCCTAATTTAAGTTCAACTAATTGCACCCTAGTTTCTTACCTTTAATGGCTTCTGTAGTAGATGTAGATCTTGGTGTTTTGTTTCACCAAGTTGTTGCCTTGTAGTGGATGAATTCATAACTTCTTGTTGGCTATCTAGAACAACTTCCTGCTTCACCAAACTATGGTCTTGAAATTTCTATCTTGAGCCTTAGGTTTGGTGGCTTGATCCTTCTAATGATCTTCTACCTTCTGCTATAGATTTAGAGAACTCCTTTCTCTGAACTTGTGCCTTCTTGCTGTGAGAGGTAATCTCCAAATCTCCTGGATTTGGTAGGCTTCTTCTATCTGAATCTTCCTTCAATATTCTTGTCAAATTCTGACTTCAAATAGGATCTTCTTCTTCTCAAGATTTTAAATATCTTGAGGTCTTCACTAGATTCTTCTTCTGTATTTGGCACTCCTTGCCAAATTCTTCTTCTCTTGGGCTTGTTGTCGGATGGTGATAATTGTCCCAAGTCCTTCACTATCAGGAGCTTTCTCCTTGGTAGTGGATTTATCCAATGAGTTCTCCTAGGAACTCTTTTAATGATGCTTCTATGAGCTCTACAATAAGGCTCTCCAAGCCTTCTTATTTTTCTGCTTGAGACCTCTCCTAGGTCTTCTATCTTGCAGCTTCTCTGGTCTTCCAATTGAGACCTTTTCTTCAACCTTCTACTTCTAGAAGTGTTGGTGATGAGATCTTCTTCTTGGATCTCTGATTCTACTACTTCTAGATTCTGGAATGGGACTTCATTGGTCCTTTCTCTTTCTTCTACAATTTGTAGGATTTTATGGAGATCACCAATCTCCTATTTCTTGGACTCTTCTTCTAGAGTCTTCTTCTAATTAGAAATTTATCTTCTGAATCAAGAATTATTTTCTAAAATTTTCTTCAGAATTAAGGCTTCTATGGCCTTCTTTTCTAGATCAAGGCTTCTCTGGCCTTTTCTTCTTCAAGGCTTCTCTGGCCTTTTCTTCTTCTAGGCTTCTCTGGCCTATTCTTCTTCTAGGCTTCTCTGGCATTTTCTTCTTCTGCACTCTATAGGTATTGATCTTGAATGGAGATCACCAATCTCCTATCTCCTCCTTGACTCATCTTCTGGAGTCTCTTCTTCCTTGAGTCTTCTATAAGGCTATTGTGGCCTTTTTCTTCACTTTTACACTTTGTAGGATTGTAGCTCTTGTAATGGGACCTTTCTCGAGGTCTTTGAAATATTTAATCTTCTCCTTGTTGTTGTAAGTGTTGGAATGATTCTAAGAAGATATTCTTCCTAACTCTCTTGTAGGAAGCTTCCCAACATTTTTCTTGAATCTCCTTTTCTTGCAACAAGTTGTTAGAAACTAGAATGAAAGAACTTATAAATCTGGAGATAATAATCTTCACTAGTTGATTTTTCAATCTAGTGGTATGAATGTTGAGTCCTAGTCTTCACGAGTTTTTTTGCAACTCTATGGAAAGACTCTAGCTAGATGTAATCTCAAAATTTTTATAATTGAGATTTTATTTTAGTCCTCACTTGTGATTCTCTCCCTATTCCTATTGACCTACTAGACTTCTCTTATGATGACTTTTGCAAGTGGCGGTGCACACTGGCGAGTCCGGTTTCCAAAAGTCCAAAGAGGAACTATGATGGATGTAGGCCCTCCTATTCCTATCTCGATTCACCATGGCTCTGATACCACTGTTAGCTTTTGAGGATATATGTAGTGGGAGAGATCTAACATAGGTCCTGATAAGATGAAAGAAAGTGAGTCTGCAATATGACTGAAATATACTATAAATAGAAAGTGGTAAAAATACAATGCAGTATGGAGGATATGGTCACTCCATTAATATAAGCTAAAGAACTACATTGTGCTCCATACAGGAGCTCTACCACTATCTACTACTCTCTACTACAATGCTCTTGATATCTATATGTTGCGTCTTATGATCTATCACTATGAGGCCCTTTATATAGGAAAATAGATTCCTTGGCCAACACTCTACCTAGTTGTACAAGTGGACACCTTGCACATTACAACATGCACATTGACACTTGTGCATTTATTACATTGCTTGAAGTAAGTAGCTAACTTCCCCCTAAAGTAATCTCTACTCTAACTATGTACCAAAGGTGGTACATTTACATGACCCAAATGATGTAATATACTCTAACTCTAACAAAGGTAAGAAAATATTGAATAATGTAGAAAGCAAATTGTATAAAGAAAAATCTATCTAGCCTATCTAAGGGTGGCAATGCACCAAAGAAAATATTATAATTTCCATCTCAGATCAGTGGGATGAATGAACACATGAACTAAGAAAGACAACCAATTGAACATAGATTTGCTCATACAATAATGCAATATGTATAATCAAAAGAGGCTTAGATGCTTGTACATGTAGCTGGTCCAAGGATCGAATCTAGATTGATAAAGAAAGTGGAAAAGTGAGAGAGAAAATGACATAGGTTAGATGCTTGATATAATAAAAAATCTAAAATCCTTTCTCTATATATGAGAACTACTATTTATAACATTTATATGTAAATTTTGAAATTCAAAATCCCCCCAAAATGGTTATGGGTGGGAGTGCCAACATTAGCTTTGGTTGTAGGATCCAAAATACTATGCTATTAAATTTTGGAGAGTCCAAAGCTATTTGGGATCAAATCACCATGAATTCTATGGTTGACACGGTCCTCTTTTTAGAGGGGTCATTAATGCACCCACCTTCTCCCATGGAGAAAAGAGATCAAGTGTCAACTTTGGTTGACTAGGTCGTTCTGGTGATTGTAGTCTCATGTTCATTTGGGTTTTGAATCATCTCGATGATTTATCCTTTATTTATGTAAAATCATTGGATCTTGAAAAATGTTTGGTCGCAAACCTCCCTTAGCGACCTGGTTATCCTAGTGGTCCTTCCCCTTTTTTTTGGTCAACCCCTAGTTTGATTTTTACTGTTCTTGATATCCCTTGTTCCTCCTGATGGTTGATTCTATAAGGATTCCCTTGAATAGGATTCCACTAGGCCTTATTTTATGGGAATGCTTATGATCCCTAGTGGATTTTCCATGCTCTTATTTCCCATCCCACCTCTAAGACTCCATGGAATCTTTGTGAGGGTCAGCAAGGTATGTTGGCCTTAGTGAACCCTTACTTGATTATTTTGATCCCCCTTATTATTTCTCTCCAAGACCCTTGGGTTTCCCCTAGTGGGTATATTTCTCATGCCATTGAGAAACTACCCTTGGGTATATGGAGTGCTAAAAACCAATTTATAAAGAAAAGTAGCTCAGTTTTAAGGCCCTTCCACTAGTGAAGCAAGTAGATCCCAATGAATCAATTTATTGAAGATCTCATAATCAAGGGAACCCTTTTAGTCATCATTGGGAAGGCTCAGGGATTCCTCTTAATGATGGGATGAGGCATAGTCACCACTAAGAAGGATAAAATCCTTGAGTGTCTTGATTTGGTTGGATGAATTTACCTTGGGGTGAGGGGAGCTTTGAGCATGCTATCGATATTTGGCATAGTCCGTCCTTTGCAGGCAATTTATTTGAATTAGCTACTTGGTATGTAAATGGATATTCAAGGCCCCTCATATAGCTAGCTCAAGTGGTAATTCTTATTTATATTTTCCTTGGTGCAGGATTCTATCACACTATTTAAGTTACATTTTATATACCTTTGTCTTCAATATAAAGATACATGATACTTTTCACATTACATGACTCTTGAATTTTGCTCTCCTTAAACTCATGGGAGAACTTGACTCTTCAAATTATTTATTACAAAATAAGTCCCACATATTACATAAAGACAAAGTATATCATGATTGCATATACCTTCCTACTTCTAAACTAGACACATCACACTCATAATTGTTCACTTTCTAATTAGACACCTCATACACTTAAATACATGACACATGCTCACACCTACTAACTTGACACATACTATAAAAATAAAAATCTAAATCACACCCTAATCTAAATATTTATAATGGGACCAAATAATGTAATACCTCCAATGCCCCCAATATTACATTATTTGGTATGATGGTCTTTAGTATCTTTTTGTTCTTTAGCTCTAGCTTTGAAATTGCTTGATATTTTGGTACTATGTCTGTTATGTCCTTGACCATTCTACTTTGGCTTTAGTAGTAAATCTAATTGACTTTGAAACTATTTTAAAGATAATTTTCTAAATAATTTTGTCTAGTTACATCATCATTATTCTTTTTCAAATATCATTATAATTGTTTCTTTGTGCCAACAATATTCTTGAGGATGATTCCTAGCATCATCGAAGGGGAGAACCTTCCTCCATCGCTTGCTGAAATTGACCCAATGGAAGAATATGAGAGCAGATAGAAGAGGTTTGAGTAGGATATTGTCCAAGAGGATATCACAAAGATCCCAGAGTATAAAACCAACTACCTTCCAGGTCCTTCGATAAATGAGGTAAGTCCAAAAGACCTGATCCTCTTCAATTCCTTTGAAGGTATTAATTTGGGAGAACCAATGGTCCAACAATTTTACAATAAAAAACCAATCAGTCTACTCCCTCCAAACCTGTGATGGAAAAAGGTACTCTTGGTCCTAAAACCAAAAGTTACCATAAGGGACGTATAGATGTGGGAGTAGAGAAAAAATTGGGTAAAGCCACAAATAAAACTTTGAGAAAGAAGGAAGATAAATTTGATATTGTAAATAAATCTTAGATGCTTCTGAATGTGGAAAATAATAGATAAGTAGGTGGCAAACAATTGAAACTAGAAATATTCAGATGCTCTTCTGAGTCAATGGCAGGTGAAAAGAAACCTGGTCCCAAAATCCATAAATGAAATTCCTATCTTGGAATATTAGAGGATTGAATGGATCCTCCAAAAGATGTTTAATTTCCTCTTTTAGGAAATATGCTTCTCTGGATATTATTTTTATTCAGGAATCCAAAATTGAGGCCAACAATATTGAAGTTGTTAGAAATTCCATATGGAAGAATGTTGGTCTTGCTGCCAACCCTGCTAATGGATTTTCTGGGGGGTTATTTTACTTCTGGTACCTATAAAATGTGGATGAGTATATTATTTCCTCCTCTAACATAGTCATTATTATATTATTTTTTTTAAACTTCTAATTGTAGATGGGTCATGTCAAATTTCTATGCCTCGAATTCAAGCCCTTGTAGAAGATATTTTTGATCGTCGTTACTTGATAAGAGGGAAATTTTCAAGGATGAAGTTTGGGTTTTAGCTGGAGATTTTAAATCCCCTTTGTATCCCTCAGATAAAAATGTGGTAACTATCCTTGTGAAATAAGCTTGGAATATTTTACTAATTTTTTCAGCCAATGTGAGTTTATGAACCTAGATATGAAAGATTCTAGGTTCACTTGGAGTAACAAATATTTAGGGGATCAAATAATTCTTCTCAAATTAGATAGAGTTTTCATCTTCAATAAAAGTCTCCCCCTTTTTAGTGATGCTTCTTTAAGTACCTTGCCTGAAGCAGGATCAGACCATAATATACTTTAGCTTGAAACTCCCATGCAATCTGAATTCTTTCCTATACCGTTCCAATTTGAGGCTATGTGGTAATATCATCATGAGTTAGAAAAAAATATTAGGTAATGGTGGTTAGAGGTAGTTTTGAGGGTAGGTATGTTTAAAATTACCAATAAGCTTAAATTGGTAAAAGGCAGGCTGGAACTTTGGAATAAAGATGTTTTTGATGACATTATTACAAATAAAGATCCTATTAAGAGCCAACTAAAAGATTTAGATTCTAAAATGAAAGCTGAAGGTATCTGAAGAACATGAACTTATACTGAGAGGGGGGGGTGAACAGTATAAGACTTAACCATTTAATAATTTTAATTTCAGATAGCAATGGCATCAACATAATATTAAACAAGACAGAAAGCATCACACATAGAAGACCCATTTAACGTGGTTCACCCAAGGTGGGCTACTCCACGGATAAAACTTTCCTCTAAAAGTTATATCAAAATCCTCTGGGAATCCTTCCCGATTACAATGTTTATGAGCCTCGGCTCAAAGGAGATACCTTCCCCTAATTCTGCTTTGTCTGGTGATCCTCTAGAAGACCTCTATCTCCTTTGCCCTTAGCAAGTGGAACTCTATCCACAGAAGACACCTGTCTTCCCTGCTCTGGCTGGAGATCTCTGTCCTCAACTCTATCACCGCAAAGCTGGTCCTCTTATCTGCACCAAACACAGTCCTTCGGTCTGGCACAATTGTCCTCTTCCTCTGTTCTTTTCTGCACTTGGTTGAAAACAACTTTTCACTGTCTGCGCAACTACAGCAGCACAATCTTCTCAAATTACAGTAGCACTATCTTCTCAACTTCTGCGCAAACACAGTAGTGCAATCTTCACAAAATGCAGCAGCACTATCTTCTCAACTTAGCTTCTGCTCCGTTGCACATCCACCACAGCGCAGTCTTCGCACACTCTGCTTTCTTTACACAGTCTATGTAAATACTGCAGCACTCGATCGCACAACAACTTATGCGCCTATGTGCAGCCACAACAACACCCTCTTCGCATCGTCTGCTTCTCCTCGATCGAACTTCTTCCTCCACTCTGCTTCTACGAAAGTCACTTCGAACGCACACTTCGATCGATTCGATACGACTGCTCTTTGCGCACAACAGACTTCACTTGCGCAAATTCGACACACACATTCGATACTTGAAACTCAAAAATAGTCCTCCTTTTATAGCAATAATTCATGATTAAATTCTTGATCTTAGTCGGCTGTATATCCTTAAAACAATCGTCGACTGCACAACCTTACACTTCGTCGACAAAGGTTAACTCCGTCGGCTTCAACCGCCTCTACTGTTCTATAGCTTTTCTAGCATGAAACTCAAACATGTCATGATATCGCTACGCCTTTGTCTGCCGTACACCTTGTATTACTTGCTGTCACGAAATCGTGACACTACTGCCTGTCGTGCGCCTTCTTTGGTTTGTTGTCACGAAATCGTGACACTACAGCCTGTCGTACACTTTCGCTAGCTTGTTGTCACGAAATCGTGACACTGCAGACTGCCTTACACCTTGCTTTAGCCTGTTGTCATGAAATCATGACACTCCCTAACTTTGCTGATGTCATCATGATTCTTGTCATGAAATCATGATGCTTTAGTCTGCAAGGCCTTCTTCTCTGCTCTTGTCATGAAATCATGACACATTTGCTTTTGCTGACGTCATCAGCAACTCTGTCATGAAATCGTGACACTTCTTGCTTCTTCAACCTTTCCTCGGTTTGCACTAGCGAAAATGGAACATGTCACGAAATCATGACGCTTTCGCTGCCTTAAGCTCTTTTCTACGACTCGTGAAACTGGGAACATGTCTCGAAATCGTGACGCTTTCCTTAAGCTCTTTTTGCAATTGAACATGTCGCGAAATCGCGATGCTTTTACCTTTTTGAAGGAACATGTCACGAAATCGTGACGCTTTCGCCACCACTGCCAACTCAACTTGTCATGAAATCGCGACACTTTATGCATCCGTACAACTTCATTGAAACTTGTCACGAAATCGTGACACTTCCTGCAACTCAACTCTGCCAACTCAACTTGTCACGAAATCATGACAGTTTTGCCTAAACTTTCTCTCTCCTCAAACATGTCACGAAATCATGACAGTTTTTCTAGCTTTGCCTCTGCCTTCCAGCATGTCGCGAAATCGTGACAGTTTTTCCAGCGCTTTCTCTCTCCTAAAACATGTCACGAAATCGTGACAGTTTTTCCATCCACCTGCATACTTCTTCTAACTTATCTTTTTCTTGATCTTTTGTAACTGGGCTACGATATTCTGGAAACTTACTGATCATACTGAAACCTTCATCAAAACACATGCTTGGACAACTAATCAAATTGCTTCAAGAACTCCTTGACATCAAAGACAACAACTACCAAGAGCTCCTTTGACATCAATGACAACAACTATACTTGAGCAAAGGCAATGTACTCAAGGTACCCAAAATTGCCAACAATCTCCCCCTTTGTCATTGATGGCAACCTTTAACTAAAAACATATCTCAAGAGCCAAAACTGAACCAACTGATCCATCAACTGAGAATTCTGCAATTGAAGTTTTTGCTCCCCTGACTTGAAGCTCTTCTCTTCACTTGAAGCACTCCCCCTTACTCATATCTCTCCCCCTTTGTCATCAATGGCAAAGGGTCACCTTTGGGGCTCGGGACTAAGAAAGAGCCTCTTGGCTTTGTCCCTCCCCCACCTCCTGATGAGGTGATTAATCTTGAGGTGAGAGTACAACTCCCAATTTCTCCCTTAGATACTCAAACGTATCTCTTGGAAGGGGTTTGGTGAAGATATCTGCAATCTGCTCTTTAGTGGGTACATACTCTAGCTTGACCTGCTTCTCTTGCACTTTCTCCCTTAGAAAATGATATTTGATAGAAATGTGCTTCGTCCTTGAGTGCATTACCGGATTTTTAGAAATACTTATGGCACTTGAATTATCACAAAGAATAGGGATAGGTTGTTCATGCTTGACTTTGAAATCCTCCAAGGTTGTTTTCATCCATAAAACCTGAGTGCACCCAACCACTGTTGCTATGTATTCAGCTTCTGCTGTAGATAAGGAAACTGAAGGCTGTTTCTTACTCAGCCAAGAAACCAGACTCTTTCCCAGAAAGAATGCTCCACCACTAGTGCTTTTTCTATCATCAATACTGCCTGCCCAATCTGCATCTGTATAGGCTGTGAGGGTGAAATCATCGCCTTTGGGATACCAAAGCCCAAACTCCATAGTGCCCTTCAAATATCTGAATATCCTCTTGACTGCTATAACATGAGATTCTTTTGGAGCTGCTTGAAATCTTGCTACTAATCCAACGGCCTGCATGATATCCGGTCTGGTAGCTGTACTGTATAGTAAACTGCCAATCATAGATCTGTACAATTTTTGATCTGCCGCTGGAGATTCATCATCCTTACTCAGATTGCACCCTGTAATCATTGGAGTACATACGGGTTTGCTGTCCATCATCCCAAATTTTTTTAACATCTCTTTGATATACTTTTCCTGAGAGAGAAATATACCATCTTTTGATTGCGCAATCTGCAGTCCTAAAAAGAATGACAACTCTCCAATCATAGACATCTCGAATTCCTTTTGCATGGTGTTAGCAAAAACTTTGCACATCTGAGTATTATTTCCCCCAAAAATAATGTCATCGACATAGACAACTATGATAATCATATCATCACCTTTATTCTTAATGTACAAGTTGCTATCTGCCACGCCTTTCCTGAATCCTTGTTCATAAAGATACCCGTCAAGTCTTGAGTACCAAGCCCTGGGTGCTTGCTTTAACCCGTACAATGCCTTTTTCAGTTTACACACATAGTCTGGGTGTTCTGAGAGAGACACACCTTCTGGCTGTTCTATGTAGACTTCTTCATCCAACACCCCATTTAGAAAAGCAGACTTTACATCCATTTGAAACACTTTGAAAGATTTGAAACTAGACAGGGCCAAAAACATTCTGATCGCTTCAAGACGAGCAACAGGCGCAAACGTCTCTTCGAAATCAACACCTTCGACTTGAGCATACCCTTTACAGACTAACCTGGCTTTGTTCCTGACAATATTTCCATCCTCATTAAGTTTATTTTTGAATACCCATTTTGTGCCAATGACATTCTTGTTCTTAGGTCTTGGAACCAAATCCCAGGTTTCACTTTTCTCTATTTGATTTAGCTCTTCATCCATTGCTTTTACCCAAAAATCATCTGTACATGCTTCACTAAAATTTTTTGGCTCAATCTGAGATAACAATGAAACATTCACAGATTCATGTGAAGGAATGACTCTTCTTCTTGTTTGCTTGCTATTTGGATCACCAATGATCAAGTCTTTGGGATGATGTTTCTGAACATATCGTGAAGGAGTTTTGGGAAGCAGTTGTTGTCTTTCCTCTTCTTCATCTGACACTTCTCTGAATTCTTCTTGACAGATTCCATCACTGAGTTCCTTGACTGGTTCTCTTATCCCTGTCTTTTCATCTACTGTTACATTTATGCTCTCTACAACTGTATGAGTTCTTTTGTTGAAGCATCTGTAGGCCTTACTTTTGCTGGAATATCCAAGAAAAATTCCCTCATCACACCTAGGATCAAACTTACCCAGATTTTGATCTTCCCTTCTGATGAAGCACTTACTCCCGAACACTTTGAAGTGTTTAACTGTAGTCGGTCTTCCTTTCCACAGCTCATAGGGAGTTTTATGATGATTGACTCTGAGTTGAGCCCTGGTAATGATGTGGACTGCTGTATTTACTGCTTCTCTCCAAAAACCATCTGAAAGTTTTGACTCATCTAACATTGCTCTAGCCATATTTTCAACAGTTCTATTTTTTCTTTCAACTACTCCATTTTGTTGAGGAGTTCTTGCTGCTGAATATTCTCTTTTGATTCCGTGTTGTTCACAGTATTCCACAAATTCATTTGAAGTGAACTCTCCTCCTCTATCTGATCTTAAGCATTTGATTCTCTTGTCAGTCTCATTTTCAATCATTTCTTTAAAAACTTTAAATTTTTCAAAAGCTTCAGATTTTTCTTTGAGAAAAGTAACCCAAGTCATTCTTGAGTAATCATCTATAAACAACATGAAATAGCTATCTCCCTGAATGCTCTGAGTTCCGGTGGGGCCACACAAATCAGTATGAATAAGATCCAAGGGTTTGGAAGATGTATACCCTTTCGATTTGAAACTGGTTCTGTTCTGTTTACCATGTTGACAAGGACCGCAAATGATGTTTTGGGGCCTTTTTATTTTGGGCAAGTCTCTAACTGCTTCCTTGTTACTAATACTGACCAGATTATCAAAACTCAAATGTCCCAATATTTTATGCCACAACCAACTCTCATCTTCTTGAGTTAGAAAGCATTTTTCTCTTTTTATCTCACTCAAGCATGTAAAGATTGTTTGGAGTCCTTGTAGCCCTAGCAATAAGTTTTCCATTTAATTCTTTACTTATCTCACATCTATCTGAAAAGAAAGATACTATGTGCCCTTGATCACAAAGTTGACTCACACTAAGCAGATTATGTCTTAGCCCTTCTACATAAAGCACGTTTTCTATTTTGGATTTCCCATCCAAACTAAGAGTCCCTTTACCACAGATCTTTGCGGACCTGTTATCTCCAAAACTGACTGTTCCTCTGTTTGTTTCTTTTAAAGACAAAAATTTTTCTTTTTCACCAGTCATATGTTTTGAATAGCCACTATCAAGATACCATTTTTCTACTTTGTCTTGAGCATGAAAAGCAGTTTGAACTATCATTGACTTAGATTTTATCTCATTCCTCCTTTTTGAGAACTCAAGACTAAATCTATCCAAACTGCACATCCTTGCTATATGCCCAAAATTCTTGCACTTGTAACACATGATATTTTTATTCATAAGAGGTGCAAATGAGTTAACATTTTCCTTACTATGACTCTTCAGAGACTTATTGCAATGCATAGCTATGTGACCAAATTTTTTACAGGAAAAACAATATCCATGAAAGGTATTATGTAACCTGTTTTGATACCTTGGAAGTTTGTTCTTTTTGCGATCAACTGGAATCCATTGCTCTTCAGAGTGAAGATTGTTCTTGCTTGAAGACCCTGTTTCATGAATGGTGATGCCATCCTTCTTTTCACATGGAATATTCTGTCTGAGAGTTGACTGTTCTAACTTCACTCTAAGAGACATAATCTCTCCTTCTAGTTTCTCACAATCAGCTACCTTTCCTTTTAGAACCTTCGTTAGAACTTGTTCAATCTTCTTCCCTTCTTCAGCTAGAATTTTGAAATCTATAACACTTTGAGCCAATTCTGATCTTGCTATCTCTTTTTCCTGACAATGCTGCTTGAGGACAAAATTCTCTTCCCCGAGTTTCTCAAGCTTTCTCAAGGCCAAGAAGAATTCACTCTTGAGATCGAATTCAACCTTTTCTGAATTTATATGTTCCTTCGTTAGATCCTTCTCCAAGCTGTTAGGCTTTTTCTGGAGAGACCTGCTCTGATACCAATTGAAGAACATGAACTTATACTGAGAGGGGGGGTGAACAGTATAAGACTTAACCATTTAATAATTTTAATTTCAGATAGCAGTGGCATCAACATAATATTAAACAAGACAGAAAGCATCACACATAGAAGACCCATTTAACGTGGTTCACCCAAGGTGGGCTACTCCACGGATAAAACTTTCCTCTAAAAGTTATATCAAAGTCCTCTCGGGAATCCTTCCCGATTACAATGTTTATGAGCCTCGGCTCAAAGGAGATACCTTCCCCTAATTCTGCTTTGTTGGTGATCCTCTAGAAGACCTCTATCTCCTTTGCCCTTAGCAAGTGGAACTCTATCCACAGAAGACACCTGTCTTCCCTGCTCTGGCTGGAGATCTCTGTCCTCAACTCTGTCACTGCAAAGCTGGTCCTCTTATCTGCACCAAACATAGTCCTTCGGTCTGGCACAATTGTCCTCTTCCTCTGTTCTTTTTTGCACTTGGTTGAAAACAACTTTTCACTGTCTGCGCAACTACAGCAGCACAGTCTTCTCAAATTATAGAACACTATCTTCTCAACTTCTGCACAAACATAGTAGTGCAATCTTCGCAAAATGCAGTAGCACTATCTTCTCAACTTAGCTTCTGCTCCGTTGCACATCCACCACAGTGCAGTCTTTGCACACTCTGCTTTCTTTACACAGTCTGTGTAAATACTGTAGCACTCGATCGCACAACAACTTATGCGCCTATGTGCAGCCACAACAACACCCTCTTCGCACAGTCTGCTTCTCCTCGATCGAACTTCTTCCTCCACTCTGCTTCTACGAAAGTCGCACTTCGAACGCACACTTCGATCGATTCGATACGACTGCTCTTTGCGCATAGCAGACTTCACTTGCGCAAACTCGACACACACATTCGATACTTGAAACTCAAAAATAGTCCTCCTTTTATAGCAATAATTCATGATTAAATTCTTGATCTTAGTCGGCTGTATATCCTTAAAACAATCGTCGGCTACACAACCTTACACTTCGTCGACAAAGGTTAACTCCGTCGGCTTCAACCGCCTCTGCTGTTCTGTAGCTTTTCTAGCGCGAAACTCAAACATGTCACGATATCGCTATGCCTTTGTCTGTCGTACACCTTGTATTACTTGTTGTCACGAAATCATGACACTACTCTGTCGTGCGCCTTCTTTGGTTTGTTGTCACGAAATCGTGACACTACACTTGTCGTACACTTTCGCTAGCTTGTTGTCATGAAATCGTGACACTACAGTCTCCTTACACCTTGCTTTAGCCTCTTGTCATGAAATCGTGACACTCCCTGACTTTGTTGATGTCATCATGATTCTTGTCATGAAATCATGATGCTTTAGTCTGCAAGGCCTTCCTCTCTGCTCTTGTCATGAAATCGTGACACATTTGCTTTTGTTGACGTCATCAACAACTTTGTCGTGAAATCGTGACACTTCTTGCTTCTTCAACCTTTCCTCGGTTTGCACTAGCGAAAATGGAACATGTCACGAAATCGTGACGCTTTTGCTACCTTAAGCTCTTTTCAACTTAAACTGGAACATGTCAGAAATGCGATGCTTTTTCCTTAAGCTCTTTTCACCTCTAGGAACATGTCAAATGACTTAAGCCTTTCATTCTCAAACTAGAACATGTCATGAAATCATGACGCTTTCACCACCTGCAAGCTGCCAACTCAACCTGTCATGAAATCGTGACACTTTCTGCATCCGTACAACTTCATTGAAACTTGTCACGAAATCGTGACACTTCCTGCAACTCAACATTGCTAACTCAACTTGTCGCGAAATCATGACAGTTTTGCCTAAACTTTCTCTCTCCTCAAACATGTCACGAAATCGTGATAGTTTTGCCAGCTTTGCCTCTACCTTCCAGCATGTCACGAAATCGTGACAGTTTTGCCAACGCTTTCTCTCTCCTAAAACATGTCACGAAATCGCGACAGTTTTTCCACCACCTGCATACTTCTTCTAACTTATCTTTTTCTTGATCTTTTGCAACTCGGGCTACGATATCCTGGAGACTTACCGATCATACTGAAACCTTCATCAAAACACATGCTTGGACAACTAATCAAATTGCTTCAAGAACTCCTTGACATCAAAGACAACAACTACCAAGAGCTCCTTTGACATCAATGACAACAACTATACTTGAGCAAAGGCAATGTACTCAAGGTACCCAAAATTGCCAACAGTATCTTAGTTGACTCTAGGTGTAGGGAGAGAGTTTTGCTGGTAGAGTTACACAATTCTTTAGCTAGGCAGAAAATATTGTGGAAGCGGAAATCCAGGGCCCTTTGGCTAAAAGAAGATGATAAAAATACAAAGTATTTCACACTTCAATACTGAGGCATAGGATCTCCAACTGAATTCATGAAATTATTAGAGAGGATGGCTCCAGTTTAGAGGATATTAAAGATATTAGAGCTGATGCAGTCTCCTTCTTTGGTTCCTTGTTAGGCTCAAGAATTGTAGGGATAAATAGGCCAAAATAATTCTTCTAAGAGCTATTTCCACACTGGTCTTGAGAGATATGAATCTAAACCTTGAATATCCCTTCCATGATGAAGAGATAAAGTTTGCTAATTTTTAAATTCGAGCTTTAAAAGCACTTAGTCGAGATGGATTTCCCCCCTATTTTTTTGAAAAATCTAGCACATAGTGGGTAATGAGGTTTGTGAGGCAATGAGAGCTGTACAAAATTCCAACTTGATACCTTATGGGGTGAAATCCACATTCCTTATGCTTTTACCTAAATCTACAAGGACGAATAAATTCAGTGATTTTTTGTTGATTAGCCTATACAACACTATTTATAATATCCTTTCCAAAATTTTAGCCAACAGGCTAAAACTGCTCATGCCCCTTTTGATTGATAAAGCCCATTATGGATTTGTGGCTGGAATGAAAACTATTATTCATTATATTGTATAAGCTTTCCATAGGTTACATTTATAGTGCTTGATCAGAATAGAACATAGCACAATGTAGTTGGCTTACACTTATTCTCATAACCAAATCTACTTAACATAGCTTAATCCAAACATAGACCAATTCTAACAAGTTTTCTATATGCTCTCTCAATGTTAACTAAATAATAGCTACATAGAAAAAAAGATATATGCTATCAAAGTCCAACATTATCTCCCTTAAAGTTGAGAGGGCTGACAAGACAGTCTCTTAGCTTTATATATTGAGCTTTAGCAACTCCTTTGGTGAAGATATCCGCTATGTTGTCCAAAGTGCTGTAATAACCACTTATTTCTCCACCATGTCTCTAATGAAGTGATACTTCATGTCGAAGTGCTTTGACCTGTTATGGTGGATAGGATTATATGCCAATTGAATGGCACTCATATTGTCACAATACAATATGGTAGGATCATTTTGTCTTTCACCTATTTCTTCAAGTACTTTTCTCAACCATAAGGCTTGGGTACTAGCATTTGTGATTGCTATGTACTCAACCTTAGTAGATGATAGTGCTACAACAGTTTGATTTTTAGAACTCCAAGTAATTAGTCCTGACCCAAGACTAAAACAATTCCCTGAAGTAGATTTCCTATCATCTATATTGCTTCCCCAATCACTATCACTAAAGCCAACTAATTTTACATCATCATTTTTGTGGTAATGGATCCCATAATCCATTGTACCCTTTACATATCTTAAAATTATTTTATTTGCTTGTAGATGAAGTTCAAATGGATCAGCCATATATATTGATACTAGAGAAACAACATATTGAATATCTGGCCAGTTGATGAGGAACATTAGACTCCCAATCATGCTCTTGTAAGTAGTCTTGTCAACTTTTGATGCTCCATCTTCTTTGCTTAATTGTATTCCATGACCTATTGGAGTTGCAACAGACTTGAATTGCTCCATACAAAATTTCTTTGTCATGTCATGAGCATATTTATGTTGACATATGAAGATCTCATTTCCTATTTGATGTACCTTCATTCCTATAAAATAATGCATCAAACTTAGATCCTTTATTTCAAACTCTTTCATCGAGTGTTTGAACTCCTCATTCATTTTATCACTACTACCCATGAATATCAGATCATCCACATATAAGCACATAATGAGGACATATTTACCTTATTTCATGTAGTAGAGAGTAGGTTCACTTTTGCACCTAGTGAATCCATAATTTTAAAAGTAGCCATCACGTGAGTACCATGCTCTTGGTGCTTGATTTAGGCCATACAAAACTTTCTTCACTTTGTAGACAAGCTTATCCTTACCTTGTTCTTTAAATCCTTGAGGTTGTTTCATAAAAACCTCTTCATTCAAGTACCCATTAAGAAATGCACTCTTAACATCCATGTGTTGAATTTTACACCCTTTGTGGACAGCCAAGGAAAGTACTAGTCTAATGGTCTCTTGTTTAGCAACAGGAGAAAAGGTTTCCTCATAGTCAATACCATACTTTTGAGTAAACCCTTTTGCTACTAGCCTTTCCTTGTGTCTTTCAATGCTCCCATCAGCATTGAAATTGGTATTTTAGACCCATTTACATCCAACACATTTCTTGCCCTTAGGAAGCTCCACTAGCTCCCATGTGTCATTCTTTTCTATAGAGGTCATTTCCTCTTTCATGGCTTGTTGCCATACATCATGATTACGTGTTTTTTCATAAATAGATGGCTCTAGCTCTACACTAGTCATTAAAGCATAATTTACAACATATCCCCTAGGTTCTTGGGAGTCTTCATTACCATACATGTGCAAATTTTCAAGTTTTTTCAAGACTTCATTCATCTCACTAGCTTGGCTTCTAGTGTATCTTATTTGAAAATTCTTGTCCATCATTTGGTAGGAGGGATGGTACTAAAGTGTTCTATTATCTCTTGATGGTGAATCTACTTCCATTGGCATTTGAGAATAACTTAATGTCTTGGTGGTCTTTATGGAGCATTTGGAGTGGCACTTGTTGTACTTGAAGTAGAATTATTTCTTGGACTTGGAGGAGGACTTTCATTGTTGTTATTGTTAGTGAACTGTATTTGGGAGGAGCTTACACCTTGAGATCCATCATCAATTTTTTTTTTTGATGATCCCATACTCCCCCTTCATCAAAAATTACATCTCTTGAGATTACAACTTTGTGAGTTTTTGGATTGTAGAGTCTATATGCCTTTGAAGACTCACAATATCCAATGAAAATACATGCTTGACTTTTGGGGTTAAGTTTATTTCTTATATCATCAAGAATGTGTGTATATGCAAGACAATTTTTTTTTTGAAGTGTTTTACATTTGGATTTTTACCATACCATCCCTCATAGAGAGTTATTCCATCTAAACTAGAAGTGGGACTCCTATTCAAAATGTAAACACTTGTCCTAACAACATCAACCCAATACATGTTACTGAGTTTCTTTTTTTGAAGCATTGATCTAGCCATTTCTACAATAGTGCGGTTCTTCCTTTCAGCCACACCATTTTATTGTGGGGTGTAGGTAGTAGTTAATTGCTTTTTTATCCCATAATATTTATAATATTTGAGAAATGTATTTGAACAAAACTCCCCTCCTCTATCAGTACTTAATATTTTTACAACATACTCACTTTGATTATCTACATTATTTTTGAAATACTTGAAACATTCAAAATATTCATATTTAGTTTTCAAAAAATAAATCCAACACATTCTAGAGAAATAATCAATGAAAGTGAGAAAGTAAGAATTGTTACCCAAGCTTTTGGTATGTATTGGACCACAAATGTTCAAATGTACCAATTGTAGTGGATGGCTTGCTCTCCATGCTTGACCTTTTTTAACTTTATTCTTGAGTGTTTTCCCAAAACACATCCTTCACACACCTCCTTATGCTCTTCAACTTTTGGTAATCCACACACCATAGCTTGTGAAGTCAACAACTTCAAGCTTACAAAATTAAGATGACCATATCTCAAGTGCCAAAGCACACTTGGATTTTCTATGGCCACACTAGTAAGTCGAGCATTTCCTTGTTCCCCAAACTTAAGAGGAAATAATCTATTCTTTGTCATAGGTACATTTGTGACAGCTCTATTACAATTGTTTTTGTCAAAAATTACATATTTTCCATCTTCAAAAACAAGTTTATAGTTCTTTTCCATGATTGTCCAACACTAAGCAAATTATGTTGGAGTTTGGGAGTGTAATAGATGTTTTTTACCTTATTTGTGCCTTCTTTTGTTGGAACCTCCATGGATCGCATGCCTTCAACATGTAGTGCCTTATCATCTCCCAACTTGATCTTTGACTTGTAGGTGGATCCATTGTAGCAAATAGCTCTTCTTTGCCACTCATATGATTTGAGAAACCAGTATCCAAAATCCAAGTTTCATTGATATTTTGATCTTATTTTCCATAGGTGAGGAACAAATTTGAAGTTCCTTCCTCTTCTCCATAGTTTCCATATTTACCTCTCCCTTCTTGAGAAGTCTTGGACCAATAATCTTTAGCAAAGTGATCAAGCTTACCACAATTGTAACAAGTTTTCTTTGATTTGTCACCTCCTCTTCCTATTCCTTGGTTGTCACATCTTGATCTACCTCTTCCTATTACTTTACCTCTCATTTGTCCTCTTCCTTGTCCTATTCCTTCTGCATTGCCATGAGTCTCACCTTCCTTAGATGAGAATGCTTTTTCATCACCTCTAAAGCTTGATGTAGAACCTTGGGGTCTCTCTTCATGGGACATCAAAGAACCAATTAGAGCATCAAAAGTTAGAGTAGATAAATCTTTAGATTCTTAAATAATAATAGCAATATGATTCCACTTATGAAGAAGTGTTCTCAACACTTTCTTCACAACTACTTCAGTTTTTACATATTCTCCAAGAGTTTGCATTTTTTTTACAATTGCTTTTACTCTAACACAATAATCACCTACTCTTTCATCATCTTGCATTTTGAGATTTTAAAAATATCTCTTCAAGGTTTGAAGCCTCACCTGCTTCACTTGAGTGATCCCTTGATAGCTATCTTGCAAGCCTTTATTGCTTCTAGGGATGTTAAACAAGAAGCAATCCTTGGAAAGATGCTTTTCTCCAAAGCTTCCTGGAGATGGTAGAGGACAAAGGAATTCTTCTTTTGGGAATCCTTCTTGATGGTTTTATTTGCTGCACTCAAGGTGGTCCACTATTTAGGTTTTGCATAGCCTTCTTCAACTATGTCCCACAAACATTTGCCAATGAGTAAGATATTCATCTTGATAGACAAATAATCATAATCCAACCCATTGAACTCAGGAATAGGAAGATTATTATTGGTAGCCATTAAACTAATGTAAAAATAACACTATTCTATTTTACTTTGTAATGTATCACTTTGCAATAATAACTAAAAAATAATAACACTCTTCTATTTTACTTTGCAATATCTCACTCTGTAAAAAAAATAGATCAACAGTAGTGCTTACTTTGTAATATCTCCTTCTGCTTTGACGCTTTCAACCTTCAACAATGATTGCACATATTTTCTCAGTGATGACTACACATCTTCTCCTTCAAGTCAATGGGTCATAAATAGCTCCAACCAGCACGGGGTCTGTCCTCTCACAGCGTGGGCTCTAACCAAATTACAATGCAATCAAAGTATTTGCAGGCTCTATTTTCTTTGGAAAAAATGATTTGAACATTGACAGAATATTTTTGCAGCACCTTTTTATATCATATTTGATA
The DNA here is from genome assembly GCA_028583015.1 of Wollemia nobilis. Taxonomy (NCBI): domain Eukaryota; kingdom Viridiplantae; phylum Streptophyta; class Pinopsida; order Araucariales; family Araucariaceae; genus Wollemia; species Wollemia nobilis. Next base: position 619,465 of record JAQPPZ010017206.1, on the reverse strand, counting down.
AGCTATTTTGTAGTGCCTTCCTCAACGAATATGCAACGTTTGTAATAGAATTTTTAAAATTCCTTCCTCTCACACTGGTCATCACCTCTCATGTAGATTGTCTCAAACGTAATATTCACATTTTATTTCACCTTATGTTACGTATTACATCAAATATGGTTAAATCATGTTACAGTAAGACTTAGCTCATCAAATATTCACCTTATGTTACTTCACATTTTAGCTCATACACTTATTTCATCTTCTAGTGCATTTGAAGTATGTTATAGCAATGAGAACATAACTGCTCTCAATTTTTAGTTGTCTATTGTGCGCTCATAGCTTACAGCGTGCTCAAACAATCACAATTACAATCACGATTACAATGATATATATTGTGCTCTCCAATCATGATTACAATGATATATCTCATGCTCATAGTTACCAATCACATCGTAGTTGACCAAAAAAACTTGCACTTACATAAAATTGGTTTTTATGACCACGTTTGTGATTTCTCTCCTACAATTAATCATGATGTCTCCAACACCTATGCCTCTAGTGATGGTTTCCAATGATGGTTTCCAGTGATGATATCATGGTCTCCAACAATGATCTCATGATATCTAGTCCAAAATACAACCTCACCTCTTCAAAGACTCAATCTCATCGCATTTGCAATGCAAATATACACCTCTACACAATGAACTAAAATCACAAAACTTGTTATGGGTAATCCATATATTTGGAGTATTTTCTTCTCACTCTGATACCACGATGAAAACTATAATTCATTATTAGTATAAGCTTGCCACAAGTTACATTTATAGTGCTTGATTAGAAAAAACATAGCACAATGCAGTTGGCTTACACTTATTCTCTTAACCAAATCTGCTTAACATAGCTTAATCCAAACATAGATCAAGTCTAACAAATTTCCTATATGCTCTCTCAATGATAACTAAATAATAGCTACGTAGAAACAAAGATATATGCTATCAAAGTCCAACATGGAAGGAAAATTCTAGATGGGGTTATTACGGTCCACAAAATTCTACACTCGGTCTAAAAAAGTGGTAGTCTATTCATCAAGGTGGATATGAACAAAGCATATGATAGAGTGTCCTAGGATTTTTTTATTGAAGTCTTGGTTAAATTTGGATTTAGCCAAAACCGGATCAAACTGATTAGGACCTATTTCTTTGTGAAATTTTTGGTTTTAGTGAATGGGTCCTCGGTTGGTTATTTCCAAAGCCTCAAAGGTCTTCATCAAGGAGACTTGTTATCACCTTATCTATTCATACTAATGGTTAAAGCCCTAGGTAGGTCTATTCTAATAGAATATGCTATTGAAGGCATCAAACTAGCTCTCTCTGTCAACCCCATCTCTCACCACTAGTTTGTTGATGACACTTTGCTCTCCTTCTTAGCTTCCATGGTGTAGGCTAGAGTGATGAAGAAAATTCTATTTTCTTTTGAGAAATTAGCTAGTAAGAATATTAATTATCTTAAAATTTTGATGTATTTTTTAAACACTCCTCAAGCTATATGGAGGAGGATCGCTAAAATTCTTGGTTTTAGTATAGTAGAATTTCCTGCTACCTACTTGGGCCTACCTGTATTTACTAGAAGAATGTAGTAAATTTTTTGGAACCCGATGATGGAGAGACTACAAAGGAGGTTAGCCAACTAGAAATGTGCTTTGTTAAGTTAAGAAAAAAATATTCTCATGGTCAAAACTATTCTCCAAAGTATTTTTATTTATTTTATGTCCATATTCAAATTCCTTGTAAAGGTTTTATCCAAATTGGAGCGAATTCAAAAGGCCTTTCTTTGGGTTGGGTCTCAGGACCATAGGAAATTTCATCTTGTTTCTTGGAACCAAGTTTGTGCTAGAAAGGCTAGTGGAGGTCTGGGTCTCCAAAATCTACGATTGATGAATGAAGCACTAGTTATGAAACAAGGTTGGAAAATTCTAAAAAAAGAGGAGATGGAGTGGTCCAAACTTGTTACTACAAAATACTTGAATAAATCTAGAAGCTTGTTGGATAATCCACTCCCTAAGGAGGGTTCTATTTTTGGTAGAATGTGTGCAAAAGCAAAGTAAATTTAGCTAAAGGATCTTGATGGATCATGGGAAATGGGAGTTCTATCGACTTTTAGAATGATCCTTGGCTTCTTGATTATCCCTTGCTATAGGATTGAAACCTGGCACTAGTTGAACCTCTTACCAGGAGACTTGGATGGTCTAAGGTGGCAGATTTCATTACTCACATTGAGGGCAAGAGAGTGTGGAAGTCGATGTCTACCACCAACTATAGTAGAGAAGAAGAACTTGCTTGGAGTTTTATTTCTAATTTGCTTAACTTCAAGTTTTAAAGATGCAAGAGTTAGAGGATACTTTAATTTGGAAAGGAGAGAGTGATGGCTCCTTTTTAGTCAAATTAGCATACATCCTGCTTGATTCTAACCCTCCCATTTGGATCCCTTCTTACAAATTCTAGTTTAAGCATCTAACTTCGAAAGTTAATATCTTTTACTGGTTGGCCATTCAGAATAAATATCTCTCTTTAGAGAATCTTTGCAAAAGGGGGATGATCCCCAATAGATGTTACCTGTGTGAATCCGAAAAGAAAATGTGTTTGCACCTTTTCTTAAAATGCTTTTTCTCCACCTCTATTTTGGATGATATTATTCACTTATTGGGGATCCATTGGGTTTACCTAAACTCACTTCTAGACTTTTGTTCATAGTGGTCACCTCATTTTAAGTCCTCACACCTTTTTTGGTTCTATAATTTATTGCTTCCTCATATATTTTGGGGTGTTTGGTGGGAAAGAAACCTGAGAGCATTTAAAAATTCTAAAAGAGACCCAATATTAGTCAGCTTGAAGATTATTGAAAGCATAATGGATAACGTGGCTACTTGTATGCAAGATTTGGATAGTGGTTTGTTTGAAGAAGCATATTTGGAGCACCTATTATGTTTTCCCCTAAAGTTTGGTCCTATTGGACCCCCTGCTTCGATACAAAGAAGATCAATGAGATGGCCACCATCTCCCATTGGATGCATTAAGATTAAATTTTATGGAGACTCAAAATGGAACCTTGACCTTGCTAGAGTTGGTGGAGTAATTAGAAATGAAAGAGGAGGTTTAATTGGGGCTTATGCTGAATTCCTTTTAGTCCAATCTTCCCATTTTATGAAGGCTAGAGCCTTGCTCCAAGGTTTTCTTTATTGAATCTATGGGCCTCCAAAGAGTCGTATTCAAAGGATATTCACTTAATATTATCAACTTAATCAATTCCTCTAGCCCTCCAAATTGGATGATCCAAAATGTGATTTCTAATGCCATCAAAATTCTACATTCTAAATAAGTTCAAGTTCAACATATTTACAGAGAAGGGAATAAAGAAATAGACTTAATGATAAATATTAGACTTTCTGAGGAAGGATTGGTGACTTGGAACTCCAATTTACCTCAAATATTTTAGATATTAATAGATGATGATAAGGGATGAGATTTAGTATTAGTGGGTTAGGGGAGCTGATGGAAAATGTGTTTTGTTTTCCCTTATCCTCTGCATATTCTAGTGTCACTTAGGTATGGGAGTTTTATGCTCAGGTGCACTCAGGTGGTTTGATAATTTTAAATAATTATTTATATTTGAATTCCCCTTGTTGCTTTTTGGCACCACCATCCTCTCTATCAAGTTGTTTATTCATAAAGGGTCTGACAAACATGATTGGACTAGATGGTCTTGTAGTTAGGTATCATTTAAGCGGATGATAATCCTATTCACCTTATTTTCTCAAGATAGTAGTTGTTACCTTAGTATTGGTTTCTTGATTGGTTGATTTTTTACTAAATAGGGATGGTCTAGAGCCAAGTACCTCTTCCTTCTACATTGGTGGGGCCCAATGCAGATGTTGAGTAGTTTGGTTGGTATAGCTGGTTTTGGATTCCCTTTTGATTGGATCACTTGGATGATGTTGAGTCACCACATTGGTCATCTTGATTGCATGCTTATTAATCATTCAAAGGCACAACATAAGTTTTACTCATGGCACTGTCATGCTTCTCATCAAGTTTCAAGGATGTTTTTTCCCTAGAGACTCAGTGATAACTATGTGGCCCTAGCTTGGTTTAGAAACTATCATCTCCACCCATGGAAATCATGTGGGAAAGGAAACCTCAATCTTACTTGGTTAGTGGGCAATTATTTCAAGCCCAATATCCTTTTGTTGAATTGAAAGTTTTGGTGTGAACCCTTTCCATAGTGTTGTCTCAAAAATTTCTCTTATTTTATGGCACTACGGACCTTGGCATTATCTTAAAAATCTCATTGAAGTTCACTACCTAAGAATTTGTGGTTCCTCTAGGATGCTCTTTCATTTAAAAGGGACAATCCTCAACTCTAGATGGTGTGGGAGTGTGGTTTCATATTCCTATTCTCTTGGTATGTGGTGGTGCATAATGGGCCAGAGATTTACATAAAAGGATATGAAATCCCATTAGATCCAAATGAGTTAGTGGTAGACGATGATGTGAAGAAGATTTTGCATAAATATGGCTTCTTGGACTGCCTCCAATCCTTTCATGGGAATCATAGAGGTCTTTCTATAATGTTGGTATAATCTTGGAGAAAGAGTTGGATTCAAGCTAGAAGGCTTGAGTTTTAATTTTTGGTGGCTCTAATGGTTGAGGTGACCAATCTACCAATCAACAATGGTTGCCACAACCATCCAAAACATTACCTAAAGAGGAAATATGGTTTTTTTCTAGATAATGAGGAATATATACCAAAGTTATAGAATGGCTATGATGCCAAGGATCTCAAGGTTCCCTGAAATCATGTCATTTTGGTGATAATGGATTATTTTACCTTGGATATAAATAAATAGGTGATTCACAACTATCATATGATGTTTTTAAACCAGCTTAGGAGGAAAATACTTATGAATATCCCCTTATTTGTTTACCACTCTCTATCTAATCTCTGATGAATGTGAGGGGAGGGAAAGGGTTGGATCCATTCCATCAAGGCCTATTATTTCTAACTTTTGAACACATGTCCAAGTATAGATGCATTGCAGTGGAAGATATACTAGAAAATATTGAATTCTAGAAAAGTCCCCTAGTCTTTGACTCACCTATAACACCTTTTGGATCATCAAGTGACTCTTTTGAGTCTGATTCAAACACTTTAAAGACTCCCCATATTCGAAAGGGAATATCCATTTATGGCATCAAGGGGGCTAAGCATATCATTCATAATACATATCTTTGAAGGATTTAAACTCTAAAACCTCCCCTGTTTTAGGGGAGGTGATTGATTCGAGAGAAAGTCTTCCAAAGAAGAAAATCCCAAAGTTCTCAGAGGATTTAGAGGATGCCAAAGAGATGTTTCCCCTCCAGGACCTGAATTCCCTGGTGTCCAATATTTCCTAATTAAGTTGGATGAAAAACATCAGGTGTTGTTGGGTTGTCTCAAAGTTATGATCTCTTTCATTAATTGGATTTATGGAATGACACAACATCAAAAGGACGTGTCAGATCCCATGTAGTCTATGGGGATCTAGTTCTTTGAATTTGGTGAATGGTATTTTGTGGTATAAGATTTAGGTTCTATTTTATTTGGTTTATTTTCCAGTCCTTGTCCTATGGGGTTTTGTGCTCCATATTTTTGTTGTTGGCATTGAGTAGCATTTTGTTAGGCAATTTTATATTTTGGTTTGGTTTTCTTCTTGATTGAGCCTCGAGGATTGGCCAAGATCTCTTTCAACTCCTTTTGTTAAAAGGTTTGGGGTCCCTTTCAAAACCCCTTCTCTTTATAAACAAAAAAAAAAATATTCTTGACGATGATTATTGCCTCCATAGAATTTACAAGGATAAAGATTCTAACATTTTCTTCCTTGTGTTCAAAGCTATTGCAATAATTACACTTTTCCATATGGTGCATATTATTTCTACATTTTGTACTCTTATTTTGAAGATCATAAGTGTCACAATATGCATCTTTCATTAAAGGTTTGTTCTTCAATTCTTGTCATTTTTCCCTGATATCATTTAGAATAGCCATTGCCTTGTGTGAATTTCTCTATATGCTAATATGTATTGCAATATGATGTTCATAATTACTATTAGCATTCTTGAGAATACAATGTAAGCAATTTTGAAGTATTAAAGATATTTTTTCTTAAGTCTTTTTGTAAATGGATTGTAGTTGTTTTATTAATTTTGTTGATCCGTGGTTTCTAAATTCAGTAGTTCTGTAAGAAATGGATTGTAAATTATTTCTTGAAACCTTTTATTTAACTACACTATATTTTGATGATGCATACTAAAAAGTTTCACATTTACAATGGTTAATATTAATATTTAATAATATGTGCAATTATTTTAATTAATATATTGTAACCTTATAAATTATTAATGTTGAATATTCTAGTCCCTTTGATCCTCTCTAGCCTCTTTGACCCACTTAAGCCCCTTCCTACACTTAACCATGGTCATCATAATACCACTCCACTATTGTTAACTCTAGTTCACCTTAAACTTTGGTTAGCATTTATTTCCCCTCTTTCCTCCACATTCCAAGTGCATTCAATGCATTTGGGTGAGGATTTCCTCCACCCAGGCACATTGATGAGAAATGCCAATTTGGTGGGTGAGGAATCTCTCCACAAAAAGGGCATGCATCATGGTACATCATAATGTGTCATGACACATCATAAGGTGTTATGGCACATCATAAGGCATCATAGGGCATCATAGTCCAAATAAGGAAACTTGCACATTTATCCACCCAAGTGAGGAATCCCTAAGATTCCTCCCTTCTCTCACCCATGCCACTTGTCACCCATCTTATTCTCCCTCATCAATCTCCTCCACCCATGGGAGAATTTATAAATGGGTCCCCATTTTATTTTCATAGGGTGCACAAAAATTATAACAAAACTCTGCTCAAGTATTATTTGATTTTTTTGTGTATGCGTTTGACATTATGGTTGTAGGTTTACCATTTAGAGGACTCAAAGGCTTCAACCATGGAGGCTCTTGAAAGTGTTTTATAATCATTGTTTTTGTAGCCATGCCCTTAATCAATATTTAACAATGTACCAAATCTAAAATAAACATCCCAAAACAAATCTAGGAAGGCTTGGATCCAGGATTAAAACCTTATGTTAGATAACAGTCACAATCATCCAGTGTGGTTACACAGAGTCACAACCACATAGGGTAGTTACACAGAGCCACAACCACATCAAGCAGTTACACTAAGAGTCAACCACCTTGGGGTGGTTGAGTTTCAATAAAAACAACTTTAGATCAACCACTGACTGCACAAAAATGTAAATCAGGTATTTTTTTAGGTTTTCTAAGACTTTCATACAATTTTATAACTTTTGACCTGATATTATGAGGTTTTGTAACATTTTATTCTATTTTATTTTGTGTCTCTCTTTCATAGTTTTGGGACTCATATTGAAAGGCCCCGCATATGCTACTGATGCTATCATTATGAGATTGTGTGTAGGTATTGGATACACATAAAATCTTGAGAGGTCAAGCAATACATCTTCTAAAACCTCCCACAACCTATTGTATGATTGAGGAGATAAATTACGATACAATAGATCTTACTTGTAAAAGAACATCCTATATTTTGGGAGGTCGATTGTAATCTAAAAGACCGATGTGTAAAAGATAAAGTTTATCAATATCAAATCTATTGATTTTTTTATCTATTGTCAATTGTTATGATGTATTTCCTCTTTCAATTATTTTATGCTTACTATTTTGCATGAGCTTTGGCACTTGCATTGAGCATAACATGTCTGATGTGTTTTGCTTAAGGTTATTTATGCTTGCATGCTTGTTTGGCTTGCTTTGCTAACTTTTTGCCTTCTATTTCTATTACATGTACCCACGGGTAGGAAAGACACAGTCACACCTCTCAAATAAGGGCTTGATATTGCAAGATATACCCTCTCAGGCTTAGATACAATCGCCTAGGGTGGTCCTTAGGCTAAGAAACAACCACCCAAGGTGGTCCTCAGGGCTCAAACACAACTGCCCAGGGTAGTCCTCAAGCTCAAACACAATTGTACAGGGCAGTATTTAGGCTCAGACACAACCGCCTAGGGTGGTCCTTAAGCGTAAACACAACTACATAGGATTAGACTCAAGGACACACTATGCTCAACTTATATTCCTTTTAGCACAAGTTTATAGGTTACTTGCTCATATCTCCTAATTTTGCATAGAAATTCATAGCACAGTTCATTTCATTTATTTGTTTGAATATTTTTTTCCCTGTTCTCTTTCAAATTTCTAAAAAAATAAAAAAAACACTAGCATAGTCATTTTGTGGTTTCCACACAAAGACTCAAAGGTGTAGTAGCTTAGTTGTTTCTTTTTATTGAATTTAAAAAACTCAAAGACACAATAGCTTAGTTTTTTATTTTCATTGTTCTTAAAAAATCAAATGCATAGTAGTTTAGTTGTTTCTTTTTTGATTCTCTTAAAAGAATCAAAGGCATAGTCACTTAATAATTTCTTTCTATTTTTAAAAATACTCAAGGTACATTTGATTAGTTGTTATTTATTTTCAAAAACTCAAAGACTCATTAGATTAGTCGTCATTTGCTTTTCAAAACTCAGTAGATTAAGTTGTTATTTCCTTTTCAAGATTAGTATGCTTCCATAAGCTCATGTAGATCAAGATTTATTTTAACAACACATTAGATCATTGTTTTCATTGCATCTTTAGGATTAGTTTTAAACTTGCATGGTAAATAAGCATAAAAAAAGAAACACAACCCAAAACAACATAAAATCAAAAACACATTTGACCATACACATTTGCACATTATATTCCACAAATATTTTGTGAGGAAAACCTCTTGATGATGTAGGATTTCACCACCAACCATCGGTTGAGCCTTTTGGACACCATAACTAGATCACATAGTTTCCTAGATTTTATCATTAGGAAGCACGTTACCCTTGGGGCTAGCTCAAGGTGATTTTCAAGTTAGATGCCCTTTTTTTCATAGGTTTTAATAATTTTTGGACTCACAACTATCGTTTATAGCTAAGTGTGATCGGGGATGAAGCGAAAGTCTAGCTAGGCAAGAAGGAGGATGTAGATAGTGTGGCCTCTCTTGAGAGGTTTATTTTATCCCCTTAGGATACCTGGAGCCAAAAACATAAAAAAAAAAAAAACATTAAAAAAATCAAATCAATCAAAACTTCAAAAAATAAAAACATCAAAACATTTATTGTTTGCTTGATTTTCTATTTGTATAGATAATGCTTTTTTCTTTTCAAGAGAGAGAGAGAGAGAGAGAGCATCCACCAACACCTATTTCATTCTAGCTAGATTATGGTGATTGTTGGTCTAAAATATTCCTAAGGTAAAAGTGTGCATCCAAGACTTGGCCAACATTGAATGATTGGTCAAGCTGTAGAGCTTAACAAGGTCAATCTCCAGAGAAGGCTAGCTCTTATGAGGTTCTAACTAGCTAAAATATATAATGATGGGAAAGGGTGTAGAAAGGAATACACGTAGCTGAAGTTAGAAATTAAGATGGTATAAATTAAGCAACATCAAGGAGAACATAGAGATCATGAAACAAAACAAACACTCAAAAAATCCTAATAGACCAACCAGTTTTATCAACTGTAGAATGATATAATTTAATAAATTTTAGTCTAGTAGATATAAATTCCAGAACCAGAGAATAAATATACATAAAATCTAGGAAATAGAATTAATGATCTACCCATTCATCAAGATAAAATAGAAATATTCATCTGCTTATACATACATATTCTGCAAAATGGTGAACTAGAGACCAAACAGAGATTTGAGATGTATTGCTTTCTTTAAAAATTCATTGTACATGCAACTTGTAAATGCCTAAGAGTTTATTCTTTGACAAGAGGCCATCATATTATTTATAAATTTTCTATGGTTCAATATTTTAGAATTGCAAAAATGTTTCTTATCTAAAAAATTGTTACAACAAAATATCAGACGAACAACTCGATAAAGACACCATGTAGAAATATTGATCTAAACTAGGACAATATGCTTAATTATTGGCTTCTGCTCAACTATTTTTTGCAAATGGAAAAGTAGTGGAGATGAGCTTAAATCCAATTCATTCTTCATTATTTAAAACATCTATCACCATTGATTTGTAACGGATGTTGGCATGCTAAAACTCTTCCAAATATTTGGCTCTCTACAAGCTGTTGTAGTCGCATCACAATGACATATCATTACATCACATCACTTTTCATATCTTTGAGCTTTTTGAGCCTTCATGATTGCAATGTGAAAACATGTTGTGATATCATGCCCTTTCTTGCTTTCAAGGCCTTTCTAGTTTTTTTTCAACCATGACATGAAGATATATCACAACATTGCACCTTTATTTCACCCTTAGTGCCTTAAGGGTTCCTTTGATTGTAGCACAAAAAATATAATGATATTGTGATACTTTTTACCTGTTTGAGCTTCTCAAGCTTTATTGATCATGATAGAGATGCATGTCATAGTGTCACACTACCTTTTTGTTTTAGAATTTTTCTAAGCCTTGGCAATCATGATGGAGCATCAAGTCACGATTTTGCATTGAATTTTTCCCTTCAAGTCTCATGAGCCTTGGTGATCATGATGGAGTGACATGTTGCAACATCGTGCCCTATTATGGAATAAGAAATCTTTAAGGATTTTGCAACCATGGCTTTGAACCATGACAGGATGCCATGTCTAATTTCATCCTTATGCAAAACTTTAAAATTTGTTAGAGTTTATTACCTTATTTATACTAATGTAGTCTTTTTCACCTACATTCTTGGTGCTTCTAGGGGTATTTTTCTTGCAAAATTATCATTCCCATGGCCTTATCCATTAAGTAAATAGAGTCCATAGAAAAATAAAAAGGATGAATAAGAGGTAAAGAAAATCTAAAAATGATATTAAAAGGGCTTTATGGGTGAACGCCAAAAAAAATAAAGGTTTCGGGAAGCAGAGGTGAGTCTCCATTTTTTTTTTCATTTTGTCCTACTATCATTAGGGGGTTTTTATCCTTTTTCTTATTCAAATTATTCTTCTTCTTCCTTTTTAGTATGTCCCTCAACATATTCTTTAGTTTCTTCCTCTTATTGGTCCTTTTCACCTTCTCCTTTATCTTGCAGTATTTTTGCAATATCATCGTAGGCTTTGCAAGCCTATTCCTAAAAATCATCAATGGGATCTAATGATTTTGTAAATTGTTGATAGATAAACTCTAGCTTGGGAACCCTACCATAAGAGAGGTTATTTTTCTTCATAATTAGTTCATCCATACAGGACTTCACCTAGGTGATATTTTGTACTAACTGGGAGACTTGATCCTACTATATAGGCTCTAGCCACCTTGGACTCATCCTCCATAGCTATAGTTAGGGTTGCTCATAGCTCTTCCTCACCTAGGATATTGCAGTCTCCATCCCAAAATCTAGGATAATCCCAAATACCCTTGGATTTAGTTTTAAGCTCTTGGATCAACTTCCATCCTTGGGTCATGAGCTTATGCCTATTGAAAAAGTTTCTAGCCATTACCTTGGCACAAGACCATTCTCTTTTTGGGGCTCTATTTATCACCTGTTTGAATTTTCTCTCAGCTAATGCTTGGATATTTTTTGTTGTAGGCAATCTGAACCAAATGAAATCCTCAACATCTTTGAATTCTTGTTCTACTGTCCCCAGTAATTGGCCTATTTATTCTATGTATAACAAAATAGACTGGATCTTGAGGCTATTCTCTAGAATCTCTTTGAACATTTCTTTCCTTTCTTGTTTGGCCTTTTACTTGGAGAATCCTATGGTATTGGCTTTTTATATTTGTTGTTGAAGGTCCTTAATTTGTTCAGACAAACTTTGATTTTGCTTTTTTGCTTCTTCATCTTCTTCCTTGTACTTCACCATCTTATGAAACTTGTATTTCCACTTAACCTTATTCCTAAGGGCCTTTTCAACATTCCTTTACTCACTCAATGCAGTCTCAAGTTCTTCAATATTTTCCTCTACATGTGCAAATTTCTCCTTGTAAAAATCTCCATGTAGATAGATGGTATCCAGGTGAGCTTTGACAACCAATAATTCATCATACATTGGTACTTGTGTGATATATTTTATCATTGCTTCAACCTGGTAATCCTCCATGGTTATATCTTCCTCTGGTTTTTCAACCAAGGGATTGATTTTCATATTAGTTCCTTGGAGGGTGGTTGGATCTGTTGCCATCATCTCTTTGGAATGGGTAAAATTTTTAGCAAACTGGGTAACCTTTGAATTCCACCAATCATGAGCATTTTTGGTGGCCTTATTGAATTTTATAAGCTTGGAGGTGGTGAGATGAGTCTTAGTAGAGGAGGTGGATAGAGACTACAACAATGGTAAGTGGGTAGCAGGGAAAAATAGAAATGTTATAAGAGTGGAATCCACACTTGTGGGGGCTACAATAGTTGTTACCATGGAGGTCGTAGAGGTAACTAATGGTGGTGTTGGAGCCGAAGGTGATGAAGGATGGATTGTGATGTCTAGAATAGATGGAGAAGGTGGTGGTAAAGGTAGACGTTGTGGAGGTGAGGACTGAACATATTTTTGATTATAAAGGGAGGGAGATTTATCTAGGGAATTAGGAGAGAAATAAGAAGAGGAAGGAATATTTATCATACCTGAGACCAATTGCTAAAGCTACTATTATCCTTGTGCACTTTCTATGGAAAGTGGATTTTCACTTTTCTTGCTCAAAGGCACCTATATCTTGTTGTTGAGGTACCTGTTCGGTATTCTTCCCTTGTTCTACAGTTCTTGTTTCTTCCACTTTTTTCTCTTTTCTATCCTTCTTGTGTGTGTCTCCCTTAGTAGTATCCTATACCTTCCTCTTAGATCCCTTATGAAGGGGAAAATCAGTGACTATTTTTAAGACTTGCTACTAAATCTGTGGTGGTGTTGCCTTGATTAGAGAGAGTACTTCCCCAATAGAAATTGGTTCTATGAATTTTGGGAAGGTTGACTTGGAGCCTCTACCCTTTGAAGTTCCTAGAGCCAAACAACCTGGCTTCTTATGCACCTAAATGGGCTCAATTATTCCTTGGCCATGATTTCCAAGACCCTCCCCACTATACCCCATTCTCTGCATCATTTTGGGTGCTTTTGAATATTTATCTAGGTGTTCTTGTGTAGGGGTATACGTAGGTACCTTTGTAACCATATAAGAAGAGGGGGAAAAACTATTACAACATGTTGTTGGGTTTGAGAGACCACTTTTCCTTTGCCTGTGTCTGCCTCCTCTATTGTATTTTTTATGGCTTGGTCTCATTTTCTAGTCTAGCAAAAACTTAGTGCAATATTTTTCCCAATATCCTCTGCCTTGGACTCATAATATTGATCATACTTAAGGGAGAACTCGTCATAAATCTTAAGGAAAAATATTGAAGGGATTGCATAGATTTCAACCTTCATAACCCACCAAGTATAAATATTAGCCTCTATCCATTTGTACTTTTTTTGCATGTAGCTAATATTGGATTTCTCTAGGACATGTGTTGGTTCATTCTCAGGGTCATAATCCATGACCTGCTCATAGAAATCATACCATGGGGGCAACGGTTGCATTTGATCCACATGCCGCTCTAGTTCTTCATATTACTTATTATTCAATGTTGTTCTATATGTTCCCTGGTTGGCACTATTAATAATGAATAATTTTTCTATAAATTTATCAATAGGGTCATATCTCCATCTCTATGGTAGTTTTATCAAGCACAAATCTCTCATGGCCTCGACAACCTGTAGAATTTGATTTTTCTTTTTATTGTTATGCCATAAAAATTGATTGGGTAGGTGTAAGTTTCCCTTTTTCCCATGCCAATGCCATGCTTACAATTAATATACTTAATTTATCTACAATACTCCATTGCAAACAACCAATTTGTAACAAAGTGAGGGAGAAAAACTGGTTTCTGAGTGAACCCATTTATTTTTATGATTGTACCTTCTATCAAAATGAAACAATCTCCTTCCTTATCATGGGGGTTGGGCAACATACATTTAGTATTTTGGGATAACCTATCCATCTCCCCATGCAAAATTTTCAACATAGGTCCTAGGAAATCTCTGTTAAAGTTGTAATATATCTTCGATGTAGTCAAAATGGTGGTCCATGAATGAAATGGTTGGTATATTCCCTTGTCATATTTGTATGTCATAGCTATCTAGGGAATTTATTATGCCATGAAGTAGACAAAAACCTAGGCTAAATGGGAGTAGTACCTATAGGATTTCCTAGATCCATTTTGTAATTTGGATAGCTATTCATGTATTTACTGGTACAAAAATATGAGCTAAATAAATAAAATAGGCTTGGTGCCTTGGTCCATGATATGCAATGGGTTTCAAAAAGCTACCAATCATAGACTTGTTCATCTAAAGGTAGCCTCACTAAAACCACCAACATTGAAAACAAATTAAGGTTTTTAAACTCAATTACTGGGATGGGGGTTTCAGGTAATTTTCCCCACTGGCTTGGTTTTCAGCTGTGATTCCACCCAGATCCTCAAATGGCTTACCCTACTTGGGGCATACAATTTTATCCAATCATCGAGGTGAAAGGGATTATATTTCTCAATGGGAACTAGACCTACGATAAAGATGAGGAAGAAAACATCAAGGGAAAGTATGAATAAGGGTCTCCCTTGTGCGTTTTGAAAAATTCTACACTTGGGATCATACTACTTAGCTATGGCATGCACTAGTTTAGGACATAGATGGACTAGGGTGCAAATATAAAAAGATAATAAATAATGAAAGGGAAAAGTGCTAGGGATTGATGGAGTAATACCTTTTGAGAGCCTATCTTCAACATCTATTTTGAGCCACTCGACATCCTTCCATGTGACCATCATATTTGAAATATTTGCATCTCTATCCTAAAATTTAAATTCCTTCTCATCCTCGACCTGTGTTGAAGTCCCAACAACTAAAGAGGAAGTTGCCATTGTGATGCAGTAAATTCCTCGAGCACTACTTCACTGAACTAAAAATTGGCTAGTTGGTACAAGAAAGCTTTTCAGCATTGAGAAGAAAATTTGTGAAAAAAAACTCAACAAGGTGAATAGATGCTAGGGTTTCTTCACTGTATATAAAGTTCTACATGAATTATGGCAGGGTGCCATCATTGCAGTGGTTCACCACTCGATTGATGGGTTAATTGGTATGGTGATTTTGCTTCACTTCATGTGCCACCCTTCTAGATGAATCATGGTTGACTTTGCATTAATGGCTATCATACTTCCACTACCTTTTTTAAATTCAAAATATGATTTCCATATCATTGCATGGTAACTACCATTTTTATATTTAGAAGTGTTTTGACTCTAGTTGACCATGACATGAAGACACATCATGATGCCTCATCGTCTTTCTCTATTCAAAATTCTCATTTATTTTTTATCATGATAGGGCAACATATCGAGTCATTGTGCAACTTCTTGCTCTGTCTTATCTACATAAATCATGACCCTGAGGCATGTCACAACATATTCAATTAAATAAATGGTATTGTACATATGATACATAAAGTACAAAGGATGAATTTTTAATGGAAATAGAGATTCAAATGAAAACCATTAATAGGGATTGTTTGAATTCTTATTTGTTCATATTGTAGTTGAAGAGCATTAAACTTTTTCTCAATAATTATTTTAAACCCAAAAGGACTCAAACTTCTAGAATTTTCCTGGCTTTACCTTATTTTCATTCCATATTAGGACCATGTATCCAACTTTGAACTTCCTAAAAGTGGCATTTTTGTCAAAAACTCCCTTGGTTTCCCTTATATGCTTCTGAAACTACATATAAGTCTCTTCTCTCTATTCCTCTAACTGCAAAAGTTGTATTGATCTATCTTCCATTGGATCAACCTCTATATTATGAGTTTGATAAAGCAATTTTAGTGTAGGTATTTCTATATGTATGGGAAGGATAGCCTCATATCCATATACCAGATCATAGGGAGATGTGTTAATAGACTTCTTAATGGTGATTATATATCAACCCATAGTGCTTGGTTTACTAGTGAATGCTAGCTCCTTTTGTTATCCTTTAGATTCCTTTTCATAATCCTAATAAAGTTATTATTAGTTGATTCTACTAAACCATTTCCCTGTGGATAGTAGTTAGAATAAGTATTTAAATAGATTCCATATTTGCTTGCAAAATCAAACATCTTTTCTCCAGTGAAGGATGGGCCATTGTCGCTAACCAATGCATCAGGTATGCCAAACCTTGTAATAAGGTCCTCAACAAATTCAATCACCATATCCTGATCAACCTTTTTTGTGGGGATTGCTTCAACCCATTTGGTGAAATAATTTATAACAGTCAAAATATAATTATGCCCTATTGACGAGTTTTGTTCTCTTACCCCTATGGAGTCTAGTCATTATTTCTAAAAAGGTTCTTTCACTTGGATGGGTTTGAGGGGTAAGGAAGCATTTTTGTTTCATCCCATGTGCCTTTGGCATTCTTCACATACTCTTGTTATTTTAAAAGCATCAAAGAATATGGTTAGCCAATAACAACTTGTCCTTAGTATTTTTAATATAGTTTTTATACTTGCATAGTGTCCTCCTGATAAGCCTTCATGAAACTCTATCAATATCTTCTATTTTTTATTGTCCTTGATGCATTTCAAGAGGACTCCATCCAATTATTTTTTGTATAAGCCTTTAGGTAACTGAACATATTTCAAGACTTGTAGCTTGTGCCTTATCCTTTGTGAGGCATTCAGGTTTATTGGGTATCTTCCTATCTGGAAATAGTTTATGAGTTCATAAATCCAATCTAAACTTTTTGAGGATTGTCCATTCTCCTAAACAGATTCTGGTGCTTGACATGTTACATAGTCCGTTTTAGCCCTTTTTGGATAACTCTTGACATAAAGCTTTTCCCTTACTAGTTTAGTGGGATGAATATCTACATCATACTATTGAATCTTTGACACCCATATTGCTCTTTTTTCACCAAGCTCCCCTTAAATTAAAAAGTTCCTAACATCTAGATGTACCACATATACCAGAGTTTTACTTTGGGATAGGAAATGTCTGAATTTCTTTAATGACTTCATGACTACATACACTTGTTTTTCGACGAAGTTATAACTTTCCTCATGATATTGCATTTTATAACTTAGGAAGATAATAGGTCTCTCCTCATTATATTCTCCCTTTTGCGTAATCATTGCAACATAACTTTCTTGTTCCTCGACTACATACAAGATGAAATCCCTTGAGTAATTTAGATTGATAAGCACAGGTGCCTAGAAAATTACCTCTTCAATCCTTTTATACACATCCTTTCATGACTCTCCATTTAAAGTCCATGTATTTCTTCAACAACTCGGTCATAGACTTTATTATTTGTGCAAAATCTGAAATAAACTTGCGTGCAAAGTTTATTTACTCAAAGAAAGACTCCAACCCTTTCTTATTCATTGGTAAAGGAAGTTATGAGAGAGCTTTCACCCTATTTGGGTCTATGGCCAACCATACCTTAGAAATAAAATGTCCCAGTAGCTTATCTTATTGAACAACAAAGATTGATTTCTTTGGATTCAAGGAGATCCCAAATTCTTTGCATTTTTCAAAGATTAACCTGAGATGTTTGGCATGTTTTTCCTTTTGATGAGAGAATACAGTCATGTCATCTAGGTAAATTACTATTATTTTTTTCACTAGCTTACCAAAAGCTAAATCCATCACTCTTTCAAAAGTAGCACCTGCATTGGACAGGCCAAAAGGCATCCGTTGATATGAAAAAGTTCCCCATTTAATAGTAGAGGTAATTTTATGTTGGTCCTCATATATTATGCAAACCTGATTGTAGCCTGGAAAACCATCTAGCATTGAAAATATATTTTCTCCTGCTATAGTATGTAGTGTTTTATATATTTGGGAAAGGGGATAGTGGTTTTCCAATGAGGCCTTATTCAGATTTATGAAATCTACACACAACCTAATGTCCCCATTTTTTTTTGACTGGAACTAAGTTAGAAATCCATGTAGAATGCTTAATTGGGTAAATTATCTTAGCTTTGAGGAGTTTTAGTAGTTATTGCTTCATCAATGTCTCTATCTTTGGGTTGATAGACCTCTATTTTTATCAAAATGGTTTTGAATTTGGTTCAATCTCAATAGTGTGTTGTATTGTTTGTTTGATATACACTTTGAGGTCATCATATGTCCATGCTATAATGTCACTAAATTATTTACATAAATCCAAAATTTGATTGACCTCTTCTTTTAAATATTGAACTCCAATTTTAAGCATCTTCCTAGGTCCTAGTGGGATTTCTCGGCAACTCTACTTATCAACCTTCATTGTGTGGCCTACTGATCGATTGCTACCATCAAAGAGAATCTCCAAAGTTTTTAAACCTTTTGGTATATGATTGTTTTTAGTTGAATAAACCCTTCATCTTCTTCATACTCTAATGCTTGGTCACTTGAACAATTCATCTCATACACTAAGAAATTAATTAACTGCTCATCATTTTAAAAGACCTACCAGAAGGTGTCTTTATCAGGAACTGTTAGCCTATATACTAGTCTTACTGTATTTGATTTTTATATGACATTAGCTATTGGACAATAATTGGCTCCCATATATTCTAATAAATTAGCATGAGTATTATGTTCTTTAGGGATAGCCTTGATATTTAACACTTCAAAAGTCTCAAACAAATACCACACTTTGTTCTAGTAGGCTTTGAGGTAATGTTGCTTACTGATTCACTTTTCTGTGACTTGATTTACTATTAGCTCTAAATCACTATATATCTATAGCTGTTTGACTCCTAATTTCTCATCTTTCCTTAGGCCCAAGTATAGTGCCTCATATTCTATTGCATTGTTTGTGTAACCCCATGTTATCCTATATGAGAAGACCATCTCAGCTCTATTTGGGGCAAATAACACTATACCTGCTCCAACCCCATTTTTACATTTGGCACCATCAAAGAAAAATTTCTAGATATGACTTGTGAGGGAGTCATTTTCAGAAAAAGTGGATGGTTCAATACTTTTAGACTTCATGATTGAATAGGTTCTAATCCCTTTTTCAATCATAGCATTGAAGTCTTTCAAATAAAATTGATCCTCAGCTTGGAGTTCCTCTAGAATGTCTTCCATCAGATCTATCTTCTCAATCTCTTCCGTAAGCATTCTAACATTATGAGCATGTTTGCTATCCTCTTCAATTTTATCAATATGGAAGAAAGAAGGTTTTTCATTGAATATTTTGATCTTTCTACCTTTGTATGGGATATCCATATGTGAGTAATCAAGAGAAAAATACCCTCCTATCTTGGTTGTGAACTCCCTTGAAAGACACATCCCAAAATAAGGCTCCAAGTCCACCACAACCACTTCCTGTATGACTGTAATCTGAGGTATTCTATGCAACACTATGGGAATATATTTGATCACCCCCATAGTCTTAAGTCAAGTACCATATAACTGAAGTACTCCCATGCTATTTTTGGTGTATTCCATCCACATAATATCACATACAACCTTGGGAATTACTATAGTAGTTGCACCTGAATCTATTGTGTTGGACATTTTGAGTAGATGAGTTGTCATTGATGTCAAGAGTGAGTGGTCATTGATGTCAAAAGTCAGTTTCAGTGAGTAGTGCAAGAAGAAGCCATTTCACAATCAGTGCAAAAAGGAGAGTCCGCTTCCAGATGGTCAGATCCGGTTCCAGGTGGTCCAGATGTGGTCCAAAGTGCAAAGAAGAGGCCCAAGAAAATAATATTATAATATTTTATTATAATATTAAAAAGGGAAATTTAAATTAATTATAAATTAATTAATATAATTTTATTATAAATTAATTTATTAATTAATTTAATTAACTTCCAAAGTTATTTAAGTTAATTATAACTTAATTTTAATTTAATTATAAATTAATTTATATTAATTTAAATAACCCTAAAGTGGGTTATAAGGTTTAAATTAAAATCGAATTCGAAATTCGATTTAGCACCGACGTTTTATGGCACGAGGTCTTCGTGTATAAAAGGAGGGCAAATCCTAAGTCAAAGTCCCCCAATGCATTCGATTTAATTAATGCCTCCTAGATTCATGCGCAAGGGAAGAAGATTGAGTTTCACGTGTTTTGAGGTTTTGGCGATAGTAACAAAGACAAGTAGGAGCAAGGCTCCTCTTATTTTGTACATAATGTTGTGTAGCACAGTTGGCGATGGCAGGTTGTGTTAAGGCGTGTGGTAGGTGGGAGAACAAGGTTTGAAACCCGTCGAGTGTCATTTTGTGAGGGAAGAGCGCATTCTATTTTTTGCACCATGTCGTTCGGAAGGAAATAAAGGGAAGGCTTGCACCTTCCCCTTCACATGGAGGCTCATAGCCCACGTGGTGGGCTAGCACCTCGATAAGGCGCTCGGTAGGAGGAAGCCTCACGTTCGAAACCCATCGAGGCCTTTTGGCTAGTGTTAAAGGTATGCGTTGATGTTAATTGCCTTGGTCGCTTGATTATTTCGGATGTGCTAAGGTTGGAAAAATAAAATATTTTTGATGGTTTATAAAGTTTATTTTTGCCTAAATTAATTTGGATATTGAGTATTTGAGGGAGATAAAAGGGTAGGCAATATTATTTTGAAAGTTTAATTTTTGGAGTTATAAGGTGTATTAAGGTCAATTTTCTTGTATGCTATTTTTGGAGGTTGTTAATTAAAGTTGGAGATTATAAGGTGTAATTGAGTAATTATTTTTGTGTATGATTTGATGATTGCTAATTTCTGAGGAGTATTTTTGTCATCTAACCCTTGAGATTGGCAAAGAGGTTGATTGTGTTTGAGGTAGGTTTTTGAGGTCTACTCTTCATCAAGTAAAAAGGTATGGGCACATCTTCCTAGTGAGTGATTGTTGGATGTTGTGAATGCTAAGTTGGAGTGAAAAGGGTTGTTTGATAAGCATTGTTGAGTTTGGTTTTTTTGGAATGAAAGTTGATTCTAGAAACCTTGTTTGATAAGCATTGTTGGAAATATTGAGTAAAGCTTTCATATGCTTGAACTAGGGTTTGTGCAAAGAACATGAGTATCATTGTTATGTGAAGTTGTGAACTATCTTGAACTAGGGTTTGTGAAATATCATGAGTATCATTGTTATGTGAAGTTGTGAACATATGCTTGGACTAGGGTTTGTGAGCAAGGATTGTTTCATTGAGTGATTGGTTGAGTAGAGTTGGTTGAACCTAGTCAAGTGGAAGTGTTGAAGTGATAGTTCAAGTTCTGTGAAATAAATTGTTCCATATTCTAAATTGATTTGAGAAAGAGGTTGAGTGTTTGTGAGTGTGAAGCATATTGAGTCTCTAACAATTCTCTATATGTTTCTATGATAAAAAGAGAGATTGAAAGTGATTGAGCATTATTGTGAGTAAGAAGCATATTGAGTCTCTAACAATTCTCTATATGTTTCTGTGAGATTGGACAAGTTCTAGTGAGGACTTGTTGAGCATATTTGAGGTAAGTCTTGGTGAAGACTTGTTGAGTAGATTGGACAAGTTCTAGTGAGGACTTGTTGAGATATTTGAGGTAAGTCTTTGAGAAGACTTGTGGATAGTTTGGTGTGAGATTTTGTGGAATCTTACAATACATATTTGAGGATAGATATTATTGAGCAGATTGGACAAGTTCTAGAGAGGACTTGTGGATATATTAGTGTGAGCTTTTGTGGAAGCTTACAAGGTAGATTTGAGGTAAGTCTTTGAGAAGACTTGTGAGCAGATTTGATTGATTGATTTGTTCAAACCTTGAGTTAAGGTTTGGGGTAGATCTAGCAGAGTTGATTTGAGATTAAGTCAAGCTTTGTGTTAAGGCTTGAGGATAGATATTGAGGATAGATTTGTGCTAGATCGAAGGACTGTGTTTAGTGCAGATTTGAGGATAGAGTTTTGGTGTAGATTTGAGGATAGGTTTATGCCAGACTAGAGATATGAAGATTTATGCTAGATTGAAGGACTATGTTTAGTGCAGATTTGAGGATGAGTTTTTTAAGAGTTGAGAGCAAGATTTGGAGGTGACAGAGTATAGAGGATGATAGTCTCTAGTGGATAGAGATCCATTAGCTAGGGTAGTGAGGACAGGTCTTCTGAGTGAGGATAGGAGTCTTCAGTGGATAGAGATCCATTAGCCAGTGTAGTGGAGGTAGTAGTTCTTCTAGAAGATCACCAACCAGAGTAGAGGAGAAAGGAGTTCTCCTATGGATAGAGATCCATGAAATTGATTAGGGGATTGGTGTCTCCTTTGGATAGAGGTCCATAAACATTGTAATAGGGAAAGGATTCCCAAGAGATTTATTGAGAAAATATTAGTGAAATATTTTCTCCGTGGAGTAGCCCACATTGGGTGAACCACGTTAAATTGGTGTCTCTATTGTGTGTGGTGATTTATGCATTGCTTTGATTACTATTGTTGATATTGCTATTGATACATTGCATAATATTGATTGGGAAAGAAAAGTAAAAAGTGGTCTTATACTGTTCACCCCCTCTCAATATAAGCTTGTGTTCTTCAATTGGTATCTGAGCGGGTTCCTTCGGAAGAGTTTAACAACTTGAAGGAAAATCTTACAAGAACACAATGGATTCTAAGAATGGATCCTCAGATAATTCAACACCAGTATTTGATGGAAGCGATTATATATTTTGGAGTATGAGAATGAAGATTCACCTGATGGCACTTGGCAATGAAATATGGGAAGTAGTTGAAAATGGATACACACCACCAGCTACTCCACCTATAGATAAATATGGTAAGCTTCTACATCATTACAATTCAAAAGCAATGAATGTAATTTTGAAAGGTTTGCATAGAACAGAGTTCATAAAGGTTATGCATTGCAAATCAGCAAAAGGAATTTGGGATAAGTTGCAAAGCATATATGAAGGAGATAAAAGTGTCAAAAAGGTAAAGATACGAAATCTCAAAGGACAATTTGAAGAATTAAGAATGAAGGATGAGGAAAACATTAGTGCTTATCTACTTCGTGTAGACGAGGTTGTTAACGCCATGCAAGGACTTGGACTTGAGGTTCAAGAATCTGATGTTTGTGATAAGATCTTAAGATCTCTCCCAAAAAGGTTTAGTGAAAAGATTTCAGCTATAGAGGAATCAAAATATGGTGATATTTTGACAAGAGATGAATTACTTGGCATTCTTACAACTTTTGAGATGAGAACAAAAGAACCTAATCTCTGGAAGGAAGCAACCTTCAAAGCTACTAAGAAGACAAAGGGTAAGAAGTCAGATTCAAGCAATGAGTCATCCAGTGATGAAGAAGCAAATTATGGTAGAAGGAATAAGGATCCAAGAAGATTTAAAGATGCAAAATCTATTAGATGCTTCAATTGTGGAAAGTATGGTCACTATGCAACTGATTTTCAAGAAGCTAGAAATAGCAATGATGAAGAAAAATAGGATCATAAGAACAAGGAGTCAGAAAAAATACAGGTACCAAAAGAAAGGCAAGGATGGACAAGGCAAACAAGGAAAGAAGTTCTTTCAAAGATAGAAGAGGAGTTACTATGCAGACAAGGCAAGTAAGTACTCAAGTGATAGTGATAATAGTTTCTCAGATAATGATAAAGATGAAGTTCTATTTTTGACAAAAGAAAAAGAAGAAGTTAAGAAAATGTCACCAATAATTCTCAAGTGTTTTAGATGTGGTAACTTTGGACATCTTGAAGATAGTTGTACAAAGAGTGGTTTCAGTTTCAGTGATGATGAATATGAAGATACACTTGAAGGACCAGAAGAGAATATTCTAATGGCACTAGAAGAAGAAGGAGGTGATCCTATAGAAGACAAGTCAGAAAAGAATGAAGATGTTTTCAAAGGCAAACAAATAGAGGAAGAATCAGAGAAAGGAGAAGTTGATCTTGAGGGAGAGCTTATTTATGCTCTTAACACATTAAATAAGGTAAGAAAGAAAAACTCCCAACTTAAGCTTCAGTTTCAAGAATGTGATGAAGAGAAAGGAAAGCTTATAGAGGATCTAAACAAGTCAATGGCTAAGACAAAGAAGTTCAAGGATAAGTTAGAAGCAAAGGTCTTAGAATGTGAAAGGTTAGAACATGAAGTGGCTCTACTAAGGGAAGAAATAAAAGAGTCTAAGGATAGGTTACACAAGTTTGGAAAGAGCTCAAAGATCGTAGATAAGATGATCAAGGTACAAAGATGGTCAACAAATAAAATAGGTCTTGGTTTTGAATAGGTACAAAAGAAACAAGAAGAGGAGTCAACCTCAAGTTCTGAAGAAGAAGAAACTTCAGAAGAAGACAGTGTAAGAGAAAGTGAGACTTCTGAGGATGAGTTGGACAATAGAAAGTTCAACAAGGAAAGGAACAATGCACAAAGGAGAAACATATGGAACAGGAACCAACACAGGGTAAAAGAGACTAAGAGACCAATGAGGTCAAGGCAAGGAAATTTCAATGGATGATGTTTCTCATGTCACATATTTGGGCACAAGGCTTCACAGTGCAGGACACATGAAAGACAAGAATATGGGAACTTCAAAAATAGGTAGCTTTTTCATGGGTATTGCTACTCATGTAATCAGTTTGGTCACAAGGCAATGAATTGCAGGGTTCATGATAGGAATAGATATGGCTTCACCAGGAGAAATCCCAAGACATTTGCACCTCCAAGGAATAACAATATTAAGTGTTACAAGTGCAATAATGATGGACATACAACAAAGTGGTGTAGAGCAAAAATTCCAGAGACAAGCAGGAACAGGAATAGTCAGAGGAATCAGAAGGATCAGATGAGAAGGAAAGTGGACAAAGGTAAAGATCAGTGCATGCTGGGAGTAGAAATACTCCCACCCCAGAATTAACCACCTCAAGAGGAGGTGGGGGAGGGGCTAAGCTAAGAGTCTCATTCTTAGCCCCGAGCCCCAAAGGTGACCCTTTGCCATTGATGTCAAAGGGGGAGATATTTGAGTAAGGGGGAGAGATTTGATTTAAGGGGAGAGCATTGAGTCAGGGGGAGCAATTTCCCAGGGGGAGCAGAACAGAAAAAGGTTAAGGAAATTGGAAAAGATAATTGGGTTGCCATCAATGACAAAGGGGGAGATTGTTGGACATTTTGAGTAGATGAGTTGTCATTGATGTCAAGAGTGAGTGGTCATTGATGTCAAAAGTCAGTTTCAGTGAGCAGTGCAAGAAGAAGCAGTTCCGCAATCAGTGCAAAAAGGAGAGTCCGCTTCCAGATGGTCAGATCCGGTTCCAGGTGGTCAAATGTGGTCCAAAGTGCAAAGAAGAGGCCCAAGAAAATAATATTATAATATTTTATTATAATATTAAAAAGAGAAATTTAAATTAATTAATATAATTTTATTATAAATTAATTTATTAATTAATTTAATTAACTTCCAAAGTTATTTAAGTTAATTATAACTTAATTTTAATTTAATTATAAATTAATTTATATTAATTTAAATAACCCTAAAGTGGGTTATAAGGTTTAAATTAAAATCGAATTCAAAATTCGATTTAGCATCGATGTTTTATGGCATGAGGTCTTCATGTATAAAAGGAGGGCAAATCCTAAGTCAAAGTCCCCAAAATGCATTCGATTTAATTAATGCCTCCTAGATTCGTGCGCAAGGGAAGAAGATTGAGTTTCATGTGTTTTGAGGTTTCGGTGATAACAACGAAGACAAGTAGGAGCAAGGCTCCTCTTATTTTGCACAGTATTGTGTAGCGTAGTTGGCGATGGTAGGTTGTGTTAAGGCATGTGGCAGGTGGGAGAACAAGGTTCGAAACCCATCGAGTGTCATTTTGCGAGGGAAGAGCACATTCTATTTTTTGCACCGCATCGTTGAAAGGAAAGAAAGGGAAGGCTTGCACCTTCCCCTTCGCATGGAGGCTCGTAGCCCACGTGGTGGGCTAGCACCTCGATAAGGCACTCGACAGGAGGAAGCCTCACGTTCGAAACCCATCGAGGCCTTTTGGCTAGTGTTAAAGGTATGTGTTGATGTTAATTGCCTTGGTCGCTTGATTATTTTGGATGTGCTAAGGTTGGAAAAATAAAATATTTTTGATGGTTTATAAAGTTTATTTTTGCCTAAATTAATTTGGATATTGAGTATTTGAGGGAGATAAAAGGGTAGGCAATATTATTTTGAAAGTTTAATTTTTGGAGGATGTTAATTTAATTTTTGGAGTTATAAGGTGTATTAAGGTCAATTTTCTTGTATGCTATTTTTGGAGGTTGTTAATTAAAGTTGGAGATTATAAGGTGTAATTGAGTAATTATTTTTGTGTATGATTTGATGATTGCTAATTTCAAAGGAGTAATATTTTGTCATCTAACCCTTGAGATTGGCAAAGAGGTTGATTGTGTTTGAGGTAGGTTTTTGAGGTCTACTCTTCATCAAGTAAAAAGGTATGGGCACATCTTCCTAGTGAGTGATTGTTGGATGTTGTGAATGCTAAGTTGGAGTGAAAAGGGTTGTTTGATAAGCATTGTTGAGTTTGGTTTTTATGGAATGAAAGTTGATTCTAGAAACCTTGTTTGATAAGCATTGTTGGAAATATTGAGTAAAGCTTTCATATGCTTGAACTAGGGTTTGTGCAAAGAACATGAGTATCATTGTTATGTGAAGTTGTGAACTATCTTGAACTAGGGTTTGTGAAATATCATGAGTATCATTGTTATGTGAGATTGTTTGATCAACATTGCTTGGAAATAATTGAGTGAGTGTTCATATGCTTGGACTAGGGTTTGTGAGCAAGGATTGTTTCATTGAGTGATTGGTTGAGTAGAGTTGGTTGAACCTAGTCAAGTGGAAGTGTTGAAATGATAGTTCAAGTTCTGTGAAACAAATTGTTCCATATTCTGAATTGATTTGAGAAAGAGGTTGAGTGTTTGTGAGTGTGAAGCATATTGAGTCTCTAACAATTCTCTATATGTTTCTGTGATAAAAAGAGATATTGAAAGTGATTGAGCATTATTGTGAGTGTGAAGCATATTGAGTCTCTAACAATTCTCTATATGTTTCTGTGAGATTGGACAAGTTCTAGTGAGGACTTGTTGAGTAGATTGGACAAGTTCTAGTGAGGACTTGTTGAGTAGATTTGAGGTAAGTCTTTGAGAAGACTTGTGGATAGATTGGTGTGAGATTTTGTGGAAGCTTACAATATAGATTTGAGGATAGATATTATTGAGCAGATTGGACAAGTTCTAGAGAGGACTTGTGGATAGATTAGTGTGAGCTTTTGTGGAAGCTTACAAGGTAGATTTGAGATAAGTCTTTGAGAAGACTTGTGAGCAGAGTTGATTGATTGATTTGTTCAAACCTTGAGTTAAGGTTTGGGGCAGATCTAGCAGAGTTGATTTGAGATTAAGTCAAGCTTTGTGTTAAGGCTTGAGGATAGATATTGAGGATATATTTGTGCTAGATCGAAGGACTATGTTTAGTGCAGATTTGAGGATAGAGTTTGGTGTAGATTTGAGGATAGGTTTGTGCCAGACCAGAGATAGAGATTGAGCAGATTTGTGCTAGATCGAAGGACTGTGTTTAGTGCAGATTTGAGATAGAGCTGAGAGCAAGCTTTGGAGGTGACAGAGTATAGAGGATGATAGTCTCTAGTGGATAGAGATCCATTAGCCAGGGTAGTGAGGATAGGTCTTCTGAGTGAGGACAGGAGTCTTCAGTGGATAGAGATCCATTAGCCAGTGTAGTGGAGGCAGTAGTTCTTCTAGAAGATCACCAACCAGAGCAGAGGAGAAAGGAGTTCTCCTATGGATAGAGATCCACGAACTTGATTAGGGGATTGGTGTCTCCTTTGGATAGAGGTCCATAAACATTGTAATAGGGAAAGGATTCCCAAGATATTTATTGAGAAAATATTAGTGAAATATTTTCTCCATGGAGTAGCCCACATTGGGTGAACCACGTTAAATTGGTGTCTCTATTGTGTGTGATGATTTGTGCATTGCTTTGATTACTATTGTTGATATTGCTATTGATACATTGCATAATATTGATTGGGAAAGAAAAGTAAAAAGTGGTCTTATACTGTTCACCCCCCTCTCAGTATAAGCTTGTGTTCTTCATTATGCAATTGTGTACTACCCATCCTTTCATTTGTAGTGATAGATAAAAAGGAGGGGTCTATTATTTCTTGTTGCTTGTGTTGAGCTATCCTGTGCTAGGTTCAACTGAGGGTGGGGTCTAATATTGTTTTTGATTTATTTGAGGGATGCTTGCAGCAAATCAAATTGTCTTGGAAGCATCAACACATTATACATGCTTGCTTTTGATGGTGTCTTCTTAAGTTCTTCAATAATATTAAAAGTAGGTGAATTAGACTATTTATCATTTTTCTCTTGAAGGCTGATCATACCTATTCCTATATCCCTGGGTTGCTTCCACTCTTTATTGCTTAGTTAAAGAGGGGTATCTCAACTTGTCCCTTGCTTGTTCTTGAGTCTCAACCTCCTTTTGTGCAACATCATTTTTGCTTGTTTCCATCCTAAGTTTTTGAAATGGGTTTTGCAATGTAGTGCTTTAGGGAGCCTCACTTTCAATCTGATACTTTGTTCTTGAAGGCACTTTTAAAGGATCTAATTCTTTGGGATCTACTTAAAGAGGCTTCTTCCATGACCTTGTCAAGACTACAAAATGCTCCACTGATGGCATTATGAAGTTATGTCTTGTTTATATGATCATATTTATTTACTCCTTTTGGGTTATTTTTACTTTCTCAATAGTTGCCTTCTAGATGTGGTGTTGATGAATCATACATAAAATTTCACCATGTGTATTGTTGCATGTAGAATACCAATAATCTAATTTAGATAAAGATGTAGAAGGTTCATTCTCCTAATTTACATATACTACATTTTATCTTTTTGGATACTTGTTAGTTGAGGCAACTTGAAATCTTGTTACCCGTGGGAACATTCTTAGCTAAAATTTTCTTTCAAACTCCATTCTCTTCATTGAAGTGATTTCATTGGTTCAGTTCTTCATGGTAGTTTGTATTTTTGGAAGGATCACAAGCTGAGGATCAGAGGCTAGTAAGGTAGGTATTGTAGGGACTAGGGGTAAATCAAGGAATACGGGTGGAGCTAGAAACACTAGAATTATTAGTGGTTTAGGCCATCTGGAAGGATTCACTGTAGGAGTGGTGGTAGGGTAAGATGTACTTGCACTGGATAATTGAGATAATTCTAGAAAAATGGGCATCATTATTTTTTAAGGTAACTTTACTATAGAAATAAGGTTGTTTTCTACCCTTAAGGATTTTTGTAAAAGCTATGGGAATGTGCACACATGATACTGCCTTATCATCATGCCTAGATCTGATTTAAAAGCCCTCAGATAGTAATACATTGCTTTCTTATTCATTAGTTTGAGACCATCAGACACTCTTATCCATATATGACTGAATCTAATATTGAAATCTACTATCTCTTCTTGAAGATGCTTTTGTATGACAATAAACTATGTGAGAAGGAAGGAAGGATCTACTTGCTCATTAAATTCTTCTACAAGTTTATCAACAAGCTCAACCCACATGGTTATGGTTTGATCTGGTAGACTTCTATACTAGTATAGCATTTTTCCTCTAAGTGATATAACTAGAAATATGATCATCACATCTTATTGAATGTTATGAATAGTGGCCAACAATGCAACATCCTAACAATGTTCATAGGTTGCCTTGCCAGTGCCATAATATGTTGGAAGTTCCTTTAAGGCTACTTGGGGAATATGATTTTAGACAACCAAATTTAGGGGACCTGAATTATTCTAGGTAGGATAAGTTAGATCATTTTATTTTTAATTGATAGACATTGTAGCTATTGCATTGATAGGGGTTGAAGGAAGAAGATGAGCTATGATAGTAGGAATTAGATTGGTTGTACTAATTGAGGCTCCATGATGTTGATCCAAAGGATAAAATAGGACGAGTTCTGAAACTACCCAGATGTAGTTCTAGAAACTCTATGGGATCCTTTGATTGGTTGTTTGTCTCGTGATCATGAATTTAAAGGCTAAACAAAAAATGGATATAAATATTTTCTGGGTTTGCTCTTTTGAATAGAGTTTCTAGGTTATCTTGATTTTAAAAAATGGCAAAGACAAACGCCAAATCTCTAACCTATGTGAGTGATAGGATTTGGTCCCATTGGGCATGCCAAAAATTGTTGGTCTAAAATTTTCCTAAGGTAAAAGTGTGCACCCAAGACATGGACAATATTGAATGATAGATCAATATGCAAAGCTTAACAAGCTTAATCTCTAGAGAAGTATGGCTCTTGTGAGGTTCTAACTAGCTAAAATATACAATGGAGGGAAAAGGGTGCAAAAAGGAATAAACATAGTTGAAGCTAGAACTTAAGATGGTACAGATTAAGCAACATCAAGGAGCACATAGAGATCATGAAACAAAGTGAACTCTCAAAGACTCCTAAAAGACCAACCAATTTTATCAATTGTAGAATGATATTATTTAATAGATTTAGTCTAGTAGATGTAAATTCTAGAACCAGAGAATATGTATACATAAAAATCTAGGAAATAGAATTAATGCTCTACCCATTCATCAAGCTAAAATAGAAATATTCATCTACTTATACATACATATTCTACAAAATGGTGAACCAGAGGCCAAACAAAGATCTGAGTTGTATTGCTTTATTAAAGAATTCATCATACATGCAACTTGTAAATGCCTAAGAGCCAACCCTTTGACAATATGCCATAGCTCTTATTTATAACTTTCCTATGGTTTAATATTTTGGAATTACAAAAATATTTCTTATTTGAAAAATCATTATAATAAAATGTCAGACAGTGAGCTCAGTAAAGACATAATGTAGAAATATTGATCTAAATTGGGACAACATGCTTGATAATTGACTGCTACTCAACTATTTTTTACAAATGGGAAAGTAGTGGAGATGAGATTAAATTCAATCTGTTCTTCATTCTTGAAAATATCTATCATCATTGATCTATAACAGATGCTGGTAGGCTAAAAAACCTTTGAATATTTGACTCTCTATAGGCTGTTGTGGCTACATCACAGTGACATATCATGATATTGTGTTACTTTTCATGTCTTCAGGCTTTTTGAGCCTTCATGACCGTGATATGAAAACATGTTGTGATGTCATAGTCTTTCATTATTTTAAGGTATTTCTAATTTTTTTGATCATGACATGGAGATATGTCATAGCGTTGAACCTTCATTTCACCCTTAGCACCTTTGGGGTTCCTATGGTCATGGCACAAAAACATATCACAATATCATGATAATTTAAACCTATTTAAGCTTCCTAAGCTTTATCAATCATGATAGAGAGGCATGTCACGACATCATGCTACCATTTTACCTTAGAAATTTTCTAAGCCTTGGTGATTACGATGAAGCATCAAGACATGATTTCATGATGAATTTTTTCCTTCAAGTCTTTCGGGCCTTAGAGATCATGATAGAGTGACATGTCATGATGTCACACCTTGTTTTGGACTTAGAATCTCCAAGGATTTTGTAGTTGTGACATTGAACCATGTTGTGATGTCATGTGTAATTTCATCCTTATGTAAAACTTAAATTTTTTTCATAGTTTTTGCCCTTATTTATATTGATGTAGTCTTTTTAACCTATAGTAATAATCTATAGTCAATGCAAGGCCTATTACCAAACCCAAGTCTCCATTGATAATTTAGGTAAATCCACCCATTCTTCAACCACTCCCTTGAATCATTAGGGGGACATGTCCTAAATCCATCAAGGTAGCTTGTTTTGTGAAGCCCATCATTATATCTCTCCCACACCTAAGACTCATTACATTGGGTTTGATCAAGGTGTCAATCACCATATCATTCATATCACCTCTCCTGAGTCCCCTTGTCTTGGGACTCCCCTTTATCCATCCAATCCAAACATCACACCCATTAATATTGAAGCTTTCTGACTTCTTTACACTAATCCAATCTACCATATCCAATCATCTCCTACCCACAATGACCCTTCTTCATCACATATCCTACCACCTAACTTGCCATGACTATGCCCTCTCTAGAAATTCCTTCTTGTATTGAATTCACACTCGCTCAAGTGTAGGTTTATAAGCCCTATCATACTTTGTCTTTTCTCACATCTTCCTCTAGTTTTTACCACACCTCGAGTGTGTAAAATTTTGGAATGATGCTAGCATACTCACCACCTAGGAGAACTAGTGCCACCCCTCCACAACACATCACAAGCCTAATATCAGTGACCATATACCTTAACCACCCATATTCCTCCAATCATGTCCACTCATCACAATGTCCATATATTTTTATATCACCCTCCTACATCATGCACACTTCTCAACCACATGATTTGACCCAAGTTTGTATCACTTACCATAAACACTCATCCAATACATCTTCTTCTTTCCAATTTCCTAACTCACCTCCCCAATCTATGGCTCTCAATATTTCTCCTTTCACAACTTACCCTTCATCCAAAACCATTCATATCACTGGTGCATATGTTGCACATCCTTCTACTATGTATTTTGCTTGTCCTTTGCTATTCTACGATCCTGTAGTGTCTTTTCATCAATTGTATTCCCATAAAGTGCCTCCTAATCATTATCCATCATGTGACATCCATTATTTGTAGACCACCGATATTCCCCAACTATCACCATAAAATCATCATCCTTCATCTCATCCATCAAACCAAAGATCATTCTTTCCATAATTGCCATCATGGGCCTCCTATCCACTCATGGTACCCACAATATATTCCCACCCTCATGAATCTCATCAATGACCTATGACATAGTCATATAACCCACACCCATATCAACCACCACCTCATCGATACCATTCACCTCCTAATCCATATCAATCCACCTACCAACTATACCAATCACACCCCATCAAGCACATGCATCATCCAACCTCTACACAACCCCTTCATTCCTACTCATCATCATATCCCCTATCTCAATCGCATACCTATCACCAGCACCATACTCAAAAACTACCATCACACCCCTTGCACACCCATAATCATTCTCATAAACACCATCAATATTTGCCCTCAAGGTCTTAGGTGCCCTAAGCATCATCTTATGACCCTAAACACCACCATTACCATCACCTTTATTCACATCAATCATATCCCCTCATTGAGCCATCCCATATAACTCATCATGGCACACACTAATCAGCTCCCCAAGCCATTCTAGACACATTCCAATAGTTGGTCAACAAGGTTAATAGCCTGGAATCATAAGTTACAGGAACATGGTATCAAAAGCAAACCTTGAGTTAGCTTCAAAACTACCCCATCAACCCCTCAATCCCAGTTCTACCTTATACTCCCCTATTAAAAATACCTAAATTTGAAAATTTTGAGGGCAAAGAGGATCCTCAGGATCACTTGAGAACATTCATCAATGCTTGCTATCTCATCAATGAGATATACCCTCTCATACTTCATACTTTTTTGCTCTCTTATGGGAGGAGCCTTGGATTGGTACAACCATATACCCGGACACAACTTGTATAATTTTGAAAAAATGACCAATATCTTCATAGAGTGCTTTGCTCTAAACATTAAAAATAAGGCCACCTTGATGGATCTCACAAACCTTCATCAATTTGACAATGAGTCTATCCTCGACTATGACAATCGATGGAGAGTAGTATTGATTGAGTTACCCTTCCCTATCCCCATTACTGAGCTAACTTGGATTCTCACTCAAAGTTATTCTAAATCAATATCACTCCTTATTCAACTCCAATAATATTGAAATCCTGAGGAAGCTCTAACTCAAGCTAAAATTATCTAGGATATCAAAATTCAAGAAGGAGAAATCAAGCTTCAAAAGAAAGAATAGCCAGACAAAAATGCTAAGGGAAAAAATAGCAACAATTAATCCAAGCCTACCCAAGTCAACCATGAAGTGTTGTGTAGCCTGAACAAAATAACCCTCTTATATAACATAATAGCTGACATACAATAACATGCCAACTCCCAACCAAATTCAAAATCCCATTCAATCCACTTATTAGGCTGCATGCCCTCAACAACCCCAATGTAATTTCACACCTTTCTCAGAGCCCTTGTCCACCATATTTCAAAAAATTATGGACTCATAATTTATCTCCTTACCTAAGGTGAGACTTGAAGATCCAAATAAACATAGAGGAAGAGGATATAGAGAAGACCTATTGTATCTATCATAAAAAAAAACATCATGATATCAATAGGTGCATTTAACTTAAGCACAAACTACAATATTTGATTGATAAGGGGTCTATCAAAGTTGAAAACCCTCTTGCTTCCCTAATTAAAATATAGGTATCTATCAAACTCCATTGCCACAACATGGTGCAACACATATAGACATTGGAGACACCACAACTATTGCTCAACTGAATTAGGTTAATCATTTCAACAATGTTCCCAATTATAAAGGTTTTGTTGGCATGATTTATGTGGTCACCAAAAATTGATGATACTTAGATCCACTTGCACAAACAATTAACCCCTCCAATGTGTTGTCCTCATCAAATTTTCTACCTTTTCTAGTGCAAGTCATCATGTCTCAATCCTATCCAGTCATTGATCTCAAAAGCAAGCTTACACAAAGCCTCAAAATAACATCAGCTAAAATCTCAATTTATGAGTTAATCCAACAATCAACTCTCCATCAAGAGGTATTAATGGATATCCTTAAAGCCATAGAGCTACAAACCCATGACCCTAATGCTTTTGCTAATTTCATGGGTAATATTTAAACTTGCACCTCATCGACCATTAAATTTTATGACACTGAGATTAAGACTATGCTGATGGAAGTACTAGATCCACCCTTGCACATCATGACCTCTATTGACAATAAAGTTTTCAAAGATGTCTTGATTGACATAGGATCTTCCATCAACATCATCACATCATATACCCTCAAACATCTCAATATTTACCCACTCATACCACCAATTCTATCTTCACTCTATAGTTATTCAATAACACCCTATACTCAATGCTAGAAATAGTAATCCTCCCTATCCAAGTAGGGGTCTAAACTATCCACACTTTATGTCATGTTTTGGATGGAGAAATGCAATACAATGTACTTCTTGGAATACTGTAGATACGAGATTTGCAATGTGTACCCTCAAATTTATACCATTGTCAAAAATACACATATGAGGGTCGTATTCACTACATTTCTATGGATGACGAACTGTTAAAGTATTATCACTTGGTCACACACCCACATGAGTCCTCCTACCTTCAACATATTTATCCCTTAGTTATCTCTCACTCAGCTCATACAACCACACATTAAACTCTCTCAACTGCACCATACATTTCCAATCCAAAACCCACCCACTCAATCCCACCTAATCTAATTCCTCCATATTCATATTCGGATACCAACCACACCTCTCATCTTACCCCATATCAAAATATTCCATCTCCTTCATATTATTTGCATCTTGATCCTCAAAATTATTCACCTTCTTCCTATCCTTCTCCCAATGCTCAACCACTACATCCTCATTCCAACATGCAAGCCACTCAATCCCATTCCCAATCTCTTCATCCCTCATATTATCCTTACACCTCTTCATCTCCTATGGCTAGGCATACATCCTCAACATGACACATTTCACCCATACCACATCATCCTCCTCCTCTAGACCCTATTTTCAATCACCATCCACCAACTTCATCTAGAATGTACCCTTATACTCCTTCCACTAATCCCAACCATAATCAAAGGGCTCCTATCTCTACTCCTATCACCTATCCCATTGGATAGGCAACTACCACTCTCATTCCTACCACCATCACCCCTTCTATTTCTCCCATCCACACATGCATCCAAAACCATATCTTCTTCCATGATACCTAATCCACCCCCACCTACAAATTCATCTGAGGTACATCCTGTTAGCATTAAATCATGTTAGCATCATGTCAGTGACAAATCCTTGATGTAGATTTTTATTTTTTTCTATAGGTAGAAGGAGAGTTTCATTTGCATTGTATAAGCATCTTCTATTTGTGGCTTAGTGGTTAGCAATTTTTCCTACTTCCTCACTATATAAGCCTATGTAATTGTTGTTTTTTTTTAATTTCAATGTGAACTATTTTTTTATATTTGGTATCAGAGCAAAGGAGGGATCAAAGTGATTGACCATGGTGTGCTCGCAATCCAAGGAATACCAGGAGGGCTGAGTGGTTCCCATTGGATGTATGTTTGTCAACCATAGATCGTGCGATGCCAAGGTCAGAAAAGTCCATAATGTGGCCTACCTCTATCAAAGACCTAAGTGACCTACTAGATCGGAGAGCTGGTGACATGGACTATTGGTGGTCTCACACAACATGGACTGGGCACAATGAACATGCTTGAATCCCAAGGTGGACAAACATGTGGCATAGAAGATGTTGGCTCAGAGACCAAGACACTGGACCAGAGGCCGACCTGATGACACATGGAAGACAGGCCATAGGATAGACTCTAGACCAAAGGTCGACTAATAACATGTGGTAGACACGGACAAGCCACATGACAGACTTTGGCCCAAAGGTCAACTAGATACAACTTGGCCCAAAGGCCGACTATGCATGAGGACACTATGGTAGCCAATGTGGTATCCAAAATGACAACCATCACAGATCCACGCCCGCGAGGCTCTGTTGTCCTCTTAGGCAGTGTCTCCCCAAGAGGAGACAGGTGAATAGGTGAGCTTTCACCGATTTGAATAGCCATTTGGTTGTTTTCCCATGCATGTGGGATATCAAAATATTTTAATTTCAAATTGTGCTTTGTCAACCCATCAAGCCGTCAACTAGATGAAATTTCTTGTATTTTTTGTTATCAATTGAGACGATCAATCCCTGTTCTGCTTGATATTTGATCATCAAGAATTCATTTAAGAACTTTTGGGTAGATTAATTTCTTGATTCAATCCTAATATTGTTCTAAAATAAATTGCTCTTCACCTCCCAATCCATCATGGTAGTCCTATAACCATTTTTTTGTAGTGATATAGCTCATTCAAGTGTGTTTTTTAGTCCTACATGTGTCGCAGGATTCATGGGAGGAGTTTGAATCCTGTGGTAAGGGTTGACGTCGATAGCAGGCTTTTGAGAGGCTTCTTTGGCTATGTGTGATGCTGGTGCATAGAAGTCAAGTGTAGGGTGGATGAGCAACGACTGAGCACTGGGTGGAGAAGCAAACATCAAGTGTTTGTCGGGTGAAGCGAAGGCCGAGCGTTTGTCATGTGAAGTGGCGGTTGAGCGTTGGGTTGTGAAGCGATGGCCGAGCACCAGGTGTAGTGTAGGCTAAAAGCTACCACTGGTGGAGAGGTGGCAGAGTGTCGCCCCTTAGAATTATTACCAGAGTTCAAATAAAGGTTTACTACCGTTCATACCTACCAAGGCAAGTGCTCAGTCGGCCACCGACCAACCGCTAAGGCGCTAGTGGCCAAGGAGTCGGGGGATCGAATCCCACCGAGAGGTATAATAAAACTTTTTTTTGCAACTTTAAATATTAATTTTATCATTTTTTTAATAATTTAATATTAATTTAATTAAAAAAATCAATTTTTAAATTTTTTTAATGATTTTTTAGTTAAAATTAAATTTTATTATTAATTAAACCTTTGATATTTTTTTTTTTGTAATTAAATTATTTGCATAATTTCCTAAGAGGCAATATTTGTAGATGATTTGCACAATTGCCTAAGAGGTAATATTTGTAATAAATCTTAAAAGGCTTAACTTTGCATAAAAGGGGGATAATTTAATATGTTATGATAAGGTCAAACATATGCTATTTTGCTCTTCATTCTCTCTTAGGGAGAGAAACCCTTGAAAAATTTGATGAAAGAGTGCGAGTATATGGTCTGAATACCCTCTTCTCTCAGCTCCAAAACACTATAATAGCAAACCTAAGAGTACCTAACACTGGTTACGACGGTGATTCTGAAGACAACTATTCTTTTGATAGCAAACCTACGGAGTCAGTATCTGTTGAGGTTACACCACAAGAACCTGAAATCATTTGTCTTAGTGATAGTGATTCTATTGAGGATACCTAAAATGATAATTGTTAGTGACGATAGTGATTTTGTTGCTGATAATTTTGCAATGAAGTGATAGGTGAACCTATGGAGGTAGAACAAGATCTCTACGAAAAAATTGATCGAGTGAGATTTGATTTAAATCTATAATTTTCTTTTGCAAAGCATAGTGCATTGTTTGTATTCAGGAATAAACGAAGAATATTTCTAGTTTATTTCCAAAATTTATGGCATCAAATAATAATCTATCCATACCAGAGTTTAATGGGGTAGATTATGAGTATTGGTCCATCAAAATGAGGACCTTACTCATTGGCAAAGGACTATGGGATGTAGTTGAAAAAGGTTATGCGAAACCTTCATATTGGACCACTTTGAGTGCAACAGATAAGAAGACCAAAAAGGATACCCAAAAGAGCAATTCTTCTGCCCTATACCATGTCCAATAAGATTTGGAGAAGAGCATCTTTCCAAGGATTGCTTCTTGTTTATCTAACCAAGATGCATGGAAAGCTTTGAAGGATAGTTATCAAGGTAGTGATCAGGTGAAGCAAGTGAGGCTTCAAACCTTGAAAAGAGATTTTGAAAATCTCAAGATGCAAGAGAGTGAAACTGTAGGTGACTATTGTGTGAGAGTGAAGGTAGTGGTAAATAAAATGCAAACCCTTGGAGATGACATCAAAATTGTAGTAGTGGTGAAGACAGTGTTAAGGACACTTATTCCTAAATGGAATCATATAGCTATCATTATTGAGGAGTCAAAATATCTTTCTAATCTATATTTTGATGCTCTAATTTGTTCCTTGATGTCTCATGAAGAAATAATATAGATTTTTTCTTCAACAAGCTATGGAGGTTATGACAAAGCTTTCTCATCCAATGAGGGTGCAGGAAGAGGCAAAGAAAGAGGACAAAGGAGAGGTAGAGGAAGAAGTAGCTCAAGATTTGGAAATCAAGAAAGATGTGGAAATCAAGCACGAGGTGACAATCAAGGAAGAGGAGGTGACAAAAAAAAGAAAGCTTGTTTCAATTGTGGCAAGCTTGGTCACTTTGCTAAATATTGTTGGTCCAAGACTTCTCAAGTTGGAAGAGGTCAATATGGCAACTATGGTGAAGAAGAAGGAACTTCAAATTTATTTCTTACTTATGGAAAATCCAATTAAAGTCTAAATGAATCTTGGACTTTAGATACTGGTTGTTCCAATCACATGAGTGGCAAAGAGGAGCTCTTTGCTATAATGGATTCCACCTACAAATAAAGAATCAAGTTGGGAGATGACAAAGATCTACAAGTTGAAGGTATTGGAACCATGGAGGTTCCAACAAAAGAAGGCACCAAGAAGTTAAATGACATCTATTACACCCCAAAACTCCAACATAACTTGCTTAGTGTTGGAAAAATGATGGAGAAAAATTATAGGCTTGTTTTTGATGAAGGCAAATGTGTAATTTTTGATAAGAACAATTGTAATAGAGTTGTTACCCAAGTACCTATGACACAGAATAGGTTATTTCCTCTTATGTTTGGGGAAAATTGAGGTGCTCAACTTGCTAGTATTGCTATATAAAATCCAAGTGTACTTTGGCACTTGAGATATGGTCATCTAAATTTTGCAAGCTTGAAATTGTTAACTTCTCAAGCTATGGTGTGTGGACTTACAAAATTTGATGAACACAAGGAAGTCTATGAAGGGTGCGATTTGGGAAAGCACTCAAGATCCAAGTTTCCACCAAAAGCATTGGTAACAATTCTTAATTTATCAATTTCATTGATTATTTCTCTAGGATGTGTTGGATCTATTTTTTGAAAACTAAAGATGAAGCTTTTGATTGTTTCATAGATTTCAAAAATAATGTAGAGAAAAAAGTGAGTTTGTTGTAAAGAGTCTAATAACTGATAGAGGAGGAGAGTATTCTTCAAATGCATTTCTAAAATATTGTAAATATTGTGGAATAAAAAGGTAATTCACAACTACCTACACTCCAAAAAAAAATGGTGTAGCTAAAAGAAAGAACCAAACTATAGTAGAAATGGCTAGATTAATGCTGTAAACTAAGCATCTAAGTAACATGTATTGGGCTGATGCTATAAAAGCTAGTGTTTACATTTTGAATAGGAGTCCTACTTCTAGTCTATATGGGATCAGTCCCTATGAATGATGGAATGGCAAAAAGCCAAATGTAAAACACTTTTAAGGTTTTTGGTTGTCTTGCCTATGCCCACATTCCTGATGAGAAAAGAAAGAAATTTGACCCCAAAAGTCAAGCATGTATTTTTGTTGGATATTGTGAGTCTACCAAAGCATATAGGCTCTACAATACCAAAACACATAAAATTGTACTTTCCAAGGATGTAATTTTTGATGAAGGGGGAGAATGGGGTAATCAAATATTTTTTTATGATGGATCTCATGATGCAAGTTCCTATCAAGTGCAGCAAGTACAACAAGTGCCACCAAAACACAGTAAAGGAAGTCCTCCAAGCCCAAGTATGAGTACTACTTCAAGTACACAAGATGCTACTCCAAGTCCTTCTCCATAAAGATCAGTAAGTTTTTCACCAATGGATATTTATTCTTCATCAAGAGGTAAAAGAACACTTCAACACCATCCATATTTTCAAATGTTGGATAAGAATTTCTAGAAAAGATACACTAGAAGTCAATCTAGTGAAATGAATGCAGTTTTAAAAAGACTTGAAAATCTGCATATGTATGGTGATGATGACTCCCAAGAACCTAAGGTATATGTACTCAATTATGCTTTAATGAATAATGTAGACCTAGATACATCTAGCTATGAGAAAACATGCACTCATGATGTATGGAAGCAAGCCATGGAAGAGGAAATATCCTCTATAAAAAAGAATGATACTTGGGAGCTAGTGAAGCTTCCTAAGGGTAAAAAATGTGTTGGATGCAAATGGGTCTACAAGACAAAATTCAATGTTGATGGAAGTATTGAAAGACACAAAGCAAGACTTTTAGTGAAAGGCTTCAGTTAGAAGTATGTGATTGACTATGAGGAGACCTTTGCTCCTATTGCTAGACAAGAGACTATCATATCAGTACTTTCCTTGGCTGCCCAAAAAAGGTGGAAAATTCAGCACATGGATGTAAAGAGTGCATTTCTCAATGGGTAATTGAATGAAGAGGATTTTGTGCAACAACCTTAAGGTTTTAAATAACAAGGTAAGGATAACCTTGTCTACAAACTGAAAAAAGAACTATATGGCCTCAAGTAAGCACCAAGGACATGGTACTCTCGCATTGATGGATACTTTTAGGAGTATGGATTCACTCGAAGCAAAAGTGAATCTACTCTCTACTACCTAAAGCAAGGTAAAGACATTCTCATTGTATGTTTATATGTGGATGACTAATATTCATGGGTAGTAGTGCCAAGATGAATAAGGATTTCAAACACTCCATGATGAAAGAATTTGAAATGAAATATCTAGTCTTAATGCATTACTTCCTAGGCATGGAAGTTCATCAAACAGATAAAGGGATCTTCATATGTCAACACAAATATGCTCAAGATATGATTAAGAAATTTTCCACGGAGCAATGCAAACCTATTGCAACTCCAACGGGTCATGGGATCCAATTTAGCAAATATAATGGAGCACCAAAAGTTGACATGACCACTTACAGGAGCATGGTTGGGAGTCTAATGTTCCTCACCAACACAAGGCTTGATAATCAGTATGTTGTTTCTCTTATTTCAAGGTTTATGGCCGATCCATCCGAACTTCATTTTCAAGAAACTAAGAGAATAATTAGATATGTAAAGGGTTCATTGGATTTTGGGATCCATTACCACAAATGTAATTCTGTAAAATTAGTTGGATTTAGTGATTGGGGCAGAAATATAGGTGATAGAAAATATACTTTAGGGAATTATTTTAGTCTTGGGCCAGGACTAATTACATGGAGTTCAAAAAAGTAGATTGTTGTAGCATTGTCATCTACTGAGGTTGAGTATATAGCAATCACACATGCTAGTACTCAAACTCTATGGTTGAGAAAAGCCCTTGAAGAGATTGGAGAGCAAAAAAGTGGTCCTACAAGATTGTACTATGACAACATGAGTGCCATCCAATTGGCACACAATCCCATCCACCATAGTAGGTCAAAAAACTTTGATATGAAGTATCACTTCATTCGAGACATGGTGGAGAAATAGGTAGTTGAGCTTCAACATTACAATACTTTGGATAACTTGGTGGATATATTCACCAAAGGGGTTGCTTAAGCTCAATATATAAAGTTGAGAGACTATCTTGTTAGCTCTCTTAACTTTAAGGGGGAGAATGTTAGCATAAAATCATGTTAGCGACAAATCCTCGATGTAGATTCTATTATGTTCTATAGGTAGAAGGAGAGTTTCATTTGCATTGTATAAGCATATTCTATTTTGGCTTAGTGGTTAGCGACTTTTCCTACTTCCTTTGCATATAAGCCTATGTAATTGTTGTTTTTTTAAATTTCAATGTGAAATATTTTTCATACATCCATCTATCCTTACTATAGATCAAGTGATACACACTCCTGTTCTGCCACCCTTTGCCTCCCAATCCACTTTTGTGGGTAATGAGAAGTCATAAAACTCATCCCTCTCTACAATGCTCTCATATTAGACACCAAATGTTGTTGTACATACGACCAATCATAGCATAGGAGAATACCTTATACATAATATAGTATTTTTTCCTCTAGTCGTAGAGTTGGTTAGGGATTTTGATCGCCCTAGATATACCACTTTAACCATTGGTACTATTGTCCCCATGGGATCCTCCTCTAATTACATGAACTTTATGTATGGGGGAATCGATTCATCATCAAAAAAATCTCTTGATAAATATCCCAAAGCCTTATTCTCTGAAAACATCAATTTTTGGATAATCCTTCATTTTCCATGAAGTACTTCCATTGTTTCAATTGATGAGGATGCAGTCTTGGCCACTACGAGTAAGGAATGCAAACTATTTTAGAGCCTCATTCTCAACCTCAAGACAAATTTGGTTTAGGATATGATAAAAATTCTCAAATTGATCTCCTCGAAGATGATCTTCAATACATTACCCTTTTCCTTGAGGAGGATAGTGAGGATGAATGCATTGATCTTGAGCATGCTCCCACATTGCTAGTAGACTTTTTCTAGGTCTCCACCATCTATGCCATCCCGTATGACACTTCAGATGATGAATTGAATGAAACATTTGAAGCACTTTAGGTTGCCTCTGATATATTTGAAGATGAATTATCTCTCGTTGTCCACATCACAAACACAAATGATTTTTATCTATGTTTGTTTCCCATGTCGCTTCTAATTTTTCCTATGCTCTTCTCATTGGAGCACCTAGACACACCCATAAATCCCCTTCCTCCACCATGGCCACCACCACTTGATTCTCGATAACCCATTCTTAACCAACTCCTTCCCCAAGAGCATGTGCAAGGGAACTCATGCTCCAATATGAAACCCCCTTCATTTTGCCAAGTCAACATGATTTGTGTTGACTTATGCACAATCCTCTATAACACATATGATCTTATGCATCCCATATTCATCAAAACCAGTCCCATTAACTTCTAGTGGATTTCATCCCCTCCAACTATCTTTGAATTCTATCCCTTACATCAATTTATTAAACTCAAATGTTTAATTTCCTTCTTCACCCTCTTTTGTTTATAACATTGAAGTCAATGAGGTTGCACCACCTCTCCTAGATAATGTTGTAGATGGCATCCATCTTATTCCTACCCCTCATCGTCTTGAAGAGGATTCCCACATGCTCATAAATGAAACCATTGACATCAAAATTAACATAGATATAGATAATTCAAAAATTATCAAGCTTGACAAAAATATCTCCATCAAAAAATAATAAAGTTTTATTGCACTCCTAACGGAATACCAACAGGTCTTCATGTGGTTCTATAAAGACATGTTTGGTATTGATCCAAATATTTTTATCCATAGCCTCACACTAAACCCTAGTGCTAAGTTTATAAAACATAAGTTGAGGAAACTTCATCCTACCATAGCCCTCATGGTTAAAAAAGAGTTGTAAAAACTCTTAGACATGGGCTTTATCCAACCAATTGACTATCCAGAGTAGATCTCAAACATGGTGCCGATTGGAAAACCCAATGGGGGGATACACATTTGCACTAATTTTTATGATCTTAATAAAGCATATCCTAAGGATTATTTTCCTCTCCCCAACATCAATACACTTGTGGATTCCACCATGGGCCACAAAATGCTCTCCCTAATTGATGGTTTTTTAGGATATAACCAAATTCGAGTCAATCTTGATGACCAACATAAAATAACTTTTACATCTCCTTGGGGGATATTCTACTATAAAGTCATGTTGTTTGGTATCAAGAATTTATGAGCCACATACCAACAAGCCATGACTTACATATTCCATGATTACATGCACAAAATAATTGAAGACTATGTCAATAATCTCTTGGCCAAATCCAAAACTCACCATGAACATATTGATATTTTAAGCAAAGTTTTTGATTGCCTTCTCAAGAATAACGTATAGCTTAACCCCAAAAAGTGCATATTTGGTGTCACTTTAGGG
This sequence comes from Wollemia nobilis, assembly GCA_028583015.1. Taxonomy (NCBI): domain Eukaryota; kingdom Viridiplantae; phylum Streptophyta; class Pinopsida; order Araucariales; family Araucariaceae; genus Wollemia; species Wollemia nobilis. The sequence goes on along the minus strand of JAQPPZ010017206.1, from coordinate 574,657 downwards.
ATAATTTTAGGGTTCATAGTATCCAAGTGAGGCATTGAAGTGGATCCTAATAAGTTCAAGGACATTATTGAAATGCCACCCCCTACAACCCTAAAAGAACTTTGTAGCTTGCAAGGTAATATTCAAGTGATTCATCACTCTATCACTCAATTGTATGATAAATGCAAGCCATTAAATCATATGTTGCAATAGGGGTTCATATTTCAAAGGTCCATAGAGTGTTAGGAATATTTTTATGTCATCAAGTATTACCTTGCTTCCCCTCCAATTTTTTCCTAGTCCAGACCAAGAATCCCATTCCATATGTATGTATCCACCACTAACTTCATTTTAGGGACTATGCTAGCTTAAAAGAATGACACCAATTAAGAGCAAACTATCTATTACATTAGTCATATGTTGGTGAGTTAAAAAAAAAGATACACATACGTGAAAAATCTATACCTTGCTATGCTTTTTGCCACCAAAAAGCTTTGCCACTATATGCTCAACCATACAATATATATCATTGTTAGAGAAAATCCCCTATATTATATGATGAATCACATTTACATGAATACCCACATGAAAAAATGGATAATTATATTAATGGAATTCAATCTATTATTCATAACTCAAAAATCTATAAAGGGTCAAGTCATTGCCAATCAGCTTGATGAAGCTCCTCTTCCAAACGAATAAAACTCTTATCATAGAGCTTTTAGATGACTCTATTTTTAGTATTAATAAGATTAAAGAGCATGTCAAACTTGAATATGATATTGACATCACCCTTTTTTTTTATAGGTATAAGTGTGAACACGGGGGAGATGTAGGAATTATTTTCATCACACCTCAAGGGGTTCCCATTCCTTTGTCATTTAAGCTCAACTTTCTCTGCACCAATAATAACATAAAGTATGAGGTATTAATTATAGAACTTTAGACTATTGTGGCTATGTGCATTAAATATATCCACATCATAGATGACTCCCTACTCATTATCAATCAAGTTAAGGGGGTCTACCAATGCAAATACCCGGTCCTAAAGATCTACAAGCAAATCATCGACAAGTTACTAGCCAATTTTTACTGGTATGACATAGAAGATTTGCAAAGGTTCTAATAATTTCATAGAAACCATGGTCTCTCTTGAGTTCCTTATCCCATAGAACCCCACTGATAGCATCACTAAAATTCAAGTGACTATGCTTTATCAATCAACTATCTCCTAGGAGTCATTTAATGATGAATGATATGCCCATCAAATTTAGGCAAAAACCTACTACACTATTTTTTATGTAATTCAAGGATTTTCTAAAACTTGGCATCCTTCCTTCTATCTTGCCATTAGTTGTAAAACTTATTTGAAGCAAAAAGTGGCTCGATACACTCTAATAGGGGATGTGATTTATCATCGTGGCTATGATGGTGTTCTCCTTTGTTGTCTCAAGCTACACAAAGTTGATTGGGTAGTGTCTCAAGCACATGATGGTACATATGGTGGTCATTGTAGTGGTATGACCATCGTGAAGTGCATTCTATGCATGGGATATTATTGGCTCACCATGGAAAATTATTATTGCACATATTTCAAGAAATATCATAAATATCAACATCATGTAAACTTGACCCATCTTCCATCATAAGCCCTACAACTCATTCAAGCCCTATGGTCATTCTCACAATGGGGATTGGATATTGTTGGAAAAATATCCCCTCCATATTAAAAATATCACACCTTCATCATCACAAACACCAAATACTTCATCAAGTAGGTTGAGGCTATTTCTCTCACCAGTACAACAAGACTTCAAATTGCTAAGTTCATATTATAACACATTATATATCATTTTGGTATCAATTTTAAAATAATTTCTAATAATGGGTGCCCATTCAAGAATAAGGATGTTCGGATGTTATGCACCAAGTACCATATTCAACATAGCTTCTCAAAACCTTATTACCCTTAGAGAAATGGATAATTTGAGACAACCAATAAAATTATCTATGTCATTCTCAAGAAATTGGTACAAGAAAATCATAAAGATTGGCACCTCCAACTCTCTTTGGTACTTTCGACTTATTGAACTAGTATTTGAACACCAATGGATGCAACACCATTCTCATTAGTCTATGGTGCTGAAGCCATCATGCCTCTTGAGATTGAGATCCCAACTTTACACATATCTTTGCAAGAAATCATAGATGAGGGTACAACTCATCAAGCTATGCTCTATCAACTCACTGTTATCGATGAACATCGAATTAATGCTCTTGAGCACCTTCATGTTTAAAAATATTGAATCAAATGAGCCAATGCTCACAAAAATCATCCAGGATAGTTCCAATTTGGCAACCTCATGCTTAAAGAGAACAAAAAAAACTCAAACATTTTCCCTCATCTCCATGATAAGTTTGTTACCAACTAGCTTGGTCAACTCATTGTCACCCAAGCATTTGGTTCAGTGGCCTATAAAATTTCTACTCTCGAAGGAATTGAGGAGCCTTAGCCCATCAATATTCTTCATTTGCATGCATTCAACGACTAACTTATTCTACACTCTATCACATATTCAATTTAAAAATAAAATAAAAATAAAAAACAAATAAAAAATCATCAATATATAATAATAATAATAATAATAATAATAATAATAATAAAAAGGGGAATTTTCCTCTATCATCCTTCATTTTTATCCAACCATTCTCCAACATCTTAACACAAGATAATTGTGAACATATCGACAACACATGATGCCACATTTGCAATGGAGACACTAAAAGTTGTTGCAGAATGGCTGGATGAAAATGAGACATGCCCATATGAAGTAGGGGAAAAATGGTGCACCTAATTATGAAGAACAATATGCATCTATCTCTAATGGCTTATAAGCGTCAAAATGGAAGCATGCAAGTAAACATGGAAATATGACCAAAACACAAGAAATGAAATGAATGGAGCTTATTTCTTATTAATTTGATGGATCAAAGCCACATTTACATATATTTCCCCTTGAGGGCTCTAGATTGATACAATTTTTACAAATTGGTGCCCAAGGATCGAATCCTCAAAGTAACTCACGTGCACTTCCAATGTTCTTCCTCATACCCCCAATAAAAGTGTGTGAGCCTTGAAGAACACAAGCTTATACTGAGAGGGGGGGTGAACAGTATAAGACCGCTTTTTACTTTTTTTCTCCAAATCAACTTTCAAATCAATATTATGCAGAGTATAGAAAGCAATATCAATAGCAGTAATTAAAGCAATGCACAAAACACCATCCACAATAGAGACACAACAATTTACGTGGTTCACCCAAAGCGGGCTACTCCATGGATAAAATCTCTCACTAAATTTTATCAACTCAAAATCTAGGAATACCTTTCCCGATTACAATATTTATGGGCATCAACCCAAAGGAGACACCAATCCCCTAGCTCTGTTCTGGCTGGTGATCCTCTAGAAGACCTCTGCCTCCTCTGCCCTTAGCAAATGGAACTCTATCCATAGAAGACACCTATCTTCCCTGCTCTAGCTGGAGACCTCTGTCCTCAACTCTATCACCTCCAAAGCTGGTCCTCAAAATTGCACTAAACATAGTCCTTCGGTCTAGCACAAATGTCCTCGATTTCTCTTTCTCTGATCTGCACCGAACACAGTCCTTCGATCTGGCACAAATGTCTTTTGTCCTCTTTTTTTGGTCTGCACAAAAACATAGTCCTTCGCTCTTTTTGCGCAATCACAGCTGCCCTTGACCTTTGCACCTCTATGCAATTACAGCCGCATAGTCTTCGCGCACTCTGCTTCCTTGCAATCTCTCTCACTTGGAAGATTCGACAGAATGCACTCTGCTCTCGACGATCGAACTTCTTCACTTCGCACAGTCTACGAACGCCGCTCTTCGAACGCACACTTCGATCGATGTCATTTTCTCTCCAAGCAGCCCTACTTTTATACTAAAACTTTCAAGATCAAAACCTTGATCTTAGTCGACTGCTACCCTTAACTTCGTCGGCTGCAAAACCCTAAACTACGTCGGCTCAAATTCAACTCTGTCGACTTCAACCACCTCTCGTGGTTTTGTAGCTTTTCTCGCGAAACTACAACATGTCACGATATCGTGACACCTTTGCAACCGAACACTATCTTATGGCTTTTGTCATGATATCGTGACACTTTCTGCTTCTGCTGACGTCATCTTCTCTTCTGTCACGAAATCGTGACCCTTCTGACTTCATGGCCTTCTTCTCTGCTTTTGTCATGAAATCATGACACTACTGCCTTTGCTGACGTCATCTTCACTCCTGTCATGAAATCGTGACCCTTCTCGCTTTCTCAACCTTTTCTCGGCTTGCACTAGCGAAAATGGAACATGTCACGAAATCGTGACACTTTCGCTGCCTTGAGCTTCTCTCTGCCTTACTCCCGTGAAACTGGAACATGTCACGAAATCATGACGCTTTTGTCTTCATAGCCTTCCTTTCTGCTTCTATCATGAAATCATGACACTTCTCCTATAGAAGACCTGCTTCCAGTTTCTGTCGTGAAATCGTGACACTTTCTCCATCCGTACGCTTTTCTTTCATCCTGTCACGAAATCGCTACATCTTCATCCGCTGGCTTCTTCACTTCTGCTTGTCATGAAATCATGACACTTTCTGCATCCGTACGCTTTTATTTCATCCTGTCATGAAATCACGATGCTTTCAGCTTCCGTACGCTTTCTTTGTAGCCCGTCGTGAAATCATGACGCTTCTCATTTCAGACTCTTCCCTTTGCTGCATGTCATGAAATCGTGACAGTTCTCACTTCGAGCTTTTCAGCATGTCATGAAATCGTGACAGTCCTCACTTCGTCTTTTGCAGCATGTCAAGAAATCATGACTGTTCTCACTTCGAACTCTTTAGCATGTCGCGAAATCGTGACACCTTTCGAGTAACTTTCTCTCTCTTCGAACTTGTCATGAAATCGTGATAGTTCACACTGTGGACTCTCTTTTCAGCATTATGTCATGAAATCATGACATTTTTCCTTTCGGACTCCCTCTCCTGCAACATGTCACGAAATCGTGACACTTTTTGGTCCGTACAATCTTCTTTGCAATATGTCACGAAATCGTGACACTTTTCCTTTTCTGCCTTCCTGCACTTTTCGAGTCGCGAAAATGCGACATGTCGCGAAATCGCGACACTTTCCACCTTGCTCTCCTTCTCTGCCAACATGTCACGAAATCGCGACAGTTTTGCCAGCTTCTTCTCTCTCTTCCAACATGTCACGAAATCGTGACAGTTTTTCCAGCCTGCTGCAAACTTTTTCTAACTTGTCTTTTTTCTTTGATCTTTTGCAAATGGGCTACTATGATCTTTTTGGAAACCCACTGTCCATGCTCTGAATAATCTGACATTAAATCAAATTCCTTCAAGAGCTTCTTGACATCAATGACAACTTCTACACTTGAGCAAAGGCAATGTACCCAAGGTACCCAAAATTGCCAACAATCTCCCCCTTTGTCATTGATGGCAAACCTTTACTGAAAACACAACTCAAGAGCCAAAACTAAAACCAGCTGTGCTAACAATTGAGAATCTGCCTTTGAAGTTTTGCTCCCCCTGACTTGAAGCTCTTCTCTTCACTTGATGCTCTCCCCCTTACTCATATCTCTCCCCCTTTGTCATCAATGGCAAAGGGTCACCTTTGGGGCTTGGGACTAAGAATGAGCCTCTTAGCTTAGTCCCTCCCCCACCTCCTGATGAGGTGATTAAAATAGGGGTGGGAGTAAAACTCCCATTAGGCACTGATCATCATCAGCATCTACAATTTCCTTGTCGGGCCTTCTTTTGAATTTTTTGTCAATATTCCTGTTCTTGTTCCTATCACTGTTCTGATCCTTGGACCTGTTCATACCACTGTTCCTATTCTTGTACCTTGGAAGATCAGCTCTACATTGTCTAGCTATGTGACCGTCATTGTTGCACTTATAACATGTAATAATGTTATTTCTTTTAGGCATACCTGTTCTTCGAATCCGCCTGTTCTGACTAACCGAGTTCCTGTTATTAGCCTTGCAAAAAAATGCCTTATGCCCAAACTGATTACAAGAGTAGCAATACCCTTGAAAGAAATTGCTACCTCTGAAACTGTCATTTACCTTCCTTACTTGAGTCATGCAATGCACAGCCATGTGACCAAACCTGTGACACGCAAAACATCTGTCGTGAAATTTTCTTTTATTCGACCTCTTGGGTCCCGAAAACTTCTTCTTCGCAATCTGAATTTTGTTTTCTATTTCTGCGCATCTATCACTCATGGACTCATGATCTGAAGTACTTTCTTCATCAGAACTCTCTTCCTTTTGAAATCTCTTGCTAGATTCCCCAACCTGTTCCTTGTGCGGCTCAACAAAACCGAGACCTATTTTATCTGTTGGTTTTCTTTGACCTTTGATGAGAGACTTAACCCTTTTGGAGCTATCTTGAAACTTGTACAGTTTATCCTTGTACTCTTTAGTTTCCACTTCCAAAGAAGCCATTTTCTGTTCCAACTCATTATACTGAAGAATCTTAGACTCTAACTCGTCCTTGAGTTCTTGTGTCTTAGCCATAGAGAAGTCAAGACTTTCTGTAAGATCATCTCTCTCCATACAACATTCATCTAACTTATCCTTGAGTCTGGCATTCTTCTTTCTTTCCTTTTTCAAAGCACTAAGAGCATTAGTAAGTTCACTTTCAAGATCCTTTATTTGTTTGCTTTCTGAATCATCAGAGCCTTTTACTGATTTCTTATCACTAGAGGTGCTACCCTTTTCAAAAACCATACAAGCATCTTCCTTATAGTTTTCTGAAGCATCCTCATACATACTAGTAACCAATTCATTATTTGTGCAATCATCCTCAAGGTGACCAAAATTTCCACATCTAAAACATTTCATGATAATGAATCTATGTTTCGGTTCTTCCTCTTTTTCTGATATGAACAACATCTCATTTTCACTATCACTTGAAGAACTTTCACTATCACTACTAGAACACTTACTTGCTTTGTCTAGGTAGAAACTCTTCTTGTGCTTGTGAGAATACCTCTTTCCGTGATTGTTGTGCTCATCTTTGTTCTTCCTGTGATGTTTGAATTTTTTAGAATCCTTGCTCTTAGAATCCTGTTTATCTTCATCACTTTCATACTTGGAAACAGTACAATCAGTAGCATAATGGCCAAACTTTCCACAATTGAAACATCTTATATTCTTCATGCTTTTGTGCTTTCTAGAGAACTTGCCTTTCTTGCTGTAATATGCCTCTTCATCACTAGAAGACTCATCACTCTCTTGAATCTGTTTACCTTTGGATTTCTTGGTAGCCTTGAAAGCTGCCTCTTTCTTGACATCAACCTTCACTTGAGTTCTCAACTCAAATGCAGCAAGTATACTATGGAGCTCATCCTTTTTCAACTTATCCAAATCTTTAGCTTCCTCAATAGCAGAAATATTTTCACTAAATCTATTAGGAAGAGATCTTAAAATCTTATCACAAACATCATTTTCAGCAAGCTCAAGACCTAAGTCTTTCATGGAGTTAACAACCTCATCCATACGAAGCATGTAGTCACTAATATTTTCATCATCATTCATCTTGAGTTGTTCAAACATACCTTTGAAGTGTCTCAACTTGGCCTTTCGGACATTTACATCACCTGTGTGAACCACCTGCAGCTGTTTCCACATTTCACTAGCTGTCTTGCAGTGAATCACTTTGGTAAGATCTGCCTTCTGTAAACCCTTCAAGATTGCATTCATTGCTTTTGAATTGTTGTGATGTAGGAGCCTGTCTTCTTTAGTATAAGGACCATTTTCAGGAATAGTGTACCCATCTTCAATCACTTCCCAAACCTCATTCCCAAGTGCCATTAGATGAACCTTCATCCTTGCACTCCAAAGACCAAAATCTGATCCATCAAGAATAGGTGTTGCATTGCCACTTGAATAATCCATTGTGTTCTTTACTAGCTTTTCCTTCAAGTTGTTAAACTTTTTGAAGGTACCGGCTCTGATACCAATTGAAGAACACAAGCTTATACTGAGAGGGGGGGTGAACAGTATAAGACCGCTTTTTACTTTTTTTCTCCAAATCAACTTTCAAATCAATATTATGCAGAGTATAGAAAGCAATATCAATAGCAGTAATTAAAGCAATGCACAAAACACCATCCACAATAGAGACACAACAATTTACGTGGTTCACCCAAAGCGGGCTACTCCACGGATAAAATCTCTCACTAAATTTTATCAACTCAAAATCTGGGAATACCTTTCCCGATTACAATATTTATGGGCATCAACCCAAAGGAGACACCAATCCCCTAGCTCTGTTCTAGCTGGTGATCCTCTAGAAGACCTCTGCCTCCTCTACCCTTAGCAAATGGAACTCTATCCACAGAAGACACCTGTCTTCCCTGCTCTGGCTGGAGACCTCTGTCCTCAACTCTATCACCTCCAAAGCTGGTCCTCGAAATTGCACTAAACACAGTCCTTCGGTCTAGCACAAATGTCCTCGATTTCTCTTTCTCTGATCTGCACCGAACACAGTCCTTCGGTCTGGCACAGATGTCTTTTGTCCTCTTTTTTTGGTCTGCACAAAAACATAGTCCTTCACTCTTTTTGCGCAATCACAGCTGCCCTTGACCTTTGCACCTCTACGCAATTACAGCCGCATAGTCTTCGTGCACTCTGCTTCCTTGCAATCTCTCTCACTTGGAAGATTCGATAGAATGCACTCTGCTCTCGACGATCGAACTTCTTCACTTCGCATAGTCTACGAACGCCGCTCTTCGAACGCACACTTCGATCGATGTCATTTTCTCTCCAAGCAGCCCTGCTTTTATACTAAAACTTTCAAGATCAAAACCTTGATCTTAGTCGACTGCTACCCTTAACTTCGTCGACTGCAAAACCCTAAACTACGTCGGCTCAAATTCAACTCTGTCGGCTTCAACCGCCTCTGTGGTTCTATAGCTTTTCTCGTGAAACTACAACATGTCACGATATCGTGACACCTTTGCAACCGAACACTATCTTATGGCTTTTGTCATGATATCGCGACACTTTCTGCTTCTGCTGACGTCATCTTCTCTTCTATCATGAAATCATGACCCTTCTGACTTCATGGCCTTCTTCTCTGCTTTTGTCATGAAATCATGACACTACTACCTTTGCTGACGTCATCTTCACTCCTATCATGAAATCGTGACCCTTCTCACTTTCTCAACCTTTTCTCGGCTTGCACTAGCGAAAACGGAACATGTCACGAAATCGTGACACTTTCGCTGCCTTGAGCTTCTCTCTGCCTTACTCCCATGAAACTGGAACATGTCACGAAATCGTGATGCTTTTGTCTTCATAGCCTTCCTTTCTGCTTCTGTCATGAAATCGTGACACTTCTCCTATAGAAGACCTGCTTCCAGTTTTTGTCATGAAATCGTGACACTTTCTCCATCCGTACGCTTTTCTTTCATCCTGTCGTGAAATCGCTACATCTTCATCCGCTGGCTTCTTCACTTCTGCCTGTCACGAAATCGTGACACTTTCTGCATCCGTACGCTTTTCTTTCATCCTATCGTGAAATCGTGACGCTTTCAGCTTCCGTACGCTTTCTTTGTAGCCCGTCGCGAAATCGTGACGCTTCTCATTTCAGACTCTTCCCTTTGCTGCATGTCGTGAAATCGTGACAGTTCTCACTTCGAGCTTTTTAGCATGTCACGAAATCATGACAGTCCTCACTTCGTCTTTTGCAGCATGTCGAGAAATCATGACTGTTCTCACTTTGAACTCTTCAGCATGTCGCGAAATCGTGACACCTTTCGAGTAACTTTCTCTCTCTTCGAACTTGTCGTGAAATCGTGACAGTTCACACTGTGGACTCTCTTTTCAGCATTATGTCATGAAATCATGACATTTTTCCTTTCGGACTCCCTCTCCTGCAACATGTCACGAAATCGTGACACTTTTCGGTCCGTACAATCTTCTTTGCAATATGTCGCGAAATCGTGACACTTTTCCTTTTCTGCCTTCCTGCACTTTTCGAGTCGCGAAAATGCGACATGTCGCGAAATCGTGACACTTTCCACCTTGCTCTCCTTCTCTGCCAACATGTCACGAAATCATGATAGTTTTTCCAGCTTCTTCTCTCTCTTCCAACATGTCACGAAATCGCGACAGTTTTGCCAGCTTCTTCTCTCTCTTCCAACATGTCGCGAAATCGCGACAGTTTTTCCAGCCTGTTGCAAACTTTTTCTAACTTGTCTTTTTTTCTTTGATCTTTTGCAAATGGGCTACTATGATCTTTTTGGAAACCCACTGTCCATGCTCTGAATAATCTGACATTAAATCAAATTCCTTCAAGAGCTTCTTGACATCAATGACAACTTCTACACTTGAGCAAAGGCAATGTACCCAAGGTACCCAAAATTGCCAACAAGCCTACGATGTCACCACTTCATTATATGATATTGTGATCCTTCCTTGTACATTGTATGACCTGCACCTGCATGCAAGGAAACCATAATGGTTAAATAACAAGTGAGTATATTGAAAACATGTAAACCCCACAGGCACTAAAAGACTAGAAAATATGAATATGCAATATGCCTATATAAAAAAACTCCAAGTGACTTAAAATTGCAAAGGTATATAAATAATATGGTTTTGGGAATATTTCACCAAAAAATAACAGCAATTGCATCCGATTACGTGTCGCATTCGCAGTTTACCTACAAAGCCTACAAAACCTAAAAAAACAATTTTTGGACCAAAACACATCCATATCAAATGAAACTTAGAAATTACACATAAAAAATTATTTTAAGAGAACCAATATGGTTGGATTTGCAAAATCAGTAATATTTTCATGTGCATCTTCAAATGGTCCTCGAAAGCCTACAAAACACTAAAATTGCAATATCTCGTTCAATATGACTCCAAAATGCATGAAATTTGGATAGGAGACTCATATGATACTATATACCATGTATTAAAAATAATAGTAAATAAATCATGCACATATATTCCATCATTTTTGGGTAGGACGATGGTGACTATCATAGATTGGGATCGTCCTGGGGTGGGACGACCACCAATTTTGCACTTATTTTGCCATAAATTACTCTATGAATTGGTTAGGAACCTCCTCAATAGTTTTGTAATAAAATTTGGTGATGAAATTCACTCATACGATTCAGTTTTGCAAAAAAATTGTACCTCTTAGATCACTCATAAACCTCCTTCGCTAGGTAGAGATTCTAAGGGAAAAGGGGCACAAAAGGTGAGGGAAAATCTTGGCAGCACTTTGTTGCTATGTCTCAAAACTCCTCTCTATGATTTTTGTGGAAAATAGATCCAATTTATAGCCAAATGATGCCTTTGGGAAAATGGGCATGCAAGGGCATGCATGGCAAGAGGTGCCATTTGGCCCAAGTGGGGCATGCATTGGAGGGGGAAGAGAATCTCCCCTTTTGGACTCCCTCATGCAACATGTCATAAGTATTCTGCACCCTCTGACATACATGCTTGAATAGGTAGGGTAAATGGTAGTTTCTAGATGCTATTTATCCTTTTTTTTGACTTTTTGGGGGTCAAAGTTCATGGTCGTCCCACCCAGGGAAGATCACACATGGCTGTACTTGTGTGGGATGACCATGAACTGTGGCTATCCCTGGGTGGGATGACCATGTCTAAATGCCCCAAAACTTCCCAAAAGTGGGTCAAAATCTCCAAAAAGTGGTTAGGACCACTATTAAACCTTTGAGGGTTGCCCAAGGGGCCATATGATGTCAATTACCCAATGCTTTCGATTGCCTAATCGTATTGACATGATTTTAGTGTCTACAAATGCCCTTTTTTGAGATGCATTGTGCGCAACACAATGTTGAGGAAAAATAGATTACTAAAATATTAAATTATTAGGGTTATTCAATAACCTAACCAACTTTAGATGTCCCAATCATGGAAATATCATGCATTCTTGAATCCTTGCTTCTGACGAGCCAAGGAACTTGCTTCAAGTACAACCTTTTAGTAAGGTTAGCTTGATCTTGGATATTATTCCATCATGAAGAGGAAAAGGCCCATGATCCTTCATGCTTCCAAAATTCCAAGCATTTTTTTGATTTAAATTTGTGCTTGTTTGCTACCCCAAGCAGGGGCATGATTATCTTTGTAAATGATTCGTTGAATGAACACAATTTGCATGATTGAGGGTTTGATTGTTGATTGTGGTTATGATTTTTTTAATCATGACTACCCCATCAAGAGACAAGTCAATGAGGAAATGACCAGTGATAAAAGTGATGAGTCACTTGATACATATGACTTTTGTAGGGTTTCCTCTAGTTTTACTCATTGAAGAATGGAGCATTTTTTTGAGAGGATTTTGGTGACTTTGTTGATGCTTCATGGAAGAAAGGGGTCAAAAAATTCATTCTTATGGGGCGGTCCAGCCACAATAGCTTCTTAGAGAGTAAAGTAAGGAATTTTAAATTTATCCATGAGAAAATTGGGTTCTCCTTGATCCCGAGTGAATTCCATCAGATTTGACTTGTTCTTGGTGGGTTTTAGATCCTTTTTGGTATTTTTTTTGTGTTATGATTAATGGATGCATTAATGGATGCATGTGAGGTACTTTAATGTTATTTGATGATATGCAATGTGTGTATGCATAATTAAATGGATGATATATTGATATATATTGATAGAATATGTAGAATATATGACATATTATGTTAGCACCATAGACTGTATAGAATTCATCAATTCATGTGTAATGTTGTCATGAGACTATGTAATGGATTTATAAAAATATAAATTGACATGCATGTGAGAAAATAGAATTAATAATAGGATGTTATAGGATTTATTTGAAGTTTGCATGATACTCAAACACTCTAGTCAACTGGTCAAAAGCTATATACTGACCATGCAAGATTTTTTGATAAGGTATAAAACTGCTAGGATGACCCAGATACTCAATATCCCTGTGTGTGCAAGTGAGTTCATTTATAATACACATAATATTACCCAATGCTAAACATGATTGATGCGGCCCATCTATTTTGAAGATCACCGTATGAGTACCATGATCCTAGGTTTTTACATAGTTGGATTAGACCACTAGGTAGTATAGGCTACCAAAAGCTAGCTCATCCACATGCAAAAATTGGTCTGCACACACACAAAAGCTAATGTGATAGACATATCATCATGCATAAGGATACCACCATTGCCATGAAGGCTTGATGCCACAAAATCTATAACAAGGATCACCTAATGTTTTGCCAAATGCTAAGAATTCCAGGGATTCAAGTTCAATACTCCCTTCTTTTCTTTTATTTGATTTCAGGGATGTTTGCTCATACTTAGTGATGATAATCACTGTTTATTTTTGTATTTTATTTTATTTGAGCAAGATATTTGGGGAGTGGTGAAAACCATTGTTTATTTTGCTTTTATTTTTTTCTTTATTGATAGTGGTGAAAACCACTAGTTATTTTGGGGATTTGGGTAAGGAGGAGCTTGTCCTTTTGTCAATTCTCAGCATTCTTGAACCATCCGCATAGGGGGATGAGTAGGATAAAATTTTTGCTTAAGGTAACCTAGACCACTTCATAAGTTTCATATTTCCTTGTGCAAAAATAAGATTTATTAGTGTGTAAAATGTGTTGGGATTTTAAAATATACAAGGTACAATCTAAGCAAGACTCTACCTCCTAAAAATTAGGATAACTTTCTACAAAATATGAAAAGAAAACTAGAGATGGCTAAGTGATAAAAAACCCTACTGAAATTCTAGAACATATGGCTAGGTTAAGGGAATGGATACATATATGAAAAAGTGGTAAATGTAGGTGGAAATGATAAGTGAAATATGAAATGATGTGAGTGATGAATTTAACAACATTGATTTTGAATGATGACTAGTTTACAGTCTCAGTGCTAGACATATATGGGCAACTCTAAAATGTAAAATGCAATGATGAGTATACCTAATGCAAGAGATGATAAAATGCAATGGGATATAATGTGATGCAATGCAATATTTTTGTATTTTTGATGTTTTGATAATGTTTTTGGATTTTTATTTATTTGTATGTATAGTTTGACCAATGGGCTTAGGGAATACCATTAGGGTTTTTTGGATGGCCAAAGGGCTTATATATATGCCTTTAGGGAATTTTGGGTTGACCAAGTGGTATGTAGATACCCTTGGAGCATTTTTGGGTGACCTAGATGGTCATAGACCACCTAGGGGTATTATGGGTTGACCAAGCGGTATGTAGATACCCTTGGAGCATTTTGGGGTGACCTAGATGGTCATAAACCACCTAGGAGGATTTTGGGTTGACTAAGCAATTTGTAGAAACCTTTGGAGAATTTTGGGATGACATAGATAGTCATAGACCACCTAGGAGGGTTTTGGGTTGACCAAGCAGTATGTAGATATCCTTGGAGCATTTTGGGGTGACCTAGATGATCATAGACTACCTAGGTGCATTATGGATTGACCAAGCGATATGTAGATACCCTTGGAGAATTTTGGGGTGACCTAGATGGTAGTAGACCACCTATAGGTATTATGGGTTGACCAAGTAGTATGTAGATACCCTTGGAGCATTTTGGGGTGACCTACATGGTCATAGACTGTCTAGGAGGGTTTTGGGTTGACCAAGCAATTTGTAGAAACCCTTGGAGCATTTTTAGGTGACCTAGATGGTTATATACTACCTAGGGTCATTTTTGGGTTGACCAAGTGGCATGTAGATACCCTTGGAGCATTTTGGGGTGACCTAGATGGTTGTAGACCACCTAGGGGGGTTTTGGGTTGACCATGCAATACGTATATATCCTTGGAGTATTTTGGGGTGACATAGATGGTCATATACTACCTAGGATGGTTTTGGGTTGACCAAGCTGTATGTCGATACCCTTGGAGTATTTTGGGATGACCTAGATGGTCATAGACCACCTAGGATGGTTTTGGGTTGACCAAGCTGTACATAGATTCCCTTAGAGTATTTTTGGGTGATCTAGATGGTTGTAGACAACCTAGGGGTATTATGGGTTGACCAAATGGGATGTAGATATCCTTGGAGCATTTTGGAGTGACCTAGATAGTCATAGACTACCTAGGAGGATTTTGGATTGACCAAGCATTTTGTAGAAACCCTTGGAGCATTTTGGGGTGACTTAGATGGTCATAGACCACATAAGATGGTTTTGGGTTGATCAAGCAGTTTGTAAAAACCCTTGGAGTATTTTTGAGTGACCTAGATGGTCATAGACTACATAGGAGAGTTTTGGATTGACCAAGCAGTTTTTAGAAACCCTTGGAGAATTTTGGGGTAACCTAGACAATCACAGACTGCCTAGGAGGGTTTTGGGTTGACCAAGCAGCACGTAGATACCCTTGGAGCATTTTGGGGTGACATAGATGGTCATAGATTTCCTAGGAGGATTTTGGGTTGACCAAGCAGTACGTAGATACCCTTAGAGCATTTTGGGGTAACCTAGATGGTCAGAGACTGCCCAAGGGTATTATGGGTTAACAAAGCTAAACACTTGATTCATTCATATTAATGATTTGAAAACATCGATTACAATTTATAGGATGAGCTCAACACAGTTGAAGCTCCATCATTTTTCGTAAATTGAATTGCATACTCTAAACATAACTTTTGTCTAACTTTCTTGTTATAATATCTCTCAACAAGAAATATGCTAACCTAAGCTGAGCTACATAAAATTAAAAATGTGTTCACACTTAGCTATATATAAAGTTCAACATTCTCTCCCTTAAATTTGAGAGGGCTAACAAGACAGTATCTCAGCTTTATATATTGAGCTTTAGCAACTACTTTGGTGAAGATATTTGCTATATTGTCCAAAGTGCTGCAATTTCATAGCTCAACCACTTGTTTCTCCACCATGTATCTAATGAAGTGATACTTCATTTTGAAGTGCTTGGACCTGCTGCAGTGGATAGGATTATGTGCCAAGTGTATGGTAATCATATTGTCACAATACAATCTAGTAGGACCACTTTGTCTATTACCTATTTCTTCAAGAACTTTTATCAACCAAAAGGCTTGGGTACTAGCATTTGTGATTGCTATGTACTCAGCCTCAGTAGATGATAATGCTACAACAATCTACTTTTTGGAACTCCAAGTAATTATTCCTAACCCAAGACTAAAACAATTACCTGAAATAGATTTTCTATCATCTATATTGCTACCCCAATCACTATCACTAAAGCCAACTAATTTTACAGAATTACATTTGTGGTAATGGATCCCATAATCCAATGTATCCTTTACATATCTCAAAATTCTTTTAGTTGCTTGTAGATGAAGTGTAGATGGATCAACCATATACCTTGAAACAAGAGAAAAAACATATTGAATATCCGACCTTGTGTTGGTGAGGAAAATTAGACTCCCAACCATGCTCTTGTAAGTGGTCATGTCAAATTTTGGTGCTCCATATTATTTGCTTAATTGGATCCCATGACATGTTGGAGTTGCAACAGACTTGCATTTCTCCATAGCAAATTTATTTATTATATCTTGAGCATATTTGTGTTGACATATGAAGATCCCTTTTCCTATTTGATTTACTTCTATTCCTAGGAAGTAATGCATCAAAACTAGATCTTTCATTTCAAATTATTTCATCATGGAGTTTTTGAACTCCTTATTCATCTTAGAACTACTACCCATGAATATTATATCATATACATATAAGCATACAATGAGAATGTCTTTACCTTGTTTCATGTAGTAGAGTGTAGGTTCTCTTTTGCTCCTAGTGAACCCATACCTTTGAAAGTATCCATCACTACGTGAGTACCATGCCCTTGGTGCTTGATTGAGGCCATACAATGCTTTCTTAAGTTTGTAGAGAAGGTTCTCCTTACCTTGTTATTCAAAGCCTTGAGGTTGTTGCACAAAAACTCTTCATTCAAGTACCCATTAATAAAGGCACTTTTAACATCCATGTGTTGAATTTTCCACCCTTTTTGGGCAGCCAAAGAAAGGACTAATATGATGGTCTCCTGTCTAGAAACAGGAGCAAAGGTATCCTCATAGTAAATCCCATACTTGAAAAGATGATTTTCTCCAAAGATGCTTGGATATGGTAGAGATCAAACAAATTCTTCTTTTGGGCATCCTTCTTAGCAGTTTTATCGGCTACACTCAAAGTTGTCCAATCTGCAGGTTCTGCATAGCCTTCTTCGACTATGTCCCACAAACCTTTGCCAATGAGTAAGGTCTTCATCTTGATAGACCAATACTCATAATCTAGGTCGTTGAATTCAGGGATAGGAAGATTATTGTTAGCAGCCATTAGTAACAATACTTAGTAAAAAAGTATTTTACTCCTTTATATTATGTTTGCAAAAATAAATTTAATCAAAAATTTGATTAATAATAAAATATTTAAGCTAAAAAATCAATTATTTTATAAAAGATATTGATTTTAAGCTAAATATATTAAATTATTAAAAAAATTGAAATAAATTTATTTAAAAAATGCAAAAAAAATAATATATATTTTTTATATTCCTTTCTATATGTAGCTTGCCTCACTTGTATATATAATATTTTTTATATATACCTTTCGGTGAATGTAAAACTGACGGTACAATTCTCCACACTAGTTACAACAATTCCACTACTCCTTGGCTCTCTTTTAGCATAGGACACGTTAGGCTCCTCATGTTCCTTATGTTTGAGGGCATGCAAAGTCACACTTCTCCACATTTGAAGGCATTCTACTCCACGTTGCTCTACGTTTGAAGGCACGTTGCTCCAACTCCATGCTATCCTTTTTTTATAATGAATACGTCCTCATTTTCTAACATGATGTTTCAAGTGGACCAAAAACACATCGTCATATTTCTTACATGCGAATCAAACTTCTATTGATTTACATGAAAAAAATTGCTTTCTACTCGATGTACCTTTTAACAATGAATTTTTTTAACAGCGTTTTCACAACAATTTAAGTATGTGCCTATTTTTGGTTCTTCTCAATTCTTCTCATCATGCGGATCTATCATGTGGACGAACTTATGCATGCAAATAAAACTCACTGTCATCCTTTTTTTACTCAAAATCAGTAGGTGTGCATCCTCCATAGTAGATGCAAAGAATTAATTTTTAATCACATCCTCCACTCTACGCTTTTGCCTGAGTGCTCTTTGTAGTTCCACCAATCATAGCATCTCATCATGTAGTCACACTAGCATAGCATAAATTTGATTGACCTTCTCGCAATGCCTGCTAACCAGTGCTCACATATCATAAAAATCACATGATTTATTTCTTACCATAATAGTTACATAGATCTCCTCTTACACAAACTCGGTATGCAATCTCACCAAATCTCATCACTCCAACACAATCACAGCTCCAGCAATGGTCTCAACCTGAACTCACAAAAATTGATGGGCAATCCAAATGTTGGGAGTATTTTCCTTAAGCTATGATACCACAATGAACACTTGATTCATTCAAATTAATAATTTCCAAAGACTGGTTACAATTTATAGGATGGGAGAAACCTAATTTGATCTCAACACAATTGAAGCTCCATCATTTTTTGTAAACTGAATTACATACTCTAAACATAGATTTTGTCTAAATTTCTTCCTATAATCTCTCTCAACAAGAAATATGCTAACCTAAGCTGAGATAAAATTACAAATGAGTTTACACTTAGCTATATACAAAGTTCAACATTCTACCCCTTAAAATTGAGAAAATTAGATCAAAATATTAATGAAATATGAAATGATGTGAGTGATGACTTTAACAACATTGATTTTGAACGATGACTAGTTTACAGTCTCAGTTCTAGACATATATGGGAAACTATAAAATGCAAAGTGCAATGATGAGTATACCTAATGCAAGTGATGATAAAATACAATGGGATGCAATGTGATGCAATGCAATATTTTTGTATTTTTGATGTTTTGATAATGTTTTTGGATTTTGATATATGTGTATGTATAGTTTGACCAATGGGCTTAGGGAATACCATTGGGGCTTTTTAGGTGACCAAAGGGCTTATATATATGCCTTTGGGGCATTTTAGGTTGACCAAGCATTATGTAGATACCCTTGGAGCATCTTGGGGTGACCTAGATGGTCATATACTACCTAGGGGTATTATGGGTTGACCAAGCGGTATGTAGATACCCTTGGAGTATTTTTGGGTGACCTAGATGGTCATAGACCACCTACACATATTATGGGTTGACCAAGCAGTATGTAGAAATCCTTAGAGCCTTTTGATGTGACCTAGATGGTCATAGACTACCTAGGAGGGTTTTGGGTTGACCAAGCGATACGTAGATACCCTTGGAGAATTTTTGGGTGACCTAGATGATCATAGAACACCTATGGGTATTATAGGTTGACCAAGCAGTATGTAGATACCCTTGGAGCATTTTGGGTTGACCTAGATGATCATAGACCACCTAGGAGGGTTTTGGGTTGACCAAGTGGTTTGTAGAAACCCTTGGAGCATTTTAGGGTGACCTAGATGGTCATAGACCACCTATGAGGGTTTTGGGTTGACCATGCGGTACATATATACCCTTAGAGTATTTTGGGGTGACCTAAATGATCATAGACTACCTAGGAGGGTTTTGGGTTGACCAAGTGGTACGTAGATACCCTTTGAGAATTTTGGGGTGACCTAGATGGTCATAGACTACCTAGGGGTATTATGGGTTGACCAAGTGATATGTAGATACCCTTGGAGTGTTTTGGGGTGACCTAGATGATCATAGACCACCTAGGAGGGTTTTGGGTTGACCAAGTGGTATGTAGATACCCTTGGATTATTTTTGAGTGACCTAGATTGTCATAGACTGCCTAGGGGTATTATGGGTTGATCAAGCGGTATGTAGATACCATTGGAACATTTTGGGGTGACCTAGATGGTCATAGACCACCTAAGGGTATTATGGGTTGACCAAGTAGTATGTATATACCCTTGGAGAATTTTGGGATGACCTAGATGATCATAGACTATCTAGGAGGGTTTTGGGTTGACCAAGAAGTACGTAGATACCCTTGGAGCATTTTAGGGTGACCTAGATGGTCTTAGACTACCTATGGGTATTATGGGTTGACCAAGCAGTATGTAGATACCCTTGGAGCATTTTGGGGTGACCTAGATGGTAATAGACTACCTAGGAGGGTTTTGGGTTGACCAAGTGGTACATAGATACCCTTGGAGCATTTTGGGGTGACCTAGATGATCATAGACCACCTAGGAGAGTTTTGGGTTGACCAAGCAGTACATAGATACCCTTGGAGCATTTAAAAATGACCTAGATGATTATAGACCACCTAGGGGACAATGAAAATTGACCCCCATGCTATGAGGTGTAAGCTTGTGTAGTACCAGTGTCCCTTTGGGATGAGTCGAACAAAGGTAAAATATTGGAGGATATCATGGGTTGCGTATATCGACTGTGGTGTTCCTATCACTCTGTTATAACATCGATCATATTTGCAAACCCGTGGGAAGGTGGAGTAACGTGCACTTGATTAGGTTGTTCAACTGGATGGCCAGGTGTTGTGTTTACTTCATGTGAAGGTAAAGAGTCTTGGAAGACTCCTATCTGAAGTCCTTGCCTATCAATCATATTCTAGACTAAATATCAAAATACGTAGCATGTCTAGATATCATGACCTGTCTATCGATGATAAATATAGTATAAGTCTTGCTTGTATGTTTTTGATCTATTCATATTAGGATTCAGTAGGTAGATAAGAGGAATCGTAATTGCTTGAACCTTATATAGTTGATTGAAGATCGATGCTAAGGGCTCTGACAAATGGGTATACTATCATAGCGGTTGATAGCCTTGGTGCCTCTACCTCAGGCTCTGTTGAGGGTTTACCATGGAATGCATGGGAGGGGGTTGGTCCTGATAATTGAGGGTTTGAGGTTTTGGATAGCATAACCATAACTCAATGTTTGTGAGTCTATCCAAGATCTATTGTAAAGCATCATGTTGTTGACTCACTTGTGACTCCTGGTTGTCTAGCCTATCCAAGATATATTGTAAAAACAATGGAGGCGATGACTGGATGGCTATTGAGGAAGTTGGGTGACAACTGATAGGTGGTGTATCCATGTCTATCATGTCACCGTAGGGCCATGCAAAGGCTTATTTCTTCTCATGATAAGGGCTATGTAATTGGCTTACTCTTAAAGGGATAGGATTTCCCATAACTTTATATATTATAGATTCTCAAGATCTGAGCTAATATCTTTATCAATCATTGGCTCAATTGACATATGCAACCCCCCTCCAACTAGTGGGGAGTAGGAATCAGGTGAATGTCATCTATTTTATTTAGATCAATAATTGGAACCTCAGGTCCCTCCTCAACATGGAATACATCATGAGTAGGCCTTGGAGAGAAATGAAATAGTTGTAGCCTCTCATTGCAAGACTAGTACTCAGAGGGCAATGGGGGATAATCTCCCCAATAAAAGTCAATTACCCCTAAGTCAAGGTGCAATAGCTTTGATGGGTTATCTAGATCTTGTAGGGGCTTGAAGAGGTCTATGGAAATCATGTTTAGGGATGGATGATTTCCCCTAGGTGGCTGATGGTGTCTATCAACATCGAGATGTCACAAGACCTGAGGAGGTGGTTGTGGTAGAATGATCAAAGGTGGTCAATGTGGCTGCAGGTGGATTGAGCCTTCTGTAGGGAGGAACTAGTTCCAGCTAGGGTCGTTCAAGGGAAACATACGTAGGTAACCATCATGCTCATCATCTAATGGGACTATCCATGCATACTCAACTTATGGACTGGAGGAGCTTATGGATGCCACTTCGTAGTCCAAATCATCATCAGATGTCCACTCATAGGGAGACCCTTGACCTTATTCCTCATTGTTGTGTGGAAGTGTATGTAAATTTTTACCTCTCTTGTAATATTGTTTGACCTCGTAGGGTATCTGTTGATTGCTTAGGGGCATAGGGAAGTAGTCTCCTAGTGAGTAGACGCGATTGGGATTGGTGAAGGGATCATGCATGAGTTCATCCCTAAAGTTTAGTCATGCACTCTAAACTATTCATGAGGAAATAAAGGGGCATAGGATTATTGTATCCCAAACTAGACTTTTCATATGACATTTGGTACTATAGCTGGTAAGGAACACAAGTGACCTACTCATACAGTCCCAACCCATAATCGTACCAATTACAAAGGTGAAGATACTTCATAGCAAATTCAGGTTTGGACATGTAATTGATGTCCTCAAAAAATGGCTCTTCATCCTCTTCCTACTGTTGATAAGGCTCAATGCCATAGTCGAGACCCCCATAGATGAAATTTTTTTGATTAGGGGGAAGGCCAAGAGGTACGATATAGGTTGACCCATATCTTGTACCTACTCGATAGCAGGGGTGGATGTGACATTCCTAACCATGTACTATCCTAATCTGGTAGAAGCTATATGCACTATGAGCTATGGCTATGAAGAAGGAGGAGATGGGAGTGAGGTTTTAATTAATTCAATTTTTCCCTCATGAGGTAGCTCCTCATCTACTAGGCTAGGGATCTTGCTTGTGGAGATGGTGGATATAGTTAGAGGGAAAAATGTCATCAACAGGCCTCTTCCCCATGTCCCTAAATGGAGGATTCACTAATTATGAAGGCACATTTGGAGGTGCTGAAGATGAGGATGGTATGGCATGAGATGATGATGGATTGAATGAAGGTGATGGTGATGGATTTGGACCTTGGCTGGATGCATTTGATAGGAAATCCAGATGGGTTTATGGTTAGGTCAACTTAGGGAGTTGTTGCACCATGTTGTAGTACTTAAAGGGCTCAAGGTCTACAGAGAAAACATGGACTTGCTCTTCATACATGTACTTGAGGCACTGGTGAGAGATAGAGGGTACACACTTCATGTCCCTAATACAAGGTCTTACCAGTAGGATGTTGTACACCATCTCACCCTCCAAGATGTGGCACAATGTCGATAGGGTATTTTGTCCTATATGGATAGGTAAGACTATCGTACCAACTATTGAGCATATGGTATCATTAAATGCTCAAAGGGTGTAGGTAGACACAACAATATGGGATGCTGGGAGCTTTAGATGCTTGAGAGCTATTGTAGTGATGATGTTGTTAGAAGACCCAGTGTCTATCAAAACTCTCTTGTATGGTGTTCCATTTACACATGCAACGATGTGCAAGGGAGGATCTGCCATATCATTTGGAACCTATTTAAGTTCATCTTCTCAAAAGGTAATCACTGGTTTTGTGCATTGTCACACATGCCACATGAAATTGTTGGAGTTAGACTCTTGGGGCTGTAGGTCAATTGCCTTAAGGATCTCCATTAAAGCTTCTCTATGAGATGGTGATTACTAAATGAGCTCATAGATGGAGAGTCGGGAAGATTTCATTCTCAAGCTCCAAGCTAGCTTACTCTTAATTATGACCATAAGCCTAGGTGGGAGGTTCGGTACTAGAGGCGGTAGAGGCTGTGATGTCAAAGGAACATCGCTCTAAGTTGTAGGTGGTGTGACTAGACTTGGGTACCACCTATATTGTGTTACAATGCTGATCATATCGACATACCCTTGCTTAGGGGATGCATGATGAACCTCATTCACCTAGGGTGCTGGCTTGGTCTACTCTACGTGGGTAGGCAATGGGTCTTTAAAAACATCCATCTATTGATTGTTTGATGCGATAGGGTTGTCTACCTGAAGGGAATTCCTATCAATCATGTCTTGCATCAGATGCTTGAACTTATAACACATTTGCACATCATGCCCATTTTTCCTATGACACTTATAATATATGTCTTCTTGGTATCCTTTGAGATTCGGTGCATTTGGGTCGATAGGTCGACTCTCAAGAAAATTTATTGAGTTAGCCACTAAAAGGCACTCAATAAAAGAGTCCATAGACTCTAAAATGGGCATGAACTATCACTTGGTATGATGCTGTTGATTTTTCCCTTTATTATTTTGGTTGTTCTTGTTATAGTTCCCAGGTGTGGCCTGATAATTAGGCTTTTGAGGCAGCGTAAGTTGCGCTGGCCCTAGGATGCTAATGGCAACATGATTCACTACTACTAGCTTAGGTTGCATTGGGCTATTCTTAGCATTCTTGTTCCACTCCTTGCAAGGTTTCACAATCTTGCCCTCTTGAATCTTGATGTCTTCAATTGTCCTAGCTTGTGCTAAGGCATCTTCAAGAGTAAGATATTATTGCAGTTGCAACAACAAGGAGATCGGATTAATCTGAGTCAACTCTGATATGGGGAGTAGATATGGTAGTTTGGAGAGCAATGCTCACCACCTATTGCCATAATTTGCTATTGAATCATCATCATACTATTTCAACCTAGTGAGATCAGCCAATGTTTTCTTCCTCTTGGTGTTGAAGGCAAAGTGTTCTAGGAATGCGTCTACAAGTTGATCCAAATTATGGATGCTATGCTTCAGGAGTTGGGTAAACCACTTTGTAGCTAGACCAGAGAGGGTAGTCACAAATATCCACAAAAGCAAAGTATCATTATCCTGGATGCCAAAGCATTGGCTTAGGAATTTGGTAACATGCTCCTGTGCATCTTCCTCTCCCTTAAAGGTAGCTAACTGAGGCATCTTAAATTATTCTAGATAGGAAAGGGTAGGCATCGAAGGATGAAGGGGCTGACTGCGTAGCTAGTACAAAGTTGGATTTTGAGACCTAAACCTAGAGGTCTTGTTTTATATTAACTCTAAGCACTCTAGCAGTACCTTATATGCATTAGAGGATTTGATCTTCTCTTCTTTGCTCTTATCTTGTGGTGGAGGGTGAGGGTCCTCAAGCCTATTTCGATGTGGTGGTAAGTCACCCCCCTACCTTGGTAAGGCATTTCCAAATATTCTACCTCTAGCTCATGCTCGATGTAAGCCCCATAGGGCATATCTTGAGCCGATATATAAAGAGGGGTAGCTACTTGTTGTGGGCACCCTATGTTTGGCCTGGGAGGCAAGTCTTGATCTAGCCTAGGAGGTCATGGAGGCAACATTGGATAAGGCCTAGGAGACCTATCTCAAATGAGTGTGGGTTACCTCAGGTTGAATTCCTATCTATATGTTCTTGGGGTAGGGACATTATCATGTAAAGTTTTTTGTAACAAATCGTTGGTCTGCTGTTCGATTCTTTCTCAAGTTGATACAAGCGGTCTAGAATATATTTGTCTCACTGAAGTTTCTTGAATTGTGCTTGGAATTTCGCATATCTTACAACCACTTTATTTATCTATTCTACTATGTAGGGCCTAGAAGGCCTAGGAGTCTCACCCTAAGGCTGACCTCTTTCAAGATAATCTATGATATCCATTGCATGCTTCGCTTGATCGAGGGTAGTTACATTTACCTGAGGTTCTGGCCTGAGCACATGCACATTGTACTCAATGGGAAAAAAGGCACATCATGCTTGTGCGATATACTACTCTTGAGGATAATCAAGGATTTCCTCATGCATTCCTTCATAAAAGAGGAAGGGAAAGGTGAAGTTTTCTCACCTTGAACGATGGGTATCATACTCATCCGATTGTCTAGGTTGCTAGAACCTATTAGGGCGATGTAGAGGTAAAGTATGATCAATTTGCTCTACCCAGTGTGTGAAGTCATGCTCTGGATCATGAACAGGCATGTTAGACCTATCAGGCATGTGAATGTATGGCACCACTCTATCTACTTACATATTAGTGTGCTATTTCCTTTCATAAAAGAAGGCATGTTATGTGTCTATATATCGAGAACACTCTCCCATGTAAGGTCCATCACCCATAGGGGTGTCTCTCATAGGGCTCCCTTGTAGGTGTGGTTCATGTCTCGCTATTATGGGACTTGGGTGAGTAGAGGCTCACCAAGGAGGTATGACCAAGTCCTTGGGGATAAAGCAAATATGACTCATGTATCCTAGTCTACTCTCTACAACTTCCACCCTTGATTGGGCTTGGGTATGGGTGCACGCCATTATTACTCTCTACCAAACCCTAGATGATTACCTCCTATACAAAGTCTTAATGAAATAGCACACAAGAAAAGAAAAACTCAATAAAAATAAGTTATTATATCTTTTAAGTTTTAGATGTGAATCCCTAAATTGTTTTGTGTGTTTCAAATGTGTTGTTTGTAAAAGATGAACTTGTATCACGTGTTTGAATTTTTTTGGATGATAATATTGTGTTCAATTGGATTTAACCTATATACTCACAACTCAACAACTAGTAATGAAAGTCACGGTCACATAATCCAACCTATAATGTGTGGTGATGAAGTCCACACACAGTCAGGGAGCACACATCCTACCAATTCCTCAACCAGTTCACCCGTAGTCTATGATATACCTATTTGAATAAAGATACATGCTATAACCCATAGGCTGTGATGGATCTTGGAACTGGCCTTGGCAAAGAACAAGTTTCATGGGATTTGAGACAATGGGTGGAGATGAAAGCCACCTTGTTGAACTCTACTAGTGAATGGTGATGAAATCCACCTCACTAGTGTTTAAGTGAAGTGTGGTGTGTGAGGTTCTTTTTAAGCCCAAAGAAAGTAAACAATGAAGCATTCGATGATCACTCACTAAATGCAAAGAAATGACATTTTATTTTTAGAAAAGGCTAGATAAAAAGTAACCTAGAAGATGCAAATCCTAAATGAGAACCTACCCATTGGGTAGGCTACAAGCAAGAAAACCATAGAGATGCATCTCTACTTAATTTATTTTTTATTTTTCTTCTTTGTTATTTTGTGTTTGTAAGAAAAGGAAACCTATATTTCTACCTTTCTAGAAAACAAATAAAGCAAGAAAAACCATATTTGGACAAATTTTGACTGTGTAATAGAAAATAGAGAGTCTAGGCACTTACCTTATTAGCATAGGAACCTGCTGTTTCTAGAAATTGGAGTAGAAAAGGCTCTATTTTGTGGCCATCCTAGGGTGGTATGGTTTCTAGTTTTATGGAAGTCCTAGGGTGGGATGGTTGTGTGGTCGTCCCAGGGTGGCACGAGGAGCAATCCAGAGGCTGTCTCAGGCTAGAACAACCAATACATGCAATAGAAACTGAGAAAAAAATGAGGTCAAACCTTTAATTAAAGCAGTAGGGATAGGGTCCAACCATGATCACCATTGAACTCAGGGAAAAATGGTGTACCTAATGATGAATAAAAATATGCATCTATCTCTAATGGCTTATAAGCGTCAAAATGGAAGCATGCAAGTAAACGTGGAAATATGACCAAAACACAAGAAATGAAATGAATGGAGTTTATTTCTTATTAATTTGATGGATCAAATCCACGGTTATATGGATGTCCCATTGATATATCTAGATTGATAAAATTGTTACAAATTGGTGCCCAAGGATCGAATCCTCAAAGTAACTCGTGTGCACTTCCAATGTTCTTCCTTGTACCCACAATCAAAGTGGGTGGGCCTAAGATGCTTCTGATTTGTTCTCTGATCTTGTGCTCCTTCCTTGTATACTATATGACCTGCACCTACACACAAGGAAACCAAAATTATTAAATAGCAAGTGCGTATATTGAAAATATGCAAACCCCATAGGCACTAAAAGACTAGAAAACATGAATATGCAAGACGTCTATCTAAAAAAACTCCAAATGACTCAAAATTTTAGAGGTATGTAAAATAGATGGTTTTGGAAAAACTTCACAAAAACATAACATAAATTGCATCCGATGATGTGTCGCATTCGCAGTTTACCTACAAAGCCTACAAAACCCAAAACAAACAATTTTCAGACCAAAAAACATCCATATCAAATGAAAATTGGAAAATATCGATAAAATATGATTTTAAGAGGACCCATATGGTCAGATTTGCAAAATCAGTAACATTTTCATGTGCATCTTTAGATGGTCCCTAGAATCCTAAAAAAAACTAAAATTGCAATATCTCACTCTATATGACTCCAAAATGTATGAAATTTGGACAAGAGACTCATATGCTACTCTATAATATACCTAAAAAATAACAGTAAAGAAATCATGCACAAATATGCCACCATACCTGGGTAGGATGGTGGTGACTATCACAGATTGGGGACCATATTGGGTGGGATAACCATCAATTATACACTTATTTTACCGCCAATTCCTCTGTGAATTGGTTAGGGACCTCCTCAATATTGTTTTCATCAAATTTGGTGATGAAATTCACTCAGATGATTCAGTTTTGCAAACAAATTGTGCCTCCTAGATCACTCGCAAACCTCCTTCACTAGGTAGAGATTCTGAGGGAAAAGTGACACAAAAGGTGAGGGGAAATATTGGTAGCACTTTGTTGCTATGTTTGAAAACTACTCTCTATGATTTGTGTAGAAAATGGATCCACTTTATAGCCAAAGGAGGCCTTTGGGCAAATGGGCATGCAAGGGCATGCAGGGCAAGATGTGTCATTTGGTCCAAGTGGGGTATGCATTGGAGGGGGAAGATAATCTCCACTTTTGGACTCCCTCATGTAGTATGCCATAAGGATTCTATGCCCTATGACCTACATGCTTGAATAGGTGGGGTAAATGGCAGTTTATGGGTGCCATTTGTTCGTATTTTGACTTTTTGGGAATCAAAGTTCATAGTCATCCCTGGGTGGGATGACCATGCCTACATGCCCCAAAACTTCCCAAAAGTGGTTAGGACCACTATTAAACCTCTGAGGGTTGCCCAAGGGGGCCATATGATGTCAATTACCCAATGATTTCGATTGCCTAATCATATTGACATGATTTTAGTGTCTAAAAATTCCCATTTTTGAGATGCATTGTGTGCAACACAATGCTGAGAAAAATAGATGACTACAATGTTGAATGATTAGGGTTATTCAATAACCTAACCAACTTTATATGCCCTAATCGTGGTAAGAGATTGAATCCTTGATTTTGACAAGCTAAGGAACATACTTCAAGTACAACATTTCTAGCAAGGCTGGCTTGATCTTGGACATTATTCTATATAGAATAGGCAAAGGCCCATGATACTTCATGCTTCCAAAATGCCAAACATTTGTTTGATTTAAATTTGTGCTTGTTTTTTGCCCCAAGAAGGGGCATGATTATCTTTGTCAATGATTCGTTGAACAAATGCAATTTGCATGATTGAGGATTTAATTGTTGATTGTGGTACCACCATAGTCACCACTGATGTAGGGGAAAAATGATGCACCTAATGATGAAGAACAATATGCATCTATCTCTAATGGCTTATAAGCATCAAAATGGAAGCATGCAAGTAAACGTGGAAATATGACCAAAATGCAAGAAATGAAATGAATGGAGCTTATTTCTTATTAATTTTATGGATCAAAGCCATGGTTACATATATGTCCCCTTGAGGGCTCTATATTGATACAATTGTTACAAATTGGTGCCCAAGGATCGAATCCTCAAAGTAACTCGCATGCACTTCCAATGTTCTTCCTCGTACCCACAGTCGAAGTGGGTGGGCCTACGATGTTGCTGCTTCATTCTATAATCTTGTGCTCCTTCCTTGTATGTTGTATGACCTACACCTACACACAAGGAAACCATAATGGTTAAATAGCAAGTAGGTATATTGAAAATATGCAAACCCCACATGCACTAAAAGACTAGAAAATATGAATATGCAATACACCTATCTAAAACAACTCCAAATGACATGAAATTGTAGAGGAATGTAAAATGGATGGTTTAGGAAAGATTTCACCAAAAATAGAATAGAAATTGCATACGAGTACGTAGGTCAGAGAGGTGTGTACAACCAATACCAAAAATTAAAGGTATGTTCTAAATTTTGGCAAGCCTTTTATTTATCAAAAGGCGCTAAGGTTGAGGAGACGTTGAAAATATTATTAATGAAAGTTGTGTTTAGGGTTTATCATTTACATTGATAGAAATTATTAGTTGGAGTGAAAAGGTGTCATTGGGATAATTTATATTGTTATTCTTGTATAATTAAATACTTGGAATAAGGATTGAGGTGATTTAATTATTGAGAGATATCTTCATTTGAGGTATAGTTTCAAAGTAAAATATTGTTTGAATAAAGAGAGAGTTATAAGGTGTATGTGGATGCTATTACTTTATGTAATGTTTGTGAAGAATATTTCTATTATCTAATCACTTTAAGGTTGGCAAAAGTTTAATTGTGAATGAGACATTTTTTCTAAAGTCACTTTAACATCAAACAAAGGTATGGGCATATTATTACTTGATTGAGTTGATTGGTTGATTTCTATAAAAACAAATTTGGAATGAAAATGACATAATTAGGTTTCCTTATTGAGTTGTTGAGCTATAAATGAAGATTATTTTATAAGCATTGTTTAGTGTAATGCTTCAAGTTTTTTTGGAATAAAAGAGTTGTTGATAAAACCTTTCTTGATAAACATTATTGTTGAAGCTATTAATTGAGTGAAGAAATTGAACTAGGGTTTGAAAAGAACATGAGTATCATTGTTATGTGAGATTGGTTGATAAGCATTGTTGGAAATATTTTGAGTGAGTGTTCATATGCTTGGACTAGGGTTTGTAAGTAAGGATTATTTCATTGAGTGATTGGTTGAGTAGAGTTGGTTGAGCCTAGTCAAGTGGATGTGTGAAGTGATAGCTGAAGTTATATGAAATAAATTATTCTATATGTTGAATTGATTTGAGGAAGAGATTGAGTGTTGATGAGTGTGAAACATATTGAGTCTCTAAAAATTTTCTATATGTTTCTGTAATAAAAGAAAGATTGAAAGTGATTGAGAGTTTGTAAGTGTTAACCATATTGAGTCTCTAACAATTCTCTTTATGTTTCCAAAAGATCAATTTAAAGTGATTGAGCACTGAGGTGAATGTGAAGCATATTGAGTCTCTAACAATTCTCTATATGTTTCTAAAAGAGTGATTGAAAGTAATTGAGTATTATGATGAATGTGAAGCATATTGAGTCTCTAACAATTCTCTTTATGTTTCTATGATATTGGACAAGTTCTAGTGTGGACTTGTTGAGCAGATTTGAGGCAAGTCCTTGAGAAGACTTGTGGACATATTTGTGTAAGATTTTATGGAAGCTTACAATACAGATTGAGATCAGATTTGGATAAGTTCTAGTGAGGAATTATTGAGCAGATTGAGATAAGTTCTAGTGAGGACTTGTTGAGCATATTTGGACAATCTCTAGTGAGGACTTGTAGATCATATTTGGACAAGTTCTAGAGAGGGCTTGTGGAAATATGAGTGTAAGATTTTATGGAAGCTTACAAGGTAAATTTGAGATAAGTATTTGAGAATACATGAGAGCAGAGTTGATTGATTGATTTGTTCAAGCCTTAAGTTAAGGTTTGGGGCAGATCTAGCTGAGTTGATTTGAGATTGATTCAAGATTTGAGTAAAGGCTTGAGGATAGATATTGAGGATACATTTATGCTAGACCAAAGGACTATGTTTAGTGTAGATAAAAGGATATATTTGTGCTAGAATGAAGGACTACATTTAGTACAAATTTAAGGACAAAGTTTGGTGCAGATTTGAGGACAGGTTTGTGCCAAACCAGAGATAGAGATTGAGAAAATTTATGCTAGACCGAAGGATTGTGTTTAGTGTAGATTTGAGATAGATATTTAGAGGTGACAAAGTATAGAGGATGATATTCTCTAGTGGATAGAGATCCATTAGCTAGGGCAGTGAGGATAGGTGTCTTTAGTGGATAGATATCCATTAGCCAAAGAAGTGGGGGCAACAGTTCTTCTAGAAGATCACCAGTCAGAGCTAAGAAGAAAGGAGTTCTCCTGTGGACCTTAGAAAGGAGTTATCCTATGGATAGATATATACAAACTTTATTAGGGGATTGGTATCTCCTTTGGATAGATATCCATAAACATTGTAATAGGAAAAGGATTCCCAAGAGATTTATTGAGAAAATTTTAGTGAAATATTTTCTTCGTGGAGTAGCCCACATTGGGTGAACCATGTTAAATTGGTGTCTCTATTATGTGTGGTGATTTGTACATTGCTTTTATTACTACTATTGATATTTCTATCTTTACATTGCATATATTTATTGGAAAGAAAAGTAAAAAGTGGTCTTATAGTGTTCACCCCTCTTAGTATAAGCTTGTGTTCTTCAATTGGTATCAGAGCGGGTTCCTTCGAAAGAGTTTAACAACTTGAAGGAAAAACTTTCAAATAACACAATGGATTATAAGAATGTGTTCTCAGATAATTCAACACCAATTTTTGATGGAAGTGATTATATATATTGGAGTATGAGAATTAAGGTTCACCTAATGGGACTTGGTAATGAAATTTGGGAAGCAATTGAAAATGGATACATACCACCAGCTGATCCACCTATAGATAAGGAAGGTAAGCTTGTAACACATTATAATTCAAAAGCAATGAATGCACTTTTGAGAGGTTTGCATAGAACAAAATCAATAAAAGTTATGCATTGTAAAGATGCAAAAGGAATTTGGGATAAGTTGCAAAGCATATATGGAGATAAAAGTGTCAAAAAGGCAAAGATACAAAATATCAAAGGAAAATTTGAATAATTAAGAATGAAGAATGAGGAAGACATTAGTTCTTATCTACTTTGGGTAGATGAGGTTGTTAATGCTATGCAAGGACTTAGACTTAATGTGGATGAATCAGATGTTTGTGATAAGATCTTAAGGTCTCTTCCAACAAGATTTAGTGAAAATATTTTAGCTATAGAATAAGAAAAGGATGGTGATTCTTTGACAAGAGATATGTTGCTTGGTATTCTTATAGCTTTTGAGTTAAGAAAAAAAGAACTTAATCCCCAGAAGGAATCAGCCTTCAAAGAAATTAAGAAGACAAATGGTAAGAAGTCAAAATCAAGCAATGAGTCATCCACTGATGAAGAAGCTAATTATGGAAGAAGGAATAAGGATTCAAGAAGATTCAAAGATGCAAAATTGTTAGATTAATTTTCCCATTACTTGGGTAATTACTGTAGGTTAGTTTATTTATTATCTACCTAGGTTAGTAATTTATTGACATTCCTATGTCGGCAAATATTTTCATCCTTTTGTTAGTTGTTAGCGTGGTATTAGGTGTGATATTTTATTATCCTTATCATAGGCTATTCATAGCCTTAGTTATGTTGTATTTAATCACTCCTAATTATAAATACAAATTATTTACTCCTTTGTTCCAATATGGTATCAAAGCATTTATATTCTAGGCTCATTTTGTAGCTAGAGAGTTCGATTCTCGATGTTCATTGAGGGAATTCACTGATTGGATTTCTTTGCATTGAAATTCACCTTCGATTAGGTGAAACTAATGTGGTACTATGGTGAGGTCTGAAAAATATTAGACATTCTTTGTCAGACGAGTGGACCCCTATCGATTGATGCACATAGACCTGAGGGTGACCTAGACGTGGACTAAGCCAACAAGCTGGCTGATGCACCTGACACAACACCCAAGGAATGACACAGGATTGCGTGACTAATATATCACATCAGTAGAAATTATGACCATATATGAAGACCTAGGATGGTGGGAGACCTATGGATCTAGATGAAACCAAATCTCGACCAGCTGTAGATGTGACCTCAACCTTAGTGCACATGGTGGACCATGGATCACGAACGGGATAGGCTGGACATTGACTAGAGACTATGACTGATGGTGATGCTCATGGCAGATTGGTAATGACTCATAGGTTGATGGTGATATGTAATTCATCCAGATGGAGAATGTTTGCATAGCTAGGAAGGATTGACTGCAACATCGAGTGACATGGACTAGCCTAAAGACATTGTAAAATTTACACGTGGCATAACGGGATGTAGGATCTAAAATACAAATTGTATTTGAATATGGGTAAAATATGACTCAAATTTTGATTGACCACCTTAAGGTGATTGATTATAGATATGCACATTTCCTATTATAAAGTGTATATTTTCTCCTGTACATCCCATGTGGGACAGTTGGTTTTATAAAAAAAACCATGTGTCAGGTGATCGCTCGCTTGCAGATGTGATTACTGTTCCATTGATTGCATAGTGTGCATAGCCCCATAATCACGTCATCTCAGTACTACAAAAACATCTCCATGATGATATATCATGTTGACAGGAGGGGGATTTAGATTTTGTGGAAAATAGATCATCAGATGTGCCTTTGGACAACATGCTTTCGATCAAAACTAAGCCACGATTGTGCACGCAATAGTGAAGAGATCATCCAAAGTAAGGAGTTCCACTATTGCATTATAATAGTGAGGAGTCAGTGTAGAGTTCAAAAAATATCTTCATGTGGAGGACCCTTCTGCACATAGATCTGTAGTAGATAAAATTTCTATCGAAGTTGCAATTTTATGTTCAATTTTCTATTGCGTAGATCGTCGACATTGCGAATGGAGAAGCAATAAAACACATCATGCTTAAGCCTGTTCTATTGTTATGTGGAGGGCGTGTTGATATTTTTTTTCTTTATGACATTTTCCAATCCCCAAATTTTTTTCGTGCCATCGAGGAGTCCCACCGGAGTGAAGCGCATTACCGAAGAGGAGCAACCCCCTCCCTCATCGTAGCAGCAGTGAGAACATTTGTTTCGATTGTAGACAATAGAAGGGATCCCAACAATAGGTTGTGAGGTTGATTGAAATACAATGCAATTCCCCCCCAAGAAAGAGCGTCGTGCCACTGTAGACGATCGCCACCACTGCCCGAAGATTCGGCCACTCAGAGATCATGCAGGAGAAGCGACGCCCGTTGAAGGTTGCTAGGGCACAGACTCTTCTAATATAAGATATTTTTATTAGATATTCATCGACAGTGGTAGTCAGGGTGGTTGGACGCCACCATATAGGACGCTGTCAAAAGGCAGGTCTGGGGTTCAAACCCCACCAGAGAAAATAAGGTATAATTATTTTTTTTGCAATTTTTTTTTTTTAATTTAAGTATTTTTCAAAAATTTTAAATAATTTAATTCTTTTTGTTTTTAAATCAATTTTATTTCTAATTTAATTGATTTTTAACAATTTTTTTTTATTATTAATTAAATTTGTTACTTAAATTATTTTTTTTGCAAATAAAATCACGAGAGGAATCAAAATTTTCATCCTAGGCAAACACCATTCCCATTTTTTCAAGCTTCATAAATAGCGAAATTTTTTGAAGTCTTTGTGATAAAGGGGGGTTTATTTTTTTGGTGACATTCCATATTTGTAAAACATTTTTTTTGAGGCTTAATAGTTACAATTTTTTGCGCTAAAGGGGGGGATAACACTTTTTCTCCATCCAAGATTTTTCTACCTTTGAGGGGGATAATTTTTTCTCCACCATATCCTCTCTTGCACTAAGGGGGATACATTATAATTTTGTAAAAACAAGGGGGATTACCTTGTAAAGGTGCATTTTTGGTAGTGATCGAAACCTTAAAAATGGGTCGATCAAAGAAAAAGCAAACTCCTAAACAAACTGATGATGTTGTTACATCAGTTAAAAATCCTTATTTTCCACCAGAGATGGATGGGCTGGATTTTTATGAGGAGGGCACATTTCTCACACTAAACAATGGTTTAGTAGCCCTCCTCGATGATTCTGAGTCTTGTAAAGACCTTTAGACAAATGGTGCTTGATTTCCTATTGGCGTTATAAGGGGTATATACTTGTTATTTGTTGCACTTGATCATGCCCAACATAAAGTGGAAATAAATGAGGAAACTGAGGTCAAACCCCTAATGGTCGATGCTTGTAGTGACACAAGTGACCTTCAGCCCATAGTGGCGAATGCTTGTTGTGACACATGTGACCTTGAGCCCATGATGGCCAATGCTTGTTGTGATACAGGTGACCTTATACCTTCAATGGTAGATATCATTTGTAGCACAGATGATCTCATTTCAATGGCAGATTTTTCTTATGACACTTGTGACTTAAAAATTGAAACTCCTCAAAAGGAAAACCATAATCTCATCAATAGTGACAAATGCCATATTGTTAAACACATTGATGAAAATGATGGGATGTTTTGAAAAACACACCAAAGGATATGGATCCAAAATGATGAAGAAAATAGGATTCAATGGTGAGAGATTAGGTAAACAGGAACAAGGCATTAAAACTTCAATAACTGGACATACAAGTACCAATAATACCATGTTTGTAAAACCTAAATCTCCTACAAATCCTAAAAATCATTATTTCAGTAATTATGGAAAGACAAGACACGTTGCAGCTAGATGATGGAAATTACATTCTTGTGATTCATGTGGATGTACAAATCACTCTTCTTCTAGTTGTTGGTACAAAGTGAAAATGGCCAATAAGGTTCATATCGATTGTGGATGGATAGATCACACACAATGTACCATGATGAAAGAAATTTTGTATGGCTTCTATCGAAAAGGTAAAACCTATGGTAGACCTTGAGGCAAATCCAGTGATAGACCGAGTGGTAGTCCCAGAGATAATGACCCAGAGATAGACCTAAAGATAGACCCAAAGAAAAAGTTCTAGAGGCATATCTACAGGCAGATCTAGAGGCAGATCGACAGACAAATCCTGAGATAGACCCAGAGGTACACATCCAGAGGTATGCTTAGAGCCAGAGCCAGAGCCATGAGCTAGAGCTAGATCCAGAGCCAGAGACAAAGCAAGAGCCACTATTCTTTCATTTCTCTTCTTCTTCTTCACTGTATTGGGGCAGTTATATACTTTACCCAAATATTGTTGTATAGGGGGATGTATATGTATTACCCAAATAATGTAATAAGGGGGGATGTTAGAGTATATTACATTATTTGGTAATTACTATAACTTCTTGGTAGTTAGTTAATTTACTATTACCTAGGTTAGTTTGTTTCAATTATGGAAAGTACGGTCACTATGCAACTGATTATTAAGAAGCCAGAAACAACAAAGATGAAGAAAAATAGGATCACAATAACAAGGAATCATAAAGATATAGGTATCAAAAGAAAGGCAAGGATGGACAAAGTAGACAAGGAAAGAAGTTCTTTCAAAGATAAAAGGGGAGCTACTATAAAGATAAGGCAAGTAAGTACTCAAGTGATAGTGATGCTAGTTATTTAAGTAATGATAAATATGAAGTCCTATTTATGATTGAAAAAAAGAAGTTAAGAAAAGGTCACCAATAATTCTCAAGTGTTTTAGATGTGGTAATTTTGGACATCTTGAAGATAGTTGTACAAGGAATGGTTTTAATTTTAGTGATGATGAATATAAGGATGCACTTGAAGGACCATAAGAGAATATTCTAATGGTACTAGAAGAAGAAGAAGATGATTCTATAGTAGAAAAGTCAAAATAAAATGAAGATGTAGAGAAAGGCAAAAAAATAGAGGAAGAATAGGAAAAAGAAGGATTTTACATTAAGGCATAATTTATTTATGCTCTTGATACAATAAAGAAGGTAAGAAAGCAAAACTCTAAACTTGAGTTCAGTTTCAAGAATATGATGAAGAGAGAAGAAAGCTTATAGAGGATATAAACAAGTCAATGGTTAAGACAAAGAAGTTCAAAGATAAGTTAGAAGCAAAAGTATTAGAATGTGAAAGGTTAGAACAAGAAGTAGCCCTACTGAGGGAAGATCTAGAAAAATTCAAGGATAAGATACACAATTTTGGGAAGATTTCAAAGATTGTGTATAATATGATAAAGGTACAAAGAAGGTCAACAAACAAAACAAGTCTTGGTTTTGAACAAGCTCAAAAGAAACAAGAAAAGTCAACCTCAAGTTCTGAAGAAGAAGAAAATTCAGAAGAAGACAATGTAAGAGAAAGTGAGACTTCTGATGATGAGTTGGACAATAGAAAGTTCAAAAAGAAAAGCAACAATGTACAAAGGAGAAATAGATGGAACAACAATCAGAATAGGTTAAGTGATGGGGAACAAAAAATTGCAAGCTACCAAATCTAAATTTTCACTCAAAAAATTGAAAACAGACTTTACAAGAAACAGGAACACTCTTTTCCATTCATTAACTTGCAAATATTTACAGTTACAGCCCGCAAGCTTTATAGAAACTAGCGCACTGGCTTAGTTTTCTCACACTCTATTGCAGTTCTCCAACTGTACAATTCTGGAAGGAAAAGCACTCAAGCCGATCCGAGTGGCCCTCTGCCTCGACTCTGCAACTCGACTGTGCAACTCGCAACTGCAGTTTCTCCAACCTACAACTGCCATTTTCCAACCCCTGTACATGCCTATGCTTCATATTTTTAAAGGTTCTCAGGTGACACTTCATTTCCAGCTGGTGGCCCTTTGTTTCCTCTTTTAGAATCTTTCATTTCGTCTTCCCATGCCACTTCGTTGTCCTAGTATTCGAAACGTCTGCCTTTTCGACTCTTTGTCTTCGGCTTTCCCTTTGGGCACAAAAATATGACATGTCACGATATCGTGACACCTTTTGGTCTCTGGCCCCTTCTTTGTCCTTGCACCATGAAAATACGACATGTCACAAAATCATGACATATTTGTCTACCGTACGCTCTTTCTGC
Source organism: Wollemia nobilis (assembly GCA_028583015.1). Lineage (NCBI taxonomy): Eukaryota > Viridiplantae > Streptophyta > Pinopsida > Araucariales > Araucariaceae > Wollemia > Wollemia nobilis. The sequence continues at coordinate 536,081 of JAQPPZ010017206.1, read as the reverse complement.
TTTTGGGTCGCAAAATCGTGACATCTTTGTCTTCCGTATGCTCTTCTACTTTCGGGTTGTGAAATTGTGACATGTCGCAAAATCGTGACATCTTTCCTCTCTTGCCCATCCTTTTCTCTTTCGGTCATGATATTGCGACATTTTTCTTCCTCGCCTCCTTTCTCTTCTTCGGGTCGTAAAAATGCGACATGTCATGAAATCGTGACATCTTCTCCTCTGTGCCTTATCTCTCTTCTACGGGTTGTGAAACTACAACATGTTGTGAAATCATGACATCTTCCTCTTTCACTCTTCATCCTGCCTTTGGGTCACGAAATTGCGACATCTTAGCTTTTGGCTTTCTCTTTCTTCCTCAGGTCATGAAAACATGACATGTCACGAAATCATGACATCTTTTTTCCTTTGGCTCCTTCGCTCGCCAACTGGTCATGGAACCGTGACATGTTGTGAAATCATGACATCTTCCTCCTCTGGCTCCTTCGCTTGCCCTCTGGTCACAAAAATGTGACATGTCACAAAATCATGAAATATTTCTTCCTTGGCTCCTTCTTTGCCTTTTGGTCATGAAACTACGACCTATCTTGAAATCACAATAGCTTCTCGTTGCTGACTCCTTTGCTCCATTTGTGTCACGATATCACGACACATTTTATGTCATGATATCATGACAGTTTCTCCTCGCTGACTCTTCTGCTCCACTTGTGTCACGATATCGTGACACATTTGCTGTCGTGATATCGCGACAACTTCTCCCCACTGGCTTCGTTTTTCACTTGCGTTGCGATATCATGACACATCTTCTGTCATGATATCACGATAGTTTTCTCCACTGGCTCCTCTCTCCACTTTGTGTCACGATATCGTGACACTTTTTTTGTCATGATATCGCGACATATTTTTCTCCTTGACTTCTCTTTCTTCTTCTGTCATGATTTTGTGACATGTCACAAAATCGCGACATGTTTCCTCCTTAGCCAACTTTTTAGAAGTGGCCCTCCTGCCATTGGATGCTTCTACATCAGGTGCTACTGGATGCTCCTGCATCAGACACCCAGGGTTGGTGGAGAAGTGACCTTCACTTCTATGATGTTCGGTCATCGCCTTCTGTAACATCTCCAAATGTGCACCTGCCTTTGCAGCCCACTCAAACCCCGCATCTTGGCCAAAATAAATTTTGTCTTCCTCTAGACAGATTCTACCACTACTGCACACTTCCTCGTCTGTAGCTCACTTACATTCTATTTTCGGACCAAATTTTTTTTTGTCTTCTACCAGACAGATTCTGGCACTGCTGCACACCTTTTCATCCACTGTCTTCAATGGCTTCAACTTGTGGTGCACTCTAGCTTTTGTCAGAGAGTAAGTATTCGCATAACCATTATGCACTACACTTCTGTCAAATTGCCATGGCCTCCCCAACAACAAATGGTAAGCATCCATAGGCAAAACATTACACAGAACCTCATCTTGATAAGTTCCAATATGAAATTGAACTAAACACTATTCACTGACAAGCGCTTTGTGGTCTTTCTACAACCACACAATCCGATATGGATGCGAGTGCTTCTTCTTCTCCAATTTCAACTTAGTAACCATCTCTTCTGAAACTAAGTTGTCTGTGCTACCATTATCAATGATAACATTGTAGACCTTCCCTGCACATTTGCACCTTATGCGAAACAGACTCTTCCTCTATTTTGGTTCTTCCTCCTCATTCAGAAAGGTTCTCCTTGTGACCATAGCTTCTCCTTTCTCTCTTCTCACAAATCCTAACCACAGATCCTAGTGCAAACTGCCTCATGTTCGGTGCTCTGCTTACACCCTCAGAATCTTTTGGCTTTGATACCACTTGATGGGGAATAGAAAATTGCAAGTTACCAAATCCAAATTTTCACTCAAAAAATTGAAAACAAGATTTACAAGAAACAGGAACACTCTTTTCCATTCATTAAATTGCAAAGATTTACAGTTACAGCCCATAGGCTTTACAAAAACTAGTGCACTGGCTTAGTTTTCTCACACTCTATTGCAGTTCTCTAACTCTACAATTCTGGAAGGAAAAGCACTCAAGCCGGTCCGAGTGGCCCTCTGCCTCGACTCTGCAACTCGACTGTGCAACTCGCAACTACAGTTTCTCCAATCTATAACTACCATTTTCCAACCCCTGTACATGCCTCTACTTCATATTTTTAAAGGTTCTTAGGTGACACTTCATTTCTAGCTGGTGGCCCTTCGTTTCCTCTTATAGAACCTTTCGTTTCATCTTCCCATGCCACTTTGTTGTCCTGGTATTTGAAACATCTGCCTTTCTAACTCTTCGTCTTTGGATTTCCCTTCGGGCGCAAAAATATGACAGGTCGCGATATCATGACACCTTTTGGTATCTGGCCCCTTCTTTGTCCTTGCGCTGTGAAAATATGAAATATCGCAAAATCATGACATCTTTGTCTGCCGTACGCTCTTTTTGCTTTCGGGTCGTGAAATTGTGACATGTCGCAAAATCGCAACATCTTTGTCTTCCGTACGTTCTTTTGCTTTTGGGTCACGATTTCGTGACATGTCATGAAATTGCGACATCTTTCCTCTCCTGCCCATCATTTTCTCTTTCGGTCGTGATATCATGACATGTCATGATATCATGACATTTTTCTTCCTCACCTCCTTTCTCTTCTTCGGGTCGTGAAAATGTGACATGTCGCAAAATCGCGACATCTTCTCCTCTGCGCCTTCTTCTGTGGGTCGTGAAACTATGACATGTCACAAAATCATGACATATTCCTCTTTCGCTCTTCATCCTACCTTCGGGTCATGAAATCATGACATCTTAGCTTTTGGTTTTCTCTTTCTTCCTCAAGTCATGAAAATGCGACATGTGAAATCACGACATCTTTTGTCCTCTGGCTCCTTCGCTCACCAGCTAGTTGCGAAACTATGACATGTCACAAAATCGTGACATCTTCCTCCTCTGGCTCCTTTGCTTGCCCTCTGGTCATGAAAATGTGACATGTCATGAAATCATGACATCTTTCTTCCTTGGCTCCTTCTTTGCCTTCTGGTCATGAAACTACGACCTATCACAAAATCGTGATAGCTTCTCATTGCTGACTCCTTTGCTCCATTTGTGTCGTAATATCGTGACACATTTTTTGTTGCGATATCATGATAGTTTCTCCTCATTGACTCTTCTACTCCACTTGTGTCACGATATCATGACACATTTGCTGTCGCGATATTGCGACAACTTCTCCTCGATGGCTTCGTTCTCCACTTGTGTCACGATATCGTGACACATCTTCTGTCATGATATTGCGACAATTTTCTCCGCTGGCTCCTCTCTCCACTTTGTGTCGTGATGTCACGAAATTTTTTCTGTTGCGATATCACGACATATTTTTCTCCTTGACTTCTCTTTCTTCTTCTATCATGATTTCGTGACATGTCACGAAATCGCGACGTGTTTTCTCCTTAGCTAACTTTTCAAAAGTGGCCCTCCTGCCATTGGATGCTTCTGCATCAGATGCTACTGGATGCTCCTGCATCATTAAGAGAGACTAAGAGACCAATGAGGTCAATACAAGGAAAATTCAATGGAATATGTTTCTCATGTCATAGATTTTGGCACATGGCTTCACAGTGCAGAACACATGAAAAACATAAATATGGGAACAAACAACTTTTCCATGGGTATTGCTACTCATGTAATCAGTTTGATCACAAGGCAATGAATTGCAGGTTTCATGATAGAAAGGGATATGGCATCACTAGGAGAAATCCTAAGAGATTTGGACCTCCAAAGAATAATAACATTAAGTGTTATCAGTGCAATAATGATGGATACACAACAAAGTGGTGTAGAGTAGACATTCCATAATCAAGAATGAACAGGAATAGGAACAAGAATAGGAATATGGACATGGATAGGAACAAGAACAGGAACAGAAACAAGAATATGGATATGAACAAGAATAGGAATATGGACATGAACAAGGACATAAATAGGAATATTCAAAGAAATCATAAGGATTAGATGAAAAGAAAAGAGGATAAAGGTAAAGACCATTGCTTTATAGGAGTAGAAATACTCCCACCCCAGAATTAACCACCCTAAGAGGAGATGGGGGAGGGGCTAAGCTAAGAGACTCATTCTTAGCGTCGAGCCCCAAAGGTGACCCTTTTCCATGGATGTCAAAGGGGGAGAGATTTGGTATTTAAGTAAGGAGATATTTAGTTTAAGGAGAGCAATTTCCTAGGGGGAGCAAAATAAAAAGTCAAGAAAATGGTAAAAAGTTATTGGGTTGCCATCAATGACAAAGGGGGAGATTGTTGGACATTTTGAGTCCATAAAATTGTCATTGATGTCAAGAAGTGAAGTTGTCATTGATGTCAAGGAATGAACCACCGTTGATGTCAAAAAGTCAAAAGAGCTTCATAATATTTATTTTTAATATTATGTGAAGCATAAGGTTTTTATTAAAACCATGGATTGGCAAAAGAGCTTCATAATACTTATTTTTAATAGTATATGAAGCATAATTCAAAAAGGTTTTTTATTAAAACCAAGATGAGCAATTAAAAAGGTTTTTATTTAAAATCAAAGGAAAGCAAAGGTTGAGGTTTAATTTTTAAACCTTAAAGAAAAGGAAAATAATCTTTAATTATTTTTGGTAAACCTTTGTGGGCACACGTTAGGGTTGAAGCAAAGCACCGATGTCTATCTTGAAGATGTTCTCCATGCATGAAAATAAAATGATAATGAGGGTGCCGACGTATGATTTACCATCAAATCATGCATATAAACACATAATGTTTTCCTTGGTTTTGGCACCAATGCAATTGCGATCTGATGAGAATAAATGTGAATTCGGTGAATGTTTTCTGAATATTATTGCAAGCGAGATCAGTGAGCCTCGGTTCTATTGTGTGGGAAAAAATAGTGATTCAGTTTTGCATGAGGAAGACTTGAGATTCATTGTATGGTTCGTTGTGCTTGGCATCTCCCTGTTGAGGAATTTTAAGCGAACGCTTTGGAAGAAGCGCAACAATCAGTGCAACGTTTGTGAAGGGGCTGCATTGGAAGGAGCATGACAGTTAGAAGGTGCTATGTTTGTGAGAAGGGGCTACATTGGAAGAAGCACAACAATTAAGTAAAAGCACAACAATGGAAATAAGGTGCTACGTTTGTGAGAGCACAATAATTATGTGAGAGCACAACAGTCGTGTGAGAGCATGGTAGTTGTGTGAGAGTGCTATAGTCATTTGAGGGTGCAGTAGTGTTGAAAGACATAGCAGCCAAGGTAGAATGAAGCCCAACCACAACCAACCAAAAGGAATAGGTGCAGATGCATTATTAGTCTCAGTGTGAAATGTACGTAGGTCAGAGAGGTGTGTACAACCAATACCAAAAATTAAAGGTATGTTCTAAAGTTTGGCAAGCCTTTGATTTATCAAAAGGTGCTAAGGTTGAGGAGACGTTGAAAATATTATTAATGAAAGTTGTGTTTAGGGTTTATCATTTACATTGATAGAAATTATTAGTTGGAGTGAAAAGGTGTCATTGGGATAATTTATATTGTTATTCTTGTATAATTAAATACTTGGAATAAGGATTGAGGTGATTTAATTATTGAGAGATATCTTCATTTGAGGTATAGTTTCAAAGTAAAATATTGTTTGAATAAAGAGGGAGTTATAAGGTGTATGTGGATGCTATTACTTTATGTAATGTTTATGAAGAAGATTTCTATCATCTAATCACTTTAAGGTTGGCAAAAGTTTAATTGTGAATGAGACAGGTTTTCTAAAGGTACTTTAACATCAAACAAAGGTATGGGCATATTCTTCCTTGATTGAGTTGATTGGTTGGTTTTCTAGAAAAACAACTTTGGAGTGAAAAGGACTTAATTAGGTTTCCTTATTGAGTTGTTGAGCTATATGTGAAGATTGTTTTATAAGCATTATTGAGTGTAATGCTTCAAGGTTTTCTAGAATAAAAGAGTTGTTGATAAAACCTTGTTTGATAAACATTATTGTTGAAGCTATTGATTAAGTGAAGAACTTGAACTAGGGTTTGGAAAAAACATAAGTATCATTGTTATGTGAGATTGGTTGGTAAGAATTGTTGGAAACATTTTGAGTGAGTGTTCATATGCTTGGACTAGGGTTTGTAAGCAAGAATTATTTCATTGAGTGATTGGTTGAGTAGAGTTTGTTGAGCCTAGTCAAGTGGATATGTGAAGTGATAGCTCAAGTTATATGAAATAAATTATTATATAAGGATGGGGGTGGGGGAAGTATTAATTCCCCCACCCCCACCCTTAAATTTATTTGAGAAAGAGGTTGAGTGTTTATGAGTGTGAAACATATTGAGTCTCTAAAAATTCTCTATATGTTTCTATAATAAAAGAAATATTGAAAGTGATTGAGAGTTTGTAAGTGTGAAGCATATTGAATCTCTAAAAATTCTCTGTATGTTTCCAAAATAGTGATTGAAAGTGATTGAGCATTGAGGTGAATGTGAAGCATATTGAATATCTAAAAATTTTCTATATGTTTCTAAAAGAGTGATTGAAAGTGATTGAGCATTGCGATGAATGTGAAGAATATTGAGTCTCTAACAATTCTCTTTATGTTTCTATGATATTGGACAAGTTCTAGTGTGGAATTGTTGAGCATATTTGAGGTAAGTCCTTGAGAAGTATTGTGGATAGATTTGTGTAAGATTTAGTGGAAGCTTACAATACAGATTGAGAGCATATTTGGATAAGTTCTAGTGAGGACTTATTGAGGATTTGGACAAGTTCTAGTGAGGACTTGTAGAGAATATTTGGACAAGTTCTAGAGAGGACTTGTAGATAGATGAGTGTGAGATTTTATGGAAGCTTGAAAGGCAAATTTGAGACAAGTATTTGAGAAGACTTGAGATCAGAGTTGATTGATTGATTTGTTCAAACCTTGAGTTAAGGTTTGGGGCAGATCTAGCTGAGTTGATTTGAGATTGATTCAATATTTGAGTTAAGGCTTGAGGATAGATATTGAGGATATATTTGTGCTAAATCGAAGGACTATGTTTAGTGCAGATCAGAGGATAGATATTGAGGATAAATTTGTGCTAGACCGAAGGACTGTGTTTAGTGCAGATCAAAGGATAGAGATTGAGGAAAAATTTGTGCTAGACCGAAGGACTATTTTTAGTATAGATTCAAGGATAGAGTTTGGTGCAGATTTGAGGATAGGTTTGTGCCATACCAGAGATAGATATTGAACAGATTTGTGCTAGATCGAAGGACTATGTTTAGTGTATATTTGAGATAAATATTTGGAGGTGATAGAGTATAGAGGATGACATTATCTAGTGGATAAAGATCCATTAGCTAGGGCAGTGAGGATAGGTGTCTTCAATGGATAACTATCCATTAGATAGAGTAGTGGGGGTAACAGTTCTTCTAGAAGATCACCAATCAGAGCTAAGGAGAAAGGAGTTATCCTATGGATAGCGATCCATGAACTTGATTAGGGGATTGGTGTCTCCTTTGTATAGAGATCTATAAATATTGTAATAGGGAAAGGATTCCCAAGAGATTGATTGAGAAAATTTTAGTGAAATATTTTCTCCGTGGAGTAGCCCACATTGGGTGAACCACGTTAAATTGGTGTCTCTATTGTGTGTGGTAATTTGTGCATTGATTTGATTATTGTTGTTGATATTGCTATCTTTACATTGCATAATATTGATTGGAAAGAAAAGTAAAAAGTGGTCTTATACTATTCACCCCCCTCTTAGTATAAGCTTGTGTTATTCAATCTCCTACTCTAACTATGTACCAAAAGTGGTACATTTACATGACCCAAATGATGTAATATACTCTAATAGATACCAATGTTAGAAAATTAGAAAAACTAACTCAAAATATTCAATAAAAGGATCATAACTCATTTAAAATATTAATATCAATATCAAACATCCATAAAATGAACAACAATATCATATAAATCATAGTGAAAATCTTTTATTGAAAAAAATTAAGCAAAGCATAAAACAAAGCTTATTTTCGTTATATTTTACATAACTTTATCTCCAATATAAATATACATGAGCCTTTTCACATTACATGACTCTTGGATTTTATTCTCTTAAAAATCATGGGAGAAATTGACTCTTCAAAATTCATTTCTTATATAATAAGTTCCATATATTACATAAAGATAAAGTATCTCATGATTGCATATAAATCCCTACTTCTAAACTAGACTTATCACACTCATAACTCTTCACTTCCTAACTAGAAATATGACACACTTAAATACATGGCACATCCTCACACCTACTAAATTGACATATAATTTACAAAAAACTAACTCTCACCCTAATATAAATATTTAAAATGGGACCAAATAATTTAAACCTTCAACATGCATAACATTTATTAAAATTTTTCTATCAATTTTGACATAGTATTGTTACCATTTTTTATTGTCCCTAGTGGGGAAATCATACCTCATGGGAGTGGCATAGCAGGGTTATAGTTGAGAGCATGGGGTTTGGCTCAATCAAGGGCCTTTAGAAGTTTTTACAAGGTTGAATCCTTCTTAGGATGTGATATTCAAGGTGCACTTATGATCAACAAATGGAAAAAGGATATGAGAGATTAAAATAAAAAACTTAAAAAAAAGGGGGTTATGTGCCAAACAATCCACTAAGATACTCATACAAAAATAGGCTTGAATGCTATGTGCCAGTGGTGAAAACTTCCTCTCCTTGACACGGTGAAGAACAAATGTGAGTTATTGGTTATATGCATGCATAAGAATATGGGTCCCATTGGAGATCCAAACATGTGACTAGTTCAAAAATAGACATAGGCCCTTCTCACACTGTCATGACCCTCCCTAGCAGACTATTTGACACGAAAAAAAAATGTATTAACATATGATGTGGTAATACCTAGTTTAAATAATTGAACCAAATATATGATGTTTAGTTGATTTAAAAGGGTATGTTAATGCTAACATATTGCCAAGTGTGCAAGATCAGGTACACTTGTAGGTGGAGAAGGTAGAAGCATCCACCAAAAATGAGGGTACTTAAGATCAGGGGAAATGATGATTAAGGTAATTGGAGGTGACATGGATAGATACCTTCATATATGCATGCATTTTTAGAAGGGATAATCATAAATGACCGATCACCTTGAGCCTTAGTTGATAACCTAGTAGCTATTATAAAACCTTTGGCTAATATAGGTGATTGGGTTGATGGAAATATTCCCTCTTTGTTGTTTTGTAAATTTGATTGCTCTCTACTGCATCATGGCTTGGGTAGCATAATATTGGAATTTCAAAAGGAGAACAACTATAAAATGTATGTGTGTGCATAAAGTAAACTATTATTTTGAAGTGATAATAGAGCATCATTTTTGTGAAGAAAAGTGAATTAAATTTAAATGATAAATGAAGATTCATTTAAATTAATTAATGAGATTTTTGATTAAATGATGATATGAATTCATTTAAACTCATTAATAAACTTCATTTTAATTGATAAATGAAAGTTCATTTAAAATAATTAAAGAAGTTTATTTTAATGATAATGTAAATTCATTAATAGACTTTAATTAAATGAAATGAATGAAAAATCCATTTAAGAATAAATGGAAATATTTTATTTTAAAAGCAATTATGGAATTTGTTTTAAATAAAAGAAATAGATTTTAAATGGTAATAAAATATCATGTAAGAGATGTTTTATTAGAAGGTACCATTTTTAATTTAAGTAATGTAAATATCCCTCTCTCTATATAGTGTAATCTACGTAAATAGCCTAGGGCGCTATTAATTTCCAAAGGTGGAAATAAGGGATTAAAGAATTGCTTATCGCCAGGGAAAGATAAGATTAGGGATGGAAGCATTAAAGAAAATGGGGCTCGAAGTTGGATTAGGATTCGAGAAAGGAAGACGACGAATGGGCCATCTAACCAAAGGAGCACGTAAGATGTAGAAGGGAGGAGGGGAGAAAAACAAAGGGACACAGAGCAGATGATTTGGGAGAGAAAGGAGTGCACAACAAGCAAAGAAGGAGAAGTGACCAAGATGCCACTAGATTCTATCTTGCAGGAGTATTAAGGTTGGAGGTTTTTTTATAATATTTATTCATTTTTACATGCTTTTGGTATGATGAATGAATGAGTATGAAACCTGGTCAAACCCCCCTTATAGCATGATAATCTCTTTCGAAGGATTTGGAAACCTTCTTGTTTTTAATTAAAACTGAAGTGGGAGTCTAGCTCGATCTTGGGCATCCTGTGAGAGTCATTTGTGGTTGAAAATGCATGGAAGTTTGGCCTTACCATCATCAAGCTTCTGGAAGGCATCGTATATATTCTTTATGTTTTAAAAAATTAGTCAATGCCTCTCTACTACGTTCTCTCATTTTGTGAGATGCCGCATCCACTCTAGTGGAGACCCTGTGTTTAAGTGGAAGCGTTGCTTGTATGGGAAACCACCTATGTTTAAGTGGAAGTACTACTTGTATGTGAAACAACCTGTGTTTAAGTGAAAGCGCTGCTTGTATGGGAAACCACATGTGTTTAAGTTGAAGCACTGCTTGTATGGGAAACCACTTCTGTTTAAGTGGAAGCACTGCTTGTATGGGAAACCACCTGTGTTTAAGTAAAACACTGCTTGTATGAGAAACCACATGTGTTTAAGTGGAAGCACTATGTGAATAGGAAACTACCTATGTTGTCATTGGGAAGCAACTAGTGTGTGTAACTGTATGGGATTTTTGTTGCTACACAAGCTTAGTCCCTTGGGACAGGTAGTGGTGATAGAGGAGTAAACTTAGCACCTGATTTTACCATTATTTGGGCTCTAAGTTTGGTAGTCACTTGACCTCCCTGTCGAAGTTGTTTTGCATCTGCCACAAAGTCATAATAGTCTAAGTTCTTGAGAACTATAGTAAGGTTTATCCTATGATATTTTAATTAAAGTAAGACCTTTGATTAATATGGATTATCTTATGATATTTTAATTAAAGTAAGACCTTTGATTAATATGAATTATCCTATGATATTTTAATTAAAGTAAGACCTTTGATTAATATGGATTATCTTATGAGATTTTAATTAAAGTGTAACCTTTGATTAATATGAATTATCTTATGAGATTTTAATTAAAGTAAGACATTGGATTAATATGGATTATCTTATGAGATTTACATTAAAGTAAGACCTTTTATTAATATGGATTATCTTATGAGATTTTAATTAAAGTATGACCTTTAATTAATAAGATTTATCTTATGTGATTTTAATTAGAGTAAGACCTTGTTGAGTGTTAATTAGTCACATTACAAATAATAACACGCAACTTAGAGTCTCGAACAAAAGACTCTTTCTTGCAAAGAAATAATTTATTTTATTTTCCTTCCTTTCAAAAAGTGGTAGCGATATCGCTACCACTTTGGTTCCGAGCCTTCCTTCGATGAAGTGGTAGTGATATCGCTACCACTATGGTCTCGAGCCTTTGCTTCACGAAGTGGTAGCGATTCGCTACCACTTTTCCTTCGAGCCTCCGCTTCACGAAGTGGTAGCGATTCGCTACCACTTTTCCTTCGAGCCTCCACTTCATGAAGTGGTAGCGATTCGCTACCACTTTTAACCTTGTGCTTCCTCTCGGCAACTCGTAGCGATGGAGAGACAGGTCACGATTTCGTGACATGTCGCGATATCGTGACATGTCGTGATTTCGCGACCCTTTCAACACTTAGGCATTTTTCTTCTCTTCTTCATTTTTAGCATCCGGGTCTTTGAGATCTTCCCTAAAACCTACAAAAACAAAGGTGGGTCCCCACTTCTGGGGTGTGTTGTGGATGAACCACAACAAATGGCGACTCTGCTGTCAAATGCTCTTGAGCATTTTAGTAAGAACCCAACCTAACACAAATCACAAATTTGAAAACATGGGTTAGCCCATAATCAATATAACTAATGCCCAAAATCATAAGTACATGAATTATCAGAATCATCAAGTACTAGCTCGGTGTGTGCAATGAATTCCTTTCCTTATCATTTGAATTTGATCCACATTCCATCATCGGTTTTGCATGAATGCATATGCAAAATTGTGAATGATTTGCGTATCCTACTGAATATGCCATGAGAAAATGTATAGTCACTCTTGTAGTATTATGTGCAAACATTCAAGACTGCCAAACCCTCTTAGGATCCACTAGTGAACGGTTCATTATATCCCAAAGTTGGTTATGAGTCCCTACTATCTTGAACCCATGTGCAAGTGGATGTGAAATCAAAACTTTGGGGAATCAGACTCCCAACCAACCGAGATGAGAGTTTAACCCTATCCTTACTATTCCGATTTAGAATTCTTTACCTCACTTTGAGCAAAATAACTAAACCAATTATGGAAGAAATGGTCATGCTAGTCTAACCCTCTAGACAATCAGTGGTCTTATTTTTTAGGCAAGACATGATGCCATGCATGGGCCTATCTAACCCCATAATCCAAAACTTATCTTCATTTCTTTGGACCTTGGGGATGACTACCCATCCCTTGTAGAGGACAAGTAGTACGATCCTTACAATCCAATATAAGGATGAGATGGGAAAAATTTATTTATTTTACTTCTTGGACCTTGGGGATGACTACCCATCCTGGTTAGGGACAAATAGTACGATCCTTACAACCCAAGATTTTAAATGTAAATGGAAAATATTAATCTTGTTACTTAGACCTTGGGGATGACTACCCATCCTTTGCGAGAGGACAAATAGTACGATCCTTACAATCTAAGACTTAATACGAAATGAAACATAAGAGCTTTGGGGAATCGATTCTCAACCAACGAGAGATGAGAATTTATGCCCTATCCTTACTACTCCATGTGGGTCCAATCAAAGCTTTGGGGAATTAGATTCTCAACCAACCGAGATGAGAATTTAACCCTATCCTTACTACTCTAATTTTAGGCTTTAAGCTCTATGGAAGTGGTCAAAACCACTGTTTTTAGGATCATGTTGCATAATAGGATAGACATGAAAACCATTTTCGCCCAACCTTTTCCTCCAAGTTAGGTTTTGATCATTTTGCTCAAGATCCCTTTTAATGTATGAAACGTGCTTGGTCCTAGATACTTCAAGACTCAGTTTCCAACCTTAGGATTTACTTAAATTTATGTTATAACATAGCCCTAAGAGGATTCAACATACTCAAATGAATTGCACCTAAGATGCATATGCCACTACGGTGAAATGTATGAAAAGTGAGATGGAACATGAATGCATTATTTCTTGAATTGCAAATGAGATGATTTGTCATGCAAAACTGACTTTTTCATGCATCACAAGCTTCAAATGATCTAAATTAACTATTTGTATTACATGTGGAGCTTTTACAACATGATTCCAATGTTTCATATTCTCCTAATCTTAGGCATGTGTTCAACATCTAGCTTTTATTCCCCTTTTTTTTTTTTTTTTAAAGGCAATGAAAAGGAAATCAAAGGAACACCACCGCCTAAATGTCCAACCTGCACACAAACGCAAAAACCCAACATTAATACAAGAAAAACCTGCAATAAAAAATGAATACATACTAACATATCAAATCTGCACATCAAGAAACTAAGTTACAGCATTGAAACAAAACTAGATATCTCCTGAAACACACACTTAAGTATCAAATCTGCACACAAAGAAACAGATCACAACATTAATACAAAGCTTAGACATGTCAAAAAAAAAAAAAAAATACACACCTAAACATGAAAAATGAAAGCAAGAAATTACAGCGTTATTACATATAATACAAAGCCCAACTACCTCATGCTTGAAAGTAATGCTTCAAGTGCAACCCATTGATAGGTAGTGCCAAATCCTTTCCATCCAAGGTTTTTAGTTTAAAACTATTTTCCCCTAGGATCTCTGAAATCTGGTAGGGACCTAACCAAAGGTAATCAAATTTATCATGTTCCCCCTCCTTCTAGCGCCAAAATGTTGAGTGTTAATTAGTCACATTACAAATAATAACACGCAACTTAGAGTCTCGAACAAAAGACTCTTTCTTGCAAAGAAATAATTTATTTTATTTTCCTTCCTTTTATTATTTCTCCAAGTTTCTTTGTGAAACAACTTTTACGTATATAAAACGAATTTCAATTTAATACATGCAACTGATATATCCCAGAATAACTCAAATCCTGCAGATAGCTATTAACAAGGGGCCTTTGTTGATTCTCAATGAACTTTATAATCTTGACTTGTTTGATTAATCAAAAATAAACAAAACTCCTTTTGATGTTCTAATATTCACAATTTATTCTAAGGTTAACCTGTTCGTTTTATCTCCATTCAATAGTTCTATTATTTCAGTGTTAGTCTCTGACATGAAATTAAACATATCAAGGAATAAAACAGAAACTGTTATTTTGAATCAGCTGGAAAATAATGAAGGATATTAAAATGGTTCACGATCTCCTCCCTGCAAAATCCCAAGTTAAGAGTCTTTTGTTCGAGACTCTAAGGTGAAGATAAAAGTAAAGGATCTTTTGTTTACCATGAAGATCTCTTTTATTTTTCTTCCCATGCCCTGTCCCATGTTTACCATGAAACTGTGGCATTAGTGAATGAATGAATGATTGTTTTAAATATTAAAGGTATGGAACTTTAATGTTTAAGACATGAATATATTTTATTAAAGTTGGACCTTGATCTAAATAGTACATGTTGGATGGATCTCTAAGGGAACTTGAGAGGTGAAGATAAAAGTAAAGGATCTTTTATAATATCCACTATGCATTAGATGGTTGGAAACTTAATTGAATTTTGTATAGTTGCAATTTGGTAAAGTAAATGAATAGATGCATTTAAAGGCATGCCTATCCTGAACCATGAGTACCCTGATCCCCTACTACCCTCAAAGAACCAATGTGAACCAAGGAGAAGCAAGGAGTTCAATGGAATCAAAGGATAGGTAATTGTATTTTATGTTGATTTACTTATGCTCAAATAGACTAGAATTGTGGGGAGATATCCTTGATGCAGTTAATGTAATATTCTTTAAAGTAAGAAGGATTTACCATGCAATATTTAATGCAATAACTATTTATTGGATTAGAGAAGGTACTTTTACTTTAATACCATGCTTGGTTATAATATGTAATTGATTATATTTATGTTTATGATATTCTCTTTTAGTGTTATTCCTTCCTTTATTTTTTGTATGCATAGTGATTATACTTTGTTTGTTTTATTATCTAGATGTATTCTTGTTTGGTTGCTTGATAAAAAAATCAAAGAGTAGAGTTCTAGGGTGAACTAAGATGTGACCTAAGGGAATTAAGAACCCCTTAGGGTGAACATAGGTGACCTAAGGGAATTGAGACCCCCTTAGGGAGATAAAGGACTAAGTTACGAAGAGACTACATTTGAGTTAAGATAGCTCGTCATGTAGATGATATGGATAGCTTAAATCACAATACTCATAGCATACCTACACATAATGGCTTGTGTATGGTCTGGTGATGCATGTATACCTTTGATTGACTGAGGGTGATAAGTCTAGATCATCAAGAGTGATGGGATAGATAGGATTATTTGCAGTAACACATGATACACCTATACATATGGGATTTGTGTTAGGGTACCTCTTGAGATGTAGCTTTCAGGAAAACTTAGGGGATTTAAACTTTAGGTAAATATTAGTTTGGGTTAGGGGTTCATGAATCTCTCTCCTTGGTAATTTTTTTTTCTATTTTTGTATTTTTTTGTTGTGCATTTTTGGGTCATTACACACACATAAACTTAATAAAATCCAATAACATGTAAAATATTATAGACAAATACATACATATAAATGAGTCAATAGGAGATCATAAAGGGCTATATAAAAAATTTGACATAGGCTCCCATGTAGATATATATATATATATATATATGCAAGCAATATTTTACAAAGTTTATACCAAAAGTGAGAGTTTAAATCACCCACAAGCCACTTAGGAGTTGAATATTTTATAAATATAAATGAAGAAAAAGCTTACAAAAGAATACAATTGCAAACTTGTTGATCCTCTCTACTGTCTATGTCACTGTTATTCATAGATTACATCAGGGGAAAATTTCCCTCCAAAATAATCTGTAATTAATTTTGACAATCTCACCTATTTTCCCTAGGGATTTTGGTCACTGAATGAAGTACTCTTTGACAATAACAACTATCAAGCCTGAGATCATAATCATCATACTTTGTATTGAATGAGTGTCTGTGATATTTACTTAGGCCATGCTCTGGTAGGTGGTCTTCATATCTTGAGTTAGGGAAGAATTAAATTAGTTCATCTACTTTTGTTGCCTTTGATTTGACTTAGGCATCGATGTTCGCTTGAATTTTTGGTATTTATCTTGAATCTTAAGTCATATTATAGTTTGGTCAAGAGTTTTGCTATTGGTGCTTCATTGTGGATTGTAAAATCTTTGATATTGAGACTTATTACAAAATAACGACCCTTTAGTGCTCCTTTACTTATCTATAAGGACTTAGTAAAATATCATACAAGTTTTGATAGTCAATAATTCTATTTACCTCTTCCTCTTTAAGCTAGAAAAAACTTTGATCATCAACAATCAAAGCCTTAGTCGCAAGCGTGTAGTGAGGAATCAATACAACTATACAAGAACATATAATATTTTGGAATGGCCTATAAAACTAATTTAATTAGTTGCACTCTTATTTCTAATAATAACCATATACCTTTCCATGATGATAGTTTATTATGAAATTTAATTATAACTAGATTCCATAATTCTATCCTCATTCTCCCCTTAACGAAGGGCATCCCTAGATAAGTTGTTGGTAAAATTACCTCCTCAATTTGAAGTAACCTGCATACCCCTACTTTGATTATAGCTAGAGTGTTTAGGAAGTAAATTTTAGATCTTGTCATATTAACTTTCTACCCTAACACTCTTTCATTTTACTTTAATAAATTATTCAAAGCTCTAGCCTCATTTATCCCTACCCTCTAAAAAAGGATTTTATCATCTAAAAACTCTTGATGGATGATGTTTTTAATGTTATTACTAGCCTTAAGTTCTATTACTAGCCCATATTTGTTATCCTTCTTCAAGTTTCTATCCAATACCTTTGCCATTATAATGAACATATATGGGTGATAGAGGATCTACTTGTCTAAGACCTCTCTTGTATTTAAAATATTTTATTATGAACCCATTGATGAACATTGAATATGATACTGTAGAGACATAATATTTAATCCATATGATCTATTTCTTCCCAAATCTAAACTTTTCTAAATCTATAAAAAGAAAATTCCATTTAACCCTATCATAGGCTTTAGTCATATCAAGTTTTGAGATCATTGCTATCTTTTTTCTTGAAGCTACTGAATGTATAACTTCATGAGATACTATGATCCCACCCTTAATTTGTATCCCTTTCAAAAATACTCCTTACTATTCTAAAACAATTTTGTCTTACAATGGTCTTAACCAATTTGACATCACTTTGGAGATGATATTATATGCCATATTACATAGTCTTATGGGCCTAATAAATCAAACAATTCTACATCCTTATTTTTTGGAATTAGGGTAAGATATGTTGCATTTATTTTATAAGGTATGTATTGTTTTACCCTAGAATATTCCATCACCACCAATAAATAATCCTTCTCTATATCCCAATTATGTTTATAGAATGTTGTAGAGAGCCCATTCAGACCTAGGGATTTATCCTTATTAAAAGAGATAAGATCTAGAGTAATAGACTCCATTATTTTTTTAGCTTTCATTTGTTATAACTGAAGGTACTTCTTGTAGTTTTTTATCATTAATAAATTCAAACACCTATGATTATAGAATATTTTAGTAAAAAAACCTTATCTCGTTTATGATTTCACTTTGGCCTTCAATCCAAACCCTTTCTACTAATTTAATTATACTAATATTGGATTTTTATCTATATACTATTGCAATCCTATGAAAAAATTATGTTTTTATTGTTAGAAATAGATTATATTACATCATTTGGATCATGTAAATGTACCTTTCTTGGTACATACTTAGGACATTAGATTACTTTAGGGGGAAGTTATCTAGTTACTTCATGCAATGTAATAAATGCACAAGTGTCAATGTGCAAGTTGTATATGTGCAAGTTGTCCCTTGCACAACTAGGTAGAGTGTTGGCCAAGGAACCTATTTTCCTATATAAAGGGCCATAGACATAGAGCATGATATAGTAGTAGGAAGTAGTGTAGAATAGTGTGGTGTGATGTAGCAGAGTGTGATGTAATGTGATGGAGTGTGATATGCTCAAAGCTCATTCTTGAGCAGTAGCTTTATTCATGGAGTGTTCATTTCCTCCATAGCTACTTTGTATACATTTCCATCATTTCTATTTATAGTATATTTTCAGTCATCTCATAGATTTACTTTATTTCATATTATTCTGCATCTTGTGATTGCTATCTCTCATTACATGCTACATCAAAAGCTAACAGTGGTATCAAAGCTACGGTAGATCAATAGGAAAACCACCATTATCATTGACCCTAAGTTTTTTGTCAACCTGACGCGCCATTGGACCAATCACTATCAAAAATTCTCAGAAGAGTCTAGGTGGTAGAATTAGGGAGAGTCACAAGTAAGGACTGAAAGAAATATTAGTTTTTGAAATACTGAGATTGCATATGGCTAGAGTCTTTCCACAAAGTTACAAGGGAAAACTCGTGAAGACTAGGACTCAACATTTGATCCACTAGTTTGATGAATCAACTAGTGAAGCTCATCTAAGAGATCTGGAGAAATTTACCTAAAGTTTATTTTATTGCAAGGAATTAATTCTCAAATGATTGGGACACCTCCTACAATAGAAATCTAGGATATTTCAACTTCGTTTCCCGAAGGTCGAAGTGCCTTCATAGTGTAGAGATTAGTTGTTGCAAGAGAAGAATACTACAAAAGAGACTTCTGGAGAAGAATTATGGTGAATTTGGGAGATAGGAGATCTCCATTGCTAGATTGGGAACTTCACAAGGAAAAAGGCCACAGAAGCCTTAATCTAAGAAAAGGCCATAGTAGCCTTGATCTAGAAGAAAAGGCCATAGTAGCCTTGATCCAGAAGAAAAGGCCACAAAAGCCTTGATATTGAAGAAAAGGCCATAGAAGCCTTGATACTAAAAAAGGCCACAAAAGCCTTGATCCTGAAGAAGACTCTAGAAGAGAGTATCTAATTCAGAAGCAGATTTTAGTACTAATACTTTGTTGTAGGAACAGGGAGATTCAGTGAGTTGGGAAAGCTTCCTACAAGTGAGTTAGGAAGAGTATCTTCTTCAGAATCAATCCAGCACCTAAAGCAAAAGAGATTAGGAGAAGATCTCATTGAAGAAATTCCAGACTTGGAAGAAGAAGAAGGACTAGGAGAGTCCTGCTTGAATCCAGAAGTAGCAAAATTAGATATCCAGGAGAAGATCTCACCACCAACACTTCCAGAAGTAGAAGGTTGAAGATAAGGTCTCAAGGAAGACTAGAAGAAGCTACAAGATCAAAGGCCTTGGAGAGGTCTCTATGAGCATCCATTAGAAGGCTTGGAGAGCCTTACTGAAGATATCATCAAAGGAGTTCCAAGGAGAACTCATTGGAGAAATTCACTATTGGAGATAGTGAAATATTTGGGACAATTATCGCCATCCGAAAACAAGCCCAAGAAGACAAATTTGGAAAGGAGTGCCAAATATCAGAAGACCTCAAGACATTTAGAATCTTGAGAAGAAGATCTTGTTTGAAGTCAGAATTCGACAAGAAGCTTGAAGGAAGATTTAGATAGAAGAAGCCTACCAAATCAAGGAGATTTGGAGATTGCCTCTCACAGCAAAAAGGCACCACTTCAGAAACAAATATCTCTTCAAATATACAGCAAAAGGAGGAGACTACAAGAGGAGAACAAGCCACCAAAATCCTAGGCTTGTGAAGGAGAGTTTGAGACCATCCTTTGGTGAAGATGAAGTTGTTCAGGGCAGCCTACAAAGAGTTGCAAGATCTTACTCAAGGTAGCAACTTGGTGATCTTAGACACCAAGATCTACATCCTCTACAGAAGCAATGAAAAGGGCTTTCAAAAAAATGTAAGCAACTATTGGTGCAAGTAGATTCATTAAAGTGGATTACTTATCATAGATTTGTTTAAGCACCTCAATTTGGATTAAAGTTGTAATGGAGGAATTGAATTACAATCTTCAAAAGTGCAAAAAGAGAAAGGTTTATTTAAGGTTCATTTGCACTTTAGGAGTTGATTAGATTTTAGAATTTCAAACTATCTATCAACTACCTATCATATACTTTGGAAAGCAAAAGAAGACTAGCTCCTACTACCTTGCTTATAAGAGAATTGCAGAATAATTCTTGAAGATTCATTTCAGATTATTCTTGATTAGTTGCAGTAAATTGATTAAGTGCATTATTTTTTAGAGTTGATTGGAGTGATAAGGTGAAATTGTTAGTGCATTAAAAGTGAAAATTGTTAGATTCATTTGCACTATTATTACTCTCAAAAGAAATTAGTTTTGTGCTTTTGAGAAGGGTACAAAATCTAGTTTGCATCAAGTGTCTAAAGACACTCTTAAAGCACAGAAATATGCAACTCATAGTGGCCAATAGAAGCCACCAAAATTGGTTAGTACAAGTGAATAAAAACTAACCAAAAGAAGCTTCAAATATTGAGACTTGGTGAGTCTCAAATCCAAAGCACTACAGGGTTAAGTGCAGTAGAAAAAAGCTTCTATCTACAACATATGTAAAGCTTGGATCTATCATTAAATATCCAAGCAAATAGGGCAAGGAGTCTATCCAAAGGGATGTCCTCAAAACCCTCATTTGTGCATTCAAAATCTGCTACAAAATCAGACTACAAGACCTGCAAGAAGGAGTGCAAAAAGGGTGCAATAAGAACATATTATTCTCATAGAAGAATACAAGGTATTGCACTACATTATTTGTAGGAAAAGGGTAGATTGAAGGTGCCACTAAAGGCACAAACACTACAAGGAAATCCAACCAAGAAAGGTTGAACATCAAGCAAAGTCGAATGTCAAGCAAAGCCGAACGTCAAGCAAAGCTAAACATCAAGCACTCCTCATCCATGACACAAGGAGCCATTCAAAGGGGCTCACACTTCACATCTTGGATGGATGAACCTACAAAAGGAATGCACATATCAGTCGATCATCAACCTACATTTATGTAGATATAAAGGGAGCACTCTTTTACAAGCACAAAGGTAGCATATTCTACCTCAATCAATATGGATGAACAACGTAAAAGGAGCACATTGAAGGGAACAAGGAACAAGGAGAACAGGTGAAATACTTAGAGGTAGCTAGCTTGGTGAATATTTTCCACCAAAGGAATCACCTACAATACCATTCGAAGCTCCAAAATTACCTCAATGATCGACCAACAAGAGAAGAGATTGCTTGCACTCCAAGAAATGTAGCAAGCAAAGAAGAGGTATACAAAAAGGAGTTATACTCTCCTTGGAAGTGTTACAATGAAAGAACTCCATGCAAAAAGGTTGAAAGCCACTTGGCATGGATTCTCTAAGGTGCCATCCATTTCTTAACATCCAAGAAAACTCACGAAGGAGTTACAAGTGCCCACACAAGTGTTCATGCGTTACAAGATGACCAAGAAGCTAGCAATGCGTTACAAGGTGACCAAGAAGCTAGCAAAGCATTACTAAAGGATTGATACATTACAAAGGAGAGAGCTCATACGTAATGCTCAATGACACTTGTCAAAGCCTTCACCACCTTAAAAGGCATCTAAACACGAAGCAGTAGAGTGTGAAGAAGAAAGAATTGCACAGTCAAAGGGATCCAGGTGAGAATAGCGTAGTGAAACACGTCCGAAGCACAACATGGAAGGAAGGAAGGAGGAGCATTAAAGGCTCTTGGAAAATAAGGTCAAACCTTCTCAAATCTACAATGCTCTTCACTCCAACATTGAAGACAAGGTCATCCCAATCCACACTCATCATCTCAAGCGCCAAAAGTTACGTATTGCAGCTGTTATATCCAACCGAATTCAAAGCCATTCAAGTGTGGTGATAAAGAAGCTAAGGTAAGTAATTTATCTCATTTAATATTGCTTTCAAATAAATGAGATATAAGGTTTAAAATCAAGGATAAATTTTGAGATTATGAAAGCAAAAGACATAGGAGATAACTTACCAAGCTAAAATAATATTTGTAAATTAACCTAGGAGATATAAGGGATTCTACTTGGGTTAGATTATTTAATATTTTGCAAATATTATTGTGGTCTAATTTTTCCAAAAATTAGGGAGTCATAAGGGTTACTACATCAAATTAATTTATTGGAAATTAGATTCACTTAAATTAATTCCCAAAGGGTTATTTAAAAGATAGGTTTATCATAGTATTTCAAAGGTTGGAAATTTATAAAATTATTGTCTCAAACTTCTCAAAAGGAGACAAAATATCCAACATTATAACCTCTTTAAAATTTGGGAAAAGTGCTTAGTTCAATAGGAGCAATAAGGGATAATAGAAGTTGTTTTTTTACAAAACTTTACAAAATCAACCAAATATTGAACTATAATTTACAAAAGCACTATATCTTATCCAGAGCATACTAGGGAGTCATAAGGTATTCTACATAACTTGGTAATATCAGCATTTATCAAAGATTATCAAGTTACAAAATATAAGCTTTCTTCAAAACCCAAAAATCCTTAAGAGTATAGACTCACATTACTTGGGAGTCATAAGGAAGCCTACAAAACTAAGGATTAATAAAGGTTTTATCAAAAAATATTATATACTTCAATTAGGAATCATATATCCTAATATATGGAGTCATGAGGTAGACTTCTAAGATTATTGCAAATTCAAAGAAGGTAAATTTACAATATTGATTGGTTATCTTCATGATATTCTCTTCATAGCACGATGGAATTCACAAAGACTAGTTATATTTTCATCAGAAGAATGTCTGATGGTATATCTATCCCTAATTGTGTTTTTACTTACTCAACACAAGGAACAAGATAAAGAACAATATTATTGTTATGATAAACTAACTTTTCATGAAGAAAAAATTCTATCAACACCGATGCTGAATCACAAGAGAAGAAGAAGAAGGAAAAGGAAGAAAATATATGCTAAAAATAAACATGACATCATGAAGACTACACCAATTGATCACTTAAAATAATCAGAATAACCTCCAAATTCAGCTTACTTTGAATCATATGAAGACATAGAGTATCTACTAAACCTGATCACAACAAGAAATGAAAGAGAATACAAATTCCTTTATTCAATGGAAGAAGATCCACATTGAAGACTAAAGTCTTCAATATCCAAATAATGTAATACAAGGGGGTGTTAGAAATAAATTATATTACATCATTTGGATCATGTAAATGTACCTTTCTTGGTACATACTTAGGACATTATATTACTTTAGGGGGAATTTATCTAGTTACTTCATGCAATGTAATAAATGCACAAGTGTCAATGTGCAAGTTGTATATGTGCAAGTTGTCCCTTGCATAGCTAGGTAGAGTGTTGGCCAAGGAACCTATATTCCTATATAAATGGCCTTAGACATAGAGGATGATATAGCAATAGGAAGTAGTGTAGAATAGTGTGGTGTGATGTAGTAGAGTGTGATGTATTGTGATGGAGTGTAATATGCTCAAAGATCATTCTTGAGAAGTAGCTTTATTCATGGAGTGTTCATTTCCTCCATATCTACTTTGTATACATTTCCTTCATTTCTATCTATAGTATATTTTCAATTATCTCACAGATTCACTTTATTTCATATTATTTGGCATCTTGTGATTGCTATTTATCATTACATGCTACATCAAAAGCTAACATTTATCTCATTTTAACCAAGTCTATCTCAATTTTAATATCCAAAATTTCTCTTCCTTACTCAAAATATTATGATATTCACTAAGAAACTCCCCTTCCTTTGAGCTTGGATTATTATTCTCACCTTTTTGGAATTTTCAAAGTTCATATTTTAGTTATTCTTTCTTGTGAAAAATATTTTCGAAAGTTTTCTTGTTCCATTATTTTAACCAAGTCTATCTCAATTTTAATCTCCAAAATTTCTCTTCCTTACTCAAAATATTATGATATTCACTAAGAAACTCCCTTTCCTTCGAGCTTGGATTATTATGCTCACCTTTTTGGAATTTTTAAAGTTCATATTTTAGTTATTCTTTCTTGTCAAAAATATTTCCAAAAGTGTTATTTTTCAATTATTTTAACCTAGAAGTCATTGATTTAATTTGTTTTGGAAGTCTATACAACCTATTATTTTATGAAGAATTCCATGTTTGCTCTATCATATCAAAAAATTGAGGATGGTCTTACCACATTTGATCATATATAAAATATGATATTTTTTGAATTTAATTACCACCATTTTAACTCTTATTGGCCAGTGATCTAAACCAATACTTGTCAAGGCTTTAAATTCTAGCACAAGTCCCTTCATATAGCCAATGACCTAAGAGTATGCATATGTATTTTTTCTTCTATAAGATTCTAGCCTCTCATATTTTTGGTCCATGTATAGTTATCCTCTTCAAACTCAACCTCCCACATATTATTGTTTTGAATAAAAACTAAGAAATCTCTCATAATTTGGGTTATTTTCCTAATTCCCCTAAAATTTTCATATAGCTTGGTTGTGTAATTAAATTCTCCTATCATAATGAATCAATTTTCTTGATCTTTACTTCTCATAAAGGCTTTAATCCCTATCCATACTTCTAATCTACCTAGTTGAGATGTAGGTCCATAGACATTGACAAAGATGAAATAAATATCTATAAAGTAGCATATGACTAATGAGGCTATTCAATGCCTATTTTTATGAATGGTTGCACAAGAGGTTCATATAGGATTCCAAAATGTTAGAATTTCCCCTGTTGCTCCTTCAAAATTCACAACATCCTATTCACATCTTGCCCATACTACTTTCATAGTTTTGGAAACTTCTTCCTTAGTCATTTTAGTTTACTGGATACAAAGAATATTGGGATTATTACTTAAACAAACATATTTGATACACCTTTTATTTGAGGGGGCATTAGCACCCCTTATATTACTTGAGATGTTAGTCATGTCTTATTAGGGGCTACTAGCCTTACTTGAAAATTACCAATATCTTTTTTCTATTTGGTAAAGAGAAGTTCAACCAACTTAGATTGTGTTCCTTTATGTTTTCACTTTCTTCCTTAACTCTCGCTTGATAATTTAAGGGTTTTCCTCTTTTTTTTCCATACCTATATCATAAGCATGTCATATTATTCTATTCCTCAATTTTCTTTCACAACTTTATTTTTCATTAGTTTTATCCTCTACTGGCTCTGCTATGGAAGATTTTGACTTGTCCTGCTCATTTTTTCTTATTAATGGTAGATGTATTAACATCTAAAACTATATTTAATTTACCACTTTTCTTTTATTGAATGGTGCATGGTACTTCAAGAGAGTCTTCAAATTCTGAAGAGTCATATTCCTTAGGTTTAGTGGGAATGTTCATCCTTAAATCAGGATCATACTGAATAGACAGTTCCTTATTAATATTTTGATCCTATTGTATCGTGTCCTCTATGCTTTGATATACTTTTTCTTCATAGTATAAATCCTTAAAAGAAGTATTTTTTCCAATAATATACCTTACTGGTCTCCACTATTTATTTACTTTTATATGTTTGAACCTATTTTTTAGAAGTTGAAAACCATCCTCATCCATATCCATTTGTAAGTTTATCTTGTGGTTTTCTACATATGTTTTTTCTAGACTTTTCTTAGGGAATGATATCTCAATATGCCCCACCTCATGAAATATTCTACATCTAAAATATATGTTTCCATAATCTATGGTTTGGATCCACAACTTACCCCCATACTTAAGAATGATTGATTCTGGTAAAGGTTTACTTGTCCATATAATATATTTATTGATCAATTGCAAACTGTATAATATGAAATATTCAATCATAAATAGCCAAGAATCTATATTTTGTAGTTTTTAAAATCTCAATGAATTCTTCCAGAGTGATGCCTATTGCCTTGAAGGTATCCATTTCCTAGAATTCAATGGGTAACCAATATATCCTAACCTAGATTGGTACTAGGGATAGATTTATGTTTTCAGGTGCAAAACCTTCATGCAAGTGGGTAAGAAAGAGTCTTGCTCTTCTCATAAACCAAGGACCTCATTTTATAATTCTTTCTCTTTCATCCATGGATAAAAAATGGCTAGAAATAAACCTTTAAAAGAAAGGATAGATTCACTCCTAGAGACTTCCAACTCCTATCAATCCATTTTCTCAAGGTTGAATCCCTTGGCCAAGACCCATAAAATTTACCAAAAACTACCCTACCTTTGAGTAACATGGACTACTTCTCTATGAGGTCATCACTATCCTCTACTACAAGGGATGATTACAAGGATTTATATATAAATCACTCCATGGGAAGAAAACTATAACTCAAAATATACTCAATTTTACTATCATATTCTATAGTGATTATAATATTTGACAATAAATATATAATAATTTGCATGCAAAACATATAGCTACAAACTTACTATAGTGGTAAGGTATTTGGATTCTCTTTGAGAGGTCCAAGGTTCAAACCCCACTCAATACGAGGGGACCATGACCCCTCATAAAAACATGTGTAAACTCATTGAAAAAAATTTGCATGCAAAAATTCTAAGATAATGAAGGGGAAAAA
The DNA here is from genome assembly GCA_028583015.1 of Wollemia nobilis. NCBI lineage: Eukaryota > Viridiplantae > Streptophyta > Pinopsida > Araucariales > Araucariaceae > Wollemia > Wollemia nobilis. The sequence continues at coordinate 509,255 of JAQPPZ010017206.1, read as the reverse complement.
TAAACTTAGCTAAAAAATTCTACACCAAAATAGAATGTCCTTCCTCTTTGATGCCCTAGCCCTTCGTTGCTCCTTTTATCATTTGAGCCCTAACTGATAGATATCTACAGTTTCATTTTTTGTTACTTGAAAAATCATCATTGCCCTTGTTATGAATGGGTAACTTCATAGGGGTTGTATCTCCTTACTTACCACTCAGATTCATTCATATGACCACTTATTTTAAATCTCTTTAAATTTTGCACAAATTGATCCAAAAATCATCTAAATCAAACAACCCTTCACAAAAATGGATTGTAAAAAATGAGACTTTTTTCAAGAAAAATTTACCCTATTGCTACCCTAGTTTCAAATGGCTATCTTCCTATGGCCATATCTCCCTTAATACTACTTGAAATATTTTGAATGATCACTCATTTGAAATCTTTCAAGTTTCACACAAATTAGCACAAGAATCATTTAAATCAGACAACTCTATGCAAAGATATGGCTCCTAAAAGATGATTTATTTTTTGGAAAAAATTGCCTTAACTCAGAATTATGTAGGTTTTGGAAATGACAAAGTTATGTATATATTATCCTTTCCCTTTATGTTTTCTAGAATTTCTTTCCACTATATAAGAAAAATATTTTGAAAAAGAAAATGTGTGATCATGAGAAGAATTGTGGGGATACTTATGAGTTGGATAATAAGATGAACAAATATAGATGAACAAATATTTATATGGATGGATTTATCTCAAGTTTAATTTCAATTTGGACATAAAGAATCCATATGTGAAGTTATATATTCATAGTCATATATTGAGGATTTGAAGGGTTGAGTCAAACCATTGTTGGATATGGATTTGCATCCTTTTCATGTCGATGAATCCAAATGGAATGGTAGTAAGACCTATAAGGAGGTAATATCAGAACCATATTTCCCACTAGCTAAGAGAAATATGGAGTGTATAAATATGATTTCCATGAAATAGAAAAATCCCAAAATGCTTGCCCACACAATTAAGCTAAATGTATTCCTAGGAGCATGGCCAAAGTAACAAAAAATATTATTAGATTTGATTGAGTTAATAAGATAAAAATGAATTGACATATTAAAAAATTATATTATTAGTATAAAAATCATAGATATATTCAACATATTGGTTTTCAAACTTGCTTATAAAATATGATTTCTCTTCAATGTAAATTCCACACATTTTGTAAAGCTTAAGGATAATTTTAATAACATGTATTATCCTATGTTTGAATTTTAATAAAAGAAAATCAAATTGGTTGTATGCGATTGAAATGAGCCCCACCCATATTACATCATGATCGCATAGTGGTATTGTACCAATTTGGCTATTATGCATGTATCACTTGGTAAAATTTGAGCCTAGGTCTCGGCCTTGAAAGTTAAGGAATATAGCATTTCAAGTTAATTTAATACCTATTTAGATGTTAATATTGTCTATACATTTGAATGTTCCATAAAAATTTATCAACAAACAAAACTTCGTAATAGTAATCATGCACACAAAAAAGGTATATTAACAATATCTATTTGTGGATTCTAACGAGATAATTCTTATTAAAATAACAAAATATTGCATTGTTATTAGGTCAATTAAACCATAACCAAATTACATTTTTATCAAAGGTATTTTTCATTTTTCTTTTTATCAAACATATCCTTTATCTTCCTCAAACTGCTATGTTTATGCAATCATCTCCTTCGCATAATTTTTAGTAAAAGTTAAAATCACACTTGGCTAGTTACCTTCTAAAATTTGAATCTTCCAAGATGAAGATCAACATCATGATTGACTAAATTATCTGCTATCAAATTTCCTTCTCTATAGATATACTAATATTTTCATGATATTACCTTCAATAATAGCTGAATGCCATTAAAAATAATATTATTCTTTATCCAATCCCCACATACAGTTTTCTTGATAACATTGATAATAACCTATGAATCTCCCTTAATTGAAATAGATTTTCACTTTTTTCAATGTTAATTTTGATCCTTGTAAGAATTACCCTAACCTCTACATAGTTTCTAGTTAAAGTTCCATATGATTATGAGTAAGTGAGGATAATGTTTCCTTTGTTATTTTAAAAAATACCACCTCCACCAATTTTTATCCAATTTTCTTTGGAAGCATCATCAAAATTAATCGAAAAATCCAACATCTGGATATTTATATTTTACCATAGACCAAATTACATCTTTTGTGTTAACTCTATTGTCATATATGACCCTTAAATATATATTCAAATCTTGTAAACAAGAGGATAAAATCTCTCTTTTCATGCTTGAAACTTTCCATGATGACCACCATGTCTATAAATATTTAGCAAGAGAGATAATAATACAATTCCAAACTTGCATATGATTTTAGTTTTAGATTTTAAAATTTCTATTGTTACTTTCAATCCATAAATTATAACAAATAATAGTAAGAACAATACTCCATAGAATACATAAATATTTACATTTGAAATATTTAATCCAATATTTCATTAAATATTTTGATGTTAATGGAGCTACCCAATATATATTCTTGTATTCTTAAAAAATGGTCCCAAACAATGCAAGCAAGGGACAATGAAGGGTAATGAAGAAGTAGATGACTTGATGTTCCTAGATCCTTCTTATGCAAGGCACACCTATAAAACATCACAAATAAGAATCTTGCTTTGAACTAGTAACCAAAGGCATGTTGAGGCCCTAGGGAGGGCCTTGAGTGACCAAGTTTTCTTTCAAGGTAAATATTTGGGAATATAATATTATAATTGATTTGGAGTCTTATATCCCAACTTGAACCAGTGTTCACCATATTTTAATAGATTTCAAACCAACTCATTCTTACATATAAAAATAGGCAAATACAAATCTTGTAACATCCTTTGAAGCTCATTTTCTAGTTTTTTGAAGTTCTCCCAACAAGTTTGCAAATAGAAATCCATGATCTAGAGTTGTTACATTGATATAATTTTTGACCTTTGAACTTTTATTTTCTAAATATGTTTGAGCTAGTGATTGCTATTTTGGATTATAATTAAAAGAATAAGTATCAAACCAAGAATCATACCAAAAATTAATAGAATCACACTCATTTATTGACCATATAAAACGTTTATTGATCAATTGCAAACTATCTGGTTGATTTTTGAATAATTTTATTGCATAAAGAGAACCTATACATTTTTGAAGTAATAGTTTTTGCCCAACTCTTCCCTTGATATTTAATATTCCCCAACCATTTTTTTTCCAAAATACCAAAATCATAAGTTTATAATTTTATAATTCTGGGCCTCTAATATTCTTTCCTTTGTAAACCCTATCCCACTTACAAAAAGGAAACCTATTTTTTCCTCATAATCTTTCCTAAAAAAATCTCTTTGAATAATTTAGATGTTATATTTGTTAGCAATCTTAAAGTGATATCGTATATATAGAGATATATTGTAATGTAGTATTTATGAATTCAACATAAATGAGGGCTTTAATTTAATTACAATTTATAAAGAGGGTTTAACCATAACAAGGTTAACTATAGCCCATGGGGATTAAATAATAAAATATTACAAATCATTAATACATTGTACAATAAAATTCCCTTAGACTTATCCAAAACATCACATAATGTTGGCCTTGGCCATGAATCAAATTACGATTTCGACATTTGCACCTAATCTCACTCTTCCTTTTTAAATACATGATGCTAATAAGAAAATAATTATTTTTTGGCACACAGTTATCTTGGTCTCCTGATTGGTGAAAAGAACCCTTAGAAGAATGAGTGGGGAATTCCTTTGAGTTTCAATATTCCTTTGTTTTCTATTAACTCTCGTAAATTGTTGTTCTTGGATTTAATTTTATATTTTATTATAAATATATTTTTTGTAACATTTGATATTCCAAATATTCATTTTCCACTTTAGATATTTTATATTTTTTTAAAATACACATATATAATAATTTAAACATTTATTCATCCCACCATAACATCACTATTTGGAAGAAATAAGGGTCTTGGAACTACGTAGATTGAAATCCAAATGATTTTGGATGAGCATTATTTAGTAGATCACATCTCAAGAGAATGAGTTTGTTTCTTGTATTAGAATAAACTTAGGACTTGTTGGTCCAAAATCTGCCACAGGAAAGGATTTTACAAATGCACCCTAGACCTGGCCAACATTGAAAGGCTGGAAGCAAGAAATGGCTCCCAGACCAATCTCCAGAGTGGGCTGGTTCCCTTTACTAATCTAAATTTCTGTTTGAAGATAAGGGTTGCTGGAAAGAAATTAAAAGTTGCAGAAAGAAATGGAAATATGGCCGCAGGCCGGAGTTATGGGATCGGAAGAACAACAACGAGAAAACTTAAAGTGCAAGCAACAGCAAGCAACAGAATATAATGACTCAACTCTCACACAACTGTATGCAGAAAATCTCTCCAAGATTACACTCCAGGAATCATATCCTTACAAGCAGGATTCAAATCCAATATGCAGAATTTGAATGTAACGACACTTAAGGAATATAAATTCGATTAGAAATGCAAAAGGAACAGAAAAGACAATCACCCAAACAACTGCTTGAAAAATCTGAAGCCAATACTTTATTCTCGCAAATGCACTTCCAGTTTTTAGCAAAACTTCCAACCTTTCGAAATGAGAATTACATTGGTTTTTATAGAGGTCCGTCCTCTTTGCAACATTAAATATTTTAAACCGACCTTCTTGAGATCTACAATTATGCGAAGGAAACGAGGAACATGATCCCCTTAATTGCAGTCTCGAAGAAACAAAAATTTAAATGCAATGAAACGTTCGCGGTCCTTCATTAAATTCGATTCTTCGAACATGTGCATGAAAACCGTTGAATTAATCCACGAACAGCAGCTTTGAACCAATAAATCCTTCAATTTTGGTGGCCTGGGCGCTTCTTCGACCTTGACTGCCTTGGAAATCCATGAATCATTTAATTCGGGGCAGCATTAAATCATCGAAAACCAAAAATATCTCCTCGGCCGTTCATACTGCACTTGGCGGGAAAACAGTTGCAGGTCGCGAAAACGCGACGGGTCACGAAATCGCGACGTCTTTTACGCCGTACACCCTGGCCGCTTTTAACCCATGAAAATGGGACCTGTAGCGATATCGCTACGTCTTCGGCTTCCTCTTCTCCATCGCAAGCTTGTTCCACGAAAACGGAACATGTAGCGATTTCGCTACATGTTTCTGTCGTTGGCTCCTCCCTGCACTGCCCCGCGAAAACGGAACATGTAGCGATTTCGCTACATGTTTTTTTTTGGATGGGTTTTTCTTCTCTCCGTACCAATCGCCATTTTCCGTCGCGATTCGCTGACATGTCAGCGACGCGCTGCAAGTTTTCAACTTTGTGCCTTTGAAGCCGACCGACCCGCGATTTCGGAACACGTCGCGATATCGCGACGGTTCCGCCCAACCTGCCTGCGTTGACTGCGTTGACCGCGATTCTGCAACATGTCAGCGCATCGCTGCAGTTTTTTGACTTAACCATTTTTTGCTCAATTTTTCTCCTTTTTTCGCCCAAGCTGCATCAAAGCTGATATCAAAGGTCAGATTTCCAACAATACACTAATGCATTAATCAATGAGAATCAATGTGGCAAAAATGCCAACATTCTTGGCGGCTCGCGGGGTATACAGCTCGCTGTATGCAAGAATCCAGGCCTTAGTCCATTGGGCACAGAGTCATATTGGAACTGTAAACTAGCTGCGGTGGTACATGTCAGGGGACTGCTGCAAAACTTCTTCTGCTGCTGAAAACTAGAACCGGAAGAACCTGCATAGAAGCGGTTATAAACTGAAGAAATGGAATGTGATGGTGGAGTGAGCTCCTGCGATTGCGCAGGCGGTGACTGCAATGGAGTGATGTGGAAGTAAGCAAGTGATGTGATAGACATAACAACATCATGTTGATACACTACCAGCGGCAATAGATGGAATGAACGAATGGATGGAACAGAAGTGGAAGTTTTGAAGCGTGAAATGAAAATGAACTAAGCTGGAAAATAAATGCTTTTTAAAACAAAAACAAACTGAGAAGAAAGGGATAAGAAGAAATGGGAAAAATAGAAAAGGGGAGAAGAAACAACAGCTGTGGCTTATTCTTTTTGTTTTTTTTATATTGCAGGAAGAAAGAAACAAAAGAAGGAAGATGAAGATGAAGAAAGGAAATAGAAAGAGGGAGGGAAAAGAAGAAAGTTCTTTGGAAGCCACCAACTGTCGGGAAAGGAAGGACAAAAGGGAAACAAACACCTACAGCCCACAAGCAACAAGAGCCAAGGTGACAACAAAAGGCAACACATATATACATACTCTTTTCTTCTTCTTCACTTCCTCTTTTTTTTTTTTTATATATATATATATATTTTTTGTTTTTTTTTTTTTTATATTATATACAAACTCAAATTGAACTTGCGAAGTCATGAAAAGTAGGCTTTCAAATGAAAGCCATTAACTGAAATTGGAAGTGGGCTACCATCCATATCTTCCAAATAGAAAGAATTAGCTGCACCAGTGCTGGAAATACGGAACGGACCCTCCCAGAATGCATCAAACTTCTTATGATTGCCAGGTTTAGCTTTATTCTCATTCCATTTCAGCACCAAATCTCCTGTCTTGAATGGACGGGCTGCAGAATGCTTATAAAACCACTTCGAAATCCCTTGTATGTGCTTGTCAAATTCATTATACGCTTTGGAACGCTGCTCCTCTAATTCCAACAACTGTGCTATTCGCAGATCCAAGGAACTCAGGTCTGTCTCATCATCTTGAAAAGACCGCAATCGTCGTAATATCGGCAACTCAAGATGAACCGGCAACCTTGCTTCTTTGCCATAGACTAGGGCATATGGGGAGGTTTTAATGGACTTCTTGACGGAAATCCTGTCTCGCCCATAACGCCCGATTCAATAACAAGTGCCATGATCTTTTGTTCTCTCCCAATGACCTCTTCAAAATTCTGAGCAAATTTTTGTTCGTTGACTCTGCCAAGCCATTTCCCTGTGGATAGTAATTGGAAGATGTCTTAAGGAAAATGCCAAACTTGTTAGCAAACTCAACCAGTTCAGCTCCAATGAATGGAGTTCCATTATCTGTAATGATGGCGTCTGGAACACCAAAACGTGTAATCAAACTCTCAACAAAAGAAATCACTACAGATTGATTGGCCATCTTTGTAGGTATGGCTTCAGACCACCTGGTGAAATAATCTGTAGCTGTTAAGATGTATCTGTGACCAGCTGAGGAATTAGGATCAATTATTCCAATAAAATCCAACCCCCATTGCTGAAAGGGTGCTTCAACCTGAACTGGATGCAAAGGCAGAGCTGCATTCCTTACTCTTCCTGCATATCTTTGACACTTATCACAGGCTTGTGCAATCTTGAAAGAATCTGAGAACAGGGTCGGCCAGTAGTAACCAGCTCGAATGATTTTCAAGGCCATCGGTCTTCCTGCAAAATGTCCTCCTGATAGACCGGAATGGAACTCTTCCAAGATCCTATCCTTGTCTGCTTGTTTAACACACTTCAAAAGAACACCATCAATATTTTTAAAAAATAAACCATCTCGAAAACAAAACATACCGCAGAGCTTGCAACCGAAATCTCCTCCTCTCGAGAAGCGAGTCAATTGTGATGGACATCTTCCAGCTTGTGAAGTAATCAATCGGGTCCTCTCGTCCAATCTTTTTCCGAATTAAGAAATTCATTAAATTGTCATTACCAGCAAGAGCCTCTCCCTGATCTTCGCATACATCAAATGCTGCCATCTTTGCTAATCGCTGGCACAGAGCTTTACCACGCACTAATTTAGTTGGGTGAATTTCTACATCAAATTCCTGGATCTTGGTGACCCAGCAAGCACGTTTATCACCCAACTCTCCTTAAAGAATGAAATTTCTCACATCCGGGTGAAGCACATAAACAAATGTCCCGCTCTCGGGAAATAAAATGTTTGAATTTCTTCAGGGATTTCATCACAACATATACCTGTTTCTCAATAAAATTGTACTTTGCTTCGTGAGGTAAAATGACTTGGCTCAGAAAAGCAATGGGCCTTTCATTCCCATCATCTCCCTTTTGCGTCAAAACTGCAGCATAACTGTCATCTTCTCCAACTGCATATAAGATGAAATCCTTGGAGTAGTCAGGATTAATCAGGACAGGGGCCTGCACTATTCTTTCCTTGATCTCCTGAAATGCTTCCTTTCTTTGAGCTGTCCATTGGAAAACTGCATCTTTCTTCAACAATTCAGTCATTGGTTTAACAACCTGAGCAAAATCAGCAATGAATTTTCTAATGAAATTTATCTGTCCAAAGAAAGATTGAAGTTCCTTCTTGTTTGCAGGGAGTGACAATTTCTTCAGGGCTTCAACACGGGCTGGATCAATTGCTAATCCATCTTCAAAAATCACATGACCCGAAGCTTACCTTCTTTTACAAACAAACACAGACTTCTTTGGATTAATGGAGATTCCGAATTCTCTGCATTTCTCAAAAATCAGCCTCAGGTGAGAACAATGGTCTTCCCTTCTATGTGAAAAGACTGTCATGTCGTCAAGGTATATTACAATGATCTTGTTCAACAAATCCTTGAAAGCAATGTCCATAGCTCTTTGGAAGGTAGCTCCAGCATTTGACAGTCCAAAGGGCATTCGCTGATATGCAAAAGTACCCCACTTCGTGGTGAATGCTGTCTTAAACTGATCTTCATCTTTTACCCAGATCTGGTTATACCCAGAAAATCCATCCAAAGAAAGAAAAACGCTGTGCACCAGCCACAACATGCAATATTTGATCTATTCTTGGCAAAGGATAATGATCCTTTAATGAAGCACGGTTCAAATTCCTGAAATCAACGCACAATCTAATATCTCCATTCTTCTTACGGACGGGGACCAGATTGGCGACCCATGTGGAGTGCTTGACCGGATAGATGATCTTAGCTTGCAGCATTTTAACAAGCTCAACCTTCATCAATGCCTCAATCTTTGGGTTTACAGGTCTCTGTTTTTGCCGAAAAGGCCTAACTCCTTCTTCCAGTTCAATTGTATGCTGTATAATCTGCTTGTTGTAACCCTTCAAGTCTTTATAGCTCCAAGCTATAATATCAGAAAACTCTTTACAGAGCTGCCTGATTTTCTGCAGTTCTTCTGGGGTTGAGTCAGTGCCAACCTTAATCACTTTGTCAGGCTGAAGCTCTAACTCCATGAATTCCTTTCTATCAATCTCCATTCGAGGCTTTCTGGAATGATCATGTTGGTCAAACAAGCTCTCCAGAGTTATTAGACCCTTTGGAATATGGTTATTCCTTAATTGAATAAGACCTTCGGCTTCCTCATCTTCCAAAGTTCTGCCTTCAACAGCTGCAGCTTCATGTATCAGGAAATTCACAATCTGCTCATCGGTTTCAAAGACCTGCCAAAAATTTTCCTTATCTGGCACACTGGGTCTGTATACCATTCTCACTGTCTTGGGCTTGTTCACAACTTGATCAGCAGGAGAAAAGTTCGCTCCAAGAGATGCTAATAAGTCAGCATGTTTATTCATCTCTCTGGAAACAGCTTGAATATTAAGCGCAGTGAAAAGTTCAAACAAATCCCAAACCTGATTACGATATGCTTTCAGATAATGCTGCTTTGAGATGCATCTATTTGTGACCTGATTTACAATAAGCTCGGAATCACCAAAAATATTGAGTTGTTCTATTCCTAACTTCTTTGCTTTCTTCAGACCCAAGCACAATGCTTCATATTCAGCAGCATTATTAGTACAACTCCATGTAAGCCGATATGAATAAGTTCTCTGTACACCAGAAGGAGAAATTAACACAATACCTGCTCCGGCACCATTCCTGCATCTAGCTCCATCGAAATACAGTTGCCATAACTGATCTGTAACCTCAGTCTGATCAACTGGGTTAGACAATTCCTGCTTTGTCTCAGTCTCAGGTTTTCGAATGGCATAGCAACCAATCTCTGTCTCCATCATGGCATTGAAGTTAAGCATTGAAAATTGGTCTTCCAACTGAAGATTGTTTAAAACTTCACTCATTAAAACAACATCTTCAGACTCTTCAGTGAGCATATGGACCGACTGCATGTCTTTTCCAACATCTTCCAACTTCTCAATGTGAAAAGGGGAAGGCTTTTCATTCTGTATTCTGAGACGTCTATTCTTAAAAGGAATTTCCAGATGGGAATAATCTAATGCCAGATAACCCCCTAATTTTGCGGTAAATTCCCTGGATAAACACATGCTAAAATAGGGCTCTAAATCTACTACAACAATTTCTTGAATAACAGTGATTTGGGGCATTGTATGCAGGACAATGGGTACATCTTTAATGACACCTACTATTTTTACAGGCGTACCATCCAATTGCAGAACTCCAGGACTACTCCGGGTATACTCCATTCCCATAGCTTCACAGACTCCCTTGGGCATGACAGTGGTTGCAGCTCCAGAATCAATCATACAATTGTGTACAACCCAACCTTCTATTTGCAATGACAAGTAAAAAGGAGGAGGTCTGTTCTTACCAGTAACAGAGGTGGTTAAAGTTTGGGCATAGACGGTCTGGGTAGGCCCTTTTTCACTCTCCTTCATAGATTTCAATGACTCTTGTAATAAATCTACTTGACCAGGTAATTGCAAAGCGTCATAAAGGCTTACCTTAGCAGGGGTCTTTTTAAGATCATCAACAATGTTGTATGAAACTGCAGCAGAATTTTTCGTCTCAGTAGGTTGCTCAAATCTGGTTCTGTACTGTTGTGTAGCTTCCACTCTTAACCTCTTGGTCAGTGATGGATACTTCAATTTTTCACGTGCCTGCTCCTCTACTTTTGACCTCACTGGTGCAGATGCTGCCTTTTCTTGAACTCTGTTAAAAGTTGGATCTTTGGGCAAAGGCTTTGGAGCTAGCACAGGAGCTTTCACTGGCCTTTTCACTTCAGTCGGTACTCTTAACGGCTCTAAGTCAGCAGGATCAACATTCATAGGCTTCTTTCCAGTCCTTGTTAGAACTGAAACTTGATCTTCCACTGCAGTCATCAAATTATAACCAGCTTCTGAGATCATATTAACATGGTCACTTGAAGAGCTGGCCGCCAAGGTCTGCACATAATTTAAGTGAACCATACATGTATCCTCTCCGTGAGGATCATTACAAGTCGAGCACCAATATACTCCATCTGCATGGGCTGCATCTTCATTTGCTAGAACAGCTAAGCCCTTTTCAGGTGCTTTGCTTGTGGAGGCAGCTTGATCTCTAGTAATTTGAGGAGGTTGAAATCTCCTTGGCTGGAAATCTCTCTCAGCCTGCTTCCTCTCAATGAGTGTGATCTTATTTCCCATGGCTCTAATGGCAGAATTTGCAGACTTAACCTCTTGCAATAATGTTGTATATGGATCAGGGTTTGCAGGTGCAGGAGGTGCTGGTAAGGGCAAAGGAGCTGGTGGTGCTGGCAAAGCTGGAAATGCAGTGGAAACGGGAGATGGTTGAATGCTGGGTGCAGGGAGCGGTAAAGGAGTTAAAGCAGGCAATTGAGGAGCTGGAACAGTTGCAACCTGAGGTGCTTTAGAACTCCATGATGGTGTAGGATACATAGCTGGCATGGGGTGTGGTTGTGAACCATATAAATATTGAGGCAAATCCGGAATAAGAGGCATAGTTACCTTTGGAGGCAGTCTTCCTACAACAACCAGATCAGCTTCTGCTTTAATTGCTTGTTCAAAGATTTCTGGAAACGTTACCACATTAGACTGTCGAACCGCCCAGCCGATATCTGAGTGAAACGCTCTGAGGTAGTACATCGCAGCTAATTCATCAGTAGGCCGAATACCATCAGGAATCCTTTGCCAAGTTCTGGTAAACCGAACATTAAAATCAGGTATCTCTTCTTGTGGATGTCTCTCGTATGACAAGAACCGATTTAACAATGAGAAAGGGTCAGACTGTTCATGAAAATGTTTCACCAGAAAATCACCAAACTGATCCCATGATGTTATGGTGCCTGGAGGCAGAGTTCTGTACCAAAACAGCAGTTTACCTCTCAAAGAACACACTAACAATTTGATCATTACATCTTCATCAGTAATGTCATGAATAGCAGCCAGAGAAGCCACATCATTTATGTGCTCATAGGTTGTTTTACCAGTACCATCGTAAGTGGGCAAAGCCTTCAGTGCAGCCTGTGGTACTGGATTCTGAGCCTGCAGATTCAAGGCTCCAGTGCTGTTCCATGCCAAGAATTTTCTGGGTGGAGGAAATTGTGCCATTGGTGGAACTTGTAGGGGTGCAACACTAGCAACAATACTGGGTATTTGTACAACAGAAGATGGAAGGGACGAGGAAACTAATCTAGAATGCTCACCACTTCTCGAACTATCAAGCTCAAAAAACTGAACAAGATCACCAAATTTCTTTGACTGTGATCTTGTGATCATGAAGTATTTCTGGGTTCAGCAGGGTTACCAAAAACAACAGAGTCACCAAATGCTCTAATTTACAGTCTGAAGGCGAACATTAAACCTTCGACCCTATGGGATCTTTTAGAGACAAATAAAATCTGTCCCACCGGGCGTGCCAAAAACTGTTGGTCCAAAATCTGCCACAGGAAAGGATTTTACAAATGCACCCTAGACCTGGCCAACATTGAAAGGCTGGAAGCAAGAAATGGCTCCCAGACCAATCTCCAGAGTGGGCTGGTTCCCTTTACTAATCTAAATTTCTGTTTGAAGATAAGGGTTGCTGGAAAGAAATTAAAAGTTGCAGAAAGAAATGGAAATATGGCCGCAGGCCGGAGTTATGGGATCGGAAGAACAACAACAGAAAACTTAAAGTGCAGCAACAACAAGCAACAGAAGATAATGACTCAACTCTCACACAATTGTATGCAGAAAATCTCTCCAAGATTACACTCCAGGAATCATATCCTTACAAGCAAGATTCAAATCCAATATGCAGAATTTGAATGTAACAAAGACTTAAGGAATATAAATTCGATTAGAAATGCAAAAGGAACAGAAAAGACAATCACCCAAACAACTGCTTGAAAAATCTGAAGCCAATACTTTATTCTCGCAAATGCACTTCCAGTTTTTAGCAAAACTTCCAACCTTTCGAAATGAGAATTACATTGGTTTTTATAGAGGTCCGTCCTCTTTGCAGCATTAAATATTTTAAACCGACCTTCTTGAGATCTACAATTATGCGAAGGAAACGAGGAACATGATCCCCTTAATTGCAGTCTCGAAGAAACAAAAATTTAAATGCAATGAAACGTTCGCGGTCCTTCATTAAATTCGATTCTTCGAACATGTGCATGAAAACCGTTGAATTAATCCACGAACAGCAGCTTTGAACCAATAAATCCTTCAATTTTGGTGGCCTGGGCGCTTCTTCGACCTTGAATGCCTTGGAAATCCATGAATCATTTAATTCGGGGCAGCATTAAATCATCGAAAACCAAAAATATCTCCTCGGCCGTTCATACTGCACTTGGCGGGAAAACAGTTGCAGGTCGCGAAAACGCGACGGGTCGCGAAATCGCGACGTCTTTTACGCCGTACACCCTGGCCGCTTTTAACCCACGAAAATGGGACCTGTAGCGATATCGCTACGTCTTCGGCTTCCTCTTCTCCATCGCAAGCTTGTTCCGCGAAAACGGAACATGTAGCGATTTCGCTACATGTTTCTGTCGTTGGCTCCTCCCTGCGCTCGAAAACGGAACATGTAGCGATTTCGCTACATGTTTCTGTCACCTTGTACGGCCTTATGGATGGGTCGCGAAAATGCGACGCCTTTTGCTTTTCGCATGCCTTCGACTTTTCCTTGTCGCAATTTTGCTGCATATTGTCTTGCTTGGTCTTATCATCAAAATTTGCAGCGAATCGCTACAACTTTTATGTTACTGCCCTTTAGACCGTAGCGACCGCGATTTTAAGACATGTAGCGATATCGCTACTGCCTCTTCTCTCCGTACCAATCGCCATTTTTCGTCGCGATTCGCTGACATGTCAGCGACGCGCTGCAAGTTTTCAACTTTGTGCCTTTGAAGCCGACCGACCCGCGATTCCGGAACACGTCGCGATATCGCGACGGTTCCGCCCAACCTGCCTGCGTTGACTGCGTTGACCGCGATTCTGCAACATGTCGCCGCATCGTCGCAGCTTTTTGACTTAACCATTTTTTGCTCAATTTTTCTCCTTTTTTCACCCAAGCTACATCAAAGCTGATATCAAAGGTCAGATTTCCAACAATACACTAATGCATTAATCAATGAGAATCAATGTGGCAAAAATTCCAACAGGACTATAACAACGCATTAGTTCACTAATAACTCTTTTTATAGAAGATATTATTTATATTCCTAATATTCCAAAAGATCATTTTCATCATCACTTTTTTTTCTTATTTGTGAGCTTAGTCCCACTTCTCATTAACACCTATGATATTTGTTTTGGTTTCCTTGAGTTTCTATTTCTCTTTTTTATTAATTTTAGGATCTTACTCTTCATTTTTTGTTTCCACCAACACTTTCATCCTTATTAATATTTTCAAATTTTCTAGATTGTTCTTCATGAGACTTACCACATATAGTTTTATGTTACTATGAAGTTGGCTTAGATACAACTCAAAAATTTTGGTGGTCAAGTAAGCAAGAGAAGTTGCCACCCTGGATGGGTTGAAATTTTTTTCCTCCACAATATAGATATTATTCCCTTTTCATGCTAGCTATTACTGAATCATAATAGGAGCCTCATAATATCTTGTTCTTCAACCACTTATATTCCTTCTTCTAGTTATTTTCATTCATGGTGAGGATGTTTAATTATTTTTTAGCATTTGTCTCTTCCAACTCATAGATATTTTTCCACATGAAGGCTTAAATTATCCTTGAAGAATAACTAGATTTGAGGGGTGCTTCTATAGACTTAGTCACCACTATTAGGGTGGGTGATGTCATGACCTCTAGGAGTTAAAAGGCGATTAATGTGGGCATGTTAATATAATTTATGGAGACAATTAGATGGAAATGGAAGTGAATATGGTCAATAAAAAAGGGGTTGATTGAGATTGATTGATATTCCAACTACATTAATTATTGGGAACCAAATTTGGTTCATACTCTAGGCACAATGACCATTAACTTGTAGTTGTCAGGTGCATTTGATACCTACACCTTGCATGGAGCAAATAGTTTGGAAAGTCCAAGGAGCATGGGATGCGACTCTATTGGATGACCTCATGGTTTTTAATCAAGTTCAAATCCATGTTTAGATATGATTTTGGTGCACTTTTTTGTAAACTAGCCTAGTCTATTAAGTTCTTGTCAGAGAAAAGGAATGAGAAAAGTAGTAAAAAATAGTAAAACTAAAATAGATTATAAGGGTGATGCACCAAAAATTACAAATGTTATTTTTCTATTGATGGGATGAATGAACATGCATGTTAATCATGCCAGTTAACATGATTCTAGAATGGTATATCTATTTCTTATGAAATTTGCACGAGGACTAGGATAGATACTAGTCACAACTCCCCATACAAGTTTACACACATACACAGACTAGGATAAAAAGTAGATAGTCACAACTCTTTTATGTATACATTAAAAGCATTCAAATACATATACCATAAAAAGGATTGAAGGGCTTGTACATGAATTGACTTGAGGCTCAAGTCTAAATCAATAAATAGAGAGAGTGAGAATTTTTTTATCTAAGGCTAGATGCTAGGCATGAAAATATCATTCTTCCCCCTCATCTAAGTTACAAAATTGGCTATTTATACAACTTGAATCCAAATTATAAATTCAAAATTCCCTCCTAAATTGTCTTGAGTAGAAATACCTATCTTCTTTGGTTGCTAATTTTGAGGTACCATGTCACATTCATTCCTAGCAGATTTGGGGTTGATCTAGGGTCTAATAACCATAAATACCTTGTAAGTGAAGTGGTTTCCCTTATAGATGTCATTAATGGATTGTTCTCTTCATGGGAACTTGAGATTGGGTGACATCAAATTTTGCTTATTGGGAAAGAATTATCATCGATCTCGAGATATTATAAGCCCTATCCCCATGATTCCTTGGATATCAAGTCATATTGCCTAACCTTTCACCAAATCTGGTTGGCACATGTATCGACTAATCCTTTCTCAAGATCTTGGTGCCAATGGCCTTATATATGATGTGTCTTTTAAGGAACCATCTCCCTTCTAGTTCTGTCCTATCCCACCATCTATTATTTGTTAGAACTTGATTACCATAATTTGATAGTAGTATTTGGCTCAAGGCTCCTTTTGGGGACCTCGTTTCTCTAGTAATATTTCATTTAATTTAACATTGTTGTGGAATTTTAGTTTAGGTGGAGGGCTGCCTCTTGAACCCATGGGAAATTCATGAAATTCCAATAATTTCTTTCTCAATTGTCTCTCGATTTAGTGAATGTTGCTATTTATGTTACCTTGATTATTTATTTTTATCCTTCAAATCTACCTTCATATAGGGATCACCAAAATTCTTCATTTGATGAGTGTTCTGTGCTATTATCTTTGTCTGGTTTGGTTCATTCCCCTTTTCTATTTTACAATTTAATTTTAGGGTGAACTTTATATGGCCTAGCAAGCTTAAACAAGATTATCGACCTCTTACTTGCACATATTTTTCCCCTTCTTTTCTTCATCCATGGTTCATGGGTTTTATCTTTGTTGGCATATTTTTGGTGCTATTTTATAACAACACCGAGGTCTATGATGCTTTACAAACGTAATTACCAAAAGAGGATGGTTCAACTTCTAAATCTACCCATCTGGTTAAGGAATGTATCCATAGCCACCGAGTAGCTAGAAACCTTGCCAATAATGGAGCCCTTTTAGTTACCACTAAAAAGGCTTTAGGATTCTTGCTTATGGCAAGGTCTAGCTTAATTACCACTAAAAAGGCTATAGTCCTTTCTCTATCTAGTTTGGGTGGTCAACATCACCTCATGGTATGGGGAGTTTTGAATTTATTGGTAGGTTCTAGTGTAGATATCGCCTTATCAATATTATTATCACTTTCTTGACAATTAGCTACTTGATAGATAGAAGGGTATTTAGGCCATCTCATCTTGCTCACCTCTAGATGAAAACTCTGCTCAAATTATCCTTTTATGATGGATTTTTTTGATGTAGTGAAATTTCACTATATTAATATTTCTACCAATGGTCACATCATTGGTGATAAGGTGGATGAATTTAAAGGTGACGCTACACATGGTACCAATTGTTGGGTGATGAATATCTATATGGATGATGATGGATATGACATAATGGTTGTGGTACCAAATGTTGCTAAGATAATTGGAGGGGTTCCTCTAGAAGAACCATGGGCTACACTAGTAGGGGATGAGATAAGCATAATAGAAGGGACGAGAATAGAAGAAGAAAGGATAGACAAAATAGATTTGGCCATGATGATGGTCATTCCAAACTCAAAGAGGATCATCCTTGATATATTTCCCCTCCTAAATTTGTGGTGTATGTTCTTGCTACTCCTATGCCATTGCTACTTTACCAAATATGGACCCATATTTTTTAAATACCAGTTTCCTTCAATCACTATTTGCTACATTGCTAAGCTAACCATTACCAATGTTGTAGGTGCAATAGAGATGATAATTTCTAGCAATAATGTTTATGTTGGTCTTAGTGTACTTGATGAACCTACTATAACTTCTATTATTTTTCCTTTTTGATACTTTTGGGATGTTGTGAATCATAGATGGTTGAAAACTAGTAATCAATTGAGAAATCTCTAGTTAGCCTTGTTAATGCGTTTATCTCATACCATATTTTTTTCCATGCTAGGATATTTATGTTTGTGTATCCTTACATCCTTAAGGGTCCTAATTATTGATGGTTCATCTTAATATCTAGGTTAAAAGTCATCCTTGGTCTTACAATAGAAAGAGTGTTATTTTGGTGGGTTGTTATATCTCTCTAGGATCTCATCTTCATATCCATGTACTTCTTAGGGTGTGCAAGGATAACTCTTCACTTAGGATGGCCTCCTTTTGAATGTTATATTGATTTGTATGTGCAAATATGTCCAACTTCTTATCCTTAAGGATGATTTTGAAAACCCTTGTTGGGTCATAGGACCATTGGTATCTAAGCTATTTGAACCATATGTCTCTTATTTCACTTCTATAACTTGGTGGAACCCACACAACCTTATGGTGATATTTATTGTTTGTTTCTTGAGTGGATAGAAATTTATCTTGTTATAACACCTGATGTACTTTAGGTACATATAATTGAGTTACCTCACATATTAAATATTGCACATGTAGCCTTGAATGAATGAATATAACTCAAAGTGTATGACTAAAAAGCCATAGATATGGATGAATGACCTAGCACTCCCTAAGTAGAAGTATATATTTAGCCATTATTATGACTTCAATAGCTATCATACCTCATCTAACAACCACTTCCCCAAAATATTTCTCCATTATTATCTTTTACACCTCATTATAGAAGTGAGAGGAGGTCTTGCCCACTTCCCAATAGGGTACATATATATCATCCATGAAAACAAGTAGCTCAAAGTTTACCCTCACTTGATATAGTTGTAGAGTCAAAAAATTATATTTATTTTGGTATAGGATGAGCCATAATAGGTATAAGGTGTAGGTAAATTTTCTCTTCTTGAATTATTTTGATTAATTTATCCATTTGGTATATGATGTATTTGGTACAATAAATAATTTGTGAATACCCCAAATAAATCCAAACTATATGTAAAAGGGAAATATTGAAGAACACAAGCTTAAACTGAGAGGGGGGGTGAAAAGTATAAGACCACTTTTTGCTTTTCTTTCCTAATAAATATTATGCAATGTACCAATAGCAATATAAAAAACAATATTAAAGCAATGCACAAATCATCACACAATAGAAACACCAATTTAACGTTGTTCACCCAATGTGGGCTACTCCACGAAGAAAATATTTCACTAATATTTTCTCAATAAATATCTTGGAAATCCTTTCCCTATTACAATGTTTATGGACCTCTATCTAAAAGAGACACCAATCCCCTAATCAATTTCATGGATATTTATCCACAGGAGAACTTCTTTCTCCTCTACTCTGGTTGGTGATATTATAGAAGAACTACTACCTCCACTGCACTGGATAATGGATCTCTATCCATTGAAGACTCCTGTCCTTACTCAGAAAACCTATCCTCACTACCCTGGCTAATGGATCTCTATCCACTAGAGACTATGCCCTCTATACTATGGCACCTCTAAATCTTGTTCTCAGCTCTGTCTCAAATTTGCACTAAACATAGTCCTTCGATCTAGCACAAATATGCTCAATATCTATCTTTGGTCTAGCACAAACCTATCCTCAAATATGCACCAAAATCTATCCTCAAATCTACACTAAACACAATCCTTTGGTCTAGCACAAATCTTTCCTCAATCTCTATCCTCAAGCCTTAACACAAAGATTGACTTAATCTCAAATCAAATCTACTAGATATGCCCCAAATATTAACTCAAGGTTTGAAAAAATCAATAAATAAAATATGCTCATAAGTCTTCTCAAATAATTTTCTCAAATCTACCTTGTAATCTTCCACAAAAGCTCACAATAATCTATCCACAAGTCCTCTCTAGAACTTGTCCAATATGCTCAAAAATCTCTATCCTCAAATATGTATTGTAAGATTCCACAAAATCTCACACCAAACTATCCACAAGTCTTCTCAAAGACTTGCCTCAAATTTTCTCAACAAGTCCTCACTAGAACTTGTCCAATCTTCTCAACAAGTCTTCACTAAGACTTGTCTTAAATCTGATCAACAATTCCTCACTATAACTTGTGCAATATCACAAAAACATATAGAGAATTGTTAGAGAATCAATATGCTTCATACTCACCACAATTCTCAATCACTTTCAATCTCTTTTTTTATCACAAAAACATATAGAGAATTGTTAGAGACTCAATATACTTCACACTCACAAACACTCAACCTATTTTTCAAATCAATTTAGAATATGGAAATATTTGTTTCACAAAAAATTGGACTATCATTTCAACACTTCCACTTGAATAGGTTCAACCAACTCTACTCAACCAATAACTCAATGAAACAATTCTTGCTCACAAACCCTAGTCCAAGCATTTGAACACTCACTCAATTATTTCTAAGCAATGTTGATAAAACAATATCACATAATAATGATACTAATGATATTTCACAAACCCTAGTTCAAGATAGTTCACAAATTTACATAACAATGATACTCATGTTCTTTGCACAAACTTTAGTTCAAGCATATGAAAGCTTTACTCAATATTTCCAACAATGCTTATCAAACAAGGTTTCTAGAATCAAATTTCATTCCAGAAAAACCAAACTCAACAATGCTTATCAAACAACCCTTTTCACTCCAACTTAGCATTCACAACATCCACAATCACTGACTAAGAAGATGTGCCTATACTTTTTTACTTGATGAAGAGTAGACCTCAAAAACCTGCCTAAAACACAATCAACCTCTTTGCCAATCTCAAGGATCCTTATTTGAAATTAAGAATCATCAAATCATACACAAAAATAATTACTCAATTACATCTTATAACATCCAACTTTAATTAACAACCTCCAAAAATAACATATAAGAAAATTGACCTTAATACACCTTATAACTCCAAAAATTAAATTAAAATTCTCCAAACATTAAAATATCAAAATAATATTGCCTACCCTTTTATCTCCCTCAAATACTCAATATCCAAATTAATTTAGGAAAAAATAAACTTTATAAACCATCAAAAATATTTTATTTTTCCAACCTTAGCACATCTGAAATAATCAAGCGACCAAGGCAATTAACATCAGTGCATACCTTTAACACTAGCCAAAAGGTCTTAGTGGGTTTCAAACGCGAGGCTTCCTCCTGTCGAGCACCTTATCGAGGTGCTAGTCCACCACTTGGGCTACGAGCCTCCGTACAAAGGAGAAGGTGCAAGACTTCATTTTCCTTCCTTCTGAACGGTGTGGCGCAAAAAATAGAATGCGCTCTTCCCTCGTAAAATGACACTCAACGAGTTTCAAATATTTTTCTCCCACCTGCCACACACCTTAACACAACTTACTGTTTCCAACTATGCTACATAGTGCTGTGTGAAATAAGAGGAGCCTTGCTCCTACTTGTCTTCGCTGCTATCATTGAAACCTCAAAACATGCAAAACTCAATCTTCTTCCCTTGCACACGAATCTAGGAGGCATTAATTAAAGTTAATGCATTGGAGGGATTTGAATTACGATTTGCCCTCCATTTATACACGAAGACCTTATGCCATAAAATGTCATCACTAGATCAAATTTCAAATTCGATTTTAATTTAAACCTTATAACCCACTTTAGGGTTATTTAAATTAATATAAATTAATTTATAATTAAATTAAATTAAGTTATAATTAACTTAAATAACTTTGGAAGTTAATTAAATTAATAAATAAATTAATTTATAATATATTATATTAATTAATTTAAATTTCCATTTTTAATATTATAATAAAATATTATAATATTATTTGCTTGGGCCTCTTCTTTGCACTTTGGACCACATATGACCACTTGGAACCAAATCTGACCATATGGAAGTGAACTCTCCTTTTTGCACTGATTGTAGAACTACTTCTTCTTGCACTGCTCACTAAAACTAACTTTTGACATCAATAACCACTCACTCTTGACATCAATGAAAACTTCTCTACTCAAAATGTCCAACAATCTCCCCCTTTGTCATGTTAGGATAAGTAATTATTCTATTAAGTTCTACTAGGATAGACATACTTGAGTTTCCACTCCTCCACAAGTCATGTGAACTCTCAGTATAATCTAGATCAGATTTGATGAGTTGTTGTAATCCAACGACTCTCAATGATCAACTTTGCTATTTATACAAAGTTGATCCATGGAATAAATCAATTAGTTCTATTTTGTTCCTTAAAATCTTGTAATGCTTTGTAGTTATACTCTTAGGAAATTCTAACATGGTACCAAAGAAGGATAGATTTTTCTAGGCATTCTCTTTTGAAGGCAGTTTCACGAATTGGTTCATTATCTCTTATCTTTTGTTTTTTAAAAAAGGAAAAGAGGTTTTTTATATTTATTGTAGATTGCTCATTTTATATCTGCAATTTTTCAGAGAAATTTGTTTATGGTAATATCTAAATAGTTTTTCTAGATTTATTTTACCATATTATGCAAATATTCTCCTCAATTTTTTTTTCAAAAAATATTAAAATTGCTACTCTTACACTACAAAATATATAGACTTTGAAATTTATAATTGCCTTCCATATTTTATTGTTCTCATTGTATGCCTATTTGTTCTACTCTCTCCTAATGAACGCTTGCTTGCTTGTATCCTTATAGTCATCACTGGCAACGTTAATCTATGAATGCATGCTTGCTTTGGCTCCTTTTTAGCCATCACTGCATTTCATTCTGTAGTGGAGACAAAGTTTGAAAGGCATATCATATTTGGTGATCAATTAAATTGTTGGTTTTTTTATGTTGGAAAATATTTTAACTTCATGAAATATTTAACAAATAAATGCAACATTTCTTGCATCCAAATTAAGTGGACTTTTGGTTATTTTAAAAAAACACCAAAGTCCATTAATTGTTTATAAGGCGTGGCATCTTTGCCAATGATTTTATATGGCATGCTATGTATGAGACTTTACCTCCTTCCGAGGATTAAGGGAACTATGATCATTATAATAATTAATAAACATATTTTAGATAATAGTGTTATTTAGATCATAATAAATTAGTTTTCATTTTTAGCTTTAGTGTAAACACTCTCATGCCATGTTCAAAGTGTTAAGAGAAATTAGATTGGTATTAAGATTTAAAACGAGAAATTAAATATTGGTATTAAGAATTAAAACTCTATATAGAACATTCATTACAAAAAAATTTATATTTTGCGGTATAGATTGAATTTACCTAAGAAAACAATTTATACAATTGTTTAAATATAAGTGTCATACAATTAAAAAATTTAAATTTAAATATAAGTGTCATACAATTAAAAAATAAATTAAACAAATACGTAGTGAAATGCATCTTATGCATAAAAGAAAGCAATTAAGACAAGGAAGCACACAAATATTTAGAAGGATATATTAGTTATTAGAAAAAATATGTGGTCTCGAGTTGGAGGCAACAAAACCATAAACTTGAACTAAAAATATCTCATGAAGAAAATAACATAAACATAAGATATATGAAAAAGTTATTGGTTAGGATGAGATAAAAATAGAATATAAGAGATTGTAGATTACGTGTAATTATGTATCTTATCAAGCATTTGTTTGGGAAAGGAGGAGCTATTCCAGAGGTAGAAAAGGTCGAGCTTACAAGCAACATATATTCTACCAAACATTCCAAGTTGAGTCAGCCAGGGTCCTCAATGAACTTTGGTTGGCAGTAATGCAGATGAAATATGGATTGCCCTAGTATTTTTGGATGGCGGCTAGTAGTGTGTCAACGAGGAAGATAACTTACGCTCCTTGATTTTTGTTTAATGATTATGTCTTGGGATGTCTGTATAATGATTGCTCGTGACATCGTGTAGTAATATTTTTTGAACTCTATTTTTATTGGGGAGGTGTGATTTCCTCCACCTAACGGATTTTATGGTTTGTAGGGTGTGCTAATTCCACCCACTCTTTTTTGTATGATTAATCTTAATTAATATAAGGTTTTTCATTCAAAAAATAGAGTATAAGAGAACACCTTCAGGGATTTGGATGATATCCTTTAGTTCTAATTTTACTTGGATTTGTCTTGTAGTCATATATATATATATATATATATAACATAATCAAGATATTAAAATTGAGGTGCATATGTATTGCTTTAAATTTTATCTCCATCTTCTAATTTTACTTGGGTTTTTATTTAGGTGTTATATATATATATAAGTTTATATGTATTGCTCTAAATTTTATCTCCATGTTATTCACTATGGACATAATAATGGCAAAACTTATATCAATTTGAAAATTCAAATGTCAAAAAAGACAATCTACTCTACTTTTGTAATAAAAGTTAGTTGAATGAAATCAAAATGGTTGTTATTAAATTTGTTTAATATATATATATATTTTGATGAAAAGCTAAATTATATTAATAATAAAGTTTAACATGAAAAAAGTGGTGGGTGGCAATGATCACACCCCTGGAAGAAACAAACCAACCCTAACCACGGGTTGGGAAACCACAAACCAGAGCTCACTACAAACTAGGCAACATCAATCAAACAGGAAGTGAAACTTGCATGCAATCAAAAAGTTTGTGGCTGCACGTCTACGTTGGAGTCCCATGGAATGGCCAAGGTATGCGGTAATCCATTTGTGTGTCCCTGATCCTCATGAACATTTGAATCTCCCCAGCCTTGTCCTCGAGATCTATCAAGTTGGCGATTATGTGCACTTATATCCCCTGCATTCCAGGCACGATCCTGTGTGCCACCATTAACTTCCACCAGCTCATCCCAGGCACCTCTGGGTGGAGAACATGATGGTGATTGAATTGGCTGTGCATTCCATCCATCATTGTAGGTAAAATTGTCATGTCCCCAACCTCCCTGTGCATGCACCAGACGTGGCAGTTGATGAGACCTCGAGCGGGAACAGGACGTCTGTTGTGCGTTGTTTGGAGAAACCCTGCTAACTGAGCAT
This sequence comes from Wollemia nobilis, assembly GCA_028583015.1. Classification (NCBI taxonomy): domain Eukaryota; kingdom Viridiplantae; phylum Streptophyta; class Pinopsida; order Araucariales; family Araucariaceae; genus Wollemia; species Wollemia nobilis. Next base: position 484,432 of record JAQPPZ010017206.1, on the reverse strand, counting down.
GGTGCATTTTTCCAGTCATCCAAAAGTGCCTTCATGTGCACCTGCTCAATGTCAAGTTTAGCCTGCTGATTGCAAATCTGGAACCATGTATCTTGAAACACCTCTATTTTGTCAACTAGAGAAAATTCATCAGAAGGATTTTGATGCTGAAAAACTATCTTGTTTCTAGATTTCCACATGTGAAAAAGAAGACTAATTCGAAAGATGTGCCACACTTTGGACAAGGGAAGAACAAATTTAATCTTATCCCCTAACGGAGCTTGCTGCCATGTAAGGGATTCATCCCGGAATTGGGAAAAAAAAGACCATCCCCATTCCCGTGCACTCCTTGCTCTTGTGCAGAACCAAAAAATATGAGGAGAAGATTCATCCTCATTACAGAATGCACATTTAGGGTTTGCAACTCCCAAGTGCCTGAGTCTATCTCCTAAGGGTAAACTTTGAAAGAGAAGGCTCCAAGCAAAAAATGATTGTTTTGGCTCAAGAAAAGAAGACCAAACTATCTAAAATCGAGCCTTCCAACCAGAAACCGCCACTGGATCTCCCCATTTATCATTAAGTCTAGGGACCATTGGCAACATTGGGGAGAGCCACTTGTAACCCAATTTAGCTGAGTAATTCAACAATGGTATATCCGAAAACCAGGACCAATATTTCCACCATGGCCTCTGAGAGTGCTGCCCACACTTGTGCCACATGGAAAAGGGGATAATGTCAATTACTGAGTCATAAGTGAGCTTGTCACCAGTGCTCAACTAAAATTGTTGTTTAAAAAGTGGCCAAGGGATCCAATCCCTCGAGGTTTGAGAATAAAAATCAGAAACTGTAGATATACCTTTTTTAAAAAACTTTTGGGCATGAATCCATGGGACCTGAGCAAGAGGAGTTCCCTGAATGTTAATCATCGAAGACCACCAGATGTTTAAAGAATTGATGGACAATCCTTTATGGCCTCTATTCCCTTTCCACTTAAGCCAAGGAGTGAATTGCTGCCATGATTTCCAAATACTTTTAATCACAAAAGAACCAGAGATTTTCACAAAGACTCGGCATTACAATTAGGGAAGGGAGGTCAATTCCTCTCCAGGCTTGTTTGTTCAAAGGCAGCCCTGAAGAAATACAATGTCTGATGAGGATTTTCTAGGCCTCCGAGCCTTTAAGGGCTCGTATGATCCATTTGGCACAGAGAGCCGTGCCTTGTCTTTTACAGTCAACCATGCCCATTCCTCCTGAAGCTTTAGGTAAACAACACATATCCCAAGCAACCCGATGAAAACCTTTCTTCTCAGCTGAGTTTGCCCACAAAAAATTCCTCAATAGTCTTTCAAGCTTAAGGTAGCATGCTTGTGAAGGGACCCAACAAGAAGAGTAATACACATGAGTAGAGGCAAGGACCTTAGAACAAATCTGGAATTTTCTTGCCAGAGACATCTTTTTAGTAATCCAATACTCAAGCTTTTTCTCAACTTTCTATAGAACATAGTTCCATAACTGAACAGGGGAACCATAAAAGGCAAAAGGGATCCCTAGAAATTTGAACACTTCTCCTGGCAAAATCCAATGCCATTGAAACTGTTCTAGCCAAGGAGGGAGCGGGGTAGGGGACCGCCGATAACAAGAAGTTTTTCTCCACTGAATACTAGAACCAGAGGCCTGACAAAAAACTTCCAAACATCTGAGTGCTTCCTTCACTGAGTGTTCCTCCTCTAAAAGAGTGAGAAAAGAGTCATCAGCAAAGTGACCATTAATGAGCTGACCTTGGTTATCAGGGAGAGAAATACCCTTAATTTGGCCCAAAGAAGCATGCCTAGCAAGCAAATATCCAAAGGCTTCAACAACAAGGATATACAGAGAAGGAGCCAAGGGACAACCTTGCCGAACAGATCTGAACAAACCGATTGGCCTAGTTTGATGATTATTCAAAGATAAAATAGCCGAAGCATCCTGAAAAAGAATATTGACAGATTGAACAAACACAGGCCCAAACCCTAAAGACTGTAACATGGAAAGAATGAAGTTCCATTCAATTCTATCATAGGCCTTTTCAAAATCAATTTTCAAGAAGAGGGCTTGTTGACCAGACCGCCTAGCCCATTCCATACCTTCCCAAACTGCAATGACATTATCCAAGATATATCTACCTTTAATAAATCCTGTTTGCTCCGGCCTAACAATAAGAGGCAACAGGGGCCGGAGTTTCAGATCCAGGGCTTTGGCAATAATCTTATAGCTGACATTGAGCAGGGTAATTGGCCTCCAATTTGTTATACATTCAGGATCCCCTTGTTTTGGAATGAACTTGATATTACCTCGGTTCAAAATTGCTCCAAGAGAGCCACTGTGCATGGCTTCAAGGTAGACTTTGTGTAAATCAGAACCAACAAAGTCCCAACATGCCTTGTAGAATTCACAAGGAAATCCATCCAAGCCTGGGGCCTTCTCATTGGCCATTTGAGTTAATGCTGAGGCAAGGTCATCAATAGACAAATACTTTTCACACTCCTCTCTTTGAGCTATAGAGAGTTTGTTAGGGACAACATCCATGCAAAGCTTGAGAGCTTCATCCCTCTCTGGAGAAGAAGACTGAGCAACAAAAACTTGAGTGTAATGCTTAACAAAAATGTCAGCAATACTGGGTAGAGAGGTATGGCGAATACCATTGTCCACAATAGCTTTGAATTTAGTGGCATTGCGAGGAGGACGTAACTTTTGGAAGAATTCCTTAGAAACTCTGTCCCCAATTTTAAGCCAATGTAAGCGGGCCTTGATCTGAGCACCTTTAGCTTCATAGAGCTCTGCCACCTTGAGCTCATGACGAACCTGAGCAGCATGCCCCTGCAAAATAGGATAGAGAGGGTTGGCTTCAAGCCTACAAGAGGCTTTTGTCAGTTCAGTGCGTAAAGCAAGCAAAGAATATTTTCTAAACTGAGCAACTTTCTTGCCCAAACTACGAAGAAGGGTTGTGGTTCGGGATATAGCATCATTCCACCACTCAATCCATCCTTCTTCACCAACAGGTCTGTCCCCCAAATTCTAGACTCTCCGAATATGACACATCATGGAAGAATGCTGAAGAAAGGATGTGTTAAGAAAAAATTGAGACTTAATACCCTAAACAGGTACCACAGAAGATAAAATAGTGAACATAATTGGGGAATGATCAGACCCAACAGTACCAGCAATAACCTCCACAACTGGAGCATCTCCATGCTTTCGATGAAAATAAAACTGGGTATGGTCTGACAACATAGCTCTATCTAAACGTTTGAGAATCCTTGCCCGCCCAACTTGAAAGTTATTCCAGGTAAACCAAAGGTGCTCATCAAAAGAAGCAGGAGAAAGACAAGAATTAGGGTCAGACAAACATATTTTTTTTCATAAAAAACCAGGCTTCACGCTCACCAAGGGCCCACCTGTGGTTTAGACCCCCAATTTTATCAGAAGCACGCTCAACCATATTAAAATCTCCACAGACGATCCAAACTATAGGAGGTAAAGAAAAGGCACACCATTTCCAAAGCAAACAGCGCTCCGGAGCACTATTGGAGGCATATACATTTAAAATTCCAAAGGACATTCCGTCAACTTCAAGCAAAATCCAAATAGCTTGGTTAGAAGGGTCAACCCCCCAATCAACAAAATTCCCATGCCATCTATTGGCCAGGAGAATAACAACACCACCACGATCGGGAGGGTGCTTGGTGGAAAAAAGTTGACTATTAGGGTAAATGAGTGCACAGGCACACTGCAATTGGAACTCAATGATTTTAACTTCTTGCAAGCAAACGATATCTGGGCCCCCATACTTGGTTGCACAGAAAGTAATATCATCACGAACCATATATCTTCGAACTGGGTCCGTCAGTCCTCTAACATTCCATGATAGAAAAATCATTCTGACCTGTCGAGGATCAAACTTCCTCTGACCTCATCAGAGTCACCTAGAATAGCAAGCGACTGAAACGAGTTGCTAGAAAAGCTTCCCAGTTGTCAGTTTTTGTCTGCATGCAGACCCTTCACTGGACTACGAGACCTTCATCTTCGGGCATTCATGCCTTATTTTTGCTCCAGCTAGTGAGCAACCATGGAGACAGAGAGGATACCATCATCTTTAAGAGCCATCGACATATCTTCAGCCACAACTGCTGAATTGGAAAGGATTTGAGTACTTGGGGAAGCATTCTGGGATGGAACTAGGACATGCAAGGGCGGTTTGATCGCTATGGCTTGAGCATAGGAGCCAGTAGGCTGGCCCCCCTGAGGATTATGGATAGAGGACTGGCCTCCCTGAGGGCCTTTACCAGGGACATGCTTGCCTTTCTTGGAGACCACCTTCCAGTCACTGTCAGACCCATCTTTGGTTGGCTGGTTTTTCTCATTAGAAGCTTGATTAATAGGGGTTGGGCCCTTGGATTTAAACTTATCTACCATTAAGGGACAATATTTAATCTTGTGTGCGATAGACTGGCACCTATAGCAAGTGTTTGGCAAATTGACATACACCACTCTCTGGTGGATATTAGTATCACCTACCTTAATATCAATAAATTCCTTGAGGGAAGTGGCCAAATCAATTTTCACATAGAGCCGACGGGTAGGCCGAGCATTATAGAAGTGTTGAGGCTCTTCACAGACAAATTCCCCAACTTTCATGGCAACATCACGAATAAATGGGACCAATGCCATTGGCAAACCTGGGAATTCAACCCACACAGGGACAACAAGAGAGACACCATTGGCAACCTGGAAATTCTTGTGCCATGGTTGACAAATAAGCAAAGTGCTATGAACATAACAAGGACCCTTGCTGAGAACTTTTTTGACACACTCTGGATCAGAGAACCGAATATGAAAGAAACCTTTGGTCAGGTTTTGCATAGACTCTACAAAGATACCATATGGGTTCCAATAGCTTTGAAACCAGTTTCATAGAATTGCATCAGAGGGGATACGACCCAAGAAATAGCCTATGACAGTATTTTTCTCTAGCCAAGTACAAGATTTATTGAAACTATCGAGGGGAATAGAAATGTCTGGCACATTACCTTGTGGAACACCGTGGGAATGAACTTTCGAGGTTGCTTGCCCACCATCCTTTTCTCCATCGGCTTCACCAGACGATGAACCAGGAGGAACCAAATGTGACATATTAAAAAAAAACACAGTAACTCCGCCCAAGGCGGATCAATAATGGAAGGGCAAAGTAACATATCCCATCCATTTGTTTAATATATGAACTTATAGATATGAAAAAAAAATATTTTTTTGGTAGATTGAAAAGTGGGTTTTGAAAGGGTTCCAAAAGATGTGTTTGAAACAAGATTTAGGATAGAATTCTGCATCACAGTGAAGAGAATATATATATATATATATATAAATAAAAGATTTGATTAGTGTGAGAAACCCCTACAACCTATGTTTAGGTTTGGGAACCATGATCTCTCATAAGGGAGAGAATTGAGCTTATCAATAGAGGCCAAACATAAACACACACACACACATGTATATATATAATACTTGGTTAGTTTGAGAAACCCATACGACCTATGTCTAGGGTTGAGAACCAATCATGATCTCTCATAATGGAGAGAACTGAGCTTATCAATAGGGGCTAAATACAACCATACACACACCTACCCCCTCACACACTCACCCACACCACGGTTTGAACCTTGGACCTCTCGAAAAAGAGGCAAAGCCTGAACTGTTGCGCTATTTCCTTTAGGATAGGTTAAGAAGAATATTCAAATATTAACAAATTATTATTCAAATAAAAAGAAACTTGTTTTCATAGTAGTATTTTGTTCCAAGAATGCAAATTTTTTATGTTTATTTTATTATTTACTTGTATACTCAAACATAATTTTCTAATTGGAAACTAAGGTTAAGATACATTAAGTAAATATAAAATAACAATCAATCTTTGTTTATTAGGTAGTCTTACTTTTAAGACTAATTATATTATATGTTTTAGTTGAAAAGCATACTATAAAATATTTAGAAAAGTGCATGTTAAATATTAAAATAAATATGGTATGGAATTAGACTAACAAGAAAATCAAATTTTATCTAATATATAAAACCTTAGGACCATAAAAGGTATAACTTTGAAGTCCCAAAAATAAGTAATCATTAAAAAAAATAAATCAAATGCATGGATACAATAAATTTTTGAGGCATGTCTCCACAACCAAATTCAATCTAAATACACAACAATTCTAGCCCTATACTTTGGAGGAGATTCAATTTTAGTCATTATTTTTCTAATCACTAGCTCAAATATCATTCTTCTCTTACAAAGACGTTTGTAGAGGACCTCTAATTTGGTTATATTTTCTCTTAACCATACAAAAACTAGTCCAAGGGATGGGATTATTTGTAATACATGACTATGGGTAAGGTTATTTCAAGAAATGCATCATATATTGATGTATTAGTTAACTTGAAGGTACAAATTATTTATCAATTATTGTTATTCTCATTAGGTGCAAGAGATCATGACTTTATCCTAAAGAGGTTTATGTGGTTTATTTGGACATCAATTATCACATAGGGATAAAATAAAATCTTCATGAAGAAGATCCATATGGAGGAGAGACATGAGGTAATTTTTCTATCCTAATAGGTAAATTGACCTTGATGGATTTTTTGAAAATTTTAAAATTTTGGGTTTTGTTGAAGAGTAATATGTTGAATATGATTGAAGAGACCAAGAAAACAAGGCTACAATAAGTGATATTAATTCTACTTTTATTACATTCATTTCCAATAAAGTAAAGATAAAGTATCTTGATAATTCTCATCCAATATTCCTTTGTAATATTATTCATAAAATATTTGGCTATGATCAAGGTTGGTGTGAATGGATTAGATGTTGTTATAGCACTCAAAATTATTTTATTTTGATTGATAAATCCTCTAATATATACTTTGAGTCATGTATTGGACTATGCCATGTTAGATTTCTCACCACTTTCTAGTAAGTTATAGAAGCAATCCATTCACTTAAATATTATACAAAAAACATAAAAAATATGAAATAGAGATATAGATGATGTATTCCATTGGTAAAAATAATATATTTCCCATCATAATGTATGCTCTAGTAGATCTTTGTACTTGATAAATTATTGACCAAACCCACTTATTATATAGAAGTTTTTTTATGTGAAGATGTCCCTACATAAATTTTTTTAGGATAGATCATAGTCACCATCGACAATATCAAATATTTCCACATATATATAATTTTTTTATTAGATTCAATAAGGGGTTTTGAAAGGCTCCCTAAACCTTTTACAAATTAAATAAGAGGACTAGAGGGTTCCCAAGCTAATGATAATAGGAAAGAACCTTGAGAAAACAACTACAAGAGAAGTAGTGCAAGAAAAACTAGGATCTAGGGATAGGAGACCATAAGGAAGAGTTGGATCCCCAAGATCTTGAACGACTTCCAAAAATTAGAGTCTTAAATAGAATATGAATACCTAGGAGACCTTGAGATCCACCAATCCATCAATCCCAATAATAATTTAAAATTAAAATTAATCAAAACTATTTCCCACCCAAGATAGGAACCCAATCCTGAGGAGAAGCTTAGGATCCACCCAAACCATCAAGATCTAATTTTATTAAAAATATTGTAGAGAAATATTTCCTATCAAATACAAGAAAGCTAAACTTGAAGAGAACTTTAGGAACCACCCAAATCACCAGGATCCATTCCAAATAAGCAACATAAATTACAAATAATAGTTTCTTGCCCAAGCTAGGATATACGAGCCTGCTCCAAGGAAATTCAAAAAATTCTAATTTATAATTTCTTACCCAAACTAAGAAATACGATTCCAAGGGGGAAACACCCTCTTGCTCCAAGGAAATTCAAAAGGATAATTTTAAAAATTTCTTGCCCAAGCCATGGGGGGAAAGAGAATATTTGTAGACTAGATCCACAAAACTTGGGTCTTCAAAACATGACTTTATTGATGAAGATTCACTAGAACCTCACACCTTGGAACCCTAGCCATTGGAATTATAGCTGGAAACCACCAGCTCATCACATGGACCACCATTGGGGCTACTAGTAAGAAGTATTGAGAAACACAAGCCCATGAACCAATCCATCTAGACTAACTGCTACTAAGAAAGAGATAACCCTACATGGTTTGCTATCTTAGTCTAGTCATCTATAGGGCTAGCAAAAAAGCCCATCATTTTCAGAGTCCCACTCACCTCTACCTTAGCAATTTGAATCTTTCTCTAACCTAGCACATAGACCTCAAAAGAGAAAATATCCCCAAGAAATCATAGGAATCATGAGATTTTACCCATTCTATGGTAAGATCATACTAGGAGCAACAATAAAACCCTTACAGGTCATAATCCTATTCACTTTTATAAATAAAATTTATGACTTCTTTCATCCCAACATAACGGCCGTAGAAGGGAAATCCAACAAGAACATCTTAGAATCCATGTTTCAAGGTAGAACAACTCCAAGATTCACCTTATAAGCACCACCAATCAAGATACTACACCCATAAATATTGAAGAGCTGGGGAACACTTCTATAAAGAACATGCTTTCCACAAACCTCCAAAATCTCATTCAAAAACAAAAAATGGAAGTGCTTCCCACCCAAGACATATATCTTGCATGAGACTTCAAGAAAAGACTCCATAGGAGCCACATAATCCAGGGGATCTAGATCCACCCCAATCCTAATCGAAACCAAACCTTTCTACATGCTAAAACTATCTCTTCTCCCACTCCCTCTCTCCCTCCCTCTCCCTCTCCGCATATATATATATATATATATATATATATATATATATATATATATCATGAAAACCTTCTCTATGAATCCATATGAGAAATATATGAAAATAATACTATAATTTTCTACAGTCACATAAGAAAAGACTTAAAAGAATAACTTGCCCTTTTACAACAGACTTCACCTTATTTGAGAACTTCAAATTTTCCTTGGGTCACTTGATTTTTATCACCAAAAAAGGCTTTGTATGACTATGTTTATGAGAATAGCCATTACAAAATTCCAAGACCACTTGGAAACAAAATGGAAGAAAGAAGAGATCATGAAGGGTTAGATATTCAAGCATAAAATGAATCATTAGATCAAGTATCTGGTAGGAAGAGGAAGGATTGACTAAAGCATGTTTTGAATCATTTTTTTAGATACCTCTAAAGGCAAAGGCCCAATAGTTACTTAAAATATCATAAATTAACTATTTCTCACATGAATATGGACCAAAGATTTTGATTTTATAGCAATACTATACAATTTTTCTTTTAAACTAGGGAAATAGTTTATGAGGGTTTTCACTCATAATTTTATCCCTAATATTATAATAGGCCCTTGAAATAATTTCATCAATGTGAAAAGCTCAAAAAATCATGTGATTTAAAAAATGGTATTAGAATACATTTATTTGTAAATGTTATGACCTCTCAAAGTTTGTAATAGACCTCAAAAATCAATAAAATAAACATTCAAACCTTAGGAAAGCAATGCCTAATCACATATTTCCATTTGAATCCTACCAATTTGCTAATTATTGATGATTATTTTGTGTTACATATTTACCACCAAACTTCTACAAATGTGACACATGTTGAAAATTGATTGATTGAAGGGTTATAAATAAGAAAAATAAAATTTTAGATGGTGCAAAAAGGCATCATGTCATCCACCTCATAAGCCAAGGCATGATTCCACTATATTTATTATGCTAAAAAGTGTCATTGGGTTTTGAAACTAGGCCTCCTATAAGCAAAGACACTCCATCTAAACAAAGTGCATGTGCAACCATTGAGATGTCTCTCCACTATTCAAAAGCATAACAAAATAGAAAACATGCAATCAAAAAAATTTGTATAAAAAATATTCATCATGTAGAGGGTATGTGATTCAAACCTAAGCCCCGTCATTCATCTATGATATTGTACACCTTGCATAATAAAATAGTCAAAATAGACATAGTAAAGGGATTTTTTATAACTTAATTTATAACATCGACTCGTTGTGCTGAAGTAGCAAAAATAACAACCATAAACTCAATCATATGACCAAGGGGAGTAGGAATCATACACAAGACCTATCTAACCACTTGAAGACTTTTGCTTATCTAGAGAGAAAACATGCATTATCCTTGAAGATATGCATTATCTATGGCATATAAAACATAGAAATCAAAATAGGGGATTCTATTTGAACTTGTGACCTTTACAACATACAAAGTCTTATATCTTGTTGACTAGACCACCATGCCATGGATAGAGACAAAAAATGTTTAAAGAATATTTGATACTATTGGGTTTAAATGTAATTAAAAAAAATATTAGTCTAAGAGTTAAACTCATAACCTAATTGGAGCAGAGATATATTACATGTCTATCTACCCACTTTGACATACCATTTAGATAGGTGGGACCACATCTTGCATGCCATGTTGCTTATTTGAAAAGGATGCAAAAATATTTTTGAATTTTGCAACAACTTTAACCTCACAAATTAGGATCCTATTTTTTTGGCAAAGCTCACATTATTTGAGCATGCCAAAAGGATAGATGATGAAAAAAGGATAGGATATTCTCTTTATCTCTTATGTGGATATGACTTATGATACTCTAAGAAATAGTTTGCCTTAGAATTCAAATAAGGATTGGAGTCTTTGAACAGGTATTTTTTAATGACCAAGAAATATCATTTTATACCCACTCTAATACCAAGTTGTATTTCATATCAATATATAGTAATGAATATGAGCAATCCAATAATTCACATATTATATAGAAAGTATAGAAAATGACAAAAGAGAGATATATATGTTTGGTGCCCTTGAGCACCAAAGAATATTTATATTATCCATAGATAAGAATCAAAAGACTTTAATATAATGGATGGAATATTGGGGGTATTTATATCAATACCAAAACCTCAATTACATAAATAAATTAATCTACTCACATAACAAGAATACTTTAGATTAATTACAAGTTATAATGTTGGTTTAATGATGACAAGGATAACAACAACCCATTCAACTTACAGAATGAAATAATATACAATAAATTAAATATTTTTGTACAATGATTACCCTTAGGCCTATACAAGATTACATCAAACAATATTGACCTTGTCCATAATTTAGATTACTCCAACATGCTAGGTTGACCCGCTATCTCTTTATGTTTTTATTATTCTTGTGGAGTCATTAGGGGGAGAGGTTTTTTGAAAGGAAAAATCAAAGGTATTTAGGTTACAACAAATGGTCCTTTCAAATATAATCTTGATTTACTGATGGTACTTTTATTTTTTTCCATCCCTCCATTAATTAGGCCATGGAGTTTAGATCAATATTATCATGCTATGAGAAGGCCACTAGATAATTAGTTAATAGTATAAAATCTAGCATCCTTTTTGTTAAAAATGCCTTAGATTTACAATAAGTTATTATGGATATTTTAGGGTTTAAAATAATAAAATTTTCATCTATATTTGGCTATTTATTTATCTCATAAAGAAAAGAAGGAGGATATTTGGACTCAATTTTGGATAGAATAAAATCTTGTTTGGTAGTCCCAAAAGGTAAATTTTTAATCAGGGTTAAAAGACTATAACTCATGGAGACTAAATTGTAACCAATCCTTATATATAATGTCATCTTTAAGATTTTTAGTAGGCTTGTGGAAATGTAAGCTTATGATTTTAGCCTTAGGGGAAAAATTGGATGGAGACTATTCAAAGTTCAAGGAAATATTTTGACAAAATATTACTTTAAAAATATATAAGTCCTCTTGATATAATGAACTATTTAGATAATAAATCCTACCTAAAGGATTTTCAACATGGAACTTCATATCATATAGTTTGTAATTATTTAATAAACATATTAGATTGTGAGTCAATGTGGGTATTCTACAAGTTTTTGATCTCATGCTTTGTTAAAGACTTATGCTCTTACTTTTAATTCAAAATGACAACTATTGGCTTAGGCATATTTACCTTGTAAAAATTGAAAGGTGAAATATTATATAAATGTGAGAAACAACTCTTGATCATGGATTTCTATTACTAACTTTAAAAGATGCATCAAGAGTTTTATTTGACTATTTTTACATGGAAGGATGAGCTGGTTTGAAATATTTTAAAAGACGGTGGATATTTGATCAATTTGGGATATGCAGATTTAGAGCAATCAAAATTTCGTACTCCCAATTATTTTTCTTGGAAGAATGTTTGGCCACTAAAAGCCCTCCTAATGGCCTCAACATTTCTTTGGTTATCAATTCAAAGCAATATTCTTAGGAAAGAGTCTACAAAGAAGAGGATTTCATGGACCTTTTAGGTGTGCCTTATGTTAGAAGGATATAGAAAAATCATATAATTTGCTATTTTACCATCCCTTTGCTTACACCATTTGGGGCTATTTTTTTGAAAATATGAGAATATATTAGGTTGCTCCATTAACATTGAAAGAGTTGATGAAATGTTGGGTGAATTATTTCAAAGCTAATGCATTATGTATTCCACAAAGGATTGGTCTTGTCATTATGTATTGGAATTTATAGCTTGAAAGAAATAATATATTTTTAAAAAATAAATCTTAAAATTATTATCAAGTTTGAATCTATATTATTGCCTCTTGAAAAATATTTAGAGACATGGTGCTCATAATGAGAAGTCTCATGTATGGAAAAGGAGGTGCTAGCCTTTTGGTTATATGATTTGAATATACATGGAAAGGCCATCTATGACAATGGAACTAACACAAATAATTTATTTTTATATATGACAAATAGAAATTTCCAAAAAATTGAGTTATAAAAATTAATTTCGATAGTGATTTTAAACAAAATCAAATAAAATCTAGTAGAGCTGTTAGATTTCACAATAATTTTCAAAAAAAAATGGAATAAACACATTACCCAATATTTCCAAAAATGAAATACCTATGAAGTAATGCACATAGTATATGAGGACATTCATTGATAACAAATAATATCACTATCAAATAATATAATTAAACTCCAACGAATGATTAAATGGATTGTATGATAAGATATTTATACCTCAATAAAAGTTACTCTTAGGTAAGGTTATATTAATCAATATTTAGGCTTAAAATAATAAAATGTTATAAACAATATTTTCAAGATTTATAAGGTACCAAAGGGTTTATATGTACAATACAAAATAAAAGCTAGTCATGGCCTCTAGAAAATATTAACCATGACATATTCCAACATCCCTCTTAAGCTAAACATAGGGCATAAAGAGATATCCTTATTTATCATCCCTCTTAAAGAACACTCTCCTATACCAAGGAGATATTGCATGTGCACAAAAGGAACCTTGGGCATGACCTTGTTTAGGATATCTATGCCAATTTTACTAAAGGTATAAAAATAGGATCAAGCATCCCATGTGCATGAAGCCATATCATAAAATACATCTAAATATCAATGTGCTTGAAGAACACAAGCTTATACTGAGAGGGGGGTGAACAGTATAAGACCACTTTTTAATTTGCTTTAAAAATCAACTTTCAAAACAGTATAATGCAGTGTACAAATAGCAATAATAACAACAGTAATCAAAGCAAGGCACAACACACCATCCACAAAGTGACACAACAATTTACATGGTTCACCCAAAGTGGGCTACTCCACGGATAAAACTTTTCTCTAAAAGTTATATCACAGTTCTTTGGGAAACCTTCCCAATTATAAAGTTTATGGGCACCAACCCAAAGGAGACACCTTCCCCTAGCTCTGCTCTTAGTGGTGATCCTCTAGAAGACCTCTACCTCCTCTGCCCTTAGCAAGTGGAACTCTATCCACAGAAGACACCTATCTTCCCTGATCTGGTTGGAGATCTCTATCCTCAACTCTATCACTACAAAGCTGTTCCTCAAATTTGCACTAAACACAGTCCTTCGGTTTGGCACAAATCTATCCTCTTCCTCTTTTCTTTTTTGTTACAGTTGCACTTGGTCGAAACCAAATTTTCATAGTCTGTGCAAACACATCAGCACTCGATCTACTTATGCTCTTCTGCGAAAACACAACAGCATAGTCTTCGCACATCCAATGCAAACACAACACTGTCTTTGCAACCTCTGTGCAAAAACAGTAGCACGAACTTCACACACTTCGCACAAACACAACAGTTGATCAGACTTCTATTTATGCACCTCTACGATTGAACTTCTCCCTGCACTCTATTTGTGCAAATCGCACTTCAAACGCACACTTCAATCAATTGCCCAAACTAATCAAACAACCCTCCTTTTATAGAGTAAGATTCAAGATCATTACAATCAATCTTAGTCGACTGTTACTCTTCAACTGCATCGGCTACAAAACCCTATGTTGCATCGGCCCAGATTTAACTCTGTCGGCTCAAAGTTAACTTTGTCCTTCAACTGCCACTGGTTCTGAAGCTGCCCCTACGAAACTACATGTCGCAAAATCGTGACACCTTTGCCTGTCGTATTCCTTCTTTTGCCTATTGTCACGAAATCGTGACACTACAGCCTTTTTCAACCTCCTTTCTGCTTATGTCATGAAATCGTGACACTTCCTATCTTTGCTGATGTCACCTTCTCTTCTATCACGAAATTGTGACCCTTCTGTCTTCATGTCCTTCCTCTTAGCTTCTATCATGAAATCGTGACACTTTTTGCTTCTGCTGATGTCATCTTCTCTTCTATCGTGAAATCATGACCCTTCTATCTTCATGCCCTTCCTCTTAGCTTTTGTTGTGAAATCACGAAACTTTTGATTTTTTTGACGTCATCTTCACTCTGTCATGAAATCATGACGCTTTAGTCTGCAAAGCCTTCTTCTCTGCTTTTGTCATGAAATCACGACACATCTGCTTCTGCTGACGTCATCTGCAACTCTGTCATGAAATTGTGATGCTTTCACTGCCTTAAGCTCTTTTTTGCCATATGCCCGCGAAACTGGAACATGTCACGAAATCGTGACACTTTCGCCTTTGAGCTCTTCCTTCTTCAGTTCATCGTGAAATCATGATGCTTCTTCTGATTAAGACTTGTTAACTGATTCTGTCATGAAATCGTGACACCATCTCCAACTGCAAGTTGCCATCTCAACCTGTCGTGAAATCATGACGCTTTCGGCTTCTGAAAGCTTTCTCTGCTACCTGTCACAAAATCACAACACTTCTGGCTTCCGTACGATTTCTTTACTGCTTGTTGCAAAATCACGATGCTTCTCCTTTCAGGCTCTTCTCTTTGCTGCATGTCACAAAATTGCGATAGTCCTCAACTCGACCTCTACAGCATGTCACAAAAATGCAACAACCCTTACTTGGAACTTTGCATCATGTCACAAAATCACAACAGTTCCTGAATCACTTTCTCTCTCTTCAATCTTGTTGCAAAAACGTGACAGCTTACACTGCGGACTCTTTCTTCTGCACCATGTCATGAAATTGTGACATTTTTTTGTTCGTACAGTCTCCTTTACAAAATGTCATGAAATCGTGACACTTTTCTTTCTTTGCCTTCCTACACTGTCCGAGTCACGAAAATGTGACATGTCACGAAATCGTGACAGTTTTGCCTGCTTCGTCTCTGCCTTCCCGCATGTCATGAAATCGTGACACATTTGCCTAAAATTTCTCTCTCCTCAAACATGTCATGAAATCATGACAGTTTTTCCAGTGCTTTCTCTCTCCTGAAACATGTCGTGAAATCACGACAGTTTTTCTAGCCGCCTGCATACTTTTTCTTACTTGTCTTTTTCTTGATCTTTTGCAACTGGGCTACCTTGATCTTCTTGGAAACTCACTATCCATGCTAAAACCTTCATCAAGACACATTCTTTGACATCAAACCAAATTGCTTCAAGACCTTCTTGACATCAATGACAACATCTACACTTAGAGTAAAGGCAATGTACCCAATGTACCCAAAATTGCCAACAATCTCCCCCTTTGTCATTGATGGCAAACCTTAACTGAAAACACAAGTCAAGAACCAAAATTGAAAAAAATTGATCCAACAACTGAGAATCTGCCTTTGAAGTTTTTTCTCCCCCTGACTTGAAGCTCTCTTCTTCACTATGAAGCTCTCCCCCTTACTCATATCTCTCCCCCTTTGTCATCAATGGCAAAGGGTCACCTTTGGGGCTTGGGACTAAGAATGAGCTTCTTATCTTAGTCCCTCCCCCACCTCCTGATGAGGTGATTTAAAACAAGGGTGGGAGTGAAACTCCCATTAGGCACTCATCATCATCAGTGTCTATAATTTCTTTGTCGGGCCTTCTCTTGAACTCTTTGTCAGTGTTTCTGTTCTTGTCACTTTTCTTGTTCTTGTTCTCATCTCTTTTCTTGTCCATACCTTGAACCTTGGACCTGTTTATACCATTGTTCCTATTCTTGTACCTTGGAATATCAGCTTTGCACTGTCTGGCTATGTGACCTGCATTATTGCACTTATAGCAAGTAACAATATTATTTCTTTCGGGCATAGCTGTTCTTTGAATCCGCCTGTTCTGACTAACCCAGTTCCTATTATTTGCCTTGCAAAAAATTGCCTTGTGCCCGAACTGATTACAAGAGTAGCAATACCCTTGAAATAAATTATGGCCCCTAAAATTGTCATTTATCTTCCTTACTTGAGTCATGCACTGCGAAGCCATGTGGCCAAACCCGTGACACGCAAAACATCTGTCGTGAAATATTCTTTTGTTTGACCTCTTAGGTCCCGAAAACTTCTTTTTCGTATTTAGAATTCTGTTTTCTGTTTCTACGCATTTATCACTCATGGACTCTTTCTCTAAAATACTCTCTTCATCAGAACTCTCTTCTTTTTGAAATCTCTTACTTGATTCCCCAACCTATTTTTTGTGTGGTTTAACAAAACCAAGACCTGTTTTATCTGAAGGATTTCTTTGACTTTGGATGAGAGACTTAACCCTTTTGGAGCTATCTTGAAACCTGTACAGCTTATCCTTGTATTCTTTATTTTTCTCTTTCATGGCAGAAATTTTCTGTTCTAATTCACTATACTCAAGCATCTTAGATTCTAACTCATTCTTGAGTTCTCGAGTCTTAGCCATAGAGATGTCAAGACTTTCTATGAGTTCATCTTTCTCCATACAACATTCATCTAATTTATCCTTAAGATGAGCATTCTTATTTCTTTCCTTTTTCAAAACACTAAGAGCATTAGTAAGTTCACATTCAAGATCCTCTATATTATTGCATTTTGAATCATTAAGGCCTTTTTCAGATTTCTTATCACTAGAGGTGCTATCCTTTTCAAAAACCATACAAGCATCTTCCTTATCATTTTCTAAAGCATCCTCATACATACTAGCAACCAATTCATTATTTGTGCAATCATCCTCAAGGTGCCCAAAATTTCCACATCTAAAACATTTCATGACAATGAATTTATGTTTCGATTCTTCCTCTTTTTTTGAAATGAACAACATCTCATTTTCATAATCACTAGAAGAACTTTCACTATCACTGCTAGAATACTTACTTGCTTTGTCTAGGTAGAAGCTCTTCTTATTCTTGTGTGAATGCCTCTTTCCTTGATTGTTGTGCTCATCTTTGTTCTTTTTGTAATACCTATGCTTTTTAGAATCCTTGCTTTTAACATCCTGTATATCTTCATCACTTTCATTCTTGGAAACAGTACAATCAGTAGCATAATGACCAAACTTTCCACATTTGAAACATCTTATGTTTTTATTACTTTTGTGTTTTCTAGAGAACTTGCCTTTTTTGCTATAATATGCCTCTTCATCACTAGAAGACTCTTCACTCTCTTGAATCTATTTGCCCTTTGATTTCTTGGTAGCTTTGAAAGCTGCCTCTTTCTTGACATCAACTTTCACTTGAGTTCTCAACTCAAATGCTGCAAGAATACTATGGAGCTCATCATTTTTCAACTTATATAAATCTTTAGCTTCCTCAATAGTAGAAATATTTTCACTAAATATATTAGGAAGAGATCTTAAAATATTATCACACACATCATTTTCAGCAAGTTCAAGACCTAAGTCTTTCATAGAATTAACAACTTCATCCATACGGAGCATGTAGTCACTAATATTTTCATCATCATTCATCTTGAGTTGTTCAAACATACCTTTAAAATGTCTCAATTTGGCCTTTCGGACATTTGCATCACCTATATGAACCACCTGCAATTGTTTCCACATTTCACTAGCTGTCTTGCAGTGAATAACTTTGGTGAGATCTGCTTTCTATAAGCCTCTCAAGATTGCATTCATGGCTTTTGAATTGCTATGAAGAATGAGCCTGTCTTCTTTGGTATAAGGACCATTTTTAGGAATAGTGTATTCGTCTTCAATCACTTCCCATACCTCATTACCAAGTTCCATTAGATAAACTCTCATTCTCGCACTCCACAGATCGAAATTTGATCCATCAAGAATAGGTGCTGCATTGCCACCTGAAAAATCCATTGTGTTCTTAACCAGTTCTTCCTTCCAACTGTTAAACCTTTTCGAAGGAACCTGCTCTGATACCAATTGAAGAACACAAGCTTATACTGAGAGGGGGGGTGAACAGTATAAGACCACTTTTTAATTTGCTTTAAAAATCAACTTTCAAAATAGTATAATGCAGTGTATAGATAGCAGTAATAACAACAGTAATCAAAGCAATGCACAACACACCATCCACAAAGTGACACAACAATTTACGTGGTTCACCCAAAGTGGGCTACTCCATGGATAAAACTTTTCTCTAAAAGTTATATCATAGTTCTTTGGAAAACCTTCCCAATTACAAAGTTTATGGGCACCAACCCAAAGGAGACACCTTCCCCTAGCTCTGCTCTTAGTGGTGATCCTCTAGAAGACCTCTACCTCCTCTGCCCTTAGCAAGTGGAACTCTATCCATAGAAGACACCTGTCTTCCCTACTCTGTGTGGAGATCTCTGTCCTCAACTCTATCACTACAAAGTTTTTCCTCAAATTTTCACTAAACACAGTCCTTCAGTATGGCACAAATCTATCCTCTTCATCTTTTCTTTTCTGTTACAGTTGCACTTGGTCGAAACCAATTTTTCATAGTCTGTGCAAACACAGCAGCACTCGATCTACTTATGCTCTTCTACAAAAACATAGCAGCATAGTCTTTGCACATCCAGCACAAACACAACAGCACTGTCTTCGCAACCTCTATGGAAACACAATAGCATGGACTTCACACACTTCATGCAAACATAGCAATCGATCAGACTTTTATTTATGCACCTCTGTGATCGAACTTCTCCCTGCACTCTATCTGCACAAATCGCACTTCGAACACACACTTCAATCAATTGCCCAAACTAATCAAACAACCCTCCTTTTATAGAGTAAGATTCAAGATCATTACAATCAATCTTAGTCGGCTGTTACTCATCAACCGCATCGGCTACAAAACCCTGTGCTGCATCAGCCCAGATTTAACTCTGTCAGCTCAAAGTTAACTTTGTCCTTCAACTGCCACTGGTTTTGAAGCTGTCCATGCAAAACTACAACATGTCACGATATCGTGACACCTTTGCCTGCCGTATTTCTTCTTTTGCCTGTTGTCATGAAATCATAACACTACAACCTTTGTCGACCTCCTTTTTGCTTATGTTGCGAAATCGTGACACTTCCTATATTTGCTGATGTCACCTTCTATTTTGTTGCAAAATCGTGACCCTTCTGTCTTCATGCCCTTCCTCTCAGATTCTATCATGAAATCGTGACACTTTCTACTTTTGCTAATGTCATCTTCTCTTCTGTCATGAAATCGTGACCCTTCTATCTTCATGCCCTTCCTCTCAGCTTCTGTCATGAAATCGTGACACTTTTGATTTTTGCTGATGTCATCTTCACTCTGTCATGAAATCATGACGCTTTAGTCTGCAAAGCCTTCTTCTCTACTTTTGTCATGAAATCATGACACATCTGCTTCTACTGACGTCATCTCCAACTCTGTCGTGAAATCGCGACGCTTTCACTGCCTTAAGCTCTTTTCTACCATATGCCCACAAAATTGGAACATGTCACAAAATCACGACGCTTTTGCCTTTGAGCTCTTCCTTCTTCAGTTCATCGTGAAATCATGACACTTATTCTAATTAAGACTTGTTAACTGATTCTATCACAAAATCGTGACACCATCTCCAACTACAAGCTGCCATCTCAACCTGTCGCAAAATCGTGATGCTTTCAGCTTTCGAAAGCTTTCTCTGCTACCTATCGTGAAATCATGACATGATGTAGGAGAATCCAGAAACACCTGTAGTAGAGGCATTAGAATACAGGAGGGCCACTTCGGAAGAAATGGCTAAGGAAGAAAAATGTCGCGATTGCGTGACGTGTCGTGAAATCGTGACAGAAAAAGGCCAAGAGGGTGAGGAGGAAATCCTGTTGTGATATCACGACAGAAAAAGTGTCACGATATCGTGACACGACGAGGAGAGAGACGACGTAGGCCAAAAATGTCGTGATTTCGTGACATGTCATGAAATCGCGACCAGAAGCGAAGAATGGAGGCAGTAGGTGGAAAATGTCACGATTTCATGACATGTCGTGAAATCATGACCCAAACAAGAAGAAGGAGGTTGTAGGCAAAGATGTCGCGAAATTGCGACATGTCACAGTTTCATGACCCAAAGGCAGGATGAAGAACAAAAGTGAAAGATGTCACGAAATCGTGACATGTATCAGTTTCATGACCTGTTGAAGAAGGAGAAGGCGCAGAAGGGAAGATGTCATGAAATCGTGACATGTCGCAGTTTCACGATGCGCCAAGAAGATAAGAAGCCAAAGGAGGAGAATGTCATGATTTCATGATAGGTCACAGTTTCATGGCCAGAAGGCGAAGAAGCAGCCAAGGAGGAAAGACGTCGTGAAATCGTGACATGTCGCATTTTCGTGACCAACGGGCAAGCGAAGAAGCCAAGGGACAAAGCTGTCGTGAAATCGTGACACTTTCGGAGCAAAGGTGCCAAGGTGCAAAGTGGTCATGAAATCGTGACACTTTTAGAGCAAAGGCGCCAAGGTGCAAAGTGGTTGTGAAATCATGACACTTTCGGAGCAAAGGCGCCAAGGGGCAAAGTGGTCGTGAAATCGTGACACTTTCGGAGCAAAGGCACCAAGGGGCAAAGTGGTCACGAAATTGTGACACTTTTTGAGAAAAGGTGCCAAGGGAAAAAGCTATCATGAAATCATGACACATTTTGAAAAGGAGCACCAAGGGGAGCAGCTATTGCGAAATCGTGACCCAAAAGCAGAAGACAAGTATAGAAGGCAAAGACGTTGCGATTTTGCAATGTGTTGCAAAATCGTGACCCGAAGGCAGAAGCCAAGTGCGGAAGGCAAAGATGTCACGATTTCATGACATGTCGCATTTTCACGACCCAAAGGAGAGAAAGGAGGTGAGGAAGAAAATTGTCGTGATATCGCGACATGTCGCGATATCACGACCGAAAGGGAAAAGAATGCGAAAGAGGCAAAAATATCGTGAAATCATGACATGTCGGGTTTTCACGACCTAGAGAGGAAAGAAAAGGTGATGGAGCAGAAATGTCATGATATCACGACATGTCGCGATATCACGACCAGAAGAGAAGAGCAATAGGTGGTATTTTTGGGGACCGTGATAGAGCGACAATGCCAGCTCACAAAAGTCAAGCGGTAGATGCAAAGGCTATTACAGCTAGAGGAAAAAGATGATAGAGGCTAGGCAACGGTCGTAGGGCCGTTACAGAGATGCGTGGTAGCACAAAATGTAGAGGAAGAAAGCAAAGTGGTCCAGGAAGACGACAATGACCAATTGAGGAATGGAAACAAAGAGTCGTGCGTAGTAACCTGACAGTGAACAAGAGTTAGCCGACAGTGACAAAGGCCGTGTAGAATGGAAGCAGGAAGCGGTTATGGAGATCTGCATTTTGTGTAATGATTACTTAGAGGGTTAGGACCTCTATAAAAACCCTAGCATTGTAATAGGTTTGAGGTTGGAAATGCACAGATTGCAGTTATTGAAAGAACTGCAAAAACAAACTCGCGCAGTCGAGTGCAAGAGCCGAGTGCAGAGAGCCGGCTTAGGGTATTGTGTGTTTCCTTCCAAGGGGTAGGCAGAATTAGAAATTTGCATAGGGTGAGTGTAAAAGCTGAGCGATGCGCCAGTTGCTGTAAACCAAGCTGAGCACTGGTTGTGTGAAGCCTGCGGGCTATTCTGTAGAAAGATATTTCTAGTTTAATGAATGTAAATCTAGATTTGATAGAGTGCAAATTTTCTATTCTGCATCAGTGGTATCAGAGCTAGTGATTCTGAGTGTGCAACAGATTCACCGAACATGAGGCAGTTGTGCCAAGACTTGTGGTTGTGGGTTGTGAGTGATTAAACAGAATGCCTCCAAGAAGAAACCCTGTTGGTGGGAGAGGCATAGCGCCATTGTAGAGAGTTCAATGGAAGGGCTTGGAAGAAATGATGACAATGAGAAAGTTCAAAGCATTGCAGCGACAATTTAAAGCCCTGCAAGAGGAGTGGATCAGAATGAATTTGTGAGAACAAGAGGAGATGCGTAGAAAGCATAAGAATAAACCAAGTAGTTTAAACCAAGGAGAAAGAACTGGTGAAAGAGATGATGAAATGCGATGGCAGTTGAAACCATTAAAGGTTGCAGACGATGGAGCGCGCAGAAGTGTCAGAATATTTTTGGGAGGAAGTAGAACTTTATCTGGTCAAGAAAAGGAGTGTAAGAAGGCTGTAGAAGAAGTATGCAGCAGTGGGAAAATCTATCTGGAAGAAGACATAAGTAATGTGAACCAGGAGAAGGGGTTGGAGCAGTCTGCTGAGGTAGATAAGGGTTTAGAAGTGCTACAGGAGTCAGTAAACAAATAGTGCAGAAGTGAAGATCACTTCTCCATCAACCTCGAGTGTCTGATGCAAGAGCATCCAGCAGCACCTGTAGTAGAGGCATTAGAAGACAGGAGGGCCACTTCAGAAGACATGGCTAAGGAAGAAAAACATCGCAATTTTGTGATGTGTCATGAAATCACGACAAAAAAAGGCCAAGAGGGCAAGGAGGAAATCTTGTCTCGATATCACGACATAAAAAGTGTCGCGATATCGTGACATGACGAGGAGAGAGACGACGCGGGCCAAAAATGTCGTGATTTCATGACATGTCACAAAATCATGACCAGAAGCGGAGAATGGAGGCAACAGGCAGAAAATGTCATGATTTCGTGACATGTCACGAAATCATGACCCAAATAAGAAGAAGGAGGCTACAGGCAAAGATGTCACAAAATCGTGACATGTCGCGGTTTCGCGACCCAAAGGCAGGATGAAGAACAGAAACGAAAGATGTCACGAAATCGTGACATGTCATAGTTTCACGACCCACTGAAGAAGGTGCAGAAGGGAAGATGTCACGAAATCATGACATGTCACAGTTTCGCGACGCGCTAAGAAGAGAAGAAGCCAGAGGAGGAGAACGTCATGATTTCATGACAGGTCACAGTTTCGTGGCCAGAAGGCGAAGAAGCGGCCAAGGAGGAAAGATGTCGTGAAATCATGATGTGTCACATTTTTGTGACCAGTGGGCAAGCGAAGAAGCCAAGGGACAAAGCTGTCATGAAATCGTGACACTTTCGGAGCAAAGGCACCAAGGTGCAAAGTGGTCACGAAATCGTGACACTTTCGGAGCAAAGGCGCCAAGGTGCAAAGTGGTCACAAAATCGTGACACTTTCGGAGCAAAGGCGCCAAGGGGCAAAGTGGTCGCGAAATCGTGACACTTTTGGAGAAAAGGCACCAAGGGGCAAAGTGGTCACGAAATCGTGACACTTTCTGAGAAAAGGCACCAAGGGACAAAGTTGTCATGAAATCATGACACATTTCAAAAAGGAGCACCAAGGGGAGCAGCTATCGCGAAATCACGACCCAAAAAGTAGAAGACAAGTACGAAAGGCAAAGATGTCATGATTTCATGACGTGTCACGAAATCGTGACCCAAAGGCAGAAGCCAAGTGCAGAAGGCAAAGACGTCGTGATTTCGCGACATGTCGCATTTTCACGACCCGAAGGAGAGAAAGGAGGCGAGGAAGAAAATTGTCGCGATATCGCGACATGTCGTGATATCGCGATCGAAAGGGAAAAGAATGCGCAGGAGGCAAAAATGTCATGAAATCGTGACATGTCGGGTTTTCATAGCTCGGAGAGGAAAGAGAAGGCGATGGAGCAGAAATGTTGCGATATCATGACATGTCGCGATATCGCGACTAGAAGAGAAGAGCAACAGGTGGCATTTTTAGGGACCGTGATAGAGCGACAATGCCAGCTCATGAAAGTCAAGCGACGAATGCAGAGGCTATTACAGCTAGAGGAAAAAGATGACAGAGGCCAGGCGGCGGTCGCAGGGCCATTACAGAGACGCGTGGCAGCACAAAATGTAGAGGAAGCAAGCGAAGTGGCACGGGAAGATGACAACGACCAGTTGAGGAATGGAAACGAAGAGTCATGCGCAGTAACCTGACAGTGAACAGGAGTTAGCCGGCAGTGACAAAGGTCATGTAGAATGGAAGCAGGAAGCGGTTATGGAGATCCGCATTTTGTGTAATGATTACTCAAAGGGTCGGGACCTCTATAAAAACCCTAGCATTGTAATAGGTTCAAGGTTGGAAATGCGTAGATTGTAGTTATTGAAAGAACTGCAAAAACAAACTCGCACAGTCGAGTGCAAGAGCCGAGTGTAGAGAGCCGGCTTAGGGTATTGTGTGTTTCCTTCCAAGGGGTAGGCAGAATTAGAAATTTGCATAGGGTGAGTGTAAAAACTGAGCGGTGCGCCAGTTGCTGTAAACCAAGCCGAGCGCTGGTTGTGTGAAGCCTGTGGGCTATTCTGTAGAAAGATATTTCCAGTTTAATGAATGTAAATCTGGATTTGATAGAGTGCAAATTTTTTGTTCTGCATCACGACACTTCTGGCTTTCGTACGATTTCTTTACTGCCTATCATGAAATCGTGATGCTTCTCCTTTCAGGATCTTCTCTTTGCTGCATGTCACGAAATCGCGACAGTCCTCAACTCGACCTCTGCAGCATGTCACAAAAATGTGACAAACCTTACTTGGAACTTTGCATCATGTCACGAAATAACGACAGTTCTTGAATCACTTTCTCTCTCTTCAATATTGTCACGAAAACGCGATAGCTTACACTGCGGACTCTTTCTTCTGCACTATGTCGCGAAATCATGAAATTTTTTTGTTCGTATAGTCTCCTTTGCAAAATGTCACAAAATCATGACACTTTTATTTCTCTGCCTTCCTGCACTGTCCGAGTCGCAAAAATGCGACATGTTGCGAAATCACGATAGTTTTTCCTGCTTCGTCTCTACCTTCCCGCATGTCGCAAAATTGTGACACATTTGCCCAAAATTTCTCTCTCCTCAAACATGTCACGAAATCGTGATAGTTTTGCCAATGCTTTCTCTCTCCTAAAACATGTCGCGAAATCGTGATAGTTTTGCTAGTGCTTTCTCTCTCCTGAAACATGTCGCAAAATCGCGATAATTTTTCTAGTCGCCTGCATACTTTTTCTTGATCTTTTGCAACTGGGCTACCCTGATCTTCTTGGAAACTCACTGTCCATGCTGAAACCTTCATCAAGACACATTCTTTGACATCAAACCAAATTGCTTCAAGACCTTCTTGACATCAATGACAACATCTACACTTAGAGTAAAGGCAATGTACCCAAAATTTCCAACAATGCTTAGTCAATTTATGAACATTGGATTACAAACAAGCTAGGTGGTACTCTAATTATCACACTAAAAATTAATTAGAAAAGTATGAGGAATACCAATCTACCCCAAAATCATAGTATCCAACAAATATGTTTAGCTACCTCATTAGCAACACAATATTCAACTCCCATAGAAGACTAATATACGGTAGAATGATATTTGGAAAACCAAGAAATATGATTTAATTGTAAATAGAATACAAAGCTTGTGGTAGACCATCATTTATTTAAATCATCAACCTAATTAGCTTTTTAAAATACTGTTAGAATCAATTGGGAACTAATTGAGTAATGAATATCTATATAATAAATCCCTTTGATATACTAGAGAATCCTCTTGGATGTGGTCTAGTAAATCTCTCATGGGGTATTCATATACCTAGAACAATAGCTAAAACAAAGGATATATCAAGTCATGTGTGAGTAAGTGATGTCAGCAATGCCACAACATAAGCTGACCAACACACATAGACATGAGATAAGTAGTAAATAAATGCTTTTTATTAAATAACAACTTTTAAATTATAAGCATTCTATGATGCAATTATATATTAAAGGGGTATTTATACACCCACACACTATATAGAGTGCTATAGACTTCCTCAAGAGGCGGATATGTCAATTCTACTTTGTAAGTATTTGATGATGTAATTACAAATTCAAGGGGTACTTATACACCCACACACTATACATAATGTTACAAAATTTCTCAAGAGGTAGATATGTAAATATCACTCTGTAAGCATTCAAAGATGTAGTTACAGATTCAAGGGGTACTTATACACCCACACACTATACAGAGTGCTACAAACTTCCTCAAGAGGTAGATATGTCAGTGTCGCTCTATTGTAGAATACCATAAAACTTGAATGTTAACAATCCCTAGCCACCATGAAGTGGTATGAAGCTAACAACCAAAAAAACCCCTTAACTACTAATTGAATTGAGCATTTATAGGCTTTGAGAAATTTTTTCATTACAACATGACCATTGTAGAGAGAAATTCGACCGTTATAATATGACCGTTGTAGAGAGATTCGACCATTATAAAAAATCTAACTAAAAGAAAATATGACCATTAGAAATTTAAGAGGAAGAGGGTTAGAATGCGATGCTCCTGCATCAAACTCCCATGCTTTAAAATTTTATGAGCTCTCGCTTATGAGCTCATGCTTGACAATTTGAGCTGCACTCATCCAGGTTGCATCTTTTAGAGTTTGGTATTTCCACTAGACTACGTATTCTTGGTATTCATGTCCATATGTTTTCTTGCTTACACTTGCATTAATTATGTAGTTAATTTATTCAGGTAGTATGCATGGTAACTGTGCATTCCAATCCAACTCAAGTCTGTTATTAGAAGAATTTAAGGTTTGTAAATATGCCATGACACTTGTAGTAATCCATGAAACATCAAATGTCTATTTAACCACTCATGTATATCCTTAGGTAAGTTATATTTCACACTTGCGGTAATCCATGAAACGTTGAATGTCTATTTCACCACTCGTATAGATCCTTAAGCAAGTTTTGTTTCACACTTGTGGTAATCCATGAAATATCAAATATGTATTTCACCAATCATGTAGATCCTTAAGAAATTTTTGTTTCACACGTGTAGCATACTTAATCGGTAGACAAATGCACACACAACCCTATAGAAAATATTTTAATCTTTGATACCACTTGATGTCAATAGTACCATAGTAGAAGCTGACCAACACACGTAGATGCAACACAAATAATAAAAATATATTTTTATTAAATAACAACCTTGAAATTACAAGCATTCGATGATGTAGTTATAGATTCAAGGGGTACTTATACACCCATGAAATTTATAGAGTGCTAAAAACTTCCTCAAGAGATAGATATGTCAATACCACTCCATTAGCATTCAAATATGTAGTCACAAATTCAATGGTTACTTATACACCCACACACTATACATAGTACTACAAACTTCCTCAAGAGGTAAATATATCAATGTCACTTTGTAAGCATTCAAAGATGTAGTTACAGATTCAAGGGGTACTTATACACCCATGCACTATACAAAGTGCTACAGACTTCCTCAAGAGGTATATATGTCAATGTCGCTCCATTTAGAACACCATAAAAATCAAATTTTAACAACCTCCAACTACCACAAGGTCGTATGAAGCTGACAACCCAAAAACCTCCTTAACTACTAATCGAATCGAGCATTTATAGGCTTTGAGAAATTTGACCATTACAACATGACCATTGTAGAGAGAAATTCAACCGTTATAATATGACCATTACAGAGAGATTCGACCATTACAAAAAAAACTAACTAAAAGAAAATATGACCATTAGAAATTTAGGAGGAAAAGGGTTAGAATGTGATGCTATTGCATCAGTATGGCAAATAAGTCCTTTCATAATAGATAAATATATAGTAACATCCATCAAAGGAGTCATATAATCAATTTGAAGGTTCAATAGTGAAGCAAAAGGAGTCTAAGTAAACTTGCAATCCTTCATCTTGAAATGCTCAATCTAATATGTACTTGGACTATAAAATGGTGATGCTAGAATCTATCTAATCAGTATAAATACTCAAAAATTAGGGTAAGAGACCCAGATATTTAATCTTAAATATAGAATAAAGTCATGAATTTATATCTTGAATCAAATAAAGAGAGTTACTTGTAATGATAAGATAATCAACATAGAGAGCAGTTACTGAAGTTTTCCCATATTGATGTTTGATGGAAACATCATGTTTAGTATCATATTACCAAAATCCACAACTAAAAAATAAAGAGTGAGTCTTCCCATACCAAGTACAAGGTGCCTTTTGAAATTCATACAATGACCTAGTCAACTAATAAAGTAGGAGAATAGGACCCTCAAGCTCAAAACTAGGTGGTTGTTGCATATATATATTCTCCTACAACTCACCATGTAGGAAGGCACTCTTCATCCATTTGATTTACCTTCCATACAAATGAGGTTTCTATAGAGAGAATAATCCTAACATAATCCATCCTAGTAACTAGAGTATGTCTTAGAATAATAAACTTTCTCTCATCAAGATAATCCCTTAGCAACAAGGCATATCTTGTGCTTCTCCACCTGACCATACAAAGTGTACGTAGTTGTATGGGCCCATTTTCATCCAACCACATTCTTCCTATTTGGAAGAAGAACAAGCTCCCATGTCTCATTCTTCATCAAGACATCATACTCAACTAGCATAGTATCTTCTCACTCTAGTTAACCCTTAGTATGTGAATATTAAGAGGATCCCCATAATGAGCAACCTTCAAGAGCAATGATCAATAAGGAGCCTCCTAAAGTTTCTCTAGAGACAAAGTAGTATGATAATTTTTAAAAGCATCTAAACTTATTTGGGTGTTGGAAAAAATAGAGAGAAATCATGTGCAATCTATGGAAAAACAAAATTAGAAGCCAAAACTAAATAATCAGAATAAAAGTCACAACTCACCTTATCATGCAAAGGTGTAGCACCCTAAAATAATATGTTATGCTAAACATATCCTCATTTTAAAAAAGAAGGTGTTGTAGGTGGTTCTCCCCATGAAGGGGTCAAACCTATAGGTAATAGACCATCACTTAAAGGTAAAAATAAAAATATAAAAATCCTCATAAAATATCTAAAGAAGTAGTTAAATTAATTAAAGAGTTAGAAGGATATTTCATAAAAATATTGGATGGAGGACTAGAATGAGCACCTGGAAGAATCTCATAAAATGATATCTCTTCAAATCAAGATCTCATTCCTCTAAGGGTCATAAAGGAAGTATGGATTTGTGGTATCCAAATACTCCATAAAGATGCATCTATGACTCTTTAGTGCTCTTTATGTTGATGATATTTAACAAATATACAAAATTAAGACACATAAATCTTATAATATATCAAGATAGAGAGCACTAAAGAGTAAAAAAAACTTAGAGAAGATCATCAACATAGAGATAAAAATAACCAAAAATACAAAATTAAGACACATCAATCTTATCACCTATCAAGATCTCAAGAGTTGTCATACTCAGTATTTCTCTAGTGAAAACTCTATTGATTATCTATGTTGCATAAGTGATAACCTATAACTCATGGTTCATCCCCTTGGCATAAATCATAAATTCTACCATATCCATAAATATCATATTTTTCCTTTCAACTACACTATTTTGTTCAATAATATAGTGAATAGTCCTCTAATATACTATCCCATGAAGAGTAAAAAAACTTGAAAAATATTGTTCATGTAGTCACCTCCCCTTTCTAACTTGAGATACTTGACTTTTGTATCTAGCTAATTTTCTACAATATCCTTTAAGTCTTTGAATATTTTAGATATTTCATCCTTAATGTGAGTAGTATACAACCAAACATATCTAGAGAAGTCATTAATAAAAACAAGTACCTATTTTCAAAAAGGGATGGTGTACCCATAGGCCCATAAACATCACTATATAGATCTCCAAGAGATAAAAATTACATCACATGCACCACTTGAAGGGGAGATGTGTGGAATTCCAATGGCTATCTAGTTATGACTCATCTATCTCAAGGATTCATAGCTAAGATGGCCAAGCCTATGGTGCCATATCTAACAATAATTATCTACACGTGTAATCATAGCCACAAAATATTTCTTCCCAAGGGAAGAAACAAAAGAAATAAAGCTTTATATCAACTTAAAAATTTGTTCCAACTCATTACAATAACAAAAAACAAGAGTTTTAAATCCATATTTTATATCCTAAATTATCCAATAGTCAAGCCAAAATTGTACTTTCTTATTCCTATGAGTAATGTCATATATAGAAGATATTTGGTCTAACATTAGAAACATGAAGTACCTCATAAAAGGAATAATATTCAATTCTCACCTCTCCACACCCTAAAACCTACAAGGAAGAGCCATCTCCAATGATAACACACTCATATGAATACAATTCTTTGTATCTCTATAGGATATGTTTATGATTTGTCACATGCCTTGTTACCATAAGTCCACACTCCACTCATAATAATAAGTAGATGTCTAATATGCTAAATGAACATCCAAATATGCTTATGAAGTCTATCCATAAAAGTTATCCTCATCTTATGCATAAAAGAGAGCAATATCAAAATCCCTGTTTTTCATTGATTCCTCAAGCTTCTTGATGTGAATTTGAAAAAGTTTCCTTTTATGTCCTTCCTTATTGTAATACTCACATGTTATATTTTTAAAGGTCTTATTGGGATTCTCTTCACTCTATTTTGGCTTCTTGTAATTTTCAACTTTGGTAATAGATTCTTTTAGATCGGCCTAATTGATGACAACACTATCCTTACACCTTTGTCTTCTAGCCTAATATTGCAAAAAGTACTTGAATACCTCATCAATTGATGCTGTGGAAGAATTATGAAAGTAGAAATGAAGAATATCAAACACAATAAAAATTACATCTTATATCTTTAAAATATTATTGAAGACTATATTGAGCAATTCAATGTTCTTCTTCTCATCCACAACTTCTTGAGATTCTCTTGTTACCTTAGGTATTTATCTTATGGTGTAAATACATTTTTGTAATTTATTGAAATAAATAATGTACTCATAAAAAATATCAAAATATTCCATATTCAAAGTATAAATCTCATCCTCTAAGCTACTAATCTATCTAAAAATTAATATGATCACACAATCCCTAAACCTCATTGACCAACTACTTGGTATTTATGGTGCTACTAAGATGGGCATCATAGCTCTTATCAACATGAAGAGTTATAAAACCAAGAGCCTCATCCCCCTTATCCTTATAAACATACTTCCTTTCTTTAGAATCAATAGCACACGTTCCTCATTTACATATTTGAGTAATCCCTTACTCTAAAGCAAAGCTTTGATATTAATTTTTAGATAGTAGAGTTTGGTTTGTTTAGTCAAGGAATATGCTGGTCCATAAAATTCCTATGAAAATATAAAATCCTATATGCATTTAGGACTAGAAACAACACCATCAATTTAGATCTCTCAAAAAATCATGTCATTTGAAAAAATAGTTCAAAACACTTTACTATTCAAAAGTTATGGTCTTTGAAAGTTTTAAATAATACAAAATACCTCAAAAAATTAAATTATGCTACTTATTGTGCTATGATCTACTTTACAATTTATAAACTGAACTATGCTACTTAATTGCTCTCTGATTCACTCTAAAATCTATGCTTTTCCAAGTCTATTGTTGATTATGTAACTAAATGGTCACTAGGTTCAATGACATGAAAAAATGTGACTGATTAAACTATTTTTATATGTATTAAGTAGTAATATTCTTGTCATATCGATTGACACATTGGCCCTTACCATGTTAGCTTCCACCTTAGTCACCATGTCATCATCTATATGGACTATATAGATTACGATATCAACTATATAGACCACATCATCGTCTACCATGTCAGTCACCATATCACCCTCTATGTCATCAATATGAATTTTCAAATTATCTATATGACCTACCATATCATCGAGACCCATGTTAGTAATTATGTGAAAAAATATGATGTTATTAGGTGTCACCTCATCCAATCTTACTACATCATCTCTATGCATGTTGATAGTTCATCCTTTATATTTAAAAGTTTTTATAGGGGAGAAAGTTCAAACCTTTGACCTTCTATGAGGCCAATCACCTTATAAAAACCTTCACTAGCCACTATAGTAGAGGTATCTTCAAGGCTATCAAGGGCACTACACCTTTTTAACCATATTTCCCTTGTAAAGTGCCTTTCTAGATCATTGTGTGTGATGACAATATGATTCATGTTGACATGCATGCATAATTTTATCTTGTCACCCCTATAGGAAATATTCTTTGATTCAAATTCAAAATTTTAATCTTTGGAGGGAATGTAAAAAAAAAATCAATATGCAAAAAAATAATATCCGAAAATAAATCAAGAAAAAGTATTGAACTGGGATCCCTCCTAAAATATATAAAGAATCTAGAATTGCTAATAATTCATTCATATGTACTATGGTTTACCTACATAACATTTTTGTCAAACACAACTAGTTAGGATATCATATTATGCCTATGAAGAAAAAAGTTATCAGATCATTTTAGCAACTTTCTCAAGTAGCTTGGAGGTCTTTTCTATGTAAGGAAGCCTTCCATTAACTTATCTAACATTAAGGTCTATCAAATGATGTTTAGAATCTTATTTTCTTCATCCATGATAGACAAGTAGTTTGTCATCTCATATCTACTACTATTGGACACAAAATGCTAAAAGAGAAAAGGAAATGAAATTTAAAAAAAAAATCATAAAACACAAAGGAGGTTTTTAAAAATTCTAAAAAAACTTAATCCTAAAACTAGGACATCCATTTAGTCAAAAATATAAAAATTTAACAAGGGATTTAATGACAATGAGTGGAACAAAATATTTATTTGGTGAATATTTCTCTTAGAGCAAATCTACAAAATCTAGTAAGATCCTCGTAATCCAAGTACCATCTAGATTTTTATCAATTTTTTTTTTTTTTAAAAGTAGAGTTTTGAAAGGGTTTCCCTTTCCCTTTTACATCAACTTAGTCATATTGAGCTATATAGTCTATTTGGTGCTACCGATATTTCAACCTTGGTGTGGGCTACACCATCTATTTGTCCTAACCATTGAACCAAGGCCCTATTGACATCAAAAATTATTATTTTTAGTCATATTGTTAGCTTACACAAAATATTTTGTCCACTCTATGCACATTTATCCTTGGGAGACATTGTAGAAGTTGATTTATTGATAGAAAACAATCAACTAATTGAGATTCACATCTGTTTTGATACCATGTTATATTTCACAACAATTGTAAAAAATGAATGAAATCAACATATTACCCAGAATTGCTAAAAACAATTCTGGGTAATATTAAAGAATAGTGTATGAGGGTGTCCATGGATATCAAATATCTCACTATTAAAGAATAGAACTACACTTCAACCAATGATTAAATGGTTGGTATAATGGGGTATTTATACCCAAATACAAGTTACCTTTAGGTCAAGGTTAGTAATCTATCTTTAGGTTTAAAAATAATAAAATATTACAAAAAACATTTTTTAAGATTTTTAAGGGCCTAAAGGGCTTATATTTACAATACAATACAAAAACTGGTTGTGGTCTCAAGAGAAGCTTAATCACTACATATTCCAATAGGAGGCGATGCTTTTGAAAATAATGAAGGTAACATTTTATCACTTCAAATCATATGGAACTTTAACTAACAATTATGCAGAGGCTAGGTTACTTCTTATAGAGATGAAAATTGTAACTAGCAATTATGCAGAGGCTAGGGAACTTCTTATAAATATCAACATTATAATTGAAAATGAAATATATTTTAATTGGGAGAGATTCACAAATTATCATTAATACTATCAACAAAAATGCATGTGGAAATTAGATAAAAAGTAACATGTTAATCAACTGTTATTAAAGGCAATATCTTGAAATTATAAGCATATCTATAGATAAGGAAACTGGGTAGCAAGTAATTTAGCCAATAATAGGGTTGATCTTTGTATTGGTAAAATTCAACTTTTAGAAGGAAACAAAATGAGTAATATCTCTTAATAAAAATGTTGTTAAAAAGTAATTACAAAAGCATAGTGAGGAAGATGAAAATATATGATAGAAAAGGAAATTAAGAATATCTTTGATAGAAAGGCAAGTTGTATATGATAGAAAATAAATTACTACTTGCTATTACCTTAAAAATATTAACTTATTAACAAAGGGTTTTAAAGATTGATAAATTACATATTTATATATTATTTAAATTTCAAAAATAAAATAGTTCTCAATTTATAGGAAGGATTATGGTTGAAATATTATGATTGAAAGAGACTACTCAATCTTGTATATCAGTTATAAAAGGTTTCTCACAATAACAAAAAAATAAAAAATAAAACATATTTTAAAAATAATTATATTTAAATTAAAATTTAAAATATATAATATTATAAATTATAAGTTTAAAATTTAAATTTTTTAGTCAAACATTATGTTTGACCTAAATAAAAACTTTAAAAAATTAATGCATAATTAATTATTTAACAATATAAAATAAAATAAAAATATTTGTGTTAAACTGTCTCAGAATAGAATTAAATGAAGTTACAATCAATCTAGCCCCCTCTTTTATAATTTCCAATGCTAAGAGTTAGGTGTCGTGTATAAGAAAGCTCTAATGGAAATATAAAAATATTAAATAATAAAAAAAAACATCTCTCACGAGTTTGAATAGAAAAATATTATATTAAATACTAAATAATAAAAACACATTTCTAACCAGTTTGAGTTAACAAATGGCTGCTCTTATCCTTTAAGAAAATAATTTGCATATACAACTTGGATGACCCTAGCTTTTCAAAAATAGTTTAAAAATAATTAAACAAAATATTTTAATAAAAATGTTTAAGTATAACTTTTTTTTAAATTTAATTAGTGTAAAAAATCTTTACAATGCAAATTTTAACTTTTAATTGTTTAATTGTAATTAGAAAGATGGAAGAAAATGTTACTAGTTTTTTTTAAAATGTTGGTAAAAATTTATTGAATCAATAAAAGCATACAAGAAATAGATAATTCCAAAACAATAACTCTTACAAGGGCCAGAAGAAAAAGACCCCTAAAACCACCCACCGAGCACCCAACAAACAACAATCTCAACCAAGCATATCCGCAACAAGAAAATTAGCAAGATGATGAGAACAATCCAATGGGAGATAATCCCAGTCCCTAACATTCCAGTCTTCATAAAACTCAGAAGCCCATTTTGCCAAGCAATCATCCACACCATTCCATTCCCTGGGAATATGAACAAAGGAAATAAAATCTAGGTGCTGATAAATTTGAATGATCTACCAAGCCATTAATGCCAGTTGCCAATGAATATTAGAAATATTGTGAGTCTTCAAAAAATTAATAATAATATGAGATTCAGACTCACATATTATTTTTCGCCAACCCAGAGCATAACCTTTTTCAAAGCAACACGAATAGCAAGGGCCTCCATATAATTATTAGTTTGGTTTCCCTTATAATAGGAGAAAATGAAAAGAGCTGCACCACTACTATATCTTCCAACACCACCAATACCTACATACCTAGGATTCCCTCTGGAAGAGCCATTGATATTAATCTTAAACACCCCTCAAGGCGGAGGATGACATCTGCCATCTCTGCACTTTTTGATTGAGACCTTTCCTCCCAACCGAAAAAGAAGGACAAGGGACATTCTCCATTAAAACCAATTCCTGCATCATCAAGATCTTAGACTGCTCCAAAGGAAGACTGATCTGACATTTAGAAGAAATAGTTTCTTGGATCATACCAATAATCCTCTGCTAAATCTGATAAATAGTTAACTTTCTACTTTAAAAAATTCTTTGATTTCTTTCAAGCCAAATTTGCCATATAATACATGAGGGCCCAATACTCCACGCAACTTGAAGAAAGAAAGCCTTAGCAAGAGATCTTCCTAAACTCCTCTAGAACTCAACAAGAGAAGAGGCATGAGAACAAGACTGTTTCCACACCCTCCACCAAAGATGCCAAATATCCTGTGTAAATGAACACTATAAGAGCAAATGCCCTAAATATTCATCACTATTCTCACAAAGGAAACAAAATGAAGGGCCCTGAAAACCTCTTTTTTGGATATTATCCCAGGTAAGACATATGTTCCTAGTAGCCAACCACAAATGGAAATTGCATTTGGGTGAGGAAAATTTATTCCAAACCTGTTTTCACCAAGGAACCTCTTCATCCCCAAAATGCTACCTATCTAAAATACGATAACCAGAAGCCACCAAGAAAACCCCTCTAGGATCCGGAACCCAAGCCAAAATATCATCATCCTGTAAAGAAGAGCACTCCATAGTAACCAAAATATGAGCCAAACCTTCTCTATCTTGAACAGAACCACCTGCCAGACAATCTCTAGGATCTTTTCACCGAACTACCTCCACCTGTCCAACTCGTTTGGCAACTTTATAATCCATCACCCTATACCAACCAGCAACCAAAAACAAATTACATAGCTCTTGAATATGAGGAAACATAGATAAAATTGTGGGGAAACCATCCCAAGAATCATGCTAGAAAAGAGCCTTCAAGCCTTTGAGACAAATCCAGAACAATCCTTGCTTAACAAGAGTAGCCCCCTTCTTAAGGATGTTTCAGATCAAAAAGCCTTTACTAGACAAACTGTATCTAGATATATCAGAGCCCTCAACCCCATTAAGATACTTAAAGGAAATAATTTTAGCCCAGGCATGGTCTTGAGAAATGCACCATCTCCAATAAAGCTTGGTCGCCAATGCCTGACCAGAAAGAGAAGTCAAACGAAGACCCAAACCACTTTCCTGTTTCTTGGTCGAAAATGCTATTAGTTGAAGTATTAGAGTTAAGTGCAAATTTTGAGAAAAGGAAAATACTATCAGTTAAAATATTAAAAAAGAAAAAATAGTTGATTATATAGAATTATTATATGTATTGTAATATTAAAATTTTAAGGGGTTTGATCATGATGACCTGCAGCAGATTAAAAAAACTTGCATCTAACTTCAAGGGTATACTCGCATAGGACAAGCAACTACTTACTAAAAGTTTCTTTTTAATAAATAAAGTTTTAGTTTAAAATTTTGGTTATAGGATTTTTTTGATTGATGTAAAGGGGGTTTTGAAAGGTCTCCAAATTTTTTAATGAGTTATTATAAAAAGGGGAATCCCGGGATGGGATTTCGTAGAGAGACTAAAGGATAGAAGCCTAAAAAGAACAGGAACTAAAACTGCAGTTCTAGACAATAAGCCGAGACAGAAAGAAAGGAAAACTCTGCTAAAAAGAAAACCCTGCTAAAAATAAGAAAGGCCTACCAAACATGAAGCCAACAAAATCAAATATTGACCTCATGAACAGAATTCTTATCAGCGTCAGAACCATGAAAAGGTGGAATAGGGGCTCCAGAATTTTTGATTTTATTGATGAATTTCTTAACCTGGGTAAGGAGGGAGCTACCTAAGTTGACCAAATCGTAGAGATTGCCAAAAAAAAAAAAATAAAAAATAAAAAAAATAAACATAGCAGCTGGGAGAACCAACGAAGAGGAACTACCAAGATACATAACGGAAGGAACTACCAAGAGACATAACGGGAGGAATGCTGCATGAAGGGTTCTGAATGAAGGCAACTGGAGAAGCAAAAACCTGAACACCCTGATCCACGATCTTCCCTTTCCCTTTACCACTGCTAGAAGACTTGAGACATTTGGAGCACCGAATCGTGGATGGGGTGGCTTAATTCGTGAGGATCGATTTATGCTTCCCCAACATCCCACACATCTTGGACTCGAAGTCTAGTTCGATCTCAATGTTATCATCGAAGACCTCCGCGTTGAGGTCAGAGATCAGAACCCATCGTCTGGGCATCAACGATATGAGTAGCGGGAGGAGGGATCTGAAGGCGGAGGGACCGGAGGGTTCTGCAAATTCCTCTTCACCATGTGATTATAATGTAAATCATGAGGTGTAAGCCTTGGTGCTTGGGCTGGGGCGCCTTCCCTTCACGAACACACAACAGAAAGTTCTATGGACCTGAATAAATAGTTCGGGATATTGATGAATTTGGATTCCCTCGGGTGGTTAATGAAGGCCAAATGGAAACTTCCCAACAAAATTGGGGTTATCAATTGTGAATTATTGCATCGCCGGAATGAGAACCACTATTTATTTATAAGATTTTTCACAAATAAAAAATATTAATTTTTTAAAATATAAATTATTTATTATATAATATTTTTTTGGTATATAATTTTTTTTTATAATTTCAGAAGAAATTAAAATCCTCTATAGATGATTATTTTATGTATTATATAAAATTAACATTTAAGTTTATATATATTTAATTTTTTAAAATATAATTAATTGATTATATATATATTTTTGATTTTTTTTTTATAATCCTTATTTTATGTAAATATAAAGTTAAATTATAGTAAAGTATGTTTTTAGAAAATAGATTTTTTAAAAGGTAAGGTTTGAACTTACATTAAAAACCAAAAAAACATACAATTATAATCAATATACTACCATTGATTTCTACCTTATTACGGATTTGACTTCTATGGTATTACTAAGGATTTTTAATGTGAGTTATTCGGGCATTGCCTTCCTCCCTATGCCCATTTGAAATAAATAAACATACAGGTTTACAAATATTCGCATTGCTTTCCTCCCTATGCGCATTTGAAATAAATAAAGATACAGGTTTACAAATATGCATGTTTCACGTTCGAATACCAGGCATACTGCAAATGTATATGGCTTTAAAACACACATAAGATCATGGTAGAACCATATAGGAAAGAAAATATATCAAATCGCCCCAAAATTATAGTCTATATAATAAAAATCAGAACTGATCCCAAAAAGAATATATAGTCCATATCACACAAACCAGAATCTGAAATCTCTTTACTACAGAATCTGATCCCGACAATCCACAAAAAGAAAGTTGATGTTTCTCAACCCAGATAATTCAAGATTAACCGTGATTTTTTTGATTTTTTTTTTATATTCAACATCGATTTGTAAACGATCGTTCCAGCAAACACAAGAGGAATCGACCTCACAACCACATGGATAATAATAACTAGGCAACTGCCGTTACACCAAATACCATTCGGCATAACCGTGATTTCATAACCACAATAACATAATATAAATACTCTAATATATATTAAAGTGAATTTTGATCCCTATACTATAGAATATAGAAGAGAGAAAGTAAATTACACAAAACTATGATTGGAATTTCATAACTGTATGTATCTCTATTACCTCCAAAGTAAGAAGGCTAGGCCCTTTTATTTCTTTCATACTTATTGGAAGCATCATGGTCTCCATATAATCCCAAGCTATCAATCAAAGCATTTCTCTCATTTAAAACCGTGTGGAAAATCTGATTCACCTGTTTCTTGAGATGGTCCAAACCTTGTGCGAGTGCATTTGAGCTTTTCCTTAATTCTTCCAAAGCCTCTTGGATGCTCTCAGCTTCCAAACTTTCTTTGTGAATGCAAATTTTCTCTAGACTAACATACAAATCCTGGGTTGCTGCATCCAAGTCCTGCAATTCTCTTAGGAACAAACCGCGACCGTTTGGGGAGTCACTCTGGATTTCTCCAAACACCATTTCCTGCAAACCCATGAAAGACCCTGACCACCAAAAATGGTCTGGAACTTGCAGCTTCAGCAATGGGCTCTGGTCCCCCATTAAAGCAGAAACAACAATACCACAAATAAAGATGGTGGTTACCTCAACACCACACATGGTCCTCAAAAAGATATTGCCCTTTGCAGAAGACTTAGGTTTGTGACCCTCCAGTTTGGCACTCAAATCCTGCAACATACCAACACATTGTTCGACACCACTTCCATTTTTATTCTCAGTTCCTTGGATCCATTGTTGTAGGGAGTTCATCGCCTTAAGGCAGTGATCAGGATTGTCACCGGAGTTTTCCAAATCATTGATTGCAAGAGAGATTGAAAGATGATTTGTCTCAAGCTTGGAAATCTCCATGAGAATGACATTACATATATTCAGAAACTTGACATTGTCATCAAAGTAATCTTCCATTTCTTGCTCCTTCTTGGGATCTGCAACCGAAAACTCCTGATGGGCTAGAAGAAGTTTCAGATCGTTGTGTGTCATGGACAAAATTTCCATGGCTTGAGAAATCCATTCCAAATTGCGAAAATCTGAGCCACGCATGTGCCTCAACTCGTCCAATCGATCCATCAAGGCCTGCTCAAAAGTTTTTACCAACTCCTTGGAAGAGGCAGCCTGTGAAGATCCCTTTGGAGACAAGGCTTTCAGAATATGGGAGAGAGGAGAGGTCGTCATGGTGGACTTACAAAGCAGAAAAAAGCCAAAGCAAGTACCCAACTCTTCTTCTACTCTTTGATATTGCTTTGGGTTTGCTTAAAATCACACAAAGTTCTTTTCATATATATATATATATACATTTTATTTTGATTTATATATTTGATTAATCCTTTTTTTGATGCAGCAAATCGGGTTTGCATCGAGAATGAAAGCACAACCAAATCACAGCTAACGACCATGTTTATTATCTTCATCGCTATTAATGCAAAATGCAACTTACGAAATACACCGTTGGTCCAGATCTAAAATCAGCAAGTTCAATCTAACACGTTATGTTCTTCTATCTTGTCTAGAAACAAGAAAGAGAATGACGTGATAAAATACATTAAAAGGAAGTTTCAAAGCTGAAATTCAGTGGAAAGAGTGTTAAAGCTCCACATTACGTACTAAAATGCAGATTTCCCAAAACTTACAACAATGAAAAAGACAATTTTGATTGGATTGGATTTTTTAGTTGAATTTCTCGCTAAGTAAGGGCGAGGAATGTTTTGGCTGGATATGAAGATTTATGAGCAAAATATTGGAGAGAGGCCTCTTTATCCATCTGTCCGCTTCTAATAGGTGAAGAATATATTTAACTAGCTTGAGTTGGAACTTACCACCTTTAAGAATTATGGTTCCCTAGGTTGCTTCCACGTTGCAATCCTCTTAGCTGTGAGATAACAATAAGGCAAAATAACATCCAAAGTGAAATTCTCCCTATTTAGTTATAGTGTGAAAGAGATTGTAACCGACTGATGGTTATATAATGAATGACATTGTTATTATAAAAGCTTCAATTTGACAGGTGGAACTCAGACAACTCAAAGGACTAACACGTGCTCCTTGTTTGTCTAATTAAGATGTGATGTAGAGGCATGCCAGCTATATTTCCCCCAACCAAGTTTCTAAGGGAGGGATGTCAAAAATTTATTGTAATGTTGCTCTAATGAATATAGTGCATGGATAAGATATGGGGCATCTTTGTTCCAATTTCAACTAATCATGTAATTAACTAAGAGAATATGGGTTTTATTGCATTTTAAGAAACAACAAAGTGGACTCATAATTGTCAAATGAGATTTTATGATACAATTTAAGTCAATTGCATTCAAGGCAACTTTTTCATGTTATGTTTGAGCATCCATAAGTGAAAAAGAGAAAAACATAATTAGGAAATTTGTGATTTAGTGGGAGGGGATTTTACTTAGTTAGAGTTTACAGATTTTTATTAGTTTTTTTATTAGATAGAAAAGAATGGGTTTTGAAAGGTTTTTCGAACCTTTTACAAATTTACAAACAGGATTAACAAAATAGTTTTAACAACATTTAAGAAAAACAACAGAGCATAGGGGAAGGCCTAGTCCACAATAGAAACATAGAATAAATGACTGATAAAAAAAACGTAAGTAAAATAGGAAAACAAAAAATCAGAAACAAAACCCACCAATTCCAGATCTAACAAGAATAGAGTAAATAGAGAAATTGAGAACTAAAATTCCAAATAAGAGAACATAATTAGTTTTTGTCATTGATGTGGATAATATCATTTCTCACCAAAGAAATAAGGTCTTACAGGAAATTCTCTTCCAGATAGACATACCTTCATTTTTAACTCTAAGATTGGCAAGGAAATCTGCAACCTTGTTACCTTCCCTATAAATATGCTTACTTTGGTAGTTCACAAATTTTCTTAGGAATATTTTTTATTCATCCATAATATTACCAATATTCTAGTTGGGTGAATCCTGTTCAGTGAGGATATTGATAATGTATAAATAATCCCCTTCTATAATAACCTTATCATCCCCCATTGAGTCAAGCAAGGATAAACCTTGGAAGAGGGCCTTAGCCTCTACAAAATTGTTGGTTTGGCAACCAAGGTTCTCAGTGAAGGCTAGAAAAATTTATTCACTAGAGTTTTTTATCAATCCTCTAGCTCCTGCCATCCCCAAATTTCCTTTAGATGCTCCATTAAAATTTATTTTAAGAAAATCCAAAGGAGGAGAGCTTCATTTGGTTTGTAGCCTACTCGAGCTAGCATGAGGGGGACTAGGGACCCCAACAAGTAACCCTAGGCTAGTAGAGAGATAAACCTCAAAATGGAGAACATTAGAGGGGGAGAAAGAGATAACTGAGACATTTTCAACTAAAGCACTAAGAACTCTAAAACCCATGGAGGAGGTGTTTGAAGAATAATATTTAAAGGCCTTACAATTTCGTCCTTTCCAAACTCGTCAAAATAAATGAGGGAGGTAGACCTTCCATAGGATACAAAATTTGGGGCTAAGAAAGTGATAAAATGACCAATGATCAAAATTTTTTAATAGAGAATTAGGGACCACCCAAATGACTTTTGAGGTTGAAAGAAGAAAGGAAAGGATATGTGAGGAGGAGCATTTTAAAAGGAGATGTTGAGTATTTTCCTCATGATCCCCACAAAAATAACACTGGTTAGGAATGCCTATTCCTATTTTCTTAAGATTATCCAAAGCAGGGTTATCCATAGCAATTATTTATTGCTAAATTGGCTAAAATTAGGATTTTTGAAATTTAGAGTTGGCTAATATTTGGGACCCTTGACCAAGGCCTATTAGCCAAAAATATTTGGGTGCAATTTTTTTGGGTCAATTTACCTCAATTTTATAATAATTTGACTATTTTAAGTTAAAATTTCCAACATTGCCCCTAATAATAGTGAACCTTCTACATGCGTTTGGTCACTATTCACCTAGATTTCAAAATCAATTCATCAAATTTTTATAAATACATTTTGGAGCCAACCCCTTATGCATAACCCTAATCCAAAGAAAGAATTTTGTTTTGGAGGGTAAGCCAAAGAAAAAAAATTAACTTTGGGGGTAAGTTCCTTAAACTAAACCAAACTACAAGGGAACCTGCAGATATTCACATCAGCAACAAGGTCATAGGTAAAATTCACCAAAAAGGTGTCACTCTCCTCCATTTTCCATATTAGCGAGTCCACACAAAAAAATTTCTTGACAACCTGAGATTTTAATATAAGATCAAGGGTTTTCAAGGGAATATCCACTCCTTGATATGAGATAAAACTCATAATATCTTTCCATTTCTTAATACCATTGACTTCTTCAATATAGTTTACCACTTTGGGACTAAAGTACTGAGAAAATTTAGGCCTTAAGATAGCAAAAGAAGGAATATCTATGAGAGGCACATCCTCAAGCCATGGGTCTTCCCATAAGTCAAT
This sequence comes from Wollemia nobilis, assembly GCA_028583015.1. Taxonomy (NCBI): domain Eukaryota; kingdom Viridiplantae; phylum Streptophyta; class Pinopsida; order Araucariales; family Araucariaceae; genus Wollemia; species Wollemia nobilis. The sequence goes on along the minus strand of JAQPPZ010017206.1, from coordinate 440,398 downwards.
ACACTCCCCATTGCCTAATATCCATTTAAGACCTTTTTGAAGAATATTTTTTGTTTTAACAATGGTGTTCTAGAAGGTTGAGCTATGTAGGGGGTTTTTATCTCTCATAAAGTTTAATCCCTTGTTCAGGTATTTAGCAGAGACAATATGGGTCCATCCATTGTTTTCTTGAGAAATCGGTCTCCAAATTTGTTTCACCAGTAAAGCTTTGTTCATATGTTTAATATTTCTCAGTCCAAGACCTACACCTTTCTTGGAGCACACTTGGTCCCAAGAAATAAGATAAAATCTCTTTTTATCCTCTGCTTCTAACCAAAAAAAGGTTGTTTGAAATTGTTTTAATTTTGAGCAATTTTACCTAGGACTTTAAAAATAGAAAGAAAGTATACCGATAGGCTTTGAAGGGTAGATTTGACTAGCTGGATATTTCCTACTTGACTTATAAGTGCTCCCTTCCATCCTAAAATTTTTTTTTGCACCCTTTCCAAAAGCGGATTCTATAGTTCTTCTTTTATCCTTCCTTTGAACAAAGGTAACCCTAAGTAAATAAAGGGGAATTAAATAATGGTAAATCCTAGGATTCTAGCAATAGCTCTTTGCCTATTAGGAGGGGTATTAAGGAAAAATAACTTGTTTTTTAGAAAGATAATATATTGCTCAACAACTAGCTCATAGTCCTCTAAAATAACTTTTATTTCCTTGGCTTGAGGAATGGAAGAGAAGGTAGAAAGGAGAGTATCATCATTTTTTTTTTATGGATAATTACCTCAATAGGAGAATTAAGTTTAATGTCTTCAATGGATTTGGAGATAACTGCAGCTTTCAGAGCTCTCCCAAGGGCTTCAACAAGAATAATGAACAAGTAGAGGGAAAGAGGGTCACCTTGCTTGAGACCTCTGGAGTTGCTAAAGTACCCTGAAACCTCACCATTAATAATGACTAAGAGCATAGGGGTAGAGAAACATTTTTTAATCAAAGAGATCTTTCTATTATGGAAATTGAATTTAAATAACACCTTTTCTAGAAAGCCCCAAGAGACTCTATCATATGATTTATTCATGTCAATTTTGAGAAACATATCAACTTTTCCAGTATTATCAACTGAATGAATCAACTCATGGAATTTTATGATTCCATCAAAAATTTGTCTCCTTGGAACAAAGCCCCCTTGATTGGAATCAATGATTTTGGAAAGGATCTGTTTGAGCCTGTTAACCATAGCTTTGGTCAAAATTTTGTAAATAATATTACACAAGCTTATAGATCTAAATTCCTTGAACTCCTTAGCTTTGATACTCCTAGGGAGGAAGATAAGGAATGTAGAATTAACTTCTCTTTGCAAGAACAAGATCTTTGCACATCAGAGATCACTTCAATGACATCAACTCCTATAATGTGCTAGTATTTTACAAAAAATAATATGATAAAGCCATCTAGACCTGACACTTTCTAACAAAGCATAGAAAAAATAGTCCCTTTTATTTCATCAGGCTCAAAGGGGGATCTCAATGTGGAATTTATTTCTTCAAAAATGAGGTTGGTGATGTTGGCCAACAGTATTCCTTTTGTAGTAGGATCACACTGAATTTTGGCACCCAATAGAGATTCAAAGAATTTGACCGCTTCATCCTTGATATCTTTTGGGTCCACTAGACTAGAGCCATCCTCTTTGATAATTTCTCTAATTTTGTTGTGACTTTTGTGTTTGAGGGTAGTGGTATGATTTTTTTTTGTATTACAATCACAATTTTTAGCTAGGGTACCCTTGATCTTTATCTCCAGAAGGACTTTTATCTTATCAAGATATTATGGAATTATGAGAGTAGAGATTTTTCATTGCTTTTGAGATCCTTCTTAAACAAGCTTGATTCTTGCACAGACTCAATTTCCTTCAATTGCTATTTTAAATATTCCTTTTTTTGAAAAGGTGACCAAAAACTAATTTATTCCATGCTTTCAGATTGAATTTTATAAATTTGAGTTTTTTAGCAAGTTAGAAGTTAAAGGGCCTAAGAATATTTTAGACCACTATTCCTCTATTTTGGGCTTCAATTCTTGATGATAGGTTCATGTCGATTCAAATATTAAGGGTCTTTTAAGATTTGAGTTTCCTAGGAGAATTTCCAGTACTAAGGGGTTATGGTTCGACCCTAATTTGGGGAGGGAACTCAAGGAGGAATTTTCTAGCAAATCTAGTGTTGGACTTGTGTTGAATATATTTCCATGTTATTTAGGTGGGGCTAAATCTAAAAGGACTTTACACTCTACCCCTATCCTTGTCGGGGTTTGAGGGGTAATTCTCCCAAGGAAATTATTTTTGGGAGTTTAAGCTATTTTTAGACCCATATGGGTATTTTTGGGTTAATGTAATTTCGGTCCATGGTTTCATGCCCATGGTATTGTAAAATCTATTCTTGTGTTATTGGTATATAAAACAACACTTGCATGAGGGTTTGGTAAGGAATATGCAAGAAATGTAATCACAAGTAGTAAAACAAGTGAAAGGATATTATTGTATTGGAGACGATCAAGTTTATACAATAATGAGATATTATTGCTAGGTTTTTTTTCCAAAAGGTTTTCCCGAGATAAATTCTTATGTAATGTGTTTACTTTTTTTTTTTATGCACTTACTACTTTTCTATATTTTTCTTATCGGGGTATTATATCTCTTCATTTGGTATCAAAGCTAGGTTTTAGCTTTGAGGAGTAAGATTTTCAACCTTGGGATAAATCAATTCTTGAGTGGGAGCAGTGCGCAGAAGAATATGGACAAAGAAAAATAATGAGAAACACATGGGTATAGATAAAAAAAATTAATGGATAGAATTTTTATTTATGGAAACTCAATATGGAGGATCTGTTGGTGGATAAAGATCAGGGGTCATGGTTTTGGGAGTAAAACCAATAGGAATGGTATATGAGAAGTGGCTAAATATCGATAGGAAGGTAATAAAATCTATCAAATTGTGTTTGTATAATTTGGTATTGTTGAATGTATCAAAAAAGACCATGACAAAATTGTTATGAAAAAAGCTGAGAGCCCTGTATCAGACAAAATCATTGTAAATAAACTCTTTCTCTAAAAGAAGATGTATACTCTTTAGATGAATGATGGTAACTTTGTGGTTGAACATTTGAATACTTTTTACATTATGGTAAGTCAATTAAACTTTGTAGATGAGGAAAAGTGTATTACTTTAATTTTTTCATTACCTAACTCCTAGGATAACCTGGTTATGACTATCATCAATACTACTAAATTGAAAGTAGAGAATATAGTACAAACATTGCTATCTGAATAAATGAGATGAAAAATATTCTAAGGATTATAATATGAAGGATGCATTGGTTGTGAGAGGCCATTCTCAAGAAAGAAGTAAAAATAAATCAAGAGAAAGGAAATTAAAATCTAGGGCAAAATCAGTTGTTCTTGACAAAAGGAAGTATTGGAAGTGTGGTAAAAAAAGGTATTATAAAAGATATTGTATATACAAAAATAATGATGAAGGAACATCTACAAAAATGAAGACCACAAATGAAGATTTATGGGACTTTTTCATAGCTGCAACATGCTCAAGTGAACACCATGACTCATGGTTGATTGAATCAAGTGCTTATTTTCATATGACTCCTCATAGGGAGGGGTTTTGTGAATATGAAAAGATAAATGGAGGTGAAGTATTCTTGGGAGACAATTTGACACAAAAAATAATAGGTCAAGGAAGAGTCAAATTGAGGTTAAAATTTGGAAGAGTTAAAACCCTTCCTAGTGTGCTGCATATTCCAGGTTTAGCAAGGAATCTAATATCTGTTAGTAAGATGACTAACGTGGGCGTGACTACGGAATTCAATAATGGTAGATGTAAGATGGTTCATGGATGCTTAGTGTTGGAAAGGGGAGTTTGTATAGGAAATTTGTTCAAACTTAAGGCTAGCACTATAAGTATTGATTGTAATAAATATTCAACTATAGAGGAAATTAATATAGTAGAAGAAGCTCCAAGTATTCTTGTAGTGAAGACAATGTTGTGGCATCAATGCATGGGGAACATTGGTGAGAAATACCTTCAAACATTGAAAAAAAAAGGTATGGTTGAAGGAGTTTCTGATTGCCCATTAAATTTTAATTTTTGTTAGCACTATGTGTTTGGAAAGTAAACTATAATTAAGTTTCCCAATAGTGCTACAAGATCTGAAGGAATTTTGCATTTAGTTCAAAGTGATGTGTTTGGACCTACAAAAGTAACATCATTAGGTAAATTCATCAAATTTATTACATTTATAGATGACTTCTCAAGAAAGACCTAGGTATACTTTTTACGGTAAAAATCTACTGTTTTTAATAAATTTAAAGATTTCAAGGCTCTTGTAGAAAATCATACTGAGAAAAATATAAATGTTTCTAGAATTTATAATGGTGGTGAGTATTGCTCTAATGAATTTGATAAGTTTGCAAGGACTATGGAATAGAAAGGTATAGAACAACTCTGTATACTCCACAACAAAATGGAGTTGTAGAATGGATGAACATAACATTGATGGATAAGGCCAGAAGCATGCTAAGCGGTGCAAGGTTAAAAAATAAATTCTAGGTAGAAGCCATGTTAACTACTTGCTACCTCATCAATAGATCTCCTACCTCAAATTTTGTGGATAAAAATCCATAGGAAGTGTGTATTGGTAAGAAATCCTCTCTCAGTCATATAAGGGTTTTTGGTTGCGGAGCTTATATGTATGTCCCAAAAGAGAAAATGACTAAGATAGACTATAAATCTGAAAAATGCATATTTCTGGGTTATAGTATTGGTGTGAAAGGATATAAGTTGTGGAATCTAGAAATATAGAAGATTACTTACAATCATAATGTGATATTTAGAGAAACAAAATGTGTTACAAAATAGGAAATGCAACCAAGAAAAGAACAAAAAATAGTTTAGGTAAAATTGAAATATGAGGAAGAACCTATGGTAGAACCTAATGCTATAGAATAATATGAATTACAAAGATATTCTGAAGAGGAATATTCAGAGGAAGAATGTGAGGAGGAAGCTAAAGATGTAGAACCTGGAACTCTAATTTTGAGGATATCAGATCGGGTGAGAAGACTCCTAGAAAGGTATAGCCCTTAAAATTTTTGTTTTGCATTTAATTTATCAGTTATTGATGAAGAACCCAAGACTGTAAAGGAGGAACTTGTTAGTCTTACAATGGCACTGAGAGGGGGGGTGAATCAGTGTGGTACTTTAATCATGAATTTACAGCTCTTAAAACAACAGCAATTAAAAACTTATAAACAGATACAGCAAGTACAACAAGAGAACATCACACAACACAAGATTTTAACGAGGTTCACCAATTTGGCTACTCCTCAAGAATGACTGCTTGGACTACCATCCAAATCCAGCCTTTGCAAAGCAACAACTTTACAATCAGTTTACCAGCACCCACTGGAAGGAGCACCAACCCCTTATTTATCTGCACCAACGAGAAAGGAGCAACAACCCCTGATTTACCAGCACCTACTGGAAGGAGCACCAACCCCTGATGCCAGACTGCAACCTGGACTTCAATTTTGAATCTATAAGTTTGATGATAAAATACCTTTGCTTTTACAAGACCCTAACTGGTCTGTTTCACCTTTGCATCCTCTACGCACTCTGCTCTCTCTGCGCAATCACTTCGCACAATCTGCTGCTTCACTATCGAGCTTCACGATCATCTTCCCCCTTTTGTGCACTCTGCTTCCTTTGCAAATTTCACACTTAGCACGATTCGACTTCTTTGCTCACTTTGTGCACTTCGCCATCATCTCACCGCTTCTACGCTTTCTACGCTCTTACGACCACATTTCTCGCTTCGACACTTATTCGATGATATCTTCGATCGAACTTCGCACTCTGCGCACTGTCTCCGAGCATCGCACTCCACAACCTCAAACTCTTCAAATAACCTTCCTTTTATAACAATATTTTCAAGATCAAAAACCTAATCTTAGTCGATTGTAACCCTAATCTTAGTCGGCTGCAAACCCTAATCTTCGTCGATTGCAAACCCTAATCTTCGTCGGCTAACATCGGTCTTCGTCGGCTTCAACTACCTCTGTAACTCTTCTATAGCATTTGTCGTGAAAACACAACATGTCGCGATATCATGACACTTTCACCTTCGAACGCTTTCTCTTAGCTTTGGCCCGTGAGAATGCAACATGTAGCGATATCGCTACACTTTTTCCTTCGTACGCTTTCTCTCAACTTCGGCCTGCGAGAATACAACATGTAGCGATATCGCTACACTTTTTCTCTTTGCTCTGTTTCTTAACTTTGGCCTCGTGAAAACATAACATGTCATGATATCATGACACTTTCATCGTCGTACTTCTTTTCTTGGCTTATACCCATGAAAACGTAGCATGTCACGAAATCATGACACTTTCGCCTCCTTGTCTTCTTCTCAGCTTGCACCCGCAAAACATGACATGTCATGATATCATGACACTTTCTGCCTTCTTGTCCTCTTCTTGCTTCGGTGACACTTTTCCTCTTTGTCCTTTTCTTCCACAAATGAACATGTCAGAAATCGTGACACTTTCGTGCCTTGTGCTCTTCTCTGTCTTTCACCCGCAAAAACACAACATGTCACGAAATCGTGACACATTCGCTGCCTTGTGCCTTTTCTTGCCTTGACCTCACGAAAATAGAACATGTCATGAAATCGTGACACTTTCACTTTCGTACTCTCCTTCTTTCCTTTTGTCGTGATATCATGACACTTTTTCTCCTTGGCGCTTTTCTTCTCATCGGGTCATGAAAACCCGACATGTCACGATATCACGACACTTTTTCTCTATGAGCTCTTTCTCTCGAACCTGTCGTGAAATCGTGACACTTTTCGTCCGTACAATCCTTCTTGCAAATTGTCGTGAAATCGTGACACTTTTCTTTGCGAGCTCTTTCTCTCGAACCTGTCGTGAAATCGTGACACTTTTTCTTTCTCTGCCTTCCTCTTCGCTTCGGACCGCGAAAATGAAACATGTCACGAAATCGTGACACCTTTTTCTCTCTCCTCTTTCTCTTCGCTTTCGACCGCGAAAATGAAACATGTCGCGAGATCGCGACACCTTTTTCTCTCTCCTCTTTTCTTCGCTTTGGACCGCAAAAATGAAACATGTCTCGAAATCGCGACATCTTTTCTCTCTCCTCTTTTCTTCGCTTTGGACCAAAATAGAAACATGTCACGAAAATCGTGACATCTTTTCTCTCCTTTCTTCCTAAAAACATGTCGGAAATCGCGACCTTTTTCTCTCTCCTCTTTCTCTAACATGTCTATCTTTTTTCTTCTCTTCTCTTCTCATGGTTTTCACTTCTTCTCTCTCTTCTAACATGTCACGAAATCATGACATTTTTCTTCTTCTTCTCTCTCTTCTAACATGTCGCGAAATCGTGACGTTTTTCCTTCTTCTCTGTCTTCTTTGAACATGTCGCGATATCGCGACACTTTTCTTACTTGTATTTTTCTTTGATCTTTTGAATGTTGGCCTCTTAGGTCTTCTTGGAAATTCACTGTACATACTTTGACTGACCTCTGAACTCTGTCCACTTGCATCAACTGATCTATCTGTCTGTGTTGACAACAATGACAATACTGTTTCTGCACCTTGCTCAACAATCTCCCCCTTTGGAATTGTTGGCAACACATGTGCAATTTCCTGTAACTCTTCTCCCCCTTTGACAATAATACCAAAGGGCTGCTGTAGACTCCCCCTGAGTCTATGCACAACATTCTCAGACAAACATTGTTATAGTTAGCAAAAATCATGAATATGAGCAAAACTATAAACATAGGCATAAATGCTCCCCTTGAGAATGCGGTCCCGATTGCTAGCCAATTCTTGGGAAGTTTAACCACTCGACCAATCTGTCTCCAAGATAGAATGCACCTCCACTGGTACTCTTTCTGTCATTGACACATCCAGCCCAATCTGCATCTGAATATGATATAAGGGTGAAGTCTTTACCTTTCGGATATCATAACCCATACTCCATAGTACCCTTGATATTATAGAAGACTCTGTCTCTCTGTACTCTGTCACCTCCAAAGCTCTATTAATGGGCTCACTAAGAACCTGCTCAGTAGGCTCACATAGAACCTGTCCAGATCTGGTCTAACAAGCTCACCAAGAACTTGCCCAAATCTTCTCTAGCAATCTCACCAAGAACTTGCCCAAATCTGCTCTAGAAACTTGTCCCAACACTGTCCTCAAATCTGTCCCAGCATTGTCCTCAAATATTTCCCAAAGGCCTTCTTCAAAGGCTCAATCAATCATGCTCAAGTAGTACTCATAATGAACTCAACAATGAATGACAGTCTTAAACCAAATCCACTTTATAGAAGCATAAAGAGAATTGTTAGAGACTTAATATCTTCTATTCTCAAATCTCAATCTCAACTCAAATCAAGGAAAGTTTATTTTATGGAACTTGAACAACCACATGCATCCAATCACTTGACTAGGCTCAATCAGCTCTACTCAACCAATCACCTCAATGAACAACTCTTTATCACAAACCCTAGTCGAAGCATGTATCAACCAACTCAAAATGTTTTTCTCTAACTCAAGTTCAAGTTCTTTGCACAACCAATGGGCTTCATCAACAATGCTTATAAAGATAAGGTTTAATAACAATTCTAAAACCAGAAAACCTTGAAGCATTAAACCAATCACTTTCGAAAAAGAAACCACAATCAATCCTTTTTACTCCTGTCACATGAGTCTCCTTGGGATTGGCCTAAAATCGTGCTACCATGCATACTATGCTCGGGGTGCCTGTTTCAAGCCATATATCTTCAACTTACAAACCAAGTGGGGATCATCACCAAGCTGGGAACCATCTGGCTGCTCAATATAAACCTCTTCTTCAAAATTGACAAGTGACTCATACTTGTACCAACTTTTGTCCAATACTGTACCAACACTGCAATTTTACTGTCAATTCTGTGCAAGCATCAAACACAGTATCACAACACCAACCAAATCCCTTTTTACATTTTCAGCTTGGTCTATGTTTTCTGCAGTCACCGCTGGTCACACCTTACTGTCAACTGTTCGAATCAGAAAACAATATTTTGTTAACCACTTCACGGCCAACTATAATGCACCTTACTCAAACTCATACTTCTGGACCTCGGATAGGTATGATTCACAAAGCAAAGTTGCTCATCTTGATGAGCTAAACATGAATCAATGATCAAACTTCAATATTTTTCACCACAACATCAAAAATAGATCTAACAATCTTCCCATCAATGTGTAGTTCAAATACCCACTGCTTTTATCAGAACACATATATACGGCTAGAGCAACATTCTTTCACAAACCAACTTATCTGAACTGTTATAATCCTTAACTTTGGATGGTGGCAGTAAGAACCATCATCAGTACAACAATGACATATAGCAATACTACCAATAATGAGAACTTTTAATTTAATCACCACCCTTCATGGCACTTCCACAAACAACTACATGAACTGAGAACACGCTTCGACAACTATAGACAACTCCCCCTAACTACTTGCCTTTCATCCTCAGAAACCCAAACAAATACATAGGAGCATTAAAATAAAACTTTAAGATTGCTCCCCCTGAGGATGTGCTACCTGGAGTTGCTTAGTGCAATAGGGGAGTAGTCTCCTTCAGTCCAAGGAGACATGAATTCCTTTCTTCTATCTTTCTCCAAACTTTCTTGAACTCGGGCTTGGATTTTTCAGCTGCATCCCTGTTTTGAACCTTTTCGTGAACTCGAACATTTCTCTTGTGTGGTTGTCTCTTGTGCATCCTTGATGAATGATTATTTTCCTTTTTATGCACCTGATTTATTCCCAGTCTGTGTTGCGTTCTTTGCGTCTGATGAAATCTACTATTTTGCCTTGGATTAGATACAAACATGCTTGGACAAAACCTTGCTATGTGCCCATGACCATTACATTTAAAACATTGTACATATTGTTCACTCAAAAACGTAGAAGTATTTCTACCAGCATAACTTTTTGATTTATTATTCAATCCACAATAAGTTGCCTTGTGACCATACTGGTTGCATCTGAAACAATAGCCATTAAAAGTATTAGTATGAATAGAGTGAGAGTGATAGAACCTCTTTTGTTGTGGCTGCTTTGCTTGTAGATCTCCTTTGATATTTTCTTCCTTTTGAAGATTCAGCTTCAAACTTTTCTTGCTTCGATCCTTCAGCAGTGAACTTCTTCTTCTCTGCAGAGTTGGAAGATGAAGGTCGTTCAGCTTCATATCCAAGACCACGCTTATCCATGGAGCTTCTTTGTTGGTTTATCATTTTATCTAGCAGCTCTGTGCTCTTCTCGAATTTGAGATTTGTATTGGCCTCTTCTAGTTGTTTCTTCAATAACACAGTCTCTTCCTCTTGTTTGCAGCAACCAATCTCTTTCTCATTGATCTGTGACCTGAGAGTTTCTTCAATCCTTTTGAATTCTTCTACCTGTACTTTCAACTTGGTTATTATTTCATTTGCATCATCAAGCTTTCTTGAGATTTCCTTATTCCTTTTTCTTTCTATCTTCAATTCATCCAGAGCTACAGTTAGTTCCTCTTTCAAATTTATTTCAGCATCAATTTCTTCTTCATCACATTTCTGTTCTTTTTTTGTTTCTCTTTTAGAATCATCCTCTAGGACTTCATTAACTTTCAGCATATATATCTCTATGTTCTCATCGTTATTCAACTTTACAGCTTCGACCTGAGCTTGATGTGTTTGTAGCTTGACATCCTTGATCTCATCGTCTCCTTCATGAGCACTCCTCAGTTTGTCCCATATTTCTTTTGCCGTTTTACAACTCTTGACCTTTATCAGCTCACTGTCTACTAATCCGCACCTGATAGCATTCCTTGCTTTTGAGTCATTTTCAACCAGATTCTTACCGGCAACATCGGTTGGAGGAGTGATGGGTATTGTGCATTCATTGATTACTGAATCCCAGACGTAGTATCCCAAAGCACAAAGATATGCCTGCATCCTGATTCTCCAGGTCGTGTAATTTGTTCCATCAAACACAGGTGCTTTGTTTGATAAAAAACCTTCAACCTCTTCTGGTTCAATTTTCTCTTCTACAGGAACTGAAACTGACTGAGATGCCCTTTTGGAGGAAGATCTATTCTTCTTACCCATTGCGTACTAATCCAAGATCAACCCTAGCTGATTTAGCCTTTGAAGGGAACTTGGCTCTGATACCAATTGTTAGTCTTACAATGGCACTGAGAGGGGGGGTGAATCAGTGTGGTACTTTAATCATGAATTTATAGCTCTTAAAATAGCAACAATTAAAAACTTATAAATAGATACAACAAGTACAACAAGAGAACATCACACAACACAAGATTTTAACGAGGTTCACCAATTTGGCTACTCCTCAAGAATGACTGCTTGGACTACCATCCAAATCCAGCCTTTGCAAAGCAACAACTTTACAATCAGTTTACCAGCACCCACTGGAAGGAGCACCAACCCCTTATTTATCTGCACCAATAGAAAGGAGCAACAACCCCTGATTTACCAGCACCTACTGGAAGGAGCACCAACCCCTGATGCCAGATTGCAACCTGGACTTCAATTTTGAATCTATAAGTTTGATGATAAAATACCTTTGCTTTTACAAGACCCTAACTGGTCTGTTTCACCTTTGCGTCCTCTGCGCACTCTGCTCTCTCTACGCAATCACTTCGCACAATCTGCTGCTTCACTGTCGAGCTTCACGATCGTCTTCCCCCTTTTGCGCACTCTGCTTCCTTTGCGAATTTCACACTTAGCACGATTCGACTTCTTTGCTCACTTTGTGCACTTCGCCATCATCTCGCCGCTTCTGCACTTTCTACGCTCTTACGGCCACATTTCCCGCTTCGACACTTATTCGACGATATCTTCGACCGAACTTCGCACTCTACGCACTGTCTCCGAGCGTCGCACTCCACAACATCAAACTCTTCAAACAACCTTCCTTTTATAACAATATTTTCAAGATCAAAAACCTAATCTTAGTCGGTTGTAACCCTAATCTTAGTCGGCTGCAAACCCTAATCTTCGTCGGCTGCAAACCCTAATCTTCGTCGGCTAACATCGGTCTTTGTCGGCTTCAACTGCCTCTGTAACTCTTCTGTAGCTGTTGTCACAAAAACACATGTCATGATATCGTGACACTTTCACCTCCGAACGCTTTCTCTTAGCTTTGGCCCGTGAGAATGCAACATGTAGCGATATCGCTACACTTTTTCCTCCGTACGCTTTCTCTCAACTTCGGCCCGCGAGAATACAACATGTAGCGATATCGCTACACTTTTTCTCTTTGCTCTGTTTCTTAACTTTGGCCCCGTGAAAACATAACATGTCACGATATCGTGACACTTTCACCGTCGTACTTCTTTTCTTGGCTTATACCCGAAAACGTAGCATGTCACGAAATCGTGACACTTTCGCCTCCTTGTCTTCTTCTCAGCTTGCACCCAAAACATGACATGTCGCGATATCGCGACACTTTCCTTCTTGTCCTCTTCTCAGCTCCCAAAACAGACATGTCAAAATCGTGACACTTTCTCTTTGTCTTCGTGACACTTTCGCCTTGTGCTCTTCTCTGTCTTTCGCCCGTGAAAACACAACATGTCATGAAATCGTGACACATTCGTTGCCTTGTGCCTTTTCTTGCCTTGACCTCATGAAAATAGAACATGTCATGAAATCGTGACACTTTCGCTTTCGTACTCTCCTTCTTTCCTTTTGTCGCGATATCGTGACACTTTTTCTCCTTGGCGCTTTTCTTCTCATCGGGTCATGAAAACCCGACATGTCATGATATCGTGACACTTTTCTCTGTGAGCTCTTTCTCTCGAACCTGTCGTGAAATCGTGACACTTTTCCGTCCGTACAATCCTTCTTGCAAATTGTCACAAAATCGTGACACTTTTCTTTGCGAGCTCTTTCTCTCGAACCTGTCGTGAAATCGTGACACTTTTTCTTTCTCTGCCTTCCTCTTCGCTTCGGACCGAAAAATGAAACATGTCACGAAATCGTGACACCTTTTTCTCTCTCCTCTTTCTCTTCGCTTTGGCCCTCTCCTTGAAAATGAAACATGTCACGAAATCGTGACACCTTTTCTCTCTCCTCTTTTCTTCGCTTTGGACCGGAAAATGAAACATGTCACGAAATCGTGACATCTTTTTCTCTCTCCTCTTTTCTTCGCTTTGGACCAAAAGAAAAATGAAACATGTCAAAATCGTGACACCTTTTCTCTCTCCTCTTTTCTTCGCTTTGGACCGCGAAAATGAAACATGTCACGAAATCGCGACATCTTTTTCTCTCTCCTCTTTCTCTTCCAACATGTCGCGAAATCGTGACAGTTTTCATTGCTTCTCTCTCTTCTAACATGTCACGAAATCGCGACAGTTTTTCAATCTTCTTCTCTCTCTTCTAACATGTCGCGAAATCGCGACAGTTTTTCTTTTCGACCAAACATGTCGCGATATCGCGACAGTTTTTCTTTCTGGCCAAACATGTCGCGATATCGCGACAGTTTTCTTACTTGTCTTTTTCTTTGATCTTTTGAATGTTGGCCTCTTCTGTCTTCTTGGAAATTCACTGTACATGCTTTGATCGACCTCCGAACTCCTGTCCACTGCATCAACTGATCTATCTGTCTGTGTTGACAACAATGACAATACTGTTTCTGCACCTTGCTCAACTGCTATGAAGAGGATCTTCAAATACTTGCATGGAGCTAGAAATTATGCTATATTTTATGAAAGAAAATTTGGAGATAATGATATTGCAAATCTATAAGGGTTTTTGGATGCTAACTAGGTTAGAGATCTTGACAAGAGAAGATCCATGAGTGCTTATGTGTTTAAGCTATTTAGAGGGGCAGTAAGTTGGATGAGTAAAAAGTAATTAGTTGTTGCTTTATCCACTATAGAAGTAAAGTACATTGCAACAACTCATGTCTATAAAGAAGCATTGTGACTACATAGGATGTGTTCAATAGTTGGAATTAAGTAGAAGGCTATGAGAATTGACAGTGATAGAGTGTAATATTTTTGGCAAACAATCTTGGTTTTCATGATTGGTCAAAACATATTGATATCAAGTACCATTTTGTGAGAGAGATGGTTGAAGAGAACCAGGCGATGTTGGAGAAATTTGATACAAAGAAAAATATTGCTGATTCATTAACAAAGGTTGTTCCTACTTAAAAAATTTCTAGTGTAGAAGATCTATGGGTATGGTTTCCCTTGATAGTTGATAATGGCAATTTTTAGCCTGCATGGAAAGTATTCAATAAGTGGGAGAATGTTGGACTTGTGTTGAATATTTTCTATGTTATTTAGGTGGGGCTAACTCTGAAAAGACTTTACACTCTACCCCTATCCTCATCAAGGTTTTGGGGGTGTTAGCCCCTAACAAAATTGTTTTTGGGGTTTAAGCTATTTTTTAGACCTATATGGGTATTTTTGGGTTAATGTAATATTGGACCATGGTTTTGTACCCATGGTTTTGTACAATCTCTTCTTGTGTTGTTGGTATATAAAAGAATACTTGCATGAGGGTTTGTAAGGAATATGCAAGAAATATAATCTCAAGCAGTATATCAAGTGAAAGGATATTATTGTATTGGAGATGATCAAGTTTATATAATAAGGAGATATTACTGCTGGGTTTTATCCTGAAAGGGTTTTCCAGGATAAATTCTTGTGTAATGTGTTCTCTTGTTTTTCTTTTGATTCTGTACTTACTACTTTTATAGATTTTTTTATCAGGGTATTATTTCTCTTCAACTAGACCTCCCTTTGAGATCAAAATCCTATCAAGATTTATCTAAATTAATCGATAAATAGATCTTTTGTTGCTCTGTGTGTACTTGCTACCTCGTAGCTCAAGGTCTAGCAGTTTAAAATTGTTAACAAAATTAGAAAAATCGTCCATACTTTTGGATATTATAGAATTTCCTCATTTTTTATCTGAGGGGTACAAGGGGTGTTGAAATCACCCACTAGAATTGAAAAATCATTCAAAAAAGAGCCTCTCATCGAGCCAATAATTGATCAAAGAGCACCTTTTTCAACCATAGAGTTAGGGGTATAAATGTTGGAAAGAATCCATCTATTGGAAACCTTACAACAAAAAAGAATATTAACAATTCAACTAGAAGAGGAAACCAAAAACTCATCAAATTTTGCTAGGCCCCATAAACAAAGCAGTATCCCAAAAGAACCTTGGGCATGACTTGTGGCAAAATTTACCTCTTTCCACAAAGATTTATTTATCCTAAATAAACTATTCTCATCCAACTTAGTTTCTTGAAGCAAAATAATATTTTGTGATAAGTACTTTTTCAAAGAGAAAACTACTCTTTGTTTGGCGACACCATTGAGGCCTCACATATTCCATAAAATAATTTTATTTATGGGGTTTAGAATATTTATTTCCACCACCAAATTTATATGGGATATGAATCCTTGTGTCTAAAGTGGAGGAAGCATTTTCTATAAAAAAATCACTACCTTCAGGATTTAGAACCATATGGGAACCATTAGCAATGTTTGTATTTGTAGCATGCTTCCTTAGGTCTTTATTTGAGGGTTTTCCAACTTTTTTATCGACCCCAACATCCACACTCCCTTTCTTTTGAGTTCTGGTCATAATTTGAGGGGTCACAAACCTTCTTCTCATGGATCTTTTACCTTTTGAGGGGGGCTTAAATATTTTAGTAGGATCTTGCTAGGGGACTTAGACTCCATTACTCCAGAATTAATACCCTTGGAAGGTGAATATTGTTCAGGGGTAACCAAAATGCTAGTAGGGGAGGGGGATCCCATTGGGCAGTAACCAGACTTGACCCCATAAAAAATAGAGGGCTATTTAATTTTATTTTAAGGGTATAGAAATGAATCTAAGCATTCAAAGGGGTTATCCTTAAGAGAACTAGATAATAAATATTTAGGACTATACTTTGGGTATACCTGAATCATTAGGTTTTAAAAAGCTACAATTTATTCTGTAATACGAACCACTTCGATTTACAAAAAACCATCAATTGGGGTACTAGAGGACCTCTAGGTATGAATTAATAATTAAGTTCCAGAAAGCTCCTACTCTACTTAAATTTTCTTCTTTCTTTCCACACAAACTTTTGTACCCTGCAAATCTTTGTTTGGACACCCACTATGAGCATGATCAATTTTTTACATGCTGAGTAAAATACTGATATGTTCTTGTAATCAATGGGTGATCAAGAAAGGTGATCAAGAGAAGAAATAAGGCCCCACCATTCAGAGGAAGCATAGAAAACCAAGGCTCATGAGAGAAGAACTCGTAAACTATACCCATCCTTTCAAAATTAAGAAAATTCCAAAGAGCAATAATGGGAGAAATGAAAAGGTTATCCACCCTATGCCAAAACAACCGGTCACCCTACAAATGGCCACCTGGTCTAGATTCTCAAAGACACGAGTAGGACCAAAAGAGGATATCACCTAGACTCTCAATATGATGGAAATATCATGAAGGAAGGCCTTAAATATGGAGAGAAGAGTTAAAAAACAATGAACACTACCTTACCCAACAATCATTACCCAAAAATGCATCCCAAGATAGGGGAACATAAGTCATCTCGATAATCATCCCTTGAAGCTTCGCTACCACAAAATCCCTAAAGGAGACACAAAAGAGGCAATCCTATACCAATCCACTTTAAAAGGTAAATTCTACATTACAAAGGTATACTTTAAAACTAAAGAGAGAATGTCATGGAAGGGATTATAACATAAAAATGGCTTCCAATGGAAGGAAGACCCAAAACTAAATGAACCTCAAAAATGACCAAATTGAAAACACCGAGGGAGAAAGAGACTCCCAAGATTCAAAATTTGAAAAGGAAAAGACCTAGTCTAACACAAGAAATAAATAACAGTCTTCACCATCCTAGCATCAACCATGCAACACTCCATCCAAAACCTCCTACTACATAAAACTAGCCCTTACCAGAGCAGTAAAAGAACCACATTATAATAGTAATTAAGGAACCTCATCATTTGAATGGTGAACAAAATTGGGTGGGAAGTCCCTCTTCCAGACTGAGAATCCCAGATGAGAAGCTCTAATATTTACCATTAAATTAGCCACCACATTTTCTGCCCTAAACATGTGTTCTACCAAAGCATTATCCAGAGATCGAATAGTCCATATTGCTTTATCGATCATATTGGACACCTTCCAGCTAACTTGATAGGCCCCCTTGAGCATATTAATGATATTTAAAGAGTTTCCCTTGATGATAGCATTTAGAATCCCCAATTATTTTAGTAGTGAAATGCTTGAGAATACTGCCCTCCCTTTTGTCTATTAAGAGGAATGTACACCAAGGTTTTCCACTAATGCAAGAATCAAACTCCCACTACTATCATGGATAACCCGCCCCAAAACCAACCAATACATGGTTTCCTTTTGATGCCCTATCAAAATTCAATTTAAACCAACCAACAAGAGGCAATGCCCATCGAATAAAACTTCTAGGATTAGGAGCTGGTAGAGGATGAGCCACTTGACTAAATTTGAGTCTCTCCTCAAGCCTAATTTCACTCAGGTAGATTACCACCAAAAAATGCAAATCCTTTAAGATAGATGACACATTCTCTACCATCCTCCATAAAATTCTAAAGCTAGTTCAGAGGACCGTCATTTCCTTGTATTTAAATACTCTCACGTTCCACTCCTTCCAAACCACCCACATCACATGAGGTAGAAGGAACTTCCAAAAACACCTAAGCCTATGCAAGGAAAAGGGAGAAACCCATTGGGAGACACAGTCATAAATCGTACTAGGCATCACCCAAGAAACCTCGAGCAATATGAGAATGGATGAGAGCACTTTATGAAAGACCCAATAATTGAGTAATAAATGAGAAGATGATTCTCAATCATTCTTGTAGAGGAAGCATCTATTAACCAGATTCAGGCCTCTTTTAAGGAGATTTGATAAGGTCAAAATTTTATTTTGCATCGTGAGCCATAAAAACATGATGACCTTAGGGGTTAAATTTTTTAACCAAATCAATCTAATAGGGAATTGGCCATCACAGCCAGTGCTAAGAAGCTCATATGATGACTTAATAGAGCATGAATTTTCACTATCTCCATTTCATACCAAGCGATCCTCAATGTCCTCTTGTATCACAACATAGAGACAAAGCTCCTCCATAAAAATACTCTAGGATTGAAGATCGATGGCATTCCTTGCAATAGGAGGGGCATCAGACCAAAATTTTCTACCTTCACGAACCACCATAAAATCAATGACTTTAACCAATCCAACAATTCTAGAAATTAGACTTAGATTTTTGAAATGTAAATTCTCAATCAGAGGATGATATCTGAGCCATGAATCTTCCAAAAATTTTGCAAACATGCCATTTCCAACAACCCAAATACAATTACCTTTGATGAAATCATGGGATTTTACAAGGCTATTCCAGAAAGCTGAGCCACTAATTAGGAGGAAATATGATATGAAGGATTCAAAATTATACTTGTCTTTCAAGATCCTACACTAGAGGTGGTCCTCGTTAGAGGCAACCTTCCAACAAAGCTTCACCATCAAGACCTTATTCATCCTAGCTATATTCTTCAAATTCAATCCACCATATTTTTTTCTTCTCCAGATTTTCTCCCACAACACCAAGTGGAATTTTCCTTTGAGCTCAGGGCCAACCCACAGAAATACCTTGCATATACTATCCAATTTCTATGCACTTTTACCATGGAGGTGAAAAAGGGATAGAAAATAAATAGGAATGCTCTACAAAGTACTTTGAACCAGCACAACCTTACCATATTGACTCAAAAGAGCCCCTTTCCAGGAATCTAATTTTTGTTGGACTCTTTCAACCACCGGAGTCCAAAGAGAGTCTTTAATACAACAAAAAAAAAGTGGAAGACCCAGATAAGAGGTCAAAAGAGAAGCAATCCTATAGTTTAGAATATTGGCAATTTTTCATTGTCAAGCCTCTGGAGTGTTGATGAAGTAGATGTTACCTTTTAGAAAACTTATCTGTTGACCAACTACCCTCTCATGTCATTAAAATATGTTAAAGTGTTGGTATATATAAGTTTATTATTTTTAAATAACTGATACTTGATTTTAAATAAATTATTTTTTCTTTTCGTTATAGATTGAAATCACTCACTTTTGTTACATTATCATCATATTAGAAAAATTTGGATATTATTATTTAAAAATATTAGAACTTGAGTTTTCTTCTTGAACGTTGAATATTTTAACCAATTAAACTAATGTTGATTGATGTAAATAACTTATTTTTAATTTTATTATAAACTAAAATTTGTAACATTTTATTAAAAATAATATATTAAAAATTTTCAATTAAATACATTAATTCTATAAATTAAAGTGAAGTATTTCATGAAATTTTAATTTTATTATAAACTAAAATTTGTAACATTTTATTAAAAATAATATATTAAAAATTTTCAATTAATTACATTAATTCTATAAATTAAAGTGAAGTATTTCATTAATATATAGAACTTTGAATGAAAATGTAACATAACAATCAATTTAGAAACAAATGGAGAAGGCTTTGGCCAATGGTGGGCAAGAAAGGCTTGTTGTTGAAGAGGAGAACAAAGATAAGCATCTAAAGATTGATAGCTTTAAACATTCGCTCTCCGGAGGGTCAAGCAAGAAACTCTCCTTTTGATCTTAAGGAAGCTGTGCTCATTGAACGTGAGAGGGCTAAATAGCTCCTCCAAAAAGCGTTTGTTGGCTTCACTTAGGAAAGAAAAATCCCTTGATTTTTGTGCATCCAAGAGTCCAAAATTGATGCTTCTTCATGGGATTTGGTTCATAATGTAGTTTGGAAACACTCTGGCTTTGCGGCGAGTGAGGCTTCCAGTTCTTTCGGTGGTATTTTATTTTTTTTGGACCCTTCTAAGTTTTATGGTCATGTGGTTTCATCCTCTTCAAGTACAATACACATTATTTTCTTGTGTAAGACTACCCAAAAAAGGTGGGTCATGTCTAATATCTATGGGTCGAAATCCCCTATTGATAGAAGGATATTTTGGTATATTCTACTCGAGATGAGAGCCTCCTTTTAGGACGAGGTGTGGGTGGTTTTAGGGGATTTCAACACCCCTATTTTTCCTTTGGAAATATGAGGTGGCAATAAAGTTGACACCATAAGCCTAAATGATTTCATGAATTTTTTAATGTTGCATGTTTAAGAGATTTAGACTTAAATTGCTCGAAGTTCATGTGGAGGAATAGGAGGGTTGGGGCCAATTTGATTATCAGCAAATTAGACAAATTTTTTGTGTCTAATTACTATATCCATCTCTTTGGTGTGGCCATTTTATACACTCTTCCACGGATTGGTTTAGACCATAACCCTTTGTGTTTGGAGGTCCCCAACAGTCAGCCTTTTTTCCCTTGCCCATTTTGTTTTGAAATGATGTGGTGCTCGCATCCTGGTTTTGATGCCTCTTTGTAGGACTGGTGGTTGGAGGAGGTTAATGGTGTGGGTATGGAAAGACTATCCAATAATCTTAAAATGCTAAGATCCAATATTAAGGTTTTGAATAAGTTTTCATTTGGTAACTTTTTCAGAGAGAAAGAAAGGATTCGTGGGTAGATTTCTGAGATTGAATCCAAATTGGAAATGCATGGAGGTTGTATGGAGCTTCTATTAGAGGAGATATCTTTACTTTTAGAGATTCATAATATTAAAGCAAGAGAAGAGACCCACTGGAAGAAAAAATCTTGGGAAATATGCCTTAATGAAGGAGATCGTAATTCTCAATTTTTTCACACCTCAACCCTTCATCGAAGGAGTCACAATTGAATAAAGGAGATTAAGATTATTGATGGTATCTTGACTTTGGATATCTTCTAAATAAGGGAGGATTATGTGGAGTTCTTATCCTACATTTTGTGCTCGACCCCAACAAGGGCAATCGATGATGATAATTTCATGCTAGAGGCAATCCCGTGCCTGGTAATAGAGGAGATGAATGAGGGGCTAGTTACTCATTTTTCAAATGAATTTTTTTTATTGCATTAAATTATATGATCCCTCTTAAGGTGTCTGGTCCCGATGGTTTACCTACAGGGTTCTTCCATAAGTATTGGCATATATGCGGCTCAAACATTTGTGCGGTGGTTAAAGACTCAAGCTTCGATAGTCATCCCTAAATCAATGAATTCGATGCTATTGGACCTGGTACCAAAGAAATATAATGTCCTATTTCAATGAATTTGGATAATAATTTTGTGCAACACTATCTATAAGATTATTTCTAAAGCCTTAGCCAATAGGTTGAAAGTTATCCTGCCTCTTCTCGTGGATAGTGCCCAATGTGCCTTTGTCCATGGAAGATAAATTTTATACAGAGGTGATTGTGATTCATGAACTCCTCCACTTAGTTAAAAAGAGTGGGTGGGAAACATTCTTACTCAAGTTGGACATAAGAAAGCCTTACGATAAGGTCTCATAGCAATTTTTATTCTACTTCCTGAGGAAATTTGGTTTTAGTGAAAGATGGGTGAGGCTCATAGAGGCTTGCATTTCTTCTATTTGTTTCTCTATCTTGGTTAATAGCTCTCAAGTAGGGTTATTTCAATCATGTCATGGTATGCACTAGGGTGACCCTCTATCCCATTCCTTTTCATTCTTGTGGTGGAGGTGCTTGGTCATTCGATTTCCTATCAAAGCTTTGATTTTGGTCTAAGGTCGACACTCCCTTGCCCATCGATCCCTTACCAATAGTTTGCTGATGACACCCTCCTCTATTGTGAGTCATCGATGTTCCATGTAAGGGATGTGAAGTCCATTTTGGTAAGCTACGAGAAGGTTGTCGGGCAACAAATAAATTTTGAAAAAAGCTTAATTTATTTTTTTAACACTTCAGATATCTGACAAAGGAGAATAGCTAACATTTTAAATTGTCATATTTCTTCTCTCTTGGCCACTTACTTGGGGCTCCCCATTTTTTTTGGATGCATTAAGGATGAGTTTTGGACCCTGATTGTTGAAAGAGTCCAACACAAATTAGCATATTGGAAAGGGGTATTACTTAGTCAAGCGGGGAAGGTGGTGTTGGTCCAAAGCACCTTGCAGAGCATCCCCATATATTTTTTTATCTCTCTTTCATTTACCCTCTAAGGTGGTTGCCAAACTAGATAGCATATGCAAATACTTCCTATGGGTGGGCCCTGATTCGAAAGCAAAATTCTACCTTGTCTCATGGGAGAAAATTTGTAAGAGGAAGAGGCAAGGGGGTCTCAATATAAAAAATGAGGCTGTGATGAACAAAGATCTTGTGGTGAAACTTGTGTGGAAAGTTTCTATGAATTCTAACATTATTTGGTGTAATATCCTTAAGGTTAAATATAAATTTTATTATTTTTTAGCATATTTCCTTCCCAGTGGAGGGTTGGCCTTCAAGAATAGCCTCATCAAATCTCGTAGGTTCCTCAAGTCTTGTTGCAGTTGGATTATTAGAAGTGGTGAGGTGGTTAATTTATGGGATGACATTTGGTCTAGGTAAAGTCCCTTAGGGGATGATCTATGGTATGCCTTCCTTGTTGCTCATTATAGAACCCAAAATCTTGAAAAGGTGGCAAAATTTATTACTATCCAATATGGACGTAGATTTTGGTCTCCCTCCCTTCTAGAGTTGGTCGTCGATGTAGATGTAATATTGTGGTGTGATTTATTGGTGGAGTTGAGGCTTATTGTGGTATGTAATATTTTTTCATATGATAGATTGGTGTGGATGAGGGACCTGGATGGATCCTATTCGATTAAATCTACCTACATTTCTCTTAGCTTAGTGGAGGAAGACTTTTTCCTGCAAATAAAATTTGGTTAAAAATTCTAATGCCAAAGATTAATATTTTTTATTGGTTGGTTGTGCAAAACAAAATCCTCTCGATCGAGAATATTCTCAAGAGGGGCATGTGCCAGGTCAATAGGTGCTATTTATACAAAAATGATTGGGAATTGATGGCTCATATTTTTCTCAGCTGTTATAGTGCATAAAATATTTTGTCTTTCATTCTCTCTTGGTTGGGCGTTGCATGGGTGTTTCCTAGTTTCTTAATGGATTGTATCATCCAATGGAAGTTACCCTTTATTTCTTCTTGGCTTAAATGTTTTTGAAAATTTATCCTCCCACACTCCTTTTGGGGAGTGTGGAAGGAAAGGAAATTAAGGGTATTCAAATAAGTGGAAAATAATATCGCCCAAATCAGCCTCAAGATTCTATGGAAGGTGTTGGAAAATGTGTCTTCGGCTCTCAGCAATTTGAATCCTTTAAAATTAATTCCAGTGCTCTTCCCAAGCGAGCCGTTGTTCGAATAACGACTTGGTTTTGCGTCGTTAGACCACCCCCCTTACTCTTGACTCGAGGAGGGAGTTTTGTTGGTCTCCGCCACTCGTTGGGTGGTTAAAACTTAACTTTGATGGTGCCTCTAAATGCAATCTTGTCTTAGGTGGCATGGGTAGTGCAATAAGGGACAACAATAGTGATATTATTTTGTCTTACACAGACTAACTTGGAGTCCATATTCCATAGTTGTTTAAGCTAGAGCGACCTTCATTGGCTTGGAGTAGCTTAAGAACCTTGGCATCAAAAACACAATTATTGAATGGGATTCCCTATCCATCATCAACATGCTTCATGGAGTTTCCCGTATGGGATGGAAAATAACTAATTTAATTGATGAAGCAACTTGGCTTGCTCATTCCTTTTCTAGTGTGGAGTTCTCCCACATTTTTAGAGAAGGCAATTCAGTGGTTGATCTCTTAGCAAACTTAGGAGTTCATTCTCAAGGATTATCTATCTGGTAGTGGGATTTTCCCATCGATATTGTATTTTGTGTCAAGGAGGAAGCTCCGTAACTCTTGTTAGATTTTAGTTCCTTTCAGATATCTAGCTGATTTTATTGGTACCCATATGTTTAAGCACTTTATGGTGTATATTGGACTTTATTATGCTATCCCATTAGTATGTTCCTACCTTCCCTGATTGTCCCTTATAGCCCCCTAGTTATGTCACCCCTTCTTATGCCCGGGCTTGTCAAATTTTGTAGCCTGTTGTGACTTTCAAATTTCAAACGATGCATTTATTAGAGTTGGTAGTTTTTGGCCCCCCATGTTGTCCTACTATTCTTTAGGACTAAGTTTTTTGGGTTTTTCTCCCTAGCTTGCCTTCATGAGGTTGGTGTGAACTCCCTCGGTTCCCCTTCGCTGGGGGGTGCTTGCCTCATTTTGTAATACTTTGTTGTACTTTTGGGTGGGCCTCCCTTATGGATGTCATCTTGTGCTTTAATTGGCCTATGAGCTTACTTGTTGTATAAGGTTGTGGAGCTCTTTTCAAAACCCTCTTTTAATATTAATACCACAAAAAATGTATATAGTGTTAGCACAATATCTTAATATATTATATTATGTTTAAAGTGTCAACATAATATCATAATATATTAATATAAAAAATGTAATACTCAATTATGGATGCATGATGCAAGTGCAAACAAAGATACATAATACAAATATTATGTTACGCGCTTCTTTTGTTTTTGAAAGTTTTTTAAAAAAATAACAAATTTTATTTTCTTTGAGCAAAAGATTAAAAGGATATGCAAATAAACAAGTTATCCTAAAATGAAACTATGTGCATTTTACTTTCATTACCTAAATGTTGAAAATAAAACACGATTTTTGCCCCCTATTGCAACTTCACAAAAGTATTCAATTTACCTATTACTATTTATATATTTTGTTACAAAGTAAAATGAAAGGTTATGAAATGATGAAATCAATACAATTACCTTAAAATTTTGATGATTACACTCTCAATTTTAGGAATAATGAAGCAATTGCAAGCATATGAGTACTTTTTAGCAATTTTATAACTAAAATGCAGTTTGATCCATTTTGAAAATATTTCATAAAACTGCCTAAATGATTACAAAATAGCAAAATCAACCTAAATCTACTTTTGTAGCCAAGATAGAAGCAACATAGGTAAAAAAAACACCATATAAGGACAAAAACACCATACACAAGTGCTTTTGCAGGGTTATAATGTTATTGATTTTTAGTTTTCTGAGGTATCAACCCTCAAACAAGTTATGGGTATATTTATACTCATTGAAAAGATATTTTTAAGCCATTTCCAACAATACCACTTTTGTAAAATTTTATGAAGTTTTAATGCAATTTTATAAGCCTCAAATATGACACTACTTTTTGCTCCTATACAAAAGCACCATATGGAATTTTGTATGGTGTTATCGTAGGGTCATGGCACTTTTTTCTCAAATCTACAAAACACAAAAAACTATAAATAAAAATAGAAAATAGTTAAGATCAATGCAAAGGGGTTTGCTCTATCTCTCAAAGAATGCCAAATTTCCTTGGTAGAGGGATCAAAGCCCTATTCCTTTATGGCTAATGATTGAAATAATGCCAAACTAAAAAACATAAAAATATGGGAACATATAAGAACAATAGTAGAACACAACTAAATTTTAAATATAAGGATAAGGAGAAATTATAATAGGACACAAAAGTTGCTCTTATTTGATGAGGATTTGTGGTGGATGACATTTTTTAATGTCTTTAAGGTTATCTCTTTTTCTTGTGATGCTCTCTTATGTGGATTCAAGGTTGCTTCAAGGTTGCAATATCATGTGGATGAAGAGAAGTCCCTCCTCTTATTATTTTGATGACATAGAAGTTTCTATTAAGGATTGATTACTTTGGCTTCCTCCAAGTGTGGTTTTATAAATCATCCAAGTTTCCTTAGAGGATTTTATATAGATGCATGATGAGGACTATGAGGAAAATGTGTATAGTTTGTAGTATGAGGTGTATAGTTTAAAATATTTACAAGACATGACTCAAAAATTGGTAGTAGTTGCATAGTATGACTAGGTGTTAACAAGGTCAATTAAGCAACTGAATGGCCTGATTAGGAAGATTACCTATAGTTAAAAAAACTTAATTTGGTTGGTGGGACAAGATTCATGAAGAAATTATGGTGGTGAGAAGTCAAACTATAGAAAATTAAGTTTCAGCAGTGGTAGTATGAAAGTATATGAAGATACAAAAGCATTGTATGGAATTCCATACAACACTAATGTAAGAGTTATACCAAATTTTGTATGATTCTTTTGCAAGGTTATGATGCTACTATTTTTGGGTATTTTGGGCATAAATCCTTGAAGAAAATAGGCATATTTATACTTACTAGAAATATATTTTTGATACCTTTCCAACAATACCACTTTTGTAAGTTTTTATAATGGTTTAGTAGAGTTTTATGGACCTCAAAGATTAGGCTATATTTTGCCCTAATTTTGGGTACAAAAAAGGTTGATTTTACTTAATTGATCAAAATAACTAGTTGTTGATATAATTGACATGCAAAATTAGGTGTCTACATTTACCCCTTTTTGATGTGTTTATTATATAATAAATGCCCTAGTTTTATAGCAAAAGGGGTATCTATTTTTCTAGAGTCAATTTCATGATTTGATTAAGATGTAATTATGTCTTGACATGCCCCCTAAAGTTTTGGAGAGGAAAGTAAAATTGGACCAAGGAAACTCAAAGGTTTTATAATCTAGACAAGAATGGCAATGAGATATTGGGATAGAGGTTGAGAAGTATTTTGATAGGTTGAAGGAATATTGAGGGTTTGATATAGAATTTGGCAGATATGGATTAGGATTATATGCATTGGTAATGATGGATGATGTTAAAGATGATGAAAGATAGATTTAAATAATTTCAAGATAAAAATATTAGAAGTGATGAAAGGATATGATTAATAATGTGTTTGACGAGAGATACCAAAATTTTGTTAGGAACCTTTTGGATTTGATTGGAACTATTTAAATTTATTAAGCTTTAGGTAAACAACCTAAAGGGAAATTTTTGTAATTGAGTGATTCACCCCTACTTAGTGGCATTTTATTGATATGAGATAAATGCATAGGTGAAAATCATATTGTTTGATTCACCCTTAAGTTATGACCTCTTACCTTGATTATTGGATAAGCACTTAAGTGGCTTCAAGATGATTCAACCTATTGAAAGGCACACACAAATGTATTGATTTTAGCTTAAGTGATGGCCTATTAGTCTAATTGTTGGGAAATTACTTAGAAAACTTTAAATATTTCCTATACAACTTGTGTTTGTAGGGCATTATTCATTTGATTTGTTAAATTTGATCTACCCCTAAGTAGTGGCCTTTGAGCTTAATTAATGGATAAGTGCTTAGGTAGATTTAAATATTTCCTAAAAACTTTGTCTTTAGTACTTTATTGATTTATTTTATTAAGTCTACTTCACCCCTAAGTTGACCTTTAAGCCTGATTAATTAAAATGTTCTTAGGTGGTTTTAAATATTATCTAGACACCTTATGTTTACAAGAATTTATGATACTATGTTTGCTTCACCCTTAAAAAATTTCCTCTAAGCTTGATTAATGGATAAATGCTTAGGAAGATTTAAATATTACCTAGATATATACAATACTTTATTAATTTATTTTGTTAAGTTTGCTTCACCCCTAAGTGGTGGCCTTTAAGCCTAATTAATTGACAAGCACTTAGGTATCTATAAAAATTAACTTGACACCTTATGTTTATAGGACTTTATTGATTTATTTGTTAAGTTATTTTGAGTGCAATACCCCTAGCTCTAAATGGAATTTTAGTTTGTGATTATATGTCCCTAGGTGTGATGGAGGAGGAGAAAGAAGGGTCGATGGGGATTTCAACATCATAGACTAACATGATGGTCATCATGTAGCCCATTGTGAAATAGAAGTAGGGAAGCATAATAAGGCTATTAGCATGACAAACTATCATGATGTTCATCACATAACCTATTGATGAGATATGAGAAAGAAGGATTTTATAAGGATTTACAATCAATATTTGTAAATATCATAATATTTATCATATGTCACATGATGAAGAAATATTATATGTTCTTATTGATCACTCCAAATGTCTTATAAGCTCATGAGAAAATGGGTCATGTCAATCCATCACCTATCGGGCCTATAAAGCATTCAATATTAAATAAATGGAAGTAAATGAGAAGGATATAAAGAGAGCATGCCATTTGTTCCTATGACTCACATAGTAAACATCATTTAACAAGGTGGTCATATCCTAGAAGAAAGATAAGAAGGTGATCATGAATGACACCTTGGAAGATGCATTTAAAGTATAACATAGTTGTCTTATCATTTGGAATGGTGTTCATATCATTGCTACTTTATTACTTCATATCATATTTTTTTTATTGATTTGCTGTTGATAGTTTCATCAATCAGAATGCATGATTCATCTTCTAGTTGAGGAGGAGTAGGTAATATCCCCATGCTTTCAATATCCATATGGTCTAAAAGTGGTTGATCCTAATTAAGTGATTGTGAGGTGTCCATAATAACTTTCGATGAAAGAGATACTTCATTGGAGTTATATTGAAAAAAATGGTTAGAGGGACCATATTATGGAGGGTTGTAAGGAATATCCTCTACCTAATAGTTGTTTAGTTAGGGATAATTTCTAGACTATCAATTAGCTATGAGATAATGATATTATCTATCTGGGGAAGAGGTCCTCTATCATATAGATTCTTTTTGAGTAGGATGGTTAAGGGATCATCCCTTGGAGGAGTTAGGTGATTGGTATCTATCTCATAATTGATATTATTAATGATAAGCTTGGAATACTTTATAGTTAGAGTGTTTACACTAGCAAATTGCATGAAATAAAAAGGGTCAAGATATAGTAATATCCAAGGATCCTTATTATATTCATCATCCATTTCTTATCCATTTATTGAGATAGTGTCATCATGAGACTCCCAAGGACAGATATTAGATTCACCCTCACTATCAAATGAGGTTGAGGTTGGTAGAGGTTAATTTTAGTTGGGGATATATCCTAACCATCAATTTTCTATCCATGGTTTAGATGCTAAGGGATCTTTAATACCTTGATCATAGATACCTAGTCATTTTACTTGGTATCTCAAATTATAGGGTATTTGATAAAGTATGGGATAAAAGTATGACAAGTAACATGAAGCATACTATCATTGAATTGGGTGGGGATTACTACCATGGATCAATTCCTCATTGGTGGGACCAATGCAAATAAAAGAACAACTTCCTATCTACACTATTTTTCCTTTTCTAGTTGGTAATCATAAGGTTCAAGAGGAAGGGGGGATATTGAATAGGTCTAAGGCTATTAAGTTGCTTTCATAACTAATTTAATTAAAAATTTTGAATTTCAAGTTGAGTATCATTTTGATACTTAGATGGGTCTTGCATTTCTACTTGGTTTTTATTATTGATATTTTTTATTAAGGTTTGAGTTGTTAGAATTATACTTAGGTTTATTGGGTTATGGGTTTAGGTCTAGTGAAATTAATGCATCATTGATGATAGTTTGAGAGGATTAGGTATAATCAAGGGAATGCCAAAGATGAATTTTTTTATATTTGACTTCAACTATCAAGGTTTGGGATCAACTAGGGTATTATAGGTCTTACCATCATATTAATATTTAAGGCATTGGTAATAAGTGAATGGAAAAACCCCCATTGCATGAATATAGGGACTATTTATAATAATATTATAAGATAAATCACAAGGCATAACATAAAAAATAGTATTAAGGAAATGAGGCCCAACTTTTAAATGTAAGACTATGGTGCTATTGGCCTTATGCTCTTCATTGTCAATGAATTTGATGATAAGATATGATTCATATAGATATTTCTTAGTCATCCCAAAATTACTAATAAGTTTTAGGCTATAAAAATTAAGGCAAGAGCCATTGTCAACAAGAATATGTTTGATAAAGATTTTGTCAATGTAACCTATGATGTATAGTGGGGGATATCCATCCATGGGTATAGAAGAGAGATCATTTTCATAGAATTATATTGTGGTATGGTTTATTCCAAGGGATCTTATTATATTAGTGAGGTCACTAGAATTTATATACTAAGGGATAATTTGCTCACTTAAAATTTTGAAAAGGGTTTCTTGATGGGTCACAAAAGTTTTTAAAAGATCAAGGAGAGATATTTTTGTAAGAGTACTTTTAAGCTATTTCCAAAATTTGAGAGTAATTTACCCTAGATTTAAAAATGGATTATTAGAGGTGGTCTTCCAAAAGTAAAATTATTTTTATATCGAAGAACCAAAGGAGTTTTAGAGGACTAATCAGATGTCGGAATATTGCATTGCTATCTTATAACAACACAAATAGAAGAATGAATCATTTATACCATGTATTTATTTAAAGATGAAATGGTTTTATTTTGAATATGATTGGCCATTTTTTGGTCATGATTGGATAAGGGATCTTGAAAAATTTCCAACTATTGACTAGAGTATTGCTACTCAAAATCATTGACAACAATACACTCCTCATCAATTAGGTATTGAATAAGATTCCTAAGGGTCATACATTTATTGGTAATATGGCCATTTATGTGATGGAAAGTGCATTTCTCTTCATGTTTGAACCAAGGTAACTTTTCCCTTTTGGGATCTATAGGTTTGATAGGTGGGTGTTCATTCATGTGACATGAAAATGTTTAAAAATTCCTTTTTTGGGAGTGTGTATTGGTTTCTGCCTACTAGAGTTTACCAATTTGTTAGGAAGTCAGTTAAAGTCTCATATTTGATTTATTTCAGTGTATATAGATCATTGATGGTGATATTTTTCTCAATATATATTGAGAAGTGTTGGAAAATTATTTTGACTAGATCCTTGAAGGTTTTGAGGCTATATCATGGTATCTGATAATACTATTCTAGGGCCATGTCTTTAAGGCTATGTATGAATGTCATTACACATAGTACAAAAAAACCTAAGATGTTCAATGGGGTCAATGGGGTCTTATTTCCCATGGTATGTATGGAAATTGGGTATCTCAAACTTTGGAGAAAAAGGATGACTAGGTAATATAGGATCAAGTAGTCAATTAAAATTTTTTGCATACGAGTACTTATGAATAGATGAGGGCCATTGGATCGAGATCACTCACTATGTTAATTATTCTAACCATGATTCAAGGGACTAGAGTATTTAAGAGATTAGTTTTTGAGTTATATGTTATGGAACAAGAGGGTTTTGATAATTTTTGATATAATTGCAACATTGGGATGTGTGATATCAAGGTAGGTATCATACGATTAATCCCAAAGTTATTTAAGACTAATGAAATTGAGGTTTAAATAGAAGAGGTAAGGTTTTGGGTGAACCCTATACTCATGTTTTGGGTCCATGGGATGGTTTGGGTCAACCAGATGGTTCAGGGTCCACCAGGGCAGTCTCAGGTCCACCGAGATGGTTTCTGGCCGCTAGGGTGATTTTGGGCCAACTGGATGGTTTTTTTATACTTAATGAGTACTTACTGGTCAAGAAATAGGGTAAATAGTATTAATGCAAAGTAATTCTACAATAGAGGGTAAGGACAAATGATGTCCTTAAGGGGATGAGGGATTTGGTGCTCCACCTTCTATAAAATTATAACAATAGGGAGATTGAAATTATGCAGTTGAGGGTTGATGTATTAAGGTCTACATATAGATATCCATGAGATAAATCTATCTAATTTGAAGTTGTGGGAGTGGACTTAAGTTGCTCAGCAAGGTAAAAAAGGAACCCTTGAATAGTAAAGTAGTTACAGGCTCTCCATATACTCTTAAAATAATTTACTTGAATTTCCTTTTCCACACAATAAGGCATCCATATGATCCATGTAACTAAATATGGCTTCCTTTTGTTTATTATAGACAGGGTAGAGGGGCCCCAAGGGAGAAGCTTCTTTATATTCTTCTTCAAATATATGATTTTTGAACGTGACTTGGTCTCCTTGGATCTTAGGCAAGGAGGAAAAGAAGTTAGGGTTGAGAGCCAATTGAATGATAACATTTTGGATTAGATAGTGATGTTTGGCCATGGTTTGAAGACAAATGGAAAATTAAACTTTATCTCATTTTTAGTTTTGTTTAAAATAAGAAAAGAAAAAATGTTATGCCCATATACCACCTTCTATCAATTTACCAATTTGGTCAATATACCTTAAGGGAATTCCTTATATACCTCAAAATTTTGATATACCCACCCTTTCTATATACCCATTTATATGTGGAAGAAACTAGTCCTCTTGATATATATTATTGTATGTGAGAGAGACCTTGAGGTACATGAAAGAGATTGGTACATGGGAATGGCCTTCATAGGTATGTGACCAAAGACAACTACATAAGAGGTAATCAATATATCTCCTTATGATTCACATTATCTCACCACAATATACTCCCCAAGAGGTTTAAAGTATGTGAAAGACCCTATATGGGAGGTTGGCTCTCAGGATTGCTATTTAATGAATATAACCTCAAGGTTTGTATGATGGCTACTCAAGGGTTTGTATATAACTCCTAGTAGGACAAACCTTTGGCTAGATTATTATTATTATCTAGTTAATATTTTCTAACTACATGAGCAATTTATATGGTCTTTTTTAAGTGTTTGATTCATTTTTATCTTGATTAGGGATTTTGAGTGGGATAGTAAAGTTTTTAGACCCATGTGGTGTTCATTTTGGGTTCACCAAATATGTGGAGATGTGACATGTGCCTACACTCAAGATTATGGGGGTGCTTTTTTAGCTTATATATCTAGTTTTGTGAGTTTATTTGAGTATGCACATAGTGTTTGAAAGTCCTAATCCTAAAAAAAAATGCAAGTGCAAACAAGGATGCATAATATATATCATATGCTATATGGTTCTTTTATTTTGAATAATTTATTCAAGAAAATAATTATTTTTATTTTCTTTGAGCAAAAGGTTAAAAGGATATGCAAATAAGAAAGTTATCCTAAAATGCAACTACATGCATTTTGCTTTCATTATCTAAATGCTGAAAAGAAAATAATATTTTTGCCCCTATTGCAACTTCACAAATGAATTTAATTTGCCTATTATTATTTATAAATTTTGTTACAAAGCAAAATTAAAGGTTATGAAAATATGAAATCGATATAATTGCCTTACAAGCTTTATGATTATACACTTAATTTCAGTAATGATATAAAAATTGCAAGCCTATGAGTACTTTCTTGAAATTTTGTAACTAAAGTGCAAGTTTGATCCCTTTTGGAAAACATTTCACAAAACTACCTAAATTATTATAAAACAAAAAAACAACCTAAATTTATTGATCTAAGACTAAAATAAAATAGAAGCTAAGATGTTAGTACCTAGTTTTGTAGCCGAGATAGAAGCACCATGAGATGACAAAAGTGCCATAGGTACAAGAGCACCACAAAAGGATATAAATACCATACAAAAGTCCCATGACACATTTTTGGGGTTACACATCTATCAGTTTTGAAAATTTTAAGGTATTATCCCTCAACCAAATATGGATATGTTAATACTTTTTGAAAGCTCTTTTATGAGCCCTTTTCAGTGGTACCACTTTTGTAAAATTAATCCTTAAAAATAAAACTATTTTGCTCCTATATGGACGTGCCATATGAAATTCCATAGGATGCTATTTCAAGGTCAAGGCACTTTTGTCCTAAACCTACAAAACAAAAAAATATGTAAAAAAAAGTAAAAATAACTATGATAAATACAAATGGGTTTGTTCAATCCCTTTAATAATAGTGAACTTCCTTGGTAGAGGGATTGAGCTCCTATTCCTTTATAGTTAATGATTGAAATGCTGACAAATTGAAAAACATAAAAAGACGAGAACATAGAAGAACAATAACAAACAATAACTAAATGATAAATGGAAGGATGAGGAGAAATCATAATAGGATCTAAAATTTGCCCTTATTATATGTCGATTTGTGGTGGATGACGCTTGTTCAATGCCATTGAGGTTCCATATTTGCTTGTGATGCTCTTGGTATGCAAATTAAAGGTTGCTTCAAGGTTGTAGAAACATGTGAATGAAGACAAGGATCCCCTCTTATGATTTTGGAAGCATATAAGTACCTATCAAAGATTTATTACTTTGGATTCCTCTAAGGGTCGTTTTATAGATAATCTAAACCCTCTTGAAGGAACCATTATAGATGCATAATGAGGTTTACAAGGAGGATGAGGTGTGTAGTTTGTAGGATGAGGTGTATAGTTTATAACTATTACAAGAAATGATTCAATAGTTGGGAATAGTTGCATGGTATGATTAGGAGTTAACAAGGCTGATTGAGTAATTACATGGCTTGATTGGGATTATTTGTGGATATTTATTGTAGCTAACTAACTTAATTTGGTTAGTGGTATGAGATTCATAAATAATTGACAATGACAAGCAACCAAACTATTAAAAATTAAGTTTTGGCAATGGCGATATGAAATAACCATAAGGATACAAAAGTGTTGTATGGAATGTAAGCGCCATACAAAATTCTCTATGACTATTTTGTAGGGTTACAGTGTTATCAATTTTGAGCATCATTTCTTGAATAAAAATAGATGTGTTTATGCTTGTTAGAAAGCTCTTTTTTTTGGTAGGTAAAAATAAAATATTTACTGATCAAGTTGAAGGGGCCTGTCCCTGTTACATAGGGCATATCCAGTGCCTATATTTACAACAAAGCAAAAATTTTAAAACCAAAATTCAGGGGTCTTCCCCTTAAAACCATAGTGTATACGAAACCAAAATTACATCACAAAAAAAACCATAGACCATTACATTTAGAGGTAACCCATTTGCCTAAAACAGTATTCCCAGAGCTATTGGAATTTTTCCTTTTCCTTCTGCTAGCATTGTGTTTGATGAATGTAACTTACATCATGATTGGTTATTGTTAAGAATTCCTAAAGGAATGCTTCTTCCCAAATGGACAAATTGGTTTGGTTGGCTGCCATGTTGGCTAGAAGGTCAGCCACCTTGTTAGCCTCCCTGAAAATG
Organism: Wollemia nobilis; assembly: GCA_028583015.1. Lineage (NCBI taxonomy): Eukaryota > Viridiplantae > Streptophyta > Pinopsida > Araucariales > Araucariaceae > Wollemia > Wollemia nobilis. The sequence goes on along the minus strand of JAQPPZ010017206.1, from coordinate 405,317 downwards.
TGACAAGTCATGCTTTGAGGGCGTTGCCTAAGAGAGGTCTGGTAATATTGTATGATGTTGGCTATGTTCCACCCACTATTGCTATTGATGTTGATGTGGCTAACCATAATGAAAGAATCCCCCTTGAATATGATAGGATTGGCCATGTGATTTCTGACTTGGATGCACCTCCAAAGAGCTCATGCTTTCACATAGTTATTAGTTTGAATCCTCACATTCTCTTTGAAAGCCATAATGATATTGCCCATATGATATCTTATGAAACCCCTACTCCTGCATCTCCCAAGTTGCCTTTGGACGATCCATAGAAATTGGCTTTGAGCCACCCAAGGGGAGGGGGGATTCATTTGGTGTTTCTTCAGAAGCTGGGGGGATTCTAAGACCTGGGACACTGAGAAGATATGCCTAGGTTGTTGAGTAGAGCCATCTCACCACTGTAGTTGATGATATTTGAAACAGGGATGATGCTACCATTTTTCAAAGCAAAGGATAATGCTCTGTAAGCAACAAATTTAGGGCTCCTAGGATTATCGTTGAAAGTGTGATTGTTCTATTCTAACCAAATTTACCAAAAACCATGATGCATCAGAGCTTTCCATAGAAACTTGAGCCTGGGGTGTCTGAAGGGATTAGGCCACTGGGTGATTACCTCAAAGATAGTCTTGGGCCAGGTCCAACTCACCTTGAACCTGCAGGTCAGGGAAGAAAAAAACTCCATGTTGAACAAACACTCGATGAGTAAGTGTTGAGTGGACTCCCAGGCCTAGATACATAGGTAACATTTGTTGGGGATAATGAAACCTCTTTTGATCAGGTTTTCTATGGTCAAAATTCTATTTTAAGCTATGAGCCAATAAAAATAGGCAATTTTTGGGACCATATGCTTCAGCCAAATGGATCTAGATATGATGGGAGTGTTGGTGGGGATGGGGTGCCTGGGGAGGGAGTCCCTTATTTGATAAGCAAACTTTACTGAAAACTGCCTGTTGTTGGTGTCTTTCCAATACAACCTATTTGTTGCTTAGGTCTAAGGGATGTAGTTTACCATGAGGATGAATTGGAGGGTAGACTTAGCTTTGTCAAGAGTGGTATTACTAATTCTCAACTAGATCACCTTCCACCTATGGCTATTGTGGGTGCTAAAGATAAAGTCTGCGACTCTATCCCTGAATCTATGATAATTTAGGTGCTTTATTGGTGCAATGATTGGGTATTTAATGAGGGGCTCATCCCTAGCCCAAGAGTCATTCCAAAAGTTGATGCCCATGCCATTCCTGAGTTGCCATATCGACCCTTACTGGATGAGATGTTTGGTTTGGGAAATTGATCACCAAAATTAGGATCTGTGGATGGGTGTCCCTTAATCCCTGAATGAATATTGTTGGAGGTACTTTATTTTAATTATGGAGACCCATTCCATATTGGCATTGGTAACCACATTCCATGCCTATTTATATAGGAGGGCCTGGTTCATGAGGCTAATTTTGCGCAGGCCTATCCCACCTCTATCCTTCAGGGAGCAAACCTTGTCCTAGGGCATTAAGTAAAATTTTTATTGGTTATCTGTTCCTGCCTAGAGGAAGTGCTTCTAAATATTATCTATGCTCTCTCATACCACATTAAATATTTTTAAAATAGAAAGAAAGAACACCGAGATGCTTTGAAGGATGGACTTTACTAAAGTGGCTTTACCTACTTGGGATAGGAGAGCCCCTCTCCATCCTGACAACTTCTTGTGGATTCTTTCTATGAAACTATTCCACATGGTCTTGACCACCCTTCCCTGGAAAATGGGGAGCCCCAGATAAGTGGTTGGGAGATCAGTGATTGTGCAACCCGAAATACCTATAATTTTGGCCTACTTCTTTGTTGGGGTGTTGATGAAGTACAATTTGCTTTTCCTAAAATTAACCTAGTAGTCTATAGCTTCTTCATAAAGGTTGAGAATACCTTTTATGGTCCTGGCCTCAAAAATAGAGGTTGAGGTGGCCAAAAATTTGTCATACATAAACAGTTGGTGAATAGAGGGCAGGAGGTTGGAAGCGGCCTTGATGTCAAAAATCATTACTTTAGAGTAGGCATACTTGACAGCTCTTCCTAGGATCTCAGCCAAAATGATGAACATGATAGGGGAAAGAGGGTCTCCTTGCGTTAGCCCTCTTAAACTAGGAAAATATCCTATTGTTGAATCATTGACCAAAATTAAGAACCAGGATGAGGAGATGCAGCTAGAAATCAGATTAATCCACTTCTCATGAAAGCCGAACATAAGGAGGATTTTGGTCAGAAACGCGTAGTACACTCAATCGAAAGCCTTATTCATGACCATTTTGAGGAAAAAATCTGACCTATTAGACTTATGGGTTGAATGGATAAGCTCATGGATAGTGATAAATTTGTCAACAATGTTCATGTATTTGATAGTACTACCTTGGCAAGGATTGATGATGGACGGGAGGATGCTGGTAAGCCTATTGGCCATGACTTTGAACAAGACTTTGTAAATTATATTGCATAGGCTAATGGGGCAATAATAAGACAAAAAATTGGAATTGGGCCCCTTGGGTATGAGGGTGAGAAAAGTGGAGTTGATGTCCCTAGGGATGGAACTGTTGTCTTGCATTTCAAAAATGACTAGGCATAGGTCAGGCCCAATGATATCCTAGTAAGTTTAGAAAAATCTAGGAGGGAACCCATCAGGGCCAAGATATTTGTCAAGCTACATGGAGAAGAGGGCTTGATGGATCTCTTTGGGGGTGAGGGGAATGAGAAGAAGGGAGTTCATGGCATCAGTGATGGATTTGGGGATGTTCTCAAGGAGGGTGTCCATGGCCTGTCTGAGGGGGGATAAGGGGTCCCAAGGAGGGATTCGAAGTGGTTGATGACCTCATCCTAAATTTGGTAAATATTAGAAGTTCAGGTTTCGTATTGCCTGGTGAGGGACTTAATTATGTTGGCTCCTCTATGTCTGAAGGTAGAGATGTGGAAAATTTTTGAATTAGAATCTCCCTCCTTAAGTCACAACACTCTTGATTTTTGGTGCCAAAAAATTTATTCCTTTCATAGAGTGTTGTGATATTCTGAGAGGAGAATACTCTCTTCAGCTATGAGATTATCGTTCCCTTGCCCCTACTAGAACATGTCCTCGATATGATTGAATCTATTTTTGATGCTATTTTTGTTGTCAAATATGTTTTCGAAAGTCTCTCCATTCCACACTCTCAGCTTACCTTTGATTGCTTTGAGTTTATGCATAACCTAGTTAATGGTAGTCCCTGTGTGCTTTTCCCTCCACCACTCAAAAATCTAGTTTATGAGGTCTGGGTGTTGGGTCCACATAAATTCAAAATAGAAGGGAATTTTGAACTGTGGTTTGTTGGCAGTTAGTGGACTATGATCAAACCCGATTTTTGTATGGGCCTACAAACTGTCATCCTCGAAGGTCAGGAGTGTTTCTTAGGATAATAGGAAGTGGTCTAATATTTCCTAGATGAGATCACCACCAATACTTCTGTTGGTCCTAGTAAATTGGGACCATTTCAGCTGAATGCCCATCAATTCATTAGAGTTGATAAATTATGCAAAATCATCTATGGTCCTGAATGCCATGATATTTCTACCTCTATTTTTTGATAGGTGTAGGGAGGTGTTGAATTCCCCTTCTAAGATCTAGGGGATGTCCCTAAATGCTTGTCTCATCTTGGTGAGGTTGTTCCAAAGGATACTTCTACCTTGAGGGGTATTGGGAGCATATACATTGGTCAGGACCCATGAGAGTTGGGCGTTGGCTTCTCGAAAGAGGATTTTGGCTAAGTGCTCATCCACTAAGATGACCTGTCATTCAAAATTTTAGGGTTACAAAGGCATAGAAGGCCACCTGAGGTGCCTTGAGCTGGTGTGTAAGCAAATTCACATTTCCTTCATATGGTTTTGGTAACTCTGGGGGACCAGTAGTCACCGAGTTTGGTTTCTTGGATAAGGAAAATAGTAGGATTCAAATCCTTTCTCATGGTAGTAGCCAATATTTATTTGGCTGCCCCATTCAGTCCTCTCACATTCTAGAAGAGTACATTCATTTGCAACTCTTGGAGGGTTTTTTGCCCCCCTTGCCCTGCTGTGCAGGGGGTTTGGTTCTCTTGATTTCTTCTTTTCTTGTTATTCCTAGATCTTGAAATAGGGTTTTTAGTTATCGTTAGATATATCTTCAGCTACATATTTGTTTCTAATATCTGCTCTTGAGGGTCTACCCTTCTTCCTGTCACCTCCCACATCAATCTAAGATTTTTGTAACTTTTGGTTTGTTTGGGGCTCCACTGATTTGGGGAATCTTGGGATGGGACATCACAATCAGCCTCAAATTCATGGGATATGGGTGGAGAATGGGGAGTCCCAAACCTACTAGGTGGGTAAGATGAAGGGAGGGGAGATGGTGCTTAGAGGGGTCTGGGAGGGGATGGTGGGGGAGCACAACTGGTAGTGGAGGTGAGGGAAGGACATCGATATGGGGATGAGGTGGGGTTTTATTGAGTGTAAAAAACTATGGATTCAAGGAGTGAAGTAGGTTTTGGGTCTAGGGGTTCCTCACAAGGGGTTGACTAGAATTGCTAAGTAAAAGAAATTTGTTGGACAAGGAAAGGGGGTTACTTACCTTTTGCTTGTCATTGCTTGGATGGGGAAAATCCTATCATTTGCCCTTGAGAAACTGGTTCATGACTGCTCCCATTTTTGCATTTGGAATTTCAAACTAGTTTGTTTTGGTTACGGTCTAGATCTATATCTGTGCGTTCTTGCGATTTAGGCATTACGATGATAGGTGTCCCTGCATTTGGTACTCAGAGCAAATATTAGCTTGTTATCATACTCTAGTGATTGAATTCACCTGTAGGTCCTATAGATTAGATTTATCTAACTTGGGTGTTGAGTTTATAGGTTAACATTAATGCAAATACATGCATGTGTCAATCGTGATCGAGACTGGGTTGCTGGGTCAATGGCCACTAGTTACCCTATAGTTCAAGCTATCCCTTGGAGAGCATATTCATAGAAGAAATATGGTGGCATATTCGGGAGTCACACCTAAATGGGAACATAATTTATTCTCTACACTTTTGTACTGAAGTCTTTTGCCCACTTTTGCAAGAACAGAATTCTTCTCCCAAAAAAATAAGGACCTCCTGATAGGATGCTATCGGTGTTTTCCTAGGTATTGATGTGGATCATGAAGAAACCCCTGGTCATAGCTGACAGCTCAAGGCACCCTCTAGTTTTCCATTTGGTCACTGCCTAATGCCGAAGAGAGTCCATGTTTGGTCTCCCACCGATGAATTTCCCTATAAGGGATAATGAATCCTTACTAGCGTATTCTAACATGACTTGTTCAGAGCATAGAACATTGTATCCTTGAGTTATGAAAGTATTTGCAACTGAGGACCTAGGTTTAGGTTTACCTCACAATGTTTATGCGAAAGATGAATTTCTAGTCACCTTATCCTCTGGAAAGTTTTTATCAGGCGGGTATTTGCCTCTACGACTGCCTTTCCCTTCTCCTCCCGCACCTGCGACATTTTTGTTTGTTGTTTCTATGGTTGATTTTTCTTGCGACCATGACCCAATACCCATGTCTCCGCTTTCTCATAGTTGCTTCCCATTTGTAAAAGGGTATTTTTATGAGTTATCACCCTTGTCCCCGCATTTATACCTTCCATTCAACGATGCTTCGATCACCGAAATCTTGCTCGCCTTTTTTTCGATCGCCATCTCCAGTTTAATCTTGTACCTTGTTTTTAGGGTTATTATTCTTGTTCCTATTCGAAATATCTTTTTGAGTCCTTTCTAATGGTAACATTTTTGTGAGGTTTTCTAATGGTTTAGATTTTTTTTATGAACTTAAAATATCACTATAGTTATCCCTAGTTTTAGGTATGAAATGGTTGATTTTTCTTAATTTGTCGAAATGGCTAGTTGTCAATGTAATTGATGTACAAAATTGGGTGTCTAAATTCACCTCCATAAAACCATGGAACATGAAACATTTTAACATATTTATAAATTAAATTAAGGACCTATGAAATATTTATATTCAATCCCTCGATGTATTGGTCCTTTTTTCTCAAAATTAATAATTATTCTTAAGACCCAAGAATATTCCTTGTTTTTATGCTTAAAAAATAATTCTCAAGTCCATGAATATTTCCTTTTTTTTGCTTGAAAAACTATCTCCAATCTCTTATTTATAATCTCCTCTTTCTCCCTTTTATGCATTTGTAGTATAATCTAGTTTAGGGTGTTTGTCATTCCCTTTGCATTTAAATTATTCTCCTTTTATAATTTTGATAAAAATACACCTATTCAATTACAATTAAATATGTCACAAGTATTCCTATTAACTAACCATATAATTCAACTATATATATAGTCATTGCTTCATGTATTATATACGCATGATTCAAATCTATCAAAAGAATACATTAATCACATGATGTCACTTGTGTTTTCATATCAGGGCATGGTTGGGATATTTTTTACAACAAATAATATAACACCATTTATGTTATTATATTATAACATGGTTGAAACATATTTGTACATTAATTTTAATAACTACACAATTTTATTATAATCCACCTTGATGAAATGGGATATCTTATATAGGAATTTCTTCTTGCTTCAACTTATATATAGGTTTAAATAATTAAAACACAAGGGTAGTAAATTTTTTTTTCTTTATGTTAATGTATTTCAATATGTGTTATATGCTAGTTTCATATTCCACCATATTCTCTAATTTTAGAAGGCTATGGGATATTATTTTAATTTAACAAGAAAATTTTAATTTTCATCATGATAAATTTTTTATTTATTTGATTAGATTTATGATATTATCACATACTCTATAAAGGTCTAGATGTAGCCTAACTGATTATCCATCTACTAACTTTGTATATCATTATTGTGCTTTCTAAAACAAAGTTTTTTAAATTTTAAATTATTATAGGATTGAAGAAGATGCCATGACAAGCATTACATTGGCTTAGTCCCTAGATTACATTGGGAAACAATGGTGAGCAAGAATTCTTGTGACTATTTTGGGGGTTTTTTCCACCCCCATGGATTTACTCCCCTTAGGTGTGTTAGAGTCCCTCTGCACGAAGCTTTGTTCAGTGAGCTCCTGTCTGTCATCATTAATCACATTTTCCCTACCATGGCCATCATCAAGCCTGACACCCTGATTCTAGAGCCCGATATTGAAACCATCTTTCGTAACCATGGTTTCCTTGCCTTAGAAAGTTCAGGGGTATTGACAATGTGATCACAAAGGATTTTGTTAACTCTTGGGTTAATGGTCAGGTAACTGTTAGAGGGATGAAGTTTATCGTCTCTACAAACCTTTTAGTTGAGATCATAAAACTTCCCAATGAGGGCTTCAAGCTTCACAGGGACAATCACACTATCCAGGATGAACTTAATTTTTTCGATAGGGGCAAGAAGCTGGTGAGAAATGACAAAGGTATCATTCGAAAGAACTTACTAGATCCATGGTGTAGGGATTTAATCCCTGTGATGCAATACATCACAATTGACAAGGTTGATGAACCATTGAGAATATTTCATTTAGCTTTCCTCAATGTACTCAGGGATGTCAAAGAGGTGAATGTGCTCAAATACCTCCTATGATCCGTGGAGGTATCCATTGAGAATTACCAAAAGAAAGACTCGATCCATGTCAAGCACCAAGAGCTTTTATTGATAATTTATGATCATATCCTTTAGAAGGTGGTAGCTAAGATGGAAACGAACCCTATTATTTGTATAGAAGATCATTCGACGATCGAAGCAGTGATGAATAGTTGTAGATCGTGTAACCGTAGAATCTTGTTAAATGCTTTAGGTAAAATACAGTACCTTGATGAGATAATGAAGCCCAATGAATCCACAACTACTGAGAGAACTGATCTTGTGTTATATTAGTCCCTCATGGATACCAAAATGATGACCAGGGCTAGGTGTGACCCCTCGAAGATTTTAACTGAAATACTGGAGAATATATAACATGCCTAGTCTAAAGACTTAACTAATCTCAAGCATGTGATCCGGGTTTCTAAGGCCATTACTGCCAGTAAAAGTGAAACGTTTAAGGCCATCCTCTTCGACCCAACCAACGAGAAAGAGAACATAGATGGGCTATTCCTGGAGTAAGTTTTTTGGTCCTTCCTAGTGGTTTTTGGTTTGCTTGTTTTTGGGTGGGTTCTAGATTGGTTTCCCCCCCCTCCTCGCCTATTGGTTTGGCCAGTTCTTTAGGCTTTGTTGTTTGTTCCCTTAGCACGTTTTATCATTTATTGTTTTTGGTTTTGTTTCTGTGGATTTATTTTTGTGCGTGTGGTGGTTAAACATTTTTACTCTCTCTGTTTCTATTTGTACAAGGTTCACGGACCCTTTCAAAACCCTTTCTACCAATTAAAAAACAAAAAAAAAAAGATGTCATGGCTCATTAGAAATGATGTTCAATGAATGTGTTAACTATGAATGATTTCATATGCCTCATGTTGTGTTTGTCTCATCCACCATATCCAAGTAGTTAGGTATTATATAACATACTAGCATACATGAAGTGGTAAAGGCACATTATTTAAATTATTGCAATGGTTGTCACAGTGCACACACCCTATAATTACTATTCTATATTATAAAATTTATAATCTATAATATCTTATAGAGTCTAGTATGGTCATTCTATACTATTATGAATATAATTTAGCCTCCATTCATTTGACCTTAATCACTCTCAATTCCATAAGAAAATATACATATGAAATAAAAAATAAAATTTTCCTTGGAGGATCTTCAGGAGGATATGTAGAAAATCATTTATTTTGCCTACTTTGTTCGGCATAGTGGGTGGTAGAGTGTCAGGTGTGGGTAGAGTGTTAGGATGAAGTCATTAATTATGGAGCCCCACTCTCTCCCGGTGGATGAGGAGGTTTGTAAAATCTTGAAGAGGGGAAATATCCTCCAATGTTTATTGAAGTTCAACGGATTTCATCGCAAAATGGCAAAACATTTTGCTTATTTATGACAATATGGGATAGTCAGAGTGGTGTCTTTTGATTTTAAAATTAAAATCCCCTTGGTTGTGAAGGTGATAGGGTTGGTGGTAGATGTGGCGGTCCATAACAGAGAGAAACATTCATTGGCAAAAGAGGTTCAAGTGTTCTTGTATGGGGAAGAAGAACTAGTGAAGATTCAAAATCAGTTTAAGTGTTCCTCGCTTAAGGCTCCTTGGGACCATGTGGATCTTGTTGTTATGCAATATTTTATGTTAGATGATAATATGGAAGTATTGAGAAGTTATCATTTCATGATTTTAAACCATATGAATCACAAGAAAGCTATGAATCTTCCCTCTTTTTTGTTTCAATCCCTATCAAAATTGGTGGTGAAAGTTAAGAAAGTCATGACCTTGAACCTGATTTACCAAGGGCTTCTCAAGATTATCTTCAATCATGTTTTTAAGCAATGGGGTTTGAATGGAGAAATAATTCTTAATTCTCTAGTCAATGTTCCTGCACCTACGGTTGGTCTCGTGACTTCCTCAATATCTGAAGACTCTGAACCTTCCTACTTGGATGAGCTGGATGCCACTCAAACTGGCCACATTGTGGTGGATTTCACAGACTCAGTTCCTTGAGGACTGGGTGGAAGTGAGGAAGGAACGAGGTGCTCCAAAATACTAGTTGTAAAGCATGCAAACTTCGGTAAGAATCTTGTTTTTGTGGATAATTCTGCTTCTAAAGAGTTTCCCTCCTAATAAAAAGTCTAAATTGGTTAGGGAGGTGGGGGGTGAGGTTTGGTTGTTGTATCCTATGTCCAGGTCTACCAGGTGTAATCCAAAGGCCCTCAATTCTATAATTATTAAGTTTCTATGATCCATGATCGATTCTATGTTGGCTTCTATTTCCTGTGCTCAGGAGGTGTTGGCCCTTATGGGATGGTAGGATTTGAATGGTCCTAGTGCCAAGTTGGATTCTGATGTTGGGCAAAGTGGCTCCAAGTTTTAAGTTGATTCCTTGGGATATTTTAAGTTTTGAGGTCTGTGTGCCTTTTTGTTTGTGTGTTGTTTTGGCCTGCGTGCCAACTTGTTTATTATGGTTTTTAGTTGTGGTATGTTTACTTGTTGGTTAGCGTGGCCTTCGGGCTTGGTAGTTTCCCTTGTGTGGGATATGGATTACTGGTTTGGAGTACATAGATTAGGTTGGTTTTTCAGGTTGATGTTATCGGCTTCTAGGTAATTTATAGGGGGCTTGTAGTACTTTATCTCCTTTACGATGAGGATATTAGCTTCGTATTGTATATAGGTTTGGATATCCTCTCAAAAATCCTTCTACCATATAAAAAAAAATTCCTTTTAATAAATCATAACCTATGTCATAATATTTGACAATGATCACTTTATTTTTTCCTTGAAAATCATGTTATGTAGTTGCATCATACTACAAAATATATATATTTCAAAAATACTATTAGTCCCTATGATTAAGATATATGTTTAGTGCTTATATATATATATATATATATATATATATATATATATATATATATATATATATATATATATAACCATATTCTTGTGCTATAATGTTTACAAACATGATATATTAATGTATAATAATTAACTCAACAATCTTAGAATAAGTTAAACCTTTTTATTAATTAATTAAATTATTTTTCCAATATAATTTATAACCCAACTTTTGGATATATTGTCCTCTATCTATCATTCCCATTATTAATGTATATCATTATTAAAACATATGAGGAAACCCACTGCAATGATCTTCCAAGCATTATAAACATATGGTATATTTGATAATATATTTATCCTTATGAAATATGCACTATTGATAGTCTTTTATGATGTCTCTCTTCCATAGTGTGACTTTGATATCTTTAGGTGTTGCACTTCTTTGATTTCTTGTATTTGATTGTATAGCCTTTTATTCATTCTATAGGGTCCATAATAATTGCTTTCTTGGATCCAAATAGATCCTTAAAAGCTTTTGCACTAAGTTCTTATTATGAATATAGTTGTATCCATTTTATTACTCCATTCCATGTCTCCATAGTCATTGTATTTTATGGTCATATAAATGCTAAGATGTTACAAATTTATTTCAATATTTTTCTCTTCCTTTGATTTTACAATCTTATAATTTTATATTTTTATGTTATTTGAGACCCTTATCCTTAAATTCTTCTTCATGCTATTTTCTTTGTCTTCCTACTTTTTTTTTTTTCGTTATGATAGATTTTTCTCATTCTTTCTTAGATTATTCTATTGATTCTTTTAAATTATTTTATTTTTTTTCTTTACAACTCCTTCCATGTTTTTTATTCCTTTATCATTATACTAAGACTTTTGCATATTATTATTTAATCCAAAATAAATATAAATATTCATAGGTTTATTTTTATTAAATAATAAATACAAATAGTACAACACACTTACATTATTATAATGATTTAAAAATAATGTATTTATATAAAAAAATAACAAATGTTTTACATATTTAAAGTTATTATTACTAGTGTGATATATTATGTTTAGTCAGCTAACCATGTGCTTTGTAAAGAACCACCTTCCACTTATTTTGTAAAGGATTACATTCTGCATGCATGTACATATATAGAAGAAGAAAACATACTGGGTTAAGGTATTGAAGTAGGACATTCCATATAGTGTGCCTAAAATGAGTTGATAGGAATGATAAATTAAAAAACAAATTCCATGCAACAACAATTATTTCAAAGCTTATGTTTCATAAATACCATGTTTTATCCTCAATTTAAACTTAATACTTTTATTAATATTATGGGAAAATAATAATTTTAAGTGTTAATTGACAATTATTTACTTCAACCAAATATTTTGTATTATCACTTTGTTTATAATCAAATATTAGTGAATATTTAACATATTAAAGCTCAAGTACAAATTCATGAAAAATTTAAATCATATTAATTATATAGAATTACATCATCACCACATAGTGGTATTACAACAAAGCTTGGATATTATCGGTGTATCCTTTGGAAAGATTTGAACCTGGGTCTTCTTTGTGAAATGTTGAGGAATATAACTGGATGAGCTAATGCCACTTGATCATAGAATTTATACTTTGAATATAAATTTCAATATGAATTTTAAATAATGTAAATTAGATATAATAACTATTGAATTTTATATTTGTTTGATAATATATATCTACTTCAATTTGGAATTGTATTGTTTTCTTTTTAACAAAATATTTATAAGCATGGTGCTTATCATGAGAATTATAAGTAAATAAAAAGAAGTGTTATCCTCTAGGATTTAAATATATATTCAAGGGTCATTTATGATAATATAGTTAATACAAAGGATTTGTATTAATCAATTATAAAATTAAAATATCTTCAATTAAAATGTTTATTTTATTATAATTAATTTTTTTGGTATTTCCAAATAATATCTAAAAAATATGTAAGAGGTGGTATTTATTTCATAATAAAAATGCCAAAATTATCCTTAGGATCATATGGAGCTTTAACTAATAATTATGCAAAAGCTAAGGCATTTATTATAGGATAAATATTTCTGTTGAAAAATATGGAAATGCATTTCAATTAAAGAGGATTTATAAATTATTGTTATAGCTATAAACAAAAAATTATGCAGGAATCTAATAAAATATAGCATTACTTTTTCTTTTAATGTCATTATATTTTGTTGAACACAATATCTTAAATATTAGTTTTTTTTATAGAGATTGAAATAAGGTAGTACATCCTGACTGAATTCCTAACTGAAATGTTGGAAAACATTTATGAATCTCCTTGCAAGATCAATTCAAACCTACACCACGTAATTCATGTTTCCAAAGTGATTACAGCTAGCCTCAAAGCTACCATTCATGGATAATATAGTGAGAATAAAATGGTAGATTAACCTTTTGACTGTATAGTTTGGCTTTAGTTTAGGTTTCGACTTGTTGTTAGCTCTATTTTGCTTCCTGGCTTGATTTTGGTGTGTTGTTATTTTAGCTAATCTTAGTGGTGAAGACATTTGGTTTCTCCCATTAGGGATCCTTTCAAAACTCTTTCCATTAATAAAAAAAGGTAGTAGATAGTTTAGCCAATCATGGTATTAATATTAATCTTTATAAAATTTAATATTTAGAAGGAATTGGTGAAGATATATTTTATCTCTTAATAAAAATTATTATAAAGAGTTGATTGCAAAAACATAACAATTTGAGGGATATGATATGATATATATATATATATATATATATATATATAAGCCATAGATGGTGATACAAAATCAATAGCTCATGATTGACAACATAGGAGAAAGAGGTATTATGGGTCCAAATTGTTATATTCTTTGTAAGGTAGATTAAGAAAGTAGAGATCATCTATTCATAAAATATGTGCACACTAGAGAAGTATGACAATTTATCTTCAATAATACTACTCCCAAAATTACTAATGCTATCTATTTTCAAGCAATTATGGATATATCATCATCTATCAAAGAGGTAAAGAAATAAATAATCTAGCCTATAGCTACCAAACTTCTTGCTCTATGGTATCTATTCTAGGTGATTTGGGAGGTCAAAATGCTCTCATTTTAGGGATCAAATCACTTTGTCATGTGTCATAGCTAACTTAGCCCAATTACTTCTCAAGGAGACAACTTAATATCATCAACCTCAGCATAAACACATCCTTATATTTGATAAGGTATCAAAGGAAAAACCTCACTTGTGATATGAGGTCATTCTTGACATCACTATGAATAATAATATAAAAATACAAGCTCTAAAACTAGAGGGATTTTCTATGGTTAAAGACAAGGAAACTAATGAATTGAACGTTTTATGAGATACTTAGCTCATTGGCAACACTATAAAAGATCCCAATTTAAATAAGTTAGCATTGCTTATTCTACCAAATGTATCAACAAAATGGTTAACCTTTTTTTGTCAAGTAGAATTGTAGCACATTAGAAGGAAGTACAATGTAAAGTTGGATAGAATGTAAAATATTAAGACCATGCTTCAAATTGGAATCTTAAAACTATAATGCATGTAGCACCCAACCAACATGTAGGACTATAAGTGCTACTTGCATTAAAATGGCCTATGGCAGTAAATGAACATCCTTGGTTTGACCTACGTAGTATTAAAGAACATTATTGGTTATATTAAAAATGTATAAATTGAGCATAATAAAATTATATGCCATTCACGATTTAGTCTTATCTAAAATATGATTCTATATAGTTAGTATGAAATATATGAAGTTAGTATGATATGTCCAAATTATTTTGGTGATTGTAAAAAAGTCTCATAATTGGTTTACTCTCTACATACATTCCAACCTTATATTCCTTATGTTATAATAAGTTATATATTAGGTCCGAGGTGTAGACAAATTGGTTCATCCAAACCCCATAAGGGGGCGGAGGTCCAAGGTTCAAATCTTGGGCCTCGTCATACTGAACGCTTGTCCCTTTCTTGGTGCTTTCAACGGTGTAAAAGGTTTAAAATGATTGTGGCATGGTGGTTATAGGGATGGACTACACGAAGATCTATGTGGAGGCTTCTAGGGTGGACAACGCAGAATACTATGGCGGCCATAAAAGCTGGACAACCTGTCCGAATTCGTGGCGGCTACCGATTCCACCATGTAAATACAAAAAAAAAAAGTAATATATTTATTTTTATAAAAATACAAGCTAAAAATGATCTTAATTTTTTACTCTTAAACAAGTTACCCTAATAAAAAATATGCTTAAATCTTTTAAATTTATCTTATCCAAATCTAATAAAAATTAAAATAAAAAATTAATTTACGTAACTTCATCCAATCCAAATTAAAATTAAAAATAATATTACACTACATGATATACCTTGAGTGAAATTTAATATATTACATATGTGTATGTAAATTAAACATATGTATAATATACCTTGAGTGAAATTTAATATTATGATTCTTTAGCCTGGACATGATATTACACTACACCTATATATAAAATCATATATATATTTTTTGAAAAATAATTTGAAAAAACTTGTATTAAAACAAAGATCATTTACAAGTTGGGATGAGACTTTTCCCAACCTTAGCCAAAGAGAACACATGTTTACAATAGTAAAAGAAGATTTGCATTGGAGCCAAATCTCTTAAACCATATTTCGACAATGACTTTTCACATGTTTACAACTATAAAAGAAGATCTACATTGAAGCATAAATATCCTAAACAATATTTTTGGAATGGTTATCCAAATTAGCTAAGCACTAGTTTTGCTCACCAACCTGCCTAATCATCTCATCCTCAATAGCCATGTCACTGTGCCACTGAACCCCTACCTCCTTCTTAGTACCCATCTTAGCTAGGAAGTCTGCCACTTTATTTAGATCTCTACTCACATAAACTGGAATCCCATCATCTAATTCCCTCCACAATTCCTTAATTTGAGTGACAAGAATCCTCAGCCTCCATATTTTCAAAGCAAAGTTCCTCATGCAATCTAGAGCTCCAACCATTATTTGAGAATATGATTCTAGGATTATCCTCCCGTGATCTTGTTTTACTGCCCAAATAGAAGCAGATTTGATAGCTAAGGCTTCTAATTAATTGTTTGTGGCTCTTCCAAAGCCTTGCAGTTCACAATAGAGCATTGTTCCAACATGATTTTGACAAACCACTCAATTATAGCTCTACCCGGATTGCCTTTTGCAGCTCCATTAGTATTAATTTTAATCCAACCTTATGGAGGTGGTTTCCAACTAGCTTTGTCCTATCCCTCTTGCACTTCAAATTCCTTATCCATTGCCCCAATAACAACCTGAGTTTCCTCTTTAGCATAGACTGCCACAGTTTCTATGACTTTGCTCCAAATGACCTGCCAAACTCCATCTAAAGAAGAAAAAGTTTCTCTAAAAATTTTGGCATTTCTCTCCAACCACACTTGCCACCAAATGAAGTTTAATCCAAGCTCCCAACTAATACAAAGATCTTTAGATTTAAATCTACCCCTCTTTCATATTTCCCAAATATTAATCTGATTCAAATCATCATTAACTTGAATTTTATAATATAAAAACCATCTCTCCCAAATCTTGTGCATGAATGAGCACTCAAACATCAAGTGATCAGTTTTTTCCTCACTCTTGTAGCATAAAACACATTGAGATGGAACAATGATTCCCCTACATCTGAGATTATCAAAAGTAAGAATTCCATTATGCATGAACTGCCAAGCAAAAAAGTTTACTTTTGGCCAACCCTTGGACTGCCAAATATTTCTCCAATCCTCAACCTGATATGTATGAGGAGGAGGCTCTGGAAGCATATTATCATATCCATACTTCACTGTGTAGATACCAAGGCTCCCATAGCCACAAGCTAATTCATCCTCCTCATCTCTACCTATGAGAAAGCTTTCTGCCAAGATTTTAGTCATGAAGGGTGTCAAATCCGGAGGGATTGAAATTGGCCACTCATCCAACTTCTTAAACTTCTTAAACTTATAATCTCCTAGCTGACTAGTGTTGAAATAAATTTCAATTTGGACCCACCCCCTGGTTTATATGGTTGTTTTTATTGGTTGCAGTTCATGAAATTCAACAATCATAGGTGGGTATTGATCCCATGAATCTATCCAAAATCGTGCCTTCTCCCATCTCCTCACTGTCCAAAATAATTCATCTTTTATTACATGAGATCCTAACTTGAGATCCTGCCACACTAAGGATCCATTACCATCCAAAGGGAAACGACCCACCTCATTTGGATTTACCTGTCCCAAATATTTACTAGTTAATATTCTACTGAATAAAGGAGTTGGTTGGGAAATCCACCTCCAGTAAAGCTTTCCAACCAAAGCTTTATTATTTAACTTTGATCTTATCAGTCCTAAACCTCCTTTTACCTTGGATTGGCTTACTTTATCCCAACCTACTAAGGCCTATTTCCTCTCTCCTTTTACTCCTTCCCATAAAAATTTTCTAGCCATCTTGTCCAACTCTTTTCATATGGTATGTGGGGTAGCAAGGATAGAAAATTTATAAATTGGCATGGCTTGAATGATTGACTATAAAAAAGTTAATCTAACCCCATAGCTTAACCATTTGTGAGACCAATGATTAATTCTTTTCTTGATACAGTCTAAAATATTCCTCTAGATATCTATTTTTATTTTTTTAAAATGCAAAGGGACCCCCAAGTATACCACTGGGAGACAAGTCCTTGTGAATCCCAAGATATCTAAAATTCTGTCCTGAAGCCTTTTATCAAGATTTAAAAAGACCACTTTGGATTTTTTATCATTGATGACTTGGTTTGTAGCCCTAAGGTAGACATTAAGTGTATCTCTAATATTTCTTACTTCCCTGAAGCTGGCCACTCCCACCAATCTTGTGTCATCCACAAACTGTAGGTGAGTCAAAAATTCATCACCCACCTTGATACCTATTAGAAAATCTTGTTGTCTTCTCCTCAAGATGATTCTACTCAATCCTTCAGCCAATATAAGAAAAATATAGGGAGAGCAATGATATCCTTGATGAAGGCCTTGAGGAGCTCCAAACAGTTATGAGGGAAGACTCTTGATTAACATTGAGTATGTCGAAGTAGAAACATAACTCATGACCCATTATATCCAATACTGAGAGAAACCAAAGGCTGCCATCATCTTTGACAAGAAGCTCCACTCCACCCTATCATAAGCCTTTGAAATATCTAATTTTATGAACATTCCTCTATTACTAGATGTTTGCATTGAATGGATTGCCTCCTGAGCTAGAACCACACCATCCAAGATCTGCCTACCCTCTACAAAACCCCCTTGCTTTGAGGAGATAATACTATGTAGAAGAGGTTTTAGCTACTCAACCATTACCTTTGCAATTATTTTATATATGACATTGCATAAGACAATAGGTCTATAATCTGAAATATGTACCCCCTCCCCCCATTTTGAAATTAAGGTAATAAAAGTATGATTTAATTCTTTAAGCATTATTTTACTACCTTTGGAATCCTCTATAACATCCATTACATCCTCCTCGAAGTTATCCCAGAAGGCCTAAAAAACTCAATTGGAAAGCCATCTGGACCTGGTGTTTTTTGATGCTCATTCCAAAGACTACATTCTTCAGTTCCTCTCTATCAATGGGTTTAAGTAGGGCCTGATTTCCTTCTTCAGAGTTAACAGAGGGTATGACAACAATAACTTCTTTTTGAGCCTCTTCATCTTGCACCATACTTTCCTTAAATATTTTAGAAAAATAATCCATTGAATAGAAATGCATACCTGGAATTGTATCAAAGGAGTGTCCGTTCTCATCTTGAAGAGATTCCATGTTTTTCATCTGTCTCCTAGCACAAGTAGTCCGATGGAAAAATTTGGTATTTTTATCACCTTCTAATAACCAAGTGGTTCTTGCTCTCTGTTTCCAGTAGGTCTCCTCTTGGTTGTCAATGTCCTCAACTACTTTAAGCAATGCATGTAATTGTTCCTTCCCTAAAGTGTTTTTGAAAATCATCCCATCTAGCCACCAATGGAGCTCTTTGGACCTAGAAGTCTGTATTGTTAGCTCACCTTCATTGTTTCAGTTGATATTTGACATAATGAATTTGTTTATGGAATCTAAACATTGCTGTACCATATGCTGGGTGACCTTATTCCCACCACTAAGGATTTTTATTTTGAATTTCCTCTTTTTGCAACCAAAAGTTTTCAAATTTAAATGGTTTGTGATGCTGCACTATCTTGATCCCTCCTTCCAACAAAATGGACAAGTGATATGAAACTGGACCCTCCAAAATCTGAAATTTTATATTCCATTTTACAAATGCATCCTCTAAAACCAAAAAATGGTCTAATTTCACCTTCCTACTATGTGGCTCCCTCCTATTATTAGTCACAGTATAGTTGGTTCTAGGGCATTTAATATCCACCAAGTGTAATGCCTGGACTTGGGCAATCATAAGTCGATCCCCTAGGTCCAAAATTGGGGTTCCCCCTTCCTGATATTTAGAGGATAATTTAGCATTAAAATCCCAAAAAATAATCTAGTTTAACTCTTCCCTTGAGACTCTCATGTTATGCAAAAATTTTCATTGATGCATCTGACCATCTAGATTTTGAGCCCCATAAAAATTTGTGATTAAAACATGTTCAACTATGACATTATTTCTAAAATGTGATGTGAGAACACCCCTCCAAGCTATATGTTCTATTGCAGTCCATTCAAGAGAGTTCCAAAGAGTAACTATCCCCCCTGAGGCCCCTTGGGCAGCCACTTCCATATGACCAACACCCCTCAAAATTCTATTAACTGTTTTACACATAAGATCCAACGACATTTTTATCTCCTGGATAAGCAAAAAATTTGTTTTACATTTTTCTAAGAGTCTTTGAAAAACAGATTGATGGGTTCTATTGTTTAAACCCCTAACATTCCATTATTGTATAATCATTGGTTACCTTGAGAGAAGTAAAAATATATTGGCCTTAACGATCCTCCAATGATCAGTTTGTCTCATTGAACTTCTATCAATTCCTTATTTAATTTTCTACCCACTCCTTGAGAGCTGTTATTTTTTATCTCTTTTCCACCTGAGTTATCCCTAGATTTGGCCTTTCTCTATTATTTTTTTCTATGCCCATGATGACATCCTTATTTATTGGTTGCTCTTGGTTATGCACTATCAATAACCCTGCACTCTCTGATTGTAGTAACTCACTGTACTCAATTACCTACTCTATGATGGGGGGAGATGAAAGAGGAGCTTGAACATGACTATTATTATTTTCATTATTCCCATCCACTCCTTCCATGAATTGTTATTCTTCTTGGTCCATTAGTGTCTTAAATATCTCATACCTATTGGAGGGCTTGAGTTGGGTTTGCTCTTTACCATCTTTTTTCTTTTGCCTTCTCCTTCTTTTGGGCTGTTCAAAACCATCTCCCTGTGCTTCTTTACCCTGAGAAATATTGATTTGTTATTTAATTATTTTTGACTTACCCTCCTTAGGAATATTTGACATTCCTAGAGGAGCCTCCAATTTTATGTTCATATTATTTGGGCAAGATCGAGACAAATGCCCATATTTGTGGCAAAATCTGCATATGAAGGGCAATGCCTCATAATCCATTTGTTGAATCCAAGATAGTCCTGCAAGTTCAAGTTCCACCTCTGCCGGTAGAGGCTGGCTAAGATCCATTTCCACACATAATCTTGCATGAACAATTGTGTTTCCTTCTATTGTGTCTTTGGAAACACCCAAATGTCTTCCAAGGGAATTTTTGATAATTTCCAATACCTGCTCACTCCAAAAATCCATTGGAAGTGCATGCAAATGGATCCAAATCAGGACAACAGTGGGTTCAATTTGAGGATCAAATACCACTCTTCAGGATTGAACAAATAATCTTGTCGGACCATGATTTATCCTTTATGATTCGAAATCCCTATTTCTATCAAAAAGTGAAGAAAAAATAACAATAAAATATCCATTGCTAATAAACCACAAATAATACTCACCAAGAGGCTCCCAATTTTTTTGGACCCAGGAATGCAAAAAATTTAGGGTAGGTCGAATATCCATGAATTTACAAATCAAATCATGATTGGCTCTATATAAAACTATTTCTTCAAAGATCCTTTGCTCAATGACAATATTTGGCCTTGATTCTAACTGTGGCAAGCATCCATTAACTCGTTGAGATATTGATCTATTTCCAGCAACCGTAAAGGGCATTTTTAATGCAATTTTTTGTGCTTCTTCAGCCCTTGATGGAGATTTATCCTTTAAAATTTTTTCAAAAGAACTATGTCTCTCTAGAATAGGATCTGGAGGTGTCCCCATTGGGCCCTCCTGGGGCAGCAATATTATCTTCAAATCCACAGTAACCAGAAACCTCTTCGACTACCAAAATGATGCCCTAGTGATAAAATCATATTTTTAATTCAAAATTTAATATATTAAATATAAGTTATAAGTTTATTTTTTATTCTTAAGATACTTTTTAAAATTTTTAATTTGAAAATTAATAATATTTATTTAATAATTTTATATTATGAGATACTTATAAATATGTTAATTAGGATTAAATTTTCAATCTAAAACTATATATATATATATATATAATTTCATATAATTATATTTAAATTAAAATAATATACAAACTTTTTTTCAATTGGTTGAAAAAATATAAACTTGTTTTATATATAAAATAATTAAATACATTATTAAGGTAGAATACTTTAATATTATTTATATTTTTACATAAATTTTTAAAAAATAATATAAATTATTTCAATTTTTTTTATTGATAAAAGGTCCCCAAACCTTGAACAAAGAGAAGAAGAAAAACCCACAACAAAAGCCTACACCAAGGTAGAAGAGAAGGGAGGCTACACATGAACCAACCTGATGCAAAAAAAACTAGCAAGCCTAAAACAAAATGGGATCATCCCAAAAAAATTCAGAACAACCCAAGACCGAAGCAAACCACCAACACCAGGGAGGATGAGTTACACATTACTCATCAGTATTTTGGGTGCCAAGATCATCCTAAAGGTCCTTGATCACCTTGGTAATGGCTGGAGACCGCATATCCACCTTCTACTACTTTAGTTTGTGAATAACCTTCCCAACAAGAATCAACATAGACATGGCCAAGGATCAACATAGAAAACCTAGACCCACAACTAACACCAAGATCGATGACTTTACACAAAGGAAATCAAAGCATTTGAGATAAATTTTTCTATTAGAATAAGTGAATATTCTCTTAAGTTCTACTAGGATAGACACACTTGAGTTTTAACTCCTCCATGTGTCAGGAGAACTATCAGTGGTGTCTTTATTAGGTTTGATGATTTGTTGTAATCCAACGAATCTCAATGATCAACTTTGCTATTTATACAAAGTTGATCCTTGGAATAAATCAATCAGTTCCACTCTTCTCTTCATCTTTTGTGTAATGCTTTGCATGTCTATTATTGTGAAATTCTAACATGGTATCAGAGCAGGATAGATTTTTCTAGCATTCTCTCTTGGAGGTTCTAGGAGCTGGTTCTTTGTTTTTTGTTGGCTTCTCCTTTTTTTAGAGCCTTCAAAAAGATTCTATATATAGTTTTTTTCAGCTATTCTATATATAGTTTTTTATGTATGTGGGTTATTCTGATATTACTTATTTCCTTCTAAATTAGATAAGAGAAGACTCATTGTCTTCTAGAGTAGATATTTCAGATTATTTTCCCATTCTTTTCATAAGATCTATTTTAAAATAAAAAAGGAATATATTCCTATATTTGTTTTTTCAAGATCTTTTATGAAATAATCATACATTATTTTTTTAACTTAGAAATCAAAGTTTTTTCATTATACTTAATATAATAGAAAAATTCTATTATAATATTTATTTGCAGGATCATTTGCATTCCCGCTACGCTCAAAGACATCGAGAGGCACGCTTTCGTGCTTCACGCCCCTTGTATTTGGGCGTCTTAGCTCAATGAATGCAAATTGTTGCCCTGTAACTCGAAGACTGCCAAGGGAGTTTTTTCGGCACCCAAATTTGGGCATCATAGGATGCTCATGCAATGCCATTCTAACGTCTATGTGACAATAATGATACACTCTTCGAGTCTCTCTCTAAATCTATCTTTGGCGTAGTTCATTTTGGCGAACGTTGGAGTTAAAGATCCTTTTTATATCCTTTTTAAATCATTCGATTTCCTCTTTCAGTTGCAATATTTACATTTATTAATGGAATATTTGGTGTAAAGTTTTATTTTGGTGACATTTTAAAAAATACCAGTTCATACCAAAGTTTAACTCCTAGCAGCACCAATATCTACTATCTCTTTGGCATTCCGTAAATGGCTTTCACTTGGTTTTTTTTTTTAAAAGTTCATTCAAGCCATTCTCTTGGCACTGCAAACTTTGCTTCATTTCTTTTGTATTCAAGCGATGCATATATGTTTTAAGGCATAATATTATTCTTATTTAGGTTTTTGAAATAGAATATTTGTCTAAGCTTCTCGAAACATCTTCCAAAGACCTCGCTGCCCCAGTCTTCGTAGGCTCGAGTTATTTTTTTACGTTTCTAACCTTTGTTTTGTAGAAAACGTCTTCCAAGGAGCTCACTGCCATATTATTCGAAGGCCCGAGTTCTTATTTTATACTTTTCTAACATTTTTTATGCAGGAAAATAGAGCTCAAAATCAATTCAAAATGAGGACTTCGCTACCCATTCTTTGCATTTTTCCAGTCCTTCGTCTGAGTGCCAAAGAAACTTAGCTCCGAATCTATTCGATCATCATCAACGAACTTCGCAGATTTTGAGTTCTTTATCTGAGTGCCAAGGCTTATCTCTATTTATTTATCAGGCCTATCTCTGTTCGATTTTGTAATGCGTCTTCATTGAGGCCTCTATTGCTTCTAAAAATCGTTCCTTTTTTATTATTTTCCTTCTATTTCAATGTACCATCCCTAAATTCAAAATATTTCTTTTGGTGGGGGTTTTCCGGTGCCTTATTTGCACCAATTGCAGATCCGGTGGGGTGTCTTTGTCTTTCTTTGTCTTTCAAGTTTGCATTAATTTCCGCCTCCTTTTCTTTTGCAACCTTTGCTTTACTTTAAAGATAAATTAACCTTTTTTAGAGTAATCTTAAAAATAGCCTTCTCATATTTTTTAGTATAATTTATTTTTTCTTATATTCTTTTCCTTCTTATCTTTAAGCAAAATATTTATTGTTGAAAATATATGTATTGCATTTTATTTGGCGTTGCCTCTTAGTTCGTGGATCCATATTTTTGGCCCACTAAGATTGGAAACATGTTTTAAAATTTAGCTAACATATACCACGAATCTCTATTGTCTCTAACCAGATCCAAATGTTTAGAACAACTACGAGTGTGAGTTTTTTTTTAATCACGTTGAGGTTTGGTGCACCACCCGCGACGTGGCTCTCGATGTCCTCCATGTCACCCTTGGCACCGTTAACAACGTATCTCCATCTCTTCAGCACTAGGTGATACCTGGATCCGACGCTCTTTATCAATGACACTCCATATATACTCCTCACCTGGTAGAAGAATAATGCAAATACTTTATTGTTCTCAAGGTTTTTGGTTCATAGCTATCATTGCTTGATTCGTCATAAGTTTATCAAATTTTTTCTTTAACTTGTTTTGCAGGGAAGATTGTTCAGAGGACTCAATGTCTTTAATTCTGGTAGAGCACTCACCTCTATGGCCTCTTTCGAGCTCACATATCAAAATAAAAATAGAGAAATCAGGGAATATTGTTCAGAGGACTCAATGTCTTTAATTCTGGTAGAGTGCTCACCTCTATGGCCTCTTCCGAGCTCAAGTATCGAAATAAAAAAAAGAACTTAAGGTATACAACTTTTTTATTTCTTTTATAAAATTCTCTGGATCCCTTAATATTCTCTACGTAGGTAGCATCTTAGGTTTCTCGGCGTCCTCGGATCCTCCTGTCTGCTTTCTTTGACTCCGCCTGGTTCGAACCAACGACACATCTTAAGGAAGGAAGGACACATTTTTTTTTTGTTTTGCTTATAGACTGTTCCATGGGCGTCTTCTTCTTCTTGAGCATCTCCTCTGCTCCAATCAACCTATTCCTTTTTTTTGAGCACATATCTTTTCTCAGAAGCCATAAGGCGTTGTTTAAGAAAAGTTTAAATTCCTCCTTGCTATTTTTTTCTAAAGGTTATTAGAAACTTCGATTTCGAAGTATATAATTTGACTCCTTTTCAAAGAGCCTTTTAATTTTTTCAAAAGAGCCTTTGAAAATTCGTAGTCATATTGCAACCATTATAATATAATTTTTTTTGGGGAGGGTTTATGTGCAATTTATTGCACATTTGTGTCTCTTTAGGGGGTTGTATAATTTTTTTTTTATCTTCTTCTAAAAATATTTTTTTCTTCCTTTTAGGTAACTTTTTAAAAAGGTGTAATTGTTGAAATATTAGATAATATATTTCATATAGAATACACTCTCTAATTAAAATTACAATCCTTTTATGTTTATAAATTTTAAATTATTAATATTTAAGGAAGAGCTATATAAATTTTTATCTAGCTTCTTCTAAATTCATTTGGTTCTACTTAAGTAACTAAGATATGTTATTGTTGAAATATTAAAATATTTCAAAAGATGAACTCTATTTTTTAAATCAACTTCAAAATTCATATTTGTTAATTAAATTCTTAACCTTAACAAATATAGTTTTTAGAAATGTGTTACTATTTTATCTCTTAAATTTTCTACATATTTCTATAAGATATCAAAAATATTTAAAAACTTATAATTTTTTCCTCAAAATATATTTGCCTACGTTCCATGTATCTTTACCACTAAAAACTTATAGTTTCCCTCACGTAAGGGTGGGTTTTTGGAGGCAATTGGTATAAAGGCCTAGCATATATTTTTCATTCAACATTTTTTTTGGATATCTCTCTCACTTATAGTTTCCATCTCGTAAGGGCAAGTATTGAAAAATCCAAATTAAAATCTTGTTGAAATCACTGCATTTCTAGCCTACAACCCTTGAAAAATTCTTCTCTATACTTACATTTTCCCTCAAGTAAGGGCGGGTATTGAGAGGAACTAGGAGGATTTGGTATTTCAAAAGTGAACAATATTACAAACCCCATATATACTTATAGTTTCCCTCTTGTTAGGGTGTGTATATTGAGTTTTAAATATTTAAGAGCTTCACTTTTTCCTTATAACAATTGCATTAATCAAAAAATTGAAGTTCTAAGGGGGGATATATTGGTTAATTAAAACTTCAACTTTTATTTTGTGTTAAAATGATGAATTCAATTGAACCTCTCATCCCTCATAAATTTCACACTTGGAAACCTAAAATTTTAAATCTTATCTCTCAAAAAGGTCTTACTCATTTGCTAGAAGAAAAGCAACCAGCCCATTGTGTTCAAATAGGTGGACATCACATATTTATGCTTGAGGAGTCATTTTAGACTACTCTTGCGATAGTGATGCTTCTTTTTCCATCCTATCTTCTCACCCTTTCTTGTGAGACACTATGGTTTTTAGGGGGTTTTTTTTCCTTAGTGATATTTCTTATTTTAAGATCACATATTGTACATGGGTACCTAATCAGGCCTTGTTGTCGGGACTCATACTTGAGAAAATATCCCTTGTTTTGTTGTTTATCCACTCCCTTTTGGAATATATTATTCAACCCATTGTGTCATATAGGTGGATACCACTACTTAGGCTTGCGGAGTCAATTTGGACATCCCTTGTAGATTTTGTGGTTCTTTACCATCCTATATTCACATTCCCTTTTGTGAGACACTTTGGTTTCAAGGGATTTTTACTAGTGATCATTTTTCAAGGTTCACAAGCACCAGTCTGGGAGTATGACTTCATTTTTGCAACAAGTCTCTACTTTTTTGAGACATCTGATGGGTCCATTGCAGGTTTCATGGAAGTTGTCCTAAGGGGGGGTTGAAGAGGACATCTTCCTTCCTCTCAATCCTCCATGCACATATTCCTTCTTCTTCTATTCTGGCAGGTGGTTTCCTTCCTTGAGGTTTTCTACCATTTCCCTTGTTTTGCTGGTTGTCCACAAGTTTTGGACCTTGTTATCAGCCCATTGTGTTCATATAGGTGGAAACCACATACTCATGCTTGTGGAGTCATTTTTGGACTACCCTTGTGATTTTTGTGGTTCTTTCTCCCTCCTATATTCACACTCTTTTTTGTGAGACACTTTGGTTTTAGGGGATTTTTTTAGTGATCTTTATTATTTTGATCACATGTTGTAAATGAGTACCTTATTAGGCCTTGCTATCGGGACTCATTTTTGTGGCTATACCATATCTATTGTACATGAGTACCTTATCAGGCCTTGGTGCTGGGACTCATCTTATGTGGGTATACCACATATTGTTTATTCATTTTTTCACTTACCCCTACTATCACTTAAGGGGGTGTTAAAGTATCTTGGTGCACAAAGTTTTTTCACCTCTCTCTCATTCTTCTAGTTCAATAGAGGACAATCTTCACCATCCGAAGACATGCCTCTTCTTCTTATTCTTAGAAGCACTTCATTCGACAACATATTCAAAGAGGAGAAATACACTTGGACTATATTCCAACTGAAAATCAATTTGCAGACATCTTCACCAAAACATTTCCTTCTCCACATTACATTCAATTGCGGGGAAACTTGGAGTAATACAGCTGCATTGACACAGAGGTCTTCCACCTCTCATTATATTGTTTGGAGAATGGTTTTTTCCCTTGTGTTTTTTTTATCATATCTCCAACAACATGTATATTATGAGGACAATCTTCACCATCCGAAGACATGCCTCTATCTTGGATATTTTTTTGTGTGTGACAGATGGTTTTTCCCCAGAGGGGTTTTTTCACCATCTATATATTGTAAATGAGTACCTAATCAGGCCAAGTTGTCGAGACTCATCTTTCCTTTTGTATAAGAGGACAATATTCGCCATACGAAGACAAACCTCTCTTATTGTGATAGTTGGTTTTTCCCCAAGGGGTTTTTTCACCAACTATATATATTGTAAATGAGTACCTCATCAGGCCATGTTGTCGGGACTCATCATTCTTATTCTATTAAGAGGACAATCTTCGCCATCCGAAGATAAGCCTCTTCCTTGCTTCCTTTTTATTGATGGTTTTTACCATAGGGTTTTCACCATATCTTCATAAAGAAGTTATTGTACATGAGTACCTCATCAGGCCTTGTTTTCGGGACTCATTTGTACAAATCTCCCCTAGTATCACTTAAGGGGGGTGTTAGAATAAGTGAATATTCTCTTAAGTTCTACTAGGATATACACACTTGAGTTTCAACTCCTCCATGTGTCAGGAGAACACTCAGTGGTGTCTTCATCATGTTTGATGAGTTTTTGTAATCCAACGGCTCTCAATGATCAACTTTGCTATTTATACAAAGTTGATCTTTGGAATAAATCAATCAGTTCCACTCTTCTCTTCATATTTTGTGTAATGCTTTGCATGTCTATTATTGTGAAATTCTAACATTGTCCAACAAACATTGGAGAAAATATTCCACCCATATCTTCAAAGGTTTAGTGCTTTGGCCCAAGTTGGCCATGATGTCAGCCAGTTGGTTGGCTTCATGATAAACATGCTGAATAGAAACATTGGCAAACTCACGAACATACAACCTTACCTCTTCTATAATATTGGTAATAATCCACGGGGGGTTGGTGTTATTCTTCAAGAGATTTATGGTATTGAGGGAATTCCTCTCAATCACCATATTCTGAATGTTGAGGTCACGAGCAGCCTTAATCTCTTGAAACATTACCTAAGCTTTAGACACATTATTGGATTGGATTCCTATGAATTCATCATAAGCAAGTTAGCACTCCCAGGGTTACCTTTCGAGGCCCCATCAAAATTAATAGTAGACCACATAACCGATGGTGGTTCTCATAAAACACTATCTTTGCTCAAAGGGATATCTCTAGATTGTGGATCAATGAGGATATTAAGTTTTGAAGAAATTTTAGACTCTAATTCAGACTTGGGACGGTATGAGGAAGTGGTAATATTGGCATTCTCAATAACAAACAACATAACTTTGGCAGTAATGACTTGATGATTTTTAGAAAGATTGTTAAATAGTATGTTGTTTCTATTTAACCATAATTGCTAAAGGCAATGGGGAAGAATGAATGACCAAGCAATTTTGAGCCAAGAAAACAAAAATGGGCTGGGCCATTGAAGGTAGAGATCTTCAATAGAATTGGGATAGGCCCAAGCAATGTAAAATTTCTTAAACAGAGATGAATGAACCTGACTAGCAAAGGGGTAGGAGATAAATAGATGATTGACCAACTCCCAATTTGACTTGCAAAGAATGCATCTATTAGGGATGGTAAGGCCTCGTGATATGAGATTGTCATTGGTTAAGACCCTGTTTTGGATGACAAGCCATAGGAAATGAGTAATTTTAGGAATGAGTTATTATGAAAGACCCAATTTTAAACCATAATATAGTGTGTAAGTGTGTTAAAAAAACATCATTCCTTTAGATAAAATATTTGTACAATAAAAAACCATATATTTATTTCATTGTAATTACATGATTCAACTATCTATTAAATAAATAATTATAACAAACTTGATATCGTCTAACATTCTATATTCCTCACTATATAATAGGCTTTCCTACCATCTTACTTCACTTCTTATAATTTAATATAAATAATGCATATATTGAATAATCACCCAATGAATAAACTAAATGATGAGGATATATATATACGTATATGTATAAATTGATTATAATATTAATATATATATATTTTAATCATTCTCCAAGGGCTAGTGGATTGGTAAGTGCTAGTTTGGACACTTACCAAGAAGAGACTTAGGTTCAAACCTTCGGGAAGTCTATTGTAAAGGTAGTAATATGAATTGAATTCTTTTATTGTGCACTACACTGATAATGGTGCAAATATCTAGCACCTTGTGGTCTATTTCACGTCAGGCTATAAAACAAAGAGGTGGAATAGGTTTGCTGGATGCAACCCTATTTTGTTTGAACCCTGAGTTTGCCAACTATTAAAAATAATGTGGTTGTAACCAACACTCCTATCAAGCAAAAAAAAAAAATTATCAAGCAAAAAAAATATAATATGTATTTTCAACCACTAAGTTATTCTTTCACACACACATATACATACATACATACATACATACATACATACATACATACATATATATATATATATATATATATATATATATATATATATATATATATATATATATATATTTATGATATTAATTATATGAAATTACAAAGGGTTTGATTATATTACATCATAACTACATAATAGTTCAAAGAAGTTTACCTTTATTATTAAACATATATTATTTACCAAAATTTAAACATAAATCTTAATAATTTAATTAACTAAACTAATACTATTTAATTTTATAATAATATTTTTTATTTATAGTATATATTTATTATTTTATTAAACTTAATTTTAAGGGACCACCAGTCACTCAAAATGAGTTTCTTTTTTTACTAAATTTTATCATTCTTTAAATATTATAAGTTTTTTTTTTAATGATGGATTTTATTGTTATATTTTATATAATTATTTGAGAATCCTGAACAAGCTCTTTTAAAATGAAAATATAAATTTAAAAAAAAATATTATAAAAAAAAACAAATGTGAAAATACTATATCATCATCTCCATCAGGTAATAATTTCTATTGGAAAATCCTCTCTTTATGAAATCTTTCCCTACTCAAGATAATAAGCGGTGTGGACAACGAGTTCCCAAGAGAATAGAACCTTTAAACCTTTACATGATAAAATGATGATGATATAATGGGTGTTTTTAATTTTTTGGTTGAAAATTATTAAAAAATAAAGATTTTTAAATTTTTTTTGGATGAAAAAACTATTATATTAATAAAATAATGTTTAATCATACAAAAAAGTGTGGGTGGGATTAGCACACCCCGTAAACTAATACATTAACCATTGTGGT
Source organism: Wollemia nobilis (assembly GCA_028583015.1). NCBI lineage: Eukaryota > Viridiplantae > Streptophyta > Pinopsida > Araucariales > Araucariaceae > Wollemia > Wollemia nobilis. The sequence goes on along the minus strand of JAQPPZ010017206.1, from coordinate 374,675 downwards.
TAAGAGTATACAAGAGTGTCAGAAACAGCCCACAAACTGTCAATAACAACTACCAAAATAGTATTAAATATGCATTCGAAAAGAAAGAAGCCAAGAAATTACTGCCACTTGGAAGGGGAAGGAAGATGCACATGACTCATAATGCAAGGTGCATTCCCCCAATGATCCATGAGGGTACACAAGTACTACAGCTCCACCTGTACTTTTTTAACCTATACTTGAATATGTAACCAGCAATCAAAGAATATATCATATTTATCAGCAACAGAGAAGACATGTCCGACATCTTGCTAAGAAAAAATAGCTCTATTCCGGGACTTCCACAGATAAAAAAAGGTACCAATTCTAAAAATATTCCAAACAACATCCAAGTTGAAGGAAAAAGTAATAGGGTCACCCAAAATAGCATGCACCCAAGTAAAATCCTCCTGCATAAAATGTCCGAAAATTTCAAGAAGCCACTCCCAAGCTGATTGAGCCCGATCACAAGACCAAAAAACATGTAGTAAATCTTCCGCTTGTCCACAAACCGGACAAATGAGATTATGAACATCCAGATGCTTAAGCCTACTTCCAACAGGTAACCCTTGATGTAAGAGACTCCCAGCAAAAAAACTCTGTTTAGGTTCAATATAAGTAGCCCAAGCAATCCGAAACCTCTTATTCCATTGGGAGGGAAGAGAGACTAAATTCCATCTCGCGAGTGAGATTATCAACCATTGGAACTTGTGGTGTGAGCCATTTGTAACCAAGATGAGCTTTATATTGCAAAACAGGAAGCTCCCCAGGCCAACACCAATCTAACCACCAGGGTTTTTGAAAATGCTTATGTAGTTTGCTCCAAATAGAAAATGGAATACTATCAATAACCACCTCATAAGTGTCTTTATCACCAGGATTTAAATTGTGAATTTGACAAAAAATTTCCCAGGGTATCCAACACCCGGCATGTCAGGAGAAGAAATAAAAAATGGAAGCAATACCACGCTTATAGAACCTCTCGCGCTCGACCCATCGCACCGAGCTAAGGGAGAGCCTTGCCAAGTGATAACAGGAGACCACCAAATATTCATGGAAGACAAAGAGGCACTTGCTTTGCAAAAACTCCCTTTCCAACTAAGTCAGGGTTTGAAGGCCTCCCAGGCTTTCCAAATACTCTGAAAGACAAAAGAACCTTTAAATTTAATAGGGACAGGGGCAGTAAGAATGGATTGCAATCCCACCCCTTTCCAAATTTTCTTCCCCTAGAGTAAACTAGAAGAAATGCAATGCCTGACCAGCGATTTCCAAGATTCATCTCCAATTAAAGATCGGGTGATCCATTTAGCACAAAGGGCAAGACCTTGTCGATGACAATCAAACAAACCCATGCCTCCACAATCCTTGGGCAAACAGCAAATTTCCCAAGCTACTCGATGAAAACCTTGCTTGACAGAGTCTTTGGCCCACAAGAAGTCTCTCAGAAGCTTATCCAGTTTTTTATAACAAGATTTGGATGGAACCCAACAAGATGAATAATAGACATGGGTAGTGGTTAAAACCTTAGAACAAATCTAAAATTTTCTTGCTAGAGAAAGTTTCTTAATCGGTCCAAGAAGAAAGCTTCTTTTCCACTTTATCAATAACATACTGCCACAATTGAGCAGAGGAACCATGAAATGCAAAAGGAATTCCAAGAAATTTAAACACCTCACCTAGATGAATCCAAGTCCATTGGAATTGATGTAACCAGTATGGCAGTTGATATTGAGATTGCCAAAAACAAGATGTTTTTTTCAATTGTATAGAAGAACCAGAGGCTAAACATAACACCTCTAAGAAACTAATAGCCGAGGAAAGGGATTGCTCATCTTCTTGAAGCGTTAAGAAGGAATCATCTGCAAAATAACCATTGACCAACTGACGGTCGAATTAGGGAGAGCAATACCCTTGATTAATCCTTGATCCATCTTATGGGCCAACAAATAGCCAAAAGCCTTTGTAGCAAGAATGAAAAGATATGGAGCAAGAGGGCACCCCTGTCTCACAAAGTGACCAAGAGAAATTGACTGAGATTGACTATTATTCAAGGTAAGAACAGCTGAAGCATCTTGAAATAACATAAGAATGGTGCTCACAAATACTGGCCCAAAACCTAGAGCCTGAAGCATGGCAGTTATGAAGTACCACTCCATATTATCATAGGCTTTCTCAAAGTCTATCTTAATGAATAAAGCATCTTGTTCAGAATTTATTGCCCACTCCATACCTTCCCAAACATCAAGAACATTATCAAGAATGTATCTTCCCTTAACAAAGCCAGTTTGTTCAGGTCTGACAATCAAAGGTAGAATAGATTTAAGCTTAAGCACAAGGGCTTTAGCAATAATCTTGTAGCTCACATTAAGCAGGGTGATCGGCCTCCAATTAGTGATGAGCTCAAGATCTCCAGACTTAGGAATAAATTTAACATTGCCTTTGTTAATAATGGAACCCAGTGAACCACATTTTAGGGCTTCAAGATAAACTTTTTGGAGATCAGAACCAAGCATATCCCAAAATTCTTTATAGAATTCACATGAGAAGCCATCAAGCCCAGGCACCTTATCATTGGCCATAAGTGACAAGGTAGTTTTTAGATCTTCCAGAGAAAGAGGAGTGTCACAAAATAACATTTTCTTAGGAGAAATCTTGTTGGGGACAACAACGGTACAATCAGCAAGAGCTTGCCTTCTAGCATCATCAAGGGGTTGAGAAGAAAAAACACCTTGATAATGTGAAACAAATACTTTGGCAATGTTTGAAAGATCTATAAATCTCTGTCCATCAACTTGAATGGCTTGAAACTGAGAATGTTGAGCAGGAGGTCTGAGGCACTGAAAAAATTATTTGGTCACTCTGTCCCCCACTTTGAGCCAATGCATTCGAGCACGTAATTGAGCCCCCTTGGATTCATACAAATCAACATTTTTTAGCTCATGTCGAATGGAAGAAACTTGAGATTGAGTAATAGAGTTGAAAGGAGAGGCTTCAAGCCTGAGACAGGCTTTGGATAGCTCACTTTGCAAGGCAAACTTAGCCTGTTTTCGTCGTTTTGCAACTTCAACACCCAGAGTTCGCAACACCTTAGTGGTTCATTGAATGGTAGCATTCCACCATTCAATCCTTCTAGAAATACCATCAGGTCTAGGAATCAAATTCCAAATGCGGCATATATGAGCTTTCATGCTAAAGCTATGCAAAAAAGAAACATTTAGGTAAAATTGTGAAGAATGCACTCTAGGTTGAAAGTTTAACATTGCCACTAAGAATAAAATAGGTGAATGATCAGACAGTGTAGTACCAGGCAAAGTCAACACATACAATGAAGAAGGCAAAAGATGGGAGAACTGAAAGTTGTCACACTCAAAAACCATGGCTCTGTCCAATATTACCAAAACCCTAGAAGAAGCAGCTTGAAAATTGGACCAGGTGTACCAAAGAGCTCACGGGAAGTCAGAAGGTGAGAAGCAGGAATTAGGGTCATAAAGGCGAAGCTTGTTTTTCATAAAAAACCAAGCTTCTATTTCACCTAAACACCACCGCATCGGGACATGACTGACCTTATCAGAATATTTCTCCACCATATTAAAATCTCCACAGAGCACCCAAGTGGCAAATGGCAGATTCATGGCAAGCCATCTCCACAACTCGCATCTGTTAGAAGCGACATTTGAGGCATACACATTAACCACCCCAAGTGGTTTTCCACAGATCTCGAGCAAAATCCAGACAGCTTGATTGGATGGGTCAACACCCCAAGTCACAATATTCTTCTATAATCGAGGCCCAAGGATAGTGACAACTCCTTTTCTCGGGGAATGCTTTGTGGAAAAAGAGGTACTTCGTGGCCACAAAAAATCACATGTACACTGCAGATTGAAATCAGAAATCTTAACTTCTTATAGACATAAAATATCGAGGCTTCCATGCATTCAAGAAACATTTGACATCTCATTTTAGACCAAATATTTTTTGACCGGGTCCATTAGTCCTCGAACATTCCATGATAAAAAAATCATTGGGATTTGTCAGGATGCATGATCTCCATGACATCCTCTGCATCACCCAAACCTGTAAGTGAGCCAAAATAGTTGGAGGTCACATGAAAAGCATCACTGTTTAGTTGTCGACGTTTATCATTTCGAATAGGGCTACGAGAGTGACGGACCTTCAAGGCCCGACCCTCCTCCACTGAAGAATTATTTGGAGCTGGCACCACTGAGGCCAAAGAAGGGCCCGACCAAAGAAGTTGAGACACTGGTGGAACTAGGGGTTGCATGTCAAAAATCGGAGGGGCCGTATCAACAAGATTCTGAACAACTTCAGCAGAAGCTTTTACATGTCTTGAGAAGGAGAAGGGGCAGGTTGTGCAACAGAAATCAAAACTTCTTATTGCTTAGTACCATGAGATTTCTTGCTAGATACAATAGTCCATTCTTCAGTGTTTCCCCACGAGCCATTAGCAGGAGCCGCAGGAGTAGGCAAGGGATTTGCCTTATATTTCCATTCCATCAAAGGGCACTCCCGAATTTTGTGAGCTACAGATTGACACTGATAACAGGTATTGGGTAAATTGATATAGGCAACTCTTTGCCTTATGGATTGGTCCTCGATTTTAATATCAATAAACTCCTGCAAATCCTTAGTAAGGTCAACTTTGATAAAAACCCTTCTAGTGGGTCAAGCGGAGAAAAACTTTTCTGGCTCAAGGCAAACAAACTTACCTAAGGGGGCAACTAAAGTCTGCAAAAAACCCCAAAGAGGAACAGGAAGACCAAGGAATTCAACCCACACTGGGACTTCTAGTGCAGCTTGATCACTGACTTGGAAATTTCGAGAGTAGGGTTGCAAAATCAACAGAGAATTACGGACAGTCCATGGACCCCTAGACAGAACCTTTTGTGCTTGAGCTGGATCTGAAAAGCGAAAAAGGAAATACCCTTTTGTAAGGTTTTGTACATTCTCATTCTCCACTTTGACTCCATATGGGCCCCAAACTTGCTGGACCCATGAACGAATAAGGGTATCATATGGGATACGACCCAAAAAATATCTCACCAGGGTATGACTCTCAAACCATTCACAAGCTGTATGGAATTCATGTAAAGGAATAACAGCTTTAGGGACAGGGCCTTTACCTCGTGATACATTGTCAGAATGAACTTGCACGGATGCTTCCCCGATACCATTGAGCTCTCCAGCAGACTCAGAATAAATGGAACCGACTGCATGAGCGACAACCATTAAAAAGGGTGAATTAACACCGCCTCAAGGCGGTGTTAATGCAACAGACAGGATTTTCCCACTAAAACCCTTACGAAAAATGCACAACCAGTCTTGCATCAAACCCTAGTAGAGCCGATTTTTAATTTTGGTTAAGTTAATTTTTGAAAGAAGGTTTTTAGTTTGAATCTTATCCTATTAAACATATATGAAGTATTCAAAATTCAATTATACTGATTGTAATCAGGACCAAACTTAACTCCCAAATAACTCTTATCATAATTTTAAAATTTTCAAACCAAAACAACTTTTTCAAACCAAAACAACATATTTTTAACTAAATTAAAAAAAACGTCGGTCAAGTCAATAACATCTATATTATCTCTACACCGAAGTATGTGTGCTTGGGTGTCAACTTGTTAGAAAAATCATTAATTGGGTGTCTGTATGATTCCCTAACTCCCGCCGAAGTCATCTACGAGTACCCCGAAGTAGTTGATTGCAGTCAGCAAATGCGGAAGAGATAAGTGCACCCACGCAGTACTCGGTTGTAACTCTCCAGCTGGGTGGTCACAATTAATTTTCCTTAATATGGTGGCAATATAAATTGACATCAGCCTCAAATCTCAAAGCTAACACATTCACCCTCCTCGTCTGCATTCATCACTTCCTTTAATATGGCCAAAGTCCACATACTGTTGGCGGCATGGATTGTTTTGGACCTTGTTTTTGCCACAGCAGCACAAAGACACGGTCAACTTGATGCGCTGATATCGTTCCTCAGAAAAAGAAGTTCTCATGGTTTCACCACTACAGAATGGTCTTCCCACGATTTAGATCTTCCAAAAGATTCTACGTATCTGACACAGTCCAACAACGAACTTGCAATAAAACAGCAACAACAGGCAGATCTTATTATTAATGGCCTCCCTGGGCAGCCGGCGGGCATTAAATTTTCACAGTACTCGGGATTCGTCACAGTCAATGCCTCCTCCGGCAGAGCGCTCTTTTACTATTTTACAGAGGCCACACAAGACCCCGGGTCAAAACCTCTACTTCTTTGGCTCAACGGAGGTATTAATTTTGTAATAATGTTTTTCTTTCAGTAACATAAGCTTAAGGTGGAATTTTGTTCTACTTTAATACCTGATTTCCACAACAGGACCTGGGTGCTCCTCTGTGGGACACGGGGCAATGGAGGAAGTTGGCCCTTTTCGACCTAATGCAGATGGGAAAACACTAAGCTACAACCCCTATGGATGGAATCAAGGTTTACTATTAGTTTTGTACCATATAATTTGTGGTGTTGGGGTTGGTTTTTTTTTTTTTTGAAACGATTGAATGCACTAATAGGTTCCTTTGGGTTTTATATTTTTATTCTTTTTGTAGTGGCAAATGTGTTATTTCTGGATTCTCCTGCCGGAGTTGGCTTTTCCTACTCTAACACCAGCTCTGATTATTCCACAAGCGGCGATAAACGAACGGGTAATTTGAAACAATACTGGTATGATTTTATAGAGTAAGGCAAATGGCAAGGATCTAAGTTTTTGGACGGTTTATTGTTTCTGCAGCTCAAGATTCGTATGCGTTTTTGGTAAATTGGTTTGAGAGATTTCCGCAGTATAAATCCAGGGAGTTCTATATCGCCGGTGAAAGTTATGCAGGTAAAGGACTCGATTGAGAAAATAATAAAATTAAACATTGTTAGGATATCAATTTGATATAGATTTAACTTTTTAGATACTAAAATTAATAATTTTTAACTTGTATTAGTTGTTATCGTTACCATATTTATATAATAAAGATTATAGTCATAAAGATCTGAATATACATAATAATATATTATTATATTTTGATTATAAACAAAGTTTATAAGAAAGAAAAGTTAAATTATCGCCCATTTCATATAATTTTATAAAATGATAAGAATTTAATTTAAATTTGTAATTAAAAAAAATTATGTTGTTAAAAAGATAAGATTTCAATTTTTATAGGTCGAACATTTATAATTTGTTTCTTTTAAAGAGAATATATTAAAGGAATTTTATTATTTTTTAATAATTTTTTTTAATTGTTAATTTTGATTTATTTATTTTAATTTTTAATAACATTTTTATTTTAAATGGTTTATTATTTATTTTTAAAATTATTTTATTACATCTTTATATTAGATCACATTAATTATTTTTTTTATTTTTTATTTTTACGGAAAAACCCCTTGCGGGCAGCCTTGGTCTAAGAGACCACGGACAGGGGATTTTACACTTTTATTTTAAATTGTTTATTATTTATTTTTAAAATTATTTTATTGCATCTTTATATTACATCATATTAATTATTTTTTTTATTTTTTATTTTTAGCCGAAAGCCTTGGTCTAAGAGACCACCGATTCTACACTTTTATTTTAAATTGTTTATTATTTATTTTTAAAATTATTTTATTACATCTTTATATTACATCATATTAATTATTTTTTTTATTTTTTATTTTTAGCAATGGGCAGCCTTGGTCTAAGAGACCAGAAACAGGGGATTCTACATCGTCAAAGTCACCCGGGGTCGCACCCAGCCCTGCCCGTGCCAACATTATAAATTGGATTTTGGTACCCAATTCAGCTTTTTGGTAGGGTGGAGATTCGGGACCTCCCTTGGAAAATTGCCGTCTCCTCTCTAACTCACCTAAAACACCTGGGTATCACATTAATTATTTTAAGTTACTACTAATAATAACAATTTTTTTATTAAAATATTTTATTTATTTTTATATAACTTTTATGTTTTGTAAGAAAATTTAACTTTCACATTTATACATATAATATTTTTATATTCTATAAAAAATTTAAATTTAATTATTGATAATTTTTTAAAATTATTATAAATATATTAATATTTTCAAAATGTTAATAAACAATTTTCATAATATTTTAAATATGTTTATAGTTTTTCATTTTTCTATGATTAAATTCTTTTAAAATTAAATTTTTTCTTGCGTCTGACTTTTAGGTTCACATATAGAGTAGATACCTTGTATGAAAAATAAGTTTGTTTTAAGCCTGACATGGCATATGTATTGGTAAACTACCTTTCTTTCTTAAGTCAATAATCATAAAACATACCTAAGCATACTTCTCTTTCATACCTTCTGTTCCATTCTTCCAATTCGCTGGAAGTCTGATTATACCGATACTTTTTATATAAGCATTCCCCTCTTCCATGTCTTATGATCTATTCTTCTACCTCCTTGGTATTGTTAATTCTACGAATACTTCATATATAAGCAAGTGTTGCTCATTTTTCCATTGCTTTTGTATAATTTTAGTATTAGGGCTATTTGAAAAGCCTTTGGAGAATCACACTTGCTTTTGTATAATTTTAGTATTAGCGCTATTTAATAAGCCTTAGGAGAATCACACTCCATTATTCTTTTCAGCGATATTTCTAAGAGTAGTAGAAATGATTGCAGGCAACTACATTCCAGAGCTAGCTGACACGATTTTGAACCATAAACGGCTTTCCCAGGCGTCGTTCATCAACTTCAAGGGAGTAATGGTGAGTCCAGTTTGATTTTTTTTACCCATGGAAGTGGTTCTGCTTTGAAATTATGGCATTGTTTTGAGTGTGAAGATCTGTGAGACGATGATCTCAAGGATTCAAATTCAACTCTTTACAGATTGGGAATGGCGTCATGAATTCGGCAACAGACGACAAAGGAAAGTATATATATGCATGGTCTCATGCACTGATATCTGATCAAACTTATACAGGCCTCATGCGGTACTGTATAAGCCCCAATCGATCAAAATATTGCGAAGAATTGAATAGTAAGTACTACAACGAAATTGGACATGTGAATGTGTATGGCATCTATGCTCCCTTATGCGTAAATGGTTCTTCCACATTGCCCACGGTAAGTTTGAACACACAAACATCTTCGTCGGAAAATGCTATTTTATATATTATGCCAGGAATTCATATTACCTATAACTTTTGTTGGAAAAGCAAGGGAAATCACTGCAAGCTCCCGTCTATGATCCCTGCATGCATGATCACTTGACGAGCTACATGAATAGATCGGACGTTCAAAATGCGTTCCACATAACGGAACCAGAGCCATGGAGCTTTTGCAAGTATGAATCGTTCATCCTATTTCTTGTGCGGCATGTCATTAATTTGTATCGATGTCGTTTGTTTTTTTTTTCAGTGTGATGAACAGATATTTTATAGATATATCATTGATATTTCATGGGTTTGGTTACGTAGTTACCATATAAATAATGCTTGGACGGATTCTGCTGCAAGTGTGTTACCTATCTATACAAAACTCATTTCAGCTGGAATACGGATTCTCCTCTTCAGGTACACACACGAGAATTCTAGTTTACTTCAATGTCTGTGAATGGTGAATTCGTTATTAGAAATTATTCGACATATATTGATTTATTGTTTTAATTAAATTTGTGTTTTACTAGTGGAGATACTGATTCCATCGTTCCCGTGACTTCCACGAGATTGGGCATCAATGCCCTCAATCTTACAATTCAAACTCCCTGGTATACATGGGCAAACAAGAAGACTGATCCAGAGGCAAGTAACCCTAACCCTAACCCTAATCTTTTGGGGAACTTTATACATATAGTGAATCATCATATTATTAAGGAATGTAAAATGATATTGCAGGTATATGGATACACTGAGATCTATAAAGGATTGACATTTGCTACTGTGAGACGTGCTGGGCACGCGGTTCCTGCTTATGAACCGGAAATAGCCCTGGTCTTGGTGACAAATTTTTTGGCTGGGAAACCTTTAACTAAACGCTAATCATTACGAGATCTAACCTCAAATTCACAGACAACTAAAATAATAGCAATTCTCGATGTGACGGTTCGATGGTTCTGGTTTATCCATGACAAATGGGATTTTCCTTTTGGAACTGGTTAAAATATTTTCCTGGAGTCTTTATTTTCCTTAAAAGTACGGTCCATTTAGCTTCATTTAATGCACTAGATAAGAGTTTGCCTTTTTTTCCGAGGTAATGGAATATAAGGTCCATATCATAGCATATATTATATTTATATATATTTAAAAAAAATCAATTTTAAATTTTTATTTATAAATTTAGCCTCCGATTTTCAAAAGCCATAGATTTTAAGAATAAGAATTTGATTCAGAAGAAAGGGAAAAAAAAAACTTTTAAATGATTCTTAAAAATCATTTTGTTATGTTTGTCTTATAATGATGTATAAGATAATGTATTATTTCATATTTTCAATTTTTATTTTTTTATATTAAATAAATAATAATAATTTTCAATTATATATATATATATATATATATAATTATGAAAAGAGGTAATTAACTAATAAAATTTATAATATAATATTTGAGTTTATAAAATATAAAAGTATAATTTTAAATTTCATTTTTACCTCATCTTCTAATCTTCCAATATTTTTGTTAATTAATTTTTGAATTAATATAGCTCTCTATAATATATAATATATAATATATATATATATATATATATATATATATATATATATATATATATATATATATATATATAATATAAATATAAATATAAATATAAAGGATAAAAAAAATGAGAAGAAGAAAAATAAAATCTAATAAAAAATAGATTTAAGTAAATTTGGTAAACCTTAAATGTTAATTTTTTAATATTGTTATTTATTTACAAATATATATTATAAAATTATATTGACATATACTAACCATTGTATGAAAGATGGACTTTTTTTTAAGAAACAATAACTTTCCTTTTATAGATAAAATTAATTTGTTCTAGAATTTTAATTTTAAATATGAACTCTTTTTAGAAACAATAACTTTCCTTTTATAAATAAAAGTAATAAAATCTAGAATTTTAATTCTAATATGTTGAGGAAAGGACCTTTATCATTAATTTTTTGGATGTGAATTTTATTCATCATTTATAAAAATAAATTAAAAAAATTAAGTAAAAAAAACTTTATTTTGAAAGATAAAAATGAAGGAAATTTTTTATTGTATTTTATATATAAAAAAAATGTTGTATTTTATATGACAAACCCTATCTTAATTTGATTTAATCATGCCTTATAATTATAAGTATATTATTTCTAATATAATTTATTTTAATTATCTCTTTAAAAATCCAATATCTAGAGGACATTGTATTTTTTTATAATGAAATCTCAAGTTTATCTTTTTAAAATTCATTTTAATGTTGTTTTGATGTCAACCTTTCTCTTAAGTTGCAATAGTATGCATTGATCTATTTTATTTCGTCACATCTTGCTCAAGTGGTTCTATTTATATTGGTAGTATTCATGATTATGGTAACATGATGAATAAGAATGTTGAATATTAACCCCTAATTTTGGTAAAATAATGTTTCTCAAATATCTTAGCCTTTTTCAAGCTTCCTTTAATATGTCCACATCCCAAACAAGAAAACCATATAAAATTTTGTAATTAAAAAAAAGAAATTTCTTAATATCAAATTCAAAATATGAATTCATGAGTATTTATTTAACATTGTATAAATTTTTAAAATTTGTTCATGTGTTTCTCTACACAAACATTTAAAAAAAAAAAAAAAAAAAAACGAAAAACCCTTTGCGAGGCCGCTTGGTTTGAGAGACCATGAACAGGGGGTTCTACACCGTCAAAGGAACTTGGGAGTCACACCCGCACTTGGGAGTCGCTCCCGACCTTGCCCGCACCAACATTATCAATTAGATTTTGGATACCTAATTCAAATTTTTGGTAGGGTGGAGATTTGAACCTGGGACCTCCCTTGGAGGATTGCCCTCTCCTCTCCAACTCACCTACAACACTGGGTACTACACAAACATTTTAGCTACAGCTAAAATCAAATTCAAATATGAAATAACCACATTTAATTTATCACCCTTAAATGTGATACTAGGTTTATCTCAAGAAAGAATAACCATTACCTCTCACATTAACTTTCATTTCATAGTAATTTTAAAATTTGTAAAATAATACTAAATACTTTGTAAGTTACCTTCATTAGATCTAATGATGTAGGGGCATCCATGCAAAATTCAACATGTCAATCCCTAAGGGTTTCTAGCTTAGTTGTATGTCAATCCCCAAGGGTTTCTAGCTTAGTTGTATTTAGATTGTGTGTAAATAATTATATTAATAGAGTATATTGTAGTTGCCCTAAAAACCTTAGGTTCAGGTAGTGTCACATCTGTCCCTTTTCATAGCCAAATCTGGATATTTTTTATAAAATAGTTGTGGAACACTCTAGCGATTAGGGTAGGGTTTTCAAATGATGTGAGGTGGAGAAATGAAAAAGGGAGAGACATGTGTGAACTGGGTAGAGGAGAAGGTGTTAGTAAGAAGGGAAAAAAAAATCCGTTTTGGGTAGAGCAGAGAGTTGAGATTGGTGTTGTTTTGAACCTATAGTTGTTTGATTTTCAGTGGGTATTGGTGTGGTTTTCAACTAGTATTTTTTTGATTTTTAGTTGGCCTTGGTGCTATTTTCGAGCTGCAATTATTCAATTTTTAGTGGGCATTGGTTCTGGTTTTAACTTGCAGTTGTGTTATTTTTCATGGATGTTGGTTTAGTGTTCAGTATACAGTTGTTTATGTTCAACTTGCACTGATTAGGTTTTTTCTTAATATACAATTTTGTCTTAAGCATACCTGGTTCTATTTTCAATTGAAAATGGTTCGATTGCTTTTTTTAATCTACAGTTATTCTATTTTAGCTCGTAGTTACCCTATTTTTAATCTTTAGTTATTCTATATTTTTTCATCAATCGTTGGTACTAGTTCATGGTGATTGGACCTTTTGGTTGTGGAAATGTAACAAAATATACCAATAACTGTTCATGTTCATTGAAAACACTGCTAAATTCTTGTGTGGTTGATTTAATTGAACACAATCCTTCTTCTGACTATGTCAGGTGGTATCAGAGCTGAAGTCATTCTTTTTGTGTCGATCTTGGTTATGTACCTAGTCTCTAAGAGTGAGTCTGTGTTAAGAGTGTTTTTTTGTCTCTATGGTTGCAATAGAGCCTTTGATACCACTATTAGCTTTTGATACAACATGCAATGGGAAAAAAAATTCAAAGTATATAGAATAATAAGAAAGAAAATAAATTTGTGAGATGACTAAAATATGCTATAAATAGAAATGAAAAAAATGAATACAATACTAGTTATGGAGGAAATGAACACTCCATGATACAAGCTACTGCTCAATGAATGAGATTTGAGCTTATAGCTCACACACTTTACACTATTGTGTCTATCCTACACTACTATGCTCTCATCTATGTATATATGGCCCTTTATATAGGAAGACAAATTCCTTGGCCAACACTATACCTAGCTATACAAGGGAAACCTTGCGCATTTAGAACTTGCAAATTGACACTTGTGCATTTATTACATTACATGAACTAACTAGATAACTTCCCCCTAAAGTAATCTAATGTCCCAAGTATGTACCAAGGAATGCACATTTACATGACCCAAATAATGTAATATAAGCTATTTCGAACAAAAATAAAGAAATAATTTTTTAAGATGAGACCACAATAGCATTTCAAAACTAATAATATTTTGTAGATGAGATATGGCTATAATAAGATTTCCAAGCATTTCAAAACTAAGTCCCAATTCTCAATTTGAACATTGTGCATTGACTACCCTACATCTCTATCATAAGAAATCTAATAAAATATTTAATTATGACACCTCATCAAAGTTATCACTAACAATATTTTTCCTAAAATTACATAGTTATATATTGAGGTTACTTTTTTTTAAGGAAAAAGTAAAATTTTATTTAAAAAACTCAAGTTATACATTTACTTTTGATAATATTTTTTCCTTAGCAAGGTTTAAAATACAATTTAGCTTGTTCATATAACTTCCTATATTTTGAGGTGGTATTGGCTACTGTTGGTTGGAGGAGCATTTTCTAGAGACATTCGTTTGGCATCTTTGGTGGTTGTCAGGGGTGTTTATTTTTGGTAAGTATGTGGTACGATGACGAAGGTGGCTGTGAGTTTCACCCTATGAGTTTGATGAGGGGCTACCTTTGGGGTTTGGCCCTCTTGGCAGTTTAGGTTCACCCTCTTCCTGGGTCCCAAGAAAATTAAGCAATATGGAGGGGGTTAAATTTAGGCCCAAGATTTCATTTACAAAATTTGTTGCTGGCCGTGGAGCCCAAGATAATTTGGAACCCTGTTTCATGGAGGTAGAGTCCTTCTGAATTTGTATTCTTGATTCCATCATGAATTGTCTGTTGGAGAAGGAATTTTTTGACTTGGTGGGAAAGTTCTTGGGAGGTAGATCATACCTTGAGGTCCTCAAGCATTGGGCGCTATCACGGTGGAAGCCCAATGTTTTCCTTACCTTGGCTTCCATTCCTCGTAATTTCTTCTTGATCTAACTCTCCTCTGAAGTTGATTCTCAAAAATTTCTCGATGGAGGTACTTGGTTCTTTGGAAAGCATAGCATGTTATTGCATCGTTGGGGCTTTGATTTGAACCCCGTCTTGCAAAAGGTCAATATTATTCTCGTTTGGGTGTGGCTCCTAAAATTTTCAACCTTCCTTTAGTATGAGAAAATGTTCAAAGTGATGGCTTCTACTTTATGAGACTTTGTCTCCTTTGACTCTCTCTATTAGTGGATAGACGCCAATTTGTTTGTATGTGTGTAATGGTGGATTTGGAGAAGGAGCTCTCTAAGTCGGTTGAATTGGTTTCCCACTTGGGTTGCTGGGTTCAACTAGTGGTCTATGAGAATAAACCTATCCCCTGTTGGAAATGTGGTCAAAGCGATCATATTAAAAAATATTGTCCTTTGTATTGGCCTTAGAATCCCTTTTTCATTGATTCTAAACATTCATATTCTCAAGGATTTGCTCCGAGCTCGGGACCCGCTATTAAGAAATAGAATTTTTGGCAAAAGAAGGCTCTGAGCTCTTCTAAAGAGCAACCGTTGATGTCTTTGAGTGGTTCAAAGCCCATTGGAAGGGACCAAGTTAATCTGGTAAGACCTGATGCTGTCTCCCCCTCATTGAAAGCTTCTGCTCCCACTCCTCACCTGGAGGTGGTTCTCTAGCCTGAGAAGGCAGTTCTACCTTTACCTATGGTTAACTCATTTGGATATCTTGTAATAGAGACCACGTAGGCTCTGGATATGATGATGAAGAATGTGATTTCTACTCCCAAGGTGGTCTATGCTTCCATGATGGATTCCTTATCGATGTATTATAGTAGTCTAGGTAGCCCAATGGGCTCTCCTAAAGTAATTTTTGAAAAGGGCTCCCCAGGCCCAAAGACAAGAAGTCAACATAAGAAGAGTTTGGACCTTGGCCTGTCCAAACGTTCGGGTAGGCCCCCTAGCAAAGTCGACAGAAAGAAACAAATGGAGAAGTCTTTGGCCAATGGCAGGCAAGAAAGGCTTGTTGTTGAAGAGGAGAATAAAGATAAGCATCTAAATCTTGATATATTTAAACCTTCGCTCTCTGGAGGGTCAAGCAAGAAACTCTCCTTTTGATCTCAATGAAGCTGTGCTCGTGGAACATGAGAGAGCTAAATAGCTCCTCCAAAAAGATTTTTTGGCTTCACTTAGGAAATAAAATCCCCTAATTTTTTGTGCATCCAAGAGTCCAAACTTAATGTTTCTTCATCATATTTGGTTCATAATTTAGTTTGGAAACACTCTGGCTTTGCGGCGAGTGAGGATTCCGGTCAGTGGTCTTTTATTTTTTTGGAACTTTTCTAAGTTTTATGGCCATGTGGTTTCATCCTCTTCAAAGGAAATAAATATTCTTTTCTGGTGTAAGAAAACCCACAAAATGTGGGTCATATCTAATATCTACGCATCAAATTCCCCTACTGATAAAAGGATATTTTGGTATATTCTACTTGAGATAAGAGCCTCCTTTCAGGACGAGGTGTTCATAGTTTTAGGGGATTTCAACACCCTTATTTTTCCTTCAAAAATACGAGGTGGGAACGAAGTGAATGCTAGAAGCCTAAATTATTTCATGAATTTTGTTAATACCGTAGGTTTAAGAGATTTATACTTAAAGCGCTCGAAGTTCAAGTGGAGTAATAGGAGGGTAGGGGTCAATTTGATTCTCAGCAGATTAGACAGAGTTTTTGTGTCCAACTCCTATATCCATATGTTTTGTGCGGCTATTTTATCCACTCTTCCCCAGATTGGTTGGAAGCATAACCCTTTGTGGTTGGATATTTCCAACAATCATCCTTTTTTCCCCCGCCCATTTCATTTTGAAATGATGTGGTGCTCGCATCCTAGTTTTGATGTCTCTTTGTGCAACTGGTGGTTAGAGGAGGTGAACGACATGGGTATGGAAAGACTGTCCAATAAGCTTAAACGACTAAGGTCCAATCTTAAGGTTTGAAATATGTTTTTATTTGGTAATATTTTTAGAGAGAAAGAAATGATTCATGGGCAAATTTCAAAGATTGAATCCAAATTGGAAATGTAAGGAGGTTCTATGGAGCTTATCTTGGAGGATTGATATTTGCTTACAGAGATTCATAATATTAAAGCCATAGAAGAGACCCACTGGAAGTAGAAATCTTGGGAAATTTAGCTTAAGGAAGGGGACCATAATTCTTGGTTTTTTCACACCTCCACCCTTCATCGAAGGAGCCACAATTGCATAAAGGAAATTAAGATTAGTGATGGCAACTCGACTTTGGATATCTTCCGAATAAGGTATGAGGTTGTGGAGTTCTTATCCTCCCTTTTGTGCTCGACCCCGACAAGGGCAATCGATGATGAGAATTTCATGCTAGAGGCGATCCCGTGCCTGGTAACAGAGGAGATGAATGAGGGGCTAGTTACTTCTTTTTTAGATGAAGAAATTTTTAATGCATTAAAGTATATGAGTCCTCTTAAGGCACCTGGTCCTAATGGTTTCCCTCTGTGATTCTTCCATAAGTATTGGCATATCTACGGCTCAAAAATTTGTGCGACAGTTCAAGACTCTCAAGCTTCGATGGTCATCCCTAAATAGTGAATTCAATGCTATTGGCCATGGTGCCAAAGAAATACAATGTGCCCTCTTTCAAAAAATTTTGGCCTATAATTTTGTGCAACATTATCTATAATATTATTTCTAAAGCCTTAGCTAACAGGTTGAAAGTTATCCTACCTCTTCTCATGGATAGTGCCCAATGTGCCTTTGTCCCTAGAAGATAAATTTTAGACAGGGAAATTGTGGTATACAAACTCCTCCACTTAGTTAAAAAGAGTGGGTGGGCTACATTCTTCCTTAATTTAGATGTAATCAAGGCTTATGACAGGGTCTTATGGAAATTTTTATTTCGTATCCTGAGGAAATTTGGTTTTAGTAAAATATTGGTGGGGCTCATATAAGCTTGCATTTCTTTTGCCTACTTCTCTATCTTGGTTAATGGCTCTCAAGTAGGATTATTTCATTTGTACCATGGTATGCTCCAGGGTGACCCTATGTCCCCATTTCTTTTCATTCTTATGGCATAGGCGGCTTGGTCGTTTGATTTATCGCCAGAGCTTTTATTTTGGTCTAAGGTCGGCACTCCCCTACCCACAAATCTCTCACCAATAGTTTGTTGATGACACCTCCTCTCTTGTGAGGCATAGGTGTTCCATTTAAGGGATGTGAATTCCATTTTGGTAAGCTACAAGAAGGCTACCGAGAAATAGATAAATTTTGAAAAAAGCTTCATTTATTTTGTTAATACTTTGAAGACCCGACAAAGGATAATATCTAACATTTTAAATTGTCGTATTTATTCTATCCCGACCACTTACTTGGGGCTCTCTCTTTTTTTTTGCCACATTAAGGATGAGTTTTAGACCCCGGTTGTTGAAATATTCCAACATAAATTAGCATCTTGGAAAGGGACGTTACTTAGTCAAGCGGGGAAGGTGGTGCTGGTCCAAAGCACCTTGCAGAGCATCCCCATATATTTTTTATCTCTCCTTAATTTACCATCTAAGGTGGCCGCCAAACTGGATAGCATCTACAAATACTTCCTATGGGTGGGCCTTGAGTTGAAAGAAAAATTTCACCTTGTCTCGTGGGAGCAGATTTGTAAGAGGAAGTGGAAAGGGGGTCTCAATCTCAAAAATATGGTTGAAATAAACAAATATATTGTGGTGAAACTTGGGTGGAAAGTTGCTGCAAATTCTAACATTATTTGGTGTAATATCCTGTTGGTCCAAAATCTGCCACAGGAAAGGATTTTATAATTGCACCCTAGACCTGGCCAACATTGAAAGGCTGGAAGCAAGAAATGGCTCCCAGACCAATCTCCAGAGTGGGCTGGTTCCCTTTACTATTCTAAATTTCTGTTTGAAGATAAGGGTCGCTGGAAAGAAATTAAAAGTTGCGAGAAAGAAATGAAATATGGCCACGAGCCGGAGTTATGGGATCGGAAGAACAACGACGAGAAAACTTAAAGTGTGGCAACGACAAGCAACGAGAATATAATGACTCAACTCCCACACAACTGTATGCAGAAAATCTCTCCAAGACTACACTCCAAGAATCATATCCTTATAAGCAATATTCAAATCCAATATGCAGAATTTGAATGTAACAGCACTCAAGGAATATAAATTTGATTAGAAATGCAACGAACAGAAAAGACAATCACCCAAACAACTGCTTGAAAAATTCGAAGCCAATAATTTATTCTTGCAAATGCACTTCCAGTTTTTAGCAAAACTTCCAACTTTTCAATGTGAAAAGAAGAAGGCTTTTCATTTTGAATCCTGAGACGCCTACCCTTGACAGGAATTTCTAAATGGGAATAATCAAGTGCCAAATAACCCCCTAACTTGGCGGTAAACTCCCTAGATAAACACATACTAAAGTAGGGCTCTAAATCAACCACAACAATTTCTTGGATAATAGTAACTTGGGGCATTGTATGCAGAGTAATTGGAACATCCTTAATCACACCCACTGTTTTTACAGGCGTACCATCCAATTGCAGAACTCCAGGACTACTCCGTGTGTACTCCATTCCCATTGCTTCACAGACTCCCTTGGGCATTACTGTTGTGGCAGCACCAGAGTCGATCATACAATTATGAACAATCCAACCCTCTATGTGTAATGACAAATAAAATGAAGGTGGCCTATTTTTTCCAGTAGCAGAGGTGGTCAAAGTTTGTGCATATACTGTCTGGGTAGGACCTTTTTCATTATCCTTGACAGATTTTAATGATTCCTGTAATAAGTCTACCTGGCCTGGCAATTGCAAAGCATCATAAAGGCTCACCTTAGCAGGAGTCTTTTTAAGATCATCAACAATGTTGTATGAAACTGCAACAAAATTTTTCATCTCGAGTAGGTTGCTCAAATCTAGTCCTGTACTGTTGTGTAGCTTCCACTCTCAACCTCTTGGTCGATGATGGATACTTCAATTTTTCACGTGCCTGCTCCTCTGCTTCTGACCTTACTGGTGCAGCTTCTGCATTTTCTTGAACTCTGTTAAAAGTTGGATCTTTGGGCAA
Organism: Wollemia nobilis; assembly: GCA_028583015.1. Lineage (NCBI taxonomy): Eukaryota > Viridiplantae > Streptophyta > Pinopsida > Araucariales > Araucariaceae > Wollemia > Wollemia nobilis. The sequence goes on along the minus strand of JAQPPZ010017206.1, from coordinate 354,893 downwards.
AGGCTTTGGAGCTAGCACGGGAGATTTCACTGGCCTTTTCACTTCATCCGGTACTCTTAACGGCTCTAAGTCAGTAGGATCAACATTCATAGGCTTCTTTCCAGTCCTTGTTAGAACTGAAACTTGATCTTCCACTGCAGTCATCAAATTACAACCAGCTTCTGAGATCATATTAACATGGTCACCTGAGGTGCTGGCCGCCAAGGTCTGCACATAATTTAAGTGGACCATACATGTATCCTCTCCGTGAGGATCATTACAAGTCGAGCACCAATATACTCCATCTACATGGGTTGCATCTTCATTTGCTAGAACAGCTAAGCCCTTTTCAGGTGCTTTGCTTGTGGAGGCAGCTTGATCTCTAGTAACTTGAGGAGGTTGAAATCTCCTTGGCTGGAAATCTCTCTCAGCCTGCTTCCTCTCAATGAGTGTGATCTTGTTTCCCATGGTTCTAATAGCAGAATTTGTAGACTTAACCTCTTGCAATAATGCTGTATATGGATCAGGATTTGTAGGTGCAGGAAGTGCTGGTAAGGGCAAAGGAGCTGGTGGTGCTGGCAAAGCTGGAAATGCAGTGGAAACGGGAGATGGTTGAATGTCTGGGTGCGAGGAGCGGTAAAGGAGTTAAAGCGAGGCAATTGAGGAGCTGGGACAGTTGCAACCTGAGGTGCTTTAGAACTCCATGATGGTGTAGGATACATATCTGGCATGGGGTGTGGTTGTGAACCATATAAATATTGAGGCAAATCTGGAATAAGAGGCATAGTTACCTTTGGAGGCAGTCTTCCTACAGCAACCAGATCAGCTTTCGCTTTAATTGCTTGTTCAAAGATTTCCGGAAACGTCACCACATTAGGCTGCCGAACCGCCCATCCGATATCTCGAGTGAAACACTCGAGGTAGTACATCGCGACTAATTCATCAACGGGTCGAATACCATCGGGAATCCTTTGCCAAGTTCTGGTAAACCGAACATTAAAATCAGGTATCTCTTCTTGTGGATGTCTCTGTATGACAGTAAACTGATTTAACAATGAGAAAGGGTTAGCCTGTTCATGAAAATGTTTCACCAAAGAAATCACCCAATTGATCCCATGATGTTATGGTGCCGGGAGGCAGAGTTCTGTACCAAAACAACAGTTTACCTCTCAATGAACACACTAACAATTTGATCATTACATCTTCATCAGTAATGTCATGAATAGCAGCCAGAGAAGCCACATCATTTATGTGCTCATAGGTTGTTTTGCCAGTACCATCGTAAGTGGGCAAAGCCTTCGGTGCGACCTATGGTACTGGATTCCGAGCTCTGCAGATTCAAGGCTCCAGGTCTTGTTCCATGCCAAGAATTTTCCGGGTGGAGGAAATTGTGCCATTGGTGGAACTTGTAGGGGTGCAACACTAGCAACAATACTGGGTATTTGTACAGCAGAAGATGGAAGAGACGAGGAAACTAATCTAGAATGCTCACCACTTCTCGAACTATCAAGTTCAAAAAACTGAACAAGATCGCCAAATTTCTTTGACTGTGATCTTGTGATCATGAAGTATTTCTGAGTTCAGCACAGTCACCAAATAACAGGCAGGCGTCCACGATCAAAAATCTGGATCTTCAACTCAGCAAAGTCGCCAGATGAACTTACAAATCTCCGCTATGAGGCCAAGACAGCTCATCAAATCTTGAGACCTCCGGGTATTAAAACAAATGTGGATTTTTGTGAGACAGAAGAAGTCTGTCCCACCGGGTGTGCCAAAAACTGTTGGTCTAAAATCTGCCACAGGAAAGGATTTTATAATTGCACCCTAGACCTGGCCAACATTGAAAGGCTGGAAGCAAGAAATGGCTCCCGGACCAATCTCCGAGTGGGTTGGTTCCCTTTACTATTCTAAATTTCTGTTTGAAGATAAGGGTTCTCTGGAAAGAAATTAAAAGTTGCGGAAAGAAATGAAATATGGACACGAGCCGGAGTTATGGGATCGGAAGAACAACAGCGAGAAAACTTAAAGTGCGGCAACAGGAAGCAACAGAATATAATGACTCAACTCCCACACAACCGTATGCGGAAAATCTCTCCAAGACTACACTCCAAGAATCATATCCTTATAAGCAATATTCAAATCCAATATGCAGAATTTGAATGTAACAGCACTCAAGGAATATAAATTTGATTAGAAATGCAACGAACAGAAAAGACAATCACCCAAACAACTGCTTGAAAAATCCGAAGCCAATAATTTATTCTTGCAAATGCACTTCCAGTTTTTAGCAAAACTTCCAACCTTTGCAAATGAAAATTACATTGGTTTTTATAGAGGTCCGTCCTCTTTGCAGCATTAAATAATTAAAACCAACTTCCTCGTGATCTACAATCATGCGAAGGAAACGAGGAACATGATCCCCTTAATCGCATTCTCGAAGAAATAAAAATTAAATTCCATGAAACGCTTGCGGCCCTTCATTAAATTCGATTCTTTGAATATGTGCATGAAAAACCGTTGAATTAATCCACGAACGGCAACTTCGAACCAATAAACCCTTTAATTTTGGTGGCCTGGGCACTCTTTGACCTTAACCGCATCGGAAATCCGCAAAATATTTAATTCGGGTTAGCATTAAATCCTCGAAAATCGAAAAAACCCTTTCGGCCGTTCATATTGCACTTGGCGGGAAAACTGCACAGGTCGCGAAATCGCGACGGGTCGCGAAATCGCGACGTCTTATCATTCAGTACGCTTTGACCACCGTTGACCCGCGAAAATGGAACATGTAGCGATTTCGCTACATGTTTCCGCCGTTGGCTCCTCCCTGCGCTCTGCCCCGCGAAATCGGAACATGTCGCGATTTCGCTACATGTTTCCGTCGCCGTACCAAACGCCATTTTTGGTCGTGATTCGCTGACATGTCAGCGACGCGCTGCAAGTTTGCACTTTTTGCCTTCGAAGCTGCCCAGGTCGCGATTCGCTGACATGTCAGCGCGTCGCTGCAATTTTCAGACTTAGTGCTTTTTCTGCCCGCCGACCCGCGATTTCGGAACACGTCGCGATATCGCGACGGTTCCGCCAACCTGCCTGCGTTGACTGCGTTGACCGCGATTCTGAAACATGTCAGCGCGTCGCTGCAATTTTCAGACTTAGTCATTTTTTGCTCATTTTTTCTCCTTTTTCCGCCCAAGCTGCATCAATCAAAGGTCAGACCCCCAACAATACATCAATGCATTCATCAATGAGAATCAATGTGGAAAAAATGCCAACATATCCTTAAGGCTAAATATAAATTTGATTCTTTTTTAGCAGATTTCCTTTCCAGTGGAGGGTTGACCTTCTGGAACGTCATCAAATCTCGCAGGTTACTCAAGTCATGTTGTAGTTGGATTATTGGAAGTGGTGAGGTGGTTAATTTTTGGGATGAAATTTGGGCTAGGGAAATTTCCTTAGGGGATGATCCGCAATATGCCTCCCTTGTTGCTCATTCTAGAACCCACAGGATTGAAAAGGTGGCAGACTTTATTACTGTCCAATATGGACGTAGATTTTGGTCTCCTTCCCTTCCAAAGCTGGTTGCCAATGCAGATGTAAGGTTATGGTACACTTTATTGGTGGAGTTGAGGCTTATTGTGGTATGTAATGTTTTAACAGATGATATATTGGTATGTATGGGGGACCTGGATAGGTCCTATTCGGTTAAATCTGCCTACGTTGCTCTTACCTCAGTGGAGGAAGACTTTTATACTGTAAATATAATTTAGTTAAAAAATATAATGCTGAAGATTAACATTTTCTATTGGTTTGATGTGCAAAAAAAAATCCTCTCAATCGAGAATCTTCTCAAGAGGGGGTGTGCTTGGTCAACAAATTTTATTTATGCAAGAATGATCGGGAATCGATGGCTCATATTTTGCTTAGCTGTCATAGTGCACAAAAAATTCTAGCTTCCATTCTATATTGGTTGGAGGTTGCATGGGTGTTTCCTAATTTCTTAATGGACTGTGTCATCCAATGGAAGTCACCCTTTCTTTCTTCCCAGATTAAATGTTTTTGGAAATTTCTCCTCCTACACTCCTTCTAAGGAGTATGGAAGGAAAGGAACTCAAGGGAATTTAAAGAAGTGGAACAAAATATCACCCAAATTAGCCTCAAGATTATATGGAAGGTGTCAAAAAATATTTCTTCGGCTCTCAACAATTTGAATCCTTCAAAAATAATTTTGAAGCTCTCCCCAAGTGAGCGATTATTAGAAGAATGGCTTGGTTTTGTGCTGTTAGCCTACCCCCCTCCTACTTCTGACTCAATGAGGGAGGTTCATTGGTCTCCGCCACCTGTTGGGTGGTTCAAAATTAACTTTGACGATGCATCTAAAGGTAACCCTGGCATAGCTGGCGTGGGTGATGCAATAAGGGATATTAATGGTGATCTTAATCTAGATTACGTAGACTGCCTTGGAGTCCAATATTCCACGATGACTTAAGCTAGATCAACCTTTATTGGATTTTAGTAGCTTAAGAATCTTGACATAAAAAACATAATTATTGAAGGCGATTCCCTATCCATCATCAACATGCTTCGTGGAGTTTCTCGTCTAGGATGGAAAATAGCTAATTTAATTTATGAAGCATCTTGGCTTGATTATTCCTTTTCTAGAGTGGAGTTCTCCCACATTTTTAAAGAAGACAATTCAGTGGATGATATCTTAGAAAACTTGGGAGTTCATTCTCAAGGCTTATCTATCTGGTAGTGGGATTTTTCCAATGATTATGTACTTCATGTCATGGATGAAGCTCCTTAACTCTTGTCAAATTTTGGCTCCTTTCAAATTTCTAGGTAATTTGGATGGTGCCTGTGGGTTTAAGCACTTTATAGTGTGTACTGACCTTTATTATGCTATATCCTCAGTACATTACTACCTTCCCTAATTGTCCCTTCCGGTCCCTTGGTGACATCACCCCTTCTTATGCCCAGGCTTGTCGAATGTTGTAGCCTGTTGTGACTTTAAAATTTTAAATGATGCATTTATTTAGGTTGGTAGTTTCTAGCCCCTCGTGTTGTCTTGCTATTCTTTAGGGCCAAGTTATTTGGATTTTTTTCTCTAGCTTGCATTTGTGGGAATGGTGTGAACTCCCTCTGTTCCCCTTCCCCAGGGGGTGCTTGTCTCGGTTTGTAATACCTTGTTGTCCTTTTGGGTGGGCCTCCCTTATCGAGGTCATATTTTTTTAATTTTCCTTCGGGATTACTTGTTGTATAAGGTTATGGGGATCCTTTCACAACCCTATTTTAATATTAATACCAAAAAATAAAATACAATTTAGCTTTATTTATTTGATTATTCAAATTTTGTATGTTCCAGTTCCTGTCATATGATCCCTTAAATTATTCATTCAGTCTATCCTTTATAATCCTCAAATTTCTTCTTGAATCTACAAATCCATGTTTCTATTATTATCCTCCCTTTTTTAGTTCCCATATTCTAGAGTTGTATCCATATATCTGATTTATCCTCTACCATCTGGTAACCTTTGTGAGTTCTAGCCTACACTATCTCTAAAAGTTTCCTTATTAGAGTTATCCAAATTCTTTTCTGTAGTCTAAATTTTTCTCTAAAAATATTTTTGTTACGTTCCAACACAAGTTACCAACAGATGAAACCCAAACCCAAATCCCAAGATATCTTCAAGGTCTTTTATTTTAATCTATTGGTCTTCCAATAATCCCAAAACTATTTCTCAATTAGAATGGACCTTTTTTATTAGTAAATAATGTTGTACCACAAACTCCATATTTTTTGGGTATAGTGGCAAACAAAAAGGAGGTGGCCCATTTTTTCCTCCTCTTGGTGACACATTACACACTAGTTGGGTTCAATAAATCCACATCTTCTCAAGTTATCCTAGGTCAAAATACTCTTATATGCAACCAACCACATAAAGCAGTTTATCTTTGGCCATCCTTTAGGTTACCATAATTTCAATGAGGGTGGTTGTGGACCAATTTGAGCATTGTGGATAATTTTCCTGTAACCTTTTTTTATAATGTAAATTCTTAATTGGCTATGCACTTAACCTAGTTGATCAGGTCCATTTCTCCTTGGCTACTTCCTTCCATATAATATTTCTTTTAGAACTCTTTTCTCCTGAGTCCAGTCTTCCCTTAGCTCCTCCTTGAGGACTTGCCACTGACCCATATTGACTTGTAGTTGATTTTGTGGTTTAAAATAATGGCCTATGAGATACCACCCTTTTATTTGAAAGTTTTATTTGAGGTTTATTAAGATGCGATACTAATAAATCATGGAGGAAAGAAGTTTTTAATAATATTACCATAGTCTAGTAGTCCTACCATATATTACTTTCCAATATAGCCCTTTTGAAAAAGTGATGCCCCTTTATTTATAGTTTTTTAGGTATCTAATCCCACTCTTGTTACTAGAAGATGAGGAAGATCTTATGTATTTTGTGAGGGATAGTATTTAGATTTCAAAACTTAGATCCAAATCTAGTCTTTATGAGTTAGTTATTTCCAATACAACTTGGTTGTTAGAGATTGGTTGTTTGTTGTTGCTACTCTAATTCCTAGACCTCCAACTTCCTTTGGCTTGCAAACCTTGTACCAACTAACTGGTACCCTTGTGTGATTGTCTTGAACTCCAGACAAAATAAAGTGTCTCATTAGCTTATCCAAATATTTTAGGATGCTCTTTGGGACTGCTATAATGGAGAATGTGTACACTAGAATTGCTTGTAAAATTATTTTAAGCAATGTTACTCTTCCTCCAAAACATAGCCACATTTAGGTCCAATGCAAAAGTTTTGAGTGGGTTTTGTCTCTTATTAATTTCTAATATATATTTTTAAGGTCCTTCTATGTTAGGGGGATACCAAAATATTTTAAAGGTAATGATACCTTTGAGAATCTGAGGATGTAGATAATTTATTCCCTTAATATTTTTATCACATTGAAAAAACTACTTAAGATTTTTCTTCATTTAGTAGTTGTCTAGTAGCCACTATGTAGCAGTCCACCACTTATTTGATATTGATCTCTTCTCTTATTGAAGTCCTTCGTCTCATTGTGCTCCACTTGAATGGATAGCTTGTAGAATTCATTAGTATAGTCCTCAATGCTTTGATCCTTCTGTCAAAGATTCTAAAATCTATGAAATAGGGTTTGGGAGTAGTCTATAGGTATAAATTTTTCCTATAACTTCTTCTTCATATTTGTCCAATCCCTAATATTTTCCTTTCCATTCCTCTGTCATGTAGTCTATAAATGATCCCACCAAATCAATGCATGTCCCTTAAACTTTGTGCATGCGAGCTTAACCTTCTTCTCTTCAACAAGGTTACTCCATTCAAAATATTTTTCTAGGCTATTGATCCAATCGATCAACTCCTCTGGTTTCAACCCACAAGCATACTTGGGAACCTCGATATTGATCCCATATCAATTCCCCTTAAGCCCCTCTAGAGCTCGTATAAGTTGATTTTCAAAACCGTGCCCTTCTTCCTCTAGGCCCCCTACATACTTATGTCATATAAAAATTGGATGTGATTAAGCTTTATGTTCCTAGTTATCCTCACCCCTACAATGGTATTCTCTACTCTCCTCTTCTGTATGAGTCTTCCCAAGCCCTCTACAAAAATGATGAACAAAAAGGTGAAAGTGGGTCCCCTTGTCAGATGCCTCTAGAAGCTTTGAATAGTTGGGATGGATCTAAATTAATGAGCACTAAAAAAGAGATAGTAGAGATGCATTCCATAACCCATTTTATCCATTCTTCACTATAACCAAATTTATTTAATATTTGGACTAAAAATTCCCAACTTACTCTATCATAAGCCTTGGATAAATCTAGCTTAAGGAACATACCTTTGTTCCCCTTTTGGAAAAGCTTGTGAATAGTTTCCTGTGCTATCACAATCCCATCTAGAATTTATTTTCCCTATACAAATTCTCCTTATTCTACAAATATTAACCCTAGTAAGATCTGTTTTAGCCTATTTTCCATCAATTTGATTATGATTTTATAAACCACATTGCAAAGAACAATTGGTCTATAGTTAGTAAGATTATCCATATCTCAACATTTCAAAATTAGAGAAAAAAGGTTTGATTCAAGGCTTTAAGTATTCTTCCACTAGTTCTGTCTTCTTCTATTTCATGGGTTAAATCCTTTGCTATTATATCCCAATAGGCTCTATAGAACTCTATTGGAAATCCATCTAGACTTGGGGCCTTCCCTGTCTACATAGAAAAAACTGTTTTTTTAACTTCCTCCTCTCTAATCTCTCTTAAGAGCTTCTCATTTTGATTATGTGATATTAACACTGGTATGCTTCCTAAAATTTCCTCTTGGTGCTAAGTGGAAAGGTGTGGTTCTATAATAAATAAAGTTGAAAAGTATTTATTTGCAGTTTCTTGCATACCTAGGGTAGTGGTTTCCCTGTTTCTATCCCTTGTGGATAGGGCATCAATCCGATTATGGTGATTGTGTGTTGTGGCTGAGTGATGGAAGAACTTGGTGTTCCTATCTCCCTCTTGCAACCAAATTATTCTTGCCTATTATCTCCAATAGGCTTCCTCTTTTTGTCTAACTCTTTTTCCTCTTGCATCAAAATATTTTCTTTGTAGAGAAGCTCTTTAGAGATAGGTTCTAAATGGATCCTTTTTGCTATTTGTTGCATTTGAACTAAGATATTAGCTCTCTACTACTAGAAATTTGATTGATAAAATTTACTCCATATTTTCAATTTGCTTTTAATAAACTTTAATCTGGAGTGAAGTTGAAATTGTGTTGTCCCATGTTTTGGTTTTCCTTGCTACCACCATTATTTCATTAGTTCCGGTAAGTCATTATTTTGGAGCCAGAAAGTCTCAAATTTGAAAGGATGATTTTTGACTTGAGGTTTTTTTCCTATGTAGATAGTTACCAGAAAAATGGTCAGATGCTAACCTATTTAATATCTATGATTAATAGTGCCAAAGGATGGAGACTCTCTCCTCTACAAGGAACCTATCTAATCTTGTGGTTATACAACTAAAATGAAGTTCAAAAAATAGATTTTGGTTTATCAATATGGTACTTTTTAAAACAACTAAAAGCATTTTTTTATGTCTCATTATTATAATAACATTTTTTAAGCCTTCTACATTGTAATTTGCCTTTAGAACCTCCAAGAAAATAATACCAATAGTTATTAAGTGGTTTGTAATTTATGACCTTAACCACTAAATAATAATTTTATAAACTCAATTCTTATAATGTAAATGTTAAACTAATACTTTTGTTGTAGGAATACAATGGAACATAATGACTTGCCTTGACTTTGAATTATTGGATGAATTGAAAGATGCCCAAGTGCAGTATCATCATGGTATATCTCCTTTAATCCTTTGAATGTTTTGCTTCCTCCTAAATTGCCTCAAGGTCCTCTATAGTAAACTCTAAGGTCCATAGAACTCTTGGTAATCCAATCAAAAAGTGGATCTAACTTATCCAATCAAATTATCTAGTAAGATTCACTACCCTCCATGTGTGTTTTACAAAGCCTAAGATTATATTGCACAAAGACAAGATTATTAAAGTGGTCTTGGCTCAACCTATTATAATTTTGGCATGTATGGCCTCAAATAGAGACCAATTGTATTCAATATAGATGAGGCATGACAAGGTGCATTACATGACTCAATTTAGATGAAAAAAAATCTCTCTTTTGTCAAATAATGTTTATAACTACTTGTACTAAAATTATCTATTTATGTGACAATATGTATAAAATTACAATATAAATAATTGTAATCAATTATAAAATATGTTTTATTTATAAATTAATAAGATATATATTTTTTGGTACTATTAAAAGCAAAGGGTTTTAACGCGATCCCACAACCACTACAAGGAGAAATCAAGGAGAAACCAAACGGGTGAAAACCCAACAAGGGCAAAACCAAAGGCAAACTAGAAAAAAGGAGGAAACTAGACCAAAAGGCGGTAAAGAAGAGAGAACTGAGGAGGTTCTACCCTAACTTATGCACACCTTGAGAGACATTGACTGTCAGACTAGAAACATTCTCCGTTAAATCAAGGGCAAGTTTCAGCGTGCTCCAAATTTTACGCTGATTAACATCAATAAGCAATAAGTCTCTGAATCCAACTTAATAAGATAATTTTATAATAAATCTTATTATATAATATTTATGTTTATTTTATTTTCATATATTTATAATTTTAATCAAAGCAAAATAAAAATTATAAAATCACAATCCATTTTATTTTTATAGAGTTGAATCCAATATGACTTATGAAAAATTTATTTAATTTTTTTAATCTTGTAAACATAATAATTGTAATTTATAGTTTATCATCAATAAAACAAATAATCCCATGTTTTCATTGTATTTTTTTCAATATAATACAAGAACAAGCTTCTTATTAGGTTGTGCCTTACAACACGAAAAATAAATTGATTATCTAGTAATGATATACTCATGTTTTCATTGCATTTTTTAATTGCATAGTAATGATCTAGTACTCTGAGCATGCCTCTAATTGTAAAAGTATATCTTTATTATTAAAAGTATATTTAATACATGTAATCCCCTCCCCTACTTCTATCCGTATGAGTCTCAGCCAATAATGACCAAGTACTCGACCAATAATGGTCAAGTACTCCATGAATAATGACTGAGTAACTCACCACGAGTTACTCATCCAAGTTTTTTATTAAAAAACTCAGAATCCCCATTGACCAATGAGTTTTGTAGGTACACTCGGTTAACCTATGAGTTTTAAAATTCTACTAGCAACAACAACATACATATCTTATCACTAAAGTCCTCTCTGAGTAGCTATGTGGTGTTAAGTTTTCATAGTACTCACGATACATTATAGCCTATTCCTCCACTGGAAGAGTTCCCTTTTACTATTTTACAGAAGCCACACACGACCCACATCAAAACCCCTACTTCTATGGCTTAACGAAGGTGAAAAATAGGTTGTTTTAAGATTCCATTCTTTTAAGTCATAGTTTTGGGGTTGTAACCTTTGTTTGATTTGAAAATTAACTATCCATTTTTTTTTTATACTATTAAGAAAAATGAATGTTTTGAAAGGAACCCCACAACCTTTTACAAATTAGCCTGCCACTACGGTAGACAGAAGATCAAACCATAAAAAGCAACCAAAGAAATAAAAAGGCACAACCAAACACATCAAGGAAAAAATAAAGACAATATCGAGCAATGAGAGAACCGAGGGAGTTATACAACATCAAATAAATATCATGGGTAATTGTTCCAGACATATGTGCAACATCCTCCTTAGCATAATCTAATGTTTTTTCATAGAACTCCACACCGCACGCTGCTTGATTTCAATCAACTTTAGGCTATGCAAAACTGCACTCTTCCTCATAGAGGCCTCCCCTGGAGCATAAACATCAGACACCATCTTATCCTTAATGAAATCCTTGGGAAGAACCTCCACATCATTCGGGTGGGATAAGGGAGAAGACTCTGCCTCCTCCCGCTTTTTACCTATCAAACACATCGATTTCTAGGTGCCACTACCTTTCGCCTGGTTAATTGAAGGAGGACCCCCCAACAAGCGAGGCCACAAGAAAAATTAAATAATTCTTTACTACCTTGTCAGTGTTGCACTTCGATGGTTTTCCTCTCACACCTTTAGCAGAAATGTGAATTTTGTGAGAGATCTTATTCAAACCAGAACCCAACGAGAATGAGTAAATGTTCTGAGTACCTTCACTCAAAGTTATAGAAACCACCAAGGCCTGGCCAGGTACAAGAACCAGAAAATTAGCCAAAGACTTCAAAATTTCCTCCACCACGATCCCTTTATCCATCGCTACTTGCTCAAAAACTAAAAGGGCCAATCCCTGGTGAAGGGGAAACTGGTCGCACCCCCTTGAATGTCCATCATAGACTTCCTCATAGACTAAAATAAAAATAAGGGTATATTCATCCACATTTGTCTCCTAAGATGATTCAGAAACATGGCATGGAAACTACATATGACATCATATGTAGAATCTAGAGTAAAATAGTCCATAATGACCTTAGCCACCCTATCCCACAACGGAGACAAGGCCTTGGTGCTTTAGCCATTCTGGATTTTGGGTAAAAATTCCTCGCCATTTAGAAAGAAACTAATTTCTTTCAACAACAAATGCCTATTCCTATTATGATAAGCGCCATCCAACACCAGAATAGTAGTGCGACTGATCAACTCCGTAGAGACCTCAAAGGACCAAGACCCGACTCTCACCCACCCATCATTCCACATTGTCATCATCCATTTAGAGAGAATCGGGTTATGTCCATGAAATTTCTGGACACACTCCAACAAACCACCATCCTTCAAAATAGATTTAACCTCCTCATCAATATTCAAGGAAGCAAGCTCCACCCAATATTTAACATGTCTCGACTTAGGCCCATACAACTTAGCTTTCCCCATATTCAATCTATGCACAACTCCCCCACTTCTTAACACCATACTCTTCCACAATAGGGGACCAAATGAGGCAACTCCTGAACAAACAACAAAGCACAAAAGGCCCCATAATAGTATCGAACAAAAATAGGTGCCCACCAATATCACAAGCATAGCCATGCCACCCAAACCAACCATGAAAGTCAGCAGAACAGGAAACCCACGAACACCGGGAAGAACCAAGGAAGAAACATTGCTCCTCCACCCAAACTCCAAAGAGAAGAGGGTGCACAAAAGATAAAATAAACTTTCAACTAAGATATGGAGCACAAAATACCAAGGCTTGAATTAAAACACACGCATCCTTCCACTCTTACCAAAAAAAAGTCAATTCCTAGGAGTAAGAAAGAAGAGAAGGAAAAGGTCATTCATTGTGTGCCAAAACAAACAGCCCCTCCACGTGCCACCACCTGGCCTAGAGAAAACAAGCCTAAAGACAGGTATAAAATTTCCATAAGTAATCCCCAAGAATGGCGACATTGAGGCAATGTCACGAAAAAGGACCAACATACACAAGTAAAAAGGCCAAACCCAACAATGATTACCCAAATACACATCCCAAAAGAGGGGAACAAAATTAACTTGAAGAATCACCCCACATCGATTCCAAAGGAACATCCATCACCACCAGTGAAGCCCAATAAGAGACACGATAAGGGTAGTCCAAAATCAAACCGCAAAACAGGGCAAGCACCCCATACCAAGAATGCACAAAAAGATCAGAAAGAATAGAACAAGGATGGGGCACTGATAAGAAAAAAAATTCCAATGGAAGCTAAGGAATCTTCCGTGAGATCCAGACACCACTAACGAAGGGAAAAAACTTTCAAATTTCAAATTTTGAAAAGAAACAAACCCGACCAGACCCAGAAAATAAATATCGGCCGCCACACTACACTTCAACCAACATCTCCGACTGCACCACAACAGTCCCAACCACGGCAATTAACTGTCCAAATTAAAAAAAAAGAGTTTGTCTTCCATTTTTTTAAGTTCAATGTATTTTAAAAATTAAAGGTTTGCGCATCAGTACCTGGATACTTCTAGTTGAGATATGGAGCAATGGCGGAACTAGGACCCTTTCGTTGTAATCCGGATGGAAAACACTCCACCCGAGTCCCTACGCATGGAATCCACGCGAATACCTTTTATAATCTGTACAATACAAGTGTCTTCATTTGTTTTAAACAACTGAAATCCTCATGGAATTATTATTATTATTATTATTATTTGTAGTGGCAAATGTGTTGTTTCTAAAATCTCCTGTCAGAGTCTGCTTTTCCTATTCCCACACCACCTCTGACTATAACAAAAGCGGAGATACTAGAACGGGGAACTCAAACAATATGGAATTATAATGAGTATGGCAAGGCAATGTTAGCGATCTGAATTTTATAGCGATAATTTGTTCCCTGCAACCGAAGATTCGTATGCGTTTTTGGTAAATTGGTTTCACAGGTTTCCGCAGTATAAATCCAGGAATTTCTATTTAACCGGTGAAAGTTACGCAGGCAAATTAAGCAAATTTTAAGGTATATTATTATTATACATATCACATATCATATCATCATGTCTTCGAAACTTTGAATCCATTATATACGAATCATCCTATCTACCTATAAAACATATATAGCTACCTCTTTGGATACAACGGTTAGATAAAGATCAGCTTTTGGTCGCAATATTCTCCGCTTCCTCGAAAATCTTTTGTTTTCTGTTGAGATGGAGAGAAAATTCAAAATAGTTTCTTGGTTAAATGCCGGTGACCTTAAATTTATTTTCCTATCATAAAAATTGAGTGCAGGTAATTATATTCCAGAGCTGGCCGCTACAATTTTAGACCATAAGAGGCTTTCGCAAGCGTCATTCATCAACCTCGAGGGTATAATGGTGAGTTCAACTTGAAATATTTGTCATGGAAGTGCTCCTGCTTAGAAATTGTGATGGTTTTCACAAATTCTGATGAGTTCAACTTGAAAGATTTGTCTTTGAATATTGACAACAGCGATATGTCTGTGGTAACAGACAATTTGGGAGTGTACATGTTCGCATGGTCGCATACACTCGTATCGTTAGTGTACCAACATATCGTTCATACATTCGAAACGATCAAAATACTGCACATAAATGAATGATAATTTCTACAACGAAATGGGTCATATCGATAGCATCTACGCTCCGATATGCGTGAATGGTTCTTCCACAGCGCCAGTGGTAAGTCTAAACTAACAAGTAGACATTTTATGAAAATCATAATCCTCAGTATTCTGTAATGCTCTTCTTTTCAGAAGTTATTTTACATTATTCCTACAATGAAATTTTGTTGGACTTCGAGAGGATTTATAGTTGTCTATAACTGTGGATGAAAAAACCAGGACCACTAATGGAGGCTTCAGCATAAGATCCCTGCATTAACGATGAAGTATTGGCGTACCTGAAATACGGTACGCCTAGAAGACATTCCATGTAGGAGGCATCCGTCATCCATCATCCATGGAGTGTATGCCAGAAGGCATTCCATGTAAGAGGCATCCGTCATCCATCAAGCGTATGCAGCGTATGAACAATTCATCCCACTTCTATCAGGATAGACATTATATTAAAAATTAATAGAATACATTTTTATAAACAAAAAAACGGATAAACACAGTTCCGTGACTAATGTTATTAGCCGAAAAATCATCCTCATCAAAACATAGTGGGAATCCAAACAAACAATTTACAACTAATCAACACTGCCTTAAAAAATTGACGGCCAATAAAACTAAGTGATTACATAATGATGAGACCTCATTATATGGGTTTAGCCACCCCTCAAACTGATTTCCACCCAAAACTGTTATCAAGAGACATTGGCACTGAGTCCCTCCCATGTCGAGAAGGGGAACATCTTCCTAACTATAAAAAAATGGCTCTTGATTGACAAAAAATCATCGAAGCTTCCAAATTGTCCCAAGCGTCAAGTTGAGGAGTTGGAGGAGAGAGGAATAGTCAAGTAGCCATGACCATCTTTGTAAGGACTTTGAGATGGAATAGGAGTGCAGTTTGGGAGCAAGCAACACTATTGTCTGGACACATATCAGCTTCAAGGAGTATCCTGTTCAAGAGGAACTCGATTGACTATGCATGATGTATTCTCCCACTGATCAATAAGTTCCTGAAGATGAGTGACCTCCATGACCACCTTATTGGCTTGAACTGTAATCTAAAAATACATAGATGAAATAATATTAGACTTCTCAAAAGCAAAGATGTGCAAAGAGGAAGAACACTTACCAAATATACAATCATTTCTAGCTCTCTATATGTTGAACATGGTCATCATACAAAACAAGTACCACACTTCAAAGAAAATAGTCGACAAGGGTAGGAGGTCTCCCAAAATGGTATGCTTCCACTCAAACGTGGTGAAGGAATAAGGTCTAAAAAAGGATAAAAGCCACTCCCAAAGAAAATGAGCACAAGCACAAATCCAATAAATATGGAAAAAGTCTTTAGATTGAAGACAAAAATGGCAAGAAGGGTTAGAAATACCTAAATGTTGGAGACGCTCCCCAACAGGAAGCCCTTGGTGCAAAATACTCCAAGAAAAATAGGAAAGTTTGGGCACCAAGAAAGGAGCCCAAGCAATTTGGAACCTATGCATACAAATAGGCAAGGGGGGAGACCTTCCACTATTGATTGAGCTTATCAATCATGGGGAGGCAAGGATATAGCCATCCATATCCAAATTGAGCCTTATAGTTTCATAGTGAAGTTTCTGGATACCACTTCTAGTCCTTGCACCAAGGTCATTACAAAAGCACATTAATCTTATGTAACATGAAATCAGGGAGAGCAGCCTTGACAACCTCAAAAGTATCCCTATCAGAGTGAATAATCCCAAATTTTGCTCTAAAGTCATCCCAAGGGAGCCAATCCTTGGTAGGAAAATAAAAGAAACCAGTGATGCATCACATATTTTTGCGAAAGAATCTAAGCGCATGAACCTAGGGAACTTGTGCAAGCGGGGAACCTTGGTAGGTGATAATAGTTGATCACCAAACATTCTTCTAGTTTATGGAGAGGCCATGCTAGAAGCTTTGGCCATTCTATCTAAGTCAAGGCTTAACACTCTCCTAGGGTTTCTAAAAGCTCCTAATGATGAAGGATCCTAAAACTTTGATAGACACAGGGGCAAGAAGGAGGGAAGGGAACCCCATACCCCTCCAAATATTATGACCAAAAGGGGAACCTTCATTGATAGAGTGTGGAGTGAGAATATTATAGGTCTCATTGCATATGAGGGCTCTGATAACCCACTTAACACATAGGGCTAAACCTTGATGCTGGATATTGTGAATTCCAAGCCCACCATGGCTTCTACGAAGACAACAATACTCCCAAGAAACATGATGGAATCCAAAATCATTATTGGAAGAGGACCATAAAAAGTCTTTCAGAATTTTATCAAGATTCTTATAGCATTTTTTGGATGGGATATAGTAGGAAGAATAATAAACATGGATGGTTTCAAGGAATTTATTGCAAATTTAAAATTTACCAATAAGGGAGAGCTTCTTGGTGGACCAGTAGGTAAGTTTGTGTTCCACCTTGTTAATAAATTACTTCCACAGCTCTAGAAATGAACTGTTAAAGGTAAAAGGAATGCATAAAAAATAAAATATTTCTCCCTCTTGGATGATCTTCCACTGATATTGACTAAGCCAATGGGGCATCGGGTCGAGAGATTACCTATAACATTGAGTCTTTCTCCATTGAATGGAGGATCTAGAAGCTAGACAAAAAGTATCTGGGTAGGAAAGCACCTGATGAATAACACCTTCTTACTCAATAAGAGTTAGGAAAGAGTCATTAGCAAAATGACCATTGATCAATTGAGTCTCACCTCCCAAGAGTGAAATTCCCCAAATAGACCCTTGAGCAACATGGTGAGCTAGTAAATAACCAAACTCTTTAGCAATGAGGATATAAAGGGATGGCGCCAATGGAAAACCCTGTCTAATGGATCGAAATAGCCCAATGTCTAAGGACTTGTGTCTATAAATGGACAAAATAGTTGAATCCTCAACAAACAACATTTCCACAGAACTAATGATATAGGGTCCAAAACCAAAACATTTAAGCATGGCTAGAATGAATGACCAATTGATCCTATCATAGGCTTTCTCAAAGTCAATTTTTATGAACAGTGATTGTTGGTTGGAATTTCGAGCCCACTCCATGTCTTCCCAAAAAAAAATATTGTCAAGGGTGGACCTACCCGAATGAAGCCACTTTGTTCTAGGTGCATGATAATAGGAAGGAGATGACAAATACATAAATCTAGGGCTTTGGCAATGATCTTATATGAAACATTAAGGAGAGTAATAGGTCTCCAATTGGTGATGATTTTAGTGTAACTAGCCTTGGGGATAAATTTAATAATCCCTTGATTAATACTAGGGTCTAGAGAACCCTTAGAGAAGACCTCCTGATAGACTCTAATAAGATCAGGCCCAGCAGTGTCCCAAAGGGACTTGTAGAATTCATAGGGGAAGCCATCAAGAATATGGGATTTAGCATTGGCCATATGAGAAAGAGCTTCCTCTAAATCCTTCAAAGAGAGGGCCTTTTCATAGGCAGCTCTTTCATACTCATAAAGCTACTCTAGGACAACATAAAGATAGGATTTAAGAGCCTGTTCACACTATAGGGATTGGGCCTAAGCCACAAACATAGTCTAATAGTGCTCTTAAAAAGTAGAGAGAATACTAGGAAGTTTAGAAATATGCTCCCCATTAATGTTAAGGGATTTAATACCCAAAAAATAATTGCAAGGATGCAAGTAATGAAATAACTCCTTGGTCACCCTATCTTCAAATTTGAGCCAATGCAACCTCACCTTGATTTGCATCCCTTTGGCATCATAGTGCTCTGCCATCAGAAGTTGGTTTTTAACTGTAGTAAGGTGTCTCTGAAACTCTTCATTGAAAGTATTGGATTGAAGTTCAGTTGAGGCCACTTCCAACTCCCACTTAAGAGTAGCATTGGAATGATGATGAAACTTAGCAATATTACACCTAAGAAAGCGTAGGAAGTTGGCAGTGTGTTGGATAGAAATATTCTACCAATCAATCTAGCGTAAGGCCATTTTTAATCTAGGAATTAGGATCTAAATTTTGATAACATAGGCCCTCAACATGGGGTGGTGTAGAATAGAAGTATTAAGATAAAATTATGATAAATAAAGAGGAGTGGGGGTAGAAAAAACCAGAATAGAAAATGAAATGGGAGAATGGTTAGACAAGCAAAACTAGAGGTGGACATAGACAAAGGGAAAAGAAGATGAGGGTCAATCTAAGGAGAAAATATCAAAATCGGAGAGCATGGTTCTATCAATTGTTTTAGAACATGACTCTCACCTTATTGGTTGTTAGACAACATGAACCAGGCACTAACTGGGAATGAAGAGGGTAAAAAGAAGCTCTTGGGATTAGAGAGCCAACTTTTCTTTCATGAAAATCCATGTTTCTCTTTCCCTTGCGGCCCATCTTATGGGAAGAAGACTCACCTTGTCATATGAGAATTCTATCATATTGAAGTTTCCGCATAGCAACGAGACAATAGGGGAAGAGAGAGCATCCCCCACCGCCAAAGCGCACAAGGATCATTGGCATCATTAGACGCATAGATGTTGAGCACACCAAGAATATGACTATATGATTTTGATTTAATAGTGTCAATAGATGTTTCATCCATGTGGCATTAATACGTTTATGCATTTGGTCCTGCTAGGGCTGATATTAATAAGGCATGGAAGGATCATGTTGCAAATGTGCTTTCTATCTATCAATATTTCATTTCAGCAGGCATACGAATTCTTATATATAGGTAGAGATATAAATTATACCCAACTACACTGTTTGTGGATGGTGAGCTGGTTGACGTAAATGATCTCGTAAATATTTATTCATGTTTGATTTAATTTTGTGTTACTAGTGAAGATGTTGTTTCTGTAATTCCCGTGACTTCTGCGAGTTTGGGCATCAAGGTCTCCAATCTTACAATCGATATCCCATGGGTATACAACCGATAGAGGCAAGTAACCCCCATCAACTATATAATTAGAAACCTAACGAGTATAAAATGAGTTTGGAGTTTGGAAGTGTATGGATATTATTTTGTCTCATGTTGTGGTTGCACCCAACTAATAATTTTCTCTCACCCAAAGAAGTAAGACATTTATAAAGGCACATTATTTAAATTATATAGTTATGAAAGTGCACACACCCTATAATCCGTACTCTTATATAGTAAGACATTTATAAAGGTACATTATTTAAATTATATAGTTATGAAAGTGCACACACCCTATAATCCGTAATCTCTTATATAGTTTGACCATTTTGGACTATTGTGAATATAATTTAGCCTCCTCTGTTGATTTGGCCTTAATAACTATTAATTGCATACGTAAATGTACATGTGAAATGAGGAATAAAATTTTCTTTTATCATAGAAAATAATTTATTTGTTATGCAAAATCGTAAATAAAAATATAAGTTATTAGATAATATAAATTATTATTTAATAGTTTATTATTAAAATAAATTAAATTACTTTGTAATATAAGAACTAAACATAGAAAATATTTTTTAAATAAGTGACTTATAATATTTTTAACATGAGAGTATTATTTCAAAGGATAATAGTTTCAATATAATTTTGGATATCAATTATTGATGTCCCACAACTTATTAACGATAATGTAATGATATCCATCTATATGAATAATAATTTGTTTAAAATTTTTAGTGTGATTACATAAAATTAGAGATCATGAATACAAGGTTCTTTTTTGCATGGGATTAAACTTGAGATTAAAGGAGAAGTTTGTGAGGCCTGATAATCTTATATCATGGGTTGATAAAACACACACACCTAGGATTTTCTAGATCTATTTCCTATCCTAAATGCAAAATATGATGATAGATGCAGAATGCAATATAAAAACTATATGCAAAATACCAATTTTACACTAAGTGATTTCTTTGTTTGAATGTTTGTAGGAAAATAATTTTTTTAATTTTTGGAAAAAAGATCAAAAGGACATGCAAAAAAATAGGCTATCCTAGAGTGTTTCTATATGCATGTTTATTTTTATGCCTAAATATAGTAATATGAACCATATTATGTCCTCTTTTTAATGTATAAAAATAATCAATCTTTTATTCTCTTTAGAAAATATAGCTATAAAAAAAAATTAAAAAAATTCAAGATATTAGGCTCTAATATTAGACTTCGCACAACAAGATATTTATGTAGTTATAAGAAGGGGATTTAATTAAAAACTACCTTGTTTACCAATAAATTTAACACTACACTCTCACGACACTATATTATTGACTTGAACAATACCTAGTCTTGTGGTATTTTCTTTGGATGACACTTTCATTTGAATGGTACCTCATTGAATGATAATTGCGCCTACACAAAAATATTCTTCATTCAAATAACAATTGCATTCTAACAATATTGGTCCTTCACTTAGAAGACAACTATACTTGAATGATAATGGTCCTTCACTTGAATGATAATTACACCCAAAAATGATGTTCCTTCACTTGGATGGCAATTTCACTCAAAAAATGGTGTTCCTCATATTGAACAATAATTGCACCTAAATGATGATGTTCCTTCACTTTAATTTGAATGATAGTAAGGTATTTTCCTCATATGACACTTTCATTTGAATGGTATCTCACTTGAATGACAACCACACCCAACTGACAATGTTATTTACTCAAATAACAATCACATCCAAACAATGATGGTCTACCACTTAGAAGTAAATTGTACCTAAACAATAATGGTCCTTCACTTGGATGATAATTGCACCCAAATAATTATGTTCCTTTACTTGAATGACAATTGTACCCAAACAATGGTGTTCCTTCACTTCAAAAATGATTCTATTCAAATAATTATATTCCTTCACTTGAATGATTGTTGCAACTGAATAGTGATGTTCCTACACTTGAATGGTAATTTCACCCAAAATATGATTTTTCTTACTTGAACAATGTTTTGGTCTTTAGTTTGAACAACAATGACCACTTGAATTGTTAGTTTCTAATTAGACAACTAACTTGAATGGTCAATCCTCACTTGAATGAGAAAGAGAGTTGAAGATTAACTCCACCAATTACACTATCATATCTATGATAAAAAAATTAATATTACCACACATTTGAATGGCATATACATGTGGACTTCAATAATACCTTTTTCCTCACCTACACTCTTGCATAAAACCACTCTATGCAATTTGTGGCACACAATTTTAATGGTACAATGTATTCACCTTTTAGACACACAAATAAAATTCAAGATGGAATATTAAAGCTATTGTCAAGATGCCAATACAATGTATATTAAAATATCTTACATCTATTTTCCTTGCCCTTATTCTCACACTTACATTTAAATAAGTAATTGGAAGTCCTTACCCATGCCTTTATCTCTTCATCTTCCCTTATAGCTCTCTATGCACACCATTCCATATTCCTCTTATTTTCTTTTTTATTTCTATACACAAGGATAATGGTTACTAGAATAACCATATAGAATACTTAACCATAATTGTTACACTAAAAATCCTTAATATAATTAAGAATTAAATTACTTGGATGCTTACGCATCATACATGTTGAGTAAGAGAAAAAATTTCATAAGAAAAAGCTTATGAATATTTTTTAATATCTATAATTGAGATGTCATACATAGAAATATTGAAAGCATTCATCCATGTCATTAATTTATCTACCTAGTTCTTAAAATTTATAAAATACTTATAATATACTTTACCTCTTGTTCTCCTAGCCATTCTAGAATCTACCATTACCTCAATTTTTTCCTATTTCTTTTCTGATAATTGTGCTATGTATTATTTCATTTCAAAATTAGATGTGATATATTTTTTTTATTAGATATACAAAGGAGTTTTGAAAGGATGTCCAAACATTATTACAAAAAGGGATAATTCACCTTACAAGAAGAAATAAAAAAAGTCATAGCACACAACAAAACAAAGATGAGAACTTGAAACAAACAGAAATTGGGCATCCAACATAAAAAACTCAAAGCAAAGCAGAGAAATAAAAACACAAAATAAAAGAATAACAACCTCCCGCACAGGGGAAATGATGCACCCAAAAAACTGTGAAAACTACCAATCCTACAATAGAGAAAAAAATCCAAAACAAAGAGATATGGGAAGTAGATTCATCAGTTCTTAGTTCCACTGGGCCCTGCTTCAAACTCTTCTTTGTGCTCGATATTTTCCCAATGGTCTCATCCCATAAGAGTGAGAATTTCTTCCGCATAGGAGATCATGGATTACATGGAATCAATTAGATATTTCTAGAGTTTAAGCAATGTATATTTTATGTTTTTATGGCTCAATCCCTCATTCTATGTCCTAGGATTTTGCTTCTTTTTAGTACTTCTCATCTTGAGAGTCAGCTTCAACTTTTTAGGAGGTAACATAAAATCATATGAGTCAGAATCATCTACATTTAGTGGAGCCTTCCCTTTGTTGGCTAGCTTGGCCACCAATATCTTGGAGTGCCTAGTCTTCTCCTCACTCCCTCCAAACACTTTTAGAGGGTAATCCACTACCTAAGCCACCAAATATACTAGAGGAGTAGCATTAACAACTTCATGACTCATTGAGTTAGAATCTCCATAGTAGGACAAGTGAGGGTCCAAAATCGATGTTGGGACCCTGTTAAGAGAATTTAGGATACCTTCACTATATAAACCCCTAGAATTCACAACATGATCGAATAGCATCTTCACCAGTCCTTGGTGAATAAGATACAAGGCCACACCTTTCTTCACTTTGCTAATTCAATTTGGCTAAATACTAGTAAAGAAAGGATGAGATATTCATCATCCTCTTATGGTGAAGGTGGTTGAGAAACATGAAGTAATAGCTTCACAAAATTTCTTGGTTTTAATCTAATGTGAAATATTGCATGATTACTACGACCACTTGATCTCACCGGGTCTTCAAATAAGTGTGTTTCATTCCATTCTAGGGTTATGTATGAAGGGTTGGACTCGAAATGTACTTGTAAAAAATAGCAAATTCTAATCAAAATCAAGGTGAATACTAAGCAAATAAAATCAATCATATTTACACCAAAATTTGGGTTATTTGAAGTTGTAAAAGGTAAGTTCATATTTAGGATAAATTATGACCTATTAAATCACCTGATAACTTCATAAAAATACCACCATTAGATCAAGATCAAAAAGAGCTTTTCAACGAGTACAAATATGCCTATATTTGGATATATATTGTGGCGAATTGACCCTAAGAAAATATTGGTCCTAAAAATTTTAGGCAAATGGGCCGACATCGAGGGTCCTCATATTCGCCAATTTCTAATTTTGGAAATCTTAATATTTGTCCAATTTGTAAATATTCACCATTGTGCATAAGCCTGAGCCATTCTAAATTCTAATTAGTTATTCTTCTTCACCTAGAAATATTTGTGATTCATTGGTCAGAGGATGTTTTTCTATGTTGTGCACAAAGCCATAAACAACCAAGTCGATCACCTATGCAATTAGAGGGATTTTAATCTCAAAATTGATAGAACCGATCCTAAATTCCTCATTTTACCATGAATATACCAAATATTTAGCCATATCCTTATGGTGTTCACCTAATTTTAGAAGGCATTAAATAATGTTATCTCTCTTCAATATCTTCCTGACAACCTCATCCATTGTCAAAGAGTTTGGATCAAGGATTAGGGATGCCATCCTGAAATAATTTCTATTAATATTCAAACAAGTCCTCTTAATTCCAGTATCCACTCTACCACTAAAAAATGCACCTAAATATAAAAGGATACTTGAGTGGTTAAAATAAACCTAATGGAGCAGGACAAGCCAAACTAATATCTCCACCACCCATATTGGAAACTCCTAATTTGACATAAAGAGGATATTAGTTTCCAAAGAGCACAACCACGAGGACTGTAGAGTATATTTAGAACACCATGAGTTGCAAATCAAATGTTGTCTTTGCACCAGCTCACATAGTGGAAAATGCACTAAGAGAAAAAATATTGATTATCTTACCTAGGCATTTTGGGAAGTTCCTAAAATGGTACAAGTTAAAACTAGAAACCAGACTTCTCGTTCTTATACAAAATGTGGTGATAACCATTACATTCAAAAACATTTGGCACATGTTACACGACCTCCACTTAGGGATAATAACTCCACACATGATCAGACTCTGAATCATAAAACCTAAAGTTGACAAAGAGGAGGGCTAAATGATTGAACCAATGCCAATGTGCCAATGCATACAAATTCTCCAACTATTCATCCACTTGTAGGTCTTCCATCCTCTAAGATTTCCAACCTGAAACATCCCCTAGAAATTCTCCCAATGCCTCTTCAAAATATGATTAAAGGATTTATTGGTATCACAATGCCTTTGAAATTTTTGCCCTCGACCTGTCTTGAAAATGATGATACCGGTGAGTAGGACTAGGAAAGAGAACCCATTAAAGACCCAAGAAGACCATCTATGATGACATGTGAAAATTTTCCACCTAGTATGAGACCCTTTACCTAACTTGAAGGTGAAAGCACAAGGATACGGAAACAAAAAAGGAGAATGCCAAGTACGATGCGTGTAAAACCAAACTTAACGCTAAAAGCCTATATATTGAAAATGCATGAAAGGAAAGAACATAAACGAATAGACATGAGATAAAAGCAA
This sequence comes from Wollemia nobilis, assembly GCA_028583015.1. Taxonomy (NCBI): domain Eukaryota; kingdom Viridiplantae; phylum Streptophyta; class Pinopsida; order Araucariales; family Araucariaceae; genus Wollemia; species Wollemia nobilis. Next base: position 329,601 of record JAQPPZ010017206.1, on the reverse strand, counting down.
TATGGAATACAACCCTCTTTATTGATATGCTTTTAAAGTCATGTTACAATATGTCTCCTTCCATTTTAAGGGATAGGAACGTTAAATATGGTTCTTGTCACATCAATGGCTAGCCATCCTTCTTCTGCGTGCTCACATGTAATATGGGTGGACCAAAATGTCACCACCGCTTGTGTATATGAATGTTGACTCCTTGCTGATCCTCCAATGTCTAGATTCTACGTTCAAGGAAACATAAAACAATCAGTAGCACCTGTAGATAAACTAAAAGATGCAATCCCTACGCCTTCAATTAGTGCAAGCAAGATGTAAATAAAATGATAACTAGCATAGCTCCAAATGAACTAAAAATTTGACAGGGGCATAAAAACATCACAAGCAAAACACTGCAAATGGAACAGTTGGGAAATTCATCACATATTTGTATTCGCTCTGGGGCGGGATGAATAGACCTGTAACAAAACGTCAAAAGGCACTGTCCCAAATGTCATATCCAAGAAGCTCCAAATCACTTGCAAAATTATGAGTTAGCTAATTGGGGGTATTTTGGGAAGACCTAGAAGGTCAGATTTTCCCAATTTGGCCTCTATAACCAGGAATTTGATGATGCTACCTGCATGTTCATAAAGGCAGAAAAAAATAGAAACATGATAAAAAATGCTCAAAATGATGTGAAATTTGAATGGCAACCTATCTAAGCAACATATAATAAAATGCAAAAATAAGAGAAGGGAAATTTGCCATATATTTCTAATCACTCCAGGGCGGGGCGATTAGAACTGCAGCAGTGTGGGGGGGTGCCCGGGGGCAGGACGCCCTCCATTTGGGGCTTGATTTCAGCACCAATCCACTTGGGATGGGTCCAAAATATCTTGTGGAGTATTATCAAAAAAATTTGTGGGATAAAGTGGGCAAATGTGCTTCCAATAACCACCCTATGACCTCCTCTCCAAAAGAGATCAAGGATGTGAAAGGCACAAATCAACAAGGTGTGTGTGTGGAAGTAAAATGACAACACTTCGTTGCTAAAAATGCTCCTTATCTATCTCTTGTGGTGAGAAAACTCACTAATTTATATACCTGGAGGTCTCTTTGGATGAGCATGTAGAGGCGCCACTTAGCAATCATGCCTTTCCAAGGGAGGGAATATTCCTTCTTGATTAGGGGCTTCATGATTGCCCCTGTAACTGCCTCTAATGCTCGAAAACACTCACTCACACTCCCATGCAATGAAGGAAGAATTAAGTGGTGGATCTAAGCTGCCATTTGTCAAGATTTGACTTTTTTCCTGTAAAACTTGCTATTCGCCCCACCCTAGAGCGAATACTACTAATCGTCTCTGGGTGGGGCGAATACTAGTGTAATCATCTTTGGGTGGAACAAGTATGGAGTAGAGTGCCTGAAGGTGCCAAATTGACTCCTGACCTTCCCAAAACTACTATGAGAGTGGTTAGGACCACTGTTTAACCTCTGGAGGCTACCTTTGGGGTTGTGTGCGTTAATGCAATCGGTGTTTGCAATCACATAATCGGATTGGTGTTTTTTTGGTGTCTACAAATGCCCCTTTTTGGGATGCACTGTGCGTGGCACATTGCTAAGAAAAAATAGATAACCAAAGCACTAATGATTAGGGTTTTTTAGTAACCTAACCAACTTTTGATGCCCCAAGTATGAAAAGGGCATGCATTCTTAAATCCTTGCTTCTGACGAGCGAAGGAACTCAATTCAAGTGTTAACATTTTTCGGTGAGGTGTTACTTGATTTTGGACATTGATCAGTCATGAATAGGCAAAGGGCGCAACCTTTTGTTTGTGGAAACCTTGAGTTCATGATTCATGAATGCCAAGTGTTTGATCAACTTGTGATTATTGCTTGTTTTTTGCCCCAAGCAGGGGCGTGATTGTATTTATCAATGATTCTTCGAATGCATGTCATTTCCATGATTGGGTGTGTATTTGTTGATTGGTGATTAAGTGTGACTACCCCTTCAAGCGATGAATCGATGAGGGAATGAACTACATGAGAAAAATGACGAGTCGCTTTACCCAAGATGACTGAGGTAAGGGTACCTTCAGATTTTTAGCATTGAATGTGTGTGCAATTTTTTGACATTTAGACCTATTTTTGGTGGGTGTGAACCCTTCTTATGACGCTTTTTGGAGCTAAAATTGGAAAAAATTCATCTTCTCGTGGAGCGGTACGGCTATGGTAGCCTTCTTAGGGAGTAGGATAGTGATAATTTGTGACCCCAACATCGGTTTTGCATGCCAATAATGGCAGGTGCAAATGTGCCTTTGTTCGGCAATTTTATTGCTATTTTTGGGTGGGTTTGGACCCTTTTGGTAACGCCATTTGGGGATGAAATTCTCGACAATCCGTCCTCCCGTGGAGTGGTCCGGCTATGGTAGCCTTATTAGGGAATAGGATAGTGAGTATTTGTGACCCCGACATCTATTTTGCATGCCCGAAATGTCAAGTGCAAAAGCACTCTCATTGGGCAATTTTATTGCTTGTTTTTGGGTCATTTTGTGCAATTTTTGTTGTTTTTGAAAATTTTTGGCCTATAATTGTTCTTGGGTGGGGAGAATACCATGCTGGTATTCGTCCCAGGGTGGAACGAGTGCTAACTAGAGTGCTCATCCTAGGGAGGAACAATTACAAGCCTAAAATCGTATTTAAGGGCCAAAACTAGGGTTTGGGCTCATTTGAATTCGAATTTTCTGGCAATTTGGAGCTTTGAGGAGGAGGAAGCTGATTCTGCAAAGTGAAGCACTATCGAATTTATCCTGACATCATGAGTTCATGAACCGGATCGAGCGGCGAAGCCATAGCGAGACCAGTAAGTGATCTTCCTCATTATTGCTTGTATTGTGTTGTTACAATTTTTAATACCGTAATTAATTTGTTGTTTCTTTTGTAGTTTGTTGTTCAAATTAAAAATGAAAACCCTAATTAAATGTATGTCGTTATGCATGACTTTTTGTTTTATGGCTTCATGAAAACTTAGGTAAAAAACCTAGGTAAACAAAGATCAAAAGTTATTTTATAACTTAGCTAAAAAAATAGTTGAAAACGTAACTGAAAAACTTCACTTAACCCTAGTTAAACAAAGATCAAAACTTAGGATAGAAATGTAGGGTAAAACTGAGCGTAAAATGTAGCACAACCCTAGTTATTTTTTGTTGTTTTTGTGTGTGTTTTTAATTTATCAGTTGACCTCTAGAGTGAAACCCTAGGTACTAACAAACCGTTTTTTGAATTTTTTTTTTGTTTGTTTTTAATTTATTAGTTAGAATTAAAAACCCTAGGACTGACAAACCGTTTTTTGAATTTGTTTTTTGTTTGTTTTTAATTTATCAGTTAGAGTTAAAAACCCTAGGACTGACAAACCGTTTTTTGAATTTGTTTTTTGTTTATTTTTAATTTATCAGTTAGAGTTAAAAACCCTAGGACTGACAAACCATTTTTTGAATTTGTTTTTTGTTTGTTTTTAATTTATCAGTTAGAATTAAAAACCCTAGGACTGACAAACCATTTTTTGAATTTTTTTTCTTTTTTTTAATTTATCAGTTAGAATTAAAAACCCTAGGACTAACAAACCATTTTTTGAATTTATGTTGGTCACAAATCTGCCTAAGTAAAATATTTCATCACTTGTGCACCCTAGACTTGGCCAACATTGAAAGGACGAGAGAAAGAGAAGTCTCCCGGGCCAATCTCCAGAGAGGGCTGGCTCCCAAACTAATCTAAATTGGTTTCAAGATAAGAGTGCGGGAAAGAAATGGAAAATGCAGAAAGAAAGGGAAATAATAGAAAGAGATGGAAATATGGCCGAAGCCGATAGTTGATGGGGAGAACAACCTCAAATAGCAAATAACCTCAACTAGATCCTGAAGCTAAGCAACAACTAACTCTTAGAAAGCACATATAGAAATTGGACCAAACATTGACCATAAGTTCACTTCCAATTATACTCCAAACGTTCAAATGAAAATACAGCCAAATCCAAAATAGCAGAATTCAACTTATATTTTAACACTGGACTAAACAGAAGTGAATCACATAGAAAGCATCACATGGACAACAGTTTGGATCACCAACTCCAAAAGACACTAAGAATAGAGCAAAATGCATCTAGGATTTCTGCTTCAATTTCTGCAAAAAGGTCCTCCTCCTTTGCTTGAGATTTTACATTGGTATTTATAGAGGTCTTCCCTCTCCCTTTCGCATCACAAAATTTAAAACATAAAACATATTTTGAAGAGGCGATCCACAAAATATGCACTTGAAAAGAGAAATAATCCCCCTTAATCTGCCTCGGAGAAATCACATTCCCTATTTTTATGGATCAAAACTGAAAATCAAACAGAAACAAGGGACCATATTTCTCCATTAAATGGTTGTTCTCGGAGCATGCTTGAAGTTGTTAGGAGATCATGAACATGAGCTTTTAATACTGGAGGCATCTTTAATTTTGGTGGCATCGAAAACTGCCTCATGTTCTTCCATCTTGTGCACATAGGTAAACAACAACATTTAATCTTGGAGCCTCTTTGACCACGATCTCAAAATCAGTTGGAGAGCTTTTAAAACATTACTTTGTTTGATCCTTATCTTCTCCTCACGTTCTCCTATGCAATTTTGAAGGAAAATGCGGACAGAACCTTATCGGGCCTTTGTTGTTGCTTCTATCGCGAAAATGTGACAGGTCGCGAAAATGCGACATGTCGCGATATCGTGACACTTTCACCTTACTGCTCTCTCCTGTTACCACCAGTCACAAAAATGTGACATGTCACGAAATCATGACATTTTCTCTTGCCTGGCTCTTCTTTATCTTTCACTTTCGTGAAACTGCAACATGTCATGAAATCGTGACATCTGCCTTCATTTTGTTGTCTTTCCACAACATGTCATGAAATCGTGACATTTTTCTTCGCCTTGCTTTGTTTTCATGATATGTCACAAAATCGTGACATCTTCCTTCACCTACCTTCTTCGTTGCTCCAAGTCACGAAAACTCACCATGTCGTGAAATCGTAATAATTTCCTCCTTTTGGCCTTCATCTTCTTGCAAGTGGCAAAAATGGGACATGTCACGAAATCATGACAGTCCGTACCATTTTTCTCTTTTCGCACTTTCTCATCACGAAAACAAGACATGTCATGAAATCGTGACATGTTTATGTCTTCTTGCTCCTTCCTGCTTTATCATCGTGAAAGTGTGACAAGTCGCGAAATCGTGACATGTCACGAAATCGTGACACTTTTCTCCTGCCTGACTTTGTTTCCAAAAATGTCGCGAAATCGTGACATCTTTCTCCCTTTAGCTTCTTCTCCACGACATGTCGCAAAATCGTGACATCTTTCTCTGTTTTGGCACTTTGCTGCTTTTGGCCGTGAAAACTTGACATGTCACGAAATCGCGACATTTCGTACTATCTAGCTACTTCCACACTCTCCCCTCGTGAAAATGCGACATGTCATAAAATCATGACATTTTTCTTTGCTTTGCCCTTCCGCCGTGACATGTCACGAAATCATGACAATTTTCTGTCTTCTCCTTCGTTGCCGCTTCCTATCACGATATCGCGACAAGTTTCTCTTGCTTGGCCTCATTTCCAAAAATTTCATGATATCGTGACATCTTTCATCCACCTTGTGTTTATCTTCAGCCCTTTCGCGAAAATGCGACATGTCGCGATATCGTGACAACTTTGCCATTACTGCTTCCTTTTGCTATTCCTAGCGCAAAAATCCAACATGTCGCGATATCATGACAGTTTTCCTCCCTTGCTACCTTTGGCTACTTTAAGCCGCGAAAATGCGACAGGTCACGAAAATGCAACATGTCGCGATATCGCAACATTTTTCCATGCTTGCATTTTTTGGCTTTGGACCCCGCAAAACCGCAACAGGTCATGAAAATGCAACATGTCGTGATATCGCGACATCTTCTCACTTAACTTTTTTCTAGTATAGACGTCGAAAAATGCGACAGGTCACGAAAATGCGACATGTCGCGATATCACGACAGTTTTCACTTACTTTGCTTTGACACAAAACTTAGTTATTTTGCATGAACAAACAACAAAAAAAACAAAAAATGTGGCAAAAATACCAACATTCTTGGCGGCTCATGGGGTATATAGTTTTTCTATATGCACGAACCTCAGGCCTTTATCCATTGGGCAACAGAGTCAAGAAGTAGGAGGAGCAGAAGAAGTGAGTGTTGGTTGATGTTGGACGTCTCTACGGGCTGCTGCAACAAGCTCTTGCTGGTGCTCGGCACTAAAAATAGGATCTCCAACAGAAATTTGTGGAAGAGTAGAACTTCCCTTATTCTTTTATTACTACATTTTGCCTAGCTTGGTTGAGTTGGGTAATCACCAGGTGTTGTGCAAGGATCTCCATGGCAGTAGTGAGAAGCACCTGAGTTGCAAAAATAGGAATGAATGGGGTGATGACCGGCAGATGTGCAGGCCATGGAACGGGAATGGGGAATGATGGAATGGTGGAAGATGGAGGAGTAGAAGCGGTAGATACAACTGAAGAGGGTGCTACTGTGCTACCAACTGCTAGGATTCTATGAAAATAGATAATGAAATGGAAGTGGATGGAATGGAGAAGGTGGTAGGAACTATGGAAAAGTGCTCAAAAGACAAAGGGTTAGAAGAAAGGGAAAGTGAAGAAAAGGGAACATCAGAGAGGGGAGTAGAAACAATAGTAGTGGCTTGATTATGTATAGTGGAAGAAGGAGTGGGAGAGGAAGGGAATGAAAATAAGGAAGTGGTGGAAGAAAGAAGGAGATGGAAGCCACTATCTACTGGGAAGGAAAAGAAAAAGAGAAATAAATAAACATACCTGCGGGCTCGTGTGCAAAAGGAGCCGAAGTTGATTTATTCTGTACAAAGGAAGAACTCCAACAAGTGGTGCTTCTTTCTTTTTTTTTTTTTTTTTCCTCTTTTTTTTTTTTTTATTTATGTACAAGGTAACACTGTGCTTTCACATTATGTAATTGGCCATGGAAAATTCATTTCTGGATGGAGCTCTTCCAAGGCTTCTTCCATTAAGTCAAGCTCGCCAAATTCTTCAGACATCATGTGCACTGAATTTGCTAATATGTCCATTTCATCTATTCTCTCCACATGAAATGTGGAAGGCTTCTCATTGAAAATTTTCACCTTTTTACCTTTATGGATCACCTCCAAATGAGTAAAATCCAAATAAAGGTAACCCCCGAGTTTAGCCATGAACTCTTGAGAGAGACACATACCAAAACATGGCTCTAGGTCCACTACTATGATCTCCTGGATCACAGTAATCTGAGGCATGGTGTGCAGGGAGATAGGAACATCCTTAATTACGCCCACCATATTTACTAAGGTACCATCTAGCTGCAAAAATCCCATGCTAGTCCTTGTATATTCCATGCCTATGACATCACATACTACCTTAGGCATGATAGTAGTAGTTGCTCCTGAGTCAATGAGGCAATTATGCACCACATGTCCCTCCATTCTCAATGAAAGATAAAAAGGTGGTGGTCTATTTTTTCCTGTGATCAAAGAAGTCAGAGTTTGAGACATAACTACCTGGGCTGGAGCCTTCCCCTTACTTTGTGTGGTCTTCAAGGATTCTTGTAAGAGATTCACCTTTCTAGGCAGCTACAAGGTGTCATACAGACTTACCTTGGCTGGTATCCTTTTGAGTTCTTCAACGATGTTGTACTCCATCGAAATCAGCTCTTTCCCTCCACTAGCAGATTCAAATCTGCTTCTATATTGTTGGGTGGCCTCCACTCACTTTTGTTTAGTCAATGATGGATACCGCAACGTCTCTCTAGCTTGTTCCTTTGTTTTTGCTTACGATTGGGAGGTAGAAGCCTTAGCTGGCAACCTCTCTTTTGCTTGTGGTGGAAGCAGATCCTTCGGCAAAATAGGTGGATCTTGTTGCTGAGCTGGAGGATCATGAGTCTTTGCAGGTATTTGTTGCTTTGTTGCTTGTGTAGGAGGCACTTTCAATGGCTCCATCTTAGCCGGATCTACCAACATTGGTTTCTTGCCGCTGCATGTCAAGACTGCAATGTGTTCCTCAGTATTATGATCCACCTCTCGAATCATGTTCATACGGCTCCCCATAAGAACTTGTAAATAATTTTGGTGGACCATGCAAGTGGACTCATCATGTGGGTCATTGCATGAAGAACACCAATAAGATGGCTCATGTGAAACTTCAGAAGGGCCAGCCTCTTCACTTACCAGGATCGTTGAATTCCTCTCAGGTACTTTCTCTATAGCCTTGCTAGGAGCAAGTTGTTCTCTTGTTATCGTCGAAATAAATCTTCATGGTTGGTAGTTCCTTTATGCCTCTCTCCACTCCATAGATGTCACCTTGTTAGTGAGGGCTCTCATGGTCGACTGAATTTCTTGCAAAACAGCCAATTGAGGATCTGGGTTTGAGGACACAGGCGGTGTCGATAGAGGTAATGGAATTGGCAGAGGAGGTAATTTTGGGAATGAAGTGGGAGTTGGTAATTATGGAATGCTTGGTGTAGGCAATTGTGGAATAGTTGGAGCAGGGAGTTGGGGAACTGGAATGGGTGCGATCTGAGGTGCACTTGAGCTCCATGATGGAATAGGATACATGGAAGGCATAGGCTATGAAAATGAACCAGAATACAAATGCTTAGGAAGATCAGGTAAGATAGGCATTGTTACCTTTGGGGGAAGCCTACCTATGGCAATCAAGTCAGCTTCCACATTTTGCGCTTGTTCGAACAACTTTGGGAATGTAGTCACGTTGGACTGTCGGATAGCCAAGCCAATGTCTATGTTAAAATCTCTAAGATAATAGAATGCAGCTTGCTCATGAGTGGGCCAAAGACCTTCAGGAACTCTCTACCAGCTTTTGGTAAATCTGACATTGAAGTCCGCTATCTCCTCCTATGGATGCCTTTGAATTGCATTAAATTGGTGCAACAAGGAAAATGGATCAGCTTGTTCATGAAAGTTTTTGATTAACAGCTCTCCTAATTGATCCCATGATGCAATAGTGCTTGGTTGCAATGATCGGTACCAATACAACAATTTCCCTCTCAATGACAACACCAACAATTTTATCATCACGTCTTCATCCGTTATGTCATGGATGGTCGCCAAAGAGGCTACATCTTGAATATGCTCATAAGCAATTTTACCAGTACCATCATAGGTTGGCAAAGCTTTCAAAGCAGCTTGAGGGACTGGATTTTGTGCCAGTAAATTCAAGGCTCCTAAACTATTCCATGCCACGAACTGCCTTGGTGGAGGATGTTGGGCCATTTGGACTGCTGGATCTAGATGTAGCAAGCTCGTAGCAATACTGGGAGGAGTCGGAGATGGCACAAACTAACCTACCGCCTACGATGAGATAGCAAATGATGGGTTCACAGGACTTACCAATCTTGAGCGCTCCCTCCAGTTCTTAACATCAATCTCAAGAATTCGATTGGATCTTTTGATTCTTTGGCACTTGATCTCATGATCATGAAGCAAATATTTTCACCAGCTTCACGATTAGAAATTTCTAGGTACTATACAGTCACCTTCAACAGAGTCACCAGATGAACTTACAATCTCCGCTTTGAGGTCAAGACAGTTCATCAAAATCTTGATTCCTCCAGGTGTCAAAATATGGGACTTGTGAGTCCCATCGAGCGTGCCAAAAACTGTTGGCATAGGTGGGTTTATCAATTTGGAATAATATTTGTCCCACCGATTATGGATCTTACTGAGACAAAAACAATCTGTCCCACCGGGCGTGCCAAAAACTGTTGGTCACAAATCTGCCTAAGTACAATATTTCATCACTTGTGCACCCTAGACTCGGCCAACATTGAAAGGCCGAGAGAAAGAGAAGTCTCCCGGGCCAATCTCCAGAGAGGGTTGGCTCCCAAACTAATCTAAACTGGTTTCAAGATAAGAGTGCGGGAAAGAAATGGAAAATGCAGAAAGAAAGGGAAATAACAGAAAGAGATGGAAATATGGCCGAAGCCGATAGTTGATAGGGAGAACAACCTCAAACAGCAAATAACCTCAACTAGATCCTGAAGCTAAGCAACAACTAACTCTTAGAAAGCACATACAGAAACTGGACCAAACATTGACCATAAGTTCGCCTCCAATTATACTCCAAACGTTCAAATGAAAATACAGCCAAATCCAAAACAACAAAATTCAACTTATATTTTAACACTGGACTAAATAGAAGTGAATCACATAGAAAGCATCACATGGACAACATTTTGGATCACCAACTCCAAAAGACACTAAGAATAGAGCAAAATGCATCTAGGATTTTTGCTTCAATTTTTGCAAAAAGGTCCTCCTCCTTTGCTTGAGATTTTACATTGGTATTTATAGAGGCCTTCCCTCTCCCTTTCGCATCACAACATTTAAAACATAAAACAGATTTTGAAGAGGCGATCCACAAAATATGCACTTGAAAAGAGAAATAATCCCCCTTAATCTACCTCGGAGAAATCACATTCCCTATTTTTATGGATCAAAACTAAAAATCAAACAAAAACAAGGGACCATATTTCTCCATTAAATGGTTGTTCTCGAAGCATGCTTGAAGTTGTTAGGAGATCATGAACAGGAGCTTTTAATACTGGAGGCATCTTTAATTTTGGTGGCATCGAAAACTGCCTCATGTTCTTCCATCTTGCGCACATAGGTAAACAACAACATTTAATCTTGGAGCCTCTTTGACCACGATCTCAAAATTAGTTGGAGAGCTTTTAAAACATTACTTTGTTTGATACTTATCTTCTCCTCACGTTCTCCTATGCAATTTTGAAGGAAAATGCGGATAGAACCTTATCGGGCCTTTGTTGTTGCTTCTGTCGTGAAAATGTGACAGGTCGCGAAAATGCGACATGTCATGATATCGCGACACTTTCACCTTACTGCTCTCTCCTGTTACCACTAGTCGCGAAAATGCGACATGTCACGAAATCGTGACATTTTCTCTTGCCTGGATCTTCTTTATCTTTCACTTTTGTGAAACTGCAACATGTCGTGAAATCGTGACATCTGCCTTCATTTTGTTTTCTTTCCACAACATGTCACGAAATCGTGACATTTTTCTTCGCCTTGCTTTGTTTTCATGATATGTCACGAAATCACAACATATTCCTTCGCCTACCTTCTTCACTGCTCCAAGTTGCAAAAACTCACCATGTCACGAAATCGCGACAATTTCCTCCTTCTGGCCTTCATCTTCTTGCAAGTGGCGAAAATGGGACATGTCACGAAATCATGACAGTCCGTACCATTTTGCTCTTTTCGCGCTTTCTCATCACGAAAACAAGACATGTCACGAAATCACGACATGTTTCTGTCTTCTTGCTTCTTCCTGCTTTATCATCGCGAAAGTGTGACAAGTCATGAAATTGCGACATGTCACGAAATCGTGACACTTTTCTCCTGCCTGATTCTATTTCAAAAATGTCACAAAATTGTGACATCTTTCTCCCTTTAGCTTCTTCTCCATGACATGTCACGAAATCATGACATCTTTCTTTGTTTTGTTCCTTTACTGCTTTTGGCCGCGAAAACTCGACATGTCGTGAAATCGCGACGTTCCATATTATCTGGATACTTTTGCACTCTCTTGTCATGAAAATGCGACATGTCGTGAAATCACGACATTTTTCTTTGCTTTGCCCTTCTGCCCTGACATGTCATGAAATCATGATAATTTTTTGTCTTCTCCTTCATTGCCGCTTCCTATCACGATATCACGACAAGTTTCTCTTGCTTGGCCTCATTTCCAAAAATGTCGCGATATCGCGACATCTTTCATCCCCCTTGTGTTTATCATAAGCCCTCCCGCAAAAATGTGACGTGTTGCGATATCACGACAACTTTGTCGTTACTACTTCCTTTTGCTATTCTTAGCACGAAAATCCAACATGTCATGATATCATGACAGTTTTACTCCCTTGCTTCCTCTGGCTACTTTTAGCCACAAAAACGCGACAGGTCATGAAAATGCGACATGTCGCGATATCACGAAATTTTTCCATGCTTGCACTTTTTGGATTTGGACCCCGCAAAATCGCAACAGGTCGCGAAAACACGACATGTCGTGATATCGCAACAACTTCTGCGCTTAGCTTTTTTCCTGGTACGAATGCAACGAAAATGCGATTGGTCGAAAAAATGCGACATGTCGCGATATCGCGACAGTTTTCACTTACTTTTCTTTGGCACAAAACTTAGTTATTTTGCATGAATAGCAACAAAAAAAAACAAAAAATATGGCAAAAATGCCAACAATTTTTTTGCTTGTTTTTATTTTATCAGTTAGAGTTAAAAACCCTAGGACTGACAAACCATTTTTTGAATTTGTTTTTTGTTTACTTGAATTTTTTGTGAATATTGTTGTTCAGAATTCGTCTGTTTTTAGCTGTACATTGTTTTATGCATTATTGTATATTCATGTTATTGTTGTACAATTTTTCATGTTTTTAATTTTTTTATTTTGTTTTCCTTTGCAGGTTGTGAAGAGCGAGTACCATATGCCCACGATTTTCACTAAAGCGTGGGAGGCACTGACTTTGGCTGACTAGGAGTGGCTTGATGCCCTTGGGCTCAAGCAAGTGCCTATTTTGGAGCCTGTGATCAAGGATCGGGCCTATCTGATGGCCCTGATCAATTTGTGGGATCCTCAGACCAAAACCTTCCATCTCCCAACAGGGGAGATGATAGCGACCTTGGAGGATATCTATCAGATTCTATGGATTCTAAAAAATGGATTGTCAATCATGACGATGCCACGTAATCAGTAGATAGCTATACTGACATGATGCTTTGGGCATGAGGAGGAGGTGGGTGTGGATAGCCTAGTGGAGAGGGCAGAGGGCGACTTATAGATTAGCAAGATTTTGGTTCGATGGTGGCTGGAGAAGGGGGTGTTGGGATTGAGGCACGCAATACTTATGGGCCTCATTTCCAACATGCTACTACCTGACTCGTTAGGTGCGAGGTTCCCATGGAACCTATTGGATGTGGTATTTCGGATGGAGTGTTCAATGCATGAGCCCTTGATTATGAGGTGGGGGCAGACGCTACTGGCATAGCTCTATGATGAGCTGTATGAGGTCCGTTATTGGAGGCTGAAGGGTATTGGGTGCAGCTTTTTGTTGCAGTGTTGGGCTTGGCAACACATAGTGATGGAGAAGCCGATGGAGTTTTTGTGGATGACTCGAGTGGAGATGGTGGATAGGGATATATGTTATGCGGCTCTGTGGTGGTGGTTTTAGGAGCAGGGGTAGAGTCGATGGTGGGTAGGTGTCGTAGGGCACTATGCCGATGCCTTCGCTCGACTTACTCTAGGGGAGGTGTTCTGGCACCCCAATCGAGACTGTCTAGCCTGGCATGAGGCTAGAGAGTGGCTCTGACGGGTTCGCAAGGGGCAATGGCTGATTGTGCAGCATGGGACCGAGCAAGATTTTTTCCCTTATAGCCAGGTGACATGAAAGTTTGGGGTGCGCTAGGGGTTTCCTGGTGAGCCTGTGGTCTATCGATGCTAGGGGGATGAGGGAAATCTGGCCTGGCTGGTCATTACACTGTTGTGCAAGGATTTAGATACAACTATTGATGTCTCAGATGTGGACGACGTCAGGACTACTACGGAGTATGACCAGTGGTGGACACTACGGTGATGGCAAGGAGAGGGACCACTGGGAGGTGCCGAGGTAGCAACAACAGGTGATGAGGGTGTAGAGGCACTAGGTGAGGGTTGGGGGGTTCCACTGGAGGATGCAGATATGGTAGAGGTGGATGATTTTGTGAGGGAGGATTTTGGGGTTCCAGAGCAGCTGGAGATGCAGGACATCCCAGAGCGATGGGAGCCAGAGTAGGCTACTGTTCCAGAGATGCCAATGCCTCAGGAAGTCTTAGAGGACATGAAGGCAGGGTTACGCGTTGAGAATGCACGATTTGTAGGGCTGCTTCAGAGATGAGATGAGGAGCTCGAGGATGCACTGTGGGAGAGGGACATCTTGCGAACACAACTAGCAGAGTAGGAGAACACACTTGTTATGTATCACCGATGGGAGGGGGATACCGATACTATGTGGGAGGGGGATCTCCTACAGACACATCTGGAACAATGCAACAAGAATTTGGCTATGTATCATCATCAGAAGATGGACTTGGTGTAGCATCGATTGGAGCTAGAGACAGAGATTAACCACCTTGATGGGCAGATCCCTATGTTTAGCAGAGGTAGATCGTCACACCACTCGAGAGGGAGCGATACTGAGTAGTCAACATCCTCTTGGCGTAGGCAACTGGATGAGGGGGGCTCTAGTAGGCGTGATGCGGGGGCTAGTAGTAGCCACCCTGAGGGGTCCCATAGGACCCACACCATGGGGGGGTAGTTCTCGTCGCATCGATCCTGCATGATCATGGTGGTCGATGCGCTAGGCTTGAGGGTTTTTGAGGTTTTGATTTTGCAGGGTCAGATGACTGGTTATTGTAGCCTGTGGGTATTTTTGATGATATATATACAGATGATGGTATTTTTTTTATACACATGTCGACATTTGATGTTATGCTCAATGATTGTTGAATGTGTATGTATGCATGTTAATTGATGTTGATGGATGCATATGTTATGATGAATGTAAAGTTTTCTAATTTTTAGGATATGCAAATGGAATGGATGAATTAAATTTGTGATTTTTGGCGGGGGCACCATAGACTGTTTAGAACTTATGGCTTTTTGTCTTGGGTGATTGTTGTGGTAAATGAATTTTGCTGTATATATGCTATTTTTGTATTTTTGAGGATGACAGATTGCACAGGTGGTTTAGAATGTAGTTATGGTTTTTTGAGACTCAAATGCTTTAACCAACTAGCCAGTACTGTAATGTTATCTTATAAGACTTTTGGACAAGGTATGAATTGTACTTGTCTTTGACCAAGTTATTTCATATCCCTATGTGTGCAATTGAGTTCATTTATGTGGTATTTGTCAGGATACCGCCAGTTCCAGATAGGCTGTCAACCAAACCTGTATTGAGGATCACCTAATTAGCTCCACTAACTCCTTTGTTGTATTTAGTCATATTAATCTATGGTGCTATCTAGGATACAATAAGCTAGATCATCCACATGAAAAAATTGATCTGTACATGAGTTAATGTGACAGATATATCATCATGCAGGAGGTTTACCACTAATGACCGACAGGCTATCCACCAAACCGATACTGAGATTTACTTCATGACCTTCTGAATGCTAAGAGTTCTATGGATTCAAGTTCGACTCCATTCTTTTCTTCAATTGTATTGGGATACTTGCTCTTTTGTAGTGATAAAAATCACTGTTTATTTTTATTATATATATATATATATATATATATATATATATTTTGAGCAAGGGATTTGAATTTGAGTGATGAGAATCACTATTGTATGTGTCGTTTGATGTATGCACTTTGGTGGTGATGTCAAATTTTTGGATTTTTGACTTTTGCAAAATTTTATGATGTTTGCAACTTTTTGATAACTTGGTATTCATGGGGAATTGGGTAGGGAATATGCTTGTCCTTTTGCCAACTCTTAGCATTCTCGAGGTCATTCGTACAGGGGGATGAACAAGATAACCATTTCGCTTATGGTGACCTGGATTGCTTTGCAAGTTTCATCTTTCGTTCACACAACTTTGGAATTTTTATGTATTTTTTTTTTTAAATTTGTGTTGGGATGTTACGTAACAAGGTGTGATCCAAGTAAAATTCTACCTTTGGAAAATCTGTCTGACTTTGTACAGTATTTGGCTAGAAGGCTAATGACAGCTGAATGACAAAACTCTAGATACATTAGAAGACCATTGACTATGATATGGTAAAATAACGTGAATGGTGGTTATTTTTGATGGACTGTTTACAGAATGGAGAAATGTGGGAACAGATGGATTTACCGAGTAATTAAAGTTCTATGGTGCCTTTGACCTGTATGACCACAAATATGCAATGTATGGATGTGATGCTTAATGCAGCTATTATTTTTGTGTTTTTTATGGATTGATTTTTTTGTGGGTATGAAGATGAGATGCAAAAAGAGCTCTTTATTGTTGTGATGATTTTGAGCATGCATGGAAATGAGATGCAAATATTTGTTGTTTTTGATGATTTTATTGTTTTTGAATTTTCTTATTTTTGACCAAGCGATTGTGGGAATCCTTGGAGCTTTTTGGTTTGACCAAAGGGGTAATGGGCACCTTTGGGGCATTTTTTGGGGTTGACCAAGTGATTGTGGGAATCCTTGGAGCTATTTGGGATTGACCAAGCGATTATGGGCATCCTTGGAGCATTTTGGGATTGACCAAGTGATTATAGGAATCCTTGGAGCATTTTGGGATTGACCAAGCGATTGCGAGAATCCTCGAAGCATTTTGTTTGGGCTATGGCTCTTTTAAATATGGAATGGCCACAAATGATTGATGTTCAAGGGTTCTAGTTCCTTGATTCCATCAAGAGAGGCTAGCCGGTATGTTCCAAGTCCTATTTTATTGTCAATGACATAAGGACCTAACCAGTTTGTCACAAATTTGTCCCTTAGATGGGGCGGCAAGTTAGAATTTTGTTGGTTCTCTTTTAAGACCAAGTCACCAACTTGAAATTCCCTTAGGTGAACCTTCATGTTGTATGCTTTCTTAAGTCGCTCTTGATAGATACGCAAATACTCGAGAGCATTGACATGTCATTCATCAAGCAATGTAAGTTGGTCTAACCGGGATTGCCATGCAGTGTCATCATCGATGAACTCTTGCATTGATATGCGTAGTTAAGGTATTTCCAACTCGAGAGGCATGACTACCTTAGAGCCATACACCAACAAAAATGGAGTTGCCCTAGTGGGCATCCGAATGCTAGTGCAATAAGCCCACAGGGCAAGTGGGATCTGAATGTGCCAATCCTTATGACTGTCTACGACTGTCTTTTTGAGGATGGCAACTAGCATTTTATTTGACACCTTTGCTTTCCCATTTTCCTGCGGATAATAGGGTGTCAAAAAAATATGCTAAATTTTGTACTTTGTGGTCAAAGCATGCACGTCTTTGTTCTTGAATGACGTCCCATTATCCGAGATTATCTTGGATGGAATACCAAAATGACATGATATTATGTAAAATGAACTTTGAAATGCGGGTTCCAGTCATAGAGGTAAGCGAAATTGCTTCCACCCATTTGGTGAAGTACTCTGTGGCCGTTATGATAAACGTGTGGTGGCTTGATGACGCAGGGGAGATCTTTTTGATTAGATCTAAACCCCACTATAAAAATGGCCAAGCCAATTGGATCGACTACAAGGCCTGAGAAGGTACGTGTGTCAAATTGGCATGGTGTTGACACTTCATGCACTTCCTTACATACACGCAATAATCTCACTCTAAATATGGCTAGTAATAGCCCATGTGAAGAATGCGCTTTATGATGGCCATACCACTGAAGAGGCCACCGCATGTACCATCATGCACTTGGGTGATCGCCCAAGTGGACTCCTGTTGGTCCAAGCAACGAAGGAGGATTCCTTCGTAGCTACAATGGTACAAAATGTCTCCTAACAAGACATACTTTGTTGCTTTTTGCTTGAATGCTCATTTTGCGGCATGTGTCAATCCAAGTGGGAGGTTACCTAACTTGAGGTAGTCCCTTATGGGTGAATACCAATCCTGTTGATCGAAGCCTCAACGGTATGAACATCCACTCCCTCTTGAAGTTCATCCCTAGCAAAATCTGAGTGGGAAAGAACTTGTACAAATAGCATTGTGTTGCTATTAAGGGGAGTAGGGGAGAACAAGGACCCCCATTTGGCATGATTTAGACAATCATGGATTCGATAGAACGTGTTCGGGGATGGTTCAATCTAGATCAAGTGGATTCCTAGTGTTAAGTCAGAGCTTGCATGCTCCATCGTAGATTGCGATAGTTTTTTGAATTGAATGGTTGTCATATCACTAGAAATGTCTTGTAGGATTAGTGACCCCAAGGAGGCCATAGTGTCCGTAAAATGATTTGATGATCGAGGGAGTGCCTCGATGTCATACCATTCAAGATTTGCCATTAATTTGTCCACAAGGGCTTTGTAGGCCTATAGAACTGGGCATTTACACTGGAATACCTCTTTAAATTGGTTGACAATTAGCAACGAATCACCAAAGATGTTCAATCATTTGATGTTCATGGTGATTGTTGTCTAAAGACCTATGAGCAAGGCTTTGTATTCTACATTTTTTTTGGTGCACGAGAAGTCTAATTTAAATGATAGAGGTATTAGAGTCCCTTGCGGTGTGAAGAATACATCTCCCATGCCACCCCCTTGCTCACATTTAGAACCATCAAAAAATAGGGTTATGTCGGCCTGTGACTCAGGCTCATCAAAATTTGGCGATTCTAAGACATGGAAGACCCCATCATCGGGTAGTTCTATGACCAGAGGTTGATCGTCTTTGAGGGGAGCCTCTACTAGTTGATCGGCTATGACTTGACCTTTGATGGATTTTTGTCCAATAAACTCTATGTCAAACTCTATCAACAACATGATCCATTTTGTCGTGTGGCTACTATGATAAGTGCGACTCATCATGTACCGCAATGGATTCTCCTTAGACACAACATATGTCATGTTGCTCAGCATGTAATGGCGTAACTTTTTGGTAGCAAACACCACTACCAAGCAAAGCTTCTCAACATATGCATAGTTAAGTTCATAACTAACTAGGATGCAGCTAAGATAATAAGTAGCCTATTCTTTATGAAGTTCATTTTTCTAGGCTAGCATGGCACCCAGTGCAACCTTAGTAGCTAAGATGTATAAGTAGAATGGCACTCCTGGTCTAGGTGGTTCCAATACTAGCGGTGAAGCCAAGTATTGTTTAATGTCATCAAAGGCTTACTGGAACTTGTCATCCCAATGAAATGCTACCCCCTTATGCAATAATTTGTTCATGGGTCGGCACTTGTCAGATAGCTATGCTATGAAGTGCTTAATTGATGTGACCTTTCCCTGTAGGATTCTGAGATACTTAATGGTAGTTGGGGGTGGGGGCATTTCAAGGATTGCATTGACTTTGTTTGGGTCCACCTCGATGCCTCATTTTGAAACTATGAAACCCAAGAGTTTTCTAGATGTGATGTCAAATACGCACTTCTTGGGATTCGGTCTGACTTTATGTTCTAAGAGGTGATCGAGGATCTTGCTTAAGTCATCGAGATGATCTGGGCACAAAAGAGATTTGGCCAAAAAATCATCCATGTAATATTCCAAAGTTATATGCATGTGATTGTGGAAGATGTACGTCATGGCATGTTGGTAGGTGGCGCCAACAATTTTAGGGCCAAAAGGCATGACCTTATAGCAAAATTTCCCCCAAGGCATTGTGAACATCATTTTTAGTTGGTCTTCAGGATTGATACGAATCTGATTGTATCCCAAGAAACCATCCATGAGGGAAAGCATTTCGTGGCCCGCTATGGCATCTACCAATGTGTCAATTCTTGGCAAGGGGAAATCATCTTTAGGACTCACTTTGTTTAGATCTCAAAAATTAGTGCATATGTGAATCCTCCCATTAGGATTTTTGATGGGCACCATGTTGGACAACCATGGTGGGTAATCCACGCAGATGACAAACTGTGCATCCAACATATTTTGTAATTCATATTTGACCATTAAGGCTATTTTTGGGTGCATCTTACGTAGTTTTTGCTTAAATGGATTGACTATCAAATCAAGCATTAGATTATGCGTGACTAGCTATGGATCTAGCCCCGACATGTCTTTGTAGGACCATGCAAAAACCTCCTTCTTCTCTTTGAGAAGGGCAATTTAGTCGGCTTGTTCTTCGAGGGATAGACTTACCCCTAGCTTGATAATCTATGGATTTATTGGATCAAAGCCGATGTCTACGTCAGTCATCTCCTCGATCGACATGTGAGATCCGTCCTCCAACTGGTGTGGATTTGGGATCAAGTGG
This sequence comes from Wollemia nobilis, assembly GCA_028583015.1. Classification (NCBI taxonomy): domain Eukaryota; kingdom Viridiplantae; phylum Streptophyta; class Pinopsida; order Araucariales; family Araucariaceae; genus Wollemia; species Wollemia nobilis. The sequence continues at coordinate 309,562 of JAQPPZ010017206.1, read as the reverse complement.
ATATCATTTGTCACGTTTAGATCATCGTTAGGGACCTTGGGTCCCTCTTCAACATGGAATACATCCTAAGTTGGTCCTAAGGTGAGATGAAGCATCTCACCAAAATTCCAGTACTATGATGGGGATGGTGCTGAATTGATGCGATCCCAGTTTATGGCATCTATGTCTAGATACAATGATTGTGTTGGATCAGCCAAATTTCGAAAGGGGGTGGTTAAGTCAATGGAGATCATGTTGATGAAATGATTTTGGCCTCCATTACTATGGGTGTGATGACTCAAACATTCTGGATGTTCTCTATGCTCCGGATCTGGCTCTAGAGGTATTGGCATGAATGGGTCAGCCCTATGTGCGGATAAGAAGATAGGGTCTGCCCTCAGTACTGATATCGCTATAGGGTATCCAGGTGGAAGGTGTTCTTCGTGTGCCCAAAGTGGTGGATTCAACACTTGTTCCTACTACGCTAGGTCTATGTGCCACTCATGCCCTGGCACTATGTTTAGTTGTTCAAATATATCATTAATATCCAAGGGGTATTGTTGTTGTTGCATATGATTGAGATAGGCCATCTCAGTTTCATCTTCATAATCACTGTCAGAGATCCAAAGGCCTTCATTGGCTGCAATAACTGTTCATGACATTAGAGGCTCATCTTGCTTAATCAAATTGATATGGCCCCATTGGGGTTGTTTTTCTCTCTACGATGGGGCCTGATTGTCTTGTGGTGGCACTTGCTCAATGGGAGCCACCAAAGGGAACATTGCCAAGAGGCTTTCCTGATAATCATCCATGGGGGTCACTTGTGAGTGATTGCTATCTAATTTGAATGGATCCCATGGTGCTACCTCATATTCTAAATCATCTTCTCAAGATCCTTCCTGATCTTGTCTATATCCCCTTTGGAGATGAGCTCTCGAACTTTCTCCTCTCTCGAGCGAAGGGAAAGGGTTGTTGAGGTCAACAAGGTTGGTCGTCAACAATGGGAGATAATACCCCAGTGTATATGTAGTCTTAGGGTTGGCATATGGATCTAATGCCAATCCCCCCTTGTTGCCTATCCCTAGGCCTTGCATATTCTCTACCAAGATGTCCAAGGGAAGGGGGTGGTTGAACCCTACTCCTGACTTGTCGTATGGCATTTGGTATCTTGGTTGGCAAAGAACATGCACTCCTTGCTCATATCTACCTAACCCATATCCATGCCAATTGCATTGGCCAAGGTATCTTAAAGTGAAATATGGGTTGGACAAATAGTTGACATCTTTTGCAAAGGGCTCTTCATCTTCATCCTCTTGCATGTCTGGTTCAATACCATGACCAAGGCCCCCATAGACAAAGTTTTTTTGATTCTACGGGTAGCCTAGAGGAACAATAGTTCCTATGGGGAGACGAGGTCTCCCCATGTCCTGCATGGACTCAAGTGCGGGCATTTCTATAATGTTCCACACCAGGTACTCCCCTAGGCCCGTATTGGCCATTTCAATTATGATTTTTTATAGTTGAAGGGGAGGGAACAAAAGTTCTTCCCGAGTCCACTCCATGTCGGGTGAACTAGGAGCCTCAAATTCCACTCTGTGAGGCATCTCCTCAATAGTTATGGTTGATACTAATGGTTGTACCTCTTCCAGAGGTTGTGCCTCTTCCAGAGGTTTCTTCCCCTTGTCCTTCTGTGTGGCCACCATAGGTGGTGTTGTTGGTGAAGGACCGGACAATGAAGATGGACCCGGCTAGGGTTTTGATGGACTCGTTGATGGGGATGCCTATGAAATCAGACCTTGTTGAGATGGATTCAAATAAAAATCCAAATGCATTGATGGAAGGGTCGATTGCGGCATCAGCTGCACTGTATTGCAATACTTGAAGGGTTCCAAGTCTATCGGGACTACATGCACCTGCCCTTCAAATGTATACTTTAAGCACTGATGAGCTATCAAAGGGACACACTTCATGTCCTTGATCCATGGCCGACCCAACAAGATGTTATAGGCCATTTCACCTTCCAAGATGTGGCACAATGTAGGTATAGTCTTTTGTCCCACTTGGATGGGTAGGACAATTGTGCCAACTGTCGAGCATATTGCATCATTGAATGCTTGCAGTGTATAGGTGGAGGCCACTATGTGAGATGCGGGAAACTTTAGGTGTTTCAAAGTAGCAGTTGTAATGATATTACTGGATGAGCCAGTGTCCACCAATACCCTCTTGTACGGAATCTCGTTGACCCACGCGATAACGTGTAGGGGTGGATCCGCCATGTCACCAGCCATTGATTTCAATTCATCCTCTCAAAAGGTGATGACTGGCTCAGTGCATCGTTTGACATGTCCCACAAAGTTGTTGAAGGAGTTTGCTTCATGGGGCTACAACTCGATGGATTTTAGTATCTCCATTAGAGCCTCCCGATGGGGCGTTGATTGTTGTATGAGCTCATAGATGGAGAGCCTAGATGATGTGGTCCTCAAAATCTGGGTGAGTTTGGTCTAAATTGTGGCCACTGGTCTAGGCAGAGGAGGTGGTGCAAGGTGCTATTATGGTTGTGACGTTGTTGGCACCTCTCTTGTAGCTATCGCGGGGGTAGCTGCACTCGGGTACCTCTTGTTTCGAGTCACTATACTAATCATCCCTACATACCCCTACATGGGGTAGTTCTATGTGACCTCATTGACTTGTAGGGTCTTTTCCTGTGCATCATGGGTAGGCAAGGGGTCCTTAAAGACCTCCATTTGTTGGTTTCTTGGTGCCATAGGATTATCCACCACTAATGTCTTGTTATCTATTAGGTCTTGCACCAAGCCTTTAAACTTCCAACATGCATTAAGGTCATGTCCCTTCCGCCTATGGAACCTACAGTACAAGTCTTCCCTATAACCCTTAGGTTTTGGTGCGTTGGGGTCTATGGGTTGAATCTCGGGTAGGTTGATCAAGTTTGCCACTGACAAGCGGTCAAACAAGGAGTCTTTGGACTCTGTATAAGGTGTGAATTATCACCTAAGGTGACACTGCTGATTTTGTTCTTACCTCTAATTTTCTCTATCATAACTATTAAGAGGCACCACCTAATAGTTAGCCTTTTGGGGTTGTGTTGCTTGTGCAGGCTTAGGGACGTTGATAGCAACCTGATTGACCACAACGGGTTTCTATTGTGTGGTCCCTATTTTGGTGTTCTTAGACCATTATTTCTTCTTTGGCTTGGCTATCTCGCCATCCTAAATCTTGATCTCTTCAATGATTCTAGCTTGTTCCAGAGCTTCCTCTAAAGTGGCATATTGCTACAGCTACAATAGCACAGAGATCGATCTCAAATAGCTCTTTGAGAACATTTGGGTGAGGTTAGACATAGGAGGGAGGTAGGGCAGCTTTGAAAGCAAAGTCCTCCATCGGTTCCCATAATCCGCCATGGTTTCTTCCTCATATTGCATGAGGCTAGATAGGTCGCTTAGTGATGCCTTCTTCTTGGTGTTGAAGGTGAAGCATTCGAGGAACACATCCACTAGCTGATCTAAGTTACTAATGTTGTGCTTTGGCAATTGAGTGAACCAATCCGAGGCAAGGCCTACAAACGTGGTGATGAATGTTCTTAATAGCAAAGCATCATTATCCTAAATGCCAAAGCATTGGCTCAAGAATCTAGTCACATGCTCTTGGGCATCTTCCTCACCTCTAAATATTGCCAACTGAGGCAGCTTAAAGTGTTCAGGGTAAGGGGGTGCCGGCACTGATGGATGCACAGGATGGCTATGGAGTTGGCATAAAGTGGGCTTTTGGGGCCCAAAAGTTTTGGTCTCCATAGACTCCAAGCACTCTAGCAGCGCTTTATATGCATCGAAAGATTTAATTTCTTCCTCCTTAGTTTGCTCCTATTGTGGGTTGTGGGAAACTTGAGGCCTATGGAGGGGTGGTCGGATAGCGGCCCCTCCGCCTTGGTAGGGTGCTTCGGCCCGCTTGTCTTCTTGCTCATACTCCTCATAGGCTTATTGAGGGGTTTCTAGATGAGACCTATGACCATGGGTGGGTTCCCGTGGAGGGTGCCCATCGTTGTTCCTGGGAGTGGCCTCCCACTCAGGTCTAGGAGGTCTCGGAGGCAACACTTGGTAAGGTCATGGAGACCTATCTTGTACCAAGGGGTTGCACCTCTCATATGGTTCTGCTCTTTGGGTGCGAGGGGTTGGAACCCTCTCAGGCACAGTGTTATGGAGCAGCTCATCTATTTGGTGCTGAATGCGCTCTTTGCTAAGGAGATATAGATGTTATAGCTACTTTTGGTCTTGCTCAAGCTGCATAATCTATGCTTGGTAGGCGGTATGTATGGTGACTACCAGGTCAATTTGTTCCACCATATTGATTCTAGGAGGCCTAGATGCATCTCCTATGCATTTATCTTAGTCGCGATGATCCAAAATCTCTATAGGTCGCTTCCCTCTATCGAGGTTGGTGGCATTCACTAAGGCTCTAGCCTCAATAGGTGATTCTGATAGATAGCAGGTGCGGAGGTGCATTGCTCCCATGCTATGTATTGCTCTTGAGGAATGTAATGGTATTCCTCATGCTCCCTTTCATATACATGAAAGGGGTAGGCAGAGTTGGCTCACCCTGTTTGAAGCACCTTGTGCTCTGGATTTTTTCTATTGTTCCTAATAGTGATGGGGGGTAAAGGAGGGATGACATAATCATGTGGCCTCTCCTCATGGACCCTTTGCTATTCTAGCACTTCATTGCATGGTGGCCACTCATACCGAGCTTCCAAGGGAGCCTTCCCATTTATATTGAGTGCCACATGTAAGGACTCCTCCTAAAAGGGTCTATGTTGGACGAGAGTGCCCCACGAAGGGGTGCCCCTATAGTCCCATTCTTAAATGGCATGATGTGGGCTCTCTTGTGGGTCAGGCCACCAAGGTGGAATGACCAAGTCCTTAGGGCTATAGCGAAGGTGACTTGTTCCCCCTTGCACACTCTCTGTAGCTCCTACCCTTGATTGGGCTTGGCTACGGGTGTACACCATGGTGGTGCTTTCCTACAAGATGTGTAGATTTTTATTTCTTTTTATGATTTTTATGCTACACTAAATAGAAAAGATCACACACGCAAAACAATGATTATCTCATTTAAAGATTAAAGGTGTGCCCTAAACCTGGTTTAGTGTGTTTTGATTTTGTTTTGAAAGCTTTTGTAAAGAACTTTTAAATGCAATATGATGGCTCTTATGACTCCCAAAAATGGTCGCCCCTTCTATATACCATTGCCAGGATGATATACCAACCTCTCTATATACCCGCCCTTATGTGAGGGAAACTGTTGGTACGTGAGAGCAGATGGTACGTGGAACATAGGTGGTACAGAAAAGGGAATCACCCTATTTTTGACACCTACCATAGAAGACTTATCCTCATGCACTAAGAATCACCCCAGCTACACTCGATCAGCTTTCTTTAGGATTTACGTCTAGCAAAAGTAGCGATCGGGGTTATGAATGCAAAATTCAAGCCAAGGTGGTGATGAAATCCACCGTTGGTCTTGATCAAGGGCTGGGGTTTTATGACCAGCTCCTTGGTGTTTATGTTGCCACATGATGTGTGGGGTTCTTTTTATTTTGCATGAAAGAAAATAAACATGCAGTACAACTTTTCCTAAACAAGCAAGTAACCAGAAAAACAGAAAACAAAAAACAAAAAATGACAGAAAGAGTTCAGGACCCTTACCTCTTCTCTGCCCAAATCTGTTGGTTTTGAGTTTTTATCCTAAAACTACATAGATAGCTATTCATCCCTGGGTGGGATGAATAATAGTAATGTATTCATCATAGGGTGAGGCAAATGCCCATTCATCCCTGGGTAAGACGAATTACAGCTTTGTATTCGCCACAGGCTGAAACGAACATCAGTCTAGTGTTTGAAAACTCGGTACCTGCAAGAAAAAACAATCAAGTTTTGATCAGATTTTTGATATTAAAAATAGAGGACAAGGATCCCACCGTGATCTCCACTGAAATCATGAGGATACGAAAAAAAAAAGGAGAATTCCAAGTACGATGCATGTAAAACCAAACTTAACACTAAAAGCCTATATATTGAAAATGCATGAAAGGAAAGAACATAAATGAATAAACATGAGATAAAAGCAATATGGAATACAGCCCTATTTATTAATATGCTTTTAAAGTCATGTTACAATACATCTCCTTCCCTTTTAAGGGATAGGAGCGTTAAATATGTTTCTTGTCACATCCATGGATAGCCATCCTTCTTCCGCGTGCCCACATGTAAGATGGGTGGACCAAAATGTCGCCGCCACTTGTGTATATGAATTTTGACTCCTTGCTACTCCTCCAATGTCTAGATCTTGCATTCAAGGAAATAGAAAAATAGTTAGTAGCACCTGTAGATAAAATAAAACATGCAATCCCCATGCCTTCAATTAGTGCAAGCAAGATGTAAATAAAATGATAACTAGCATAGCTCCAAATGAACTAAAAATTTGATAGGGGCATAAAAAAATCACAAGGAAAACACTACAAATGGAATAGTTGGGAAATTCATCACATATTTGTATTCGCTTTGGGGCGGGACGAATAGACCTGCAACAAAATGTCAAAATGCACTGTCCCAAATGTCATATTTTGGAAGCTCCAAATCACCTAAAAATTTATGGGTTAGCTAATTGGGGGTATTTTGGGAAGACCCAGAAGGTCAGATTTTCCAAATTTGGCCTCTATCACTAGGAATTTGATGATGCTACCTGCATGTTAGTAAAGGCAGAAAAAAATAGAAACATGATAAAAAATGCTCAAAACGATGTGAAATTTGAATGGCAACCTATCTAAGCAGCATATAATCAAATGCAAAAATAATAGAATGGAAATATACCACAGATTTCTAATCACTCCGGGGTGGGGCGATTAGGACTACAGCAGTGTGGGTGTGTGGGGGCGCCCGAGGGTAGGACGCCCTCCATTTGGGGCTTGATTTCAGCACCAATCCACTTGGGATGGGTCCAAAACCTCTTGTGGAGTATTGTCAAAAAAATTGGTGGGATATAGTGGCAAAATGTCTGGTCTTGGTTCCAGATTTGTGCTTCCAATAACCACCCTATGACCTCCTCTCCAAAAGAGATCAAGGATGTGAAAGGCACAAATCAACAAGGTGTGTGTGTGGAAGTAAAATGATAGCACTTCGTTGCTCAAAATGCTCCTTCTCTCTATCTCTTGGGGTGAGAAGACTCACCAATTTATAGACCTGGAGGTCTCTTTGGATGAGCATGCAGAGGCACCACTTGGAAATCATGCCTTTCCAGGGGAGGGAAGATTCCTCCCTGATTAGGGGCTTCATGAATGCCCCTATAACTGCCTCTAACGCTTGAAAATGCTCACTCACACTCCCATGCAATGAAGGAAGAATTAAGTGGCGGATCTGAGCTGCCATTTGTCAATATTTGACTTTTTTCCCGTCAAACTTGCTATTTGCCCCACCCTGGAGTGAATACTGCTAATCATCCCTGGGTGGGGCGAATACCAGTGTAATCGTCCCTGGGTGGAACGAGTATGGAGCAGAGTTCCTGAAGGTGCCAAATTGACTCCTAACCTTACCAAAACTACTGTGAGAGTGGTTAGGACAACTGTTTAACCTCTGGGGGCTGCCCTTGGGGCTATGTGCATCAATGCGATCAGTGTTTGCAGTCACATAATCAAATTGGTGTTATTTTGGTGTCTACAGAAGGAATTTTAACTGCATGGATTTTGGGCTTATTTAAATTCAAATAATGGTGGTTATTTTAATTTTTAGTTTTAAAGACAATATTCAAACCAAAAACTACCCCAATTCTCATATTTGTAGATGAGGGAGAAAATAGATATATTTTTCTAAATTAATTATCAAAGGAATTTAGCCTAGGTGGGAAATTTCCACGCCATATGGATAAATATTCTTGGGATAGGCCCAGGTTGGCCAAGTAGTTCGTTGATCTATTTCCTTCTCTATAAAGATGTTTTTACTAAACAACTTTCAAATTTTGAACCATTTTTTGGACTTCCAAAAGTGGGTTTGAAATCATCCAAGTGGGGGTCTATATCCCTTTAATCATGTTTATTATGTTAAGGGAGTCACCCTATATGATCACCGCTCTGCAATCCAAAGAACCTAATTATGAAACTCATTGGAAAAGAGATCTGGCTTCAGCAAAATGACTGGTTTGGCATCCTAGATTTTTAGAAAAGACTAATAAAATGACCCTATATGAGTTTATAATTAAACCCCTTACTCTAGAAGGTACTATATTACCTTTAGAAGCCTCATCAAAATTCAACTTTAGACATCTTGGAGGGGGAGGTTCCTAAATAGTAATAGAGCAAGTTGAAGACTCCGACCTGTGCAAAGGAGACTGTTGGATTCTGAAACCAAGGGAAAATTCTAGAGCTTTCTCCATCTCAAATGACACCATATCCAGATTAGGAATATTCATATTTTCAATCGTGTTCTAAATTTCTCACAAGGAGACTAACTAAGTAGAATGAGTGAGATTTTTATAAGACCTAGAGTTCCTCTCCTTCCACACACACCACAAAATATGAGGTAAATCCAAAGCCTAGAAATTACAAAGATGGGGGAACAAGAAAAGAGGAGTCAAATGATCCACAAAGGCATCTATATTCTTAGGGAAGACCCAAGGAACACCTAGAGACCTTAGAAAAATATATAAAACTTTCCAAGAGAAAGGATAATAGAATAAGAAATAGATCAAGGATTCTTCTACACTCAAACACAAAAACCACCTACTGGGAATATACAACTCCTTTTTTTTGAAACATAAATATTTTGGATCAACCTCCATCCTTGTTTTTCTATCAAAGATTTATTCATAATTTTGAGACTTCTCAGGCCCAATCCACCCAAATATTTTTACTATAAACATGATCCTAGGCTACTAAATAAGAATTTTTCTTCCCATCAACTCCTAAAAAATTAATGTTAGAAATAGATTATATTACATAATTTGGATAATGTAAATGTACCTTTCTTGGTACATACTTAGGACATTATATTAATTTATGGGAAGTTATCTAGTTACTTCATGCAATGTAATATATGCACAAGTGTCAAAGTGCAACCTATATATGTGCAAGTTGTCCCTTGCATAGCTAGGTAGAGTGTTGGCCAAGGAACCTATTTATTATATAAAGAGCTATAGACATAGAGCAAGATATAGCAGTAGGAAGAATTGTATACCAATGTGGTGTGATGTAGCATTGTGATGTAATGTGATGGAGTGTGATATGCTCAATGCTAGGGTTATGCGTAAGGGGTCAGACCCAAAATGTATATATAAAAATTTGGCAAATCTGTTTTTAAATCCAGGAAAATAGTGTCCAAATGCATGTAGAAGGTTCCCCATTATTAGGGGTAATGTTAAAAATTTAAACTTAAAATGGTTAAATTATTATAAAATTGGGGCGAATTGACCCAAAAAATTTGCACCCAAAAATATTTGGCTAATGTCCCTAGTCAAGGGTCCCAAATATTAGCCAATTCTAGACTTTAAAAAACCTAATTTTAATCAATTTAGCTATAAATAGCCGCTATGTATAACCTTGCTTAATGCCCATTATTGAGCAGTAGCTTTATTCATGGAGTGTTCATTTCCTCCATAGCTAATTTTGTAAACATCTCCATAATTTCTATTTATAGTATATTTTTTGTCATCTAGAAAATTTATTTTATTTTAGATTATTTTGCATCTTGTGATTGCTATCTCCATTTACATGCTGCATCAAAAGCTAACAAATAAAGGTATGCTAGATCTATTTGATTTTATTCAATATTTTTTTAGGAATTCTGAAAAGCAACATGAAATACACAAATATGCTTTGGAGGGTGGATTTAACTAGCATAGCTTTTGTAGCTTGGCTTAGTAAAGCACCTTTCCATACAACCAAATTTTCTTGGATTATTTCAACCATCAAATTCCATAAGGATTCCTTAGATGCTCTCTTGAACGAAGGCATTTCCAAATACACTGAAGGAAGAGATGTAATTTCATAGCCCAAAATATCCACTATTCACCTTTTCCTTATAGGGTTATTAAATATGTAAATTTACTCTTCTTGAGATTGATTTGCTAGCCCACCGCATTCTCATAATCCTCTAAAATTATCTTAATAGCCTTGGATTGAGGAATCGAGGTGAGAAATGATAATAAGGTATCATCAGTGAATTGATGATGGGAAATTAGTTCTGCGATCAAGGCAGGTTTAATTCCTTCTATAATATAATCAGCTTTGATAGATCTCCCCAGAGATTTGGCCAATAGGATGAATAGATATGGAGATAAAGGGTCACCCTGATGGATTCTCCCACAACTCTAAAAGTACCCCAATGGGGAACCATTGATAATAACAAATAATATTACTAAATAAAGGTAGTATTTGATCAATTTCAACCAATTTTATCCCAAACCAAATTTGGCAGGATGTGAAATCTTCAACAGTACCTATGAAGTTGTTATAATATGGATGCAAATTTGCCTTATTAAAAATTGATGAGATATCTACTCTTTTTGGGAGTTAAATTTTATAGGTATTTATTACAAATTTCTTTAAGACCTTCTGAGGTATAATATTTTTTCAATTTAACTTATTATAAGTTTCTTTTAGAATCCTTTTTTAAAAATGCCAAAACCAAGTCTCTAGTCTAAAATTTGTGTCCTACATTTGAGATAAACATGTTGCTCATATATTAGAGGACTCTTCTCCAAAGTTAATTTTAGTAGATGTAAATTATGCATGTAATGATCAAAGTCCTTTACTATATTACTTGGTATCTACAACTTAGCTATACTCTGCAACTTATCTATTCCTCTTAGACATATTCCATATACAATTTGAAATGCACTCTTGGTTGTGCTTTGTTAGAGATATTATATTATTTTATAGATGTTAAAGTATCCCCATGGTACATTTCTAATATTATATTAGGGAGAGTGAGTTATATTTCTAATGTATGTATCAATGTATGAGAAGATTCAAAATGTCATGTAATAAAATGTGAGAGTGTACAAAGTGTCATGTAAGTAAGTCAAGAGTCATATGTATATATGTAAAATATGCAAGTGAATATTCACATGATATGTGGCAATATGTAAAGAGAAGATACATGAGAGTTTTATCATATATGACGAATAGGAAAGGATGCATATCCTATACATGTGAGGAGAGAAATAGTCAATTATTGAAGATTCATTTTTTAAGGTTATATTATGGAGGAAAACCTCCATGCATTGTAACTCAATCTAATCTCATGTAAACTGAACTTAAAATATGAATAATATATGAGTGATTTCGTATTGTCATTCATTGATATTGATATTATTTTGAAAGTGATATTTATGACTTACTTCATTTATATTTGATCCTAGTTTAAGGAACTTGTGAATTAATCTGGCTAAATTTCCATTAGTGGTATCAAAGTCTAAATTTATGTCATAAGAAGAAGGATATTAAAGTATCAAAGCCTCTGAGAATATATTGCAAATCTCCATATTGTGGACATCCATCCTGATAATGGCCTTATGACTTGGTCTAACAGAAGGCAATTTTTAGCTTATATAATGGAGAGACTGGATAGGTTCTTGCTCTCTGACAACTCTCTGACAATTTCTTAATCCATGGTCACATTCCTAAAGTGAAGACTCTTAAAAATGCAGGTTCGGATCACTAGCTAGTCATGGTGGAAATGTGGAAAAACAGTGTGAGTTTCTCTCCTTTTCAATTTCAGTTAATGTGGTTGAGAGACGATTCCTTTAAACCTCGTGCACATCAATTGTGGAAAGAATGTAAGCCTAGGTATGGGACTATGATATTTTGTTTTTCCAAAATACTGCAGTACATTAAATCCAAAATCAAGACTTCAAACTAGAAGGATTTTGGGAATGTTCATAAAAAATATGAAGTTATTACTCAACTTAAAAATTTGAATAAGAAAATCTGTTTAGATGGCCTCACAGAGAGTAGAAGTGCAGGTGAAATTAAACTCACTACTTAGTTAGAGGAATGGGAAAAAAGAGAACTCCTATGGAATCAAAAATATAGAATTCAACGGCTCAAGGAAGGAGATCGAAACACAAATTTCTTCCACAAATCTCTTCTAGATCAAAGATCTCACAAATTTATTTCTTCCCTAAAATCTGATTATGAAAATGTTGTCTACACTTGGGATGGCATGAACTCTATTGTTATTTACTACTTTTCCAATATTTTTGCTACTACTCCTCTTGAATCAACTTCTTAACAAGATGTTCTTAAAGGAATCTCTTCTCTTATCACTTCTGAGGAGAACTCTATTTTGACTGATCTTGTTACTATCAATGAGCTTCATCAAGTAGTTTTTAAAATACATAAAGGTAAAACCCCAGGTCTTGATGGTTTTCCCATTGAGTTATACAAAGCGTTTTGGGATATGCTTCATGCTGATTTATTAGAGGTGGTGGAATAAGACAAGAAAGCTAAAGAAATTTTGAAGGTTATCAATAAAACTTATATTACTCTTGTTCCAAAATGTCAAGATGCTAATCATATCTTAGCTTTTAGACCTATTGCTTTATAGAATTTTTTCAAAATCATTACTAAGATCATGGTAGAAAGGTTGAAGCCTCTTTTGCATTAGATTATTTTCCCTGAGCAAGGGGGTTATGTGGAAGGACACCAAATAGTGGATGAGATAGTTCTTACTTAGGAGGCCATCCATTCCATGGATATGCAAAAGACTCCTTCCATGTTCATTTGGTTAGACTTATCCAAAGATTATGATAGATTGGATTAGCACTTTCTTATCAAAGTTTTGAGGCAATTTGGTTTCTCTCAGGATTGGTTGGATTGGATTATGGGTTGTATCTCTTCAGTTTCCTACTTAGTTCTTATCAATGGTAGGTCTTCTGAATTATTCCTATTTAATCATTCTTACTGAATGCTTGAGTAGGACAATAACCAAAAATAGAGAAAATAAAATCCTTGAAGGAGTTACCATTACTTATGGAGCCAAACCTATCTCTCATCTTCAATTTTTTGATGAATCTATTCTTCTTGGTAAAGCTATAGTTAAGGAAGATTCTAAAATTAATCAAATCATTAGTTATTTTTCTAGGGCTATCGGAAATTGATCAATGAATATTAATCTAAATTCATTTTCTTTCACTACTCTCCCAAGAAGGAATCCATGGTCTTGGATAAATTCAAGTATAAGAAGACCTCCCTTTTGATCACTTATTTGGGTATTCCCATCAATATTCAAAGACAAAAAAAATATTGGAATTGGTTGTTGGACAAATTCAAGAAGAAAATTGGAAAGTGGAACAATAGGTGGATTTCGACTGGGGGTAGAATCACCTTGGTAATATCAATCCTTCAAACTATTCCTATTTATATTTCTACCATGTTAAATATCTCAAATATTGTTCTTCATGAACTAGATCTAATTAGTCATCGGTTCCTATGGAGTGGTACTAAGGAGAAAATAGAATGGGCCTTGGTGAAATGGGACACTTTGTCTTCCTAAGAATGAAGGGGAGTTAGGATTCCAGTCTGCTATTAATAACAACAAAGCTTTAGCTTCAAAATTGTATTGAAGGATTTTACATAACCCCAATGCTCTTTGGGCCAAAAATCTTCGTTCTAAATATGCTGAGAACAAAAGTATTGAAGACTTTGTTTGCTATCAATTGCCTACCAAAGGTTCTCCCATTTTAGAAGTCTTAAGACTGGTGAGGATTTGATTAAAAAAAAATTATTTTGGATCATTCATAATGTTAAACAGGTAAATTTTTGGACAAATTCTTGGGATGGTCACAAGCCTTTGATATCTCAATTTCCCGAATGGAGGCCTTGGATGGAGGAGCTTCATCGAGCTAATTAGATAAAGGTGGCTAATTACTATCGATACCATACTGGTAATTTAGAGGTTGGTAGATATTGGATCCCTATTGAGGACTAGCCTATTCAAATCCTAGAAAGGTAAAGACAAGATATCAAATTCATCCTTCATATGAGGTCTCTCTCTTGGTCCCATAAAAACGATTGTTTTGGATGGAACAACACTACTAAGGATGAGTATTCAGTTGCTCAAGGTTATTTGGACTTATGCCATAATAATACCAACCAATAATTTAATATATTTTATCAGTTGTGGGCTCAAAATATCTCACCTAAAGTGATATTCTTTACTTGTCCTTTATTTCATCGTAGGATACTTACTAGTGAGCATATTATGAAGCATGGTTTTCATGGCCCTTTTAGATGTGAAATGTGTGGAGAGAGTGTTGAAATTCTTAGCCATATTTTTATTGAATGTACTCTAGCCTCTGAGCTATGGAGGAGAATGGCCACTTTACTTGGCTTACAGTGGTCTAATTTTTCTACTTTTGAATATCTTTGGAGGGAATAGCCTAAACAAGAGTGTGTTGATCATTTTATTAGGCAGTTAGTTTGGATGAATTCTACCATTCTTCTTTGGAATATCTATAATGAAAGGAACAACCAAATTTTTAATAAAAATAGGAAGGATATTCACTATATTTGGAAAAAAACTATTGTCAACTTAGTTGAATCAGCCCAACATATCCTTAATCACCCCCAAAACTCCCACCAAAAATGGAATCAAGTGATGCAAATATTGAATATTAACTCCTCTAAGGGAATCCATCTTAAAGGGAATGTGAGAAATTGCAATATGGAGAGAAAAAGGAATTGGCAACCTCATCCTAAGGATTTTGGAAAATTCAATACTGATAGAGCCTCTAGAGGGAATCCTAGAAAATCTAGTGTAGGAGGAATTGGTAGACTTTCAGATGGCTCCCTGGTTTTTACTTTTGCTAAGAATTTGGGTATTATTTCCAATAATATTTTTGAAGGGTATGGTATCCTTAGAGGCCTTCAAAAGGCTTCTAAGGTTGGATGGGAATAGGTGTTAGTTGAGTCTGAATCTCAACTCATGATTAATATTTTGAAGACTCCTAAGAATAATAAGGTTGATTGGAGAATAAAAAGAATTATTGAGAAGATTCAATTAATCCATATGAGATTTTTGAAATTTTATTATCATGTGGTCATAGAGCAAAACAAGACTACTTATGCTTTAACTAATTGGGATTTGGACAAAGGTGATCTTACCTGCTATGGCCATCCACCTAGATGGTGGGCTTCACAAATAAGGGAAGCTCTTATGTCTACCATTTCTTTGGATGGCTCTAGTTCTAGAGGTGCCTAGTTTCTTCTTGCTTTATTTTTGCTTCTCTTTGATTTGATCATGGTAGTTTAGTTTTTTGAGGTGTGTGTGTTTTTTGTTTTTTTTTATTTTTGTTTTTTTTGTATTATTTTTTGTTGTTATTGTGTTTTTATTGTTTTGTGTTTTCTTGTTATTGTTCTTATGTTTTTATTTTTCTTGTTCTTGTGTTTCTTTTGTTTGTGTTAATTGGTGTTTTTTTGTTTTGGTGTGTGAGTGTTTTCTATGTTTTTATTTTTTGTCTATTGTTGGTTGTTTTTTTTTGTTTTTTTTTTATTTTATTATTTTTTTCAAGGTTTTGATTGTTTTTGTTTTTCATGTTTTTGTTGGTTATCTTTGTAGCTTTCTATTGTTTTTTCATGTTTGTGTTTTTTATGTTGTTCTTGTGTTTTTTATGTGTGGTTCATATTGTGTTTTTTTATCTTATTGTGTGTGCGTTTGGTTGTGCTTTATCTTTTCAACACACTCAAGGAGCATATTTGTTTTTAATATTCTTGTGTGTTTGTGTTTGTGTGTTCTTATTTTTTTATTGTTTTATGTTTTCTCTTTGAGTATGTCAAAGGTGGTAGGCTATGTGTGAGCCCTAGGTGATTTTCATGAAATAGATACCCCTGCATCCTTGGGTCTTACCCGAAAGTGGCATCCCTTCTGGGATTTTTTCCACAAAAACAAAGTATCAAAACCTCTTATTTAGTCAATAACTTCTTCAATATCTAGAATATTTGATAACATATATGATATGAAAGCTTCATAATCTCGTTGAATTTCCATTAGTAGTATCTAGAAGCTTTGAAGAAGAGTATTTCACCCTAAGGAAGTATTGGAGAAATTATTGGAGAAATAAGATGACCATATTGGAAGAGGTGAACATGGCCTACATTAGGTGAAGGAAGGAGTGATTTTTGAAGTGAATATAGAAGTTGTGAGAACCTAGTAACAAAGATATAGTGAAGCCAAAAAGAAGAATTTATGTTCAAAGATACTAAGTACTTGTGAATGTTGTCAAAGTAAAGATAAAAAAAGTCTTACTAGAGATAAGGAGTCTTGAAGGTGGAGTCAATAGAAGCCAAGCTATAAGCTTGTAGTTTGAAGCAATAGATGACATTGAAGAACCTACTAAGAGAATGATGAAGCAATATATTCATAGATAAGACAAAGTGCATTAAAATAAGAGAATAGGGAATGTTCAAATTTAGAAAAAAAATTTAATTCATTGAAGCACCAAGATACCATAGTGAAGCCTTAAGTAGTAGAATTAAAGGAGGAATACAAAATACTAGAGGAGTATGGTAAGAGATTAAGAAGCTTTCCTAATAAGATATAGAGTGATGAGTGCATAGAACAAAAGAAGAAATATTTGCAAATCATAAGGTTTAAGAAATACCTATATTTGATGAAGCATTGTTTATTTGTCTATTCCCTAATATGACTAAAGTACCACTAATTCTGGTTTGACATGCCTGACAAGTTTGAAGATATCTAAGTGCATAACTATTAATAAGGTAAGGACAATTTTTGTCAAAATCATTTCAATTAATGGACGTGCATTTTAGGAGTTATAAGGAAAGTATTTAATTACTTATTTGATTCTATGCTTTTGGAGAAATAAGGGAAACTGAAATTTAGTTTGGAGAGATAAGAAGGGAATTTAAAATTTGAGAGGTTAAAAAATAAATGTCAATGTGCAAGTGAATTATTGAATTAAATGCAAGGGATATATAAGTGAAGATTAAAAATTGAAATAAAAAATTGAATTTGGGAGGTAAAATGAGTGAATAACACTAAAACGTAGATTGCTATTTTGATATAATTTATGATTTTGTGATCTGAAAATTTGAAGAACATTTTTTTTTAGGATTCATAAGAAGATAATTGATTGCTTGGTTGAAGATTGAAATTGCTTAAAGAAAATTGTTTGATTAAATTTTTGGACAAATAAAGAATATTACATCAAATTAATTCAACATGGAAGAAATGATTAGAAATACATTTTCCCAATATTGTGAAGATATATTGTAAAACGTAAAATTTATTGGATAATATTACATGATTTGGTACATGCTAATGCACTCCATGGTACCTTTATGGTACAAATGTAAATATGTAATAGATTAGGATTTGTGTCTATATTTTAGATGAGTGATTTATATTTATCCTTTATGTAAGTGTCTATGTGCAGGATATGCACAAGTGTCATGTAAGAATGCAATGTGTATGATATGCATAAGTGTCATGTAAGTAAGAGTGCAAGTGTGTATTGAGATAATGTGCACAAGTGTCATGTATATAAGTGTTCAAATATGTAAAGTGAGGATGTGCACAAATATCTTATATTAAGAGTGCATGTAGGAGAGTAATAGTCATGTAGAAGTGTGCAAGTGCCATAGAGTTAAAGTATGCATGTAAGAAGAGAGTGAAGAGATACAAGTGAAAAGATAATAAGCCAAAGATCATGGGAGTTTTTATATGGAGAGAAATATTCAAGTCCATGAAGAGTCATCTTCTATATCTATATTATGGAGACATAGATCCATACAATATAAATGAAAGTGGCCTATAGTGATCACCACATAGCAAGCATTGATAATAAAGCTTGTATACAGATTTTGAGAAATTTTACTATAGTAAGGCTTAAAATCCAATAGTGGTATTAGAGCTACCATTTAAATCTATCTATTTTTGATAGATATATTTTATTAGCCACCATTACATTGAAGTCTATCCACTTTGAAAGTAGTGAAGACTTGGACTCTATTTTTGAAGGTCTAATTGAGTAGATATTGAGGGGACAAGTAAAAGTCACCCTAATTTGGATGCTAGGGTCTTTCCACTTGGTTCAACAAAAATGAGTGAATATTAGGACTCAACTTGGATTTATTAATGGCCAAATCAAAAGGAAGTTGGAAGTGTAGGGACATTCATAGTCACCCTGATATTGATTTTGTATTCTCTAGAAAATAGGAGAATCATTTTGTTCTTAGGTGTGACCTAAGACATCATAGATAAATTTTAGAGATTGAGAAGCATCATATATTCTAGGAGATTGAGAAGCATAATAGCTTCTAGGAGATTGAGAAGCATCAAAGATTCCAGAGATAGAGAAGCATAAAATATTCCTAAGATAGAGAAGAATCTAAGCTTCTTGAGATAGAGAAGCATCCAAGCTTCTTGATATTGAGAATAGTATAATATTCCTAAGAATAGATAAGACTTGTACTAAGAAATATAGAGAATAAGCCTCTAGACATAAGGTATATTGAAGCATAGAGAAAAATTTTGGTTAATAAAATAAATAAAAAAATAAGGCTGACTACAAATTATACATATTTTAGTCTTGGACTTAGAATCAATATTCTTGAAGTATAAGAATGTATTCAACTACTAAAGAGCCATTAAGAAAAGCAAGAAAGCTATTAGGAGAATATTAAGTGTTATCAAAGATAACTATCATCATAAATTTATTATAACAATGATAAGTACTATTAAGAAGCACTATCATCCTATGGTGAATAAGAGGCATACTATTATTCTAAAGTTATCAGACAACTTAGGAGCGCTATTCTAAGTGCTATCAATAAATAATTGAACATGGATTTAAACCTATTCTAAGTGTCACCAATAGATAATTATATATGGATCCAAGTCATATTCTAAGCACTACCAATAGTAAGAACCAAATAGATATTTAAGGGCTATTTAGAGCACCATTGAAAGTTGGAACTAGATAGAGATTCGAGTGCTATTTGGAGTGTAATTTATAGAGAGAACGAGATAGGAAGTTGAGTGCCATTAAGAGCACTATTCATAGTGAGAATCATATAGGGATTTAGGTGCTATTTGGGTGCTATTTGCAATGAAATATGGATGAAGAATTGAGTGCTATCCAAAGCGTTGCCTTGATATAGCTATCCAAAATATATTAACATTTGATCCAAGCACTATTTATAGCATCATTTGGATGTGCAAGAATTATAACCTAACCTTAGTGCTATTCATAGCATCATTAAAACATGCAAGCATTAGCACTTGAGATGATTTCCATTCACAAGATCTTTCAGACGTGCATTCACTATCAACAGGAAGGCACCTGAGAGCAAAAGAGAAAGCAAAATAGATGAATCACAATAAATGGAATTCCAAGCATTAGAATAAGAGTAGGCAAGTCCTGCAAGAGAGTAGTGACTTAATATAAAAATATATGTAGACCCCTCACACACACATAAAAATTTTTATATTTGTCAAAATATTACAAACACATACAGATACATAGCAATGGGTGTATAGGAAAAAATAAAAAATAGAAATATTCTCCCATGTATATATATAATATAGAAAATTATTTACAAATATTGTTTTTAGAAGTAGGGGTTTAAAATGACCCACAAGTCGCATAGAAGCCACAATTGTTTTTTTAGAGATAAATGAAAGGAAAGCCTATAAACACATAGAATTGCAATTTTTTTTGACCCTTTACAAATCTACCACTACTATTTATAGATTTACAAGGGAAAATTTTCCCTCCAAAATTATCTGCAATTAGATTTGACAATCCGATCTACTTTTCCTTGGAATTGTGATACTTGAATGATGCACTTCTTAGATCATAATGACTTATAAACACAAGATTATCAGAGCCATACTTCATTTTGAATGAATGTATGGGACAATAACTAAAGCTATTTTCTGGTAGGTGGTCTTTATCTCTTTCTTGCATTCTTTTAATAGTTGAATATAAATTTGTTCCTCCATGATTTTTCTTCCTTCACCATAAGGGGTTGAAAGTCCCTTTAGTAGCAATATATTCATTTCATCTCTAAACCACACCATGACATTATTCAATAGTAGAGCTTGTTCTTTGCATACATGCGAAACTTTTTCTTTGTGGAATAGAGTCATTTTCTTCTTTGTTATGATTTCTATATCAAGTATCCCTATCCATATGGCCTCTAGTTCATCAAGTCATTAGGGTTAAATTTTCTTGGTATATTTTAGCCTCTACTAGTTTATCAAATATTTTGGGCATGATGTACTCAATGTTTTGTTGAATTCATGTTTCTACTTCAGCCCATGTTTTGATAAATCTGAATATTTGATAGAGAGGATGACCCATATTAATAATATGATAATAGTAAGTATCAGTGTCCTTCTTGACTAGGGTTTGCAATCTCTTTCACTGTTCCATCTTATTATTTGTCTCAATGTTTTATTTTACCTCTTGTACACTCCATTTCTTTATGGAAAATTTTTCCTCCTACTCAATTAATTGCTTCAACAATTCTTCAACATGTCCTTATTTATCTAATACAAGGGAAATTATAGATTACTCTTCTAATCACTTGGAAAATTTATCTACCTACTACTTGAGATTTTTTTTTAGGCTATGAAGCTATTTAATGTTATTTTTTTATTACTTTTAGTTCTTCCTCCATTTTATCTATTTTGAATTTATTGCTATTACTGTCATATTCCATGATTTTTCCCTGCTTCTTTCCAAAACCATATTCTATCTTTGATTGTCATATATTTAATATTTAGGGCTTCCATTACTATCTGCCATCATTTTTAATCATTTGATCTTCAATATTTACTACCAAAGGATCATTTTAGATACTTTGAAAGCTTCATCATGGGAATCAAAATGAAAATCTATTTGAGTAGAAGCCTAAAGTCTTGAAAATAATGTCTGCTTCTATTGATTAAAGTGCTTCATTTATTCATGTGAATCCTATAGCCCTTAAATTTGTTCAATAGTAGATTTTCCACAGATGGAATCAAGTTGGGGAAGGGAATTCTTATTAGGAAAATAAATGGCCTTTTGGAATTGGTCACCTAATAGGTTGGAGGATCCCCTTAGGTTGTTCTTCTTTGTCATAGTTATTTCTAGGGGTATAGGCTACTTTTCCAAAGAGATAGTGATATTTCTATGATTTCTTTCACATTTTTATTCCTTAACTTCTTTTGATCCATTTGTTTTATTTGATACCATCACCAGTCTGGTTGTAGCATTTGCTTCAATTAATGTATTCTCCTTTTCTACTTGAGTGTTGGGCTAAATTTCTAGTTATTGAAACTTGTTTATCTATTTTTTTATCTTGGGATCTATCTCTTTCTTCATCTAATGATATTTTTTTTTGAATTATCATTTTTCACTTCTTCAGCGGAGGCTCTTCCTTTGAGTCCCTCTAGGATTTTGCTTTATTTAATTATTTTATTGATGCCCTTGTAAATTTTTTTTTAATCTGTCTGGAGTATTTAACTCCTTCTTTATCTACCTCAGCTAGGGCCTCTTCTTAGTGCTCTTGGTCATAAGCCATACTAAACATCTAGTCTTCATCTAGGTCAAGACTTCCATACAATGCTTTTATTTGATCTATTGTGTGGTAAAGATTTTACTATACCTTGATTTTATTCTGACTTTATTCTAGTTTTTTCATATTTTTATATAGAGGATCTAATTATAATTATAGGGTCAAACTATTTTGCTTTCTTATAAAATATTTCATATATCTTCCTTTGGGGTCCCTGCTAAAATAAAACTTCCCTTTTATAAAAGGCAATAACCCTTATTATTTACTCTTATATGTTTCTAGATCAGGTCTTGCTTCATGCTCAAAATTTGTGGAGATGTTGACACATTTTAACCATGCTACAAATTTATCATCTGGATCATAATTCTATGTATCCTTCAGGATTTCCAACCCTCATCACTTTAGCCTCACTTATAATTCTTCAGTGATCTTCTTTTATTTGGTTATTGGTCCTAATCAAAATGAGATTTTATAGAATCCCAATTTGTTTTATCCACTTGCATATGTTGAATCTATCAGGTTTGATTTCCTTAATACTTCCATAAATGCTACCCTATTGGTCACATATGTTGGAAGGATGAAGAATATATATTTGAAACCAAAGATATTGATGTCCATTCCTTCTTATAGGAAGTACCAATCCCCTATTATTATGGTTTTTTGAATATCAATTATTTCTTTTTATATTCATTTATAATTTTCTCCTTTAAACTCAACTATAGTGGGAACTAGGAATTTATTTGAAAATACATGATAAGGGGAGTGGAGGTATAGGATATTTGTCCATTATGACATGGGATTTCCTTCCCCTTTTTCATTTTCTTTTCTTAAAAATAACTATTCAAAATTCCAACTATTCTGATATAGAATGAGGTGAACCAAGAATGAGAAATATCTAACTCTTGATTTCCTCTAAATTTTTTCATCCCTTCATGGATTTTTCATGCTATGAAGTTGTTGAAGTCAAGCACCAATGGATTCTTCTTCGCATTGTTCTTTTTTTTTGTAGATAAGATACTATAGCATTAACCTTTTACAAAAATCAGCCCATGGTTGTTGATGAACATGTCCTTACTAAGGTGTTGAGCAAGGTGTAGCAACAGTATTGTCATTGTTGTCAACACAGTCAGATAGATCTATTGATGCAGTGGATAGGAAGTTCAAAAGCTATTCAGATGTAGAAGATAGGATTTCAAAGGTTATTCAAAGTATGTACAATGATTTTCCAAGAAGACCAAAGTGGCCCATATGCAAAAGATCAAATAAAAAGACAAGTAAGAAAAGTGTCGTGATATCGCGACATTACAGCAGGCAAACAAAATTGTCACTATTTCATGACATGTTGGAAGAGAGAGAAAAAGCAGGAAAAATTGTCATGATTTTGTGACATGTTGGAAGAGAGATAAAAGAGGAAAAACTGTCGTGATTTCGCGACATGTTGGAAGAGAGAGAAAAAGCAAGAAAAACTATCGCGATTTCGCGACATGTTGGAAGAGAGAAAAAGCAAGAAAAACTGTCACGATTTCATGACATGTTGGAAGAGAGAGAAAAAGTAGGAAAAAATGTCATGATTTCGTGACATGTTGGAAGAGAAAAGGCAAGTGGAAAAACTGTCGTGATTTCGTGACATGTTGGAAGAGAAAGAGAAAGCAGGAAAAAGTGTCACGATTTTGTGACAAGTTCGAAGAAAGAGAACAAGTAAGAAAAGTGTCACGATTTCACGACATGTCGCATTTTCATGACTAAAATAGGAGAGAGAAAGTAAGTTTGAAAAGTGAAATCATGACATGTCACATTTTCACAACAAAAGAAAGAGAGGAAGCGTACGAAAGAAGAACTTTCATGATTTCATGATAAAAGCAAAAAGAAAGACTTCGGAAGCAGAAGTGTCACGATTTCATGACAAAAGCAAAGAAGTAAAGTACAAAAGCAGAAGTGTCATGATTTCGTGACAAAAGCAGAGAAGAAGACTTCGAAGGCATAAGTGTCGCGATTTCACGACAAAAGCAAAGAAGTAAAGTATGGAAGCAAAAGTGTCATGATTTCATGACAAAAGTAGAGAAGAAGACTTCAAAGGCAAAAGTGTCACGATTTCATGACAAAAGCAAAGAAGCTAAGTACGAAAGAAAAAATGTCATGATTTTACGACAAAATCTAAGTTGAAGACTACGGAGGTAGAAGTGTCGCGATATCACGACAAAAGCAAATTCAAAGTCTATGAAAGCAGAAGTGTTGGGATATTGCGATAAAAGCAAAGACAAAGTATACGGAGGTGAAAATGTCGTGATATCACGACAAAAGAAAATATGAAGTCTACGAAGGCAAAAATGTCACGATATCACGATAAAAGAATAGAGAAAGCATACGAAGGAAAAAGTGTCATGATATCGTGACATGTATTTTTGTGGCAACAACAACAAAAGAAGCTATAGAGGCAGAAATGTCACAATTTCGTGATAGGTCATAAATGCGCAAGTCAAGAAGGAGAACCCGATTGAAATGAGAAGTATGACAGTGGACCGACATCACTACGACATTTACAGGGGTAGTTACAGAGTGATTTCATACTTCTAAAATACAAAGAGTGATCAAAAGTCAGTATGGCGATTACAAGGTCTATCCATAATGAAATCATAAAGCGATGGATAAACTGAACATCTTCTTGAGTTGAAAATCAACTAAGATTAGGATTTATAGCCGACTAAGATTAGGGTTTAAATCATAAAAAATATTGTTATAAAAGGAGGGCTATTTGGAGAATTGAGAAGATGGTGGAATGTGTGTGAAATACAGTCATTGTGCATAGAGAGCAAGTCATGTCGAATCATGCTAAGTGTAAAATTTTCAAAGAGAGCAGAGTGTGCAAAAGGGAGAAGACGATCATGAAGTTTGACTGTAACAAAGCAGAGAGTGTGAAGTGATTACACAGAGAAAGAAAGAGGTGCGCGAGAGGTGAGCAAGAAGGGTGTGTGTTGTGTGAATAGTGGGTGATGTTGGGTAAGCAATAGACCAATTAGGGTCTTGTAAAAGTGAAGGCATTTCTATGTCAATATTCTAGTTTCAAATGGAAGACCAAGTTGGTGCTTGGCTTTAGGGGTTGGTGCTCCTTCTAGTTGGTGCTGGTAAATCATGGGTTGGTGCTCCTTTTTGTTGGTACAGATAAATTAGGGGTTGGTGCTCCTTCCAGTTGGTGCTGGTAAATCAGGGGTTGGTGCTTCTTTCTATTGGTGTAGATAAATCAGGGGTTGGTTCTCCTTCCAGTTGGTGTTGGTAAATTAGGGGTTGGTGCTCCTTTCTGTTGGTGCAGATACATCAGGGGTTGGTGCTCCTTTCTGTTGGTGCAGATAAATAAGGGGTTGGTGCTCCTTTTTGTTAGTGCAGATAAATAAGGGGTTGGTGCTCCTTATAGTGGGTGTTGGTAAATTGATTGTAAAGTTGATTCTTTGTAAAGGCTGGGTTTGGATGGTAGTCTAAGAAGCCATTTTTTGAGGAGTAGCCACATTGATGAACCTCGTTAAATCTTGTGTTGTGTGATGCTCGTTTGTTATACTTGTTGTATCTAGTAATAAGTTTTAATTACTATGATATTAAGAGCTATAAATTTAAGTTTATAGAGCTACACTAATTCACCCCCCTCTCAGTGTCATTGTAAGACTAACAATTGGTATCAGAGCTAAGTTATTATACAAGCTTAACCGACTAGGGTGATCTTGAAAGTAACACAATGGCAGGTGGTGAAGGCTTCTCATCAAACAAAGCACCATTGTTTGATGGATCTAATTATGCACTCTGGAGAATCAGGATGCAGACATATCTCTATGCTTTGGGATACAACATCTAGGATTCAGTAGTTAGTGGATACACAATACCCATCACTCCTCCAAAAGAGGCTAACAAAAAGAAACTGTTTGAAAATAACTCAAAAGCAAAGAATGCTATCATGTGCGGATTAGCATACAGTGAACTAGTAAAGATCATGAGTTGTAAAATGGCAAAAGAAATATGAGACAAACTAAGGAGTATTCATGAAGGAGACGATAAGATCAAGGAGGCCAAGTTACAAACACATTGAGCTCAATTCGAAGCATTAAATATGAATGATGATGAAAACATTGAGGCATATATGCTGAGAGTTAATGTAATCATTAATGCGATCAGAGGACTCGGCGAGGATATCAAAGACTCTACCGTCATGAAAAAGGTATTAAGATCTCCTCCTCAAATGTTTGATTCTAAAGTCTCAGCGATAGAAGAAGCTAAAAATCTAAATTATTTTAGTATAGATGAGATGTATGGTTATTTGATTGCATATGAGATGAGGATAGGAAGATCTAAACCCACAGATAAAGAAGCAACTTTTAAAGCCCTTAAAAATAAAAATGCAAAACAAGAGTCCGAGGAAGAAGAGACATCAGATGAAATGGAAGCAAACTTTGTTAGAAAACTAAAAAGAGGAAAAGAAAAATACAGAGGAAAGCTACCGTTTAAATGTTTCAACTATGGAGGCATTGGGCATTTTGCGACTAAATGTCCACTTAATGAGAAGAACAAAAATGATGAAGGATCGCACCAAGAAAGAAGTGACTAGAAGAAGAAAACGAATTTCAGAAAAGGCAACTTCAAGAAGAAAAGTTTCATCTCCAGGAATGCCAGTTCAACAGAAGATAGCCCCCAGGAGGATTCTGAAGAGGAAACAGGTGAAGCTCTTTTCATGGCATTTGAAGAAGTAAAATTAGAAAAGAAAGGAGTGAAATCTGAAGTATGTGGTGAAAACCTTGAGGCTGAAGTAGATCTAGAAGGTGAGTTGATCTCTGCACTTGAAGAGTGGAAAATAGAGAGGAAAAAGAATAAGAAAATTTCAAAAAAGATTGAGGATGCAAATGAAATCATAACCAATCTGAAAGTACAGATAGAAGAATACAAGAAAATATCTAAAGATCTCGAAGTACAAATTACCATGAAAATATATTATTGCTACAAACTAGAAGAAGAGAATGTTGGTTTACGGATGCATATAGAAGAGATGAATCACAAAATTAGTTGCTATCACAAACGCGAAGAAAGTTCTATGAATTTGGATAAGATTATAAATGACCAAAGGCCTACAGGAATCAAATTTGGTCTGGGTTTTGTCGAAGGAGAATCATCAAATGGATCAAAGGCCAGAAATGTAGAATCCATAAAGAATGAAGATAAGAAATAGGTTGATCAAGGAAAAATGTCTCATGCAAAAGAAAGCAATAATGCTAGGCACGAAAGGAGAATTGACAATGATGGATTCACCAATGTCACACATCAAAGAAGAAGAAGACCTATGGCTCCTACGACAACATGGCAAAGACCATCACCCAGGTTCAATTATCCCTTTTCTGGTTTTTATTTTAAATGCAATGGCTATGGACATAAAATCTCAAACTGCAAATATAATGTAAGACCAAGGAATTTCACCAGTAGAAATGCTTTTTCTCCTCTGATGAATTATATAGTAGAATGTTATAACTGTCATAATTTTGGGCACATTACAAGAAACTGTAGAAGTACATTTGCATCAAATCAATTTTAGGTAAGAAAATTTCAACCAAATAGGATGAGACAAAATAGAAAACTTCCTAAAAAACATGCACAAGCTATTGATAAGGGAAAGGCAAAACAAGAGCCCAAAACTACTATCAAAACGAAGTGGAAAGAAAAAGAGCGACTTAAGGAAGAAAAGGAATCCTTAATCGTACAAACAACATTTAAAGCATAGAATAAATATGTACCATGGATACTTGATAGTGGATGCTCTAGTCATATGACAGGTGACAAACAAAAATTTGAGAAGTTACAGAAATATGAAGGTGGTTCAGTAAAGTTTGGAAATAATGATGGAGCTAAGATAGTTTGCAAAGGTTCAGTTAAAATTAGTGATGGAAAAATTAAGTCAGAAGAAGTCTTGTTTGTGGATGGTTTGAAACATAACTTGTTGAGCGTAAGTCAGATTTGTGATAAAGGTCATGAAGTAGTTTTTAAGAAGCGGGGTTGTGAAGTCAGAAAAACAAACAGTGGAAAATTGATAGCAACTGGATCAAGGACATCTAGAAACCTGTACACGCTCTTAGAGACTTTAGAAGGAGCTTGTTTTATTGGATAGGAAGAAGAAAATTGGTTGTGGCACAAGAGACTCGGTCATATCAGTTTTGATAATCTAGTAAAAATCAACTCAAAAAGGGCAATGAGAGATATTCCCACCATCAACAAACCTACAAACAACATTTGTGCTTCATGCCAAAAGGGGAAGCAAACTAGAGTCACATTCAAAACAAAAGAGTACTACACAAGCAAACCTTTGGAACTAATACACATTGATTTATGTGGACCCATGAGAACACAAAGCATAAATGGTGACAAATATTTTATGTTGTGCATTGATGACTATTCCATAATGACATGGATATTTTTCTTGAAGCATAAATCAAAAGCTTTTGAAATGTTCAAGACTTTCAAAAACCAAGTTGAGAATGAAACAGGAAAGAGGATCAAATGTTTAAGATCAGATAGAGGAGGAGAATTCATTTTAGAGGAGTTTGCAAAGTACTGTGAAAAATACGATATTAGGAGACAATTTTTAGCATCCAGGACACCTCAGTAGAATGGAGTGGTAGAAAGAAAGAACATGACAGTGCAGGAAATGGCATGAACTATGTTGGCTGAAAGTAGAGTAGCAGACATATTTTGGAAAGAAGCAGTCCATACTGCGGTGTATATCCAAAATAGGTACATGCTGAGAACACATGAAAGAAAAACTCCTTATGAGTTGTGGTTCGGTAAAAGGGCAACAACAAAATACCTCAAAGTTTTTGGCAGCAAGTGCTACATCAAAATAACTGAAGATAATCTTGGTAAGTTTGAAGATAGAGCAGATGAAGGTATTTTTGTTGGTTATTCATCAAAAACCAAAGCTTACAAATGCTACAACAAGAGGCTAAAAAAAATTGTGGGCAGTGCTGATGTTAAATTTGATGAAGGTAGAGAATGAGTAATTAGCTATGAAAAGAACTACCCAATTTATGAAGAGGTTATTGAAGGAGATGAGGAAAATGAAATGGAAAAGATACAAAAAATTGACTCAGATGATTTAAGTTGTGATTCAGAAGTGGAAGAAAATAAGAAATTCAAAATAGGCAGCTGGCAGAAAAATCATCCTAGAGAGCAAATAATTGGAGACCCCAAAGTTGGTGTTCAGACAAGAAGAAGAGTAGTAAGTAACTACTCTCTATTATCCAGAATTGAGCCCAAAAATGTTGCTGATGCAAGAAAATATGAAAGTTGGATGAAGGCAATAAATGAAGAATTAGATCAGATCGAGAAAAATGAAACTTGGGAGTTAGTACCTAGACCTGCAAATAAAAATATAATCGGGACTAAATGGATTTTTCGAAACAAATTGAATGAAGACGGACAGGTAGTCAGAAATAAAGCAATATTGGTATGTAAGGGTTATGCACAAGTTGAAGGCATTGAATTTGAGGAAAATTTTGCACCAATAGCTAGACTAGAGGCAATTAGAATGTTTCTGGCTTTAGTAGTCTACAAGAATTTCAAAGTTTATCAAATGGATGTGAAATCAACGTTTTTGAATGGGAAACTTGAAGAAGAGGTTTATATTGAGAAACCAGATGGTTTCCAACTTGGTGATGATCCCAACTTGGTTTTCAAGTTGAAGAAAGCATTATATGGCTTAAAATAGGCACCCCAAGCATGGTATGCAAGGCTAGACAACTATCTCACTCAACAAGGGTTTAAGAAAGGTATGGTGGATAGTAATTTGTATGTCAAAACATAAAATGGGCATCTTATTGTTCTTGTTGTATACGTAGATGATATCATATTTGGCAGCAACAAAGATGAGTCATGTAAAGATTTAGCAAATAAGATGCAGAAAGAATTTGAAATTTCAATGATTGGTGAACTTTCATATTTCCTCGAGTTGCAAGTTAATCAAAATAAGAAGGGCATATTTATTTCTCAAGTTAAATATGTGAAAGAGATGTTAAAAAAGTTCACAATGGAGGATTGTAAGCCAGTTATCACTCCCATGATGACAGGTTGAAAGTTGAGCAAGGATGACAAATCTCCACCTATTGATCAAACCATGTAAAAATCTATGATTGGGAGCTTACCGTACTGACGAGCTACCGGACTCAGATATTTTATAGGTAGTATGCATGGTAGCATGATTTCAGGCTAATCCCAAGGAGACTCATGTGACAACAGTGAAGAGGATTCTTCGGTACCTCAAGGGTACTATGGAGTATGGGTTATGGTATCCGAAAGGTAAAGACTTCACCCTTATTTCATATTCAGATGTAGATTGGGCAGGAGGTGTCGATGATAGAAAGAGTACCAGTGGAGGTGCATTCTATCTTGGAGACAGATTGGTCACGTGGCACAATAAGAAACAAGAGTCAGTTTCTTTATCGACAGCAGAGGCAAAATATATTGCAATGACAACATGTTGTACACAGGTATTATGGATGAAACAAACCCTGAAAGATCTTGGTATTAGCTTCAATGAGCCAATATCAGTTAAGTGTGATAACACCAGTGCCATTAACATCTCCAAGAATCTGGTTATGCATTCACGCACAAAACACATTGCTATCAGGTATCACTTTTTGAAGGAGAAAGTTGTGAAAGGTGAGGTTAAGTTGGATTTTGTTCCAACTACAGAGAAAGTAGCAGATATCTTCACAAAACCATTGCCCAAGGAATTTTTTGAGTACCTTCACAATAAATTGGGAGTGGTCACACTTCCCAAGAATTGACTAGCTACAGGGATCACATTCTCGGGGGGAGCATTTAAGTATTTGATTATCTTTTTGCTCATGTTCATGATTTTTGCTAAGTGTAATAAATTTTGCCCGAGAATGTTGTGCATGGACTCAAGGGGAGTCTCGCAGTGGCCCTTTGGTATTATTGTCAAAGGGGGAGAAGAGTTACAGGAAATTGCACATGTGTTGCCAAAAATTCCAAAGGGGGAGATTGTTGAGCAAGGTGCAGCAACAATATTGTCATTGTTGTCAACACAGTTAGATAGATCTGTTGATGCAGTGGATAGGAAGTTCAAAAGCTATTCAGATACGGAAGACAGGAGTTCAAAGGTTATTCAGAGTATGTACAGTGATTTTCCAAGAAGACCGAAGTGGCCCATATGCAAAAGATCAAAGAAAAAGACAAGTAAAAAAAGTGTCGCAATATCGCGACATATACAATAGGCAAGAAAAACTGTCATGATTTCGTGACATGTTGGAAGAGAGAGAAAAAGTAGGAAAAATTGTCACGATTTCGTGACATGTTGGAAGAGAGAGAAAAAGCAAGAAAAATTGTCACGATTTCGCAACATGTTGGAAGAGAGAGAAAAAGCAAGAAAAACTATCGCGATTTCGTGACATGTTGGAAAAGAGAGAAAAAGTAGGAAAAACTATCGTGATTTTGCGACATGTTGGAAGAGAGAAAAGAAGAAAAACTATCACGATTTTTTGACATGTTGGAAGAGAAAAAGGCAAGTGGAAAAACTGTCATGATTTCGTGACAAGTTCGAATAAAGAGAACAAGTAAGAAAAGTGTCGTGATTTCGCAACATGTCGCATTTTCGTGACTAAAGTAGGAGAGAGAAAGTAAGTTTGAAAAGTGTCACGATATCGCGACATGTCGCATTTTCGTGAAAAAGAAAGAGAGGAAGCATACGAAAGTAGAACTGTCGTGATTTCACGACAAAAGCAAAAAGCAAGACTTCAGAAGAGTGTCACGATTTCATGACAAAAGCAAAGAAGTAAAGTATGGAAGCAAAAGTGTCACGATTTCATGACAAAAGCAGAGAAGAAGACTTTGAAGGTAGAAGTGTCATGATTTCGTGACAAAAGCAAAGAAGTAAAGTACGAAAGCAGAAGTGTCACTATTTCATGACAAAAGTAGAGAAGAAGACTTCGAAGGCAGAAGTGTCACGATTTTGTGACAAAAGCAAAGAAGCTAAGTACGGAAGCAAAAGTGTCATGATTTCGTGACAAAAGCTAAGTTGAAGACTATGGAGGCAGAAGTGTCATGATATCACGACAAAAGCAAAGTCGAAGTCTATGGAAGCAAAAGTGTCGCGATATCGCGACAAAAGCAAAGACAAAGTATACGAAGGCAAAAATGTCACGATATCGCGACAAAAGAAAAGATGAAGTCTGTAGAGGCAAAAATGTCACGATATCATGACAAAAGAATAGAGAAAGCGTACGGAGGTGAAAGTGTCACGATATCGTGACATGTTGTATTTTCATGGCAACAACAACAAAAGAAGCTACAGAGGCAGAAATGTCATGATTTCACGACAGGTCATAAATGCGCAAGTCAAGAAGGAGAACCTGACTGAAATGAGAAGTATGACAATGGACCGACATCACTACGGAATTTACAGGGGTAGTTACAAAGTGATTTCATACTGCTAAAATATGAAGAGTGATCAAAAGTCAGTATGGCGGTTATAAGGTCTGTCCAAAATGAAATCATCAAGCGATGGATAAACCGAACATCTTCTTGAGTTGAAAACCGACTAAGATTAGGATTTACAGCCGACTAAGATTAGGGTTTTCATCATAAAAAATATTGTTATAAAAGGAGGGCTATTTGGAGAATTGAGAATATGGTGGAAGGTGTGTGAAATACGGTCATTGTGCATAGAGAGCAAGTCATGTCAAATCATGCTAAGTGCAAAATTTGCAAAGAGAGAAGAGTGCACAAAAGGGAGAAGACGATCGTGAAGTTTGACTATAACGAAGCAGAGTGTGCGAAGTGATTACGTAGAGAAAGCGAGAGGTGCGTGAGAGGCGAGCGAGAAGGGTGTGGATGAAGGGTGATAAGAATAGACCAATCGGGGTCTTGCAAAAGCAAAGGTATCTCTATGTCAAACTTATAGATTCAAATTGAAGTCCAAGTTGGTGCTTAGCATTAGGGGTTGGTGCTCCTTCCAGTTGGTGTTGGTAAATCATGGTTTGGTGCTCCTTTTTGTTGGTGCAGATAAATCAGGGGTTGGTGCTCCTTCCAGTTGGAGCTAATAAATCAGGGGTTTGTGCTCCTCTTTGTTGTAGATAAATCAAGGGTTGGTGCTCCTTCCAGTTGGTTCTAGTAAATCAGGGGTTGGTGCTCCTTTCTATTGGTGCAGATAAATCAGGGGTTGGTGCTCCTTTTTGTTGGTGTAGATAAATAAGGGGTTGGTGCTCCTTTCTGTTGGTGCAGATAAATAAGGGGTTGGTGCTCCTTACAGTGGGTGCTAGTAAATTGATTGTAAAGTTGGTGCTTTGCAAAGGTTGGATTTGGATGGTAGTCCAAGCAATCAATTTTTGAGGAGTAGCCACATTGGTGAACCTCATTAAATCTTGTGTTGTGTGATGCTCATTTGTTATACTTGTTGTATCTAGTAATAAGTTTTAATTACTATGGTATTAAGAGCTATAAATTTAAGTTTATAGAGCTACACTGATTCACCCCCCCTCTCAGTGTCATTGTAAGACTAACATAAGGATCATATATATGTAAAATCTACATCTCGCCAAAGCCATTACATCCGGTAAGGCACATAGCCTATTATCAAAAAGAAACTTTACATACAACATTTTGGGTATACCCCGAGAAAACACACATGCATCATAATTACAAAAAAATAAACAGACACAGATCCCTTCCTTGAAACAATGGAGAAACAAAAAGCTACAGAAACACATATTAGAGTACTAAAAAAAACTCCCACAAGCTCTGTATTGATAGTTACTCTTAATAATTCTTTGGTAATTGCTTTCTTCCGTATATGACATGCTTTGGGACCACATCCCATCTTGGCCAATCAGCCTTGGAGAAGTGAACCTGCTGGCTAGATTTATGGCGGTGGCTATCTGGTGGTCCACGTGGCTCTGGTTCAAAGTCTTATATTGCCATTTCTTTCCTGCCTTGTGATTATCAACCAACCTCAAATTACTAAGATGACTAGGAGCCATGTTATCTGATATGTGACTATCCCCATTAGTCTTTGTGGTATTTCCAAGCAACATCCACCAAGATTGACAACTCGGATAATTTTTATTGTGAGTCCATTTCAAAAAAGAGATGGGAATACTCATAGCCTTCGAACTTACAGTGCCTTCCCTATTGGTAAATTCAACTATCATTCTTGGCATTCTTGTTGAATAAGATCCTCTACTTCACTCGGGACACCATGTTCCCATTTGAAAAGTTCATCACCATCGACACCCAAATTGTCCAGCTTATCAGAAACTTTGTTAGCTTCACGAAAGACATGTTGGGCTTTTCTGTCCTGTCTTCCCTAGAAAAGGATCCTAGCCTCTTCAAAAATTGTTTTAATCCTCCAAGGAGGTGTTTTCC
Source organism: Wollemia nobilis (assembly GCA_028583015.1). NCBI lineage: Eukaryota > Viridiplantae > Streptophyta > Pinopsida > Araucariales > Araucariaceae > Wollemia > Wollemia nobilis. Next base: position 275,595 of record JAQPPZ010017206.1, on the reverse strand, counting down.
AATTATTGAGGAGATTTATAACATGCATAGAGTCTCCTTCTATGATCAAATTGCCTTCTAAGTCTTGAGTCATTTGAAGGCCTCTCCACATAGCTCTAGCTTTAGCTTCATTGTTCGTCCTTGTTCCCAAATATTCAAAAAATGCAAGCATCATATTCCCATTATGATCTCACACAATGCCGCCAGCACCTGCTCTGCCAAGATTGTCCTTAGCCGCTCCATAAAAATTAATCTTAAACCAACTCGTAGGAGGTGGGGACCACTTAACATTGGCTCTGGGGTTGACTACCCTAGGCACATACTCATCTAACAAGGTTAAGCTTAAATATTGAGCAATCGTGGTCTCCTGTAGATGAGGTTTACGACTATCAAAAGGGATAAGGTTCACATTCTCATTGGCAAAGGATAGGATCTTGGCAATGATAGTTTGATGATCATGGATAGACTCATTAAATACTCTATGGTTCCTTTCTAACCACACCTACCAAAGATAGTGATTGAGACAAATTTTCCACATGTATCTAAGTCTTTGGCTTGAAAATGGGTAAGGCCATTGGATGAAAAAATCAAGTACGATGGCTGGTTTAACCTAGGAAATATTGAAGGCCTAAAAAACCCCACTTAGGATAGTCAAGGAAAAAGGGCACTCAAGGAAAATGTGATAAATGGTCTCCCAATTAGCCCTGCATAGATAACAACGATTAGTGATACAAATACCTTTACGCATCATATTATCAATGGTTAGAATTCTTCCTTGGATAATCAACCATGAAAAGACTACAATTTTTGGAATTAAATTTTTTATCCAAACTAAGTCCTTTTGGAGGATAAAATCCTCATCATAAAGCAGAAGCTTGTAAGCTAATTTAACAGTGAACTACCCGTTTTCCATAGGAGCCCAGGTCACTTGATCTTCCTTGGGTCTCATGGGGATAAATTATTGCTCGAGAATGTTACAAAGATCATTTGATTCCACTTGAAATCCTTGAATCCTTATTTGTTTCCACTTCATTCTACCTCTGTCCTCAACCATATAATCGGAGACTTTTCTACCAATGAGTTCTTCTATGATATCTCTGATTCGGGATAAGTTAGGATATTGCGTCAGTGGTTCGTCCTTAGCCCACCTGTCATTCCAGCAATTTATCCTCTCACCATTGCCTAAAACCCATCTTAAACCTTTTTTGATGATTTCCTTACAATTGAAAATTGCTTTCCAAAAAGCAAAGCCTCTGATTGGAACTGAGTCACTTAGAAATTCCATATTTTGAAGATACTTTCGTTTGATGATAGTTGTCCATTCATTTTCTTCACCAAAAATGAGGCGCCACGCCTGCTTAGCTAGTAAAGCTAAATTCATATGAGCAATTCTCCTCAGACCTAAGCCCCCATTTTCCATGGGTCTGCACACTTTGGTCCATCCTACAAGGTGTATCCTTTTTTTCTCCTCTGATCTAGTCCATAAAATTTATTTTTGGAGTTTCTCAAATTTATGGAAAACCTTCACAGGGGCTTTGAAAATGGAGAGGAAATAGACTGGAATGCTCTAAAGAGAGGCCTTAGTGAGGGTTAGCTTTCCTGCTTGAGATAGAAGATGACCTTTCCATCCAACAAGTTTTTTTGAATTATTTCAATAACCTTGTCCCACATTGACTCTCTCGGAGAACCAATGAAAAGAGGGAGACCAAGATACGAAGTGGGGAGGTTTGCTATATCACACCCTAAAATTTCTGCAATCCTTCCTTGCCTCTGAATGGGGGTGTTCAAGAAATATAACTTGCTTTTACTGAAATTAACTTTCTGACCAGCAGTGTCCTCGTAGAGTTGTAGGATGTATTTAATTCTTTTGGCCTCAACCATTGATGCCTTAGTCAATAGAAGGGTATCATCGATGAATTGTTGGTGAGAAACAACCCTAGTGAGAGATGTTGCCTTGATTCCCGATATTAGCCTTGAACTATAAGCATTTTTGATGGTTCTGCCTAAAGCTTCTACCATAATGATGAATAACATGGGGCTGATAGGGTCCCCCTACCAAATTCCTCTATGACTTTGAAAGTAACCAATAGTTGTTCCATTAACCAGAATCGAGAACCATGCTTTAGAAATACATTCTTTGATCAAATTAACCCATTGGTGGTGAAAACCAAACTTAAGGAGGACAACAATCAGAAAGTCCCAATTTAGCCTGTCAAATGCTTTGTTCATATCAAGCTTGAGGGAAAAAATAGACCTGTTAGTCTTATGAGCAGAGTGCAAAGCTTCATGAACTGTGATAACTCCATCCAAGATTGACCTGCCCTGGATAGAGATTCCCTAGCATGGATCTATGATGCGGGGCAAAAAATATCTCATTCTATTTGCAATGGCTTTAGTTAGGATCTTGTAAGAAACATTGCACACACTGATTGGCCTGAAGTCAGCCATAGATTCAGGGGTTTGCTTCTTAGGAATTAGAGAAATAAAAGTAGAGTTGAGACCTTTTGGGATATGATTGCTTGCTTGGAATTCTCTGACAACAAAAATTACATCCTCACTTACGATGTCCCAAAAATATTTATAAAAATGAGGGGGAAAGCCATCGGGTACTAGGGCTTTGTCTCGCTCCATGCTAAACAAGGCTTCCTTAATTTCCTCATCAGAAAAGAGAGCTAGAAGCTTAAGGTTTATATCCTCATTTATTATGCTAGGAATGGATTGTAAGATAATATATTTGGCCTCCTCATTGCACTACGATTCCTGACCAAGGATAGAATTGAAATACGTTACTACCTCATTTCTGATTTCTGTTAAGTCTTGAGTAATAGAACCATATGCTTTTTGTAAAATTTTTATCTTGTTATTGCTTCTGTTTCTAAGCGTGGTGACATGAAAAAACTTGGAATTTGAATCTTCATATTTCAACCAAAGAGCCCTTGATTTTTTCCTCCAATAGATTTCCTCATAGGCTAGAATGTTATGAAACTTTGCTAGTTTTGTCCGTTTCTCCTGCCTAGTAGTTTTATTAGCATCACCATGTTGAATCCTCTGATGAATTATCTTTAAACTTTCAACAACCTATTTTTTATTTTCAAAGAGGTTCCCAAAGACCTCTTTGTTCCAAGTTAGAAGATTTTCCTTAACAAATTTTAATTTTCTAGCAAGTTTAAAAGCTGCACTACCCTTGACAGGTTGTTGCCACCATTGAATTAAGTTATATCTAAAATTGGAATGTTTGATCCACATAGATTGAAATCTGAAAGGACATATAGTTAGGGATATCCAAAAAAATGGTATTATGATCAGAGGCAATTTTAGGAAGGGCTTGTAGGGTAGAATCACCAAATAGAGTTGTAGCCTCCTTTGATAGAAAAAACCTATCAAGCCTTTCTTAAAAGAGAAAACACCCTATCCGTCGATTGCTATAGGTAAAATTCGTTTCTCTAAGTTTTACATCCATCAACATGTTGGAGTTCACAAAGTCATTGAACTCATCCATGCTCCTGATAGGTGGTCCATTTCCACCCATTTTGTTTGAAGGGTAAAGAGGAGTGTTAAAATCCCGAGCCAGAATATAAGGGACATTATGGAAGATTTCACTCAGATTGCCTAAGTACTCCCATAGTAGAGCTTTCGCTTGAATTGAAGTTGGGGCATAAATATTTGAAAGGATCCATGACCTGTTGTTGTTTATTTCCTTAAATAAAACACTAAAAACCCTATTATCTTTCTAAATATGATGCCTTCTATTATCTGGGGATCCCACAAAGTCATAAGGCCTCTAGACGCTTCTTTGGATGATTTGCAAACCATCTCCCCTTGATTCCAAAAAAATTTTGCTACTTTTTTTGATTGAATCTCATCAGTTTTTATTTCTTGCAACATGATAATAGTTGGATTCACTTGATTTCTTATTGCACTAACTTCCCTGTGTTTGGGCAGGCCATTGAGGCCTCTCACATTCCATGAGAGGAACTTCATTTATATTGTTTGGTATTTCTTCCTCTCCCCCTCCCTTGAGGGGGTTTTCCTAATTTGTTGTCTTCAGAACCTAGAATAACCTATTGAAACAAGGTTCTCTATTTTCCATTAGCAATGTCATTATCAATTTTAATTTTTTGATGCTCAACATTTGATATTATCCCTCTTATTTTTTCACTTCCAAAATCCATAGGATATTTCATAGTGCTCCTGGTTTTTTTAGGACTAAACTGGGGGGAGGCAATTTATTACAGAATCGGACTACCATATTCCTCAGTCTAAAGAGTTTCACATATCTCCACCCTACATCCAAATCTTCCCATTTTTTCCTATATTCCCCTGGTCTGCAGGACGGACCCTCAGTAAGATTCACCTGAATCCTAGTGATAATGTTAGGGAGATGAGACTTTTTATTTTCCAATGCCTCAAATTTCTTTCTAAGTTCTTCAGCATTAGGGTTTGGCTTTGGGATGCCAATTGGGCTTGAAGTATTTTCAACATTAGGGTTTAAGGATATTGACTTGGATGGGGATTCTAGAGATCGAGCATTAGGGTTTGACTTTATGATGGCCACAAGGCTTAAAGTGATTTCAGCATTAGGGTTTGAGGATCCTAACTTGGATGGGGATTCTAGAGAGTCAGAAAGGTTAGCCTGAAGTTTCTAGGCTTCCATGTCTTTCGATAATCCTCCTACTCCCATATTGGATAGAATTGAAAATTTATTTGAAACTAGAGGATTGGAAATTACCTGAGTATTTTGGTTTCCAACAACCTGTTGTTTTTCTTTGTCTTTTTGGGACCCTGCACCCTCTCTTTTCTTTTTTTGGTAGACATAGTTTGCCTGATTGAAATCACCTCTAGCATGGAAACTCCTCAAATTTCCTCTATCTAGCATTCCCTGCTTCTGCTTTTCTTTATTCATTGCTAGGTTAGGGTACTGATTGCATAGATGTCCTTGATTTTTGCATTTTGCATAGAATATCAGTTTGTTCTCGTATTCTATCGACTATTTTTGATAGTATTATCCATACTCTAGCTCCACAAACCTTGGAAATTTATTATCCAAATTAGAATTTACGTAGATTCATGCATGAGTCATCCTTATCCTAGCCAAGGTTGCATGGTTAATGGAGATCAAGTCCCCTATAGTTCTGGCTATGCCTTGTAGCCATTATTCATTGAAGAACTGGGCAGGTAGACTCGGGAGACCAACCCAAATAGGGGTAATGTTAATATTTTGCTTTTTCAGGGTTGAAATCTTCACCCCATCATCTGATAAAAAGGCTCCTTTTTCCCAAAAACCAAGGACCTCCTATTAAAATGTGGTTAGCATCCTTCATATTGTTAAAATGGATAATGAAGAATCCTCAAGTTAGAGCTACCAACTCCAAGCTACCTATCGGTTTCCATTTACCCATCGCCCAAGCCTTGATAGTCTCCATGTACGACCTACCTCCCAAAAAATTGCCTACCAGGGAGAATTCTTCCATTGAAATAAAAGGGCTCATGGAACTTGTCGGGGATGAAATTTTATTATTTACTGGAACTAGGGGTGGAAGAGAGAGAACCTCCTTTCTTTTTCCTCTAAGAGTCTTAGCAAAAGACAACCACTTATTGGTCCCCATATTGTACTTCATATATTTTTTGTCGAGGTATTTATGAGTCGGGTCCCCGCGTGATGCCCACCTCCAAATATTTTGCATCCTGACCGCCTTCCTCTAGATCCTCGCTTGATCTATGCTCGAGGTTCCCACCCACCCCTTTCATACCTGCTCTACCTCTGCCACCTTGGATAAGATTCTTGCCTAGAAAATTTAAACCCTCACTCCTGCCACACCCATTAAACCTTAGCTCACTCATTTCGGATGATGCAATGAATCTCTAGGTAAATTTTAGGATAGCATGCATTGTTAGATCATAATGTGGATCCACACACTTGAATAAGCATTGTATACTTTACATTGTTCTTACCAAGTACATAATGAAAAGTATTTTCTTTTTTATTTTTGTATCACTAGGGGATCCAAAAATGAAAGCTACCATGATTAGGATCTTACATAAACATCCCACTTATAAGAGGAAATTCGGGCATGGTGGTCATGGTCTTGATGAGTTCTTGGTTCAAACAACCCAATTTATCTTTAATATTCAAATAGCATTTACTTGCAACTTTTGGGCTTGTACAACATCCATAGATATAACCACATGGAATATGTTATTGTGTGAGCATAAAATTATTTTTGAGCATAGATCATATTTCCCTACACATTTCCTTATGAGTTCATAACAAGGATGACTCAATGGAATAATATATTGGGTAAGGTTGTCGCTCCATACTCTAGTCTCAAGAGCATATTATTCAACTTATTTTTATCTTCTTTGAGTCTAATATTTTAACACACTATCATATTTTCCTAGTATTTTATCATTGATCCTATTAGCCTCATATTCAATGATCTAGGGTTACAAACTTTGATTTACTACATTTGTCCTATCTTATTTTATGTAGGTTTTTGTGAGGTAGTTGTATTTTTATTTTTCTTCTTAGATTCATTAGTCAATGCTAGTTTTCTCATCTTCAATTTTGAGGGTTAGCTTACTATAATTTTACTTTCTTGAAGTAAATAAAATAACCTTGCTTGCAAGTGTAGTTCTTATAAGGGCTAAGGCCCCTTCTCAATTGGTAAAACCCTTGGTTGATATACCTTGATCTTTGTTTGCATGTTATTTTATCTAATTGTAATGTATAGTTGTCCATCTATTCCCATACATTTGTATCCATTAAAAATTTACCATTGGATTTTATTTTTTGAGATAGTTATTGTTGTATTGTATCACCTATAAACGGGCATACTTTTGCATGTAGAAATGTTTTTTGAATACAACCTATTATGATTTTAAGCCTCTAAATTTACATTGATGTGGTCTTAGGTCCCACAATATAATTAGCCATTGTATTTTTTGTCTATTTTAGGTGTTATTGAAAACTAGACCCCTATTTGTAATGTCTCTTTATTATTATTGGTGACATACGATGCTTTTTCCTTACTTACAACTAGGTCAGGTAGGGTCCATATAATATGTTTACCTTGAGATCCCATTTTTAATTTTAATAGCATATCTCATATATCCATAAATATGGGGGTGGTAGATTTTCTACTTAGGTTGCCCCTCATATTGCATTATTCCTTATTTTTATTTTTTTGACCACTAACCAAGGTATGGTGATGTTTTTTTCCCTAACACATTACCTACATAAGCTTTTCCTTTCAAGGGACCCATGATTTTGCATGCTTTCTAGCCGACGAGAACTTGGTTTGCTATATTGTTGATGATTAGAAGAAACCCTTTATCTTTCAACTATATTATTTCCATCATTGATTGCATATTCTTGGATTTTATAACAAAGTCATCCATGATTAATGAAGCCAACTAGTCCCATTTTGTGATTGAATGAAGAGGTAGAGATTCATAGTTTTTTAGTTACTCTTGCTTAAGAGATGCTAATAGTAGCACTAAAGCCATATATTATTCCACTATATTATGTTTGGTGTATAAATTCTAGTTCTCTGAGGTGTTCTAATGGAGTGCTTTGGCCTTTGCTGGTGTATTTTAGTAATATTGCTAGTATATACTCAGGTAGCTTCTTCCATCTATTAGGTGGATTTTGGGGGCTCAAGGGGCTTGATCCTACCTCATCTAAAGGGATATGTGTTGAGGGGGTATCCATATAAGATATGACAATAAATTTTAATAGCATATTTTTTTACATACCTCTAGGCTTCTTTTGTTGATGCAAAGTTAACAAGTGAATGCAACTTATTGCTTCTTAAAAGCAAATAAACTAAGGTATTCACTTAAACCTTGGTATGATGCTTTCAACAAGAACTTATTTTGGTGTTAATTATGGAGCAAAGTTTCCAAGTTTGAAAATATGTACTTCAACAAGCAAGAAATTGACTAAGACCCTCATCAAGTCTCAACCCTACTCCTTGTTGTGATTCTAGGACCAACAATGAGTCATTGGGGTTCCACTGGGCATACCATTAAACTATTGTTATCTCTAATTATCTTCACCTAGGACAATAATACCTCACATCAGAGTGAAACAATGGGCCATAACCGAGAGCATGGGAAATAATGGGCCTTCAAGAGTTTTTGTAAGGTTGACGCCTTTTTAAGATGTGATCTTTAAGGTGCTAGTTGCTCTATAAAGGAAAAAGGGTGAGAGAAAATAAATAAATTCAACAAATAAAAGTAAAAGGGGGTGATGCACCAAGAGATCTTCTAAGATCTTCTTGTAAAAGTAGTCCAAATTTCTATGTGCCAACGATGAACACTTCCTCTTCTCAACCTAGAGAAGTGTGATCAAAATATACTAGTTATATGCATATATGATCAAACAGGTCCTACAGGAGAGCCAAGCTAGTAATTGAATTAGTCCAAAAATATATGCAGACCTCTCACATACACATACACTTAGAAAACTTGATATAAACGCATAGACATACACAACAATGGGTCTACATGAAAAGGCAAATAAATAGACATATGATCCCATGTATATATATATATATATATATATATATATATATATATATATATATATATATATATATATATAATGCAAGCAAACATTTACAAATATTATGCTAGAAGCAAGGGTTCAAAATTGCCCATAAGCCACTCAAGAACCATAATTATTTTTATATAGATAAATGAAAGGAAAGCCTACAAATACACAAAATTATAAACTTGCCAATCCTTTACAAAGCTAACACTACTTCTATTTATAGATTTACAAGGAAGGATTTTCCCTCCAAAATTATCTACAATTAGATTTGACAATCCCATCTACTTTTCCTTAGGATTATGATCATTGAATGATATACTTCTTTGATCATAATGACTGATCAACACAAGACTGTCAAAGCCATACTTCTTCTTGAATGAATTTCTAGGACAATAACTAAGGTCATCTTTGGGTAGGTGGTCTTCATCTCTTCAATTAAGGAAGTCATTAATTTAGCTCATATACCCTTGTCACTTGATTTAGGGTTATGCATAGCAGTTATTTATCACCAAATTGGATAAAATTAGGATTTTAAAATTTTGGAATTGGCTAATATTTGGGACCCTTGACCAGGGTCCATTAGCCAAAAAACTTTTGGGCTTGATTCACCCTAGTTTTATAATAATTTGACCATTTTTAATTTAATTTTCCAACATTTCCCCTAATAATAGTGAGCCATCTACATGTTTCTGGAAATTATTCACATGGATTTCAAAATTGATTCATAAATTTTTTATAAATACATTTTGGGACCGACCCCTTACGCATAACCCTAATTTGATTTGAGTCAAGCATTCATGTCTACTTGGTATTTAGATATTTATTGTAGATTTATTGTGAGTTTTATCCATCATGCTTTATTGTTGATCATAAAACCTTTGATATTAGGATTTGTCTTGAAGGTAGGCTCCTTTGGTTCTCTTTTTGATATTTGTTTGGACTTCCATTGAATTAAATTTTGTAGAAGTCTTTGTTATTAGGAGTTCCTTGAGCTTGTTCCCTATGGGATAGAAAAAACTTTAACCATCGATAATCAAGATTTCTCCTTAGTCATGAGTAGGTAGTGGTGAAACACTACAAAAAAACAAGATATATCCTATGATCACCATTTCAATGATTTTGTAGTTCAAAGGTGCAAGGTGATTCCTCTTTGTTTTTTTATTTTATAAAATTTATCAAAACAACATAAAACATGTAACCTTAAATTTGATGATATGAACCTAGAATGTAATAGAATCAAAGGATCCAATCCATGATTTTGTAGTTGAGACCAAATAATTGTTTAACTATCATTTCACCACTATACAAAATCATCATTTAGATGTAATTTTACCTCTTTATGAAAGTGTCGTTTAGATGCAGTTTCAACCTTACATAGAAGTGTATTTGGGATGCAATTTTACCCCTATATAAAAGTACCATACCATTATGTATTCAATATGACTCTTTTTGATGCCTATGGTGCTTTCATCCTATACCTATAAAACATGAAATCTACAAAACAAAATAGACAAAAACTAAGATCAATACAATGGAATTTATTCAATATCTCAAGGAATGATAATTTTTTCTTAGTATAGGTATTAAAACCCTATTACTTATATAATTAATAATTGAAATTATGATGAATGTGTACAAAAATAAAGATGTATAAATTAATAAAATCACTAAAAAAAACAGAAAGGAAATGTTGAAAGGATGAAAGATAGACAATAATTGATATGATAGGTTGACCCTTATATCTTCATGTAGAATGCTTTCCAAAATTCCTCACGGGTGCTTCCTTTGGTTTATCTATTGAATTCCTAACTAGAAAGGATTGAAAAGTAATTTTGGATCTACAAGAATTTTGATAGTCCTTCAAGTATAAACATCAAGAAGTAATCTCAATAGCATGTACCTATAACAAGAAGTTGTCTATAGCCTATGACTACCTCTAAGGGTGGTTTTATAGTCAATTTAATCCCTTTAGAGGAATCATAGGGATATTTGGGAGGTGACAACAAAGAGGGTGAAATGGAAAGTACCTAGGAGTTAGAAGAGGAGGTTATTGGTAAGTTAACTAGCTTGATGGATAGTTTACAAACCTTGATTTGGGAGATAATAGAAGGATGCAATACAACTACCAATCAAAAGGGGCGATTGGTGGTTCAAAAATATTTAACATGCAATTGAACCATTTGTGAGGTAACAGGTAGTTAAATTATCAAAACCTCAGTTCAGGTACTGGCAATACAAAATTTTCATGGTGGCACAAAATCATTGTACATGCTTTTATTAGTGACAAAAAAAATTGTATAAAATCATACAAAGTTACAATGCTATAATTTTTGGGCATTTTGGGGTATCATACCTCAACAAAATATATGTATGTTTATACTTATTGGAAATTTGTTTTCGACCCCTTTCTAATTGTATCATTTTAATAATGTTTGTGAAGGTTTGACATAGTTTTGTGAACCTCAAATGTCAAGCTACTCTTTGCTCTAATTTTAAGTATAAGAGGTTCAGTTTCACATAATTAGCTATAATGACTAGTTGACAATGCATTTGGTACATGAAATTGTGTGGCTACACATAGAATAGGTTAAATATTTTTATTAATTAATTAAACTATTTCCTAATTTAATTTATAACCCAAATTTTGGATATATTTTCATCTATCTTTCATTCCACATTATTAATATATCTCATTCTTAAAATATATGAGAAAACCCAATACATTGATCTTCCAAGCATTATAGACATATGGTATATTTGATAATCTATCTATCCCTATAAAATATTCATTACTTGTAGTCCTTTACGAGGGCTCTCTTCCATTGTGTTACTTTGATATATTTAGTTATTGAACTTCTTTGGTTTCTTATATTTCAATGTATAGTCCTTTTATAATTCTATAGGGTCCATAATAGTTGGTTTCATGGATACAAATAGATCCATAATGTCTTTTGCACTAAGTGCCCATTTTGACCATAATTGTATTCCTTTTGTTAATCCATGCCATATCTCCATAATTATTGTATTTCATGGTCATATAGAAGTTGATATGCTACTGATTTATTTTAATGTTTTTATCTACCTTTAATTTTGCTTTCTTATAGTTTTATATTTATTCTAGACTTTTATCCTTAAATATTTCTTCGTATTCTTTTCTTTATCTCCCTACTATAGTTTCTTTGTTATGATAGAATCTTCTCATTCTTTCTTGGATTCTTCTATTGATTCTATTAAATTTCTTAATTTTTTTCTTTACAAATCCTTTCCATATTTTTTTATTCCTTGATTCTTATGCTAAGATGTTTAATATTATTATTTCATGCAAAATATTTTATATCACAAATATAAATATTCATATGTTAATTTTTATTGAAAAATAAATACAAATATTATAACACAATACCACTATTATGATGATTATAAATAATGTATTTATATAAAAAACATAACAAATATTTATTTGCATGTCAAATAAACCAATGTAAAAATACTTTTGCACATCATATATTAGATTAAATAAATATTGCATTATGACAAGTATAAATACATGCTTGTAGTAATAATTACTGGAGTGTGAAAAGTAATGTTAACTAACCATGTGATTTGTAAAGAGCCATATTTCACTTGTTTTGTAAAATATTACATTATCCATGCATATACATATATAGAAGAAAAAAAATGTAGGTTAAGGTATTGAAGTAGGACATTTCATATAGTGTATCTAAAATTAGGAGTGATAAATCTTAAAAAAAAATTATTCCATGCAACAACAACTGTTTCAAAGCTTAAGTTTCATAAATACCATGTTTTATTCTTATTTTAAAATTAATATTCTTCTTAGTATTTATTTTATTAGGTAGGAAAACATGGGATTTTGAAAGGATTCCTAACATTTTACAATGAGAGACACCAAATAAACAAGAATAGTAAGCAAATCAAGAGGAGAACAACCCCAAGGTATATGGGGATACAAAAAAAAAGCCAAAAATAGAAAAATGAATAAAAGTCCTTAGAAAAACGAAATAGGCAGCACCTTATCAATCAGAGATAAAAATAGACCATAAATCAAAACAAGGACACACTAATTAAAAAAGGAAGGAAAATCCTTTGTCTAGATTTGAAGAGCATTCTAATTAACCCTTTAGTTGGCCAATGGGTTAGCTTCCTTATTTCCTTCTCTAGTGTGTCTTGTAGAGTGGAAAATGATGCATCTAGCAAAGGAAAATGAATTGCACCTATTGATTTAAGCATTCAAAAGCAACATTTAATGTAAACATGATAACAATATATATAAGAAATGGGGTCCTCTTTATATTAATCAACTTGTCAAATTCATGGTTACAATGCATCCCCTTGAGGGATTTGAATTGATACAATCATTACAATGTGTCAAAGGATATAATCCTTTCAATGACTCAGATATGCTTCAAGGCCTTCCTTGCATTCAAAAATTTCCCAAGAGCGGGATTTTAGTACTACTGTGATGATCTATCTGTATTCAAACTTGTAGCTCCTTCCTTGCATGCTGAGAGACCTAGATCTACACACAAAGAACTCAAATTATGTAATAGCATATGCGGATTGAGATAAAATCAAAGAGATGCATGTGATAGTGAATATGAACAACAAAAAACATAATAGAAGGTGCAAAACTACTCAAAATTACACCAAAACTTAGTATAGTGCATATATTCTAATATAGAAATGATCTACACTAAAATAGATATGAAATATGATGTAGAATACATGGTAATCCCTAGGTGTTGTAATTCTGACTGTTAACCATCTCGGGGTGGGGTGGCCACTAAAGTTGGTGGTTTTTACTTCCAATTCTTCTGGGATCTAGTTCAAACTATTCTTAGGGGTTTTTTCATCGAATTTGGTGATCTAATTTATGTATTTGGGATCACTTGGAAACATCCTTTGATTGATGGAGATTTCAAGGAAAAAAATGAAGTGAAAAGGATATTGAATCTCTTTTTTTTTTTTTTTGTGGAAAACATCCCAAAAGGGATGCCACTTTCGGGTAAGACCCAAGGAGGCAGGGGTATCCATTCCACCAAAAATGCCCAGGACTCGGACCTGGCCTACCACCTTTGACACACTCAAGGAGCAAACAAACACACAAAACCAATTAAAAATAAGCAAATAACAACAAAAATAATAAAATAAAATAAAAAACATGCTCCTTGAGTGTGTCAAAAACAAAAGCACAACCAAACACGCACAATAAGATAAAAGAAACCACAACACAAACCACATAGAAAAACACAAGAAACACATAACAAAACACAGACAAGACAAAAACAACGAGAACACTACAAAGACATAACCCAAAAAAAAACAAGAAAAATAAACACAATCAAAACCTAAAAAATAAAATAAAAATAAAAATAAAAAACAACCAACAACAGACAATAAAAAAAAACAAAAAATATAGAAAACACTCACCCATAAAAACACGAAATAACACAAACAAAGAGAAACCCAAGAACAAGAACGAAAAAAAACACAAGAACAATAACAAAAAACATAAAAAAAAAAAAAACAAAACAACAAAAACACAAGAACAACAAAAAACAACACAAAGAACACAAAAACAAAACAAAATAAAAAAACCCACCCACCTTAAAAAACTAAACAAAAAAAACAAAAAGGAAAAAAGAAATAAAAAAAGAACAAAACAAAGACCTATCTAGACCATAAGACTATTAAGGCAAGAATCAACAGAGGAAACAAAATAAAGAATAGAATGAGCTAGGGAACTAAAAAAAACTGAATGAACCAAAGAGAAGCAAAAAAAAAAACAAGAAGAAACTAGGTACCTTGAGACTGGAGCCATCCAAAGAAATGATAGAAAGAAGAGCTTCCCTAATTTGAGAAGCCCACCATATAGGAGGGTGGCCATAACAAGTAAGATCACCTTTGTCCAAAGCCCAATTAGCTAAAGCATCAGCACTCTTGTTTTGATCTCTGACCACATGATTGTAATCAACTTTCAAAAATCCCATCTGGATTAACTGAATCTTCTCAATAATTCTTTTTATTCTCCAATCCACCTTATGATTCTTAGAAGGATTCTTCAAGAGATTAATCATAAGTTGAGAGTCGAGACTCAACTAACACCTTTTCCCATCCAACCTTAGTAGCCTCCTGAAGACCTCCGAGGATACCATACCCCTCGGCAAGGTTATTGGAAAGAATACCCAAATTCTCAGCAAAAGTAAAAACCGGGGAGCCATCCGAAAGTCTACCAATTCCTCCCACACTTGGCTTTTCCAGGGGTTCCCTCTAGAGGCTCCATCGGTTTTGACTTTTCCAAAATCCTTAGGAGGAGGTTGCCAATTTCTATTCCTATCCATTTTACTAATACTCACATTCCCTTTAAGATGGTTGCCCTTAGAAGGTTTAATCTTCAATCTTTGCATCACTTGATCCCATATTTGGTGGGAGTTTTGGGGGTGATTAAGGAGATGATGGACTGATTCAACTAAGTTGGCTATGGTCTTTTGCCAAATATAGTGAATATCCTTCCTATCTTGATTAAAAATTTGGTTGTTCCTTTCATTCCAAATATTCCAAAGAAGGATGGTAGAACCCATCCAAACTAAGCGCCTAATAAAATGATCAACACCCTCTTGATTAGGCCAATCCCTCCAAAGCTGTTCAAAAGTAAAAAAATTGGACCACTTGTAAGCCAAGTAAAGTGGCCATTCTCCTCCACAGCTCGAGAGGCTAAAGTACACTCAATAAAAATATGGTTGATATTTTCTACATTCTCTTCACACATTTCACATCTAAAAGGGCCATGAAAACCACGCTTCATAAGTTGCTCACCGAGTAAGCACCCTACGATGCAATAAAAGCCAATTAAAGAACCTCACCTTAGGCCAGAGCTTTTGAGCCCACAATTGAGAAAATATGTCAGAAGAATGGTTGGGATTATTATGGCATAAGGTCAAATAACCTTGAGCAACTGAATACTCACCCTTAGTAGTGTTGTTCCATCCAAAACAATCTTTTTCATGGGACCAAGAGAGGGATCTCATATGAAGGATGCCTTGGATATCTTGTCTTTGCCTTTATGGGATTTGAATAGGCCGAGTCCTCAATAGGGATCCAATATCTACCAACCTTTGAATTACCGAGTATGGTACCGACGAGTAATTAGCCACCTTTATCCAATTAGCTCGGTGAAGCTCCTCCATCCAAGGCCTCCAATCGGGAACTGAGTTATCAAAGGCTTGTGACCATCCCAAGAATCTATCCAAAAATTTGCATGTTGACCATTATGAATGATCCAAAATAATTTTTTCTTAATCAAATCCTCACCAGTCTTAAGAACTGCTAAAATGGGAGAACCTTTGGAAGGAAGTTGATAGCGAACAAGGTCTTCAGGACTTTTGTTCTCAGCATATTTAGCACGGAGATTATTGGCCCAAAGAGCATTGGGGTTATGCAACATCCTCCAATATAATTTAGCAGCTAAAGCTTTGTTGTTATTAATTGAAGACCGTAAACCTAACCCCCCTTCACTCTTAGGAAGACATAAAGTATCCCATTTCACCAAGGCCCATTTTCTTTTCTCCTTAGTACCACTCCAAAGGAAACGATGACTGATTTGATCCAATTCTCGAAGAACAACCTTTGGAATATTCAAAATGGAAGAAACATAAATAGGAATAGCTTGAAGGACTGATTTTACCAAGGTGATTCTACCCCCATAAGAAAGCCACTTGTTGGTCCACTTTCCAATTTTCTTCTTGACTTTGTCCAACAACCAATTCCAATCTTTATTTTTTTGCCTTTGAATATTTATGGGAATACCTAAATAAGTGATTGGAAGAGAGGTCTTCTTATATTTTAGCTTATCCAAGACCATGGATTCCTGTCTAGCAGAGCAGTGAAAGAAAATAACTTTAGATTTGTCTTCATTGATCAAGCTGCCCGATAGCCTTAGAAAAATAGCTAATGATTTGCTTAATATTAGAAGCTTCCTTAAGCTGTAGCTTTACCTAAAATAGTAGAGTCATCCACAAATTGAAGATGAGAGATAGGTCTAGCTCCATGAGCAATGGTAACTCCCTCAAGGGTTTTGTTTTCCCTCTTTTTGGTTATAGTCCTACCCAAGCATTCAGCAAGAATGATGAATAAATAAGGGGATAGCGGGTCACCTTGCCTAATACCTCTGGAAGCTAGGAAAGACTGAGAAGGCCTGCCATTGATAAGAACTAAGTAGGAAACTGAAGAGATACATCCCATAATCCAATCCATCCAATCCTTAGAGAAACCAAATTGCCTCAAAACTTTGATAAGGAAGTGCCAATCCACTCTGTCATAAGCTTTGGATAAGTCTAACCGAATGAACATGGAAGGAGAATTTTGCATATCCATGGAATGGATGGCTTCCTGAGCAAGAACTATCTCATCTACTATTTGACGTCCTTCCACATAACCCCCTTGCTCTAGGGAAATAATCTTATGCAAAAGAGGCTTCAACCTTTCTGCCATGATTTTAGTAATGATTTTGAGAAGAACATTACATAAAGCAATAGGTCTAAAAGCTGAGATATGATCAACCTCTTGAGCTTTTGGAACAAGAGTAATATAAGTTTTATTGATAACCTTCAAAATTTCTTTGGCTTTCCTGGCTTCTTCCACCACCTCTAATAAATCAACATGAAGGATATCCCAGAACTCTTGGTAGAACTCAATAGGAAAACCATCGGGACCTAGGGTTTTCCCTTTTTGTATTTTAAAAACTACTTGTTGAAGCTCATTGATAGTAACAGGAGCAGTCAAAATAGAGTTCTCCTCCGAAGTGATAAGAGAAGGGATTGCTTGAAGAACATTATATTGTGAAGCTGAGTCAAGGGGAGTAGCGGCAAAAATATTGGAAAAGTAATCAACAACAATAGAGTTCATGCCATCCCAAGTATAAACAACATCTCCAGAATCTGATTTTAAGGAAGAAATAAAGTTGTGAGATCTTCGAGCTAGAAGAGATTTGTGGAAGAAATTTGTGTTTCGATCTCCTTCTTTGAGCCATTGAATTCTAGATTTTTGCTTCCATAAGATTTCTTCTCTTTTTTCCCATTCCTCTAAGCGAGTTGTGAGCTTAATTTCATCTGCACTTCTCTTCTCTGTGAGGCCATCTAAATGGATTTTCTTATTCAAATTTTCAAGATGAGCAATAACTTCATGTTTTTTTTTATGAACATCCCCAAACTCTTTCCAGTTCCAAGTCTTGATTTTGGATTTAATGTATTGGAGTCTTTTGACAAAATAGAACATCTTAGTCCCATGCCTAGGTTTACCTTCCTTCCACCATTGTTGCACATGAGGTCTGAAGGAAATGTCTCTAAGCCACATTAATTGAAAACGAAAAGGAGAGAAACTCACATTGGTTTTCCACATTTCCACCATGGTGGCCAATGATCCGAACCAGCATTATTAAGAGTCTTCACTTTAGGAATGTGACCATGGATTAAGAAATTTTTAGAGAGCAAAAACCTATCCAATCTCTCCATTATACAAGCTAAGCCTTGCCTTCTGTTAGACCAAGTCATAAGGCCATTATCCGGTTGGATATCCACAAGATGGAGGTTTGCAATATATTCGCTCATGAGGTCGGTGCTTTTGTCCAAATTTCTATTTCCCCCCCTTTTCTCATCCAGAGAGAGGATGGTATTGAAATCTCCTCCGATCAAGATCCAAGCTTTAGGAAAATGAGAGATAATATGAGTAATATCCTTCCACTGTCTTCTTTTTTCCTCCAAAGAAGTCGGAGCATAAACGGTAATGCAGAGCATAATCTGGTTGGAATGTCTACTTTGAATAGCTATAGCCAACAAACCCCAACTACCAACCATATGGTGAATAACTACCTCTTTTGGATCCCAAAGACAAGCAATGCCACCCGAAGTCCCTTGGGAACTAAGGGAAACCACTTTTCTAGCTGGCCAAATTTTACTGGCAATTAAGTCCATATCCTCCATTGACATCTTTGTTTCTTGAAGGAAAACAAGATGTGGATGATTTACCTGAATCATTCTTCTAATTTCATTTTGTTTTGAAAGACTCCCTTTGAGTCCTCTAATATTCCAAGTGATGATCTTCATTAATACCGGGGCTAAAAAAGTTGGGAAGGGCATTAATCTTACCTTCCTCTACAAGCTTTTCACCTTCTTTTACCATATGATATTGATTGGTCTTGCGACCTACTTTTTGATTAGAATCCATCTTCAATTTTTTTTCCCTGTTTCTTGACTTATTCCAATTGAATCTGAGATGGCTTCTAACCTTGAAGAATGCTCGTACACAGCCAAAATTTTACTAGATGGTTCAATAGAGTCTATATTGGGACCTGCATTATTTGAAGTTTTGACATTTGAAATATTGTTTTTCTTGTGTAAATTTTCTCCTTTTTTTTTTGTTGAAAACCTTTGATTTGTTGGTTTGTCTCCGAGTTCTTCCCTTCATATTTAAATTGTGTTTCTAAGATTTCAGTTTCCATTATTTCCTCTTCCTCACTTGGGACATCATTTGTGGAAAGGATTTCAAACATATTAGCGAGATGACTTTGATTGACCCTTCATAAGCTGGTTTTTTCTAAGTGTTCTTCTTCTTAGGTATTTGGAAACCTGCTAAGTTTATATCTTCTTTCTTTTGATCAGGAATTTTATTTGGGCAAGCACTGGCCAAATGACCATATTCATGGCAAATTCTACAATGAAAAGGAATGTTCTCATAGTCCACTACTTGCTCCCAAGTGTCTTCCCCAAATTGTAATGTGATCTTTTTAGGTAGGGGTTTGTCAAAATCCATTAAAACACAAATCCGAGCATAAATAATATGTTCAAAATTTTGAGTACAATCAGCGAGTCATCATAAAAGTTCCTAAAGAGTTTCCAATTGAAGAAAAAATAGTAGGATTCCAAAATTCAATAGGGAGGCCAAAGAGTCTAACCCACACGGGAGCAATAGAAGGCATCTCTTCTTCGGCTTTAAATTTAGTATGCCAGGGCTTCATGAAAAGCCCTGCCCTTCCAAAAAACCAAGGACCCCCCTTGAAAATTTTTCTCTCTATCTTCATTATTAGCAAATAAAACAAGAAAATAACCATTTGGATAAATAGAGATTTGTAACTCACCTTTAGTTTTCCAGCTTTTTGCAGCCCAGACTTTGAAAGGAGATAGACTCGGACGAAAACCCACGAACCGACAAATTAGTCCTCTTTTTTCCAAATCTTCAATGCCAGTCTGAATGTTATCCATATCAAGCTTAACAATAGGAGTTCCATCAGCTTGCTTTAAGACATCCTGACTCCGTTTTCTTGGGATCAATCTTAGGCATTCTTAGAGGTTTATGGGAAGCCCTAATATTGATATTAGCATTGGGTTGAGGCTGTCCACCATGAAGGGCATCCCTAAAATTCATTTTTGGGACTGAGTCTTCAAAATTCTTACCCTTGATAGGGGTTTTCATGGTAGAATTATTTTGTGGGTGCACCTTAGCACCAGATTCACTTGAGATATGAGCCATTTTTTGATCAACTGCTTGAAACTTGTTTCGTGATCTCTTTAATCCTTGCCCTAGACGTCGTGGAAAGGTATGGTTTTCACTTTTCTTTTGTGCAGCAAATTGGAAGCCGTTGTCACTCAAGTTCACAGTATGATCTATTGAAAGACAAATTTCTAACCCATATTGTATCTCCTGCAACATTTCTTGCTAAAATATTGAGAATAAACCACAAAAATATTGGCCGCTAGGGCCCGAAGGCCCTAAAAACCAACCTCTGAAGCTGCTTGCACTCAACCCAGATGAAACCCTCGCATAGCCGCTTGCCAAATATGTCGTTCACACATAGGGATGCGCTAGGATCTGTGTTGCTCCAAATGATATGAAAATTTGTGGAGACGTTCTAGGGTTTTTCAGGCATCTACCCTCAAAATTTTAGCTCAATCCGAGTCCGGATGAGTGAGATATGACCGAAACAAGTTCGGCAGTTTGGGCAGTCCTGCGAAAAACGTCTCCGCGAGAAATGCCAAAATGAGACCTTTCAAGATCACAAAAAGGAGATTGAATCTCAACATCACTTCATGGAGAAATATTGCAAATGACTCTTCTCTAAATTTGGTGGATTGGCTTCACTTTATATCTCAAGAGAGAACAAGGTTAAATTGGCAAGTTTGGCCATGCGAGGCAAGTACTACTATTTATCAAAACCTTACCATGCATTGGGTGGGAGAAATATCCAATTCAGGCCTCCAATTTGTAGTTTTGTGACTGAATTGATGCACCCTCAATCTATCATAAATAAATGGGTAAGATAAATGGCAGAATTTGATTATGATTTAGCTTGCACTTGAATTTTTAGGAGTCCAAGGGATTGGTCATCCTCCCCAGGGGTGGCTATCAGTGGTCACCCCCTAGGGATGGTTGTTGTTGGGTTCCCCAGGGTGGGGTATCCATGAATTTGGTGGCCACCCAGGGGTGAGGCAACCATGGCTGCATGGCCCAAAACTTCCCAAAAGTGGGGCAAAACTTCCCAAAAGTGGTAAGGACCACTATTTAACCCCCGAGGGTTGCCCAAGGAGACCATATGGTGCTGATAAAAGTGTGTCTTGGTAGTCTAATAATATTGACATAATTTTAGTTTCTATATTTCTGAATTTAACATGTTCTAAATTCTTAGTGTAACAGTATATATATTACACTAAATCTGCAATGGATCAATGGGGGAAATGTTTTGTTTTAGCAATATTAATGATGGAAAGAGAGTAACCTTCAATCACCACATTATTTGCATTAAAATTTTCTAAAGTATGACCCCTTGATAAAGCACTTGAGCTTCGACAAAAAATCTAGACTAAACAAAATTCAAAATAATAACCCTTTTTTTAGGCTTGATGATTCATCCATCCCCTACAGTGTTTGGGTTGCCTTTATATACCCCATGAAAGTTTAGTTTTATCAAACCTTGATATGGAGGATGCCATTTGACAATATATCTAGGATTGGGAGTGGAAAGATTACAAATACCTTCTAGATTCAGGATACCCAATTGGCTTGCAAGCTTACCTTTGCTATGGGACCATTTTTCCTCTTTGATAGGGATTATGGAAACATTTTCTTTTAGGGAATTGAAAATTTTAGCTTCCACATGCAAGGGATCATTTTTAACATTCCTAAAGTTTCTTTTGTTTCTTTCATTTGAAACACCCTTCAAAAAATGAGGTAAGTAGAAATACTAGCAAATTCTAAGCAAAAGATTTTAGAAAGGGAGCAACACACTCCAAAAATAGGTCTAAAAATATTATTATGCATGACCCACATAAAATTTAATTTAATGAGAATAATGTGGATAACTTCTAAGGAGAAGGGACACTCGAGAAATAAAATTATTAGCATTCTACCAAGCTTCTTCACACAAATAACACCTATTTGAAATGGGTAAGCCTCTTTTACAAAGGTTTTCAATAGTAAGGGTTTTGTTTTAGGAAGCCAACCAAAAGAAGAAATTAACTTCAAAGAAAAACAATGTCTTTTATGTGTTGATTGAGAATTATTTACTTCAACCAATTTTTCTTGTATTATCATTTTTCTTCATAATCAAATATTAGTGGATATTTAACACATTAAAGCTTGAAATAATTAAAACCAGACTAATTGTATAATATTAATACTTCAAACATAAATTTTATATAATATGAATTAGATACTATAATAAGTAATGGATTTTCTATTTTATAACAGTTTGGTATTATATAACTACTTTATTTTGGGACTGTATAATTGTCTCTCTTGCCAAATATTTATAAGCATGGTGTTTATCATTGGAAGTACTATGTGAGTAAAAATAAGCTTCACCTTCAATAATTTAAATATATATGCAAAGGTCATATATGAAAATAGAATATTGAATCAGAGGGAGCAAGAGACCTCTCACTCTAGGTGGGAGGTCACCTTTTCAAATTCTTGCTCCCTCCTTGGCTCTTACTAGGGTTTTTTAGGTGGATCTCCTACTTTCCTTTGGATTTCTAGGTAGATCTCCTATTTTTCCTAGGATTTTTGGCCTTTCTTGTCTCTTCTTGGTGTCTGGAGGGCCTCTAGGACCTTTTTTGCATCTTCCTGAGGTTTTCCAAGAAGTCTTATTGGGTGGTGCTACATGGCCGGACAAACCTAGTTTTTCAGCATGATTTGGGGGGTTTTCGTTCTTGCTCAGTTTGGGGACTAGTGGAGCTCTTCCCTGTAGCTTTTCCTTTGGACTTGGGATGGGGCCATGTTCTTTACTGTCTACAAGGAAAACTCTTTATTCCTCTCTGGATCTTAGCTTTACCTCGGAGTGGGATTTAGTTCATTCGTTCTATTTATCAATATGGTCATTTGATGGTTTTTATAGGCTTGGGGGAGGCTCTGATTATTTTCAGCTGAGTGATTCCCATGGTTTGTGGTTTTTGGTTGGTGGTTTAGGGTTTTTGGAAATTTTGTTTTATTTGTTTTGCTTGCCAAGATGGTCACTCACTAGTCTTTCTAGGCTTGGAGGAGGCCTCGATTGTTCCCAGTTGATTTTTACTATGGTTTATGGCCAGTGATTCATGGTTTTTGGTGGATTATTTTGATTTTATCTGCTTTCTAGGATGGTCATTTGCTACTTTTTTCGGGTTTGGGTAGGCCTCGATGTTCACAATTAAGCGATTCTGATGGCTGGTGGTTCAAGGCTCATGTCCAAGGGTTTTTTATGGATTCCTTCTCTTTATTTTATGGTCTTGGAGGGGACCATGTGCTACTTTGTGTTGTAGAAGGGTTTCATGGGTTTTCCTCTGGTGGTAGGGTTAGGGTTTCTTATAGATCTATGGGTACTTTATGGATAGTCCTACCTACAACTCTTTTTGGTCTGGTTAGAGGACCATTTTTTTGGTACAATGGAGGGCTTCTTGACATTGTGTTGTGCTTTATATTCTTCTTGTTTTGGGGGTTTCTTCTTTACCAAGGTTTATTTTTTGCAATGCTTAGATTTTTTGCTGGTAGATAGCATGGCCTGTTGTGATATCCTTTGGATGCTCTATTTTTAGGCCTATGGATGACCTTGCATGGACCATATTTATGGATTGTCTCAATGATGGTGTTCTAGCATTAGGTGCTATGGAGTTTTCTATGTTTTAGGGCTTCCAAAACTTTGTGTTTTTTTCCCTAGGTGGGAAAAAATTTTAAAAAATATTATTATTATTTTCTCAGGGAGGTTTTACAGATGGTCCAGTATTGTTTTATGTATGACCCTAGGCTGTTTGTGGATGGACATGTGCTGGTTTTTAGATGGTCCAATTTCTTTTCTGGATGATCCTGATTTATTTGTAGTTGGTCCTATTTTGTTTATGGATGGACTTGCATTGTATTGCTTAATTTTGTTTTGGGCCTTCTAAATCTATGAGGTTTTCTCCTATGTGGGGAAACCCTTCTCATTTTTATGTGTAACTGTGAGGTTTTATCCTATGCAAAAAAATCCTTTTCAAATTTATGTGTAACTATGAGGTTTTCTCTGCTACCCCTATGAGGGCTTCTCTTATTTACCCATGTGGCTTCCTCTCTTGCTCTTGTGTGGGCTTTTTTTTTTATCTTTTAGCTATTTTTCTCCAATAGACCTCTAAGGGTCTATTTATTTGGATTTTTTTGATTGGGAACTCTTCTCCCAACCTTCATATTTTTGTAAAAGGTTACAAAATCCTTTCAAAACCCCTCTTACCAATAAATAAATAAATAAATAAATAAATAAATATATATATATATATATATATATATATATATATATATATATGACAATATAGTTAACATAAAGTATTTGTAATTATAAAATCAAATGTCTTCAATTTGAATGTTGGTTTCATTACAATTGATTTTGTTGGTAATTTTAAATAAAAATTAAGAACTGTGTAGAGGTAGTGTTTTTCATAATAAAGAAGGAAAAATACTCCTTAATTAGAATCATATGGAGCTTAAACTAACAATTATTCACAATCTAGGGCATTTTTTATAGGATACACATTTTCATTGAAAAATATGGAAAACTATTTCAATTAAATAGGATTCATAAATTGTTGTTAAATTTGTCAGCAAAAATAAATGTAGGAATTTAATAAAAATAACATTAACTTTTTTATGTATATTATATTTTTCTAAATATAATATCTTAAAAATATTATTTCATGTATAGATGTTGAAATAAGGTAGTAGATAGTTTAGCAAGGTATTAATATTAATCTTGATAATATCCAAAATTTAGAAGGAATTGATAAAGATTTTTTATCTCTTAATAAAATATATTAAAAAAAATTGATCATAAAAACACAAAAAATTGAGGAAGATGAAATTTATTTAATAAAAATATATAAATAATATATAAAAAAAAAACAAGCTAAATGAATAGGGATGCAAAACCAACAACTCACTTTTGACAACTTAAGAAAAAGAGACAATGTGGGTCTAAGTTGTATCCTTTATAAGGCATATGAAGAAAGTAGAGATCATGTTTTAATACAATGCATGTAAGCTAGAGAAGTATGAAAATCTCTCTTGAGTAATATTGCTCCCTAAATTACTTCCCCTATCTCCTTTCAAGTAGTGATGTATATATCATCATCAATCAAAGGGGTGAGGAAAGAAACTAGCTAGCCTATAGCTACCAAAATTCTTGATATTTAATACATATTTTGGAGGATTTGGAATGCGCACGTCCTATAATTTTTAGGGATCAAACAACCCCTTTGTGGATCACAAATAGTTTAGCCTAGTGATCTAGACAAGAGAAGAGAATCCACCTATGGATGACCTTCTCAAGGAATAATATATCAACTCAATTAATGACCATTGGATGTATGGTAATCACACATGCGATAAAGGTTTCAAGACAAAAAAAAAATATTATGATAGAAATATCTTATATACAAGGTGGCAAGATTAAATGATGATAGTGTATCATGCTGGCATAGTCGTAAGATGATAGTCTTGATATGATAATGGTATATGATAATATTACCATAAGATGATGGTGTCATAATATGGTAGGTTACATGATGGTGGTGTCACAAGATAGTGGTATCACAACATTGTTTAATATAATAGGATTTAGAACATAATCAATTTTAGATAGAAAACCTCAAGATTATGGTTCCTTCCTTCTTTTGAATGAAAAAGCACATTGTATGACAATATTCCTCATATTTAAATGACATACCAATCCTTAGCAGTCTGATGAGCTAAGGCTCATGAATATTTTTGGAAATCTATAGCCAATATGACATGCTTAGAAAAATTTGAAGCATGCATCCATGTCTCTACATCAAGTGTATAGTTCTTCCACTTGATTAGATACTCATAATATACTTTATCTATTTTTATCTTTACCACTCTAGAATCTATCACTATCTCAATTTCAACCCATTTATTTTTGGAAATTGTGCTATTCATTCTTCAATTGAAAAACCAAATGTGATATATTTAGTATTATCCATAGGCTTATCATATTAAGGATACAAATTTACCGCATTAAATATTGGTAATATATTTACTCCTAGGAGTTCTATTTCAGAGGTTCTTGCTACAAACCTTTTAAATATATTACAAGGTACTATCTACTTATAATTAAGCTTGTTAAAAGTACCTTTAGAGAATATTTCATTTTTTAGGTATGCAAAAATAAAGTCTCCAATTTAAAATTTGTGTTTTTGATGCTTGAGGTTTAGCATGTTGCTTGTATTTCATGACACTTTATCCAAGTTGAATTTTACTTATCTATGTAAATCTTGTATGTAATCAACAAAGTCTTCTATTATAGCATTGGGTATCTAGGAATCATATATACTCTACAACTCGTCTACTCATCTTGGATGAGTTCCATAAATAATTTGAAATGGACTCTTGGTTTTACATCTATTTATTAATTTTTTATATGCAAAATCTTTCTATGCTAATATGGCATCTCATAAATTCAGCTTCTTTCTAACTAGACACTGTAGCAAAATTCCAAGGCTTTTATTCACAACTTTGGTTTATCTACCCATTAGCAGGTTATAGGTTGAACTAAATATCATTTTGGTACTCAAATTATTCCACAAAATATGCCAAAAGTGACGTACAAACTTTGTATCTCTTTATAATACAATGCTTTTTGAAAAACCATGTAATATTACAACTTCATAAAATCTACCATGTAATATGAGTAGTATCATTCATTTTGCTACACGGTATGAAATATACCATCTTCCAAAATCTATCAACCATAACAAAAATTTAATCATTCATTTTTTCATTTTAGATAATCCAAGAACAAAGCCCATACGTATGTCCTCGCATGATATTTTTGGTATTGGTAATGGCTAATACAACCTTATGTTCTAGCTTTTTCCTTTTGGCATGTTTAAAGACTTGACAAACCTGCACAAGTCTTCATACATATGTGCTTATTCCTTGCCAATAATAACTTACACAAGGATGTTTTACTTTTTGTTTAAAAATTTCCAAATAGTAATCCACTATATTTATATCTTATTAGGTTCTACCTCATTGAATCCTATGGTATACATAACTATTGTCCCTTGAAAAATAACCTCTTGGATAAAATAATCCAACTATGGAATTCTATATACTATGGTAGTATAATTGTAAGCTATCTAAGCTTCCTTTAACTCTAAATCATCAACATAAAGTTCTTTAATAGCACAAAAACCTCCCACTTTAGCTTTCACTATATTTATCAAGTTTCTTATACTGAAGGCATCGAATAACCTATTCAAACTTCCACTTCTATGATTAAAAATAAATGAGTAGTTTTGAAGATACACCACCCACTACATATGTCATTTGTTCAATCTTCCCTAGCTATTAATGAGATGTAAAGCATTATGATATATAAATAACAAAAATTTGTTTGATAATAGGTAATTTTATCACTTCTTCAATGCTTGAAAAATTACTTAAAAATACTAATCATAAACTAAATATTCCCTTTTGTCTTCATTCAACTTCTCATTGAAATGAGCAATGATTCTACCTTCTAGACTCAAAACACCTCCAATGGTTGTTTCATTCGTGTCATAATTTACTTGGAAAACCATGTTAAAGTATACCAATACTAGAATTATATGCTCCATGACCTTATCTTTCAATATTTAAAAACTCCTTTTTATTTTATCTTTCCATTTTAATTCTTGTCTACTTCCCTTCATTGCTTCCATGATTGGAGCACAAATTCTACTAAAATTTTTGATGAATTTTCTATAAAAATTATCAAACCATAAAAAATTATGTCTTCAAACATATTATTTAGAAATGAAAACTCCAAAATAGTCTTCAAATTTATTGGATCTATCTACAAACCATAATTGGATATGATAAAATCCAAATATACTAATTCCTTCTTCAAAAAACTACATTCAAATTGATAAAAAATTGTTCCTCCTTCAACCTTTGTAAAAATAACCTTAGATTCATTACGTGTTTCTTAGTTTTACTAAAAACCAAAATATCATCCAATTAAGAAACCACAAACTTACCATGAAAAGGCTTCAATAATTTATTCATCAATCTCATAAACTTACCAATTGATACAATTCATATTTGGTCTTAAACACAATATTCCACTCATTTCCTTCTCTAATTTGAATTTACTAATAACAAATATTAAAATCAATATTTGTGAAGTACTCTATTCAAATAAAGCCATCCATAAGAGATAAAATAATCTATAGTTTATTGTGATATTACTGGCAGTCCAAGAATTTGTTTATATATGCCATTATCCATATTTCTTGGATGCTAATATTGATGGTACAACACGGGCTTAATATTTCCCTAATTATTCTATTATCTAGTAGATCTTGGACTTGTATTTTAATCTCTTCATTATCCTTAGGTATCATCCTATAGGCTGCCATGTTTGGAAAACACGATCAAGGTATGACATCTAATAGATGACTAATGATTCACATTGTTGGTAACCCATTGGGAAACTCTTTTGAAAGAATCTCAACATATTCTTCCAATAAATTTTTTATTTTAGGTGGAATGTCAATCATATTATTTTCTATCCCATATTCCATGGGTTTAACAATGAAAGTGAAACATGCTTCTCCCTTATTCATTTCCTTCAATAATATTTTCAGGAGATCAAGGAGACTTTAGAACTGCTATCCACCTCTTCTCTTTTGTCCTTCAATGGAATCAATGCATAACTCTTACAATCCTTGACAATTAAATAGGTGTTTAGTATTCTATCATGTACAATTTTTTTATCAAATTACCATGGTCTTCCAAATAAAATGTTGTATGCATTCATCAACATGATGTCACATAAAATCGCATATAAGAGCTAATCTTCAAATTTACCATATATTGTTTGGTTACAAAAATTTAGTATCCTTTTTGTACCCATGAAACTTTGTATGGATTTGGATGCTCAATTATTTTCAACCCTACTTTCTCTACCATATTTATTAATGCTAAAGTTTTGTGCTTCTTTTATCCACAATCACATTGGAAAAATTGCCTCCTATTTTTATAATTATCTCAAACAAATTCCTTCTTTGCTTAGGTTCATGCACCTGCTTTGGTGGTTTTAAAATTACCTTTTTCATCATAAGGGATTCTTGTTGTTTTATTTCCTCCATATTATTTAGTAAGACTATAATTTCTTCATCTACTTCTATAATATGGTTATGGGCTTCCTTTTCATGCTTGCTAGTTTGTTATGATTGATATAATTCACATGATTTATGGATAGCTTCTCCACATCTTTAACATTTTTCACAAAATCCTCTACCTCTTACTCTACCATAAAATCCTCTTCTTCTTCACAAGTCTCTATTTTATCTATTATTTTGAGAAGTACTAGCTTCTCCCTACCCTTTTGTTGTCCTCTTTCATTGTGATTTTGTTATCTTCCTCAAGAGAACTATCCTTTTCCTCTAGCATTATTTTATTGCCATTGTAACCACTTTTACTTTGCCTTGAGTGCATAATGATATGCCTTTTCATCAATTTTTATTTGAATCACGCAAATCTCATCTTGTATAGACAATCTTAGTCTATTTAAGTATATTTCCACATTCTCCTCATTATCTTTAATATGATATACCATTATGTTCAATTTATAGAACTCTTCCATATATTCTTTTAATCCTAATTTTTTTTTTCTTGAGGTTTTTGTGTCTTCTAATTAATCATATTTGATAATCCATAGGTAAAAGCTTATATTTTAACTTGGATACAAACTTTTTCCAAATTTAGATTTTATCCTTCCCTTTTACTGTATTTTGGTTTAGAAATGATCCCACCAAATTGAAGCATGTGCATTCAACTAGGTATATTCAAATTTAATTTGCTTTGGATCCTCCATAGATTTTTAATCAAAGAATCTCTCCATGTCAATTATCCAATCAATCAAATATTTTGGATTTAAAATGCCATTAAAATTTGGAGTATCCATCTTTGGGTTAGGTCCCATGTTTGAGATTATCCAAATCAATTATTGCTTTGATTCTTCTCCTTGATATTTATTCCAAGATTTTGCATGATCAATTTTCTCTTCTTCATTGTCACTAATCTCTTAAATATGAATGCCTATCCTTTGGGTAGTCTCAATTGCATCTAACCTCATAGTGATTCTTCTAAGAATTTTTGCTATATCTACTAGTTGGGGTCCTAGACCACATAGCCTTCCTCTTCCTCATTGTTCCATATTCCTTCGATACATGTTATAAAATCCTACTTTGATACCAAATTATGCAAATAGGAGAAGAAAATCCACCTATGGTTTAACTTTTCAATGAATAAGTTATCAACGTGAATTATGACCATTGGATGTATGATAATCATACATGCAATAAAGGTTTCAATATAGTAAGCAACTCTTATTATGGCAAAATATTATGCACAAGGAATAAATATTAAACGAAGTTAATATATCATGATAAAATAGTCACAATATGACAATGTCATATGAGAATGTTACCACAAGATGATGGTGTTATAAGGCAACAACTCATACAATAATGGTATCACAAGATAGTGGTATCATGATATTTTTTAAGATAGTAGGATTTAGGAAAACATCCTTTTGATATAGAATACCTCAAGATGATAGTTCCTTAATTTGAAAGAATAAGTCCTAATCTCCTTGAATATTCTACAATATTTCTCAATTTGAATAATGTTATAGTCTTTTAGTTGAATACACTTAATTATTTCTAAAACTTTTATGATTCTGTAGACACCAAAACAGCACCAATCTGATTATGTGACTGCAAACACTGATCGCTTTGACAAACACAGCCCCCAAGGCAGCCCTCAGAGGTTAAACAGTGGTCTTAACCACTTTCATAGCAATTTTGTAAGGTCAAGAAGCAATTTGGCACACTTGGACACTTTGCCCAGTATTCGTCTCACCCAGGGACGAATTCAAAATAGAATCCGTCCCACCCCGGGACGAATTCTGAATCCGTCCCTGGGTGGGACGAATTCTAAGCTTAACGGGCAAAAAGGCAAATGGTGCCAAGTGGCAGCCCGAACGGTCGGTTAAGGACTCTTGCCTTGCACGCGTGTGTAGGTGGACAGAGGGGCCGTTAGAAGACTGTTACAAAAGGCATTTATCAAAGCTCAAGTCAATGGAGGACTCCCCTCCCTCATGGGAAGACAAGACTACCACATGGCGCCTATGGCCAACACATGGCATTTGTGCTTCCCTCCCAAAAGAGACCCCTTGGGTCTATAAAAGGTGGGACTTTTCTCACCCAAAATAGACAGGTTGAAGGAGTTTTCAAGCAACGAAGTTCTGCCGAATTGAAGACCCACTTGCATCCCTCTTGGTTCACCTTCCCACATCCACCAATCTCTTTTGCAAGGGAGGTTGTTGGGTGGCCTTTGGAAGCTCGAACCTTACCCAAATCCAACGCATGGACACCGAACCAACCAATTCGCCGACCCCCCAATCCTAAAAGGTTTTGGGCCCATCCCTGGTGGATTGGCTCCAAAATCGAGGGCCAACGGTGGGAGGCCCACTTGGGCACCCCCGCACCTCCCAAGTCCTATTTTTAGTTTTTGAGCATTTTAGATTATTTTTTAGATTGCATTTTGTGTTACTAGGTCTGATTAATCCATAGCTGCAATTTTGTAACTTTTGGTCAGATTCTAGGATGTTTTGTATTGCTTTGTCGTTTCGCTAACTTGCAGGTGTCAAGGTCAAATTCCCGAGGGTGGAGGCCAAATTGGGAAAATCCGACCATCTGGGTCGTCCCAAAATGGCCCCAATTACATAACCCCCCTATTTGCAGGCATTTTGCGAGGTCTCGGGATCCGACATTGGAGCAGAAGGCGGTTCGGTTTCTTCAACACGGAAGAATTCGTCCCACCCGGGGACGATTTACGATCGAAATCGTCCCGCCCGGGGATGAATTCCGGTTGAAGGTGGATTGGCCGACTGCCTCGGTGGCGGTGGCCTTCCGGTAACTTTTCTTACCTTCTGTCAAGTTTTGAAGCAATTTGGATTCCTTGTATTCACTGTTTCAGGCAAATATTTACATGCATATTTCGTTAGTTTTAGAGAGAAAACGCTTTTCATTTGCAGCAGGTGCTACTGACGTCTTGGTCATTTCTTTGTTCACAGGAGAAGAAGCAGAGGCGAAGAACTCATCGACATCAGCGGCGGCATCATCTTGGCCCGCCCATTGCAATCGTGGGCACGCGGAAAGAGGAATCATTCAGTGATTGTAATCAAACCCTATTTGCGCTCCTAGCCCCCGAAAAGGGAGGAGACATCATTGTAACAACCGAGGATATTAATGCAAGGGAAGTTTCGTCTATTTGATCGCGCCTCAACAACGTTCCATATGCAGTTTACCTCCCTAGACTCGAGGTCACGATATTGAATCAAACTCACGTAGAGTTTGCGGACCACGTCGCCTAGGATGTCCATCTACGAGCTTATTCAACAATCAGCTCCACATAGAGAAGCTCTTATGGACATATTAAAAGCCATTGAAGTACAACCCCATGAAGCAAATTCTTTCAACGCCTTCGTGGGACATGTGAAACAATGTACGGAGCCTGTCATCACATTCAAAGAAAATGAGGTCAAAACGATATCGAATGACATGCCGGATCCACCCCTGCACGTTATCGTGCGGGTCAATGGGATCCCATACAAGAGAGTGCTGATAGATACTGGCTCGTCCAGTAACATTATAACCACTGCAGCGTTAAAACATTTAAAACTGCCAGCCTCTCACATCACCGCTTCCACGTACACACTGCGAGCTTTTAACGATGCAATTTGCTCGATAGTCGGCACGGTTGTTCTGCCTATACAGGTAGGACAAAAGTCAATACCCACACTGTGCCATGTGTTGGAAGGCGAAATGGCTTATAATATACTGCTAGGGCGGCCTTGGATCAGGGACATGAAGTGTGTCCCCTCGATCGCACACCAGTGCTTGAAGTATGCCTATGAAGGGCAAATACATGTAGTCCCAATGGACTTAGAGCCCTTCAAGTATTGCAATGCGGTACAATTCATACCTCAATCGACCCTCCCATCAACGCATTTGGATTTTCAATTGAATCCATCTAAACAGGGTCCGATACCGCAAGCACCATTGGTGGCCAACAAGGCAAAATCCCAGCCAGGTGAGACTTCATCATCGGCTCCTTCATCATCAACGCCACCTATCGTGGCCCAACAGAAGGACAAGGGAAAGCAAATCATGGAAGAGGTTAAGCCTCTAGAAGAGGGGTTGCCCATGATTTCAACGATATCAACAGAGGAAGCGCCCAACGCAACGGAAACCAAGATTCTTGAACCACCAAACATGGAATGGACTCAGGAAGGACTACCGTTTCCTCCTACCCAATCATCAACAATCACTGTTGAGATGGCCAGTACAGGCCTGGGGGAATACTTAGTGCAAAATGTTGTGGCAACCCCCACACTGGAGTCAGTACAAGACATGGGAAGACCTCGCCTTCCCATTGGAACAATCGTCCCTCTAGGCTACCCACCGAACCAAACGAATTTTGTGTATGGGGGCCTTGATCATGGTTCTGAACCATGCGAACAAAAGGAAACAGATGAAGAGCCTTTTGTCGAAAACATCAATTATCCGTCGAACCCGGAATTTGCCCTAAAATATCTCGAACAATGCAATTGGCATGGGTATGGGCTAGGCGGATATGAGCAAGGGATGCGGATCCTTTGCCAACCAAGATATCGGATGCCATATGACAAGTCAGGGGTAGGGTTCAACCATCCCCTGCCATTAGACATCTTGGTTGAAAATATGCAAGGCCTAGAAATAGGCAACAGGGGGGGATTGGCACAAGACCCGTACGCCAATCCAAACACAGAATACACATTGGGGGATTATCTCCCATGGTCTACAAACACCCCTGGAAACAACAATAATCCCTCTCCTTTGCTAGAGAGAGGTGGAAGTTCAGAGAGAAATCATCAAAGAGAACAACAACGGCTTCCGGACATTTTTCTGAAGCTGTTCCCCTTAGAGGTTCCAGATGAAATAACACAGTCTCAAAAGAATCAGGTCCCTCCACTAAGAGTGGAACAACCGCAATGGGACCAGATTAATTCACTGGAACAGGAAGAGTCCTCAATGTCGCAAGCAACGGATGCTGAAGAGGATGAACAATTTTGGATCTATGAAAGCGATTCAGAAGACGAAACCGAAATGGACTATCTCAGACATGCGCGACGACATCACCGTGCTCTAACTCATGAAGATCTAATGGGACAAATGGGTATACGGTTAGGACATGAATGGCACGTAGACCCAACGAGGTGGGACCAAGTGTTAGGCCTATGGCTCCAAATTCAAGATGAGCATCGTCCACCTCGAGATCCCATCAAGAAAGCAGTACCGAGGGAAGACCCCGCCTTCCTTTTCACACATAGAGATGAATTTGCACCTAGAGAGGATCCATTCGTGCCTGTTCCCGTAGAGCCAGATCCAGAGTATAGGGAACATCTAAAAGAATCAAGTCATCACACCCGTGGTTCTGGAGACCAAATTCATTCCATCCACATGATCTCCATTGATTTGACCACACCCATCCGCAATCCGACCGATCCATCACGGTCATTGCATCTAAACATGGATGCCATTGATTGGGATCGCGTCAATTCACCATTGTCACCATCAAAGTACTGGCCTTTCGGTGAAATGCTTCATTTTACCCCAAGGACAACTCAAGATATTTTTCAAGCTGAAGAGGGACCCGAGGTCCCAAACGTAGATCTTAACTCAGCTGATGATATCCATTTAATCCCAACTCCACATCAGTTGGAGGACGGATCTCACATGTCAGTCGAAGAGACGACTGACGTAGACATCGACACAGATCCAATGAATCCACGGATTCTCAAGCTGGGGGTAAGCCTTTCCCCCGAAGAGCAAGCCGATTACATTGCCCTTCTTAAAGAAAAGAAGGAAGTTTTTGCATGGTCATACAAAGATATGCCAGGACTAGACCCGCAGCTAGTCATGCACAATTTAACGCTTGATCCGAAAATCAAGCCAGTAAAGCAAAAACTAAGAAAAATGCACCCAACAGTGGCCTTGATGGTCAAAGACGAATTGCAAAAGCTGTTGGATGCACAATTTGTCATCTACGTGGATTATCCGCCATGGTTGTCCAACATGGTTCCCGTCAAGAAGCCCGACGGGAGGATTCGCATATGCACCGACTTTCGAGACCTAAACAAAG
This sequence comes from Wollemia nobilis, assembly GCA_028583015.1. NCBI lineage: Eukaryota > Viridiplantae > Streptophyta > Pinopsida > Araucariales > Araucariaceae > Wollemia > Wollemia nobilis. The sequence goes on along the minus strand of JAQPPZ010017206.1, from coordinate 240,296 downwards.
CGAGTCCTAAGGATGATTTCCCCTTGCCAAGCATCGACGCATTGGTAGACGCTACAGCAGGTCACGAAATGCTCTCCCTAATGGACGGTTTCTCAGGATACAATCAAATTCGTATCAATCCTGAAGACCAACTCAAAACGGCATTCACAACGCCTTGGGGGACATTTTGCTATAAGGTCATGCCTTTTGGCCTTAAAAATGCTGGCGCTACATACCAACGTGCTATGACGTATATCTTCCACGATTACATGCACAAAACTTTGGAAGATTACATGGATGATTTGTTAGCCAAGTCTATCTTGCGCTCAGATCATCTCGGTGACTTAAGCAAGATTCTCGATCGCCTCATAGAGCATAAGGTCAATCGAATCCCAAGAAGTGCGTGTCCGATGTCACATCCGGAAAACTCTTGGGTTTTATAGTCTCCAAGAGAGGCATCGAAGTGGACCCAAACAAAGTCAAGGCAATCCTTGAAATGGCTCCCCCAACCACTATCAAGCAGCTCAGAAGTCTGCAAGGAAAGGTCGCGTCGATTAAACGCTTCATAGCGCAATTATCTGACAAATGCCGACCAATGAACAAATTATTGCACAAGGGGGTCACATTTCATTGGGATGACGAGTGCCAGTCGACCTTTGACGAAATCAAACAATACTTGGCTTCGTCGCCAGTATTGGCACCGCCTAGACCAGGTGTGCCGTTCTACTTATACATCTCAACTATCGAGGTGGCACTGGCGCAATGCTAGCCCGGAAGAATGAACTTCACAAAGAACAGGCTACTTACTATCTTAGCCGCACCCCGGTCGAGTTACTGAACTTAACTATGCATACGTTGAGAAACTCGCTAGCAGTGGTGTTTGCTACCAAAAGGCTACGCCACTACATGCTGAGCAACACGACGTATGTTGTGTCTAAGGAGAATCCATTGCGATACATGATGAGTCGTACTTATCATAGTAGCCGCACGGCGAAATGGATCATGTTGTTGACGGAATTTGACATTGAGTTTATTGGGCAAAAATCTATAAAAGGACAAGTCATAGCCGATCAACTAGCAGAGGCTCCTCTTGAAGACGATCAGCCTCTAGTCATAGAACTACCCGATGATGAGGTCTTCCATGTCTCAGAATCGCCGGATCTCGAAGAGCCCGAGTCTCGAGGCCGACATAACCTTATTTTTTGATGGTTCTAAATGCGAGCAAGGTGGTGGCGCGAGAATTGTATTCTTCACACCGCGAGGGCGCTCCAATGCCCCCGTCATTTAAATTAAACTTCCAGTGCACCAACAACAATGCGAGAATATGAAGCCTTGCTCCTAGGTCTTCAGACAACAATCGCCATGAACATCAAAAAACTGAACATCTTTGGTGATTCGCTGTTAATCGTCAATCAAGTCAAAGGGGGTATATCAATGCAAATGCCCAGTTCTGAAGGCCTATAAAGCCCTCGTGGATAAATTCCTGGCAAAACTTGAGTGGTATGACATCGAGGCACTCCCTCGATCATCGAATCATTTTGCGGACACAATGGCCTCCTTAGGGTCACTAATCCCGCAAGACCTTTCCGGTGATATAACAACCATTCAGGTCAAAACCTTATCGCAACCCGCGATGGAGCGCGCAAGCTCAGAATTGACGCCAGGAATCCACATGATCGAGATCGAACCATCTTCGGATAAGTTCTTTCGAATCCGAGACTATTTGAAACATGCCAACTGGGGGTCTTTGTTCTCCCCCACTCCCATTAATAGCAACACAACGCTATTCTTACAAGTTCTATCCCAATCAGCATTTGTTAGGGAAGAACTCCAAAAGGGATTGGCTGTTCAAACTGTCGAGGTATCCGATCAACAAGATCGGTATTTACCCATAAGAGACTACCTCAAGTTAGGTAATCTACCCTTTGGATTGACGCAAGCCGCAAAACGAACATTCAAACAGAAAGCGGCAAAATATGTCTTGATAGGAGACATTCTGTATCGTCGCAACTACGACGGAATTCTTCTTCGTTGCTTGGACCAACAAGAGTCCACTTGGGCGATCACCCAAGCGCATGACGGTACATGTGGCGGCCACTTCAGTGGTATGGCCATTGCAAAGCGCATTCTTCGCATGGGCTATTATTGGCCATCTTTAGAGCGAGATTGCTGCGCGTATGTCAAGAGGTGCGTAAAATGTCAACATCATGCCAATTTAATGCACGCACCTTCCCAGGCCCTACAGACAGTCCAGTCTGCTTGGCCATTTTCGCAGTGGGGCCTCGATCTAATCGGAAAGATCTCCCCTGCATCGTCAGGCCGTCACACGTTTATCATAACGGCCACAGAATATTTTACCAAATGGGTGGAAGCAATTCCGTTAACCTCTACGACAGGACCCCGCATTGCGGAGTTCATTTTGCATTACATCATATGTCGTTTTGGTATTCCATCCAAAATAATCTCGGATAATGGGCCATCATTCAAGAACAAAGACGTGCGTGCTTTAACCACAAAGTACAAAATTCAGCACAACTTTTCAACACCCTATTATCCGCAAGCAAATGGGCAAGCAGAGGCGTCAAACAAAATGCTAGTCGCCATCCTTAAAAAGACCGTCGCAGACAGTCATAAGGATTGGCACATACAAATCCCACTTGCCCTTTGGGCTTATCGCACTAGCATTCGGACGCCCACTGGGGCAACTCCGTTTTCACTAGTGTATGGCTCAGAGGCGATAATGCCTCTCGAGTTGGAAATTCCTTCCCTCCGCATATCAATGCAGGAATTCATCGATGATGACACCGCACGGCGAGGCCGGTTAGACCAACTTACGTTGCTTGACGAAAGACGCGTTAATGCTCTCGAGCACTTACGTATCTATCAAGAGCGGCTTAAGAGAGCTTACAACATGAAAGTTCACCTAAGAGACTTTCGGGTTGGTGATCTGGTTCTGAAGGAAAACCAACAAAACTCTAATTTGCCGTCCCATATGAGAGACAAATTCACGGCAAATTGGCTAGGTCCTTATGTCATTGATAGCAAAATAGGACCGGGAACGTACAGGCTAGCTTCTCTTGACGGTATCAAGGAAACAGAACCCTTGAATATCAGTCATTTGCGACCATTTCATATCTAAGAAAGCCATGTACCAAAAAAAAAAAAAAAACAACAAACAAACAAAAAGCTCCAAGGATTATCGCAATCTCTTGGTCACCCAAAAAGCTCCAAGGATTATCACAAATTCTTGGTCAACCCAAAAAGCTCCAAGGATTATCGCAATCTCTTGGTCACCCAAAAAGCTCCAAGGATTATCGCAATCTCTTGGTCAACCCAAAAAGCTCCAAGGATTATCGCAATCTCTTGGTCAACCTAAAAAGCTCCAAGGATTATCGCAATCTCTTGGTCAACCCAAAAAGCTCCAAGGATTATCGCAATCTCTTGGTCAATACAAAAAGCTCCAAGGATTATCGCAATCTCTTGGTCAACCCAAAAAGCTCCAAGGATTATCGCAATCTCTTGGTCACCAAAAAGCTCCAAGGATTATCGCAATCTCTTGGTCAACCCAAAAAGCTCCAAGGATTATCGCAATCTCTTGGTCAAACAAATCAAGAAATTCAACAAAAACAAAACAACAAAAATCATCAAAAACAACAAAGATTTGCATCTCAATTCTAGGCATACTCGAATTCATCAAAAACAACAAAAACACCATGCATAACTTTTACCACACTACAGTCAGTGGTCTGGGAATGTACCAAGAGTTTCGGTGATTCAGTCATCATTTTCCTCTTTAGCCATGTAGTGTACCAAGTCGAACAGATTTTACGAAGGTAGAGTCATACTTGAAATACACCTTGTTACGTAACATCCCAACACAAATCAAAACACTAAAATTCCCAAAATTGTGTGAACGAAAGACGAAACCTGCAAAATAATCTAGGTCACCACAAGCGAAACGGTTATCTTGCTCATCCCCCTGTGCGAATGACCCCTAGAATGCTGAGAGTTGGCAAAAGGACAAGCATCCTCCCTACCCAATTCCCTAAGAATCCCTAAAGTTCTCAACAGTTGCAAAACACAAAAATTTGCAAAATGTCAAAACTCCAAATTTGACAAACTATAGTGCACACATCAAAAGGCACAAACAACAGTGATTTTCATCACTCCATATCCCCAATCCCTTGCTCAAAAAAAAAAAAAAATCAAAATAAACAGTGATCTTATCACTACAAAAGAGCAAGTATCCCAATACAATTGAAAAAAAGAAGGGAGTTGACCTTGAATCCCTGGAACTCTCAACGATTCTATAGGTCATAAGGCAAGCTTTTGTACCAATTTGGTTGATAGCCTATCGGTAATGTAAGTAAACCTCCCGCATGACGATATATCTGTCACATTAACTTGCGTACAGATCAATGTTTGCATGTGGATGAGCTAGCTTATGGCATCCTGGATTACAACGCAGATTAATCTTAGTACATACAACAAAGGAATTCGTGGAGCTAATTAGGTGATCCTCGATACGGGTTCGGTTGAAAGCCCATCTGGCACTGGCGGTATCCTAACAAATACCACTAAATGAACTCAATTGCACACACAGGGATGTTAAATAACTCGGTCAAAAATAGGTCCGATTCATACCTTGTTCAAAAGTCTTGTAAGATAAAGTACAGTCATGGATAGTGAGATAAAACTGTCTGAATCTCAGAAAATCATACATTCATCCCAAAACCATCTGCGCTACTTATCATCCTTATGATACCATCAAAAAATACAAAAAAAAAAAAACCAGATAAATAAAGAGCTTCTTAAACAGCATACAGTGCAATCATCACAAATATCATTCATCCATTTCAATTTGCATATCACATAGACATCTAAAACATTTGCATTCATCATAACATTCGCATTCATCAAAATGAATAAACATGCATAACAAAAATCAATCACATCATCACATGTACAAATCCAAAAATAAAACGGTATTTTTTATATAATATATATATATATATATATATCGTCAAAAAGATGCCCGTAGGCTACAAAACCGGTCCTCAGACCCCGCAAGCATATCCAAAACCCAACCTAAGGCGTCGACCACCATGATCACGCAGGATCGGTGCGACGGGAACTACCCCCCGTGGTGTGGGTCCTACGGGACCCTGCAGGCGGCTCATCGCTAGCCCCTGCATCATGCCTACTACCACCTCCCTCATCTAACCGCCGCGACGAGATGATGCTGACTGCTCAGTCAGACTATCCCTCGTCCGTCGAGAAGATCTGCTGATCGAAGGCTCAGGGAGCCGCCCGCCAAGGCGGATGACCTCCCTCTCCAAGTCTATCCGGTACAGACACCACTCTGCCTCCCGTCGATGATAGATAGACAATGCATCATCGCGCTGCGCCAAAACTCTATCCCGCTCTGCCAACTGAGCCCGCAGAAGATCCCTCTCCAGATCCCGCATCCGCAGCAGCTCTGTAAGTCGCGCAACCTCATCGCCTACATCCGACCCCACCCCCTCTCGTATCTGTCGGACGCATAGGACTCGCGGGGACGATGGCTCGCTCGAGGCTCCAAATGCTCCTCCACATCCCGCATGTCCGGCTGCTCCGGAACACCCAAGTCCACATCCTCATCTCCCACATCCACCATGTCTGCATCATCCAACGGCCCTCCCCAATCACCCCCTGCCGCCTCAGCATCCTCCACTGCCGCCTCCGTGCCTCCCAGTGGACCCTCTCCTCTCCAGCGCCGCAATACCCACCACGAGTCATACTCAGTGGTAGTACCGACGTCATCCACATCCAACACCTCAATCACCGCATCCGACTCCTCGCCCAATGGCACGAGGACCGGTGGCTCCAGATCCCTCTCATCTCCCCGACGTCGATAGCCTACGGGCTCACCAAGCAACCCCTGGCGCACCCCAAACTGTCGTGTAACCCGACGGTACGGAAAGAACTCATGCTCCGTCCCGTGCCGCCCAGTCAACCATCGCTCCCTCCGTACCCGTCGGAGCCACTCTCCAGCCTCAGGCCAGGCTGGACAGTCCCGATAGGGACGCCAAAACACCTCCCCTGGAGTGAGCCACGAAAAGGCATCAATGTAGTGCTCAACGGCACCTGCCCATCGCCGACTCTGCCCCTGCTCCGCAGACCGTCGCCACAAAGCTGCATAACCAATCTCCTCATCCTCCATCGCCGCCCGAGTCGTCCACGGTAACCCGGTAGGCCTCTCAACAGCTATGTGCTGCCAACCCCAGCACTGCAACAAAAAGCTGCAACTGACACCCTTCCGCTGTCGACAGCGGACCCCGTACAGCTCCCCGTAAAGCTGCGCCAACAAAGTCTGTCCCCATCTCAGGATCAACGGTGCCTCTATCGGGCACTCTGCCAACTGCCACACCAAATCCAGCAGGTTCCACGGGAACCTCGCGCCCGACGAATCAGGGAGAAGAATGTTAGAAATGAGGCCCATCAAGAATGCGTGCCTCACTCCTAACACCCCCCTCTCCTTCCACCGACCAACCAAAATCCCGCCGCCTGGCAATCCGCCTCGGTTGTCTCCACTGGGTCTGCTACACCCAGCTCCCCCCCATGCCCAAAACATCTCGTAAGTATAGCGATCCGCTGATCAAACGGAGATGTCCTAATAGGCAGACCATCTATCGGAATCCGAAGCAACCGATAGACGTCCTCAAGAGTCACAGTCATCTCCCCTGTCGGGAGATGGAAAGTATTGGTCCGCGGATCCCAAAGCTTGATCAGGGCCGTCAGATAGGCCTGATCCGAAACCACGAGCTCCGGTCGAGCCACCTGCTTGAGCCCAAGGGCATCAAGCCATTCCCAGTCATCATCGGTCAATGCCAACCGCGCCTCAGTAAAGGCAGCGGGTACACGGTACCGGCTCCTAACAACCTGCAAGCAAACAAAAATAAATAAATAAATAAATAAAAAAGATCAAATTTTCAGTTCTAGGGTTTCTAACCTTAGCTGTTAAACAAAAACATCACAAAAAATCTTAAAGTTTTGAAAAGCGTCAACACAAAAACAATGCATTAAATTAAAGCAAAATAAACCCTAGGGTCACTTACAGGTCTCGCCTCGGCTCCGCCGCTCGAACCAGTTTGTGCACTCATGATGGCAGAGAGAATTCCAGCAGCGCTTCGCTTCGCCGAATTACCTCCTCCTCCCAGAGCTCCAAAATCGCAAGAAAAAAATGACACAAATGAGCCCAAAATCAAGTTTTGGCCCTTAAATAGGCCCTTTGCACTGGAATTCGTCCTTGACTGGGACGAGCGCTCTGATCAGCGCTCGTCCCACCCAGGGACGAATTCTCCAGCTGGAATTCGTCCCACCCAGGGACGAATTCAGGCCAGCAAAAAAAATCAACAAAAATGACTAAAAATGCACTAAAAACAGACAATAAAATTTCTCGACAGGATTGCAAATGCACCTGACAACATGGGCATACAAAATCGACATCGGGGTCACAAATTATCACTATCCTACTCCCTAAGAAGGCTACCATAGCCGGACCGCTCCACGGGAAGACAGATTTTTGACAATTTAATCCCAAAATGGTGTCACAAAAAACAACAAAACAACAAAAAATGCAACACAAAACAAACAATAAACATTGCCAGACACAAGTGCTCTTGCACTTAACCTCTTGGCATAGCAAAATTGATGTCGGGGTTTGCATTGTCACTATCCTACTCCCGAAGAAGGCTACCATAGCCGGACCGCTCCACGGGAGGACGGATTGCCGACAATTCAATCACCAAATGGTGTCACAAAAACAACAAAAACAGTACAAAATTCAACAAAAACACAACAAAAACAATGCCGGACACAAGTGCTCTCGCACTTAGCCTCTAGGCAAAGAAAATCGATGTCGAGGTCCAAATTATCGCTCTCCTAATTCCCCAAGAAGGCTATCATAGCCGGACCGCTCCACGGGAAATAGGTTTTCGACGATTTCACCTCATTATGACATCACCAAAAGGGTTAACACCCACCAAAAATAGGTCCATATGTTGGAAAAATTGCACACGCTTAACGGTAAACCCTCTAAAGGCACACCTGCACAAGTCATCTTGGGTCAAGCGACTCGTCGCTTCTCTCACGAAGGTCATTCCCTCATCGATTCGTCGCTTGAGGGGGTAGTCACACTTAGTCACCAACCAACAATCACACACCCAATTAAGGAAAACGACATGCATTCAAAGAATCATTGACAAAGACAATCACGCTCCTGCTTGGGGCAGTAAACAAGCAACAATCAAATCAATCAAACACTTGGCATTTCGTGAATCATGAACACAAGGTTCCCCCTGAGGATAAAAATGCCCTTCACTTGTTCATGACTGATCAATGTCTAAGTTCAAGTCACACCTCACCAAAATAGGTTAATACTTGAAATCAAATTCCTTAGCTCGTCGAAGCAAGGATTCAAGAATGCATGCCCTTTCCATACTTGGGGCATCAAAAGTTGGTTAGGTTACCAAGAAACCCTAATCATTAGTGCTTTGGTTATCTATTTTTGCTCAACGATCGCGTCACCCGCAGCGCTTCCCAAAAAGGGGCATCTGTAGACACCAAAACAGCACCAATCCGATTATGTGACTGCAAACACTGATCGCTTTGACAAACACAGCCCCCAGGGCAGCCCTCAGAGGTTAAACAGTGGTCTTAACCACTTTCATAGCAATTTTGTAAGGTCAAGAAGCAATTTGGCACACTTGGACACTTTGCCCAGTATTCGTCTCACCCAGGGACGAATTCAAAATAGAATCCGTCCCACCCCAGGATGAATTCTGAATCCGTCCCTGGGTGGGACGAATTCTAAGCTTAACGGGCAAAAAGGCAAATGGTGCCAAGTGGCAGCCCAGAACAGTCAGTTAAGGACTCCTGCCTTGCACGCGTGTGTAGGTGGACAGAGGGGCCGTTAGAAGATTGTTACAAAAAGCATTTATCAAAGCTCAAGTCAATGGAGGACTCCCCTCCCTCATGGGAAGACAAGACTGCCACATGGCGCCTATGGCCAACACATGGCATTTGTGCTTCCCTCCCAAAAGAGACCCCTTGGGTCTATAAAAGGTGGGACTTTTCTCACCCAAAATAGACAGGTTGAAGGAGTTTTCAAGCAACGAAGTGCTGCCGAATTGAAGACCCACTTGCATCCCTCTTGGTTCACCTTCCCACATCCACCAATCTCTTTTGCAAGGGAGGTTGTTGGGTGGCCTTTGGAAGCTCGAACCTTACCCAAATCCAACGCATGGACACCTGAACCAACCAATTCGCCGACCCCCCAATCCTAAAAGGTTTTGGGCCCATCCCCGGTGGATTGGCTCCAAAATCGAGGGCCAACGGTGGGAGGCCCACTTGGGCACCCCCGCACCTCCCAAGTCCTATTTTTAGTTTTTGAGCATTTTAGATTATTTTTTAGATTGCATTTTGTGTTACTAGGTTTGATTAATCCATAGCTGCAATTTTGTAACTTTTGGTAGATTCTAGGATGTTTTGTATTGCTTTGTCGTTTCGCTAACTTGCAGGTGTCAAGGTCAAATTCCCGAGGGTGGAGGCCAAATTGGGAAAATCCGACCATCTGGGTCGTCCCAAAATGGCCCCAATTACATAACCCCCCTGTTTGCAGGCGTTTTGCAGGTCTCGGGATCCGACATTGGAGCAGCAGCAGGTCGGTTTCTTCAACACAGAAGAATTCGTCCCACCCAGGGACGAATTACAGTCAGAATTCGTCCTGCCCAGGGACGAATTCCAGTTGAAGGTGGATTGGCCAGCTGCCTCAGTGGCAGTGGCCTTCTGGTAACTTTTCTTACCTTCTGTCAAGTTTTGAAGCAATTTGGATTCACTGTATTCACTGTTTCAGGCAAATATTTACATGCATATTTCGTTAGTTTTAGAGAGCAAACGCTTTTCATTTGCAGCAGGTGCTACTGACGTCTTGGTCATTTCTTTGTTCGCAGGAGAAGCAGCAGAGGCGAAGAACTCATCGACATCAGTGACGGCATCATCTTGGCCCGCCCATTGCAATCGTGGGCACGCGGAAAGAGGAATCATTCAGTGATTGTAATCAAACTCTATTTGCGCTCCTAGCCCCTGAAAAGGGAGGAGACGTCATTGTAACAGAGATCAAGGGATATTAATGAAAGGGCTGTGTTTTCTCTATTTGATTGTGTCTCTTCCAATGTGTTTCTTTTCCATTTCATGCAATTTACATTTCTAGGACTTAAGCGTACTTAATTTTGAATGCAATCGCACTTGGTGTTTCCTTTGCCCGGAATCTCGTGCTTTCAGATTCCATTTATGAATAATATCCCCTGTAAATTGTGAACAATAATCACACATTCACTTTATTGAAAAATGGTTACTTATCTCATTAAAATGATGGCTCTTTGAATGATAACCAGTTAGCTCCAATAATGTTAATGATGATAATATTTGGTTATATTATAATTATGACTCCTCACCTACAACCTGCCCTCTAGTTTAAATGAATAGTTGCAACTACATACACCATTCATCATTTATACAAGTGAAAAAATAAGGAATGAAATGAATATAATCTAATTATCATCAATGTGCCAATAAGCTAAATAGAATATAAATATCCATACATTATAACATGAAAACCCTCTACTATATTGATCTACACTCACGCCTTGCTATGTCATAATTAGATGTACACATCACTCTCTCTACCTGTACCTTCTATGCTTTTTCCATTTCTTCTTATCCAACATTATTTCTTCTCTATTTAGGCACTTATCTATTTATGTTCTCCCTTGTATCCATTATTCTTCCTTTCTCCCCCATGTCCATTCCACTTATATTTTCTTGTTGGTTCGGGAGGATGTTCTAATAGTTTTATAGCCATATTTTTTTAAGGTAATAGAGGATCCTACATCACATAGTACCTTCTAATGGAGATGAATTTAAATAACATAAAGCCATAAAAGAAATAAAATAAGGACAAGAAGGACATCCTCACTCTCCTTAAAATTTGCCACACCCTTTTGTTTGATAATATAAGGTCTCAAAGGGAAAACCAAGATTGGCAAAGGAGAAATAATTCTCTTCAATAAAAAACCTCACTTGATATGTGTGGTCAGTCTTATCATTGGTAAAAATAATAATACAAAAATCCAAGTTCTAAAATTCAGACTCTCTAATAAAAGGTGATGCGATTGATGACTTGAAGGTTATAAGATATTATCAAGTTATTGTCAATGTTATTACAAAGGCTTAATATAAATCAAGTGATATTTCTTATTCTACTAAATGCATCAATAAAATGTTTAACATTTCCCCTCAGGTGGAATTCTAGCACATCAGAAGCAAGTACAATGCAAATATGGATAGAAAAAAAAATATGGGGGAAACACTTAAAACTAAAATCTCACAACTATGGTGTATGTAAAACCTAGCCAACATGTAGTGCTAAAGTGTTATCTGCACTAAATTGGCCTATGGCACTAAATGAACATCCACCTAAGAATTAGTAAATGACCATTCTTGGTTATACTAAATATGTATAAATTAAGCACAATAAGAGTATACCATTCATGATTCATTACTACCTAGAATAGGACTCTATATGCTCAATATGGACTATTTAAATTTAGTATGACATATCCAAGTTATTTTGGTGATTGTAGAAGATCCTGATAATTGGTTTGCTCTCTACATTCCTTTTAGCCTTATAATCCATGTTTTATAATAAATAATACAATTTATTTTTGTTAAAAATATGAGCTACATATGATCTTAATGTTTTACTCTTTAAATAAGTTACTCTAATAAAAATTATAATTAACTCTTTTAACTCTCTATCATCCAAATCTAATAAAACTTAAAATTTAAAAATATAAATCAATTAAATAGGTTACTTTCATAATTGATGTATTAATTATTATTTCATAATATAAAATATTAATATATAATTAATAAAAGTTAAAAAATAATTCATATATTGAGATATATATATATATATATATATATATATAATTTATTTTTATATGAAGAGAGCTCTCTCACAATTTGAGAGAAACTCTATTTTTTTTGGCTTGCTAGGGTTTTGAGTATTCTTGCATAGTATCAATATGGTCCCCAACCATGGCAAACTAGTGCACAAAATTGGCACCATATAATGGAATTCATGTGACAATGGCTCCTCTCAAATGATTGTGCAAGTTTGCGTCATGAATGGTCCACGAGGTAACCCTTCTTCTCTTGATGTAATTCTTCCATTGCTTGAATTTGATTTTACATATCACTGGTTAGAATCATTCACCCTTGTCAATTTTTTTGTGAGACACATCCCTAATGAGTCTTCCCTTAGATCCTGGGTTAATATACGTAGGACTCCTCATGGAGTCAATATGAGGATGGTTAAAAACCTTACGAAGGGCTTTTTTTTTTTCCTTTGCAAAAATAACCCAAGCTAATGCAATTTATGAGCATGGCCCCTCGTACATGAGAAGGTCTCTACTTGTTTTTTCTCCTTGGACCCATGGATTTCCATTTCTAAGAAAATGTCTATCAAATTCCCTATGTAGGTGGAATTCTCAGGACTCCCTCTACCTCTATGGTCATTTATTCACCGCATAGAAACCCCTATAGGGCATGTCATTTTGGTGGAGGTAGACAAATATTTCCATGCACACCCTTAAAAATATATTTGCATTAATATTGATATTTCTAGAGATCTCAATGAGACTATTGACATAAAATTTGGTGACACTATGATATCCCAATGGGTCTTCCACATTAACTTACCCAACATGTGTTTTTGATGCCAAAACTTAGCACAAAATATCAAAGATTATCCCTTGATGCTACACAAGGATAGGTACAGCGCCACCACACTGAGTGTGCACACTCCTTAGCCCTAGGAATATGGTTGGATGATTATGGAATAGCATAAAAATACATGTTTGGTTACTTATATAGGTATACCATCCAAGTCGACACATGTCTCAAAACTGATAGAAAAATTGTATGAAACAAAAAAAGTTGATCACCTAATGAAACTATCAATAATGAGGCTCTACAATCTTAATATATTTTTACCCCAAGGGTCACAACTATGGTTGCTTTACAATTTTCCCAATCAACCAATCCTCTAGTATATTCCCCCGACTAGCACAAGGTAGTCTCATAGATCGATAGAGGGATTTATAGAAGGAGATGCCACTCTAGAGAAGTGACTTCATATGACCAATTTTTAGTTGGGTAGCTATGTTCTTGATTCTTCCAATAGATACAATGTGTTGGAGTATCTTAATGGTAAGGATATGTCATTGGAATCCCTCTCCCAATGATATTTCTTTCTTAGAATATTCAATATCTAACAAACTCTAAAAGTAAATTTACATTTCAAAATTTTCTCTAGAATTTTCCAGATTTAGGAATCCTATGTTTATAAGAAGTGAAGGTTTTACAATTTTTTTTATCTCTGGTATGTCACATCATTTGGTCAAAAAAAAAATTCTACATAGAAACCATGATCCAGGTTGATATGTTATTGCTACCTTCATGGAAACATGATGGTGGTCCTAGCTAGTAGACCATGGTCGTGAACCCACAAATTGAGAATTAAGGACCATATTCCACATTAATAACCATGTATTGGGGGTTATTAATGTTTATGGATTAAATTATGCCATAGTGTGGTCCTATATTTGGATTTGGATTGTGTACTCTAATAATTCTACCATGTGGGTCATATGTGGTGACTTCAATATGATTGAAAATGGATCTGAAAAACAAGGTGGACATCACATACGATGGACAACTGGTGAAATATCTGCTTGGTTTTACATACACCAAAAATTAGGATTTTTGATCCCAATGTTGGGTAGTGCCAACTACACCTTCCTTGGTTCACATGGTCCAATATGTGAGCCAACCCTAAAAGAATCCTCAAATGACTCAATTGGGTGATGTTATCAAGACAACCTAAATTTAACTTTAGCAATCATCAGGGTCTTTCAATGGAACCTCTCCTTGAGGTTGTTATCTCATACCAATCCCCTACATAGCTTTGCATTGAATGTCCAAATAGTGGGATGACTATTTTAAATAGCCAATTTTTATTTAATATGTCATTACTATGACACCCACCCTCTCTAGCCCACATTTTTCACATGTAAAATTTAGCACCTCATCATTGTTCTACAAATGGTTTGATAGAGTGGTGGAACACTAAAATTGAAAGCACCATGCATTTATGACAGACATTTTATTGTTAATTGATTCTCTTTCATTGGTAGTCCTATGTAGCCACTTCTTCTAGACTCAAGAAAGTCATAATAGCTCTTGAAGCTCAACCTTTCTCTATCTCTCTTCAATTATAGGTATCCAAGTTGAGGCATCGACAATAGATGACTAATATCTATGAAACCAATGGTGTCCAACTCAAGAGTGGACTAAACTATCTTGCTTAGGGAAATGGAGTGTCCAAAGAATTTTTCTTTTGGATTAGAGGTCATGAACCAACCCAAAATATCAAGTCTATTTGAGAAGGACAATGGGTTCTTTAAAACCTCTAAAATATAGTGTAGGCTTTCATTCATCACTACCAACAAGTGTTCACTATGCAAGATCCCTCCCCTACTCAAGACCTTGCTCTATAGTAGTGTCTACAAGTGGTTTATTGTTGCCCCTCAACATCCTATGATGAGCTTAAGGTTACAACACTTTCCATGTCCAATGACAAAGTTCTTACCTCTCATCATTCGACTAGAGTAGACAAGATTCATCAATGGTAGATACATCCTAGACAACATCATAGCTATTTGGGAGGGAATGGAATGGTAAAGAAAATATCAATAGAAAGCCTTATTTCTTAATATTAGATTTTCCAAAGCCTATGACAAGATTGAGTGGCCTTTCATTTTGGCCATGTTGCAAGCCCTTGGTTTTGGTCCTAAATTTCTAAGCATTGTTAAAATACTTTTTATAGATGCTTCGGACTGCATTACTATCAACCACCAATAGTCCTCTTCTTTTGGTTTATACAGATCTATTTGACAAGGGTGTCTTCTTGCCATGGTTTTGTATGTCTTAGTTGATGAGGGCTTTGGATACCTCCTTACTAATGTTCTTACCAAAGGTTGTGTGAAAGAGATCATGCTTCCTGACACTTCCTAGAAATTGGTCAATGGATATTTTGATGATGACTCTTTTTCTACCTTGATTGAGGAAGAGGAAAATATAGCACATACCCTCCATTGCTTAGATATCTTTTTTTTGGCCTCTAGTTAGAGCATTCAATAGCTAAAAATTTAGTACTAGAAGCAATCTTTTATATCCACACACATCTAGCTCAACAATTATAGGTGGAAGTGGATTTAATATGGTGAGATGTTTCACTTTATTAGAATCCATTTTTCCTTTAAGGCTTCATCCACTGACCTTTGGTAGTATGTTTTGGATAAGATAGAAAAATGGATTCAAATTTCATGTTTTCTCTAAGATACTTTCTACCATGAATGTTTATTATTCTTCTTGTTGGGTGCCCTCAAAATATTCCTATCACAAATTGGATAAGCTTCTCTAAGATTTCCTATGGTCCCCTTCTAAAAAAAAATAGGGTTTCCATAAAGTTTCATGAGATTATTGTTGTCTTCCATGAGAGTTAGGAAGACATTACCTTTTTTTCCAAATGGGTAATTTGTGTTGTGCATGGCAATGAAACCTAGAAATTCCTACTTCAATACTACATAGCCTCTGGTGTCCCAATGGGATAAAATATTGGAGGGGGATTGGTTTGCAATCCATTCTAGTGATGAAGGTGTCACTTCAAATTTAGGATACTTTTGTTGATAAGAGTATTTTTAAGGCTTGTAAAGCTCTCTAAACCTGGTTGCTTTAGAATGGAAATTATTTTAATACTATACTCTCTAGTAATCAACAATTATTCTGGTGGTCTTCCATTCTCACCTATCAAGAGCAACCACTTGATAAAATTTTCTAGATCTGCATCATTTGATTTTTAATAAGGAAATTTGGATGATCTCTAATATATTTTCCAAGTAGACTAGGAACTGTCTTTCATGGTCATAATTTAAAATGTAGTTCCACATATCTAAGACCAAAAAATAAACCTTTCAAGAAATTCAAGCCATATTCCAACATAAAATTATTTATAAAATTAGTTTTTTAAACCTACATCCTTTGTGGAAGGACTATAAATGGTATGCCAACACCCATTTAAATAATTATAAGTCAGGAAAAGGGTACCATTGACTCTCATCACATGTGCCTATGGTCACTAAGTTAAATAAACGATGGATAATCTAGGCAACCAATAGAGATTGGCAAAATATATTTCACACTCTATGGGATGTTTTTTTAGAGCCTAAAATGGCTCACTTTCTTTGGTCTCTCCTTTTGTAGGGACTTCCTATAGGAGACTGCTTTCATCATTTAGGACTGCATATTTCTAACTATTTTTTTTTTCATTGTAAGGAATCCATTGAACATTTATTTTGGTATTGCCCTAGGGTCCAAGTGGCATGGAAATGGATTCATGATTTTTTTAAACCTTTTAGGCCACAACCCTTTTCTTGTCCTATGGTTTTTCTTAGGGATAAACCCGAATTCCAGTATATATGAGGTATATTTGACATACTTTTAGGGCTAAGATTCTATTTAACACATGGAAAAACCATAATAATTTTTTTTCTACTCAACATGCATCTCCAGAGTTTTCCATGTATTCAAAATATCTGATATGTTTCAATATTTTACTTCAAATTCAAGAGCAACAAAAAAAGGTTGCCCTTGAGGTTCAACATCTATAATTATATTGGATCGTTGGGCAAATTCTCCTTGCACTATGACTCAATTTTTTCCCTCCCCACCTCACCAAAGACATATTTCTTCTTAGCAATGAGATCAAAGTCATAGGACTCCAATTACTCATAGCCCTCACTCATAGGACCAGTGTACCAAGGAAGGAGTTTGATCCATGCCATAATATTACCATTGGGGCTCATCATCTACTTGGACTACCACTTTACCTCAAACCACAAGTAACACTTTGGAGTTTCAAGGTGATGGTTCTAAGTAGAATCTAGTTCCCATAGACCCTTATCCTCCCATCGACTAGGGAAATCCTTTAGAAAAAGACATCCCCCCCTCTACTGGTGCTACTCCTATGGCAACATGAATAATAGCAGGCCTTCTACCCATTATTTTTTGTTGGTATGTTAATTATTTTATGGTTATCCCAAGACTTTTTTTAGTCCTAAGTTGATGCTCTATATAGGCTTTTGGGGTGTGCTTCTATACCACCCACTTTTTTTGTGAAATGATGTACTCTTATTACTTAAAATAAGATCAAATCACTTTCAATAAAATAAAATATGATAATGATATTTTATTCTTTTAAATAAATTACTTTAATAAAAATTATAGTTAACTCTTTTAACTCTCTATCATCCAAATCTAATAAAAGTTAAAATTAAAAATTAATTTATATAACTTCATCTAATCCTAAACAAAGGATTAAAAATAATTTAAATAACACTTAGTCATATGCATAATATATTTTTCATGAAATTTAATTTAATTATGTGATTATTTAGCTAGGACATTAATTCACACGAATTAAGTCATATTTAAAAATCAAATTTTTAATATATTAAATATAAGTTATAAGTTTTTTTTCTTATACTTAAGATATTCTTTATAATTTGTATTTTTTAAATTAATAATATTTATTTAAATTTTTTATATTATATAATATGTGTAAAGATGTTAATAAGGGTTAAGTTTTCAATCTAAAAATAAAAATTATTTTTAATATAATCTCATATAATTATATTTAAATAAAAATATATACAAACTTGTTTTACATATAAAATAATTATATAAGTTGTGAAGGTAGATATTCTATATTTATATTGTTCTATTTTCATCATTTCTTGCTAACACAAAATATTTGTGCAATACATGACTTAATTATTTTATTGAATTAATAATTATAACAATTTTTTTCTAGGGGATAGCTCAACAGTTTGGGGTTTAGCTCTTCTTAATATTTCATGATGGAATTTCATTCCACATTAATCCTTCTTCCTTTTCTCTTCTCAAAGAGGTCCAAGGTTCAAACCGTGGTTATGTGTAGGACTATGTATTAATCTTCAATTGATAAGTATAGCTCTCGTCCTTACAAGGAGTCATGGATGGGAGAAGACTACTCAAACCATCATGAAAAAAACATATAATAATTTTAATTTCATCTAACATTGTCCATGTAGTATTCTTCACTGTCATCTCACTTCATATAATCTAATCCATATGGATAATGCATATATTTGATGATCCACACAAAGGTGGATGGATAAACATAATAGTAGGTATATATGTTTATACATCCATTTATTATTATTATTATTATTATAATATATTTTTTAACAATGAAGTTATTTCTATAACTACCTTTTTATTTTTGGAATAATATATTTTTAATATTGATTATATAAGATTGCAAAGGGTTTTATTGATAATATGTCGTAACTACTTAATAGTATAGGAAGAGCTATGCTATTAAAAATTACATTTACGAAAATTTCAACAATTATATAAACTAATACTATTTTTTTAAATGAATTTGAAAAAATTATATTAAAATAAAAATAATTTATAAGTTGGGATGAGACTCCTCCAATCTTAACCAAAGAAAACACCAATTTACAACAGTAAACGAAGATTTGCATTGGAGCCAAATCTCCTAAACTTTATATTTACAATGGTTGTCCACCTATTTACAATAGTAAAAGAAAATCTACATTTGAGCCAAATATCCTAAACCATATTTCTACATGGCTATCCAAATTAGCTAAACACTGTATGCGCTCACCAACCTTCCTAATCTTCTCATACTCAATAGCCATGTCACTATGCCACTTAACCCCTACCTTCTTCTCAGTACCCATCTTAACTAGGAAGTCTACCACTTTATTTAGATCTCTACTCACATAAACTAGAATCACATCATATAATTCCCTCTATAATTCCTCAATTTTGGTGACAAAAATCCTCAACCTCCATGTCTTCAAAGAAAATTTCCTCATGCAATCCAAAGCTCCTACCAATATTTGAGAATTTGATTCTAGGATTATCCTCTTATAACCTTGTCTTACCGCCTAGATAGAAGTAGATTTGATAGCTAAGGATTCTGCTTCATTGTTCATGGCTCTTCCTAGACCTTGTAGTTTCGAATAGAGCACTAGTCCAACGTGATTCCTACATACCACTCCAATTCTAGATCTACCTATATTATCTTTCGCAACTCCATAAAAATTAATTTTAATCCAAGGTGTGGTTTCTAACTAGCTGTGTCCTACCCCTCTTGCACTTCAAATTCCTTCTCCATCATCCCTATATCAGCTTGAGTTATCTCTTTAGCATATATTGCCATAGTTTTTATGAATTTGCTTCAAATGACTTACCAAACACCATCTAAGGATGATAAGGTTTATCTAAAAATTTTATCATTTCTTTCCAACCAAACTTTTCACCAACTGAAGTTTAATCCAAGTTTCCAAAAAACACAGAGATCTTTAGATTTTTATTCTACCTCTCTTCCATCTTTCTCAAATATTAATCTAATTCAAATCACCATTAGTTTGAATTTTATAATATAAAAACCATTGCTTCCAAATCTGACTTGTGAATGGGTACTCAAACATCAATTGGTTAGATGTTTCCTTGCTCTTATACCATAAAACACATTAATATGAACCTATGATTCCCCTACATCTTAGATTATCAAAAGTAATAATTCTATTGTGCATGAAATGCTAGTCAAAGAAGTTTACTTTTGACCAACCCTTGGACTACCAAATATTTCTCCAATCCTCAACCTAATATGCATGAGGAGGTTCTAAAAGGATCTTATCATATCCATCCTTCACCGTGTAGACTCCAAGGCTTCCATAGCTCCAAACTAATTTATCCTTATCTTTACCTATGAGAAATATTTCTTCTAATATTTTACTCATGATGGGTGTCAATTTTAAAGGGATTGAAATTGACCACTCATCCAACTTCTTAAACCGATTAAACTTATAATCCCATAAATGATTAGTGTTGAAATAAATTTCAATTTGGATCCAGCCCCTACTTTCCATGGCTATTTTTATTGGTTGCAGTTTTGGAAATTCAATAATGATAGGTGGGTATTTATCTCATTAATTTATCCAAAACTATATCTTCTCCCCTCTACCCACTTTCCAAAATAATCAATCTTTCACTACCCGAGATCATAACTTTAGAGCCTACCACACTAAGGGTACATTCCCATCCAAAGAGAAATGACTTACCTCATCCAGGTTCACCTATCCCAGATATTTAGTAGTTAAAATTGTATTGAAAAAAGAAGTTAGTTGGGAAATACACCTCTAGTAAAGCTTTCTAGTCAAAGCTTTATTATTCAAATCCAACATCATTAGTCCAAAATATCCCTTTACCTTGGAGTGGCTTACTTTATTCCAACCTATTAATGCCCATTTTCTATCTCCTTTTACTCATCCTCATAAAACATTTCTAGCCATATTGTCTAATTATTTTCATATGGTATGTGCGGTAGCAAGGATAAAAAATTTATAAATTGGTATACCTTGAATGATTGGATATAAAAAAGTTAACATACCCCCATAGCTTAACCATTTGTGAGATCAATGATTAATTCTTTCTTTGATACAATCCAAAATATTCCTCCAGATATCTATTTTAATTTTTTAAAATGCAAAGGGACCCCCAAATATACCATTGGGAGAGAAATCCTTGTGAATCTCAAGATCTCTAAAATTTTGCCTTGAAGCCTTCAATAAATATTGGAAAAAAAAATTGGAATTTTTATCATTTATTATTTGGTTTGTGGCCCTAAGGTAAACATTAAGAGTATATATAATCATTCTTACTTCCCTAAAGTTGGCCATTCCAACCAATTGTATTTCATTTATAAACTATAGGTGAGTCAAAACTTTCTCACCCACCATGATACCTTTTAGAAAACCTTGTTGTCTTCTCCCCAAGATGAGTCTATCCAAGCCTTCAACCGATATGAAAAAAGATAAAGGAAACATGGATCTCCTTGAAAAAGACCTCGAGTCACTCCAAATGGTTGTGAGGGAAGGCGTTTGATTAACACTGAGTATGTTAAAGTAGAAATACAAATCATGTCCCATTCTATCCAATCCTAAGAGAAATCAAAGCCTGCCATCATCCTTGATAAGAAGCTCCACTTCACCCTATCATAAGTCTTTGACATATCCAATTTTATGAACATTCCCCTATTGCTAGAATTTTATATTGAGTGGATTGCCACCTAAGCTAGAACCATACCATCCAATATTTGTATGCCCTTTACAAAACCCCATTTCTCTGAGGAGATAATGCTATTTAGAAGAGGTTTTAGTTGCTCAAGCATTACCTTCATGAATATTTTTTATATGATATTGCATAAGGTAATAGATCTATAATCTAAAATATGCACTCCCTCATCCCCTTTAAAAATTAAAGAAATGAATGTATGATTTAATGATTTAAACATTATTTTACTACATTTGAAATCATCTATAACAACCATTACATCCTCCTCCAAGTTTTCCCAAAATATTAAGAAAAAAAACATAATTGGAAAGCCATCTAGACCTAGTATTTTTTTGGTACTCATTCTAAAGACAACTTTATTTAGTTCCTCTCTATCACACCATGCTTCCTATTTTTTAATTCAAAAGCTCTATTTCTATAAGCAAGTGAGCAAAATATAGCAATAAAATATACATTACTTATAAACCACAAATAATACTCACCAAGAGGCTCTTAGTTTTGCTAAACCCAAGAATGCAAAACAATTCAAGGTAGGGTGAATACCAATGAATATATAAATTAGATCATGATTGGCTCTATATAAGATTGTTTCTTCTACCATCCTTTGATCAATGACAATATTTGGCCTTGATTATAACTATAAAAAGTATCCATTGACTCTTTGAGATGTTGATCCTTTTCCAATAGTCGTAAAAAGCATTTTTAATGCAATTTTTTATGTTTCTTCAGTCTTTGCTAGAAATTTTTCCTTCAACAAATCTACAAAAGAAATTTATCTCTCTAAAAAATGATCTAGAGTTATACCCATTGGTCCCTCATGGAAAAAAAATCTTATCTTCAATTCCACAACAACCTGAAAACACTTCGTTTATCCAACTGATGCCCTAAATTTCTCTTCTAAAACTCTCAATATTATAAATATTTTACTATTTTAATGAACGTATCCTAATACTATTTTTATAATAATATTATTTTTTAATTTAATTATTTCAATTAATATCTTATATATAATTAAAAACAATCATGTATTTATATATATTAATTTAATGATTATATTTTCCTAATATCTATTTCATTATCTACAACAACGAGTGTGAGTGTGAACGTGAGCTAGGAGTAAGGGTAGCAACGAGTGTGAGCACCAACCAAGAGTAATGGTATTAGCAAGTGTGAGTGTGATCTAGGAGTAAGTGTAACCAAAAGTGAGTGCAAGTAAGTACAACTAAAAGTGAGGGCAAGCACAATCTAGGAGTAAGTATAGCAACAAGTAAGTACAACCTAGGATTGAGTGTACAAGACCAAATCCAATGAGATTAGAGAGGTAGTGTGAACCAAGAGGGAGTGTAAGCAAAGATTTAGTTATGGCGGAAGAGCAGCAGGTTCATCCGGAGTGCATCAATGCTTCAAACCCTTACCATGAATGTGTGAAATATTATTTCCAAAAAATTATGAAGCTAAGGAATGTCAAGAAAAAGAAGAGATAATGGAAACTATAAGCCAAGAGGGAGTATAAGTTGTGAGTGAGTGCAAGGTAGGAGAGAGTTTAAACTAAAAGGGAGTGTAAACTAAGAGAGAGTGCAAGCCAAGATTCAATCATGGTGAATGAGCGAAAATTTCATCCAGAGTGCATCAATGCTTCAAACCCTTACCACAAATACTTAGAACATTGTTTCCCAAAAATTGTTAAAGCAAAGGAACACCAAGAAAAATAAGAGACACAGGAAATTTTGAGCCAAGAGGAAGTGCAAACTAGGAGCAAGTGTGAGGCAATATAGAATGCAAGATGGGAGCAAGAACGAGTGTAAGAAAAGAGGGAGTGTAAACCAAAAGCAAACCCCATTAGCTATTGTGGAAGGAAAGTAATTTTCAAAACCCTAATGGAAAGTCAGGATGCCCTAGCTAGAAATCAAGATGCCCTTGTTGGAAGTATGAAGGCCCAAGCTGGAGATAAACAAAAGAGCGAATACATGGTAAGTTATATCCAGGTAGTATATGATACACCAGAAGTAAGTATCAAGTATGAGATGATTGAGCATGATATAATGGTTCTTAAAAGTAGAGGGCTAATATGTAAGTTCCATGCATCACAACAAAGGTTTTTGGAGATTCAAAATTGGATCAAGTGGAAGTGGGGATTGAATTCAAATTATTCTATGACTTTTCTTCCTTAAGTTTTTTTCCTCATCATATTTTTGAGTTCATAAATTAGGGATAAAATAATGGTTTCTGGCCCATGGTATGGGAAGAGATGCACTTTATTTGAGACCATGGAGTGAAAAAAAATTAGTTGAGATAGAAACTATTAAGAAGCTTCCAGTGTGGGTTAGGATTTTTGGACTTCCATATCAACTTATAAATAAGGATGTTTTGAAAAATATTGAAAATATCCTAGGGAAATTCATCAAGGAAGGACCAACAACTAAGGAGTGAAAGCATGCTATATATACTCAAATATGTGTTGCTATGGATATTTTAAAACCTTTGCCACAATCCATTAAGATTAAATTTGAATCAAGAGAATGGGATCAAATGTAGATTATGAAAATATTGCATTTCATTACCACAATTATTTTGAGATTGGACACATGGCAAGAGTTTGCAAAGTAAAAACTATGAAGAAAGAGATAAGAAATTCTAGCCATGTGATAAACTTCAAGATGAAGTAAGGAAAATATTCAATAATAGAAGCAAGATTATATCAAGGATATTCCACTCCAAAAGAAGAGGTAAAAAAATCCTATCAATAATAACAATTGGTAAGTTTAAAAGGAATTAAAGGTGCAAAAGAAGATGTAGAGATAAAACCCAAAACAAAGACAAAAAAAAGGTCAAGTTTATTCCTTATTTTCCTCAAGTAGTATAGAATCCTCTTCAGGTAATAAAAGTGAAAGTGGTCAAGATGTTATCCCTTGCACTTTAAGGTTTCAAGAGTAGAATAATATAGAAGTGAGGTTGGAGGAAACCCATAATAATTTAGGGTTTTTATGGTAGAATAAGAAGATAATTGCTAAAGAAGAGCATACTTGCCCTTTAGGGTCTCCAGGGAAATATAAAGTAGAGTGTGCTTTTGAGGTTATTCCTTGCACTTCAGATCCTTCAACAAGGTAAACCTAAAGATGATAAGTCTTACTATGAGCAGTGTGAGAAGATTGATGAGATTTATGAAGATGAAATTATTGTTGAGATTAAAAAATAAAAACAGGGAAGACCCAAGAAACAAAGACAAAGATAAAAAGAAACACAAAGGGATATAAGGGATATTGATATGGGAAAACAAAAGAAAATATCACAAGTGTTAATAAGAAGTGGTGCTAAACCCACAAATAAAAAAAAAAAATAACAATGAAAATAATATCTTGGAATATTAGGGGAATGACTAAGAACCCTAAAAAAAGATATTAAGAAATTGTGAGGTTCTCAAATATTCTAGCCATTCACAGTGTTGAATTTCATTTGGACAGAATTTAATTTTTTTTAAGACATTTGATATAAAAGGAGTTGATTGTGGAAAGTTAGTTTGAGGAAGATAGAAGAATCTTTTTGATAAAAGAGTAAATGAAGAATATATTTCATAGAAAAACAAAGTTAGATATATTAACTTGTTAAAAATGTAAGGAGAACAATGTAATATTTTATTTTTGTAATGGGAGTGCCCCCAATAGAAACCACTCATAGTCTATTAAAAATATATATATCTATTTCATTATCATTCTCTAAGTATTTTGATATTTCTTTACCTATGAATTTTATTTTTATTATTATCTTTTATATCATTCAAAAATCTAAAACAACTAGACAGGTAAGGATTTTGGAAAGACGTCCCAAATTCAAACCCTGAGGTAAATGTGTATTTAAAAAAAAAAAAACTAAAACAACCTATTTTAATATATATTAAAAAGTAAAACATACATTCCATTAAAAAATAAATAAATAACAGAACAATAATATCAGGTAATGATTTCTATTGGTAAATGCTCTTTTTATGAAACCTACCTAGTCAGCGTAATAAGCGGCGTTGACAATCAGTTCCCAAGAGAATAGAACCTTTACATGATAAAATGACGATAATATAATGGGTGTCTTTGACTGTCTGTGTGACTCCCTGTATCGCTGTAACTTCCCGGTAATGGGTGTCTTTGACTGTCTGTGTGACTCCCTGTATCGCTGTAACTTCCCGGCAAAGTCAACAGCATCTAGCTTATCTCTACACTTATGAAGTTGATTGCGATCCAACAAAGGCGGAAAAGATAAGTGCACCGACTCTGTTCTCAGTTAAAACTCTGCAGCTGGTTGGTCAAAACTATTTTTCCGAGCATAACTTAACTATATAAATTGACATCATCCTCAAACTTTCAGAGCAACACATTCACCCTTATCTGCACTCAACATATCCCGCAAAAGCGAGAAACCAGCACACCACTTTTTTAATATGGCCAAAATGCGCATACTGTTGGCAGCATGGATTGTTCTGGATGTTGTTTTTGCCGGACCAGCACAACGGCACGGTCAACTCGACGCCCTGAGATTGTTTCTCAGGAAAAGAAGTTCTCATAATTTCACCACCAAAGTATGGTCTTCCCAGGATTTTGAGCTTCCAAAAGATTCTACGTATTTGACAGAGCCCAACAACAAACTTGCCCTACAACAGCAACAACAGGCTGATCTTATTATTCATGGCCTCCCTGGGCAGCCAGCGGGCATTAAATTTTTACAGCACTCCGGATACATCACTGTCAACGCCTCCGCCGGCAGAGCGCTCTTTTACTATTTTACAGAGGCCACACAAGATCCAGCGTCAAAACCTCTACTTCTTTGGCTTAATGGAGGTGTTAATTTTGTATTTCTTTCTGTAACTCATTGTTTCCAGTAATATATACGAATTTCGTTCCACTTTAATACCTGATTTGCACAACAGGACCTGGGTGCTCCTCTGTGGGATACGGAGCAATGGAGGAAATTGGCCCTTTTCGACCTAATCCAGATGGGAAAACACTAAGCTACAATCCCTACGGATGGAATCAAGGTTTACTAATTGTTTTGGCGTTGGTCTTCATGTTTTTTTTTGTATCGTTTTTTGAAACGATTGAATGCACTAATAGATTCGTTTGAGTTTTATATTTATATTCTTTTTGCAGTGGCAAATGTGTTATTTCTGGATTCTCCTGCCGGAGTTGGCTTTTCCTACTCTAATACCACTTCTGATTATTCCACAAGCGGCGATAAACGAACGGGTAATTTGAAACAATACTGGTGTGATTTTATAGAGTAAGGCAAATGACAAGGATCTAAGTTTTAGGACGGTTTATTGTTTCTGCAGCTGAAGATTCGTATGCGTTTTTGGTAAATTGGTTTGAGAGGTTTCCGCAGTATAAATCCAGGGAGTTCTATATCGCCGGTGAAAGCTATGCAGGTAAAGTACTTATGTTTAGATCCACTACATTTTTTTTTTTATATATATAAATAATGTTCATTCCAAAAAATAAAAATATATAATTAATTATTATTATTATATTAATTTGATTGAGTTTTATTTTTTAATAATAAATTTATTAACTTTAATTGGTATAAGTCTCATTCAACGACTTCTGGTATCTTTGCTTTGCTGTGTTGGTAACATGAGGGAGGGTATCTTTGCTTTGCTGTGTTGGTAACATGAGGGAGAGGTGGGTCTTCAGTGTTTATTTTTTGATAAGGGCAATCTACTCAAATCAGTTGGCAATTGGTGAAGGAAGTTTATACCCCGGACGATGATGTTGAAAGAAAGAATACTGTCATTCATAATTTGAAGATGATGGACATAAAGCAATGTGTTATTCGGGGTTCATTGAAAATTATTGCGAACTACTCAAAGTAGATATCTAAGGTGGTGAAAGATGTTATTTAGGAAGTGGACTGTGTTGTTGAAGAACTAGCTGGGTTCTGTTCTCTTTATTTTTTATTTTTTCTGGTGTTCTCTGTTTCCATTTTTTTGGTTAGTAGTTGTAGTTTCTTTTGATTTTTTCATCGTTTTGGGTTTTCAGTGGTTTTTCTGAGTGGTTCTCCCCTTATGATGGAGATGTAAAGTTTGAGAAATCACTTTTTTTTTAAGTATAAAAAAATATTAATTTTGTTTTATTAATATATTTTTTAAGAGAATTAACTTGTATATTAAAAAAAACTATAAATAGATTATTCTTTTAAAAAGCACTAAAAATACATTAACATTTTCAATTTTGCTAATAAATAACCTCTCAACATTTTAAAAATATTTTCAAGGCTTTCAAAATGGTTAAATTCTTTTACAATGTTAGTTTTAAATTTGTTTAGGCTAATATGGCATCTCTTTAATATATAAAAGTAAAAGTAAAAGTCAAAGGTTGAATTCGTTTTACACTTGTAACTCAAATCCAAATACCTTCAAAATTTGTTATAACCGTGGCATGGCATGTGTACTGGTATACCCCCTTTCCTCTTAAATCACTAATCATAACACATACCTAAGCATACTTCTTTCCCATTTCTTCTATTACATTCTTCCAATTCGCTCGAAGCCTGATTATAGCGATACTTTTTATATAAGCATTTCCCCTTCTCTATCTTCTGATCCATTTTTCTACCTCACTGGAATTGCTAATTCTACAATTATTTTTTTATGTCAGCAAGTGTTGCTTATTTTTCTATTGCTTTTGCATAATTTTAGTATTAGCGCTATTTGAAAAGCCTTTGGACAATCACAGGTCATTATTCTTTTAAACAATAGCTCTAAGAGTATTGAAAACGATTGCAGGCAATTACATTCCAGAGCTGGCTGACACGATTTTGAACCATAAACGGTTTTCGCAGGCGTCGTTCATCAACTTCAAGGGAATAATGGTGAGTCCAGTTTGATGTTTTTTTTCTTCTCTTTTCTTTCTTCCCATGCAAGTGGTCCTGCTTTGAAATTATGCCATTGTTTTGAGTGTGAAAATCTGTGAGACGATGATATCAAAGATTCAAATTCAACTCTTTACAGATTGGGAACGGCCTCATGAATGCGGAAACAGACGATAAAGGAAGGTATATATATGCATGGGATCATGCACTGATATCTGATAAAACATATATAGGTCTCAAGCGGCAATGTTCCCATTTACGGTTCGTACACCCTAGTCGATCACAATATTGCTCAGAATTGAACATTAAGTACTACGACGAAATTGGACATATCGATTTGTATGGCATCTATTCTCCCTTATGCGTAAATGGTTCTTCCACATTGCCCACGGTAAGTTTGAACTACCACACAAACATCTTCGTCTGAAATTGCTACTTTATATATTATTCCAAGAATTCATATTACCTATAACTTTTGTTGGAAAAGCAAGGGAAATCACTGAAAGCCCTCGTCTATGATCCCTGCATCCATGATCACGTAACGACGTACATGAATAGATCGGACGTTCAACATGCATTCCACGTAAGGGTACCCCATCCATGGGAGGGCCTTTGCAAGTAAGAATCATTCATCTTGTTTCTTCTGCGGCATGTTATCAATTTGTATCAATGTCCTTTTGTTTTTTTTATTCACTGTGATGAACAGATATTTTATAGATAGATATATCATTGATACTTCATGTGTTTGGTTACGTAGTTACGATATAAATAATGCTTGGACGGATTCTGCTGCAAGTTTGTTACCGATCTATAAAAAACTCATATCAGCTGGAATACGGATTCTCCTTTTCAGGTACACAGACGATAATTCTATTCTACTTCAATTTATGTGAATGGCGAATTCATTATTAGAAATTATTCGACATACATTGATTTATTGTTTTGTTTAAATTTGTGTTTTACCAGTGGAGATACTGATTCCATCATCCCCGTGACTTCCACGAGATTGAGCATCAACGCCCTCCATCTTAGAATTCAAACTCCCTGGTACGCATGGGCAAAGAATAAGACTGATACAGAGGCATGTAACCCTAACCCTAACCCTAATCTCTTGGGGAACTTTATAAATATAGTGAATCATCATGTTGTTAAGGAATGTAAAATGATATTGCAGGTATGTGGATACACTGAGATCTATAAAGGATTGACGTTTGCTACTGTGAGAGGTTCTGGGCACGAGGTTCCGAATTTTGAACCGGAAAAAGCCTTGGAGTTGGTGAAGCATTTTTTGGCTGGGAAACCTTTACCAAATCCATCTGCTTAAAAGTTCATCTTTATGAGATCTAAGCTCAAATTCTTAGGCAACCATACTAGTAGCAATTCTCAATGTCATGGTTCCGGTTTATCCATTCAAATGGGATTTTCCTTTTGGGAACTAGTTAAAATATTTTTTTTAGAATTAATCTATTATTATTTTTAATCTGTTATTATTTTTATATTATATTTTTTATGGAGTATTTATCTTCCTTCAAAGTACGACTCATGTAGCTTCTTTTAAGACACGAGATGAAGGGCTCATTTAGCTTCATTTAACGCGCTAAGTCATTAAAAGTCCGTTTTAAACATATAATTTTTATGGACTAGATTTTAATTTTTTATTCTTAGTTGATTTCAAAAGCCATAGATTTTAAGAATAAGAATATAATTCAGGTTACAACCCCCTCTCTATATGTTTGTTTGTTTATAGAGCAAAAGAAGGGAATTTTTTTAAAATGGTACGTTAAAAATACATGTTTTTAGTCTTAACTCATTTTTCTAAAGTTTAATATTTTTTATCTTTTATATATAAAAGAAAGGAAGTAATTACCTAATTATTATTAGAATGAAAGTATAATTTTAAATTTTATTTTTACTTCACACTCTTTAATATTAATATAGATTTTTTTAGAATTTGAAAAACTTATATTAAAACAAAGATCATTTATAAGTTGGGATGAGATTCTTTTAAGTCTTTGGTGACCAAAAAATTTATTTACAATTGTAAAAGAAGATATGTATTGGAGCTAAATATCTTAAACCATATGTCTACAATCTAAACCATATTTTTATAATGGTTGTTCAAATTAGGTAAACACTGGATTTGCTCACCAACCTGCCTAATCCTCTCACTCTCAATAGCCATGCCACTGTGCCATTGAACCCCTACCTCCTTCTTAGTACCCATTTTAGCCAAGAATTCTATCACTTTATTTAGATCTCTACTCACATAAACTAGAATCACATCATCTAATTCCTTTCACAATTCCTTGATTTGGGTGACAAGAATCCTCAACCTCCTATGTATTCAAACCAATGTTTTTCATGCAATCCAAAGCTCCTACTAATATTTAAGAATATGATTCTAGGATTATCCTCCTGTAACCTTGTTAACCACCCAAATAGAAATAGATTTGACAATTAAGGCTTCTACTTCATTGTTCATGGTCCTTCCTAGGCCTTGCAGTTCTTAATAGAGCACTATCCCAACATGATTCATGTAGACTACTCCAATTCCAACTCTATCCAGATTATATTTTACAACTCCATCAGTATTAATTTTAATCCAACCTTCCGGGGGTGGTTTCCAACTAGCTTTATTCTGTCCCTCTTGCACTTTGACTTCCTTCTCCATAATCCCTATATCAGCTTGAGTTTACTCTTTAGCACATTGTTATAGTTTCTATGAATTTCGTCCAAATGACCTATCAAATACCATCTAAGGATGAAAAAGTTTCTCTAATTTTTTTTCCTTTTTTTCTGCAACCACACGTACCACCAAATAAAGTTTAATCCAAGTTTCCAACTAATACAAAGATCTTTAGATTTAAATCTACCCTTCTTCCATATTTTCAAAATATTAATTTGATTCAAATCACTATTAGTTTGAATTTTATAAAATAAAATCATCACTCCTAGATTTGACACAAATGAGTGCTTAAACATCAAGTGGTCAAATGTTTCCTCTCTCTTATAGTATAAAATACATTTATATGGACTAGTGATTCACCTATGTCTTAGATTATTAAAAGTAAGAATTCCTTTATGCATGAACTGCCATACAAAGAAGTTTACTTTCGACCAACCCTTGGAATGCAAAATATTTCTCCAATCCTGAACCTGATATGCATGAGGAGGAGGAGGAGGTTATAGAGGGATATTAGCATATCCATCCTTCACTTTATAGACTATAAGGCTCCCATATTCCTAATATAATTCATCATCCTTATATCTACTTATGAGAAACTTTTCTACCAATATTTTAGTCATGATGGATGTCAATTCTGAAGGGATTGAAATTAGCCACTCATACAACTTCTTAAATTACTTAAATGTATAATCCTCCAACTAACTAGTGTTGAACTAACTTTCAATCTAGATCTAATATCTACTTTCCATGGTTGTGGTTTTAGATATTTAGCAATGATAGGTAGGTATTGATCCCATGAATCTATCCAAAATTTTACCTTCTCTCCTCCCCCACTTTCTAAAATAATCCATCTTTCACTACCTGAGATCCCAACTTTAGAGCTTATCATACTAAGGAACCATTATTATCCAAAGGAAAATGATTCACCCCATTCAATTTCACCTATCCCAAATATTCATAATTTAAAACTCTACTGAATAAAGAAGTTGGTTGGGAGATCCACCTCCAATAAAGTTGTCTAGCCAAAGCTTTGTTATTTATCTCTAATCTCCTCAGTCCTAAACTTCCTTTACCTTGTACTAGCTTACTTTCTCCCAACCTACTAAGACCTATTTCCTCTCTCCTTTTACTCCTTCCCATAAAATGTGTCTAGCCATCTTGTCTAACTCTTTTCATATGGTATGTGGGATAAATGATAGAAAATTTATAAATTGGAATGGCCTAAATGATTGACTATAAAAAATCTAATCTACCCCTCAAGCTTAACCATTTGTGAGACCAATTATTAATTATTTCTTTGATATAATTCAAAATATTCCTGTAGATATCTATTTTTAGATTTTTAAAATGCAAATGGACCCCCAAATATACCATTGGGAGAGAAGTTATCATGAATCCAAAGATTTCTAAAATTCTGTCCAAATCCTTTGATCAAGATTAAAAAAGACCACTTTGGATATTTTATCATTGATGACTTGGTTTGTGACCTTAAGGTAAACATTAAGAGTATCCCTAATATTTCTTGCTTCCCTAAAGTTGGCCACTCCCACCAATCTCGTGTCATCCATAAACTATAGGTGAGTCAAATCCTCCTCACCCACCTTGATATCTACTAGCATACGTTCTTGTATTCTCCTCAAGATGAGTCTACCCAAGCCTTCCGACAATATGAGAAAAATATAAGGGGAACAAAGATCTTCTTGATGAAGATCACTCAAATTTTAAACTTTTCATTTTCAATTTTAAATATCAAAATTTTCTCCCAATAAATCAATTTCTACAATTCATTAATTCATTTTATTAATTTTTCCTTCTTATGTTTCCCTTCAAATTCAATCAGTAATTCAATTCTTCAAATATTTGATCAAATCAATGTCATCAATTATCAAATAAAATCAACTTCATCAATCCTTCTTATATATCCCAATTTTAATCAATTATTAATTCAATTTTTTCCTTCTAATTATCAATTTAATTTTATAAATCATTCATTTACCTCAACTTAAATATATTTTCTCCAGTCACTTAATTTTATAAAATAATTAATTGATTCTTCTTATGACTCTCCAATATCATTCAATTTAATTAACTATTCTCCTTCTTATAACTTCAAAAAATTAAATAATAAAATCAACCTTAGAAACCCCAAAATAAATCATTAATCACTTTAATATTTCCAAAATAAATGTTCTCCCAAATTAGATTCAATAATCTAAAGATTAATCTTACCTTTGACACTCTCCCATTCTCTTATGACGTCAATGAAAAAATATTTCTACAACACAATTTACACCAAACATTCTATTATATGCTAAGCATTAGTAACACAATAATAAAATGCATTAAACATTCTACCTTAAGTATTGTTTGAATGTCTTTTATAATCATTTTGGTCATTTTCTTTGCAACACAATTCATCTAGATTTATAGACTTTCCACACTTTGATTTTTTAAATTATTTTAATGCACATAGCTTGCCTTGTCACTTGAAATCTTCATGCTCCAGTACATTTGTACTTTGAGAAACTATATTGCATCTATGCTCTTAGCTCTATCTTGTACTGTTAAAAATATTAAAATTCTTAACCTAGATCTAATTACTATTGATAAGGAGACTACTTTGGTAAAATCATTTGGCCTCAATCTCCATCAGTAGTTGGTGAATACACGACTCCCCTTGGATAGATCTAAGACTATTTGGAAACCCCCTCCTCCTGGGTGGTTGAAGCTGAACTTCGATGGAGCCTCTAAAGGTAGTCCTTAGCCCTTTACAGTAGGTGGGCTTGTTAGAAACTCTAATGGGGATATTTAATTGGCATACATAAAAAATTTGGTAACCTAATCTAGCCACTTCGTAGAAGATAGGGCTGCATATCAAGGAATGTCTTGGCTTGGGTCCTTAGTTTACAGGAAAGTAATAATAGAAGGGAACTTCCTCAATATTATAAGTATGGTTAAGGGAATCTAGATGACCTCCTAGAACATATTGAACCTCCTCCTAGAGTTCTAAATACTGACACAAAATATGGAAGCTATTCAGTTCAAGCATATGTACAAATAAGGAAACTGAGCAACCGACCTCATGGTAAATCAAGGTCTCATCCAAAAAGATTTAAATATTTAGTGAGAAAATTTACTATTGTGTTTGTATTCCCTCGACAATAATTTTAGATAAAGATAGGTCATTAATTAAACCTTTTGTGATGCTTGTACAGGACTTGTCCACCCAAGAGATGACTTGTATAATTTTGAATTTCTTAACCTGCCAAGTTTTAAAATCAAATGATCCTCTTTCTGGTGCCTCGTGATATTGGTTTTATGTTTTTAATATAGCCAAAATTTTATGGGTAAATTTATATGGCTTTTATCCTTTCTTGAAAAGACATGTGCCTTAGTACCAAAGGAATGGTACCTATCATAGGTGGTAAGGTAGGGTTATAAAAAACCCCTTAATGAGGCCAAGATGGAACATTTTCTAACATCAAATTTTTTCAAATAGAACCAACAATCCTAATAATAATGCTACATTTAATGACATTTGTGTCTTCTCAATGGCCAGCTATAATTATTTTGGAAGGTTCACTAACACAATATCTTTTAGAGCATGGGGAAAGGATTTCAAACATGTTAATGGTTCTATCTCAAAAAATATTTTGATAATACATTGGAAAACATTGTTGGGTAGGAGTTGGTTTGACATTATTAGTAATATGGACATACAAAGGTGGAATTACAAGTGGACTAGCATCCCTTGGTGGGATGGTATTGGTCCAAACATATGGCATGGGATTTATTATTCTATTCAAATGCTGAGGTGGTGGTCTGAAGTTAAATTATTCTCTTTTCTAATTTGAAGGTTGACTAACACACACAACTTAAAGTCATGGTAAATTATGGGTATCATCACCTCACTACTCCTCTCAAGAAAATTATGTCCCAATGTTGACAACATGTTTGGTAGTAACTTTCTAGAATGCTTTTGTAATTCAAATAGAATAGTTTATCTATGATGTGCTTCCCATGAAGGGATTTAGTGTGTGGGTGTCAATTAGATTATGATCCTGAATAATTTTTTGAGACCTTACCTTTTCCAATATATGAAGACTATGGAATCCTTCCTTCTCTAGCGGGGTGAGGAGATTCATGAAAAATTAAGGAAGGTGGTTGCTTGGGTGGTATATTGTTTTAATTCCTATCAGATCTCTTTTATTCATCTGAATAATATTCCTACCAGTGGAGGTTTATCAAGGGATAGAGAGAAGAAAATTTGAGTGGGTATCCTTGTGGTTATTTTATTTCTATGAAAGAATTGCATTCCTAGTTTTGGAGTCTAACTCCTTGACAATTGATGAGGAGGTAAGAAAGATTTTAAAGAAATGGAATATCCTTTAGTGTCTCCTAAAATGCTTGATCCACCATAGGGAGGTTCCTAAACACCTGGTCTAGTCATGGTAGGATGGGATGGTCAGGATTGAGAACATAGAGTTTGATATTGATATCCCTTTGATTGTCGAGGTAATTGGATTAGTGGCAAATGGGTGTGTGCATAACTATGAAAATAACTCCATAGAAAATAATTTTCAGTTCTTTCTAGGGGAGGTAGGGGAATTAGAAAAGATGCAAAATACCTTCAAGTGAAATTCTTTGAAGAGCCTATGGGATCATGTAAATTTGGTCATAATGTAATATTTTACCTTAGATGAGAGCTAGGAGATATTGCATAGATATCACTTTATGTTATTAAGCCACCTTCACCATAATAGAACAATGAATATTCCATCATTCTAGTTCCAATATCTATCTAAATCAATTAGTCGAATGAAAAAAGGAGTGGCCCTAGATCCTATTAATTAGGGTCTACTAAAAATAATTTTTAACTTTGTGGTCCAAGCTAGGGGCTTTGATAGTGAAGGTATTATGAAGTCTCTGTATAGGGTTCCTCCTCCCATTGTGGACTACCCTAATTTGTCAAACTATAGAGATACAATTTGTCTTGGCCAGGATGCTATGGATTCTACTATACTGATGAAGGTGGTGATAAGGGCGATCAACTCTCTTCATAAAGGTTTTAGTGGGAGTGAAGAATGTACAAGAAGATAAAAATGTTAGTTTCCAATGTGGAAAAGCTTGGGAAAACCCTAATTATTATTGATGGATATGACTTTAAAGAGTACCTACCACCTTCCAAGAAGCTAAAACTTACTCTTGGTATGGAAAGCAGCAAAAAGGTGTCAATTCTTCATTCATAAAATAGTGGTTTGACCCCTAAATATATTAAGGGGAACCTATTGAAGCTTCAAAAATATCTCATAGACTCCCTGCAAGCAATAATATCATGCATGGAAGAGATACTAGCTCTCATGGATTGGCAGGCCTAGGATATTAATGAGTAGAAGGTTGAAAATGAGGTAGGAGTAAGTGGAACCAAATTGTGTTCTCTAGTTGGGGTTCATTTTCTCTTTGAATTTTATCAGTTTTTGTGTTGGGTTTGTTGGGTGCTTGTTGTTTTATCCCCAATCCTCCTTGGGTCTTTGGTGCTTTTATGTTTTATTTTATGAATTGTAAGTATTTTAGCTATATCCTCTTGATATCACCCTGGTCTATGGGATATTTTGACTATTTTTGTATAAGGTTAGGATATCCTTTCAAAAATCCTTCCATATAATAAAAAAAGAGTAATAACGAAACACAATCCAAAAATAGATTAAGATGATTTTGTAGTTTGTAGGATACGTGTGTGGACTACAAAATTGTTTTAATATATGCAAACCTATTTTATCTAGTTGTGGGGTTAGGATACAATTAAATTTTGATTTGGTTATAATTCCAAAGGAATGGATAAGTTTTTATATGTATTTGATGTTCAGCTACAATTTTTCAATAGACTAAATCAAAGGTATTTGACAAGTTAAAGAAAAATGTGTTAGGCTCTTAATGTAATCAAAATTTATATAAGAACCAAAGGAAATTTATGTATTCTCCTTTGAACAAAAGAAATAAAAAAATTTATCCCATTTTCATCCCTAGAAGAAACATGTGTGCAACGTGCATGCAATGACCTAGGATGCTTGGAGGTAAAATATCACTTGAACAAGAATCTAAAAGACTCCAAACAATGTTGTTTGATCACTAAAGAAATTTGATAGAGCTTCACTACTATCAAGTCACTTATTTTCTTGGAGATGAAGGCTATTAATTTATAGAATTTTAGGGCTTCATGGAGGTAAGATTTTAAAATCTATGTATAGGTTATTTGGTGAGGAAAATTGATTTCCAACTAAAAAAAAAAAAATCTTATCATATTTGAAATATCTTTGATGGGTTGGAATGGGCTAAAAATAAGTTTAATTAGAAATATTTTATGGCAACAAACTTTGATTGGAATTGGCAAGTTGTCATCATGGTTGGAGACTAATGTTGGTCTCGAAAAGTTTTTATTTTGAAGGTATGAGGATAAATTCATAGTCTTTACAAGGTCATGGCCATGCAATTAATTATTGGCAATGAATTTATCATTTAACTATTAGAGTGGTAAAAAATTAAAAATTTATTCTAGAATTAAATTCATAGCCATGAGGAAAAATTTGCAACCTATGCATGTCTATGTGAACTACAAGTTTATCTTGAGCTTCGAAATTTAATGATGAAGGAATAAAATGGATTAGACATGTTACCAAAATTATTTATGGTCATAAAATATGATGAGTAATCAAAATTGAGTATTTATAGTTAATACATCTAACGCCCAATATAGATGGTAAAATGATGTTTGGCTATCAACCCTATAAATCATCAAGGATTAAGGACACATTTTTGTGATAATCTATTTCACTCATTTTTTCACCCCATTTGTTAGTATTATTGGACATAAATTTTGAAATTAAGAAAATCCAAATATATAGGGAACATAATCCCGTGAATAAGGATTTATCTTTAAGAAAGTTTCATTGATAGGATGAATCTTGTTTGGCACTAAATTCATACCACATATTGATATATTTCAATTACCTTAAGGTCTCTCTCACATGCAATCATGTATATAGCGACTACTAGCTTCTTCTATGTATCAAAAGGTATATAGGAAGGGCAAGTATATTGAAAGTTTTGGTATATAGGATTGGTGATATAGAGAAAAGGGGATCATTTTGGTAGATATAAGGAACCATCATAATTGTAAAAAATAATTCACATCACTTAAAAATGTAAAGGCAAAGAAAAAATAAGAAAAGAAGCAAGATGATATTCAAAAGTGTGCCTTACTAGAAGATAGTATAGGTGGAGAAAAGAAAGCAAAAATTATTAAAAGTATGGGTCATAAAAAATAAGTGGAGGAGAGAAGTAAGCAAAAAAGTATATATTTTCAAGAAGGTAGATATTTTTATAAAAATGAAGAAATCTTAACACTAAGTCCCTACTTATGTTCCATTATTAGAAATACTAATACTCATGAAGATAACCTTGAAAATGGTGTTCCATTCCCAATTGAAGTTGTGAAGATAGTGGATATGGAATTAATCACTCTTGACATATTTATGTGTAAATGTAAAGCGGAAATAAAAATAAAGGTTGAATGGAAAACCCATGATGTAAAGTGTTTGGTATGACACAAGTGACCTTATCTAGAGGATAAAGTTTACTTGTGATACTAGTGATTTGAAGCCAATAGTGGAAAATACTTTTTGTGATGCAAGTGATTTTTCACAAGGGACATATATTTCTTATGACACTAGGGATTTGAAGATAGATGGTGAGAATAGATTTTATGTAGAAGATGATGAGCATATTGCTCATCTTGTTGAAAAATATAGTGATATTGAAGAAGTTAGGTATTTGAATGTTATTAGTAATAGAAATGTTTAGTATAATAATAAAGAGATTTTAAATTATTATGTTAGAGATAATGAGAGTGATAGTTCATATTTTTTTAAGGTCATTTTTATGATGTTATTTTTGGGTGTTTGAACATAGTTTGTGATAATGATAAAGATCAAAGTGGTGATGAAGAATTTAGGTATTTTGAAAAATATGCCAGAGGAATTAGTTCAAAAGTAATAAATAAAATGGGATACAATGGATAGGTTTAGGAAAATATTGGAAAGGTGTGAAAATACCCATAATGGTATGTATAAGGCCAAAGAATGAAGGCCTTGGATATACAAAGTCAAGCAAGAAGTAGTGATACCAAATTTATGAGAAGAGAAATTTGTGTAGAAAGTGAAGGTCCATGGATGAGTTACAATCATTATAAAAATATGGATGTATGATAGTTAGGTGTTGAAACCTACATCCTTGTGAGATTTGTGGAGGTAATAGTCACTTCCAAACAAATTTTTGACACAAATATAAAGTGATAAATAAAAATTATATGAATTATGGATGGGTGAATGTGTCAGAATGGGATAAAACAAAAGAATTTTTTATTAGTTTCTACAAAATAAGACCAATATTGGTGGTTGAAAATGTTAGAATAAGTGAATATTCTCTTAAGTCCTACTAGGATATATACACTTGAGTTACCACTCCTCCATGTGTTAGTAGAACTCTTAGTGGTGTATTTCAACTCCTTCAACTCCTTCCACTATGCCAAAATGGGCCCGCACCATTGTTAAAGAAGCTACTTCTTACATCCAAAATCTTCCATCAACCAGATCAACAAACCCCATTGGCACCGGTCTTGTCTGTCAGTCTATTTCCTCTGATCCTCAATCATTAAAAGAAGTAACAAGAATTAAATAATGGGATGAGGCCATGGAAAACAAATTTTCTTCCTTAATAAAAAAAAAAAAACTTGGGATTTAGCTCCCTTGCCTAAAGGAAGTAAGTTAGTTCATTGTAAATGGATCTACAAAACAAAATATGGGCCTAATGGAGAAATAGACAAACACAAAGATCGCCTAGTAGCCAAAGGTTTTTCTCAGATTGAAGGTATTTATTATGCAGAAACCTTTACTCCAGTTGCTTAAATGGATTTTGTTAGACTGGTTCTTGCTCTGGCTACTTCCAAAAAGTGGCCTATCTATAAAATGGATGTAAAGAATGTTTTATTGCATGGGTACTTAAAAGAAAAAAATTTCATGGAAAATCCCGTTGGTTTCACTCAAGACTCCTCTCTTGTTTACAGGCTAAAAAAATCTCTCTATGGCCTAAAACAAGCCCCTAGAGCTTGGTATGAAAATATGGACCCTTTCCTTCTTTCCATAGGTTTTTATCATTGTGAGTCTGATAACACAATTTACATTTGGAGAGATGAAGGCAAAATCACCATTATTGTTCTATATGTTTATGATCTTCTTCTCATTGGTAGTCACTTCACTCACATTCAGACTATAAAAAGACTTCCTCTCTAAAAAAATTGAAATGGTTGATCTAGGTTTAGCTCATTACTTTCTTGGGATCCAAATAAGTCAAACAGGTGAAGGAATTTCATTGTGTCAAAAAAGTACACACTAGATCTTCTTCAAAGGTTTCAAATGACATATTGTAAATCTTCTCCTACCCTTTTTCAATTTGGCATAAAACTTAGTAATTCTTGCTCATCCCCTCTATGTGATGCAACTCTATACCATAAACTTGTAGAAATTATGTTATACCTTACTCATACTCACCCAGATATCTCATATTTTTTTGGCCTAATATATATATTCTCTCATCAAACTCACTTCAGTCATTCACAAGCAAAAAAATGAATCCTCCATTACTTGCAAGGCACAAAAAACATTGGGCAATTATATAAGTCTTCATCAGGTTTGATGATTTTTTATAATTCAACGACTCTCAATGATCATCTTTGCTATTTATACAAAGATGATCCTTGGAATAAATCAATTAGTTTTACTCTTATCTTCATATTTTATGTAATGCTTTGCATGTCTATTTTGGAAAATTATAACATGGTATCAGAGCACAATTCATATTACTTGCATTTTGGTTGAGCATAAGTGCACCAAACACATTGAGATACACATGTACTTCATACGAAAACATATTCAATGTGGGGATATATACTTATAATATATTCCAACTAAGAATCAAATTACAGATATCTTCACCAAGTCATTTCCTTCTTCGTGTTACCTTCAGTTGTGAGAAAAATTTGGAGTAATACAATTGCATTGACATAGAGGTCTTCCACATCTCATTATATTATTTAGAGAATGGTTTTTTCCCTTGTGGTTTTTTTATCATCTCTCCAATAGCATGTATATTATGAGGACAATCTTCGTCATCCAAAGACATGCCTCTATCTTGGATATTTTTGTGACAAATGGTTTTTACCCAAGGGGTTTTTTCACCATCTATATATTGCAAATGAGTACCTAATAAGGCCAAGTTGTTGGGACTCATAATTACTTTTGTATTAAGAGGACAATCTTCACCATCCAAAGACAAGCCTCTTTTATTGTCATTGTTGGTTTTCCCCAAGGGGTTTTTTCACCATCTATATATTGTAAATGAGTACCTAATCAGGCCAAGTTGTTGGGACTCATATTTGATTTTGTAATAAGAGGACAATATTTGTCATCTAAGTACAAGCCTCTTCCTTACTTCCTTTTTTATTTATAGATTTTACCAAATGTTTTTTACCATATCTTCAAAAAATAAGACATAGTACATGAGTACCTCACTAGGCCTTGTTGTCGGGAATCATTTGTACAAACCTCCCATAGTATCACTTAAGGGAGGTGTTAGAATAAGTGAATATTCTCTTAAGTTCTACTAGGATAGACACACTTGAGTTCCCAATCCTTCATGTGTCAGGAGAACTCTCAGTGGTGTCTTCATCAGGTTTGATGAGTTGTTGTAATTCAACGGCTCTCAATGATCAACTTTGCTATTTATACAAAGTTGATCCTTGGAATAAATCAATCAGTTCTACTC
This sequence comes from Wollemia nobilis, assembly GCA_028583015.1. NCBI lineage: Eukaryota > Viridiplantae > Streptophyta > Pinopsida > Araucariales > Araucariaceae > Wollemia > Wollemia nobilis. The sequence continues at coordinate 198,526 of JAQPPZ010017206.1, read as the reverse complement.
TTATATTTATATTTTATGTAATACTTTGAATGTCTGTTTTGGGAAATTCTACCAGAAAAATATCATAATATAAGTTTTGCAATAAAGCATTGTAATCTTTGAAAAAATGAAATACATGATTTTTGCATCAAATATGACCCAAAATTTTCTTGGAAGAGATTAAATTAATAGAAACTACAAAATAATATGACCTAAGTAATGCTTTAAATCCTATAGTGATAGACCTTGTAGTGAAACATTATATAGAGGATTTTGAAGATGTGGAAAATTCCAAAAATATATTTTAGTGGTAATTTTCTAAATATGATGACCCATAGGTGATGATGATCTAGATGCAACCTAGATGTAAGGATATAGAGGTGACCTAAAGGTAATGATTATCCTAATGCAAAGGCCCAAATGTAATGACATAGAGGCTGGCCTAGTGACTAACCAAAGAGGAATATTTAGTGGATATTACTTAGTACCAATAGATCTAGATTCAATAGATCCAAAGACAAAGTTAGAACTAGATCCAAAATAAGAGTGATAGCTAAAGCTAGAGGGATATCCAAATATAAAGCACAACTCCAATGTACCACCCTTGGATTCATGGGGTGTAATGATATTTATACCAAATAATGTAATAAGGGGTGAGTTAGACTTTATTACATTATTTATTATTATATATGTAATTATTACAATATTTGATATTGTGTAATAATATGGGGATGAATGATGATATCACCTCTTGTGAGGTTGGATAGTCACATTTCCCATGAAAATATTGAGAAGATGAAAAGGTATAGTTGAAGGTGAACAATAAATAATCTCTTGAATTAAAGACACATATTGATGTATAAAAATGAATGTTGTATGCAAGATTATGCTAGTATAATATGGTAGACTATTGAAGTATTATTTGGAGAAACATATATAGGTATGTTTAAACTCTTTCCTTGCATAACATTTTTGAAATTATTATTTTGCTCCTTGTTTTTTAACATCAACACCCACACACATATAGATAGATAGATAACATAGCAATTATATATATATATATAGTATATTATATTTTTTACAAATCTATGTATGTAAAAATTTTGAAATTGTTTTCTTTCCCTTTCTAATAAAAGTTTCAAGTCATATTTTTTACTTAAATACATCCTTTGAATTATAAGTTCCTTTTTTTTTCTTTACATATGCATACATGTGTGTGTATTTTTTAAAATATATTTTTGTACTCATGCTATTTCATCTTAAAATATAGTGATCATGGCATTAATATCTAGCCATCCAAAGGATTCACATATTCTACTCTTTGTAAATCTAATATTATTAGTCATATTACAATCAAGGATCAAATTATAGTAGGTTTTATATCTTATCTTATAATTGATATTATTACTTTGAGCTCAAAATAAGGATAACATTATAATAGGTTTAATATTTTATTTTATATTAGATATTATCGCATTCATATTTAAATATTTGGGCTTTGGAAATTGGAGTAGCATCACATTAACTTATAAGGAGTTTCATAAGATTGTTAGCATTAATATTTTTTAACATTGTCAAGTAGTCCTATACCTTTCCTAGATATATCTTAGTTTTACAAAGAGTGATCTAGATAGGTTTGAAAACATAATGTAAGGGAGTGGCAAGTTTTTAAAACGATAATAAATTATATAATTAGGTTGGAAACCATTTCAAAGTAAGACATCATTATATGCTAATGGTATGGAAATATGTTATAGATTTATAATTAGTATATTGCATGGTGTATCTATTTATTTCAACTCAACTTTCCAAAAAATAAATATGTTGGTATAGTTGCATTTGTATATATGCATATTAAGATGTATTCTTAATTTGAACTTGTATAAATTAAATAAATTCTATACTTAAATTTTTTATTAGATTAAGCTACAAGCTTACTGTAGTGGTGAGGGCTTTGGATTCTCTTTTAGAGGTCCAAGGTTCAAAACCCACTTAGTATGAGGGGACCATGACCCCTCATAAAAACATGTGAAATCTCATTGAAATATTTTTTGATTAAATGAAATTCATGATAAATTAATATAGTTTAAAAAAATGAGTTATATGGGATTGAAACATGTTATTACAACAAGCTTGGTAATTATGCATGTATTTCTTGGAAAGATTTGAACTTTGATATCATCCTTAAAATTTGAGGAATCTAAATAGTTGAGATAATACCATTTGATGATAAATTCTCATAATTAACACTCAAGCAAATCGACTTGTTTTTCAATATTAACTATTTTCTATGTCCAATAAAAAGATGTATCAAAATATAAAGGAAATATTGTTTTTTTATAATAAATTAATCTTATTAATTTTTTTTGGTAATTTATTTTCATATAAGTTTAAGTAAACCAAAATATGAAAAATAAATATACAAAATTATGATATATTTTCAAATTATTTGATTATAAATTGAGTAGATAAAAATTTTACACAAATTATCACTTTTAATTAGAAGTCAAAGTAAAAAAAAATAAATTCTTAGGAAAAATGTTTGTGAGTGAGAAGCAGGAGCATGCCAAGGTGGTGTGTGGGATTGTTGTTACTGATGGTGTTTTTGGTTAGGTGGATATTCCATAGGTATGTTGTCCTACTCTACCACTTTCAGGAGATTCTTAGGGTCTGCATGGGATCCTCCAGTCCTACTTAGAGACGTGGATCCCCCTCACGAACCGATGAGTCTTTTTTTCCCTTTAAACCTAGGAGTGAGGTATTTGGCACATGTTGCATCTAAATTTTTAAACAAATCAACTCTTACTATTGGTATTTTTTTTCTCCCTTTTGAGATATATTTGAAAGTGTCTTAGGGCCTAATGGATCTCAATTTTGAAAAAGGTGCTTGCAATTTGGTTGGAAAGTTCTTAGGAGATTGCTTAGACATTGATATCTTTTTAAAGTGGGTCTCTTCAATGTGGTATACTAGAGGCCTAATAGAAATTATGGATTTACCTAAGTATTTCTTCTTGATCAATCTTCTAGAAGAAAAATACATGAAGCAAATTCTGGGGGGGTGGTCCTTTGTTCTTTGGGAAAAGGAGTTTGTTCCTTAAATTATGGGGGCTAGATTTTGATCTTGACACACTGAATATTAACACTATTCCTCTCTAGATTAGGCTTCCAGGACTACCCTTCCAATTTTGGAACGAAGAGCTTCTAAATGATATTGGTACATCTATCAGGGAGCTACTTTTAATTTATGCTATTACTAGATCCAAATCATGCATGGTCTACACCATGATGTGTTAATGTAGACCATTCAACGGACATCTCACAATAAATTGATATCATATTTCATTATGGTTCTTGAAACCAATCCAATGATTATGAGAATAGACTAGTGCTATACTCAAGATGTAAAATAAGTGATCATGCTCTTAGTGAGTTCCCAAACAAGGATTTGTAGGGTAAGAAAGTTTGGGTGGAAAAAAGAAGAATATTTTAGTAGATTAAGAGCTTGCTATAAATTTATCAAGAATTCATACCCAGAGGTCTTTTGGTGCTCTAGTTGATGGTTACTAGCAAAGTGAAGTGTTACTTATGATAGAAGAAATTACAGCTCTCCAACACCCAATTATTCATGTATACCTAAAGTTTGGTCCTAAATATTTATTGTCTATTTTTCTTAAGGGTAATCCCTTTGAATTCTTAGCTTCAGTACTATATCATTTCGATGAAATGAAATAACCCCTTATTTATAATGGGGCTAAGTCTAGTTGCCTCCCAATGGGATCCCCTTCCCTTGCTAGTATTTTGGTTATCCCTAAACAAGATTCTCCTTCCAAGGGGATTAATTATGGTGTAATAGAATCGAGTGCCTTAGAAATATCATACTAAGGTATTTAATCCCCCTTCAAAAGGAAAAAAATCCAATGGAAGTGGGTATGTGACAGCTCAACTTGTGACCAAATATCAAAAGAAAGGGAGTGTGAGTTTTGGGATCCAGAAAATAATTGGAAAACCCTCAAATAAAGACCTAAGGAAGTGTGCTATAGAGATAGACATTACTAATGGTTACCAAATGATTCTAAATATTGAGGGAAATAATGTTTAGATGGATAATTCTTCCCCCTATTTAGACACATGGATTCATCTTCTAGATAAATATGATGATGGTAATAAATATTCCAAAACCCGTAAATGAAAATTATTTGTGCGACGACTCAATGGTCTCACCAAACAAAGACTAGTTTCCTCTTTGAGAAAGGACTTATCACCAGATATTCTTTTGCTTCAAGAAACTAAGTTGGATGAGAATAATTTATTTAGGATAAATAACTCTTTATGGAAAGATGTAAAATTTGTTTCGAGTCATACTTAAGGTTCTTCTAGGGGAATGCTTTTTTTATGGGACCCAACAAGAGTTGATGGTTTTTTGGTTTTCTCTTCTAGCCGAATTGTTAATATTCTTTTTTTTTGTAAGTTTTCCATGTTAGAATTTCACAATAATAGACATGCAAAGCATTACACAAAATATGAAGAGAAGAGTGGAACTGATTGATTTATTCCAAGGATCAACTTTGTATAAATAGCAAAGTTGATCATTGAGAGCCGTTGGATTACAACAACTCATCAGACCTGATGAAGACACCACTGAGAGTTCTCCTGACACATGGAGGAGTGGAGACTCAAGTGTGTCTATCCTAGTGGAACTTAAGAGAATATTCTCTTATTCTAACACCCCCCTTAAGTGATACTAGGGGAGATTCATACAAATGAGTCCCGACAACAAGGCCTGATGAGGTACTCATGTACAATGACTTATTTTTGAAGAGATGGTAAAAACCCAATGGGAAAAAACCATCAATCAAAAGGAAGTAAGAGGCTTGTCTTCGTATGGTGAATATTGTCCTCTTAATACAATAAGAAATATGAGTCCCGGTAGCATGGCCTGAGGAGGTACTCATTTATAGTTGGTGAAAAAACCCTATGGGGAAAAACCAACTATGAGAAGAAGAGAGGCTTGTCTTCGTATGGCGAATATTGTCCTCTTTATACAAAAAATAAGGATGAGTCCCGACAACTTGGCCTGATTAGGTACTCATTTACATTTTATAGTTGGTGAAAAAACCCCTGTGGGGAAAAACCAACTATGAGAAGAAGAGAGGCTTGTCTTCGTATGGCAAATATTGTCCTCTTTATACAAAAATAAAGATGAGTCCCGACAACTTGGCCTGATTAGGTACTCATATACAACATATAGTTGGTGAAAAAACCCCTATGGGAAAAAACCAACTATGAAAAGAAGAGAGGCTTGTCTTCGTATGGCGAATATTGTCCTCATAAAACCAATCAATGCAGTTGTATTACTCCAAGATTATCTCGCAACTGAAGGTAATATGGAGAAGGAAATGACTTGGTGAAGATATCTGCAATTTGATTCTCAGTTGGAATATATTCCAAGTATATATCCCTATTCTGAATATGTTGTCGTATGAAGTGCATGTGTATCTCAATGTGCTTGGTGCATTGATGCTCAATCGGATTGCATGCAATATGAATTATGCTCTAATTGTCACACCAAAGAGTTATAGGCTTTTCATGGGTGAAACCAAATTCTCTCAAAATTTGATGAAGCCAAAGAGCTTCTTGACTAGCTAAAATTGCTGCCCTGTATTCTACCTCTGTAGAAGATAAGGCTACTGCTTGTTGTTTCTTGCATAACCAGGCTATTGGTGAAGAACCAAGGCAAAAGACATAGCCTGAGGTTGAACATCTATCTTCTATTGAACCTGCCCAATCTGAATCTGTGTAGCCAATGATATCCATGGAATTTCCCTTATAGAAGAGCCCAAAGTGCGTAGTGCCTTGCAAGTAACGGAGGATTCTTTTTTCTGCTTGCCAATGACTGAAATGAGGTTGATGAGAGAATCTGGATATGAGGCCAACAACATATGAGATATCTGGGTGAGTATGAGTAAGGTATAACAGACTTCCTACAAGTTGACGGTATAGAGTTGCATCACATAGAGGGGATGAGCAGGAAGTACTAAGATTAATGCCATATTGGAAGGGGGTAGGAGAAGGTTTGCAATCTATCATTTTAAATATTTGAAGAAGATCTAGAGTGTACTTTTGTTGACACAATGAAATTCTTGCATCTGTTTGACTTATTTGGATCCCAAGGAAGTAATGAGCTTTACCTAGATCAGCCATTTCAAATTTTTTAGAGAGGGAGTCTTTTATAGTCTGAATGTGAGTCAAGTTACTACTAGTGAGAAGAAGATCATCAACATATAGAACAAGAATGGTGATTTTGCCTTCATTTCTCCAAATGTATACTGTGTTATCAGACTCACAATGAGAAAAACCTACGAAAAGAAGGAAGGAGTCCATATTTTCATACCAAGCTCTAGGGGCTTGTTTGAGGCCATAGAGAGACTTTTTTAGCCTACAAACAAGAGAGGAGTCTTGAGTGAAACCAACAGGTTGTTCCATGAATATTTCTTCTTTTAAATCCCCATGTAAGAAAGCACTTTTTACATCCATTTGATAGACAGGCCACCTATGGGAAGCAACCAGAGCAAGAACCAGTCTAACAGAATCCATTTTAGCAACTAGAGCAAAGGTTTCTGCATAATCAATACCTTCAATTTGAGAAAAACCTTTGGCTACTAGATGAGCTTTGTGTTTGTCTATTTCTCCATTAGGCCCATATTTAGTTTTGAAGATCCATTTACAATGAACTAACTTCCTTCCTTTAGGCAAGGGAACTAAATCCCAAGTTTTATTTTTTATTAAGGAAGAGAATTCGTTCTCCATGGCATCATCCCATTATTTAATACCTGAGGCTTCTTTGAAGGATTGAGGATCAGAGGAAATAGACTGACAGACAAGACCAGTGCCTATGGGGTTGGATGATCTAGTTGATGGAAGATTTTGGATGTAAGGAGTAGCTTCTTTAACAATGGTGCGGGCCCATTTTGGCATAGTGGAAGGAGTGAAAGGAGTTGAAAGACATTGAGTTGGAGTTACAGGTTCCTCATCTTGATTATCAATTACCAAGTTAACTTCAAGAGTTGGCTCTTCATAATATTGAGGTTCTACTATAGGAGAAGGCTCAATGGAGGAAGAGGGTGTTTGAGGATATTTTTGAGGGAATGTTTCATCAAATTGGACATTCCTATGAAAGAAGACCTCATGAGTTGAGGGATCAAGAAGCCTGTAAGCTTTCAATTCTTCACAATAACCAACAAAGATGAGCTTTTTGCTTTTCTTATCTAGAGCCTTCCTTTTCTTCTTTGGGATGTGAGCCCAAGAAGTACACCCAAAAATATTGAAGTAGGAAACATCTGGTTTTGAGCTAGACCATGCTTCTTCAGGAGTTAAATGGTCAAGAGCTTTATGAGGTGTGCGATTTTGAATATAATTGGCACAGTTAATAGCTTCTGCCCAAAAAACTTTTGGAAGATCTCTTGAATGGAGCATACAATTTGCCATTTCTTTTAATGTCCAGTTTTTCCTTTCTACAATACCATTTTGTTGAGGATTATGGGAGACATAATGTTGATGAATGATACCATGACTTGATAGAAATATGGAGAACTCATTACTGTAGTATTCCCCCCCATTATCTATGTGAATCTTCTTGATTTTGCAAGATGCTTGATTTTCAACTAAGGCTTTAAAAACTTTAAAGTGGGATAGAACATCACTTTTATATTTCAGGAAGTAGACCCAGGATCTTCTAGAAAAATCATCAATAAATGTTAGAGCATACTTTTCTCCTTTGAAAGAAGGTTCTGGAAAGGACATTAAGTCACTATGGATTAAATCTAGAGGGGATGAGGCTTTTAGAGAACTACTTGGGTGGAAAGGATCTTGATGTTGCTTTCCAAGAGCACATCCAGGACAAACTCCATCAATAGAAGAGACTTGGGGTAAACTTGTTACCATATCATGGGTGCTCAAATCCTTTAGGTAGTTGTAACTAAGATGACCAAACCTTTCATGCCAAATTTGGCTTTCAAGATCTCCATGAGCCACAAAATAGGAGGCTCCTTCTGGATTTTGGAAACCTTTGAAGTGAAATAGGTGAGAGTTATGATCAATATTTCCTTTGGCTATAAGAGAATGGGGATCTTGAAAGTCTCTTATCTCAACTCCTATTGGAGAGAAGAGAACAGTTTTCCCCTTTCCAGAAGTACAAATCTGATAGATGAAGAGGAGATTTGTGGCAATGTTTGGAACATAGAGAACATTATTTATAGAGCCACCATCAATGGTTATGTCCCCTTTTCCTTTGACAGGGATAAAGGAAGAGTCACCCACTTCTATGCTACAAGTAGAGCTAGAGGAGATAGAAGAAAAAGACTTATCTGAAGCAGTCATGTGATGAGTAGCTCTAGAATCTAGGACCTAGTAATTAGAGGAAGAATTGGAGGTTTTTCCTTGAACATTAAGGGCTTTTCCTATTTGCTTTTTATTGTCTATATTTTGATCCTTCATAGCTGCCTCTAGTTGTTGTAATATTTTCTAGCATTTTTTTGTAGAGTGACCATTATTTTTGTAGTGAGTACAGGTTATGGGGGTCTTTTCCTTCTTTTTGAATTTTTCTTTAGAAGAGGTGGAGGCTACTAAGGATTTTGAGGAAGAGGAAGAAGAAGAGATTTCATATCTAGCAAGTTTTGTTTCTTCCCTAGTTAATCTATCACAAAATTCTTCTAAAGAAGGCATTTTAAAGGTTGCACCAAGAGCATCTTTGGTAGATATAAAGGTGGTAGCAAAATTTTGAAAAACACCATTTAGCTTAGAAAGGATTAGATAAATGCATTCTTCTTCAGTATTAGTCTTCCCACTACCTTTGTATTGAGTGAGGACTTCTTTGAACTTGGTGAGGAAGTCAACAATACTACTAAAATCTTCAGGAGACAAAGATGTTAGTTCTGCTTCTAGTTGCATTGATCTCATCTGATCTACTTTCCCAAACAAGGTCTTTAGTTTCTCCCAACTTTCATGAGGAGTTTTGCAATCTGTAATGTGAAACCATAAACTTTCATGAACATTAGAGCTAATAATACCCATTGTTTCGTGCATCTTTCCTTTATGAACAAAAATTTCATATTCTTTCTCAAATTCTGGTTGCTTTTCTTCTAGCAAATGAGTAAGACCTTTTTGAGAGATAAGATTTAAAATTTTAGGTTTCCAAGTGTGAAAGTTATGAGGGGTGAGAGGTTCAATTGAATTCATCATTTTAACACAAAATAAAAGTTGAAGTTTTAATTAACCAATATATCCCCCCTTAGAACTTCAATTTTTTGATTAATGCAATTGTTATAAGGGAAAAAATGAAGCTCTTCAATATTTAAAACTCAATATACCCACCCTAACAAGAGGGAAACTATAAGTATAATGAGGTTTGTAATATTGTTCACTTTTGAAATGCCAAATCCTCTTAGTTCCTCTCAATACCCGCCCTTACTTGAGGGAAATTGTAAGTATAGAGAAGAATTTGTCAAGGGTTGTAGGCTTGAAATGCAGTGATTTCAACCAGATCTTAATTTGGATTTTCTCAATACTTGCCCTTACGAGAGGGAAACTATAAGTGAGAGAGATATCCAAAAAAAAAAGGTTGAATGAAAAATATATGCCAGGCCTTTATACCAATTGCCTCCAAAAACCCGCCCTTACGTGAGGGAAACTATAAGTTTTTAGTGGTAAAGATACATGGAACGTAGGCAAATATATTTTGAGGAAAAAATTATAAGTTTTTAAATATTTTTGATATCTTATAGAAATATGTAGAAAATTTAAGAGATAAAATAGTAACACATTTCTAAAAAAATATATTTGTTAAGGTTAAGAATTAAATTAACAAATATGAATTTTGAAGTTGATTTAAAAAATAGAGAATCTTCTTTTGAAATATTTTAATATTTCAACAATAACATATCTTAGTTACTTAAGTAGAACCAAATGAAGTTAGAAGAAGATAGATAAAAAGTTATATAACTCTTCCTTAAATATTAATTATTAAAAATTTATAAACATAAAAGGAGTGTAATTTTTAATTAGAGAGTGTATTCTATATGAAATATATTATCTAATATTTCAACAATTACACCTTTTAAAAAATTACCTAAAAGGAAGAAAAAAAACTTTTTAGAAGAAGATAGAAAAAAATTATACAACCCCCCTAAAGAGACACAAATGTGCAATAAATTGCACATAAACCCTCCCAAAAAAATTATATTATAATGGTTACAATATGACTATGACTTTTCAAAGGCTCTTTTGAAAAAATTAAAAGGCTCTTTGAAAAGGAGTCAAATTATATACTTTGAAATCAAAGTTTCTAATAACCTTTACAAAAAAATAGCAAGGAGGAATTTAAAATTTTCTTAAACAATGCCTTATGGCTTTTGAGAAAAGAGATGTGCTCAAAAAAAAGGAATAGGCTGATCGGAGTAGAGGAGATGCTTAGGAAGAAGAAGACACCCGTGGAACAGTCTGCAAGAAAAACAAAAAAAATTGTGTCCTTCCTTCCTTAAGATGCGTCACTGGTTCGAACCAGGTGGAGTCAAACAAAGTAGATAGGAGGATCCGAGGATGCCAAGAAATCTAAGATGCTACCTACGTAGAGAATATTAAAGGATCCAAAGTATTTTATAAAATAAATAAAAAAATTATACCTTAAGTTCTCTGGTTTTTCTTTCGAGACGTGAGCTCGAAAGAGGCCACAGAGGTGAGCGCTCTACCAGAATTAAAGATGTTGAGTCCTCTGAACAATATTTCTTGAGTTCTCTAGTTTTTCTTTTGAGATGTGAGCTCGAAAGAGGCCATAGAGGTGAGCACTCTACCAAAATTAAAGACATTGAGTCCTTTGAACAATATTCCCTACAGAACAAGTTAAAGAAAAATTTTCTAAACTTATGATGAATCAAGCAATGATAGCTACGAACCAGAGACCTTGAGAACAGCAGAGTATTTATGTTATTCTTCTACCAGGTGAGGAGTATATATGGAGCATCATTGATAAAGAGCATCAGATCCAGGTATCACCCAGTGTTGAAGATATGGAGATACGTTGTCAATGGTGCCAAGGGTGACGTGGAGGACACCGAGAGCCACGTCGTGGGTGGCGTGCCAAGCCTCAACATGATTAAAAAAAACTCACACTCGTAGTTGTTCTATAACATTTGGATCTAGTTAGAGATAATAGAGATTCATGGTATATGTTAGCTAAATTTTAAAACATGTTTCGAATCTTAGTGGGCCAAAAAATATGGAGCCACAAACTAAGAGGAAGCACCAAATAAAATATTTGGGGACACAAAAATAAGATGCAACACCAATAAAATATTTGGGGCCATGAAAATAAATAAGATGCAGCACCAATAAAATATTTGGGGCCACAAAAATAAATAAGATGCATCACCAATAAAATATTTGGGGCCACAAAAATTAAAAAATACGTAATGCGAAATATGAGCGCTATAAAGGCTTTAAAGATGCTACTCTTAGATAAGAATAAGAGAGCATATTTAATAGCTTAAAGACGCTATCTAAGCATTTCCAGAGATGAGCGCTATATTGAATCGAAATGAGGGATGAGATTTTGAAAAAAAAAAGGGCTCTTCCTTTTAGAATATAACAGTTGTAGGCATACAGATTGTAAACCCCGAATGAAAAAAAGGAAGAGCGCAAAAATATCAAAAAAAATTACCCTCGAGCATGAAACAATATCAACCTTTTATAAAAAAATGCAATACATATATTTCCAACAATAAATATTTTGCTGAAAAAAAAATTATGGATAAAACTGACTACTGCATTATATCAAGCAAGTTAGTCAAAAAAAATATCCAAAGCAAATGAACCAGATCCTAGAACCTTCAAGAGAGAATGCTAGAAAAATCTATCCTGCTCTGGTACCATGTTAGAATTTCACAATAATAGACATGCAAAGCATTACACAAAAGATGAAGAGAAGAGTGGAACTGATTGATTTATTCCAAGGATCAACTTTGTATAAATAGCAAAGTTGATCATTGAGAGTCATTGGATTACAACAACTCATCAGACCTGATGAAGACACCACTGAGAGTTCTCCTGACACATGGAGGAGTGGAGACTCAAGTGTGTCTATCCTAGTGGAACTTAAGAGAATATTCTCTTATTCTAACATTCCAAAAGAAGATGGATTCTTCCAAACATTTATGTCCCCAACTCTATGACTAAAAGACGTACTCTTTGGTCAATTCTTGGTTAGATGAGGGGCTATTTTTTGAATGAGTGTTGGATTCTAGTAGGTTATTTTAATACCCCATTACACCCCTTAGATAAAAAGGATGAAATTATATAATATCAAAAAGTATGGAATATTTATCCAATTTTGTTAACAACTTTGAACTACTAGATCTTGAGATGTGGGGAAAAAAATACACATGGAGTAACAAAATATTTGGTTCTTAGCTAATTCAGATAACAATTGATATAATTTTGATATCAAAGGGTTTTTTGGATTTTCTAGTAAATTCCTCATTGATTTCCCTCCCCAAAATAGGGTCGACCCATAACCCCTTAGCGCTGGAAATTCTCCCAGATAACTCAAAACTTAAAAGCCCTTTAGATTTGAATTGATGTGGATCCATCATCAATATTTGGATCCCATAATAGAGGAATGGTTATATAAAATATTCTCAAGCCCTTTAATCTCCCAACTTGCTAAAAATCTCAAATTTAAAAAAGTCAATGTTAAAGCACAAAATGAACTAGTTTTTTGTCACCTTTTTAAAATAAAGGAGGATTTGAAACAATAGTTTAAGGAAATTGAGTATGCCTAGGAATAAATATTGTTTAATGAGGATATCAAAAGCAAAGAAAAATCTTTACCCTCAGAATTCCATAATACCTTGATAAGAGAAGAGTCCTATCGGATACTGATATCAAGGGTAATTAGGCTAAAAAACAATGATCTTAATACAAAAAAATTTCATGCCACTACCCTCAAACACAGAAGTCATAATAAAATTAGAGAAATTATCAAGGAGGATGGTTCTAGTCGAGTGGACCCAAAAGATATCAACGATTAAGTGGTCAAATTTTTTGAATCTCTATAGGGTGCTAAAAGTTAGGGTGATTCTACTGTGGAAAGAAGACCATTGGACAACATCCCCAACCTCATTTTTGAAGAACTAAATTCCAAATTGATATCCCCCTTTGAACTTGATGAAATTAAGGAAGTTGTTTTCTCTATGGATAGTTAAAAAGCACCAAGCCTGAATGGCTTTCATGTGTTATTTTTCAAAAGTATTGGTACATTATATGATTTTATGTCAATGAAGGGATATTTGATGTACAAAGATCCTATTTCCTACCAAGAGAAGTTAATTCCACATTCCTAGTCCTCCTCCCCAAAAATTTTGAAGCTAAGGATTTTAAATAATTTAGACCTACATCCCTATGCAATACTGTTTACAAAATTTTGGTCAAAGCTATGGTTAATAGGCTCAAACAAATCCTTTCTAAAATCATTGATTCCAATCAAGGGGTTTTGTTCCAAGGGAAAATTTTTGGATGGAATCATAAAAGTCCATGAGTTGATTCATTCATTTGATAAGAGTGGCAAAGGTGGTATGTTTCTCAAACTTGACATGAGTAAAGCATATGATAGAGTCTCCTAGGGATTTTTGGAAAAGGTGTTTAAATTTAGTTTTCATAATAGATGGATCTCTTTGATTAAACAATGCTTCTCTACCCCTATGTTCTTGGTCATTGTTAATGGTGAGGTTTTAGGGTACTTTAGTAGCTCTAGAGGTCTTAGGTAAGGTGACCCTCTTTCCCCTTGCTTGTTCATTATTCTTTTTGAATCCCTTGGGAGAGATCTAAAAGCTACAACTATCTCCAAATTCATTGAAGGCATTAAACCTACTTCTCCCATTGAGCCAATTACCCATCAATAATTTTTTGATGATACTCTCCTTTCTACCTTATCCACCATTCCTCAAGCCAAGGAAATCAAAGTAATTTTCAAGGACTATGATCTAGTTTTTGGGAAATATATTAAATTTCTAAAAAGCAAGCCACTTTTTCTTAATAGCCCTCCTAATAGGTAAAGAGCTATTGTTGTACCATTATTGAATTCCCCTCTATTTAATTAGTGATACATTTATTCAAGTGAAGGAATAAAAAATAACTATGGAATCCATTTTTGGAAAGGGTGCAAAAACATTGGTAGGATGGAAGGGAGCACTTCTAAGTCAACAAGCAAGGTCCATCTGGTCAAATCTACCCTTCAAATCCTAATGGTATACTTTCTAGAAATCCTTAGAAAAATCCCTAAAAATTTAGAAAAATTTTGAAAAACCTTTATTTGGTTAGGGATAGAGGATAAAATCAGATTCCATATCATTTCTTGGGACCATGTATGTTGCAAAAAATGTGTAGGAGACCTTGGGTTGAGAAATATTAAACATATGAACAAAGCTTTATATGTGAAATAGAGTTGAAGACTTGTTTCTCGTGAAAACAATAGATGGGCCTAGATTGTCTTTGTTAAATACTTGAACAAGGGATTAAACTTCATGGAAGATCAAAACCCCATGCATGGCTTGACCTTTTGGAACAACATTGTTAAAAAATATCTTCTTCAAAAATATATTAAATGGATATCAAGCAATGGAGTGCATATTGACTTCTAGGAAGACCCATGGCTTGAGGACATGCCTCTCACATGTATTTCTTCTTTTGCTATCTTAAGGCCTAAATTTTCTAAGTACTTTGGTCCCAAAGTGGTATACTATATTGAAGAAGTCGATGGTATTAAGAAATGAAAATATATTCTAAGGTTTATCCCATCTCAAGGAGTGGGAATTCCCTTGAAAGACCTTGATCTCACATTAAAATCTCAAGTTTTTAGGAATTCCATTTCTATGGACTCGTTAGTCTAGAAGAAAAGGAGAATGACATATTTTTAGTGAAGTCTACCTATGACCTAGCTGCTGATGAGAATACCTATTAGTTCCCTTGTAGTTCAATCTAGTTCAAGGAACTTACCCCCAAAGTTAATATTTTTCTTTGGCTTACCCTCCAAAACAAAATGCTTTCTTTAGGTAATATTAAGAAAATAGGAATGGTCAATTCTAACTGATGTTTTTTGTGTGGGGCTTATGAGTAAAACAATGAGCATATCCTTTTAAGATGCTCCTTTATTTTCTTCTTTCAACCTTGGAAGTTAGTTGGATGGCCCCAAATTCTTTTAAATACATTTTTTATCATTATTTCTTTTCTCCCAATGGCGTATCATATGGAAGCTTCGCCTCCCTTATTTCTTTTTAAGGGATTGGAAAGAAAGGAATTGTAGGCCCTTTAAATACCATTCTCCAAATACCTCCTACATGAGTTTTAAAATTCTTAGCACTTTAGTTGAAAACATTTTGGTTATCTCTTTTATCCCATTTGAGGCTTCTCTCTCTACTAGCCTAGGGTTATCTATTGGGGCCCTTGGTTCCCCTTCTACTAGCTCGAGTAGGTTGAAAACCAAATGGAACTCCCCCCTTTGGATTGGATTAAATTGAATTTTGGATTATCCAAAGGGAATTTGGGGTTGGTGGCATCTAGAGTAGTGATCAAAAACTAGAGTGAAAAAATTATTCTAGCCTTTTCTAATAACATTGATTTCCAAACTAGAAATTTTGTAGATTCCAAGGCCCTCTTACAAGGATTATCATTGTTTCACTCAATGGGGACTGATAAGGTTATTATATAAGGGGCATATTTATACATTATCAATATCCCCACTAAATAGGCTTCACCTAAAAAGAATATATATTAGGGTTATGCATAAGGGGTTGGACTCAAAATGTACTTGTAAATGAATGGCAAATCCTAATCTAAATCAAGGCGAATCATAGGGAATCCTAAGAAAATCAAATCACTCATCTTCATACCAAAATTTGGGGTATTTGAAGTCCTAAAAAGTAGGGTCATCTTTGGGACACATTTTATCCTATTAAATCTCCTTATAACTTGATACAAACACCACCATTATATCAGGCTCAAAAAGAGCTTTCCAACAAGTACAAATATGCCTATGTTTGGATATATAGTATGGCAAATTGGCCCTAAAAATAATATTGGTCCCAAAAAATTTAGGCGAATGGGCCGATGTCGAGGGTCCTCATATTCGCCAATTTCCAATTTTGGAAATCCTAATATTCACCCAATTTGTGAATATTCACCACTATGCATAACCCTGATATATGTAATCTCATGGATGAACAAAAAATATTCATAAGAAATTTTGTGAACTCCCAAAGTAAGCATATTTACAGGGAAGGTAACAAGGCTATAGATTTTCTTGCCAATCTTGGGGTTTTAAATGAAGTTATATCTACTTGGAAAGAGAATTTTCTGCAAGACGTTACTTTTTTGGTGATAAATGATATTAAACTCATCAATGACAACAGTTGATAATGTTCTATTTTTTGGTATTTTTGTTGTTTTTTTACTCTAATTTTGTTGAATATGGAATTGGTGGGTTTTGTATCTAGTTCTTTGTTGTCTTGTTCTATTTGTGTGTTTATTATTGGTCATTTATCCCATGTTTCTATTGTGGGCTAGACCTTCCCCTATGCTCTATTATTTTTCTTGTATGTTGTGAGCACTACTATGTTGGTCTAGTTTGTAAATATGTAAAAGGTTCGAGGACCCTTTCAAAACCCCTTCTTTTCTAACTAATGAAAAACATATTATTATTATTTTTTTAATTTGCTCATAAAGGACAAGCTAGTTGATAGTTGTTGAATACTTACTAAAAAATATGGTTGACCTCATATTTATTGAAGAAAATAGATCTTAAATTATACTAAATATTAATACCAAACTACTAAGACAAATAAATAAATATACAAATGAGAAACTATCATAGAACCTTATAATTATTATAGACAAAAGTAAAGATCCTCATTTACTTACCCAATATGAAGTAGACAATTTCAATGCTATTGAAGACTAATTTTATAATGTGTGGAAGATTCACATTTAATGTTTATGGCATTAAAATGCTATTAAATTTATTGTTATTATTATGTATTAATATAATAATTTATCTATTATTAATAAAATTAGATTGAAGTCTTGGTGGACAATGCAACAGTTCAGGCTTTGGCTCTTCTTCGGGAAGTCCAAGGTTCAAACCATGGTGTGTATGAGTGTGTGAGGGGTGGGTGTCTGTATGGTTGTGGTTGGACCCTATTAATAAGCTCAACTGTTATCCTTATCAAAGGTTATGGTTGGAACGGGGATGCTCAACCATAAGCATCAGTCGTAGAGGTTTCTCATACTAACCTCAATAAAAAAAATTATATTGAATATATTTAAAATAATTTAATATTATTCAACTCTAAGTACATATATTAAACATGCTTTTAAATATTTTATCATATAAATATAATCTATCATAGTATATACGTTATAAATATTATCCTTGTAACATATCATTTTTTTAATAAGCTATGTGTGGCTTCTATTGGGGGCCACTCCCTTTATGAAAATAAAACATTATATTGCTTTCATTATATTTCTAACAAGATAATTAAAGTGTATCCAACATTGTATTTTTTTCATAGATATTCTTCATTTACCCTTCTATCAAAGATATTATTCATCTTCCTCAAATTGCTATGTTTTCACAATCAAATCTTTTTATATCAATTCCTTCAAAAATTTAAATTATGTCAAGATGAAATTCAACATTTCAAATGGATAAAATATTTGTTGCTCAACTTCTATATCAAAAAATATATAATCTATAACAGCCTCACAATTTCTTAATATTTTTTTTAGGGTTCTTATTTTCCTTAATATTCCAAGATATTATTTCATTGTTAATTTTTTATTTTATTTGTGGGTTGAGCCCCACTTCTTGTTAACACTTGTGATATTTACTTTTGTTTTCCTATATCAATATCCTTTTGTGTTTCTTTTTCTCTTTATTTTTTCTTCTTGGGTTTTCCTCTTTTTTTTTCATTTCCAACAATACTTTCATCTTCATCAATATCTTCAATCTTCTCACATTGATTATAGTAAGACTTATCATCTTTAGGTTTACCTTGTTTCGAGGGATCTGAAGTGCAAGGAATAACCTCAAAATCACAATCTTCTTTATGTTGCCTTGGAAACCCTAAAGTGCAAGGATGCTCTTTTGTAGCAATTACCTTCTTATTCTACTCTAAAAACTATAAATTGTTATGGGTTTCCTCCAACATCATTTCTTTATTATTATGCTCTTGAAACCTTAAAATGCAAGGGATAACATCTTCACCACTTTCACTATTATTACTTGAAGAGGATTCTAAACTACTTGAGAAAAATAAAGTTGATTTACCTAGAATAAACTTGACCTCTTTTGTTGTCTTTATTTTAGGATTTATTTCCACATCTTCTTTTGCACCTTTAATTCCTTCTTAACTTGACAAATGATATTGTATATAGGCTTCATTTACCTCTTATTTTTTAGTGGAATATCCTTGATATGATATAGCTTATATTATTGTTTGATTTCCTTGC
The DNA here is from genome assembly GCA_028583015.1 of Wollemia nobilis. Taxonomy (NCBI): domain Eukaryota; kingdom Viridiplantae; phylum Streptophyta; class Pinopsida; order Araucariales; family Araucariaceae; genus Wollemia; species Wollemia nobilis. Next base: position 179,992 of record JAQPPZ010017206.1, on the reverse strand, counting down.
TTAATATTGAAGTTTATCTCATGGATAGAATTTTTTATCTCTTTCTTCATAGTTTTCACTTTGCAAAATATTGCCATGTATCCAATCTCAAAAAAAATTGTGGTAATAAAGTGCAATATTTTCATAATATACTTGTTAATCCCACTCTCTTGATTCATATTTAATCTTAATGGATTGTGGAAAAGGTTTTGAAATACCCATAGCAACACATATTCAAGTATATAACACAATTTCATTGCTTAGTGGTTGGTACTTCCTTGATGAATTCCCCTAGGTTATTTCCAATATTCTTCAAAATATCCTTATTTATAATTTGATATGGAAGTCCAAAAATCCTAACCAACACTGGAAGCTACGTATAAATTTTGTATCAATAGAAAAACTTTCATTCCATGGTCTCAAATAAAGTTCACCTCTTCCCCTAAACCATGGGCTACCAAATACTATTTTATCCCTACTTTCTGAACTATAAAATATGATGAGGAAAAAATATTTAGAAATAAAAGCTATAGAATAATTTGAATTCAATCCCCACTTCCACTTGATCCAATTTTGATTCTCCAAAAATCCTGGTCATGATCTATGGAACTTACATATTAAACCTCTAATTTTAAGAACCATTATATCATGTTCAATTATCTCATCCTTGATACTTACTTTTGGTGTAACATCTACTACTTGGATTGAACTTGCCATGTATTCACTCTTTTGCTTATCTCCATCTTGGACCTCCATACTTATAACTAGGACATTCCAATTTCTAGCTAGGGTATCTTGACTTCCCATTAGGGCAATTAAATATGAATGTTCATCCACAATAGCTAATGGAGCTCGCTATTGGCTTGCACTTCTTCTTGGTTCACACTCCCTCTCTGATTGCACTTTCTCTTGCTTTTGGCTTACACTCCCTCTTGCCTCACACTTTCTCTTAGTTTACACTCCTTCAGAAATCACAATTACTCATGTCTCTTCTTTTCTCCTGGATCTCAATTGCATGTGTCTTATTTTTCTCAACATTCCTTCACTTCAACATTATTTTGGAAAAAAAAATTCATGTATTCATGGTAAGGGTTTTAAGCATTGATGCACTCCGGATGAACCTCTCACTCTTTTTCCATGAGTAAATCATGGCTCGTACTCCCTCTTAGTTTGCACCCCCTTTCATCTCACACTCGCTCTTGGCTTGCACTCTTTCTTACCTCACACTCACTCCCAGTTTGCACTCCCTACTGACTCATAATTTCCTTTATCTCTTCTTTTTATCGATGTTCCTTGGATTCAACAATTTTTTTAGAAATAATTTTCCACGCATTCATGGTAATAATTTAAAGTATTTATGCACTCTAAATGAACCCACTTTTCTTCTTCTATAACTGAATATTGGCTCACACTCCCTCTTGTTTCACATTTCCTCTCAAATATTATTTCCTCCTAGCTTGCACTCGCACTCATTGTTGCACTTAATCTCAGATCACACTCACACTTACACTTACTCCCAGATCACTTTCAACTGCACTTACTCACACTTGCTTTTGGCAGAACTTCCTCACATTTGCTTTTGATTACACTTACTCACACTTGCTTTTGCCTGCACTTAATCATACTTACTTTTAGCTACACTTACACACACTTGTTTTTGCCTGAATTCACTCTTAAATCATGCTCACACTCATTTCTACACTTACTCTCATATTGCACTCATACTTGCACTCGTTTCACTCACTCCCGAATCACTCTAAGACTTATTACTGCACTTACTCTTAGATCATGCTCATTCTAGTTATTACACTTAGTCCTAGCTTGTTCTCATCCTCACTATTGTACTTACTCTTGGCCCATGCTTGTACTTATTGTTGCACTTACTCCTGACTCATGCTTACACTCATTGTTGCACTTACTCCGGCTTACGCTTGCACTCATTCTTGTAACTTAACATTTAAAAATACGTAAAATATAATTTAAAATAATAACAAATAGAGATAAATTGTATGTACACATAGCAAGTTGTCTTTATAACTAATCACTTTTATAATATACATAACTAAAATACAAAATAACTTTTAAAACTAAGCTAAAATGAAAAAACAATAAAAATCATGAAAATTTGTAATTGAATTTAAAATAAAAACGTAATAATTATATAAAAAATAATTAATATGATATGTAGATTTAATTAAATTTTTAATTATTTTTTTTAAGTACTAATATTTATTATATATTTAACATTATAATATTAAAATTATAATATTTTATTTTAAATTTTTATTTATTTTAAATACTTTAATTAATTTTATTCAATAAATTATAAAATTATTATAAATTATGTTTTTATTAAATATATATATTTTTAATTAAATTTAATGTGAAAAAACCCAATGCTTAGGGTTGGACATCTTCATCCCAACCATAACCTCTCATAAGGGTGAGGGCTGAGCTTATCAATAGGAACCAAACACATAAGCATACACACACCCACCCCTCACACACTTGCTCATGCCCGCAATTTGAACCTTAAAACCCCATACAAGAACCAAAACCCAAAACTTTACGCTATCCTTCGAAAACAATAAGTTTAAAGTTTTCACTAATAAATTTCTATATTTTAAAAATAATAATATTTAATAATTTTTTAAATATTTATTTATTTTTTACTATAAATAAAAATTTCAAAATAAAAAATATTTATATTTGAAAAATAATCTCAACCTGAAAGCACGAGGATACGGAAACAAAAAGGAATATGTCACAAGAAAGAACATATGCAAATTAACACAAGATAAAAGCAATATGAAATATCATAATCTCTTTATTGATACACTTTTCAAAATGTGTTACAATATGTCTCCTTCCTTTTTAGGGGATAGGAGCGTCAAATGTGTTTCTTGTCACAACATCCATGGATCACAATCCTTCTTCTGCGTGCCCACATGTAAGATGGGCGGACCACAATGTCGCCACTGCTTGCGTATGTGATTCTTTTCTCTTTCCTGCTCCTCTAATGTCGGAAACCTGCATTCAAAGAAACATAAAATATTAGTAGCACCTGCGGACAGAATGAAGCAAGTATTTCCCAAAGCCTACTGTTAGTAAATGCATGAAAATATTAAAACGATAATTAAATGACCTCAGATCGACCTAAAAATTTCACAGTAGCATAAATATGTCAATAGAAGACCACTGCAAAAAGAATATTCCAAAAAATCTTCACATATTTGTATTCGCTCCAGGGTGGGACGAATAGACCTGCAATAACCTGTTAAAAAGCACACTCTTCAATGTCCCATCCTGGGAGATCCAAATGACCTAAAAACTTGGGGGTTAGCTAATTGGGGGTGCTTTGGGAAGACCCAGAAGGTCAGATTTCTCCAATTTTGCTCCTATCACCCAGATTTTGCTGGTGCCATATGCAAGTTAGTAAAGGCGGGAAATAACAAAAACCTGATCAAAATTGCTCCAAATGAAATGAAATTTGAACTATAACCTATTTAACCTATCTAGAATCAAATGCAAAAGAAAAAACAAATAAATATATCACATATTTCTATTCATCCTAGGGTGGGGCGAATTTTATTGTGACAGATTGGGGAGCGCCCGGGGGTAGGACGCCCACCGTTTGAGGCACTATTTTGGTACCAATCCACTTGGGATGAGTCCAAAACTGGTTATGGGGTATTGTAAAAAAAATTTGGGAATTGTTGTGGCCAAAAATCAGGTTTTGGGTCTAGATTCGTGCTTCTAATAGTCACCCAATAACCTCCCTTTCGAATGAGAGATTAAGGATGTAAAAGCACAAATCGCAAGTAGGTATGTAAATTGGCAGCACTTCGTTGCTCAAATGCTCCTTCTCTATATATATTTTTGGTGGTAAAACTCACCAATTTATAGACCTTAGGGTCTTCTTGCTTGAATTGCGTATGTGAGGGCGCCACTTGAGTTAACTGTCCTATTTTAAGAGAAAATCTAACTCCCTAATTAAAAATCTTCTTGCATAAGGTTTCTAAAATAAATACACTCATCACTAAAGTCTCTCTTCTTGAATAAAAGTTATTCCTCCAAATTGCATGGCCTAAAGCCTCAGTTAACTGGCAGAGTTGCTAAAGTTTGACTTTTTTTGCTAGTCAAACCTTCTATTCGCCTCACCCTGGGGTGAATGCTGATATTCGTCCCTGGGTGGGACAAATGCCAATTTGTATTCATCTCGGGGTGGGACGAGCAAAGAGCAAGGTGCCAAAAACGTGCCAAATTGACCTTTGACCTTTAAAACTACTTTTGGAAGTGGTTAGGACCATTATTTTACCTCTAGGGGCTGCCCTAGGGGATGTGTGTGTCAATGCGATCAGTGCTCATTGTCACATAATCAGATTGGTGTTGTTTTGGTGTCTACAGATGCCCCTTTTTGGGAAGCACTATGCAAGGCACAGTGCCAAGCAAAAATAGATAACCAAAGCACTAATGATTAGGGTTTCTTAGTAACCTAACCAACTCTTGATGCCCCAAGTATGGAAAGGGCATGCATTCTTGAATCCTTGCTTCTAATGAGCTAAGGAACTTAATTCAAGTGTTAACATTTTTTGATGAGGTGTTACTTGAGCTTGGACATTGATCAGTCATGAATAGGCAAAGGGCACAACCTTTTGTCTGTGGGAACCTTGAGTTCATGTTTTATGAATGCCAAGTGTTTGACCAGTTTTTGATTATTGCTTGTTTGTTGTCCAAAGTAGGAGCATGATTTTATTTGTCAATGATCCTTTGAATGCGTGTCATTTCCTTGATTGGGTGTGTTTTTGTTGATTGGTGACTAAGTGTGACTACCCCCTCAAGCGACGAATCGATGAGGGAATGACCAACATGATAAAATCGATGAGTCGCTTGACCCAAGATGACTTAAGTAAGGGTGCCTTTAGGTGTTTTACCATGGAATGCGTAAGCAGTTTTGAAACATTCTGACCTATTTTTGGTGGGTTTAAACCCTTTTTGTGACGCATTTTGGAGCTATAATTGTCAAGAATTCGTCTTCCCGTGGAGTGGTCTGGCTAGGATAGCCTTCTTAGGGAGTAGTATAGGGACAATTTGTGACCCCAAAATCTGTTTTGGATGCCAATAATGTCAGGAACAAATGCGCCTTTGTTTGACCATGTTATTGCTATTTTTGGATGGGTTTTGACCCATTTTGGTGACGTCGTTTGGGGATGAAATTCTCGAAAATCCATCTTCCTAGGGGGCGGTCCGGATAGAGTATCCTTCTTAGGGAGTAGGATAATGAGGATTTGTGACCCCGACATATGTTTTGCATGCCCAGAATATCAAGTGCAAAAGCACTCTAATTGGACAATTTTATTATTGTTTTTGGTGCATTTTTGTGCAGTTTTTTGTTGTTTTGAAATTTTTGCTTTATATTCGTCCCAGGGTGGGACGAATTCCTATTTAGTATTCATCCCAAGGTGGTACGAGTTCTAACCAGAGTGCTCATCCTAGTGGGGAACGAATACAGGCTCAAAAAGCATTTTTAAAGGCCAAAATTGAGTTTTGGGCTCATTTGCATTTGTTTTTCTTGGTGATTTGGAGCTCTGAGGAGGAGGAGGTCAATTTTGTAAAGCGAAGCGCTACGGAATTTTTCTTGTGACCATGAGTGCACACACCAGATCTAGCAGTGAAGCTGAAGCACTACCAGTGAATGCCCCTTCCTCTTTATTGTTTTGAGTCATAGTTTGAAAACCACAATTTGTTTATTTCTTATGTTTTTTTGTTTTTGTTGTTGTTTATGGTTTAAAATGAAAACCATAGTTGATGAATATGTAACTGAAAACTTAATTTAACCCTATTTAAACATAGATCAAAAGTTTAAGTGAAAACTGAACTTAGAAAGTTAGTTTAGAATAGAACTTAAAAACTGCGTTGAACCTGAATGAAACCAAAAGCTAAACTTTAAGTTAAAAAATAGAGTAAAACTAAGCGAAAAGAGTAGCGTGAACCCTAGTTGCCTGAACCCTAGTTGTGTAATTGTTTTTGTTGTTTAATTAATCAGTTTAGAGTTTAAACCCTAGGTCTGACAAATTAATTTTTGTAAAATTTTGTGGTGTTTTTGCGTTCATCAGTTAGGATTAGAAACCCTAGGGCTGACAAATTAATTTTATTCAATAAATTATAAAATTATTATAAATTATGTTTTTATTAAATATATATATTTTTAATAAAATTTAATGTGAAAAAACCCAATGCTTAGGGTTGGACATCTTCATCCCAACCATAACCTCTCATAAGGGTGAGCATTGAGTTTATCAATAGGAACCAAACACATAGCCATACATACACCCACCCCCTCACACACTTGCCCATGCCCGCAATTTGAACCTTAAAACCCCATACAAGAACCAAAACCCAAAACTTTACGCTATCCTTCAAAAATAATAAGTTTAAAGTTTTCACTAATAAATTTTTATATTTTAAAAATAATAATATTTAATAAATTTTTAAATATTTATTTATTTTTTACTATAAATAAAAATTTCAAAATAAAAAATATTTATATTTGAAAAATAATCTCAACCTGAAAGCACGAGGATACGGAAAAAAAAAGGAATATGTCACAAGAAAGAACATATGCAAATTAACACAAGATAAAAGCAATATGAAATATCATAATCTCTTTATTGATACGCTTTTCAAAATGTGTTACAATATGTCTCCTTCCTTTTTAGGGGATAGGAGCGTCAAATGTGTTTCTTGTCACAGCATCCATGGATCACAATCCTTCTTCTGCATGCCCACATGTAAGATGGGCGGACCAAAATGTCACCGCCGCTTGCGTATGTGATTCTTTGCTCTTTCCTACTCCTCTATTGTCGGAAACCTATGTTCAAAGAAATAGAAAAGATTAGTAGCACCTGCGGACAGAATGAAGCAAGTATTTCCCAAAGCCTATTGTCAGTAAATGCATGAAAATATTAAAACGATAATTAAATGACCTCAGATCAACCTAAAAATTTCATAGTAGCATAAATATGTCAACAAAATACCACTACAAAAATAATAGTCCAAAAAATCTTCACATATTTGTATTCGCTCTAGGGTGGGATGAATAGACCTGCAATAACCTTTTAAAAAGCACACTCTTCAATGTCCCATCCTGGAAGCTCCAAATGACCTACAAAATTTGTGTTAGCTAATTGGGGGTGCTTTGGGAAGACCTAGAAGGTCATATTTCTCCAATTTTGCTCCTATCACCCGGATTTTGTTGGTGCCATCTGCAAGTTAGTATAGGCGGGAAATAACAAAAACCTGATCAAAATTGCTCCAAATGAAATGAAATTTGAACTGTAACCTATTTAACCTATATAGAATCAAATGCAAAAGAAAAACCAAAGAAATATATCACATATTTCTATTCATCCCGAGGTGGGGCGAATTTTACTGTGACAGATTGGGGAGCACCCGGGGGCAGGACGCCCACCGTTTGAGGCACTGTTTTGGCACCAATCCACTTGGGATGGGTCCAAAATTGGTTATGGGGTATTGTCGACAAATTTTGGGAATTTTTGTGGCCAAAAATTAGGTTTTGGGTCCGGATTTGTGCTTCTAATAGTCACCCAATAACCTCCCTTTTGAATGAGAGATTAAGGATGTAAAAGCACAAATCGCAAGTAGGTATGTAAATTGGCAGAACTTCGTTGCTCAAATGCTCCTTCTCTGTATATCTTTTGGGTGGGAAAACTCCCCAATTTATAGACCTTAGGGTCTCCTTGTTTGAATTGCGCATGTGAGGTCACCACTTGAGTTAACTATCCTATTTTCAGAGAAAAGCTAACTCTCTGATTAAAAATCTTCTTGCATAAGGTTTCTAAAATAAAGACACTCATCACTAAAGTCTCTCTTCTTGAATAAAAGTTATTCCTCGCAATTGCATGGCCTGAAGCCTCAGTTAACTGGCAGAGTTGCTGAAGTTTGACTTTTTTGCCAGTCAAACCTTCTATTCGCCTCACCCTGGGGCGAATGCTGATATTCGTCCCTGGGTGGGACAAATGCCAATTTGTATTCGTCTCGGGGTGGGACGAGTAGAGAGCAAGGTGCCAAAAAGGTGACAAATTGACCTTTGACCTTTAAAACTACTATTGGAAGTGGTTAGGACCACTATTTTACCTCTAGTCTGCCCTAGGGGCTATGTGTGTCAATGCAATCAGTGCTCGTTGTCACATAATCAGATTGGTGTTGTTTTGGTGTCTACAGATGCCCCTTTTTGGGAAGCACTGTGCAAGGCACAGTGCCAAGCAAAAATAGATAACCAAATCACTAATGATTAGGGTTTCTTAGTAACCTAACCAACTCTTGATGCCCCAAGTATGGAAAGGGCATGCATTCTTGAATCCTTGCTTCTTACGAGCTAAGGAACTTAATTCAAGTGTTAACATTTTTTGGTGAGGTGTTACTTGAGCTTGGACATTGATCAGTCATGAATAGGCAAAGGGCGCAATATTTTGTCTGTGGGAACCTTGAGTTCATGTTTCATGAATGCCAAGTGTTTGACCAATTTTTTATTGTTGCTTATTTGCTGCAGAAAGCAGGAGCATGTTTTTATTTATCAATTATCCTTTGAATGCGTGTCATTTCCTTTATTGGGTGTGTTTTAGTTGATTGGTGACTAAGTGTGACTACCCCCTCAAGCGACGAATCGATGAGGGAATGACCAACATGATAAAATCGATGAGTCGCTTGACCCAAGATGACTTAAGTAAGGGTGCATTTAGGTGTTTTACCATGGAATGCGTAAGCAGTTTCCAAACATTCTGACCTATTTTTGGTGGGTTTAAACCCTTTTTGTGACGCATTTTGGAGCTAAAATTGTCAAGAATTTGTCTTCCCGTGGAGCGGTCTGGCTAGGATAGCCTTCTTAGGGAGTAGGATAGGGACAATTTGTGACCCCAAAATCTGTTTTGGATGCCAAGAATGTCAGGCGCAAATGCGCCTTTGTTTGACCATGTTATTGCTATTTTTGGGTGGGTTTTGACCCGTTTTGGTGACGTCGTTTGGGGATGAAATTCTCGAAAATCCATCTTCCTGCGGAGCGGTCCGGCTAGAGTATCCTTCTTAGGGAGTAGGATAATGAGGATTTGTGACCCCGACATCTATTTTGCATGCCTAGAATATCAAGTGCAAAAGCACTCTAATTGGACAATTTTATTATTGTTTTTGGTGCATTTTTGTGCAGTTTTTTGTTATTTTGAAATTTTTGCTTTATATTCATCCCAGGGTGGGACGAATGCCTATTTATTATTCATCCTAGGGTGGTACGAGTGCTAAACAGAGTGCTCATCCCAGTGGGGAACGAATACAGGCTCAAAAAGCCTTTTTAAAGGCCAAAACTGAGTTTTGGGCTCATTTGCATTTGTTTTTCTTGGTGATTTGGAGCTCTGAGGAGGAGGAGGTCAATTTTGTGAAGCGAAGCGCTACAAAATTTTTCTTGTGACCATGAGTGCACACACCGGATCTAGCGGTGAAGCCGAAGCGCTACCAGTGAATGCCCCTTCCTCTTTATTGTTTTGTGTCGTAGTTTGAAAATCGCAATTTGTTTATTTCTTATGTTTTTTTGTTTTTGTTGTTGTTTATGGTTTAAAATGAAAACCATAGTTGATGAATACGTAACTGAAAACTTAATTTAACCCTATTTAAACATAGATCAAAAGTTTAAGTGAAAATGAAACTTAGAAAGTTAGTTTAGAATAGAACTTAAAAACTGCGTTGAACCTGAATGAAACCAAAAGCTAAACTGTAAGTTAAAAAACATAGAGTAAAACTAAGAAAAAAGCGTAGCGTGAACCCTAGTTGACTGAACCCTAGTTGTGTAATTGTTTTTGTTGTTTAATTAATCAGTTTAGAGTTTAAACCCTAGGTCTGACAAATTAATTTTTGTAAATTTTTGTTGTGTTTTTGCGTTCATCAGTTAGGATTAGAAACCCTAGGGCTAACAAATTAATTTTGTTAAATTTTGTAATTGTTTTTGTTGTTTAATTAATCAGTTTAGAGTGTAAACCCTAGGTCTGACAAATTAATTTTTCTAAATTTTTTTTGTGTTTTTGAATTTATTAGTTAGGATTAGAAACCCTAGGACTGAAAAATAAGTTTATTTAATTTTGTAATTGATTTTGTTGTTTAATTAATCAGTTTAAAGTGTAAACCCTAGATCTGACAAATTAATTTTTGTAAATTTTTGTTGTGTTTTGGAATTTATCAGTTAGGATTAGAAACCCTAGGACTGACAAATAATTTTATTGAATTTTGTGCTTTTTTTTTTTTTGCTATACAATTTGAATGCATTATTTGTATATACATGTTAGAGTTGTATAGTTTTTCATTGTTTTTAATGTTTTTGTGTTGTTTTCTTTTGCAGGTTGTGAAGAGCCGGTACCGGGTGCCTACTGTGTTCACTAAAGTGCATGCAGTGCTGATTTTGGTTGACTAGGATTGGCTTGACACCTTTGGGCTCAAGTAGGTGACTCGACTAGAGCTGGTGGTCAGGGATCGGGCCTATCTGATGGCCCTTATCAATCTATGGGATCCCTGGACCAACACATTCCATATCCCAATAGGGGATATGATGGTGACCTTGGAGGATATCTATCGAATTCTTCAGATTCCAATAGATGGACTGTCGATCCAAACGACGTCACGAGATCGGAGGACAGTAGTACTGATACGTTGTTTTGGGCATGGGGAGGATTTGAGTGTTGAGAGCCCAGTGGAGAGGGCAGAGATTGACTGTCAGATGGGTGGCATATTGGTTCGATGGTGGTTAGATAAGGGTGTGTCGGGAGTGAGGCATGCATTACTCATGGGCCTCATTTCCAACATGCTGCTTCCCAAATCGTCGGGTGCGAGGTTCCCGTGGAACCTGCTAGAGGTGGTGTTCAGGCTGTTGGAGTGTCTGACAGACACACCGATGATTATGAGATGGGGACAGACTTTGTTAGCATAGCTCTATGATAAGTTGTACGAGGTCCGTTGTCGAAAGCGAAATGGGATCAGTTGTAGCTACTTGTTGCAGTGTTGGGCTTGGCAACACATAGTAGTGGAGAGGCCTGCGGGGCTAACCTGGATGACTCAGGCAGAGATGGCAGACCGGGATATTGGATACGAGGTACTATGGAGGAGGTCGAAGGAGCAGGGTCAGAGTCGACGATGGGCAGGTGTTGTAGGGCACTATGTCAATGCCTTCGCTCGGCTTACTCTAGGGGATGTGTTCCGGTGTAGACACCAAAACAGCACCAATCCGATTATGTGACTGCAAACACTGATCGCTTTGACACACACAACCCCAAGGGCAGCCCCCAGAGGTCAAACAATGGTCCTAACCACTCTCACAATAGTTTTGGAAGGTCAGGGATCAATTTGGCACCTTCAAGCACTTTGCTCAGTATCCATCCCACCCTGGGATGAATTCAATCTAGGATTCGCCCCACCCAGGGATGAATTCTGAATTCGCTCCAGGGTGGGGCGAATTGCAGGTTTGACGGGCAAAAAGTCAAATCTTGACAAATGGTAGCTCAGATCCACCACCCAATGCTTCCTTCATCGCATGGGAGTATGGGTGAGCATTTTCAAGCGTTAGAGGCATCTACAAGGTCAGTCATGAAGTCCCAATTCAGGGAGGAATCTCCTTCCCCTTGGGAAGGCATGATTGCCATGTGGCGCCTCTGCATGCCCATTTCAAGAGACCTCCAGGTCTATAAATTGGTGAGTTTCCTCACCCCAAAAATAGGAGAGAAGTAGCATTTTAGAGCAATGAAGTGCTGTCATTTTATTTACATACCTCACACCTTTTGGATTTGCACCTTTCACATCCTTGATCTCCTTTAGAAGGGAGGTCATTGGGTGACTATTGGGAGGACGAATCTTGATCCCAAAACCCGACATTTGGTCATGATATCCCACAAAATTTGTCGAAAATACCACACAAGAGGTTTTGGACCCATCCCAAGTGGATTGGTGCCAAAATCAAGCCTCAAACGACGGGCGGCCTGCCCTAGGGGCGCCCCCTCCCACACTGCCACAGTCCTAATCGCCCCCTTTCGGAGCGATGGGAATTCCATGGAAGATTTGCTTTCTTTAATTTTTGCATTTGATTCTATGATGCTTAGATAGGTTGTCATTTGAATTTCGTCTCGTTTCGAACAATTTTGATCATATTTCTATCTTTGCTCGCTTTTACTAACCTACAGGTAGCATCATCAAATTCCCATTGATGGAGGCTAAATTGGGAAAATATGACCATCTGGGTCTTCCCAAAATTCCCCCAATTAGCTAACCCCAAGTTTTCAGGTCTTTTGGAGCTTCCGAGGTAGGACATTGGGACAGTACCTATTCGGCATTATGTTGTAGGTGAATTCGTCCCACCCCGAAATGAATTCAAATCGGTGAGGAATTTTTGGACTGTTCTTTTTGTAGAGCCTTCCTGATGATGTCTTGATTCCCCTATCAAATTTTCATAGCATTTGGACTTGTTTTAGTCATATTTTAATTCATTTTTCTCATTCACTTAGCGTAGGCTTGGGGATTGCATGCTTTGTTCCATCCGCAGGTGCTACTGATCATTTCTTGTTCTTTTGAACGTAGGGTTTGGACATCGGAGGAGCAGCGAGGAGTCTAGACTCATCAACGCAAGTGGTGGCGATGTTTGGTCCGCCCATTTTACATGTGGGCACGCGAAAGAAGGAAAGGCGCCCATGGATGTAACTAGAAAGAATGCTTAAACGCTCCTAGCCCTTGGAAGGGGAGGATGCGCATTGTAACCGAGTTTGGAACATATCAATGAAAAGGGCTGTCCTCTTTTGATTCACATTTGTTTCAGTTCGATTCGATCATGCTTTTCCCTCTTTTCATGCACTTTCAAGTTTTTAGGATTTAGCGCTAAGTTCGGTTTCTTTGTTTGCATATCGCATGTTAGCTTTCCATTTTTGCTTCCGTATCCTCGTGCTTTCAGTGGCGATCATGGTGGGACCTTGTCCTCTATTTTTAAGATCAGATATCTGATCCAAACTTGGTTTTTTTCTTGCAGGTACCGCGTTTTCATACGCTGACTGTTCGTTCCATCAGGGAACAAATACAGACCTGTAATTCGTCTCACCAGGGGACGAATTGGAATTCATCCCACCCTAGGGTGAATACAGTCCTGTAATTCATTCCACCCCGGGATGAATTCCAGCCTATGAAGTTTTTGGGCAGAAACTCAGAACCGACAGATCCGGGCAGAGAAGAGGTAAGAATTCTGCACTTTTTCCTGTCATTTTTTGTCTTCAATTTTTCTGTTTTCTGGTTCCTTCTGCGTGCATAGAAAAAGTTGTTGCATGTTTATTTTTATGCAAAATAAAAAGAACCCCACACACCACGTGGAAAATCAAACACCAAGGAGCTGGTCGTAAAACCCCAGCCCTTGATCAAGACCAACGGTGGATTTCATCACCACCTTGGCTTGAATTTTGCATTCATAAACCCCGATCGCTACTGTTGCTAGACGTAAATCCTGATGAAAGCTGACCGAGTGTAGTTGGGGTGATTCCCAGTGCATGAGGATAAGTCTTCTATGGTAGGTGTCATAAATAGAGTGATTCCCCTTCCGTACCGCCTATGTTCCACGTACCATCTGCTCTCACGTACCTATAGTTTCCCTCACGTAAGGGCGGGTATATAGAGAGGTTGGTATATCGGCCTGGCAATGGTATATCAAAGGGGCGACCAATTTTGGGAGTCATAAGAGCCCTCATTTTGCATTTAAACGTTCTTTACAAAAACCTTCAAAAAAAAAAAAAACAAAAACAAAACACACTAAACCAGGTTTAGGACACACTTTCAATCTTTAAATGAGATAATCATTGTTTGCGTATGTGTGTGCTCTTTTCTGTTTAGTGTAGCATAAAAAATCATAAAAGAGATAAAAATCCATTTAGCTTGTAGCACATCAACACCATGGTGTACACCCGTAGCCAAGCCCAATCAAGGGCAGAAGCTGCGAAAAGTGTACAAGGGGGTACAAGTCACCTCCGCTTTAGCCCTAAGGACTTGGTTATACCGCCTTGGTGGCCTGACCCACAAGAGAGTCCACGTCATTCCATGTCAAGGTGGAATTATAGGGACACCCCTCTGGGGGACACGCCCATTCATCATAGCCCCTTTCAGGAAGAATCCTTACACGTGGCACTCAACATAGACAGGAAAGCTCCCTTAGAAGCTAGATATGAGTGGCCACCATGCGATGAAGTGCTAGAGTGGCATAGTGTCCATGAGGAGAGGCCACATGACTATGGCATCCCTCCTTTGCCCCCCATCACTGTTAGAACCAATAGACAAACCCTAGAGCGCAGGGCTCTCCAAACAGGGTGAGCTAACTCCACCCACCCCTTTCACACATACGAAAGGGAGTACGAGGAAAACCATCACATTCCTCGAGAGCAATGTATAGCATGGGAGCCATGCGCTTCCGCACCAGCTATGTACCATGGTCACCCATTGAGGCCAGAGCCTCGGGTAAATGCCACCAACCTCGATAGAGGGAAGCGACCCATTGAGATCTCGGATCATTGCGACCGAGGTAAGTGCATAGGAGAGGCATCCAGGCCTCCTAGGCTCAAGATGGTGGAACAAATTGACCTGGAAGTCGCCAGACATGCCACCCGCCAAGCCCAGATCATGCGGCTTGAGCAAGATCAATAGCAGCTAGAGCATCTATACCGCCTTAGCAAGGAGCGCATTCAGCGCCAAACAGAGGAGCTGCTTCATAACCCACCTGAGAGGGTTCCAACCCCTCGCACCCAAAGAGCAGAACCATATGAGAGGCATAATCCCTTGGTGCGAGATAGGTCTCCGCGACCTCATCAAGTTTTGCCTCTGAGACCCCCTGGGACCCGAGGGGGAGGCCACTCCCCGGAACAACGATGGGTACCCTCCACGGGGACCCACCCAGGGTCATAGGTCTCGCCCAGAGACTCCTCAAGAAGTTTACGAGGAGTATGAACAAGAAGAAGAACGGGCCGAAATGCCCTACCAAGGTGGAGGGGTTGCTATCCGGCCACCCCCCCATAGGCCTCAAGTCTCCCACAACCCACAATGGGAGCAAACTAAAGAGGAAGAGATTAAATCTTTCGATGCATACAAAGCACTGTTAGAGCATTTGGAGTCTATGGAAACCAAAGCTTCTGGGCCCCAAAAGCCCATGTTACGCCAACTCCGCAGTCATCCTGTGCATCCGTCAGTGCCTGCACCCCCTTACCCCGAACACTTTAAGTTGCCTCAGTTGGCAATCTTTAAGGGTGAAGAGGATGCCCAAGAGCATGTGACCAGATTCTTGAGCCAATGCTTTGGCATTCAGGACAATGATGCACTGTTGCTAAGGACATTTATAACCACATTCGTGGGCCCTGCCTCGGATTGGTTCACCTAGTTGCCGAAGCACAACATCAATAACTTGGATCAGTTAGTGGATGCGTTCCTTGAATGCTTCACCTTCAACACCAAGAAGAAGGCATCACTAAGTGACCCGGCCAGCCTCGAGCAAGTATGAGGAAGAGACCATGGTGGCCTACGGGAATCGGTGGAGGACTTTGCTTTCCAAGCTACCCTACCTCCCTCCTATGTCCGACCTTACACAAATGTTCTCACGAAGTTGTTTGAGATCGATCTCTGTGCTATTGCAGCTGCAGCAATATGCCACCTTAGAGGAAGCTCTGGCGCAAGCCAGGATTATCGAAGAGATCAAGATACAGGATGGCGAGATTGCCAAACCTAAGAAGAAAGAATGGAACAAGAACACAAAAATAGGGACTACGCAACAAAAACCCACTACGGTTAATCAAGTTGCTATAAATGTTCCTAAGCCTGCACAAGAAATACAACCTCAAAAGGCTAACTATCAGGCAGTGCCTCCTAACAATTATGAAAGAGAAAACCAAAAGTAGGAGCAAAATCAGCAGCGTCACCCTAGGCGACAGTACACCCCTTATACGGAGTCTAGGGACTCCCTATTTGACCGCTTGTCAGTGGCAAACTTAATCAACCTCCCAGAGATTCAAACCATAGATCCTAATGCTCCCAAGCCTAAGGGATACCGGGAGGACTTGTATTGTAGGTTCCACAGGCGAAGGGGACATGACCTGAATGCATGTTGGAAGTTCAAAGGATTGATACAAGACTTGATTGACAATAAGACGTTGGCAGTGGACAACCCCGTAGCGCCAAACAACCAGCAGATGGGAGTTTTCAAAGACCCCTTGCCTGCCCATGAGGCTCAGGCAAAACCCCTTCAAGTCAATGAGGTGCAACAACATTGCCCCATGCAAGGGTATGTAGGAATGATAAGCATAGTGACTAGGAACAAGAGATACCCAGAAGTTGCCCCCGCGATAGCCACAAGAGAGGTTCCATCGACGTCACAACCTCAACAACACCCTATGCAGCTACCTCCGCCTAGACCCATGGCCATGATTCGGACCAAACTCACTCAGAGTTTGAGGACCACGTCGGCTAGGCTCTCCATATACGAGCTTATACAACAATCAACGCCCCATCGGGAGGCTCTCATGGAGATTTTGAAAGCCATCGAGTTGCAGCCCCACGAAGCGAATTCCTTCAACAACTTCGTGGGACATGTCAAACGATGCACGGAGCCAGTCATCACCTTTCGAGAAGATGAAGTTAAATCAGTGTCTGATGACATGGCAGATCCACCCCTACACGTTATCGCACGGGTCAACGGGATCCCGTATAAGAGGGTGTTGATAGACACTGGCTCGTCCAGTAACATCATTACCACAACAGCACTGAAACATCTAAAGTTGCCAGCCTCTCACATCACGGCTTCCACCTACACACTGCGAGCATTCAATGATGCGATATGCTCGACAGTTGGCACAATTGTTCTACCCGTTCAGGTAGGACAAAAGATGATACCTACATTGTGCCATATTTTGGAAGGCGAGATGGCTTATAACATCTTGTTAGGGCGGCCATGGATCAGGGACATGAAGTGTGTCCCATCAATAGCTCATCAGTGTTTGAAGTACACATTTGAAGGGGAAGTACATGTAGTCCCGATGGACTTAGAACCCTTCAAATATTGCAATGCGATGCAGCTGATGCCGCAATCGACCCTCCCATCGATGCACTTGGATTTTTAGTTAAATCCATCTAGACAGTGGTCCGATGCCGCAAGCACCACTGGTGATAAATCCATCAAAACCCCAGCCAGGTGCATCTTCATCGTCAGCTCCTTCACCACCAATGCCACCTATCATGGCTAAACAGAAGGACAAAGGGAAGCAAACCCTGGAAGAGGCTCAACCCCTAGAAGAGGCGCTGCCAATAGTATCAACCATCTCTATCGAAGAGATGACTAGCACAATGGAAGTTGAGGCTCCTAGTCCACCCAACATGGAGTGGACTCAGGAAGAGCTTCCGTTCCCTCCCTCTCAATCGCCAACAATTACTGTTGAAATGGCCAGTACGGGCCTGGGGGAGTATCTAGTGTGGAATGTTGTAGCAACGACCGTGCTAGAGTCCATGCAGGACATGGGGAGACCTCGCCTCCCCATCGGTACAATTGTTCCCTTAGGCTACCCACCAAACCAGACAAATTTTGTGTATGGGGGCCTTGATCATGGTACTGAGCCATGCATGCAAGAGGATGCAGATGAAGAGCCTTTTGTAGAAGATGTCAACTATCTGTCTAACCTAGATTTTGCTCTGAGATATCTGGGCCAATGCAATTGGCATGGATATGGGCTAGGCAGGTATGAGCAAGGAGTGCGTGTCCTTTGCCAACCAAGATACCAAATGCCTTATGACAAATCGGGAGTCGGGTTCAACCACCCCCTGCCCTTAGACATCTTGGTGGAAAACATGCAAGGCCTAGGGATAGGCAACAAGGGTGGGTTGGCATCAGATCCTTATGCCAACCCAAACACAACATACACATTGGGAGATTACCTCCCATGGTCAACAACCACCCTTGTTAAGCTCAATAACCCTTCTCCTTTGCTAGAGAGAGGTGAAAGTTCAGGGACTCACTTCCAAGGAAGATACAAATAGTGTCAAGAGGGATCTTCGGAGGATGAATCAAAATATGAACCAACATCATATGATCCCTTCGAATCCGATAGTGATCACTCACAAGTGCTCCCCATGAATGACCTTCAAGAGAGCCTTTTGACTATGTTCCCTCTAGAGGCTCCAAGCGAGCCGATGCCGCGTCAAGAGAATCAGGTCCCCCCACGGAGCGTGGAACAACCACAATGGGGCCAGATTAATTTGCTTGAGCAGGATGAGCCTGTAATGCCTCAAACAGTTGTCAGAGCCAACGAGGGTTTTTGGATCTCCGATAGTGATTACGAAGATGAAACAAAAATGACATATCTTAATCACATGCGATAGAGGCCGCAACCATACCCCTTGGAGATTAATGACATATTTGAACAGATGGGCATAGTGCCAGGGCACGAGTGGTACGTAGACCCAGTAGGGTGGGATCAAGTGTTGGATCCACTGCTCTAGGTATACGAAGAGCGCCTTCCACTCCGAGACCCTAGGGTGATATCAGTGTCGAGGGTAGACCCTATCCTCCTATTAGCACATAGGGCCGATCCATTCATGCCAGTACCTCTAGAGCCAGATCCAGAGCACAGAGAACATCCAGAGTGTTCAAGTCATCATACCCATGGTAATGGAGACCAAAATCATTTCATCAACATGATCTCCATTGACTTAACCGCACCCATCCACAATCTGGCCGATCCAACATGGTCCTTGCATCTAGACATAGATGCCATTGACTGGGATCACGTCAATTCACCTCCATCCCCATCAGAGTATTGGCCTTTTGGTAAAATGCCTCATTTTACCCCAGGGACAACTCAGGATATCTTTCATGCCGAAGAGGAACCCGAGGTTCCCAACGTAGATTTAAACTCGGCAAATGATATCCATTTGATCCCAACTCCACATCAGTTGGAGGATGGATCCCACATGTCGGTCGAGGAGACGACTGACGTAGACATCGGCTTGGATCCAATGAATCCATAGATTATCAAGTTAGGGGTAAGCTTATCCCCTAAAGAGCAAGCCGACTACATTGCCCTTCTCAAAGAGAAGAAGGAGGTTTTTGCATGGTCATACAGAGACATGTCGGGGCTAGATCCATAGCTAGTCACGCATAATCTAACGCTTGATCCGAAAATCAAGCCAGTTAAGCAAAAACTACGTAAGATGCACCCAACAGTGGCCTTGATGGTCAAAGATGAATTGCAAAAGCTATTGGATGCACAGTTTGTCATCTACGTGGATTATCCGCCATGGCTGTCCAACATGGTGCCTATCAAAAATCTCGACGGGAGGATTCGCATATGCACTAATTTTTGAGATCTAAACAAAGTGAGTCCTAAGGATGATTTCCCCTTGCCAAGCATCGATGCATTGGTAGACGCTACAACAGGTCACGAAATGCTATCCCTCATGGATGGTTTCTCGGGATACAATCAGATTCGTATCAATCCCGAGGACCAACTAAAAATGGCGTTCACAATGCCTTGGGGGACATTTTGTTATAAGGTTATGCCTTTTGGCCTTAAAAATGCTGGTGCCACCTACCAACGTGCAATGACGTACATCTTCCATGATTACATGCATAAAACTTTGGAAGATTACATGGATGATTTGTTGGCCAAATCTCTTTTGCGCCCAGATCATCTCGATGACTTAAGCAAGATCCTCGATCGCCTCATGGAGCATAAAGTCAGATTGAATCCCAAGAAGTGCGTATTTGGCGTCACATCTAGAAAACTCTTGGGTTTCATAGTCTCAAAGTGAGGCATCGAGGTGGACCCAAACAAAGTCAAGGCAATCCTTGAAATGGTGCCCCCAACTACCATTAAGCAGCTCAGAAGTCTACAGGGAAAGGTCACATCAATTAAACGCTTCATAGCGCAGCTATCTGACAAGTGCCGACCCATGAACAAATTATTGCACAAGGGGGTAGCATTTCACTAGGATGACGAGTGCCAGTCAGCCTTTGACGACATCAAATGATACTTGGCTTCGCCACCAGTATTGGCACCACCTAGACCAGGAGTGCCATTCTACTTATACATCTCAGCTACTGAGGTGGCACTGGGCACCATGCTAGCCCAGAAGAATGAACTTCACAAAGAACAGGCTACTTATTATCTTAGCCGCACCCTGGTCAGTTATGAACTTAACTATGCATACGTCGAGAAACTCTGCTTGGCAAGTGGTGTTTGCTACCAAAAAGCTATGCCACTACATGCTGAGCAACACTACGTATGTTGTGTCTAAGGAGAATCCATTGCGATACATGATGAGTCGTACTTATCATAGTAGTCGCACGGTGAAATGGATCATGTTGTTGATGGAATTTGACATAGAGTTTATTGGACAAAAATCCATCAAAGGACAGGTCATAGCCGATCAACTAGCAGAGGCTCCTCTCGAAGATGATCAGCCTCTCGGTCATAGAACTACCCGATGATGGGGTCTTCCATGTCTCAGAATCGCCCGATTCTGATGAGCCTGAGTCACAGGCCGACATAACCCTATTTTTTGATGGTTCCAAATGTGAGCAAGGTGGTGGCATGGGAATAGTATTCTTCACATCGCAGGGTGCTCCAATGCCTCTGTCATTTAAATTAGACTTCCCATGCACCAACAATAATGCAGAGTATGAAGCCTTGCTCATAGGTCTTCAGACAACAATCACCATGAACATCAAGCGACTGAACATCTTTGGTGATTCGCTGTTAATTGTCAACCAAGTCAAAGGGGTATTCCAGTGCAAATGCCCAGTTCTATAGGCTTATAAAGCCCTTGTGGACAAATTCCTAGTGAAGCTTGAGTGGTACGACATCGAGGCACTCCCTCGGTCATCGAATCATTTTGTGGACACTATGGCCTCCTTGGGGTCACTAATCCCATAAGACCTTTTCGGTGATATGACAACCATTCAAGTCAAAACACTATCGCAATCCATGATGGAGCGTGCAAGCTCTGACTTGATGCCAAGAATCCACATGATCCAGATTGAACCATCCTCGGATAAGTTCTCTCGAATCCATGATCATCTGAAACATGCCAACTGGGGGTCCTTGTTCTCCCCTACTCCCATTAATAGCAACACAACGCTATTCTTACAAGTTCTCTCCCGCTCAGCGTTTGCTAGGGATGAACTTCAAGAGGGATTGGCTGTTCATACCATCGAGGCTTCCGATCAGCAGGATTGGTATTTACCCATTAGGGACTACCTCAAGTTAGGTAATCTCCCGCTTGGATTGACGCCTATCGCAAAATGAGCATTCAAGCAGAAAGCGGCTAAGTATGTCTTGATAGGAGACATTTTGTACCATCACAGCTATGAAGGAATCCTCCTTCGATGCTTGGACCAGCAAGAGTCCACTTGGGTAGTCACCCAAGCGCATGATGGTACATGTGGTGGCCACTTCAGTGGTATGGCCATCGCAAAGTGCATTCTTCGCATGGGCTATTATTGGCCATCTTTAGAGCGAGATTGTTGCGCATATGTGAGGAAGTGCGTGAAGTGTCAACACCATGCTAATTTGACACACGTACCTTCCCAGGCCTTGCAGACAGTCCAGTCAACTTGGCCATTTTTGTAGTGGGGCTTAGATCTAATCGAAAAGATCTCCCCTATGTCGTCAGGTCGTCACATGTTTATCATAACGGCCACAGAGTATTTCACCAAGTGGGTGGAAGCAGTTCCGCTTACCTCTACGATAGGACCCCGCATTGTGGAGTTCATTTTGCATAACATCATGTCATTTTGGTATTCCATCCAAAATAATCTCGGATAATGGGACGTCATTCAAGAACAAAGATGTGCGTGCTTTGACCACAAAGTACAAAATTCAGCACAGTTTTTTGACACCCTATTATCCGCAGGAAAATGGGCAAGTAGAGGCGTCAAACAAAATGCTAGTTGCCATCCTCAAAAATACAGTCATAGATAGTCATAAGGATTGGCACATCCAAATCCCACTTGCCCTATGGGCTTATCACACTAGCATTCGGATGCCCACTGGGGCAACTCCATTTTCACTCGTGTATGGCTCCGAGGCAGTCATGCCTCTCGAGTTGGAAATTCCTTCCCTATGCATATCAATGCAAGAGTTCATCGATGATGACACTGCGTAGCAGGCCCGGTTAGACCAGCTTACGTTGCTTGATGAACGACGCGTTAATGCTCTCGAGCATTTACGTATCTATCAAGAGCGACTTAAGAAAGCATACAACATGAAAGTTCACCTGAGGGACTTTCGGGTTGGTGATTTGGTCTTGAAGGAAAACCAACAGAACTCTAGTTTGCCATCCCATCTAAGGGACAAGTTCGTGGAAAATTGGTTAGGTCCATATGTAATTGATAGCAAAATAGGACCCGAGACATACCGACTAGCTTCCCTTGATGGAGTCAAGGAACTCGAACCCTTGAACATCAGTCATTTACGACCATTCCATATCTAAGAGAGCCATATCCCAAAAATGCTCCAAGGATTCCTACAATCGCTTGGTCAATCCCAAAATGCTCCAAGGATTCCTACAATCGCTTGGTCAATCCCAAAATGCTCCAAGGATTCCTACAATCGCTTGGTCAATCCCAAAATGCTCCAAGGATTCCTACAATCTCTTGGTCAATCCCAAAATGCTCCAAGGATTCCCACAATCGCTTGGTCAAAAATAAGAAAATTCAAAAACAGTAAAATCATCAAAAATAACAAAAAAATTGCATCTCATTTCCAGGCATGCTCAAACTCATCAATAGAGAGCTCTTCTCGCATCTCATCTTCATATTCACAAAAATCAATCCATCAAAAACACAAAAATATGTAGTTGCATTAAGCATCACATCCATACATTGCATATCTGTGGTCATACAGGTCAAAGGCACCATAGACTGTAATTACTCCACCAATCCATCTTGTTCCACATTTCTCCATTCTATAAGAAGTCCATCAAAAATAAACACCATTCACTTCTTTTTACCATACCAGAGTCAGTGGTCTTCTAATGTATCAAGAGTTTTCATCTTTCAGTCATCATGTAGCTTTCTAGCCACGTACTGTACCAAGTCAGACAGATTTTACGAAGGTAGAGTTCTACTTGGATCACACCTTGGTACATAGCATCCCAACATAAATTAAAACACATAAAAATTCCCAAGTTGTGTGAATGAAATATGAAACTTGCACGTGAAGAACATGAACTTATACTGAGAGGGGGGGGTGAACAGTATAAGACTTATCCATTTAATAATTTTAAAATTGGATAGCAGTGGCATCAACACAATATTAAACAAGACAGAAAGCATCACACATAGAGGACTCATTTTAACGTGGTTCACCCAAAATGGTTGGGCTACGTCCACAAAACTTTTCTCTAAAAGTTTATTTCAAATTCTTTGGGAAACCTTCCCAATTACAATGTTTATGAGCCTCTGCTCAAAGGAGATACCTTCCCCTAACTCTGCTTTGGCTGGTGATCCTCTAGAAGACCTCTACCTCCTCTACCCTTAGCAAGTGGAACTCTATCCACAGAAGACACCTGTCTTCCCTACTCTGGCTGGAGACCTTTGTCCTCAACTCTATCACCTCAAATTTGGTCCTCGAATTTGCACTAAACATAGTCCTTCGGTCTAGCACATATGTCCTCTTTCTGATCTGCACCAAACATAGTTCTTCGATCCGGCACAAGTCCCTTCCTCTTCCTATTTCTGCTACATTACAACCGCACTCGATCGTGACATCGACCTTTGCACCTCTCGCACAAACATAGTAGCATAGACTTTGCACACTCTAACTTCTCACAGTGTGCATCAACTCGCCACTTTTGTGCTAATTGCACTTTATCTATGGATATCGCACTCGAATGCACACTTCACATCGATTCAACTCGACTCGCTCTCTTGCGCACAGTAGACTTCACTTGTGCAAATTTGATACCACATTCGATGCCTTGAAACTCGAAAACAGTCCTCCTTTTATAGCATTAATTCTATGATCAAAAACTCAATCTTAGTCGGCTGATACCCTAAAGATCGTCGGCTGCATATCCCTAAAACAATGTCGGCTACACAACCCTACACTTCGTTGGCTCAAGGTTAACTCTGTCGGCTTCAACCGCCTCTACTATCTTGTAGCTTTTCCCGTGAAACTACAACATGTCGCGATATCGCGACACCTTTGCCTGCCATACACCTTCTTTTGCCTACTGTCGCGATATCGCGACACCTTGGCCTTTGTTGACTTCCTTTGTGCTTTTGTCGCGAAATCGTGACACTTTTTCCTTGCTGACGTCATCTTCATTCCTATCGCGAAATCACGACACTTTAGTCTTCATTGCCTTCTTCTCTTCTTTTGTCATGAAATCGTGACACATCTGCTTCTGCTGATGTCATATTTAACTCTGTCACGAAATCATGACCCTTTTGTCTTCATGGCCTTCCTCTCAGCTTTTGTCGTGAAATCGCGACACTTCTATTGCCTCGAGCTTCTTTCTGCCTTACACTCGCAAAATTGGAACATGTCATGAAATCGTGATGCTTTTGTCTTCATAGCCTTCCTCTATGCTTCTGTCATGAAATCACGACATTTATCCTATAGAAGACCTGCTTCCAGTTTTTGTCATGAAATCGTGACACTTTCTCCAACTCAAAGCTGCCTTCTCAACTTGTCGTGAAATCGTGACATTTTCTGCTTACGCAAGCTTTCTCTCCATCCTATCGCGAAAACGTGACGCTTTCAGCTTTCGTACACTTTTTCTACTGCTTGTCACGAAATCGTGACGCTTCTCATTTCAAACTCTTTCCTTCGCTACATGTCGCAAAATCGCGATAGTTCTCACTTCGAGCTTTTCAGCATGTCACGAAATCGCGATAGTCCTCACCTCGACCTCTGCAGCATGTCGCGAAATCGTGACATTTTACATGTAACTTTCTCTCTCTTTGAACTTGTCATGAAATCATGACAGTTCTCTTTGCGGACTCTCTCTTCAGCATCATGTCGTGAAATCGTGACACTTTTTCATCCGTACAACCTTCCTTGCATTATGTCATGAAATCGTGACACTTTTCCTTCTCTGCCTTCCTGCACTTTTCGAGTCACGAAAATGCAACATGTCACGAAATCATGACACTTTCCAACTTGCTCTCCTTCTCTACCAACATGTCGCGAAATCACGACAGTTTTGCCCGAACTTTCTCTCTCCTCAAACATGTCGCGAAATCGTGACAGTTTTTCCAACACTTTCTCTCTCCTCAAACATGTCACGAAATCGCGACAGTTTTGCCAACACTTTCTCTCTCCTCAAACATGTCGCGAAATCACGACAGTTTTTCCAACCGCCTGCATACTTTTTCTTACTTGTCTTTTTCTTGATCTTTTGCAACTGGGCTACCTTGATCTTCTTGGAAACTCACTGTCCAAGCTGAAACCTTCATCAAAACATATTCTTTGACATCAAACAAAATTGCTTCAAGACCTTCTTGACATCAATGACAACATCTACACTTAGAGCAAAGGCAATGTACCCAAGGTACCCAAAATTGCCAACAATCTCCCCCTTTGTCATTGATGGCAAACCTTAACTAAAAACACTAGTCAAGAGCCAAAACTGAAACCAACTGATCCAACAACTGAGAATCTACCTTTGAAGTTTTTGCTCCCCCTGACTTGAAGCTCTCTTCTTCACTATGAAGCTCTCCCCCTTACTCATATCTCTCCCCCTTTGTCATCAATGGCAAAGGGCCACCTTTGGGACTCGGGACTAAGAAAGAGCCTCTTGGCTTGGTCCCTCCCCCACCTCCCGATGAGGTGATTAATTTTGAGGTGAGAGTACAACTCCCAATTTCTCCCTTAGATACTCAAACGTATCTCTTGGAAGAGGTTTGGTGAAGATATCTCGCAATCTGCTCTTTAGTAGGCACATACTCTAGCTTGACCTGCTTCTCTTGCACTTTCTCCCTTAGAAAATGATATTTGATGGAAATGTGCTTCGTCCTTGAGTGCATTACTGGATTTTTAGAAATACTTATGGCACTTGTATTATCACAAAGAATGGAGATGGGTTGTTCATGCTTGACTTTGAAATCCTCCAAGGTGGTTTTCATCCATAAAACCTGTGTGCACCCAACCACTGCTGCTATGTATTCAACTTCTGTTGTAGATAAGGAAACTGAAGGTTGTTTCTTACTTAACCAAGAAACTAGACTCTTTCCCAGAAAGAATGCTCCACCACTAGTGCTTTTCCTATCATCAATATTGCTCGCCCAATCTGCATCTGTATAGGTTGTGAGGGTGAAATCATCACCTTTGGGATACCAAAGCCCAAAGTCCATAGTTCCCTTCAAATATCTGAATATCCTCTTGACTGCTATAACATGAGATTCTTTTGGAGCTGCCTGAAATCTTGCAACTAATCCAACGGCCTGCATGATATCCGGTCTGGTAGCTGTACTGTATAGTAAACTGCCAATCATAGATCTATACAACTTTTGATCTACCGCTAGAGATTCATCATCTTTACTCAGATTGCACCCTATAATCATAGGAGTACACACGGGTTTGTTGTCCATCATCCCGAATTTCTTCAACATTTCTTTGATATACTTTTCCTGAGAGAGAAATATACCATCTTTTGATTGTGCAATCTAAAGCCCTAAAAAGAATGACAACTCTCCAATCATAGACATCTTGAATTCCTTCTGCATGGTGTTGGAAAAAACTTTGCACATCTGAGTATTATTTCCCCCAAAAATAATATCATCAACATAGACAACTATGATCAACATATCATCGCCTTCATTCTTAATATACAAGTTGTTATCTGCCACACCTTTCCTGAAACCTTGTTCATGAAGATACCCATCAAGTCTTGAGTACCAAGCCCTAGGTGCTTGCTTTAACCCATACAAGGCCTTTTTTAGTTTACATACATAGTCTGGCTGTTCTGAGAGAGACACTCCTTCTGGCTGTTCTATGTAGACTTCTTCATTCAACACCCCATTTAGAAAGGCTCGACTTTACATCCATTTGAAATACCTTGAAATATTTGAAACTAGAAAGGGCCAAAAACATTTTGATAGCTTCAAGACGAGCAACAGGCGCAAACGTCTCCTCGAAATCAACACCTTCTACTTGAGAATAACCTTTACAAACTAACCTAGCTTTGTTTTTGACAATATTTCCATCCTCATTGAGTTTATTTCTGAAAATCCATTTTGTGCCAATGACATTCTTGTCCTTAGGTCTAGGAACCAAATCCCAAGTTTCACTTTTATCTATTTGATTTAGCTCTTCATCCATTTCTTTTATCCAAAATTTATCTACACATGCTTCACTGAAATCTTTTGGCTCAATCTGAGACAATAAAGCAACATTCGTAGAATCATGTGAAGGAATGACTCTTCTTCTTGTTTTCCTGCTATTTGGATCACCAATGATCAAGTCTTTGGGATGATGTTTCTGAACATACCGTGAAGGAGTTTTGGGAAGTAGTTGTTGTCTTTCCTCTTCTTCATCTGAAGCCTCTCTGAATTCTTCTTGACAGATTTCATCACCCAGTTCCTTGACTGGTTCTCTTATCCCTGTCTTTTCATCTACTATTACATTTATGCTCTCTACAACAGTATGAGTTCTTTTGTTGAAACATCTGTAGGCCTTGCTTCTACTAGAATATCCAAGAAAAATTCCCTCATCACACCTAGGATCAAATTTTCCCAAATTCTGATCTTCCCTTCTGATGAAGCACTTACTCCCGAACACTTTGAAGTGTTTTACTGTAGTTGGTCTTCCTTTCCACAACTCATAGGGAGTTTTATGATGATTGACTCTGAGTTGAGCCCTGGTGATGATGTAAACTATTGTACTGACTGCTTCTCTCCAAAAGCCATCTAAAAGTTTTGACTCATTTAACATAGCTCTAGCCATATTTTCAATAGTTCTATTTTTCCTTTCAACTACTCCATTTTGTTGAGGAGTTCTTACTGCTGAATATTCTCTTTTGATTCCGTGTTGCTCACAGTATTCCACAAATTCATTTGAAGTGAACTCTCCTCCTCTATCTGATCTTAAGCATTTGATTCTCTTGTCGGTCTCATTTTCAATCATTTCTTTAAAAGCTTTAAATTTTTCAAAAGCTTTAGATTTTTCTTTGAGAAAAGTAACCCAAGTCATTCTAGAATAATCATCTATAAACAGCATGAAGTAGCTATCTCCCTGAATGCTCTGAGTTCTAGTGGGGCCACACAAATCAGTATGAATAAGATCCAATGGTTTGGAAGAAGTATACCCTTTTGATTTGAAACTGGTTCTGGTATGTTTACCATGTTGACAAGGACCGCAAATGATGTTATGGGGCCTTTTTATTTTAGGCAAGTCTCTGATTGCTTCCTTGTTACTAATACTGACAAGATTATCAAAACTCAAATGTCCCAATCTTTTATGCCATAACCAACTCTCATCTTCTTGAGTTATAAAACACTTTTCCCTTTTTATCTCACTTAGCATGTAAAGATTGTTTGGAGTCCTTGTAGCACTAGCAATGAGTTTTCCATTTTTTTCTTTACTTATCTCACATCTATCTTAAAAGAAAGATACTATGTGCCCTTGATCACAAAGTTGACTCACACTAAGAAGATTATGTCTTAGGCCTTCTACATAGAGCACATTCTCTGTTTTGGATTTCCCATCCAAACTAAGAGTCCCTTTACCATAGATTTTTGCGGACCTATTATCTCCAAAACTGACTGTTCCTCTGTTTGTTTCTTTGAAAACCAAAAACTTTTCTTTTTCACCAGTCATATGTTTTGAACAACCACTATCAAGATACCATTTTTCTACTTTGTCTTGAGCATGAAAAGTAGTTTGAACTATCATTGACTTAGATTTGATCTCATTCCTCTTTTTAGTGAACTCAAAGCTAAATCTATTCAAACTGCACATCCTTGCTATATGCCCAAAATTCTTGCACTTGTAACACATGATATTTTTATTCATAAGAGGTGCAAATGAGTTAACATTTTCCTTACTATGGCTATTCAAAGATTTATTGCAATGCATAGCTATGTGACCAAATTTCTTACAGGAAAAACAATAGCCATGGAAGGTATTATGTAACTTGTTTTGATGCCTTGGATGATTGTTCTTCTTGCGATCAACTGGAATCCACTGCTCTTCAGGATGAAGATTGATCTTGCTCGAAGACCCTGTTTCATGAATGGTGATACCATCCTTCTTTTCACATGAAATATTCTATCTGATAGTCAACTGTTCCAACTTCACTCTAAGAGACATAATTTCTTCTTCTAATTTCTCACAATCAGCCTTCCTTTCCTTTTAGAGCCTCTGTTAGAACCTCGTTCAACCTTCTTCCCTTCTTCGACTAGAATTTTGAAATCTATAACACTTTGAGACAATTTTGATCTTGCTATCTCTTCTTCCTGACATTTATGCTTGAGAACAGAATTCTCTTCCTTGAGTTTCTCAAGCTTTCTCAAGGCCAAGAAGAATTCACTTTTGAGATCGAACTCAACCTCTTCATTTCTTTTTGAAATTATATGTTCCTCTGATATATCCTTCTCCAAACTGTTAGGCTCTTTTTGGAGTGACCTGCTCTGATACCAATTGAAGAATATGAACTTATACTGAGAGGTGGGGTGAACAGTATAAGACTTATCCATTTAATAATTTTAAAATCGGATAGCAGTGGCATCAACACAATATTAAACAAGACAAAAAACATCACACATAGAGGACTCATTTTAACGTGGTTCACCCAGAATGGCTAGGCTACATCCATAAAACTTTTTTTCAAAAGTTTATTTCAAATTCTTTGGGAAACCTTCCCAATTACAATGTTTATGAGCCTCTTCTCAAAGGAGATACCTTCCCCTAATTTTGCTTTGGCTGGTGATCCTCTACAAGACCTCTACCTCCTCTGCCCTTAGCAAGTGGAACTCTATCCATAGAAGACACCTGTCTTCCCTGCTCTGGTTGGAGATATTTGTCCTCAACTCTATCACCACAAAGCTGGTCCTCGAATATGCACTAAACACAGTCCTTCGATCTAGCACATATGTCCTCTATCTGATCTACAAACATAGTTCTTCGGTCTGGCACAAGTCTGTCCTCTTCCTCTTTCTCTATTCTGTTATAGTCGCACTTGGTCGAGACTAATTTTGCACTAATCACACAAACACAGTAGCATAGACTTTGCACACTCTGCCTCTTGATGATCGCACTTCTCTCTTGCACTCTATCTATGAATATCACACTTCAAACACACACTTCGATCGATTCGACTCGACTCGCTCTCTAGTGCATAGTAGACTTCACTTGCGCAAATTCGATACACACATTCGATACCTTGAAACTCAAAAATAGTCCTCCTTTTATAGCATTAATTCATGATTAAAAACTTAATCTTTAGTCGACTGATACCCTAAATATCATTGGCTGCATATCCCTAAAACAACGTTGGCTACACAACCCTACACTTCGTCGGCTCAAGGTTAACTCTGTCGACTTCAACCGCCTCTGTTGTTCTATAGTTTTTCTCATGAAACTCCAACATGTCATGATATCGTGACACCTTTGCCTATCGTACACCTTCTTTAGCCTACTATCGTGAAATCGTGACACCTTGGCCTTTGTCGACTTCCTTTGTGCTTTTGTCGCAAAATCATGACACTTTTGCCTCTTATTGATGTCATCTTCACTACTGTCACGAAATCATGACACTTTAGTCTTCATTGCCTTATTCTCTTCTTTTGTCATGAAATTGTGACACATCTACTTCTGCTGACATCATCTTTAACTCTGTCATGAAATCGTGACCCTTTTGTCTTCATGGCCTTCCTCTCAGCTTTTATCGCAAAATCACGACACTTCTACTGCCTTGAGCTTCTTTCTGCCTTACACCCATGAAACTAGAACATGTCACGAAATCATGACGCTTTTGTCTTCATAGCCTTCCTCTCTACTTTTGTCATGAAATCATGACACTTCTATAGAAGACCTGCTTCTAGTTTTTGTCATGAAATCGTGACACTTCTTCCAACTCAAAGCTGCCTTCTCAACCTATCATGAAATCGTGACATTTTCTGCTGACGTAAGCTTTCTCTCCATCCTGTCATGAAAACACAATGCTTTCAGCTTCTGTACACTTTTTCTACTACCTGTCATGAAATCACGATGCTTCTCATATCAAACTCTTTCCTTCGTTGCATGTCGCAAAATCGTGACAGTTCTCACT
The DNA here is from genome assembly GCA_028583015.1 of Wollemia nobilis. Lineage (NCBI taxonomy): Eukaryota > Viridiplantae > Streptophyta > Pinopsida > Araucariales > Araucariaceae > Wollemia > Wollemia nobilis. The sequence goes on along the minus strand of JAQPPZ010017206.1, from coordinate 148,687 downwards.
TTGAGATTTTCAACATGCCCTGAAATCATGATAGTCCTCAACTCGACCTCTGTAGCATGTCATGAAATTTTACATGTAACTTTCTCTCTCTTTGAACTTGTCATGAAATCATGACAGTTCTCTTTGCGGACTCTCTCTTCAGCATCATGTCGTGAAATCGTGACACTTTTTCGTCTGTACAACCTTCCTTGCATTATGTCATGAAATCGTGACACTTTTCCTTTTCTGCCTTCCTGCACTTTCTGAGTCATGAAAATGCGACATGTCACAAAATCGTGACACTTTCCAACTTGCTCTCCTTCTCTGCCAACATGTCACGAAATCATGACAGTTTTGCCCAAACTTTCTCTCTCCTCAAACATGTCATGAAATCATGACAGTTTTACCAACACTTTCTCTCTCCTAAAACATGTCACGAAATCATGATAGTTTTTCCAGCACTTTCTCTCTCCTAAAACATGTGAAATCGTGACAGTTTTTCCAGCCGCCTACATACTTTTTCTTACTTGTTATTTTCTTGGAAACTCACTATCCAAACTGAAACCTTCATCAAAACACATTCTAAGACATAAAACCAAATTGCTTCAAGACCTTCTTGACATCAATGACAACATCTACACTTAGAGAAAAAGCAATGTACCCAAGGTACCCAAAATTGCCAACACACAGTAATCCAGGTCACCATAAGTGAAATGGTTATCTTGCTCATCCCCCTGTGTGAATGACCCCATGAATGCTGAGAGTTGGCAAAAGGAAAAGCATCTTACCTACCCAATTCCCCAAGAATCCCAAGTTCTCAAAAAGTGCAAACATCAAAATCTTGCAAAAAGTCAAAACTCCAACAAATTTGACATCACCACCAGAGTGCATACATCAAGAGGCACATACAATAGTGATTCTCATCACTCAAAATTCAAATCCCTTGCTCAAGAGAAAAATATATAAAAAAATAAACATTACAAAAGAGCAAGTATCCCACTACAATTGAAGAAATGAAGGGAGTCAAACTTGAATCCCTAGAACTCTCAGCATTTTGATAGGTCATGAGGCAAACCCTAGTATCGGTTTGGTGGATAGCCTATCGATCACTAGTGGTAAACCTCCCGCATGATGATATATCTATCACATTAACTCGTGTATAGATCAATGTTTGCATGTGGATGAGCTAGCTTATGGTATCCTAGATAGCACCGTAGATTAATCTGACTAAATACAACAAAGAAGTTAGTGGAGCTAATAAGGTGATCCTTAGTACAGGTTGGGTTGACAGCCTACCTGGCACTGGTGGTATCCTGACCAATACCACATAAACGAACTCAATTGCATACACAAGGATGTGAAATAACTTGGTCTAAGACAAGCTCGATTCATACCTTGTCCAAAAGTCTTGGAAGATAAAGTACAGTCGTGGCTAGTGAGTTAGAACCGTCTGAGTCTCAGGAAACCTTAGCTACATTCCTAAACCAACTGCGCTATCCTTCATCCCCGCATTCCCATCAACAATCACCAAAAAGAAAAATCACAAAGGTCTAAACAGTCTATGGTGCCCTCACCAAACAACACAAATTCAACTCATCCATTCCATATTGCATATCACATATAAATTTAGAAATATTTGCATTTATCATAACATATGCATCCATCAAAATAAATTCACATGCATACATCCATACTCATCACTCATCATGCATAAAATCAAATCATCACTCCCATAAACAAAATAAAGTCATCTATATATATCATCAAAAATGCTCGTAGGCTACAATGAACTGGTCTTATGACCCCGCAACAAAATCCAAAATCTTAGAACCCCCAAGCCTAAGGTGTCGACCACCATGATCATGCAAGATCGATGTGACAGGAACAACCCCTTGTGGTGTGGGTCCTATGGGACCCCTTAGGGCGACTACTACTAGCCCCTGCATCACGCTTGCTACCCCCTCACTCATCCACCTGTGATGAGATGATGTTGACTGCTCAGTATCACTACCCCTCATTCGACACAATGATCCACCTCCTAGAGGCTTAGGTAACCGCCCACTGAGGCAGATAATCTCTCCTTCCATATCCATCCGATGCCAAGACCAATCTTCCTCTTATCGTAACCACTCTGCCTCCCATTGACAGTAATAAGCTACTGCATCATCGTGTTGTGCCAAAGCCCTATCCCTCTCCACCAGCTGCATCCATAGGAGATCCCCCTCCCGTGTAGCATCAGTACCCCCATCCTATCGATAGTGGGCAGCCAATGCATTCTCTCACTCTGCCAGCTGCATGCGTAAGAGATCCCTCTCTTGCAATGCATCCCCCAGCTCCTCATCATGCCTCTACAATAGCCCCTCCAATCGTGCATTCTTAGTGTGTAACCCAGACTCCATGTCCTCCGTATCTGCATGAGACATGAGACTCTCTAGAATAGCAACCTACTTTGGATCCCACTGCTCTGTGATGTCTTGCACCTCCGACCGATTTGGAACCCCCAAATCCACATCCTCATCCTCCACCTCCACCATATTTGCATCCTCCCGAGGAGCTCCCCAATCATCTCCTGGTGCCTCGACACCCTCCCTACCCGCTGCTGCTGCCTTCATGCCTCCTAGTGGCCCCTCTCCTTACCATTGCTGCAGTACCCACCACTGGTCATACTCTACAGTAGTCTCGACATAATCCATGTTTGGGACATCGATCACCACGTCTGAGTCCTCACCTAGTGGCGCGATGACGGGTCGATCCAGAGTTCTCTTGTCCCCCTGATGCTGATAGACCATGGGCTCACCAAGAAACCCTTGGCGCACCCCAAAATATCATGTCACTTGGCTATATGAGAAAAAATCATGCTTAGTCCCATGTCATCCAATAATCCATCGCTCCCTATGGACCCATCATAGCCACTCTCCAGCATTCGACTAGGCTAGACAGTCCTGATAAGGGTTCTAGAACACCTCCCCTGGAGTAAGCCGAGCGAGGGCATCGGCATAGTGCCCTACGGCACCTGCCCACCATTGACTTTATCCCTGCTCCCTAGACTACCGCCACAGCACCGCATAACCTATCTCCTTATCCTCCATCTCTGCCTGAGTCATCCATGGTAACTCGGCTGGCCTCTCCATCGCTATGTGTTGCCAAGCCCATCTCTACAATAGATAGTTGTAGCTAATAACCTTCTACCTTTGACAGTGAACCTCGTACAGCTCACCATAAATTTGTGCCAGCAACGTCTACCCCCACCTCATGATCAGCGGTGCCTCTGTCGGGCACTCTACCAATCGCCAGACCACATCTAGTAGGTTCCATGGGAACCTCGCACCTGACGAGTTAGGTAGCAGCATGTTGGAAATGAGGCCCATAAGGAATGCATGCCTCACTCCCAACACCCCCTTCTCTAGCCACCATCAGACCAGAATCCTGCCAATCTGGCAGTCACCCTCTGCCCTCTCCACTAGGCTCTCCATGCCCAGCTCCTCCCCATGCCCGAAGCATCGTATCAATATAGTTGTCCGTTGGTCACGCGATGACGTTCTGATTGGTAGTCCATCTATCGAAATTTGTAGAAGTTGATAGACATCCTCCAAGGTCACTGTCATCTCCCTTGTTGGGAGATGGAAGGTGTTGGTCCGAGGATCCCACAGGTTGAAAAATATCGTCAAATAGGCTCGATGCCAGATCACAGGCTCCAGTCGAGCCACTTCCTTGAGCCCAAGGGCATCAATCCAATCCCAATCAGCCATAGTTAGCGCCCCCCATGCTTCAAAAAAAGCAGTGGATACACGGTATCGGCTCTTAACAACCTGCAAAATAAAACAACACAAAAACATTAAAATCATGAAAAAACTGTACAACAATAACATGAATATACAACATTGCCTACCAATGTACAACCAAAAACAAAACAAAAATTCAAACAAATTAATTTGTCAGTTCTAGGGTTTCTAATCCTAACTGATAAATTAAAAAAAAAACAAAAAAAAATTACAAAAAATTAATTTGTCAGTTCTAGGGTTTCTAATCCTAACTGATAAATTTAAAAAAAAAACAAAAAATTTTACAAAACTTAATTTGTCAGCCCTAGGGTTCCTAATCCTAACTGATAAATTTAAAAACAAAACAAAAAACTCAAAAAAAACTAATTTGTTAGTCCTAAGGTTTATACAGTTTTCAGTCTCGGGATTTCTATATTTTAAGTTTAAAAAGTCTGTACAAACAACACAAAATTAAAATAACAGTTTTTAACCTAGTGTTTTCACCTACATTTTAAAACTGACAAGCTCAGCCTAAAAAACTAGGGTTTTTCATTCCGTTTATCCTAGGGTTTTAGTTAAAAGCAAAAATAAAGATTTTTCACCTAGGTTTTAGCTACGTTCTCCGCTCAATTTTTAGCTAAAGTCTTGGTTTGTGTTTAGTTCAGTTTTTAAGGTTTCCATTTTAATTTTGAGAAAACAACATCACAAAAGAAAAATAAACAAATAACTTGCAATTTCAAAAACACATAACAAAAGCAATAACACTAAGGAGCACTTACTGGTCTCACTTCGGATCCGCCGCTCGATCCGGTTTGTGCACTCATGATGTCGAGAGAAATTTGGCAGCGCTTCACTTCACAGAATTAACCTCCTCCTCCCCAGAGCTCCAAATCGTAAGAAAATTCAGATGCAAATGAACCCAAACCCTAGTTTTGGCCTTTAAATAAGCATTTTAGCTTATATTCATCCCCCCTGGGACAAATACTAAGCTGGAATTCATCCCACCCCGAAACGAATTCAGGGCAAAATTTTCAAAAAACAACAAAAATTGAAAAAAAATGCACCAAAATACTTAATAAACTTGCCCGATGAGAGTGCTTTGGCACTTGACATCCTAGGCATGCAAAATAGATTTCGGGGTCACAAATCCTCGCTATCCTATTCCCTAAGAAGGCTACCATAGCCGGACCGCTCCACGGGAAGACGGATTTTCAAGAATTTCATCCCCAAACGACGTCAGCAAAAGGGTCAAAAACCCACCCAAAAATAAGTAATAACATTGCCGAACGAAGGCGCATTCACGCCTAACATTCTTGGCATCCAAAATAGATGTTGGGATTAGAAATTGTCACTATTCTACTCTCTAAAAATGCTACCATATCTGGACTGCTCCATAGGAGGACGAATTTCTACCAATTTTAGCTCCAAAAAGCATCACCAAAAAGGGTTAACACCCACCAAAAACAGGTCTAAAACAAGTCATCTTGGGTCAAGTGACTCATTGCTTTTCTCATGAAGGTCATTCCCTCATCGATTCGTCGCTTGAGGGGGTAGTCACACTTAGTCACCAATCAACAAATACACACCCTAAGGAAAACGACATGCATTCAAAGAATCATTGACAAAGACAATTACGCCCCTGCTTGGGGCAGTAAAAAAGCAATAATCACAATCTGATCAAATCACTTGGCATTTCATGAATCATGAACTCAAGGTTCTCACAGACAAAAAGTTGCGCCCTTTGCCTATTCATGACCGATCAATGTCCAAGATCAAGTAACGCCTCACCGAAAAAGGTTAACACTTGAATTGAGTGCCTTATCTCGTTAGAAGCAAGGATTCAAGAATGCATGCCCTTTCCATACTTGGGGCATCAAGAGTTGGTTAGGTTACTAAGAAACCCTAATCACTAGTGCTTTGGTTATCTATTTTTGCTCGATGTTGTGGCATGCACAACACATCCCAAAAAGGGGCATCTGTAGACACCAAAACAAAACCAATCCAATTATGTGGCTACAAACACTGATCGCTTTGGCACACACAACCCCAAGGGCAGCCCCTAGAGGTCAAACAATGGTCCTAACCACTCTCATAGTAGTTTTGGAAGGTCAGAGGTCAATTTGGCACCTTCAGGCACTTTGCTCAGTATCCGTCCCACCCTAGAACAAATTCAATCTAGGATTCGCCCCACCTAGGGACAAATTTTGAATTTGCTCCAGGGTGGGGCGAATTGGAGGTTTGATGGGCAAAAAGTCAAATCTTGACAAATGGCAGCTCGGATCCACCACCCAATGCTTCCTTCATTGCATGGGAGTATGGGTGAGCGTTTTCAAGCATTAGAGGCATCTGCAAGGTTAGTCATGAAGTCCCAATTCAGGGAGGAATATCCTTCCCCTTGGGAAGGCATGATTGCCATGTGATGCCTTTGCATACCCATTTCAAGAGACCTCCAGGTCTATAAATTGGTGAGTTTCCTCACCCCAAAAAAGAGGAGAGAAGTAGCATTTGAGAGCAACGAAGTGCTATCGTTTTATTTACATACCTCACACTTTTTGATTTGCACCTTTCACATCCTTGGTCTCCTTTAGAAGGGAGGTCATTGGGTGACTATTGGGAGGACGTATCTTGATCCCAAAACCTGACATTTGGTCATGATATCCCACCAAATTTGCTGACAATACCACACAAGAGGTTTTGCACCCATCCCAAGTGGATTGGTGTCGAAATAAAGCCTCAAACGGTGGGCGGCCTGCCCTAGGGGCGCCCCCTCCCACACTGCCACAGTCCTAATCGCCCCCTTTCGAAGCAATGGGAATTTCATGGCAGATTTGCTTTCTTTCATTTTTGCATTCGATTCTATGATGCTTAGATAGGTTGTCATTTGATCTCATTTCGAACAATTTTGATCATATTTCTATCTTTGCTCGCTTCTACTAACCTATAGATAGCATCATCAAATTCCCATTAATGGAGGCTAAATTGGAAAAATCTGACCATCTGGGTCTTCCCAAAATTCCCCCAATTAGCTAACCCCAAGTTTTTAGGTCTTTTGGAGCTTTCGAGGTAGGACATTGGGATAGTACCTATTCGGCGTTATGTTGTAGGTGAATTCGTCCCACCCCAGAACGAATTCAAATTGGTGAGGAATTTTTGGACTGTTCTTTTTGTAGAGCCTTCTTGATGATGTCTTGATTCCCTTGTCAAATTTTCATAGCATTTGGACTTGTTTTAGTCTTAGTTTAATTCATTTTTCTCATTCACTTAGTGTAGGCTTGGGGATTGCATGCTTTTTTCCATCCGCAGGTGCTACTTATCGTTTATTGTTCTTTTTAACATAGGGTTAGACATCAGAGGAGCAGCGAGGAGTCCAAATTCATCAACGCAAGCGGTGGGGACATTTGGTCCACCCATTTTACATGTGGGCACATGGAAGAAGGAAAGGCGCCCATGGATGTAACTAGAATGAATTCTTAAATGCTCCTAGCCCTTGGGAGGGGAGGATGTGCATTGTAATCAAGTTTGGAACATATCAATAAAAAGGGTTGTCCTCTTTTGATTCACATTTGTTTCAGTTCGATTCGATCATGCTTTTCCCTCTTTTCATGCACTTTCAAGTTTTTAGGATTTAGCGCTAAGTTCGGTTTCTCCATTTGCATTGCATGTTAGATTTCCCTTTTTGCTTCCGTATCCTCATGCTTTCCCTTTTTAATTTTGTATGCCCTTTTTGCATCGCATTTTAGCTTTCCATTTTTGCATTGCATGTTAGCTTTTCCTTTTTGCATCGCATGTTAGCTTTCCCTTTTTGCATCGCATTCAAGCAGAAAGCGGCTAAGTATGTCTTGATAGGAGACATTTTGTACCATCGCAGCTATGAAGGAATCCTCCTTCGGTGCTTGGACCAGCAAGATTCCACTTGGGAAGTCACCCAAGCACATGATGGTACATGTGGTGGCCACTTCAGTGGTATGGCCATCACAAAGCACATTCTTCGCATGGGCTATTATTGGCCATCTTTAGAGCAATATTGTTGTGCATATATGAGGAAGTGCATGAAGTGTCAACACCATGCTAATTTGACACACGCACCTTCCTAGGCCTTGCAGACAGTCTAGTCATCTTGGCCATTTTTGCAGTGGGGCTTAGATCTAATCGAAAAGATCTCCCTAGAGTATTTCACCAAATGGGTGGAAGCAGTTTCGCTTACCTCTATGATAGGACCCCGCATTATGGAGTTCATTTTGCATAACATCATATGTCATTTTGGTATTCCATCCAAAATAATCTCGAATAATGGGACGTCATTCAAGAACAAATACGTGTGTGCTTTGACCACAAAGTACAAAATTCAGCACAATTTTTTGACACCCTATTATCCGTAGGCAAATGGGCAAGCAGAGGCATCAAACAAAATGCTAGTTGTCATCCTCAAAAATATGGTCGCAGATAGTCATAAGGATTGGCACATCCAAATCCCACTTGCCCTGTGGGCTTATCGCACTAGCATTCGAACGCCCACTGGGGAAACTCTATTTTCGCTCATGTATGGCTTCGAGGCAGTCATGCCTCTCGAGTTGGAAATTCCTTCCCTGCACATATCAATGCAAGAGTTCATCGATGATGACACTGCGTGACAGGCCCGATTAGACCAGCTTACATTGCTCGACGAACGATGCATTAATGCTCTCGAGCATTTATGTATCTATCAAGAGCGACTTAAGAAAGCATACAACATGAAAGTTCACCTGAGGGACTTTCGGGTTGGTGATTTGGTCTTGAAGTAAAACCAATAGAACTCTAGTTTTTTGTCCCATCTTAGGGACAAGTTCAAGGCAAATTGGTTAGGTCCATATGTAATTGATAGCAAAATAGGACCCGAGACATACCAGCTAGCTTCCCTTGATGGAGTCAAGGAACTCGAACCCTTAAACATCAGTCATTTGTGACCATTCCATATCTAAGAGAGCCATATCCAAAAATGCTCCAAGGATTCCTACAATCGCTTGGTCAATCCCAAAATGCTCCAAGGATTCCTACAAATCGCTTGGTCAATCCCAAAATGCTCCAAGGATTCCTACAATCGCTTGGTCAATCCCAAAATGCTCCAAGGATTCCTACAAATCACTTGGTCAATCCCAAAAAGCTCCAAAGATTCCCACAATCGCTTGGTCAAAAATAAAAAAATAAAAAAATAGTAAAATCATCAAAAATAACAAAAAAAAATTGCATCTCATTTCCAGGCATGCTCAAACTCATCAATAGAGAGCTCTTCTCGCATCTCATCTTCATATCCACAAAAATCAATCCATAAAAAATACAAAAGTATGTAGTTGCATTAAGCATCACATCCATACATTGCATATCTGTGATCATATAGGTCAAAGGCACCATAGACTGTAATTACTCTGCCAATCCATCTGGTTCCACGCTTCTCCATTCTATGAGCAGTCCATCAAAAATAAACACCATTCACTTATTTATACCATACCAGAGTTAGTGGTCTTTTAATGTATCAAGAGTTTTCGTCTTTCAGTCATCATGTAGCTTTCTAGCCACGTACTGTATCAAGTCAGACAGATTTTGCGAAGGTAGAATTCTACTTGGATCACACCTTGTTACGTAGCATCCCAACACAAATTAAAACACATAAAAATTCCCAAGTTGTGTGAATGAAAGATGAAACCTACACAGCAATCCAGGTCACCATAAGCAAAACGGTTATCTTGCTCATCCCCCTGTGTGAATGACCCCATGAATGCTGAGAGTTGGCAAAAGGACAAGCATCTTCCCTACCCAATTCCCTAAGAATCCCAAGTTCTCAAAAAGTGCAAACATCAAAATCTTGCAAAAATTCAAAACTCCAACAAATTTGACATCACCACCAAAGTGCATACATCAAGAGGCACATACAATAGTGATTCTCATCACTCGAAATTCAAATCCCATGCTCAAGAGAAAAATGTATAAAAAAATAAACAGTGATTTTTATCAATACAAAAGAGCAAGTATCCCAATACAATTGAAGAAAAGAAGGGAGTCGAACTTGAATCCTTGGAACTCTCAGCATTTCGACAGGTCATGAGGCAAACCCTAGTACCGGTTTGGTGGATAGCCTATCGGTCACTGGTGGTAAACCTCTCACATGACGATATATCTATCACATTAACTCGTGTACAGATCAATGTTTGCATGTGGATGAGCTAACTTATGGTATCCTAGATAGCACCACAGATTAATCTGACTACATACAACAAAGGAGTTAGTGGAGCTAATCAAGTGATCCTCAGTACAGGTTGGGTTGATAGCCTACCTGGCACTGGCGGTATCCTGACCAATACCACATAAACGAACTCAATTGCACACATAGGGATGTGAAATAACTTGGTCTAAGACAAGTCCGATTCATACCTTGTCCAAAAGTCTTGGAAGATAAAGTACAGTCATGGCTAGTGAGTTAGAACCATCTGAGTCTCAGGAAACCTTAGCTACATTCCTAAACCAATTGCTCTATCCTTCATCCCTGCATTCCCATCATCAATCACCAAAAAGAAAAAAAATCACAAAGGTCTAAACAGTCTATGGTGCCCTCACCAAACAACACAAATTCAACTCATCCATTCCATATTGCATATCACATATAAATTTAGAAATATTTGTATTCATCATAACATATGCATCCATCAAAATAAATTCACATGCATATATCCATACTCATCACTCATCATGCATAAAATCAAATCATCACTCGCATAAACAAAATAAATTCATCTGTATATATCATCAAAAATGCCCGTAGGCTATAATGAATTGGTCCTGTGACCCCGCAAAAAAAATCCAAAAGCTCAGAACCCCCAAGCCTAAGGCATTGGCCACCATGATCACGTAGGATTGGTGCAACGAGAACTACCCCCCGTGGTGTGGGTCCTATGGGACCCCTTAGGGTGACTACTGCTAGCCCCCACATCACGCCTGCTACTCCCTCCCTCATCCAGTCGCCTGCGATGAGATGATGTTGACTACTCAGTATCACTACCCCTCATTCGATGTGATGATCCACCTCCTGGGGGCTCAGGTAACTACCCACCGAGGTAGATAATCTCTCCCTCCATATCCATTTGATGTCGAGACCAATCTACCTCCTACCACAACCACTCTGTCTCCCATCGATGGTAATAAGCTACTGCATCGTCACGCTATGCCAAAGCCCTATCCCTCTCCACCAGCTACGTCTATAGGAGATCCCCCTCCTATGCAACATCAGTACCCCCATCCTGTAGGCAGTAGGCAGCCAATGCATTCTCCTGCTCTGCTAGCTGCATGCACAGGATATCCCTCTCTTGCAGTGCATGCCCCAGCTCCTCATCACACCTTCGCAACAACCCCTCCAAATGTTCATTCTCAGTGTGTAACCTAGACTCCATGTCCTCCACATCCACCTAAGTTATGGGACTCTCTAGAATAGCAGCCTGCTCTGGCTCCCACTGCTCCATGATGTCTTGCACCTTCGACTGATTTGAAACCCCCAAATCTACATCCTCATCCTCCACCTCCACCATATTTGCATCCTCTCGAGGAGCTCCCCAATCATCTCCTAGTGCCTCGGCACCCTCCCCGCCCACTGTTGCTGCCTCTGTGCCTCCTAGTGGCCCTTCTCCCCACCATCGCCATAGTACCCACCACTGGTTGTACTTTACGGTAGTCCTGATGTCATCCACATCTAGGATGTCGATCATCGCATCTGAGTCCTCGCCTAGTGGTGCGATGACGGGTCGATCCAGAATTCTCTCGTCTCCTCGATGTCGATAGACCACGAGCTCACCAGGCAACTCCTGGTGCACCCCAAACTGTCATGTCACCCAGATTTATAGAAAAAACTCATGCTCAGTCCCATGTCACCCAATCAGCCATTGCTCCCTACAGACCTATCAGAGCCACTCTCTAGCCTCCGACTAGGCTGGACAGTCCTGATAAGGGTGCCAGAACACCTCCCCTAGAGTAAGTCGAGCGAGGGCATTGGCATAGTGCCCTACGACACCTGCCCACCATCGACTCTGTCCTTGCTCCCCAGACTGCCACCACAACACAACATAACCTATCTCCTTATCCTCCATCTCTGCCTGAGTCATCCACGGTAACCCGGCTAGCCTCTCCACTGCTATGTGTTGCCAAGCCTAGCTTTGCAAAAGATAGCTGCAGCTAATACCCTTTCACCTCTGGCAGCAGACCTTGTAAAACTCACCATAAATCTGTGCTAGCAACGTCTGCCCCCACCTCATGATCAGTGGTGCCTCTGTCGAGCACTCTACCAGTGGCCAGACCACATCCAGTAGGTTCCACAGGAACCTCGCACCTGACGAGTCAGGTAGCAGCATGTTGGAAACAAGGCCCATAAGGAATGCATGCCTCACTCCCAACACCCCCCTCTCTAGCCACCATCAGACCAGAATCTTGCCAATCTGGTAGTCACCCTCTAGCCTCTCCACTGGGCTCTCCACGCCTAGCTCCTCCCCATGCTCAAAGCATCGTATCAATACAATTGTCCATTGGTCACGCGATGACGTTCTGATCGGTAGTTCATCTATCAAACTCTGCAAAATCCAATGGACATCCTGCAAGGTCACTGTTATCTCCCCTGTTGGTAGATGGAAGGTGTTGGTCCGGGGATCCCACAGGTTGATCAGGGCCATCAAATAGGCCCGATCCCTAATCATAGGCTCCAGTCGAGCCACCTGCTTGAGCCCAAAGGCCTCAAGCCAATCCCAGTCTGCCACAGTTAGCACCCCCTGCACTTCAACAAAAGCAGTGGATACACGGTATTGACTCTTAACAACTTGCAAAAGAAAACAACACAAAAACATTAAAATCATGAAAAAACTATACAACAATAACATGAATATACAACATTGCCTACCAATGTACAACCAAAAACAAAACAAAAATTCAAACAAATTAATTTGTCAGTTCTAGGGTTTCTAATCCTAACTGATAAATTAAAAAAAAAAACAAAAAAAATTTACAAAAAATTAATTTGTCAGTTCTAGGGTTTCTAATCCTAACTGATAAATTTAAAAACAAAACAAAAAAATTTACAAAACTTAATTTGTCAGCCCTAGGGTTCCTAATCCTAACTGATAAATTTAAAAACAAAACAAAAAACTCAAAAAAATTAATTTGTTAGTCCTAAGGTTTATACAGTTGTCAGTCTCGGGATTTTTGTATTTTAAGTTTAAAAAGTCTGTACAAACAACACAAAATTAAAATAATAGTTTTTAACCTAGGGTTTTCACCTACGTTTTAAAACTGACAAGCTCAGCCTAAAAAACTAGGGTTTTTCGTTCCGTTTATCCTAGGGTTTTAGTTAAAATCCAAAATAAAGATTTTTCACCTAGGTTTTAGCTACGTCCTCCGTTCAATTTTCAGCTAAATTCTTGGTTTGTGTTTAGTTTAGTTTTTAAGGTTTCCATTTTAATTTTGAGAAAACAACATCACAAAAGAAAAATAAACAAATAACTTGCAATTTCAAAAATACATAACAAAAGCAATAACACTAAGGAGCACTTACTGGTCTCAATTTGGCTCTGCCACTTGATCCTGTTTGTGTACTCATGATGTCAGGAGAAATTCGGTAGCGCTTCGCTTCACATAATTAACCTCCTCCTCCCCAAAGCTCCAAATTGCAAGAAAATTCAGATGCAAATGAGCCCAAACCCTAGTTTTGGCCTTTAAATAAGCCTTTTAGCTTATATTCATCCCCCCTGGGATGAGCACTATGGTTAGTGCTCGTCCCACCCTGGGACGAATACTAAGCTGTAATTTGTCCCACCCCAAAATGAATTCAGGGCCAAAATTTCAAAAAACAATAAAAATTGAACAAAAATGCACCAAAATACCTAATAAACTTGCCCGATGAGAGTGCTTTGGCACTTGACATCTCAGGCATGCAAAAAAGATGTTAGGGTCACAAATCCTCGCTATCCTATTCCCTAAGATGGCTACCATAGCCGGACCACTCCACGGGAAGACAGATTTTCGAGAATTCATCCCCAAATGGTGTCAGCAAAAGGGTCAAAAACCCACCCAAAAATAAGTAATAACATTGCCGAACGAAGGCGCCTTCGTGCCTGACATTCTTTGCATCCAAAATAGACGTTGGGGTTACAAATTGTCACTATCCTACTCCCTAAGAAGGCTACCATAGCCGGACCGCTCCATAGGAGGACGGATTTCTGCCAATTTTAGCTCCAAAAAGTGTCACCAAAAAGGGTTAACACCCGCCAAAAATAGGTCTAAATGTCAGAAAATTGCACACACGTTCAAGGATAAGAATCTAAAGGCACCTTTGCACAAGTCATCTTGGGTCAAGCGACTCGTCGCTTTTCTCATGAAGGTCATTCCCTCATCGATTTGTCACTTGAGGGGGTAGTCACACTTAGTCACCAATCAACAAATACACACCCAATTAAGGAAAATGACATGCATTCAAAGAATCATTGAAAAAGACAATTACGCTCCTGCTTGGGGCAGTAAACAAGCAATAATCACAATTTGATCAAATCACTTGGCATTTCGTGAATCATGAACTCAAGGTTCTCGTAGGCAAAAGGTTGTGCCCTTTGCCTATTCATGACCGATCAATGTCCAAAATCAATATAGTTGTCCGTTGGTCACGCGACGACGTTCTGATTTCTTTTTTGCATTCAATTCTATGATGCTTAGATAGGTTGTCATTTGAATTTCATATCGTTTCGAACAATTTTGATCATATTTCTATCTTTTCTCGCTTCTACTAACCTACAGGTAGCATCATCAAATTCCTATTGATGGAGGATAAATTGGGAAAATCTGACCATCTGGGTCTTCCCAAAATTCCCCCAATTAGCTAAATCCAAGTTTTTAGGTCTTTTGGAGCTTTCGAGGTAGGACATTGGGACAATACCTATTCGACGTTATGTTGCAAGTGAATTCGTCCCACCCCGAAATGAATTCAAATCGATGAGGAATATTCAGACTGTTCTTTTTGCAGAGCCTTCCTGATGATGTCTTGATTCCCCTATCAAATTTTCATAGCATTTGGGCTTGTTTTAGTCTTAGTTTAATTCATTTTTCTCATTCACTTAGCGTAGGCTTGGGGATTGCATGCTTTGTTCCATCCGTAGGTGCTATTGATTGTTTCTTGTTCTTTTGAACACAGGGTTAGACATCAGAGGAGTAGCGATGAGTCCAGATTCATCAATGCAAGTGATGGTGACATTTGGTCTACCCATTTTACATGTGGGCATGCAGAAGAAGGAAAGGTGCCCATGGATGTAACTAGAACGAATGCTTAAACGCTCCTAGCCCTTGGGAGGGGAGGATGTGCATTGTAACCGAGTTTGGAACATATCAATAAAAAGGGCTGTCATCTTTTGATTCACATTTGTTTTAGTTCGATTCGATCATGTTTTTCCCTCCTTTCATGCACTTTCAAGCTTTTAGGATTTAGCGCTAAGTTCGGTTTCTCCGTTTGCATCGCATGTTAGCTTTCCCTTATTGCTTCTGTATCCTCGTGCTTTTATCTGGTGCCTCTATCGATACTTTCCAGCCTAGCATAAGGCTAGAGAGTGGCTTTGACGAGTACAGAGGGAGCCGTGGCTAATTGGGAGGCATGGGACTGAGCAGAAGTTGTTCCCATACAACCGAGTCACAGGATAGTTCGGGGTGCGCCAGGGGATGCTTGGTGAGCCCATGGTATATCAGCATCGAGGGGATGAGAGGACTATGGACCGGCCAGTCATTGCACCACTTGGTGAGGTTTTAGATACGGTGATTGACATCCCAGATGTGGATGATGTCGGAGTGACGGCTGAGTATGATAAGTGGTGGACCTTGCGACAGTGGAGAGGTGAGGGGCTGCTCGATGGTGTAGAGGCAGCAGCAACAAGGGGTGAGGGTGTAGAGGCACCAGATGAGGGTTGGGGTGCTCCGCTGGATGATGTGGAGATGGTGGAGTTTGAGGATGTGGGTGGGGAGTATGGGGTTCTGGACTAGCCAAAAAGGAATAACGTCCCGAAGCAGTGGGAGCCAGAGTAGGTTATTGTCCCGGATTCATCGAGGCCTCAGGTAGTGTCAGAGGACATGGAGGCAGGGTTGCGCACTGAGAATGCATTATTGATGGGACTGCTACGAAGGTGATATAGGGAGCTGGGAGAGGCTTTATAGGAGAGAGATCTCCTATGGACTCAGCTAGTAGAGCAAGAAAATGCATGGGCTGCCTCCCGTCGATAGGAGGAGGGTACTGATGTGACACGAGAGAGGGATCTACTGTGGACGTAGCTAGCACAGTGCGATGATGTAGTAGCTTACTACCATTAGTAAGAGGTAGAGTGGGATCAATGAGAGTCATATTGGCATCAATGGGAGGTAGATTGGCGATGTCATGAGGCAGATTGGTGATGGTAGGAGGCAGATTGATGTCGACATTGAATGGATATGGAGGGAGAGATCATTCGCTTAGGTGGGCGGTTACCTGAGCCTCTCGAAGGAGGTTCTTCATGGCAGATGAGAGACAGCAACATTGAGTAGTCAACATCGTCTCGTTGTCGACGGCTAGATGAGGGGGGCACTAGTAGGCATGATGCAGGGGTGAGCAACAGTCACCCTGAGAGGTCCCATAGGACCCAAACCATTGGGGTATTTCCCATCGCATCAATCCTGCATGATCATGGTGGCTGATGCCCTAGGCTTGGGGGTTTTTGAGTTTTGGGTTGTTGTTGTAGGGTCAGAGGACCAGTTCATTGTAGCATGCGGGCAGTTTTTATGATATATATACAGATGACTCTTTTTGTTGTTGGTGTTTTATGCACTTTTCATGGGTTGTTTTTATTTTATATTGATGGTATGCAAATGCTTGTATAAATGCGATGGTTCTAATTTGTATGATGTGTGCATATGGAATGAATGAAATGATTTTTTGATGACTTGTCGATGCACCCTAGACTGTACAAGACTTGACTGACTTGCTGTACTAATGGGACGACTATGTGGAATAACTTTGCATGTGAAAACTTTGTTTTTGTATATTTTCTAATGATGATGTATGGAATAAAATGTACCAGTTGTTTTAAAATGTATTTAAGCTTTTTTGAGATTTTGATATTTTAACTAACTAGCCAAGACTGTACATTTATCTCGCAAGACTTGAGAACAAGGTATAAATTCGACTTAGAGGTTAACCAAGTTATTTCACATCCCTGTGTGTGCAATTGAGTTTGTTTATGTGGTATTTGTTAGGATACCGCCAGTGCCAGATAGGCTATCAACCAAACCTATACTGAGGATCACCTAACTAGCTCCACTAACTCTGTTGTTGTATTTAGCAAGATTAATCCATGAGAAAATCTAAGGTACCATAAGCTAGCTCATCCACATGCAAACATTGGTCTGCTCACACGCAAAGCTAATGTGACAGACATATCATCATGCGGGTAGGATACCGCCATTGCCAGGTAGGTTGTCCACCAAACCTATAATGAGGATTACCTAGATGGTTTTTGAATGCTGATAATTCCAGGGATTCAAGTTCAAGATTTTTATTGGCTCAATGGTTTAGGATATTTTCTCGTATACAAAGTGATGAAAATAATTGTTTATTTTGTTTGTTGTTTTTTTTTTTTGAGCAAGGATTTTGAATAGTGGTGATAACCACTGTTATTTTATTTGACATGTGAGCTTTGTAAGGTGACTGGTGAATAACATTGATTCTTTTTAGGCCTTGGGGATGACTACCCATCCTTGGCAGGGATGTGTAGTATGAATCCTTACAACTTTGGGAACCAACGGGTAGTATGGAGATTAGGAAGTGAGGGTATTGATCTTTTAGGCCTTGGGGATGACTACCCATCCTTGGTAGGGACATGTAGTACAAATCCTTACGATCGGAGAGACCAAAGGTGATTATGATGAAGGTGTTTGGGAATGGTCATTGATCCTTTAATGCCTTGGGGATGACTACCCATCCTTGGCAGGGACATGTAGTATGAATCCTTACAACCGTAGGAACCAATGGGGATTTTTGAATTTTTGTTAGTAGTAAAAACCACTGTGGATTAGAAGGAATGAATGGGGAAGAGCTTGTCCTTTTGTCAATTCTCAGAATTCTTGAACCATTCGCATAGGGGGATGAACAGGCTAATCTTTCACCGATGGTACTCTAGACTGCTTTGTAGGTTTCTCTTGCATTCACACAACGTACGAATTATTTTATGTGTGTAAATTTGTGTAGGGATATTACATAACGAGGCATGACCCAAGTAAAATTTTCTTGTGTAAAATCTGTTTAACTGTGTACAATTTTTGGCTAGAAATTTAAATACAGCTGAATGACAAAAACCCTAAATACATTAGGAGATAGCTGACTAATGCTAAAAAAGTGGGATGGTGTGATGTGGAATGTAAGGATTGATAAAATTGATTTGATGTGAAAGATGTGGGATTATCAAGTAAGGACAGTCTATGGTGCTTTTGACTTGTATAACCAACAAATATGCAATGTATGAATGTGATGCCTAATGCAACCTATATTTTTGTATATATATATATATATATTGATGTTTTATGAGTATGCATGGAATGGAGATGCAATTTTTTTTTTTGTTATTTTTGATGATTTTATTGTTTTTGTTTATTTTTGAATATTTGTTTTGACCAAGCGGTTATGGTAACCCTTGGAGCTTTTGGTTTGACCAAAGGGTTTATGGATACCTTTGGGGCATTTGTGGGGTTGACCAAGCGATTATGAGAATCCTTGGAGATTTTGGCTTGACCAAAGGGTTTATAGATACCTTTGGGGAATTTTGGGATTGACCAAGCGATTGTGAGAATCCTTGGAGCTTTTGGTTGGACAATGGCTCTCCAAATGTGGAATGGCCTCAAATGAATGATGTTCAAGGGTTCAAGCTCCTTGATTCCTTCAAGAGAGGTAATCCGATAAGTTTCAGGTCCTATTCGACTATCAATCACATAAGGACCTAACCAATTTTCTATAAACTTGTCCCTCATATGTGATGGTAAATTAGAATTTTGTTGGTTCTCTTTTAAGACTAAGTCACCAACCTAAAATTCCCACAAGTGGACCTTCATGTTATATGCTCTCTTAAGTCACTCTTGATAGATACGCAAATGCTCGAGAGCATTGACGCGTCATTCATAAAGCAACATAAGTTGGTCTAACCGGGCCTGTCGCGCAGTGTCATCATCGATGAACTCTTGCAATGATATGTGTAGCGAAGGGATTTCCAACTCAAGAGGCATGACAGCCTCGGAGCCATACACCAGCAAAAATAGATTTGCCCTAGTGGGCGTCCGAATACTAGTGCGACAAGCCCATAGGGCAAGCGGTATTTGAATGTGCCAATCCTTATTATTATCTACGAAAATATTTTTGAGGATGGCGACTAGCATTTTGTTGGACGCCTCTACTTGCCCATTCGCCTGTGGATAATAGGATGTTGAAAAATTGTGCTGAATTTTGTACTTTGTGGTCAAAGCACACACGTATTTATTCTTGAATGGTGTCCCATTATCTGACAGGATCTTGGATGGAATACCAAAATGACATATGATGTTATGCAAAATAAACTCTGCAATGCGGGATCCAATCGTAGAGGTTAGCAGAATTGCTTCCACGCACTTGGTGAAGTACTCTGTGGCCGTTATGATAAATGTGTGATGACCTGACGATGTAGGGGAGATCTTTTCGATTAGATCAAATCCCCACTGCAAAAAAGGCCAAGCCGATTGGATCGGTTGCAAGTCCTGAGAAGGTACGTGTGTCAAATTGGCATGATGTTGACACTTCATGCACTTCTTCACATATGCACAACAATATTGCTCTAAAGATTGCCAATAATAACCCATGCAGAGAATGCGCTTTGTGATGGCCATACCATTGAAGTGGCCACCACATGTACCATTTTGGGCTTGGGTGATCGCCCAAGCAGACTCCTGCTAGTCCAAGCAATGGAGGAGGATTCCTTCATAGCTCTGACAATACAAAATGTCTCCTAGCAAGACATGTTTTACCACTTTCTATTTGAATGATCTTTTCATGACTTGCATCAATCCAAGTGGGAGAATCCCTATCTTGAGGTAATCCCTTAGGGGTGTGTACCAATCCTGCTAATCAGAAACCTTGATGGGATGAACAACCAATCCCTCTTGAAGTTCATCGTGAGCAAAAGTCGAGCGGGAAAGAACTTGTAAAAATAGCGTTGTCTTGCTATTAAGAGGGGTCAGGGAGAACAAGGACCCCCAGTTGGCTTGAGTCAAAAAATCTTGGATTCGAGAAAACCTATCCGTAGATGGTTCAATCTGGATCAAGTGGATTCTTGGCATGAGGTCAGAGCTTGCATGCTCCATCGCGAGTTGTGATAATGTCTTGACCTGAATAGTTGTCATTTAACCAGAAGGGTCTTGCGGGATTAGTGACCCCAAGGAGGCCATAGTATCTGCAAAATGATTCGATGATCGAGGGAGTGCCTCGATGTCATACCATTCAAGTTGTGCTAGAAAATTATCCACAAAGGATTTATAGGCCTGCAAAACTAGGCATTTACATTGGAATATCCCCTTAACTTGATTGACAATTAACAGCGAATCACCAAATATGTTCAATCGTTTAATGTTCATGGTTACTACTGTCTAAAGACCTATGAGCAAGGATTCGTATTTCGCATTGTTATTGGTGCACGGGAAGTCCAATTTAAATTACAGAGGCATTGGAGCACCTTGCAGTGTGAAGAATACAATTCCCATGCCAAATCCTTGCTCACACTTAGAACCATCGAAGAATAGGGTTATGTTAGCCTGTGACTCAGGCTCATCAAAATTTGGCGATTCTGAAATATGGAAGACCCCATCATTAGGTAGTTCGAAGGTCAGAGGTTGATCGTCTTCAAGAGGAGCCTCTGCTAGTTGATCGATGATGACTTGACGTTTTATGGATTTTTGTCCAATGAATTCTAGGTCAAACTTCATCAACAACATGATCCATTTTGCCATGTGGCTACTATGATAAGTAAGACTCATCATGTATCGTAATGGATTCTCCTTAGACACAACATACATCTTGTTGCTCAGCATGTAATGGCGTAGCTTCTTGGTAGCAAAAACCACTGCCAAGCAGACCTTATCGACATATGCATAGTTAAGTTCATAACTGACCAGGGTGCGGCTAAGATAGTAAGTAGCCTGTTATTTGTGCAATTCATTGTGCTAGGACAAAATGGCACCCAGTTCCACCTCAGTAGCTAAGATGTATAAATAGAACGGTACTCCTGGTCAAGGTTGTGCCAATACTAGCAGTGAAGCCAAGTACTGTTTAATATCATCGAAGGCTAACTGGCACTCGTCATCCCAATGGAATGCTACCCCCTTGTGCAATAATTTATTCATGGGTCGACACTTGTTAGATAACTGTGCTATGAAGTGTTTAATCGAAGCAACCTTTCCCTACAGACTTCTGAGCTGCTTGATGGTAGTTGGGGGAAGCATTTCAAGGATTGCCTTGAATTTGTTGGGATCCACCTTGATTCCTCGTTTGGAGACTATGAAACCCAAGAGTTTTCCAGATGTGATGCCAAAGACGCACTTCTTGGGGTTTAGTCTAACTTTATGCTCAATGAGGCGATCAAGTATCTTGCGTAAGTCATCGAGATGATTGGGGCACAAAAGAGATTTGGCCAACAAATCATCCATGTAATATTCCAAAGTTTTGTGCATGTAATCGTGGAATATGTACGTCATGGCACGTTGGTAGGTGGTGCTAACATTTTTAAGGCCAAAAGGCATGACCTTATAACAAAATGTCCCCCAAAGAATTGTGAATGCCATTTTTAGTCGGTCCTTGAGATTTATACAAATATGATTGTATTCGGAGAAACCATCCATGAGGGAAAGCATTTCATGGCCCGCTATAACATCTACCAATGTGTCAATGCTAGGAAAGGGGAAATCATCCTTAGGACTCGCTTTGTTTAGATCTCAAAAATTAGTGCATATGTGAATCCTCCCGTCGAGCTTCTTGACAGGTACCATGTTAGACAACCATGGTGGATAATCCATGCAGATGACAAACTATGCATCCAACAACTTTTGCAATTCATCTTTGACCATTAAGGCCACTGTTGGGTGCATCTTGCATAGTTTTTTCTTTACTGGATTGATTGTCAGATCAAGCGTTAAATTATGAGTGACTAGCTATGGGTCTAGTACCAGCATATCCTTCTATGACCATGCAAAAACCTCCTTCTCCTTGAGAAAGGCAATGTAATAGTCTTGCTCTTTAGAGGAGAGACTTACCCCCAGCTTAAGAATCCATGGATTCATTGGATCTACGTTGATGTCTACGTCGGTCATTACCTCGATCGACATGTGGGATCCGTCCTCCAACTGGTGTGGAGTTGGGATCAGATGGATATCGTTTGCTAAATTAAGATCATCGTTAGGAACGTCAGGTTCCTCTTTAGCATGGAAGACATTCTAATTTTGTCCTAGAGTGAAATGAAACATCCCACCACAAGGGCAATACTCTGATGGGGAAGGTGGTGTGTCAGCATGATCCCAATATATAGCCTCTATGTCTAGATGCAATGACCGTGTTGGGTCGGCTGGATCATGGATGGGGGTGGTCAAGTCAATGGATATCATGTTGATGAAATGATTGTAACCTCCATTACCGTAGGTGTGATAACTTTGACATTTCAGATGCTCTTGATGCTTTGGATCTGGCTCTGTAGGCACTGGTACAAAGGGATCGGCCCTATGTGTGGACATGCAGACAGGGTCTGTCTGAGGCACTGATGGTTTGATCAGATCTCTAGGCAGAAGATGCTCTTTGTGTACTTGGAGTGGCAGGTGCAGTAATTGCTATAACTACGTCGGGTTGAGGTGCCACCTATGTCTTGGACCTATGTGTAAGTGTTCAAACATGTCATTGATGTCCAAGGAATATTGTTGTTGCATTTGTCGGATGTGGTTGATATAGGCCATCTCGGTTTCATCTTCGCAATCACTGTCAGAGATCCATAGGCCTTCATTGGCTCCAATAACTGCTTGCGACATGGGAAGCTCATCTTGCTCAAGAAAATTAATATGGTCCTAGCGAGGTTGTTCCGCTCTCTACGGGGGGACCACCGTGATCAAAATTACTCCAAATGAAATGAAATTTGAACTATAACCTATTTAACCTATCTAGAATCAAATGCAAAAGAAAAACTAGAGAAATTTATCATATATTTCTATTCATCCCGGGGTGGGGCGAATTTTACTGTGACAGATTGGGGAGCGCCCGGGGGCAAGATGCCCACCGTTTGAGGCACTGTTTCGGTACCAATCCACTTGGGATGGGTCCAAAACTGGTTATGGGGTATTGTCAACAAATTTTGGGAATTTTTGTGGCCAAAAATCAGGTTTTGGGTTCGGATTAACGCTTCTAATAGTCACCCAATAACCTCCCTTTCGAATGAGATATTAAGGATGTAAAAGCACAAATCGCAAGTAGGTATGTAAATTGGTAGCACTTTGTTGCTTAAATGCTCCTTCTCTGTATATCTTTTGGGTGGGAAAACTCACCAATTTATAGACCTTAGGGTCTCCTTGTTTGAATTGTGCATGCAAGGGCGCAACTTGAGTTAACTATCCTATTTTTAGAGAAAAGCTAACTCCCTAATTAAAAATATTCTTGCATGAGGTTTCTAAAATAAAGACACTCATCACTGAAGTCTATCTTCTTGAATAAAAGCTATTCCTCGCAATTGCATGGCCTGAAGCCTCAGTTAACTGGCAGAGTTGCCGAAGTTTGAATTTTTTTGCTAGTTAAACCTTCTATTTGCCTCACCCTGGGGTGAATGCTGATATTCGTCCTTGGGTGGGACGAATGTCAATTTGTATTCATCCCGGGGTGGGACGAGCAGAGAGCAAGGTGCCAAAAAGGTGCCAAATTGACCTTTGACCTTTAAAACTACTTTTGGAAGTGGTTAGGACCACTGTTTTACCTCTAGAGGCTGCCCTAGGGGCTGTGTGTCAATGCGATCAGCGCTCGTTGTCACATAATCGGATTGGTGTTGTTTTGGTGTCTACACAACCTCAAAAGGTTACACGTTCTTGCAATATGCAACTTCAACTTGTAAAAATTCAAGTAAATAAAATGAAAATAATAAATAGTTTAAAATATATAACAACCAATTTAAAGAGTTGGTGAGTGCATGTAATTAAGCCTAGTTGGAGGCACTTATAAGCTATAATTTTTTTCTTACAAGACATTGGATTTTTTATAAGTGGATGTCCATTGAGAATCAAATATAGACACAAATTAGTTAATAATGAAACTATATATATATATATATATAATTTTGATCACAAATTTAGAATTTTTTACACATAATTAAAGGTAAATATAAGCTTATGCCATGTTAAAATAAAAGTAAAAATTAAGGTTTATTTAAAAAACAGTAATTATTATAATAAATATTTTAATTTATGTTTTTTTTTAATTTGAAAAATATATTTAAAATAATTTGGGACAAGATTTTTTTTAGTTTTACTTAGTAAGAATACTTGTTTCCTCCTTGTTAACTTTACAACGAAATTCTATAACTCTAAACCCAAGATCTTAAGAACTAATTACATTTGATTACAACATTAAAAGGAGATCTGCATTGGAGACAAATATTTTAAATTGTATGTATGTAAATGGTTGTTCAAATTAGCTAAACACTAGAATTTCTCACAAACCTACCTAATCCTATCATCCTCAATAGCCATGTCATTGTGCCACTAAACACCTACCTCTTTCTTGATACATATCTTAGCTAGGAAGTCTTTCACTTTATTCAAAACTCTACCCACATAAATTGAAACCACATCATCTAATTACCTTAACAATTCCTTAATTTAGACAACATGAATCCTCAACCTCTTTGTCTCCAAATCAAAGTTCTTCATTCAATCCAAAGCTCCTACCAAAATTTGAGAATTTGATTCTATGTTATCCTCCTATAACCTTATATTACCACCTAGATAGAAGCATACTTGATAGCAAAAGCTTTTGGTTCATTATTTGTGGCCCCACCTAGGCCCTACATTTCCTAATAGAGCACTTTCCCAACATGATTCTTGTAGACCACTCCATTTTTAGCTCTACCCATATTATCCTTTGCAGCTCCATTAGTATTAATTTTAATCCAAACTTCTGGGGATGTTTTCATACTAGACTTTGACTTCATTTTCTATTGTCCCTATATCAAATTGAGTTTCCTCTTTAGCATACACATACTAAGATTCTATGACTTTACTCAAAATGACTTGCAAGATGCCATCCATGGATGAAAAGGTTTCTCTAAAAATTTTACCATTTCTCTCCAACCACACTTGCCACCAAATAGAGCTTAATTCAAGCTTCCACATGATATGAAGAACTTCATATTTAAATCTTCCTCTCTTCCATATTTTTCAAATATTATTTTTTTCAAATTACCATTGGCTTGAATTTTATAAGCTAAAAACCATTACTTCTAAATTTAACGTGTGAACAGGTACTCAAACATCGAGTGGTTAGATGTTTCCTTAATTTTATAGCATAAAACACATTGGTATGGACCATTCCCCCATGTCTTATATTATCAAAATTAAGAATTCCATTGACAATGAACTACCAGGCAAATAAAATTACTTTTGGCCAATCCTTCGACTACCAGATCTTTCTCCAATCCTCAACCTAATATGCATAAATAGGAGGTTCTAGAAGGATCTTCTCATATCCATATTTCACTTTGTATACTCTAAGACTCCCATAGTCCCAAGCTAATCCATCATCATCATCTATACCTGTGAGAAGTCTTTCGCCAAGATTTTAGTCATAATGGGTGTCAATTCTAAAGGGATTGAAATTGACCACTCATCTAACTTCTTAAAGTTCTTAAACCTATAATTCCCTAGCTAACTAATGTTGAAATAACTTTAAAATATGGATCCAACTCATCCTTTCCATGGTTGATTTTACTAGTTGCAATTCTATGAATTTAATGATTGTAGGTGGGTATTGATCCCAAGAGTCTATCTAAAATCATGCATTCTCTCCTCTCTTCACTCTCCAAAATAATCCATATTTCACTACCTAAAATCCTAACTTTAGAGCCTATCATACTAGGGACCCACTACCATCCAATGGAAAATGACTCACCTTATTTGGGTTCACCTATCCCAAATATTTACTAGTTAAAACTCTACTAAATTAAGAATTTGGTTGGGATATCCACCTCCAATAAAAATTTCCAACCAAAGGTTTATTATTTAACTTTGATATCTTCAATCCCAAATTTCCCTTTGCCTTGGGATAGCTTACTTCATCCCAACCTACTAATGCTCATTTCCTCTCTCCATTTTCTACTCCCCATAAAAAATTTCTAGTCATATTATATGAATATTTCTATATAGTACATGGGGTAGCAAGAATAAAAAATTATAAAATGTCATGGCCTGAATGGCTTAGTGCAAAAAATTTAATCTACCCCCAAATTTTAATCATTCATGAGACAAATGGTTCATTCTTTCTTTGATATGATTCAAAATATTCCCTTCAAATAACTATCTTTAGTTTTTAAAATACACTAGGGGAAAAGTCTTTGTGAATACCCAAAATATAACACTAGGAGAGAAGTCTTCATGAATCCCCAGATCTCTAAAATTCTATCTTGAAGTCATTTATCAAGATTGAAGAAGACCACTTTAGATTTCTTATAATTGATGAATTGGTTTGTGGCCCTAAGGTAAACATTCAGAGAATCTCTAATAATTACTGCTTCCATAAGGTTGGTTGCTACCACTAATCTTGTGTCATCCAAAAAATATAGATGAGTCAAAACCTCCTCACCCACCTTGACACATATTAACAAACCTTATTATATTTTTCTCAATATGAGAGTACCCAAGCCTTCAGTCGATATAAGAAAAGATAAGGGGAATAAGTATCTCCCTAGCGAAGGCCTTGAGTGGATCCAAATGGTTGTGATGGAAGGCATTTGATTAACACTAAGTATATTGGAGTGGAGATGTAGCTCATAACCTATTCTATCCAATATTGAGAGAAACCAAAGGCTACCATCATCCTTGACAAGAAACTCCACTCCACCCTATCATAAGCCTTTGACATATCCATTTTTATGAAAATTCCTCTATTGCTAGATTTTTTCATTGAGTGGATTACCTCTTGATCTAGAACCACACCATCCAAGATTTTATTACCCTATACAAACCCCCCCTTGCTCGCTTTAATTTATGTTTTTTTGAAAAAATTGAAAAAAACTTATATTAAAATAGAGAAAAATTACAAAGGGGGAGAAAACTCATCCCAACCAGGAGCAAGAAGCAAGACTACAGCAAGGCACGAAAACGCGACATGTCACAAAATCGTGACATGTCGCAATATCGCAATCGAAAACCAGCCGAGGCCGCATCAGAGAAACAAGCCGTGAAAACGCGACATGTCACGAAATCATGACATGTCACGAAATCGCGCCATCCAAGCCCCAACGCACCTAAACATCCCAAATGTCATGAAATCGTGACGACACAATCGAAAGACGCCCAGTCACCAAAGGTGTCACGAAATTGCGACGAAATTTCCAAAGGGTGCCTGTTCACCAAAAATGTCGTGAAATCGTGACGAGTTCTTCCCTTGATACCATTGCTGCAAAAGGGTCGCGAAAGTGCGACGAGTTTTCTTCATGGTGCCAGTTCTCCAAAAATTTCACAAAATCACGACGAGTTTTTCCCTTGGCATCCAAACTGCAAAAGTGTCGCGATATCACGACGGTTTTTCCCCGTGGTGCCATCTTGCCAAAAATGCCGCGAAATCGCGACGATTTTTCCTCTTAAATCTGAATCGACAAAAGTGTCACGAAATCACGACGATTTTTCGCCTTGTCGCCCATCCTTCAGAAGTGTCGCGATATCGCAACGGTTTTCCCCCTTGGTGCCAGCTCGCCAAAAATGTCACGATTTCGCGTCGAGTTTTCTCCTGGACGTCCTTTCAACAAAAGTTTCGCAATATCGCGACGGTTTTCCTCCAAAGCGAGCAATCTTCAAAAGTGTCGCGAAATCATGACAGTTTTTCCCCTTGGTGCCAGCTTGCCAAAAATGTCGCGAAATCGTGACTGTTTTCCTCCTGTGCGCCTTTTCAACAAAAGTGTCGCGATATCGCGACCGATTTCCTCCAAGGCGGGCCTCCTTCAAAAGTTTCGCGATATCACGACAGTTTCTCCCCTAGAACCCAGCGCGCCAAAACTGTTACGATATCGCGACGATTTTTCCTTTGAGCAACAAAAGTGTCGCGAAATCACGACGGTTTTTCCCCTTGGTGCCAGCTTGCCAAAAATGTCGTGAAATCGTGACTGTTTTCCTCTTGTGCGCCTTTTCAAAAAAAGTGTCACGATATCACGACCGATTTCCTCCAAGGCGGGCCTCCTTCAAAAGTGTCGTGATATCGCGATAGTTTCTCCCCTTGAACCCAGCTCGCCCAAACTGTCACGATATCGCGATGATTTTTCCTTTGAGCAACCAATCAGCAAAAATGTCGTGATATCATGACGGATTTTCCCCTTGGGGCCTATACTCCAAAAAGGTCACGATATCATGACAATTTTTCCCCTTAACACCAATTTTGCAAAAGCGTCATGAAATCGCTACGGCTTCCAGCCACAGGCACCGACCGCGTAAAAGGTCACGAAATCACGACAGTTTCCCACCAAGAGCTGCAGCGATGAAAATAGTCACGATATCGTGAAAAAAACCTCCCTTAGTATTTTATTTGCTCATTATCATAAGAAATTTTCTAGGCCCTGCCGAATCACCTCATTCTCCAAGGGCATATCACTGTGTAGCTGTATCCCAACCTCCTTCTCAGCACCCATCTTTGCAAGGAAATCGGCCGCTTTATTGAGATTTCTACTCGCATAAACAGGGATCACGTCATCCAGTTCTCTCCAAAGCTCCTTGATTTGAGAGACCAAAGACCTCAACCTCCATGCTGTCAAAGTAAAGTTCCTCATGCAGTCAAGAGCTCCAACCAAAATTTGAGAGTCAGATTCAACAATCACCTTTCGATGGCCCTGGTTAACTACCCAAATAGAAGTAGCTCTAATAGCAATGGCTTCAGCTTTGTTGTTTGTAGTTTGGCCCAAACCCTGCAGCTCCCAGTAGAGCACAGTGCCCTCGTGATTCTGACAGACCACACTAATGCCAGCATTGCCCGGGTTGCCCTTAGCAGCTCCGTTAGTATTGATTTTGATCCACCCATCGGGAGGAGGTATCCAGTGGGCTCTAACCTGCTCCTCGTGCACTTCCACCCCCTCATCCACTGGCTTCGAATCAACCTGAGAATCCTCTTTTGCATGGACGAAAACTATTTCAGAGACTTTGCTCCAGATGACCTACCAAACACCATCAATCGTGGAGAACGTTTCTCGAAATATTCATGCATTTCTCTCTAGCCACATCTGCCACCAAATGAAATTTAATCCGAGCTCCCAATCGGTATGAAGAGCTTTAGATTTAAATCTACCTCTCTTCCATCTGTTCAGAATGTTAGTCCGATTCAAATCACCATTAAGCTAGATTTTAAATTGAGAGAACCAGCGTTTCCAAATCTGGCGCATGAAGGGGCAATCAAACATTATATGGTCAGCTGTTTCCTCGTTCTTAAGGCATAGAGTACATTGAGAAGTACCTATGATACCTATACACCTGAGGTTGTCGAAAGTGAGAATTCCATTATGCATAACCTGCCAAGAAAAAAAATTCACTTTCGGCCAGCCCTTGGATTGCCAAATCTATCTCCAGTCTGCAACCGAGAAAGCAGGGGGGGAGGCTCAGGGAGGATGTTATCATAGCCATATTTGACAGTGTAAACACCAAGGCTCTCGAAGCCCCAAGCTAATTCATCCTCATCATCTCTCCCAGTGAGAAATCTTTCATTCAAGATTCTGGATAAGGTGGGTGCTAGCTCCGGAGGGATTGAAATTGGCCACTCCTCCAACTTCTTAAACTTCTTAAACTGATACCCTCCCAGTTGAGTAGTATTGAAATAACTCTCAATTCGGACCCAGCCCTTGGATTCTATGGCAGCTTTGATTGGGATTAACTCAGGGAATTCAACCGTGATGGGAGGAAACTGATCCCAAGAATCAGACCAAAAACGGGCCTTATCCCCCCTCCCCACTTTCCAAAATAGTTGGTC
This sequence comes from Wollemia nobilis, assembly GCA_028583015.1. Taxonomy (NCBI): domain Eukaryota; kingdom Viridiplantae; phylum Streptophyta; class Pinopsida; order Araucariales; family Araucariaceae; genus Wollemia; species Wollemia nobilis. The sequence goes on along the minus strand of JAQPPZ010017206.1, from coordinate 118,681 downwards.
TTTAATAACTTGAGATCCAAGCTTGAGAGCCTGCTAAACTAAGGATCCAGCACCCTCCAAAGAGAAGCGTCCCACCTCACTGGGACTAACATGACCCAAGTACTTGCTAGTACGAATTCTACTAAATAAGGAAGTTGGCTGGGAGATCCATCTCCAGTACAACTTTCCAGCCAAGGCGATCCTCTCAGTCCTAGCCCCCCTTTTACCTTGGGCTGGGTAACCTTGTCCCAACTCACTAAGGCCCACTTTATCTCTCCCTTTGGTCCTTCCCACAAAAAATTTCTAGCCATTCTATCCAAATCTTTCCAAATTGAAAGCGGGGCAGCCAAGATAGAGAATTTGTAGATAGGCATGGCTTGAATGACTGACTGTAAGAAAGTTACTCTGCCACCATAGCTTAACCACTTGTGAGACCAATGATTAATTCTTTCCTGGATGCCCTCAAGCAAGTGCCTCCAAGTGTCAAGTTTTAGTTTTTTGAAGTGCAAGGGAATCCCAAAGTAAACCACTGGAAGAGCAGTCCTAGTAAATCCCAGAATTTCTAAAATTTTATTCTGAAGCCTGTGCTCCAGATTGAAGAAGACCACCTTGGATTTTCTATTATTTATAACCCGTTGAGTAGCCTAGAGATAAACATTAAGGGTATCTCTAATCGATATTGCTTCCCTGAGGCTGGAAACTCCCATCAGATTAGTGTCATCCACAAACTGTAGGTGCGATAAAACTTCATCCCCCACCCTAAAACCCAATAATCTACCTTGCTGTATTCTTTTCAAGAAAATTCTGCCAAGCCCTTCAGCCATAATCAGAAACAGATAAGGAGAGCAAGGATCTCCCTGGCGGAGTCCCCGAGAGGCTCCAAAAGGCTGCGAAGGAAGACCCTTGATAAGAACAGAGTAGGTCGGGGAAGAGACACAGCTCATGACCCACTCAATCCATTCCTGAGAGAAACCAAAAGCAGCCATCATTTTGACCATAAAACTCCATTCAACCCTGTCATAAGCCTTGGACATGTCCGTTTTATGAACATCCCTTTATTTCCAGAAGTGTGCATTGAATGAATAGCTTCCTGAGCCAGAACCACCCCATCCAAAATCTGCCGACCCTCCACAAAACCTCCTTGCTCGGAGGAGATAATTCTGTGAAGAAGGGGTTTTAGACGCTCAGCCATTACCTTGGTGATTATTTTATACAACACATTACATAAGGCAATAGGCCTATAATCTGAAATCTGACTCCCCTCCTCCCCTTTTGGGATCAAGGTGATGAAAGTGTGATTTAGTGCTTTAAGCATTCTCTTGTTTTATCTGGATTCCTCAACCACAGCTCTAACATCTTCCTCTAAGCAATCCCAGAAGGCCTAAAAAAACTCAATGGGGAAACCATCAGGACCTGGAGTTTTACCATTACTCATTTCAAAGACAATAGATGTCAGTTCATCTCTATCAATAGGTTTGAGGAGAGCCTGATTTTCACCCTCAGAAATGAGAGCAGGAATGACAGAAAGAACTTCATTTTGGGCCGAAGCATCTTGAACCGGACTCTCCTTAAAAAGTTTAGAGAAATAATCCATAGCATGAGAGTGCATATCTAGAAGAGTGTCAAAGGAATGACCAATCCCATCATGTAGGACCTCCATCTTGTTCATCTATCTTCGAGCACATGCAGCCCAATGAAAGAATTTAGTATTTCAATCCCCTTCAACTAACCAGGTAGTTCTTGCTCTCTGCTTCCAATAAGTCTCCTCCTGATTGTCAATGTCCTCCATTGCTCTACGCAAGGCATCATCCTCATCCTTGAGCTGATCAGTGATAACTCCTTCTCTGAACTACTTCTGGACCTCATCCCAGCGAACCACCAATGGAGCTCTTTGGGCCTAGAAGTCATATTTATTAAATCGCCTCCACAATTTCAACTGAGTTTTGACATATTGAAGTTGTTTGTGAATTCTGAACATTGCTCTCCCATAAGCTAGATGGCCTTCTTTCCACCACTATGGAATTTTCTATTGAAGTTCTTTCTGCAGCCAGAAATTCTCAAATCTGAAAGGTTTGTGAATATGTCCTCTTCCAGTCCCACCTTCCAAAAAAATAGGGCAGTGATCAGAAACAAGGCCTGCTAAAATATGAAAGTTAATGTTCCATTTTACAAACGTCTCTTCTGAAAGAAGAAAACAATCTAGTTTCACCTTCCTACTGTGTGGCTCCCTCCTTTTATTAGTCCAAGTGAAGTTATTTCCTGGACATTGAATGTCCACAAGGTGTAAATCCTGGACTTGGGCAATCATGAGATGGTCCCCTGTATCCAGAAAGGGTGTTCCCCCTTCCTGTTCTCTAGAAGATAATTTGGAATTAAAGTCCCCCGCTACAATCCAGTCTAGATCTTCCCTAGACACTCTCATGTCATGCACAGCCTTCCACTATCGCCTCTGACCATCCAGGGTTTGAGATCCATAAAAGTTAGTTATTAAAACAACTTCCGCTGAGACATTATTCCGAAAGAGAGAAGTGAGAACACCTCTCCAGGCAAGGTGATCTATTGCAGACCATACCTGAGAGTTCCACAGAGTCACTATCCCCCCTGAGGCACCTTGGGCTTCGACATCCATATGGCCAGCACCCCTCCAGATTCTGTTAACCGTTTTAGACATAAGGTCCAAAGACATCTTAGTCTCTTGTAAAAGCAAGAAATCAATATTTCTATTTTCTAATAACCTTTGAATAGCAGATTGATGGGTTCTTCTATTTAAACCCATCACATTCCAAGATTGTATAATCATGGGTTACCCTAAGAGCAATAAGAATCAATTGTCCTCGTTGATCCTCCCATGATCAATTTGTCTCCTTGAGCTGCTAGCATCTCCTTATTAGATCTCCGACCTGCTCCCTGAGAATTGCTATTTTTTGGTCTTTTTTCTAGCTGAGTTATTCCCAAGGATGGCATTTCTCTGCTCTTCTCTGCTATCCCCATGTGGACATCCTGAGATATTGATTGCTCAGGGTTATGGACTACTAAGGCACCAGAAGACACTGGTTGTGATACTTCACATAGATCAACTATCTGCTGGATGACAGGGGAAGGTGATAGGGGGGGCTATCCAGGAATATTTGAAGTTTATTTGACACCCTCCAAACCCTCCATAGAGTGATCCTCTTCATCAACCAAGGATTTGAAAATCTCATACCTATTAGCAGGCCTAAGATTGGGTTTCTCCTTTCCCTCATTTTTCTTGGATTGTCTTCTTCTCCTGGGTTGTTCAAAACCCTCTCTCGAAACATTCTGGCTCGGACTAGAGCTATTAGGATCTGTATTAGGAGCGACCTTGTCCTCCTTAGGCAGGTGTGGCATATTCGAAGGGGCCTCCATTTTGGAGTTCATATTAATAGGACAAAAACGAGCAAGATGCCCATGCTTATGGCAAACCCGACATCTGAAGGGAAGGGCCTCATAGTCAAGCTATTGGATCCAGGTATGACCTTCCAGTTCAATATCCAACTCAGCTAGAAGAGGTTGGCTGAGATCCATCTCAACATAGATTTGTGCATAGACTGCCATGCTCCCTTCAATAGTATCTCTGGCAACCCCAATATGTCTACCGATCGAATTGCCAATCATGGCCAAAACCTGCTCCCCATAAAACTCCATAGGAAGGGCGTATAATATAATTCACACTGGAATAGCAGTGGGTTCAACACGAGGGTCGAAGCCCACCCGCCACGGTTGAACAAAAAGGCCCGCCGGGCCATGGTTCTTCTTTTTTGACTCAAAAGCCTTATTTCTGTCGGCCAGAGCCGAGAAACTAACAATAAAATAACCATTACTGATAAACCACAATGAGTACTCACCGTGGGGTTCCCAGTTTTGACGGATCCATGAATGCAGGAAGTTCAGGGAGGGGCGGATGCCCATAAACTTGTAGATTAGGTCATGGTTCACTCTGTAGAGTACTGATTCTTCAACCATGCTAGGTTTGATGACGATCTTTGGCCTGGACTCAGCCTGCGACAGACAACCATTCACCCGATGAGCTGACAATCGATTCTCGACTATCATGAAGATCTTCTTGTATGCCATTTTTTGCGCTTCAGCAAACTTCGGGGAAGAGTCGCCTTTGAAAAGATCAGCGTAAGAGTTAGTGTTTCCAGAGTCAGGGGTCGGAGAAGTCCCCATTGGACCCTCCAGGGGCACCGAGCGGATCTTCAGATCCCTCGAAACGTAAATGCACTTCAGAAAGATCGTAAAAAACCAGAGAAAAATCGAAGGTTCAGAATATCAGGTTCAGAGGAGAAAATCGCCAGAGCTCATTTTCCCGCCTTCCTACCTCTTTAATTTATGTTAAAGAGTTAACATTTTTATATTAAATGATATTAGCTTAATTGGTTAAATTTCTAAAATTTTAAAGAGAATATTCATGTTTCTATTTTCACATAAATAAAAGTTAAGATTTTTTTTTCAAAAGTATGATTTAAGAAAAATATTAAAAGTTTATTATTTTTTATAACCTAATTTTTTATTTAAATCATGAAGACAAATACTTTTAGAAATCTAATAATAGGTAAAACAAGTTAAAATTTTGTAATTCTTTTGTGGTTATTTTTCATTTCCTTATAAACATATTAGTTTGATTTAAGTTATGCCATACATCATATATATATATATATATATATATATATATATATATATATTCCTTTTTAAATTTAAGTTATTTATATTGACAAATAATTAAAATAACAAATAATAGAAAAGATAAAGTTTTATGTTAGAATTAACACAAATGTAACAATTTTTATTTTCCACTCTAATAATGTAAATATTAGTAATAACATTTTATAAATATAAAAAAAATATATTGTTTATTAAAATATTGGAATGGCATATATCTATCAAGAAAATGAGTATAGTATTAGGATACATTTAGTTTATTAAATACATAAAAAACCTAATAAACAAATTAGCAAAAATCTCTAACAAAATAATTTAAATTTAAATGACCAACAAAATTCTTCACGAATGTTCTTTTTAGTGGTGTCCCCAAACCTAATATCTATCAATACAAGCATCCAAAGAGATTCCATAGTGAAATAGAAGGAGGTCTGACCCATCCAATAAAAATAGAAACCAATTCAGAGACAAATCTAAAACTAACCCTATCGACTCCTACTCAAATTGAACCAAATACGATCAAATTTAAATCAAATATTGCCCAAATTAAAACCACAAAGCTAGGTAGCCAAAATCCACAAGAGAAACTAAAACCTAAATTAAAAAACTAAGATCTAAGAGACTAGCCAGATCCTGAGGGCCCAAACAAATATCTGCAAATTGAGGGATAAACAAATCATGAATTCCATGAAAATATCAAAAACCAAGAGTCCATAAAATTTGAACCCCAAAATATTACTACCCTAACTTGGAGAATTTTAAAATCAGATTCATAGTACAACTTCTCACCTAAGCTAGGAATTGCCTAACTACTCCAAAAATAATAAAAAAGTTTAAACTTCCAATTTCATGCCCATCGAGGGAAACAAGCATCAAAGTCAAGAAATTCAATAAGAATAGACTAAAAATATCTTACCCCAACCCCAAGGGGGAAGGGGGATCACTAAAATACTTCCTATAGATCTAAATACCATAAAATGAGCATAATATTATGAGTATTGCACTAAGAAGTCAACATGAACCAAGAATCTAAGACTAAAACATGACTATCTAGTAGATGAGGCTTTGCATCTAGCAAATATCCATCCACATCCTAGATAAGAGAACCTAAATGAATAACCAAAGAGACCTCCCCAAGTTTGGTTCTAAGCCTAAAATAGAACATAATATTCCAACCCTCCCTAGCTTTGAATAAACAAAAAACTACATAAAAATGATTGGATATGCTTTGGATCCACTAAAGGTCCCAATATCTACAAGAACTATAAATTCTCATGATATTATAAAGAACCCACATTGTTAAGAAAAGAAAAAAAAGGTCCAATTATATATTTATGGTTTGAATCCCTCTCATAACCGAACATACCCTTGAAAACAACCAACATCCATAATTTATACACGTTGACCAATAATGGGACCACCAACATCAATTATTGCTAATGTGAGTCATTGAAGATCATCATTCTGAACACTATAACTGTAGTCCCAAGAACTAAAAAAATTGTCATAGAAATCCCATGGGTATAATTATCTTGGACAAGCACTAGAAAGAAAGACCCTGAGATACTCAAAAATAGGTGGAGATTTCCCTCAATCCCTTTGGGTTCTAATCCCACATGTACAACAAAAATAAAAATAAGGCCAAAGCACCACTATAGATGACAAACTGGTCATCCACTACAACTCTGATTTCTACCACATTTTTTCCAGTCCCACCAACCTAGCCATCTCCCAAGTCTACCAACTACAAACTCTAGGAAAAGAGAGACCACAACTGAGAAACTAGGAACAAAGAAATTATGAAGTTTCAATCCCAATAGTAAATCAGCACTACTTAGAAGAACACTCAATCCATGTAATCCAATCCCTAGCTTCCTAAATAAACTACTCAAAGAGACAAATCCTACCATATTTATCTCTATCGATAACTTCCTTGGAGCCAAAAATGATTTAGTACCAACAAGACTTTTAATTTCCAAGGAAAAAACTAGTATATTTCTTGGAAGCTTATAGATCCACTAATTTTTTCTTACCACTCTAAGCTTCCCTTCCATAAGCATAATATTCTCGCTCTCTACCACTTGGCTCTACACCTAGTATCCATAAGGATCGTATCTTCCCAATCTAGAATGCAATTTATATCTTGCGGTCTTCATCCCCTATTCTCCTCTTCCTCAAAATGAATCAACATAGAGTTATATTTTATTGGTAGGAGAAGAGTATTCATCCCATAAAATACGTAAATCTTATTAATGGTGTTTAACATGATTTATTAATATATATATATATATATAATAATATATATATATATATATATATATATAATAATATATATATATATATATATATATATATTATTATATATAATATTTTCCAATGTAAGACATGGATCATGGGCAATAGTATCATAATAAATTTTTAAAGGGGTTAGTGGCTATATAATTGGTCCTTTATTTAATGAGTAAATGTAACAAAAATGTTGAATATACAAGGTTGGCTATCTAACCTCTTAGTAAACAAATACTAGTAAAGAAAATCATAAAGTGTGCTCCTATTTAATGATAACAAATTAATCAAATTAAGGATCTTCATACATATGGATGATGATATGTGATTTTAACATACCTAGTGTTTATAGATAAACTATATCATATTTTTTAAGTAATTTGGATTAATAATAGTTTTGAAAATATTTGAATAGCATGGACTGTTCAAATTTCATAAACTTACCTATATAGCACTTTGACGAGAAAAAATATAATGTAGATCTTTAATTTTTTATTTTAGTTGGTAATGTATAACATGCATTGATCAAAGTGAAGCTTTTACTTATTGGTATATTTATATATAATTTAATATGGAAGCAAATGAACTATCAAAGCACTTTAGATTGATCCAGGTACGTGTTTAGTATATGAATTCAATGAGGGCAATGCACTGCAACTAGTCCAAATCTCTATATGCGGGGATTAATACACTCTAGTGAAAGCAAACACATATAAAGCAATTTTTTTTAAATCTCAAAAGTTAGTGATTTAAAGGATATTGTTTGATAAATTGGAAAGGTGTATAAGGATAGAACTTAGCATGATAGGGATATATAGTTATGTTGTATAAATGAATTAAATTTTATGTCACTATTAAAATTTTGAAAAATACCAAAGAGGCATATGAAGAATATAATTTCATATTTTATTCCCTTGGCTTCGTGAAGACGTTGGCATTTCAAATTTTAAATTTTGAATCTTATCTCTCTCTTCATAATCTATGTTCAGAGTTGTCTCAAAGCTTCTCCAGCTTTTGTTGGAGTGTGTCCTATGCCTAAAGTCCTTCCCTTGTTTTGAATTTTATTGATTCTGGGTATGGGTTTTTTTTTGTAGACCGCCTCTGGACCTTCTATAGCGTGTCTTATCACATGTTCATTGGTTTTTGGTGCTTACTCCTTTGGTTTAATTGTTAGGTGAGTACCTGGGATAGTGATTATTCCCATATTTGGGATTGGTTATGGGATATTCATTGCTATATTTTGTGCCTTGGTATGTTAGCCCCTTTTTCAGACCTTGGTCATGGTGTCATCACCAATGACGTGTTCTTTTGTTTCTCTTCCACTTGCCTATACTATTTCTATCCTCAGACCAACTAGAAGTGGGAGGAGGTTTTATCTATTAGGGCGTGTGTGTGGTGGCCATTTATCCCTTTCTAGTAGGCTTAGAGGTATGCACATGTCCTTGTTTTGGTTTTTAGCGCTCCTTATTGTAGTTGCTCTTTTTCATTTTTTGTAGTTTGTTCTTATTTTTTTGGAGATTAGGTGGAGAATTTTTGGCTTAGTAGCTATTATCGGTATTCATGAGACTCCAGTTTTGAGAAATTTTGTTCTTGAATTTGGGGTTTTTGTTTGACCTGTGATGGGACTATAAATCTATTTGTGTTCGGGCCTATTATGGGGCCTTCTATATTTTTATGTGTATTCAGAAATCTTCTTTTTTGGTTCCTCAGTGTGGTTTTTAGTGGTTATTTATAGTTGGATTCTTACACCCTTCTTGAATATAGGAATTTCTAAAGTTCATGGGCATAATATGAAGCAAGTTAAATTGAAGGTGGAGCCTGATGCTCTAATCGCAGATGAAGACATTATCACTATTCTAAAGGAAGGGGGTTTACTAGAATGTGTCTAAAAATTCCATGGGCACAACCCAGTACTTTCTAATGGGATGGTTGCTACGTGGAAGGAGGGATGGGTAAGAGTAGGGATGTGGTACTTTGAGGTTTTTGTGGAATTGGTTAGATGTACTATAGGGTTAGAGCTGGATGGTGCACATTACAATTGGGATAGACACTCATTACTGAAGAAAATAAACTTATTCTTGGAAGGAGACGAATTCTTACATATAATACAGAATGGGTTCAGTGCTATGGCTTTGCCATATTTATGGAACAAGGTGATTAAGGTGGTTATGGATTTTTTCATGTTGGAATCTTTGTATAATATCATTCATAGTTTCCATACTATGTTATTGAATCACTTGCAGAGGCATATGTGGATGAATATCTCTCTATTACTATTTAATTATATGCAAAAATTGATGTTGGAATTTCAAGGTGGGCGGGGCCTACTTTCCTTGCACCATGAGTTTGCACTGTTGGTTTCTAAAAATGCTACGATTGAGAAAGGGGTTGTGGCAGAGGACATTTTGAAGTCTCTAGATTCCCTTCCAATTCTTGTGCCTAGTGATACTTTGCGAGCCTTAGAGAGTTAGAGTGAGGACTTAGAGGATATGTATTTCTTTTCCATGGGTTCTGGTCTCAGGAAGATTTCTCGTAAGGTTCTTGTTTCTGCTAAAGGTGTTAGTGGTTCTGCAGTGAAGAACTCTTCTATTGGGGTGATTAAGATTTCAAAGGTTTCTCTTGATGATACTCTAGTAGTGGAGGGCTCTTCTACTAGTTGTATTGCATAAGGTAGTGGCACCCATAATTCATTGTGGCTCAGTGGTAAAAAAAGAGATATGGTGGAGTCCTCTTCATTATCCAATGCAGATGAAGTGGAGGTTCTTCCTAGATATTTTATCAAGGAAAATTTGATGGCTGATGTTTATTCTCTAGAGGAAGGTTCTATGATTAAAAGTGCTCTTTTACATAGCATGCATCTGATTGAAATTAAGCAACGTGTGGTTTGGATTTCTATCAATATGGTGTTGTATTTTGTTGTAGGGGTTTTTCAAATGTCTAGTAATGTTGTTCATGAAATTTACTCAATGATGTAGAACTATCTCGGTTCTCTCATTGGTTATTTCATCTTGTTTTTCTTGTTATTTTTGGGGTCTCTTTCTTTTTTGTGTTTTGAAGCATTCAGGTTTCTTTGTAAAAGGTTGTGGGGTCCCTTTCAAAACCCTCTTTATCCTTAATAGTACTAAAAAATATATAATTTCATATTTACTTAATATAAAATTATGAATATTTGATAGTAGAGGAAGAAGTTTTTTGGAGGTAAAATTCCAAAGCCATTTGGTTGAAAGGATATTCTAACACTAAATTCTTTCATGCAATGACTCTCAGACACTGAAGACATAATATAATTAGATAGTTATCCAAATATGATGGATCGATTGTTAGTGACCTTACTCAAATCCATGAGCTCATCCACTTTATCTCCAAAAGTAACAAAGCTGGCCTTTAACTCAAACTTGAAAATATTAAGGCCTTTAACAGGTTTTCATGGTATTTCCTCATTTCTATTCTATCTATGTTTAGGTTCCACACAAATTGGATTACACTTATTAAAGAATGATTATCTACTACTTGGTTCTCTATTATGGTTAATGGATCAACTGTTAGATAGTTTAAGAGTTCCAAAGGGCTTATATAGGGGGACCCCCTTTTCCCTTTCCTTTTCATTATTCTTACTAAATATTTAGGAAGAACCCTTAAAGCTACATATTCCCAAGGATCCATTTCTGGTATAAAGACCTCTTCCATCCTTCACCCCATCACTCATCAACAATTTGTTGATGACACCATCCTCACCACTCTGTCTTCCATTTTACAAGAAAAAATAATCAAACACATTCTAAACACTTATGAGGAAGTTGCAAGTCAAAAGGTTAATTTTATTAAAAGAAAATTATACTTTGTCAACACCCCTTTTGGTAGGCAGTTCAAAATTATAAAGATCCTTGGCTGCACCATCTCTAGCTTTCCAGCCATCTATCTCAACCTTCCTCTCTTCTTTTGCAAACCATATGATAATATATAAAATAATGTTATTTAAATAATGTACAAGAAGCTCATTGTATGAAAAGTATCTCTTCTAAGCCAAGTAGGAAAAGCAACTTTGGTTCAATATTATCTCCAAATCATTCTAATTTTTTTGTTTATTTTCAAAACTCTTATCTCCATTTATCAAAAAATTGAACAAATGTAGATTAAAATAGTCAAAATCAAATATATTTAGCATAAGGATTTCTTAAATGAAGATCCTCTTCCAAAGAGGTCTATATTTTAGAACTCCATTCTTAAATCTTGATCCATCATTAAGAAAGGGCTCAGATTGCAGCTAGGTAATGGAATATTTATAGACTTTTGGAGGGACCCCTGGATAAAATATCATCCTCTAATGGAAGACCCCACCTTAATCACCATTAAACCCAATATAGATCATATTTTTAGGGATATGGTGTACAACTTCATTGATTATTTTGGCCAAATAAATGTGTGTAAAAACATTCATTCCAAAAATATGAATAAGGAATAGGTTCAAGTAGTAATAACTCTCTCCAATTTTCTTAGAATTTAAATTATTTCTATTTCAAATGATGGTGACTATATCATTTAGAAATCCACTAACGATGGGCAATTCACAGTAATATCTACCTATTTTTTAGTTGAAGACTTTAAAGAGAAATATTTTCCTACCAATATCATCTAGATCAAACATCTTATACCTATGATTGGCTTTTATTTTGGCTTGTTGTCCAAGATAATATTCTTACCATCAACAATATGTTGAGGTATGATCATTTTTAAGTACTGATATCTCTTTTTTTCCAACTTCATCCCACCACCTCTTTCTTGAATACCCATTTTTCTTGACGGTCCTCCATTCTATTTTCAAAGTTTTTAGTATTTCCTAGAACCATACCAAATTCATTTTAGACCTCTGTGTCCAATGGCCCAATCCTTTTCATGGGTCCCACATCAAATATCTTTGGACCTTCTGACTTCCTCACTATCTCTAAAAAATTTAGATTAAGAGAAATTCCTAAGCCTTTTCCAATGCTTCCAAGGACCCTCTCTCTGTTAGTAATTGAGTGCTTACTCTTGCTATTAAAAATTCCAAATTGGTCCCTTATCAAGAGTCTATTGACATGCCTATCAAGGTTAGGATTTCTACTTCGTTGAACATTTTTTAATCTCCCTCCTTTCATTCCCTAGAATATGTTGATAGATATTCAATTTATTGGACTCCTCCATCGAGTGGTTGGATCAAGCTCAATTTTTATGGTGCTACTAAGTGGATCCCAGTGTCAAAACCCAAATTCCAACCCTATTTTTCTAAATATTTATTATTACCAAAGGATCTAGAATCTATGCTTTGGAGAATCTACTAATGCTACATCACCAACTACTTATCTATATCTTCCTTGAGGTACACCCATCTTTATGTCTTACATAATTCCAACTATATAAGATCATTAGGTGTTCTACTTAATAGTTCAAAACTATCCATCTAATGGATCCAATGAGCTAGTATTGACCTCTCTTTCATTATTTCAAAGGGTAAACCAAGCACATAATCTACATAGGTATTTTTATGAAGAGAGTCTTTATGCATGTGGGGATTAACTATACTTTTGTTTGAGATAGACATCCCATAAGGGTATCATTCATGATTACTTAATTAGGATCAACAATCATACCTATCTATACTTTTCATTTAGTTACAATAGGTATTACTATTATTATTTCTAAAGTCTATCCATTAGTACAAGAAGACAATCCATTACACATTCATATGTGGTTTCTATAACTATATCCATCAAGGTAATTAGTTACACTTTGGAGTATTAATCAACTAATGTTTATGATCAACCACCAATCATCATAACATAAGCACAATTATGAAAGTATTGGTCATCATTAATTGAAATATCCCCATGAGGAACTTTCTATTATAAAGCCCACACATACAAGATTATGAATAATCTCTAATAATCATAATGCAACTAGTCTCCTCATAACATCAAACACTACATCACAATAGGCCATGCTTCATAGGAAATTATTACTTTACATCCTTCCATCCACATATACATGTAGCATGGACTTAACAATTATTACAAAAGTAACATTCATATTTTAATATGAAATATTCCCCTAATATCTTGATGTAGTAGAATTCTTTTTTACATCCATCGAATTCCCACATTCTTCACCATGGTTAATGGTCCTTAATGATTATAACACTAATCCCTCTTCACTCGGGTGGTAGGTGTGAATTCTTACATTAGTAGCACTCAGTGTTTATACCAAGATATATCCATTTAGTTGACTAAGATATAATTCCATATATTTCTTGTAATCTATTGCCAATTCCAAAAGAATATATACTATAAAAAATGACCATATTTTATAAGGTAAAATAGAACTAGTTTAACCAATCAAGCATTGAGTTCTTTTCTAGATATAAAGATAGTTTATGACCTAGGAAATTGAAAAGTCTTCCACAACATCAATATAAATGACTCCACAATATTTCACATAATAGGTGAGAATAGATCATTCGAACGCTGCTTGGACCAATTACGTTTCACATATCTATGGTTTATATTTAAGCCATCCATATTACTAAAGGTACATAACTTGAATCAACCATCATACTACTATAACAATATAATTTCTCATCATTTAATACAATGGGGAAACATCCAAATTTCACTAAAATATCCATAGCAATATATTAATAACATTTCAACATTCAAAATATACAATTCGGGTTTTACAAAGTGACACTATTACTCTGGAAACACTCGGATATAACAACCTCAAATTACTAAGGCTGCTAGCATAAATATAAAATATCTATTTCAAGCTATTCTCGCTACACCATCGACTTGATAGTCATAAATAAATATCATTCTTACACTAGCGCATAACAAATTCAATTTAAAGCTATTCTCTCTACACCAAAGATACCACTAGTATTAAATAAATGTTATTTATAATACTAGAGTATAACAACTATGTTCACTATTACCATTTTCATTTTAGGGAAAATATATGAATTATACAATTTCGTGTCTTTTTCCCTACACCAACGAATCACAAAACACATATTTTTAATCATACCTCAACTAAACATAGCAGACTCTAAACACTGTTAACATTTCATGTTAATGAAAGGATATGAAGCATCAAATCCAAGGCTTCTTTTGTTGTACCAATAAATCACAAATCACAATCATTTAACATATCTTAACCAAAATATATCATACTCTATCGTTGTTAAATTTCCAATTTAACAAAGGATATAAAACATCCGAAATAATAACCTCTTTTTTACACCAACGATTCACATTTCACAATTATTCTATCATTTTTTTAATTCAAATGTAGCAGATTATAATTGCTATTAATACTTCATTTTGAATAATAATATGGACATCAACTGCAATGCTTCTTTCACTACACCAACAAATCATAAATCATAGCAATTTATCATTCCTACTAATTAAAAATTTAGCAGAATCTCATTGTTATTTTTGTATCATCACAATATAAAGAGATAAAACATCACTTCAATTCTTCTTTCACTACACCAAAGTGAATTCTAATACAAGTATTATATAATATTTTAATTAATTTAAAAAAGAAAAACTCATAATAAATGTTCCCATAACCAAATTAAATTGATACTTGATATCGATTAAAAAATGGGAACTTTGTCTTTACTAACTAAAATTGGTCCCCATTACAACACACTAACAGAAATATAAAAAAAAAACATATCGTGCTCTCATGCAAGCTTGCTACTATTGTCATCCATTCTTCCTTTTCAACATTTTCTAGCATCTATTTTTTTCTTATCCCCCCAGTTCATTATCCCCTTCCTTATACCCTTACCACACTTTTCTTCCAAAAATATTTCCTTCACATTCTCAAAATCCTCTTCCATTAATGATTTACCCATTCATCCAGTCATAACCTCATGAAAATACTCGACCTTTCATTTATGAATTACCCAATGCAACATCAAAACATTACCTATAGTATAGCAAGTGTCTCCACCATGAACCAAAAGCATGGTGCAATCACATATTTTTTTAAAGATATACCAAAATATTTTTATCATATCCATGTTGTTTTTGTGATAAATCATAGTGTAATACACATGTCCTAGTTTAATTCAAGATACTAGGATGTTATCAAGAGTTTCCAAGGTGAGTGCTTCATTAGTTTCCAATTATACTTCATAATTCACATAAAAATAAATATTAAGTTTGTAAATCATATGTATTACATAGATTAGCACCAAGAAACATCATTATTTCCATAAATATAATATATTTGCATAATTAAACCTAAAAAAGTCCATCATTTCATTTAAAACAACAATATAGCATAATCTAAATTCATCCACATAATAAGTTTGCCAAAGGAGGGTCATGACACCCAAGGATTGTAGGAGCTAGTGGTATTCTTAGAGATGATCATGAAAAAATTATCCTTACCTATGTACAAAATTTAGGAATTCAAACCAATCATGTTTCCAAAGTAAGAGTGCTCTATCAAGGTTTATCCTTGCTTACCTACATTCTTTGTATTAAACTCATTATAGATGAGGATTCACTTAACATTATCAACTACCTTAAGGGATCCTAAAATACTTCATGAAATATTCAAAACTTCATTGTGGAGTCAAGAAAAGCATTAAAAAATCTTAGTAGCAATGTCATTCAATATGTATACAAGTAAGATAATAAAATAGTGAACACTCTTACCAACCTGGGCCTTTCCAAGAGTCGCTCCATGTGTGACACGATAATTTTCCCAATAACATATATGATTTGAGTATGATGGATGGTAATACTTTGCTTTAATGTCATTGTGTGGGATGCTATTTGGTTGGATAGGATTGGTATTTTTGTGGGACACCTGTCTTCCTCTAATCTATTACAAAATGGTCCAAGTTCTCACTATAGTTTTGTTTGTGAAACCATTGTTGGTTTTTGGTGCTTAGTGATGTACTTGGGTTTTAATTTGGTAGGTTTTCTTAGCTCCTAGGTGGGTCTTCTTGGTGTTTTATCCCAAAGACTCTCTACCCTACTTGTGTTGGTTTCTAATTTATCCTATATGGACTATCTCTTTTTGTTCTTGATAATGTAAAAAGGTTCGAGGACCCTTTCAAAACCACTTCCACCAACTAATCAAAAAAATAATTACAATATTTTTCGAGAAAAAAACATGCATTGTAACTATATCTAAAATGCATAAAAGGAAATTGAAATAAATAATAAAATAATTAAAATATTATGAATTTTTTATAAGCATATGAACCCCAATTCCTAGTGGGAGATGGAAATGTCCTCATTATGGAAGGAATACCTTGGTCCTAATTAAGATTTGACTTATCTCAAGAAATTGAGACAAAATTAAATATCTTTATAGTCTTAGTTAGATAATTATTCTTGATTAATTGAATTAGATATAAATAATCAAATCCTTGAATGAAATTTCTTACTTATAATTTAAATGTTATAGAAGGTAAATCAATTTTAATCATAATCAAAGGTTACTTAATCTTGATACATGTGTATATGCATAAAAAAAAACTTATGTACACATGGCTTAGTCACGTGTAACCAACCTTAGGTGAACGAAACTATATAATTTTTTATAAAAATAATATTTTTAGAATAATTATACAACTATTTAAGTCTTATTTAATTTGGAAATAAAAGAATTTACAATCTAGAAATACAAATAAAAAAATAAAATTATATCAAATTTATTTTTATTTTCCTTTTTGAAATCCTAATTAAGGTATATTATTTAATTTCATATTTATTTAATCTTAGAGAATTTGGGGGTCTTATATTTGAATATTATATCATTCATTATTCCAAAGGGATCTAAATGTAAATTTATTCATACAACATAAACAAAAATCGGTTTTTTCAAAATAAATAACTCTTTATTTTGAAGATAAGAATGGACTAAGTTGAGAATCTACAAACAATCAATCAAATAAAAATAATTTATGAGAATATTGAGAAGATGGAAAAAATTTAAACACTCTTTGATTAAGAACACAAAGAGAAACGATTATATAAAATTATCTCTTATGAAAATTATATTTATTATAATAAATTAAATATTATTACATGATTGTAGATTTTATAACAAGTCAAGTAATATATTAGTTACACAACAAAATCTATTTTTATGTCATATAACTTTCATGTCATAGACCACATAAAGTAAATGGATAATTTTTAACAATGTTATTTTGGAAGAAAAAGTATTTGTTTCATATTGAGTAGGATTTAAGGTAGGCAAGCTTATATGTAAATGAAAAGTGAAATAACATGTGGCTATTATATAAATGGTAGCAAGGGATATGGAAAAATTATGAATGGAAATAACTATAATAGTTTATAGATAACATATAATTTAATATATAGATATATTTTAAACAATATTATTTTGGTAGAAAAAGTATTTGTTTCATATTGAGTAGGATTTGAGGTAGGCAATATTATATGTAAATGAAAAGTGGTATAACATGTGGCTATTATATAAATTGTAGCAAGGGATATGGAAATATTATGGATGGAAATAACAATAATAGTTTATAGATAACATATAATCTAATATATAGATATATTTCACAAACACTATTATCTCTAAAGTAATTTACAAGAAGAGATACATATAGCCATAAATCCATATTTTAAGGTGATATAAACAATTTTATGAATATAAAAAAAAAAAAATTCAATATATAATGCATGGTTTATGGTCAAGTGTATCACATAGGCTTTAGATTTTAAAACATGAACTTTCAGTTTTGGACAAAATTATCACTTACAATATGTTAGATTATTCCATATCAACCAAAATCATCACCTAGAGTCAAAATTGTTTTAGTAATCTACTTCAAACATCTGATTTTATAAAAAATATATAATAATATATTATTTAAATGGGAAAAGCAATATTTGACCACTTTTCAAATAACTTAGAACAAGACAACTAAATTAGGAGGAAAATAGATTTATGTGTATACTAATGTAACGGTAAAAAAATTATCCCAATAAGCATGGGTTAAAATTTAAAGGGAAAGTATTCAAAGTAATATATAAAAAATAATTATCACATGCTTTGAAATCTTATGTACCTATGTATAATAAATACAATTATTCTAGCTATTGAATGTACACTTTATAAACAATGACTTTAGATGTTCATTTATTTCCACATCAATATGAGTTTCATGTCATAAAAGTAAGAGTCCATGATGTCTCCTAATGGTTTATATAGATTCATATTCCATATATGATCATCAAATTTTAAATAGGATACCTCACATTAACTAAGAATATCATAAATTTTATCACTTGCAACCAAAACTGGAATGTTAATAAAAAATTCAAGTAGGTCTAACCATTATAGTTTATAGTTTTTTGGCATTATTCAATTACATTTTAATATATGTGGTAATGGTAAGACCCCAAGGTCTTACTATAAAATTATTAACAAATTAATGTAAATGTAATCGCAGGCCACTCAAAGGGGGCTCCCTTGTAATCACTTTGCCACTATAGGGGGTTACCTCCTTAGAATATATGCTTATTATTATTCTTCTTGGATGATTTGATATGGATGGACAACCTAATATATATATCTACCCTAAAGCTACGTTGGTGAAGAGACATGATGGTTCATGTATGAAGAGACGTGATGGTTCACGTTATGAAGGGTTGTGATGGTTCACTTTATAAGTTAATAATATAATAATTAAATGATTAATAATACTAAATAATAATGTTAGGATTGAGGATCCTAACATTCCACACTCCTTAAAAAGAGCTTTGTCCTTAAAGCTCAAAGTGAGAAGCTTTGTCCTTTGTTTTCCAAGAAGGATTTGTGTAAGTTCTTGGACTCTTTTAATGGCATCCTTTCATAGGCAAGGATATCGAGAAGGATGAAGCATTAGTGGGGGGTTGCCAAGAACAATAGTAGAATATTCCTTAGAAAAATTATGATGACGATGGGAGGGCAACCCTTGGGGTTCCTCAAATACTTTAGAATGATTCATCAAAAGTGATGGTAATGATTTCATATCCTTTTTTGGTTCCTTGGTAGAGCCAACAGAGGAGTGTGTAGTCACTCTGCATTGGTTCCAAATAGGTTTGGTCATATGGAAAGAACTCACTATTTGTGAGGAAGGTATATGTAGGTCTTGTAGAGTCCATGTTTGGATAACATTGATCACTTTGGGTATGTCTACCTCATCCTTTCTTGGTACATCAATCACTTCTTGCACATCGACCTCATTGTATTCATTGCAGTGAGTAGGTGCACTGGTCACTTCGGACACAACTACCTCATCTACTTGCTCTATGAAGAGACAGGGATCAACTTACTTCAATAAATACAATGTTAGTGTAGCACATTTATGGTGGGGTCCAAATTGTTCATCACAATTATCATAGAGTCCTTTTGCTTGTCGTTCCTTCATCTCCTCAAAGCTAAGATGTTTAATTTGTAAAGTTCGATTAGATTTGGGGGTTGTGTAAGTGCTTTGTGCCCTTCCATTATGCATAGGTTTGGGAGCGATGTAAATGGTCAATGATTTTTCCATAAGTGGTTTCCTTAATCGTTGTTGTGCATTGATTTTATCTTTAGCTAATTTTGCCAATCCATAGGTCTGCATCATGGTATAGGGATTGAACCTTGTCACCTCCATTCTAATTTTCTATTTTAATCCCCTAATGAAGCCATTGATGAGAATTGATTCATCAAATATTGTGTTGTATTTGGTGATATCCTCAAACCGAGTTTGATACTCATGCACAGTAGTGATTTGATGAAGATATTTGAGCAATTCCCACATGACTGGGTCCCACATGTCTCTGATACCAAATGGTAAGACCCCAAGGTCTTACTATAAAATTATTAACAAATTAATGTAAATGCAATCACAGGCCACTCAAAGGGGGCTCCCTTGTAATCACTTTGCCACTATAGGGGGCTCCCTTCTTAGAATCTATGTTTATTATTCTTCTTCTTGGATGATTTGATATGGATGACCAACCTAATATATATCTACCCTAAAGCTACGTTGGTGAAGAGACATGATTTTTCATGCATGAAGAGACGTGATGGTTCACGTTATGAAGGGTTGTGATGGTTCACTTTATAAGTTAATAATATAATAATTAAATGATTAATAATACTAACTAATAATGTTAGATTTGAGGATCCTAACGGGTAAGCTCTTAATATTGTCTTTAAGGAACCATACTAGCTAAGGAAATCCATAATTTATGAAAACATCATTTAAAAAAATATATATGGTAGAATTTCATAGACAAATACCTCAAAGGAAAATCCTTAGAATAATCTTGTCATCATCTATCCATATACTGAGAAAAAAATTTAGAATCAATTGGTTACTATATATATTTATATGTGCTAATGTTATGGTATAAGATAAATAAAAAGTATAAAAAGTAATAAAAGAAATTTAAAAATCCTAAATAGTAAATTTTATTGTATTTTATCTCTTTATTTTATATTAAATATTTATGATATAAATACCAATTACCATTCCTCTTTAATCTTAATTTCCATATGAGCAATGTTGAATAATTTATTCTTAACTTATAAACTTTGAATTGCAAACTAGGTCATAGTAAATTTAGTTGAATCTAGGTGTTTTCTCCATTATATAAGAAAACTAATCTTGTAACAATAATTAAATACGAGAAATATTGAAATTTAGGTTGATTATACTTAAGTACATGGTGCTGATTTTATGATTTAGATTAATGAAATCATTGTTTTGTAAATAAAATAAATAAGAGATATATAAATATCATTAATTTATTTTATAATTATTTTGACTATAAAATATGGTAATTCCAATTGTAAATTTATAGTTTTATAAAATAAAAAAATATTCTATCAAAGGAAAAAAAATAACACTAGGATGTATTATCTTTAATCTCAAACTCTCATAATGATTAGATGGAGAGTATAAATAAATTTCCTTGTTGAAATTGGTAACAAAGGAAATATATAAAGAAGTATCTAAAAGTTTAAGTTTTTCTTAAATGGATTTATCAGATTACATTATTTTTTTCAAAAGATTTTGTATTATTTTCTTAAATATTAGAATCGTTATTCTTAATACATTTTGCTTCTCTTATATCCAAGGTAAGTGAAATATCACTCTAAAGCATAAACATAGGATATTGAAGGTCATTATTATTGAAAAACATTAAGATAATTATAAAATTGTGGTATATGACACGTCCTTCAATCCATGAGGTGGACACAAGAGAGTCAAACACATGGATCTAGTAATATCCATTAATTATAGAGTCACATCTTACATAGAACACTAATTGGGGTCTTGCAAACTTATTTGGTCATGATCAAATAACAACTAATATTGGATGATGGAATCATAAAGTATAATACACCTTAAGATTGACTTATCATGATTTATATTGGATCTCTGGTAAACAAGATTAACATACTTATCATGATTTATATTGAATCAATAGTATAGGAGATTAACATGCAAGTAATCTTGCATTAATTATATTATTAATTTAGAATAGGATATATTATAAAATTTATTTAGATTATATTTTATATCTTAGATAAAACTCGCTTATTAGAAATATTTACATATTATTAATCTTGGCTTTTAAAATGAGATATTATAAATTTCACAACACATAAATATAATTCCTTTTTATTTATCGTATTACATATCATATAAGCATTTAGTGAAAAAATATACTATTTAAAAATAAAGTATTCACCAAATCCATGGCCTAGAATATAATCTAAGATCACATTACAAATATATGCCACGATAATGTAGAGTAATGATTGTTAGAATAAGTAATTATTATTTTAAGTTCTACTAGGATATAATTACTTGAGTTTCCACTCCTTCATGAGTCAGGTGAACTCTCAGTTATAGTCTACATCAGATTTGATGAGTTGTTGTAATCAAACGACTCTAATGATCAACTTTGTTATTTATACAAAGTTGATCCATAGAATAATCAATCATTTCTATTTTGTTTCTCCAAATCTTGTAATTCTTTATAGTTCTACTCTTGGGAAATTCTAACATGGTACCAAAGTAGGATAGATTCTTCTAGGCATTCTCTCTTGAAGGCAGACTCTCGAACTAGTTTTTACTCTCTTATATTTTATTTTATTTTAAAGAAAGATGTTTTATATCTGCAATTTTTTTGAGGAATTTGCTTATGGTAATATCTAGATAAATTTTGTCTGACCTTGTGATGCAAATAATCCTCATTTTATTCTAAAAATTTATGTGTCCTCCTTGTATGCCTATGTTTTATAAAAAAAATTCTCCATCCCGAACGCAGCTTGCTTCGGATCCATTTAGCCATCACTGCGAATCACTCAAAAGTGGAGTCTAAAGATTCATAGGCATTAATATTTTGGTGGGGAATATAATTTTTTAATTGAAGTTTGAATTTTGTTATATATCCATGATATATTTAATTAGAAGAAGTAGAGCTCCTCACGTCAAAATAGAATTGAATTTTGGTCTAACTTTGAGTAGACCAAAGTCCATTTATTTTTTTTATAAACGTGAAAGCACGAGATTCCAAAAACAAAAAGAAACACTAAAGCTATGCAATGCAAAACAAAATGTAACGCTTTAATCCTATGAATTTGAAATGCATGAAATAAGGAAAAGAGATGAATTGAGACGAAAGGAAAGAGGTATAGAAAGCACAACCCTTATTATTTATACTCTCTCAATATTGGTTACAAAGACATCTCCTACCTTTTCAGGGGCTAGGAGCGTTAAAATGTTTTGGTTACAATAGTGACTAGTGATCCTTCTTTCGCGTGCCCACATGCAAAATGGGCGGGCCAAAGTGTTTCCATCGGTGGTGTGAATGAATCCTTGATCCTTGCTTCTCCTCCTGCATTCAACGAAACAACAAACTCATTAGTAGCACTTGTTTCAAAGATGAAATGTTTGTTCTCTAACAAAATAATGACAAACACATGCAAAAGATTGATTACAGCGATAAATAAACCAGTTCAAAACCATCTACAAATTTAATAGGAAATAGAGAACATTACCAGAGGGCCATTGCCATCAAAACATTCAATAAATTGACCACCGATTCGAATTCGACTGTAATTCATCCCTGGGTAGGACAAATTCTATTGTAATTCATCCCTGGGTAGGACGAATTCGCCTACGACAAAGCGCCGAAGTGATGCTACCCAAATGTCGCATCTCGGGATCTCCAAAAGACTTGCAAACATAGGGGTTAGCTAATTGGGGGCATTTTGGGACGACCCAGATGGTCGGATTTCCCCAATTTGACCTCTATCAACGAGAATTTGACGTCGCTACCTGCAAGTTAGTGGGACAACAAAAGCGACAATACATGATATGATTTGATCAAAACATTCTGAAATCAAAATTATAAACTATCTAAACAACATAAAATGGAACGGAATATAAACTAGTAACAAAAGAACAAATTAAAATGAAACTAAGAAGTGTCGGGCACCTGGGCGGGCCGCCCACCGTTGGAACCTGATTTCGACACCAATCCACTTGAGATGGGCCCAAAATCTCTTGTAATGGGTTGTCGACGAATTGATAGATCAATGTGGTCAAATGTCGGGTTTTGGGTCCGGATTCACACTTCCAATAGCCACCCAATGACATCCCTTGTGAAAGAGATCAAGGATGTGGAAGAGGTGAATCAAAAAGGGTAAAATGTGGTATTCAATTTGGCAGCACTTCGTTGCTTGAAAATGCCTCCAACTTGTCTCCATTTGGGTGAGAAAGTTCACCATTTTATAGACCCATGGGGTGTCTTTTGGAGGGGCATGCAGGGGTGCCATGTGGTGGCCATGCATTCTCAAGAGGTAGGAGACTCCTCCCTGACTTGGGCTTCCATGACTGCCCTTGTGACAGTCCTCTAATGCCCACTCTGCCCACCTACACGCGCATGCAAGGCAGGAGGCATTAATTGACTGTCCTCGGCTGCCACTTGGTGCAATTTTTCTTTTTGCTCATTAAACCTGGAATTCGTCCTGACCCAGAGCGAATTCAGAATTCATCCCTGGGTGAGACGGATCCTAATATGAATTCATCCCTGGGTGGGATGGATACTGAGCAAAGTGCCTGAATGTGCCAAATTGCATTTTGACCTTACAAAATTGCTACAAAAGTGGTTAGGACAACTATTTAACCTCTGAGGGCTGCCCTGGGGGCTGTGTGTGTCAAAGCGATCAGTGTTTGCAGTCACATAATCATATTGGTGTTGTTTTGGAGTCTACAGATGCCCCTTTTTGGGATGCGCTGTGCATGGCGTAGCGTCGAGCAAAAATAGATAACCAAAGGACTAATGATTAGGGTTTCTTGGTAAGCTAACCGAATTTTGATGCCCCAAGTATGGAAAGCGCATGCATTCTTGAATCCTTGCTTCTGACGAGCGAAGGCACTCAATTCAAGTGTTAACCTTTCTCGGTGAGGTGTTACTTGATCTTGGACATTGATTAGTCATGAATAGGCAAAGGGAGCAACCTTTTGTTTGTGATAACCTTCAGTTCATGATTCACGAAATGCCAAGTGATTTGATCAGATTGTGATTGTTGCTTGTTTACTACCCCAAGCAGGAGCGTAATTATCTTTGTCAATGATTCTTTGAATGCATGTCATTTTTCTTAATTGGGTGTGTGTTTGTTGATTGGTGATTAAGTGTGACTACCCCCTCAAGCAACGAATCGATGAGGGAATGACCTTTGTGAGAAAAGCGACGAGTCGCTTGACCCAAGATGACTTTTGCAAGGGTGCCCTTAGATGGTGTAGCATTTAAGCATGTACAATTTTTTGACATTTAGACCTATTTTTTGTGGGTGGTAACCCTTTTTGTGACGCTTTTTGGAGCTAAAATTGGCAAAAATCTGTCCTCCCGTGGAGCGATCTGGCTAAAGTAGCCTTCTTAGGGAGTAGGATAGTGACAATTCATGACCCCAACATTAGTTTTGCATGCCCGGGATGTCAAGTGCAATAGCACTCTCATCGGGCAAGTTTATTAGTTGTTTTTATGCATTTTTGTTCAATTTTTGATGTTTTTTGAAATTTATGGCCTGAATTCATCCTAGGGTGGGACGAATACTAGCTTAGAATTCGTCCTAGGGTGGGACAAGTGCTAACCACAGCGCTCGTCCCAGGGGAGGATGAATTTAAGCTCAAAAGGCCTATTTAAAGGCCAAATCTAGGGTTTGGGCTCATTTGCATCTAATTTTTCTTGTGATTTGGAGCTCTAGGGAGAAGGAGGTTAATTCTACGAAGCGAAGCGCTGCCAAATTTCTCTTGACATCATGAGTGCACAAACCGGGTCGAGCGGCAGAGCCGAAGCGAGACCAGTAAGTGCTCCCTAGAATTATTACTTTTGTTTTAAAACTGCAAGTGTTTTGTTTAATTATTTTTGTGATGATGTTTTTCAAAATTTTAAACTTAAACCCTGAAACTGAGCTGAAGACAACTAAGACTTAGTGTATAGCTAAATGTAGCGCAAAACCTATGGAGAGAATTTTTATTTTCCTTATAGATAAACCCTAGGATAAACGGAACAAAAAACCCTAAGACTTAATATTTGTTTTTTTTTTAATTTTTGTTCTGTTTTTAAATTAATCAGTTAGGATTAGAAACCCTAAGACCGAAAAATTAATTTTTTTAATTTTGTTTCGTTTTATTTTTTGGAATTTATCAGTTAGGATTAGGAACCCTAGAACTGAAACATTATTATTTTTTTGTTTGAATTTTGAATTTTTGTTTTTAAATTAATCAGTTAGGATTAGAAACCCTAGAACTGAAAAATTATTTTTTTGAATTTTTATGTTTGTTTTTTGCTGTACATTGGTAGGCAATGTTGTATATTTATGTTATTGCTGTATAGTTCTTTTCCATGATTTTAATGTTTTTGAATTGTTTTCTTTTGTAGGTTGTTAGGAGCCGGTATCGTGTATCCACTACTTTCACTAAAGCACGAGGGGGCTGACTGAGGCTGACTAGGAGTGGCTTGATGCCCTTGGGATCAAGAAAGTGGCTCGACTAGAGCCTGTGATCACGGATCAAGCCTATTTGATGGCCCTAATCAATCTTTGGGATCCGTGAACCAACACCTTCCATATCCCAACAAGGGAGATGACTGTTACCTTGGAGGATATCTATCGGCTTCTGTGGATTTCGATAGATGGACTACCAATCAGGACATCACCGCATGATCAATAAATAGTTGTATTGATGAGATGCTTCGAGAATGGGGAGGAGCTGGGTGTGGAGGATCCATTGGAGAGGGTAGAGGGCGACTGCTAGATTGGCAAGATTTTGGTCCGATGGTGGCTGGAGAGGGGGGTGTTGGGCATGAGGCATGCATTCCTTATGGGCCTTATGTCCAACATGTTGTTACCTAACTCGTCAGGCACGAGGTTCCCATGGAACCTGCTAGATTTGGTTTGGTAGTTGGTAGAGTGCCCGATAGAGGCACCGCTTATTATGAGATGGGGACAGACACTGTTGGCACAGCTCTATGGGGACCTGTATAAGGTCCGCTACCGACAGTGGAAGGGGATTAGTTGTAGCTACTTGTTGTAGTGTTGGGATTTGTAGCACATAGTAGTGGAGAGGCCAGCTGGATTACCATGGACAACTCGGGCAGAGATGGAGGATAGGGAGATAGGGTATGCAGTTCTATGGCAGCATTCTGAGGAGCAGGGGTAGAGTCGATGGTGTGTAGGTGTCATAGGGCACTATGTCGATACCTTCTCTCGGCTTACTCCATGGGAGGTGGTTTGGCACCCTTATCGATACTGTCCAGCCTGGCCTGAGGCTAGAGAGTGGCTCTAACGGGTATGTAGAAAGCGGTGGCTGATTGGATGGCACGGGACTGAGCATGAGATTTTCTCATACATTTGGGTGACCCAACAGTTTGGGATGCACTAGGGGTTTCCTGGTGAGCCCGTTGTGAAGGATGAGCATAAAAGTCAAACCAACATTTAAAATTGGCACTAGAAGGAGGGCACACTGAACTCCATTTAGTATTGTAAGTTGTCTCTACAGAGTCTGGTGTTTTATCTTTTGAATCATTTTCCCTCCTCTTTAGTTATTTTTAAACTTGTTTGTTTGAGTTTTTCCTAAATAGCTAAACTCAACACCAATATTTAAAATTGCTAGAAAAGAGGACCTAAAGTTCAGTAGTTTGTTAAGGATTGTAAGGTTATAAGTTGCTTGTGAAAAACTGGATTCCACTTATAGAGTAACAAGGTCCCACTCCAAAGCTGGAGAGCTCCTTGTGCCTGAGTTAGAAACTCCCAGAAGAAGTAGCCTCAGAAGGGCCAAGTCCTTGTCTGAAATAGTTTTGTCACCACTTGTAGTTACTCCAACTACAACTAAAAATATCATTGTCAATCCAGTAATAATGGCAAACTGGTTAGGTTCCACTGCCTTAAATATTTCGAGTGCAGCCCATGACCTACCCAGAAATCCTGAGAGATATCTTCCTAGATACAAGCATGATGGAACTAAGACAATGAGAAGAACATCTAGTAGCATTCAAGAATGCTCTAAAATTGTTAAATGTACAGCATGAAGATGTGGCTTGCATATTGTTCACGTTCACTCTCTAAGAGGGAGCTTATGACTAGTTTCTAAATCTCACTAACAATTCTATTACCAGTTGGAATGGCTTGGAAAAGGTCTTTGTATCATAGTTTGGTGAAGTAATAGATCCCAGTGTATTATATCAGCAGTTTTCTGGTATTACAAGAGAAATAAATGAATCTGTCAGATCTTATAATGTCAGATTTTAAAAGGCTTATGGTAAACTGACTGGTTATTATGTGCCAAATGTAGACCTAGCATTAGAGATTTTTAGGAATTCTCTGGATCCAATGACTTCGGTTTTCTTGAAAAGAGATCCCTCTATTACCAATCTAACAGAGGCAAAAACTTAGAAATACAAGCTATTGGAGCAATTTCCTACAAATCTTGTTTGAATGCTTTGTTCTGGACTTAGAGTTGGTGTGACTTTTGTTTTCTGTGATAGCATGGCCAGGAGCCTAATCTCTTTCAAATTGTGATAAGTTCATCTTCTTTTGTTTTTGTTTCATTAAGGTTTATTTAATTTATGTTGTAGATCTGTGTTACCAGGATTGGATATGCTGCTAGGCTTCATTTTTTTTTATTGTATGTTAGGGAAAATTACAGGTTTAAGGTTCAGGCCTATTCTAATTGCTCTGTCCTCATTGTGTGAGCTAGGCTACTGATGAGAGATACCAATTTTAACCGACTTCCCTTCTGTTTATAATTTTCTGTTAGATATGTTTCATCTTTGTCTTATGCTCTTAGTTGAAAGTGATCTTAGAAAGCTGGACACTTTCCTCTTTGATTTGTTCTATTGTGAAGCTAATCGGTATAACTAAAATTGGTAGTTTTGGTTTTGCAGCTAAGTTAGATAAACTTCTCTTTCTGCCTTACCCTGCTCTCTCTGTTCCACCATGCAATGATTCATTTTTATCTTTCTTTAAATTTGTCTTTTATTTAAATCTGCTAAAGCATAAAGAGCTAGATCAAAGAACTGATTATAAATCTGATTATCCACAAAAGATAACCAACTCCAAAAACATTACTGAACTGAAGTCCCGAGCCCATTGTAAGGTAACAAACAGTCCACTTGAAACTATTTCAGAAGCAGAAAAGAGTGAATAGACATTTGACCCAACTCTATAACTCACACCTTGGATATCCAACAAGATCCTAAAGTAAGTGGGATTTATCCCGTATAAGTGTTATCGGTATTTTATGCTCATACTTCATAGGGTGTGTATAAAAGTCGAACCAACATTTAAAATTGGTAGCTAAGGCAAGGAAGGTGTCGCGAAATCACGACGTCACGATTTTGCAACACAAAACAAAAAAGCAGCAGAGTCAAGGGGAATGTCGCGATTTTGTGACATGTTGCGAAATCATGACATGTCGCATTTTCATGACAGAGTCCAACAGAAGGAGCAAGTGCAAGGGGAATGTCGCAATTTCATGACATGTCGCAAAATCGCAACATGTCGCATTTTTGCGACGGAGTCCAGTAGAAGGAGCAAGTGTAAGGGGAATGTTGTGATTTCACGACATGTCATGAAATCACGACATGTCACGTTTTTGTGACAGAGTCCAACAGAAGGAGCAAGTGCAAGGGGAATGTCACGATTTTGTGACATGTCACGAAATTGTGACATGTCACGTTTTCGCGACAGAAGAAGACAAAACAAAAAAATAGAAAACAGCTGGAGGAAAACATCGTGTTGTCACGACACGTGTCAAAAATAAAGCCGACATGTGATAAACATTAGAGGTTTAATTTAATAATATTAAATACTAATTCTTGCATGTCTTTTGCAGAAAGCCATCTGGCAGTTGCATACTAGCGGAAGTAATGACGAAAAAGACAAAATAAGCATGGATTAAATGAAGGTCGTCAAATAGAAATTTGAGATGCCGATAATTGCTGGTTCATCCAGATTTTACAGATCTGGCCGCAAAGAGACTTTACGGTGACTAAGCAACTACCCATTTATGGAATATGTCAGTGACCGACCAAAAAATGAAGATATTTACTTGTAGTTACAGATGGATGAGAATAATGTCAGATCATGCTTTATCCATTTACGACAAGTGCACCAAAAAAATGAAGATATTTAAATACTTGTAGTTACAGATGGATGAGAATAATGTCAGATCATGCTTTATCCATTTATGGCAAGTGCACCAGAAAAATGAAGATATTTAAATACTTGCAGTTACAGATGGATGAGAATAATGTCAGATCATGCTTTATCCATTTATGGCAAGTGCACCAGAAAAATAAAGATATTTAAATACTTGCAATTATAGATGGATGAGGATAATGTCAGATCATGCTTTATCCATTTACGGCAAGTAACTGCACTAAGATTTGCAGAGTGGTTAGGGTTTATTCAAAACTCTATTTTTAAAAGGGACTTATATTGTAAAACCAAGGAAGTAAGTTTTAGAAGATAAGATTTAGGGTTTAGAAGATAAGATTTAGGGTTTGAGAAGAAGATATTTTTAAAAATATTAGGGTCTGTCCTGAGTCTATAAATACTTCTTTTGAATATAAATCCAGGGGGCAAAAACTTAGAAATACAAGCTATTGGAGCAATTTTCTGCAAATCTTGTTTGAATGCTTTGTTTTGGACTTAGAGTTGGTGTGACTTCCATTTTCTGTGATAGCATGGCCAGGAGCCTAATCTCTTTTAGATTGTGATAATTTTATCTTCTTTTGTTTTCGTTTCATTAAGGTTTATTTAATTTATGTTGTAGATCTGTGTTACCATGATTGGATATGCTGCTAGGCTTCATTTTCTTTATTGTATGTTAGGGAAAATTACAGACTTAAGGTTCAGGCTTGTTCTAATTGCTCTGTCTTCACTGTGCGAGCTAGGCTGCTGGTGAGAGATACCAATTTTAACCGAATTCCCTTCTATTTATAATTTTTTGTTAGATCTGTTTCATCTTTGTCTTATGCTCTTAGTTGAAAGTGATCTTAGAAATCTGGACACTTTCCTCTTTGATTTGTTCTATTGTGAAGCTAATCGGTATAACTAAAATTGGTAGTTTTGGTTTTGCAGCTAAGTTAGATAAACTTCTCTTTCTACCTCACCCTACTCTCTCTGTTCCATCGTGAAATGATCCATTTTTATCTTTCTTTAAATTTGTCTTTTATTTAAATCTGCTAAAGCATAAAGATCTAGATCAAAGAACTGATTGTAAATCTGATTATCCACAAAGATAACCAACTCCAAAAACATTCTCGAACTGAAGTCCCAAGCCCGTTGTAAGGTAACAAACAGTCCACTTGAAACTATTCCAGAAGCAGAAAAGAGTCAATAGACATTCGACCCAACTCTATAACTCACACCTTGGATATCCAGCAAGATCCTAAAGTGAGTGGGATTTATCCCGTATAAATGTTGGTTCGAATTTTATACACACCCTATGAAAGATGAGCATAAAATACCCATAACACTTATACGGGATAAATCCCACTCACTTTAGGATCTTACTAGATATCCAAGGTGTGAGTTACAGAGTTGGGTCGAATGTCTATTCACTCTTTTTTTCTTCTGGAATAGTTTCAAGTGGACTATCTGTTACCTTACAATGGGCTCGGGACTTCAGTTCAGTAATGTTTTTGGAGTTGGTTATCTTTGTGGATAATCAGATTTATAATCAGTTCTTTGATCTAGCTCTTTATGCTTTAGCAGATTTAAATAAAAGACAAATTTAAAGAAAGATAAAAATGTATCATTTCACGGTGGAACCGAGAGAGTAGGGTAAGCGTAAAGAGAAGTTTATCTAACTTAGCTGCAAAACCAAAACTACCAATTTTAGTTATACAGGTTAGGTTCACAATAGAACAAATCAAAGAGGAAAGTGTCTAGCTTTCTAAGA
Organism: Wollemia nobilis; assembly: GCA_028583015.1. NCBI lineage: Eukaryota > Viridiplantae > Streptophyta > Pinopsida > Araucariales > Araucariaceae > Wollemia > Wollemia nobilis. The sequence continues at coordinate 87,237 of JAQPPZ010017206.1, read as the reverse complement.
TCACTTTCAACTAAGAGCATAAGACAACGATGAAACAGATCTAACAAAAAATTATAAACAAAAGGGAAGTCGGTTAAAATTGGTATCTCTCACCAGCAGCCTAGCTCACACAGTGAGGACAGAGCAATTAGAACAGGCCTGAACCTTAAGTCTGTAATTTTTCCTAACATACAATAAAGAAAATGAAGCCTAGCAACATATCCAATCCTAGTAACACAGATCTACAACATAAATTAAATAAACCTTAATGAAACGGAAACAAAAGAAGATGAACTTATCACAATATGAAAGAGATTAGGCTCCTGGACATGCTATCACAGAAAATGGAAGTCACATCAACTCTAAGTCCAGAACAAAGCATTCAAACAAGATTTGTAGAAAATTGCTCCAATAGCTTGTATTTCTAAGTTTCTACCTCCTGGATTTACATTCAGAAGAAGTATTTATAGACTCAACACAAACCCTGATCTTTTCAAAAATATTTTCTTCTCAAACCCTAAATCTTATCTTCTAAACCCTAAATCTTATCTTCTAAAACTTACTTCCTTGGTTTTACAATATAAGTCCCTTTTAAAAATAGAGTTTTGAATAAACCCTAACCACTCTGCAAATCTTAGTGCAGTTACTTGTCGTAAATGGATAAAGCATGATTTGACATTATCCTCATCCATCTGTAACTGCAAGTATTTAAATATCTTTATTTTTCTGGTGCACTTGTCGTAAATGGATAAAGCATGATCTGACATTATTCTCATCCATCTATAACTGCAAGTATTTAAATATCTTCATTTTTCTGGTGCACTTGTCGTAAATGGATAAAGCATGATCTGACATTATTCTCATCCATCTGTAACTGCAAGTATTTAAATATCTTCATTTTTCTGGTGCACTTGACGTAAATGGATAAAGCATGATCTGACATTATTCTCATCCATCTATAACTACAAGTAAATATCTTCATTTTCTGGTCGATCACTAACATATTCCATAAATGGGTAACTGCTTAGTCATCGTAAAGTCACTTTGCGGCCATATCTATAAAATCTGGATGAACCAGCAATTCCTGGCATCTCAATTTTTCATCTGACGACCTTCATTTAATCCATGCTTATTTTGTCTTTTCTGTCATTATTTCCGCTAGTATGCAACTGCCAGATGGATTTCTGCAAAAAACATGCAAGAATTAGTATCTAATATTTCATGACATGTCACGAAATCGTGACATTCCCCTTGAATCTACTACTTTTTTATTTTGTGTCATGATTTTGCGACATCACGAAATCACGATTTCACGACACCTTCCTTGACTTAGCTAATTTTCTGTTTTATGTAGCGATTTCGCGACGTCGCGAAATCACGACATTGCAATTTCGTGACACCTTCCTTGCCTTAGCTGTTTTTTGCCTCTTTTGTCGTGAAACTGCGACATGTCACGAAATCGTGACCTTCCTTCGCACTTGCTCTTTCTCCCAAAACCCGTCGCGATTTCGCGACATTTCCAAAAATGAAAAGTGTCGCGATTTCGTGACATTTCCAAAAATGGAAAGTGTCATGATTTCGCGACATTTCCAAAAATGGAAAGTGTCTCGATATCGCGACGTTTCCAGCACTTAACCTTTTCTTCCCAGACTTGTCGCGATTTTGTGACATTTCCAAAAATGGAAAGTGTTGCGATATCGCGACTTTTTTAAAAATAGAAGTGTCACGATATCGCGACGTTTCCAGGACTTAACTTATTTTTCTAAAACCCGTCGCGATTTCGTAACATTTCCAAAAATGGAAAGTGTCACGATATTGCGACTTTTCCAAAAATGGAAGTGTCGCAATATCGCGACGTTTCCAGGACTTAACTTATTTTTCTAAAACCCGTCACGATTTCGCGACATTTCCAAAAATGAAAAGTGTCGCGATATCGTGAATTTTCCAAAAATGGAAAGTTTTGGCTTCTAATGAATTCATTTGCATTCTGCATTTTTACATATTTAGTGAAAGATTTTCTTTACTCAAAAATGACTCTAACATTTTAAAAATGAATTCTAAATTGAAATCAAAGCCATAGGCAAGCCTACTTGGTTACTTTGGTATATGCAAAACTTGAAAAAGAAGGAGGCAAGCAAAAATTGGGAATAAAAACCCGGAAAACATCAAGAGGGTCCCTACTGTAAAATGAAAGCTAAATATTTTCAAAGAATAGAAATTCTTTTTTTCTGTGGGGGTGTGTTGCTTCTCAACAGAGGATATCTATCGGCTTCTGTGGATTCCGATAGATGGACTACCGATCAGGACATCGTCGCGTGATCAACGGATAGCTGTATTGACGAGATGCTTCAGGCATGGGAAGGAGCTGGGTGTGGAGGATCCACTAGAGAGGGCAAAGGGTGACTGCCAGATTGGCAGGATTTTGGTCCGATGGTGGCTAGAGAGGGGGGTGTTGGGCGTGAGGCATGCATTCCTTATGGGCCTTATGTCCAACATGTTGTTACCTAACTTGTCAAGCGCGAGGTTCCCATGGAACCTACTGGATTTGGCTTGGCAGTTGGTAGAGTGTTCGATAGAGGCACCACTTATTATGAGATGGGGACAGACACTGTTGGCACAGCTCTATGGGGAGTTGTATGAGGTCTGCTATCAGCAGCGAAAGGGGATTAGTTGTAGCTACTTGTTGTAGTGTTGGGCTTTGCAGCACATAGCAGTGGAGAGGCCAGCTAGATTACCATGGACGACTTAGGCAGAGATGGAGGATAGGGAGATAGGGTATGCAGTTCTATGGAGGCATTCTAGGGAGTAGGGGTAGAGTCGACGGTGTGTAGGTGTCGTTTTGCTTACTCTAGGGGAGGTGGTTTGGCACCTTTATCGGGACTGTCCAGCCTGGCTTGAGGCTAGAGAGTGGCTCCGACGGGTATGTAGAGAGCGGTGGCTGATTGGGCAGCATAGGACCGAGCATGAGCTTTTCTCATACATCCAGGTGACCCGATAGTTTGGGATGCACCAGGGGTTGCCTGGTGAGCCCGTGGTCTATCGGCACTAGGGGGATGAGAGGACTCTGGACCGACCGGTCATCGTGCCACTAGGTGAGGATTCAGACGTGGTGATCGATGTCCCGGATGTGGATGACATTGGGAATACCACTGAGTACGACCAATGGTGAGTACTATGGCGATGGTGAGGCGAGGGGCCATTGGGAGGCACAAGGGCAGCTACCGCGGGTGGGGAGGGTGCCGAGGCACTAGGTGAAGACTGGGGAGCTCTGCTGTAGGATGCAAAGATGGTAGAGGTGGATGGTATGGATGCGGATCTTGGGGCTCCAGATCAGCCGAAGATGCAAGACATCACGGAGCAGTGGGAGCCAGAGCAGGTTGCTGTTCCAGAGATGCCCATGCCTCGGGCAGATGCGGCGGATGTGAATACAGGGTTACATGCTAAGATTACACGGTTGGAGGGGTTGCTACGAAGGTGCGATGAGGAGTTGGGGGAATCTCTGTAGGAGAGGGATCTCCTGTGGATGCATCTGGTGGAGTGAGAGAATGCATTAGATGCTTCTCGTCGACGATATGGGGGTACTGATGCGGCACGAGAGAGGGATCTCTTATGGATGCAGCTGGGAGAGAGGGATAAGGCTTTGGCACGGTGCGAGGAGAACTTGGCGACGTATCGCCAGCAAGAGATGGAGTCGTTGCGGTAGCGATTAGAGCTGGAGGCAAAGATTAGCCGCCTTGGTGGGCGGGTCCCTACATTCAGCACAGGCGGATCGTCATGTCGCTCGAGAGAGAGTGAGACTAAGCAGTCAGCATCCTCTCGACGTAGGCGACTAGATGAGGGGGGGCGAGTAGGCATGATGTGGGGGCTAGCAGTAGCCGCCCTGAGGGGTCCCATAAGACCCACACTATGGGGGGTAGTTCCCGTTGCACCAATCCTGCATGATCATGGTGGCCGATGCCCTAGGCTTGGGGGTTTTTGAGCTTTTGGATTGTGTGGGGTCAGATGACCAATTATTGTAGCCTACGGGCATTTTTGATGATATATACAAATGACTTTATTTTGTTTATGCGAGCGATGATTTGATTTTATACCTGATGAGTGATGAGTATGGAAGTATGCATGTTAATTTATTTTGATGGATGCATATGTTATGATGAATGCAAATGTTTTTGATGTATATGTGATATGCAAAATGTAATGGATGAATTGAATTTGTGTTGTTTGGTTAGGGCACCATAGACTGTTTAGGACTTTGTGATTTTGTTGTTAGGCGATTGCTGTGGTAAATGACTTTGCATGTATACATGTGGTTTTTTTTTTGATGGTATTGCAAGGATGAAAAGTAGTGCAGTTGGTTTAGAAATGTAGCTAAGGTTTTCTGAGACTCAGACAGTTTTAACTCACTAACCACGACTGTACTTTATCTTACAAGACTTTTTGAACAAGGTATGAATCAGACTTGTCTTTGACCAAGCTATTTCACATCCTTGTGTGTGCAATTGAGTTCATTTATATGGTATTTTTCAGGATACCGCCAGTGCCAGATAGGCTATCAACCAAACCTATACTAAGGATCATCTAATTAGCTCCACTAACTCCTTTATTGTATTTAGTCAAATTAATCTGCGGTGCTATCTAGGATACCATAAGCTAGCTCATCCACATGCAAACATATTGATCTGTACACAGGTTAATGTGACAGATATATCATTATGCGAGAAGTTTACTTCCAGTGACCGATAGGCTATCAACCAAACCGGTACTAAGGCTTGCCTCATGACTTGTCAAAATGCTAAGAGTTCCAGGGATTCAAGTTCGACTCCCTTATTTTCTTCTATTGTATTGGGATACTTGCTCGTTGGTAGTGATAAAAATCATTGTTTATTTTTATATATTTTTTTCTTTTGAGCAAGGGATTTGGATTCGAGTGATAAGAATCACTATTGTATGTGCCTTTTGATGTGTGCACTTTGGGATATCAAATTTTGGTGTTTTGACTTTTGCAAATTTTTGATGTTTTGCAACTATTGAGAACTTGGGATTCTTGGGGAATTGGGTAGGGAAGATGCTTGTCCTTTTGCCAACTCTCAGCATTCTTTGGGTCATTTGCACAGGGGGATGAGCAAGATAACCGTTTTGCTTATGGTGACCTGGATTACTGTGTAGGTTTCATCTTTCATTCACACAACTTGAGAATTTTTATGTGTTTTAATTTGTGTTGAGATGCTACGTAACAAGGTGTGATCCACGTAGAACTCTACCTTCGTAAAATCTGTTTGACTTGGTACAGTATGTGGCTAGAAAGCAAAATTATGACTAAAAAATGAAAACTCTTGATACATTCGAAGACAACTGACTTTAGTGTGGTAAAAAGTGGTAAATGGAATGTTTTTGTTGTTTTTTGGACTGCTTATAAAATAGAAAAATGTGGAACAAGATGGACTAGCAGAGCAATTACAGCCTATGGTGCCTTTGACCTGTATGACCACAAATAAGCAATGTATGGATGCGATGCTTAATGCAGCTATATATTTTTGTATTTTTGATGGATTAATTTTTTTCAATATGAAGATGAGATGTGAGAAGAGATTTTTATTGATGAATTTGAGCATGTCTAGGAATAAGATGCAAATTTTTGTTGTTTTTTTGATGATTTTTGGATTTTCTTATTTTTGACCAAGCGATTGTGGGAATCCTTGGAGCATTTTGGGGTTGACCAAGCGATTGCAGGAATCCTTGGAGCATTTTGGGATTGACCAAGCGATTGTAGGAATCCTTGGAGCATTTTTGGGATTGACCAAGCGATTGCAGGAATCCTTGGAGCATTTTTGGGATTGACCAAGCGATTATATGAATCCTTGGAGCATTTTTGGGTTTGACCAAGTGATTATATGAATCCTTGGAGCATTTTTAGGTTTGACCAAGCGATTATATGAATCCTTGGAGCATTTTTGGGTTTGACCAAGCGATTATATGAATCCTTGGAGCATTTTTGGGAGTGACCAAGGGATTATATGAATCCTTGGAGCATTTTTGGGAGTGACCAAGGGATTATATGAATCCTTGGAGCATTTTTGGGATTGACCAAGGGATTTTATGAATCCTTGGAGCATTTTTGGGATTGACCAAGTGATTATATGAATCCTTGGAGCATTTTTGGGATTGACCAAGTGATTATATGAATCCTTGGAGCATTTTTGGGTTTGACCAAGTGATTATATGAATCCTTGGAGCATTTTTGTGATTGACCAAGCGATTATATGAATCCTTGGAGCATTTTTGGGATTGACCAAGCGATTATATGAATCCTTGGAGCATTTTTGGGATTGACCAAGCGATTATATGAATCCTTGGAGCATTTTTGGGATTGACCAAGCAATTATATGAATCCTTGGAGCATTTTTGGGATTGACCAAGCGATTATATGAATCCTTGGAGCATTTTTGGGTTTGACCAAGCGATTATATGAATCCTTGGAGCATTTTTGGGATTGACCAAGCGATTATATGAATCCTTAGAGCATTTTAGGGTATGGCTCTCTCAGATATGGAATGGTCGCAAATGACTGATATTCAAGGGTTCTGTTTCCTTGATTTCATCAAGAGAAGCTAGACGGTATGTCCCAGGTCCTATTTTGCTATCAATGACATATGGACCTATCCAATTTACCACAAATTTGTCCCTTAGGTGGGACGACAAACTAGAGTTCTGTTGGTTTTCCTTCAAAACCAAATCACCAACCCGAAAGTCCCTTAGGTAAACTTTCATGTTGTAAGCTTTCTTAAGTCGCTCTTGATAGCTACGTAAATGCTTAAGAGCATTAATGCATCGTTCTTCAAGCAACGTAAGCTGGTCTAACCGGGCCTGCCATGTAGCATCATCATCGATGAACTCTTGCATTGATATGCGCAGGGAAGGAATTTTTAACTCTAGAGGCATGACTACCTCGGAGCCATACACAAGCAAAAATGGAGTGGCCCTAGTGGGTGTTTGAATGATAGTGTGATAAGCCCATAGGGCAAGTGCGATTTGGATGTGCCAATCCTTATGACTATCTGCAACCATCTTTTTAAGGATGGCAACTAGCATTTCGTTTGACGCTTCTGCTTGCCCATTTGCCTACGGATAATAGGGTGTCAAAAAACTATGATGAATTTTGTACTTTGTGGTCAAAGCATGCACATCTTTTTTCTTGAATGGTGTCCCATTATCCGAGACTATTTTGGATGGAATACCAAAATGACATATGATGTTATGCAAAATGAACTCCACAATGCGGGGTCCTATCATAGAGGTAAGCGAAACTACTTCCACCCACTTGGTAAAATACTCTGTGGCCATTATGATAAACGTGTGATGTCCTGACGATGCAGGGGAGATCTTTCCAATTAGATCGAAGCCCCACTACGAAAACAACCAAGCCAAATGGATTGTCTACAAGGCATGGGAAGGTACATGCATCAAATTGGCATGGTGTTGACACTTCATGCACTTCTTGACATATGTGCAACAATATCGCTCTAAATATGGCCAATAATAGCCCATGCAAAGAATGCGCTTTACGATGGCCATACCACTGAAGTGGCCACCACATGTACCATCATGTTCTTGGGCGATCGCCCAAGTGGACTCTTGCTGGTCCAAGCAATGAAGGAGTATTCCTTCATAGCTGCAATGATACAAAATGTATCCTATCAAGACATACTTAGTCGCTTTCTACTTGAATTCTTGTTTTGCAGAATGCGTCAATCCAAGCAGGAGATTACCTAACTTGAGGTAGTCTCTAATGGGTAAATACCAGTCCTGTTGATCAGAAACCTCGATAGTATGAACAACCAATCCCTCTTGAAGTTAATCCCTAGCAAACGCTGAGTGAGATAGAACTTGTAAGAATAGCGTTGTGTTGCTATTAATGGGAGTAGGGGAAAACAAGGACCCCCAGTTGGCATGTTTTAGATGATCGTGGATTCGAGAAAACTTATCCTAGGATGGTTCAATCTGGATCATGTGGATCCCTGGAATCAAGTTAGAGCTTGCATACTCCATCACGGATTGCGATAGGGTTTTGACTTGAATTGTTGTCATATCACCAGAAAGGTCTTGTGAAATTAGTGACTCCAAGGAGGCCATTGTGTCCGCAAAATGATTCGATGATCGAGGGAGTGCCTCGATGTCGTGCCACTCAAGTTTTGCCAAGAATTTGTCCACAAGGGATTTATAAGCCTGTAGAACTGGGCATTTGCATTGGAATATCCCTTTGACTTGATTGACAATTAACAGCGAATCACCAAAGATGTTCAGTCGTTTGATATTCATGGTGATTGTTGTCTGAAGACCTATGAGCAAGGCTTCATACTCTGCATTATTGTTGGTGCATGGGAAATTTAATTTAAATGACAGGGGCATTGGAGCACCCTACAGTGTGAAGAATACTATTCCCGTGCCACCACCTTGCTCACATTTAGAACCATCAAAAAATAGGGTTATGTCAGCCTGTGACTCAGGCTCATCAGAATATGGCGATTCTGAGACATGGAAGACCCCATCATCGGGTAGTTATATGACTAGAGGCTAATCGTATTTGAGAAGAACCTCTGCTAGTTTATTTGCTATGACCTGTCCTTTGATAGATTTTTGTTCGATGAACTCTATGTCAAATTTCGTCAACAACATGATCCATTTCACCGTGTGACTACTATGATAAGTATGACTCATCATGTATCACAATGGATTATCCTTAGACACAACATACGTAGTGTTGCTCAGCATGTAGTGGCATAGCTTTTTGGTAGCAAACACCACTGCCAAGCAGAGTTTCTCGACATATGCATAGTTAAGTTCATAACTAACCAAGGTGCGGCTAAGATAGTAAGTAGCCTGTTCTTTGTGAAGTTCATTCTTCTGGGCCAGCATGGCGCCCAGTGCCACCTTAGTAGCTAAGATGTATAAGTAGAATGGCACTCCTGGTCTAGGTGGTGCCAATACTGGTGATGAAGCCAAGTATTATTTGATGTCATCAAAGGCTGACTAGCGCTCGTCATCCCAATGAAATGTAACCCCCTTGTGCAATAATTTGTTCATGGGTCAGAACTTGTCAGATAACTATGCTATGAAGCATTTGATTGATGCAAAATTTCCCTATAGAATTCTGAGCTGCTTAATGGTAGTTGGGGGAACCATTTCAAGGATTGCCTTGACTTTCTTTGGGTCCACCTTGATACCTCGCTTTGAGACTATGAAACCCAAGAGTTTTCTAGATGTGACGCCAAATACACACTTCTTGGGATTCAGTCTAACTTTATGCTCCATGAGGTGATCGAGGATCTTGCTTAAGTCATCGAGATGATCTGAGCGCAAAAGAGACTTGGCTAACAAATCATCCATGTAATCTTCCAAATTTTTATGCATGTAATCATGGAAGATGTATGTCATGGCACATTGGTAGGTGGCGCCAGCATTTTTAAGGCCAAAAGGCATGACCTTATAACAAAATGTCCCCCAAGGTGTTGTGAATGCCATTTTTAGTTGGTCCTCGGGATTGATACGAATCTAATTATATCTTGAGAAACCATCCATGAGGGATAGCATTTCGTGACCTGCTATAGCGTCTACCAATGCATCGATACTGGGCAAGGGGAAATCATCCTTAGGACTTGCTTTGTTTAGATCTCAAAAATTAGTGCATATGTGAATCCTCCCGTTAGGATTTTTGACGGGCACCATGTTGGACAACCATGGCGGATAATCCATGCAGATGACAAACTATGCATCCAACAACTTTTGCAATTAGTATTTGACCATCAAGGCCACTGTTGGGTGCATATTACATAGTTTTTGCTTAACTGGCTTTATTTTCGGGTCAAGCGTTAGATTATGCATGACTAGTTGTGGATCTAGCCCCGGCATGTCTCTATATGACCATGCAAAAACCTCCTTCTCTTTGAGAAGGGCAATGTAGTCGACTTGCTCTTCAAGGGATAAGCTTACCCCTAGCTTGATAATCTATGGATTCATTGGATCTAAGCCGATGTCTATGTCAGTCATTTCCTCGATCGACATGTGGGATCCGTCCTCCAACTGATGTGGAGTTGGGATCAAATGGATATCAGTAGCTAAGTTTAAATCTACGTTGGGAACCTCGGGTTCCTCTTCAATCTAAAAGATATCCTAAGTTGTCCCTGGGGTAAAATTAGGCATTTTATCGAAAGGCTAGTACTCTGATGGGGATGGAGGTGAATTGACGTGATCCCAGTCGATGGCATCTATGTCTAGATGCAAGGACCGTGTTGGATCAGTCGAATTGCGAATGGGTGTGGTCAAGTCAATGGAGATCATGTGGATGAAATGAACTTGGTCTCCATTATCGCAGGGGTGATGACTCAAACATTTTGGATGTTCTTTGTGTTTTGGATTTGGTTCTGTAGGTACTAGCACGAATGGATCGGCCCTATGTGTTGATAGGAAGACAGGGTCTTCCCTCGACATTGATGTCATTATAGGGTATTGAGGTGGACGTTGCTCATCGTTAACTTGAAGCAGTGGATCCAACACTTGGTCCCACCCTGCTAGATCTACGTACCACTCATGTCATAGCAGTATGCCCATCTATGCAAATAAGTCATCAATCTCCAAGGGACACCGTTGTTGTGTTTGTTGCCTTTGTCGCATTTGTTGCATGTGGTTGAGATAAGCCATCTCAGTTTCATCTTTCGAATAGTTGTCGGAGATCCAAAAATGTTCATTTTCTTCAACAACTACTTGTGACATTAAGGGCTCACCTTATTCTAGAAAATTAATCTGGTCCCATTGTTGTTGGTCCATGCTCTATGGGGGGACCTAATTCTCTTGACACAACACTGGCTCGATTGGAGCCTCTAGAGGGAACAAATTTAAAAAGATCTCTTGCCAGTTATTCATGGGAACCTCCTGTGAGTGATCACTATTGGATCCGAAGGGAACATATGACACTGGTTCATGTTCTACTTCATCCTTCGAAGATCCTTCTAGACACTTTTTATGCTCTCCTTGAAAGTGAGTTCCTGAAATTTCACCTCTCTCTAGCAAAGGAGAAGGATTACTGATGTTACCAAGGGTGGTTGTTGACCATGGGAGGTAATCTCCCAATGTATATGTTGTGTTTGGGTTGGCATAAGGATCCGATGCCAATCCACCCTTGTTGCCTATTCCTAGGCCTTGCATGTTTTCCACCAAGATGTCTAAGGGCAGGGGGTGGTTGAACCCTACTCATGAATTGTCATAAGGCATTTGGTATCTTGGCTGGAAAAGGACACGCACTCCTTGCTCATACCTGCCTAGCTTGTATCCATGCCAATTGCATTGGCTAAGATATTTTAAAGAAAATTCTGGGTTAGACAGATAGTTGGAATCTCCTACAAAAGGCTCTTCATCCTCGTCCTTTTGCATGCATGGCTCAACACCATGGTCAAGGAACCCATACACAAAATTGGTCTGGTTCGGTGGGTAGCCTAAAGGAACAACTATCCCGATGGGGAGGCGAGGTCTCCCCATGTCTTGCACTGACTCTAGCATGGGCGTTGCTACAACATTCAGCACTAGATACTCCCCTAGGCCCGTGTTGGCCATTTCAATAGTAATTGTTGGCAATTGAGAGGGAGGGAACGGAAGCCCTTCTGGAGTCCATTCCATGTTGGGTGGACTGGGAGCCTCAACTTCCATTATGCTAGGTATCTCTTCTGTTGAGATGGTTGATATTGTTTGCAGCGCCTCTTCCAGAGGTTGAGCCTCTTCCAGGATTTGTTTCCCTTTGTCCTTCTATTTAGCCATGATAGATGGCATTGGTAGTGAAGGAGCGGACGATGAAGATGCACCTGGCTTGGGTTTTTATGGATTAGTCACCAGTGTTTTTCACGGCATTGGACCCTGTCTAGATGGATTTAACTGAAAATCCAAGTGTGTCGATGGGAGGGTCGATTGCGGTATCAACTGCACCGCATTGCAATATTTGAAGGGTTCTAAGTCCGTCGGGACTACATGTACTTCTCCTTCAAATGCATACTTCAAACATTGGTGAGCTAAGGGACACACTTCATGTCCCTAATCCATGGCCACCCTAGAAATATGTTGTATGCCATCTCGCCTTCCAAAATATGGCACAATGTAGGTATCATCTTTTGTCCTACCTAAACGGGTAGAACAATTGTGCCAACTGTCGAGCATATCGCATCATTGAATGCTTGTAGTGTGTAAGTGGAAGCGGTGATGTGAGAGGTTGGCAGCTTTAGATGTTTCAATGCTGCTGTAGTAATGATGTTACTGGACGAGCCAGTGTCTACCAACACCCTCTTATATGGGATCTCGTTGACCCGCATGATAACGTGAAGGGGTGGATCTGCCATGTCATCAGATACTAATTTAAATTCATCTTCTCAAAAGGTAATGACCGGCTCCATGCATCGTTTTACATGTCCCACGAAGTTATTGAAGGAATTCGCTTCGTGGGGTTGCAACTCGATGGCTTTCAAAATCTCCATGAGAGCTTTTCGATGGGGCACTGATTGCTGTATGAGCTCATATATGGAGAGCCTAGCTGACGTGGTCCATAAACTCTGCATGAGTTTGGTCTGTATCATGACCAAAATCACGCCTCGGGGGCAACTCCTGGGTATTTCCTGTTCCTGGTCACTATGCTGATCATTCCCACATACCCTTGCATGGGGAAATTATGTCGCACCTCATTGACCTGAAGGGGTTTTGCCTATGTCTCATGGGCAGGCAAGGGATCCTTGAATACTCCCATCTGCTAGTTATTTGGCTCTATGGGGTTGTCCACCACCAATGTTTTATTATCAATCAAGTCTTGTATTAATCCTTTGAATTTCTAGCATGTGTTCAGGTCATGTCCCCTTCACCTATGGAACCTACAATACAGATCCTCTCTATATCCCTTAGGCTTGGGAGCATTAGGATCTATGGTTTGGATCTCTGGAAGGGTGATTAAATTTGCCGTTGACAAGAGGTCAAATAGGGAGTCCCTAGACTCCGTATAAGGGGTGTACTATCGCTTAGGGCGATGTTTCTAAATTTTCTACTATTTTTTATTTTCTCTTTCATAATTCTTAGGAGGAACTGCATGATAATTAGCATTTTGAGGCTGTATTTCTTGTGCAGGCTTAGGGATATTTATCGTAACTTGATTAATCGTAGCAAGTTTTGGTTGCATAGTCCCTAGCTTTGTATTTTTGTTCCACTCTTTATTTTTAGGTTTGGCAATTTTGCCATCCTATATTTTGATCTCTTCGATAACTCTGGATTGCACCAGAGCCTCTTCCAAGGTGGCGTATTACTGTAGCTACAATAGCCCAGAGATTGATCTCAAAAAAATTCATGAAAACATTTGTGTGAGGTCGGACATAGGAGGAAGGTAGGGTAGCTTAGAAAGTAGAGCCCTCCATCGATTCTTGTAGGCTGCCATTGTCTCCTCCTCATATTGCCTGAGGCTAGCCAAGTCACTTAGTGACACCTTCTTCTTGGTGTTGAAGGTGAAACGTTCAAGGAACGCATCCACTAATTGATCCAAATTATTGATGCTGTGCTTTCGCAACTGTGTGAACCAATCCGAGGTAGGGCCTGCGAACGTGGTTATGAATGTCCTTAGCAGTAGCACAGAATTATCTTGAATGCCAAAGTATTGGCTCAGGAATCTTGTCACATGCTCTTGAGCATCCTCTTCACCCTTAAATATTGCCAATTGAGGCAACTTGAAATGTTTGGGGTAAGAAGGTGTGGGCACTGATGGATGCACTGGATGACTGTGGAGTTGGCATAACATGGGCTTTTGGGGCCTAGAAGCTTTGGTCTCCATAGACTCTAAATGCTCTAACAACGCTTTGTATGCATCGGAAGATTTAATCTCTTCCTCTTTAGTTTGCTCCCATTGTGAGTTGTGGGAGACTGGAGGCGTATGGGGGGGTGGCTGGATGGCAGCCCCTTCGCCTTGATAGGGCATTTCAGCCCGTTCTACTTCTTGTTCATACTCCTCATAAACTTCCTGAGGAGTCTCTGGGTGAGACTTATGACCCTGAGTGGGTCCCCACTGAGAGTACCCATCATTTTTTTGGGGAGTGGCCTCCCTCTTAGGTCTATGGGGTCTCAGAGGCAAAGCTTGACGAGGTCGCAGAGACCTATCCTACACCAAGGGATTATGCCTCTCATATGGTTTCACTTTTTGGGTGTGAGGGGTTGGAACCCTCTTAGGTAAATTATAAAGTAGCTCGTCTGCTTGGCACTGAATGCGCTCTTTGTTAAGACAGTATAGGCACTCTAACTGCTGCTAATATTGCTCAAGCCACGTGATCTGGGCTTGGCGGGTAGCATGTCTGGTGACTGCCAAGTCAATTTAGTTCACCATCTTTGGCCTAGGAGGTCTGAATGCCTCTCCTATGTATTTGCCTCAGTCGTGATGATCTGAGATTGGGTCACTTCCCTCTGTCGAGGTTGGTAGCATTTACCTGAGGCTCTAGCCTTAATGTGTAATCATGGTATCTAGCAGATGCAGAAGCACAAGGCTCCCACACTGTATATTGCTCTCGAGGAATGTGATGGTCTTCCTCATACTCCCTTTCATGGGTGTGAAAGTGGCAGGCGAAGTTAGCTCACCCTGTGTGGAGAGCCCTGCGCTCTGGGTTTTGTCTATCGGTTCTAACAATGATAGGAGGCAAAGGAGAGATGCCATAGTCACGTTGTCTCTCCTCATGGACACTGTGCCTCTATAGCACTTCGTTGCACGGTGGCCACTCATAACTAGCCTCTAAGGCGGTCTTCTATCTACGTTGAGTGCCACATGTAAAGCTTCTTCCAAAAAGGGGCTGTGTTGAACGAGTGTATCCCCCAGGGGGGTGTCCCTATAATTCCACCTTGACATGGAATGATGTGGACTCTCTTGCAGTCTAGACCACCAAGGCGGTATGGCCAAGTCCTTAGGGCTAAAGTGGAGGTGACTTGTGCCCGATCCTTGTACACTTTCCACAACTTCTGCCCTTGATTGGGCTTGACTACGGGTGTACACCATTGTGGTGCTCTTCTACCAGCTAAGCATATTTTATCTCTTTTATGATTTTATATTTTTTTTTTGTTACACTAAGCAAAAATGAACACACACATACACAAACAGTGATTATCTCTTTTAAAGATTAATGGTGTGTCCTAAACTGGTTTCAGTGCGTTTTGATGATTTTGTTTTGTTTTTGAAAGTTTTGAAGAACATTTAAATGCATAATGAAGGCTCATATGACTCCCATAAATAGTTTCTCCTTCAATATACCATTGCTCGGTCGATATACCAACCTCTCTATATACCCACCCTTACAAGAGGGAAACTATAGGTATGTGAGAGCAGATGGTACGTGGTACGTAGGTAGTACGGAAGGGGGATTGTCTTGTTAATGACACCTACCATAGAATACTTATCCTCGTGTGCTGGGAATCACCCTAGTGACACTAGGTCAGCTTTCGTCAGGATTTATGCCTAACAACAGTGACAATCGGGGTAAATGGATGCAAAAATCAAGCCAAGGTGCTGATGAACCTGTTGAGCAAGGTGCAGCAAAAGCATTGAGAAAGTATTGTCATTGTTGTCAACACGCACAGATTGATGCAGTTGATGCAGTTCAGAGGTCAGTCAGATCAAGTGCAGAAAGTTTCAAGCAAAACAGAGGTGACCCAGATTCAAAAATTGGCAGAAAGAGACAAGGAAGAAAACTGTCGCGATATCGCGACATGTTTTCTGTCGCGATTTCGCGACAAAAAGTAGGAGAGAGAAAATGCACGCCAAAATGTCGCGATGTCGCGACATGTCGAGTTTTCACTGAGGAGAGAGAAAATGTGTCGCGATTTCGCGACAAAAAGTAGGAGAGAGAAAATGCACGCCAAAATGTCGCGATGTCGCGACATGTCGAGTTTTCACTGAGGAGAGAGAAAATGTGTCACGATTTCGTGACATAAATGGAGGAAAGGAGCTTGCAATGAAGAGAGTAGCGATTTCCATGCATGTTGAAGTTTCGCATTTCAAAGCACAACTGGAAATGTATGGAAACAAAGGTGTAGCGATTTCGCTACAAATCGGAAGTTAAGAAAACTGAGTTGCAGCGATTTCGACACAAGTAAAAATTCACAAGAAGAAGGTGTAGCGATTTCGCTACATGTTGAAACAAAGAGAAACTAAGGTGTAGCGATGGCGCTACATGTTGAAACAAAGAGAAACTAAGGTGTAGCGATGGCGCTACATGTTGAAACAAAGGGAAACTAAGGTGTAGCGATTTCGCTACTAGTCAAAAGTGTAGAACTGAAAGATGCAGCAATGATATTACAAGTCAAAATTTCATGAAAAGAGGCAAGGTGAAAACACAAGGCACAAAGATGTAAAAATTTTGCCATTGCATGAAGCATAGTGTCACGATTTCGTGACATGTTCCATTTTCGCTGGAGTTGGCAAGGAGAGTTGTACGAAAGAGCAAAGTGTCACGATTTCACGACATGTTCCTTTTTTGCTGCTGCTGGCAAAGAAGAGTGTACGAAAGCCGAAAGTGTCACGATTTCATGACAAAAAGGATGATGACATCAGCAGAAGCCAGAAGCGTCGCGATTTCACGACAAGAATGATGATGATGTCAACAAAGTCAGAAAGTGTCACGATTTCACGACAGGGTGCTAGGAAAGGTGCTGGAATCTGAAGCATCGTGATTTCGCGACATTATGAAGGATGACGTCAGCAAAAATTAAAAGTGTCACGATATCGCGACAGGCAACTGTTTGGTGGGTAAAAGCCGTAGGAGCATGCAAAATGACACGTGTTGAAAAAGCATAATCATGCAGCCTGTTACGTAAACAATGAATCGATGTCAGACAGACAGTTACACATTGACAGGTGTCGAACATGCATGGAAACAGATGTAGATGCATGCTTGAAATGCTTTCTAAGTGTCGTATAGGCTGTATCAAAAAAGCATTCGAACGACCGAAGTGCAGCATTCGAACAGCCGATTGAAAGTGCAAACGAACAGCCGATTGAAGAATGCATTAGAACAGCCGATTAAAATAGACGCATTTACAACATTCAAAACATAAAATAGGAAGGATCGAAAATCTTTCGAGAAGAAGGATGTGCAGCATTCGAACAGTCGTATTTGGAAGGATTCGAACAGCCGCATTGGAAAGAAGAAAAGAATTCGAACGGCTCGAGAATGTCATCCGATCGAATGAAGAATTGAAACGCGATAGAAGACAAAGAGTCCCGATGAGAAAAATAGGGTATAAAAGGACAGTCGAGCACAGAATAATGTTGCTACTGTGAGAGAGAAGTTGTTGCAGAAAGAGAAATATTGCTGTGAAAAGAGGGTTTGAATAAGAAAATTAGCAGAGCCGTGAGAGTGTGCAGAGTTGGATTAATTGCAGACCAGTCAGGGTTGTGCATGAAGTGAAGACACTTTTATGTCATTCTAATTGATCATAATTGTAGTCCAAGTTGGTGCTTGGTACTAGGGGTTGGTGCTCCATCTGTTGCAGTAGAAAATTACAGGGGTTGGTGCTCCTTCCAGTGGATGCTGGTAAAGAAGTTGTAAAATTGAAATTTTGCAAAGACTGGATTTGGATTGAAGTCCAAGCAGTTAATTTTTGAGGAGTAGCCAAATTGGTGAACCTCGTTATATTGTGTGTTGTGGTGTGCTCTCATTTTGTTCTTCTGGTTTTATAAGTTTTCTGTGCTTCAGTCTTTGAATGTTGCTGTTTTGAAGTTAAATAACTACACTGATTCACCCCCCCTCTCAGTGTCATTGTGTGAACATCAATTGGTATCAAAGCAAGGTTCCTTGTACAAGCTTAATCAGCTAAGGAGATCTTGGAAGAAACAATGGCAGGTGGTGAAGGATTTTCATCCAACAAAGCTCCCTTATTTGATGGAACAAATTACACCTTCTGAAAACTCGTAATGCAAACATATCTGAGTGCATTGGGATACGATATTTGGGATTCTGTAGATAGTGGATACACAAGACCCACTACCCCTCCAACAGATATCGATGAGAAAAAGAAATTTGAGAACAACTCCAAAGCTAAGAATGCCATAATGTGTGGGCTTGTTGACAGTGAACTGATAAGAGTCATGAGTTGTAAATCAGCAAAAGACATGTGGGATAAACTAAAGAGCATCCATGAAGGAGACAGTAAGATTAAGGAAGCAAAACTGCAAACTCATCGAGCACAGTTCGAAGCACCGCAAATGAATGAAGATGAAAACATAGAGACTTATATGCCGAGAGTCAACGGAATTATTAATGCAATCGGAGGACTCGATGAAGAAATTGATGATGCAGCTTGTTGTGAAAAAGGTTCTCATAACACTTCACAAAAGATTTAACTCCAAAGTCTCCGCAATAGAAGAGGCAAAAGATCTAAACAACTTCAGGATGGATGAGTTGCATGGTTCCTTGACAAAGCATATGAAATGAGAATAGGACAAACCAAGTCTACAGATAGAGAAGCAGACTTTTAAAGCACACAAGAATGTAAAAGCTGAACATGAATCTGAGGATGAAGGAACACTGGATGAAACAGAAGCCAATTTTGTTCGAAAACTCACAAAAGGAAAAGGAAAATATAGAGGGAAGCTACCTTTTAAATGCTTCAATTGTGGAGGAGTCGGTCATTTTGCAGCCAAATGTCCAATGCAGGAGAGAACCAAAAATGGTGAAGGTTCACACCAAGAAAAAGGTGACTGGAAGAAGAAACAAAATTTTAGAAAGAACAACTTCAAGAAGAAAAGCTTCATAACCAAGAATGTCAGTAGTTCTAAAGAAAGCACAGATGAGGAGTCTGAAGAAGAAGGAGGTGAAGCTCTGTTCATGGCACTTGAAGAAGAAAGAACAGAGGAAAATCAGGAAGGTGATGAAAATTCCAAGGATGAAGCTGAAGTGTATTTGGAAGGAGAATTGGTTGCTGCACTTGAAGAGTTGAGTGCAGAAAGGAAGAAGAATAAGAAATTTTCAAAGAAATTAGAGAATGCCACAGACATAATAAACAATCTGAAAATACAGACAGAGGAATTCAAGAAAATGTCTGAAGTTCTTGATGAACAATTAACTGTAAAGACAGCTTGAATGCAACAAGCTAGAGGAAGACATTGTTAAGTTAAGGATGCAGTTAGAGGAGATGAATAGAAAATTGAACTGTTTTCATAAGTTTGAAGAAAGTACCGTAAAGCTGGATAAAATGTTAAATAACCAAAGGCCTTCTGGCATAAAATTTGGTTTAGGCTTTGATGAAGGAGAATCTTCAAAGGATTCAAAGAACTTGAATATAGAACCCATAAAGAAAGAAGAAAAGATCGAGGTTGAACCAAAAAAACCAAATCATGCAAAAGAAAACAATAATGCCGCATTCAAGAAGAATACCGACAAAGATGGATTCACAAAAGTCACACATCCAAGGAGGAGAAGAGTCATGGCTCCTACTTCAAACTAGCAAAGACCGGCACCCGGGTTTAATCATGCATTTTCTCGGTTATTGTTTTAAATGCAATGCTTATGGCCATAAGATTTCAGATTGCAGGCATAATGTATCTCAAAGGAATTTTACCAAGCAGAAATGTTTTTTCTCCTTTAATGAATTATGCAGTTGAATGTTATAATTGTCATAATTTTGGACATATTGCTAGAAACTACGAAGCACTTTTGCATCAAATAATTATCGTGGTAGAAAATCTCAGCCAAGTGGGTTGAAACAAAACCAGAAATTTCCTGAAAAATAGGCACATGCTAATGAAAGGACAAAGGCAAAACAAGTAGCAAAATCTGCTATCAAACCAGAATGGAAAGAAAAGGAATCTTTGATTGTCCAGACCGCTTTTAAAGCTCAGAACAAATCAGCACCTTGGATACTTGATAGTGGTTGTTCCAATCACATGACAGTGACAAGCAAAAGTTTGAGAATTTACAGAATTATGAAGGTGGTTCCGTGAAATTTGGAAATAATGATGGAGCAAATATTGTTGGAAAGGGATCACCAAGATCGATGATGGCAATATAAAATCAAAAGAAGTCTTGTTTGTAATTGGCCTAAAGCATAACTTGCTAAGTGTAAGTCAAATATGTGACAGAGGTCATGATGTAATCTTCAAGAAGGAGGGTCATGAAGTAAGAAAGACAAAAAATGGAAAGTTAATAGCCACTGGACTGAGAACTTCTGGAAATCTATATACACTTTCAAAAACTGTAGAAGGAACATGCTTGATTGGATAGGAAGATGAAAACTAGCTATGGCACAAGAGGCTTGGGCATATTAGTTTTGACAATCCGGCAAAAATCAGTTCAAAAAGAGCAGTTAGAGATATACCAAACATTGGCAAACCTCGTAAATAGCATCTCGTGAGTCATGCCAAAAGGGAAAACAAACCAGAGCCACTTTCAAAGCAAAAGAATACTTCACTAGCAAGCCATTAGAACTAATTCACACTGATCTATGTGGACCCATGAGAACTGAAAGCATAAATGGACACAAATATTTTATGCTGTGTATAGATGACTACTCAAGAATGACATGGGTACTATTTCTAAAACTCAAGTCAGAAGCCTTTGAGATGTTTAAAACCTTCAAAAATCTTGTTGAGAATCAATCAGGAAAAAGAATTAAATGCCTAAGATCAGACAGGGGAGGAGAGTTTATCTCCGAAGAATTTGCAGAATACTGTCAAAAACATGGGATAAGAAGACAAGTTTCAGCATCTAGGACACCTCACAGTAATGGTGTTGTAGAAAGGAAGAATAGAACAAAGGCAGGAAATGGCAAGGACAATGTCGAGTAAAAAAAAATAGCCGATAGATTTTGGAAAGAGGCGCTTCATACTGCAGCTTACATTCAAAACAGGTGCATGCCGAGACCACATGAAAGCAAAACACCTTATGAGTTGTGGTTTTGCGTAAAGGCAACAACAAGACATTTCAAAGTATTTGGCAGCAAGTGCTACATAAAATGGACTGAAGATAACCTCGGTAAATTTGAAGATAGAGCTGATGAAGGTATCTTTCTTGGTTACTCAACAAAAAGCAAGGCCTACACATGTTACAACAAGAGGTTGAAGAAAATTGTTGAAAGTGCTGATGTGAAAGTTGATGAAGGTAGAGAACAAGAAACTACTTATCAAGAAAACTACCCTATGTATGAAGAAGTCATTGAAGGTGATGATGAAAAAGAAACAGAGAAGAATCAGAAAATTGATCCGGATGGTGTAAAAACCGAATCAAGAAGAAGAAAACAGGAAATTTAAAACAGGCAACCGGCAGAAAAATCATCCAAGTGAACAGATTATTGGGGATCCCACGGATGGTATTC
The DNA here is from genome assembly GCA_028583015.1 of Wollemia nobilis. NCBI lineage: Eukaryota > Viridiplantae > Streptophyta > Pinopsida > Araucariales > Araucariaceae > Wollemia > Wollemia nobilis. Next base: position 65,898 of record JAQPPZ010017206.1, on the reverse strand, counting down.
AGACAAGAAGAACAACGAGTGAGGAACTATTCTCTCGTTATCTAGTATTGAACCTAAAAATGTTGTCGAAGCAAGCACTGATGAAAGTTGGATGAAGGCAATCAATGAAGAACTAGATCAGATAGAGAAAAACAATACCTGGGAATTAGTACCTAGACCAACAAATAAAAACATAATTGGCACTAAATGGGTTTTTAGAAATAAATTGAATGAAGATGGGCAGAGTTGTCGTAAATAAGGCAAGATTGGTATGTAAAGGCTATGCTCAAAGTTGAAGGCATTGATTTTGAAGAAACTTTTGCACCGGTAGCCGGACTAGAGGCAATCGAATGTTTCTGCATTAGCAGTTCATAAAAACTTCAAATTATATCAAATGGATGTAAAATCAGCATTTTTGAATGGAAAACTGGAAGAAGAGGTTTACATTGAACAACCAGATGGCTTCCAACTTGGTGACAATCTAGATTTTGTTTGCAGGTTAAAGAAAGCTTTATATGGATTAAAACAGGAACCCAGAGCATGGTATGCAAGGTTGGATAATTATCTAATTAAACAAGGGTTTAAGAAAGGTTTGGTGGATAGCAACTTATATGTCAAAACAGAGAAGGGTCATCTTATTGTTCTTGTTGTTTATGTAGATGACATAATATTTGGAAGCAGCATGGATGAATACTGCAAAGACATATCAATTAAAATGAAAAAATAATTTGAGATGTCAATGATTGGTGAACTTTCTTATTTCTTAGGACCGCAGGTCAATCAAAATGAAAAAGGCATTTTTATTTCTCAAGTTAAATATGTAAAAGAAATGCTGAAAAAGTTCACAATGGAAGACAAGAAACCGGTCAAGACTCCCATGACAACAAGTCGCAAGTTGAGCAAGGATGATAAATCTCCGGATGTTGATCAAACAATGTACAGGTCTATGATTGGAAGCCTGCTGTATTTAATAGCTACTAGACCAGATATACTACAGGAAGTATGCATGGTTGCTAGATTTCAGGCAAGTCCCAAAGAAACTCATGTCACAACTATAAAAAGGATCTTCAGGTACCTCAAAGGTACCATGGATTATGGGTTGTGGTACCCAAAAGGCAAAGACTTCACTTTGATTGCATATTCTGATGCAGATTGGGCAAGGTGCATTGATGACCGAAAGAGTACAAGTGGAGGAGCATTTTATCTTGGAGACAGTCGGTAGCATGGCACAACAAGAAACAAGAATCGACTCTCTATCCACTGCAGAGGCATAATACATTGCAGCCACAACTTGCTGTACACAGATATTATGGATGAGACAAACTTTGAAAGATCTTGGTATCCACTTCAAAGAGCCAATATCAATAAAATGTGATAACACTAGTGCTATCAACATATCCAAGAATCCAGTTATGCATTCAAGAACCAAACACATTGCAATCCGATATCATTTCTTGAAGGATAAAGTTGCAGAAGGAGAAGTCAAGTTGGATTTTGTTCCAACTACAGAGCAAGTAGTCGATATATTCACAAAACCATTGCCCAAGGATGTTTTTGAGTACCTTAGGAATAAGTTGGGAGTGGTCACAATTCCCAAGAACTGACTATCATTAGGGATCACATTCTCAATGGGTGCATGCATGCCTATACTTATAGTTTTGCTTATATTTATGATTTTTGCTAACTATAACAATATTTTCCCGAGAATGGTGTACAGAGACTCGTGGGGAGTCTCGCAGCAGCCCTTTGGTATTATTGGCAAAGGGGGAGAAGAAGTTGAGCAAGGTTGTCAGTGTGTTGCCAACAATTCCAAAGGGGGAGATTGTTGAGCAAGGTGCAGCAAAAGCATTGAGAAAGTATTGTCATTGTTGTCAACACAGATAGATTGATGCAGTTGATGCAGCTTCGGAGGTCAGTCGATCAAGTGCAAAAAGTTTCAAGCAAAACAGAGGTGACCCGTATTCAAAAATTGGCGTAAAGAGACAAGGAAGAAAATCTGTCGCGATATCGCGACATGTTTTCTGTCGCGATTTCGCGACAAAAAGTAGGAGAGAGAAAATGCACGCCAAAATGTCGCGATGTCGCGACATGTCGAGTTTTCACTGAGGAGAGAGAAAATGTGTCGCGATTTCGCGACAAAAAGCAGGAGAGAGAAAATGCACGCCAAAATGTCGCGATGTCGCGACATGTCGAGTTTTCGCTGAGGAGAGAGAAAATGTGTCGCGATTTCACGACATAAATGGAGGAAAGGAGCTTGCAATGAAGAGAGTAGCGATTTCCATGCATGTTGAAGTTTCGCATTTCAAAGCACAGCTGGAAATGTATGGAAACAAAGGTGTAGCGATTTCGCTACAAATCGGAAGTTAAGAAAACTGAGTTGCAGCGATTTCGACACAAGTAAAAATTCACAAGAAGAAGGTGTAGCGATTTCGCTACATGTTGAAACAAAGAGAAACTAAGGTGTAGCGATGGCGCTACATGTTGAAACAAAGAGAAACTAAGGTGTAGCGATGGCGCTACATGTTGAAACAAAGGGAAACTAAGGTGTAGCGATTTCGCTACTAGTCAAAAGTGTAGAACTGAAAGATGCAGCAATGATATTACAAGTCAAAATTTCATGAAAAGAGGCAAGGTGAAAACACAAGGCACAAAGATGTAAAAATTTTGCCATTGCATGAAGCATAGTGTCACGATTTCGCGACATGTTCCATTTTCGCTGGAGTTGGCAAGGAGAGTTGTACGGCAACAGTGTCGCGATTTCGCGACATGTTCCTTTTTCGCTGTTGGCAAAGAAGAGTGTACGGAAGCCGAAAGTGTCACGATTTCACGACAAGAAGGATGATGACGTCAGCAAGAGCCAGAAGCGTCACGATTTCGCGACAAGAATGATGATGACGTCAGCAAAGTCAGAAAGTGTCACGATTTCACGACAGGGTGCTAGGAAAGGTGCTGGAATCTGGAAGCATCGTGATTTCACGACATTATGAAGGATGACGTCAGAAAAAATTAAAAGTGTCACGATATCGCGACAGGCAACTGTTTGGCGGGTAAAAGCCGCAGGAGCATGCAAAATGACACGTGTCGAAAAAGCATAATCATGCAGCCTGTTACGTAAACAATAACTGATGTCAGATAGACAGTTACACATTGACAGGTGTCGAACATGCATGGAAATAGATGTAGATGCATGCTTGAAATGCTTTCTAAGTGTCGTATAGGCTGTATCGAAAAAGCATTCGAATGGCCGAAGTGCAGCATTCGAACAGCCGATTGAAAGTGCAAACGAACAGCCGATTGAAGAATGCATTAGAACAGCCGATTAAAATAGACGCATTTACAGCATTCAAAACATAAAATAGGAAGGATCGAAAAGCTTTCGAGAAGAAGGATGTGCAGCATTCGAACAGTCGTATTTGGAAGGATTCGAACAGCCGCATTGGAAAGAAGAAAAGAATTTGAACGGCTCGAGAATGTCATCCGACTGCATGAAGAATTGAAACGCGATAGAAGACAAAGAGTCCCGATGAGAAAAATAGGGTATAAAAGGACAGTCGAGCACATAATAATGTTGCTGTTGTGAGAGAGAAGTTGTTGCGTAAAGAGAAATATTGTTGTGAAAAGAGGGTTTGAATAAGAAAATTAGTAGAGCCGTGAGAGTGTGCAGAGTTGGATTAATTGCGGACCGACCGGGGTTGTGCATGAAGTGAAGACACTTTTATGTCATTCTAATTGATCAGAATTGCAGTCCAAGTTGGTGCTTGGTACTAGGGGTTGGTGCTCCATCTGTTGCAGCAGAAAATTACAGGGGTTGGTGCTCCTTCCAGTGGATGCCGGTAAAGAAGTTGTAAAATTGAAATTTTGCAAAGACTGGATTTGGATTGAAGTCCAAGCAGTTAATTTTTGAGGAGTAGCCAAATTGGTGAACCTCGTTATATTGTGTGTTGTGGTGTGCTCTCATTTTGTTCTTCTGGTTTTATAAGTTTTCTGTGCTTCAGTCTTTGAATGTTGTTGTTTTGAAGTTAAATAACTACACTGATTCACCCCCCCCTCTCAGTGTCATTGTGTGAACATCAGAACCCACCATTGGTCTTGATCAAGGGTTGGGGTCTTACGACCAACTCCTTGGTTTAAAAATGCCACGTGATGTGTGTGTGGTTCTTTTTATTAAAAAATAAAATAGGCAGAAGCAACTACTTTCCTTAAGAAGGCAAAATTCATAGAAAACAGAAACAGAAAAAGCAAAAAATAACAGGAACAGTTTAAGATCCTTACATTTTCTCTGCCTAGACTTGTTGTTTCTGATCCTCGGCCCTGAAAATGCATAGACCGAAATTTTTCCCTGGATGAGATGAATTATAGAACAAAATTTTTCCCTGTCTGAGATGAATTAGAATTCGTCTCAGGGTCAGATGAATTATAGTAATGTATTCGCCACAGGCAAAGATGAATAACAGTCAAAGTTCAAGGAAATGGTACTTGTGAGCACAAAACACAAATTTTTAATCAGTTTCTTGATCTCAAAAACTAGGGGACAGAGTCCCACCATGATCACCACTGAAAGCACGAGATTCCGGAAACAAAAAGAAACACTAAAGCTATGCAATGCAAAACAAAATGTAATGCTTTAATCCTATGAATTTGAAATGCATGAAATAAGGAAAAGAGACGAATTGAGACGAAAGGAAAGAGGTATAGAAAGCACAACCCTTTTTATTTATACTCTCTCAATATCGGTTACAAAGATGTCTCCCACCTTTTCAGGGGCTAGAAGCGTTAAAATATTTTGGTTACAATAGTGACTAGTGATCCTTCTTTCGCGTGCCCACATACAAAATGGGCGGCCCAAAGTGTTGCCGTCGCTGGTGTGAATGAATCCTTGATCCTTGCTACTCCTCCTGCATTCAACGAAACAAAAAACTTGTTAGTAGCACCTATGTCAAAGATGAAATGTTTGTTCTCTAACAAAACAATGACAAATGCATGCAAAAGATTGATTACAACGATAAATAAACCAGTTCAAAACCATCTGCAAATTTAACAGGAAACAGAGAACATTACCAAAGGGCCATTGCCATCAAAATAGTCAAGAAATTGACCACTGATTTGAATTCGACTGTAATTCGTCCTTGGGTAGGACGAATTCTACTATAATTCATCCTTGGGTAGGACGAATTCGCCTACGACAAAGCGCCGAAGTGATGCTGCCCAAATGTCACATCTTGGGATCTCCAAAAGACCTGCAAACATAGGGGTTAGCTAATTGGGGGCATTTTGGGATGACCCAGATGGTCAAATTTCCCCAATTTGACCTCTATCAACAAGAATTTGACGTCGCTACCTGCAAGTTAGTGGGACAACAAAAGCGACAATACATGATATGATTTGATCAAAACATTCTGAAATCAAAATTATAAACTATCTAAATAGCATAAAATGGAATGGAATATAAACTAGTGACAAAAGAACAAATTAAAATGAAACTAAGAAGTGCGGGGCGCCCGGGCAGGCCGCCCACCATTGGAACCTGATTTCGGCACCAATCCACTTGGGATGGGCCCAAAATCTCTTGTAATGGGTTGTCAACGAATTGGTAGATCAATGTGGTCAAATTTTGGGTTTTGGGTCCAGATTCACACTTCCAATAGCCACCCAATGACCTCCCTTGCGAAAGAGATCAAGGATGTGGAAGAGGTGAATCAAAAAGGGTAAAATGTGGTATTCAATTTGGCAGCACTTCGTTGCTTGAAAATGCCTCCAACTTGTCTCCATTTGGGTGAGAAATTTCACCATTTTATAGACCCAGGGGGTCTCTTTTGGAGGGGCATGCAGGGGTGCCATGTGGCAGCCATGCCTTCTCAAGAGGGAGGAGACTCCTCCTTGACTTGGGCTTCCATGACTGCCCTTGTGATAGTCCTCTAACACCCACTCTACCCACCTACACGCGCATGCAAGGCAGGAGGCATTAATTGACTATCCTCGGCTACCACTTGGTGCAATTTTTCTTTTTGCCCATTAAACCTGGAATTCGTCCTGAACCAGAGCGAATTCAAAATTCGTCCCTGGGTGAGATGGATCCCAATATGAATTCATCCCTGGGTGGGATGGATACTGAGCAAAGTGCCTGAATGTGCCAAATTGCCTTCTGACCTTACAAAATTGCTACAAAAGTGGTTAGGACCACTGTTTAACCTCTGAGGGCTGCCATGGGGGTTGTGTGTGTCAAAGCGATCAGTGTTTGTAGTCACATAATCGGATTGGTGCTGTTTTGGTGTCTACAAAACATGGCTTTGGGACATCTCTTATATTGGCATGCATAGAGACCACGTATTATAAAATGGGCATTTTCCTAATTAATAATCAATCTTTTGAAGATCTTGTGATTTCCAAATATTCATTCAACTCAAACTTATTCCATCTTTTTTGTCCTTCGGTGCTCAAGAAGAACATCAGGTTTTTTTTGTTATATAATCATCTTTAAAATATTTGAATAATATTATTCTCTTGTTTTGAATAGTGTTTCTTTGCTTAAGCATCATATTGATGATTTTTAGTGGTTCCTATCATCTTCTATCCTTTGAGAATCTCTACAAGTGCATCATAGATGGATATTCAACAAAACTCATTTTGTGATGTGTTAGGTTTTTTGATGCCTAAAATCTTCTATTTTTATGGAATATCTCAATGTGTGGCATCATTGCCTTCCTCTCATATTTTGAGAAGAATCTCTTCTCACCACCTTCTCTGCTACTTTGGGTGCCTTCCCTGCGTTTCGCATACGCAACCACAAGAGACTCTCTACTAAAATAAAGATTGTAACATCCTTGTTCCTGAGAGACTCTCTAGTGTGTGCCTTTTTGGCATCTTTCAGGACTCTTATATTCTTAGCACCTTCTCTGCATACTATGATGTATTCCCTACATATCACAATCAAAACAAGAGGTGGTATTCAATTATTTATATTTTTATAAATTTCACTTCCTTTATTAACCTTTCAGGTGTAGTGATAAGAAGAAAACCTCTAAAATTTCATGTTTTTTGAAGCTCCAATCCACCTTATCATGGATGCCTACCCTTTAGGTATCATTATAATATTTTATGTTTTGGCCCTACTCAAATATCAGTGCAACGAATTGTAGCCTTTCAAAGCTCCTTCCTCGCTACCCATTGGCATCACTTGTTCATTGACAAACACAAAATCAACATTTTTTCACTGCCTCTTGTCCTCTATATGACATCAATTAAATTTTAGTTATAATCTACTAGGTTTTTTAAGATAAAAATATACATATGATCTTTGTTTAAATTTGTAGCCTTCAAAAGTTTATATCATTTTCTTTCTGGCCTCTCCTTGGCCCGAAGATATAAAGGACAGTTGTAATTTATATAATATAATTTTGTTGGGGGGTTTTATAGGTGCCTTTTTGCACTTATCATAGCATTGATGGGGGTTGTTATTGTTTCAATTTTTACCTCTTTTATTTTTGTCTCATTACCTTTGTTATAAGTCATTTGTTTATAAATATTGGTAATGAAATATAAGTTAGGATAATTGATTTCAAATTACATTCCTTAATACATTAAATATCTTAAATAAAAATATTTTATTCTTCCTTTAATTCCTTCTTAAAGCAAATCTCTATTTTAAACAACTTACTTTGTTCTAATTAATTTTTCTTTCCAAAGTTCTCTAATATTATATAGAGATTTTTTTAGTGGATGAAAGTGAGGATATATCATTATATATATTATTTCATTATTTCCTTTCTTGAAATAGGTTTCTATATTAATGAAATTATTTTGATTAATTTTTTACAAATATTTTCTTAATTTATGTAAAAAAAAATTGATAAAGGAATTTAAGTGAGGAAATATCTTTAATTAACCCTTATTAATCTATTTTATTCTAAATTCATTATTCCTTTCTTAAAAATTACTAAAGAGCAAATATATTAAATCAACTATGTATCTATATTGGAAATTCTAAATAACTTATGGTTTCCCTCACATAAGTGCAGGTTATTAAGATAACCAATATAGGAGTTTGGCTGATTAAAAGCCTATGTTCTAAGTATCAAATATAAACAATACTTATAGTTTTCCTCTCGTAAGGGTGGGTATTTGAGGAGAAAATATATATAGCCCTGGCATATTTGTTCTCATAAGCCTAATATTAATATCAAAGCTCCTCAAAATTACTTATAGTTTCCCTCTCGTTGAGATATTTGGTGTTTCTTAAAGGCTTCTGTTCACTAATATCCATTGTATTCTCTAAATTAAATTTAAAGGGGGGAAGTTTGAGTTCACTTCAATTTTCTTTGGTAAAATGAATTCAATGAATACAATTGATCCTCTCACTCCTCATAACTACCATACATGGAAACCCAAAATATTAAATCTCATTTCTCAAAAAGGTCTCACACACCTATTAGAAGAAAAATAACCTGAGTTTGAAAAAGAATATGAAAAATTTGTTCATAAAAGGAAGATGTATGAAAAAATGGGTATTATAAGCTCTAATGTAAATTAAATCTTATGGTTTCACATTATAGATTGTAAAACTCCTTATGAAATTTGGGAGAAACTAAATAACTTGTTTGGGAAAGTAGATCAAATAATATCAATGCAACTAGAAGCAGAATTAACAACATTATCTTCTGAAGACTTCAGCAATATTGTTGACTTTCTCACCAAATTCAAAGAAGTCCTCACTCAATATAAATGCAATGGGAAGAATAAAACTAAAGAAGAATGCATTTATCTAATTCTTTCTAAACTAAATGGTACATTTCAAATATTTGCAACCACATTTCTATCTACAAAAGATGATCTTGGTGTAACTTTTAAATTACCCTCCTTAGAAGAATTTTGTGATAGACTAACTAGGGAAGAAATAAAACTTGCAAAATATGAGATCTCTTCCTCTTCCTCAAAAGCCTTAGTAGCCTCCACCTCTACTAAATAAAAATTTAAAAAGAAAGAAAGAAATCCCATAACTTGTACTCACTAAAAAAAAATGGTCATTCTACAAAAAAATGCTGTAAAATATTACAACAACTAGAGGCATCTATGAAGGATAAAAATATAGACAATAAAATGTAGAGGAAAAACCCTAAATGTTCAAGGTAAGACCACCAATACTTCATCTAATTACTGGGTCCTAGATTCTAGAGCAACTCATCACATGACTACTTTAGATGAGTCATTCTCTTCTATCTCCTCAAGTTAAACATATAGCATAAAAGTTGGTGACTCTTCATTTATCCAAGTCAAATGAAAGGGTGACATATCCATTGATGGTGGTTGTATAAATAATGTTTTCTATGTTCCAAACATTGCAACAAATCTCCTCTTCGTCTATCAGATTTGTACTTATGTAAAGGGGAAAACTATTCTTTTCTCTCCAACAGGAGTTGAGATAAGAGACTTTCAAGACCCCCACTCTCTTATATCCAAAGGATATATTGGTCACAACACTCACCTATTTCACTTCAAATGATTCAATAATACATAAGGGGCCTCCTATTTTGTGGCTCATGGAGATCTTGAAAGAAAAATTTGGCATGAAAGGTTTAGTCATCTCAGTTATAACTACCTAAAGGAATTGAACACCCATGAAATGGTAACAATTTTACCTCAAGTCTCTTCTATTTATGGATTATGTCCTAGATGTGATCTTGGAAAGCAACATCAATATCCTTTCCACCCAAGTGGTTCTCTAAAAGCCTCATCGCCTCTAGATTTAATCCATAGTGACTTGATGTTTTTCCTCGAGCATTCTTTCAAAGGAGAAAAATATGCTCTAACCTTCATTGATGACTTTTCCAAAAGAACTTGGGTCTACTTCCTAAAATACAAAAGTGATATTCTATCACACTTCAAAATCTTCAAAGCCTTAGTTGAAAATCAGGCCTTTTCCAACATCAAGAAAATTTGCACAGATAATGGGGGGGAATACTGCAATAATAAGTTCTAAATATTTCTATCAAGTTATGGTATCATTCATCAGCATTCTATCTCCCATAATCCATAGAAAAATGGCATTGCAGAGAGGAAAAAATGAATATTAAAGAAAATGGTAAACTGTATGCTCCATTCATTAGATCTTCCAAAAGTTTTTTGGGTAGAAGTTATTAACTGTGCAAAATATATTCAAAATCGCACACCTCATAAAGCTCTTGACCATTTAACTCCTAAAGAAGCATGGATTGGCTCAAAACCGGATGTCTCCTTCAATATTTTTGGGTGTAATTCTTGGGTGCATGTCCCAAAGAAGAAAATGAAGGATCTAGATAAGAAAGCAAAATTTTCATCTTTGTTGGTTATTTTGAGGAAATGAAAGCATACAGTCTCCTTGATCCCACAATTCATGAGGTATTTTTTCATAGGAATGTCCAATTTGATGAAAAATTCCCTCAAAAAGATCCTCAACAATCCTCTTCCTCTATTGAGCCTTTTCTAATAGTAGAACCTCAATATAATGAAGAACCAACTTTAGACATTAATTTAAAGATTGATGATTAAGATGAGGAACCTATAACTCCAACTCAAAGTATTTCCACTCCTTCTACTCCTTCCACTATGCCAAAATGGGCTCACACTATTTTTAAAGAAGCTACTCCTTACATCCAAAATATTCCATCATCTAGATTAACCAACTCCATAGGCACTGGTCTTGTCTATCAGTCTATTTCCTCTGATCATCAATCCTTCAAAGAAGCAACTGGTATTAAAAAATGGGATGATTCCATGGAAAACAAATTCTCTTCCTTTTTTTTTTTTAAGCAAAAAACCCCTTGTGGGGCCGCCTTGGTCTAAGAGACCACGAACAGGGGGTTTTACACCGTCAAAGTCACCCGGGGGTCACACCCGACCCTGCCCCCACCAACATTATCAATTGGATTTTGGATACCCAATTCAGCTTTTTGGTAGGGTGGATATTTGAACCTGGGACCTCCCTTGGAGGATTGCCCTCTCCTCTCCAACTCACCTACAACACCTCCTTAATCAAAAATAAAACTTGGGATTTAGTTCCCCTACCTAAAGGAAGGAAATTAGTTTGTTGTAAATGGATTTATAGAATAAAATATGGGCCTAATGGATAAATTGACAAACACAAAGCTCACCTAGTAGCCAAAGGTTTCTCTCAAATTGAAGGAATTTATTATGTTGAAACCTTTGCACCAGTTGCCAAAATGGATTCTGTTAGACTGGTTCGTCCTCTGGCTGCTTCCCAAAAGTGGTATATCTTTCAAATGGATGTAAAAAGTGCTTTCTTACATGGGACTTAAAGGAATAGATATTCATGGAATAACCTGTTGGTTTCACTCAAGACTCCTCTCTTGTTTGTAGGCTAAAGAAGTCTCTATTTGGCCTCAAACAAGTTGCTAGAGCTTGGTATAAAAAATGGACTCCTTCCTTCTTTCCTTAGGTTTTTCTCATTGTGAGTCTGCTAACACAATCTACATTTGGAGAGATGAAAGAAAAATCACCATACTTGTTCTATATGTTGATGATCTACTACTCACTGGTAGTGACTTCGCTCACATTCAGACTATAAAAGACTCCCTCTCTAAAAAAATTGATATTGTTGATCTGGATCTAGTTCATTACTTTATTAGGATCTAATTAAATCAAACAGATGTTAGAATTTCATTGTGTCAATAAAAATACACTATAGATCTTCTTCAAAGGTTTAAAATGACAGATTGCAAATCTTCTCCTACACCTTTTTTTTTTGGAATCAATCTAAGTACTTCTGCACATCCCCTCTATGTGATGCAAATCTATACCATCAGCTTGTAGGGAGTCTGTTATACCTTACTCACACTCATCCAAACATCTCATATGTTGTTGGCTTGATATCCAGATTCTCACATCAACCTCATTTTAGTCACTGGAAAGTAGCAAAAAGAATCCTCCACTACTTCCAAGGAACTACTCACTTTGGGGTCTTATATGAGAAAAAATCTATAGATATCATTGGCTACACAGATTCATATTGGGTAGGTTTAGTAGAAGATAGATTTTCAACTTCTAGCTATGTCTTTTGTCTTGGTTCTTCACCAATTGCTTGGCTATTCAAAAAGCAACAAGCAGTGGTCTTATAATCTACAGAGACAGAATACAGAGCTATAGTTTTAGCAAGTTATGGAGCTCTTTGGATTCATAAAATTGTAAGAGAATTTAATTTTTACCATGACAAACCTATTACTCTTTGGTGTGAAAATAAGAGCACAATTCATATTGCACGCAATCCAATTGAGCATCAACGCACCAAGCACAATGAGATATACATGCACTTCATTCGATAGCATATTTAAAATAGAAGCATATACTTGAACTATATTCCAACTGAAAATAAAGTTGCAAACATCTTCACCAAGTCATTTCCTTCTCCGTGTTACATATAGTTGTGAGAGAAACTTAAAGTATTACAGCTACATTGAAATAGAGGTCTTTCACCTCTAATTTTATTATTGTATTCTTTTGAGGATGAGTTTTTCCCATGTGGTTTTTTTTATCATCTCTCCCTTACATATTATACATGAGTACCTCATCAGGCCATTTTGTCAGGACTCATTTTTTTTGTTATTGAGGACAATATTCACATCCAAAGATATGCCTCTTTATTTCATAGCAGATGGTTTTTCCCATGTGGTTTTTTCACCATCTCTCATATATATTGTAAATGAGTACCTCATAAGGCAATTTTTCCAGGACTCACATTTTTTTTGTATGAAGAGGACAATATTCGCAAACCAAAGACATGCCTCTTGTGTTAGAATAAGTAATTATTATCTTAGGTTCTACTAGAATAGACTTACTTATGTTTCCACTCCTTCATGAGTTAGGTGAACTCTCAGTTATAGTCTACATCAAATTTGATGAGTTCTTGTAATCCAACGACTCTCAATGATAAACTTTGTTATTTATACAAAGTTGATCCATGGAATAATCAATCAGATTTATTTTGTTTCTTCAAATCTTGTAATGCTTTGTAGTTCTACTCTTGGGAAATTCTAACAATGATTAATTAAAATTACATATAAATTAAATATTTATAATTTTTTTCAAAATCAATTATATAAGATTGAGATAGAATTTACATGTAGACTACAAAATGGTAGTATAATAGTTTGACAATTATATGTGTATTGCTTGGCAAGATTCAAACCTCAATATCCTATTTTAAAATAATATATTATGAATTTGACAATACATATAAATAAAATTTATTTTTCCTTTTCATTGTACATATCATAAAATTATATATATATATATAGTTATAAAATATACTATTTAACAATAAAGTATTCACCAAGTCCATGGCCTAGAATATAATATGAGATCACATTAAAATTATATGCTAAGATAATGTAGAATAATAATTAATTAAAATTACATATAAATTAAATACTTATAATTTATATTTGTAAATAGATTATATGGGATTGAAGGAGGCTTCACCTTCATCACATAATATTATTATAATAGATTATATATATGTATTGCTTGGCAAGATTCAAACTTCAATTTGCTGCTAAAAAATTAAATATTATAAGCACTCAAACTAATATCATTTGATAAATATTTATAATAATTAACAATTAATAAAATATAATTATAATTATAATATTAATGGTAATTTATATTAAAAATGACTATTACAATTAAATTATTATTTTTTGTTTGTGGAAAACATCCCAGAAGGGATGCCACTTTTGGGTAAGACCTAAGGAGGTAGGGGTATCTCTTCTACCAAAAATGCCTAGGGCTCACACCTGGCTTACCACCTTTGACACATGCAAAGACTATGCTTGAAACAACAAAAAACAAGAACACACAAATACAAACAAACAAAATGCTAAAACAAATAAAACATATGCCTTGAGTGTGTTGAAAATAAGTACAATGAAATACATGCAAAAAAAATATGAACCACACAGAACAAACACACAAAAAATATAGCAAAACATAATCAAATAAAACACACAAAAAAACAAAAATAATAAAAAATAATAAAAAAAAAAACAAAAATAAACAACACCAAAACATGAAACGCATGGAAAAAACCACAAACACAGCATAACAAAAACAATACCATAATAAAAATAACGAAAATAAACAAATACACCTCAAACCAAAAAACCACAAAACACGAAACACAGAGGAAAACCCTAAAAAACAACATAACAAAACAAATCCAAAATAGAAGCAACAAAATGAATCAAATATACCACAAATGAAATAAGAAAAAATAAATACAACAAAAAATAAGCATAAAGGAGCTATAGACAAAACAAACAAAATGTGAAAATACTAAAAATACAGAAAAGCTTAACAAATTACCAAAAATATTAGAAATTGCTTAGCAAAATAGCCAAAGCTTCCAACATTGTCATAAAGAGACTGACTATAAACCTTAATATTATGGCATCCTTATCCTTTTATTCATATCTTGCTTCATTCTAGTTGGGACTATAGGCTGGTTACTTGGTACCACGCCACTACTATTAGAATTTGTATGATATTTTTGAGGATCCGTTTTGTTTTTAGTTTGAATTCGCCCTTTTGTTTTGCACTTGGGTTAGTTTTCTACATTGTACTTTTTTTCCTTAACTGTTATTTCTCAGCATCAAAGTAAGATCTTTTAATGATTTCTCATTATGTAATCCTTCATGTTTCCTCTCTTCATCAAACTGTGTCTCCATAATAATTGTTTTCATTTGACCATCCTCATCATCTGCTTGCTCATCCGTGGAGAGAATTTCAAAGGTGTTAGGTGAAATTACTATTTTCTCTTTTGTTGTTTTTTTTTTGGTTTTATTTGTTTAGGGATTTGAAATCCTGCCAATTCCCCATCCTCTTTCTCTTTGTTAGGGACCTTATGTGGACAATCCTTGGCTAAATGGTCATATTCATGATAAACTCTACATATAAATCATAATCTACTACTTGCTCCCATATTTACTCCCCATATTGTAAAGTAATCTTCTCTATAAGTGGTTTGTCAAAATCAAACAAAAAAAAAATCCTTGCATAAACCATATGCTCTAAGTGTTGGGTGCTATCAAAATTCATCATGTAAACTCCTAAATAATTTCCAATTTTTGCGAATATATTTAGATGCAAGTATTCTATCGAAAAACCAAATAAATGGACCCAAACAAGGGCATTTGATGGCATCTCTTCCTCAGCTTTGAACTTGGTATGCCATGGATTCATGAAGAACCCTACCCTACCAAAAAACCATGGCATCCCTTCAAAAATGTTCTCCCTATCTTCTTCATTATCAAAAAAATAATAAATTAGCCATTACGGTAAGTAAAAATTTAGAACTTACCTTTAGTGCTCCAATTTTTGGTAGCCCATTGCTTGAAGGTAGCAAGAGTGGGTCGAAATCCCATGAATCAACAAATTAGATTTTTTCTCTCAATCACATTTATTCCTTCCTAGACATCCGTTATTTTCAACTTCACTACTGGGGATCCATTAGTTGCTTTCATGTAACCCATCTCTATTTTCCTTGAATCAACATTTGGAATCCTTAATGGTTTCCTTGGTAAACGTTGATTGTGTTCCTAGCCTATTAGAGGTGTTCTTATGGATTAATTCTTTAAAATTTATTTTTGGCTCAATGCATGCATCTTTGTTGAAATCCTCTATCCCGAATCAAATAAACCCTACTTTCATGCAAATAAACCCTAATACCTACTTTCATCCAAGAAAAAAATTCCTAATTTTGTTCAATTAGGACCCTCACACCAGTGGTCGTATGAAATCCCATCCCAAATAGGTAGACTCATAAAGAAAAACTCAAATTATGGATTTGGATATCAAATCAGTTCACACATTCTGAGCCTAAATCAGATTCATGCATCTGTATGTGTTGCTTCAACCATTCAAAATGGTACTACCAGTTACCCGTAATGTATTGCACCCGTTCCATTTGCATTCATGAGCATTGTGCTTGGGGTCTATGATATTGTGGACATTGTTTTCCAATACTGCTTGCAAACAATATTTTTGAACTGTCAATCTACAATTAAATTAATAAATTATTTTTAAAATTACTTAACTTATTATATATATAATAAGATCAAATTAAATTATTCTGGCCTTTGCGGACTGTCTTGATACTTAATCTTCTATTTTTGTAGAAGAGTGAGCTACCTTTGTTTGTGTGATGCATTTAAAAAATCTTGGTATCCATAATGCAATAATCGAAGGTGACTCTTTGTTAGTGATTAATATGCTTAAAGGGGTCTGTTAGCCTAGTTGGAAGGTGTCTAATCTTATTAATGAAATGATTTGGAACTCTCGCTCCTTTGATAATGTGGCATTTGAGCACATGCTCAGAGAGGAAAATATGGTGGTCAATTTATTGGTGAATTTGGGTATTTCATCCTAGTGGTTTTCTTTTTTGCAAGAAGATTTTTCCATGGAGATCGTTAGTCACGTCAGATATGAAGTTCCTTAAATACTATCAAAATTTTATTTGTGGACTACGTTCATTATGGACCGTTTGCTACCTCCACAGATCTTTGGTAGTGTTCTGTAGGTACATATAATTTATAGTGTCATTTGTGTGTGATTGGCTCCACTCTTATTTGTTGTACCTTCACCCTCCTATTGGGTATGTGGATCTCCTTATAGCATGTGCCTTTGGAGATATTGGTAATAATTATTGTACCTTCACCCTCCCGTTGGGTATGTGGTTCTCCTCACGACATGTGCCTTATGGAGTCATTGGCAATTTTTAAATTTTGAATCCTTACCCTTGAAGTGACACGGTGGACGTGGGATTGTTCCCTTGGTGCTATAGAGTAGAAATTCCTCAGTTCTCTCCGGTCCTTTTGTTCATTCCTTTTGTCTCTTCGATTGTTTTGTTGGTTCACCATTGGGGTGTTTGTTTGTGTTATTTGTTTATGGCTCTTGGGGCTTATCTCTTGTAAAATTAGGTGAGTTTCCTTTCAAAACTCTCTTTTTCTTAATAGTATCACAAAAAATATAATCAAATAATAATAAAAAATATTAATTAAAAGAATAATAAAATTATATCAAAGTCAATGAGTAATGAGTTGGATACTATAGGGCAATCCTCCAAGAGATGTCCTTGGTTCTATCTCCACCCTACCAAAATCTAGTTGATAATGATGCGGTGAGGACTGGGGACCACTCCCCAGTGATTTTTTACGGTGTAGAACCCCTAATCATAGTTTCTCAGACCAAAATGACCCTCAATTTTTTTTTAAATTCAATTATTTTAATTAAAAAATTCAACTAATTAAATCCCTTAGACCCATAGACTACCTTAATGGTCTGGCCTATATTCAACTCCTTTGTGGTAGCCTCTTGAGGTTCGCACGTGGTTTTCCTTTATGGTCTGCAATTGTTAGCTAGTTTTAACGATAAAACAATAATAATGAGAAATTTTTTCCTATCGAATTTGACATAAATTGTAAAATTCTAGTACTTTTTTTATGAACAAGACATTGACTTGCCATACGATTTTACTTGTTTGCAAATCATTCAGCTTGTTCTAAGCCTAGTGAATTATTTTTTGATCCAACAAAAATAGTGAAGATATGTTTATCCACGCAATATGTACTTGTCACTCTCAACCTTTCAATAACCATTCAAATATACTCCATATTTATCTTGTCTTGAAATTCAATGTGAAGGACTTCAAATATGTCTTATACCACCAGCACCACCAGCTTAATATGGGTAAAATGCAGACACTGTTGGTAGCGTAGATTACTCTGAATATTGTATTCGTAGCAGTAGAGCTACACAATAAGTGTGATGCCCTATGTTTGATCCACAGAAAGAGAAGATCTCATTGCCTTCATAGCATAGAATTACCATCTCACACCTCCAACCTTCAAACATATCAAAAATATTTAACAGATCCCAGGGACGACATTGCACTCCAAAATCAACAAGAGGTAGATCTTATCACTAATGGCCTCCCCAGGTAGCTACAGGGCATTAAATTTTCACAGTACTTGGGATACATTACGGTCGATTCCTCTGCTGGTAGATCTCTCTTTTACTACTTTACAAATTTTGCCCATGACCTCGCCTCAAAAGTCTAACTTATCTAGATTAATAGAAGTGAGTAATTAAAAAATAAAAATAGATTATTTTACGATTATATTCATTTATGTCATATGTGTTTAAGAATAAAAATATTTCTAAAACAGCCTTTAGAACTCATGAAGGGCATTAAGAATTTTTGGTTATGCCTTTTAGGTTAACCAATGCATCTTTCACCTTCTAGAGTTTGATGAATCCTATTTTTCACCCTCATATTCATAAATTTATTCTAGTCTTGTTTGATGACATCATGATTTATAGTCACACATGGGAGGATCATCTTCACCACTTAGAAGCAACTCTCAAACTTTTTTCTGACCATCAGCTTCATGCAAAGCAATCAAAATATTCCTTTGGTCAATAATAGGTTGAATATGTGGGACATATAGTCACTAAGGAAGGAGTTTAGATAGACCCTACGAAAATTCAAGAAGTGCAATAATGGAAACCTCGTACTTTAAAGGGAATTCATGGATTCTTGGGCATTATAGGGTATTACAAAAAAATTGTAAAACAACTATGGAAAGATAGTAGCTCCCCTCATAGCCATGTTACAAAAAAACTATTTTGTGTGGATTGAATTGGATGAGAAGGCTTTTGTCTATTTGAAGTATGCTATGGCCACCCCTATTTTGGAAATGCTAAATTTTTCTAAACCCTTTGTCATCGAGAGTGATGCATTAGGTATAGGTATCGAATCAGTTTTAATGCAAGAGGGTCAACCATTGGATTTCACTAGAAACACACTTTCCCCTCAAAATTTGAGTAAGTCCACATACGAGAAGGAAATGCTTACCATTTTACATGCGGTATCTCATTGGAATCCATATCATTGGTCAACATTTTTCCATCAACACTCATTATCAGAGTCTAAAATAGTTTTTAGAGCAATGGGTGTCTATTCCAAAACAACAAAAATGAGTCTCCAATTTATTGGGATGTGAATATGATATTTATTATAATAAAGGTAAAGTGGATGTGGTGGATGATGCTTTGTCTCGCCTACATGAAGATCAGGCCATGCTACATGCCATATCTACTCCTATTCCACAATGGAATCATCAACTTTGTGAAGATATCGCTAAGGATTCACTATTACAAACACTCCTCTACCATCTCGAAGAGGATCCTAAATCACACCCTGTTTATGTTTGGTATGGTTAGGATTTATGATTTCATGACAAATTGGTTATTCCATCTGAGTCTCAAATCAAGGACCTCCTCCTTCATGAAATGCATGCATCACCCACAGCTGGTCATTTACATTTTTTAAAAATATATACTCAATGTAAGCATACCTTCTTTTGAAAGGGCATGAAAAAAGATATCAAAATATTTGTTGCTGAAATTTTTCTCCCAAAAATTGAGAGGGAACCCCTAACACATAACTTTATGGTTTAATTTATGTGCAAAATTAAAAATAAAAAATAAAAAAATCACATAACTTTTAAACGATCTTGTTAGGTCAATATCTTGTCTTAAATGGTCTACTTTTTTGTTCATATTCATCATCGATATTTTCACTTAAAATACCTACATATTTATTTGATGCATTTAGAACTCATAAATGTGCCTAAGAGGGGTAAAAATGTAGACACAAAATTTTGACCCACATTAAAATTCCTTAACTCCCCAAAGTTAATTTTTTGTCATCATCACATTTCCTTTTTTCACGTGTTGATTTTAATCACATATTTCATTATTTTTTGTATTTTTGCTCTCTTCCTAACATTTTCACTCTCTTTCTAGCATTTTCGCCCTTCTTTTAGAATTTTTACTCCTCGTAGTGAATTTTTACTCCTGTTAAGATTTCATTTTAACAAAATTTATTCCTCAATATTCGTGCTACATCGGCTCCCAAAAATGACCTGCAAATCTTCCTAGATTGATAATTTGCCTAGTCTGGCCTAACAACCATAACAAAAGGCTAAATTAACCTAGCTAATTTCATCCTCATGCGCTGGTAAAATTATTATATAAGGAGCTCTCTAGCTCTTTAGCAGACCCTGATGGTGAAAATTCGATTAAGAGTTAGTTTTTTATTTTCCTGTGACAATATTTTTTTTGAACTAGGTTTTTTGCTATAGGTGGAGCTACAAAATAGATTCCTTGATGGCATGTTTTTGGATCTCGACTCACTATTGGTTTACTTCACCGCACCACCATCACCTTGTAATACCTGATTATGATCAAGCACTTGTTTTATTTGACAAGTTGCATGTCCATCGCAAGTTTACTCTCAAAGCATCAATTTTATTCACATAACCAACAATCTTTAAATTTGCATAGTAGGGAGAAAATTTGCTCCACAGGCAGTAAATCTATTTCTTGTAACCATCCAAATTAGATAAGTATTTGATTTATTTAGTTTTGATTTAGTTTTTCAATTCTCTATATATTTTATATATTTCATTTGTAGATCATCTTCATAACATAAGAAAAATACTATATATATATATATATATATATATATATATATATATATATATATAGCATAGAATTTATCACCTTGCATCTGTAGATTTGTTGCATTTTATCTAATTCAAAAAATTTCTCATTCATTGTGTGTTGCTTTCATAAAAACTGAAATGCATGTAGTTTAAGTATAGTTGCACTTTGCCCAAACTTTAGGTTTATATTAAACAAAGAATTCATAAAAAATTTCATATTGCGTAGATGCAAAAACCGTTAGTAAAATTTTCCTGGTTAACCCACCATAGATTCATCGATAATCACCAAAGAGAGTACAACACAAGTACCTCTCATCCGAGGTGTAGATCCCCTATTTCCCATTCCTCTTCTAGGCATGGATCCATTAGCCTAAAGGAAATGGGTGTGAAATTTTGAGTGCAACGAATCTACATATGCAAGGCAATAAATTCTATGCTACCTATATATATATACAAGGCAATAAATTCTATGCTACCTATACATATATAGGTGGCATAGAATTTATTGCCTTGTATATATATATAGGTAGCATAGAATTTATTGCCTTGCATATATAGATTCATTGCATTGTATCTGATTCTAATAGTTTCTCATTCATTGTG
The DNA here is from genome assembly GCA_028583015.1 of Wollemia nobilis. Classification (NCBI taxonomy): domain Eukaryota; kingdom Viridiplantae; phylum Streptophyta; class Pinopsida; order Araucariales; family Araucariaceae; genus Wollemia; species Wollemia nobilis. The sequence continues at coordinate 44,764 of JAQPPZ010017206.1, read as the reverse complement.
TGTTGCTTTCATAAAACTAAAATACATGTATTTTAAGTATAGTTGCACTTTACTCAAACTTTAGGTGTATATTAAATAAATAATTAATAAAAAAATTCATATTGCGTAGACGCAAAAACCGTTATTAAAATTTTCTTGGTGAACCCACCACAAATTCATCGATAATCATCAAAGATAATACGACATAATTACCTCTCATCCAAAGTGTAGATCCCCTATTTCTCATCCTATTTTTAGACGGGAATCCATTAACCGAAATGAAAGGGGTATGAAATTTTGAGTGCACACTATAAAATGTGGTAATTCTAATTGTAAATTCATGGTTTAATAAAATCAAACAACTATTCTGTAAAAGAAAAAAATGACACTTGGATAATTTATCTTTAAATACAAACTCCCATAATGATAATATGGAGTAGATAAATAAATTTTCTTGTTGAAATGGACACCCAAGGAACTACATCAAGCATAATGAAAATATCTAAATGTTGTGAGTTTTGATTAAATGGATTCATTAAATTGCATCATTTCTTTTCAAAAAAATTACATTATTTTCTTAATATTAGAATAATGATTCTCAATATATTTAGCATCCCTTATGTCTAAGGTAAGTGAAACATCACTCTCAAACATAAGCATAGAATATTCGAGTTCCTTATCATTGAAAATAATTTTCTTTAACTCTATAGTGCAAAACATTAAAATCATTAAGAAATATTGGTATATTATATCAAGAAAGACAAAGCCATGAATCTAGTAAAATCCATCAATTCCAAAGTCCCACCTTACATAGAAATTGCATACTTTTTTGGTCATGACCAACTCACAACTAATAATGATGAGAGAATCATAAAGGATTAAGCACCTTACCATAGACTTATAATTATTTATATTGGAATTCTAGCAAAGAAAATTAACATATTTATGATTAGATGGTAGAGGAGATTAACATGCAAGTAATTCTACATTAATTATGTTGTTAATTTATTAGAGGATAGTTAATTTAGATTATATTTGATATCTTATTAAAATATTAATATATTATTAATTATAAAATCTACGAAACATATAATAATATATATTTTTTCATTTTATGTCACATATGATTATATAGGCATTTAGTTATTAAATATATTATTTAACAATTAAGTAATCACCAATTCCATGACCTAGTATATAATTTAAGATCACTTTAAAAATATATGTTATGATAAAGTGGAATAATAATTACTTAAAATTAGATATAAATTAAATATTTTTAATATTTTTAAAATTAATTATATGGGATTGAAATGGGTTTAACCTATATTAGGTTGTATTACAATAGTTTAAAAATTATACATGTATCTTTTTAGTTAGATTCAAACCTAAATCTCCTTTAAAAATAAATGTTATGATGAGTTAAACTAATATCATTTGATAAATATTTATAATAATTAACCATTGATAAAAATATAAATATAATTATATCCCAGAGGGATAGCACAATGTTTTGGGCTTTTGGCTCTTCTTTGGAAGGTCCAAGGTTCAAACTACGGTGTGGGTGAGTGTGTGATGAGGTGGATGTGTGGTGGTTGTGTGTTAAATTCCCTATTGATAAGCAACTCTTGAATTTAAGAGGAATCATGGTTGGGAGGATATTATTCAATCATATATCTTGGTTGTAAGAGTTTATCACATTAACCAAATCAAATAAATAAATAAATATATATATATATATATATATATATATATATATATATATATATATATATATATATATATATATAATGAAAATTAAATTATTTTAAAATTAAATTGTTTTTTTTATGTGGAACCTTTTATATACAACATGTCCGCAACATGTGAAGGAATAGATTTGAACCTGGGCCTCTCCATAACTAGAGAGTTTTAACTACCCACTTGCTCTCCAACTCCTCTACATGAGCGAGATAAATAAAATTTATTTTGAAATTATATATATAAATAAAAATAAAACTTTATTTAATAAAATTAATTCAACTAATTAAATATCTTGTCTAAAAACTACAATTAAAATCTTACCAATATAAATATAATTATAATATTAATGGCAATTAAATTATTTTAAAAATTAAATTTATTTTGAAAAATTATATATATAAAATAAAACTTTATTAAATAACATGAATTCAACTAATTAAATCCCATGTCTAAAAAAACTACAATTAAAATCTTACCAACATGTTCTCAAGGGCTTGGTGGATTGGTAAGTGCTTGTATGGTCAGACACTTACTAAGAAAAGATCTAGATTCAAACCTTGGGGATGCTAATTTGCAAGGTAGTAGTCTGATCTAAATCCTTTGAGTGTGCGTTAGACTGACCATGATGGTTCAAACTCGAATAACCAACCATGATGGTACGAACCTCGAGCAACCGGTGGTCTGCTCTGAATCATAGTGTATGCTAGATCAATAACGATGCTAAGAATCCCAAGTAACCAAACCTTGGGGGCATCCTATTTTCAAAGGTAGTAGGCTGCTCGAAATCATATGAGTGTGCGCTGGACCAATAATGATGGTACGAACACTCAACCCGAGTGTGCACTAGACCAATAACGATGGTCTGAACCCCGATAAACTTGTGGTCTACTATAAATCATCTGAGTGTGCCACACCAATAACAATGGTAAGAATCCCAAGCAACCAAACCTTGGGGGCATCCTATTTGTAAAGGTAGTAGGCTGCTCGGAATTGTTCGTGTGTGCATCGGACCAATAACAATGGTATGAACACCTAGCAACCAGTGGTTTGCTTCAAATCACCTGAGTGTGTGCCACACCAATAACGATGATAAGAATCCCAAGCAACCAAACCTTGAGGGCATCCTATTTGCAAAGGTAGTAGGTTGCTCAAAATCATTTGAGTGTACGCTAGACCAATAAATGATTGTACAAACCCCGAGCAACCGATGGTCTGCTCCGAATCATCCGAGTGTGTTCCAAACCAATAACGATGATAAGAATCCCAAGCAACCAAACCTTGAGGGCATCCTATTTGCAAAGGTAATAGACTGCTCAGAATCATTTGAGCGTATGCCAGACCAATAATGACATTAAGAATCTCAAACAACCTCATCCTAAACAACCAAACCTTGAAGGCATCCTATTTGTAAAGGTAGTAGACTACTCTGAATCATCCCAACGTGCAGACCAATAACAACAGTATGAATCCTAAGCAACCGAATCGAGTGTCTGCCAAACCAATACCAACAGTAAGAATCCCAAGCAACCTCATTCGAGTGTTCACCAGACCAATGACGATGGTAAAAATCTTAAGCAACTAGTAATCCTCGATAACCCTTTTTATGTTAAATTATAAAATAACTAAGTGATATAAACTTGTTGAAAACATCCATTAATTTAAATGTTGTACATTTACTAAAAATAATGTGGATATAACAACTAAAAAAATTAAATACCATGCACAGCTAGGGCCATAAACTACCTTTAATTATGGTAGCCTCTTGATGTTACCCCGCGGTACTCCTTTAAGGTCTCAGGTTCTTATTAAAAAAAACGAGTTTTAACGATAAAACAATAATAATTACGAGAGAGCTTTTGCAATAAAATTTGATTTTTTTTTTAATGAATGGTTAAGGTTTTAAGACCTGACAAGAGAGGCCTCCAAGGGCACAAGGAAAATCAATAACTATGAAGTGGCAGAAACTCACCTTCCAAAAGTAAGTTATAAACAATCTTCACAAAATATGACTTACACCTAGACGAATAAAACCTTACCAAAAAAAAATCTTACGGTACCACGGAGAAAACCTTTCATCTTATTGTTTGAATCTTCCACGAATTCAGTGGCTATTTTAACCGTTCCGAGAGCACCGATGCAACAGAATTTGATATTAATGGCATTTGAATCTTCGAGGAATTCAGTGGCTATTTTAGCCGTTCCGAGAGCACCGATGCAACAGAATTTGACTTGCCATAAGTTTTACTTGTTCTACGCCCAGTGCAGTCTATGTCGATCCAACAAAAAAAGGCGAAGATATGTGATGCCACTCAATGTGCAATTGCCACTCTCCACCTGTCGCACAATTTTCATTAACTTGACTCTAACAAATACATCCCCTAGACTGGGAAGGATTTCAAAAAGGTGTCAATGGTCTCACGCCACCAGCACTGCAACTTAATACGGGTAAAATGAAGATGCTCCTTGCAGTGTGGATTGCTCTGAATATTGTATCCGCAGCAGCAGAACTACGCGGTCAGCACGACGCCCTGCGTTCGATCCGCAGCAAGAGAAGATCTCATTACCTCCATACCATAGAATGGCCGTCTCACGCCTCCAACCTTCAAACAGATCCACAGTATTTAACAGAGCCCATGGACGACGTTCCGGTCCAACAGCAACAACAGGCAGATATTATCAATAATGGTCTTCCCGGGCAGCCGAGGGGCATTAAGTTTTCACAGTACTCGGGATACATTACAGTCGATTCCTCCGCTGGTAGAGCCCTCTTTTACTATTTTACAGAGGCCACCCATGACCCCGCCTTAAAACCCCTACTTCTCTGGCTTAACGGAGGTGAATAATTTAAAAAAAAAAAAAAATAGATTGTTTTATGATTCAATTCATTTAGGTCATAGTTTTAACGCTTGTGACGTTTGTTTGATTTGAAAATTATATTTAGAATGTAATGAAAGATTGAAAGGAGTTTTACAAGCTGTCCAAACTTAAAAAAGATTTAGAAATTCAATGTATTTAAAAAATTAAAGGTTTGTGCATCAGGACCTGGATGCTCCTCGCTGGGAACTGGAGCAATGGAGGAACTAGGACCCTTTCGGCCTAATCCGGATGGGAAAACCCTCCACGAGAATCCCTACGCATGGAATCAAGGTATGATCATATCTTCTATAATCTATATACAATACAAGTGTCTTCATTTGTTATAAACAACTGAAATCGGGCTGGAATTATTTTTCTTTCTTTTGGTGTAGTGGCAAATGTGTTGTTTCTAGAATCTCCTGCTGGAGTTGGCTTTTCCTATTCCAACACCACCTCTGATTATAACAAAAGCGGCGATATTAGAACGGGTAACTAAAACATTACGGTACTCAGTTATAATGAGTTTTGCAAAGAAATGATAAAAATCTGAATTTTAAATCGGTATTTTGTTTTCTGCAGCCGAAGATTCGTATGCGTTCTTGGTAAATTGGTTTAACAGGTTTCCGCAGTATAAATCCAGAGATTTTTATTTAACAGGTGAAAGTTACGCAGGTAAATTATGCAATTTTTAAGGTATATTAGTATTATACATATTACATATCATATCATCATGTCTTTGAATCTTTCAGCTTTTGGTCGCATTATTCTTTGCTTCCTAGAAAATCTTTTGTTTTCTGCTGAGATGGAGAGAGAACTCAAAATTATTTCATGGTTAAATGCCGATGACGTTTAATGTATTTTCCTTTCATAAAATTGGGTGCAGGTAATTACATTCCAGAGCTGGCCACTACGATTTTAGACCATAAGAGGCTTTCGAATGCGTCATTCATCAACCTCAAGGGTATAATGGTGAGTCCAATTTGAAAATTTTCTCATGCAAGTGCTCTTGCTTAAAAATTATGATGGTTTTCTCAAATACAAGTTTTTGCAGGTTGGGAACGGTGATATGTCTGTGGTAACAGACAATATGGGATCGTACATGTTCGCATGGTCGCATGCGCTCATATCTGATCAAACCTATACGGGTCTCATGCGGCACTGTACCAACATATCGTTTATACATCCGAAACGATCAAAATATTGCACAGAAATGAACGACAATTTTTACAACGAAATGGGGCAAATCGACATGTATAACATCTACGCTCCTATATGCGTGAATGGTTCTTCCACATCGCCTGTGGTAAGTCTAAACTAACAAGTAAAATCATAATCCTCTGTAGTGCTCTTCTTTTTAGAAGTTGTTAATGAGTTTTTGTTGAACTTTGGAAGGATTTATTGCTGACTATGACTGTGGCTGAAAAAGCAAGGACCACTAATGGAGATTTCTGTATATGATCCCTGCATTGACGATCATGTATCGACGTACATGAATAGACGGGACGTCCAGGAGGCATTTCATGTAAGAGGCATCAATCATCCATGGAGCTTCTGCAAGTATGAAAAATTCGTCCTCCTCCTCATCCGCAATAGAATCAATCTATGTCAATGTCGAGTGATTTTGATTTAATGAGGTGAATAGATTTTTCATCAATCTTTCATCAATCCGTTTATGTGTTTGGTCCTGCTAGTTTTGATATTAATGGGGAGTGGAACGATTCTGTTGCAAATGTGCTTCCGATCTATCAAGAGCTCATTTCAGCCGGGACACGAATTCTTGTTTACAGGTAGAGACAGAAATTATACTCCACTACATTGTTTGTGGATGGTTGGTGCAAATGATCTCACAAATATTTATTAATGTTTGGTTTAATTTTGTGTGTTACTAGTGGAGATACTGATTCCGTAGTCCCAGTGACTTCCACGAGATTGGGCATCAAGGTCCTCAATCTTACAATCGATAAGCCATGGTACGCGTGGGCAAACGATACAACTGATAAAGAGGCAAGTAACCCTAATTTCGAGTGAAACTTTATAACGAAATATATGATTGGAAATCTAACAAGTATAAAACGATTTTGCAGGTGTATGGATATGCTGAGATTTATAAAGGCTTGACATTTGCCACTGTGAGAGGTGCTGGGCATGAAGTCCCTAACAGTCAAGGGCGCAGAGCCTTGGCGTTGGTGACATTTTTCTTAGCTGGAAAACCTTTACCACAGCAAAGCTAAGCTGCTCAGATATTCCCGCAATTAAAAATGAGTAAGAACAGTAAATTTGTTTTGGGACCATCGAAGAATGAATATTTCTGCTGTACATAACCATACGTTATAGTGTATGGTTATATACAACATACATCATTTCCACGATCCACGATACTGCATGTTCCTCGAGACATCTTCTATGGTTATGTTTCTAAAAACATGTAATAAAAATATTTTTAAGCCATCATTCAGTTTGGACATGATGTAATTCGTTCGTTGTTGGCACAAGCTTTGTTGAGGAAAATTTATGCCTGGTTAACATGTTGGGAGATAGAAGATTTATTTTAATTTTTATATATACGTATTTAGTAATTTCTTTTAAATGATAAATTTAATTTATGTTTCCTTGTCGATTGAGATTATTTTTAAATTGAAATATTCTATTCGCAAGAATCACGCTCCTACTTTCAAATAGAACTTCTAAATATTTGTTGAAGCTCTAGGTTTACTTAAGCATTTATTTTGAATGAGAATATGAGTATGGTTGTGGGTTTTAGATTTAAATAGCTTAGAACTTTATAATTTATTGTTATTATAGTAAATGAAGGGGTTTTGAAAGGGTTCTAAACTTTTTATATTTGTAGAGGAGAAAAATCACTTTCAACAACTACATATTATAAAATTTGGATGAAAAATAAGATACATGAAATTTGGTTTAACTCTATTCCTTGGGGATTCAATATTTCTTAAATTCAATTCATCTAGTTCATTTAGAATCTTTAGAATATTCAAGAGCTTTAATCAATTCTTTGTTGGCTTTAGATCAAATCTTCAATTTTTCCTTGCTTCAATTTCACTATCCTGATATCTATGGAAGCTTTTGCCTAGTTTTCATTCAATATGCAATCATATTTATTTAGCTCTTGAATATTATTTTAATTTTCTTGAGAACTGGCCCCATGCTAATAGATCTTTTACAATGATCAATTTCCCTAAGGGTTTGAAACTTCTAACTCAACAACACTAGAAGCATTTTCTCTTTCAAAGTCATATCATTCTATGCATAACATTAGCTACAATATTACCTTTCGTATAGATGTTTTGGACCATAAATGACTCTAAGCTTGATAGTATATTCACTACATCCTATATAATAATTTCATTGCTCTAGCTAGTAGTTTGTTTGGCATTCAAATTGTTAATGATGTTCATATAATCCCCTTCCACTATAAGCTTCTTAACATTAATATTTTATGGAAGCCTTAATCCTATAATTCACTACCCCTAATCTAGACCTTAGAACCCCTTCCCCTTTAGCCTTCCTTGAATTACCTTTAGAGGATCCATCAAAATATAGTTTTACCCAGTCTACAAGGAATGAATCCATCTCACCTTTCTCCCTAGACAGCAAATTTGATTCCCTATAGCTCTCACCAATCCTATTATGTTATTATTTCTTCCTCCAACTCATTTTCATATATTTGGTTATCTGTATTTGTTAGGATTAAATAATAAAACACAAGCAATAATTAAATACAAAAATAAAAATGTAGAATAATAACACAATACAAGAGAGGCACAATTTTACGTGGTTCACCCAATATAGGCTACGTCCATAGAGAAATTAACCAAGCCTTTTATTCTATCTAGAAAATCTATACATACAGAAATGCGCACCTCACTACATATTGTGTTCCCTCCCTTTGGGGATGTCTAGACATTCACTATACAGTCTCTCACATCCACAAATCCTCATGCAAGTGTTGCTTTATATACCAATAACACAACAAGGGGTTTTACAATATCATGGCCATAAAACTCAGGTTTAAATATATTAACCCAAATAAAATAATCCATGGGTTCAAATATATTAATCCAAATATAATAATCTATGGATTCAAAAATATTAACCCAAATAAAATAATCCATGGGTTAAAATATATTAACACAAATATAATAATCCATGGGTTCAAATATATTAACCCAAATATATTAACATGGAAAATATTCAACACATTTCCAATAATCTCCCACTTGTTGAATACTTTCCATAGGGTCTAAAAACTGCCATTGTCAACTATCAATTGGACATATTTATGCTAACTACTCCCACTACATGTGTAATATCTAAACATATTAGCTTCACCTATTACCCTCAGCCATATACTGGTAAGGTAACAAAATAGTCCAAAAAACCATTTAAAAAAAATATTATAAATATTATTGGAGCTAACTCTAAGAACATTACACCAGGAAACCACCACTAGCATCCACACTAGTCTCTTTTGGGCACAACTACACTAGTTATAGTAGCTTCTTCAGGTACAAGCTACACTAGTTATAGTAGTTAATAGTTTCCCAAAAACTTATGGTACAACCAATAAACCATCTTAGACATTTTTAGCAACTTTGTAATAAAACCACTAGAACAAGCATTTCCAACCTTAAACTCTAGATCTACCACTTCTGAAGCTCACCAAATCTACCATTGTTGAAGCTCACCAACTCTACCACTACCAGATCTCACCAGCTCCACCATTACCATAGCTCTCTATATTTATCGCTCCTAGAGCTCCTTGAATCTACCACTACTGGAGCTCATTAGCTCCATCACTTTTGAAGTACATCAAATCCAACACTTCTAGAGCTTACCAACTCCACCACTATAAAATCTCACTAGCTCTATTGCTGCTGAAGCACACCAGCTCCACAACTATCATAGCACACCATATCCACCACTATGAGAGCACACCAACTCCATCGTTCTTGAAACTCACCAGCTCCAGTACTTCTAGAGCACACCCGATCCACCATTGTTGGAGTATACCAACTCCACTTCTACTGAAGTTCACTAGCTTTACTGCTACTGCTACTACAACTCACCAGCTCTATTGCTACCATAGCTGATAATTTTAGTTGTTAAAATTCTCAATCCTAAGTCTGCCTTCTTCTATACTCCCACTTAAACTAGAAACCCTCATTTCAAGTGTGTTTTTTAAACCCTAAGCTTTGATACCATTTGTTATGATTAAAACATAAAAACATGAGCAATAAAATGTGGAAATAAAACATAGAAGAAATAATATAATACACAATAGATAGATTTACATGGTTCACCCAATATGGGCTACATCCACAGAGAAATTAATTAGACCTTTTATTTTGTCCAAAAAATCTTTATATACATAGTCGTGCACATCACTACACATTGTGCTCCTCCCCTTTGAGGTGTGTCTGGATATTCACTATGCAATCTCACATCCACAAACCATCATGCAAGTATTGCTTTATATACCAACAATACAATAAGGGGTTTTACAATATCATAGCCACAAAAATCGAGTTTAAATATACTAACCCAAATAAAATAATCGATGGGTTCAAATATATTAACTCAAATAAAATAATTCATGGGTTCAAATATATTAACCAAAATAAAATAATCCATAGGATCAAATATATTAACCCAAATATAATAATCCATGGGTTTAAATATATTAACCCAAATATATTAACATGGAAAATATTCGACACATTTCCAACAATATTAACAATCATATTTTCAGCAATGGTAACTTTGATACTCTTAATAATGACCTCTTCACTATTAATCTTATTCTAGAACACTAATTTATTCCTCTTCCTCCATATCTTCCAAATGAAGTGGGGTAAAGCAAATATCCAATTTTTCTTCAATTGGGGTCTATGATAAGGGTTAACCTAATTTTTCCATAAAATATCCAAAGATTTTATTGCCAACCATTGAGTTTTATTGGTTGAAGAAGCACATGCCAAACCTCCAAAAAAGAGAAAAAGGGAGAAAAATATGATAAAATATCTCCTCATCTCTACAATATAAATAACACCTATTAGGAATTATCATAATTTTTTTTCTAAAATTGTCCACCATCACTATCTGATTTTGTAGTACCAACCAATGAAATAAAGATACATTTGGAAGGAGATATTTCATCCAAATTATATGTGAGAATTTTTATTCTCCTTATCCATTTCAAAGGTAAACATTGAGATAACAGTAAATGTTCCTTTAGGATTATGATCCCAAAAGAACCTATCATCTCCTATATTGAGTTGTAAATATTAATTTTATAAGCTAAAATTAAGAGAGTTAAGCCTAGTTTACATAATTACATCAACTCCTTTCAACTACAATATGTGCCACACTCTACAATTATCTTCCTCGTTGATGTACTCATAAACCATGTTTCCATATTTTTATTTTAAGGGTCGAGTGATGCACTTTCAATAATCATTAAAAGTTAAAGGTCTCTATGTAACCCATGCATCCTCCCAAAAGCATATCTTATCACCTCTTTCCACCTACCATCTTAAACCTTTCTATAAGAAAATTTTTATTTTTATTAACTCATTCCAAAAAGATGATCCTAAATATGGATTTAGGCTATAATCAATGGGTATTATATTCTCAATATATTTTATAGAGAGGATATTAGCCCAACATTGATCATATACAATCATTTTTCACCATCCCACTATGGCCATTAAAGCTCTATTCATTTTCTTCACTTTTTTTATGCCTAGAATGCCTTCTCACTTAGGCCTACAAACTTTCTTCCATGCAACCAAACTAATCCTCTATTTCTCTTCTACACTAGTCCAAAGAAAGTTTCTCTACATTCACTAAAATTTCTTAGCCATTGATGTTTGGATTTTAAATAAAGACATCATAAAAATTTACAAGTTTAATGGTTTTTCCTCAATAGCTGTAATTTCCTTGCTTGAGTAAGGGAAGAGTCTTTCCATCCTACAAGATTTCTATTGAATCTATCAAGTAGTAAATTTGAGAATTCTCTTTTCATTTTACCTATAAAAATGGGTATTTCTATATATATGGTGGGGAAGTTATCCACTCTACAAAAAACAAATCTTGTAATTTTATTCTATCTGATTTGACGAGTGTTAACAAAGAAAAATCTATTTTTCAAGAAATTAATTTTTTATTTGAAGTTATTTCATAATTTATAATAATTTGCATGATATTCTTAGCTTCTACAACTTATAACTCTAATAATATTATGGTATCATCAATGAACTATTGATGAGTAGTTATATGTGGAGATGATGCTATCCAAATTCCTTTAATAAAGATTACATCTTTTGCTACAATTAAGCTCCTCCCTCGATCCTTAGCAATTATTATGAATAGATAAGGTGATATATGATCATCTTGTCTTAGCCCTTTTTTATCTATAAAGAAACCTACTGGTTCTCCATTTACAATTATTTAATTCCTAGGAGTGGAGATGCAAACCATGATCCGAAGCCTCCAATTTACCCCAAAACCAAAATACTACAACACTTTCTCCAAAAAATGCCAAGAGACTTTGCCATAATATTTATTCATATCTAGTTTCAACAACATACCTTCTAATTCGTTGATCAGAGCCTCATGAACAATGATTATCGCATCCAATATTTACCATTTTTTTAACAAAACCATTATGTTGTGAGGAGATACTCTTAGGTAAAATACTCCTCATTCAATTGGATAAAATATATTTTTTAATTTTATAAATAGAATAGCACATGTTGATTGGAAAAATGTATTTTAGCAATTTTTTTTCTCACTAAAATTTTAGCAAAGCTTCTAACATATCATTCTTAATAATTTCCTAGTAAATCTAAAAGCGACCATTTGGTAAACAATCTAGAATTGAGGCTTTATCCTTCTACATGATAAAAACTACCCTATGTACCTCCTCCTCTTAGAAATGATTATCTAGAAAATATTTTTTCACTATTCACCACTTGGGAAATACTATTTAGCAATTTCTTAACTAACTCAATATTTGTTACATCTTCTATGTTGAGGAGATTTTGAAAAAAATAAATTGCTTCCTTTCTAATATCCTCTTTCTCTTTTATTTCCTTACCCTCTTCTATCTTCAATATTATTATTCTATTATATGTGTTATATCTAATAGTTGTGAGATGAAAAAAACAGGTGTTTCAATCTCCTTCTTTGATCCATAAAGCACTAGATTTCTATCTCCAATGGATTTATTTTTAGGCTAATAAAATGTGGAGATGAGACAAAAGCATATTTTCTTTTCTATCCAATTCCTCTATGTTCCCCAATTCTAAATTTTCTCTTCCACCTCTTCCAAACTAGCATTTAGATTACTTTTTCTCTTTTAAATGACCAAAAACCTACTTGTTCCAAATTTTTACATTTTTATAACATTTTTTAGCTTCTAATAAACTTAGAATATCTTGGCTCCCCTAATATAAATGTTCCACCATTCTAAAATATTTTGATCTAAATAATTATTTGACATCCACATTAACTCAAATTTGAAGGGTCTACTTTTAACTCTTCTCCCCTATAACACTCCCAAAAGTAGTGGAGAATGATCAAAGTCAATCTTCATGAGGGATTTGAGAGAATAGTTATCATAGTGAATTAACCAATACTAGGATGCTAATACTTTGTTCCATCTAATTTGAATGTATTTTCTTCCTAACATCCTATTAAACCATGTGTATTTAGCCCCTTTCATATCCAAATCTATCAATTTGCATTTGCAGATAAAATTATTAAATTCCTCCATACTATTAGAATAATGTAAACTACCTTCTTATGGTAATTGAGACACCTCATGAATATTACTAAGGAGTTCTCAATCCCTTTTTCTTCCTTCCTAAGTGTTTGGGGCATACACATTGGAAATAACCCAAGAAACGTTTATAATTTTACAATTCAAGAGGACATACATGCACTTATTATTTATTTGAATACATTGACCATAAAATATTCTAGGATTCCATAGAGTCCATAAAACTCTAGAATATCCCACAACTAAACTTCCCACCATATCCACTTTATTTGAAATAGCAGTTTTAATCGATTAAAAATTTTGGTCATCAATCTTAGGATCTTGAATCAAGAAGATACATGGTTTATAAAATAAAATAATTAGGTTTAAGTTTAATGTTTAGGTATGTGAACTAATCTAAGTTTAATTTTTATACTTATGATTAAATTAAAGGTCCTTAAAAAATCTAAGTTGAATTGAAATAAAGATAAGGCAAGGTCATTTTACATAAAGGTAAAAGTTAGGAATATTATAGTTTTAGCTATGAAAACTTAATGTTTAGTTCAATAGCTAGAATTTCAATTAGTAGGTTTAAAGGTTTGCATTTTATAAAATATAAAAAAAAAAAAATTAAAAAAATTCAAGGCTCGTTAATTAGCTAATAAGTGAACAATAGAGAGTGATGTTTTAGCAAGTTTACAAAGCTTAAGATAAATGGTTACTCTAGGTTGTTTATAGATTTTAATATCAATTGTTAAGAAGGTATCTCTAATATTATATATAATGTGTTGAAACAAAGCTAAAAAAAATTAGTTAGATTTTTTATTGTTAAACAATTTAGTCCTTCATATAAAATCTTATAGGCATTTATAGGGCTTAAAATTAGTAAATACTATAAACTTATTCCTTTGAAACCCTATCACCATATTTTTCTTGAAGCAATCTCATCCAAAGTTTCAAAATTGGATCTAAATTCAGTGGTTTTTTATCACACCAAGTATCCATCAAAATAGAAAATTTTCTCCAATTCCCACCAAAACCTTTAATCATAAGATCAATAAATTTTTTAAAATCATTTCAAAGAGCAAAACCATTTGGAAGAGAGAATACAGTAAATATTAAACTTAGTTCATGAGTATCAACATACTTACTTAGAAGAAATCTTACCCATTATCTTTGACTCTCTTTGTATAACCTCTAGATAACTTTTCCCCTAAGAGCTAAGTTTGCATCTATAAGAGCTCTTAAACCAAGATCTCACCTAGTTTTATCATCACACAACTTGCTCCATTTCACCAAAGAATTTTTTTTTTTATCATGTAAACCTAACATTAAAAATGATCACATAATAAAATTTAAACTTTTTAAACTGATTTTGGCATAAAATACAAAGACATATAATATATTGGAATGGCTTGTAAGACTGAATTAATTAACTACACTCTTCTTGCTAATGATAACCATATGCCTTTCTAAGCTAGAAGTTTATTTTTAAATTTACTAATAATTGGATTCCATAAATATATCCTCATTCTCCCCTCAAATAAAGCCATCCCTAGATAAGTTATTGGTAAATTTGCCTCCTCTATTTGAAGCAACCTATAAATTCTTATTTTGATATTAGAAGTGTTAAGAAAGTAAATTTTGGATGTAGTCCTATTAATTTTTTGCCCTGAAGCTCTTTCATCCTCTTTTAAAAAGTTATTCAAAGCTTTAACCTCATTTATCCTTGTCTTTCCAAAAAGGGTTGTATCATCTACAAATTGTTGATGGGTTAAGTTATCAATGTTGTTGCTAACCTTAAGTTCACTTATAAACCCATATTTTTAAGCCTTATTTAAGTTCCTACTCAAAAATTCTACCAAAATAATTAACAAATAAGGAGATAGCGGATATCCTTGGCTAAGGCCTCTCTTAGCTTTAAAATATTCTATCACTAACTCATTGACCAACACTGAATAAGAAACTGTAGAGACACAAGCTTTAATCCATCTAACCCATTTCTTCCCAAAAGTAAACTTATGTAAAATTGCAAAAATAAAATTCTATTTAACCCTATCATAGTCTTTACTCATATCAAGTTTTAAGATTGTAGCTTTCTTTTTTCTTGAAGTTGTTGAATGTATAACTTCATGAGCTACTATGATCCCTTCCAAAATTTGTCTCACTTTCACAAAACCTCATTGCTATTCTAAAATGATTTTTTCTAACAATGGCCTTAATCTATTTGCCACCACTTTGGAAATAATATTATAATACATATTACATATGTTTATGGGTCTAAAAGAATCAAATAATTCAACATCCTTTTTTGGAATTAGGGTAAGATAAGTTGCATTTATTTTATAAGGAATGTATTGATTTACCCTAGATTTTTCCACTGTCACCAATAAAGAAAACTTCACG
This sequence comes from Wollemia nobilis, assembly GCA_028583015.1. Taxonomy (NCBI): domain Eukaryota; kingdom Viridiplantae; phylum Streptophyta; class Pinopsida; order Araucariales; family Araucariaceae; genus Wollemia; species Wollemia nobilis. The sequence goes on along the minus strand of JAQPPZ010017206.1, from coordinate 28,998 downwards.
ATATCCTAATTATGTTGGTAAAAAGTTATAGAGAGTCCATCTGGACCAACGGATTTATCCTTAGTAAAAGATAAAATAGCTAAATAAACTTCTTCTAGAGTAATAGGCTCTATCAGTTTCCTATTGTCTTCATTTATTATAACTAAAGCAACATCTTGAAGGAATTTATCATTAAGAACTACGATCTCCTATGAACCTAGAATATTTTGATAAAATGACATAGCCTCTTTTCTAATTTCACTTTGATATTCAATCCAAACCCCTTCTGTTGATTTAATTCTACCAATTCTAGAAGAAGATTTTGTACTATAGCCATCCTATGAAAAAACTTTGTATTTTTATCTCCTTCTTTTAACCAAGTTTATCTTGATTTTAATCTCTAAAATTTCTCTTCTTTACTAAAAATATTATGATATTCACTAAGCAAATCCCTTTCCTCTGAGCTTGTATTATTTTCATCACCTTTTTGGAATTTTAAAAGTTTATATTTTAGTTATTTCTTCTTAAAAATATTTTCAAAGGTGTTATTGTTACATTCTTTTAATCTAGATATCATAGCTTTATTTTGGTTTGGAAGAGCATACAACCCACCATTATATAAATAATTCCAAGTTTGAGCTATCATAACAACAAACTAAGGATGGTCTTCCCACATGTGCTCATATTTAAAATATGATATTTTTTAGAATTCACTAACCACCATTTTAACTCTTATTAGAAAGTGATATGAACCAATCCTTTTTAAGGTATTAATTTTAGTACAAGTTCCTTCATCTAGCCAATGGTCTAATATAATGCATCTATCTAATTTTTCTACTATTAGGTTTTGGTCTCTCCTGTTGTTGGTCCAAGTATAGTTGTCTTCTTTAAACTCAACTTCCCATAGATTGTTGTTTTGAATAAAAGCTAAGAAATATTTTATACTTTGGTTTAATTTCCTAATTTCTCTAAATTTTTCATTCATCCTGGTAATGGCATTGAAATCTCCAATGATCATGAAACGTGTTTCCTGGTCTTTACTTCTAATAAAGGCCTCAATCCCACTCTAAAATTTTAATCTACCTGATTGAGTTGTATGACCATACACATTGACAAGGATGAAGTGAATATCAGCAAAGTAGAAAGTGATTAAAGAGGCTATACAATACCTAGTTTTATGAATGGTTACACAAGAGGTTCTAGAAGGATTCCAATAAGTTATAATTCCTCTTGCTACTCCTTCAGAATCCATAGCATCCCATTCACATCTTGCTCGAACATAGTTTTTTAAACTTCTTCTTTTATCATTTTAGTTTTCCATATATAGAGAATATCAGGCTTATTACTTAAAAATAAGTCCCTAATACACGCATGCTTTGAGGGGGCATTAGTACCCCTTATATTCCATGATATGATAATCATGTCTCATTAGGGGATTTTGGCCCCTCTTGTGTATTACCAATATCATTTTGTTGTTTGGTAAAGAGAAGTTCAACCAACTTAGTTTGTGTTCCTTTCTCTATGTTAGCTCTTGCTTCCATGGATCTTGCTTGATAATTTAAGGGTTTTCCTCTTTTCGCCTTGCTTATATCAGAATAGGTCTTATTATTCTATTCCTCAATATTCTTTCACCATTTTTTTCAACATATTTATTTTCTCTTGGCTCTATTATAGAATATTTTGACTTATCCTGCTTATTTTTTGGTATTTCCTTATTAATGGCATAGGTATTGCTTTTTAAAATTTCATTTTATTTACCAATTATTTTCTCTTGAATGGTGCACGGTAATTCAAGAGAGTCTTCAAAATATGATGAAACACATTTCTTGGGTTCATCAAGAATTTTCTTCATTAAATTAGGATCGTAATAAATAGATGGTTCCTTGCTATTATGTTGAAATTGTTGTCCTGTGTCCTCTAAGTTTTGATCTACTTTTTTTCATAGGCTAAAGCCTCAAAATAGTTGGAATTTATTCTAGTATTCTTTCTTATTGGTATCCACTATTCATTTTATTTTATTTTCTAGATCTATTTTTTTGGAAGTTGAAAACCATATTTATCCATAACCATGTGTAAATATCTCTTACCATTTTCTACAAATGATTCTTTTGGGCTCTTATTAGGGCATGATATTCCAATATGTCCCACCTCATGATATCTTCTACATATAAATGATATGTTTCCATAATCTATAGTTTGGATCCACATATTATTCTCATACTTAATAATTATTGATTATGGTAAAGCTTTATTTTATCAATCATGACAAATATTAGGGCATAAATAGCCAACAATCCATCTTTTGCTGTATTTGAAATCTCAAGGAATTCTCCTAGAGTGTTGCCTATTGCCTTGAAGGTATATATTTCCTAAAATTCAATTGGTAATCCAAACATCATAACCCATATTGGTACTAGGGATATATTTATATTTTTATGTGAAAATCTTTAGTACCAGTGGGTTAGGAAGAGCCCTAATCTTCCCATAAACCAAGGACCCCCTTTTAGGATTCTTTCTCTTTCTTCCCTAGAATAAAAATGGCTAGGAAGAAACCTTTGGAAATAAATGATAGAATTAATCTTATAGACTTTCAACTCCTATCAATCCATTTTCTCAAGGCTGAAGACCCTGGCCAATACCCATTAAATTCACCAAAACTACCCTATCTTGGATCAATGAGGATCTCTCAGAGATGCACTCACTAACCTCTATGACTAGGGATTATTCTAAAAATTTAACTATAAATCGATCCATGGAAAGGAAACTAAAACTCAAAATCTAATAAAATTTATCTGAAAGATCTATAACAAATATAATATTTGATAAAAGCTTTATAAAATTTTCATGCACAATTTCTAAGACAAGAAAAGGAAAAAAAAAACTTAGCTAAAAAATTCTTTGTCCATAAAGAATATCTTGCCTTGATGAAGTCCTAGCCCTTGATTGTTCTTCCCATCGTTCGAACCTTAGTTGGTAAATAATTATATTTTTATTTTTCATGACTTGAAAAAGTGTCACTTCCCTTGTTCTAAATGGTTGATTTCATAGGGTTGTATCTTCATCAATATTGCTTAGATTTTTTTATATGACCACTCATTCTAAAGCTATTCAAATTTTGCACAAGTTGGTCGAAGAATCAACTAAATTAAATAACTCTTCATGAATATATGGCTCCTAAAATATGAGATGTCTTTTAGGAAAAATCCTAATCCTTCGTACTTTGAACTTTTATTTTTGATGATTTCAAAAATTGTCACTGCCCTTGTTCCAAATGGTTGACTTCACAAAATCGTATCTCTCTCAATATTGCTTGGATTTTTTCATATGAACACTCATTTTAATATGTGTATAATATATTTCATTAGTAAAAATATATAAAATATATTTTCTAAATTAAGACACAAATTGTGGAAAATAGTATCATAACAGATTTTTATAGAGATTATTGGCTATATAATTAGCCCTTTATTGAATGATTTAATATAATAAATTATAGAATATACATGGTTGGGTATCTAGTCTTTTCATCAACAAATACTAGTAAAGAAAATAATAAAAAGTGCTCCTATTTAATAAGTGATAAATTAATCAAATTAAGGATATAAGGATTTTCATACACATGGATGTTATGATATGGGATTTTAACATAATTAGGATTAATTTTTTAAATAATTTGGATCAATGATAATTTTAAAAATATTTTAATAGCATGGACTCTTTAAATTTCACAAATTTTCCTATATAGCATTTTGACAAGAAGAAAACATTATTTTAGTTCATAATGTACAAAATACATGCGTGATAACTCTATGTATAATGTGTAAAAGAACTTTAAAATAATTAGTAAAATTATTAAAATACTATTATTGTTTTATAAGAATATTGAGTCCTATTAAGGCTTGGCTTTGGTAATAAATTAATGGTATTTATAGTATTAACTAGATAATTATTCTTGATTAATTGAATTAGATGTAAAAAATCAAATCCTTGAATGAAATACCTTGCTTATAATTATAATTTGAATGTGATAGAATGTAAACAAATTTAGTCATAAATTATTTTAATTTTCTAAAAGATTACTTAACCTTGATACATGTGTATGTGCATGAAAATTAATCCTTATGTACAGATGGATTACTCATGTGCATAGTCAACCTTAGGTGAACCAAAATAAATTATTTTTTAGAAAAATATTACTCTTAAAATAATTATACAACTATTTAACTCTTATTTATTTTGAAAATGACAAAATTTACAATCTAAAAATACATATAATAAAAATTTATATCATTTTTATTTTTACTTTCCTCTTTGAATTCCACAATAAGGAATTAATTTATGCATTTATTTGATTGCATATTTACTAAATCTTGCATAAGTAAAAGGACTTATATTTGAGGATTAAATAAGATTTTCAAAATAAATATTTATTTTTATTTTAAAGATAAGAATGAATTAATTTGTGCAAGAAAATGACTAAAATATAAATTTATAATATAAAAGAAATCTTCATCACATTAAAAATATATATACACAATCAATAAAATAAAAAAAATCTATAAAAAACCGAAAAGATAAAAAATAAAAATAAAAATAAACATAAAACTAATTGAATAAAAATACAATAAAAAATAATTATATAAAATTGTGTGTCACTAAGATTAAATTTAGTGCAACAAAATAAATAATTTTATAATGAATATAGTCAAACATATATGAGTTATGCAACACTCTTATACTTTATGTTAAACTATTTTCATCTCATAAACCACATAAACTAAATGGAATTTTTTTAACAAAGTTATATCAATAGAAAGAATAGAATATTTGTCTCAAATTAAATAGGATTTGAATGGAAAGAGTAACAAGGGAGTAAATATATCAATCACTATCTTCTTTAAGTATATATCTATATCAATCACTATCATCTTTAAGTATTTTCCAAGGAGAGGTACATATAGCACTAAATCAATCCCTTAAGGTGAACTAAATTATGTCATGAAAATAAAGAACCATTACACACAAAGTCAAACGGTAATGCATGGTTTATGGTCAAAGTCAAACGGTAATGCATGGTTTATGGTCAAAGTCAAGGTAATGAGTTGTTTATGGTCAGGTGCATCACGTATGTTTTAGATTTCAAATAGGATTCTTAAATTTATGAATTAAATTTTCACTTACAACATGTTAGATTATCCCATATCAACCAAAATCATCACCTAGAGTTAAAATTGTTTTAGTATTCTACTTTAAATAAATGATTTAGAGTTAAAATTGCCATAAGATTTTCCAACAAAAACGGCGACGATATGCGGATCCACGCAATATGCAATTGTCACTCTCCACCGATCTATCTTTGCACAATTTCGTTATGTTAACTCTAACAAACACAGCCCGTAGAATGTGAAGCACTCCAAATAAGTCTCACGCCACCAGAACCACCAGCTTAATATGGGTAAAATGCAGACGCTCCTGGCAGCGTGGATTGCTCTGAATCTTGTATCCGCAGCAGCAGAACTACACAGTCAGCGAGACGCCCTGCGTTCGATCCGCAGCAAGAAAAGATTTCATCACCTCCATACCATAGAATGGCCGTCTCACGCCTCCAACCTTCAAACTGATCCACTATGTTTAACAAAGCCCAGGGACGAATTTCCGCTGCCACAGGAACAACAGGCAGATCTTATCACTAATGGCCTCCCCGGCCAGCCGCAGGGCAGTAACTTTTCACAGTACTCGGGATACATTACAGTTGATTCCTCCGCTGGTAGAGCCCTCTTTTACTATTTTACAGAGGCCGCCCATGACCCCGCCTCAAAGCCCCTACTCCTCTGGCTTAACGGAGGTGAGTAATAAAAAAAATATTGTTTTATGATTTAATTCATTTAGGTCATAGTTTTAGCGCTTGTGACCTTTGTTTGATTTGAAAATTATATTTAGAGTGTAATGGAAGATTGAAAGGAGTTTTATAAACTGTCCAAATTTAAAAAAGAGTTTGTCTTCTATTTTAAAAAATTAAAGGTTTGTGCATCAGGACCTGGCTGCTCCTCGCTGGGAACTGGAGCAATGGAGGAACTAGGACCCTTTCGGCCTAATCCGGGTGGGAAAACCCTCCACGAGAATCCCTACGCATGGAATCAAGGTATGATCATATCTTCTATAATCTATATACAATACAAGTGTCTTCATTTGTTATAAACAACTGAAATCGAGCTGGAATTATTTTTCTTTCTTTTGGTGTAGTGGCAAATGTGTTGTTTCTAGAATCTCCTGCTGGAGTTGGCTTTTCCTATTCCAACACCACCTCTGATTATAACAAAAGCGGCGATATTAGAACGGGTAATTGAAACAATATGGTACTCAGTTATAATGAGTATTGCCAAGCAATGATAAGAGATCTGAATTTTATATGGGTATTTTGTTTCCTGCAGCCGAAGATTCGTATGCGTTCTTGGTAAACTGGTTTAACAGGTTTCCGCAGTATAAATCCAGGGATTTTTATTTAACCGGTGAAAGTTACGCAGGTAGATTATGCAATTTTTAAGGTATATTAGTATTATACATATTACATATCACATCATCATGTCTTTGAATCTTTCAATCCATCATGCTGTCTTTGGATGTAATGTTTTCCTAGCAAATCTTTTGTTTTCTGTTGAGATGGAGAGAGAACTCAAAATCGTTTCATGGTTAAATGCCGATGACCTTTAATGTATTTTCCTATAATAAAATTGAGTGCAGGTAATTACATTCCAGAGCTGGCCGCTACGATTTTAGACCGTAAGAGGCTTTCGAATGCGTCATTCATCAACCTCAAGGGTATAATGGTGAGTCCAATTTGAAAAATTTCTCATGGAAGTGCTCCTGCTTAGAAATTATGATGGTTTTCAGAAATTCAAGTTTTTGCAGGTTGGCAACGGTGATATGTCTGTGGTAACAGACAATATGGGATTGTACATGTTCGCATGGTCGCATGCGCTCATATCTGATCAAACCTATACGGGTCTCATGCGGTACTGTACCAACATATCGTTTATACATCCGAAACGATCAAAATACTGCACAGAAATGAATAACAATTTCTACAACGAAATGGGGCAAATCGACACGTATAACATCTACGCTCCTATATGCGTGAATGGTTCTTCCACATCGCCTGTGGTAAGTCTAAACTAACAAGTAAAATCATAATCCTCTGTAATGCTCTTCTTTTTAGAAGTTGTTAATAATTTTTTGTTGGACTTTGGAAGGATTTATTGCTGACTATAACTGTGGCTGAAAAAGCAAGGACCACTAATGGAGATTTCTGTATATGATCCCTGCTTTGACGATCATATATCGACGTACCTGAATAGACGGGACGTCCAGGAGACATTTCATGTAAGAGGCATCCATCATCCATGGAGCTTCTGCAAGTATGAAAAATTCATCCTCCTTCTCCTTCGCAATAGAATCAATCTATATCAATGTCGAACCTGAGTTTTATTTAATGGGGTGAATAGATTTTTCATCCATGTTTCATCAATCTGTTTATGTGTTTGGTCCTGCTAGTTTTGATATTAATGGGGCGTGGAACGATTCTGTTGCAAATGTTCTTCCGATCTATGAAGAGCTCATTTCAGCCGGGATACGAATTCTTGTTTACTGGTAGAGACAGAAATTATATTCCACTACATTGTTTGTGGATGGTGTAAATTTTCTCACAAATATTTATTAATGTTTGGTTTAATTTTTGTCTGTTACTAGTGGAGATACTGATTCCGTAGTCCCAGTGACTTCCACGAGATTGGCCATCAAGGCCCTCAATCTTACAATCGATACGCCATGGTACGCATGGGCAAACGATACAACTGATAAAGAGGCAAGTAACCCTACTTTCTTGGGAAACTTTATAACGAAATATATGATTGGAAATCTAATGAGTATAAAATGATTTTGCAGGTGTATGGATATGCTGAGATCTATAAAGGATTGACATTTGCCACTGTGAGAGGTGCTGGGCATAAAGTCCCTAGTGATCAAGGGCGAAGAGCCTTGGCGCTGGTGACATTTTTCTTAGCTGGAAAACCTTTACCACAGCAGAGCTAAGCTTTTGTATGATTTGAGCTCAGATATTCCCGCAATTAAAAATTACGAATTCGATTCCCATGAGTAAGAACAGTAAAGTTTCTCTGGGACCATCGAACAATGAATATTTCTGCTGTACATAACCTTACAGTATAGTATATGGTTATATACAAAATAAAGGATGTTCCACGATCCACGATACTGCATGTTCCTCGAGACATGTTCTATGGTTATGTTTCTCAAAACATGTAATAAAGATATTTTTAAGAAGCCTTCATTTGGTTTGGACATAGATGTAATTCGTTCGTTGTTGGCACAAGCTTTGTTGGGAAAATTTATGCCTGGTTCACATGTTGGGAGATAGAAGGTTTATTTTAATTTTTATATATACTTATTTAATAAATTTGGGCAAGTCCACATATGAGAAGGAAATGCTTGCCATTTTACAAGCGGTCATTCATTGGCATCCATATCATTGGTTAATATTTTTCTATCAAGATTGATCATCAGAGTCTAAAATATTTTTTAGAGTAACGGGTGGCTACTCCGAAACAACAAAATGGGTCTCCAATTTTTTGGGAAAAGACAATGACATTTCTTATAATAAAGATAAAGGGAAAGTGGTGGCTGATGATTTGTCTCGCCTACTTGAAGATCAGGCATGCTACTTGCCATCTCTACTCTTCTTTCACAATGGATTCATTATTACAAACCCTCCTCTACCATCTTCAAGAGGATCCTCAATCACACCCTAGTTATGTTTGGTATGGTCAGGATTTACGATTTCATGACCAATTGGTTATTCCATCTCAGTCTCAAATCAAGGACCTCCTCCTTCATGAAATGCATGCATCACCCACAACTTTTCATTCCGGTTTTATAAAAATATATACTCGAGCCAAGCATACCTTCTTTTGGAAGGGCATGAAAAAATATATCAAAATATTTGTTTCTGAAATTTTCCTCCTAAAATTGAAGAGGGAACCCCTAACATATAATTTTATGCATTAATTTGTGTGTAAAATAAAAAATAAAAAATAAAAAAATCACATAAATTTTAAACGATATTTTTTTAGGTCAATATTTTGTCTTAAATGGTCTACTTTTTTGTTGATATTCATCATTGATATTTTCACTTAAAATACCTACACCTACATCTTTATTTGATGCATTTAGTACTCATAAATATGCCAAAGAGGGGGAAAATGTAGACATAGAATTTTGACCCACATCAAAATTCCTTAACTCCCCAAAGTTAATTTTTCATCATCATCACATTTCTTTTTTGCAAGTGTTGATTATAATAACATTTTCCTTTAATTTTACCATTTTTTCTCTCTTCCTAGCATTTTCACTCTCTTTCTAGAAATTTCGCCTTTCTTTTAGAATTTTGAATCCTCATAGTGAATTTGCTCTAGGATAAAAATGATCAAATATAATAGTTTACATGAATTTGGAAGCCTCCCAATATTTTGTTTTAATGAAATCTATTCCTTGATATTTGTGCTACATTGGCTCCCAAAAATGACCTACAAATCTTCTTTGATTGACAATTTGCCTAGTCTGGCCTAACAATCATAACAAAAGCCTAAATTAACCCAGGTAATTTCATCCTCCTACCTTGGTAAAATTGTTATAAAAGGATCTCTCTAGCTCTTTAGCAGACCTTGATGGTGGAAATTCGGTTAAGAGTTAGCTTTTTATTTCCCTATGACTAAAGGTTTTTTTGAACTTGGTTTTTATTTAGTTTTTCAATTATCTATATATTTTTTATATTTCATTTGTATATCATCTTCTTAACATAAGAAAAATACTATATATAGCATAGAATTTATCACCTTGCATTTGTAGATTTGTTACATTGTATCTGATTCTAGTAATTTCCTATTCATTGTCTGTTGCTTTCATAAAAATTGAAATACATGTAGTTTAAGTATAGTTGCATTTTACTTGAAATTTAGGTGTATATTAAACAAATAATTCATCAAAAATTTAATATTGCATAGACGTAAAAACTGTTATTAAAAATTTCCTTGTGAACCCACCACAAATTCATTGATAATCAACAAAGAGAGCATGACACAATTACCTCTCATCCAAGGTGTAGATCCCCTATTTCCTATCCTCCTTCTAGGTAGGAATCCATTAACCTAAAGGAAAGGGATGTGAAATTTTGAATGTACACTATAAAATGTGGTAATTCTAATTATAAATTCATGGTTTAATAAAATCAAACAACTCTTCTATAAAAGAAAAAATTAACACTTATCTTTAATTCCAAACTCCTATATTGATAATATGGAGTAGATAAATAAATTCTCTTGTTGAAATGGGTACCCAAGGAACTACATCAAGAATAACAAAATATCTAAATGTTGTGAGTTCTGATTAAATGGATTCATTAAATTGCATCATTTCTATTCAAAAAAATTAAATTATTTTCTTAAATATTAGAATGATGATTCTTAATATATTTAGCATCCCTTATTTCTAGGGTAAGTGAAACATCACTCTAAAACATAAGCATAGAATATTCAAGTTCCTTATCATTGAAAACAATGATCTTTAACTCTATAGTGCAAAACATTAAGATCATTAAGAAATTTTGGTATATTACATGTCCTTCATATAATGTCGACTCCCGAGACCTCCAAAACACCTGCAAACAGGGGGGTTATGTAATTGGGGCCATTTTGGGATGACCCAGATGGTCGAATTCTCCCAATTTGGCCTCTATCCTCAGGAATTCGATATCGCCACCTGCAAGTTAGTAGGACAACAAAGCGACAAAATACATGATAAAATCTTATCAAAATGTTATGAAATTGAAGCTATGAATTCACCAAACAGAATAACACAAAATGTAACATGAACCAATAATCTAGAATGCTTTAGAATAAAACTTAGAAAGTGCGGGGGTGCCCAAGTGGGCCTCCCACCGTTGGCACTTGACTTCGGCACCAATCCACTAGGGATGGGCCCAAAACCTCTTAGGATTGGGATGTCTGCAAATTGGTGGTGTAATGTGGTCAAATGTTGGATTTGGGTTGGATCCACGCTTCCAAAAGCCACCCAATAACCTCCCTTGCAAAAGAGATTAGTGGATGTGAGAAGGTGAATCAAAAGGTATGCAAGTGGGTATTCAATCGGACAGCACTTCGTTGCTTGAAATCGCCTCCAATCTTTCTCTTTTGGGTGAGAAAAGTCCCACCTTTTATAGACCCATGGGGTCTCTTTTGAGAGGGAAGCATAAGTGCCATGTGTTGGTCATAGGTGCCATGTGGCAGTTAAGTCTTCCCATGAGGGAGGGGAGTCCTCCATGACTTGGGCTTTCATAATCGCCCTTGTGACAGTCCTCTAACGGCCTATCTGTCCACCCACACACGCGTGCGAGGCAGGAGTCATCAACTGACTGTCCCGGGCTGCCACTTGGCACCATTCTTCTTTTTGCCCGTTAAACTTGGAATTCGTCCCTGGGTGAGACGATTTCAGAATTCGTCCCCGGGTGAGACGAATCCCGCTTAGTATTCGTCCCCGGGTGAGACGAATACCGAGTAAAGTGTCTAAATGTGTCAAATTGCCTCTTGACCTTACAAAATTGCTATGAAAGTGGTTAGGACCACTGTTTGACCTCTAAGGGCTGCCCCTGGGGCTGTGTTTGTCAAAGCGATCAGTGTTTGCAGTCACATAATCGGATTGGTGTTGTTTTGGTGTCTACGGATGCCCCTTTTTGGGATGCGCTCGTGCATAGCGCAGCGTCGAGCAAAAATAGATAACCAAAGCACTAATGATTAGGGTTTCTTGGTAACCTAACCAAATTTTGATTCCCCAAGCATGGAAAGGGCATGCATTATTGAATCCTTCCTTCTGATGAGCTAAGGAGTTTGATTTCAAGTGTTAACCTGTTTTGGTGAGGTGTGACTTGAGCTTGGACATTGATCACTCATGATTAGGCAAAGGGCGCAACCTTTTATCCTTAGGGGAACCTTGTGTTCATGATTCACGAAATGCCAAGTGTTTGATTGATTTGATTGTTGCTTGTTTCATCGCCCCAAGCAGGAGCGTAATTGTCTTTGTCAATGATTCTTTGAATGCATGTCGTTTTCCTTAATTGGGTGTGTGATTGTTGATTGGTGACTAAGTGTGACTACCCCCTCAAGCGATGAATCGATGAGGGAATGACCTTCATGAGAAAAGCGACGAGTCGCTTGACCCAAGATGACTTGTGCAAGGGTGCCTTTAGAGTGTTTACCGTTTAGCATGTGCAATTTTTCCAACATTTGGACCTATTTTTGGTGGGTGTTAACCCTTTTGGTGATGTCGTAATGGGGTGAAATTATCGAAAATCCATCTTCCCGTGGAGCGGTCCGGCTATGGTAGCCTTCTTGGGGAAGTAGGAGAATGAGAATTTGAACCCCGACATCGAATTTCTTTGCCTAGAGGTTAAGTGCAAGAGCACTTGTGTCCGGCAATGCTTATTGCTGTGTTTTTGTGTTGCATTTATTTGTTGTTTTTGTTGTTTTTGTTGTTTTTTGTGACACCATTTGGGGATTAAATTATCGGAAGTTCGTCTTCCCGTGGAGCGGTCCGGCTATGGTAGCCTTCTTAGGGAGTAGGATAGTGATAATTTGTGACTCCAATTTCTATTTTGTATGCCCTGGATGTCAGGTGCAGTAGCACTCCTATCGGGCAAATTTATTGTCTGTTTTTAGTGCATTTTTTATCATTTTTTGATGTTTTTGAAGTTTGGCCTGAATTCGTCCCTGGGTGGGACGAATTCCAGCTGTAGAATTCGTCCCTGGGTGGGACGAGCGCTAACCTAAGCGCTCGTCCCAGCCAAGGACGAATTCCAGCTCAAAAGGCCTATTTAAGGGCCAAAACTTGCATTTGGGCTCATTTGTGTCATTTTTTTTCTTGCGATTTTGGAGCTCTGGGAGGAGGAGGTAATTCTGTGAAGCGAAGCGCTCGCTGGAATTCTCTCTGCCATCATGAGTGCACAAACTGGTTCGAGCGGCGGAGCTGAAGCGAAACTCGTAAGTTTCTTCTAGAGCTTATTTTTGTTTAAATTTGCACTTGTTTTATTTAATTGTTTTTTTTTTTGTGATGTCGTTTTTCAAAATGTGTTTTAAAACTTAAACTCGAAACTGGATTGAAGACACTAAGACTTATTGTACAATTAAACGTAGTTAAACCTAGGCAAATAATTTTGCTTACGACTAAACCCTAGGTTAACGGAACGTAAACCCTAAGACGTATATTTTTTTGTGTTTTTGAATTTCTTTTTATTCTGTTTTTGAATTAATCGGTTAAGATTAGAAATCTTGGAACTGAAGGTTTGTTTTTGTTTTGTTTATTTGATTTTTTTTGCTTTTGTTATTGTTGTATAGTTCTTTTCCATGATTTTTAATTTTTTTTGTTGAATTGTTTTCTTTTGCAGGTTAGGAGCCGGTACCGTGTACCTACCGCCTTTACTGAGGCGCGGGGTGCACTGACTGATGATGATTGGGAATGGCTTGATGCCCTTGGGCTCAAGTAGGTGTCTCGACTGGAGCCTGTGGTCCCGGATCAGGCCTATCTGATGGCCTTGATCAAACTTTGGGATCCATGGACCAACACGTTCCATCTTCCGATAGGGGAGATGACTGTAACTTTGGAGGATGTTTATCGGCTGCTTCGGATTTCGATAGACGGACTGCCTATTAGGACATCGTCGTTCGATCAACGAACTGCTATACTTGACGAGATGCTTTGGGCATGGGGAGCGGGTGGGTGTAACGAACCCGATTGAGACAGCCGAGGTGGACCGCCAGTCGGCGGGATTTTGGTTGGTTGGTGGGGGGGGGGGGGGGGGGGGGGGGGGTTTTTTGGTTTTTTTTTCGGGTTTGGGGTGGTAGAGTGCCCGATAGAGGCACCACCGATTTTGAGATGGGGACAGACATTGTTGGCACAGCCTCTCACGGGGAGCCGGATGCGGTCCGCTGTCGGCAGCGAAAGGGCGTCGCTTGCAGTTATCTCGCTGCAATGCTGGGGTTGGTAGCACATAGTAGTGGAGAGGCCGACCGGGTTACCGTGGACGACTCGGCAGCGATGGATGACACGGAGATAGGCTATGCAGTTTTGTGGCGGCGGTCCCACGGAGCAGGGGCAGAGTCGGCGATGGGCAGGTGTTGTAGAGCACTATACCGATGCCTTTTCTCGGCTCACTCTAGGGGAGGTGTTTTGGCGCCCTTATCGGACCTGTCCAGCCTGGCCAGAGGCCGGAGAGTGGCTCCATCGGGTACGCAGGGAGCGGTGGTTGACTGGGAGGCACGGGACGAAGCATGAGTTCTTTTCATACATCCGGGTTACACGATAGTTTGGGGTGCGCCATGGGTTTCCTGGTGAGCCCGTGGTCTATCGACGACGGGGAGATGAGAGGGATTTAGATCCACCGGTCACCGCGCCATTGGGCGAGGAGTCAGATGCGATTATTGACGTCCCGGACGTAGATGACGTCGGGACTACCACTGAGTATGACTCGTGGTGGGTACTACGGCGATGGAGAGGAGAGGGGCCACTGGGAGGCGCGAAGGCGGCAGTGGAGGGTGCTGAGGCAGTAGGGGATGATTGGGGAGGTCCGTTGGATGATGCGGACATGTTGGATGTGGGGGATGAGGATGTAGACTTGGGCGCTCCGGATCGCCCGGACATGCAGGACGTGGAGGAGCAAGTGGGAGCCGCAGCAGCTCGTTGTTCCAGAGGGTCCTGTTCGTCAGGCAGACACAGAGGAGGTGGAGTCTGAGATACGCGCTAAAAATGCACGACTGACAGAGCTACTACGGATACGGGATCTGGAGTTGGGGGATGCGAGGCGGGAGCTGGGGGACGCGCTGCGGGAGAGGGATCTCCTACGGGCTCAGTTGGCAGAGCGGGATAGGGTTCTGGCACAACGCGACGATGCGGTGTCATACTATCATCGACGAGAGGCAAAGTGGTGTCGGCACCGGATAGAGTTGGAGAGGGAGGTCATCCGCCTTGGTGGGCGACTTCCTGAGCCCTCGGTCAGTGGATCTTCACGGCGAACGAGGGATAGTGCGACTGAGCAGTCAGCATCATCTCGTCGCCGATGATTAGATGAGGGAGGCGGTAGCAGGCATGATGCGGGGGCTAGCAGTAGCCGCCCTGTAGGGTCCCATAGGACCCACACCACGGGGGGTAGTTCCCGTCGCACCGATCCTGCGTGATCATGGTGGTCGACGCCTTAGGTTGGGTTTTTGGATATGATTGCGGGGTCTGAGGACCGGTTTTGTAGCCTGCGGGCATTTTTTTGACGATATATATATATATATATATATATATATATATATATATCCGGTTTTATTGTGGTTTTTTTACATGTGATGATGTGATTTTTGTTATGCATGATGGCTAATGACTATGGATGTATGCATGTTTATTTATTTTGATGAATGCTTATGTTATGATGAATGCAAATGTTTTTGATTTCTTTTTGATATGCAAAGTGAAATGGATGAATGATATTTGTGGTGATTGGTTACGGCACCATAGGTTGTTTAAGACGCTCTTTAATTCATTTTTAGGCGATTGCTATGATGTATGGCTCTTGTATGTATACATGTGGTTTTCTCTTTTTGTATTTTTTGATGGTATTGTAAGGATGAAAAGCAGCAGCAAGTTGGTTTAGAAATGTAGCTAAGGTTTTCTGAGACTCTGACGGTTTTAACTCACTAGCCAAGACTCGTACTTTATCTTACAAGACTTTTGAACAAGGTATGAATCGGACTTGTTTTTGACCAAGCTATTTCACATCCCCGTGTGTGCAATTGAGTTCATTTATGTGGTATTTATCGGATACCGCCAGTGCCATATGGGCTTTCAACCGAACCTGTACTGAGGATCACCTAATTAGCTCCACTAACTCCTTTGTTGTATTCAGTTAGATTAATCTGCGATGTTATCCAGGGCGCCATAGGCTAGCTCATCCACATGCAAACATTGATCTATACACAAGTTAATGTGATAGATATATCGTCATGCGAGAAGTTTGCCGCCAGTGACCGATAGGTTATCAACCTAACCGGTACTGAGGCTTGCCTCATGACCTTTTAGAATGCTGAGAGTTCCAGGGATTCAAGGTCAACTCCCTTCTTTTTTTCACTTGTATTGGGATACTTGCTCGTTTGTAGTGATAAGATCACTGTTTATTTTGATTTGTTTTTCTTTTGAGCAAGGGATTGGGGATATGGAGTGACGAAAATCACTATTGCTTGTGCCTTTTGATGTGTGCACTGTAGGATGTCAAATTTTGGAGTTTTGACGTTTTGCAAATTTTTTGATGTTTTGCAACTATTGAGAACTTAGGGATTCTTAGGGAATTGGGTAGGGAGGATGCTTGTCCTTTTGCCAACTCTCAGCATTCTTGGGGTCATTCGCACGTGGGGATGAGCAAGATAACCGTTTCGCTTATGGTGACCTGGATTATGATGCAGGTTTCATCTTTCGTTCACACAACTTAGGAATTGTTTTATGTGTTTTAATTTGTGTTGGGATGTTACGTAACAAGGTGTATTTCAAGTATGACTCTACCTTCGTAAAATCTGTCTGACTTGATACATTACATGGCTAAAGAGCAAAATGATGACTGAATCACGAAAACTCTTGATACATTAAAAGACCACTGACTCTAGTGTGGTAAAAGCAATGCATGGTGTTTTTGTTGTTTTTGTAAAATGGAACAGTGTGGAACAAGATGGACTAGCAGAGCAATTACAACCTATGGTGCCTTTGACCTATACGACCACAAATATGCAATGTATGGATGCAATGCTTAATGCAGCTACATATTTTTGTATTTTTGATGGATTGATTTTTGTGAATATGAATATGAGGTGCGAGAAGAGCTCTCTATTGATGAGTTTGAGTATGCCTAGAAATGAGATGCAAATTTTTGTTGTTTTTGATTATTTTTTATTTTTGACCAAGTGATTGTGGACATCCTTGGAGCATTTTGGTGACCAAGTGATTGCGATAATCCTTGGGGCTTTTGGGGTGACCAAGTGATTGCGATAATCCTTGGAGCTTTTTGGTTTGACCAAGTGATTGCGATAATCCTTGGAGCTTTTTGGTTTGACCAAGTGATTGCGATAATCCTTGGAGCTTTTTGGTTTGACCAAGTGATTGCGATAATCCTTGGAGCTTTTTGGTTTGACCAAGTGATTGTGATAATCCTTGGAGCTTTTTGGTTTGACCAAGTGATTGCGATAATCCTTGGAGCTTTTGGGTTTTGACCAAGTGATTGCGATAATCCTTGGAGCTTTTTGGTTTGACCAAGTGATTGCGATAATCCTTGGAGCTTTTTGGGTTTTGACCAAGTGATTGCGATAATCCTTGGAGCTTTTTGGGTTTTGACCAAGTGATTGCGATAATCCTTGGAGCTTTTTGGTTTGACCAAGTGATTGCGATAATCCTTGGAGCTTTTTGGTTTGACCAAGTGATTGCGATAATCCTTGGAGCTTTTTGGTTTGACCAAGTGATTGCGATAATCCTTGGAGCTTTTTGGTTTTGACCAAGTGATTGCGATAATCCTTGGAGCTTTTTGGTTTGACCAAGTGATATGCGATAATCCTTGAAGCTTTTGGGTTTGACCAAGTGATTGCGATAATCCTTGGAGCTTTTTGGGTGTTTGACCAAGTGATTGCGATAATCCTTGGAGCTTTTGTGTTTTTGACCAAGTGATTTTATGGATCCTTGGAGCATTTTTGGGATATGGCTCTCTTAGATATAAAATGGTCGCAAATGACTGATATTCAAGGGTTCTGTTTCCTTGATACCATCAAGAGAAGCTAGCCGGTACGTCCCGGGTCCTATTTTGCTATCAATGACATATGGACCTAACCAATTTGCCGTGAACTTGTCCCTTAGGTGGGACGGAAAATTAGAGTTCTGTTGGTTTTCCTTCAAAACCAAATCACCAACCCGAAAGTCCCTTAGGTGAACTTTCATGTTGTAAGCTTTCTTAAGCCGCTCTTGATAGATACGTAAGTGCTCGAGAGCATTAACGCGTCGTTCGTCAAGCAACGTAAGTTGGTCTAACCGGGCCTACCGCGCAGTGTCATCATCGATGAACTCCTACATTGATATGCGAAGGGAAGGAATTTCCAACTCGAGAGGCATTACCGCCTCCGAGCCATACACGAGCGAAAACGGAGTTGCCCCAGCTTGGCGTCCGAACGCTAGTGCGGTAAGCCCAAAGGGCAAGTGGGATTTGTATGTGCCAATCCTTATGACTCGTCTCATGACTGTCTTTTTAAGGATGGCCACTAGTGTTTTGTTTGATGCCTCTGCTTGCCCGTTTGCTTGCGGATAATAGGGCGTTGAAAAGTCTGTGCTGAATTTTGTACTTTGTGGTCAAAGCACGCACGTCTTTGTTCTTGAATGATGGCCCATTATCCGATATTATTTTGGATGGAATACCAAAATGACATATGATGTTATGCAAGATGAACTCCACAATGCGGGGTCCTTTCGTTGAGGTTAACGGAATTGCTTCCACCCATTTGGTAAAATACTCTGTGGCCGTTATGATAAACGTGTGACGGCCTGACGATGCAGGGGAGATCTTTTCGATTAGATCGAGGCCCCACTACGAAAATGGCCAAGCAGACTGGACTGTCTGTAGGGCCTGGGAAGGTACGTGCATCAAATTGGCATGATGTTGACATTTCATGCACTTCTTGACATATTCGCAACAATCTCGCTCTAAAGATGGCCAATAATAGCCCATGCGGAGAATGCGCTTTGCAATGGCCATACCACTAAAGTGGCCACCACATGTACCGTCGTGCGCTTGGGCGACTGCCCAAGTGGACTCTTGCTGGTCCAAACAACGAAGAAGAATTCCGTCATAGCTACGATGATACAAAATGTCTCCTATCAAGACATACTTAGCCGCTTTCTGCTTGAATGTTCGTTTTGCGGCGTGCGTCAATCCAAAGGGAAGATTACCTAACTTGAGGTAGTCTCTAATGGGTAAATACCAGTCCTGTTGATCGGAAACCTCGACAGTATGAATAGCCAATCCCTTTTGAAGTTCTTCCCTAACAAATGTTGAATGGGATAGAACTTGTAAGAATAGCGTTGTGTTGCTATTAATGGGAGTGGGGGAAAACAAGGACCCCCATTTGGCACGTTTCGGACGGTCTCGGATTCGAAAGAACTTATCCGAGGATGGTTCAATCTGGATCATGTGGATTCCTGGTGTCAAGTCTGAGCTTGCACGCTCCATCGCGGATTGCGATAAGGTTTTGACTTGAATAGTTGTCATATCACCGGAAAGGTCTTGCGGGATTAGTGACCCCAAGGAGGCCATTGTGTCCGCAAAATGATTCGATGATCGAGGGAGTGCCTCGATGTCATACCACTCAAGTTTTGCCAGGAATTTGTCCACGAGGGCTTTATAGGCCTTCGTAACTGGGCATTTGCATTGATATACCCCTTTGACTTGATTGACTATTAACAGCGAATCACCAAAGATGTTCAATCATTTGATGTTCATGGCGATTGTTGTCTAAAGACCTAGGAGCAAGGCTTCATATTCTGCATTATTGTTGGTGCACTGGAAGTTTAATTTAAATGATAGGGGCATTGGAGCACCATGTGGTGTGAAGAATACAATTATCGTGCCACCACCTTGCTCGCATTTAGAACCATCGAAGAATAGGGTTATGTCGGCTTGTGACTCAGGCTCATCGAAACCGGCGATTCCGAGACATGGAAGACCCCATCATCGGGTAGTTCTATGACCGGAGGCTGATCGTCTTCAAGAGGAGCCTCTGCTAGTTGATCGGCTATGACTTGTCCTTTGATAGATTTTTGCCCAATAAACTCTATGTCAAATTCTGTCAACAACATGATCCATTTCGCCGTGCGACTACTATGATAAGTACGACTCATCATGTATCGCAATGGATTCTCCTTAGACACAACATACGTAGTGTTGCTCAACATGTAGTGGCGTAGCTTTTTGGTAGCAAACACCACTCGCCAAGCAGAGTTTCTCAACGTATGCATAGTTAAGTTCGTAATCGACCAGTGGTGCGGCTAAGATAGTAAGTAGCCTCGTTCTTTGTGAAGTTCATTCTTCTGGGCTAGCATGGCGCCCAGTGCCACCTCGTAGGTCGAGATGTATAAGTAGAACGGCACTCCTGGTCTAGGTGGTGCCAATACTGGCGACGAATCCAAGTATTGTTTTATTTCATCAAATGCCGATTGGCACTTGTCATCCCAATGAAATGTGACCCCCTTGTGCAATAATTTGTTCATGGGTCAGCATTTGTCAGATAATTGCGCTATGAAGCGTTTAATCGACGTGACCTTTCCTTGCGGACTTCTGAGCTGCTTGATGGTAGTTGGGGGAGCCATTTCAAGGATTGCCTTGACTTTCTTTGGGTCCACTTCGATGCCTCGTTTTGAGACTATAAAACCCAAGAGTTTTCCGGATGTGACGCCAAATACGCACTTCTTGGGATTCAGTCTGACCTTATGCTCTATGAGGCGATCGAGGATCTTGCTTAAGTCACCGAGATGATCTGAGCGCAAAAGAGACTTGGCTAACAAATCATCCATGTAATCTTCCAAAGTTTTGTGCATGTAATCGTGGAAGATATATGTCATGGCACGTTGGTAGGTAGCGCCAAGCATTTTTAAGGCCAAAAGGCATGACCTTATAACAAAATGTCCCCCAAGGCATTGTGAACGCCGTTTTAAGTTGGTCTTCGGGATTGATACGAATTTGATTGTATCCTGAGAAGCCATCCATTAGGGAGAGCATTTCGTGACCTGCTGTAGCGTCTACTAGCGCGTCGATGCTTGGCAAGGGGAAATCATCCTTAGGACTCGCTTTGTTTAGGTCTCAAAAATTGGTGCATATGCGAATCCTCCCATCGGGCTTCTTGACGGGAACCATGTTGGACAGCCATGGCGGATAATCCACGCAGATGACAAACTATGCATCCAACAGCTTTTGTAATTCATCTTTGACCATCAAGGCCACCGTTGGGTGCATTTTTCGTAGTTTTTGCTTTACGGGCTTGATTGTCGGATCAAGCGTTAAATTATGCGTGACTAGCTACGGGTCTAGTCCCGGCATGTCTCTGTATGACCATGCAAAAACCTCCTTCTTCGCTTTGAGAAGGGCGATGTAGTCGGCTTGCTCTTCGGGGGAAAGACTTACCCCTAGATTGATAATCTGTGGATTCGTTGGGTCTAAGCCGATGTCTACGTCAGTCGTTTCCTCGACTGACATGTGGGATCCGTCCTCCAACTGATGTGGAGTTGGGATCAAATGGATATCATTAGCTGAGTTTAGATCTGCGTTTGGAACCTCGGGTCCCTCTTCAGCCTGAAAAATATCCTGAGTTGTCCTTGGGGTGGAATGAAGCATTTCACCGAAAGGCCGATACTCTGATGGTGATAAAGGTGAATTGACGCGATCCCAGTCGATGGCATCTATGTCTAGGTGCAATGATTGTGATGGATCGGCCGGATTGCGGATGGGTGCGGTCAAATCAATGGAGATCATGTGGATGGAATGAATTTGGTCTCCAGAACCGTGGGTGTGATAACTCGATTCTTTTAGATGCTCCCTATACTCTGGATCCGGCTCTACGGGAACGGGCACGAATGGATCTTCCCTAGGTGCGAATTCGTCCCTATTTGCGAAAAGGATGGCAGGGTCTTTCCTCGAGCACTGATGTCATGATGGGATCTCGAGGTGGACGATGCTCATCTTGAATTTGGAGCCATGGATCCAATACTTGGTCCCACCTTGCAGTGGTCTACCCACCATTCATGCCCTAGCAAGTATGCCCATCTCGTCCCATTAGATCTTCATGAGTTAAAGGGCGGTGATGTCGTCGCGCATGTCTGAGATAGTCCATCTCAGTCTCATCTTCTGAATCACTTTCGGAGACCCAAAAATGTTCATTCTCTTCAAAAACTGTTGCTTGCGACGTTGAGGACTCTCCTTGTTCCAGTAAGTTAATCTGGTCCCATTGTGGTTGTTCCACTCTTGGTGGAGGGACCTGATTCTCTTGACACTGTATTGTTTCATCTGGAACCTCTAAGGGGAATAGCTTCAAAAAGATGTCCGAAAGTCGTTGATGTTCTCTTTGAGGATTAATCTCTGAACTTTCGCCTCTCTCTAGCAAAGGAGAGGGATTACTGTTGTTTCCAAGGGTGTTTGTTGACCATGGGAGGTAGTCTCCCAATGTGTATTCTGTATTTGGATTGGCATACGGATCTTGTGCCAATCCCCCCTTGTTGCCTATTTCTAGGCCTTGCATATTTTCAACCAAGATGTCTAAGGGCAAGGGGTGGTTGAACCCTACTCCCGACTTGTCATATGGCATCTGATATCTTGGTTGGCAAAGGACCCGCATCCCTTGCTCATATCTCGCCTAGCTCCGTATCCATGCCAATTGCATTGGCCGAGATATTTTAGGGCAAAATCTGGGTTTGACAGATAGTTGATGTTTTCAACAAAAGGCTCTTCGTCCGCTTCCTTTTGTTGGCATGGTTCAAGACCATGATCAAGGCCCCCATACACGAAATTCGTCCGGTTTGGAGGGTAGCCTAGAGGAACAACTGTCCCTATGGGAAGGCGAGGTCTTCCCATGTCTTGTACTGACTCCAATGTCGGGGTCGCCACAACATTTTGCACTAAATATTCCCCCAGGCCCGTACTGGCCATTTCAACAGTGATTGTTGATGATTGGGTGGGAGGAAACGGTAGTCCTTCCTGAGTCCATTCCATGTTTGGTGGTTCAGGAGTCTTAGTTTCGTTGTGCTTGGTGTTTCCTCCGTTGATACCGTTGAGATTGTGGGCAACCTTTCTTCTAAGGGTTTAACCTCTTCCATGATCTGTTTTCCCTTGTCCTTCTGTTGGGCCATGATAGGTGGCGTTGATGATGAAGGAGCAGGTGATGAAGTCTCACCTGGCTGGGATTTTGCCTTGTTGGTCACCAGTGGTGCCTGCGGTATTGGACCCTGTTTAGATGGATTTAACTGGAAATCCAAATGTGTTGAAGGGAGGGTCGATTGAGGCATGAATTGTACCGCATTGCAATACTTGAAGGGCTCTAAGTCCATTGGGACTACATGTATTTCTCCTTCATAAGCATACTTTAAGCATCGGTGGGCGATCGAAGGGACACACTTCATGTCCCCCGATCCAAGGCCGCCCTAGCAAGATATTATAAGCCATCTCGCCTTCCAACACATGGCACAATGTAGGTATTGACTTTTGTCCTACCCGGACAGCAGTAACAATCGTGCCGACTGTCGAGCATATTGCATCGTTGAAAGCTCATAGTGTGTACGTGGAGGCTATGATGTGAGAGGTCGGCAACTTCAAATGTTTTAAGGCTACAGTGGTAATGATGTTACTGGACGAGCCAGTATCTACCAACACTCTCTTGTACGGGATCCCGTTGACCCGCGCGATAACGTGCAGGGGTGGATCTGCCATGTCATTCGATATCGTTTTGACCTCATCTTCTCTGAATGTGATGACCGGCTCCGTACATTGTTTCACATGTCCCACGAAGTTGTTGAAAGAATTTGCTTCGTGAGGCTGTAATTCGATGGCTTTTAAAATGTCCATAAGAGCTTCCCTATGGGGTGCCGATTGTTGAATAAGCTCGTAAATGGACAGCCTAGCCGATGTGGTCCGCAAACTCTGCGTGAGTTTGGTCCGTATCGTGACCTCGGGTCTAGGCGGAGGCAACCGCGTTGGGCGTTGTTGAGGCTGCGATGTTGTCGAAACTTCCCTCGTAGCTACCTCGGGGGCAACTGTTGGGTACCTTCTGTTCCTTGTTACTATGCTAATCATTCCCACAAATCCCTGCATGGGAAGATTCTGTCGCACCTCGTTAATCTGGAGTGGTTTTTCCTGTGCCTCGTGGGCAGGCAAAGGGTCCTTGAATACCCCCATTTGTTGATTGTTTGGCGCTATGGGGTTGTCCACGGCCAATGTTCTATTGTCAATCAAATCTTGGATTAATTCTTTGAACTTCCAGCATCCATTCAAGTCGTGTCCTCTGCGCCTATGGAATCTACAATACAATTCCTCTCTGTATCCCCTAGGCTTAGGAGCATTAGGGTCTATATTTTGGATTTTTGGCAGAGTGACTAAATTTGCCACTGACAAGCGGTCAAATAGGGAGTCCCTGGACTCCGTGTAAGGGGTGAATTGTCGCCTAGGGCGACGCTGCTGATTCTGCTCCTGTCTTCTATTATCTCTTTCATAAGCAGGAGGCACTGCCTGGTAATTAGCCTTTTGAGGCTGCATTTCTTGCACAGGCGTGGGAACATTTATCGCAACTTGGTTGACTGCAGCGTGTTGTGATTGCGTTGTCCCGATCTTAGTGGTTTTATTCCACTCTTTCTTTTTAGGCTTGGCGATTGCGCCTTCGCCTATCTTAATCTCTTCTATAACTCTGGCTTGCGCCAAAGCTTCTTCTAAGCTGTCGTATTGTCGCAGCAACAATAGACCAGAGATTGATTTTAAGCAACTTTTTGCGAACATCTACGTGAGATCAGACATAGGGGGACGGTAGGGTAACTTAGAAAGCAAAGCTCTCCATCGATTCCCATATGCTGCCATTGTTTCTTCCTCAAATTGCTTGAGGCTCGCCAGATCACTCAGTGATGCCTTCTTCCTTGTGTTGAAGGCAAAGCGTTCAAGAAACGCATCTACTAATTGATCTAAGTTGCTTATGCTGTGTTTAGGTAGTTGTGTGAACCAATCCGAGGCAGGGCCTGCGAATGTGGTTATGAACGTTCTAAGCAACAATGCGTCATTATCTTGGATGCCGAAGCATTGGCTTAGAAATCTTGTAACGTGTTCTTGTGCGTCCTCTTCACCTTTAAAGATTGCCAATTGAGGCAACTTGAAGTGCTCGGGGTAAAGAGGTGTAGGCACCGAGGGATGCACCGGATTACTTCGGAGTTGACGTAATGTGGGTTTTTGATGCCCAGCAGCTTTTGTCTCCACAGACTCCAAACGCTCTAATAGCGCTTGGTATGCATCGAAAGATTTTATTTCTTCCTCTCTTGTTCGCTCCCGTTGTAAGTTATGGTAAACCGGGGGCCTATGGAGGGGTGGCCGAATGGCAATCCTCCAGCCTTGATGGGGAGTTTTCAGCATATTCTATTTCTGGTTCGTACTCCTCATAAAGTTCTTGAGGAGTCTCTCGGGTGAGACCTATGACCTTGATCGAGTCCTCGCTGAAGGTACCCATCATTGTTTCGGGGAGTGGCCTCCCTCTCGGGTCTGTAAGATCTCGGAGGCAAAGCTTGACGAGGTCGTGGAGACCTGTCCTGCACCAACGAATTATGCCTCTCATATTGTTCGGCCCTTTGGATGCGAGGGGTTGGCTCCCTCTCAGGTAGTTCATAGCGTAACTCATCCGCTTCGCGTTGCATGCGCTCTCTATCCAAGCGGTGTCGGTACTCTATCTCCTGATGACTTTGTTTAAGCCGCGTGATTTGGGCTTGACGGGTGGCCTGTCTAGCAACTATCGGGTCAATTTGGTCTACCCTATTTTGCTCAGGAGGTTCGAATGTTTCTCCTATGTGTTTGCCTCGAGTTTGCTGATCTAAAGTTTCAATGGGTCGCTTCCTCTCGTCGAGGTGGGCGACATGTACTCGAGGCTTCGGCCTTGATGTATGATCATGATACCTAGCAAGTGCGGAAACGCAAGGTTCCCACGCTGTTTGTTGTCCTCGAGGAATGCGATGGCTTTCCTCGTACTCTCTTTCACGGGTTTGGATGGGGCGGGCGGAGTTAGCTCGCCCTGTGTAAGGAGCCCTACGCTCCGGATTTTGTCTTTCCATCCTGATGGGAGGTAAAGAAGGGATGCCATATCCACGTTGTCCCTCCAAATGGATAGTGTGCCTCTCTAGCGCTCCATCGCGCTGTGGCCACTCATGTCTAACCTCATAAGGTGATTCTCTGTTTACATCAAGGTCTACATGTAGGGCGTCTTCCCGAAAGGGGCTGCTTTGAATGGGCATACCCCACCGAGGATTCTGAATCGGATTCTTTTGTAGGCCAGACCGATAAGGCGGTATGACCAAGTCCTCAGGACTGAAGCGAAGGCGACTTGTGCTCGCTTCTTGTGTACCTTCCGGAGCTTCTGCCCTTGATTGGGCTTGGCTACGGGTGTACACCATTGCGTTGCTTCTATACTATCTAAGTAGATTTTTATCTCGTTTATGATGATTTTTCTTTTTGTCTACACTAAGCAGAAATAAACACACACATACACAAACCGTGATTATCTCTTTTAAGGATTATTGGTGTGCCCTAAACTGGTTTAGTGCATTTTGATGTTTTGTTTTGTTTTTGAATGTTTTTGAAGAACGTTTAAATGCATAATGACGGCTCATATAACTCCCAAAATGGTCGCCCCTTCAATATACCAACCAGGCCGATATACCAACCTCTCTATATACCCGCCCTTACGAGAGGGAGACTATAGGTACGTGAGAGCAGAAGGTACATGGTACGTAGGCGGTACGGAAGGGGGATTGTCCCGTTAATGGCACCTACCATAGAAGACTTATCCTCGCGCGCATGGGAATCACCCCAGCGACACTCGGTCGCTTTCATCGGATTTACGCCTAACAACAGTTGACAATCGGGAAATGGATGCAAAGCTAAGCCAAGGTGGTGATGAACCCACCGTTGGTCTTGCTCAAGGGCTGGGGTCTTACGACCAGCTCCTTGGTTTAAAATTATTGCGTGAAGTGTGTGGGATTCATTTTATTTAACGAAAATGAAACAAGCATAAATGACTTTCCCTATGCAATGCAGGATAAAATGAAAACAATTAAAGAAACAGAAACAGAAATAGAAAATTTAATAGAGATTATGAAAATCCCTACCTCTTCTCTGCTTGGACCGGTTGCTTCTGAATTTCTGCTCTGAAAATCTACAGGTGGGAATTCGTCCCTCTGTGAGACGAATTTCAGAACAGAATTCGTCCCTGCCAGAGACGAATTTGAATTCGTCTCAGGGTCAGACGAATTACAGTAAAGAATTCATAACGATCAGAGACGAATAGCAGTCTGCAACAAAAAAATGTACCTGTCAAGCACAAACACAAAAATTTAATCAGTTTCTATGATTTTAAAAATAGGGGACAGGTCCCACCGTGATCGCCACTAAAAGCACGAGATTTCGGGCGAAGGAAACACTAATTGCGATGCATTCAAAATCAAATACGCTTAAGTCCTAGAAATGTAAAATGCATGAAATGAAA
Organism: Wollemia nobilis; assembly: GCA_028583015.1. Lineage (NCBI taxonomy): Eukaryota > Viridiplantae > Streptophyta > Pinopsida > Araucariales > Araucariaceae > Wollemia > Wollemia nobilis. Next base: position 1,627 of record JAQPPZ010017206.1, on the reverse strand, counting down.
GAGACGCATTGAAATGAGATACAAGAAAATGGAGAAAACACAGCCCTTTCATTAAACTCTCTTGATCTCTGTTACAAATATGCCTCCTCCCTTTTCAGGGGCTAGGAGCGTTAAAAGAATTTGATTACAATCGAGACTTAAGGTTCCTCTTTCCGCGTGCCCACACTTGAAATGGGCGGGCCAAGATGATGCCGCCGCTGATGTTGATGAGTCCTTAACCTCTCGCTGCTCCTCCTACGAACAAAGAAACAACGAAGATGTCAGTAGCACCTGCTGCAAATAAGAAGTGTTTGTTCTCTAAAATCGCCAAAAGATGCATGTAAACATTTGTCCAAAACAGTGATAGACAAAATGACTCTAAATGACCTGAAAACCTGACAGAGGATAGAAAACATCACCAGAAGGCCACTGCCACTGAGACAGTCGGCCAATCTGCCTTCAACTGGAATTCGTCCCTGGGCAGGACGAATTCTGACTGCAATTCGTCCCTGGGTGGGACGAATTCTCTCGTGTTGGAAAAGCCGACCTGACGCCGCTCCAATGTCGAATCCCGAGACCTCCAAAACACCTGAAAATAGAGGGGTTATGTAATTGGGGCCATTTTGGGACGACCCAGATGGTCGGATTCTCCCAATTTGGCCTCTATCCTCGAGAATTCGATATCGCCACCTGCAAGTTAGTAGGACAACAAAGCGACAAAAGGCATGATAAAATCTGATCAAAATGTTATGAAATTGAAGCTATGAATTCACCAAACAGAATAACACAAAATGCAACATGAATAAGTAATCTAGAATGCTTTTAGAATAAAACTTAGAAAGTGCGGGGGTGCCCAAGTGGGCCTCCCACCGTTGGCACTTGATTTTGGCGCCAATCCACTAGGGATGGGCCCAAAACCTCTTAGGATTGGGATGTCTACAAATTGGTGGTGTAAGGTGGTCAAATGTTGGATTTGGGTTGGATCCACGCTTCCAAAAGCCACCCAATAACCTCCCTTGCAAAAGAGATTAGTGGATGTGAGAAGGTGAATCAAAAGGATGCAAGTGGGTATTCAATCGGACAACACTTCGTTGCTTGAAATCGCCTCCAATCTGCCTCTTTTGGGTGAGAAAAGTCCCACCTTTTATAGACCCATGGGGTCTCTTTTGAGAGGGAAGCATAAGTGCCATGTGTTGGTCATAGGTGCCATGTGGCGCTCATGTCTTCCCATGAGGGAGGGGAGTCCTCCATGACTTGGGCTTTCATAATTGCCCTTGTGACAGTCCTCTAACGGCCTATCTGTCCACCCACACACGCGTGCGAGGCAGGAGTCATCAACTGACTGTCCTGGGCTGCCACTTGGCGCCATTCTTCTTTTTGCCCGTTAAACTTGGAATTCGTCCTTGGGTGAGACGATTTCAGAATTCGTCCCTGGGTGAGACGAATCCCAGTTAGTATTCGTCCCTGGGTGAGACGAATACTGAGCAAAGTGTCTAAATGTGCCAAATTGCCTCTTGACCTTACAAAATTGCTATGAAAGTGGTTAGGACCACTGTTTGACCTCTGAGGGCTGCCCTGGGGGCTGTGTTTGTCAAAGCGATCAGTGTTTGCAGTCACATAATCGGATTGGTGTTGTTTTGGTGTCTAA